>CM075671.1:101295000-106295000 GCA_037962975.1 Clitoria ternatea | reverse complement strand
TGGAGGTTGATGAGCATTTATTGTTGGTAATAAATGTTAGTTATGATGCATAAGGGTCATTGGTGATGGTATTTTGTTGGTGGAAGTCATTAATGGAGAAACCCATGAAAGGGTTTGGTTCTAGGGTGTATAATAATAAAGGGTAGCACCTAACCCATGGTGGCTATGGTAGATAAAATGAAATAAAAGAGGTTTGAAAGTTAAAATAATATAAACATCAAGTTATTGATATATGTATAAGTATTTAAGTCTTAACGAGTAAGTAGAAAATTGATTGTATAATGTATTGTGATGTAGGAAGTGACCCCATTGACGAGGCGGAACCATCAAACCGCGTTGATCACTACTTCACTTGAGGTAGGAGGGGGTAACTTTTCTAAATGCATGATTTCATCCATTGATGATGTGAAAATATGTATATGTGATCATTTTGATGATTGTTTGAATGGATGATGTGGTAATGTTATGATTTGAATGCATTTAGAATGATGATTGTGATGTGGCATTGTGTTTGGGATAATATTGAGATGTGGTGATGATATTATTTTGATGAAGTATGATGATGGTTTAAAACCATGTGTGAAATGGAATTATGAGGTGAATATCCTAAAGATATGTGCATGATCTATTGAATGTGTATGCCACTAACTATTAATGTGAATAGGTCTAAAAGAGAATTGGGATTGGATGAGAATGATAAGAATATTGAAATCCACCAAGTGGTGGTGATGAATGATTGAATGTGGAGTGGCATCTAGGATGCATAGTGTGAGGATGCACTTGATTTGCATTTGCATTGCATCCATGGCATAGCATAGCTGTCTATGTGGAATATTAGGGGGTTCTACTAGGCGGGCCCAGTGGGAGGGCGGCTCAGTGCACAAGCGTATTGTGATTTTCCCCTGCGACTCGGTGTATGAGTCGCGAAGCTGTCCATAGTTTGGTGACGAGGCACCCTATGTGGCGGGCCCAGTGGGCGGGCGGCTCTATGGTGAGCGAGTTTACCTCGGTGTCCGATGGGACACGGCTCTCTCGATGTGTGTTCGGGAGGGGCCTGTACTTATGGTAGTTGAGGCCACGATGTTGATCCGCAAGTCACAGGGTGACTAGTGCTACAGATGGGCGATAGCGGTTTGGTACCAGTAAAATTATGATGATATAAGCATGCATAAATTGAGATATATGTGTACATAATTTTTTCTACTGCAGTAGGGGCATAGTAGCACACCTATGCTTGTCCCACAATTAAATTAATATGGTATTTTTCCCACAGTCGGATCCGTATTGTTTTGATGAGAAATTCTTGTGCATATGCATTAGCTTTAAGAGGCCTGGAACCACACTGTCCCTACTTGGTTATATGTGTTTATTAATTCACCTAGGCCAGGAATCGATTCACCTTGTTGTTTTTCACATTATTGGCCCTAAATAAACGCATGAATCGATTCACAGGGGGTGAATCGATTCACCAACCCCTATTTTGATGTTTCTGGCCAACTCCCCACGTGGGAATCGATTCACCATATGTGGGAACCGATTCACACCACTGATACTTCAAAAATGTTCTGTTCTAATACCTGTTGGGTTCCATTTAACCATTGCATGATTATGTATCCCTGTGTAAGTGTATTTAATGTTTTTTAACAATTGAATTGAGTATCCTTAGACCCCTTTTATACAATGCAATAACTCACAAATTGAATTACGTTTTTCGCTAATTCTTGTTGATGATCTTAAGATTGATTGTCTCTTGACTTAATTTATTCACCTCCTCATATCTTCACATATGAGGTAGGTTACTTTAATGATCCAGGGTTACTTATTAAAGTTATATTTTGTGGTTTCTTCCATTCTTAAATAGTTTTAAAAATTGTGAAAAATTTACCCTCATTTCCATTAAATTAATTTGGGGTCATTTCAGTTTATCTCCTTTCTTGTTATTCTTTAGCACCTTAAAAATTCATTCTATCTCCATTTTTATTCTTTCAAAATCTTTTTCAACCTCTTTTTTTCTATTTTCCCCTATTCTCCATTTTAAGTAAGCCTTGACATCATTCTTTCCATAGGAAGGTGGTACTACAACTATATCCTCTTTTGATTTTTAATCTCTAGGTTTTCTTTCCTTTTTCTCAAGTATCTTATGTAATCTGTCAATTCTCTCATAAAGCTTATCAGTATGCTTTTATATCATCCTTCCTATTTCATCAAGAAACCTCATTTGATCATCATTAACAAGAGAATCATAATCTATTTGTGTCCATAGATGAAAATCAATGAGTCAAAGCTTTGATACCAAATGATGCAAACGGAAAAGAGATCGTCTTGAATTTCACTTTTAATGAGATATTTTTGGAGTAACAAGCGTAAAGAAGGATATTAATGTCAATCTCAAGAAAAAGATGAGAAGGTGAGTGATAAGTCATAGGTTAGTCACCATAAGTAAAATTGATAAGATCAGTTTGATTGCCACAAGTTGTCTTGATAAGATAAAACTTACTTCTTTACTAAAAAACCAAGAGATCTCATAAAAGAGACAATGAAAAATTTACTCAAAACTTAACTTGATTTTTTTTCATTATAATAGGTTCATATTTATAGGCTAAGTAGACTACTTATACATTGAATTTTCTCTTAAAATTCAACTAAGCCTTAAATATCCACTCAACCACTAATACTCCACTAAGAAGTAAATACCAAATAACATTAAGATTAAAAATAAATTTTTACTATCAATTATAATGACTTAGAAACTCAAAAACACTAAAAACTCACATAGGAAATTCTAAAAGACTTATAAAAAATATAACTAAAAATAAATATAAAAATTACAATAAAAATAAAAAAGATAAAAATTAAGTTGACCCATTTTGATAATCATTTTTTCACATCATGATTGCTATAAAATAGCCTTTAGTTTCAACCTTTTCATCCATTTGTAATGACAACTGTTGCAAAATGTTCCACATAAGCCCAAATTGATAGAAGTTGAATATTAAGGAGCTAATAACCCACTGAAAAGCATAAGCGATGGAACACTAATGAATTTTTAAATTCCAAGGGACTTAATAGCACGACGTTAGCAAAGTAAGCAACTAACTAATTCATTTACTCAATAGAAAATAATAAGGATGAAAAGAATATCACATAATGTACTAAATATAATATTATTTTAGTATGTTATAACATAAATTAGTATTGTATAATACAATTACAACTTCAATAGAAATATTATCATGGAACAACATTACAATAATTATCTTATTAGAAAATAATATTTTTTATATTTTAAAATATTTAATAAAAATAAATATAGATAATTATAGTGGTAGGGGCAGGTAATGTAATACTTATACTTGTCCTTTTAGTGAATATACATATACCTATTATGGGTATACCGACAAATCACTCATAGGTATGAATCTTTTTCCACCCCTTACATGTGGTTAATCTCTTATAGGAACCCCTAATGGTTATACAATGGAATACAAAGATTCCTAATGGTCTTGTGATTATCATATTTCAAAGAAAAGAAATAATTTACAAAAACATTAAAAAGGTATATGTCTTAATGCGTAGATTAACACAATACAACCAATAACAACCTTGTCATTAAGGAGTCTAGGCCAACACTTCTGACAGATTCGATGCCTTCTAATGCTAGTTTGATACATCATGACCTTTTACAACAGTTGTGTTCTGTGTGTTTCAAAAGTGTATGGCCTATGAGCATCCTATGCTCTATTTACTGGCTTATATATGACTTGATAAACACTTTCTAATCATTGAGCCATTTACCCATTTTTAAATGAGTCAGGCCCAAGAATTTTTGATTTTATTCCAACTAAAATAATGCTATTCTCTAGTGGGCTTACTTTATTCATGTAACTTACAGGCAATATATTTGGCTATATTAATAATAGACACTTTATTATTAATATTAAATAATAAGCAACATCTAACAATACATTATTATATCAAAAATACAAAATTAAATCAATTTGACATAACCTATAAGTGATAAACATTATGTGTTCATTTATTTTGTCATGATATCTAATTAGGCCCAAGGCATGGTCACTGTCATCCTTGTATGCCTCAATCTATTTTCTTGATCCTAGAGTAGACTTTACATGAATAAACATCTAATATACATTCTTTTGAGCATGACCATGCATTTATAAGTCTCACTCTATCAAGTGATCGATAGATATCACTCCTGTTACATAAGAGAGAAAAATCTCATCTACATCACTAACATTAGTTTGTATGATTAATTAATTGTCCAACCTTTATTGTCATCTTATTATAGGTAACGTTTGGTACTTGTATTAAAATAACTAAATCCTTATGTAGCAATTGATGGTTTAAAAATAGAGTTAGAAAGAGGTTAATTAAGTCATGTTTCCTTTTTAAAGCCTTTTTCAAATAGAATAATATTTAAAATAAAACAACAATAGACTTTAGCAAACAAGAGAATGGTTGTGGAAAGTGTACAATATATTTATACTAGTTTATTTCCAAGGGGCAGAAGCTACACTCATTCCCTTCAACTTGAAGGATTTTTCATGATGATAATAAGTGTATAGACTTAACCATTGCAGACCAAATTTTCTTGACCAAAGTCACTCCTGGATAGACCCAAGTATTCTTTCAAATGCCTCTATGGGCTAAACTATTCTTTAACTTAACTGGTATTCTAAGCCAACCTCTATAGGCCTAACAATTTTGATTCTTTTTCTAGTTGTTAAATGATGAGCTTAGTTTGGGCTACAAGAGCATCTTGAGTATCTAGCTCCATCACTCATATTTTATTTATGTTTCACTCATTGGAGGCCATTAATTCCAAGAGTTCCACAACATATTCCATGGTCTTTGTTAACAAAGATCCGCTAGATGAAGCATCAATCAACATCTTTATGGTTGGCTTTACTCTACTATAAAAGATGTGGATCTATTAGATGTTTAAGAATCCATGATGAGAAAACTTCCTTAGATGTTCCTTGAGTTTCTTTAATGCTTCGTACATGGATTATCATTCCTTATGTTTGAAACCTAAGTGTCTCCACGAATATAGTTATACTAGGAGGGGGTGTTGAAGAAAAGTCTGATTTGGAAAGAAACAATAAGTTATTACTTGATCAGACCCCAAAACTACACAATATCATCAGACCCTGAATTTGCTAATAACAAACATCAATGATTGGTCAAAAGAAGTCTGCTCTCATGTAATCTAACCTATTTATCTAAGTATTTTAGAAACTACACTGGTTGTAAAACATAAAGGGAGTTTTTTATCAACAAAAGTCTGATCTAACTATGTTAGACCTTAAAAAGTCTGATACACACTCAACCCCATGTTTTGACAAATATCAAGAATCACACCTTTAGACATCCTTAGTCAAACAAAGAAGAACGTTGCTTCATAGACCAAACCTTAACGTTCATAAATCTATTTTTATGATGCCTTAAAACTCATGAACTTATGATGACAAATATGCTTATCATCAAAAGGAACAAGAAACAAACCAGCAGAGTAGCCAACTCAGTGCTTGAAGATCCCAACACAATCCTCTATGTAGAAATACAAAAAGCTGGTTTAAGTCAGCATGTGCCTCAGCTTCGTTTTAGAGGATGAAAACTTTATCCTCTTCTCTCTGTTCCAATCAAATAAAGTAAGAAAATAACTTTATTTGTCAACGCTACATAAGGAACTATTTTTGTGCAAGAATAGAAGAACTCAGGTATCAGACACTTTATACACCTTGTTGGAACACTAAAAAGTCTAATACCCCTCAAGCTCAAAGCTTACAACTCCTGCACAAGATTTCTAACGAATATATCTCCTTTTAAGAAGCAACAATAATTACCATTTACCTTCTATAAATACTCTTTGGAGATTGATGCAAAAAGGGTAAGGCAAGCAACAAACTTACAAGAGTCATATTTGCAAATGTTCATTATCTTTGATTTCTTTGTAATCAGTCTTTAAGTCTCTCAAAAGACAAAGATCATCTTTGTGTGTTTGCCTCTAGCAGACCTTGATCTTATGACTTTTCAACTTAGTGTATACACTTTTCTTTGGTTATTCTGAAACACTAAGTTATGTGAGATACACTCTTTTATCCTTCCAAACTACATTTTTAAAGTCTGGTGTGTTACCAGTCTTAGTTGTTAGTGTGGGAAACACTGTTGGCCTGAAGAGGCTTTTGAAACAATACTTGGGTTATTGAGTCAGGAGTGGCTTATTAAAAGAATACTTGGGTTAAGCCAAAAGTGGCTGAAGTTAAGAATACTTGGTGCATTGTGGTCTGGTGCTGTTATTCTAAAAGAGATTTTACAATAGTGGAAATCCTTCAAGTATGAAGGGACTGGACGTAGCTTCTGTGTTGGAAGTGAACCAGTATAAACCTCGTGTGTTGTTTTCTCTTTCCTGCTTTCATAAGTCTGATTATCGTACTTTAAATTTGGTTTATTCCGTGAAAAGAGTTTGTGACTTATTCAACCCCCTTCTAAGTTAGACTCTGAACCATCAATTGGTATCAAAGCTTATCCTTTTTGGTTGATCACTCCCTCGAGTGAAAAGGATAAAGATCTATGGCAAGTGTTCAAGTAAATTAACTGATCGTAGAAGGATCCTCTATCAATAGGCCTCAAACCTTCTTTGGAGAAGGCTATCCATACTGGAAGGACAGAATGGAAATGTTCATAAAATCCACCTAGTATAGTGTTTGGACAATCATTATCAATGGTGATTATAATGCTCCTGTTGATGAAAATGGAGAACCAAAATTTGAAGATGAATAGACCTCTGGAGAAATAAAAAAGATGGAGTTGAATGCTAAGGCCAAATTCTTACTTACTTGTGTTCTCAGTAAGTAAGAATACAATAAGGTGTTCAACTACAAACCAGCTAAAGAAGTCTGGGATTTCCTTCAACGCAATTATAAAGGCACCTCCAATGTTAAAAGATCCAAGAAAATAATGTTAACTAAGCAGTATAATACTTTCAAAATGGAGGAACATGAGACTGTGGATTAAATGTTTTGAATATTTCAGACTTTGCTAAATGAGATCAAAGCTCTTAGAACCACACCCTTTATAGAAGACATCAATGTAAAGCTTCTTGGAAGCTTACCAGAAAGTTTTAATGCCAAATGCTCAGCTCTAAAAGAAGTTAAGGATATGAGTACCTTCTCCTTGTATGAATTACATGGATTACTTAAAGTGCATGAACTGAAGTTGAAGTAGAAGGAAGTTAGTAAACCTTCCTATTTCAAAACCATTGCCTTGAAGTCTGATGAGTCAAGAAGAAAATTCAAAGCGCTAAAAGAAGAAGAATCTATAAATTTTGATCCAGACTCTGATAATTTAGAAGCTGATACTGATGAGGAATTTGCTCTTGTAACTAAGAGATTTCACAGGCTATTAAAGAAGAAAAAATTCAGACTTGACAAATTTTAAAAAAGAGATCACAAAGGTAAAAGTCAATTCAAGTTTAAAACTGACAAATTTGCTCTTGAATGCTTTAACTCTAGGAAACCAGGACATATGAAAGTAGAATGTCCACTCCTAAACAGAGACAAAAAGGAATAGAAAAGGTTTCCTAAAAGGTAGAAAGGTCTAATCACATGGGATGATGAAGGATCATCTAGCTCAGAAGAATTATATAAGGAAATAGAATTAGCTCAAATCTACCTAATGGCAAATGAGAAATCAAATTCTAAAGGAAGCTCTAGTGAATCAGACTCTGATGGTGTAAGTTATTCTGATCTTAAACAAAATTATGACCTGTTGTTTAATGATTTTTCTAAGCACTTGAAAAACTTCAAAAGACTAAAATTAAAGCATGTTGACATGATTATTGAGTTTGAAAATCAAATTTTGAAACTGAAAGAAATGGAGGAAAATGAAAGGATGCATTTAGAAGAGATAAGTAGAATTAGAAAAGAAAATGTTACTTTGAAAATAGATTTTGAAAAATCTAAGGTCTGCTACAACTCTGATAATGAAGAAATCATTAAACTTCAAAATAAAGTTAACTATCTCACTTCAGACCTGAGCAAGTTTGTAAACAATACTAAAAATTTGAATTTGCTATTTGGAAAGCCCCTTGGCAATCATAAAAGGCCAGGTCTAGGATATGTAGAGAATAATGATTTTAAACAAGTTTCACCTCTTTCATTCACTTCAAAAATTTAGAAAAATGTCAAATGTAACTACTGCAAGAAGCATGATCACCCAATTAATGTTGCAAACAAATAAAGAAAAGAAATGAGAAACTCACTAACAATGTAGGACCCAAAAGGATTTCGGTACCAAAGTCATTAATCATTCCAATTGCAGATATTCTTGAAAACAAAGACAAAGCCTTTACACTGGTATCTGGACAGTGCATGCTCGCATCATGTGATAGGAAAAAGGTCTATGTTCCTAGACGTGGAACAGTTTAAAGGAGGAATAGTAACCTATGGAGGCAACTGTTAGGGAATACCACTCAGATACGTAGCAAAAAAAGAAAGATTCCTATAGGATTTGCAAAACGTTGTGTTTCAAAGCATAAGACAAAAAAACTTTATACGTTTTAGGGTTACCTATTGTAGAAACTTCGAAGTAGTATTAGCCTCATCCTTTAGGAGTCCACACGAGTACTCCCACCAGAAATGCTACACCTTCCAAATACTAGTTTGATGGGGTGTAGCTCTTGTAACTTTTGCGTATTTGTGTCTTTTTTAGTGGTCTGCCTATGAGCATCTTATGCTCTATTTATAGGCTTAGGTTTGACCTAATTCGCTCTCTCTAAAGAGTGGGCTCTTTACTCATTCTAAATGAGTTATGCCCAATAGCTTTATTTTAGTCTAACTAAAATAAAAGCTATTTTTTGATAGGTTTACTCTATGTGTGTGACCCTATAGGTAAAATACTGGGTCATATTAATAATAAACTCTTTTGTTATTAATAAAAAAAATGAACGACATCTAGCAATGTATCATTATGTCTGAATATTATTTATTATCAATATAAGCTATAAGTGATAATTATTTTATATGTTTGTTCCTTTTGTCATGATATCCTAATTGGGCCCAAGGCATGGTCGCGTCATCCTTGTACGGTCCAATTTAGTTTACTTGATACCAAAGTAGATTTTATTTGAATAAATATCCAATATTTATTCTTTCTAGCATGGCCATGCATTTCCCCAGTCTCACTCCATCAAGTGGCCTATAGATATCACTCTTGTCACATAGGAGAGACAAATCCTATCTATATCGCTCACATCCCTCTACATAATTTGTTTATTGCCTAAGCATAACCTTTATAGTCCTCTTGTTACAGAAGACGTTTAATTGTATGAAAATAACAAACTCCTTATTTAGGAATCGTAGTGACTTTAGGTCAAAGGACTACATATACCATTATCACATTGAGAATCGTTTATGACATGCATGTAACGATCCATGCAACGTTCTTATGGTGGGTCTGTCCAGTATATCATTACTCTTAATGTGCACCCGTGTGAAAACTTGATATCATCTATATCCATGATCTGTGAGATCAGATCATCAGTACACTCACACACTAGTCTTAATGTATTTACATGTCCCCACATAAATACTTGACTAAGGATATTTTAGGAATAACTCTCATATGACGTATTACTCCAAGGAGAAATAAAGGCTGTTAAATTATTTAACAAAAATGTCTTATTCAAAATGATGCGTCCTATATAGGCTCTTAGTGCATATTTCCAACAATCTCCCACTTGCACTTAGAGCCGTTAAGGTTAATGCCCAATAACGTTTACTATGCCCTCATACTTTTGGTATGCAAGCGGTTTTACTAGTGGGTTGCCAACAATTTTATTGGTATGCACATTGCATATTTTCACATCTTCCAAAGATGGAACTATTTAAGTATATGCTGGAATTAATCCACTTCCTTATATTGTTCTATAGTTCCATTGTCATCACAGTGGAAACTCGTAGGGTACAAAACATTTGGAATGATTAAATGTAAATTGACTTCTTTTTTAATTTAACATAGGAAAATACTTAGATTTGTTAGTAGAACCAATGACTGTTTCTTGCTTTAAACCTTTCAAGCATAGATCGCAACCATCTTGACAACACATATATATTTTGATTGTAATTGTAAGTCATTCAAATTAATCAAAAGGTTAGGATCGATGTAACCTTTACAACGAACTCATCTTCCATTTATCAAGATCAAATCCTTAGTCCTTCTTAAGTGTTTAAGGATATTCTTGACTATAGAATGGGAATATTAGTTCTAGAAGAAGCATGTCTTCTACATGTAATACTAGAACTACAATTATGTGGTTACTAACCTTTTTATAGTCATAAGATTTATCTTCATTCTCTAATGAAGATTCTAGCTTCTAAAAGCTTACTTTATGTCTATAAATAGAATGTTTGCAGTTCACATATCTTCCTAGATGTTTCAGGCATAAAATGCTTTTAGGATGTGTCATATACACATGCTCAAGATGATGTCCATCTTGACATCTATCTACCATATCTCATAATGGTGGTATACTACTACAACAAGCAGGATCTAAATGGTTTTCAAGCTAATTGAATTTTGTCAATCTTGCTTTTAAAGGTACTCTTATTACCATCCATGTTTAGTTTTCCTTTTGAAAACCCACTTGCATCCTATAGGTTTTACCCTTTAGGTGCGCCAACCAAGGTTCATACCTTGTTAATATACATGGAGCCCATTTCAAATCCCATGGTCTTGTGCCATGTCTTAGAATCTAAACTTGCATTAGCCTCTTCATAAGGAGCTTGGTCAATTAGCAATATGCCCCCTTCCTGATTTATAAGATATCTATATCTTTTAGATTTGGTGACATATCCTCTTTGATCTTACGCAAGTCTTGTACTACTAGAGCTAATGATGTCACAACACTTTGTGATTTTTGCTCCAAGTCCATCCTTGACTTTTGAATGCTTTGTGATACTTGAACTTCTTCAAGTCCTACTATCCTCCCACTGATTCTTTAAGAGATGTACTCTTATTCAATAATACAACATTCTAAGCAACAAGCCTTTTGTTCTCAGATGGATTGTAGAAATGATAACCCTCAGCTTTCTTTGGGTATCTCACAGAAGACATTTATCCAATTTGGATCTGACCTTGTCAGAGTTAGATGCTCTATAGAAGCATCATAGTTCCAAATTATTAGTAAAGATATACTAGGTTTCTTCCTAGTCCATATCATATATGGTTTCTTTAAGAAAGTCTAAGATGGAACATGGTTAAGTGTGAAAATTTTATCAATAAAGGAACATTGGAGGAGTTAGAGATGTTTGATAATAATCAATAATCAAACTATGTCCAACAAGGTTTGCCTTTTCCCCGTAGAGATGCTATTATGGCATTCTATGAGGAATGAGTTAAGAGGTAATCTCTCACTCTATTAGATAGTTATCAAACTTATAGCTTAAATTATTTGCTATCTTGATCTAATCAAGAGCATTAATTATCTTGCCAATTTGGTTTTTCACTTCATTATGAATTCTTTGAACTTTTCAAGGACTTTCTAACTTATGCTACATAAATCCATACTCATTGACTTTTCAATTAGTATGTCGAAGTATTGAAAAACATATCTAGTTATTATTCCAATAAGCCCACATACATTGTCATGTATAAGATAATAAATTACTCATATTTCACTTTTCAATGAATGAGGTCTCATTTATCTTTCCAATAAATAAGATTTATATTTCTCAATTGATTCCAAAATGAAAAGAGTCCAAATAACCACATTAATGGTATTTAGAAATATGTTTCTCATTCATTTGCCTTAGGAGATAATACCATGTAAGTAAGGTTCAAAATCACTCACTTTAACCTACTTTGAAAGTTATGTTATATATGGGTGTTTTGAGATTTAGGATGTGGAATCCATTACTCAATTGTGCATCAATATCCTTTTAAAGAAATAAAGTTATTTTATATATATATATAAAACTTTTCTTGTCCAACAAAAAACAATATACACAATGTCTAGTTCACTAACTAGCCCAATAAGTGAAGATCTTATCTTTATTTTAGCAACTTTTGCTTAATTTTACACAAAATTTTCCACCCTTAGCAAGTGATCTACTTCCTTGATTTTTCAAAATGTGAGATCTGCTACTAGTATCTTATACTAATGTCAGTGAAGTAAAATAACTTGACTTCTATAACATGACTTGTAGCGGAAGTCTTACTTCCATTTCTTTTGAACTTCTTCAAGTTCTTTAGATAAATTATTTTAATGTCTTATTTGGCTAAAACTAGTAACAATTTCCTTTCTTGTTCACCTTTTAGAGTCTGTATACGATCATATCGTCTATCTTCATATATATTCATATTGCCTTTTACAACTCAGAGTTTATGCAGACTCCATAGGGTATTCAATACCCAATGATAGATGATATTGAAACAAGCCAAACGTGACACACTGTCACTTCCTCTTTATTGAAGATAATTCTTAAGTCTCGATACATATTTGGGCATTTTTCCAGATAGATTGTCATTCCAAAGTACAGTTCGCAACAAAACAATATTTGGTTTGTCATGGTTATTCTAAAACAAATTACATGCAAATTTATCACTTCTATTTAAAACATATTTAACTTTTGGTCATTAAATAAATATGTTATCTCCCACTATTTTGATTCAAAACAAATACCCTCACTAAATTAGAAAAAATCTCATTGGAAGATTTTTCTAGTGGGCCAAGATCCATATTTGGCCTAGTGTTGAGTTAGCTTTAGCCGATCGCCCAACCCTTGGTTATTTAGGTAGGAAACACATTTCTAATTGCATCTCATGCAACTCTTGGATGATTGAGTGGGTAACTCTTTACCCTTATTCATCTTATGAATTTAAGCTTAATCCTTACGCCTTTAAGTTATTTTCAATCCAATTGAAAAACTTAGTTACGTTAAGGCCCAATAAAAACAATTTGGATATTACAACTATCCCATCGCGCCTTACTAATATAAATGATAGCACCTTGCTTTGGCAGGCCCGCTATTTATTGACATTAGTCTCGACGAGTGTTACTTATTAGAAGGTGTTTAAACTTAATATTAATGCTTCTAGGTTCTTCAATCTAATTAAAGTTACCTAGATAAGTCCAATAACAAATGGTTGGATAATCCACTTATCCATCATCCTTTACTAATATCAATAAAAGCACACTGCTTTGGTAGAACCTACACTTTATTGAAACTAGCATTGATGAGTGTTGCTTATTGGAACGCATTTTAGACTATCCATACCTTTAGGCTTTTCCAGTCCAATTGAAAAATGTCTATTTGAATAAAACTTAATAAGTGATACTTGGATAATCCAATTATCCAATCATATCCTACTAAACATAAATAAAGGCACCTGACTATGGCGTGACCTGCACTTTATCTATATCAAGTTAGACATTATTACTTACTGAAAGGTATGATTGTCGGGCTTGAGGGATTTTAATTTTCTTATTATTTATTACTGACTTTCATTAAATGCTTTAACGTAAAATAAAACCCCAAAACATACAATCAAAATTATAAGATGGTTATAGTCTTCCTAGAAAATAAAATAAACCTAAAGGAACTATGGTGCCTTGACTTCATGAAGTCCTACTTCTTGAGACCACCATCCTCTTGGAGTCACCACTCCTTTGTTCCTTTTAAGGTCATATTCATCAAGTGTCACCACTCTAGGTTTCTTCTAGGTCTCCACCTTATTGGCTTCTTCAAGATTACAATGTAATAAAGAAACTCATTTTACATACAAGTGAAGGGTTGAGAGAAGAAATTTAAGAATAGAGAAAGGCGCAACACGCAGGCTGTATTTAAAATTAAATTAAAAAATCTAAGATCATAACCATTCACTGCTGGACGTGTTAATTAATCAATTAATAGAGTGATCAATTGTATTTAAAAGAAAATAAATTTTAAAACACATAATTAAACATGCGGGGTCATAAAAGGAAAACTACACAAAGAAGTTTGGTGGTTCCGTTGACTATTCAATGGACAGGCCTAAGGGGACGCTACCCTTTATAGGGTGCCGAATGACGTTCCAACCCAAAAATTTAGTATTGTAATTAGGTTAGTTCCCTGGAAAGAGAGGTGGGTCTGGTGTAATCACTTAAGTACTAAGTCTTTCCTAGCTAGAACATCCCACTCACCATTAACATCTCAAAATATTTGGTTATGATTTCAAACAATTTAAAATCCTAAATTTTGGAACGGCCAAGGTTTAACTTTTAAACCTTATCTCTAGAGTCTAAACAATCATCCTATTTTTAGAAACAATCAAGGTTTAAATTTTATATCTCATCTCTAGAGTTCAAGATATTTTATTTTGAATCCTATTAAATTTGATAAAGATCTTATCTTTAATTTGAAACTTTTACAAATCCTATCAAATTTATAAATGATTAAATATTTGATTTTAAAAATTATTAAATTTAAGAAAGATCTTATCTTCTATTTGTAACAATTATAAATCATATTAAATTTAATAAATATGAATCAATTTGTAACTCCTACAAATCACATTAATTTTAAAAAGATCATATACGATACAAATCCTATAAAAATTAATAAGAATAAATTATTTAAATTTGTAACTCTTACAAACTTTAAATTTAACAAACATTTAAAATTTGATTTGCAAGTTTTACAAATCTAATTTAAAATATAATATTAAAATCAAATATTTTATTTGTGACATTTACAAATAAATAAAATACCATGATGGCTAGGTTTTAACTTTTGAATCCTAGTTTCTATAACGGCTAGGGTTTTCCTCTTAAACTTTCTAAACACAATCTCACATGAACAATTCATATTAAAAAAGAAAGCATATAGACATGCATTGCATACAACCTTTGATTTCAATTTAATTAAACAAACATAAAATTATGCTTTATAATTAAAACACATAGAAAATAATCATTATTGCAACAACAACATGTTTATATAATAAAACACATAAAAAAACATGTTCTTTAATTAAAATATTGAGAAAAGCAATCAATATAAACACAACAAAATTAAATTGATAATAACTTTCAAAAAGGTGTAACCTTTGCAACATATCTCATAAAAAAATGTAACCTTTGCATAATATCTCATTAAAAATGCAACATTTGCATCATATCTAATAAAAGATGCAACCTTTGCAGAAAGATTCAACCTTTACAATTCTTTATGTAAAAGAATTTTTTTTACATGTTCTTCAAACACACATTTGCCCAAAACACGATTTTGCAACATGGCTCTGATACTACTGTTAGGGAATCCTACTCGGATATGTAGTGAAAAAATAAGGATTCCCATAGGATTTGTAAAACGTTATGTTTCAAAGCATAAGACAAAAAAATTTATGCGTTTTAGGGTTACCTTTTGTAGAAACTTCGAAGTAGTATTAGCCTCATTTTTTAGGAGTCCACACGAGTACTCCCACTAGAAATGCTACACCTTCCAAATGCTAGTTTGAGGGGGTGTAGCTCTTACAACTTTTACGTATTTGTGTCTTTTTTTGGTGGTTCTCATATGATCATTTTATGCTCTATTTATAGGCTTAGGTTTGACCTAATTTTCTCTCTCTAAAGAGTGGGCTCCTTACTCATTCTAAATGAGTTAGACCCAATAGCTTTATTTTAGTCCAACTAAAACAAAAGCTATTTTCTGATGGGCTTACTCTATGTGTGTGACCCTATAGGTAAAATACTCGGTCATATTAATAATAAACTATTTTATTTTTGATATAAAATAAGAGCGACATCTAGCAATGCATCATTATGTCTGAATATTATTTATTATCAACATAACCTATAAGTGATAATTATTTTATATGTTTGTTCCTTTTGTCACAATATCTTAATTGGGCCCAAAGCATGGTCATGTCATCCTTGTACGGTCCAATTTATTTTACTTGATACTGGAGTAGACTTTACCCAAATAAATATCCAATATTTATTCTTTCTAGCATGACTATGCATTTCCTTAGTCTCACTCCATCAAGTGGCCTATAGATATCACTCTTATCATATAGGAGAGACAGATTCCATCTACATCACTCACATCCCTCTAAATAATTTGTTCATTGCCTAATCACAGCCTTTATAATTCTCTTGTTATAGAAGACAGTTGATTCTATTAAAACAACAAACTCCTTATGTAGGAATCGTAGTGACTTCAGGTCGAAGGACTACATATACCATTATCACATTGAGAATCATTTATGACATTCATGTAACGATCAATGCAACGTTCTCATGGTGGGTCTGTCTAGTACATCATTACTCTTAATGTGCATCCGTGTGAAGACTTGATATCATCTATATCAATGATCTATGAGATCAAATCATCAGTACACTCACACACTAGTCTTAATGTATTTACATGTCCCTACTAAATACTTGACTAGAGACATTTTAAGAATAACTCTCATATGACCTATTACTCTAAGGATAAATAAAGGCTATTAAACTATTTAACAAAAATGCCTTATTCAAAATGATGCGTCCTATATAGGCTCTTAGTGCATATTTCCAACAGCAACAAGACTGGAAGGATCATATGGTCTAGTAGAGTGGGTAAAATTCTTTCACCTGTTGTTGAAAATGTATTTCTGGTTGAGGGTTTGAGACATAACCTGCTGAGAATTAGTCAACTTTGTGACAGTGGGTACAAAGTCTCTTTTGATTAAGAAAAGTTTACTATCATTAACCATGATGGATCCATACTCTTTAATGAAAACAGACATCATAACCTATAAAAGGTTGACCTAAATAAACTAAATGATCAAAATATAACATGTTTATTTTCTAACTCTGAAGAGAGATGGATCTGGCATAAAAAGCTTAGGCACGTAAGTCTAAAGCATATTTCAGAACTTTTTAGAAAAGGTCTTGTTAAGGGATCGCCAAAAATCTCCTTCAATAGTTCCTTGCCTTATGAAACATTCCAAAAAGGGAAACAACATAAATCATCTTTTGAAAACAAGAATATTGTTGCCACTGTTAGACCTTTAGAACTGTTATATTTAGATCTATTTGGCCTATCTTAGATGCAAAGTCTAGTAGGAAAGAAATATGGATTTGTTATTATTGATGACTACACAAGAGTGACATGGGTATACTTCCTAACTCACAAGGATGAGTCTCTTAAAGTATTCAAGATTTTCTACAAGAAAATCCAGAATGAGAAAGGATTATGTATTGGTACAATAAGAAGTGATCATGACAGAGAATTTGAAAATGATGTTTTTGAGAAATTCCACTATGAGTCTGGTATTACTCACAGTTTTTCTTCTCCAAGAACGCCTCAACAAAATGGTGTTATGGAAAGGAAAAATAGATCTCTACAGGAAACGGCCAGAATAATGCTTTGTGAAAATAATCTTCCAAAATATTTCTGGGCAGAAGCTGTGAGCACTTTTTGCTATATTCAAAACAGAATTCTTATCTAACCTATACTAAATAAGATTCCTTATGAATTGTGGAAAGGAAGGAAACCCAACATCTCATATTTTCATCCTTCAGTTGTACCTGTTATATTCTTAACACAAGGTATCATCTTAGAAAATTTGATTCTAAATGTGACAAAGGAATATTCATGGGTTATTCAACCATATCAAAATCTTAGAGAGTTTTTAACATTACAACTTAGACCATTGAAGAATCAATGCATATAAGGTTTGATGACTTTCAAAAGACTGACAAGAGACTAGCAAATCTAGATGCTGATGATGTAGGCACACTACAACAAGAAGTTGAACCAGAAAAGCAAGTAACAGACCTTGATCAATCAGAATCTGATGAAAAGAAAGAAAAAGAGTCACATCAAAATCAATCAATAACAAAACCAAAAAAGAAAAAAAATTGGAAGTTTAAAGCTTGTCATCCTTCAAACCTCATAATTAGATATCAAACAGTTGGAATTAAAACTAGATCCAAGCTTTTCAATCAGCCCTCTATTGCACTAGTTTCAGAATTGGAACCCAAATCTGTTGTAAAAGCTCTAGAAGACATTGGCTGGATCAATGCAATGCAAGAAGAACTCTATCAGTTTGACGGAAATAAAGTTTGAAGCCTTGTTCCAAGACCCCAAAACAAGAGTATCATAGGGACAAAATGGGTCTATAGAAAAAAGCTTAATAAAGATGGAAAAGTAATTAGAAATAAAGCCAGACTTGTAGCTCAAGGATACAATCAGCAAGGAGGTATAGATTTCACTGAAACCTTTTCCTCTATAAGACTAGAGGCTATCAGGATACTTGTTGCATTTGCTGCATTTATAGGTATCATATTATATCATATGGATGTTAATAGTGCTTTTCTAAATGGGTTTATTGAAGAAGAGGTCTATGTAAAACAACATCCTAATTTTGAGGATGTATCTTTTCTAAATCATGTTTTCAAACTTAATAAAGCACTGTATGGTCTGAAACAATCTCCAAGAACTTGGTATGACAGACTCAGTACCTTTTTAATTTCAAAAGGCTTTACTAGAGGAAAAGCTGACACAATCCTATTTAGAAAAAACTCTAGAAAGAACTTTATTATTGTGCAGATCTATATGGATGACATTATTTTTGGTGCTACTGATGATGGTCTATGTAAAGAATTTTTTAAAATGATGTAAGCAGAATTTGAAATGAGTATGATGGGAGAACTTAAATTTCTCCTCGGCTTGCAAATTAAATAAACCAATAATAGGTAGAAGTACACCTAAGAGTTACTTAAAAAGTTTAACATGACAGATGCCAAGTCTATGAGCACTCCCATGCATCCTAATTGCATAATCAGTAAAGATTATTCTGGTACATCAGTGGATCAAACCTTATACAGAGGAATGATAGGTTCAATCCTGTATCTAACATCCAACAAACCTGATATAATATTTAATGTTTGCATGTGTGCAAGGTATCAATCAAAACCCAAGGAATCACATTTGTCTATTCTGAAGAGGATTCTAAGATATCTTGTAGAAACAACTAATCTTAAGCTGTTCTACAAAAGAACAGACTCCTTTTCCCTATCTAGATTCTATGATGCAGAATTTGTAGGTGATAGAGTAGATAGAAAAAGTACAAGTAGAGGATGCAACTTTTTAGGAAAATGTATGATATCATAGGGAAGCAAAAATTAAAATTCTATTGCACTCTCAACGGTAGAAGCAAAGTACATGTCTGTAGTAGGTTGTTGTTCTTAACTTCTCTGGATAAAATATCAGCTTGAAGATTACTCAATCAAAGAAGGAGAGATTCCAGTATACTGTGATAATACAAGTGTAATAAATCTTTTAAAGAACCCCATACAACATTCCAAAGCTAAACACATAGAAGTAAAATATCACTTTATCAAAGATTATGTGCAAAAAGGAATTTTGGACATGAAGTTTTTGGACACAGATCATTAATGGGCTGACATCTTCACAAAACCTTTAGCCGAGGTGAGTTTTGCTTTTATTAAGCATAATCTGAACTAAAGAGAAGTCTAATGCATGATAGGTCTAATGTATATATTGTTTGATGCTTGACTTGTCTGAACCCACACTCACTTCTACATATTTCTGAGAGAAAATGACTAAGTCTTTTGGGATTTGTGTTAACTATCAAAATATTTCACAATTTCATTGCTTTTTTTAAAACGTACAACGTGACAATAGTTAATGCCTTTTTGTGTAACAATCATCTGAACATGTATTCTCTCTTCTCCTTAGTGGTCAATTTTTACTCTTTAAATATTTAGACTTTTCATTTACATTTCCCACCTTTTGCTAAAACCCTTTCATTTCTCTTTCGAAAATCTCTTCCTTTTCTAAAAACCTAAAACCCTTTTTCTTCCTCGAGCATCTACAATGGCACTCAACGCTTCTCATATTGTGGAGTCCTCTTACTTCCACCCTGAGCAACATAAAATGGAAGGAAGGGACATCACAGAGGAGCTCAACAAAGTTAGTTGGACCAATTTCTGTGTGGATAGGGAACCATACTCTCCCTCCTTGATTTTGGATTTCTTGAAGACTGCCTCTGTAGACAAATCTAAATACATTGTGCTAGGAAGACTGAAAGGGAAGATTATTGAAATTTTTGAAGATATTGTGGCTACTGTAACTGACTGTCCATCAGTAGGAGAAATGTTTACAGAGACTTTTGAATATGATTGTGTATCAAGTCTGGAGATAAATAAGGCACTTTACAGAACTACTCATCCAGCCAAAGTTGTTTCAAGAAGTCTTCTTCCAAAAGTGAAGATGCTTTATCTGGCAATGAAGCAGGTGTTCTACCTTGGCAAGTATGCTAAGGACACTATCATAAAGCTATATAGATTCTACATCTATTTCATGCTGTAAAAGAAGAAGGTCAGCCTCCTTAACGTTATCATTATTATTCAAGTGGCCTCAATACTCAAGAGGGGGGCGGGTGAATTGAGTGTTTAAAAATTTTAACTTGGAATGCCTTTGAATTTGGTTCTTTATGCAATCTTAATGAGATATACAAAAATATACAAGCAAAAATTATGTATCACACATAAATTGGTTTGATTTGAGATAATGAACTCTTAGAGTCAAGTGAAACTTAACTGAGAAATGAGAATCAAGATAGAATAATGGTTCAGTAATTTTATCAAACAGTTAGTGTGCAATGGTTAGGTTTCTTCTTGGGAGCACTATTAACTTAAGCAATCAACTCAGGAAATTCAACAAGCAATTTGTATGCATAATCAAGTAAAGAGTTCAAGGTTAGAAGAAATGCAAACCAATTTAATGAGTTCCACTAATCCGATGTACGTCTCGCCTTCAAGCAACCCACTTGAAGGATTCCACTATTGAAGATTTAAGATACAAGCTTTGAGCAATTGTCTCCTAGTGTCCCATACTCAAGAACTCCAACCTTTGTGACCACTCAACCTAGAGTGAATACCTTGGTGTTTTGGTATTTGGATTACAAGATTATATTTTCTCAATAGAGTGGATAAGCAATTGAAAGCTCTCATAAGTCTAGTGACTCTCAAGAAGTGAGGATATACAAATATTAGCTCAAATTTCAGAACAATGAAACTTATATAGAAAAATTAACTCACTAAGCACAAATGCAAGCTTTGATTGATTTCTTCTAGTTGTTGTTGTATCTTGTGCTTGAGTTGGAGATCCATTTATAGAGCCTTGGAGGTCTTCATAGCCATTGCACATGATGGTTCCAGCTTGTCTCTGCGTATAGTGGGTTTTGGATCTATGTTTCCCACCTAAAAATGTCTTTTTAGTGATGTTTCCCACTACTTGAATCGATTCATACGTTTTCGAATCGATTCAAGGCATTCTGACTTGGTATTTTGGGCTTCCAGAGACGTGTGAATCGATTCAGGCCAGTCTGTTTTGAGAATTTTGGGACTTCAGGCGTGTGAATCAGTTCAAGCTCCTTTGAATCGATTCAAGCTATTCTGTTTTGATATTTTTGGAATGTTCAGGCCTTTAAATCGATTCCTACGTGTGTGAATCGATTCAAGCAATGTTGTTTGGTGTTTTTCCATGCTTTTTGATGTTTCCTTGAAGCATTTTGAGTCATGGTTCCTTTCCTTGATCCTTATGCATTACTTTCTTGAATTCTTTATCCATTTGAGAGAATGTTATTCATGATTCCTTGAATCTTTGATTTGAGTACATCAAATGTATTCTTTTGATTTGTTCATTGTACTTGTTTTTGATCCATGAGTAATGCTCTTCTTGTTCTTATGTACTTGTCATTATCAAAACCTATCTACAACATGCAAATAAATTCTCTCCTTTTTTGATGATGACAACTAATGGCCATTTCCTGGGGTGTTAGTATCAATAATCAATATTCATGTAAAAATGAGAAAGGACCACTTGTTGAATATTTTAGAATAGAGTGTGTCTCCCCCTTTGTTTTTCAATATGGAATCATTGCATTCATTCATATTCATCTAATCATACATTACTCTTATCATACATTACACATTACTCTCCCCTTTTGTCATTATCAAAAACAGTGCAAGCTTTAAGGAAAGAAAGGAAATATTCATTGCATGATGAGGATCAATCACCATCAAGATTGAACAAGCGTGAAAATTAATTAACATAAAATTCAAGTAACATAAGATTTAACAACCAAAAAGGCCACATAAGGGCAACAAGGTTCAATCAGAAATATCATAAAATAGGAACAACAAAGTTCAAGCATAATGAAAATAAAAGCTATCTAAGGCTGATGGAAATGAATGCTACAAATCTGAGTTACATGTTTAGTGTAGCATTCTTCCATATTGGCTTCAATCTTGTCAAGCCTTGTGTTGATATTTTTTTCTAACAGGTCAAAGCGTTGATCCATGTGAGCAGTGAGGTGAGCAAAAAGATCATCAGTAGGAGCAGCAGGTGGAGGAGGTGAAGGAGCAGCAGTTTCATCATCATCATCATCATTTCCAACATGCGTGGCACGAAGACGACGGAGGTACTGCCAAAGTCCATGATACTCAACGATGTTCATCTTTGTGAGATGAGATTTCCCAATAGCTTCTTTTGGTATGATAAGTTCTTTCACTTCGTTCTTGAAATCTACTTTGTAGTGACGAAGCAACTTGATGATAAAGATGGCATAGGTAGGCGAGTGAGGTTTGAGCATCGAGCATGTGATTCCTCACAATGTTGATCCAATTTATCTCTTTTTGGTTGAGGATGGCCCAAAGAATCAGAATTTGAGACTCATTGGCTCTTGCATAATTCCTGCCCAAAGGAAGGAGAATTTTCACTAAAACATAGTGCAATAGGTAGTGGTCAATGTTCAGTGTGCCAACGGTACTTGTAGAGGAGGTGAGATTGAGGAAGGTCCTTGCCTCTAATGGGTTGTAGTTCCACCAAGGAGAGGGTTCTTTGCCAAAGAAGTGAGCATCATTTATAGGAAGTTTTCCAACTTTGTTCATGACTTCATTGTCAGGAACAATGGTTTTGCCTTTCACCTTGGCATAATATCGACCATCTTGCAGGCGCAGTGTGGAATAGAACACACAAATCAATTCTGGGTATATGGCAATCTCCTCTAGAGTTAGAAATCCAACAATCTCTTGTTGGTGAAGAGTATCAAGGAGAGGAAGACCAGCATTTTTAAAAAATGGAAGATCAAGCCAATGAGGTGAAATCAATTGTTTTTTAGAGAAATTGTTTTGGTACCTTTCCAACTCCTTTTGAGTGGTGAAGAATCGTGACAAATTAGAGTGTTATGGTACAGAAGAGCTAGCAATATTTTCCCTTTGTTTCTTCCTTCGTTGAGAGGATAAAGCCATCAGTAATGGAAGTTAGTGGAGGAGGTTTTTAGAGAGAGAAAAGAGTATTTTAGAGAGAGGTAGGAGAAAAGGGAATAAGAGGATTTAAGGAGACAAGTGAAACATGGGCCAAAATAGCGTTAATATGGGTAGAATGGGTCACGTGAATTAATTCAAGGTGGCTGTGAATCGATTCAGATGTTGCTGTTTGTGAGAATTAAGGGGCATCAGGGGTTTGAATCGATTTAAACTGCGCGTGAATCGATTCAAACCTCTCTGTTTGTGAAAAAATAGAGGATCAGGTCTTCGAATCAATTCGAGGAATGGGTGAATCGATTCAATCGATTCTGTTTCCCTTTGAATTGTAGTTTTGAACTACTGAATCGATTTAGACTTCTGGGCAATGCTTTGGATTATTGAAATCTTAAATTTCATGACTTTATTTGCCTTCTAATTCAATCAAACATACATGAACAACCTTTGACTCAATCATTTATACAATTCAAGGTTCACCTAATGTATTATTCACACTTAAGAATCATGAACTTTATAATGCAATCAATTTAATCAACATTTATGATTCATAAGGTAACTATCATGCCAAAGAGAATCAAATTACATACTTATTCAAATCTCATGCTCAAAATTAAGAATCATCTATTAACAAGGATAGTCAAATTTCTCACTAATTTATTTGCAACGAATGTAACTAATTAACATTAGACATCTTTAAAATTCCTAATTCTCTCCTAATGTTTATGAATTGTTCCTTTGCAAGTGGTTTTATGAATATATCAGCTAATTTCTTGGAGGTTTCAACATGTTCAAGCTCACAATCACCCTTTAACACATGATCTCTAATGAAATGATATCTTATCTCAATATGTTTGGTTCTTGAATACATCACAGGATTCTTTGAAATATTAATGGCACTCGTATTATCACATTTAAAAGGCACATGGTCTAAAACAACACCAAAATCTAGAAGTTATTGCTTCATCCAAAGGATTTGGGCATAACAACTACCAGCTGTAACATACTCTGCCTCAGTTGTTGATAATGCAACACTTACTTGTTTCTTGCTATGCCAAGGTACAAGAAAACTACCAAGCAAGTGACAAGTACCACTAGTACTTTTTCTGTCAAGTTTACATCCTGCAAAGTCAGAATCAGAGTAACCAACAAGAGTGCATTCAACCCCTTTGGGGTACCATAAACCAACATCTTGAGTTCCAACCAAGTATTTCATTATTCGTTTCATGGCAGTTAAGTGTGATTCTTTTGGACATGCTTGATATCTTGCACACATACAAACAACAAACATGATATCCGGTCTACTAGCGGTTAAGTAAAGTAAGGATCTAATCATACCTCTATATTTTGTAAGTTCTACATCCTTACCTTTCTTATCCTTGTCCAAATAACATGAAGTGCTCATGGGTGTGGCAATTTCATTTGCTTTGTCCATGTTGAACTTTTTGAGCAACTCTTTGCAATATTTGGATTGGCTAATGAATATTCCTTCTTTAGTTTGCTTGATTTGTAGTCCAAGGAAGAATGTGAGTTCTCCCATCATAGACATCTCGAATTTATTCTGCATTATCTTAGCAAACTCCTTGCAAAGTGATTCATTAGTGGCACCAAAAATGATATCATCCATATATATTTGTACCAATAGTATGTCATTTTTTGTGCTTAATGAATAATGTTATGTCAACCTTTCCTCTTTTAAATTTGTTTTCTAAAAGGAATTTGCTTAACCTTTTATACCAAGCTCTTGGAGCTTGTTTTAAACCATATAATGTTTTTCTTAGTTTGAAAACATGATTTGGAAATTGATAGTTTTCAAAACCAGGAGGTTGATCAACATATACTTCTTCTTGAATGTATCCATTCAAGAAGGCACTCTTGACATCCATTTGGTACAATTTGAAGTCCTTACAACATGCAAAAGCTAGTAATAATCTAATGGCTTCTAATCTAGCTACGGGTGCATACGTTTCTTCATAATCTATGCCTTCTTCTTTATTATATCCCTTAGCTACTAGCCTAGCTTTATTTCTAGTTATTACTCCATTTTCATCTAGCTTGTTCCTAAGTACCCATTTAGTTCCTATTATTTAGTGATCATAGGGTTTTGGCACTAGTTCCCAAACTTCATTTCTTTCAAATTGATTTAGTTCTTCTTGCATGGCCAATGTCCAATGTTCATCAATAATAGCTTCATCAATGGTTTTCGGTTCAATTTGAGAGATAAATGCTAAATGATTACAAGTATTGAAAGAGTGACGAGTACTTACACCTTTAGTGATATCACCTATAATATTGTCCAAAGGATGGTCTTTTGAGGTGATCCACTCTTTTTGTTGAGTATGGTCATTTTGTGTTGTATCTCTTTCATTTTTGTTTTCCTCTTTGTCATTCAAGCTTAATTCTTGGAGAGTATCTACAAGGTCATCAACATCTTCCTTTCTCGGGGGGTTATGGCTATTTTCATCAAATTTCACATGAATTGATTCTTTAATAGTATTTGTTTGTTTATTAAAGACTCGATAAGATTTGCTTGATGATGAATATCCAAGAAAGATTGCCTCATCAGATTTTGCATCAAACTTTCCTAGATTATCCTTTCCATTGTTAAGTACAAAGCATTTGCATCCAAAATATGAAAATAAGAAATATTTAGTTTTCTACCTTTGTAGAGTTCATAGGGGGTTTCTTTAGAATAGGCCTAATCAAACATCTATTCATAACATGCCAAGCGGTGTTTACCGCATCGGCCTAAAAATGTTTTGAAACATTATTTTCACTTAACATGGTTCTTGCAAGCTCCACCAAAGATGTTTTGACCGGGGAGGAAGCAGCCCAAGCCGATAACTTAGTTGAAAGTAAGTGTGAAATACTCAGAAATTCCGTGCATGTTATTTAAGATTCAGGTGCAACTCATTCTTTTATATCCAAGGATTGTGTACGGTGATTGAGATTGCCGGTGTGTTTAACAAAAAATGCTCTTGTGGTTACCACCCCAACTAGTACTTGTCTCAGATCGGTTAACCGGTGTGATAACGTTGACGTGCTCCTAGAAGGGAGAAAGTTTGTTATGTCTTTTATTTGCCTATCTATGAAGGGGTTGGAGATTATTCTTGGTATGGATTGGCTCTCCGCCAATAAAGTCTTGGTTGACTATCAACAACAGACTGTTATTTTTCCTTCTTTAGATGTGAGGAAATTTGATGTGCAAGGTATAACTCAACTTTGCATATTATTATCTCATACCGATGGGACAAATGGTCCCGATCCTTTTGATATCCCTGTGGTGTCAGAATTTTTGGATGTGTTTCCCAAGGAGGTACCCGGTTTATTGTCAAATTTTCTATTAATCTCATTCCTGGTGCAGAACCGGTGTCTATCACTCCTTATAGGATGTCTCCTATGAAGTTGGCTGAACTTAAGAAGCAAGTTGAGGAGTTAATTGAAAAAGAATTTGTTCGACCCAGTGTATCACCCTGGGGGCTCCTGTTTTATTGGTTAAAAAAAAGGATGGAACCATGCGGTTATGTGTTGATTACCGCCAGCTGAACAAGATGGCAATAAAGAACAGATATCCATTGTCTCGTATTAATGATCTATTGGATCAATTAAGAGGTGTTGTGGTGTTTTTGAAGATTGATTTGCGTTTTGGTTACCACCAAATTCAGGTGAAAACCGAGGACATTCTAAAGACTGTTTTTATGACACGATATGGCCATTATGAGTATGTTGTAATGCCATTCAGAGTGGCTAATGCTCCAGCGGTGTTCATGAGTTATATGAACCGTATCTTTCATGATTACCTTGATTGTTTTGTTGTGGTATTCATTGACGACATCTTGGTGTATTCCAAGACAAGTGAGGAACATAAGGAACATTTAAGGCTGGTATTGAACATTCTTAGAAAGAATCAGTTGTACACTAAGCTCTCTAAATGAAAATTCTGGTTGGTGAGCATCCAGTTTCTTGGACATGTGATATCCGAAGGTGTTTCGGTGGATCCTTCTAAGGTTGAGGCCGTTATGGCATAGCCTAGACCTACATCGGTTACTGAAATCCAAAGTTTCCTTAGACTTACCAGTTATTATCGGAGGTTCATCGAAGGTTTTTCTCATCTTGCTAAACCTTTGACGAACTTGACAAGAAATAACCAACCTTTTATGTGGACGGTCGAGTGTGAAAGATGTTTTAAAGAGCTAAAAATAAGATTAACTTCTGTGCCTATCTTGGCATTGCCTGATTTACAAGAAGACTTTATGGTGTACTGTGATGCTTCTAAGCATGGTCTTGGATATGGTCTTTGATGTGTTCTAATGCAGAAGGAACATGTTATAGCTTATGCTTCACGCCAGTTGAGACCTCACAAAGTTAACTACCCGACTCATGACTTGGAGTTGGCGGCGGTTGTGTTTGCCTTGAAGATTTGGCGTCATTATCTCTATGGTTCGAGGTTTATGGTCTTTAGTGACCATAAAAGCTTGAGATACCTTTTTAATCAAAAGGAATTGAATATGTGCTAAGGGAGATGAATGGAATTCTTGAAGGACTATGATTTTGAATTGATGTATCATCCAGGGAAGGATAATGTAGTTGTAGATGCTCTTAGTCAGAAGTCTTTACATATGTCGGTCATGATGGTCAAAGAATTTGAATTGATTGAGGAATTTCAGAAGTTGAATGTTGGGACCAAAATTCAATCTTCCCAGAAGTTGTGTTTTGCTACACTAAAAATATGCAATGAGTTTTTAGAGATTGTGAAAAAGAAATAAGAAGATGATGATTACTTACAGGAGATGAGAAGATCTCAATATGATGGGAAAAATTTATTTCTTGTTGAGGGTGTTGATGGTTTATGGTGTGTAAAAGGTCGTGTGTATGTGCCTTCATTTGGAGATTTGAGATATACGGCGCTGGAGGAGGCACACAAAAGCATTTTTAGTATTCACCCTGGTGCGACCAAGATGTACCAAGACATAAAGAAGAATTTTTGGTGGCCCGGAATGAAACATGATATTGCCAACTTTGTAGCTTCGTGCCTTATTTGTCAGAAGGCGAAGGTAGAGTATCAGAGACCTCCAGGTACTTTGAGACCACTTGATATCCCCGTTTGGAAGTGGGATGTGATTGCTATAGACTTTGTATCCCGTTTACCTAGGACGAGGTCCAGATGTGATGGAATCTGGGTGATTGTGGATCGTTTAACAAAGAGCGCGCATTTTCTACCGATCAATATGAAGAGTTGATAAGTGTTTTATAACACAATAAATTAGATTTAGTTTGCTTAGGATTTTAATCATTATGCACTGTATTTCCTTAAATTTTGTGATTTTCGTTTTCTTTCCACTGTATTCTACTTGGGTATTTTATTTTGCAGAAATTAATAAAATTAAGGAACAAGTACAAAGATAATCCAAGGGTCAATAACAAGAGAAAAACAACCATCAAATGATAAAGAAACAAGAAGAACAAGCCCCGGTAAAAAAAGAGCAACAAAAGCATGAAAATAGGCTATTAGTGCGCTATCTATTAGTGCGGTTGTAACAGGAACCGCACTAATAGGTGTCAATCGATTCACACGTTACAAAAAGTGCCAGGGAATGAATTTTTGAAGCATGAATCGATTCCCCCCTTGCATGAATCGATTCACATGTGAAAAATGGCCCAAAATTGCAAAAAAACAGCATGTGAATCGATTCATAAAGGTGGGAATCGATTCCCAACATCATGAATCGATTCATGGCATGAGGAATCGATTCATGGCATAAAAAATAGCCTGGGAATCGATTCATGAAAGGGGGAATCGATTCATGCATGTAGGAATTGATTCATGTAGTGAGGAATCGATTCCTCATGCACTTTTTTGCAATTTTGGGCCATTTTTCACATGTGAATCGATTCATGCAAGGGGGAATCGATTCATGCTTCAAAAATTCATTCCCCGGCACTTTTATAACGTGTGAATCGATTCACACCTATTAGTGCGGTTCCTGTTACAACCGCACTAATAGATAGCGCACTAATAGCCCATTTTCATGCTTTTGTTGCTCTTTTTTCACCGGGGCTTGTTCTTCTTGTTTCTTTATCATTTGATGGTTGTTTTTCTCTTGTTATTGACCCTTGGATTATCTTTGTACTTGTTCCTTAATTTTATTAATTTCTGCAAAATAAAATACCCAAGTAGAATACAGTGGAAAGAAAATGAAAATCACAAAATTTAAGGAAATACAGTGCATAATGATTAAAATCCTAAGCAAACTAAATCTAATTTATTGTGTTATAAAACACTTATCAAAATACCCCAAACCAAAACATTGCTTATCCTCAAGCAATCACCATATTCACAAGATAAGATACAGAAAACACTAAGCTCAGCAAACTAAGGAATCCAAAATAGAGAAAAAGATTTATTCAAATGCCAATATTAATTTTCTTATGTGAATCAATTTTCATTATCAAGACAGAGGATACTCTTCTCTCAATTTTCACTCAAAGTGTTTCATGGTTTGTGTATCACTAAAATCATCATAGTCAAAAATATTACCATAAGCTTGTTAATAAACCAGAAACTCCACAGTTTAGATAGAAAATATGTCAAAGTCTAAAGGTCTTTCAAAGGTTGTAACATGGCCTTGGGTTGTATTGTTAAGGTAGGAACTTCAAGAAAAATGGAATACAAAAGGGCTTTAACAGTCATGAATGATTCAAATTATCATCATAAATTTAACAGAGCAAATTCTTGAACTTTTATGGACTTTTTGGAATTCATTCAATATCATCCTTTTGATTTTCTTTTTTTCTTTTTCTTGTTTTTCTTTGCATTCAATACATATTTTTCTTAAGTCCTTTTTTATTTCTTTGCTCCACTAAATTTCCAACTTTTTCACCATTAAGAGAATATCAGTCAATGACATGTTTCAAAGAAAAATTTTCACTTTTAGGCTCAAATAGGGGCAACTAGGGGTCAAATTGTGCAAAATTTTATTGTTTTAATACAATCAAACGTTATCTGTAATAAGATGACCATAAAGATTGTGATTAGGCAATAGATAAATTATGCAGAGGGATGTGAGTGATGTAGATGGAATTTGTTTCTCCTATGTGACAGGAGTGATATCTATGGGCCACTTGATGGAGTGAGACTAATGAAATGCATGGCCATGCTAGGACGAATAAATATTAGATATTTATTCTGTAAAGTCTACTCTGGTATCAAGTAAAATGAATTGGGCCATACAAGGATGACGACGACCATGCCTTGGGCCCAATTAGATATCGTGACAAAAGGAATAGATATATAAAATAATTATCACTTATAGGTCATGTCGATGATAAATAATATTCAGACATAATGATGTATTGCTAGATACCGCTCTTAAACCGAATATTTTACCTATAGGGTCACACACATAGAGTAAGCCCACCAGAGGATAGTTTTATTTTAGTTGGACTGAAAATAAAACTATTTGGCCCTAACTCATTTAGAATGAGTCAGGAGCCCAATGTTTAATGAGAGCTCAGGTCAAGACCTAAGCCTATATATAGAACATGAGATGCTCATAGGCTGGGGCTCAAAAATTAGATTACACTATAATTCCGTACTAGCATTCGGATTGTTAGTTTTCTGGTGGGAGTGCTCGTGTGGACTCCTAAGGGCGAAGCTACAATTGCTTCGATTGAGGATCTTGTTCTGGGTCTACAAGAGGTAAACCCTAATTAAAATTTTAATTTAGCATAATGCTTTGAGACATACGTGTTTGCAATTCTTTCTTGGGAATCCTTTGTGTTTCCGCTGCCTGACCCTAATAGGATTCCCTAACACAAGGTTGACCTATGACCTAGCGTACTAAACAAGTCGCATATAAAGTGGCTGGTGGGTAGGTAAAGTCGCTGCAAAACATTACCATCACAAGGCAGCTTTACTGTAGAATAACAAAGTAAATACTGACTCCATGTATGGAAGACTTGGTGAGCAAGAAGGCTCTTCCACTCCCTCAGGTATAAATACCCATACACTAATGTAACATGTAAGAGCATTCTCTTTAATCTTATGCTTGAGCTCTAAACTTCCTTAGAACTTTCACTAACTTGAGCGTCAGAATGTTTTTGTAGGTGACACTCCTTTTTGCCTCTACAACGTGTAAAGGCTGGTGATTTGGTACAAGGAATCACTCCAAGACTTTCATTCCCCTCTAAAATCGAGGATATAATACTGGACCCCTATTGGACCTGGGTAATATTTATGAGCAAATGAGAGATTTGAGGACTGTCATGAGGCCAAATATTGGACCCTGGCCCAAACCAGTTCATTGACACACCTGGTGGGACCTTTAAAGTTCAAGTCCCATTTTCGTATTCTTGAGTTCAGAAGTCATGGAGAACCGTGAATTAGAAGTTCACGTGATGTTCTTGGAGCCAAGGCATTTGGCTTTTGGCACAGCCAATGCCTCAACAAGGAAAGTAGTCCTTGTGGTTACTCCTGACCTAAGGGATGAGATTATTAGGCAGCAGAGAGGAGCTTGCTGAGCTAAGGTGTGAGCGATTTGCTCATGTAGAGAAGGTGAGCCCAAACGAGGCTCGACAATAGCGTGCTGAGATTTCTAGGTAGGATATCATGTACGTTGTCCTACTTTAGAATCCCAACGTACAAGGAGGAGCATGAGACGTAGTCTCACATAGATAAGCCAAAACCTAGGTGTAAGGGTGTTCTTTCCAACTCTTTTGTGTCTGGATACAAGTTGAGTATTCCTTTTCCTGGAGACTCATGAGCGTGCCTATCCCTAGGCATCATCAAACCACCCAGCCTCTTTCTATAGGAAAGTATACAGGTGAGACGGATCCATGCAAGTACCTCGATGCTTTTGTGTGAGGCCATGTTTTTAGGTGTTAAGGCTGACGTTATATGCGACATGTGCCTAACAGGGGAAGCCCTTGCATGGTTTAAAGGTTTACCCTTTGGATCCATTGATTCATAGGAAGAGATGGATGAAGCTTTTGGAGGACATTTTGTTATCTCTAGAGACATCCCTAGGATGCCTCATGACTTTACCCAAATCAAGTAAAGAGAAACAGAATCTCTGAAGGATTTCTTAAAGAGGTTCTACACAGAAGCTGCTATGGTACCAGATCTAACAGAAGTCATCCAACTACATATAGTGATTGAAGCCCTGTAACCCAAGTCCTCATTCGCCCTATCTCTAGAAAAAGGACCACCCATCATGTTCGAAGAGTTTAAGCATAAAGCCACCAAGTATGTGGGGATTGAAATGCACTTGGAGGCCACATCCACAAGGAACAAGCCACTCCAATCATCACCTCAGCCTGAGAAAGAGAAAGACAAGCTTAGGAATGATAAAGTGCCCCTAAAAGAGAAGGGCTAGAAAAGTTAGTAGCTTCCTTCAGTCATTACGAGTGGCCCGATAACTCATGGAAGTACTACGATTTTCATGAGCAGACAAGGCATACAATGATGAGTGTAGGCAGCTTAAGGACGCGGTTGAGATCCTAATCCGTGAGGGGACACTAAAATAATATCTTCTATAAGACAGGCCCCACAGTGAGTCTGAGAGGTTAGAAAAGAGATATCGGGACGGTCTCCCGACACTGACACAAGCCAAGGTTAGAAGAAGTTTACTATCGTGGAAAAATAGAAGAGCCTGCTCATTGAGCAAGCGCAAGAAGGGAAAAACACTTCCCCCTACCCTAGAGTAGGCATGAAGTGATTGATTGATACCATATGTATCAAATCTCATTATGGATAAGGGTGCCAAATGGGGTATGTCCTAAGGTAACCCCTAACTAAATTTTCTATTACTAACAAAATATCTTTTTACCATGTTCGATGATTTTAGGTATTTTATCATATCTTCAACACGCGTGGGAAACTTCCCTAATTGGTGGTGAGGATCAGACCTCTTTGAGGCATTACTAGACCCCGACCAGTGGCACCCCGATCCCCTGAACAAGGATTGGCTACTTGGCCCCGACTGGTGGTGAGGATTGGCTCTCTTTTAAGACCATACCCGATCCGATGAGCGGTGCAAGTAGAACTTTACCCCAACGAGTAACGAGGATCAGACCTCTTTAGGGCCGTTCCAAACCCCAATGAGCAGCACCCCAGTCCCTTAAACAAGGATTGGCTACTTGGCCCCAACGAGTGGCGAGGATCAGATCCCTATAATGTGGTACTGAACCTCGTAAGCGGTGTAAGTAGAAGTCTTAAAGCCCCAACAAGTGGTAAGGATCAAACCTCTTTTGAGTCCATACCAGACCCCAACGAGTGGCAACCCCAACCAATAATTAGTTACTTGACCCTGACGAGTGGCAGAGACTGGTTATTGTTAGAACCGTACTGAGCCCCCAATGAATGGTGAAAGTAAATTACTTGGGTTTTTCAACCTAAGTCCCTTTTGCATAAAATAATTTATGCATATTGATGCATGGTGGATAATACACACTTTATACACAACGTTCTACGTGACTTGGCAAATTGTTTTCGAGTTTGCTAACAAAAGTAAAGACAAATTTCCTATGTTGCTTCGACGTTTTTATTGAGATATAGAAAAAAAAAAGCACAATTATGTAAATAAAGTACTTTCATTCACATTAAAAAAGAAGTGACAAAATCGGAGCCCATCCTAGAACAAGGTTAATGAAAAATAAAAAAGAAAAATATATTTATATATAAAGGGACCAAGGCAACTGTCTTTCAAATCGGTAGGTAGTCACGAGGATGGAGCTTTCTTAAAGGACAACACGGTCATTTCTTCTGTAGCGGCTTTAGAATTCTCAGCGATGGGAGAAGTTATATCAGAAGCCATAAATTGAGAGGGTGGCAGAGCAGTAAGCTCATACAGGACATCTTCTGGCTACCGATGTTCTTTGTTAATGGCAGCCTTAAAGGCTTCATCCTCGATAGTCTCACAGATTTGGACTACGCTCGTTACCTTTTACAAATTAAGTGAAACATCCTTCTACAGTCACTTGTCCTCTCCTCTTCTAGGCCCCCAATGCCTTGGAGTTCATTTGGCTCGACAATCTTCTCCTCAAATTGGTTTTTCTTCTTCACAACTTTGTCATTTAGATGTATGATATCATCTTAGACCTTGCCGCATGTAGCGATAGCATCTGCCTTGTCCTGGCTAAATGTCAAACTTTCTTATTTCAGCCGACGATTTTCCTCTTTAGGTTGCTCTTCTTTCTTCAAAGTAGTTAAATTTGTTTGCTCTATCTCTTTCTTCCAATTCTTTCACTTTCGTCGAGTATTACTATAAAAGTGGCTCCTTTTCTTGATAGCTTCCATTAATTTGAGAGATTACTAACTGGGAATCACTATAAAGTACGACACTTTTAGCTCCTAGATCCAGAGCAGCTCTTAGACCCGCTAGACAGGCTTCATACTCTGCCTGATTATTTGACATTTTGAAATCAAACCTAAGTGGAATTTCTATGTTGACCCCATCTTCACTTTCTATCACTATACCTGCTCCACATCCTTTTGAATTTGAGGACCCATCCACAAAAATGGTCCAATGCTCCTGTATTTGCGAAAGAGATTCTCCCGTCAACTCTGTCACAAAATCAGGTAAGACCTAAGCCTTTATAGTCGTTCTTGGCTCAAAGGAGATATCGAACTCTGAAAGCTCTACGACCTATTTCGTTATTCTTCCCACAAGTCTGGTTTGTGCAGAACGGCTCACAGCGGTAGGTCAGTCCGTACTATAATGGGATGAACATGAAAATACTGCCTCAATTGCCTAGACATCCATACCAATGCTAGGGCGTCCTTTTCAAGCTTCTGATACCGCCCCTTAGATCCTTGCAAGACTTTCCCAACAAAATAGACCGGTCTCTATCCTTCCATAGTTTCTTTCATTAGGACGGCTCTCAATGCTTCATTTGATACTACTAAGTAGATAAACAGCTGCTTACTTGATTCCGGTTTTGTTAACACTAGAGGGTTTGCTAATACCTTCTTAAGACTCTAGAAAGCCTCATTTTGCTCTTCTCCCCATTCAAACTTTTTGTTCTTCTTTAAGACTTTGTATAGCAGCAATGCCTGATGTGCCATTTTAGGCATAAACCAGGATAATGCTGCCACTTTCCCATTCAATGACTGGACTTCCCTCATATTTATTAGACTTTGGAGCTCCTTAATCACTTTGCATTTATCTGAGTTAGCTTCTATTCTTCTCTAGGTCAACATGAACCCCAGGAACCGGCCTGCCGGGACTGCAAAAGTGAATTTCCAAGGATTTAGCCATATGTTGTACATCTGTATTCTTTGAAAGATCTTCCTCAAATCCTTAACATAATCTCCTCTTGCCGGAGTCTTTGCTATGATGTCATCCATGTACACCTCAACTGTGTTGGACCTCATTCCACCAAAGACTTCGTTCATCATTCTTTGATATGTTGCTCTGACGTTCTTAAGTCTGAACGACATCACAAAGGAACAAAAAACTCCTTTGTCATTCATGAAAGTGATTTTCTCTTCACCACCCTTCCATATTGGGATTTGGTTGTAACTGAAATATACATCCATAAACGATAAGAACTGATATTCTGAAGAATCATCTACCATTTGGTCTATGCTTGGGAGTGGATATGGGTCCTTTGGACAACACTTGTTCAATTGGTAAAATCAGTGCACATCTGTCATTTTTCATTTGCTTTTTTCACTATCACAATATTGGACACCCAGGTTGAATATTGAACCTCCATGATAAATCCTGCCTTTAGTAGTTCCTCTGTCTGTTCACAAGCGGCCTGCTGTTTTTCAGGTCCAAGTCTCCTTTTCTTTAACGTAACCGCCCTCGACTCTTGGTACACCGCTAATGTATGGCAACAGAAATTTGGATCTATTCTGGGCATGTCTGCCGCTGTCCATGCAAAAAGATGCTTGAATTCTCTTAAAAGTTTGACCAACCGTTCTTCCATGCTTTTCTCCAAGCATTCATTTATTTTGGTTGTTTTGATTGGGTCATCATCCAACATTACTGTTTTGATTCCACCTTCTGGGGTCAGCCTCTAAGGATTCACTGGATCCGTTATCATTTCTTCTCTTAGATCTAAATCTATCAAATTTACTGATCCAGGCACCAATCTACCATCATTCATACATTTTGTTTTGACCATCTCCTCCGTTTTGGTCATCAAAATACTCAGGTTATAACAATACCTCGCCATCTGTTGGTCCTCCCTCACTGAAGATATCTGATTGTCTTTGTCTATGAACTTGATCAACAGGTGCGACATCGAAACTACTTCTTCTAGAGCGTTCAAGGACGGCCTGCCCAAGATGCCATTTAGAGAAGACTTCACATCTATCACTAATACCCGAGTCCAGACAGTTTTTGACCCCGACTCTCCTTGGAATGTCAACCTCGTGTCTAAGTAGTCTTTGGTGGGTTGTTTTGCCCCATTGAAAACTGTTAAATCCTGGGTGTAAGGCTATAAATCAATGTCTGTTAATCCCATCCTTTTGAAGCAATCATAGAAGATTACATCATAAGAGCTTCCTTGATCAACTAGGATTCTTCTGATTGTCTTGTTGGCTATCACTGCCTCGATAACCACTACGTCATCTCCCCCAGGTACTGTGGGCCTATATTCTTCATCTAAAAGTTTGATCAATGGGGTCTGTACTCTACCCTGGTATGGTTTATTGTCTGCTTTTGTTTGAACAGACATGATCATTCTCAAGTGGTTCTTCCGAGCTGAATCAGATACTCCCTATTTGTAAATCCTCCTGCAATTATATCGATTATGTCCTTTCTTCAAGAACTAGGGGCTTCATCCACAATTTGTCATCTTCTTCAATATTATCAATAACCGCTTTACCTCAGCTGGACCGGTGTCCCTTCTCCTGGGGGGCTCCTTCGCTTACTCTCCTTACCCTCTTTGTTGAAACAGGTACTGCTTCAGCTTTTCTTCTCTAATCAAGGTTTCAATAGCCTCCTTCAACTATCTATATTCATCTGTATTATGGTTAGTTCACTTATGGAACTCACAGTACTTACTTGCATTGCCTGGTCTCTTCATAGGCATGGGTTTCCTAATCTCATTCACCATAAAACCTCTTATCCCTACTTCTCTTAGGATTTGGCTGGGCTGTACTGCCAGAGGTGTGAATTGAGTCAGGTTTACACTTCTACGCTCCTTCTACCTTTAAGGGGCATCCCGTTCTCTGTTTCCTCCAAACTTCAGCCTCCTTCACTCTGAGTTTGCAACCTATCCACTGACCGGGGTCTTTCCTTTTGCAGCAGCTAGGTGCATCTCTCTCCCTACGTACTTAGCTCCCTTTCTTCTAAATTCTTTAAAAGTTTGAAGGGCCCTCTTCGCCAAAGATAAAGCAAATAGTGATTGTGATTGTAAGGCTTCAATCGATATATGTAATTGAATTTATTTAGCCAACTTCAGTACTAGTGCAGCCTCTTTGTAAAATCTTTTTAAGAAATCTAAGACTTTCCTCTTGTCCTTGTTTTATCTTGGCTAGTGTGTGGGATGTCTTAGGAACATCCCCTTGACATGACAAAATGCTACAGGAAAGTATGAGCCAAGTCTTCCCAACAATCAATTGACCACATTGGCAAGCTTTTAAACCACCCTAGAGCTTCAGTAGACAGTGTCCTAGGGAACATTCTACACATTACATCCTCCTCTGCTCCTAAAAATAATGATTCATTCGCATAGGCATCTAAATGTCATATTAGGTCAGAATTCCCATTGTACTTTTTTATTGATAGCAGTTGTGGGGTTTGCAGGTGCCTTGGAATGGGTATACCCATCAATCTTCTGGTGAATGGTACGTTGAACCGGTATTCCCTAATTCACCCTTGCTCATTGTAAGTTTATGCTTGTGAATATTCATGAGTATGGGAAGGTTCATGCTGCCTCTGTTCTCCTACTACATCATCTCTCAAACCCTATTTTGTCTCAGCTCTTGTATCTCCATATGGAGTTACCTGATAAGCTCGTCTTGAGGGTCTGGCTATGGTAGGTCTTGCATCTTCCCCTGGGGTTGCTCTATTCCAGGTGTCTCTATGATTCCGCCTTCATACTCTAAGATCAGAGGTTTGACCCTCTGGGCAATGTTTTGGACATGTCCTTCAAGGGATCTATTTTGCCTATTTACTTCCATAACTTGTTCATGATGTGGGACTTAATTTATAGGTCCTATTGGGTATGCCAATATCTAACCGGTGTACGGTGTCAAAGTAGTTGACCAACGAACCGGTGTTGAATGTCCTTACTGTCTCTCACTATTTTACACCGTCTTAGTGGGAGTACGGTATTATGCACTTAGGTTTAGTGGGAACACCAAGCTCTTTTGTTAGGATAAAAATAAGTCAATTCCAACTGTGGTCCTCATGACCACACTAGAGGTGTACCTGCAAAAGGGACTCTGATGCTTAAGTCAGTACGGTTATAACGGAGAAAATTATATTACAAAATCTTAGATTGAGAGGGTAAATGGTTCAATAATTTGCTTAGTCTGTCTTATGGCTTAATGAATAAGCTCTTTATATAGTCTCTCCCTTAATTGCAAGTAGTGATTTGACTTGTGTCAGGGATCAAAGTTTGCAGCCTTTGGTAGGCGTAAGTTGCCTACTTGTCATTTTTGACCGGGGTCATTATCATGTTTTCCGTACTGAAAGATCTTAATATCAGGATTTTTTTGAAAATCAATCTGATTCTTCCTTTGTCTTTTGCAAGTACCTAGTATTTTAATAATATCCGATATAGCTTAATTTATGGGACCGATGTTCACACTGATATTTTAATAATTTCCGATATAGGTTAATTAATGATTATGTTTAATAATAAAATATTGTTGGGTTCCCAGATTTGAACTGTGGGGACCTGGTGAACGATTCAATTACGGCACTTCGGCTTGAGACTAGTGATCCAATAAAGAAACTAGTCCTATTAGGACCTTCATGTAGAGAATCAAGGATGACGGTCCAGTAAGCCCGACCAATGCGTTATTTTGACGAGTTAGGAACTTTTCCTAAAGGGGCCGAATCCTAATTCGGGTCCTATTGACCTCATTTCTCAAAGGAAAGATTAATTCAAATTGAACCTTCGAACCCGACCTGAATACCTTCAGTATTTTGGGCCTAACTTTCTTATACAATCTTAGAATCGAATGATTATGATTTCGATCTCTTTGTTACAAAGAGATCTATAATCTCTACTTCTAGCCCCCAACCTCGATTCCTACTCTATCATCCTTAAAATCGAGAGCCAAGTTATACTCTAAAAACTCGTTATTTAATTCCTTTAAACTATGCATGGTTCACCCGAAAAATTGTAACTTTTTCATATGACCTTTGATTCTTACAAGCTTGGTCTCATAATTTCTGTAATGAAATTATCTATGACTTTTTTGAAGACCTCGAAGGCTAGATCCTTACCAATCGGTATAGTTTTCATAATCTTTGTGAACCTATTCTAATTTCACGTCAGCACTATACATTTTTAGGAAAAAATTTGTATCCCCTTCATATGGTATCAGAATGACTCCATTTTTTTCTATAGCTCTATATCGACAAGATCTATAAACTTCATGAACGGAACAAAAGCTAATTCCTTACCCATTTTCCCAACAAATTTATTTTGTTCACAAATTTATTATTGCAGCAGCTTAGAGTAGTTTTTATATTTTTTACATATCTCCCTCTTCTGATGTCGGATTTTCACGTACCATACCTCATTTTAAAGAAGAGACAAAGATATACAACTTTTATGTTTTGTATTTCTAAATTGGCACTGTAACACCTTCGAAAACAAGTGATAAGTTGATGCCCCAAAAGCTTGCCACATAACCCATGTAAAAATTGGTCCAATCATATTGCACCACCCATGGGACACTTGTTCCACCCTCTTGGACTCCTTGTTTTACACTCAGCCATACTCCTTTCTCTCTAAGCCATGGACTTCTTACTCAACAAGTTAATGCAACTTGCTCTACAATGAGTTACTACTTGTTTAACAAGTTGTTCCTTACAAAAATAATTAAGAAACCATGTGCCAATTTCCTTTGCTTTGCACATTGCTTGTGGCCCACTTCCATCAAAACATGCCACCGTCACCTACCATGCCAAGCCATCATGAATATACACCATCATGCCTTAATATAACAATGCCATATACCATGATCATACCATACCATCCTCCTTAGCCATTACATGTTAAGAATCCTATTTGATTTCTTCCTCTCTTTCTCTCGGCAGCCATCAACCCTCTTTATCTCTTAGTTTTTTCTTCTCATTGCAGCAACCATTACACTTCTCTTCCAACCACCATTCACACCTAAAAGCAGCCACCAACTCCTCCTCCATTTCATGCACCATTACCTCTAAATATCACCACCCCTTAAACTCAAAATTCTCCTTTTTTCCTCACTAAAGCCGTGGCCCTTTCCTCCATTCAAGACTTAATTTTTCTTTGATCAAGAGCCTCTATTTTAGCAATCATCTTTCATCTCTTCACCTTTTTGGATCCTTGCCTTTTCCCTTCTATGCCAATTTCCAACAGCTTACATGTCAACTCTAAGACTTCCTTTCGTTGTTTTAAAGTGCAAAATTGTGACCCTCTTTTCCTTTTGTTGATGCATGTGTTGTTTCTTAAGCCTCGGGAATGATCGACGACGATCGGCGATGAACTGTGAAGAGTTTGAAGTAAATGATGAATTTTTGGTAAATGATCTTTTTAATTTAAACTAATGCATGGCTGTTTTGTGATTTCCCATTTGCTGACATGACTTTTAATGGCTTGAAAATTCATGCATGTTAGTTTTTAGTGAGCCAGAAGTGATTGGGAGCTACCATGGCGAGTTCGGTCACAATAAAAAACTTTGCGAAGTCCGGTTCCTTTTCCTTTCACTAAACCATGAATACACCATAAGGTAAAGGGGGTTTCACTTCATTCTTGTTTGTTAAAAATTGCTTGACATCGTTCCTTTAGTATCCGGAGATAATCCCTTTAAGTTTCGCAACAATCTGACGATTAGATTAGAAGTTACATGATTTTTTGCTATCGTTAGCGATTTTAATTTTATTTTTTATATTTTTATGCGCTCCAGTGATTTGCGTAAAGAACGCCTCAAAATTCATACGCTCCACTAATATATCAAAATTTAAAGTTATTACATAAAATAATGAAGCTTAGGACCATAGTGCGGGCTTAGTTAGTAATTCGATATCATTATGATTGTGTAAAATTTTTTGATGATTTTATGTAATTTGTTATATTTTATCCGGTAAGCCCCTCTAATTTAATTAAATTGAGCGACTAGCATTTTACAATCAAATTCAATAAATCATGAGAAAAGAGAAGATTTTTGGTATCAAAAGAAAGACAAAATTGAGAAAATTTGGTATAATGATTTTCCCAGTATAGATATACATATGGAAGGAATAAAATTTTAAATATCCCTTAAGGAAACTCTTGCTTGACAAAAAAATGATAATTTTATAATAAGGATTTAAAAGAAAAAGAATAGTTGATAAAAGGAAGAAATATATTAGATAAATAGTACTTTTGGAAAAATAATAACAAATTCTTGGTAGAAAGAAATAGATAACCAAGGTAGAATTAGGAGTAATGATATATATATATATATATATATATATTAGAAATAAAAGAAATAGAAATTCTAAAGTGTTCTTTTCAAGAAAAGTATTATTCAATATTAAATAAAATTTAGAGAAGATAACATTGCATACTAAAGATTAAGAAGGAAGAGTAATGAGATTCATTTAGTATGATAAATTGATAGAGGAATAATAAGTTTTGGGTAACATGTTAGAAATGAATGAAAGAATAATTCTAAAGTATTTTACTAAATATATATCTATATAAGTATTCTAAGCTATTAGGTAGAATTTGGAGTTGACAATTGTGACACCCTCGATTAACTAGGACAAATTCCCACACTAGAACGTCCTACTTAATTAAGGAGTCACTAAAAATAGAAATATTTTTTTTTAAATGGTGATCATCAGCACACGATTTTAAAATAAATATATTACATAGATCGATTCTTTCAACATGAGAGTATCTAAAAGAGTATGGAGCTCACAGGCTCCCAACAACTACTACAAAATAAAAGCATAACAGAAATGTCGAGTCTATAATGATCTCGATGCAAACAGAAAATATACACACAAATGACGCTTCCGAACTGGCATCCCCTACTGCAGGTACTCCAAGTCCTACCCACACTCGCCTTGTCCTTCAACTGATGATCACAGAAAAAGAGAAACAACATACACAATAACAAATGGGATGAGTACAAAGCTCTCAACCCATAACATATACATACAAGGGTGACTTAATATTTTAAATTACAGAAAAGATTACATACAAACAGAAATACAAAACTTCACATACACAATTGTCAACAACAAGCAGAGGGTCAGTTATATAATGACGACATACTATGCATGTGTTAGATTCAATTACTGTAAGTTATAACTCATTACCAATATACAATGGGGCCCAACTTCCATTCCTCAATCTCATATATCAACAATCATGTGCATAATTCGCCACCCTTATCATCCCTGCCCAACTAGAGCGACCGGAGCTCTCCTCGTTCTGGTTTTCACAAATGGGTAGGGACATCACAGTCCCAATCATCAAATGGCCAATCACATATCACACATCACCACAGAACGGGCACTCCATGGTCATAGAAAATCCCGTATCTTATCGAAGTATACCAGAGTTTGCTACGGGCTGTCCGGCGACGGGTGCGAATCTGATGCCACTTGGAATTCCTGCCCCTGGTGATACTTCCTAGACTGCCCTCGGGTATCGAGGCACGGCAGATTCTTCAGTATACCCATCACTGTATGCTCTAGGGGATTTTTCCAACATCCCTCCTTAACTCCAATGCAAAATGCCATGTACTTATCTCAATTACTTAGGGTACCCATAGTCTAGACGGAACCTAACACTCATATAGCGTATTTGTCCTTAAAAACTCGTAATTGTCTAACCATAATCTTTTCATATTGTAGGGGCTAAGTCTTAAGATTCAACATTACTAAAAATTCACTTCATGAGAATTTCCAAGTTATTTACTAGTAATTCCTTTAAGAAAATTCTCTACTGTAAAATATATAATTTATTTGTATGATAGATATCTAAGTAAAAGAGGTAACATAAAATTTCAACTATGTTTCTTATAATTTAAGAAAATTCAACATTTCCTTAAGTATAAGGTATAAAGTTTCTCTCGATTTTTCGATTACTAAAGTCGTTTCATCGTATTTACTTATAATAAACCAAAGAACTTGATTTTATCTTTCTAAAAATTTTTCATAAAATAATAGATGAAATATGTATAAGGTATCTCTCATAATTCTATATTGTAAATAAAAGAATCGTCTCTTTTTTTTAAGTAAATATACAAAGTAGTAATTTTTCATTTCGTTGTCAAAACATCGTTTTTGTTGTATTTTGCCTATAAAATGCCAAAGTTTGTCGTTTCAACATTTGTAAAAATACGTTTTAAGGACAAATCGCGCGTCAAAAATTCATCCAACTAATTTTTCTTCTTTGGGTATTTTTCTCATGTTCGAAATTCATTTTTCATGCCACAAAATAATCCTCCAACAGTTTTGCCATTTTCTTTTGTTTGCCCACAAAAACACGTTTTATACCATTTCCAAAGTTTCATTCACGCCTAACTCGGGTTCCTTCTTATTCCTTTATTATTTACCACATCCATAATATTTTTATAATCACAAATATTCCTCAGATATATGAATATACAGCAGTAACGAAAATTCTAAATATTCACCAAGAATTAATTCTAAAACTTATGTAAATTACTTCCTTAATGTCATAAACTTATTGTTTCATTATTATAACTAAAAGTCACTTGCTTTTATTCTTAATAATAATAATATTAAAATCCAAAATTACCATTTTACATTAAAATTAATTTTCATCTCATAAAATTTGAAGATTAATGTAAGTTTTCAAATTTTAACCATAAAAATTAATTCTTTCAAGTTATACTTTTAAAATAAAAAATTTCCAAGTTGTTCACTAATTATTAAAATTCTTAATTTAGTATAAGTTATAAAATTGTTTTGAAAATGTTTTACATTGTCTAAAAAATTATTATTCACAGTCTAAGTCACCCATTAAGCCAAGAGTACATAATTAAACAAGATCTTTACATGCAATATGGTTACAATAAAAAATCTGCAGCAATAAAAATTTAAGTGTTAGTAATCTTCATAAAAATTTTAAAATCTAAAGGATCTAACAACAACCATAGTGTAGCCATAATATCTCTTGAAGATCCATTTTTTTCCACAAAAATTTCTCAAGATTCAAACCATAGAAACTTAGATCTTTAAAGAGATATTAAAGTATAAGTTTAACACTTATACTTCACCATGCATGCATAATTTTATGGACAAGCAAAGTACTCTCCCTTACCAACAAGAATTTCGTGTTCAAAGGAGAATGGCGAAGCTCCAAGATTTTGCTTCTAGACCACCATGGATGGCCTTAACAAATGGAAGAAATATAGATACCTTGAGTGGTGGTGGTTTCACGTGATCTTGGTGGTTAGAAGAGAAGGAAAATGTGGCTGTTTTTGATGGAGGAGAAGAAGAAATTTAAGGATCAAAAGGTGGTATCTTGAATTTTTAGTGTGGTGTTTGTGATTTAGGATGGATGGTAATGAAGGTATGATAATGTTTAGATGGAGGATGACATGAAAGAAAGGAGAAAAGAGTTGCTGGAATTATTTTTTTTTTGCTAAGTTAGAAGAAAGAAAGAAAACAAGGTAAGAACAATGAAAGGATAAAATTTTACATGATTTTCCTTGTCTCCCAAGGAGTTCTCACGGCCATGCATGAGTGGGAGAGGTGTCAAGAGAGTTTCATGCACATGAGAGGTGTCAAATGCAGCTGATGGTGAGGTGGTGGAAGGCTTTGCATGGTTAGGACAAGTGGCCAAGTGATGGAGTGCTCTTATTAGTTCCTTATGCATGCAAACTTAGGTGTCACATGCAGGAGCAACAACTTGCTCGTAGGTTTAGAGTGTCTTATGCATCGAATTAGAAAATGGGATAAACATCAAAGTAGTAGAACTTTTTGTTCTCTTTAAATCCCTATAAAGCATAAAAATTCCATTGAGAATTGAGTGCGATATAGCCCAAATACTAAAAGGGTATAGGGCTGTGACAGGATTTTTGTCCCTTGCCCAAATAATTTTTCAGGGCCAAATGGGCTGCCAATTGGACTTTGGTTTCTTCATCAAAGTTGTGTAGAAATGTGTTAGGAATATTTTGTTGAAGGCCTCATTCAATTTCATGGCCATATGAGAGAGTTATATAGAAAATACTGCACCTAGTGCAAACTGATGTTGGAAAAATGTGAATTGGTGTAGTGTTTTAATTTCTGGGAATTATGGGATGAAAACTGGCCTTATTGGTCAACATGAAAGTTGTAGATAAATTTGATATGAAAAGTTTGGGACAAGAATGACTCGAATCCAATATCGGGAGAGAAAGTTATGCCCAAAATACGTACAAATGGCATTTTGGCTTACGCAGGTATCTTAAATTCAACGTTTTTAAGCTTGGTTATTTAAAATTGGGTGTTGGGCTCTTTATGAAAGTTGTTAGGAATAACATGAGGGATGTTTTAGGATAAAAATAATTTACTCAAGTCCCTCAGATAATTTCTGGACTCAAACTGGGGAGTTATTTTGTTTAATTAATTTAAAACACTTACTTAATCATTTAATGTTTTCTTTTATAAATCTATGTTATTAGGGTGTTATTAAATACCTTATTATATTATCCTAATTATCTCAATTAATCACATAATTAAAGTCAGAACCACTACCTTACCCTTACAAGATTTATTTAAAACGAATATATAATCAAATCAGCCATAGCCCATTCATCAGTACACACAAAATTATCACAGAATACAAACAACTGGTCTCATGGACCTATCATACAAAAATGAGGGTTGTTACAACAATTGCATACTAAAGAATTAAAAATGAATTTAATAGTAACAAGGTTTAGCAAGTATTAGAAAAATAATAATTCCTAAGTAACTCATAAAGAAAGGTGTATAATATGAATATTTAGACTATTAAGTATATTTCAAAGTACTAATGGAGGAAGTAATCAGTAAACTAAAAAGGATGAAATAAAGAACCCATGAGTTAATAACTAGTGAATAGAATTGAAGGAAATAGTTTGTCTCAAGAGCTAAAAAGGCAGTAATTAGAAAAGAACATATTGTAGATAACTAAGGTAGGTAAAAGACTAAACACCCCAGTTAGTCCCTCACTCCAACAGAGTCGGACACTTAGGTCCTCCAATTAATAAGTGAGTCCCGTTAGTCCTCCACCTCCATCATCGTCAGACAAATAGATCCCTACCGTTAATGAAGTGTTAACGTCCGTCAAAGTCAGCTGACGTGGATCATTAAATTCCAACAGGAATGCCACGTCAGAGTCGGCGAGGATCTATTTGTCCGACGATGACGGATGTGGAGGACTAACGAGACTCATTAACTGGAGGACCTAAGTGTCCGACTCTGTTGGGGTCAGGGACTAAGTGGGGGTGTTTACTCAAAATATTTAACCTTCCATATAACTATAATATATGTTCTTTAAAAGTTATTTAACACAAATTATATAAGTTTTGTCAAACTCTTCTATTTCAATAACTATCAAGGTTATCAGAGTCTTAACTCTTCTATTCCAAGGAAGTGAAACCAAGTTGGTTCCATTGCTGATAGCATTGTCATAACTATCAAGGTTATCAGAGTCAGGGCCACATTGCTAGTTTTGGAATTTTTGCGTAAACACCCCCACTTAGTCCCTGACCTCAATAGAGTCGGACACTTAGGTCCTCCAGTTAATGAGTCTCATTAGTCCTCCATGTCTGTCATCGTCGGACAAATAGATCCTCGCCGACTTTGACGTGGCATCCCTGTTGGAATTTAACGATCCACGTCATCTGACTCTGACGGACGTTAACACTTCATTAACGGCGGGGATCTATTTGTCTGACGATGACGGACATGGAGGACTAACAGGACTCACTTATCAATTGGAGGACCTAAGTGTCCGACTCTGTTGGAGTGAGGGACTAACTGGGGTGTTTAGTCTAGGTAAAATGAGCTAGGTATATTTGTTGATTAAATCAGAGATAAAATTAAACTAGAAATAATAAGCCTTAAGATTGAGACTTGGCATATAAAATGTTACTAATAAATTTTTAGCACACTTAAGTCTTGGAGAGGTAAGTAAACAATATTAAAGAAATAATAAAACTTAAGCAATATAAAGCTAGTAAATAAGAAGAGATTTAGGAGTAAATGAGGAATAAGAAGTTAAATTTGGTATAAAAGTCACTAGATTTAGTAGTAAGATCACACTATTAAATAGAGTTGGGAAAATTTATAGAAGGTGAGTTTAAAGTGATAGTACTTCTTATAACTAGAAAAATTAAAGAGAACAAGAAAATCAATTAGCTAAGAATAAAGTCTTCCTCATTAAAAGGATAAAATCTTGATCTGACCTTAAAAAACGGGTAAAATATTGCTTAGCGTCTAATAACTGAAACCTCATAACTTAAAGAGATTAACCGAATAAAAATAAGTAAAAAGGCTTGGTTCTACGAAAGATCAGAAGGGATATGACTATATGACTTAATAGACTCTCTTTAAGTAAACAAGTGTGGTTTGGTAATTAGGACTAGTAATGGGATATAAGATGAGAAAAGAATAAATCATATCCTTGGACTTAATAAAACTAGGTGTATAATAATGTTAAATTACTAGTCCTACTAAGATGAATATGGTCTGATCGTGACATAGGATTAATTAGGTAAACTAATTTGTGTCTATTTGATGGATAGGTTGTCTGAATCAATCTGAGTGTGCTTGATTTACTTATATGAACTATTTGATTGTGACGTACATGTATTCATGAAATTATGAGTATGATAAAAAAATTGAACGAATATGAATGTATGAATATGGATTATATGATATCTATATGCATGATGAAGTACATGAGAAATATGATTTGATATGCTATGTGTAAAATATGGTGTGGTAAATAAATGAGACTGGTATGATGCACCCGATGGATTGTATTATGATGAATTAATCGAAATAAAATAAGGAAAGAAGAATGAGGAAATATCTCGGTAGGGATCCTAAGGTGACTAATTTACGAAAATGGTGTGATGATAGAAATCGGATCCGATATGATGATGGGCGTTGCGGTGCCAGTATACCCCTTGGTTTTATGAACGTACCGAATTCATTTCATTCTTAATCATCAGGCGAGATGAATTATGAATTAAGTAAATATGAAAAGAAGAGTGAATAAAGAAAAGTATTTGATGAAATAGGCCCGACGTTAAAAATGAAATGGAGTCATTGAAAAGGACCCTACCACCAACTAGAGAAAATGAAATTGTGTGTTATATGCATCATTGTAGAGTATAAGGATGATGGATGAGTAACTCCCTAGAGCATAACAGCGATGAGGTACGTTGAGGAACCTCAATGTTCCAACCCTGCGGGAGGTCTTGGGAGTATACCAGAGCGGATGTCCAATGGTTCAGAGTCGTACCGGATAGCCCGTGGAAACTCTGGTATACTTTGACCTAAAGCAAAGGTTATCATGGTCGTGTAATGCCCGTTCTGACCTGTTTTGGATCCATGATTGATTGTAGGGTTGCATGTCCTTACCCTTTTGTGAGAAATAAACGAGGCGAGCTCTAGTCACTCTAGTGGACAGGAAGGATAAGGCGGGATTGGTACTGATTGAGTGAGATTGAGGAGGAGAAGATGGACCCACATACATCATGATGGCTAAAACAAAGATTGAATGAATGAAATGAATTTATGCATTACACTATTTTATCTGTGTGGGTTGTGATTGAATTAGTATATGTATGTAAAATAACTAGTGGTGAGGGAGAGAGGGAGAACAGAAAGTTGTGCATTCAAGGACGATGGATAAGGATGAGTTAGGAAAGACAACTTAGAATAAACTAATTAGCAACCCCTGATAAATAAGACAAATATTGTTTGCAAGTTTATGTGGATTGTGTGGGAGGGATGTCAGTGATGACAACTCTCCATTTGTTGTGGAAGCAAAGACTCACCCTTACACTAATTTCTCCAGACTCGGATTGGACCATGCACTCAGGATCATCACAGACTTCACATCGAGGGTCAACCAGATTCTGCTCGGACCACGGGCGAGTAGTATAAATGATTGTCTTTTCTTTTATGGGAACCTGTGTGTCCCTTTACTTTTAGCATGTACAATTACGATTGCGATCATGTGTTGTATATGACTATGTTGTACATATGATGTATCTGTTCCACTAAGTTTTCTTGTACAAAAAAAAAACTTCCACGTTTTTTCTAAAACTCGTAACCTCTCAGTTGACTAGAATAATCTGGTGGAAGAGACTGTCCTAGTTAACCGAGAGTGTTACATAGAAAGTCTTTTTTATATCGGTTTCAAAATCAGGATAACATGTTTATAGATTCCACATCATTGTGAAAACAAATGTAAAACACTCAAAAAAATGGATGTAGAAACCCTTATTTAAACTAGTGTTCAAAACGTAGGGACCAAATTAAGACAAAAATACGTGTAGAACCAGATCATGACCTAAAATAAATATAAGAGATCAAATATATATATTTTAGTCTTATTTTAATTTTAATAGTTTAAATTCATACTTAGAAATTGAGGTTATCAAAACCCATAAATTTATTATATTTTTTTTAGTTTTACTTTGGTTCTCTTTATTTCTATCAACATACAAAATTTTTTGTTATTTATAATTGAAAAACTGTAAATACCAAACGTAAACCATTAGATTTATGCCATCAAAATTGTTATTATTGTTAAACTAGTACGAGTAAGTATAAGTAATTATTGTATCCATCTTTGCAAATTTAAGAATATGCTTAAAGCCAAATTTATTATTGAACCAATAATTATAAATTCAGCATTCTAAATTTTGAAGTGGATCGTCACTTTGGAGAATATCAATATACATAGTTCGACCTAAAGAAATTGTCATCTTGAATGGTGTCAATTCGATGAATACATGGGCATAATTTTAAATATATATATATATATATATATATATATATATATATATATATACACTTGGGCATAACACTTCTCAATGTTTCTTTTTTTTTTTTTGTGAACTCAATGTTTCTAATTTGACTATTCATTTTGTGCATATAACATATAGTTAATTCAATCAACAATCACATATACCTTGTACTTTCCATTTGATCCATTTGTATGGCAAATGCATCTAGCCTTGATCCATTTGGTGATCGAACCCCTCGTTCAGAAGAGGATTCATTATCTCCTTTCGTCAGAAAAAATGCATGAGGCGCCCAACCTACACACTTAGACAAAAATAAAAGTCAAGAAATAATTATTTAGACACTTTTTGGGTTTGTTTTAACTTAACTAAAGGTTTGGAATTCAATGAGAACATAATTGTATTAAAATTTGATTAGATAAACTTTATCATTTATAATGATTCTATTTCACTTAAATCTTATTAAGATATAAAATAAAATTGAAAACTAACCTTGAAAGAGCTTTTAACTTAGGAGAGTTTTTGAGTTGTATATAAAACTTCCTATTAAGATTCTTTAAAGCAAAAATACCATGCTTAAAATCTTAATCAGTACTTGTAATGAAGTCAGGATACAGTGTTTGGGCTTGTGTTTTTTTTATTAAGATTAAATTGAATTCATTTTACTGGTACTTCAAATAAATTGTGTTTGTGCATGAGTTTAAGATTGTGGGGCATCCAAACATGGGTACATTATTTAATTTTCATTAGACTTGTTTATTTTACATTCTTTACTCCATTAATGCATGGGTTATTAAAGATGAAGTAATCAAGAGTTAGAATATATACCATGTGGATGAGTAGGATATGGAAAGAGTAGCAAATAACATGTTGAAGCCACGATAATTCCTGAAGCCACAAATTTGAGGTAGTTAAGGGGCATTATTTTCAAAACCCAAGAGACCATTTAATTTATAAAACATTTTTTTTTCATTTTTAATAATAAAACTATAATCTTGTTTTCTATTTCTAAAAGTCAAGAAACACCGAAAACATTAGTAGTTTTCCGGTTAAAAAAATAAAAATAAAAAATGTTTTCTAATAATGGCCCTTAAAGTTTTTATAAAGCAATAATGCATTCCATGATGAATACAGGTATAATTACAAATGGACCTATAAGGGCTCCAGCAAACACATCAGTCCAATGATGCCAGTAATCATCAACTCGAGTAACTCCCACAAGAGCAGCAATAAGTAAAGGAAGTAAGACTAAACAGAGTTTGCCGATATGTCCCCTTTGATCAAACACTCTAACTTTCCCTGATAAGTACCATGAAAGGAAACCAAGACCAGCAAAAGACCCTGCATTGCATTTGGTTAACCATTGATTACCAAATTAAAATGCCAAAACATCCATTAATTATAAACAAAGCAATGATAATCCTACACAAGTCATGATGTTGACATTACATGAAGTATGCCCACTTGGAAAGCTTTTGTATCCTTCCTTTATAACTGCTTTGATTCCAGTACAAATAACATCACCAGTGTCTTTATCAAATGCCTAGATGAGCAATGCACATTGCGTAAATAAATTATTAGTATCTAATGGAAATAACCAATGACAAGAAAATAATTAGAATCTAAGTAAAAGTTAAGGGTCAATATTGGTTTGAGAGAGTATTATTGTTTTTCATTTCATGCTTTCATAAACAATTACTAAACAAACATTCTCTTTTTCTAACTATTACTATACAAATCTATGAAAACTAAACATCGTGACATTTTTCATTATTATTATTAGTAAACGCATGAAATGCGACTGTACTAACCTCCCTTAGGTTTAGCTTAAATTCTCTGAGACTCTCCTATTTTTAAAAATTACACACACCTATCTTATTTTAAAATTTGATTGCGTCCTAGTGAGTAATATGGTGACTATGAGTATGTGTGTGTCTGTGTAACTATGAGTGTTATGCAAGTATTAATTATTGTTTTGTTGTTATGTAGTGATTCAAGTATGTGCAAGTACATATATTGTTATTCTTATGAAGATAACTGTTTTTAATGTATATAAACATGCATATACATATATGATTGTCTGAATAATATCAAATTTTAAAATAAGGGGGAAGTATGTAATTTTTTAACATAGGTAATGTATTCAAGCAAACCTTGAATGAGGTCAATGTTATTATTAAAAGTAAATAATTTTTTCAAACCAATTAAATTGTAAAGGTTACCAAATACTGAGAATGAGAAAACACACTGGTATTTTATCAGGGAAACATCGTTGGAAGAAGTTTGGCCTTGGTCTGCCAACAGCATCTTTGATGGCATCAGTGATAACTCCAGTGATTAAGCTAGCAAACATGAGACCTAAGTTCCAACTCATAGAACTCAGTCAAGTGAGATATAAGAGGCTAAAATCAGAAAAGTCTAAACAATCATAACAAAAGTAACACACTATTAAGAGATAAGAGAATACCTAATGTTGCATGGTGTAAATCATAAGCATCCCTTCTGACAAAGTAAAACGCAACAAAGATAAGAATTGGGATCAAAATAGAGAAGATCTGTTACAAGAATGATGAACAAGATAAGTTTGTATATATCCTTAACTATAGTAGAGCTATAACCTACAATTAAAGGCATCTCTATTGATTATTTGGCATGATGGCAATAGTTACATACAGGCACAGCCCACATGGGTATGGTATCTTCTTTAAATGGATACATAAGATCTCCCATCATGTCTTTCCCCACATAACGATGAAATGGTTCTATCATATTCAACACTCCTTCCATGACACCGAGAAACATAAGAATTAGCCAATCATGCTTAAAACTTAGTGGCAAATGGCTTCTTGGCGATTGCGGATTCATCATTTCCATGTTTGTCTACAAAAAAAAAAGGCTTAATGGTAACTGTATGAATATGGTCCTATAATAATTCTCTTTTTGCTCAAATTCAATCCTTGAGTTTTTTTTCAGTTACTACCATTAAGTTCTTTCATCTATTTTCATTTAGCTGAAATGAAGAAACTCTTTTATTAGCAAGCAGTTTCTAAAATAATATACATATTAACATATTCGTTTAGATTTTCTACTATAGAACCATTGAAATTTCAAGTAGTAAAAGCCAAACAAATAAGAAACGTGCTAAGAATCTGTTTGGAGGAGCTCATGTAAAGTTGATGAAAATAGTTTTATGACTCTCATGAGTTCTATTTAACTTAATTTTCTTGGTATAACTTATCAAAATATTTTTTCCAGCATAACTAAATAAATTTTAAAGTCATATTTATATAATAAACTTTCATAAAAAGTACTTAAGAGATAAACACTTAATTAGTTTGTATGTCTAAACACATCTTAAATATAATTCTGCAACATACTCAAGATGTAGTCATCTCTATGATAAAGAAAATAAACAGAAGAAAAAAAAAAGTTGGTTTAGAAGTCTGGCTGTTTTATAGCTTGGTCCTATAAACATCTAGAAAAACATAGATAAACTCCACAAAATGGCATAAGGAATTAGAATACAACATAGTTGTTACTAACATGAAGATTGACATAAGTAACACAACGTGGTTAGATATATTTGGATTATGAAACTGAATAGATGGCATTAATGTTCTAAACCAAATAAATTTTAAATTCAATTTCATTGAAGGGGCGCAACGAGGTGTTCATTCCTACATCGGGAAAATCAAGTAAATATCGAAGGCATATTGAGACAAATAGATAATGTCATGCACGAAATATATGTCATAAGTATATGATCAAAGAAGACAAATAGAACACAAAATTGAAATGTGGAAAATGTTAAATAAATATTAAACCAAGACAAGAGATAGACCCTGAAGAAAAACTTAAAATCTAATTTTAAATGGGACATGAAAAAAGAACCTTTAGCTCAAAACATGAATTTTTGGAGGAAGAGACAAGGACGTGCGTTTTGCAAACTACATGCCCAATGTCCAATGTACGTGAAACTTACGGGAGAAACTTCAGATAAGCATTAGAACCTGGTGAATGATTTGAGGAAGATCCTGCATCTTAGTATCTAATATTAGAATGAGTTGTTAGTTAAGAAAAATTTCAATCATATAAATATAATTTTTGTATGTACTGAGAAAAAGAAATTTTTTTGAAACGTACAAATTGTTTAAGTAACTATGAATTTCTCACCATACCTTTTTAATATACAGAACTACAAATCAAATTTTCACTATTGTATTTAAGGAACCAACACTATTTATAAAATGGTATAACATATTTATATTTTAATTTATCTTAAAGTACCACCAAATAAATTTTATACACAATAAATAACATAATTTACTAACTCATAAAAAATAACATAATTTACTTATCTTAACACTAACCTTTCAGAATGAAAATATACCATGGTTTTTTTCACATAATTATAACGGATGCTTCACCTTAAGCCCTCAAGTTAAACAACTTATTATTATCATTATTGTCGTCATCATCATCATTGGATCTTTATGGGTGTAGTGTTAAGACATAATGTGTCATCTCAACATTAACTAACATCTTTTTACAAACGCTAGATGATGAAAGTGGATCCTCATGGGTGGGATGTTAAGACATAATGTGTCATCTCAACATTAGCTAACATCTTTTTATGAACGCTAGATGAAAGTGTGGATGTGCCCCGCAGGTTACAAAGGGAAGGACAAATTTTACTTAAGTTGAAAACTTTGCAAAAACATAAGAGTAACTTCACTCTTTGATTCCTATTTCGCACACTAGCAGATGAGAAAACATTAGAAATGAACCTAGGCAATACGTATTTTACCATTATCACTTTCATTAATCTTTGATGAACGTAACATTTTTACATCTTCTTTCTTGTGAAACAGAGATGAAGAACTTGATTTTTCTTTTGTAAATTAATTTGTCGGTAAGGTGGATTTGCTTGCTTCTTTACGTTGGCACTAACTTCCAACTTCTTGTTATGTAGAGGCTTGAATTTACACCTTGGATCAACTATTAACACCTTAGATTGACTTAAAGAAGCATTGTTTCTGTAACATCCCAGTTTTTGTAACTAAATGCCGAATGAAGAATAAACCATTAAGACTTGATCTCAATAGAAAATAATTGTTAATTACATTTAACTAAGTAGATTTAAGCCATTAAAATATGAAAATGGTGGTGGTCAGGGGATGGGGTGGAGTGCACGTGGCTGGTGGGCACACACTCTCCCATCCCACTCTTCTCTTACTTATGCGCATGTACATATATATATAAAACGTAAGCCTTGGTGATGAACGCACTTACTATCCCTTCAGACTCTTTCCTCCGTCACTTCATCCTCTGCTTTCCTCTCTTCGTCTCCATCTTTCTTCTTCTTCTATCTTACTCTTCGCTCCTGGAGATCTTGGTTGCAGTACTGGAGAACGGACCACACTCCATCCCAGAATCGGGCGCAGGATACGACAAAGCCAAGGAAGACCGGGCGAACCAGGAGAAGGACATCGGACCCAACGACAAGAACGGAAAAGGTTTCTGAGGTTCTTCTAAAGGTAGGGGGCGCTTGCATGTCGAATGCATGGTCTAAGAACGGTACCGGATGAATATACTGCTGAGTGTGGGTGTGTGTGTGTGTGCATGTATTCGTAATTATTAAAACTGATGCATGATTTAAGATTCTGATAGTGATTTTCGTGGCGATGGTGTAGCCTGTTAGTGGATGATAATGATGGATGATATGCATGGATCTATTTTCTTGTCACAATGAAAAATATGTATGTGCATGCTCTTAATTGGATTGCTCAATGTTGTTAGTCTGATGACCGATTGTAACATACGCTGGTGTGATTGACTGAATGATTACGAGTAGTGTGGGAAATCCTTTCTTGCTTAATGACTACGGCGAAGGTGTTTGTGGCGCGATGATGTGTAATAATGAATGTGTTAGTTGCATGAGTGAGAGTGGGGTGACCCATAGAAGGTCAAGAACCCCAAGGGAAACGACTTCCAGTTACCAACCCTGGCTATATCCCAATAGTGCTCGTGGTAGCCGTTGGAGCTAGAGAAGAGAGTCTCGAGACGCCGTGGGGAGGCCGGTGCCACCTTGTAAGAGCTGAGGGACGAGGGGCCAGAAGAAAAGGGGACCGTAACTGAGAGTCTTTACCCGAGTCGGATCCGCAGGCATGCATATAGAAATAAGGCCGATTGTGGTGGTGTATAAATTTATGTATGTACATGTGTATGATTTTGAATGCATGAATATATATATGGATGTGGAATAAACTCTGTGTATTATGTGTGTCATGAATGTTGTTTGAACTGTAAGAACTTGGTTACTTGAGAAAGGTTGAATGATAGCAGGAGCGTGTACTGACGCTGATACCGAGTCTGTGAGTATCATTTTACATGTAAAAGCTCACCCCTGCAGTGGCCATTTTCAGTGATTGTCTCTCGAGAGGAGGATCAGAAGCAGAGCTGGAATGCTGGGCGGAGTGCTGATGCATTTGGAAGGCTTAATTAAGGTGTTGTTAGATTAAGCCCTGACTGGCTCATATCGGATGTTAATGTTTTGGGATGAATAGAACTTTATGGACAAGGAGAAATCCGATTTTGTGTTGTAAATATTGACATACACTCTTATGTATATATGGATGTATGGTTTTGTGTGTGTGATGTTATGCGCTGCCTTGTTTCATGATTGTGCTTTAATGGATACGCAGGGACAGTATGATTGAGCAGGCTATAGCCAAGTCAGAGTGAATTGAGAATTGTCTTAGGAAAACTTATGTCGGATACGTTGGGCGGAGTCGTGCCCCGCCCGAAGTATGGGGACATTTCGCCCAAGCGAGAGGACTCGCGCTGGAGCGATGTAGTTGTTAGAACGGGACACCGTCCAATTATCTTTCCTATCCGTTGTGATGCTAATGCAATCCAGACCCCAGTGTCGACCCCTGATTTGGGCGTTGTGGTTGAGTCCGCCCAGGCGTTGTCATAATTAGTTGAGTTGGGCGGAATAGGTTCAGACTCTTCCTTCTTCCACAACCTACTACCGCATACGTACCTTGTAACTTCCCGTTTTTCTGAGTGAAGAACGAGCGTGAGGATTTATCGAGTGAACCCTTGTCCATATCCTATTGAGAAATTACCTTGTGTTGTGTTGGAGAGGCGTCGTGCTGACCTCGCTTAGGCGGTGTCATACCTCGCCCAAGTAACTAGGACGGTTCGCCCAAGTGCATGAAACCATGCTGAAGCAAGCAGATATCAACGTGAGACTCCGCCTATGTACTTCCCTCCTTCGTTGTCGTATTATTCTGCCTCGCAGGGCGGTGTTGGACATCGTCTGAGTAAGTGAATGTTGTGATGTAGTCCGTCCAGGTGTTGTTGTGCCTTGCCGAACTGGACGGCGGTGTAATCACTTCCTCTTCCCTTCACAAACTACTTCTGCATATGTATATCTCCCTTCTTCTTCCCTCATCTATCTTCTGAAGCTGAACGCCCAGAGTTCTCTGAGAAAGGATCAGCCCGTAGGAACGAATAGACGCTAATGTAAGGTTTACTTGAAGAGTTTCTCGTCTGATGTTGCATTGTCATACATCGTTTAGGTGGTGAGAGACAACGGATGAGCGGGTCACTTTCGCCCTCGAGTCCGCCCCGGATAAATATACCCCGCCTAGCCAAGTAGGATAATTCGAACTCCGCCCTTCCTCCGAATGCTACGCGTGTGAATGTATTAACATCTTCCCCTTATCTATTTCCTCCTATTGAGTGACCAGTGTTACTCGAAGGAAGGCCTCCTTGTGAAATCTCCTCTATCCGCTGTTGCATTACCATACTCCGCCTGGACGATGTCAGACCCCGTCTAAGCAAACAAACGGTGTTGTGTAATCCGCCCTGGTGCTGGTGTGTTACGATAAACCCATTGAGCCGGCCCCAGTTTTAGCTTCTCTGTAGGTTGCTATATGCGTGTGAATGCTCTTCGTTTCCCCCTTGCCTGCTCCCTTTTATATCAAATGTTACGTGACTGTTTTTGTGAAAAATTTTCTCATATTTTTGGAATTATTAGTTGCAAATAATAAGGTGTTACATTTTGGTATCAGAGCAGACCAAAAGGTCCATGGCCAAGGTTTGCTTACTGTTTGTGGGCGGTTGAATATGTTATGCCAGTTTGTCCCAGATTGCTTATGATATTCTATTGTATGTTGATACCTGTCCAATTATGACTCGGGTGATGATATATGTTATGATTCTCTGTTGAAATTGGTATATGCTGACTATGAATGGTGTAGTTGTACGCTTGTGCCTTTGTTGAGGAATTTGAACATGTGATGAATGAATGATACATGAAGTATGTGAATATGTGAGAATAATATTGTGAATGAAACCCTTAATGTGGTTGGAAATTGATTTGGGTAAATCTGATTGGATGGGCGTATGTATATGTCAAGTGCAATGTGTGTTATAATTATGATGTATGCTGTAGTAAACCATGATATAACCATGAATAATTGGTGTGACATCTGATTGAGTGTCTGTATGTACATCAGTGCTGTTGCTGAAGCTCGTGGTATGTGATTGTGAATTGCTTAAACCTGAATGAATTGCATGAACCCGAGTGAGTGATGTCATCACATTACTGGGGATTGAGAATTTAATCCGAGCCATGATTTTGTGTTGAATAGGATTAGAGGAAATAATTACTCGGTATTGGCTAGGAGCCGATTGTTGTATTGCCATCAACTGTTTTACAGAAGTGATGAATAATTTTCATGATTATTGATACGTGATGTTAGAGTGGGTGTATTACTTATATGTGTGAACTGCCATTAACTACCGCGTGAATTTATATTAGTTGGGTGAAGTCCGGTTCGTGTGAGGTATGCTGCTCTGAGATGACTCTTCCTGCCATAGGTAATGTGGTAGCGTACACGTTGCAGTGACCATGTAATTGTTGTAACCCTATAGGAATGAGACGTCATCCTATAAGTTGGATGCAGCAATCCATGAGTCAGGCAAGTGAAGCTGTAACTACTTATGGTGATGGTGAGTCTTTCAGGCGGTCCTGAGTGATTATGAGAGTTATATTAAGTAAGTATTATATAGTTATGTATCAGAATGAAGATAGGGAGTTGTTTGACCTTAGTATGTCTGCCTCCGAGCGGATTAGAGGACGTCGGGTACGGTTTAGCTACTAAAAAGTTGGTTAATTACTGGGATGAGAAAGGCGGTCAATCTGTCACTGAAGTTGTAAGTTTTATAGGATTAACCGAGTGGTATTGTAAGCCTAAAGAGGAAAAACAGATTTTTTTTTTAAAACCAAACTAAATTACAAGGTGAGGATTTACTTGGGAAGGGAATTAGTGTATTCCGAGAGTGTAAAAGTGGGGATAATTCCGAGTGAAGTCTTATGAGGAAGCATTGCCGAGTGAGGACTAGGGTGTTCCGAGTATAACCTCATAGAGAGTGCCATTACTAAGTTAAGAGGATAGTATCCGAGCGAAACATTCTGAGTAAGGGGAGATTCGAGTGGTGTGTCCCAGAGTGTATCACTTCCATGTAGAATGAAACCATGTGGGATGACTCTACGAAGAAAGATGCCAAGTGTAGAATTCTTAATGCCTTTGTGATGTCCAACCGAGTGATCTTCCCGGAGAAAAGTCCTTCTGGATGAAAATGAGACTCCGAGTGAGTGAGTTTAGCCAAAAGCATGGATAGGAACCTAAGATTTCCACGCCGAGCGTGGTGCCTGTGCGAATTAAACCCTAGTAAATGGTACTGACTGGAGCACATGGAAGCCCATTTGAGCGTTCATTCTGGTGTAAGGAAGAAATCTTGTGGTCAGAATTTAAAAACCTGAGTGTTTAAACCGAGAGGAATCGGTATGAAGTGGGTATTTTTGGGGGTCGGTGATGTTGTTTACCTAGGTGAGTGCCGACTGAATTTCGGGGATGAAATTCTTTTTCAGTGGGGGAGAACTGTAACATCCCAGTTTTTGTAACTAAATGCCGAATGAATAATAAACCATTAAGACTTGATCTCAATAGAAAATAACTGTTAATTACATTTAACTAAGTAGATTTAAGCCATTAAAATATGAAAATGGTGGTGGTCAGGGGATGGGGTGGAGTGCACGTGGCTGGTGGGCACACACTCTCCCATCCCACTCTTCTCTTACTTATGCGCATGTACATATATATATAAAATGTAAGCCTTGGTGATGAACGCACTTACTATCCCTTCAGACTCTTTCCTCCGTCACTTCATCCTCTGCTTTCCTCTCTTCGTCTCCATCTTTCTTCTTCTTCTATCTTACTCTTCGCTCCTGGAGATCTTGGTTGTAGTACTGGAGAACGGACCACACTCCATCCCAGAATCGGGCGCAGGATACGACAAAGCCAAGGAAGACCGGGCGAACCAGGAGAAGGACATCGGACCCAACGACAAGAACGGAAAAGGTTTCTGAGGTTCTTCTAAAGGTAGGGGGCGCTTGCATGTCGAATGCATGGTCTAAGAATGGTACCGGATGAACATACTACTGAGTGTGGGTGTGTGTGTGTGTGCATGTATTCGTAATTATTAAAACTGATGCATGATTTAAGATTCTGATAGTGATTTTCGTGGCGATGGTGTAGCCTGTTAGTGGATGATAATGATGGATGATATGCATGGATCTATTTTCTTGTCACAATGAAAAATATGTATGTGCATGCTCTTAATTGGATTGCTCAATGTTGTTAGTCTGATGACTGATTGTAACATGCGCTGGTGTGATTGACTGAATGATTACGAGTAGTGTGGGAAATCCCTTCTTGCTTAATGACTACGGCGAAGGTGTTTGTGGCGCGATGATGTGTAATAATGAATGTGTTAGTTGCATGAGTGAGAGTGGGGTGACCCATAGAAGGTCAAGAACCCCAAGGGAAACGACTTCCAGTTACCAACCCTGGCTAGATCCCAATAGTGCTCGTGGTAGCCGTTGGAGCTAGAGAAGAGAGTCTCGAGACGCCGTGGGGAGGCCGGTGCCACCTTGTAAGAGCTGAGGGACGAGGGGCCAGAAGAAAAGGGGACCGTAACTGAGAGTCTTTACCCGAGTCGGATCCGCAGGCATGCATATAGAAATAAGGCCGATTGTGGTGGTGTATAAATTTATGTATGTACATGTGTATGATTTTGAATGCATGAATATATATATGGATGTGGAATAAACTTTGTGTATTATGTGTGTCATGAATGTTGTTTGAACTGTAAGAACTTGGTTACTTGAGAAAGGTTGAATGATAGCAGGAGCGTGTACTGACGCTGATACCGAGTCTGTGATTATCATTTTACATGTAAAAGCTCACCCCTGCAGTGGCCATTTTCAGTGATTGTCTCTCGAGAGGAGGATCAGAAGCAGAGCTGGAATGCTGGGCGGAGTGCTGATGCATTTGGAAGGCTTAATTAAGGCGTTGTTAGATTAAGCCCTGACTGGCTCATATCGGATGTTAATGTTTTGGGATGAATAGAACTTTATGGATAAGGAGAAATCCGATTTTGTGTTATAAATATTGACATACACTCTTATGTATATATGGATGTATGGTTTTGTGTGTGTGATGTTATGCGCTGCCTTGTTTCATGATTGTGCTTTAATGGATACGCAGGGACAGTATGATTGAGCAGGCTATAGCCAAGTCAGAGTGAATTGAGAATTGTCTTAGGAAAACTTATGTCGGATACGTTGGGCGGAGTCGTGCCCCGCCCGAAGTATGGGGACATTTCGCCCAAGCGAGAGGACTCGCGCTGGAGCGATGTAGTTGTTAGAACGGGACACCGTCCAATTATCTTTCCTATCCGTTGTGATGCTAATGCAATCCAGACCCCGGTGTCGACCCCTAATTTGGGCGTTGTGGTTGAGTCCGCCTAGGCGTTGTCATAATTAGTTGAATTGGGCGGAATAGGTTCAGACTCTTCCTTCTTCCACAACCTACTACCGCATACGTACCTTGTAACTTCCCATTTTTCTGAGTGAAGAACGAGCGTGAGGATTTATCGAGTGAACCCTTGTCCATATCCTATTGAGAAATTACCTTGTGTTGTGTTGGAGAGGCGTCGTGCTGACCTCGCTTAGGCGGTGTCATACCTCGCCCAAGTAACTAGGACGGTTCGCCCAAGTGCATGGAACCATGCTGAAGCAAGCAGATATCAACGTGAGACTCCGCCTATGTACTTCCCTCCTTCGTTGTCGTATTATTCTGCCTCGCAGGGCGGTGTTGGACATCGTCTGAGTAAGTGAATGTTGTGATGTAGTCCGTCCAGGTGTTGTTGTGCCTTGCCGAACTGGACGGCGGTGTAATCACTTCCTCTTCCCTTCACAAACTACTTCTGCATATGTATATCTCCCTTCTTCTTCCCTCATCTGTCTTCTGAAGCTGAACGCCCAAAGTTCTCTGAGAAAGGATCAGCCTGTAGGAACGAATAGACGCTAATGTAAGGTTTACTTGAAGAGTTTCTCGTCTGATGTTGCATTGTCACACATCGTTTAGGCGGTGTGAGACAACAGATGAGCGGGTCACTTTCGCCCTCGAGTCCGCCCAGGATAAATATACCCCGCCTAGCCAAGTAGGATAATTCGAACTCCGCCCTTCCTCCGAATGCTACGCGTGTGAATGTATTAACATCTTCCCCTTATCTATTTCCTCCTATTGAGTGACCAGTGTTACTCGAAGGAAGGCTTCCTTGTGAAATCTCCTCTATCCGCTGCTGCATTACCATACTCCGCCTGGACGATGTCAGACCCCGTCTAAGCGAACAAACGGTGTTGTGTAATCCGCCCTGGTGCTGGTGTGTTACGATAAACCCATTGAGCCGGCCCCAGTTTTAGCTTCTCTGTAGGTTGCTATATGCGTGTGAATGCTCTTCGTTTCCCCCTTGCCTGCTCCCTTCTATATCAAATGTTACGTGACTATTTTTGTGAAAAATTTTCTCATATTTTTGGAATTATTAGTTGCAAATAATAAGGTGTTACAGTTTCAACATCTTAGATTTGCATATCTAGGAACATAACTTAGTCTCTAGAATTACCCATTGAGAAACATTTAGTATCCCAAATTGGTATCTTAGATGATAACTTAGTCTACAAAATTATCATCAAGGAACAACATTTAGCATCTTGAATTTTCATCCTAGATCAACACTTAGCATCTTAGATTGGCATTGACGAGCAATATTTAGCATCCTGTATTTGCACCTCCAATTAAAACATAATTAGTCTCTAGAATTGTCACCAAAGAATGATATTTAGCATCTTGGATTAACCTCGGGTTCTAATTTAGTCTCTAGAATTGTCATCAATGAGCATTTTTTAACATCCTAGATTGCCATCTAAGAGCATCATTTAGCATCTTGAATTGACACTTAGGATCTATACTTAACCTCCTAGATTAACATCCAAGACCATCACTTAGCATCCCGGATTTGACACCCTCGTTAACTAGGACAATCCTTCTCACTGGATCCATCCTACTTAATCAAGGTGTTACAAGTTTGTAAGATTTTGGAAGATTTTTAATATATACAAAATGAAACCAGTGGTACATAACAATCATCCAGTAACATGAGTTATAGTAGGCTTTGTACATACTCAAAAGTCATAAGCACACAGGCTCTCAAAATAACTAAACACCATTTCAGAAGTATACCACTAGGTATGCTTCCATACTTACTCTTGACTAAACAGACACACCTTTACCGTATATTTTTATAGAATTCTCCACGTGACTTTCTTCTTTTACTGCTCACAATCTTGTCATTCTTCTTTTCATTGATCTTCTAAAATAATAAAAATGAAACATACACAACCAACACAACACTAGAGGAGTGAGCACAGTACTTCCAACCCTATGGGTATTCATGCAATGGGTAGCTAAGGATAACACATACAAACATCCATTATTTGATACTCAAACAATTAACTCAAATCATTATCATTCACACAACAGATTAATAAATGGTACTAGACAACACAATCGCCATCATGCTAAAGCAACGACAGCACACCAGTTCCTCACAGTAAAAGGGGTAAGGAACATACAGTCCAAACATAACATAGACCCATCACCACACATTATGATCACTGCACAACCAGAACTGGTTCTCCAGGGTCTTTAGTAACACTTGTCCTGATCAAAGTAAGCCAGGCTTTCCATGGGCTTCCCAGCTCCGGGTGTGACTCTTGAACCATTAAGTACCCGACCTAGTTCTACTCCTAAGATCCCAGCGTACAGATCAGAACAAGCATGCCCTCCAATGTACCTATCATTGTGACTCTAGTACTCAACCTCCAACCCTTATACTTATCATACATGTATAATGCAATGTCTTATCTTTCACTTTGATTATCTTAGTATCTAACAGGGTTCTTAACTCAGTACCCTTTGTCCTTAGTACGCAAGGTAGTATATACAACTCTAATCTAAAGGACCGTATCAATTCCATATTTGTAACTTGTAAAATTTCCCCTTCTATGGTGTTGGAAAATATGACGTTATGAGTTCAAAATTATTACATATCCTTTGAAAGTAGTCTTTCCCTAGTATAAGTACTTGTAAATATGTTTTAGTAAAAATTTTGTTTCTCCTTTTATTACTAAATAAAACGTGAGAAGTAAAGGAAAATATAACGATATAAAACTTAAACGGTTGAAAGAAGTTGATCTCATGTGAATGTGTATAAGTACATAAATGTTGTTTTATTAAAATAAATCTAAAAACTAATATATGAGTCTTAAACCAATATATTCAAAATTATATTTCTATAATTAAATCTAGCTTCAAAATTCGGGTATCAAAAAATACTTTTACTAATGGTCGGAAATGTAGTCTCGTCATATCTTCCATGGTGGACTTGGTTTCCTTTGGTGTTTTAAATAAAAGACTTCAAAAATAGTTTTCTAATTTCTTTCTAACTAATTATAAAATATTACTTTGATTTCTTAGAAACTCTATTTAGGGGGAAATAACGTTAAATGACATGTATTTGTCAAAAACTTGTCGTTATCTGTATTTTCTCTTAAAACTCTAATTTTAGTGTTTTTAAAACCTAACTTGTATATTGTTCAAAATTCTAGTTATTTTTCGCATTAAAAATTTAAATGTAGGTTCAGAATTAAAATTCCTTTATTTTCTTAGTTTTGTCGTCAATTCGTGTTTCTCCTCCAATCTTTCTTTAACTGGGTAGCAACCCACTTCTTCTATACCATCACACATATAAATAAATAAAATTAATTATTACAACTCTACTTGTGACACCCTCGATTAACTAGGACTAATTCTCACACTAGAACGTCTTATTTAATTAAAGAGTCACTAATTTTTGAGAAAAATAGGATTTTTTTATTGGTGATCATCAGCATACAATTTAAAGTAAGATTATAATATAGATCGATTCTTTAACATAAGCGTACTTAAAAGAGTACGGGGTTCACAGGCTCCCAATAACAACTACTACAAGAAATAACATAAAAGTGTCGAGGTCTATATCGATCTAGACACAAGTAGAAATATACATAGTCGACGCTTTCAATCTGACGTCCTCTACTGCAGGTAGTCCAAGCCTTACTCGCGCTCGCCTTGACCCTCAGCTGATTATCACAGGAAAGAAAAACAACATACAACACAAAAGGGGTGAGTAAAAGCTCTTAACCCATAATATTTACATGCAAGGGCAGCTTAAATATTTAGCAAATGTATAAATATCAAACAAGAAGAAAGATTAAACACAACGTACCTTAGAATAATCATATAACACTTGGATATATAAGGAACAAGGAAAACCAACAAGGTTAGCCATACAATGATGGTATGCTATGCATGTGTTAAGTTTAGTTATTGTTTGTCTTAATTTAATACCAATATGCAATGAGACCTAACTTCCAATGATTAATCTCATATACCAATATCCATGTGCACAACAATCCCGCCTTATCCTTCCTGCACAACTAGAGCGACCAGATCTCTCCTCGTTCTAATTTTCACAAATGGGTAAGGACCCGCAGTCCAATCATCACAATGGCCAATCACGCATCTCATCAGAACGGGCACTCAACAGCCATAGAAACCCTCGCCTCTCGTCGAAGTATATCAGCGGTTGCCATGGGCTGCCCGGCATCAAGAACGAATCCGAGCCATTGGATGTCCGTCCCCGATATACTCCCAAGACCACCCTCAGGGGATCGAGACGCCTGTTGTTTCTCTAGTGTACCCATCACTGTATACTCTAGGGGATCATTCCAACATCCCTCCTTAACTCCAAATGCAACATGCCATATGCTTGTCTTATCACTAGGGTGCCTGAGTACTAGACGGAACCTTACTCACTTGGCGTATTTGTCCTTAAAGCATGTAAACTATTCATAATAAAAATCTTTTTGTGTAATACGTATCAGGGATCAAGGTCTAAAGACTATCCAAATCATTTTTCTTAAAGTCATCGAGGTCTTTTCCTAAACAAGTCTTATAAGAAAATTTTCTAGAATTAAAATATCTAATTTATTTTTTAAATCTATAAAGATATCTACGTATAATTTGTTTATTAAATTTTCAGGGAACAAAATTCTCTAACTTATTTTGTTTTTTTTATTCAAAAGTATAATCTTAAACTAGATATCATTTTTAAGAAAAAATAAAGGCAAAATATTTTTCTTGTAGTTTTTCAATTCTTTACCAATGTCGTTTCGTCGTATTGACTTACGACGAACGAATTAAATTAGTTTCGACCTTAAAAATTTTCATATGTCCTTAAGTAAAACATTTCATCATTATAAAATATTTCTCCTAGTTCTAAATTGAAAATAAAAAAAATTCTCTTTTTCTAAATAAGGATACAAAATAATTAGTTTTCGCCGTTCACCCAAACTTCGTTTTTGTCGTATTTTATCTAGAGAATTCTAAATTGAGTGATTCCAAAGTCAAAAGTGTTTAACTTTTAAAATACTAATTAAATATAGTAATTTTAAATGCTAATTTCTCCCAAAAACAGCCCTTACATGAAAAGGTTACAAAGTGCCAAAATTTATCATTCTAACGTTCGTAAAACGCGTTTAAGGACAAATCGCGCGTCGGAAATTCTCCCAATTAATTCTACTTATTTGGGTATTTTTCTTATACTCAAAATTCATCTCTCATATCACAAAATATTCTTCCAAAATAGTTTTGCCAAACTCCTCCATTTACCCACGAAAACACGTTTTTCACTGTTTCTAATTCACCGTTTGCATATAAACTCGGTTCCCTTTTTAATTCTTTCATTAGTCATCAAATTTACCAAAAATTTTATCATCAAATGTAGTAATAAACACTCACAATACAATAGTTCCCACATCTTAAAAATTTTCCAAGAAATACACTTTAACGTTCCTTAAATAGTTTTTTCGAGTTTAAGACATATCGCATAATTATCATAAATATAAGCCACTTATTTTCTTTATTTAATAAAGTTCCAGAATTTAATATATGTATAAAAAATCATTTTTAACACAAAGAATTCAGAGATTTGATCATGCAACACATTTCTAAGCGCTAAATCATTTTAAGTGAATTCATACGTTAGGATCTCTTTAGCGTTAAATCTTTTAACTAACTACAATTATTTTCCAGCAGCAGTAACCATTTATTTTAGTCATCAAAACTCATTTTAAATATGTTAGATCTCTCAAAGAAAATTGCCAACATCATAAGCCACCATTTTAAACCAAGAAAATTGTAATATCTAGACAATTATATCACATGCATGCATTTATAATAAAATTTCTGCAGTAACAAAGTTTGTAAGTTAGTAATTTCATAATTAAATTTGTGTAACTGAAATAATTTAATAAGTTCATGGTGTAGCCATGATACCACCCAAAGATCTAAACTTTTCCAAAGAAATTTTCAAGATTTAAATCATGAAACAAAGATCTTTAGGGAGGTACCAAGGTATAAATGCTAAGGGACATTTATACCTCACCATGCATGTATCATTTTATGGATTTAAACAAGCTAAGTACTCCCCCTTTACCACAAGAAATTTGCCCTTCAAGAAAAGATGACAAAGGCTTCAAAGCTTGCTTTTAGATCACCATCTTATTCGTTCACCAAGGAAGGAGAAGATGAATGCTTGGAGGGTGCTAAGTCACGTGAAAATGATGATGGAGGGGAGGAGAAAACGTTGTTGTTTAAAGAAGATTCAAGGAGAAAATGTGGTGTTTGGAAGGTGGTAGCTTGTATTTGGAGGTTAGGAAGGGTGGTGAAGTGGTTTGGGTTGTATGATTACGGGTGGATAATGTTGTTTAGCATTAGTGAAAGGGAAGAAAAGAAGGACAAGATGGCTAGAAGTTAAACTCTTACCTTAGAGAAAAATGAGAGAAGCAAAGGATGAAACAAGAGTGTAACACCCCGATTTTTTGGACTCGAATTCCAATGTAATCTAAATAATTAAACAATAAAAATACGAATAAATTTTTCGCGTTTAAAATAATTTTAAAACACCTCCATGAACACATCAAGACTCGAACCACAAAAAACCAAAAGGTGAGATTTGATAATCAATAACTGGATCGGTAATTAGTTTACCCATAACGGTATACCGAAATAACAGAGTTTACAACGGAAAGAATGTATATACCAGGCATACGCCTAGTCCCATATATGAAGATATGGAAAAAGGCTCGGTAAAGCATGCAAAGGCATATCATAAGCCTAATAGGAAACCATTGTCTTCTCACATAAATTCATGCACATGCAATGCCTAGGATATATGTATATACATATCTATGTGGTCATGCATTATACATCTCCAATATTCATAATCTATAATTGACCATATTCAATTTAACCTCAATTTCATATATCATCATCGCTTATGCCTTCCCAAAATGATTACAAAATCCACATTCTATTATATGCCAAATGGGTATAAATCCAATGCCTCCAATATTAATGCATCATCCATATTTATACATATTCACAGTTCATCCATCAACATCAATATTTAATAACATCATAATATCCATTTTATACACGACACATTAAATTACAATGTTGCCGGCCAAGGCATTCCATTACCACTATTCTACCTTCATAAAAGCTTTACTTTACAAACACCCTCATCCCATGATGTTCCTGCATCAATACTAAAAAGTGGACCACATGGGAGAGTGAGTTATACACTTCAAATGACGATATGAATACAATTGAAATTACGTGCATATGCGTATCAACATCATGTATGCTTTGCTAAACACATCAATAATCATCATAATCTATTCATCTTATAATATAAACATCATGTATTCACCAATCATATCATAGCAAACCAAGCACATACACATCTATCACAATGCTACAATGGGCCAACATCATCAATATCGACCATTTAGGTCTTTTCACAAAGCCACCATGGGCTATCATCATTATCATCAATCATAATCAATTATGCCCTACATTATAATGGGTCATAACACACATATTGTCATATTCAATATCATTTTAGTGTAATCATATCTTTATCAATTTTATGTGGTCTTTTAAGTACTCAATTACCCATCTCACCAACACCATACCACAATCTCAATCATCATCATCATCTGGCATATCTCCATGCTATATGTAGATGCTCTTACGACTAATGCATATGCACAATGGAATAGATGACAAATGCGGATCCGACTGTGGGAATAAGCACCAAATTATGGGTCGAGTATATGTGTGCTACTATGCCCCTACTGCAGTAGAAAAATGTGTACACATATCTTAAAACATGCATGCATATCAACAACATCTTTTACTGGTACCAAACCACTATCACCAATCTGTAGCACTAGTCACCCCGTGACTTGCGGATCAACAACATGGCCTCAATTGCCAAAAGTGCTACGGGCCTCCCCTGAACACACATCAAGGGAGCCATGCCTCATCGGACACCGAGGTACTTGTTTATTACAGAGCCGCTCACCCACTTGGCTAACCACATAGGGTGCCTCGTCACCAAACTATGGACAGCTTCGTGACTCACACACCGAGTCACAGGGGAAACAACAAGAATGCTCATGCACTGAGCCGCCCTTCCACTGGGCCAACCGGGGGAACCCCCTAATATTCCTTACTGGTAGCGTATGATATGCCATAGATGCAATGCAATGCAAATCAAATGCATTTCTCACTGTCGCGACCGGGGTCCCGGCGCACGACGCGGACTGGTTAAAGACAAATAAAAGAAAATTGAAACTGCATTGAAATGAGGCCTTTGGGAGGCCTAAAGAAAATAAAGGGTTCAAGGATTCGCCACTAATATTTATTAAGGAAAATATTAGGAAAACCTTTAAATAGCACTGATTTTTTTTAAAAAATAAGATTCTGTTTAGTCCGGGAGTCGAATTACAGGAGGGGAAGGTATTAGCACCCCCACACTGTCTGTCAAAAAAAACGGTTACCCAAATTGATCATGCATAATTTCAAAAAAATGATTATCAAATATTTCATCCTTTATAAAATCAATGATAAATAATATACATAATAATAAAACAATTATATATGAATAAGAATAAAACAAAAATAATAATCAAACATATCTCCTAAGTTTTATTATTTTTTAACTCTAAGAAAATAAACAAACGAATGATTAAAAGACCATAAAAATAAAAAAAATGATAAGACGTCTTGTCTTAATTATTTTCTAGTAAAAAAAAGAAATCCATTGATTTTATTGAGAAATATAAAGTTCAAAACAAATAAATAAATGAAAAAAATAAAAAAAATAGAATTAAACACATCAACATGAAAATAAAGAAATATATATACACTTAATTAATTAAAATTGACAAATGAACCTATTTAATTATTTTTTTGAAAAAAATAAGATTAATAAGATGTCTCATCTAAATTAATCTCATTTTAAATTTAAGAACAAAATAAATGAATAAATAACACATTATTTATTAGTCTTGGTTTTTGTTATTTTTTTATGATAATGATGTTTCTTAATTATTAAAAGGTTATTAAAAGAAAATAATAGGAAATCATGACCATAATAAAAATGGATAATTATGTATATATATATATTTATAAACTATTTAAAAATGGTCAAACATAAATAAATAAATAGAAAGTATAGAAAAATAAATAAAAAAAGAAGTAACTAAAAATAAAAGTGCAGAAAAATAAATAATTAAAAAATAAAGGTACAAAAAACAAATAAATAAAAATAAAAGTACAAAGAAAAAAAATAATATAATAAAAATAAATGGGCGGAAAAATAAATACATAAAAATAAAGGGGCAGAAAAATAAATACATAAAATAAAGGGGTAGAAAAGTAAATACATAAAAATAAAGAGGCAGAAAAGTAAATAATAAAATAAAGGGGCAGAAAAGTAAATAATAAAAATAGAGGGGTAAGAAAGTAAATACATAAAAATAAAGGGGCAGAAAAGTAAATAATAAAAATAAAGGGCTAGGAAAATAAATACATGAAAATAAAGGGGCGGAAAAGTAAATAATAAAAACAAAGGGGAAGGAAAGTAAATACATGAAAATAAGAGACGGGAAAGTAAATAATAAAAATAAAGGGGTAGAAAAGTAAATAAATAAAAATAAAAAGGCATAAAAATAAATAAATAAAAATAATCATGCAGAAAATAAATAAATAAATTAATAATTGCAGAAATGTAGAGTGCGGATAAATAAAGTGCAGAAAAATAAATTAACAAAAATGAAAGTGCAGAAAAGTAAATAAATATGAATAAAAGTACAAATAAATAAATAAATAACGATAAAATGCAAAAAAATAAATAAACAGATAAATAACTACAGAAAAGTAAAGTACAGGAAAATAAAATGCAGAAATGTAAATAAAGAAAAATAAAAGTGCGGAAAAATAAATAACAATTAAATAAAGACAAATAAATAAAGATAAATAAATATTCTTCTATTAATAAAAAAATACCTTAGTACAACAACAATTAAAGAAGAACTAGAACGGAAGTTGGGAAATCAATTTCGTGTAGATTTCCTTTGCTTTTGGCTTTGTTTGGACTCGATTTGAAGGTATTTGGACACCGGTTACAACACTTGGACAGTATTTTGCCTCATAAAAACTCACATACTAAGACATACTAGAGTAACACACTCACTTTCCTAACAACATTTCCATAACATAATTTTTGAAAGCCAAAACTTCTAAAAAATCTCACAAAATTTTAACACTCTTTCCCCTCTTTTTTTCTTCGTCCCCTTCAAATACCTCAACATCACCTTCTATTTATAGAAGAAAATTAGCCTTGGATTCCCCATAAAATGACATCACTTTCCTACTTTTTTAATTTGTCCAAATTTGATGTCAATTTCCCCAATTTTCTCTAATTATCCAACCAACTCGGTCCCATTTCCAAAATCCACCGAATTCCTCTTTCTTTTTCTTTTTTTTTAATTTTTATTTTTTTCAAAAGTTTTTTTGTTTTTTTTTTGGACCTTTTTTTTGGGTCCTTTTTTTTGGCCCACATTTTTTTCAGATTTTTTTTGGGCCCCCTTTTTTTAAATTTTTTTTAATTGAATTCAAATGAGTAATCATTTACTCTTATGGAAACATAAATTATTTATTACATATGTGACCATAAATAAAGTATCCAATAAAGATAAATTACTACCCATGCTATGAGGAGCAAAAAGGTAGTCACAAAACATCGTTTTCTCTCCCTTATTCTTTCCTCTTGGCTTCGGCATCCATCAGTCATTGCTTGAGAGAAATGAAGAAAGTTGATAAAAGGAGAGGTGTGGTAGGAAATGAAGAGGGAATGAGTATTTATAGAAATGGAGAAAAGTTACTATTCCAACGGTCACTATGCAATTTTTTATTATTATTATTATTTTAAAAGTAAAATGTGATCCGGGGTGCCAACCTGGAATAAACGAGGTTCTAAGTATCGCACCACGTCACCAATAAGAACTGGTAAGTCATAACCGGGGTCTGAAATCATCAGTCAACTATGGACATTTCTCTCCACCCCGGTCAATAATTAAGCATTGGAGAATCTTCTGCAGGTTCACCTCTGGTGTATCTTGAAGTTCGAGCACGGATTAAGACACCAGTTTTCACCTTAACTTGAAGAACCTCGGATTCCCACTGAACTGAGGTATAAAATACCGTACTCCACTAAGGCTGTGCCAACTTAGAGTTAGTGAGGTAACACCGGTCAGGAGACCGTGCTAGAACCCCAGTTAATACAGTCAACATTGACTCCGGATGCCAGGACAGATCAAAATGAAATAAATATACCTTTTTTCTTCTTTTTTTTCTTTCTTTTTTTTCTTTTTTTCTTTTATATATATATTTAATATATATATTTTGCCAGACAAAAATAGGTGTTCATAGCTACCTCTCTTTACTTCTTTTCATGAAAGAATATGAGATCTATTCATATTATTGATGTGAAAAGAAAGTAAAGACATAAACACCACTAAGAATTTAAGGAATATTTGACAGCTTTTGACAAGAAGTAAACAACCAAATGATGTTCTAATATTTACCCTTGAAAATGAACAGTCTAAGGAAAAACATCTGAGGCTTGGAAGGAAAATAAACGTCATGGGGAGTTGCTCCCAATGTTTCAACTAGACGACATAACCTAGGAATTGGTACTTGAAGCTTTGAAAGAAAGTAAATGATATATGGGGTTTCCTTGACATTTTGAGCAGCCTAAGAATGGGTATCTGAGACTTTGACACAAAAAAGATGACCGGGGGATGCCCCTGACTGATTTTGATTGAAGTAGCCAAGGGAAGGATACCCGAGGCTTTGGCATGAAATAAATGACTGGGGGATGCCCTTGACTGATTTTGATCGAAGTAGCCTAGGGAAGGATACCTGAGGCTTCGACATGAAATAAATGACTGGGGGATGCCCCTGACTGATTTTGATTGAAATAGCCTAGGGAAGGATACCTGAGGCTTTGACATGAAATAAGTGACTAGGGGAAAGCCCCTGACTAGTTTGACTGGACGGCATAGCTTAGGAATGGGTACCTGAAGATTTTGAAGAAAAATAAATGACTGGGGGAATGCCCCTGACTGATTTTAATTGAAATAGCCTAGGGTAGGATACCTGAGGCTTTGACATGAAGTAAGACTTAAGGGAAAATTTCTCTGCTACTATGACTTACAGTGGAGGATAAGATTTCTTGACATTTGTAAGAGGAAATTAAATTTTATAAAACATGAGATTTATACTCAGGAAGAATCTGTTTGAGGTTGGGACTTTTGAAAGACTGAGATTTAAAAGAAACTGACTTTTTGGTCATATGACTTCACTGAAGGTTCTGAGTGAATACAAGGATTCCCTTTCATACCCTAGTAAATCACCTTTCCTGGGGTTAGGTGATAGACTGAAACTATCGATCTCGACTTTTCATGGGGAACATTTGTCTTTGTTGTAACCTCAATCCTGCATAGAAGAAATAGTCAAGTGGAAAACTAAAGGTCAATGATCTCGTATCCCTGGGTGACATCTGTGATCTCCATAGGATTCCATATGAATCATGGCAGAGTGAAATATCTTCAACTAGCAACCATTGTATACTTAAGGAGTATCAAATTTCCCAAGATCAAAGTCACTTTGATTCATTTATTATTATTTCATTTATTTTGTTTGAAATGTTTCCCATCAATTAAATGATCCAGTAAAATGCCCATAAAGGAAGAAAATATAACGAGATTATAACAAAAACAAATGTTAACACGAAATGTTATTTTGTGGAATTCTATACATATTTTTTTTTACAAGTTTCACATCATGATTCAAATTTACAAAGGACATCAGTATCTGCTTTGACTTGTCTATTGCTCCTGAAATTTTGATTCCCTTCATCAGGTATAATACTTCTTAACAGCATCTGAATTCACTGGGAAAGGTAAGTCATCACAATCCATATTGGTCAAAATCAGGGCTCCTCCTGAAAAGGCCTTCTTGACTATGAATGGTCCCTCGTAGTTAGGCCTCCATTTTCCCCGATTGTCAGCTTGATTTGGAAAAATCTTCTTCAAGACTAGTTCTCCTTCTTGAAACTGATGAGGGCGTACTTTATTCTCAAATGCTTTCTTCATACGTCTCTGGTATAATTGCCCGTGACAAAGAGCACTTAACCTTTTTCCTTCTATCAAGTTTAACTAGCCATACCGGGATTGTATCCACTCGGTCTCCTCCAACTTGGCATCCATGATCACTTTCAAAGACGGGATTTCCACTTCAATTGGTAGTACCGCCTCCATCCCATACACCAAAGAAAATGGTGTTGCCCCTGTCGAAGTTCAAATAGAAGTGCGGTATCCATGTAAAGCAAAAGGAAGTAATTCACTCCAGTCCTTGTAGGTTTCAACCATCTTCTGAATGATCTTCTTTATATTCTTGTTCATAGCTTCAACTGCCCCGTTCATCTTTGGCCTGTATGGAGATGAATTAAGGTGCTTGATTTTGAAATCTTCACAGAGCTCCTTCACCATTTTATTGTTTAAGTTTGTACCATTATCAGTTATGATTTAACTTGGCAAACCATATCTGCATATCAATTCTTTCTTGACAAACTTGACTACTATATTTTTGGTTACATTGGCATAAGAAGCTGCTTCCACCCACTTTGTGAAGTAGTCAATGGCGACCAAAATAAACCGATGCCCACTTGATGCTTTTGGTTCAATGGGGCCAATAACATCGATGCCCCCCATTGCAAAAGGCCAGGGGGCTGCTAGGACATTGAGGGATGATGGGGGTGCATGGATATTATCTGCATATCTTTGACATTTATGGCATTTCCTGACATAGTTGAAACAGTCTTTTTCCATAGTCATCCAGTAATATCCAGCCCTCAATATTTTCCTTGCCATTGAGTGCCAATTTGCCTGAGTTCCAAAAGATCCTTCATGAACACTCCTTATAATTTCATTAGCTTTTGTGGCATCAATACATCTAAGGCGGACTGAATCATGATTTCTTTTATACAGTACATCCCCATTCAGAAAGAACCCCATAGCCAAACGTCTTAGAGTTCTCTTATCATTTTTCAGAAGCATTTAAAGGATACTCTTGATTTTGAATGTATTTCTTGATATCATAAAATCAAGGCTTTCTATCTGGTTCATCTTCAACCACATGACAATAAGCAGGCCTGGAACGTCTTCCTACCTCAATAAGGGGCATATCACATTCTCTACTCACATTGAACATGGAAGCCAACGTGGCCAAAGCATCAGCCAACTGGTTATCATCCCGAGGAATATGATGGAAATTGACTTCATCAAACCTTTTGATTAGTTCCATGATGTGAGCTTGATAAGGAACCAATTTACTATCCTTAGTATCCCATTCTTCTTTCAACTGGTGAATCATTAAAGCAGAATCTCCATATACTTGTAGAGATTTCACCCTTGCTTCAAGTGCCGCCTGAATTCCCAAAACACAAGCTTCATATTCTGCAATATTGTTGGTGTAATCAAAGCAGAGTCTAGCAGTGAATGGGAAAAATTTATCATCTGGTGAGATTAGAATGACTCCAATCCCATGCCCCAGTGCATTTGACGCTCTATCGAACATCAAGATCCATGTCTCCTTCAAAAACTTTTTTCTCTTCTGACAACATCATGATGTCCTCATCAGGGAATTCAAATGACATAGGTTGATAATCATTCAAGGGATGGTGTGCCAAGTGATCAGCCAAAGCGCTCCCTCTTACAGCCTTCTAGGTGACATGAATGATATCATACTCAGTTAAAAGAACCTACCAACGAGCTATTCTTCCTGTCAGAGCCAGCTTTTCAAAGATATACTTAATTTGGTCCACCTTAGATATCAAGCAAGTAGTATAAGATAACATGTATTGCCTTAGGCGATGAGCAGCCCATGCTAATGCACAACAAGTTCGTTCTACAGTGGAATATCGTGCTTCACACTCAGTGTACTTTTTGCTCAAATAGTAAATAACATGCTCTTTTCTCCCAGACTCATCATGTTGCCCCAGTACAGAACCCATAGATCCATCTATCACTGTCAAATACAACAGGAGTGGTCTTCCCGGGGTTGGAGGAACCAAGATCGGTGGGGATTGTAAGTACTGCTTTATTTTGTCAAAAGCCTCCTGGCAGTCATCATTCCATTGCGATGGTTAATTTTTACGAAGCAACTTAAAGATTGGATTACATACAGCTGTTAGTTGAGAAATGAAATGAGCTATGTAATTCAACCTTCCAAGGAATCCTCATACTTCTTTCTCAGTGCTAGGAGCAAGCATTTCCATGATTGCCTTTACTTTATCAGGGTCTACTTCAATCCCTCTTTCGTTGACTATGAACTAAAGTAACCTTCCAGATTTAGCACCAAAAGTGTATTTGGCAGGATTCAATCTGAGCTTGAACTTTCTAAGACGTTCAAAAAGCTTTCTAAAGTCCTTGATGTGGCCATCTACTGTTTTAGATTTAGCAATTATGTCATCCATATAAACCTCTATTTCTTTATGCATCATGTCATGAAACAAGGTTACCATAGCTCTTTGATATGTTGCCCCAGCATTCTTCAGACCAAAGGACATCACTTTATAACAAAAGGTTCCCCATAAAGTGATAAATGTTATTTTCTCCATGTCCTCGGGTGCCATCTTATATCCAAAAAATCCATCTATGAATGAGAAGATGGAGTGCTGAGTTGTGTTGTCAACCAAAATGTCAATATATGGTAGTGGGAAATCATCTTTGGGGCTAGCCCTATTCAAATCTCGATAGTCTACACACATTCGTACTTTCCCATCTTTCTTTGGAACTGGGACAATGTTGGCTATCCATTAAGGATATTTTGCAACAGCTAGGAAACCTGTATCAAACTGTTTTGTGACTTCTTCTTTGATTTTTAAAAGCATCTCAGGTTTCATCCTTCTCAGCTTCTATTTTACAGGAGGGCATTCTGGTTTTAATGGTAACTTATGCTCAATAATACTAGCATCCAATCCCGGCACGTCTTGGTATGACCAAGCAAACACATCATTAAACTCAATTAACATGTCTATTAGAATCTTTCTTTGCTCGATGCTTAGAGAAGTACCGATCTTGAGTTCTTTTTATTTTCTTCATTCCCTAAATTTATGACTTCAACAATTTCTAGATAGGGAGAAATTTTTTTATCTTCCTGATCTAGCAATCTTAATAATTCAGGTGATGGTTCATTATCTTCCTCATCCTCTCCATTTGAAATTTTAAAATCATGATGTGAAAATGTAATTTTTTCATTTGTTGGGGGGTCAGTTTTAGATCTACAATTTATTTAATGTAAAAGGGAATAAGAAAATGGTTATTAGGTTATTTGCAAGAAAATAGACAAGAATCCTTAGTGTGCATTTACTTGGATCATTATAATTGATAAAGAAACTTTTTATTGAAAAGAAATGCCATAAGGCTTTGAACATAGTTAAAGGATCAAAGATCACAGAGTAATAAATTACATGTAACTGATGTCGGGAAACTCAATGGCCTCCCAATTACACAGAATGGTGTCTGACAAACAAGGGTAAACATGACTTTCTTTTCCAGGAAAATAATTGCTGACTACTGTAACTTGATTAGGAGATGTCAAGCCCGCGCTTTTGAAACTCTTGTAGAGGTCACAAATGGGGGATCCTGCAGTTTGGGGTTCTCGATTTTCCAAACGAGCCATCCGCTTTTCCTTCTTTTCTTCTGCAACCTTCCTTTTCTCTACTAGAGATGGGTAGTATCCTAACCCAAATCCATCCTTGTTTTCTTTAAGGTACACAGGCTCTATTATTCCACCCAAATTCCTTCCAAGTCCCTTTCCTGGCTCATACCCGGCCTTCATCATCATTTTTACCATCATCAAGGATGCCTTAGGTAACTGAGTTGTTGTCATCTTCTCACCTACATAGGTGGTATGGGCAATTTCTAAAGATTGGAAAGAGGTTTCCAAACTTTCTTCAGCAGCCTCTATATAGGGAGTGGACATGGGCTTATTGATTAGGAAATCTTCTTCACTAGAGACTATAACTACCTTGTTATTCGTAATGAATTTCAGTTTTTGGTGAAGAGTAGATGGAACAACCCTAGCAGTGTGGATCCAAGGTCTACCCAATAGACAACTGTATGCAGGAATGATGTCCATTACTTGAAATAGGACATTAAACGTGCATGGTCCAACTTGAATTGGAATCTCGATGTCACCTATAACCTCCCTTCTTATACCATCAAAAGCCCTTACTACCATGGTACTAGGTTTCATATGTGTTCCGTCAAAAGGAAGCTGTGTTAGAGTTGACTTAGGCATTATGTTTAGGGAAGAGCCATTATTAATAAGCACTTTTTCCAAGATGTAATCTCGGCATTTAACAGAGATATGCAGAGCTTTGTTGTGACCTCTTCCCTCAGGGGGTATTTCTTCATCCGTGAAGTTAAATAATTATTAGCTGCAATGTGATTGACTATTCCCCTAAATTTCTCGGGAGAAATATCTTGAGTCACATGAGCCTTGCTTAAGACTTTCATTAACATTTCACGATGTGGCTCTGAATCAAGCAACAGGGACAGAAGAGATATCTTAGCAGGAGTACGATTTAGTTGGTCAACTATCTGGTAGTTGCTTTGCTTGATGAACTTCAAAAATTCATAAGCTTCTTCATCTGTTACCTCTTGGGGAGGGTCTTGTTCTTTGTTCTTCCCTAGGTTATTCTTCCCTGTTGTTAATTCAGGTTCTTTCCTTAATTCTTCTGGAGTAAAAATCCGACCGCTCCTAGTTATTCCACTTACACCAGAAATATTTGTAACCGAATAAGATGGGTCACTAGTCGGGGGATGAGTGATCACCTCCGCGTTGTACTTCCATGGTACTGCGTGAGTATCTTTGAAAGCAAAAGGAGTGGGTAGCCGAACTGTCAGTGACTGGTGATTTACGATTGGTTCGGTCAGAGGTTTCTTGGTGTAATAGACAACCAAAGGAACGGGGGTGACTGGGCTTACTGAACCTGTATCATACTGTCCATGGATCATGTTGACATTATCACAAGGGCGACGATAAACTTGTACCAGATGTGTGTCAAGTAATTTTGGAAGCACTTCAATAAACTTTTCATTAACAGGCATCTGATTATGAACGTCCTCATTAGAACTCTGAGTTTCTGATATTAATCCTTTCTTTAAAAGTTCTTTATAGATCCATGGGAGAGGAGTTTTGATATCTGAAACATTCCTAACACGATTACTTCCCAAATCATGTGTTATTGTATTTACCCCAGCATTTCCATGATTAGGCAAAGGATTGCTAGTCACATTTGGGGTTCCTTCTTCAAAATCTAACCATTTGGCATTTATTAAATCACGTACCTTAAACTTTAAGGCAATGCAATTTTCTGTAGAATACCCCGGTGCCCCAGCATGATAATCACATTTTACATTGGGATCATACCCCTTAGGATATGGTGGCCCTACGGGTTTTAGGGGACATCGTACAACAAGAGAACTTTTGAGGAGTTGAGGTAAAAGTTCAGTATATGTCATGGGAATTGGATCAAATTGGATAGAAGGATGATCATTGTTTGGCTTTTTTGGTGAAGGATTTGGGTTGGGATTTTACGTCCACTGTAAGGGAGGAGGTGGTGGTGCATTCCTGAAATTATAGCCAGGTGGGGGTCTGTCGCGACCGGGATCGCGGCGGCGCGGCCGACCCTCGAAACAGTTTTAAAATGATAAACAGGGAGTCGCCACCAATATTTTTTTTAGGATAAAATAGTGGAAAAACCTTTTGTTAAAGCACTGGTTATAAAAATGAGATTCCATGATTCGGGAGTCTGATTACAAGTGAGGAAGGTATTAGCACCTCACAACTGTCCGTTAAAAACGGTTACCTCAATTTGATAGCGCGCATTATAGTTAACCCAATAATTATTTTAACTTCTTTATAAAAAGAAAAATGTACGGAATGACGAAATAAACAAAAATATAAACAAAGGTCAACACAAAATATTTACATGAGATTAACAGGATGTCTCGTCCAAATTAATCTCGCTCCGCCTTTTTAAAGAGATATTAAAAAAAATTGAGATTAACAGGACGTCTCGTCCAAATTAATCTCGCTCCTCCTTTTGATGGCAAGACAAAAAGGAAACTCTAAAAATTAAATAAAGAAAGGTGGGCCCGACAGGAAATGTTTCCCGCTCCTACGTATTCTCGAGCTTTCGAGAAATCAGGGTCACGTAGTTCTTTAAGTGTTTTTTTTTTTAGGAAAAGATTAGGAAGATATTGATAGGGATCATTTTTATGAAGAATCCATACAAGGCAAAGTGCTTCGCACGTGCACGGATCTTAAAAGGGTTGTGTAGACGGGGGTGCTCCCGTACGACACTATTTTTTTTTTTTACAAAATCACTTATTTTATTAGATGTACTTGTTAGGGAAAAGGATAAAATAAAAAAAAATGACACACAGACAATCATAACCAACAAATAGCAAACTCACGGGAAAGTAAAAGACTAAAAGTAAAGGAGATAAAGAACAGAGTGGAACCGGTGTGAAGGGCACGGAACCGGTGTGGGGAAGTCAAGCACAGTGACGATGTCTGGCCGGTTTCAGACTTGCACGCTGACAGGAACAATGGACCGGAGTTAGATTCAAATCTTGAAAACTGAAGGACGCAACCGGTGTCGTGGGAAGTTGATCCGAGGTGAGTTACTGGGTACGGTGCAAAGACGATATGTAAGAGCAATGAAGACAGTAATAGGGCAAGGCAGCGAAGAATTAGGACAGGATGGATTCTGTGTGGAGACGGTGTGAGTACGGGGTAGGGGCGATGGACAGGGCAACAGCTTTGAGTACTCAGAATTCCCAAGCTTCCCAAAGCTGAGGGGTTTATGTTGGTGATTATGACAGGTTATAGGCTTCCAGCGGAGGAGGATCTTCAGAAGGTCTTAAAGAAATTAGAGAGAATTTTGAGAAAAAAAAAGGCTTCTTTGTGAATTCCGTCCCTCCCCCAAAACGTCCGCCCCCGTAGCTTCTTTGGCTGGGGCATTTATAGGGCCTTAAGGCCATGGGCTGAGGGTTTGGGACAGCCAGAATTCCCACTCACCCATACGCGTAGTGGTGTGCAAACCTGGCCATTAACCGTTCGTGGGGAGCAGGATTTCAGCATGGCATTTTTAATTGTCCACTTCCGCCCCCCTGTCTGCCACTTTTGGGGAGTGCGATTCCAGATCATCGTGCATAAACTTCCGACCTCGTCCATCCGTTATCAGATCTGTGACATCGGTTAGCGAAGATATCGGTTGGACGGAGTCTCCTTTGATCCGATGTGGCATCTCGGGAACCTTTTCCAATGTCCAACACCGGTTGAGCCTTTCAAAGTAATCACAGGGGCGGTATCCTCTTTCCCAGTCCGGGTCCACCACCAGCCGGTGTGCCTATTTTGTTCTGATCCCTTTCCTTGGGGCCGGAGTGGCCTGTTACTCCTCACGACATCGGTCCGGTGTTAACTTAGGCCTTGTCCGGTGTTGCCAGTTTCTTTAAGGCCGGGTCTAGTGTTATAATAATTTAGGCCGGACCGAAAGAGGTGTTCACAGATGCCCCTCTTTACTCTCTTTCACCAGAGAAATGTAAATTTCCGAGGTGAAAAGGGAGTAAAGATATAAACACCGATGTAGGACCTAAATCCGGTGTGGGGCTCAATGATGTGGCCATTTAAACAGCCGACGTGTCCTACACGTGGTCCACGTCATGAGGTGACTAAAGCATCCCACGTGTCGTTAGCTAACTGGCCGTTTTCAAAATTCAAAATTCGCGCCATTGGGCCGGAATGCCAAAGGTTGCCCCTTTTTAATGGGCCTTGGGCCGGAATGCGGAAGGTTCTGGATCTTCCCCCCTCCCCCTACAAAAGAAACTTCGGGGATCCATCACTTTCACTCCTTTCTTGATACTGAAGTGCTGTCTCTCCGACGTTCAACCTCTCCGGTGTCCAGAGTTTTCCTCCGGTGTTAAAGCTTTGCTCCGGTGTTACGTCCTGGCTCGTACGAAGAGAACTGCATGAATCGCCTCAGCAGGTAGCCATTATCTCCTTCATTTTAATTCGTAGATAAGTCATGGGGGACACCGGTTCGAGTAGTGACTCCATTGAGGTCCTGTCTGGTCCTCCTTCAATTACATCCCGGCGTCAGCCGGGTGGAGTTTCGAGCCGAGGTCTGAGTCACCAAAGTGGGGCAACCTCAGGGGCTTCACATCGGTTCGCCTCATCGGGACATCATTTCTCCACATTGCCTTTGTGGGAAACAGAGGGGTTTGACACATCGTCAGACTCTTCGTTTAACTTTGGCACTGCTAGTGAAAGGGGAAGCAGTGCCGATCTATATCTTACTGATGATGTGGACTTTTACAGCTGTATTCCTTTCCTTCGTCATACCGTCCGAATGGCTTCCGAAAATTCCTCTACCAGCGTCGCTGTGATCACTGATCTTGTTGAGACCAATGTCTTGGCACACCGGATCAACTGGCTAGCAGAGAAAGCCAGGGACCCTTATTTCTGGGTTCATGAAGACCCAAAGACAATTGTTTCCCGGTATGCTGAAGATGCTGCCGACGTCACCATCGAAGATGTCGTTGTTCATGCCGATGTTGAGCATGAAAACGACTTTACAGTATTCTGCCCCAAACCTCGGACAGGATTTGCCATCAACCGGGGTCAAGGAATCTCTTTATGTATGAGATGGTCTTCTCCAAGATCGGAGTCCGTTTCCCATTGACGGAGTTTGAGATGGGGGTACTCCGGTTTCTTGACTGCTCTCCCAGCCAACTTCATCCCAATGGCTGGGGCTTGGTAAGGGCTTTGGAGGTACTTGGGGAGTACTTCCACTTCGTCCCCACAGTGGCCCTCTTTCACTTATTGCAGGGTGATGCGCCGGGGTAATTCTGGAGGGGGTCTAGGCTTCATCAACCTCCGCTGCGACTCAAAGGTGGTTAACTTCGAAAGTTACACCGAATCGGCCAAGACGGACGGGGTCAGTCCGAGATACTTACCTTGGTAGACATTGTTTACTTTCCTCCTTTTTATTGTCTATTTATTTCTGATACATTCACACCGGTACTAACATCGTTTTTCTCTTTATAGGCGAGATGGCTCGGATAGACATCCTCAGGAAACTGAGGGAGGCTGCTGAAGCTCGGAACGCCGCCGCTGTTGAACAGGAGAACAGGGTGACTCCTCGACGCACGCCGGCCAAGATGGTGAGCATACCGGCAGAAAATATTGAGGTAATGACTTTGGGACCAGCTGAAAGGGTCCCAGCTAAAAGGAAGTCCAACCTCGGCTCAAACTCCAAGTCGAAAAAACAGAAGGCTCCAAAGGTTGTGGCCGAGGTAGAGGTGCCAACGGAGGAGAAGGCTGGTCCTGTAAATATTTCCCCAGTCCGGTCTCAACCTGAGGACATCGTTGTCAACTCCCGCCTCTCGGACTTTCTGGAATATGTTGGAGGGACACCGGCTCGGGTCCACATCCCCTTCAAGCTCAAAGCCGATCTTCCTGCTCCTGAGGCTCAATCTGCTGCCGAAGCAGCCATTTTCAATTTGGTTGAGGCGGCCGGGGTCCTCAGCTCTTTGGGCCGCTCTTACTATTCCGGTGTCGAGGCTAAGGAATGCCTAGATCGGATGAAGAAGGCTGAGGCTTTGAGAGTTAAGGCTCAGACTGCTTTGACCCAGAAGGAGCAGGAACTGGTCAAAAGCAAGGAGGACCTGTCCGAACTCACTGCTGCCTACACATCGGCTGCTAAGAGGGCAGATGCTGCTGAAGCTAAGGCTAAGGCTTCAGAGGACGCTCTTCAAGCTCTCCGGACCGAACTAGAGGAGGCCAAGGCTGTGAAAGCCGAAGTTGACAAGAAAAACAAGGAGTTATCCGAGAAGCTCGCCGATGTGAAAGAGGAGCAGGCAAGGGAACGGACGGAAGCCGAAGAACAGATGGCTGAATTTTCGGTATTGGCCGATGTCGCCTTTAGTTCCGCTGTTCGTCAGGTTGTACACCGGAATTCCGCTGTGCAACTTAACCTGAATGGCATAGGTGTCTACTATGAATTTCATGGTGGCCACTTATATGATATGGACCGGGGTCAAGCTTCGGAACCTGAGGATGTTCCTTATGAGTCGATGCCTCTCCCCGAAGGCCAAAGCATGGAACTAAGGACGGTGTCGGAAGAAGCCGAGAGGACAGCTTCTGCTAGACCGGACTCTCCTGCATCTAACTCTTAGTATTTTTCTCTTCCCTTTTTTCCTTAGCCTTGTTCCGGGATGGGCTCCGGAGTTTTAACTTTGTAATGGCCTCAGTGCCCTCATCAATGCAATGCAATTTTCCACATCTGCTTGTCTTATTCTTTAAATATCTCCAAGTATTTCTCTCGTGTGACCGGTGTAGGGTAACAACTTGAAGTAACACCGTCTGATTAACAATTTGTACTTGGAATTAGGACTTCATTTCTTTTGCTAATTCAATTCGAACATCGTCTATTACAAAGCATGGCACCTTGAATAAAAACCACCCCGTCCATAACCTCAATTACCTTTCGAATCTCCGGTGTAATGGGTGTGACCTGAGCCTTGGTAATTTCATCCCCGAAACCAATTCGGTCCGAGGTAGATTTCCAGATACCGTTTGTTGCTTCCTAAAAGTAGTAACCGGTGTGGCCATAGGGACACCGTCTCTTATAACCATAGGGCCTACTTCATTTGACTTTGAGAGCCATGACACCAGCTTTGGGATCACCATATTCCGTGATAGGGTGAATCCTTACCAGTGCCCATATCGGATCAACACCATTTTTTTTTTTTTTAAAAATTCTTTTCATTTGCTGGTGAGCTGAAATAGGTGTTCACAGACGTGAATACCTTTGTCAAAGTATTAGATGTAGGGGAAAAACCCAGGGATTGACACTTGAGCCTTTCAGTCAACATGAGGTGAGAAGATCGGGGTTGACTTCCGGTAGAACGGAAAGTAAAGGGTGCTTTGATAGGCGGCTGGAAAGTAAAAGGGATGCCTTGATAGGCGGCTGGAAAGTAAAAGAATGCCTTGATAGGCGGCGGGAAAGATAAAGGATGCCTTGATAGGCGGCTGGAATAATAAAGGATGCCTTGATAGGCGACTGGAAGATAAAGGATGCCTTGATAGGCGGCTGGTAAGTAGAAGGATGCCTTGATAGGCGGCTAGAAAGTAAAAGGGATGCCTTGATAGGCGGTTGGAAAGTAAAAGGATGCCTTGATAGGCGGCGGGAAAGATAAAGAATGCCTTGATAGGCGGCTGGAAAATAAAGGATGCCTTGATAGGCGGATGGAAAATAAAGGATGCCTTGATAGGCGGCTGGAAAGTAAAAGGATGCCTTGATAGGCGGCTGAAAAGATAAAGGATGCCTTGATAGGCGGCTGGAAGATAAAGGATGCCTTGATAGGCGGCTGGTAAGTAGAAGGATGCCTTGATAGGCGGCTGGAAAGATAAAGGATGCCTTGATAGGCGGCAGGAAAATAAAGGATGCCTTGATAGGCGGCTGGAAAGTAAAAGGGATGCCTTGATAGGCGGCTGGAAAGTAAAAGGATGCCTTGATAGGCGGACAGAAAGTAAAAGGTGGAGTCAACTGGGGATGCATGATGGGTTTTCTAAAGGAAAGAAATCTGGGGATGATTCAATTTAAGCTATCTTGGATGATTCGGGGAACTGCTTTTTGAAAATAGAGAAAAGGTTTGGGACCAATACTCCAATTTTGGAAAGTTAGAAGGCTTAGGGGTACTTCCTCAAGGCCGGGAGAAAAATCTGGGATGATGCCCCAGTTAGAGTGGTTGAAGAGGCTTGGGGTGCATTTCCTTTTGCCGGAGTGAGACCCGAGGTAATGTCCCATTTCACTTCCCAGGAGCATGGGGTACCATCCTTGGGTTGACCAAAGATAAAAACCTGGGGAAGATCCCCCAGTTTGACATGATCTAAAGAGTTTTGGGGGAATCTAGGGAGATTCCTCATGACTGGGAAGGAAGAAATCTGGGGAGATGCCCCAGTTTGACATGATTGAAGGATTCTTGGAGAATGGTTATAACAAAAGGAGTTTGGGAAGATGTCCCAGTTGAGCTTATTTGGGAGGCGTAGTTTCACTGGGGAAGAATTTGGTGGTTCAGGTATTGCCTCTTGATGGAAAGTTTAGGATTCATTGGAGAGAGAGATCCTGAGGAGTGCCATCTTTGTCAAATGATTCCACTTAGCATTTTAAGGAGGGATTTTTGAGAAGTGCCAAACTCGGGCGATTCGAGGAAGAGATTTGAAGGGCTTGATTGGGGTGTTAGTGCCTGGCATGACTATCTGTGGGATAACCTGCAGAAGAATGGTCAGTAATGCAAAGATAAGTTTCAAAATCGGGTAAGTCCTGTGAAACCGCGACTTTTACGAGAACTCATGGATGAAGTAGAACAAATGAGGCCCATAGCTTCAAAGCGCGTGTCTGGCCAAGTCCCTGTGATGATCGCTTATGATGAGGTCGAGTAGTAGGAGCATCTTGTCCCTTGCGACTTTAAATGTTTACCAATCTTCCATTTTACTTTATTAAAATTCATGTTTTTATCAGATCAATCAAATTCATAACACATATCGAAAAGGGTGAACTTTATTCGTGCATGTTAAACAAGTACAGAGAAAGAAAAATAAAGAAGGTAAATGAAATGAAAGAGGTCACATAAGTTCAGCATAAATGAAAACCGGGAAGACTCATGGATCCTCCAGTGAATCTCTGAGACTGATGAGAGCTTTAACCCCTAACACGACTTCATGTTCACCCTTCGACCTTGCTTTTGGAAAGGTAAGTTTGACAGTGATTCACGTGCACGAGCTTGGACTCGTATTTCTTTGAGCCAGAGGATCATTTGCATTGCCAGAAATCTGACCCTAACTTTTGCCTGAGCCGCCCTTTTCGGGTTTTCGACTCACCGGGTCACTCTAACTTTTGCCTAAGCCGCCTTTCCAGGTTTTCAGCTTAGCAAGCATTAATTTTCTTTTCTTCCCTTTTTTTTTTTTTTAAGCTCTGACGTCTCCTCCCTAAGCATAGTATATTTTCACTGCATCTGTGTTTACAGGCATTGACAAATCCTGGCCATCCATATTAGTGAGTATTAAGGCTCCTCCAGAAAAAGCCTTCTTCACAACATACGGTCCTTCATAATTAGGAGTCCATTTGCCTCGATTGTCCTTTTGAATTGGTAAAATTTTCTTGAGTACCAGGTCTCCTTCTTGAAACTGTCGAGGTCGTACTTTCTTCTCAAATGCTCGTTTCATACGCCTCTGATACAACTGACCATGACAGAGGGCAGTCAATCTTTTTCCATCAATCAAGTTTAATTGGTCGTGTCGAGCTTGAACCCACTCAGCCTCTTCTAATTTTGCTTCCATCATTACCCGAAGGGACGGGATTTCTACCTCAAAAGGCAAAACTGCTTCCATTCCATATACGAGGGAGAACAGGGTTGCCCCTGTCGAGGTTCGAACCGAGGTGCGATACCCATGCAAAGCGAAAGGGAGCATCTCGTTCCAATCTCTGTAGGTGACTACCATTTTCTGCACTATCTTCTTGATATTCTTATTGGCCGCCTCAACCGCCCCATTCATTTTAGGTCGATAAGGGGAGGAATTGTAATGGTGAATCTTGAAGCTTTCGCAGAGTTCCTTCATCATTTTGTTATTCAAATTCGTACCATTGTCAGTAATGATCTGACTTGGTAGGCCATATCGGCATATCAGTTCTCGCTTGATGAATTTGACCACAATACTCCTTGCTACACTGGCATATGAAGCTGCTTCTACCCATTTGGTGAAATAGTCGATGGCGACCAAGATGAAACGATGACCGTTTGAAGCTTTTGGCTCGATGGGTCCAATGACATCCATGCCCCACATTGAGAAGGGCCATGGTGCTGTCAAGATATTTAGGGATAACGGGGGTGCATGAATATGGTCGGCGTATATCTGACATTTGTGACATCTTCGGACATACTTGAAGCAATCTGCTTCCATGGTCATCCAGTAATAACCAGCTCTCAAAATCTTTCTAGACATGGCATGTCCATTAGCGTGAGTCCCAAAAGATCCTTCATGAACATCCTTCATGATTTCGTTTGCCTCATCAGCATCAACACAGCGAAGAAGGACAGAGTCATAGTTTCTTTTGTAAAGCACATCCTTATTTAAGAAGAAACCCATGGCGAGTCGCCTTAGAGTCTTCTTATCATTTTCTGTAGCACCCTTAGGGTATTCTTGACTCTGGATATATCTCTTAACATCATGGTACCAAGGTTTCCCATCAGACTCCTTTTCCATCATTTGACAGTATACAGGCTCACAGTGCTTCTTTACTTAGATGAGAGGCATATCGTAGTCACTACTCACTTTGAACATTGAGGCAAGGGTAGCTAAAGCATCAGCCATTTGATTGTCATCCCGGAGAACGTGATGAAAAGAGATCTCGTCAAACTCCTTGATCATTTCCTTGATGTGATCATAATAAGGAATCAATTTACTGTCCCTAGTCTCCCACTCGCCTTTCAATTGGTGAATAACCAAAGCAGAGTCCCCATAAACTTCTAACAACTTTACTTTTGCATCCAACGCCGCCTGGATTCCTAATGAGCATGCCTCATATTCAGCAATATTATTGGTACAGTCAAAACACAATCTGGCGCAGATAGGGATAAATTCCTTATCGGGTGAAATCAAGATAGCACCAATTCCGTGCCCCAATGCATTGGAAGCTCCGTCAAATCTTAGGGTCCATTTCTCCTTTTGACCACCTTCTTCATTGAATAACGCCATGATATCTTCATCCGGAAAGTTAAATTGCATCGGCTGATAATCATTGATGGGTTGGTGTGCCAAGTAATCAGCCAAGGCACTTCCTCTTATAGCTTTTTGAGTGACATATATTATGTCGTACTCAGTTAACAGTACTTGCCAGCGAGCGATCCTTCCAGTCAGAGCAGGTTTTTCAAAAATGTACTTGATAGGGTCCATCTTAGAAATTAGCCAAGTGGTGTGACTCAACATGTACTGCCTTAGGCGCTTAGCGGCCCATGCTAACGCACAACAAGTCCGCTCTAAAGCGGAGTACCTCATTTCACAATCAGTGAACTTCTTGCTTAAGTAGTAGATAGCATGTTCCTTCTTTCCAGTTTCATCGTGTTGTCCTAACACGCAGCCTATGGATTCGTTCAGTACAGTCAGATACAATATAAGTGGTCTTCCTGGGGTTGGGGGTACCAAAATTGGTGGTTCTTGTAAGTACTGCTTAATCTTTTCGAAAGTTGCTTCACAATTCTCATCCCATCACCCTGGTTGATTCTTGCGGAGTAGCTTGAAGATGGGTTCACAAGTTGCCGTCAATTGTGAAATAAATCTGGCGATATAATTGAGCCTTCCCAAAAATCCTCAGACCTCTCTTTCTGAACGGGGAGGAGGCATTTCAAGGATCGCCTTAACTTTGTCAGGATCAACCTCTATCCCCCTTTCACTTACTATAAATCCTAGCAGCTTGCCCGACCTTGCACCGAAAGTGCACTTGGCGGGGTTCAATCTTAGCTTGAACTTTCTCAATCGTTCAAAAAGCTTCCTTAGATTGCTAATGTGTTCTTCATCTGTTTTAGATTTGGCAATGATGTCATCCATGTAGACTTCTATTTCCTTGTGCATCATATCATGGAAAAGAGTCACCATTGCTCTCTGATAAGTTGCCCCAGCATTTTTCAACCCAAAGGACATCACCTTATAACAAAATGTACCCCATAGAGTAATAAATGTGGTCTTCTCCATGTCTTCAGGTGCCATCTTAATTTGATTATACCCCGAGAAACCATCCATGAAGGAGAAAATGGAATGCTGAGCTGTGTTATCAACCAAAACATCGATCTGTGGTAGGGGAAAATCATCTTTGGGACTAGCCTTATTCAAATCTCGGTAATCCACACACATCCGTACCTTTCCATCTTTTTTAGGGACAGGGACAATGTTGGCTACCCACTGAGGGTATTTTACCACAGCTAGGAACCCAGCATCAAATTGCTTCTTAACCTCCTCTTTGATCTTTAAAAACATTTCTGGCTTCATTCGGCGTAATTTCTGCTTTATTGGTGGGCACTCAGGTTTCAAAGGTAGTCTATGCTCGACAATGCTAGCATCAAGCCCAGGCATATCTTGATAAGACCAGGCAAAGACATCACAAAATTCTATTAACAACTTGATTAAGTCTTCTCTTTGTTCTCTGCTTAGGGTAGTGCCGATCTTGACTTCCTTCTTATTTTCTTCATTCCCCAAATTAATGACCTCGACTATGTCTAGGTAGGGTTGAATCCCTTCATCCTCTTGCTCTAACAATCTTGTCATTTCAGGCGGTGGTTCACAATCTTCCCCACCTTCCTCATCAGCGTAGTCAACCAGGTGGTCAAAGTCAGGAAACGGGGTTGGGACCTCACTTTCCTCAAGGGAGTCACTTTCGGATCTGCAATTTAGTGTGATATGGCAAATAAAAAAGAAAGAACAAGCGAGTAAAAAGAAGGGCTTAAAACAAGGATAAAGGGTACACGAAGAGTTTTTTTTTTTGAATTACGATACGCGTTTATTGATGAAAATGATAAAAACAAGTTTCTTTCGCCTTTATTACATGGAAGGGTCCCAAAGCTTTAGGCAGAGCAAAGGGACGAATAAATACTTAAAGCATAAACAAATTACTTTGGCAAAACATTCAAAGTCGTGGGGAGCTCGATGGCCTCCCAGTTATGAAGTTCTTGGCCTGGTGGACAAGCAATCACAAAATCAGCACTATCACAAGGGTCTTCTTCAATGACAGCGACTTGGTCTGGAGGCATAAGTCCGGCGCTCCGAAAGCTCTGATAGAGATCACAGATGGGGATTCTTGCAGTACGAGGATCTCTGCCAGTAAGACGAGCAGCCCTTTTTTCTCTCTTCGCCTCCTCTACCCTTTTTCTGTCGGCAGCCGTGGGCCTGTATCCTAACCCAAAACCGTTTCTATTATCACGAAGGCGTATTGGTTCTATTTCTCCATTCAAAGCACGTCCTAGCCCTCTTCCAGGTTCATACCCCCCACGCAGCATAATCTTTGCCATCATTAAAGATGCACTTGGCATGCAAGCTTTTGCCATTGTGGCTCCTTCCCCCACATAGGTAGCGTTTGCTATCTCTAATGCTTGGAAAGAAGTTTCAAGGGCCTCTTCTGCTGCCTCGACGTAAGGGGTTGACAAGGGCTTGCTGACCAGAAGGTCTTCCTCACCAGAAACAATTATCAGTTTGTTGTCAACTATGAATTTTAATTTTTGGTGCAGTGTAGAGGGTACCACTCCAGCAGAATGGATCCACGGCCTGCCTAATAAACAACTATAGGCAGGCGAGATATCCATGACTTGAAAAAGGACCTGGAATGTGCACGGCCCAACCTGTATGGGCAGCTCAATCTCACCCATAACCTTCCTCCGAGTTCCATCAAAAGCTCGTACTATTGTGGCACTTAGCTTCATAAAAGTCCCATCAAATGGTAATTTGGCCAATGTAGACTTTGGCATGACATTGAGGGATGACCCATTGTCAATAAGTACTTTTGCTAAGATGTAATCTCGGCATTTTACGGAGATATGGAGAGCCTTGTTGTGCCCAATCCCCTCTGTTGGTATTTCGTCATCAGTGAAGGTCAGATAGTTATCTGCAACAATATGCCCCACTATTCCTTGAAACTTATCAACGGGAATGTCATGACTAACATGAGCCTCATTTAGGACCTTCATCAACATCTTCCGATGTGGCTCAGAGTTCATCAGCAATGACAACAAGGAAATTTTTGCAGGAGTATGGGTCAGTTGGTCAAGCACTTGATATTCGCTCTGGCGAATAAACCTTAAGAATTCATGGGCTTCTTCATCAGTCACGGCCCTTTTGATCTCGCCATTGGCCCCTTCTTTGTCCACCTTGGTATTTCCGGTAACCTGATCCCTCTTCGGCTCTGGAGGGGTGTATACTCTTCCACTTCGGGTTATACCTCCTACCCCCATAATATTTGTGATGGACGAAGGAGACGGGTCACCTGTTGCCGGGCTTGCAACGATCACATCTGCGTTGTACTTCCAAGGGACAGCCCGAGAATCTTTGAATGCAAACGGGGTGGGTGCTTGAATAGTGATGGTTGGTTGTACAGAAACAGGAGTTGCTTGGGGGTTCCTGGTGTAAAAAATTGTCAAAGGCTTAGGGATCCGTGCCCCTGTTTGTTCCTCGATCATGTTGACCTCATCTCCATGGCGTTTACAGACCTGCACAATATAGCTGTCCATAAGGCTTTGAAGGACCTCACAGAAACCTTGATGTTTGGCAGTCTGTTCGCAATCATGTTTCTCACTCCAGGTTCCTTCAATTAATCCCCTTTCAAGCAAAAGGGAATGAACTACCCTCAATGGCATTCTTATGTCAGCAACATTCTTAACGCACTCCTTATCATTTTCCAAGGCGTTGACCTCTGAATTTCCATGGTTGGGCAGGGGATTTGTGGCAACATTTGGGCTACCTTCCTTAAAGTTAATCCAGTCAGCTTTGATCAAATCCCTTACCTTATACTTCAAAGCCAGGCAATTTTCTGTGGAATGTCCTGGTGCCCCAGCATGGTAATCACAATGAGCGTTTGGGTCATATCCCCTTGGGTAAGGAGGTTGCAACGGCCTCATAGGGGACGGAGCTACCAGACCTTTCTGAACGAGGATTGGAAAAAATTCAGTGTATGTTATAGGAATTGGATCGAATTGCACAGGGGAGCGTTCATTGTTGGAATTTCTTGTGTTTTGATTATGATTGGGTGGTCGAGTCATTTGTTGCGGGTGCTGGTATGGCACGAGTTGTGGTACTGGCGCTCTTACCATGGGTGGACGGAAGTGGGGAGTATAAGCTGTCGGGCTCTGAGTGGTAGCGGCCACATAAGGATTGGGAGCTTGAATCATAGTAGGAAAGAATGGTCTTGGCGAAGGCGTCTTTTGATTAGAAGAGATGGAATTAGTTTCTCCATCCCTTTTCCCAGGCGCCGGCCTTCTTGTCATGTTTGTCCCAGATGAGCCCTGAATGATCTTTCCTGTTCGTATTCCGCTTTCCACTCTTTCCCCGATAGTCACAATGTCAGAGAAGTTGGATGAAACACTACCAATCATCTTGCCGTAGAAAGGTGATGGGAGCGTATCAATAAACATCGCGACTATTTCTTTTTCCGACAATGGGGGATCCACTTGTGCCACTGTCTCTCTCCATCGTTGGGCATATTCCTTGAATGTTTCACTGTCCTTTTTCATCATGTTTTGTAAATGAACCCTGTTGGGCGCCATATCCATGTTATACTTGTATTGTCTAAGGAAGGCATCTGCCAGGTCCTTCCAACAACGGATATGGTTCCGATCAAGGTGAGCATACCATGTAAGAGCGGCCCCTGCCAGACTATCCTGGAAACAGTGGATCAAGAGATGGTCATTAGAAGAGTAAGACGCCATCTTTCGACAGTACATCGTGAGATGGTTCTTAGGACAAGTCATTCCCCGATACTTATCAAAGTCTGGCATCTTGAATTTGGGTGGGAGGACAACATCTGTGACTAAACATAGCTCCGAGGCATCTATTAGTCCAAAACCTCCAGAGCCTTCCATCATCCTCAAACGCTCTTCTAAGATTTCTATCTTTTCCTTTCGAGGAGCTGTGACCATACGGGTTGCATCTTGGAAATTGGTCCCATAGGGGGTTCCGTATCCATATGGATAACCGAGTGGCTGGTTGAACGGAGGCAAAGCATGGGACTGGTTTGTTAGGCCTGTATTTGGTGAAGGACCTTGGGGTTGGGCCATAGCCTGTGCAACATAACTCGGTTGGGTCACCTGAGCTCGTGTATTTTGGGCTTGTGTGTTGTAGGTCAGCTGGGTCATCGGGGCTTGTATATTCTGAGTTTGGTGATTTTGTGGGTCAGGAGCTTGTGTGTTTTGGGCTTGGTGGAGTGATGGTATATTTGGCTGGGTAGGGTATGAAGTGTGAGGATTCATGGCTTGCTGGTCATGGGCGTCTTGGTTAGCGAGCGGGGGATAGTATCCTGGTGGAAGGCCATAAAGTGGAGAAGGTACTGGGTTGCCGTCAGGGCCGACAAATGTATGCTGTGCATAAGACTGGCCATAAGGTGACTGGGTCTCAATGACAGGGTTAGGTCTTCCAACATGAATGGTGGCAGGGGGTGTTGTTGTGTTTGGTACTTGGGTTCTTGCTGGGTCGGAACCAAGGGGGAGTGGTACAGTGGCAGGCTGCTGCTGGTTGTTCTTAATACCCATAGAGGAAACCCCTTCTGTGATTCTCTTCTCCAGGAGCTTGGTTAACTCGGCTACTTGTTCTTTTAGCTGATTGAACTCGCTTCTGAAATCTTCATCCCTGATTTCTGCTTCGGCCATGAGTCTCGTTTGGAGTCGAGTCGAATAAGGATGTTTACCCGTAATGTCTATTGTAAGTGAAAGCATGAAATTGTTAAAAAAAGAAAGCATTAAATAAAAATGGTAAACGAAAAAAAAAAAAATAGTATGGTGCACAAAGTTATCGCGGAACTCGGCCAGTAACCTCCAACCATTCCTCAGAACGTCACATTCAAGAGTAATAAGTATGTGATAAAATGGAAATTAACATGAGACGGTTGTGGAGACAAAAGAATCCTTCTTTCTGAATTTCAAAGTACATTACTGCTGCCAATTTTTATGCAAGAAAAGTAAATCAGCCATTTCTAGCTCGGGCAATCATGTCCCTCATTTTACAAGTCCTTTCCTTACAGTAATCAAGGAAGTTTACAATTTCTTTTGGGGTACTAAGAGGGTTAACCATCCCCTCAGCTTGCTTTAGTAGGAGTGGGAGGTCTTCCAGGACTCCATTAGCCAAATGTGCCAAGTGGGCAAAGCGATTCATCCATGAATGAATAACTTCATCTTGTTGTGTCATTTCAGCTTTCAAAACACGGATAGCTTCACGACATTCTTGCTCAGTATCCATCGCGTGCTGTCGCTCGCCGTTTATCTCTCGCTGGCAAGCTTCTACCACCTCATTAAGCTGATGCTCTAATTGACCAACTTGCAATTGTAGGAGCTCTTTTTGTACCAAGGCAATTTGCTCATTCTCTTTGGCTTTTTCCAACATATCCCTCAAGAGTTGCTTGTCAGCCAACATAGTATCCCTTTGTTTGCTCTTCATCCTCAGTTGAGTATTAGCTGTTCGAAGGCATTGACTTTGCTTCCTCAAGTAATCTCTTTCAACTTTCCGCTTCTTTCCAATCTCTTTGATGGTCTGCTTACTTTCTGATTTCTCCCTTTTTTGAAGGGCACATTCTTGTTGAGATTTTAGCAAGTCTTCCTCTAGCTTCTTATTTTTTACAATTAACTCCTCTATCTTGGCTTTCAAGGCTTCCTCTTTAAGAGTAGAGGAGGGAACAGGTATTCTTGTCGGGAGATGGGAGGGACTTTTGAAAGGCATCTTGACAATGGAAACTTTATTCAGGATCCATCGGTAGTATTCGTCCTTCACGGTATGGCTTCGAGCTCCCAGTTCTTTTCCTTGCCTGTGGACCATCTTCCACGCATTTGCTATATCCCGAATAGCAGAGGTATAATCTCCTTTTGAGTAGCGAAGGACAAAAGGGATGAGTGATTCTTCATCAGGGGGCCCAAGCAATGGATAAGCTAACTGCCGTTTGGCTATGACAGGGTTGTAGTTAATGCATCCTTGTGTACCCATAAGAGGAACATTCGGGTAGCTTCCACAATGATGAATAATGGTGTCAACCTTCAACCATTGTGGATACCACCTCACTTTGTCAGCTGTGAGCCCCGTCAAGTGATTGGCCCATTCACGCCCGTTTTTTGTTACTAACTGGCATAATTTCAGATCAGAAATAGGACATTCAACTTTGCCGACTTGGTGGAAGACATGTGACGTGAGCCACACATACAGAGCAGGTAGACAACAAATGATTCTTTTTCCACCTTGTGTAGAACAGAAGTCCATGGTGTAATATATATTTGCCAAGATAGCAGTGACGGGATTTTCAGACTTGAATTTACGGGCAAGGAAAATGCCAATGGCATCATAGTCTATGTAATTGTCAATGTTGGGGAACAAGATAACACCATAAATGGTTAAAGCCAAAGTATCCATGAAAGCCTCCCAATCTTCCTTTTCAGCCAGCAGGTGCATGTGCCTCTCAAAATATTCCCGATCAAACCCCAGGACTTGATTTCTATTTAGCTGCTTACTTCTTAAGACTTCCGGATTAATCCTTAGGATATCAGCGATGGTAAGAACATTCGCATGACGTCCAAGGTGGCGGTAAGGCATTTGTCCCTCTAGTGGTATACCCAGAATCTGTTCGAACTCCTCAACAGACGGAGCTAATTGAAAGTCTTGGAAAGTGAAACAACGGAGAGGTGGGTCATAAAACTGAATCAAAGCAGTAATTGCTTCGACTTGTACTTCCACTTCTAGCAACTTTAGGATCCTCCCATATTTCCTTAAAAAAACATTTTCTGATTCATATCCAATTTCTTGCCTAATGCTTGCAGACTGGTTGTATCGACCTTCCTAGCCCTGACATGCAGTAATTTTTTCAACTCAGGTATATTTGTACCACAACTATCTGATCTCATGTTAATTTCCATACTTTCACTCAGAGGTGTTGGCTAAGCTCTTGATAACTTCCTGCGAGAACATGAGAAATGAGAAAATCAGTCACTAGAACTGACGTGTTTTGCAAATTGATACTCCCCTAGTAACTTTGAAAATATTTCTGTGTTCAGGGAAGTTTCAATTTGACAAAACTTATGACAAATCAAAGGTCACGAGAGCTACGGATTTTCTGATCATTGTCAATAAAAATTTGATTTTTTTTTTTATTTTTTTTTGATTTTTTTTTTTGATTTTTTTTTTGATTTTTTTTTGACTCAAAACGTCCGTAACTCAAATCCCAAAGACTTGTGCACAAGGAGAGAACTATTTGCCCCTTAAAGAATCACTAGTTAAAAGTGTCATTTTTTTTGAAAAAAAGTAATTCACTAATCGGGCAAGTAATCCTCTATTTTGGATTAGAAGGAAAAGTGAGAATGAGAAAAGGTAGAAGTAAAGTTTGCCCCTTCGTGCCTTAAGGTGGGTTTTTCTGGAGGTCTCGTAATGGTTCTAAGGTTCATCTATCAGTGATACCTCGCATTAGGTGGCTTGTTCTAAAACTTCTAAAGGTCACTAGAGCCAAGATCCTATTCATGATGTTGATCACAAATAATAAGAAGTATACTAAGTGTGAGCACCATGAATAAGTCGAACTCTAGCTGAGATTCTCACGGTAACCAGACAGGAAGTACATCCCAAATGGCTCCGCTATCAACCTCCCCTAATCTTAAGTTTTATTTGGGCCCGGGTATAGGTCCCACTCAAAAGTGTGTGCAAATTGTGAGTGTAGTGTGTGAAAGAGGCATTCAATACCCGTACCTTATTCATCCTCCACATAGAACGAACACAGAGCAACAAAATAAAGTCGACTACCCTAGGGTTCAATGATCACACAGATATTTACAGAACATAAATAATTGAATACAAACAAAGCAGAAACTAAACATTGACAAGGGAATAAAATAAAGGAAGAAGTTAAATAATTAATATGCAAATTAAAACACGCGCTATCAAATTGACTGGCTTGACTCTCTAAGTCCCCAGTGGAGTCGCCATCTGTCGCGACCGGGATCGCGGCGGCGCGGCCGACCCTCGAAACAGTTTTAAAATGATAAACAGGGAGTCGCCACCAATATTTTTTTTAGGATAAAATAGTGGAAAAACCTTTTGTTAAAGCACTGGTTATAAAAATGAGATTCCATGATTCGGGAGTCTGATTACAAGTGAGGAAGGTATTAGCACCTCACAACTGTCCGTTAAAAACGGTTACCTCAATTTGATAGCGCGCATTATAATTAACCCAATAATTATTTTAACTTCTTCATAAAAAGAAAAATGTACGGAATGACGAAATAAACAAAAATATAAACAAAGGTCAACACAAAATATTTACATGAGATTAACAGGATGTCTCGTCCAAATTAATCTCGCTCCGCCTTTTTAAAGAGATATTAAAAAAAATTGAGATTAACAGGACGTCTCGTCCAAATTAATCTCGCTCCTCCTTTTGATGGCAAGACAAAAAGGAAACTCTAAAAATTAAATAAAGAAAGGTGGGCCCGACAGGAAATGTTTCCCGCTCCTACGTATTCTCGAGCTTTCGAGAAATCAGGGTCACGTAGTTCTTTAAGTGTTTTTTTTTTAGGAAAAGATTAGGAAGATATTGATGGGGATCATTTTTATAAAGAATCCATACAAGGCGAAGTGCTTCGCACGTGCACGGATCTTAAAAGGGTTGTGTAGACGGGGGTGCTCCCGTACGACACTATTTTTTTTTTTACAAAATCACTTATTTTATTAGATGTACTTGTTAGGGAAAAGGATAAAATAAAAAAAAATGACACACAGACAATCATAACCAACAAATAGCAAACTCACGGGAAAGTAAAAGACTAAAAGTAAAGGAGATAAAGAACAGAGTGGAACCGGTGTGAAGGGCACGGAACCGGTGTGGGGAAGTCAAGCACAGTGACGATGTCTGGCCGGTTTCAGACTTGCACGCTGACAGGAACAATGGACCGGAGTTAGATTCAAATCTTGAAAACTGAAGGACGCAACCGGTGTCGTGGGAAGTTGATCCGAGGTGAGTTACTGGGTACGGTGCAAAGACGATATGTAAGAGCAATGAAGACAGTAATAGGGCAAGGCAGCGAAGAATTAGGACGGGATGGATTCTGTGTGGAGACGGTGTGAGTACGGGGTAGGGGCGATGGACAGGGCAACAGCTTTGAGTACTCAGAATTCCCAAGCTTCCCAAAGCTGGGGGTTTATGTTGGTGATTATGACAGGTTATAGGCTTCCAGCGGAGGAGGATCTTCAGAAGGTCTTAAAGAAATTAGAGAGAATTTTGAGAAAAAAAAAGGCTTCTTTGCGAATTCCATCCCTCCCCCAAAACGTCCGCCCCCGTAGCTTCTTTGGCTGGGGCATTTATAGGGCCTTAAGGCCATGGGCTGAGGGTTTGGGACAGCCAGAATTCCCACTCACCCATACGCGTAGTGGTGTGCAAACCTGGCCATTAACCGTTTGTGGGGAGCAGGATTTCGGCATGGCATTTTTAATTGTCCACTTCCGCCCCCCCTGTCTGCCACTTTTGGGGAGTGCGATTCCAGATCATCGTGCATAAACTTCCGACCTCGTCCATCCGTTATCAGATCTGTGACATCGGTTAGCGAAGATATCGGTTAGACGGAGTCTTCTTTGATCCGATGTGGCATCTCGGGAACCTTTTCCAATGTCCAACACCAGTTGAGCCTTTCAAAGTAATCACAGGGGCGGTATCCTCTTTCCCAGTCCGGGTCCACCACCAGCCGGTGTGCCTATTTTGTTCTGATCCCTTTCCTTGGGGCCGGAGTGGCCTGTTACTCCTCACGACATCGGTCTGGTGTTAACTTAGGCCTTGTCCAGTGTTGCCAGTTTCTTTAAGGCCGGGTCTAGTGTTATAACAATTTAGGCCGGACCGAAAGAGGTGTTCACAGGGTCTATATGATTGAGGATGGGGAAATGGATTTCCAGAAGTAGCAGCTATATAAGGGTAAGGTCCGCATGGTGGATAATGAGGCTGGAAAGGGTAAGGGGAAGGATGAAACATTTTTTGATTATGCTGACTTTGGTTCCCCATTATAGCATTTGCTTCTTCACCCTTTCTTCTTCCTGCCCCTGTCATAGGTCTTCCTATTGACGGTGAACTTTGGATAACTTTTCCCGTCCTCAGACCGCTTTCAATTCTTTCTCCTATTACCACCATATCAGAAAAGTTTGATGATACACTCCCAAGCATCCTTTCATAGAAAGGTGCCTGAAGAGTGACAATGAACATTGTCACTATCTCTTTCTCTATCAGGGGTGGTTCAACTTGTGCAGCCATTTCCCTCCATTGTTGAGCATATTCTTTAAAGGACTCAGTATTCCTCTTGGTCATGTTCTGAAGTTGTAGTCGGTCTGGTGCTATGTCCATTTTATATTTGTACTACTTTAGGAAGGCATCGGCTAAATCCTTCCATCAACGAATACGCGTTTGTTCAAGATTAGTGTACCAACTCAACGTTGCCCCAGCAAGGCCATCTTGAAAGAAATGGATCAACAACCTTTCATCATAAGCATATGCAGCCATCTTTCGACAGTACATGGTTAAATAGTTACGAGGACAAGTAGTTCCTTTGTATTTATCAAATTCTGGCAATTTGAATTTAGGAGGAATTACCACATCTGGGACTAGGCATAAGTCATAAACATTTATTATGCCTAAACCACTTCTTCCCTCTACTGCATGTAACCTTTCTTCCAATATTTCCATTTACCCTTTTGACAAAGGCACTGCTGGCTAATCCGGATTTGGTAGAGGGACATGAGCTTTGTGTGACAAGTTTTGTGAGACACCTGCCTGTGGTGTTGGGCGACCATAAGGGAAATAGTATGGGGTTATTTATGTGTTTGGTTATGTGGTATCACTTGGAATCTAATGGTTTTGTGGTGGAATTGTATTAGGTGGGGTGACATTGGGTGGAGCTTGAGTGTTTTGGGGAACAACTGTTGATTGGGTGAAATTTGGAGGGTTAGATATCGGGGGATTGGGAATTTGTTAATCAGCAGAAGGATTTTCTTGATTAGGATTAGGATGCATGGTGCAATATCCTTGTGGTAGGCCATATGGGGCCAGGCATATGCTTGCTGAACATTCCCGTCTCGGGAAACAAAATATGGCAATGGTATACCATAAGGTTAGTGTGAGATGAATGGAGTTTCAGTGACTGGAGCAGGATCACTTGGGAGTATAGTCAAAGGTATTGGGCTTCCTTCTTGAGCTTGAGCCTGAGGAGCAGATGTTTGATCCCCGTTTCTTACAGTAGACCCTCCTCCTGTACCTCTTTTTTCAAAGAGCTTAAATATTTCTGCCATCTGTTCCTTGATCTGGCCAAGTTCATTCCTCATCTCTTCAATTGAGCTTTCCTGCTCTGCCATGAGTCTTGCTTGCAGTCGGGTTTGATAAGGATGCTTTGAGCCCTTTCTCCCCATGATGTGAGTAAGTACAAAGAAACCCCCTTAGTACAAAAATAATTAATGTTAAGAGACGTAAAGTAAATACGTGATGAATTTTAATCATTGGTAAGCAAAGATAAACCTTTCTTTTAGAATGTCTTTTTCTAAAGTACTAAGTTAGGAAAAAAATGGAAATTCAACATGAGATTTATTCATTGATCAACTAGTTCTGATACATTATTTGTAACAACAAATCAAAATCAATTCTCTCTCGCTCTAGCAATCGCGACCTTCATTTCATCCAATCTCCCCTTGCAATATTGGATGAATGTTGCAATTTCCTCTGGTGTAGAAAGTGGATTTATCATTGCTTCGGCCTTTTTCAACAAGTGAGGAATATCTCCAAGTGTTCTATTAGCAAGACCGGCTAGATTAGAAAAACGGTTTCTCCAAGAATAGACAAGACTTTCCAATTCAACCCTCTCTAAGGTCATTAAACGTATAATCGCTTCATATCTATCTTTATCTTCCATGGCTTGCCATTTTTCCTCATTTATTTCACGCTCACAAGCACTGACGACATCTCTGACTTGTCGTTCCAGTTCATCAATTCGTGCTTGCATAAGGTTCTTTTAAACTTGAGCTTCTTCTTTTGTCTTGGTTAAAATTTCTCATAACCACCCTTTGTCAGCCAATATATCATCCTTTTGTTTCTCTTTGGTCTTCAAGTGGCTGTTCCCTGTTTGGAGGCATTAATCCAATTGCATCATATGTTCTCTTTTAATTCACTGCTTCTTACTGACATCTTCAAAGGAATTTTCTAATTCACACCTTCTTCTCTTAAGGGAAGCATTGTCTTGTTGAATTTTGATTAAATCATCCTCTAAAGCTTGGTTTTTCTTCGTCATTTCAGCCAACTTACTTCTCAAGTTTTCAATCTCTTTGCTTTCATCAGGAAATGGATTTTTCATATGAGCATCGTGATCTTTGAAGGGTAATTTGACAATGGCTACCCTATTTGAAATCCACCGGTGGTAACTTTCTTTTGCGGCATAACTTCGGACACCCAATTCTTTTCCTTTCCTATGGACCTCGCCCTAAGCATCAATGACATTTCGAATAACAGGAGCACTATTTCCCTCAATATAATAATGAAGAAAAGGTGTTACTGTTTCTTCTTCTGAAGGCTATATCATAGGATAAGCAAGTTGTTTTTTCGTAATGGTAGGATTGTAATTGATGCATCCTTGAGTTCCCATGAGAGGCACATTGGGAAATTTCCCGCAGCAGTAAATAATGGAATCCACGTTCATCTACTGAGGGTACCACCGAATCATGCTAGCAGATAATCCTGCCAGATGTCCTGCCCACTCCCTGTTAGTCTTTTTGGTTAACCTAAGGAGCTTCAAATCAGAGATAGGACATTCAACCTTGCCAACTTGATTGAAGACATGATAAGTAAACCATAGATACAAGGTAGGTAGACAACAGGCGATCTTTTTTCCATTCTGGTTATGACAGGAATCTATTGTACAATAGATATCAGCCCAAAATAGCAGTCATGGAACTTTCACCTCTAAGCTTTCTAGCTAGGAAAACATCAATTGCCTTGAAATCAATATAGTTATCAAGGCTTGGGAAAAGGATCACACTATAGATGGCCAATGCCAAAATGTCAATAAACAAGTCTCATTCTCCTTCCCTTCCTGACTGAGGAGTCGCCATCTGTCGGGACCGGGGTCCCGGCGCACGATACGGATTAGTTAAAGACAAATAAAAGAAAACTAAAACTGCATTGAAATGAGGCCCTTGGGAGGCCTAAAGAAAATAAAGGGTTCAATGAGTCGCAACTAATATTTATTAAGAAAAATATTAGGAAAACCTTTAAATAGCACTGATTTTTTTAAAAAATGAGATTTTGTTTAGCCCGGGAGTCGAATTACAGGAGGGGAAGGTATTAGCACCCCCACACTGTCCGTAAAAAAAAAGATTACCCAAATTGATCATGCATAATTTCAAAAAAATGATTATCAAATATTTCATCCTTCATAAAAACAATGATAAATAATATACATAATAATAAAAAAAATATATATAAATAAGAATAAAACAGAAATAATAATAAAACATATCTCCTAAGTTTTATTATTTTTTAGTTGTAAGAAAATAAACAAACGAATGATTAAAAGACCATAAAAATAAAAAAATGACAAGACGTCTTGTCTTAATTATGTTCTAGTAAAAAAAAGAAATCCATTGATTTTATTGAGAAATATAAAGTTCAAAACAAATAAAAAAATGAAAAAAGTAAAAAAAATAGAATTAAACACATCAACATGAAAATAAAGGAATATATATACACTTAATTAATTAAAATTAACAAATGAACCTTATTTAATTATTTTTTTTAAAAAATAAGATTAATAAGATGTCTCATCTAAATTAATCTCATTTTAAATTTAAGAAAAAGATAAATGAATAAATAACACATTATTTATTAGTCTTGGTTTTTGTCATTTTTTTATGATAATAATTTTTCTTAATTATCAACAGGTTACTAAAAGAAAATAATAGAAAATCATGACCATAATAAAAATGGATAATTATGTATATATATGTATTTATAAACTATTTAAAAATGGTTAAACATAAATAAATAAATAGAAAGTATAAAAAATAAATAAAAAAGAAGTGCAGAAAGATAAATAACTAAAAATAAAAGCGCAGAAAAATAAATAATTAAAAAAATAAAAGTACAAATAAATAAATAAATAAAAATAAAAGTACAAAGAAAAAATAATATAATAAAAATAAATGGGCGGAAAAATAAATATATAAAAATAAAGGGGTAGAAAAATAAATACATAAAATAAAGGGGCAGAAAAGTAAATACATAAAAATAAAGGGGCAGAAAAGTAAATAATAAAAATAAAGGGACAGAAAAGTAAATAATAAAAATAAAGGGAAAGAAAGTAAATGCATAAAAATAAAGGAGCAGAAAAGTAAATAATAAAAATAAAGGGGCAGGAAAGTAAATACATGAAAATAAAGGGGCGGGAAAGTAAATAATAAAAATAAAGGGGTAGAAAAGTAAATAAATAAAAATAAAAGGGTATAAAAGTAAATAAATAAAAATAATCATATAGAAAATAAATAAATAAACTAATAATTGCAAAAATGTAGAGTGCGGATAAATAAAGTGCAGAAAAATAAATTAACAAAAATGAAAGTGCAGAAAAGTAAATAAATAAATAAATAATGATAAAATGTAAAAAGATAAATAAACAGATAAATAACTACAGAAAAGTAAAGTACAGGAAAATAAAGTGCGGAAATGTAAATAAAGAAAAATAAAAGTGTGGAAAAATAAATAACAATTAAATAAAGACAAATAAATAAAGATAAATAAATATTCTTCTATTAATAAAAAAATACTTTAGTGTGGAAAATCAATTTCGTGTAGATTACCTTTGCTTTTGGCTTTGTTCGAACTCAATTTGAAGGTATTTGAACACCGGTTACAACACTTGGATAGTATTTTGGCTCATAAAAACTCACATACTAAGACATACTAGAGTAACACACTCACTTTCCTAACAACATTTCCATAACATAATTTTTGAAAACCAAAACTTCTAAAAAATCTCACAAAATTTTAACACTCTTTCCCCTCTTTTTTCTTCTTCCTCCTCAAATACCTCAACATCACCTTCTATTTATAGAAAAAAATTAGCCTTGGATTCCCCATAAAATGACATCACTTTCCTACTTTTTCAATTTGTCTAAATTTGATGTTAATTTCCCCAATTTTCTCCAATTATCCAACCAACTGGGTCCCATTTCCAAAATCCACCGAATTCCTCTTTCTTTCTTTTTTAATTTATGTTTTTTTCTTTAGAAATTTTTTTTGGTTGTTTTTTTTTTGACTTTTTTTTGACCTTTATTTTGGGCCCTTTATTTGGCCCAATTTTTTTTTCAGATTTGTTTTTGGGCTTTTTTTTTTGGCCCCCTTTTTTGAAAAAAAAATTTTGTTTTCTTTTTTTTTAAATTGAATTCAAATGAGTAATCATTTACTCTTATGGAAACATAAATTATTTATTACATATGTGGCCATAAATAAAGTATCCAATAAAGATAAATTACTAACCAGCTATGAGGAGCAAGAAGGTAGTCACAAAACATCATTTTCCCTCCCTTATTCTTTCCTCTTGGCTTCGGCATCCATCGGCCATTGCTTGAGAGAAATGAAGAAAGTTGATAAAAGGAGAGGTGTGGTAGGAAATGAAGAGTGATTGAGTATTTATAGAAATGGAGAAAAATTACTATTCCAACGGTCACTATGCAATTTATTATTATTATTTTTTTAAAAATAAAATATGATCCGGGGTGCCAACCTGGAATGGACGAGGTTCTAAGTACCGCACCATGTCACCAATAAGAACTGGTAAGTCATAACCGGGGTCTGAAATCATCAGTCAACTATGGACATTTCTCTCCACCCCGGTCAATAATTAAGCATTGGAGAATCTTCTGCAGGTTCACCTCCTATATGTCTTGAAGTTCGAGCATGGATTAAGACATCAGTTTTCACCTTAACTTGAAGAACCTCGGATTCCCACCAAAGTGAGGTATAAAATACCGTACTCCACTGAGGCTGTGCAAACTTAGAGTTAGTGAGGTAACACCGGTCGGGAGACCGTACTAGGACCCCGGTTAATGCAGTCAACATTGACTCTGGATGCGAGAACAGATTAAAATAAAATAAATATACCTTTTTTTCTTTTTTTTTCTTTTTTTCTTTTTTCTTTTATATATATATTTAATATATATATTTTGTCAGACAAAAATAGGTGTTCACAGCTGCCCCTCTTTACTTCTTTTCATGAAAGAATATGAGATCTATTCATATTATTGATGTGAAAAGAAAGTAAAGACGTGAACACCACTAAGAATTTAAGGACTATTTGACAGCTTTTGACAAGAAGTAAACAACCAAATGATGTTCTAATATTTACCCTTGAAAATGAACAGTCTAAGGAAAAACATCTGAGGCTTGGAAGGAAAATAAACGTCATGGGGAGTTGCTCCCAATGTTTCAACTAGACGACATAACCTAGGAATTGGTACTTGAAGCTTTGAAAGAAAGTAAATGATATATGAGGTTTCCTTGACATTTTGAGCAACCTAAGAATGGGTATCTGAGACTTTGACACAAAATAGATGACCGGGGGATGCCCCTGACTGATTTTGATTGAAGTAGCCTAGGGAAGCATACCCGAGGCTTTGGCATGAAATAAATGACTGGGGGGTTTCCCCTGACTGATTTTGATCGAAGTAGCCTAGGGAAGGATACCTGAGCCTTTGACATGAAATAAGTGACTGGGGGATGCCCCTGACTAATTTTGATTGAAATAGCCTAGGGAAGGATACCTAAGGCTTTGACATGAAATAAGTGACTAGGGGAAAGCCCTTGACTAGTTTGACTGGACGGCATAGCTTAGGAATGGGTACCTGAAGATTTTAAAGAAAAATAAATGACTGGGGGAATGCCCCTGACTGATTTTAATTGAAATAGAGTAGGGTAGGATACCTAAGGCTTTGACATGAAGTAAGACTTAAGGGAAAATTTCTCTGCCACTGTGACTTACAGTGGAGGATAAGATTTCTTGACATTTGTAAGAGGAAATTAAATTTTATAAAACATGAGATTTATACTCAGGAAGAATCTGTTTGAGGTTGGGACTTTTTGAAAGACTGAGATTTAAAAGAAACTAACTTTTTGGTCATATGACTTCACTGAAGGTTCTGAGTGAATACAAGGATTCCCTTTCATACCCTAGTAAATCACCTTTCCTGGGGTTAGGTGATAGACTGAAACTATCGATCTCGACTTTTCATGGGGAACATTTGTCCTTGTTGTAACCTCAATCCTGCATAGAAGAAATAGTCAAGTGGAAAACTAAAGGTCAATGATCTCGTATCCCTGGGTGACATCTGTGATCTCCATAGGATTCCATATGACTCATGGCAGAGTGAAATATCTTCAACTAGCAACCATTGTATACTTAAGGAGTATCAAATTTCCCAAGATCAAAGTCACTTTGATTCATTTATTATTATTTCATTTATTTTGTTTGAAACGTTTCCCATCAATTAAATGATCCAGTAAAATGCCCATAAAGGAAGAAAATATTAAGAGATTATGACAAAAACAATTGTTAACACGAAATGTTATTTGGTGGAATTCTATACATATATTTTTTTTTACAAGTTTCACATCATGATTCAAATTTACAAAGGACATCAGTATCTGCTTTGACTTGTCTATTGCTCCTGAAATTTTGATTCCCTTCATCAGGTATAATACTTCTTAACAGCATCTGAATTCACTGGGAAAGGTAAGTCATCACCATCCATATTGGTCAAAATCAGGGCTCCTCCTGAAAAGGCCTTCTTGACTATGAATGGTCCCTCGTAGTTAGGCCTCCATTTTCCCTGATTGTCAGCTTGATTTGGCAAAATCTTCTTCAAGACTAGTTCTCCTTCTTGAAACCGACGAGGGCGTACTTTATTCTCAAATGCTTTCTTCATACGTCTCTGGTATAATTGCCTGTGACAAAGAGCACTTAACCTTTCTCCTTCTATCAAGTTTAACTAGTCATACCGGGATTGTATCCACTCGGTCTCCTCCAACTTGGCATCCATGATCACTTTCAAAGATGGGATTTCCACTTCAATTGGTAGTACCGCCTCCATCCCATACACCAAAGAAAATGGTGTTGCCCCTGTCGAAGTTCAAACAGAAGTGCGGTATCCATGTAAAGCAAAAGGAAGTAATTCACTCCAATCCTTGTAGGTTTCAACCATCTTCTGAATAATCTTCTTTATATTCTTGTTTGCAGCTTCAACTGCCCCGTTAATCTTTGGCCTGTATGGAGATGAATTAAGGTGCTTGATTTTGAAATCTTCACAGAGCTCCTTCACCATTTTATTGTTTAAGTTTGTACCATTATCAGTTATGATTTGACTTGGCAAACCATATCTACATATCAATTCTTTCTTGACAAACTTGACTACTATATTTTTGGTTACATTGGCATAAGAAGCTGCTTCCACCCACTTTGTGAAGTAGTCAATGGCGACCAAAATAAACCGATGCCCACTTGATGCTTTTGGTTCAATGGGGCCAATAACATCGATGCCCCCCATTGCAAAGGGCCAGGGGGCTGCTAGGACATTGAGGGATGATGGGGGTGCATGGATATTATCTGTATATGTTTGACATTTATGGCATTTCCTGACATAGTTGAAACAGTCTATTTCCATAGTCATCCAGTAATATCCAGCCCTCAATATTTTCCTTGCCATTGAGTGCCCATTTGCCTGAGTTCCAAAAGATCCTTCATGAACACTCCTTATAATTTCATTAGCTTTTGTGGCATCAACACATCTAAGGCGGACTGAATCATGATTTCTTTTATACAGTACATCCCCATTCAGAAAGAACCCCATAGCCAAACGTCTTAGAGTTCTCTTATCATTTTTCAGAAGCATTTAAAGGATACTCTTGATTTTGAATGTATTTCTTGATATCATAAAATCAAGGCTTTCTATCTGGTTCATCTTCAACCACATGACAATAAGCAGGCCTAGAACGTCTTTCTACCTCAATAAGGGGCATATCACATTCTCTACTCACATTAAACATGGAAGCCAACGTGGCCAAAGCATCAGCCAACTGTTTATCATCCCGAGGAATATGATGGAAAGTGACTTCATCAAACCTTTTGATTAGTTCCATGATGTGAGCTTGATAAGGAACCAATTTACTATCCTTAGTATCCCATTCTTCTTTCAACTGGTGAATCATTAAAGCAGAATCTCCATATACTTATAGAGATTTCACCCTTGCTTCAAGTGCCACCTGAATTCCCAAAACACAAGCTTCATATTCTGCAATATTGTTGGTGTAATCAAAGCAGAGTCTAGCAGTGAATGGGAAAAATTTATCATCTGGTGAGATTAGAATGACTCCAATCCCATGCCCCAGTGCATTTGACGCTCTATCGAACATCAAGATCCAGGGTCTCCTTCAAAAACTTTTTTCTCTTCTGACAACATCATGATGTCCTCATCAGGGAATTCAAATGACATAGGTTGATAATCATTCAAGGGATGGTGTGCCAAGTGATCAGCCAAAGTGCTCCCTCTTACAGCCTTCTAGGTGACATGAATGATATCATACTCAGTTAAAAGAACCTACCAACGAGCTATTCTTCCTGTCAGAGCCAGCTTTTCAAAGATATACTTAATTGGGTCCACCTTAGATATCAAGCAAGTAGTATAAGATAACATGTATTGCCTTAGGCGATGAGCAGCCCATGCTAATGCACAACAAGTTCATTCTACAGTGGAATGTCGTGCTTCACACTCAGTGTACTTTTTGCTCAAATAGTAAATAACATGCTCTTTTCTCCCAGACTCATCATGTTGCCCCAGTACAGAACCCATAGATCCATCTATCACTGTCAAATACAACAGGAGTGGTCTTCCCAGGGTTGGAGGAACCAAGATCGGTGGGGATTGTAAGTACTGCTTTATTTTGTCAAAAGCCTCCTGGCAGTCATCATTCCATTGCGATGGTTAATTTTTACGAAGCAACTTAAAGATTGGATTACATACAGCTGTTAGTTGAGAAATGAAATGAGCTATGTAATTCAACCTTCCAAGGAATCCTCATACTTCTTTCTCAGTGCTAGGAGCAAGCATTTCCATGATTGCCTTTACTTTATCAGGGTCTACTTCAATCCCTCTTTCGTTGACTATGAACTAAAGTAACCTTCCAGATTTAGCACCAAAAGTGTATTTGGCAGGATTCAATCTGAGCTTGAACTTTCTAAGACGTTCAAAAAGCTTTCTTAAGTCCTTGATGTGGCCATCTACTGTTTTAGATTTAGCAATTATGTCATCCACATAAACCTCTATTTCTTTATGCATCATTTTATGAAACAAGGTTACCATAGCTCTTTGATATGTTGCCCCAGCATTCTTCAGACCAAAGGACATCACTTTATAACAAAAGGTTCCCCATAAAGTGATAAATGTTATTTTCTCCATGTCCTCGGGTGCCATCTTATATCTAGAAAATCCATCCATGAATGAGAAGATGGAGTGCTGAGTTGTGTTGTCAACCAAAATGTCAATATGTGGTAGTGGGAAATCATCTTTGGGGCTAGCCCTATTCAAATCTCGATAGTCTACACACATTTGTACTTTCCTATCTTTCTTTGGAACTGGGACAATGTTGGCTATCCATTAAGGATATTTTGCAACAGCTAAGAAACCTGTATCAAACTGTTTTGTGACTTCTTCTTTGATTTTTAAAAGCATCTCAGGTTTCATCCTTCTCAGCTTCTATTTTACAGGAGGGCATTCTGGTTTTAATGGTAACTTATGCTCAACAATACTAGCATCCAATCCCGGCACGTCTTGGTATGACCAAGCAAACACATCATTAAACTCAATTAACATGTCTATTAGAATCTTTCTTTGCTCGATGCTTAGAGAAGTACCGATCTTCAGTTCTTTTTTATTTTCTTCATTCCCTAAATTTATGACTTCAACAATTTCTAGATAGGGAGAAATTTCTTTATCTTCCTGATCTAGCAATCTTAATAATTCAGGTGATGGTTCATTATCTTCCTCATCCTCTCTATTTGAAATTTTAAAATCATGATGTGAAAATGTAATTTTTTCATTTGTTGGGGGGTCAGTTTTAGATCTACAATTTATTTAATGTAAAAGGGAATAAGAAAATGGTTATTAGGTTATTTGCAAGAAAATAGACAAGAATCCTTAGTGTGCATTTACTTGGATCATTATAATTGATAAAGAAACTTTTTATTGAAAAGAAATGCCATAAGGCTTTGAACATAGTTAAAGGATCAAAGATCACAGAGTAATAAATTACATGTAACTGATGTCGGGAAACTCAATGGCCTCCCAATTACACAGAATGGTGTCTGACAAACAAGGGTAAACATGACTTTCTTTTCCAGGAAAATCATTGCTGACTACTGTAACTTGATTAGGAGATGTCAAGCCCGCGCTTTTGAAACTCTTGTAGAGGTCACAAATGGAGGATCCTGCAGTTTGGGGTTCTCGATTTTCCAAACGAGCCATCCGCTTTTCCTTCTTTTCTTCTGCAACCTTCCTTTTCTCTACTGGAGATGGGTAGTATCCTAACCCAAATCCATCCTTGTTTTCTTTAAGGTACACAGGCTCTATTATTCCACCCAAATTCCTTCCAAGTCCCTTTCTTGGCTCATACCTGGCCTTCATCATCATTTTTGCCATCATCAAGGATGCCTTAGGTAACTGAGTTGTTGTCATCTTCTTACCTACATAGGTGGTATGGGCAATTTCTAAAGATTGGAAAGAGGTTTCCAAACTTTCTTCAGCAGCCTCTATATAGGGAGTGGACATGGGCTTATTGATTAGGAAATCTTCTTCACTAGAGACTATAACTACCTTGTTATTCGTAATGAATTTCAGTTTTTAGTGAAGAGTAGATGGAACAACCCCAGCAGTGTGGATCCAAGGTCTACCCAATAGACAACTGTATACAGGAATGATGTCCATTACTTGAAATAGGACATTAAACGTGCATGGTCCAACTTGAATTGGAATCTCGATGTCGCCTATAACCTCCCTTCTTGTACCATCAAAAGCCCTTACTACCATGGTACTAGGTTTCATATGTGTTCCGTCAAAAGGAAGTTGTGTTAGAGTTGACTTAGGCATTATGTTTAGGGAAGAGCCATTATTAATAAGCACTTTTGCCAAGATGTAATCTCGGCATTTAACAGAGATGTGCAGAGCTTTGTTGTGACCTCTTCCCTCAGGGGGTATTTCTTCATCCGTGAAAGTAAAATAATTATTAGCTGCAATGTGATTGACTATTCCCCTAAATTTCTCAGGAGAAATATCTTGAGTCACATGAGCCTTGCTTAAGACTTTCATTAACATTTCACGATGTGGCTCTGAATCAAGCAACAGGGACAGAAGAGATATCTTAGCAGGAGTACGATTTAGTTGGTCAACTATCTGGTAGTTGCTTTGCTTGATGAACTTCAAAAATTCATAAGCTTTTTCATCTGTTACCTCTTGGGGAGGGTCTTGTTCTTTGTTCTTCCCTAGGTTATTCTTCCCTGTTGTTAATTCAGGTTCTTTCCTTAATTCTTCTGGAGTAAAAATCCGACCGCTCCTAGTTATTCCACTTACTCCAGAAATATTTGTAACCGAATAAGATGGGTCACTAGTCGGGGGATGAGTAATCACCTCCGCGTTGTACTTCCATGGTACCGCGTGAGTATCTTTGAAAGCAAAAGGAACGGGTACCCGAACTGTCAGTGACTGGTGATTTACGATTGGTTCGGTCAGAGGTTTCTTGGTGTAATAGACAACCAAAGGAACGGGGGTGACTGGGCTTACTGAACCTGTATCATACTGTCCATGGATCATGTTGACATTATCACAAGGGCGACGATAAACTTGTACCAGATGTGTGTCAAGTAATTTTGGAAGCACTTCAATAAACTTTTCATTAAGAGGCATCTGATTATGAACGTCCTCATTAGAACTCTGAGTTTCTGATATTAATCCTTTCCTTAAAAGTTCTTTATAGATCCATGGGAGAGGAGTTTTGATATCTGAAACATTCCTAACACGATTACTTCCCAAATCATATGTTATTGTATTTACCCCAACATTTCCATGATTAGGCAAAGGATTGCTAGTCACATTTGGGGTGCCTTCTTCAAAATCTAACCATTTGGCATTTATTAAATCACGTACCTTAAACTTTAAGGCAATGCAATTTTCTATAGAATGCCCCGGTGCCCCAGCATGATAATCACATTTTACATTGGGATCATACCCCTTAGGATATGGTGGCCCTACGGGTTTTAGGGGACATCGTACAACAAGAGAACTTTTGAGGAGTTGAGGTAAAAGTTCAGTATATGTCATGGGAATTGGATTGAATTGGACAGAAGGATGATCATTGTTTGGCTTTTTTGGTGAAGGATTTGGGTTGGGATTTTGCGTCCACTATTAGGGAGGAGGTGGTGGTGCATTCTTGAAATTATAGCCAGGTGGGGGTCTATATGATTGAGGATGGGGAAATAGATTTCCAGAAGTAGCAGCTATATAAGGGTAAGGTCTGCATGGTGGATAATGAGGCTGGAAAGGGTAAGGGGAAGGATGAAACATTTTTTGATTATGCTGACTTTGGTTCCCCATTATAGCATTTTCTTATTCACCCTTTCTTCTTCCTGCCCCTGTCATAGGTCTTCCTATTGACGGTGAACTTTGGATAACTTTTCCCGTCCTCAGACCGCTTTCAATTCTTTCTCCTATTACCACCATATCAGAAAAGTTTGATGATACACTCCCAAGCATCCTTTCATAGAAAGGTGCTTGAAGAGTGTCAATAAACATTGTCACTATCTCTTTCTCTATCAGGGGTGGTTCAACTTGTGTAGCCATTTCCCTCCATCGTTGAGCATATTCTTTAAAGGACTCAGTATTCCTCTTGGTCAAGTTCTGAAGTTGTAGTCGGTCTGGTGCCATGTCCATGTTATATTTGTACTACTTTAGGAAGGCATCGGCTAAATCCTTCCAACAACGAATACGAGTTTGTTCAAGATTAGTGTAACAGCTCAACGCTGCCCCAGCAAGGCTATCTTGAAAGAAATGGATCAGAAACTTTTCATCATAAGCATATATAGCCATCTTTCGGCAGTACATGGTTAAATGGTTACGAGGACAAGTAGTTCCTTTGTATTTATCAAATTCTGGCAATTTAAATTTAGGAGGAATTATCACATCTGCGACTAGGCATAATTCAGAAACATTTGTTATGCCTAAACCACTTCCTCCCTCTACTGCATCTAACCTTTCTTCCAATATTTCTATTTCCCCTTTTGATAAAGGCACTGCTGGCTGATCAGGATTTGGTAGAGGGATATGAGCTTTCTATGACAAGTTTTGTGAGACACCTATCTGTGGTGTTGGGCGACCATAAGGGAAATAGTATGGGGTTGTTTATGGGTTTGGTTGTGTGGCATCACTTGGAATCTGATGGTTTTATGGTGGAATTGTATTAGGTGGGTTGACATTGGGTGGAGCTTAAGTGTTTTGGGGAACAACTGTTGATTGGGTGAAATTTGAAGGGTTAGATATCGGGGGATTGGGAATTTGTTGAGCAGCAGAAGGATTTTCTTGATTAGGATTAGGATGCATGGTGTAATATCCTTGAGGTAGACCATATGGAGGCCAGGCATATGCTTGCTGAACATTCCCGTCTTGGGAAACAAAAGGTGGCAATGGTATACCATAAGGTTGGTGTGAGATGAATGGTGTTTCAGTGACTGGAGCAGGATCACTTGGGAGTATAGTCAAAGGTATTGGGCTTCCTTCTTGAGCTTGAACCTGAGAAGCGGATGTTTGATCCCCGTTTCTTGTAGTGGACCCCCCTTCTACACCTTTTTTTCAAGGAGCTTAAGTATTTCCGCCATCTGTTCCTTGATCTGGCCAAGTTCATTCCTCATCTCTTCAACTGAGCTTTCCTGCTCTGCCATCAGTCTTGCTTGCAGTCGGGTTTAATAAGGATGCTTTGAGCCCTTTCTCCCCGTGATGTGAGTAAGTACAAAGAAACCCCCTTAGTACAAAAACAATTAATGTTAAGAGACGTAAAGTAAATACATGATGAATTTTAATCATTGGTAAGTAAAGATAAACCTTTCTTTTAGAATGTCTTTTTCTAAAGTACTAAGTTAGGAAAAAAATAGAAATTCAACATGAGATTTATTCATTAATCAACTAGTTCTGATATATTATTTGTTACAACAAATCAAAATCAATTCTCTCTCGCTCTAGCAATCGAGACCTTCATTTCATCCCATCGCCCCTTGCAATATTGGATAAATGTTGTAATTTCCTCCGGTGTAGAAAGTGGATTCATCATTGCTTTGGCCTTTTTCAACAAGTGAGGAATATCTCCAAGTGTTCTATTAGCAAGACCGGCTAGATTAGAAAAACGGTTTCTCCAAGAATAGACAAGACTTTCCAATTCAACCCTCTCTAGGGTCATTAAACATATAATTTCTTCATATCTATCTTTATCTTCCATGGCTTGCCATTTTTCCTCATTTATTTCACGCTCGCAAGCACTGACGACATCTCTGACTTGTTGTTCCAGTTCATCAATTTGTGCTTGCATAAGGTTCTTTTGAACTTGAGCTTCTTCTTTTGTCTTGGCTAAAATTTCTCTTAACCGTCCTTTGTCAGCCAATATATCATCCTTTTGTTTCTCTTTGGTCTTCAATTGGTTGTTCGCTGTTTGGAGGCATTGATCCAATTGCATTATATGTTCTCTTTTAATTCACTGCTTTTTACTGACATCTTCAAAGGCATTTTCTAATTCACACCTTTTTCTCTTAAGGGAAGCATTATCTTGTTGAATTTTGATTAAATCATCCTCCAAAGCTTGGTTTTTCGTCATCATTTCAGCTAACTTACTTCTCAAGTTTTCAATCTCTTCGCTTTCATCGGGAACTGGATTTTTCACATGAGCATCGTGATTTTTGAAGGGTAATTTGACAATGGCTACCCTATTTGAAATCCACCGGTGGTAACTTTCTTTTGCAGCATAACTTCGGACACCCAATTCTTTTCCTTTCCTATGGACCTCGCCGTAAGCATCAATGACATTTCGAATAACAGGAGCACTATTTCCCTTAATATAATAATGAAGAAAAGGTGTTACTGTTTCTTCTTCTGAAGGCTATATCATAGGATAAGCAAGTTATCTTTTCGTAATGGTAGGATTGTAATTGATGCATCCTTGAGTTCCCATGAGAGGCACATTGGGAAATTTCCCGCAATAGTAAATAATGGAATCCACGTTCATCCACTGAGGGTACCACCGAATCATGCTAGCAGATAATCCTGCCAGATGTCCTGCACACTCCCTGTTAGTCTTTTTAGTTAACCTAAGGAGCTTCAAATCAGAGATAGGACATTCAACCTTGCCAACTTGATTGAAGACATGATAAGTAAACCATAGATACAAGGCAGGTAGACAACAGACGATCTTCTTTCCATTCTGGTTATGACAGGAATACATTGTACAATAGATATCAGCCAAAATAGCAGTCATGGAAATTTCACCTCTAAGCTTTCTAGCTAAGAAAACATCAATTGCCTTGAAATCAATATAGTTATCAAGGCTTGGGAAAAGGATCACACTATAGATGGCTAATGCCAAAATGTCAATAAACACGTCCCATTCTCCTTTCCCTGCCTGACTGAGGAGTTGCTGCTCAAGAAGCTTAGTGCGAATCCTGAAATCTGGTTCCTGTTTAATTGAGCCTTCTTAAGCATTTCAGGATCCATCTTGAGAGTGCGAGCTATACTAAAGATTGAAGCATGATGTTCAGTTCAACGATACGGTTTCAAATCTTCTAATGGCAAACCAAATATCTGTTCAAACTCCTCCAAAGTAGGAGCTAACTGGAAGTCTTTGAATGTAAAACAACGGAGAGGAGGATCATAAAACTGAGCTAGAGCAGTAAGGGCCCCTTCTTGCACTTCAACCTCTAAGAATTTTAGGATCTTTCCATACTTTCTTGTAAAGGTCATTTTCTGAGTAATATTCATCTTTTTGCTTAAGGATAACAGATTGCTAGTATTTGATTTGATGACTTTGAGGTGTAACAAATTTTTCAAACCAGTTGCCTTCACTTCCTGATCACTTGATCTCATGTTAAATTCCATTTTTTGATACTTACCAATGTTTAAATTTCACCTTTAACAAAAGAAATAAATGAATCAGATTAACAAAGAAAATAGTTTGATAAATATCCTCACATAAGAGTGTGATAATATTTATCATAACTTAGGTATAGAAAATATACATTTTTGATGATTTTTTTAAAAAAAGGAAAACTTTGTGTGAATGAATAGAAGATAAAAGGAATGTCTGCCCAATTATGTCTTAGATAAGGTAACCACCTAACTAGCTCTAAGGTTTTTTAATCGTGTTTCCTCAAAAGGTGGTTGTTCTAACTAGTTCAAAGAAGGCCACCGGAGCTCTGATCTTTAGCTATGAGTCTTATGCAAAAAGTAGGGAATCCTACTTAGTGCGGACATCATAACTAAGATAACACCCCGGCTAAGATTTTCACGCGAATCATGGTAGGACGTATCGTCCTAAATGACACCGCTAATAATCTCTCCTAACCTATATCTTTTACGGGGCTCGGGAATAGGGTCCCTTCTAATAGTGTATGCATTATGGTGAATGTGAAGTGTGTGGGGCATTCATACCTGAGTTTTTACCCATTCTTCACAATAAACAAACATAAGGCAAAATAAATATCACATGTCTTCTACCCTATGGTTCTAAATTAAAGTAATAAAGAAGTAAAAAAAAACAATATAGAATCTAAAATAAATAGAAGATTAGATGAGCAACGAGAATAACATAACAAATAAATATGAAGGATGAAATAATTAACAATCAATAATACACAAGATTAATTTAACAGGCTTGACTTTCAAAATGTCCCCAGCGGAGTCGCCATCTGTCGCGACCGGGGTCCCGGCGCACGATGCGAACTAGTTAAAGACAAATAAAAGAAAATTGAAACTGCATTGAAATGAGGTCCTTGGGAGGCCTAAAGAAAATAAAGGGTTCAAGGAGTCGCCACTAATATTTATTAAGAAAAATATTAGGAAAACCTTTAAATAGCACTGATTTTTTTTTTAAAAAATGAGATTCTGTTTAGTCCGGGAGTCGAATTACAGGAGGGGAAGGTATTAGCACCCCACACTATCCGTAAAAAAAACGGTTACCTAAATTGATCATGCATAATTTCAAAAAAATGATTATCAAATATTTCATCCTTCATAAAAACAATGATAAATAATATAAATAATAATAAAAAAATTATATATAAATAAGAAAAAAACAAAAATAATAATAAAACATATCTCCTAAGTTTTATTATTTTTTAGTTCTAAGAAAATAAACAAACGAATGATTAAAAGACCATAAAAATAAAAAAAATGATAAAACGTCTTGTCTTAATTATTTTCTAGTAAAAAAAAGAAATCCATTGATTTTATTGAGAAATATAAAGTTCAAAACAAATAAAAAAATGAAAAAAGTAAAAAAAATAGAATTAAACACATCAACATGAAAATAAAGGAATATATATACACTTAATTAAATAAAATTGACAAATGAACCTTATTTAATTATTTTTTTGAAAAAAATAAGATTAATAAGATGTCTCATCTAAATTAATCTCATTTTAAATTCAAGAAAAAGATAAATGAATAAATAACACATTATTTGTTAGTCTTGATTTTTGTCATTTTTTTATGATAATGATTTTTCTTAATTATCAAAAGGTTACTAAAAGAAAATAATAGGAAATCATGACCATAATAAAAATGGATAATTATGTATATATATATTTATAAACTATTTAAAAATGGTCAAACATAAATAAATAAATATAAAGTATAGAAAAATAAATAAAAAAAGAAGTGCAGAAAGATAAATAACTAAAAATAAAAGTGCAGAAAAATAAATAATTAAAAAAGAAATGTACAATTAAATAAATAAATAAAAATAAAAGTACAAAGAAAAAATAATATAATAAAAGGAAATAGGCGAAAAAATAAATACATAAAAATAAAAGGGCAGAAAAATAAATACATAAAATAAAGAGGTAAAAAAGTAAATACATAAAAATAAAGGGGTAGGAAAGTAAATAATAAAAATAAAGAGGTAGAAAAGTAGATAATAAAAATAAAGGGGCAAGAAAGTAAATACATAAAAATAAAGGGGTAGAAAAGTAAATAATAAAAATAAAGGGAAAGAAAGTAAATACATGAAAATAAAGGGGTAGAAAAGTAAATAAAAAAATAAAGGGGCAGAAAAGTAAATACATGAAAATAAAGGGGTGGAAAAGTAAATAAATAAAAATAAAAGGGCATAAAAATAAATAAATAAAAATATTCATGTAGAAAATAAATATATAAGCTAATAATTACAGAAATGTAGAGTGCGGATAAATAAAGTGCAGAAAAATAAATTAACAAAAATGAAAGTGCAGAAAAGTAAATAAATATGAATAAAAGTACAAATAAATAAATAAATAACGATAAAATGCAGAAAAATAAATAAATAGATAAATAACTATAGAAAAATAAAGTACAGGAAAATAAAGTGCGAAAATGTAAATAAAAAAAAATAAAAGTGCGGAAAAATAAATAACAATTAAATAAAGATAAATAAATATTCTTGTATTAATAAAAAAAATACCTGAGTACAATAACAATTAAAGAAGAACTAGAACAGAAGTTGAGAAATCAATTTCGTGTAGATTTCCTTTGCTTTTGGCTTTGTTTGGACTCAATTTGAAGGTATTTGGACACCATTACAATACTTGGACAGTATTTTGGCTCATAAAAACTCACATACTAAGACATACTAGAGTAACACACTCACTTTCCTAACAACATTTCCATAACATAATTTTTGAAAATCAAAACTTCTAAAAAATCTCACAAAATTTTAACACTCTTTTCCCTCTTTTTTTCTTCTTCCCCTTCAAATACCTCAACATCACCTTCTATTTATAGAAGAAAATTGACCTTGGATTTCCCATAAAATGACATCACTTTCCTACTTTTTCAATTTGTCCAAATTTGATGTCAATTTCCCTAATTTTTTTTAATTATCCAACCAACTGGGTCCCACTTCCAAAATCCACCGAATTCCTCTTTCTTTTTCTTTTTTTTCTTTTTTTTAATTTTCATTTTTTTCAGAAATTTTTTTGGTTGTTTTTTTTTTGGACTTTTTTTGACCTTTTTTTTGCCCCTTTTTTTGGCCTACTTTGTTTTTTAGATTTTTTTTGGGCTTTTTTTTTCGGGCCCTCCTTTTTTGGAAAAAAAATTGTTTTCTTTTTTTTAATTGAATTCAAATGAGTAATCATTTACTCTTATGGAAACATAAATTATTTATTACATATGTGGCCATAAATAAAGTATCCAATGATAAATTACTACCCATGCTATGAGGAGCAAGAAGGTAGTCACAAAACATCGTTTTCCCTCCCTTATTCTTTCCTCTTGGCTTCGGCATCCATCGGCCATTGCTTGAGAGAAATGAAGAAAGTTGATAAAAGGAGAGGTGTGGTAGGAAATGAAGAGGGATTGAGTATTTATAGAAATGGAGAAAAGTTACTATTCCAATGGTCACTATGCAATTTATTATTATTATTATTTTTAAATAAAATGTGATCCGGGGTGGCAACCTAGAATGGACGAGGTTCTAAGTACCGCACCACGTCACCAATAAGAATTAGTAAGTCATAACCGGGGTCTGAAATCATCAGTCAACTATAGACATTTCTCTCCACCCCGGTCGATAATTAAGCATTGGAGAATCTTCTACAGGTTCACCTCCGGTGTGTCTTGAAGTTCGAGCATGGATTAAGACATCAGTTTTCACCTTAACTTGAAGAACCTTGGATTCCCACCAAACTGAGGTATAAAATACCGTACTCCACTGAGGTTGTGCAAACTTAGAGTTAGTGAGGTAACACCGGTCAGGAGACCGTGCTAGGACCCCGGTTAATGCAATCAACATTGACTCCGGATGCAAGGACAGATCAAAATGAAATAAACATACCTTTTTTCTTTTCTTTTTTTTCCTTTCTTTTTTTATTTTTTTCTTTTATATATATATTTAATATAAATATTTTGCCGGACAAAAATAGGTGTTCACACTCACACTGTGCATCCTAAATGCCATTCATCAAACATCATCATCATGATCACCAACACCACCATACATACCTTAGTGGATTTTATCATTGTTGGTCTTAGCCATTGTTTTCAAGTTTTATATAGTGGCATTATTGTAACATCCCCATTTCTTAAACTAAATACCGGATGAGTTTAGTTAATAAATTAAGGGCTAATTACAGATTAAGAACTAATGGAAAAATTAATGTTAGTGGCCAGGTTTAATTTACGCATGTGCCCCCAGGTGTATAAAGAGGTTCAGCTTCCTCTCTACCCATTCATTCGCATGAAATGTTAGGAACGATTGAGAGAGTGAGAGTTGGAAGTTCTGTTCCTTCGTCTCTTCTTCTTCTTCTTCCTTCATCGAGCATGAGAGTGAAGAAGTTGAGTTGAGAGCTTCTCCTTCGACGACTCAGGGACGACACTCTGTTCCTTCCCTGTTCTTTCATTTCCCTTTGTCGACTTCTCTCTTTCTCCCTCTCCTTTGCTCGAAGCTGCCTGAGTCTCAGTGGAGATCTACACTATGAAGTGCTTCGGGGAGGTTGGAGCGTTCACTAGCGTTGTGATGGAGCTGCTCAAGAGAGCGAGCAGAGAACTGGGTGTCTCGGAAGCTTAGAAATCCCCACTGGACCGAGTGGAAGGTCAATGTGATGCCCTGGGGACTTGGGCCTCCCCGCTGATCTTGCATGCAGAGCTGTTTAAGAGTGGGAGTGGCTTGGAGTTCCTCCAAAGCCAAGTGTAATGGTGGATGACTGATGCAGGGTCGTTCTATTGAGAACGAGTGAATGGGCTGAGCGGAGCAACCGATTGGAGCTGCAAGCCCTTGGAGCCTTTAGAATCTTCATTCCAGGTAGGGGGTATCTTATATCTTAAATGCATGGGTTATGGACGGGTTCTGGGTGTTAATGACTTGTTGATTCTGTGTTTTGCTTGGTGTACTCTGATTGCGTGTAGGATACGTGATGCCCGGATGCATGACGACTAGGAATTGAGTAATGCATGTCTAATTCTGTCCATGAAATGCATGTTAATAATCTTGAGAGTATTGGATGATTGCATGAAGAGAATATGCTAAAGTATTGTTGATGATTACTATATGATTTATGTGACGTGCAGGTTACCATGAATCTAAATGCTGTCTGCATGTGAAGAAACCTTGGTTTATTGAGTTCTGATAATGTCTAATACTGATTGCATGTGATGCATGTAATGTTGAGTGAAGAGTTGTGTGTGTGAAATCTGTGTTGTATGATTATTCTGCGCGTGGTGCATGGGATGCATTTAATGTTGAGAGCATGTAGTGTGGGACACTACCATTGAATCGGTTATTAAAGCATGGGATGCTGTTAAGACCTTGAGTGGGACTCAAGGCAAGCCGACTGAGTGGGAGTCAGGGCTGCCCATAACACCGCCGTTGACGCTGAGAGTGTTGGTGTTACAAGTGAGGGCAAACGGTTTGGTACCAGTAAAATGGCCAAGTCAGCTAAGAGCTGAATAAAAGGCTGGGAGCCTCATTGCAACGATAAAAACTGATTACACGCGAAGCGGATCCGAGTGAATGAATTTGTGTACATGTACAGTTGATGCTGATTGAAACCTGATTACATGCGTATGTGTTAATGTTATTGAGAATGATATGTGCATATAGCTGAGAGATAATTGGGTAGATTCTGATCGGAAGATGTCTTATGTGTGTATTCTGATTAATTGGCACTATGTATGTTATTGATTGTTGCTATGTATATATACATATTGCTGCATGATTGAAGAATAATCCGAGTCAGTATCTATCATTTAATATTTAAGATACTCACCCCTACTGTGGCTATATTTTCAGTGTGTGCAGGACTGTATAGTGAATAACGAGAAGGCATTGGACCCGAGTGAAGGGTGCCTTTACTTTTGCTGTGTATATAATGTAATGTACCGAGTGTACATGGATACGTTAAAGCCTTGGCCGGCTCTCCTGTAAATTATTGTTGAATATATATATATATATATATATATATACATTTACTTGTTATATGATTTGACAGTCGGGTTGTGAACAAGGGTCAATACATATATGCTTGTATGTTACAATGCTATGTTGATACTGGATTGACCAAGAAAGGTGCCGAAGGTATAATGCTGAGTCTATAGATTCCGAGTGGATTAAGTGGTGAGAGCCTGTTTCAGATAGTGAAGGCTTAGAATCATTCCGAGTGATGCTTAGCGAGTGAATGTTTCCGAGTGTTGAAGGTTTAAAATGGTTCTGTGAGAAACTCATTTCGATTTGGTGAAGTTTTCTAATTGATGAGAAACTAGAGCAATTCCGAGTGAATAAGATTATAAATATATCCAAGTGGATAAAGGGTATGTAAGTCTGAGTAAGGCATAGTGAATGCCTCCGAGAACTAGAAGGCTAGGGTATCCCGAGGAAGACTTGGTTAAAGAGACCATTTTCGAGGAGTGAAGAGTTAATGTGTTCCCGAAGTGAGGAAGAATAAGTATACCGAGTGAAAAATGTGTAATACGTTTCCGAGTGGATCCATTGTGATGTAATTCTGAGTAGCGTATAACTGGGGAAATAATCCGGGTGAAGGGGACTTCATTGATACCGAGTGAGAAAGAGTTCTGGATCCCGAGTGATAGGATTGAGGGAGTCATTTCCCGAGTGGTTTATACTTGTGACCTACATGAATGAAATAAGGAGCTGTGTAAATTCTCGAGTGAAGTATGAGTGTGATGATTTACCGAATGAACCTATGTTCTAAATCCGAGTGAGGAATTACCTTGTACCTGTGTTTGCTCCAGCGAATAAGACTTCGCCCCAGCGAGTGTAGCTCGCTCATGGGTCTTTCTTCCGCTGACTCTTGTAATTGAACCTGTGTCCCGCTAACGTGGGCTTGCTGACCCGGCCTTTGCCTTCCTTGGTCGGTTTTTGCTTTATTTTACCCGGATTCGTATTCTAGACTGTTTTGTGAGCTGTTTTGGGACGTTTGATTTTGAAAAAATTTTCCCTAGTCTTTGTTTTATTCTATTTAAATCAGGATGTTTTAATTATCTCAACATATTTCACATATATTTCATATCATACATGCAAGTCAATACATGCAATAAGCCACAATGGCATTATAACATCAAAATCATCTTTAACATTCATTTATCTTTCATCAATACCACCACATAATCTTTTAGTGGATTTTCATCTCATTATTCATCACCATTGTCTTATATATATATATATATTGCTGTGGTATTCACAATAATTCATTAATATAATTCAAACCACACATACAAAATTACACTTGTATAAAATACAATGGAATTTCACAATTCATCAATCATAACATTCACCCCTTTATTCAAGGAATGATCACGACATCATTTATTATCACACGATACCGATATCATCTCCAATTTATCGGTTTATAACAAATACTACGTCATTTAACTATTCTCGCATTGGTTTCATAATCACTCTAGGGTATATCTCATAACCTCGTCATCAAGTCCTCTTTATCATTCTCTCATATCCCATTCTTAGTGGTGGAAATATCATAAATAAAGCATCTCAAATGTATCAATCAATTCCAATCACCACCATGTCATATCATCACTAAATACCCCATAACCATTTCCTCATTTACCTCATAATGTAAAGCAAAAGGGTTAAACATCAGCCAAGACAAGAAAATATCATAAAACTTCACACTGGGAAACTCGCTCAAGCAAGACCCTACTCGCTTGAGCGAGATTGAAATAGCCTCCCGAGGGCGCCCAAAATTCCCTTAAGCGAAGAAGTCTTGGAGTATCAGGCCACGATCTCGCTTGAGCTAGATTCCTCTAGTGTCTAATTCAGGCTCGCTCGCTTGAGCAAGATCCCACACATCCTTATACTCGCTCGGGTGAAACGCGTCTAGTACCCCATTCCAGGTCAGCTCGCTTGAGCGAGATTTGTCCAGTAAGCATTCCCCTATTTCACAAGCGTCTCGCTTGAGCGGGACATCATCTCGCCTGAGTGAGATTGGGCCAGTGGAGGACTCCCGCTTAAGCGAGAATCTATCTCGCTTGAGCGAGATCAGCATTACACGCCCAGAAACTTAAGTTTTTGTTATTCAAGTGGCCTTAATACTCAAGAGGGGGGTGAATTGAGTTTTTAAAACTTTGCTTGGAATGCCTTTGAACTTAGTTCTTTCATCACAAGTTTAGAAATTATGCAAGTGAAGTTAAGTATAATGCAAAAGACAATGCAAAACAAGAGATAGATATAGCTGAGACAATTTATCAAACACTTGGTATGCAATGTTCAAAGTTAACTAAATCAAGCAAACTCAAGTATCCAAATCACAATCAATCAACTCAAATCAATTAAGTGCAGTATATAAATGTAAAAGAGTAAGGGAGAAGAGCTTGCAAACCAATTTAACGAGTTCCACCAACCCTGGTGTACGTCTCACCTTCAAGCAACCCACTTGAAGGATTTCCACTATTGAAGTTTAGAGATTACAAGCTATGAGCAATTGCAGCTTCCTAGTGTCCCACACTCAAGAACTCAATCCTCACTAGCACAAGGGTAACCCACCCAATCTCTCAAACTCTCAATACCCAAAGGTTGAACCCCAACCTTTGTGACCACTCAACCTAGAGTGAAAACCTTTGTGTTTGGTGTAGTGTTTACAAGCAAATAACTCTCTCAATAGAGTAGATGTACAAGTGAAAGCTCACATAAATTCTAACTCTCAAGATGAGAGCATATACAAGTTCTAGGCTTGAAATTTCAGGGTATACACAAGAATAAACTCACTAAGCACAAATGAAGGTAAGGAATGATTGCCTTTTGTTGTATGTTATTGTGCTTGTGTTTTCCTTGCATTTATAGAGCCATGGTTGAGCTGCAGAAGTTCCTAGCCGTTGCATGTAGTGGGCATTTGAGAAATAGTGAAAGAATGAGCTGTCTTCCCACTAAAATGTGTTTTCCCACTATCGTAATCGATTGCGCCTCGAGCTGTAATTGATTACATTTCAAATTTTTCATGTCAGATCGTGCTGTAATCGATTAGCATTCATCTCCTAATCGATTAGCTACAACTCAGAATCCTAGTAATCAATTATGTCTTTGCCCAGTAATCGATTAGATATAATACCTGATGCATTTAATTTAATTGTTGACTTGGTAATCGATTAGCACACATGTGTAATCGATTAGTGACATTCCAGTAGCTTGGTAATCGATTGGCTAAAGTCCTGTAATTGATTAGCATATTTACCTGATGTATTTAATTCAGTTTCTGATGTTGGTAATTGATTATTACATTTAGGTAATCGATTAGTATCGTTCCAGAAGCTCTGTAATCGATTGCCTCAGGTCTTGTAATCGATTAGTATATGTTCCTGATGCATCTAATTCAAAACAGAAGCTATCTAATCGATTAGCTATGTCTCTCTAATCGATTAGCTACGCTGGTTTTGCAGGTCTGATTCTGAATCTTGTTTTTACAAGATGTTCTTCTTGATTCCTTTGTCTTTTTCAAAATCCTTTGAACCTATAATCATATTCAAACACATTCTCCCCCTTTTTGATGATGACAACCATGTTCATCTCTTGAGGGTTGTTAGTTTAAACAACAAGCATATCTCTAATTCTATCTCTGCAAAACCATATCTTTTGAATTCAGCATGATCTTTTATCTCTTATCTCTTAGCCAGATTTTTGCAAGTTTATCTCTTAAAAAATATCTGGTATACATTATCTCTTAAACATTTTCAAATCTCCCCCTATCTTTAGGAATCCATGCCTTTGGAGATAATTAATCACTTAGAGATAATTAATCATTTTAGCATATTTGTTTTAGCAGCCAGAACAGATGAATAATGAACAATGAACAATGAACAATGAACAATTATTTTTTCTCCCCCTTTGGAATCATCAAAAATAATAAAGTAATTAGAGGCAGGTAATGAAAGGTAAAACTTTATTCAATTGAAAACAAGGGGAAAGTACATCAAGGGAAAATATGCAGAATTAAGAGAAACTAATGCAGAACACAAAACACATTAACCAAAAACATGAAAAACGGATTTAGTTATCCAGATTAAAGAAACGAAGTTCGGAAATTTGATGAGAGAGTTCATCATAGCGCTGTTGCATCATCTCAAAATGTTGCTGCTCAGTCATGGAAAACTCTTGAAGAGAGTTCTCAATACGGTCGAAGCGGCGGTCAAGGTGAGCATAGAGAGATGCAAATGGATCAAAGGGGGCTTCCGGTGCAGGTTGTGTTGCAGGAGGAGGAGGAGGGACTGGCTCATCAGCAGGGGCTTCGAAGGGAATGTTGGCATGGTAGCCTTCCATCCTTGAATACCAAGCCCCATTGAGAAAAACAAGACCCATCTTGGTGAGGTGATGAGTGCCAATGCATGCCTTTGGAGGCACCTTCTCCGACAGCTCTCCAGCCAAGTCTACTCCATAATGTTTGAAGATTCTTGTGAGTAGAATGACGTAGGGAAGCTTTTGTTGATCCTTGGCTTGGCGCATATGGAGCTTGATCATTTGAACCCAATTTATCTCTTTGTGGTTCTATATAGCCCATATCAAGAGGACATCATCCTCTTCTACCAAAGCATAGTTCCCGCCACGGGGAACCAACATCTTGACCAAGAAGAAGTGTAGGAGGCGGTTATTCATGGTCAAGTGGCCCACCAGTTTGTGGTTGCTTTTTGGGCGATCAGCTTTCCATAAGGATTGTCGGGCAGTGAGAGCATTGAAACCCCATTCATCCTCAGGATCTCCTCCATCGAACTCAGCATCATTGAGTGGCAGAAGAGAAATTTCTGCTAACTGGGCATTTGTGAGCTTGATGGTCATATTTTTGACCTTTGATTCTATCACCCCATTGTCAAGCTTGAGGTTGCAGTAAAATACCCGGATGAGTTCCGGATAGTAAAGTTCTTCCTTAAGGGTGAGGAAGGGGAAGAGGTTGTAGTGGTGGAGGCATTGGGTGAAGGTGAGGCTGTGGTTGTCAAAAGTTTCAGCAATGGTGTAGTGGGGGGTTATGATGTCTTTTTCAGAAAAGTGGTTGATGAAGTGTTGAAGGTCTCTATGGCTTGAGAAAAACCTGGAGAAATTAAGGGGATTGTTGGCTTGGGCCATGGAGGACCTTTCCCTTTTGACAGTGCGTGAGGAAGACATGGTGGTGGAAAGAGAAGAGTGTAGAAGGAAGATGAAGAGAAGGAGAAAGTTCTTTGGGAACTTGAGAGAGTTTGAAGGAGAAGAGGTAGTGTGTGTTTGAGAGAGTGAATAGGTGGGTTTTATAGGGAAAAAGTAGGTTTAGAGAGGAGAGAAAGTGGTTTATGGGGAGTTGAATGGGAAGAGAAAACGAGCAGGCCTCGGAAAACAGCGTTTGACTGTCATAGACTCGAGGCTAATTGATTATGAGGCATAGGTAATCGATTAGGTCACTGTTACTGAGGAATTTGAATCGTTTCGTGAAGTGGGTAATCGATTACGTAAGATGGGTAATCGATTAGGTTGAGAAACAGAACCGTCCTAATCGATTGAGGAAGGATGGTAATCGATTAGTGGAAAGATAAAATGTTTTGGACCTGAAACAGAAGCTTTGTAATCGATTATGGACCGAGAGGTAATCAATTATGCATAAAGCAGAAGCTTGGTAATCGATTATCAGTCAAGTGGTAATCGATTAGTTGACTCAAAAATTCCCAGATTTGCAGATTTTCGTTTCAGAGGACAGGACATTTCCTAGTTCAATATGAGCTCGTTAAAGACATAATCATAATCAATGAATTACAAAAAATATTTCATCATTCAAACATAATTGGTTATATCAAGAATTCCTAATTCTCTCCTAATATGTATGAATTGCTCTTTTGCTAGAGGTTTGGTGAAAATATCTGCTAATTGCTTGGAAGTTTCAATATGTTCGAGCACACAATCACCCTTTAAGACATGATCTCTAATGAAATGATGTCGAATCTCAATATGTTTGGTTCTTGAATGCATAACAGGATTCTTTGAAATATTAATAGCACTTGTGTTATCACATTTGAGAGGCACATGATCTAATATAACACCAAAATCTAGAAGTTATTGTCTCATCCAAAGGATTTGAGCACAACAACTACCAGCTGCAATATATTCCGCCTCAGCTGTGGATAGTGCAACACTTACTTGTTTCTTGCTATGCCAAGAAACAAGAGAACTACCAAGTAAGTGACATGTTCCACTAGTGCTTTTCCTATCTAGTTTACATCCTGCAAAATCCGAATCAGAATATCCTACTAAAGTGCATTCAACCCCTTTGGGGTACCATAGACCAACATTTTGAGTTCCAACAAGATATTTCATTATTCTTTTCACTGCAGTTAGGTGTGATTCCTTTGGGCATGCTTGGTATCTTGCGCACATACAAACAGAAAACATGATGTCTGGCCTACTTGCGGTTAAGTAAAGTAAGGATCTGATTATACCTCTATATTTTGTAAGTTCAACATCCTTACCCTTCTCATCCTTGTCCAAGTAGCATGAAGTGCCCATAGGTGTGGCAATGTCATTTGCTTTGTCCATGTTGAATTTCCTAAGCAATTCCTCGCAGTACTTTGATTGACTAATGAATGTGCCCTCATTTGTTTGCTTGATTTGTAGTCCAAGGAAGAAAGTAAGTTCCCCCATCATGGACATCTCAAATTCTTCCTGCATTAACTTAGCAAACTCCTTGCACATTGACTCATTAGTAGCACCAAATATTATATAATCAACATATACTTGCACCAATAGTATGTCATTCTTTTTATGCTTTATGAATAATGTTGTGTCAACCTTTCCTCTTTCAAAGTTGTTTTCTAAAAGAAATTTGCTCAATCTTTCATACCAAGCTCTTGGAGCTTGTTTTAAGCCATACAAGGCTTTCTTTAGTTTGAAAACATGATTTGGAAATTGGTAGTTTTCAAAACCTGGAGGTTGATCAACATACACTTCCTCTTGAATATAGCCATTCAAGAAAGCACTTTTGACATCCATTTGGTACAATTTAAAGTCTCTACAGCATGCAAAGGCTAATAATAGTCTAATGGCTTCTAACCTAGCTACGGGTGCATATGTTTCTTCATAATCAATACCTTCTTCTTTATTATAACCCTTAGCTACTAGCCTAGCTTTATTCCTAGTAATTATGCCATTCTCATCTAGTTTATTCCTAAACACCCATTTTGTTCCTATTATTTGGTGATCATTGGGTCTTGGCACTAATTCCCAAACTTCATTTCTTTCAAATTGATTCAATTCTTCTTGCATGGCCAACATCCAATGTTCATCAATAATAGCTTCATCAATGCATTTGGGTTCTATTTGTGATACAAAGGCTAAATGATTACATGCATTTCTAATAGCGTTTCGAGTACTTACACCTTTTGTTATTTCACCTATGATATTGTCCAAGGGGTGATTCTTTAAGGTGATCCATTCCTTTTGTTGAGGTTCTTCATTTTGTGTTGTATCTCCTTCATTTTTATTTCCTTCTTCATCTTCCAAGTTCATTTCTTGGAAGGTACATTTCCGATTCCTAGTATTCTTCCCTTCGTGTTATCTCCATAAGTAACGAATCCCTTATTTCGTGGAGTAAATGATATGAACTTACTTTTTTCTCCCGTCATGTGTTTTGAACACCCACTATCCAAACACCAATGGGTGTTGCTTGCCTTAAAGCATACCTACAAAACAAGATTAATTTAGAGAACTAGGTACCCATTGTATGTTGGGTCCTTTAATGTTAGCTTGTGGTAATGTTCCTTTAGGAACCCATAATTTTCTCACAACCTTTGGTCCTAGCTTTCTAACATTACAATTAGATGCATTATGTCCTTTGAAGCCACAATAGTTACATTTCATGAAAGGTGTAGATGATTTACTAGGTGGTACAAAGAAACTTTTGTAATGTTTTTCTTTCTTTCTAGCATGTGATCCTTGATTATATCCTAATCCGGTTTTATTAAACATGCAACGTTGTTTTCCAAGAAGTGCATCTAAATTATCCCTACCATTAGTGAATCTCTCTAAGGTCTTGTTTAAGTCTAGGACCTTCTCTTCTAGATCGATGCATTTCTTAGCAAATTCACAAGGTTTACTCTTAGAGCATGCTTGGACATTTTCTAACTCTTCTTTTAAACATTCATTTTCTTTGCAAACTTCCATAAGATGCATTTCTAGAGTATCAATTTAAGCCTATTAGAGACTTTTGTAAATTTATCATACAATTCATTAAAAGCATCAAGCAATTCTTCTTTATCTAGGTCATGGAGACTTACCTCATTTTCCTCTTTAGAGTGATTGGCCATTAAACAAAGATTTGCTTCTTCATTGCCTGAATCATCGGAGCTACTTACGTCATTTTCATCCCATGCGATGTAAGCTCTTCTTCTTCCTCTTTTCTCCTTGCCTTTCTTCTTGAGATTTGGGAAATCCGCCTTGAAGTGCCCTTCCTTGCCACATTCAAAACAATTAGGTGAAGAAGATGATTCATTAGGAATAGGTCTCTTACCTTGAGGTTTGAAATTCTTTTAGAATCATTTGTTTTTCATGAACTTTCCGAATCTCTTCACAAACAATCCAAATTCCTCTTCATCATCAAGGTCACTACAAGATTCTTCTTCATGTGTGGAGGTGGCCTTGAGAGCTAGGCCTTTCTTCTTAGAGATTTTTTCTTCTTCCTCTGCTTGTTTCAAGTCTTTCAATTCCTGTTCTTGTTCTTGGAGTTTACCAAACAAAGTGGCAAGAGACATATCATTTATATTGGGAGATTGTTTAATGGCCGTAACAAGAGGTTGCCATTCCCTAGTAAGACTTTTTAGAACTTTGTGGATAAGTTCCTTGTTAGTATAAGATTTACCAAGTGTAATAAGATGATTAATAATCAAAGTAAATCTCTTTTGAAGTTCTAAAATAGTTCCATTGGAATTCATTCTAAAACTTTCATATTGACTGGTTAAAGTACTAATCTTAGAATCCTTAACATCGCTAGTTCCTTCATGAGTTACTTGAAGGGTATCCCACATTTCCTTAGCAGAATTACAAGTCATTATTCTGAAAAATTCATCTGGTCCTAATGCCATAGTGATGAGATTTTTAGCTTTATAGCCGTATTGCACTTTCTTCTCCTCATCACTAGTCCATTCATCCATAGGTTTTTCAACATTTTTATTATCAACAGTATGCATTGGTGTGTAAGGACCATTTTCAATTGCATTCCAAATTCTTAAATCAATAGATTGAATGAAGATTTTCATTCTTTCCTTCCAAAAAGCATAGCCTTCCCCATTGAAAGCGGGAGGTCTATTTATGGCGCCACCCTCGGGAAAAAGGTTTAGAGAACTTGAGGCCATCTTTATCTCTTGACGCTGTTAAGCTTGATCTACCAAGAGTCAAGCTCTGATACCACTTGTTATTCAAGTGGCCTCAATACTCAAGAGGGGGGGTGAATTGAGTTTTTAAAACTCTGCTTGGAATGCCTTTGAACTTAGTTCTTTTATCACAAGTTTAGAAATTATGCAAGTGAAGTTAAGTATAATGCAAAAGACAATGCAAAACAAGAGATAGATATAGCTGAGACAATTTATCAAACACTTGGTATACAATGTTCAAAGTTACCTAAATCAAGCAAACTCAAGTATCCAAATCACAATCAATCAACTCAAATCAATTAAATGCAGTATATAAATGTAAAAGAGTAAGGGAGAAGAGCTTGCAAACCAATTTAACGAGTTCCACCAACCCCGGTGTACGTCTCGCCTTCAAGCAACCCACTTGAAGGATTTCCACTATTGAAGTTTAGAGATTACAAGCTATGAGCAATTGCAGCTTCCTAGTGTCCCACACTCAAGAACTCAATCCTCACTAGCACAAGGGTAACCCACCCAATCTCTTAAACTCTCAATACCCAAAGGTTGAACCCCAACCTTTGTGACCACTCAACCTAGAGTGAAAACCTTTGTGTTTGGTGTAGTGTTTACAAGCAAATAACTCTCTCAATAGAGTAGATGTACAAGTGAAAACTCACACAAATTCTAACTCTCAAGATGAGAGGATATACAAGTTCTAGGCTTGAAATTTCAGAGTATACACAAGAATAGACTCACTAAGCACAAATAAAGGTAAGGAATGATTGCTTTTTGTTGTATGTTATTGTGCTTGTGTTTTCCTTGCATTTATAAAGCCATGGTTGAGCTGCAGAAGTTCCTAGCCGTTGCATGTAGTGGGCATCTGAGAAATAGTGAAAGAATGAGTTGTCTTCCCACTAAAATGTGTTTTCCCACTATCGTAATCGATTGCGCCTCGAGCTGTAATCGATTACATTTCGAATTTTTCATGTCAGATCGTGCTATAATCGATTAGCATTCATCTCCTAATCGATTAGCTGCAACTCAGAATCCTGGTAATCGATTACCCAGTAATCGATTAGATATGATACCTGATGCATTTAATTCAATTGTTAACTTGGTAATCGATTAGCACACATGTGTAATCGATTAGTGACGTTCCAGTAGCTTGGTAATTGATTGGCTGAAGTCCTGTAATCGATTAGCATATTTATCTGATGTATTTAATTTAGTTTCTGATGTTGGTAATCAATTATTACATTTAGGTAATCGATTAGTGTCGTTCCAGAAGCTCTATAATCAATTGCCTCAGGTCTTGTAATCGATTAGCATATGTTCCTGATGCATCTAATTCAAAACAGAAGCTATCTAATCGATTAGCTATGTCTCTCTAATCGATTAGCTACGCTGTTTTTACAGGTCTGATTCTGAATCTTGTTTTTACAAGATGTTCTTCTTGATTCCTTTGTCATTATCAAAATCCTTTGAACCTGTAATCATATTCAAACACAGTTTTTCACTCTTTTCACATGGCATAATCTCTCCTTTACAAAATTGATCTAATCCAATCACCATACATGGATGAAATCAAACCCTTAGGCCTAATCTAACTAATTATGCCTCAACTCCTTATTCTAATTTATCAACTACATGAGGGATGCTTTCAACACAAATTTTCCTCACAACTACACATGTCAATGTGTATAATTTATCATAATACTACTTCACCACTCAAGCAATTCATCTATTCACAAATTTTGATTAATTATAATTCATGCCCAACAAGGGAGAATCAAGCACCTATCCTTATTTCACAACTATATATACATATATACAAATCATTAACATTCAACCAAAGCCAAGTCATCATCCATCACATTATTAGCTCAATAATTAACATATAAGTGGCAAGGCAATGCATTAGCTCATACATGTACATAATTAATCAATTATTCACTCATGCAAATTTGAAATGCAAACTCCTCTCCTACCTCGAGAGAAGAACCGCAATCCAAGTGCTCCGATTATTTCACGTCATCGTCTGGAACACAATCGTATCAACAAACATATATTTGTATATAAAATTAATATGCCATCATAAGGCATCATTTTCTTAAAACTCAAAATCAATTCTTAGACTTGTCTAAACTCCAATTCACACGCATATGTTAGGCTTCAGGAATTCCTTTCCCAAGACCAAGATTCTCTAAATCTTAAAGGACTAAACCAATCCAACAACAACAATACCATGGCCCTTATCCATGAGACTTCCAAATCATCATGTGGATTATTACTCATCATCATAATTTATTCAAATTCATTATAAGTCTCTTGGCTTCATTCAAGACCGTCATCAATCAACAATTTCTAAATGGCACATATCATGGCCTAAGACTTCACCAAATCGAATATATATCTCTCTAATCCATAATCAATGGTTTGCAACCATTATTAACATCATCATAGATATCAACAACCAAAATCAACTCCTCTAATCACACACATACTCACATGCACTCATCTCCCAAACCTCAATAATCAACACCAATGCTTCAAACATCATCTCCTCATATAAAGCCATTTAAGGCATCAAAAATCATCAAAATCACCTATTTAACCAAAACCCCTAAATTATCATACTTCGGGTTTTTCTCTAGACTTGCCAACAATAATAAACTCCCATCTACTTTGCTAAATCCTTATGAATAAAACAATTTCTCATCCATTCTCAACATAAAACCATAGATAAAATTATTTCTCATGTCATTCAAGCCTAGGATTCATATTTTCATCACCACCCATAAAACCCAACATCAACATTTCAAGCTTAATAACATCAAAACTACAAATAGGGCATTAAAGAGGCAAGAAACCTTACCTCACCTCCATGTTTATTTCCAAACAAAAATAGGGAGAGGGGAAGAAGAAGATGGTCCAAGCAAAGCTTCCATGTTCCATTTGATGTTCACAAATCCAAGCTTAAGTGAAATTTTTGATGAAAAATGGGTGCAAAAGGGGAAGGTCGCGGTTTAGGGCAAGAGAAGAATGGAAAAGAAGAAGAAAATGATGGATGAGTGAAGAGGAAAGATGGTGTATGGTTGGGAGGAGAAGGAGAGAGTAGTTTAGTGTAAATTGGGTATTACCCAATGGATAAAGCAATGCCACCATTTACTTTTACCATTGGTCCATCATTTCCACTACCTATTGTGTAAAAGAAAGTAGGAAATGTATGGAATGGGAACATGGCTATGAGAAGAAGAGAAGGAGAAAATTTCATTTTCTTTTAATTCCATTTTGGCTCATATTTTCCCCGGTTAATATCATACGTCGTGTCCAATTAATTATTTCCTTAACACTAAAAATTATTTCAGCTATACCACCTGAACCACAATAATTTTCTAAACATTCTAGACCCATCAAATATTTAATTCGACCAAGTAGGTCCTATATCATCTGTTAAATCATCCAACTCCGGTAAATCTGAATTTACCGATAATTCACCTCTAACGTCTAATAAAATCTCCCATAATTATTTGACCATAAATAATTAATCACTATTATTCCATAAATTATTTTCTTTAAAATTTAGGGTGTTATAAGAATGGTCCAGGAAAGGTAAAAATTTTGCATGCATGCCTTGTCCATGACCATGAGTGGGAGATGTAGGTGCCACATGAGTTTCATGCAAGTGTTGGGTGTCCTATTCAGCTTGTAGAGTGGTGGAGAAGGACCTTGCATGGTCATGGCAAGTGGCAAGGTGGTGGTGTAACATGATTGGTTCATTTTCCATGCAAAGCTGATGTGTCAAGTGTAGGTGCAGCAACTTGTTCATGAATTTAAGAGCCTTTGTGGGCCAAATTTGGAAAAGACCCAAGCATAAAAGTTTTTTGACTTTTTCTTATTTTTAATTTGATATATGGCATAAAAATTTTCAATGAGAAATAAATGAGATATGTCCCATTTACTAAAATAGTGTAAGGCTATGACAGGATTGATGTTTCTTGCAAAGATTAATTTTCTGAGCAAAATTGGTGAGAAATTTGACTTTGTGCCTTTCATCAAAGTTGTAAGGAATTGAGATTAGAAAAATATCATGAAATAAGTATTTGATTTCATGGTAATATGAATGAGAAATGTGAAAACTACCAAACATAGTGCAAGTTGCCACTGGAAAAACGTGAATCAGTGTGGTGTTTTCAATTCTAGGATTTATGGGGTAAGAATTGGTCTTCATGGTCAACACCAAAGTTCTAGATAAATTCAATACAAAGATTTTAGAATAAGAACGAGTCTAATCCAATAACGGGAAAGGAAATTACGTTCGAAATACATACAGATGCGCATTTCAACTTACTCGGTTAACTTAAAATCAAAGTTTTTGGGCTTGGGTGACTAGAAACGAGCATCGAGCCCTTTATAAATATCGTTAGACACTATGTGAGGCACGTCTCAGGATAAAATAATCGACTCGAGTCCTCCAAAAATTTTTTTGGCCACGACCGGGGGAGTTACACAGTTTAAACGACTTAAGCAATTATACTTAAACATTTTTATTATATCACTGATGCTCTAGTTAATAAATTTATGTTATTATGAGTATTATTAAACACTATTTATTAATGTTTTAGTCATTACCATTACTCATCCAATTTAGTAAAGATACCTTTCCTTAACTCATGAAACCTTTCTAAAACACTGATCAGTCATCACATAAACAACTTAGCCGTAGTGTAACATCCCGATTTAAAATTAATTGCCGAATGGGATTAAGCCACTAAACAAAAATAATTGCATAAGTATGAATTTCCTATTAATTAATCTTAAAATTAAGAATTAGACTAATGACTAATTGATTGTGATTGTGTGTGTATGTCCTACGTGTGGAAGCTGCTGCTTCACATTTTCCCACCCACTTCCTTCGTTCTTCGGTGTATATATATTTGGGAGCCCACTACTGTTGTTCATTCTAATTCCTCTTTCTCTACTTCTCCTCTCTTCGTTCTCTCCTCTTCTCCTTCTTCGTTCTTCTTCTCCTCTGTTCTCTATTTCTGTAAGCTCGCGACGACAGTGTTGCAGAGGATTTGGAGTTTCCTTTGGTTGGTGAAGGACGATCGTCGATATAGGAGAAGAACAGCTTCCTGTCCCCGAGCCGTTTGCAGAGTACAACTGTGTTCGAGGGGCAGACTGAATGGGTGAAAGTACTGGATGAAGCAAACAGAGCATCGGACCAAACGTCGGGAAACAAAGGAGCTTCTCAAGTCCCTTCAGTAGGTAGGGGGCACTTGCATGTCAAATGTATGGTTTATGGATGGTACCGGATGAACGTATTGCCTTACGTGTGTGTGAATGTGTCTATGATGACTGTGTGCAATGCATGATTGTTAATCCTTGGATACCATATGTGTGATAGTAGAGTCCTGTTAATAGTCATACATTTATATGCATGTATTCAGGGTTGTTGTGGTGAGTTCTCATAGCCATTTACACATAAACGCGTGTGATGCATGTTCCTATTATTGTTAATACCGAGAGGATATGTATGTGTGGCTGTTGGTTGATTTCGTCTGGAATGTTATAATCATGAACTGTTTGATTGCTGTGTATGCTGGTACGATTGACGAGTGAATGTAGGAACTATGTTGGATCGGTTATGACTCTAACAGTTACGAGGAATGTGTCGGATAATTGAGGATGCTCGCTGATAAAATGCATAAGCTGCATGTATAGGAATGGGGTGACCTGTGGAAGGTCAGGAGCCCCAAAGAAATGATCTCCAGCTACAGACCCTTGGCTAGATCCTGTGAGAGCTCGTGGTAGCCGAGGGAGCTAGAGTTAAGACTCGAGACGTCAATGGGAGGCCGGTACCACGCGGGAAGGGCTAATGGACGAGAGGCCAGTAAGGGGAACCTGTAACTAAAAATCATTGTTTAAGTCGGATCCGCAGGCATGCATGTAGATACATTGTTAAATAGAATAGCATGATTCGCATGACTAGGGAGTGATACGAATGAATCCCGAATGAGTTGATGCATGCTTCTGTATGAATGAAAATGAGCTTCACGTGATATGTATGTGAGTGTATGTTATTGAAAATATCATAGTCTGTATGGTCTCAATTTAAATTAAGTGTATGCCGAGCGAACACGTGTGTGTGTATTAATACCGATGCCAAGTCACTAACTATCATTTTATATGTAAAAGCTCACCCCTCTACTGTGGCTATATTTCAGTGAATGTCTCTCGGAATGACGAATGATGGAAGAGCTGCATGCCGGGTGAAGTGCTTGTGTAATGTGGAAATATATGTGTATATGTACATACTGTATATAAGGTTTTGTCATAGCCTTGGCCTGCTTTCATTTTGGTCCTTGTCTAACTATATCAGAATCAAATCCCCTCGGGTTGGGAGTATGACAATGTGCATGTAAATTTATATATATATATATGTATCCTAATGTATGTTCATCCTATACTGCGTGTGAATGTCCGAGTGGAATATATTTATACTTGTCCGAGTGTGTGAGGTCGTATGATTTCATGTAAATTGAGCTAAGTTATTGCTGTGGGAGGCGAGGTAGTGACCTTATTCCGAGTGAAGAAAGGTTTAACCGATTCTGAGTAAAATAGGTTCATTAACCGATTCTGAGTAAAATAGGTTCATTAAGATTATCCCTGAGAGAAAATTTGACGAATGAGAAACTCCTTCTTATAATTATCCTACGGTTGTATAAGGCTTAGATGTTTCTGTGTGAATAAGGTCGTATAATTCCGAGTGAGGATTGAACTGAAAACCTTCAGAGAGGTAAGCTGTTAGGAATTTCTCGAGTGGAGAATAATTAAATACTCCCGAGTGAGAACATGCCGAGTGAAGAAGACGAGTGAAATACCCCGAGTGGTAAAAGACCGTGAGGGATATTCCGAGTGAAAAGTATTGATAGATTCCGAGTGGAATGGCTGTGGGAATCATTTCCCAAGTGGTCAACATCTGTGACCCAGATGAATGAAGTTAAGGGTACGATGTAAACTTCCGAAGGGAGCTGGTACATGTAAGGGTTAATCCGAATGAATCGTGAATAAAGATTTTCCTGAGTGAACTTAGACTCTGAATCCGAGTGAGGGAATACCGAGTGGAGTTGCTCGCCTCAGCGGCTAAGTGTTCGCCCCAGCGAACGTGTGCAAGGGGGGGAAAGTCCCTCATTAGTTCGCCCACGCGAATGGACGCTTCGTCTAAGCGTAATGGGTGGTCTCGCTCAAGCAGATTTGGCTCTTGCTTGAGCGAGTGAGCACTGTCAGGTTTGTTTAAGCTTTATGTCTTCCGTTGTTTACTGTGTGATTAGTTTTACGTTTCCCTTCCTTCTCCTATACTGGTTTCCACTCTCCTTGACCCTTAATTGCTCATTCTGCCCTTGAACACCTTTGATTTTGGAAAAAAATTTCCCTGGTTTCGGGTTATTCTCAAATTAAACTTAGGATGTTTCACGTAGCCCAGTCATCAACACTCATGAAATTAACAAGAAATCAAGATAATTAGACTTAAAGACCTAACACACAAAACGAGGGTTGTTACACTACTACCATTTCTCCTTAATACGATTAAATATTCGTGTTACATCGAGAACCCGCATAGATACCTTTGTATTTTTCTTACTTTTTAATATTTACAAAAGAAATCAATCAATATTCATACCGGATCAGTATCACAGCATCCACCACACGTTACTAAGCACCAAATCCACGTAATTTAGTTTAAACAATAATTTCACATAGTCAGAACATTTGCTTATCTTAATCGTATGCAAAACATATTATTTTCTAATTATTTACGTCGACAACATTTAGAGTAGAATATTAGACATGTCAAACACTCTATATTTTTCAAGATTCACAAATCAAGAGCATGCATCATATTAAGCAGTTGAACGTGACATGCAAGAGTAAAGGTAGCATTTTTCCTACGTATTTTTCATATGCAATCACAGATAATAGAAATGCAACCAATTTCAGCAATCATACTCAGGTAAAAACAATATTTCTAACATATGCAAGCTAGCTAAAAGTGCATGAGACCAATTTTTTCTCTCAATGCCTAAAACTGAAATTTTTACAAAATCATTTTCTATTCAGATTCAAGAAAGAAAACTTATATTTTACACAGTAAGACTGGTAGAGACCTTAAGGTGATCTTTACCACCCAACACATGCAAATAATCCTAGAGAAAGATGGAAGAAATCCTCTACCTTTTGGTCTTGAATGTCTAAAGGAACGATGAACGGTTCCTTTTTACGATTCCCCTCATTGGCTCCTTTGTCTCCTCCTTGGACAAACATGCAAGGGACCTCCCAGGTGGCATTCAATGGCTGAATAAAATGCTAGAAATAATAAGGAAAACTCAAGGTTGCCAGGGGTTTTTATGGTAGTGGTTCATGGTGGTAAGGTGGTGTTGTGTGGTGGGTGGAAGTGCTGTTTGTGACATTAGGGGGTAGTGAATGGTGGCTAAGTTTGGTGTTGGAAATGATGCTCTCTTTCCTTGGAGAGGTTGACGTAAGGGAAAAAAAGAGAATGAATTTAGCTAAGTGAGGCAATAGCTTTTGCTCAAGGGAACTTAAGAGAGAAAGAGATTGAAAAATGAACCAAAATTTATGAAGTGGCGTGCCTTATAATTCACGGCCAATTTAGAAAATGAGACATGGCTTTTGGCTTTTCTTTTAGAGAAGGAAGTGCTGGAGATTTGAAGCAAGTTTTATATGGCAATGGCTTGAGTTTCACAGTAAGGTCTCAAGAGGATTGCATGGCCTTGGTTCTCTCTTTTTATAGAGTACAATTGATAGAATTTGGAAGCAAAGTTCTAGTGACAATATGGCTTATCATTCATAAAAATGTAATAAGAGAAAATGGCAAGCAATTTGGACCAACATCTTATGGTAATGACTTAGTGTGTACGACAATATGGCAAGAGGTAATGGCAAAGAATTGGACAATGGCACATATGTTTTTATCACACTATGTATGGTAAATTAAGTGGAATTCAGGTGCTTAATTTTTGGCCATGCAATCATTACGAGGGTGTTAATGTGACAACTAATGGGATGCTCATTCTCCTAGTGGAAAATTAAGTGTCAATGCATGGCTTAATTTGAAAAAGTGGCAAATAACAATCATCACCACACATCCATGCAAGGAGGTGGCAATGTTAGTGGATTTTCTTCAGAAGTTATGCATACTTAGTGGGAGGCAAGAGTCGCTGAAGGCATATGAGTGGAGACAAGGAATTGTGATTCATGTAGCTATTTTGATAGTTTTTATGGTTCACTTTGAGGTAAAAATAGCTTGTTTTCGAGTGTGAATTTGAGGAAATGATAATCATAAAAATTGTTCCTTGTCTTCTTCTCTTTCCAACGAGCTAAAGATCACTCAATTTCAATAACTATAGAAAAGTTATGTCTAAAACACTAAAAGGTGTTTGGGTGATACATGAATTCCTAGACCTATAACTTAGAATAAAAATTGGGAGTTGTGTGTTTAGATTTAGCCTTTGAGGTCTTCATAAGAATTGTAGAGAATTTTGTTACAAAGATTTCAAGACTAGAATCACTTGAATCTGATATTGGTACATAAAGTTATGCTGAAATTAGTGAGATAGATGTAAAATTATCAAACTCGGGATAATGGAATTGATTTGAAACTTGACAGAATTAATTGCTATTTCTTTCCTAACATATACTAAGTCTAAATATTACGCCTAGATTTTATTAATTATTTAGTAATTACTAAGCTAGTTTATAATTCATGCATACACATATTAATAGGTTATAAGTTTGTCTAAGATATCAAGCAAAAATAAAACTTCAGGGTAGGGCCAATCACTAAAATTGCGGGATGTTACACTGGACACTTGAATCATAACTTAGTTTCCAAAATTTGTTATCAAGGAGCATCATTTGGCACCTTGAATGATCCATATCATAATTTAGTGTCTAGAATTGGCATTAAAAAGCATTATTTAGAATCCCAGAAAAACATCAGATTCTAACTTAGTCTTTAAAATTTTCATCAAGGAACATCATCTAGCATCTTGGAATGGCACCCTGGATTAGCATCCTAGATTAAAACCTTATAGCAATACTTAGCATGGATTAGCACCCATGACTGAAATTAAGCACCCTGAATTGACATCCTAGATCTTGAGCCAACATTAAATAACCCAGATTAGCATTTTGGATCAATTATTAAGTATACGAAAATATCATACATGTTATAATAAGGCTCATACAGGACTTTATTTAACATGACTTCATTATATTTTATGTAAATTTTAAATCATATAGGTTTTCATAAACCAATAACAATAATATATTTGAGATTTCATTTTAAGAGTGTCAAAAACGCCATAAGAACGAAAGAAAAAACTAAGAATGGTGAAAAATCCCAAAGAAGGGCTAAAAAAGCCATAAGAGTAGCAAAAACGCCTTAAGAACATCAAAATTCCTTAAGAGCAACTATAATCAAATGAGACAAAGTTTGTGCTTGGATAAATACAAGCCACAAGTCAAATTCCATGCTTTGATACTGATTTATAATAGTTCTAACCAAAAGAATGAATATTTACCTACTCAAAGCTTTAAAAGGACTACTTGAGAAAATAAGGGTCGTGCTTATGTCCCTAAAAGGAAAGTTAAACTACAAGGCTGAAAAAAAGACAAACAAAGGACAAATATGTTTTCCAAACTTTTCAGAAGCACTATTCAGCTGTCATAACTCCCTTTGATGAAAGCTTTCTTTGTCTTACAATGTTTCTCTCTCATAAAGCTTATATAAATAAGCTTTTTCAAAGAATTCAACACAACACATGCTACAACAACTCATCTTATACACAAGTTATGCAAAACCTCTGATCTTTCTCTTGTAAAAATACTTAAAGCTTTATTCTATTTTATGTCTCAAATAATCAATTCAGTTGTATAAGCTTAAACACCCTTAAGGTCTAAGGTCTTATAAAGCCTTAGGAACTCTTTCTTCTATATTGAAGTTGGTTAAGCTTGAAAAGGTTTGTTTAAGAAAGAATACTTGGGTAATTAGCCTAAAGAGGTTAATTGCATACAAAATACTTATGAACATTATAAATAAATGTAGGCATGAAGAATGACTCAAAAACCAACTTTAGTTTCTCTAACTAATTCTATAGAATTCTATTGTGCTGTTAGAAATAACAGATTTCTATTATTGTTTGTTTGCATGTATTATATAAGCTTGTTGGCTTATCCTTTCTTAGGATCAGAATCATAATTGCAAGATTGCTTGAATGGGTGATAAGATAAAAAACAAGAGAGAAAATAAAGGAAAGTAAGAGAAAAATAAGTGCAGAATTCGTAAGTTTAGGAGTTGTTGCCTAGGTTTGGGTCTGGTACTAGTAGCTTATGAGAGTCTGGTTCTAGTTTCTCTTGTAATCTATTCTTAGAGATCTAAATAGTGAATTATTGCTCTCTCTTCCATGGATGTAGGCTATATTAGGTGAACCACGATTCACTATTAATTGTTTTCTAACTACCTTTTTTTTGTTTTTGGTTAGCTTTTTGTTGTGTTCTTCTGAAGGTTTTATGCTAGATTGAACCAATAATTGGCGTTGTCTGTGGGGAGCCCAAAATAGATCAAGAATAGGAACTACCATGCATGACATAGAGAAATTCTCAAGAGACAATGGCTTTGGCTTGTAGAGGATCAAAATGGAAGCTATCTTGACTTAACAAGGATGCACACAAGCTATCAAGGGAGAAAATAATATGTCAGCATCCTTAACTCCAAAGAGAAGGCTGATATAAGTAAGAAGGCAAGAAGTGCGATAATCTTGTGTCTTGGAGACAAAGCCTTAAAAGAGGTTGTAAGGGAAAAACTGCTACAGTAATGTGGGTTAAACTTGAATCTTTATATATGACCAAATCATTGGCTCATAGATTTTGTTAGAAGCAACAACTATACTTTTTCAAGATGGAAGAAACAAAATTAATTGCTAAACAATTAGTGGAATTTAATAAGCTTTTAGATGATTTAGAGAACATCAAAGTAATGCTTGGTGATGAAGACAAGGCTCTTCTATTTCTAAATTCTCTACCCAAGAATTATGAACATTTCAAGGATGCTATTCGTTTTGGCAAAGAGCAGACCATTAGTCTAGAAGACATCCAGACCTGCATCAGAACTAAGGAGTTATAGAGGCAACAAGAATCTAAGCCTGATGGTAATGGGGAAGGCTTGAATGTGGCAAGGAGAAGGAATGATAAGAAGTTACAAAGTCAAAAAGGGAAGAAGTCTCGGTCCAAATCCAAAAATAGTGGAAAATCAAAATACAAGTGCTTCAACTGTCACTAGATAGGTCATTTCAAAAAAGACTGTCCTGAAAAAGGCTATAAGAATATAAGGACCTTCATTGATGCAGCAGACTTAGCAGCTGCTGCTAATGGTTATAAAAGTGTAGAAGTTCTGGTTATGTCCACTTCATAAACTTTAAAGGGCTGGGTCATAGACTCGGGTTACTCTTTTCATATGTGTCCCAAAAAGGATTATTTTGAGTCCTTGGAGCTGAAAGAATGAGAAACAGTCTTTGTTAGGTGATAACCACCCCTGCAAGGTGTAAGGTCTTGGAACAATCAGACTGAACATGTTTCATAACAGAGAATATCTTCTCAAAGATGTGAAGTATGTTCCTCAACTAAGAAGAAATCTTATATCTTTAAGCATGTTTGATATTTTAGGATATTTAACTAAAATTCAACATAGTGTTCTTAAGATTTCAAATGGGTGTTTGATAATTGCTAAAGGTAACAAGGATCAAATCAATTACATGTTTATCTTGGATGACTCAACTGTTATTGCGTATGCCCTTATTATTAGTAACTATTTAAATGATAAATCAAAATTATGACATCTTAGACTCGAGCATGTTAGTGAAAAGGGATTAATTGAACTATAAAAATAGAATCTGCTTAAGGGTGATAAACTGAATAAGTTAGAATTCTATAAGAATTAGGAAAATCTACAAGGACTAAATTTCAGTCTAGCATACATGTTTCTAGTAGACCTTTTGAGTATGTACATTCTAATTTGTGGGGACCTTCAAAAGTAAAAACTCTAGGAGGAGGCTCTTATTTCCTTACCATAATTGATGAATTTTCTAAAAGAGTATGGTTGTATGTGTTAAAGGATAAAATTGAAACTGTTAAAAGATTTAAGGAATGACACACCTTGATTCAAAACCAAACGAGTAACATGCTTAAAGTTTTGAGAACTGACAATGGCCTAAAGTTTCTTTCAGAGTAATTTAATGAGTTTTGTAGGTCTCAAGGAATTAAAATACATAAAATAGACCCTAATACACCTCAACAGAATGGTTTGGCAGAGAGGATGAACAAAACTATTTTGGAAAAAGTGAGATGTATGCTTTTTGGAGAAGGAATGCCAAACAGTTTTTGGGGAAAAGGTGCAACTACCATAGTTTATCTGAATAGGTATCCCTCATCAGCTTTGAACTTTAAGACTCCTATAAAGGCATGGAGTGGAAAGCCAGTAGACTATTCGATACTAAGAGTGTTTGGGTTTTTAGCATATACTCACATAAACGAAGGGAAGCTAGAACCAAAGATTGTGAAATGTGTGTTCCTTGGATATCTTGAAGGAGTGAAGGGTTACAAGCTGTGGAAACTTAAAAAATAGTGGATGAAAGTGCATTATCAGTAGAGACATTACTTTTGATAAAACTAAGATGGGTATGGTAAGTAAGGATCTGTAGAAAAGTACTTCAAATAAAGAGCATAATTAGTTTGAGGTGGAGTGTCCCTGCCAGACTTTAGAACTAGAAAGAAGAAACTCTAAAGAAGGAGACCTAGAAGCAAAAGTAAGGGAATCATCTAGTTCAGGTGGAGTAGTAGTCTTTCAGTATACTTCTGATTATTAGTTCGTCATAGATAGAACCAAGAGAAATCCTAAGCCTCCAAATAGATTTGGTTACGTAGACCTTATTTGTCATGCTCTAAGTGTGGCAGAAGAAATTCAAAGTCGGGAACCAAAGGACTTTCAAGGAAGCTATAGAAGGTTATGACTCACAAAATTGGATGAAGGCTATACATGAAGAAATGGAATCTCTTATGAAGAACCAGACCTAGAAATTTGTTGAGTTACCTAAAGGTAAAAAAGTTATAGGGTATAAGTTGATCTTCAATAGGAAAGAAGCCATTCCAGGAGTGGAAGTACCAAGATTCAAAGAAAGGCTTGTAGCAAAAGGTTATACTCAAGTTGAAGGAGTAAATTACAAAGGATACTACTAAGTTTGGTAAACTAGTTTGACCTTGAAAATGTATCTCAAAATAAGATTTTTACATGGGGATTTAGAGGAAACTATTTTTATGCAGCAGTCAGAAGGTTTCTCTAAAGATAGGAACAAGGTGTGCTTGTTAAAGAAGACTTTATATAGCCTAAAGCTGAGCTCTAGAATATGGTACAAATGGTTTAATATTTTCCTTCTAAATTATGGCTTTAATAGATGCAAATATGACAATTATGTCTATGCTCTTAAGAGGAATGAGGAGTATGTGTTGTATGTACTTCTACACGCGGATGATATTCTATTGGCTAGTTCTAGCAATAAGGAGATAAAAACTTTTAAGGACAGACTCAGTTCTGAGTTTGGAATGAAGGACCTTGGGCCTACTAGGAGGATAATAGGCATGGACATTGTAAGGAACTTGAATAAAGAAGAACTGTTTCTATCTCAAGCAAGGTTACTTAAGGAAAGTGGTTGAAAGATTTAGAATGCATAAATCTAAGTCTGTCTACATACCTTTGGGTTCTCTTACCAAGCTTTCTGTCTCTCAGTCTCCTAAAACTGATGATGAAAGGAATGAAATGATGTCCATCCCTTATGCAAGTGGCGTTGGGAGTATCATGTATGGAATGGTTTGCAGCAGACTTGACTTAACTTATGTTATCAGTCTAATAAGCAGGTTTATGATAAATCCTGGAAAAGCTCATTAGGATGTTCTTAAATGGTTGTTGAGACATTTAAATGGATCTTTAGAGTGTGGTTTGAGATTTAAGAAGAGTCTGATAGAAAGTGATGATGTAACAGGATATATAGATGCAGATTTTACAGGACGTCTTGATACTAGAAAGTTTGTAACAGGATATGTATTTACTCTATTTGGCGCTACAGTGACTTGGAAGGAAAATCTATATTCAGTGGTAGCTTTATCAATTACTGAGGCTGAATACACTACTTTAGTAGAAGGTGTAAAAGAAGGTTTGTGGTTAAGGGGTTTGATTGATGATCTATGCATAAGTTAAGCTAGAATCAATATCTTTTGTGATAGCCAAAGTGTTATTCATTTGGTAAACCATCAGACTTACCATGAGAGGGCTAAGTATATCGATGCTAAGTTTCATTTTATTAGAGAAGTGATTGATGCAAAGGACATTCAAGTTTTGAAGATTTCTACGGAAGAAAATCCTACAGATATGTTGACAAAGTCCCTTCCTAGAGTAAAGTTCAAACGTTGCCTGGACTTGATTGATTTCTCAAGGTGATTGAAGATTAAGTGGGAAAGCAACTCATGGAAACATGTTTGCATTGGTGTTTAGAGTCAAGGTGAAGATTTGTATAACATACCAAATTTTAGAGAAATAAATTTATAGGACAATGAAAATTAATTATTTATGGTCCAATATACATGGGAAAATTAATTAGGCACTAATTATGATTTATCAGTAAATTAAGATTTACCAAAATTGAATAATATAAAAGATGGTGTGGGACCCACTAAGTCAAATTGGGTATTTGAATAATCCTAGTTGCATCAAACCATATTCACATCATAACATCAGATCGAGCCATTATTTACCTATACAATGACTAAGTTCAGAATTTAAACAAAGTACCATATGGCATAATTACTAAGACCAAAAGACATCTACCATATCAAAATTCACCTAAATATCAAGGACATCTCCAGGTGTAACTATATAGGAATATGCACACATATACATAAACTTAAATGCATCCACTATGGTTGTACAATGTTATTGCACATCCGGATCAACTAGCCAAATCATTCCCCTATAAACTCACTATAAAATTTACAAGATAAAAGAGTAAGTGCTATTCAAGACAATAAACTGTAATTAAATTTAGTGGTTCTCATGTTTTTCTTCACAATCATGCAAACATGTACCTCTATACACATTATAAGCATCCAAACACTTAATCACATAGCTAATAAGAACTAAATCATCCATTATTTAATTATATAAGTATCTCGACACGCACAAAGGCAACAATGACATGCCACGACCTTTTAAAATGATTTCTTTCAAATGTGTACAAGAACAATGAAATATGTATCCGACTCAATAATACAAGGCAAGTGCCAAGACAACCCACTCAGTGAATGTCAGCACTGTAATTGAAGGGTGTCTGGGTAACCACGCAGTGAATCTCAACACTATAAACAGCGGTACCCGAGGTCTACTATCTTTGCATTATTAGCAGTAACCTCAAAAGCAATGAGTCATAGACTATACAGTGAATCTCAGCACTATATTGTAACAGTCTCTTCAACAAATCTCAGTGCTGGAAATACATATAATGTCATGAATTGTAATCGATGTATGAAATGAAAATCACAATACAATAAACTTAATTGACATCATCATTATTTATTTTTGCTAAACCATAATTTCATTCAATCGTCATCCATCATATGGTGTGTAAACTTTTATGGCCTACTGGAACCAAAATACATTACACAACATCCTTAATAGAGATGTTTACAATATAATTCAATTAAGCATCATGTCATATCAAACCATAAGGTCAATTCATCCGATTCATTTTCCATCACATCACACATACTGCAAGATAATACCACATATTAAATTTTCCATATAACACATACTTGAAGATTTTTCTTTCCATCACAAATCAAATTTTTAATTACATAAAGCCTAATCTAGCATCTAATTCCCATTTATCTCTAGAATAACAAACCCTTTATACGTGTAGAACATACCTTGTGTCATTCCCGCTTTATAGTTTTAAGCTTTTATCCATAAAACGCCTTCCGATTGCAATCTTTTGCTATCCTAAAAATTTTAAAAATACCAATTAATTATTTTAGTTATCCCTAAATTATTTTCAATGCATTTTGAAACTTAATTCTAGAATTTGACATGATTAAGAAAAGTGTCAACTTATTGGAACGTCGCTCCGCTTGTCAACAACTCTCGATATATCCCCAATACGTTGAACACAAACTAATTATTCCTTGAAACAATTTCACAATTGTTGCCCTTCAATAAACGCATGGAAATTTCAGTATTTACTCAAAATAGGTATGACCTGTAATAGCCCTGGTTTGTAGAGTAGGAACCCCTGCCCTAAGAATGCCCTAGTAAGCTTTCTGTGGAAAGCTAGAGGCTTAAGCCTGATCCCTAAATTATTCCAAGTATGAGAAAATAACGAGAAAGGAAGTCGGCAGGGTAGTAAGTAAGAAATATCAGGGTACCGAGAAAGGTAAAGGAAGTTGGTTAATGATCTTTAACATATTTCTTTATTAGGATTAAGTAATATAGAATAATTGATTATCATTTATTTAGATATTTTAATATTACTAATAATTACTTCAAAAATAAATAAATATATATATATATTTATTTATAATAATATTTTACTGGTATTTATTTAATTATTTAGTACTATTTATATTTAAATAATAAAATATTATCAGACTCCTTAGATTTAAACTGTGTAACCCAACCAGAGGTTAGATTCTGAAATTTAGCCTGAGACTAGTGATCTTATAGGGAAAAATTAGTCCTATCAAAACCCTTTTGTAGAGAATCGAGGATGACAGGTGTAACAGCCTTGGTTTTTGGAGTAGGAACCCTGAGAGTGTCATGTTAAGCCTTCTAAAGAGAGTTTGAGGCTTCGGCCTAATCCCTAAATTACTCTAAGTATGAGGAAGGAAGACAGTAAGATATTACAATAAGAAATACAGGAGTACCGAGAAAATGTAAGGAACCCTAGTATAGAGATTAATAGAGGCAGAGACCTTTTCATAAGAAGAATAGTGTAACTGAGTTAAGAAAACCCGATAAAAAGAGATAGTAAGCGTGTATGATAATACAAGGTAATAATTAACCATAAATAATAATATAATATCTGGGAGAATAAATAAGAGACCCCGCGGGCAGTCAATAATTGACTATCTGGTCCCAAATCTAGTATCTAGATAATAGTCTAGTTAGAATAGTACCATCGTTCATGTAAAACGAGGAAGAATCGAGTTAGTTCCTGCCCACCTGTTTTATACCAAAAAGAGGTACTTGGTCATTCGTTTATACACTTTGAGGTGTCTGATCTCAGCACGAGCAGTCCCTAATGAACCATTTTGGTAATTCAAATACGTCTACTAAAGAGCCCAAACTCTAATTCGGACCCCATCAACCTCGTTTCTTAGAAAAACTACTCAGTTAAATTGGGACCCCTGAGTTCAGCTTAAACATTTTTATTGTTTTAAGCCTAACTTTCTCATATGGTATCGGGATAAAGCAATTCTCATCTTGGTTTCTTTGTTATGAAAAACCTAACAATCTTTATTTCTAGTCTCGAACTCTAATTCATAACCTATCATCACTAACTTGAAGAACCAGGAATTTGTAATCTGAAAACTCGTTATTTAATCCCATTAAATTTCATTGATTATGAGAAAAATCATAACTCTCTAATACGAGCTTAGAATCAGTTTCTTGTAATTTCTTTATCCTCGTATCAAACCCTTCTACAATTCTTGTGAAGAAACCAAAAGATAGTTCCTGCCCGATCATCCCTAAAAAGCCAAGCTTCTTAGGGAAGATTCATTTTCATAACTCACCAGCCCAGCCGTAGAAAAACATAGATGTCTCCCTCATACAATATCAAAATCACTTTGTTCTTTTTTTTTATGGAGCATTTTGCTCAATCTTTGAGCAAGGATGAAGTCTATTTTAACCTTAGCAGGGCTAATAAAGCTCCTTCTAACTTGCTGAAGACGCAGCTGACCCCGATAGCTCAGGCATGGATGTATCTTATGCTCCACAACATCACAATAGTGTCTCACCTCTCCACCTTACCTGTTGACCAATTATGTTTACTATTTTCCATCCTACAGGGACACACCATCGACATTGCTACTCTCATTTCTGAGCAGATTCACCATTATGCCCTTGGGTATAAGGTGAATGACCCAGTACCCTTTCCACTTATCATATCTTCCTTACTGAGGAGGCAAAGACTACTGGTACCTTCTGTAGAGTTCACTAGTTCATTGGAGCAAGTACCAATATTCTAGTGAACAAAGCCTATTTTGTGCAGCAGTGTAAGCTAACCCCTCTTGAGCAGGAGGCCCAGTCGAGACCTAGAAGGAGGCGACCACGCAGGCCGCCTTTACTGATTCTATGACCCAGGAGTTTGCCAGGATGAGGATAGACCATCAGCACATGATACAGATGATGGCTGCTTCTCATCGGGTTTATGTGCACTTACATGATTCATTTTATCAGTACAAGGTCCAAGGGCTAGATGCACCACTCATGACACCTGTTGATTTTGCATCTCATATGGCTTGGCCAGGAGACCATCCGACATATCCCTAGGTTGGTGGGGCATCTGGAGCTCAGGCTGACATTGTTGATTCTGAGGGTGATGTTGATGAGGATGAGGAGATGCAGGAGGAGGATGATTGAGGACCACATTTTTTCTCAGCATCTTTTATGACTCTTTTTATAGTATTACATTTACTTACATCAGTACTTATTTTATGATTTTAGTTATTTTGTTTGGATTTTTATCTTGTGTGGTGTGATATTTTATTTTTAGGTATGGTATGATTTTCTTAAAATCAAATAGAATCAAATTTTTGAAAATTGAATCTTTATGCACTTGAAGTTTTAAATTATAAGTCGTTTTAAATAATCAAATATCGATTCTTTTGCAACTAAGGCATTTTAATAAAACAAATTACAATGTTCTTATTGATAATCAAGCTAATTTCAAAAACCTAGTGAGTTGAGAGTTCTTTAAACACTTTGAAGGTATCGACATAATTTCTTTCAAATTGATTTTGCTTAATTCTTTGATTTGTGTTATCGTACAGAGGATCCAAGAGCATGATCAAGACACGTTATTGGTAAACACATGAACTTAGGGCCAAAAAGCTTACCATGGTAAAATGTGTTTATCCTTTGTTAGCCATTTTGAGCCTTAAAAATAATTTCTTTGACACCCCTTACCCAAAATATTTTCAACCATTCCTTTTTATCTAATTAAGTAAAAGAGCATTGTAATCAAAATGAAAATAATTTGAGTGTTCTTACAAAACTACGGAGTGAAATTATGAACTCAATTCTTTTCAATATATATATATATATATTATTAAAGTATGCATATATGAAAAATAAAAGATATATATATATATATATGCAAATTCAGAAAAAGGAATAATGAAAAGAATTAAGTTAGGGTATCTGTCAAAAAAGGGAAATAAGTTTTGGATCAAGAAAAACACACTAATCTGAAATGCTCTTTTATGATTTCAGGTGATTGCTTTCCAAGAAAAATCATGAATTCTTATAACCAAAATAAGGTGAAAATCATAAAAGAGAGAAACACTTGTGAGGTAATCCTTGAAATAAGCTTGATTTATTGACATGACATTGTGTTAGTTTTATCTTTAGGTCTCTTTTGCACAAGTCATCAATATTAATCATTTCAAACTGTATGTTATGAATTACTTCTTGAGGTAAATTTTCAAATTTTTCAAAAATTGATTGGTTCATAGTTTGAGTTTGTTTTTCTCGAGGGCGAGAAACTTCCTAAGTTGGGGGTAGTTTGTTAGTCATTAATTTATCATTATTTTTATATTAAAAAGTGTGAGAAAATTAATAAAAATTTAATGGAAATAAATTTAGGTTTTATTTTAAATAAATAGAAGTTATCAAATTTGACTTGGCATGACTTGTTTTTCCATTTTTTACAGTAAAAAGATGAGGATAAAAGTGAAAAGTTTATTCAAGACAGAAGGGCTGACGTGTAGCGTCAACCCCACGCTCAATGTCAAAAGTGTTGGTGCTGACGCTACACATCAGGACCACGCATAGTGTTAGATGCTACATGTATTTCACTTACAGATGGATTTTCACTCTAAAATGGGCTAAGTAATTATTCAAAATGGCCAAACCACTTTAGACATAAGGCCAAAACACAGTGGGAAACATGATTGTGTCTTGTCTGCAGATTATTGGGATAAAAATAAGGATTAGTGGCTGAAAATCTTGACTCAACCCTATAAATAGGCCATTTACCAAGGGTTTGGGTATCCCATTTTTCATTTAATCCCTCATTTCTTACATTTTAGAACCCAAGTTTCTGAGTTGTTCTATAGAATAGATTCTATATACTTGAGAGTGTTGTTCCTTTCATGTTGTGAAGAGTGTTGTCAAGTGTGATCAAGTGTTCATCATGTCTCCATTTGTAAGTTGTGTTTTTACTTTTACCATGCGTAACTAATCTGTTTATGTTGGAATTGGTGAACCAATCTATGAATATGATGTTGTGATTATGAATCATGTCTATTTATGATTCAAGTCTCATGTTAGTATTTCAACCTTTTATTAGTATGAACTTTAAACGGGAGAATTATTTTCACGTGTGTTAAAACTACTTTAATGGAAGTAAAAGTTGAAATACCCTTAATATACCAATTACTAGGAATAGAGTTAGTAATTATTGTTATGTTAAGGTCAACACTTAAAGCAAGTTTTTACTGAGAAAGCATCTGAGGGATCAGACTTGACGGTAATTATTTAGAATTTATTCACCGAATGATCGAGTTTAATGATTTTAAGCTGCAATGACATGAACTTGATTAAATATGTATGTTTATAATTGTTATGTTATATTCTAGTGTGAGGATCCTAATTCCAACATAGTTTGTTAATCTGTGTTAAATCTTAAGTATTTGAATCATTCTAAAGTATTATTTTATAGTTATTTTTTGAATAGTTTTATAATTCATCTTACATTACTTTTTATCCAAATGTATAAATCAATCTCTACATCTGTGAATATTGTACAATTTGTATATAAATCATTCTTTTGTTATTAAGTTTTGAAGTTTTTACCATAGTAAATAAAAAATACTGTCAAACACTAAATTCATTCAATCCTTGAGGGAGCGATATCTATTTCAAAAATTGCAATGATTGCTTGCCAAACAAACCTACAAGTTTTCTGGCGCCGTCATCGGGGATTGACTGATTTTTAGTAAACAGTAAATTTTTAATTACCGCGGTAAAATTTCTTTAGTTTTTAACCCAGGTAATTTTTCATTCTTTTTTAATTTTTAGTCATATTTATTTATTTACTTTTACTTCTTCTTTAATTATTCTTGTTACACTATTTTTTTCTTTTTAGTTTGTGTTATGCAAACTTGATCTTCTACAGGAAGAATCTTTTTTGATCCGGAGATTGAGAAATTTGTAAAAAAAAACTTAAATTTTTGAAATCCAAAACACAAACTACTACTTCTTCTTCTTCTTCTTCTCAAAACTTTGAAAATTCTAAAATGGCTGGGGAACAACAACAATTCTTCTTCTTCTTCTTCTTCTTCTTCTTCTTCTTCTTCTTCTTCTTCTTCTTCTTCTTCTTCTTTTCAAAACTTTGAAAATTCTAAAATGGCTAAGGAACAACAAAGACAGACTTTGGGACAGTTTATTGCTATTAATGGACCACCCCATGTGTCAGGGATGTTTTAGGGACCTCTTGCAGCGAAGGAAATTAAACCTGCTACATTAAATATAATTCAAAATAATCAATTTGTTGGTTTAAATCATGAAGAACTGTATGAGCATCTAACTACTTTTTATGAATTATGGAGCACTATTGGTTTTGAACCCAATCAAGAAGAATATGTGTATATGAGACTATTTCCTTTTTCTTCAGTTTGGAAGGCAAAAGAATGGTTTAAATATTGTCCTCATGGTAGTTTTGCAAACTAGTCCGATCTCGAAAGAAAATTTTTGGAAAGGCTTTATTCCCCTTCTAAATATTATGAAGCTATGACAGCCATTCGTTCATTTTCACAAAATCATGATGAGTCATTAGGAGAAGCATGGGAACGATTCAAAGCATTGTTAAGAAAGTGCCCAAATCATAATCTGGATGATGGTGGAAAGGTAAGAATTGTCTATCATGGTTTACTACCTCAATTTAAGATGATGTTAGATGCCTATGCAGGTGGTTCATTAATGAATAAAATGGCAGAGGAGGCAATAGCTATAATGGAGTCCATGTCTACCAGTGACAGATAAGCAAAACATGAAAGAGGTAATGTTTCTAGGAACCCAGGTATGCTTGAGTTAGGTGTAAATGATGTAGTCTTAGCTCAAAAAAATTACTGACACAACAAATTGAAGCAATGAGCAAGCAATTATAAAAGTTACAAATTGCTCAAGTGTCTTCACCACCGCCTGCTCAGCTAAAACAATGTGTACATTGCATGGGTGAACAACCTTGCGGTTACTATGCACCTGATGGAGTTAAACATGAGCAAGCCAATTTTTTGAATAACCAAAGAGTACCTGGAGGTAATTTTCCTTTTAATATTGGTAATCTTTTTCCTAACAATTACCAACAAAGATGGAAAAATCACAATTTTGGCTGGAAACAAGATACTAGACCTTTAAACAGACCTCCCAACAATCAATTTCAACAACAACCACAACCTGATCAGAATGCTAGGCTGACAAGGAGGGAAGAGTTTATCCAACAATTGCTGCAATATATGTAAAAGAATGAAGCCACACAAAAAGCGTCGGATTTGCAATTAGGACAACTAACAAAGGAAGTAGCTGAAATGAAAAGTTTTGGTTTTTCTGCCAATACCCAGAACCCAAGGGAACAATGTAAAGCTATCTTTACAAGAAGTGGTAAAATTGTAGGACTGATTGTAAAGAAAATTATAAAAAGAGTAAAGAGAGTGAAAAAAAGAGAATGACAAAGAAAAGAGTGAAGAAGAAAAGAAAGAAAAAGAAAGTGATGAAAAAGAAAATAAAGAAGAAGAAATAAAAGAAAAACAAGAAAAAGAAAGAAAGAAAAACAAAAACAAAAAAATCAAAAAATTCAAAAAGAAAAAAGGCAGTATTTGGGTCAAACTCCTCCTGTCAAGGATCTACCTTATCCTCATGCACCTTTAAGAAAGGATAAGGAAAGAGAGTACATAAGATTCCTTGAAATTTTTAAGCAGTTACACATAAACATTCCCTTCTCAGAGGCATTGGGACAAATGCCAACATATGTAAAGTTTATGAAAGAATCGTTCACAAAGAAAAGGAGGTATAATGAAGAGATTATGGAGCTTGAAGCAGGTTGTAGCGCCATCTTACAATACAACATGCCGAAAAAGTCAAAAGATCTAGAAGTTTCACCATTCCTGTTTCCATTAGAGGTATGAATATTGCAAATACATTATTAGACCTAGGGGCAAGCATCAACTTAATGCCCCTAAGTATGATGAAGCGCATTGGTGATCTTGATCCACAAAAGACGAAGATGACTCTACAACTGGCAGACCGCTCAATCAAAAGCCCCTCTAATCCTTGGAAGGCCATTCATGAAGACTGCTAGAGTGTTGATTGATGTGGACAATGGAAAACTTGCAGTCAGAGTACATGATGATGAGGTAAATTTTGATGTTTTCAAAGTAATTAAACATCCTAACCCAAAACAAGATTATTTTAGAGTGGATGCGCTTGATGAAGTTTGCCTATCCGTATCGAAAGGTATGTCTTATTCTGACCCTCTCAATAAATTATTGATTGATTCTGTTGATTATTTAAATGAGGAAGAGGAAAGACAAATAGATAGGTGCTTGGAAGAGTTGGAGAAAGGGAAAGAAATTTTCCCTGTAACTAAAAGATTGAGGAACTCTAGGAGACACCTATTGAAGAAATTTAGAGACCAGAGCTCAAAGTTTTGCCTTCACACCTCAAGTATATCTTTCTGGAGAAAGGTAATTTTAAACTAGTCATTATTAGTAATTTACTAACTGAAACAAAGGAAGTAAAGACTAGTATAGGTGCTAAAGAAAAATCAAGAAGCAATTGGATGGACACTTGAAGATCTAAAAAGTATAAGTCCATCATATTGCATGCACAGGATTTTATTAGAGGATGATTTCAAGCCTGTAGCCCAACCTCAAAAATGCCTTAATCCCACCATGAAAGAGGTAACAAAGAATGGGGTTCTAAAATTGCTAAAAACAGGTATCATCTATCCTATTTCTGATAGTGCATGGGTAAGCCCGGTTCAAGTGGTACTAAAAAAGGGAGATATGACAATAATTATAAATAATAAAAATGAATTAATTCTAACAAGAACTATCACAAGCTGGAGAATGTGTATAGACTATAGAAAATTGAATCAAGCAACTAGAAAGGACTATTTTCCACTCCCTTTTATTGACCAAATGCTTGAAAGATTGTCTGGACAGACTTATTATCGCTTTCTTGATGGTTATTCTGGATATAACCAAATTGCTGTGGATCCTCTTGATCAAGAAAATACTACTTTTACATGTCCTTTTGGTATCTTTACTTATAGAAAAATGCCATTTGGATTATGCAATACACCAACTACTTTTCAGAGATGTATGTTGGCTATTTTTCTAGATCTAGTTGAAAGAGCATAGAAATTTTCATGGATGACTTCTCGGTTTTTCGGAACTCCTTTGATACATGTCTATCCAACTTGGACACCGTACTAAAATGGTGTATTGAAACAAATCTAGTTTTGAATTGGGAAAAGTGTCACTTCATGGTGATAGAAGGAATTGTACTTGGCTATAAAATCTCTGCAAAAGGCATTGAAGTTGACCAAGCCAAAATTAAGGTGATATCTAAACTCCCACCCCCTGTGAATGTGAAAGGGATTAAAAGTTTCTTAGGACATGGTGGGTTTTATAGAAGGTTCATTAAGGATTTTTCAAAAATTGCTAAACCTTTGACAAACCTCTTGAATAAAGATGTTGAATTCAAATTTGATGAAGCATGTCTTAAAGCTTTTAATTCCTTAAAAGAAAAATTAATTTCTGCTCCTGTTATTGTTGCCCCTAACTGGAATTTACCCTTTGAGCTTATGTGTAATGCAAGTGATTATGCTGTAGGGGTTATTTTAGGTCAAAGGCATGAAAAGATTTTTAGGGTTATACATTATGCTGCTAAAGTTTTAAATGAAAATCAAGTGAATTATGTAACAACTGAGAAAGAATTACTAGCTATAGTGTATGCCTTGGAAAAATTTAGATTATATTTGATCGGCTCAAATAATTATTTTTACCGATCATGCAGCTATCAAATATCTTCTGACTAAAACAGACTCTAAACCTTGGTTAATCCTATAGATTTTACACCTACAGGAATATGATCTTGAAATCAAAGATAAAAAGGGTTATGAAAATATGGTCACTCATCTGTCTAGATTAATGAATGATGAGGTCACTGCTAAGGAAAATGAAATTTTGGAAGAATTTCCTGACGAGAAATTATTTGAAATAACAAAACGGCCATGGTTTGATGATATGGGCAATTTTAAAGTTACAGGTATTGTTCAAGTGGCCTCAATACTCAAGAGGGGGGGTGAATTGAGTTTTAAAACTTTTGGTTGGAATGCCTTTGAAATTGATTTTTATAACCAAGTTAATGAGAATATGCAAGTGAAATTAAGAGGAGGATAATATGCAAAGCACAATAATGAGAAGTATTGCTGAAGCAATTTCCCAAACACCTGGTGGGCAGTATTTGAAGAGTAACAAATTAAGCAAGTTCAAGTGTGCTCTTCACAAACAATCAACAACAATCAATTAGCAAGCAGTATATGAAAGTAAGGAGTAAGGAAGAGAAGCTTGCAAACCGATATAACGAGTTCCACCCAATCCGGTGTACGTCTCGCCTCTAAGCAACCCACTTAGAGGATTTCACTATTGAAGATTTGAGATACAGGCTTTGAGCAATTGCAGCTTCCTAGTGTCCCACACTCAAGAACTCAATTCTCACAAGCAGAGGGCAACCCACCCAATCTCACAATCTCTCAATACCCAAAGGTTGAACCCCAACCTTTGTGACCACTCAACCTAGAGTGAACAACCATTCAACCTAGAGTGAATCCCTTGTGTTTGGTGTTGTGTTTACAATCAATACACTCTCTTAATAGAGTAGATACACAAATGAAAGCTCTAACCAATTCTAACTCTCAAGATGAGAGGACATACAAATGTATTTCAAGATACAAGAAATAGGGCTTACAAGGCACAAAATAGAGTAAAGGATTTGTAGCTTCTTGTTATATCTTTGTGCTTGTGTTCCTCTTCAATTTATAGAGCCAAAATAGCTGTTGAGGTGTGCCCTTCGTTCTTCATAGCCGTTGCACTTAGTGGAAATTTGAAGAATGGTGGAGACATGAGCTGGTTTCCCACTTAAATGTGTTTTTCCACTAGCGTAATCGATTACACCCTCGCGTTGTAATCGATTAGCTTCAAGTCAGAGAGTCACTAATCGATTATTTCAATTCCTGTAATCGATTAGCATCAATACCTGATGCTTTTAATTTGATTTCACAGCTTCCTAATCGATTAGCATGTCTTGTAGTCGATTACCTCAATTCCAGTGGCTTCCTAATCGATTGTATAGCTTCCTTAATCGATTAGATATTATACCTGATACATTTAATCCCAGTTTTGATAATTGTAATCGATTAGCTTCAAATGTATAATCGATTATGTTAATTCCAGTGAGTTCATAATCGATTATTTCAAGTGTGTAATCGATTATCTTAATTCCAGTGACTTCATAATCGATTATCTTCATTCCCATAATCGATTAGCTTCAATCCTGATGCAGTTTCTTCCAAAATAGAAAGCTCCTAATCGATTAGCATAAGTGACATAATCGATTATCTTCGCTGTTACTTAGCACCTGATTCCATATCTTTGTTTTTGCATAGGTTTCTTCAAGAGTGTTTTGTCATTATCAAAATCTTTGAACATCCTTGAACCTGTATACATATTCAAACACATTCTCCCCCTTTTTGATGATGACAACTATGTTCATCTCTTGAGGATTGTTAGTTTAAACAATTTAAACTTATCTCTAATTTTATCTCTTTGCAAAAACATCTCTGCTGCATTATCAGTTTTTCAAAATATATTATCTATTTACCAAGTTCAAAAGTCAGAATCATTATCACATTCAGCAGCAAATATCTTATCTCTTTTTATCTTTTATGTTATCTTTTGCTAAATCTCCCCCTATCAAAAGGAATTTATTAATCCTATCTTTTTCAGATTTTAAACAAGATGAACAGATATTCTTCTCCATATTTTAAACAAGAATTAAACAAGATATGAACAGATATTCTTCTCCCCCTTTGTGTAACATCCCCATTTTAATTAAAGCAACCGAGTTAAATAACAAGTCAACAAGTCAACACCTCCCTTAATTTAATTAACTAAGAAGTAATAGGATAATTAACGTGGAAGCATGGTGGCATGGGCAGGATTATCGCGTTTCCCCATCCCACCATCCTGTTCTCCGCGTGAGTATTTATTCGGGTGATGGTCATGCTCTTCACACAGAGAATTCCGTGAACTCCCTTCTTTATTCCTCTTGTTTTCTCTCTTGCCTTCTCCGCCCTCCAGTCCATCCTCTGCTTCGAGAACCAAGGCGACGGTGCTGCAGTTGAGTGGAACTCCCCACACGAGAGAGGACGATCGCCGAGTGAAGCAGCAGAGAGGAGAACCACTACCCAAGCAGGAAGAAATCCCTCGGAGTTTCGTAATTGGTAGGGGGAGTATCTTCTATCTTAAATGCATGGGTTATGAACAGGTTTCGAGTACTGATGCTTGCTATATCCGTGCTCTGATGGTGTATTGCGTTGCATGTGAGTGTGTATAGTTCAGTTGCATGACGAGTGAGAAATGAGTGTTGCATGTTAGCACCTTTCATGCAGGTATGTGCTGCAGGATCTCGCATTGCATGTCGGGTTGTATCAATATGAATGCTTTAATAAATTGTTGTGTATAGGAAATGCCTGCCTTAAACAGATTCTGACGCTGTCTTACACCGATTGCATGTTAGGATGAGATGAATTGAAATGCCTGAGCAAACTTGTGATTTTTAGAATGATGCATGCGTTGAATGAAGCTGTAAACCGATTGCATGTCTTGATCGAACGAAATGTTGTGGATGTCTGAATATGGAATGATAACTGATTGCATGGAAGATATATATTGAGTCCGGATAATATGTACTACTGATTGCATGGTGTGTGTGTGCTTGAATAAGAGAATGCATGCGTGAAATAAATGTTGTGCGTCGAATCCGCGTGTGGCGCATGGGATGCGTTGTGCTGGGAGCACGTAGTGTGAGACACTACCTTCGGTCATCCAGCGTGGGACGCTGTAAAATCCTTGAGTGGGACTCGGGGTAGCCCTTGAGTGGACTTGGGCTGTCTGTGAACACCGCCGTTGGCGCTGAGAGCGTTGGTGTCACCTGTGGACAAACGGTTGGGTACCTGTAAAATGGCCAAGCAGCTGGGAGCTGATCTGATAGCTGAGAGCTATGTATAAAAAGGCTGAGATACCTACGTTGCAACGTCTGACCGATACACACGATGCGGAACCAAGTGAAACCTTCTGTGCATGTGTTATTAACTGAAATTTAATTATGCATTTGATATCGTGTATGAGTATACTGAACGTGTATGCCAAGTAATCCATTCCGTGTGTACGTACCCTAGATGCTGAATGAAAACTGTTTCATGAATATACGTATATATATATATGCGTGCAAGCGTATCCGTGTCATTGAAAATGCTATGACTACAGTCGAGTGACGATCGGTAAATATAGAACGGTAAGAGTTACTCATATATGTCTTGACCGATGGATGTTGCCCTGATCTTAATCGTGTTGTACGTATATGTATTGTTGTATAATTGGCAGATAACCTGAGTCGGTATCTATCATTTAAAATTTAAGATGCTCACCCCTGCAGTGGCCATTTTTCAGTGAATGTCTCTCAAGATGAGGACCAGAAGCAGAGCTGGAACGCTGAGCGAAGTGCTGATGCATTTGGAAGGCTTAATTAATGTGATGTTAGATTAAGCCCTGACTGGTTCATGTCGGATGTTAGTGTTTTGGGATAAATAGAACCTTATTGACAAGGAGAAATCTGATTTTGTGTTTGTAAATATTGACATATGCTCTTATTATATATCTGGACGTATGGTTTCGTGTGTGACATGCTATGTGCTACCTTGTTTCATGCTTGTGCTTTAATGAATACGCAGGGACAACATGATTTAGCAGACTACAGCCAAGTCTGAGTGAATTATGAATTGTCTCTAGGAAGACTTATGTCGGATACGTTTGGGCGGAGTCGTACCCCGCCCGAAGTGTGGGGGCAACTCGCCCAAGCGTGAGGACTCGCGCTGTAGCGAGTAATTATCAGAGTGAGATACCGCCCATTATCCTTCCTATCCGTTGTGATGCTAATGCAATCTAGGCACCGGTGTTGACCCTTGACTTGGGCGTTGTGGTTGAGTCCGCCCAGGCGTTGTCATAATTAGTTGAGTTGGGCGGAATAAGTTCAGGCTCCTCCTTCCTCCACAACCTACTACCGCATATGTACACTGTAACTTCCCATTTTCCGAGTAAAGTATGAGCGTGAGGATTTACCGAGTGAACCCTTGTCCATATCCGATTGAGAAATTACCTTGTGTTTGTGTTGAAGAGGCGTTATGCTGACCTCGCTTAGGCGGTGTCATACCTCGCCCAAGTAACTAGGACGGTTCGCCCAAGCGCGTGGAACCATGCGGAAGCAAGCAGATATCAACGTGAGACTCCGCCTATGTACCTTCCTCCTCCGTTGTCGCATTATTATGTCTCGCTGGGCGGTGTTGGACATCGCCTGAGTGAGTGGACGTTATGACGTAGTCCGTCCAGGCGTTGTTGTGCCTTACCGAATTGGACGGCGGTGTAATCACTTCCTACTGAACGAACTAGTGTTACTCGTGGAAGAGTTTCTCCTTTAGAATTTCCCTCCATCCGCTGTTGCATTATCACACCCCGCCTAGGCGGTATCAGACCCCGTCTGAGTGAGCCAATGATGTTACGTAATCCGCCCTGGCGCTGGTCTGTTACACTAAACCCGCGAACCAGTTCCAGTCTTAGCCTTTCCGTCATTGCCATATGCGTATGAGTGTTTTTATTTCCCTTGCCTGCTTCCTTCTATATCGAATAATACGTGACTGCTTTTGTGAAAAATTTTCTCATATTTTTGGAATTATTAGTTGCAAACAATAAGGTGTTACATTTTGGTATCAGAGCGGACCGAAAGGTCCAAGGCCAAGGTAAGCCTACCAAGTGTAAGTGGTTGTGTGTATGATCATGATTGTTGTGGTGTGAATTTAACTTGACTGATACTCTGTTACTGACTCATGGGTGGGAGGAGTTGTTCCTCCCGACCCGACTAATTGTGTGACATACGAGAACACATAATGGGCTAAGTTACTAAATGTAGACTAAATTCCGATTGGGATTAAGTAACTAGGAATACTTATCCTTGAATGTTGATTTCAGGATAAGGGATGGCACATCGCCAAAGCATGGAGACTATAGCTACGGCATTCCAACGCTTTGCAGACGTGTTTGAAAGGCAGGGCCAACCTCGAGCTGAGGAGGGCCAAGTAATGGACCGCTTCTTAAAGAGGAAGCCGAGTGAATTCCTAGGAGGACGGAACCCTGAGGCGGCGTTTAAGTGGACTCAGGAATTAGAAAGGATTTTTGGGGGTCTTCGCTGTACCGAGGCCCAGAAGGTAGAATGTGCAGTGTACATGCTACGAGACGAAGCGGAGAACTGGTGGAAAATAGCCAGAAGCCGATTCCCCGAAGATGATAATCAACTGACGTGGAACGATTTCAAGGCCTGCTTCTTAGAGAAATACTTTCCCGACACAGTAAGGAGTCGGAAAGAGCTGGAGTTTATGGAGTTAAAACAGGGCTCCATGACTGTGGAAGAATACGCGACCAGATTCGAGGAATTGTGCCTATTCTATCCACCCTTCCAGCAGCCTGGGACGGAGAACTCTAAGTGCCTTAAGTTTGAGAACGGATTAAGATCGGATATTAAGAGGGCCTGCAGATACCACGAGATACGGAGTTTCCCTGCACTAGTGAACAAATATAGAATATTTGAGGAGGACGACAAAGCTCATTTGAACCAGAGAAACAGAAACCACTATTCCCTGAGGCCCCAACGACCTCGTTTCAAAAAGCCAAGCAATGCCAATAGGAACAAGCCTTTTTCCAGATATGGGGGTCGGAATCAACCTGAAAGACGACCAGTGGTAGGAGACGGAAGGTGTTTCAAGTGTGGAGGAAATCACTTTGCCAGAGACTGCAAGGATGATGGTGATGTAGTGTGCTTTCACTGCAACAAGAGGGGACACATTCACCCCGACTGCCCCCAACTACACCAAGCAAACGTTAATGTGCGTCAAGGGAGATTTCAAGAAAGGAACCGAGCGAATGATGACCAACGTTCTGGTGGCAGAGGTAACGGAGCCAGAGGAGACGGGATGCAAGGGAGGAATACCGGCCCAACAGCGACAGGAAGGATCTACACCATCAACGCAGAGGATGTTGCACCAGCAAGCGACCTAGTACAATGTAAGTGCTCACTTGGAATGACTACGCTTAATGTTGTTTTCGATTCGGGAGCTACCCATTCTTTTATAGCTGATGAGTGCGTGAAGCGGTTGAAGTTACCGACTGTGTCTATAAATCGGACTTTGGAAGTGGCCAGCCCCACTGGCGCTAATGTGTTCACATCGTCAATATGCAAAAATGTAGCATTTGAGTTGTATGATCGGAGTTTCACCTTCGATCTGATTTGCATGCCCTTAAAGGGTCTTGACATCGTGCTCGGAATAGATTGGCTTTCAGCCAATAAGGTGTTAGTAGATTGTAGAAGCCGAGAGATAGTTTTTCCAAGACAATCCACTGAGAATGACACGGCACCAGGTATAACCCAACTATTTATGATGCTTTGTCTAACCAAGGATGAGAGTGAGACCCGAGTGAACGAAATTCCGATTGTCTGTGAATTCACAGAAGTGTTCCCTGAAGACGTTCCGAGTGTGCCTCCCAATAGAGAAGTCGAATTCTCTATAGACTTGATCCCTGGAGCCGAGCCGGTCTCCAGCATACCCTATAGAATGTCCTCAACTGAATTGGCTGAGTTGAAGAAACAAGTGGATGAGTTACTCGAAAAGCAGTTCATTAGACCGAGCGTGTCACCATGGGGCGCACCTGTGCTACTTGTTAAGAAGAAGGATGGCAGCATGAGACTTTGTATAGATTACCGACAGCTAAACAAACTCACAATCAAGAATCGGTACCCACTGCCTAGAATTGATGATTTAATTGACCAGCTGCGTGGAGCCTCAGTCTTCTCAAAAATCGATCTACGATCGGGATATCACCAAATCCGAGTGAAGGACTCGGACATTCCTAAGACTGCCTTTAGGACTCGGTATGGTCACTACGAGTATGTAGTGATGCCGTTCGGTGTGACCAACGCCCCTGCTGTTTTCATGAATTACATGAACAGCATATTCCACTCCTTCTTAGATCGGTTTGTTGTTGTTTTCATCGATGACATCCTAGTTTATTCTAAGACGTCTGAGGAGCATGAGGGACATCTCCGAGCGGTACTCCAAGTGTTGAAGGAGAAACAATTGTTTGCAAAGCTTTCGAAGTGCGAATTCTGGATGGATGAGATCCACTTCCTTGGGCATGTGATTTCCGAGCGAGGCGTCTCGGTGGATCCTGCGAAGATAGCCGCTGTAATAGCATGGGAGAGGCCCAGGTCGGTCTCAGAAATAAGAAGTTTTATGGGCTTGGCAGGTTATTATAGAAGGTTCATCGAAGGTTTCTCTAAACTGGCATTACCCCTGACTAAACTGACTCGGAAAAACGTTCCTTTCGTGTGGAGTCCCGAGTGTGAGCACAGCTTCCGAGAGCTGAAGAATAAGTTGACGACTGCTCCGGTGTTGGCATTACCTGAGTTACGAGAAAGCTTCGCGGTCTATTGTGACGCGTCAGGACTCAGATTAGGGTGTGTACTCATGCAGAAAGACCGAGTGATAGCATATGCCTCTCGACAATTGAGACCCAACGAGCAGCATTACCCGACCCATGACTTGGAGCTGGCAGCAGTGGTTTTTGCGTTGAAAATCTGGAGGCATTACTTGTACGGGTCCAAATTTGAAGTGTACAGTGATCATAAGAGCCTCAAATACCTATTCGACCAAAAGGAGCTGAACATGAGGCAGAGGAGATGGATTGAGTTTTTAAAGGACTACGATTTCGAGTTAAAATACCACCCAGGTAAGGCAAACGTCGTGGCCGACGCATTGAGTCGGAAATCCCTCCACATGGCAGCAATGATGGCGAAAGAAGTAGAGTTGTTGGAGCAGTTCCGAGACATGAACTTGCATGTTGACACCCCTTCCTCTCAGAAAATGACAATCGGTACGTTGAGGATTGCCAATGAATTCTTAAAATCCGTGTACGAGCAGCAACAGGCGGACTCTTACCTAGCTGAAATGAAGAAAATTCAGGCCAAAGGAAAAGATTTATCCTTAACCGAGGGGTCAGATGGAATCTTCCGGGTGAGAGACAGAATATACATACCGAGTGAAGGAAGATTGAGAAGAATGGTGCTTGACGAAGCCCACAAAAGCCTACTCAGCATTCACCCAGGAACCACGAAAATGTACCACGACTTGAGGAGACAGTTCTGGTGGCCCGGACTAAAGAAGGATGTGGCGGAGTACGTGGCCCGGTGTATCACTTGTCAGAAATCGAAAGTAGAGCACCAAAAACCGTACGGTGCAATGCAGCCTCTAGAGATCCCCGTGTGGAAAGGTGACTCGATTGCAATGGATTTCATCATGGGATTACCCAAAAACCGAGCGGGCCATGATGCAATTTGGGTCATTGTTGACCGATTGACGAAGAGTGCATACTTCTTACCTGTAAATATGAAGTACCCATTGCATAAGTTAGCTCGGATTTACATTCAAGAAATTATCCGACTGCATGGCATACCTACTTCTATTGTATCAGATAGGGACCCTAGGTTTACGTCCCGGTTTTGGACTAGCATGCATCAAGAAATAGGGACGAAGCTTTGGCTTAGTTCTGCCTACCACCCCTAATCGGATGGACAATCGGAGCGAACAATTCAGAGTCTAGAAGATTTATTAAGAGCGTGTGTGTTAGAGCACGGTGGAGACTGGGAGCAGTACCTTCCCTTGATCGAGTTTACGTACAACAACAGCCATCATCACAGCATTGGCATGGCACCCTACGAGGCATTGTATGGACGCAGATGCCGAACCCTACTCTGCTGGTCAGAAATGGGTGAAGGTCTACTATTGGGACCAGACATCGTGAAGCAAACCACAGAGCAGATCCGAGTGATACAGGAAAGGATGAAAGCATCACAAGACAGGCAAAAGAGCTACCATGACAAGCGCACCAAACCATTGGAATTTTCAGTCGGAGACCGAGTGTTTTTGAGAACTTCTCTGAGTAAGGGAGTCGGACGAGCCTTAAAAAGTGGGAAGTTAAGCCCTCGATACATTGGACCTTATGAGGTGTTAGAATGAGTCGGCCCCGTGGCATACCGCATCGCATTACCAACCCACTTGTCCCGATTGCACGACGTATTTCATGTGTCTCAACTAAGAAAGTATTTACATGACCCCAGCCACACGATGCCTGACGATGAAGTAGAGATCAAAGAAGACCTGACCATTGTGACTACACCGATTGGAATCGTGGACCGATCGGTAAAACGCTTGAGAAACAGAAACGTGAGACTAGTGAAGGTGGAGTGGCAACAAGGCAAGACCACCTCCTGCACGTGGGAACGCGAAGATGCCATAAAATAGCAGTACCCCGAGTTGTTCATTTAGGTGAGTTACCGACTAAAGCTTCACATGAATTACCAACTGAATTTCGGGGACGAAATTCTTTTCAAGTGGGGGAGAACTGTAACATCCCCATTTTAATTAAAGCAACCGAGTTAAATAACAAGTCAACAAGTCAACACATCCTTTAATTTAATTAACTAAGAAGTAATAGGATAATTAACGTGGAAGCATGGTGGCATGGGTAGGATTATCGCGTTTCCCCATCCCACCATCCTGTTCTCCGCGCGAGTATTTATTCGGGTGATGGTCATGCTCTTCACACAGAGAATTCCGTGAACTCCCTTCTTCATTCCTCTTGTTTTCTCTCTTGCCTTCTCCGCCCTCCAGTCCATCCCCTGCTTCGAGAACCAAGGCGACGGTGCTGCAGTGGAGTGGAACTCCCCACACGAGAGAGGACGATCGCCGAGTGAAGCAGCAGAGAGGAGAACCACTACCCAAGCAGGAAGAAATCCCTCGGAGTTTCATAATTGGTAGGGGGAGTATCTTCTATCTTAAATGCATGGGTTATGAACAGGTTTCGAGTACTGATGCTTGCTATATCCGTGCTCTGATGGTGTATTGCGTTGCATGTGAGTGTGTATAGTTCAGTTGCATGACGAGTGAGAAATGAGTGTTGCATGTTAGCACCTTTCATGCAGGTATGTGCTGTAGGATCTCGCATTGCATGTCGGGTTGTATCAATATGAATGCTTTAATAAATTGTTGTGTATAGGAAATGCCTGCCTTAAACAGATTCTGACGCTGTCTTACACCGATTGCATGTTAGGATGAGATGAATTGAAATGCCTGAGCAAACTTGTGATTTTTAGAATGATGCATGCGTTGAATGAAGCTGTAAACCGATTGCATGTCTTGATCGAATGAAATATTGTGGATGTCTGAATATGGAATGATAACTGATTGCATGGAAGATATATATTGAGTCCGGATAATGTGTACTACTGATTGCATGGTGTGTGTGTGTGCTTGAATGAGAGAATGCATGCGTGAAATAAATGTTGTGCGTCGAATCCGCGTGTGGCGCATGGGATGCGTTGTGCTGGGAGCACGTAGTGTGAGACACTACCTTCGGTCATCCAGCGTGGGATGCTGTAAAATCCTTGAGTGGGACTCGGGGTAGCCCTTGAGTGGACTCGGGCTGTCTGTGAACACCGCCATTGGCGCTGAGAGCGTTGGTGTCACCTGTGGACAAACGGTTGGGTACCTGTAAAACGGCCAAGCAGCTGGGAGCTGATTTGATAGCTGAGAGCTATGTATAAAAAGGCTGAGATGCCTACGTTGCAACGTCTGACCGATACACACGATGCGGAACCAAGTGAAACCTTCTGTGCATGTGTTATTGACTGAAATTTAATTATGCATTTGATATCGTGTATGAGTATACTGAACGTGTATGCCAAGTAATCCATTCTGTGTGTACGTACCCTAGATGCTGAATGAAAACTGTTTCATGAATATACGTATATATATATATGCGTGCAAGCGTATCTGTGTCATTGAAAATGCTATGACTACAGTCAAGTGACGATCGGTAAATATAGAACGGTAAGAGTTACTCATATATGTCTTGACCGATGGATGTTGCCCTGATCTTAATCGTGTTGTACGTATATGTATTGTTGTGTAATTGGCAGATAACCTGAGTCGGTATCTATCATTTAAAATTTAAGATGCTCACCCCTGCAGTGGCCATTTTTCAGTGAATGTCTCTCGAGATGAGGACCAGAAGCAGAGCTGGAACGCTGAGCGAAGTGCTGATGCATTTGGAAGGCTTAATTAATGCGATGTTAGATTAAGCCCTGACTGGTTCATGTCGGATGTTAGTGTTTTGGGATAAATAGAACCTTATTGACAAGGAGAAATCCGATTTTGTGTTTGTAAATATTGACATATGCTCTTATTATATATCTGGACGTATGGTTTCGTGTGTGACATGCTATGTGCTACCTTGTTTCATGCTTGTGCTTTAATGAATACGCAGGAACAGCATGATTTAGCAGACTACAGCCAAGTCTGAGTGAATTATGAATTGTCTCTAGGAAGACTTATGTCGGATACGTTTGGGCGGAGTCGTACCCCGCCCGAAGTGTGGGGGCAACTCGCCCAAGCGTGAGGACTCGCGCTGTAGCGAGTAATTATCAGAGTGAGATACCGCCCATTATCCTTCCTATCCGTTGTGATGCTAATGCAATCCAGGCACCAGTGTTGACCCTTGACTTGGGCGTTGTGGTTGAGTCCGCCCAGGCGTTGTCATAATTAGTTGAGTTGGGCGGAATAAGTTCAGGCTCCTCCTTCCTCCACAACCTACTACCGCATATGTACACTGTAACTTCCCGTTTTCCGAGTAAAGTACGAGCGTGAGGATTTACCGAGTGAACCCTTGTCCACATCCGATTGAGAAATTACCTTGTGTTTGTGTTGAAGAGGCGTTATGCTGACCTCGCTTAGGCGGTGTCATACCTCGCCCAAGTAACTAGGACGGTTCGCCCAAGCGCGTGGAACCATGCGGAAGCAAGTAGATATCAACGTGAGACTCCGCCTATGTACCTTCCTCCTCCGTTGTCGCATTATTATGTCTCGCTGGGCGGTGTTGGACATCGCCTGAGTGAGTGGACGTTGTGACGTAGTCCGTCCAGGCGTTGTTGTGCCTTGCCGAACTGGACGGCGGTGTAATCACTTCCTACTGAACGAACTAGTGTTACTCGTGGAAGAGTTTCTCCTTTAGAATTTCCCTCCATCCGCTGTTGCATTATCACACCCCGCCTAGGCGGTATCAGACCCCGTCTGAGTGAGCCAATGATGTTACGTAATCCGCCCTGGCGCTGGTCTGTTACACTAAACCCGCGAACCGGTTCCAGTCTTAGCCTTTCCGTCATTGCCATATGCGTATGAGTGTTTTTATTTCCCTTGCCTGCTTCCTTCTATATCGAATAATACGTGACTGCTTTTGTGAAAAATTTTCTCATATTTTTGGAATTATTAGTTGCAAACAATAAGGTGTTACACTTTGTAATCATCAAAAATAATTCGTGCAATTAAAGAGATATAATATGAACTGAAACGAGATAATTTTATTGAATTGAAAACGGATGGGAATTGCATTAAGTAAACCAAGAGACAATATTCAGAATTAAAAAGACAATAACATAAGCACCCTAAACAAAAGCATGACTAAGGATCTAATTATCCGGATTGAAAAAGCGAAGCTCAGCGATTTGGTGAGACAGCTCTTCATAGCGTTGTTGCATCATTTCGAAGTGTTGCTGCTCGGTCATTGAAAACTATTGAATGGAGTTTTCAAGGTGATCAAAGCGGCGGTCAAGATGGGCGTAAAGCAATGCAAATGGGTCAGCTTGGGGTGTAGATGAAGAGGCTGATGGTGCAGCTTGTGGTTGAGGAGGAGGTGGAGGAGGAGCAGTAGGTTCAGCAAATGGATTGGCACCATGTTCACGGTCACTCCTGAGAATCCACATTCCAGCGATGCAAATCATGCCCATTTTGTTGAGGTAGGGAATGCCAATGCATGCTCTTGGGGGCACTTTCTCAGAGGGTTCTCCTGCCAAATCAACTCCACAGTATTTAAAAATTTTGGTGAGAAGAATGCCATAGGGAAGCTTTTGCTGGTCCTTCGCATGGCGCATGTGAAATTTGACCAACTGAACCCAGTTGATCTCCTTAGAGGTCAGCATGGCCCACATCAAGAGGACGTCATCTTCTTCAACCAAAGCATAGTTCCCAGCACGGGGAACAATCATCTTGACCAAGAAAAAATGAAGCAGGCGGTTGTTCATGGTCAAGTGGCCTACCAGCTTGTGGTTGCTCATAGGAGGATTCGCTTTCCACAAGGAGCGACGGACAGTGATAGGATTAAAAGCCCATTCGTCCTCGGGTTCTCCTCCGTCAAAGTCAGCATCATTAAGGGGCAGCTTAGAAATTTCCGCGAATTGGGCGTTGGAAAGCTTGATGGTTGTGTTCTTTACTTTGGACTCAACCATGCCATTCACAAGGCGGAGATTGCAGTAAAATACCCTTATTAGTTCAGGGTAGTACTCTTCTTCTTTGAGGGAGAGGAAGGGAAAGAGGTTGTAATGGTGAAGGCTTTGGGTGAAAGTTAGGCTGGGGTTGTCGAAAGTGTCGGCAATGGTGTAGTGGGGGGTCATTATCTCCTTTTCAGAGAAGTTTTTCATGAAATTTTGGAGGTCTCTAGGAGAAGAAAAGAACCTTGAAAAATCAAGGGGGTTATGGGCTTGAGCTACAGAGGACCTTGCTCTCTTGACATTTCTAGATGTAGACATGGTGGAGAAGACAAAGAAGATGATGAAGAGAGAGGAGTGCTTGAGAGTTTTGGAGAGGTTTGAGAGGAAGGAGGTAGTGTGAGATGAGAAGGTGAAGGGAGGGGTATTTATAGGTGAGAGTTAGGTTTAGGAAGGAGGAAAGTGGGTTTAAAAAGGAGTGAAGGGAGTTAAGAGAGGGAGTACTTCGAGTTTACCTTGGAAGTTGCAATTTTGACTCTTCAGAACCGAGGCTAATCGATTACGAGGCAGTGGTAATTGATTAGATCGCTGTTTCTGGGAATCCCAAACGTTTCGTGCAGAGCGTAATCGATTATCGCCTTTGACTAATCGATTAGATAAGAAACAGAACCGTCCTAATCGATTGGAACAGGATGGTAATCGATTATGGAGAAGAGGAAACGTTTTGTACCTGAAGCAGAGGCTGAGTAATCGATTGTGGGTCAAGGGCAATCGATTAGCTTAGAAACAGAATCAGTGTAATCGATTAGGGGATGGGACTAATCGATTATGAAGGAAACAGAAGCATAGTAATTGATTGTGAGGAGGAATGTAATCGATTATTGATTCAAAAACTTCAAGTTTTTCATACAGCAAAGTTCTAAACATGAAATATAACATATACCATTCATCATGCCATACAACATAGTTCTTATCAAAATATTCCATCATTCAAACACAATTTAACATATCAAGAATGCCTAATTCTCTTCTAATGTGAATGAATTGTTCTCTAGCCAAGGGTTTTGTGAAGATATCAGCTAGTTGCCTAGAAGTTTCAACATGTTCAAGTACACAATCCCCTTTTAACACATGATCTCTAATAAAGTAATGCCTAATCTCAATGTGCTTGGTTCTAGAGTGCATTACTGGATTCTTTGAGATGTTAATGGCACTAGTATTATCACATTTGATGGGTACTTTGTTTAAAACAATGCCAAAATCAAGAAGTTGTTGTCTCATCCAAAGAATTTGAGCATAACAACTACCGGCGGCTACATATTCTGCCTCAGCCGTCGATAATGCAACACTTGGTTGCTTCTTGCTATGCCAAGAAACAAGGGAGCTTCCAAGTAAATGACATGTGCCACTAGTACTTTTTCTATCAAGTTTACAGCCAGCAAAGTTAGAGTCGGAATATCCTAAAAGATTACATTCAACACCTTTGGGATACCACAAACCAACATTTTGAGTACCCACAAGATATTTCAAAATTCTTTTTACGGCAGTTAAATGTGATTCTTTAGGACATGCTTGATATCTAGCACACATGCATACCGCAAACATAATATCGGGTCTACTAGCAGTTAAATACAATAAGGATCCAATCATACCTCGATATTTGGTGATTTCAATGTCCTTACCCTTTTCATCTTTGTCTAGATAGCAGGATGTGCTCATGGGTGTAGCTATCTCGTTTGCCTTGTCCATTCCAAACCTTTTAAGTAGTTCCTTACAGTACTTAGTTTGGCTAATGAATGTTCCATCATTTGCTTGTTTTATTTGCAATCCAAGGAAGAAGGTGAGTTCTCCCATCAAGGACATTTCAAACTCATTCTGCATAATCTTGGCAAACTCTTGACAAAGATTTTCATTAGTAGCACCAAATATTATGTCATCCACATAAATTTGTACCAAGAGAATGTCATTATTTTTGCGTTTTATAAACAGTGTAGTATCAACCTTTCCTCTTTCAAAATTGTGTTCTAAAAGGAATTTGCTTAGTCTTTCATACCAAGCTCTTGGGGCTTGTTTCAAGCCATATAAAGCTTTTCTCAATTTAAAGACATGGTTTGGAAATTTATGATTTTCAAAACCGGGAGGTTGATCTACATAAACTTCTTCTTGAATGAAGCCGTTTAAAAACGTACTTTTGACATCCATTTGATAAAGTTTGAAATCCATACAACATGCAAAAGCTAGCAATAACCTAATAGCTTCTAACCTAGCTACGGGAGCATACGTTTCTTCATAATCTATTCCCTCTTCTTGATTGTATCCCTTTGCAACTAGTCTAGCTTTGTCTCTTGTTATTATGCCATTTTCATCTAACTTATTTCTAAAAACCCATTTGGTGCCTATTATTAGATGGTCATTGGGTCTTGGCACAAGTTCCCAAACTTCGTTTCTTTCAAATTGGTTTAACTCTTCTTGCATGGCCAACATCCAATGCTCATCAATAATGGCTTCATCAATATTTTTGGGTTCAATTTGGGATACAAAAGCCAAGTGATTGCATGCATTTCTAATGGCGTTTCGAGTAATTACCCCTTTGGTTATTTCTCCAATGATTTTGTCCAAGGGATGATCCTTCAAGGTTACCCAATCTTGTTGTCTCTCAATTTGTGTTGCACCTCCATCATTTTTGACTTCTTCTTTGTCCTCCAAGTTCATTTCTTGGAAAGTACCTACAAGATCATCAACATCTTCCTTTCTCAGAGGGTTATGGCTATTTTCATCAAACTTAACATGAATAGATTCTTCAATAGTATTTGTTTGTTTGTTGAAAATTTTATAAGATTTACTTGATTGTGAATATCCTAGGAATATTGCCTCATCAGATTTTGCATCAAACTTTCCTAGATTATCCTTTCCATTGTTGAGCACAAAACACTTACATCCAAAAATATAAAAGTATGCAATGTTGGGTTTTCTACCCTTGTAAAGCTCATAGGGGGTTTTCTTTAAAATAGGCCTTATCAAGCATCTGTTCATTACATAACACGCGGTGTTTACCGCATCGGCTCAAAAATGTTTTGCAATATTGTTTTCATTTAGCATGGTTCTAGCAAGCTCCACTAAAGATCTATTTTTCCTTTCAACCACTTCATTTTGTTGTGGAGTTCTAGGAGCTGAAAAATTGTGATTGATACCATATTTTTTGCAAAACTTTTTGAAAGATTGATTTTCAAACTCTCCCCCATGATTGGTTCTAATGGATGCAATTTTTGAGTTTTGCTCATTTTGGATAATCTTTGCAAGTTTCTTGAATGCATGATATGCTTCATTTTTATGAGCAAGAAACAATGTCCATGTATATCTAGAATAGTCATCTACTATAACTAGACCATAGTAATTTCCTCCAAAGCTTTTGATTTTGGATGGTCCAAATAAATCCATGTGCAAGAGTTGTAAAGGCCTTTGAGTAGAGACAATGTTTTAGGATTGAAACAATGCCTTTACTTGTTTTCCCTTTTGACATGCATCACAAAATCTATTTTCAAATTTAAGCTTTGGTAGACCAATTACTAAATCTTTAGAAACAAGTTTATTCAAGTGGTCTACATGTATATGAGCTATTCTTCTATGCCATAGCCAAGTTTTATCCTCTTTAGAAATGAAGCATTATTCATCATTTGTAGACAAACTATCCACATCAATCATGTAAATGTTATCAATTCTTTTTCCAACAAATTTGACCTCTTTGTTTAGCTTATTCTCAATTATACAACAATTGGATTCAAATAAAACTCTATATCCTTTGTCACATAATTGACTTATGCTAAGTAGATTATGTTTGAGGCCTTCAACATACAATACGTCACTTATGGAGGTGGAAGAATTCTTACCAATATTTCCAATGCCTAGGATTCTTCCTTTAGTGTTGTCTCCGTAGGTGACACTTCCTTTCCTTTTGGGAGTGAATGATGTAAATTTACTTATGTCTCCCGTCATATGCTTTGAACACCCGCTATCCAAGTACCAATGGGTGTTGCTTGCCTTGAAGCATACCTACAAAACAAAATCAATTTAGAGAACTAGGTACCCATTTTATATTGGGTCCTTTTAGGTTAGCTTGTGGGGATGTTCCTTTGGGAACCCACACCTTTCTTAAGACCTTTGGTCCTAGTTTCCTAACACTACACTTATAAGCACTATGTCCTTTGGAACCACAATGATTGCATTTCATAAAAGGTGAGGAGGATTTGCTTGGTGGTGCAAAGAAATTTTTATAGTGTTTCTCCATTTTATGATTACTATGTTCTTGGTCATATCCTAAACCGGTTTTACTAAACATGCATTTTTGTTGCCCAAGTAGGATATTCAAATTATCTTCCATTAGTGAACTTCTCTAGTGTCCTATTTAGGTCTTCAACCTTGGTTTCTAACACAATGCACCTCTTTGCAAAATCACATGGTTTACTTTTGGAACATGTTTGAGCGTTTTTTAATTCTTCTTTTAAGCATTCATTCTCTTTGCAAATCTCCATAAGGTGCATCTCTAGAGTGTCACTAGTTTTTCTAGATACCTTAAGTCTATTGGAGACTTTTGTAAATTTATCATACAATTCCTCTAGAGCATCAAGTAATTCATCCTTATCTAAGTCATGGAAGTTTACCTCATCATCTTCTTCTTGGTGATTGGCCATGAGGCAAAGGTTTGCTTCTTCATTTTCTGAGTCATCCGAGCTGCTTATCTTATTTTCATCCCATGCTATATATGCTCTCCTTCTTCCTCTTTTCTCTTTTCCCTTCTTCTTAAGATTTGGGCAATCCGCTTTGAAGTGCCCTTCCTTGCCACATTCAAAACAATTGGGTGAGGAAGAATTCTCTTTAGTGATAGGTTTCTTACTTGGGTTTTTGAAGCTTCTTTGAATGCGTTTGCCTTTCATGAATTTCCCGAAGCGTTTCACAAATAGTCCAAATTCTTCTTCTTCATCAAGTTCGCTTCCGGATTCTTCTACTTCATTTATGGAAGTAGCCTTGAGAGCAAGACCCTTTTTCTTGGAAGATTTTTCTTCCTCTTCCGCCATCTTTAATTCTTTCAGCTCTTGTTCCTGTTCCTGCAACTTACCAAATAGAGTGGCAAGAGACATTTCGTTTATGCTAAGAGACTGTTTGATGGCGGTAACTAGCGGTTGCCATTCTCTGTTAAGACTTTTCAACACTTTATGAATGAGCTCTTTGTTAGTGTAAGTCTTTCCAAGTGTAATGAGTTGATTAATGATGAGAGTGAATCTTTTTTGCATATCAACAATTGATTCATGAGAGTTTAATCTAAAGCACTCATATTGACTAGTAAGAGTACTAATCTTAGAGTCCTTTACATCGTTAGTGCCTTCGTGAGTTACTCGTAGAGTATCCCACATCTCTTTAGCAGTTTGGCAAGTCATTATTCTAAAAAATTCATCTTGACCTAAAGCCATAGTAATAAGATTTTTGGCCTTGTAGCCACATTGAACTTTCTTTTCTTCCTCGCTTGTCCATTCATCTATGGGTTTTTCAATATTTTTACTGTCTACAACATGCATTGGTATAAAAGGGCCATTTTCAATGGCATTCCAAATTCTCAAGTCAACTGATTGAATGAAGATTTTCATTCTTTCTTTCCAAAAGGTATACCCTTCCCCATTGAAAGCGGGAGGTCTGTTTATCGCACCACCCTCGGGAAAAACATTTTGAGAACTTGAGGCCATCTAGTCTCTTGAAGCTGTTAAGCTCGATCTACCAAGAGTCAAGCTCTGATACCACTTGTTGTTCAAGTGGCCTCAATACTCAAGAGAGGGGGTGAATTGAGTTTTAAAACTTTTGGTTGGAATGCCTTTGAAATTGATTTTTATAACCAAGTTAATGAGAATATGCAAGTGAAATTAAGAGGAGGATAATATGCAAAGCACAATAATGAGAAGTATTGCTGAAGCAATTTCCCAAACACCTGGTGGGCAGTATTTGAAGAGTAACAAATTAAGCAAGTTCAAGTGTGCTCTTCATAAACAATCAACAACAATCAATTAGCAAGCAGTATATGAAAGTAAGGAGTAAGGAAGAGAAGCTTGCAAACGATATAACGAGTTCCACCCAATCCGGTGTACGTCTCGCCTCTAAGCAACCCACTTAGAGGATTTCACTATTGAAGATTTGAGATACAGGCTTTGAGCAATTGCAGCTTCCTAGTGTCCCACACTCAAGAACTCAATTCTCACAAGCAGAGGGCAACCCACCCAATCTCACAATCTCTCAATACCCAAAGGTTGAACCCCAACCTTTGTGACCACTCAACCTAGAGTGAACAACCACTCAACCTAGAGTGAATCCCTTGTGTTTGGTGTTGTGTTTACAATTAATACACTCTCTTAATAGAGTAGATACACAAATGAAAGCTCTAACCAATTCTAACTCTCAAGATGAGAGGATATACAAATGTATTTCAAGATACAAGAAATAGGGCTTACAAGGCACAAAATAGAGTAAAGGATTTGTAGCTTCTTGTTATATCTTTGTGCTTGTGTTCCTCTTCAATTTATAGAGCCAAAATAGCTGTTGAGGTGTGCCCTTCGTTCTTCATAGCCGTTGCACTTAGTGGAAATTTGAAGAATGGTGGAGACATGAGCTGGTTTCCAACTTAAATGTGTTTTTCCACTAGCGTAATCGATTACACCCTCGCGTTGTAATCGATTAGCTTCAAGTCAGAGAGTCACTAATCGATTATTTCAATTCCTGTAATCGATTAGCATCAATACCTGATGCTTTTAATTTGATTTCGCAGCTTCCTAATCGATTAGCATGTCTTGTAGTCGATTACCTCAATTCTAGTGGCTTCCTAATCGATTGTATAGCTTCCTTAATCGATTAGATATTATACCTGATACATTTAATCCCAGTTTTGATAATTGTAATCGATTAGCTTCAAATGTATAATCGATTATGTTAATTCCAGTGAGTTCATAATCGATTATTTCAAGTGTGTAATCGATTATCTTAATTCCAGTGACTTCATAATCGATTATCTTCATTCCCATAATCGATTAGCTTCAATCCTGATGCAGTTTCTTCCAAAACAGAAAGCTCCTAATCGATTAGCATAAGTGACATAATCGATTATCTTCGCTGTTACTTAGCACCTGATTCCATATCTTTGTTTTTGCATAGGTTTCTTCAAGAGTGTTTTGTCATTATCAAAATCTTTGAACATCCTTGAACCTATATACATATTCAAACACAACAGGAATTCTTCATAATGATTTAACTTGTCAACAAAGAATTTTTTTATACAGATGCTAAATATTTTGTCTGGGATGACCTTCATCTGTTTAAAATTGGTGTGAATAAATTGTTACGACTTTGTGTGCCCGATTGGGAAATTAATGATGTGTTGTGGCACTGCCATAAGTGCTGCAAAAGTCCTTCAATTAGGTTTGTACTGGCCCTCTATTTTTAAAGATGCCCATTCATTTATACAGTCTTGTGACAACTGCCAAAGAATAGGGAACATAACCAGGAGGCAAGAAATTCCTCTCACAAATATACAAGAGGTAGAGGTATTTGATTTCTAGGGAATCGACTTCATGGGACCCTTTCCCAACTCTCAACCTAACCAATTTATTCTTTTGAAAATGGATTATGTTTCTAAATGGGTGGAAGCAATTGCTTCACCTAATACTGAAGACCCATTTTATTAAATCTGTAAAAGGGCCTAAATAAAGCATGATATGTGATAAGTCTAGTTATATTTCCTCAATACATACAAATGACTAGATACTATCTCATTCCCAAATACCCCGTAAGTCTCGCAGACTTAATGGTGTATACTAATAAGAGTAATGGTCAATGATGTTTTAAGAAAAATTTGTATTTTATAAATAAGTGCCAAATGACACTTTATCTCCAAATGCTTCCATAAGTTCAATTCAAAAGGAAGTATACTGATAAGGGAAATGGCTAAGTACTATTTTACTTCTTAAGTCAAATTGACACCATTTAAATTACTGCCATTCTAATTATTAATCATAAATTGGAAATACATTATTTACTCTTCAATCTAAACATTATTTTAGCCAAGATATAACTGATATATTTTTTAAATAAAAATGGAAATAAACCACAGTATACAAAAAACAGGTGGGAACTAACAACTTGGGGACAAATATCACGAGGCAGGAAACACATAGATACCCAAGGGTCCAAAAAGTAGTGATAATAATAAGTACTTAAGTTACAATAAATCCAACCCATGAAATTGCTATAATCAAATTATATTTCAAGAATTTGATGAATATTATATATATATAAGCATATACTGACAACTATAATTGAATCATGAATAAGTAACTAGATTTAAGAAAGAAAGAAAGATATGTTAATAAGAGTCACTAGAAGAATATTTTAGGTTAACCAACTTACACCAAATAAAATATAAATATGCTCCATCTATTTTATAAAAGTGTACTGACTATATATATCTATATGTCTGATTGATTGGTATAATGCCTGAATGTGTGTATGCATTTGATTAAGTATGTTGTTTGAATAAAAGTACTACGTGTTTGACTGGACTATGTGAATTTATGTACGAGTATGTATATGATGACTGAAATTGCTTGATTAGCTTATATGAATTATTTGTTGGTTGCGATATACATGCTAGTGTGAAGTTATAAGTATAATAAAATAAACGAGTACGATGAGATGTATGGTTGATGAATATGTTCATTGAATGAGTGATATGTGCTTGATCGATTAATGCAAATGATTATGTGGATTACATGTTCTAGTCGGTGTGATAAGTGATGAGTCTGGTGAAACATATGATGAAAGGAATGAATCTTGTATGATGCATTAATAAAATGTTAGGTAAAGAATAAAAGCAAGAATATGTCTCGGTAGGGATCCTAACATGATATGAAAATGGAAGGATGGTGAAATGTGAATGGATCCGATGAGATGATGATGCACTGAGACGCAAGTTCATGACCGAGAAATAATAAATATGTATACTCAACTCCACTTTCATTCTTAATTATTAGAGGGAATATATTATGATGAACATTAAAGAGAAATAATGATAATAACTAAAGATAATGGGTAAATGAATTAGATAGTCATCCAATAATTAGTAGGAACAAAGAATACACCTACACAACCAAAACAACCTATACCCTTAGAATAGTCCTACCCAACATTGATAAGATTATACCACAATTGACTTAGGATAAATCTCTAGCTAGTATCAATTTCTGTAAAGGAAGAGATTTAAAGAACAATATAAAATAAACCCGACGTTAAGAATGAAAGTGGTTATTGAGGGGACCTTACTAATGACGAGCATGATGAAAAATAAAAGAATATAAGACATGCATCATATGCATATGTGGAAACTAGAGCATACACTATGGGTACACTAGAGGACATACACGTTCGGTCTCCGAGGAGAACCTTGGGATTACAACCGGGACGGAAACCCAATGACATCAGAGTCGCGCCTGAGCCAGGTGAGACGATGCAAGCCTTGTGTACTTCGACTAAATGATGGGATGTATCTATGACCGTGGAGAACTAAGTCCCTTTTATGATATGAGATGGATCCCTGATGATAAATAGGACCTGAGAGTGCTTAGTATCCTGTGATGTGAAGGACTTGGTGGGCTCCGGTTGCTCTAGTATAGAAACGTTGTGTTCAGGGGCAGCCTGAATAGGACGAATTCTGTTAAGTGTGATGAGAATGATGATGGATGAGATAGTTTTGGGCCCACATGCATCATGATGGCTAAGAAAAGATTAATTGAATGGAATGGAACCCATGCATTGCATTACATTCTCTGATTGAGTTTGTGTTTGATTGTGATTATCGATTGTTATATTAATGATAATGTATTGTTGAGGAATTAGTGTTAAAACTTTAGGAAATAATTAATGGTAAGAGGGAGAGCAGGAAGTATGTATTTAGGGATTATAGGGAGGTTGAGTAATGATAGATAACTTAGAATGGATTCATTAGGGACCCTTGTTATGAATGTTAGAAACATAAATTTTATAGGCTTGTATTGTGTGGAAGAGATGTCAGAAATGACATCTCTCTAATTGTTGTGGAGGAATATACTCACCTTTACAACTTTTTACAAACCTCTATTTGGACCATACACTCGACACCCTAGCGATCAGTGTAGACTTTGGATCGAGGATCATCCAAACCCTTCTTGGACCAACGATGATCAAGATAAATGATTTTCCTTTCATATTTTGTATGGGAGCCTACGTGCCCTTAATTTTCAGCAAATACGGTATGTTGAATATTACATGTATTGTATATGATATAATGTGTCTATTCCACCAAATTGTCTCGTACAACCAAAAAAAAACTTTCACATTTTTTTAAAATCGTAACCTCTCAATTAAGTAGAAAGACCTAGTAGAAGAGGTCATTCTAGTTAATCAAGGGTGTTATAACAGGCTCGGTCAGACTCTAGTGACTCATTTCAATGTTTTAGGAACTTTTTTTGAAGGGGCCGAATCCTAATTCGGGCCCTATCAACCTCATTCTTAAATAAAATGGTTAATTCAAACTGAACCCTCGAACCCGGCCTGAACACCCTCAGTGTTTTGGGTCTAACTTTCTCAAATGACATTGGAATCGAGTAATTCTAGTCATGACTCCTTCATAATGAAGAGACCTCCAATCTCTATTTCTTTTCCAAAACCTTAATTCATACTTTGTCCCTCCCTAAATCGAGAATTAAGTAATTATGCTTCAAAACTTCAGTATATAAGTCTTTTAATCTACACATGGTCCATTCAAAAAATCGTCACTCCCTCATATGATATCAGATTTACGTAAACCCCATGTCAAAATCTTTGTAACAAAATTCTATACATTTTCTACCAAACATTAAAAGCTGAATCCTTCTAGATTAATACAGTTTTGCAAATCTTCCCTGACCTCGTGCTGCCTCACAATAGTTCTAGCAACTCTTAGAAAAAGTTACGTATCTTCCTCAGGTGGTACTTGAATGGATTTATTCTTTTTTTATGGTTCCGTATCAAAAAATCCTACATGTTTCATGAAAAGCACAAAGGTTGATTCTCAAACAAAAAATAATCACAAATTTATTTCTACAGGCATAACTCGAGAGCACTTTACCTTCGTTTAGGCATAACTCGAGCTACCGATCTTGAATTTTCACGTATGATATATCAAATCGAAGAGGAAAAGAAGCTCTACAAACTTTATGTTAACCATTTTCTGAGATTCCTATCCTTGAGTTAATAATTATTTATTTTTAACCTCCTTAGTTTTCGGTTCCTAAAAATCCTACACACCTTAATTTCTTGCGTAATAAGTAAATTTTCTGGCTACCGGTTTCTGACCACACCACCACTTAATGACACTCGCATGGCTAGGTGTCATCTCCTGACTCTCACTACCCACTCAGCCCTCTCATTCCCTTAGTCTACAAGTTAAATTACATGCAAAAAACTAAATCCTATTCACCAAATCTTTTCTTCACTCTCGCCAGCACCAAAGAGCCCATTTCCCACCCCTCAATTCTTCATCTCACAGCCACTTAAATTCCTCTAAATTCTAGACTTTCACCACACTAAAGCTTGCTCATATTTTCCCCTCTAAGTACGGCCACACTACCCCCACCACACACCACTCTTTAACTTCAACTTCCTTCCTTTTCTTCTTCCAACCTGTAGCACCATTTCACCCAAAATAGCCCTTAATCTCTTCAAATTCCTTCATTAAGAAGCTTCCATTTGCAACTAGATTTCTCCTTGTCCTGGCCATTCTTGGCCCTGAGCTACCAAGCAAAACACAAGGTAGAATTTTATAACTTTGGTTCTTAACCTTGTATTTCTTTTCTTAGGGCCAAAATTAGTTTATGTTCATGAATTTTTAGCATTCTTCCTCTGTTTTTGGAGGCCAAAACCCGTGACATCTCCTTCCAATTTTGGGTTGCATGATGTATTTCTTTAGGTGTGGAAGCGATCGGCAACGATCGGTGAGCAGTTCGAGGCATTTGGTGAATTTTTAGCGTACCCATCCTCCTTCTCTCTCCAAACTATGACCTTAAGATGAGGTAAGGTGAGCCTCACTTTGTTTTGTTACGTTTTAAATTGTACCATCATATTTCTTTTGTACCCGGGAATAATCCCTTCAAGTTTCATTATGATTTGATGGTTAGATCAAGTTAGGCGATATGTTAGTAATTTTTATTTTATTTTTATGTTAGTATGCATTTTTATAAATCTCGTAAAGTGTACCTTGATATCCGTGCATTCTGTAGGAATTTTATCGATATCGGAGTTGTCACAAAGAGATTAGGAATTTTAGAGTTTCTATGGGCTTGGTTTTAATTCGATTGAGTTGTAAAGTAAGTTTATAAAAGTTTGAGCAATATTATATAATTTGTTATAATTTTTTGGTAAGCCCCGCTAAATTAAGTTAGGTTTACCGTTCAGAGTTTTAGGAGCGACTTCAGAAAAACTACGCACCTCGAAGACTTTTTGCTAATACGCACTAACCACAACTCTTCTTTTATTGGTTTCTTAAAATATTATATACAATTATAAGGTTTATGAACTTAAATGGGAATTTATGATAAGTAAGTAAATAAAATAACATTAAGTTTATTATTGTTATTATTATTATTATTATCATTATTATATTTTTTATTATTTACTATATTGTATTTAGCATAATGGTCAGCTTTGCCGCTGCTCCTAACATTTTCTTTCATTAATTTCTATTACTTATACTATTGAGCAGAATGGTTGGCTTTGCCGCCGCTCTTAGCATTTTCCTTATTTAATTTCTGACAGTACTCTTCCTTTTATTTAAATATTGTTTTTTATATTGTCAGATATAACGGTCGGCTCTACCGCCTTATAATATTATTGTTACACCATCATTCTCATTATTATTACTATTATTATCACTATTATTATTATATGTAATAACCAAGAACATTCTTAAATTAAAACAACACTATTTTAAATTATTATTATTTCAGTTACTAGTATAAAATCCAAATACATTATTTACTTTCAAACTAGGCGTTACTTAGCTAATACATTTTCTAAATAAATATAAAAATAACCTACGTTATCGAAAAAATAGGTGGGACCTAACAACTTGAGGATAAATATTTTGAGATAAGGGAACACATAGACACCTAGGGGTCCAAAGGGTAATAACGACAATATTAAGTTAAGCACTAAGAATTTAAGTAAACATTTTAAGGATTTAGCAGACTTCAACAAATGGCCATAGTGATAAACTACTAATTAGACCCTTGGAATAAAACTAGTATAAAAGGACTAAATCGAACTAATAGGAATTGATGGGTTGTACAAAATATCAATAATGAGTCTCTAGTGCATTTTAAGTCAATTACACATTTTTGCCTGTAAATAGGTCTTTATGTAGTAACTAGACAATAACACATAAAAAGGAAGTTGGATTTATATGAAAAACAATATAGAATTAGTAAACAAGTTTATAAAGAGAAATTAAGAGTAACTAAGACTATTAATTAATGAAGGAAGAGAATAGTTTAAAAGTAATAGCTAGAGATACAAATTGTTAATAACTAGGTATTATTCGAGTGAAAAGGGAGTTAGATCTAGATTATAAACAATTAATAACTCAAGATAATAATAAATCTTATGGGTACATTAAATAGTATCTAAAGATACCTAGTAAATGAAAAGGGACAAGTACCTAGTTGACAGGGATGGTAATTTAATGAAAAGTAATAATAACTAAATAGGGATTTAACATATATACATATATATACACTTATATATATGCTAGGTCAATAAATATACTTGTATGCCTAACACACACAGTTATTATATGTTACTTATAGAGAAATAATAGAAGTATTCCTTACTGCTTAAGGTTTAGTAATTATAAAACAGGAAAGGGATATATATATATAGTGAGCAATAGTACTTCATGATCAATATTACTAAAATAAATATGATCCGACTATGATATAGAATCAAATAGATAAATTAATCCGTGTCTGTTTCATGAGTGAGTTGTTTGACTGAACTAAGTATGCTTGATTGACTGACATGAATTATCTGGTGGCTGTGATATATATGCCAGTGTGAAGTTATAAGTATGACTAATTAACTAAGCATGATGAGATGTATGATTGCTAAATGTGCTCACTGAATGAGTAATGTGTGCTTCATTAATTAATGTGAATGATTATATGGATTACATATTCTTGTTGGCATAATATATGATATGAGTTTATGAAACATATGATGAAAGGAATGAATCTTATCGGATGCATCGATAAAATTTTATATGAAAAATAAAAGCAAAGAATATGTCATGGTAGGGATCCTGATATGATATGACGAATGGAATGGTGATGGAATGGATCCAATGAAATGGTAATATGTTGAGACACAAGTTTGTACCCCGAGAAATTAGAAACATGTGTACTCAACCTCACTTTCATTTTAATTATCGGAGGGATGTATTACAACTATAATAACAACTAAAGATAATATTGGCATATAAAATTAGACTGTAAGCCAATAACCAGTAAGAACTAAGTATACACTTATACCACTAGTACAACCCATATCCTTAAAATGGTCTTACCAAGTATTGTTACCACCAGTGACTTAAGATAATTCCCTGACTAGACTCACTTTCTCTAAAAGATAATTAAAGAAGATCTCAAGGACAATATAAAATAAACCTAATGTTAAGAATGAAAATGGCTGTTGAGGGGACCCTACTGATGACGAGCTTGATGGAAAATGAAAGAATATGTATGAGACATGCATCATTTGTATATGGCGTGTGGAAACTAGAGCATACACCATAGGTATGCTGGAGGACATTCATGTTTGGTCTCCGAGGAGAACCTTAGGAGTACAATCATGACGAAAACCCAATAGCATCAGAGTCACACCTGAGTCAGGTAAGACGATGCAAGCCTGGTGTACTTTGACTTAATGACAGGATGTATCTATGATCATGGAGAGCCAAGTCCTCTTTTATTATATGAGATGGATCCTTGATGATGAGTAGGACCTGAGAGTCCTTAGTACTTTGTAATGTAAGGGACTTAGTGGGCTCCAGTCGCTCTAGTACAGAAATGTTATGTTCAGGAGCAGCCTAAACAAGACAAATTCTTATAATGATGATGATGAGTATGATGATTGATGAGATGGAATTGGGCCCACATGCATCATGGCAAATAATAAAAAAGATGAATTAAAAATAATGGAACCCATGCATTGCATTACATGGCATTAATGAAATTGTATATGATTGTGATTGATATTTGATGTGTGAATTATTCTATGATTGTTATATTAGAAGAGAGAAAAAGAGAAAGAGGAAGAGAAAGGGAAACGTTAGGCAGGATTAAGTGATAGCAGAAAACTTGTTTGGATGTGTGTGGGGGATGAAAGGATTATGTGAGTACTTGTTTAGATGTTGTGGAGGATGTCAAAAATAACAACCCTCCGATTATATGGAAAAGAGAACTCACTTTTACGTTATTTTTCTAGACTCAAATTGGACCATGCACTCAACACCATAGTAATCAACGTAGACTTCGCATCAAGGAACAACTAAACACTCCTTGGACCGAGGATGATTATGATAAGAGATTTTTCTTTTCATGTTTATATGGGAGCCTGCACACCCCTGATTTTCAGTATGTATAATACGTTGAATATGACCTTGTATTGTATATAACTAAGTCGTATATAAGGTATCTATTCCACCAAATTCTCTTGTACAAAAAAGAAAAACTTTCACATTTTTCTAAAATTGTAACCTTTTAGTTAAGTAGAAGAATCTAATGAAAGAGGTCATTCTAGTTAACCGAGGGTGTTACATGACCCAATTACTGAAATCTTATGGAATTAATGACCCTTTTACCTTACGACCTTCGAACGATTTCAATACACCAAATCCCACTTTGATTACTCCCACATAAGTGTAAAGTTGTTGTTCTTCACAAATTCATACATATTTTAAGTTAGGAGTAATAGGGTTGCATAAATTTGGATCAAAAGAAGAGGAGAAAGCGAGGTCAAGTCTTGGGTTATACCTTGTAGGCCTTAAAGTGTTAAACGGTGGTTTCCCCGACACTTTCGTAAACGCTCTCCAAAGCTGCCATGATTCAGAGCCAAGGGAAAAAGAGGAATTTTAGAATTTTGCAACTTATGACAAAACCTATGGAGAACGAAGTGAAAAACTTACATGAAAAACTGGTGTGCTAAATTTGAATTGATACTATGGTGATAATGATAATGCTGAGGAGATGATGATGATAGAAGGGAGAATGGGTTCAGTTCTCCCCAAGGAAGATAAGAGTGAAGAAGAAATGCAATCTTGTCACTTGCATGGATAGAAACGTCACAAAGGAGTTGATGAATGGTAGAGGAAGAGAAAAACATACATTGACATAGGAAAATCTGTTCACGCACGAGAGAAAAGGAGAAGTGTAGGAAAATAAAATTAAAATTTAACAAAGTGGGATATTAGGAAACTTAGAATTTTATTTAGGATTTAAGTAGTAATTATGTAAATTAGCATCCAACTAGAGTAAATGTGTAATTGTAAAAATTCATTTGCTACTAATTAACAAGAATTAGATTTTATCTGAAGCTTTTAAGAATTTAGGATGTTACAAATATATTTAATAATATATTTTAATAATAAAGTTATTGAAAATATATAATAAAATATATTTTTAGATATATTATTATGTAAATTATTATTATATATAGTTAATTTTTTAAAAATATATTAGTATTAAAGATGTATATATAATATATTTATTTATATTATTAATAATAAAATACTTAATAATTATTTTAATAAAAATATATTATTTTTAAAATATTTTACTATTGAAATTGTTAAATATATGCTTAAATATTTTATTACTATTAAATATATTTTTAAATATGTTATTGGTATATTAGTATAATAAAAAATATTTTAAATATTTATTATTAATAATGTGATTAAATATACTTGAAAATATTTTTAATAATATAATTAAATATGTTTGATATATATTTTTAATACTTATATATTTAAAATATTCAAAAATATATAATAATACCTTATATAATAATATATATTAAAATATATTTTATTATATATTTAAAATAACTGTATTATTAAATATATTCATGAGAAATATATTTTTAAAATATATAATTATATTATGAAATTTATTATTTGAATAATATTGTTAAGAATATATTTAATCAATATATATTATCATCAATATATGTATATTAATTAATAATTGATAAACAAATATGAATACAAATGGTATCCTTTATATATTAATATTACCATTCATGTAATGATGGTGCGTTATGACCTAGTGGTAATTTTGTTAGTGTTTTGCCTATAGGACCTAAGTTCCAAACCTGTTGGATGGGACTTGAATGAAAAGAAAAAAAAATAGGGGATCATAGCGAAACAAACTTAAAAGATAAAGGACCAAGTTATATATTTAGCCCTTAATAATACCTATTGTAGAAATCCTTGGTAGGAAGAAAGAAGTCTCTAAAATAGTACCTGGACAATGGTTGCTCATGACACATGGGAGAAAGGTTTATGTTCCTAGACCTCTAGCTACATGAAAGAAGAATAATTACCTTTAAAGGTAAACAACCAAGGTACATTATAGGAATAGGTAAAATTGGTAAAGCATTTTTTCCTTACATAGATAATGTAATCTATGTCAAAGACTTAAAACACACTCTACTGAGCACTAGTCAATTTTGTGAGAATGGATATGATGTTTCTTTGAAAAAAGATGAATCTACAATTCAAAACAAAGATAAGTCAGTATTTTTTAATGCATTCGGACATAGAAATCTTCATAAAATTAAACTAGATGATATGAAAGATCAAGATATAACGTGCTTATTCTCAAACAGTGATGAAACTTGGCTTTGGCATAAGAAGCTTGATCACATAAACCTCAAATATCTCTTGAAATTAAGCAAACTTGAGATTGTGAAAGGCTTAGTTAAGTTTTCTTATGAAGGTAAAACTCTTTATGAAGCTTTTTAAAGGGAATAACAAGTAAAAACCTTTTTAAAATCCAAAAAAATTGTTTCAACATCTAGACCCCTTGAGTTGTTACATATGGATATGTTTAGACCAATGACATTCAAAGTCTAGGTGGAAAAAGATATTGATTAGTCATTGCTAATGATTATACTAAATTAACATGGGTATGTTGTAACACCCTCAATTAACTAGGATAATCCCTCTCACGGGATCATTCTACTTAATTGAGAGGTTACGAGTTTTTAGAAAATATGGAAGTATTTTTTTCTATACAAGAAAATGCTGGTGGATCAGTAGTTGAAATAAAACTCCTTATACATTACTAGGTCATGACCCCACCTAGGTATTGTACTTGAAAGAATGGGGCATGTAAGCACCCAATAAATAGCCATCTAGTTCTCATTACTTATTTAATTACAGGAATTAAACCTATATTAGGGCTAGCTCTACTGAAGTAAGTAAGTACTTTTTTATATCCTACCTAACAGTCCCCAACTGAGTGGTATACTAGTGGTCCTCAAGCTCTGGTTCTCAGTTTATAGTGAACAAACATATACAGTCTAGAGAGGTGAGTATACACTCTCAACCCAGAGAGTTTTCACACAAGGGCGTACCCAATTAATAATTATCATTAAATCATCATAAAATATGTCTTGTAAATAGACTATTATGAAATAACTTTCCACTCACAATGACATTATGATATGCATGGGTTAAGTGTCTTATGATTTATGTAAGATTAAGTTTCATGATGCATGTGGGCCCATATTAATAAAACCATTTTCCTTATCATCTCTTCCACAGTATGTCTATTGGGAGATCATAATAGCTAGAGCTATCAGAGAACACCAAGTCCCTGCAATATAAGGGTATCGAGGACACGTATGTCCTACTCACCATGGATCCATCTCATCCCACAATTTGTGATCATAATACAACGAGACTTGGCTTTGCATGACCATAGTTACACTCTATCTTTAGTTGAAGTGTATTGGCTTGCATCCATACACCTTGTAACATCCCTAATTTTATATAAATGATTAAATAAAGAGGAATAAATATGAAATAATTATAGGTGAGTTCATTAATGTCCCAAAATATTAGAAATAATTAAATTAAGATTTTTGGGAATTATTCATAATTTATTAAGGCTTTATGAGCTGATCACATACCCAATTAAAATATGGGTGTTGGACCAAGTATCTCCAATTGAGGTGCCATTGATCAGGGCTGTTAAGAATATTATTAGGAGTCTGAATATATATTCGGAATAATTTTTAGATAGCGTATTGAGCCCGAACAAAGATCCTGTAAGTTATAAAAATGGAGAAAATTTAAATGATAGGCCAAATTAAAAACTTAATTCCCCATTCTTCTCTCATTTCTCATGTTGGCTCTCTCTTCTCCTAAGGCAAACAATCTCTTCTTCTTCTCCTTCATTCATTCTTCTTCTCTTTCCAAAAACCTAAGCAAGTGGTCTGCCCATCCTTCTCCTCCACTTTTATTTTCCCTAAGCTTGAAGGAGGTGACATTGATTTGAAGCTTCTCCTTCCTTCTCCCTCAATTTTTGTCACCCATCTTTCTCTTTCTAAAGCTCATTGTTGTTTGTTGGTGAAGGTAACCTTCTCTCCTTTTCTTTGAGCTTATACCCTTGGTTATGGGTTTTGGGTGTTTGGAAGAGTATTAAATGTAAATGGGTTGTTGGGAGAAGCATTTAATATGGAAACCCTAAGGTGGGGTGGTCTTAAATGCAAGCTTGATGGACCATTAATGAGGTACACAAAAATTAATGCTTAGAATAGTAGAAGATGATATGCATTTATGATGTTATAGGATTTTTAGAGAAACCCTAACCTGTGAAAAATTAGGGAAAATGATTAATGTTGGTTGGAAAATGATTTAATGAGGGAATAAATGATATTTGAATGATAGGTATGAGTAAATATGTTAAGAGAATATTTATTGGTGGTGAGACATGATGTTGATAAGGGTAGGTGGCCATTAATGGTGACTAATGGCCATTGGTATGTCAACCCTTTTGTGGGTATGGCCTTAAGTGCATAAAAATGAACTTGAATGCCTAACCCATGGTGGTTGAGGTGAAATTAATGAAATGGAAAATGACTTGATAATGATAATGTTGTAAACACCAAGTGTTAGACTAGAATATGTAAATCTAGGTGATGTTGAGTAGAAAATAATGATATATGCCTCATGAAATGTAGGACCCATTCCAAACGACGAGGCGGGAACGTGGTATCGCTCGGAATTCTTCTCTTAAGGTAGGAGAGGAGTTTTATATTCTAAATGCATAAATTGAGTAGTGTTTGATTGTCATATGTGATAATATGCATGTTTGCCTTGTTTGAGTAGTAATGATGAATTGTGGTTGTTAAACATGATGATGATGATGAATATGCATAGCAACATGTAATGTGCATTTGGAATGTTTATGGTATGCTAAATGGCGATGATGAATTATTTGGCTAGTATATTGCCTTGATGATAATGTGATTGTGTTATGTTCACTATGAATGTGGAATGGTAATTATTGATGATGAATAAGAATGAAAATGGATGATTAGCATGCCTTTCTGATGATGAAGGATTGTTGATTGAAATTGATCATTTGATGCCCTTGTGACAATGAGGAATTGTTAAATATGCCACACTAAAATTTGAACAATAATAACAACCAATGATAATAAAATCCACTAAGAAATGTATGGTGGAAATGATGGTGATGTTGATTGGTGAGTGGCATAATTAGGATGCATAGTTATGAGAATGCATTATGATTTGTATTTGCATTGCATCCATAGCATACTGCATAGCTGCCGGTACTGGAATGTTAGGGGATTCCCCCGGCCAGCCCAGTGGGAGGGCAACTCGGTGCACAAGTATATTTATTTTCCCCTGTGACTCGGAGTGTAAGTCACGAAGCCGCCTATGTATAGCTACGGGGAGCTGCATGTGGCCGACCCTGTGGGGGTGACTCTTTCATTAGCAAGTGTCCCCGGTGGTCCGATGGATCACAACCGCTATAGTATGAATGATGGCTGGCCCATGACACCTTATATTAATTATGATGTTTACCGCGGTCATGGTGTAAATGGCCAGGTGTTACAAGATGGGCGATACGGTTTGGTACTAGTAAAACCTAATGATATACATGTAATTTGATGATATATGTGTACACATTTTTTTACTATAGTAGGGGTAAGGTTATATGATCATACTTGGCCTACAATTTGGTGATTATTCCCACAGTCGGATTCGTAATTGATATTACTCTGTCATGCATGTGCATTAGCTTAAGAGCATTTGCATATAGCAAGGAGGTAAATTAGTGTATAGGAAGTGCCTTGGCCGGCGAGTATTGATTTTGTATAGCATATGATGAATGATGTATGCTCAATATGTACTTGAATGGTGTATGTGCATTTTGGAGGTCATAGGTGAAAATTGGACCTTATATGTATGGCTAATTTTTTATTATGACCTAGACAATGTGTGATGTTAGTTATAGGGCTGAAATTATTTCCCAAGTGATGAAGGGATGATGTTAATTCATGAGTTACAATGTTTTATGAATTGTATGTAATGTTGTGTTTTGATGTTCATGCCTATTTGAGGAACCAATAGGGTCAAATTGTGTTTTAAGTGGTTTTGATGGTATATAATGACCACAATAGCTTAAATTCATGATTTCTAACTTGTTGAAATTGGAATGGGCCAATTCCATTGAGAATAGGTCCTTGAGTTGCACAAAAATGCCTCAAAATAAGTGAAACATATTCATGCGTATAACTCTCTTGTTTTTAGGAATTTTTGAGTGTGTCTAGTGGCCACGCGTTACAAATGATGTATATAAGTTGGTATCAAAATTTGGTAGGCATTGGAACTCATATGAAAAAGTTAGGGGGTTAGAAGTCCAAAAATGTAACATTTTCTGTATAAAATGACCTCTTTGCTGTCATGAATCGATTCACAACAGTGTGCATATCGATTCAAAGCTCGCTGGATTAACTGTTCCTAATTTTGGTCACTTTGAATTGATTCAAGCCCCCGCATGAATCGATTCAAAGCTCATTGGAATCACTGTTCATGATGTCCAGGAACGTTTGAATCGATTCAAAGGGGTCTGTTTTCATTGTTTAGACTCCAGAAGCACTTGAATCGATTCTAGGGGTGCCTGAATCGATTCATACCCTTGATTCTTCAAATTTTCATTTGTTTTTGTTGATGGATGGGTTCCATTTAGCTGTGGCACAATTGTATATCCATGTGAGACTTTATTTACAACTTTTAGCCATCAATGCAAGTCTATTTAAACCCTTTCTTATTTTTTTCCATAACTCTCAAATCGGTTATGCTTTCCGTTATCCTTTATTGATGATCCTATGGTCAATTGTCCAAGGAAGACTCTTAATTTAATTCATTCACCTTCTCATATCTCGTGGTTCCTTCTATTCTTTAACTACTATAAAATCGTAAAAAATTTACCCTAATTTTTAGGGTGTCTCAACCTAGTATCAGAGTATTGTTTCCTCTTTGGTAGAGACTTAATGGATGTTATGCAAGCAATTCTTGCTTATAATTGAATTGTTTGAGTTGTATTCGATTGAGTTATGGACTTTTGATTATATTGTGACTGTTTTGCATTGGATTGAGATTCGTGTGCTTATTGTTTGAGTCCGGCCAAAATTCCTTCACTATTTACCTTCAAGGATGAATATGTTATGATTATGCATTGAGATTAATATAACTATTATGATATGATGCATGATGGACCAATGGGTGTTGAAACCTTTATATAAATGTATATAGATTAAAGGTTGATGGTTTGGTCTAGTTTAGTCATGTGTGAGCCATGTCTTAATGTATAGGCATGAAACATGGCTGGTAGGCATAATCGTGAAGCGGCTGTTATGGCATCTGCTTTAAATCGTTTTATAGATCTCTTAGAAAAACAAGGCCAATAAAATGTGGGACAAGGTACCCAAGGTCTTGATCAATTTCTCAAGAAGAAACCTTTCGAGTTCCATGGAGGGTATAAACTCGAGGATGCGTATGTGTGGATCAATGATCTTGAGAGGATCTTTGCGAGTTTTAAATGTTTTGAGGCTCAAAAGGTTAAGTATGTTGTCTTTATGGTCCGCGATGAAGCTGAATCATGGTGGCGTCTTACTAGGGGATGCATGTTGTCTGCTAATGTTCCCTTGGAGTAGGAAAACTTCAAGGTTGAATTCTTGAAGACATATTTTCTGGAAAGCTATAAAGTAAGAAAGAGCTTGAGGTCATGGAGCTTAAGCAAGATGATATGACCATGGAGGAGTATGCCTTCAAGTTTGAAGAGCTTTGTGCATTCTATCCTCCTTATCAACAAGAGAATACCGAGACTTTGAAGTGTGTGAAGTTTGACAATGACTTAAGGCCCGAGATCAAGCGAGTTATTCGACATCAAGAAATTAGAAGCTTTCCCGCGCTTGTGAACAAGTGTCACATTTATGAAGAGGATGATGTGACTCCTTTGAGTCAAGACAAGCCTGAGCCTAAATTGAAGAATCAATTTTTTGGTTTCAGGAGGCACCGCCAATTCAAGAAGAAGAAATTCTTTTGTGATGAATCCTCCAATGCAAGAGGACGTGGTGCGTTTAAAGGTGGTAATGGTAATGGTAACCAAGGTTGGGGCAATGTCCAAGGCCTAACTTTCTTTAAATGTGGTGCCAACCATTTGGCATGTGATTGCCCAAGAGATGATGTGGTGTGTTACCAATGCAACCAGCCCGGGCCTATTTGCCTTAATTGCCTGTTGAACACCAGAAATGCTAATGTTGATACTCCTATTTGCATGAATCATGATGCTAACCGTGGAAGCCATGGTGGTTTCGGAGGTCATGGTCATGGAAATGGTAATGGTTATAATGATGGCCATAAGGATGGCCGTGGTGAAAACCATAATGGTGGGAGAAATGGGAATGGTTGAGGCAATGGCCATGGTGGAAGACATGGAAATCGTAATGGTGGTGATCAACCCCAAGCCGCTGGAAGAATCTTTGCCGTTACCAGTGAAGAAGCTGCACAAGCAGAAGACCTTTTCCAAAGTAAGTGTGAAATTCTCGGTACTTCTGTATGTGTTATCTTTGATTCAGATGCTACTCACTCCTTTGCTTCCGAGGATTATGTTAGGCATTTGAAAATGCCTGTTTGTATAATGAGAGGTTATATAATGGTAACTACACCAACCGGTGCTTGTTTAAGGATGGTGACTTGATGTGAGGATATCGAGGTGACTCTTGAGGGTAGAAAGTTTGTTGTATCTCTAGTGTGCTTACCTGTGAAAGACCTGGATATTATCCTAGGCATGGACTGGTTGTCTGCCAACAAAGTCCTAGTGGACTGTCATAACAAGACAGTGATTTTTCTGACTCCAAATGTAGAACGATTTGACTTGCAAGGTATCTCTCAGCTTCTTGTGATGTTCTGTATGGTTGATGGGAATGGTCTTTCCCAATCTTGTGAAATTCCTGTTGTTTTTAAATTTTCTGATATATTCCTGGATGAAATTTCTCGGATTGCCTCCTCCACGTAAAGTGGAATTTTCTATTGACCTTATTCCTGGCACTGAGCCTGTGTCCCAAGCTCCTTATAGGATGTCTCCTATGGAGTTATCTGAGTTGAAAAAGCAAGTTAAGGAGTTACTCGAAAGAGAATTTATTCGCCCAAGTGTATCTCCTTGGGGTGCTCCACTATTGTTGGTGAAGAAGAAAGATGGAAGCATAAGGTTGTGCGTTGACTATTGCTAACTCAACAAGATGACTATTAAGAATAAATATCCCCTTCCTCGCATTGATGATCTTTTGGATCAATTGAGGGGTACAGTTGTATTTTCTAAGATTGATTTACGTTCTGGATATCACCAAATTCGGATGAAGACTAATGATATTCCAAAAACTGCTTTCCGAACGTGTTATGGCCACTACGAGTATGTGGTGATGCCATTCGGTGCGACCAATGCCCCTATGATTTTCATGGACTACATGAATCGCATCTTCCATAAATTTCTTGATCAATTCGTCGTGGTATTCATCGATGATATTTTGGTATACTCTAAGAGCCATGAAGAACATGAAAGGCATCTTCACCTTGTATTGGCTATTCTTCAATAGAAACGGTTGTATACCAAATTCTCTAAGTGTGAATTCTGGTTGAACGAGATATCATTTCTTGGTCGTGTAATCTCTTGTGATGGTGTTGTTGTTGATCGATCAAAGGTTAAAGCTGTTATGGCTTGGGAAAGACTGATGTCTGTGAGGGAAATAAGAAGTTTCCTTGGTCTTGCCGCTATTACCGGAGGTTTATTGAAGAATTCTCCCATTTAGCTTTACTGTTGACGAAGCTAACTTGTAAAACTATTTGTGTGGACTCTTGAATGTGAAGAAAGCTTTCAAGAGTTGAAATTAAGGCTTACTACCACAAAAGTGTTAGCCTTACCTGATTTGCTCGATGACTTTGTGGTGTACTGCGATGCTTCTAAGCTTGGTCTTGGTTGCGTGTTGATGCAAAAAGATCGTGCGATAGCCTATGTGTCAAGACAGTCGCGACCGCATGAGGTTAATTACCCACACATGATCTTGAATTAGCGGCGGTGGTGTTTGCTTTGAAGTTGTGGCAACATTATTTGTATGGTTCTAAGTTTGTGGTCTTTAGTGGTTACAAAAGCCTTAAGTACTTGTTTGATCAAAAAGGAACTTAATATGCGCCAACAGCGATGGATGAAGTTTTTAAAAGATTATGAATTCGAGTTGAGGTATCATCTTGGAAAGGCAAACATGGTTGCCGATGCTTTGAGCCGAAAGTTGTTGCATGATTCCACAATGATGGTGAAAGAAATGGAGCTAATTGAGCAATTTAGAGACTTGAATATGGGTGTAGAGATATATACCCCAAAGAAGATATCCCTTGAGATGTTGACAGTTGCTAATGTGTTCCTTGAAACAGTGAAATTACAATAACTGAAAGATAAGTATTTGATTGAGATGAAAGAAGCTCAAGCTAATAGAAAGAATTCAATTTTGACGGAAGGTCATGATGGTATTTGGCATGTGAAGGGCCAAATTTATGTTCCATCTAGTGGTGATTTGTGAAAATTGGTGCTTAAGGAAGCTCACAAGAGTGTGTTGAGCCTTCATCCTAGTTCCATAAAAATGTATCAAGATTTGAAGAAAAATTTCTGGTTGCCCGGTATGAAACGTGATGTGGCAAACTTTGTAGCATCTCGCCTTATTTGTCAGAAGGCTAAGGTTGAGGATCAAAAACCATCTGGTTATTTAAGACCTTTGGAGATCCTAGTTTAGGAATGGGATAGTATTGCTATGGATTTTATTTCTGGGTTGCCCAGGACTCGTGCTAGAAATTATTCTATATGGGTGATTGTGGATCGATAATGAAGTGTGCTCACTTCTTACCCATGAGTATGAAGAGCTCATTGGAGAAATTAGCCCAGTTATACATAAAGGAGATTGTTATACTACACGGTGTACCATCTAGTATTATATCTGCTTGTGACCCTCAGTTTACTTCCCGATTTTGGGGAAGCTTACATCATGAGTTAGGGTCTAAGTTGAAGCTTAGTTCTGCTTATCATCCTCAGACTGACGGACAATCCGAGAGAACTATCCAAAGCCTTGAAGATTTGTTAAAGGCTTGTGTTCTGGAGTATGGTGGATGTTGGGAGAGATTTCTTCCACTGGTCGAATTCACTTACAACAACAGTTACCATAGTAGTATCTGTATGGCTCCTTTTGAGGCACTTTATGGTAAAAAGTGTAGAACGCCTCAGTGTTGGTTGGAAACTGGTAAGAATTTTGCCTTAGGGTCAGAGATTGTTCAAGACAACACCAAGCATATTAGAAAGGTACAAGAGAATATGAAGATTGCTAAAGACAGACAGAAGAGTTATTATGACAAAAGGCATAAACCACTTGAGTTTCAAGTGGGTGATCATGTATTTTTGAAGGTCTCGCGTGATAAAGGTATTGGTAGAGCCTTAAAGAGCAGAAAATTAAGTCCTAAATTCATTAGACCGTTTGAGATTCTTGAGCGAATCGATGATGTTACTTATCGGATCGCACTCCTTCCACATCTTGTAAATCTACACAATGTGTTCCATGTGTCACAGTTGAGGAAGTATATTCATGATCCCTTACACATGATCCCGGTTGATGATGTTGATGTGCGGGATGACTTGTCCATTCCTCATATTTTCATTCGTATTGTTGAGCATTTTGTGAAGAGGTTACAAAACAAATTGGTACCTTTGATGAATGTGGCCTGGAAACATGGCAATGTGGAGACATTCAAGTGGGAACGTGAAGATGATATTCGGGAGCGTTATCCGAATGCGTTTGAATCTGGTACGTTAGATTTTGAGGACAGAATTTCTTTTAGGTGGGGTGGATTGTAACATACCTAATTTTATATAAAAGATTAAATAAAAAGGAATAAATATGAAATAATTATAGGTGAGTTAATTAATGTCCTAAAATATTGGAAATAGTTAAATTAAGATTTTTGGGAATTATTGATAATTTTTTGAGGCTTTATGAGCTGATGACATACCCGATTAAAATATGGGTGTTGGACCAAGTATCTCCGATTGAGGTGCCATTAGTCAGAGCTATTAAGAATATTATTGGGAGTCTGAATATATATTCAGAATAATTTTTAGATAACGTATTGAGCCCAAACAGAGAACCTGTAAGTTATAAAAACAGAGAAAATTTAACTGATAGACCAAATTAAAAACTTAATTCCTCATTCTTCTCTTATTTCTCACGTTGGCTCTCTTTTCTCCTAAGGCAAACACTCTCTTCTTCTTCTCCTTCATTCCTTCTTCTTCTCCTTCCAAAAACTTAAGCAAGTGGTGTGCCCATCCTTCTCTTCCATTTTTGTTTTCCCTAAGCTTGAAGGAGGTGACATTGATTTGAAGCTTCTCCCTCCTTCTTCCTCAATTTTTGTCACCCATCTTTCTCCTTCTAAAGCTAATTGTTGTTTGTTGGTGAAGGTAAGCTTCTCTCCTTTTTCTTTGAGCTTATACCCTTGGTTATGGGTTTTGGGTGTTTAGAAGAGTATTAAATGCAAATGGGTTGTTAGGAGAAGCATTTAATATGGAAACCCTAAGGTGGGGTGGTCTTAAATGCAAGCTTGATGGACCATTAATGGGGTACACAAAAATTAATGCTTGGAATGGTAGAAGATGATATGCATTTATGATGTTGTAGGATTTTTAGAGAAACCCTAACTTATGAAAAATTGGGGAAAATGATTAATGTTGGTTGGAAAATGATTTAATGAGGGAATGAATGATATTTGAATGATAGGTATGAGTAAATATGTTAAGAGAATATTATTGGTGGTGAGAGTTAATGTTGATAAGGGTAGGTGGCCATTAATGGTGACTAATGGCCATTGGTATGTCAACCCTTTTGTGGGTATGGCCTTAATTGCATAAAAATGAACTTGAATGCCAAACCCATGGTGGTTGAGGTGAAATTAATGAAATGGAAAATGAGTTGATAATAATAATGTTGTAAACACTAAGCGTTAGACTAGAATATGTGAATCTAGGTGATCTTGAGTAGAAAATAATGATATGTGCCTTATGAAATGTAGGACCCATTCCGAACGACGAGGCGGGAACGTGGTATCGCTCGGAATTCTTCTCTTGATGTAGGGGAGGAGTTTTATATTCTAAATGCATGAATTGAGTAGTGTTTGATTGTCATATGTGACAATATGCGTGTTTGCCTTGTTTGAGTGGTAATGATGAATTTTGGTTGTTAAACATGATGATGATGATGATGAATATGCTTGGCAACATGTAATGTGTATTTGGAATGTTTATGGTATGCTAAATGGCGATGATGAATTTTTTGGCTAGTATATTGCCTTGATGATAATGTGATTGTGTTATGTTCACCATGAATGTGAATGGTCAGTATTGATGATAAGTAAGAATGAAAATGGATGATTAACATGCCTTTATGATGATGAAGGATTGATGATTGAAATTGATCATTTGATGCCCTTGTGACAATGAGGAATTGTTAAATATGCCACTCTAAAATTTAAAAAACAGTAATAACCAATGATAATAAAATCCACTAAGAAATGTATAGTGGAAATGATGGTGATGTTGATTGGTGAGTGGCATAATTAGGATGCATAGTTGTGAGAATACATTATGATTTGTATTTGCATTGTATCCATAGCATACTGCATAGCCGTTGGTATTGGGATGTTAGGGGATTCCCCTGGCTGGCCAGTGGGAGGGCAACTACGTGCACGAGTATATTTACTTTCCCATGTGACTCAGAGTGTATGTCACGAAGCTGCCCATGTATAGTTACGGGGAGCTGCATGTGGCCGACCCTATGGGGGTGGCTCTTTCATGAGTAAGTGTACCCAGTGGTCCTATGGATCACAGCCGCCATGGTATGAATCATGGCTGGCCCGCAACACCTTTATATTGATTATGATGTTTACCGTGGTCATGGTGTAAATGGCCAGGTATTGCAAGATGGGCGATGTGGTTTGGTACCAGTAAAACCTAATCATATGCATGTAATTTAATGATATATGTATACATATTTTTTCTACTGCAGTAGGGGTATGGTTATATGATCATACTTGACCCATAATTTGGTGATTATTCCCACAGTCGGATCCACAATTGATATTACTCCGTTGTGCATGTGCATTAGCTTAAGAGCATCTGCATATAGCAAAGAGGTATGCTATAGGTGATGAAAAATGGTGATGGTTGTGATTAGGTGAGAAAATACCTAAAGACAACATAAAAGATATGAATACAAATACATGTATAGTGTATAGTGATTTTATGTGTAATAGCCCAATATGATGAGGGGTTCCATTGTGTGTACGCATATATACTTTGTCATGACCCATAAGGATGATTGAGTTATGTGTATGATTGGTGAGATGTTGATAATTATGATGATGAATGATATGTCGATGCAAAGTATACATGATGTTGAATACATATGCACATTATCACATTGTATTCATATTCATTCTTTGGAATGTATAACTCACTCTCCCATGTTGTCTATTTTTAGCCTTGTGATGCAGGACACTAATGGAACTGAGATTATATGTTTTGGAAATGTGCATTTTAATGGTGGAGCTAAATTAGTGTATAGGAAGTGCCTTGGTCAGCAAGTATTGATTTTGTATAGCATATGATGAATGGTGTATGCTCAATATGTACTTGAATGGTGTATGTTCATTTTGGAGGTCATAGGTGAAAATTGGACCTTATATGTATGGCTAATTTTTTATTATGACCTAGATAATGTATAATGTTAGTTATGGGGCTGAAATTATTGGCCAAGTGATGAAAGGATGATGTTAATTCATGAGATACAATGTTTTATGAATTGTATATAATGTTGTGTTTTGATGTTCATGCCTATTTGAGGAACCAATAGGGCCAAATTGTGTTTTAAGTGGTTTTAATGGTATATATGACCACAACAACTTAAATTCATGATTTGTGACTTGTAGAAATTGGAATAGACCAATTCCATTGAGAATAGGTCCTTGAGTTACACAAAAATGCCTCAATATGAGTAAAACGCATTCATGCGCATAACTCTCTCGTTTTTCGAAATTTTTAAGTGTGTCTGGTGGCCACGCGTCACAAATGATGTATATAAGTTGGTGTCAAAATTTGGTAGGCATTGGAACTCATATGAAAAAGTTAGGGGTTAGAAGTCCAAAAATGTAACTTTTTCTACATAAAATGTAACTTTTAACACCTGGGTGTCTTTGCCCTTAATTCGTTAGGTCCCACTTATTTATCGAACTAAACTATGTAGCAAATATAAGTAAGAATATATGTATTCATATATACATATAGATCATACTACCTTATACATTTAATAATTGGTTATACCCTTCCATCACTCATTGAATTTCATTTAAAGAAAAATACAGAGTATCTCTTCGAGGATAAAACAATGCCTGGCTGCTACCCTTATTAGTATGCTCGAATAAATCTAAAAGACTTATGGAGCATTTCAAAATAAAGCAGTATTCAGCCATAATTCTTGTATGGTGAAAAGGTGGAATATCTTTTAGAGAACAAACAATGCTTGGCCGCTACCTTTATTAGTATGCTCTAATAAATCTAAAGGACATGGAACATTTCAGAATAAAGTAGTACTTGACCATTATTCTCGTGTAATATAAATTTAGAGTATCTTTCAAGGAGTAAAATAATGCTTGGCCGCTACTCTTATTAGTATACCCGAATAAGTCTAAAAGACTTATGGAGTATTTCGGAATAAAGTAGTACCCAGCTATTATTCTTGTGTATTGAATAAATCTAACTAGACTTATCGCGTATGTATCGACTTTAAGTCTCATTTTGATCGATTTATAGAAAATAAGGTTCATAAATAATTTGTTTGGAAAAGAATGTATAACATTTATTTAAAATTCAAAATAATAATATTTATTTTGACTTTTCCTTTCCCTTTTCTTTTTTGTTAAAATGTTCGATAAAAATAATAAAAAAACATTTTCCTGTTACGAAGTTTAACGCTGAAGGATCTACGTCGACACCTAGTGCTCATTGTCTTTTCTCAATTAGGTATTTGGATAGCTCACTAGTCAACCAATGTCAATATGAAAATATTAATAATTATTTTAATAGGAAAAATACTAACAGTATCGAATAAGCGTAAATATACTAGAAGTTTCTAAACACCAAAAGGTTGAGGCTAAAGGGAGGCCATCCCAAAGCATGCAACTACCCCAAAGATATGAGAGAGAACTCCTTTTTATCTGAAATGGAATTCCTAATCCTTGGCAAGAAAGTGTCAAGCTCCAATCCTTCGTTCCGTGGCCCGATCATCGATACTTCAGCTCTAATCATTGAATCCTTGTCCCAATCATCCATGCATGTGATTTTCGGTGGGTGATTGTTGCATGTGAGGTGTCTTCATGGAGGTGGCCGTGAGATGGTGGTGAGGCCATAAAGTGATAGTGAGGCCGAGAGGTGGTGGTGAAGTGAAAAAGAAAAAGGAAGTGGATGAGAAGTGGGTAGTGGCCGTGGGTGACAAGGTGGTGGTAAGTGGAGAAGGATGTGGTGGGCATAGGTAGTGGTTGGTAGAGATGGCTCATAATGGCTTAAGGTAGAGAAGAGGTGGCTAGTGGGTGATGGTGTGGCGGCCGTGACATGCAAAGGGAGAAAAAAGAAAAGAAAGGATAGTGGAAGGCAGAAGAAGATGGTGGTTGGCGCGGTGGTAAGGTGAGTAGGCGGTGGCGTACGTGAGAGAAAAGAGAGAAAGAAGAGATTGAGAGTATTAGAGAGAGAGAAGATAGAAAGGGTTCAGTGTGAGTAAAGAAAAGAGAGGTGGTGAGGTGAATTTATAGAGGAAAGGTCGCCCAGTCGGTCAATCAATTAATCGATACCCGATGAAAATCCAAGACAATGTTTTTAAAGAAACTTGATAAATATTTAAAAGGTTGTTAGGCTTGGAATTTGGAAAAGTGATGAAAATTAAAGTTGTATGGTTCTCTTTACTCTTTAAAACAACCTAAAGAATAGGCAATTCTGACAACCAGAACAAAAGTTATGCCCAAACAAATAAAAACTGGCCCGGATACTCTCAAATTTCCAATAGCTAAAAATAGGAATTTATTGGGAACAATCTATTTAGAATTGGCTTTTGGGGTTTTCATAAGAATTGTAGATAATTTTTAACAAGTATATCGAGACAAGAATTACTCAATTCTGACATCGACAAAGAAAATTACGTGCGAATACCAGAAACTGGTCCTCTTTGGGTGTTACGAATAAGACAACGAAAAGACTAAATTTTTCACGCGTTTGTGATGTGAACTAGCTCTCAGAGTCTTCATGAGAATTCTAAAGGTTTTTATTACAAGAAGTTTGGGACCAGAAACACATGAATCAAGCATTCTTGGAAGGAGTTATGATTTTTTTATAAACCATACGAAAATTAACAAGATCACAAACAGGCTTTTATGATATGTAAACCTTGAATCTCAAACAGGAGTTGATCTGTTTGGAATTTGCCTTTGTGGCCTTCATGAAAGTTATAGGGAATTTTATTAGAAGTAAACTAAGACAAGAATTTCTAGGTTCCAATGTCATGGGTAAAAGTTACACTCAAAACACTAACTAGGGTCCGGTTCAATTACGGTATTACAAGTCAATGGGGTGTGTTTTCAAGAATTGTGCTTAATAGGGTCCAAATTAGAGTTGGGTGTCTTCAGGAGGAGTTTTAAGATTTCATTACAGACCATTAGAGTCTAGAATCATTGAGATTGGATACTCATGGCATTTGCACGGCCAAACTGGGGGAGGTGTTTTGGGTATAACTTAGGCTTATGAGTTTTACTCGATTCTTCTCAATTTATTGCATCTACCACACAATCTTACTAGTTCCCCTATAGATATACCAACCTTGGGATAGGATAGTCAATACATGACTATCCATACCCAAAGACTTATTCGTATATTATTGTTATTATTAATAATATTATTACTTTACTAGGTCTTGCCGACCCAGTTCAGTATTTTCATACATAAAGATACTATTCATGTAACAGAAAGGCCTCAACTTCAATCATTACCTATAGAAAATCATACTCTTCATTTCTTGAGCCTGTAGGCTGCTTATAGAAAACGAGGGGTATTACATATACTCTTTTATCCATAACGATAATTTTTACTATATCTTTAAATATTTTGTATAGGGGTACAGAATGAAATAGGATTTTGTATCATAGTGATAAGAAGTGATCATGAAGATGATTTAAAAAATGAAAATTTTGATCGTTTTTATGAAAAGAATGACATTTCTCTTAGTTTCTCTAGTTGTACAACACCATAACAAAATGGTGTAGTTGAAAGGAAGAACAAAACTGCAAGAAATGGCCAAAAGTACCTCTAAGTTGAAGTAATAAGTACTTCATGTTACATACATAACTATATTTTGATCTGATAAGGATTAGATAAGACTCCATATGATTTATGGAAGGGTATAAGACCTAACATATCCTACTTTCATCATTTTGGTTGTGGATGTTTTTTTTAAAATACAAGAGATCAACTAAGAAAGGTTGATTCCAAAGTTGAGAAGGGTATACTTCTAGGGGTACTTGGACACCTCCAAAGTATATAAGATATTTAATACTAGAACTCAAGTTGTTAAAGAATCCATGTTAAGCTCAATGATAACCATCAGGTTGATAAGTAATTGTTAAACCTAGTAAATAATCCTACATGTTTAAATGCAAATGAGAATACAAAAATCAAATAAGAAAAAAGAATCTCCTTAGATTCTATAGAAAATAGCCTATGTAAAGAATTAAAAGACAAGCCATCTAAAAGACTATCCGAGGCTCCATAGTCTAGAGAATGAAAGTTCAAGACTTGTCATCCAATGGATCAAATCATTAGAGAATCTTCTGAAAAAGTTAGAATAAGATGAAGCTTCAATGAACTTGGTGGAATGGCATTTATCTCTCAAGTAAAACTAAAAATCATAGATAAAGCCTTGACTGATGACCCTGAATTTTAGCCATGTAAGAAAAGATAAATCAGTTCACTAGAAATGATGTATGGGAATTTGTTCCTAAACCTAATTAGAAATCCATTATTGGAACAAGATGGGTCCTTAGAAACAAGTTAAATAAAGATGGAATGGATACAAGAAACAAAGCAAGAGTTATTGCTCAAGGATATAATTAACAAAAAGGCATAGATTTCATTGAAACCTTCACACTGGTAGCAAGAATCAAGGTAATACTACTTGTATATGTTGCTCAACATCCCATCAAGTTATACTAGATAAATGTAAAAAGTGTATTCCTAAATAGAATCATTGAAAAAGAAGTATATGATAGACAGCCCCTCAATTTTGATGACCCTAAGCACCTGAACATGTCTTCAAATTGAAAAAGTTTTTTAAGGTCTTCAACAAGCTCCTAGAGCTCGGTATGATCATTTGAGCTCTTTTGTCATGAAAAATGATTTTTCAAAAGAAAAGGTTGATACAACCCTTTTCAGACAACGAACAAAAGATGACTTCATTCTTTTATAGATTTACGTAGATAACATTATCTTTAGAGCAATGAATTACTACCTCTATAGAGACTTCTCCGAATTAATGGAAAGTGAGTTCGAGATGAGCATGATAGAAGAACTTCAATTCTTCTTAGGACTTCAAGCTCAATAATAAAAGGAAGGGACTTATATCCACCAATAGAAGTACACCAAGGAACTTCTTCAAAAGTTCAACATGAAAAATGTCAACCCTATGTCAACACCGATGTATCCATTGTCACACCCAAATTTCCCAAACTCAAATCTCGATATAATTAATGTAATTAAAACAATCCAAAAATATGAGTAAATTTTTTGCATTTAAAAAGAAGTCCAAACCCTTCAACATTACATCAAGATATGAACCACAGGAAATCAAAGGGTGAGTTTCTAGAATTTGTAAACTAGATCAATAAATAAATCGCCCATATGTGTATACAAAATAATCAAGTTTATAGCGGAAGAAAAACATGTATACAGGGCATACGCCTAGTCCCATATATAAAGATATAAGAAAAGGCCCAACAATAAGAAAAGGAACAAGAAAACCCAATTCAGGTTATCTCACTTAAGCGAGGCATCTCTCGCTTGAGCGAGACCATGATTATTCACTTGAGCGAGCCTAGACTCACCTGAGCGAGAAAACATTAAGCATCAGACCCAAAACCACACTTGAGCGAGATATGCTCGCTTGAGCGAGATACTTCTCGCTTGAGCGAAAAAGAGGTAAAATCAAATCCAACATTTTTGCTTGAGCGAGCTCTGCTCGCCTGAGCGAAAAACACAAAGGATCTTTTTCGTTAAACTCGCTTGGGTGAGCACTCACTCGCTTGAGCGAGATATCTTTCTTGAGCAAAAAAGAGGTAGAATCAAATCCAACACTTTTGCTCGAGCGAGGCTCCACTCGCCTGAATGAAAAACACACGGGATCTTTTTGTTAAACTCGCTTGAGTGAGCACTCACTCGCTTGGGTAAGCACTCACTAGCTTGAGCGAGAATTTTACAAAAACAAAAGATAACATCTTCGCTCGAGCAAGACTATGCTCGCTTGAGCAAGAAAACACTAGAATACTCAACACTAATACGTATCAGACTCGCTTGAGCAAGAATCATCTTGCTTGAGCGAGAATATCAGTAATTGCACATAAACTTGGATAATTCATATAATAGGGTATGCCAAAACTCAATACATGCATATTTGCTTCAAACCAGCACTTCGCATATGTGAGGACCGACCTTACATAATCTTTTAATTAATGAAAACATGGGTAAATTTTTTGCGATTTAAAAGCGTTTGAAGAATGAAGGGAAAACCACAAAATAACATTTCAACAAGTAACCCTGGACCATTTAAAAGACCTATCCCATATATGAAGATATAAGAAGGTATGTAAGTCAAATCAAGAGTGCACCTTGGACAATCAAAACATGATCATCAACAAGGCGTAATGGAAGTATAAGTTATTTCAAGAATTGTAGAAGGGTATAAAAAGAGGTTCAAAGGTACCCTATTTAATTGCTAAATGTGGTAAATATACATACATGTTGTATAATCATGCCATGGCTCAACAGTACCCAAACATAAAAAATTATGAATTTTTGGGAAAACAGGGCCATGAATCGATACAAGCAGCTTGGGAATCGATTCATGCGAGTTGGAGGCCATGAACAATGAGAACAGAACCTTATGAATCGATTCAGGGCTCGTATGAATCAATTCATGCCATTCTAGGGGCTCAAGAATCGATTCTCACGTCCTGTGAATGAATTCACATAATTCTGGAACACAATTCACAATTCTCACGTCCTCAATTATGCATAAACCACATAAACATAACTTCACAAATCTAACAATTCATCCATTCATGGATTCCATCCATATAAGTATCATCAACCATGCATCAATATAACATGTAAATCCATTGTATCACAATTATCAACAATCATTGTTAAGGTCACTACCAAAAATTAGCCTTCCAAAACATGTAAGGCCTAATTTTCACAAGTGACCCCCAAAACGTATACATATCACCATTCAATATTCAAGAAACAAAAAAGGCATATCCACATATCAAGTATTTTACAAAAGAATATCGACCAAGGCTTACAAGCTTTCCCTTCCCTATATTTACCTTCACCGTGCTCAACCTCCAAAAAGAGTAAGATATTCAACATACCTACATCAACCTTTAAAAATGGCAACTAGGAGGTGAGTAACATATACCAAATGAATCTAACTCATACATTATGATGATACATATATACCTGTGAACAACACACATTTCTCAAAGAGCATCATAAGCTCCTTTTACATGTCTCATTATTTCATCTCAACATAACACATATTCAAATCAATACATTCATAACATATATATCAAATCATTGGTAATTTCATAGTATACTATCACACACTTAAGGTTAGTACCACATTCTCTTTCTCTTTACTTATCAATCATCCATCGCCACTACGGGCTACTAACTCGACATATCTCTGACTATATGCAAATGCTCTTATGGCTAATGTATATGCACAAGGAATCGTTATCAAATCGCGGATCTAACTTTGGGAAACAACATCACATCAAATGTGGGTCAAGCATAGGTGTACTACTATGTCCCTACTGCAGTAGTAAATGTGTACACTTATATCATTAATTGCATGCATAATATCACTCTCTTACTGGTACCAAACCGCTATCACCCGTATGTAGTACTAGTCACCCTGTGACTTGTAGATTCACAACATGGCCTCACTTGCCAAAAGTACTACGGGCCCCTCCCGAACACACATTGAGAGAGCTGTGCCCCATAAGAACACCGAGGTCACTTGCTCATCAGAGTCGCTCACCCACTGGGCCCGCCACATAGGGTGTCTTGCCATAAAACTATGGGCAGCTTCGTGATTCCAAGAATCACTAGGGAACAACATATAATTTTACCCGTGCACTAGGCCGCCCTCCCACTGGGCCTGCCTATTGGAGCCCTTAACATTCCACATAGACAGCGAATGATATGCCATGGATGCAAATGTCAATCAATGCATTTCCCACACTATGCATGCTATCTTATAATGCCACTCCATAATCAACAACTCACTACCATCACTTAGTGGAATTCAATATTCTCATTATTCTCAACCATCACCAATTGCCATTGGATTTCATACACATCAACAGTTAGTGGAAATCATCATTTATCAAATCACATATCATGGGATGTTCAACATCATTGTAATCAAATTCATTCATAGTCTCAAAGCCATTCATAACAAGTCTCATTAACATGAGTCAAATTCAACATCATAATCATCATCCCAACAATATATGCCACCAATCATTCTAAATGCATTCAAATTTACATGAACATCAAGAATATCCATCCAAGCCAAATTATGATCACACAATCATACATACACATCAATGATGGATGAAATCATGCATTTAGAGATGTTACCCCCTCCTACCTTAAGAAAAGTAGAAATCAACACGGTCCGAAGGTCCCGCCTCCTCGATGGGGTTGTTCCTACATCACACAATGTACCATACAATTATTTTCTATTCAAACCACCAAGATTCAAGTGCTCTTATTTAATTACTTAGTGTTTATGCCATTTTAGATTTCCTACCTCTTTCATTTCATTTAATCCACTGCAACCACCAAGGGCATGGTGTTCCAATTCACTTATTATGCATTTAAGGTGTAACATCCCAGTTTTGAAGTTAGATACCGAATAAAAATTAACTAATAAGAAAAATTGAAAGTAAAGAATTAGTTGTTAATCATAACCAATATAGCCTGAGAGTTAATGGCAAGTTAATTGGACTTAATTGATGGGATGTGGCTGTCTGTGATTGGCGGAAGGTGTGAGTGGTCTGCGACTCACTCTTTCCCATCCCACTCCTTTCCCCCTCGCATGCGTATATAGGTGCGTATTCAGTATCACCGTGGGTGCAAAAAAAACTTCTCCCACTACTCCATTCTCTCTTTTCTTCTTCTTCGTCTCCATCTTCTTTCCTTTCCCCTGTTTTTATCCATCACGACGACAGTACGGGAAGAAGGTCAGAGCCCTGGCAGGTGAAGGACGATCGTAAAGCAGAGGAAGAACAACACCCCAACTCCGAGCCAAGTGCAGAGTACGACGGAGTGGAGAAAGGCTGAACGAATCGGTAGAAGGGCGTCAGATTCAACGTCGAAGAGCAGAAAAGCTTCTTGAAGTCCCTTTCGTAAGTAGGGGGTGCTTGCATGTTAAATGCATGGTCCACGAACGGTACTGGATGAATGTTCTGCTTGAATGTATGTGCATGTGTTTATGATGATTGGATCCTATGCATGATCGGAGATTCTGGAATCTGTGTGTTTTATAGTGGTTGAACAATAAATGCTTGTGATCTAGATGGTGGTAAAGTAGTATGTTAGTATTGATAATAACGAATGATATGCATGGTTCTATCCTTGTTAATGCTGTGAGAATATGAATGTGTGCTTGTTAGTTGATTTGTCAGATGCTATTACTTGATTGCTGATGGTTGAACATATTGGTGTAAATAATAAAGCGAATAAAGGTTGCATTGAATCTGTTCCTACTTAATGGTTACGAAGGAGGTATCGGTGGTGTGATAACGCTTGTTGGTAGATGCATTTAGCTGCATGGGTAAGAGTGGGGCGACCCATGGAAGGTCAATAGCCCCGAGGGAATGACTTCCAGTTACAGACCCCGGCTAGATTCCGAAGGAGCTCGTGGTAGCCGTAGGAGCTAGAGAAGAGTCTCGAGACGCCAATGGGAGGCCGGTACCACGCGGGAAGAGCTGAAGGACGAGGGGCCAGGGGAGGGGAAAACTGTAACTGAAAGTCATCACTCGAGTCGGATCTGCAGGCATGCATGTAGATATGAGGTTGATTAGAGTAGTACGTATAACGTATGTGGAGTGTTATGAATGGTCTCCGAGGGTGGGGAATACCTGTATGTGTTGTCTGTGTGTCTTAAATGTCATTTTGCAGTGTCTAACGTTAATTAATTTGAAAACGATTGAATGGATGTGAATGTACATGCTAACACTGATACCGAGTCCTTGATTGTCATTTTATATGTAAAAGCTCACCCCTGCAGTGGCTATACTTTCAGTGAACATCTCTCGGAAGGAAGGATGAAGGAAGAGCGAGTGCAGGACAATGAATCCGAGCGTTATTGGGACATATATCTACATGTGTATATATATAAATACTGTGTATAACGTTTTGTTAAGCCTTGGCCGGCTCGTGTTTTGGTTGTAGTCCTTACGTTAAAACTTGACAGCTTTGGGTAACAAAAGTCATGATGAAGTTTTTGTAATTATATGAATGTTTTCGTTTATATAAGTATATATTGTGTGTTCTTCTATGCTGTAGGTGAGGTTGAGCGGTGAAGAGGACTGTTTGAGGATGTCTTATGAGTGTAGGGTAATTATAATCCGAATGATTATAGGCCTGAGGATTTCCAAGTAAAAGTAAGTATGAAATCCCGAGTGAGGAAGAGTTGATATTTCCGAGTGAAAACCTCAAGTGATTCCCTTCAGAGAGAGGAGTTCGAATGGTGGTTTAGAGTGGATTGGATCTTAAGTTTAAGGTATCGATAACCGAGTGAAAGATGTGAAGTTCGAGTGAGAAGAAGTTCTGGAATCCGAGTGGGATAACCCTCACTTCCTGAGTAGAGTATGAGTGTCGCCGTATGGATAATTTGGAGGGCTAAGTTATGGAGTTCTGAACGACTAGAACGGTTCGCCCAAGCGTGAGGACTTGCGTTGAAGCGAGTAGGTGTCAGTGTGGTACACTGCCCAAATACCCTTCCCCTCCATTGTTACGTTAATGGATTCCAGATAATGGTGTTGACCCCTACTTGGGCGTTGTGGTTGAGTCCGCCCAGGCGTTGTCATACCCAGTTGAATTGGGCGGAATGAGTTCAGACCCCCTTTCCTCCAAACTAATACACGTGTGCATCTCCCTTCTCCTTCCCTTACCTGTTTCCCTATGCTGAACACCTAGTATTTCTTTGAGGAAGGGTTAGTCCCGTAGAAACGAGTGAGGACCGGTATGGGGTTTCCTTTGTGAATTCCCTCTCCATCCGCTGTTGCTTTGCCATACCCCGCCTAGGCGGTATCAGACCTCGCCTGAGCGAGCCAACGATGTTGTGTAATCTGCCCAGGCGCTGGTGTGTTACATTAAACCAAATGAACCAGTTCCAGTCTTAGCTTTTCTGTTATTTGCCATATGTGTATGAATGCTCTCTATTTTCCCTTGCCTACTTCTTCCCTTCTATATTGAAGGAGTCGTGGCTGTTTTTGTGAAAAAAAAAAATTTCCTCATTGTTTTGGAATTATTATTTGCAAAGATTAGGGTGTTACATTTTGGTATCAGAGCAGGCCGAAAGGTCCAAGGCCAAGGTATGCTTACCGAGTGTAAGCGATTGCGTGTTTTCTGACTAAATGGTCATAATTGTTGTGATGTTAGTTGAACCTGATTGATATTGGCTTGAGGATTGGAGGTTGTTTCCTCCTGGTCCGATTGTGTGTGTAACCTGGAAGAATGATATAATGTGCTAAGCTATTGAATGTTAGACTGAGAACCCGATCGGTAGTAAGTGGCTCGGTATACTTATCCTCGAATGTCGATTTCAGGATAAGGAATGACACATCGCCAAAGCATGGAGGCTATAGCCACAGCATTCCAACGCTTTGCAGACGTGTTTGAAAGGCAGGGCCAGACTCGAGCTGAGGATGGCCACGTGCTGGACCGCTTCCTGAAGAGGAAGCCGAGTGAGTTTCAGGGAGGACGTAATCCGGAGGCAGCTTTTAAATGGACTCAGGAACTGGAGAGGATTTTTGGGGGTCTTCGTTGTAACGAGGCCCAAAAGGTAGAATATGCAGTGTATATGCTGCGAGATGAAGCGGAGAACTGGTGGAAGATAGCCAGAAGCCGATTCCCTGATGATGAAGCTCAGCTGACATGGAACGATTTTAAGACATGCTTCTTGGAGAAATACTTCCCCGACACATTGAGGAGTCGGAAGGAGCTGGAGTTTATGGAGTTGAAGCAAGGCTCCATGACTGTGGAAGAATACGCGACGAGATTCGAGGAGTTGTGCCTATTCTACCCACCCTTCCAACAACCTGGGACGGAGAGCTCGAAGTGCCTTAAGTTTGAGAATGGATTAAGATCAGATATTAAGAGGGCCTGCAGATACCATGAGATACGGAGTTTCCCTGCATTGGTGAATAAATGTAGGATATTTGAAGAAGATGACAAGGCCCACTCGGGCCAGAGCAGCAGAGCTAACCAGTATCTGAGGCCTCAGTAGTCACGTTTTAAGAGGCCAGGGAACGTAGGAAGAAATGAACCCTTCACTAGATATCAGGGTCGTGGTGACCGAGGGAGATAGATGAGTGGACGACCCAGGTACGGTAAGTGCTTTAAATGTGGTGGCGACCACTTTGCTCAGAGTTGCAACGATACCGATGTTAAGTGTTTTCACTGCGGGAATAGGGGACACATTCGCCTTGACTGCCCCCAACTCCGTCAAACAAATGCTAGTGTGCGTCAAGGAGGGTTCCAGGTGAAGAGCAATAGGAATGATGGACAAAACTCACAGGGCGGAAACAACAGAGCTAGAGGGAATATGATGGTTGCCCCAAATATCAGGAGGAGAGACACTGATCAACCAGCCACTGGAAGAGTCTACGCCATCAACGCAGAAGAAGTCGCACAAGCAAATGACTTGGTACAATGTAAGTGCTCACTTGGTAGATACACACTTAGTGTAGTTTTTGATTCTGGAGCTACCCACTCCTTCATAGCTGATGAGTGTGTGAAGCGTTTGAAGTTACCGACTGTGTCTATGAATCGGACTTTAGAAGTGGCCAGCTCGACTGGCACTAATGTGTTCACATCGTCAATGTGCAAAGACGTAACGTTTGCATTGTATGATCGGAGTTTCACCTTCGATCTGGTTTACATGCCCCTAAAGGGTCTTGACATCGTGCTCGGAATAGATTGGCTTTCAGCCAATAAAGTGTTAGTAGATTGCAGAAACCGAAGGATAATTTTCCCGAGACAGCACCATGAGGACTGCACAGCACAAGGTATAACTCAACTATTCATGATGCTTTGTCTAACCGAGGGTGAGAGTAAAATCCGAGTGAACGAAATTCCAATTGTCTACGAATTTCCAGAGGTGTTCCCTGAGGACGTACCGAGTGTCCCTCCCAATAGAGAAATCGAGTTCTCTATAGACTTGATCCCTGGAGCCGAGCCAGTCTCCAGTGCACCCTATAGAATGTCCTCAACTGAATTAGCCGAGCTGAAAAAGCAAGTGGATGAGTTACTCGGAAAACGGTTCATTAGACCGAGTGTATCACCATGGGGCGCACCGGTACTACTTGTTAAGAAGAAGGACGGCAGCATGAGACTTTGCATAGATTACCGACGGTTAAACAAACTCATAATTAAGAATCGGTATCCACTACCCAGAATTGATGATTTAATTGACCAACTGCGTGGAGCCTCAGTCTTCTCAAAAATCGACCTTCGATCGGGATATCACCAAATCCGAGTGAAGGACTCGGATATTCCAAAAACTACCTTTAGGACTCGGTATGGCCACTACGAGTATGTAGTGATGCCGTTCGGTGTGACAAACGCCCCTGCTGTCTTCATGAATTACATGAACAGCATATTCCACCCCTATTTAGACCGATTCGTAGTTGTTTTCATTGATGACATCCTAATCTATTCTAAGACTTCCGAGGAGCATGAAGAACACCTCCGAGCGGTACTCCAAGTGTTAAGGGAGAAGTAGTTGTTCGCGAAGCTTTCAAAGTGCGAATTCTGGATGAATAAGATCCACTTCCTCGGACATGTAATTTCCGAGCAAGGAGTCTCGGTGGACCCTTCAAAGGTGACAGCTATAATGGCATGGGAGAGACCCAAGTCGGTCTCGGAGATAAGGAGTTTTATGGGCCTGGCAGGTTATTATAGAAGGTTCATCGAAGGTTTTTCTAAGATGGCATTACCACTAACTAAATTGACTCAGAAAAACATTCCCTTCGTGTGGAGTCCCGAGTGCGAGAGCAGCTTCCGAGAGCTGAAGGACAAGTTGACGACCGCACCAGTGCTGGCATTACCCAATTTACAAGAAAGCTTCGTGGTCTACTGTGACGCGTCAGGACTCGGATTAGGATGTGTACTCATGCAGAGAGACCGAGTAATAGCATATGCCTCGCGGCAATTGAGACCTCACGAGTAGCATTACCCGACCCATGACTTGGAGCTGGCAGCAGTAGTTTTTGCATTGAAAATATGGAGGCACTACTTGTACGGGTCCCGGTTTGAAGTATACAGTGACCACAAGAGCCTCAAATACCTATTCGACCAGAAAGAGCTGAACATGAGGCAGAGAAGATGGATTGAGTTTTTAAAAGATTACGATTTTGAGCTAAAATACCATCCTGGAAAGGAAAATGTCGTGGCCGACGCGTTGAGTCGGAAATCCCTCCACATGGCAGCAATGATGGTAAAAGAAGTAGAGTTGTTGGAACGGTTCCGAGACATGAACTTGTATGTTGACACCCCCTCCTCTCAGAAAATGACAATCGGTACATTGAGGATCGCCAATGAGTTCTTGAAGTCCGTGTACGAGCAGCAACAGTTAGACTCCTACTTAACCAAAATGAAGGAAACTCAGGCCAAAGGAAAGGATTTATCCTTGACCGTGGGATCAGATGGGATTTTCCAGGTGAGAGACAGAATATACATACCGAGCGGAGGAGAATTAAGGAGAGTGGTGCTTGATGAAGCCCACAAAAGCCTATTCAGTATTCACCCGGGAACCACGAAAATGTACCATGACCTGAAGAAACAGTTCTGGTGGCCCGGACTAAAGAGGGATGTGGCAGAATACGTAGCTCGGTGTATTACGTGCCAAAAATCAAAAGTGGAGCACTAGAAACCGTACGGTGCAATGCAGCCCCTGGAGATTCCCATGTGGAAATGGGACTCGATTGCTATGGATTTTGTCATGGGATTGCCCACAAACCGAGCGGGCCATGATGCGATTTGGGTCATTGTTGACCGACTGACGAAGAGTGCACACTTCCTGCCTGTGAACATGAAGTACCCGATGCATAAATTGGCACGGATTTACGTTCATGAGATTATCCGATTGCATGGTATACCAACTTCTATCGTATCGGATAGGGATCTGAGGTTTACGTCCCGGTTTTGGACCAGCCTGCATCAAGAAATAGGCACTAAACTTTGGCTCAGTTCTGCCTACCACCCCCAATCGGATGGATAATCCGAGCGGACGATTCAAAGTTTAGAAGACTTATTAAGGGCGTGTGTGTTAGAGCACGGAGGAGATTGGGAGCAGTACCTCCCCTTGATTGAGTTTACGTACAATAACAGCCATCATAACAGCATTGGCATGGCACCCTATGAAGCACTATATGGACGAAGATGCCGAACCCCACTTTGCTGGTCGGAAACGGGTGAGAGTCTGCTATTGGGACCAGACATTGTGAAGCAAACCACAGAGCGGATCCGAGTGATACAGGGAAAAATGAAGGCATCTCAAGACAGGCAGAAGAGTTACCATGACAAACGCACCAAACCATTGGAATTTTCAGTTGGAGACAGAGTGTTTTTGAGGACTTCTCCGAATAAAGGAGTTGGACGAGCCTTGAAAGGCGGAAAGTTAAGCCCTCGATACATTGGACCTTATGAGGTGTTGGAACGAGTCGGCACCATGGCTTACCGAATAGCATTACCGATCCACTTATCCTGATTGCACAACGTATTTCATGTGTCGCAACTAAGGAAGTATCTGCATGACCCCAGTCACACAATGCCTGACGATGAAGTGGAAGTCAAGGAAAACCTGACCACCGTGACTACACCGATCAGAATCATGGACCGATCGGTGAAGCATTTGAGAAACAAAAACGTACAGCTGGTAGAAGTGGAGTGGCAACAAGGCAAGACTACCTCTCGTACCTGGGAACGCGAAGACACCATGAGGCAGCAGTACCCCGAGTTATTTGCTAAGGTGAGTTACCGACTGAATTTCGAGGACGAAATTCTTTTGAGTGGGGGAGAACTGTAACATCCCAGTTTTGAAGTTAGATACCGAATAAAAATTAAATAATAAGAAAAATTGAAAGTAAAGAATTAGTTGTTAATCATAACCAATATAGCCTGAGAGTTAATGGCAAGTTAATTGGACTTAATTGATGGGATGTGGCTGTCTGTGATTGGCGAAAGGTGTGAGTGGTCTGCGACTCACTCTTTCCCATCCCACTCCTTTCCCCCTCGCATGCGTATATAGGTGCGTATTCAGTATCACCGTGGGTGCAAAAAAAACTTCTCCCACTACTCCATTCTCTCTTTTCTTCTTCTTCGTCTCCATCTTCTTTCCTTTCCCCTGTTTTTGTCCGTCACGAGGACAGTGCGGGAAGAAGGTCAGAGCCCCGGCAGGTGAAGGACGATCGTAAAGCAGAGGAAGAACAACATCCCAACTCCGAGCCAAGTGCAGAGTACGACGGAGTGGAGAAAGGCTGAACGAATCGGTAGAAGGGCGTCAGATTCAACGTTGAAGAGTAGAAAAGCTTCTTGAAGTCCCTTTCGTAAGTAGGGGGTGCTTGCATGTTAAATGCATGGTCCACGAACGGTACCAGATGAATGTTCTGCTTGAATGTATGTGCATGTGTTTGTGATGATTGGATCCTATGCATGATCGGAGATTCTGGAATCCGTGTGTTTTATAGTGGTTGAACAATAAATGCTTGTGATCTAGATGGTGGTAAAGTAGTATGTTAGTATTGATAATAACGAATGATATGCATGGTTCTATCCTTATTAATGCTGTGAGAAAATGAATGTGTGCTTGTTAGTTGATTTGTCAGATGCTATTACTTGATTGCTGATGGTTGAACATATTGGTGTAAATAATAAAGCGAATAAAGGTTGCATTGAATCTGTTCCTACTTAATGGTTACGAAGGAGGTATCGGTGGTGTGATGACGCTTGTTGGTAGATGCATTTAGCTGCATGGGTAAGAGTGGGGTGACCCATGGAAGGTCAATAGCCCCAAGGGAATGACTTCCAGTTACAGACCCCGGCTAGATTCCGAAGGAGCTCGTGGTAGCCGTAGGAGCTAGAGAAGAGTCTCGAGACGCCAATGGGAGGCCGGTACCATGCGGGAAGAGCTGAAGGACGAGGGGCCAGGGGAGGGGAAAACTGTAACTGAAAGTCATCACTCGAGTCGGATCCGCAGGCATGCATGTAGATATGAGGTTGATTAGAGTAGTACGTATAACGTATGTGGAGTGTTATGAATGGTCTCCGAGGGTGGGGAATACCTGTATGTGTTGTTTGTGTGTCTTAAATGTCATTTTGCAGTGTCTAACGTTAATTAATTTGAAAACGATTGAATGGATGTGAATGTACATGCTAACACTGATACCGAGTCCTTGATTGTCATTTTATATGTAAAAGCTCACCCCTGCAGTGGCTACACTTTCAGTGAACATCTCTCGGAAGGAAGGATGAAGGAAGAGCGAGTGCAGGACAATGAATTCGAGCGCTATTGGGACATATATCTACATGTGTATATGTGTATATATATAAATACTGTGTATAACGTTTTGTTAAGCCTTGGCCGGCTCGTGTTTTGGTTGTAGTCCTTACGTTAAAACTTGACAGCTTTGGGTAACAAAAGTCATGATGAAGTTTTTGTAATTATATGAATGTTTTCGTTTATATAAGTATATATTGTGTGTTCTTCTATCCTGTAGGTGAGGTTGAGCGGTGAAGAAGACTGTTTGAGGATGTCTTATGAGCGTAGGGTAATTATAATCCGAATGATTATAGGCCTGAGGATTTCCAAGTAAAAGTAAGTATGAAATCCCGAGTAAGGAAGAGTTGATATTTCCGAGTGAAAACCTCAAGTGATTCCCTTCAGAGAGAGGAGTTCGAATGGTGGTTTAGAGTGGATTGGATCTTAAGTTTAAGGTATCGATAACCGAGTGAAAGATGTGAAGTTCGAGTGAGAAGAAGTTCTGGAATCCGAGTGGGATAACCCTCACTTCCTGAGTAGAGTATGAGTGTCGCCGTATGGATAATTTGGAGGGCTAAGTTATGGAGTTCTGAACGACTAGAACGGTTCGCCCAAGCGTGAGGACTTGCGCTGAAGCGAGTAGGTGTCAGTGTGGAACACCGCCCAAATACCCTTCCCCTCCGTTGTTACGTTAATGCATTCCAGATAATGGTGTTGACCCCTACTTGGGCGTTGTGGTTGAGTCCGCCCAGGCGTTGTCATACCCAGTTGAATTGGGCGGAATGAGTTTAGACCCCCTTTCCTCCAAACTAATACACGTGTGCATCTCCCTTCTCCTTCCCTTACCTGTTTCCCTATGCTGAACACCTAGTATTTCTTTGAGGAAGGGTTAGTCCCATAGAAACGAGTGAGGACCGGTATGGGGTTTCCTTTGTGAATTCCCTCTCCATCCGCTGTTGCTTTGCCATACCCCGCCTAGGCGGTATCAGACCTCGCCTGAGCGAGCCAACGATGTTGTGTAATCCGCCCAGGCGCTGGTGTGTTACATTAAACCAAATGAACCGGTTCCAGTCTTAGCTTTTCTGTTATTTGCCATATGTGTGTGAATGCTCTCTATTTTCCCTTGCCTACTTCTTCCCTTCTATAATGAAGGAGTCGTGGCTGTTTTTGTGAAAAAAAAAAAAAATTCCTCATTGTTTTGGAATTATTATTTGCAAAGATTAGGGTGTTAAATAAGGACCTCAGCCACCTAGGGGTTTCCATATTAATGGTTTTCAACTATCATTATTAACCATCTAACCTCATTAATGGTCATCCACCATCAATGTTACCATCTCACCTCATTAAATATGTTCTCCCAACATCAATGAACACTCATCCACTCACATTTCATATTTCTCCCAAATTATAGGGTTAGGGTTTCATTACAAACCCAACAACCATCATTAATCTATCTTCTTCCATCATATTCAATGCCATTTACGTGTACCCATAAATGCCCGCATAAATCTCACATTAAATGCACCCCACCTTAGGGTTTTGCATCATAAATGGTTTTCTAACATCAACCCAATTACATTAAAAACTTCCAAAAGTCAAAAGTGTTACCCAAGTGGCCTCCAGGAAACTCAAGAGGGGGGGTGAATTGAGTAATTAAAAACTTTCCTATTATTAAATTTCTTCTTTAAGAACTCAATAAGTAAAGATAAATAATGTGAATAATAATGCTTTAAACGTAAAGAGTTTAAAGGGTCAGAGAAGTACAAACATATATTTTATACTGGTTCGGCCAACTCCTGCCTACGTCCAGTCCTCAAGAACCCCTTGAGATTTTCACTATAATTAATTCTTTTAATTACACCACACTGGGGACTCACCACCCGAACCACAAACACCTTGGGATGCTTCACCATACCCAAGAATAACTCCCTTGGATGCTACACCACATCCAAGAATAAATCCCTCAGAGGTACACCACTGAGTACTAATCACACTTCAGGGAAATCCTTCCCTAAGAAATCAGAACTAACTTGTCAAAGAAAACTCTCTTTAAGAGTATATTAAACAAATTGAAGCACTCTAATGATTTATCTTAGAACACAAGGAAAATGGTTGTAACAGCCCTAATATTTTAGAATAAGAAACTAGACCTCAGGACTCTGAGGATACTGTGTTGAGCTTTTAGTAAGAAGCTCGAGGCTTTGGCCTGTTCCCCGAACAGTTTAGAAAGAGAACAATAGGGATAACTGAAGCTTAACATGAAATATAATAATACTGATAGAATGTAATGAGTGAGAGAAGAGGAGATAACAAAATAATAAATAACGTTCAATGATACTGTTTAATTAAAAATAATACGTTAACGATGATTATTTTGGGTACTAATTTATTTATAATTACATCAGTTGATAATTATTTCCTGTGAACAATACTTAATAGATAAATAATTATAATAATTTATTTTGAAATTATATATTTTAAATTATTTATTTATTTGATAATTATATTTAATAATAAATATCACCTGGTTTCTTAGATTTGAATTGTGGGACCCAGCCAGAGGTCAGACTCGGACTGTTCGACCTAAGACTAGTGATCCCATAGGGAATCTAGTCTGTTAGGATTCCTTCGTGAAGAATCAAAGGTGTCTGACTTGACCAGACCGACCCAATCAGAACCTCTAACGTCTCTTATGTTTGAGCGTTCATATACCTCGGGATATCCGATGGTGGCATGATCAGTCTCCAGTGACTCGTTTCGACGTTTAGGCACTTTTCCTAAAGAGTCCTAAGCTTGATTTGGACTCTATCATCCCTGTTTTTCCACAAGTTGATTTTCTCAGAAATCGCTTTAAAGCCCGACCCGAATACCTTCGGTGTTTTGGACCCAAATTTTGAATACGACCTTAGAATCAAACGATTTTGGTCTTAATCTCTTCGTTTTAAAAAGATATTTAATCTTCATTTCTAGCCTTGAACTCCAATTCTCACTCTGTCAACCCTAAAATCAAAGATTAAGTATATTCGTCTTAAAATTCCAATATTTAGACGTTTTCCCTATGCATGGTTTAGAAAAAAATTCATAACTCTCTCATACGACCTTTGATTCATATAAACTTGGTGTCAAAATCTCCTTAACAAAATTATATATATTTTTAATGAAGACATTGAAGACCAAATCTTTTCAGATCAGTACAGTTTAATGTATCTTTGCAACCCCTTGGCTGTTTGGTTTCAATGCTTGTAGTCTTTGGTAAAATTCACATATCTCCTTTGTCCAGTGCTTGAATTTCTCTGTTCTTTTTGCTATGAATCCATATTGTAGAACTATACAATATTCATGAAGTACATGAAACCCAATTCTCAAGGGAGAATAAATGGTGAATTTATTTCCAAAGATGTAGCTGATCTGGGAAGCTCCTGGAGCACCCTGTCGTAAATCAAGTATATCTCGGGCTACCAAACTCGAATCATCACAAATGATATATCAAACTAAAGAGACAAGGATGATCTGCAAACTTCATGAAGGGCTTAAAAACCAGTTCTTAGTCCATAAATCGAAGAATTTAAAATACCAGACTGATTCACGTTTTCCTAGTGGCAGCCTGCACTATGTCTAATATTTTTCGTGTTTCTCCCTTGTATGACCATGAAATCGAATGATTCTTTCTTAAAAGTTTTCCCAATTCAATTACCTACAACTTTGATGAAGGGCACAAAGTCAAATTCTTCACCAATTTTGCCCAGAAAATTAATCTTTGCAAGAAACAATAATCCCATCACAACTTTACACTACTTTCGTATTTGGGCCATAGCTCTCTCATTTCTCAATGAAATGTTTTGTGCCATATATCAATTTAAAGATAAGAAAACGTCCTACAATTCTTATATTAGGCCTTTTCCTAATTCAGCCCGCATCAACCCTTAAAAGCCCAAACAAAGTGACGCCCTAGCACTTGACACCTCAGCCTTCATTCAACATGAGCCAATCAGCTTGCAACACCAATGGCCACTTGTCCTACTCAGCCTCACCCCCTATTCAACAAGTTTACCATATGTCCTCCTCTCCTAAACTCCTCCCCCATGCATGACTACAACCCACCACTTGTCACATGCCATTATATCATGTGTTAAGTTTCTTTTCTACTCATGTTGCTTTCCTTTCTCCTCTTCTGCCCATTTGCAAACTAAATCATGATAAGCCACCATCACCATCACATAATACCACAAAATCATACCATACCACCTCCTTAACCATCCAATTAAAATACATGCAAACTAATCACTATCCCATCACCTTAACCCTTCTCCACTTAGAAAATTTTCTAAGTTCACTTGTCTAGCTCTCTTGCTTCTCATGGCAGCATCACTATCCTTTCCTTCTCCTTGTTCCTCTTCTCCTTTGGCCACCCAAAACAGCCACCACTCTTCCTCCTTCTCAAGGCCAAACACACCACCAAACACCACAATTTTTCTTCTTCATCCTTCCACCTTCTAGATCGTACTTCTTCTCCCACCCAACACCAATTTTCTCTTAGTTTTCTACAAGATCTAGCCTCTACAAGGCAGCTCTAAACTTCTTGCCTTGGCTGTCCAAAACCGTGAGTTCACCAAGCTTCTATAAAGTGAGATTTTGCATGTTCCTCTTGGCGTTGTTCTTGGTATTTTTGGGACTAAGGCCAACTTTCAAATTTTGATATTTTTGGCACTTTTCCTTGCTGTTTGGGAGCCCAAAATCGTGGCCCATTACTGAAAATTTTGTGCATGTCACTTTTCCTTAGGATTGGGAACCGTAAGCGATGACCGACGATGAAACGATGAAAAATCTGAAGTCTACCATGAATTTTGGTAAATGATTCCTTACTTTGAACCAAATGCATGGCTGTTTTGTAACTCTGTTGCTGTCCATCACCTTTAATAGCTCAAAAATTTTATGCATGTTAGTTTTTAGCGACCGAGAAGCGATCGGTAAACGTTTCAAAACGTTCGATGAATTTTCAGCGGGTTTGCCATTTTTCTTCCTTCAGGCAACAGCTTTCCAGCAAGGTAAGGGGTTTTGCCTTGTTTATTTGTGCTCTAAATTATTCCATAATATTGCCTTAGTATCCAGGAACCTCTATTTTAAATCCCGTCGCGATCTAACGGCTAGATTTCAAACCGCGTAAATTTTCGTCATCGATAGTTAAGTTTAATTAAATTTGTCGTCAATCGGCATTTTAATAAATTTTATAAAGCAATATTTACATACTCAAAAGAAAACTTTAACGCGATCGGAGCCATAACGAGAAATTTAGGAATTTTTAGTGTTTAGGCGGGCTCGGTTTGATTCAATGTAGTTGTATCATTTAACTTTAAATTTTGTGGTGTTATGATGTAATTCATGATTTATTTCCTGGTAAGCCCCACTATTAAAAGTTAATTTATCGCCAAGTATCGCAAGAATTGTTTTGATAATATCACGCTTTTTGAGAAAATTCATCGACCGAATGGCTACGACGTTTTATTTTACTAAGTTTCAAAGGTGGCACCGTTTTTAAGTTGTTATAAAAAAATTTTAAGAGTTAATCGAATAAATAAGTTGATTTTGGAAAAATGAATAATTAAATAGGATAGAATTACTTGAGAAAGTTCTTATCAATAAGTAAAATGACTTAGGCCCAAACGGATTCTATAAACTAAGAAAAAGAGAAAGAGATAAAAGGAACTTTTGAAGCATAATAAAGAAATGGATATTGGGAGTTGGCCATATTAGTAACCAAATTTTTAGTGACTAATTTTAGTGATAATTTTAGTGACCAATTTTAATAACCAATTTTAGTAACCAATTAAAATAGAAATACAAAAGGAAAAAGACCTTAGGAATTTTTGAAGTACATGGTATAAATGGCTAGATAAAGAATGGGTTTAGAAGTTCAAATAAGAAATAAGCATTAGAGTTCTAGCACATTAGTAACTAATAACAATATCGGGTATGAAAAAGATTTTAGAATTTAGACTTTGGGTTAAGTAATAAAAAGAAGTAGGATAACTTATAAACTAGATAATAACTTCCAGTGACTAAGTAATGTTTTGACTAAAACCAAGCGATAGAAGTTAAAATAGTAACTCAATCCTTGAGTAATAAATTGGCATTATTGAGAAAGCAAACCTAGTTAATTAGGAAGTGTAACTAAGGAAATAATTGAAATGGTTGGTATGCTTGAAAATAGTGGAAGGAAAGAGAAGGTACTAAATGTTAGTGATTATAATTCTAGAAAGAACATCACTAAGAATAAAATTATGTATAAAGAATTAGAGACCCATTTAGTGACCAAGGAAATGAGTTATTCAACTAGTAAAGTTTAATTGAATTAGTAAAAGAAAATAAAAAATAAGATCACTTAACTACGACTCAAATTTCATAATCGGACATTGGGGACTAGGACTTGGCCATGGAAGAAGGAATGAGTACACTAATAAATAATAAGAGGATGAATAACTTAAAAATATATAAGAAAATTGAAACCAGATCATAAGAGATTTTGACCAAAACATGTGATTTAACAACTATATTAGGAGCAATTAATAATTAATTGCTATAAAGGAAAATGAGGCAAGTTACTTAAATAGTGGAACTAATCTAGGAAGAAAGATGATAACTTACTTAGTATAGGTTTAAGCCCCACATAGGAATAGGAAATTTGGTCACCTAGAATGTATAGATGCATAAATAAGTAAAGAATGTTTGAAACCAAATAATTGAAAGGTACATGAAGAATTAAATTAAGTGACGGTGTTCTTTTAACAACAAGCTAAATCAAGGAAACACATGATCACGAGGGCTAGATGAATGGTAGGGTAAAATAAATAAATAAATAAATAAATAAATGATATATAAGATAATAAGTGGATTAGTATATAAGATGAGCACTTATGTCTAGTGGCTTATACAAGTTTGATTTTAAATGACATTAAAACGTATGATAACTTGTTAAGATGTAGTGGATATGTATATTATGTGGTGTGCTTAATGATTATTGTATGATGATTTCTTAGTACAATGGATGCTACATGTAATGTACTACTTATTAATTTGCTAATTATATAACATGATTAAATCTATGGTTATGGATGTTTATATAACAATATAAAATTTGTGATTGTGGATGTTGTGTATGGGTTGAATGAACTACCATGTAAACATGATATGATGAACTGTGTTGTGTGATGCACTGATGATTAAACAAAGTGGAAAGTATTAAATAGAAATGAGAAAAGATAACATAAAGGCGGTATCAGTGAGGTTTTTGAGATGACTGGATTACAAAAATGTGGAAATTGGATCCGAGATGATTAGTGGGCGTCGTAGCGCCAATATACCCCGTGTTTTTGGAAAATGTGAGATCTCGTTTCACTTTTAAGTGTCGGGTAAAACCATTATTGATTTGAAAAACTTTGAGAAAGAAAGAAAAGAAAAAGTAATTAAGGCTTAATGAAATGAAGGAAGCCCGACATTAGAAATGAAACGGAGTCATTATAGGAACCCTACTGAGGACCAATAAGATGATCGAATGAGATTCATGAATTGTGCATCATACATAGAGAATAAGGGTGGGTACGGAATGACTCCCTAGAGCATAACAACGATGGGGTACTGATAAGGACATGACCAAAAAGCTTCATTTTATCTTTTATAAATAATTTTAGATATTATTTTGTTAGGATTTGGGCCTTGTATTAGGCCACTTTTGGGCTTGTAAATTCTATTTGGGCTTGTATTTGGGCCATTTTCCTCTTATTTTGACTAATTAGGCCTAGGGAATAGGAGAAGCCCATTAGGGAGTGCATTTCCCTTGCCAATATAAAGGCATGCTCTCTATGTACTCTACACCTTACATTTTGAGAATATACACATTTTTGTAAATTTGTGAGTGCTTAGTCTCTCTTTTAGGCTAGAGTGTGTTTTCCCTACTAGCAAGCTCTTATCTCTAGGCTCTCATCCCTTTAGAGTGGCGAGTAGGACTTATCCTTCTCCAAGCTGGCGTCCAACCTTTTTACATCCATCCAATCTATTCCATTTCCACCATTTTCCAACTCCATCTCTTACCTTTCCATGCTTTTGAATTTGCGCTCATTGGTCTTTTTGAAGAGAGATTAGATCCTCCCATCTTGGCCTACAAGATTGAAATCTAGGCTATATCAAGTGGTATCAAAGCTCTAAGGTGCCATCTTTCTTTGTTTGATTTTCTTTTTTGATTTTGTGCATTTTGTGTTGAGTTTCTTTACATTTAGAATTTGATTTGTCATCTTATCTAGTTTCTTAGTCTTGCACCATTAAAAATTCAGTTTTAGCCTTGTTCAAATGCCATGATAAATTCATGCAAATTCTAGAGCAAAACTAGGTGTATGGTGCATAATTGGAGCTTGTCTTGTTTCTGAGTTTTTCATTGATTTTGTGATAGAAGTGCTGAATTTCTTGTGCCATTAATAGATATCCTTTTAATGGCCCAAACTCCAATTTCTTGTATTGATCATCTCATTTTTTAGGTGATCTAATTTTATGCTCATATTAGGATTGTTTAGATTTCCATTCTTTAGATTTTTTTTTCACTTGGATTTAATTTTGTTTTTGTCCAGCACTATAGAAGTATTCTGTGGCATATTAATATAGCAGTATCCAGTTTGTAAAATTTTGCCTTCTGAGTATCGCACCCACGGAAACAAAAACTTAAGAGCTATTCAAGTCATTTTCTTGTCACACTGTGCTCATTTCCTTGGTGCGTCATTGGTCAATTTTCATGGTTATCATTCTGTTCTTCCATTCTCCAAGAAACGGTACTGCATAATTCAATTGATAAATTAGTCTTAACAATTACTCTCAACGTGATTTGTAAATTTTGGTCAATTGAAATTGTTCCATTAAGCTGTATGTGTCAATTCTTTGCTGGTCGTTCATTCTCAATTGGCAATTGTTTGTCTCACAGTGCTTAATCTTCGTCAATTGAAATTTGTTATTGTGCTAATTTTGAGAATTGGTTTCAGTCTTGTAAATCACTGTACGTGCCTGTCTCCTTGAAATTCAATTTGAAATCTTAGGTCAATTGCAAGTTCTTTGTTCAATTTGATTAAAGTTCGTGCAAATTCCGGGTCAATCGTGCAACTGATGTACATAAATTGTTGAATTCGGAATTCCTGGGTCAATTTCAAGATTCTCTATACATGAAAATTGTGGGCAACTGAAAACTTCTTTAGTCAATTTGTTGTGAAATTGTTACGCATGAAATTGTTGATTACTGTTACACGTGAAATTGTTGATCACTGTGCGTGCTAATTTCTTTCGTAAATTTGGTCAATTACAGTGCATTTTGAAAATTGGTCATTCAGATTTATCAAATTCTGGGCACGCTGATTTGTTGAGGTCATTCAATAATTTTTTTACTCTAATTCTGCACTTGTTCAATTCGTAATTGTTGGTCAATTTGAGATGAATTTCTTTGTTCAATCAATTTTTGTTTCACTCGATCTTGGCGTCAATGCAGTATTGTAATCTCTTGAAATCTGGAAATTCTTATTGGTCAATTGACGTTAATTCCCTTTGTGCAATTGAATTTTCTTTTGGTCTATTGCAATAACTGAACATGCAATTTGTGGTCAAAACTTGTGTTCATTACAATTAGCCCAGAAATAGTACTTGATTAATTGAATTTGTACACACTTAATTTCTTCATTCTAAATTTGAGAAATTGAAGTCTTTTCTCTTGGAATTTACTGTGCACGTTGAATAGGAATTTCATCATTCAATTTGTCATAGTACGTGCTTAGCAATTTTTCTGGCGCGCTGAATTTTGGAAATTTTCGATCATTCTATTTGAGACCGTGTGCCTCAAGTTCAAAAAAGGGGGGCCCAGTTCAAAAAAACCCAGTTCAAAAAAAATTCAGAATTATTGCTTATACAATTTGTTTGCATTCTAGAAATTCTAGGTGTTAATTTTTTTTGTGCTTGTATTTTTTTTCTTGTTGTATTTAATTTTTAGTTTGTCAAGTTTCGTTTGTTGTTAAAAAATCTTGTCTTATCCATAATTGTAGAGTAAAATCTTCATTCAATTTTACCATTTTATTATTTTTAGGGTTTTCTCTCTTAACCATCAATTCCACCTTGTGTGCTTTTCAAATTATACCTTTTATTGCTTGTCATTTTTTTCCTTAATCTCAAGTTTGTCTTAGAGTTTTCCTCCATTGGAATTCTTGGGATTTGACTTCTTTAAACTCTAAGTGGTAGCATATTTGAGGGATAGAGGATAATAGTGACAATTGCTTAAAGGGTGAACAAGCTTGAACCTAAAGTGAAGAGTGGAGTGAAACACTTGAGAGAGAGAGTTTTCTTTTGATTTGACCTAACCCTAATATTTTTGTTGAGTTTGTGTTTTTGTAAGCTTGAAGTCTTGAAGAGGACTTGAAGTACAAGCTTGAAGACTTTGTAAGGAGGAAAGCAAGCCTTGTATAAAAAAAATGCATAATTTGAATTTTCTTTCAATTTAGTCTTTGTATTTTGGACTTTTAAATTTCAAAAAGGACTTGGACATTACTTAATTTTTTGTAGTTTTCCATAGGTTAATTTCGGCTAGCTAATCTCATACATCATTTACTTGTATATTTTCTAATGTTTGTTATTAGTTTTAACAAAGTAGTTAATTAGTTAGATTGTTATAACTTCTAAAACCAATTTAGTTAAATTTGTTAGGACATTAAACTAATTTTAGTTAGTTGTTATCATTTTAAAACCGAATTTGGTTAGGATTAGTTGTAACTAATAGGTTAGTTCTAACAATAATAACTTCATAACCAAATTTAGTTAGAAGTTGCTAGAAGTTTGACCTAGCTTTTAGTTAGTAAAACCTACCATAACCGAATTCTAGGTAAGTACTAGGTATAGTGTATTTTGTCTTGAAACATCATAATTAACCTAGTAAAGACATACACATAGGATAACAACCTTAGATAGACAATTTAGTTTAAACATCTTAGGATTTTTCCCTTGCATCATAATTTCTTTTTTGCGTTGTTTGCATACATCCTCGACTATTATCTCTTGTTTGTTTTCTTGTCTATTTTTATGAATTTCAACATGTCGTATAGTGATAGAGATAACATGTCCTCGCTTAGAGAAATAATGAAAAATCTTAATAAAATCAACTCTAGGTTAGATAACCTAGAAAATAAAAATGAAGCTAGACAAGAAAATAAGGATAGAAATCACAGACACAATAGACATCAAGAGAGTGAAAGTGAGGATGAATAAAGGTCAAGGAGACATGATAAAAGGGATGATGTAGGTCTAAGAGAAGTTAAACTAGAGTTCCTCCCCTTCCATGGGAAGAGTGATGTTAAGACCTACTTGGAGTGGGAAATGAGAGTTGAACAACTTTTCAACTCCCACCAAATAAAAGATGAAAAAAGGTTAGAATTGTAACCCTAAGTTTTCAAAATTATGCTTTGGTTTGGCGAACTCAAATTTGTAAAGAACGTAGAAAAGATAACTTTTCTCAAATAGAAGATTGGTTAGATTTGAAAGCCCTCCTTAAAAAAAGATATGTTCCAAATTACTATAGAGGAGAACTATTAGCTAAGCTTAATAGGCTCACTCAAGGTTCTAAGTTTGTAAAAGATTACTATAAGGCCTTAGAAATAGACATGATTAGGGAAAATTTAGAAGAAGATGAAGAAACCCTAATGCATAGGTTTTTGCATGGTCTTAATACGAACATAAAGAATAGGGTAGAACTCTTACCACATGTAGACATTGAGGAATTGTTACACCAATGTACCAAAGTAGAAAGCCAACTTAGTGAGAGAGACTCCTACAATAAAGGGGATTACCAACCCTTTAGGCCCAAGTAGAGGGGCAAGAAGAATTTTGACCTTAAGAAAAACAAGTTTGAAAGAAACCCTAGGGAGAAGGGAGTGGGCACTTCTTCTCCATTTGTTAAAAGTGAGTTGCATAAAGAAGGTAAAGTATATAGAACTATCAAAGATAAGCATGATTTCTCATCCAAACCTTCTTCTTCCAAAACTTCTGCCATAAAATGTTTTAAATGCCTAGGCAGAGGTCATGTTGCTTCAGACTGTCCTACTAAGAAAACCATGATTTTGAAAAATAATGGGAACTACTCAAGTCAATCAGAGTCTGATTCTAATATTCATTCTTCAAGTGATGACTCAAGTAGTGGCTCATATGACAGTAAGCATATTTTGGGAGATGATGGTGAACTTTACATGATTCGAAGATTACTTGGAAGCCATGTAGAAGTTGATGATTGTACACAAAGAGAGAACATCTTTTATATAAGATGTTACATAAATGAAAAATTGTGTTCTCTCATTGTGAACAGTGGAAGTTATGCTAACGTTGCTAGTCAAATGTTAGTACATAAAATGGGCTTAAACCTAATAGATCACCCTAGACCATATAAGCTTTAATGGTTAAATGAGAGAGGTGAGATTTTAGTTAATAAGCAAGTCTTGATAACCTTCACCATAGGATCTTATAAAGATGAGGTTAAATATGATGTAGTTCCTATGGAAGCAACCCGCATACTTCTAGGTAGACCTTGGCAGTTTGATAGGAAGGTCACCCATGAGGGGAACTCTAACACCCTTACTTTCAAACACAATGATAGAAAAATTGTTTTACATCCCTTGACTCCACAACAGGTCTTGGAGGATCAACTTCAAATAAAGTTAAAAATGGATAGAGAAGTAGGTTCTATTTCTTCTCATCAAAAACAAAAAAATAGAAAATCTCAAAAAGAAGATAATATTGAATCTAAGAAATATTCTTCCTTGTTTGCTTCAAAAATTTCTCATGATTTTCAATTGCTTTGAACCATTTTGACAAACCCTTCTTCCCTTACTTGTTTGCCTACTAATGTTCTATCTTTCTCATCAAGTTCCATGGATTTTGGAAAAGCTTTCAATAATACATTTTGGGTTTTTAAAGGAGCTTCTCCAACTTTCTATCTTAACTATGGGAGAGATAACACATTAACTATTCATAATAGTATTAAAGTTTCATGTAGAATGTTTAAAGTTGTTATAGGTTCATATAGTGTAGGGATGTGTTTATACTCATTTGAGTTAACCTTCCCAAGAGTCATTTCTTGTTTTGTTTTACTTGTTTCTAAGACTTATATATGTTTACCTTTTTCTTCACCAAGTAGAATTTTCTTTCAAACTTTTGTAGAACCATTTACTCATTTTCATCGTCTTTATAGCATTCATTTACATGAAGGTTTTCATAAGGAATTAGTAGCATCTTATCATGCCATTAGTGTCATAAGCCCTAGTTTATTTTCAATTACATAATATGATCCTCTTAGGGCATCTGATTACATGATTTTGCATGATATACACTCATCTGTTGCTACAACCCATGCCTTTGCATTTCCTTCATATATCATATCATTTACACATGCTTCATATTGGTTTCTCCATAAGTTTTTAGGGATACCTCAGTTTTGTATGTGCATTTCTATGGATTCACCTTATTGCATTTTTTGATATTTGTGTTCTACTTCTTTTTGGTATAATACATCTAGTATTTGATCCTGGTTCATTTACTAATCACCATTGTTCCTATTATTCATTTTGGTCTCATTTTGTTTTCCGTTGAATGTTTCTTGCTGATTTACCTTTGAATCTACAGGATTTAAGGTCAAATCCTTTTTGAAGATGGGGAGCATGATGAGGACATGACCAAAAAGCTTCATTTTATCTTTTATAAATAATTTTATATATTATTTTGTTAGTATTTGGGCCTTGCATGGTTACTGGGCCACTTTTGGGCTTGTATTTAGGCTATTTTCCTCTTATTTTGACTAATTGGGCCTAGGGAATAGGAAAAGCCCATTAGGGAGTGCATTTCCCTTGTCTATATAAAGTCATGCTCTCCATGTGCTCTATACCTTACATTTTCAGAATATACATATTTTTGTGAATTTGTGAGTGCTTAGTTTCTCCTTTAGGCTAGAGTAAGTTTTCCCTTCTAGCAAGCTCTTATCTCTAGGCTCTCATCCCCCTAGAGAGGCAAGTAAGACTTATCCTTCTCCAAGGTAGCATCCAACCCTTTTACATCTATCCAATCCATTCCATTTCCACCATTAACCTTCCAACTCCATGTCCTACCTTTCATGCTTCCGAATTTGTGTTCATGGGTCTTTTTGAAGAAAGATAGCTAGATCCTCCCATCTTGGCCTACAAGATTGAAGTCTAGGCTATATCAAGCACGCTAGGGAACCCTGAGGGTATCGACCGCTGAGGTGGTCTTGGGAGTATACTGGGGCGGGCATCTAATGGTTCGGATTCACGCTCGAGACTGGATAATCTGAGGCAAACCTGGTGTACTCTAACTCAAAGCGGGGGTTACCATGATCGTGTGGTGCCTATCTGATCTGTGTGGATCCATGATTTATGACAGGGACGAGGGTCCTTACCTCTTGATTTGAGAAATAGACATGGAGAGCTCCGGTCACTCTAATGCTTTGAAACCTTTCGTATTTATAGTACATGAGGAGATGCAAAGAGAAGGTTTCACATTCATTAGTTGTGTCTATCGGAATTCAAGAAACACATTGATTCATGAGGATTACATTGTAAAAGCATGACTTTTCCTTGTTGAAAATGTGAACAAATGCCTTCTGGAACATGGTAATCGATTATATTTCCTTGGTAATCGATTACTTCATTTTTAAAATCAATTTGCAACATTCACTAGCATTTAAAATCTCATGCGTATTTCTATAGTGGTAATTGATTACATATTCATGGTAATCGATTACTCTGTGTGTCATAGTCGATTACTCCACTTTTGTAATTGATTACTGTATGTATGTAATCGATTATTCTTATGTAGAAAATATATTTATTTGACACATGCTTTTATATTTGTTTAAATCCTTTTTGATGCAGTTATTTAAATACTTTTCAAGGCCATGATCTTGTATAGTGAGTAAACCTTACATTACTTTCATAACTCTTATTTTTGCATTTGACATGATTGGCTGAATCTTCAAGTCTTGCATCCATGTTGTTCATTAAGGTTTGCATTCATGTTGTTTGATCAAGTCTTGCATATATGTTTTTGATATCAAAACCTTAGTTCTTTATTCTCCCCCTTTTTGATATTGACAACATTTCCTGAGAAGAAAAATAAGATAACATGCAAGCTATACAAGATACAAGATTTTCTCCCCTTAAATTTTGGTTTGGTTGGCAAGGATCAATTCAATTTGATTTTCTTATTTTGTCCTTATTTCATTCAATTTTATTTTCTTACTTTGTCCTTATTTTGCTTGTCATTAATTACTCCCCCTTTGGCAATGGTAAAAAGAATATGATCATTGTCACCATACATTCCTTTAGCGGGCTTTCCTCTCATTATTTATCATCATTGTCTTAAAATGTATCTTATAGCCTCTTTATTGAATTCTCCTCATCATTCCCTCTTATCCCACTCTTAGTGGTGAAAATATCACAAATAATTTATTTAGCATTCATCAATTTATTTTCATTTCCCCATGGTGGCATATCATCAATAATTACCACGTATACATCTTCATAAATATCCCATAATATAAGGGAATAGGGCTCGGCATCAATTATTGAGGGAATTAATAAAATCCCAAGTCTCGGGTATCTCGCTCAAGCAAGATTCACCTTCGCTTGAGCGAGATGAGGGTAGTTCATTTAACCGCCCCAAGTTTTCCTGAGCAGAAGGGGTTTAAGTATCAGACCCCAGTCTCGCTTGAGCGAGACACCACACACCCGGCCACTCGCTCGGGCGAAATTGCTCTAGCGACCATTTCCACATGCATTCGCTCGAGCGAGGCTCCCTTTAACTAGCCACTCGCTCGGGCGAGAATTGTCTAGTAAGGAATCCCACTGACACCCGCTTGGGCGAGACACCCACTCGCTTAAGCGAAATCTGACCAGAGGTTGTCCTTCTTTTCCACACTCGCTCACTCGGCGAGGCTTCCCAACACTCGGTTTTTCACTCGGTGAATTTATTCCAGAACCGATACCTCTCTTTCGGTCCTTCACTCAGCTAAATAATTCCAAGGCCGACCGTCTCTCGCTTCGGTCTTTCACTCGGCAAATTCCTCTAAAACCGACTCATCACTCGATCGGTCTTTCACTCGGCAATTTATTCCAAAGCCGACTCAACTCCTGATCGGTCTTCACTCGACAAATTATTCAAAACCAACTCATCTCTTAAGCGCTCTGTCACTCGGCAAACTAATCCCAAGACCGACCATCACTCACTCGGTCTTTCACTCGGTATATATTCCAAAAACCGATTTCCTTTCTTTTTCACTCGAGCTAGGCTTCCTAGCACTAAGTCTTTCACTCGGGTGGAATTATTCCAAAGTGCTTCTGGACAGACTCACCCCGTACATTCCCATCGGTGCCATCCCTCTCGAAATTACACACACGGAGGCACTCCACTCGGAACATGTAACTTTGAACTTGGAAATTCCCACTCGGAACTCCACTGCCTGGAATATCACACTGGGAGACCTTTCACTCGGAATTATATGCACTTCCTCACTCGGAAGGTCCTTTCTCGGACATAGCTCACTCGGAAATTCACCACATCATGAAATTATTTTCTAAAATTCCCGCTCGGACAGAATTCGTCTAAAATCTCGCCTATTCACCATTCACTCATCTCGCTCGGTCGAGGCACAACAATACTAGTCACTCACTTGAGTGAGTACCATCCCAGCATTAGACTTCACACTCTCGCTCGCTCAGGCGCGGCCACGTCCGCTTGAGCGAGATTCGCCCAGTAACTCCCCTGATTGCATAACATGCATCTCGCTCGGGTGAAAATCCCACTCGCCTAGGCGAGATTGGCCCAGAGGCCATAATGCTGATACAGAGGATCCCCGCCTGAGCAAGATCCCATCTCGCTTGAGCGAGAATATCAGAATATGCGCAAGAAACATAAGAAACTCATAACCAAACATACCAAAACTTATACCAGCCAAAATTTATTAAATCTAATATAGTATATACTTCATACTAGGCATTTAAAACCTGTCCCAAACCTTTATACTCATTGACATTCAATTCAATCTATCAATCATGTCAAATTCAAACTTGTCATCATCTTATATGAATATACATTTTCATATCAATTCAACACATATTCTCACACATCATCCTCAATAGTCATCAACTTGCCATTTCAATTAATTCAATACATATACATGGCAAGGCAAGCATGAGTATTCATCACATACAACAATCACTATCATTAATTTACTCATGCAATTTGAATGTTAACTCCTCTTCTACCTCGAGGGAAGAGCCGAAACGGTTCCAATGCTCCGGAAGCTCCATCGCATCACCCGGAATACAATCTACATAAGATACATATGCATTCATACAATTAATAAGCCATCTCAAGGCATTCCTCATAATTCTTAAACATTTGCTAGCTCATTATGAAGCTCAACATCAAGTCCTAAACTTGGTAAATGTCCACTTATGCAATTGTGTTAGGCTTCGAAAATTCCTTTCCTAAAGCCAAGATCCTGTAGATCATAAAAGGCCAACTAAACCCAACAACATCATCATCTTACCCATTACATAATGTAGTCTCAAATCACCTCAATCCTTCAAACATCATCATTGTTACTCAATATTCAACTTAGCTCTCACATCCTTCAATAACCACAATTTATTAATCCGATTTAAATGGCACACCACAATGGTTTAGAACCTCATCAAATCATAATCTTATCATACCAATCCCTCACATTACACATTCATATCAATACCTATCTATAGGTTTCACCACCAATGGTTCTATATTATTTTAAGCAACATTTAATCTTAAACATCATCCATTTTCCCCAAATTCTAAGAGCTAGGGTTTTCATCAAAACCCAACAACACTTACCAATACCCATTAATCACCATCAATGGCCATCTTTCATCATTAATATCATTTTCCAATATGTCGCGACCGGGATCACGGCGGCGCGGCCGACCCTCGAAACAGTTTTAAATAATAAACAGGGAGTCGCCACCAATATTTTTTAGGATAAAATATTGGAAAAACCTTTTGTTAAAGCACTGGTTATAAAAATGAAATTCCATGATTCGGGAGTCTGATTACAGGTGAGGAAGGTATTAGCACCTCACAACTGTCCGTTAAAAACGGTTACCTCAATTTGATAGCGCGCATTATAATTAACCCAATAATTATTTTAACTTCTTCATAAAAAGAAAAATGTACGAAACGACAAAATAAACAAAAAAATAAACAAAGATCAACACAAAATATTTACATGAGATTAACAGGACGTCTCGTCCAAATTAATCTCGCTCCGCCTTTTTAAAGAGATATTAAAAAAAATGAGATTAACAGGACGTCTCGTCCAAATTAACCTCGCTCCTCCTTTTTAAAGAGATATTAAAAATATGAGATTAACAGGACGTCTCGTCCAAATTAATCTCGCTCCTCCTTTTGATAACAAGACAAAAAGGAAACTCTAAAAATTAAATAAAGAAAGGTGGGCCCGACAGGAACTGTTTCCCGCTCCTACGTATTCTCGAGCTTTCGAGAAATCAGGGTCACGTAGTTCTTAAAAATGTTTTTTTTTAGGAAAAGATTAGGAAAATATTGATGGGCATCATTCTAGCGACGAATCCATACAAGGCGAAGTGCTTCGCACGTGCACGGATCCTATAAAGGCTGTGTAGACGGAAGTATTTTCTGTACGACACTGATTAAGAAAAATGAATATATAAAAAATAAAAAAAAACTGAGTGGGAGAGGAAAACGAGTGCAAAAAATGAAGAAAACCGAGTGAAGAATAAGAAAACCGAGTGAAACTATGAAAATCCGAGTGAAAATAGAGAAAACCGAGTGAAACAGTGAAAATCTGAGTGAAATAGTGAAAATATGAGTGGAAGTAGTGAAAAGCTGAGTGAAAATCAGGGAAACCGAGTGCAAAATAGTAAATCCTAGTGAAACAGTGAGAATCTGAGCGCAAAAATAGTAAATCTGAGTGAAACCGTAAGGATCTGAGTGAAAATAAGAGAAAACCGAGTGCAAAATAGTAAATCCTAGTGAAACAGTGAGAATCTGAGTGGAATAGTAAAATTCGAGTGGAAACCAAGTGAAACAGTAAGAATCCGAGTGGAAAGAGGCTTACCGGGTGAAATTTAAGCAGAGAAGAACGATTGGGACAAGAATTGCAAGTCCGAGAGGGAAAAGGGAGCTGGAAAAAGTGCTGTTGAGTGAGAGTGTAGAGGATGTTAGGGTAAAGAAAGTGTGAAAGGTGAGGGGTAAGTGAAGTGAGAGGGAGAGAAGACTTGGCGTGAGAGAGAGAGAATAGAGGTTTGGCCAGAGTTTCCTCGTCTGAAGATTGCCCCCTCCTCAGCTGCCCTCTGCCCATCCCATTTATAGGCTGGCCCGAGTGGAATGCCACCTCAGGCTTCCACTTCCGAGTGGAAGGCCAGCTCAGGCCTCCACTTCCGAGTGGAATGCCAGCTCAGGCCTCCACTCGGTTTGGGTAGTGGGGGACAACGGCTGGTGGGAATTTTTAATTCCCTCCACCTCCGCCGCTATCTGCCAGCCACCTCCGGGATTCCTGGATCCACTTTGGGGTGGAATCCAAGTCAGCATGTGAATCCGAGTGAAGAGAGTGGAAATCCGAGAGAAAAATGGTGTAATCCGAGTGAAAATGGTGTAATCCGAGTGAGAATGGATCGGATCCACCTTCCAATCAGTATTCATTAACACTGGCAGTCAAATCTGAGTGAGGATGTGTAAATCCGAGAGAAAAATGGTGTAATCCGAGTAAGAATGGTGCAATCCGAGTGAGAATGGCTCGGATCCACCTTCCAATCAGTATTCATTAACACTGGCAATCAAATCCAAGTGAGGATGTGTAAATCCGAGAGAAAAAATGGGGAATCCGAGTGATTCTCACTCGGATCACCCTCTCAGTCAGCATTAGGAGTCAAATCCGAGTGGTTTTACTCGGTTTGTGGTTGCTGTGAGACATTCAATTGCAAACGAGTGTAAAAGCCTCGGAAGCCGATTGAAAATTGAGGAGAATGACTCGGAAGTTGGAATGGCTCGGATCTTGTTTGAAGAAGTAAACTGACTGCATTGCCAGTCAATTCTGACTGGAAGTTGATGGAAATGGGCTCGGGAAAGGTTTGAAGGAGGACTCGGAGGTTGAGTGTAAAGGAGGACTCGGAACCGAGTGACCAACGACACAGAACCGACTAAAATGGCTCAGAAATTGGATTTTTGGTTATTTTCACTCGAAATAGCATTCACAGTGAAGTATTTCACTCGGAACTGACCTATTTTGAGTGATCCCACTCAGATTTGATTATTTTCGAGTCATTCCACTCGGAAATTCTTGATTTTGACTCATTCCACTCGGAAATGCTTTATTTTCACTCGGTTTTGATCATTTCTGAGTAGTTTTACTCGAATTTGCTCCATTCTGAGTAGTTTCACTCGGTTTTGACCATTTCTGAGTCATCTTACTCGGATTTCTCTTCAACAGGGGCATTTTCTACTCGGATTTGATCCTTTTTGAGTAATCTCACTCGGATTTGATCCGTTCTGAGTATTTTCACTCGGACTTGCTAGTTTTTGGGCCATTCCACTCGGATTTTTGTTCAACAGGGGCATTTTCTACTCGGATTTGATCCTTTTTGAGTTATTTCACTCGGATTTGCCTCCAACAGGTCTATATTCCACTCGAAAATGCTTCCATCATAGTCATCTTGCTCGGATCTGACCATTTTTGAGTTATTCTATTCAAATCTGACCATTCTGAAGTATAAAAAGAATCATTCCACTTGGACCGGACCAAAAGAGGTGTTCACAGATGCCCCTCTTTACTTTTTTTTCACAAAAGAAACACGAAGCTTCTGTGTTTTTGAAGTGAAAAGGAAGTAAAGATATGAACACCGACGTAGGGGGGCCAAGTGGGACCTCTTGATTGGTATGGCAACTGATGGTATGGGCAATCACGAGTCTGTGTGACCTCTGATTCTTAAAACGAGCATTCTCCACTTCTGTTTCTCTTCTTCTCTTTTTCTTCTTTTTTTTTGTTTTTTTGTTTTGAATGGACAGGGAAAAATTATCTTTTAGTTAACAGGAGGTAATGAGATCAGGATTGACTCCCAGTAGACTGGAAAGTAAAGGTTGCCCTCGTGGGCGACTGAAATGTAAAGGGTACCTCGATAGGTGGCTGGGAAATAAAGGATGCCTTGATAGGCGGCTGGAAAGTAAAGGATGCCATGATAGGCGGCTGGAAGATAAAGGATGCCTTGATAGGCGGCTGGAAGATAAAGGATGCCTTGATAGGCAGCTGGAAAGGTAAAGGATGCCTTGATAGGCGACTGGAAAGGTAAAGGATGCCTCGATAGGCGACTGGAAAGGTAAAGGATGCCTCGATAGGCGACTGGAAAGGTAAAGGATGCCTTGATAGGCGGCTGAAAGATAAAGGATGCCTTAATAGGCGGCTGGAAAGGTAAAGGATGCCTTGATAGGTGGCTGAAAGATAAAGGATGCCTTGATAGGCGGCTGAAAGATAAATGATGTCTCGATAGGCGGTTGAAAGATAAAGGATGCCTCGATAGGCGGCTGGAAAGGTAAAGGATGCCTTGATAGGCGACTGGAAAGGTAAAGGATGCCTTGATAGGCGGCTGGAAAGAAAAGGATGCCTTGATAGGAGGCTGGAAGATAAAGGATGCCTCGATAGGCGACTGGAAAGGTAAAGGATGCCTTGATAGGCGGCTAGAAAGATAAAGGATGCCTTGATAGGCGGATGGAAGATAAAGGATGCCTCGATAGGCGACTGGAAAATAAAGGATGCCTCGATAGGCGGCTGGAAAGGTAAAGGATGCCTTGATAGGCGGCTGGAAGATAAAGGATGCCTCGATAGGCGGCTGGAAAGAAAAAGGATGCCTTGATAGGCGGCTGGAAAGATAAAGGATGCCTTGATAGGCGGCTGGAAAGGTAAAGGATGCCTTGATAGGCGGCTGGAAGATAAAGGATGCCTTGATAGGTGGCTGGAAGATAAAGGATGCCTCGATAGGCGACTGGAAAGGTAAAGGATGCCTTGATAGGCGGCTGGAAGATAAAGGATGCCTCGATAGGCGGCTGGAAGATAAAGGATGCCTTGATAGGCGACTGGAAGATAAAGGGTGCCTCGATAGGCGACTGGAAAGGTAAAGGATGCCTTCATAGGCGGCTAGAAGGTAAAGGATGGGGTTAACTCTCAATTGACAGAAAATACAAAGATTGGGGGGAGCTAACAGGATGTCTCGTCCAAATTAACTCACTGGTCCTAAAGGCTCGGGGTGATGCCCCAGCTTGACATGATTGAAAGAATTATTCTTTGACCGAAAGAGAGTGATCCTGGGGAGATGCCCTAATTTGACATGATCGAAGGACTCTTGGGGAATTGCTTTCTAAATAAAAGAGGGTGATCCTGGGGTGATGCCCCAGTTTGACATGATTGAAGGAATTACTCTTTGACCGAAAGAGAGTGATCTTGGGAAGATACCCTAATTTGACATGATTGAAGGAATCTTGGGGAATTGCTTTCTAAATGAAAAAGGGTGATCCTGGGGTGATGCCCCGGTTTGACATGATTGAAGGAATCTTGGGGAATTACCTCTTGACTGAAATAGAAGAAATCTGGGGGAGATGCCCCAGTTAGGAAGATTGAAGGGATCTCGGGGAACTGCTTCTTGACTAGAAGGAAAAATCTGGGGTCCACTAGGGATGTATAGTGGGCTTACTAAAAGAAAGAAATCTGGGGATGATCCAGTTCAAGCTGTCTTGGATGATTCGGCGAACTGCTCCTTGATCGGAAGGAAAAGAAATGGGGGAAAATCTAGCCGAAGGAACTAGGGATACTGTCCCTCGAATGGAGGGAAGATTTGGGGTGATACCCCAAATTTTGGAAAGATTAGAAGATTTAGGGATACTACCTCAAGGTTGGGGGAAGGATGTGGGGTGACGCCCCACTTAGGGCGGTTGAAGAAGCTTGGGGGTACGTTCCCTTTTGACGGAGAGAGACCCGAGGTGATGTCTAGCTCAAACTTCCCGGAAGCATGGGGTACTGCCCTTGGGTTGACAAAAGATAATAACCTGGGGAAGATGCCCCAGTTTGAAATGATCTGAAGAGCTTTGGGGAATCTAGGGAGATGCCCCAGCTTAATTTTTCTGGGAAGTGTAGTTCTACTTGGGGAAGAAATTGAGAGATAGCGACTTTAACAGTTAAGGATGAGACTTTGAAGGCACCTGATGGAAGAAGAAACCTTGAAAGGCACTGGCTTTGGCGATTATGGTTCCATTGAGGAATGGATGGCAGGCCCGTCGAAGGAAAAAATCTGATGGATGTCCCAGTTTAGGATATTTTAATGAGGGTAACTTCACTGGGGAAAGTGTTTTCCTCTTGGGAAAGGAATGCGTGGCCTTTGATCTCTGTGGTTCTGTCGGAAAGGTAATTCTGCTGGGTATAAACAGATTTTCCTAAATCTGACTAGGAGCCCATTTGGTGGTTTTTTTTTTTTTTAAGAAGAATTCTTAGTATGTGTTCCTTTTGGGGATGAATGGTAGGTCCACCAGAGGAGAGAAATCTGGGGGATGCCCTAATTTGAGTTGCTTGGGAGTTCAGAGTATTGTCTCTTTAGGGAAGAGAAACCTGGGGAGATGCCCCGGTTAAAGTATGATTGAAAGGATTTTTGGAGAACTGCCCTTTGGCTGAAAGAAGGGAGACCTAGGGTAATGCCCATGTTCAGAAAATTTGCCTGAAGGAATTAGGGGTGCTTCTCCTTGACAGAAAGAGAATAGAGACGTGGGGAGATGCCCCAATTTTGGAAAGATTGGAAATTTTCAGGTGTATTACCCCTGATCTGAAAGAGAGAAGTCCTGGGGTATGTCCCAGTTTGACAAGATTGAAAGAGTCCTAGGGAAAACTACTCCTTGGCCAGGACAGATGAAATCTAGGGGGATGCCTTAGTTCAAACCTTCAGGACACTACCCCTTGGCCAACAAAAGATCCGGAGGTGAGGAATGACAGACTTGGGAGGTAAAGTCCCAGGTTTGAAAGATTCGGGGGTTAATAGGGTGTCCCGTCCAAATTAACCAGGTTCTAGAATATACCAAGTTGATCTCTTAGAGATGTGACCCCTAACATGCCTCATGAACAAGACAGAAACCTTGAGAGGACGTCAGCTTCGACTACAAGGTATTGATGGACTTCATGGAAATCTCAAAGCAAAATGGAAACTCAGAAAGGTGTCATGTTTGGCCATAAAAGGGTGTTTTGTCCAATGATTTGGGTAGGTTACGAGAAGAAACTCATGTATGACCTATTTCAATGAGTAAAGACAAGAGTTAGCTTCGGAGACTGATGAACATACACCTGGAAAGTGCCAGTTTTGGCGGTTTAAGCTTGACACATCTACTTATTACAACATCCTGCAAGAAAGGTTAGCGGTGCAAAACAAATTAGAACTTGAAAAGACTTACCACAAAAACACAATCCTTAGAGATCCGAAGTGACTCATGACTGAAACAGAGCAGATGAAGCAACCCTAGCTTTGGAAACGTGTCAGGCCCAGTCTTCATAATGATTGCTTGAGGCGAAATCAAGTAACAAGAATATCTTGTTCTCATGACTTTAAATTTTCATTACCTTCTCATTTTTATATATTAAGGGAAAACATATGTCTTATCAAATCAATGGAAAATCACAATAAATACGTGTCAAAAATAGGTGAGATTGTATTTACAAGTCGAGTAAGTGTGGAAAAAGGGAAACCAAAAGCAAGTGAAGATGTATGGGAAATATTAATAATTGGGTAGAGTAGGAATGATTTTACAGATCTTCCAGTGAACTGTTGAGAACAAAGCATATCTTAATCCCATATCATGACTCTGAATTCACCACTTGACTCTGCTTCTGAAAAGGTAGTCGGACTACGATTACTTGGCCAAAATGTTGATCCCAATTGATTGCCTGAGCCACCTATTCAGGTTTTCAGCTTACCAAGTCGCTCTAACTTTTGCTTAGGCTGCCCTTCCAGGTTTTCAGCCTAGCGAGCTTCTCTCTCCATGTGACGTCTCTCTTTTTTTCTTTTTTCCTTTTTTTTTAGGTTGTGTCCCTCACAACAAAGGTTTAAACTGATTGCCAATGAGCTCATTTGATCTTTCTCAATTTGATCTCATCGTGTGGGGGAGTAGATGTTATTTCAGATGAAAAAATTTGCCCTTAACACCATGTATCCAAAGAAACAAAGGCGTGCCCTTTTCAGTACCAATGAGGGGGCTCGTTTTGAGTCTTTATTTCCTTGTTTATTTTTCATCTATTTTTTGTCATCTTTTTCTTTTTGCATTTTTTTTTGGTCCTTTTTTTTTTGTTTTTTTTTCCTTTTTTTTTGTTATTTTTTTTGAATGACCCCTTTGGTACCTTTGTTATGGTCTAGCTATTTTATCCCCTAACCAATGTGGTAAAGAAAATATGATATTAATGGTATCACAGTAGACCAATCCCTTGGTTACACTGGTGTGGGAATAGTTATATTGCGACACAGATGAAACATTGTTTCTGCTGTGTTCTTAGCTTGATAACATTTATGCCCCCATATGGAAAAGTGATAATTTGATCCATGAATCAGCTCGCCTTAATTGGTCTTTACGTAAGGCACCAACCTTGACTTTTTTTTTATATCATTTTTGTTTTTTTTTTGAGAGTATTTCTTGACCATCCACGTTGATCAATGCTAACATTTCTTTGGAGGGTAGATACGCCATTTATGGAATCTGGCACTATCTTAGTTTTGAGCTTGTAACGTCTTCAGTTGTTTGTGAATCTTCTTCATCCTGTGTGCTGACCTTGCCTTTGGGTAGAACTAGGTGACTCTTATCCAAACATCCTACACAATTCGGCCAAGGAACTTTCGTTTTTGCTACCCTTTTCGTCAGCATAATCAATTGGGTAGTCAAAGTTATGAAATGGAATCATGATTTCATTGTTCTCAAAAGGATAATTTTTAGTCCTGTATTTTTTTGGTAAAATGAGAAAAAGTAGATAAAGGGAAAAGGATTCAAGGTGGCAATAAGGAAAGCAAGAAAAGGCATTTTGAAATATGACACATATTTATTGAGAAAAACTTAAAATGATAAAAACATGTTTTTGCCCTTATTACATAACAATACCCCAAAGCTTTAGGTATAGCGTTTGGGTTGAAACAGAAGTTTAAAGTCATAAGGAACTAAGTGGTCTCTTGGTCATGAACCTCTCCAGTTGGCGTGTGATTCACAAAATCTTGCATGCATCCTCTTTACACCCCTAGTCCCTCTTTATCACACTGACCCCAGAGGTCTCATGGTTAGACCTGGGGTTTATAATTATATTGGGACTCCCTTCCTGGAAATCTAGCCACTTAGCTTTAATCAAATCCCTTACTTTGAATTTCAAGGTATGACAGTCCTCAGTAGAGTGCCCCGAGGCTCCAGCATGGTAATCACATCGGGCATTGGGATTATAGCCTTTGGGGTAAGGAGGAACCACCAGTTTCAGTGGGCAGGGTACTGCAAGGGAATTACGAAAAAGGTGAGGTAGAAGTTCTGTGTAGGTTATGGGAATGGGGTCGAACCGGGCTGGTGTTCGATTATTGATGGGTTTTATTGTGCTTTGGTCTGGATTAAGTGGCTGAGTTTGTACTAGTGGGGGATGATAGGGTTGTGGAAGGGTAGACCTAATAGCAGGCAAATGAGAATGGGAAGGTATTTAAGGGATATACGGATGAAAGTAGAGTTGGAATGGGAAAAAATTAGAAACCTGGTTAGGGGTGGTGGTGGCCATGTAAGGTATAGGGAGATTGGCAGGTTGAAAGGGAGTATGTGTTATTGATCTAGGTTGGGCCCTTTTTTGGTTACGGGCAGTGGAATTAACATCCCCTGTTCTCTTCCCCTTATCTCCCGATGCAGACATTCTTGTGATAGGAGCCCCAGGCGACTGGGAGGACTGTGAAATATGGGGATTCATCATTTGTACATCATGATCCTTTTGTTGATTATGGAATGGGGGAATTTGGTCTTTTGTCAATCCAGGAAGGTGGAGTGGGGTGGTTGGCAAATGTTGATCATTCTTGACACCCGCAGAAGGTTCCTCTTCTATGATCTTCTTCTCTAAAAGTCTGGCCATCTCCACCATTTGCTTCCTTAGCTGGTTAACTTCGTTTCTGAGGTTTTCAATTTCTTGCTCTCTTTCAGCCATGAGTCTCCTTTGAAAGTCTAACAAAGGTGTCTTTCAGTGTCGAGTGAAAGAAGAAAAAGAAATGTCAGGTGGAAACGGAAGGAAAGAAGATATCGTGGGAAGCAATCACAGACCTTGACAAACATCCTTTAACCGTTCCTTAGAACGTATCGTTCAAAAGTACTAGGTACGGTAAACATGGAAATTAATACGGGATAGTTGTGAAGACAGAAAAATCCTTCATTCTGAAATGCAATAAGAGCCTCAAGTTTAGCTATTTCTAGCTCGGGGAACCATGATCCGTCTCTTAAAGGTTTGATCCCACATTAATTTCCATATCTTGGTCAAGGGTATTCGTTAAACTCTGAATAGCCTCCGGTGAGAATAGAAAGAAAGGAGCGAAAGAGCCATTGGGAAATGACGTGCTTTGCAAATCGATACTCCCCTAGTGATTTCTTGAAAACATTTTTGTATTTAGGGGGGAATACAACTTGCTAAAACTTATGCCAAATCAAGGGTTATGTAAGCTACGGATTTTCTGATCATCGACAATACAAAGAATATTGATTTTTCTTTTGATTTCTTTTCTTTTTATATGTATTTTCTATGATTCAAAAGATCTGTAACTCAAGGCCCAAAGACTTGCGCATAAAGAGAAAGAACTATTTGCCCATTAAAGGATCACTAGTTAAAAGTATGTCATTTTTTTTGAAAAAAGTAATCCACTAAATGGGCAAGTAATCCTCTATTTTGGATTAGAAGGAAAAGTGAGAATGAGAAAAGGTAGAAGTAAAGTTTGCCCCTTTGTGCCTTAAAGTGGGTTTTTTCTGGAGGTCTCCTAATGGCTCTAAGGTTTGTCTAACAGTGATATCTCGTATTAGGTGGCTTGTTCTAAAACTTCTAAAGGTCACTAGAGCCAAGATCCTACTCATGATGTTGACCATAAATAGTAGGAAGTATACTAAGTGTGGGCACCATGAATAAGTCGAACTCTAGCTGAGATTCTCACGGTAACCAGACAGGAAGTACATCCCAAATGGTTCCGCTATCAACCTCCCCTATTCTTAAGTTTTATTTGGGCCCGGGTATAGGGTCCCACTCAAAAGTGTGTGCGAATTGTGAGTGTAGTGTGTGAAAGAGGCATTCAATACCCGTACCTTACTCACCCTGTACATAGAACAAACACAGAGCAACAAAATAAAGTCGACTACCCTAGGGTTCAATGATCACACAGATATTTACAGAACATAAATAATTGAATACAAACAAAACAGAAACTAAACATTGACAAGGGAATAAAATAAAGGAAGAAGTTAAATAATTAATATGCAAATTAAAACATGCGCTATCAAATTGACTGGCTTGACTCTCTAAGTTCCCCAGTGGAGTCGCCATCTGTCGCGACCGGGATCGCGGCGGCGCGGCCGACCCTCGAAACGGTTTTAAATAATAAACAGGGAGTCGCCACCAATATTTTTTAGGATAAAATATTGGAAAAACCTTTTGTTAAAGCACTGGTTATAAAAATGAAATTCCATGATTCGGGAGTCTGATTACAGGTGAGGAAGGTATTAGCACCTCACAACTGTCCGTTAAAAACGGTTACCTCAATTTGATAGCGTGCATTATAATTAACCCAATAATTATTTTAACTTCTTCATAAAAAGAAAAATGTACGGAACGACAAAATAAACAAAAAAAAAACAAAGATCAACACAAAATATTTACATGAGATTAACAGGACGTCTCGTCCAAATTAATCTCGCTCCGCCTTTTTAAAGAGATATTAAAAAAAAAGAGATTAACAGGACGTCTCGTCCAAATTAACCTCGCTCCTCCTTTTTAAAGAGATATTAAAAATATGAGATTAACAGGACGTCTCGTCCAAATTAATCTCGCTCCTCCTTTTGATAGCAAGACAAAAAGGAAACTCTAAAAATTAAATAAAGAAAGGTGGGCCTGACAGGAACTGTTTCCCGCTCCTACGTATTCTCGAGCTTTCGAGAAATCAGGGTCACGTAGTTCTTAAAAATGTTTTTTTTTAGGAAAAGATTAGGAAAATATTGATGGGCATCATTCTAGCGACGAATCCATACAAGGCGAAGTGCTTCGCACGTGCACAGATCCTATAAAGGCTGTGTAGACGGAAGTATTTACCGTACGACACTGATTAAGAAAAATGAATATATAAAAAATAAAAAAAAACTGAGTGGGAGAGGAAAACGAGTGCAAAAAATGAAGAAAACCGAGTGAAGAATAAGAAAACCGAGTGAAAAATAAGAAAACCGAGTGAAACTATGAAAATCCGAGTGAAAACAGAGAAAACCGAGTGAAACAGTGAAAATCTGAGTGAAATAGTGAAAATATGAGTGGAAGTAGTGAAAAGCTGAGTGAAAATCAGGGAAACCGAGTGCAAAATAGTAAATCCTAGTGAAACAGTGAGAATCTGAGTGCAAAAATAGTAAATCCGAGTGAAACTGTAAGGATCTGAGTGAAAATAAGAGAAAACCGAGTGCAAAATAGTAAATCCTAGTGAAACAGTGAGAATCTGAGTGGAATAGTAAAATCCGAGTGGAAACCGAGTGAAACAGTAAGAATCCGAGTGGAAAGAGGCTTACTGGGTGAAATTTGAGCAGAGAAGAACGATAGGGACAAGAATTGCAAGTCCGAGAGGGAAAAGGGAGCTGGAAGAAGTGCTGTTGAGTGAGAGTGTAGAGGATGTTGGGGTAAAGAAAGTGTGAAAGGTGAGGGGTGAGTGAAGTGAGAGGGAGAGAAGACTTGGCGTGAGAAAGAGAGAGAACAGAGGTTTGGCCAGAGTTTCCTCGTCTGAAGATTGCCCCCTCCTCAGCTGCCCTCTGCCCATCCCATTTATAGGCTGGCCCGAGTGGAATGCCACCTCAGGCTTCCACTTCCGAGTGGAAGGCCAGCTCAGGCCTCCACTTCCGAGTGGAATGCCAGCTCAGGCCTCCACTCGGTTTGGGTAGTGGGGGACAACGGCTGGTGGGAATTTTTAATTCCCTCCACCTCCGCCGCTGTCTGCCAGCCACCTCCGGGATTCCAGGATCCACTTTGGGGTGGAATCCAAGTCAGCATGTGAATCCGAGTGAAGAGAGTGGAAATCTGAGAGAAAAATGGTGTAATCCGAGTGAAAATGGTGTAATCCGAGTGAGAATGGATCGGATCCACCTTCCAATCAGTATTCATTAACACTGGCAGTCAAATCCGAGTGAGGATGTGTAAATCTGAGAGAAAAATGGTGTAATCCGAGTGAGAATGGTGCAATCCGAGTGAGAATGGCTCGGATCCACCTTCCAATCAGTATTCATTAACACTGGCAATCAAATCCAAGTGAGGATGTGTAAATCCGAGAGAAAAAATGGGGAATCCGAGTGATTCTCACTCGGATCACCCTCTCAGTCAGCATTAGGAGTCAAATCCGAGTGGTTTTACTCGGTTTGTGGTTGCTGTGAGACATTCAATTGCAAACGAGTGTAAAAGCCTCGGAAGTTGACTCGGAGCCGATTAAAAATTGAGGAGAATGACTCGGAAGTTGGAATGGCTCGGATCTTGTTTGAAGAAGTAAACTGACTGCATTGCCAGTCAATTCCGACTGGAAGTTGATGGAAATGGGCTCGGGAAAGGTTTGAAGGAGGACTCAGAGGTTGAGTGTAAAGGAGGACTCGGAACCGAGTGACCAACGACACGGAACCGACTAAAATGGCTCGGAAATTGGATTTTTGGTTATTTTCACTCGGAATAGCATTCACAGTGAAGTATTTCACTCGGAACTGACCCATTTTGAGTGATCCCACTCAGATTTGATTATTTTCGAGTCATTCCACTCGGAAATTCTTGATTTTGACTAATTCCACTCGGAAATGCTTCATTTTCACTCGGTTTTGATCATTTCTGAGTAGTTTTACTCGGATTTGCTCCATTCTGAGTAGTTTCACTCGGTTTTGACCATTTCTGAGTCATCTTACTCGGATTTCTCTTCAACAGGGGCATTTTCTACTCGGATTTGATCCTTTTTGAGTAATCTCACTCGGATTTGATCCGTTCTGAGTATTTTCACTCGGACTTGCTAGTTTTTGGGCCATTCCACTCGGATTTTTGTTCAACAGGGGCATTTTCTACTCGGATTTGATCCTTTTTGAGTCATTTCACTCGGATTTGCCTCCAACAGGTCTATATTCCACTCGGAAATGCTTCCATCATAGTCATCTTGCTCGGATCTGACCATTTTTGAGTTATTCTATTCAAATCTGACCATTCTGAAGTATAAAAAGAATCATTCCACTTGGACCGGACCAAAAGAGGTGTTCACACAATATCATTAAACCTACATTCTACTCACATTTCACACCTTCCCCAATTTATTAGAGTTAGGGTTTTACTAAAACCCAACAACACTCATTAATACCCATTTATTCCTTATCACCTTCCAACATTAATCTTAAGTGCCTCATTAAATGCTTATAAAGGCTCACATTTAAGCCACCCCACCTTAGGGTTTCCACATTAATGCTCTCCCAACAACCCATATGCCATAAATACTCCCCTAAAAACCAAGAACCCAAAGTCTAGGGCATAAACTCATAAAGAATGGTGAGGAACTTACCTTAACCAAGAGACAACCATGAGCTTCCACAAGAGGGAAGAGCCACACGAAAATATGAAGAAGAGAGGAGGAGGAGTTCTAGCACAAGCTTCTCCTTCAAGCCTTCATAAAAACGAAAATGGTGGAGGAGGGGAAGACTCCATACGGCTTAGGTTTTTGGAGAGAAGAAAAGAGGAAATGGAGAAGGGAAATAAGAGAATAAGAAGAAGAAGTGTCATTTCCAAATGAGGGCAAGAACCCAACGAAAATAGGAAGAGAATAATAGGCTTTTGGTTTTAATTTTTAGTTCTCCATTAAAATTTCATCTTTCCAAAATAAACAGGCTCACAGTTCGGGCTCAATACTAGTTCCAAAAATTATTCCGAATACTCTTAACAGCCCTGACCAATGGCATCTCATTCGGAGATACTTGGTCCGACACCCATATTCTAATCGGGTATAATTTCATCTCACATAAGCTCAATAAATTATAAATATCCCTAATAAATCTCAATTTTATCATTCTAATATTTCTGGGACACAAATCCACTCATATACGATGATTTATTATTTATTCTCCTCAATTTATTGTTTTTATAAAATTCGGGATGTTACAATGCTCAATAACAGAGAAATCTAATGCGAAATTGGGGGTTGAACCCTAACTATTCACCTAATTACTAGGCCTAAATTAGTTAGGAAGCCAGAAGTTACCTAAGCCTCAACCATGATTCCTCACTAGTGAGATTCTTCATTTAGATCTGAATTTGTCAATTCAGTAGAGTAGATCCACTTCTTAGCTTGTTCTCCTCATGAATCAGAAGTTGACTTCCTCAATACACCTTCAAGAATTCATTGCAAGCCTTCGCAATCCCAACCCTAGGGGTTTAGAAACCCATGGGAATGGATTCTGTCGAAGGAATGTGGAGAGACATGGATGAGAGAATTTAGAGAGAGAAAAGAATTAGAGAGAGATTGGAAATGAGAAAATGAATCGTGTTATTCTATACTCTGCCTCCCTACCTTACAGATTATGTACAAGTATATATAGACAACTAACTAACTAACTAGCTTAATTAATTACAAAGAAAGCTTAATTAATAATTAAACTAACTAAACTAATTACATAATTACAAATAAATAATTAATTACAACTCAATACTTAAGTTACTAATGTACAGCAGCAAAACAATGGATACACAACTAATTAAAGCGGACTGCAGCACTTGGAGGGAAGAATAACTAACTACGCAACTAACACCACGCTTGAGCGTGACTAACTAGCACTTAAGCGCGAGTGTTAAATTCATGAATGAAATGGAATCACGCTTGAGCGTGATCGAGATGTGCTTAAGCGTGAGTACATTTGGTCTTTATGCTTAGGCATGAATGGAAGTCGCTTGAGCGTGAAAGTTAAATCAATGGTGTAGTGAAGTCACGCTTAAGCGTGACTATGGTCCGCTTGAGCATGATCGTGTTTTCCTTCCTTTCTTTTTACGTACTTTGCATGGTTCTCTCACTTAAGCTTGTAACCTTCAAGCTTGAGCGTGAACTGCTCCTGCACATATAAACAAATACTTGCCTAGCGTTTGTACGCTGGCTGTCCAGCGTATGTACGCTAAGTTAATGAATTCACAAATAAACAAATTTCCTTAACTAATTATTATTTTTAATCATTTTCTTGCATAAATTAAACACTTTTGAAATAAATAAATACAACCAGAATTATTGACAATTTATTAAATAATAATGTCAAACTAAACAATAATTAATGAATTAAGTTAAATTAAAGGTGAAATAATTAAGTCTTTTGAAGACTTATCACATCCCCAAACTTAAAACTTGCTTGTCCTCACGAAAATACTCAGATTAATTAAATCAATTGTATTTACTCAAGACAATCAACCTTTCCTTAAGTTAGATCATACCATAATTATTGAATACCAATCATGCTTTCTTTTCGCAATTTCTGAAAATATAATTACTCACACCTCCTTTGGGAACAAGTTAGTGATGCTTTCCTCACTAGATTAGTGTTTTACTCTTCTCTCAGTGTATAAGGTTAACTAAATGCTCTCATCACCTGCATAATTGTTAGATCAACATAGGCTTCTAAAAGTTCTAACCATCATGACATATGCTAGCACACTTGGATCAGTAAGGGCTTTTTAAGCTTGTAATGGGGTTAGGCTACAGGCTCTATTTTTGTTTTTCTAGTCAATGTTGGGTTAAAAGATGTACCCACTGATGCCTTGCCTCAATCTTAACTTAAATGCCTTTACTACTAGCTCTCTTGCTTTCATTATTTTCAGATGAAGGGTACTCAATTACTTGTGGTGCTTTGCACCTCCTCTTTTAGTCCTTTGGACTCTTTCTTTCTTCCTTTTCTTCTTTTTCATTTTTTTTTCAATACCATTTTTTTCTTGTGATGCTTTGCACCTTTGCTTTGCTGATTTTTTTTCATTTTTCTTTTTGCTTTTGTTGTTCTTCCTTTCATTTCTCAAAATCTTCATTTATAATTAAGGTCAGAGTGTGTCCTTTAATTACTGTTAGGCACACTCTTCATCCCCAAACTTAGAACTTGCTAGTCCTTAGCAATAAGGTAAGACTCAGCAATTCATCAGTGGAACATCCAGGGATAATTCACTTGGTTTTGTACAGATAAATAGGCTTATAGAGTTAGGTACATAATCAGAATGAAAGGGTCTCAGGCTCAAAATATAATTGTTAGGTCAAAGGATAATTAATAATATTAAGGATCGCTAAATTTGGCCCTGGCTAAATTAACAAAGAAGGCCTTCATCATTTCCAATTGGTAAACATATAACCATTTAGCAAGCACTGAAGCAAATTCTGTCTCACTAAGCAATAATACATGCACACTCAGAAAAAAAAATAATAAAGGCTCAAAAGCTAATAATAAAACAGGTAATCAGCCAATCATGTCCCCAAACTTAATACAAGATTATAAACTTATTGCTAACTAGCATGGTGAATAAACAAATAATATAGGATTGAAATAGTTATGGGCAGGGATCATGAATCAAGAAATGCAAATCAATTAATTATCTAATTAATGCCTGAGAATCAGCAAACTTTAAATTATTAAGATGGATGCTAAATTAAACATAATTAACATAATTTATCAATCAATGAGACGAAAGGATAAATTATTTCCCTTTTTACCTGAATGGTATTGAATGGTGAGGAATAGTGTGCATGAATTGAACAATACAATTCAGAAAAGAAATAACAACAAACAACTTAACATAGAAATAAAGTTCCATTACACTGAAAAGAAAATACATTGTTCAAGAGAATATGTAAACAAAGTCACTACAACTTGAAAATAGCAAAATAACACATAAATAAAGTAAAAGATCAGTCATCCTTTTCTTCATTTTCTTCATTCATAGACTTATCATTATCTTGCTCATGGTAGGGTGGAAATTCAGCTGCTAAGGGTGTGTCATCAGGGGGAATGGTGAATCCAATGGAAGCCAACCATAAATCTCTGTTAGGTGGAACTCCCATTTCTTTAGTGTGATCCACATTCAATGTGGTGGCAATCTTTCTTAGCATGAGATCATGGTTCAGGACCAGATCATAGGTTCCTAGCTGCATTTTCTTCATAACCTGAAGTTCCTACATTACCATGGAAATATCAGAATAAGTACCTGCTCCTGTTGGGGGTGGTGGTGCAAAAGATGTTGGATTAGGTTGTCTGGGACGCTTTGACTATTGAGGCATAAAATTGTCAATGTGGTTTATCACCCATTGTTTATCCATAATCCTCTCAGGCTTTACCTTTGTCAATTCTCCATAAACCTGATTAGTTTTGGCCAACAAAGTGATAACAGAGCAATATAGCAATTGGAGATTTTTTAAAGATTTTTCATCATCTCCTTTAGTATTAACTCACCCAGATTAACATACAGGCCTATCATTAAACAGTAAATCAACACCAACCTCTTAATGGTAATCTCAGTAGAATGAGCCACAGGTTGCAGCGATGAAAGGACATAGTGGCACCATAAAAGGGAAAGATGATTCAAACAATTCTTCCTGACACTTTTTGGTGCACCATTAACCTTTGTTATATATGCAGCTCCTTGTTCACAGCACTCCTCTAAAATTTCTTTCCTCAGATTTTCATTTTCAGCCCTATGAAAGATATCTACTTTCCATGTGTAGTGACATCCTTCCTCATCCAATATAGGTACTTTCAACAGCTTATTCAATATGTGACCAGTTAGAGGAATGGTGACTCCTCTCAAGAAGGAAGAAAAAGGAAACTTATCTTCCATAGAGTGAGTCCTCAGATTTGCATAGAATTCTCTAGTGAGTTCCTGGTAACCATTGCCTAAATTCTCATTAAAGAACTGCCATCCCCTTTCAATAATAACAGCTTTTACATTAAAATCAGAACAATTTTCTTCAACAAGGACCAGAGCCCTTTCCCTTATTACTCCTCTGCTTTTAAACTTTTTCTCATATAATTGGGCTGCCTTGAGATCTCTAAACCTATGCCCATCAAAACCCTCAACTGTCTGAGACTTCCTTCCTTCTTCAAGACTTTTACTCCTTTCAGTTGATGGAGAATCAGGGATACTGATAGTAGCCACCCCTTTCCCTTTTTCTTTTGGGGTTTCTTTCACATTTTCTATTTCAACACTTTTTTCAGGTTTGGTGAGTGTTAACGATGGTATTTATAATGCCTAAATGGATACATATATACAAATAGCACAACCGTAACAAAATGAAAATATGAGATGAACAGATATGATGGATGAAAGAAATTTGAAATTAAAACAGTGAACTACAACAATTCTAACTATAAAGTGAAAAGAAGAATTGAAAAGATGGTACCTTTCTAAAGAAATCAGAGACTGTGTCTTTTCCTCTTCAAAACCAAAGGTTCTAGTGTAAAGAGTTAGGGTTTGTACACTGAGAGGGTTTTATACTGTTGAACCCAATGCCTGAGGTACGCGTAAGTACGCTGAACTCTTGGCATATAAACGCCCAAATTAAAAACATACAGGTAGCATCAGGTATGAATCACGCTCAAGCGACCCATTATTCGCTCAAGCGAATGATATGTAAGTGAATGTCACGCTCAAGCGCCAAACAAACGGGTATCAGAATACTTCACTGTAGCACTCATGCTTAAGCTTACAGCATCACGCTTAAGCGAGAAATTAGAATCGAGCTGCCTTAGCCCGATCACGCTCAAGCATGAAGCTTATATACAAATCACGCTCAAAGCGTGGTTAGCTAAGCTTAATCACACAAGGTTTGTATCAGGCACCAGGGGTCACGATCACGCTTAAGCATGATTTATATTCGCTTAAGTGACAAGTTGGAACAGAAAGCTTCCAATCTAATCACACCTGAGCAGCTCAGGTGAAGCTATTGCACGCTCAAGCGTGAGATCACGCTCAAGCGTGATAAGCCAGGCTCAAGCATGAAAGTTTTCCATCAGGCACAAGAAATCATGCTTAAAGCGTGTAGAATCTACGCTCAAGCGTGTGGTGGATTCAGAGGTCAAGGAAAACTCGTTCAAGCGACAAGAAGTCACGCTTAAGCGCAAAGGTAAATTCCACAATCACGCTTAGGGGTGCGAAATTCTTGTTCAAGAGCCATATACTTAAAGTGAACACGCTTAAAGCATGAAAGAACAACACTCAAGCGCCTGCTATTTCACTCAAGTGCTATCAAATTCACTCAAGCGCCAAGGTCATATCTAGTTTAGGCACGATCACGCTTAAGCGTGAATATGTCAAGCTCGAGCGCAAAAGTGGAATACAGTAGTCACGCTCAAGCTCACATGGTTATGCTTGAGCAAAGAGAAAAGACTTTGGTAATTTTCATTCTGTATGAAATTCGCTTAAGCGAAAGGTACTTCGCTCGAGCGAAATAAAAGAAATGGATGCACTCTCTTAAGCGCCAGTATACTCGCTTAAGCGGACAGAAGGTATTAACACCAGGCACCAATCATGCTTCAAGCATCACAGTATGCTTATCAGGTACCAAGGGTCACGCTTAGAGCGTGAAGACATACGCTCAAGCGTAGAAATTAGTTCGAAGGGTCCACGCTTGAGCTCGCTCAAGCGCGAAGCTTATAACAAGGTCACGCTCAGGCTTGTGAAAGTTACGCCCAAGCGAATAGGCACACTTACAGGAGGAAAAATCACGCTCAAGCGCCACAGTATTTCGCTCGAGCGCAATCAAGTTCACTCAAGCGCTAAGGGTACCTGATTCTAATTCTAGCTAATGGATTTGCAAGTATGTACACTGGAAATTAAGCGTATGAACACTAAAACCTTATTAAAAAATTTACCAGTTTATTCACACTTTATTCACAAAATTTTAGTTTTCTTTTATTATTTCAAACACATACACAAAATGCAACAAACAAAATGTAGGGTTGCCTCCCTACAGCGCTTCTTTAAGGTCACTAGCTTGACCTTTTGACATCTAAGAAGATGCCTGCAACAACATGGAGATTTTATGCCTATCAAACTCTCCTCCAAAGTAGAGTTTGAGTCTTTGGCCATTCACCTTAAAAGTTCTATCAGTGGCTGGATCTTTCAACTCAATTGCACCATTAGGGAAGACCTCATTTACAATAAAAGGTTCAGACCACTTTGATCTTAGTTTTCCTAGAAAAAGTCTCAGTCTAGAATTAAACAACAAAACTTTATCATTCTTGTGAAACTCTTTTCTATTTACCCACTTATCATGCCACCTCTTAGTTTTCTCTTTATAAATTGAGGCACTCTGATAAGCATTAAGCCTAAACTCCTCAAGTTCATGGAGTTTTAGAACTCTCTCCTCTTGAGATTGGTTAAAATCCATGTTTAACAACTTTGTGGCCCACCATGCCTTATGTTCTAACTCCACAGGGAGATGGAAAGCCTTACCATATACCAATTGATAAGGAGACATGCCAATTGGAGTTTTAAATGCTGTCCTATAGGCCCATAATGCATCATTCAATCTCACAGACCAATCCTTCCTAGACTTCCCTACTATTTTCTCTAATATTCTCTTAATTTCTCTATTAGACAGCTTAACTTGTCCACAAGTTTATGGATGATATGGAGTAGATACCTTATGCAGTACCTTATAGTGTCTTAGGGCTTTTTCCATGATTCTATTGCAAAAATATGACCCTCCATCACTAATGAGGACTCTAGGGACTCCAAATCTAGAAAAAATGTTCTTCTTTATAAACCTAAGCACCACATGTGCATCATTGGTTCTGGTAGGGATTGCCTCCACCCACTTGGAGACATAATCCACAGCAACAAGGATATATTCATTGGAGAATAACTTTGGGAATGGTCCCATGAAGTCAATGCCCCAAACATCAAATAATTTCACAACTAAAATATTTGTCAAAGGCATGCCAGCTTTAGCAGAGAGGCCTCCACTTCTTTAACACTTATCACACCTTTGAACATATACTTTAGCATCTTGAAAAATTGTTGGCCAATAAAAGCCACATTGCAAAACTTTTGCTGCTGTTCTGGAGGCACCATGGTGTCCTCCATAATAGGAGTCATGGCAGTGCCATAAGTGTCTTTCCTGCTCTAATTCAGGCATACATCTCCTGATAATTCCATCTACTCCTATCTTATAAAGAAATGGATCATCCCATAGAAAGGTTTTACTGTCATGAAAGAATTTTTTCTTCATTTGAGATGTCCACCCTTTAGGTACCACAGAGGCACTTTTAAAGTTGGCCATATCAGTACACCATGGCACTGTGATAATTGCCATCAACCTCTCATCTGGGAATTCCTCTTTAATCAAGATAGAATCAGATTCACCCTCCAGATGAGAGAGTTGATCAGCCACTGAGTTCTCCACTCCCTTTTTATCCCTTATTTCCAAATCAAACTCTTGGAGTAATAGAACCTATCTGATCAATCTTGGCTTTGATTCTTTTTTAGCTAGCAAGTACTTGATTGCTGAATGATCTGTATACACAATGACCTTAGCACCAATCAAGTAAGCTCAGAATTTATCAAATACATACACCACAACAAGCATTTCTTTTTCAGTAGTGGTGTAATTTATTTGATTCTTATTTAATACTTTGCTAGCATAATAAATGACATGTGTTAATTTTTCCTTTTTCTGTCCTAGCACAACTCCTATAGCAAAGTCACTTGCATCACACATTAGTTCAAATGGTAAAGACCAATCAGGTGCTGCAAGGATTGGAGCTGAAATTAATCTTTGTTTTAAATTTTCAAAAGCCTTTACACACTTTTCATCAAAAACAAAAGCATGATCTTTCACAAGTAAATCAGTCAAAGGCTTAGCTATTTTTGAAAAATCCTTAATAAATCTCCTATAACAGCCAACACATCCTAAGAAACTCCTTACTCCTTTCACATTGATTGGAGGACGAAGTTTTTCAATGATATCTATCTTGGCTCTATCTACTTGAATGCCCTCAGTAGAGATTTTGTGGCTAAGGACTATCCCTCCTCTAACCATAAAATGACACTTTTCCCAGTTAAGGACAAGATTAGTCTCCTGACATCTCACCAATACCTTAGAAAGGTTACTAAGGCATATATCAAAGCTACTTCCAAATACAGAGAAGTCATCTATAAACACCTCAATGAACTTCTCTACCATGTCCCCAAAAATTTCCAGCATACACCTTTGGAAGGTTGCTGATGCATTGCACAAACCAAAAGGCATGCGCCTATATGCAAAAATTCCATAAGGACAGGTGAAAGCTGCCTTCTCTTGATCTTTTAGATCAACCACAATTTGGTTGTAACCAGAATATCCATCAAAAAAGTAGTAATACTCATGACCTGACAGCCTCTCAACCATTTGGTCTACAAATGGTATAGGAAAGTGGTCTTTTCTAGTGGAGTCATTAATCTATGCACATTCTCCAACCTGTAGTTAGTCTAGTGGCAATGACTTCACCTTCCTCATTCTTAACAGTGGTCATCCCTCCTTTCTTAGGCACTAGTTGGATTGGACTAATCCAAGCGCTGTCCGAGATAGATAGATAATCCCAACATCAAGAAGTTTAACCACCTCTTTTCTTACAACTTCTTTCATTATGGGGTTTAATCTTCTTTGTGGCTGAACAACAGGGGAATTGTCATCTTCCATTAAAATTTTATGCATACAGAATGATGGACTAATTCCTTTTAAATAAGAAATGTTCCCGCCAATAGCAGATTCATGCTTCCTTAACACCCCTATCAACTTTTCTACATCCTTATCTTTTAAATCAGCATTAATGATTATAGGATGTGATTCATTATCTCTTAAGAAAACATATTTCAAATGAGAAGGCAAAGGTTTCAAATCATGTTTTTCTTCCAACACTTCCTTAACTTTCTCAAGTTCAGTATTATTTAACTTTTCTTTATTTTCATTTTCAAAATCACCTACTTCACACGCTTCAAGTAGGTTCAGCAATTCATTATGTGAGTCATTTAACTCCTCAGTCTCAGAGTCAAAATCATCCTCCAAAAAGGCTTGTAAAACCTCTTCTTCAGTTTTTAACAGCATAGGAATCTGATAACTTTTAATTTCTTCAATCATAAAACAATTCATCTTCCCAGCTGGATGTTTCATAGCATTGAAGACATTAAAAGTTACCTGCTCCTCTTGAACTCTCAACATGAGTTCTCCCTTCTCTACATCAATTAAAGCTCTACCTGTAGCTAAGAAGGGCCTTCCTAAAATCAAAGGAATTTCTCTATCAGCTTCCATATCCAAAACTATAAAGTCTGCTGGAAAGATAAACTTATCCACCTTAACTAACAGATCTTCCAGCATCCCATGAGGATATTTGATAGACCTATCTACCAACTGCAAAGATATACGAGTTGGTTGCAGGTCATTAATTCCTAATTTCCTTATTAAAGACAAACGCATCAAGTTTATGCTAGCTCCTAGATCACATAAAGCACTTCCTACATGAACATCCTCTATTGCATAAGGTATTGTAAAAGATCCAGGATCTTCCAGCTTTTGAGGGAGTTTCTTTTGAATAATTACACTACACTCTTGAGTGAGAACAATCATCTCATCTCCCTTAAGCTTTCTCTTCTTAGACATAAGTTCTTTAAAAAATTTAGCATATGAAGGCATCTCTTGTAATGCCTCAGCAAAGGGAATATTTATGTGAAGCTTTTTAAACACATCTAAGAACTTAGCAAACTTTTGCTCCTCTATTTGTTTCTTAAATCTATGTGGAAATGGAGCATTCTTTAATTTCTCAGGAGTTAGCTTAGAATCTTCCTCCAAGATCAAATCAATCTTTTTCTTTTTCTTCTGATGAACTTGGTTTTCTTTTTCTATTTCTACTTCTACTTTATTTTCAATTTTATCAACAGCTTGCTCACTTTCCTACTCTATTTATTTTTCAGCATCTTTTTCTAAACTCACTTTATGACTTGGAGTTGGGATAAGAATTTTCCCACTCCTAGTAGTTATCGCTTTGCAATGTTCCCTAGGATTTACCTTAGTATCTCCAGGAAAATTGCTGATTGTCTCTCAGCTAATTGTTTTGACAGCTGTCCAACTTGATTTTCTAAATTTCGAATGGACGCTTCTTGATTTTTAAAGTTGGCCTGAGTGGCCTAAATGAACTGAGATAGAACATTCTCAAGTTCAGACTTTTCCTTAGAGGGAAGGGGAGAAGGTTGTTGTGATCTATTTGTGGTTTGATTTTGTGGCATATTTTGATTCAAATGTGGACCTTTCTTCCATGAAAAATTAGGGTGATTCCTATAGTTAGGATTGAAGGAATTAGAGGAATAATTCCTTTGAAATTGTTGCTGCCCCATATAATTCACTTGCTCAGGAGGCACATTTGGATCACACATGCCATTTTCATGGTCTCCACCATAAAAATCACAACTCATCATACAAACTTGACTAGGCTTTTGAAGTTCTGAAATCTATACACTTAATTTCTCTAACGCCTGAGTCATCAACTTACTTTAAGCCAAATAAGCATCCTGTACTTCTAATTCTAATATCCCTCTCTTAGGGATTTGGCTCCTTTCACTAACTAAACATTCATTAGAAGCCATAACATCTATCAGCTCTATAGCTTCTTCTACAGTTTTTGTGGTCAATGAACCTCCAGCTAAGGCATCAATTAAGACCCTAGTTGTTGGTCTTACACCATTATAGAATATGGTAACTTGCTGCATATCAGGAATCCTATGGTGAGGACATTTCCTTAAACTCTCTTTATACCTATCCCATGCTTCCATTAGAGATTCACCCTCTCTCTGCTGGAAACAAGTGATTTCAATGCGCAACTTGGCATACTTGGAAGGAGGGAAATATTTAATCAAAAATTTTCTTTGTAAATCCTCCCAAGTGGAAATACTACCTCTTGGTTGGCTTTGCAACCAAGCTTTAGCCCTGTCCCTTAAAGAAAAAGGAAATAATCTCAGTCTTATTGCTTCTTCAGGGACTGCATTCATTTTCACAGTATCACAGATTTGGAGAAAGGTTGCTAGATGTAAATTTGGATCCTCAACCTCATTTCCTTCGAATTAATCATTTCTAACCAACTACAGCAAAGCCGGTTTGAGTTCAAAGGTATTAGCTGCAATTTGAGGCCTAAGGATGCTAGATTACGATCCTTCTTCAGTAGGCCTAGAATAGTCACCTAGCATAACTCTTCTCTGTTCCATTTCTTGCTGTTCTTTTTGCTTTTTCTCCTTTCTAAGCTTACGCTCTAACAAATTAATATTTGGATCAAAGAAGAAAGGCTCTCTTTTGTTCCTTGACTACATACACCAAATGTTAGACACAAACAATTAAAGCTACTGCTACTGCTAGACATAAAATATTGCTATACTAAAAAAGAGAATTAAACTACTTACTAAATGCAAAACAAAATTAAATGGTTTAGTCTAGTACCGGTCCAAGGATTGTTGATATTACTCAACAATCCCTGGCAACGGCGCCATTAACTTGATGCAATGAATCCTGAGCCATTAACTTGGTTGGAAAATCCTGAATTAATATTGATTAATAGTGTGACTCTTAGAGGATTTATTTCTTTTGGCAAGCGCACCAATCGTTAAATTTGTAATATATTTGATCGTTCCCACAGGGATTGTGGTAATTACCGCAATCTTGGACTAATACAAGCTGACCAACGCAAGCAGATGCAATTCATTCTATTTTTGTTATTTTATAATTTCTATGTTTTTATGTTTTCAGAAGCAGTACAAAATGTGAAATATGATTAATGGAAGATAGGTTAGGATTACTTCACCTTATAATTTCATCAAGAAACATGCAATTAAGGTTCAATCAAGCTTCAGATGCAAGAGGACAATTCACAGATGGTTAATCCTTAATTCCTTAGGTGAATAACACTAATTCCTTAGCATTAAACCCTACTCCCTTAGGTGCTCAATAACAGAGAAATCTAATGTGAAATTGGGGGTTGAACCCTAACTATTCACCTAATTACTAGGCCTGAATTAGTTAAGAAGCCAGAAGTTACCTAAGCCTCAACCATGATTCCTCACTGGTGAGATTCTTCATTTAGATCTAAATTTATCAATTCATTAGAATAGATCCACTTCTTAGCTTGTTCTCCTCATGAATCAGAAGTTGACTTCCTTAATACACCTTCAAGAATTCATTGCAAGCCTTCGCAATCCCAACCCTAGGGGTTTAGAAACTCATGGGAATGGATTCTGTCGAAGGAATGTGGAGAGACATGGATGAGAGAATTTAGAGAGAGATTGGAAATGAGAAAATGAATCGTGTTATTCTATACTCTGCCTCCCTACCTTACAGATTATGTACAAGTATATATAGACAACTAACTAACTAGCTTAATTAATTACAAAGAAAGCTTAATTAATAATTAAACTAACTAAACTAATTACATAATTACAAAATAATAATTAATTACAACTCAATAATTAAGTTACTAATGTACAACAACAAAATAATGGATACACAACTAATTAAAGCGAACTGCAGCACTTGGAGGGAAGAATAACTAACTACGCAACTAACACCACGCTTGAGCGTGACTAACTGGCGCTTAAGCACGAGTGTTAAATTCATGAATGAAATGGAATCACGCTTGAGCGTGATCGAAATGTGCTTAAACGTGAGTACATTTGGTCTTTACGCTTAGGCCTGAATGGAAGTCGCTTGAGCGTGAGAGTTAAATCCATGGTGCAGTGAAGTCACGCTTAAGCGTGACTATGGTCTGCTTGAGCGTGATCATGTTTTCCTTCCTTTCTTTTTACGTACTTTGCATGGTTCTCTCGCTTAAGCTTGTAACCTTCAAGCTTGAGCGTGAACTGCTCCTGCACATATAAACAAATACTTGCCTAGTGTTTGTACGCTGGTTGTCCAGCGTATGTGCACTGAGTTAATGAATTCACAAATAAACAAATTTCCTTAACTAAATATTATTTTTAATCATTTTCTTGCATAAATTAAACACTTTTGAATAAATAAATACAATCAGAATTATTGACAATTTATTAAATAATAATGCCAAATAAAATAATAATTAATGAATTAAGTTAAATTAAAGGTGAAATAATTAAGTCTTTTCAAGACTTATCAGCCTTAAGGTTATATTGAACTTTCCTCTTATCATCTTCACTCTATTCGTTTCTAGGTTATCAATAATTTTTGTTGGTAAGAATGGACCATTTTCTATAGAGTCCCATATGTCTAAGTCTATGACTTCTATGAAGATTTGCATACGGGTTTTCCAATACGGATACCCTATTCCATTAAATACGGGAGGTCTATGAATAGTGTTTCCCTTGAGAAAGATAGGGTTTGTAGAGGCCATGGATCTCTCTTGAGGTTGTTAAACCCTATTCAAGATACTAGCTTTGATACCACTTGTTACCTAAGTGGCCTCTAGGAAACTCAAGAAGGGGGTGAATTGAGTAATTAAAAACTTTTCTATTATTAAATTTCTTCCATAAGAACTCAATAAGTAAAGATAAATAATGTGAATAATAATGATTTAAACATAAAGAGTTAAAAGGGTTGGAGAAGTGCAAACAGATATTTTATACGGGTTTGGCCAACTCCTGCCTACGTCTAGTGCTCAAGAACCCTTTGAGATTTTCACTATAATCAATTCTTTTGATTACACAACACTAGGGACTCACCACCCCAACCACAAACACCTTGGGATGTTTCACCACACCCAAGAACATCATCCTTGGATGCTACACCACATCCAAGAATAAAACCCTCAGAGATACACCACTTTGAGTACCAATCACACTTCAGGGAAATCCTTCCCTAAGAAATCAGAACTAACTTGTCAAAGAAAACTCTCTTTAAGAGTATATTAAACAAATTGAAGCACTCTAATGATTTATCTCAGAACATAAGGAAAATGGCCATTGAAGCGTATTTTAGAAAAGGATAGAAAGAAGTAAGAATGATTTCTTTATTTCTTGTGTTGTATGTAATGCTTTGAAACCTTTTGTAACATCCCGGATTTTTTTTAAATAAAATAAATATATTGGATGATGATAATTGATTGTTTATGGTCAAATGATTATGGGAGATGTTGTTAGACATTAGAGGTGAATTATTGGTAAATTAAGATTTACCGGAACTAGATGAATTAACTGGTGATATGGGACCCACTTGATTTAATTAGATGTTTGATGGGTCTAGAATATTTGGAAAATTATTGTGGTTAAGATGGTATACTTAAAATGATTTTTGGTGTCAAGGAAATAATTAATTGGACTCGATGTATGATAATAACCGGGGAAATACGAACCAATTGGAATTAAAAGAAAACCAAAAATCCCTTTTCTCCTCTCATTATCACCGTGGCCCCTTTCTCCTTATCACTTGGTTCTTTTACCCGTTGGATAATGGGGAATTATAAACCATTGGTAAAAGAACTTGATACACTCTTTTGCCCATTGGGTAATACCCAATTTATATTAAAATTCCTCTATCTTTCTCCTCATCACCGTGGAGTGTTTTCCCTCTCCATTCACTCTACATTTCACTTCTCCTTCATTTCCCATTCGTCCCAACACCGTCCCCCACTCTTTCTTCTTCTACCTCTTACTAAAATCAAGAGCTAAGCTTGGATTTGTGAGGCTTGAATGGCGTTTATGGAGCTTGGGAGCTTGTGGGATCATCTTCTTCCTTTTCCTCACTTCATTTTCATTTTTGGTGGAGCTTGAGCTTGAGGTAAAGATTTCTTACCTCCACCTTGTTTTATTTATGGTTTTGAGTTGTTGAGTTGAAAATGGTGATGTTAGAAACCTTGCATGTGGGTGGAAATGAAATCCTAGGCTTGAATGTTTAGAAAGTGAACCCTAAGTATTAAGAATTTGGGGGTTTTTGACTCACTTGATGATTTTGATGATTATGGATGTCTATGAATGGAGTATATGAGAGGGATGGATTTTTAGAATCATTAAGATTGATTAATGAAGTTGATGATATTTGCATGTGAGTAGATTTGATGACTTGAGGAATAAATCTTGAGAATAGGAAAATGATAGGCAATATTGAGTGATGTTATTGGTGATAACAATAATGGTGGATGACCATTGATAATGGATACTTGACTTGATGAAGTCTTAGGCCATGATAAATGCCATAAGGGTTTATTGATTAGTGATGGCTTAAGAAAATCCATGGTGACTTAAGTTGAAAGTGGATGCCTTGTGATGGCTTATTAATTACATGTACATATGTGTGTTGTTGATAGGATTATATTCCAGATGATGATGCATAATAATCAACGCAATCGGAGCGTGGGAATTGCGGTTCTTCTCTCGAGGTAGGAGAGGAGTTTGCATTTCAAATCGCATGAGTGAATTAATTGCTAATTATGTATATGTTGAACTCATGCAATGCCTTGCCATAAATGTCTTATATGACTGATTTTATGAAGTGATGATTGATGGCTTGGCTTATGTTGATTGTTATGAAAATGTATGCATTTATATAATGTTGATGATAAGTGTGTTATGGTCCTTTGGTTGGACGTGAACTAAATGATGGTGAAAACTTATGAATGAACGAGTTAAAATATAGAGAATTGTTTTGAGATGAGTGATTATAGCTGATGAATTGGAATTTAAAGGAGTAATTGATGAGTTGGAATGAGAATTCCTAAGTATGAATGGTCAGAATGAGTTATATATACCTCATGTGATGTGTATGGTGTATTGGAGGTGATTCAGTTGGCTTAGAATGAGATTTCCTACGTTAGGTTATGAGAATCGTTAATTCTGTGTAAGACCTCATAGTCTCGCTCAAGTGCGATGGGATTCCGCCCAAGCGAGAGTCCCCTGCTTCAGTAAATTAGCTTCTAGAGTAAATTCACCCAGACGAATGGGCTTCGCCCGAGCGAGGGCGAAGGAATTAGCCACTGGTCTGATTTCGCTCAAGCGAATGACCAGTTCGCTCAAGCAAGAATGTTAGTAGATTAGGGATTTAGCTACTGGACAAAATCCGCCTGAGCGAAGAGTCTTGAGGGATGGCAGTCGCCCAGGCGAGACAAGTAAATGGTGATTGGGTAAGTTTCTGAACAAACTTTGTCTAAGTGGGAGTTTTGGAAATGAATTAAGAGGTGGTGGAATTTCCGGGTGAATTCCGAGTGACTCATATCCGAGTCATGACCTTCCGAGTGAGGAAGTGGGCATAATCCGAGTAGAAGGCTCGTGAATGTGATGATCTAGGCAATGGAGTCCCGAATGGGGAATATTTGAGTCCGGTGTAACCTGTGCCGAGTGGAGTGCCTTCTAATATGCAATTCTGAGTGAGGCTATAGCCATTGGGCCTTTTCCGAGTGGTGATGGCTTAAGAGGACTCCGGGTGGAAATGTGTTCTGAGAGATCCATTTTAATAACCTAATCCGAGAGGGATCTTAGTGAGAGAATCCCCCAAGTAATGATAGGTCCAATTATTCGCGAGTGGAAAATCCCGATTGAACCTCTCCTGCGGGGAGAGTGATTGTGATGGTTCTGATTGAGGTATCTTAGGGGTTCTTTTCTAAGTGAATAAAGATATATTATCCGAGTGGACAAGACTTAAATAGGCCCGAGTGTGACAGCTTAGTGAATTCCTCTCAGTGATGAGAGGTCAGAGTAATTCCGAATGGAACTTGATGGTGGAGTTCGAGTGTGTAATTCTGAGTGTGCACCTATAGGGATATACTGTGTCTGTCCAGAGGTATTCTGGAATAACTTCGCCCGAGTAAAGGCTGAGTGCTAGGAGACCTAGCCCGAGAGAAAGAAAAAGGAGTTGTTTTAGAGATAATCTCGCCGAGTGAAACTGAGTAGGAGATAAGTCGTTTTTGAGATGATTATGCCGAGTGGAAACCAGGTGAAAGATGGGTTAGCTTTGTATTAAGTTTACCGAGCGAAAGACTGATTAAGATGACTCGGTTTTGGAATGAAATTGCCGAGTGAAAGATTGATTGAGAGATGACTCAGATTTGGAATTAATTGGCCGAGTGAATGATGGGTCGGTCAGGATTAATTTGCTGAGTGGAAAACCTGAGTGCTTTGAGCCGGTTTCAAGGAAATTCTGCCGAGTGGAAACCTGAATGTTGGGAGTCGGTTTTAATTGATTTTACCGAGTGGACAACCGAGTGAGATGAGTCAGTTTTGAATGAATTGTAGAGTGAAAACCGAGTATTGGTAAGAACAACCTCTGGTCAGATTTCGCTTAAGCGAGCTGGTGCTTCGCTCAAGCGAGTGTTAAAGGAATTGATTACTGGTGTAATTTCGCTTGAGCGAGTGACCGAGTGTGATGGTGCTTCGCTCGAGCGAGTGAGCGTGAAAGCGTTACTGGATGTTTTTCGCTTACGCGAAAAGGGGGTCGCCCAAGCGAACCCGACCTGTCTCGCTCAAGTGGATATGAATCTCGCTTGAGCAAGTTTCCACCAGAATGGGTTTTACTCGATATTACTGGTGGCAGACTCATGTTTGACCCTCTTTCTTGGCATGATGAGGAAAATTTGAGACGAATAAGGGGATGTATGAGAGGTAATGTGATGATAAGAAAACATGGTGGTGATTAAGATTGATTGGCATGTGGGAATTAAATAATTATGTATTTACCACCTGAATTAAAATAATGAATTATGATGGATTTGCCACCTGAAACAGAATGATGAGAGGATGATAATGAGATTGTGATGGCAGGAGTATGAGAAATACCCTAGAACGAATTTGAAATGTGTGAAGGGATAAATAAATGACATAGTATGAATTATAAGTAGATACATTAGAGATAATGTAATATTAAATAGTGTTAAAAGATGAGGTTGAGCACTCTCTTGCATAAAGCGGTGCATATTGATACTGATAAATTGTTGTGTGCCATTGTGTGTGATACAAGCACAGCCTTGTATGTGTGGTATGAATTATGAAATTGAAAATGTTGTGAATGCCTGTTAGTCCTCAAATTTTCAATAAAAGCTTAAATAAAAATTTCATAAAAATTATAAAAATAAGTTTAATTTGTTAGAAAATTAGGATTTAAATTCAATAAATGGATGTTGTTGGAAATAAATCTGCCCTTGATCAATTTTCTCTAGTTTTGCAGCGAAAAAGTTAAGAAATCAAGAGAAAATTACACTGGAGGAGCTGACGCGTAGCCTCACCCCACGCGTAGCATCAAGAGCTACTTTTGATGCTGACGCTACACATCAAAGCCACGCGTAGCGTCAGTGCTGCGTGTTCTCCACTCCCACTTTGGCCAACCACTCCACTTGGACTCAATAATGGGCACCCCACTCAGCCCAAGGGCCACCCCAATCAGCATAAATGGCCAAAAACTCGTGGAAACATGTCCAAGTGGCCAGGCATGATCAAGATTAATTATTGAAAGTGGCCATTATCAAGTGTTTAATGGAGGCTGAGTCAGGAGTCTGACGCGTAGCGTCACAGGGACGCGTAGCGTCAGCACCCTTGCTCAGCCCTATAAATAGGGCCATCCAACACCATTCATATCATCCCATTCCATACACTTCTCTTCTCTTCTCTCTTGTGCTCGACTCTGAGTACTTTCTTTTGTGAGTTGTAGTTCTAGAATAGTTTTCTAGATACTTGAGTGTGTTTCGGTGTATTGTGATCGTTGTATCGTGAAGTTTCCATCGTCTTCGTAATGTCAAACTCTGTAAGTGTTGTCTTTACTTTTACCATGTGTAACTAATTTGTTTATGTTGGAATTGGTGAACTAATCTATTGAGTATAATGTTGTGAATTCGACCTCTGCATGTTTATGATTCAAGTCCATGTTAGTATTTCAACCTTTTATTAATATGAACGTCAAACGGGAGAATGATTTTCATGTGTATCGAAACTGGTTTTATTAGTGTAAATGTCAAACGGGAGAATGATTATTTATGCCGTATTGAAACTAGTTTTGACGAAAGTAAAAAGTTGGAATACCCTTGGTATCTCAATTCTATAGGGGTTGTTAACCATTGTTGCCATAAGGCCAGGTCTTAATGCAAGTTTTTACTGAGAAAGCTCACGAGGGATCGGACTTTACGGTGAATTCTTAGAATTTATATCACGAGGGATCGGTTATAATGATTTTAAGCTGCAATGACATGAAACTTGATGATTAAATATGCATGTCTTGAGTTCCTCATTGTTATTCTAGATTAGGGATCCAATTTCCAACATAATTTGTTTATCTGTGTTATTCTCAAGTATCTTACCTATTCTAGATTGCAACTCAACTTTTTAGATAGATTTTTATTTTCTTTTATCTTATGAATCACTTAATCATGCTATCTTGTGAATACTGTATAAACTGTATATAAATCATTCTTTTGTTTATAATTTCCTTCACATTTACCATAGTAAGTAGAAAATTACTGTTGTTATTGGACTTTCAATCCCAGTGGAACGATATCTAAATTTCGAAAACTACAAACGATTGGTGCGCTTGCCAATTGACAAAACCCGGTTACACCTAGGGTTAACAAGTTTTCTGGCGCCGTCGCCGGGGATTGAATTGTTTTAGTAAAAACAGTAAAATTTTAATTACCGTGGTAAATATTTTTTTTTACCTTAGATAATTTTATTGCTTATCATTATTACACTAACTTTCTTTGTCTAGTTTGTGTATGCAAACTCGATCTACCGCAGGTAAAATTTATTTTGATCCTGAGATAGAAAAGTTTGTAAAGAAAATCAAGTCTTTGAAATCTAAAACACAAACTAATTCTTCTTCTACTTCAAAAATTTTTGAAAATTCAAATATGGCTGCTGAAAAGAGAACATTGGGACAGTTTGCTGCTATAAATGGTCCACCTCGAGTTTCGGGAATGTTTCAAGGACCAGTTTTACCAGTGGAAATTAAACCTGCCACTCTAAATATTATTCAAAACAACCAATTTGCTGGTTTAAATCATGAAGAACCATATGAACATTTAACTGTTTTTTATGAGTTATGCAGCACAATTGGTTTTGAACCCAATCAAGAAGAGACTGTTTATATGAGACTCTTTCCTTTTTCATTGATTGGGAAAGCAAAAGAATGGTTTAAATCTTGTCCACCGGGTAGTTTTGCAAACTGGTCCGATGTTGAAAGAAAATTTTTGGAAAGATTTTATTCTCCTTCAAAATATTTTGAAGCAATGACAGCCATACACTCTTTTTCTCAAAATAATGATGAATCATTAGGAGAAACATGGGAACGATTCAAGGCACTCTTGAGAAAATGCCCAAACCACAACCTGAATGATGCTGAAAAAGTAAGAATCGTTTACCATGGTTTATTGCCTCAGTTCAAGATGATGTTAGATGCTTGTGCAGGTGGTTCTTTAATGAACAAGACTGTGGAAGAAGCCATAGAAATATTGGAATTAATGGCTATTAGTGACCGACAAGCAAAGCATGAAAGAGGTAATATGCAAAGGAAGCCAGGAATGCTCGAATTGGGAGTAAATGATGCAGTGTTGGCTCAGCAAAAATTACTGACCCAACAAATTGAAGTTATGAGCAAGCAATTGGAAAAACTTCAAATTGCTCAAGTAGCATCACCACCCCCTGCTCAACTTAAAGCATGTACGCACTGCATGGGAGAACAACCATGTGGTTACTGTGGAAATGAGCAAGAGCAAGCCAATTTCATGAACCATCAAAGAGCACCCTTAGGAAATTTTCCTTTTAATCATGGAAATTCTTTTCCTAACAATTACCTGCAGGGTTGGCAAAACCAGAATATTGGCTGGAGACAGGACACTGGACCTTCCAACAGACCTCCTAACAATCAATTCAAGCAACAACAAACTGACAATGCAAGGTTGACAAGAATAGAGGAAGCTATTCAACAGTTATTGCAGTTTGTAGAGACAAATGAAGCTGCCCGAAAAGCATCAGATATACAAATGGGTCAGCTTGCAAAAGAGATAGCCGAATTAAAGAGTTCTGGGTTTTCTGCAAACACTCAAAACCCAAGGGAACAATGTAATGCTGTTTCTATTGATATTGTAAAAATTGATTGTAAAGAAAAGAGTGAGAAAAAGAAAGAAGAAGAAGAAAAAGAAAGTGAAAAAATAGAAAAAAATGAAAAAAATGAAAAAGAAAAAAATATGCAAAGAGATACAGAGCAAGAAACAAACTGTATAACCCCGAAAAAATGTAAAGATCCGGGGAGTTTCACCGTTCCTGTAACAATCGGAAATATCAACATCAGGAATGCGCTATTAGATTTAGGGGCTAACATCAACTTGATACCCCTAGATTTAATAAAACGCATTGGTGAATATGAGCTAAAAGAAGCAAAGACAGAATTACAGTTTGCGGATCGCTCTGTCAAAAAGCCTTTTGGGATTGTGGAAGATGTATTAGTAAAGGTTGACAAGTACCATTTCAAAGTTGACTTTATGGTACTGGATATGAAGGAGGATACTGAGATCCCTATGATCCTAGGAAGACCTTTCATGAAGACTGCAAAAATCAAAGTAGATGTTGATCAAAGTATGGTTGCAGTCAAAGTTTATGGAGAAGAAGTAAGCTTCAGTGCTCATGAACACCTCAGGATAAGTAATGAGGAAAAAGTTTACCCTTCAACCAAACCAGGTATATCTCTTCCCAATCAATTAAATTGTTTTGAATTAACCGATGCTTTGAATGATGAAAAACAGGTAATTAGGCATCGGAAAAGAAGAAGAAGGAAGAAAAAGACAGGTGATTCCTCAAAGAATATTGGGAAACCACCTGATTAATCAGAGGTAATGTCTGGCTGGAGACATTAAACCTAGCGCTCAATGGGAGGCAACCCATTCTTTTTTTTTTGTTTTTAAGGTTGTTTTAAATAAATAAAAAAAACCACAAAACAATTTTTTAACTTGTTTAAAAGAAAAGGGGTTTTTAAACTGAAAAGGTTTTTGAAAATCCAAATTTTTAAAAATCAAAAACAAAAGCCCACGCGTAGCGCCCACTTGACGCGTAGCGTGGACTCTGAATTTTGGTTATCACGCGTAGCGTCCCACCAACGTGTAGCGTCAGAGCCCACGTTCAGGTTTTAAAACTGAACCAGAGAGGCCCATCTTAGGGTTTTAAACCTAAAACTTCCTCTCTGCCTCACTTAGTTTTCAAACCTAAAAAAAAAAAAAACCTCCTTTTCTCTCTTCCAAACCTCTTCAATCCTACTGCTCAAGGAATCACAAGTAAGTATTCTAATCCCTTCTCTTTAGCTTTTTGTTTTAATTTTCGATTTGTAGAAATAAATGTGGTTAGGATTAGGATTAGAAGACCATTGGGATTGATTGCTGTTAGGAATTAGAAAATGAATGGATATAATGTGGTTTGGAAAGGGGTTGCTGCTGTGCAACCCCTGTTATTTTTTTCAAAACTGCGCATCCCACGCGTAGCGTCCCACTGACGCGTAGTGTGAGGATGAACTGTAAGCCCACGCGTAGCGTCCCACTGACGCGTAGCGTGGGAAGAACAGGCTGATGCGTAGCGTCACACCACGCGTAGCGTCAGCCTCTGTTTTTAATTCTTGATGTTTGTTTGTTGTTTGCTGTTTTCTTTTGAATTAATAAATTTTCTTAGTTTATATTTGTTATACTTTCTTGCAACTTTGTATGAATAAATTGTATTTTGTTTTGTATATTATTTGAATATATGTATGTTAATTTCTTTAAATTTTAAAAATTCAAAAATATGTTGTTGAATTGCATTTTTATTTGTGAAAAATTTTAGAAAAACCCAAAAATATTTTACAAATAATTGTTTGCTTGTGTGTGGTTTATGTTTTAATGTGTGTTTAATTTTAAATATTTTCTTTTTTTGCAGATGGCACCTAAGAAATCCATTCCCACAGCCGGTCCCTCTAAAAGACAGAGGAAGTCCACAGACACCGACACCACTTCTGAGGATCCTGATTCTCAGAGACAAGAGGTGTTAGGACCGAGGGATCCTACTAGATTTCGCACGGATGCTAAATGGGCACGGTTTCATCAGATCAAGGGCCAGAGACTTATCTGGGAGAGGGTCCTTGATCTGAGTGCAGGAGACTATCCTGAGCTGCAGGATAAAGTGCAGCAGAGGAGATGGGGACCTCTATTCTCCCTACCTACTGAGGGGGACCCCATCTTAGTGATGGAGTTTTACGCAAATGCTTATAGGACCCGCCAGGACGCACCGAATCTTGGGCAGCAGCGGACGAGTTGGGTTAGAGGCCGGCATATCTTTTATGACCGGGACACCATCAGTACCCTATTGGGTAACCCTTGGGAGCCTACTCCCGAGGATGATACTTGTTTCTGGAAAGAAAACAGAAACAAGATTCTTGCTGAGGGAGAGTTAGGATACTCCCTCGAGGAGGTTGCTCATTTTCTGAGCAAGGATGGAATCTTTTTCAACCTGAGTAGGGTTGGAAGGAGTCCATCTAACCTCCTCAAGACCCAGCTTACCCCCATAGCCCAGGCGTGGTCACACCTCATGCTCCATAATATCACTCCTGTCACCCATCTTTCTTCCCTTCCAGTGGAGCGTTGTTGCCTCCTTTATTCCATCCTCCAGGGCCACACCATTGATATCGCTGAGCTTATCTCCGAGTAGATTCACTTTTATGCCCTTGGGTATAAAGTGAATCGCCCCATACCCTTTCCTCTCATCATATCTACCTTACTGAGGAGGCAGGGAGTCATTGTACCTTCACCAGAGTTTACTAGTTCTTCAGGGAGAGTCCCTAAAGTTCTAGTAAACAGAGATTATTTTGTGCAGCAGTGCGAGCTTCCACCACTAGAGCAGGAGGCTCAGCCCCGACCTCGGAGGAGGAGACCACCAGTGCAGCCTCCATCTGCTGATGCTGTTACACAGGGCTTTGCCCGGATGTCACTTGAGCATCAGCATATGATGCAGATGATGGCTGCCACTCACAGAGCTTATATTCATCTTCACGATGAATTCTATCAGTACAGGTTACAGGGAGAGGGAGCACCTTATGTTACCCCAGCCGATTTTGCAGCACATGTAGCTTGGCCTGGAGATTTACCCACCTACCCTGAGACTGGTGGATCTTCTAGTGCACATCATGACTCTGATGGTGATGATGAGGAGGAGGAGGAGGAGGAGGATGATGATCAGATGGAAGATTGAGGATGCCATCTTCATTTATATTGAGTACATTTGTTTTTAGTTATATTTGGATTTACATTTACATTTTATATTATGACATTTTATCATTGTGTGGTGTGTTTATTCGTTTTTGCTCATTTTTTCGAAAAATAATTCTTCTTTTAAATAAATGAATCAAATTTTCGTTAGTAAGTTAGTTTATACACTTAGAGTTTTTACACAATAAAACCAATTTTGTAAAATCAATTATCAATTTCTTTATAACTTAGGAATTTTGATAAATTTAATTACAATAAGTTTATTAACCATCAAGCAAATTTCAATAACCCGGTGAGTTGAGAGATCTTTTTAAACACTTGAGGGTTTAATCGACATATTTTCAATTCAAATTGATTTTGCTTTAATCTGTGATTTGTGTTGTTGTACAGAGAATTCGGGAAAATGATCAAGGCACATTTATTGGTGAAACGAAACCTTGGGCCAAACAGCTTACCTTGGTAAAAAGTCTTTTATCCCTTGCAAGCCAATTTGAGCCTAAAATAAAATTCTTTGGTACCCTTAAAACCTAAATTTGTTTTTACCATTTCCTATACTTGATTGATTAAAAGAGCAGTTGAAATAAATGAAAAATATTTTGAGTGTTCTTACAAAAATGGGGAGTGAAAATGAGCAACTTGATTCTTTTCAAAAAAATAGAATATGGAAAAGAAAAGTCAAAAATAGTGAAAAGAATCAAGTTGGGGGTATTTATTTTTCATCAATAAAAATAAATGAGAGTTTGGATCAAGAGAAAAGCCTAAAAATTATGAAAATGCTCTTTTATGATTTCAGGTTTTTGAATTCCAAGAAAAACCATTGATTCTTGTAAACCAAGCCTCATTACAACCTGTAAAAAGACCTTGTGATTTCCGAATTAACTCTGTATAAATAACCATTGATTAGATGACAAACAAAGTTAAATTCGTTTGATTTTATGATTGATTGAGTGAAACAGGTTACCAATTGCATAGAGATAAACACTTGTGAGGTAAGCCTGAAATTCTGCTTGATTGTTAATAGAATATTGTAAATAATTTTATCATTAAACCTTTGTTATATTTGAATCAGTTTTTGATTATTACAAAATAGTTGAATTGTGTAATTATTTTTTGTGGTAAATTTTCGGACTAACTTAAAAATTTGATTTCAAATTTTTATTTTCTTATTTTTCTCTCTTGCTCGAGGACGAGCAATGTCTCAAGTTGGGGGTATTTGTTAGTCCTCAAATTTTCAATAAAAGCTTAAATAAAAATTTCATAAAAATTATAAAAATAAGTTTAATTTGTTAGAAAATTAGGATTTAAATTCAATAAATGGATGTTATTGGAAATAAATCTGCCCTTGATCAATTTTCTCTAGTTTTGCAGCGAAAAAGTTAAGAAATCAAGAGAAAATTACACTGGAGGAGCTGACGCGTAGCCTCACCCCACGCGTAGCATCAAGAGCTACTTTTGATGCTGACGCTATGCATCAAAGCCACGCGTAGCGTCAGTGCTGCGTGTTCTCCACTCCCACTTTGGCCAACCACTCCACTTGGACTCAATAATGGGCACCCCACTCAGCCCAAGGGCCACCCCAATCAGCATAAATGGCCAAAAACTCGTGGAAACATGTCCAAGTGGCCAGGCATGATCAAGATTAATTATTGAAAGTGGCCATTATCAAGTGTTTAATGGAGGCTGAGTCAGGAGTCTGACGCGTAGCGTCACAGGGACGCGTAGTGTCAGCACCCTTGCTCAGCCCTATAAATAGGGCCATCCAACACCATTCATATCATCCCATTCCATACACTTCTCTTCTCTTCTCTCTTGTGCTCGACTCTGAGTACTTTCTTTTGTGAGTTGTAGTTCTAGAATAGTTTTCTAGATACTTGAGTGTGTTTCGGTGTATTGTGATCGTTGTATCGTGAAGTTTCCATCATCTTCGTAATGTCAAACTCTGTAAGTGTTGTCTTTACTTTTACCATGTGTAACTAATTTGTTTATGTTGGAATTGGTGAACTAATCTATTGAGTATAATGTTGTGAATTCGACCTCTGCATGTTTATGATTCAAGTCCATGTTAGTATTTTAACCTTTTATTAATATGAACGTCAAACGGGAGAATGATTTTCATGTGTATCGAAACTGGTTTTATTAGTGTAAATGTCAAACGGGAGAATGATTATTTATGCCGTATTGAAACTAGTTTTGACGAAAGTAAAAAGTTGGAATACCCTTGGTATCTCAATTCTATAGGGGTTGTTAACCATTGTTGCCATAAGGCCAGGTCTTAATGCAAGTTTTTACTGAGAAAGCTCACGAGGGATCGGACTTTACGGTGAATTCTTAGAATTTATATCACGAGGGATCGGTTATAATGATTTTAAGCTGCAATGACATGAAACTTGATGATTAAATATGCATGTCTTGAGTTCCTCATTGTTATTCTAGATTAGGGATCCAATTTCCAACATAATTTGTTTATCTGTGTTATTCTCAAGTATCTTACCTATTCTAGATTGCAACTCAACTTTTTAGATAGATTTTTATTTTCTTTTATCTTATGAATCACTTAATCATGCTATCTTGTGAATACTGTATAAACTGTATATAAATCATTCTTTTGTTTATAATTTCCTTCACATTTACCATAGTAAGTAGAAAATTACTATTGTTATTGGACTTTCAATCCAGTGGAACGATATCTAAATTTCAAAAACTACAAACGATTGGTGCGCTTGCCAATTGACAAAACCCGGTTACACCGAGGGTTAACAATGCCACACAATTTTATATACATATAAAGTATACTTGAGACAATGGTAATGAATAATGAGATGAAAACCCACTAAATGAAAGTGAGGTATTATTGATGAATATTATATAATATTGAAATGCGATTGTGATTGATTGCAAGTATCTACTTGCGTGTATGAGGTGAAATATATGTGAAAATATGTTGAGATGGAAATGCCACATTAAAACTTGAAAGCTATGACTAAGAAACAAACAATGATGAAATCCACTAAGATGTATGGTGGTGATGGTGATTATGGTGATGATGTTTGATGAGTGGCATTTAGGATGCATAGAGTGAGAATGTGTTTGATTTGCATTGCATTCCATCCATGGCATATCATAGCAGCCGGTGTTGGAATATTAGGGGATTCCCCCGATTGGCCCAGTGGGAGGGCGGCTCAGTGCATAAGCATTTTTGTTGTTTCCCCTGTGACTCGATGCATAAGTCACGAAGCTGCCCATGCTGAGCTACGGGGAGCTGCATGTGGTTGACCTTTGTGGGGGGTGGCTCTTGAGGAGCAGGTCTCCCCGGTGGTCCTTTGGATCACAGCTGCCATGTTGAAAATCATGGTTGGCCCGCAACACCATATGTTGAATATGTTGTATACCGCGGTCATGGTGAAAATGACCCGGTGTTGCATGATGGGCGATGCGGTTTAGTACCAGTAAAAATATGGTGAATATGCGTGCATTATGATATATGCATACACATTTTACTACTGCAGTAGGGGCATGGTATGTGATCATGCTTGAACCCACAGTTTATTTCCCACAGTCGGATCCGCAGTTTTTGTCTATTCGATTGTGCATATGCATTAGCCATAAGAGCATTTGCATATAGCATGGTGATATGTTAGAATATGATGATGATTGATGATGATTGAGATGATGGTATTGGTGTTGATGAGATCAGAAGTTAATATCATGAAAGACCACATAAAAATAATAAATGATATGAATATATGAAATGATGTTGAATATGACCATATGTATGATATGGCCCAATGTAATGAAAGGCGTATTTGTTATGATTGACAATGATGATGTTAGCCCATGGTGGCTTTGATGAAAGACCAGAATGGTCTATATTGATGTGTTGGCCCATTGTGGCGGTGTGATGAATGTGTATATGCTTGCTTTGCTATGATTTGACGTATAAGTATATATATTGATGAGTTAATGATATATGATGATTGTTGATGTGTTTAGCAAAGCATACATGATGTTGATATGCATATGCACATAATTTCAATTGTATTCATATCGTCATTTGAAATGTATAACTCACTCTCCCATGTGGTCTACTTTTTAGTATTGATGCAGGAAAACCATGGGATGAGGACGTTTATGAAGTAAAGCTTTTGAGAAGGTAAATAGTTGTAGAGGAATGCCTTGGCCGGCAGCATTGTAATTTAATATGTTATGGATAAAATGAATATTATGATGTTGCTAATTAGTGTTGTTGATGGACGAATTGTGAATATAATTATACATTTTAATGATGTACTAATAGTGGAGATATATGAATTGAAGTTGGACTGGTTATGGTCTATTATAAATATGAATATTGGAGATGTATGACGCTTGACCATATAGATAAGTATATACTTATACCTTAGGCATTGTATGCTTATGTGATTAGGTAAAATGATGATGGTTGTATATTAGGCTTACCATATGTCATTGCATGCTTGCCGAGCCTTTTCTCATATCTTTATATATGGGACTAGGCGTGTGCCCGGTATACACATTCTTCTTCCGCTGTAAACTCTGCTATTTTTGTATACCGAATGGGCAAACTATTTATCGATCCAGTTATAGGTTACTTAATCTCACTCTTTGGTTTTTTGTGATTTGGGTCTTGATGTGATCATGGTGATGTCTTGGAAATGTTTTTCAAACGTGAAAAATTTATTCACATTTTTATTATTTATGACGATTACATCGGGATTCGAGTACAGAAAATCAGGGGTGTTATAATATGGTATCAGAGCATATTTTGCTCTGAATTAGATTTCTTGATCATTGTCGATGCATGGTTGCTTGGTATTAAAGTAGATGTTATGGATGGTTGGAGCACGATTGCTCAATATTGGAACACTTTGGTGATCTTTGGAGCGGGATGCTCATTATTGGAATAAGGTTGTTTGTATAGATTTAAGAATGATAATTATCTGGAGAATGATGATATTATGATTGATTGCCCTACATGGACATATGATGGACTAAGTGTCTAGGAATTATGAATTGATTATAAGGGCATACTTGCTTATTGAGGAATTATTATGAATCATTAATATTAAGTTGTGAGTGATGCTATTTGAGGACTTTTATGAGATTGTGATTCAAAAGACATGGATGTTGACTATTGGGAGTATACCCTTTTTCATTGAGGTCGTATGATGTACTTGTGGAGCATAGTTGCTCAATTGGAAAACTTGATGAATCATGAGATTAAACATATTTATGGATGAATTCCTCAATGTAATTGATGTAGTTGTTTGTGTAAGTCTGGCCAAGTTCCTTACACTATTTCCTTCGAATGATGAATACATTGATATTATGCATTTGAATATTGATATTTGAGTATGACTTTAAATGATGATGAAATTGAACCATGTGTGATCATGGATATAATATATTGAATGTGAATTGATTTGAGGATGGACTTATGCCGTGTGTTGATCTCAGATAGGAGATATTAAATGTGAATTGAGATGGTAATAAATTATGAGATGTTGAGACCTTGATATGTATGTATATTGAAATTGAATTATTTGCTTGGGTCTCTTGTATGAATTATAAAGTGGCTCATAGCCATGGTATGCTTATGAAATATAAAATTTTATTAGCACATGATTGGGGTTGGACTCGGTTTCATGTTTATGAACCGAGTGAACGATTAATTTAGTTGTGACCCACTAAGTGTGGTAACCCCGAATGACTCAAAATGATCTTGAACGATCGAACCTTATTGAATTTGACCCTATGGTGGTCTAGGCTCTATGATGTTTCTATGAGCTATGTTAAATGAATTTATTTGTGGTGGAAGTATTCCACAATGGGTACTCCGTGACCCTTGAATTTTTGAGCCTCGTGAGAGATCGAATCTTGTGAACGATTGGACCATAGTGAAATAAATTATGAAATGAATTGTTGAGGCTACAGCTGATGTGTGATTAGATTTGAAAAGAAAATATAAACCCCTATGTACTTGGTGAATAATGATGATGAATTTGGGGTATAACTTAGCATTGGTTATGATAAATGAGGGAGACCCACCAGTGTAGGAGATTTTTATGTGAATTTGGTGATTTGTTTAGGCTTAAATCGAATTATAACCGACAATGTTCGGACTAGACAAATGAATTCTAAGTTATTTTACTATGACTTCGAGATGGGTGAAGTCCAATGGTGGGGTGATTACCCTATGATGATTGGAAATCTATGGTTGATGTATCCATATATGGTTATGATGGATGACAATTGGTGAATTGTATGGCATGATTTACGCCGAATTATGGTTAAATGATAATATGATGCGAGTACATTACTCGTGGGCTTGTGTGACTTCTTAGGAAGTCTCGTGTATGAAGGAATATTATTTGACTTGACATGAATCATGAGCGACATGACATGAAGGTACTTATCCTGATATGTCTCTACATGCCATAGGCATTGTGGCAACGTGCATTTCTGCACCGATCTCATGTGTTTGTGGTAACCACTACGGGATTGGGATATCTTCCTGTATGTCGGATGCAGCAACACATAGACCGGGCAAGTATAGTGTTGTAACTGCTTATGGTAAATGTATTGAACCTATCCGGTGGTACTGGATATGAATGTGAGGGTAATGATGAACAAACTTGAGGATTGATGATTGGTGACTAGTTTTGGTATAAATAAAGTTTTATATTTGGTTAAAGGAGTGATGATGATCATATCCTGTGGACTTTGGGAAGTCCAATATTATTTCTTGGTGTCATAAGACTCTATTGATGTGTGGCCGAAGTGTGGCCTTATGATATATGCTGATGTTAAACTTCAAGGATGAAGTTTCTTGTTGGTGGGGTGGATTGTAACATTCCGGATTTTTTTAAATAAAATAAATATATTGGATGATGATAATTGATTGTTTATGGTCAAGTAATTATGGGAGATGTTGTTAGACATTAGAGGTGAATTATCAGTAAATTAAGATTTACCGAAACTGGATGAATTAACTGGTGATGTGGGACCCACTTGATTTAATTAGATGTTTGATGGGTCTAGAATGTTTGGAAAATTATTGTGGTTAAGATGGTATACTTAAAATGATTTTTGGTGTCAAGGAAATAATTAATTGAACTCGATGTATGATAATAACCGGGGAAAATACGAACTAATTGGAATTAAAAGGAAACCAAAAATCCCTTTTCTCCTCTCATTATCACCGTGGCCCCTTTCTCCTTATCACTTAGTTCTTTTACCAGTTGGATAATGGGGAATTATTAACCATTGGTAAAAGAACTTGATACACTCTTTTGCCCATTGGGTAATACCCAATTTACACTAAAATTCCTCTATCTTTCTCCTTATCACCGTGGAGTGTTTTCCCTCTCCATTCACTCTTCATTTCACTTCTCCTTCATTTCCCATTCGTCCCAACACCGTCCCCCACTCTTTCTTCTTCTACCTCTTACTAAAATCAAGAGCTAAGCTTGGATTTGTGAGGCTTGAATGGCGTTTATGAAGCTTGGGAGCTTGTGGGATCATCTTCTTCCTCTTCCTCACTTCATTTTTGTTTTTGGTGGAGCTTGAGCTTGAGGTAAAGATTTCTTACCTCCACCTTGTTTTATTTATGGTTTTGAGTTATTGAGTTGAAAATGGTGATGTTAAAAACCTTGCATGTGGGTGGAAATGGAAATCCTAGGCTTGAATGTTTGGAAAGTAAACCCTAAGTATTAATAATTTGGGGGTTTCTGACTCACTTGATGATTTTGATGATTATGGATGTCTATGAATGGAGTATATAAGAGGGATGGATTTTTAGAATCATTAAGATTGATTAATGAAGTTGATGATATTTGCATGTGAGTAGATTTGATGACTTGAGGAATAAATCTTGAGAATAGGAAAATGATAGGCAATGTTGAGTGATGTTATTGGTGATAACAATAATGGTGGATGACCATTGATAATGGATACTTGACTTGATGAAGTCTTAGGCCATGATAAATACCATAAGGGTTTATTGATTAGTGATGGCTTAAGAAAATCCATGGTGACTTAAGTTGAAATTGGATGCCTTGTGATGGCTTATTAATTACATGTACATATGTGTGTTGTTGATAGGATTATATTCCGGACGATGATGCATAATAATCAAAGCAATCGGAGCGTTGGAATTGCGGTTCTTCTCTCGAGGTAGGAGAGGAGTTTGCATTTCAAATCGCATGAGTGAATTAATTGCTAATTATGTATATGTTGAACTCATGCAATGCCTTGCCATAAATATCTTATATGACTGATTTGATGAAGTGATGATTGATGGCTTGGCTTATGTTGATTGTTATGAAAATGTATGCATTTATATAATGTTGATGATAAGTGTGTTATGGTCCTTTGGTTGGACGTGAACTAAATGATGGTGAAAACTTATGAATGAACGAGTTAAAATATAGAGAATTGTTTTGAGATGAGTGATTATAGTTGATGAATTGGAATTTAAAGGAGTAATTGATGAGTTGGAATGAGAATTCCTAAGTATGAATGGTCAGAGTGAGTTATATATACCTCATGTGATGTGTATGGTGTATTGGAGGTGATTCAGTTGGCTTAGAATGAGATTTCCTGCGTTAGGTTGTGAGAATCGTTAATTTTATGTAAGACCTGATAGTCTCGCTCAAGCGCGATGGGATTCCACCTAAGCGAAAGTCCCCTGCTTCAGTAAATTAGCTTCTGGAGTAAATTCGCCCAGGCGAATGGGGCTTCGCCCGAGCGAGTGTGAAGGAATTAGCCACTGGTCTGATTTCGCTCAAGCGAATAGCTAGTTCGCTCAAGCGAGAATGTTAGTAGATCAGGGATTTAGCTACTGGACAAAATCCGCCCGAGCGAAGAGTCTTGAGGGATGACATTCGCCCAGGCGAGACAAGTAAATGGTGATTGGGTAAGTTTCTGAACAAACTTTGTCTAAGTGGGAGTTTTGGAAATGAATTAAGAGGTGGTGGAATTTCCGGGTGAATTCTGAGTGACTCATATCCGAGTCATGACCTTCCGAGTGAGGAAGTGGGCATAATCCGAGTAGAAGGCTTGTGAATGTGATGATCTGGGCAGTGGAGTCCCGAATGGGGAATTTTTGAGTCTGGTGTAACCTGTGCCGAGTGGAGTGCCTTTTAATATGCAATTCCGAGTGAGGCTATAGCCGTTGTGCCTTTTCCGAGTGGTGATGGCTTAAGAGGACTCCAGGGGGAAATGTGTTCTGAGAGATCCATTTTAATAACCTAATCCAAGAGGGATCTTAGTGAGAGAATCCCCCGAGTAATGATAGGTCCAATTATTCGCGAGTGGAAAATCCCGATTGAACGTCTCCTGCGGGGAGAGTGATTGTGATGGTTCTGATTGAGGTATCTTAGGGGTTCTTTTCTAAGTGAATAAAGATATATTATCCGAGTGGACAAGACTTAAATAGGCCCGAGTGTGACAGCTTAGTGAATTCCTCCGAGTGATGAGAGGTCAGAGTAATTCCGAATGGAACTTGATGGTGGAGTCCGAGTGTGTAATTCTGAGTGTGCACCTATGGGGATATACTGTGTCTGTCCAGAGGTATTCTGGAATAGCTTCGCCCGAGTGAAGGCTGAGTGCTAGGAGACCTAGCCCGAGAGAAAGAAAAAGGAGTTGTTTTAGAGATAATCTCGCCGAGTGAAACTGAGTAGGAGATAAGTCATTTTTGAGATGATTATGCCGAGTGGAAACCGGGTGAAAGATAGGTCGGCTTTGTATTAAGTTTACCGAGCGAAAGACTGATTGAGATGACTCGGTTTTGGAATGAAATTACCGAGTGAAAGATTGATTGAGAGATGACTCAGATTTGGAATTAATTGGCCGAGTGAATGATGGGTCGGTCAGGATTAATTTGCTGAGTGGAAAACCTGAGTGCTTTGAGCCGGTTTCAAGGAAATTCTGCCGAGTGGAAACCTGAATGTTGGGAGTCAGTTTTAATTGATTTTACCGAGTGGACAACCGAGTGAGATGAGTCGGTTTTGAATGAATTACAGAGTGAAAACCGAGTATTGGTAAGAACAACCTCTGGTCAGATTTTGCTTAAGTGAGTTGGTGCTTCGCTCAAGCGAGTGTTAAAGGAATTGGTTACTGGTGTAATTTCGCTTGAGCGAGTGACCGAGTGTGATGGTGCTTCGCTCGAGCGAGTGAGCGTGAAAACGCTACTGGATGTTTTTCGCTTACACGAAAAGGGGGTCGCCCAAGCGAACCCAACCTGTCTCGCTCAAGCGGATATGAATCTCGCTTGAGCAAGTTTCCACCAGAATGGGTTTTACTCGATATTACTGGTGGCAGACTCATGTTTGACCCTCTTTCTTGGCATGATGAAGAAAATTTGAGACGAATAAGGGGATGTATGAGAGGTAATGTGATGATGATAAAACATGGTGGTGATTAAGATTGATTGGCATGTGGGAATTAATTAATTATGTATTTACCACCTGAATTAAAATAATGAATTATGATGGATTTGCCACCTGAAACAGAATGATGAGAGGATGATAATGAGATTGTGATGGCAGGAGTATGAGAAATACCCTAGAAAGAATTTGAAATGTGTGAAGGGATAAATAAATGACATAGTATGAATTATAAGTAGATACATTAGAGAAAATGTAATATTAAATAGTGTTAAATGATGAGGTTGAGCACTCTCTTGCACAAAGCGGTGCATATTGATAGTGATAAATTGTTGTGTGCCATTGTGTGTGATACAAGCATAGCCTTGTATGTGTGGTATGAATTATGAAATTGAAAATGTTGTGAATGCCACACAATTTTATATACATATAAAGTATACTTGAGACAATGGTAATGAATAATGAGATGAAAACCCACTAAATGAAAGTGAGGTATTATTAATGAATATTATATAATATTGAAATGCCATTGTGATTGATTGCAAGTATCTACTTGCGTGTATGAGGTGAAATATATGTGAAAATATATTGAGATGGAAATGCCACATTAAAACTTGAAAGCTATGACTAAGAAACAAACAATGATGAAATCCACTAAGGTGTATGGTGGTGATGGTGATTATGGTGATGATGTTTGATGAGTGGCATTTAGGATGCATAGAGTGAGAGTGCATTTGATTTGCATTGCATTGCATCCATGGCATATCATAGCAGCCGGTGTTGGAATATTAGGGGATTCCCCCGATTGGCCCAGTGGGAGGGCGGCTCAGTGCACAAGCATTTCTGTTGTTTCCCCTGTGACTCCATGCGTAAGTCACGAAGCTGCCCATGCTGAGCTACGGGGAGCTGCATGTGGTTGACCCTTGTGGGGGGTGGCTCTTGAGGAGTAGGTGTCCCCGGTGGTCCTTTGGATCACAGCTGCCATGTTAAAAATCATGGTTGGCCCGCAACACCATATGTTGAATATGTTGTATACCGCGGTCATGGTGAAAATGACCAGGTGTTACATGATGGGCGATGCGGTTTAGTACCAGTAAAAATATGGTCAATATGCATGCATTATGATATATGCATGCACATTTTACTACTGCAGTAGGGGCATGGTATGTGATCATGCTTGAACCCACACTTGGTCTTTATTTCCCACAGTCGGATCCGCAGTTTTTGTCTATTCTATTGTGCATATGCATTAGCCATAAGAGCATTTGCATATAGCATGGTGATATGTTAGAATATGATGATGATTGATGATGATTGAGATGATGGTATTGGTGTTGATGAGATGAGAAGTTAATATCATGAAAGACCACATAAAAATAATAAATGATATGAATATATGAAATGATGTTGAATATGACGATATGTATGATATGGCCCAATGTAATGAAAGGCGTATTTGTTATGATTGACAATGATGATGTTAGCCCATGGTGGCTTTGATGAAAGACCAGAATGGTCTATATTGATGTGTTGGCCCATTGTGGCGGTGTGATGAATGTGTATATGCTTGCTTTGCTATGATTTGACGTATAAGTATATATATTGATGAGTTAATGATATATGATGATTGTTGATGTGTTTAGCAAAGCATACATGGTATTGATATGCATATGCACATAATTTCAATTGTATTCATATCGTCATTTGAAATGTATAACTCACTCTCCCATGTGGTCTACTTTTTAGTATTGATGCAGGAAAACCATGGGATGAGGACGTTTATGAAGTAAAGCTTTTAAGAAGGTAAATAGTTGTAGAGGAATGCCTTGGCCGGCAGCATTGTAATTTAATGTGTTATGGACAAAATGAATATTATGATGTTGCTAATTAGTGTTGTTGATGGACGAATTATGAATATAATTATACATTTGGATGATGTACTAATAGTGGAGATATATGAATTGAAGTTGGACTAGTTATGGTCTATTATAAATATGAATATTGGAGATGTATGACGCTTGACCATATAGATAAGTATATACTTATACCTTAGGCATTGTATGCTTATGTGATTAGGTAAAATGATGATGGTTGTATATTAGGCTTACCATATGTCATTGCATGCTTGCCGAGCCTTTTCTCATATCTTTATATATGGTACTAGGCGTGTGCCCGGTATACACATTCTTCTTCCGCTGTAAACTCTGCTATTTTTGTATACTGAATGGGCAAACTATTTATCGATCCAGTTATAGGTTACTTAATCTCACTCTTTGGTTTTCTGTGATTTGGGTCTTGATGTGATCATGGTGATGTCTTGGAAATGTTTTTCAAACACGAAAAATTTATTCACATTTTTATTATTTATGACGATTACATCGGGATTCGAGTACAGAAAATTAGGGGTGTTATAATATGGTATCAGAGCATATTTTGCTCTGAATTAGAGTTCTTGATCATTGTCGATGCATGGTTGCTTGGTATTAAAGTAGATGTTATGGATGGTTGGAGCACGATTGCTCAATATTGGAACACTTTGGTGATCTTTGGAGCGGGATGCTCATTATTGGAATAAGGTTGTTTGTATAGATTTAAGAATGATAATTATCTAGAGAATGATGATATTATGATTGATTGCCTTACATGGACATATGATGGACTAAGTGTCTAGGAATTATGAATTGATTATAAGGGCATACTTGCTTATTGAGGAATTATTGTGAATCATTAATATTAAGTTGTGAGTGATGCTATTTGAGGACTTTTATGAGATTGTGATTCAAAAGACATGGATGTTGACTTTTGGGAGTATACCCTTTTTCATTGAGGTCGTATGATGTACTTGTGGAGCATAGTTGCTCAATTGGAGAACTTGATGAATCATGAGATTGAACATATTTATGGATGAATTCCTCAATGTAATTGATGTAGTTGTTTGTGTAAGTCCGGCCAAGTTCCTTACACTATTTCCTTCGAATGATGAATACATTGATATTATGCATTTGAATATTGATATTTGAGTATAACTTTAAATGATGATGAAATTGAACCATGTGTGATCATGGATATGATATATTGAATGTGAATTGATTTGAGGATGGACTTATGTCGTGTGTTCATCTCAGATAGGAGATATTAAATGTGAATTGAGATGGTAATAAATTATGAGATGTTGAGACCTTGATATGTATGTATATTGAAATTGAATTATTTGCTTGGGTCTCTTGTATGAATTATAAAGTGGCTCATAGCCATGGTATGCTTATGAAATATAAAATTTTATTAGCACATGATTGGGGTTGGACTCAGTTTCATGTTTATGAACCGAGTGAACGATTGATTTAGTTGTGACCCACTAAGTGTGGTAACCCCGAATGACTCAAAATGATCTTGAACGATCGAACCTTATTGAATTTGACCCTATGGTGGTCTAGGCTCTATGATGTTTCTATGAGCTATGTTAAATGAATTTATTTGTGGTGGAAGTATTCCACAATGGGTACTCCGTGACCCTTGAATTTTTGAGCCTCATGAGAGATCGAATCTTGTGAATGATCGGACCATAGTGAAATAAATTATGAAATGAATTGTTGAGGCTAGAGCTGATGTGTGATTGGATTTGAAAAGAAAATATAAACCCCTATGTACTTGGTGAATAATGATGATGAATTTGGGGTATAACTTAGCATTGGTTATGATAAATGAGGGAGACCCACCAGTGTAGGAGATTTTTATGTGAATTTGGTGATTTGTTTAGGCTTAAATCGAATTATAACCGACAATGTTCGGACTAGACAAATGAATTCTAAGTTATTTTACTATGACTTCGAGATGGGTGAAGTCCAATGGTGGGGTGATTACCCTATGATGATTGGAAATCTATGGTTGATGTATCCATATATGGTTATGATGGATGACAATTGGTGAATTGTATGGCATGATTTACGCCGGATTATGGTTAAATGATAATATGATGCGAGTACATTACTCATGGGCTTGTGTGACTTCTTAGGAAGTCTCGTGTGTGAAGGAATATTATTTGACTTGACATGAATCATGAGCGACATGACATGAAGGTACTTATCCTGATATGCCTCTACATGCCATAGGCATTATGGCAACGTGCATTTCTGCACCGATCTCATGTGTTTGTGGTAACCACTACGAGATTGGGATATCTTCCTGTATGTCGAATGCAGCAACACATAGACCGGGCAAGTATAGTGTTGTAACTGCTTATGGTAAATGTATTGAACCTATCCGGTGGTACTGGATATGAATGTGAGGGTAATGATGAACAAACTTGAGGATTGATGATTGGTGACTAGTTTTGGTATAAATGAAGTTTTATATTTGGTTAAAGGAGTGATGATGATCATATCCTGTGGACTTTGGGAAGTCCAATATTATTTCTTGGTGTCATTAGACTCTATTGATGTGTGGCCGAAGTGTGGCCTTATGATATATGCTGATGTTAAACTTCGAGGACGAAGTTTCTTGTTGGTGGGTGGATTGTAACATCCCAGATTTTTTTTAAATAAAATAAATATATTGGATGATGATAATTGATTGTTTATGGTCAAATGATTCTGGGAGATGTTGTTAGACATTAGAGGTGAATTATTGGTAAATTAAGATTTACCGGAACTGGATGAATTAACTGGTGATGTGGGACCCACTTGATTTAATTAGATGTTTGATGGGTCTAGAATGTTTGGAAAATTATTGTGGTTAAGATGGTATACTTAAAATGATTTTTGGTGTCAAGGAAATAATTAATTGAACTCGATGTATGATAATAACCGAGGAAAATACGAACCAATTGGAATTAAAAGAAAACCAAAAATCCCTTTTCTCCTCTCATTATCACCGTGGCCCCTTTCTCCTTATCACTTGGTTCTTTTACCTGTTGGATAATGGGGAATTATTAACCATTGGTAAAAGAACTTGATACACTCTTTTGCCCATTGGGTAATACCCAATTTACACTAAAATTCCTCTATCTTTCTCCTTATCACCGTGGAGTGTTTTCCCTCTCCATTCACTCTTCATTTCACTTCTCCTTCATTTCCCATTCGTCCCAACACCGTCCCCCACTCTTTCTTCTTCTACCTCTTACTAAAATCAAGAGCTAAGCTTAGATTTGTGAGGCTTGAATGGCATTTATGGAGCTTGGGAGCTTGTGGGATCATCTTCTTCCTCTTCCTCACTTCATTTTCGTTTTTGGTGGAGCTTGAGCTTGAGGTAAAGATTTCTTACCTCCACCTTGTTTTATTTATGGTTTTGAGTTGTTGAGTTGAAAATGGTGATGTTAGAAACCTTGCATGTGGGTGGAAATGGAAATCCTAGGCTTGAATATTTGGAAAGTGAACCCTAAGTATTAATAGTTTAGGGGTTTTTGACTCACTTGATGATTTTGATGATTATGGATGTCTATGAATGGAGTATATGAGAGGGATGGATTTTTAGAATCATTAAGATTGATTAATGAAGTTGATGATATTTGCATGTGAGTAGATTTGATGACTTGAGGAATAAATCTTGAGAATAGGAAAATGATAGGCAATGTTGAGTGATGTTATTGGTGATAACAATAATGGTGGATGACCATTGATAATGGATACTTGACTTGATGAAGTCTTAGGCCATGATAAATGCCATAAGGGTTTATTGATTAGTGATGGCTTAAGAAAATCCATGGTGACTTAAGTTGAAATTGGATGCCTTGTGATGGCTTATTAATTACATGTACATATGTGTGTTATTGATAGGATTATATTCCGGACGGTGATGCATGATGGGCGATGCGGTTTGGTACCAGTAAAAATATGGTGAATATGCATGCATTATGATATATGTATACACATTTTACTACTACAGTAGGGGCATGGTATGTGTTCATGCTTGAACCCACACTTGGTGTTTATTTCCCTTAGTCGGATCCGCATTTGTTGTCTATTCTATTGTGCATATGCATTAGCCATAAGAGCATTTGCATATAGCATGGACATATGCCAGAATATGATGATGATTGATGATGATTGAGATGATGGTATTGGTGTTGATGAGATGAGAAGTTAATATCATGAAAGACCACATAAAAATAATAAATGATATGAATATATGAAATGATGTTGAATATTACGATATGTATGATATGGCCCAATGTAATGAAGGGCGTATTTGTTATGATTGACAATGATGATGTTAGCCCATGGTGGCTTTGATGAAAGACCAGAATGGTCTATATTGATGTGTTGGCCCATTGTGGCGGTGTGATGAATGTGTATATGCTTGCTTTGCTATGATTTGACGTATAAGTATATATATTGATGAGTTAATGATATATGATGATTGTTGATGTGTTTAGCAAAGCATACATGATGTTGATATGCATATGCACATAATTTCAATTGTATTTATATCGTCATTTGAAATGTATAACTCACTCTCCCATGTGGTCTACTTTTTAGTATTGATGCAGGAAAACCATGGGATGAGGACGTTTATGAAGTAAAGCTTTTGAGAAGGTAAATAGTTGTAGAGGAATGCCTTGGCCGGCAGCATTGGAGTTTAATGTGTTATGTACAAAATGAATATTATGATGTTGCTAATTAGTGTTGTTGATGGACGAATTATGAATATAATTATACATTTGGATGATGTACTAATAATGGAGATATATGAATTGAAGTTGGACTGGTTATGGTCTATTATAAATATGAATATTGGAGATGTATGACGAATGACCATATAGATAAGTATATACTTATACCTTAGGCATTGTATGCTTATGTGATTAGGTAAAATGATGATGGTTGTATATTAGGCTTACCATATGCCATTGCATGCTTGTCGAGCCTTTTCTCATATCTTTATATATGGGACTAGGCGTGTGCCCGGTATACACATTCTTCTTCCGTTGTAAACTCTGCTATTTTTGTATACTGAATGGGCAAACTATTTATCGATCCAGTTATAGGTTACTTAATCTCACTCTTTGGTTTTCTGTGATTTGGGTCTTGATGTGATCATGGTGATGTCTTGGAAATGTTTTTCAAATGCGAAAAATTTATTCGCATTTTTATTATTTATAACGATTACATCGGGATTCGAGTACAGAAAATCAAGGGTGTTATACCTTTCCTATTTATAGTAAATGAGGAGATGCAAAGAGAAGGTTTCACATTCATTAGTTAAGTATATTGGAATCTAAGAAACATATTGATTCATGAGGATTGCAATGTAAAAGCATGACTTTTCCTTGTTGAAAATGTGAACAGATACCGTCTGGAAATATGGTAATTGATTACATTTCCTTGGTAATCGATTACTTTATTTTTAAAATAAATTTACAATGTTCACTAGCATTTAAAATCTCATGCACATTTCTACAGTGGTAATCGATTACATATTCATGGTAATTGATTACTCTGTGTGTCATAATCGATTACTCCACTTTTGTAATCGATTACTGTATGTATGTAATCAATTATTCTTATGCTGAAAACATATTTATTTGACATATGCTTTTGTATTTGTTTAAATCCATTTTGAAGTAGTTGTTTAAATACTTTTCAAGGTCATGATCTTGTATAGTGAGTAAACCTTACATTACTTTCATGACTCTTATTTTTGCATTTGACATGATTGGCTGAATCTTCAAGTCTTGTATCCATGTTGTTCATTAAGGCTTGTATTCATGTTGTTTGATCAAGTCTTGCATATATGTTGTTGATATCAAAACCTTAGTTCTTCAATAATAACCCATAACCTAAAAATAGGGAGGAAAACCTTACCTCAAGCCAAAGAGAAGAGATCCCCACTAGAGAGAGAGGGAAAACGAAAATGAAGGGGAGGGGGAGCTTCTAAGCACTACAAGCTTCTCCTTCAAGCTTGATGAAGAAAGATGAAGATGACGAATGGAAGCAAATGGGCACACACCAATTGATGGGTTTCAAGAGGAAGAAGAAGATGAGTGGAAGATGAAGAATGAAAGATAAAAAAGTGCAAATGTCTTTTCCTTTTGGAAGGAGAAGCAACATGAATGAGGAGAGGAAGAATAAGGTTTTAGTTTTAAGAATTAACCCATCAATTAAACTTCTCCATTTTAAATCAAACAGGATCTCCGTTTGGGATCAATACTTTACCCAAAAATTATTTCGAGTATATATTTGGATACTCAATAATATTCTTAATAGCCCTGACCAACAGTACCTCAATCAGAGATACTTAGTCCGACACTTATATTTTAATCAGGTATTATTTTCACATCTTTAAGCCATAATAAATTATGAATAATCATAATAATTCCCAATTTAATCAATTCTAAATTTTGGGACATTAAATAACTCATATGTAATTATTCACTAATTATTTCTCTCAATTAATCATTTAAATAAATTTTGGGATGTTACAACATTCACTTAATCACCTATTTAGGACTTGTTCCAACAAGCCATATATCGCAATTTGGACTCTAAGTCATTCTATGCATAAATGGAAATTTATGTGCATTTTAGCCAACCAAGCATGCCAATTCACAACATAAGCCTATTTGGCCACAACCAACCTTACACACAAGTCATGTACATGCATTATAAATGCAAGTAGCCTCTATATGAGGTATTGATCATCAAATGGGAATATGGGCTATCCACTTCCTAATATTCATACATTCTCACACCTCAAATATGTATGATTATAAAACATACATTTCCAATGATCACATTCCATAATTGACATCATTCATTCATCAAATTGGTATATAATCAAATATCACAACTGTCAATATACATTGCCAAGGTCAAAGCCCATAAGTTAGCCTTTCAACACCAAAGCCTATTTTTTTACACATGACGCACCAAATGAATATCCGACATTCAAGTAAAAATAAGCATATATCTACCATATGCGTCACAACATGATTGCCGGCCAAGGCATTCCTATACAACTATTTTACCTTCTTCACCAAAACAAAAGTTCCAAAATAATCTCACTCTATGCATATCCTGAAGACCATGAAGGATTTTGATAATGACAAGACTAATGCCAGAGATCAAGAGTGAAGATCCAAGACCAAGGCATAATCATAGTAAGACTCTATTAAAGGAAAATATGGCCATTAAAATAATTAATGTTTTAAAGAAAATACACTTCTGAACTATAGTAATCATTACAAAGCAACGAGTTTATCAAAGTCTAAATCTTTAATGGATGTAATCGATTAATCAATTACCAAGTCTAAAGATTTTTTTAAAATTCAAAAATAAAAGGTTTCAGCAAAATAATTTTAAAACTGAGACAAGTAATCGATTACGCAGTTCTTGTAATCGATTACATGCTAACGGCCACTTTAACATAAACAGTTTTTAAATGAAAGTAATCGATTACACCTTATGGTAATCGATTACCATGTAGTCAGAAGTGCTGAAACATTACATCTCTTCATGAAAAACGTTGATGAAACCTTATATCTTTTCATAAATTATTATTTTATTCAAGAGGTACCTTTCCAATTATTTTAATCAATAATTTCACACCTCTTGAAGGCCTTTCTAACCCTATAAATAGGGATGCCCATCATTTGTAAAAACACACCAATTCTTCCAATTCTTTCTCAAATCCAATAAAGGTCATATTCTTCTAAGTAGAGTTATTACTCACTTTTGCTCTTCAAGTTGTTCATATGCTCTAAGAAAGAGAGTGCTCCTTTGTTAACTTTTGTTCAAAGTGTGAGATACTTTGTTGATTGGGAAGTTTTCCCAAAGGTTGTATACAAGAGTAGTGAAACTCTTGTTGTGCTTAGAAACTTCACACAAGGGCAGGGGTGTGCCAAGGTGTGGAAGGTTCTGTGTATTGTTTTTTAGAATAGTGAAATCCTCAAAGAGTTCTTGAGAAGAATGGACGTAGGCAGTGGTTGGCCGAACCAGTATAAAACACTGTTTGTAATCTCTTAACCCTACTCTCTGTCTTATATTTATTTAATTTGTTGTGTATTATTAATCCTGTTTTACATTTTATCATCTTAAGCATTGAAATTTAAATAAAGTGTATCTAGATAATTTAATTTAGGAGAACTCAATTCACCCCCCTCTTGAGTTATAGGAGGCCACTAGAATAACATATCCTGCATCATAATACTAAAAAGAGACAACAGGAGAGAGTGAGTTATACATTCAAAATGACGAATTCAAATACATTGTGATCATGTGTACATGCATATAAACAACATGTGCACTTTGTAACATAATATTCAATTTATCGCCAAGCCTTCATCAAGATATCATCATAGGCATACAAGTATCATCATAGGAGGGGTGTGGTTTGGTTTTTGCCATGAGAGGATGAAGAAGAAGAAGAAAAATGAAGTGAAAGTGGAAGTGGAGAGGGGCTGAAAAAAATTGAGAGAAGGAGAAAGGGATTTTAGTGAAAATTGGGTATTACCCAATGGTTAAAAAGGATGTACCTTTTTACTTTACCAATGGTCCATAGGACCCTTTGATCCTTTAGTTAATCGAGATTAGAGAAAGAAAGGGAAAATGCTACGGTGATAAGAAGGGAAGAAATGAGATTTTACATTTTCTTTTAATTCCAATTGGCTCGTATTTTCGTTGTTTACTAACATACGTCGTGTCTGAATAAATATATCCTCAACACTAAAAATTAGTTTAATCATACCATCATAACCATAATAACTTCATCAATATTCTAGACCAATCAAATATCCAATTTGACATAGTGGGTTCCACACCATCCGTTAAATTGTTCGATTTTAGTAAATTTTAATTTACCCATAAGTCATTGGGATTGTCTAATTAATTTTCCCATATACATTGGGCCATAATTAATTAATCATCATCATCCAATAAATTTATTTCTCTAAAATTTAGGATGTTACATCCATCATCAATTATAGGTAAAGATAAGTAAGATAAAAGGGTAGATCAAACTCTCTTTAGAGGTATGATCGGATCTCTTTTATACCTAATGACTAGTAGACTAAATATCATGTTAAGTAATTACCTTTTTGCACGTTTTCAAGGTAATCCAAGAGAATCTCATTTGAAAGTTGTAGAAAGAATTTTTAGGTATCTTATTAGAACTACTAATCTCGGTCTTTTTCATAAGCATCAATGAGTTTTAATTGACTACTGTGATATTGATTGTGCTAAAGACAGAATTGAAAGAAAAAACGCCAATGAAGATTGCCACTTCATTATAGCATGCTTAGTGTCTTGGACAAGCAAAAGACAAAGCATTATAACACTCCCAACAACAAAAGTAGAATATATATCAAATATGGGATGTTACCAACAATTGTTGTAGGTAAAATATCAATTAGAAAACTACAAGATCTTTGAAAATTACATCCATGTCTTGGGTGATAATACATCTATAATCAATTTTTCTAAAAATCCAATTCAGCATTCTCGTGCCAAGCATATTGAAATCAAACATCATGATATAAAAGACCGTGCAAAAAAAAAGTTGTTGATATCAAGTTTATTGATACCTATAATCAATAGGCAAATATTTTAACAAAACGTCTAGTAGGAGATAGATTTAATCTTATCATACAATGACTGGATATGTGTGATTGATAAGTCTCTTTGGAGACTAATTTTATAAATATAATTTAAGTTAAATTAATAGTTTTTCTTAATTAATTTAGTTATTGGAATAATATTAATTATTGGCAAATTAAGATTCTTATAATTATTGCATGATGCATAATATTGTAGATAATAGATAAGTTTTGAACTACTATTATATAATATTTTATAGGGGAAAGATACATGAAGAGCAAGAAAGCGAAACAAATGAGTAACGGGTCATGGGTCTAGGCATGCCGAGCCTAAGTGTGGACCTACTAGACCAATATCTGGTACTTTGAACCTTTGGAAAATGGCGTGGTAACCCCGAGCAAGCAGCATGGCCACCCACATGATCAATTGTTGAACTTCATCTACACGTGGAAATGTTATATACAGACTAGTACGGGCACGCCAATTTAGCACGTGATGGTTGAATTTTTTCGAAAAATGGTATTGGCATGCCAGATCTAAACATGGCCAAACCAAGTTAATAATTATTGATCCTTATGTTGTACGTGTGGGCACAAGTATGCAAAAAGGGCACGATGCGCTCACGAATTAAACCTTGGGCTTTCTGTTGTTGTGCGTTGGCATGCCATATTGAGGCATTACTATGCTACCTGCTCGAATCCTAGTAACCCGAGCTACGCGTGACCATTATGATGAGCCAACGTGTTAACGCGCAACTGGAACTCTTCACTATATGCGCGTTGACACACCGTTGGCACCAACTGACTTTCAAATTGTAATTATTTGTGTGTGGATAGGCTTACAATTTATGTGGTCACGCTATATTTAATACTTTTATCTATAAATAGTTATGTATGTTGTAATTTAGGGGAATTTATTTTACATTCATGGAGACATTCATTAATACAAAATCTCATATTTATTACCTATTTTTCTCTACAACATGGAATACCTATCCATCTCATTCCATTTCTTTCATCATACCCTGAGTAACTAAATTTTATAGGTTAAGATAAGATGATCTTCTTGGCAATGCTTAGGTGAATTGATCTATGGTTGGTATATATGTAGATTCAACAATTAATTGATTTCCTATACTCTTAAGGCTATTCTTGGATTGACCACCAGAGAATTAATTGAGGATTTAGATTCATATAGAGGAATCATGGCTTCCAAATCTGATGAGGAATTCAACATGAATTAGGCTTACTCAGTCATGAGGTTCTTCAAATTTGTGAAATTTCAGATTGTTGATTATGTTCACTTAAGGAATTAGGGTTCATAATTAGGAATTTAGGGATTTTGACCTAAGAAATTAGGCTTTATCTAGTTATATGAATTCAACCTTCAAGCGTGGAATGGTATTGTATCCAATCAGGATTCCAATTCAATTGAGTTAGTTGAGGAGGGATTCTGATTCTTAACTAGTTATTCATGATTACTTTCAAGTAATTTACGATTGTCATCTAAATTCTTAATCTTCTATAAGCAGTTTCTGTCATTTTACTTTTAATTGGTGAATTTTGAGAGATTTAATATTCAGATAGCAATAACCTAGGTATTTTGATGTTTTGAAACTTAATCCTTATGGAAACTGTAACATCTCAGACTTTTAGGGCAATCCCCCAGACCCTAATCTTATGTGAGTGCGCCTGAGTGTGCCTGATAGTAGAAATATTTAGACTTTGATCGACTTGACGGTATAGTTTTGTGTGTGTGGCTTTAAGGGAAGAAATTATGAATTGAGGGAAAGTATTTAACATTGAGAATCATGATGAGGATAAAGATAATATTAGTGATAATAAATGATAAATAAAATTGGAGTAGAGTGACTACATCGAAAAAAGTAAAAATAAATTTTCACATGTTTGGATGTCGTACCGGCACTCTGTATTTAGTCTCGAAATGGAGCGCCAATTATTTGGTAGACCCTGGGTAACAGGGAAAGCTATAGGGTCAAAACCTATTCATCAAAATCCGTTGTTTAAATAATTCTCCAAAGGTTCAATAAAAAAATCTGGAATTTATTTTCTGTAGTTTTGTTTATTGTAGAAAATTCTACGTATGTTTCGTTATTCTTAGTGCAACTTCATCTCCAGATATTAGAATCGAACGATTCTTGTCCCTAAATTTCCATAATGAATTCTAAGACAATCGTTCCCAGTTTTAAATTCTTCATGCTACTCCTATAATTTGTGCGAACTGAACCTCCTTTCGTATTTTAATTGTAACCCATTCTATCATTATCGAAATTAAGTAATTCTTGTCCCAAATTTTCATAATTAAATCCTCTACAACTCTTATGAAGACACCAAAGGCTAATTCCCAACCAATAAATCTCAGTTTTTATTTTAAGATGTTGCCTCCTAATTCACATCTAATTTGGGTTGTCTTTCGTATTTTGGCTATAACTTTTGCTACGGTTATTAAAATTGGATGATCTTTAGCTCGTTGGAAAGGGAAAAGAAAGATCTACAACTTTATATTGACAATTTTTGCCTAATTCTCATCATAACTAAATTTTACTTTTGTTACAAAGTTAATATGAAAATGTCACCACCACAGCCCACATGTCACCTCCTCATGCTTCATGATCCCATGCACCACCAGCCTTTGACACCTAGCCCTTCCACGTGTCAGCACCTAGTTTGCCCTACTTAGCATATCCTTCCATCTCCACTATAAATAACCCCCCAACATCACAACCTTGCTTTTATTTCCATTCTTCCAGTCAATCTCTCTTTCTTTCTCTCGACCTCTCCCTCAATGTGCCCCCTCTTCAAAAAAAAATTTCTCCCCCTTCAACGAATGCAATCACCCCTCTCCCACTCTTATTTCAATTTACCATCCACACCTCTTTCACCATGCATGTTGAGTTTTGTGTTTAAATCTCTTTTTACCATCCTTACAACCTGAGACCACCACCATCACAAAGACCCCTCATTTTTCATCCTCCACCTCACGATTACCATCTTTGGAAGCATGTATGTTTTAGTCCTTGCCTATGCATGCTATGCATCTAGAAGTTGTAAGGTAAAACTCTTAACCCTCTTATTTCCATCCTTTGGCCAAGAGCCCGTGCACTATTTTCTCATTGAATCTTAATTTCTACTTCATGCATGTTGGATCTAAGACCTTGTATTTGTTTCAGGAACCATACGTGTCTTGCTTCTAGCCTAAGGTACCATACGTGTAAAGATTGTGAGGTAAAATTTCTCATCCCTTAATTTCTTTTCTCTTGGCCAAATATGCCCTTGACCATTACTCCTTGATTTTCATGCTTCACCCTATGCATGTTATGTTTGATGCCTTGCATGAGATTTTGGGAGCTATGTATGATTTGGTCCTAGCATAAAAATATTAGACATGCAATAGTTAAAAATTTTAAATCTTGTTTCCTTGTTTTTTTAGCATGATCGAATAACCTCCCTTAGCCATTTCCTTGATTTTGGTCATTTTCTCTTTAAGTTTTATTGCCAATCACTTACACATCAAGCCTTATATCTTGCATGTTGTCTTGGCTACCATGGAAAGTTGGATTCTAGCCTAGATTGTCATGCGTGTGAGATTGAAATTTGGAAGCATTGTTCTTTAATTTTGTTACTTTAACCGAGAGCCCATTTTTGTATGTTTTCCTATGATTTTTGATCTCTATCACATGCATGTTATGTTTGGTAAATTGCATGTGGTTCTAGAAGCCTTAAGGTCCCATTTTGCTTCCACCATGCTCACAACCAAGCCCTCTATAAGGCCTTCACTCTTGTTGATTAGTTTTAAATGATTGGGCGTGAGATTCAGAGCCACCATCAGAGCCGAGGAATGAAAGAAACCAGAAGTCGAGACGCTTCCTGGGGAACTTTCTTAGGAATACGAGGTAAGAGGGTTCTCTAAAGTCTTAGTTGGAATAGTGACATGCGTAAGGGCAGGAACCTCCCTTGGGTTCCTGGCCAACCCGCGACTACGTGTGAAGTTAGGGAAGGATACAATTTGAGCGAGAAAGGTAAATTAATTGTGAGAAACCCAAATTTTGCATGTAGTTATCTTTTTAATAAAATTTAGTTTTTACGCTCACGGTTGGCCAAATTATGCATACAATATTTAACCAAATTTAAATTTATGCGTAAAAAAATATGTATATTTATCAGTACTCCTAGTTGGACTGATATGAGAAAATAGTCTAATGTGTCTGTATGCGCGCGACTATGTTAGATTAAATTAGGAAATAAGTTAAGGAACTTGGTCGAACGAAGTGGGAAATTGAAAGGGCTAAGAAATAACTAAATTAATGTTTGGTTAATACTGATTAATTAATAATGTTTTCTCGACGATAATATTTAATTATATGATAATAAATAATGATAATATTCAAATACTTTTTAGTATTTAATTAATATTTATTAATTTTGAAAATATATATGTATAATAATAATATTTGAATTGATATTTAATGAATAATTATTTGTTTAATTACTGGATAAGAATATTTAATAATAAAATATTGTCGGATTCTCGAATTTAACTTCAGAACCTGGGGAATGGTTAGATATCAACAATCCGGCCCGAGACTAGTACTCCCAAAGGGAAACTAGTCCTATTAGAGACACATTGTAGTAAATCGAAGAAAAAAGATTTGGACCCATAGGCCGACCTATACCTCAGGTACCTCTCACGTTTGGCCCTACAAGCACTTTCGTATATCTGATTCCAACACATTCAGTCTTTCATGATCCGTTTAAAAAATCTAAAGACTTTTCGTACAAGGACCTAATCCTAATTCGGGCCCTATCGACCCCATTTCTTGAGAAAACACTCAATTAAATCAGAACCCCCTAATTCTACTCGAGCACCTTCAGTGTTTTGAGCATACATACAAAGTTGAAATCAAATGATTCTTGTCTTGGTTTCTTTGTTATAAAAAACCTAACAATCTCTATTTCTAGCCCCGAGTGATAATTTGCAAGTTAATCACCCCTAATTTGAGAACCAAGTATTCGTACTCCGACACCACTTTTGTTAATCCCTTTAATCTGCGCATGGTTCGCTAGAAAAATCATATCTCTCTTATAAGATATTTGATTCCTGTGATTCTAATTTTGTAATTCTTATAACAAAATTCTCTACAATCTTTAGGCAGACCTCAATGGCTAATTCTCACCCCACGAGTGCAGTTAATTCAATCTTTTCAAGTCTGTTCTAAATTTATAATAGCACAGCATAGTGATAGTAAAACACATGTATCTCCCTCATACAATGCCAAAACCACCTTGTTCTTTTTTCTATAGATAAGTATCAAAAAACCCTACAACTTTTGTGAAGGGCTCAAAGCCCAATTTCGAAAGATCTGATCCTAGTAAATTCATCTTTTAAGCCCTAAATAATTCAAGAGCTCTGAGAGGACTTTCCCTTGCTTTACTTATAACTCTCGCTCTAGTTACTGGATTTTTGTGTGCTATGTACTGTTTTGAAGAGGAAATAAATACCTACAACTTTTGTTTTGGCCACGTTTCCTAATTCTCTTCCTAGGTTTTGTTATAGATTTATTAAAACCTGTTTTGAATTCCGATTACTGAAAACTTAAAGCATCCTCGGTTTCTTACGTATTAAGTAAATTTTTCCAGCCACCATTTCCCGACACCACCATACCACACCACCACCTGGCACCTTGGCCCTTATGTTGCACTACATGGCCACTCACCCTCTTCATTAAGTGCCCACCAAACCACCAAACCCATTCATTTTTCCTTTTCATCTATTTTCTTCTTCTCTTAGTAGCATTTCTTTTTTCTTCTTTTCTTCATCTCGGACCACCATTACTTGCCACCAAGCTCTTCCTCTTCCAGCCCTTACTGCCACTAGAAGCCTCCTCCCACCCTTCTCTCAAAAACCATACCTCTTTCTCTTCTCCCTTCCTCTCAAGTACATCACCACCACCTTAACTCACCACCCAAAATTTCACTTCTCCTTTATCGTTTACCTCCCTCTACCACCATGATAACCTCCACAACAGCCTTATCATCACCTTCTTATCTCCTTCATGTAGCCCTCCATTTACAACAGCCTCACCACCGAGCTCCGCCATTCCAAACCCACAACCACCATATCACACCCCTAGGTAACCATTTCAAATTTTTATCCTAATTTTTTCTCTTATTCTTTATCACCTTTCAAAATTCAAAAATTTCATGTCAATTCCTCTTTTATGCTTACTGGTCGTGACCCCTCTCTTCCAATCTCCTCTTGCATGGTGGGTTTCTTAAGCCCAGGAGCAATCAGAAGCGACTAGAGCAAGTTAATCTGCGATCGGTGAATTTTTGGAACCTAATTCCCTTTTCTTCTTCCAAACTGTGAACTAGTTATTGTTAGGGAATCCCTAGTACATGAGCAGCGGAAATACAAGGATTCCCATAGGATTTGCAAAAGTCGTGTTTCAAAGCACAAGACATGTACAAAAAAAATTATTTTAGGATTACCTATTGAAGAACACTGAAGCAGTCGTAGCCTCGTCCTTTAGGATTCCACACGAGCATTCCCACCAGAATCGTAACATTTGCCAACTGCTAGTTTGACAGCGTGTAGCTCTTGCAACTTTTACGAATTTGTGTCTCACCTTAGTGAATAGCCTATGAGCATCTTATGCTCTATTTATCGGCTTAGGTTTGACCTAATTTGTTCTCTCTAAAGAGTGGCCTCCTTACTCATTCTAAATGAGTTAGGCCCAATAGCTTTATTTTAGTCCAACTAAAATAAAACAAAACATTTTCTGATGGGCTTACTCTATGTGTGTGACCCTATAGGTAAAATACCCGGTCATATTAATAATAAATTATTTTATTATTAATATAAAATAAGAGCGGCATCTAGCAATGCATCATTATGTCCGAATATTATCAACATAACCTATAAGTGATAATTATTTAATATGTTTGTTCCTTATGTCACGATATCCTAATTGGGCCCAAGGCATGGACGCGTCATCCTTGTACGACCCAATTTATTTTACTTGATACCGGAGTAGACTTGATCCGAATAAATATCTAATATTTATTTTTTCTAGCATGGCCATGTATTTTCTTAGTCTTACTCCATCATGTGGCCTATAGATATCACTCCTATCACATAGGAGAGACAAATCCCATCTACATCACTCACATCCCTCTACATAATTTGTTCATTGCCTAATCACAACCTTTATAGTCCTTTTGTTACAAAAGACGTTTAATTGTATTAAAACAATAAACTCCTCATGTAGAAATCATAGTGACTTTAGGTCAAAGGACTACATATACCATTATCACATTGAGAATCGTTTATGACATTCATGTAACGATCCATGCAACGTTCTCATGGTGGGTCTGTCCAGTACATCATTACTCTTAATGTGTACCCGTGTGAAGACTTGATATCATCTATATTTATGATCTGTGAGATTAGGTCATCAGTACACTCACACACTAGACTCAATGTATTTACATGTCCCCATGTAAATACATGACAAGGGACATTTTAGGAATAACTTTCATATGACCTATTGATAAGTCTTGAAAAGACTTAATAGTTTCACCTTTAATTTAACTTAATCCATTAAATATTGTTTAGTTTGGCACTATTATTTAATAAATTGTCAATAATTCTTATTTTATTTATTTATTTCAAAAGTGTTTAAATTTTGTAAGAAAATGATTAAAAATAATAATTAGTTAAGGAAATTTGTTTATTTATAAATTCACTAACCCAGCGTACATACGCTGGACAACCAGCATACAAACGCTAGGTAATTATTTGTTTGCATGTGCAGGTGCAGTAAAATGTTCTTCATGCTCAAGCTTGAAGGTTCCACGCTCAAGCGTGAGGCAACATGCAAATCATGTACGAAGAAAGGAAACCAAAGCATGCAGCATGAAAACACAATCACGCTCAAGCGAGTATCACTCACGCTCAAGCGTGACTTCACCACAACACCCACGCCCAAGTGTCCCACATTCACGCTCAAGCGAGAAGACACAATGCAGTAATAATCTCGAGCGCGCTTAACCGCGAGCCCTTCACGCTTTATTTAACTTGCTGTTGTTCCCTTTAAACGAAATGTTATGCTGTTTCTATTTTCTGTTTGCTGCTGTACATTAGTAATTTAAGTATTGAGTGAAATTAATTATTTACTTATAATTATGTATTTAGATTAGTCAGTTTAATTATTAATTAAGTATTCCTTTGTAATTAATTAAGTTAGTTAGTTAGTTAGATGTCTATATATACTTGTACATACTCTGTAAGAAAGATAGTGGAGAGGCAGAGTACAGAATAAAAACACGATTCATTTTTCCATTTCCAATCTCTCTCTAATTCCTTTCTCTTTCTAAATTCTCTCATCCATGTCTCTTCACATTCCTTCGTCAGAATCCATTTCCATGGGTTTCTAAACCCCTAGGGTTGGGATTGCGAAGGCTTGTAATGAATTCTTGAAGGTGTATTGAGGAAGTCAACTTCTGATTCATGAGGAGAACAAGCTGAGAAGTGGATCTACTCTGCTGAATTGACAAATTCAGATCCAAATGAAGAATCTCACCAGTGAGGAATCATGGTTGAGGCTTAGGTAACTTTCAGCTTCCTAACTAATTCAGGCCTAGTAATTAGGTGAATAGTTAGGGTTCAACCCCCAATTTTACATTAGATTACTCTGTTATTGAGCACCTAAGGGATTATGGTTTAATGCTTAGGAATTAGTTTTATTCACCTAAGGAATTAGGGATTAACCATCTGTGAATTGTCCTCTTGAGTCTGAAGCTTGATTGAACCTTAATTGCATATTTCTTGATGAAATTGTAAGCTAAAGTAATCCTAACCTATCTTTCATTAACCATATTTCACATTTTATACTGCTTTTGAAAACACAAAATCATAGAAAATCTAAAACAAGAAAAACAGAATAAATTACATCTGCTTGCGTTGGTTCAGCTTGTATTAGTCCAAAATTATGGTAATTACCACAATCCCTATAGGAACGATCAAATATATTACAAATTCAATGATTGGTGCGCTTCCCAAAAGAAAATAAATCCTCTGAGAGTCACACAATAAGTCAATAATAATTCAGGATTTTCACACCAAGTTAATGGCTCAGGATTTACCAATTAAGTTAATCGCGCCTTTGCCGGGGATTGTTGAGTAATATCAATAATCCTTGGACCAGTACTAGACTGAACCATTTAATTTTGTTTTTACATTTAGTAAGTAGTTTAATTCTCATTTTTAGTATGGTAGTAGTTTCTGTGTAGTAGTATCAATAACTTTGAATTGTTTGTGTCTAGTAGTTGGTGTATGCAGTCAAGGAAAAGAGGAGAGCCTTTCTTCTTTGATCCTAATATTGATTTGTTAGAGTGTAAGCTTAGAAAGGAGAAAAAGCAAAAAGAACAACAAGAAATGGAACAGAGGAGAGTTACACTAGGTGACTACTCTAGGCCTACTGAAGAAGGATCACAATCTAGCATCCTTAGGCCTCCAATTACAACTAATAAATTTGAACTCAAACCGGCTTTGTTGCAGTTGGTTAGAAATGATCAATTCGGAGGAAGTGAGGTTGAGGATCCAAATTTGCATCTAGCAACCTTCCTCCAAATCTGTGATACTGTGAAAATGAATGGTGTCCTTGAAGAGGCAATAAGACTGAGATTATTTCCTTTTTCTTTAAGGGACAGGGCTAAGGCTTGGTTGCAGAGCCAACCAAGAGGTAGTATCTCTACTTGGGAGGATTTACAAAGAAAATTTCTGATTAAATATTTCCCTCCTTCCAAGTATGCCAAGTTACGCACTGAAATCACTTGTTTCCAGCAGAGAGAGGGAGAATCTCTAATGGAAGCATGGGATAGGTATAAAGAGAGTTTAAGGAAATGTCCTCACCATAGGATTCCTGATGTGCAACAAGTTACCATATTCTATAATAGTGTAAGACCAGCAACTAGGGTCTTGATTGATGCCTCAGCTGGAGGTTCACTGACCACTAAAATAGTTGAAGAGGCTATAGAATTGATTAATGTAATGGCTTCAAATGAATGTTTAGTTTGTGAAAGGAGCCAAATCCCTAAGAGAGGGATATTAGAATTAGAAGCACAGGATGCTTATTTAGCTCAAAGTAAGTTGATGACTCAGGCTTTGGAGAAATTAAGTGTACAGATTTCAGAACTTCAAAAGCCTAGTCAAGTTTATATGATGAGTTATGATTTTTATGGTGGAGATCATGAAAATGGCATGTGTGATCCAAATGTGCCTGCTGAGCAAGTGAATTATATGGGGCAGCAACAATTTCAAAGGAATTATTCCTCTAATTCCTTTAATCCTAATTATAGGAATCACCCCAATTTTTCATGGTAGAAAGGTCCACATTTAAATCAAAACATGCCACAAAATCAAATCATAAATAGACCACAACAACCTTCTCCCCCTCCTTCTAAAGAAAAGTCTGAACTTGAGAATGTGCTATCTTAGTTCATTCAGACCACTCAGACCAGCTTTAAAAATCAAGAAGCGTCCATTCAAAATTTAGAAAATCAGGTTGGACAGTTGTTAAAACAATTAGCTAAAAGACAATCAGGTAATTTTCCTGGAGATACTGAGGTAAATCCTAGGGAACATTGAAAAGCGATAACTACTAGGAGTAGGAAAACTCTTCTCCCACCTCCAAGTCATGAAGTGAGTTTAGAAAAAGAAATAATCAAAGAAATAGAGAAGGAAAGTGAGAAAGCTATTGATAAAACTGAAAACAAAAAGGAATTAGAAAAAGAAAAAGAAAATCAAGTCCATCAAAAGAAAAAGAAAAAGATTGATTTGATTTTGGAGGAAGCTGTCAAGCTAACTCCAGAGAAATTAAAGAATGCTCCATTTCCATATAGATTTAAGAAACAGATAGAGGAGCAAAAGTTTGCGAAGTTCTTGGATGTGTTTAAAAAGCTTCACATAAATATTCCCTTTGCTGAGGCATTGCAAGAGATGCCTTTATATGCTAAATTTTTGAAAGAACTTCTGTCTAAGAGGAGAAAGCTTAAGGGAGATGAGATGATTGCTCTCACTCAAGAGCGCAGTGCAATTATTCAAAAGAAACTTCCTTAAAAGCTGGAAGATCTAGGCTCTTTTACAATACCTTGTGCAATAGGGGATGTTCATGTAGGAAGTGCCTTATGTGATCTAGGGGCTAGCATAAACCTCATGCCTTTGTCCTTAATGAGGAAATTAGGAATTAATGACCTACAACCAACTCGCATGTCTTTGTAGTTGGCTGATAGGTCTATCAAATATCCTCATGGGATGCTGGAAGATCTATTAGTTAAGGTAGATAAATTCATCTTCCCAATAGATTTTGTAATTTTGGATATGGAAGCTGATAGAGAAATTCCTTTGATTTTAGGAAGACTTTCTTAGCTACAGGTAGAGCTTTAATTGATGTAGAGAAGGGAGAACTCATGCTGAGAGTTCAAGAGGAGCAGGTAACTTTTAATGTTTTCAATGCTATGAAACATCCAGCTGAGAAGATGGATTGTTTTATGATTGAAGAAATTAAAAGTTATAAGACTCCTATGCTGTTGAGAACTGAAGAAAAGGTTTTACAAGCCTTTCTTAAGGATGATTTTGACTCTGAGACTGAGGAGTTAAATGACTCACATAATGAGTTACGGAACCTACTAGAAGCATGTGAAGTAGGTGAATTAGAAAATGAAAAGAAAGGAAATTTAAATAATACTAAACTTGAGAAAGGTAAGGAGGTGTTTGAAGAAAAACATGATTTGAAACCTTTGCCTTCTCATTTGAAATATGTTTTCTTAGGAGATAATGAATCACATCCTGTAATCATTAATGCTGATTTAAAAGATAAGGATGTAGAAAAATTGATAGGGGTTTTAAGAAAACATGAATCTGCTATTGGTTGGAACATTTCTGATTTAAAGGGAATTAGTCCATCATTCTGTATGCATAAACTTTTGATGGAGGATAACTAATCCTCTGTTGTTCAGCCACAAAGAAGATTAAAACCCATAATGAAAGAAGCTATAAGGAAAGAGGTAGTTAAACTTCTTGATGCTGGGATTATCTATCCTATCTCGGACAGTGCTTGGATTAGTCCAGTCCAAGTGGTGCCTAAGAAAGGAGGGATGACCACTGTTAAAAATGAAAAAGGTGAAGTCATTGCCACTAGACCAACTACAGGTTGGAGAATGAGCATAGATTATAGAAGGCTTAATGACTCCACTAGAAAAGACCATTTTCCTTTACCATTTGTAGACCAAATGTTGGAGAGGCTGTCAGATCATGAGTATTATTGCTTCCTTGATGGATATTCTCGTTACAACCAAATTGTGGTTGATCCAAAAGATCAAGAGAAGATAGCCTTCACCTGTCCCTATGGAATCTTTGCATATATGCGTATGCCATTTGGTTTGTGCAATGCACCAGCAACCTTTCAAAGTTGTATGCTGGCAGTTTTAACAAAGCAGTTTTAACAAAGACATAAAATTTCATTACAACTAAAATAAAAGAGAATTCATTGTTCAGGAAACACTTAAAATAATGTCAAGTCATTACATAAAAAAAACAGCATAATAAACAAAATACGGAGCAACAAAATCAATCATCCTGATCCGCATTCTCTTTGTCCTGCACGGAAGATGGTGGGAGGTCAGCTGCTAGGGGTACGTCCTCAGAGGGAATAGTGAATCCAATGGAAGCCAACCATGCATCTCTGTCAGGTGGGGCTCCCATTTCTGCTGTATGCTCTACCCTCAATCTGGTGGCAATCTTCCTGAGCATGAGATCATAGTTCAAGACCCGATCATAGATTCCAAGTTGCATCTTCTTCATGACCTGCAATTCCTGCAACACCATAGAAATGTCAGAAGAAGAAGAACCGTCTCCTGCTGATTGCCTGGGATGCTCGGGCTCTCTGGTTTTAAACTTTATATCATATTCTTCAGCCGCCTTAGCATCTCTGAACCTGTGCCTGTCAAAACCTTCAACTTTTGGCGATTCGTTCCTCTCAACTACAGGGGACGCATTCCTCTGAACCGAAGGAGATGCATTCCTTTCAGCTTGACTTTGACTGGGTGCAGGTTCAGAAGAATCAGATATACTTATGGTTGCCACTTCCTTTTCGTTATCTGTTTGTTTTTTTCTCACACTTCCTTCTGCAAAATTTGGTCTAGGTTTTTGTAGGAGTCTCTATGATCTTCTTTTCATGGTTAATGATAAAAAAATTGCTGATAAACAACCTAAATGAAAATAAGTATAGAAATCCAAAATAAACACAGCAACCCGAAAATATGAGATGCATGGCTATGAACAATGGAAGAATATTAACAATGAAACAGGAAAATACTAAGCATGTACTTAGAAGTTAAAGAAATAAGTGAAAAGATGGTACCTTTCTTAGGAATTAGAAGGTGTGCCTTTTCGTCTTCAACCAAAGTTTCAGCGTAGGAATTTAGGGTTTATACGCTGAAGGGTTTTTATACTGTTGAAGTCACTACCCAAGAAACGCGTAAGTACGCTCCATCTTCATTTATTACTTTATCATTATTATTATTATTATTATTATTATTATTATTATTATTTTTAATAGGCTCTCTTGCTCGGCTCACACACTGAATAGATGGAAGACCGAATGAGACTGGGAAGAGATGCCGAGTGGATACACGAAAAACGAGTGACAGTAAGGGTGGATGAAAAAGAACGAGTGGAAGGAAGAACGAATGAAAAAGAACGAAAGAAAACAAATTCCGGGTAAATGGGACGAGTGAAAGATATACCGACCGGATGAAGGCGATAAGTAAATAAAAGAGTGGGTGGAAGAACAAATGGAAGAACGACACGTGAATGATTGAACAAGATCCCGAGTGAAGGAAAACTGAATGGAAATGATCCTAAGTGAATGAAGGACGAATGGCTACAAGAACGAGTGGAAGAATGAATGAATGAAGTAGAGTGCATGAGAGACGAGTGAACAGTGAAACGACGAGTGAACAGAAAAGCGAGTGGGAGAAACAACAATGAAAGTAAGGCCGAGTGAAAGAAAGAAAGAGTGAAATAAATGACAATTGGAAGAGTGAAAGAATAAGTGGAAGAGATACCGAGTGAATGAGTGACAGAAGTGAAAGTGACCGAATGATGAATACCGAGTGGATGAAACGAGTACAATTTATACCGAGTGGATTATATCGGGTGAGAATGAAAAACGAATGAATGAACAATCCTTGAGTGGACGTAAGAACGGAAAAACGAGTGAAAGAAAGCGAAAGAGTGAATGCATAACTGCAGAGAAAGAGAGAACCGAGTGAATGGTATATCTAGTGGTTGGAACACCGAGTGGATGTAAACGAGTGAGAAATAGAACAAGAAGAAGAAGAACTGAGTGGATAACTGAACAACTACAGGGGAAACTGAGTGAATAAAAATACTGAGTGGATGTCAGATTGAGAAAAATACAGACGAAGCATCCATGAAATAACGAGTGGAAAAGAAAGACTGAGTGGAGGAAAGATAAAAAGACGGAAGACCGAGTGAACACAAGACTGACAAGAAAATATACTGAGTGAATAGAAGACTAATGATAAGTGAGGAATCCGAGTGATAAAAGGCTGACTGAAATAAGTCACCCTTCATCATCTGACCCGTTTATTAAATCAACGATCAGAAATCATTTATTAAAGTCTCCCTTTTTATTCACATCAAAATTTGGAATTTATTGAAGAATGACAAGTGAAGAGTTTCCAGTCGGGAAAAAGGGTTAAGAATGAGTAGCAGTGATCCGAGTGTACCACTCTCGCTCAAGCTCAGTAAACTTTCGCTTAAGCGCGAAACAACAGCAGAAGCTTCTCGCCTAAGCTACAAGTGCTTCGCCTGAGCGGAATGGAAGAATCAGAATCGGACTCCCTTCTTTAAAACTTCACAAATTTTATTCAAACTTTATTCACAAACTCTTTAGTTTTCTTTTTATTGATTCCTACACAAAACACAAAATAGACCACTCAGAACTTAGGGCTGCCTCCCTAGAGCGCTTCTTTAAGGTCACTAGCTTGACCTTCTGGCATCTAAGAGGATGCCTGCAACTGCAAGGAGGTTTTCTGCCTATCAAACTCTCCTCCAAAGTAGAGTTTGAGTCGCTGGCCATTCACCTTAAAAATCCGATCGGTGGTCGGGTCTTTCAGCTCAACTGCACCATGAGGAAAAACCTCATTTATAAGAAAAGGTCCCGACCACTTAGATCTGAGCTTTCCAGGAAAGAGTCTCAGTCAGGAATTGAATAACAAAACGTGATCACCCTTTTGAAACTCCTTCTTAATGATCCACTTATCGTGCCACCTCTTTGTTTTCTCCTTATAAATGGAGGCACTTTGATAAGCGTTGAGTCAAAACTCCTCAAGTTCATGGAGTTTCAAAACTCTTTCCTCCTGGGATTGGTCAAAATCCATGTTTAATAGCTTTGTGGCCCACCACGCCTTATGTTCCAACTCCACAGGGAGATGGCAAGCCTTACCATAGACCAACTGATAAGGGGACGTGCCAATCGGAGTTTTAAAGGCTGTCCTGTAGGCCTACAATGCATCATCTAATTTTACCGACCAATCTTTCCTAGATTTCTCGACCATTTTCTCTAAAATTCTCTTAATTTCTCTATTTGATAGCTCAACTTGTCCACAAGTTTGTGGATGGTATGGAGTAGATATCTTATGTAAAACCTCATAGTGCCGCAGGGCTTTTTCCATTATTTTATTACAAAAATGTGAACCCCCATCACTAATGAGTACTCTCAGAACTCCAAACCTAGAGAAAATATTCTTCTTTATGAACCTAAGCACCACATGTGCATCATTGGTTCTGGTCGGGATTGCCTCCACCCATTTGGAGACATAATCTACAGCAACAAGTATATATTCGTTGGAGAACGACTTTGGAAATGGTCCCATAAAGTCGATACCACAGACATCAAATAATTCCACAACTAAAATGTTTGTCAAAGGCATGCCAGCTTTAGCAGAGAGACCTCTGCTCCTTTGACATTTATCACACTTTTTGACATACACTTTAGCATCCTGAAAGATAGTCGGCCAATAAAAGCCACTCTGTAAAACCTTTGCTGCTGTACGGGAGGCACCATGGTGTCCTTCATAATAGGAGTCGTGGCAATGCCACAAGAGCCTTTCTTGCTCGGATTCAGGCATACATCGCCTGATCATTCCATCTACTCCTATTTTATACAGAAATGGATCATCCCAAAGGAAGGTTTTACTATCATGAAAGAATTTTTTCTTCATTTGGGATGTCCAGCCGTCAGGTACCATCGAGGCACTTTTGAAGTTGGCCATATCAGCATACCATGGCCTGGTGATAATTGCCATCAACCTTTCGTCTGGAAATTCTTCTTTTATTAAAACAGAATCCGATTCATCTTCCAGATGAGACAATTGATCGGCAACTGAATTCTCTACTCCCTTTTTGTCTCTTATTTCTAAGTCAAACTCCTAGAGTAACAGAACCCACCTAATCAGTCTCGGCTTTGATTCTTTCTTAGCTAGTAAGTACTTGATTACCGAGTGATCTGTATATACAATGACCTTGGCACCAATCAAGTAAGCACGAAATTTATCAAATGCATACACCACAGCAAGCATTTCTTTTTCAGTAGTGGTGTAATGTATTTGATTTTCGTTCAACAATTTACTAGCATAATAAATTACATGAGTTAATTTTCCTTTTTTCTGACCCAGCACAGCTCCGACTGCAAAGTCACTTGCATCACACATTAATTCAAACGGTAAAGACCAATCGGATGCTGCAAGGATCGGAGCTGAAGTTAAACTTTGTTTCAATTTTTCAAAAGCCTTGACACAGTTTTCATTAAACATGAACACATGATCTTTTACAAGCAAGTCGGTCAAAGGCTTAGCTATTTTTGAAAAATCTTTTATAAATCTTCTGTAGAAGCCAGCACATCCTAGAAAACTCCTCACTCCTTTCACATTGATCGGAGGAGGAAGTTTTTCAATGATTTCTATCTTGGCTCTATCCACTTGAATGTCCTCAGCAGAGATTTTGTGGCCAAGAACTATCCCTCCCTTAACCATAAAATGACATTTTTCCCAGTTAAGGACGAGGTTAGCCTCTTGGCATCTCACCAGCACCTTAGATAGGTTGCTGAGGCATGTATCAAAACTACTACCAAAGACAGAGAAATCGTCCATGAATACTTCAATGAATTTCTCCACCATGCCCCTAAAGATTGCCAGCATACACCTTTGAAAGGTTGCTGGAGCGTTGCACAAACCGAATGGCATGCGCCTATAGGCAAAGATTCCATATGGACAGGTGAATACTGTCTTCTCTTGATCTTTTGGGTCAACCACAATTTGGTTATAACCCGAGTAACCATCAAGGAAGCAGTAGTATTCATGACCCGATAGTCTCTCAAGCATCTGGTCAACAAGCGGTAAGGGAAAGTGGTCTTTCCGAGTGAAGTCATTCAACCTTCTATAGTCTATACACATCCTCCATCCTGTGGTCGGTCTACTAGCTATGACTTCACCTTTTTCATTTTTAACAGTTGTCATCCCTCCTTTCTTGGGCACCACTTGGACCGGACTGATCCAAGCGCTGTCTGAGATAGGATAGATGATTTCTGCATCAAGAAGCTTGACCACCTCTTTCCTGACAGCCTCTTTCATTATGGGGTTCAATCTGCGTTGTGGCTGAACTATAGAGGAATAATCATCCTCCATCAGAATTTTGTGCATACAAAATGATGGACTGATTCCCTTCAAATCAGAAATATTCCAGCTAATCGTAGATTCGTGTGTCTTTAAAACCCCTATTAATTTGTCAACATCCTTTTCTTTTAAGTCAGCATTAATAATGACAGGATGTGTTTCATCCTCTCTCAGGAAAACATATTTCAGATGAGAAGGTAAAGGTTTTAAATCACATTTTTCTTCAGAAACTTCCTTTCCTTTCTCAACTTCAGTAATTTTCAAATCATTTTTCTTTTCTTTTTCAAAATCACCTACTTCCAATACTTCCAGTAGGTTCAGCATTTCTGCGTGAGAGTCATTTAACTCCTCAGTCTCGGAGTCAAAGTCATCCTCCAAAAAGGTTCGTAAGACCTCTTCTTCAGTTTTTAAAAGCATTGGAGTCTTGTAACTTTTAATTTCTTCAATCATTAAGTAATCCATCCTTTCAGCCGGATGTTTCATGGAATTGAAGACATTAAAAGTTACCTGCTCCTCCTGAACTCTCAGCATGAGTTCACCCTTTTCTACATCAATTAATGCTCTGCCTATAGCTAGAAAGGGTCTGCCTAAGATCAAAAGAATCTCTCGATCAGCCTCTATATCCAACACTATAAAATCTGCTGGGAAGATAAATTTGTCTACCTTAACTAACAGGTCTTCCAGCATCCCCTGGGGATATTTAATGGACCTGTTAGCCAACTACAAAGACATGCGAGTCGGTTGCAGGTCATTAATTCCTAGTTTTTTCATCAAAGATAGAGGCATCAGATTTATACTAGCTCCTAGGTCACAAAGAGCACTTCCTACATGAATATCCCCAATTGCACATGGTATTGTAAAAGATCCAGGATCTTCTAGCTTTTGAGGAAGTTTCTTTTGGATGATTGCACTACACTGTTGAGTGAGAGCAATCATTTCATCCCCCTTAAGCTTTCTCTTCTTAGACAACGATTCTTTTAAAAATTTTGCATAGGAAGGCATCTCCTGCAATGCCTCGGCAAAAGGGATATTTATGTGAAGTTTCTTGAATACATCTAAGAACCTAGCAAACTTTTGCTCTTCTATTTGCTTTTTAAACCTGTGTGGAAATGGAGCATTCCTCAGTTTTTCAAGAGTCAGCTAAGAAGCTTCCTCCAGAATCAGATCAACCTTTTTCTTTTTCTTTTGGTGGACTTTATTTTCTTTTTCTTTTTCTGTTTCATTTTCATTTTCAGCTTCATTATTAACCTGCTCAGTTTCTTGCACTATTTATTTTTCTTTATCTTTTTCTGAGTTTATTTCCTGACTCAGAGATGGAGAAAGAATTTTTCCACTCCTAGTGGTTATAGCCTTGCAATGTTCCCTTGGATTTACCTCGGTATCTCCAGGGAAATTGCCTGCTTGCCTCTCAGCTAATTGCTTAGAAAGCTGTTCGACTTGATTTTCTAGATTTCTTATGGACGCTTCCTGATTTTTAAAACTGGCCTGAGTGGCCTGGATGAACTGAGAAAGTATATTCTCAAGTTCTGACTTTCCTTAAACAGGAGGGTGAGAAGGTTGTTGTGGTCTATTTGTGGGTTGATTTTGTGGGATGTTCTGATTCAAATGTGGACCTTTCTACCAGGAAAAATTGGGGTAATTCCTTGAAGGATAATTCCTTTGATATTGTTGCTGCCCCATATAGTACACTTGCTCGGAAGGCACATTTGGATCACACATTCCATTTTCATGGTCTCCACCACAAAAGTCACAACTTATCATAGAAACTTGACTCGGCTTTTGGAGTTCTGAAATCTGTATGCTTAGTTTCTCCAAAGCCTGAGTCATCCACTTACTCTAAGCCAGATAAGCATCTTGTGCTTCTAGTTCTAATATCCCTCTCTTAGGGACTTGGCTCCTCTCACTAATCAGACATTCATTAGAAGCCATAACGTCAATCAGCTCTATGGCTTCTTCTACAGTTTTAGTTGTTAATGAGCCTCCAGCCGAGGCATCAATCAGTACCCTGGTAGCTGGCCTAACACTATTATAGAAAATAGTGACTTGTTGCACATCAGAGATCTGATGATGAGGACATCTCCTCAAACTCTCTCTATACCGATCCCATGCTTTCATCAAAGATTCACCTTCTCTTTGTTGGAAACACGTGATTTCATTGCGCAACTTCGCATATTTAGAAGGAGGAACGTATTTAATCAAAAATTTTCTTTGCAAGTCCTCCCAAGTGGAAATACTGCCTCTCGGTTGACTCTGCAACCAGGCTTTAGCTCGGTCCCTTAGAGAAAATGGAAACAATCTCAGTCGGATTGCCTTTTCAGGGACTCCATTCATTTTTACTGTATCACAAATTTGGAGGAAGGTTGCTAGATGCAAATTTGGATCCTCAACCTTACTTCCTCCGAACTGTTTATTTCTTACCAACTGCAGTAAAGCTGGTTTGAGTTCAAAGTTATTTGCTGAAATCGGTGGCCTAAGGATGCTAGATTGCGATTCTTCTTCAGTCGGCCGGGAGTAGTCACCTAATGTAACTCTCCTCTGTTCCATTTCTTTTTGTTCTTTTTGCTTTTTCTCTTTTCTCAGTTTACGTTCTAACAAATCGATATCAGGATCAAAGAAGAAAGGCTCTCCTCTGCTCCTTGACTGCATACAACAAATGTCAAACAAAAGAACGATTCACAGCTACATTAAAGCTACACGAAAACAACAACTACTACTACTAAAAACAAAATTCAAACTACGTATTAAATGCAAACAAAAGTAAACGGTTCAGTCTAGTACCGGTCCAAGGATTGTTGATATTACTCAACAATCTCCGGCAACGGCGCCATTAACTTGATGCTAAATCTCCGAGTCATTATTTTGATGCGTAATTCTCAGAAGATTTACGCTTTGGCAAGCGCACCAATCGTTAAAATTGTATTATATTTGATCGTCCCACAGGGATTGTGGTAAGTACCTCAATCTCAGACTAGTACAAGCTGAACCAACACAAGCACAGAAAGTTCATTCGGTTTTTGTTATTTTAATGTTTTCTAGTTGTTTTTGTATTTCCAGAAACAATGTTAAGATGAAATGTGAAAGGTGATTAATAGAAAATAGGTCAGGATTGCTTCGGTTCACAAATTCTTCAAGAAGCATGCAATTAAAGTATAATCAAACTTCATAATCCAGAGGACAATCCGCTTGTGGTTATTCCCTAATTCCTTAGGTGAAAAACACTAATCCTTAAGCATCGAACCTTAATTCCTTAAGTACTCAAGTAACCAAAGAATCTAATGTGAAATTGGAGGTTGAACTCTAACTATTCACCTAAATTAATTAGGCCTGAACTAGTTAGAAAGCTGGAAGTTACCTAAGCTTCAACCATGATTCCTCACTGGCGAAGTTCTTCATCAGTTCTGGATTTGTCAATCTAGGAATTCAGATCCACTCCTCAGCTTGTTTGCCTCAGGCTCTAGAAGTTGATTTCCTTGCTCACAGCTTTAAGATTCCATTGCTCACCTTCACAATCCCAACCATAGGGATTTAGAACTCCATCGACTTCGGTTCCATCGAAGGATTGTGGAACGTCATGGAGGAGAGGATTTAGAGAGAGAGAAAGTAGAAAGATATTGGAAATATGAATTGTATTCTATGTATTCTATTTTTCTCGTTATGTTACAGAATATGTACAAGCATATATATAAGCATCTACCTAACTAACAAACTTAACTAATCACTATGAAAGCTGAGTTAATAATTAAATTAATTACATAATTACTGAATAACTAACTAATTACAGCTCAGCTCTTAACAAATTACAGCTCATCATTAGCTAATCACAGTGCAGCACTAACTAATAACAGCTCACTACTTAAATTACTAAGGTGCAGAAGTAGTAGAGAAGGCAGCAGGAAACAACACTGGTGCCGAGTGTCTTCTGGACGGAACAATCAATGTTTTAAATATCAGCCTTTACGCTTGAGCGAACTGGGTTCTCGCTTGGGCGAGCTCGAGATATGTACTGCAGTATTGCTTTCTCGCTTTAAGCGTTATGGAGGAAGCTTGGGCGATGGGTGATGTTTTGGAGTCACGCTTGAGCGACCTTGCTCACTTGAATGAATTTTTGACCCTCGCTTGAGCGAATTTGACTCTCGCTTGAGCGAATTGATTATTCAATCAGCATTCTGAAATTGACGCTCGGGTTCTTCTTTTTATTTCAATCGGTGCTTTTAAAGTCTCGCTCGGGTTCTTCATGCAATATTCGGCTCCCTATTCTATTTTAGAGTCGGTATCTTGGGAGTCTTTTAAGTCGGACTTTTATTAATTCCTTCCGATCAACCTTTTGGGAAGTCTTTTCAGTCAGCCTCTTTGAAGTCTCGGTCAGTTTGGGCTTTTGGACTCTTTTCAGTCGGATTTGTGAAGTCTCACTCGGATTTTCCAAATCTTGCTCGGCTTTTTCCTTTTTAGCTTGAGCGCTCTTTTTCCTGCACCAATAAACAACTAATTTGCCCAGCGTTTGTTCACTGATTGTCCAGTATTTGTACGCTGGGTTAATGAAAACTCAATTTCTTAACTAATTAATGTTTTTAATCAGTTTTTTACATAAATTAAGCACTTTTGAAATAATTAAATAAATTATAAATTATTAGCAATTTATTAAATAATAAGGCTAAACTAATCACTAAACAATGAATTAAATCAAATAAAAGGCAGAATAATTAAGTCTTTTCAAGACTTATCAGTGATCTATTATGCCAGCAAAGTATTAAATAAGAATCAAATAAATTACACCACTACTGAAAAAGAAATGCTTGTTGTGGTGTATGCATTTGATAAATTCAGAGCTTACTTGATTGGTGCTAAGGTCATTGTGTATACAGATCATTCAGCAATCAAGTACTTGCTAGCTAAAAAAGAATCAAAGCCAAGATTGATCAGATGGGTTCTTTTACTCCAAGAGTTTGATTTGGAAATAAGAGATAAAAAGGGAGTGGAGAACTCAGTGGCTGATCAACTCTCTCGTTTGGAGGGTAAAATTGATTCCATCTTGATTAAAGAGGAATTCCCAGATGAGAGGCTGATGGCAATTATTATAGGGCCATGGTATGATGATATGGCCAACTTTAAAAGTGCCTCTGTGGTACCTAAAGGGTGGACATCCTAAATGAAGAAGAAATTCTTTCATGACAGTAAAAATTTTCTATGGGATGATCCATTTCTTTATAAGATAGGAGTAGATGGAATTATCAGGAGATGTGTGCCTGAATCTGAGCAGGAAAGACTCTTATGGCACTGCCATGACTCCTATTATGGAGGACACCATGGTGCCTCCAGAACAGCAGCAAAAGTGTTACAATGTGGCTTTTATTGGCCAACAATTTTTTAGGATGCTAAAGTATATGTGCAAAGGTGTGATAAGTGTCAAAGAAGTGGAGGCCTCTCTACTAAAGTTGGCATGCCTTTGACAAATATTTTAGTTGTGGAGTTATTTGATGTTTGGGGCATTGACTTCATGGGACCATTCCCAAAGTCATTCTCCAATGAGTATATTCTTGTTGCTGTGGATTATGTCTCCAAGTGGGTGGAGGCAATCCCTACCAGAACCAATGATGCACATGCGGTGCTTAGGTTTATAAAGAATAACATTTTCTCTAGATTTGGAGTCCCTAGAGTCCTCATTAGTGATGGAGGGTCACATTTCTACAATAGAATCATGGAAAAAGCCCTGAGACACTATAAGGTACTGCATAAGGTATCTACTCCATATCATCCATAAACTTATGGACAAGTTGAGCTGTCTAATAGAGAAATTAAGAGAATATTAGAGAAAATGGTAAGGAAGTCTAGGAAGGATTAGTCTGTGAGATTAGATGATGCATTGTGGGCCTATAGGACAGCACTTAAAACTCCAATTGGCATATCTCCTTATCAGTTGGTATATGGTAAGGCTTGCCATCTCCCTGTGGAGTTAGAACATAAGGCATGGTGGGCCACAAAGCTATTAAATATGGACTTTGATCAATCTCAAGAGGAGAGAGTCCTAAAACTCCATGAACTTGAGGAGTTCAGACTCAATGCTTATCAGAGTGCCTCAATTTATAAAGAGAAAACTAAAAGGTGGCATGATAAGTGGATAAATAGGAAGAAATTTCACAAGGATGATAAGGTCCTGTTGTTCAATTCTAGACTGAGACTCTTTCCAGGAAAACTAAGATCAAAGTGGTAAGGACCTTTTATTATGAATGAGGTTTTTCCTCATGGTGCAATTGAATTGAAAGAACCTGCCACTGATAGAACTTTTAAAGTGAATGGCCAAAGACTCAAACTCTATTTTGGAGGAGAGTTTGATAGGCAGAAAACCTCCATGCTGTTGCAGGCATCTTCTTAGATGTCAGAAGGTCAAGCTAGTGACCTTAAAGAAGCGCTTTAGGGAGGCAACCCTAGATTTTGATTTGTTGCATTTTGTGTTAAAATAGTAAAAGAAAACTAAAAAATTTTGATCAAGGTGTGAATAATCTTGTAAAATTTTTGAATAAAGTTTAAGCGTTCATACGCTTAATTCCTAGTGTACCTACATGTAAATCCATTAGCTAGAATTAGAATCAAGTGCCCCTGACGCTTGAGCGAGCTTTGATGCGCTCAAGCTGATCTTAAGCTAAGTGTCAGGCGCTTGAGCCTGTTGTATCACGCCTGAGCATGACTTCGTGTAAGTCTGGCGCTTGAGCGAAGTTCTGTGCGCTTGAGCGTGACCATCAGGTAGTGCCTTGCGCAACCTCAGTATACCTATGTGCACAACAGGAGTGTGCCCTGATAACTTGCGCGCTCGAGCATGAGACCTCACGCTTCAAGCGTGAGACCTTGGAATTGTGTGCGCTTAAGCGCATGGCAAGCGTGAACCAGTGTGAATTTGGATTACCTTCCGCGCTCACTTGAGCGAGAATTTCTCACACCTAAGCGTGATTGTCGAATTGTCCTTTTCTTATACCTTTGCGCTTAAGCGCGACTTCTTGTCGCTTGAGCGAGTTATCTTTGACCCCCTTGAATCCACCACACGCTTGAGCGTAATTCTACACGCTCTAAGCGTGATCCCTGATGCTTGATAGAAAACCTCCACGCTTGAGCTAGGACCATCATGCTTAAGCGTGATCGTGATGTGCATTACATATTATGCATAGCGCGCTTAAGCGTACAATGCTCACGCCTGAGCATGAGCTCTCTTACAAGTCACCGATTCTCACGCTTGAGTTTGAAATTGCCTCGCTTGAGTGTGCTCGGGGATGAGGAAGTTGAACGTTAATTGTTTCAAGTTTGTCGCTTGAGCGTGTCTACTCTATGCTTGAGCATGATTCCTGTAATTGGCCTTACGCTTGAGCGAGTAATTTCACGCTTAAGCGTGAGCGTGCCTGCACCAAACCTCTCACTGTTTCATGCCTTGTACTTGAGCGAACACTTTAGCGCTTAAGCGTGAGCCTTAGATCTGTGGTATATACCTCCATGCTTAAGCGTGGTAACTGTCCGCTTGAGCGTGCTCGGGGTTGAGAGAGTTAAGGTCTTGCTATTCAAACTTGTCGCCTGAGCATGGTCCCTTAGTGCTTGAGCATACCCATGTTACTTTCTTTTCGCTTAAGCGAAGAATGGTACGCTTGGAGCGTAATTCATACCTGATGCTACTTGTTATGATTTAATTTGGGTGTTTATACGCTCAAGGTTCAGCGTGCCTACGCGTACCTCAGGTATTGGGCTCAACAGTATAAAACCCTCTTAGTGTACAAACCCTAAGTCTTTACGCTAGAACCTTGGGTTTTGAAGAGGAAAAGGCACAGTCTCTGATTTCTTTGAAAGGTACCATCTTTTCAGTTCTTACTTTCACTTTATAGTTAGAATTATTGTAGTTCACTGTTTTAATTTCAAATTTCTTTCATCCATCATATCTGTTCATCTTACATTTTCATTTTGTTGTGGTTTTGCTGTTTGTATATATGTATCCATTTAGGCATTATAAATACCATCGTTAACACTCACCATGATCAGAAGATCACAAAGACTTTGTAGAAAACCTAAAAAAGTGTTGAAATAGAAAATGTGGAAGAAGCACGAAAAGAAAAAGGAAAACGGGTGGCTACTATCAGTATCCCTGATTCTCCATCAACTGAAAGAAGTAAAAGTCTTGAAGAAGGAAAGAAGTCTCAGACAGTCGAGGGTTTTGATGGCTATAGGTTTAGAGATTCCAAGGGCTCCCAAAATTATGAGAATAAGTTCAAACATAGGGGACTAATAAGGGATAGAGCTCTGGTCCTTGATGAAGAAAATTTTTCTGATTTTAATGTAAAAGCTGCTATGATTGAAAGGGGATGGCAGTTCTTTAATGAGAATTTAGGCAATGGTTACCAGGAACTCACTAGAGAATTCTATACCAATCTAAGGACTCATTCTATAGAAGATAAGTTTCCTTTTTCTTCCTTCTTGAGAGGAGTCACCATTCCTCTAACTGGTCACATATTGAATAAGCTGTTGAAAGTACCTATATTTGATGAGGAAGGATGTCACTACACATGGAAAGTAGATATCTTTCATAGGGCTGAAAATGAAAATCTTAGGAAAGAAATTTTAGAGGAATGCTGTGAACAAGGAGCTGCATATATAACAAAGGTTAATGGTGCACCAAAAAGTGTCAGGAAGAATTGTTTGAATCATCTTTCCCTTTTATGGTGCCACTATGTCCTTTCATCCCTGCAACCTGTGGCTTATTCTACTGAGATTACCATTAAGAGGTTGGTGTTGATTTACTGTTTAATGAGAGGCCTGTATGTTAATCTGGGTGAGTTAATACTGGAGGAGATGATGAAAAACCTTGAAAAAAATCTCCAATTGCCATATTACTCTGTTATCACTTTGTTGGCCAAAAAGAATCAGGTTAGGTTGAATTCTAAAGAATTGACAAAGGTAAAGCCTGAGAGGATTATGGACAAGTGTTGGGTGATAGACCACATTGACCATTTTATGCCTCAAGGGTCAAAGCACCCAGACAACCTAAACCAACATCTTTTGCACCACCACCCCTAACAGGAGCAGGTACTTCTTTTGATATTTCCATGGTAATGTAGGAACTTCAGGTTATGAAGAAGATGCAGCTAGGAACCTATGATCTGGTCATGAACCATGATATCATGCTGAGGAAGATTGCCACTGCAATGAATGTGGATCACACTGAAGAAATGGGAGTTCCACCTGACAGAGATTTATGGTTGGCTTCCATTGGATTCACCATTCCCCCTGATGACACACCCTTAGCAGCTGAATTTCCACCCTACCCTGAGCAAGATAATGATGAGTTTATGAATAAAGAAAATGAAGAAAAGGATGACTGATCTTTTACTTTGTTTATGTGTTATTTTGCTATTTTCAAGTTGTAATGACTTTGTTTAAATATTCTCTTGAACAATGTATTTTCTTTTCAGTGTAATGGAACTTTATTTCTATGTTAAGTTATTTGTTGTTATTTCTTTTTTGAATTGTATTGTTAAATTCATGCACACCATTCCTCACCATTCACTGCCATTCGGGTAAAAAGGGAAGTAATCTATCCTTTTGTCTCATTGATTGATAAACTATGGTAATTATGTTTAATTTAGAATCCATCTTAATAATTTAAAGTTTGCTAATTTTCAGACTTTAATTGGATAAATTAATTGATTCGCATTGCTTGATTCATGATCCCTGTCCATAACTATTTTCAATCCTGTATTATTTGTTTATTCATTGTGTTAGTTAGCAATCTGAGTTATAATCTTGCATTAAGTTTGGGGGCATGATTGGCTGATTACCTGTTAGTTATTAGCTTTTGAGCCTTTATTAATTCTTTTTTGAGTGTGCCTGTATTCTTGTTTAGTGAGACAGAATTTGCTTAGGTACTTGCTAAATGATTGTATGTTTGCCAATTGGAAATGATGAAGCCCTTCTTTGGAAATTAGCCAGGGCCAAATTTAGCCATCCATATTATTAATTATCCTTTGACCTAACAATTATATTTTGAGCCTGAGACCCTTTCATTCTACTTATGTACCTAACTTTACAAGCCAATTTATTTGAGAAAAACCAAGAGAATTATCCCTGGATGTACCACTGATGGATTGCTGAGTCTTATCTTATTGCTAGGGACTAGCAAGTCCTAAGTTTGGGGATAAAGAGTGTGCCTAAATGTTCTTATTTTATTTATTTATTTCAAAAGTGTTTAAATTATGTAAGAAAATGATTAAAATTAATAATTAGTTAAGGAAATTTGTTTATTTATAAATTCACTAACCCAGCGTACATAGGCTGGATAGCCAGCGTACAAACGCTAGGCAATTATTTGTTTGCATGTGCAGGTGTAGTAAAATGTTCTTCACGCTCAAGCTTGAAGGTTCCATGCTCAAGCGTGAGGCAACATGCAAATCACATACGAAGAAAGGAAACCAAAGCATGCAACATGAAAACACGATCACGCTTAAGCGAGTATCACTCAAGCTCAAGCGTGACTTCACCACAACACCCACGCCCAAGCGTCCCACATTCATGCTCAAGCGTGAAGACACAACGCAGTAATAATCTCGAGCGCGCTTAAGCACGAGCCCTTCACGCTCAAGCGTCAAGGTGGTTATTTAACTTGCTGTTGTTCCCTTTAAACGAAATATTGTGTTGTTTCTATTTTCCGTTTGTTGCTATACATTAGTAATTTAAGTATTGAGTGTAATTAATTATTTACTTGTAATTATGTATTTAGATTAGTCTATTTAATTATTAATTAAGTATTCCTTTATAATTAATTAAGTTAGTTAGTTAGTTAGATGTCTATATATACTTGTACATACTCTGTAAGAAGGATAGTGGAGAGGCAGGGTACAGAATAAGAACACGATTCATTTTTCCATTTTTCCATGTCTCTTCATATTCCTTCGTCAGAATCCATTTCCATGGGTTTCTAAACCCCTAGGGTTGGGATTTTGAAGGCTTGTAATGAATTCTTGAAGGTGTATTGAGGAAGTCAACTTCTGATTCATGAGGAGAACAAGCTGAGAAGTGGATCTACTCTACTGAATTGACAAATTCAGATCCAAATGAAGAATCTTACCAGTGAGGAATCATGGTTAAGGCTTAGGTAACTTCCAGCTTCCTAACTAATTCAGGTCTAGTAATTAGGTAATAGTTAGGGTTCAACCCCCAATTTTACATTAGATTTCTCTGTTATTGAGCACCTAAGGGATTAGGGTTTAATGCTTAGGAATTAGTGTTATTCACCTAAGGAATTAGGGATTAACCATATGTGAATTGTCCTCTTGAGTCTGAAGCTTGATTGAACCTTAATTGCATATTTCTTGATGAAATTGTAAGCTGAAGCAATCCTAACCTATCTTCCATTAACCACATTTCACATTTTATACTGCTTCTGAAAACACAAAAACATAGAAAATACAAAACAACAAAAACAGAATGAATTACATCTGCTTGCGTTGCTTCAGCTTGTATTAGTCCAAGATTACGGTAATTACCATAATCCCTGTGGGAACGATCAAATATATTACAAATTTAACGATTGGTGCGCTTGCCAAAAGAAAATAAATCCTCTGAGAGTCACACAATAAGTCGATAATAATTTATGATTTTCACACCAAGTTAATGGCTCAGGATTTACCAATCACCTATTACTCGAAGGATAAATATGTTTTAAAACAATTTTAAACTGAAATACTTATTTTATTGATAAGCAGAAAAATGATACAAATGAAAAAGCATAAAAGCTCGTAGTGCATACACCAACAGTCATGAGGTAAGGGGGTTTTCTTTGCTTAAACTTATTTTTAATTGATTTAAATTATAACGTATCACGCCGACAACCGTAAATAATTAACCGTGCGTGTTTAATAATCTAGAAATAAATTTAATGACTAAAATAAGTAATAAGTTACAAAGTGTTAAATAAAAATTAGTAAAATAATAATAATAGTAACTTCAATGCAGTTATTATATTCAAAAGTAAAATTGTATTTTCTTATGAATTTTATGGATATATACATATATATATAATGGAATTAGGTATATTAACAAATAATGAATTGATTAATTTACTAGACCTATAAATAATAACTATGATGATAAAATCAAATTGGAAGGACAAATAATGAGCTACATGTGCTATGATAAGATGATAATAATATATATATATATATTTGATATAGTTATCTGTTTAGGAATAAATTTATGTTAATTGGATCTTATGAGCATATATAAATCCATTGAATTAAGGTATATTAGGCTAATAATAAAAAGGAGTAACAATAATGTTAAACTAAGTAAGTTACAGCCCTAGCAGCAAGATAGACTATAAGGGTTAGCAAGTTTAATTAATTGTGATCCATTTAGTTTTATATTATAATAATAATTTACCATGAAATAGGATTAACCTCAACCAACAACGTTGTTATAGGCAAGTAGTATACATACACGTCTATATAAATATATGCATAAATGTATTGGCAAATGTCTAATAATAGGAACTTACTAGTGTTTATAAATAAACAACAAGATTTGGAAGGAAAAAGAGTTATATTATAAACGTTATAATAAGGAGTTTAGAAAGATACTTTATAGACTAATGAAAATGATGAATCTATATTGGGTAAAACTAATTTTCTGCATGAAAATTATACCAACCAGATAAATCTATAGGTGTGCTTGATACATGGTTAAATGCATAAGTGTATTTCTGGTTGAATTGTATAAAGTTGTGTGTTTGTGGATGAATGTAGTAAGTAAGAATAAAAATAATGGAATTTAAATGGATAACTGAGATACTTAGTGAAGAGTAATAAAGAATTAAAACAAACCTCTTCATTAAGAATGAAGGTAGACAATTGAAAAGACCCTACGATGATGAGTATATGAAACATAAAAGCTTAAGCATTATTCATGCATCATAAGCATATGATTTTGGCACAAGACTGTGTTTGAAAACTAGAGCAATGGTGGGGGTACACTAGAGGATGTTCATGTTTGATCCCCAAGCAAGATCTTCGGAGTACAACTGGGCTGTCAATCTAAATGGCTTGAATGTGGCTCCATGATGCTAGACGTAGCAATGTAAACCTAGTGTACTTCAACTAAATGATAGAACATAACTATGACCATTGAGAACCGATTCCATTTACTATGTGATCACAATATGAGTGTGGAAGGATCCTTCAAAATTGAGGACCTGCATGTCCTATTATACTTGGATATTGTGGGAATTTGGTGGTCTTCGGTTGCTCTAGCGATGGTAATTCTCCCAACGAAAAGGGTTATGGAGAGAGATGAGAATGGTTTTAGGCCCATATACATCATTAAGGTTAAATGGAAAAGAAACAAATGAATCTAAAGTCATGCATCACATAACATGAGTATTCCCTGTTGGCCTATATTTTATCTGTGGTTGTTGACTTTTATTATATTTATATGACTGTTATATAATAAAATTACTGCAAAGAATGATGTTATACACAACATCTTCATAAGGTAATCCGTAATTAAGGAGAGAGGGAAAGGGATCAGAGAGCAAGAGATAACTAAGAATGAATGAGAGGAATAGTAAATTAGTATTGAATAAATAGTACGTATTGAGATAGTAAAAGAGGGAAGTCAGTTCTTCGACTAGAAAGAAATATATGATAATACAACTTGTGTTGTGTGGGAGGGATGTCAGAAATGATAACTCTCCAATTGTTGTGGAAGACTATACTCATGATAAGTGTTCATTAAGCATTGATTTCATGTTTCCATTTGAGCTAATTTGGTAGAAATTTGGATTAAATTGATTAATAATTGAAGGAATTGAACATGAATCTTGAAGGTGTAATGAGTATGTTGGAGGCAAGAAAAATGTTTGTAAAAATTCTTGGAAAGTTTCAAGTAAGTCAAAGAAGAACATCAACCTGGAAGTGAAGAAGAGTTGAAGAATGCAAAACCATACACCTCGCTTAAGTGAAACATTCATGCGTTTAAGCGTGGTCGGGCTTGAGCTTGGATATTTGAAGCCTCACGCTTGAGCGTGACATGAGGAGGCTTGAGCGTGAATCATACACTCTAGCGAAAATAGGATAGACGCATCAGGTCCCTCCCACGCTTGAGCGTAGCATACAAAAGCTTGGGTGTGACACTAAGAATCTTGAGCTTGAGCCTTGCGCTCAAGCGTACTGAAGTGAAAAGGCATCAGGACCCCCCACGCATGAGTGTAGCCATACGCAGCTTGAGCAAGGACACGCTAAAGTAAGAATATCCTTCGCTTGAGGGTGATTTAAGGAGATGGGCCACTTAATTTTTTATTGACCAATGCTACGATCCTAATGCATCCACCTCTGCATATTTCTGACCAATCCTGCATGGCTATAACCAAGTGGGTTTTCACTTAAGCGAAAGAAAAATGAGCTTAAGCGAGACTCTTATTTAAAAGGAGAACAGAGTAGCATCCTACAACATCGGAGTTTTATTTTTTTTCACCCACAACATTTTTTATTCTTTCATCATTTCCTTCAGAAATTGATTAGTGAACATGGAATTCATGAGTAGCTAATCCATTCATTGGGATTGGTTGTAGTCGACTCAAACCCAACATAGTGTTGCTGTAAGTTTACATGTATGGTAATGAGAATTGATGGATTTTGTGTTTCATTCTATGCTTAATGCCTGAGAATACTTGATCACTATTTTCTTGACTTTGGTTTTCTTAAGTGTATTGGAAAATAACTTTTAAAAATAGATCTGAATCAAATGCTTGTTACGCTAGCTGCTAGGGATGGTATCTAATGTAACAAATGTCTAAAAAATCAAGCGTTAATGCTAGAGTGTTTTTAAAATGAATGAGGGATCAACAGTTTGGAATCACTCTTATGAATTTTGTAGTCGAGAGATCGATGCAAATGATTTTGATTATGACGTAAAAACTATCATTTCAAATTCCATGGATGCAGACTTACATAACTTATGAAAGATGAGATAGATAGAACCAATCCCAGCTTTCCACATATGATTTCCATTAAACTTGATATTGTCTATTCTTTCTTTTAGCAAGATCTATTATTTTCAGTTGATTATTTTCACTATTATTCTTTCCAAAAATCAAAGTAAATCCCTTGTTAAATCAATTCATAAATCCAGGCTTCCAAACTAATCCCTCCTGAGTGGAATGACATCTTTCTATCATTACAACGTCCGTGTTTAAAGTTGGCACACATATTATACAAACTTGATTCTTCTCATAAAAGCTACCATTCCAAAACACCATATCAAGCTTTGTTTTCATATCAAGTTTGGCATTAACAAGTTGTTAATAAGTTTTGGCTCCGACGCCGAGGAGGCGATTCAAGTTTGGAAATCTAGTTTTGAATTGACGAGACTTTGTGAATAGCTTCATTGTTTATTTTTATTTTTTGATTTAACATGTGGTAACCTTGCTTGAGTAAGTGTTTGCTTTATGCTTTTAAGAGGACAGGGATCAAAAGAGAAACTTGCATTTGACCCAGAAATAGATCGACTACTCAAGAAGATTAGAAGGAAAGCAAAGAAAAGAGCAAAGTTTCCATATACGAGAAACTTATTCTTCAACACTTGCTGAGAAAATGGCAGATGACAACAGTCACAACCAAAATCCACCAAGGAGAACACTTGGAGACTATGCTTTATAGCAAGGACCAAGACATTTTTCCAGCATCGCAATTCCAAATACTATCAGAGCACTAGAAATAAAACCAGTATTTCTTAGCCTGATTAGCTCACACCAATTCACTGGAATGTCAAGTGAAGATCCATACACTTGGTAACTTTCTATGAATTAGTTGGAACAATGGGATTTAACCAAGGAGTTATTGAAGCTGCATATTTTAAGATTATTTCCTTTTTCCTTAACAGGAAAAGCAAAGGAATAGTTATAATCTCACCCAAACCAAAGCTTAAACAGCTGGAACACAGTTGAAGAAAAATTTCTACAGAGGTTCTTTCCTCCATCTTGATTCATCAAGGCCAAGTCAGACATTACAACATTTAAACAAGGCCAAGTTGAACCTTTTTGTGAGGCATGGGAGCGTTTGAAATCACTTATCAGGAAATGCCCAAACCATAGGTTTGAAGATATTGCACAACTTAATATCTTCTACAATGGACTAAGGGCAAACACCAAAATGATATTGGATGCAGCAGTAGGAGGCACAATGATGATGGTTGATGCAGAACAAGCCACCAGAATTATTGAAGCACTATCTTCCATAGATTATTAAGCCCAACATGACAGATCTCAAGTTCAAAAGAAGAGAGTATTGGAATCGAATACCACAGATGCCATTCTTCCTCAAAACAAGATACTAACTGAGCAGATTGAGGCTCTGACATAGCAAATAGAAAAATTACCTCAACAACTACATGCAGTACAAACTTCTCATTTTGTAGGGAATCAGAAGTTATAATTAAAATGTGATTTTTGTGGAGGAGACCACCAAAATGGACATTGCCAAGGAGAGCAACCTGATGAATCCATCTTGTACATGAACAACCAAGGAAGGCAAGGTAACTTCAATAATAATGTTTATTCTAACCATTTTTCACAGGGTTGGAGAAACAATCAAAACCAAAATGGTGGATAGAAACAAGAAGCAAGTTCATCCAATAGGCAACAACCATACCAACAGGGCTATTCTCCTTTGCATGAGAAAACCTAAAAAATGGAGGACACTCTGGAGAAATGCATGCAAGCTTCCATCACAAATCAAAAAAACATAGAAGCTTCAATCAGAAATTTGGAGACTCAAGTGGGACAATTAGCTCGTCAAATTGCGGAACAACAAATCCTTAATTTGGAGCTAATACTTACACAAACTTGCAAGAGCATTGCAAAGCAATCATCACAAGGAGTGGAAGGGTTGTTGGATAAGAATTGGAGAAGGAAGAGAGGATGAAGGGAGAAAAGATTTTTGATAAAGAGTCAAAAGAAGGAAAAGTTATAGAGAAGAATAAAGAAGAAGAAGTGAATAAACAAAATGATGGTGTACATGAAACAACCTGCTTTAATTTGAGAATAAACCGAGGCCAGAGAAAATTTTTCCAAAGATCAGTAGGTGTTCAAGGGCAAAATAAGCAATTGAGGGTTAAGGAAGGTAGAATTCAGAACAAGGGAGGAAAAAGGAAGGTAAGACCGATCACACGGCGAACAGGGAAAGATACAAGCTAGAGTGAACCCAACAATGCTCACTCGCTCAAGCGAGACTCAACATCGCTTGAGCGAGACAACCCAACACGCTTGGGCGAAGCACGCATAGCTTAAGCGAAACTAATCAGAGTCCTTCCTTTCACTCACACTCGCTGGAGCGAACACTTAGTCGCTGAGGCGAGTAACTCCACACGGTATTTCCTCAATCGGAGTCAGAGTCTAAGTTCACTCGGGAAGTTTAGCACTTACACTCGGGAGTTCATTCAACACCTCCTATTCTAGCCTTAGAGTTCACGGTTTAAACCACGTTCGCTGAAGCGGAACCTTATTCGCTCAAGCAAACAGCACACTCGGATAATTCGATCACTCGGAATCTAAGCTCTAGTTCTCTCAGTAATCTTATCACTCGGAGTCGAAATCTAATTTCTCTCGGAAGACTCCCACCTATACATGATTCTTTCGAAGATTTATATAATACTCTCTATTTTCATTCTAGGAAGGCACAAATGATAACCACTCAGGATACGTATAAATTCCTCAACATGCGAAGGACCTTGCTAGACTAAAATCTACTCCTTATCATCTAGATCTTACTCTCTCTAGTAAGTTTACTGCTACAGGCTTTACTCAGATGCGTATTGCCAATTCAACAATCAGGGAAAGCATTCACTCGGTTGACTTCCACTCGGAATTATCTAAACACCCTTCGATCGGAAGGTTGCATCTAAGAAATCTCTCGCTCCATAAGATATTGACCGACGTACCACGAAAGAAATTTTAATGGGAATGTTTCACTCGGAATTGGCCCAACCTCTCCTTACTCGGAAGAAAGTCACTCATCACGCCTCACACAGGATTGACTTACTTCTTACTTATTCAGAATCATGCGGCCACACATACTTAGTAAATGTAACGTACACCACCCAGACATTCACACACAGCACAGAATGAACATACATTATGATATATATATATAAATATTTACATGCACATTGTCATACTCTCAACCCGAGAGAGTTTGGTTCTGATATAGTTAGATAAAGGACTAAAATAAGAGCCGGCCAAGGCTATAACAAAACCTTATACACATCATATACATATACATATATATTTCCATAGTACTCAAGCACTTGACACGGTTTGCAGCTCCTCCATCAGTCACCGTCTCGTGGAATGTTCACTGAAATATAGCCACAGTAGGGGTGAACTTTTACATGTAAAATGATAGTTAGTGACTCGGCATCAGGAGCAGTACACACACACGTGTTCACTCGGAATTCACTTAATTTAAATTTAAGCCATGCAGACTATGATATTTTCAATAACATACACCCACATACATATCACGTGAAGCTCATTCTCATTCATAAGGAAGCATGCATCAACTCATTCGGAATTCATTCATATCACTCCCAAATCATATGAATCATGCTTATTCTATTTAACATTGTACCTACATGCATGCCTGCGGATCCGACTTAGACAATGATTTTCAGTTACAGGTTCCCTTACTGGCCTCTCGTCCATTAGCCCTTCCCGCGTGGTACCGGTCTCCCATTGACGTCTCGAGACTTAATTCTAGCTCCCTCGGCTACCACGGGCCCTCACAGGATCTAGCCAAGGGTCTGTAGTTGGAAAACATTTCTTTGGGGTTCCTGACCTTCCACGGGTCACCCCGTTCCTATACATGCAACTTATGTGTTTTATCAGCGAGCATCCTCAATTATCAAGCATATTCCACGTACCCATTAGAATCATAACCGATCCAACACAGTTCCTACATTCACTTGCCAATCGTACCAGCATACACAGCAACCAAACAGTTCATGTTTATAATATTCCAGATGAAATTAACCAACAGCCACACATACATATCCTCTCGGTATTAACAATAATAGGAACATGCATCACACGCGTTTATGTGTAAAATGACTATCAGAACTCAGCACAACAACCCTGAATACATGCATGTAAATGTGTAACTGCTAATAGGACTCTACTACCACACATATGGTATCCAAAGATTGACAATCACGCATTGCACACACTCATCACAAACATAATCGTACACACATAAGGTAATACGTTCACCCGATACCGTCCATAAACCATGCATTTGACATGCAAGCTCCCCCTACCTACTGAAGGGACTCGAGAAGCTCCTCTGTTTCCCGACGTTTGGTCCGATGCTCTGTTTGCTTTGTTCACTACTCTCACTCGTTCAGTCTCCGTCGAACGCAGTCGTACCCTTTAGTCAGCTTGGGAACAGGAAGCTGTTCTTCTTCCACTTTGACGATTGTCCTTCACCAACCGAGGGGACTCCGAATCCTCTGCAACACCGTTGTCACGAGTTTACAGAATAGAGAACAGAGGAGAAGAAGAACGAAGAAGAAGAGAAATAGAGGAAGAGAAAGTCTCGAAGGATTATGGTGAGTGGACAGTAGTGGGGCTCTGATCATATATATACACGCAGAATGAGAAGAATGGGATGGGAGAACGTGAACAACAGCTCTTCACATGGCACACACACAAATTACAATCAATCATTAATCTAATTCTTAAGTTAAAATTAATCATAATTAACAAGTAATTCTTATTTGCAGTTATCCTTAGTTTAGTGGTTTTTAATCTCATTCGGTAATTAATTTTTAAATCGGGATGTTACAATTCTCCCCCCTCAAAGAATTTCGTCCTCAAAATTCAATCGGTAACTTACCTTAAATAAACAACTCGGGGTACTGCTGCCTCATGGCATCCTCGTGTTCCCAGGTATAAGAAGTACACCCGTTCTGCTGCCACGCTACTTCAACCAGTTGTACATCCTTGCTCCTTAAACGTTTTACTGACTGATCCACAATTCTAGTCGATATCGCCATGGTGGCCAAATCCTCCTTGATCTCCACTTCATCATCTGACATTTCATGAGTGGAATCGGGTAGATACTTCCTTAGTTGAGACACATGAAACACGTCGTGCAATTGGGATAGGTGAGTCGGTAATGCTATCTGGTATGCCACAGAACTGACTCGCTCCAATATTTCATAGGGTCCAATATATCGGGGGTTCAACTTCTTACTCTTCAAGGCTCGTCCGACTCCTTTACTCGGTGAAATCTTTAGGAACACCCTATCTCCGATTGAAAACTCAAGTGGCTTGGTCCGTTTATCATGATAGCTTTTATGCCTGTCTTGCGACGCCTTCATCTTTCCCTAATTATTTGGATCTGTTCTGAAGTCTGTTTCATAATTTCCGACCCCAATAGTAAACTTTCACTAGTTTCCGACCAATAGAGTAGGGTTCGACATTTCCGACCATACAATGCTTCGTAGGGTGCCATGCCAATGCTGTTGTGGTGGCTATTATTATGTGTAAATTCGATTAGGGGAAGGTACTGCTCCCAACTACCACCATGCTCCAACACACACACCCTCAGTAAGTCCTCCAGACTTTGTATCGTTCGCTCGGATTGTCCATCCGACTGGGGATGGTAAGCAGAAATCAACCAAAGCTTAGTGCCTAATTCTTTGTGTAGGCTTGTCCAAAACCGAGACGTAAATCTAGGATCTCTATCCGACACGATAGAAGTCGGCACACCATGCAGTCGGACGATTTCACGGATATAAATTTGGGCTAACTTCTGTAACGGATATCTCATGTTCACCGGCAGGAAGTGTGCAGTTTTCATCAATCGGTCAACAATGACCCAAATGGCATCATAACCCGCTCGGGTTTTAGGAAATCCCATTACAAAGTCTATAGCAATTGAGTCTCATTTCCATACGGGGATCTCAAGGGGTTGCAATGCACCATACGGTTTCTGGTGTTCAACCTTCGACTTCTGACAGGTAACACACCGAGCCACATATTCCGCTATATTTCTCTTTAATCTGGGCCACCAGAATTGTAGTCTTAGATCGTGGTACATCTTCATAGTGCCTGGGTGAATGCTTAGTAGGCCCTTGTGGGCTTCATCAAGCACCATCCTTCTTAATTCACCTTCACCCGGCACATATATCCTGTTCTTCACTCGAAAAATTCCATCCGATCCCTCGGTCAGAGACAAGTCCTTACCCTTTGCCTGAGTCTCCTTCATCTCAGCCAAGTAGGGATCTGACTTTTGCTGTTCAAATACCAGTTTCAGGAACTCATTGGTAATCTTCAACGTACCGAGCGTTATCTTCTGAGACGAAGGGACGTCAACATGCAAATTCATATGTCGGAATTGCTCCTATAACTCCACCTTCTTCACCATCATCACTGCCACATGGAGGGATTTCCGACTCAATGCGTCGGCTACAACGTTCGCCTTACCCGAATGATACTTCAGCTCGAAGTCGTAATCCTTTAAAAACTCCATCCATCTCCTCTGTCTCATGTTCAGTTCTTTCTGGTCGAATAAGTATTTGAGGCTCTTGTGGTCGCTGTACACTTCAAATTTGGATCCGTATAAGTAATGCCTCCATATCTTTAATGCGAAGACCACAGCTGCCAGTTCCAAGTCATGGGTCGGATAATGCTGCTCGTGCGGCCTCAATTGCCGAGAGGCATAAGCTATCACTCGGTCCTTCTGCATTAGTACACACCCCAGGCCAAGTCCCGACGCATCACAGTAGACCACGAAGCTCTCTTGCAAATTTGGCAATGCCAACACTGGGGCGGTTGTCAACTTAGTCTTTCGAAAACTGCTCTCACACTCGAAACTTCACACGAAAGGGACATTTTTCTGAGTCAACTTGGTCAGTGGCAACGCAAGCTTAGAAAAACCTTCAATAAATCTTCTATAATAGCCAGCTAAACCCATGAAGCTTCTTATCTCTGAGACCGACTTAGGTCTCTCCCATGCTATTACAGCTGCTACCTTTGAAGGATCTACTGAGACGCCTTCCTTAGAAATTACATGCCCAAGAAAGTGGATCTTATCCATCCAAAAATCACACTTCGAAAGTTTTGCAAACAGTTGTTTCTCCTTCAATATTTGAAGTACCGAACGGAGGTATTCCTCATGATCCTCAGGGGTCTTGGAATAGACCAAGATATCGTCAATAAAAATGACTACGAATCAGTCTAAATATGGGTGAAAGATGTTGTTCATGTAATTCATGAATACAACAGGGGCGTTTGTCACACCAAACGGCATTACTACATACTCGTAGTGGCCGTACCGAGTCCTAAAGGCAGTCTTGGGAATATCTGAGTCCTTCACCGGGATTTGGTGGTATCCCGATCGTAAATCGATCTTCAAGAAGACTGTAGCACCGCGCAGCTGGTCAATTAGGTCGTCTATCCTGGGCAGCGGGTACCGATTTTTAATCGTAAGCTTGTTTAGCTATCGGTAGTCTATACATAACCTCATGCTGCCATCCCTCTTTTTAACAAGTAACACCGGTACGCCCCATGGTGAGACACTCGGTCGAATGAACTATTTTCCGAGTAACTCATCCACTTGCTTTTTCAACTCAGCCAATTCTGTTGGGGACATTCTATAAGGTGCACTGGAGACTGGCTCGGCTCCAGGAATCAAGTCTATAGAGAATTCAACTTCTCTGTTTGGAGGGATACCTGGCACATCCTCTAGAAACACCTCAGCGAATTCATAAACAGTCAGAATATCGTTCATTCAGGCTCTACCCTCTCCCTCAGTTAAGCAAAGCATCATAAATATCTGAGCTATACCTTGTACCGCGTAGTCATCATTGATCTGCCTCAGAAAAATTAATCTTCGGTTCCGACAGTCCACTAATACCTTGTTGGCTGAAAGCCAATCCATGCCCAGTACAACGTCAAGGTCTTTCAGAGGCACACATACCAAATCGAAGGTGAAACTCTAATCGCCAAATGTAAAGGTTACATCTTTACACATCATTGATGTCAACACTTTAGCGCCGGTCGGATTGGCTACTTCCAAAGTCCGATTCATATACACAGTCGGTAATTTCAAACGTCTCACACAATCACCAGCAATAAAGGAGTGGGTATCTCCAGAATCAAAAACTACATTAAGTGTATATCTACCGAGCGAGCACTTACTTTGCACCAAGTCATTCGCTTGTGCAGCTTCCTCGGCGTTGATGGCGTAAACTCTCCCAGTAGCCAGTTGGTCGGCATTTCTTCTCCTGTCATTTGGGGTAAACATCATGCTTCCTCGAGTTCCATTGCCTCTGCCCCTAGTCCCACGGCTACCATTTCCACGGCCTCTCCCTCGGAAGCCTCCATGATGCACATTGGCGTTTGCTTGATGTAATTAAGGGCAGTTAGGGTGAATGTGCCCCTTCTCATTGTAATGAAAACATACAACATCTCCTCCACCATCACAATTCTGAGCAAAGTGGTCGCCACCACATTTGAAACACTTGCCATATTTTGGACGACCACCAGTCCGACCCATTTGGTTACCCCGACCTTTACCCACATGCATCACACATGTTTATGTGTAAAATGACTATCAGAACTCAACACAACAACCCTGAATACATGCATGTAAATGTGTAACTGCTAATAGGACTCTACTACCACACATATGGTATCCAAAGATTGACAATCACGCATTGCACACAGTCATCACAAACATAATCGTACACACGTAAGGCAATACGTTTACCCGATACCGTCCATAAACCATGCATTTGACATGAAAACGCCCCCTACCTACTGAATGGACTCGAGAAGCTCCTCTGTTTCCCGACCTTTGGTCCGATGCTCTGTTTGCTTCATTCACCACTCTCACTCGTTTAGTCTCCGTCGAACGCAGTCGTACCTTTTAGTCAGCTTGGGAACAGGAAGCTGTTCTTCTTCCACTTCGAAGATTGTCCTTCACCAACCGAGGGGTCTCCGAATCCTCTGCAACACTGCTGTCGCGAGTTTACGGAATAGAGAACAGAGGAGAAGAAGAACGAAGAAGAGAAATAGAGGAAGAGAAAGTCTCGAAGGATTATGGTGAGTGGACAGCAGTGGGGCTCTGATCATATATATACACGTAGAATGAGAAGAGTGGGATGGGAGAACGTGAACAGCAGCTCTTCACATGGCACACACACAAATTACAATCAATCATTAATCTAATTCTTAAGTTAAAATTAATCATAATTAACAAGTAATTCTTATTTGCAGCTATCCTTAGTTTATTGGTTTTTAATCTCGTTCGGTAATTATTTTTTAAATCGGGATGTTACAGTACATATGGAGAAGGAGGACATCATTAAAAAATTAAAATGAAAGAAATAAAAAAGGGAAAGAAAAAGGTAGTTGACCCAGCACCACAGCTAAAAAGTTTGCCTTATCCAAAAAATCCTTCAAAGAGAGATAAGGAGAGGCAATTTGCTAGGTTCATGGATATTTTCAAAAGGTTACAAATAAATATACCTTTTGTAGAAACAATGGAGCAGATGCCTACCTAAGCAAAATTCATGAAGGAGCTATTGACAAAGAAGAAAACATTTTCTGAGGAGACTGTGGAACTGGAAGCAGGATGTAGTGTAATAATTCAAAAAGCATTGCCATAGAAAACCAAGGATCCGGGCAGCTTTATAATTCTAGTCACTATTGGTACATTACCAGTAGGGAAAGCACTTTTAGATCTTGGAGCTAGCATAAACTTGATGCCTTTGTCAATGGTGAAAAAAATTGGAGATTTGGAGGTGAGACCAACACGGATGACTCTCCAACTAGCAGATCGATCCATAAAGTTTCCATACGGAGTAGCAGAAGATGTGTTGGTGAGAGTTGATAAATTTGTTTTCCCTATAGATTTTTTTATCATGGATATTGAGGAAGACACAAAGGTACCTCTCATTTGGGCAAACCATTCATGAAAACAACAAAGGTGATCATTGATGTGGATGATGGAAAACTCAAGGTGAGAGTACAGGATGAGGAAGTAAATTCCAATGTATTTGATGCAATGAAGTACCCTACAGAGAAGCAACAATGCTTCAAAATAGATGTTGAAGATATGGCTATTGAAAAAGAATCAAACAAATGGCTCAATACACACTAGTGCAAAAATTCGATATAACAACGGGATATAATCACGGGTTAAAGTGAATTAGTGATAAAAACATGTGCGGTGGCATTTTTGAAATTATAAGGTAAACGATATAATCAAGGAAAACTATATATCCACGGTTAACCTTACAACCGTGATTGTACCCATAAATATATAATCACGGTTGATGATTCAACCATGGATATATAGTACCTGAAAGATATATCCACGATTGACTACACAACCGTGACTATATATTTATGGGTATGATCATGCCTCTGATGTTATCCGTGAATATATATATTAATGTCTATAATCACGATTGTATTTCTAACCGTGGATATATAGTTCAGGTTTTAGGGTTTAATCACTGGGGACTATATGTCTACGGTTGTTTCTATAACTGTGATTATAGAATTAACATTTATCCACGGTTGTGGTCTTAACCGTGGTGATAGAGTTAACATTTATCCATGGGTGTTTGTCCAACTGTGAATATATCCAACCGTGAATATATGTGTAATATATTTACAGTTTCAAGGGGATCTGTGATTATATATCTTTTCTGAAACTTTAACAGCCGCATAAAGGTTGGTGGTTCCCTGAGCTTCGTGCCCTTCTCTGTTCAGCATCTTCGTGGTTTCTTCATTCAGGTAGGTTCCCTTTGTTCCCTGAACCTTTATTGTCATGCGTGTTGTCATTCGTTCACTTGCTGCTCAAAATCTGTTCCCTGAACCCCTCATTGTCATACGTGTGTGTTTTCATTGTTGAAGCTGAACGTACATTGCCTGTGTTGTTAACTGTTAATTTAATGTTACCTCTGTATCTATATTTGTCAAAGCTTATTTGTATATGTGTTTTCACTTGCCTAGTCGAAGGTTGTCGAAGCTTTATCTCTATATGTGTGTTTTCACTTGGCTCTATCTCTATTTATTTTACTATTGTTAGAACTGTTTGTATAAGTTTAGGTTATTGAGTGGTTATGGTTAGTTTCTGTGAGTTTATAAGTACCCATTTAAGTGGTTATGTTTGAAAAAATTTCCAAAAACAAAAAACTTAACAAAGTGAAAAAAAGGTTAGGTGCAGAGACTCAATGGAAGCTGTTCTAACAAATGGAGTTGACAACTTTTCTTTTTGTTTTAGGAAAGGAATTCTTCTATCAAAATTTTAGGAATAGATCAAGAATATATAAGGAGTATATATATAATGTACTGAAATATTTTTTTAACTGATTAATGAAGACTCTAAATATTTGTTTGTATGGTTAGTTTCTGTGAGTTTCTGTGAGTGGTTATGGTTAGTTTCTGTTAGAACTGTTATTAAGTTGTTCATGTTATATTTTCATAGTAATGAATTTCGCTGCCACTAGCATATTAAATAAACTTGGTTAGAAGAATTCTTTTTATTTGTGCAATTAAAATGAAAAATTTTAGGATCTCAAGAAGAGTTTTGTTCATGTTCAGATTTCAAGGAGAGTTTACCTTTAGTTGAAAAATATAATTTTTAGATCTCATTTATATAATAATATAAAGTTTTTTATTTTAAATATCAAGAGGGTATATATTATCATTGCTAATTACAATATTTTTTTGAATAGCAACTCATGATTCATTGGTAATTACAATATTCATTGTTACATCATGTTGCAAGAATCACTTAGAAAAGTTTATTCCTATTATCTTCTCCTAGTTAATTAAAATATTTTGAGCATATACATCAATAAAGAAATAAAATAAGATATATAAGTATATATATTTAGGTTTTGAGTGAAACATGTAGCTCTATAATCCATAATCTTGTTGAGGTGTAAATAATTTAGTTCCTTCACCACATCTGTAATCTATAATCCATAATCCAACATCCAACACCATATCCATAAGCCGTAATCAATAAAAAAGTTCAAACTTCAAAATTCTCATAATCCATAATCCATCATCCAACACCATAGTTCTACTTGAAAATAACAGAATTTAAAAATATCATATTAATTACTAAATAAAAGTTTAAAGTTTAAAAGTCTTATAAACTAACATCATAATCCATAATCCATAATGCATACTCCAACACCATACTTCTACTTCAAAATAACATAAATTAAAAACATCATACTAATTTAGGAAAAAAGTTAACTAAATTATTATCCATTTTATTTCTGTTGTTGTTGGTTGCTCTTATATGTTATTTTTATTGCTGTTGTATGTGTGTGGTTGTTAATCTCATGAACTCGTAGGCTCATATACTAGTTAATTAGTATGAAAGTTGTTGTGCATGAGAGAACCGTAGTTCCCCGTTTGAGATTCGACACAAATGGTCATTAAATTAATTAATTTCATCATTTGTGTTGAATCTTGAATTGTCCGTTTGGACAGTTTGGCATGAACAATTATTTTTTATATGTCATTAGTATATACAAGTTAGGAGTTATTTTAAAATTTGATAAACTTTTGGTAACTTGTATTTTGTGTTGTTCTCTGGGTGCATATTTGGTTGTGGTTGAATTTGATTTGACCACACTCATTTTGTGTACTTAGAGACTAATGCGAAATGCTACCGAAATTTCATCAAATTTTAAAATAACTCCTAACCTGTATATATGAATGACGTATAAAAACAATTGTCATCTTGAATGGGTATAGGACCACCACCTTTGTAAGATTGATCATAGCACCTTGTAAATAGTTGGTATGGATCGAAGTTGGATAACTGCATCACGCCTAAGTCTAGAGTACGAGGGGGAGTTAAATCATTTATAGAATTCGTAGCGATGAATGTAGTGGAAGTGAATGGAAAGTATTTTTGCCGTTGTGTTAAATGCTTGAACCTACGTTGACTAGACTTGGAAGTGGTGCGAGACCATCTACTGTGTGACGGATTTCTGCGCAATTATACCCGTTGGATATGGCACAGTGAAGATGTGGTAGTTGTAACATCCCGAATTTTATAAAAATGATTAAATATGAGGAATAAATATTAAATAATTATAAATGGGTTAATAAGTGTCCCAAAAATATTGAAATAATTAAATTGAGATTTATGAGGGATATTTATAATTTATTAGGGTTGTAAGAGTTGAATTATACCCGGTGGAGATATGGGTGTTGGACCAAGTATCTCCGATTGAGATGCCGTTGGTCAGGGCTGTTAAGAATATTATTGGGAATCCAAATATATCTTCGGAATAATTTTTTGATTTAGTAATAAGCCCAAACGGAGATCCCGTTTATTATAAAACGGTAAAATTTTAATGAAAGGGGTTTAAAATTAAAACATAAAACTCTTCTTTCTCCTCCTCATTTTCACGTTGCCCTCTCTTCTCCCTTGCCAAAGACACTTTCTTTTTCTTCTCTCATATTTCTCTCCTCTTCATCTTCTCCTTCTTCTCAAAACCCAAAGGGTGGTGTGCTCTCCCTCCCCCTCTATTTCATTTTCTCCATTGGGCAAGAAGGAAACTTGGTTGTTTGAAGCTCACCTTCTCTCCCCCTCTTCTCTTCCATTTTTGTGTGTCCCTCCCCCTCTCTTGGGAGCTGCCCCTTTCTTCTTTTGAGTGTTGGGAGAGAGTTTAAATGCATGTGGGTTATGAGTGGAAGTATTTATGATGAAAACCCTAGGTAGGATAACCATTGGGGATTGCTATTGGTGTTGATAATGAATAGGATATATTGTTGTTAGCCTAGGGATGTTCAAAATCATGCATATGAATGGTTGGAATTGATGATTGTGGGTTATTGATGAAAAACCCTAGGTTTAGGAATTTGGGGCTTTTGGCCAATTGATAGGTATTAATGATTTATGCTTTAGAATGGGTCTTAGAAAGATTGGAATTGATTAGTTGTGGTGATGGTTGGGTTTTTAGTGAAACCCTAATTTAATAAATTGGGGGAAATGTAAAATATGAATAAAATGTATATTTAATGATGTTAGAGAATGATGTTAATGATGAGGGATAGCTATTGATGATGGTTGATGAATATTGATAATGGTTGTTAGGTTCTCATAAAACCCTAGCCCTAAGAATTTAGGGAAAGTGGATATATTGTAGCTTGGGAAGTTAATTGAATGTGGATAGATGATATTTAAGGTTGAATGTTGCTTAAAATGATAAAAGAGCACTGATAGTGAAACCTATAGATAGATGTCATTATGGATATGGAATGTGAGGGATTGGTATGATAAGATTGTGACTTGATAGGGTCTTAGACCATTGGTGTGCCATGTGGGATTGTTGATGGATAATGGTTTGATAGGAGCCAAGTGGCTCATGATGAACTTGAATGGGAAATAGATAGTTTGAGTAATAAGGAACATATTACGAATGATGAGAGTGATATTGATGTCGTTGGATATAGTTGGCCCTTTAAGATCTAGAGGATCTTGGTTTTAGGAAAGGAATTCCCGAAGCATAACGCAATGGTATGAATTGGTGTTTTAGCAAGTCTAGGACTTGATATTGGGCTTTATGATAAGCTAGCAAATGTTTAGAATTATGAGGAATGCCTTGAGATGGCTTATTAATTGTATGAATGCATATGTATGTTGTGTAGATTGTATTCCGGGTAATGCGGTGGAGCATTCGGAGCATTAGAATCGTTGCGGTTCTTCCCTCGAGGTAGGAGAGGAGTTTACATTCAAATTGCATGAGTTGTATAATTGATGATTATTGTATGTCATGATACTCATGCTTGCCTTGCCATATTTATAGCAAAATGATGTGAATGGCAATTTATTGGCTATTGGTGATATTATGTGTGTATATAAGTTGATGAATGTTATGCTTGGTAATGATGGACTTTTAAGAATGATATATATATATGTATATATGAATTGATGATGAATGTTAGTGCCCCTTTTATGGGAGTAATGCATTGTTGATGAATAACCCATGAAGGGTTGAATTATGCATATACCATGTGAGTTTAGAATTCCACGTGATTTTAAGGAATGAATATTGGTAATGAAAGGCTAAGGCCCATTTGATGGAATTAATATATATATTGATAGGGAAATTGCTCAAAGTGTGAAATTAGGTATTGAAGTTAATGCATAATTGAGGAACTCATAGAGCCAAATAGAGTTTTATGTGATTTTATTGGCGTGTTATGACTTGTAGAAATTGGAATGGGCCAATTCCATTGAGAATAGGCCCTTGAGTTGCAAAAAAGTGCCTCAAAATGGGTAAGACACATTTATACGCATAAGTCACCCATTTTAAAGGATTTTTGAGTAAGGCCGGTGGCCACACGTCACAAATAATGTGTTTTACCCTGTGTCAAAATTTGGTGACATTCCGATATCGTTTGCATGAGTTTTGGTAGTTGAGAAGTTCATTTTTGGCACAAAATCTGCATAATTTCTGCAGAATGACAGGGCGTAATCGATTAGCCGCTAAGGTATAATCGATTACCAGGCCTTTGTCCATCATCTAATCGATTAGGAATCAGACTGTAATCAATTATGGACCGTCTAGAACCAATGTAATCGATTGCATTCGAAGGTGTAATTGATTATGTACTAAAACAGAAACAAGTTAATCGATTACTCTAGTCCCGTAATCGATTATGCACAACACCTGATACATTATACCACCAACAGAAGCATTGTAATCCATTAGCTCTACCCCATAATCGATTATCACTAGCTAAATTGATTAAATCAGCTTAGGATTTGCATCTTTACTTCTTTTGGGTACTTATCTTGTACTCCTTGGTCCTTTAGGCCTACTTGACAATTAAATGGAGTATTCTAAAACCTTCTTCCAATCCCATATATATTTTTGGAACAATTGCGAGCGAATTCACTAGGGGTATAGGTGTGGTTTGTCTTAGTGGTGATTGGGGAATGGCTCAAGGCCTTGGCGAGGTATGTGTACGCCTATGCTATACTATGAATGCATATATGCTTCACACTATGGATATATTGTGAATCATGATGGAAAGTAAGTGATATGGTTATATGACACACCTTGTGTGATGATGAAATTAATGAGAGAACAATTGAATGGCAATGAGTGTATAAATCAATGGATTTGAAATAGTGTTGATGATGATTAAAAGTTAAGGATACCGCATATATTGAATGATAAATGAGGTTATTGAATGAAAAGGGACGTTGTTGTTGAACACGCCCTTGAATCAGCAGCGTTTGCTATTTTTTATTAGTGTGGTGCTAATATAATTAATACAAGTATTGACTTGTATGTATAATATGCAATGATGATTGTTGAAATTATGTTTTGGGATATCTTATTAGCTTCCATGCGTGGATTAATGGTATGATGATTGATATGCTATGATTTCTATGTGGGGATTTATGAAAATGTGAATGTTGTGCCTTGAGGGGCCTTGTGATTGATTGTATGCCAATGATAACAAAAATCAAATATAAAATATACCCCTAATTGAGAGGGTGAGATATCCTTGCGAGGTTGATGGGCATATGCATTATTGCATTTTGCATTCATGGCATGGCATAACATTGAATATATGGTTGCGATCACAATGATGAAAGATCCTGCGGGATTCTATGAAGGGAGTACCCCTTGCGAGGCGGGAAACCAACTTAATGATGATATGATATTGAGCCGGTGGTTGTGATCACCTAGTTGTGGAAAGTAAAAGGCCCTGCGGGGACCATTGTATGATGATGAGCCAGTGGTTGCGATCACTTGGTATTTGAAACGAGAAAGGGCTTACGGGTTCCTATGATGCCCGTGGTTGTGATGACGAGGCGGGAGTACCCCTTGCGGGGCGGGAAACCATTATGAATTATTGAACGTGGTTGCAATCACGAGAAAGCACCTTGCGAGGTGGGAAACCCATGAATATGAATGAATGATTATGGTGGTTGCGATCACCCGTTGGTATGAAATCAGATCCGTGCATATGCATTAAAAGTTGACATATGCATTAGCCATAGATGCATGGCATTTGAGATGGGATGACCACGAGAGATGAGAAACCCCTTGCGAGGAGGAAGTGAATAAAGAATTAATAAAATGATGATAATGATTGTGAATGCCCTTGTTGATAAATGGCAATGTGATTGTGTATGTGCTTGTGCTTGCTTATGTTGTGAAATACGTTTCATGAGGGTTGTATACCTATTATATCAACGTGATGATGATTGAATGATGAATTAATGATTTTATAGCAAAGCACACATGGTGATTGTATGCATGTACACATAATCATAATATATTTATATTTGTCATTTTGAATGTATAACTCACTCTCCCATGTGATGCAGGGTTGCCATGGGATGAGATGGGATTTTTGAATTGAAGTTTTGGCGAAGGTAAATAGTGGTAATGGAAGTGCCTTGGTCGGCATCATTTATGAGTTCTTATGTAATGAATAAATTGTTCATGATGATATAGATGATTTAGTGAATTTAGTCATGTATAAATAATACTTTATATTTAGGAATAGTGAATATATATAAGTAGTATGTAAGAGATGATTTAATGTGTACTAGAAGGATTGAAATTGAATGATGTACATTGATGATAGTGATAGTTGGGAGAAGATCCCCGGATGTATATGTATATATATATAATTGTGTCTTAGGCAATGCATGTGTATGTTGTCAGTGAATTAGACGGGCTTTGTTCTATTAGGTCTATGTCGGGTATTTGCATGATTTGCCGAGCCTTCTCTCATATCGCCATATATGGGATTAGGCGTATGCCCTGTATACACATTCTTCTTCCGCTGTAAACTCTACTATTTTTGTATACCGTTATGGGCAAGTTAGTTATCGATCCAGTTATATTTTATTGAATCGTATACTTCAGTTTTCTTTGATTCGGGTCTTGATGTAATTGTCAAGGTGTATAGAAACTATTTCGAACGTGAAAAATTTACCCGTATTTTTATTAATTATTATCTTGATTACATCGGGATCTGAGTCTGGAAAACCGGGGTGTTACAGTAGTGCCAAGTTCCAGCTCTCAAACTGAAAATCGAAGCTCGATGCATGACACCGATGTCGACATGGATGACCGACTCGAGGATATGATCCGTGATGTGGGGGTAGAAGGTTTTAAGAAAGCTCATGTATATACGACTCTGGGTGAGGATTCTGAGTAAGTGTTGTATCCAAACTGCATCAATTTCATGAGGTTATCAACAGTTTTGTGATTGTTTAATTTGAAGGTCATAAATGGGTGGATGGATAAAAGTTTCACTGACTTACTGAAGTTGTTGAAAGAAATGCTCCCAGTTGGAAACACCTTGTCGAATCGTAACTATGAGGCCAAAAAGGTGTTGTGTCCTATGGGTTTAGAGTATGAGAAAATACATGCATGCCCAAATGATTGTGTATTATTCCGGGGTGAGTTAGAAATGTTGTATCGATGTCCTAGGTGTGGGGTGTCACGGTATAAGAAGAAAGAGGCGGATTCTGATGAGGTCTGCACTAAAGGGTCTCCTGCAAAGGTGTTGTGGTATCTGCCTATAGTTCCAAGACTAAAGTGTCTATTTGCCAATGCAGATGATGCAAAACTTATGAGATGGCATGCTGATGATAGGGTTGTTGACGGACTACTTAGGCATCCAGCTGATGGATCGCAATGGAAGAAAATGGATACGATTTTTTTGTATTTTGCCCATGAACCAAGAAATGTTAGGCTTGCACTATCCATAGACGACATGAACCTGTTTGGGAATCTAAGCACAAACCATAGTTCATGGCCTGTTTTATTGTTTGTTTACAACTTGCCGCCATGGTTGTGCATGAAGCGGAAATATGTCTTGTTATCAATGATGATTTCTGGTCCACGACAACCGGGGAACGACATTCATGTATATTTAACTCCATTAGTTGAAGACCTCAAAATGTTGTGGGAAGACGGGGTTGATGTGTTTGACAGGTTTACCGAGCAATCATTCAAATTGCGTGCCATGCTATTTTGCACGATCAATGACTTTCCAGCGTATGGTAACTTATCCGGGTACAACGTGAAGGGTCATAAAGCTTGTCTTGTATGTGAGGAGGGAACTAGTTCTGTGCGGCTGCACCATGGTAGGAAAGATGTTTATCTTCGACATCAATGTCAACACTGGTAGATTTGGAGGACCACATGCCGTGAAGTTTAGTAGTTATTTGGGAGTTGTGGCTCGGTCGAAGGTGTCCATTATTATCCCCGACTGGGATAATGTCGAGGAGGTGGTGAAGAACCAGATTTGGAGTGATATTCTGGTAACTTAGATAACATTTAAGTTTTATTTTAGTGTATTATTTCATGTAATTCATAATAAGGACTCTTTTATGGACTAACTTCTTTCATGTAGGATTCTTTTGAGATACCAGCACATAACATAGCATGGAGGAAGATCCTCGGTATTATTGCTGAGCGATGGAGGTCATTCAAATCCACACTCACCAGGAGGTATATTTGGACTTTAAATTCTTAATCAACAATTTACCAAATTGTACCAATCCTTAGTTTAAAAGTATATGAATTGTAGGTATGTATTTGGGGAGGACCAAGGATAATTCCCCAGAGAGAAATATGCCTTCATTGATCGGGACACTTGGGATACTTTCGTCGCATCCAGGCATTTTGACCAGTTTCAGGTACGTTTATTTTTAAATGCTTAAATTATGTATAATTTAAAAGTCTAACTCTAAATAATTTTCTTTCTTATTGTAGGCGGTCAGATTGAAAGCACAGAACATTAGGAAGTTGAATGACTGCCCCCACAGATTGTCACGTGGGGGTTACCGTAGATTAGAGGAGCAGATGACGCAGGAGAGGCTGAGTCAGTATCAGACTAGCCAGCCTGACACTGGTATTGTGGATCCCCCTTCCCCACCTGTACGCCACAAGAAATGGAAGTGGGCCAGGATCAGGAAGAGTGGGGAATACACTTCCTCACAAGCTCAGGAGGTTGCCTCACAGATAGTAAGTATTCCCCTTGTAAATGTGTCAGCTTTTTTGGTTTACGTGAAGCAAGTGAATACTAACTTGTTTGGTTTTAGGATTCCTTGGTTGAGCAATCAACCCAAGGGTCTTTCGTAGCCCATGGTAGGCAGGATATTTTGACTACCACCATCGGTAGGCCAGAGCACCCAGGAAGGGCGCGTGCTATTGGTCGAGGTATAGGTAAGTTGTAAATAACTATATCCTTTCATTTTGTTATCTATTAAACAATTATGAGCTAATTATTCATATTTCACAGGCCTCCGGAGCTATTACGGTGCTCCTGACCCTGCCCCATTCATTGAGCAGTTGGTAGAGCAGAAGGTTGAGTAGAGGGTGGTTGTTGTGAAGGCTGAGTATCAGGAGGAGATTATGAAGCTACAGCAGGAGATGGCCCGATTCAAGGAGGAGATGAAGGCCTCACTCAACCACCACCAGGAGACTACTACACTAGCTACCGACCCACAGGTTAGATTCCTTATACTATTTAACTGTTTGTTGTTTGTAATCACTTTCTTTCATTGTTGAATAACTTTTGCTTGATGTGTAAATATGTAGGTACGGAGGGTTAGCACTAAGGGGTCGTGTGCTGCAGCTGACCCTGACGATGATGGGGTCGAGCCTGTAAATACCCGTCAATATGACCTGTTCATTGATGGGTCAGAGGAGCCAGTTGCCACTGGCATGGTCTACAACTTAGGCCCTATGGTTCACCATCAGTCATTACCTGATGGTATGTCCAGGGTCTCTGTTGTGCTCGTCCTCGAGGAGGATGCTGCTGTGCTAGTGGCAACTCCAGAGGTGAAGACCGTCGGTCAGGCGGTGGGCCACTTTCTTATGTGGCCCAATAGACTCCTGTCGGTTGCTCCTATACAGGTAAAAACCTAAAACACTAATTGATTTTGTTATATTGTCAATTATGGTACAAACTGTGATGGTTGTCAATTGTTCAACAGGAACCGGCATTGAAGAAGCTAGACCCCGTCAATGATCCGATCCGGATGCTATGGCAGATCGGGGCTAAGCTAGGAGAGGACGCTCTTCAGGTCCCATGGCGGCCACTGGTGTTCGGCCGTCCAAGTTCACTTCCAGTTTACATTACATAGAGTGACTTGTGTGAGGTTATGATGAGGTCGATGATACTAAACATTTCCATCATTCAGCTGTGGGAGCTGTAAGTATATCATTTTATGTCCAATTTTTTCATTATACAAGTTATTTGTCACTAACCATGTCTTAACTTGTTTAGGTTTCTGCATAAAATCTGGGTGGACTTGGGTTTTGATGGAACTTATGGTTTCTTAGAGCCCTCTTTCATACAGAGGAAAGGAAACAGCAAGGAGGACACCCAGGCATACATCCAGAATTGGATGTTTGAGTCTAGGAAGGGTGTATACCTAGCCCATATCATAAAGGGTAAGATTCTATTCCATAATTATTGTCCATTAATTTTTGCATTTTGAAGTCTCACTTATCACTGGTAACTACAGCGCTCATTGGACGTTTTTGGTGATCTATCCCCGGGCTTATGTTTCTCTGTACTTTGATTCTATGCACGGGACAGTTCCACAAGACCTGAAAAGTATAGTAGACGGGTAAGTTAATCCCTAAAAAATAAGTACAAATTCGATTACATCATTTTTGGTCTTATATGTTTCTAACTTATCTTGTGTTTTATTTGACGTAGGGCGGTGGTTGGATACAGTTGACTTCTTGGAAGTAAGTCCAACGAAAGAAAACTTGCGTGGGTGCACCCAAAAGTAAGTCAATCGTATTCATTTAAATCTTTAATATATATTTTTTAAGTTGTGAATTCACTTATTCTATATTTTATGTTCATTGAAGTCTTACAGGCAGGAGGGTAGCTTTGAGTGTGGCTATTACGTCATGCACACCATGCTGACCATCGTCCAACAACATTTAGTAGATGGATGGATAGATGTAAGTCTCATCACTTGGACTAGTTCTCTACCAATTTCATCAAATTCATGTAATAAATATAGCTTTTGTTTAATTGTTTTGTGCATTGTTTACAGTACTTTCAGGACCGGTCATACTTCTCTAGGACACTTGTAGATAATGTTAGAAAGTAATGGGCCGCATACTTCATTGAAGTCAGGAAAGGACTTAGCTAGTGTAGGATTTAGGGTTTACATTTTATTAGGTTACATTCATCTAAATTGTATATAGTTTCATTTTTTAGGTTGTTATGAATTGATAGTAAATTAATTAATGTTATATACATACCATTCTTTTTATATATTGTTGCTGGATATGATGGGATGTGACACCCTAAAAATAGGGGTCAATTTTTTTTCGCAAAAACATACCTGGATCTATCAAAATCTACTCTCATATATGAAGATATAAGAGCTCGGTCCAATGACCAAGAATAGAAAGGAAAAGAAGGCAATGGAAGGCAGAAGAAGTAAAAGCCAACCCAAAACCATTCAGCGGAAGACAGACAGCGCTTAGGTAAAACCACAGAACAGCGCACATCCGCTCAAGCGAGACCAGACTCCACTTTAGCGAAATAGCCAAACTCGCTCGGGCGAGCACACCCTCGCTTGAGCGAAGTCACACAAAAGCCTTCCCAGCAACATACCCGCTGGAGCGAGAACTCACTCGCTGAAGCGAGAAGCCACACTCGGCTAATCCACCACTCGGTATCTAGAGGCAACCACTCACTCGGAAATCCCATCACTCGGGATCCGAGACAACTACATCACTCGGAGTCTGGGGCTTCAATTGTTCAATAATGACTCCCTATACGTACACCCTACAACTTAGTTTCATATTTTATCCACTGAGACCATACACAATAAACCGCTCGGAAAATGAGGGGTATCTCACTCGGATTCCATAAAGCCACTTCACTCGGGTTGATGTCCAACCAAATACTACTCAGTAGGATCCACCACAGTTCAGTCGGGAATGTACTTCACACTCATCCCTCGGCACATCATTTATAAACCATCTCATCTTCTGAGTGGTATTCCACTCGGTATCTGATATCATTACTAACCAATACTCACTCGACCCCACCTCACTCGGCATTCAAGCCTATTTTCACTCGGAGAATATATGGATTTTCCTTCACTTATAAGGGATCTCCACAACCATACTTCACTCAGAATATTCCTCATTTCTCACACGAAGAATACCTTAACATCCATCACTAGGAAATAACTTCCTAAATAATTCCACTCGGAATTATCTGAACTCCTCAATACTTAGAAGATTTCACTAGGTTAAGTCACTTGGACAGATAAAATACTTATCCACTCGGGAAACCATTAAATCGGGTTCCACTCGGTCTCATTCCGCTCTTAACACTCAGCATACATATATTTCATACTTAGAATATATCTCCGAACTAAGTTAGTACAACCAGTCTTCCCTTAAAAGATTCACTCGGATTCCACTCGGGAAATACAAACCATTCCCCACTCGGGGTTTACCCATATTTCCCACTCAGGGAAGGGCCGCATACATAGCCTCACTCAGAAGGAAATCAAGCCTACACGTTCGGGAAGTTCATATACTTAAGCTTCAATATTCAGACCAACTCTTACAATAATATTCCACTCGGAATTTATTAACTTAACATCATTCATACCATATCATTCCCTAGTCAGTTAGAGGCATCAAATCAACATAAATACTTATATACATACATATCCATTTATTCACTCGGAACTCAAATTATATGGTTCTACCAGAACAGACTTCCACCTCTTTATTCCATATCCAAATAATGTTTCTCACTCAAAATTCGCTAACGCTACCACCATTCAGAAAAAGGCTTACACATAAGTCACACTCGGAAAAGCACTAAACCTCTTATATTTCACTCCTTCAACACCATTATATTTCAGTCGGTAAGAAGCATCAAATCAACATAAACCTCATACATAAATGTACTCTCAGCTTCCCAAAGCCGACTACCCACACAACAATGCTCAACACTAAAATATATTCATATTATCCTTAAAACATATGTATACATACAAACACTCAGATTATCCATCATCTTAACATGATTTATTATGAGCAATCCTAAACCAACTCCACTATATAATGCCCAAATAAAATATATATGAATATATATATACCAATAGGAATTTACACTCGGGTAATGCCAACTTAACTTTATTCATTCACTAGTATCCATTATCCGATACATTTACATGATTTCCATGTAAATCCTACATATACACACACTCAGGTCTAATACATATGTTTGCATTCATTATACAACAGGTTATATAAGCCAACCAAGGCTTTAATACATTAATTGCACTTGGTACATTACATCATTCATACAGCATCATCATAAATACCCATCGCTCGGGTTTAAGGCCATCATAACATTCCAAACCGACCTGTAAACACTGAAAAATGGTGTAGGGGTAAGCATTACATATTAAATGACAGATATTGGCTCGGATTAATCATAGAATCCATAACATACAAATATATATCATCAACCAATCAAATATACACACTGCCATTTAAATATGAACAACACAAACATCTCCAATCGGGTTCTTACCCATTTCACTCGGCTATAAAGCCTAACATCTTCATCGATAATACAATCCCTCAATCAGATTTCACTTCAAGTTTGTTCTAATACTATGTCAACAATATTCACACTCTGAGCCACGCTCAAGGAGTCTGCCTGAGCCCAGCTCCAGGACTTAATCATATTCATCATATGTTTCATCTTTTGGTTGCCGATCGGTAATAGAAGTCCAACGCATTCCAGTGGCGAATCGGATGCATACGGTTTCATTCACTCGGCGTTCAACACCGATGCACTCAGCATTTCATCAAGCGTCTCATTTCACGCTTAGTGCCTCAGGCACTGCCCGAATCCAATCCGGGTCTTTCATCACACTCAACATTAGGACCACGTCCTCTTCACTCAGGATAACACCCTCGCGGCAACCCGCAAGGTGTTCATATTCAATAACACAATAACACGTATGCATATAAAATTCAACTCATATTCATTCGATTGCCCACTCAGAAATCTGCGTTCAACATTAAATTTATTCGGCAACTCAACAACAGTCAGATGACCCGGCTTATACCACATTCACTCGGCAATCCTATGCCATCCACTCGGATTTTCATCTATTCACTCGGATTTATCCTTTCCAGTAAGCATTTCATGCTTTTATTTATAACCTACTCGGCATTCATAATAACAGTCCCCATTCATGCATTCAGCATACACATATACATCAATAACATGCATTTCATACATACAATCACACCATTACTCACGTAGAGACCAGTAACAAATCACACAATGCACTCAGCATTATCATGACATACATCCCAAGCATCTTAACATAGTCATCACCATAAACAACAACACCCATATGGACGGAATTCAACAACATCAAGCAATATATAATCATCATACATATCCGGGCTACTACTCACTCAGAAATCAATCAAACAACACATATTGAATACCACACACATCACGATACAAGAGTTTCACCCGGAAAACCCGTCCATAAACTATGCACTTAAGATGCAATAGCTCCCCTTACCTGGATGAAGCTTCTAAGAGTCACATGGACACTCGGCCCAACCACAGTAACACTCTGCTCGGCTTTCTAAACGTGGGAAGAGCCAATATAATTTCTACACAAGCCTCAAAGCCACCAAGTCAGTGGAGAAGCTCCCAAGCTTAACACAAACTGTACCATACTCTCGATCAGCACTGTCCTCACCACCATGGAGAACAACCAACTTTCATGCATGCCCTCTTCTTCACAACAGCACCATACACCTTCAACAATGGTGAAAGACCACCATGCCTCCATGCAACATGCATGTTTTCATCTTCACAACACAGTGGACCATCTTGCATCCACAACTGAGGCACCCAGAGATTGCTACAGCTTCCAACCAAGGCACAACCAGCCCACCACATAGAGAAAGATGAAGAGGAAGCATCAGGGAACAGGGAAGGATAAAAGGGACCTAAACCCAGCCTCCACACACAGCCATATCTATTCCTCAACACCACACAGTTCCACTAGAATTCTATACCATACATGAGTGGAAGTAGAAGATAAAAGGGAGGAAGAAGATGAAGCAGAATCTCCAACAAGTTCTAGGGAGAAGAAGGAGCACTTCTCTCAATAAAACATGCACTCCCAAGGAATAAAGGGAGAGACTGAGAAGAAAAACATACAACCAAGGCCTTATCATCTCAGCCTCATCAGCATCCCACTCATCACAACATCCCATCCTCATTTAATGTAAGTCCATCAACATTTAATGCTATTCCCTCAGCAATCATCACTCCCATCCAACGTGGACAAGGGAGAGGAAAAGAACCAAACACCAAGGCACCACGTATCACCAACGTGCATCAGGAGAGAGAAAACCGGGCCCCAGCATCAGACCCCACTTCACTCGCTCAAGCATCCCAAGCTCTCTTGAGCGACCAACACTCAGAATCCCTCTCCTCTCTCGCTCGTTCAAGCGCAACAACATCCGCTTGAGTGAGATTCGTCCAGAATCTCTCCTGCTCGCTTCTCACTCGATTCGCTTAAGCGGTTAATCCATTCGCCTGGGCGAATTTGGGCTAGAAGCCCTGAAACCAACACAAAAGGATTATCGCTTGAGCGAGCATCCACCTCGCCTGAGCGAAAATACCAATTCTAGTGCAAAAACATGAAGATTTAATAATCTAACACTCCAAGACTCATACCAATCCAATCGGTTCAACTTCAACACATCTTACGCATAACATGAGGCATATGAAACTTACTCAAACCATTCATACTCCTAAGTTCTTATTTTCAACTCATCAATCACTCCCCATTAAATCCATATTTATCACCTCATATGAACATAACCATACAATCCTCTCATTACCACATCACTCATCTTCATAAAAATTTGGGATGTTACAATCCACCCCACCTTCAAAGAATTTCGTCCTCGAAATTCCAATAAGGACTCATCTTAACAACAGCTTTGACAATGCCACCATTGACTCGGAAGTCACCATTCCACTTCACTCAGCATAACTCTCACCTTGCTCGGAGCAATCCGGTAGATTCAAGCCATTCCCATAAGCAGCTACAGTCTCATTTGCCAGACCTATGGACTGCTGCATCCAACATATAGGATGACGTCTCATTCCTATAGGGTCACAACAAGTGCATAGAGTCATTGCAAAATGCAGCCTGCCACAATACCTATGGCATGCAGAGCCATATTGAAACAGCATCCTTACAATTATTTCACTCATACCAACCAATTTTCCTGAAAATCAATGGCAATTCTTACCATTTTATAAGCAATACATCCGAATCAACATCATTATTAGGCACCAACAGTGATGCATCTCATGCCCTCAGTCAGCAAACATCAGTTATCATCACAGTAAAATGCATTTTATTAATAAATTTTCAACCCATTCAAGGTATATTTCCAGTCCTTATACTTATTCTAGTACAATCCTCATGATAATAATCATCAAATGCCAACCACACTTACCTTAAAAGGGCATAATGGCAATCGGTTTTCAGTACAAACCGAGTAAATACTCTTATTTAATCTTATTTATCACAAAATCATAGTCAATCAGTCAATCAATCCCTCAATTCATCATTCATCACTAGCCATCAATTAATTTAAGCCTAAGGAATTCATCAAATTCTCTTAGATATACCACTCGGTTTTCAATATGATTTTCAATCATAACAATAGGGTCCTACATTGGTAACTTCCTCGCTGAGCATAAACACCTTCTACCAGTCAGATACACAATCATTATAGTATTATTTCCATTTTCACCATATCCAGTACCAAGGTGTACTCGGATTTCAACCTTAAGACGCTTCAAACCCCCACAATTTGTTATACCATTACTTGACTCAACAATCCACATGATCAATCAAATTCTCTGACTCGGAATTTCAAGGGTTACTAAACACCCCCCCCACAACATCCAATTACTACCGAGTCATATCAACATAGAGTCCAATTCTACAAGGTCTAACAGTATAAGATCATATAGAATCCAATCGGATTACTACACCTTATGGGTCATAATTTGATCAACCACTTACTCGGTTTTCAATCACAAAACCGAGACAGTACCCAAACTAACAGATACCCAACCGTATTAATTCTCAATCATCCAACCACACATGATTGGGTTACCATACTTCAAATCGAAACAAAAATCCTAACCAAGCATGCATCAGGTTTTACATTCAATCACCTATCACATATTAAAATTCTCACATCATGAGATTTCCCAACATTACTCACCCAGCCAACTTAGCATGTGAATTGAATCCATTCACAATCATGATTCGGCCATGAATCATTAGCATGGCATACACCAGAATTTAAATCAATTAACACAGTCTTAATACTTATAAGAACTTCACTATCATCAATTAATCCATCACTCGGTTTTAACACATTAAAACCAAGACGCAATTTCAACATAACATATACCTGATTTCACCTTTATACATTTCATGATTATATTCAAATTCTTAAATTAGAAATCTGCCATAAATCAACTTAATCATATATATATATATATATATATATATTAATCAAGCAAAGTTCTCATGCCAAGGGTATAAATCATCATTTAAGAAATGGCACAATCAAACATCCATAATCCGAATTCAACACACTAGGAAATTCCTTCATTAACATTTTCACATATTTCATTATTAAAGTATCACAGAAAACCAAAGTGTACAATTTTAATACATTAAACCTGGATCTATAACTAATTCACCCATAAAGGTATACAAAAATAATAGAGTATACAGCGGAAGAATGTGTATATACATACAAACATCATGTATGCTTTGCTATCAAAATATTACATTATCATTCATTCATTATCTCACTATCACAATAGCATACCAGCCTCATGAATCACAATTCATATCATAAATAAGCACAACATATACATAATCACTAACACTGTCACTTTGCCACTTATCAACAAGGGCATTCATAATTATTATCATCATTAATTCACTAAGGTCTCACTCAATACCTCCTCGCAAGGGGTTTCTCAACACTCGTGGTCATCCCATCTCAAATGCCATGGTCTTTAAACAAATGCATATGTCAACTGTGTAATACATATGCAACGGATCCGATTTCATATCACGGGTGATCGCAACCACCATAATCAATCAATCATAATCATTGGTTTCCCACATCACAAGGGGTACTCCCTTTGGCAACCTCGCAAGGTGCTTCTCGTGATCGCAACCACGTTCAATATTTCATATAGGTTTCCCTCCTCGCAAGGGGTACTCCCGCCTCATGATCGCAACCATGGGCATCATAGGTGCTCACAAGCCCTTTATCATATCAAATACCAAGTGATCGCAACCACTGGCTCATCATCATTCAATGGTCCCCGTAGGGCCTTTCACATTCCATAATCAGGTGATCACACCCACATAATATCAATGCTATGCCATGCCATGAATGTAAGATGCAACAATGCATATGCTCAATAACAACCTCACAAGGATATCTCACCCTCTCAGTTAGGGGTATATTATATATTTTAGTTTTAACATCAATGGCGTATAAATATTCACAAGACCCTCAAGGCACATCATTCAAATAATTGGCATTCAATGGCCACAAACACCACTCATAACAATCCACACATGGATATCAAAGGCATAGCAAACATAATAATGTCAATCCACACATAAAATCATTCGAGGCATATTCACCATTCACATACTTGGCAATCATCATTGCCTTACACACATATAAGTCAACTACTGGTATCCACCGCTAGAATGTCATAATATTTCATTTTATTTATCAATATCCTTATATATATATTCATTGGGGATTTCCAACCCAACACAAAAGTATCATAATAATTTTCCATCAATCCATATACATGAATCCTAGTCAGTTAATCCGACTTCCACAAATATAAGGACACAACATTATATCACTTTATTTCTCAAATCAACCTTCACAATAGTAGTATCTTTCACTATTGTTCCAGTAAAACACATAGGCATACAGCCACTCAAACCATGCATAAGCATGCATCAACCAATAAAATACTACCAGCAGTTATGACAACTGGTCATCATACATTCAACCGCTTACACTCGGTAAGCATATCTTGGCCATGAACCTCTCAGTCTGCTCTGATACCACCTTGTGACACCCTAAAAATAGGGGTCAATTTTTTTTCACAAAAACATACCTGGATCTAGCAAAATCTACTCTCATATATGAAGATTTGAGAGCTCGGTCCAATGACCAAGAATAGAAAGGAAAAGAAGGCAATGGAAGGCAGAAGAAGTAAAAGCCAACCCAAAACCATTCAGCGGAAGACAGACAGCGCTCAGGCAAAACCACAGAACAGAGCACATCCGCTCAAGCGAGACCAGACTCCGCTTGAGCGAAATAGCCAAACTCGCTCGGGCGAGCACACCCTCGCTTGAGCGAAGTCACACAAAAGCCTTCCCAGCAACATACCCGCTGGAGCGAGAACTCACTCGCTGAAGCGAGAAGCCACACTCGGCTAATCCACTACTTGGTATCTAGAGGCAACCACTCACTCGGTAATCCCATCACTCGGGATACGAGACAACTACATTACTCGGAGTCTGGGGTTTCAATTGTTCAATAATGACTCCTCATACGTACACCCCACAACTTAGTTTCATATTTTATCCACTGAGACCATACACAATAAACCGCTCAGAAAATGAGGGGTATCTCACTCGGATTCCATAAAGCCACTTCACTCGGGTTGATGTCCAACCAAATACTACTCAGTAGGATCCACCACAGTTCAGTCGGGAATGTACTTCACACTCATCCCTCGGCACATCATTTATAAACCATCTCATCTTCTGAGTGGTATTCCACTCGGTATCTGATATCATTACTAACCAATACTCACTCGACCCCACCTCACTCGGCATTCAAGCCTATTTTCACTCGGAGAATATATGGATTTTCCTTCACTTATAAGGGATCTTCACAACCATACTTCACTCAGAATATTCCTCATTTCTCACACAGAGAATACCTTAACATCCATCACTAGGAAATAACTTCCTAAACAATTCCACTCGGAATTATCCAAACTCCTCAATACTTAGAAGATTTCACCAGGTTAAGTCACTTGGACAGATAAAATACTTATCCACTCGGGAAACCATTAAATCGGGTTCCACTCGGTCTTATTCCGCTCTTAACACTCAGCATACGTATATTTCATACTTAGAATATATCTCCGAACTAAGTTAGTACAACCAGTCTTCCCTTAAAAGATTCACTCAGATTCCACTCGGGAAATACAAACCATTCCCCACTCGGGGTTTACCCATATTTCCCACTCAGGGAAGGGCCGCATACATAGCCTCACTCAGAAGGAAATCAAGCCTACACATTCGGGAAGTTCATATACTTAAGCTTCAATATTCAGACCAACTCTTACAATAATATTCCACTCAGAATTTATTAACTTAACATCATTCATACCATATCATTCCCTAGTCAGAGAGAGGCATCAAATCAACATAAATACTTATATACATACATATCCATTTATTCACTCGGAACTCAAATTATATGGTTCTACCAGAACAGACTTCCACCTCTTTATTCCATATCCAAATAATGTTTCTCACTCAAAATTCGCTAAGGCTACCACCATTCAGAAAAAGGCTTACACATAAGTCACACTCGGAAAAGCACTAAACCTCTTATATTTCACTCCTTCAACACCATTATATTTCAGTCGGTAAGAAGCATCAAATCAACATAAACCTCATACATAAATGTACTCTCTGCTTCCCAAAGCCGACTACCTACTCAGCAATGCTCAACACTAAAATATATTCATATTATCCTTAAAACATATGTATACATACAAACACTCGGATTATCCATCATCTTAACATGATTTATCATGAGCAATCCTAAACCAACTCCACTATATAATGCCCAAATAAAATATATATGAATATATATATACCAATAGGAATTTACACTCGGGTAATGCCAACTTAACTTTATTCATTCACTAGTATCCATTATCCGATACATTTACATGATTTCCATGTAAATCCTACATATACACACACTCGGGTCTAATACATATGTTCGCATTCATTATACAACAGGTTATATAAGCCAACCAAGGCTTTAATACATTAATTGCACTCGGTACATTACATCATTCATACAGCATCATCATAAATACCCATCGCTCGGGTTTAAGGCCATCATAACATTCCAAACCGACCTGCAAACACTGAAAAATGGTGTAGGGGTGAGCATTACATATTAAATGACAGATATTGGCTCGGATTAATCATAGAATCCATAACATACAAATATATATCATCAATCAATCAAATATACACACTGCCATTTAAATATGAACAACACAAACATCTCCAATCGGGTTCTTACCCATTTCACTCGGCTATAAAGCCTAACATCTTCATCGATAATACAATCCTTCAATCGGATTTCAATTCAAGTTTGTTCTAATACTATGTCAACAATATTCACACTCCGAGCCACGCTCAAGGAGTCTGCCTGAGCCCAGCTCCAGGACTTAATCATATTCATCATATGTTTCATCTTTTGGTTGCCGATCGGTAATAGAAGTCTAACGCATTCCAGTGGCGAATCGGATACATACGGTTTCATTCACTCGGCGTTCAACGCCGATGCACTCAGCATTTCATCAAGCGTCTCATTTCACGCTTAGTGCCCCAGGCACTGCCCGAATCCAATCCGGGTCTTTCATCACACTCAACATTAGGACCACGTCCTCTTCACTCGGGATAACACCCTCGTGGCACCCCGCAAGGTGTTCATATTCAATAACACAATAACACGTATGCATATAAAATTCAACTCATATTCATTCGATTTCCCACTCGGAAATTTGCGTTCAACATTAAATTCATTCGGCAACTCAACAACAGTCAGATGACTCGGCTTATACCACATTCACTCGGCAATCCTATGCCATCCACTCGGATTTTCATCTATTCACTCGAATTTATCCTTTCCAGTAAGCATTTCATGCTTTTATTTATAAGCCTACTCGGTATTCATCATAACAGTCCCCATTCATACATTCAGCATACACATATACATCAATAACATGCATTTCATACATACAATCACACCATTACTCACGTAGAGACCAGTAACAAATCACACAATGCACTCAGCATTATCATGACATACATCCCAAGCATCTTAACATAGTCATCACCATAAACAACAACACCCATATGGACGGAATTCAACAACATCAAGCAATATATAATCATCATACATATCTGGGCTACTACTCACTCGGAAATCAATCAAACAACACATATTGAATACCACACACATCACGATACAAGAGTTTCACCCGGAAAACCCGTCCATAAACTATGCACTTAAGATGCAATAGCTCCCCTTACCTGGATGAAGCTTCTAAGAGTCACATGGACACTCGGCCCAACCACAGCAACACTCTGCTCGGCTTTCTAAACGTGGAAAGAGCCAATATAATTTCCACACAAGCCTCAAAGCCACCAAGTCAGTGGAGAAGCTCCCAAGCTTAACACAAACTGTACCATACTCTCGATCAGCACTGTCCTCACCACCATGGAGAACAACCAACTTTCATACATGCCCTCTTCTTCACAATAGCACCATACACCTTCAACAATGGTGAAGGACCACCATGCCTCCATGCAACATGCATGTCTTTATCTTCACAACACAGTGGACCATCTTGCATCCACAACTGAGGCACCTAGAGACTGCTACAGCTTCCAACCAAGGCACAACCAGCCCATCACATAGAGAAAGATGAAGGCGAAGCATCAGGGAACAGGGAAGGATAAAAGGGACCTAAACCCAGCCTCCACACACAGCCATATCTGTTCCTCAACATCACACAGTTCCACTAGAATTCTATACCATACATGAGTAGAAGTAGAAGATAAAAGGGAGGAAGAAGATGAAGCAGAATCTCCAACAAGTTCTAGGGAGAAGAAGGAGCACTTCTTTTATCAGAACATGCACTCCCAAGGAATGAAGGGAGAGAGTGAGAAGAAAAACATGCAACCAAGGCCTTATCATCTCAGCCTCATGAGCATCCCACTCATCACAACATCCCATCCTCATTTAATGCAAGTCCATCAACATTTAATGCTATTCCCTCAGCAATCATCACTCCCATCCAACGTGGACAAGGGAGAGGAAAAGAACCAAACACCAAGGCACCACGTATCACCAACGTGCATCAGGAGAGAGAAAACTAGGCCCCAGCATCAGACCCCACTTCACTCGCTCAAGTGTCCCAAGCTCTCTTGAGCGACCAACACTCAGAATCCCTCTCCTCTCTCGCTCGTTCAAGCGCAACAACATCCGCTTGAGCGAGATTCGTCCAAAATCTCTCCTGCTCGCTTCTCACTTGATTCGTTTAAGCGGTTAATCCATTCGCCTGGGCGAATTCGGGCCAGAAGCCCTGAAACCAACACAAAAGGATTATCGCTTGAGCGAGCATCCACCTCGCCTGAGCGAAAATACCAATTCTAGTGCAAAAACATGAAGATTTAATAATCTAACACTCCAAGACTCATACCAATCCAATCGGTTCAACTTCAACACATCTTACGCATAACATGAGGCATATGAAACTTACTCAAACCATTCATACTCCTAAGTCTTATTTTCAACTCATCAATCACTCCCCATTAAATCCATATTTATCACCTCATATGAACATAACCATACAATCCTCTCATTACCACATCACTCATCTTCATAAAAATTTGAGATGTTACATGGGATATATTGTATACTGTGCTGGTTGTCTGATTGTAGGTTTAGGAAAAAATAAAGCAGAACCCATATTAAACAAAACCTCATTATTTAATCACGGTTATGGTAACAACCGTGATTATAGACCATCTTTATTCACGGTTACAACTATAACTGTGATTATACATAGTCTGTAAATGAAGTTTTATGACTACTTATATTCACGGTTATGCTCTGTTGGAAATATGCACTAAAAGCCTATATAGGTTCGCATCATTTTGAATAAGTCATTCTTTGTTAAATAGTTTAGCAACTTTTATATAGCCTTGGAGTAATAGGTCATATGAGAGTTATTCCTAAAATGTCCCTAGTCAAGTATTTACGTGGGGACATGTAAATACATTAGGACTAGTGTGTGAATGTACTGATGATCTGATCTCACAGATCATGGATATAAATAATATCAAGTCTTCACACGGGCACACATTAAGAGTAATGATGTACTGGACAGACCCACCATGAGAACGTTGCATGGATCGTTACATGAATGTCATAAACGATTCTCAATGTGATAATGGTATATGTAGTCCTTTGACCTGAAGTCACTACGATTCCTACATAAGGAGTTTATTGTTTTAATACAATCAAACGTCTTCTGTAATAAGAGGACTATAAAGGTTGTGGTTAGGCAATGTACAAATTATGCAGAGGGATGTGGGTGATGTAGATGGGATTTGTCTCTCCTATGTGACAGGAGTGATATCTATAGGCCACTTGATGGAGTGAGACTAAGGAAATGCATGGCCATGCTAGAAAGAATAAATATTGGATATTTATTCGGATAAAGTCTACTCCGGTATCAAGTAAAATAAATTGGACCGTACAAGGATGACACGACCATGCCTTGGGCCCAATTAGGATATCGTGACAAAAGGAACAAACATATAAAATAATTATCACTTATAGGTTATGTTGTTAATAAATAATATTCGGACATAATGATGCATTGCTAGATGCCACTCTTATTTTATATTAATAATAAAATAGTTTATTATTAATATAACCGAGTATTTTACCTATAGGGTCACACACATAGAGTAAGCCCATCAGAAAATAGCTTTTTATTTTAGTTGGACTAAAATAAGACTATTGGGCCTAACTCATTTAGAATGAGTAAGGAGCCTACTCTTTAGAGAGCAAATTAGGTCAAACCTAAGCCTATAAATAGAGCATAAGATGCTCATAGGCGGCTACCCTAAAGAGACACAAAAAGACGCAAAAGTTGCAAAAGCTACACGCCGTCAAACTAGCATTTGGAAGGTGTAGCATTTCTAGTGGGAGTACTCGTGTGGACTCCTAAAGGACGAGGCTACGATTGCTTCGATATTCTTCAAGAGGTAATCCTAAAACGCAATTTTTGTGTGTGTTTGTCTTATGCTTTGAAACACGGCGCTTTGCAAATCCTATGGGAATCCTTGTATTTCCGCTGCTCATACACTAGGGATTTCTAACAGTGGTATCAAAGCCTGGTTGCAAAATCGTGTTTTGGGCAAACATTTGTTTAAAGAACATGTAAAAATGAAATTAAAATTTCTTTTATGAAAAGAATTGTAAAGGTTGAATCCTTTTGCAAAGGTTGCATCTTTTATTAGATATGTTGCAAAGGTTGCATTTTTAATGAGATATTATATAAAGGTTGCTTTTTATGAGATATGTTGCAAAGGTTGCACCTTTTGAAAGCTAATATCAATATATTTTTGTTTTATGTATATTGATTTCTTTTCTCAACATTCTAATTTAAGAACATGTTTTTAGGATGTGCTTTATTATATGAACATGTTGTATGTTGCAATGGTGATTGTTTTATATGTGTTCTAATTATAAGGCATGTTTTATGTTTATTTAATTAAATTGAAATCAAGGGTTGTATGCAATGACGTCTATATGCTTTCTCTTTTCTAATATGAATTGTTCATGTGAGATTGTGTTTAGAAAGTTTAAGAGTTAAACCCTAGCCGTAATGAAAACTAAGATTCAAAAGTTGAAACCTAGCCGTAATGGTATTTTATTTATTTGTAAATGTTACAAATAAAATATTTGATTTTAATATTATATTTTAAATTCGATTTGTAAAAGTTACAAATCAAATTTTTAATTATTTGTTAAAATTAAAGTTTGTAAGAGTTACAAATTTAAATAATTTATTCTTATTAATTTTAATAGGATTTGCATTGTTTATGATCCTTTTAAAATTAATGTGATTTGTAAGAGTTACAAATTTAAATAATTTATTCTTATTGATTTTAATAGGATTTGCATCATATGTGATCTTTTTAAAATTAATGTGATTTGTAGGAGTTACAAATTGATTCATATTTATTAAATTTAATATGATTTGTAATTGTTACAAATAGAAGATAAGATCTTTATTAAATTTAATAATTTTAAAATCAAATATTTAATCCTTAATAAATTTGATAGGATTTGTAAAAGTTACAAATTAAAGATAAGATCTTTATCAAATTTAATAGGATTCGAAATAAAATATCTTGAACTCTAGAGATAAGGTTTAAAATTTAAACCTTGATCGTTCCTAAAAATTAGGATAATTATAAGGGTCAAAAGATAAGGTTTAAAAGTTAAATCTTGGCCGTTTCAAAATTAAAGATTTCAAATTGTTTGAAATCATAACCGAATATTTTGAGCTGTTAATAGTCAGTGGGACGTTCTGGCTAGGAAAGACTTGGTACTTAAGCGGTCACTCCGGACCCACCTCTCTTTCCTGGGAACTAACCTGATTACAGTACTAAATATTTGGGTTGGAACATCCCTTGACCCTGTCTGTTGAACGGTCAACAGAGTCGCCAAACTTCTTTGCGTAGTTTTCCTTTTATGACCCCGCGTGTTTAATTATGTGTTTTAAAATTTATTTTATTTTAAATACAATTGATTACTCTATTAATTGATTAATTAACATGTCCAGCGGTGAATGGTTATGGTCTTAGATTTTATTTTATTTTTTTTAAAATACAGCCTGCGTGCTGTGCCTTTCTCTATTCTTAAATTTCTTCTCTCAACCCTTCACTTGTATGTAAAACGAGTTTTCTTTATTATATTGTAATCTTGGAAAAGCCAACAAGGTGGAGACCTAGAAGAAACCTAGAGTGGTGATGGATATGACCTTGAAAGGAACAAAGGAGTGGTGACTCTAGGAGGATGGTGGTTTCAAGAAGTAGGACTTCATGAAGTCAAGACACCATAGTTCCTTTAGGTTTATTTTATTTTATTTTATTTTCTAGGAAGACCATAACCATCTCACAATTTTTGATTGCATGTTTTGGGGTTTTATTTTGCGTTAAAGCATTTAATGAAAGTCGGTAATGAACAATAAGAAAATTGAAATCCCTCAAGCCCGACAATCATACCTTCCAATAAGTAATAACGTCTAACTTGATATAAATAAAGTGCAGGTCACGTCATAGTTGGGTGCCTTTATTTATGTTTAGTAGGACATAATTGGATAATTGGATTATCCAAGTATTATTAAGTTTTATTCAAATAGACTTTTTTCAATTGGATTGGAAAAGCCTAAAGGTATGAACAGTCTAAAACGCATTCTAATAAACAACAGTCATCAATGCTAGTTTCAATAAAGTGTAGGTTCTGCCAAAGCAGGGTGCTTTTATTGATATTAGTAAAGGATGATGGATAATTGGATTATCTAACCATTTGTTATTGGACTTATCTAGGTAACTTTAATCAGATTGAAGAACCTAGAAGCGTTAATATTAAGTTTAAACGCCTTCTAATAAGTAACACTCGTCGAGACTAATGTCAATAAATAGTGGGCCTGCCAAAGCAGGGTGCTATCATTTATATTATTAAGGCGCGATGGGATAATTGTAATATCCAAATTATTTTTATTAGGCCTAAACTTAACTAAGTTTTTCAATTGGATTGAAAATAACTTAGAGGCGTAAGGATTGAGCTTAAATTCATAAGATGAATAAGGGTAAAGAGTTACCCACTCAATCATCCAAGAGTTGCATGAGATGCAATTGGAAATGTGTTTCCTACCTAAATAACCAAGGATTGGGCGATCAGCCAAAGCTGACTCAACATTAGGCCAAATATGGATCTTGGCCCACTAGAAAAATCTTCCAATGGGATTTTTTTTATGATTCAGTGAGGGTATTTATTTTGAATCAAAATAGTGGGAGACAACATATTTATTTAATGACCAAAATTTAAATATGTTTTAAATAGAAGTGATAGATTTGCATGTAATTTGTTTTAGAATAACCATGATATACCAAATATTGTTTTGTTGCAATCTGTCCTTTGGAAGGACACTTTATCTAATAAAAAAAATGCCTAGATAGGTATTGAGAATTAAGAATTATCTTCATTAAAGATGAAGCGGCAGTGTGTCATGTTTGGCTTATATATCATCTATGGTTGGGTCTTGAATACCCTATGGAGTCTGCATAAACTCTAAGCTATAAAAGGCAATATGAATATATGGGAGATATACGATATGATCGTATACAGACTTTATTAAGGCCAAGTTAGTCTGGAAGTATAAAAGGTGATCAAGAAAGGAAATTGTTTCCAGTTTTAGCCAAAATAAGACATTGAAATAATTTGTCTAAAGAACTTGAAGGAGTTTAAAAGAAAGGGAAGTAAGACTTCCACTACAGGTCATGTTATAGAAGTCAAGTTATTTTACTTCACTAACATTAGTATTAGATACTAGTAGTAGATCTCAAATTTTGAAAGATCAAGGAAGTAGATCACTTGTTAAGGGTGGAGAAATCTGTATAAAATTGAGCAAAAGTTGCTACAATAAAGATAAGATCTTTACCTATTGGGCTAGTTAGTGAACTAGACATTGTGCATATTATTTCTTGTTAGAAAGAGATGTTTTTCTTATTATAAAATAACTTTATTTCTTCAAATGAATGTTGATGCACAATTGAGTAATGGATTCCACATCCTAAATCTCAAAACACCCATTTATAACAACTGCTAAAGTAGGTTAAAATAAGTGATTTTGAACCTTACTTACATGGTATTGTCTCCTAAGGCAAATGGATAAGAAACACATTTTCTAAATACCATTAATGTGGTTATATGGACTCTTTTTGATTTTGGAATCAATGGAGACATGTAAATCTTATTTATTGGAGAGATAATTGAGACCTCATTCATTGAAAAGATGAGTAATCTATTATCTAATACATAACGATGTATGTGAGCCTATTCGAACAATAACTAGATATGTTTTTCAATACTTCAACATACTAATTGAAAAGTCAATGAGTATGGATTTATGTAACATAAGTTAGAAAGTCTTTGAAAAGTTCAAAGAATTCATAATGAAGTGAAAAACCAAATTGGCAAGACAATTAAAGCTCTTGATTAGATCAAGATAGCAAATAATTTGAGTTATAAGTTTGATTACTATCTAATAGAGTGAGAGATTACCTCTTAATTCATTCCTCATGGAATGTCTTAATAGCATCTCTACAGGGAAAAGTCAAACCTTGTTGGACATAGTTTGATTATTGATTATTATCAAACATCTCTAACTCCTTCAACGTTTCTTTATTAACAAAATTTCCATACTTAACCATGTTCTATCTTAGACTTTTTTAAAGAAACCATATATGATATGGACTAGGAAGAAACCTAGTATGTCTTTACTAATAATTTGGAACTATGATGCTTCTATGGAGCATCTAACTCTGACAAGGTCGGATCTAAATTAGATAAATGTCTTCTGTGAGATACCTAAAGAAAGCTAAGGGTTATCAATTCTATAATCCATCCGAGAATAAAAGGCTTGTTGCTTAGAATGTTGTATTCATGAATAAGAGTACATCCCTTAAAGAATCAGTGGAAGGATGGTAGAACTTGAAGAAATTCAAGTATCACAAAGCATTTAAAAGTCAAGGATGGACTTGGAGCAGAAATCACAAAGTGTTGTGAAATCCTTAGCTCCGGTAGCACAAGACTTGTGTAAGATCAAATAGGATATGTCACCAAACCTGAAAGATATGGATATCTTATAAATCAGGAAGGAGGCATATTGCTAAATGACTAAGCTTCTTATGAAGAGGCCAATGCAAGTTTAGATTCTAAGACATGGCATAAGACCATGGGATTTGAAATGGGTTCCACGTATATTAACAAGGTATGAACCTTGGTTGACGCACCTAAAGGGTAAAACCTATAGGATGCAAGTGGGTTTTCAAAAGGAAAACTAAACATGGATGGTAATAAAAGTACCTTTAAAAGCAAGATTGACAAATTTCAATTAGCTTAAAAACTATTTAGATCCTGCTTGTTGTAGCAGTATACCACCATTATGAGATATGGCAGATAGATGTCAAGATGGAAATCATCTTGAGGATGTGTATATGACACAACCTAAAGTCCTTTTATGCCTGAAACATCTAAGAAGGTATGTGAACTACAAATGTTCCATTTATGGACTAAAGCAAGCTTTTAGAAGCTAGAATCTTCATTAAAGAATGAAGATAAATCTTATGACTATAAAAGGTCAGTAACTGCACAATTATAGTTCTAGTATTACATGTAGAAGACATGCTTCTTCTAGAACTAATAATATTCTCATTCTATAGTCAAGAGTATCCTTAAACCCTTAAGAAGGACTAAGGATTTGATCTTGATAAATGAAAGATGAGCTAGTTGTAAAGGTTACATCGATGTCAATCTTTTGATTAATTTGAAAGACTTAAGATTGCAATAAAAATATATGTGTTGTCAAGATGGTTGCGATGTATGCTTGAAAGGTTCAAAGCAAGAAACAATCGTTGGTTCTACTAACAAATCTAAGTATTTTGCTATGTTAAATTACAAAAGAAGTCAATTTACATTTAATCATTCTAAATGTTTTGTATCCTATGAGTTTCCACTGTGATGACAATGGAACCATAGAACAATATAAGGAAGTGGATTAATCCAAGCATATACTTAAATAGTTCCATCTTTGGAAGATGTGAAAATATGCAATGTGCATACCAACAAAATTGTTGGGAACCCACTAGTAAAACCGCTTACGTAGTAAAAGCATAAGGGCACTGTAGACGTCATTGGGCATTAACCTTATCGGCTCTAAGTGCAAGTGGGAGATTGTTGGAAATATGCACTAAAAGCCTATATAGGTTCGCATCATTTTGAATAAGTCATTTTTTGTTAAATAGTTTAACAACCTTTACATATCCTTGGAGTAATAGGTCATATGAGAGTTATTCCTAAAATGTCCCTAGTCAAGTATTTACGTGGGGACATGTAAATACATTAGGACTAGTGTGTGAATGTACTGATGATCTGATCTCACAGATCATGGATATAAATGATATCAAGTCTTCACACGGGCACACATTAAGAGTAATGATGTACTGGACAGACCCACCATGAGAACGTTGCATGGATCGTTACATGAATGTCATAAACGATTCTCAATGTGATAATGGTATATGTAGTCCTTTGACCTGAAGTCACTACGATTCCTACATAAGGAGTTTATTGTTTTAATACAATCAAACGTCTTCTGTAATAAGAGGACTATAAAGGTTGTGGTTAGGCAATGTACAAATTATGCAGAGGGATGTGGGTGATGTAGATGGGATTTGTCTCTCCTATGTGACAGGAGTGATATCTATAGGCCACTTGATGGAGTGAGACTAAGGAAATGCATGGCCATGCTAGAAAGAATAAATATTGGATATTTATTCGGATAAAGTCTACTCCGGTATCAAGTAAAATAAATTGGACCGTACAAGGATGACACGACCATGCCTTGGGCCCAATTAGGATATCGTGACAAAAGGAACAAACATATAAAATAATTATCACTTATAGGTTATGTTGTTAATAAATAATATTCGGACATAATGATGCATTGCTAGATGCCGCTCTTATTTTATATTAATAATAAAATAGTTTATTATTAATATAACCGAGTATTTTACCTATAGGGTCACACACATAGAGTAAGCCCATCAGAAAATAGCTTTTTATTTTAGTCGGACTAAAATAAGACTATTGGGCCTAACTCATTTAGAATGAGTAAGGAGCCTACTCTTTAGAGAGCAAATTAGGTCAAACCTAAGCCTATAAATAGAGCATAAGATGCTCATAGGCGGCTACCCTAAAGAGACACAAAAAGACGCAAAAGTTACAAAAGCTACACGCCGTCAAACTAGCATTTGGAAGGTGTAGCATTTCTGGTGGGAGTACTCGTGTGGACTCCTAAAGGACGAGGCTACGATTGCTTTGATATTCTTCAAGAGGTAATCCTAAAACGCAATTTTTGTGTGTGTTTGTCTTATGCTTTGAAACACGGCGCTTTGCAAATCCTATGGGAATCCTTGTATTTCCGCTGCTCATACACTAGGGATTCCTAACATGCTCAACAACCGTGATTATAGAGTATCATTATTCACGGTTGCTACCATAACCATGATTATACATAGTTTGTAAATGCAAGTTTTATGAACCTATGTTCACGGTTATGATTGACAACCGTGATTAAATAGGTTCTTATTTAATCACAGTTAATACCAACCGTGATTAGATGTGATTTATAACCACAGTTGTGAACCATGGTTAAAGGACCTCATCTACTACCACGGCTGCAACAACCACGGTTGATTAACCATGATTAAAGGCCAATTTTAACCGTGATTATATCCACTTTTTCCACTAGTGATAGACCCATTACAGAAGGTGTTGACATGTGCTTTAGAAGAATTAAATGAGAAGGAGAAAGAAGAAGTTAAAGAAATTTAGAAGGCGCTAGAGTGCAAAAAGCCTATCACCCAAGGAGTAAGCCATTATGAGGAGCTACCGGAAAAAGTAGAGACCACCATGCAAAAGGTAGAATTGAAAGTTTTACCATCACACTTGAAATATGTTTTTCTTGATGAGGAAGGACAAAAGCCTGTTATCATTACAGTCAATTGTTAGAATCTAATGAGAAACAATTAGTTCAAGTGTTGAAGAATAACTCAACCACAATCGGGTGGAGATTAGAAGACTTGAAGGGAATTAGTCCAGCATACTGTATGCATCGAATTTATATGGAGCAAGAGTTTAAGCTAGTTGCTCAACCCCAGAGGCGTTTGAATCCCACTATGAAGGAAGTTGTTAAAGGGGAAGTAATGAAGTTGCTTGAAGCAAGAACGATTTACCCAATTTTAGAAAGTTCTTGGGTGAGTCCAGTACAAGTGGTTCTAAAGAAAGGAGGCATGACTGTCATTAAAAATGACAAGGATGAATTGATCCCTACAAGGACAGCCATGGGGTGGAGAATGTGCATTGATTATAGGAAGCTCAATACAACAACCTGGAAGGACTATTTTCCATTACCTTTCATGGACCAAATGGTGGAGATGTTAGCAGGACAAGCACACTATTGCTTTCTTGATGGATACTCAGGGCACAACCAAATAGTTGTTGTAACACCCTCTGTTACACCTTAATAAATTTTAGAAAAATTCATAATTTTTTTTTTAAAGATATGATTGTTAAAAAGAAACTATCGGAATAAATTATATACATTATTTCTGAAATACCTCACAAATATTATTAAAACTTTATAAAGTATTTGTACATTCATCCGAAGAAAATAAACATTAAACATTATAAGAAAGAGAGGAAACTCCATGGCCCAGAAGCAGTTACTTATTAACATTATTTATTCATTGGACCACGGTATTCATACCGAGCTCCCTTTCTAGAACGTGCTATATTTACTGCTGAAATTCTTCGATCCTTCCCTCTGAATCATCAATTTAGAATATATGAAACAAAAACATGGAGAAAGGAGTGAGAAACAAAATATAATATTTCCGAATAAGACATAAGCAACAAAGGGTTTTCACAACCAATACATAATAATATAAATCACAATCACATACACAATCAATTATGAATGCATGAATGTTATGCAATATCTTCATCATAACTTACCTATATATGTGGGCCCTTAAATTTTAATTTGCACTGGGCCAACCAGGAGTTTACACTGTTCCATAAGTCCGGATAATAATAATATGAACAACTCAACTGGCATGGAAACACTTAGAGACTAGTCAGATTGAGAAAGTTTTTATTGTGAAAGTACCCGACACTAGGGAGCTACCCCAGGTCCCCTGAAGCACCCTTTCACACTCTCTCATCCCAAGGCTCGTAATTAAGCCTCCTCTAATGCATCCTCGGTTTCTATAATCCGTCCCCAGACAATATTATTTCATTTCACTTTCATTATCCATGATGCATGAACTACTCGCGTATTGAGTTGGTTAAGGCTTTTAGAAACTCAATTATTAAATCCCTTAAAGGTTTACAATATCATTTCAATAAACTGTACATTTTCTCAGTTCTCTGAATTTCTGTCCCACAGAAATAAATTTGGTACAGTTTTCAAATCTCACGGAAATTGAGTTTCTAAGCCTTAAATATCTAAAAACTTTATCATATAAAACTTTACCTAATCTTTCTCAAATTAAATCTTAACAAAATTAAATTTAGGAATCTCAATTATTTCCAAATATATTTAGTTATTAAGTTGGAAAAAAATAAAATAATTTTCTTTTAAAATTTTTTTTTTATTGAAAGAGAATAATTATTAACCAAAAATACTTAAAATTATAAAATTTTTCTTTAACTCAAGATTTAATTAAATAAATTATCATAAAATGTTTTCTTTCTAAAATAAATACTAATTTTTTTTTATTCTAAATATTGAAAATAAAGTTAAAAATAATTTCTAAGAAGAAATAAAAGATAATAAAATTTAAAGAGTAAGGTAAGAAATTCTTACTGAATTTTAGCTTTCCGTCATGCTCGCTATATGCTCAAACTCCACATTACAATATCATCAATCAAAATCAAACAATATCAATCATAACTAAATATCATCAATCAATCAATCATAATCAAATCATAATCAAATCAATTAAATATCATTAATACATATCATAATACAAAATTTAATGATTATTAATATAGTCAATTTTAGTCCTTTTGGTCAATTCCTCGCATAGGTATATGTAAGTCCATATAATCCAGTCCTTGCATAGGTATAGTTCAGTCCATATGGGTCATAATGGTCCAAGTCCTTGCATAGGTATAGTCCAGTCCATATAGGTCATAATGGTCCAAGTCTTTGCATAGGTATGTTAGAGTTAGTTAAACCGGATATTTAATTTAAAATTTATTATAAATTTTAAGTTAAAAAGTTAATATTTTAAAATAATAATATTATCAGATTTAAAAGGAGTAGGGGACTCCTCCTATTATTCTTATGTCTTTTCATATTATACTCTTATCTCACTCCCCCTTACCTTGAATTGTTACCCAAAATGGATTTGCTTTGCGCCTCCGATTTCTAAAAATATTAATACCAATCTTATTTCAGTATAAGCATAAGACGAAGATTAAGATTACTACTTAAAACAGAAATGGTAAATTTTGAATAGTGAATAGTGAATAGTGAATAGTGAATAGTAAATCATGAATAGTAACAGTAAATAGTAAAACATGAATAGTAACAGTAAATAGTAAAACGTGAATAGTAATGGTAAATAGTAAATCGTGAATAGTAACAGTAAATAGTAATAGTAAATAGTAATTTACTATTTGAATAGTAATTTACTATTGAAATAGTAATTTACTATTAAAATAGTGTTTACTATGCAGAATAGTAACTTAAAATAATATTATTTTCAGTATAATAACAGATTTCTAAAAATGATATGAAAATAACCCAAAAAATATAAAAGAGAAGTATTCTTACCTTAGGATTTTGGCAGAACCTTCTCTCCAAAAACTTTTCTTCTCTCTCTCACTTCCACCACTATCTCACTAGCACTACTATATTAAGAAAACTTAATTTGAAATTGTGAATTCTAAAGAAGAAATCCTTCGGTATTTATAGGAAAAAAATTTACTATGCATTCCATTATTTTAATATAAAAATACTATGCATTTTTGAATTTTTTATTCCAGGTTACTGTGCATCTTTTGAAAATTTCATACATGCACAGTGATTTGTATAGTAATTGTCGGCAAAATTATTAAGTCAAATAGTAACCCTTCACTCGGTATATTTTAAATATTCGAAATGAGTCCTTTTTGAAATTTAGCGATATTATATCAGTCCCTACTAATTTTATAATAAGTAATATAAAGCTGAAATTTTAAAAATCTAAAATTTTATGTTAATAAAAATTTATTGATACGTTTCAAATTTTTTAACGATTGGAAAAAATCAAGATTTTTCTCAAACCGATAATTTTTAGATAAGTCTACTTGAAACGGATTTTAGAAAATTTTCTTATAATTTCAATACACTTTCTTGTAAATATTTTTAATTTAAGTCACTTATATGAATTTAAAATTATTTAAAATATTATTTTATTAAAAAAATTCCAAAATTCCAAAAAATTCCAAAAAATCATAAATAATACGTAGGTTAAAAAGTTCTAAAGAACCATAATTTAATTCCTTCAAAATTTCAATATAAAAATAAAAATAGGGGTGTTACAACTCTACTCCCCTTAGAAAATTTCGTCCTCGAAATTTACATTAATCAGTAAAACAAATGAGGATGAGACTCTTTCATCTCAGTTTCTAGTTCCCATGTAGCATCTTCTCCTCTCGTTTCACTCCAAATGACCTTTACAAGCGGAATTGTCTTGTCTCTTAATTTTTTTATTCTTCTGTCACCTATTCTAACAGGTGGTGCATCATATGTAAGATTATCTTTAACTTGTATGACATCAGGTTCAATAACATGTGTAGGATCAGATATATACTTTCGTAAGTTTGACACATGAAAAACATTATGGATATTAGAAAGAAAAGGTGGTAATGCTATTTGGTAGGCAAGGGAACTAACTTTATGAATTATTTGATATGGACCAATAAATCTAGGAGTTAGTTTTCGAGATTTCATTGCCCGACCGACCCCAGTCATAGGTGTGACTTTCAAGAATACATGATCGCCTTCTTGAAATTCGAGCGGCTTTCTTCTTTTGTCATAGTAACTTTTCTGCCTGCTCTGTGTTGCCTTCATCTTTTCCTGAACTATTTTGATTTTATCCGTGGTTTGTTGTACCAACTCTGGTCCTAGCATCAAGTTTTAACCAGTCTCAAACCAACATAGCGGGGTCCTACATTTTCTTCCATATAATGCTTCAAAAGGTGCCATGCCAATGCTAGCATGGAAACTGTTGTTGTAGGTAAACTCCACATATGGTAAGAATTGATTCCAACTTCCTTTATGCTCTAACACACAAGCTCGTAACAAGTCTTCTAGAGATTGGATTGTTCTTTCTGATTGTCCATCCGTCTGAGGATGATATGCTGAACTCAGACGTAGTCTTGTTCCCAAAGCCTTGTGCAAGCTCTTCCAGAATTGTGATGTAAAACGAGGGTCCCGATCAGAAATGATACTTGAAGGAATTCCATGCAATCTCACAATCTCCTCGATGTATAATTTTGCCAGCTTCTCCATAGAGTAACGAATGTTGATGGGAATAAAGTGGGCAGATTTGGTTAATCTATCAACTATTACCCATATTGAATCATGTCCTAATGGAGTTTTAGGTAGAGAAGTCACAAAATCCATGGTAATGCTATCCCATTTCCATTCTGGTATTTCCATTGATTGTAGCATTCCAGGGGGTTTTTGATGTTCCACTTTAACCTTCTGGCAAATTAGACATGCAGCCACATACTCTGCCACCGCTTTCTTCATTCCAGGCCACCAAAATAACTTCTTCAAATCTTGATACATTTTAGTAGCTCCGGGATGAATGCTCATATAACTTTTATGGCCTTCTTCTAGAATTGCTTTCCTCAACTCCTCTTTGTCAGGGATACACACTCGATCCTTATATCTCAATAATTGGTTATTTCCCACATTGAACTCGACTTCTTTTCCTTGTTTCAAGAGTTCTTTCTTCTCTTGCAGGAATTCATCCTCTCGTTGAGCCTCTAAAACTTGCCTCAGGAATTCATTTGTCACTTGCAACGCTCCTAATCTGTAGCTGTTAGCATTAACCTTTACTGCTAGGTTAAAATCTCTGAAGTTCTCTATCAATTCCAGCTCTTTTATCATCATCGTGGACGCATGTAGAGACTTTCGACTTAAAGCATCAGCTACTACGTTCGCTTTTCCAGGATGGTATTACAACTCAAAATCGTAGTCCTTTAAGAACTCCATCCATCTCCGTTGCCTCATGTTTAACTCCTTTTGGTCGAATAAATACTTGAGACTTTTATGATCGCTAAACACATCGAATGTTGCACCGTATAGATAGTGCCTCCAAATCTTTAAGGCAAAAACTACAGCAGCTAACTCTAAGTCATGGGTAGGGTAGTTGATCTCATGTTGCCTTAATTGTTGTGACGCATAGGCTACAACCTTCTTGTCTTGCATGAGTACACTTCCTAGTCCTTGTTTAGACGCATCACAGTAAACTTCAAAACTTCGATGTGGATCGGGGAGTACTAACACCGGCGCAGAAGTAAGTCGATCTTTCAGCTCTTGAAAACTATTCTCGCATTGTGTCGTCCACACAAAAGGTTGTCCTTTCCGTGTTAGCTTGGTCAATGGGTATCCTAGCTTTGAAAATCCTTCAATGAATCTCCTATAGTATCCAGCCAAGCCCAAGAAACTTCTAATCTCAGTGATCGTGGTTGGTCTTTCCCATTTTAAAACCGCCTCCACCTTGGAAGGGTCTACAGCTATTCCTCCTTGACTAATTACATGTCCTAAAAAGTTCACTTCTTCCAACCAGAATTCACACTTCGACAGCTTTGCATATAGTTGTTTCTTTTTCAGGATTTCCAACACGACCTTCAAATGTTCAACATGTTCTTCTCTGCTTTTAGAGTACACTAATATATCATCAATGAACACCACTACAAATTTATCTAGATATGGATGAAAAATCCTATTCATGTAATCCATGAATACGGCTGGTGCATTAGTTACACCAAAAGGCATTACTAGATATTCGTAATGGCCATAGCGTGTTCTAAAAGCAGTTTTTGATACATCTTCTTTCTTCACCCTTATTTGATGGTATCCAGACCTCAAATCAATTTTGGAGAACACCGTGGCACCACGCAGCTGATCCATCAAGTCGTCAATCCTTGGTAGAGGATATCTGTTCTTGATTGTCACCTTGTTCAGTTGTCGATAATCTACACACAACCTCATGCTACCATCCTTCTTCTTAACCAACAACACTGGTGCACCCCAGGGGGATACACTGGGTCGTATAAACTGCTTCTCTATCATCTCTTCAAGTTGTTTCTTCAACTCTGCTAATTCTAGAGGTGACATTCGGTATGCTGCAATTGAAATGGGTCCAACTCCAGGTACTAGATCAATGGCAAATTCCACATCTCTTTCTGGGGGTAAACCAGGGATATCTTCAGGAAAAACGTCAGGAAATTCACACACAACCGGCAGATTTTTGATTTTTGATTCTTGCTCTCCTTTCGTTGAAAGCAATAGCATGAATCCTTGAGCCCCTCCTTTTAAAGAGGCACTCACTTGGTTGGCGGTTAGAAATCTCGAATCCTCAGGATTCAAATTCATTGGTTCTTTAAACATTATGGTTTTATTATGACAATCTATTAGAACATGATTGTCAGACAACCAATCTAGCCCAATAATAACTTCTAAGCCAGAAAGGGGTAAACAGAAAAGATTGGCCTTAAAGTCCCTACCATTTATGACAATAGGGCATTTCAAACAGGCTTTAGAAGTGACAATGGGATTGTTTTCCAGGAGTATGTACAGATAAGTCAAATGGCAGTTCTATCACAGGTAATTTTAGTTTTTCTACACAGTCATTGGCAATAAAGGAATGTGATGCACCTGAGTCATACATAACAGTTAAAGAAATCTTATTAATGATACACTTACCTTCTACCATGGAATCAGCATGAGATGCTTCTTCTCCAGTGATTGCAAAAACCTTTCCTTTTGCTTTCGGCCTTCCGACTGCACTGTGCGCGCCTCCTTGAGTATTTATGCTTGTACTTGCACCTTCAGGGTTTTCTCTCTTCATCTCTGGGCAATCCTTGATGTGATGACCTGGTTTGTTACACTTAAAGCAAACATAAGTGTTTTTAGGACAATCCCTTTTCAAATGGGGTCCTCCACAGATAAAACATTTAAAATTTGGTGCAGATGTTGGGTAATAGCTTCCAGTTGAAGCTTGGGGTCTGTTAGGAACAGATGCTGCTCCAAACCGGCGAAATGGTGCTTGGTAAGGCTTATTCCTTCTGAAATCTCTTCTTTGGTGATGGTGAGGTCCTCCACTTCTTATTTCTCCTACCTTGTGAATGGGCTCACGACTTTTGGTCATTCTATCCTTATGGTCTTCTTCAAAGATCCTGCAGCGATTTACCAATACAGAAAATTCACGGATTTCCTGCATTCGTATAGCTTCCTTAATTTCTGGCCGCAGTCCATTTACAAACTTTGCACACCGATCTCTTTCATTAGTAGCATCATTATAATGAGAATGAAAACGAGATAGCTCTTCAAACCTGGATGCGTACTCTCCAACGGTCATATTTCCTTGGGTCAGCGACAGGAATTCGAATTGTCTTTTCTCTTTAACATCAGCTGGAAAGTATTTCTCCAGAAACATATCCTTGAAATAATCCCAAGTGATCTCCACGTCGTTGACTTCGAATTGTCTACGCGTGCTATCCCACCAATGTTCGGCATCCTCAGATAAGGCATAAGTAGCGAAGACTACCTTATCAGCTTCATTACATTGTAATGCTCGAAAGATGTTCTCTATCTCTCGAATCCAGATTTGTGCTCCATCAGGGTTATATCCTCCCTTGAAACGAGGTGGATTGCGCTTTTCGAATAGGTCCAGTCTTCTCAAGGCATCGTTACCTTGACCTTCACGTGCTCCCATTGCATTGATTAAGCGTTCTACAACTCCAGCAAGATCGTTTCCAGCCATTAGTTTCCTGTTTCACAGTAACTGAGATTTGTCACATCAATCACAGTTACTACCAAGTCAGATATTCTATTTTCTATTACCTATACAGAGTTTACAAATAAAGCAAGATAGACCTTTTCCCCAGGCCTATTGGATTAACTGCTCTGATACCACTTTGTAACACCCTCTGTTACACCTTAATAAATTTTAGAAAAATTCATAATTTTTTTTTTAAAGATATGATTGTTAAAAAGAAACTATCGGAATAAATTATATACATTATTTCTGAAATACCTCACAAATATTATTAAAACTTTATAAAGTATTTGTACATTCATCCGAAGAAAATAAACATTAAACATTATAAGAAAGAGAGGAAACTCCATGGCCCAGAAGCAGTTACTTATTAACATTATTTATTCATTGGACCACGGTATTCATACCGAGCTCCCTTTCTAGAACGTGCTATATTTACTGCTGAAATTCTTCGATCCTTCCCTCTGAATCATCAATTTAGAATATATGAAACAAAAACACGGAGAAAGGAGTGAGAAAGAGAATATAATATTTCTGAATAAGACATAAGCAACAAAGGGTTTTCACAACCAATACATAATAATATAAATCACAATCACATACACAATCAATTATGAATGCATGAATGTTATGCAATATCTTCATCATAACTTACCTATATATGTGGGCCCTTAAATTTTAATTTGCACTGGGCCAACCAGGAGTTTACACTGTTCCATAAGTCCGGATAATAATAATATGAACAGCTCAACTAGCATGGAAACACTTAGAGAGTAGTCAGATTGAGAAAGTTTTTATTGTGAAAGTACCAGACACTAGGGAGCTACCCCAGGTCCCCTGAAGCACCCTTTCACACTCTCTCATCCCAAGGCTCGTAATTAAGCCTCCTCTAATGTATCCTCGGTTTCTATAATCCGTCCCCAGACAATATTATTTCATTTCACTTTTATTATCCATGATGCATGAACTACTCGCGTATTGAGTTGGTTAAGGCTTTTAGAAACTCAATTATTAAATCCCTTAAAGGTTTACAATATCATTTCAATAAACTGTACATTTTCTCAATTCTCTGAATTTCTGTCCCACAGAAATAAATTTGGTACAGTTTTCAAATCTCACGGAAATTGAGTTGCTAAGCCTTAAATATCTAAAAACTTTATCATATAAAACTTTACCTAATCTTTCTCAAATTAAATCTTAACAAAATTAAATTTAGGAATCTCAATTATTTCCAAATATATTTAGTTATTAAGTTGGAAAAAAATAAAATAATTTTCTTTTAAATTTTTTTTTTATTGAAAGAGAATAATTATTAACCAAAAATACTTAAAATTACAAAATTTTTCTTTAACTCAAGATTTAATTAAATAAATTATCATAAAATGTTTTCTTTCTAAAATAAATACTAATTTTTTTTATTCTAAATATTGAAAATAAAGTTAAAAATAATTTCTAAGAAGAAATAAAAGATAATAAAATTTAAAGAGTAAGGTAAGAAATTCTTACTGAATTTTAGCTTTCCGTCATGCTCGCTATATGCTCAAACTCCACATTACAATATCATCAATCAAAATCAAACAATATCAATCATAACTAAATATCATCAATCAATCAATCATAATCAAATCATAATCAAATCAATTAAATATCATTAATACATATCATAATACAAAATTTAATGATTATTAATATAGTCAATTTTAGTCCTTTTGGTCAATTCCTCGCATAGGTATATGTAAGTCCATATAATCCAGTCCTTGCATAGGTATAGTTCAGTCCATATGGGTCATAATGGTCCAAGTCCTTGCATAGGTATAGTCCAGTCCATATAGGTCATAATGGTCCAAGTCTTTGCATAGGTATGTTAGAGTTAGTTAAACCGGATATTTAATTTAAAATTTATTATAAATTTTAAGTTAAAAAGTTAATATTTTAAAATAATAATATTATCAGATTTAAAAGGAGTAGGGGACTCCTCCCATTATTCTTATGTCTTTTCATATTATACTCTTATCTCACTCCCTCTTACCTTGAATTGTTACCCAAAATGGATTTGCTTTGCGCCTCCGATTTCTAAAAATATTAATACCAATCTTATTTCAGTATAAGCATAAGACGAAGATTAAGATTACTACTTAAAACAGAAATGGTAAATTTTGAATAGTGAATAGTGAATAGTGAATAGTGAATAGTGAATAGTGAATAGTAAATCGTGAATAGTAACAGTAAATAGTAAAACGTGAATAGTAACAGTAAATAGTAAAACGTGAATAGTAACGGTAAATAGTAAATCGTAAATAGTAACGGTAAATAGTAACAGTAAATAGTAATTTACTATTTGAATAGTAATTTACTATTGAAATAGTAATTTACTATTAAAATAGTGTTTACTATGCAGAATAGTAACTTAAAATAATATTATTTTCAGTATAATAACAGATTTCTAAAAACGATATGAAAATAACCCAAAAAATATAAAAGAGAAGTATTCTTACCTTAGGATTTTGGCAGAACCTTCTCTCCAAAAACTTTTCTTCTCTCTCTCACTTCCACCACTATCTCACTAGCACTACTATATTAAGAAAACTTAATCTGAAATTGTGAATTCTAAAGAAGAAATCCTTCGGTATTTATAGGAAAAAAATTTACTATGCATTCCATTATTTTAATATAAAAGTACTATGCATTTTTGAATTTTTTATTCCAGGTTACTGTGCATCTTTTGAAAATTTCATACATGCACAGTGATTTGCATAGTAATTGTCGGCAAAATTATTAAGTCAAATAGTAACCCTTCACTCGGTATATTTTAAATATTCGAAATGAGTCCTTTTTGAAATTTAGCGATATTATATCAGTCCCTACTAATTTTATAATAAGTAATATAAAGCTGAAATTTTAAAAATCTAAAATTTTATGTTAATAAAAGTTTATTGATACGTTTCAAATTTTTTAACGATTGGAAAAAATCAAGATTTTTCTCAAACCGATAATTTTTAGATAAGTCTACTTGAAACGGATTTTAGAAAATTTTCTTATAATTTCAATTCACTTTCTTGTAAATATTTTTAATTTAAGTCACTTATATGAATTTAAAATTATTTAAAATATTATTTTATTAAAAAAATTCCAAAATTCCAAAAAATTCCAAAAAATCATAAATAATACGTAGGTTAAAAAGTTCTAAAGAACCATAATTTAATTTCTTCAAAATTTCAATATAAAAATAAAAATAGGGGTGTTACAGTTGTTGCTCCAGAGGATCAAGAGAAAACCGCATTTATATGTCCTTTTGGGATTTTCGCATACAGGAAAATGCCTTTTGGATTGTGTAATGCTCCAGCCACATTTCAAAGATGCATGCTGGCTATTTTCTCAGATTTGGTGGAAAAATGTATTGAAGTGTTCATGGATGATTTCTCTATTTTTGGATCATCATTTGAGCATTGCCTGGAGAATTTGAATGTGGTATTTAAAAGATGTGTAGAAACCAATTTGGTCTTAAATTGGGAAAAATGCCATTTCATGGTGACTGAAGGAGTTGTACTGGGACATTAAATTTCTAGGAAAGGCATTGAAGTGGACAAAGCCAAGGTGGAGGTCACTGAGAAGCTACCACCACCAGTGAACGTGAAGGGAGTTTGGAGTTTCTTAGGCCATACAGGATTTTATCGAAGGTTCATCAAGGACTTCTCAAAGATTAGAAGACCTTTGAGTAATCTCTTGAACGAAGATACTCCTTTCAATTTTGATAATTCTTGTTTATGTGCATTTTAATCTTTGAAAAATAAATTAATCTCTGCACCTGTGCTAGTTGCTCCTGACTGGGAATTGGATTTTGAAATCATGTGTGATGCTAGTGACTATACAATTGGAGCAGTATTAGGATGAAGAAAAGCTAAAATTTTGCATGTCATTCACTATGCCAACAAAGTTTTAAACTCTGTTTAAATTAACTATGCAACAACTGAGAAAGAATTATTGGCTATAGTGTATGGTTTGGAAAAATTTAGATCCTATTTAATTGGTTCTCAAGTTACTGTTTTCACTGACCATGCTGCTATACAGTATCTGTTGAATAAGACTAACGTTAAACCCAGAATGCTTAGATGGATTCTACTATTACAAGAATTCAATTTAACAATCAAAGACAAAAAGGGTAGTGAGAATTACATTGCAGATCACTCGTCAAGGCTTATCAATAAGGAGGTCACAATTGCACAACCTGAAGTGAATGAAGAATTTCCAGATGAGAAGCTACTATTAGTCCAAGAAAGGCCATGGTTTACAGATATGGCAAATTTCAAAGCAACTGGAGTAATACCAGAAGAATTCACATGGCAAGAGAAAAAGAAGTTCTTGAAAGATAGACAACAATTCATTTGGGATGATCCATATCTGTTCAAAGTTAGATCAGATAATATTTTACGTAGATGTGTATCTCAAGCTGAAGCAAGGAGTATCTTATGGCATTATCATAACTCAGCTTATGGAGGCCATTTTAATAGGGAAAGGACAACTACAAAAGTCCTTCAATTTGGATTTTATTGGCCTTCACTGTTTAAGGATACTTATGTTCATGCCAAATATTATGATAAATGTCAAAGATGAGAGAGTATTTCCAAAAGAAATGAAATGCCTCTGAATGCCATACGAAAGTTGAACTTTTCAATTGTTGGGGCATTGATTTTGTTGGACCATTGCCTACTTCATACTCCAACGAGTAGATCTTGGTGGCAGTAGACTATGCGTCCAAATGGGTGGAAGCTATTGCTAGTCTAACGGCAGATGTTAAAACGGTGATTAAGTTTTTGAAAAAGAACATTTTTTGTAGATTTGGCACACCAAGGATTTTAATAAGTTATAGAGGATCACATTTCTGCAACACTCAACTACAAAAATGTATAGCACATTATGGAATGAAGCATAAAGTGACATCTCCATACCATCCTCAAGCAAATGGACAAGTAGAAGTATCCGATCGAGAGATAAAGAGGATTTTGGAGAAAACAATTTCACAAAGCAAAAAGGATTGGTCACAGAAGTTGGAGGAAGCTTGATGGGCTTATAGAACTGCATATAAGTCACCAACTGGCCTATCCCCTTATCAATTGGTTATTGGCAAAAGTTGTCACTTGCAGTGGAGCTAGAGCACAAAGCACATTGGGCTATGAAGTTCCTTAACTTTGATCCTCAACAAGCTGGTGATAAAAGAAAATCACAAATACATGAGTTAGAAGAATCGAGGCTTGGAGCTTATGAATCTTCTAGAATTTACAAGGAGAAAATGAAGTTTTATCATGATAGAAAGATCCTGAAGAAAAGCTTTCATCCTGGTCAATCAGTGCTTCTCTTCAATTCATGATTAAAACTCTTTCCAGGAAAGCTGAAGTCCAAGTGGTCAAGTCCATTTATAGTCAAAGAAGTCAGACCTTACAAAGCTATTGAGTTTCAAGACCCTCAATTTGAGAGAACTTAGACAGTGAATGGTCAAAGGCTTAAGCCATATTTGGGAGGAGAAATGGAGAAGCTCACCACTCTCATCCATCTGCATGATCCATGATTAATAAATTTAGGCGTCAAGCTAATGATGATAAACAAGCGCTTTTTAGGAGGCAACCCAATTACTTTTTTTTTCTCCGTCGCTATTTCTAATTCAGTTATTATTTGTGTTTCATGTTTTTTATTTTTACTTATGTTTAGGTACATGGCGATCTTCATCAAAATTCACCAAGCACGCTCAAGCTCAATGCCAATGCATAAGCGTAAAAAGAAAATTTCATATTTCAGGAGGAAGCAAGCTCAAGCGCCCAAGGCCTCGCTCAAGCGTGAGCCTGTGAAATAGATTCTGTTCCAATTTCACTCAAGCTCAGTGGAGAAGCTCAAGCGTAAAACCATAACTTTTCCACTGTCACAATCTTGCTTAGACGTAAGATAGTTTGCTTGAGCGTGGATCTCAATTACGCTCAGACGCAGGGAAAACACCCAAGTGTGGATATGCATATATGATACTGTTGCAAATTCGCTTAAACGCAGGTAAGGCGCTTAAGCGTGAGGATGAAAAATAGATTCTGTCCTAATTTCGCTCAAGTGTAAGGGTGACGCTCAAGCGTGAATTCATCATTTTGGTTCTATATAAATTTCGGTTAAGCGAACAATGTTAAGCTTAAGCGAATATCACTCATTTCACTTTTCAACCCCAATCATGCTTGAGCAAAATGTGCTACGCTTGAGCGAGCCAACCAAATTCGCATCAGGGGCCCAATTTTAATAACTCACTCAAGCGTGTTTGGCGAGCTTAAGCGTAATCATCCAAATTCCATTATGCCTCGAGCACGCTTAAGCGTGAATATTGAGCTTGAGCGAGTAGTTTGAAACTACAACGTTATAACCCCATTATTGTAGAATTCAAGGGGCCATTATTCCTGCCATTATAAACCTCCATTTCATTTCTACTCCTCTACCTATATTCAAAACTTTCATTTGATTCTTCTACGCATACCCTTAATCCAATTACAAATCTTTCTTTCGTTGCACGTCTATGTTACTCTCCTCATTCTTTAAACAAGGTAATTCACTTTCCATTCCTTGTAATTTCTGCATGCTACCTATTTTTCTTTCGATGAATGATACCTTCTTAGATGAAAGAATATGGTTGGTTCTCACCAAGTTCAACTTCCATTACTCCTCATTGATAAGTCTTGAAAAGACTTAATAATTTCATCTTTAATTTAACTTAATCCATTAAATATTGTTTAGTTTGGTATTATTGTTTAATAAATTGTCATTAATTCTGGTTGTATTTATTTATTTCAAAAGTGTTTAAATTATGCAAGAAAATGGTTAAAAAAGATAAGTATATAAGGAATTTGTTTATTTGTAAATTCTTTAACCTAGCGTACATACGCTAGACAGCCAGTGTACATACGCTAGGCATTTATTTGTTTGCATGTTGTAGGATCAGGTGTAGTAAGGAATTAAAGCTTGACGCTTAAGTTTGCAAGCTCCACGCTCAAGCGTGAGACCACCATGCAATTCACGTGAAAGGAAGAAAACATAGCATGTAGCAAGGCCTTCGATCACGCTCAAGCTCACTCAGTCACGCCCAAGCGTGAATCCACTATATCTATTGTGAACACCTCTTTTGGTCCGGTCCAAGTGGAATGAATCTTTTTTATACTAAATTCTAATTCAGAGTGGTCAAATTCGAGTAGAATGACTAAAAAATGATCAAATCCGGGCAGGATGACTCAGATTAAAGCATTTTCGAGTGAAATACAGCCCTGGTGGAGATAAATCCGAGTGGAAAAACTCAAAAATGGTCAAATCCGAGTCAAAATAAAGCATTTCCGAGTGGAATGACTCAAAAATGATCAAATCCGAGTAGGATGACTCAAAATAAAGCATTTTCGAGTGAAATACAGCCCTGGTGGAGATAAATCCGAATGGAAAAACTCAAAAATGGTCAAATCCGAGTCAAAATAAAGCCTTTCCGAGTGGAGTATGTCCCTGTTGAAGAGAAATCCGAACGGAATGACTCAAATCAAATCTGAGTAGAATTACTCAGAATGAGTCAATTCCGTGTGATACTCTGTTGAAGGATGAAGGCTGAGAAGGATCGCTCTTTCACTGCAATTAATCCGAGTGAAGAAATGCTAAATCCAAGTGAGTGCTTTCTGATTGCTACTGATCTGAGTGAAAACAAGTCTGAGCGAAGGAAAATCCGACTCAGAGTGTAACTGGAAGGACAGATTTTGATTGGACGAAAGCTTTCCCGAGTGAAAATACAAAGTTTCTAAGTCTTGAGTAGGAAGCAAGCCCTTTCCGAGTGAAAATGCTAAGCCGAATGGTCAATCTTCAATCGGTTTCCGAGTGACAACAACCGAATGAAAGGATTTCTGAATGAATGTGTCCGATTGAACTAAAGAAAGGAAAATCCGTGTGAAATTCTTCTGAAGACGACTCTCAAGTGAATGTACCAAGCAGCTGGTTGCCGAGTGAAAGCCATTCCTGATTGGAAAATAAAGGCGAGTGAATGCACCGAAAAATTGACGACTGAAGGAAAATTCTGATTGAAGAGAAGAAAGTTTTTCCGAGTGAAAATGTCAAGTTCCTAAATTCTGAGTGAGGAATAAGACGGATTCCGAGTGAATTGAATCAAACCCGATTGAATCATTTCCGAGCCCTTTTGGTCAATCACTCCCGAGTCATCTTTCACCTACCTCTGAGTCATCCTTTAAACAATTACCGAGCTACTTCTCACCCAATTCTGAGTCCTTTTAAACCCAATTCTGAGTCATTATTCAACCATTTCAATCGGTTCCGAGTCACTTGTCACTTGGTTCCGATTGAATGTCTCACAGCAACCTCATACCGAGCAAAACCCCTTCCATAGGAGGGCTCCTCCCAGAAGAATTCTCACTCGGAAAGGAGTATTTTCACTCGGCCTTCTATGGGAAATGCTTCATTCCACTCGGAATTGACTCCCAATGTGGATGAATACTGACTGGGAGGCTGATCCGACCCATCCTCACTCGGATTTCCATCATCCTCTCTCGGATTTCCACCATCCTCTCTCAGACTGCACATGCTGACCTGGATTCCACCACCCAAGTGGATCTAGGAATCCTGGAGGTGGCTGGCAGACAAGGGGCGGAAGTGGAGGAATTAAAAATTCCCACCAGCCGCTGTCCCCCACTACCAGGACCGAGTGGAAGCCTGAGCTGGCATTCCACTCGGAGTGGAAACCTGAGCTGGCTTTCCACTTGGAAAAGCCTATAAATAGAGGGCTGAAGCTTTGAAAGGGGAGGCATTCATTAAGTGAGAAAACTCTGCTTGAATTCACCCTCATCCTCTCTCTCTCACACACTGTCCAGCCCCTTCCAGCCACCAAACACCCTCCAGCTCTCTCCCCTCACCCTCTCCAACAGCCCTACTCCTTCTTCTCCTACACACCTCCCCAACTCCCTTTTACCACTCCGTCCTCACCAAATCCGACCTCCTCACTCCTCACTCCAAACACTGTCCTTCACCAAACCGACCTCCCCAACTCCCTTTTACCACTCCGTCCTCACCAAATCCAACCTCCTCACTCCTCACTCCAAACATTGTCCCTCACCAAACCGACCTCCCCAACTCCCTTTTACCACTCCGTCCTCACCACTCAGTACCGTTCTCCTCTCAACTCCAACACCGTCCCTCTTCTCACTCAGTCTTACTCGGTATTCTACTTCTCACTCGGTATTCTACTTTTCACACTGTATTTTCCCATTTCCACTCGGTTTTACCATTTTTTACTCGGTTTTCCACGTCCTCACTCGGTTTTCTGCTTTTATCACTCGGTATTTCATTTTTTACTCGGTTTCTTCCATTTCCACTCGGTTTCTTCCATTTTCACTCGATGTTTCCCTCTTTCTCACTCAGTTTTGCTCTTCTTCCCCTCAGTTTTCGCTTATTTTTTTCCTTTCTTCTCCAAACTTATTGTTTCCATTTCTCTCTTGTAGCTTCTGCTACCTTCCCCTTTCGCTTCATAGTAAAAATATAACCAAAGGAAATAAATGCTTCCTATGTTTTCTTTCAAATCTAAATAAAATAAAAAAAAAGGGAAACAAATCATTTTTAAATAGTGTCATACGGGAGCACTCCCGTCTACACAACCTCTTTAGGATTCGTACACCTGCAAAGAACTTCGCCTTGTACGATTTCCCCACCTCAATAACATCCATCATCATCTCCCAAGTCTTTTCCTAAAAGAAAAACACTCAGAACTACGTAACCCTGATTTCTTGATAATTCAAGAATACGTAGGAGCAGGACCTCAATTCCTGTCAGGCCCATATTTCTTATTTCTTTTTATTGATTTATTTCCTCACTTACATGTTTCTTTCATAAATGTTCTTTTTTTGGTAACTTCCGTGAAAATCAATTTAGACGTGACGTCTTGTTGATTTCCCCCTAGTTTTTGCTCAAGCCTCGCCATAATTCATAGGGAAGGGATACTTAGGACGAGACGTCCCGCTTATCTCTTTCCTATCCCTTTTTTTTATTCGAGAACGTCTAATTTAGGCATGACGCCTTATTAGCATTCTCTTCCCCTCTCTGTCTCATATCGAAGTCGAGTTTAATTCGGATGAAACGTCCCATTGACCTCGCTTCGACATTCTATGTTTGTACAGTTCTCTCACTCCATTCTGTCATTTTTAAATAAAAAATACAACAATAAAAGGGAAGAAATAAACCATCTTTTGTAAGGCTATTTATGTTGCGCATTTTCAATCTTGGTACTGTTTTTGACAGGCGATGTAGGGTGCTAATACCTTCCCTACTCGTAACCGACTCCCGAACTTGAATCTCAATTTTTAACCAGTGCTTTACTGAACTAAGTTTTTTTCCAATGTTTTTCCTATGGATAAAAACGTTGGTGGCGACTCCCTGTTTCATCCTACACTTTCTTTCTTTCTCGCCGCGCCGTCGCGATCCAGGTTGCGACATCTATCAATTCAAGTTCACACTTACGCGTATTTCAATCACGCTCAAGTAACAGAATCCATAAAATAAAGCACAAGCTTAAGCGCCCTGCAATCACGCTCAAGCGTGAAGTTGTTTATTTAGTTTATTGTTTTTCCCTCCAAGTAAAGTGCTGTAGTTCCCATTAATTAGTTATGTTTCAGTTGCTATTTACTGTTGTACCTTAGTAATTTAAGTAATGATTTGTAATTAATCATTTCTCTGTAATCATATAATTAGTTTAGTTATTTTAATTATTAAATAAGTTTCCTTTGTAATTAATTAGAGTTAGTTAGTTAGTGTTAAGTATATATATTTATTTGTACATACTCTGGGGGAGAACACATAGAAGCAAGAACACGATTCATTTTTTCATTTCTAATCTCTCTCTAATTCTTTTCTCTATCTAAACCCTCTCGTCCATGTCTTTCCATATTCCTTCGACTGAATCCATTTCCATGGGTTTCTAAACCCCTAGGGTTAGGATTGTGAAGCTTCCGATGGAATCTTGAAGCTGCATTGAGGAAATTATCTTCTGAAGCAAGAGGAGAACAAGCTGAGAAGTGGATCTACTCTGTTGAATTGACAAATTCAGATCCAAATGAAGAATCTCACCAGTGAGGAATCATGGTTGAGGCTTAGGTAACTTCTGGCTTCCTAACTAATTCAGGCCTAGTAATTAGGTGAATAGTTAGGGTTCAACCCCCAATTTCGCATTAGATTTCTGTCACTGAACAACTAAGGGATTAAGGTTTAATGCTTAGGAATTAGTGTTAGTCACCTAAGTAATTAGGGATTAACCAACTGTGAATTGTCCTCTTGCATCTGAAGCTTGATTGAACCTCAATTGCATGTTTCTTGATGAAGTTGTAAGCTGAAGTAATCCTAACCTATCTTTCATTAATCACATTCATCTTCTATATTGTTTCTGGAAATACAAAAATATAGAAAGCATAAAAACAACAAAACAGAATGAATTCTTCAGTGTGTTGTTCTGGTTCAGCTTGTGCTTGTCCAAATTTAATGATTGGTGCGCTTTCCAAAAGAATATAAATCCTCTGAGACTTACACAGCAAGTTAATGGCTCAGGATTTATGCATCACTCATATACATGATTTATATTCTGACAATGTTCACCATGCTTTGATTCATTGAGTTTCCATGAGTATTGAGGAAATTTTTGAGACATTTAATCTTGCTTTTTTTGTCACACATCAACTGCTCGATAAAAGGTTTCTAACATGTTAACATGCATATTTGCCATGATGTAAATTCAGCTAGTGCATAAAGCATACTGCCAAATGAAATGAAAAGTCTCTACTCTGTGTTCACTGTAATTTCAAATAATTAAGAGGCTTCACCTATGCTTTTATATCATTGTAATGCTTTTCTTGAGTGATCTTAGATTGCAAAAATAAAGCAAGTTGCACCTTTTTCCCCTCCAGCAGAAGGAACAAGGGAAAAAGAGCCCGTACCTCAGAGGACCAAGATGCAGGTCCAAAATTCAAAGACAAAGCAAGAAGCAAGCGCTACAAAGATATCCAAAATTGGACATTCATCCCTGAGAGAAAGGTAGACTTGGCTCTTAGAGACTGTGATCCTTTTCTGCAGATGATCAGGAGGAGAAATTGGTTGAAAATCTGCTACCCAAGAGACAAATATGACCCAGAGTTTGTAAGAGAGTTTTATGCCAATGCATGGCCCAAAGAAGGTACAGGTGAGAGAAGGACCTATGTAAGGGGAACATGGCTTTCCTATGGTAGAAATGAGATAAACAGCTATTTGGGGAACATAATGGAATTGGTTAACGGTGAAATAAGTGAGTATGCTTCCATGAGACAAAGGAATAAGTTCATTAAAACTCATGAAATAGAAGAAGCTATTTGCATTGCAGGGCGTCACTTCAAAACTGGTCAAGGAGATAACCCACTACGAATCTTAAGAAAGAATATGACCACTATCCCCAAGTATGGACATTATTTTTACTTGCAAATATGGCTCCTCAAGCATATATCTCTGATCTGATTTATGCCAAATGCTATTTATTGTATTGTATTTTACAGGATGAGATTATAATAGATTTAGCTCAGATCATTCGAGATGAAATTCAGAAATTTGTGATAGCTGACCAAAAGATTTCATAGGGAGGACAAAAGGTAAAGGGGAGTGTAGGATTTCCTACATCCATCACTAACTTTTGTGTAGTAAATGGGGTTGATGTTCAGGACATTAAACCCACCCGGCCACCAATTGATAGGTGCTTCATAGAGCATTACTGCACCACCCCTACACCAGCTGCACCAGAAAATGCACTACCTCTACCAGCATCAGCATCATAAGCACCAGCAGTATCTTTAAACTCAGAGATGGAAATGATTTTTCATGCCATTTACCATCTCAACCTGTAAAATACATCCTGGCACAACAGAGTGCCAATCACAGAGGTCTTATGTACCTTCACCATGGCTTATATCACAACATCCCAGTGGGCCAGTTCAACCCTTGGATGGATCCTGCTCAGTTCTCAACTCACATTGCTTGGCCTGGGGACAGGCCTACTCTTCCAGGAAGGGGTGGACCTACCGAAGCTGGATAATCATTACAGCCACCTCCAGCCAGGGAATATGCACTAGAGCCCGATCCAGAATAGGATCTAGATGCACAAGAGGATGATGCACAGGATGATGAGTGAGGGATAAGTCATTGCCATTTCTAAACTAACATTTTATGATTTCTAGTCTCGGTTCTCTTTAGTTCTAATACATTTTATCTTGCTGTAGTTATTTTGGGTACTTAGTTTTAAAATTTCTGGACAAAATTTTGGAACTTTTCTCATGCCTTTTTGATGAGTGCGTTTGATTGTTTGATCTAATGACATGCTTGAAGTTGAATTGTTTTTGAATACCTAACTAAGAACAACTTTAAACAAGAAAAGTAAAATACATGCAAAGATTCATTAGGTATAGCAACAATTTTTAAGACAGTAAATTTTTTTTAAAGGACAAATGGCTAAATTTAGACCCAAGAAATTGGAATAAATGTGCTTTTGAAAATTTTTGCATATGCTTGAACCTCTTACTGCTAGAATCTTGGAATACGGCCATATTACTATGTGAGTAAGTGGGTAATTAAATAGTAAGAGTCTCACTAGTAATTGTTCTGTATGCATTGCCTAAATTTCTAGTTAACCTTTATCTAAGGAGTTAAGTAGGGAAATGATTAAGGCATTTTTGTAAAGCAAATTAAGCCAGAGCCAAAAAGCTACCTATAATAAAATTAATTGACCTATTCTTTCATAGCCTTTTGAGCCTAAAAATTGTTTATTCATAAATCACCCTAACCAAAGCATAAAAAAATTAAATCCTACCCTAATAGCATGTTTAAGGTAAAAGAGCAGAAATACTTCTTTTAAAACAATTAAGGTGATACAAGAGATAGATAGCTAGGAAAGACAAGTTTTAAGATGGAAAGAAAAGAAAGTAATTCTCCTCACATAACTCAAGAAATCATTAAGAGAACTGTTAAAGCAAAAAAGAAAAAGTGAATGAGAAACCAAGATAGAATCTGGAGTTAAAATTAAGAAAGCCAGATCAAAAATTTTGAAGGTTCATTAGTGATTATGCTCTTCCCTTTTTGCATGCAAATTGAACTCCCAGAAAAACCAAGAATTTTTGTAAGCCCGACTACATTACAACCTTGTTAAAGACCTTTTAATCTTTACTGCTCTTTTGATTTTAGTTTGATTGGAAATGACTGGCAATGCTAACTAGGCAATTCTAATGATGAGCGAGAGAAACAGAAGCCAAATGAGAGATAAAAAGAACTCCTTATTCTTATAGTGTTGGGTTACTTTCTATATGGAAATTCAATTATACATTGCATTTCAACTGAATGGATATAAAGGAAGCCATATGTCCCAAAAAGATTGAAATTTTAATAGTGTCTTTAACTTTGTTTGAACCTGGAAACTGAGCATCATGACTACTTTCTTTGTCTAAGATCCCATACTTTCGCTTGAGGACAAGCAAAACTCTAGGTTGGGGAGAGTTTGATAAGTGTTCATTAAACATTGGTTTCATGTTTCCATTTGAGCTAATTTAGTATAAATTTGGATTGAATTGATTAATAATTGAAGGAATTGAACATGAATCTTGAAGGTGTAATGAGTATGTTGGAGGCAAGAAAAATGTTTGTTAAAATTCTTGGAAAGTTTTAGATAAGTCAAAGAAGAATATCAACCTGGAAGTGAAGAAGAGTTGAAGAATGCAAAACCACACACCTCGCTTAAGCGAAACATTCATGCCCTTAAGTGTGGTCGGGCTTGAGCTTGGATATTTGAAGCCTCACGCTTGAGCGTGACATGAGGAGGCTTGAGCGTGAATCATACACTCTAGCGAAACAAGACAGAGGCATAAGGTCCCTCCCACGCTTGACCGTAGCATACAGAAGCTTGGGCGTGACACTAAGAATCCTGAGCTTGAGCCTTGCGCTCAAGCGTATTGAAGTGAAAAGGCATCAGGACCCCCCACGCATGAGTGTGGCCACAGGAAGCTTGAGCAAGGACACACTCAAGCAAGAATATCCTTCGCTTGAGTATGATTTAAGGAGATGGGCCACTTAATTTTTTATTGACCAATGGTGCGATCCCAATACATCCACCTCTGCATGTTTCTGACTAATCCTGTATAGGCTATCACCAAGTGGGTTTCCGATTAAGCGAAAGAAAAAGGAGCTTAAGCGAGACTCTTATTAAAAAAGAGAACAGAGTAGCATCCTACAACATCGGAGTTTTATTTTTTCTTCACCCATAAAATTTTTTTATTCTTTCCTCATTTCCTTCAGAAATTGATTAGTGAACATGAAATTCATGAGTAGCTAATCCATTCATTGGGATTGGTTGTAGTCGACTCAAACCCAACATAGTGTTGTTGTAAATTTACATGTATGGTAATGAGAATTGATGGTTTTTATGGTTCATTCTATGCTTAATGCTTGAGAATACTTGATCACTATTTTCTTGACTTTGGTTTTCTTAAGTGTATTGGAAAATAACTTTTGAAAATATATCTGAATCAAATGCTTGTTACAGTAGCTGTTAGGGATGGTATCTAATGTAACAAACGTCTAAACAATCGAGCGTTAATGCTGGAGTGTTTTCAAAGTGATTGAGGGATTAACAGTTTAGAATCACTCTTATGAACTTTGTAGTCGAGGGATCAATGCAAATGACTTTGATTATGATGTAAAAACTATCATTTCAAATTCCATGCATGCAGATTTACACAACTTATGAAAGGTGAGATAGATGGAACCAATTCCAACTTTTTACATTTGATTTCCATTAAACTTGATATTGTCTGTTCTTTCTTTTAGCAAGATTTATTATTTTTAGTTGATTATTTTCACTAGTATTCTTTCCAAAAATCAAAGTAAATCCCTTGTTAAATCAATTCATAAATCTAGGCTTCCAAACTAATCTCTCCTGAGTGGAAGGACATCTTTTTATCACTACAACGTCTGTGTGTAACTTGGCATGCATATTATACAAACTTGATTCTTCTCATAAAAGCTACCATTCCAAAACACCACATCAAGCTTCGTTTTCATATCAAGTTTGGCATTAACAAGTTATTAACACCCGCCCTCGCCACCGTAGGACCAGGATAGACCTGCTGTTATAAATTGACTTGGCCCCAGTATGTTAGTAGTCATTATAGAGGATCTGGATGATGTTACCACTGGCCAGCCATGTGATGCAGATCATCCTTTCGAGAAAGACATCCAGGTGATTGAGAGCTTCATTCGATGCTATGAAGACCCCTACTGTCACTTGGAGTAGAGAAGTTATAGGAGCTCGCAGGTCAGGAGGCAGCCATAGCAAAAGACCCTTTGGAACCTTATCCACTGCCAGAGCCTCCACATCCTCTGAAATCACCCACTCCTGAGTATATTCTGCTTTCTCCAGGAGGAGACAGTGATGAGCCTGAGAAGGATCCTGAGGAAGAGTTGGTAGATATCATGGTAGCAAACCCTCCTATTATTGTGGTTCTACCACAACATGTCTTACAGGCAAAGCTGAGGGTAGTCTATGTTCCAGACGTAGAGGTAGAGGTTCTGAAACACCCCGAAAATGGGGGTAAATTTTTTGCGATCTTAATATCATTAAATTATGAAAACAAAAAAAAGGTGAAGCTATCATTCAATACCCTGGATCTATGAAAGATCTATCTCATATATGGAGATATGAGAAGGTAGGTTAAAGAAAACGATTAATAAGGAATTTCTAATTGAAAACAATGGAAGGAATTATTTAAATTGATGCCATATGGTTAGATTTAAAGAGGTTAAACATCATGAGGATTAATAACTTCAAAATATGCTCAAGGTATTTATAGGATGGTACAAGAAGAAGATTTGATGTAAAAAGGAGGGAAAATAATCAAACCATGAAATTTAGAGAATCACTCGCTCAAGCGAGAGTCGCATTCGCTTGAGCGAGACCGAGTAGAGCGCTTGGGCGAGCTATGGCACACGCTGAGCGAAAAGAAGAAAAAGAGTATCAGGGGTCTTCTCACTTGAGCGAGCCCCAACTTGCTTGAGCGAGATTCTCAGGGTTCGCTTGGGTGATGCAAGCGAGCATAAGCAAAATTTGTCTAAAATCTAGATTACGTTCACTCGCTTGAGCGAGTGCCACATCCAAGGCCTTTCGCTCAAGCGAAAATGGCCCAATGGCAAAATACCCCACTCACGCTCGAGCGAGACCCTACTCGCCTGAGCGATTTTTCTCCAGTGGCTAACATCTAATGCGTGGGCAATCTCGCTTAAGTGAGACCCACTCTCACCTAAGTGAGATTTGACCAGTGGCCATACACCAATGCAGGGGATTTCTCACCTGAGCGAGATTCCATCTCGCTTGAGCGATAATACCAGTAAAAACGCAGATAGCAAGGGAATTAAATAATTCAACATACCAAATCTCAATTCTAGCCAAATTGGTTAAATTCATCACATCACATACATCATGTTAAGCCTTAAAAACTCGTTCTAAACCATCATACCCCTAAATTTTCATTCCTACTCATGAATCATGTTCTAATTAAGCTATTTACTATATGTGTTCCATAACATGCAATTTTTATAAAAACCTACATTCATTCATCAATTCTAACTGCATCATACATCATTTTCATTATCCAACCAAGGTTAAGGTCACCAATGGAAATGAGCCATAAGTACTAGGGTCTCATTTTCCTACATGACCTCCAAAAATCATCATCATATATTCATCATCCACACCAACTATCCACATTAATTTGTGGCTTTACAAAATGTCACTATATCTACCTATAATACAAAAGCCTACGTAAAATCCATAAAATCAACCATTTGTCGGCAAGGCACTTTTTACCCAAAATAGACTTCCTTCACACCATTTCTTCGCACAAGAGCTAAAAGGGTAGACCACATGGAGAGTGAGTATATTTTCTCAATGATGAAAATCCAACGATTAGTGATAACATACATAAGAATGCAAGATTAAACGTCTCCTCCTAGAAAGGAGTTCAAATGGCATAAGAAAAATCAAACATTCATCCAATTCATTGAACATACATATTCATCAAGATTCACATAGTCACACCCACCAATAACACAATTACAGTTAGTGTTCAAGAAAGTCCCACATACACTTCACGGAACTTCCTCAACAGGATATCACATTATACCATGCTCCTATGGCTAATGCACATACTAGTGTTTAAGATGCATATGCACGGATCCAATTTCATTTCATCAGGTGATCGCAACCACCATAATTATTCATTCATTCACATTGGTTTCCCACCTCGCAAGGGGTACTCCCTCTAGCAGCCTCCCAAGGTGCTTTCTCATGATCGCAACCACGTTCAATAATTTATAATGGTTTTCCACCTCGCAAGGGGTACTCCCACCTCGTGATCGTAACCACGGGCATTCATTCTCAATGGTCCCGCAAGGCCTCTCAATTCAAATACCAGGTGATCGCAACCACCGATTTAATAATCACAGGAACTCGCAAGCCCTTTATATCACAAATCTCAAGTGATCACAACCACATTTCAAGTACCATATTATGCATGCCATGCTATGTATGCAACAATGCTCATGCATGCCTTAACCTCATAAGGATTGTCTCACCCTCTCATCTAGGGCACCACTCATAATAAATTACAATATTCATTCTACATCATCCAATACATGAATATATGTATATATCATTCCAAAATCAACCATTGTAGATTTAATTCTCTAGTTCACATTACATACTCATAACACTACATCCATTCAAGGAACAACACGCAATATGGCATCAATACATACATTATCAACATACAAAGTTTGATGCATTTAGAAAATACACCCCTCTCCTACCTCAAGAGGAGTAGACTTTCGGGTTTGACGTTCCCGCCTCACAAGTGTCATCAAGTCCTACACCAATCAATTATAGGACCACATTAATCATTCATTCAAACACCATTTCAATAGACATATACATATACATATATATATATATACACACATGATTCTCATCATGTAGAAACTATTTATAGGTTTTATTAATTTTCTTAATTAGGCTTCAGGAATTCCTTCCCTTTGATCATCATTCATTATTATCAAGGCAACAACCTAATTAGTTAGGTTACCACATATACTAACTCCATATTCAACTCATTTTAAGTGGGTTTTTCCTTTATGGCATCTAACCACCATCACCAATCACCATTTATGGCTATACCTCATCATTAATAACATTCTCACTATCAATTAATTCATTTCACATTCACACTACATATTTCCCCGAATTTCATAAGTTAGGGTTTCCACCAAGGTCCAACCATTCATTAATGCATCATCTTTGTCCATCTCTTTCCAATATAAATGCATTTACCATTATTAATTCCTCATAAATATTCACATTTATGGTAACCCACTCTAGGGTTCAAGCATTAAATACTCTCTTCAACTACCCATTCACATACATTGCTTTCCTAAATCACATTAACACATATATATGGAAAAAACCTCAACAAAATAATGAGTATACTTACCTCACACCCAAAAACGAAATGGGTTTTCAAGGGAGAGGGAGGCCACATGAAAATGAGAAGGAGAAGAGAGAAAGAACTTCAAGTTTCCAAGTCCTCTTCAAACAAAAATGGAGGGGATACAGATGACACCATTTTAGCTAGGGTTTTGGAAGAAGAAGAGAGGGGAAAATGGAGAAGGAAGTAAGAGGAAAAGAAGGAGAATGTGATTTTTGCCCAAGGTGCTCAGCAACAAACGAAAAAAGGAGGGGAAAAAATATGAGTTTTGGCTTTAATTTTAACCCTTCATTAAAAAGTTCATCATTTTATGGCAAACAGGATCTTTATTCGGGCTCAATACTTGTTCTGAAAATTATTCCGAGTACACATTCGGACTCCTAATATTATCCTCAACAGCCCTGACCAATATCATCTCAATCGGAGATACTTGGTAGGACACCCATATTTTATCCGGGTTAGTTTTCGACTTATTCGGTCCAGATAAGTTACTAACAACTCCCAAAAATCTTAATTTAATTATTTCTGATATTTTAGGGCATTAAATAATTTGCATTCAGTTATTCAATATTTATTTCCTTAATTTATTCTTTATTTTAAAATTTGGGATGTTACAATCCACCCCACCTAAAAAAAATTTTGTCCCCGAAATTTGACATACCGGATTCGAATGCGTGAGGGTACCGCTCATAGATATCATCCTCGCGTTCCCAAGTATGTGTCTCCACATTCCCATGCTTGCACGCTACCTTCACCAAAGGTACCATTTTATTCCGCAACCTGTTCACGGAATACTCGGCGATACGAACCGAAACAGGAGGAACAGACAAGTCATCCCGCACATCGACATCATCAATAGAGATCACGTGCAAAGGATCGTGAATATACTTCCTCAACTGCGATACGTGGAACACATTATGTAGGTTGGCAAGATGTGGAGGGAGCGCAATTCGATAAGCAACATCTCCAATCCGCTCCAAGATCTCATAAGGTTCGATGAATTTAGGGCTTAATTTTCTACTCTTTAAAGCTCTTCCAATACCCTTATCTTGCGAGACTCGTAAGAACACATGATCGCCGACTTGAAATTCAAGTGGCTTCCTCCTCTTGTCATAATAGCTCTTCTGCTGGTCTTGAGCGATTTTCATCTTCTCTTGGATCATCTTAATCTGTTCAATGGTTTCTTCAACAATCTCGGGCCCTAAGGCCAAGTTCTCACCAACTTCAAGCCAACATAAAGGGGTTTGACACTTCCTTCCATATAACGCCTCATATGGTGCCATGCCAATACTAGAGTGAAAACTGTTATTGTAGGTAAACTCGATCAGAGGAAAATATTTTTCCCATGAACCACCGTGCTCCAGAACACAAGCACACAATAAATCCTCAAAACTCTATATAGTCCTCTCAGATTGTCCATCCGTCTAAGGATGATACACCGAGCTTAGCTTCAATTTTGAGCCTATCACTTCATGTAAGCTCCCCCAAAATTGGGAAGTAAATCGGGGGTCTCTATTAGAAATAATACTTGATGGCACACCATGCAACCTCATAATTTCTTTGACATATAACTATGCCAAATCCTGCAAGGAACTCTTCATACTAATCGGTAGAAAATATGCACTCTTTGTTAAGCGGTCCATAATCACCCAGATTCCATCATATCTAGACCTTGTCCTTGGCAGTCCGGACACAAAGTCTATAGCAATTGCATCCCACTTCCAAACGGGGAAATCAAGTGGTCTCAAAGTACCCGAAGGTCTCTGATGCTCTACTTTTACCTTTTGAAAAATAAGGCATAAAGCTATAAATTTGGCAATATCACATTTCATTCCAGGCCATCAAAAATTCTTCTTTATAACTTGGTACATCTTGGTCGCACCAGGTGAATGCTAAAAATGCTTTTGTGTGCCTTCTCAAGCACCATATGTCTCAAATCTCTGAATGAAGGCATATACACCCAACCTTTCACTCGCCATAAGCCATCAACATCCTCAACAAGGAATAGATTTTTCCTTTCACTTTGAGATCTCCTCATCTCCTGTAAGTAATCATCATCACCTTGTTTCTCCTTTACAAGCTATAAGAACTCATTGCATATCTTTAACGTAGCAAAACATAACTTATGGGAAGATTGAATTTCGGTCCCAACATTTAAATTCTGAAATTCCTCAATCAATTCGAATTCTTTGACCATCATGGCCAACACATGTAAGGACTTTCGACTAAGAGCATTAGCAACTACATTAGCTTTTCCCGGGTGGTACTTCAATTCAAAATCATAGTCCTTCAGGAATTCCATCCATCTCCTCTGGCGCATATTCAATTCTTTCTGATCAAAAAGGTATTTCAAGCTTTTGTGATCACTAAAGACCACGAATCTCGAACCATAGAGATAATGACACCAAATCTTCAAGGTGAACACAACCGCCGCCAACTCCAAGTCGTGAGTCGGGTAGTTAACTTCATAGGGTCTCAGCTGGCATGAAGCATAAGCTATAACACGTTCCTTCTGCATCAAAACACATCCAAGTCTATGCTTGGAAGCATCACAGTACACCACAAAGTCTTCCTGTAAATCAGGTAATGCCAAGATAAGTGCAGAAGTCAGTCTCATTTTTAACTCTTCAAAGCACCTCTCACACTCAATCGTCCACACAAAAGGTTAGTTCTTCCTTGTCAAGTTTGTCAAAGGTTTAGCAAGACGAGAAAAACCTTCGATAAACCTTCGATAATATCCGGCAAGTCCAAGAAAACTCCAGATTTCACTAACCGATGTAGGTATAGGCCATGCCATAATGGACTCAACCTTTGATCGATCCACTGAAACACCTTCTCCAGATACCACATGTCTGAGAAACTGGACGCTCGATAACCAGAATTCACATTTAGAGAGCTTAGCGTATAACCGGTTCTCTTTAAGAATATTCAACATAAGCTTCAGATGTTCCTCGTGTTCCTCACGGCTCTTGGAATACACCAAGATATCGTCAATGAATACCACAATGAAGCGATCCAGGTATTCATGGAAGATGCGGTTCATGTAGCTCATGAACACTGCTAGAGCATTAGTCACTCCGAATGGCATTACAACAAATTCATAATGACCATATAGTGTCCTAAAAGTAGTCTTCGAAATGTCTTCGGTTCTCACCCAAATTTGATGGTAACCAGAACGCAAGTTAATTTTCGAAAACACCACAGCACCTCTTAATTGATCCAAGAGATCATCAATACGAGGAAAGGGGTATTGGTTCTTTATTGTCATCTTGTTCAATGGGCGGTAGTCAACACATAACCGCATGGTTCCATCCTTCTTCTTGACTAATAAAACAGGAGCCCCCAGGGTGACACACTGGGTCGAACAAACTCCTTCTCAAGTAGCTCCTCAACTTGCTTCTTAAGTTCATTCAACTCCATAGCAGACATCCTATAAGGAGCGATAGACACTGGTTCCATACTGGGTAGAAGATCGATAGTAAATTCAACCTCCCGTGGAGGTGGTAAACCGGGTACCTCCTCAGGGAATACGTCCAAGAATTCTGACACCACATGGATATTGAGGGGATCGGAACTATTCGTCCCGTCGACAAGAGCTAGTAATATGCAAAGTTGGGCTATACCTTGCACATCGAATTTCCCCATATCAGAAGAAGGGAAAATGACAGTCCGCTGTTGACACCAAAACTTTATTGGCGAAGAGCCAATCCATACCAAGTATGATCTCTAATCCCTTCATAGGCAGGCAAATGAAAGACACAACAAACCTTCTCCCTTCTAGGAGCATGTCAACATCATCACACCGGTTAACCAACCTGAGACAAGTACTGGTTGGGGTGGTAACCACGAGGGCATTTTTCATTAAGCACACCAGCAACCTCAATCGCCGAACATAGTCCTCGGATATAAAAGAGTGGGTTGCACCCGAATCATAAATGACATGAACTGAATTTCTGAGTATTTCACACTTACTTTCAACTAAGTTATCTACTTGTGCTGCTTCCTCACCGGTCACAGCAAACACTCTTATAGCATTTGGTTGTGGATTTCCACCATTTCCATTTCCATCACAAACACCATTGCCGTTACCATGACCATTACCATGCCTTCCACTATTATAGCCACCACGGCCATCATTCCGGTCGCCGTTGTTTCCATTACCACGGCCCGACCACCATTGTGGCCTCCGCAGTTCACATGTGCAGGTGTATTAGTTTATTGGGAGTATTAACTTGCACTTGAGTTGGTCTTGTGAGTAAAGGGCATGCAGGACAGATATGTCCCACTTGATCACAATTAAAACACACCACATCATCACGATGCACACACTCACAAACATAGTGAGGACCACCACACCTATAACATTTCGGCCTATTGGCATTTGCATTGCCCCTACCAAAAGTATTGCCATGTCCACTGCCTCTAGCTTGGGACATTAGAATGAGCACCCCTCTGAAAACGTCCCCTTCTGAAATTTCCTTGCCTCTTGAAACTGGAAGATTGACCTTTCAACTTAGAGTCAAATTTGGAGTGATGAGGTGAAGCATGTTCTTCATAAATGCGGCACTTATTCACAAGTACCGTGAAGCTTCGGATTTCTTAATGACATATGGCCCTTTGAATGTCCAGGCGTAGACCGTTCTCAAACTTTACACACTTAGAGGCTTCAGTTCCCTCTTGTTGATAAGGAGGGTAGAATTCACAGAGTTCTTCGAATTTGGAAGCATACTCTTTCACTATCATTGTACCTTGCTTGAGTTCCATGAACTCAAGTTCTTTCTTACTCTCATAGCTCTCAGGCACATACTTTCTCATAAGTTCAAGCTTAAAATTTTCCCAAGTCAGGGGAATAATAGCAGCAATCATTCTACTCTTGGTGAGTCTCCACCAAGTCTCCACTTCATCTCTCAACATGAAGATAGCATACTCCACTTTCTGTAGTTTATTGCATTCGAAACTATCAAATATCCGCTCAACATCTCGGAACCAAACATAAGCTTGCTCGGGCCTAAATCCACCACAGAAATCGGAAGGTTTTTGCTTCAAGAACATGTCAAGGCCTTGAGTACCTTGAACAGCGGGAGTAGGTTGCCTTTCCGCTTCTTGTCTATCACGGTTTTGCGTCTCAAGGAGGTCCGCAAAGCGATTAAAAGCTCTAGCTATAGCGTCATCGTGATCTTGACGATGACGAGCCATTATAATATCTATAGTCATAACATTAAATTCAACTATCATCAGTGTGTTTGAATATGTATTTCAGGTTGTATAATTTTGATAATGATAAAAAGATCAAAAAGCAATTAAAGAATCATGGCAAAGAGAACAAGTGTTTATAAAAGAACACTTAAAAGAGAAAAACAGAGAAAACAACATCAGACCTATAAAAACACGAAGACTAAACGATTACAGGACCTCTTATAATCGATTACTGAAGTTCTGTTAAACACCTAATCGATTACCTCATCAAAAATAATCGATTATGAAGCCTCTATTTGTCACCTAATCAATTACACCAAGGAGGCCAATCGATTACCAAGCTGAGAAAAAGAATTAAAAGCATCAGGTGCATATGCTAATCAATTACAAGGATGAAACAATCGACTACCAATGTTCTGTAAGGCCGCTAATTGATTACTGTTAAAGAACTAATCGACTATAGAGTTTCTGTTTATACAATAATTGATTGCACATGAGTCATAATCAAATTACCATGCTGTGTAACACAATTAAATGCATCAGGTGCCACTCACAATCGATTATAGAGTGAAGAACAATCAATTAGCAAGGTTTTGTCTCTTATCTAATCGATTACGTGGTAAAGTCTAATCAATTACCTGTTCAATTACACTGAAGAATTCAAAGTGTAATCGATTACAGCTCGAGGCCTAATCGATTACACTAGTGCCAGAATTTGGGGAAAGCGTTTTTAAATGGGAAACCAGCTCATTTCTCCATTGTTACTACAATGCCCATACTGTGCAACGGCTCTGAAGACTTTAGGGCACCCTTCCAAGGCCTATAAATGCATGACTCATTCAAACTTCTAAAGCATTAAATCCATCAAAAGGGAAATCAAATCTTGTGCCTTGTGAGTTCTATTTCTTTTTCTAGTTTCAAGTTCTGAAACTTAAGAGCTTATATTTGTAAATCCTCTCTTATGAGAGTTTAGAAATTGTGAGAGCTTTCATTTGTTTATCTACTCTATTAAGAGAGTTTATTGATTGTAAAACCAAACACCAAAACACCAAGATTATTCACTCTAGGTTGAGTGGTCACAAAGGTTAGGGTTCAACCTTTGGGTATTGAGAGTTTGAGAGATTGGGTGGGTTGCCCTTGTGCTAGTGAGGATTGAGTTCTTGAGTGTGGGACACTAGGAAGCTGTAATTGCTCATAGCTTATATCTCTAAACTTCAATAGTGGAAATCCTTCAAGTGGGTTGCTTGAAGGCGAGACGTACACCGGGTTGGTGGAACTTGTCAAATTGGTTTGTAAGCTTCTCTTCCCTACTCTCTTGCATTTACATATTCCATCTGAATGTATTATTACTATTGATTGTGAAAGCCCTTCTTATATTTACTTGAACAACTTGTATTAAAGTATTGCACACCAAGTGTTTGATGTAACATCCCAATTTTAAATTAACTATGGTCAAGATTAAGCCATTAATTAAAGGTTAATTAGAGAATTAGGATTAATGGTTAATTATAGTAAATTACTGACTAGTCAGGGATAATTGAATAAATAATAATGATCATAATGCCGTGAAAGGATGCATGTGCCCCTGGTAGTATAAGACAACTTCAGCTCTCTCTCTTACCTTCATTAATTCACGCTGACAGCCTCCTTGTGCATGCATATGATCCCTTCTCCCCTGTTTTCTCTTCTTCCCTCTCAATCGCGTTAAACAGCAAGAGAGTCGAGAGCTTCTGGAGGAACACCAACGCGGCTCTGTTCCACTCCCTGCCTTCTCCTTCCTCCCCATTGCCTTCTTCCTCCCCTTCTTCTTCTACCTGGAGCTGTTAGTATTCCAGTGGGAAGGCTGTGCTGGAAGTACCTTGGAGCTGTGGGAGAGACGAACCCGTAGGAGGAAAGGAGCAACTCTGGCCCAAGATCAACGCTGAGCTCGAGGGCTGTTGGAGGAGGAGTAACGAAAGGACGATCGGTCAGCCTTGCAACTCGAGAAGCCTCTGAACTCTGACAGCAGGTAGGGGGCGCTTGCATGCCAAATGCATGGTCCACGAACGGTACCGGATGAGTGTACTGCTTGAGTGTGTGTGTGCATGTGTTTACAATGATTAAAGCTTATGCATGATTTAAGATTCTGGATCTCGTGTGTTTTATAGTGGGTATACAGCAATTCATGGGGTGGCATAGTCTGTTAGTAATTAATAATGACGAATGAAATGCATGGCTATATCTTTCTTATCACTGTGAAGATATGTGTGTGTGCCCTTTAGTTGATTTGTTCGATGCTATCATCTTAATTCCCGATTGTGGCGTGTATTGGTGTGACTGGTAAATGCATTAGTTGCATGTGCAAAAGTGGGGTGACCCATGGAAGGTCATGAACCCCGAGGGAATGACTTCCAGCTACAGACCTTGGCTAGATCCTGATAGTGCTCGTGGTAGCCGTAGGAGCTAGAGAAGAGTCTCGAGACGCCCATGGGAGGCCGGTACCACCTGGTAAGAGCTGAAGGACGAGGGGCCAGAAGAAGGGAAACCGTAGCTGAAAGTCATTACCCGAGTCGGATCCACAGGCATGCATATAGATATGAGGCTGATTGTGGTAGTGCACATAGTATGCGTGGAGTGTGTGTATGATTTCCGAGTACGTGGTTGCATGTGTGTGTATGTGTGGAAATGAAATATACGTAGTATGTATGTTATAGATGTTATCTTGAATTGCATAAATTTAGTTAACCGATAACGCTTGAATGAAGGTAAGTGTGCGTACTGACACTGATACTGAGTCCCTGATTGTCATTTTACATGTAAAAGCTCACCCCTACACCATTTTTCAGTGTGTGTGCAGGTCAGACTCTGAAGTGATGATGAGGATTCAAGTCCGAGTGTGGTGCACTCCGACTGTTGAACAATTGTATTGCATTATTATGTTTTGTCCGTGTAGCCTTGGCCGGTGTTTATGTAAAATGACGATTAAATACACTCACCTATAAAGATTGAATAGTCATGGTGTCACTTGTATGGTATTCGTAAGCCTTAGTAAATGCATGTATTCATATGTATGTGGTTCGTGCTGATTGGATGCGTTTTCCGACTGGAAGTGTTGCTAAACGTCTCGAGGGCTGTTGAGGAGCGAAATTATGTTAAGTTAGTAGTTCTGAGTGAAGATTTCTGGGTGGCCTTTCCGAGTGACATGTTATTCGACTCCGAGTGAAAATCATAAATAAATCCCGAGTGAGGAAGAGTTTGTATTTCCCCGAGTGAAAACATCAGATGATTCCTCACTGAGAGAGGAGTTCGAATAGTGGTTCAGAGTGGATTGGACCCTAAGTATAAGGTATTGGAAATCCGAGTGGAAGATGTAAAGTCCGAGTGAGTAAGAAATTGTGTCCCGAGTGGTGGCGTTTCGAATAAGTCCGAGTGGGACTTAACTACCTGATTTCCCGAGTGAAGGGCGAGCGTGAGGATTTGCCGAGGGAACCCTTGTCCATATCCAATTGAGAAATTACCTTGTATCTGTGTTTGGTGGGGCCCTTGTGTTGGCCTCGCTTAGGCGGAGTCATACCTCGCCCGAGCGACTAGGACGGCTCGCCCAAGCGTGTGGAATCGCGCTGAAGCGAGTAGGTGTCAGTGTGGAACTTTACCCAAATACCTTCCTCTTCCGTTGTTGTATTATCATGTCTCGCTGGGCGGTGTTGGACCTCGCCTGAGCGAGTGGATGTTGTGGTTGGATCCGCTCAGGCATTGTCATGCTTTGCTGAACTGGATGGGCGGTGTGGACATTTCCTCCTTCCGTGGTTGCATCGTTGTGCTTCGCTCAGGCGGCGTCGGGCTTCGCTTGAGCGAGCCAGCGTTATCTTAGTTTCGCCCAGGCGCTGCTGTGTCTCGCTGGACCGAACGGGTCGGTCCTAACCTTGTTTCCTCCGCTGATTACCATACGCACAAATATTCTTTTATTTCCCTTGCCTTCTTCTTTCTTTTTTATGCCGATTGACCAGTGGTTGGTTTTTATGAAAAATTTCTCCCTATTTTTGGAATTATTATTTATTAAAAATTAGGGTGTTACATTTTGGTATCAGAGCAGACCAAAAGGTCCATGGCCAAGGTTTGCCTACTGTTAGTGGGCGGTTAAGTGCATTATGCCAGCTTATCATAACTGCTTGTGGTGTTAAAATACTTGAATGGCATATGAATATTGTGGTTACCGAGTGCATGCAACACTGTGTGGATTTCGTGTAAATGGAAATGCCATGATAATTTCTGAATGCTTGGTATGTGAATTGATATGTTGGTTTCCATTCGGAATGTTGGGTTGGGATGCATGCTGACTTCATTATAAAGTACTGAGAGGATGTGATGTGGTATTGGTACCCTATTTGCTTGTTGTATGATAAACGCCTGTGATGCTTGATGAAACTGTGAGATTCTGAGTGAATCTGTATGCTGTGTTGAAATGGTAATGACTTATTAATGACTGCGTGAAACGCACCTGGTAGCTTGGTTGCCTCTAAGGAATTACATGAGAATTGCATGAGGTGAAATCACTGTTTAAATCAGGTCTGCATGCATGTGTGTAAGAGTAATATTATTGAGACTAGCATAATTCGCATGGATACGCATGATTTGAGTTAATTCCGACTTGATAATATTGTACGAATGAGCCCTGACTGAATGAGTGTACATGTGATGATGCTGTTGCCAAGTGTAATGTGATGTTATGATTGAGAATGCATGTTATTGTGCAATTTCTGATTGAATATGATATTGTGAATGAAATCCTTAATATAGTTGGAATTGATCTAAGTAAATCTGATTAAATGATCGCATGTATATTGATGCTATTGATTGGGTACAATGTGTTATGGTTAGGATGTATGTTGTAGTGAACAATGATATAACCATGAATAATTGGGTGACATCCGATTGAATGCCTGCATGTGCATTAGTGCGTCCATAGTATGTTATGACAGCATGTGATGGTGAATTACTTAAACCTGATTGAATTGCATGAACCCGAGTGAGTGATTTCATTATCTAGCTGGGGATTGAGAATTTAATTCGAACCATGATTTTGTGTTGAATAGGATTTAGAGGGAATATCTACTCGGTATTGGCTGAAAACCGATTGTGGTATTGCCATCAACGGTTTCACAGGAATGATAAATAACTTTCATGCTGCTTGTTGTGTGATGTACCCTATGTGATGCATAATGTTGATGTGGATGTATTGCTTCTAAGTTGTATGTGAACTGCCATTAACTTCCGTGTGAATTAGTATTAGTTGGGTGAGTCTGGTCCGTGTGAGGCATGCTGCTCTGAGAGGACTCTCCCTGCCATAGGTAATGTGGTAGCATACACGTTGCAGTGACTATGTAATTGTTGTAACCCTATAGAAATGAGACGTCATCCTATAAGTTGGATGCAGCAATTCATGAGTCGGGCAGGTGAAGCTGTAACTGCTTATGGTGATGGTGAGTCTTTCAGACGTTTCCGAGTGGTAACGAGAGTTATATTAAATGAGTGTTATGCGATTGTTTATCAAAATGAGGAAAGAGGGTTTATTTGACCTTGGCGTGTCTGTTACCGAGAGAATTAGAGGTTACTGAGTACGGATTGGCTACTAAAAAGATGATCGGTATTGGGATAAGAAGGGTGATCAAACTGTCACTGAAGTTGGAGTCTTGAAAGGTTAACCGAGTGATACTGTAAGCCTAATTAGGAAACCAGGATTGGAGCCAAACTAAATTGTAAGGTTAGGAATTGCTCGGGAAAGGTTGGTAAATTCCGAGTATGTAAGAGTGGAGACAATTCCGAGTGAAGTCCTTGTGGGAAGAACTGTTGAGTGAAAATTTTGGGGGTTCCAAGTAGAACCTTGTTGAGAGGATCATTACTAAGGTAATGGTATCTGAGCGTGACCTTCTGGGTAAGGCAAGATTCGAGTGACGTAACTCGGAGTGTATCACCTCCGAGAGGAATAGACATCCGAGTGAAGGACTTAGATGAAGTTGTACTCAGGACACTAATTGGAGCTGCTGAGCTTGAACTCAGGTTTAGTTTCGAGGAAGACTCAAAGTACAAATGAATTTCTGGTAAGAGGAAGGAATTCCGGGTAAGAACTACCCCTGAACCCCGAATAATGATTTGTGTAAGAAGGACCGAGTGGAATTCTCAGGATGGAAGCATGGAATTAGCCGAAAGCATAGGCAGGAATCAAAGATTTCAGAATTTAATGTAGTGCATATGAGAAATAAATCCAGATGAATTGTGCTAATCGAAACACATGGGAATTCATTTAAGTGTTCATTCTGATCAAGGAAGAGCTTCTATGGTCGAATTCTGAAAACCAGAGAGCTAAATCCGAAATGAATTGGTAAGTAGTGGGTATTCTAGGGAATCGGTAATGTTGTTTACCGACTGGATTCTCCCCAAATGGTCGAATAACGTCTAGAATGTGTCCCACGTGACCCAACGCCAAGCCTATGCCTTGTGTGAACGCATGGTCGTGCCAAGTGGCACATTGATGTCAGGAGACCCGAGGGTGTGAATACCCTGATCGGTGTTGAGAATGTAAGGCCAAGCGGTCAAAGAACTGGAAGGTGCCAATGGCTAGGGTGAACTGGCAGAGTTGAATGGGGTAGCTACGCGGGAAACGGAGTCCCGAGTGTAATGAAGGCTATGAGGAGTTGTTGTATGCTGATTAGAAATTGCGAGCCAGTCGAGAATGTGGAGGAGCGAAGAGCTGTAGTCGGAGCGTGACCATAGTATCCCGATCTAATGGTTAGAGGTAAGTCTGAGTGGAAGAAGGGAAGGATATTCCGAGTCAATTGTGCCACTTCCAAGTCGAAATGTGTTAAGCATAATGTCTCAGTTTTCTGGGTGGAGAGGTCGGTAAATTGCTTTGGAAGCCAATTATACCGACTGGAATTTAAGCGATGGATGAATACATGAGGAACATAGTGGTGTGATTACTTATTGTGGTATGGCAGTAACTTCCGAGCGGTTCATTGAGGCTAAGTATGCGTTGAATTTCGAGGACAAAATTCTTTTGAGTGGGGGAGAACTGTAACATCCCAATTTTAAATTAACTATGGTCAAGATTAAGCCATTAATTAAAGGTTAATTAGAGAATTAGGATTAATGGTTAATTATAGTGAATTGCTGACTGGTCAGGGATAATTGAATAAATAATAATGATCATAATGCCGTGTAAGGACGCATGTGCCCCTGGTAGTATAAGACAACTTCAGCTCTCTCTCTTACCTTCATTAATTCACGCTAACAGCCTCCTTGTGCATGCATATGATCCCTTCTCCCCTGTTTTCTCTTCTTCCCTCTCAATCGTGTTAAACAGCGAGAGAGTCGAGAGCTTCTGGAGGAACACCAACGCGGCTCTGTTCCACTCCCTGCCTTCTCCTTCCTCCCCATTGCCTTCTTCCTCCCCTTCTTCTTCTACCTGGAGCTGTTAGTATTCCAGTGGGAAGGCTGTGCTGGAAGTACCTTGGAGCTGTGGGAGAGACGAACCCGTAGGAGGAAAGGAGCAACTCTGGCCCAAGATCAACGCTGAGCTCGAGGGCTGTTGGAGGAGGAGTAACGAAAGGACGATCGGTCAGCCTTGCAACTCGAGAAGCCTCTGAACTCTGACAGCAGGTAGGGGGCGCTTGCATGTCAAATGCATGGTCCACGAACGGTACCGGATGAGTGTACTGCTTGAGTGTGTGTGCATGTGTTTACAATGATTAAAGCTTATGCATGATTTAATATTCTGGATCTCGTGTGTTTTATAGTGGGTATACAGCAATTCATGGGGGTGGCATAGTCTGTTAGTAATTAATAATGACGAATGAAATGCATGGCTATATCTTTCTTATCACTGTGAAGATATGTGTGTGTGCCCTTTAGTTGATTTGTTCGATGCTATCATCTTAATTCCCGATTGTGGCATGTATTGGTGTGACTGGTAAATGCATTAGTTGCATGTGCAAAAGTGGGGTGACCCATGGAAGGTCATGAACCCCGAGGGAATGACTTCCAGCTATAGACCTTGGCTAGATCCTGATAGTGCTCGTGGTAGCCGTAGGAGCTAGAGAAGAGTCTCGAGACGCCCATGGGAGGCCGGTACCACCTGGTAAGAGCTGAAGGACGAGGGGCCAGAAGAAGGGAAACCGTAGCTGAAAGTCATTACCCGAGTCGGATCCGCAGACATGCATATAGATATGAGGCTGATTGTGGTAGTGCACATAGTATGCGTGGAGTGTGTGTATGATTTCCGAGTGCGTGGTTGCATGTGTGTGTATGTGTGGAAATGAAATATACGTAGTATGTATGTTATAGATGTTATCTTGAATTGCATAAATTTAGTTAACCGATAACGCTTGAATGAAGGTAAGTGTGCGTATTGACACTGATACCGAGTCCCTGATTGTCATTTTACATGTATAAGCTCACCCCTACACCATTTTTCAGTGTGTGTGCAGGACTCTGAAGTGATGATGAGGATTCAAGTCCGAGTGTGGTGCACTCCGACTGTTGAACAATTGTATTGCATTCTTATGTTTTGTCCGTGTAGCCTTGGCCGGCGTTTAAGTAAAATGACGATTAAATACACTCACCTATAAAGATTGAATAGTCATGGTGTCACTTGTATGGTATTCGTAAGCCTTAGTAAATGCATGTATTCATATGTATGTGGTTCGTGCTGATTGGATGCGTTTTCCGACTGGAAGTGTTGCTAAACGTCTCGAGGGCCGTTGAGGAGCGAAATTATGTTAAGTTAGTAGTTCTTAGTGAAGATTTCTGGGTGGCCTTTCCGAGTGACATGTTATTCGACTCCGAGTGAAAATCATAAATAAATCCCGAGTGAGGAAGAGTTTGTATTTCCCCGAGTGAAAACATCAGATGATTCCTCACTGAGAGAGGAGTTCGAATAGTGGTTCAGAGTGGATTGGACCCTAAGTATAAGGTATTGGAAATCCGAGTGGAAGATGTAAAGTCCGAGTGAGTAAGAAATTGTGTCCCGAGCGGTGGGGTTTCGAATAAGTCCGAGTGGGACTTAACTACCTGATTTCCCGAGTGAAGGGCGAGCGTGAGGATTTGCTGAGTGAACCCTTGTCCATATCCAATTGAGAAATTACCTTGTATCTGTGTTTGGTGGGGCCCTTGTGTTGGCCTCGCTTAGGCGGAGTCATACCTCGCCCGAGCGACTAGGACGGCTCGCCCAAGCGTGTGGAATCGCGCTGAAGCGAGTAGGTGTCAGTGTGGAACTTTACCCAAATACCTTCCTCTTCCGTTGTTGATTTATCATGTCTCGCTGGGCGGTGTTGGACCTCGCCTGAGTGAGTGGATGTTGTGGTTGGATCCGCTCAGGCGTTGTCGTGCTTTGCTGAACTGGATGGGCGGCGTGGACATTTCCTCCTTTCGTGGTTGCATCGTTGTGCTTCGCTCAGGCGGCGTCGGGCTTCGCTTGAGCGAGCCAGCGTTATCTTAGTTTTGCCCAGGCGCTGCTGTGTCTCGCTGGACCGAACGGGTCGGTCCCAACCTTGTTTCCTCCGCTGATTACCATACGCACAAATATTCTTTTATTTCCCTTGCCTCCTTCTTTTTTTTTTTTATGCCGATTGACCAGTGGTTGGTTTTTGTGAAAAATTTCTCCCTGTTTTTGGAATTATTATTTATTAAAAATTAGGGTGTTACATTTGATATATTACCTAAGTGACATTTGCACATTGCTTTGCATTGATTCTTGCATTATTCTTGTTATCTATTGCATATAAGCATATCTTGTGAAAAAGGAATCAATTTCAAAGGCATTCTAAAGAAAAGTTTTTAACACTCAATTCACCCCCCTCTTGAGTATTGAGGCCACTTGAATAACAAGTGGTATCAGAGCTTGACTCTTGGTAGATCAAGCTTAACAGCTTTAAGAGAACAATGGCCTCTAATTCTCTAAATCTTTTTCCTGAGGTTGGTGCCACAAATAGACCTCCTACTTTCAATGGGGAAGGCTATGCTTTTTGGAAAGAAAGAATGAAAATTTTTGTACAATCTATTGACCTTAAAGTGTGGAATGCAATTAAAAATGGTCCTTTCATAACTATGCATACTGTAGATTGTGAACAAGTAGAAAAATTGATGGATGGTTGGACTAGCGAAGAAGAAAAGAAAGTCCAACATAACTATAAAGCCAAAAATCTAATCACCTTAGCTTTAGGCCCTGATGAATTCTTTAGAGTGGTTACATGTAAATCCGCCAAGGATATGTGGGATACCTTATAGATAACCCATGAAGGTACAAGTGATGTTAATGACTCTAAGATTAGTACCTTAACTAGTCAGTATTACAGCTTCGGATTAAATTCTGGAGAAACAATTATTGATATGCAAAAGAGGTTCACTCTTATTATAAATCATCTAATTACTCTTGGCAAGACTTACACTAACAAAGAACTTATTCATAAAGTGTTAAAACATCTTACCAGGGAATGACAACCTTTTGTAACCGCCATCAAACAATCTCCAAGCATCAATGAAATGTCACTTGCTACACTATTCGGTAAGTTACAAGAATAGGAACAAGAGTTGAAAGAATTGAAGATGGCGGAAGAGGAAGAAAAGTCTTCTAAGAAGAAAGGTCTAGCTCTCAAGGCCACTTTTATCAATGAAGAAGAATCTAGTGGTGAACTTGATGAAGAAAAAGAGTTTGGACTGTTTGTGAAGCATTTTGGAAAATTTATGAGAAACAAACGCTTCCAAAAGAGCTTCAAACCTCAAGTAAGAAACCAATCTCAAATGAAAAGTCTTCCTCACCAAATTGCTTTGAGTGTGGTAAGGAAGGGCACTTCAAGGTTGATTGCCCAAATCTCAAGAAGAAGAACAAAGAGAAAAGAGGAAGAAGAAGAGCTTACATTGCTTGGGATGAAAATAAGATAAGTAGCTCGGACGAATCCGAAAATGAGGAAGCCAACCTATGCCCCATGGCAAATCATCAAGATAAAGATGATGAGGTAAGCTTTCTTGACTTAGATAGAGATGAATTTCTTGATGCATTTGAGGAATTATATGACAAGTTTGTTAAAATCTCAAACAAGTATAAATTATCTAGGAAAACAATTGATATTCTTGAAATGTATCTTGTAGAACGTGGCAAAGAAAATGAATGTTTGAAAAAGGAATTAGCAAATGTTCAAGCATGCTCCAAGACTAAACCTTGTGATTTTGTAAAGAAATGTGACATCCTAGAAACTAAGATTTTAGACTGAAATAAAACCTTAGAGAAGTTTACAAATGGTAGAGATAATTTAAATGTATTACTTAGAAATCAAAGATGCATGTTTGATAAAACCGGATTAGGATACGATTCTACCAAAAAGGAAAAGCATTACAAAAACTTCTTTGTACCACCTAGAAAATCTTCATCACCATTCAATAAATGTAATCATTATGGTACTAAAGGACATAATGCTTTAAATTGCTATATTAGAAAGCTTGGACCAAAAGTGGTAAGAAAGGTGTGGGTTCCCAAAGGGACACTACCACAAGCTAACCAAAAAGGACCCAACATAAAATGGGTACCAAGTTCTCTAAACTAATTTTGTTTTGTAGGTATGCTTCAAGGCAAGCAACACCCATTGGTACTTGGATAGTGGGTGTTCAAAGCACATGACGGGTGATATAAGCAAGTTCACATCATTCACACCCAAAAGAAAAGGAAGCGTCACCTATGGGGATAACACCAAAGGAAAAATTCTTGGCATTGGAAAAATCGGTAAAAATTCTTCTACTTCAATCTATGATGTATTATATGTAGAAGGACTCAAACACAATTTGCTTAGCATAGGCCAATTATGTGACAAAGGATATAGAGTAATATTTGAATCAAATGGTTGCATAATTAAAAATAAGCAAAATAAAGAGGTAAAATTTGTTGGTCAAAGAGTTGATAATATTTACATGATTGATGTTGATAGTTTGTCTCAAATGATGTGCAATGCTTCATGACTAAAGAGGATGAATCATGGTTATGGCATAGAAGAATAACACATATACATATAGACCATCTAAACAAACGTGTTTCTAAAGAATTAGTAATTGGCTTGCCAAAGCTCAAATTTGAAAATAAATTTTATGATGCATGTCAAAAGGGAAAACAAGTAAAGGCATCTTTTCAAGCTAAAAACATTGTTTCTACTCAAAGGCCTTTACAACTTTTGCACATGGATCTATTTGGACCTTCCAAAATCAAAAGCTTTGGTGGTAATTACTTTGGTCTAGTAATTGTAGATGACTATTCAAGATATACATGGACCTTGTTTCTTACTCACAAAAATGAAGCATATCATGCATTTAAGAAACTAGCCAAGGTTATCCAAAATAAACAAAATTCAAAGATTGCATCCGTAAGAACTGATCATGAGGGAGAATTTGAAAACCAATCATTTGAAAAGTTTTGTGAAAAACATGGTATTGAAAACAATTTTTCAGCTCCTAGAACTCCATAACAAAATGGAGTGGTTGAAAGGAAAAACAGATCTTTAGTAGAGCTTGCAAGAACCATGTTGAATGAAAATAACATTGCGAAACATTTTTGGGCTGATGCGGTAAATACCGCTTGTCACGTAATGAATAGATGTTTGATTAGGCCTATTCTAAAGAAAACCCCCTATGAACTTTACAAAAAAAGAAAACCAAATATTTCCTATTTTCATATATTTGGATGCAAATGCTTTGTACTTAACAATGGAAAGGATAATCTAGGAAAGTTTGATGCTAAAGCTGATGAGGCAATCTTTCTTGGATATTCATCATCAAGTAAATGTTATCGAGTATTTAACAAACAAACAAACATCGTTAAGGAATCAATTCATGTGAAATTTGATGAAAGTAGCAATAACTCCCTAAGAAAGGAAAATTTTGATGATCTTGTAGGCACTTTCCAAGAATTGAACTTGGATGAAAAGAAGAAGATAACAAAGAAGGAGACACAACACAAGGTGTGGAAACTAAATAAAAAGAATGGATCACCTCAAAAGACCATCCATTGGACAACATTATAGGTGATATCACAAAAGGTGTAAGTACCCGACGCTCTTTCAATACTTGCAATCATCTAGCGTTTGTATCTTAAATTGAACCTAAAACCATTGATGAAGCTAATATTGATGAAAATTGGATGTTGGCAATGCAAGAGGAGCTAAATCAATGACCATGTACCTCTAAAATGTGATAACACAAGTGCCATTAACATTTCAAAGAATCCTGTGATGCATTCCAAAACCAAACATATTGAGATTAGACACTATTTCATTAGGGATCATGTGTTAAAGGGTGATTGTCTGCTTGAACATGTTGAAACCTCTAAACAATTAGCTGATATCTTCACCAAACCACTTGCAAAGGACCAATTCATACACATAGAAGAGTGTTAGGAATATTAGATATTTAAATTGTGTTTGAATATTGATTGACGTTGATGATTCTTTGACTTGTGATATATTTGATAAATAAAAATTGGCTAAGTAATGAGATAAGTGTGCTTTATTCCATGAAAATTGAGTCCCTGATGCCTTGTTGTGATGTCCCGAAAATACAGGGGAAAATTAATAAATAAAATATGGATAATTAAAATAGAGGATAAGTTTTTCGCGATTTAAAACAATTAAAGGATGGAAAAGATCGCGAGATGAAAACTTTGGCAAGTAATCCCTGGACCCAATTTAATAACCTATCTCATATATGAAGATATGAGAAGGTGAACAATTAAGTCAAAGAGTGAACCTTGGATGATTTATCTCATGATCATCAACAAGGAGTAGCGGAACTGTACAATTACATTAAGGAAATGAAGGCAAGTGGTAGAGGGTCAAAGAATGGTCCATCAAATTGATAAAATGTATTAATTATGCGTGTAGGGCATTGTACAATCATATTATAGTCAAACAATGCCAATTGTACCCTAAAACAGAGGAAAAATGTGAAAAACAGGGTCATGAATCGATTCAAACACCCTATGAATCGATTCAAATGTTTTTGGAGTGCAAAACAGTGAAAACAGGACCCCTTGAATTGATTCAAGCTCGTATGAATCGAGTCAGACGCTTTTGGAACTCAAAATTATGAAAACAGGGGTCCTTGAATCGATTCAAGATCGTATGAATCGATTCAGGCCTTCCTGGAACCAAAAACAGTGAAAGCAACAGCTCTTGAATCAATTCAGGGATCCTTGAATCGATTCGAGACAACACAGTTGCTGTTTTTATGCAGAAAACATTATTTTTGGACTTCCAACCCCCCTAACTTTTTCATATCAACTCCAAATGCTACCAAATTTTAAAACTAACTAAAATACACCATTTATGACGTGTGGCCACTGGCCTCACTCACAAATTCTCAAAAATGAGAAACTTATGCAAATAAATGCGTTTAGTCCATTCCTGAGCCTTTTTGAGTAACTTAGGGGTCTATTCTCAATGAAATTGACCCGTTCCAGTTTCTATAAGTCACAAATCATGTATTTAAGCTATTGGGACCACCACACACTATCCAAAACTCATAAAACTCATTTTGACCCTATTGGTTCCTCAATTATGCATGAACTCCATATGCAATCTTCACAAATTAATCAATCAATCAAAGATCGTGCACACTATTGTCATCAATTGGCCAAGAACTTCATAATTAATATTCATTCCTTAATATGGTAAGCTAAATCAACATATCCATATCAACATCAACCAATATTAAGGTCACTACCTAAAAATTGGCCTCTCAAAACACATAGGGTTCAATTTTCACAAGTGACCCCCAAAAGAATACATACTAATATTCACGAAATAAAATAAGCATATACATATAATTGTTGTTTTACAAAAGGAACGCCGGCCAAGGCTTACAAACTTCCATTCCATATTTACCCCCTCCATGACTTAATCCTCCAAAAGAGTAGAGTATTCAAGATACCTACATCAAGCTTTAAAAATGGCAACAAAGGAGGTGAGTAACATATACCAAATGATTCAAAATCATACATTATGATGATATCAATACATATATGCATAACATGTATTCCTCAAGAAGCATCATAAACTTCTTTCACCCATCGTCTTATTCTATTTAACATCACACATGTCCAAATCAATACATTTCACAATTCACACATCACTATCATGGCATTCTCAATAAGGGTCATCACACATTCAATGTTAGTATCACCACTTCCTTCCTCTTTATTTAACAATCATCCATCGCCACCACGGGCTACTAACTAGGCATATCTCCAGCTATATGCAAATGCTCTTATGGCTAATGCATATGCACAAAGGAAACAATAATAATTGCGGATCCGACTGTGAGAAACAATATGATATCAAATGTGGGTCAAGCATAGGTGTGCTACTATGCCCCTACTGTAGTAGTAAAATGTGTACACATATACCTCAATTCATGCATGCTCAACAACATACTTTTACTGGTACCAAACCGCTCTCGCCCTTGTGTAGCACTAGTCACCCCGTGACTTACGGATCTACCACATGGCCTCACTTGCCACAAGTGCTACGGGCCCCTCCCGAACATACATCGAGAGAGCCGTGTCCCGTTGGACACTGAGGTAACTTGCTCATCACAGAGCCGCTCGCCCACTGGGCCCGCCACATAGGGTGCCTCATCACCTAACTATGGACAGCTTCGTGATTCCCAGAATCACTAGGAAAAATACAATAATCGGGTCGCCCTCCCACTAGGCCCGACTAATGGAACCCCTAACATTCCACATAGACAGCGAATGATATGCCATGGATGCAAATACAATGCAGATCAAATGCATTCTCACACTATGCATCCTAAATGCCACTCCACCATCAACAATTTATCCTTAACTCTTTAGTGGAACTCTAGGTTCTCATCATCCTCAACCATTAACAACATTCATTAGATTTCATATACATAATAGTTAGTGGCAATCACAAATCATTAATTTATATATCATAGGATGTTCATCAACAATGTAATCAGTACAATCATGGTTCTAAACCATCACAACAACTCTCATTACTTAAGAGTCAATTCAATGTCATACTCATCATCCCACAAACATAAACCATATAACACCATTCACTCTAAATGCATTTTCAATCAAGTAGTCATCAATTCATTCATCCAAGCCAAATAGCATAACACAATCATATACACATACATCACTAATGGATGAAATCAAGCATTTAGAGAATGTTACCCCCTCCTACCTCAAGAGAAGTAGAAATCAATGCGGTCCGGTGGTCCCGCCTCATCGATGGGGTCGTTTCCTACATTATACAATATACCATACAATTATCCTCTATTCAAACCACCAAGATTCAAGTGATCTTAATTAACCACTTGGTGTTTTATGCCTTTTTAATTCCCAATCTTTACTTAGTCATTTAATCCACCATAACCACCATGGGTTAGGTGCCCAATCACATTATTATGCATTTAAGGCTAAACCCATTCATGGGCTTCCACACTAATGAACTCCACCAATCATTTACCACCATTAATGGTCACTACACATCACAAATAGCATTTACCATCAATAATAAATGCTCATCTACCTATATCTCATATTTCCCCTAATTTATAAAGTTAGGGTTTCATCAAAAACCTAATAACCACCATTTGTGTTCATCATTTTCCATCATTCTCATGTCATTTTCGTGTGCCACCTAAGGCCCTTATAAAACTCAAATTAAATACACCCCAACTTAGGGTTTCTCATCATAAATGTCTCTCCTAACATAACCCATATGCATTAACTCTTTCCTAACAACCAATACCCAAAAGCTAGGGCTTAAAGCTCATTAAAATAAAGAGAAACCCTTACCTCAAGCCAAAAGAAGTGAGCTTCTACAATGGGTAAGAAAGAACACGAAAATGGAGAGAGAGGGAGAGTGAGAGAGAGAGCCTCTAAGTTCTAAGCTCCAAACGAAAATGGAAGAGGAAGATGGCACACACCACACTTGTGGGTTTTTGAAGAGAAAGAAGAAGAATAAGAAGAAGAAGAACATGGTGAAGGGAAGAAAAAGAAATGAAAAAGTAAAGAGTATAGAAGAAGGGAAGTGTGACGTGAATGAAGAGAAGAGTGAGAGAGTTTAGTGTTTTAATTTAACCCCTCACTTAAAGTTTTCCATTTTAAATCACACAGGACCGCTGTTCGGGCTCAATACTTTATCTAAAAATTATTCTGAATATATATCCGGACTCCCAATATTATCCTTAACAGTCCTAACCAATATCATCTCATTCAGAGATACTTGGTCCGACACCCATATTCTAATCGGGTATAATTTCATCTTATAAGGCCACAATAATTTATGAATAACCTCTAGAAATCTTAATTTAATCATTCCAACATCTTGGGAAATTTATTGATTCTATGGTTGATTATTTAATATTTATTCCTAATATTTTAATCATCTATATAAAATCAGGGATGTTACAATCCACCCCACCTTAAAGAAATTTCGTCCTCGAAATTTGACATACCGGATTCGAACATGTCGGGGTATCGTTCTCTGATGTCGTCCTCACGTTCCCATGTGAATGTCTCCACATTTCCATGTTTCCAAGCGACCTTCATTAAAGGCACCAACTTGTTCCTTAATCTCTTCACGGAATGCTCGACAATGAGAACAGAAACAGAAGGAATAGATAAATTATCTCGTACATCGACATCGTTGATAGGAATCACATGTAGAGGATCATAGACATATTTCCTCAACTGGGATACATGGAACACATTGTGTAGATTAGCGAGATGCGGAGGGTGTGTAATCTGATAAGCAACGTCGCCAATCTGCTCCAACACCTCATACGGTCCAATAAACCTAGGGCTTAACTTTCCATTTTTCAACGCCCTTCCAATTCCTTTATCACGCGAGACCTTCAAAAATACATGATCACCCACTTGAAACTCAAGTGGTTTATGCCTCTTGTCATAATAACTCTTCTGTCTATCTTAAGAAATCTTTATATTCTCTTGTATCTTTCTAATCTGCTCGATGGTCTCTTGAACAATCTCCGGCCCTAAGGCCAAGTTTTCACCGGTCTCCAGCCAACATAGAGGCATTCTACATTTTCTTCCATAAAGTGCCTCATAGGGTGCCATACCAATAGAGCTATGATAGATGTTGTTGCATGTAAACTCAATCAACAGTAAGAATCTCTCCCAACATCCACCGTGCTCAAGAACACAAGCCCTCAACAAATCTTTAAGGCTCAGTATAGTCCTTTCGGGCTGTCCGTTGGTTTGAGGATGATAAGTGGAACTAAGTTTCAACTTAGAACCCAACTCATTATGCAGACTTCCCAAAAATCGAGAAGTAAACCAAGGATCACGATCAGATATGATACTGGACGGCATACCATGCAATCTAACAATCTCCTTTATATACAACTGGGCTAATTTCTCTAACGAACTCTTCATATTTATGGGCAAGAAGTGAGAACACTTCATCAACAGATCTACAATCACCCATATGGCATCATTTCCAGCATGAGTTCTGGGTAGTCCAGAAACAAAATCCATAGCTATGCTATCCCATTTCCAAACAGGAATCTCCAATGGTCTCAAATAACCAGATGGTCTTTGATGCTCGACCTTAGCCTTTTGACAAACAAGGCAAGATGCAACAAAATTCGCCACATCACGCTTTATACCAGGCCACCAGAAATTCTTCTTCAAATCTTGATACATCTTGGTGGAACTAGGATGAATGCTCAATACACTCTTGTGAGCTTCCTCAAGTATGTATTTCCTCACATCACCACTTGAGGGAACATAAATTCGGCCCTTCACATGCCAAATGCCGTCCAGGCCTTCCGCTAGAAACAAATTCTTCCCTTTTTCTTGAGTCTTCTTCATCTCAATCAGGTACTCATCATTGGGTTGTCGTGCTTTCACATATTCAAGAAATTCATTCGCGACCTTCAACATTTCAAAAGACATTTTCTTGGGAGTATAAGTCTCCACGCCCACATTCAAATTTCTAAATTGTTCAATTAACTCAATCTCTTCGTCATCATCATAGAAATATGCAACGACTTTCGACTCAAGGCATCAGCAACCACATTTGCCTTCCCGGGGTGGTATCTCAACTCAAACTCATAGTCTTTTAGGAACTCCATCCATCGTCGTTGGCGCATATTAAGTTCTTTCTGGTCAAACAAATACTTAAGGCTCTTGTGATCACTAAAGACCACAAACTTAGAACCATATAAGTAATGTCGCCACAACTTCAAAGAAAATACCACTGCCGCTAATTCAAGATCATGAGTGGGGTAGTTAACCTCATGCGGTCGCAACTGTCTCAACGCATAGGCTATCACACGCTCCTTTTGCATCAATACACAACCAAAACCGAGCTTGGAAGCATCGCAATACACCACGAACTCATCCAATAAGTCTGGCAAAGCCAACACAGGAGCAGAAGTGAGTCTAACTTTTAACTCTTGGAAACTCCTTTCACAATCAAGACTCCAAACAAATGGCTGATTCTTACGGGTCAGCTTCGTCAATGGTAAGGCCAAACGGGAAAATCCCTCAATAAATCTCCGGTAATAACCGGCAAGACCAAGAAAACTCCTTATTTTGGTCACGGACGTCGGTCTTTCCCAAGCTATCACGGCTTTAATCTTTGACGGATCAACAGTAACACCATCTTTGGAGATAACATGTCCAAGAAATTGGACCTTAGATAACCAAAATTCACACTTAGAGAGCTTCGCATACAACTCTTTCTCGTGAAGGAAATTCAGTACAAGACAAAGATGTTCTCCATGTTCTTCGTGGCTCTTGGAATAGACAAGGATGTCATCGATAAACACCACCACAAATTTGTCAAGATAGTCATGGAAAATGCGATTCATATAATCCATGAAAATCATAGGGGCATTAGTCACACCGAATGGCATCACCACATATTCATAGTGGCCATAACGAGTGCGAAAGGCAGTCTTTGGAATGTCATCAGTCCTTACCCAGATTTGGTGATATCCGGAACGTAAATCGATCTTAGAGAATACTACAACGTCCTTTAATTGATCCAAAAGATCATCAATGCGAGGTAAGGGATACCGGCAAATTGGTTAAAAGCATCAGCCATAGCGGTTGCATCGACGTTGTGTCTATTCGCCATCGATCAATCTAGACACACAACACAAATACATTTAGAAACCTTGTGTTTCTTTCCTCAAGATTTATCAATCATTAACAATTATCACCAACATATGTATCATCATAATGCATTCACAATTCAAAGGTAAATATTGGAAAGGAAATGCCTGGTCAGGCTTAATATCAACTACAATATAACGCAGTGAGCAATTTAAGCTCCAAAAATGCTTAACTATATCAATAATATATCAATATTAAGTGATAACTGCTCTTTAACAACATTTAACTCATATAATTCATTAATGAGCAATCAATGCTCTGATACAAGGTTGAGACGCCCTCCTAAATATAGGGGTAACTTAATAAATAAAATTTGGATAAAAAAATAAGGGATAAATTTTTCGCGAATTAAAACAATTAAAGGATGGAAGAGATCGCGAGATGAAAACTTTGGCAAGTAATCCCCGGACCCGTTTTAATAACCTATCTCATATATGAAGATATGAGAAGGTGAACAATTAAGTCAAAGAGTGAACCTTGGATGATTTATCTCATGATCATCAACAAGGAGTAGCGGAAGTGTACAATATCATTAAGGAAATGAAGGGAAGTGGTAGAGGGTCAAAGGATGGTCCATCGAATTGATAAAATGTACTAATTATGCGTGTAGGGCATTGTACAATCATATTATAGTCAAACAATGCCAATTGTACCCTAAAATAGAGGAAAAATGTGAAAAACAGGGTCATGAATCGATTCAAACACCCTATGAATCGATTCAAATGTTTCTGGAGTGCAAAGCAGTGAAAACAGGACCCCTTGAATCGATTCAAGCTCGTATGAATCGAGTCAGACGCTTTTGGAACTCAAAATTATGAAAACAGGGGTCCTTGAATCGATTCAAGATCGTATGAATCGATTCAGGCCTTCCTGGAACCAAAAACAGTGAAAGCAGCAGCTCTTGAATCAATTCAGGGATCCTCGAATCGATTCGAGACAGCACAGTTGTTGTTTTTATGTAGAAAAACATTATTTTTGGACTTCCAACCCCCTAACTTTTTCATATCAACTCCAAATGCTACCAAATTTGAACACCAACTAAAATACACCATTTATGACGTGTGGCCACCAGCATCACTCACAAATTCTCAAAAATGAGAAACTTATGCAAATAAATGCGTTTAGTCCATTCCTGAGCCTTTTTGAGTAACTTAGGGGTCTATTCTCAATGAAATTGACCCGTTCCAGTTTCTATAAGTCACAAATCATGTATTTAAGCTATTGGAACCACCACACACTATCCAAAACTCATAAAACTCATTTTGACCCTATTGGTTCCTCAATTATGCATGAACTCCATATGCAATCTTCACAAATTAATCAATCAATCAAACATCATGCACACTATTGTCATTAATTTGCCAAGAACTTCATAATTAATATTCATTCCTTAATATGGTAAGCTAAATCAACATATCCATATCAACATCAACCAATATTAAGGTCACTACCCAAAAATTGGCCTCTCAAAACACATAGGGTTCAATTTTCACAAGTGACCCCCAAAAGAATACATACTAATATTCATGAAATAAAATAAGCATATACATATAATTGTTGTTTTACAAAAGGAACGTCGGCCAAGGCTTACAAACTTCCATTCCATATTTACCCCCTCCATGACTTAATCCTCCAAAAGAGTAGAGTATTCAAGATACCTACATCAAGCTTTAAAAATGGCAACAAAGGAGGTGAGTAACATATACCAAATGATTCAAAATCATACATGATGATGATATCAATACATATATGCATAACATGTATTCCTCAAGAAGCATCATAAACTTCTTTCACACATCATCTCATTCTATTTAACATCACACATGTCCAAATCAATACATTTCACAATTCACACATCACTATGATGGCATTCTCAATAAGGGTCATCACACATTCAATGTTAGTATCACCACTTCCTTCCTCTTTATTTAACAATCATCCATCGCCACCACGGGCTACTAACTAGGCATATCTCCAGCTATATGCAAATGCTTTTATGGCTAATGCATATGCACAAAGGAAACAATAACAATTGCGGATCCAACTGTGAGAAAGAATATCATATCAAATGTGGGTCAAGCATAGGTGTGCTACTATGACCCTACTGCAGTAGTAAAATGTGTACACATATACGTCAATTCATGCATGCTCAACAACATACTTTTACTGGTACCAAACCGCTCTCGCCCATCTGTAGCACTAGTCACCCTGTGACTTACGGATCTACCACGTGGCCTTACTTGCCACAAGTGCTACGGGCCCCTCCCGAACACACATTGAGAGAGTTGTGTCCCATCAAACACCGAGGTAACTTGCTCATCACAGAGTCGCTCGCCCATTGGGCCCGCCACATAGGGTGCCTCATCACCTAACTATGGACAGCTTTATGATTCCCAGAATCACTAGGGAAAATACAATAACATACCCGTGCACCGGGTTGCCCTCCCACTGTGCCCGCCTAATAGAACCCCTAACATTCCACATGGACAGTGAATGATATGCCATGGATGTAAATGCAATGCAGATCAAATGCATTCTCACACTATGCATCCTAAATGCCACTCCACCATCAACAATTTATCCTTAACTCTTTAGTGGAACTCTAGGTTCTCATCATCCTCAACCATCAACAACATTCATTAGATTTCATATACATAATAGTTAATGGCAATCACAAATCATTAATTTATATATCATAGGATGTTCATCAATAATGTAATCAGTATAATTATGGTTCTAAACCATCACAACAACTCTCATTACTTAAGAGTCAATTCAATGTCATACTCATCATCCCACAAACATAAACCACATAACACCATTCACTCTAAATGCATTTTCAATCAAGTAGTCATCAATTCATTCATCCAAGCCAAATAGCATAACACAATCATATACACACACATCACTAATGGATGAAATCAAGCACTTAGAGAATGTTACCCCCTCCTACCTCAAGAGAAGTAGAAATCAATGCGGTCCGATGGTCTCGCCTCATCGATGGGGTCATTTCCTACATTATACAATATACCACACAATTATCCTCTATTCAAACCACCAAGATTCAAGTGATCTTAATTAACCACTTGGTGTTTTATGCCTTTTTAATTCCCAATCTTTACTTATTCATTTAATCCACCATAACCACCATGGGTTAGGTGCCCAATCACATTATTATGCATTTAAGGCTAAACCCATTCATGGGCTTCCACACTAATGAACTCCACCAATCATTTACCACCATTAATGGTCACTACACATCACAAATAGCATTTACCATCAATAATAAATGCTCATCTACCTACATCTCATATTTCCCCTAATTTATAAAGTTAGGGTTTCATCAAAAACCTAATAACCACCATTTGTGTTCATCATTTTCCATCATTCTCATGTCATTTTCATGTGCCACCTAAGGCCCTCATAAAACTCAAATTAAATACACCCCAACTTATGGTTTCTCATCATAAATGTCTCTCTTAACATAACCCATATGCATTAACTCTTTCCCAACAACCAATACCCAAAAGCTAGGGCTTAAAGCTCATAAAAATAAAGAGAAACCCTTACCTTAAGCCAAAAGAAGTGAGCTTCTACAATGGGTAAGAAAGAACACGAAAATAGAGAGAGAGGGAGAGTGAGAGAGAGAGCCTCCAAGTTCTAAGCTCCAAACGAAAATGGAAGAGGAAGATGGAACACACCACACTTGTGGGTTTTTGAAGAGAAAGAAGAAGAAGAAGAAGAAGAAGAAGAAGAAGAAGAAGAAGAAGAAGAAGAAGAAGAAGAAGAAGAAGAAGAAGAAGAAGAAGAAGAAGAAGAAGAAGAAGAAGAAGAAGAAGAAGAAGAAGAAGAAGAAGAAGAAGAAGAAGAAGAAGAAGAAGAAGAAGAAGAAGAAGAAGAAGAAGAAGAAGAAGAAGAAGAAGAAGAAGAAGAAGAAGAAGAAGAAGAAGAAGAAGAAGAAGAAGAAGAAGAAGAAGAAGAAGAAGAAGAAGAAGAAGATGGTGAAGGGAAGGAGAAGAAATGAAAAAGTAAAGAGTATAGAAGAAGGGAAGTGTGACGTGAATGAAGAGAAGAGTGAAAGAGTTTAGTGTTTTAATTTAACCCCTCACTTAAAGTTTTCCGTTTTAAATCAAATAGGACCACTGTTCGGGCTCAATACTTTATCTAAAAATTATTCTGAATATATATCTGGACTCCTAATATTATCCTTAACAGTCCTGACCAATATCATCTCATTCAGAGATACTTGGTCCGACACCCATATTCTAATCGGGTATAATTTCATCTTATAAGGCCACAATAATTTATGAATAACCTCTAGAAATCTTAATTTAATCATTCCAACATCTTGGGAAATTTATTAATTCCATGGTTGATTATTTAATATTTATTCCCAATATTTTAATAATCTATATAAAATCATGGATGTTACACTTGTGACTGAAGAACATGTGTTTTTAAGTAATTCTGGGCTGTCATAATCGATTAGGTAGCTTCATCCAATCGATTAGAATCATTCTGTCCTTCACATAATCGATTAGATGACCTCAGCTAATCGATTAGAAACTCTCTGTGTTCCAGATAATCGATTAACACTCACGCCAAATCGATTAGTGATGTTCCATCTTCCAGCTAATCGATTACATACTCCTCCTAATCGATTTCCAAGGTTCTATTTTTTAATGCAATCGATTACCAACCTGGCCAAATCGATTATAACACCTGACGATTCAAATTCTGAATGGGTGGAATCGATTACGAGTAACCCCGTAATCGATTACGAGTGTATTAGAAATGTGACTTCTGCAGAATCCAAGTGAAAATCGTTGGCCCAATCCACACTCACCTCTTTAAACCCTATTTCTCATCTCTAAACCCTATTTTTACCCTATAAATAACCCATCATTTACCTCTTCTACCTTACACCTCCAATACCTCTCCTCCTTCCAATCTCTTAAATTTTCCAAAGACCCCTCACTCTCTTCATCTTTTCTTCTCCATTCACACAATGTCTTCCTCTAGGAATATGAAAAGAGCTAGGTCGTCACTTGCCCAAACCAATAACCCTCTTGATTTTTCAAGGTTCTTTACCAATCCTAAAGACCTCCAAAACTTCATCCAAAAGTTCTCTAAAAAGGATATCATCTCCCCTCACTACATCAACACTGAAATCTTTGACCATCCCAGCTTCACCTTCACTCACTCCCTCCACCACTACAACCTTTTTCCCTTTCTCACTCTCAAAGAGGAAGTTTAGTACCTGGAACTCATGCGAGTCTTTTTCTGCAATTTAAGGCTCGTTGATGAATTACTTGAGGCTAGAGTCAAGAATGTGACTCTAAGGATCACCAATGCCCAACTAGCTAAAATCACACAACTTCCCCTCTCCGATGTTGAGTTTGCTGGTGGAAATCTAGAGGATGAATGGGACTTCAATGCCATCACTGCTCGCCAATCCCTTTGGAATGCTGACCGTCCCCGGAGCAATCATAAATTGGTAGGCCATCTCACTACCAATAACCGCCTCCTTCACTTCTTCTTGGTTAAACTCTTGGTCCTTTGTGGTGGAAATTATGCCTTGGTTGAAGAATATGATGTGCTATTGATGTGGGCTATGCAAAATGAGAAAGAAATTAATTAGATTCAGCTGTTGAAGTTTCATATGCTCAAGGCCAAGGATCAACAAAAGCTTCTTTATGCCATCCTGCTCACAAAAATTTTCAAAGCTTTTGGTGTTAACTTTGCTGGGGAACTTCTTGAGAAAATACCTCCAAAAGCATGCATTGGCACCCACTATCTCACCAAGATGGGTATAATCTATGTCAATAGAGCTTGGCTCTCCAAGATAGAAGGCATTCATGCCAACATTCCCTTTGAAGCTCCAGCCAATGATCCTACCCCTCCTCCTTCTACAACTCAAGAAACACAAGGTGAACCATCTGCCCCCATTGACCCTTTTACCTTTCTCTATGCTTATCTCGATCAGCGCTTTGAAAGAATTGACAACACTCTTCAACAATTTCAAATGACTGAGTAACTGCATTTTGAGCTCATGGAGCAACGTTATGAGGAGCTCTTAAACAAAATTTCTAAAATGCATTTTTTTAATCTGGATAATTAGATCCTTCTTGTTTCGTTATGTTTGTTTCCTTTTGTCATGCAATTTCCATTCTGCAATTTGCTTTTGTAATTTCCTTTATCAATGAATGAACTTTTCCTTTTCTTATCTCTCTATATGTGTTTTTGATGATTACGAAGGGGGAGAAAAATTAGCATTGGTGTTCATCTTTTATAACCAAATAGCAAATGGCAATCAACAAGTAGAGTAATAACAAATGATTATTTATCAAGTGGATTAATAACAAATGATTAACATATATTGATTCTCAATTAGCTTTAATGGTTATTAACTAGCTTTAATTTCAGAGCAACAAGAAAACATATGCACAAACTCCTTAAGAAAGGGGGAGAAAACTTTATTTGGACTAATACCCTCATGAGATAAACATTGTTTATCATCATCAAAAAGGGGGAGAATGTGTTTGAATATGTATTTCACGTTGCATAATTTTGATAATGACAAAGAGATCAAAAAGCAATTGAAGAATCATGGCAAAGTGAACAAGTGTTTATAAAAGAACACTTAAAAGAGAAAAACAGAGAAAACAACATCAGACCTACAAAAACACGAAGACTAATCGATTACAGGACCTCTTATAATCGATTACTGAAGTTCTGTCAAACACCTAATCGATTACCTCATCAAATATAATCGATTATGAAGCCTCTGTTTGTCACCTAATCGATTACACCAAGAAGGCCAATCGATTACCAAGCTGAAAAAAAGAATTAAAAGCATCAGGTCCATATGTTACTCAATTACAAGGATGACACAATCGACTACCAATGTTCTGTAAGGCCACTAATCGATTACTGTTAAAGAACTAATCGACTACAGAGTTTTTGTTTGTACAATAATCGATTGCACATGAGTCATAATCGATTACCATGTTGCGTAACATAATTAAATGCATCAGGTGCCATTCACAATCGATTACAGAGTGAAGAACAATCGATTAGCAAGGTTCTGTCTCTTATCTAATCAATTATGTGGTAAAGTCTAATCGATTACCTGTTCAATTACATTGAAGAATTCAAAGTGTAATCGATTACACTGGGTCAAACAAACTCCTTCTCAAGTAGCTCCTCAACTTGCTTCTTAAGTTCAGCCAACTCCATATGAGACATCCTATAAGGAGTGATAGACACTGGTTCCGCACCGGGTACAAGATCGATAGTAAATTCAACCTCTCGTGGATGTGGTAAACCAGGTACCTCCTCTGGGAACACGTCCAAGAATTTCGACACCATAGGGATATTAAGGCAATCGAAACTATTCGTCCCGTCGACAAGAGCTAGTAATATACAAAGTTAGGCTATACCTTGCACATCGAATTTCCCCATATTAAAAGAAGGGAAAATAATAGTCCGCTATTGACAGTCAATCAAAACTTTATTGGCGGAGAGCCAATCCACACCAAGTATGATCTCCAATCCCTTCATAGGCAGGCAAATAAAAGACACAACAAACCTTCTCCCTTCTAGGAGCATGTCAACATCATCACACTGGTTAACTGACCTGAGACAAGTACCAGTTGGGGTGGTAACCACGAGGGCATTTTTCATTAAGCACACCGGCAACCTCAATCACCGAACACAGTCCTCGGATATAAAAGAGTGGGTTGCACCTGAATCATAAATGACATGAACTGAATTTTTGATTATTTCACACTTACTTTCAAGTAAGTTATCTGCTTGTGCTGCTTCCTCACCGATCACAGCAAACACTCTTCCAGTATTTGGTTGTGGATTTCCACCATTTCTATTTCCATCACGAACACCATTGCCGTTACCACGACCATTACCATGCCTTCCACCATTATAGCCACCACGGCCACCATTCCGGCCGCCGTTGTTTCCATTACCACGGCCCCGACCACCATTGTGGCCTCCGTGGTTCACATGTGCAGGTGTATTAGTACGAATGGGAGTATTAACTTGCACTTGAGTTGGTCTTGTGTGTAAAGGGCATGCAGGACGGATATGTCCCACTTGATCACAATTAAAACACACCACATCATCACGATACACACACTCACAAACATAGTGAGGACCACCACACCTATAACATTTCAGCCCATTGGCATTTGCATTGTCCCAGCCAAAAGTGTTGCCATGTCCACCGCCTCTAGCTTGGACATTAGAATGAGCACCCCTCTGAAAACATCCCCTTCTGAAATTTCCTTGCCTCTTGAAACTGGAAGATTGACCTTTCAACTTAGAGTCAAATTTAGAGTGATGAGGTGAAGCATGTTCTTCATAAATACGGCACTTATTCATAAGTACCGTGAAGCTTCGGATTTCTTGATGACATATGGCCCTTTGAATGTCCGGGCGTAGACCATTTTCAAACTTTACACACTTAGAGGCTTCAGTTCCTTATTGTTGATAAGGAGGGTAGAATTCACAGAGTTCTTCGAATTTGGAAGCATACTCTTCCATCGTCATTGTACCTTGCTTGAGTTCCATGAACTCAAGTTCTTTCTTACTCTTATAGCTCTCGGGCACATACTTTCTCATAAGTTCAATCTTAAAATTTCCCTAAGTCAAGGGAATAGCAGCAGCAATCATTCTACTCTTGGTGAGTCTCCACCAAGTCTTCGCTTCATCTCTCAATATGAAGATAGCATACTCCACTTTCTAGAGTTTATTGCATTCAAAACTATCAAATATCCGCTCAATATCTCAGATCCAAACATAGGCTTGCTTGGGCCTAAATCCACCACAGAAGTCGTAAGGTTTTTGCTTCAAGAACATGTCAAGGCCTTGAGTACCTTGAACAGCGAGAACATGTCAAAGCTCTAGCTATAGCGTCATCATGATCTTGACGACGACAAGCCATCACAATATCTATAGTCATAACATTAAATTCAACTATCATTAGTGTGTTTGAATATGTATTTCAAGTTGCATAATTTTAATAATGACAAAGAGATCAAAAAGCAATTGAAGAATCATGGCAAAGAGAACTAGTGTTTATAAAAGAACACTTAAAAGAGAAAAATAGAGAAAATAACATCAGACCTACAAAAACATGAAGACTAATCAATTATAGGACCTCTTATAATCGATTATTGAAGTTCTGTCAAACACCTAATCGATTACCTCATCAAAAATAATCGATTATGAAGCCTCTGTTTATCACTTAATCGATTGCACCAAGGAGGCGAATCGATTACCAAGCTGAGAAAAAGAATTAAAAGCATCAGGTGCATATGCTAATCGATTACAAGGATAACACAATTAACTACCAATGTTCTGTAAGGCCACTAATCGATTACTATTAAAGAACTAATCGACTACAGAGTTTCTGTTTGTACAATAATCGATTGCACATGAGTCATAATCGATTACCGTGCTGCGTAACATAATTAAATGCATCAGGTGCCACTCACAATCGATTACAGAGTGAAGAACAATCGATTAGCAAGGTTCTGTCTGTTATCTAATCAATTACGTGGTAAAGTCTAATCGATTACCTATTCAATTACACTAAAGAATTCAAAATGTAATCGATTACAGCTCGAGGCCTAATCGATTACACTAGTGCCAGAATTTGGGGAAAGCCTTTTTAAGTGGGAAACCAGCTCATTTCTCCATTGTTACTCCAATGCCCATACTGTGCAACGGCTCTGAAGACTTTAGGACACCCTTCCGAGGCCTATAAATGCAAGACTCATTCAAACTTCTAAAGCATCAAATCCATCAAAAGGGAAATCAAATCTCGTGCCTTTGAGTTCTATTTCTTTGTCTAGTTTCAAGTTCTAAAACTTAAGAGCTTATATTTGTAAATCCTCTCTTGTGAGAGTTTAGAAATTATGAGAGCTTTCATTTGCTTATCTACTCTATGGAGAGAGTTTATTGACTGTAAAACCAAACACCAAAACACCAAGATTATTCACTCTAGGTTGAGTGGTCACAAAGGTTGGGGTTCAACCTTTTTGTATTGAGAGTTTGAGAGATTGGGTGGGTTGCCCTTGTGCTAGTGAGGATTGAGTTCTTGAGTGTTGGACATTAGGAAGCTACAATTGCTCATAGCTTGTATCTCTAAACTTCAATAGTGGAAATCCTTGAAGTGGGTTGCTTGAAGGCGAGACGTACACCAGGTTGGTGGAACTCGTTAAATTGGTTTGTAAGCTTCTCTTCCCTACTCTCTTGCATTTACATATTGCATCTGGATGTATTATTACTACTGATTATGAAAGCCCTTCTTATATTTGCTTGAACAACTTGTATTAAAGTATTGCACACCAAGTGTTTGATATATTGCCTAAGTGACATTTGCATATTGCTTTGCATTGATTCTTGCACTATTCTTATTATCTATTGCATATAAGCATATCTTGTGAAAAAAGAATCAATTTCAAAGGCATTCTAAAGAAAAGTTTTTAACACTCAATTCACCCCCCCTCTTGAGTATTGAGGCCACTTGAACAACAATCAGTAAACTAGTTCATAAACTTTTCTATAATCTCATGCTATAGTAATTCATCATAAAGATTTAAGCTATGGCCCTCCATCATGGAGTCCCACATCGACTAATTCAAACTAAAGCTCATAAAAGCATATCATTTTATCGTAGTGTCACATGCGTCCACATAATCATAAGTATTCGTCATTGAGGGAGAATAGTGTGAAGAAAGCTTGGCCGGACTTATACAGATCAAATCTCATCCACAATCAATCCACACAAAGTCAAGCAACAATGGAAATCATTCATTGAATTTATTTCATGTTCTGATAATACTAACCAATCATATCAATAAGGTACAAACAGTGCTCTAATAATAATAATTAATCACAATAGTAAGAGTAAATAATGCTCTGATACCAGGTTGAAACACTGATGCATAAATCCAGAGCCATTAATTTGGTGTGAAATCCTGAATTATTATCGACTTATTGTATGACTCTTAGAGGATTTATTTTCTTTTGGCAAGCGTACCAATCATTAAATTTGTAATATATTTGATCCTTCCCACAGGGATTGTGGTAATTACCATAATCTTAGACTAGTACAAGCTGAACCAGCACAATGTAGATAGAATTCATTCTGTTTTTGTTGTTTTATATTTTCTATGTTTTTGTGTTTTCAAAAGCAGTACGAAATGTGAAATGTGATTAGTGGAGGATAGGTTAGGATTGCTTCAATTTACAATTTCATCAAGAAACATGCAATTAAGGTTCAATGAAGCTTTAGACTCACAAGGAAAATTCACAGATGGTTAATCCCTAATTCCTTAGGTAACTAACACTAATTCCTAAGCATTAAACCCTAATCCCTTAGGTACTTAATTAACAGAGAAATCTAATGTGAAATTGGGGGTTGAACCCTAACTATTCACCTAATTACTAGGCCTGAATTAGTTAGGAAGTAAGAAGTTACCTAAGTCTCAACTATGATTCCTCACTAGTGAGATTCTTCATCAGATCTGGATCTGACAATCCAGTAATGGAACTCCACTCCTCAGCTTGTTCTCCTTATGAATCAGAAGTTGACTTCCTCAATACACCTTCAAGAATTCATTACAAACCTTCGCAATCCCAACCCTAGGGATTTAGAAACCCATGGAAATGGATTCGGATGAAGGAATATAGAGAGACGTGGATGAGAGAATTTAGAGAGAGAAAGGAACTAGAGAGAGATTGGAAATGGAAAAACGAATCGTGTTATTATTCTATACTTTGTTCTCCACACCACTTTACATAGTATGTATAGGTATATATAGACAAATAACTAACTAACTAACTTAATTAATTACAAAGGAACTTAATTAATAATTAACTAACTAAAATAAATACATAATTACAAATAAATAAATAATTACAACTCAATACTTAAGTTATTAATGTACAGCAGCAAAACAGGAACAGCAACAGTACAACGCTTTAATTGGAGGGAAAACAGTAACTTAAATAACCACCTTCACGCTTGGGCGTGAAGGGCTCGCGCTTGAGCGCGATCGTTAATCTATGCCCCTGTGTCTTCACGCTTGAGCGTGATTGGGAGGCGCTTGAGCGTGGCCGTTAAATCCATGGTACAGTGAAGTCACGCTTAAGCGTGACTAAGGTCCGCTTAAGCGTGATCGTGTTTCTTTTTCTTCATGTAATGTTTTCTTCCTTTTACATGAATGCATGCATCCTTCACGCTTGAGCTTGGGACTTTCTCGCTTGAGCGTGAAGAATATTTTACTGCACCTACACATGCAAACAAATAAATGCCTAGCTTATGTACGCGGGCTGTCCAGCGTATATACCCTGGGTTAGTTAAATTACAAATAAATAAATTTCCTTAACTAATTATTATTTTTAGTCATTTTATTACATAATTTAAAAACTTTTGAAATAAATAAATAAAATAAGAATTATTGACAATTTATTAAATAATAGTGTCAAACTAAACAATATTTAATGGATTAAATTAAATAAAATATGAAATTATTAAGTCTTTTCAAGACTTATCATATCCCCAAACTTAAAACTTGCTTGTCCTCAAGCAAAAACTCAGATTAATTAAATCAATTGCACTTACTCAAGACAATCAACCTTTCCTTAACTTAGATCGCACCATAATTATTGAATATCATTCATGCTTTCTTTTCGCAAATTCTGAAAATATAATTACTCACACTTCTTTTGGGAAACAAGCTGGTGATGATTTTCCTCACTGGATTGGTGTTTCACTCTTCTCTCAGTGTATAAGGTAAATTAAATGCACTCATTACCTTCATAATTGTTAGATCAACATAGGCTTACAAAAGTTCTAAACATCATGAAATATGCTAGCACAATTGGATCAGTAAGGGCTTTTTAAGCTTGTAATGAAGTAGGGGCACATAAGCTCCTAAAACATAAATGACTATAACTTAGCTATTGCACATAAATAACTCGAGTGTCCTTATGATGACCTGACAAAGAACATAACCCTACTATTAGAGCCTACTTCTTTTCCAATCTTTCTTCTACAGGAATTCCAATCTAAAGCCCTAGAGAGGGTGAGGTCGGGGTCTTTATCATCTTCTTTTTCTTTTCGGGGTTCCATTTCTATTTGGTAGTCCAAACATCGACTTCCACATGGTTCATCTCAGGAGTGTCTGAGGTTTCTTTCTTGATGATTGACAACTTTCCACTCAATGACACATCACCAGTTCATTGTCTTTTTGCAAGTCCCAGCTATGCTAAGGGAATAATCGTAAAGGTAAGATACTACTCCTACTTGTTTGTCATATGATAGGATGTCATTCATCTCTGATGTCTTCCCAAACCATTTTATTTAACATCATACCACAAAAAGAATACATGCATATTCATGGGACATTCACCCTATATTCATACAATTTAAAATCAACTCTAGCTTCCAACATTATTTATCCATGGGCTTACTTCCAAAGGTTCATCATTACTTAAAGAGTGTCTCCTAAGTTATTTCTCTTTTAAATCAGACTTATAAAGTTCATGATCTGATTACCATTAGTCAACACAATCATATATCCTACAATCCTTAATCACAAACATAGCTAACACTATCATATACCACACAATCCTCAATCACAAATATAGTCAACACACAATTATAACACTGTTCATACATATATTCACCACTAGATTCATAAGTGCAATCAAACTTTAAGTGTTGTTAGTCTCTTTTAAATTATACTTATAAGTTCATGGTTGAGTTACTGCAGATTAACAACATCATATACTAACACAATTCTCAATCACTGATCCAATCATTACATAATTCATAACTATATATTAAATGTTATTAGCCATTCAGTTGTTATGCATGGGTTAGGTGTTTTATGAGTCTCTTATTTAATCTATATTATCATGATATGAATAAGCCCCAAGATCTCATCATCACACATCTTGTCTCCTTGGTATGTCTACTAGGAGGAATACCAATTGTATTTTTGCTTGCCAAGTTCCCGCATCAACCAAAGATAAGGGACGCGCATGTCCAACACAATATAAATCCATCACACTCATTTGTGATCATATTCTAGAGGAACTGGCACTACACGGCCCTAGTAATGCTTATCCTAGTCGAAGTACACCTGACTTGCCACAAACTGTTCGGGCTCGGGTACTACACCTAGCCATTGGATGCTGACCCAGTGGTACTCCCAGGATTCTCCTATGGATCGGGTAGAATCAACATTGGTGCGCTGGTAAGCTTTTTTCTAAGATCTAGAAAATTTCTTTCACACTTTTCACTCCATACAAAAGGTTGATTCTTGCGGGTCAACCTGGTCAACAATGTGGCTATTCGGGAAAAATTCTTGATAAACCTGCGGTAATAACCACAAGTCCTAAGAAACTATGGATTTTGATCATATTATTTTGCCTTTCCCACTTTAGGACTCTTCAATCTTAGAGAGATCTATAACTATTCCCTCCTTAGAGATGATGTGCCCAAACTCATATTTTGACAGCTTTGCGTACAACTTTCTTACGTGTAGCGTGTTCAGAACAATCCTGAGATGCTCCTTATACTCTTTATGACTCTTGGAGTACACCAAAATGTCTTTGATAAACACGACCATGAACTTATCAAGATACGAATGGAAGATGCGATTCATGTAATCCATGAAAACAATGGGTGAATTTGTGACTCCAAAAGGCATGAGAAGATACTCATAATGACTACAGCAAGGTCAGAATGTAGTCTTGGGAAGATCTTTTTTATTTACACATATCTAATGGTAGTCAGATCTCAAGTCAAACTTAGAGAAAACAACTGATCCTCGTAACTTATTGATGTCTCTCTAAATTGAATAAATTGAATAAATCTCCCAAAAATCCCTAGTGAATTTTGTTCTTTCCCTCTGTTGCTACTTGGTTAGTTACTTTTGCAGGAATTTATGGGTTTAAAGACTTTTTTTCGGTCAAGTATAGAAAGCATAGCATAAGGAAACAATCATGCTCCAAAATAAATGAAAAACAAAGAAAAATGGTGCCCAACATAGTGTACTCCACGGCTAGGCCTTGGTTTGAATCATGGCCATGGAGTGGAAAGCCCGAAAACCATGTTGCACAAGTCAGAGCGAACCATGGCCAGGCCGTGGAGCTCACCAGGGTCGTGGTTCGTGTTTAACAGATGAGGGTTGCATTTTTTACTCTTTAAAAGGGGAAGAAAGGCACCGTTTTAAGGGCTCCCTAATCTAAATGCTAGAGGTGCATTGTAAAAGCATAAGAGGCTATTTGAGAAGACTCTCTCAAGGCTTTTCAATGAAGAATTTGAAGGATCTACGCTACTTATGGTTAGTTTTTAGGATTCCTTATTTTCCCTTTTTTTGAAACTTTGTATTCCTTGTTCCTGAGTTGTATGGATTCAATAAACTACTTTGATTTCTTGTACACCATGAGTGGCTAGAATCCTTATTCTTAGGATTTAGAGGGTAGTTTGTGATACATTTGATGTAATCTTTACTCTATGCTATCAATGAATTTATGTTTTCATTCAATTCTTGATTACCTTATTTCCTTATTCATCTAGCCTTTAGGTTGTTTTGAATTAATTTTGGGAAGGATTGAAAAGTGAACCTTATCAATCTAATTCAAGAATTTGAGCCTAAGATTAAATCTAGGAGGGACTGAGAAGTGAACTATTTTTAATCTTTTGACGACCTAAGTTCTTTATAAAAATTGAATTTGGGAAGGACTGAGAAGTGAACCTTTTTAGTGATTACGGGAACTTAAATTTTCATGAACATAAAACTCTTTTTCAAATTAAATGACGATTTATTTGAATTATGAGCACTCTAGTGGAACTCCGAGAAGGGAAAGCCAGAACCTTAGGAAAATTGTCATGGTTAATATATAATACAGGATAATGTAAAATCCTTAAACAACAACGTAAAGCATTCTATCCCTCAAAAATCCCATGAAATATTGATTTGTGATTTTTAATTACTCTGTTTTTAGTTTCTTTACATAAATATTGATTCTTTCTTGTTTAGATAAATAGGATCATAATTCTAAGTACTTCAAAACACGGTCCCTGAGGGGATGATAATTCTTTATACTACATGATAAACCCATACACTTGTGGGCGCTGTCATGTTTTTGGTGCCGTTGTCGGGGATTGTGTTTCTGTCAATATTCAGCGATTTTGATTCCGTTTAGACTAGACATTCTTGTTTTGCTTTTCTTGATTTTTGTTTTATGTTGTTTTATTTTAATTTGATTATTTTTAGTTTTTAGCTTACTATTTTTATTTATTTATTTATCTTTGCTTAGAATTTTATTTTATTTTGCTTATTTGATTCTTGTTTATTTTTTTATTTTTACATATTTTAAATTTTATTTTATTAAATTTAAAAAGATAAATATTACGCTTCGTCTATTTTTGTTTGTGTTTTACAGGTACTTTTATACGAAGGACTAGGACTGTTGATCATTCATTTATTTTTGATCTGGGGATTAAGCGCACCCTCTTAGATAGAGGGGGAAGCCAGAGGCAACATTTTGCTAAAGGAGAACCTGTAAACATAGCTGAAGACAATCGAGCCTTGAGAGATTTTGTTGCTCCTAATGGCGTGGGTAGTGGGCAAGTATCACACGGCCTGTCATAAAGGCCAATAATTTTTAGCTAAAACCATCCCTCCTTTCTATGGTGCAGCAGAATCAGTTTGGGGGTCTACCATCTAAGAACCCTAACCTGTACTTACAAGTATTTGGAGTATTGTGACACACTGAAGGTAAATTGAGCTTCAAGTGACGCCATTAAACTGAGACTTTTCCCTTTTTCTTTGAGGGATAAGGCATGAGTTTGGTTGTACGCATTGTTAGAAGGGTAAATCTTCACCTGGATGGAGCTTTCCACTACTTTTTCTCAATAAATACTACTTGAGAAGCAACACCGACCAGTTAAGAAAGCATATCATCTTTTTCATATAGAAAGATGATGAAACTTTGTATAATGCCTAGAAGCACTATAAGGAGTTTCTTAAAGAGTGTGCCTACCATGGGATACAATGATGGCTCACGGTCTATTTCTTCTATAATGGACTCACCTCTAGTCATTGAGTTACTTTAGATGTCGTAGCTGGTGGCATCTTCATGAGTAAAAACATAAAGGAAGGGTATTGTTTGATTAAGAAAATGGCTCTAAATTCTTATCTGTTGTCATCTGAAAGGAATGCGTTTCCCAAAGCTCTGGGTAAGCATGTTGTAGATGTTATATCTCTTTAGACTGCTAAAGTAAAAGCACTTTCTATAAAATTTGATAAACTTGGTACATGTGCTACTAACGTTGTTTGTTAATTGTGTGGCAATGCAGTTCATGTTGCTAGTGTGTGCCAGTTGGAACTTCCTCAATCAGGAATCTGAAGTAAAACATATGGATGTAATAGGGGGTTACCAAGGTAATTATAGGCCTACATAAAGACTCTTTGCACTGTAAAAGTCAAGATTGGAGTCTTTACTTGAGATATTTGCAGACAACCAAATGAAACAAAATGAAGAATTCATAGAAGATTTAAAGGACCTGGCCTCTAAAGTAGATGCTATAGTTGCATGTAACAAAAAGTTAGAGATTCAGCTAGCTCAGAAGAAGAGTCATACTTTAGTGGTAACATTAAAGAGTGATAAAGCCTTAAAGAACCCATCACCAATGCAAAAAGAGGCAAAGGATCCTAACAAAGCAGAAGAGACTTTTACACCAGGACCTAGTGAAACCTTAATGGAGGAAAAGAAAGAGGTGAAACCGTATCAACCCCTTATTCCCTATCCATAAAGGTTGGCAAAGACAAAAATGGACAAACAATTTTGTAAGTTCCTCAAAGTCCTTAAAAAGCTTTATATTAATGTACCATTTATGGAGGCGTTGTAGCAAATGCCTACGTACACAAATTTCTTCAAGGATATCGTGTCCAACAAAAGAACCTTTAAGGAAGATTGAACGGTTGCGCTTACTGAAGAGTGTAGTGCCTTAATCCAAAAGAAGCTACCACCTAAGCTTCAAGATCCAAGTTCTTTCTTAATTCCATGTATGATAGGGAATATGAATATTGATAGGGAACTTTATGATCTAGCAACTAGTGTTAGCTTGATGCCATTATCTAATTATGAAAACCAGGACCTAGGTGAATTGAAACTCACTAGGATGTTATTGTAGTTAGTTGATAGGTCTATTAAGTATCCTATAGCTATCCTTAAGGATGTCCCTATCAAAGTAGGAAAATTTTTTATAATAGTAGATTTTTTGTTTAAGAGATAGAAGAGGACTCTATGATCCCTATCATTTTGGGGAGACTGTTTCTTGTTGCTACAGGAGTGGTTATAGATGTCAAGAATAGTAAGTTATCTCTTAGTGTAGGAGACCAAAAAGTGGAATTCAATCTTAAGAATGTTATGAAAAAGCCAATGATTGATGATTTTTGTTATAAGATTGATGTTTGCGATTTGGTGGTGAAGGAAGAAGCCTTAAAAAGCCCTCCTTAAAATCCAATAGATTTTGTTTTGGCTGCTTCTATTAATTCTGTAGGTAATCCTTTGGGAGATAGGGATGGAGAAATTCTACCCTAAACTAAGGAAAAAAGCTAAAGTTGAATTGAAACCTCTCCCAAATACTTTGAGGTATGAATTTTTTAGACCTAATTCTACTTTTCCTGTGATTGTTATTGCTAGTTTAAATAGGGAAGAAACTGAAAATTTGTTAGAACAACTTAAGCTTTATAGAAAGGTTATAGGCTATTCCATGCATGACATACAAGGGATTAACCTATCTTTTTGCATGCATACTATAGTTATTGATGAAGAAAGTAAGCCTTTAGTGAAACACCAATGGAGGGTTAATCCTAAAATGCATGAGGTTATTAAAAAAAAGGTTCTAAAGCTTTTAGATTCGGGTGTCACTTACCTTATTGCAAATAGTAAGTGGGTTAGTATGGTACATGTGGTGCCAAAGAAAGGTGGAATAACTATTGTTAGGAATGAGAAATGTAAGTTGATTCCTACTAGGATAGCATTTGGGTGGTGCACATGCATTGATTATAGAAAGTTAAATAATGACACTAAAAGAGATAACTTTCCTTTGCCCTTTATTGATCAAATGCTTGATAGGCTGGCTAAGCCCTCATATTTTTGTTATTTGGATGTGTACTTTGGTTTTCACCAAATACCCATTCATCTTTATAACCAAGAAAAAAGTACCTTCACTTGCCCTTTTAGGAGTTTTGCTTATAGATGCATGCCTTTTGGCCTTTGTAATGCACCTGCAACCTTTCAAAGGTGTATACAGACAATTTTTTCTAATTTGATTGAAAATATGATGGAGGTTTTTATGGATGATTTTTCTCTGTATGGTGAGAATTTTGATAATTGCCTCACAAATCTTTGTAATGTTTTATAACATTGTCAGGAAACTAACTTGGTTTTGTATTGGGAGAAGTGTCATTTTATGGTACGATAAGGTATCGTTCTAAGGCGCTTAGTCTTTGAAAGAGGTATAAGGGTGGACAAGGTAAAGATTAAAGTAACTGAGAAATTGCCACCTGTAAAAAATGTAAAGAATGTGAGGAGTTTCCTTGGTCATGTCGATTTTTTCTAGAGATTCATTAAGGATTTCTCCAAAATCATTAAACCTCTCACGAATCTTTTAGGTAAGGATGTTCCTTTTATTTTTAACTCATATTGCTTGGAAGCTTTTTACAGGCTTAAGGAAGCATTGATCATTGCTCCTGTTGTACAACCCTCAGATTGGGATTTACCTTTTGAGCTCATGTGCGATGCTAGTGATTATGTCATGGGGGTAGTGCTTGGACAATGAAAGGAGAAGAAGTTTCATGTCATATATTATGCTAGTCGGACCCTGGATGATGCACAGGTAAATTATGCTACCACGAAGAAAGAGTTGTTGGTTGTCGTGTTTACCTTTGACAAATTCAGGTCCTACTTGGTAGACTCTTAGGTAATTGTGTATACTAATCATACTGCTATTAAATACTTGTTACAAAAGAAAGATCCTAAACATAGACTGATTAGGTGGATTTTATTGTTCTGAGAATTTGATATAGAGATTAAGGATAAGAAAGTCACTGAAAACTTAGTCGCTGACCATTTATCTAGATTGCTTTATCAAAAAGAAGAGATAGGTGACATTGTTCCTATCAATGAATATTTTCTAGACGAGCATTTCCTTAGTCTCACTGTCTAACATGTTCCTTAGTTTGTTGATTTTGTTAATTATATGGCCTGTGGTATTTCACCTTCTCATCTTAGTTTCTAGCAGAGAAAGAAGATTTTGGCAGATGCAAAGCACCATTATTGGGATAAACCGCTTCTATTTAAGCGATGTCTGATGGTTTGATAAAAAGATGCGTTCCAGAAGATGAAGTTCATTTTATCCTAGATCATTGCCACACCTTCTCCTATGGAGGACACATGAGCACTTCCAAAATAGCTTTAAAAGTACTCTAAGTAGGATTCTATTGGCCACATATCTTTAAAGATGCCCGTAAGTGTGTGCTCACATATGATGCATGTCAACGTGTAGGTAATGTTCCTAAAGGAAGCCCAAATGAGGCCTATGTCATGCTCCCCCTCTTCAAGAGGATTTGTCCTTAAATCCTAAAAAAGAATTGTTAAGGCAATGCTCAAAGGAGTGATAAACCTACAAGATGAAGGGAGAACAAAATGAGTTATGGAAAAATGAAAAGGAAAAGAAAAGTGAAAGAAAAACAAAGGCAAAAGAAGAAAAGATATGATATTAGCCACCAGGATCAAAGACTTGTTAGGGAGTCCCTCTTGGATACGTAGCGGGAAAAATAAGGATTCCCATATGATTTGCAAAGTGTCGTGTTTCAAAGCATAAGACAAACTTCAAATATTATGCGTTTTAGGATTACCTCTTGTAGAAAAAAAATTCAAAGCAGTCCTAGCCTCGCCCTTTAGGAGTCCACACAATCACTCCTACCAGAAATGCTACACCTGCCAACTGCTAGTTTGACGACATATAACTCTTGCAACTTTTGCGTATTTGTGTCTCTTTTTGGTGAACCACCTCTGAGTATCTTATGCTCTATTTATAGGATTATATTTGACCTAATTTGTTCTCTCTTAAGAGTGGGCTCTTTACTTATTTTGAATTAGTTAAGCCTGTGAGCACCTTCTTTTGTTTTGTCTAGCCAGTTTGTCTTGATGATGAACAACACCATAAAGAACAATTGAAGACTCAAGATCAAACATACACAATTCAATTTACACAATTTAATTATGTTTGATGATAATAAATTTGATGAACAACCAATGATTTGAGTCAAAGCATTTACAAAGGATTAAAACAAGTGAAAAATGTTCATCCAAGTGCCATGTGCGATTACATCTTAAAAAGGGTGAAACAAAGAATGAAAAAGCTTCCAAAAACATGATGAATTGATTCAGGATAAAGGTGAATCGATTCATGTGTGAATTATGGCCCAGGATGTGATTTTTTGAAGCATGAATCGATTCATGATGAAGGTGAATCGATTCATACACAAATTATGGCCCAGGATGTGATTTTTTGAAGCATGAATCGATTCATGATGAAGATGAATCAATTCATACGTGAATTATGGCCCAGGATGTGATTTTTTTAAAGCATGAATCGATTCATCGTCACCTTGAATCGATTCATGTGATTGGAACACTCAAAATTTACGAAATTCTAGCTTATGAATCGATTCATTCAATTCAAAATTGAGTTTCTGTAAATGAAGACAACCTTCTGTCATATCATATCGCATTATAAATTGATTGCATGGTCCATTAAGCAGACAAATTATGCAAATTGTGGAGCAGGAGGGAATAAATTAAGCATCCACCATGCTTTAGAACTCCTATAAATATGAGGTTCATTGAAGGTGAAGACACACCAATAGAGAGAAGCATTTCCTCTTCTGTTTCTATTTCTTCTTCGTTCTTCATTCACCAACAGAGAGAAGCATTTCCTCTTTTGTTTCCATTTCATCTTTATTCTTTACATCGAAGAGAAACAATTCCTTTTCAAGTTTCCATTTCTCCTCCTTTGTTCTTCCATTAGGCAACCTTTCCTTATTTTTTATATATTTTCTAAGAGTTAATTAAAAAATGTTTTGAGTATTTAAGATTGTAAATCCTCTCTAAGGATTATTATTTTGTGAGAGTTTTTTTTTAAAATTGTATATTCATTTTATTAAGAGTTTATTCTTGTAACATTTAATCCAAGAACTACGTGACCCTGATTTCTCGAGAATACGTAGGAGCGGGAATCAATTCCCGTCGGGCCTACTTTCACTTTTTTTTATATTTGTTTCACCTTGATTAAATTTATATTATTATTGCTTAATTTTAAAATTGTTTTATCATGAGAAGGTTAATTTAGATAAGATGTCTTGTTAATCTTTTCAATTTTTCAATATGTTGTTATTTTTTAATTAATAATATTTTAAAAGGGGGATAATTTAGATGAGACGTCTTGTTGATCTCTCATGTCTTCAATGTATTCCATTTTACTTATAAAAAGTAAGGTTAATTTGGATAAGATGTCCTGTTAATCTCCAGTTTTGTTAATTAACTTTATTTTACCTCATTCTATTTTACTTTATTTTACTCGTTAAATTTTTGTTTAAAAATTAAGTTTATTTTGGGCAGGATGTCCTGTTAATCTTTACTTTCACTTTGTTTTCTTCTTTCTTACTATCACTATTCGGTCAAATTTCTTACTGTCACTGTTTTGTCGTTTCTTATTATCACTGTTTAATCAAGTTGTTCGATTTAAGATTAATTTGGATGGGACGTCCTGTTAATATTATTGCGAAACTTCCTCATCTATTTTGTTTGTTCCTTTTCTAAAGAAGCTAAAATAATTTACGGGCTACTTATAATGCATGTTATCAAATTGAGATAACCGTTTTATAACGGACAGTTGTGAGGTTCTAATACCTTCCTCACCTATAATTCGACTCCCGAACATGAAATCTCATTCATTATTGACCAGTGATTTAACAAAGGTTTTTTTGGTATTTTATCCTTAAAAATATTGGTGGCGACTCCCTATTTTTTGAAAGGATTTCGAAATCCGTTTGACCGTGTTTTAAGGGTCGGTCATGCCACTGCGATCCCGGTCGCGACAAGGCCTAATAGCTTTATTTTAGTCCAACTAAAATAAAATAAAAACAAAACATTTTCTAATGGGATTACTCTATGTGTGTGACCCTATAGGTAAAATACTCGGTCATATTAATAATAAATTATTTTATTATTAGTATAAAATAAGAGCGACATCTAGTAACGCATCATTATGTCTAAATATTATTTAATATCAACATAACCTAAAAGTGATAATTATTTTATATATTTGTTCCTTTTGTCATGATATCCTAATTGGGCCCAAAGCACGGTTACGTCATCCTTGTATGGCCCAATTTATTTTACTTGATACCAGAGTAGACTTTATCTGAATAAATATCTATTATTTATTCTTTCTAGCATGGCCATGCATTTCCTTAGTCTCACTCTATCAAATGACCTATAGATATCACTTCTGTCATATAAGAGAGGTAAATCCCATCTACATCACTCATATCCCTCTGCATAATTTGTTCATTACCTAATCACAACCTTTATAGTCCTCTTGTAAGAGAAGACGTTTGATTGTATTAAAACAACAAACTCCTCCTGTAGGAATAGTAATCAAATGGCCTATAAATATCACTCCTGTCACATAAGAGAGGCAAAGCCCATCTATATCACTCATATCCCTCTGCATAATTTGTTCATTACCTAATCACAACCTTTATAGTCCTCTTGTAAGAGAAGACGTTTGATTGTATTAAAACAATAAACTCCTCATGTAGGAATCTTAGTGACTTCAGGTCGAAGGACTACATACACCATTATCACATTGAGAATCATTTATGATATTCATCTAACGATCCATGCAACATTCTCATGATGGGTTTGTCCAGGACATCTTTACTCTTAATGTGTACCCGTGTGAAGACTTGATATCATCTATATTTATAATGTATGAGATCAGATCATCAGTACACTTACACACTAATCTCAATGTATTTACATGTCCCCACGTAAATACTTAACTAGGGACATTTTAGGAATAACTTTCTTATGACCTTTTACTCCAAGGATAAATATGTTTTAAAACAATTTTAAACTGAAATGCTTATTTTATTAATAAGCAGAAAAATGATACAAATGGAAAAAGCATAAAAGCTTATAGTGAATACACTAATAATCTCCCACTTGCAGTAGAGCCAATAATACATTTGCTTAATGCCTAATGATCGAGTCTGTCCTCATGTTTTATTATGTAAGAGGTTTTATGAATGGGTCAACAATATTCTCATTGGTATGCACCTTACATATTTTTACATCTCCTCGGTCAAGGATCTCTTGAATGAGATGTAAATGCCTAAGTATATGCTTGGATTATTGATGTGATCTAGGTTCCTTAGCTTGTGAGATTGCTCCACTATTGTCATAGTAGAGACTTATGGGGTCCATAATGCTAGGAACAACCCCAAGTTTTGTTATGAACTTCTTGATCCATATTGCCTCTTTTGCAGTATTTGAGGTAAGAATATACTCAGACTCTATGGTAGAATCAACAACTATCTCTTGCTTCAAACTCTTCTATTTCACAGTGCCACCATTTAGACAAAACATGTACCCAGATTGCGATCTTGAGTCATCCTTATCAGTTTGGAAGTAAGCATCAGTGTAACCTTTTACTGAAACGCCTCAGAAATTGGGGGAAAATGTTTTGTGATTTTAACATCATTAATAAATGAAGACTTAAAGTGGTGAAGCTTTAATTCAACACCCTGGATCTATGAAAAACCTATCTCATATATAGAGATATGAGAAGGTAAGTTAAAAATGGTTAATGAGAAATCTTCAATTAAAAACAGTGGAAAGAATTATTTAAATTGATGCTATATAATTGGATTTAAAGAGGTTAAACATCATGAGGTTTAATGACTTCATAATATGCCCAAAGTATTTTTAAGTTGTTACAAGAAGAAGATTTGATGCAAAGGGAAAGAAAAATAATCAAAACAATACAATTTGGAAAATCAGGGCACCACTCTCTCAAGCAGCCCACTCTCGCTCGAGCGAGTCTGCGTGGTACGCTTGAGCAAACTAGAAAACCACGCTTGAGCGAAAAAGAGGAAAACAGCATCAGATGCCCATCTCGCTTGAGCGAGATTGCTCCAGTAGCCAATCCCATTTCCCCTCGCTTGAGCGAGCCTCCAAAAACACTGGCCATTCACTCAAGCAAAATTAGTCCAGTAGTTAACACCTGATGTATAGGAATTCTCGCTTGGGCGAGATACCAGCTCGCCTGAGCGAATCTTTCCCAGAACCAAGTCCACTCAGCTCTCACTCAAGCGAAGGCAAACCCGCTCGAGCGAGAATTATCCAGTAAGCATAGACCAACAGCAAGGGCATCTCGTCTAAGCGAGAACCATTCTCGCTTGAGTGAGATTGGGTCAGTGGCCCTATAACTGATACAAGGGGTACTCCCTCTAGCAGCCTCGCAAGGTGCTTTCTCATGATCACAACCACATTCAACAATTGATAATGGTTTCCTACCTCGCAAGGGGTACTTCCGCCTCGTGATCACAACCACAGGCATTCAATCTCAATGGTCCCGCAGGGCCTTCCATTTCAAACACCAGGTGATCATAACCACTGGCTCAAACCATAGGAACTCGCAAGCCCTTTATACCTTAAATGCCAAGTGATCGCAACCACTTTTCAAGCATCATGTTATGCATGCCATGCTATGTATGCAACAATGCTCATGCATGCCTTAACCTCATAAGGATTATCTCACCCTCTCATCTAGGGTACCACTCATACTCAATCATAATATTAATCCCACATAATCAAATATGTATACATACCATTTCACAATCAACCATCGTAAGATTCAATCTGTATTTCATATCATACACATAAAGCACTACATCCATTCAAGGAGCAACATGTAACATGGCATCAATACATACATTATCAACATACAAGGTTCCATGCATTTAGAAAATATACCCCTCTCCTACCTCAAGAGAAGTAGACTTCTGGGTTTGATGTTCCTGCCTCACAAGTGGTATCAAGTCCTACACCATTCAATTATAGGATCACATCAATCATTCATTCAAGCACCATTTTCAATATACATACATTTATATATACACATGATTCTCATCATGTAAAAACTATTTATAGTTCTATTCATTTGCCCAATTAGGCTTCGGGAATTCCTCCCCTTAAATCAAGGCTCATTAAGGTTAAAAGGGTCATAACATAAGTTACCCATACATATTATTTCCACATCTAACTCCTTAAGTGGGTTTTCCTTATTAATTGTTCCCAACTACCATTATAAATCATCATCTATAGAAATCTCTTATCATAAATGACATTTTCATCATCATTTAATGCCTCTCCCATTCATCTTACACATTTCCCCCTAATTTCATAAGTTAGGGTTTTATGAAAACCCAACCATATCATAAATGCACATCAATATTCATCATCCTTCAACCCCATTTTCGTGTACCTAATTAATGCTCATAAAAGTCCACATTTATTTCACCCCACCTTAGGTTTTCATATTTAAAGCTTCTCCTAACAACCCATATGCACTCAATACTCTCCCAAGCCTTAATAATCCATATTTTAGGGGCCAAATACCATTAAAATGAGAAAGAGCTTACCTCAATCAAGAAACAAAAATAGGTTGCTAGGAAGAGGAAGGTGAGCTCGAAAATGGAGGAGAAGAAGGGAAAAACTTCAAGCACCCATTGTCTTCACCTTGCCCAATGGTGAACAAAAATGAGACGGGAAGGGGCACCACTTGGTCAAGCTCTTTGGAGAAAAAGAAGATGAAGAAAATGTAATGAATGGGAATAAGAAAAATGAGAATAAAGGAGAACAAGAGTGTTTCCCCCTTTTGGGCAAAAAAATAACATGAATAATGAGAGTGAGAGTGAAGTGTTGTTTTAATTTTAGCCTCACTCATTTATATTTCCCATTTTGCCATAAACAGGATCTCTGTTTGGGCCCGATACTCATTCTAAAAATTATTCCGAATACACATTCAGATTCTCAATAATATTATCTACAGCCCTGACCAATGGCATCTCAATCAGAGATACTTGGTCCGACACTCATATTTTAACCGGGTCAGTTTTATGATTATTCGGTCCCAATAAATTACTAACAGCTCCCAAAAATCTTAATTTAATTATTTCTAATATTTTGGGACATTAAATAATTTGCATTCAATTATTTAATATTTATTTCCTTAATTTATTCTCTATTTTAAAATTTAGGATGTTACATTTATAATAAACTCTTTTTCCCCACCATAAATCAAGAATGAATCCTTAGTTTTTCTTAAGTATTTTAGGATATTCTTGACAGCAGTTCAGTGACTTTCACTAGGATCAGACTGGTATCTTCTCGTCATGCTTAAAGCATACGAGACATCTGGTCGAGTACATATCATGGCATACATGATTGATCCAATAGCAGATGCATATGGAATCTTATTCATCCGTTCTCTCTTTTCTTTAGTGGAAAGAGATTGAGCCTTTGATAGGCTTATGCTATGAGCCATAGGCAAAGTTCCTTTCTTGGAATCTTGCATGTTAAACATTTTTAACACTTTGTCTATGTATGTATTCTGACTTAGGTCAAGAAGTTTTCTTGATCTATCTCTATAGATCTTAATTCCCAACACGTAGGTTGCTTCACCTATGTCTTTCATAGAAAAACAGCTTCCCAACCAAGTCTTCACAGATTTGGGTTATGTCATATACACTTCCTCAAGAAGATTTCCATTAAGGAAAGTAGTCTTGACATCTATTTTACATATCTCATAATCATGGTATGCAGCAATAGCAAGTAGAATCTGAATAGTCTTTAGCATAGCAACCAGGGAAAAAGTTTCATCATATGTTGAAACCTTTAGCCACCAACCTTGCTTTAAAGGTACTTATGTTACCATCCATGTCAGTTTTCCTTTTGAAAACTCACTTTTATCCTATAGGTTTTACCCTTTTAGGTGCATCAACTAAGTTCTAAACTTGATTAGTGTATATGGAGTCCATTTCAGATTCCATGGCTTCTAGCCATTTCTTAGATTTTGGACTTGCAATGGCCTATTCATAAGATGTTGGCTCATTTTGATCCATTAGCAATACGTCTCCTTTCTAAGTTACAAGAAATCCATATCTTTCAGGTTGTTAACGTATTCTACCTGATCTACGCAAGTCTTATGCTACTGGAGCTGGTGTTATCACAACATTTTATAGGACTTGCTCTATTTCCATCATTGGGTCTTTAATGCCTTGTGAGTCTTGAATTTCTTCAAGTTTTACTTTCCTCCCACTAATTCTTGTAGAGATAAATTTGCTTTCTAAGAATACAATATTCCGAGCAATAAACACTTTGCCTCGGTAGGGTTGTAAAAATAATAACCCTTATTTTCTTTTGGGTATCCCATAAAAAGACATTTATCTTACTCAGGCTTAAGTTTATCAGAATTTTGATGCTTAACATAAGCTTCACAGCCCTAAATCTTAAGAAAAGACATACTAGATCATTTCCCAGTCCATATCTCATATGATGTCTTTATGACAGCCTTTGATGGAACATGGTTAAGTATGAAATTTGCTGTCAACAAAGCATGTCCCTAGAAGGAATGAGGGAGGTTAGTTTGACTCATCCTTGATTGACCATGTCCAACAAGGTTTTATTCCTTCGCTTAGAAACCCTATTTCCATTTTGGTGTTCTAAGGGGAGTAAGTTGAGATATAATCCCACACTCTTTAAGAAATTCATCAAAATCTAGGCTCAAATATTTGCCACCTCGATTGGATCGAAGTGCTTTAATTGTCTTACCAAGTTGGTTCTCTACTTCATGCTTAAACTCCTTAAACTTTTCAAAGGATTCTGATTTATGTTTCATGAAAAAAATAAATCCATATCTACTGAAATCATTAGTAAAAGTGATGAAGTAACTAAAACCTCCCGTAGCCATTGTCCTTATGGGCCCACATACGTCACTATGTATCAAGCCAAGAAGATCACTCGCCCTTTCACCTTTCCCGGTAAATGGGGTCTTAATCATCTTCCCTAATAAACAAGATTCGCATGTATCTATTGATTCAAAATCAAAAGATTCTAAATATCAATCTCGATGGAGATAAGAAATACGTTTCTCCTTTATATGTCCTGGGCGACAATGCGAAAGATAAGTTGGGTTTAAATCATTTGTTTTAACCCTTTTAGTATTAATGTTATTGATGCTTAATCATCGGATGATTAAATTCTTTTAGCAAGCGCACCAATCGTTAAACTTATAATATATTTGATCGTCCAATAGGGATTGAGGTAATTACCATAACCTAGGACTAGTACAAGCTGAACCAGAACAAAATAAGATAGGATTCATTCGTTTTATGCTTTTCTTTAATTTCTAAGTTTTTGTATTTTCAGAAACAATATAAAAAGTGAAATGTAATTAATGAAGAATAGGTCAGAATTACTTCAGCTTACAATTTCATTAGGAAACATGCAATTAAGGTTCTATCAAGCTTCAGACTTAAGAGGACAACTTCACAGATGGTTAATCCCTAATTCCTTAGGTGATTAACACTAATCCTAAGCATTAAACCCTAATCCCTTAGGTGTTCAGTAACAGAGGAATCTAATGTGAAATTGGGGGTTAAACCCTAGCTATTCAACTAATTGCTAGGCCTGAATTAGCTAGGAAGCCAGAAGTTACCTGAGCTTTCAACCAGGATTCCTTACTGGTGAAATGCTTTAATTATGTCTAGATTTGTCAATCCAGTAGAGTACCTCCACTTCTCAGCTAGTTCTCCACATGCTTCAAAAGATGATTACCTCAATTCAGATTCAAGAATCCATTACAAACCTCAGTAATCCTAACCCTAGGGGTTTGGCAACCCATGGAATTGGATTTAGAAGATGGAATGCAGAGAGTCATGAAAGAGAGAGTTTAGTGAGAGAAAAAGTTTAGAGAAAGGTTGAGAATCAGAAAATGAAAGTAATGTTATTGCTTTTGTGTTAAGTTACAAGGAAATTATCTATATATAGTTTTTTTGCCTTGAACTAACTACTTAATAAAGTTTAATCACACAATTGCCTCAAAGAGGCTTACAAGCAAATAAATAGAAATTAATAACTGAACAAATAATTAAAAATCAAGTGTTTCTGGTTTCCCTCCTAGTGGCATGTAGGAACGCCCACCTACCAGCGTATGTACGCTGGGATTCTGCCTGGTTGGGAGCTGTATGCCTTTGCTTAGATGATCTGCATGTATGTACGCTAGGGGCCTAGCGTATATACACTTGGCTACTGGTGTGATGGTTTTGGTTCTGTTTCTAGGCATATGTACACCCTCCTACCCAGTGTATATACGCTGGGGTACTGCCTTGGCACCTTGATCTTCTTTCCTTGTATGTTAGTATGCTCTTTGCCAGCGTATGTACTCTGAGTTACTGGATCTGGTCTGTCTGAATGGGCGTATGATACACTGAGTTGGGCATATGTACACTAAACTTCTTGGACTTGGATCGTGTCAAACACAAGTAACAAATGCCTAGCGTATATACACTGGCTTTTCAATGTATGTACGCTGAGTTACTGGATTTCTCAATAAACTTCCTTCCTTATGTGTTTATCTTTTTATCAATTTGCTTGCACAATTTAATACATATTTTAATTAAATAAGTAAAACCCGAAGAATGACAAAACACTGCTTAAACGATGCCAAACTCAACAATACTTAATGGATTAAGTTAAATTAAAGATAAAATTATTAAGTCTTTTCAAGACTTATCAGTTATAGATAGGGGTTTCGAGATCTAGAACATAAAGTCCATTACTCAAATTTGCACAATGATAAAACATGTGATTTAAATAAACAAAATAAATATTGTTCTTTATTATAAAGGAAAACCCTTTCTTATCAAGACAAGAAACAAGAATCATGTTTTTCCTTATTGCCAGAACAAAATAATAATTATCGAATTCAAGGACTAACCCTAAGGGCAAGGATAAAAAATAAGTCCGTACAGGTAATGCAACAACTCTTGCTCCATTTCCAATGTGTAGGTTTACCTCACCCTTCATCAACTTCCTACTCTTTCTTAGATCCTGCATATTAAGACAAATGTGAGATCCATATCCAGTATCTAATACCCATGATGTTGAAGTTGACATGTTAATTTCTATAACAAAAATACCTGAAGTGGAAGTCTTACTTCCCTTCTTCTTAAGCTCTTCTAGGTACTTTGGACAGTTTTTCTTCTAGTGTCCCTTTTGTCCATCATGGTGATGTCACGCCCCAATTTCCCAGACCTAAATCTTGATGTAATCAAGATAAATAAATAATAAAAATATGAACACATATCTCCGATAATCACATCCCATAATTGACCTCATTCATTCACTAATTCGATGTCAATTCAAATATCTCTAATACCTATACACTCTACCAAGGTCAATCTCACAAGTATTTATCTAATCATTCATTTTCACATGAAGCATACATCCACAGTGTGCAATACAAAAGATGAATATATACATATCTATAATTCATTATTTATCACCATCAACATACATAATTCATTCATTACATCATGTTAACAGTCGTTGCCGGCCAAGGCATTCCATTACCACTATTTACCTTCTCCAAAAGCTTTACTTTAAAATATATCCTCATCCCATGATATTCCTGCATCACAATGCTAAAAAGGAGACAACATGGAAGAGTGAGTTATACATTTAAAATGAGGAATTAAAATACATTGTGATCATGTATACATGCATACAAACAACATGTGTGCTTTGTAAGAAAATCATCAATTATTCAAATAATCATCATCAAGATAACATTTTAATCATACTAGCCTCATTAATCATAACTCATAGCAAGCACATACACATTCACATTGCCCTCATCATCATGGGCTATCATAATTGTTCATCATTGAATCTTTACATCTTTGATCACTTATTTCTCTCGAGAGGTTATCATCTCTCTTGGGGTCATCTTCATCTCAAATGCCATGTACCTATGGTTAATGCATATGTCACACTGTTTAATGCATATACAATGGATCTATTTCACATCACCCTTGCGCACATGATTTCTCAAGTGATCGCAACCACTTATAATCAATCAAACATATGTCCCCCACGTAAGGGTCCATCTCATAGAATCCCGTAGGATCTTTATCATTGTGATCGTAACCACATTTATTAATCTCATCTTGGTTTCCCCAACGCATAGGGTACTCCCCTCATATAGTTCCACAAGACCATTGTCATTTCAATACATGGGTGATCGCAACCACCTTCATCATTTCATTATGTTATGTGATCATAACCATAGACTCATTCCCCCACGCATAGGGTACTCATTCTCATCTAGTCCCGTAAGACTTTCACCATTTTAATATATTAGTGATCGTAACCACCTTCATTCATTCACATATTGGTTTCCCTAAGGCATACGGTACTCCCCTCATATAGTCCCACAAGACCTTTCATTGTAATCGTAACCACATTTGTAATGCTATGCCATGCATGCCATGAATGCAATAATTCAACAACGCATATGTCAAATCTTAATCTCACAAGGATTCTCTCACCCACTCACTTAGTGTATATATATGTATTTTACATTTTACCATACAATTAGTGGTACGCAACCAACTTCAAAGCCCCTCAAGGCACATCATTCACATAATTTGCATTACAATGGCCAAGAATTCACATTGACATCAATCCACGCATGGCAATCAAAAAGCATGTCAATCCTTATAATATTAATCCACGCATGGAAACCAACAAGGCATATTAATAAGTACATTTCAATTTCATAGCACCATATACTTGCCAATACAATTCGAATTACACATACAAAATCACACTTATATCAACCACAATGGCATCACAATCATCAATAATAACAATCACTGGTTGATCAAGGGTATGTTCAACAATAATATCCCCTTTCATTCAACATCAATATTCGTCACTCAACATGTGTGATAACATACGTGCACCCACAACAACACTTGTCTTCATTCACCATCAATATTTTTCATCAAGTATAATTTCAACTCACAATTGCAAGCTTATCATGCATCAATCACAATTGTCAATAATATCCATCTTTGTTCATTAATGATATCATCTTAAATCATTACTTATAATAACATATTGTCATTTGATTGTCCCCTCGTTAGTCTCATCATTAATCAAGGGTGTGTCATACAACCATATCATTTAACTTTTACCATTATTCATCATAACATATCAATAGTGGTGGGGCATACATGTTCTCATAACTTGACATAGGCATACACATACTTTGCCAAAGCTTCAACCATTATCAATCACTACTAAGACACACCACAATCATATACCCTTAATACAATCTCTTGTTTCTCATATAATGAAAGGGTTTTGGACATTAACAAGCACTTGGAAACTCTCAAAAGCCAAGGTATATAAGTGGGACATAACAATAACATCATGCATCGATTGCTAAAACATATTAAAAATGTGTACAATTGATTGCATATACGTGCCATGACTCAACAACGCCAAACATGCATCAAAACTTATGACTTTTTGTGAAAATAGGGCCATGAATCGATTCAAACACTTAATGAATCGATTCCCACATGTTTGGAATTCAAAACAATGAAAACAGCAGCTCATGAATCGATTCATGCCTCGTATGAATCGATTCAAACCACTCTAGAAGCCTTTGAATTGATTTATGCAATTCCAGGGGCTTAGGAATTGATTCCCACATGGTGTGAATCGATTCCCACAATTCTAGAACACACCCAGGGGTAAACAATAGCTCATGAATCAATTCACACATGCCATGAATCAATTCATGACAGCAATTATGTAGAATTGGCCCCAAAAGCTATAAAATTCAACTTCTAACCTCCCTATCTCTTTCATATGAAATCCAATGGCCACCAAATTTTAACACCACTTAATATACATCATTTATGATGCGTAGCCATTGGCTGCACTCAAAAATTCCTAAAAATGAGGGACTTATGCGCATAAATGCATTTAGCCTATTGATCCGGTCCTAACACCGGCCCCCAAGAGCATGGCTTTAATGCCTTGCCAGATCAGCATTTTGAATAAAGAGAAATACTCTTTAAATACACTACAAATACTACACGGAGTGCATACCGCCAGGGCAAGTAACGCCGCCAAGGCTCGCCCAGGCACGTTACCCCGCCAAGGAATGTAACTCCGTCCAGGCATGTTACTCCGCCAAGGAATGTAACCCCGCCAAAGTTGTTACTCCGCCAAGCCATAGGCTCAATATTGGCGGAATATCGAATTTCCCATACTACGTAGCGAGCCCATACTCACAACCCCGGCACGAGATTGACTCTGTCTTGAGAGGTTAATAATGGGAATCACGCTGTCACGCATAAAGGGAAATAACAATAAAATATTAAAGCACTAACGCTTTCCAGACAAGTGGTGATACCTACTACAATAATGGTGCATGTAAACGGCGCAGGGACCCACTACCTTTTCAGCATTATGCCTGAAGACAAGGAGCGGGTCCTACCAATAATGGAGCACCAGTAACAGGTATATAAACCTCTCTTGAAAAGGTATAAGGGATCTGGATCCCATTCTCTGAACCTTACACTCTCTTACTTGCAGAATTCTCTCTGACTGTCTTTCTAAGTCTCTGAGTATTCTGAAATACTGACTTGAGCGTCGGAGAACGATTGCAGGTACCACCCCCAATCGGGTCAAGGCAACGTAGATCCCGTCAGGCGGACTGCGACACCGCCCCAGAGTACATTGCACTCCGCCTCAGCATACAAAGACTCTCCGTATTTATATTTATACGCATATTGCTTTGTATCAAGAACACATTTATATGTATATTTTGAGTTGTTCTACAAGCATACTTCTACACCCCCTGTAAAGAACAGTTCATTGGCACGCCCGGTGGGACCTGTAAACTTGGTAATCCCACAATCTGTGATCAATCTTCATCATCAATGGAGAGACAAGGACCAGAGATGCAAAACGAGGATTCTCCTCCACGCAATCCTAGACGTCTTAACTTCGATGATGGTGCTCAGAAAAAAGGAACACAAGCCGATTCTCTAGATCCAAGAGATGACATGATTCGAATGTTGAGAGAAGAACTTGCGGAACTTCGTCGCGAAAAAGCAAACCCAGTGCATGAAAAAGCTAGTCCCGCAAGACAGCCACATCATGAACCACACATGCAGGAGGAATCAAGTACTCCTCACTACTCTCGTATTCCTACGTACATGGAGGAGCAACGAAGCCTCCCACTGGTGAATGCTCAGCATCAAGAAGGAAGGAGAGCAGGCTCAAACGCATCCCCCTTAGGATATAAGATGAGCATCCCATTTTCTAAAAGGCTCATGAATGCACATGTACCCAGACATTTGCAAACTATGCAGCCCATTTCTATAGGGAAATATACTGGGGAAACAGATCCCTCTAAGCATTTAGATGCTTATATCTACGAGGCCATGTTTCTAGGAGCTGAGGAGGATGTCATGTGCAGAATGTTCCCCAGAACCCTTACAGGCGAAGCTCTTAGTTGGTTCAAGAGCTTACCTTCAGGTTCTATTGATTCGTGGGAGGAGCTGGCCTCAGCTTTTGGAAGCCACTTCGTGATCTCCAGGGATGCACCCAGAACCTCTCATACCTTGGCTCAAATCAAACAAGGCGACAAAGAATCTCTGAAGGATTTCCTTAAGAGATTTTACAAGGAGGCGGCCATGGTCCCTGATCTGACTGAGGCAATCCAGTTGCATATTCTCATAGAAGCTATGCAACCAAAGTCACCTTTCGCTTTGTCTTTGGCAAAGGGACCTCCAACCACGATAGAGGAATTTCGCAGGAAGGCGTCCAAGTACGTGGGTATTGAGATGCATTTGGAAGCCACTGCATCTCGCAGTAAACAACCCCCTGCAACTCCACCTCATGACAAAGGGAAAGAGAAGTCGTTGAAGAACGACAAGTCCCACCAAAGGGACAAAGTAGGGAACCAACCTTTCAAACAGCAAGACAGACGCGTGTTCAATTTTGCTCACTATGCACCACTGAACACAACTTGCGAGCAAATCTTGCGTGAAATAGGATGGACCACCCTCAATGTTTATGGAATTCAACGTCCGCCCCCAATCAGGCGTGGTGGAAACCCGAAGAAATATTATGAATTCCATGAGTCAGTTGGCCACACCACAGAAGAATGCAAGCAACTCAAAAATACCATTGAGGTGCTCATTCGTGAAGGTAAACTGAAACATTACCTATTCAAAGGCAAATCTCATGATGAGCCTGAAAAATTTGAAAAGCGACATCGTGATCGTTCTCCGGATCCCGATAGTACTCGGGAACCAAAACGTATGGCGGTGTCAGAGAAACAAAAAGGCACTGTTCTGGAGTCCGCCTAACGAGAACCGAGCCCTGAACCTAGATCACGAGGTAAAAGGCAGGTGGTGGACATGATTGCTGGAGGCTTCGCAGGAGGCGGACCCTCAAACACCACCCGGAAAAATCATCATCGTATGATCTTATCTGTGCAGGGCAAGAACAAAGAATATCGCCCATTCAGGGACGGAGTTCAGACTCCGCCTATAACCTTCACAGATGATGATTTTGGCCCAACCATTCCTGAGGGAGATGATGCGGTAGTGATCATTGCGGTGATCGCTAATATGGATGTAAAACGCATCCTAGTTGATCAGGGAAGTTCCTGCGACGTTATTTTTTATGACTGTTTTAAACGCATGGGACTGACTGACGCTGATTTGCAGCCTTACACACAGGACCTTACAGCTTTCAATGGCGCCAAACAGCCTACTAAAGGCTACTTGGACACAAGGATTACCTTCGATGGTGAACCTGGAGCAAGGACTGTGAAATCCAGGGTTCTTGTCATTGATGTTAAATCCCCATACAATGGCATCATTGGGCGGCCTACTCTGAATGCCATGGAAGCCATCGTTTCAACCCCCCACTTGTTAATCAAGTTTATTGATAAAGATAATCAAGTCTCATCCATCAGGGGTGACCAGGAGATGGCTCGTTATTGTTACAATTTAAGTCTTAACATGGTGAAGCTTGAAACCATGTCTAAGAAAAGGAAATTGAACGAAGGAAACAGTGAGGCGGCATCTGTCAACTTGGTGGATCTTGATCCCAGGGCGGAGTCTTCTATAGACCCACTACATCCTTCGAAACCAACTCCTGATGGTGGTTCCAAGTCTATTGTTTTGGGTAGCACCCCGGAACAAATTACTAACATCAATGACAAGCTGGAGCCTAACATGGAAGCAAGACTGATTGCACTCCTCCATGAGTACAAGGAAATTTTTGCCTGGACAGCCGCAGACATGCCTGGTATGGATCCTAACTTCTGTTGCCACCGCCTGGCAGTGTATCCTGAAACTAAGCCAGTGGCACAAAAGAAACGGCGTATGGGTCCTGCTAAGCAAAATGCTGCTTGCGAACAAACCGAAGAGCTCCTTAAGGCGGGGTTCATCAAGGAACTCCGTTACTCTTCTTGGCTGTCCAACGTGGTTATGGTGCAGAAAGCCAATGGCAAATGGCGCATGTGCATAGACTACGTTGATTTGAATAAATGTTGTCCCAAAGATCCTTATCCTCTCCCCAACATTGGCAGACTGGTTGACGACTCATCAGGATACAAGTATCTATCCTTCATGGATGCTTATTCCGGATACAACCAAATTCTAATGTGTGAGGATGATCAGGAGAAGACAGCATTTATCAATGACAGAGGGGTCTTTTGCTACAATGTCATGCCATTTGGGCTGAAGAACGCTGGGGCCACCTACCAGCGCATGATCAACAAAGTCTTTGAGGGCATGCACACAAAGCTGGTGGAGGTTTATATTGATGATATCATCGCCAAGACTCCAGAGGGAGGAGACCATGTTGAAGACCTACGCCTCATTTTTCAACGCTTGCGGCAATACAACATGAGACTCAACCCACTAAAATGTACATTTGCTGTGCCTGGGGGAGATTTTTGGGTTTCATGTTAACGCAAAGAGGCATAGAAGCTAATCCTGACAAGTGTCATGTGATACAAGAGTTGCAGAGCCCCAAAACATTGAAAGAGGTACAATCCCTCAATGGCAAAATCGCTGCTCTAGCACGATTCATGCCAAAAATGGCTCATCGCTCTCTCCCCTTGTACAAGATGCTGAAGAAGGATAAAAAATTCAATTGGGGCCCAGAGCAAGAGGCGGCCTTCCAAAGCTTGAAAAATGTCTTAGCCAGCCCTCTAATCCTGGTAAAACCAAGTCCAGGTGAGCAACTCATTGTTTATTTGTCTGTTTCAGATGAAGCGCTGGCAGTGGCCCTGGTCAAGGAAACAGTTAAAGGCCAACGACCGGTATACTTCACTGGTAAAACATTGCATGGTGCGGAGTGCCGTTATCAGAAGATTGAAAAGGCAGCACTTGCAGTCGTTTGGGCCTCACGACGCCTAAGACCATATTTCCATGCACATCCCATCCTGATTCGCACAGACTTGCCACTCTGTACTATATTGTTCAAGCCAGACTTGGCAGGAAGAATGATCAAATGGGCCATAGAACTCTCTGAATTCGACATATCCTACGAACCAAGAACTGCTATCAAGGCACAAGTCCTAGCAGATTTTGTAGTTGAATTAACAGGCTCTAGCCCAGATGCAGATCATTCACACTGGACAGTATACGTCGATGGGTCTTCAAACAGCAAAGGATGTGGGGCAGGAATCGTTATAGAAAGTGATGATGGGGTACATCTTGAAATTTCATTGCACTTTACCTTCACTACGTCTAACAATCAGGCAGAGTATGAAGCCTGCTTAGCCGGACTCAGAGCAGCACAAGATATTGGGGCCAAAACTGTCACCCTATGCAGCGATTCTCAACTAGTCATCTCACAAATTCTTGGTGAGTATCAGGCTAAAGAACCTCTACTGCAACAATATCTGGACTGCGTCAATGAGTTGAAACAGCGCTTCGATGAGGTAACTTTCAAGCATGTACCTCGTGAAGAAAATACACGTGCTGATATCCTGTCCAGGTTAGCCAGCACAAAGAAGGCGGGGTGCACAACCACGGTTGTACAGAGTACTCTGGCGGAGCCAAGTATATCCCTTCCCTCTTCAATTCATATGATTAAAAGTCGCCCCGTTGATGACAACTCCTGGGTAACACCAATAGTTCGTTATCTTGTTAATGGACAATTACCCACGGATGATCTTGAGCGAAAGAAGCTAAGGAGGGAGGCACCCTATTATACACTCCTGGATGGGCAGCTATACCGCCGAGGAATATCTGTCCCATACTTAATTTGCATAAATGAAAACGAGGTGCCAGCTGTTTTGGAAGAAGTCCATGAAGGGCAGTGTGGACATCATCCAGGGGCACGGAGTCTAGTGAGAAAAATACTCAGGGCGGGGTATTGGTGGCCCACTATGAAGCAAGACGCTGCCTCATATGTTCAAAAATGCGATCAATGTCAATGATTCACGAATTTTCACCATACTCCAGCTGAGGAAATGTCATCATCAATAACGCCCTGGCCTTTCTATCAATGGGGCATGGATATTCTAGGTCCATTCCCAACTGCGCCCGGCGGTATCAAATACTTGATAGTTGGTGTTGATTATTTCACCAAATGGATTGAGGCAGAGGCAGTGGTGCACATAACGTCAGCCAGGACTCGAAGATTCGTTTATGAGAATATCATTGCACGTTTCGGAGTCCCTGAACGCATAGTCACTGATAATGGCACCCAGTTCACAGATCGCAAGTTCACTGAACTCTTAGAAAATCTTAGCATCACGCAGATTTTCTCTTCTGTGGAACACCCTCAAACCAATGGACAAGCAGAGGTCGCCAACAGAGAAATCTTGAAGGGCCTTAAAAAACGCCTTGGTGAGGCAAAGGGAGATTGGGCAAATCAGTTATGCCATGTTTTATGGGCATATAGAACCACCCCACACTCCACCACGAATGAATCTCCGTATCGGCTGACATATGGAGTCGAGGCTGTCATTCCCATTGAATTAACAGCCCCTTCAGCTCGAGTCCTCTATTTCAATGAGGAAGCCAATCAACAGAACCTCGCACACGAATTGGAGGTTTTGGCAGAGTTGAGAGAGGAAGCCTTTGTGAGAGATCAAGCTGTCAAAGCAAAGGCCGCCAAACGGTATAATGCACGCATGTGCGAACGCCGTTTCAAAGAGGGAGATTTGGTCCTGAGAAGGGCCAACATTGGCAACAAATTTGCGCACCAAGGCAAATTGGCACCAAATTGGGAAGGTCCATACCGAGTCATCGAGGTTTTGGGCAAGGGTACATACCGCCTAGAAAACTTGGATGGCACTCCGGTCAGAAATAAATGGAACATTTTAAATTTACACATATATTACAGTTAGTTGGGTAATACGGTATGATCTTTTCTTCCTAACTCAAGGATCCTCCTCTGTATGCTTTCCTTGAAAAGGTTTCGAAAAGATATATCCCAACTCAATCCTTTATGTAGTTCCACTCTCAATGAAATGCCTTCCTACACGTAATCTTCACTCTAACTTTGAATTGATTATCCATGGCAGAATTTGTTCCCATGCAGATAAAACAACGACTCTAAAATTGAAGCACAAACGCATAACTCTTTGTTCCATAAAGATCAACCAACATGCAGCGCCGCTTCAAAAACGGAGTCAACAAAAACTCCTTGGGGAATTGGTGTCTCAGCTATATGCTGCACCATACTGACCCTAAGGTACAGAAAACTCCTTGGGGGGAAAGGATTGGTGTCTCAGCTATATGCTGCACCATACCGACCCTAAGGTACAGAAAACTCCTTGGGGGGAAAGGATTGGTGTCTCAGCTATATGCTGCACCATACCGACCCTAAGGTACAGAAAACTCCTTGGGGGGAAAGGATTGGTGTCTCAGCTATTTGCTGCACCATACCGACCCTAAGGTCCTACAGGCCGCCTATGGAAAGAACTAGTGTCACAGCTATATGCTGCACTAATTCGCCCCCAAGGTCCTGCAGGCTTCTTGTGGGAAGAGCTGGTGTCACAGCTATATGCTGCACCACACTAACCCCAACATCCAACCAATTTCTTGCAGGATGAATTGGTGTCACAGCTATATGCTGCACCATACCGCCACGAAGGTCTAACCATTTTTTTTTTGCAGGATGAATTGGCGTCACAGCTATATGCTGCACCATACCGCCTCAAAGGTACGATCAATTTCTTGCAGGAACAATTGGTGTCACAGCTATATGCTGCACCATACCGCCTCAAAGGTACGATCAATTTCTTGCAGGAACAATTGGTGTCACAGCTATATGCTGCACCATACCGCCTCAAAGGTCTAACCAATTTTTTGCAGAATAACTGGTGTCACAGCTATATGCTGCACCACACCGCCACGAAGGTCTAACCGATTTCTTGCAGGATGAATCGGTGTCACCGCTATATGCTGCACCATAGCAATCCTGGATTCAACAATTTTCATTTGATCAGGAGTTACACTCCGGTCCAACTTCAAAAGGATGAACATTCCATCCAAAGCTTGACTCCGCCTAACTGCCAATGTTTTACGGAGTACACGAGCAATCAACTCAAGCACTACCCAACAAGTTCAAGTAAGTTCAACACTTGTAAAATTGTGCTTCATTGAAATTCCTAAAAGGCTACTCTGCCCTCTTACGGAATCCAATCTCATGCACATTCCTAAGAGGCCACTCCGCCCTCTAATGGAATCCAACCTCATTGGAATTCCTAAGAGGCCACTCCGCCTTCTTACGGAATCCAATCTTACTGAAATTCCTAAGAGGCTATTCCGCCTCCTTACGGAATCTATCTCATTGAATTTCCTGAGGCGACTCCGCCCTCTTACGGAATACAACTCGTTGGAATTCCTAAGAGGCTATTCCGCCTTCTTACAGAATCCAACTCCATTGAAATTCCTACTTCGTTGAAATTCCTAAAAGGCTACTCCGCCTCATTACTGAATTCATTTCAATGAAATTCTCAAGAGGTTACTACGCCTCATTATTGAAATTACTTCAGTTAAATTCTCAAAAAGGCTACTCCGCCCCATTACTGAATTTGTTTCATTGAAATTCCTAAGAGGCTACTTCGCCTCCTCACTGAATTTTACTTCACCAGAATTGCAAAAAGGCTATTCCGCCTCGTTATACTTAGTCATATTTCATTAAGTCCTCAGATGAATATTCCGCCTTCTCAATATCATTTTACAAGGCATAAATAAGACGGACTTAAACACTACTTCTATGAACAAGTATACATTTGCAGAAAATATGTTTTATTGAATATTGCCAATATTAATAAAAATCCAGAGCCTATCCTGGAACAAGGCGATATCATTAAAATGCTAATAAAAACAAAACTTGCAAAGAGACTGAGGAGGAGACTGAGAAGCTGATCTTTAAGGGTCAGACGGCTTCCCTTCTTGCTGAGTGGAGGTGAGCTGACCTTCTCCTAGCCTAATCAAACTTTGGGAAGGAGGTAAGTCCGCCAAGACATATTCATCATTGGGCGCAGGCATATGACCTCCTTGCACAGGCACCATCAATTCTCCATTGATGAATTCGTAATAGGGATGAATGCCTGTGGTGGAGAGAGCAACACCTGGGTTGCGATAGCGGAGTTGGCGAACAGCCATGCTGAAAGCCTCATCAATCGCTGCCTCAGCTGCATCCAAGGCAGATTGTAATTCCTTGTCGAGCCTCTCACTGGTGGCATCTGAGGCAGTCTTCTCAGCTTCCAACTCTTGAACCCGCACTTCAAGATTTCCATATGCGGTTGCTGCCTCGCCTAACTCCGCTGCCCAGGCATCTTCAGCTATGGTTTTATTTATTTCTATAGAGACCAGGCTCTGCTGAAGAATGCTCACGTCCCCGCCCAAAATTTGGTTCTGCTGATTTAAATTTGAAACTTGTTGTTTCAGCAGAACATTATCAGCCTTGACCTGGGAAAGCCCACTCACCTCCTCGCCCAGCTTTTTATTCTGTTGTTCCAGCTGGACTTTCTCAGCCTTCACCTTAGCCAACTCCTCCGTCAACTTCTTGATGTTGGAGTCGGCGGTGTCAAGATGTTTGTCCTTGGCCTTGATCACCTCGGACAGCTGCTCATTGTCATGTTCCAAGCTACGAATCTTTTCCACAGACTCATGGTAAGACGCCTGAAACATGTTCGCCTCAGCAGCAACCTCAGCTCTCCGGGGGACAGAGGCCAAGAAACCATCTAACTCAGCAAGGTGCCACCTCGCAGCTGCAGCAGCCTCCGGAATCTCCTCAAAGTCGATGTTGGGGCGGAGAATGAATTCTGGATCACGCCTCTCTGACTGGCGGGATCCCGTATTTGTAAAGTACAGAAAGGGATTCAAGCGAGACCCCGCCTCAGGCAAAGAGACAAACCGCCTGGATGATTCCCCTGGCACATCAATGGGAAAAACGGCCGTCCCTCGAGTGGTCAAGCTCAGGGCGGGATCCTCAGACGGGCGGACTGGGGAAACTTGAACTCTCCCTGCCTCGTCCCCCGTATCCTGGTCAGAAGAGGCTTGGAATCCCTCCGCTTGCTCCCCCGCAACATCTTCTTCATGGATGCCTTCAGCACCGCCCATATCAGCAGAAGTACCCGTAACAGGTACCTCCTGAGTCTCCTCCAAGTCAATGGCAACATCGATTGATGTCCCTTCCTCAGCCCTCCTCTTGCCCTTAGTCCTCCTCCTTTGCAAGGCATGAAGGTCTACTTCCTCTTCTTCCTCTTCAGCAGCTTCTGGTTCTTGACGTTTTTTAGAACGCCTCTCAACACCAGCTGCTGAAGACCCTGCACCACATTCAAAATTTACTATGTTGGTGGATGCAGGGAAGGGGAGAGTTTTTGTCAGGGCAGCAGTCAGATTCCTGCTGGGCTGCACATTATTCTCCGCGTTTATTTCCCTGCGGCTCATTTGGATCTGCTTGATACGCTCCATCCCAGGGAACTCAGCGATTTCTCCTGCGAAATAACAATATGAGGATACGGTTAGAAAATGCAAGATAGAGGTAATACTCAATCACATTGCAATTGTTCGTAATATTACTCAAGTATCCTTGAGCATCCCGCCCAAGCAGCCTTTGACAAAGAATCAGCTTGTGGACGGAGTTGTACTCCTTCAACATTCGGAGTACTTCCACAGACGCCACCGATAGAGCACCCTCTTCAACTTCATACGCTCGTTTGGTTAAGAGAAAGTGCTCATACGTCCATGCCACTGGAAATCTATCAACACCCTCTTTATTCCGCCAAAAAACAGGTTTGTCCTTCCTGACGGATACCTTCACAAAACTCATCCTGAAGTGAAGTCCGCCTTCCTTGGCGGAATCAGCAAACGCCTTAAAGTTTAAAATCTTTGGCTCCGCCCGGAGAGTCACAAAACCCATGCCGCCGGTTTTCATATTTACTCTCCTCATAATGCGGCAGAAAGCGAAAAACAACGCCACTGTAGGCGTAAACCCCAAATGTTCAGCCATCACCTCAAAGCTGCGAACTATTCCCCAACCATTAGGATGCAGCTGAGAAGGGGCACAGTCCAAGAACCTAAGCACACCCATCTGGAATTTATTCAATGGGAAGCGCACCCCTAGCTGGGTAAATAGAATATCGTACATATATATGGTACGCTCATTCTGAGGACGATGGCAAACCCGTTCATACGTCTTGGGTGAACGGACGATGAACCTATCCTCATACCTCTCATCCTTCCAAACCGGAACAGGCAACTCCACTACCCCTCCGCTTGTTGTCGCATGTCGAGAGGAAGCATCCTTGACATCTTCCTCAACCCAACAGTAGGGGTCACTCTCGAGTGTCTTCTCCCAATCCAGTCCATGCAACACAACATTTCGACACTCTGCCATAGTCAGCACTTGTGTGTGGGAAACACCTCCTGACACAAATGAATGTACAGCATTACTAAAGTACTCCACGCTGCTATAAAACGTCGAGTCCCTCCCAGTATAAAAAGCCTCATCTCCACTCTCAATGTCAGAAAACATGGGACGAACAGAAACCCTAGAACGTGACTCTGACCTCTTTCCTCTCATCTTCCTTTTTACGAACACACAATAAGGGAAAACAAAGCTAACCCAATGGAAATGCAGAAGCAAAGAAGAGGAAGAAGCAAGTACCTTAAGCTTCTGAAAAGATAGAAGAACTTCAAACACCAATAAACTCGCAAGAGAGTAGCAAAAACTCTTTCAGCAAACAAATACGAAGTGAGAGATGAAGCAAAACATTTCCCTTCTGAAAGTTCACCTATTTATTGGCATGGCTTGGGGGGAAATAAGCGAATCATCAGAAATCTCGAAGATGTGTTTGCAGCCGTTAGATAAATCTCATCAACGGTTCTAAAATTGAAATATGCGTTTACAACCGTTGGATTTGTCCCACTGACGGTTCCCTTTTTGCTGAAACCAATAGATATATCTAAGGGCAGATATTTCATGGGCCACGTTTTCAAAATCCAAGGCCCACGGTAATAACCTCGAAAACGGTTCTCGAATGCCATCACGCGTATTTATGTCCCATCATTCGAATGGCAACCGTTACGAGGGCATACGTGGCAATAGGAGACTGAAGAACAAAAAACGTGGTTTCGAGGCGCATTAATGACAGGCGTGACAAGTAATGACAAACCAATAAATGCATGAAAGCACTTGTCCACAAATCCTGAACTAGCAAATGCCGCCTAAACCCATGCCTATAAAAGCTAAACTTAAGTGTTATAGCTTATTAAAGTGACTCCGCCAGTCACTATAACAAGCTAGGGGGCATATGATCCGGTCCTAACACCGGCCCCCAAGAGCATGGCTTTAATGCCTTGCCAGATCAGCATTTTGAATAAAGAGAAATACTCTTTAAATACACTACAAATACTACACGGAGTGCATACCGCCAGGGCAAGTAACGCCGCCAAGGCTCATAACTCCGCCCAGGCACGTTACCCCGCCAAGGAATGTAACTCCGTCCAGGCATGTTACTCCGCCAAGGAATGTAACCCCGCCAAAGTTGTTACTCCGCCAAGCCATAGGCTCAATATTGGCGGAATATCAAATTTCCCATACTGCGTAGCGAGCCCATACTCACAACCCCGGCACGAGATTGACTCTGTCTTGAGAGGTTAATAATGGGAATCACGCTGTCACGCATAAAGGGAAATAACAATAAAATATTAAAGCACTAACGCTTTCCAGACAAATGGTGATACCTACTACAATAATGGTGCATGTAAACGGCGCAGGGACCCACTACCTTTTCAGTATTATGCCTGAAGACAAGGAGCGGGTCCTACCAATAATGGAGCACCAGTAACAGGTATATAAACCTCTCTTGAAAAGGTATAAGGGATCTGGATCCCATTCTCTGAACCTTACACTCTCTTACTTGCAGAATTCTCTCTGACTGTCTTTCTAAGTCTCTGAGTATTCTGAAATACTGACTTGAGCGTCGGAGAACGATTGCAGGTACCACCCCCAATCGGGTCAAGGCAACGTAGATCCCGTCAGGCGGACTGCGACACCGCCCCAGATTACATTGCACTCCGCCTCAGCATACAAAGACTCTCCGTATTTATATTTATACGCATATTGCTTTGTATCAAGAACACATTTATATGTATATTTTGAGTTGTTCTACAAGCATACTTCTACACCCCCTGTAAAGAACAGTTCACCTATTTTAAGGTATTTTTGTGCAACACAAGGGTCAATTCTCAATGGAATTGGCCTATTCAAATTTTTACAAGTCATACTAAAACTTAATATAGCCCTACTAGTTCCTTAATTTTACATGAATATCATAAACTGAACTTCACATTTTGAACAATTTATCCATCCATGGATTTCCAACAACAAATAAATCATGCCCGTCAAAGGGACTTGAAACTTTCATTTTCATCAATCATACATATGATTCTCTAAATCAATAGATTGCCAAGCATGTCATTCATCATATAACTAACACAACTCTAGCAACGTAAGCATGAGCATTGTCATATACATTAATCATCAATTATTCAACTCATGTATTTGAAATGTAAACTCCTCTCCAACCTCAAGGGAAGAACCGTAATGATTTGTATGTTCTAAACATTCCCCCTCATTACCCAAAATATGACCTACACCAATACATATACATACATGCATCTAATCAATCAGCCATCCCAAGGCATCATCATAATTTAAACAATTGTTAGCTTATCATAAAGCTTAATATCAAGTCTTAGACTTGTCAAAACACCAATTTACATAATTGTGTTAGGTTTCAGAAATTCTTTTCCTAAAACCAAGATTTTCTAAATCTTAATGGTAAGCCACACCTTACATCAACAATATCACATCCTTTATCAAAAGGCATCCAAGCATAAATCATTTAAATGTCATCATTACCATTCAAAATTCAACATGAGCCAACTTAGCCTCTTTTGAACCATCATCAACCAATATATCCAAATGGCACATTTCAAGGCTTAAGACCTTATTAACCATAATTTCATTAGTCCATCACAATCACTATGATCTTAATGTTCCCATTCATTCCTATACATTTCATGACAACACTCATCCATGAGTTTCATCCTTTATGATTCACCATTACTATCATTATCCATCATCATAAACAACTCTCACGTTAAATATTATTTATTCACTTTTAATTCAACCCTCCAAGTCACAATATATCCATTTTCCCTAATTCTCAGGGCTAGGGTTTTCATCAAAAACCCAACAAGCATTACTAATAACTATCAAATATCATCATTAACAACACCTAAACATAAATTATCATGGGTTTATACTTAAAACCATTTCTCAAAACATCATTACTGATTTCCCTCAATTCTTAGGTTTCCATTAAAACCCAACAATCACCATCATCACTCATTATTTCCCACCATTAATCATGCCATTTTCGTGTACCACCATTAATGCACATAAAAGTTCATATTTAACACATCCCACCTTAGGGTTTACCTATTTAATGATTCCCACAACAACTCTCATGCATTACAACATTCCCCCAATGACAAAAACCTATAACCTAGGGCATAAACTCATAAAAAATGGAGTAGAATTTACCTCAACAAATAATCATCAATGAGTGCCAAGGAGAAGGAAGTGGGTGACAAAAATTTGAGGAGAAGAGGGAAGAGAGCTTCAAGCCATTATGTCTCCTTCATGGTCCATGGTGAAAACGAAAATAGAGAGGGGGATATGCATAAAACCTTCTCTAGGTTTTTGAGAAGAAAAAGAAGATGAAGAAGGGTGAATGAGGGGAGAAGAGAAAAGAGCAAAGTATGTTTGCCTTGGAGAGGAAATGTTACATGAAAATGAGAGAGGAGAAGTGAGTTTTGTTTTAAATTTTAACCTCTCATTAAAACTTTACCGTTTTATAACAAACAGGATCTCCATTCGGGATCAGTACTAAATTTAAAATATTATTCCAAATATAGATTCAGATTCCCCATAATATTCTTAACAACCCTGATCAATAATACCTCAATCGGAGATACTTGGTTCGACACCCATATTTTTTAATCGGGTATAATGTTGTCTCATTTAGTCTTTATAAATTATGAATATCCATAATAAATCCCAATTTAATTATTTCGGACATGAATCAACTCATATATAATTGTTTACTATTTATTCCTCTCAATAAATCATTTTTATAAATTTTAGGATGTTACAGGTGACATTTACTTTCCTTAGCCACCTCGTCCACAGGTTTTAAGGCAGATGTACTTAGCTTATCCTTGCCTTTCCAAATTGTCTTTCCATTTCCTTTAACAGCCATTCCTTTTCCTTTATACATGTTTTTTCCTTTACCTCTGCCAGAATTGACCATCATTATGGCCTTTCCCTTTCCTTTAGAAATATTGGGGTCAGCAGTCCTCAATATGTTGAGTGGCTCTAGCAATGTTTTGTCCAATGCGTTCTTGTTATAATTCATGATGACGGGCTTAAAACTGTCAAGTAATGACTTCAAAATGAGATTGATAGCTAACTTTCAAGGGAAGGGGAATCCTAGCCTGGCTAGATTCTCCAAGTACCCAATCGTTTTAAGGATATAAGGTCCTACAGAACCTCCTTCTTCAAGTCTACAACTAAACAAGGATGAGGAAACTTCATATCTTTCCTGGTCAGCTTGACCTTGATATAGCTTCCTTAGGTTTTCAATCATATCAAAAGCCTCCATGTGCTTATGTTGCTTCTAAAGCTTAGGAAACATGTTAGCCAACATAAGGCATTGGACATCTAAAGCATCATCCTAATACTTCTTATAAGCATCCTTGTCAGCTCTAGAGGTGTTTGCAGAGAGTGGTTCCAGAACTGGACTTTCCAAGACATACTTCTTTTTCTCCTGTTTGAGGACAATCCTCAAGTTTCTATACTAGTCAAGGAAGTTAGACCCAGACATTTTTCCTTATCTAGGATTAATCAAAATGAAAGGTTCAAAGGTGTGTTTGACATCATGGTTATCTAAAATAGAAAATACGTAGTAAGTATCATTTTTCAAAAAAATATTTAAATTATGGTCATTTAAGTTAAATATGTCTCCCACTATTTTGATTCAAAACAAAGTACCCTCCACAAATTAGAAAATCCTGTTGGAAGATTTTCTAGTGGGCTAAGATCTATATTCTGCCAAGTGTTAAGTCAGCTTTGGCTGATCACCTAATACTTGGTTATTTAGGTAGGAAACTTTTTTCGATTGTATCTTTTTACAACTCTTAGACATTGGGTTAAGTAACCATTACTGATTATTCATCTTATGAATATTTAGCTCGATATTTACGCCTCTGAGTTATATTCAATCCAATTGAAAACTTAGTTAAGTTAAAGCACAATAAAATAGTTTGAATATTATCATTATCCCATCGCCTCTTACTAATATAAATGATAGTACCCTACTTTGGTAGATCCAATATTTATTGATGATAGTATTGACGGATGTACTTATTGGAAGACGTTTTAAAACAATATTTATTTTGAGGGATTTTGGTTATTTAAAATTATCGTCTTTGTTAAAACGCTTTAACGTATAAAATAATCCCTAAAACACATAAATGAAAAACTGTGAGATGGTTATGGTCTTTCTAGAAAAAAATAAACCTATAGGAACTATGTAACACCCTGAATTTTTAAAATAGAAAGTAAATTAAGGAAATAAATATTGAATAATTAAATGTGGGCTACTTAATATCCCGAAATGCTAAATATAATTTAAATAAGATTTTTGAAGACTGTTAGTGAGTTATTGTGACCGGATGAGCTGAAAACTGACCCGGATAAAATAAGGGTGTCGGACCAAGTATCTCCGATTGAGATGCCGTTGGTCAGGGCAGTAGATAATGTTATTGGGAATCTGAATATGTATTCGGAATAATTTTTAGAATAAGTATTGAGCCCGAACAGAGAGCCTGTTTATTTAAAAATGAAAGAGTTAATGAAAGGCTAAATATTTAAAACTAAAAACCTCACTCTTTCACTCTCATTTCCGTAATTCTCTCTTCCTCACGTCAACACACTCACTTCTTCTCCTTTCTACCACTTCTACATTCACACCTTCTAAAAACCCTAATCAAGAGTGAAACCAATCTTCCTCTCTTGTTTTCACCCACCATTGGAGCAAGGAAGGACATTGGGTAGTTGAAGTCTCCTTTCCTCCTCCTCCATTTTCATGTGCACCACTCTCTCCCTTGGTGTCTACTTTGATTCTTGATTGAGGTAAGTTCTTCCTCATCTTAATGGTAGCTAAACCATAGAGCTTGGATTTCTAAGATTTGGGAGAGTAATAAATGCTTATGGGTAGTGAGAGGAAGTATGAAATGTATAAACCCTAAGGTGTGGGTGAAATAAATGTGGACATTTATGAGTAGTAAATGAGGTATATGAAGATAGAATTGAAAGATGATGAGTAAAGAAGTGCATTTATGATGTGGTTGGGTTCTTATGAAACCCTAACTTATAAAATTTGGGGGAAATGTGTAATAATGAAGGGGTTAACATTTATTCATGAGGAAAGTGTAATAAATGATGAGGTAGAGGCATTTATGGGTGATTAGAGATGGTGGTTGGAAAACATAAATGAAAACCCACTTGGTGTGAATTAAATATAAGTGTGGCAAATGTGATAACCTAACAAATTAGGTTGTTACCTTGATAATAAAGAATGGTGATCTAGGGGAAGGAATTCTCGAAGCCTAATTAGGCAAATAAATAAAATTGATGAATAGCTTCTACATGATGAGAATCATGTGTACATAGACATGTATATGTATATTGAAATGGCTTTGAAATAAATAATTGATGTGGTCCTATAATGGTTGGTGTAGGACTTGATAACACGGGTGAAGCGGGAACATCAAACCCAGAAGTTTACTTCTCTTGAGGTAGGAGAGGAGTATATTTTCTAAATGCATGAGAAGTGTGATGATAATGTATGTATTGATGTAATATGGCATGTTCCCTTAATGGGTGTGATAGCATGTGTATGTGATGAGAATTATGTATGGTGTTTTGAAATGATTTGTTTATATGATGAAGCCTAAATGAGGCTATGAATGGCATATTATGTGATGATGTACTATTGATTTCATATATGACATGATGAGTACCTAAAATCTTTGGTTGGAAAGGTTCTTGAATATAAGGATCAATGCTTATGTATGAATGTACTCTAGATGAGAGGGTGAGATAATCCTAAAGAAGTTGAGGCATGCATGAGCATTGCATACATGGCATGGCATGCATATCATGATGATGTTGATAAGTGGTTGCGATCACTTGATGTTGGAAATATAAAAGGGCTTGCGAGTTCCTATGATTATTGGACCGGTGGTTGCGATCACCTAGTGTTTGAAATGAAAGACCCTGCGGGACCATTGAGATTGAATGCCCATGGTTGCGATCATGAGGCGGGAGTACCCCTTGCGATCGGGAAACCTTTATGAAATGTTGAACGTGGTTGTGATCACGAGAAAGCACCTTGCGAGGCTGCTAGAGGGAGTACCCCTTGCGAGGCGGGAAACCATTGAGAATGATTGTATGATTATGGTGGTTGCGATCACCTGAGGAAATGAAATCAGATCCATGCATATGCATCTTAAACACTAGCATGTGCATTAGCTATAGGAGTGTGGCATAAAGTGATACTCTGTTGAAGAAGTTGTATGAGGAGTAGTGTGAAAACCTTCCTTTAGACATTACTAACTATGATTGTGATATTGGTTGATGTGATTTTGTGAAATTTGATGGATATATGTATTTAAATGAAAATTGATGGGTGATTGATTTGGTGTTGAATGAACTTCCCTTGAGGAAGGAATGCTTGTATTGCATTCATGCATATATTGTCTTAATTATTGGATTTTCATCATTGAGAAAGTATACTCACTCTCCATATGGTATATATTTTAGCTCTTGTGTTGTAGGGCTGTACATGGAGCTTTAGTGTGGAGGAGAAGTGTGAAGGAAGCCCCTTTTTAGTAAAGAATGCCTTGGCCGACAATATTTTGATTTTCATAGTTATGTGGAATAGTTGTAATGTGTATGACATAATGCATATTTTGTATAGTCTGGATTTGGAATGGATAATTGTATGGATGATGAGTATATATATATATATATATATATAATTATGATTTTGGAGGGTCATGGAGGAAAATGAGAACTTTTGTGTGTAACTCATTTTCATTTATGACCTTATGAATGTATGAAGGATTAACTTACAATGAAACTTTCCCTACATGTTCATGAATGAATGAGGAATTATATTTGAGTATTAATTTTGTGAAGTAGAGTAGAGGATGGGCTGGTTCTTGTTGACACGAAAGGAATTATAATGTAAATTCATGAGCATGCTTGTTTGGAACAAGTTTTAAATGACTAATATGATGATTGAGATGTAATGAATTAAGGTGAATTAGCTTGAGTTGAGTTTTGGTAAGTGATGTTGTGCAATTTCCACATTTCTGCATGTTTTCTGATAATCTCGCCTAAGCGAGATGGATTCCCGCTCAAGCGAGAATCCTTCTTGTATGGTATTTGGTCTCTGGACAATTCTCGCCCAGGCAAGAGTGGGTCTCGCTGAAGCGAGACTGTCCCAGCATCAGTGACTAGATTCTGGAGGAATCTCGCCCAGGCGAGATTGGGTCTCGCCCCAGCAAGAAGGCCCTGGCATCAGGGGTTGGCCTCTGGAAGATTTTCGCTTAGGCGAGGAGGGTCTCACCCGAGCGAGAGTTGGGAATTTTAGATGCTGGCCGAATTTCGCTTAAGCGAATGGCCTTAGGATGGTGCTCGCTCAAGCGAGTGGGTATTAATTTTGGTTCTGGACGATTTTTGCCCAAGCTCGCTGCCTCCGCCCAAGCGAAGCTTTTGGCTCTCGCTCAAACGAGATGGGACACGCTTGAGCGACGTGGTCCCTATAACTTCTTTTTCTCTTTCGCTCAACCCATTCATGTCTCGCTCAAGCGAGTGGGGTTCTCGCTTGAGCGAGGGGGACCCTGATTGCTCAAAACCAATTGTTCAAATTATTTTCTCCCTTCTTCACATTAAACCTTGACCCTTCATTATTATATGAATACTTTAAGCATAAAACTGGATCTCTAAATTTTAAAGTGGTTGATCTTTTTAAATGTAATCACATAACATTATCTTACTCAAGATTCTTCCGCTGTTTTTAATTGAGGAATTCTTTAAGGTTAACCCTCTTAGCTTACCTTCTCATATCTTCATATATGATAGATCCAGAGTAGTGAAAGATAACTTCATCTCTTGTGATATCTTATCTTAATGCTATTTAAATCGTAAAAAATTTACCCCTATTTTTGGGGGTGTCAGAAACTATAGTGCTTGACTTCATAAAGTCCTACCTCTTGAAACCACCATCCTCCTAGAGTCACAACTCCTTTGTTCCTTTCAAGATCATACCCAACAAGAGTCACCACTCTAGGTTTCTTCTAGGTCTCCACCTTGTTGGTTTCTTCATGATTACAATATAGTAAAGAAACTCATTTTACATACGAGTGAAGGGTTGAGAGAAGAAATTCAAGAATAGAGAAAGGCACAACACGTAGGTTGTATTTAAAAAATTAAATAAAAAAATCTAAGACCATAACTATTCACCGTTGGACGTGTTAATTAAGTAGTTAATATAGCCATTAATAGGAATTTAAAACTTTAAAATGAGCAATTAAACATGGGGGTCGGTAATAAGGTGCTACGTAGAATATGTATGAGGGTCCCGCTTAAATACCAAGTCTTTCCTAGCCAGAACATCCCTCTGACCATTAATAACTCTAAAATTTTTTCTAGGGTTTCAACCACTTTGAAACCCTAATTCCTTATTGCAAACGCTTTACAACGTAGTCATCAAGGCACATCAAGGCAGCGTCGTCTATGGTTTCAAAACCTAGAATTCATCTTGCGCCTATGCCAACATGCAATGCATTTCCATGACGGTCGTCTAGGTTTCAACTCTTGAACCCTAGATTAAGGAACGACGAAGGTTTAACACTTAAACCTTATCACTTAATGCCCCATAACATGAACCATTCATATTCGAAGATCAACTCAATTGATTCACAATTTGTACGATGACCATAATATGAGTAAAATCACATGTATCAAATACAAAAATTGCAGAAACTCATACATCATACAAATTTAAATGACAGCAACATGCATACTAAAATTGAGAAACTCTATAACATGCATCCCATACGATTTATAAAGAATATCTCAAAAGCATATGTATCAACCCAAAAATAGAAATCATACCATATACATGATTAATCATTGTAATAATATGCATCACATACGGTAACCCATAATAGCAATATAATCATGCTTGTTTATTTTTGAATCCTAGTTTCACAAAACAATTTCACAAAACAAAAACGCAAAGCTTCAAACAAGAGACGATTTCAGAAATCATATTTTCTAAAACCTCTCACAGATGAAAACATATCATCATGAAACAAAAACAAATGCGCAAAACACAGTTTTACAACCAGGCTCTGATACTACTGTTTGGGAATCCCTCTTGGATACGCAGTGGGAAAAACAAGGATCCCCATTGGATTTGCAAAACTCCGTGTTTCAAAGCATAAGACAAAGATTAAAAAAATTTGTGTTTTAGGATTACCTCTTGTAGAAAAAAATTTGAAACAGTCCTAGCCTCTCACCCTTTAGCAGTCCACACGAGCACTGGCATAAAAAATGTTACACCTGCCCACTGCTAGTTTGACGGCGTGTAGCTCTTACAACTTTTTTGTATTTGTGTCTTTTTTTTGGTGAACCGCCTACGAGCATCTTATGCTTTATTTATAGGCTTAGGTTTGACCTAGTTTGTTCTCTCTAAAGAGTGGGCTCCTTACTAATTCTGAATGAGTTAGGTCCCATAGCTTTGTTTTAGTCCAACTAAAGTAAAATAAAAACAAAACATTTTCTAATGGGCTTACTCTATGTGTGTGACCCTATAGGTAAAATACTCGGTCATATTAATAATAAATTATTTTATTATTAATATAAAATAAGAGTGAGATCTAGCAATGCATCATTATGTTTGAATATTATTTAATATCAACATAACCTATAAGTGATAATTATTTTATATGTTTGTTCCTTTTGTCATAATATCCTAATTGGGCCCAAGGCATGGTCGCGTCATCCTTGTACGGCCTAATTTATTTTACTTGATACCAGGTTAGACTTTTATTGAATAAATATCTATTATTTATTCTTTCTAGCATGGCCATGCATTTCCTTAGTCTCAATCCATCAAGTGGCCTACAGATATCACTCTTGTCACATAGGAGAGACAAATCTCATCTACATCACTCATATCCCTTTTCATAATTTGTTCATTACCTAACCACAACCTTTATAGTCCTCTTATTACATAAGACGTTTGATTGTATTAAAATAACAAACTCCTCATGTAGGAATCGTAGTGACTTTAGGTCGAAGTACTACATATACTATTATCACATTAAGAATCATTTATGATATTCATGTAACAATCGATGCAACGTTCTCATGGTAGGTCTGTCCAGTACATCGCTTCTCTTAATGTGTACCTGTGTGAAGACTTGATATCATCTATATCTATGATCTATGAGATCAGATCATTAGCATACTTACACACTAGTCTCAATGTATTTACATGTCCCCATGTAAATATTTGACTAGGGAAATTTTAGGAATAACTTTCATATGACCTATTATTCCAAGGATTAATATGTTTTAAAATAATTTTAAACTGAAATACTTATTTTATTGATAAGCAGAAAAATGATACAAATGGAAAAAGCATAAAAGCTCATAACGCATACACCAACAAGACTAACCTTTTTATTTGTGACATTGTTTGAACAAAATGATCATAAAAAAATGCAATGAGATATTCCCATAAGAATGCACATGTAAAAGTATAGGGATGCCCACTACTCCTAAAGATGATTATATGTATGGCATGCTTAAGCAACACACTGGATGAAATGTATGTACATGTATGTGATGTCATGTGAAATATATAGATATCATGAATGATGAACAAATGTGATGTTTGTAGAGGATTATATTTTGAAATAGAGTTTAAACTAGGGGCTATGGCAGGTAATGCTTGAAAATATACAATTAGCTCCTTGCATAAAATTCTATGAAAATGAATAATATCAATACGTTTATATGTACTATGCTGTCCTAAATTGTATGAAATGGACATGTTATATGATGGACAAAATGTTAATCCTACAAAAATTCTACTATGCAACATAATAATTTAATCACAAACATAGTAATGGGGTTTATCATAGTAATGGGGTCATGTATTCTAGCACGGATGCATTCATAAATGTGTTCATACAGGCAAATCAAGTATGTATTACTCACCCAATGATCATACCTATTAGTCTATTTATCTCGATTATCGACCATAGCTAATCAATCTTAGTAGAGGTAAAGTCATATTCCTAGTACATCATTTCTTATCCATAAGTTATCTTAGATCACCAAATAATCTTATATATGACTACTAAATGTACACCATCGCGTAGATGAAATTAGCTTATTTAGAGTGTATTTTACTCATTTATTAATAATCATTAGGTTACACAGGTGTGTTTAATTCAAAAGGTACTTCACTTATTAAGTTGCTTTCAGATACCAATAATATCCTCTTCAACATTTACTTACTACCACTGGTTGTATAAAACTTAGATTTATTTATACATTGTTTAAGTGGGGATTTTAATCAGTTAAACATCACTAGTAACATCAATATTGGTATTTCTCCTATTCCTTAAAATTTCTTATCTTTACATTAGTAACGTTCTTTCTAACTTATTAAAATTCCTTGGTACTTATGTTAACTACCATTACGTATGGCATTGACTTTTACTTCTTATTGAATTCAAATATTTCTAATATATGCTTTATTCCTTTTTGACCCATAATCACCTTAGTTACTTCCTTATAACATTTCATTTAACCTCCTAACTCATTTTACATACCTCTATCATCCACAATATGTCATTTTCCAATAACTACTTTTTAGCTCTTGGGGTAAACCATTTAATTCTACCACTAACTATCAATTCATAAGTTTTTATTTAATCCTTTTTTAACTTACTAATTACTTCCTCTTTCGGGTTAACTTAAGAGCTCGTGTCACATTTCCTTAAACTATCATTTTCATTCTCTGGGTACTAATTCTAGTTATTCCTAGGTTTCCTTGGTTACTTGACATATATCTATAAAATTTATTACTTACCCTAGATTATCAATTGCTTTAAATATGAACCCAATTATCTTTTTACTCCATTAGTACCTAGTTACTACCTTAAATATTCATTTAATAGTGTAAACATTTATATCATGAACCTTTCTCTATGATTTACTCAAAAATCAATATTTTTCCAATATTTTGTTGAAACTCACTAAATCTTGTTATTATTTCTTCATCAATCTCTTTTTAATTCTGTAGCATATAATTGTTATTTCCAAAATAGCTCAAAATATCAATAACATATTTTTCTTGTAAGATACTTTAAAACTTTTATTTCTTTGATTTAACATATTCTTTAACACTCATTATTTCTCTAATACTTTATCAAAACTTACTAAATCTTATTACTATTTCTTTGTCAATTTTCTTTTTAATCTATTAGCATATAATTGCTAGTTTCTAATTTCCACTTAATAATCAATGATATATATTTTCCTGAACAAGATACTTTAAAATTTCTATTCCTTCCATTTCTAATATATAATACTTGAAATTCATTTTTCTATCTCTGCTTTACTAATTATTTTTCTACCAAAAATCCTTTTTCATTTTATAAAAACTTACTTAGTAATTTTCTCAAAATCTTGCCAACGTTGCAAAATTTTAAAAGGGAGCGTAATCGAAAGTAAATCAGGGAAATATCTTAAAACACATGATTTTTACCGACTTGCTCCCGGAACTCCTAACTGGTCGATTTATCTATGTTTGCGGGACGTACCAGATAAATACGATAAATAAAATAATCAAAAATCCATAGTTAACTACAACCATATCAAATTACTGACCGAGTTCGCACTACGGTCCTAAAATCTGTCATTTTACGTAATAACTTTAATTTTAGATAAAATTTAGCGAGGCATGTGAATTTGAGGTGCTCTTTAGGAAAGTCACTGAAAAGCATAGAAACATGAAAATAAAGTTATAATCACCAACGGTAACGATAAATCGCATAATTTCTAATCCAATTGTTAGATCGCCATGAAACTTAAAGGGGTTATCCTCGAAAACTAAAGGAACAATATAGAGAAATTTATAATGAATAAAAACGAAGCGAGACCCTCTTACCTAAAGGACATATCATGGTTTTGAGGAAGAAAAGGGGATTGGTCGCCAAAAATTCACTGGTTACTCGAAATTATTCATCGATCATTGCCAATCATCCTCCGAATCCTTTAAAATTTAACATGAAAAGTACCAAAGATGAGAACAAGCCATGGCCAGCAATGGATTCAAGAGGAAATAGCAATTCAAAAAAATTGAAATTAAAGAAAACTAAGGAATCAATTGCCAAAAATTTACCAATTGCTCGTTACATCGCCGATCGCTTCCGATCACTTTTGGGGCCTTAAAAATTAAACATGCATGAGCCAAGAGAAAGAGACAAGTCATGGCCAGTAAGAAAAGCATGACATGGAATGGTGAAATTGGCAAATAAAAATAAAAAGAAATAGGGATTCAAAGTCAAAACAAGGATAAAGTCGTAAATCGTTTACCGTTTCATTAAAAGGGGTCACAACCAAGGAATGGGGCATTGTGTGGTGGCCAGAGGCGGTGGGGGCAGCCTTCAACGGAGTCCCATGGTGGGGTAGGAAACTGAACAATGGCTGGAGTGAAGGTGGCAGTCGAGGTAGTGATGAAGCTTGGAAAAGAAATGGTGGTTTCTAAGAGAAATGATGACCTTAAGTAGTTATAATGATAGCGTGGTGGTTGTAACATCCCAAATTTTATATAAATATCTAATTGAGAGAAATAAATAGAAAATAATTATATATGAAATGATTAAATTGAGAATTATTATGACTGTTCACAATTTATTAAAGCTGAATGAGCCAAAATTAATACCCGATTAAAATATGGGTGTCAGACCAAGTATCCTTGATTGAGATGCTATTGGTCAAGGCTGTTAAGAATATTATCATGAATCTGAATATATCTTTAGAATAACTTTTAGATCATGTATTGAGCCCAAACAGATATCTGTATGTTATAAAATGGAGAAATTATTAATGAGAGCCAAAAACTTAAATGAAAAATCTTATTCTTCACTCTCATTTCACATGGCTTTTCTTCTCCCTTGGCTATTACACTTTTTCCTTTTCCTCTTCTCTTTTCTCATCATTCCCATTCATCTTTTCTTCTCTAAAAACCTAGACAAGGTTTTGTGCACTTCCCCTTCTATTTTTGGAATCCTCCATGGAGCCTAAAAGGAGATAGTGCTGGCTTGAAACTCTCCCTTTCCTCTCCATTTTCATCACCTTATCCCTCTCTCTTAGAAACTCCCTTGTTTATTGGCTTGAGGTAAGTTCATCACCATTTATGTTGAGTTTATGCCCTAAATTATAGGTTCTTGTTATTGGGAGAATGTTTTAATACATATGGTTGTTGTAGGAACCATTAAATATAGAAAACCCTTAGGTGGGGTGCCATGAATGTCATATTTATGAGGGATGGTGATGGTATATGGAAATTGCAATTAATGTAATGGTGGAAACTATAAGCATTTATAATGGTTGTTGGGTTTTTGATAAAACCCTAACCCTTCATTTTTGGGGAAAATGTAGAATGTAAGTGGAATGAATATTTATTAGCATTGGGGAATGTTATTAATGAAGAAAGATGGCTAATAAAGATAGTTGGTAAATTATTAATGATGGGTGGTAGCCCTTAATGATGGTAGATTATTAATAATGATGGTTGGAAGCCATTAATGATGAAACCACTAAGGGTGTTGGGTGTGAAATTGATATTTGTTAGGTAGCTTAATTGTTGTGTTGTTGCCCCTTTGAAATATAATGAATTTTGGTTAAAGGGAAGGAATTCTCGAAACCTAAGAAAATAAGGAAATGAAACCTATTGCAAGTCGAAATATAATAAGACTCATGTGTATGCATTAATTGTATGCAAAAATTGAAAATGATGTTGAATGAGTCATTGATGTGGTCCTAAAATTATTTAATGTAGGGTTTGATAACTCTAGTGGCACGAGACCATCTAATCTGAAAGAGTACTTCTCTTGAGGTAGGATATGGATATATTTTCTAAATGCATGATTCAATTTATGTTGAGAATGTATATATCAATGCATATCACATTTTTTTCCTTGTATGGATATACTACCTCTGTTTGTGCTATCGATCGAGATTGATTCTATATTTGATGGTTGAATTTAGGTTGGCACATTTAATGTGGGCATGAATTTAGGGTATGATTGTTGGCATGCTCTTTGATTCCCATATGTAGATTGATATTGATATAAATCCTTAGCTATTGTGTTGTGAATGATATACCTTGGTTGGTTTTGTGATTGGTTGTACATCACTAACTACAATGTTAAGTGTTAATTACACCTTTAAGTGAGAGGATGAGGAATTATTGTGAAGCTAAGGCTAGCATATGCATTGTTGCATTCATGGCATGCATGACATGGCATTTAAATATGGTTGGGATCACAAAATATATTGAAACAAAGAAGGTCTTGTGGGACAAAAAAAAAAGTGCCCTTGTGTGGGGGAAACTGAAATACGGATGATTATGTGTGGTTACGATCACAAGTGTATTGAAATGATAAGGGTCTTGCAGGACTATGAGTAAGAGGACCTTTGCGGGGGGGGGGGGGGGACTTATATTTGAATACTACTTAGTGGTTGCAATCACTTGATATATGGAGATGATACAACTTTTGTGGGATCTTGTGAAAAGTACCCTTTCAAGGGATAAAGACTTAAGCAACTATGCGTGGTTGCAATTATTGGAAAAACCATATGTGCGCATGGGTTATGAGAAAATGTTTCAAACTGGATCCATTGCATATGCATTATACAATATGACATATGCATTAATTGTGACGTCCTTAGTCATTTTACCTTTATATTAAGTCAATTAATTAAATTTCGTAATAAAATTTTTGTAAATAATTAATTTAATTATCGCATATTTATAAAAAATAATCATTTCCAGTAAAAAGGGCCAAAATATAAGATATATTACAAATTAAAAACCCCAAAAGCCAATAAAAATGGAAGAAATAGCATTCGTAACCCTGGCGTGTAGCGCCAGGCTGACGCCAAGCGTAGCATACCAGAAACAGCATCAGGTGCTGTTATGCATTTAAGTCAATCGACCAATTTCTGTTTACCCAATTGCCCCGTTTTAGGTGTGATTGCCACGAAACTTTACGGGCCACATGTTTTCCCCATTCTAAAACTGTTGGCGCTGTCGGTTTGCCAAAATTCCATCATTTGCTCAATTTATGCACAAAATGTACTTTTACCCAATAATGTGTAAAATTCTTGCACCAAACTACCTAAATTGAATCCAAATAGTCCAAGGCCTACATATACAGTTCCTTAATAACCTAAGGAACCTATTGGTCCCTTCTGGGGGTCCCAAAACCCGTCGGATCATAAAACCACCTATTTGGTTCCTAATTTTCACGTGAAACGCCTATTTCCACTATATGTAGGAACCATCAAATTCATCAATTGGTTATCAACTTTCTAATCACATCACACAACAATCATGCATACAAACAACACCTGCTCATAACAATTAATCATACATTAATTCATGGCTCTATGCCAATGATCACATACTTTCCACTAAATTAAACCGGCTAATCAACAACATCATCATTATCACCAACAATTCAATAAGCAATAACACTCATCAAGCATATCATTCACACACTGTAGTACCTGCCAATTTCATGTAGTCTCACAATGGCTCTATGTCATACATCTAATCATGCATAACATATTACCATTCCACATCATCACACATCATAATTTGATACTTGGGTATTGTACACACACAATCGGTCAACTACCCAAGTAGCTCCGTGCTACTTGGTACCATCACACCTATGAATACCAATTAAAATTGCATGCGTAGGATCCACAGCTTGACATAAATATATATTTACTATTTTTAACTAAATACACAGACACACAACCCTTATTACATTAACTTCCTCTTCGCCCTTGCGTCATTTAGCGTTTGCCTCCACGATGTGCATCCATAACCTGCCAACAGTCACTAAAGCCACAACAATAGGGGGTGAGTGACTAGAATTAAGAATCAATATAGGAATAAATAAACAATTACTAGGAAAAGTGTAATCTCTCTATATTTCTATTTTTGCAGCAGTATCCATTATTACCTTTTAGTTATTATTACCAATTCATCACCATCAAGCTGAATCACATTGACCCTATCAAAATCATTAACTCAAGCCATTACAATTTATTTATTTCATTTCATGCAACACACTAGGTAAGTAAATATAACATTGTCATATATTCCTTCTACTGGAAGCCTGTCAGGAGCCGTTCCTTGACCATGCCAACACACCGACGATCACTCCCCACCCTCAATAGTGTCCAAGGTACCACATCATCACCCCTATGCATATCATTACATATCAAGGCATATGAACACGACTCACTCTCAGATAATATGACGCTCTAGTATCCAGATACTAAAAGGATCGACCTTTAGCTGAGGGCCAACTTGACACCCCGTGAACCCTACTTGGTTCACCGAGTCCTACTTGACTCCCCCTCAACCACTAGTCTTACTTGACCACTGGGTAGCTCAACTGGGCACACAAACCACGGGAGCTAGAAAACAAGGGTAACACATATCGTCAGTCGTCCTCTACCACATAAATCAAATATCAAATCACATAAAAGATGGCTAAAACATCATCAATCTCATGTATAAATATCATAAACTAATATATACTCACCACATATAGTGGCCACATAGACCTAGCCCCCACAAGCTATGTCCTAGCATTTCCATAATCGTCATTTCATTATTCTCATCAAGTTATGCATAATGACTATAACACATACTTAATCGGTTAACATTTTTATCTCAATTACAATTATTACTCATTCTAACTTATAAATCACAAGGCATTGCACACACTCACATAATCCAGATATCTATTTACTAGTATAATCAATTATTACACCACATCATACATACATGTGTCACATCGTCAATGCACTACATTACAAACGTCAATTCATTAGTAAATAATAGTATCATTACCAATATCACGACATTGCAATCATTAACGTACATAAATTCTAGTCATGCCACTACTATCTATACATACATATAATTTTATTATTATTATTATTATTATCGACATGTCATTTGCTCTCTCTTTCTCTCAATTCATTAACTCAGAACCCATTACTATTTTAGATCTAATATTAATTCATGGCATTTAATATAATTTATAACTACATTATTTTATTATGAACTCCAACCACCTTAGTTTCTCATCCAACTATTCGTTATAATTTATAAGATTACATTTGCTTACATGATTTCATTTCCCCACTAATGTCATTTATGCACTATTAATTACTAATTGCCCCACTTCTCATTATTGGTCTCACTCTCTCCCATCTCGTATTTATATATTTTTATAAATACATATATAAGACTCGTTTTTTATTTCATAACCTACTCTATCATGTATTTATATATACATATGCACATAATTTCCTTAAATAATATGACACTATCCCACCACTCAACCATTTACTAATCTTATAAATCATTCCACCTCATTTACTTTAATAGTCTCACTTACTTTTATTCCATATACCCCATAATTCATCCTAACTTATTCCATTCGATTTAAAATAATTAAAGCGGCTATCATACACCTTTCTCCTATACCGTACTAGCATAATTACATTTTTATATTAACCTTAACCCGGCACACCCCTTTACCTCGATTCTGAGCTTCTCAAATCTTCAAATTAATTGTCGGGTCCTTCCGAAGTCCATTAAAACTCATTTACATTTCCAACTATTGTTTCCAAGTTCCACCGCTTCAAACAACCTTTTGACCTTTTGTTCAAAACCTATAACCACCAAATACCGAAACCCATTAGTTGTTGCTTGCACTCAACATTCTAAGAACCGTACCCAAGCTCCATAAAGCTCAAAATGCATAATCATAGTTCCCCATCAACATACAATCTATGGCTAAGGAGAAAAGAGAAGAGGGGAATGAGAAAACATACAAATCAAGGGTTCCCATTGACATACCTTTCTTCCCCGATGCCATAAATGTGATTAATTTGGAGATCCACTAATAATCCCCTATGGATTGAGCTCCCAAGGTTCAAAAGCAAAAAAAGAAAGAGAATAAGAGTGTTTGCATGCCTCGATTTTGTTATGTCCTAAGGTTTTTAATTCTGATGCACGACGCTGACGCTACGTGTTAGGTCACTTAAGTTGACATGACGCTACGCGCCATAACCACCCTACACGTCAGGTCCCTAATGCAATTTCCTTTAAAGTTCATATTTAAATCATATTTTCACTCTATATCACTTAATTAGTATTATTTTAAGTCTAAATATCTATCTATTTATTTTCCAATGATTAAAATACCTAGAATGTTACATTAACCATAGGAACATGGCATATGAGTTGAGAATGATCAAGAGAATGTTACCCTATTGGGAGTGTAAATTGAGAAATGGACCCCCTTGTGGCCACTAACCAAGTATGTGTTGTTGTTGTGATGATCCCTTGATGTTACTTATAGATTTTGGTGATGAATGTGATAATGTTGTGAATTGATGATTTGGTCTTGTAACATCCCAAAATTTATAAAAATGATTAATTGAGAGGAATAAATAGTAAATAATTATATATGGATTGATTCATGTCCTGAAAATTTAGAAATAATTAAATCAAGATTTATTATGAGTATTCATAAATTATTGAGGCTGCCAATTGCTAGTTTAATGGTGTGTAGCTCTTGCAACTTTTGCGTAATTGTGTCTCTTTTGGGTGAACGGCCTACGAGCATCTTATGCTCTATTTATAGACTTAGGTTTGACCTAATTTATTCTCTCTAAAGACTGGGCTCCTTACTCATTCTGAATGAGTTAGGCCCAATAGCTTTACTTTAGTCTAACTAAAATAAAACAAAACATTTTCTGATGGGCTTACTCTATGTGTGTGACCTATAGGTTAAATACTCGGTCATATTAATAATAAATTATTTTATTATTAATATAAAATAAGAGCGACATCTAGCAATTCATCATTATGTTTGAATATTATTTAATATCAACATAACCTATAAGTGATAATTATTTTATATGTTTGTTCCTTTTGTAATGATATCCTAATTGGGCCCAAGGCATGGTCGCGTCATCCTTATACGGCCTAATTTATTTTACTTGATACCAGAGTAGACTTTATCTGAATAAATATTTATTACTTATTCTTTCTAGCATGGTCATGCATTTCCTTAGTCTCACTCCATCAAGTGGTCTACAAATATCACTCATGTCACATAGGATATGCAAATCTCATCTACATCACTCATATCCCTTTGCATATTTTGTTCATTACCTAATCACAACCTTTATAGTCCTCTTGTTACAGAAGACGTTTGATTGTATTAAAACAACAAACTCTTCATGTAGGAATCGTAGTGACTTCAGGTCGAAGGACTACATATACCATTATCACATTGAGAATCGTTTATGACATTCATGTAACAATCCATGCAACGTTCTCATGGTGGGTCTGTCCAGTAAATTGTTCCTCTTAATATGTACCCGTGTGAAGACATGATATCAACTATATCTATGATCTATGAGACCAGATCATCAGCACACTTACACACTTGTCTCAATGTATTTATATGTCCCCATGTAAATACTTGACTAGAGACATTTTAGGAATAACTTTCACATGACATATTACTCCAAGGATAAATATGTTTTAAAATAATTTTAAACTAAAATACTTATTTTATTGATAAGCAAAAAAATGATACAAATGGAAAAAGCATAAAGGCTCATAATGCATACACCAACAAGACTAACATTTTTATTTATGAAATTGTTTGAACAAAATGATCATAGAAAATGCAATGAGATATTCCCATAAGAATGCATATTTAAAAGTATAGGGATGGCCACTACTTCTAAAGATGATTATATGTATGGCATGCTTAAGCAACACATTGGATGAAATGTATATACATGTATGTGATGTCATGTGAAACATATGGATATCATGAATGATGAATAAATATGATGTTTGTAGAGGATTATATTTTGAAATAGAGTTTAAACTAGGGGCGATGGCAGGTAATGCTTGAAAATATGCAATTAGCTCCTTGCATAAAATCCTATGAAAATGAATAATATCAATACGTTTATATGTACTATGTTGTTCTAAATTGTATATGGACATGTTATATGAAGGACAAAATGTTAATCCTACAAAAATTTTACTATACAACATAATAATTCAATCACAAACATACTAATGGGGTTTATCATAGTAATGAGGTCACGTATTCTAGCACGGATGCATTCATAAATGTGTTCATATAGGCAAATCAAGTATGTATTACTCACCCAATGATCATACCCATTAGTCTATTTATCTCGATTATCGACCATAGCTAATTAATCTTAGTAGAGGTAAAGTCATATTCCTAGTACATCATTTCTTATCCATAAGTTATCTTTGATCACCAAATAATCTTATATATGACTACTAATTATACACCATTGTGTAGATAAACTTAGCTTATTTAGAGTATATTTTATTAAGTTGCTTTCAGATACCAATAAGTTGCTTTCAGATACCAATAATATCCTCTTCAACATTTACTTACTATCATTAGGTTGTATAAAACTTAGATTTATTTATACACTATTTAAATAGGGATTTTAGTCAGTTAAACATCACTAGTAACATCGATATAGGTATTTCTCCTATTCCTTAAAATTTATTATTTTTACATTAGTAACGTTCTTTCTAACTTATTAAACTTCCTTAGTACTTATGTTAATTACCATTACACATGGCATCGACTTTTACTTCTTATTGAATTATAATATTTCCAATATATGCTTTATTCCTTTTCAACCCATAATCACCTTAGTTACTTCCTTATAACATTTCATTTAACCTCCTAACTTATTTTACATACCTCTGCCATCCATAATATGTCATTTTCCAATAACTACTTTTTAGCTCTTGGGGTAAAACATTTAATTCTACCACTAACTATCAATTTATAAGTTCTATTCCTTCCATTTCTAATATATATTACTTGAAATTTATTTTTCTATCTCTCCTTTTAATGAGGACATACCCAAGGAAGACCCTCACACTACATTGGAGAAAGGACTTGAAGCATATAGAGGTCCCCTCACAAGGGCAAAGACCAAACGGGCCAAAAAGAGCATTCATAAAGCCCTTTTCTCTTTTCTCTCTTCTAGTGGGCCTAAGCCCAATAAGGAACCTATGAGGATCTATGTGTACTTTACTTGTAATATACTTTCTAAATAGTTTCTCTAGGCTTATAGGATAGATTTGGGCCTTGTAAGGTCAAATGGGCCACTTTTGGGCCTTGTACTTTCCCTTTTGGGCCATGTATAGGCCATTTGTTCATCTTTTCTCTTAATGGGCCTTGGATCCATGACCAAGCCCATCTAAATAGTCCTTGGCCGAAATCCTCTATGGCCTATATAAGGGCTTCTCCTTTTGTAATCAAGCACCATTAATCCATTTGTAAAATTTGAGAGCACTTAAGTGTTTCCTAGTGAGAGATTCTCCTCCTTCTCTCTAGAATTTGAGAGCTCTCTCAAGCTCTTATCCAAGGGGTTTCTCCCTCCCTTGGTGGTGAGTGGAGTTATCTTCCTCCTCCTTAGGAAGTGGCCTCCAACATTTCCCTCTCCCTTTTTCCAAGCCTACCTCCATTGTCCACCTTCCCTCCTTCCATTTCCACTCTTTTCTCCTTGGTTTTGGCGTCACCTTCTCCTAGTCTTAGGCTTTTAGTTTCGGTTTTCTTGGTCCTTGAAGAAGAAGTCTCAAGCTTCCATTGAAGGAAGATAGAAGAAAGAGCCCTAGATCCAACCCTCTTCAAGAAAGTGCATGAAGAGCCTACATCATGTGGTATCATTGAGCCTTGGGAGGTTCTTTTCTTCTTCTCTTCCATTTCAATTTTCGGTTTTGAGTTCATTTTGCTGGCTGGAATTTTGTTTCTTAGTCATTCATATGCCTTATTAATTCCATGTTAGCATAGAAAAATCATAAAAAGTCTTAGTTCTTTTGAGTTTTTGTGCTAGTTTCTTTGTGGTTTCAATTTTTGCATCTTGTTATTGTCAATTTCGGTTGGTTATTGTTACCATTCTGTTTTGGTCTCTAAAATTTCAGAAATGGCACATGTTAAATTCGGTTATTAGGTGGTTAGATTGTTGTTACATGTTAGTTACTTGTTAGTTGTTAGTTAGAGCCATTTTAGGAAGTTAGTTAAGTGCCATGTGGAACCTTTTCTAGAGTTCTAGGAAGTTAATTGCTTCTCCCTTTTTAGTGTGCAAACCGTGTGGATTAGGGGCAATTCAAGCATCTTGATTAGCTCCTACAAAGGTTCCATTCTTGTTAGGAGGTCTTACATTCAAGACACTCCAAAGTCAACTCAATTTTAGGATTGTTAGTTTCTATTCTTAGTTTGATTCTAGGTTTAATTTTGTTGAACTATTAGGATATCTCTTTTACATTCCTATTTTCATCTTGCTTGCATCAAAAACAAAACTTGTCAAAAAAAAAAGATTTTAGTCACCTCCTATACATCAATTTAGGAGAAGGTTGCATAATTTCCCTTAAGCAAGAAGCATTAATTGAACTTGTTAGTAACCTTTGTGCATTTCGGTTTTGGTTGTATAAATTGGTGTTGTTATCTTGAAATCTTAAGAGGCAAAAAGAAAAGAAAGAAAAGTATCAAAAGAAAAGAAAAGAATCACAAGAAAAGAAAAGTACCAAAAGAAGAAAAAGAGTGTTGAAAAGAAAGCCTCATTACAAAGTTGAATTAGAGACACCAAACATCATTACCAAAATTTTGAAATTACCAATACCAAATGAGAATTGTTTTCATTACTTGACCATTACTAAGACTTGTTCATTAAGACTTCATTGCTTATTCTTGCAACTTTAGAGTTTCTAGGCTAGGTTATACCTTAAACTTTGTTTCTTGCATTTGTTTTCTTGTTTGTCTTGTTTTGTCAATTTCAATTCTATTCCAAGTTAGCTTTCATTCTTTGAACTTTTATTTGCTTTTAGAGTCTTGTCTTTCCAAGTTAATTGTTGATCCTTCATTCTATTCCATTTGAGTAGCCTTTATTTCTTGAGCCTTTTTTTAGTTTGTCATTTTTGCTTCTTAAAGTTTTGTCTTGAGTTTGTATCCTTTTGGACTTCTAAAGATCACTCCATTTCGCCATTAAGTGAGGGTAGCATATTGAAACACTTGAGATTGGTGTGGAAATTGATTGAGCTTGAAAATCTCTAAGAGAAGGCATACACTTGAGAGATACACTTTTGTGAGGTTTAAAGTTTTCTTTGTGATTTCCATTAACCAAATCTTGTTTGGAGTTGTTGCTTTGTGTTCTCTTGCTAGGTAAAGTTGGAGCTTATACATCAAGAAGGACTTGTGAAGACACTTGTAAAGGAGGCAAAAGCTTTGTAATTAGTAGAACTTAGGCAAAGTTTTTTCAATTCTTAGGCTTTGTGTAGTAGGATTTTGTCTTGTATTTTGGACACAACAAGGACATTGGACTTTTTGGACATTATAATTTTCCTTTTTGCTTGGTAAAATTCAAATTAGGGTAGTGCATGTACATTTGTTTGTTAACTACTTTTAGTTAATTGGTTAGAGTTAGTTAGAAGTTACAACTATAATTAGTTAGTTAGTTGGTAGTTAGTTGAGTGTCTTAACTAATTAGTTAGTGGTTGGAACTAATTCTAGTTGTCATAACTAATTGTTAGTTGGATTAACTAATACATAACCGAAATTAGTTAGGTAGTTATTGTGGTTAGACTTTGTTACAACTTCCATAACTAATTAACTACTTTTGGTTAGGGTTGTTAAGACTTGGTTAGTTAGTTGAATTAATCTTGTTAGGTTAATTACTTCTTAAACCGAATTTGGTTAGGCTTGTCTAGGGTTAGTTAATCACTAGTAACATCCTAGGACAAACATAATCAACTTAGGTTAAGGACAACCTAGGATTTCCATAAGCAACATAGGACTAACCTAGTTAAAGACAACCTAGGACATTGTTTTTTTCCCTTAGGATAGAAACCTAGTATTGATATTTTAGGTTTGTTGAAGTGTTTTTTTCACTTGTATTGCATTCATCTTCCTCGACTAGCTTGTCTATACATACTTTGTTCTTGTCTTGAATTTCTTTGACAACATTAAAAGATGTCGTCTAGTGATAGGGAAAACAAAAGCATGCTTCATAACATAATGGATAGCTTAAACACCATTAATGCTAGGCTAAACAATCTTGAGCATAATGAACCCCCTAGAACTAGGCATAGACAAAGAAATCAAAGACATAACACTAGTGATAATGAGGAAGAAACAAGACAAAGAAGGCACCATGAACATAGAAAGGATGACATAGGCTTAAGAGAGGTAAAATTAGAAATTCCCCCATTCAATGGAAAAAGTGACATTGAAGCTTACTTAGAGTGGGAGATGAGAGTAGAACAAATATTCAACTCTCATCAAATAAAAGATGATAAAAAAGTTAGGATTGCAACTCTTTCTTTCCAAAATTATGCCCTAGTTTGGTGGACCCAAATTTGTAAGGAGAGAAAAAGAGACAACTTTCCCCCCATAGATGATTGGGTAGACTTAAAAGCTCTCCTTAGAAAAAGATATGTTCCTAATTATTATAGGGGTGAACTATTAGCAAAGCTAAATAGGCTCACCCAAGGCTCCAAATGTGTAGAAGATTACTATAAAGCCTTAGAGATAGCCATGATTAGAGCCAATCTAGAAGAGGATGAGGAAACCCTAATGCATAGGTTCTTACATGGGCTTAATAGGAACATCAAAAATAGGGTGGAACTTCTTCCACATGTGGACATAGAAGAGTTACTCCACCAATGCACCAAAGTAGAAAACCAATTTAAGGAAAGAGAATCCTATAGTGGGGATAACAATAGAGCCTATAAGTCAAAGTGGGTAGAAAATAAGGGTAAGTTTGAGAGAAACCCTAGAGAGAGAGAAGTGGGCGCTTCCTCCTCTAAACCCCAAAGTGAGTTACACAAAAATGGCAAAGTCTTTCGCAATCAACATGATAAGCATGAACCATCATCAAAACCACAATCCTCTAGATCTTCTTCCATTAAATGTTTTAAGTGTCTTGGAAGAGGACACATTGCTTCAGACTGTCCAACAAAAAGAACTATGATTTTAAAAACCAATGGAACCTACTCAAGTCAATCAGAGTCTAATTCTGATTCTCACTATTCAAGTGATGACTCTAGTAGTGCTTCTAGTGACAGTGAGCATATTTTAGGGGATGATGGTGAGTTGTACATGATTAGAAGGTTGCTTGGTAGTCATGTAAAACTCGATGACACAACACAAAGAGAGAACATCTTTTATACAAGATGTTACATTAATGACAAACTATGTTCTCTCATTGTGAATAGTGGGAGTTGTGCAAATGTTGCAAACCAAAGACTAGTCAAAAAGATGGGATTAGAGCTTATAGACCATCCAAGTCCCTATAAATTACAATGGTTAAATGAAAAAGGGGAAATGGTAGTCAATAAGCAAGTCCTAATCAATTTCTCCATAGGCACATATAGAGATGAAGTCAAATGTGATGTAGTACCTATGGAAGCAACTCATGTACTTTTAGGAAGGCCTTGGCAATTTGATAGGAAGGTCCTTCATGAGGGGTTCACTAACACCCTCACATTTAAACTAGATGGTAAGAAGATAGTATTACATCCCCTAACTCCACAACAAGTAGCCAAAGACCAAATCCAAATGAAAGCTAAGAGAGAAAAAGAGTTAGGATCTTCTTCCCATGTGAGTTTAGAAAAACCAAAGAAAAACAAAAAAGACAATAAAGGGAAAGGAGTTGTTGTCTATAATGACTCCCAACCTAATCTCTTTGCAAATAAATATGATGTGAAACATGCCATGTTTTCACAAAAACATTGCTTGATCATATATCCAAAAAATATCCCTAACACTTCCTTGTGTTCAATGGGCACTTCTCCTCCCCCCTTGCCCAAAGGGATCCAAAATATCTTGCAAGAATTTAAAGACCTCTTCCCAAAAGACATTCCAAAAGGGTTACCTCCTATTAGGGGCATTGAGCATCAAATAGACCTTATACCTGGGGCTAGTTTACCAAATAGACCTGCCTATAGATGCAACCCTAAGGAAAGTTTAGAAATAGAAAACCAAGTGAATGAACTACTTTCCAAAGGATGGATTAGAGAAAGTTTAAGCCCTTGCGCATTATCGGTTTTACTTGTACCCAAGAAAGATGGTTCATGGAGAATGTGTACGGATTGTAGAGCCATTAATAACATCACCATCAAGTATAGGCATCCCATACCTAGACTTGATGACATGTTAGATGAGCTTAGTGGATCTACAATCTTCTCCAAGATTGATCTTAAAAGTGGCTATCACCAAATTAGAATAAAAGAAGGAGACGAATGGAAAGCCGCTTTTAAAACCAAACTTGGCCTTTATGAGTGGTTAGTGATGCCTTTCGGCCTAACTAATGCACCAAGTACCTTCATGAGACTTATGAACCATGTTTTGAGGGATTTCATAGGGCATTTTGTTGTGGTATACTTTGATGACATTCTTGTGTACTCAAAGTCCATGACCTCTCATCTAATCCACCTAAGACAAGTTATGCTTGCCTTGAGAACAAACAATCTTTATGCTAATTTTGAAAAATGTTCTTTTGGCATGGATACCATTGTCTTTCTTGGTTTTGTAGTTAGTTCTAGAGGTGTTGAGGTAGATCACTCTAAGGTTAAGGCAATCCAAGATTGGCCTACACCTAAAAATGTGAGTGAAGTAAGAAGTTTCCATGGTCTCGCAAGTTTCTATAGGAGATTTGTGAAAGATTTTTCAACCCTAGCCTCCCCTTTAAATGAGTTGGTTAAAAAGAATGTTTCTTTTGTGTGGGGGCCTAGGCAAGAAAAAGCCTTTCAGGATCTCAAAGATAGACTCACTCATGCTCCAATTTTAAAACTTCCAAATTTTTCTAAAACCTTTGAGCTTGAGTGTGACGCATCTAATGTGGGAATAGGAGCTGTGCTTTTACAAGAAGGTCACCCCATAGCTTTCTTTAGTGAAAAACTTAATGGGGCCACTATTAACTATCCCACATACGATAAGGAATTTTATGCCTTAATTAGAGCCCTACAAACTTGGGAGCACTACTTAATCCCAAAAGAGTTTGTGATACATAGTGATCACCAATCTTTGAAATTCATCAAAGGGCAACATAAGTTAAACAAAAGGCATGCTAAGTGGGTTGAGTATTTGGAACAATTTCCTTATGTCATCAAGTATAAGAATGGCAAAACTAATACTGTGGCTGATGCTTTATCTAGGAGGCACTCTCTACTTACCTCTCTAGGAGCCAAAGTTATTGGGCTTGATGAAATTAGGTCTTTGTACCCAAATGATCTTGATTTTTCAAACATCTTTAACTCATCTTCCACTTCTACATCTCATAAGGGCTTCTACATTTTAGATGGCTATCTTTTTAAAGCCAATAGACTTTGTATTCCACGAAGCTCTTTAAGAGATCTACTACTTAGAGAGAGTCATGAGGGAGGACTCATGGGTCATTTTGGTAGAGATAAAACTTTGTCTATCTTACATGAACACTTTTATTGGCCCAAAATGAAAAAGGATGTTCAAAAACATTGTTCTAGGTGTATTGTATGTAGAAAGGCTAAATCAAAACTTTCACCTAGTGGTTTATATACTCCCTTGCCAACACCTAGTGCACCTTGGATTGATATATCAATGGATTTTGTGTTAGGCTTACCTAAGACCCAAAGGGGAATGGATTCTATCCTTGTGGTTGTGAATAGGTTTAACAAGATGGCTCACTTCATCCCTTGCCATAAGGTTGATGATGCTAGTCATATTGCTAAGATATTCTTTAAAGAGGTTGTGCGATTACATGGTGTACCCAAAACCATTGTTTCTGATAGGGACACCAAATTCCTAAGCCATTTTTGGAAAACTCTTTGGTCAAGGCTAGGAACACAACTCCTCTTTTCCACAACTTGTCATCCTCAAACGGATGGCCAAACAGAGGTAGTAAACAGGACCCTTGCACAACTTCTTAGGGTCTTAGTAAACAAAAATGTGACATCTTGGGATGAGTGTTTACCTCACATTGAGTTTGCATATAATAGGGTACAACACTCCACAACCAAGCATAGTCCATTTGAGGTTGTATATGGTTTTAACCCTCTCACACCCTTGGACCTTTTGCCCATTGAGGTTTCTGATTCTGTCCTTCATATGGATGGAGAGGCAAAGGCCCAATTTATCAAAGATTTTCATGAGAAGGTTAGACACCAAATACAAACTAAAAATGAACATTATGCTCGTTGTGTAAATAAACAAAGAAAGGAGATCACCTTTGAGGTTGGAGATTGGGTATGGTTACACCTTCGAAAGGAACGCTTTCCCAATTTGAGAAAATCCAAACTCAACCCTAGAGGTGATGGACCTTTTCAAATTCTCAAGAAAATAAATAATAATGCTTATGTCCTAGATCTACCAGGAGATTATGGTGTGAGTGCTTCTTTTAATATAACTGATTTGTCTCCCTTTGATATAGATGATGAGGATGATGCCTTTGATTTGAGGACAAATCCTTTTGAAGAGGGGGAGCATAATGAGGACATACCCAAGGAAGACCCTCACACTACATTGGAGAAAGGACTTGAAGCATATAGAGGTCCCCTCACAAGGGCAAAGACCAAACGGGCCAAAAAGAGCATTCATAAAGCCCTTTTCTCTTTTCTCTCTTCTAGTGGGCCTAAGCCCAATAAGGAACCTATGAGGATCTATGTGTACTTTACTTGTAATATACTTTCTAAATAGTTTCTCTAGGCTTATAGGATAGATTTGGGCCTTGTAAGGTCAAATGGGCCACTTTTGGGCCTTGTACTTTCCCTTTTGGGCCATGTATAGGCCATTTGTTCATCTTTTCTCTTAATGGGCCTTGGATCCATGACCAAGCCCATCTAGATAGTCCTTGGCCAAAATCCTCTATGGCCTATATAAGGGCTTCTCCTTTTGTAATCAAGCACCATTAATCCATTTGTAAAATTTGAGAGCACTTAAGTGTTTCCTAGTGAGAGATTCTCCTCCTTCTCTCTAGAATTTGAGAGCTCTCTCAAGCTCTTATCCAAGGGGTTTCTCCCTCCCTTAGTGGTGAGTGGAGTTATCTTCCTCCTCCTTAGGAAGTGGCCTCCAACATTTCCCTCTCCCTTTTTCCAAGCCTACCTCCATTGTCCACCTTCCCTCCTTCCATTTCCACTATTTTCTCCTTGGTTTTGGCGTCACCTTCTCCTAGTCTTAGGCTTTTAGTTTCGGTTTTCTTGGTCCTTGAAGAAGAAGTCTCAAGCTTCCATTGAAGGAAGATAGAAGAAAGAGCCCTAGATCCAACCCTCTTCAAGAAAGTGCATGAAGAGCCTACATCACCTTTACTCATTATTTTTCTACCAAAAATCTTTTTTACTTTATAGAAACATACTTAGTGATTTTCTCAAAATCTTGTCGACGTTGCAAAATTTTAAAACGGAGCGTAATTGAAAGTAAATCGGCGAAATATCTTGAAACACGTGATTTTTTCTGACTTGCTTCTGGAACTACTAACTGGTCAATTTATCTATGTTAGCGAGACTTACTGGATAAATATGATAAATAAAATATTCAAAAATCCATAATTAACTACAACTATATCGAATTATTAACCGAGTTCGCACTACGGTCCTAAAATCTGTCGTTTTACGTAATAACTTAATTTTAGATAAAATTTAGCGAGGCATATGAATTTGAGGCGCTCTTTACGAAAGTCAATGAAAAGCATAGAAACGTGAAAATAAAGTTATGATCACCAACGACAATGATAAATCACATAATTTCTAATCTAATCACAGATCTCCACGAAACTTAAAGGGGTTATCCTCAGAAACAAAAAAAACAATATAGAGAAATTTATAATGAATGAAAACAAAGAGAGACCCTCTTACCTAAAGGACATATCATGGTTTTGAGGAAGAAAAGGGGATTGGTCACCAAAAATTCACTGGTTACTCAAAATTATTCATCGATCATTGCCAATCATCCTCTGAATGCTTTAAAATTTAACATGCAAAGTTCCAGAGATGAGAACAAGCCATGGCTAGCAATGGATTCAAGAGGAAACAGGTATGCCAAAAATTTAAAATTAAAGAAAACTAAGGAATCAATTGCCGAAAATTTACCAATTACTCGTTACATCGCGCCGATCGCTCCCGATCACTTCTGGGGCCTTGAAAATCAAACATGCATGAGCCAAGAGAAGGAGATAACTCACCACTAGCAAAAGAAGCATGACATGGAATGGTGAAATTGGCAAATAAAAATAGAAAGAAATAGGGATTCAAAGTCGAAACGAGGATAAAGTCACAAATCGTTTACCATTTCATTAAAAGGGGTCACAACCAAGGAAGGGGGCACCGTGTGGTGGTCAGAGGCGGTGGTGGCAGCCTTCAATGGAGTCCCACGATGGGGGAGAAAACTGAACAATGGCTGGAGTGAAGGTGGCAGTCGAGGTGGTGATGAAGTTTAGAAAAGAAATGGTGGTTTCTAAGAGAAATGATGGCCTTAAGTAGTTGTAGTGATAGCGTGGTGGTTGTAACATCCCAAATTTTATATAAATATCTAATTGAGAGAAATAAATAACAAATACACCAAAATAAATAGCAGTAGAATGTAGAAAATACACCAAAATTCCAACTTCTAAATAACCTAACTTTTTTCATATGAAATCCAATCGCCACCACATTTTAACACCACCCAATATACACCATTTATGACGTGTAGCCACTGGCCGTATTAAAAAATTCCCAAAAACGAAGGAATTATGCACATAATTGCAATTATCCCGTTTTAGAGTATTTTTGTGCAACTCAAGGGTCAATTGGAATTGGCCCATTCCAGTTTCTACAAGTTCTAAATTATGCATAGGCACCATTAAAACCATTCTATGGCATCCACACATACTGAAACTCTATATGACCCTATCAGTTCCTTAATTATGCATAAACATCATAAACATAACTTCATACTTTGATCAATTCATCCATCCATGGATTCCATCCATATAAGCATCAATATCCATTCATGAATACAACATGAAAATCATCGTATCATAATGAACATCAACTATTTTTAAGGTCACAACCAAAAATTAGCCTTCCAAAACACATAAGGCCTAATTTTAACAAGTGTCCCTTAAAATTGAATACCTAACATCATTCAATATTCATGAACAAAATAAGCATATACACATATCAAGTGCTTTACAAAAAAATTACCGGCCAACGCTTACAAGTTTTCCTTCCATATTTACCTTCACCATTTCCCAATCTCTAAAAAGAGTAGGATGTTCGACATACCTACATCAACCTTTAAAAATAACAACTAGGAGGTGAGTAACATATACCAAATGAATCAAAATAATACATTATGATGATACATATATATGTGTGCACAAAAAATATTTCTCAAAGAGCATCATATGCTCCTTTCGTATATTCTATTATTTCATTTCAACATAGCACATATTCCAATCAACACATTCTCAACATATGTATCAAATCATTGGCAATCTCATCAAACACAATCATACATTTAAGGTTAGTACCACAATTTCTTTCTCTTCACTTATCACTCATCCATCGCCACCACGGGCTACCAACTTTGGCATATCTCCAGCTATATGCAAATGCTCTTACGGCTAATGCATATGCACAAAGAATCATTATCAAATCTCAGATCCAACTGTAGGAAACAACATCATATAAAATGTAGGTCAAGCATATGTGTGCTACTATGCCCCTACTGCAGTAGTAAATATGTACACTTATCTCATTACTTGCATGCATAACATTACCCTTTTTATTGGTACCAAACCGCTATTGCCTATATGTAGAACTAGTCACCCTATGACTTATGGATCAACAACATGGCCTCACTTGCCAAAAGTGCTACGAGCCCCTCCCGAACACACATTAAGAGAGTCATGCCCCATAGGGACACTGAGGTCACTTGCTCATCACAAAGCCGCCCACCCACTAGGCCCGTTACATAAGGTGCCTTGGCACCGAACTATGGGCAGCTTCGTGATTCCAAGAATCACTAGGGAACAACATATAATTTCACTCGTGCACTGGGTCGCCTTCCCACTGGGCCCACCAATTAGAACCCCTAACATTCCACATAGACAACGTATGATATGCCATGGACGTAAATGCCAATCAATGTATTTCTCATACTATACATCCTAAAATGCCACTCCACAATCAACAACTCACCACCAACAATTAGTGGAATTTAATATCCTCATCATTCTCAACCACTACCAATTGTCATTAGATTTCATTCACATTAATAGTTAGTGACAATCATCATTCATCAAATTACATGCCATGAGATATCCAACATCATTGCAATCAATTCAATCATGGTCTTAAAGCCATTCACAAACAAGTAACACTATCATGAATCAAATTCAACATCATAATCATCATCCCAATAACATTCACCATATAATACAATTCATTCTAAATGAATTCCAATCACATAAACATCAAGATGTTCACCCAAGCCAAATTAGGATATCACATCCATACATACACATCAATAATGGATGAAATCATGCATTTAGAAATGTTACCCCCTCCTACCTTAAGACAAGTAGAAATCACCGCGGTCTGAAGGTCCCGCTTCGTCGATGGGGTCGTTTCCTACATCACACAATATACCATACAATTATTTTCTATCCAAATCACCAATATTCAAATGTTCTTAGTTAACCACTTGGTGTTTATACCATTTTAAATCTCAAACCTCTTTTATTTCACTTAATCCTCCATAACCACCATGGGTTGGGTGTTCAAAATCATTGTGCATGTTAAGCTACACCCATTAATGGGTTCCCTCATTAATGGTTTCCAATCACCATTATTAATCACCTAACATTATCAACGGTCATTACTCATCATTAATAACCACCAACCATCATCAATGGCCATTCCTCTTTATTAGTGACATGTTCTAACATCATTAAACACACATTCCACTCACATTTTACATTTCCCCCAAATCATAGGATTAGGGTTTCATTAAAAACCCAACAACCATCATCAATATCCATTATTACCCATCATATTTAATGCCATTTTCATGTACCCTTCAATTTCCTCATATAACTCACATTAAATGCACCCCACCTTAGGGTTTTACATCATTAATGCCTCTCAACATCAACCCATACACCATACACTCTCAAACATCATACTAACCTATAACCTAGGGCTAGAGCTCATGAAAATAGAGAGGAAACTTACCTCAAGCCAAGAGTAAAGTGAGCCCTAATAGAGAGAGAGGGAAAATGAAATACAAGGGAGAGGAAAAGCTTCCAAAAATCACAAGCTCTTCTTGCTTGATGAAGAAAGATGAAGATGAAAATGGAAGCAAATGGGTACACACCAATTGATGGGTTTAGAAAGTGGAAGAAGAGAAGAGGAAGATGAAGAAATGAGGAGAAAAGAGCAAATGCCTTAGGGAGAAGAAGCCAACGTGAAATGAAGAGAAAAGAGAGTTTCTTTTGGTTTAATTTTCACCTTTTCATTAATATTTTACCATTTTATAACTAACAGAATCTTTGTTTGGGCTCAATACTTTATTCAAAAATTATTTCGAATATATATTCGGATCCATAATAATATTCTTAACAGCCCTGACCAACCGTACCTCAGTTGGAGATACTCGGTGTAACATTTATATGTTAATCGGGTATTATTTTCAGCTTTTCAAGCCATAATAATTTGTCAATAATCATAACAATTGGGACATTAAATAACTCATATGTAATTATTCATTAATTATCCTTCTCAATTAATCATTTAAATAAATTTTAGGATGTTACACCTAAATCTCATCTTAGGAATACTGAGAGCAAGGCCAAGATAAAATAAGTTAAATATTTGACATTAACCCCTTAGTTACCTGAAACAAATTTCCTTATTTCTAAAAACCATGATAGTTCAAAACACTTTAATTGAAAGAACACTTATTTTAAATAAGATCTTTTAGGCCAGTAATGGGTGTCTTCTGCTATATTTTCCTTGTCACCGAGCGATACCCTTCGGGCCTACGACTCAAGGAAATCGTATTCACTTTAAGGTATATTATTAAAATATGAGAATAACTTTAAGTCAAATAAAATTTACAAACTTTAAATGGAATTTAATTCATAATAATGAAATCTTTATTTTAAGTCTTTGGAAAAACTTAAATTTTCCATTGAAATCCACTTGCAGAACCTATTTTAAATAATTCCAAAGTTCAACCAGATAATTGTTAAAATACTATAATAAAATAAAATCAAGTTCTTATTTTACCAAGGCTTCAAATTTCACAAATTCTCAATCACCACACTTTCTTCGCTATAAGACACAAAACTCCATTAGTAAGGACAATTACCATAACAGGCCATTTTCACCTTTTTCCTCAAACCTTGGCAAGAACTAGGCATCAACTTCTCATTCTCGATGGGTATTAAATCAAACAACAACATCTTGCTCAATCAGTCTACCTAGAAATCCACAATTCATAATTCACAATTTGTATACTTTCAAATTAAGGTTCCCGCTGACACTCAGATTTTTAACTTCTTTTCAACAATTAAACACAATTACTTTCTCATCATTTAACAACTTCAAATAGTTAATATACTTACTTTTGGGACACCCCAAATGTAGAGGTAAATTTTTTACGATTTTAGTGTAATTAATTCATGATAGTTGCAAGTGGTGAAGCTGTTAATTTAATTCCCTGGACCTATCAGAGACCTGTCTCATATGTGAAGATATGAGAAGGTAAGTCAAGAGGAACAACCATGAAGAAATGATCCAATTAAAAACAACGGAAGGATTTAGAATAAGTTAATGCTATGTGATTAAAATTAAAGAGGTCGACCATAATATAATTAGTAAAATAGATTTTATGTCCGTGGTATTCATGAAGTAATGTGGAATCAGGGTTTAATGTAAAGAAAAGAGAAAATAATTTGATCAATGCGTTTTTGGGAAGTCAGGGTCCCCCTCGCTCAAGCGAAATCCCCACTCGCTTGAGCGAATCACACATAGAACGCTCGGGTGAGACAGTAGTAAGCCGAGCAAAGAGAGAAAGGGAGTTACAGGGGTCACTTCGCTCAAGTGAATTCTAACTCGCTTGAACGAGACACACAAGCCTCGCTTGGGCGGAGCCAGCGAGCATGGGCGAAATTCGTCCAGAATCGAATTCAATACCGACTCGCATGGGCGAGGCCTCCTCACCTAGGCGAAAAACTTCCAGAGCCGAGCTTATACTCGCTCTCTCGGCAAGGCTTCCCAGCACTCGGGTTTTTATTCGGCAGAATCCTTCCAAAACCGACTCATCTCTCACTCAGTTTTCCACTCGGCAAAATAATTCGGACCGACCCATCTCTCACTCAGTTTTCCACTCAGCAAAATAATCCAGACCGACCCATCTCTCACTCGGTTTTCCACTCGACAAAATAATCTAGACCGACTCATCTCTCGCTCGGTTTTCCACTTGGCAAAATCAATCTAAATCCAAGTCTTTTCTCACTCAGTCTAGGCTCCCTAGCACTCGGTTTTTCACTCGCCTCGCTTGGGCGAATGCCATCCTCAAGATTCTTCGCTCGGGCGAATTTTGTCCAGTGGTTAATTCCCTTCGCCCTCGCTCGGGCGAGACCCCATTCGCCTGGGCGAATTTCATCCAGTAACCAAACACTGATACTGGGACAATCTCGCTTGAGCGAGGTTCACTCTCGCCTAAACGAGAATTGCCCAGAAACCGATTGCCATACAGGAGGGACTCTCGCTTGAGTGAGAATCCATCTCGCTTGAGCGAGATCATCAGATAACATGCAGAAACTTGGAATTTACACAACACAACCTACCAAAATTGAACTCAATCTATTTTACCAGAATTCATTACATCTCAATCACCATATTAATCATTTAAAACTTGTTCTAAACCATCATACTCATAAGTTTCCATTACAATTCGTCAAACGTCTAAAAATCAATTCATCATTTCTTCTACTTCATAAAATTAATACTCAAATATAATTCTTCATTCATTCATCAACATATATGGAAATTCCATTGTAAATTAATCCTTCATACATACATAGGGTCACGAATGAAAATGAGTTACACAGACTACTTCTCATTTTCCTCCATGACCCTCCAAAATCACCTATCATCTAAATTTCCAAAACAAGCATTCATTACATCTCATGCTACACAAAATCTATATATATATATATATATATATATATATCGCCGGCCAAGGCGCTCCCTATACAATTATTTACCTCCACAGCCAAAGTATACTTCAAAATGCTTAGTCTTCCCATGAATGCCCTGCATCACAAGTCTAAAAAAAAGACAACATGGGAGAGTGAGTCCACATTCCAAAGGTATGAATATGAATACCAAGTGATTATGTACGTATGCGTCCACACAAGTATACATTGCACATAAATAATATTCACCATGCCATATACCAATACAATTTCACACAAGCGCACAAGCATATACACAATCACGATATTCAACCATTGAGTTGTCGCACAACCATTATTTGGTATTCATATCTTTTATGTTGTCTTAAATCATATTTTTACAACCTCTTCACAATCATCATCATATCTCACCACTTTGCATACCTCCATCTATATGCAAATGCTCTTAAGCGAATGCATATGCACAAAGGAGTATTTCAACAATTGCAGATCTGACTGTGGGAATTCAACACCAAATGTGGGATTCAAGCATGGCCATCTAACCATACCCCTACTGCAGTAGTAAAATGTGTACACTTATTCTTTAAATTGCATGCATTCATTATTCGTTTTACTGGTACCAAACCGCATCGCCCATCTTGCAACACCTGGTCATTATCACTATGACCGCGGTACATAACATATCAACATAAGGTGTTGCGGGCCGGCCAGATATTTAATCATGGCGGCTGTGATCTTAAAGACCACCGGGGTCACCTACTCATCAAGAGCCACCCCCCACAAGGGTCGGCCACATGCAGCTCCCCGAAGTAATACATGGGCGGCTTCTTGACTTTACACTAAGTCACAGGGGAAAATACATCTTGCTCGTGCACCGAGCCACCCTCCCACTGGGTCGGCCGAGGAAATTCCCCTAGTATTCCACAACGGCGGCTATGTAGTATGCCATGGATGCAAATGCAGATCATATGCATTCCTCACTCTATGCATCCTATACATGCCACTCACCATCCAACATCATCAACACCATCACAAGGCTTTTATTAACATTGATTGTTCTTATTAGTTTAAATCTTTGGGTGGCATTCTCCTTATTCTCAATCTCAATAAACAACATCAACATTCATATCACATTCATGGTAAATACAACTTATCATCATACCACTGCTCACTACACATCTTCACATAACATACCTTGAATATTCTAAATGCACCAAAGCATGTTGCCAAACATATTATCTACATCATACCACATATCATCATTTCTCACAACATTCAAGAAAGGCTAACATGCATACACTACATGCCACAATCAAATAACATTCAAATTCATGCATTTAGAACTTAAGACTCCTCTCCTACCTTAAGAGAAGAATTCCGATTGATAAGACGCTCCCACCTCGTCGTTCGGAATAGTCCCTACATTCACATTCATGTAAAACCTTAATTAATCAACTACTCAAGTCATCAATTCAATTCTATCTAGTCATATTCTTATCTATACCTTCACAACATGTGTTGGACATATTGTAGATATTATTTATATTCGTTATTAGGCTTCGAGAATTCCTTCCCATTAAGCCACCATCATTAAATTCAAGGGTTACAAGACAACCCTATCCCCAAGCTTCACAAAACTCCTTCTACCAACATTCATATTCCTCAATGTCATATATTTCTCCATAGAATACATTCTTAAACTAACGTTAGCTATTTTTCCCCAAACTTCAAGGTTAAGGTTTCCTCCAAAACCCACCCACATTCATTAATACATCATAAACCTTCACTTCCCACCATCACTAATGCACCAACCACCATTATCCTCCCATAAACACTTGCATTTATGATAACCCATTCTAGGGCATGGGCATTAAATGCTCTCAACAATCACCCACTCACATGCATTACTCCCTCAACATATATTAATATTTATATAATGGAAAAACCCAAGTAAAATGATGAGTCTTCATACCTCACACCCAACAACAAAGTTGGTTCAAGAGAGGGAGAGAGAGATAGCACGAAAATGAGAGGAAGAAGAGGAAAGAACTCCAGGCTTCCAAGTCCTCTTCAACGAAAAATAGAGAAGGGAGGAATCACCACACAAGCTCAAGGTTTTTGGGAGAAGAAGAGAAGAAGAATGGAGGAGAAATGGAGAGTAAGATGAAGAGAAAAGAGGTAGAGAGTGCTTGTCAAAAGCTTCAGCGTGTACACGTGAATAGGAGGAGGAAATTTTGGGCTTTTGGGTTTATTTTAGTTTTATTCAATAAAATTCATCATTTTCCCACAAACAGGTTCTCCGTCCAGGCTCAATACCTTATCTAAAAATTGTTCTGAATATATATCCAGGTTCCCAATATTATTCTCAACAGCCCTGACCAATATCATCTCATTCTGAGATACTTGGTCCGACACCCATATCTCAATCGGGCTCACTTTCAGCTTAACCGGTCTCCATAGATCACCAAAAATTCTTGAAATTCTTAATTTAATTTATTTCAATATATTGGGGCCTTAGGTAATTTATATTCAACTTGTCAATATTCATTTTCCTTAATTAATCCTCTATTTTAAAATTCGGGATGTTACAACTTTCTCATCATGAAACAATTCTAAACGTGCACCTTAACACACAAATTCATCATAAATTTCAGTTAAAATCATGCACAACAAATAGATATCACCTATTACTCAACCATCCATAATTTTTTTGTCACTTAAAAGCTATTTTCTCCATACAACAATAATCATTACAAGAACATAAATTTTAATCACTTCATTCCATAAAATTTTTGAACCAAATAGTCATGGTTTCAAATTATTATTCTCACCAAAACTCAAGATGTTAACATACATTTCAAGGATTCAAATCCTAAGCCAAGAAAAATCATACGTAATACAATATAAATCAAGTTTCATGAACATTCATCACTCCTCATTATAAAAAAAAGTTTCGCTCAACCATTAATTCCATGACCCTTGATTTCAAGAATTTTATTTTTCATGCCAAGGTAATAATCAAAAGGGAACTAGGGCCTGCACCAAATTATGGTTCAATTAAGCTTCTAAAAATTAAGTTTCTAATGTAATAATCATATTGTTAACTACCTAAAATCAAAAATAATTTCCAACAACACCAACATTTATAAAATTTGATCTTGAATCTCAAGTTTTTATGCTTATGGTCTTACTAAAAAATTTAGGGAAAATATCACACACCATACAACCAAAGGATAATAAAAGAGATCAAAATTTATTAACCATCCAACAACATGCATGCAAATAACAAAGTCATCATCATTATGATCATACAACATCATGCCACATGCATCAGGTATTCATCATTTAATGCTAAATTCAAACTTAAAATTTAAAGGAAAACAAGCACCATACTCTCGGCCATGGAGTTCCAAAACACCCTTTATAATTTTCATAATTTTTCAGCTTTAGCATGTTGTTTTCAAAAGTAATTTCAGCCCTTGAACCCTTAAAACTAAAGGCTATTTTGGAACTTCCACATAGTGAGAATTCTTACCAACCCATTGCATATGATATCTTAAGCCATAGAAGAGAGTATACTTCCCCTATCTCTTGGTAGCTTCACGGCATGGAGAAGAACAAAAATGGTTCAGCTTTGGCTCCCTTAACTCATGGGTCCAACATGCATGGAGGAAGGGAAATGGTGTTATTTTAATGTTTAATATGATGGAATTAAAGAGAAGAAGAAGAATAGTGATATCACGTAGACATGCCAAGGGGAATTGGTGAATTTCCTAAAGAATGCAAGTGAAATCCTTTAAAGAAAAAAGAGAGCAATGTCACACCACAATGGGAATGGAAAAATAGAGTACAAAACTTGTTTCCCAAGAATGATTTCATGAAGCTTCCATAGTGGAATTCGGTCCAATCAAGTGAGGACAAGTGGCGCTATGTGTCAAGAGCTAATTGGTCCATATGTTAGTGGAATGGTGATGTGGCATGGTTTAGAGAACTATCACATGTAAAAAATTTTAGATTATGATACAGATAGAATTTGAGAAAACTCATAACTTGAAAGTTCTAAGTCTTTTTTCTCTCTTTAAAATGAGTTATAGTGAGAGATATGCCTCGATTCCTGAAACTATTCTACATAGCAATGAATTATGGGTCAACATACTTAGAAAAATTGTTAGGAAAAATATATAGGGAATTAGTTTTTGGACTTTTCATCAAAGTTGTAGCTATGCAAGTTTAGGAATTATAAAAAAAAAAATTCAATTTCAATGTCATACGAAAGATAAAAGCTAAAAATACTAAAGATGGGTCAACTGAATCAGGGAATTCTAGAATTAGTGTACTATTTTAAAAATTGGTATTGATTAAGAAAAAACTGGGTTTCAAGGTCAACATAAAAGTTATATAAAATTTTGATGTAAAGAATTAATGATAAGAATCATTCAATCTCGATAATTGTAGGGAGATATATACCAAAAATACTAAAGGGTGCGTAGAAGCAAAACAAGTTATTGGACTTCAATTCTTAGATAAATTTCAGGGATCAAATCATTTTGAATCAAACCTCGGGTTCTTCACGGAAAATGTCATATTTTTCAATATGGACACTCAAAAATAAAAATAACTCTGATCAAGCACTTGTGGCACTCGTCTGGCCAGAATCAATGAAACGTGCTCATATACAAATCACTAAAGGGCAAGAAATTTATTAAAATTTCAATAAAGGTACCCCTTGGGTGTTCAAAACTTACCAAGATCATCACCAAACCCCATTCCATCACTTACTCAGGGTAAAGACAACTTTTGGCTTTATTCTCCGCCACTCAAGCATGCTCAGATCAACCACACAACTCATCATATTTGTTACCACATACAATAATAACATTTCCTTTTGTACCTAATTATTTTATCAAACTAACTTCTAATACACACATAAACACACACACATACATAAATATATAAATAAGAAAAATTCGGTCAAAGCCCAAATATTCATGTAACAACACCTAAACACACAACCATATGATCTCTAGTATGAGGACCAATCACAAACCAACAAGGGGTGTTACAATAGAGATGCAGATGAAAACAAATTAGAAATATCTTGTTAGAGTCAAGAAGACTTACTTTATGCCTACAACTACACAAACTTTGAAAGCTCTCTAATCTATGTTTATCATGAAGAACAACTTTCTCCAAGAATACACAGGTCTGTTTGATCTATTGGGAAACACTGTGGCCTGAAGAGGCTTTAGAAAGAATACTTAGGTTTACCCCAGGAGTGGGTGCTTGCAAAATAATACTCATAAGCATGGGTTATGCTTAAGCGAGGAGTGGCTGGCTTTAAGAATACTCAGAAACACAGGTTGTGCTTAAGCTAGGAGTGGCCGGAGTGAATAATACTCATAGACTCGGTTTGGGCTGTTTATGTAAAAGAGATATTTTACATAGTGGAAAAACTCTTCAAGTATGAAGGTATTGGATGTAGCTTCTGAGTTGGAAGTGAACTAGTATTAATCTCTTGTGTGCTTCTCTCTTTCCCATCTTTTTCACAAGTCTATTGCTCTTTCTCTCATATCCTCGTTGTCTCGCAAAAGTCTAGTTCTCTGTGCTTGACATATTTACATTTAAATATCACTTTTTGGTTTGAAAAAGTGAGCAGACTTATTCAACCCCCTTTCTAAGTATATTCTCAGAACCATCAATTGGTATCAGAGCGTGGCCTCTGGGGTTGAACACTCTAACGAATGTAGAGGAAGAAGATCCATAAAGATTCCACTTTGATAAAGGCCCAAAAGAAGAACCAAGAAGAAGAAGCTGCTCACTGTTTGAAGCATTCAAAAATCTGTAGAAGACCAAGAGCTCAAGGACAAGACAAGATTGACATCACGAAAAAGGAAGTAGAGTCAAGCCTCTCAAGAAAAGTAGTCACAACCAAATCTATCTATTTAAAGCTTGAAGATGGAAGAAGTCTTCAATCAGATGCATCAACAAGCTTCTGCACATTTGCATATCACAAGAACTTAAAGTCTGACGAATGGAAGATCAAGACCCTAAAGATCTCTAACAAATTATCTAAGGGAAGTTAACACAGAATAGGTTTGACTATACCTCTATTGACCTCAAAATTATTATATTGCTCTTTCATATTTTCATATAAATTATTTAAACTTATTAACATTGAGCAAGACTAACAAGAATTGTCAGATTAGAAATATGACTTTATAGGATGAATAAAAAGAAGTCTAATTTTTTCTAAAAATATCTTTTGAACGTTTGGTAAAATTAATTATTTCTTTGCCCTTATTTTTTGTATAAATCAATGATTATTTTGAGCATTTATTTCAAAATTCTAGAAAGTTGTTCCTAATTATTAGGAACGGCGTATATTTTCAAAAATTATAAAACCGTGTGTTCCTCTCCATTTACTATGATTTTTTAAATGATTCTGAAAGACTCTCTGGCTTCTACCTCTCTCTTCTTCTCTCTATTTAAACCCTTTCACTATTACCATTTATTTTTAATTGTTTTGGATCCCTAAACCTTTATTTCACAGAAAACCTCCTTAAATCTTTTTTAACAATGACTGCCTTCACTGAAAATGACATTGTCAAATCAGTATACTTTTCCCCAATAAAATTCATAAATAATGGAAGGGATGTCATGGCTGAGTTGGAAGGTATTAGTTGGTTACCCTTCTGTTCCATAATTTATGCATATTCACCTTCCCTGGTGATAAGCTTCTGGTCTACTATTGTTGCCAACAAAGAAGATTTTAAGATTTCTAGAACTATCCAAAACAAAAGAATTATCATCTCCTCTGACACCATTGCCTATGCTTGCGGGTGCCCCGACGAGGATCGAATATTTTCTAAATATTTTATTTTGTGCATCATATCTGAAGAAGAAGCTAACTTGCATCTGTACGGATCAGAGTCTCCACCAACTCTTCTAGTCAAGGATTTGCTTTCTAAGGCGAAGTTTCTTCATGCTCTAATGATGTAAATTTTTTCTCCTAGGAGAAGTGCCAAAGATGTTGTAACAAAACTAGACAAGTTTTATTTGGTCTTAATAATGAAGAAAGAGAAGGCGAGTCTGTCTAACGTGATTATGAACTACCTAATTTCATCTATCTCCAAAAAGCAAAAGAAAATTCCTTTTCTTTGGATTGTCTAAAATTTTTGAACTCCATGGATTTGAGCTTCAAAATTCTAAAGACCTGAAGATATGTGGAATTCTGATCACCAATGTCTCCAGGTTCTTGGATGTAACTTCTCCTCCTGAAGCTTCTTAAGAAAATGATGATTTGAAACCATTAGGTGCAAGCTTCCATCAGTTTCCAACCCACAAAAGTCTAATTTCTCGGTCAGGACCCGGTCAGGCTATTCAGTGTCAACCTCAAGCTCAGCTAATCCATCAGCTTCCAGCAATATCTGTCGAAGGATCACTCATAGTATAATCAAAGAAGGGTTGGCCACAACAAGCTTATTTCAAACCAAGAAGACTCTTTAATACAGAAGCATGGGTTTCAGCTCTGATCAATAATGACCCTTCATACTCCTTACCTAAATCAAAATTTTTTTTAGTTCTCTACCTTCCGTTTTCCAAATTTGTTGATATCAAAAGGCGGAAAAGAGACAAAGTCGAGAAACTCTTTTAAGAATAAGCTAAAAATCTTTTTGATTCCATGCCTATTTTGTTTGAACATGTAGCTTCTATAAAATATTTTATATTAAATGTTTATTCTGATTATGCATGATTATCTAACCCTCTATTCTTAAAAGTATCTCTCGATCTATAAGTCTTATGTTATTAAAGTATCAGGAGTTCATTTAAATTAAAAGACTTAATATTTGCTATCAATAAATAGAGGGAGATTGTTAGAGTCAAGAAGAGTCAGAATTATCTTAAGATTTGTTGATAACTAGCTATGTGTATTCTAATTTAAATCAAGTCATATCATATTTGATATATGTGCTTAAGCATTTCAGGAAAGATAAGGCTTTTGTTATAAAAGAAAGGGGGAGTCTGTGTGTCAAAAGACTGGAAGGACTTTCATAGAGTTTGATCCTAGCAAAAGTCATTTGATCAAAGACAAAAAAAGTCTTAAAGTCTAGAAATTCGCCTCAAGGAGAAAGATCTTTGCATCTTAATGTTTTACCAGACCTAGACCAGAAAAGTGCTATATCTCATACCTCAAAGTTTATGAAAACATCACATCCTGTTCTTACATGTGCTTCAAGCTCACAGATAGTGTGAAGGCCTCTAAATATTTGTGCCTTACATGATCTAGAATCCTCTAAAAGGTAGTTCTTATACGAGTCTGGTCCAAAAAGAAAACATCTTCATCAGCGCATTAAAGTAAAGACTCACGAGAAGAAGAATGACCAAGCAAGGCAGACTCTGACTTATCCTAATAGCGTCAAGCCTTTCACCTGTGCCTTATGGATTCAAAGATTCTCTGAATAAAATCTTTATCCTTTATGATACTTATGCTACTTCTACTCTACCTATGCTTGCATATATCTCAATGCTCCATATCCTACAATTACGTGCTCAAAACATCTCTCATTGACAAAAGAAGTCATTTGTCCATTGTGCAACTTCTTTCTCAATGTATATATCATTTCTCAATGGACTTATATTAGTTATCCTCTACTCAGGGTTTTTGGAAAAAACCTCTATAAATGGAATCAATCTATTCAAAAGAAAAGAAAGTAAGAGTGCAGGAGCAGACTCAAAACAAGAGAGAAATACAGAGACCATAACATGGAAATTAGAGTAAGAAAGAGAGCATATTGAAGAAAATAAGGAGATGGACCAAACACACTAAGAAAAGTGTGAATGATGAATAGAAAGTATGAACAAGCACTATACGTTCATATAGAAAAGCCCAAGAAAAAGAATGAAATGGCAATCAGTCCAAAAAGAAGAAATCAGACCAAAAAGATTTTCCATAAACAAAAAGAAAGCTCGCTATGTGCAATCCCCTCCTTCCCTGAAGCTATAGCAACCAGAGATACGTTATCAGGTCATACCTCTATACTCTTCCACGAGCATATCATCTTTGATCATGTTTTTAGACTCAGTACCTTTTGAACTCATCTTTCATATTACACAAGTATTGAGTCTACTGAATAAATAAGTCCTTCTCTTTCTTTATAAACCCATTCATATGGTTGATCACTTAGCTCAGCTAAGTTAGAAGGCTTATTTATTTTGTTTGTAATAATTCTTCTAATCCTCTGGTAGTACAGGTCTGGTGCGTTGCCAGACTCTATTAGTGTAGGAAACACTATTGGCGTGGAAAGGCTTTTGAAAGAATACTCAAGGTTTGAGGTGGGAGTGGCATGTGAAAGAATACTTAGGTATATGCCCTTGGAGTGGGTGCTTCAAAAGAATACTCATAGGAATCCAAAGGGGTTTGGTGTATGGGCACAGGCTATGCTTAAGCCAGGAGTGACTGAGTCAAGAATACTTAGAGCTTGAGTTATGCTCAAGCTAGAAGTGGCTGGAATCAAGAATACTCAAAAGCATGAGTTGTGCTTAAGCGAGGAGTGGCTGAAACTCTAAAACACGAGTTGTACTTAAGCTAGGAGCGGCTAGAGTCAATAATACTCAACATTTGATATAAATGATTTTTACATAATGGAAATCCTTCAGATTTGAAGGTACTGGATGTTGCTTTTGTGTTGGGAGCGAACCAGTATAAATTGCTTATGTGATATCTCTTTCTCTCTAACTCTTTAACTATCAAAAGTCTGGTGCATTCTTGATAATGTCTGTGATAGTAAAAGTTTGGTAATTAACGCTCATTCCATTAAAGAATCACGTTCTTAGACTCTTAAAAGCCCGGTTTGCTATGCAAAATGATGTTACGCCTAAATATCACTTTTGGATTTAAAAAAGTGAACAGACTTATTCAACCCACCTTCTAAGTCTGTTCTCCAAACCAGAAATTGGTATCAGAGCTTGGCCTCTGGGGTTGAACACTTTAACAAGTATAGAGGAAAAGATCCTTGGTGCCTCTCCTCATTCAAAATCATCAATTCTTTGAAATATAAGACCCAGACCTAGCCTTATCTATTTCTTCAAGGCTACGCGTATAAGAAGCTAAAGATCAGATGCATCATTCTCAACATCAACAGACTGAGTTAAGAAGAAGTTGAAGCCAAGAGATCAGACTTCCAAGGGTCTTTGGGAATCTAACAAGGAAAAGACTGTCAGATCAGAAACACACTCGTACATGACGAAAAAGCATGTCTGAGCCTCGACGAAATCATCATTTAAAGGTTGGGTAAATATATATGACTCTTCAATTTTTTATTATTATATGATTACTTTAACATTTATTAAAAATTCTAGATAATTGCTCTCTAACATTAAGAAACGGCATCTTTTTTTTAAAAATTGTGATCTTTCGTGTAACACCCCGGCCGCTTTTCAGGAATGAACGACTGGCCCTACAGACCAACACGAGACCTTTCCAATGTGCTTTTGTCCTCACTCATACATTTCCTGAGAACTTCCCAGGAGGTCACCCATCCCAGAATTACTCCAAGTTAAGCACGCTTAACTTTGGAGTTCTTAAGTGATAGGCCACCGAAAAGGCTAATGCATTTGTTGGTATAGGTAGTACGAATTCATTTCTTTAAGCTATCCTCGACTGTATAGTCCCATACCTATACAGTCTTTGGATCCCTCTCATTCTGGTATGTATTCGGTTCGTTCATGTGTCCCTCCCACTGGAAGCCTGCCAGGAGCCGCTCCTTGTCCGTGCCTATGCACCGGCGATCACTCCCCGCCCTCAACAGTGCCCGGGATGTCACATTCCCCGCTGGAAGCCTGCCAGAAGCCGCTCCTTGTCCGTGCACATGCACCGGCGATCACTCCCCGCCCTCAACAGCGCGAGGATGTCACATGCCCACCAGCTTCCGCCTGGTTCGTCCCCGAACCATACTGTACTAGGAGAGGCTAGGCTCTGATACCACTGTAACACCCCGGCCGCTTTTCAGGAATGAACGACTGGCCCTACAGACCAACACGAGACCTTTCCAATGTGCTTTTGTCCTCACTCACACATTTCCTGAGAACTTCCCAGGAGGTCACCCATCCTAGAATTACTCCAAGTTAAGCACGCTTAACTTTGGAGTTCTTAAGTGATAGGCCACCGAAAAGGCTAATGCATTTGTTGGTATAGGTAGTACGAATTCATTTCTTTAAGCTATCCTCGACTGTATAATCCCATACCTATACAGTCTTTGGATCCCTCTCATTCTGGTATGTATTCGGTTCGTTCATGTGTTCCTCCCACTAGAAGTTTGCCAGGAGCCACTCCTTGTCCGTGCCTATGCACCGGCGATCACTCCCCGCCCTCAACAGTGCCCGGGATGTCACATTCCCCGCTGGAAGCCTGCCAGAAGCCGCTCCTTGTCCGTGCACATGCACCGGCGATCACTCCCCACCCTCAACAGCACTAGGATGTCACATTTCGAACCAATATGCCTCTCATCAATTAAATGCTTATGATGATGTCTGTTTATAAACTTTGTTCGAAAAACTCTCAGGACTCCACCGCTTTTCTATCTTATAAAAACCCATCTCTTTCACAATCTATTTTCACTTATTAAATTCTTCTTTCTTATTTCTCAAATATTCTTTCTCTTAAGATTTATTTGAAACCTTTCATTTTCTAAAAATGGCATCATACACAGCAAATGATATCGTTGAATCTGTATATTTCTCTTCTGTTCAATTCAAATATGAAGGAAGAATTGTTGTTTCTGAACTGGAAGGGGTTAGATGGCTTCACTTCTGCTCCACTTATGTTTACTCACTATCTTTGGTAATCAAGTTTTGCACCTCTGTTTCTATAAAGAAGGAAGATTTTACCATTTTTTGGTACTGTTTGAGGAAGTAAAATTGTCATCACTACTGCTGGCATTACTATAGCAAGTGGCTACACTGAAAAAGGAAATCTATTCTTAAAAGACTACATTGGCACCTTCATTTCTGAAGAAGAAGCCAATCTCTACTTATATGGGTCTGAGTCACCCTTAACCCTTCTAGTCAAAAATCTGCTTCCCAAGGCTAAATTCCTATACACTTTGATGTGACAAATCTTCTCTCCTAAGAAAAGTGCTCGTGACATTGTAACCAAGTTAGATAGATTTTGTATGGTGATGATGATGAAGAAAGCAAAGGTTAGTTTACTAAATATGGTTATGCATTATCTGATATCCTCAGTTTCCAAAGGTCAGAAGAAGATCCCTTACCTTGGTGTGCTAACTAGAATTTTTGAGCGCTAAGGAATAGTTGTTCAATGTTCCATTGATTTAAAAATATGTGGTGGTCTGGTTATAAAAGTCCCCATATTTTCTGAAGTCATCAATCCTCGTGAAGCCCCTTAGCAAGATCAACCTATTATCTCTCTAAAGGATGAACAGGAATCTTTAAGTGATGATTCCTCGTCTAATTTAGATCAACCTCCATCTGGTCCCCAGAAGAAGAAAGCCAAAACCTATGTAGGCTTTTCATCAAGACTGCCAGAGTTTGGTCTTTCTAAAACAAGGTCTAGTCATTCTACACCAACCTTAAAAATATTAAACCCAACAACTTTCATTGGTTCTTTTCAAAGGATAACCATAAGTATGGAAAGAGGAATCCCATCGAACCCATCAAAACTCATCAACCAAGAAGGATCCACTACTACAAACCCTTTGATTTTTGACTCTCTAGACTCTAAACCTGAAAATTCTCCTTTAGCAACTTTAGGAACCATAGTTCACCTCATGTCCACCTTTTCAGACTCTGCCCCATCCATGTCCACTAAAACTAATAACACTTCCACACTAACTTCTCCTTCAAGTGAAAAGAATGTACGACCTAGCTCCTCAAACAACTTCTCAAAAAGCCATCCGTATTCCTCCAAATGCTCTTATCTCCACCCCTTAAAATTTGAACCAGCTACCCTGCTTCTCATCATTCTCCTGTACACCCATTTTGAACCTTGCTTCCAATAGTCTGGGTAAAGGTATCAAAATTACATCCTCACTTTCACCAAGGTTTGCTCCACCTTGACAAGCACTGAAATCATCCATGATGAGACTCTACACAGCATCAGATATTGCAATCTTCTATTAGCTTAAAAAGGAACAAAATACATTCTAATGAACCTACAGCAAGGAAGGACTTTGTCAGAAATTCAAAATAGAAAAGAGAAATCTGCTCTCATCTTGCCTTCTACAAAAATTCTCACTGCTCCTGATAAGCTGCTTCCTGCTGATAAGCCTCACAACTCAAGAAAAATAAAATAACCAGCTTCTACATTGATTAATCTATATGTTTTGCCTCTGATGAGTCCAAACCTAGAAGACTTCCTAATGAAAAAGCTACAAGACTGTTAGCATCCATTAACAATACTGAAGACGATGCCAGAACACTATAGAGTCATATCCTCTGGATGATGGGAGAAGCTGGATCCTGCTTAAGAGTTCATAATAGAAATAATATCTCTCACCTACTTTCTCTTCTATAAGCCATCTCTTGCATCTATTTACCCTCTCAATTTATTGATATCAAAAGGGGAGAAGGAATTGAGAAATAGTTTGTCTCAGAAGGAATTGAAAATTGAAAATTGAGAAGTTGTGGTTGTCCCTAAGTCTTTTGATGCTGTTAGTTTTTTATGTCCCTTAGACTTTAGTTTAAAATTTTCAGTGTCTTTGTAATTATCTGTGTTTCAAAAATTTTGTCTTCCTTATTTTTTAAATGATTGAATAATTGTCTCCTTACTATTAATTATCTATATCGACCTAACTTTATGAAAAAAGAAGGTTCAATGATTAAGAAGCCTTAACATTTGCTATCAATAAATAGGGGGAGATTGTTAGAACCAAGAAGAATTTTTGAAGTACCCTTAAATTTATCGATAACCAACATCAAGTATCTTAATTAGTCAAGTTATGAGTTGTTAAATGTTTGATAAGATCATTTAAGTGTTTCAGGATATAAAGCCTGGGATATAAATCAAAGGAGGAGCTCACATCCAATAAGTCTGGTAAGACAAAACTAAGAAGGGTATGCATCAAAGAAACCCACAAAGTCTGGGAACGCCTCTCAAAAGAAAAATGTTTAGCTGGATGTATAACAGACCCAGACTCATCATGTCATATAGCAAGCCTCAAAGAATCTGGAAGAATTCACTGATTAAGGAAACCTTTATCAATCAGACTCTATCATCACATAAAGGCTGCTTCAGACCTCTTTCAAGATCACAAGAAGGTATCAGATTACGATTTGAGTTTGAGTCTCATCACCAACATCTTATGATTCACCAGACGTCAATCTAGTTTCAGATGTTCCATTTGAACGAATCAAGTCTGCACCTATATATGATGACTCAACAAAGCATCTTTCCTTCTCAACACAAAGTTCTATCACAAGAAAGAAAACTTTAAAATAAAGCAAATCAAGATCCATCTCTTGATGAAGAACTTTCCATCTTAATGAAACTTACTCCATGCCTACAACTGCACAAACTTCGAAAGCTCTCTGATCTATGCTTATCATGAAGAACAACTTTCTCCAAGAATCATATCCGTTAAGAAGACTTCTCTTAAGCATTTGAATAATGTAACTTTCAATGGTTATCCAATGGATCTATCTCTCTCAACAGAAAAATCCTATATATTATAATTCTCTGCTCAATAGAAAAAAAGCTTGTATATGTGTACATGAGAGACTCATCAGAGTGGTAGAAAAAAATGTGAGAAAGCAAAAATTATCCAGAGAGATCTTCAAGAAGATTATAGAGAAAAAAAAAAGAAAAGAAAGAAAAGAAAAAAAGAGAGAGCTTGTAAGAGCATTTCAAAAAAGTAAAGATGGGGAAATTACTCAAAAGATAGAATGATCAAGATAGAAGAAGAAGACACACAAGCCCTATATGGTTGTATATAGAAAGCCCCAAAAGAAGAAGGCAAATTTCATTAGCATTAATATTTCCAATCTCTTGTATACACAGGTCTATTTGATTTGTTGGGAAACACTATGTCCTAAAGAGGCTTTAGAAAGAACACTTGGGTTTGAGTCAAGAGTGGCTCGTGAAAGAATACTTGGGTCTACCCCAGGAATGGGTGTTTGCAAAATAATATTCATAAGCACGGGTTGTACTTAGACCAGGAGTGGATGGATTCAAGAATACTCAGAAGCACAGGTTGTGCTTAAGCTAAGAGTGGCTAGAGTCAATAATACTCGGTCTAGGTTGTTTATGTAAAAGAGATATTTTACATAGTGCGAAAACCCTTCAAGTATGAAGGTACTAGATATAGCTTCTAAGTTGGAAGTTAACCGATATAAATCTCTTGTATGCTTCTCTCTTTCCCTATCTTTTTCACAATTCTGTTGCTCTTTCTCTCACACGATTATTATCTCGCAAAAGTCTGGTCTGTTGTGCTTAATGCATTTACGTTTAAATATCACTTTTTGGTCTGAAAAAGTGAACAGACTTATTCAACCCTCCTTATAAGTCTTTTCTCTGAACCATCAATTAGTAATAGAGTGTGTCCTCTAGGGTTGAACACTCTAACAAGTGTAGAGGAAGAAGATCCATAAAGATTTCACTTTGATGAAGGCCCAAAAGAAGAATCAAGAAGAAGAACTTGCTCATTATTTGAAGCATTCAAAAGTCTGTGAAAGACCAAGAGCTCAAGGACAAGACAAGATAGGCATCACGAAAAAGGAAGCACATATTCAAGCCTCTCAAGAAAAGCAGTCACAACCAAATCTATCTGTTTAAAGCCTGAAGGTGGAAGGAGTCTTCAATTAGATGCATCAATAAGCTTCTCCACATTGGCAGATCACAAGAACTTAAAGTCTGACTCATGGAAGATCAAGACCCTGAAGATCTCTAACAAATTATCTAAGGGAAGTTAACACAGAATAGGTTTGACTATACCTCTCTTGACCTCAAAATTATTATATTGCTCTTTCATATTTTCATATAAATTATTTAAACTTATTAACATTGAGCAAGACTAACAAGAATTGTCAGATTAGAAATATGACTTTATAGGATGAATAAAAAGAAGTCTAATTTTTTCTAAAAATATCTTTTGAACGTTTGGTAAAATTAATTATTTCTTTGCCCTTATTTTTTGTATAAATCAATGATTATTTTGAGCATTTATTTCAAAATTCTAGAAAGTTGTTCCTAATTATTAGGAACGACGTATGTTTTTGAAAATTACAAAACCGTGTGTTCCTCTCCATTTATTATGATTTTTTAAATGATTTGAAAAGACTCTCTAGCTTCTACCTCTCTCTCTCTCCCTCTCCTTATTTAAACCCTTTCATTACTACCATTTATTTTTAATCGTTTTGAATTCCTAAACCCTTATTTCTTAGAAAACCTCCTTAAATCTTTTTCACAATGACTGCTTTACTGAAAATGACATTGTAGAATCAGTATACTTTTCCCTAATAGAATTCATAAATAATGGAAGGGATGTAATGGCTGAGTTGGAAGGTATTGGCTAGTTACCCTTCTGTTCCATAATTTATGCATATTCACCTTCCCTGGTGATAAGCTTCTGGTCTACTATTGTTGCCAACAAAGAAGATTTTAAGATTTCTAGAACTATCCAAACCAAAAGAATTATCATCTCCTCTAACACTATTGCCTATGCTTGCGGGTGCCCCGATGAGGGTTGAATGTTTTTTAAAGACTTTATTATATGTATCATATCTGAAGAAGAAGCCAACTTGCATCTGTACGGATTAGAGTCTCCACCAACTCTTCTAGTCAAGGATTTGCTTCCTAAGGCGAAGTTTCTTCATGCTCTTATGAGGCAGATTTTTTCACCTAGGAGAAGTGCCAGAGATGTTGTAATAAAACTAGACAAGTTTTGTATGGTCTTGATGATGAAGAAAGAGAAGGTGAGCCTGTCTAACGTGATTATGAACTACCTAATTTTATCTATCTCCAAAAAGCAAAGGAAAATTCCTCTTCTTATTATTGTCTAAAATTTTTGAACTCCATGGCTTTGAGCTTCAAAATTCTAGAGACCTGAAGATGTGTGGAAGTCTGATCATCAATGTCTCCAGGTTCTTGGATGTAACTTCTCCTCTTGAAGCTTCTCAACAAAATGATGATTTGAAACCATCAGGTGCAAGATTCCATCAATTTCCAACCCACAAAAGTATTCTTTCTCGGTCAAGACCCAGTCAGGCTATTCAGTATTAACCTCAAGCTCAGCTAATCCGTCAACTTCAAGCAATATCTGTCAAAGGATCACTCACAGTATAATCAAAGAAGGGTTGGCCATAACAAGCTCATTTCAAACTAAGAAGACTCTTTAATGTAGAAGCATGGGTTCTAGCTCTGATCAATCATGACCCTTCCTACTGCTCACTTAAGTCAAATTCTCTTTTTAATTCTCTACCCTCCGTTTTCCAAATTTATTGATATCAAAAGGGGGAGAAAAAGCGAAGTTGAGAAATTCTTTTAAAAAGAAGCTAAAAATCTTTTTGATTCCATATGTCTATTTTGTTTTAACATGTGTCTTCTATAAAATATTTCATTATTAAATGTCTTCTATAAAAATCTTTAAGTGACCTCATTGTCTATTTTATTTCATCAATCTAATTGAGCTTTATTTGTTGGATAACTTATTTTCTTGGTCACTAAATTGTTTACTAATCTTTTATATTCCAGTACCATTTTAGCAATGTTTTTCTTCAACTAAGATTAACAAATTTTGTAACTCCTTACTTTATTTCTATTATTCTTAGCTATATTAACTAAATTATTCTCTTAATTGTATTCGTTCGATTAACTTAATTTATTTCCTCTATGAGTGTCCATTAGCTGTTTAGAAATCTAGGTACTACCTTGACTTTGATATCACAAACTAAGTTCTTTAATACTTAGTTAGTAAAAGTTACTATTTAATTAATAGGTCCAGTTTCTTTTCACGATAAGTCTAAGTTTTAGTCCTAAAACCCTTTCTTATTAACTAGTATTTTTGGGATAAAACTCCTTTTAGTGGTTGTCAAAATTTTCCAACTACTAACTTTATTTTCTTTTATTAAGATCCTAATTCCTGGATCTATTTTATTTCGGTGAAAAACTCTTTTCCCCTAATTTATTAGGATTCTTCTCTATACCTTACTCCAAATTAATATCTAATTGTCCATTTCTTTTGTCTTTGGTCTACTTGGTCTATTAAAATATTAATCTTCCAAACCTTATTTTCTAGTTAAGTTTCTTTTGTCAATTTTATTATATTTACTCAAGTTCCTAAAGTCATTATTCCTTCCTACGCATGTAGTCACAAAAGTGGTTGCTAAAATTGTCACTAAAGATTTTCTTCTGTCTTCTAATGTTCATTACTCTAAACTCCATTTATTTTTATTTCCTTACTTAATTTCTAAGGCCTTATTTAGACCTAGGTTCTAAGAATTTTCAATGAGATTCTTTTGGATAAATTCTCTAACAAAACATTAATTTATTTAGTTATTTATTCTATTTCTCTATGAAACTTTAACAGGCCTTAGTCACAAAACTTTGAAAAAGTCCTCATAAGTAAAAATTCAATTTATTTAATTAACTTACTATTTTCTCTTTTTCTTTGATCTTTAAAACACTTTTCAAATATATCATTTTGAGTAACCTTCTAAAAATTAATTTCTTTTAACTTCTTCATTATATTTTCTAAAAAAAGACATTACTTTTTATAACTTAATAAAAGAAAATACTTTGAATCATCCGATCGATAATTCCTCTTGTCATGCGCAATATTCTCTAAATAACTCTGGCGACGCTTAAACGGTCAATTAAATTTCTAATGGCGGGGCTTACCAGATAATAATATATAAATTACATAATAACATCCTGAAAAAAATTAATTAATACAACCATATCAAATAAAATCGAGCCCGCCTAAACACTAAATTTTCTAAATTTCTTTTCGTTTATTCGATCGCAACAAACTCCTTTCGAGTACGTGAACGTCAAGTTACATTAAATAAATTTTTAAATTATCAACAAATTTAAAAACGTAAACTTTTTAACCGTCGGTTCAAAAAATTTTAAGCTTTAAGATCTAATCATTGGATCACGCCAAAATTTGAAATGGAGGTCCCCGAATACATAAACAACAATATAGGACAACCAAAAATACAATCAAATGAGGAAGATACCCCCTTTACCTCACAAAATGCTCACTGCACGGAGGAAGCAAAATGGTTTATTTGCCAAAAAAATTTTGGGCACTCTGAGACGTCTGTCGATCGTTCCCCGGTACCTATAATCTAAACATGTAACCATCAAAAGGAATGGAGCATGTCACTTCCAGTAAGGGAATCAAAGGAAACAACCATGCAAAATTAAAGAAAGCTAAGGAACTGGTTGTTGAAAATTTACCAATTACTTGGTATGTCGCGCCGATTGCTTTCGATCGCCTCTAAAGCCTTAGAAATCGAACATGCAAGAGCAAAGGGAGGGAGGGCTGGTCACGGACAACAAGGAACAAGAGAAAATAGCCATGAAAATTCTAAGAGAAAAAGAAGCGAAAAGAGAATTGAAATCAGAATGGAAAAAAGGTCGTCAGTCGCTTACCGATCAAAGGTCGGTGGCCGCGGATTGAAGAACGGAGGGGCGTGGCAGCTTTGTAGAGGTAGAGGCAGCGTGTGGAGGGTCTCACGGTGGCTAAACAGTGGTGGAAGAGGGCTGTCTTGGGGGTGGTAGTCACGGGTTAGAGGAGAAGAATGGAGAAGAAGAGAATTCATGAGGGTAACTCTTGGTGTGGCCGTGACTTTGGTGGCCTAGGGTAGTTGTTGTGGTGGCTGATTTGAGCTTAGAAGGGAAAGGAAATAGAGAGGGGAGGGAGAAGAGCTGCTGCTATGAACCACAAAGAAGAAAAATGGAAAGGGGTTAGAAGAAATGATGGGAGGTTAAGATGTGATGATGATGATTTGTGTTGCATGAAACCTTATTGGTTAAGAAGGGAGGTGGGCAGCTGGGTGGAGGGGAAGAGCAGAGATGTGACACCTGTCCAAAGAGGTGGCAAGGGGTGGTGAGGTGTGGAGGGCAGGTGTCACACCATGGCGGTGCCAGAAAATTAAATTGTTACACGAAGAATTAAAGCGTGTAGAATTTTTATGAACCAGAATATGAAGACGTTAAAAATAAATATGCTTTAATTCGTGGGATAAGAATCTTGAAAAATGATCAAAAAAAATTGTAGATCTTTGTTTTCTTTTTAAATTTATATATCATACACGATAATCAAAGATTGGTAGCCCGCGATATAACCAATTTACGACAGGATGCTTTAGAGGCTCCCGAATCAGCTATGGCTTCGGAAATAAATTTACCATCAATTCTCTTTCTAGAATTTGATTTTGTGCCTTTCATAACATATGTATAGCTCTTTGATATGAATCTATATAAAAAAGAATGAAGCGATTCAAGCATCAGACGAAGGGGATATACAAATTTTTCTACAGATAGCCAGCATTAAACCGAAACAGCTAGGGGTAACAAAGATTCATTAAACTGCACTAATCTGGAGAGAGTTAGCCTTTGATGTCTCATAGAAAACATAGATAATTTTGTTAAGGAGATTTTGACACCAAGTTTGCATAAATCGAAGGTCATATTTGAGAGTTATGAATTTTTTTCCAAACCATGCGCAGAGTAAAACGTTCTAACAATAGAATTTTGAGGCAAACACACTTAATCTTCGATTTTGGGGTTGTCAGAGTGAGAATCGTAGTTTGAGGCTAGAAATAGAGGTTGTAGATCTTTTCAAAATAAAGAGATTAACACCAAAACCACTTGATTCCAAGATTGTATGCGAAAGTTGGGTCCAAAACACTGAGGGTATACGGGTCGAGTTTTAAAATGATTTTTAAAGAAACCAGTTTATGGAAAAACGAGGGCGATAGAGTCTGAACTGCGCTTTGGCCTCTTGAGGAAAAGTTTCTAAAACATCAAAACGAGTCACCAGAGACTGATCATACCACCACTAGATATCCCGAGGTATATGAACGACCAAACATAGGAGATGTTAAGGGTTTTGATTTGGCCAGTTAGGCTAAGTTAGGTACGCTTGATTCTTTATGAAATGATCCTAATAGGACTAGTTTCCCTACTAGATCAGTAGTCTCAGGTCGAATGGTCAGAGTCCGACCTTAGGCTGGGTCCCACAGTTCAAATCTGGGGAACCCGGCGACATTTATTATTAAAATATTAAAATAACCAATTAATTCTTAACTAAACTCCTCTATAAATAAAGTCTCATATTTTAAACTTATTTATTAATATTAGATATCAAAATAAATATTATATACCCACTTCATTTTATCTTTATTAACTAAAATCTTTAATAACAATAAAATCCATTAACCAGTTAATATCAAAATAATGTATTATCTACTAATCATTTTTATCAAAGAGTTTAATTAATATTTTATGTGATTTTGGGCTCTAATGATCATCTAACCTTAAAATTAACTTGATACTTAAATAAGTCTAACTATCCTAATAAGTTATGACCACTATTAACAGATAATTGACTAGTATCATCTATAAATTACTAAGATTAAACATCGTTCATAAATTATCATTTCGAGCATCACTAACAAGGATCTACACATATATATACACATCTTATTAACAGTTCAAATGTTAAATCAAACATAATTATCTCCTTACATAAATCACTACCAAGTCAATAAATTCCTCTAAATTTCACTATTACATATAGTCTTCTCTCACTTACTTATTTCACTTAACTAAGCTATTCACTACTCACATCCTCTCAAATCTCACTTTCTCACATCCTTATGATGATCTAGGGATCAGGCTTAAGCCTCACTTTCCTAAAATACTTGGTAAGGCACTCTCGGAGGTCCCGAGAGCTTGGGCTCCTATTCTAAAAAATCAGGGCTGTTACATCTACCCTGCCTATGCTTGCACATATCTTAATGTTCCCTATCCTATAATTGCGTACTCAGAATGTCTGTCTAACAAAAGAAGCTTTTTGTCCATTGTGCAACTTCTTTCTCAATGGGTATATCATCTCTCAAAGGATTTATATCAGTTATCCTCTACTCAGTCTCTTTGGAAAAATCCTTTATAAATAGAATCAATCTCTCCAAAACAAAAGAGAGTAGGAGTGCAGGAGTAGACTCAAAGCAAGAGCAAAAATACAGGGAGCATAACATGGAAATTAGAGGAAGAAAGAGAGTATGTTGAAGAAAACAAAGAGATGGGTAGAACACACTAAGAAAAGTGTAAATGATGAAGATAAAGTATAAACAGGCACTAGACATTTTTATATAAATGCCCAAGAAAAAGAATGAAATGGGAATCAGCCCAAAAAGAAGAAATCAGACCCAAAAGATCTGTTATGAAGAAAAAGAAAGCTCTCTATGTGCAATCCCCTCTTTCCCTGAAGCTATTGCAACCAGAGATATGCCATCAGGTCATATCTCTATACTTTTCTACAAGCATATCATCTCTGGTCATGCTTTCAGACTCAACACCTTTTGAACTAATCTTTCGTATTACATAAGTATTGAGTCTACTGAATGAATAAGTCCTTCTTTTTCTTTACAAACCCACTCATGTGGTTGATCACTTAGCTCAACTAAGTTAGAAGGCTTATTTATTTTGTTTGTAATAATTCTTCAAATCCTCTGGTAGTACAGGTCTGATATGTTGCTGTTGAAAGTTTTTAAATTGGTGTAAATTGTTCTGTTGCAAGTTCCACTATTCAGTTGTAGTATACAGTAAAATAGAGTGTCGTTCCAACTGGATACGATATTTTAAGTAATGATTCATTGTTACCTCAGTAGAAGTAAAGTGATGTTTTCACAAATATACTAAAATTTTAAAAAATTGAACATAAACAAGAATAAGCTAAAACAAATAGTAAGAAATACAAACTGTCAAATGATAAAAGCTGGGATTGGATTTCATCAATCTCACCCTTTAATACGTTGCATACACTTATATAAATGGTTTCAGAAATATCATTTTTTACGTCACAATCTTAAATCATTCACCTTGATTCCTCGACTAAAAAATCCATAAGAGTATTCTTAATTATGTTGATTCATCAATCACATTAAAAATATTCCAGCATTGAAAGTAATTGTTTTGACGTTCATCACGTAGACTATTATTCCTAATATCCTTTGTAACGAGCATTCCATTTAGATCCATTTTCATAAGCTATTTTCCAATAATCAAATGGAAATCATGATCAAGAAACTATTTCCCTATAGAATCAAGCATTAAGCGTAAAATGGAAAGCCAAAAATGATAGAACAAGAATACCGAATATATAGATATAAAATAAGCGTATGTCGGGGTTTGATTCAACTATATCCAATCCCAATAAAAGGTTTAGTTGCACATTGTAGCCATTACACTCAAGGATCAAAGAGAAAAAGATGAAGAAGAAGGAAAAGATTGTCTTCAATGGAAGTTCCACATCCCAAAATGTATTTCTTCCCTATGCCGCCTTTAACTTCTGAAGGTTTTTCTTTTATATTAAGTATCTCGCTTAAGCTTTGCTTAAGCAAGATAGGTTTCTTCACCATGAAGGAGCCTTTTTCTTCTTGATTTTCCCTTGCAGACTCGCTTGGGCGTGTGAGTCACTAAAGTAAGTAAAATCTCCCATTTCCTTTGTTATGTTCATTTGAGCCCAGCATGATTCACTTAAGTGAATAATCATTAGATTTATTTCTTGACAATTTTCGCTTGAGCGGCTTGATCCTCGCTCAAGTGAATTCTTCAGCCTTTTCCTTTGATTAATTTTGCTTAGGCCACTCTCCTTCGCTCAAGCGAAGCCTTTTTGGTTTGCTTTTTGGATAGTTCTCGCTTTAGCAGTTTGAGACTCGCTCAAGCGAGTATTCCACTGGTTCTCTCTGTACATTATTACCTCAAGCAAATTAAGATTCGCTCAAGCGAGGCTTGCCTTTGTTAGTTTCTTCCTGAAGACTCTTAGCTTGCTCAAGCAAACCTGAGTCTTGCTTGAGCAAAGCAACCAAAACTTTGCATTTTCCATATTTTGAGCTGGGGAATGGCTTGGAATTCCTTGCGTCTTTCATTTTTATCCTTTTCACCTAATATTTAAACAAAAAATAAAGATAAGAGCTTATTTACATCAAACATATCAAAAGATATCTGGCTTTTACTTTCTATCTATTATAAAGCACAAAATGATCCAGATAATGTAACACCTGTCAAAATTATGCCCAAATAACACCAAAATATATTTACATTTGACCATTTATCAATTCTCCCTAACCTAGAACTTTGCTTGTCCTTAAGAAAAAGTAACAAAACATCAAAATGGATATGAAGATTTGTTTTAATCACAACTATACATAAGAAAAGAAACATTAAAATACATATTTTATAAATGACAGATCATGGCTTTAATTAAAATCCATCAAGGCAAATACTTAAGCCTGCAAAGAACTAAACAATTGAAAGTAACTAGTCGCTGTGAAAACAAGGAATCCACTCAATATCTCATAGGTGAGTGTTTCCCTCTTGCCATCACTGGTCACGTGTTAATCAGTATTGCATTTCATTTCATTTTAAAAGAATAAACACCTAAACAGCAAGGATCTAGAGGTCTTCAAAAGGGTTGTAATGCGGCTGGACTAAATAATAAAATCCATGGTTTTTCTATGAATTTAAAAAGCATGCTAAGAAGAGCAAAAGTCATGATATTTATACATACTTAGCTTGCCAAGTGATGACAATTTTTGTTTTATCCAGCTCATGTATTGTTTTTCATTTCATTCTCGAATTCCTCTTCTTGTGACATTCTTGTATTTCCATTGATTTCAATTCAGGAATTTTCTTTTTCTTTTCATTTTCACTTTTTCATCATCCATTTATTTATTTCCATTTGAATCCATCAAGCATAATCTTCTTTATATACACATATCATGTTCTTTATTCTTTTAGCATGCTATACGGGTAGGAATTTAAGTTTTTCAATCATGCTATTGATAACGGTTTTAGAAAAAAAAATTCAACTCAAAGGCTTAAAACAAAATGGAATTCAATTTATGTACAGGTTAGCTTTTTGGCTCTGGCTTAACCTATTCTATTTCTACACAAAAATGCCTTTATCATCTCTTTGCTTATTTCAGTGATGTTTTGACAGAAAATCATGCAATACAACTACACAATAATCACTGAACTCTCAGTGTTTCAGATTCATTCACTCTCCTGGTTAAAAGGCCTGATTCCTTTATTTAAAGAGCAAAAGGTTCAAACATTATTCAGTTGCCTCATATCTTGAGATTCACTAGATTTCAAATAAGATCAACCATGATACTAACATTTTAAAATGAAGTTGCTTTTTAACTTATGCATCTTATGAATATTTACCATCTTTAATTAAATTAAGTGCTTTTTAACAACTAACTAAATACAAAAAAATATACTCACATAATATCAAAAGAAATACCACACCTATATATAACACTAGCGGGGAACCATATAATCCAAAACAAGATGTATACCAAAAACTATAGACTGCTGTAAGTAAGTGCAAATGCAAACCGAAATAAAATACTAAAAGTAAAGACTGAAAGTAAAGAAATAAATCAAAACAAAGGCACCCAGGTGGAGTGTCCATCAGTCATCAGCCATAATGTTGCAGACAACTTGATCCAACTATGCCTCAAACTCTGAATTGCCCTCTTACTGTTGTGGGATGTCCTGAGGGGCTGTCTCAACTGGTACAAGCTTTGTAGCTATCTCAGGCTCTATCACTAGCTCCATCTATGTAGGTACGGGTGCGACTACAGCTGGCTCAGATAGGCACGCCTCCTCTGGGAAAAGAGGACTATCCCCAGGCCAAGCAACACGATCCTTAAACTCACACAGGGCCATGAATAGGCTAGTCGGATGACTGTAGTAGCTGGCGCGGTACAGGTAAACCAGGCCACGGTGGATGGTAGCCTGCTGCTACTGAACATGGTGCAGATAAGCCAGGAGAAGAGGATCTATAATAGGTGGTATGGGTGGTGGTGGTGGTGCAACTAGTGTAACTAGTGGTGCTATAGATGCTGGTGAAGTAAGAGGTGGAGGTGGTGGTGGTGCAACTTGCTGAACAGGGACTGGAGAAGTACAGTACTGCTGGATGAAACGTCGGTCAATAGAAGGTCTGATAAGTCTGATCGATTGAACTTCGACACTGTAGGCTATACAAAATCCAGTAATGAAGGAAAGGAACCCCAAACTTGCCTTCATAATGAGGACACACTAAGGGAGGACCCTCACACTACCATAGATAAAGGACTTGAAGCTTACAAGGGTCCCCTTACAAGGGCTAAGACCAAAAGGGCCAAAGAAAGCATTCACAAAGCCCTATCTTCCTTCCTCTCTTTTAATGGGCCTAAGCCCAAGGATGATAGCTTGAGTATCTACCTATATTATTCTTGTAATATACTTAGTAGTTAGGTTTTCTAGGCATTTAGGATGTATTTAGACCTTGCATGGTCAATAAGGCCACTTTTGAGGCATGTACTTTCATTTTGGGCCATGTATAGACCATGTTCTTCTCCTTTTTGTCATATTGGACCTTGGATTCATGGACCAAGCCTATTCTCCCTCCCTTGGCCGAAATACATAGGGGCTATATAAGGGAGCTCTCCTTTGTAATTTGGCACACATTAATTCATTTGAGATTTTCATCACTTTAAGTGAAGTTTTAGTGAGAGACACTCCTCCTTCTCTCTAGGATTAGTGAAGCTCTTGCAAGCTCTAATCCAAGGGGTCTCTCCCTCCCTTGGTGGTGAGTAAAGTTATCTTCCTCCCTAGGAAATGGCCTCCAAAACCTTTCTTCCCCTTCCTTAGCCTTTCTCCTTCATTCCATCATTTTACTCTTCCATTCCTTCCCCTTTCCTCCATCAACTTATGCCACATTCCTTAGAAGTTTGCCTTTTATGTTTTCAGTTTTCACCTTTGAAGAAGAGGTTTCTAGTTTCTCTTGAAGGAAGAACAAGGAAAGGAGCCAAGATCCACCCCTTTCAAGGAGAGTAGAAGCTTCTCCTACATCATTTGGTATCATTTGAGCCTAAGAGGTTCTTTTCTACTTCTTCTTCCTTTCTAGATTCTGTTTTCATTACTTTGGTTGGCTGGAATTTTAGTTTCATACCATTTATGTGCTTTATGATGCCATGATAAAATAGAAAAGTCCATAAAAAGTGTTAGTTCTTTTGAGTTTTTTGTGTTAGTTTCTTCCTTTCTTCAATTTTTTGCATCTTGCTTTGTCATTTTAAGTTTGGTATGTGTTAATTGTGTGTAGGCTTTCAAAAATTCAGATTTAACACATGTCATTTTCGGTTTTGGTTTGTTACTTTGTTTGTTAGAAGTTTGTTAATTGTTAGTTAGTAGTTAGAGCTAAATTAGGAGTTAGTTGTGCCATGTGGAACCTTTGTCTAGTGTTTTAGAATTTTGTGTTGATTCACCTTGTTAGAAATGCATAACCATGTGGTAGAGATTAGTTCAAGCACCTTGATTAATATCTCAAAGGTTCCATTCTTGTGTTGTTGGGAGGTCTCATCTTAAGACTCTCCAAAAGTCATCTCATAATTAGGATTGTTAGTACCCAATCTTAGTTGTACTTCTAGGTTTATTTTGATTTTAATGCACTAGTAGGTATACATCCTAATTTGGTTTACATATTGTTTGCATAAAAAGAAAATGTCAAAAAGAGTCATTACTTTCCATTCCTCTTAAGTGGAAAAAGGTTACATTGCCTCCTAAGCAAGAAAGTGACAAATTGAACTTGTGTTAGCTTAGCCTTGTTTCGGTTTTAGAATCAAGGTGTGGTGTTGTTTCTTTGAAAATACTAGAGTCAACAAAAAGAAAAACAAAGAGTACCCAAAAGAGAAAAATAAATTCTAAACCCTACATTAGCAAAATTTGAAAAAGGGTTTTGAAAAAGAGAAAAAGTAGCCTCATTAGAAAGTTGTAAAGTTAAAACACCAAAAACCAAGATATCATTTTCGAACTTCCATAACCTCAAAGTGAAGTGTTTGCTAATTGACCTTTCAACATTTGTTCATTTGAATCTTGCTTGCTTACTTTAATTGCAACTCTAGAGTCTCTAGGCTTAGGTGGTACCTTAAACTTTTTTCTTACATATTATTTTCATTGTTTGTCTAGTTTTGTCAAGTCTTCTTTTCAAAATTCCATTCAAGTTTAGCCCTTATTCATTTGAACATTTATTGCTTTAGAGTCTTGTCAATCAAAATCCAAAAATATTTTCCATTTGAGTAACTTTCCTTCTTATGCCTTTTTAGTTTATCATTGTTGTTTCTTAAGTTTTGTCTTGAGTTTGTATTCCTTTCAAATTCTAAGACAACTTCTTTTCTCCATCAATCGAGGGTAGCATTTTGAGACACTTGAGATTGGTGTGGAAATTGCTTGAGTTTCTTAACTCCTAAAGAGAAGGCATACACTTGAGAGACACACTAGTGAGGTTTAAAATTTTGTTGATTTCTTTAAAAATCATTGGTTTGGAGTTGTTCTTTGCTTTGTTTTGCTAGGTGAAGTGGAGCTTCTACATCAAAGGAAGAGCTTGAAGAAATTTGTAAAGGAAGCAAAAGCCTTGTAACTAGTAGAACTTAGGGGAAAATTTTCAATTCTTAGAAATTTGTAGTAGGAATTTGGTCTTGTATTTTGGACACCCATTGGACATTGGACTTTGGACTCTATTAATTTTCAAATTTCCATTGGTAATTTTGAAATTAGCTAGGGCATATGCATTTATTTGTTAGCTAATTAGTTGTTAGTTGGTTAATTAGTTAGTTAGTTGTTAGTTATAACAAATAGTTGTTAGTTTGTTGAGTGTCTTAACTAATTAGGTTAATTAGTTAGTGGTTGGAACTAATTCTAGTTGTCATAACTAATTCTAGTTGGGATAACAAACTTCCATAACCAAAATTAGTTATTAGTTAGGGTTGTTAGACTTAGTTACAACTTCCATAACTAAATAACTACTTCTAATTAGGGTTTGTTAAGAGTTGGTTAGTTAGTTGAACTAATTTAGTTAGACTAATCACTTGGTAACCGAATTTGGTTAAGCTTGTCTAGGGTTGGTTAATTGTTAGTAACAACCTAGGACAAGGTTAAAACCAACCTAGGACTAACCTAGTAAAAGATAACCTAGGATCTTGTTTTTCCCTTAGGATAGAAACCTAGTATTCATATTTTAGGATTATTGAATGTTTCTTTTATTTGTTTTGCCTTCATCTTCCTCGACTAGATTGTTTACACCTTCTTTGTTTTTGTCTCAAATTTCTTTAGCAACCTTAAAAGATGTCATCTAGTGATAGGGAGAATAAAACAATGCTTCATAACATAATGGATAGCTTGAATAACATCAATGTTAGGCTAAATAATCTTGAGCATAATGAGAACCCTAGAACTAGGAATAGAACTTAAATAAATCAAAGACATAACAATAGTGATAGTGAGGAAGAGCCTAGACAAAGAAGACATCATGAACATAGAAGAGATGATATAGGCTTAAGAGAAGTAAAACTTGAAATTCCCCTATTTAATGGTAAAAGTGATGTTGAAGCTTATTTAGAATGGGAGATGAGAGTTGAATAATTATTTAATTCTCATCAAATAAAAGAAGAAAAGAAGGTTAGGATAGCCACTATCTCATTCCAAAATTATACCTTGGTATGGTGGACCCAAGTGTGTAAGGAGTGAAAGAAAGACAACTTTCCACCAATAGATGATTGATTAGACTTGAAAGCTCTATTAAGAAAATGTTATGTTCCTAATTACAATAGAGGGGAGCTATTAGTAAAGCTAAATAGACTTACCCAAGGGTCAAAGAGTGTAGAAAAGTACTATAAAGCTCTAGAGATAGCTACGATTAGGGCAAACCTAGAAGAAGATGAGGAAACCCTAATGCATAGGTTCTTACATGGCCTAAATAGGAACATCAAGAATATAGTAGAACTACTTCCACATGTAGACATAGAAGAATTACTACACCAATATTCTAAGATAGAGAGCCAATATAAAGAGAGAGAAGCCTATAATGGGGAAAATAAAACCTATAAATCTAAGTGGATAAGTTAAGAGAATAAGGGTAGGTTTGAGAGAAACCCTACAGCGAGGGAAGTGGGCATTTCATCTTCCAAACCATAAAGTGAGTTGCATAAGAATGGCAAAGTTTTTAGAAACCAAAGAGATAAGCATGAATCCACATCTAAGCCATAATCCTCTAGATCATCTACCATAAAATGTTTTAAATGCCTTGGTAGATGTCATATTGCTTCCGACTATCAAACAAAAAGAACAATGGTTTTGAAAACTAATGGAACCTACTCAAGTCAATCAGAGTCTAATTCTGATTCTCACTCTTCAAGTGATGACTCAAGTAGTGATTCTTATGACAGTGAGCATATCTTTAGGGATGATGGTGAGCTTTACATGATTAAATGATTGCTTGGTAGTCATGTTAAGCTATATGATACTACACAAAGAGAGAACATCTTTTATACAAGATGCTACATAAATGACAAACTATTTTCTCTCATTGTGGATAGTGGGAGTTATGCAAATGTTGTCAGCCAAAGATTAGTAAATAAGATGGGCTTAGAACTAATAAATCACCCTAGACCTTATAAGTTGCAATGGCTTAACAAAAAACAGAAGATGTTAGTTAATATGCAAGTCTTAATAAACTTCACCATAGGCACATATAATGATAAAGTAAATTTTGATGTAGTACCTATGGAGGCAACTCATATACTTCTAGGAAGACCTTGGCAATTCGATATGAAGGTCTTACATGAGGGGTTCACTAACTCCCTCACTTTCAAACTAGATGGTAAGAAGCTAGTTTTACACCCCCTAACTCCATAACAAGTAGCTAATGATCAACTACAAATACAGCTTAAAATAGATAGAGAGTTAGGATCTTCTTTATCTAACCATGTAGAAAAACATAAGAAAAATAAAAAAGAGGATAAAGGAAAAGGAGTTATCATCTATGATGACTCTAGCGCCAACTATTTGGCCAACAAACATGATGTGAAACATGCTATGTTTTCACATAAACAATCCTTGATCATGTATGCAAAAGATATCCCTAGCACTTCTTTGTGCTCTATAGGCACTTCCCCTCTTCCTTTCCCTAAAGGGATTCAAAACATCTTACAAGAATTTAAAGATGTAACACCCTATTTTAATAATAAATAAAACCCAAAACAGGGAAAATTTTTCCTAAAATAAACCAATGGTACCGGGTCCAAAAGAGAAGGAAAGGAAGGCAATGAAATAAATAAAAGCCGGCCAAACATTCATAATCCGACCCAAAATAATGACTGGAGTAATTAGCAAACAGCGTAAGGGCAGAGAGGTAAAAGCCGACCAAGGAGGGAAAAACTAAACCGAGAGACCAAGAGAAGGGGAAGGGAAAGCAGTGACAGAAATCGATTAGAATAACAGAGCGGAAGAGCAACAACGCTCCAGCGAAATTAAAACGAGAGCCTCCCAGCAACACCCACTCGCTGGGGCGAACACCTTAGTCGCTGAGGCGAGCAACACACTCGGTAATTCCCATCGCTCGGTATTAACATCCATTCACTCGGAGTCAGGGGGTCCCAATCACTCGGAAAATAACCATAATACACTTACTTCCCATAACTTAGCCCCTTATGTCTTTATACACAAGGCCACGCCTCAATCTACTCGGGAAACGTGGATTATCCACTCGGTATACATCAAACTTGAGTACAGTCGGAATTCCCTCACTTACTCATCACTCGGCATATTTGCACTTCTCACTCGGAGAACGAGTAGACCCTCCTTCGCTTAGAAGGGGTCCCACAATCATTTATCATTCGGAATGCCTCAGCCAGGTTCACTTGGGTTTAGATATCATACGCTTAGAATTCATTCCACTCTAAACCACTATACTGACTCTTCTTTCGGGAGAGGGTCACTCGGGGTTTTCACTCGGGAATACAACTCTTCCTCACTCGAGTTTCACTTATATTTTTCCCTCGGTAATGACCGCTCTCAATATCACTCGGGGATTCTCCCATTAGATCTTACACAGTATAGGTCTATCTAAGATATTTTACTCAGAATCCATTGAAGTATCATTACTCGAACAAGAAGGCATAGCCAATTGCAGTCCCACTCGGAGTTGACTCCCCCAATTACGTCTACTCGAAAAATCATTAACTGAGCAATATTCCATCCATCAACACCTCTCAGTCTACCCAGACACAAATCACCCGCATACAACATATAAGTACATACATAATCATGCACTCAGAATACCCATTACCTTAACATCATTCATTCTCAGTACCTGTTATCCGATGCAAGCACCAGTTAACAACGTGAACTATATGCGTATAAAAACATGCACTCGGTCACGACAGCTCAGATTTCTTATATATATATATTCATATTCGTTACACAACACTGTTATTATGAGCCGGCCAAGGCTACAACTGACGAAACATGACAAATACAAAATAAGCACTCAACGGTCGGAGTGCACCTCACTCGGACCTGAGACCTTATCATCACTTTAGAGTCCAACCTGCACACACTGAAAATGGTATAAGGGTGAGCTTTTACATATAAAATGATAGCTATTGACTCGGATTTTACCTCAATCGTCAATTATATAATTTACCAGGTTCAATCCATAACGATATATATATATTGCCAATTAATATAAAAGTCAGACCACGTCATCCAATCAGAATTCGCACAATAACATACATTCTCAATCATAGCATCACACTGCACTCAGCAACAGTATCAATACATGCATATTCATTCAATTGGAATTCACTCATACGACATCATCCAGTCGGAATTCATTCAAATCATTCAATCCATGCAAATCATAATAATCTCAATAACAATGCTCATACACTCATGCATGCGGATCCGACTTAACAGTGATTTCGGTGCAGATTCCTTCCCGGCCCCTCGTCCACTAGCCCTTTCCGTGTGGCACCGGTCACCCCGTGACGTCTCGAGACCCAGCTCTAGCTCCATCGGCTACCACGGGTCCTCATGGAACTAACCAGGAATCTGACTGAAAATCATCTTATACGACTCCAGATGCCTTTCTGACCTTCCATCCACTAGCCCTTCCCGTGTGGCACCGGTCACCCCGTGACGTCTCGAGACCCAGCTCTAGCTCCATCGGCTACCACGGGTCCTCATGGAACTGGTCAGGAATCTGGGAGTCATCCCATATGTGCAATCTCATGCATTTCCACCACAAGCATCCAAACTTACCAGACGCGTCTCACACAGCCATCAATGGGTCACAACCGATCCCACACAGCATTCAGATTCACTCGGAATCCCACATTTCTACTACAACATCACATGCATCTATCATAGTAACTCACAACAAACAATTTGGGGTAATCAACATTATAGTACATCCACTCAACATTTTTAATGAAATCATCATGCATTCCAGTACAACGTTCCAAATGGAAATCAAGTATCAATCCACATTTCATGCATTCGGCAGTAATGGTAACGCACACACGTATTCACTCAGCATTCTCATGTTTCAACAGCATGCATCACAGACATATCAACAAGCACTCAAGGACGGAATTACACAACACTCAACAATTCACAGATACCACCAATCCGGGAGCTGCATGCACAATCACTCGATCATAACACATCAATCTACACATTTCACACATAACAGGTCACATTAAAGCAAGCACCCAGGATCCGTTCATAAACCATACACTTGACATTGAAAGCGCCCCCTACCTGCTGTCAGGGTTCAGAGACTCCTCGTGTTGCAATGCTGACCGGTCACCCTTCTGTTACTCCTCCTCCACCAGCCTTCGAACTCAGCGTTGATCCTGGGCCAGAGTTGTTCTTTCCTTCAACGGGTTCGTCTCCTCCACGGCTCCAAGGCACTTCCCAGCACAGCCTTCCAACTGGGACACTAACAGCTCCAAGTGGAAGAAGAAGGAGGGGGAAGGAGGCGACGGAGAGGAAGAAGAGGACAGGGAGTGGAACAGAGCTGCGTTGCTGTTCCTCCAGAAGCTCTCGATTCTCTCACTGTTCAACGTGAATGAGAGGGAAGAAGAGAAAATAGGGGAGGAAAAGACCAGACGCATGCACAAAGGAGCTGACCGGTGAGAATTAATGAAGGAAAGAGAGAGCTGAAGTTGTCTTATACCCTTAGGGACACATGCGTCCTTTCGCCTGGCATTATTATTATTATTATCATTATTTATTCAATCCTTTTCTAACCAATTAGCAATTAGTTTAATTATTCATTAATCCCAATTCTACAGTTAACCCTTAATTAATGGCCTAGTCTCAATCGGTAATTAAATTAAAAATCGGGATGTTACAGTTCTCCCCCTCTCAAAAGAATTTCGTCCTCAAAATTCAAACACATGCTTAGCCTCAATGAACCACTCGGAAAATCACTGCCATACCACAATAAGCAATTACACATCTATGTACCTCAAGTATTCATCCATTGCTTAAGTTCTAGTCGGTATAATTGCCTTCCAAAGCAATTTACCGACCGCTCCACCCAGAAAACCGAGACATCATTCTTAACACATTCCCACTCGTAAGTGTCACCATTGACTCGGAATAACATTCCTTTCTTTCATTCAGACTTACCTCAACAAACAGATCGGAATACCACAGTCATGCTCCGACTGCAACTCTTCGTTTTTCCAACGTTTCCGACTACTTCGCAATTCTAATCAGCATAGGTAAAACAACTCTTCATAGTCTTTATTACATTTGGGATTCTATTTCCCCCGTAGTTACCCCTATTCAACTCCACCAGTTCACCCTAGCCATTGGCACTTTCCAGTTCTTTGGCCGCTCAGCCTTACACCCTCAACACCGATCGGCGTATTTACACCATCGGGTTCTCCGACTCAACGAGTCACTCGGCACGACCATGAGCTCACACAAAGCATAGGCTCGACATTGGGTCACATGGGACACATTCTAGATGTTATTCGACCAGTTGGGAAGAATCTAGTCGCTAAACAACATTACCGATTCCCTATAATACCCACTACCGAATGATTCATTTCAGATTAAGGTCTCGGATTTTCAACATTCGACCACAAAATTTCCTTCTTGACCAAAATGAACACTTAAATGAGTCCCCATGTGCTTCAATTAGCACAATTCGCCTAGATTTACCTCGTACAGGCACCACACTCGGTTCCAACATCTCGGATTCCTAATCATTCCTTCGGCTATTTTCATGCCTATAACCCGGGAATGTCACTCGGACCTCTTACTTCAAAATATCAATCGGGGTTTTTAAAGGTAATCCTCATCCGGAAATCCTTCCACTTGCAAAATTCACTCGTAATTCAAGCCTACCTTGTATTTTTATGTTGATGTAGGTTTTGATAATGACATAACAAATGGAGAAGTATCAAGGATGTTATCAAGCAATTAATTATGTTTGATGTGGAATCTAAATTGGTTGATGTTTAAATTTGATGAATAAATAAGGACATATGTTAAAGGCATTTAAAGAAGCTCAAAACAAGTGAGAATTGATCATCAAAATGCCTAAGAATCAAAGGAACCAAAGTATATGCAAAAGGGTTCCAAAAAGGGGTGAAAATGCACTAGAATTCAAGTATCAGGTGCATGAATCGATTCAAGGTAAGTATGAATCGATTCATACGGTTTCAAGTGCTCAAAATGTATTTTTATCAGGGCTGAATCGATTCAACCAAAGTGTGAATCGATTCACATGGTCACAGTGGTCCAAAATGTGCAAATCAAAGTGAATGAATCGATTCTTTCCTTGCCTGAATCGATTCAACATGCTGTCATGAACAAAAATCATGTGCAGACTCACAATTTCCTTCGGTTCACTCAATTTGAAGAGTCCTAGGCAATGTTCCATGACTTGTCCCTCTCCACATGCATGTGTCCCATTGAAAATACAATTAAATTAAATATTGGACAAACATGCTTCTTGATGCACATGCCATATTCTCTTGGAGACACTAAAAGGTTTATTGGAATTGGAATGCCAAGTTGAATGGAGACACACATGCCTAACACTTCAAGCTCCCAAGGAATTAAATATTACACATGCCATGCCTCATGGAGCCTATAAATAGAGAAGGAGTTGAAGGCAAAATACACAACAAGCATTTGAAGCATTTCCATTTGCTTTCTTCCCCCTCCACTCTCTTGCTCTTCTACTTACTCTCTTTATTCTTTGATTGGTATATTTCTTGAGAGTTAATTTGTGGGAAAATTATATTTGTGTACTTAACTTGTATATCCTCTCTTTGAGAGTTACTATCTTGTGTAAGCTTTAAACTTGTATATCCACTCTAGTGAGAGAGTTTCCTTGTACACTTAAAACACTAAACTTCATAGAAATCTTGGGTTGGGTTTCAACCTTGTAATTGTGAGATTGAGAGATTGGGTGGGGTGCCCTTGTACTTGTGAGGATTGGATTCTTGAGTGTGGGACACTAGGAAGTTGCAATTGCTCAAAGTGTATCTCTAATCTACAATAGTGGAAATCCTCTAAGTGGGTTACTTAGAGGCGAGACGTACACCGGCGTGGTGGAACTCGTATACATCGGTTTGTAAATCTTTCTTCCCTAAACTCATTTAATTTGTGCACTTAATTTGTTTGCTTAATTCCTTGCTTTATTAATTTGACTAAGTGCATGATACATTAAGTTGAAACCTTTTTTAATAACATTGTTGAACTTGGACTTAAGCATTTCTTTTGAATCAATCTTTCTAAAGTCCTATAAATTGCTTTGTAACTAAATTGATTCATTATTCAAACTCTTTAAGTAGTTATTAGTTTGTCTTGTGTATAATTTGTTGCTTCTTGTTATCCAATTTATTATCTTAAATATACATAGTAACAAAAGAATCAATTTCAAGAGCATTCCAAAGAAAATTTTTTAATACTCAATTCACCCCCCCTCTTGAGTAATTGAGGCCACTTGGTTAACAAGTGGTATCAAAGCTTGACTCTTGGAAAATCAAGCTTAACGGCTTCAAGAGAACAAATGGCCTCAACCTCATATAACATGTTTCCCGAGGGTGGTGCTACAAATCGACCTCCCGCTTTTAATGGTGAGGGTTATGCTTTTTGGAAAGCAAGAATGAAAATTTTTGTGCAATCAATGGATTTAAGAGTGTAGAATGCTATTGAAAATGGTCCCTTTATACCTATGCATATTATGGATGATAAACAAGTTGAAAAGCCTATGGATAATTGGTCTAGTGAAGAAGAAAAGAAAGTGCAATATAATTATAAGGCAAAAAATCTTATTACTTCAGCTTTAGGTCCCGATGAATTCTTTAGAGTAATAACATGTAAAACGGCTAAAGAAATGTGGGATACCCTTCAAATAACTCATGAAGGAACTAGTGATGTTAAGGATTCAAAAATTAGCACTTTAACTAGCCAATATGAAAGTTTTAGGATGAATCCTAATGAAGCTATTTTAGATCTTCAAAAAAGGTTTACTTTGATCATTAATCATCTCATTACTCTTGGCAAATCTTATTCTAACAAAGAGCTCATTCACAAAGTGTTAAAAAGTCTTACTAGGGAGTGGCAACCTCTTGTTACGGCCATCAAGCAATCTCCCACCATAAATGAGATGTCTCTTGCAACCTTGTTTGGTAAATTACAAGAGCAAGAACAAGAGTTGAAAGATCTAAGACAAGCGGAAGAAGAAGAAAAGACATCAAAGAAGAAAGGATTAGCTCTCAAAGCTACTTCAATGGTTGAAGATGAAACCGAGAGTGAAATTGATGAGGATGAAGAACTAAGCCTATTTGTGAAACGGTTTGGAAAGCTAATGAAGAGCAAGCGCTTCCAAAGGAACTTCAAACCACAAGGTAAGAAATCTAAACTTAAAGAAAATTCTACTTCACCTACTTGTTTTGAGTGTGGTAAGGAAGGACACTTCAAAATGGATTGTCCAAACCTAAAGAAGAAAAACAAAGAAAGAAAAGAAAGAAGAAGAGCATATGTTGCATGGGATGAAAACGAGATAACTAGCTCGGATGAATCAGAAAATGAAGAAGCAAACTTTTGTCTCATGGCCAATCACCAAGATGAAGAAAATGAGGTAAACTTTCATGACTTAGATAAGGATGAATTACTTGATGCTCTTGATGATTTGTATGATAAATTCACAAAAGTCTCTAATAAACTTAAATTATCTAGAAAAACTAGTAATACTCTAGAAATGCATCTCATGGAAGTTTGTAAAGAGAATGAATCTTTAAAAGAAGAGTTAGCTAATGTTCAAACATGCTCTAGAACCAAACCTTGTGAGTTTGTAAAGAAATGTGATATGCTAGAAACTAAGGTGTTGGACTTGAATAAAACTCTAGAAAAGTTTACAAATGGTAAAAACAACATAAATGATCAAGCATGCTCCAAGAATAAGCCTTGTGAATTTGCTAGGAAATGTGATATACTTGAGAAGAAAGTACTAGACTTAAACACAACGCTTGAGAGATTCACCAACGGTAGAGATAATTTAAATGCACTTCTTGGAAAACAATGTTGTATGTTTAACAAAATGGGACTAGGTTATAATCAAGGATCACATGCTCATAAGAAAGATAAACATTACAAAAATTTCTTTGTGCAACCTTGTAAATCATCTACACCTTTTGTAAAATGTAATCATTGTGGTCTTAAAGGTCATAACTCTTATAATTGCAATGTTAGAAGATTAGGACCAAAAGTAGTGAGAAAAGTATGGGTTCCTAAAGAAACATTTTCACAAACTAACCTACAAGGACCCAACATAAAATGGGTACCAAGCTCTCTAACTTGAATTGTTTTGTAGGTATGTTTTAAGGCAAGTAACACCCATTGGTACTTGGATAGTGGGTGTTCTAAGCATATGACGGGAGATAAAAGTAAGTTTACATCACTTACTCCACGAAATAAAGGATTTGTTACTTATGGAGATAACACAAAGGGAAGAATACTCGGAATCGGAAATATTGGTAAAAATTCTTCCACCTCCATAAATGATGTATTATATGTTGAAGGACTAAAACACAACTTGCTTAGTATTAGTCAATTATGTGATAAAGGCTATAAAATCGTTTTTGAATCAAATGGTTGCATAATTGAAAACAAACTAAACAAGGAAATAAAGTTCGTTGGTCAAAGAGTAGATAATATTTACATGATTAATCTAGATTGCCTTGCTTCAAATGATGTACAATGCTTCATAACTAAAGAGGATGAATCATGGCTTTGGCATAGAAGAATCGCTCACATTCATGTAGACCATTTAAATAAACTTGTTTCAAAAGATTTAGTTATCGGTTTACCAAAATTAAAATTTGAAAATAAATTTTGTGACGCTTGTCAAAAAGGAAAACAAGTAAAGGCTTCTTTTCAAGCAAAAAATATTGTTTCAACAACAAGACCTTTACAACTTTTACATATGGATTTATTTGGACCTTCGAAAATCAAAAGTTTTGGTGGAAACTATTATGGTCTTGTGATTGTGGATGATTACTCTAGATATACATGGACATTGTTTCTTACTCATAAAAATGAAGCATATCATGCATTCAAGAAACTTGCCAAGGTCATCCAAAATGAACAAAATTTAAAAATAGCATCCATTCGAACGGATCATGGGGGAGAATTTGAAAACCAATCTTTTGAGAAATTTTGTGAAAAGTTTGGCATTGAACATAATTTTTCGGCTCCAAGAACTCCACAACAAAATGGAGTAGTTGAAAGGAAAAATCGATCTTTAGCGAAGCTTGCAAGAACTATGTTGAATGAAGCGAATATTTCAAAATATTTTTGGGCCGATGCGGTGAACACCGCTTGTCATGTTATGAATCGTTGTTTAATAAGGCCTATACTAAAGAAAACCCCCTATGAACTTTATAAAGGACGAAAACCAAATATTTCTTACTTTCACATTTTTGGATGCAAATGCTTTGTCTTAAACAATGGAAAGGAAAATCTTGGCAAATTTGATGCAAAATCTGATGAAGCAATTTTTCTAGGTTATTCATCTACTAGTAAAGCATATAGACTCTTTAACAAACGAACCTATACAATTGAAGAGTCCATACATGTTAAATTTGATTAACTTAACCAAAATCCTCCGAGAAAGGAAGTTGATGATCTTGTAGGTACCTTCCAAGAAATGAACTTAGAAGACAAAGAAGAAGCCAATAATGAAGGAGGTGCAACACAACTTGACAAACAACAAGATTGGGTAAACTTAAAAGACCATCCCTTGGACAAAATCATTGGAGAAATAACCAAAGGGGTAAGTACTCGAAATGCCATTAGGAATGCATGTAATCACTTAGCCTTTGTATCTCAAATTGAACCCAAAAATATTGATGAAGCCATTATTGATGAACATTGGATGTTGGCCATGCAAGAAGAATTAAACCAATTTGAAAGAAATGAAGTTTGGGAACTTGTGCCAAGACCCAATGACCATCAAATAATAGGCACCAAATGGGTTTTTAGGAACAAACTAGATGAAAATGGAATAATAACTAGAAACAAAGCTAGGCTAGTTGCTAAGGGGTATAATCAAGAAGAAGGAATAGACTATGAAGAAACGTATGCTCCCGTAGCTAGGTTAGAAGCCATTAGATTATTATTAGCTTTTGCTTGTTGTATGGATTTTAAACTTTATCAAATGGATGTCAAAAGCGCTTTTTTAAATGGCTATATTCAAGAAGAAGTTTATGTAGTTGTTGTGCTCAAATTCTTTGGATGAGACAACAACTTCTTGATTTTGGTATTACCTTGGATAAAGTCCACATTAAATGTGATAACACTAGTGCAATAAATATATCTAAGAATCCGGTCATGCATTCTAGGACCAAACACATTGAAATAAGACATCACTTCATAAGAGACCATGTTTTGAAAGGAGATTGTGTACTTGAATATGTTGAAACTTCAAAACAATTAGCGGACATTTTTACAAAACCCCTTCCAAAAGACCAATTTATAAATATTAGAAGGGAGTTAGGAATTTTGGAAATTTCCTAATTGATTTATTTTATCACACTTTCTTACTCTTTGAACAAAATTTTGCAAATCTTTAACTTGAAGATTTCCAACTCATCTTTTTCATAAAATTTTCATTTCCTTGAACATAATACCTTACTTTGTGATATACATACAAATTTTTAAATAAAATTTATACTCACATTTCCAATAATCAACTTAATGCTTTACAAATCTCTTGTCTTATTTGAAGACCCCGTGGAGTCCCCATTTATTTTAAACATATTTTGACACAAAGATAATCTCCTATATACAACATGGTTCTCAAAAATAAATGGCAAATGACCTTTGATTTTCTTGACTTTCTTGTGCAACAAAATTATTGGCAACTTGCAAAATTTAAATCATTGTATATATCCCTCACAAAACAACCATCTAGTAACATGATTCTTCAAACTCGCGTAAAAATAGCTAGATGAATCGATTCCCATGAGACATTATGTGCCTATATGCCTTGAATGATTTCGTGATGAATGTTGCATTGCCATCTTACTTCAAAATGTATGCATCTACCTTTAAGTTGTATATGTTTCTCAAATAAGGAAATCTTTTTTGATGATGCCAAAGGGGGAGAGAAATACATACATTTAAAGGGGGAGAGAAATATAAGAAAGGGGGAGAAGATATACACTATCAAAATGGCATAAAAATATCTTGTAAAAAGTGAGAGATCTTTAAAGTATTGAATGATTAAGGGGGAGATGATTAAAAGGCAAAGAATATATATTAAGGGGGAGAGACCTTATTAAGGGGGAGAGACCTTTTATCCTTAAATACTTGTGCCTATAATATCATAAATATATGATAACAAATTGCATGTCAAAGGGGGAGTCTTTCTTGAAACATATTTGAATTATTGTGATACTAACATCCCAAGAGACAAACATTTGTTGTCATCATCAAAAAGGGGGAGAATGTATTTTTATGTTGATGTAGGTTTTGATAATGACACAACAAATGGAGAAGTATCAAGGATGTTATCAAGCAATTAATTATGTTTGATGTGGAATCTAAATTGGTTGATGTTTAAATTTGATGAATAAATAAGGACATATGTTAAAGGCATTTAAAGAAGCTCAAAACAAGTGAGAATTGATCATCAAAATGCCTAAGAATCAAAGGAACCAAAGTATATGCAAAAGGGTTCCAAAAAGGGGTGAAAAATGCACTAGAATTCAAGTATCAAGTGCATGAATCGATTCAAGGTAAGTATGAATCGATTCATACGGTTTCAAGTGCTCAAAATGTATTTTTATCAGGGCTGAATCGATTCAACCAAAGTGTGAATCGATTCACACGGTCACAGTGGTCCAAAATGTGCAAATCAAAATGAATGAATCGATTCTTTCCTTGCCTGAATCGATTCAACATGCTGTCAGGAACAAAAATCATGTGCAGACTCACAATTTCCTTCGGTTCACTCAATTTGAAGAGTCCTAGGCAATGTTCCATGACTTGTCCCTCTCCACATGCATGTGTCCCATTGAAAATACAATTAAATTAAATATTGGACAAACATGCTTCTTGATGCACATGCCATATTCTCTTGGAGACACTAAAAGGTTTATTGGAATTGGAATGCCAAGTTGAATGGAGATACACATGCCTAACACTTCAAGCTCCCAAGGAATTAAATATTACACATGCCATGCCTCATGGAGCCTATAAATAGAGAAGGAGTTGAAGGCAAAATACACACCAAGCATTTGAAGCATTTCCATTTGCTTTCTTCCCCCTCCACTCTCTTGCTCTTCTACTTACTCTCTTTATTCTTTGATTGGTATATTTCTTGAGAGTTAATTTGTGGGAAAATTATATTTGTGTACTTAACTTGCATATCCTCTCTTTGAGAGTTACTATCTTGTGTAAGCTTTAAACTTGTATATCCACTCTAGTGAGAGAGTTTCCTTGTACACTTAAAACACTAAACTTCATAGAAATCTTGGGTTGGGTTTCAACCTTGTAATTGTGAGATTGAGAGATTGGGTGGGGTGCCCTTGTACTTGTGAGGATTGGATTCTTGAGTGTGGGACACTAGGAAGTTGCAATTGCTCAAAGTGTATCTCTAATCTATAATAGTGGAAATCCTCTAAGTGGGTTACTTAGAGGCGAGACGTACACCGGCGTGGTGGAACTCGTATACATCGGTTTGTAAATCTTTCTTCCCTAAACTCATTTAATTTGTGCACTTAATTTGTTTGCTTAATTCCTTGCTTTATTAATTTGACTAAGTGCATGATACATTAAGTTGAAACCTTTTTTAATAACATTGTTGAACTTGGACTTAAGCATTTCTTTTGAATCAATCTTTCTAAAGTCCTATAAATTGCTTTGTAACTAAATTGATTCATTATTCAAACTCTTTAAGTAGTTATTAGTTTGTCTTGTGTATAATTTGTTGCTTCTTGTTATCCAATTTATTATCTTAAATATACATAGTAACAAAAGAATCAATTTCAAGAGCATTCCAAAGAAAATTTTTTAATACTCAATTCACCCCCCCTCTTGAGTAATTGAGGCCACTTGGTTAACATACCTCAGAACCAAACCTGAGTTCAAGCCCAGGTGCCCCAATCACTGACCTGAGTATGTTTTTACATAAATCCTCCTCTTGGATATCTACTCCCCTTGGAGACCCTTCGCGCGGAAACTTTCTATTTACCAAATTTCCACTCGGAATTCAGGCCTACTCCAAATATAAATCTGAGTTCAAACTCAACAGCTCGACATCACCCGAACACAGCTATGAATAAGTTTACCGCTCAGTATCTACTCCCTCTTGGGTAATTCACTCGAAAACTTGCACACTCGAAGTTCCATTTTCGACCAAAAGTACTTTCCTCCTGTATAAAGATTACTTGTTGGAACATTACACGGGTATTAGGAGTTCTACACTCGATACCTTTCCACTCAGAATCGCTTCACACGGTACCATCCACACGGAAGTGGTACACTCCGAGACACTTCTCTCGGAATTCACACGACTCGGATATTTCACTTTGATTTTGCCCAACACAGAAGTGTCATTCGGACACAGCTCCTTGTTGATGACCAAAATGATGTTTCACTCAGAACATCATAATTTTCGCTCAGCAATTCCTTCTCCCAGAAGGACTTCACTCGGAACCATTTCCACTTTCACACACTTGGAATATAATAATCTTTCCCGAGAAAATCCTCACCTTACCAAACACCTTGGCTCAAGGTCCAGTTTTCCTTATTAAACTTACAGTATCACTCGGTTAGATCCACAAGACTTCTAATTCCTGTGACAAACTGCATCACCCATTTATTTCAATGACCAGTCGTTACTTTAATAGCCAGTTTATCCCTAATAACTTCTGATCTTCTCAGAGGTAAATACATCAAGGCTAAACAACCCTCACTCCTTATTTTGATAAACTAACAATTACTTCCACTCAATACAGTTCTTATTTCCATTCGGAACAGTCCGATAGACTCACCCTCACCATAAGCAGCTACAACCTCACTTGCCCGACTCATGAATTGCTGCATCCAACTTATAGGATGACGTCTCATTCCTATAGGGTTACAACAATTACATAGAGCCATTGCAACGTATATGCTGCCATAATACCTATGGGTTGAGGAGTCGTATCGGGACAAGATTCATTACACTCCTTTTACTCTTACTGACCAAATTCAATTAGCCAACACTAATTCACAGAAATTAATGACAAATCATATACACACATATATATAAGCAATACATTTACGCCAGCATCATCATTACGCATCACCCATAGCACGTCACACAGCAACAATCACGCAACATAGATTACTACTACTGTAAAACGGTGTAATGGGGGTAGATTTCCAACCCCACAAGTATACACCTAGTTATAAAATGACATAATAACAATCAGCCCCCAAACCATTACCGAGCAAATATCACACGACGATAGTCTTCGAATAGCAGTTGCCATTGCCCAGGACAGTATAATAACAACCGGCTTCCAGAATTGTTTACCCTTACCTTGCACCTAGTCGTTCGCTCGTACAACTTTCTCAGTACTGATGGCTTAAACTCTGCCTGCAGCTGGTCGATCCATGCTCCTCCCACGGTTATTTGGGGCAAACCTCCTGTTATCCCTAGTTTCATTGCCTCTGCCACCGTTCTCTCGACCATTATTTTTGCGGTCTCTCTCTCGGAAACCCCCACAGGGTGCATCAGCATTCGATCGTCGCAGCAGTGGGCAGTTAGGGCGAATATGCCCTCTCCCATTGCAATGGAAGCACACGACATCATCTCCTTCTTCACAATCTTGGGCAAAGTGATCACCACCACATATAAAACACTTGCCGTACTTTGGACGACTACCAGTACGACCATCTCGATTACTCCGACCTCTGAGCCTAGAAGGGAGTCTGCTCCTACTAGAGTCATCTTGCCTCTTGAAGCGAGATTGCTGAGGCTTCAAGGAGGTATCGACTTTGTTGCTCTGGCCCGAGTGGGCCTTGTCGTCCTCTTCAAAAATCCTACACTTGTTCACCAATACGGGAAAGCTCCTAATCTCTTGATATCTACAGGCTCTTTTAATATCTGATCTCAATCCATTCTCGAATTTAAGGCATTTAGAGCTCTCCGTTCCAGGTTGTTGGAAGGGCGGGTAGAATAAGCACAGTTCTTCAAATCTTACCGCGTATTCCTGCACAGTCATGGACCCCTATTTCAATTCCATGAATTCCAGCTCCTTCTGACTCCTGATTGTGTCGGGGAAATACTTTTCTAAAAAGCATGCCTTGAAATTTTCCCATGTCAGCTGGGTATCATCGTCAGTCAGTCGGTTTCTGGCTATCTTCCACCAGTTTTCCGCCTCGTCTCGTAGCATGTACACTGCACATTCTACCTTCTGGGCCTCGGTGCAGTAAAGACCCCTAAAAATCCTCTCCAACTCTTGAGTCCATTTATAAGCTGCCTCGGGGTTACGTCCTCCCTGAAATTCACTCGGCCTCCTCTTCAGGAGGCGGTCCAGCACTTGGCCATCCTCTGCTCGAGGCTGGCCCTGCCTCTCAAACACGTCCGCAAAGCGTTGCAATGCTGTGGCTATAGCCTCCATGCTTTGACGATTCGTCATCTCTTATCCTGAAATTCACACCCCCTTTCAAGGATAAGTTTACGAAGTAACTTACTACCGATCGGATCTCAGCCCAACATTCAGTAACTTTAGTAAATTATACCATTTCTATATGTTATACAATCAGTCGGACCAGGAGGAAAACAACCTCCTATCCACAAATCAATATTACAATCAGATTCAACAATTGCCACAATAATGATGACCACTCAGTCATAATGCACACAACCGCTTACGCTCGGTAAGCATACCTTGGCCTTGGACCTTTCGGTCTGCTCTGATACCAAAATGTAACACCCTATTTTAATAATAAATAAAACCCAAAATAGGGAAAATTTTTCCCAAAATAAACCAATGGTACCGGGTCCAAAAGAGAAGGAAAGGAAGGCAATGAAATAAATAAAAGCCGGCCAAACATTCATAATCTGACCCAAAATAATGACTGGAGTAATTAGCAAATAGCGTAAGGGCAGAGAGGCAAAAGCCGACCAAGGAGGGAAAAACTAAACCGAGAGACCAAGAGAAGGGGAAGGGAAAGCAGTGACAGAAACCGATTAGAATAACAGAGCGGAAGAGCAACAGCGCTCCAGTGAAATTAAAACGAGAGCCTCCCAACAACACCCACTCGCTGGGGCGAACACCTTAGTCGCTGAGGCGAGCAACACACTCGGTAATTCCCATCGCTCGGTATTAACATCCATTCACTCGGAGTCAGGGGGTCCCAATCACTCGGAAAATAACCATAATACACTTACTTCCCATAACTTAGCCCCTTATGTCTTTATACACAAGGCCACGCATTAATCTACTCGGGAAACGTGGATTATCCACTCGGTATACATCAAACTTTACAGTCGGAATTCCCTCACTTACTCATCACTCGGTATATTTGCACTTCTCACTCGGAGAACGAGTAGACCCTCCTTCGCTTAGAAGGGGTCCTACAATCATTTATCATTCGGAATGCCTCAGCCAGGTTCACTCGGGTTTAGATATCATACGCTTAGAATTCATTCCACTCTAAACCACTATACTGACTCTTCTTTCGGGAGAGGGTCACTCGGGGTTTTCACTCGGGAATACAACTCTTCCTCACTCGAGTTTCACTTATATTTTTCCCTCGGTAATGACCGCTCTCAATATCACTCGGGGATTCTCCCATTAGATCTTACACAGTATAGGTCTATCTAAGATATTTTACTCAGAATCCATTGAAGTATCATCACTCGAACAAGAAGGCATAGCCAATTGCAGTCCCACTCGGAGTTGACTCCCCTAATTACGTCTACTCGAAAAATCATTAACTGAGCAATATTCCATCCATCAACACCTCTCAGTCTACCCAGACACAAATCACCCGCATACAACATATAAGTACATACATAATCATGCACTCGGAATACCCATTACCTTAACATCATTCATTCTCAGTACCTGTTATCCGATGCAAGCACCAGTTAACAACGTGAACTATATGCGTATAAAAACATGCACTCGGTCACGACAGCTCAGATTTCTTATATATATATATTCATATTCGTTACACAACACTGTTATTATGAGCCGGCCAAGGCTACAACTGACGAAACATGACAAATACAAAATAAGCCTCAACGGTCGGAGTGCACCTCACTCGGACCTGAGACCTTATCATCACTTTAGAGTCTAACCTGCACACACTGAAAATGGTATAGGGGTGAGCTTTTACATATAAAATGACAGCTCTTGACTCGGATTTTACCTCAATCGTCAATTATATAATTTATCGGGTTCAATCCATAACGATATATATATTACCAATTAATATAAAAGTCAGACCACGTCATCCAATCAGAATTCGCACAATAACATACATTCTCAATCATAGCATCACACTTCACTCAGCAACAGTATCAATACATGCATATTCATTCAATTGGAATTCACTCATACGACATCATCCAGTCGGAATTCATTCAAATCATTCAATCCATGCAAATCATAATAATCTCAATAACAATGCTCATACACTCAAGCAAGCGGATCCGACTTAACAGTGATTTCGGTGCAGATTCCTTCCCGGCCCCTCGTCCACTAGCCCTTTCCGTGTGGCACCGGTCACCCCGTGACGTCTCGAGACCCAGCTCTTGCTCCATCGACTAACACTGGTCTTCATGGAACTAACTAGGAATCTGACTAAAAATCCTCTTATACGACTCCAGATGCCTTTCTGACCCTCCGCCCACTAGCCCTTCCCATGTGGCACCGGTCACCCCGTGACGTCTCGAGACCCAGCTCTAGCTCCATCGGCTACAACGGGTCCTCATGGAACTGGTCAGGAATCTGGGAGTCATCCCATATGTGTAATCTCATGCATTTCCACCACAAGCATCCAAACTTACCAGACGCGTCTCACACAGCCATCAATGGGTCACAACCGATCCCACACAGCATTCAGATTCACTCGGAATCCCACATTTCCACTACAACATCACATGCATCTATCATAGTAACTCACAACAAACAATTTGGGGTAATCAACATTATAGTACATCCACTCGACATTTTTAATGAAATCATCATGCATTCTAGTACAACGTTCCAAATGGAAATCAAGTATCAATCCACATTTCATGCATTCGGCAGTAATGGTAACGCACACACGTATTCACTCAGCATTCTCATGTTTCAGCAGCATGCATCACAGACATATCAACAAGCACTCAAGGACGGAATTACACAACACTCAACAATTCACAAATACCACCAATCCGAGAGCTGCATGCACAATCACTCGATCATAACACATCAATCTACACATTTCACACATAACAGGTCACATTAAAGTAAGCACCCGGGATCCGTTCATAAACCATACACTTGACATGCAAAGCGCCCCCTACCTGCTGTCGGGGTTCAGAGACTCCTCGTGTTGTAATGCTGACCGGTCACCCTTCTGTTACTCCTCCTCCACCAGCCTTCGAACTCAGTGTTGATCCTGGGCCAGAGTTGTTCTTTCCTTCAACGGGTTCGTCTCCTCCATGGCTTCAAGGTACTTCCTAGCACAGCCTTCCAACTGGGACATTAACAGCTCCAAGTGGAAGAAGAAGGAGGGGGAAGGAGGCGACGGAGAGGAAGAAGAGGACAGAGAGTGGAACAGAGCCGCGTTGTTGTTCCTCCAGAAGCTCTCGATTCTCTCACTGTTCAACACGAATGAGAGGGAAGAAGAGAAAACAGGGGAGGAGAAGACCAGACGCACGCACAGAGGAGCTAACCAACGAGAATTAATGAAGGAAAGAGAGAGCTGAAGTTGTCTTATACCCTTAGGGACACATGCGTCCTTTCGCCTGGTATTATTATTATTATCATTATTTATTCAATCCTTTTCTAACCAATCAGCAATTAGTTTAATTATTCATTAATCCCAATTCTGCAGTTAACCCTTAATTAATGGCTTAGTCTCAATCGGTAATTAAATTAAAAAGCGGGATGTTACAAAAGACCTCTTTCCAAAAGACATCCCAAAAGGCCTACCTCCTATTAGGGGCATTGAGCATCAAATAGACCTAATTCTTAGGGCTAGTTTACCAAATAGGCCTGCCTATAGATGCAACCCTAAGGAGAGCTTAGAAATAGAAAATCAAGTGAATAAACTACTATCTAAGGGTTGGATTAGAGGGAGTTTAAGCCCTTGTGCATTACCAGTTTTACTAGTTCCCAAGAAAGATGGTTTATAGAGGATGTGTACGGATTGTAAAGCCATCAATAACATTACCATCAAGTATAGGCATCCCATACCTAGACTTGATGATATGCTAGATGAGCTTAGTGGATCTATAATCTTTTCCAAGATTGATCTTAAAAGTGGCTACCACCAAATTAGAATCAAAGAAGGAGATGAATTGAAAGCCGCTTTTTAAACCAAGCTTGGCCTCTATGAGTGGTTAGTTATGCCTTTTGGTCTAACTAATGCACCAAGTACCTTCATGAGACTCATGAACCATGTTTTAAGGGAATTTATAGGGCATTTTGTTATGGTATACTTTAATGACATCCTTGTGTACTCAAAGACCATGACCTCTCATCTAAACCATCTAAGACAAGTTATGCTTGCCCTAAGAACAAATAATCTCTATGCAAACTTTGAAAAATGTTCTTTTGGTATGGATAGCATTGTATTTCTTGGGTTTGTAGTAAGTTCAAAGGGTGTTGAGGTAGATCACTCTAAGGTTAAGGCAATCCAAGATTGGCCTACACCTAAAAATATGAGTGACATAAGAAGTTTCCATGGTCTAGCAAGTTTCTATAGGAGATTTGTGAAAGATTTTTCCACTTTAGCCTCCCCTTTAAATGAGTTGGTGAAAAAGAATGTTCCTTTTGTGTGGGGGCCAAGGCAAGAAAAATCCTTTCTAGATCTTAAAGATAGACTCACTCATGCTCCAATTTTGGCACTTCCAAATTTTTCTAAAACCATTGAGCTTGAGTGTGATGCATCAGATATGGGTATAGGAGCTGTTTTATTGCAAGAAGGTCACCCCATTGATTTCTTTAGGGAAAAGCTTAATAGGGCAACCATCAACTACCCCACATATGATAAAGAATTCTATGCCTTAATTAGAGCCCTACAAACTTGGGAACACTACTTGATTCCCAAAGAGTTTGTTATACGTAATGATCACCAATCCCTCAAATTCATTAAAGGCAACATAAGTTAAACAAAAGCCATGCTAGGTGGGTTAAGTACTTGGAACAATTTCCCTATGTCATCAAGTATAAGAATGGAAAATCCAATACGGCGGCTGATGCTTTATCTAGGAGGCATTTTTTACTTACCTCCCTAGGAGCCAAAGTTATTGGGCTTGATGAGATTAGGTCTTTGTATCTAAGTGACCTTGATTTTTCCAACATCTTTAACTCCTCGTCCACTTCTTCATCTCATAAAGGCTTGTACATTTTAGATGGCAATCTCTTTAAAGCCAATAGACTTTGCATTCCTAGAAGCTCTTTAAGAGACCTATTAATTAGGGAAAGCTATGAGGGGGGTTTAATGGGCCATTTTAGAAGAGATAAAACCTTGTCAATTTTACATGAACACTTATATTGGCCAAAAATGAAAAAAGATGTTCAAAAACATTATGCTAGGTGTATTGTATGTAGAAAAGCTAAATCAAAACTTTCACTTAGTGGTTTATATACTCCCTTGCCAACACCTAGTGCACCTTGGATTGATATATCTATAGACTTTGTGGTAGTGGATAGGTTTAGTAAGATGGCTCACTTCATCCCTTGTCATAAGGTAGATGATGCTAGTCATATTGCTAAACTCTTCTTTAAAGAAAGTGTATGACTTCATGGTGTTCCTAAAACCATAATTTCTAATAGGGACACCAAATTCCTAAGCCATTTTTGGAAAACTCTTTGGTCAAGGCTAGGAACGAAGCTTCTCTTTTCCACCACTTGTCATCCTCAAATGGATGGACAAACAAAGGTAGTCAACAGGACCCTTTCTCAACTTCTTCAGGTCTTAGTGCATAAAAATGTGAAATCTTGGGATGAGTGTTTACCCCACATTGAATTTGCATATAATAGGGTACAACACTCCACAAATAAGCATAGTCCATTTGAGGTTGTGTATAGTTTTAACCCTCTCACTCCATTGGACCTTTTGTCTATTGAGGTTTCTGACTCTATCCTTCATATGGATAGAGAGGCAAAGGCCAAGTTTATCAAAGATTTTCGTGAGAAGGTTAAGAACCAAATACAAATTAAAAATGAACATTATGCTCGTTGTGCAAATAAGAAGAGAAAGGAAGTCACCTTTGAGGTTGGAGATTGGGTTTGGTTACATCTTAGAAAGGAAAGATATCCAAACTTGAGAAAATCCAAACTCGACCCTAGAGGTGATAGACCTTTGCAAATAATAAAGAAAATGAATAATAATGCCTATGTCCTTGATTTGCTAGGAGAGTATGGTGTGAGTGCTTCCTTTAATATTTCTAACTTGTCTCCCTTTGACTTAGATAAAGAGGATGATGCCTTAGATTTAAGGACAAAACCTTTCAAAGAGGGGGAACATAATGAGGACACACTAAGGGAGCACCCTCACACTACCCTAGATAAAGGACTTGAAGCTTACAAGGGTGCCCTCACAAGTTCTAAGACTAAAAGGGCCAAAGAGAGCATTCACAAATCCCTATCTTCCTTCCTATCTTTTAATGGGCCTAAGCCCAAGGATGATAGCTTGAGGATCTACCTATATTCTTCTTGTAATATACTTAGTAGTTAGGTTCTCTAGGCATTTAGGATATATTTGGACCTTACATGGTTAATAAGGCCACTTTTGGGCCATGTACTTTCATTTTAGGCCATGTATAGCCTATGTTCTTCTCCTTTTTGTCATATTAGGCCTTGGATTCATGGACCAAGCCCATTCTACCTCCCTTGGCTGAAATACATAGGGGCTATATAAGGGAGCTCTCCTTTGTAATTTGGCACACATTAATTCATTTGAGATTTTCATCACTTTGAGTGAAGTTTTAGTGAGAGACACTCTTCTCTCTAGGATTATTCAGGCTCTTGCAAGCTCTTATCCAAGGGGTCTCTCCCTCCCTTGGTGGTGAGTGAAGTTATCTTCCTCCCTAGGAAGTGGCCTCCAAAACCTTCCTTCCCCCTTCCTTAGCCTTTCTCCTCCATTCCATCATTCTACTCTTCTATTCCTTCCCCTTTCCTCTATCAACTTGCACCACATTCCTTAGAAGTTTTCCTTTTATGTTTTCAGTTGTCACCTTTGAAGAAGAGGTTTCTAGTTGCTCTTGAAGGAAGAACAAGGAAAGGAGCCAAGATCCACCCCCTTTCAAGGAGAGTAGAAACTTCTCCTAAATCACTTCACCTTCTGCCCTGAACCTGAAGTCTTCACTTCCATCCTGGAAAAATTATGAATTTCGTCTTGTATGACACGGGCTATATCCACAATAGTGCAAGGAGAGAGAATAGTCTTTAGAAGATGACACTTTTGGTATGTAAGATCTGAAACCTGGCCACTGGGGGTCACATTAGCTAATAATAATGCAGTCCAGAAACGGGTTAGAAGGTTCATATCCTTCCTGAAAATGTGGAGAGGATTATGATTGCCTTGGCCCATCTGAAAGTGGTGACCTTGAAGGCAGAAGGTGTTTTCTAACTCCTCTATCTTGTAAAACTCTTATGTTCTCTCATGAAATAGTATCCACGGGAGGCTGCCTGCTCTGGTGTCAATGGCCTCCCCAGATGTTCATTAATAGTCTCTTATTGTATGATATCCACACACCTCTCACGAAGGTCCTATAATCACCAAAGCTATCTTTTGGCCAAGCATTTGCGTAAAATTCCCTTACAATATCAGGATCAAACTAGGGGCTAGGATTGGCCAACCTTAGCCTTTTCTTATCCCGAAGCACTCCTATAAAATCATCACATTCACCTTACCTTAGATCGACTCGTCGCTCGGTAATGAAGTTCCACTGTTGGATTTCCTCAAATCTCTTTGCTCTATCTTTATCTCTGAATCTTTGGTTTCGAGGTGGTAAAGGCTCCAAGCTGCGTTTTCTTTTGGCACGCTCCTTGAGTGATGGATTGGAGGAACTAGGATTAATGGAAATGGGAGGTGGTCTGGTAGTCTTAGCACGTGTCATCCTGAAATACATCAAAAATTCCCAATACAATATAACAAATCAGAATTTAGGCACACATTATAGAAGCATAGATGATCAACCAATAATTTACAATTCCATTAACCAACACATAATTGCAAAACAAGCTATATCATTTAAGCTTCAATCATGAGAAAAATGTATAAACTTAATGGCCTTTTACTGTACAAAAGTTCATGCATTCAATTCAAGAGAAACGATCCTCACATAAAATAAGAAAACAAAACTTTATGCAAGATTGACTCCTATTAAAGAAAACATCACAACAATACAATGCACTTAACAACAACACCACAGGGTTTAGGCAACGTTGAAATAGAAAATATTAGTGCACCATTTGTTTCCATCATTGCAAAAGTTAGCCATGAAGAACAATAAACAAACACTCCAGAAACACAACGGTACCTTTATATCAAAGTTTTAAACACCACACATGCATTAATGAACAAGTTTAATCTTGGTTCGAGTTCATACATGTCAACCTTTAAATTTTTAAGAAAAACAGAGCAAGACGGAGAGAAGAAGAAGAAGAATGCATGAGTGGAGAAGAGAGAAGGAAGAAAGGAGGAACTTACTTGCTCAATGAGGAAGAGAGAAAAGCTCTAACAAGGAAGACAATGGGGGTTAGGGATGAGACACACGTAGAAAGGAGAAGCATGGGGGAGAGGTTCTATTTTAAAAAGATGAAAGTGTAACTGTTCAATTGGCCTTAAAATGCGTTTAAGAAATAAATCTCATGACTAATTGCTTGAGCAAAACTGAGTCACTTGAGCGAAGTTACGCATAAAACCTCAGGAGTCGAATTTTTGCTTAAGCGTGTGAGAACAACTTGAGCAAAATTTAAACAGAATGAAGTTTCTAATTATCTCGCTTAAGAAAAATGATTTGCTTAAGCGAATATTTCATAGAATAGTCTTCAAAAGAAATTTGATCAGCCGAGCTAAAAGTCGCTTAAGTGAAACAACATTAGAAACAACCCTGATACTCCTTTCCTTTTTCCCTTGAGCAAATGGAAGCCGTCTAAGCAAAAATTTAGCAGAAACATTTTCAATTGTATTCGCTTGAGCCATTCCAATTTTGCTTTAGTTAAATTTTTACAGAATCATGAACTCGCTCAAGCGAAGCAGAGTTCGCTTGGGTGAAAGAAATGAAACTTAGCCCCTGTTACTTCCTCACTTTACTCTCTTGAGCCAAAGTACATCGCTTAAGCTAAATTTTAACAGAATTATTTTCACTTGTAATTCACTTAAGCAATGATATTTTGCTTAGGTGAATATTGTCCAGAATGAATCTAATGTGAATTCGCTTGGGCAAAATAACCTTGGCTTAAGCGTTATTGAACGTTAGTAATTTTGCTTGAGTGAATAGCCACGTCGCTTAAGGGATTTTAACATAATAACATGTATGTGTCTTTAATGAAATTTTTTGTGAAATTCACTTGAGCAAACATGTTTTTCTTGGGTGAAACAAGCACTTTTTGCATTTTCTTGAATTTTAACAATGAACCTGATTGAGTTTCTTCAAAACGGTTAAGACTTGACCATTTCACAACTACGTAGCAAGTTTGAATCATCAATTGAAGTACCACCAAAGGAGAATTGAAAATTTCAATCCTATCACATCAAGTATCATGAATTCAACTAACAGTTCATTGCATTCAAGATCAATTCTCAAACACATTCATGATTATTTGATCAAAGTTTGCATTTTGACAAATTAATACCAAAATGAATATGAACTCAATCCTAACTCCACAAGCAAGCATATTTTGGTAGTTTTGTTACTAACTCCCTACTATACATCAATTTAGTACCAAACTTGCATGTGTTTCTCATCATTACCATCACAAGTATCATCAATTGAGCAGCAAATTCAGCAATCATGCAAATCAATATTTAAACATCATCTTCCTAAGAATTTTCCATTCCTTCTCATCACTTCTCAACCAATCATCATTGCATTGAAACAAATCTCAAACATTCCTAAACCTACAATTCACATACAAAAACACACAAATCACGCAAAAAGAAATAAAACACTAGGTTTCCTCCCAGGAAGCGCTTGTTTTACATCATTAGCTCAATGCCTTTGGAATTTTTAAGAATCATGCAAATGGATGAGCATGGTAAGCCTTTCCACTTCACCACCAAGATAGGCTTTAGTCTTTGCCCATTTACAGTCCAAGTTCTTTTTGAAATAGAGTCCTACAACTCCACAACTCCATAAGATTTGACTTCTTTGACCAAGAAAAGACTAGACCAATTGGATTTCAATTTTCTGGGAAACAATTTCAGTCTTAAGTTGAATAAGAGCGTAGATTGGCCAAGATTAAAACTTTTTTGAAGAATTTTCCTATCATGATACATTTTCATCCTTTCCTTATAGATACAGGATGACTCATATGCTATAAGCCTCATTTCTTCTAACTCCTGCGTCTATAGCTTCCTTTTTTCACCAGCTGCTTGTTGATCAGAATTCAACAGCTTCATAGCCCAATAGGATTTATGTTCGAGTTCCACCGGTAAGTGACAGATTTTACCAAAAATTGGTTAGTATAGAGAAAAACCCGTAGGTGCTTTGTATGTTGTCCGGTAAGCCCATAAAGCTCTATCAAGCTTCTATGCCCAATCCTTCCTGCTGATTGAGACTGTCTTCTCTAGAATACGCTTGATCCCCTGGTTTGAAACCTCTACTTTCCAATTTTCTTGTGAATGATAAGGAGATGTCACTTTGTGTTTGACTCTATAATGTTCTAAGCATTTCTGTAACTAAGCATTACAAAAGTAAGAACCTCCATCACTTATCAACACTCTGGTGTGTCGAACCTACAAAAGATATTCTTTTTCAAGAACTTAATCACTATTTTGGCATTATCTTTAGGACTGACAATAGCTTCAACCCACTTTGATACATAATCCACAGCAACCAATATATATTCATTAGCAAATGAAATGGGAAATGGTCTAACAAAATCGATCCCTTAGCAATCGAACACCTCAACCTCCAGGATAGTATTTAGAGGCATTTCATTTCTTTTTGAAATTCGACCTGTTCTCTAACAATTATCACATGATTGAGCATGAATGTAAGCATCTTTGAACAAAGAAGGCGAATAAAAACCAGATTCCAAAACTTTAGCTGCAGTTCTTTCACCTTTGAAGTGGCCTCCATATGCTGAATTATGACAATTGCACAGGATGCTCCTTGCCTCTTCTTGAGATACACGCAGAATTTCTTCTTTTGTTACCAGGTGACATCATCAGACCTGATTCCTGCAGCCTTAAAATTTGTAATATCCGTAAACCATGGTCTCTCTTGGACCCATAACAATTTTTCATCTGGAAAAGCATCATCTACTTCAAGTTGAGCATTCGTTACTACCTTGTTAAAAAGTTTGGAAAGATGGTCTTTAATAAAATTCTCGCTTTCTTTCTTGTCTTTGATAATCAAACTAAATTCCTACAACAGTAAAATCTATCGAAGCAATCTAGGCTTCAAGTTAGGTTTATTCAATAGGTATTTCAGAGCTGCATGGTCAGTATAAACAATGACAGTGAAACCAATCAAATAGGGTCTAAATTTTTCCAAGCCATACACCACTGCTAAAACTTCTTTTTTGTTGTAGCATAATTTATTTGTGCTTTATTCAGAACTTTAATAGCTAGTGTATGACATGAAAAATTTTCGACCTCCTTTGGCCAAGAGCTGTTCTTATAGCATAATCGCTCGCATTACACATAAGTTCAAATTCGAGTTTCCAATCAGGAGCAACTATTATAGGAGCAGAAGTCAATTTTTATTTTAACAATTCAAAAGAAATTAAACATGAATCATTAAAAAGAAAGGGAGTATCCTTATTCAAGAGGTTACTCAATGGCTTTACAATCTTTGAGAAATCTTTGATGAATCATTGATAAAAGCCTGCATGACACAAGAAGCTTCTGATTCCTTTAACATTAAAGGGTGGTTGGAGTTTAACAATCACTTCTACTTTTGTTGGATCCACTTCAATGCCTCTACTAGAGATTTTATGACCTAGCACTATACCTTTTGAGACTATAAAATGACACTTCTCCCAATTAAGAACCAGATTTATTTCCATATACCACTTTAATACGGTATCCAGATTATTCAAGTAATGATCAAACGACGATTTAAACACAAAAATAATCCATGAATACTTCAATACATTTCTCAATCAAATCTATAAAAATGGCAAACATACATCTTTGAAAGGTAGCTGGAGCATTACATAGTCTAAAAGGCATTTTGCTATAAGCAAAAACACCGAAAGGACATGTAAAGGCGGTCTTCTCTCGATCCTCTTGAGCGATTGCTATCTCTTTATAACCTAAATATGTGTCCAAGAAACAATAATATGCTTGGCCTGCCAACCTTTCAAGCATTTGATCCATAAATGACAAAGGAAAGTGACCTTTTCTGGTGGCTTGGTTGAGTTTTCTATAGTCTAAACACATCCTCCACCCGGTGACTGTTCTTGTTGGAATCAATTCATTCATTTCATTCTGAATTACAGTTATGCCACCTTTTTTGGGACAACTTGAACTAGGCTCACCCAAGCATTATTTGATATCGAGTAAATCATGCTCGCCTCTAATAACTTTATCACTTCCTTTTTCACTACGTCTTTCATAGTTGGATTCAATCTTCTCTATGGCTGTGCAATTGGCTTGTACTCCTACCCCATGAATATCCGATGCATACAATATAAAGGGTTAATTCCTTTTAAGTCCTGTAAAGTCCATCCAATTGCTCCCATATTTCTTTTCAATACTTCAATCAACTTTGCTTCCTTTGACTTGGTTAATCCACTGCTAATTACCCCTGGTTTCTGACTGTCATCATCCAAGAAGGCATCTTTCAAATGAGAGGGTAAAGCCTTTAATTCAAAATTTTGGGCTTTACTTTTTGTTTTCAAAGGTAAGTCTTCCATAGATGCTTGGCTTAGTGAAATGAATTTGTCTGCATCAAAATCTTTCAAAATTTCCTCTACAGCTTAGAGTTCATCATCACTGAGCTCATCAACAACATACACTAAAGCTTTCTTAAGAATGCTAAAATGATTCAACTTGCATAATTCATGTTCAACAGCTTCATCTTCTATTTCTATCCAGAAACAATGTTTCTTGTTTAAGGGATGCTTCATTACTTCAAAAACATAAAAGTTCACGTCATCATCATGCACTCTTACTTTTAACTTTCTGTTATCCACATTAATAATGATTTTGGCTATCTTCATAAATGGTCTCCCTAGGATCAATGGTACTTCAAAATCCTCTTCTATATCTATCACAACAAAATCCACCTAAAACACAAACTTATCAACCCGAACCAAAACATCTTTAGCTACCCTATAAGGAAATTGAACTAGTCTAAACCGGGGTCAAGGATCCGGTGTGGGACTAGCCAAAAATATTAACTGTTGAAATAGATTTATACACCGGTACAGTAGGTATCCGGTATTGTTCCCTTTATCTTAGTCATAGAATAAAGGTCTTGTTGTCCTGGAGATCCTTCACACCAAGCTTTCATGTTGATGACGGGCATAAGGTGGTGTCAGCTGCGATGATTTTCCGACACTTAAGTCAGTAACCAGGAAAGGAATTCAAGGTTTCTAAAGCGTAAGTTCAAGAATGAGTCTAATGTACCAAAGTCATGAGAATATTGGTATTTATATACATGCATCCAGAGAATGAATAGTCCTTTAAGGGTTAGGGAACCAATCCTACACTATGCTTGTATGATTCTAACACACGACGTGGGCTCCTCCACGTCTCTTGCAAACTATTCCCCGTACCTATACCTTATACTATTTGTCGGGTGACATGGAAGTTTTTTGGTGTACTAGTGATAAGTGTAACATCCTGATTTAATAATTAATTGTCGAATGAAAATAAATCATTGAAATAATAATTGCAAGGTGGGAAAATTATTTATTAATTATAATTAACTTAATTAACTCAACTTAAGAAATAATGACTGGTTAATAGTGGTTAATTAAGAATTGCTGGATGATTGTGATTGGTGTACTGCTTCACGCTTTCCCACCCCACTCTTCCCTTCTCTCTCTGTGCATGCATATATGGGTACACTATCACTCATTCTTCCCCTTCAGACTTCTCCTCCTTCTGTTTTCTCTCCTTTCTTCTTCTCTCTTCACTCCCTTTCTCTTCTTCTTTCTTCTCTGCTCGCTGTTTCCGTGAGTCCGCAACAATGGTGGCTGAGGATCGGAGTCCTCCTTCCTTACTCGACGAGCCAGTGAGGGTGAGGGTGCGTATTCCCTCTGCATGCAACCCGTCTCCTTCCTTGTTCCTCCATTCCTTCGTCGGCTTCCCTCCTTCTTCCTCTCCTTGCTCGGAGCTGCCAAGTCTCAGTGGAGATCTGCGCTTCGAGGAGCTTCAAGGTGGTTGGAGTGTTCACAGCGTTGTGATGGAGCCATTCTAGGGAGCGAGCCGAGAGCTGGGCGTCTTGGGCCTCCCCTGCTCTTGCATGCAGATGTGCTAAGAGTGACTTAGTGTTCCTCTGGAACTGAGCGTCGTGTTGACCGACTGAAAGCTTCAGTCTAGGTAGGGGGGTATCTTCTATCTTAAATGCATGAGTTATGAACGGGTTACGGGTGTCAATGGTTTGCTGAGTTTATGTCTGATTCTATGTCTGCTTGCATGGTGAGTATATGATACCGAATGCATGGTGACTTGGTGTGGAGTAATGCATGTTTGATTCCGTATGTGAAATGCATGTTAATAGCCTTGAGAATATTGCATGATTATATGAAATGAATTTGTTGCAATGCAGTTGATGATTACTGTGTGGTTTATGGGATGTGCAAGTTACTGTGAGCTTGAAATGCTGACTGCATGTGTGAGGATATGAAATTAGTAAATCTGTCAGTGTTTAATACCGACTGTATGAGATGCATGTGCTGTTGAGTTTTGGTGATATGCTATACCGATTGCATGAGATGCATGCGTTGTTGAGTTCTGTTAATGCCTGGCACCGATTGCATGAGATGCATGTATGGCTGTGTATATGAACTCTGTGTTGTGTGATGAATCCGCGTGTGGCACATGGGATGCGTTTGTGCTGGGAGCACGTAGTGTGGGACACTACCATCGGTTATTAAAGCGTGGGACGCTATGAAATCCTTGAGTGGGACTCAAGGTAGCCCTTGAGTGGGACTCGGGCTGCCTGTGAACACCTCCGTTGGCGCTGAGAGCGTTGGTGTCACCTGTGGGCAAACGGTTGGGTACCTGTAAAATGGCCAAGCAGCTGGGAGCTGATTTGATAGCTGAGAGCTATGTATAAAAAAGGCTGAGAGCCTACGTTGCAACGTCTAAACCGATACACACGAATACGGAACCAAGTGAAATACTATGTGCTTATTAACTGTTGATATTTTTTGGAATTGGTTATGCATGCGAAGGTGTTAATAAGATGATGAATGTTTATAACCGAGTGAAATACTCTGTGTGTATTAACTGATTGATATTGTTGGAATTGATTATGCATGTGATGATGTTAATGAAAGGATGAATGTGTATAACCGAGTGAATACCCTGTGTATATGTATTGCTGATGCTGACTGGAATTTGATTATACGTGTGATGATGTTAAGGAGATGATGAATGGATATAACCAAGAGAGTATTCTGTGTGTATACGCAGTTGATGCTATTTGAAGTTTGCTCAATGAATATGTGTTAATGTTATTGAAATGTTATGCATATATAGCCGAGTGAGAACTGTTAGATTCTGATCGGAAAATGTTGAATATGTGCGTTCTGATTCGTTGGTATTATCATGTTGCTGACTGTTGTTATATTAATGTTATTGGCTGTATATGTGCACCTGGCCAAGTGGTAACTGATGAATTCCGATCGGTAAGAGTCTAATGTGTGTCCTAGTTGATTGGTATTGCTTTGACTTTAATCGTTGCCATGTATGATTGAGTGTATATAAATACTACTGTATAATTGTGCGACAACCCAAGTCAGTATCTATCATTTAATATCTAAGATGCTCACCCCTACACCATTTTTTAGTGTATGCAGGTCATGCTCGGAAATGATGATAGGGTCTCAAGTCCGAGTGTAGTGCACTCCGACTGTTGAGTACTTGCATTGCATCATTATGTTCTGTCCGTGTAGCCTTGGCCGGATCTCATGTAAAATGACGATTAAATATATTTATTTATAAAGATAGAATAGTCATGGTGTCATTTGTATGGTATCGTAAGTATTGGTAAATGCATAATATCAAGATAATGGGTATTCCGAGTATATGGTTACATGTTTATGGGTCGATAGATTGGAATTGTGGGTATATCTATGTTTCTGGGAACATATATTCGTACATATGTATTCTATGTTGATTTGATGCGTCTTCTGACTGGAATGTGTTATTAAATGATTCGAAGGTTGTTGATGAATGAATTGTGCTGAGTTGATGATTCTGAGCGAGACTATAGTATTTGGGTATTTCCGAATGAATACGCTGAGTGATCCTGAGTGAAAAATATAGGTAAACCCGAGTGAGGTAGAGTTCGTATTTCTGAGTGAAAACCGTGAGGGATCCTCTTCTAAGAGAGGAGTTAGTGTAGTGGTTTAAAATGGAATGGGTTCTGAGTGTAAGATGTTTATAATCCGAGTGAATGATATAAAATCCGAGTGAGTGAGGATCTGTAGACTGAGTGGTTTATACTTATGACCTATATGAATGAAATGAGGGGTTGTGAGGACCCCCGAGTGATGTACGAGTGTGATGATTTACCGGGTGAAGCCATGTCCCAAATCCGAGTGAGAAATTACCTTGTACCTGTGTCCGCCCCAGTGAATTAGACTTAGCTCCAGCGAGTGTGTGTTTGGGAAGGCTTTCATGTTGGCATCGCTTAAGCGAATTGTGCCTCGCCCGAGCGACCAGAGCTGTTTCGCCCAAGCGTATGGGATCGCGCTGAAGCGAGTGGATGCTGGTGTTGGGCTTCGCTTGAGTATCTCCTTCTTCCGCTGTTGCATTGTCATATCTCGCTCAGGCGGTGTTGGACCTCGCTTGAGCGAGTGAGCGCTGTTCGTGGGATTCGCCCATGCACGGATGTATTTCGCTAAACTGATTGGACTGGTCTAAGCTGCTGTGCTCCGCTGATTACCGACAGCCTTGTTCCTCCCGCTGATTGCTATACGTATGAATATTCTTTTATCTCCCTTGCCTTCCTCTTCTTTCTATGCCGACTGTCCAGTGGCTATTTTTATGGAAAAATTTTACTGTTTTTGGGTCTATTATTTATTAAAAATTAGGGTGTTACATTTTGGTATCAGAGCAGACCAAAAGGTGCATGGCCAAGGTTTGCCTACTGTTAGTGGGCGGTTGAGTGCATTAAGCCAGATTGTCACAATTGCTTATGATATTCTATTGTATGTTGATACCTGTTCAATCTTGACTCGTGTGATGATATGTGCTTATGACCTTCTATTGGATTTGGTGTATGTTGACTATGAATGGTGTGGTTGTATGCCTGTGCCTTATTGAGGTATTTGAATGTATGATCAATAAATGGTATATGATGTATATGATTTGCAGTATAAGGGATGGGTTGTAGTTCCTAAGTTAAAAATCTGGGTGTGTAATAAGTGAGTAAAGGTGAGATCGGATATATGTTAAAATTGGGGTTGTGTCTCGGTGGCGATTAAAGAAACCAAGTGAGTGATGGACTAGATGCTGGACCAATAGGTGTAGTGACCCAGTTGATTAGGCATGACCATGAACGAATGAATATGAAATAGAACATCTGTTTGACTTGGATACTGTCTTGGTTTGGTGTGTGAAAAACCGAGTGAATGGTACTAGACCTTATAACAATATTCGAATATTGTGAGGTACCCATCGTGGGATACTGGATAAATAGTGACCCCTTAGGGATTCTAAGTCTAATAATTTATTAACCTTGTGAGTTATTGAGCCGAGTAGAACAATTGTGTAGTAACTCATTGAGGCTTGAATGATTATCATGTGATGTGTTATGTGTGAGATGTGTTGGTAGCTGTACTAAGATTGAGTAGTTATGCATGCAACTTCTGGATTGCGGTATTTATGAACTATTTAGTGATGGTGTGACTCTGTCCGCGAATACATGTTAATAATTCTGTGAATACTGACTGAATACTTGTAAATAGGAGTGTTACCATTACTGCTGAGTGCTATTTGTGATGGATGTTTTGTAACCTAGCACATGAACCCTACGTAATATATATATATATATATGATATAGGTGATTGAGGGTGAACCCTGATTGAATAATTAGATTATGATAGAGTCTTGGTCCCTGGTTTGTGATAACTGAGTGAATGATTGATGGATATATTTATGTGCTGATCTATATGAGTTGAAACGATGTAATTTGGACGGGTTCCGGGTGAACTTCTTTTATGTATTGCTCTATAATTGAAACATGACAGTTGTTTGATGATTGAAATACGTGATCTGTGTGTGATTAATTATTGATGCATGCAACACCCGGATATTGTGATAGATATTAATTGTGAATCATTGTGATGATACCCCATCTGAAAGATGTGTGTATATATATATATATGCTAATGAGAATGTCGAGTGGCTTATGCTGTGAGTCAGCAAATAAGAGCTGTGTGTGATTTATAATAAAATGCATCAGCGTTGAACGTTTTTCAGAGTGGGCAATCAGATGAATGCGTGGGGTATTGAGGATTCTGAGATTAATCCTAAAAGACCTCCGAGTTGGACTCGAGGCCATGCTTGGAGCATGAGCATTGGATGCTTAATGAAAGTCCTTGGGTTGGACTCAAGGCAAATGCTGAGTGCATTGGAGTTGGACTCCTGGTGAATAAATTGTATGCATCTAATTCGCCGACTGCATGAATACATGTGTATAAGAACATTATTATTGAGGCTGACATGATCTGCATGGATTTGAATGATTTGAGTAGTTTTCGACTTGATGATGTTGTATGAATAAGGTCTGACTGAGTGAATGTACATGTATTGATGTTGTTGCCAAGTGTGATGCAATGTTATAATTGAGAATGTATGTTATGGTATAATTTCTGATTGAATGACTGTGTGTACACTTATGATGATAAATGAGCTCAGTGTGAATTATATGAATATGTGGATATTGTGAATGAAACCCTTAATATAGTTTGGAATTGATTTGGGTAAATCTGATTGGATTAGTATATGTATATGTCGATGTTATTACCAAGTACAATATGATGTTGTGGTTATGGTGCATGCTGTAGTGAACAATAATATAGCCATGAATAATTGGTATGAAATCCGACTGAGTGTCTGTATGTACATTAGTGTCGTTGCTGAGTTCATGATGTGTTATAATAGCATATGTGATTGTGAATTGCTTAATCCTGAGTGAATTGCGTGAACCCGTGGGAGTGATGTTATTATATAGCTGAGAATTAAGAATTTAATCCGAGCCATGGTTTTGTGAGGAATAAGGTTTAGAGGAAATATTTACTCGGTGTTGGCTAGAAGCCGATTGTTGTATTGCCATCATACTGTTTTACAGAAGTCATAAATAATTTCATGATTATTGATGCGTGATGTACCCTATGTGATGCATGATGTTGATGTAGGTGTATTACTTATGTGTGTGAACTGCCATTAACTACCGTGTGAATTAGTATTAGTTGGGTGAGTCTGGTCCGTGTGAGGCATGCTGCTCTAAGATGGCTCTTCCTGCCATAGGTAATGTGGCAGCGTACACATTGCAGTGACTATGTAATTGTTGTAACCCTATAGGAATGAGACGTCATCCTATAAGTTGGATGCAGCAATTCATGAGTCGGGCAGGTGAAGCTGTAACTGCTTATGGTGATGGTGAGTCTTTCAGACGATTCCAAGTGATGATGAGAGTTATATTAAATGAGTATTATGCGATTGTTTACCAAAATGAAGGTAGAGGGTTTGTTCGACCTTGACGTGTCTGCTTCCGAGAGGATTAGAGGTTGCTGGGTACGGATTGGCTACTAAAAGGATGATTGGTATTGGGATAAGAAGGGTGATCAAACTGTCACTGAAATTGGAGTTTTGAAAGGTTAACCGAGTGATACTGTAAGCCTAATGAGGAAACCGGGATTGGAGCCAAACTAAATTGTAAGGTTAGGAATTGCTCGGGAAAGGTTGGTATATTTCGAGTGTGTAAGAGTGGAGACAATTCCAAGTGGAGACCTTGTGGGAAAGAACTGCTGAGTGAAAATTATGGTGTTCCGAGTAGAACCTTATTGAAAGGATCATTACTAAGTTAAGGGAATAGTGTCTGAGTGTAACCTTCTGGGTAAGGTAAGATTCGAGTGACGTGACTCGGAGTGTATCACTTTCGAGTGGAATGGCACCGTGTGGAACGATTCTGAATAGTAAGATAGCGAGTGTAGAATTCCTAATACCCTTGGGATGTCCAACCGAGTGATCTTCCAGGAGAAAAGTCCTTCTGGTTGGAAAATGGAACTTAGAGTGTGCAAGTTTCCGAGTGACGGGGGCTCCGAGAGGAAGAAGATATCCGAGTGAAGGATTTAATTGAAGTCGTACTCAAGTCAGTGATTGGGACTGTTGAGCTTGAACTCAGGTTTGGTTTCGAGGTGGGCTCGAGTTACGAGTGAATTTCTGGTAAGCGGAAGGATTTCCGAGTGAGAATTACCCTCGAACCCCGAGTGATGGTTGTGTAAGAGGACCGAGTGAAACTCTCAGGATGAAAGCATGGAATTAGCCGGAAGCATGGGTAGGAATCTAAGATTTTAGAATTTAGTGTAGTACATATGCGAAGCAAATCTGGGAAAATTGTGTTAATTGAAACACATGGAAATTCCTTGAGTGTTCCCTTAGGTGTAAGAGAGAGATTTTGTGGTAAGGTTTTGAAAACCCGAGGGTTTGGCCCGAGAGAAATCGGTCGGGAGTGAGTATTTTTGGGAGTCGGTGGTGTTGTTTATCGACTGAATTTTTCCCAACTGGTTGAATAACCTCTAAGGATGTGTTTCCCATGACACAATGTCGAGCCTATGCTTTATGTGATTACATTATTGTGCCGAGTAACTCATTCGAGTCAGGAAACCGATAGTGTGAATATGCCGAATGGTGTTGAGAGTATATGGCCGAGCGACCAAGAAATTAGGAAGTGCCACTGCTTATGATGAAATTGGCTAAGTTAAATGAGGGACATGGTACGTTTTAGAAATTGAATCCCCATATATATATTAAATTCTGCGATGAGGTTGTAATCAGGTGGGACCTGACTTTTGTGTCTTGCCGACTGGAATTGTGGTGCGGTCAGTAAACCACTTGAGTGGTGAATCCTTACCGAGTGAAATTGTGGTCCGGTCGGTGAATGCTTGTGGAAGCATAGTCGTGTGAGTGATTGAGACAGCAATTTTCTGAGTTATGTATGTAAGGTAAGTTACCGATTGAATTTCAAGGACGAAATTCTTTTGAGAGGGGGAGAACTGTAACGTCCCGATTTAATAATTAATTGCCAAATGAAAATAAATCATTGAAATAATAATTGCAAGGTGGGAAAATTATTTATTAATTATAATTAACTTAATTAACTCAACTTAAGAAATAATGACTGGTTAAGAGTGGTTAATTAAGAATTGCTGGCTGATTGTGATTGGTGTACTGCTTCACGCTTTCCCACCCCACTCTTCCCTTCTCTCTCTGTGCATGCATATATGGGTACACTATCACTCATTCTTCCCCTTCAGACTTCTCCTCCTTCTGTTTTCTCTCCTTTCTTCTTCTCTCTTCACTCCCCTTCTCTTCTTCTTTCTTCTCTGCTCGCTGTTTCCGTGAGTCCGCAACAATGGTGGCTGAGGATCGGAGTCCTCCTTCCTTACTCGACGAGCCAGTGAGGGTGAGGGTGCGTATTCCCTCTGCATGCAACCCGTCTCCTTCCTTGTTCCTCCATTCCTTCGTCGGCTTCCCTCCTTCTTCCTCTCCTTGCTCGGAGCTGCCAAGTCTCAGTGGAGATCTGCGCTTCGAGGAGCTTCAAGGTGGTTGGAGTGTTCACAGCGTTGTGATGGAGCCATTCTAGGGAGCGAGCCGAGAGCTGGGCGTCTTGGGCCTCCCCTGCTCTTGCATGCAGATGTGCTAAGAGTGACTTAGTGTTCCTCTGGAACTGAGCGTCGTGTTGACCGACTGAAAGCTTCAGTCTAGGTAGGGGGGTATCTTCTATCTTAAATGCATGAGTTATGAACGGGTTACGGGTGTCAATGGTTTGCTGAGTTTATGTCTGATTCTATGTCTGCTTGCATGGTGAGTATATGATACCGAATGCATGGTGACTTGGTGTGGAGTAATGCATGTTTGATTCCGTATGTGAAATGCATGTTAATAGCCTTGAGAATATTGCATGATTATATGAAATGAATTTGTTGCAATGCAGTTGATGATTACTGTGTGGTTTATGGGATGTGCAAGTTACTGTGAGCTTGAAATGCTGACTGCATGTGTGAGGATATGAAATTAGTAAATCTGTCAGTGTTTAATACCGACTGTATGAGATGCATGTGCTGTTGAGTTTTGGTGATATGCTATACCGATTGCATGAGATGCATGCGTTGTTGAGTTCTGTTAATGCCTGGCACCGATTGCATGAGATGCATGTATGGCTGTGTATATGAACTCTGTGTTGTGTGATGAATCCGCGTGTGGCACATGGGATGCGTTTGTGCTGGGAGCACGTAGTGTGGGACACTACCATCGGTTATTAAAGCGTGGGACGCTATGAAATCCTTGAGTGGGACTCAAGGTAGCCCTTGAGTGGGACTCGGGCTGCCTGTGAACACCTCCGTTGGCGCTGAGAGCGTTGGTGTCACCTGTGGGCAAACGGTTGGGTACCTGTAAAATGGCCAAGCAGCTGGGAGCTGATTTGATAGCTGAGAGCTATGTACAAAAAGGGCTGAGAGCCTACGTTGCAACGTCTAAACCGATACACACGAATGCGGAACCAAGTGAAATACTATGTGCCTATTAACTGTTGATATTGTTTAGAATTGGTTATGCATGCGAAGGTGTTAATAAGATGATGAATGTTTATAACCGAGTGAAATACTCTGTGTGTATTAACTGATTGATATTGTTGGAATTGATTATGCATGTGATGATGTTAATGAAAGGATGAATGTGTATAACCGAGTGAATACCCTGTGTATATGTATTGCTGATGCTGACTGGAATTTGATTATGCGTGTGATGATGTTAAGGAGATGATGAATGGATATAACCAAGAGAGTGTTCTGTGTGTATACGCAGTTGATGCTGATTAAAGTTTGCTCAATGAATATGTGTTAATGTTATTGAAATGTTATGCATATATAGCCGAGTGAGAACTGTTAGATTCTGATCGGAAAATGTTGAATATGTGCGTTCTGATTCGTTGGTATTATCATGTTGCTGACTGTTGTTATATTAATGTTATTGGCTGTATATGTGCACCTGGCCGAGTGGTGACTGATGAATTCCGATCGGTAAGAGTCTGATGTGTGTCCTGGTTGATTGGTATTGCTTTGACTTTAATTGTTGCCATGTATGATTGAGTGTATATAAATACTGCTGTATAATTATGGGACAACCCGAGTCAGTATCTATCATTTAATATCTAAGATGCTCACCCCTACACCATTTTTCAGTGTTTGCAGGTCGTGCTCGGAAATAATGATAGGGTCTCAAGTCCGAGTGTAGTGCACTCCGACTGTTGAATACTTGCATTGCATCATTATGTTCTGTCCGTGTAGCCTTGGCCGGCTCTCATGTAAAATGGCGATTAAATATATTCATTTATAAAGATAGAATAGTCATGGTGTCATTTGTATGGTATCGTAAGTATTGGTAAATGCATAATATCAAGATAATGGGTATTCCGAGTATATGGTTACATGTTTATGGGTCGGTAGATTGGAATTGTTGGTATATCTATGTTTCTGGGAACATATATTCGTACATATGTATTCTATGTTGATTTGATGCGTCTTCCGACTGGAATATGTTGTTAAATGATTCAAAGGTTGTTGATGAATGAATTATGCTGAGTTGATGATTCCGAGCGAGACTATAGTATTTGGGTATTTCTGAATGAATACGCTGAGTGATCCCGAGTGAAAAATATAGGTAAACCCGAGTGAGGTAGAGTTCGTATTTCCGAGTGAAAACCTTGAGGGATCCTCTTCTGAGAAAGGAGTTAGTGTAGTGGTTTAAAATGGAATGGGTTCTGAGTGTAAGATGTTTATAATCCGAGTGAATGATGTAAAATCCGAGTGAGTGAGGATCTGTAGACCGAGTGGTTTATACTTGTGACCTATATGAATGAAATAAGGAGTTGTGAGGACCCCCGAGTGATGTACGAGTGTGATGATTTACCGGGTGAACCCATGTCCCAAATCCGAGTGAGAAATTACCTTGTACCTGTGTCCGCCCCAGCGAATTAGACTTAGCTCCAGCGAGTGTGTGTTTGGGAAGGCTTTCGTGTTGGCATCGCTTAAGTGAATCGTGCCTCGCCCGAGCGACCAGAGCTGTTTCGCCCAAGCGTATGGGATCGCACTGAAGCGAGTGGATGCTGGTGTTGGGCTTCGCTTGAGTATCTCCTTCTTCCGCTGTTGCATTGTCATATCTCGCTCAGGCGGTGTTGGACCTCGCTTGAGCGAGTGGGCGCTGTTCGTGGGATTCGCCCAGGCGCGGATGTATTTCGCTGAACTGATTGGACTGGTCTAAGCTGCTGTGCTCCGCTGATTACCGACAGCCTTGTTCCTCCCGCTGATTGCTATACGTATGAATATTCTTTTATCTCCCTTGCCTTCCTCTTCTTTCTATGCCGACTGTCCAGTGGCTGTTTTTGTGGAAAAATTTTACTGTTTTCGGGTCTATTATTTATTAAAAATTAGGGTGTTACAATAAGTCTTGAAAGACTTAATAAATTCATCTTTAAATTAACTTAATCTAGTAAATATTGTTGAGTTTGGCGTTATTATTTAGTAAATTATCATATTTCTGGTTCTAATTATTTAATTCAAAAGTGTTTAAATTGTGTAAGAAAATGGTTAAAAAGATAAGTATATAAGGAAATATGTTTATTTATAGATTCATTAACCTAGTGTACATACGCTAGACAGCCAGCGTACATACGCTAGGCATTTATTTCTTTGCATTTTGTAGGATCAGGTACAGTTAGATGTCACGCTCAAGCTCACTCGATCACGCTCAAGCATGAAGACACATGCACCTCGCTCAAGCGAGAGGGCTATACGCTCAAGCGTGAAGTCACCATGCAATCCACGTAAATATCACAGCATGCAGCAAGCTTCGACCATGCTTAAGCTCACTCGATCATGCTTAAGCGTGAATTCACTACATTCATTAATTTAACAACCTCGCTTAAGTGCGCTTCAATCACGCTCAAGTGTGAAGTTCGTTTTCCAGATTGATTAAGTCCCTTCAATATCAAACTGCAATAGTGACCATTAGTTATGTATCAGTTACTGTTTATTTTCTATTTTTGTAACTTAAGTATTGTATGGAATTAGTTTAGTTATTTTAATTATTAATTAGTTTCCTTTGTAATTAATTAGAGTAGTTAGTTAGTTAGTTTTGTCGTAGCTATATACATATATTTATAAATACATGAGGGGAGGAGAGACAAAAGCAATAACATGATTCATTTTCTGATTATCAATCTCTCTCTAAACATTTTCCCTCTCTAAACTCTCTCTACCATGGCTTTCCATGTTTCTTCTTCTGAAACCATTCCCATGGGTTGCTAAACCCCTAGGTTTGGGATTGCTGAAGTTTCCGATGGAATTTTGAAGCTGCATTGAGGAAATTATCTTTTGAAGCATAAGGAGAACAAGCTGAGAAGTGGATCTACATTGCTAGATTGACAAATTCAGACCTAGTTAAAGAATCTCACTAGTGAGGAATCATGTTTAAGGCTTAGGTAACTTCTAGCTTCCTAACTAATTCAGGCGTAGTAATTAGGTGAATAGTTAGGGTTCAATCCCCAATTTCGCATTAGATTTCTCTGTCACTGAACACCTAAGGGATTAGGGTTTAATGCTTAGGAATTAGTGTTAATCACCTAAGGAATTAGGGATTAACCATCTGTGAATTGTCCTCTTGAGTCTGAAGCTTGTTTGAACCTCAATTGCATGTTTCTTGATGAATTTGTAAACTGAAGCAATCCTAACCTATCTTCATTAAATACATTTCATCCTTTCTATTGTTTCTGAAAATATAAAAACATAGAAAGTATAAAACAACAAAAATAGAATGAATTCTATCTTCTTGTGTCTTGGTTTAGCTTGTGCTAGTCCAAGATTATGGTAATTACCTCAATCTCTATGGGACGATCAAATATATTACAAATTTAACGATTGGTGCGCTTGCCAAAAGAATAAATCCTCCGAGAGATATGTATCAAGTTGATGGCTTAGGATTTACACACCAAGTTAATGGCACCATTGCCGAGGATTATTGAGTAATATTAACAATCCTTGGACCGGTACTAGACTGAACCGTTTAATTTTGTTTTTGCATTTAGTAGTAGTTTAATTCTTGTTTTCAGTGTAGCAGTAGCAGTAGTTGTGAATTGTTTTTTATGTCTAATATTTAGTGTATGTAGTCAAGGAATAGAGGAGATCCTTTCTTCTTTGATTCTGACATTGATTTGTTGGAGCGTAAGCTTAGAAAGGAGAAAAAGCAAAAAGAACAGCAAGAAATGGAACAGAGGAGAGTTACACTAGGTGACTACTCTAGGCCTGCTGAAGAAGGATCACAGTCTAGCATCCTTAGGCCTCCAATTACAGCTAATAATTTTGAACTTAAACCAACTCTATTGCAGTTGGTTAGAAATAATCAATTCGGAGGAAGTGATGTTGAGGATCCAAATTTGCATATAGCAACTTTCCTCCAAATTTGTGATACAGTGAAAATGAATGGTGTTCCTCATGAGGCAATAACATTGAGATTGTTTCCTTTTTCTCTAAGAGACCGTGCAAAAGCCTGGTTGTAGAGCCAACCAAGAGGCAGTATATCCACTTGGGATGATTTACAAAGAAAATTTCTGATTAAATATTTGCCTCCTTCCAAGTATGCCAAGTTGTGCACAAAAATCACTTGTTTCCAGTAGAGAGAGGGTGAATCTCTGATGGAAGCATGGGATAGGTACAAGGAGAGCTTGAGGAAATGTCCTCATCATAGGATTCCTGATGTACAACAAGTTACTATATTCTATAATGGTGTAAGACCAGCAACTAGGGTCTTGATTGATGTCTCAGCTGGAGGTTCATTAACCACAAAAACTGTAGAAGAAGCTATAGAATTGATTGATGTTATGGCTTCAAATGAATGTTTAGTTAGTGAAAGGAGCCAAATCCCTAAGAGAGGGATATTAGAATTAGAAGCACAAGATGTTTATTTAGATCAAAGTAAGTTGATGACTCGGGCTTTAGAGAAACTAAGTGTATAGATTTTAGAACTCCAAAAGCCTAGTCAAGTTTGTATGATGAGTTGTGACTTTTATGGTGGAGACCATGAAAATGGCATGTGTGATCCAAATGTGCCTGCTGAACAAGGTAATTACATGGGGCAATAATTTCAAAGGAATTATCCCTCTAATTCCTCCAATCCTAACTATAGGAACCACCCCAACTTTTCATGGCAGAAAGGTCCACATTTGAATCAAAACATGTCACAAACTCAAACCACAAATAGATCACAACAACCATTTCCCCCTCCTCCTAAAGAAAAATCTGAACTTGAGAATGTTCTATCTCAGTTCATTCAGGCCACTCAGGCCAGCTTTAAAAATCAAGAAGTGTCCATCCGGAATCTACAAAATCAGGTTGGACAGCTGTCAAAGCAGTTAGCTGAGAAACAGTCTGGCAATTTTCCTGGAGATACTGAGATAAATCCAAGGGAACATTGCAAGGTAATACCACAAGGAGTGGAAAAATTCTTCTCCCTACTCCAAGTACTATTGTAGAAAAAGAAAAAGAGCAGGAAAGTGAGCAAGTTAATGATAAAACTAAAAATAAGGTAGAAACAGAAAAAGAAAAAGAAAATCAAGTTCATTAAAAGAAAAAGAAAAAGAATGATTTGATTTTGGAGGAAACTGTCAAGCTAACTCCTGTGAAATTAAAGAATGCTCAATTTCCACATTGATTTAAGAAACAGATAGAGGAGTAAAAGTTTGCTAAGTTCTTAGATGTGTTTAAAAAGCTTCACATAAATATTCCCTTTGCTGAGGCATTGCAAGAAATGCCATCATATGCTAAATTTTTGAAAGAACTTCTGTCTAAGAAGAGAAAACTTAAGGGAGATAAAATGGTTGCCCTTACTCAAGAGTGTAGTGCAATTATTCAGAAGAAACTCCCTCAAAAGCTAGAAGATCCTTGATCTTTTACAATACCCTATGCAATAGGGGATGTTCATGTTGGAAGTGCTTTATGTGATCTAAGGGCTAGCATTAACCTCATACCTTTGTCCTTCATGAGGAAATTAGGAATTAATGACCAGCAACCAACTCACATGTCCTTGCAGTTGGCTGATAAGTCTATCAAATATCCTCATGGGATGCTGAAAGATCTGTTGGTTAAGGTAGATAAGTTCATCTTTCCAGCAGATTTTATAGTTTTAGACATGGAAGCTGATAGAGAGATTCTCTTAATCTTAGGGAGACCCTTCTTAGCTACTGGAAGAGCTTTAATTGATGTAGAGAAGGGAGAACTCATGCTGAGAGTTTAGGAGGAGCAAGTAACTTTTAATGTCTTGAATGCTATGAAACATCCAGCTGAGAAGATGGATTGTTTTATGCTTGAAAAAATTAAAAGTTATAAGACTCCTATGCTGTTAAGAACTGAAGAAGAGGATTTACAAGCCTTTCTTGAGGATGATTTTGACTTTGAGACTGAGGAGTTAGATGACTTACATACTGAGTTATTGAACCTATTAGAAGCAAGTGAAGTAGGGGAGTTAGAAGATGAAAAGAAAGAAAAATTAAATAATGTTGCAACTAAGAAAGGTAAGGAAGTGTTTGAAGAAAAACTTGATTTGAAACCTCTACCTTCTCATTTGAGATATGTTTTCTTCGGAAATAATGAGTCACATCTGGTAATCATTAATGCTGAATTAAATGATGAGGATGTAGAAAAACTGATAGGGGTTTTAAGAAAATATAAATCTGCAATTGGTTGGAACATTTATGATTTAAAGGGGATTAGTCCATCATTTTGTATGCATAAAATTTTGATGGAGGATGACTACTCCCCAGTTGTTCAGCCACAAAGAAGGTTAAACCCCATAATGAAAGAAGCTGTAAGGAAAGAAGTGGTTAAACTCCTTGATGCAGGGATTATCTATCTTATCTCAGATAACACTTGGATCAGTCTGGTCCAAGTGGTGCCTAAGAAAGGAGGGATGACCACTGTTAAAAATGAAGAAGGTGAAGTCATTGCCACTAGACCAACTACAGGTTGGAGGATGTGCATAGACTATAAAAGGTTAAATGACTCCACCAAAAAAGACCACTTTCCTTTACCATTTGTAGACCAAATGCTTGAGAGGCTATCAGGTCATGAGTATTATTGCTTCCTTGATGGATATTCTGGCTACAACCAAATTGTGGTTGATCTAAAAGATCAAGAGAAGATAGCCTTTACCTGTCCATATGGAATCTTTGTATATAGGCGCATGCCATTTGGTTTGTGCAATGCACCAGCAACCTTGCAAAGGTGTATGCTGGTAATTTTTGGGGACATGGTAGAGAATTTAATTGAGGTATTCATGGATGACTTCTTTGTGTTTGAAATAGCTTTGATATATGCCTCAGTAACCTATCTAAGGTGCTAGTGAGATGTCAAGAGACTAATTTGGTCCTCAACTAGGAAAAATATCACTTTATGGTTAGAGGAGGGATAGTCCTTGGCCATAAAATCTCTGCTGAGGGCATTCAAGTAGATAGAGCTAAGATTGATATCACTGAAAAGCTTTCTCCTCCAATCAATGTGAAAGGAGTGGGGAGTTTCTTAGGATGTACTGGCTTCTATTAGAGAGTTATAAAAGATTTTTCAAAAATAGCAAAGCCTTTGAATAATTTACTTGTGAAAGGTCATGCTTTTATTTTTGATGAAAAGTGTGTCAAGGCTTTTGAAAATTTAAAACAAAGATTAACTACAGCTCTGATCCTTGCAGCACCTGATTGGTCTTTACCATTTGAACTCATGTGTGATGCAAGTGATTTTGCTATAGGAGTTGTACTGGGGCAGAAAAATGAAAAATTAACACATGTCATTTATTATGCTAGTAAGGTGCTGAATGAGAATCAAATGAACTACACTACTACTGAAAAAGAAATGCTTGATGTGGTGTACGTATTTGATAAATTCAGATCTTACTTGATTGGTGCTAAGGTCATTGTTTATACAGATCATTCAGTAATCAAGTACTTGCTAGCTAAAAAAGAATCAAAGCCAAGATTGATCAGATGGGTTCTATTACTCAAAGAGTTTAATTGGGAAATAAGAGATAAAAGGGAGTAGAGAACTCAGTGGCTGATCAACTCTTTCGTCTGGAAGGTGAATCAGACTCTATCTTGATAAAAGAGGAATTTCCATATGAGAGGCTGATGGCAATTACCACAGGGCCATGGTATGCTGATATGGCCAACTTTAAAAGTGCCTCTGTGGTACCAGAAGGCTGGACATCCCAAATGAAGAAAAAGTTCTTTCATGATAGTAAAACTTTTCTATAGGATGATCCATTTCTGTATAAGATAGGAGTAGATGGAATTATCAGGAGATGTGTGCCTGAATCAGAGCAAGAAAGACTCTTATGGCACTACCATGACTCCTATTATGGAGGACACCATGGTGCCTCCAAAACAGCAGCAAAAGTATTGCAATGTGGCTTTTATTGGCCAACAATTTTTCAGGATGCTAGAGTATATGTGCAAAGGTGTGATAAGTACCAAAGAAGTGGAGGTTTCTCTGCTAAAGCTGGCATGCCTTTGACAAATATTTTAGTTGTGGAGTTATTTGATGTTTGGGGCATTAACTTCATGGGACCATTCCCAAAGTCATTCTCTAATGAGTATATCCTTGTTGCTATGGATTGTGTCTCCAAGTGGGTAGAGGCAATCCCTACCAGAACCAATGATGCACATGTGGTGCTTAGGTTTATAAAGAAGAACACTTTCTCTAGATTTGGAGTTCCTAGTGTAACATCCCGATTTAAAAATTAATTACCGAATGTGATTAAGCCACTAAACTAAAAAATAATTGCACAAGCATGAATTATTTATTAATTAATTTTAACTTAAGAAATTAATGGCTGATTGATTGTGATTTGTGTGCGTGACACGTGAAGAGCTGCTGCTTCACGTTCTTCCTCTACTTCTCTTCTTCTTCGTTCTTTTTCTCCTCTGTTCTCTGTTCCATAAACTCGCAACAGCGGTGTTGTAGGGGATTCAGAGTTCCCTCGGTTGGTAAAGCACGATCGTCGAAGTGGAAGAAGAATAGTTTCCTGTTCCCAAGTTGATTAAAGGGTACGACTGTGTTCGACAGAGACTGAACGAGTGAGAGTGGTGAACGAAACAAACAGAGCATCGGACCAAACATCGGGAAACAGAGGAGCTTCTCGAGTCCCTTCAGTAGGTAGGGGGCGCTTGCATGTCAAATGCATGGTTTATAGACGGTACCGGGTGAACGTAATGCCTTACGTGTGTGTGATTATGTTTATGATGACTGTGTGCAATGCGTGATTGTCAATCTTTGGATACCATATGTGTGGTAGTAGAGTCCTGTTAGCAGTTACACATTTACATGCATGTATTCAGGGTTATTGTGTTGAGTTCTGATAGTTATTTTACACATAAACGCGTGTGATGCATGTTCCTATTATTGTTAATATCGAGAGGATATGTATGTGTGGCTGTTGGTTGATTTTATCTGGAATGTTATAAACATGAACTGTTTGGTTGTTGTGTATGCTGGTACGATTGACAAGTGAGTGTAGGAACTGTGTTGGATCGGTTATGATTCTAATGGTTATGTGGAATGTGCTTGATAATCGAGGATGCTCGCTGATAAAACACATAAGTTGCATGTATAGGAACGGGGTGACCCATGGAAGGTCAGGAACCCCAAAGGAATGATTTCCAGCTACAGACCCTTGGCTAGATCCTGTGAGGGTTTGTGGTAGCCGAGGGAGCTAAAGTTAAGTCTCGAGACGTCAATGGGAGACCGGTACCACGCGGGAAGGGCTAATGGACGAGAGGCCAGTAAGGGAACCTGTAACTGAAAACCATTGTTTAAGTCGGATCCGACTGTAATGGATATGTATACAATTATTTATGAATACTCTTATACTTTTGATGAACTCATTGCGTGGCATGTGTATGTATTGGGAGTAATATGTTCTATATAGCTCTGTGTTAAATGTATGAATTCCGATTGCATGTTACTGTTGTGTGTAGACATATTGAATGGCAGTTCATATTATAATTGTTTGAGATGTGATGCTGCATAATGGAAGACCTGAGGATTTCCGAGTCATTAACTGTCATTTTATATGTAAAAGCTCACCCCTGTTGTGGCTATATTTCAGTGGACGTCACTCGGAGTGATGGATGATGGAAGAGTTCCTGTTCTATGAGGCGTACTGTGCAGCAAACGTGTATATAATTGTATATACTATGTAAAAAGTGTTGTTAAGCCTTGGCCGGCTCTTAATATAATATTTTGTTTGGATATGTTAGAATTGAACTCTCTTAATATTGAGAGCAGCACCAAATTTATATATATATACACACATGTGATGTTATATGTTTAATCTTGATCAGTAAATAATGTGGCAGGCAAATGTCAAGTAGGTACCTTACATTCTATCGAATAACTGGAACTTGCATAATTCCGAGTGAAGGGGGGAGTTAAGGTAAATCCGAGTGAGGTGTGACACGAATCCCCTTCCGAGTGGTGAGAGATTGGATCAAGTCTGAGTAGGTTATATCATTAAAGAATATTCCGAGTGGAGTATAATTGTGGAGACCCATTCAGGGTGAAGGAAGATCTATGTGTTCCCTGAGTGAGAGAAGTAAATATATGCTGAGTGACGAATGTGAAATGCATTCCGAATGAGATAAGGTTGAAATGTACCGAGTGGTAGTTGATTGGGAGTTATTCCGAGTGAGGGAAGTTTATTGATTCTAAATGGAATAATTATTCTTTTCTGAGTGGATCTTATGTGTGTGACCTATAGAAGTTGGTTTCCCGCCTCGCAAGGGGTACTCCCATAGAATCCCGCAGGATCTTTCATCACTGTGATCGCAACCATAAAGTATCAATGCTATGCCATGCCATGAATGCAAAATGCAATAATGCATATGCTCAACAACCTCGCAAGGATATCTCACCCTCTCAATTAGGGATATAATTTAATTTGGCATTTTAATAATTATTCATAATCATTTACAAAGCCCCTCAAGGCACATCATTCATATAATCGGCATTCAATGGCCACAAACATCATTCATAACATTCCACACATGGATATCAAGGGCATAGCAAACAATTATAATATTAACCCACACATGTAACAACAAGGTATTTTCGGAACATATATATATAGCAATCATCATTGCCTCACACACATACAAGTCAATTACTTGTATCAGCCACAAGGGTGTCATAATATTTCCCATTATTCATCAATGTCATTATATATTCATTTGGTGGTTTTCAACTCATTATCCATCACCGTTATTTCATATTTAAGATGGCAACAAAATAATCCACCATATCATGTCATAATTACATATATACATCTCTATACATCCCCTCAAGTATCTAACAAAGTAAGGGGAAGAAGGCCCAATGCCATCAGAATCGAGAAAAGAAGGAAAAATTTCATCAGGGGTTTACTCACTTAAGCGAGGTACCCATTCGCTTGAGCGAGGCACTTCCATCTCGCTTGGGCGCCTCAATTCGCTCGGGCGAAATCACGCCAGCGTCTATTTTCCATGTTACTCGCCTGAGCAAGACACCATACACTCAGCCGCTCGCTCAGGCGGAATTACTCCAGTAGCCATTTCCATGCTCGCTCGCTTGAGCAAGGTATCCACTCGCTTAAGCGAAATCTGACCAGAGGTCGTCCTTCCTTTCCACACTCGCTCACTCGGCGAGGCTTCCCAACACTCAGTTTTTCACTCGGTGAATTTATTCCAGAACCGATTCCTCTCGTTCGGTCCTTCACTTGGCTAAATAATTCCAAGGCCGACCGTCTCTCGCTCGGTCTTTCACTCGGCAAATTACTCTAAAACCGATTCATCACTCGATCGGTCTTTCACTCGGCAATTCATTCCAAATCCGACTTAACCCTGATCGGTCTTCACTCGGCAAATTATTTCAAAACCGACTCGTCTCTCGAGCGGTCCTTCACTCGGAAAACTAATTCCAAAAACTGATTTCCTTTCTTTTTCACTCGAGCGAGGCTTCCTAGCACTAAGTCTTTCACTCAAGCGAAGTTATTCCAGAGTACTTCTGGACAGACTCACGCCGTACACCCCATCGGTGCCATCCCACTTGGAATTGCACACCCGGAGACACTCCACTCGGAACAAGTTACACTGAACTCGGAAATTCCCACTTGGAACTCCACTGCCCGGAATATCACACTTGGAGACCGTTCACTCGGAATTATATCCACTTCCTCACTCGGAAGGTCCTGTCTCGGACATAGCCCACTCGGAATTTCACTCGGAAATTCAGCATATCTTAAATTATTTTCAAAAATTCCCGCTCGGATGGAATTTGTCTAGCATTAATGTCCTCCCTCGCTCGCTCAAATGCGGCCACACCCGCTTGAACTAGGTTCATCCAGAATCTCACTTGCTCACCATTCACTCATCTCACTTGAGCGGAAAGCTCGCTCGCCTGGGCGAGATTTGTCCAGAAGCTATAATACTGCCACAGGGGATCCTCGCCTGAGCGAGATCCCACCTCGCTTGGGCGAGAATATCAGAATTTCAACAGAAAACGTAAATTCACACAGGCCGTCATATGAAACCACATTTTAGGACAATTCACACACTTCCAGCACATCATATACAACATGTGAGGTATTTATAACCCGTTCTAAGCATTCTCACTCGGAAGTTCTCATTATAAGCAAATTTGGACATATCCAACGTTTCTTACACATTATAAAAGGCATATATAACTTGTTCACATGTTCATACTTATAGATTTTCATTCCAAACTTATCATTCATATTAAAATCACACTTATCATTTTTAACAAACATATTCTCATACATTATCCATAATAATCACCAACTTGCCATTCCAAGCATCTCAATAACTATATGGCAAGGCAGGCATGAGTATTTAACACATACATCAAATCACTCACAATTTACTCATGCAATTTGAATGTTAACTCCTCTCCTACCTCGAGGGAAGAGCCGAAACGGTTCCAATGCTCCGAATGCTCCATTGCATCACCTGAAATACGATCTACATACCATACATATGCATACACATAATTAATAATCATCATAATTCTAACCATTTGTTAGCTTATCATAAAGCTCAACCCCAAGTCCTAAACTTGTTAAGGACCAACTTATGCAATTGCGTTAGGCTTTGGGAATTCCTTTTCCAAATCCAAGATCCTCTAGATCTTAAGGCTAACTAAACCCAATATCATCATCATCTCATCCATTCCATAAGGCAATCCCATATTACATCAATCCTTCAAATATCATCATTGTCACTTAGAGCCCAACATAAATTATTCTTGCTTATTTTATACGACTCTTAATTAACAACTCTAATGTCACAACTATGGCCTATCAATTCACCAATCAATATGCATATCCCATTAATTCCACCATTAAGAGTTATCTCCAATGTTCACCATTATTCATCATTATAATCAACAACACACATATTAAATATCACCCATTACATTTAATTTAACCTTTCAAGCTACATTATATCCATGTCCCCAAATTCTTAGGGCTAGGGTTTCCATCCAAAACCCAACAACCATTACCAATACTTATTAATCACAACAAATGGCCATCATTCTTCATTAATATCATTCTCCAATTTCATTAAACCTACATTCTACTCATATTTTAAATTTTCCCCAATTTATTAAAGTTAGGGTTTCACTAAAACCCAACAACACTCATTAATATCTATTTATTCCTCATCACCTTCCAACTATGCATTCATCCTCTTCATTTATTACCTCCAATGTTAACATTTATGACAACCCACTCTAGGGTTCCACATTAATACTCTCCCCAACAACCCATATGCCATAAAAACTCCCCCAAAAACCAAGAACCCAAAGTCTAGGGCATAAACTCATAAAGATTGGTGAAGAACTTACCTCAACCAAGAGACAACCATGAGCTTTCAAGGGAGGGAGAGAAAACATGAAAATGGAGGAGAAGAGGGGAGAGGAATTCCAGTCACAAGCTTCTCCTTCAAGCTTCCATCAAAACGAAAATGGTGGAGGAGGAGAAGGCTCCACACGGCTTTGGTTTTTGGAGAGAAGAAAAGAGGAAATGGAGAAGGGAAATGAGAGAAGAAGAAACGTCACTACCAAATGGGAGTAAGAACCCAACGAATATAGGAAGAGAAGAATGGGCTTTTGGTTTTAATTTTTAATTCTCCACTAAAGGTTCATCGTTTTATAGCAAACAGGCTCACAGTTCGGGCTCAATACATTATCTAAAAATTATTCTGAACATAGATTCGGATTCCCAATAATATTCTCAATAGCCCTGACCAACAGCATCTCAATCAGAGATACTTGGTCCGACACCCATATTCTATTCATGTATAATTCATCTCACATAAGCTCAATAAACCATAAATATCCACAATAAATCCCAATCTAATCATTCCAATATTTTTGGGACACAAATCCACTCATATACAATTATTTATTACTCATTCCCATCAATTATTCATTTTTAAAAAATTCGGGGTGTTACACAAGGCATTAGTGGACACATCTTTTAACCCAACATTGACTAGAAAAACAAAAATAGAGCCTGTAGCCTAACCCCATTACAAGCTTAAAAAGCCCTTACTGATCCAATTGTGCTAGCATATGTCATGATGTTTAGAACTGTTGCAAGCCTATATTGATCTGACAATTATGTAGGTGATGAGTGCATGCTATTGACCCTATACACTGAGAGAAGAGTGAAACACTAATCCAGGTGAGGAAAGCATCATCAGCTTGTCCCCAAGTGAAGTATGAGTAATTATATTTTCAGCAGTTGTAAAAAGAAAGCATGAAGGGTATTCAATAATTATGGTATGAATTAAGTTAAGGGAAGGTTGATTATCTTGAGTAAGTGTAATTAATTTAATGAATCTGAGTCCTTGCTTGAGGATAAGCGAGCTTTAAGTATGGGGATGTGATAAGTCTTGAAAAGACTTAAGAAATTTATCTCTAAATTAACTTAATCTAGTAAATATTGTTGAGTTTGGCGTTATTATTTAATAAATTATAATTATTTCTTGTTCTAATTATTTAATTCAAAAGTGTTTAAATTGTGTAAGAGAATGGTTAAAAAGATAAGTATATAAGGAAATATGTTTCTTTGTAGATTCATTAACCTAGCGTACATACGCTAGACAGCCAGCGTACATACGCTAGGCATTTATTTGTTTGCATTTTACAGGATCAGGTGCAGTTAGATGTCACGCTCAAGCTCACTCGATCACGCTCAAGCGTGAAGACACATGCACCTCGCTCAAGCGAGAGGGCTATACGCTCAAGCGTGAAGTCACCATGCAACCCACATAAATATCACAGCATGCAGCAAGCTTCGACCACTCTTGAGCTCACTCGATCACGCTTAAGTGTGAATTCAATGCATTCATTAATTTAATGACCTCGCTTAAGTGCACTTCAATCACGCTCAAGCGTGAAGTTCGTTTGCCAGATTGATTAAGTGCCTTCAACATCAAACTGCAATAATGACCATTAGTTATGTATCAGTTACTGTTTATTTTGTATTTTTGTAACTTAAGTATTGTATGTAATTAGTTTAGTTATTTTAATTATTAATTAGTTTCCTTTGTAATTAATTAGAGTAGTTAGTTAGTTAGTTTTGTCGTAGCTATATATATATTTGTAAATACATGAGGGGAGGAGAGACAGAAGCCATAACATAATTCATTTTCTGATTTTCAATCTCTCCCTAAACATTTTTCCTCTCTAAACTCTCTCTTCCATGGCTTTCCACGTTCCTTCTTCTGAAACCATTCCCATGTGTTTCTAAACCCCTAGGGTTGGGATTGTTGAAGCTTCTGATGGAATCTTGAAGCTACATTGAGGAAATTATCTATAGAAGCATAAAAAGAACAAGCTGGGAAGTGGATCTACATTGCTGGATTGACAAATTCAGACTAGTTGAAGAATCTCACCAGTGAGGAATCATGGTTGAGGCTTAGGTAACTTCTAGCTTCCTAACTAATTCAGGCCTAGTAATTAGGTAGATAGTTAGGGTTCAATCCTCAATTTCACATTAGATTTCTCTGTCATTGAACACTTAAGGGATTAGGGTTTAATGCTTAGGAATTAATGTTAATCACCTAAGGAATTAGGGATTAACCATATGTGAATTGTCCTCTTGAGTTTGAAGCTTGTTTGAACCTCAATTGTATGTTTCTTGATGAATTTGTAAACTGAAGCAATCCTAACCTATCTTCATTAAATACATTTCATCCTTTCTATTGTTTCTGAAAATATAAAAACATAGAAAGTATAAAACAATAAAAACAGAATGAATTCTATCTTCTTATGTCTTGGTTCAGCTTGTGCTAGTCCAAGATTGCAGTAATTACCTCAATCCCTGTGGGACGATCAAATATATTACAAATTTAACGATTGGTGCGCTTACCAAAATAATAAATCCTCCGAGAGATATGCATCAAGTTGATGGCTCAGGATTTACACCCCAGCTAGGTGCTGACCTGGACTTCCGGTATATATATGAATCTGATACGGGGTTAGAGTCTGGAGGCTTACCTGTTGTTCAAGTGGCCTCAATACTCAAGAGGGGGGGTGAATTGAGTTTTAAAAAACTTTGATTGGAATGCCTTTGAACTTGATTTTTATATCCAAGTTTACAGGAATATGCAAGTGAAATCAAGTTAAAGATAGTATGCAATGCACCACAAGGATAAATATAGCTGAAGCAATTTAACAAACACTTGGTGGGCAGTATTTGAAATATATCAAATTAGACAAGCTCAAGTATGCAATTGACAATCAATTAACACAAATCAACCAATTGCAGTATATGAAAGTAAAAGAGTAAGGGAGAGGAGCTTGCAAACCAATATAACGAGTTCCACCAACACCGGTGTACGTCTCGCCTCTAAGCGACCCACTTAGAGGATTTCCACTATTGAAGTTTAGAGATACAAGCTATGAGCAATTGCAGCTTCCTAGTGTCCTACACTCAAGAACTCAATCCTCACTAGCAAAGGGTAACCCACCCAATCTCTCAAACTCTCAATACCCAAAGGTTGAACCCTAACCTTTGTGACCACTCAATCCTAGAGTGAAAACCTTTGTGTTTAATGAAGTGTTTACAAGGAAATGACTCTCTTAATAGAGTAGATGTACAAGTGAAAGATCACACAAATTCTAACTCTCAAGATGAGAGGATGTACAAATTTAAACTCAGAATATACAAGAAAGATGGCTTACTAAGCACAAGAACAAGTGAAGAATGATGGCTTCTAGTTGTGTTTTTTTTGTGCTTGAGTTCCTCTTGAATTTATAGAGCCATTTGAGAGCTTGAGGAGTGCCTTTCTTCTTTCTAGCCGTTGCACATAGTGGGGGTCTGAAAGAATGGTGGAGACATGTGCTGGTTTCCCACTAATATGTGTTTTCCCACTATCGTAATCGATTACGCCTCGAGCTGTAATCGATTATACCTTGAATTTTTAATTTCAGATCATGTTGTAATCGATTATCCCTTTATGTGTAGTCGATTAGCTTCAAGTCAGAGGGCTTCTAATCGATTATTTCTTGGCCTGTAATCGATTAGGGAAGATACCTGATGCATTTAATTTGGCTTCGCAGCTATGTGATCGATTATATAGTCTTGGTAATCGATTAGCTTACTTCCAGTAGCCTTCTAATCGATTGGATGAATTTCCTTAATCGATTAGCCTTTATACCTGATGCTTTTAATGCCATTTTTGATTTTGGTAATCGATTATGTTATGTGTGTAATTGATTACTGTAATTCCAGTAGCTCTATAATCGATTATTTCAATTGCTGTAATCGATTAGCTTATGTCCTGTTGCAGTTGTTCCAAAAACAGAATCACCCTAATCGATTAGACTGGGCTTCCTAATCGATTAGCTTCGCACTGTTTCTGGGTCTGATTCCATGTCTTTGTTTTTGCAAGAATTTCTTCAAGAGTGTTTTGTCATTATCAAAATCCTTGTACCTGTTATCACATTCAAACACATTCTCTCCCTTTTTGATGATGACAACCATGTTCATCTCTTGAGGGTTGTTAGTTTAAACAACAATTATCTCTAATTTTGTATCTGTAAAAACATTTGAATTTTTCCTTATCTAAAATCAGATTATCACTTATCTTTTCAAGAAACTCTTATCTGTTATAAAAGTTATCACTTATATAAGTAAATCTCTTATCTCTTAAAAGTCTCCCCCTATCTCTAGGAATTAATGTCTTGGAGATAATTAAAATAGTTTATCATTTAAGCAGGAGATCAGATAAACAACAACTATTGCTTCTCCCCCTTTGGAATCATCAAAAATAATAAGGCAATTAAAGTCATGGAAAGATAGATTTTATTCATGATAATTTAAGGGAAAGTACAATCAAGGAAATGATAAAACTGATGCATAAACTAAAAAAACATAATGATCAAAGCATAAAAATGGATCTAATTATCCGGGTTGAAAAATCTAAGTTCGGAGACTTGATGGGACAGCTCTTCATAACCTTGTTGCATCATCTCAAAATGTTGTTGCTCGGTCATTGAAAATTCTTGAAGGGAGTTTTCGAGGCGATCGAAGCGGCGGTCAAGGTGAGCATAGAGCGATGCAAATGGGTTAGCAGGGGCAGATGAAGAGGCTTGAGGTGCAGGAGGAGGAAGAGGAATGAGCTCATCATCAGCAGGAGCTTCAAAGGGAATGTTGGCATGATAGCCTTCCATCCGTGAGTACCATACTCCATTAGAAAGACAAGACCCATCTTAGTGAGCTGATGAGTGCCAATGCATGCTTTTGAAGGCACCTTCTCCGAGAGTTCTCCAGCCAGGTCCACTCCATAATGTTTGAATATTTTGGTGAGTAGGATGGCGTATGGGAGCTTTTGTTGGTCCTTTGCGTGGCGCATGTGAAACTTGACTAATTGAACCCAGTTTATTTCTTTGTGATTCAGCATAGCCCACATTAAGAGGACATCATCCTCTTCCACCAAAGCGTAGTTCCCACCACGGGGAACCAACATCTTGACCAAGAAAAAGTGTAGAAGGCGGTTGTTCATGGTCAAGTGTCCTACCAATTTGTGGTTGCTCCTGGGGTGATCAGCCTTCCACAATGATTGACGGGCAGTAAGAGCATTGAAGCCCCATTCATCTTCGGGTTCTCCTCTGTCAAAATCTGCATTGTTAAGCGGCAGCATAGAAATTTCTACAAACTGGGCGTGGATGAGCTTGATGGTCACATTTTTGACCTTTGATTCGACCATCCTATTTACAAGTTTGAGATTGCAATAGAAAACTCGAATGAGTTCAGGATAATACTGCTCTTCCTTAAGGGTAAAGAAGGGAAAAAGGTTGTAGTGGTGAAGGCATTGGGTGAAGGTGAGGCTATGGTTATCGAAGGTCTCAGCAATGGTGTAGTGGGGAGTCATGATATCCTTTTCAAAAAAATTGTTGACAAAATTTTGGAGGTCTCTAGGAGAGGAGAAGAACCTAGAGAAGTCTAGGGGGTTGTTGGCTTGGGCCATGGAGGACCTTGCTCTTTTGACGGTGCAGGAGGAAGACATGGTGAGGAGGAGAAGATGAAGAGAGGCAAAGCTTTGAGAGATTTGAAGAGGAAGGAGGTAGTGTGAGATGAGAGGGTGAAGAGGAGGGTATTTATAGGGAAAAATTAGGTCTAGAAGAGAGTGAGGTGAGTTAAAGGAGTGAAGAATTTGAGCAGACCTCGGGAAGCAGCGTTTGACTGTTCCAGTACTGATGCTAATCGATTACGAGGCATAGGTATTCGATTAGCCCATTGTTTCTGGGGAATTTGAATCGTTTCGCACATAGTATAATCGATTACGGGAGTTGAGTAATCAATTAGTTAGAAAACAGAAACGTCCTAATCGATTATGGTAGTATGGTAATCGATTACTGGGAAGATGAAACATCTTGCACCTGAAATAGAGGCTTTGTAATCGATTATGGATCAAGAAGTAATCGATTGTGCATAAAACAGAAGCTTACTAATCGATTAGATGGCAATTCGTAATCGATTATCAACGAGACAGAAGCTTATTAATCGATTATGCAGATGTATATAATCGATTATCTGGTTCAAGAATTTGTAGTTTTCACACAGGAGAGTTGCAATATTAATCAATCATACCACTGATAATAACCAACTCATACAAACATGCCATATAACACTGTTTTTATCAAAATACTTCATCATTCAAGCATAATTATTCATGTCAAGAATTCCTAATTCTCTTCTAATGTGGATGAATTGCTCCCTAGCTAAAGGTTTGGTGAAAATATCTGCTAGTTGCCTAGAAGTTTCAACATGCTCAAGTATACAATCACCTTTTAATACATGGTCTCTGATGAAATGATATTTAATCTCAATATGTTTGGTTCTAGAATGCATTACAGGATTCTTTGAGATATTGATAGCACTAGTATTATCACACGTAAGAGGTACATGGTCCAATACAACTCCAAAGTCTAGAAGTTGTTGTCTCATCCAAAGGATTTGAGCACAACAACTACCAGCTGCAACATATTCTGCCTCAGCTGTTGATAGCGCAACACTTACTTGTTTCTTGCTATGCCAAGAAACAAGAGAACTACCAAGCAAGTGACATTTTCCGCTAGTGCTTTTTCTGTCAAGTTTACATCCTGCAAAATCTGAATCAGAGTAACCAACTAAAGTGCATTCAGCCCCTTTGGGGTACCATAAACCAACATTTTGAGTCCCAACTAAATATTTCATTATCCTTTTTACTGTAGTGAGATGTGATTCTTTAGGACAAGCCTGGTATCTAGCACACATACACACAGCAAACATGATATTCGGTCTACTAGCGGTTAAGTAAAGTAAGGATCCTATCATACCTCTATATTTTGTGAGTTCAACATCCTTACCTTTCCCATCCTTGTCCAAATAGCATGAAGTGCCCATGGGTGTGGCAATATCATTTGCTTTGTCCATGTTGAATTTTCTAAGTAGTTCTTTGCAGTACTTGGATTGATTAATGAATGTGCCTTCATTGGTTTGCTTGATTTGAAGTCCAAGGAAGAAAGTGAGTTCCCCCATCATGGACATTTCAAATTCTTCCTGCATTAACTTAGCAAACTCCTTGCATATTGACTCATTAGTGGCACCAAATATTATATCATCAACATAAACTTGTACCAATAGTATGTTATTCTTTTTGTGCTTTATGAATAAAGTTGTATCAACCTTTCCTCTTTCAAAATGATTTTCTAAAAGAAATTTGTTCAATCTTTCATACCAAGCTCTTGGAGCTTGTTTCAAACCATACAGAGCTTTCTTTAATTTGAAAACATGATTTGGAAATTGATGGTTTTCAAAACCTGGAGGTTGATCAACATATACTTCCTCTTGAATGTATCCATTCAAGAAAGCACTTTTAACATCCATTTGGTACAATTTGAAGTCCCTACAACATGCGAAGGCTAATAGTAGTCTAATTACTTCTAATCTAGCTACAGGTGCATACGTCTCTTCATAATCAATGCCTTCTTCTTGATTATAGCCTTTAGCTACTAGCCTAGCTTTGTTCCTAGTAATAATACCATTTTTATCCAGTTTATTCCTAAATACCCATTTGGTTCCTATTATTTGGTGATCATTGGGTCTTGGCACAAGCTCCCAAACTTTATTTCTTTCAAATTGATTTAGCTCTTCTTGCATGGCCAACATCCAATGTTCATCAATAATAGCTTCATTAATGCATTTGGGTTCTATTTGAGATACAAAGGCTAAATGATTGCATGTATTTCTAATTGCATTACGAGTACTTACACCTTTTGTCATTTCACCTATGACTTTGTCTAGAGGATGATCCTTCAAAGTGATCCATTGTTGTGGTTCCTCATGTTTTGCTGCATTTGTGTCTTTGATTTCTCCTTCCTTGTCATCTAAGGTCAATTCTTGAAGAGTACTACAAGATCATCAACATCTTCCTTTCTCAGAGGGTTATGGGTATTTTCATCAAATTTAACATGAATGGATTCTTCTATGGTATTCGTGCGTTGGTTGAATATTCTATAGGATTTACTAGATTGAGAGTACCCTAGGAAGATTGCCTCATCAGATTTGGCATCAAACTTTCCTAGATTATCCTTTCCATTATTGAGCACAAAACATTTACATCCAAAAATATGAAAGTGTGAAATGTTGGGTTTTCTACCCTTGTAAAGTTCATAGGGGGTTTTCTTTAGAATAGGCCTTATTAAACATCTATTCATAACATAACAAGCGGTGTTTACCGCATCGACCCAAAAATGTTTTGCAATATTGTTTTCATTTAACATGGTTCTTGCAAGCTCCACCAAGGATCTATTTTTCCTTTTAACTACTCCATTTTGTTGTGGAGTTCTAGGAGCTGAAAAATTATGATTAATACCATGTTTTTCGCAAAACTTTTCAGAAGATTGATTTTCAAATTCTCCCCCATGATCGGTTCTAATGGATGTAATTTTAGAATTTTGCTCATTTTGGATAATCTTTACAAGTTTCTTGAATGCATGATATGCTTCATTTTTATGAGCAAGAAACAAGGTCCATGTATATCTAGAATAGTCATCTACAATTACTAGACCATAGTAGTTACCACCAAAGCTCTTGATTTTGGATGGTCCAAAAAGATCCATGTGCAAAAGTTATAAAGGCCTTTGTGTGGAAACAATGTTTTTAGATTGAAAGGATGCCTTTACTTGTTTCCCCTTTTGACATGCATCACAGAATTGGTTTTCAAATTTGAGCTTTGGTAAACCAATTACTAACTCCTTAGAAACAAGTTTGTTCAAATGGTCTACATGTATATGAGCTATTCTCCTATGCCATAGCCAAGTTTCATCCTCTCTAGTCATGAAGCATTGTACATCATTTGAAGATAAACTATCCATGTCAATCATGTAAATATTATCGATTCTTTGGCCTACAAATTTAATTTCCTTATTAACCTTATGCTCAATTATGCAATAATTTGATTCAAACAAAACTCTATATCCTTTGTCACATAATTGACTAATGCTAAGTAGATTATGTTTGAGGCCTTCAACATACAACACGTCACTTATGGATGTGGAAGAATTCTTACCAATATTTCCGATGTCTAGGATCCTTCCTTTGGTGTTGTCTCCATAGGTGACGCTTCCTTTTCTTTTGGGAGTAAATGATGTGAACTTACTTATATCTCCCGTCATATGCTTTGAACACCCACTATCCAAGTACCAGTGGGTGTTGCTTGCTTTGAAGCATACCTCATCATCTTCTTCTTGGTGATTTACCATGAGGCAAAGGTTTGCCTCTTCATTTTCCGAGTCATCCGAGCTACTTATCTCGTTTTCATCCCACGCGATATAAGCTCTTCTTCTTCCCTTTTTCTCTTTGCCCTTCTTTTTAAGATTTTGGCAATCGGCCTTGAAGTGTCCTTCTTTCCCACATTCAAAACAACTAGGTGAGGAAGATGATTCATTAGGTGTAGATTTCTTACCTTGTGTTTTGAAGTTCCTTTGGAATCGTTTGTTTCTCATGAACTTTCCAAATCTTTTTACAAACAATCCAAATTCTTCTTCTTCATCAAGATCACTACATGATTCTTCTTCATGTATAGAGGTGGCCTTGAGAGCTAAGCCTTTCTTCTTGGAGGATTTTTCTTCTTCCTCCGCTAGCTTCAAGACTTTTAGTTCTTGCTCTTGCTCTTGTAATTTCCCAAAGAGTGTTGCAAGAGACATCTCATTGATGCTTGGAGATTGTTTTATGGCTGTGACAAGTGGTTGCCATTCCCTACTAAGACTTTTTAAAACTTTATGCACAAGTTCTTTATTAGTGTAAACTTTGCCAAGAGTAATGAGATGATTAATAATAAGAGTAAATCTCTTCTGCATTTCTACTATGGTTTCCCCCATGTTTATTCTAAAACTTTCATATTGACTTGTCAAGGTACTAATCTTGGAGTCCTTCACATCGCTAGTACCTTCGTGAGTTACTTGTAGAATATCCCATATTTCCTTAGCGGATTGACAAGTCATTATTCTAAAAAATTCATCTGGACCTAATGCCATAGTGATGAGATTCTTTGCCTTATAGCCATATTGTACTTTCTTTTCTTCATCACTAGTCCATTCATCCATAGGTTTTTCAACATTTTTACTATCAATAGTATGCATTGGTATATAAGGACCATTTTCAATGGCATTCCAAACTCTCAAATCAATAGATTGAATGAAGATTTTCATTCTTTCTTTCCAAAACGCATAGCCTTCCCTATTGAAAGCGGGAGGTCTGTTTATAGCACCACCCTCGAGAAAAAGGTTATGAGAACTTGAGGCCATCTAGTCTCTTGAAGCTGTTAAGCTTGATCTACTAAGAGTCAAGCTCTGATACCACTTGTTGTTCAAGTGGCCTCAATACTCAAGAGGGGGGGTGAATTGAGTTTTAAAAAACTTTGATTGGAATGCCTTTGAACTTGATTTTTATATCCAAGTTTACAGGAATATGCAAGTGAAATCAAGTTAAAGATAGTATGCAATGCACCACAAGGATAAATATAGCTGAAGCAATTTAACAAACACTTGGTGGGCAGTATTTGAAATATATCAAATTAGACAAGCTCAAGTATGCAATTCACAATCAATCAACACAAATCAACCAATTGCAGTATATGAAAGTAAAAGAGTAAGGGAGAAGAGCTTGCAAACCAATATGACGAGTTCCACCAACACCGGTGTACGTCTCACCTCTAAGCAACCCACTTAGAGGATTTCCACTATTGAAGTTTAGAGATACAAGCTATGAGCAATTGCAGCTTCCTAGTGTCCCACACTCAAGAACTCAATCCTCACTAGCAAAGGGTAACCCACCCAATCTCTTAAACTCTCAATACCCAAAGGTTGAACCCCAACCTTTGTGACCACTCAATCCTAGAGTGAAAACCTTTGTGTTTGATGAAGTGTTTACAAGGAAATGACTCTCTTAATAGAGTAGATGTACAAGTGAAAGATCACATAAATTCTAACTCTCAAGATGAGAGGATATACAAATTTAAACTCAGAATATACAAGAAAGATGGCTTACTAAGCACAAGAACAAGTGAAGAATGATGGCTTCTAGTTGTGTTTTTTTTTGTGCTTGAGTTCCTCTTGAATTTATAGAGCCATTTGAGAGCTTGAGGAGTGCCTTTCTTCTTCTTAGCCGATGCACATAGTGGGGGTCTGAAGGAATGGTGGAGACATGTGATGGTTTCCCACTAATATGTGTTGTCCCACTATCGTAATCGATTACGCCTCGAGCTGTAATTGATTATACCTTGAATTTTTCATTTCAAATCGTGCTGTAATCGATTATCCCTTTATGTGTAGTCGATTAGCTTCAAGTCAGAGGGCTTCTAATCGATTATTTCTTGGCCTGTAATCGATTAGGGAAGATACCTGATGCATTTAATTTGGCTTCGCAGCTACGTGATCGATTATATAGTCCTGGTAATCGATTAGCTTACTTCGAGTAGCCTTCTAATCGATTGGATAAATTTCCTTAATCGATTAGCCTTTATACCTGATGCTTTTAATGCCATTTTTGATTTTGGTAATCGATTATGTCATGTGTGTAATCGATTACTGTAATTCCAGTAGCTCTATAATTGATTATTTCAATTGCTGTAATCGATTAGCTTATGTCCTGTTGCAGTTGTTCCAAAAACAGAATCACCCTAATCGATTAGACTGGGTTCCTAATCGATTATCTTCGCACTGTTTCTGGGTCTGATTCCATGTCTTTGTTTTTGCAAGAATTTCTTCAAGAGTGTTTTGTCATTATCAAAATCCTTGTACCTGTTATCACATTCAAACACATTACCTGCAACACTGGTAGTAAGTGCAAGAACGGCTGAAATTATGCTCTTGCCAATGTGCCGATGTCGAGACTAGACCATTTACCCCCAGCTCATTTAAGGGACTGAGTAAGTTGTTCATATAAGCTATACTGCCTTGTCGAAGTTGACCTTGTGGATGTGGATATCAGATTCAGGCAACGTCCTATTTTTACGTGTGAAACTCAAGAGTTTTTGAATTTTATAACTCCTCACATTCAAAATTTATAACTCCCAAATCTTGAAACGCTACAAATGATGAGCAGTTATTGCTAAAAACATGTGAGCATTAATGATCACATACGCGAGGATTTTGAAATGCGCGGGCAGTGGATATTGGGCCCAAAATTTGAATATTATGGTCCATTCAGTTTCAGCTTTATGCAAAACGGCACTATTTTCACGCGCTTTGGATTGAAACGACACTATCGTTGGCCCTCGAAATGCTATTTTTTCTGACAAATGAAATGCCCTATGACCGGTGGTTGTGCCCCCTCCATAACTATAAAAGGGGGACTTAGGCATTTTCCAAAAACCATATTGCTTCAAACCTAAGGAAAACTCTACTCGAATTTCCCCTGAAGAAGAAATTCCTACTTCCATGTTCTCCCTCACCTCTTATCTTCAAAAACTTTTTAGGTAACCAACCTTCTCCCTTTCTTTGATTCAATTCCTCTGCATTTGGTGTAGTCACTATAGGCTTTAGGCAAGGCCACGCTGGTCCTGTTTATAGAGGGGGAAGAGTCCCTGCAAGGCCTTCCAGCTATCAAGGAGGAAGGATCCCGTGAATCCTCCCAGTGCCGGGCCTCACCACTTAGAAAGGGGCGAAGCATCTCACTCAAGACGGAGGGTGGTAATGCCCTCATCTGACTCATCCTCTAGCTCTAGGGCTAGCTGCTATTCTGGGAGCGAGGTGAGTGCTGATTGTTACCTCTCTAATGATGTAGCCTTTTACAACAACACGGACGCTTACAATCTTGCCGTAAGCAGAATGGTCACCGAAGGCACTTCTGAAAATACCATCGTCATCAGGACCATCGAGGGGTGTGTCAGCGTGGTGGCACACTAGCTAGATTGGGTGAAGGTCAACAAAAAGTACCCTTATTGTTTGGTAAAAGAGGAGATCCACCAAATAGCATCCCGTCATGCTAGAGAAGATGGGGGGAGGCTATCCCTGAGGTTCACTGTCTACACTGAGGAGAGGCTCAAAGAGCGATTCCTGGTGCTAGCGCCCTGGCCTACTAATAGAATCTGCCACCACATGTTAGACGAAAGGTCTATGTACATGTACGATTTTATGTTTCTTCAACTTGGGGTCTGCTTTCCCCTCACTGAGTTCCAAATGGGAGTGTTGAGGTTTTTGGACTGCGCTCCCTCCCAAGTGCACCTCAATGGTTGTGGTTTGATCCGTGCCCTAGAAGTATTGGGTGAACACTTCAACTTCAAGCCCATTGTGGCAATGTTTTTTACTATTGCCAAGTGGTGCGTCGTACGAACAAAAAAAGTGGTGTGAGCTTCGTGACTCTTCGCTATGATGCGAAGGTCATCAACTTTGAAGCCTTCACTGAATCTGCTAAGGTGGATGGGAGGTCATTCAAACACTTCTACACAAAGATCTGTATCCAACCCAATAAACTGGTCTTTTGGAGGAACAGAGAAGGTCTTCTTAAGTTCCTCGTTGAATAGACTCATGAACATTTCTTGCTCACCTCTCAGCTTTATTTTACTGAAGAGAGTGAGCTTTCCCCCTACTTTTCAGTATGTGGCAAATTCTCCTGCAAGCGTCTGTTGGGGTCTAATTTTATCTGAAATGAATATCTGAGTAATTTTTTACTTTTATCTTCTTTACTGTTCGTATACCGGTATGTGTTGTACTTTAAACTAACATATCTTTGCTTGCTTATGCCAAACAAATCGAGTTGTGCCCTACCGGAGTTGGGCCACATTGCATACTGGAATTTAATCAAGATAAATTATAATGAACTGAACACATGCATAGCATACTCTCATTGTGTGACAAACTTTGTTAGTGGATGTTATCTCTGTGTATGCTCTGAATTTTGGTGAATACGTTAATATATGTTGTCTAATTTTTATATATGCTTAAAATACATATCTGTGGCTACCCTTGCATGTGAAATATGTGGGTGAGAGCTTATAATCACCCCTTTTGTGTTAAGTGTCTACTTTCTTTTTTGTGATCATCAATCAAAGGTCATGGTGAGCGCGAGCAGGACCTAGACTACTTGTAGTAGTGGACCTTAAGCTGTGGATGTAGGTTATTTATACGCGTCATTCGTGTCGTGATTGTTGTATGTCCCGACATTTAGTTTTATGTTATGTTTTTATTATAGTAGTTGTTATTGGGAGCCTGCGAGCCCTGTACCTTTTGAGTACACTGTTGTTATGGAGAATCGATCTATGTTATAATGTTTATTTGAACTGCGTTGATGATCACTAATAAAAAAAAACTCCTATTTTTCAAAATGACTTATGGCTCTTTAATTAAGTAGGACGTTCTAGTGTGGGAATTAGTCCTATTTAATCAAGGGTGTCACATTGGTGGTATTAGAGCATAGTTCATTCTTCCAACTTGAGGTGTGGAATGCTAAGGTTCCCTCGTACTCAAAAGAGTTGTTCGCGAGGCATTGGTACCCGTGCAGTAGGAATTGATCTTTTCTTAACCATTGTCTTTCTTTCAGTTATCATGGCACACCAAAACAACGCAACATTGAATGCTCTGTTACATAGGATGGTAGAAGCTCTAGAGCGTCAGGGAGCGAATGCTCCCCAAGCCCTGCCAAGGTACGACCAAAGGCTTGTCGACTTCCAAAAGAACAACCCTAAATGATTTAAATGAGGTTTTGACCCTGAGGAAGCTCAATTATGGATTAAATAGATGGAAAAGATCTTTACAGCCATGTGATGTAGAGATAACGACAAGGTAGTCTATGTTGTTTTCATGCTAGTTGGAGAGGCTAAGCACTGGTGGACTCATACGAGGGTGAGGATAACTGTTGATAGGGCTAAGGTTCCTTCGGAAAGGTCTAAGACTGATTTCTTGGCTTGGTATTTCCCTGAAGATATCAGGAAGCAGAAAGAGTAAGAGTTCTTCAATCTGAGACAAGGATTCATGTCAGTAGGAGAATATACAACAGAGTTTGATAAGTTGGCTACGTGTTGTCCTTACTACACCCAGATAAGTGAGGCTTCTTAATGTGCCAAGTTTGAGGGAGGACTATGCCAGGACATTTGTCAGGCGACCTGCTATCAACAAATCACTCAGTTTACTACTTTGGTGGATTGGTGTCATATCTATGAGTATACGTCTGCACAAAGATCGAAAGGAACTTCTAGTTGTGGGCCTGAACGATGTATGTTTGACAAGTGACCCCAGAGAGACTTCAGGTCAAGAAAGCCCTATCCTTTACCAAATCTCAATAGACCCAGTGGATTCACAAGGACTTAGAGTAATAGATCCCCTATGGGATGCTGTGACTATAGAGGGCCACATGTTGTTAAAGACTATCCAAAGAAGGCTTTTACTTGTTTTAGTTGCGAAAGGACTTAGCACCAGAGCTACACCTGTCCCAAAAAGAATTTGAAAAACCTAAGGAACCTAAGGAGGGAAATTAGAGGACAAATAGAGAGTCCTACAGGCCATGGGAATGAAGGACCAACTGCTAGTGCGTCAGTTAATAATCCAAGAGTAGCAAATCTAAACCGTCAAGGTTGTGGTCATGCTCAACAAGGACCGAGGAATGCTATGGCAGGCGGAGGTAGAGGTAATTCTAGGGTCTTCACCATGAATGGAGCAAAAGTAACCTAAGAAAATGACATAGGGCAAGGTTCATGCTTTATAGGTGAAGTGCTTCTGAATGTACTATATGATTCTAGAGCCACTCATTCGTTTATATCTGAGGATTGTGTGAAGAATTTAAACTTACCCTTGACCCCCTTATTTAGTAAAATGATTATTATTACTGCTGCTAACGAACCCATATGTTCTTTTGTTACGTGTATAAAATGCCCTATCACCATTGATAGAAGGTCCTATCAGGTGGACCTGATCTGTTTGCCCTTAATTGATCTGGATATTATTCTGGGAATGGATTGACTTGCTACTAATCACGTTCTGATTGAATATGGTAGTAAGTCTATATCCTATGGAGTCCTATCACCTGAGCCTCCTCAGCTTAGGAAATCTCGGTCTATTGCTGCTAATCAGGAGGTTACTTCGTTCCAAGCAGGAGCGTAAATGTTTATGGTCCTTGCTAGTACCAAGTTTGAAAAGAAGTTAAAACCTGAATAACTTTAAGTTGTTCGAGAGTTTCCTAAAGTCTTATTGGAAGATATACCTGGGGATACTGCCTGAGAGTGAGATTGAGTTTAGCATCAGTATCTACCAAATATTGGCCTGATACCCATCACTTCGTAATGAATATCGTCGAAGGAACTAGAGGAGCTTAAGAAGCAAATCAAAGAGCTTTTAGAAAAGGGAATGATCCGACCTAGTGTTTCACCATGGGGAACGCCAATGTTGGTAAAGAAGAAGGACGACAGTATACGTCTATATGTGGATTACCGTCAGCCAAACAAGGTCACAATCAAGAATCGGTATCCTTTTTCGTGTATTGATGATTTGATGGATTAGATGTGGGGAGTGGTCGTCTTTTCCAAGATTGATTTGAGGCCAGGGTACCATCAAATGACATCCCTAAGACGGCATTTTGAACTTCCTACAGTCACTATGAGTATCTTATCATGCCTTTCAGAGTTATGAACGTATCCACTATTTTCATGGATTATATGAACCGTATCTTCCACACGTATCTCAACAAATTTGTGGTTGTGTTTATTGATGATATTTTGGTATACTCTAAGAGTGATGAAGAGCATAAAGAGCATCTTAAGATCGTTCTGGATATATTACGTGTGATGAAGTTATATGCAAAGCTATCCAAATGTGAGTTTTTATTGAAGAAGTGTAGTTTTTGGGGCATGTTATCTCAAGCAGATATAGTAGTGGATCCAACTAAGATTGAAGTAGTGTTGTAGTGGGAAAGACTGAAGAGTGTAACAAACTCGTAATTTGTTAGGTCTTGTCGGCTACTATCGTAGGTTCATTAAGAATTTTTCTTGGGTAGCTTTGCCTTTGACTAAGATGACTTGTAAAGATCAACCTTTCGTGTGGAGCGACAAGTGTGAAAATAGTTTCCTGGAACTTAGAAAGAGATTGACCAACGCACCGATTCTGATTTTACCCAATCCCACCAAGCCATATGAAGTGTATTATGATGCACCCGGGCAGGGTCTAGGATGTGTCTTGATGCAAGAAGGGAAAATTATAGCTTACATGTAGCGTTAGTAGAGACCTTACGAAGTAAATTACCTGACACGTGACTTGGAATTATCTGCAATAATTTTTACTGTGAAGATTTGGAGGCACTACCTGTACAGGACCAAGTTTGAAGTTTTTAGTAACCATAAAAGCTTGAAGTACCTCTTCGATCAGAAGGATCTGAACATGTGGTGGCGACGATGGATAGAGTTTATTAAGGACTACGACTTCGAGCTTCATTATCACCCTAGTAAAGCGAACATGGTGGCCGACGCACTTAGTAGGAAAATGTTACACTTGTCCTACATGATGACCAAGTAGCTAGAGCTAGTAGAGTAGTTCTGTGATTTGAATCTCGTCGTGTCACCTAGAGCAGGGAGCATAATGATAGGAATGCTAAAAGTCTCCAATGAATTTTTAAATCAAGTAAAGGAAGCCCAACAAGTTGATGAGGCTTTGAAGAAGCAATATGAGAAAGGAAAGTTGTAGTTTACAAGTAGCGTCAGTTGAGACCTTACGAAGTAAATTACCCAACGCATGACCTGAAATTAGCCGCAGTCATTTTTACCATGAAGATTTGGAGGCACTACTTGTAGAGGACCAAGTTTGAAGCTTTCAGCGACCACAAAAGCTTGAAGTACCTCTTCTATCAGAAAAATTTGAACACGAGGCAACGATGGTGGATAAAGTTCTTTGAGCACCACGACTTTGAGCTTCATTATTACCCTATTAAACTGAATATGGTGGCCAACCACTTAGTAGGAAATCATTGCACTTGTCCTACATGATGACCAAGGAGCTAGAGTTAGTTGAGTAGTTCTACGATTTGAATCTCGTCATGTCACCTAGAGTAGGAAGCATAATGATAGGAATGCTAAAAGTCTCCAATGAATTTTTGAATCAAGTAATGGACGCCCAACAGGCTGATGAGGCTCTACAGAAGCAATGCAAAGACGAGAGAGTTTATGCAAGATGGACAAAGGGTGATAAGGTATCATGAAAGGTTGTGTGTACCTAAGAATGGTGAGTTAAAAAGATCCATCCTCGAGGAGGCTCACAAGAGCAAGTACAGTGTGTACCTAGGAGCAATAAAGATGTATCAAGATTCAAAAAAGGTTTTATGGTGGCAAGGAATGAAGAAGGATATTGTTGAATATGTAGCTAAGTGTCTGACCTGTCAGAAAATAATGGTAGAGCAACAACGACTGTACGGGACACTTTATCCTTTGGATATTTCAGAGTGGAAGTGGGACGAGATCGCTATGGACTTTATGTCTAGACACCCAAGAACCCCGACGAGATGTGATATGATTTGGGTAGTTATAGATTGACTTATGAAGACCGCGTACTTCATTCTAACGAAGTATTCCCTGGAGAAGCTTACCAAGATTTGCATTAGGGAGATAGTCAGACTGCATGATGTACCTTTTACAATTGTATCTGATCAAGATCCCCGTTTCACTTTGCATTTCTAGGAGAGTTTACAACGAGCATTAGGAACCTAGTTGGAGCTAAGTTCAGCATACCATCCTTAGACTGACGATCAGTCCGAGCGCACTATCAAAACCCTTAAAGATCTTCTACGGATGTGTATACTGGAGCATGGTGGAAGTTGGCATGAGTATCTACCACTTGTGGAATTCACCTACAATAACAATTACCATGCTAGCATTGGGATGGCACCATACGAAGTTCTGTACAGAAGGAAGTGTCATACACCTTTGCGTTGGTTTGAAATGGGAGAAAAATCTGTGATTAGACAAAAGGTTATTCAGAAAACCATAGAGCAAATCAGAGAAATTCAGGCAGTGACAAAAACTTCTCAAGATCATCAGAAAAGCTACTACAACAAGCATCGGAAGTCCATCGAGTTTGAAGAGGGAGACTATGTTTTTCTGTGAGTTACTCCTGTGACAAGAGTGAGGAGAGCGTTGAAGACTAATAAGTTAAACCCCAAGTATATTAGACCATACCAGATTCTTGAGAGAATTAGGCTAAATGCTTACCATGTGGCCCTATCTCCTAAGTTGTCTAACCTTCATAATGTCTTCTATGTCTCCTAACTTCAAAAATATGTGCCTCATTCTGACCATATTCTGAAGCTTGACCAACTTATCCTTAAAGAGAACCTTACCTATAAGGTAGTACCCATAAGGACTGCAGATAGCCGTCTGAAGCAGCTTAGAGGGAAGGACGTACCCTTGGTAAAGGTAATATGGAGCCAGTCTGACGAAGGACACACTACATGGGAACTTGAGGAGAAGATGCGAACCTTTTATCCTCATTTTTTGCTAGCACTAGTTGAAATTTGGGACAAAATTTCTAAAAGGAGGAAGGAGTGTAACAACCCTCATTTTTGTATGATTGGTCCCTAGGGCCAAGTATATTATTTTTTGTGCTAAGTTTTATGTGCAATGATAATTGGGCTACAACCGACTTGCTTATATGATAGGTGATTAATATTTTAGAAGAATTTAAAGAGTTAAGATGATTATTTTCAATTTAATTATGTGAAAAAGAATAATTAATTAAGTTGAGAAAACTTAGTAATTAAATGAAAATATTTAAGCAATGTTATTTTAAATTATTAATTTTGTGTGTATCCCCCGGTTCTGGAAAAGAGGTTATTTGGAGCATTTGAGTTAGGTCATTTCTATCTCAATATGTCCCTCATACCATGTCTTATGACTTTCATGAAGGGCTTGAGGCCCACTTTCCATCACTAAACCCTTCGGGGACCTATTTTCAAGTTAGCCGTATAAGCAAATATGCGCACCTATACGTATTTAAGGCATAATTTTTTCTCCCTTTATTAGAATTGAGTCATTTATGTCCTAAAATTTATCTATTAAAATTATCTACAACTTTGATGTTGACCATGAAAGCCCATTATTGCTCAATAAATCCCAAAATTCAAAATACCACACTGATTTACATTTTCCTGGTGACAGATTATACTATGTTCAGTATTTTCCACATTTCTCATTCACATGACCATAAAATCAAATGATTATTTAGCAAGAATTTTCTAAACTCATTCCTTTACAACTTTGGTGAAAGGAACAAAGGCTAATTCCTTACCCATTTATCCCAGAAAATTATTCTTTGCAACCAACTTAAATCCCGTAATAGCCTGAGACAATTTTTGTTAATAGGTCATATCTCCCTCGTCTGCTATAGGATTTTTGTGTGACATTTAATTTTTTAAAAGGGAGACATAGATCTATAATTTTCATGTTTTGCATTTTTTCTAATTCATACCGCAACATCCTTTAAAAACTGAAACAAGTTACTGCCTCTGGTGGTGACACCTAAGCCATGCAAGGAAGAGGTCCAATATTATTTCAAAAACCATAAGACAATTGCCTTGCCCTTGATAACTCCTTCTTTTATACTCCATCAGCTGAGCAAGACACTTGGAGAACATGTGTTACCTCCCTTATCTTCCAAGTTACCAAGACTCCTTAGCCAACAAAGAGATCTATTTGCACAAAATCTATTTTCCAAAAACACACCAAAATTTTCCTATGTACCAAAGAAACCAAAACACCCATTCACTATTCTTCTTTCTCTTCACATCAATTTCTATTCCCTAAACACCCATCATCACTCTTAATTCTCATGCAAGAAGATGATCAACCCTTAAACACTACACTATTCTAAATATTTTCTCCAAAAACAGAATTTGTGTACTACTTTTCCTTATTCATTTCATAATCCCACATCACTAAAAAGCCTTCGTTTTTACATTGTTTCTTAGAGCTGCACTTTGGGAGTCAAGAGGTCAAACCTTGCATTTTCAAGAAGCCAAGGACCTTGTCTGTGAACACTACCTAAGGTAGGGCGAGTATTTGCTCACTTCAACTTTTTATTTTCACATGCATGGTGAGGTGTGGATGCCCCTAAAATTCACACCTTGGTACCTCCCTTGAGAATCTCTATTTTATGGTCTTGATCATGAAAATCATTTGTAAAAATTTATGTCATTTTGGGTGGTACCATGGATGCACCATGATCATGCAAAATCTCTAAATTTTATGAACTTTAAATTGTGAAATTTTTAATGATCTTATTGCTACAGAAAATTTCTTTAGTGCATGCATGTTTATTTCACTAAGTGGTAAGCCATAAAATCATGTGTTTAAGGCTTAAATCAATATGACACTTCCCCATAGTTGAGACAAAATTTGGATGCATAAGATGTAAATTTGGATGCATGATAATCATTTGCTTTGAATTAGACAACCTTGATAAATTGCCAAAAATACTTGTTTGTTGTGAAAAATGTTAAAAGAATAAGTTTTTCCATTATCTTAAAGGCTGCATGTTGTACCTTAAAATTTTAGGATTTAATTAGACTAAATATTCTTGAAAATGATTTTAGGAGTTGTAACTCAAAGGGTATGTTTCCGTTGGGAAAAGTCACCTTAAGCTTAATGACTTTAACTTAGAGATTTTCGTATAAAATTAATTTTTAGTAACTTGATTATTGTGAGGAACATGCCTAGTTAAAATTTTGATTTTTAATGAAGAAAAATAAGCTAGATATGATTTAATAAAATTTTGGAATTTTTGTGAATTGAGTAATTAAATGCTTATACTTATGATAATTATTTTATATGCTTAAATTAATGGAATTAGCTTATGGATGCATGAATAAATTGTGATTTTTTAGTGGCATGTAGTGATTGCTTTTTTGTATGTTTATAATTATGAAAATGATGATAAAAATGTGTGTAAAATATTGTGTTGGGAAAAAATTAAAAAGGGACCCGAGTATAGGCGTGAACGATAAGTTAGAAACACTTAAAAACGCGTTTACATGAGTAAACAAGAGGAATTGGCCAAACTGTTTTGAGCATGTAATTGATACTGTATGATGTGGATTTTGAGTATGGGAAAATTATCCAAATGATGAAAATTGGTTTGGAGATGTTCCAATGTGTTAGTTGTCCTTAAATGTGTATTTATGAAAGCTTAACCGATGAAATTTGGCACCTTAATGCATTTTCGTGTAAAACTGGTTTTTGGGTAGAATTAATATTTAATCTTATTGTAATTAATTAGAATATAAAAAGTTAAACACTTTTGCCTTTGGAATCACCCAATTTAGAGTTTTCTAGATAAAATAGGACGAAAACAAAGTTTTCGATTAAATGATGAGATATAGCGATTTTTTGACTTTTATTGACTTATAGAAAAATTTCATCTTTCTAATAAATTTTAGAATGAATTTTATTAATGTAATAAAACATTTTTGAAAGATTTTGGTAATCCTAAAATTTAAGGCCAATATATCAAGTTTCGTCGTAAATCAATACGACGAGACAATATTGTTAAAAGGCCCGAAATGTCATAAGGAATGCCAAGTATATTTATACTCACTTTTCTCTAAAGAAGCTTAATACTTTTAATGTAATGACATGTTGTAAAACAAAAAATAAAAATGGTCAAAATTTATACCCAAAGTTTTCCTTAAAAAGAATTTTAAAAATTAGACGAATAAAGTCTTGGAAAACTTTTCGTACAAAACGTGTGATTTAGGCCTAGCCTCGGTGCTCCTTAAGAAAAATTTTTGGGTGGCGCCTAGGCTCAAGCATGTAAGAGTAATTATTAGAAAATTTCATGACAATTGGTTTTAAATGCTTCAAGGACAAGTACATTGGATAAGTGAGGTTTCGTCTAGTACTCCAACACCCTTAGGATGAAACAAGTAGAATACATATTACATATGGAGTATGAGGAGAGATGATAGAATCACTAGTGCAAAAAACGTCTATGAGGACAGGATACAAGCACGGTTATCGTATAACCGTGCTTAAAAACAACACGGTGGCATTTTTGTAAATAGGAACAAATGTGTTTTAATTTTAAAAGTCATATACGAGCACGGTTGTAAGGCAACCGTCCTTAAAAGCCATATTTCAACACGGTTACAGCTGGACCATGCTTAAAAGTCCTATAATTTTTTAAAATAATTTTTTAAAAAGACTTACAAACACGGTTAAAGGAAACCGTGCTTAAAGGCTTAGATACTAGCACGGTTGGGGAACGACCCGTCCTTAAAAGTTTTAGTCTTCTAGCACGGTTGAGGAGGGACCCGTGCTTAAAGAGGTTGCCTATTACCACGGTTTTGCTTTATCCGTGCTTAAAGGTCTGTTTCAATTATTAGTTCACGCTTCTTCTTCCTTTTCTTGAAGTTATTGGCTTTTCATTTTCCCTCTCTTTTTTGTTTTCTCTGTATATTTGTCTTTTCACTTTCCCTCCCTCCTTCCATTTCTCATTCCTGTTTGCCCCAAATCTCTCTGATTGTGAACCTTATCTTTCCTTCACTTTCACTCGCTTTGCAGATTCAACCATGACTGAAACCATTAGCCCCAACCCCACCACGGCTCAGAAGCAGAGGCTCCAAATCCAGTCTCAAAATACAGTTTCAAAACTATCAATGCAATAGCGGTTCTAGATCACCAAAAGAAGCGAAAAATTTTGATAAAAAAGGAAGGACTTCCGGATACTGGTGAGTTTCTTTACAGGACTCAAAATCTAGTACTATAGTTTTGAAATTTTGTTACACTAACAATTTTGGTATTGCGTAGTTGTATGGAATCCGTGGGAGAAAAAAAAGGAAAGCCTTGGTAGATTTTGGGCATGAAGAGTACAAGCATATGGTGTGCGTTGATGGGGCAGCAGCTGAAAAAATCAAAAGCCTTGGTAGAATGGACACGCCGTTTGGAACTCCATCTTCTCTGATCCAGTTTATGAGTTTGGATTCAAACTCATGTAAAGATGTACATGTTTAAAGAATAAATATTCATTTAGCATTTTAAGACGTCATGTAGAGATTCTTTTGATTTTTCTCTCTTGTTTTAGTACACTTTTAACATTCCAAATTAGCATTAGACGCTTATAAATTCCTCCATCCATTGATATTATTAAAGCTGACAAAGAAAATGATGCAAAGAGTAATTTTCAGAAAGTGCGTTTTGAGATTTTTGTTATATAAAACAAACACGGTTGGAAAGAACCGTGCTTAAAAGGTTCATCTACGAACACGGTTAAACAACCGTGCTTAAAAGTGGCCATCTACTAACACGCCCACAACAAGCACGGTTCTGGAACCGTGCTTAAAGGTCCAAAAGAACCGTGCTTAAAACCCCTTAATCCACTAGTGAATGATCCCCTAGAGTATATAGTGATAGGTACACCGAGGAAACTCGACGTTTAGACCCTACGGAAGGTCTTGGGAGTATACCGGAGTGGGCGTCCAATGGTTTGGAGTCGCACCTGAGACCGGATAATCCGTGGAAACTCTGCGATACTTTGACTAAATAGCGAAGGTTACCGGGACTATGGAGTGCTCGTTCTGTTGAGTTATGATTGGCCATTATTGATGATAGAATTGTGTAACATCCCGAATTTTATAAAAATGATTAAATAGGAGAAATAAATATTAAATAATTATAAATGGGTTCATAAGTGTCCCAAAAATATTGAAATAATTAAATTGGGATTTATGAAAATTATTTATAATTTATTGAGGCTTCAAGAACTAAAATTATTCCTGGTTAAAATGTGGGTGTCAGATCAAGTATCTCCGATTGAGATGCCGTTGGTCAGGGTTGTTAAGAATATTATAGGGAATCCGAATATGTCTTCGGAATAATTTTTAGATAAAGTATTGAGCCTGAATGGAGATCCTGTGTATTATAAAACGGAGAGATTATTAATGAGGGTTAAACTTTAAAACAAAAAAAATCCCTCCCCCTTCTCTCAATTTCACGTTACTTCTTCTTCTTCCTATTCTCTTTCTCTTCATTTCCTCTTCCACTCATCTTGTTCTTTCTCTTCTAAAAACCCTAACCATAATGGTGTGCCTTCTCCCTCTCCATTTTCGTTTTGCTTCAAGCTTGGAAGAGATGATAGTAGTGATTAGAAGCTCTCCCTTTCCCCTTGTATTTTCGTCTTACTCTCTTGGAGCTCTCTCCATTTTTGGCTTAAGGTAAGTTTCCTCACCATTTTCTCGAATTCTAGCCCTAGGTTATGAGTTATTATGAATCTTGGGAGTGTATTGTGTATGGGTAGATGTTGGGAAGCCATTAATGATATGAAACCCTAAGGTGGGGTGTTTTTAGTGTGAGTTTTATGAGGGCCTTATGGGGTACATGAAAATGGCATGAAAATATGATGTGTAATGATGAGCATTGATGGTGGTTGTTGGGTTTTGATAAAACCCTAACCTTATATTTTAGGGGAAATGCAAAATATGAGTGGGAAAATGTGTTTGATGATGTTAGGGAATATTGTTGATGAGGAGAAATAGCCATTGATAATGGTTGATGATTATTGATAATGATTGTTAGGTTTTGATAGAAACCTAGTCCTAAGGAATTAAGGAAACATGTAATGCTGATTTGAGGGTTGATTTTGAATGGAAATATGTGATATTTAGAGTATGGGTATTGATTTGTATAATGATAAGTGATAGTGAAATGATAGGGAACTATTGATTATGAAACCTATAAAATAGGTGTGATTAAGAATGAGGAATGTGAAACACTAAACCAAAAAGATTGTGATGGATTAATGACTTGGAAGTATGGTTTGATGAAGTCTTAGACCTAATATGTACCATTTGGAATATGTTGATAGATGAAGATTGACAGGGGCTAAGATGACTCACAATAAACTCTAAGTGTCAACGATGGCATTTGAATGATTGAGGTAATATGGAATTCATCTTAGATGAGGGAAGAATGTGATCTTGTTGTTGTTGGGTATGGTTAGCCGCCTTTGAGATTTAGAGAATCATGGTTTTGGGAAAGGAATTCCCGAAGCCTAACACAAGTATGTGAATAGGTGTTTGAACAAGTCTAAGACTTGATATTGGACCCTAAGAGATATTGTCAATTGTTTAGATTTATGATGGTGCCTTGTGATGGCTCATAAATTGAATACATGTATATTTATGTGTGTTGATAGGAGATTATATTCCAGAAAATATGGCGGAACTTTCAGAGCATGCGAATCATTATGGTTCTTTTCTCGAGGTAGGAGAAGAGTTTACATTTCAATTGTATGAGTTGAATGATTGATGATGGATATATATGATTATACTCATGCTTGCCTTGCCATGATCATTACGAATGGTGATTGATAATGTGATGGATGATACGCTTGGAAATTTCTTGAATGCTTGGGAATTTCATATATATGAGATGAAGATTAATGTTTAGTGGTCCTTTTGATGAGCATGATTTATTTGTTGATAGGAATCCATGAATGGGTGAATTACTCAAAGATGTAAAGTTGTGTTTTATGATTTTCATGCATAATTGAGGAACTGATAGGGCCATATTGAATTTTAGTATATTTGGATGCCATGGAGTAGTTCTAACAGTGGCTATGCATGTTTAAAACTTGTAGAAACTAGAATGGGCCAATTTCATTGAGAATTGACCCTTGGGATGCACAAAAACGCCTTAAATTGGGCTAAATGCATTTATGTGCATAAGTCCCTTATTTTTGGGAATTTTCAAGTGCAGCTGGTGGCCACATGTCATAAATGATATATATAAGTTGGTGTCAAAATTTGGAAGAGTTTGGAGTTGATATAAAAGAGTTAGGATGCTTAGAAGTTGAAAAATTGGGCAAAATCTACATAATTCCTGTCTTAAATCGATTTAAAATAGTCTTGAATTGATTCAAGGGTCACTAGAGGTGTTTGAATCGATTCACACACATTTTGAATCGATTCAGAGCCCCCTGGAAGTGCTTGAATCGATTCATACAGGCTTGAATCGCTTCAAAGCCCTGTTATGGCCACTGTTATGTTGTTTTTTCGACTGCTGTGATTTCTTTGCTATTTTTGGCTCGTTTGGGCATCTTAATGATGTTTTTGGCCTCTAACTTCTTCATGAAAATTGCAGATAATTATGTTACGGAGGTGTGAAAATTAGTCTTTCCGTAATTGGAGTTTCTATCTCTCATTAGGCGTAAAATACCAGACCCACTGCATTATAAAACTTAAGTTTAAGAGGATTTTGCCCAACTTTTTATGGCTATCAAATTGGGACTAATAAGTGATATTTGTGACATGTCCCATTATTTCTAAGACTAAAAAGGAACTTCCTTCCTATAGCTTAGTGTTGAAATTGTCATGAGCTTATTACTACCCAAAACCCCTTTTTATGTAAAAACAAGAGATTGTATTAGGGGTATATGATGATGGTATGTCTTGGTGGTATTTGATAATAATGTGTTATGAAAACATGTATGTACACCACTAATGATATATTATAATGTTTGGTAGTGACAAGTTAAATGATGTCTTTGTATGACACACCCTTGCATGATGATGATACTAATGAAGGGATGATTTCATGACAATGCGTCTGTTATAAATCGACGAATCGGAGATAATGTCGATAATGAGTAATGATGAATGATTGTTATTATTGATGATTTGTTGAATACCATTGTGTTTGATACAAGTGTGATCTTGTGTGTAAGGTTTGAATTATATTGGTGAATTGTTATAAATGCCACACTAATATATAAAACAATAGTGATGATCATTGAAATGAAAAATCCACTGAGAAATTATGTGGTAATGTTGTTGAAAGATTGTTGAATGTTATTAATCCTTGTTATGCCATTGTGAATGATTACACGTATTAACTTGCACGTATGATATAAGTATGTTGAAATGAAATACAACACGTAAGACTTGAGAACAATGGATAAAACCAATGATGTTAAAATCCACTAAAAGATTGTATGGTGGTGTTGGTGATGATAATGATGTTTGATGAGTGGCATGATAGGATGCATAGTGTGAGAATGCATTGATTGGTATTTGCATCCATGGCATATCATATAGCCGCCGATGTTGGAGCATTAGGGGAGTTCCCTCGGCTAACCTAGTGGGAGGGTGGCTCAGTGCATGAGCAATTTGTTGTTTCCCCTAAGACTCGGTGTGAAAGTCATGAAGCCGCCCATGCTTAGTTACGGGGAGCTGCATGTGGCCGACCCTTGTGGGGGTGGCTCTTGATGAGTAGGTGACCCCGGTGGTCCATTGGATCACAACCGCCATGATATGAGATATGGCCGGCCCGCAACACCATATATTGATTATGTTTTTTACCGTGGTCATGGTGAAAATGACAGGTGTTGCAAATGGGCGATGCGGTTTGGTACTAGTAAAAATATGGTGATTATGCATGCATTATGATATATGTGTACACATTATACTACTACAGTAGGGGCATGGTATGTGATCATGCTTGACCCACAATTTGGTGTTTATTCCCACAGTCGGATCCGTATTTGTTGTTGATAATTCCATTGTGCATATGCATTAGCCTAAGAGCATGTGCATATAGCATAGAGATATGCCAAAAGGTGATGATGATTGATGATGATTGAGATTGAGATATGTGAATGATGAGATGGGTAAATGAATACCTAAAAGACAACATGTAAAATATGAATACAACGAAAAGATATCGAATGTGATGATGTTGTATGTGATGGCCCAATGTGATGAAGGGCTTGTTTGTCTATGGTTGTTGACAATGATATTGGCCCATTGTGGTATTGAGAAATGATGTATATATATAGTTGCTTTGATATGAATTAATTGATGAATATGATATATGTGTATTGTTGGAATGAATGAATTATAATGATTATGGATGATTTTAGCAAAGCATACATGATGTTAATATGCATATGCATATAATCTCAATTGTATTCATATTTGTCATTTGAAATGTATAACTCACTCTCCCATGTTGTCCATTTTTAGCATTGATGTAGGAATATCATGGGGTGAGGATATTTTAAAAGTAAAGCTTTGGTGAAGGTAAATAATGGTAATGGAATACCTTAGCCGGCAGCGGATGTAAATTATTTCATTGTGAATAACGTGTATATAATGATGTGATGAGTATTGATATTGGCGGATGTATTACGAATAATGTATAAGTTTTAATGATATATGACTTTGAGGTTGAATTGAATGTGGTCAATTATGGAATATGAATGTTGGAGATGTATGCTGCATGACCATATATATATATACATATTCTAGGCATTGCATGTTTATGACTTATGTGTAAGGTTGATTATGGCCTATATGGTTTAGGTTGTGTATTTGCATGCTCTGCTGGGCTTTTTCCCATATCTTCATATATGGGACTAGGCGTGTGCTCTGTATACATATTCTTCCGCTGTAAACTCTATTATTTTTGTTTACACTTATGGGCGATTTATTTAACGATCCAGTTATAAATTCTAATATCTCACTCTTCGGTTTTCTGGGTTCGGGTTTTGATGTAATCGTTGAGGTGTTTTGAAACTATTTTAAACGCAAAAAATTTACTCGCATTTTTATTAATTATTTATCTTGATTACATAAGGATTCGGGTCTGGAGAACCAGGGGGTGACAAATTACGTGTCCTTACCCTTTTGTGGAAATAGAACGAGGTGAGCTCCGGTCACTCTAGTTGTAGAGAAGGATAAGGTGGGGTTGTTGTGCATATGGATATTGATGTGAGGTTGATGAGCCGGAGTTGGGCCATATTGCATACTGGAATTTAATCAAGATAAATTATAATAAATCGAACATATGCATAACATACTATAATTGTGTGACAAACTTTGTTAGTGGATGTTATCTTTGTGTATGCTCTGAATTTTGGTGAATGCATTAATATATCTTGTCTAATTTTTATATATGCTTAAAATACATAGTTGTGGCTACCCTTGCATGTGAAATATATGGGTGAGAGCTTATACTCACCCCTCTTGTGTTAAGTGTCTACTTTCTTTTTTGTGATCATCAGCCGAAGGTCAGGGTGAGCACGAGCAGGACCTAGACTACTTGCAGTAGTGGACCCTAAGTTGTGGACATAGGTTGTTTATACGTGTTGTTCATGTCGAGACTATTGTAGGTCCCGATTTCAATTTTATGTTATGTTATTATTATAGTAGTTATTATTGGGAGCCTGTGAGCCCTGTACCTTTTGAGTACACTATCGATATGGAGAATCAATATATGTTATAATGTTTATTTGAACTATGTATTGATGATCACCAATAAAAAAACTCCTATTTTTTAGAATAACTTATGGCTCCTTAATTAAGTTAGAAGTTCCAGTGTAGGAATTAGTCCTAGTTAATCGAGGGTGTCACACAATGTCAGTTAAAATCATATAAAAAGGCATAAATGTCCACCAAGGTCATGCATAGAATTCCACAGGTGAATAACCCTTAATCCATTAGGCAATTATTGCTATCCCACTAGACATAAACCCCAATTCCTTAGGTATTCACATGCACTGAAACTAATGCAAAATTGAGGATGAACCCTAGCTATTCACCTAGAACCTAAGGTCTAAAGTGACTAGGAAGCAAGATGCATACCAGACATCTCTACCATGATTTCTATCTGGAGAGAAACTCTAAATAGATCTAAATCTTCCAATTTAGAAGTTAAATTCCATAATCTTGCAATGTTCATACATGCCTTAATGGAGATGAATCCTCATTCAATGGACATTTACCTTCATTGAAGCTTTAGTAGATCCCAACCATGAAGGTTTAGTTACACATAGTAGAGAAACAGATGCATGGTGATGAAGAAAACATGATTTAAGGTACAAAAAAGGTAGAGAATAGAGAGATCAAATCTGAAAAGTGAGAGTGAATTCTGAATTATAAGTGTGTGTCTCTAATTACAATGTCATTTAATTATTTATACTAATTAGAGATAACTAACAACTACTAAAATTATAAATTATGAATTTGCCCCTTTTGGATCTTTAACATAAATAACAAAATATAACTTAGCCTAAAATTAACACACGGTGCAAGGATTATTTGAATTAGGTGCCTTTTCCTTGCGTATGCACATAGACACGCTTGTAGGCATAGGTGCATGCTGGGATAATAAAGCACTTCAACATGAGTTGTAGAGGGTAAGCGTAGGAACGCTTGATGGCCAACGTTGGAACGTTGGCCCCCTAATGTGGACCTGATAGTAGTGGAAGAGAGAGCGTAGGTAAAGTGTGAAATGGGCGTGAGAACACCTATCTTCTGGAGTGCACTCCATACTCAATAAGATTCCAGACTTCCAGCGTAAGCACACGTGGGTCAACGTAAGCACACGTATGGACCCTGATGCAAGACCTAATTCCTTAATGGGTTGAGCGTACATCCAAGCGTGTAAGCAGCATTGAGACACCGACCTTCTTCCTTGATGTTCAACTTATTACTTACCCAGGCGTGACCTTACGCTTGGTAGCGTAGGAACGCAGATCCTGGCTCCCTTAATGTTTCCAGTGTAACTATGAGTGTGTGACCAGCGTTGAAGTATTGGTCCTCTGATTGGGATGCAACAATCTTCATGTACTCTAGCGTGACTTTACACTGAGTAGCGTAAGTACGCGTAACTTAATACCTTTATTTCTTCTTCCCACGTACCTATGAGCGTGGGTCAAATGTTGATACGCTGATCCTTTATAGCTCCTTCCCTTCAGACTTGAAATAAGAACAACATCCTAGCATAGGTACGCTGGAACCAACGTTAGCACACTGTGACATAGGTCCATATCTTCAAACTTGATTTATGATTTTCCCTCCATTTCACTCTCTATAACTTTCCATATAAACTGTAAATTATTTAACTTAACACAAAATTTTTCTACATAACTTATACTTTTTAATTTTTATAATTAGATCTTAACTAGCTTAACAATAACAACCTAAGTCACTTAATTGTCTACAAAAATACACAAATAATGTTCAAAAGAAAAAGTTTTTCAAGACTTATCACATCCCTAAACTTAGATATTTGCTTGTCCTTAAGCAATGATCCAAGCACAATCAACTAACTAATTAATCATACATCATTTAGCTTCAACATACCCAAATCCAATCTTTAAATGCTACCAAGCAATACTAAGTGTACTTCATCCTTAGCTTAGGATATATGGTGATGACAAAACCTCTCATGATTGGTATTTCACTCACACTCAGTGTATATGATTCAGGGTTATACACTCAACACTTACAATAAAATAAATCAATATAAACTTGCAACTATTCTAATCATTACACCAATACCAACACACACATAAATCAGTAGGGATTTTTCAGGCTTGTAATAGGGCTAGGCTCATGGCTCAATTATTGTTTTTCTAGTTATTAGCAAGGTTTAAGATATGATCATAAGCTTATCTTGATTTGATTCCCAATGACATTCGTATTCTTACCCCTCTCAAAATAAGACTCTATATTTATTTTTTAGAGGAAGAAAAGACTTATAAACTTGGTGCTTGCATAACTTTTCTGAGCTTTTCTCTTTCCATTTCATTCATTTTTTGTTTAGTCCTTTAGACTGAATAAAATCTTTTGCGCTTTTTTCTGCACTTGCTTGCACTTAGGTTCCTCTCTTTCTCTTTCATTCCTAAAAGAACAAACAAAATAAGAAAAGAATAATGTGCCACAGTGTACCATTTAGTTTGTTATGGAAGTATACTTTCTCATCCCCAAACTTAAATATTGCTAGTCCCTAGAAATTAACAAAAGCAAAACAAGCTTATGAACATATAAAGGCAGATACATTGTTTTTACAAATGATTAAAGGCTTGTAATATTGGTTCATAAAATTACACAATAAAATGGCTCAGGTTCAAATGAATAAGTCAAGGGATAAACTTATGTATATGATAGCTTGAATTTGGCCATGGCTGATTATACAAAAATGCACCTCATTATTTTCATGCGGAGTCAAGTAAAAGAATAATAAAGAACAAAAGCAAGATTAATCTCCCCATTCTATGCAAGTACACTCAATCAAAAATTAAGGCTCAAATCTCAACCAAGCAATTAGTCAGTCAACCATATCCGCAAACTTTAAACAAATACAAGTCTAAGATTGCTAGCCTAGATCAAAGATGCACATACTAATAACTCAATGATAACATTCCGAACTGAATAGGATCATGTAATCAGGACAAAGGATGGCCTTAATTATTTAAGTACAATATGAGACAAACAACTAAGTCATTTGGGATGCATTGCTTCTAACTTATTCCATTGACTTTTATTTGTATCTATATCCCCCTCTTTTTTTTTAGTTCTTATTTATTTATATATAGAAATATATTCCTCCCTTTTTTTTCTTTGTTATTACATAATGCTTGAAATGAAGGATTAGAATACTTACCTACCTTAATGAAGCTTTCAACATTGCAGAGTGTTAAGCAAATTACAATGAATAAAATCAAATGCAACAATTAAAAGAGACAGAGTGGATTTACAATGATATACTTTCTTTTCATTACAGAAATTAGAAACTACAAAATGCAAACAAGAAATCTTAAAAGAATCTTAAAGATAAACATCATAAATCACAGAATTACATGGAATAGAAAAACAACAAACAACAATGGAACTCCTAAGCATCTTCATTTCCCCTTCCTCTTCTTCCTCATCAGCTTCCACCATGGGTTCATCTTGAGCAACAGGGGTATGAGCAGGTTGGGTGGTTTCTATTGGGGAAACAGTAAATCTAATCGAGGCAAGCCATTAATCCCTATCAGTAGGAACCATCGGTCCACTGGAAGCATCCAATTGGAGAACAGTGGTTGCCTTCCTAAGTAAAATGTCATGGTTCATGACCATGTCATATGTTCCCAATTGCATCCTCTTGATGGCCTGAAGTTCATTCATGACATTGGATAGAGTTGGCACAGGTGGTTGGTAAGGTTTGGGCCTAGGGGGCCTTGGCTTCTTCACCGCTATCCCAGACCCATAGATTGTCAAGAGACCTTTCCATCTTTACCTTAATGCAATCTTGCTCATGAATCTTCACCTTAAGCTTCTTGGCAAGCAAAGATATAATTGAACAGTAAGGAAGTTGAGCCTTCTTGTAACCTACTCTCACTATCTCAGACAAATTTAAAATTCCCAAATCCATATATAGATCCTTCATTAAATAGTAAATCAACACCATCTTTCTCACTATATCCTCTATGGAATGATCTATAGGTTATTGAGAAGAAAGGATATATTAGCACCAAATCATAAGGAGGTCATGTAAAATATTTTTCCTTACAAACTTTGGTGCTCCACCCATAGTAGCCTCGAAAGTAGTTCCCCCTTGGAAGTAAGTTTGAAGCACACGCTCATACTCAACATCTACAATTGGTAACTTGAGGGTCTTGTTGATGATTTCTATAGATAATTAAATTGCTGCCCCTTTCACATACGAAGAATAAGGGACCTTTTCATCTCTAGAATGGGCCCTAAAGTTTGCATAGAACTCCTTAGTGAGTTCATAGTATCCTTGACCGAACACTCTGTTAAAATATTGTTATCCTCTAGACAACATGGCAACACGAATTTCAGGGTATGGGCAATCTTCTTCTTATAGTAACATCAACCTATCTCTGATCACACCTCTTTCCTTGAACTGTATTTTGAAATCCTTCTCTACCTTTGAATCCCTAAAGCAAGTCCAATCATAGTTCTCCCTATGCTTAGAATGCTTTTCTCCTTTATCTTTCTTATCCTTTTTAGGAATGGGAGAAGTGGGAGTGCTTGTTGCTGCCACTCCTTTCAACTTCTCTTTCTTTGAAATCCGCTCATCTTCCATGGCTCTAATTTTTTCAGTCTCGATGATATGTTCTTGAAGGTCTTGTGGCTATTGGGTTAGAAAGGAAATATATATATGTGGGGTTATATGGAAAATGAAAAGATAAGATGAAGGGTGAGGATGAAAAGGTGTAATGGATGGATTAAATGGTGTTTGAAGTGACTAAGTGAGAATTAAATGGATTAATAACCTAAAAGATGTTACCTTTCAAATAGGAATCAGAGAGCCATGACTTTTGAAGTCCCAAGAGACACAATGAGGCATAAGAGAAGTGAGTTTGGGTTTGGCATGCAGGGGTTGTTATTTATATGTAGAATCCTAGTGAGAGTACGCTTGCTTTTAAGCGTAAATATGCTCACCCACTGACTGGAACATAACTTTTTTCTTCCTAATGTAGGTGCGCTAATTAATGGGTGTAACCGTGTATAGAACTTGTATTTTTCCATGAACTCTGATTACCCTACGCATGAGCACACTTATTGGGGCATTGGGACACTTAATTTTTGGCCTGCACAACTGTAATGCTTTTATTTTGACTCAAGGCCATGCGTAGGCATGCTCAAAAGTTGTGTTGGCACGCTGAACTTCTGTTCTGACTTTTGAATACTTTTGCTTTTCAAGCGTATTCCCACATTAACCAACGTAGGCATGCACACATGGTATTTACGTTGTTTCTGACACACAACACCTGAGAGCAGGCACGCTCTGTCCTAGTGTAGGTACGTATGTTGTCTGAATGAGATTGCATTTCTAGATTACCTCGAGCATAACACACGTTCTTGTAGTGTAGTCACACTCACTACAAGTACAATAATCATGTTCTCTTGTCTTCATTGGGCGTGGGCATGGTCAACCACTGCGTTGACATATTCAAAATCTGACTTTAGCTTTGAACCCAGCGTAACCACACGCTCCCTAGCGTGAGTATGCGCTCTGGCTTACCACATGCTGGTTTGATTCAAGACCTTGACCTATCACCCCTTGGTATACTTGGCTCATTTACTTATCTACAAAATGAAAACTAACCAGTATCAAACCTTAATTGAAAAACAAAACTTGTCAATCATATATGGATATGAACTCTCCCTCTTTTTTTCTAAATATATATTTATTATTTTTTTCCTTGATTTGTTTTTACTTTTCTTTTTTTTTCTTCTCCTTTTGCTTTTGTTGCTCTTCTTCTTTCTCTTTTTATCTTTTCTTTTAAAACACCACAATTACAAAAATTGAACTTTGGGTTGCCTCCCAATAGCGTTTATTTAACATCGTTAACTTGACGGATATAGCACCTAAGTAGGTGCTTAAAGATCTATAGAGGTTTTTTGCCTCTCAAATTCTCCTCTAAAGTATATCTTCAGTCTCTGTCCATTGACCTTAAAGTTCTATCAAAATTTGGTTCCTTTAAGAGTACAGTTCCATAAGGGTACACTTCTTCTACCGAGAAAGGGCCAGACCACTTTGACTTAAGTTTTCTAGGAAAAAGTCTCAATCTAGAATTAAATAACAACACATGATCCACTTTTTGAAATTCCTTCTTGGCAATCTTCAGATCTGCTATTTTTTTGTTTTCTCTTTGTAGATTGATGCACTTTCGTAAGCTTGAAGTTTAAATTCCTCCAATTAATGTAACTTAAGCACCATTTCCTCTTGAGCTAGATCAGCTTCCATGTTTAATAGCCTTGTGGCCCACCATGCTTTGTGTTCTAACTCTAAGGGCAGATGATAAGTTTTACCATATACTAGATGATAAGGGGATATCCCAATTCAAGTTTTGAATGCCATTCTGTATGCCCTTAATGCATCATCCAACTTTGAAGACTAGTCCTTCCTTGATTTTCCTACAACCTTCTCTAGAATCCGCTTTATTTCTCTATTGGATAACTCAACTTGCCCACAAGTTTGCAGATGATACAGGGTAGATACTTTATGGATTACTTAATAATGGTGGAGGGCTTTCTCTAGCAACTTGTCACGAAAATGTGAACCCTCGTCACTGATTATTACTCTTGGTACTCCATACCTAGAGAAGATGTTTTTCTTTATGAACCTTAGTACAACCTTGGAATCATTTGTTTTTGTGGGTACATCTTCCACCTACTTTGACACATAATCTACTGCTACAAGGATATACTTATTGGTATACGACTTGGGAAAGGGTCCCAGGAAGTTGATTCCCCACACATCGAATAAGTCCATAATCAGAATATTTGTCAAAGGCATGCTAGTTTTGATAGAAAGTCCTCCACTTCTTTGGTACAGATCGCACATCTGGATATAAGCCATAGCATATTGGAATATTGTAGGCCAGTAGAACCTACTTTTGTAGTACCTTTGTCGTTGTTTTGGATGTACCATTATGCCCTCCATACTTAGAATCATGACAGTGCCCGAGTATATGTTCTTGTTCAGCTTCAGGTACACACCTTCTAATTAACCCATCAACACCAATTTTGTACAGGAATGGGTCATCCCACAATAAGGTTTTGTTATCATGAAAGAATTTCTTCTTCATTTGAATTGTCCATCCTTTTGGCACCATAGTTGCACTCTTAAAATTCTCCATATCAGTATACCATGGACCTTGCATAATAGACATCAAACTCTCATATGGAAAGTCTTCCTTAATCATAACAACTTCTAAATCTCCTTCCAGATGTGATAGTTGGTCTGTCACTGAATTCTCCTTCCTCTTCTTGTCTCTAATTTCTAAATCAAATTCTTACAGTAAGAGAACCTATATCATCAATCATGGCTTAGATTTTTTCTTTGCAAGCAAATACTTGAGTGTTAAATGATCAGTATAAACAATAACCTTTGCACTAATCAAGTATGATATGAACTTATCAAGGGCGTACACCACTACAAGCATTTCTTTCTCAGTAATGGTGTAGTTAATCTGAGCTTCATTTAAGACCTTGCTTGCATGGTGTATCACATGAACTAGCTTATCTTTCTTCTGACCTAACACAGCTCCAATAGCAAAATCACTTGCTTCACACATCAATTGAAATGACAAAGATCAATTAGGTGCTGCAAGTAAAGGAGATGAGATTAATTTTTGCTTTAATTCTACAAAAGCCATGGAACACCCCTCATTAAACACAAAAGAAGCATCATTCACAAGCAAGTCAGTCAATGGCTTTACAATCTTCAAAAAATCTTAGATGAACCGATGATAAAAACCTACACATCCCAAAAACTCTTAACTCTTTTAACATTGATTGGATAAAAAAGTTTTTCAATAATCTCAATTTCGCATGGTCAACTTCTATGCCTTTAGCAAAAATTTTATGACCAAGTACTATTCCCTCTTTTATCATAAAATGGCATTTCTCCCAATTAAGAACAAGGTTGGTCTCTTGGCATATCATCAATACTTGTGCTAAATTACCAAGGCATGTTTCATAATCAGGACCAAAAACTAAGAAGTCATCCATGAATACCTCTATGAATTTCTCAATCATATCACTGAAAATCGCCAACATGCACCTCTAAAAAATGGCTGGTGTGTTGCATAATCCAAAAGGCATACAACGATACATAAATATTCCATATAGACATGTGAACGTTGTCTTCTCTAAGTCTTTAGGGTTAACCATAATTTGATTGTACCCTGAGTATCTATCTAAAAAGTAATAGTAGTCTTGCCCACATAACCTCTCCAATATTTGGTCAATAAAAGGTAACGGAAAATCATCCTTATGAGTGGAATCATTTAATCATCTATAGTCAATATACATCCTCTATCCAGTAGTGGGTCTAGTAGATATCACTTCACCATTTTCATTCTTAGTAATAGTCATCTCCCCTTGTTGGTGTATGCACTACGAGCTATTAATGTATCAATTTTAACTTATTAATAAAATTAGTATTTTCAGTTTTAGACAAATGCTATTTATCCTGGAATAATAGGTCATATGAGAATTATTCCTAAAACGTCCCTAATCAAGTATTTACATGGGGACATGTAAATACATTAAGATTAGTGTGTGAATGTACTGATGATTTGATCTCACAAATCATGGATATATGATATCAAGACTTTACACGGGTACACATTAAGAGTAATGTTGTACTGGACAGACCCACCATGAGAACGTTGCATGGATCGTTACATGAGTGTCATAAACGGTTCTCAATGTGATAATGGTATGTAGTCCTTCAACCTGAAGTCACTACGATTCCTACATAAGGAGTTTATTGTTTTAATACAATCAAACGTTATCTGTAATAAGATGACCATAAAGATTGTGATGAGGCAATAGATAAATTATGCAGAGGGATGTGAGTGATGTAGATGGAATTTGTCTCTCCTATGTGACAGGAGTGATATCTATGGGCCACTTGATGGAGTGAGACTAATAAAATGCATGGCCATGCTGGGACGAATAAATATTAGATATTTATTCTATAAAGTCTACTCTGGTATCAAGTAAAATGAATTGGGCCATACAAGGATGACAACGACCATGCCTTGGGCCCAATTAGATATCGTGACAAAAGGATTAGATATATAAAATAATTATCACTTATAGGTCATGTCGATGATAAATAATATTCGGACATAATGATGTATTGCTAGATACCGCTCTTATTTTATATTAATAATAAAATAGTTTATTATTAATATAACCGAATATTTTACCTATAGGGTCACACACATAGAGTAAGCCCACCAGAGGATAGTTTTATTTTAGTTGGACTGAAAATAAAACTATTTGGGCCTAACTCATTTAGAATAAGTCAGGAGCCCAATGTTTAATGAGAGCTCAGGTCAAGACCTAAGCCTATATATAGAGCATGAGATGCTCATAGACTTGGGCTCAGAAATTAGATTACACTAAAATTCCGTACTAGCATTCGGATCATTAGTTTTCTGGTGGGAGTGCTCGTGTGGACTCCTAAGGGCGAAGCTACAATTGCTTCGATCGAGGATCTTGTTCTGCGTCTACAAGAGGTAAACCCTAATTAAAATCTTAATTTAGCATAATGCTTTGAGACATACGTGTTTGCAATCTTTTCTTGGGAATCCTTTGTGTTTCAGCTGCCTGACCCTAATAGGATTCCTAACACCCCTTTCTTAGGCACCACCTGAACTGGGTTGGTCCAAGCACTATCAAATATGGGGTAAATGATCCCAGCATCTAACAACTTCACTATTTCTTTTCAAATGGCCTCCTTCATAATTGGATTTAATCTTCTTTGCGGTTGAACAACCGGTGAATAGTTTTCCTCTAAAAGGATCTTGTACATGTAAAATGAAGGGTTGATCCTTTTAAGATCTGAGATTTTCCACCCAATGGCAGATTTATGTTTCTTCAACATGCTTATAAGCTTATCAACATCTTTATCATTTAGTTCTAAACTAATGATCACAGGATAGGTTTCATCCTTGCCTAAAAATGCATACCTCAAATGATCCAGCAACGGCTTGAGTTCTCGTTTCTCCTCTACTGCCTCTTTAGCCTTCCCACTTAAATCTTCTTCAGTTTGTATCAACTCTTCTTTTTCTATAAACTTTAAAACCTCTGACTCAACTTCATTTAACTCATCTTCTTCATCATCAAAGTCTTCCTCTAAGAAAGCCATAAGTGTTTCCTCTTCATTTCTTTACAATATTAGAGCTTTATAATCAGAAAATGCTTCTATCATCAAATAATCTAATCTCTCCGTTGGATGTTTCATAGCATTAAAAACATTAAAGACCACTTGTTCCTCCTATACTCTCAGCATTAGCTCTCTTTTTTCAACATCAATTAAAGCCCTACCTGTAGCCAAAAATAGTCTCCCTAAAATCAAAGGGATCTCCTTATCTACCTCCATATCTAACACAATGAAATCTGCTGAAAATATGAACTTATCCACTTTCACCAATAAATATTCTAGCATGCCATGAGGATACTTAATTGATCTATCAACCAACTGTAGCGACATCCTTGTTGGTTGAATATCATTAATCCCAAGCTTCCTCATTAGTGACAATGGCATCAAATTGATGCTAGCTACCAAATCACATAATGCACAACCAATGTACACATCACCAACTATACAATAGTCAATAGACCAGGATCTTCAAGTTTTTGTGGTATTTTCTTTTGAATTATTGCATTATGTTCCTATGTGAGAGCAATAGTTTTATCCCCTTTCAACTTCCTTTTTCTTGACAATAACTTTTTCATAAACCTTGTATATGATGGCATTTCTTGCAAGGTCTCAGCAAATAGGATGTTTATGTAAAGCTTTTTAAACACTTCTAAGAACTTAGCAAACTTTTGCTCTTCTATTTTGTAACATCCCAATTTTAAATTAACTATGGTCAAGATTAAGCCATTAATTAAAGGTTAATTAGAGAATTAGGATTAATGGTTAATTATAGTAAATTGCTGACTGGTCAGGGATAATTGAATAAATAATAATGATCATAATGCCGTGAAAGGACGCATGTGCCCCTGGTAGTATAAGACAACTTCAGCTCTCTCTCTTACCTTCATTAATTCACGCTGACAGCCTCCTTGTGCATGCATATGATCCTTTCTCCCCTGTTTTCTCTTCTTCCCTCTCAATCGCGTTAAACAGCGAGAGAGTCGAGAGCTTCTGGAGGAACACCAACGCGGCTCTGTTCCACTCCCTGCCTTCTCCTTCCTCCCCATTGCCTTCTTCCTCCCTTTCTTCTTCTACCTGGAGCTGTTAGTATTCCAGTGGGAAGGCTGTGCTGGAAGTACCTTGGAGCTGTGGGAGAGACAAACCCGTAGGAGGAAAGGAGCAACTCTGGCCCAAGATCAACGCTGAGCTCGAGGGCTGTTGGAGGAGGAGTAACGAAAGGACGATCGGTCAGCCTTGCAACTCGAGAAGCCTCTGAACTCTGACAGCAGGTAGGGGGCGCTTGCATGTCAAATGCATGGTCCACGAACGGTACCGGATGAGTGTACTGCTTGAGTGTGTGTGTGCATGTGTTTACAATGATTAAAGCTTATGCATGATTTAAGATTCTGGATCTCGTGTGTTTTATAGTGGGTATACAGCAATTCATGGGGGTGGCATAGTCTGTTAGTAATTAATAATGACGAATGAAATGCATGGCTATATCTTTCTTATCACTGTGAAGATATGTGTGTGTGCCCTTTAGTTGATTTGTTCGATGCTATCATCTTAATTCCCGATTGTGGCGTGTATTGGTGTGACTGGTAAATGCATTAGTTGCATGTGCAAAAGTGGGGTGACCCATGGAAGGTCATGAACCTCGAGGGAATGACTTCCAGCTACAGACCTTGGCTAGATCCTGATAGTGCTTGTGGTAGCCGTAGGAGCTAGAGAAGAGTCTCGAGACGCCCATGGGAGGCCGGTACCACCTGGTAAGAGCTGAAGGACGAGGGGCCAGAAGAAGGGAAACCGTAGCTGAAAGTCATTACCCGAGTCGGATCCGCAGGCATGCATATAGATATGAGGCTGATTGTGGTAGTGCACATAGTATGCGTGGAGTGTGTGTATGATTTCCGAGTGCGTGGTTGCATGTGTGTGTATGTGTGGAAATGAAATATACGTAGTATGTATGTTATAGATGTTATCTTGAATTGCATAAATTTAGTTAACCGATAACGCTTGAATGAAGGTAAGTGTGCGTACTGACACTGATACCGAGTCTCTGATTGTCATTTTACATGTAGAAGCTCACCCCTACACCATTTTTCAGTGTGTGTGCAGGTCGGACTCTGAAGTGATGATGAGGATTCAAGTCCGAGTGTGGTGCACTCCGACTGTTGAACAATTGTATTGCATTATTATGTTTTGTCCGTGTAGCCTTGGCCGGCGTTTATGTAAAATGACGATTAAATACACTCACCTATAAAGATTGAATAGTCATGGTGTCACTTGTATGGTATTCGTAAGCCTTAGTAAATGCATGTATTCATATGTATGTGGTTCGTGCTGATTGGATGCGTTTTCCGACTGGAAGTGTTGCTAAACGTCTCGAGGTCCGTTGAGGAGCGAAATTATGTTAAGTTAGTAGTTCTGAGTGAAGATTTCTGGGTGGCCTTTCCGAGTGACATGTTATTCGACTCCGAGTGAAAATCATAAATAAATCCCGAGTGAGGAAGAGTTTGTATTTCCCCGAGTGAAAACATCAGATGATTCCTCACTGAGAGAGGAGTTCGAATAGTGGTTCAGAGTGGATTGGACCCTAAGTATAAGGTATTGGAAATCCGAGTGGAAGATGTAAAGTCCGAGTGAGTAAGAAATTGTGTCCCGAGTGGTGGGGTTTCGAATAAGTCCGAGTGGGACTTAACTACCTGATTTCCCGAGTGAAGGGCGAGCGTGAGGATTTGCCGAGTGAACCCTTGTCCATATCCAATTGAGAAATTACCTTGTATCTGTGTTTGGTGGGGCCCTTGTGTTGGCCTCGCTTAGGCGGAGTCATACCTCGCCCGAGCGACTAGGACGGCTCGCCCAAGCGTGTGGAATCGCGCTGAAGCGAGTAGGTGTCAGTGTGGAACTTTACCCAAATACCTTCCTCTTCTGTTGTTGTATTATCATGTCTCGCTGGGCGGTGGTGGACCTCGCCTGAGCGAGTGGATGTTGTGGTTGGATCCGCTCAGGCGTTGTCGTGCTTTGCTGAACTGGATGGGTGGCGTGGACATTTCCTCCTTCCGTGGTTGCATCGTTGTGCTTCGCTCAGGCGGCGTCGGGCTTCGCTTGAGCGAGCCAGCGTTATCTTAGTTTCGCCCAGGCGCTGCTGTGTCTCGCTGGACCGAACGGGTCGGTCCCAACCTTGTTTCCTCCGCTGATTACCATACGCACAAATATTCTTTTATTTCCCTTGCCTTCTTCTTTCTTTTTTATGCCGATTGACCAGTGGTTGGTTTTTGTGAAAAATTGCTCCCTGTTTTTGGAATTATTATTTATTAAAAATTAGGGTGTTACATTTTGGTATCAGAGCAGACCAAAAGGTCCATGGCCAAGGTTTGCCTACTGTTAGTGGGCGGTTAAGTGCATTATGCCAGCTTATCATAACTGCTTGTGGTGTTAAAATACTTGAATGGCATGTGAATATTGTGGTTACCGAGTGCATGCAACGCTGTGTGGATTTCGTGTGAATGGAAATGCCATGATAATTTCCGAATGCTTGGTATGTGAATTGATATGTTGGTTTCCATTCGGAATGTTGGGTTGGGATGCATGCTGACTTCATTATAAAGTACTGAGAGGATGTGATGTGGTATTGGTACCCTATTTGCTTGTTGTATGACAAACGCCTGTGATGCTTGATGAAACTGTGAGATTCCGAGTGAATCTGTATGCTGTGTTGAAACGGTAATGACTTATTAATGACTGCGTGAAACGCACCTGGTAGCTTGGTTGCCTGTAAGGAATTACATGAGAATTGCATGAGGTGAAATCACTGTTTAAATCAGGTCTGCATGCATGTGTGTAAGAGTAATATTATTGAGACTAGCATAATTCGCATGGATACGCATGATTTGAGTTAATTCCGACTTGATAATATTGTACGAATGAGCCCTGACTGAATGAGTGTACATGTGATGATGCTGTTGCCAAGTGTAATGTGATGTTATGATTGAGAATGCATGTTATTGTGCAATTTCCGATTGAATATGATATTGTGAATGAAATCCTTAATATAGTTGGAATTGATCTAAGTAAATCTGATTAAATGAGCGCATGTATGTTGATGCTATTGATTGGGTACAGTGTGTTATGGTTAGGATGTATGTTGTAGTGAACAATGATATAACCATGAATAATTGGGTGACATCCGATTGAATGCCTGCATGTGCATTAGTGCGTCCATAGTATGTTATGACAGCATGTGATGGTGAATTACTTAAACCTGATTGAATTGCATGAACCCGAGTGAGTGATTTCATTATCTAGCTGGGGATTGAGAATTTAATTCGAACCATGATTTTGTGTTGAATAGGATTTAGAGGGAATATCTACTCGGTATTGGCTGAAAACCGATTGTGGTATTGCCATCAACGGTTTCACAGGAATGATAAATAACTTTCATGCTGCTTGTTGCGTGATGTACCCTGTGTGATGCATAATGTTGATGTGGATGTATTGCTTCTAAGTTGTATGTGAACTGCCATTAACTTCCGTGTGAATTCGTATTAGTTCGGTGAGTCTGGTCCGTGTGAGGCATGCTACTCTGAGAAGACTCTCCCTGCCATAGGTAATGTGGTAGCATACACGTTGCAGTGACTATGTAATTACTATAACCCTATAGAAATGAGACGTCATCCTATAAGTTGGATGCAGCAATTCATGAGTCGGGCAGGTGAAGCTGTAACTGCTTATGGTGATGGTGAGTCTTTCAGACGTTTTCGAGTGGTAACGAGAGTTATATTGAATGAGTGTTATGCGATTGTTTATCAAAATGAGGAAAGAGGGTTTATTTGACCTTGGCGTGTCTGCTACCGAGAGAATTAGAGGTTACTGAATACGGATTGGCTACTAAAAAGATGATCGGTATTGGGATAAGAAGGGTGATCAAACTGTCACTGAAGTTGGAGTCTTGAAAGGTTAACCGAGTGATACTGTAAGCCTAATGAGGAAACCAGGATTGGAGCCAAACTAAATTGTAAGGTTAGGAATTGCTCGGGAAAGGTTGGTAAATTCCGAGTGTGTAAGAGTGGAGACAATTCCGAGTGAAGTCCTTATGGGAAGAACTGTTGAGTGAAAATTTTGGGGGTTCCAAGTAGAACATTGTTGAGAGGATCATTACTAAGGGAATGGTATCTGAGCGTGACCTTCTGGGTAAGGAAAGATTCGAGTGATGTAACTCGGAGTGTATCACCTCCGAGAGGAATGGACATCCGAGTGAAGGACTTAGATGAAGTTGTACTCAGGACACTGATTGGAGCTGCTGAGCTTGAACTCAGGTTTAGTTTCGAGGAAGACTCGAAGTACGAATGAATTTCTGGTAAGAGGAAGGAATTCCGGGTAAGAACTACCCCTGAACCCCGAATGATGATTTGTGTAAGAAGGACCGAGTGGAATTCTCAGGATGGAAGCATGGAATTAGCCGAAAGCATAGGCAGGAATCAAAGATTTCAGAATTTAATGTAGTGCATATGAGAAATAAATCCAGACGAATTGTGCTAATCGAAACACATGGGAATTCATTTGAGTGTTCATTATGATCAAGGAAGAGCTTCTATGGTCGAATTCTGAAAACCAGAGAGCTAAATCCGAAATGAATCGGTAAGTAGTGGGTATTCTAGGGAATCGGTAATGTTGTTTACCGACTGGATTCTCCCCAAATGGTCGAATAACGTCTAGAATGTGTCCCACGTGACCCAACGCCAAGCCTATGCCTTGTGTGAATGCATGGTCGTGCCGAGTGGCACATTGATGTCAGGAGACCCGAGGGTATGAATACCCTGATCGGTGTTGAGAATGTAAGGCCAAGCGGTCAAAGAACTGGAAGGTGCCAATGGCTAGGGTGAACTGGCAGAGTTGAATGGGGTAGCTACGCGGGAAACGGAGTCCCGAGTGTAATGAAGGCTATGAAGAGTTGTTGTATGCTGATTAGAAATTGCGAGCCAGTCGAGAATGTGGAGGAGCGAAGAGCTGTAGTCAGAGCGTGACCATAGTATCCCGATCTAATGGTTGGAGGTAAGTCTGAGCGGAAGAAGGGAAGGATATTCCGAGTCAATTGTGCCACTTCCGAGTGGAAATGTGTTAAGCATAATGTCTCGGTTTTCTGGGTGGAGAGGTCGGTAAATTGCTTTGGAAGCCAATTATACCGACTGGAATTTAAGCGATGGATGAATACATGAGGAACATAGTGGTGTGATTACTTATTGTGGTATGGCAGTAACTTCCGAGCGGTTCATTGAGGCTAAGTATGCGTTGAATTTCGAGGACGAAATTCTTTTGAGTGGGGGAGAACTGTAACATCCCAGTTTTAAATTAACTATGGTCAAGATTAAGCCATTAATTAAAGGTTAATTAGAGAATTAGGATTAATGGTTAATTATAGTAAATTGCTGACTGGTCAGGGATAATTGAATAAATAATAATGATCATAATGCCGTGAAAGGATGCATGTGCCCCTGGTAGTATAAGACAACTTCAGCTCTCTCTCTTACCTTCATTAATTCATGCTGACAGCCTCCTTGTGCATGCATATGATCCCTTCTCCCCTGTTTTCTCTTCTTCCCTCTCAATCGCGTTAAACAGCGAGAGAGTCGAGAGCTTCTGGAGGAACACCAACGCGGCTCTGTTCCACTCCCTGCCTTCTCCTTCCTCCCCATTGCCTTCTTCCTCCCCTTCTTCTTCTACCTGGAGCTGTTAGTATTCCAGTGGGAAGGCTGTGCTGGAAGTACCTTGGAGCTGTGGGAGAGACAAACCCGTAGGAGGAAAGGAGCAACTCTGGCCCAAGATCAACGCTGAGCTCGAGGGCTGTTGGAGGAGGAGTAACGAAAGGACGATCGGTCAGCCTTGCAACTGGAGAAGCCTCTGAACTCTGACAGCAGGTAGGGGGCGCTTGCATGTCAAATGCATGGTCCACGAACGGTACCGGATGAGTGTACTGCTTGAGTGTGTGTGTGCATGTGTTTACAATGATTAAAGCTTATGCATGATTTAAGATTCTGGATCTCGTGTGTTTTATAGTGGGTATACAACAATTCATGGGGGTGGCATAGTCTGTTAGTAATTAATAATGACGAATGAAATGCATGGCTATATCTTTCTTATCACTGTGAAGATATGTGTGTGTGCCCTTTAGTTGATTTGTTCGATGCTATCATCTTAATTCCCGATTGTGGCGTGTATTGGTGTGACTGGTAAATGCATTAGTTGCATGTGCAAAAGTGGGGTGACCCATGGAAGGTCATGAACCCCGAGGGAATGACTTCCAGCTACAGACCTTGGCTAGATCCTGATAGTGCTCGTGGTAGCCGTAGGAGCTAGAGAAGAGTCTCGAGACGCCCATGGGAGGCCGGTACCACTTGGTAAGAGCTGAAGGACGAGGGGCCAGAAGAAGGGAAACCGTAGCTGAAAGTCATTACCCGAGTCGGATCCGCAGGCATGCATATAGATATGAGCCTGATTGTGGTAGTGCACATAGTATGCGTGGAGTGTGTGTATGATTTCCGAGTGCGTGGTTGCATGTGTGTGTATGTGTGGAAATGAAATATACGTAGTATGTATGTTATAGATGTTATCTTGAATTGCATAAATTTAGTTAACCGATAACGCTTGAATGAAGGTAAGTGTGCATACTGACACTGATACCGAGTCCCTGATTGTCATTTTACATGTAGAAGCTCACCTCTACACCATTTTTCAGTGTGTGTGCAGGTCGGACTCTGAAGTGATGATGAGGATTCAAGTCCGAGTGTGGTGCACTCCGACTGTTGAACAATTGTATTGCATTATTATGTTTTGTCCGTGTAGCCTTGGCCGGCGTTTATGTAAAATGACGATTAAATACACTCACCTATAAAGATTGAATAGTCATGGTGTCACTTGTATGGTATTCGTAAGCCTTAGTAAATGCATGTATTCATATGTATGTGGTTCGTGCTGATTGGATGCGTTTTCCGACTGGAAGTGTTGCTAAACGTCTCGAGGGCCGTTGAGGAGCGAAATTATGTTAAGTTAGTAGTTCTGAGTGAAGATTTCTGGGTGGCCTTTCCGAGTGACATGTTATTCGACTCCGAGTGAAAATCATAAATAAATCCCGAGTGAGGAAGAGTTTGTATTTCCCCGAGTGAAAACATCAGATGATTCCTCACTGAGAGAGGAGTTCGAATAGTGGTTCAGAGTGGATTGGACCCTAAGTATAAGGTATGGGAAATCCGAGTGGAAGATGTAAAGTCCGAGTGAGTAAGAAATTGTGTCCCGAGTGGTGGGGTTTCGAATAAGTCCGAGTGGGACTTAACTACCTGATTTCCCGAGTGAAGGGCGAGCGTGAGGATTTACCGAGTGAACCCTTGTCCATATCCAATTGAGAAATTACCTTGTATCTGTGTTTGGTGGGGCCCTTGTGTTGGCCTCGCTTAGGCGGAGTCATACCTCGCCCGAGCGACTAGGACAGCTCGCCCAAGCGTGTGGAATCGCGCTGAAGCGAGTAGGTGTCAGTGTGGAACTTTACCCAAATACCTTCCTCTTCCGTTGTTGTATTATCATGTCTCGCTGGGCGGTGTTGGACCTCGCCTGAGCGAGTGGATGTTGTGGTTGGATCCGCTCAGGCGTTGTCGCGCTTTGCTGAACTGGATGGGCGGCGTGGACATTTCCTCCTTCCGTGGTTGCATCGTTGTGCTTCACTCAGGCGGCGTCCGGCTTCGCTTGAGCGAGCCAGCGTTATCTTAGTTTCGCCCAGGCGCTGCTGTGTCTCGCTGGACCAAACGGGTCGGTCCCAACCTTGTTTCCTCCGCTGATTACCATACGCACAAATATTCTTTTATTTCCCTTGCCTTCTTCTTTCTTTTTTATGCCGATTGACTAGTGGTTGGTTTTTGTGAAAAATTTCTCCCTATTTTTGGAATTATTATTTATTAAAAATTAGGGTGTTACATATTTGCTTCTTAAATCTATAAGGGGATGCAGCATTCTTTAGTTTTTTGGGAGTAACCTTTGTTGTCTCCTCCAACTCAACGTCTATTTTTTTTCATTTTCACTTTCTTCTACTTTTTCAGCTTGAATCTTTTCTTTTGCTTCTTCATTTTTATTTTGAGCTGGAACTGGATCAACTAGAGTCTTCCATGTCACCCCCTGGTTCTCCGGACCGAATCCCAATGTAATCAAGATAATTGATTAATAATTTATAATTGGATCGTAAGATAAATCGCCTATGATTGTATACAAAATAACAAAGTTTACAGCAGAAGAAGAATATATATACAGGGCACATACCTAGTCATATATATGAAGATATGAGAAAAGGCTCGGCAAAGCACGCAAAGATACAACACAAGCCTATTAGGCCACAATCAATCTTACAGATAAGTAATAAACATGCATTGCCTAATATATATATATATATATATATATATACATATGCATCTTAATATATATATATATATATATATATATATATATATACATATGCAACATACATCTCCAATGTCCATATTCCATAAGTGACCATATTTGATTCAATCTTACTATCCTAAACCATCAATACTTATACATTCCCAAAATGGCTACATGACCAACACATTTCATTCATCAAATGGGTACGAATTCAATACCCCAAATATTAATACATCATCCACTCATATTGTTATTTACAACACATCCATCAATATCAATATTTATCATCACTATATACATTTTATTCATAATGAAATAATTTACAACCGCTGTCGGCCAAGGCATTCCAATACCACTATTTACCTTCACCAAAGCTTTACTTTAAAAATATCCTCATCCCATGATATTCCTGCATCAATGCTAAAAAATGGACAACATGGGAGAGTGAGTTTTATATTTTAAATGACGAATATGAATACAATTGAGATTATATACATATGCATATTAACATCATGTATGCTTTGCTAAATCATCAATAATCATCATGATTTGCTCATCTCAATGATATACATATATTATATTCATCAATCAATTCATAGCAAAGCAAGCACATATACACATCTTCTTTCAATGCCACAATGGGTCAATATCATTGTCATCAACCATAGACAAACAAATCTTTCATTACATTAGGCCATCACATAGAACATTTTCATATTCAATGTCATTTTGTTGTATTCATATTTTACATGTTGTCTTTTAGGTGATTCATTTACCCATCTCATCATCATCACATCTGAATCTCAATCATCATCAATCATCATCACCTTTTGGCATATCCCCATGCTATATGCAAATGCTCTTAGGCTAATGCATATGCACAATGGAATCAATAACAAATGGGGATCCGACTGTGGGAAATATCATTATATCAAATATGGCTCAAGCATGATCACATACCATGCCCCTACTGCAGTAGTATAACGTGTACACATATCTTATAATACATACATAATCACCAAATTTTACTGGTACCAAATCGCATTGCCCATTTTGCAACACCGGTTATTTTCACCATGACCGCGGTAAACAATATAATCAATAATATAAGGTGTTGCAGGCCAGCTATGATCCAAAGGACAACTGGGGACACCTGCTCCTCAAAGAGCCACCCCCCACAGGGTCTGAAACATCCTAAATTTAGAATGAAAACAACCTGGAACAAAAACAATTTTTCAAAATTGAATAAACCAAATAGACCATAAAGCAACCGGGTAACAAAAGAAATAAGAGAAGGGAAGGCAAGAGAAAATAAAACTGATTCGAGAGGGCATACAGCGGAAGAAGGAAACACTCAGCGAAGCCCAAAACCAGCAATTCACTCGGTTAAGCGAGAATCCATACACTTGAGCGAAGCAGCTCCAATCGCTCGGGCGAGGCACCAATCGCTTAAGCGGTGACAACACAAGGTCTTCCCAAGTCCACACTCGCTGGAGTGAGTACCTTGATCGCTGGGGCGAGAAGCCACACTCGACTATCCAGACGATCGAAATTCAGAGTTATCCTTCAACTCATTCACTCGGAAAATGATAGCTAACTCACTCGGCACGCCACAACCTATTCGCTCGGATTATTTATATCGTCCGCTCAGAATTCATCAAAGGGATTTCTCTCAGAATCCTTATGAGTAGCCCCTACTCAGAAAGAGCCCAACACGAGTCACCAGCATATAACACAGGTCTATACACAATCATACACTCGGAATATCCATTATCTTAACATTATATATGTATATATATTGACCAATACTTATAATTCCATACAAGTAACCCATATCTATAATTCTCCTAATCAATCTTTATAAACAAATATGCTTAATCGTCATTTTACATAAGAGCTGGCCAAGGCTACACTGACTAAACATAATGAATACAATATAAGCACTCCACAATCGGGGTACACCACACTCGGACTTGAGGCCCTGTCAGCACTTCCGAGCCCGATCTGCACATACTGAAAAATGGTGTAGGGGTGAGCTTTCACATATACAATGACAGCTATTGGCTCGGCTTAGCATACATATTCCCTTAACAATAACATTAATAATACTTAGCCTCAGCGTTAAACACACACACAAATCCAGTCGGAATTCCTTAATAGCATTCACAGATTTTAAGGAGTGTGTTGCTCTCGTCAATGATGCACCTACCTATATGCATGCGGATCCGACTTAATAATAACTCTCAGTTACAGATCCCTTTTCTGGCCCCTCGTCTGATAACCCTTACCGTGTGGTACCGGTCTCCCATGGACGTCTCGAGACTTAACTCTAGCTCCCACGGCTACCACGGGTCCTCTCAGAATCTAGCCAAGGGTCTGTAGCTGGAAATCATCTCATTGGGTTCCTGACCTTCCACAGGTCACCCTCTATTCATAAATGCAACCTTATGCATGTCACGGTAGTCATCCACACTCAGCAAGTTCATCTTAAGCAATTCATATCGTATCCACCCGGAAGTCAACAATAGACCACACAATGTGCTTGACATTCTCATTACAATTAACATGCAATTTATACATTAACTCCACAACATCACCAATGTCATCATACATCTCTAGGACAGCCATAGTCATACACCACCCAGCTAATAATTATCATTCATTCGGACTCCACTCAGCAGCACGCACAATATATATATATATATATATATATCAAACAGCACATCCTGAACGCATGCATGTGGGTACGAAATAATCAACAGAACTCTACTAACACACATATACAATATCCAATGATCAACAGTCAAACACCTCACAGGGTCATCATAATCATAATCATACAAACACATAAGGTAATACGTTCACTCGGACCGTCCAGAAACTATGCATTTGACATGCAGAGCGCCCCCTACCTGGGATGAAGATTCTAAAGGCTCCAAGGGCTTGCAGCTCCAGTCGGTTGCTCCGCTCAGCCCATTCACTCGTTCTCAATGGAGCGACCCTGCATCAGTCATCCACCATTACACCTGGCTTTGGAGGAACTCCGAGCCACTCCCACTCTTAAACGGTTCTGCATGCAAGATTAGCGGGGAGACCCAAGCCCCCAGGGCACCACATTGACCTTCTACTCGGTCCAGTGGGGATTTCCAAGCTTCTGAGACGCCTAGTTCTCTGCTCGCTCTCTTGAGCAGCTCCAATCACACGTTGGTGAACGCTCCAACCTTCTTGAAGCTCTTCGTGGTGTAGATTTTCACTGAGACTCGGCAGCCTCGAGCAAGGAGAGGGAGAAAGAGGGAAGTCGACGGAGGAGCCATGGGGAAGAAGACTGGTTGCATGCAGAGGGAATGCACACCCTCACCCTCTCTGGCTCGTCGAGTCAAGAAGGAGGACTCTGATCCTCAGCCTCCATGGTTGCGAGCTCACGGTGCAGAGAGCAGAGAAGAAAGAAGAAGAAAAGGAGAATGAAGAGCGAAGAAGAAGGGAAGAAGAGAGGACAGAAAGAAGAGAAGTCTGAAAGGGAAAAATGAATGATAGGGTGGCCCAGTAGCCAATATACGCATGCACGGAGAGAAGGGGAAGTGGGGTGGGAAAGCGTGAAGCAGTACACCAATCACAATCAGCCAGCAATTATTAATTAATCACTCTTAACCAGTCATTATTTCTTAAGTTGAGTTAATTAAGTTAATTATAATTATTAAATAATTTTCCCACCTTGCAATTATTATTTCAATGATTTATTTTCATTCGACAATTAATTATTAAATCGGGATGTTACAGTTCTCCCCCTCTCAAAAGAATTTCGTCATTGAAATTCAAACACATGCTTAGCCTCACTGAACCACTCGGAAAATCACTGCCATACCACAATAAGCAATTACACATCTATGTACCTCAAGTATTCATCCATTGCTTAAATTCCAGTCGGTAAAATTGGCTTCCAAAGCAATTTACCGACCGCTCCACCCATAAAACCGAGACATCATTCTTAACACATTTCTACTCGGAAGTGTCACCATTGACTCGGAATAACATTCCTTTCTTTCACTCAGACTACCTCAACAAACAGATCGGAATACCACAGTCATGCTCCGACTGCAACTCTTCGCTTCTCAACGTTCCCGACTGCTTCATAATTTCTAATCAGCATAAATAAAACAGCTCTTCATAGTCTTCATTACATTCGGGATTCCATTTCCCACGTAGTTACCCCCATTCAACTCTGTCAGTTCACCCTAGCCATTGACACTTTCCAGTTCGTTGGCCGCTCGGCCTTACACTCCCAACACCGATCGGCATATTAACACCATCGGGTTCCCCGACTCAATGAGTCACTCGGCATGACAAAGAGCTTACACAAAGTATAGGCTCGACATTGGGTCGCATGGGACACATTCTAGATGTTATTCAACCAATTGGGAAGAATCTAGTCGGTAAACAACATTACTGACTCCCTATAATACCCACTACGACCGATTCATCTCAGATTAAGCTCTTGGATTTCCAAAATTTCGACCACAAAATTTCTTTCTTAACCAAAATGAACACTCAAACGAGTTCCCATATGCTTCAATTGGCACACTTGCCTAGATTTGCCTCATATAGGCACCACACTCGGTTCTAACATCTCAGATTCTTAACCATTCCTTTGGCTAACTTCATGCCTATAACCCACGAATGTCACTCGGCCCTCTCACTCGAAAGTATCAATCGGGGTTTTAAGGGCAGTTCTCATCCATAAATCCTTCCACTTGCAAAATTTACTCGTAAATCAAGCCTACCTCGAAACCAACCCGAGTCCAAGCCCAGCAGTCCCAAACACTGATCTGAGTACGATTTCAAATAAATCCTTTTCTTGGATATCTACTCCTCTTGGAGATCCTTCACTCGGAGACTTTCTATTTACCAGATTTCCACTCAGAATTCAGGCTTATTCCAAACATAAATCTGAGTTCAGACTCAACAGCTCAACATCACCCGAACACAGCTTTGAATAAGTTTACCGCTCGGTATTTACTCCCCCTTGGGTAATTCACTCGAAAACTTGCACACTCGAAGTTCCATTTGCCGACCAGAAGTACTTTTCTCCTGGATAGAGATCACTTGGTGGAATATCACACGGGTATTAAGAATTCCACACTCGATGCCTTTCCACTCAGAACCGCTCCACACGGTAGCATCCACTCGGAAGTGGTACACTTCGAGACACTTCACCCGAAATTCACACAACTCGGATATTTCACTTTGATTTTGCCTAACACAGAAGTGCCATTCGGACACAGCTCCTTATTGATGACCCAAACGATGCTTCACTCGGAATATCATAATTTTCGCTCAGCAGTTCTTTCTCCCAGAAGGATTTCACTCGGAACCATCTCCACCCTCACACACTCGGAACATACTAATCTTTACCGAGCAATCCTCACCTTACCAAACACCTTGGCTCAAGGTCCAGGTTTCCTTATTAAACTTACAGTACCACTCGGCTAACTTATAAAACTCTAATTTTAGTGGTAAATTTGATCACCCTTCTTATTTCAATAACCAATCGTCCCTTTAGTAGCCGTTCCGCACTCAACAACCTCTAATCCTCTCGGAGGCAACATGACAAGGTTAAGCAGTCCTCATTTTGATACATAGCCACTTATGATCCACTTAATACAACTCCTCTCTTTACTCGGGGCAGCCTAAAAGACTCACCATCACCATAAGCAGCTACAACTTCACCTGCCCGACTCATGAATTACTGCATCCATCTTATAGGATGACGTCTCATTCCTATAGGGTTACAACAATTACACAGTCACTGCAACATGTACGCTGCCACAATGCTTACGGCATGAAGAGTCATCTCAAGACAGCATGACTCACACTGACCTAATTCACTCAACTAATACTAATTCACACGGTAATTAATGGCAGTTCACATACACATTAGAAGCAGTACATCTACATCAACATTATGCATCACACAGGGTACATCATACAACAACAAGCATGAAAATCATTTATCACTTCTGTAAAACTGGATGACGGCAATACAACAATCAGCTTCTAGCCAACACCGAGTAAGTATTTCCTCTAAATCTTATTCATTACAAAATCATGGCTCGGATTAAATTCTCAATTCTCAGCTATATAATGACATCACTTATTCAGCTTCATGCAATTCAGTCCGGATTAGTAATTCACAATCACATGTTGTCATAACACACTGCGGACTCGGCAACGGCACTAGTGTATATACAGGCACTCAATCGGATTTCATACCAATTATTCATGGCTATAACATTGTTCACTACAGCATGCACCATAACCATAACCACACATTCCACTCAACAATAGCATCATTATATATATATATATGTTCATCCGATCGAACTTACTCAAATCAATTCCAAACTACATTAAGGATTTCATTCACAACATCATATCCAATCGGGAGTTGCTCAATAACGTACATTCTCAATTATGACACCACATTACACTCGGTAACAGTATCGGTACATATATATTCATTCAGTCGGAATCCACTTGTACGTCATCATCTAGTCGGGGTTCATTCAAATCATTCAAATCCATGCAAACCATGTTAGTCTCCTTAACAACGTTCTCACACGCACCAACCAACTCACTCAGCTAATACTTACTCACAAGAATTAATGGCAATTCACATGCATATATAAGCACATATTCACATCAACATTATCATGATGCACCACGTAGGGCACGTCACACAGCAACAATCATGTAATATAATTTACCCCTACGGTAAAACAGTATAATGGCTACAGGCTTCCGACTTACACAAAAGTCATACACCTCTTCATTACTCATAAGTTAGCGCAACTCTCCTGATGACATTCGTCAAGTAGCAGTTACTATCACCCCAAAATGGTATAATAACAGTCGGTTTCCGACCATTACCGCGTAATTACTTCTTCCTTAGATCTTATCCACCTTAAACCATACAGTATCATATATATGTATATACGTATATGTGTGTACCAACATTCAATGCATACACGCTATCATTTAACCAGAACACATTCAAGCATCATTCAATCAGAATCTATCCAGCCAGCTCTCGGCTATATCACTTACATTATTTATAATCCATATAATCACAGCCATAGGCTCACTTTGCACTTTGCGACAGCATCAACACATATATATATTCAATCATCCAATTGGAATATCAAATTCACATTCGGCCATACAATTCATATCATTCACCACAGCATGCATTACAGCCACAACATCATATCGCATCCAGCCATAACATTAATATACATACATTCATTCAATCGGATTCCATTCAATCATGTTATTCTAAATAACATTCCACATATTCATGTAATTCATATTGAGCTCAACAACCATTATAGTGTGCACACATTCCTTTCACCCGGATTTAAAAGGGACTCCTCACTCGGAAATACTCAGTCACCCTTCACTCAGGAAATACTTAACAGTTATCACTCTAAGGGTATCAGGATCGATTCCCACTCGGTATCACCCGTCCTCTTCACTCATTCTCACTCGGCAACTATAATCTCTCCTACTCTGGTTTTCCCACTAAGTCAAGACTCACTCGGATTTTCTAGCTACTTAATGATTTATTATAATGGATCCACTCAGAGTCGTAGGTGTCATCTTCTGGTCGGTAAACTCTCGCTCGGCATCACACTGTCTCATTCACTCGGGATTACCTAGGTTTCCTTTCACTCAGAGGGAGTCACTAACTCTCTTCCCACGTCAACACTCGTCTCCATTTTCTACTTATAGTTAAACTAATCTTTCACACACAACAAATACGCATACATATATTACTCAAATCTTCATGTACAATATATGAGTTCACGCAACATAGAGGGTGTAATTAATTACAGGCACCAAATTATGTCTTCTACTCCAAAGGGTTCAGGTTCAAGTAAAAGGAACTAAGGCTAACACATTTCTTGTATCTCAAATCATATACTATTCATTCATCACACGTTCAAATTCCTCAACAAGGCACAGGCATACAACCACACCATTCATATACTAAATCATCAAACACATACAATACCGATTAAGTTAGGGCATACAATCAATCGGACCAGGAGGGAAATGACCACTCGGTCATACTGCATACAACCGCTTACACTTGGTAAGTATACCTTGGCCTTGGACCTTTCGGTCTGCTCTGATACCAAAATGAAACATCCTAAATTTAGAATGAAAACAACCCGGAACAAAAACAATTTTTCGAAATTGAATAAACCAAATAGACCATAAGTCAACCGGGTAACAAAAGAAATAAGAGAAGGGAAGGCAAGAGAAAATAAAACCGATTCGAGAGGGCATACAGCGGAAGAAGGAAACACTCAGCGAAGCCCAAAACCAGCAATTCACTCGGTTAAGCGAGAACCCATACACTTGAGCGAAGCAGCTCCAATCGCTCGGGCGAGGCACGAATCGCTTAAGCGGTGACAACACAAGGTCTTCCCAAGTCCACACTCGCTGGAGTGAGTACCTTGATCGCTGGGGCGAGAAGCCACACTCGGCTATCCAGACGATCAGAATTCAGAGTTATCCTTCAACTCATTCACTCGGAAAATGATAGCTAACTCACTCGGCACGCCACAACCTATTCGCTCGGATTATTTATATCGTCCGCTCAGAATTCATCAAAGGGATTTCTCTCAGAATCCTTATAAGTAGCCCCTACTCGGAAAGAGCCCAACACGAGTCACCAGCATACAACACAGGTCTATACACAATCATACACTCGGAATATCCATTATCTTAACATTATATATATATATATATATATATATTCACCAATACTTACAATTCCCTACAAGTAACCCATATCTATAATTCTCCTAATCAATCTTTATAAACAAATATGCTTAATCGTCATTTTATATAAGAGCCAGCCAAGGCTACACTGACTAAACATAATGAATACAATATAAGCACTCCACAATCGGGGTACACCACACTCGGACTTGAGGCCCTGTCAGCACTTCCGAGCCCGATCTGCACATACTGAAAAATGGTGTAGGGGTGAGCTTTCACATATACAATGACAGCTATTGGCTCGGCTTAGCATACATATTCCCTTAATAATAACATCAATAATACTTAGCCTCAGCGTCAAACACACACACAAATCCAGTCGGAATTCCTTAATAGCATTCACAGATTTTAAGGAGTGTGTTGCTCTCGTCAATGATGCACCTACCTATATGCATGCGGATCCGACTTAACAATAACTCTCAGTTACAAATCCCTTTTCTAGCCCCTCGTCTGATAACCCTTACCGTGTGGTACCGATCTCCCATGGACGTCTCGAGACTTAACTCTAGCTCCCACGGCTACCACGGGTCCTCTTAGAATCTAGCCAAGGGTCTGTAGCTGGAAATCATCTCATTGGGTTCCTCACCTTCCACAGGTCACCCTCTATTCATAAATGCAACCTCATGCATGTCACGGTAGTCATCCACACTCAGCAAGTTCATCTTAAGCAATTCATATTGTATCCACCCGGAAGTCAAAAATAGACCACACAATGTGCTTGACATTCTTATTACAATTAACATGCAATTCATACATTAACTCCACAACATCACCAATGTCATCATACATCTCTAGGACAGCCATAGTCATACACCACCCAGCTAATAATTATCATTCATTCGGACTCCACTCAGCAGCACGCACAATATATATATATATATATATCAAACAGCACATCCTGAACGCATACATGTGGGTACGAAATAATCAACAGGACTCTACTAACACACATATACGATATCCAATGATCAACAGTCAAACACCTCACAGGGTCATCATAATCATAATCATACAAACACATAAGGTAATACGTTCACTCAGACCGTCCAAAAACTATGCATTTGACATGCAGAGCGCCCCCTACCTGGGATGAAGATTCCAAAGGCTCCAAGGGCTTGCAGCTCTAGTCGGTTGCTCCGCTCAGCCCATTCACTCGTTCTCAATGGAGCGACCCTGCATCAGTCATCCACCATTACACCTGGCTTTGGAGGAACTCCGAGCCACTCCCACTCTTAAACGGTTCTGCATGCAAGATTAGCGGGGAGACCCAAGCCCCCAGGGCACCACATTGATCTTCTACTCGGTCCAGTGGGGATTTCCAAGCTTCCGAGATGCCTAGTTCTCTGCTCGCTCTCTTGAGCAGCTCCAATCACATGTTGGTGAATGCTCCAACCTTCTTGAAGCTCTTCGTGGTGTAGATTTTCACTAAGACTCGGCAGCCTCGAGCAAGGAGAGGGAGAAAGAGGGAAGTCGACGGAGGAGCCATGGGGAAGAAGACTGGTTGCATGCAGAGGGAATGCACACCCTCACCCTCTCTGGCTCGTCGAGTCAAGAAGGAGGACTCTGATCCTCAGCCTCCATGGTTGCAAGCTCACGGTGTAGAGAGCAGAGAAGAAAGAAGAAGAAAAGGAGAATGAAGAGCAAAGAAGAAGGGAAGAAGAGAGGATGGAAAGAAGAGAAGTCTGAAAGGGAAAAATGAATGATAGGGTGGCCCAGTAGCCCATATACGCATGCACGGAGAGAAGGGGAAGTGGGGTGGGAAAGCGTGAAGCAGTACACCAATCACAATCAGCCAGCAATTATTAATTAATCACTCTTAACCAGTCATTATTTCGTAAGTTGAGTTAATTAAGTTAATTATAATTATTAAATAATTTTCCCACCTTGCAATTATTATTTCAATGATTTATTTTCATTCAGAAATTAATTATTAAATCGGGATGTTACAGGGTCGGCCACATGCAGCTCCCCGTAGCTATACATGGGCAGCTTCGTGACTTACACACCGAGTCACAGGGGAAAATAAGAATGCTCGTGCACAGAGCCGCCCTCCCACTAGGCCGGCCGGGGGAATCCCCTAATACTCCAACACCGACAGCTATGATATGCCATGGATGCAAATGTCAATCAATGGATTCTCACACTATGCATCCTATCATGCCACTCATCAATCATCATCATCACCAACACCATCATACAATCTTTTAGTGGAGTTTAACATCGTTGGTTTTAGTCATTGCTTTCAAGTCTTAAGTGTGGCATTACATTTCAATATATTTATATCATACATGCAAGTCAATACTTGCAACATTCACAATGGCATTACAACATCAACAACATTCAACAATCTTTGAGCAATATTAAAGGAATGCCTAGCATCTGTATTCATCTTTTATTCATCAACATCACCATATAATTCTTAGTGGGTTTTCATCTTATTTGATCATTACCATTGTTTCATATATTAGTATGGTATCACAACAATCCATTGATATAATTCAAACCACACATACACAAGGTCACACTTGCATTCATTCACAATGGCACTCAACAATCATCAATAATAACAATTATCCTTTTATTCAAGGAATTGATCAACAATTATCATCCATCATTAATCATTATTGATATCATCTCTGATTCATCATTTTACAACATATACATTGTCATGCAATCATCCCTCATTGGCTTCATCATCATGCAAAGGTGTTTATACAACCACACAATTTACTTTTCATTATCTTCTCACCAAGTCATATTACTAGTGGTGGAATACTCATGCCTTTCATGACATATATTAGGCACACATACATTTTGCCAATTTATAACTCAATCCCAAAACACCACTAAGACACACTATAACACCCTAATTTTTAACAAATAAATAAACCCAAAACAGGGAAATTTTTCCAAATTTTAGAGTTTGCAAAACATACATAATCTGCCCAAAATAATGCTTGAAGTAAGATAGAAACAATGAAAGGGCGGAGAGGGCAAAAACCGACCAGAAGAAGACCCAGCGGAAGAATAAACAACGCCTGAGCGAACCCACAATACAACGCAAACTCGCTCAAGCGAGATCAGACTCCGCTTGAGCGAGGCAGTCCAACTCGCTCGAGCGAACACTCAATCGCTTAGGCGAAGCCGATCCAAAAGCCTTCTAACCAAACACATCGCTGGAGCGAATCCATCATTCCCTGAAGCGAGAAGCCACTCACCCGGCATTCCTTCACTCGGGATCCAAAGGTTCCATTCACTCGGTAATTCATGATCATCCTAGTCGGTATTCATAAACTTCCTCACTCAGAATGTCACCCAATCAAATACCACTCGGTATATTTCAACCTTAAGTCACTCGGAATATTATTACATCTCTCACTCGGAGAACACATAGACCTTCCTTCACTCAGAAGGGGTCTCCACAACCATACTCCACTCGGAATATTCTAGCCAGATTCACTCGACATATGATATCTTACTCACTCGGGGAAACCATTAAATTAAGTCCCACTCGGACTTGCTCAGACCTTAATCACTCGGGTATAAAACCTCATTCACTCGGATTATACTTGTATCACATACTTAGAATATATTCCAATCTAACCCATTACAACAAATCTTCCATCGGAAGAGATTCACTCGGGCTTCCACTCGGGCATATTCAAACTCCTTTCCCCACTCGGGGTTTACTTATATTTTTCACTCAGTAATACTCAAGCCCGTAATCACTCGGGAAATTCTCCCATGAAAGCCTACACAGATTGAGTTCATCAAAGGGAATTTCTCTCAGAATCCATTTAAGTATTCATCACTCGGAAAAGAAGGCCAAACATCATAGCCTCACTCGGCTCGACTCCCACAATAATGTTTCACTCGAAATTCTTTACCTTAACATTATTCTATCCAACATCATTTATATTCCAGTCGGTAAGAAGCATCAAATCAATATAAATCGCTTATATATATATATATATACTCTCTGATTCACAAATCCGACTACTCATTCAGCAACACTCTTCAACCGATTCATATCTATATTATCAATATAACATACATATATATATATATACCAAGGACTTTCATCAAGCATACAATGCTCATGCTCTCAGCATGGCATCGAGTCTAACTCTGAGGTCTTCAATTATATTAGGATTAATCTATGAATCCTCATCATACATACGTATTCATCCGATTGCCCACTCGGTAATTAGCGTTCAACATTATATGCACTCGGCATTTCCACAGCAAATCAGATGACTCAGTAACTCATGCACTCGGCAATCCTATGCCATCCACTCGGATTTATTGTTTACAACATACATCTCATGCTATCTTATGGGATCCACTCGGCCTTAGTATTTCTAAGCCTCACATGTCATTTTATATAAAATTCCACTCGGAATTATCATGCCAGTCCCCATCCTATGCACTCAACATACACATATTTAATATCATGCATTGCATGTATTTATTCATACCATTACACACATAAGGACCAATAACAAACCACACAATGCACTCGGCATTCATAATACAAATAACATACATCTCATGCATTAACTCACATCATCGCAAATATCATCATACGTCTCTTGGACGGATAATCATGCACAACTTAAATAATAAACATCAATCCGGGTTTAACTCAACAACATACAGCATCCAACAAAACACAACACAGTAGAATAATGTCACCCGGAAACCTGTCCATAAACTATGCATTTAAGATGCAATGGCTCCCCTTACCTGGAATGACGATCCAGAGGCCATTGGCCACTCCTCCACTCACAGAACGACTCGGCCCCAGCCACAGCAACACTCTGCTCGGCTTTGGAGAATCAACTCTGCCTCCTTACGAGCATCAGAGTCTCCTAGGCTCAACATCATCTTCTCCCACGACCAGTAGAGGATTCCAACACTCCTCTTCACCCAAGCATCACAGCTTCAAAGGTATGACATCGTCCTCACCAACAGTGGAGGACCACATGCTTCCAAAGCATCATCTATGCCTTCCTCTTCACAACAGCAGCACAACACAGCCTCAACAACAGTGAGCCACTCTTCTCAAATGAGGCACCCACACAAACTGCTGTCGGCTCCCAACCGAGGCTCCAACAGCCCCACGAATAAAAGAAGAAGAAGAAGAGGAAGCAGAAGGACCAGGGGAAACAAAGGAGGAACCCATCCTCCAAAACACACAGCCCTGCTGTCCCACACACAGCCACACGCTGTTTCCTTTCACAGCCACACCATTCCAGTCAGTCCAACATGATGCGTGAGTGGAAGAAGAAGATGAAGGAGACGAAGATGAAGCAGCAGGGGAGGAGGAAGCAAGAGCTTCATAGAGTTTTAGAGAGAAGAAGAAGCGTTTCTCCTCCTTTCGGAACATAAAACACGAGAGAGTGAAGAGAGTGAGAGGGAAACCGAAGCTTATCATCACACCCATACTCTTCCATCAGCCATCACCTTCACATTTAATGTAAGTCCCATCAGCATCCCATCCTTATATAATGTAAGTCCCATCCAACTAAAGCCATCAGCCATCAACGTGGGGACCACACGGGAAGGAAGGGAAGAGAGAGAGAACCGAAGCTTCTTCATGACCACCAAAGGCACCTTGGTCATATGCTATCATCATTATTATTATTATTCAATCAGTTAACTTAAATGGGCAATTACTCTTAATTAACCTCTAACTTAATCAACCTGTAACCTTAATCCTGAAATTTACCACACCCGGTAATTAATTAAAAATCGGGATGTTACATTTCTCCCCACCTTTAAGGAATTTTGTCCCCGAAATTCAACATGAACCGGTCACAAAAAGCACTCGGCATATCACTGCATGCCACACATCAATTACATATCAATGCTTCCGAAGCATTCACCGACTGGTCAATTCCAATCGGCACAATTTCACCTCTCAAACGGTTTGTAGATCACACCACAAGAAATTCTGAGACACAACACTTTCCACTCGGAAATGTCACATCTGACTCGAAAATCACCCATTCGGGTATGCACTACTCGGAAATATTCCAACTCGAGCAGTACAACAAATTCAAGGCTTTACTTCACCTCAGAAAACTTCACTCAGCAATTCTTTTCCCCAAAAAGATTCTACTTGGAATTACATTCCTTTCATTCAGTCATCCACATTTTAATACACTAATATTTACTGCACACTCGACACACTCTGATCTTTGCTTGGAGCAGTCCGATAGACTCAAGCCATCCCCATAAGCAGCTACAGTCTCACTTGCCCGACCTATGAACTGTTGCATCCAACTTATAGGATGATGCCTCATTTCTATAGGGTCACAACAATTGCATTAAGTCACTGCAAAATGCACACTACCACAATTCCTATGGCATGCAGAGTCACACCGGAACAGCATCCTCGCACCCTTTTTCACTCACACTGACTACATTCACTCAGGTAATGTCAATCTACATGAAAATTAATGGCAACTCTTACCATTTTATAAGCAATACATCCGAATCAACATCACCATTAGGCACCAACAGTGATGCATCTCATGCCAACAGTCAGCAAACATCAATCATTCTCACAGTTAAATGCATATTATCAATGGATTTCCGACTCATTCAAGGCACATATCCTGGTCTCACGCATACACTAGGGTATATTGCATGATATCAATCATCAAATATCTATTACACTCACCATAAAATGGCATAATAGCAATCGGTTTTCAGCCCAAACCGAGTAATTGTCTCTTCTTTAAATCTATTCATTACAAAACCATGGCTCAACAGCCTAACAATCCCTCAACTCATCATTCATCACTGGCCACAACTCAGCCTTAAGCTACTTAGTTACTAGGCTCACTAAGCTATATAGCTCTGGGTCACCATAAATTTTTCATCATCACTATATTTAATACCATAGTATACCCGGAATTCAATGTTACCATTCGGCATTTGCTTTCCCTCTTACAATAATTCATACCTCAAGGATATATTATACAATTTCCTTACTCGGCTCAACAACTCACAAGATTAACAAATTATCAAACTTAAAATTCATAAGGGGTCACCATTTATCCATCATGGGTCAAACTCACAACATCTAATCCATCAGTCACTCGGTTTCTTCAACCAACCACCTAATCAACAGGATCACATACCTAGTGGCCAACATCCACCACTCATTCACTCAGTTTTCACCAACCAGAAACCGAGACTCTACCATAATCTAATCTGCACCAGGGTTTACATTCAATCACTTATATCATATATATATATCACACAGGGTTCACGTGCCAGGGTACAAAACATCCTTCTCAAATGGCACTACCACACACAGAATTTAAATTCATCACACTGAGGAATCTCTAAAATATTATTACTTAATCAACTCAATATATGGGTTCTATTCCATCCAACATACATTCCTTGGCCATGAGCCACTAGCTCAGCTTACACAAAAGACCTAATAACCAACCTATACAAGGGTCACAACATTTATTATCCTATTCCTTCATAGCTGACTCAAGCTTAGAATTACCCTAAGCATTTTATAGGCAACCGGGTCAGGGTAGCAATAACTCTTCTACCCTCAAATCAACATCACAACAGTAGTACCTTTCACTACTGTCCTCAACCAGAACTCATAGCTATATAATCACACAATCATGCCTAAGCATACGTCAAATTCAATAGTAATTCATAAGCAATGATGACACTTGGTCATATTGCATACAACCGCTTACACTCGGTAAGCATACCTTCGCCATGGACCTTTTGGTCTGCTCTGATACCAAAATATAACACCCTAATTTTTAACAAAAAAATAAACCCAAAACAGGGAAATTTTTCCAAATTTTAGAGTTTGCAAAACATACATAATCTGCCCAAAATAATGCTTGGAGTAAGATAGAAACAATGAAAGGGCAGAGAGGGCAAAAAGCGACCAGAAGAAGACCCAGCAGAAGAATAAACAGCTCCTGAGCGAACCCATAATACAACGCAAACTCGCTCAAGCGAGATCAGACTCCGCTTGAGCGAGGCAACCCAACTCGCTCGGGCGAACACTCAATCGCTTAGGCGAAGCCGATCCAAAAGCCTTCCAACCAAACACACTCGCTGGAGCGAATCCATCATTCACTGAAGCGAGAAGCCACTCACCCGACATTCTGATAAGTCTTGAAAAGACTTAATTATTCTGCTTTTTATTTGACTTAATTCATTGTTTAGTAATTAGTTTAGCCTTATTATTTAATTAATTGCTAATAATTTATAATTTATTTAATTATTTCAAAAGTCCTTAATTTATGTAAAGAAACTGATTAAAAACATTAATTAGTTAAGAAATTGAGTTTTCATTAACCCAGCATGCAAATACTGGACAATCAGTAAACAAATGCTGGGCAAATTAGTTGTTTATTGATGCAGGAAAAAGAGCGCTCAAGCCGAAAGGAAAAAGCCGAGCGAGATTTGGAAAATCCGAGTGAGACTTCACAAATCCGACTGAAAAGAGTTCAAAAAAATACCGACTCTAAAATAGAACAGGGAATCGAAGACAAAAAGAAGAACCCCAGCATCAATTTCAGAGTGCCGATTGAATAATCAATTCGCTCAAGCGAGAGTTAAATTCGCTCAAGCAAGGGTCAAAAATCGTTCAAGTGAGCAAGTTCGCTCAAGCGTAACCCCAAAATATCACTCTCGCCCAAGATTCTCCATAACGCTTAAGTGAGAAGGCAACACTGCAGTACATATCTCAAGTTCGCCCAAGCGAGAACCCAGTTCGCTCAAGCGAAAAGGCTGATATTTAAAACAGCGATTGTTCCCTCCAGAATCCACTCAGCACCAGTGTTGTTTCCTGCAGCCTTCTCTCCTACTTCTGCACCTTAGTAATTTAAGTAGTGAGCTGTTAATTAGTTAGTGTTGAGCTGTAAATTAGTTAATGATGAACTAGAATCTGTTAAGAGCTAAGCTGTAATTAGTTAGTTAGTTTAGTCGTTAACTTAAGTTTTCTAAGTTATTAGTTAAGTTAGTTAGTTAGGTAGATGCCTATATATATATGTTTGTACATATTCTGTAAAAGAACAGAGACAGATTCACATAGAATACATCGAACACAATTCATTCAAACTTCGAACATCTCACTACTTTATTTTCTCTCTCTAAATCCTCTCCTCCATGACGTTCCACAATCCTTCGATGGAACCAAAGTCAATGGAGTTCTAAATCCCTAAGGTTGGGATTGCGAAGGTTAGCAATGGAATCTTGAAGCTGTGAGCAAGGAAATCAACTTCTAGATCCTGAGGCGAACAAGCTGAGGAGTGAATCTGAATTGCTGGATTGACAAATCTAGAACTGATGAAGAACTTCGCTAGTGAGGAATCATGGTTGAAGCTTAGGTAACTTCCAGCTTTCTAACTAGTTCAGGCCTAATCAATTTAGGTGAATAGTTAGAGTTCAACCTCCTATTTTGCATTAGATTCTTAGGTTAATTGAGCACTTAAGGAATTAAGGTTCGATGCTTAAGGATTAGTGTTTTTCACCTAAGGAATTAGGGAATAACCACAAGCGGATTGTCCTCTGGATTATGAAGTTTGATTATACTTTAATTGCATGTTCCTTGATTAATTTGTGAACCGAAGCAATCCTGACCTGTTTTCTATTAATCACCTTTCACATTTCATCTTAACTCTGTTTCTGGAAATACAAAAACAACTATAAAACGTTAAAACAACCAAAAACCGAATGAACTTTCTGTGCTTGTGTTGGTTCAGCTTGTACTAGTCCAAGATTGAGGTACTTACCACAATCCTTGTGGGACGATCAAATATAATACAATTTTCACGATTGGACCGGTACTAGACTGAATCGTTTTACTTTTGTTTGCATTTAATACATAGTTTGAATTTTGTTTTTATTAGTAGTAGTTTGTTGTTTTCGTGTAGCTGTAGTCGTAGCTGTGAATCGTTCTTTTGTTTGACATTTGTTGTATGCAGTCAAGGAGCAGAGGAGAGCCTTTCTTCTTTGATCCTGACATCGACTTATTAGAACGTAAACTGAGAAAAGAGAAAAAGTAAAAAGAACAAAAAGAAATGGAACAGAGGAGAGTTACATTAGGTGACTATTCCCGGCCGACTGAAGAAGGATCGCGATCTAGCATCCTTAGGCCACTAATTTCAGCAAATAATTTTGAACTTAAACCAGCTTTACTGTAGTTAGTAAGAAATGAACAGTTTCGAGAAAGTGAGGCTGAAGATCCAAATTTGCATCTAGCAATCTTCCTCCAAATTTGTGATACAGTAAAAATGAATGGAGTCCCTGAAGAGGCAATCCGACTGAGATTATTTCCATTTTCTCTAAGGGACCGAGCTAAAGCCTGGTTACAGAGTCAACCGAGAGGCAGTATTTCCACTTGGGAGGACTTGCAAAGAAAATTTTTGATTAAATACTTTCCTCCTTCTAAATATGCAAAGTTGCGTAATGAAATCACGTGTTTCCAACAAAGAGAAGGTGAATCTTTGATGGAAGCATGGGATCGGTATAAAGAGAGTTTGAGGAGATGTCCTCATCATCAGATTTTTGATGTGCAACAGGTGACTATTTTCTATAATGGTGTCAGGCCAGCTACCAGGGTCCTGATTGATGCCTCAGCTGGAGGCTCATTAACAACTAAAACTGTAGAAGAAGCCATAGAGCTGATTGACGTTATGGCTTCTAATGAATGTCTGATTAGTGAGAGGAGCCAAGTCCCTAAGAGAGGGATATTAGAACTAAAAGCACAAGATGCTTATCTGGCTCAGAGTAAGCTGATGACTTAAGCTTTGGAGAAACTAAGCATACAGATTCTAGAACTCCAAAAGCCGAGTCAAGTTTCTATGATAAGTTGTAACTTTTGTGGTGGAGACCATGAGAATGGAATGTGTGATCCAAATGTGCCTTCCGAACAAGTGAACTATATGGGGCAGCATTAATATCAAAGGAATTATCCTTCTAATTCCTTTAATCCTAATTACAGGAATCACCCCAATTTTTCCTGGCAGAAAGGTCCACATTTGAATCAGAACATTCCACAAAATTAACCCACAAATAGACCACAACAACCTTCTCACCCTCCTGTTAAAGAAAAGTCAGAACTTGAGAATGTACTTTCTCAGTTCATCCAGGCCACTCAGGCCAGTTTTAAAAATCAGGAAGCGTCCATAAAAAATCTAGAAAATCAAGTCGGACAGCTTTCTAAGCAACTAGCTGAGAGGCAAGCAGGCAATTTCCCTAGAGATACCGAGGTAAATCCAAGGGAACATTGCAAGGCTATAATCACTAGGAGTGAAAAAATTATTTCTCCATCTTCGAGTCAGGAAATAGGCTCAGAAAAAGATAAAGAAAAAGAAATAGTGCAAGAAACTGAGCAGGTTAATAATGAAGCTAAAAATGAAAATGAAACAGAAAAAGAAAAAGAAAATAAAGTCCACCAAAAGAAAAAGAAAAAGGTTGATCTGATTCTGGAGGAAGCTTCTAAGCTGACTCCTGAAAAACTGAAGAATGCTCCATTTCCACACAGGTTTAAAAAGCAAATAGAAGAGCAAAAGTTTGCTAGGTTCTTAGATGTATTCAAGAAATTTCACATAAATATCCCTTTTGCCGAGGCATTGCAGGAGATGCCTTCCTATGCAAAATTTTTGAAAGAGCTATTGTCTAAGAAGAGGAAGCTTAAGGGGGATGAAATGATTGCTCTCACTCAAGAGTGCAGTGCAATCATTCAAAAGAAACTTCCTCAAAAGCTAGAAGATCCTGGATCTTTTACAATACCATGTGCAATTGGGGATATTCATGTAGGAAGTGTTCTTTGTGACCTAGAAGCTAGTATAAACCTGATGCCTCTATCTTTGATGAAAAAACTGGGAATTAATGACCTGCAACTGACTCGCATGTCTTTACAGTTGGCTGACAGGTCTATTAAATATCCCCAGGGGATGCTGGAAGACTTGTTAGTTAAAGTAGACAAATTTATCTTCCCAGCCGATTTTATAGTGTTGGATATGGAGGCTGATCGAGAGATTCCTTTGATCTTAGGTAGACCCTTCCTAGCTACAGGCAGAGCATTGATTGATGTAGAAAAGGGTGAACTAATGCTGAGAGTTCAGGAGGAGCAGGTAACCTTTAATGTCTTTAATTCCATGAAACATCCGACTGAAAGGATGGATTGTTTAATGATTGAAGAAATTAAAAGTTACCAGACTCCAATGCTTTTAAAAACTGAGGAAGAGGCTTTACGAACCATTTTGGAGGATGACTTTGACTCCGACGCTGAGGAGTTAAATGACTCTCACTCGGAAATGCTGAACCTACTGGAAGTATTGGAAGTAGGTGATTTTGAAAAAGAAAAGAAAAATGATTTGAAAATTACTGAAGTTGAGAAAGGAAAGGAAGTTTTTGAAGAAAAATATGATTTAAAACCTTTACCTTCTCATCTAAAATATGTTTTCCTGAGAGAGGACGAAACACATCCTATCATTATTAATGTTGACTTAAAAGAAGAGGATGTTGAGAAATTAATAGGGATTTTAAAGACACACGAATCTACGATTGGCTGGAATATTTCTGACTTAAAGGGAATCAGTCCATCATTTTGTATGCATAAAATTCTGATGGAGGATGATTATTCCCCTGTAGTTCAGCCACAACGCAGATTGAACCCCATAATGAAAGAGGCTGTCAGGAAAGAGGTGGTTAAGCTTCTTGATGCAGGAATCATCTATCCTATCTCGGACAGCGCTTGGATCAGTCCGGTCCAAGTGGTGCCCAAGAAAGGAGGGATGACAACTGTTAAAAATGAAAAAGGTGAAGTCATAGCTACTAGACCGACCACAGGATGGAGAATGTGTATAGACTATAGAAGGTTGAATGACTTCACTCGGAAAGACCATTTTCCCTTGTCGTTTGTTGACCAGATGCTTGAGAGATTATCGGGTCATGAATACTACTGCTTCCTTGATGGTTACTCGGGTTATAACCAAATTGTGGTTGACCCAAAAGATCAAGATAAGACAACTTTCACCTGTCCATATGGAATTTTTGCCTATAGGCGCATGCCATTCGGTTTGTGCAACGCTCCAGCAACCTTTCAAAGATGTATGCTGGCAATCTTTGGGGACATGGTGGAGAAATTCATTGAAGTATTCATGGACAATTTCTCTGTCTTTGGTAGTAGTTTTGATTCATGCCTCAGCAACCTATCTAAGGTGCTGGTGAGATGCCAGGAGGCTAACCTCGTCCTTAACTGGGAAAAATGTCATTTTATGGTTAAGGGAGGGATAGTCCTTGGCTATAAAATCTCTACTGAGAGCATTCAAGTGGATAGAGCCAAAATAGAAATCATTGAAAAGCTTCCTCCTCCGATCAATGTGAAAGGAGTGAGGAGTTTTCTAGGATGTGCTGGCTTCTACAAAAGGTTCATAAAAGATTTTTCAAAAATAGCTAAGCATTTGACCGACTTGCTTGTAAAAGATCATGTGTTTGTGTTTAATGAAAACTGTGTCAAGGCTTTTGAAAAATTGAAACAAAGTTTGACTTCAACTCCGATCCTTGCAGCACCCGATTGGTCTTTACTATTTGAAATAATGTGTGATGCAAGTGATTTTGCAGTCGGAGCTGTACTGGGTCAGAAAAAAGGAAAATTAACTCGTGTAATTTATTATGCTAGTAAAGTGTTGAACGAAAATCAAATACATTACACCACTACTGAAAAAGAAATGCTTGCTGTGGTGTATGCATTTGATAAATTTCGTGCTTACTTGATTGGGGCCAAGGTCATTGTATATACAGATCACTCGGCAATCAAGTACTTACTAGCTAAGAAAGAATCTAAGCCGAGACTGATCAGGTGGGTTCTGTTACTCCAGGAGTTTGACTTAGAAATACGAGACAAAAAGGGAGTAGAGAACTCAGTTGCCGATCAACTGTCTCGTCTGGAAGGTGAATCGGATTCTATTTTAATAAAAGAAGAATTTCCAAACGAGAGGTTGATGGCAATTATCACTGGGCCATGGTATGCTGATATGGCCAACTTCAAAAGTGCCTCGGTGGTACCTGATGGCTGGACATCCCAAATGAAGAAAAAATTCTTTCATGATAGTAAAAACTTTCTTTGGGATGATCCATTTCTGTATAAAATAGGAGTAGATGGAGTGATCAGGCGATGTGTGCCTGAATCCGAGCAAGAAAAGCTCTTGTGGCATTGCCACGACTCCTATTATGGAGGTCATCATGGTGCCTCCCGTACAGCAGCAAAGGTTTTGCAGAGTGGCTTTTATTGGCCGACTATCTTTCAGGATGCTAAAGTGTATGTCAAAAGGTGTGATAAATGTCAAAGGAGCGGAGGTCTCTCTGCTAAAGCTGGCATGCCTTTGACAAACATTTTAATTGTGGAATTATTTGACGTCTGGGGTATCGACTTTATGGGACCATTTCCAAAGTCGTTCTCCAACGAATATATACTTGTTGCTGTAGATTATGTCTCTAAATGGGTGAAGGCAATCCCGACCAGAACCAATGATGCACATGTGGTGCTTAGGTTCATAAAGAAGAATATTTTCTCTAGGTTTGGAGTTCCGAGAGTGCTCATTAGTGATGGGGGTTCACTTTTTTGTAATAAAATAATGGAAAAAGCCCTGCGTCACTATAAGGTTTTACATAAGATATCCACTCCTTACCATCCACAAACTTGTGGACAAGTTGAGCTGTCAAATAGAGAAATCAAGACAATTTTAGAGAAAGTGGTCGGGAAATCTAGGAAAGATTGGTCGGTAAAATTAGATGATGCATTGTGGGCCTACAGAACAGCCTTCAAAACTCCGATTGGCATGTCCCCGTATCAATTAGTTTACGGTAAGGCTTGTCATCTCCCTGTAGAGTTGGAACACAAGGCGTGGTGGGCCACACAGCTATTAAACATGGATTGTGACCAATCCCAGGAGGAAAGAGTTTTGAAACTCCATGAACTAGAGGAGTTCCGACTCAACGCTTATCAAAGTGCCTCCATTTATAAGGAGAAAACAAAGAGGTGGCACGATAAGTGGATTAATAAGAAGGAGTTTCAAAAGGGTGATCAGGTTTTGTTATTCAATTCCCGACTGAGACTCTTCCCTGGAAAACTTAGATCTAAGTGGTCGGGGCCGTTTACTGTAAAAGAGGTTTTTCCTCATGGTGCAGTTGAGATGAAAGACCCAACCACCGATCGGATTTTTAAGGTAAATGGCCAGCGACTCAAACTCTACTTTGGAGGAGAGTTTGATAGGCAGAAAACCTCCTTGTTACTGTAGGCATCCTCTTAAGATGCTACAAGGTCAAGCTAGTGACCTTAAAGAAGCGCTCTAGGGAGGCAGCCCTACGTTCTGAGTGTTTTATTTTGTGCTTTGTGTCGGAATTAATAAAAAGAAAACTAAAAATTTAGTGAATAAAGTTTGAATAAAATTTGTGAAGTTTTGAAGAAGGGAGTCCAAGCCTGATTCTTCCATTTCGCTCAGGCGAAGCACTTGTAGCTTAGGCGAGAAGCTACTGCTGTTGTTTCGCGCTTAAGCGAAAGTTTACTGAGCTTGAGCGAGCGTAGTACACTCGGATAACTGTTACTCATTCTTAACCCTTTTTCCCGACTGAACTTCACTCGTCATTCTTCAATAAATTCCAAATCTTGATGTGAATAAAAAGGGAGACTTTAATAAAGGATTTCTGATCGATGATTTAATAAACGGATCAGATGATGAAGGGTGATTTATTTCAATCAGCCATTTATCACTCGGATTCATCACTCATCACAGTCAGTTTTGTATCCATTAGTCTCCTATTCACTCAGTATATTTTCTTGTCAGTCTTGTGTTCACTCGGTGTTCCGTTTTTCTCATTCATCCACTCGTCTTTCTCACTCAGTCTCTCATTCCCTTGCCTGATCTCTTTCACTCATTCTCCATTCACTCGGTCACTCTTTCATTCTTCCACTCGTCACTTATTCACCTGATCTTTTTCACTCATTATTTCATGAATGCTTCGTCTTCCGTTTTTCTTTTTCATCCACTCAGTATTTTCATTCACTCAGTTTCCCCTGTAGTTGTTCTTTTATCCATTCAGTTTATCTCCTTCTTCTTCTGTCTTTCACTCATGTTTATTCACCCAGTCAGTCAGTCATTCTTTTGTGTTCTTTCACTCATTTTTCCGTTCTCTGACCACTCGTTGTTCATTCATTCGTTTTTCATTTTTACTCGGTATAATCCACTCGGTATTCATTTACTCGTTGTTTCGTTCCACCTAAATTCTTTCGTGGTTTTCTCACAAACCTCTCTATATTTTTCTTTTTCATCCACCCTCAATCTACCCGTCTTTCTTCTACTCGGTCACTCTTTTTTTCTCGTTCCTCACCTGTCATTCAGTCTTTCATTATCGTACTCTATCTTTTAGCCATTCGTTCTTCCACTTGTTGTTTCATTCCCTCAGCTTTGCTCTCATATTTTCCGTTCGTCTTTTATTCATTCGGTTTTTTCTATTTACTCATTCCTTCTCTGCACTCGTTGTTTTGATTACTCTTCCACTCGTCCTTTACCACTCAGTATCTCCATCACTCGGTATCGTTCTCCATATTCACTCGGTCATTTTCTTTTCACTCTTTTCACCCATTCACTCGGTCTCTTCCTCTACATTCTTCCATTCACCATCTCCCATTCGATCACTCGATTTTCATTCATTCGTTCACTCTAATTCACTCATCCTTTATTCACTCTGTTAGTCTCTCACTCATTCATTCTTCCACTCGTTCTTCCATACATTCTTCCAATTGTTATTTATTTCACTCTTTCTTTCTTTCACTCGGTCTTACTTTCATTGTTCTTTCTCCCACTCGCTTTTCTGTTCACTCTCATCTTAATGTAGTTATGCACTCGTCTCTCATGCACTCTACTTCATTCATCCATTCTTTCACTCGTTCTTGTATCCATTCGTCCTTCATTTACTCAGGATCATTTCCATTCAGTGTTCATTCACTCGGGATCCTGTAGTCACTCACGTGTCGTTCTTCCATTTGTTCTTCCACTCACTCTTTCATTTACTTATCGCCTTCATTCGTTCATTCTTTTTCATCGTTTGTTTACTTATTCGCCTTCTTCATCACTGTCCCTCATCTTTCATGAATCCACTCAGTATCTCTTTCCACGCTCACTCGATCTTCCACCTATTCAGTATGTGAGCTGAGTAAGAGTGTCTAAAAAAAATATATATATCATAATAATAATAAAGTAATAAATAAAGCTGGAGCATACTTACGTGTTTCTTGGATAGTGACTTCAACAGTATAAAAACCTTTCAGCGTCCAAACCCTAAGTACCTACACTGAAACTTGGGTTGAAGACGAAAAGGCACTTTCTGATTCCTAAGAAAGGTACCATCTTTCCACTTATTTCACTTATTTCGTTCACTTCTAAGTACATGCTTAGTATTTTCCTGTTTCTTTGATAATATTCTTCCATTGTTCATAGCCATGCACCTCACATTTTTGGTTTGCTGTGTTTCTTTTGGATTTCTGTTCTTATTTTCATTTAGGTTGTTTATCAGCATTTTTTTTTATCATTAACCATGAAAAGAAGATCACAGAGACTCCTACAAAAACGTAGACCAAATTTTGCAGAAGGAAGTGTGAGAAAAAAGCAAACAGATAACGAAAAGGAAGTGGCAACCATAAGTATATCTGATTCTTCTGAACATGCACCCAGTCAAAGTCAAGCTGCAAGGAATGCATCTCCTTCGGTTCAGAGGAATGCCTCCCCTGCAGTTGAGAGGAACAAATCGCCAGAAGTTGAAAGTTTTGATAGGCCCAGGTTCAGAGATGTTAAGGCTGCTGAAGAATATGATATAAAGTTTAAAACCAGAGAGCCCGAGCGTCCCAGACAATCTGCAGGAGCCGGTTCTTCTTCTTCTGAAATTTCTATGGTGTTACAGGAATTACAGGTCATGAAGAAGATACAACTTGGAATTTATGATCGGGTCTTGAACCACGTTCTCATGCTCAGGAAGATTGCCACCAAATTGAGGGTAGAGCACACAGTAGAAATGGGAGCCCCACCTGACAGAGACGCGTGGTTGGCTTCCATTGGATTCACTATTCCCTCTGAGGACGTATCCCGAGCAGCTGACCTCTCACCATCTTCCGAGTAGGACAAAGAGAATGAGGATCAGGATAATTGAGTTGTTGATTTGTATTTTGTTATTATGATGTTTTTATGTAATAACTTGACATTATTTTTAGTGTTTCCTGAACAATGAATTCTCCTTTATTTTAGTTGTAATGAAATTTTATTTCCTTGTTAAAATTGCATGTCATTATTCTGTCTTTTGGTTGTATCGGTAAATTCATGCATCCCAATCTGACCACGTGTTTCCCATTCACAGCCACTCAGGTAAAAAGGGAAGTCTTCTATTACTCCGACTCCTTAATTGCTAAAATATGCTAATTGCGTTTAATTTCAAATCCATCTTAATAAGTTAAAGTTTGCTGATTCTTAGGCTTTAGTCAGATAAATTAATTGATCGGCTTTGTTTAACTCATGATCTCTAGCCCTAACTATTTCATCATTAATTAATAGTTTACTCGACATGCTAGTTAGCAATCTGAATGTATGACCTTACATTAAGTTTGGGGACATGACTGACTGATTAACTGTTATATTCGTAGCTTTTGAGCCTGTTTTATTCTTTTCCGAGTGAACTTGCATGCTAGTTAGTGAGACAGAATTTGCTTCAGTACTTGCTAATTGATTGTATGCCAGCCAATCGGAAATGATGAAGGCCTTCTTTGTTAATTTAGCCAGGGCCAAAAAAATAGCCTTCCTACTATATTTAATTACCCTTTGACCCAAAAATTATGTTTGAGCCTGAGACCCTTTTATTCTGTTTATTCACCTAACGTTACAAGCCTAGTTATCTCGAAAAAACCGACTGATTTACCCCTGGATGTCCCACTAATGAATTGCTCAGTTTTACTTATTGCTAGGGACTAGCAAGTTCTAAGTTTGGGGATGAAGAGTGTGCCTAACAACAATTAAGGACACACTCTGACCTTGGTTATAGATGAATAAATAGGGAAATGAAGAGAGAAATAGAAAAGCTGAGAAGAAAAAATGAAAAAAATCAACAAGGAAAAAGGTACAAAGCACCGATTGAAAAAAATGTGATCGGAAAAAGATGGAAAAGAAGAAAGAAAAGGAAAAGTCCGAAGGACTGAAAGAAAAAGAAGGTGTAAAGCACCGTAAGTTATTAAGATAACATTCACTCGGAAAATAATGGAGCTTGCTAAGTAGAGGCAATTAAGTTAAAATTGATTCAAGGCATCAGTAGATACATCTTGTAACCCGACATTCACTCAAAAAACAATAATTGAGCCTGTAGCCCAGCCCCATTATAAGCTTAAAAAGCCCTTACTGATCTGATTGTGTTGGCATATGGCATGACGTGTAGAACTGTTGCAAGCCTATGTTTATCTAACAAGTATGCAGGTGATGAGTGCATTCTATTTATCCTATACACCGAGAGAAGAGTAAAACGCCGACCCAGTAAGGAAAGCATCAACAGCTTGTTTCCCAAAGAAGGTGTAAGTTTTTATACTTTTAGAAATTGCGAAAAGAAAGCATGGTCGGTATTCAATAATTATAGCATGAACTAAGTTAAGGAAAGGTTGATTATGTTGAATAACAGCTTGTTAGTTAATTAATCTGAATATTTGCTTGAGGACAAGCAAGTTTTAAGTTTGGGGATGTGATAAGTCTTGAAAAGACTTAATTATTCTGCTTTTTATTTGACTTAATTCATTGTTTAGTAATTAGTTTAGCCTTATTATTTAATTAATTGCTAATAATTTATAATTTATTTAATTATTTCAAAAGTGCTTAATTTATGTAAAGAAACTGATTAAAAACATTAATTAGTTAAGAAATTGAGTTTTCATTAACCCGGCATGCAAATACTGCACAATCAGTAAACAAATGCTGGGCAAATTAGTTGTTTATTGATGCAGGAAAAAGAGCGCTCAAGCCGAAAGGAAAAAGCCGAGTGAGATTTGGAAAATCCGAGTGAGACTTCACAAATCCGACTGAAAAGAGTTCAAAAAAATACCGACTCCAAAATAGAACAGGGAACCGAAGACAAAAAGAAGAACCCGAGCGTCAATTTCAGAGTGCCGATTGAATAATCAATTCGCTCAAGCGAGAGTTAAATTCGCTCAAGCGAGGGTCAAAAATCGTTCAAGTGAGCAAGTTCGCTCAAGCGTAACCCCAAAATATCACTCTCGCCCAAGCTTCTCCATAACTCTTAAGCGAGAAGGCAACACTGCAGTACATATCTCAAGTTCGCCGAAGCGAGAACCCAGTTCGCTCAAGCGAAAAGGCTGATATTTAAAACAGCAATTGTTCCCTCCAGAATCCACTCGGCACCAGTGTTGTTTCCTGCAGCCTTCTCTCCTACTTCTGCACCTTAGTAATTTAAGTAGTGAGCTGTTAATTAGTTAGTACTGAGCTGTAAATTAGCGAATGATGAAGTAGAATCTGTTAAGAGCTGAGCTGTAATTAGTTAGTTAGTTTAGTCGTTAACTTAAGTTTTCTAAGTTATTAGTTAAGTTAGTTAGTTAGGTAGATGCCTATATATATATGTTTGTACATATTCTGTAAAAGAACAGAGACAGATTCACATAGAATACATCAAACACAATTCATTCAAACTTCGAACATCTCACTACTTCATTTTCTCTCTATAAATCCTCTCCTCCATGACGTTCCACAATCCTTCGATGGAACCGAAGTCAATGGAGTTCTAAATCCCTAAGGTTGGGATTGCGAAGGTTAGCAATGGAATCTTGAAGCTGTGAGCAAGGAAATCAACTTCTAGATCCTGAGGTGAACAAGCTGAGGAGTGAATCTAAATTGCTGGATTGACAAATCCAGAACTGATGAAGAACTTCGCTAGTGAGGAATCATGGTTAAAGCTTAGGTAACTTCTAGCTTTCTAACTAGTTCAGGCCTAATCAATTTAGGTGAATAGTTAGAGTTCAACCTCCAATTTCGTATTAGATTCTTAGGTTAATTGAGCACTTAAGGAATTAAGGTTCGATGCTTAAGGATTAGTGTTTTTCACCTAAGGAATTAGGGAATAACCACAAGCGGATTGTCCTCTGGATTATGAAGTTTGATTATACTTTAATTGCATGTTCCTTGATTAATTTGTGAACCAAAGCAATCCTAACCTGTTTTCTATTAATCACCTTTCACATTTCATCTTAACTCTGTTTCTGGAAATACAAAAACAACTATAAAACATTATAACAACCAAAAACCAAATGAACTTTCTGTGCTTGTGTTGGTTCAGCTTGTACTAGTCCAAGATTGAGGTACTTACCACAATCCTTGTGGGACGATCAAATATAATACAATTTTAGCGACTGGTGCGCTTGCCAAAGCATAAATCTTCTGAGAAATCTACATCAAAATAATGACTCGGAGATTCCATGTCATATTCCTTCACTCGGGATCCAAAGGTTCCATTCACTCGGTAATTCAGGATCATCCCACTCGGTATTCATAAACTTCCTCACTCGGAATGTCACCCAATTAAATACCACTCGGTATATTTCAACCTTAAGTCACTCGGAATATTATTACATCTCTCACTCGGAGAACACATAGACCTTCCTTCACTCAGAAGGGGTCTCCACAACCATACTCCACTCGGAATATTCCAGCCAGATTCACTCGACATATGATATCTTACTCACTCGGGGAAACCATTAAATTAAGTCCCACTCAGACTTGCTCAGACCTTAATCACTCGGGTATAAAACCTCATTCACTCGGATTATACTTGTATCACATACTTAGAATATATTCCAATCTAACCCATTACAACAAATCTTCCCTCGGAAGAGATTTACTCGGGCTTCCACTCGGGCATATTCAAACTCCTTTCCCTACTCGGGGTTTACTTATATTTTTCACTCAGTAATACTCAGGCCCGTAATCACTCGGGAAATTCTCCCATCAAAGCCTACACAGATTGAGTTCATCAAAGGGAATTTCTCTCAGAATCCATTTAAGTATTCATCACTCGGAAAAGAAGGCCAAACATCATAGCCTCACTCGGCTCGGCTCCCATAATAATGTTTCACTCGGAATTCTTTACCTTAACATTATTCTATCCAACATCATTTATATTCCAGTCGGTAAGAAGCATCAAATCAACATAAATCGCTTATATATATATATATACTCTCTGATTCACAAATCTGACAACTTATTCAGTAACAATCTTCAATCGATTTATATCTATATTATCAATATAACATATATATATATATATATATATATATACATTCACTCGGATAATTTCATCTTAACATTATTCATTCTATCTATCATCATCAATTTTCAGCCGACATAATACATGTTATCAATGTAAACCAAGAATATATAAATATATTCATGCACTCGGATTCCATACATATGTATTTGTATTCGTTGTACAACACTGACATATGAGCCGGCCAAGGCTTAACACTGCCTATACACAACATATATATATACAACATAAGCACTCAACAGTCGGAGTGTACATCACTCGGACTTGAGTCCTTCACATCATTTCCTACCGACCTGCACATACTGAAAAATGGTGTAGGGGTGAGCTTTACATATTAAATGATAGATATTCACTCGTATTAATCACAGAATCCTCAACATGCAATAACATATACATCAATCAGCATAACAAACACTGCCATTCAATGTGAACAATCACAATCATCATCCGATCGGGAATTCACTCATTTCACTCGGCTATAAAGCTCAACATCCTCAGTTACAAAGTATAATAATCCAATCGGATTTTACTCAACTCTGAGCCTTGCTCAAGGAGTGTGCCTGAGCCCTGCTCTAGGACTTAATCATATTCTCACATGTTATCATCTGATTGCCGATCGGTATAGACGTCCAAGGCATTCCAGTGGCGAATCGGATGCATACAGTCACATTCAGTCAGCGCCCAACGCCAATGCACTCAGCATTTGCCTTGAGTCCAACCCAAGGACTTTCATCAAGCATACAATGCTCATGCTCTCAGCATGGCCTCGAGTCCAACTCTGAGGTCTTCAATTATATTAGGATTAATCTATGAATCCTCATCATACACAGGTATTCATCCGATTGCCCACTCGGTAATTAGCGTTCAACATTATATGCACTCGGCATTTCCACAGCAAATCAGATGACTCAGCAACTCATGCACTCGGCAATCCTATGCCATCTACTCGGATTTATTGTTTACAACATACATCTCATGCTATCTCATGGGATCCACTCGGCCTTAGTATTTCTACGCCTCACATGTCATTTTATATAAAATTCTACTCGGAATTATCATGCCAGTCCCCATCCTATGCACTCAACATACACATATTTAATATCATGCATTGCATGTATTTATTCATACCATTACACACATAGGGACCAATAACAAACCACACAATGCACTCGGCATTCATAATACAAATAACATACATCTTATGCATTAACTCACATCATCACAAATATCATCATACGTCTCTTGGACGGATAATCATGCACAACTTAAATAATAAACATCAATCCGGGTTCAACTCAACAACATACAGCATCCACAAAACACAACACAGTACAATAATGTCACCCGGAAACCTGTCCATAAACTATGCATTTAAGATGCAATAGCTCCCCTTACCTGGAATGACGATCCAGAGGCCATTGGCCACTCCTCCACTCACAGAACGACTCGGCCCCAGCCACAGCAACACTCTGCTCGGCTTTGGAGAATCAACTCTGCCTCCTTACGAGCATCAGAGTCTCCCAGGCTCAACATCATCTTCTCCCACGACCAGTAGAGGATTCCAACACTCCTCTTCACCCAAGCATCACAGCTTCAAAGGTATGACATCGTCCTCACCAACAGTGGAGGACCACATGCTTCCAAAGCATCATCTATGCCTTCCTCTTCACAACAGCAGCACAGCACAACCTCAACAACAGTGAGCCACTCTTCTCAAACGAGGCACCCACATAAACTGCTGTCGGCTCCCAACCGAGGCTCCAACAGCCCCACGAATAAAAGAAGAAGAAGAAGAGGAAGTAGAAGGACCAGGGGAACAAAGGAGGAACCCATCCTCCAAAACACACAGCCCTGCTGTCCCACACACAGCCACACGCTATTTCCTTTCACAGCCACACCATTCCACTCAGTCCAACACGATGCGTGAGTGGAAGAAGAAGATGAAGGAGACGAAGATGAAGCAGCAGGGGAGGAGGAAGTAAGAGCTTCATAGAGTTTTAAAGAGAAGGAAGAGCGTTTCTCCTCCCTCCAGAACATGAAACACGAGAGAGTGAAGAGAGTGAGAGGGAAACTGAAGCTTATCATCACACTCACACTCTCCCATCAGCCATCACCTTCACATTTAATGTAAGTCCCATCAGCATCCCATCCTCATTTAATGCAAGTCCCATCCAACTAAAGCGATCAGCCATCAACGTGGGGACCACACGGGAAGGAAGGGAAGAGAGAGAGAACCGAAGCTTCTTCATGACCACCAAAGGCACCTTGGTCATATGCTATCATTATCATTATTATTATTCAATCAGTTAACTTAAATGGGCAATTACTCTTAATTAACCTCTAACTTAATCAACCCGTCACCTTAATCCTGAAATTTACCACACCCGGTAATTAATTAAAAATCGGGATGTTACATTTCTCCCCACCTTTAAGGAATTTTGTCCCTGAAATTCAACATGAACCGGTCACAGAAAGCACTCGGCATATCACTGCATGCCACACATTAATTACATATCAATGCTTCCCAAGCATTCACCGACTGGTCAATTCCAATCGGCAAAATTTCACCTCTCAAACGGTTTGCTGATCACACCACAAGAAATTCCGAGACACAACACCTTCCACTCGGAAATGTCACATCCGACTCGGAAATCACCCATTCGGGTATGCACTGCTCAGAAACATTCCAACTCGAGCAGTACACCAAATTCAAGGCTTTACTTCGCCTCAGAAAACTTCACTCAGCAATTCTTTTCCCCAGAAAGATTCCACTCAGAATTACATTCCTTTCATTCACTCATCCACATTTTAATACACTAATATTTACTGCACACTCGACACACTCTCATCTTTGCTTGGAGTAGTCCGATAAACTCAAGCCATCCCCATAAGCAGCTACAGTCTCACTTGCCCGACCTATGAACTGCTGCATCCAACTTATAGGATGATGCCTCATTCCTATAGGGTCACAACAATTGCATTAAGTCACTACAAAATGCACACTGCCACAATACCTATGGCATGCAGAGTCACACTGGAATAGCTTCCTCGTACCCTTTTTCACTCACACTGACTACATTCACTCAGGTAATGTCAATCTACATGAAAATTAATGGCAATTCTTACCATTTTATAAGCAATACATCCAAATCAACATCACCATTAGGCACCTACAGTGATGCATCTCATGCCAATAGTCAGTAAACATCAATCATTCTCACAGTAAAATGCATATTATCAACGGATTTCCGACTCATTCAAGGCGCATATCCTGGTCTCACGCATACACTAGGGTATATTGCATGATATCAATCATCAAATATCCATCACACTCACCATAAAATGGCATAATAGCAATCGGTTTTCAGCCCAAACCGAGTAATTGTCTCTTCTTTAAATCTATTCATTACAAAACCATGGCTCAACAGCCTAACAATCCCTCAACTCATCATTCATCATTGGCTATAACTCAGCCTTAAGCTACTTAGTTACTACGCTCACTAAGCTATATAGCTCCGGGTCACCATAAATTTTTCATCATCACTATATTCAATACCATAGTATACCCGGAATTCAACGTTACCATTCGGCATTTGCTTTCCCTCTTACAATAATTCATGCCTCAAGGATATATTATACAATTGCCTTACTCGGCTCAACAACTCACAAGATTAACAAATTATCAAACTTAAAATTCATAAGGGGTCACCATTTATCCATCATGGGTCAAACTCATAGCATCTAATCCATCAGTCACTCGGTTTCTTCAACCAACCACCTAATCAACAGGGTCACATACCTAGTGGCCAACATCCACCACTCATTCACTCGGTTTTCACAAACCAGAAACCGAGACTCTACCATAATCTAATCTGCATCAGGGTTCACATTCAATCACTTATATCATATATATATATCACACAGGGTTCACGTGCCAGGGTACAAAACATCCTTCTCAAATGGCACTACCACACACAGAATTTAAATTCATCACACTGAGGAATCTCTAAAATATTATTACTTAATCAACTCAATATATGGGTTCTATTCCATCCAACATACATTCCTTGGCCATGAGCCACTAGCTCGGCTTACACAAAAGACCCAATAACCAACCTATACAAGGGTCACAACATTCATTATCCTATTCCCTCACAGCTGACTCAAGCTTAGAATTACCCTAAGCATTTCATAGGCAACCGGGTCAGGGTAGCAATAACTCTTCTACCCTCAAATCAACATCACAATAGTAGTACCTTTCACTACTGTCCTCAACCAGAACTCATAGCTATTTAATCACACAATCATGCCTAAGCATACGTCAAATTCAATAGTAATTCACAAGCAATGATGACACTTCGTCATATTGCACACAACCGCTTACACTCGGTAAGCATACCTTGGCCATGGACCTTTTGGTCTGCTCTGATACCAAAATATAACACCCTAATTTTTAACAAAAAAATAAACCCAAAACAGGGAAATTTTTCCAAATTTTAGAGTTTGCAAAACATACATAATCTGCCCAAAATAATGCTTGGAGTAAGATAGAAATAATGAAAGGGCAGAGATGGCAAAAACTGACCAGAAGAAGACCCAGCGGAAGAATAAACAGCGCCTGAGCGAACCCATAATACAACGCAAACTCACTCAAGCGAGATCAGACTCCGCTTGAGCGAGGCAGCCCAACTCGCTCGGGCGAACACTCAATTGCTTAGGCGAAGCCGATCCAAAAGCCTTCCAACCAAACACACTCGCTGGAGCGAATCCATCATTCGCTGAAGCGAGAAGCCACTCACCCGGCATTCTGATAAGTCTTGAAAAGACTTAATTATTCTGCTTTTTATTTGACTTAATTCATTGTTTAGTAATTAGTTTAGCCTTATTATTTAATTAATTGCTAATAATTTATAATTTATTTAATTATTTCAAAAGTGCTTAATTTATGTAAAGAAACTGATTAAAAACATTAATTAGTTAAGAAATTGAGTTTTCATTAATCTAGCATGCAAATACTGGACAATCAGTAAACAAATGCTGGGCAAATTAGTTGTTTATTGATGCAGGAAAAAGAGCGCTCAAGCCGAAAGGAAAAAGCCGAGCGAGATTTGGAAAATCTGAGTGAGACTTCACAAATCCGATTGAAAAGAGTTCAAAAAAATACCGACTCCAAAATAGAACAGGGAACCGAAGACAAAAAGAAGAACCCGAGCGTCAATTTCAGAGTGCCGATTGAATAATCAATTCGCTCAAGCGAGAGTTAAATTCGCTCAAGCGAGGGTCAAAAATCGTTCAAGTGAGCAAGTTCGCTCAAGCGTAACCCCAAAATATCACTCTCGCCCAAACTTCTCCATAACGCTTAAGCGAGAAGGCAACACTGTAGTACATATCTCAAGTTCGTCCAAGCGAGAACCCAGTTCGCTCAAGCGAAAAGGCTGATATTTAAAACAGCGATTGTTCCCTCCAGAATCCACTCGGCACCAGTGTTGTTTCCTGCAGCCTTCTCTTCTACTTCTGCACCTTAGTAATTTAAGTAGTGAGCTGTTAATTAGTTAGTGTTGAGCTGTAAATTAGCTAATTATGAACTGGAATCTGTTAAGAGCTGAGCTGTAATTAGTTAGTTAGTTTAGTCATTAACTTAAGTTTTCTAAGTTATTAGTTAAGTTATTTAGTTAGGTAGATGCCTATATATATATATGTTTGTACATATTCTGTAAAAGAACAGAGATAGATTCACATAGAATACATCAAACACAATTCATTCAAAACTTTGAACATCTCACTACTTCATTTTCTCTCTCTAAATCCTCTCCTCCATGACGTTCCACAATCCTTCGATGGAACCGAAGTCAATGGAGTTCTAAATCCCTAAGGTTGGGATTGCGAAGGTTAGCAGTGGAATCCTGAAGCTGTGAGCAAGGAAATCAACTTCTAGATCCTGAGGCGAACAAGCTGAGGAGTGAATCTGAATTGCTGGATTGACAAATCCAGAACTGATGAAGAACTTCGTTAGTGAGGAATCATGGTTGAAGCTTAGGTAACTTCCAGCTTTCTAACTAGTTCAGGCCTAATCAATTTAGGTGAATAGTTAGAGTTCAACCTCTAATTTCGCATTAGATTCTTAGGTTAATTGAGCACTTAAGGAATTAAGGTTCGATGCTTAAGGATTAGTGTTTTTCACCTAAGGAATTAGGGAATAACCACAGCGGATTGTCCTCTGGATTATGAAGGTTGATTATACTTTAATTGCATGTTCCTTGATTAATTTGTGAAACGAAGCAATCCTGACCTGTTTTCTATTAATCCCCTTTCACATTTCATCTTAACTCTGTTTCTGGAAATACAAAAACAACTATAAAACATTAAAACAACCAAAAACCGAATGAACTTTCTGTGCTTGTGTTGGTTCAGCTTGTACTAGTCCAAGATTGAGGTACTTACCACAATCCCTGTGGGACGATCAAATATAATACAATTTTAACGACTGGTGCGCTTGCCAAAGTGTAAATCTTCTGAGAAATATACATCAAAATAATGACTCGGAGATTCAACGTCAAGTTAATGGCACCGTTGCCGGGGATTATTAAGTAATATCAACAATCCTTGGACCGGTACTAGACTGAATCGTTTTACTTTTGTTTGCATTTAATACATAGTTTGAATTTTGTTTTTATTAGTAGTAGTTTGTTGTTTTCGTGTGGCTGTAGTCGTAGCTGTGAATCGTTCTTTTGTTTGACATTTGTTGTATGCAGTCAAGCAGCAGAGGAAAGCCTTTCTTCGTTGATCCTGACATCGACTTATTAAAACGTAAACTGAGAAAAGAGAAAAAGCAAAAAGAACAAAAAGAAATGGAACAGAGGAGAGTTACATTAGGTGACTACTCCTGGCCGACTGAAGAAGGATCGCAATCTAGCATCCTTACGCCACCAATTTCAGCAAATAATTTTGAACTTAAACCTGCTTTACTACAGTTGGTAAGAAATGACCAGTTCAGAGAAAGTGAGGTTGAAGATCCAAATTTGCATCTAGCAACCTTCCTCCAAATTTGTGATACAGTAAAAATGAATGGAGTCCCTGAAGAGGCAATCCGACTGAGATTGTTTCCATTTTCTCTAAGGGACCGAGCTAAAGCCTGGTTGCAGAGTCAACCGAGAGGCAGTATTTCCACTTGGGAGGACTTACAAAGAAAATTTTTGATTAAATATTTTCCTCCTTCTAAATATGCGAAGTTGCGCAATGAAATCACGTGTTTCCAACAAAGAGAAGGTGAATCTTTGATGGAAGCATGGGATCGGTATAAAGAAAGTTTTAGGAGATGTCCTCATCATCAGATTTTTGATGTGCAATAGGTGACTATTTTCTATAATGGTGTCAGGCCAGCTACCAGGGTCCTGATTGATGCCTCAGCTGGAGGCTCATTAACAACTAAAACTGTAGAAAAAGCCATAGAGCTGATTGACATTATGGCTTCTAATGAATGTCTGATTAGTGAGAGGAGCCAAATCCCTAAGAGAGGGATATTAGAACTAGAAGCACAAGATGCTTATCTGGCTCAGAGTAAGTTGATGACTCAGGCTTTGGAGAAACTAAGCATACAGATTTCAGAACTCCAAAAGCCGAGTCAAGTTTCTATGATAAGTTGTGACTTTTGTGGTGGAGACCATGAGAATGGAATGTGTGATCCAAATGTGCCTTCCGAGCAAGTGAACTATATGGGACAGCAACAATATCAAAGGAATTATCCTTTTAATTCCTTTAATCCTAATTACAGGAATCACCCCAATTTTTCCTGGCAAAAAGGTCCACATTTGAATCAGAACATTCCACAAAATCAACCCATAAATAGACCACAACAACCTTCTCACCCTCCTGTTAAAGAAAAGTCAGAACTTGAGAATGTACTTTCTCAGTTCATCCAGGCCACTCAGGCCAGTTTTGAAAATCAGGAAGCGTCCATAAGAAATCTAGAAAATCAAGTCGGATAGCTTTCTAAGCAACTAGCTGAGAGACAAGCAGGCAATTTCCCTAGAGATACTAAGGTAAATCCAAGGGAATATTGCAAGGCTATAATCACTAGGAGTGAAAAAATTATTTCTCCATCTCCGAGTCAAGAAATAGGCTCAGAAAAAGATAAAGAAAAAGAAATAGTGCAAGAAATTGAGCAGGTTAATAATGAAGCTGAAAATGAAAATGAAATAGAAAAAGAAAAAGAAAATAAAGTCCACCAAAAGAAAAAGAAAAAGGTTGATATGATTCTGGAGGAAGCTTCTAAGCTGACTCCTGAAAAACTGAAGAATGCTCCATTTCCACATAGGTTTAAAAAGCAAATAGAAGAGCAAAAGTTTGCTAGGTTCTTAGATGTATTCAAGAAACTTCACATAAATATCCCTTTTGCCGAGGCATTGCAGGAGATGCCTTCCTATGCAAAATTTTTGAAAGAGCTATTGTCTAAGAAGAGGAAGCTTAAGGGGGATGAAATGATTGCTCTCACTCAAGAGTGCAGTGCAATCATTCAAAAGAAACTTCCTTAAAAGCTAGAAGATCCTGGATCTTTTACAATACCATGTGTAATTGGGGATATTCATGTAGGAAGTGCTCTTTGTGACCTAGGAGCTAGTATAAACCTGATGCCTCTATCTTTGATGAAAAAACTAGGAATTAATGACCTGCAACCGACTCGCATGTCTTTGCAGTTGGCTGACAGGTCTATTAAATATCCCCAGGGGATGCTGGAAGACTTGTTAGTTAAAGTAGACAAATTTATCTTCCCAGCCGATTTTATAGTGTTGGATATGGAGGCTGATCGAGAGATTCCTTTGATCTTAGGTAGACCCTTCCTAGCTACAGGCAGAGCATTGATTGATGTAGAAAAGGGTGAACTCATGCTGAGAGTTCAGGAGGAGCAGGTAACCTTTAATGTCTTTAATTCCATGAAACATCCGACTGAAAGGATGGATTGTTTAATGATTGAAGAAATTAAAAGTTACCAGACTCCAATGCTTTTAAAAACTAAGGAAGAGGCTTTACGAACCATTTTGGAGGATGACTTTGACTCCGAGGCTGAGGAGTTAAATGACTCTCACTCGGAAATGCTGAACCTACTGGAAGTATTGGAAGTAGGTGATTTTGAAAAAGAAAAGAAAAATGATTTGAAAATTACTGAAGTTGAGAAAGGAAAGGAAGTTTTTGAAGAAAAATGTGATTTAAAACCTTTACCTTCTCATCTAAAATATGTTTTCCTGAGAGAGGATGAAACACATCCGGTCATTATTAATGCTGACTTAAAAGAAGAGGATGTTGACAAATTAATAGGGATTTTAAAGACACACGAATCTGCGATTGGCTGGAATATTTCTGACTTAAAGGGAATCAGTCCATCATTTTGTATGCACAAAATTCTGATGGAGGATGATTATTCCCCTGTAGTTCAGCCACAACGCAGATTGAACCCCATAATGAAAGAGGCTGTCAGGAAAGAGGTGGTTAAGCTTCTTGATGCAGGAATCATCTATCTTATCTCAGACAGCGCTTGGATCAGTCCGGTCCAAGTGGTGCCCAAGAAAGGAGGGATGACAACTGTTAAAAATGAAAAGGGTGAAGTCATAGCTACTAGACCGACCACAGGATGGAGAATGTGTATAGACTATAGAAGGTTGAATGACTTCACTCGGAAAGATCACTTTCCCTTGTCGTTTGTTGACCAGATGCTTGAGAGATTATCGGGTCATGAATACTACTGCTTCCTTGATGGTTACTCGGGTTATCACCAAATTATGGTTGACACAAAAGATCAAGAGAAGACAGCTTTCACCTGTCCATATGGAATTTTTTCCTATAGGCGCATGCCATTCGGTTTGTGCAACGCTCCAGCAACCTTTCAAAGGTGTATGTTGGCAATCTTTGGGGACATGGTGGAGAAATTCATTGAAGTATTCATGGACGATTTCTCTGTCTTTGGTAGTAGTTTTGATTCATGCCTCAGCAACCTATCTAAGGTGCTGGTGAGATGCCAGGAGGCTAACCTCGTCCTTAACTGGGAAAAATGTCATTTTATGGTTAAGGGAGGGATAGTCCTTGGCCACAAAATCTCTGCTGAGGGCATTCAAGTGGATAGAGCCAAAATAGAAATCATTGAAAAGCTTCCTCCTCCGATCAATGTGAAAGGAGTGAGGAGTTTTCTAGGATGTGCTGACTTCTACAGAAGGTTCATAAAATATTTTTCAAAAATAGCTAAGCCTTTGACCGACTTGCTTGTAAAAGATCATGTGTTTGTGTTTAATGAAAACTGTGTCAAGGCTTTTGAAAATTAAAACAAAGTTTGACTTCAGCTCCGATCCTTGCAGCACCTGATTGGTCTTTACCATTTGAATTAATGTGTGATGCAAGTGACTTTGCAGTCGGAGCTGTACTGGGTCATAAAAAAGGAAAATTAACTCATGTAATTTATTATGCTAGTAAAGTGTTGAACGAAAATCAAATACATTACACCACTACTGAAAAAGAAATGCTTGCTGTGGTGTATGCATTTGATAAATTTTATGCTTACTTGATTGGGGCCAAGGTCATTGTATATACAGATCACTCGGCAATCAAGTACTTACTAGCTAAGAAAGAATCTAAGCCGAGACTGATCAGGTGGGTTCTATTACTCCAGGAGTTTGACTTGGAAATACGAGAGAAAAAGGGATTAGAGAACTCAGTTACCGATCAACTGTCTCGTCTGGAAGGTGAATCAGATTCTGTTTTAATAAAAGAAGAATTTCCAGATGAGAGGTTGATGGCAATTATCACCGGGCCATGGTATGCTGATATGGCCAACTTCAAAAGTGCCTCGGTGGTACCTGATGGCTGGACATCCCAAATGAAGAAAAAATTCTTTCATGATAGTAAAAAATTTCTTTGGGATGATCCATTTCTGTATAAAATAGGAGTAGATGGAGTGATCAGGCGATGTGTGCCTGAATCCGAGCAAGAAAAGCTCTTGTGGCGTTGCCACGACTCTTATTATGGAGGTCATCATGGTGCCTCCCGTACAGTAGCAAAGGTTTTACAGAGTGGCTTTTATTGGCCGACTATCTTTCAGGATGCTAAAGTGTATGTCAAAAGGTGTGATAAATGTCAAAGGAGCGGAGGTCTCTCTGCTAAAGCTGGCATGCCTTTAACAAACATTTTAATTGTGGAATTATTTGACGTCTGGGGTATCGACTTTATGGGACCATTTCCAAAGTCGTTCTCCAACGAATATATACTTGTTGCTGTAGATTATGTCTCTAAATGGGTGGAGGCAATCCCGACCAGAACCAATGATGCACATGTGGTGCTTAGGTTCATAAAGAAGAATATTTTCTCTAGGTTTGGAGTTCCGAGAGTGCTCATTAGTGATGGGGGTTCACATTTTTGTAATAAAATAATAGAAAAAGCCCTGCGTCACTATGAGGTTTTACATAAGATATCCACTCCTTACCATCCATAAACTTGTGGACAAGTTGAGCTGTCAAATAGAGAAATCAAGAGAATTTTAGAGAAAGTGGTCGAGAAATCTAGGAAAGATTGGTCGGTAAAATTAGATGATGCATTGTGGGCCTACAGAACAGCCTTCAAAACTCCGATTGGCATGTCCCCGTATCAATTAGTTTACGGTAAGGCTTGTCATCTCCCTGTAGAGTTGGAACACAAGGCGTGGTGGGCCACAAAGCTATTAAACATGGATTGTGACCAATCCCAGGAGGAAAGAGTTTTGAAACTCCATGAACTAGAGGAGTTCCGACTCAACGCTTATCAAAGTGCCTCCATTTATAAGGAAAAAACAAAGAGGTGGCACAATAAGTGGATTAATAAGAAGGAGTTTCAAAAGGATGATCAGGTTTTGTTATTCAATTCCCGACTGAGACTCTTCCCTGGAAAACTTAGATCTAAGTGGTCGGGGCCGTTTACTGTAAATGAGGTTTTTCCTTATGGTGCAGTTGACCTGAAAGACCCGACCACCGATCGGATTTTTAAGGTAAATGGCCAGCGACTCAAACTCTACTTTGGAGGAGAGTTTGATAGGCAGAAAACCTCCTTGTTACTGCAGGCATCCTCTTAAGATGCTACAAGGTCAATCTAGTGACCTTAAAGAAGCGCTCTAGGGAGGCAGCCCTACGTTCCGAGTGTTTTATTTTGTGCTTTGTGTCAGAATTAATAAAAAGAAAACTAAAAATTTAGTGAATAAAGTTTGAATAAAATTTATGAAGTTTTGAAGAAGGGAGTCCGAGCCTGATTCTTCCATTTCGCTCAGGCAAAGCACTTGTAGCTTAGGCGAGAAGCTGCTGCTGTTGTTTCGTGCTTAAGCGAAAGTTTACTGAGCTTGAGCGAGCATAGTACACTCGGATAACTGTTACTCATTCTTAACCCTTTTTCTCGACTGAACTTCACTCGTCATTCTTCAATAAATTCTAAATCTTGATGTGAATAAAAAAGGAGACTTTAATAAAGGATTTCTGATTGATGATTTAATAAACGGATCAGATGATGAAGGGTGATTTATTTCAATCAGCCATTTATCACTCGGATTCATCACTCATCACAGTCAGTTTTGTATCCATTAGTCTCCTATTCACTCAGTATATTTTCTTGTCAGTCTTGTGTTCACTTGGTGTTCCGTTTTTCTCATTCATCCACTCGTCTTTCTCACTCAGTCTCTCATTCCCTTGCCTGATCTCTTTCACTCGTTCTCCATTCACTCGGTCACTCTTTCATTCTTCCACTCGTCACTTATTCACCCGATCTTTTTCACTCATTATTTCATGAATGCTTCATCTTCCATTTTTCTTTTTCATCCACTCAGTATTTTCATTCACTCAGTTTCCCCTGTAGTTGTTCTTTTATCCACTCAGTTTATCTCCTTCTTCTTCTGTCTTTCACTCATGTTTATTCACCCAGTCAGTCAGTCATTCTTTCGTGTTCTTTCACTCGTTTTTCCGTTCTCTGACCACTCGTTGTTCATTCATTCGTTTTTCATTTTTACTCAGTATAATCCACTCGGTATTCATTTACTCGTTGTTTCGTTCCACCTAAATTCTTTCGTGGTTTTCTCACAAACCTCTCTGTATTTTTCTTTTTCATCCACCCTCAATCTACTCGTCTTTCTTCTACTCGGTCACTCTTTCTTTCTTGTTCCTCACCTGTCATTCAGTCTTTCATTATCGCACTCTATCTTTTAGCCATTCGTTCTTCCACTTGTTGTTTCATTCCCTCAGCTTTGCTCTCATATTTTCCGTTCGTCTTTTATTCATTCGGTTTTTTCTATTTACTCATTCCTTCTCTGCACTCGTTGTTTTGATTACTCTTCCACTCGTCCTTTACCACTCAGTATCTCCATCACTCGGTATCGTTCTCCATATTCACTCGGTCATTTTCTTTTCACTCTTTTCACTCATTCACTCGGTCTCTTCCTCTACAGTCTTCCATTCACCGTCTCCCATTAGATCACTTGGTTTTCATTCATTCGTTCACTCTAATTCACTCATCCTTTATTCACTCTGTCAGTCTCTCACTCATTCATTCTTCCACTCGTTCTTCCATACATTCTTCCAATTGTTATTTATTTCACTCTTTCTTTCTTTCACTCGGTCTTGCTTTCATTGTTCTTTCTCCCACTCGCTTTTCTGTTCACTCTCATCTTAATGCAGTTGTGCACTCGTCTCTCATGCACTCTACTTCATTCATCCATTCTTTCACTCGTTCTTGTATCCATTCGTCCTTCATTTACTCAGGATCATTTCCATTCAGTGTTCATTCACTCAGGATCCTGTAGTCATTCACATGTCGTTCTTCCATTTGTTCTTCCACTCACTCTTTCATTTACTTATTGCCTTCATTCATTCGTTCTTTTTCATTGTTTGTTTACTCATTCGCCTTCTTCATCACTGTCACTCATCTTTCGTGAATCCACTCAGTATCTCTTCCCACGCTCACTCGATCTTCCACCTATTCAGTATGTGAGCCGAGTAAGAGTGTCTAAAATATATATATATATATATATATATCATAATAATAATAAAGTAATAAATAAAGCTGGAGCATACTTACGCGTTTCTTGGATAGTGACTTCAACAGTATAAAAACCTTTCAGCGTCCAAACCCTAAGTACCTACGCTGAAACTTGGGTTGAAGACGTAAAGGCACTTTCTGATTTCTAAGAAAGGTACCATCTTTCCACTTATTTCACTTATTTCATTCACTTCTAAGAACATGCTTAGTATTTTCCTGTTTCTTTGATAATATTCTTCCATTGTTCATAGCCATGCACCTCACATTTTTGGTTTGCTGTGTTTCTTTTGGATTTCTGTTCTTATTTTCATTTAGGTTGTTTATCAGCATTTTTTTTATCATTAACCATGAAAAGAAGATCACAGAGACTCCTGCAAAAACCTAGACCAAATTTTGCAGAAGGAAGTGTGAGAAAAAAGCAAACAGATAACGAGAAAGAAGTGGCAACCATAAGTATATCTGATTCTTCTGAACATGCACCCAGTCAAAGTCAAGCTGCAAGGAATGCATCTCCTTCGGTTCAGAGGAATGCATCCCCTGCAGTTGAGAGGAACAAATCGCCAGAAGTTGAAAGTTTTGACAGGCCCAGGTTCAGAGATGTTAAGGCTGCTGAAGAATATGATATAAAGTTTAAAACCAGAGAGCCCGAGCGTCCCAGACAATCTGCAGGAGCCGGTTCTTCTTCTTCTGACATTTCTATGGTGTTGCAGGAATTACAGGTCATGAAGAAGATGCAACTTGGAATTTATGATCGGGTCTTGAACCACGATCTCATGCTCAAGAAGATTGCCACCAAATTGAGGGTAGAGCACACAGTAAAAATGGGAGCCCTACCTGACAGAGACGCGTGGTTGGCTTCCATTGGATTCACTATTCCCTATGAGGACGTATCCCGAGCAGCTGACCTCTCACCATCTTCCGAGCAGGACAAAGAGAATGAGGATCAGGATGATTGAGTTGTTGATCTGTATTTTGTTATTATGATGTTTTTATGTAATAACTTGACATTATTTTTAGTGTTTCCTGAACAATGAATTCTCCTTTATTTTAGTTGTAATGAAATTTTATTTCCTTGTTAAAATTGCATGTCATTATTCTGTCTTTCGGTTGTATCGGTAAATTCATGCATCCCAATCCGACCACGTGTTTCCCATTCACAGCCACTCAGGTAAAAAGGGAAGTCTTTTATTACTCCGACTCCTTAATTGCTAAAATATGCTAATTGCGTTTAATTTCAAATCCATCTTAATAAGTTAAAGTTTGCTGATTCTTAGGCTTTAGTCGGATAAATTAATTGATCGGCTTTGTTTAACTCATGATCTCTGGCCCTAACTATTTCATCATTAATTAATAGTTTACTCGGCATGCTAGTTAGCAATCTGAATGTATGACCTTGCATTAAGTTTGGGGACATGACTGGCTGATTAACTGTTATATTCGTAGCTTTTGAGCCTGTTTTATTCTTTTCCGAGTGAACTTGCATGCTAGTTAGTGAGACAGAATTTGCTTCAGTACTTGCTAATTGATTGTATGCCAGCCAATCGGAAATGATGAAGGCCTTCTTTGTTAATTTAGCCAGGGCCAAAAAATAGCCTTCCTACTATATTTAATTACCCTTTGACCTAAAAATTATGTTTGAGCCTGAGACCCTTTTATTCTATTTATTCACCTAACGTTACAAGCCTAGTTATCTCGAAAAACCGACTGATTTACCCCTGGATGTCCCACTAATGAATTGCTCAGTTTTACTTATTGCTAGGGACTAACAAGTTCTAAGTTTAGGGATGAAGAGTGTGCCTAACAGCAATTAAGGACACACTCCGACCTTGGTTGTAGATGAATAAATAGGGAAATGAAGAGAGAAATAGAAAAGCTAAGAAAAAAATGAAAAAAATCAGCAAGGAAAAAGGTGCAAAGCACCGATTGAAAAAAATGTGATCAGAAAAAGATGAAAAAGAAGAAAAAAAAGGAAAAGTCCGAAGGACTGAAAGAAAAAGAAGGTGCAAAGCACCGTAAGTTATTAAGATAGCATTCACTCGGAAAATAATGGAGCTTGCTAAGTAGAGGCAATTAAGTTAAAATTAAGTCAAGGCATCAGTAGATACATCTTGTAACCCGACATTCACTCGGAAAACAATAATTGAGCCTGTAGCCCAGTCCCATTATAAGCTTAAAAAGCCCTTACTGATCTGATTGTGTTGGCATATGGCATGACGTGTAGAACTGTTGCAAGCCTATGTTTATCTAACAAGTATGCAGGTGATGAGTGCATTCTATTTATCCTATACACCGAGAGAATAGTGAAACACCGACCCAGTAAGGAAAGCATCAACAGCTTGTTTCCCAAAGGAGGTGTAAGTTTTTATACTTTTACAAATTGCGAAAAGAAAGCATGGTCGGTATTCAATAATTATAGCATGAACTAAGTTAAGGAAAGGTTGATTGTGTTGAATAACAGCTTGTTAGTTAATTAATCTGAATATTTGCTTGAGGACAAGCAAGTTTTAAGTTTGAGGATGTGATAAGTCTTGAAAAGACTTAATTATTCTGCTTTTTATTTGACTTAATTCATTGTTTAGTAATTAGTTTAGCCTTGTTATTTAATTAATTGCTAATAATTTATAATTTATTTAATTATTTCAAAAGTGCTTAATTTATGTAAAGAAACTGATTAAAAACATTAATTAGTTAAGAAATTGAGTTTTCATTAACCCAGCATGCAAATACTGGACAATCAGTAAACAAATGCTGGGCAAGTTAGTTGTTTATTGATGCAGAAAAAAGAGCGCTCAAGCCGAAAGGAAAAAGTCGAGCGAGATTTGGAAAATCCGAGTGAGACTTCACAAATCCGACTGAAAAAAGTTTAAAAAAATACCGACTCCAAAATAGAACAGGGAACCGAAGACAAAAAGAAGAACCCGAGCGTCAATTTCAGAGTGCCGATTGAATAATCAATTCGCTCAAGGGAGAGTTAAATTCGCTCAAGCGAGGGTCAAAAATCGTTCAAGTGAGCAAGTTCGCTCAAGCGTAACCCCAAAATATCACTCTCGCCCAAGCTACTCCATAACGCTTAAGCGAGAAGGCAACACTGCAGTACATATCTCAAGTTCACCCAAGCGAGAACCCAGTTCGCTCAAGCGAGAAGGCTGATATTTAAAACAACGATTGTTCCCTCCAGAATCCACTCGGCACCAGTGTTGTTTCCTGCAGCCTTCTCTCCTACTTCTGCACCTTAGTAATTTAAGTAGTGAGCTGTTAATTAGTTAGTGTTGAGCTGTAAATTAGCTAATGATGAACTGGAATCTGTTAAGAGCTGAGTTGTAATTAGTTAGTTAGTTTAGTCGTTAACTTAAGTTTTCTAAGTTATTAGTTAAGTTAGTTAGTTAGGTAGATGCCTATATATATATATGTTTGTACATATTCTGTAAAAGAACAGAGACAGATTCACATAGAATACATCGAACACAATTCATTCAAACTTCGAACATCTCACTACTTCATTTTCTCTCTCTAAATCCTCTCCTCCATGACGTTCCACAATCCTTCGATGGAACTGAAGTCAATGGAGTTCTAAATCCCTAAGGTTGGGATTGCGAAGGTTAGCAATGGAATCTTGAAGCTGTGAGTAAGCAAATCAACTTCTAGATCCTGAGGCGAACAAGCTGAGGAGTGAATCTGAATTTCTGGATTGACAAATCCAGAACTGATGAAGAACTTCGCTAGTGAGGAATCATGGTTGAAGCTTAGGTAACTTCCAGCTTTCTAACTAGTTCAGGCCTAATCAATTTAGGTGAATAATTAGAGTTTAACCTCCAATTTCGCATTAGATTCTTAGGTTAATTAAGCACTTAAGGAATTAAGGTTCGATGCTTAAGGATTAGTGTTTTTCACCTAAGGAATTAGGGAATAACCACAAGCGGATTGTCCTCTGGATTATGAAGTTTGATTATACTTTAATTGCATGTTCCTTGATTAATTTGTGAACCGAAGCAATCCTGACCTATTTTCTATTAATCACCTTTCACATTTCATCTTAACTCTGTTTCTGGAAATACAAAAACAACTATAAAACATTAAAACAACCAAAAACCGAATGAACTTTCTGTGCTTGTGTTGGTTCAGCTTGTACTAGTCCAAGACTGAGGTACTTACCACAATCCCTGTGGGACGATCAAATATAATACAATTTTAACGACTAGTGCGCTTGCCAAAGCGTAAATCTTCTAAGAAATATACATCAAAATAATGACTCGGAGATTCCACGTCATATTCCTTCACTTGGGATCCAAAGGTTCCATTCACTCGGTAATTCAGGATCATCCCACTCGGTATTCATAAACTTCCTCACTCGGAATGTTACCCAATCAAATACCACTCGGTATATTTCAACCTTAAGTCACTCGGAATATTATTACATCTCTCACTCAGAGAACACATAGACCTTCCTTCACTCAGAAAGGGTCTCCACAACCATACTCCACTCGGAATATTCCAGCCAGATTCACTCGGCATATGATATCTTACTCACTCGGGGAAACCATTAAATTAAGTCCCACTCGGACTTGCTCAGACCTTAATCACTCGGGTATAAAACCTCATTCACTCGGATTATACTTGTATCACATACTTAGAATATATTCTAATCTAACCCATTACAACAAATCTTCCCTCGGAAGAGATTCACTCGGGCTTCCAGTCGGGCATATTCAAACTCCTTTCCCTACTCGGGGTTTACTTATATTTTTCACTCAGTAATACTCAGGCCCGTAATCACTAGGGAAATTCTCCCATCAAAGCCTACACAGATTGAGTTCATCAAAGGGAATTTCTCTCAGAATCCATTTAAGTATTCATCACTCGGAAAAGAAGGCCAAACATCATAGCCTCACTCGGCTCGGCTCCCACAATAATGTTTCACTCGGAATTCTTTACCTTAACATTATTCTATCCAACATCATTTAAATTCCAGTCGGTAAGAAGCATCAAATCAACATAAATCGCTTATATATATATATATATATATACTCTCTGATTCACAAATCCGACTACTCATTCAGCAACACTCTTCAACCGATTCATATCTATATTATCAATATAACATATATATATATATACATTCACTCGGATAATTTCATCTTAACATTATTCATTAGAATCCATCATCATCAATTTTCAGCCGACATAATACATGTTATCAATGTAAACCAAGAATATATAAATATATTCATGCACTCGGATTCCATACATATGTATTTGTATTCGTTGTACAACACTGACATATGAGCCAGCCAAGGCTTAACACTGCCTATACACAACATATATATATATACAACATAAGCACTCAACAGTCGGAGTGCACATCACTCGGACTTGAGTCCTTCACATCATTTCCGACCGACCTGCACATACTAAAAAATGGTATAGGGGTGAGCTTTACATATTAAATGACAGATATTGGCTCGGATTAATCACAGAATCCTCAACATGCAATAACATATACATCAATCAGCACAACAAACACTACCATTCAATATGAACAATCACAATCATCATCCGATCGGGAATTCACTCATTTCACTTGGCTATAAAGCTCAGCATCCTCAGTTACAAAGTATAATAATCCAATCGGATTTTACTCAACTCCGAGCCTTGCTCAAGGAGTGTGCCTGAGCCCTGCTCTAGGACTTAATCATATTCTCACATGTTATCATCTGATTGCCGATCGGTATAGACGTCCAACGTATTCCAGTGGCGAATCGGATGCATACAGTCACATTCACTCGGCGTCCAACGCCAATGCACTCGGCACTTGCCTTGAGTCCAACCCAAGGACTTTCATCAAGCATACAATGCTCATGCTCTCAGCATGGCCTCGAGTCCAACTCTGAGGTCTTCAATTATATTAGGATTAATCTATGAATCCTTATCATACACACGTATTCATCCGATTGCCCACTCGGTAATTAGCGTTCAACATTATATGCACTCGGCATTTCCACAGCAAATCAGATGACTCAGCAACTCATGCACTCGGCAATCCTATGCCATCCACTCAGATTTATTGTTTACAACATACATCTCATGCTATCTCATGGGATCCACTCGGCCTTAGTATTTCTAAGCCTCACATGTCATTTTATATAAAATTCCACTCGGAATTATCATGCCAGTCCCCATCCTATGAACTCAACATACACATATTTAATATCATGCATTGCATGTATTTATTCATACCATTACACACATAGGGACTAATAACAAACCACACAATGCACTCGGCATTCATAATACAAATAACATGCATCTCATGCATTAACTCACATCATCACAAATATCATCATACGTCTCTTGGACGGATAATCATGCACAACTTAAATAATAAACATCAATCCAGGTTCAACTCAACAACATACAACATCCAACAAAACACAACACAGTGCAATAGCTCCCCTTACCTGGAATGACGATCCAGAGGCCATTGGCCACTCGTCCACTCATAGAACGACTCGGCCCCAGCCACATCAACACTCTGCTCGGCTTTGGAGAATCAACTCTGCCTCCTTACGAGCATCAGAGTCTCCCAGGCTCAACATCATCTTCTCCCACGACCAGTAGAGGATTCCAACACTCCTCTTCACCCAAGCATCACAGCTTCAAAGGTATGACATCGTCCTCACCAACAGTGGAGGACCACATGCTTCCAAAGCATCATCTATGCCTTCCTCTTCACAACTGCAGCACAACACAGCCTCAACAACAGTGAGCCACTCTTCTCAAACTAGGCACCCACACAAATTGCTGCCGGCTCCCAACCGAGGCTCTAACAGCCCCACGAATAAAAGAAGAAGAAGAAGAAGAGGAAGCAGAAGGACCAGGGGAAACAAAGGAGGAACCCATCCTCCAAAACACACAGCCCTGCTATCCCACACACAGCCACACGCTGTTTCCTTTCACAGCCACACCATTCCACTCAGTCCAACATGATGCGTGAGTGGAAGAAGAAGATGAAGGAGACGAAGATGAAGCAGCAGGGGAGGAGGAAGCAAGAGCTTCATAGAGTTTTAGAGAGAAGGAGGAGCGTTTCTCCTCCCTCCAGAACATGCAACACGAGAGAGTGAAGAGAGTGAGAGGGAAACCAAGCTTATCATCACACTCATACTCTCCCATCAGCCATCACCTTCACATTTAATGTAAGTCCCATCAGCATCCCATCCTTATTTAATGCAAGTCCCATCCAACTAAAGCCATCAGCCATCAACGTGGGGACCACGCGGGAAGGAAGGTGATCCGGTCCTAACACCGGCCCCCAAGAGCATGGCTTTAATGCTTTGCCAGATCAGCATTTTGAATAAGAGGAGTATGCGATTGAGCACATTATAATCACTTCTATACAGAGTACATACCGCCAGGGCAGGTAACTCCGCCAAGGCATGTTACTCCGCCAAGGAACATAACCCCGCCAAGGCACGTTACACTACCAAGGCACCTTACTCCGCCAAGGCATGTTACTCCGCCAAGGAACGTAACCCCGCCAAAGTTGTTACTCCGCCAAGCCATAAACTCAATATTGGCGGAATACTGAATTTCCCACACTACGTAGCGAGCCCATACTCACAACCCCGGCACGAGATTGACTCTTTCTTGAGAGGTTAATAATGGGAATCACGGTGTCACGCATAAAGGGAAATAACAATAAAATATTAAAGCACTAACGCTTTCCAGACAAGTGGTGATACCTACTACAATAATGGTGCATGTAAACGGCGTAAGGACCCACCACCTTTTCAGCATTATGCCTGAAGACAAGGAGCGGGTCCTACCAATAATAGAGCATCAGTAACAGGTATATAAACCTCTCTCGAAAAGGTATAAGGGATCTCTCTTTCCCATTCTCTGAACCTTACACTCTCTTACTTGCATAATTCTCTCTGACTGTCTTTCTAAGTCTCTAAGTATTCTGAAATACTGACTTGAGCGTCGGAGAACGATTGCAGGTACCAACCCCAATCGGGTCAAGGCAACGTAGATCCCGTCAGGCGGACTGTGACACCGCCCCAGGATACATTGCACTCCGCCTCAACATACAAAAACTCTCCGTATTTACATTTATACGCACATTGCTTTGTATCAAAAACACATTTATATGTATATTTTGAGTTGTTCTACAAGCATACTTCTACACCCCCTGTAAAGAACAGTTCAGAAGGGAAGAGAGAGAGAACCGAAGCTTCTTCATGACCACCAAAGGCACCTTGGTCATATGCTATCATTATTATTATTATTATTCAATCAGTTAACTTAAATGGGCAATTACTCTTAATTAACCTCTAACTTAATCAACCCATAACCTTAATCCTGAAATTTACCACACCCGGTAATTAATTAAAAATCGGGATGTTACACACACCACAATCACATACCCCTAACACATTCACATGTCTTTGCATGACGAAACAAAACTAGGATAATAACAAGTTCAATTCATTTTCAATACCAAGGTATGTGAGGGACATGACAATGCCATCAGGTTTCGATTGCTAAAACGTATTAGAAATGTGTGCAATCGAATATATAAACATGTCATGGCTCAACCATATTAAACAACATCAAAACAGAGTGCAAATGAGCCAAAAATATACCATGAATCGATTCAGGAAGGTCCTTGAATCGATTCATGCGATTCTGGAGCACCAACTAAGAAAACAGGGGTCCTTGAATCGATTCAAACACATATGAATCGATTCAAGCATGGTTAAATTGATGAACAGTAATTCTAGTGAGTCTTGAATCGATTCAAGGTTCCGTATGAATCGATTCAAGGTTCCGTATGAATCGATTCAAGCAAACGTGTGAATCGATTCAAAGCCCTGGAAGTCCCTATTTTTGGAAATAGAATGCATTGAATCGATTCAAGTCCTGGCATGAATCGATTCATGCATTCCCAATAGCCTTTTCACTCTAGGAAACACCATCCTATGACTCCATTCATCAAATCCATCATCCATTATGCTTAAACACACCTTTACATGGGGTTTTAACTCAATAGATCATGCATCTATATACTCACATACATATTCCATTTCATCATTAATTATTCACCAAGAACTACATTATTTCCTTCAAAGAGATTCAAAACTCTTAATACCATCTCACATACACATTCATATCATTTTCAAGGCCAATAAATTACCAATATTTCATTCAACAACCATTACTCAACTTATCATATTTATACAATCATGCAAAGGCAAGCATGAGTATAAATCATATACATTCATCATCAATTACTCAACTCATGTAATTGAAATGTAAACTCCTCTCTTACCTCGAGAGAAGAACCACAATTTGAATGCTCCGATCATTCTGCATCATCATCTAGAACACAATCTACACATCAAACATATATGCATTCATTCAATCATGAGCCATCACAAGGATTTCATTATAATTCTAAACAATTACTAACATCCTATGGGGATTGTATCAAGTCTTAGACTTGTCTAAACACCAATTCATACGCTTGTGTTAGGCTTTGGGAATTCCTTTCCCAAAACCAAGATTTTCTAAGCTTCAAAGGGTCAACCAAACCCAACAACAACAATATCACATCCCCCATCAATATGGCATCTAAATCATCATATAAATCATCCATTTGCCATCATTGTTACTCAAATTCATTATAAGTCATCTTAGCTTCATTCAAGGCCATCAACAATTCACAAATTTCAAGTGACACATATCATGGCCTAGGGCCTCTTCAAATCCTCATCAAAATCCAATAACCTCCAACATCAACTCCTCTAATTCTCATATATCCTCATATAAATATATCTCTCAAACTTTAAGATTGGAACCTCATCAAAACCCATTAACTTCAACAATCATTACTAGTCATTCACATGGCAATCTAACCACCAATTCCTTAAACTTGTCAAAAGCCCCAAATCATCAATGTCTTAAGGATTCCTTACAAATAGACAAACATCAATTCCAATAATTTTCATGCATCATCACAAACATAATATCATCATCAAAGTGCCAATCAATTGTACACAACACATAATGTTCCCAATGGTCATCTACCCTATGGTTTGGGTTTCACATACATATACCATCATTCATAATGCATTTAACTTAACTCAAAATTTCATTAACATCCATAATCAATTTCCAATGCTTCCAAATATTCATTTTCCTCATAAATTACTCTAAGGCATCCAAACCATCAAAATCATCATTTGTGCCAAAACCCCTAAATCACCACACTTAGGGTTTTTCTCTAAAATTACTTAACAACAATCTCAATCAATTTCTTAAATCATCATGGACATTATAAACCTCCTCATCACACAACATCAACTATCTCCAAGAACCTTATTTCCATAACCAAAACCTACATCTCAATCCTAGGGTTTTACTATTCCCATCATCACCCATAATACCCAATACCAATATTCCATGTTTATGTATCATAAAACCCACAAGTAGAGAAATAAAGAGGTAAGAGACCCTTACCTCAATTCCATGCTCTTCAAAAATGAAAATGGAAAGAAAAGAGGAGGAGACAACCAATGCTTCGCTTCAATATTCCATTCAAGCCTCACAAATCCATGGAAACCATTTAATTTTTGAGTGGAATGGTAAGGGATAGGGTAGCCATGATTTGGAGAAGAGAATGGGTGAGAAGAAAGAAAAAAATAGAAAAGAGTGGAAAGTGAAGAAGCCACACGGAAATAAGAAGAAAGGAGAGGTGAAGTGGTCAAAATTGGACATTGTCCCATGGTTAAACGGATGTCCCATGTTACTTTTACCAATGGGTAATAATTCCCCAATACACAATGGACAAAAGGGTCAAGTGGGGGAGAGAAAAAGAGGCTATGGTCATGACAAGAGAAGAAATGGGATTTTTGATTTTCTTTTAATTCCATTCGACTCGTATTTTTCCCACTTAATATCATATGCTGTGTCCAATTAATTATTTCCTCAACACTAAAAATTATTTTAAATATGCCACTATAACCACAATAATTTTCTAAGTATTGTACACCCATCAAATATCCAATTTGACCAAGTGGGTCCCACATATTCGTTAAATCACCTGGTTCAAGTAGATCTTAATTTACCGATAATCCACCTCTAATGTCAAATTAATTCTCCATAATTATTGGACCATAAATAATTAATTATCATTATCTAATAATTTTATTTTCCAAAATTTGGGATGTTATATTTCCACTTCTCATCATAATTGCCTTGCATTACTCCTTAGGATTCACCTTAGTATCAGCTGGAAAGTTTCCAGTTTGCCTCTCAGCCACTTGCTTCGATAGTTGGCCCACTTGATTTTCTAGATTTCGAATAGATGTTTCTTGATTTTTGAAGGTGGCTTGAATAGCCTAAATAAATTGAGATAAAACATTCTCCAATTTAGACTTTTCTTTGACAGGTTGAGGTTGTGTCTGATTCACTTGTTGCTGTGATGGTTGTCCTTGAACTACATTCTGATTCATGTTCTGATTTAGGTACGGCCCTCTCTGCCAGGAAAAATTAGGATGACTCTGATAGTTAGGATTAAAAGTGTTTAATGGATAACTTCTTTGAATTTGTTGGCCTATATAGTTCATTTGTTCAGCTTGGCCATTAGAGTCACACATTCCATTCTCATGATCTCTTATGCAAAAATCATAACTCAACATACACAATTGACTCGGTTTATGCATTTTAGACATCTGTACACTCAGCTTTTCCAAAGCCCGAGTCATCAATTTGCTTTGTGCTAAGTAAGCATCCTACACATCTAGCTCCATCACTTCTCTTCGTTGCACGTTGCTTCTTTCACTGATCAAACATTCATTGGAAGCCATTACATCAATCAATTCAATAGCTTTTTCCATTATTTTAGTAGTCAAAGAACCTCCAGCTAAGGCATCAATTAAAACTCTATAGCAGGTCTGACTCTATTATAGAAGATGTTCAGTTGCTACATCTCAAGGATTTGATGATAAGGGCACTTCCTCAAATTTTTTTTATACCTATCCCGTGCTTCCAACAATGATTCTCTTTCCTTTTGCTGGAAACAAGTAATCTTATTCCACAATCTTGCATACTTAGAGAGAGGAAAATACTTGATGAAAAACTTTCGAGATAAATGCTCCCCATTGGTTGGCTCTACAACCATGTTATAGCTCTATCAGGAGAGAAAAAAGAAATAATATTAGTTTGATCGCTTCGTCCAAAACCCATTCATCTTTATGGTATCATAAATCTGGAGAAAATTAGCCAAATATAAGTTAGGGTCTTCAATCTCACTTCCTCTAAATTGATCATTTTACACTAAATGCAACAATGCTGGTTTAAGCTTAAAATTGTTTGCAACAATTGGTGATCTGAGAATGCTAGATTGCATTCCTTCCTCTGTTGGCTTTGAGTAGTCACCAAGAGTAACTCTTCTCCCATTATTTTCCATATCAGTGTGACACCCCAAAAATAGGGGTAAATTTTTTACGTTTTACAAGTCATTATTTGATACACTAATTAAAGTGGTGAAGTTTTAATCAACATCCTGGATCTATGAAAACCTCTCTTATGTTGCGGTTGTATGATTGGATTTTAAAGAGGATGGATTTCATGAGGTTTAATGGTTCATAATCTATCAAAAGTATTATTAAGATATTACAAGAAGGAGCTTTGATGCAAGGAAAAATTAAAATGATTGGAACAAGGGCATTTGGAGGAAACAGGTGCCACTCGCTCAAGCGAGTACCACACTCGCTTAAGCGAGTTCGCGTGGTAACACTTGGGCGAGGCCTGCAAGGGCGCTTGAGCAAAAGGGAAAAATGCATCAGGTGCCAATCTCGCTTGAGCGAGGCTCAGCTCGCTTGAGCGAGATTGCCCCAGAAGCAATAGGTACCCATTTCGCTTGGACGAGGCACGCCCGCTTGAGCGAAAATGGAACAAAGCCTTACTGTCCACATTTCGCTCGAGCGAGGCTAGGCCCGCCTGAGCGAAAATCATCCAGAATTGATTTTTCCCTCGCTCGCTTGAGCGAACCTCCATACACTGGCCATTTCGCTTGAGCGAAAATGGCCCAGTGACTCTTCTACTCACTCTCGATCGGGCGAGGCCCATCCCGCCTGAGCGAATGATGACCAGTGGCCACACCTCTGCTTCAACAGAATCTTGCTTAAGCGAGATTATCACTCGCTTAAGCAAGTTATGTAGGATAAATGAGAAACAGGGAAATTTCATACAACTTAACATGCCAAACCTCATTTCATGCCATTTTAGCCTATACTAATGCATTATATACATTCAACCATGCATTTACAAGTTCATCGAATTATCTATACATATCAAGGTTAATTCCCATTCATTCAATACATGATATTTAAACTATTCTTTACATAAATCTCATAAAATGCTACAAGTTATGAAACACACCATTCATTCATAGAATTTATCATCGACAAGCATCATAATTCATTATCTTACATCACTTAGGTCATTAATGAAAATTGGTCATACACACCAAGGTCCAATTTTCCTACATGACCCTCAAAATTATCAAGCTACAACCTAGATGGTAAAATAAGCATACATGTACACTATATGCTATAGAAAAATCTAGATTTACCGGCCAAGGTGCTTCCTATACACCTATTTACCTCTATCTTCAAAATATACTTCAAAAGATTCACTCTACCCATGAGTGCTCTACATCACAAGTTTAAAAAGTAGACAACATGGGAGAGTGAGTTATATATTCCAAAAGAATGAATATAAATACCATGTGATCATGTGCATATGTGTCATAACATGTATACTTGCATTCACGTACATTTCATCATCAACTTTCATCACATAATACAAACATCTTTGTAAATTAAGCAAGTATAAAATCATACACATGATCTAGTCCTTCAACAAATTGGACTATTACATATCTCATCATTTTACTCAAATTATTATTTGGTATTCACATCTTTTATGTTGTCTTAATTTATTTTCTCACCCATAACACAACCATCATCACATCTCATCACCTTTGGCATACTTCCTTGCTATATGCAAATGCTCTTAAGCTAATGCATATGTACAACAGATTATTTCAACAATTGCATATCTGACTGTGGGAATATAAATACCAATTGTGGGTTCAAGTATGATCATCTAACCATACCCCTACTACAGTAGTAAAATGTGTACACATATCATCCAATTGCATGCATTTCACCAATCTTTTACTGGTACCAAACCGCATCACCCATTTGCAACACCTGGTCATTTTCACCATGACCACGGTAAGACATATTCAACGTATGGTGTTACGGGCCAGCCACGACTCATTTCATGGTGGCTGTGATCCAATGGACCACCAGGGTCACCTACTCATCAAGAGCTACCCCCCACAAGGGTCGGCCACATGTAGCTCTCTGTAGCAATACATGGGAGGCTTCGTGACTTACACACCAAGTCATAAGGGAACATAAAATTTGCCCGTGCACCGAGCCACCCTCCCACTGGGTCGGCCAAGGGAACTCCCCTAATGTTCCAACATCAGCGGCTATGCAGTATGCCATAGATGCAAATTCCAATCATATGTATTTCTCACTTTATGCATCCTATTCATGTCACTCATCAATCATCATCATCATCATCACCAACATCACCACAAGGCTTTTCGTGGATTTATTATTGTTGGTTATTATCATTAGTTTAAATTTTCGTGTGGCATGCTCAATAATTCTCATAAACATAATTCAATTCCATCATCAAACATAACAACATCAATCTTTCACCATCACTCAAGGTATGTTATTCATTCATACCCATTCTCAATCAAACATCACTTATAATTATTTCACATTTATGGTGGACATAAGTATATTATTATATTCAAGACACCACATTGTCAAACAATCCAGACCACCACATAGCACACCATAAATATTCTAAATGCATCAATGCATGTTGCCAAGACACATCACCAACATCATACATAACATTACAATTCTTCATATCATTACAAGCAAGGCATATGCATATTGTCACATATGAAAATCAAATACTATTCAACTCATGCATTTAGAACATAAAGACTCCTCTCCTACCTCAAGAGAAGAATTTCGATTGATACGACGTGCCCGCCCCGTTGTTCGGAATGGATCCTACATTAACAAACATGTAAAATCCCAATCAATCAATTATTCAAGACACAAATTCAACTCTAATTAGCCATAATCATATCTACAATTTCATAACATGTATAAAACATATTATGGACATCTTTTCCTTCATTCATTAGGCTTCGAGAATTCCTTCCTATCAAGTCTCATTCATTATGTCTAAGGTTACAAAACAAACTTTAAACCCCCAACATTCACACTACTCTTTTTGTCAATACCTACACCCATCAATGTCATGTATTCTCTCTCAAGTATTTTATTCAATCAACATATACCATTTTCCTCAATTCTTAATAGTTAGGGTTTTCACCAAACTCAACTACATTCATAAATACATCATTAATCTTCATTACCTTCCAACCATACATTCATCTACCATATTTATTTCATTCAAATCTTGCATTTATGACAACCCACTTTAGGGTTCCCACATTTAAGGCTTCTCTCAACAACCCACATACTTTAAATGCTCTCTTAACACCAAAAACTGATAACTAAAGGTTCATACTCTTGAGAAATAGCAAGAATCTTACCTCAAGAGAAGAAAAGAGAGAACCTTCAAGAGAGAGGGAGTCCTACACGAAAATAAAAAGAAGGGAGAGGGAATTTTAATCTCCAAGCCTTCTTCAAGCTCTCCACTCAAAACGAAAATAAAGGAAGAAGGGGTCATAATCTTTGCTAGGGTTTTTGAAGAGAAAAGTAAGGAAGAGAATAGAGAAGAAGAAGAAGAAGAGTGCTTTTCCCAATTTGGTCAACAAGCCAATGAGAAGAGAGAAAAATAGGCTTTTGATTTTAATTTTAATCCTCTCATTAAATTTCATCGTTTTAATTCAAACAAGATCTCTATTTGGGCTCAATACCTTATCTAAAAAATATTCCGAATACATATTCGGACTCCCAATAATATTCTTAACGGCCCTGAACAATATCATCCCAATCAGAGATACTTGGTCTGGCACCCGTATTCTAATCGGGCTTAATTTAAGCTTATTCGACTCCAATACATTATGAGTAGTGCCCAAAAATCTTAATTTAATTATTTCCAATATTTTGGGGCATTAAATAACCCACATGAAACTATTTAATAATTATTTCCTTAATTAATCCTTTATTTTAAAATTTTGGGTGTTACAATGAGCTTGTTCCTTCAATTTAGCTTCTTTTCTTAGCTTCCTTTCTAATTGATCTACATTGGGATCAAAAATCAATGGTTTTTTCCCTTGCCTATTTCTTACCTGAATACATAACTCAACAAAACAAACTACAAGCAACAATCTAATTTCTATGGTTAGGTTGATCATTAAATTAAAACACCAAACTTCTTAAACTAATAAAACAACAAAAAAATCACTATAACTATCAATTGAAACTAAAGGTTTAGTCTAGTATCGGCCCAAGAATTGATGATATTAACCACCAATCCCTAGCAACAGCACCATTAACTTCACTACTAAACAAACTCCTGATAGCTACCATGAATCAACGACAGAAAGGTTTCGTCACTAATTAGCGACTGTAAATGAAAAGGGACCATAGAAAGAAGTTAGTGACTATCTTAGCGACCAAAATACCATTGTCACTAATTTTCACAGCTATCCATTGCTAACGCCGTCACAAGAAAACACGTAGTTATAAATATCATCGCTATTTTTACTTCTCTCTATTTTTTTACTTTCCCTCCATTTCTTATTGGCGCCAAACTTAGCAACCGACTCACACTGTCGCTATCTCGAATCAAGCCACAGCCATCCCTAAGGCCGTCGCTAACATTACTAAAAGTTTGTCAAACCAACGACTGAGTCTTCCATTGCTATCTTACCTCCTTTAAATTTTTTCTTTCCCTCTATTTTTTTTTGTGTGACTCAAGTTAGTGACAGAGCTAGACCGTCGCCCTAGGTGGGCTATTTAGCGATGGACGCCGCCGTCACATCTATGGTCCCTATTGTGACGAAATTTAGTTTCCGCCGCTGGTGTTGGTCCAGGTGGATAAGTGACGAATAGATTTGTGCCACATGGCTTAGTTGTGACCTCTTTAGTGACCGTTTTTTTGTGTGACTTCCTAAGTCAATTATATAATTATTTTTACTCATTAAATTAAAATTCACAATAAATTTTTAACAAATAATACAACAAATAATTCGATATTTATGAAAATATTTATTTCTAGTGAAAAGTGCCAAAACATCATTTATATCATAGTTAAGAATCCTAAAATGCCATGAAAATGAAAGGAAACTGATGATGCATGATTTATCTCTAATTCTCCAATTTAAATGTGTATAATTTGCCATCACTTAGTGTGTAACATATTGCCTTTTACCACATTTTTATCATTTGATCTTTATGTAATATTTGATTGTTAATTTGTGCCAAAAGAAAATAGATCAAAGAAACTCAAGAATTCCAATCCAAAATGAAGATCAAAGTGCCTAAGGATCAAAGGAATCAAGAAATATTCAAAAGGATCTCAAAAAGGGTAAAAAGTGTGCAAAATATGGAGAATCAGGGGGATGAATCGATTCATCCCCCTCTTGAATCGATTCATGCGAATTGAATGCACCAGGAAGTGAAATTTTGAGCCATGAATCGATTCATTCTGGCTTGAATCGATTCATACGTCTGAATCATGCAAAAATTAGCATTTTGAATCGATTCATTTGAGTTTCAAAGGCAATGAATCGATTCTTCCATCAAATGAATCGATTCATACGTGTAAAATTAGCCCAGAATTGCATTTTGGAAGCATGAATCGATTCCTCCCACCAATGAATCGATTCATGAGTGAATAATTGGCCCAGAAACACGTTTTTCAAGCTTCTGGAAGGTGGGCAAAGCACTGAGATGGTGGGAAATGCACTGAAGATGATCATGGAGCACCATTGATTTGATTAATCAAGAGTGCATCTTCCATTATGAATTAATTATGGCAAAAACTTGCTTTTGAAATCCTATAAATAGGCACAAGAGGAAGGGGCAGAGACACACCATTCTTCATTCTTCAATTTCTCCCTCACTCATACGTTCTTCCTCTGCTTCTCTTCTTTGTTGGAGTTTCTCCAGCAACTTCTTCATTTCCGGGTTAGTTCTTTGTTTGTAATTGTAATTATGGAGGGCTAAAACCCTTAGATTGATTTTCTTGGAGAATGTTGTAATGTAATTTTGAGGTCATTAATTTTAATATAGTATGCTTTTATTATTGTTATTTCTTCATAATCATTCTCTACTTATTTAATTCCATTTTGTTTAATTGAATTTGTATGCTTAATCGGTTTAGTTATCCAAATGGAGTTAAATAAGATTTCAAATTAGAATGGATTAAGGAAATATGCATGCTTAATGAATATTTTCATAATCACTTTTAATAATTATGGTTTGCTTAATTCCATAATTTGAGAATAGATTATGTATATAGGCGATGTTCTTATGTATGCTCAATAATTCCTAGATTTTAAGATCTTGACTCCTTTTGCTTAATTAGGATGCTTGATTCAAATATTCATTTTTAAATGAAAGTAAAGGAATTGTGAATTGAAAAAGACGCTTAGTTGATCAATTCAAATTGAGCTAAGAAATTAACATTAATAAGTATACAAGTTATTTTTAGTGAACCAAGGATAAATTTATTTACAATACTCCAAGAAAATCAATCGCTTGTTATTTATTGTTTTAAATCCTTTATTTACCTTGTTTTAATTTTAATTGTGACAACAAAAATCAATCAAAACCCCCCCCAATTGTATGTTAGTGAACTTATGTTTGTAAAAATTTTTACTTGTTTAGTTTTAATTTTTAATTGTTAAAAATTAGTTTAAGACTTGATTTTTCCTAAATTTTTGTGTTGATCCTTGAGAGAACGACCTAGGTTGACACCCTAGTACTACGTTAATTAATTTTAATGTACTAATTTGACGGGATAACGACTGCAAAAATTTCAACGTCAAATTTTGGCGCCGCAGCCGGGGATCAACGATCTTTAGGAAAAACTCTTGTTTTAAATTAATTTTTTTTTTTATTAAAAAAAAAATTTAATAAAAAAAAAAAATTTTTTTTTTCTTTGTTTGTTTGTTTGTTTATTTTATTTCTCTTGCATGATTTAGGATTCTTATGATTTATTGCTCATCATGATCTAATATCTTGTTGTATGCTATGTATGACTAGAAGAACTTTTGAGCATTTATATTCATTTGATCCTGAAATTGAAAGAACTTTTCATAGGTTAGTTAGAGAAGCTAGATTTAATAATAATTTTGTTGATATTGATAGTGATAGTATTTTTTCTGAATCTGTTGAAAGTACTGCTAGTTTTTCTGATATGGCTGAACCTCGTGAAAGAACTCTTAGAGAACTAGCTGCTCCTGAATTCACATACGAAAGTTTGTGTATTCAATATCCTGATGAGGATGTCCCTTTTATTCTTAAGACCGGACTTATACACTTGTTGCCTAAGTTTCATGGTCTTGCGGGTGAAGATCCGCACAAACACCTCAAAGAATTCCACATTGTGTGTTCCACAATGAAACCCCAAAACGTTCAAGAAGACCATGTCTATCTTAAAGCGTTTCCTCATTCTTTAGAGGGTGTTGCTAAGGATTGGTTGTATTACCTTGCTCCAAGATCAATCACAAGTTGGAATGACTTAAAGAAAATGTTCTTGGAAAAATTCTTTCCTGCCTCTAGAACAACTGCAATCCGTAAAGACATATCTGGCATTAGGCAACTCTCTGGAGAAAGTCTTTATGAATATTGGGAGAGATTTAAAAAACTTTGTGCAAGTTGCCCTCACCACCAAATTTCTGAACAACTTCTTCTTCAGTACTTCTATGACGGTTTACACCACGTTGATCGCAACATGATTGATGCGGCAAGTGGAGGAGCTCTAGGAGATATGACTGCTGCTGAAGCAAGAAACCTGATTGAGAAGATGGCATCCAATTCTCAACAATTTGGTGTGAGAAATGATTCTTTCAAACCCATGTTTGATTCCAATTCTAGTTCATCTGGAATTAAATTGGAGAGCAAACTTGATGCTCTCACCACTCTAGTCACACAATTGGCAGTAAATCAAAAATCCATGACTGCTAAAGTGTGTGGAATCTGCTCTTCACAAGAGCACCCCACTGATTGTTGTCCTTCTCTACAAGAAAAGGATAATAATAGTCCCCAAGCCTATGCAGCAAACATCTACCATGACAGACCTCCACCACAACAAAACCATGACCTTTCCACCAATAGATACAATCCAGGTTGGAGGAACCATCCAAATTTGAGATGGGGAAACCAACAACAAAATCCTCAACCTCTATTTCAAAACAATGCACCAACCTTCCAAAGACCTACACCTCAACCACCCACGAGTGGCCCTTCTTTAGAGGATCTGGTGAAACAAATGGCTGCACAAAACTTGGAGTATCAACAGAGGAATGATGCTACCATCCAGAGTTTAAGCAACCAAATTGGGCAATTGGCTTCATCATTAAGCCAGTTACAATCTCAAAACTCTGACAAATTACCATCTCAACCAGCTGCAAATCCAAGAAATGTGAGCGCAATTCAGTTAAGATCAGGTAAGAACCTTGAAGTACCCATACCTAAGGAACCTGAGAAACAAACAGATGTGCCCACAACAGTTGAGAATGATGAACCCTCTTCAAGCACAAGCAAATCTGAGAAGCAACCACCCCAAGTTCCACCTCATATCCCTCTTCCTTTCCCACCAAAAGCAATTCCAAGCAAGAAGATGGAAGAAGTAGACAAAGAAATTTTGGATACTTTCAGGAAAGTGGAAGTGAATATACCTCTTCTTGATGCAATCAAGCAAATTCCCAAGTATGCCAAATTTCTGAAGGAGTTGTGTACTCACAAAAGGAGACTCAAGGGCAATGAAAGGATAAGCATGGGAAGAAATGTATCTGCACTGCTTGGTAAGGAAAATATCCCTGAAAAATGCAAGGATCCAGGTACGTTTTCTATACCTTGTATCATAGGCAATAATAAATTTAAAAATTGCATGTTAGATTTAGGAGCTTCAATAAATGTTATGCCTATGTCTGTTTTTAAATCTTTGTCTCTTGGAAATTTACAACCTACTGGTGTAGTAATTCAGCTAGCCAATAGGAGCACTGCCTATCCTGCTGGAGTTATAGAGGATGTTTTGGTTCAGGTAGAACAGCTGGTTTTCCCTGCTGACTTTTTTGTACTTGATATGGAAGAAGGTATGCCTCAAATTCCTATTCCTATCATTTTGGGAAGACCATTTTTGAAAACAGCTCGAACCAAAATAGATGTTCATTCTGGAACTCTTTCTATGGAATTTGGTGACACGAGAGTTCAATTTAATATTCTTGATGCCATGAAATATCCATCTGAAAATCATTCTATTTTCCAAATTGACATTATTGATGAACTAGTTTTTGAACATTTTTCTAATGTTGATTTGGAATACATGGATGATTCAAACAAATGTTTTGCATGCAATGATTCTGGAAGTTGTGATATTTGTGCTGAAATTGATAGATACATAATTTCTGATTCAGAGTCTTTAGATATACCTGTTAACCATAAGGAGCTGAATGCAGGATTTCAAGAAAATTCTAACTATTTTGAGATGCAAACAGCAGAACCAAAATCTACTTTGTTAGTTCCATCTGTTTTGCAGGCACCCAAGTTAGAATTGAAACCCCTACCTGAGAACCTAAAGTATGTATACTTAGGGGATAATGAACAGCTCCCGGTGATAATTTCCACTTCTCTTGATGAAAATCAAGAAGAAAAATTGTTGCAGGTATTGAAAAGACACAAGAAGGCTATAGGATGGACATTGGCAGACATTCCTGGAATTAGTCCATCCATGTGCATGCATAGAATATTTCTGGAGGAAAATACTAAAGCAGTAAGACAGCCCCAGAGGAGACTCAACCCTGTAATCCTTGATGTGGTTAAGAAGGAGATCACCAAGCTTCTACAAGCAGGAATCATTTATCCTATCTCTGATAGCCAATGGGTGAGTCCAATTCAAGTGGTTCCTAAGAAAACAGGGATCACAGTTGTGAAAAATGAAAAGGATGAATTGATCCCAACTAGAGTGCAGAATAGTTGGAGAGTCTGTATTGACTACAGGAGACTTAACCAAGCAACAAAGAAGGACCATTTCCCTTTACCCTTCATTGACCAAATGCTTGAGCGTCTCGCAGGTAAGTCTCACTACTGTTTTCTTGATGGATTCTTTGGATATTTTCAGATTCACATTGCACCTGAGGATCAAGATAAGACCACATTCACCTGTCCCTTTGGCACATTTGCTTATAGGAGAATGCCATTTGGCCTATGCAATGCTCCCGGAACTTTTCAAAGATGCATGATAAGTATTTTTCATGATTTCATTGAAAATTGCATAGAGGTGTTTATGGATGATTTTACTGTCTATGGATCTTCATTTAATGCATGCCTTGATAGTCTTGATAAAGTTTTAAACAGATGCATTGAAACTAACCTTGTCTTGAACTATGAAAAATGTCATTTTATGGTAAAACAAGGAATAGTTTTAGGGCATGTAATCTCTGAAAAAGGAATTGAGGTAGATCCTGCTAAGGTAGAAGTTATATCACATTTGCCTTACCCCTCTTGTGTTCGAGAGGTTCGTTCTTTTCTTGGCCATGCAGGATTCTATAGAAGATTCATAAAGGATTTTAGCAAGAAGGCTAGGCCACTATCCAGTCTGCTTCAAAAGGATGTGGCATTTGAATTTGATGAAAAGTGTAAGGAGGCTTTTAATTGTCTCAAGCAAGCATTGACAACAACCCCAATAATCCAAGCACCTGTTTGGACAGCTCCATTTGAGTTAATGTGTGATGCCTCTAATTATGCATTGGGAGCCGTCCTTGGTCAAAAGATTGACAAGCAGCCTAGGGTCATCTACTATGCATCTAAAACTTTAGATGCTGCCCAGGTAAATTACACTACCACTGAAAAAGAGCTCTTGGCCATTGTTTTTGCATTAGATAAGTTTAGATCTTACCTACTCGGTTCTCGAGTAGTTGTCTTTACTGACCATGCAGCTCTGAAGTACTTGTTGAAGAAAGGTGAGTCCAAGCCAAGATTGATTCGTTGGATGCTTTTGCTCCAAGAGTTTGACTTGGAAATTCGTGATAGAAGTGGAACACAAAACCTTGTGGCAGACCATTTAAGCAGAATTGAGAATGCTCCTGATTCGGCACCTATTCGGGACCATTTTCCCGATGAACACCTCATGAGTATTTCTAACTCTTTTGATTCACCTTGGTTTGCTAACATTGTAAATTATCTTGTTGCTTCTGTTTTTCCACCATGTGCATCCAGAAACCAAATTTCAAAATTAAAAAGTGATGCAAAGTATTATATTTGGGATGACCCGTATTTGTGGAAATTGTGTAATGATCAGGTGATTCGAAGATGCATTCCCGATCATGAAATAGAATCAGTTCTTCGATTCTGCCATGCTTCACCAGTTGGTGGACATTTTGGTCCACAAAGAACAGCAAGAAAAGTGTTGGATTCAGGTTTGTATTGGCCCACAATTTTTAAGGATGCATGGAGAGTTTGTAACACCTGTGAGAAATGCCAAAGAGCTAGTAATGCTACCACATGGAGACAACAGATGCCTCAACAACCAATGTTGTTTTGTGAAGTATTTGATGTTTGGGGCATTGATTTTATGGGTCCATTTCCTCCATCCTTTGGTTTTACTTATATTTTATTGGCTGTTGATTATGTTTCGAAATGGGTGGAAGCTAAAGCCACCAGAACTAATGATGCTCGAGTTGTTGTGGATTTTGTTAGATCTCAAATTCTTTGTAGGTTTGGCATCCCGAGAGCAATCATTAGTGATCAAGGAACACATTTCTGTAACAGGACCATGCAAGCTATGCTCAGGAAGTATGGGGTTGTTCATAGAGTCTCTACTCCATATCACCCCCAAACCAATGGACAAGCAGAAGTCTCTAACAGAGAAATCAAAAGGATCCTGGAGAAGATAGTACAGCCTAACAAAAAGGATTGGAGCAGGAAATTGGATGATGCTCTTTGGGCACATAGAACAGCTTTTAAGGCACCTATAGGAATGTCTCCCTATAGAATTGTTTTTGGTAAAGCATGTCATCTTCCAGTGGAGATTGAGCATCGTGCTTATTGGGCTGTAAAAGCTTGTAACTTAGCACTTGATCAAGCAGGTGAGGAAAGAAAATTACAACTGAATGAGCTTGATGAGATCCGTTTGGCAGCTTATGAGAACTCAAGGTTCTATAAGGAGAAAACAAAGAAATTCCATGATAGCTTAATAGCTAGAAAGGATTTTACTGCTGGACAGAAAGTGCTACTGTTTAATTCCCGGTTGAAACTGATGGCCGGAAAATTGCGCTCCAAATGGGAAGGACCTTTCATTGTTACGAATGTATTTCCCCATGGAGCTGTGGAAATAAAAAGTGAAAACTCCAACAAAAGCTTCAAGGTTAATGGACAACGTTTGAAGCCATTTCATGAAAATCCTTCACTTGTGGATGTTACAATGGAGGAACATGCTTTGGGGGAACCACTTCTTGATCCCCCTTGAGGGAGTTTTTCTTACCCATCTCTTTACTTTCTCATTCTATTGTCTATTTTGTATGCTCTGTCTTACATTGAGGACAATGTATGATTTAAGTGTGGGGGTGGGATGATCATTTATGTGTTATTTTGTGTTGTGTGATTAAATTTTATGTGAAAAAAAAAAAAAAAAAAGATTTTGTGTGTGTTTTTGTTTTAAAAAAAAAGCATGTTTTATTGGAATTTTAAGATATGCATGAGTACAAGTAAATTCTTTCATGTCTGATATGAGCTTAATGATATGTTGTAATTTGAACTCAAACATTTTTGGTATGTTGAGAATGACATGATAATTGAGAAATGATCATATATGATGGAATTATACCTTGTGAGATTTTTGAGCCTTAAAATTTGATGGATCACTTTAAACCATCTTAATCCTTTCATGTGTGATTAATTCCTGAAGGCTTACATCTTAATTTTTGTCTTGTTTCTTGATGATACTTGAAACTCATATGAATGTATTTTGATACAGGCATTTTGTTCAGTTGAGCCATTAAGCCAGATAAACCTACCATGAATAAATCATCTCTTGCTAGCCATTTTGAGCCTATTTAACTATTTCCTTGTTGCAGCTCAAATAAACCATGGATGAAGAACCAAAAATATACCTACCGTAAGAAATATATTGAAGCTTTGGAATCAAGACAAAACAGGCATTCAAATAAGTGTGGGAGTGTGCATAAAAGGAATTGCAATCTTATTAAAAAAAAAAAAAAAAAAAAATTTACCAAATACCATGCAATAAAAGTTTTACCCTCACTGTTTGCCAATAAAATTAGTTACTTCATTATTCTTTCTGGTATATATATAAATATTTCATCCATTTTAACCTTGGCCACATTGCAACCCTGTGAAAGCCCTGTTGATCTATACATGCATTTGTGTTGATTGTAGAATTGAGAAACTTGCCAAATTTTTAGACTGTTTGTTTTTCAGGAATTGTTTTGAGAGTATACACAAACTTTAAACACTTGAGAGTTGAGAGTATGTCTTGTGAGGTTCTATCACTTATGATCTCCTTTTCAGTTTAATTTAATTTCTACATGCCTAAGTGTTTGAATGATTTTTATATATATCTTGATGCTCTGTATCTTTCATGTCGAAAACTCTTGTTTCTTTGTATATTTCTAAGATTTCATGACAAGCATGCCAGTTCTGTGTGTGTTGTTTTCAACTTAATGTTTTCAAATAAATTGTGATACTTGTTTTTATTTTGATTTTGCCCGGGAGTGCAAAAGAATAAGTGTGGGAGTATTTGATGATGCATGATTTATCTCTAATTCTCCAATTTAAATGTGTATAATTTGCCATCACTTAGTGTGTAACATATTGCATTTTAACACATTTTTATCATTTGATCTTTATGTAATATTTGATTGTTAATTTGTGCCAAAAGAAAATAGATCAAAGAAACTCAAGAATTCCAATCCAAAATGAAGATCAAAGTGCCTAAGGATCAAAGGAATCAAGAAATATTCAAAAGGATCTCAAAAAGGGTAAAAAGTGTGCAAAATATGGAGAATCAGGGGGATGAATCGATTCATCCCCCTCTTGAATCGATTCATGCGAATTGAATGCACCAGGAAGTGAAATTTTGAGCCATGAATCGATTCATTCTGGCTTGAATCGATTCATACGTCTGAATCATGCAAAAATTAGCATTTTGAATCGATTCATTTGAGTTTCAAAGGCAATGAATCGATTCTTCCATCAAATGAATCGATTCATACGTGTAAAATTAGCCCAGAATTGCATTTTGGAAGCATGAATCGATTCCTCCCACCAATGAATCGATTCATGAGTGAATAATTGGCCCAGAAACACGTTTTTCAAGCTTCTGGAAGGTGGGCAAAGCACTGAGATGGTGGGAAATGCACTGAAGATGATCATGGAGCACCATTGATTTGATTAATCAAGAGTGCATCTTCCATTATGAATTAATTATGGCAAAAACTTGCTTTTGAAATCCTATAAATAGGCACAAGAGGAAGGGGCAGAGACACACCATTCTTCATTCTTCAATTTCTCCCTCACTCATACGTTCTTCCTCTGCTTCTCTTCTTTGTTGGAGTTTCTCCAGCAACTTCTTCATTTCCGGGTTAGTTCTTTGTTTGTAATTGTAATTATGGAGGGCTAAAACCCTTAGATTGATTTTCTTGGAGAATGTTGTAATGTAATTTTGAGGTCATTAATTTTAATATAGTATGCTTTTATTATTGTTATTTCTTCATAATCATTCTCTACTTATTTAATTCCATTTTGTTTAATTGAATTTGTATGCTTAATCGGTTTAGTTATCCAAATGAAGTTAAATAAGATTTCAAATTAGAATGGATTAAGGAAATATGCATGATTAATGAATATTTTCATAATCACTTTTAATAATTATGGTTTGCTTAATTCCATAATTTGAGAATAGATTATGTATATAGGCGATGTTCTTATGTATGCTCAATAATTCCTAGATTTTAAGATCTTGACTCCTTTTGCTTAATTAGGATGCTTGATTCAAATATTCATTTTTAAATGAAAGTAAAGGAATTGTGAATTGAAAAAGACGCTTAGTTGATCAATTCAAATTGAGCTAAGAAATTAACATTAATAAGTATACAAGTTATTTTTAGTGAACCAAGGATAAATTTATTTACAATACTCCAAGAAAATCAATCGCTTGTTATTTATTGTTTTAAATCCTTTATTTACCTTGTTTTAATTTTAATTGTGACAACAAAAATCAATCAAAACCCCCCCCAATTGTATGTTAGTGAACTTATGTTTGTAAAAATTTTTACTTGTTTAGTTTTAATTTTTAATTGTTAAAAATTAGTTTAAGACTTGATTTTTCCTAAATTTTTGTGTTGATCCTTGAGAGAACGACCTAGGTTGACACCCTAGTACTACGTTAATTAATTTTAATGTACTAATTTGACGGGATAACGACTGCAAAAATATCAACGTCAGAAACCAAGATCTTGAAACAAGGGCCTGACGCTAGTGCTGGTGATTGGGTATGATATATTCACAAAACACTCAGATGGTCAGTTTTAAAGTGACTCATGGAAAGTATACCACTTGTCAGTGTAGTATATGTTCAAGAGAACAAATGTCGTCCCATTACGAACCGTTTCAAATCGATTTCAAACTATTACGGCAGAAATGATTTGTGGTTTTCATGATAATGAATTAAAACAACTCTTCATAAATTTATAAATCTATAAAAGCAACACAAGAAATATAAGTGAAATAACAGAGTTTAGAGTTTGGGAATCGGATTCACCTTTCTCACCTTCTGATACACCGTTAATATTCATGTAATCAATGTTTGCGATATGATTCTTTACATCACAATCACAGTCATTCATATCAATTCCTTGACTATGAAATCCATAAGAATAGATTTAATAATGTCAATCCCTTGATCGTTTCAAATCTATTCCAATATTAAGAATGATTGTTTGGACGTCCATTACGTTAGATACCATCCTTGGTTATCTACTCACAATGAGTGTTCCATTTAGATCCGTTTTCGAAAGTCATTTTCCAACAACAAACGAAAACTTGAATCAAGAAACTAGTGATCAAATAGATTCAGGCAATGAACATAAAATGGAAGACAAAGAATCATAAAATAACTCATGAATCACATAAATATTACCCAAGTGTACATCCAGGTTGATTGGTTACCTCCAATCCCAAATGAGAGGATTAGCCACTCATGGTGGTCATGATCTTACTATACAAGTGAAACGAAGAAGAAAAACCTAGGCTAGATACACTGGTTGTAAGAAAAATTCCTCTCACGTTCTCTCACTCTACATGCATAACCAACCTCTCTTTTCTCTGATTCACATTGATTTCTCTTTATAATGCATTAACTCGCTCAAGCGAGTTTAAGTCTCGCTCAAGCGAGATGCATCCTTCACCATGAAGAAAGTCCACGTCCTGCTTAGTTTGTATGCTTGATTCGCTTAAGCGACCACTTTCGCTTGAGCGAAACTCAAGCTGATGAGCCCTTGTTCCAATTTTGCTTGATGTATCATTATTTCGCTTGCAGCGAGTTTCACTCTTTTTAATTCGGGACAAATCTCGCTTGAGCTAAATTGGGTCTCTCAAGCGACTTTAACATTGTAGCTCACTTGAAGAATTTCGCTTGATGCCTTTATTGTTTCGCCTGAGCGAAGTCTCCATGTTTGCATTCTGTAACAATTTCACTCCAACGAACAACCTTCGCTTGAGCGGTTTCTTCATTATTCCTCAATTGCCTTTATTCGCTTAGGCGAATGTCTTCTCGCTCAAGCGAATTTTGCCCCTGTTACTTATATCTGTTGAATTACTTTCTCGCCCGAGCGAGCCTTCAATTTGGCCTAAGCGACTTTGAGTCGCTCAAGCGAGACGACCTTCGCTTGAGCGAATCCCAGCTCCTTTGCTTATACTTAGTGGGTTTTCTTCTTTTCTTTTTCCTTCTTCTTTCTTCTTCAATTTTTCCTAGAATTACAACAAAATTAACTAATCAACTTGTACAATGTTTATATCACAATTTATGTTCTATATAGCTTACAAAATGACAAACATTGCACATTATGTCCAATTTATGCTTCATTTTCACTGCAAAATATATATAAATTGGACATCTATCAACTCTCCCCAACCTAGAACTTTCCTTGTCCTCAAGCAAATGGTCAAGAGAAAGCTAAGTGAAACAAAGATCCTAATTAATCAAAACTGCAAATAAAATGAAGGATAATTTTTCACTATTTACAAATGACGAGTCCTTAATCATGCTTCAATTCATTTAACCAAATTCTAGGTTTGAAATGTGATACACAATTGCAAGTAACCACTCTGCTGTAAAAACAAGAAACCCTCTCTATTTATACCTTCCAGGTGAGTGTTTGCTCTCTATATCATTGATCAAGTATTATTCAATCATTGCATTTCATTTCACTGAATAAGATAACTACTCAAACAAACATGGATCAAAAGGTCTTTAGTAGGTTGTAACTTGGCCAGGCTTACAAGAAACTTATTGGTTTTTCTTTGGAATGTAAAGAACATACTAAGGACAATCAAATTTCTTAGTCTTGGCTTTTGTTTTCTCATTCTTTCTTCACTTGAGCCATTGAATTCTTCTTTGTATTCCTCCTTACTTTTGTTTGTTCTTTGACATTTCTAGGAGGATTTTATTTTATTTTCCAATTTTTCTTTTCTTTTTGACAGTTATAGCCAAGTTACTCACATAACCCTCTTAAAAGATTGTTCTTGTCCTTAGCATGCATTAGGGTCGGAACTTTTATACAAGCATGTTCTAAGGTTAAAGAAAAATAAACTTTTTGGCCTAATGGGGTTAAAGAAAAAAAATTGGATTAATTACTATTGAAGGTTGACTTTTTGGCTCTTGTTTAAACCTATTCTACACAAAGTTTGCCTCTATCTTGTCCATGTTTGACTAAGAAATGATTCTTGCTAGAAATTTATGTAATGAAAGATTACACAAGAATCAATGAACTCTCGGTGTTTAAGGTTGCACTCTCTTACTGGGTTAATCGTCTTGATTTCTTTACCTTCACAGAAAAGGGTTCAAACATTATGAACTAATTCCTAACTTAAGATTTAGAAAGATTTCATTCAGCATTCATAAGGAGTTATCATATTTTCCAAAACTAGTTGTCCTTCCTTTTATGTAATCCTAAGCTTAATTCATATCTTTCTTCACTTTTCCAAAACATTTCATACATCAAAAAATTTCACACCTAAACATAACAACTAGCGTATGCAACAAAATTCAGTTAGGCATAAAGATGAAAATCCAACTATAACCCATGTGAAATTACTGTAAAGTAAAAGTACAGAAACAACTGCTGAATTTAAAATAACATAAACATAAATAAACTGGACAAAATGAAATGGAACCACAGAGGCCGATCAATCACGCGACATCAAGATGTCGATGACCCCACGATCAAGCTGCTCCTCGAACTCTCTATCCTCAGCATCCTGTGGCTGCTCCTGAGTTTATGCAACAGCTGATGATGATGCTAGGATTGGTGTCTCTGCTGGTTCGGATGATGGTGGTGGTGGTGATGGTGCTACCGGCTCAGCTTCAGCTGTATCTGCTGGCTTCTCCTCCTCCGGGAATTGCTCTATTAAGAGCTGCCTGCTGCTGCTGGATATGAGTTAGATGAGTGAGAAGGATGGGATCTGTAGTAGAAGGTGGAGGTGGTATTGGTGGTGGAGCTGCAATGTGTGGTGGAGCTTCAATGCGAGGTAGAGATAATGTAGGCTCGGATTGTGTCAAGACTGGAGGGGGTACGGAAGATGAAGGTCCTATTGATGCCTTAATTTGACAATTTTGATCAATGAAGTTTTTGTCAATGGAAGGTCGAATCGAGGTAGTAAGGTCAACATCCACTCCCTGAGATGCACACAAACTTGTAATGAAAGTAGGAAAACCCATAGTACCTTTCGGATTTGCATATGCTATGGTGGTCTTTGGGTTTTGCTGAGCAAAATGGAAGATTTCATCGGAGAGAATTTATGTAATGTCCACAGATATCCTCAGATCCAAGATGCAAAGAAGGAGCTCACACTTAGGTAGAGGAAGATTTGAAACGTGAGCTTTCAAAACCATATTTGCTAGAAGAAATGCAGTCCATACCCTTGTCAGCATTTTCATGTCTTTCCTAAGAAGTCTGGTAGGATGTTGGTTGGCACCTCTCTGAAAATGGTGGTCCGGAAGGCATAAAACGGATTCCAGTTCACGAACAGAGTAAACATAACATTCCTTTTTTAGTCTGCCATAAGTACATAATCCATCCTCTTCTAGCTGCATGATATCTCTGAGGTGGTCACCGATGGTGTCTCTGTCATAAGAAACCCAATGGCCCCGAACCCAAGCTCTTCGATCCATAGCACCCTCGGTCCACCAAGCATTGGCATAAAATTCCTTCACCACTTCAGGGTCATATTTAACCCGAGGATTGGCAACTCGCAACCACTTTCTTTCTCTGAGCATGTTCATGAAGTCATCACATTCACCTTCCCTTAAGTCGATGCGACGCTCTAGAAGTATGGTCTAGTGGTGAATGTTGTGGAATCACTTTTTAGTTTCCTTGGTCTTAAACTTTTGATTCAATGGAGGGGAAGAATCTACAGTGCGCTTCCTTTTTTGATGATCCTTGTGCGCAGCAGCCCGTTCCTGCCCTCTTTGTATTTCCTGTGCATTTTTGGTTCTTGCCATTTCCTGAAATCACATTGAAATTTATTAGCACGCAACATGTGCATTATGGACAAGCAAATTATAATGAAATTTAATAGAACCAACTAAGCATTGGGGAAACCTAGCATGAAAAATAGAACATAGCATATGACCTCATGTTTCCCAAAAATAGAGCATGACCAAAAGTTTCATCATTTGCTAAAAACACTGTTCTATTGATGACATTAGTTGAAAACAGAACATGGTCACTTATTTTTGTATCTTCTATTTACTTCACACAATTGCATGCATTACACTCAAAGAATACTAGAAAAACAGAGCATGCTTTATCCCAACAGTCTCACTACATTAACCTATGGCATGGTTCACATATAAATTACATTAGGGAAAACAAAATTGCAAATGACAAAACCTAACCCTAAGTAACATTAAATCTTCACCCTAAGCAACATTCAGTCTTCGAGAACCTTAATAACATGAGGAAGTTGGAGAAGATGAACAAGGAAATGGGAAATAAGGAAACTTACTTGAGAATGGTTGAGTTTGAAAGGAAATGAGGAAATGAAGAATTGATGAAGAAAATGAAAAAGAAACCGGTGCAAGCCCTTCGAAATTGAAAATGGAGGTGAAAGGAGTTCCTGGGTTGAGAGGTTTTAAAAGAGGAAGAGTTTTGTAACTGAAGAATAATTATTAATTTCCCTTTTAAAAACCTCAACTGCTTAAATTCGCTCAAGCGAGATACAATCGCTACAGCAAATTTAAATTTCGAAAATAAAGAGTCTTAAATTTTGCTTAAGCGATGGTGGTTCGCTGTAGCAAAATTGAGTGGGAGAGGTACCTGATACTTTAAAATTTCCTTCGCTCAAGCTATATGGGTTTCGCTTAGGCAAGAATTAGTGATTTAGGTGCTGGAGAAAATTCACTGGGGTGAAATATATATTGCTTGGGTGTATTTTTGAAATTTTTTTTCTGGAAGATATTCGCTCGAGCGAGTATTAATCTGCTTGAGCGAATTTAATCCAGTAGCCAAATAGAAGCAAGATAGTTATTATTCGCTTAGGCGACATTTAATTCGCTCGAGCAAATGTTGCAGAAAGATAATAATGTTCAAGTTTATAAGAATTCTGCATAATTCGCTTAAGCGGATGTCCCATTCGCTTAAGCGAAATGTATCCAGTAGCTATTTTCCTGAAATCCACCTGGGCGGTTTACAATTCATGTTAAGGAAGGCTTTGTAAAAGGACTTTCGCTCGGGCGAAGGATGTGTCACTTAAGCCAAATTCTTCCAGTGTCTAAATGGATGAATTAAGCTTAAGCGACTTGCAGCGAAGCTTGTTAAAAACATATCTCGCTTGAGCGAGATAACTTTTGCTCAAAATTCTAATTTCCCAAATTGACTCTTTCTCATTTTTAAGTTTCACACTTCCATTTTCCAGTTCCTTGGGTTTTAACCCTGATTCAAAATCAATATGTACATCCATGAAAATGCATTAGAAATAAGATTCATTAAAGGTCAAACACACTGGGTTGCCTCCCAGTCAGCGCTTGTTTAATGTCATTTAGCTCGACGCCTGATTCATCTCAATTTGGATCATGAAAGTGGAGTAGCATATTCAGCTTCTCCACATCTCCACCCATGTAGGGTTTAAGCCTTTGTCCATTGACAGTCCAGGTTCTTTCAGATTTTGGATCTTGAAGTTCCACTACACCATATGGCTTTACTTCTTTGACTTGAAAAGGTCCTGACCATTTTGAGCGCAGTTTTCATGGAAAGAGTTTTAATTTTGAATTAAATAAAAGCACAGACTGACCTGGATAGAAGCTCTTTTTCATAATTTTCTTATCATGATAAGTCTTCATTCGATCTTTGTAGATTTTTGAAGACTCATATGCTTCTAGCCTTCATTCTCCAAGTTTTTCTAGCTGAACCTTTCTTTCCTTAGCTGATGCTTCTAGATCAAAATTGAGCAACTTCATTTCCCAATACACTTTATGCTCCAACTCTACTGGTAAATGACAACTCTTGCCATAAACCAGCTGATAGGGTGAGAATCCTGTTGGGGCTTTAAAAGCAGTCCTATAAGCCCAGAGAGCATCATCTAACTTCAGAGACCAATCTTTTATACTCTGACAGACTATCTTCTCCAGAATTCCTGTAATCTCTCTGTTGGACACTTCCACTTGCCCATTAGCTTATGGATGGTATGGAGAAGTCACCTTATGCCTTACACCATAATGCTCTAAACATTTTTGAAGTTGTGTATTGCAAAAGTGGGATCCTCCATCACTTATCAAAACTCTGGGGGTGCCAAATCTACTGAAAATATTTCTCTTTAAAAATTTTATAACAGTTTTGGCATCTACCTTGGCATAAGTGGTTGCCTCAACCCACTTGGAAACATAGTCCACAACGACTAAAATGTACTCATTAGAAAGTGAGGCTGGTAAGGGTCCAACAAAGTCTATGCCCCAACAGTCAAAAACTTTAACTTCCATAATGGTTGTTAGTGGCATTTCATCTCTCCTTATCATACTTCCTATTCTTTGGCATACATCACAATTTTGCACAAATAAGTTAGCATCTTTAAATAAAGTGGGTAAGAAAAAACCTGATTGAAGGACTTTTGCTGCTGCCCTTTCTCCATTAAAGTGACCTCCATATGCTGAACTGTGACAATGCCACAAAATACTCCTGGCTTCCAGTTAAGATACACATCTTCTCAATATATGATCAGATCCAAGCTTAAACAGGTATGGGTCATCCCATACATATTGTTGTGCATCCTTCAAAAATTTCTTCTTTTGTTGCCGGGTGAAATCTTCTGGAAGTATCCCTGCAGCTTTAAAATTAGCCATGTCAGCAAACCATGGCCTCTCCTAAATCAATAACAATTTCTCATCCAGAAACTCTTCTTGGACTTCAGGCTGTAGTGTTGTGACTTCATTGTTGATCAGCCTGGATAAATGATCTGCTATATGATTTTCACTGCCTTTTTTATCACGAATGGTCAAATCAAATTCTTGTAAAAGCAGGATCCATCTGATCAATCTGGGTTTGGAATCTTGTTTGTTTAACAGGTACTTTATTGCAGCATGATCTGTAAAATAAACAACCTTGGAACCAATTAAATATGATCTAAATTTTTCCAATCCATATACTACAGCTAGTAATTCTTTCTCAGTTGTGGCATAATTTATTTATGCCTCATTTAAAACTTTACTAGCGTAATATATAGGATGGAACAATTTAGATTTCCTCTGTCCAAGCACTGCACCAATAGCATAGTCACTTGCATCACACATCAATTCAAAATCAAGTGACCAGTCTGGAGCAATTAGGATAGGAGCAGTAATCAATTTTTGCTTCAACAGTTGAAAAGCTGATAAACAAGCTTCATTAAAATGAAAAGGAATGTCTTCTTGTAACAAATTACTCAAAGGTTTTGTAATTTTTGAAAAATCCTTAATAAACCTTCGGTAAAAACCAGCATGCCCAAGAAAACTCCTAACACCCTTGACATTGACTGGTGGAGGTAATTTTTCAATAACTTCCACTTTAGCACGGTCCACTTCAATGCCTTTATTTGAAATTGTGTGGCCTAACACAATGCCTTTGGATACCATAAAATGGCATTTTTCCCAATTTAGCACTAAGTTAGTCTCTACACATCTTTTAAGCACAGTTCAAGATTTTCTAAGCATAACTCAAATGATTTACCAAAAACTGAAAAATTATCCATGAAAATTTCTATACAATTCTCTACAAGATCAGCAAAGATAGAGAGCATGCACCTTTGAAAAGTGGCTAGAGCATTACAAAGTCCGAAAGGCATTTTTCTATAAGCAAAAACACCATAAGGACAAGTAAATGCTGTTTTTTCTTGGTCTTCTGGTGCTACTGCAATTTGATTGTAACTTGAATAACCATCCAGAAAATAGTAGTATACTTGTCCAGCCAATCTCTCCAACATTTGCTCCATGAAGGGTAATGGAAAGTGATCCTTTCTTGTAGCTTGATTGAGCTTCCTGTAGTCTATACACATTCTCTAACCAGTTACTGTGCGAGTAGGAATGAGCTCATTGTTGTCATTTTTCACCACTGTCATACCTCCCTTTTTTGGTACAACCTGTACTGGACTCACCCAAGCACTATCAAAAATTGGATAGATCATCCCAACTTCCAACAATTTGATGACCTCCTTTTTAACAACTTCTTTCATGGTTGGATTTAATCTTCTTTGAGGTTGTGCTACAGGCTTATACTCTTGCTCCATAAAGATGTGGTGCATACAATATGAAGGGTTAATTCCTTTTAAATCACTCAACTTCCACCCAATTGCCTCTTCATTCTTCTTTAGGATCTCAGTTAATTTTTCTTCTTCCTCCTTTGAAAAGTTTTTGTTAATGATAACTGGTTTTTCTCCTTCAGCATCTAAAAAGACATACTTTAAATGTGAAGGCAACTCTTTCAGCTCCAGCTTTTGAGCTTCAGAAACTTGTTTTTGAGGAAGGGTCTCCACTGCTTCTTGTTTACTATTACTTTCTTTGCCTGCATCTAATCTTTGCAGAATCTCCCTAACTTCTTCAGCTTCCAAATCATTAAGATTTTCAACAGCTCCAATCAAAGCCTTTTCAAGAAGACTTGAATTTTGCACTTTATTGAGATGTCCTTGGATAACCTCCTCTTCCACATCAATTTTAAAACAGCTTTGTTTATCTACTGGATATTTCATTGCCTCAAAGACATTAAAATTCACTTCTTCATCCTGAACTAATACCTTCAAATTGCCATCATCTACGTCTATGATTACTTTAGTAGTTTTCATAAACGGTCTTCCTAAGATTAGTGGTACTTCAGCATCCTCTTCCATGTCTATTATCACAAAGTCTACTGGTAACACAAATTTCTCCACCTTTACCAAAACATCTTCTGCCACACCATAAGGAAGCTTCATTGATCTGTCAGCCAATTGTAATGTCATCTTTGTTGGCCTTATCTCAAGATCTCCAATCCTTTTAAGCATTGAGAGTGGCATTAGATTTATGCTTGCTCCCAAATCTAGTAATGCTCTCCCTACCGGCATGTGACCAATAGTGACGGGAATTGTGAAACTTCCTGGATCTGTGGTCTTAGGTGGTAATGCCTTTTGGATAATGGCACTACATCCAGCTTCCAATTCAATTGTCTCTTCTGAAAACCTTCTTTTCTTTGTTAATAAATCCTTCATAAATTTTGTATAGGTAGGCATTTGCTCCATAGCTTCCATGAATGGGACATTAATTTGAAGCCTTTTAAAGATGTCCATGAACCTTGAAAATTGTCTCTCTTTATCACGCTTTGAAGGATTCTTTGGGTAAGGCATGCTTTTCAATTGAGGTATCTCTTCATCAAGCTTGCCTTTGTCCTTCTCAAACTCACTCTTTTTGCTTTTCTCTTTTTCATTTTCTCTATTTACATTTTCCTTTATTTCTTTTTCACATTCTTTCATATCTTTTTCTTTTACTTTTTCTTTTCACACTCTCTTTCTTTTTCTTGTCTTTATCTCAAAATCTCTTCTTCTTCTTTTTCTTTCTCTCTTAGCTCAACTCCAATTTGTCTACCATTTCTTATTGTGACAGCTTTGCAATGCTCCTTTGGATTTGCCTCAATATTAGCTCTATACTGAGGTCGTTGATTTTCAACAATTTGTCAAGCCAATTTTCCTACTTGAGTCTCCAAATTCTTTACTGATGCCTCAGTACTTTTCTGGTTTGTTAAAGAAGCTTGCATGAATTTCTCCAAGGTGTCCTCTAATCTTGAAGTCTTCTCCATCAAAGAGGGATAGTAACTTTGATATGGTCTATTTGAAGAACTTGGTTCTTGTTTCCATCCTTGTCCTTGATGTTGATTACTCCTCCATCCCTGATATTGTTGGTTAGGATAATTGGAATTAAAATTATTTGGTTTACCTTGGTTATTCATATAATGAACTGTCTCCTCTTGTGCTCCGCAATAGCCATTAGGATGTTCACCTCCACAGAAATCACATCTTGCACTTTGCTACTGTATTGGTTGTGAAGACTGCACTGAATGTAATTGCTATGGGAGTTTGGCCATTTGTTGAGTTAAAGCTTCAATCTGTTGAGTCAAGATTTTATTTTAGGCCAAAATAGCATCTGAAGTATTCAAATCTAAAACTCTTTTCCTCTGAATTTGTTGACGATCATACTGAGCTTGATAATCCATTGAGGATAAGGCTTCTATGATTCTTGTAGCTTGATCAGCGTCAACTGTCATCATTGTGCCTCCAGCTGCAGCATCAAAAATCATCTTTGTGTCTGGTCGAAGTCCATTATAAAAGATATTCAATTGAGCAATGTCTTCAAAACCATGATTAGGACACTTGCGAAGTAGTGATTTAAAACGATCCCATGCTTCACAAAATGGTTCCTCAACCCCTTGACGGAATGTTGAAATATCAGATTTAGCTTTAATGAATCTTGATGGAGGAAAGAAACGGTGCAAAAAATTTTCTTCTACATCAGACCAACTAGTCAAACTCTAATTAGGGTGTGATTGCAACCATTCCTTAGCTCTTCCAGCCAATGAAAATGGGAATAAACAAAGGTATGTAGTTTCCATATCCTCCTGGCCAAAACCCATGGTACCAACCAATTCATAGAAAGTTGCCAAATGAGTGTAAGGATCTTCATTGGACATTCCAGTGAATTGATGAGCACTAATCAGACTTAGAAAGGCTGGTTTCATCTCCAAAGCTCTTGTTCATGGGATCACAATACTTGAGAAGTATCATGGTCCTTGTTGATTTGCATAATCTCCCAAAGTACGCCTTGGTGGTTGGTGTTGTCTTTCCATATCTTCAATTTTTGAAGTTGATATTGGTGATGAAGTTGAAGAAGAAGATTGTCCTTCCTCTTGTTATGCTTTTGCTTTAGCTTTAATTCTCTTCAAAGTCTTCTCGATTTTAGGATCTATTTCAACCTGTTATTTCGATCCCTGACTTCTTAATATCATAAGCAAAACTTCCAACAAAGAGTTTAGCAAAGAAAAAGATACAACAGCAGAAAATTACTCACAAGTACTATATTCACAAACGAAATAATTGAATTCGATTTAAATTCGATCCGCGGCGGACGACGCCAAAAACTTGCTGGTGATTGGGTATGATATATTCACAAAACACTCAGATGGTCAGTTTTAAAGTGACTCGTGGCAAGTATACCACTTGTCGGTGTAGCATATGTTCAAGAGAACAAATGTTGTTCCCACTACGGATCATTTCAAATCAATTTCAAACTATTACAGCAGAAATGATTTGTGGTTTTCATGATAATGAATTAAAACAACTCTTCATAAATTCATAAATCTATGAAAGCAATACAAGAAATGTAAGTGAAATAACAGAGTTTAGAGTTTGGGAATCGGATTCACCTTTTTCACCTTCCGATACACCATTAATATTCATGTAATCAATGTTTGCGATATGATTCTTTACGTCACAATCACAGTCATTCATATCAATTCCTTGACTATGAAATCCATAAGAATAGATTTAATAACATCAATCCGTTGATCGTTTCAAATCTATTCCAGCATTAAGAACGATTGTTTGGACGTCCATTGCATTAAATACCATCCCTGGTTATCTACTCACAATGAGTGTTCCATTTAGATCCGTTTTTGAAAGTCATTTTCCAACAACAAACGAAAACTTGAATCAAGAAACTAGTGATCAAATAGATTCAGGCAATGAACATAAAATGGAAGACAAAGAATCATAAAACAACTCATGAATCACATAAATATTACCCAAGTGTACATCCGGGTTGATTGGTTACCTTCAATCCCAAATGAGAGGATTAGCGACTCATGATGGTCATGATCTTACAATACAAGTGAAATGAAGAAGAAAAACCTAGGCTAGATACACTGTTTGTAAGAAAAATGTCTCTCACGTTCTCTCACTCTGCATGCATAACCAACCTCTCTTTTCTCTATTTCACATTGATTTCTTTTTATAATGCATTAACTCGCTCAAGCGAGTTTAAGTCTCGCTCAAGCGAGATGCATCCTTCACCATGAAGAAAGTCCACGTCCTGCTTAGTTTGTATGCTTGATTCGCTTAAGCGACCACTTTCGCTTGAGCGAAACTCAAGCTGATGAGCCCCTGTTCCAATTTCGCTTGATGTATCATTATTTCGCTTGAAGCGAGTTTCACTCTTTTTAATTCTGGACAAATCTCGCTTGAGCGAAATTGGGTCGCTCAAGCGACTTTAACATTGTAGCTCACTGGAAGAATTTCGCTTGATGCCTTTATTGTTTTGCCTGAGCGAAGTCTTCATGTTTTCATTCTATTAGAATTTCGTTCCAGCGAACAACCTTCGCTTGAGCGATTTCTTCATTATTCCTCACTGGCCTTTATTCGCTTAGGCGAATGTCTTCTCGCTCAAGCGAATTTTGCCCCTGTTACTTATATCTGTTGAATTACTTTCTCGCCCGAGCGAGCCTTTAATTTGGCCTAAGCGACTTTGAGTCGCTCAAGCGAGACGACCTTTGCTTGAGCGAATCCCAGCTTGTTTGCTTATACATAGTGTATTTTCTTCTTTTCTTTTTCCTTTTTCTTTCTTCTTCGATTTTTCCTGGAATTGCAACAAAATTAACCAATCAACTTGTACAATGTGTATATCACAATTTATGTTCTATATAGCTTACAAAATGACAAACATTGCATATTATGTCTAATTTATGCTTCATTTTCACTGCAAAAAATATATAAATTGGACATTTATCAGCTAGCGCCCAGCGTCAGCGTATCAATGACAGCACCTGATGTTGTCATATATTTAGGCTATTCGATCAACTTCTAACTTACCCAATTAGTCCGTTTTAGGTCTGATTGTCATGAAACTTCGCAGGCTACATGTTTTCCCTTTTCCATTACTGTTCACGTTGTCCGTTCACGAAAATTCCATCATATGTGCAAGTTATGCGAAAATTGTAGTTTAGCTCAGTTATGTGCAAAACCTTTCACCAAACCACCTAAATGGACTCCAATTGGTCCAAGGTCTATATGCACAGTTTCAAAATGATCTAGGGAACCTATTGATCCTTTCCGGAGGTCCCAAAACCCGCCGGATCACAAATCCACCCCTTTAGTTCCTATTTTTTTCACATAAAATGCCTAATTCACATATATGCATAAATCTTCCACACCATCAAACCATCAATCAATACCACAAGTACATTATTCTACCATCACAAGGACACACAAGACCTGCCTATGACAATTAATCACACATCAATTCATGGTTCCGTGCCAATATTCACACATTCCACTAAATTCAACATCGTCATCAACGTAAATATCATTAACGCATCTATTCATCATTCATTTATCAACACAACTCCATATCATCAAATCATCATAATCATACATAATCATACTCAACAAGGTAGCAAATAACTAAACTAATTCACCCAATCACATGGAAAATAATTTATCATTACGTACGTTAAATCCACAACATAAATTTATTCACTTTATAATTTCCCTTGCTCCTTGGCATCAATTCTCTGCATGGTGCACCTTCGGGGCATTAGCATCCTCCTAGTCACTGGTCACTAAATTAAATAAACAACAACAAGGGTGAATGTTTAGAATATCATAATTAATGTAGAATGGAAAGAGTAAAGGTACCTATTTACTACCTAATGATCTTTTCAATTATATTACTTACTAGTTTCTTGTATTTACATAATTATCACTGCAATTACACATACCAATCTACTTTTCAATATGTTTTTATGATCAATTAAACTACATACCTCACACCCAATAAGATTCATGCTCATAGTCAATATCACAACATCATCAATCATTAAATTATTATAAACCATAATATCAATTTTACCATTCATCGTAAACATATATCAATATCAAATCACATAGGCATAACTAACTCACATGTATATCAGACTCCTAGTATCCGGATACTAAAGGATCAGCCTTCATCTGGGGGTTCTACTTGATGCCTCGTGGACCCTGCTTGGTCCACCGAGTCCTGCTTGACTCTCCACCTCAACCACTGGGTCCTACTTGACCACTAAGTAGCTTAACTAGGAACAAAAACCACGGGAGCTAGTAAACAAAGGGCTACACATACCGTCGACCGTCCCTCACCATAAAATCACATATCATATCTCATCAAACATGGCATATCATCAACAGTCTCTCATATAAATGTTAGAAACTGACATATAAACATCACACAGGGTGGTAACACTAACCCAACCCTCACAAGCCATGTTATAATATTTCCATACTCATCATTTCATAATTCACATTAGTTTATGCATAATTAAAATATCATACGCCACATCACACGTCATTAACACTCATCACAATTCATAATTTACTTAGTATCCCTCATTTACACAATTCATATACCCATTGCTTCATTTTTTATCATATAATTAATTTAATTAACCTATTTCCTCAACCTTTAATTAATAACTCACATAAAGATATACATATATAATTATATAAATTACACTTATATAATCTACATTATCCTAAACCATTCCTAATTAGATTCTAAGCTTCCCGAATCTATCATTCAATCCAATCCTAATTAATTACGACCCGAACACCCCCTTACCTCGATTCCAAGCTTTAATAATTTGCTCTTGGTATCGGTTGCGTCCTCTGGTCACTTAATTCAAGGTTCCTCTTCCAAATTCAATGCCCATTTCACCGATCATCCATCCAACACTCGTTCCGGCACCTTAGCTTCCAATCACCCAAAACCACCAAAATTGAAGCTTCCACCAAGTGTCCGACCAAAACCGCAGAGAAGAGAAAAAAGAAGAAGAATAGAGGAAGTAAGTTTCTATTTTACATGTCTCATTTTAAAATAGGTCGTGACGCTGACATTACGTGTCCCACTGGTGCTACGCGTCAGGTCATTAATCCTCACCTGGCGCTACGCGCCAATGGCACGCCATGCTTCAGGCTCCTGATGCCTTTTCTTTTAAAATTCATTTTAAGTTATCTTACCTTTCAAAAATCTATTTTAAATCACCAATTCACTTTAAAAATCCTATTTCCCATAATTCCAACTCAATTAAATATTTAATTTATTAATTCCAATATGAAATTACCATGGATGTTACATTTTGCCATTGCTATTTCAAAGTCTTACACGAACCAAGGCCCCTCCCAATCATTTGGCGTAGCTTTCCTCTCCCTTCTCCCTTCTCTGTTCTTTTTTCTGTGCAACCCCCCTCCACTAGTGTTCAAGAAAGTCCTTTCTCCTCACGTGCGTCGTTCACGTTGCGTTTCCCCTGTGACAATTCTTCTCCTTTGTGGTAATGCTTCTCCCTCGTGACACTGCTTCTCCTTTCCATCTTCTTCATCACGACATTGCTTCTCTGTTGTGTGTCCCCACCCTCTATGGAAGTAAGGTAAATTTTCTACATAGATTTCTAGCCTTTGTTTATCTTCTTTATTGAAGCGATAGTGAATATGCCTCTGTTTTCCCTTGTTTCTATGTATATTCATGTGTTTGGGATAGTGCTCTATTGTGAATCGTGTGTATATGCCTCTGTTTGCCATATTCTTCCTTGCATTATAGCTTTTTTAAAACTAATGATTTTGAATATCTTTGGTCTTTGGCATATGACTAAGTAGTCTAATGTTTCCTGTTGTTGATGTATAAGTTCCATGTATGTTTTCAAAAGAATAGTGGGTTAGGTTACTTCCACACCCTCCTTTTTCCTATATATATTTATATATACTTAAACACCATAAACCATAAACTATATCAGATTTTTATATTCAATTCAAATTTAGTTTTTAATCTAAGATGCTAGACTCAAGTAGTAATTAATAGCATATAATGTTAAAATAAATGTACAAAACATTCATACATAAAAATAAAAGAAAAAAATACTTGTCTAAAGTTTTTGGAGAAGGAAAACAAAGAAGTAGATGAAAATTAAGTTAGTTTGATGAAATTGAACCATGTTGGTTAGAACAGGACTGTCTTGTCTTTCTAGGAGATAAAGATAGAGATAGATAAACAAAGAGAGAGGAGGAGGGTTAGAGAGATGTGTGGAACTTGTGACTAAAAATGGGGAACTCACATTATGCCGTGATGATACAACAATTTAAGGTTATTTCCTGAACTTGTGATTATTTTTAAGGTTTTCCCAAAGTGAGTGCAAACTAAAATGAACAAATTATATTACCATCTTTGTACCTTTGATGTTGATATCCCATGAAATACCCTCAACAGTGATAATTCATATTATGATACTTCACTTGTACTATACAGGATCTCTACTTTTTTTACCTGTAGCAAAAAACTTTATGAAATGGTCTTTAACTAATTTGATTTAATGACAAAATAATAATCATAGTAGTTATTTTAAGATTGCATTTTCTACCAAAATATAATGAACAAAAGGTTATGAAAATACTCAAATACATATCTTAACTTATTAAGATATAGCAAGGTAGCTTAGCTCCCAGAGATGTTATTTACAAAATTGTCTAATTCTAAAGTTTTAGTAAAATACTATCTGCAACACTTTTGTGTAAATAGATATAGCCAGAACTACAACTTAGGTGCTTTAACAAAAGCTTGATGGGTTACAAATTATGTAAGTAGATATGTTTAGTTGTATTAAATGCTCCTTGTGTAAGGTATAAAAATACTAGAGATTTTTAGTGTGCACCCAATTACCTATTTCTTTTCATACTTGTTACTGTTGGATTCCATATTATGGCCAATTTTAGCTCTGCTAATACTTATCTAATTCCACATTTCCAGTGCAACTGTTCCTTATACCACATACTTACATCCCTTAGTGTAAGGCATCATCGAATTGAGTAGTTGCCCTCACATTCATCATTTTAACTAAGTCTAAACCAACTACCTACTTGCATGAGCATTTACATAAATAGTTAGTAGTTATCACTGTTAGGGAATCCTTAGTGCATAAGCAGCGAAAATACAAAGATTCCCATTAGACTTGTAAAACTTCATGTTTTAAAGCATAAGAGAAACATCAAAGATTTTATTTAAGCTTTTTAGGATTACCTCTTGAAGAAAATTGAAGTAGCCAGAGCCTCGTCCTTTAGGAGTCACATGAGCACTCCTATCAGAAACGCTACACCTTCCAAATGCTAGTCACATAAGCACTCCTATCACATGAGCTTTTTCAACTTTTACATTTTGTATCTTTTTTTGGTGAGCAACCTATGAGCATCTTATGTTTTATTTATAGGCTGAGGTTTGACCTAATTTGCTCTCTCTAAAGAGTGGGCTCTTTACTCATTCTAAATGAGTTAGGCCCAATAGCTTTATTGAAATAACCCGGTTTAGATAACAGCATCCCGAGACAGGGAAAATTTTTTTCCCAAGGATCACCGGGTGTTCAGGGCAAAATAAGCAATTGAAGGTTAAGAAGAGTGGAAATCTGACTTAGAAAAGAGAAGGCCGGGTTAGAATATTACATATTAGCAAGACGTGGCTCAGCTACGAGAGTCAGCGGATGAAAATACATAAGCGGCTACACTCGCTAGAGCGAGGATTTATTCGCTAAAGCGACGTATACACTCGGATAGTTTCCCACTCGGAATGGAGTCCAGATTCACTCGGGAAAGTCTTTGCGCTCATGCTTCCCTCAGAAGTTCATTCAATACATCCTATTCTAGTCTTAGAGTTCACAGGTATAAACTACTCGGGAGATGACTCCCCTCGATCACTTCACTCAGGATCTATACCTCCTTCCTCACTCGGAGTACTCTCCTCAGCCAGATATCACTCGGGAGTGGTTTCCACACCCATCACTCGGGAAATGTAGTCTACTTCACACTAAGGCTCCCTCACTAAGTCAAATCTCGCTTAAAGGATTGTATAACTTCCCTCACTTGGAAATGCTCTAACTCCTCGCCACTCGGGATACATACTAACTCCTCTACATGCGAAAGACCTTGTTAGACTAAAATCTACTCCGTATCATCCAAATCTTCTCCCTCTAATAAGTTCACTACTACAGGCTCCACTCAGAATCATATTGTCGATTCAACCATCGGGGAAAACATTCACTCGGTTGACTTCCACTCAGAAACATCTAAATACCCTTCAATCGGAAGGTTGTATCTAAGAAATCTCTCGCTCCATAACATGTTGACCAACTTACCTCGAAAGCGATTTTAACGGGCATATTCCACTCGGAGTTGGCCCAACCTTTCTTTATTCAGAAGAAGGTCACTCATCACACCTTACACAGGATTAACTTAGCTCTTATTTATTCAGAATCATGCGGGCTCCACATGCTTAGTAAAATGCAACGTATACCACCCGGATATTCACACACAGCACAAGATTAACACACAGTATTATATATATAAATATTTACATGCACATGATCATACTCTCAACCTGAGAGAGTTCAGTTCTGATACAGTTAGACAAAAGACTAAATTAAGAGCCGGCCAATGCTATAACAAAACCTTATATACAGCATATACATATATATATACATTTCCACAGTACACAAGCACTCCACACAGTATATAGCTCCTCCATCATTCACCGTCTCGTGTGATGTCCACTAAAATATAGCCACAGTAGGGGTGAGTATCTTAAATATTAAATGATAGATACTGACTCGGATTATTCCTCAATCATGCAATAACATATATATATATATATATACATAACAACAATCAATAACATACATAGTGCCATTCAATCGGAACACACATAAGGCATCTTTCAATCGGAATCTACCTAGTTATCTCTCGGCTATATGCACATATTATTATCAATAACACTAACACATATACATATAATCGCGTCACAGTCAGCATCAATTGTACATGTATACAGGTTCATTCAATCGGATCCGACTCGCTTATCATTGGTTTTTATTGTTGCAACATAGGCTCTCAGCCTTTTATTTAGCTCCCAGCTGACTTGGCCGTTTTACTGGTACCAAACCGTTTGCCCTCACTTGTAATACAAACACTCTTAGCGTCAACGGCAGTGTTACGGGCAGCCCTGAGTCTCACTCAGTCGGCTTGCCTTGAGTCCCACTTAACAGCATCTCATGCATATAATTACCGATTCAAGTGGTAGTGTCACACACTACATGCTCTCAGCATTCTTACCAATGCATCTCATGCAACTATTGTCATTAGATTATGAACAGAATCGGTAAATCACTTCCACACTATTAACTCATGCACCTCATGCACCATATATATATAACCACACTCGAAATGATCATACAAACATAGATTTCACACACTCGACCTTTTACTCAACAATACATGCATCATATGCAATCGGTATTAGACATTATCAGAACTCAGTAAGTTAATCTTTCCTCACATACAGTCAGCATTTAGATTCATAGTAGCCTGCATGTCACATAAATCACACGGTAATCGTCAACAATGCTTTAACACATTCTCTTCATACAATCATTCAACATTCTCAAGATTATTAACATTCATTTCATGGACGGAATTTGACATGCATTACCCAACTCCTAGTCATCATGCATCCGGGCATCACATATCCCTTACTCAATCAAAACACACCTATCAACGCATTTTAAATCACCAGAATCAACAAGTCATCAACACCCGGAACCTGTCCATAACCCATGCATTTAAGATATAAGATAACCCCCTACCAACTAAAGAGACTCCAAGAAGTTCCTCTGTTTTCAGCGTTGGTCCGCTGTCCTGTTTGCTTCATCCACCACTCTGTCTTGTTCAGTCCCGCTCAAACACAGTCGCACCCTTTAATCAGCTTGGGAACAGGAAGCTGTTCTTCTTCCACTCGAACGATTGCTCCTCACCAACAGTGGGAATCTCGGGTTCTCCACTTCACCACAGTCGCGAAGTTACGAAAAATAGGGGACAGAGAAGAAGAAGAACGAAGAAGGAGGAGAAGTAGGAGAAAATGGAAAGTCTTGAGGAAATTTGGAGTGAATGGAGAAGTGGTTAAGGGCTTCAGCCCATATACTCCTAGAAACGCGAAAAGTGAGTGGGGAACGCGGATCAGAGCCTGCTACACGGTTACACGTCACAATCAGTCAGTCCCATCAGCAGTCAAGTTTTTTAATTTATAATTAACCTTACTTAACACTTAATCTTAATCTAATCCCTAATTAATACGCAGGATGTTACAATTCTCCCCCTCTCAAAGAATTTCATCCTTGAAATTCAAACGGTGACTTACCTTAAATGAACAACTCGGGATACAGCTGCCTCATGGCATCCTCGCGTTCCCAGGTATAAGAAGTACACCCGTTTTGCTACCACGCTACTTCGACCAGTTGTACATCCTTGCTCCTTAAGCGTTTTACCGATCGGTCCATAATTCTAGTCGGTACAGCCACTGTGGTCAAATCCTCTTTGATCTCCACTTCATCATCCGACATTTTGTGAGTGGAATCGGGTAGATACTTCCTTAGTTGAGACACATGAAACACGTTATGCAATCTAGATAGGTGAGTTGGTAATGCTATTCGGTATGCCACAGAACCGATCCGCTCTAGTACTTCATAGGGTCCAATGTATCAGGGGTTCAACTTCCCACTCTTCAAGGCTCGTCCGACTCCTTTACTCGGTGAAATCTTTAGGAACACCCTATCATCGACCAAGAACTCAAGTGGCTTAGTCCATTTATCATGATAGTTTTTCTGCCTGTCCTGAGATGCCTTCATCTTTTCCCTAATTACTTGGATCTATTCTGAAGTCTGTTTCATAATTTTCGGCCCCAACAGTAAACTTTCACCAGTTTCCGACCAACAGTGGGGTTCAGCATTTCCGGCCATACAGTGCTTCATAGGGTGCCATGCCAATGCTGCTGTGGTGGCTATTATTATATGTAAATTCGATCAGAGGGAGGTACTGCTCCTAACTACCACCATGCTCCAACACACACGCCCTCAGTAAATCCTCCAAACTCTGTATTGTTCGCTCGGATTGCCCATCCGACTGGGGATGGTAGGCGGAACTCAGCCAAAGCTTCGTGCCTAATTCCTGGTGCAGGCTTGTCTAAAACCGGGACGTGAATCTAGGATCCCTGTCTGACACGATAGAAGTCGACACACCATGCAGTCGGACAATTTCTCAGATATAGATCTGGGCTAACTTCTGTAACGGATATCTCATGTTCACAGGCAGAAAGTGTGCAGCTTTCGTCAACCGGTCAACAATGACCCAAATGGCATCATAACCCGCTCGGGTTCTAGGCAATCCCATTACAAAGTCCATGGCAATTGAGTCCCATTTCCATACGGGGATTTCAAGGGGTTGCAACGCACCATACGGCTTCTGGTGTTCGACCTTCGACTTCTGGCAAGTAACACACCAAGCCATATATTCCACCACATTTCTCTTTAATCCGGGCCACCAGAATTGCGGTCTTAGATCGTGGTACATCTTTGTAGTGCCCGGGTGAATACTTAACAGGCTCTTGTGGGCTTCATCAAGCACCATCCTCCTTAATTCTCCTTCACCCGGCACATATATTCTACCCTTCACTCGGAAAATTCCATCCGATCCCTCGGTCAGAGACAAGTCCTTACCCTTAGCCTGAGTCTCCTTCATCTCAGCCAAGTAGGTATTTGACTTCTGCTGCTCAAATACTAATTTCAGGAACTCATTGGCAATCTTCAACGTACCGAGCGTTATCTTCCAAGACGAAGGGACGTCCACATGCAAGTTCATGTCTCGGAATTGCTCCAGTAACTCCACCTCCTTCACCATCATTACTGCCACATGGAGGGATTTCCAACTCAATGCGTCGGCTACAACGTTCGCCTTACCCGGATGATACTTCAGCTCGAAGTCGTAATCTTTCAAAAACTCCGTCCATCTCCTCTGCCTCATGATCAGCTCTTTCTGGTCGAATAAATATTTGAGGCTCTTGTGGTCGCTGTACACCTTAAATTTGGAACCGTACAAGTAATGCCTCTATATTTTTAATGCGAAGACTACAGCTGCCAATTCCAAGTCATGGGTCGGATAATGCTGCTCGTGTAGCCTCAATTAGCGAGAGGCATAAGCTATCACTCGGTCCTTCTGCATTAGTACGCACCCCAGGCCGAGTCCCGACACATCACAGTAGACCACGAAGCTCTCTTGCAAATTTGGCAATGCCAACACTAGAGCGGTTGTCAACTTAGTCTTTAACTCTCGGAAACTGCTCTCACACTCGGAACTCCACATGAAAGGGACATTTTTTCGAGTCAACTTGGTCAGAGGAAAAGCAAGCTTAGAAAAACCCTCAATAAACATTCTATAATAGCCAGCTAGACCCATGAAGCTTCTTATCTCTGAGACCGACTTGGGTCTCTCCCATGCCATTACAGCTGCTACCTTTGAAGGATCTACTGAGACGCCTTCCTTAGAAATTACATACCCGAGAAAGTGGATCATATCCATCCAGAAATCGCACTTCAAAAGTTTTGCAAACAGTTGTTTCTCCTTTAATATTTGGAGTACCGAACGGAGATGTTCCTCATGCTCCTCAGGGGTCTTGGAATAGACCAAGATATCATTAATAAAAATGACCACGAATCGGTCTAAGTATGCGTGGAAGATGTTGTTCATGTAATTCATGAATACAACAGAGGCGTTTGTCACACCAAACGGCATTACTACATACTCGTAGTGGCCATACCGGGTCCTGAAGGCAGTCTTGGGAATATCTGAGTCCCTTACCCGGATCTGGTGGTATCCCGATCGTAAATCGATTTTTGAGAAGACCGAAGCACCACGTAGCTGGTCAATTAGGTCGTCAATCCTGGGCAATGGGTACTGGTTCTTAATCGTAAGCTTGTTTAGCTATCGGTAGTCTATATATAACCTCATGCTGCCGTCCTTCTTCTTAACAAGTAACACTGGTGCGCCCCATGGTGATACACTCGGTCGAATGAACTGTTTGCCGAGTAACTCATCCACTTGCTTTTTCAACTCAGCTAATTCTATTGGGGACATCTTGTAGGGTGCACTGGAGACCGGCTCGGCTCCAGGAATTAAGTCTATAGAGAATTCAACTTCTCTATTTGGAGGGACACCTGGCACATCCTCCGGAAACACCTCGGGGAATTTACAAACAGTCGGAATATCGTTCACTCGGGCTCTACCCTCTCCCTCAGTTAAAGAAAGCATCATAAATAACTGAGCTATACCTTGTACCGTGTAGTCATCACTGATCTGCCTCGGAAAAATTACTCTTCGGTTTCGACAGTCCACCAATACCTTGTTGGCTGATAGCCAATCCATGCCAAGTATGATGTCGAGGTCTTTCAGAGGCACACATACTAAATCGAAGGTAAAACTCTGATCGCCCAACGTAAAGGTTACATCTTTGCACATCATTGATGTCAATACTTTAACGTCGGTCGGATTGGCTACCTCCAAAGTCCGATCCATATACACAGTCGGCAACCTCAAACGTCTCACACAATCATCAGCTATAAAGGAGTGGGTAGCACCAGAATCAAAAACTACATTAAGTGTATATCTACCGAGTGAGCACTTACTTTGCACCAAGTCATTCGCTTGTGCAGCTTCCTCGGTGTTGATGGCGTAAACTCTCCCAGCAGCCGGTTGGTCAGTATTCCCCCCGGTTGTTTGGGGCAAACATCATGTTACCCCGAGCTCCATTGCCTCTGCCTCCATTCCCTCGGCCACCATTTCCACGGCCTCTCCCTCGGAAGCCTCCATGGTGTACATTGGCGTTTGCTTGATGTAGTTGAGGGCAGTCAGGGCGAATGTGCCCTTTCTCATTACAGTGGTAGCATACCATTTCATCAACGTTGCTGCAATCCCGAGCATAATGGTTTCCTCCACACTTAAAACACTTGCCGTCTCTCATACAATGGGCTGAACGTCCTCCCTGCTGACCCCGACCCCTAAACCTGGAGAAGGGTCTGCTTCTGCCAGCGTTGCTCGGTCTTTTGAAGCGAGATTGCTGGGGCTTCAAAGAGGGGTCTGCCTTGCTGCTCTGGCCCAAGTGGGCCTTGTCATCTTCTTCAAAAGTTCTGCATTTATTCACAAGTACAGGAAAGCTTCTAATTTCTTGGTGCCTGAACGCTCTCTTAATGTCCGACCTCAGTCCGCTCTCGAATTTAATGCATTTGGAACTCTCGGTTCCGGGTTGTTGGAAGGGCGGATAAAACAGGCACAACTCTTCAAACCTGGCAGCGTATTCCTCTATAGACATGGAACCCTACTTCAGTTCCATAAATTCTAGTTCTTTCTGACTCTTTACTGTGTCAGGGAAATATTTCTCCAGGAAGCACGCCTTAAAACTTTCCCAGATCAGCTGGGTGCCAGTATCAGTCAATCGGTTTTTAGTGATCTTCCACCAATTTTCTGCTTCGTCCCGCAGCATGTACACTGTGCACTCGACTTTCTGGGCCTCAGTACAGTGAAGGCCCCCAAAAATTCTCTCCAAATCTTGAATCCACTTGTAAGCTGCTTCATTAAATCCCCCTTGGAACTCACTCGGCTTCTTCTTCAGGAAGCGATCCAATACTTGGCTATCTTCAGTTCGAGGCTGGTTCTGCCTCTCAAATACATCAGCGAACCGCTGAAATGCCGCGGCTATGGCTTCCATACCGTGACGATTTGCCATGACTTATCCTGAAATCAACACCCCTTTCAAGGATAAGTTTACAGAATTACTCACTACCGATCGGAATTCAATCCCACACTCAACAGTTACAACACATTATTATACCATCCTTAAGTATCATATAATGAATCGAACCAGGATAGGAATAATCTCCTACCCCCAAATCAACACCTCATAGGCACATAGCCACACAAATTATACTTAATTAGACATCAAAGTCCTCAGATATTATGAGCAATTTATGACGACCGGTCATAATGTACATCACCGCTTATTGGGAGTAAGCATACCTTGGCCTTGGACCTTTTAAGTCCGCTCTGATACCAAAATGAAACAACCCGGTTTAGATAACAGCAGCCCGAGATAGGGAAAATTTTTTTCCCATGGATCACCGGGTGTTCAGGGCAAAATAAGCAATTGAAGGTTAAGAAGAGTAGAAATCCGACTCAGAAAAGAGAAGGCCGGGTCAGAATATTACACATTAGCAAGACGTGGCTCAGCTACGAGAGTCGGCGGATGAAAATAGATAAGCAGCTACACTCGCTAGAGCGAGGATTTATTCGCTGAAGCGACGCATACACTCGGATAGTTTCCCACTCGAAATGGAGTCCAGATTCACTCGGCAAAGTCTTTGCGCTCACGCTTCCCTCAGAAGTTCATTCAACACATCCTATTCTAGTCTTAGAGTTCACAGGTATAAACTACTCGGGAGATGACTCCCCTCGATCACTTCACTCGGGATCTATACCTTCTTCGTCATTCGGAGTACTCTCCTCAGCCAGATATCACTCGGGAGTGATTTCCACACCCATCACTCGGGAAATGTAGTCTACTTCACACTAAGGCTCCCTCACTAAGTCAAATCTCGCTTAAAGGATTGTATAACTTCCCTCACTTGGAAATGCTCTAACTCCTCGCCACTCGGGATACATACTAACTCCTCTACATGCGAAAGACCTTGTTAGACTAAAATCTACTCCGTATCATCCAGATCTTCTCCCTCTAATAAGTTCACTACTACAGGCTTCACTCAGAATCATATTGTCGATTCAACCATCGGGGAAAACATTCACTCGATTGACTTTCACTCGAAAACATCTAAATACCCTTCAATCGGAAGGTTGTATCTAAGAAATCTCTCGCTCCATAACATGTTGACCAACTTACCTCGAAAGCGATTTTAACGGGCATATTCCACTCGGAGTTGGCCCAACCTTTCTTCATTCGGAAGAAGGTCACTCATCACGCCTTACACAGGATTAACTTAGCTCTTATTTATTCAGAATCATACGGGCTCTACATGCTTAGTAAAATGCAACGTATACCACCCGGACATTCACACATAGCACAAGATGAACACACAGTATTATATATATAAATATTTACATGCACATGATCATACTCTCAACCCGAGAGATTTCAGTTCTGATACAGTTAGACAAAAGACCAAATTAAGAGCCGGCCAAGGCTATGACAAAACCTTATATACAGCATATACATATATATATATACATTTCCACAGTACACAAGCACTCCACACAGTACGTAGCTCCTCCATCATTCACCGTCTCGTGTGATGTCCACTGAAATATAGCCACAGTAGGGGTGAGTATCTTAAATATTAAATGATAGATACTGACTCGGATTATTCCTCAATCATGCAATAACATATATATATATATACATAACAACAATCAATAACATACATAGTGCCATTCAATCGGAACACACACAAGGCATCTTTCAATCGGAATCTACCTAGTTATCTCTCGGCTATATGCACATATTATTATCAATAACACTAACACATATACATACAATCACGTCACAGTCAGCATCAATTGTACATGTATACAGGTTCATTCAATCGGATCCGACTCGCGTATCATTGGTTTTTATTGTTGCAACATAGGCTCTCAGCCCTTTATTCAGCTCCTAGCTGACTTGGCCGTTTTACTAGTACCAAACCGTTTGCCCTCACTTGTAATACAAACACTCTTAGCGTCAACGGCAGTGTTACGGGCAGCCCTGAGTCTCACTCAGTCGGCTTGCCTTGAGTCCCACTCAAGGTCTTTAACAGCATCTCATGCATATAATTACCGATTCAAGTGGTAGTGTCACACACTACATGCTCTCAGCATTCTTACCAATGCATCTCATGCAACTATTGTCATTAGATTATGAACAGAATCGGTAAATCACTTCCACACTATTAACTCATGCACCACATATATATAACCACACACGGAATGATCATACAAACACAGATTTCACACACTCGACCTTTTACTCAACAATACATGCATCATATGCAATCGGTATTAGACATTATCAGAACTCAGTAAGTTAATATTTCCTCACATGCAGTCAGCATTTAGATTTATAGTAGCCTGCATGTCACATAAATCACACGGTAATCGTCAACAATGCTTTAACACATTCTCTTCATACAATCATTCAATATTCTCAAGATTATTAACATGCATTTCATGGACGGAATTTGACATGCATTACCCAACTCCTAGTCATCATGCATCCAGGCATCACATATCCCTTACTCAATTAAAACACACCTATCAACGCATTTTAAATCACCAGAATCAACAAGTCATCAACACCCGGAACCCGTCCATAACCCATGCATTTAAGATATAAGATAACCCCCTACCAACTAAAGAGACTCCAAGAAGTTCCTCTTTTTCAGCGTTGGTCCGCTGTCCTGTTTGCTTCGTCCACCACTCTCTCTTATTCAGTCCCCCTCGAACACAGTCGTACCTTTTAATCAGCTTGGGAACAGGAAGCTGTTCTTCTTCCACTCGAATGATTGCTCCTCACCAACAGTGGGAATCTCAGGTTCTCCACTTCACCAAAGTCGTGAAGTTACGAAAAACAGGGGACAGGGAAGAAGAAGAAGAACGAAGAAGGAGGAGAAGTAGGAGAAGATGGAAAGTCTTGAGGAAATTTGGAGTGAATGGAGAAGTGGTTAAGGGCTTCAGCCCATATACTCCAAGAAACGCGAAGAGTGAGTGGGGAACGCGGATCGGAGCCTGCTGCACGGTTACACGTCACAATCAGTCAGTCCCGTCAGCAGTCAAGTTTTTTAATTTATAATTAACCTTACTTAACACTAAATCTTAATCTAATCCCTAATTAATATGTAGGATGTTACATTTATTGTAGTCGAACTAAAATAAAAGCTATTTTCTGATGGGCTTACTCTATGTGTGTGGCCCTATAGGTAAAATACTCGATCATATTAATAATAAACTATTTTATTAAAGTATAAAATAAAAGCGGCATCTACCAATGCATCGTTATGTCCAAATATTATTTATTATTAACATAACCTATAAGTGATAATTATTTTATATGTTGTTCCTTTTATCACGATATCCTAATTGGGCCTAAGGCATGGTCGTGTCATCCTTGTACGGTGCAATTTATTTTTCTTGATACTGGAGTAGACTTCATCCAAATAAATATCCAATATTTATTCTTTCTAGCATGACCATGCATTTCCTTAGTCTTACTCCATCAAGTGGCCTATAGATATCACTCCTGTCACATAGGAGAGACAAATCTCATCTACATCACTCACATCCCTCTGCATAATTTATTCATTGCCTATTCACAACCGTTATAGTCCTCTTGTTACAAAAGACGTTTAATTGTATTAAAACAACAAACTCCTTATGTAGGAATCGTAGTGACTTCAGGTCGAAGGACTACATATACCATTATCACATTGAGAATCGTTTATGACATTCATGTAACAATCTATGCAACGTTCATATGGTGTGTCTGTCCAGTACATCATTACTCTTAATGTCTACTCGTGTAACAACTTGATATCATCTATATCCATGATCTGTGAGATCAAATCATCAGTATACTCACACACTAGTCTTAATGTATTTACATGTCCCTACGTGAATACTTGACTAAGGACATTTTAGGAATAACTTTTATATGACCTATTACTCTAAGGATAAATAAAGGTTGTTAAACTATTTAACAAAAAATGCCTTATTCAAAATTAGGCGTCCTATATAGGCTCTTAGTGCATATTTCAACAATCACAACACCCTCTAGTTTCATTTCATAGCTTTTGTTTCTTAATCAGTTATTGTTTGCTGCATGTGGGAAAGTAGGGGTGTCACACCCCGTTTTTCCAGACCTGAATCCCGATGTAATCAAGATAAATGATTAATAAAAATGCGAGTAAATTTTTTGCATTTAAAATACTTTCAAAACACCTCTATGATTACATCAAAACCTGAACCACAGAAAACCGAAGAGTGAGATATGAGAATTTACAAACTAGATCACAAGATAAATCACCCATAATTGTATACGAAAATAATAGAGTTTACAGCGGAAGAAGAATATGTATATAGGGCACACGCCTAGTCCCATATATGAAGATATGAGAAAAGGCTCGGCAAAGCATGCAAAAATATACAACACAAGCCTATTAGGCCAGAGTCCATCTTATACATAAGTAATAAACATGCATTACCTTAAATATATATATATATATATATATATATATATCTATATGGTCATGCAACATACAACTCCAATATCCACATTCCATAATTGACCATATCTAATTCAACCTTAAAATCATGTATCATCAACAATTATATATTCCTAAGATGGGCTACATGACCAACCTTATTATATTCATCAAATGGGTATGAATTCAAATACCCCAAATATCGATACATCATCCACTTATATCATTATTCACAATACATCCACCAATGTCAATAGTTATCAACATCACTATATACATTTTATTCATAATGAAATAATTTACAACTGTTGCTGGCCAAGGTATTCCATTACCACTATTTACCTTCTCCAAGTTTTACCTTAAAATATCCTCATCCCATGATATTCCTGCATTAATGCTAAAAATGGACAACATGGGAGAGTGAGTTATAAATTTCAAATGACGAATATGAATACAATTGAGATTTATGTGCATATGCATATTAACATCATGTATGCTTTGCTAAAATCATCAATAATCATCATAATTCATTCATCCCAACAATATACATATACCATATTCATCAATCAACTCATAGCAAAGCAATACATATACACATCATTTCTCAATGCCACAATAGGCCAACATCATTGCCATCAACCATAGACAAACAAGCCCTTCATCACACTGGGCCATCACACACAACATCATCATATTCAATATCTTTTCGTTGTATTCATATTTTATATGTTGTCTTTTAGGTATTCATTTACCCATCTCATCATCATCACATCTCAATCTCAACCATCATCATATATCATCATCAATCATCATTATGCTATATGCAAATGCTATATGCAAACACCTTTGGCATATCTCCATGCTATATGCAAATGCTCTTAGGCTAATGCATATGTACAATGGAATTATCAACAACAAATGCGGATCTAACTATAGGAATAAACACCAATTGTGGGTTCAAGCATAATCACATACCATGCCCCTACTTTAATAGTATAATGTGTACACATATCTCATAATGTATGCATAATCACCAATTTTACTGGTACCAAACCGCATCGCTCATTTTGCAACACCGGTCATTTTCACCATGACCGCGGTAAACAACATAATCAACAATATAAGGTGTTACGGGCCAACCATGACTCATATCATAGCAGCTGTGATCCAAAGGACCACCGGGGACATCTGCTCCTCAAGAGCCACCCCCCACAGGGGTCAACCACGCGCAGCTCCTTGTAGCTTAGCATGGGCAGCTTCGTGACATACACACTGACTCACAGGGGAACAACAAGAATACTCGTGCACAAAGCCCCCTCCCATTGGGCCAACTGGGGGAATCCCCTAATATTCCACACCGACAGTGTGTGATATGCCATGGATGCAAATGCCAATCAATGCATTCTCACACTATGCATCATATCATGCCATTCATCAATCATTATCATCATCACCAACACCACCATACAATTCTTAGTGGGTTTTATCATTGTTGGTTTTAGCCATTGTTTTCAATTGTTAAGTATGGCATTTCATTTCAACATACTTGTATCATACATGCAAGTCAATACTTGTAACATTTACAATGGCATCACAAACATCAATAACATTCATCAATCTTTCATCAACATTACCATATAGTTTCTTAGTGGATTTTTCATCTCATTGGTCACTACTATTATTTTAATTCTAGTGTGGCATTGACAACATCTCATCAATACAATTCAAACCACACATACAAGGTCATACTTGCATCAAACACAATGGTATTCAACAAATCATCAATAATAACAATCATCCTTTACTCAAAAAAATGATCAACAACATCATCCATCATTATACATTATCGATATCATCTCTGATTCATCGATTCACCACAAACACACTGTCATGCAATCATCCCCTTATTAACCTCATCATCATACAAGGTGTGTCATATAACCACATCATTTACTTTTCATTATCACATCATCAAGTCATATTATTAATGGTGGAATATTCATGTCTTTCATGACACATATTAGGCACATACACATTTTGCCAATCTATTACTCAATCTCAAAACACCACTAAAACACACCACAATTACATACCTCTAACACATTCACATGTCATAACATGATGAAACAAAATTAGGATAATAGCAAGCTCAATTTATTTTCAATACCAAGGTATATGAGGGACATGACAATGCCATCACCTTTTGATTGCTAAAACATATTAAAAATGTATGCAATCGAATGCATAAACATGTCATGACTCAACCATATCAAACAACATCAAAATAGAGTGCAAATGGTCAAAAATACACCATGAATCGATTTAGGAAGGTCCTTGAATTGATTCGTGCGATCCTGGAACACCAAACAACAAAATTGAGGGCTTTGAATCGATTCAGGATCGTACGAATTGATTCAAGCAATTCCAGGGGCTTTAAATCGATTCAAGGGTCATATGAATCGATTCAAACACTTCCAGTAGCCTTTGAATCAATTCAACCACTGTCTTGAATCGATTCAAGACAACATTTATGCGGAAAAATGCCCAAAAAGTTGATTTTTCCAACTTTCGAGTACCCCAACTCACTCATATGGATTCCAAACGCTACCAAATTTTGACACAACTAAATTTACAACATTTATGAGGTGTGGCCACCAGCCGCACTTAAAAATTCTCAAAAATGAGGGACTTATGTGCATAAATGCGTTTAACCCTTTTTAAGGTATTTTTGTGCAACACAAGGGTCAATTCCCAATGGAATTGACCCATTCCAGTTTCTACGAGTCATAATTCATGCATAGAGGCTATTGGAACTATTCTGTGGCATCCAAACATACCAAAACTCAAAATAGCCCTGCCAATTCCTTAAGTTTGCTTGAATACCACAAACACAACTTCCCATTTTGAGTAATTCATTCATTCATGGAATTTCTATCAATAAATAAATGATGCCCATCAAAAGGGACCACTAAACATTTATCATCATCTCATATGTATGTAATTCCCAAACATTCAACAATTTGCCAAGCCTGTCATCCATCACATTACCAATCATCTCATCATTCAAAATAATCCTGGCAAGGCAAGCATGAGTACATTTATATACATTAACCATCAATTATTCACTCATGCAATTGAAATGTAAACTCTTCTTCTACCTCGAGAGAAAAACCCCAATGATCCGCACGTTCCAAACATTCTGCCATATTGTCCAGAATATAATCTCCTACCAATACACATACATACACTGTTGGTGTATGCACTATGAGCCTTTATGCTTTTTCATTTGTATCATTTTTCTACTTATCAATAGAATAAATATTTCAGTTTAAAATTGTTTTAAACATATTTATCCTTGGAGTAATAGGTCATATAAAAATTATTCCTAAAATGTCCCTAGTTAAGTATTTACATGGGGACATGTAAATACACTGAGACTAGTGTGTGAGTGTACTGATGATCTGATCTCACAGATCATAGATATAGATGATATCGAGTCTTCACACGGGTACACATTAAGAGTAATGATGTACTGGACTGACCCACCATGAGAACGTTGCATGGATCGTTACATGATTGTCATAAACGATTCTCAATATGATAATGGTATATGTAGTCCTTCGACCTGAAGTCACTACGATTCCTACATGAGGAGTTTATTGTTTTAATGCAATTAAACGTCTTCTGTAACAAGAGGACTATAAAGGTTGTGATTAGGCAATGAACAAATTATGCAGAGGGATGTGAGTGATGTAGATGGGATTTGTCTCTCCTATGTGACAGGAGTGATATCCATAGGCCACTTGATGGAGTAAGGCTAAGTAAACGCATGGCCATGCTAGAAAGAATAAATATTAGATATTTATTCGGATCCAGTCTACTCCGGTATCAAGTAAAATAAATTGGGCCGTACAATGATGACGCGACCATGCCTTGGGCCCAATTAGGATATCGTGACAAAAGGAATAAACGTATTAAATAATTATCACTTATAGGTTATGTTAATAATATTCGGACATAATGATGCATTGCTAGATGCCGCTCTTATTTTATATTAATAATAAAATAGTTTATTATTAATATGACCGGGTATTTTACCTATAGGGTCACACACATAGAGTAAGCCCATCAGAAAATGTTGTCTTATTTTAGTTGGACTAAAATAAAGCTATTGGGCCTAACTCATTTGGAATGAGTAAGGAGCCCACTTTTAGAGAGAACAAATTAGGTCAAACCTAAGCCTATAAATAGAGCATAAGATGCTCATAGGCGGTTCACTCAAGTGAGACACAAAATTCGCAAAAAGTTGCAAGAGCTACACGCCGTCAACCTAGCAGTTGGCAAGTGTTGCAATTCTGGTGGGAGTGCTCGTGTGGACTCCTAAAGGACGAGGCTACGACTGCTTCGGAGTTCTTCAAGAGGTAACCTAAATAATTTCGAAATTGGTTTTTGTGCTTTGAAACACGGAACCTTGCAAATCCTATGGAATCCCTTTAATTTTTCCGCTGCTCATGCTTAGGGATTTCCTAACATACACATGTATTCAATTTATGAGCCAACACAAGACATCATCACAAGTTTAAAAAATTGACACATCTCTTAGAGTTCAATATCAAGTTTTAGACTTGATAAAACATCAACTCGCATACTTATGTTAGGTTTCGGGAATTTCTTTCCTAAAACCAAGATTCTCTAAGTCTAAAAGGACCAACCATACCCAACAACAATAACATCGTATTTTTCCTCATCTTAAATACATTCAACATTACATAAATCATCTAGATGTCATCACCGCCATTCAAAATTCAACCTAGCTATCTTAGCCTTCAATAAACCATCATTAATCAACAAATGCAAATGGCACATGCCATGGCCTAAGGAATCATCCACCCACAATTTCAATTTATTAGCCCATCACAACTATTATGGTTTAGTGTTCAAACTCATTATTATTCATTTAAAGGCCATACCCATCAATGGGTTCCCATACTAATGACTTTCAACCACCACTACTAACCATTTGCCTTCACTAATGTCATCTCTCATTATCAACAAATATCCTTCCAACATCATTAACAATACCCACACCCTAAATATCATACATTTCCACCTAAAAAATCAATCCTCAAACCAACATTACATGTTTTTCCCAATTTCTTAGGACTAGGGTTTCATCAAAAATCCATCATCCATTATCAATATTCATCAACCATCATCAATGGCCATTCTTCCTCATCAATATCATTCCCTGACATCATTAAACATATTTTCCCCTCACATTTTATATTTTCCCCAAACTCCTAAAGTTTGGGTTTCATTAAAAATCCAACAACCACCACTTATACTCATCATTTTCCACTCCATTATGTGCTATTTTCATGTACCCCTTCACACCCACATAAAAACACATTTATCACACCTCACCTTAGGGTTTTGCATGAAACTGGTTTCTAATCTATAACCCATACATATTTTACACTCTCCCAACAAATAAAACCACAACCAATGGTATAAGCTCAGATAGTGAGGAACTTACCTCAAGCTAAGAAAGGAGAGTGGGTACCAAGAGGGGGAGAGGGAGCACGAAATTACAAGGAGTGTGGGGAGAGCTTCCAATCAATACCATCTCCTTCATGTACCATGGGGCGAACGAAAATGGGGAAGGGAAAAGCACAAAACCTATCTAGGTTTTTGAGAAGAAGAGAGTGAGTAATAAGAAAAGAGCAAAGTGTGTTTTTCGCCATTGGAGGGGAAGGTGTCGTGAGATAGAGAGTGAAAAATAGGGTTTTTCATTTAAGTTTTTAACCCATCACTTAAACTTCTCCATTTTATGACAAACGGGATCTTCGCTCAGGCTCAATACTATATCTAAAAATTATTCCTAATATATATTCAGATTCCAATAATATTCTTAATAGCCTTGACCAACGGCATCTCAATCGGAGATACTTGGTCCGACACCTATATTTTAATCAGGTATAATTTTGTCTCATTCAGTCTCAATAAATTATGAATATCCATAATAAATCCCAATTTAATTATTTCTAAATTTTCGGGACATGAATCAACCCATATATAATTATTTATTATTTATTCCTCTTAATTAATCATTTTCAAAAATTTTGGGATGTTATAGGGGGAGGATCAAAGTGAGTAATTTTAGGATAATTGATCTCACTAACAAAAACAAATAAATCAATAACAAGAAAAACCAAATTGGTTTTACTGATTATTAAAATTCAAAATTAGAAAAAGTAGGCACCAATAATGACATAACCCTCAATCCTGAAAGAATATAACAATATTTAAACAAAAGTGTTCATTTACATCCAATCATAATAGAAAAGTCTACTTTACCAGCAATATCAATCAATAATTCAACAATCACATATACTACTTCACTTTCTTAATCTAAAAAACCATGCAGAACTGATTCAACTGTATCATTTGTTTAATGAGTTTAATTTTAGTAGCAAACTCTTTATAATTTGAATTAGCAGCAGAAAGCATAATTATAATGAACTTTGAAAAGAATACTTGAGTCTACTGTATTTTGTTCTTCAAGTCCCTATCCAGGGACAAAGTTCCCAGATCCCTGTATATATATTTCCATGAAATACATGTGTCCTTGCATCAATGCCCCAACCAATTCTAAGGCTCCTTGTTAATAATTATTAGAAGAGATAGAGATTCCTACACTGCTTCTAGAACTGCTAAAAAGATTGGCAAGATCAGAAAATGTAGATCTATACAATTTACAATAGAAAGTAAAGGTGGAGAACTAGATGTCTTCATTGCAAAACTTTTTTAGGCTCTTTTACACATATATATATATATATATATATATATATATATATATATATATTCTTTTGTACACTACCAAAAATTTACAAAGTTTTCACCATAGGTATTGTTCAATACACTCTTTCAATTTCTGGAAAGTCATAGGTTTTAACACAAAAAAGTCCATACCACTTGCAAAACACTCTTCTGCGCTCTCTGATAAAGCTTTTATTGTCATCTGTATTATTAGGTATAAGACAAAAATCATTTACTTTACAAAAATTACATTTGTAGAAAAGGATAACTATTCCATTATTAAGATTGTTTAGCATTAGTTTTGAGTAGAAATAGGCATCTGATTACAGGCAGAGTTTGATGTAGATGTATCAGTAACTAAGAACTTGAAACAAGCTTATAAGCATTACAAACTGAATACTCACCATTAACTTCATGGGGCTAGAACAACATATCATCTTATTGGGACTGATTAATAAGGATGCTTTTTTTTGCTTCCAGCAGATGAAAAATATTATCAACCAAATCATGATTCCATTACCTAATATTAGGAAATATAAGATCATCACAAATTGGACATTTTCCTTTAACATTGATATCAAAATAGGTTTCAATTGACCGTTATCTAATTATCCTCCTAAATATAATAGAAATCCCTAAACCAATTCTTTATTTCACACCTCTAATAATAACATCCCTTGCATTCCACAAACTCCTCCACATATAACTAATTGATAGCCTAATTTTGCATTTAAAAAATTACTTTTAAGGAAATACATTGCTGTTAGAGACTTATACAAAAGTGAATTTTGAGGTACTCAATCTCCAAATTTGTTTAATAAACATTAAAAATTTCCAAGTCCCTAAAATCTAAACCTTCTATCTCTTTTGGTTTACATAAACTTTTCTACTTCATCCAATGAATTCTCCTTTTATCCCTTTTTTGCCCCCACCAAAAATTTTCCATCATTGCCTTTATATTAGAACAAACTTTCACTGGTATTTTGAAATAGCTCATCATATAAGTAGGAGTATGTTGGACCACATATTTCAACAAAAACTTCTTCGATGTTTGTGACAAAGTGTTTTCCTTCCACCCTTTTAATTTTAATGCCATCTTGTCTTGCTGCATAGAAGAGAAAATTTATTTTTTGGATTTTCTTACAATTGTAGGCAAACCCATATACTTATCATGATGAGCAACAACCTTAACACCTAACCTTTGTTGGATTAAAGGAAACAGTATACTTAAATTGTATACTTAAATTTAAAAAGGAAACAGTACCACACTAAGCATTAGTTCTATCAAAGGAAACGGTATACTTAAATTTAAAATGTTGTAAGATAGAATTACTTAATAATTGAATTCCAATCAAAATGTTATAGAGACAATTATCAAAGCCCTATTCTATTTTTACTCTCCATAATAGTCCAAATTCTCATGAGGCAGACCAGAACATTATTTACGTTAATAAAAACTAAGACAACTTACTGTAACCATCTCAACATGTCCAATCCCATCTAGATATGACCTGTAACAATAAGCTTTGAAAGGTTCCAACATTATGGGTATCAATGCAACAGAATCACACTCTACCAACTTTTCTTTCTTTCTTTTGTATCTGTTAGTTCAAATAATGCAAATATTAGAGATGTACCCTTTAAAGATCAGAATTTTTCAAATCTATTTTCTTTATAAATTATGGTTAGGGCTTCTAGATAGGTTATACTCAACTTGTGGTGGATTTGAGTTTTTTTTAGATAGGTTAAAATCGTTTTGCCTTAAGGCTATACTTTTAGGATTCGTATTGGCTTATGGACTTAGTAGGCTTATGCGAGTTTGAATTTGATCAATGTTTTTGAATTTGAGACTTAGTGTGATGACTAGAATGATGGCTTGGACAAAAACTAAACACGATTTGAATTTGATCAATGTTCTGCAAATGGACAAGTCTAGAATTTTCACCAAAGTGGAGAATAATTAGGAGTTATTTCAATTCCTTATTTTATGAATCTGAACATTTTATCAACTTGAGAATTTTTTATTTTGAGCTAAATACATCAACTTAAATGTTTAAATCTGTTTGGATTTGGATATGAAGAAACAAAGAAGAGTTAATAGCTATATGCATTTAATCAATAATGCAGATGATAGAATATCTAAAAAATAGAATGCCACTGTTAGCTTTCAAAATCAGAATTAGGACAATGGATTATCTCAAAACAAGAATGCCATTTTTATCATTTTCTTTTTAATCCTTGTATCTTTTCTTTTTTATCATTAGTTGAGCTTTTTTATTTATTCATTTTCATTAGTTAAGCCTTTGTTTTTGGTCTCTAAAATTGAACTTTGCAGATGACTTGGGAAGAACCCTGAAATTAAAGGCAATAACCTTAACAAACACATTAAACTCCAAGTATGTTATCACCAAAAAGAGAAAAATAACTAGCAAATCAAATCAGAAACCTTGAATAAACTAATATTAAGCATTACGAACAATAACCTCACTAAAATAGACCATATTACACATCATTAAAATTAAACACCTCTAAAACACCATAGAGCTCACCCTCTAACAAAAATTATCTTCTACTAAGATACTTCTGTGAAATAAAAATTTGATAAAAATTGTTATATGTCCTTTCATCTTCTATTCTTTTCTTTTTATATGTCACTTGTCTTCTGTGTTTCCTTTTTGTCGAACCAATTTTGTAATAAAAGGTGCAACCTCCAGTGCATCTTCAGGATCCTCATGAATGAAAATTCAGTAATTGAAGTAACCTATAAGTAACAAGGGAGGACTTCACATGCCTTAAAGTTGTGGTATTTACTTCATCATCATCACCCAGATGTTCATGAATTCAACTTCTTTTCATACAATTGAATGAAGTTTGATCCATTACTAGAAAATTCAGAAATCATACTTTCTCTCACACCAGTTTAATACTCCAAAGTAACATGAATATTCATCTAGCGTGAGAGTCATCAGTGAGATCTTATTTTAAATGCCTTGTTGGCAGGTAGAATGTGAATGCCCTGTTGCTAGGTAGAATGTGAATGCCTGGTTGCGAATTGATATTGCCTCACCAATACTGGTCTTGTAACTTAAATGCATTCTAATCAGTTGTATGTATAAATTTTATACTACCTTGTTGATGTATCATGTAAAGACTCCATTTTAGCCAATTAACTAATTCCCTCTGTACATATTATGTTTTATGATCAAGTGTAGACTTGGTATGCTGTCTAAACTCATATGGGACAATATGGTAACCAATTTGATTTTAAAGAACTTATGCTGTGTTTAGTTCATAAGTTTTCTTAGAAAAATAGAAAATTATTCTTAGAAAAATTTAAAAAATAGAAAAGCTGTTTATTTACAAATTATTTAAATTTTTTTATAGAAAAATAGAAAACTGATTTTCTATTTTTTTAAGAAAATCAGAAAACTCTTTAAAAAAGTTTTCTAAAAAAAGTGAAAAATAAAATACGGTAACTGAATTACAAGATAAGGTAATTGAATTACAAGATAAGGTAACTGAAATACAAGATAGAGACTATTGTAACAAAATAAGAATATGAAACAAACTGCTACTAATTCAAAAAGTTCTGCTACTATTTTGAAATATATTTAAACACAAACTCATTTGCTCTCATTTTAATATTACTTTAAATTTTTGTCATAATTTTTATGTGATGCATATACTACATACAATATTGTTATAAATAATATATATAAGACATATCTCAATTAATTTGAATTAAAAAATATTTGAAAAAAATTTGGAAAACTGACCACTTGAACAACTTTTTTAGTTTTCTAGTTTTCTAAATTAAAAAACTGTCACATTATCTAAACGAATTTTTAAAATTTTTCTAGCTATTCTAGGAAATAATTTTTTTGGAAAACAAGCGGAAAACTTTTCTTAAAAAACTAGAATAATTTTCTGTAACTAAACGCAGCCTTAATGATTCGACAACTTAACAATTCCAATTAAGAAATTGTGTGCCATAATAGTTCACCCGAGGGATACTACACTGGTAAATAGGAGTCCTAACATTCTTGAAATTATTTATTTCCTAATTTAATATTGCTTTTTATTGATAAGATCAAATAAGAAAATAAGCTCACCTTCTAATTGTCTGCATTCTGATTTTCTTCATTTTGAATTTCCTAATTTAATGTCTACATTTTGAATTTCTGCAATTTTGTTTCTCTGGTCAGGCAATTTTGTTTCTCTGGTCAGGCATTACAGTCATTTCCTCACTGGCGGCACACCTATTTCCCTCTAAGCTCAAGTCAGTTCTCTACATAATTTTAGTTACTTATATTTAGAGGTCAAAAGTTATTAATCATTTATTAGGAAAAGAATGAATATCAAGTGGTTTTTTTAATGCTTAGTTTATGATTAAAATTCCTAACAATTATTTATGCAAAGTTCCTGAAAAAAGAAATAATTGTCTAAGTTTTGTTCTTTAGATTTGTTTAATGTTTAATGCTCATAGGATTTGTTGTACTAGGAAAAGAGAAGAAGACTTTTAGTTTCAAAAAATTTTGTTAGTAAGTTTTAAGAAATTAAGGAGCTTGAGAATTTTATAAAACCTCCATTTTTTATAATTTTTAGATTTTTTATTTTGAGGTTTTAACTTCCAAACAAAAAAGAAAGAAATCTCTCTCTTATTTCCCTTTCATCACCTCCTTAATTTTTCTCTTCCAACCTCTATTAACTCCCAAACAAAGCCTTAACCTAAATTCTAAGAGTTAAATTCAAGCTATTTAAAGTGATAACTTTTTATTAGCAATTCAAGTCATAATTATATTATATTATAAAAATAAAAATATAATATAAATAATTTTATTATAAATTAAAACTAATCCTTTTTGGAAACTTAAAATTTATCTCTTAAGATTAAAATTAACAAAATTCAGTTAATTAATACTTTCTCACTTGCACCTTCAGTAAGGAACGAAAAATAATGATATATGCGAACTACTAAAATAATAAATAAAAAATGTCGAAATAAAAAATAATGATATAAATAAATGATTATAAAATTAATATTAATTAATCAATATTAATTATTATATTTTTATAATTTTATTTGTATAATTAATTATTAAACATACCACTAATTTATTACATCATACAGAGCTTATTTGTTCAATTTTCAACCAAATTGTACATATTCTATGCAATTCAAATTAAGTTGAAGGGTTAATAATGATAGGATCATGAAGGTGGTTAAGTGTTGGAATGAAAAATAATGATATAAATAAATGATTATAAAATTAATATTAATTATTATATTTTTTATAATTTTATTTATATAGTTAATTATTAAACATACCACTAATTTATAACATCATACAGAGCTTATTTGTTTAATTTTCAACCAAATTGTACATATTCTATGCAATTTAAATTAAGTTGACAGGTTAATAATAATAGGATCATGAAGGTGGTTAAGAGTATATTTTTCAGTATATGAGTGAAACTAAATGATTTTGAACTTTGTCATTATGATATATAGGTTTAGGTATATACCATGTAATAAAATATTTGCTAATAAAAAACAAACTTGATAAAACAAGAAAACTTTTAAATTTATCTAAAAATAGAGAGGAACAAGAGATATTGATAAGGTGTATTGTTAAAAGAATTTGACACGTCATGAACACGTGTAACAAGCAACTACAAAAATTATTAAACACACTTATCCGTGAAATAAACAATCAATTTGGTTTGTCCCCTCTGACCTCCGACCTCAATCTTGTTAGAGTTATGCATGCCCAAATAATTAGTTATTGAAATACTTCAAGTAGCTATGAGTAACGAGGTTTATTTTCTCAATAGGTAAATCTTTGTTTGTTAGTTTTTATTAGAAGTGTCGGTAGGGAGGTTTAAACTAATGCTGTAATTTTCTTTACGTGTCTCTCTTTGTTTAGTTTCCTTGCTACTTCTATGTGCCCAGTTCTTTCCTTCAAGGTTATGTCAGCCTCCAACATACTTGTCTTTATATCAGCTAGACAAGTGTCTATCTTTAATGTTGTTATGTAAATAATGTCACATCTTTACTATGGTGTTATGCTTTTGAGATTGGGTTTCTTTCGCTCTCTTGTGACTTATTGGGACTAACTACATCTTTAGAAACCTTATGGAAACCAATTGAATATTGGGAACTTTGACTAACACTGTTAATAGGAAGTTGGTGGCTTTCAGAAGGACCTTCTAGAATTTTTTTCTGTTTATGAACAATTTTACAGTTAAAGGATAGGAAAATGCCTGTCAAGATGGGGGACAAAATCAACTAGAATACTGAAAAATCAAATTGGACAAGTGAACCCATAATAGTGAAAAATCTTTTTCTTTCCTTCTTTCCATTATCAACATAGCTTTCTTAAACAATCATAATAACTAAGTGAATCCATATATAAAGCATTGTTAAATCTTGTGTATTGATTCTTAACTACTATTAAAAACTTGGAAATATCTAGTTTACAGGGGAGAGTCTGCTGAAATTTTGGTAGGCTCTCTGTTTTAGGGTACATAAAAAACTACATTAAAAGTTAACAATGTAGGGTTTAGTCATGTCTGTACCCACTAGGTTCCTGTTCAAGGTTCAAGATGACCGGCCTGAGACAACCCGACTTAATAAACCCAAACCGATACCAGGGAAATTTTTTCCAAAATTCATCAAGCAGTCGGGGTAAGATAAATCAAACGTAAGGCAAGGGAAAGCAAAACTGACCAGAGAAGGGAAGACCGAGTCAGAAAGCCACACACGGGCAAGACTCAGCTTCGGTCAAACAGACCAGCAAAAGATGCAGCGCTTGAGCGAGCCCATTACTCGCTGGAGCGAATCCTCATTCGCTGAAGCGAACCCATTCACTCGGATATTCCGTCACTCAGAATTGGGCTTAAGTTCACTCGGGAATTGACCCCTCTCGGGTTATACTTTACCCAGTATACTCACACTTAGCCAAATACTTAATTTACTTCAGTAAGCCCACATACATGTTTCATTCGGAAACGTCTTAATCTCCACTCGGGAAATGATTCCCTCGGTTATTCCACTCGGAATCCATAAGCTTCCCTCACCCGGAGTATTTCCCCAGCCCAATACCACTCGGTATAATTCAACCATAATTCACTCGGCATAATTTGATCTTTCTTACTCGGAGATCACTTAACCTCTATTCCATCGAAAGGAGTCTCCACAATCAAACTCCAATCAGAATTACTCTGACATCTCATCACTCGGAGGAATTCACCAAGTTAAGTCACTCAGACTTATTTAAATCTTATCCACTCGGAATATATATATAGCCTCGTTCACTCGGAAGAGGACTCCTAGAATACACCTCAATCAAGACCATCACAACAACTCTTCCCTTGGAAGAGGTTCACTCGGGATTTCCCACTCGGGAATATCCAAACCCTTCCCCACTCGGGGTTTACTCATATTTTCACTCGGTAACATATGGACTAGTCTTCCCTCGGAAGTAGTCCACTCGAGTACATCTTACTCAGAACTGTCTTATGCCTTTGTCACTCGGAAAAGGCTCACACACTAAAGCTTCACGCGGGCACGGCTCTCCCAACAATATTCCACTCGAAATTTATTAACTTAGCATTATTCTCTCAACACCACATAATGTACAATTTCGGGTGACATCATAACAATGTAAAATATATATATATATATATATATATAATGTACACTTGTTCACAAACCCGATAGACAACCCATATAATTAAATCTGTTCCGATTACAAGAGAGTCGGCCAAGGCTTAACATATCTATTTACAATATATATATACTATATGTGCACTTCAACAATCTGAGTGCTCCCTACTCGGACTTGAGGCCATCTCCTCATTCCCAGTCCGACCTGCATATACTGAAAAATATAGCCACAGTAGGGGTGAGCTTTTACATATTAAATGACAGTTATTGACTCGGATTAATCTTCAAATCCTCACCCATACAATAACATATCTCAATCAGCAATAATGCACTCTGTCATTCAATATGAACCCTACAACAACTTCATCCACTCGGGATTCATGCAATTCAATCAAGACTGAGTAATTCACAACATTCATAATCACCTTGCACTCGGCAACAGTACCAATTTACATATATTCACCCAGTCGGAATTCACACCAATCATTCATGGCTATATTAATCATGCTATTCACAACAGCATCTACACATATATATACCATTTCATTGAGCTCATCAAAAATATAATGTGCACTCAGCAATAGCATCAGTATACATGCATTCATCCACTCGGATATAAATGTGCACTCGGCATAGCATCAGTATACATGCATTCATCCACTCGGATATAAATGTGCACTCGGCATAGCATCAGTATACATGCATTCATCCACATATTCATACAATTTACATTGAGCTCAATGACAATCATAAGTGTGCACACATTCATTTCACCCAGATCCGGTTATTTATTATCAATTTTTATTGTTGCAACATAGGCTCCAAGCCTTTTCTCAGCTCCAAGCTGATTCGGCCGTTTTACTGGTACTAAACCGTTTGCCCTCACATGTAACACAGTCACTCCAAGCGACAACGAAAGTGTTACGGGCAGCCCCGAGTCCAACCCGGTAGGCTTGGCTTGAGTCCAACCCAAGGTCTTTAAGCGTCCAACGCTTAGTGCACTCGGCACTGCCTCAAGTCCAACCCGAGGTCTTTCAATATATTTTCAACACATATTCATCTGATTGCCAATCGGAATTAAGCGTCCAATGCTATATGCTCCAAGCATTTCCAGTGGCGAATCAGATGCATACGGTCTTATTCATCAGGCGTCCAACGCCAATGCACTCGGCATTGCCTTGACTCCAACCCAAGGTCTTTCATTATATTTCACTCGTATTCATCTGATTGTCGATTCAATATTAAGCGTCCAACGCTATATGCACTCGGCATTTCCAATGGCGAATCAGATGCATACGGTTTATTCATCAGGCGTTCAACACCAATGCACTCGTCATTGCCTTGAGTCCAATCCAAGGTCTTTCAATATGCTTTCCACACATATGCACTCGGCATTCAAATATCAATAACGTGCATCCAATGCATTTTATCATTATTATTCATAAAGAGGGATCGGCATAGCAATAACACAATACCTGCACTCGGCAATCACATGCACTTGGCAATTCACATGCTTTTTGATATAAAATCCCAAACGGGAATTAACATAACCGACCCACATCTCATGCACTCGGCAATCATAATGCCATCCACTCGGAATTATCATTTACAACAAGCATCACATGCTATTTCATGAGATCCACTCGGCATTAACATTTGCAACAAGCAACACATGCTTTTCATATAAAACCCACTCGGCATTAACATTTTCATAGCAAGCATCTCATGCTAATTCATATAAAATCCCACACGGAATTAACACAACAGTCCCCAACTCATGCACTCAGTATTTGCATGTTCAATGACAAGCATCTCATGCATTTAAACACAATCGCACACGGGGATCAATATAACAAACTCATGCACTCGGCATACTCATTAAAAGCCAATATTTCCATGCATTCATTCAGCATTCACATGCTTAACAACACACATCTCAGGGACAGGACCACCAAGCCACTCGGACACACAAACAGCTCTACCTCCATGACACTCGATGCTCTGTTCGCAAGATAGTGGAGAGTCCCATGCCTCCATGGCACAACACAGTCCTCACACTCGGTCCAGTGGAGGATTCCATGGTTGTTCCCACACACGAACAGCCCAGTCCTCACCAACAGTGAAGGACCCCAAGCTTTCAAGCACCCATAGTCGTTTTGCCAGAACAGAGGAGGATCCTAGCCTCCAAGACACACAGCACCACGCCGTTCTCTCTACCATGCTGTTCCACTTCGTGTTCCTACTTCTACTCGGGGTTCTACTTAGCGTGCGAGTGGAAGAAGAAGATGAAGGAGACAAAGATGAAGAGACAACAAGAAGAATAAGCAGAGCTTCAGAAAGTTTTAGAGAGAATGGAGACTGGTTCTCCGTGAACCCCAAGAGAAATGAGCAAGGAGTGGGTGGGAAATAAGAAGCTGAAGCCCTTATCCCTTCACTGTCGTGACAGCTCCACTCCATCAGCCATCACATCCCATCAATCTCCCATCCCATCAGCGTGGGAATCACGAGGGAGAGAGGGAGAGAGGGGACCGAACCCCAATTTCACCCACCAAGGGCATATACGTAATTTTTCCTGGCATTAATATTATTAATCAATTAATAAATCTTAATCATGTAATTAACCTTAATTGGTAATTATTTCTAAACCAGGATGTTACATTACTCCCCTCCTTCAAAGAATTTCATCCTCGAAATTCAAATACAAACTTACCTCAACAAACAGCTCAGAATTTTGCTGCCTCAACTAATTACACGTCTCTGCTTGCCAAGCATTCACCGACCAGTTCATAATTCCACTCGGTATAGCTTCACCTCTCAAGCGGTTTACCGACCGCTCCACAATTCCAGATGGCTAAATCATTAAAGTCAGGTCCTACCTGATTACAACCTCTTCACAGAATTCAATATATTTGGGGATTCAATTTTTAAAACGTATAAGTTACCCCATTTAACTCTGCCAGTTCACCATAACCAATGGCACCTTTAGTTCTTTGGCGAATCGGCCCTACACTCTCATCGCCAATCGGTGTACATCCACCGTCAGCTCCTCCAATTCATAGGAGTTACACGGCATAATTAAGTATCTACACCGAGTATAAGCTCAAAATTATGTCACATGAGACACATTATGGATGCTAATTAACCAGCTGGGACGATCCAGTCGGTAAATAACACTACCGACTTACCCCAATACACACTACTGTCCATTTTATCTCGGATTAAGCCCTCGGCTCATCAACATCCGACCACTAAATCTCTTCTTTAAACCATGATATATCTCGGTAATACCGAAACAGACACTCAATAGAGCTCCAATGTGCTTCAATTGGCACAGTTTGCCTGGATTCATCCTTTACAGACACCATACTCGGTTCTAAAATCTCATATTTCTAACCATTCCTTTGGCTAATTCCATGCCTACACCCTGAGAATGTCACTCGGACCTCTCATTCAAAAGGGGTTATTCGGGGTTTGAAGGCAATTCTCACCCAGAAAACTTTCTACTTACCAAAAATTCACTCGGAATTCAAGCCTACTTCGAAATCAAACCTGAGTTCAAACTCAACAGCTCAAACATCGATCCGAACACAAATGTGAATAAATTTACCTCTCGGGTATCTACTCCCCTCGGGAGCCATTCACTCGGAAACTTACCTATTCCAAGTCCCACACAATACCATTCCACTCAGAAGTGTTATACTCCGAGGCATTTCACCCAAAAGTCACACGACTCGAAAGTATTTCACGCGGATTTTTCCAAACACAAATGTGTCATTCGGACAACTTAGTAATGACTCCCCCAAAATGATGTTTCACTCGGAACATCATAATTCCTATTTCAATGATCAATCATTACTTTAATAGCCAATTCATACCCAATAACCTCTGATTCTCTCGGAGGTAAACACATCAAGGTTAAAACAACCTTCTATTCTCATTTCGATACACACCACTTACTGTTCACTCAATACAACTCTCATCTTCACTCAGAACAGCCCGATAGACTCACCATCACCATAAGCAGCTACAGCCTCACCTGCCCGACTTATGAATTGTTGCATCCAACTTATAGGATGACGTCTCATTCCTATAGGGTTACAACAATTACATAGAGCCGCTGTAAAAGTGTACGCTGCCACAATACCTATGGTATGTAGAGTCATCTCGGAATAGGTTACCTCACACTCTTTTTGCTCATACCGACTGCACTTACTCAAATAATATTAATCCATAAAAATTAATGGCATTTCACACACATATATATATATATAAGCAATACATTTACATCAACATCATCATTATGCACCATATAGGGTACATCACACAACAACAATCATGAAATATCATTTACCATTACTGTAAAACAGTATAATGGCAATAGGTTTCCGACCCCCACAAGGTACACGCCTTGTCATAAAATGGCATATCAACAATCGGCTTCCAGCCCTTACCGAGTAAATATCTCTTCTTTAATCTTATTCATCACAAAACCATGGCTCAACAGCCTAATAATCCCTCATTTCATCACTCATCACAGGCCATCAATCAATTTAAGCCTAGATGATTCACTAAACTCTCTTAGATATACCACTCGGTTTACATTATGTTTTTCAATCACATAACGGGTTCCTACATCGGTGAACCTTTTCCATTAATCATAAACACAATCCAGTGGAGTACAATCATCATCATCATCATTCTCAGTACCAAAAAGTACTCAGATTTCAACCTTACCACTCACTATCCATCCGGTATCACATTTATTATTTATATTTCACCTTAAGACAATTCAAGCCTCAACAATTTATTACACAATCCCTTTACTCGCCTCAACAATCCATAAGGTCAATCAGATTATCCGACTCGGAAATTCCAGGGGTCACCTAGTACTCCTCGTGAGACACTCTCACAACATTTAAATATCACCGAGTCGAAACCACCATAGGGTCTAGTTCCACAAAATCTAATAGCATACAATTATACTAAATCCGATCGGGATTTCCATACCTTATGGGTCACCACTAAATCAATTATTCGCTCGGTTTTCAACCACAAGACCGAGTCTAACCCAAATCCTCTAGTATCCAATTACATCAATTTCTCACCCAGTTTTCTAACCTCTCAGGTATCCATCTCAATAATATCCGATCATACTTGATCATGCCCAATCAACTGGGTCACCACACTTAGTGGCCTAACATCAACCAATCATTCACTCGGTTTTCACACACCAGAAACCGAGACACTGCCCCAATCAAACATGCATCAGATTTTACATTTAATCACCTATCACATACCCAGATTTCCAACTTAGGAAACTGCAACACATCACTTATACCATAAATCACATACATCATATACCATATGGGGTGCTCGTGCCAAGGATATAAAATTCATCCCTTACAAATGGCACAACCGATCAGTTAAGTAGGAAACACCACACTAGGGAATTCCTTCATTATCATTCACTTAATCAACTCAAATATGTGAGTTCTAATCCATTCAACAAGCATGACTCGGCCATGGACCACTAGCATGGCTTATACTAGAGATCAAACCAACTAACACAGTTTCAATACACATGAGGGTCTCAATATTCACCCTTCTATTCCCTCTCAGCCGACCCAGGCTTAGAAATACCTCTAAGTATTTCGTGAGCAATCAGGCTAGGGTAGTAATAGTCCTTCTACCCCCAAATCAACATCACAACAGTAGTACCTTCCACTACTGTCCCCAATAAAACACATAGGCACATAATCACACAATTCTTGGTTAAACATGTATCAAATCCAACAGAATACCATAAGTAATAATGACAACCGGTCATATTGCACACAACCGCCTACTAACAGTAAGCATACCTTAGCCATGGACCTTTTTAAGTCTGCTCTGTTACCAAAATGAGATAACCCGACTTAATAAACCCAAACCGAGACCAGGAAAATTTTTTCCAAAATTCACCAAGCAGTCGGGGTAAGATAAATCAAACATAAGGCAAGGGAAAGCAAAACTGACCAGAGAAGGGAAGACCGAGTCAGAAAGCCACACACGGGCAAGACTCAGCTTCGGTCAAACAGACCAGCAAAAGATGCAGCGCTTGAGCAAGCCCATTACTCGCTGGAGCGAATCCTCATTCGCTGAAGCGAACCCATTCACTCGGATATTCCGTCACTCAGAATTGGGCTTAAGTTCACTCGGGAATTGACCCCTCTCGGGTTATACTTTACCCAGTATACTCACACTTAGCCAAATACTTAATTTACTTCAGTAAGCCCACATACATGTTTCATTCGGAAACGTCTTAATCTCCACTCGGGAAATGATTCCCTCGGTTATTCCACTCGGAATCCATAAGCTTCCCTCACCCGGAGTATTTCCCCAGCCCAATACCACTCGGTATAATTCAACCATAATTCACTCAGCATAATTTGATCTTTCTTACTCGGAGATCACTTAACCTCTATTCCATCGAAAGGAGTCTCCACAATCAAACTCCAATCAGAATTACTCTGACATCTCATCACTCGGAGGAATTCACCAAGTTAAGTCACTCAGAATTATTTAAATCTTATCCACTCGGAATATATATATAGCCTCGTTCACTCGGAAGAGGACTCCTAGAATACACCTCAATCAAGACCATCACAACAACTCTTCCCTTGGAAGAGGTTCACTCGGGATTTCCCACTCGGGAATATCCAAACCCTTCCCCACTCGGGGTTTACTCATATTTTCACTCGGTAACATATGGACTAGTCTTCCCTCGGAAGTAGTCCACTCGAGTACATCTTATTCGGAACTGTCTTATGCCTTTGTTACTCGGAAAAGGCTCACACACTAAAGCTTCACGCGGACACGGCTCTCCCAACAATATTCCACTCGAAATTTATTAACTTAGCATTATTCTTTCAACACCACATAACGTACAATTTCGGGTGACATCATAACAATGTAAAATATATATATATATATATATATATAATGTACACTTGTTCACAAACTCGATAGACAACCCATATAATTAAATCCGTTCGGATTACAAGAGAGCCAGCCAAGGTATCTATTTACAATATATATATACTATATGTGCACTTCAACAATCTGAGTGCTCCCCACTCGAACTTGAGGCCATCTCCTCATTCCCAGTCCGACCTGCATATACTGAAAATATAGCCACAGTAGGGGTGAGCTTTTACATATTAAATGACAGTTATTGACTCGGATTAATCTTCGAATCCTCACCCATACAATAACATATCTCAATCAGCAATAATGCACTCTGTCATTCAATATGAACCCTACAACAACTTCATCCACTCGGGATTCATGCAATTCAATCAAGACTGAGTAATTCACAACATTCATAATCACCTTGCACTCGGCAACAGTACCAATTTACATATATTCACCTAGTCGGAATTCACACCAATCATTCATGGCTATATTAATCATGCTATTCACAACAGCATCTACACATATATATACCATTTCATTAAGCTCATCAATAATATAATGTGCACTCAGCAATAGCATCAGTATACATGCATTCATCCACTCGGATATAAATGTGCATTCGGCATAGCATCAGTATACATGCATTCATCCACATATTCATACAATTCACATTGAGCTCAATGACAATCATAAGTGTGCACACATTCATTTCACCCGGATCCGGTTATTTATTATCAAATTTTATTGTTGCAACATAGGCTCCAAGCCTTTTCTCAGCTCCAAGCTGATTTGGCCGTTTTACTGGTACCAAACCGTTTGCCCTCACATGTAACACAGTCACTCCAAGCGACAACGGAAGTGTTACGGGCAGCCCCGAGTCCAACCCGGTAGGCTTGGCTTGAGTCCAACCCAAGGTCTTTAAGCGTCCAACGCTTAGTGCACTCGGCACTGCCTCGAGTCTAACCCGAGGTCTTTCAATATATTTTCAACACATATTCATCTGATTGCCAATCGATATTAAGCGTCCAAGGCTATATGCTCCAAGCATTTCCAGTGGCGAATCAGATGCGTACGGTCTTATTCATCAGGCGTCCAACGCCAATGCACTCGGCATTACCTTGACTCCAACCCAAGGTCTTTCATTATATTTCACTTGTATTCATCTGATTGCCGATTCAATATTAAGCGTCCAACGTTATATGCACTCGGCATTTCCAATGGCGAATCAGATGCATACGGTTTATTCATCAGGCGTCCAACGCCAATGCACTCGGCATTGCCTTAAGTCCAACCCAAGGTCTTTCAATATGCTTTCCACATATATGCACTCGGCATTCAAATATCAATAACGTTCATCCAATGCATTTTATCATTATTATTCATAAACAGGGATCGGCATAGCAATAACACAATACCTGCACTCGGCAATCACATGCACTTGGCAATTCACATGCTTTTTAATATAAAATCCCAAACGGGAATTAACATAACCGACCCACATCTCTTGCACTCAGCAATCATAATGCCATCCACTCGGAATTATCATTTACAACAAGCATCACATGCTATTTCATGAGATCCACTCGGCATTAACATTTGCAACAAGCAACACATGCTTTTCATATAAAACCCACTCGGCATTAACATTTTCATAGTAAGCATCTCATGCTAATTCATATAAAATCCCACACGGAATTAACACAACAGTCCCCAACTCATGCACTCAGCATTCGCATGTTCAATGACAAGCATCTCATGCATTTAAACACAATCACAAACGGGGATCAATATAACAAACTCATGCACTCGGCATACTCATTAAAAGCCAACATTTCTATGCATTCATTCAGCATTCACATGCTTAACAACACACATCTCAGGGACGGGACCACCAAACCACTAGACAGATCATAAATATCACAACTATCCGGGCGTTGCATGTACTACAACACATCAATCAGCATATTCAAATATATCACAACATATTTAAGCAAAACCACCCAGAACCCGTCCATAAACCATACATTTGAGATGCAAATTAGCCCCCTACCTGGAATGAAGATTCCAGTAGCTCCTTGAGCTTCCAGATCCGACCAACTGCTCCTTGGTCTCTCGTTCTCAACAGAACGATCCAGCTTCCAGCCGTTCAGCATAGGAATCTCCTTTGGAGGAACACCAAGCCACTCGGACACACAAACAGCTCTACCTCCATGACACTCGATGCTCTGTTCGCAAGATAGTGGAGAGTCCCATGCCTCCATGGCACAACACAGTCCTCACACTCGGTCCAGTGGAGGATTCCATGGCTGTTCCCACACACGAACAGCCCAGTCCTCACCAACAGTGAAGGACCCCAAGCTTTCAAGCACCCATAGTCGTTTTGCCAGAACAGAGGAGGATCCTAGCCTCCAAGACACACAGCACCACGCCGTTCTCTCTACCATGCTGTTCCACTTCGTGTTCCTACTTCTACTCGGGGTTCTACTCAGCGTGCGAGTGGAAGAAGAAGATGAAGGAGACAAAGATGAAGAGACAGCAAGAAGAATAAGCAGAGCTTCAGAAAGTTTTAGAGAGAATAGAGAGTGGTTCTCCGTGAACCCCAAGAGAAATGAGCAAGGAGTGGGTGGGAAATGAGAAGCTGAAGCCCTTATCCCTTCACTGTCGTGACAACTCCACTCCATCAGCCATCACATCCCATCAATCTCCCATCCCATCAGCGTGGGAATCACGAGGAAGAGAGGGAGAGAGGGGACCGAACCCCAATTTCACCCACCAAGGGCATATACATAATTTTTCCTGGCATTAATATTATTATTCAATTAATAAATCTTAATCATGTAACTAACCTTAATTGGTAATTATTTCTAAACCAGGATGTTAGACGGCGAACATACCGTGTTGTGTTGGATCTTGAAATGTCCCGATTGGACAATTTAGGATGAATTTATAACCAATGGGCATAACTTATTACTGTTGTTTATGTTCTATCTTATGTTGTTGATGTCCATTTAGAATTTTGATTACTGTGTTTTGTATTGTCTTCGAATGCATGTCTACGTACGGTGTTTCATACCATACGTATCTTTGTGTACTCGGTGATCAATGCAAAATGCTGTCAATTTTCCAAATGAACATCAATAACACAAGGTTGATGCAAACACATAGATAGGTTACAGATGGTTGCATATCCATCCCGAACAGGATAGGGCCCTACCTACTTCTAACAACAAAGAGATAAAGAGTAATTCACAAACGATAGTTACATAATGTTTAAACTAAAGTAACTAGAACTTTGCTTGTTGGATATTATGAATGGAGGTTCCGGCAAATTAGCGATGGATGTACAACCGACTAGATCGCAGTCGGCGAGTGGCTGAGGAGTTTATAATGGGCTTGTTGGAGTTTATTCTGTTCGCTACGGTGAACACCCGTAGTTTTGAAGTGACTCAGAAGATTCGTTATCCATGCTCAAAGTGCAAATGTATGAGTTTTGAATAATCGGTGTAGGAACACATGGTACGACAACATAATCTGTGTAGGAACAATGATTGACAACAACTATGGTTTAGTTAAGGTCAAGAAAAGTGGTAGATATAAAGGGTTTAATCCCTTAATTTTTGCCCAACAAGCCGAGCAGGTTTATTACACGAACTTCCAGGGAAGGCACCAGGACTGGTACGCAGTAATCAAGGCCAAGGCCTGAAGTCAGATCACTGATAATGTCTCCGATAAGGTTGAGGATGCTTATGAGCTTGCTCCGAACAAGCTCAATGACAGTCATTTTCTAACAACCCTGATTTTTTTAAAAAAAGGAAACCAGATCCTCAGGAGTTCTGAGGATACTCTGTTGAGCTTTTGGTAAGAAACTTAAGGCTTTGGCCTGTTCCTCGAGCAGTTCAGTATAAGAAAGATAGAGAAAAATGGAACTAGTTAAGATAATTAAAATGAAGTATAAGAATATCAAGAGAGCATAGTGAATGAGAGAAGCAGCAATAATAGCAACATCTGGCAGTACTGTTCCATAACACATTGATAACAATTATTTTGTTATATTGAGTACTAATTAATTTATAATTATATTAGTTGATAATTATTTCCTGCCAATAATATTTAATAGATAATACTTTATCTTGGTAATTAATACCTAGTCCAACCAATAATTAGTTATTTTGAAAATATATTAAAAGTCTAATTCTTTAATTTAAAGTGTTGAATATTTATTTATTTATTCAATTTGAAAATTTATAATATTATTTATATAATTATTTATTTAATGATGATTACTTTAAATAAGTATTAATTAATTGATAATTATTCTAATGATAATAATTTAATTAGTAATTATTCCCTGCTAATAACATTTAGTTTAACATATAATAATAAAATATTGTAGGGTTCCTCAAATTTAAACTGTGGGACCCAGTCAGAGGTTGGACTCTGATCGTTCGACCTGAGACTAGTAATCCAGTAATGAAACTAGTCCTGTTAGGATCCCTCCGTGAAAAATCAAGGTGCCTGACTTGGCCTAACCGGCCCAATCAGAACCTTTAGCGTCTCCTATGTTTGACCGTTCATATACCTCGAGATATCTGATGGTGGAACGGTCAGTCTCTATTGACTCATTTTGATGTTTTAGGAACTTTTCCTGAAGGGACCGAAGCCCGGTTCAGACTCTATCACCCTCGTGTTTCCATAAATCAGTTTCTTCATAAATCATTTTCAAACTCGACCTAAATACCTTTGGTGTTTTGGACCCATATTTTGCATACGATCTTGGAATTAAACAATTTTGGTCTTAATCTCTTCATTTTAAAAATATCTTCAATCTCTATTTCTAGTCCCAAACTCCGATTCCTACTCTGTTAACCTCAAAATTAAAGATTAAGTATGTTAGCCTCAAAATTCCACTGTTTGGACATTTTTCCCTGCGCATGGTTCAGTCAAAACCTCCGTAACAAAATTATCTATATTTTTTGTAGACATTGAAGGCCAAATCCTTCTAGATTGGTACAATTTAATAGATCTTTGCAACCCTTTAGTTGTTTCATTATCATGTTGGCAGTCTTCATTAAAATTCACATATCTCCCTCATCCGGTGCTTGAATCGCTTCGTTCTTTTCGCTATATATCCATGTCAAAGAGCTCTATAATGTTAATGAAGGGCACAAAATCAAACTCTCAAATGAGAATTAATGGTGAATTTATTTCCAAGGCCGTAGCTGATCTGGGAAGCTTCTGGAGCACCCTGTTGTAAATCGGGTATATCTCGGGCTACCGATCTTGGGTCATGACAAATGATATGTCAAATTAAAGAGAAAAAGAAGATCTATAAACTTCATGTGGGGCATGAAAGCCAATCTTTCTCCATAAGTCCTAGAATTTAAAATACCATACCAACTCATGTTTTCCTAGTGGGAACTTGCACTATGTTTAGTATTTTTCGTATTTATCATTCGTATGACCATGAAATTGAATGATTCTTTCACCAAATTCTACAACTTTGATGAAGGGCACGAAATAAAATTCCTCACCAATTTTTCCCAAAAAATTAATCTTTATAAAAAACATCAGTCCCGTCATAGCCTTACACTATTTTAGAAAATAGGCCATATCTCATTCATTTCTCAATGAAAATTTTTGTGACATATCAATTCAAAGATAAGAAAAAGGTATACAATTCTTATGTTGGGCCCTTTTCATAGTTCAGTCTGCATCAGCCCTTAAAAGCCCAAACAAGTGGATAGCCATAGTTGTGCCACATCAGCTCCTTCATGCAACATGAGTGTTGGTTCTAATAGGATAATCTAATCATAAGAAACGCAAAAAAAAACACAAGAATAAAGAAATAACAAAGAAAGAATTTTGGAATCTAAAACATAAGAGATAAAAGGGAAGAAGATGAACACAAATAGGTTTAACGTGGTTCAGCCAAAATGAGCCTACATCCATGGGAAGAGCAACAATATTGAATTATGATGAAGAGATTATACACGGTTACAAAGTTAACCACTACTTAAGACTTAGAGATTTTTTTCCCAGCCCTTTACACAATCACCCAAGGACTATATTTATAGGAAACAATGCCTAACAACATCTATGAACCAAGGTAGTTATATAGAAATAGAAACGTAACTGAATCAAGATAAGTATGTGTACAGACCCAAGGGTTCAGACCTTATATGAGCAACAGACCAGGGTCCAGACTTTTAGAGTCATAGACCTTCACAATTCTTCACCTTGACTTTAACAGACTTTGATTCAACAACACTTGTTTCCATAGCTTCTCTCCACTTATGCATCAATCACCATCTTGTAAAATTAATTAAGTCCAAGCAATGCATGAACATCACTCTAGGAAGAGATTTAGTGAGCATATCCATAGGATTTTCTTCAGTAGCAATTTTCTCAACTTGAACCTTCTTAGAATCAATCATTTCTCTAATAAAATGGAATTTTATATCAATATGTTTTGTCCTTTCATGACTTTTCTGATGATTAGCCAAGAATGGCACTTTGGCTATCACAGGAAATAGGAACGCTATCTTGGCTAATACTAAGTTTTCCCACCAACCTTTCAGCCATAGAACTTCCTTCACTCTTTTTGCTAGAGCAATATACTCAGACGTTGTAGTTGACAGAGCCACCGTAGACTATATATTAGCCTTCCAGGATACTACAGCGCCAAAAAGAGTGAAAACATAACCAGAAAGAGATTTCCTGGTATCAATGCAGCCTGTAAAATCTACATCTACATAGTGTTAGGGAATCCCTCTTGGTATTCACAGCAGGAAAAACAAGGATTCCTATAGGATTTACAAAGCGTCGTGTTTCAAAGCATAAGACAAAAAAAATAAAATAAAATTTATGTTTTAGGATTACCTCATGTAGAAAAAAACCAAAGCAATTTTAGCCTCGCCCTTTAGGAGTCCACACGAACACTCCCACCAGAATCGCAACACCTACCAACCGCTAGTTTGACGACGTATAGCTCTTGCAACTTTTGCGTAATTGTGTCTTTTTTGAGTGAACGACCTATGAGTATCTTATGCTCTATTTATAGACTTAGGTTTGACCTAATTTGTTCTCTCTAAAGAGTGGGCTCTTTACTCATTCTGAATGAGTTAGGCCCAATAGCTTTATTTTAGTCTAACTAAAATAAAACAAAACATTTTCTGATGGGCTTAATCTATATGTGTGACCCTATAGGTAAAATACTCAGTCATATTAATAATAAATTATTTTATTATTAATATAAAATAAGAGCGGCATCTAGCAATACATCATTATGTATGAATATTATTTAATATCAACATAACCTATAAGTGATAATTATTTTATATGTTTGTTCCTTTTGTCACGATATCCTAATAGGGCCAAAGGCATGGTTGCGTCATCCTTGTACGGCCTAATTTATTTTACTTGATACCGGAGTAGACTTGATCCGAATAAATATCTAATATTTATTCTTTCTAGCATGGCCATGCATTTCTTTAGTCTTACTCTATCAAGTGGCCTACAGATATCACTCCTGTCATATTGGAGAGACAAATCCCATCTACATCACTCACACCCCTCTGCATAATTTGTTCATTGCCTAATCATAACCTTTATAGTCCTTTTATTATAGAAGATGTTTGATTGTATTAAAACAACAAACTCCTCATGTAGGAATCGTAGTGACTTCAGGTCAAAGGACTACATATACCATTATCACATTGAGAATTGTTTATGACATTCATGTAACGATCCATGCAACATTCTCATGGTGGGTCTGTCTAGTACATCATTACTCTTAATGTGTACCCCTGTGAAGACTTGATATCATCTACATCTATGATCTGTGAGATCAAGTCATCAGTACACTCACACACTAGTCTCAATGTATTTACATGTCCCCACGTAAATACTTGACTAGGGACATTTTAGGAATAACTTTCATATGACCTATTACTCCAAGAATTAATACAATTTTAAATTGAAATACTTGTTTTATTGATAAGCAGAAGAATGATACAAATGAAAAAGCATAAAAGCTCATAATGCATACATCAACAATCTCTCACTTGCACTAGAGCCAATCAGACATTTCCCTAATGCCTAATGATCTAGTGTATCCCTCATGTTTTTGTTGTGCAAGAGGTTTTGTGAGTGGGTCAGCAATATTCTTATCAGTATGCACCTTACATATCCTTACATCTCCTCGGCCAAGGATCTCTCGAATGAGATGAAATCGCCTAAGTATATGCTTGGATCGTTTATGTGATCTAGGTTCCTTAGCTTGTGCGATTGCTTCACCTTTGTCATAGTAGAGACTTATAGAGTTCACAATGCTAGGAACAATCCCAAGTTTTGTTATGAACTTCTTTATCCATACTGCCTGTTTTACAGCATTTGAGGCATCAATATACTCAGACTCTATAGTAGAATCAGTAACTATCTCTTGCTTTGAACTCTTCCAGCTTAAAGTGTCACCATTTAGACAAAACACGTACCTAGATTATGATCTTGAGTCATCCTTATTAGTTTGGAAGCTAGAATCAGTGTAACCTTTTATAATGAGCTCTTCTTCCCCTCCATATATCACGAATGAATCCTTAGTTTTTCTTAAGTACTTCAGGATATTCTTGACAGCAGTCCAGTGACTTTTACCGGGATCAGACTGGTATCTGCTCATCATGCTTAAAGCGTACGAGACATCTGGTTGGGTACATATCATGGCATACATGATTGATCCAATAGCAGATGCATATGGAATCTTATTCATCTATTTTCTCTCTTCTTTAGTGGAAGGAGATTGAGCTTTTGATAAGCTTATGCCATGAGCCATAAGCAAAGTTCCTTTCTTGGAATTTTACTTGTTAAACCTTTTTAACACTTTGTCTATGTATGTATTCTAACTTAGGCCAAGAAGTTTTCTTGATCTATCTTTATAGATCTTAATTCCTAACACGTAGGTTGCTTCACCTAAGTCTTTCATAGAAAAATAGCTTCCCAACCAAGTCTTCACAGACTGAAGGGTGGGAACATAATTTCCAATAAGTAGTATGTCATCAACATACAGGACCAGAAAAACAAGTGCAATCACTAACCTTCTTATAGACGCAAGGTTCATACTCATTTTTAGTAAAGCCAAATTATTTAACAGCTTCATCAAAACAAAGATTCCAGCTTCTGGAAGCTTGCTTAAGTCCATATATGGATTGTTGCAGTTTGCACACCTTCTTGGATGCTTCAGGCTTAACAAAGCCTTTAGGTTGTGTCATGTACACTTCCTCAAGAAGATTTCCATTAAGGAAAGCAGTCTTGAGATCCATTTACCATATCTCATAATCATGGTATGCAGCAATAGCAAGCAGAATCCAAACAGACTTTAGCATAGTAGCTGGGGAAAAAGTTTCATCATAGTTTATACCATGTATTTGCTTGAAACCTTTAGCCACCAACCTTACTTTAAAGGTACTTATATTACCATCCATGTCAGTTTTGTTTTTGAAAACTCACTTGCATCCTATTGGTTTTACCCTTTCAGGTACATCAGTTCCAAACTTGATTAGTGTACATGGAGTCCATTTCAGATTCCATGGCTTCTAGCCATTTCTCAGATTCTGGACTTGCAATGGCCTCTTCATAAGATGTTGGCTCATTTTGATCCATTAGCAATACGTAATGAGGACATACCCAAGGAAGACCCTCACACTACATTGGAGAAAGGACTTGAAGCATATAGAGGTCCCCTCACAAGGGCAAAGACCAAACGGGCCAAAGAGAGCATTCATAAAGCCCTTTTCTCTTTTCTCTCTTCTAGTGGGCCTAAGCCCAATAAGGAACCTATGAGGATCTATGTGTACTTTACTTGTAATATACTTTCTAAATAGTTTCTCTAGGCTTATAGGATAGATTTGGGCCTTGTAAAGTCAAATGGGCCACTTTTGGGCCTTGTACTTTCCCTTTTGGGCCATGTATAGGCCATTTGCTCATCTTTTCTCTTAATGGGCCTTGGATCCATGACCAAGCCCATCTAGCTAGTCCTTGGCCGAAATTCTAGTGGCCTATATAAGGGCTTCTCCTTTTGTAATCAAGGACCATTAATCCATTTGCAAAATTTGAGAGCACTTTAGTGTTTTCTAGTGAGAGATTCTCCTCCTTCTCTCTAGAATTTGAGAGCTCTCTCAAGCTCTTATCCAAGGGGTTTTTCCCTCCCTTGGTGGTGAGTGGAGTTATCTTCCTCCTCCTTAGGAAGTGGCCTCCAACCTTTCCCTCTCCTCTTTTCCAAACCTTCCTCCATTGTCCACCTTCTCTCCTTCCATTTCCACTTTCCTTTCCTTTGTTTTTGGCGTCATCATCTTCTAGTTTCTTAGGCTTCAGTTTCGGTTTCCCTTGCATTCAAGAAGAAGTTCTCAAGCTCCCATTGAGGGAAGATAGAAGAAAGAGCCCTAGATCCAACCCTCTTCAAGAAAGTGCATGAAGAGCCTACATCATGTGGTATCATTGAGCCTTGGGAGGTTCTTTTCTTCTTCTCTTCCATTTTAATTTTTGGTTTTGAGTTCATTTTGCTGGCTGGAATTTTGTTTCTTAGTCATTCATATGCCTTATTAATTCCATGTTAGCATAGAAAAATCATAAAAAGTCTTAGTTCTTTTCAATTTTTGTGCTAGTTTCTTTGTGGTTTCAATTTTTGCATCTTGTTATTGTCATTTTCGGTTAGCAATTGTTACCATTCAGTTTTAGTCTCTAAAATTTCAGAAATGGCACATGTCAAATTTCGGTTAGTAGGTGGTTAGGTTGTTGTTACATGTTAGTTAATTGTTAGTTGTTAGTTAGAGCCAATTTAGGAAGTTAGTTAAGTGCCATGTGGAACCTTTTCTAGAGTTCTAGGAAGTTAATTGCTTCTCCCTTTTTAGTGTGCAAACCGTGTGGATTAGGGGCAATTCAAGCATCTTGATTAGCTCCTACAAAGGTTCCATTCTTGTTAGGAGGTCTCACATTAAAGACACTCCAAAGTCAACTCAATTTTAGGATTGTTAGTTTCTATTCTTAGTTTGATTCTAGGTTTAATTTTGTTGCACTATTAGGATATCTCTTTTACATTCCTATTTTCATCTTGCTTGCATCAAAAACAAAACTTGTCAAAAAAAAAAAATTTTAGTCACCTCCTATACATCAATTTAGGAGAAGGTTGCATAATTTCCCTTAAGCAAGAAGCATTAATTGAACTTGTTAATACCATTTGTGCATTTCGGTTTTGGGTATCATAAATTGGTGTTGTTATCTTGAAATCTTGAGAGGCAAAAGAAAAGTATCACAAGAAAAGAAAAGAATCACAAGAAAAGAAAAGTACCAAAAGAAGAAAAAAAGAGTGTTAAAGAGAAAGCCTCATTACAAAGTTTGAATTAGAGACACCAAACATCATCACCAAATTTCAAAATTACCAATACCAAATGAGAATTGTTTTCATTACTTGACCATTGCTAAGACTTGTTCATTAAGACTTCCTTGCTTATTCTTGCAACTTTAGAGTTTCTAGGCTAGGTTATACCTTAAACTTTGTTTCTTGCATTTATTTTCTTATTTGTCTTGTTTTGTCATTTTCAATTCTATTCCAAGTTAGCTTTTATTCTTTTGAACTTTTATTTGATTTTAGAGTCTTGTCATTCCAAGTTAATTGTTGATCCTTCATCCTATTCCATTTGAGTAGCCATTATTCCTTAAGCCTTTTTAGTTTGTCATTTTTGCTTCTTAAAGTTTTGTCTTGAGTTTGTATTCTTTTGGACTTATAAAGATCACTCCATTTCGCCATTAAAGTGAGGGTAGCATATTGAAACACTTGAGATTGGTGTGGAAATTGATTGAGCTTGAAAATCTCTAAGAGAAGGCATACACTTGAGAGATACACTTTTGTGAGGTTTAAAGTTTTCTTTGTGATTTCCATTAACCAAGTCTTGTTTGGAGTTGTTGCTTTGTGTTCTTTTGCTAGGTAAAGTGGAGCTTATACATCAAGAAGGACTTGTGAAGACACTTGTAAAGGAGGCAAAAGCTTTGTAATTAGTAGAACTTAGGCAAAGTTTTTTTCAATTCTTAGGCTTTGTGTAGTAGGATTTTGTCTTGTATTTTGGACACAACAAGGACATTGGACTTTTTGGACATTATAATTTTCCCTTTTTGCTTGGTAAATTTCGAATTAGGATAGTGCATGTGTATTTGTTTGTTAACTACTTTTAGTTAATTGGTTAGAGTTAGTTAGAAGTTACAACTATAATTAGTTAGTTAGTTGGTAGTTAGTTGAGTGTCTTAACTAATTAGTTAGTGGTTGGAACTAATTCTAGTTGTCATAACTAATTGTTAGTTGGGTTAACTAATACATAACCGAAATTAGTTAGGTAGTTATAGTGGTTATACTTTGTTACAACTTCCATAACTAATTAACTACTTTTGGTTAGGGTTGTTAGGACTTGGTTAGTTAGTTGAACTAATCTTGTTAAGTTAATTACTTCTTAAACCGAATTTGGTTAGGCTTGTCTAGGGTTAGTTAATCACTAGCAACATCCTAGGACAACCATAATTAACTTAGGTTAAGGACAACCTAGGATTTCCATAAGCAACATAGGACTAACCTAGTTAAAGACAACCTAGGACATTGTTTTTTCCCTTAGGATAGAAACCTAGTATTGATATTTTAGGGTTGTTAAAGTGTTTTTTTCACTTGTATTGCATTCATCTTCCTCGACTAGCTTGTCTATACATACTTTGTTCTTGTCTTGAATTTCTTTGACAACATTAAAAGATGTCGTCTAGTGATAGGGAAAACAAAAGCATGCTTCATAACATAATGGATAGCTTAAACACCATTAATGCTAGGCTAAACAATCTTGAGCATAATGAACCCCCTAGAACTAGGCATAGACAACGAAATCAAAGACATAACACTAGTGATAATGAGGAAGAAACAAGACAAAGAAGGCACCATGATCATAGAAGAGATGACATAGGCTTAAGAGAGGTAAAATTAGAAATTCCCCCATTCAATGGAAAAAGTGACATTGAAGCTTACTTAGAGTGGGAGATGAGAGTAGAACAAATATTCAACTCTCATCAAATAAAAGATGATAAAAAAGTTAGGATTACAACTCTTTCTTTCCAAAATTATGCCCTAGTTTGGTGGACCCAAATTTGTAAGGAGAGAAAAAGAGACAACTTTCCCCCCATAGATGATTGGGTAGACTTAAAAGCTCTCCTTAGAAAAAGATATGTTCCTAATTATTATAGGGATGAACTATTAGCAAAGCTAAATAGGCTCACCCAAGGCTCCAAATGTGTAGAAAATTACTATAAAGCCTTAGAGATAGCCATGATTAGAGCCAATCTAGAAGAGGATGAGGAAACCCTAATGCATAGGTTCTTACATGGGCTTAATAGGAACATCAAAAATAGGGTAGAACTTTTTCCACATGTGGATATAGAAGAGTTACTCCACCAATGCACCAAAGTAGAAAACCAATTTAAGGAAAGAGAAGCCTATAGTGGGGATAACAATAGAGCCTATAAGTCAAAGTGGGTAGAAAATAAGGGTAAGTTTGAGAGAAACCCTAGAGAGAGAGAAGTGGGCGCTTCCTCCTCTAAACCCCAAAGTGAGTTACACAAAAATGGCAAAGTCTTTCGCAATCAACATGATAAGCATGATCCATCATCAAAACCACAATCCTCTAGATCTTCTTCCATTAAATGTTTTAAGTGCCTTGGAAGAGGACATATTGCTTCGGACTGTCCAACAAAAAGAACAATGATTTTAAAAACCAATGGAACCTACTCAAGTCAATCAGAGTCTAATTCTGATTCTCACTATTCAAGTGATGACTCTAGTAGTGCTTCCAGTGACAGTGAGCATATTTTAGGGGATGATGGTGAGTTGTACATGATTAGAAGGTTGCTTGGTAGTCATGTAAAACTCGATGACACAACACAAAGAGAGAACATCTTTTATACAAGATGTTACATTAATGACAAATTATGTTCTCTTATTGTGGATAGTGGGAGTTGTGCAAATGTTGCAAGCCAAAGACTAGTCAAAAAGATGGGATTAGAGCTTATAGACCATCCAAGTCCCTACAAATTACAATGGTTAAATGAAAAAGGGGAAATGGTAGTCAATAAGCAAGTCCTAATCAATTTCACCATAGGCACATATAGAGATGAAGTCAAATGTGATGTAGTACCTATAGAAGCAACTCATATACTATTAGGAAGGCCTTGGCAATTTGATAGGAAGGTCCTTCATGAGGGGTTCACTAACACCCTCACATTTAAACTAGATGGTAAGAAGATAGTATTACATCCTCTAACTCCACAACAAGTAGCCAAAGATCAAATCCAAATGAAAGCTAAGTGAGAAAAAGAGTTAGGATCTTCTTCCCATGTGAGTTTAGAAAAACCAAAGAAAAATAAAAAAGACAATAAAGGGAAAGGAGTTATTGTCTATAATGACTCCCAACCTAATCTCTTTGCAAATAAATATGATGTGAAACATGCCATGTTTTCACAAAAACATTGCTTGATCATATATCCAAAAGATATCCCTAACACTTCCTTGTGTTCAATGGGCACCTCTCCTCCCCCCTTGCCCAAAGGGATCCAAAATATCTTGCAAGAATTTAAAGACCTCTTCCCAAAAGACATTCCAAAAGGGTTACCTCCTATTAGGGGCATTGAGCATCAAATAGACCTTATACCTGGGGCTAGTTTATCAAATAGACCTGCCTATAGATGCAACCCTAAGGAAAGTTTAGAAATAGAAAATCAAGTGAATGGGCAAATGGGCCACTTTTGGGCCTTGTACTTTCCCTTTTGGGCCATGTATAGGCCATTTGCTCATCTTTTCTCTTAATGGGCCTTGGATCCATGACCAAGCCCATCTAGCTAGTCCTTGGCCGAAATTCTAGTGGCCTATATAAGGGATTCTCCTTTTGTAATCAAGGACCATTAATCCATTTGCAAAATTTGAGAGCACTTTAGTGTTTCCTAGTGAGAGATTCTCCTCTTTCTCTCTAGAATTTGAGAGCTCTCTCAAGCTCTTATCCAAGGGGTTTCTCCCTCCCTTGGTGGTGAGTGGAGTTATCTTCCTCCTCCTTAGGAAGTGGCCTCCAACCTTTCCCTCTCCTCTTTTCCAAACCTTCCTCCATTGTCCACCTTCTCTCCTTCCATTTCCACTTTCCTTTCCTTTGTTTTTGGCGTCATCATCTTCTAGTTTCTTAGGCTTCAGTTTCGGTTTCCCTTGCATTCAAGAAGAAGTTCTCAAGCTCCCATTGAGGGAAGATAGAAGAAAGAGCCCTAGATCCAACCCTCTTCAAGAAAGTGCATGAAGAGCCTACATCAATACGTCTCCTTCCTGAGTTACAAGAAATCCATATCTTTCAGATTGTTGACGTATTCTACCTGATCTACGCAAGTCTTGTGCTACTGGAGCTGGTGTTATCACAACATTTTGTAGGTCTTGCTCTATTTTCACCATTGGTTCTTCAATGCCTTATGAGTCTTGAATTTCTTCAAGTTCTACTTTTCTCCCACTGATTCTTGTAAAGATGAATTCCCTTTTTAAGAATACAGCATTCCGAGCAACAAACACTTTTCCCTCAATAGGATTGTAAAAATAATAACCCTTAGTTTCTTTTGGGTATCCCACAAAAAGACATTTATCTAAATTGGGCCTGAGTTTATCAGAATTTTAACGCTTAACATAAGCTTCACAGCCCCAAATCTTAAGAAAAGACATACTAGGCCGTTTCCCAGTCCATATTGTTAGGGAATCCATCGGGGTCAAGCAGCGAAAACATAAAGAATTCCCAAAAAGGATTGCAAAAACAAATGTCTCAAGGCATTATGCAAAATTAAAATTTTGATTTAGGGTTTACCTCTTGTAGACGTAAAGCGAGTTCCTCTATCGAAGAAATTGTAGCTTCGCCCTAAGGAGTCCACACGAGCACTCCCACCAAAAAATCGAAGTTCCGAATACTAGTACGAAAATTCAACAGTAATCTAATTTCTGAGCAGCAGCCTATGAGCATCTCCTGCTCTATATATAGGCTTAGTTCTTAACCTGAGCTCTCATTAAACATTGGGCTCCTGACTCATTCTAAATGAGTTAGACCCAATAGTTTTATTTTTAGTCCAACAAAAATAAAACTATCCTCTGGTTGGCTTACTCTATGTGTGTGATCCTATAGGTAAAATATTCGATTATATTAATAATAAAATATTTTATTATTAATATAAAATAAGAGCGACATCTAGCAATACATCATTATGTCCGAATATTATTTATCATCAACATGACCTATAAGTGATAATTATTTTATATATTTATTCGTTTTGTCACGATATCTAATTGGGCCCAAGGCATGGTTGTCGCCATCCTTGTATGGCCCAATTCATTTTACTTGATACCAGAGTAGACTTTACAGAATAAATATCTAATATTTATTCGTCCTAGTATGGCCATGCATTTCGTTAGTCTCACTCCATCAAGTGGCCCATAGATATCACTCCTGTCACATAGGAGAGACAAATCCCATCTACATCACTCACATCCCTCAGCATAATTTGTCCATTACTTAATCACAATCTTTATGGTCATCTTATTACAGATAAGGTTTGATTGTATTAAAACTACAAACTCCTTATATAGGAATCGTAGTGACTTCAGGTCGAAGGACTATATACCATTATCATATTGAGAACTGTTTATGACACTCATGTAATGATCCATGCAACGTTCTCATGGTGGGTCTGTCCAGTACAACATTACTCTTAATATGTACCCGTGTAAAGACTTGATATCATATATCCATGATTTATGAGATCAAATCATTAGTACATTCACACATTAATCTTAATGTATTTACATGTCCCTATGTAAATACTTGATTAGGGATGATTTAGGAATAATTCCCATATGACCTATTATTCTAAGATAAATAGTTTTAAAACAATCTTAAAACTAAAAATATTAATTTTATTGATAAGTTAAAATTGATACATTAATAGCTCGTAGTGCATACACCAACACATATCTCATATGGTGTCTTTATGGTAGCCTTAATTTTCTTATTTCCACATAAAGGAAATAAGGTAATTAGGTCATATACCATTTGTATATGTTTACTTGATCTCCTTTTAACAACTTATGCATTTTATTATCATTTCGAATTGGATGACCCACTAATCCAATTGACAGAGAATTATAAATGGATCAATTTTTTTGATTTTTACTGGAGATTCGGAATAGATGGACTTTCTTTAGGGCCTATTTTACTGACGGGATTTATCAGGCGAATACAATATTCCATATGTATTTACTGCTTTTTTTGAATATGATACTTGGATTGTAAAAATAATAAGAAATCCTAAAAATTCGAATCGGAAGACCAGGAGTTGCTTTTTGATTATTTCATATTGATTCCAATCAATATGAGTCAAATAAAATGGATGAAACCAAAAAAAAAATGGAGCCGCTATGTTATGTTCATTACATATACATATATGTAATTGAAATTATATATATATATATGATATATATATGAAATCAATACATATTCAATCTTTCTTATATAGATATATATATATATATATATATATATAAATTTATATATTTAAAATATTCATCTTTTAATATACTACAATAATAGATAGATAATTATAGTAGAAAGAAATAGATTTGATTTCTTTCTACTATACTATCACTATCTGTATTTTATAGAATTTTTCTGATTGTAGTCCGATCATTTTATTTAAGACTAATACCTAAAATTGAAATTCATTTTAATTTTTTATTCAATCATTGATTGTTAAGTTAAATTAGTCACATTGATTTACCTTTTTACGTAAATTATAAGTAAAAAGGCAATGGGAACTAGAATGAACAGTGCAGTAGCAATAAATGCGAGAATATTTACTTCCATAATCTCTATATTTTATTTCTCTTTAATTTCCAATAAATAATTTGGGATTTAATCCCATGGAAATGATAAATCTTTCGTCGGTAAATTCAATGATATAAATACAATTTCGATGACATCAAATAGGATAAATATCACGAATAACAATATCTAAGTTATCAAATTGATTCATCGTCGAGAATTAAATAGTATAACATAAGAAGATCTTTTTTCCATACCAAATTCAAAAAATTCGATTTTTGATGCAATCCAAAATTCTTTTTTCATTTTTTTCTTTTTTATTTTAAGGTAAAAGTTCTGACGAAGAAATGAAAAGTTGTTGTCAACAAAGCATGTCCCTAGAATGAGTTAGGGAGGTCAGTTTGACTCATTATTGATTGAACCATGTCCAACAAGGTTCTATTTCTCCGCTCAGAAACCTCATTCCATTTTGGTGTTCTAGGGGGAGTAAGTTGAGATATAATTCCACACTCTTTAAGATATTCCTCAAACTCTAGGCTTAAATATTCACCACCTCAATCAGATCAAAGTGCTTTAATTTTCTTACCAAGTTGGTTTTCTAAATATTCATAAGATGAATAATCGGTAATGGTTACTTAACCCAATGACTAAGAGTTGTATAAAGATATAATTGGAAAGGAGTTTCCTACCTAAAGAACCAAGTGTTAGGTGATCAGCAAAAGCTGACTTAACACTTGGCAAAATATAGATCTTAGCCCACTAAAAAATCTTCCAACAGGATTTTCTGGTTCGTGGAAGGTATTTTGTTTTGAATCAAAATAGTGGGAGCATATTTAACTTAAATGACCATAATTTAAATATGTTTTGAAAATGATACTTACTAAATATTTTCTGTTTTAGATAACCATGACGTCAAACACACCTTTGAACCTTTCGTTGCGATCAATCCTAGACAAGGAAAAATTGTCTGGGTCTAACTTCCTTAACAGGTATAGAAACTTGAGGATTGTCCTCAAACAAGAGAAAAAAAGTATGTCATGGAAAGTCCAGTTCCGAAACCACCCACTTGCCTTTCCATTTCTCTTGCAATTCCTACCTTAGATCTAGGTTTTTCTTCACCAAAAATCTTTATTACTTCACCATATATGTCACGTCCTGCACCATATCCATATGAATTCAAAATTTATTCATCAAATTGAAGTCCTCTTGGCTTGAATCTAAAGAGAAAAGAAGAGGAAGATTCATCCTCCTTAGAAATTGAAGAAATTCCTACAACAGTTAGACTCCCTCCACACGTAAAACCTCTATCCCGACATCATAATCGATATGCATATGAACGAGCACACCAAAACCAAAATAGAATCACTAGCATTTATTGTCAGCCTATTGAAGCAACTCTTAAGTCATTCCAACAGACTAGCGGCAAATGATTTAGGCCTGATATCGGCCTAGAGTCCACAACCTTCTACCAGTATCAACAAACTCGTAACTGGTGTTTGCTATAAAAAAGAAGTTGATGTGGAGCCCATATCAAGAGAACCTCATATGAAATTCCCCTTGTTGAGATTTTAATGATCCAATATTGAGTGAACCTCGTACATAAACAGGGGGCATACCGGATATGTACTTATAGGATATGCCAAGAATGTCCATACTCGTATTAGCTTTTCCACGCACTTTATGAAAAAGCTCTTACAGAGGCCATGTAGGACTCAACTATAACCTAACTTTATAAATATCACACATCTATAATTTAAGGTACGTTCATTATTCTAATGCTTAAGCTCCAGTTTATTGCTCAATATTGACTTGAGCGTCGAAGTATGCTCGTAGGTGACACTCTATTTCGCCCATCAACCCAGAATATTAGTGTGTTAACTAGATGAATTGACTCTCCACTGGATTGAGAGAGATAATACAAAATTCTCACTAGATCGGTGTAATATTGAAAGAGATCCTACCCAGTTCCTATACTGAAAGTTCTATCTCCCACACTAAATAAATCAAAAATTCATATGATGAATCAGCTAGTTCCCAAAAATATCATATATTTTAAATAATTGAATGCATATATTATATATTATCATACATTGACCAAAAACATAATATTTATGTTATTTTAAAAGAAAATAAAGACATTAGATTAAAAGAAATTAAAATTTGAAATAAAAATGTTGAAATTTAATTTTAAATTGTAAATTATTAATGAGAGAATTAGATGTAATTTAATAAATTTTATTAAATTTTTGAAGGAGTTTTAATTTGAATCTGTAAAAAGAAGTAACAAGATATTTTATTGAAAAAAAAGGCTAAAATTTTGGCTAGCATATTAATTATTAATATGATTTCTTTTTTTCTTTACAATCAATTCCAATCAAATCAATAAATACATACACATCAATTACATAGATTCTAACACATGTCAAATTTAAATATAATGAAATTTTATAAAATCGTATTTATATATATAGGGTAAAATTAGTTAAAAATATATATATGATATGTTTTTTAAAAGCTTTTAATCTTTTAATTTTTTTATATGTATGACAAAAATCACGAAGGAGAAGATTAAAAAATCTTTTACATGTATAATCTTTTATATGTATAACACTTCACAACGGTTTAATCTTTTATATGTATAATCTTTTTATAATAACATTTTGAGAAATCAAATTTAGATTTTAACAAATTTAATATAAAATTAACTAAACTATAATTATGAAATAAAAAATTAAAAGATCACTATATTTTATACGAAATAATATTATAATTCTATTTATCCTTTAAATATCTACAAAATTTGCACAGGCCTTATGATAATAAAAGGAGTTAAAAACACTATAATTTTGTTGGTTATTATCAAACATTAATATTAAAAGAAATTTAAAAAAATCCATCCTCATTTAAATTCAAACATGATAATTTTGCCGATTAATAAAAAAAAACCCTTATTAATAATAAAACTACTTTAATATCAAAACCGATCCCAACCTTATCAATTAGATAATAAAAAGAATTTAAAAAATAAAAAAAAGACAAAAGAGAATACCAAACTCTATAATTTTATATATATATATATATATATATATATATATATATAAACCAGTGATAAAAATGTTGTGTAAATAATTTTTTAATTTTAAACGCCAAAGGATATGTTAATTAAAAAAACTAAATTAACGTCTTACATGTCTACCCAAAATCCAAAATCAAAGGCAGTATAATCTGCGATCATATGAATTGCTAGGAGGTATGAGTCTCCTCTTGTCGTAATTTCATATGATTACAGCTTATTCAAGGTCTGATTTATGGGTAGAAATTGCTAAACTAATAAAAATTTAAGAGTCAACTGACATCCTGATTTCTACCAGGCATTTATCAGTGTTACATGCATGGATATCTGATGAGGTGCGGTATGAAGAGTCCATGTGGGTATCGAGAACCAAACAGACACGAGTATACTTGTTAGAGTGCGGACTGCGTATGATTGTCGCAGAAAAAGATGTTTTGATTAAACACACAAACCTTGAAGAGGGGCTTGCAATCCGCACTATAGGCTTCAACTGATCACAGAACTTGCTAAAAGTAACTCGCATTTGCAATTGTAACTGTCCACAAACGATATAAGAAAGTAGTACAGTTTCAATTAACAAGTGAAATATTATATGGTGTCAACTGTAAAGAACTTGCTCTTTGAACGTGTAAAACACTACATACTAATCAATTTTTTTAGCACTCAAATTGAAAGACAGACTGAAATTTAAGAGCTTCAATGTTTAAAAAATGAACTGGGTCAGGAAAACAATTCGCAATCAGAAATTGATCATTTGACCTTAAATTCGGATGCCATCCATCAAATTCACCGCTGGCCTGCGAGAGACTTCTGTAACTTTCGTATATTCTGTCTCTTAATTCCATTTCTGAAAGAAATGCTTGCTAGACATCGTTTTCCTTTGCAGAGCAGGTCCGAGTTTTGTGGCTCTGTTGTTTTCCTTTTCAGGTACTCTGCTGCCTGCACCTGAACTGGAAATGACAAAAATAGCATTAGTAGTGAACATTTTAAAACCCGTTTGAATGGTAAATTTACCCTTTTTATTTTTAGTTTTAATTATAAAATTGTCATTTTATTTATTGTTTTTAAGATTTTGTACAATAAATACTAAAAACAATTTTTCTATTTTATTTTTTATTTTTTACCTTTCAATATAAATTTTTAAAAATTAAAAATATAATAATTGTTTTATAATTAAAACTGAAAATAAAAAATAAAAACAGAAAATATTTTTATAGTGCTTCTTAACACCGTTGCATTCAAGAAAGTATTTGAAAATCTACTATGTCCGTGCGACTAGCCACTGAGGAGTAAAAGTTGAAAATTTACAAGCACAATATCTTGTATGCCCTTCCGAAGAAGTGTAGGACCTTACACTATATGGCTTGTTCTTCACAAGCACACAAAAAGAAAAGGACAGTTGAAAGATAGAAGCTCCAATTTCTAATTATCAATAGACCACATACACGTAAATAACATCAGAGAAACCAAAAATGAATAATCAAGGAAATTTGATTCAAAATACAATTCTTTAGCCTACCTACAAGATTTAAAACAAAGTACTATGAGAGAACAAAAGGGATAAATTTGGGGAAAAGATAAGATATCCTACAAAACGGGGAAACACTCTTATTTCATAAGGTGGTCATCAGTAACGTGCAAGACAGGTCCTAATGTCCTATGGTTATAAACATATTCCTACCCCAAAGCGAATTTCCGGCAAAAAGACACCTTACTTTAGCGACCTAGGCATTCTTCTCTTAACTAAATACAACACCAAAGAACAGCAGAAACTACAAACTTCTACAGAATTTTGCCTCCTTGTTGCAACCAAAAACTTTAGTTCCAATCAGAGTGTCAAAGATGTTCACATTGTATGACTGTATAGTATGATCTGAAAACGATTCTTAATGAAGTCAAAGTTTCAAAGCTGCTTGACAGATTGACATTTAAAAGAGCATGAATGACATGAATCTCCGTTGTAATTAAAGAATGAGGAGATACCAGATCGTGAAGCAAATGACGCTATTGCACAGTTCCGGAGTCTGGTAATCTCGCTGATAACAGCCTTCAAGTTCTCAGAAACCGTATCGCTTCCAGATTTCAGATCAGCCTTATTCCTAAGGCACGACAACGCATTTTCACAAGCCTAACCGCCAAACAAAAATTAAGCACAGAGACACTAACTAAATTAAATGCATATTTGGAAACAATTGTCTCTACGAAAATAATCGCTTATTTTTCAAAAAACTCAAGAGCGAAACTAAACGATTATTTCCCGAAAATAAACTAAGGGTTTGGTTCCCAATGTGGTCCATAACTAGAGACAACTTTTTAATTTGTAGGTCTACAAAATCAATATTAACCATGAATAGTTATATTTGGAGAACTCTATTTTCACAATTCGTTAACAAAATATAGACTTTCCTAAAAAATGACAAAAGCCTCCATCTAAATCAGCCAAAGCATCTTCATGAGATGGCATCCCAATCCAACTATTTACACAATAAGCCCCCAAATATGGTTCAATAACTTCATCCACAACAATAAAGATACAGGTTTATGTCATGGATTCAATACTCTTCTTAAGCTGATATCCAAAAATTGAAAATAAAAATCCATTATTATCAAAACTCTATAACCAATCTAATTGATTGCACCGTGAATTGTCTAAAGTAACTTTTTATTATAACTAATTCAACCATAATTTGATTTTTGGTTTGACAATTATTCACTTAAACTGGTACTAACCGCTTTGGTTTTTAAAATATTATATAAAATAAAATAAAAAACTATTCTCATAAAGCATATCATAAAATACACATACTTTTTCTGCAACAGCGTGGAAACCGTTTCGCACCGCGTCCTCCACAAAACTTAACCATTCCTCAGGCGAAACTTGAAGCCAATAGCAACTTGTGAATTTGAGTTCCCTCATAAGTAAAGCCTCGTATCTTAATGCCAAACAACTCTTCGGAAATGCAATCCGAAAACGCAAAAGAGAAAAAGAATCAGCACGACTGCGTTTCATAGAAACCATACTTAATCAGCGAATTGTTGGCAAGTACATGAAATGAGGAGTAGAACATTGTGAAAGTGAGAAGTGGTAGAAGTACCTGTAGATCTCCGACGAGGAAGAAAGCACGGACGAGGAAATCGAGAGCCAGAAGCTTCTCGTGGACGGTTTTGGCAGCAATGGAGCGAATGACGGAGAGAGATTCAGATCTGAGGAGTTGCGTCAAGCTTGATCGAACTTCGGTTGATGACTTCACGTCTTTGGAAACCAAAAGCGATTCGAGAAATCCGAGCGTCGCATTGTTGAAACTGCCATAAATGAAAATAAAATATTATATATATATATATATATATATATATATATATATATATATAGAGAGAGAGAGAGAGAGAGAGAGAGAGAGAGGGCCACTTCTCTCCACTTCGCTTAGCCTACGGTTATTTGAAGATAAGAGAAGAGGCTATGAAAGCAGAAAATCAACATTCAGCTACGAATTAAGGCTCTTTCAACCAGTAAATCAAAACTAATTGAATTTTCGAAGGGATTCTCCATCCTAACCGGGGGGCGCACCTTCTGGTTTGTATTAGGGAGCGAAGAAAGGATAGTTGCCCGTCTGTAGAGTGTGACATTGCGCTGGGAAGGAGACAGAATGGGCGGGTAAGGTATTGCCTCGAGAACTCAGAATTTTGAAATTTTCAAATTATACGGGTTATTTGTTGGTGAACTGGACAATAGAACGATAGACACGTAAGGTGTTAAGTATTTTTAAATGTTAATCATTTAAAATTTATTTATTAAAATATGAACTAATTTCATCTATATTCATATTTGCTGCCTCAGCATATATACCCCAACATTTTTCATCTTCGAAAATATCAAATTATACATTATATTTTCTTGTAGCATTTATATTATTATTATTTCATCTATTTATGTGAGTGGTAACGAGTTTGGAAGAGTTTATAGATTTTATGAAAATAATTTATAGTTCGTATAAATTGTTTTTTTACTTACTATGTTACTATATATAACTATTAAATTAAGTTATTTTTAACTTATTTTAATAAATTTTATTATTAAAAGTATAGTATAAATTATTTGAATATAACTTATTGTATAAACTTTTAATTTAGTTACATATCTACACCCTCTAACTTAAAATTTCTTTAGTTAAATTGTATGTAAATGTAAAATGACTTAAAAATATACAGTTTTAAAAATAAATTAGTGATTTTAATTATATATATATACATATATATATATATAATCATTGAGTATAACAAATAAAATAGGTTTGAAGCTCATAAGCTCAAGTGCCACTTTAAGTAGCCTTTTAGAAAACATTACAAGCTACTAAAATAAGTTCATCTACCATGATTATTTTGTATAACAAACTTTTAAGGTAATAAAATAAGCTATAAACTAGCTTAAATTCCTATTCATGATCACGTCAAACATAATTTTTATATATTTTTTAGATATTTAATCAAATATTTAAAAATACAATTAATATGTCTTTTTCCACTTTTTATTTCCTCGTATACTTTTTTTCTTTTTATACCTAATACTATGTTTCCTAATTAATGATATCTTATTTTAAATGGAAAATAACAATATTACTGAAAAATAATTATTTAATTTTGTATTAGGGTGTTACGAAGATAAATATTTAGAAACAAATCTCGCTCAAAAACAGGGGACAAGGGGATATTGCTTCTAAAAATAACTTTGTTAACATTTATCATATATTTTTTCAATGCATAAATTAAATCTAAGTTTTACCAAATTGCTAGAATATGATATTTGTTCATTTTGAGTGTATAAAGTACCAAACCCTAGAGAATTTGTAACATCCCTGATGTTTTAATGAGAATTATAAGAAATAGGAAATGATTAGTAAATGTTTTAGAAGTTTTATTTAATATTTGTTCTGTCTTAGCCAGAGATAAGAAAGTCGGTGTCGAGATCGGTCTCAGAAGCGCGAGCAGGTGGAGTTAAAGATCGGGAGTGTAGGAGAAGAGCGGACAGAGTTAGGTGGTCTGGTCCAACCGTTGTGAGGAGAGCGCCTCACACGGGGTCATAGCCCGGATTAACCTCATAATGACTGAAACAACGGGTGTAGGTAACCAAGAGGTGAGCACGGATGAGATATCCGACCTCTCAGGTTGTAGCTCGGAGTTCCGAGGTATGAACACTAAGTTAGGACACCGGGGGCCGATATTTATATTGGGCCTATACTCTTGCGAAGTATTAGAGAATTGTGAATAATTAAACGTTGAGGGAATAAATACGTGTAATTGATTTGATAACTATGCAATAGTTTAATATAGTGAAATTGATTAAATTTAGTAAGAATACAAATAAAATAAAAGAAAAGACGATCTTGCCCATGAGCTATATATATATAAGGAAATTCTCTTCCTTCCCTCTTCATTATTTACAAGCTACCTTTGCTGTTGGTCTGTTCCTTCACTTTCGTTTTTCTCCTCTCTTAACGCTGAGTTGCATGCGCTGGAGAGGGACTCCATTTGTGTCCAAACTTCAATTTATTCCCATTCCTGTGATCGAGGCTTCAAGGTGAGTCTACTGATCCGTTCCAATTGTGATTCCCTTATTCCTTTTATTCTTTAGCGGTTTAAAGCCATGCATGGCTATATTCGTGGCTGTTCTCCACTCCTCCGGTGAGTGTGAGCCCAAATGCAGTCCATGAACTAAGGGCGTTGAAGTGACGAGCTGTACTTTATGATCCGTGGGTAGTAGGCTAAGCAACGGAAGACTGAATGACAGAGTTGAGACTGCGAAACCAGTGCTCAGAGGAAGGAATCGACACAGAGAACAGATCATCGAAGCGTGGAACCAAAGTAAGGGGGTGTTCGGGTTATAATTAATTAGAATAGGACTCACTTCTTATTCAGGTCATTGAGGTAATGTAAACAGGTTAAGGAAAATGTTGCTAAACGTAGTTGTGTGTTTATGCTTGTGCATGTGTGACTGGGTTCATTAATTAGTGGAAGATCGGGTGTGGTTGAGTTTATCATGTTATGATCTTGTGATATCTAATGTTGAAGTGATCAGCGTTATGTGACGTCGGGTTAGCAAGCAGGCTACCCGAGTGACGTCGGGTTACCAAGCAGGTATGAATTTCTTGGTCCTAATTCTACATATCCTGTGATTGTTAATGCTGAATTGAATCCATGTGAAACTGAAAAACTTTTGAAACAACTTAGGTTGTATAGAAAGGTAATAGGTTATACAATGGATGATATCAAAGGGATTAGCCCTTCTCTTTGTATGCACAAGATTACTGTAGAAGATGAAAGTAGGCCTACAGTAGAACCACTTAGGAGATTAAATCCAAAAATACAAGAAGTGGTTAAAAAGGAAATTTTGAAATTGCTTGATGCTGGAGTCATATATCCTATTGATAGTAGTAAATGGGTAAGTCATGTTCATGTGGTGCCTAAAAAGGGGGGAATAATTGTGATTGAAAATGATAAACATAACTTGATTCCTACTAGGATTGTCTCTGGTTGGCGCATGTGCATTGATTATAGGAAGTTAAATAGTGCCACGAAAAAAGATCATTTTCTTCTCCCTTTTATTGATCAGATGCTTGAAAAACTTGCGAAACACTCTTATTTCTGTTATTTGGATGGGTATTTAGGTTTTCATCAAATTCCCATTCATCCATCTGATCAAGAAAAGACTACCTTCACTTGCCCTTATGGGACTTATGCTTACAGACGTATGCCTTTTGGTCTGTGTAATGCACCTGCGACTTTTCAAAGGTGTATGCAAGCAATTTTTTCTGACCTTATTGAAAATGTGATGGAAGTCTTTATGGATGATTTTTCAGTGTATGGTTTAGATTTTGATAACTATTTAACAAATTTGTGCCAAGTCTTGCAGCGTTGTGAAGAGACCAATCTGGTCTTAAACTGGGAAAAATGCCATTTTATGGTAAGAGAAGGCATAGTTCTTGGACACCTGGTGTCTGAGAGAGGTATAGAAGTTGATAAGGCTAAAGTAGAAGTGATTGAAAAATTTCCTCCACCTACAAATGTGAAAGGTATTCAGAGTTTTCTTGGACATGCAGGGTTTTACCGTCGGTTCATTAAAGATTTCTCCAAAATCACAAAGCCTCTTACAACTCTTCTGGGTAAGGATATGCCTTTCAATTTTGATTCATCTTGTATGGAAGCTTTTTGCAGGATTAATCAAGCTCTAATCTCTGCCCCTATCGTGCAACCACCTGATTGGAAACTCCCATTTGAGTTGATGTGTGATGCGAGTGATTACGTAGTGGGGGCTGTGTTGGGGCAACGAAAGGATAAAAAGCTCCATGTAATTTATTATGCCAGCCAGACGCTAGATGATGCTCAGGTAAATTATGCCACAACTGAAAAAGAACTGTTAGCTATTGTCTTTGCTTTTGATAAATTTAGATCTTACTTGGTAGGTTCACATGTTACTGTTTACACTGACCACTCTCCCATTAAGTATCTATTGAATAAAAAGGAAGAAAAGCCTAGGTTAATTAGGTGGATTCTAATATTGCAAGAATTTGACTTGGAAATTAAGGATAAGAAGGGTACCGAGAACTTGGTCGCTGACTACCTGTCTAGGTTGACATCTGAAAAAGAAGAAACGGATAATATTCCCATCAATGAATCTTTTTCGGATGAACAACTCTTGAATCTTAGTATCCAACGTGTTCCTTGGTATGCTGAGTTTGTAAATTTTCTTGCATGTGGTATCTTACCTCCTGATCTTAGCTTTCAGCAAAGGAAAAAGTTTTTAGCAGATGTTAAACACTACTATTGGGATGAACCACTCCTATTTAAGCAATGTGCAAATGGTTTGATTCGGAGGTGTGTTTCACAAGATAAGGTTCATGCTATCTTGGATCATTGCCATTCTCTTTCCTGTGGAGGGCACATGAGTACCTCTAAGACAGCTGCTAAAATATTACAAGCTGGGTTCTATTGGCCAAATATTTTTAAGGATGTACGTAAGTATGTTCTAACTTGTGATGCTTGCCAAAGAACAGGTAACATTGGTAAGAGACATGAAATACCATTGAATACCATTTTAGAAGTTGAATTGTTTGATGTATGGGGTATTGATTTTATGGGACCTTTTCCTTCCTCTTTTGGAAATCAGTTCATATTAGTGGCAGTTGACTATGTGTCAAAATGGTTGGAAGCCATTGCTTCACCCCATTCTGATGCTAAGACTGTTATTAAACTTTTTAAGAAAATAATATTTCCAAGGTTTGGGGTCCCAAAATGTGTTATAAGTGATAGAGGGTCTCATTTTATTGAGAAAACTTTTCAGACCCTTCTAAAGAAATATGGAGTTAGGCATAAGGTTGCTACACCATATCACCCATAAACTAGTGGACAAGTTGAGGTATCCAATCGGGAAATTAAAAATATTCTTCAAAAAGTGGTGAATACATCACGTAAGGATTGGTCTATTAAGTTAGATGATTCCTTATGGGCGTATCGAACCGCATACAAAACTCCCATTGGAACCACACCTTTTAAGCTAGTATATAGGAAGCCCTGTCATTTACCTGTTGAGCTAGAATATAAATCTTTTTGGGTTGTTAAAACTCTTAACTTTTATCATAAGGCTGCAGGTGAACGTAGGTTGTTGGAATTAAATGAGCTTGAAGAACTTCATCTAGATGCATACGAAAATGCCAGAATTTATAAAGAAAAACCAAACAATGGCATGATCGTCATATCCAACAGAGAACATTTAATCCAGGTGATATGGTTTTACTATTTAATTCCAGATTGAAGCTTTTTCCAGGTAAACTGAGATCCCGATGGTCGGGACCATTCAAGGTAACAAAAGTCTTTCCCTTTGGAGTTGTCAAACTGTGGAGCGAGAAATCTGGTACTTTTAGGGTAAATGGACAGAGAGTAAAGCACTACTTGACAGGTCAACCAATACAACAAACAAGTGACTTGGACTTGTTTGATGCTCCTGATGAGTAAATCCAAACGGTGAGAAGTCTGGCTGAAGACTTAAAACTTAGCACTGATAGGGAGGTAACCCTATAAAAAGTTGTTGTTTCATTTTGAGCTTAAAAAAAAACAAATATGTCAAATACTGGTTTGGGGTTACTACAGGTAAGTTTTCTTATCCTTTTATCATCCATTTTAACATTGAGGACAATGTCAAATTCTGGTTTGGGGTGGTAGATAAGAAAACTGAACTATTTTGTTTACGTTGTGTGATTGTTATATTTTTCATGCATGTGTGTTTTCCTTGTTTTGTTTGTAATCTTGTAATTTACCATGATTATATGATAAATTTACTTTGAACACAAGGCTAAAGTATCTAAGGACCCCAAAATTTTGAGTAAAATTTTCAAATTTGATTATTTAAATGCCAAATCAATGTCTAAATGAACTTTATGTGATTAAAATTTTCTTTGAAAAGACTTTCCATGGTTAGACTTGAGCCAAAATGGGTTATTTATCAAACAAATTTTCAAAACCCATATCTTCTTGATTGAGTGAATCTCATAGTCATTAATATTCTAGAACTTGTTTTTCAACCGATTCAAAATGATTTTTGATTATATGTCTTAGGATGATAAAGGCACAATTAGGCCTTATTCTTAAGCCTCAGAATTTTTGCATAATTTGACCCCTAGTTGCCCCTTTTAAGCCTAAAAGTGAAAATTTTTCTTTGAAGCCTTTCATTGACTGATATTCTCTTAATGGTGAAAAAGTTGGAAATTTAGTGGAGCAAAGAAATAAAAAAAGGACTTAAGAAAAATATATATAGGATGCAAAGAAAAGCAAGAAAAAAGAAAAAGAAAATCAAAAGGATGATATTGAATGAATTCCAAAAAGTCCATAAAAGTTTAAAAATTTGCTCTGTTAAATTTATGATGGTAATTTGAATCATTCATGACTGTTAAAGCCCTTTTGTATTCCATTTTTCTTGAAATTCCTACCTTGACAATACAACCCAAGGCCACGTTATAACCTTTGAAAGACCTTTAGACTTTGACATATTTTCTATCTAAACTGTGGAGTTTCTGGTTTATTAATAAGCTTATGGTAATATTTTTTGACTATGATGATCTGAGTGATACACAAACCATGAAACACTTTGAGTGAAAATTGAGAGAAGAGTATCCTCTGTCTTGATAATGAAAATTGATTCACATAAGAAAATTAATATTGACATTTGAATAAATCTTTTTCTCTATTTTGGATTCCTTAGTTTGCTGAGCTTAGTGTTTTCTGTATCTTATCATGTGAATATGGTAATTGCTTGAGGACAAGCAATGTTTTGGTTTGGGGTATTTTGATAAGTGTTTTATAACACAATAAATTAGATTTAGTTTGCTTAGGATTTTAATCATTATGCACTGTATTTCCTTAATTTTTGTGATTTTTGCTTTCTTTCCACTATATTCTACTTGGGTATTTTATTTTGTAGAAATTAATAAAATTAAGAAACAGGTACAAAGATAATCCAAGGGTCAATAAGAAGAGAAAAATGACCATCAAATGATAAAGAAACAAGAAGAACAAGCCCCGGTGAAAAAAGAGCACCAAAAGCATGAAAATAGGCTATTAGTGCGCTATCTATTACTGCGGCCCAAGTGGAAAGAATTCTGGGAGGACTGAATTCCGACTCGGAATGATCATTTCCGAGTAGGATGACTCGGATTGAAGCGTTGCCGAGTGGATTATCTCCGGGTAGGGTGTTTCCGAGTGGAAGATTCTTGAAGGAGGTGCCTCCAAATGAAAAATGGCTGACTTTGAGTGAATATTTCCCGGTTGGAGGTAAATCCGAGTGGAAGATTCCCGATCAAAGCCATTTTGAGTGAAAAATGGCTGACCTTGAAGGAATACTTCCCGGTTTGAGATAAATCCGAGTGGAAGATTCCCGACTGCAGCCACTCTAAGTGAAAAAGGGATTGACTTTGAATAAATACCGCCCAAAGATATACGTCCGAGTGAAGGATTACTGATTGAAGCGAGTCTGATTTGGAGACAAGTGCTTTTTCTGGGCAAAATTGTTTCCGAGTGAAGGATTCCTGAGTGAGTTAATTCTGAATGAAAAAACTCTGAACTTCGGAAGAACACTTGTCAGAATGTCTCCGGGTGGTGTGTTTCAGAAAAGATGGCATTTTGAGCAAAGAAAAGGCCTTTCCGAGTAGTGTGTTTCAGAGAAAATGTCTTTTCAAGCAAGGAAAAGGTCCGACCGGGAATGAATCTCTTTCGGGCAGACCTTCTCAAGTTTGAAACTAACCCCGAGTGAGATGTCTTCGAGGAAGGCACTTCCGAGTGGTTTGGGGCCGAGAGATGTATTTCCGAGCAAAGCAAAGCTCTAACCTGGAAAGAGTTTCTATCGGCTAGATTCTCTCAAGTTCCAAATTTCTGAGTGAAAAGCAAGGCCGACTCCTGAGTGAATACATCCGAATGAGTTGATTGACGATTGGGGCCATTCTGAGTAAAAAGCAAGTCGGATTTCCGAGTGAATACGTCCGAATGGGTTGATTGACGATTGAGGCCATTTTGAGTGAAAAGCAAGTCGGACTTTCGAGTGAATATGTCTGAGTGGATCATTTCAAGGAGCGAAGAAAGGGTCATTCTCGACTGAATTACTCCCAAGCAATATATCCGAGCAAGGTTTCTCCGAGTGGTTCAATTCTAGTGATGTGCTTCCGGGTGAAGAAAGACCTTGATTTTGAAGGAATACCCCTCGGGCTGAGGCGTTTGAATGAAGACTTCCCGATCCTGAGTGGGTCACATGTGAGAGAAGAGGGTCTGAATGAGTTCTTCAAGCAGAAGCACCTCCGAGCAAATGATCTCTGAGTGAGTTACTTTTGAAACAAATTCCGAATGAATGTTTCAATCAGTGAAGCAATTCCGGTCGAGTGCTTCAAACAGAAACAAGTTCCGAGCAAAGCACCTCCGATAGAAGCAATTCCGAATGAATACTTCAAGCAGTGACATTTCTGGACAAAGCAACATTGATAGAAGCAATTCCAAATGAACAGAGGTCCTAATGAATGCTCCTCGGAAAGAAATTTTCGAGTCAATAATCTGTGAATTCAAGCTTTCACTCGGTCTTTTATATATGAGAGCACCTGTTCCGCTCGGATTAATTCCCACTGAGGATGGATACTGGCTGAGGCACTAATCCGAGTCATAAGGAGAACGCCGGTTCCATATTTCCACCGTTTGCCCATGCTAACTTGGATTCCCACTATCCAAGTGGATCCTTGAATTATGAGGGGGCGGCTGACAATGAGATAAAAGAGAATTCCCACTAGCCGCCGTTCCCTATGGTTGTCGAGGTCCAGGCTATTTCTCCATCACACACCAACGCACCATCCAAGTTGAATTGTTGATCTTGTGGGGCAGCTGACAACAAGACGAAATAGAAAATAATAAAGAAGTCCCACTAAGCCGCCGTTCCCCATGATTATTGACGTCCAGATTTCTATAAATACAGGGGGGGAGGTGTGAAGCCAGAGCAGCATCGCTTTTGATATCCAGTTCTCATTCATTCACTTTATTCCTTTCTTTTCTTTCTCTTTCGTTTTCTTTCTCTGTCCCGTTTCTTTCTCTTTTTATTTTCTTTTTCTTTCTATTTTGTAAGAGTTGTAAGGGTTGTGAAATTGAGTGTTCCAATTTGTAATTGGTGGAGGAATATTGCAACAAGGAAATACAGTGGTAAAATTATTTTGAGCTTTTGGAGAAACCCGTAAGTCTTTATTTTTACCATGTCTTGTATGTTTTATTTTTCCATCATGTATATGAATTTGAATTATTTCATGAGTAACTAAATTAATTATTTTGGGATGAAAGGGGTATGATAATATTTTATGATAATGTTATTTTGACTTTAAACTAAATAAATTTCTGTTTTCCATTTAGTTCAAAAAATGCTCAATGCTCTTAGTGATTCCTAACAAGAACCTAGGTGATAAAACTGTATACTTGCGGGTATATTAGTAAGTTTAAGTAATTAATAGAATCGAGAGATTTATTGTTACTGGAAAGTTTTTGAACTAAGCCTAAGGTTTTGAAATACTTTTTGTGACCTCGGTAAAACCGTGAAAGTAATCAAAATCTTTTGGGGAATAAATAAGGGATTTTCACAAAACGATAATGGGCCTTTTCTAAGGATTAAGCAGCGCTTTCCAAAGGTTAGGTACATTAATAGGATTCCGAGAGGAACATATTAATTAGCTTAAGGAAAATCCGCCTTGGAAAACTTAATTTGATTCTTATTTATGAAAAGTTAAAATTCATTAACATAAAATAGAGTCTTGATCCCCCGAAATCCCAAGATACTCTCAACTCTGATTTTTAAGTGTCAAGTAAATTTTGTTTCTAAATTTATTTTTAATTTGTTTTATTTTACAGAAACATTAAAAATCAATTGTGTGGATAATTAAATTTCAATATGTTGGTACTTTGAAAACAGTCCCTGTGGAGAACGATAATCTTTTATATTACGCGACATAACCCGTGCGCTTGCTGGCCCTGTCAGTCTTCATGTTGTAGAGTACGCCCGATGGAAGGTTTAGCATGGTCCATCACGATCTGTTCCATGTTGTTGTAGTTATTCCTGTTGTTGAATACTTCAAAATAAGACGCTTGCACAGGTACGCTCAATGGCCTGGGCGGTAACTGCTCACCATGGTTGTACCACCAATAATATCATTTCATGAATCCCTTCTGCTGTAAATGGCACATCACATCATCCATGTATTCAAAGTTCATGCATCTTCACTTAGAGCAAGGGTAACGGATCTTCTAGGTCACTTCAAACTCAGGGGTGTTGGCTGTAGCGAATGGAATGAACTCACACAACCCCAACAAAAACTTTTCAGTGATTTGTTGATTACGATCTAGCCAGTTGTACATCCATCGTCGATGTGGCGGGACCTCCATTCACGTTGTCTAACGATAATAGGATTGGTTAGTTTAATTAAAGAAGACTTAACTATCGTTTGTCAATTACTCTCTACCACATTGATATTGTAAGTAGGTGGGGGCCTATCCCATTCAGAATAAAAATGTATCCATCCGTAACCCATCTTGTTGTCTGGGTAAACTTTGTGTGTTGACGTTCAATCGGAATTTCAGCAGCATTTCACATCAGTCCCCGAGTACACAGAGGTACGTGGGGTTGAAACACCCCATGCAGACATGCACCCGGAGACATACAAAATGCAAAAGCCAAAATTCAAATTGCACATCAACAACACAAGTTTTACCATAAACACCAATATCTATGGGTTACACCCTACTGTTTATAGATTCATCCTAAACTGTCCAACCGGGACAATTCAAGATCTAACACAACACGGTATGTAGGTCGGTTGTCTTGAATCTTGAACGGGTACCTAGTGGGTATAGACACGGCTAAACCTACATAATGAACTCACACAACCCCAACAAAAACTCTTCAGTGATTCACTGATTATGATCCAGCCGGTTATACATCCATTGTTGATGTGGCGGTGTAACACCCCGATTTTCCAGACTCGAATCCCGATGTGATCGTCATAATTCATTCATGATTATCAATGAGCAACTACGCTCCATAAGTACATTATACAACCCCAGGGATAAAGGGTATACTCCCAATAGTCAACAACCACATCTTATGAATCACAATCTCATAAAAGTCCTCATTAAGCATCAATCCCGACTCAACTCTAATGATTCAATATAATTCCTCAATAAGCAATTATGCCCTCATAATCAATTCATAATCCTTAGACAACTAATCATCCATAAGTCTATATAGGGCAATCAATACTCAAACATATCATCATGCTCTAGATAATCATCATCCTTTAATCTATACAAAGCAACCATATGTCAATAATGAGCATCCCGCTCTAAAGATCACTATAAGTATCTCACCATTGAGCAATCATGCTCCAATCATCCATAATATCAAATCCTCACAGAGCAGCCATGCTCTGATAGTAACCAATAACTCCAATTCAGAGCAAAATATGCTCTGATACCACCTTTATAACACTCCTGATTTTCTGTACTCGAATCCCGATGTGATCATCATAATTAATAAAAATGCGAGTAAATTTTTCATGTTTGAAAACATTTCCGAGACACTACCATGATCACATCAGGACCCAATTCACAGAAAACCAAAGAGTGAGATTATATGACCTAAAGCTGGATCGATAGATAAATTGCCCATAACGGTATACGAAAATAATAGAGTTTATAGCGGAAGAATATGTATACCGGGCACACGCCTAGTCCCATATATGACGATATGAGAAAAGGCTCGGCAAAGCACGCAATGGCACATCATAGCCTAATAGACAACCATCATCATTTTACATAATTATATAAGCATACAATGCCTAAGATATAACTATATATATATACATAAATACATTTATATACATCTGGGAATCTTCTCCCGACTATCTCATTCATCAATGAACATCATTCAATTTCAATCCCTCTAATACGCATCAAACCCTTTCTTATATTTTGCATATATACATATATATTCATCATCCATCAATTCAAGGGATTGTCTCATACATATTCAAAATCCCTAAATCATCTATATCATCATATACCATTTATTCAATACATAAGAATCCATAAATGATGCCGGCCAAGGCACTTCCTCTACCACTATTTACCTTCACTAAAGTTTGATCTTTAAATCCGAACTCATCCCATGGCAACCTACATCACAATGCTAAAAAGGGGACCACATGGGAGAGTGAGTTAAACATTCAAAATGACGAATAATATATATATATTGTGATTATGTGTATATGCATACAACGTCATGTGTGCTTTGCTATCAAATCATCAAATCATCATTCATATATCATCTTATTATTATAATAGGCCTACAAGCCTCATGAATCACAATTCATATCATAATCAAGCACAACATATACACAATCATATACCACCACCATGGGCCATCACATTGTCAACATGGACCATTCTGGCCCTTCATTAGAGCCACCAAGGGCTGACATCATCATCATCAATTATAACAATTACGCCCTTCAAACATTGGGCCATAACATATATATATATATCGTCATATTCATATCATTTCATTTATTCATATTATTTATTACCTTTATGTGGTCCTTCGGTATATTAAATTACCCTTCTCATCAATACCATCTCATCATCTTAATCATCATCAATCGTCATCATATTATGGCATATCTCCATGCTATATGCAAATGCTCTTATGGCTAATGCATATGCACAAGAATTTCTCATCAAACAATGCGGATCCGACTGTGGGAAAAATACCATATTAATTTAATTGTGGGACAAGCATAGGTGTGCTACTATGCCCCTACTGCAGTAGAAAAAATTGTGTACACATATATCTCAATTTTAAGCATGCTTACATACTCATTATTTTACTGGTACCAAACCGCTATCGCCCATCTGTAGCACTAGTCACCCTGTGACTTGCGTATATGATGTGAAATATATATATGAAAAATGTTGAGATGGAAATGCCACATTAAAACTTGAAAATAATGACTAAAGCCAATAAAGATAAAATCCACTATGGTGTATATGGTGGTGTTGGTGATTATGATGATGGAGATTGATGAGTGGCATTTAGGATGCACAGGGTGAGCTTGCATTTGATTTGCATTGCATTGCATCCATGGCATATCATAGCTGTCTATGTGGAATTTTAGGGGGTTCCACTAGGCGGGCCCAGTGGGAGGGCGGCTCAGTGCACGAGCGTATTGTGACTTTCCCCTGTGACTCGGTGTATGAGTCACGAAGCTGTCCATAGTTTGGTGACGAGGCACCCTATGTGGCGGGCCCAGTGGGCGGGCGGCTCTATGGTGAGCGAGTTTACCTCGGTGTCCGACGGGACACGGCTCTCTCGATGTGTGTTCGGGAGGGGCCTGTAGTACTTGTGGTAGTTGAGGCCACGATGTTGATCCGCAAGTCACAGGGTGACTAGTGCTACAGATGGGCGATAGCGGTTTGGTACCAGTAAAATAATGAGTATGTAAGCATGCTTAAAATTGAGATATATGTGTACACAATTTTTTCTACTGCAGTAGGGGCATAGTAGCACACCTATGCTTGTCCCACAATTAAATTAATATGGTATTTTTCCCACAGTCGGATCCGCATTGTTTGATGAGAAATTCTTGTGCATATGCATTAGCCATAAGAGCATTTACATATAGCATGGAGATATGCCATAATATGATGACGATTGATGATGATTGAGATGATGAGATGGTATTGATGAGAAGGGTAATTTAATATACCGAAGGACCACATAAAGGTAATAAATAATATGAATAAATGAAATGATGTGAATATGACGATATATATATATGTTATGGCCCAATGTTTGAAGGGCGTAATTGTTATAATTGATGATGATGATGTCAGCCCTTGGTGGCTTTAATGAAGGGCCAGAATGGTCCATGTTGACAATGTGATGGCCCATGGTGGTGGTATATGATTGTGTATATGTTGTGCTTGATTATGATATGAATTGTGATTCATGAGGCTTGTAGGCCTATTATAATAATAAGATGATATATGAATGATGATTTGATGATTTGATAGCAAAGCACACATGACGTTGTATGCATATACACATAATCACAATATATATATATTATTCGTCATTTTGAATGTTTAACTCACTCTCCCATGTGGTCCCCTTTTTAGCATTGTGATGCAGGTTGCCATGGGATGAGTTCGGATTTAAAGATCAAACTTTAGTGAAGGTAAATAGTGGTAGAGGAAGTGCCTTGGCCGGCATCATTTATGGATTCTTATGTATTGAATAAATGGTATATGATGATATAGATGATTTAGGGATTTTGAATATGTATGAGACAATCCCTTGAATTGATGGATGATGAATATATATGTATATATGCAGAATATAAGAGAGGGTTTGATGCGTATTAGAGGGATTGAAATTGAATGATGTTCATTGATGAATGAGATAGTCGGGAGAAGATTCCCAGATGTATATAAATGTATTTATGTATATATATATAGTTATATCTTAGGCATTGTATGCTTATATAATTATGTAAAATGATGATGGTTGTCTATTAGGCTATGATGTGCCATTGCGTGCTTTGCCGAGCCTTTTCTCATATCGTCATATATGGGACTAGGCGTGTGCCCGGTATACATATTCTTCCGCTATAAACTCTATTATTTTCGTATACCGTTATGGGCAATTTATCTATCGATCCAGCTTTAGGTCATATAATCTCACTCTTTGGTTTTCTGTGAATTGGGTCCTGATGTGATCATGGTAGTGTCTCGGAAATGTTTTCAAACATGAAAAATTTACTCGCATTTTTATTAATTATGATGATCACATCGGGATTCGAGTACAGAAAATCAGGAGTGTTATAGGCGGGACCTCCATTCACGATGTCTAACTATAATAGGATTGGTTAGTTTAATTAAAGAAGGCTTAACTATCATTTATCAATGACTCTCTACCACATTGATATTGAAAGTAGGTGAGGACCTATCCCATTCAGAATGAAAATGTAACCATCCGTAACCCATCTTGGTGTTTAGGTGAACTTTGTGTGTTGACGTTCAATCAAAATTTCAGCAGCATTTTGCATCGGTCTCCGAGTACACAGAGGTACGTGGGGTCGAAACACCCCACGTAGACATGCACTCGGAAATGTAACACCCAATTTAACAAAATGAATAAACCCAAAGACGGGGAAATTTTTCCCAAAATTGAGTAAACCAATGGTCTATGAGGCAACCGGATAACAAAAGGGGCGGAGTGCAAGGAAGGACAAGGGAAATGAGATATCATCCATATGCATAAGGCAAATAACAGAAGGCCAAGACTGGAACCGGTCTGTTTGGTTTAGCGTAACATATCAGCGCCAGGGCGGATTACATGATATCGTTGGCTCACTCAGGCGAGGTCTGATACCGCCTGGGCGGGGTATGGTAATGCAACAGCGGATGGAGGGAATTCACAAAGGAAACTTTTCCACGAGTAACACTAGTCAATCAGTAGGAGGAAATAGGTAAGGGGAAAGAGAAGGGAGATGTACATGTGCGGTAGTAGATTGTGGAGGAAAGGAGGGGTCCGAACTTATTCTGCCCAACTCAACTAGGTATGGCAACGCCTGGGCGGACTCAACCACAACGCCCAAGCCGGGGTCAACACCGTTGTTGGGGTCGCATTAGCGCCACAACAGGAGGAAGGGTAATTGGGCGGCATCCCACTCTGACAACTACTCGCTTCAGCGCGAGTCCTCACGCTTGGGCGAACCGCTCTAGCACCTCGGTGAGGTATGACTCCGCCCACGCGAATCCAACATAAGTCTTTCTAGCCCGCACTCGCTGGAGCGAGTATATTGCTCGCTGAAGCGAGGAACTTCACTCGGAAAATTGGGAAGTTAAGTCTCACTCAGCTTCTCTAAACCCAACCACTCGGGACACCGATCCTTACTCACTCGGACTTTACATGTTTCGCTCGGATTATCAATACCTTACACCTAGGATCCAATCCTCCCTAAACCTCCAATTGAACTCCTCTCACAGCAGGGAATCACTCGAGGTTTTCACTCGTCTTTCGTTCCTCCATCGCTAGAAGCATATTTAAACTCTTTATTTCATCCTCTCAACCCCAAACTTATCCCCACTACTTACTCATAGTCACGCCGACCTCCTACACTCGGGATTTCATGCCTACTTTTACTCGGAAGCCCTCATACAGTCCTCTCCTCGCTCAACCTCACTTACAGTATAGAAGAACACACAACATATGCTTATATAAGCGAAAACATTAATATATAATTACAAAACTTCCCCATGAAATCTGTTACCCAAGCTGTCAGTTTTTAACGTAAGAACTACAACCAAAACATGAGCCGGCCAAGGCTTAACAAAACGTTATACACAGCATTTACACAGATATGCACATATACACATATAGACATATGTTCCAACAGCACTTCGGATTCATTGTCCTGCGCTCGTCCTCCTTCATCCTTCTTTCCGAGAGATGTTCACTAAAAGTGTAGCCACTGCAGGGGTGAGCTTTTTCATGTAAAATGACAATCAAAGACTCGGTATCAGTGTCAGCATGCACATTCACATCCATTCTATTGGTTTCTAATTAATTAAAGTTAAACTCGACAAAGTGGCATTTAAGACACACATATCACACACACAGGTATTTCCCGCACTCGAAGATCATTCATAACACTTTACACACGTTATACGTACTACTCTAATCAACCTCGTATTTACATGCATGACTGCGGATCCGACTCGAGTGATGACTTTCAGTCACAGTTTTCCCCTCTCTTGGCCCCTCGTCCTTCAGCTCTTCCCGCGTGGTACCGGCCTCCCATTGGCGTCTCGAGACTCCTCTCTAGCTCCTACGGATACCACGAGCTCCCTTGGAATCTAGCCGGGGTCTGTAACTGGAAGTCATTCCCTCGGGGCTCTTGACCTTCCACGGGTCGCCCCACTCCTACACATGCAGCTAAATGCATCTACCAACAAGTGTCATCACATCACCGATATCTCTTTCATAACCATTGAGTGGGAACAGGTTCAATGCAACCTTTACTTGCTTTATTATTTACACCAATATGATCAACCATCAGTAATCAAGTAATAGCATCTGACAAATCAATCAAGCACACATTCATACTTTCATGCATATCATTCATTATTATCCATGCTAACATACTACTTTACCACCATCTAGATCACAAGCATTTATGGTTCAATCACTATAAAACACACGGGATTCAGAATCTCCAATCATGCATAGGATCCAATCATCACAACCACATGCACATACACTCAAGCAGAACATTCATTCGGTACCATTCGTGGACCATGCATTTAACATGCAAGCGCCCCCTACCTACGAAAGGGACTCCAAGAAGCTTTTCTGCTCTTCGATGTTGAATCTAACGCCCTTCTACTGATTCGTTCAGCCTTCCTTCACTCCGTCGTACTCTGCACTTGGTCCGGAGTTGAGGTGTCGTTCTTTCTCTGCTCCAACGATCGCCCTTCACCTGACGGGGCTCTGACCTTCTTCCCGCACTGTCGTCGTGACGAACAGAAACAGGGGAAACGGAGGAAGATGGAGACGGAGAAGAAAAAGAGAGAAAGTAGAGTAGTGGGAGAAGTTGTTCTTGCACCCACGGTGATACTAAATACGCACCTAAATACGCATATGAGGGGAAGGAGTGGGATGGGAAAGTGTGAGTCGCAGTCCACTCACACCTTCCACCAATCACAGACAGCCACGTCCCATTAATTAAGCCCAATTAATCTTATCATTAACTCTCAGGCTATACTGATTATGACTAACAACTAATTCTTTACTTTTAATTTTCTTATTATTAAATTTTTATTCGGTATCTAACTTCAAAACTGGGATGTTACAGTTCTCCCCTACTCAAAAGAATTTTGTCCTCGAAATTCGGTAGGTAATTCACCTTAGCAAATAACTCGGGGTACTGCTGTCTCATGATATCTTCGCGTTCCCAGGTACAAGAGGTAGTCTTGCCTTGTTGCCATTCCACTTCTACCAGCTGTACGTTTTTGTTTCTTAAACGCTTCACCGATCGGTCCATGATTCTGATCGGCGTAGTCACGGTGGTCCGGTCTTTCTTGACTTCCACTCCATCGTCAGGCATTGTGTGACTGGGGTCATGTAGATACCTCCTTAGTTGCGACACGTGAAATACATTATGCAATCGGGATAAGTGGGTCGGTAGTGCTATTCGGTATGCCATGGTGCCGACTCGTTCCAACACTTCATAAGGTCCAATGTATCGAGGGCTTAACTTTCCGCCCTTCAAGGCTCGTCCGACACCTTTATTCGGAGAAGTCCTCAAAAACACTCGGTCTCCGACTGAAAATTCCAATGGTTTGGTGCGGTTGTCATGGTAACTTTTCTGTCTGTCTTGAGATGCCTTCATTTTTCCTTGTATCACTCGGATCTGCTCTGTGGTTTGCTTCACAATGTCTGGCCCCAATAGCAGACTCTCACCCGTTTCCGACCAGCAAAGAGGGGTTCGGCATCTTCGTCCATATAGTGCTTCATAGGGTGCCATACCAATGCTGTTATGATGGCTGTTATTGTACGTGAACTCAATCAATGGAAGGTACTGCTCCCAATCTCCTCCATGCTCTAACACACATGCTCTTAATAAGTCTTCTAAACTCTGAATCGTCTGCTCGGATTGTCCATCCGATTGGGGGTGGTAGGCGGAACTAAGCCAAAGTTTGGTGCCCATTTCTTGATGCAGGCTGTCCAAAACCGGGACGTGAACCTCGGATCCCTATCCGATACGATGGAGGTTGGTATGCCATGCAGTCGGATAATCTCATGAACGTAAATCCGTGCCAATTTATGCATCGGGTACTTCATGTTCACAGGTAGGAAGTGTGCATTCTTCGTCAGTCGGTCAACAATGACCCAAATCGCATCATGGCCCGCTCGGTTTTTGGGCAATCCCATGACAAAATCCATAGCAATCGAGTCCCATTTCCACACGGGAATCTCCAAAGGCTGCATTGCACCGTACGGTTTTTGGTGCTCTATTTTCGATTTCTGACAAGTAATACACCGGGCCACGTATTCCACCACATCTTTCTTTAGTCCGGGCCACCAGAACTGTTTCCTCAGGTCATGGTACATTTTCGTGGTTCCCGGGTGAATACTGAATAGGCTTTTGTGGGCTTCATCAAGCACCACTCTCCTTAATTCTCCTCTGCTTGGTATGTATATTCTGTCTCTCACCCGAAAGATTCCATCTGATCTCACGGTCAAGGATAAATCCTTTCCTTTGGCCTGAGCTTCCTTCATTTCGGTTAAGTAGGAGTCTAACTGTTGCTGCTCGTACACGGACTTCAGGAATTCATTGGCGATCCTCAATGTACCAATCGTCATTTTTCGAGAGGAGGGGGTGTCGACGTACAAGTTCATGTCTCGGAACCGTTCTAGCAACTCTACTTCTTTTACCATCATTGCTGCCATGTGGAGGGATTTCCGACTCAACGCGTCGGCCACGACATTTGCCTTTCCCGGATGGTATTTTAGCTCGAATTCGTAATCTTTTAAAAACTCAATCCATCTTCTCTGCCTCATGTTCAGCTCTTTCTGGTCGAATAAGTATTTGAGGCTCTTGTGGTCACTGTATACCTCAAACCGGGACCCGTACAAGTAGTGCCTCCATATTTTCAGTGCGAACACCACAGCTGCCAATTCCAAATCGTGGGTCGGATAATGCTGCTCGTGAGGTCTCAGTTGCCGAGAGGCATACGCTATCACTCGATCTCTTTGCATGAGCACGCATCCTAATCCGAGTCCGGATGCATCACAATAAACTATAAAGTTTTCTTGTAAGTCGGGTAATGCCAGCACTGGCGCAGTCGTCAACTTGTTCTTCAGCTCTCGAAAGCTGTTCTCACACTCGGAACTCCACACGAAGGGAACGCTTTTCCGAGTCAATTTAGTTAGTGGTAATGCCAGTTTAGAGAAACCTTCAATGAACCTTCTATAGTAACCTGCCAAGCCCATGAAACTCCTTATCTCTGAGACCGACTGAGGTCTCTCCCATGCCATTATAGCTGTCACCTTCGAAGGGTCCACCGAGACACCTTGCTCGGAAATTACATGTCCGAGGAAGTGGATCTTATTCATCCAGAATTCGCACTTTGAAAACTTCACGAATAACTGCTTCTCCCTTAACACTTGGAGTACTGACCGGAGGTGTTCTTCATGCTCCTCGAAAGTCTTAGAATAGATTAGGATGTCATCAATGAAAACAACTACGAATCGGACTAAGTAGGGGTGGAATATGCTGTTCATGTAATTCATGAAGACAGCAGGGGCGTTTGTCACACCAAATGGCATCACTACATACTCGTAGTGGCCATATCGAGTCCTAAAGGCAGTTTTTGGAATATCCGAGTCCTTCACTCGGATCTGGTGATATCCTGATCGTAGGTCGATTTTCGAGAAGACTGAAGCTCCACGTAGTTGGTCAATTAAATCATCAATTCTGGGTAGTGGATACCGATTCTTAATTGTGAGTTTGTTTAACTGTCGGTAATCTATGCAAAGTCTCATGCTGCCGTCCTTCTTCTTAACAAGCAGTACAGGTGCGCCCCATGGTGATACGCTCGGTCTAATAAACTGTTTTTCGAGTAACTCATCCACTTGTTTCTTCAACTCGGCTAATTCAGTTGAGGACATTCTATAGGGTGCACTGGAGACCGGCTCGGCTCCAGGGATCAAGTCTATAGAGAATTCGATTTCTCTAATGGGAGGGACACTCGGTACGTCCTTAGGGAACACCTCTGGGAATTCGCAGACGATCGGGATTTCGTTCACTCGGGTTTTACTCTCTCCCTCGGTTAGACAAAGCATCATGAACAGTTGAGTTATATCTTGTGCTGTGCAGTCCTCATGGTACTATCTCGGGAAAATTATCCTTCGGTTTCTGCAATCCACTAACACCTCGTTGGCTGAAAGCCAATCTACCCCGAGTACGATATCAAGACCCTTTAGGGGCATGTAAATCAGATCGAAGGTGAAACTCCGATCATACAGTGCAAACGTTACGTCCTTGCACATTGACGATGTGAACATATTAGTGCCAGTCGGGCTGGCCACTTCTAAAGTCCGATCCATAGACACAGCCGGTAACTTTAAACGCTTCACACACTCACTTGCTATGAAGGAGTGGGTAGCTCCAGAATCGAAAACTACACTAAGTGTGTATCTACCGAGTGAGCACTTACATTGTACCAAGTCATTTGCCTGTGCGACTTCTTCTGCATTGATAGCGTAGACTCTTCCAGTGGCTGGTTGGTCAGTGTCTCTCCTCCTGATATTTGGGGCAACCATCATATTCCCTCTAGCTCTGTTGTTTCCACCCCGAGAGTTTTGTCCGTCATTCCTGTTGCTCTTCTCCTGGAATCCTCCTTGACGCATGTTAGTATTTGCTGGACGGAGTTGGGGGCAGTCAGGGTGAATGTGTCCTCTATTCCCGCAGTGAAAACACTTAACATCGGTATCATTGCAACTCTGAGCAAAGTGGTCGCCACCACATTTAAAGCACTTACCGTACCTGGGTCGTCCACTCATCTGTCTCCCTCGGTCACCACGACCCTGATATCTAGTGAAGGGTTCATTTCTTCCTACGTTCCCTGGCCTCTTAAAACGCGACTGCTGAGGCCTCATATGCTGGTTGGCTCTGCTGCTCTGGCCCGAATGGGCCCTGTCATCTTCTTCAAATATTCTACATTTGTTCACTAATGCAGAGAAACTCCGTATCTCATGGTATCTGCAGGCTCTCTTAATGTCCGATCTCAATCCGTTCTCAAACTTAAGGCACTTGGAGCTCTCCGTCCCAGGTTGCTGGAAGGGTGGATAGAATAGGCACAATTCTTTGAATCTTGTCGTGTATTCTTCCACAGTCATGGAGCCTTGTTTCAACTCCATAAACTCCAGTTCCTTGCGACTCCTCACTGTGTCGGGGAAGTACTTCTCTAAGAAGCATGTCTTGAAATCATTCCATGTCAGCTGATTGTCATCTTCAGGGAATTGGCTTCTGGCTATCTTCCACCAGTTCTCCGCCTCGTCTCGCAGCATATACACTGCACATTCTACCTTCTGGGCCTCGGTACAGCGAAGACCCCCAAAAATCCTCTCTAGTTCCTGAGTCCATTTGAAAGCTGCCTCCGGATTACGTCCTCCCTGAAACTCACTCGGCTTCCTCTTTAGGAAGCGATCCAGCACGTGGCCATCCTCAGCTCGAGTCTGGCCCTGCCTTTCAAACACGTCTGCAAAGCGTTGGAATGCTGTGGCTATAGCCTCCATGCTTTGGCGATGCGTCATTCCTTATCCTGAAATCGATATTCAAGGATAAGTATACCGAGCCACTTATTACCGATCGAGTTATCAGTCTAACATTCAATAGCTTAGCACATTATATCATGCTTCTAGGTTACACACACAATCGGACCAGGGGGAAACAACCTCCTATCCTCAAGCCAACATCAATCAGGTTCAACTAACATCACAACAATTTCAACCATTCAGTCAAAAAACACACAACCGCTTACACTTGGTAAGCATACCTTGGCCTTGGACTTTTCGGTCTGCTCTGATACCAAAATGTAACACCCAATTTAACAAAATGAATAAACCCAAAGACGGGGAAATTTTTCCCAAAATTGAGTAAACCAATGGTCTATGAGGCAACCGGATAACAAAAGGGGCGGAGTGCAAGGAAGGACAAGGGAAATAAGATATCATCCACATGCATAAGGCAAATAACAGAAGGCCAAGACTGGAACTGGTCTGTTTGGTTTAGCGTAACATATCAGCGCCAAGGCGGATTACATGATATCGTTGGCTCACTCAGGCGAGGTCTGATACCGCCTGGGCGGGGTATGGTAATGCAACAACGGATGGAGGGAATTCACAAAGAAAACTTTTCCACGAGTAACACTAGTCAATCAGTAGGAGGAAATAGGTAAGGGGAAGGAGAAGGGAGATGTACATGTGCGGTAGTAGATTGTGGAGGAAAGGAGGGGTCCGAACTTATTCCGCCCAACTCAACTAGGTATGGCAACGCCTGGGCGGACTCAACCACAACGCCCAAGCCGGGGTCAACACCGTTGTTGGGGTCGCATTAGCGCCACAAGAGGAGGAAGGGTAATTGGGTGGCATCCCACTCTGACAACTACTCGCTTCAGCGCGAGTCCTCACGCTTGGGCGAACCGCTCTAGCACCTCGGTGAGGTATGACTCCGCCCACGCGAATCCAACATAAGTCTTCCTAGCCCGCACTCGCTGGAGCGAGTATATTGCTCGCTGAAGCGAGGAACTTCACTCGGAAAATTGGGAAGTTAAGTCTCACTCAGCTTCTCCAAACCCAACCACTCGGGACACCGATCCTTACTCACTCGGACTTTACATGTTTCGCTCGGATTATCAATACCTTACACCTAGGATCCAATCCTCCCTAAACCTCCAATTGAACTCCTCTCACAGCAGGGAATCACTCGAGGTTTTCACTCGTCTTTCGTTCCTCCATCGCTAGAAGCATATTTAAACTCTTTATTTCATCCTCTCAACCCCAAACTTATCCCCACTACTTACTCATAGTCACGCCGACCTCCTACACTCGGGATTTCATGCCTACTTTTACTCGGAAGCCCTCATACAGTCCTCTCCCCGCTCAACCTCACTTACAGTATAGAAGAACACACAACATATGCTTATATAAGCGAAAACATTAATATATAATTACAAAACTTCCCCATGAAATCTGTTACCCAAGCTGTCAGTTTTTAACGTAAGAACTACAACCAAAACATGAGCCGGCCAAGGCTTAACAAAACGTTATACACAGCATTTACACAGATATGCACATATACACATATAGACATATGTTCCAACAGCACTTCGGATTCATTGTCCTGCGCTCGTCCTCCTTCATCCTTCTTTCCGAGAGATGTTCACTGAAAGTGTAGCCACTGCAGGGGTGAGCTTTTTCATGTAAAATGACAATCAAAGACTCGGTATCAGTGTCAGCATGCACATTCACATCCATTCTATTGGTTTCTAATTAATTAAAGTTAAACTCGACAAAGTGGCATTTAAGACACACATATCACACACACAGGTATTTCCCGCACTCGAAGATCATTCATAACACTTTACACACGTTATACGTACTACTCTAATCAACCTCGTATTTACATGCATGACTGCGGATCCGACTCGAGTGATGACTTTCAGTCATAGTTTTCCCCTCTCTTGGCCCCTCGTCCTTCAGCTCTTCCCGCGTGGTACCGGCCTCCCATTGGCGTCTCGAGACTCCTCTCTAGCTCCTACGGCTACCACGAGCTCCCTCGGAATCTAGCCGGGGTCTGTAACTGGAAGTCATTCCCTCGGGGCTCTTGACCTTCCACGGGTCGCCCCACTCCTACACATGCAGCTAAATGCATCTACCAACAAGTGTCATCACATCACCGATATCTCTTTCATAACCATTGAGTGGGAACAGGTTCAATGCAACCTTTACTTGCTTTATTATTTACACCAATATGATCAACCATCAGTAATCAAGTAATAGCATCTGACAAATCAATCAAGCACACATTCATACTTTCATGCATATCATTCATTATTATCCATGCTAACATACTACTTTACCACCATCTAGATCACAAGCATTTATGGTTCAATCACTATAAAACACACAGGATTCAGAATCTCCAATCATGCATAGGATCCAATCATCACAACCACATGCACATACACTCAAGCAGAACATTCATTCGGTACCGTTCGTGGACCATGCATTTAACATGCAAGCGCCCCCTACCTACGAAAGGGACTCCAAGAAGCTTTTCTGCTCTTCGATGTTGAATCTAACGCCCTTCTACTGATTCGTTCAGCCTTCCTTCACTCCGTCGTACTCTGCACTTGGTCCGGAGTTGAGGTGTTATTCTTTCTCTGCTCCAACGATCGCCCTTCACCTGACGGGGCTCTGACCTTCTTCCCGCACTGTCGTCGTGACGAACAGAAACAGGGGAAACGGAGGAAGATGGAGACGAAGAAGAAAAAGAGAGAAAGTGGAGTAGTGGGAGAAGTTGTTCTTGCATCCACGGTGATACTAAATACGCACCTAAATACGCATATGAGGGGAAGGAGTGGGATGGGAAAGTGTGAGTCGCAGTCCACTCACACCTTCCACCAATCACATACAGCCACGTCCCATTAATTAAGCCCAATTAATCTTATCATTAACTCTCAGGCTATACTGATTATGACTAACAACTAATTCTTTACTTTCAATTTTCTTATTATTAAATTTTTATTCGGTATCTAACTTCAAAACTGGGATGTTACAGGAAACACACGAAATGCAAAAGCCAAAATTCAAATTGCACATCAACAACACAAATTTCACCACAAACACCAATATCTTTGGGTTACACTCTACTGGTTACAGATTCATCCTAAACTATCCAACCAGGACAATTCAAGATCCAACACAACACGGTATGTCGGCCAGTTGTCTTGAATCTTGAACGGGTACCTAGTGGGTATAGACACGGCTAAACCTACATAATTAAATTTTAATAAACTTTTTTCTATAACCTAAAATAAGGAGCCTACTAAAATTTTGACAGAGTCTCCCCAGTAAATTAGACATTTCTAAATTTTAGAATATGCCCTGTTACACACAGATAAATTCCCAGTACAGTTCAATATATATAGTATGACATGCATATGAAATTTAGGCAAACATCACCACAACCTAGTGAGCTCTGCTCTCCACTAACAGACAACAATACACATGCAACATACATCATGTTACTAGCACACAAAACCAATGCCTAATGAGCTCTGCTCTTCACTAACAAACAACAATGACATGCATACACATAAAAAGATACAACACACATAACAAGAAAGTTAGCGTTAAGGGATTACCTGGGAAAGAGAGTCAACGATGGAGACAAAGCTGAAGAGAGATAAATAGAGACCACTTGTAACGTATGCTGGTCTACATGACAAACCAAAAAGTGGTTGACAGTTATAAATTTTTTGTGTTGAAATGAAAATATGAAAATGCATAACAAATTATTTGGACAAAGTTTGTTTAAACAATTTTTTAATAGTAGTTAAGAATCAACACACAAGATTTACCATAACTTTATATATGGGTTTACTTAGTTATTATGATGGTTTAAGAAAGCTATGTTGATGATGGAAAGAAAGAAATAAAAAGATTTTTTTCTATCTGAAATTTTGTTACATCAATTACAGAAATAGACAAGTACAATTAAAATCTTGTGAGTTGGAGACGTTGAAGATAGAGACTCATCTTGGTGATCTAAAGACAAGTATGTTGGAGGCTGACATGACCTTCAAGGAGAGAACTGAGCACATAGAAGTAGCAAGGAAACTAAACAAAGAGAGACACACAAAGCAAATTACAGCTAAGGTGACATTGGATAAATCGTTCCATTGGAAAATTGATTACTAATTACTCAATATTATATGACCAATAAAGTCTATGTCATATAGTGTTTCTGTATATTGGCTCAAAAGTTACTGCATTTTATGGCTCAAAAACAATAACTATGAACAAAAAAAGGGAGAAATAAGTAGCATGTGCTCGTACTTCAAAAATGAAACAACCCCTTCAAGTCATAAAACTCTCGTACCATACAATAAGACACACAAGAATTGATTATTAATAATGTAAATTTAATTTTAATAAACTTATCTAATAATTGTGATCTGACAAAAAATATTGGATTTAATAACAATTACTTTCATATATCATTATGTATTATATCATTGTGTATTATATCATAGCCATCTTACTTTAATTTTTAATATATCTAATTTTTTTCATTTGCAAGAAAGTGTCATAGGTATATACAACTATATTACTATGTGTTCCCTCCTTGGTCAGAGGGGGTCCCATGATACCCCCTCATCCCTTTAATTTAGCAGATGATGATTCTCCATTATCCCACCAGAAGCGGTTATCTCCCTTATTGCGCCTGGGCCTAGATTCCCCTCTTTCCTTTATTTTACAAGTGTATAAATAGAGCCTAGAGGCTCGCATTGTAACTCAAGTGACACATATTGAGAATTAATAAACTTAATCCCTAGAGAAATTCTTTAGGGTTTCTATGCTTAAACTCTTTGTGTGAACACTATGTCTAATGAAGTAAAAACCCGACAATCCAAACACTACCAAAAAAGGAAGAATTAGGGAACGAAATTGTAAGATTTCATAATCTTTAATTGTAAAAGTAATTCTTCAATTGAAAAAGTATAGTATTTTCAATTAAACTACACATCTTCCGTTGCTATGAGAAAGAGATTATAGTTAAAGAAAAAGAAACAAGACAATTGCATTAATTATGGACCCTTGGAGCACATTGTCTCATTTGCTAATGGTTGCAGCCTAAGAGATTGTTAGAAAAATGAAGTTAGCAAGATGGTAGACCTTATTTCCAAGTTTGAGGCAGTGTTGTAATTCAAAAAGGTGACAATGATAAGGCCTAGGTAAAATGGGCCGAAGCTCAAATAAGTGAAATATGCAAGTTGGTTATAATTGATTGTGTGACATGTAATAGTGAAAAAAAAAGATAAAGGGGATAATGAGGTAAGATAGGAAGTAGTTTTGTTTGTTAAGCGTATTTGCTTGGCAAGGAATGCACATAGCAGCCCTCTAAAATCACCATATGCTTTGGGCTAGTTAGAAGGAGAACATATATATTCTAAAGAATATTATATTCACAGCCAGTACCAAACATATTCACAGCCAGTACCAAACATTGAAATCCCATTGCAATTGGGAACATGGAAGCGATAAATCACAGAAAACCACACACACACAATATAGAAATTACACAGTATCAACACAGAGGACAAATTGGATGCTTGATTCAGGAATCACCCCTACTAATCTATAACATACTTCAACTTAAGCAAATATTAATTTAAGCAATTAATTTTACCCTCCGTTGGAATTCACAAAGGCCCTCTCATTGATGTAAAAAAAACTCCTGATGAATATTCGTTCCAATCAACTGAGTATATATGAATTATATTTATATTATATAATGAGCTAGTGCATTATGAAAAACTTAAAGGATCTAAAAGTTGGAAATTAATAAATTAATCACACTAAAAATGAAACAAAAAGAAGAACAAAGTGTTTTATTCATATATTCTGAAGACACCAAATTAATAATGTTAACTATAGTTTTGAAGTGCATGATGTAGAAACTGTAGAGCAAGATTATGCAGGGCATTGCTAGTGCAAATTAAAATCTCTCAGCTATGACTGAATTAATTAGTGTGTTGACATTCATAGTGGCAGTATCCCAAAAAACAGATGGGACATAATTGCTTTGAGGTTGTGAGGTTGTGACTTGATCTCCCACATGCGGAATATATATGAAGTATCACTTACAACCGCCTGCACACATTTTATATTCCCCTTTTTTTGCTCTTTTTGAACTATGATAAATAATTAGTAGTAATCTTATATATATGTATTTTCATACTTTACATAGCTTCGTGCATAGAAGATGATGAAAAATAAAATGAAAAACAAATTAAGGCATATATATGCATGCATGCATGCATATAGAAGAGCAGAATAATAAAAGTGAATCCTGGATTTAAATCTTATAGTGTGTAAAACAACTTTTGTTTGTCACTGATTTCATTCTTTAAAAAAAAATTATATTATATGCCTTCTTTTCCTTAAGATCTAGTGATATATTTTATGACAATTATATGTTTTCACTAAACTTATGTTTTCACTAAACTTATTTGTTATGGATTTTTTTCCCTACTACTCTTACTCCAGGTTATAAATTATGTGCATGCTATTTTCTTCTTTTTTTTCAGTTAATTTTCTTTGTTTGCTTGTGATATGAGCTATGTCTAGAGTGAATGAACTGTTTTTCTATTTTAAGTTTATATATATATATATATATATATATATATATATATATATATTGGGTATAGAACTAAAATATCTTTTGTGAAAGGTAATATTGTTTGGGGAGGTGGGAACATAGCATGGTGTATCTTCTTTTGATATGTTTGTTCGATACTCATTATCTTTCATGGGTATGCTTTTGCTAACTATTTTTCATAGCCTTGTTTTCACAATTTAGGAGCTTATAATTGAGCCAATTAATTAATTTCCTCTTAGAGATTCACTACAGAAATGAAATTGCTAATCATATACACTAAATTCAACTGCAAGGTAAGCATCTTAGCATGGAGCAGAGTGTTCTATGCATGATTTGTTGTCTTGTTATAAATTAGCAATCTGTAGTCACATGCAATTACAGCTATAGTACTGCAGTATCAGAGTTTTCACAACCAACTTTAATTTTTTCGCACTCAATCAATACACAACTGATTTATCTAACAGATCTTGAAACCATAATCATAAATGACAAATTTTTTTCACACTCAATCAAATCACATCTGATATATCAACCATGTTTGCTGTCAATGTTTTTGATCTGTCGTGCTGTGCTTCTTCAAAGTGTATTTTGTGTTTGAACATGGCTGCTTAACTTGATATATGCTTCTTCATTTCTTATATTTTATTTTAGTTTTGATTTTTGTATACCCTTTATTTGGTTGGTGTGAAAAAAAAAGAAACCTTTATTGGTATGAATGAAAAGAAAACGGGAAAAAAGTGTTCTTTGAATTTGGTTACATGCTTATGTAAGTTTCATTTGAGATTTCATTTGCGAGTGGACTTTCTTTTTCTTTTTCTTAGTGTCATCATTCTGATCTTGATTTCCTCCTCCTATTTTTGGTCCATGTAAGACTGGATGAGCAGAAAAAAGGATTAAATGTTAAGATTTATGCATTTCAGATTGGTATTGCGGAGAGGATTTGGATTGCCTTGCATTTGTATCAGTTTTGGATATTCTGCTGACTTTCTATTTGACTTTTTGATGCGTTCCTTGTTCTGTGTAATTAGTGATATTGGTGAATTTTAGTTTTGGATTGACATGAATGTTGGTGAATGGTGAAGTGGTCAATGGTAAATAATTCTCATTATGTTTGATTGTTTGTTTCAATGAAGTGATGTCATTGTCCAGCTTTGATTTTTCAACCTGAGATTACTTATCTTCGGAACGGGGTGTTATATACTTCTGACAACTTTTTGATTATGACTTTGAAAATTAAGAGTTAAAGCCTTTAATTGACTAGTTCAAATTCAGTGGTGTGAACCAAGCAGCACGGAAAGTTATTAGTCTATTACTAGTGGCATGTTGTTTACTAAGTTTTATTGCATGGCTGATGAAGCACAATTTGGCAGGAATGTATTATGGATTGGATGATCAATAGGGAATAGCACAGAAGAGGGGAAAAGAGAGATGAAAGAGGAATCAACGGGACTAATCATTGGGATTTCTATATGATGAAGGCTTGCCTTCTAAACTAGATGGATCTAGGTTCTTTTTCACTTAATCTTGTTCTCCATTGATGGTTTCTATGGAAGAATAGAAGATGGATGGAGGTTGATGGAAGGGATGGAACATGATGAAGGAGACGCCACCAATGACTTGGATAAGTCTCTGCTCGCCACTCTAGGGATGGTCTCCTAGTGATAAGAGCTTAAAAGGGGTTAGACTTTCTCTAACCTAAAGGAGAGAGTTAGCACTCAAATCTTACAAAGTGTAAATTTCATTCAAAATTAATGGTTTGGAAATACATGGAGCGGTAAGCCTTATATAGACAAGGTGGAGTGGTGCCCAAGCTAGGCAACTTGGGCTTCCCCCTCTTCCTTAGGCCCAAAATCAACTAAATTAGGAAATATGGCCAACTACAAAGCCCAAAATGATGTACAAGGTCCAAAAGTGACCCAACAATAAACCTAAACTATTTTGAGGACAATTGAAAATTATTTATAGACTATGTCCTCATCACTATAGGTGTGGTAATTGTTAGTCCTCAAATTTACAATAAATCTTTTAATAAAAATTTCATAAAAATAATAAAAATTTGGATAATTTGTTAGAAAATTAGGTTTTAATTCAATAAATGGATGTTGTTGGAAATAATCTGCCCTTGATCAATTTTCTCTAGTTTTGCAGTGAAAAAGTAAAGTATACTGGAGGATCTGACTCGTAGCATCAATCCCACGCGTAGCGTCCATAGCTACTTTTGATGCTGACGCTACGCGTCACAGCCACGCGTAGCGTCAGTGCTGCGTGGACTCCACAGCCAAGCTAGCCAAGCACTCACTTAGTGACCCATTATTAGCCACTCCACTCAGCACAAATGGCCAAAACGTAGTGGAGATAGGGACACATGGCCAAGCATGATTGAATATAATATTCCAAGGTGGCCACTACCAGCTACGTTAATGGAGGCTGAGTCAGGGGACTGATGCATAGCGTCAGCACCCTTTCTCAGCCCTATAAATAGGGCCATCCAACACCATTCATCATATCCCATTCTCTACATTCAGAGTTCTTTCCTCTTTTCTATACTCGAGTTTTGAGTATTTCTTTTAGAGTTTGTAGTTCTAGAATAGTTTTCTAGATACTTGAGAGTGTTGTGGTGTATTGTGATCGTTTTATCGTGAAGTTTCCATCGTCTTTGTAATGTCAAACTCTGTAAGTGTTGTTTCTACTTTTACCATGTGTAACTAATTTGTTTATGTTGGAATTGGTGAACTAATCTATTGAGTATAATGTTGTGAATTCGACCTCTGCATATTTATGATTCAAGTCCATGTTAGTATTTCAACCTTTTATTAATATGAACGTCAAACGGGAGAATGATTTTCATGTGTATTGAAACTTGTTTTATTAGTGTGAATGTCAAACGGGAGAATGATTATTCATGCCATATCGAAACTTGTTTTGACGAAAGTAAAAGTTGGAATACCCTTGGTATCTCAATTCTATAGGGGTTGTTAACCATTGTTGCCATAAGGCCAGGTCTTAATGTAAGTTTTTACTGAGAAAGCTCACGAGGGATCGGACTTTACGGTGAATTCTTAGAATTTATATCACGAGGGATCGGTTATAATGATTTTAAGCTGCAATGACATGAAATTTGATGATTAAATATGCATGTCTTGAGTTCCTCATTGTTATTCTAGATTAGGGATCCAATTTCCAACATAATTTGTTTATCTGTGTTTATCTCAAGTATCTTACCTATTCTAGATTGCAACTCAACTTTTTAGATAGATTTTTATTTTCTTTTTAGCTCATGAACTACTCAATCATGCTATTCTGTGAATACTGTATAAATTGTATATAAATCATTCTTTTGTCTATAACTTTTTTCACATTTACCATAGTGAATAGAAAATTACTGTTGTTATTGGACTTTCAATCCCAGTGGAACGATATCTAAATTTTGAAAACTATAAACGATTGGTGCACTTGCCAATTAATAACCCGGTGGTAAAAACAAACGGTTGAGATGCTATCGTCGGGTTAACAAGTTTTCTGGCGCCGTCGCCAGGGATTGAATTGTTTCAGTAAAACAGTAAATTTTTAATTACCATGGTAAATATTTTTTTTACCTTAGTTAAATTTTTTTTTGTTTACTTTTACTTATTGTTACACAAACTTTCTTTGTCTAGTTTGTGTATGCAAACCCGATCTACTGCAGGAAAAATTTATTTTAATCCTGAAATAGAAAAGTTTGTAAAGAAAATCAAGTCTTTGAAATCTAAAACACAAACTAATTCTTCTTCTACCTCTAAAATTTTTGAAAATTCAAATATGGCTGCTGAAAGGAGAACATTGGGACAGTTTGCTGCTATTAATGGTCCACCCTGAGTTTTGGGAATGTTTCAAGGACCTGTTGTACCAGTGGAGATTAAACCTGCTACTTTAAATATTATTCAAAATAATCAATTTGCTGGCTTAAATCATGAAGAACCGTATGAACATTTAACTGTTTTTTATGAGTTATGTAGCACAATTGGTTTTGAACCCAATTAAGAAGAATCTGTTTATATGAGGTTATTTCCTTTTTCATTGATTGATAAAGCTAAAGAATGGTTTAAATCTTGCCCACGGGGTAGTTTTGCAAACTGGTCCGATGTCGAAAGAAAATTTTTTGAAATATTTTATTCTCCTTCAAAATACTTTGAAGCCATGACAGCCATACACTCTTTTTCTCAAAACAATGATGAATCATTAGGAGAAACATGGGAACGATTCAAGGCACTCTTGAGAAAGTGTCCAAACCACAACTTGGATGATGCTGAAAAGGTAAGAATCGTTTACCATGGTTTATTACCTCAGTTCAAGATGATGTTAGATGCTTGTGCAGGTGGTTCTTTTATGAACAAAACTGTGGAGGAAGCAATTGAGATATTGGAATCAATGTCTATTAGTGACCGCCAAGCAAAACATGAAAAAGGTAATGTACAGAGGAAGCCGGGTATGCTCGAATTGGAAGTGAATGATGCAGTATTGGCTGAGAAAAAATTACTGACCCAACAAATTGAAGCCATGAGCAAACAATTAGAGAAACTTCAAATTGCTCAAGTGACATCACCACCCCCCGCTCAAGTGATAAAATGTATGCATTGCATGGGTGAACAATCATGTGGTTATTGTGCCCCTGACAGAAATGAGCAAGAGCAAGCCAATTTTCTGAACCATCAAAGAATACCATTGGGTAACTTTCCTTTCAATTATGGTAATTCTTTTCCTAACAATTTTCAACAGGGATGGCAGAATCAGAATTCTGGACCTTCCAACAGACCTCCTAACAATCAATTTAAGCCACAACAATCACAAATTGACAATGCAAGATTGACAAGGATTGAGGAATCTATCCAACAGTTATTGCAATTTGTGGAGACAAATGAAGCTGCCCGAAAAGCATCAGACATACAAATGGGTCAGCTTGCAAAAGAAATAACTGAATTGAAAAATTCTAGGTTTACTGCAAACACTCAAAACCCAAGGGGACAATGTAATGTTGTTTCTTTTGAAAATTGTAAAGTTGTGAAAATTGATTGTAAAGAAAAAAATGAGAAAAAGAAAGAAGAAGAAGAGAAAGAAAGTGAAAAAATAGAAAAAAATGAAAAAAATGAAAAAAATATGCAAGTGAATGAAGAGCAAGAAACAAACTGTATTACCATCGTAACCCCGAAAAAATCTAAAGATCCAGGGAGTTTCACCATTCCTGTAACCATTGGAAGTATCAACATCAGGAATGCTTTGTTAGAATTAGGGGCGAACATCAATCTGATGCCCCTAGATTTAATAAAGCGCATTGGTGAATTTGAGCTAAAAGAAGCTAAGACAAACTTACAGCTTGCGGATCGCTCTGTCAAAAAACCTGTTGGGATTGTGGAAGACGTGTTGGTAAAGGTTGATAAGTATCACTTCAAGGTTGACTTTGTGGTACTTGATATGAAGGAGGATACTGAGATCCCCCTGATCCTTGGAAGACCTTTCATGAAGACTGCAAAGATAAGAGTAGATATTGATCAAAGTATGGTTGCAGTCAAAGTCTATGAAGAAGAGGTAAGCTTCAGCGCTCATGAACATCTTAGGACGAATGATGAGGAAAAAGTTTACCCTTCAATCAAACCAGGTATATCTCTTCCCAATCAATTAAATTGTTTTAAATTAACCAATGCCTTGAATGATGAAAGACAGGTAATTAAGCATCGGAGAAGAAGAAGAAGAAAGAAAAAGACAGGTGATTCCTCAACGAATATTGGGAAACCACCTGATTAATCAGAAGTAATGTCTGGCTGAAGACATTAAACCTAGTGCTCAATGGGAGGCAACCCATCCTTTTCTTGTTATTTTCAATTAATTTAAAAAAAACAAAAACAAAAACAAAAACAAAAACAAAAATTAGTTTTTAGAATTATGTTTTTAATAAAGGGGTTTTAAAACTAAAAGGAGGCTTTTAGAAATTAAAATTTTGAAAAATAAAAAAATAGAAGCCCACGCGTAGCGCCCTATGGACGCGTAGCGTGGACTCGGTATTTTGGACCTGACGCGTAGCGTACCTACCACGCGTAGCGTCAGAACCCACGTTCAGTTTTTAAAACTGAAATAGAGGGAGGCCCAAGTCCATCACTTTTATAACTGCCTCCCTCTCTCCCTCAGAAAACCTAAATTTCACAAACCTCTTTTGCTCTCAAACCTTTAAATCCTCTTTTTCTCTCAACCATTCAACCTTCCCAATTCCTCAAGGATTCCAAGTAAGTGTTCTAAATCCCTTCTCTTTAAAATCAATTTCAATTCTTAGAATTGCATACGGTTAGGGTTAGGATTAGAAGACCATTGGTATTTGTTTGCTGTTAGAATAAGGAATTGAATGGATTGAATGTGGTTTTGGATGGGGGTTGCTGCTGCGCAACCCCTGTTTTGCAGTGTCTGTTCTGCAAGCCCACGCGTAGCGTCCCACTGACGCGTAGCGTGGGAAGAACAGAGCTGATGCGTAGCGTCCCACCCACGCGTAGCGTCAGCCTGTGTTTCTGATTTTTATTTTTTATTTTTGTTTGTTATTTTAATTTAGTTATTTTTTATGTTTTTCATTTGTTTAACATGTTGTATATTTGTTTATTATTTGTTTATTTCTTTTTTAATTAATAAACTTTCTTAGTTTGTATTTGTTATACTTTCTTGTATTGATAAAAATTAAAAATACATAAATTTTTTTTTATATATATTTATGTATGTTATGCATGTTGTATTTTGTATTTTTGTTAAAAATCCAAAAATATGAATGTTGATTTTTACAAAAAAAATTTCAAAAAAATATGTTGTTGTGGATTTTGTGTGAATCTTGTGTGATTTCCTTTAATAAAATTTTTATGTTTAAAATTTTTTGTTGATAGTGTATGTTTGATATGTTTTTCAAATAATAATGTGTGTTTGATTTTTAAATTTTCCTTTTTGCAGATGGCACCAAGGAAATCTATCCCCACTACTGGTCCCTCTAAAAGACAGAGGAAGACCACGGATACTGACACCACCTCTGAGGATCCTGATCTTCAGGGAGAGGAGGTGTTGGGACCGAGGGATCCTACGAGATTTCGTACTGACGCGAAATGGGCCCGCTTTCATCAGATAAAGGGGCAAAGACTCATCTGGGAGAGGGTGTTAGATCTCAGTGCTGGAGACTATCCTAAGCTGCAGGATGGAGTTCAGAGGAGGAGATAGGGACCCCTGTTTTCTCTACCGAGTGAGAGGGATCCCATCTTAGTGATGGAATTCTACGCGAACGCCTACAGGACTCGTCAGGACTCGCCAAACATTGGCCAACAGAGGACGAGTTGGGTGAGGGGCCGACATATTACTTATGACCGGGATACTATTAGTACCCTATTGGGTAATCCTTGGGAGCCTACTCCCAAGGACGATACTTGTTTCTGGAAGGAAAACAGAAACAAGATCATTACTGAGGGTGATCTAGGATATTCCCTCGAACAGGTTGCTCATTTCTTGAGCAAAGATGGAATCTTTTTCAACCTAAGTAAGGTTAGAAGGAGTACATCTAACCTTCCGAAGACCTAGCTGACCCATATAGCCCAGGCGTGGTCCCACCTTATGCTGCATAACATCACTTCTGTCACTCACCTCTCATCTATCCCAGTTGACCGCTGTTGCCTTCTCTTTTCTATTCTTCAAGGCCATACCATTGACATTGCCGAGCTTATTTCTGAGTAGATTCACTTTTATGCCCTTGGGTATAAAGTGAACCGCCCTATTCCATTTCCCCTCATCATATTTGCCTTACTGAGGAGGCAGGGAGTTGCTGTGCCATAACCAGAGTTCATGAGTTCTTCGGGGAGAGTCCCCAAGGTCTCGGTGAATAGAGATTACTTTGTTCAGCAGTGCGAGCTTCCACCTCTGGAGCAGGAGGCTCAGCCCAGACCCAGGAGGAGGAGATCACCAGTACAACCACCACTTGCTGATGTTGTCACAGAGCGATTTGCCAGGATGACACTTGAGCATCAGCATATGATGCAGATGATGGCTGCTACACATAGAGCATATATTCATCTTCACAATGAATTTTATCAGTACAGATTGCAGGGTGAGGGAGCACCATATGTCACACAGGCTGAGTTTGCAGCTCATGTAGCTTGGCCTGGTGATTTACCTACCTACCCTGAGACTGGTGGACCTTCTGGAGCACAGGCTGATACTGATGGTGATGCTGATGAGGAGGAGGAGGAGGATGACCAGATGGAGGATTGATGGTGTTATCTTTTGCACCTTTTTACATACATTTTTAGTTTATTGTTAAGTTTCATATTTACATTGATATTATTTTGGATTATATTATATTTTGTCTTTTATTATGTGTGGTGTGTTTATTTTTGCTTAATTTATTATGTTTTTGCATGTTCTATTTAAAAAATCCAAAAATAAATTTTATCTTTCAATAAATAACTCAAAATTTTTGTTAGTAAGTTAATTTATTCACTTAAAGTTTTTTCACAATAAAACCAAAAATTTTGTAAAATCAATTATTAATTCTTTTATAACTTAGGAATTTTGATAAATTTAATTACAATAAGTTTATTAACTATCAAGCAAATTTCAATAACCCGGTGAGTTGAGAGATCTTATTAAACACTTGAGGGTTTAATCGACATAACTTCATTCGAATTGATTTTGCTTTAATCTTTGATTTGTGTTGTTGTACAGAGAATTCAGGAAAATGATCAAGGCACATTTATTGGTGAAAAGAAACCTTGGGCCAAACAACTTACCTTGGTAAAAATTTTTTTATCCTTTGAAAGCCAATTTGAGCCTAAAATAAATTCTTTGGTACCCTTAAAACCTAAATCTGTTTTAACCATTCCCTATACTTGATTGATTAAAAAAGCAGTTGAAATAAATGAAAAATATCTTTAAGTGTTCTTACAAAAATGAGGAGTGAAAATAAGCAACTTGATTCTTTCCAAAAGAAAATAAAGTATGAAAAAGAAAAGTCAAAAATAGTGAAAAGAATCAAGTTGGGGGTATTTATTTTTCATCAATAAAAGAAAATGAGAAGTTTAGGCCAAGAGAAAGCCTAAAAATTATAAAATGCTCTTTTATGATTTTAGGTTTTTGAAGTCCAAGAAAAACCATTGATTCTTGTAAGCCAAGCCTCATTACAACCCGTGAAAAGACCTTGTGATTTCTGAATTAACTTTGTATAATTAATCATTGATTAGATGAAAATCAAAATTAAATTCGTTTGATTTTATAATTGATTGAGTGAAACAGGTTACCAATTGCATTGAGATAAACACTTGGAGAGGTAAACCTGAAATTATGCTTGATATATTAATAAAATATTGTAAAGAATTTTATCGTTAAACCTTTGTTACATTAGATGTCTATAATTGATTATGTCGAAATGGTAAATTGTGTAATTACTTTTGTGGTAAATTCTTGGACTAACTCAAAAAATTTGATTTCAAATTTTTATTGTTTATTTTATTTTTCTCTCTTGCTCGAGGACGAGCAATGTCTCAAGTTGGGGGTATTTGTTAGTCCTCAAATTTACAATAAATATTTTAATAAAAATTTCATAAAAATAATAAAAATTTGGATAATTTGTTAGAAAATTAGGTTTTAATTCAATAAATGGATGTTGTTGGAAATAATCTGCCCTTGATCAATTTTCTCTAGTTTTGTAGTGAAAAAGTAAAGAATTCAAGAGAAAAGTATACTGGAGGATCTGACGCGTAGCATCAATCCCACGCGTAGCGTCCATAGCTACTTTTGATGCTAACGCTACGCGTCACAGCCACGCGTAGTGTCAGTGCTGCGTGGACTCCACAGCCAAGCTGGCCAAGCACTCACTTAGTGACCCATTATTGGCCACTCCACTCAGCACAAATGGCCAAAACGTAGTGGAGACAGGGACACATGGCCAAGCATGATTGAATATAATATTCCAAGGTGGCCACTACCAACTACGTTAATGGAGGCTGAGTCAGGGGACTAACACGTAGCGTCACACTGACGCGTAGCGTCAGCACCCTTTCTCAGCCCTATAAATAGGGCCATCCAACACCATTCATCATATCCCATTCTTTACATTCAGAGTTCTTTCCTCTCTTCTATACTCGAGTTTTGAGTATTTCTTTTAGAGTTTGTAGTTCTAGAATAGTTTTCTAGATACTTGAGAGTGTTGTGGTGTATTGTGATCGTTGTATCGTGAAGTTTCCATCGTCTTCGTAATGTCAAACTCTGTAAGTGTTGTTTCTACTTTTACCATGTGTAACTAATTTGTTTATGTTGGAATTGGTGAACTAATCTATTGAGTATAATGTTGTGAATTTGACCTCTGCATGTTTATGATTCAAGTCCATGTTAGTATTTCAACCTTTTATTAATATGAACGTCAAATGGGAGAATGATTTTCATGTGTATTGGAACTTGTTTTATTAGTGTGAATGTCAAACGGGAGAATGATTATTCATGTCGTATTGAAACTTGTTTTGACGAAAGTAAAAGTTGGAATACCCTTGGTATCTCAATTCTATAGGGGTTGTTAACCATTGTTGCCATAAGGCCAGGTCTTAATGCAAGTTTTTACTGAGAAAGCTCACGAGGGATCGGACTTTACGGTGAATTCTTAGAATTTATATCACGAGGGATCGGTTATAATGATTTTAAGCTGTAATGACATGAAATTTGATGATTAAATATGCATGTCTTGAGTTCCTCATTGTTATTCTAGATTAGGGATCCAATTTCCAACATAATTTGTTTATCTGTGTTTATCTCAAGTATCTTACCTATTCTAGATTGCAACTCAACTTTTTAGATAGATTTTTATTTTCTTTTTAGCTCATGAACTACTCAATCATGCTATCCTGTGAATACTATATAAATTGTATATAAATCATTCTTTTGTCTATAAATTTTTTCACATTTACCATAGTGAATAGAAAATTACTGTTGTTATTGGACTTTCAATCCCAGTGGAACGATATCTAAATTTTGAAAACTATAAACGATTGGTGCGCTTGCCAATTAACAACCTGGTGGTAAAAACAAACGGTTGAGACGCTATCGTCGGATGAACAGTAATAGGAGTTGTTTTGACAATTTCTGCTCTATTCTGTCTTAGATATCATCGGAAGCGTTCGTAGATAGGTAACAGCAGTTCGCGGAGGGCAGCTACTATACTAATCCGTGAAAATGGTGCTGATTCTTGTACTATTCTATCATGTTGTTCAAGTGGCCTCAATACTCAAGAGGGGGGGTGAATTGAGTTTTAAAACTTTTGATTGGAATACCTTTGAAATTGATTTTTATAACCAAGTTTGTGAGATTATGCAAGTGAAATAGAATGGAGGATAACAAGCAATGCACTATAATGAGAAATGTTGCTGAAGCAATTTACCAAACACTTGGTGTGCAATATTAGAGATATAACAAATTAAGCAAGTTCAAGTATGCTCCTCTCAACCAATCAATACCAATCAACAAATATGCAGTAAATGAAAGTAAAAGAGTAAGGAAGAGAAGCTTGCAAACCGATATAACGAGTTCCACCCAATCTGGTGTACGTCTCGCCTCTAAGCAACCCACTTAGAGGATTTCCACTATTGTAGATTAGAGATACAACTTTGAGCAATTGCGGCTTCCTAGTGTCCCATACTCAAGAACCCAATCCTCACAAGTATAAGGGCAACCCACCCAATCTCTCAATCTCACAATATCCCAAAGGTTGAATCCTCAACCTTTGTAACCACTCAACCTTGAGTGAACAACCACTCAACCTAGAGAGAATAACTTGTGTTTGGTGTTTGTTTACAATCAATACACTCTCTCAATAGAGCAAATATACAAATGAAAAGCTCTCATAACTTCTAACTCTCAAGATGAGAGGATATACAAGTGAAGTATAAGATACAAGAAATAGGCTTACAAAGCACAAAATAGAGCTAAGGATTTGTTGCTTCTTGGTTCTTGTTGGGTGTTTTTTTGTGCTTGTGTTCTTCTTGCATTTATAGAGCCAAGATAGCTGTTGAGGAGTCCCCTAGCCGTTGCAAGATGATGGCTCTGCGCATAGTGGGATTTGAGTGCTTGTTTTCCACTTAAGTCTGTCTATTTAGTGGTGTTTCCCACTATGTGAATCGATTCGTAGATCCTTGAATCGATTCAGAGTATTCTGTTTTATGCATTTTGGAGTTCCAGAGTCGAATGAATCGATTCGAGCCTTGTTTGAATCGATTCAGAGCATTCTGTTTTGGGTTCCTGGTCTGTCAGCATCGTGTGAATCGATTCAGGGTCCTTGTGAATCGATTCAGGACATACTGTTTGCAATCTTAGTGACTTCCAGGGCTGTGAATCGATTCAGGGTCATGGTGAATCGATTCAACCCATTCTGTTTCTCATTTTTATGACTTCCAGGGCTGTGAATCGATTCAGGGTCATGGTGAATCGATTCAACCCATTCTGTTTCTCATTTTTATGACTTCCAGGGCTGTGAATCGATTCACTCGTGCTTGAATCGATTCAGGCTCTTCATTTTGACATTTTCTCATGCCTGTTGGTCATCCATTTGAATCTAATGATGCATGGTTGCTTTCCTTTTGTTTGATTCATTGGTTTCTTCATCTCTTGAACCTTTGTGAGATCATTTTCTTCTTTTATATGATATCTCTAGTTGTTTTTGATTCTTTGAAGACTTCCTATTGCTTGTTTCCATTGTCATTATCAAAACCTGTTATCACATGCAAATACATTCTCCCCCTTTTTGATGATGACAACCAATGGCCATCTCTTGGGGTGTTTATTAGCCAATAACAAGTTATGAAAACTAATGTCTCTGTTTTAAGCAATTATTTCTTTTAAGAAAATAGGTCTCCCCCTTTGTTTTTCAATAAAACCATCAAATTATCTCAATCGTTGAAATGATGTCGCACATGTATCACATTCACATATATCGCACATATATCATATCGCACATGTATCTCTCTATTTCTCCCCCTTTGTCATTATCAAAAACAAATGTTGGGAGTATGCAGTAAATAGAGTAATAATCGCAGGCAATGCAGTTGAGATAAAGAAAAATGATTAACCAAACGAGATAATTGTTCAACCGACATAGTCATAAAGCAAAGTAATAAACCAAAACGAGATAATTGTGCAAATTAGTGACCAAAATAGAAACCAAAGTAAACAACCAAGTCTGAATGTGAAATAGAAAGAAAGAAAAATAAAGATCAATCATGGATGTGGGAAGTGGATGCTGGATATCTGGGTGGCAAGCTCCGTGTATCGCTCTTCCATGTTTGCTTCAATCCTGTCCAGTCGAGCGTAGATGTTTGCTTCCATGGAGTTCAGGCGCTGGTCCAGGTGGGCAGTGAGTCTTGTGAAAAGATCATCAGTAGGAGCGGGTGGAGGAGGAGGAGGAGTGTCATCTTCAACTTCATGACGGGGACGCCTAAGAAATTGCCACCTGCCTTGGTATTCCACAATATTCATCTTAGTGAGATGAGATTTGCCAATAGGTGCTTTGGGACCAACCACTTCCTTGATTTCATTTTTCAAGTCCACTTTAAAATGGTGGAGCAATTTGGTAATGAGTATGGCATATGGAAGATGAGCGAGGTTTTGGGCTTCAATCATGTGATGCCTAACCAAGTCAATCCAATTTATGTCTTTCTCATTGACAATTGCCCAGAGCAGCAAGATTTGGGCCTCATTTAGCCTTGCATAATTTCCACCGGAGGGGAGGAGAATTTTGACAAGGACAAAGTGCAAGAGGCGGTGATGGAGACTTAAGGTGCCAACCGTGCTCGAGGGACCTGCAAGATTAAAGAAGGCTCTTGCCTCTAATGGATTATAACTCCATGCAAGAGGAGGTTCTTTGCCATGGAAGGAAGCGTTGCTAAGAGGGAGTAAGCCAACTTGATTCATTACCTCATTATCAAGAATGATAGTCTTACCTTTCACTCGGGCAATATAGCGAGCATCTTGAAGGCGTAAAGTGGAGTAGAATACACGAATCAGTTCGGGGTAGATTGCTACTTCCTCAAGAGCCATGAAGCCAACTAGCTCTTGTTGATGTAAGGTGGTGAGTAGAGGAAGTCCAGATGCTTCAAAGAATGGGAGATCAAGCCAATGAGGAGAAATGAGATTTTTCTCAGAGAATGAAGATTGGTACCTTTCAAGATCCTTTTGGGTAGTGAATAATCTAGATAAATCAGAGTGTTGAGGCATGGAGGCTGCAGCAGTGTTTGCACGTTGCTTCTTGCGAGGTTGAGAGGAGGAAGCCATGGAAGATGAAGGATTTGAGTGGAAGGTTGAGGAGATGGGAGGTTTGAGAAGAGAGAGTGGGAGATAGTGGAAGAGTGAAATGAGGAAGTGTGTGATTTAAAGACTTGAATCAGCGTGAATATGCAGTAACTGACGCGTGAATCGATTCGAAGGATGGGTGAATCGATTCGAGCGTTACTGATTTGAGAGAAATGGAAGGGTCAGGTGCGTGAATCGATTCGAGGATGCTGTGAATCGATTCGAACCTCTCTGTTTGAGGGAATATGGACCATCAGGTGTTTGAATCGATTCAAGAGGAGTGTGAATCGATTCGAACGATGCTGTTTTGAGGATTTTTGAACCATCAGGTCTTTGAATCGATTCGAGGGGATGCTGAATCGATTCGAAGGGCTGTTTTCACTCCAAAAAATCATTTCTTTCCATTCCAATATATTCAAGGCATGAGGAATTCCATATAGGATCATTAAATCTCCATTTCCATGGGGTTCTTTTGCATTAATCACTAGTAAAGGTGTCACGCAATCAATACACAAGATGAAGTGATCATTCAAACACAATTTGTCATATCAAGAATGCCCAATTCTCTTCTAATGTAAATAAATTGCTCTCTAGCCAAGGGTTTTGTGAAAATATCTGCTAGTTGCCTAGAGGTTTCAACATGTTCAAGTACACAATCCCCTTTTAACACATGATCTCTAATAAAGTGATGCCTAATCTCAATGTGCTTGGTTCTAGAGTGCATTACTCGATTTTTCGAGATATTAATGGCACTAGTGTTATCACATTTAATGGGGACTTTATTCAAGGTAATACCAAAATCAAGAAGTTGTTGTCTCATCCAAAGAATTTGAGCACAACAACTACCAGCGGCTATATATTCTGCCTCAGCCGTTGATAATGCAACACTTGCTTGTTTCTTGCTATGCCAAGAAACAAGGGAACTTCCAAGCAAATGGCATGTACCACTAGTACTTTTTCTATCAAGCTTACACCCCGCAAAGTCGGAATTAGAATATCCTAAAAGATTACATTCAACGCCTTTGGGATACCATAAGCCAACATTTTGAGTACCCACAAGATATTTCAAAATTCTTTTTACGGCAGTCAAATGTGATTCTTTAGGACATGCTTGATATCTAGCACACATGCATACCGTAAACATAATATCAGGTCTACTCGCAGTTAAATACAGTAAGGATCCAATCATACCTCGATATTTGGTGATTTCAATGTCCTTACCCTTTTCGTCTTTGTCTAGATAGCAAGATGTGCTCATGGGTGTAGCTATCTCGTTTGCCTTGTCCATTCCAAACCTTTTAAGTAGTTCCTTACAGTATTTAGTTTGGCTAATGAACGTTCCATCAATGGCTTGTTTTATTTGTAGTCCAAGGAAAAAGGTGAGTTCTCCCATCAAGGACATTTCAAACTCATTCTGCATAATCTTGGCAAATTCTTGACAAAGATTTTCATTAGTAGCACCAAATATTATGTCATCTACATAAATCTGTACCAAGAGGATGTCATTATGTTTGCATTTTATAAACAATGTAGTATCAACCTTTCCTTTTTCAAAGTTGTGTTCTAAAAGGAATTTGCTTAGTCTTTCATACCAAGCTCTTGGAGCTTGTTTCAAACCATATAAAGCTTTTCTCAATTTGAAGACATGGTTTGGAAATTTATGATTTTCAAAACCGGGAGGTTGATCTACATAAACTTCTTCTTGAATGTAGCCGTTTAAGAACGCACTTTTGACATCCATTTAATACAGTTTGAAATCCATACTACATGCAAAAGCAAGCAATAATCTAATGGCTTCTAACCTAGCTACGGGAGCATATGTTTCTTCATAGTCTATTCCTTCTTCTTGGTTGTAACCCTTTGCAACTAGTCTAGCTTTGTTTCTAGTTATTATACCATTTTCATCTAGCTTATTTCTAAAAACCCATTTGGTGCCTATTATTAGATGATCATTGGGTCTTGGCACAAGTTCCCAAACTTCATTTCTTTCAAATTGGTTTAACTCTTCTTGCATGGCCAACATCCAATGTTCATCAATAATGGCTTCATCAATATTTTTGGGTTCTATTTGGGATACAAAAGCTAGGTGATTACAAGTATTTCTAATAGCATTTCTAGTACTTACACCTTGAGTCATTTCACCTATGACTTTGTCTAAGGGATGATCTTTCAAAGTTACCCATTCTTGTTGTCTCTCAAGTTGTGCTGCACCTCCATCATTGTTGACTTCTTCTTCTTTGTCTTGCAAGTTCATTTCTTGAAAAGTACCTACAAGATCATCAACATCTTCCTTTCTCGGAGGGTTATGGCTATTTTCATCAAATTTGACATGAATAGATTCCTCAATGGTATTTGTTTGTTTGTTGAAAATTCTATAAGATTTACTAGATTGAGAATATCCTAGGAATATTGCCTCATCAGATTTTGCATCAAACTTTCCTAGATTATCCTTTCTATTGTTGAGCACAAAACATTTACATCCAAAAATATAAAAGTATGCAATGTTGGGTTTTCTACCCTTGTAAAGCTCATAGGGGGTTTTCTTTAAAATAGGCCTTATCAAACATCTATTCATAACATAACACGCGGTGTTTACCGTATCGGCCCAAAAATGTTTTGCAATATTGTTTTCATTTAGCATGGTTCTAGCAAGCTCCACTAAAGATCTATTCTTTCTTTCAACTACTCCATTTTGTTGTGGAGTTCTAGGAGCTGAAAAGTTGTGATTAATACCATGTTTTTCGCAAAACTTTTCAAAAGATTGATTTTTAAATTCTCCCCCACGATCGGTTCTAATGGATACAATTTTTGAATTTTGCTCATTTTGGATAATCTTTGCAAGTTTCTTGAATGCATGATATGCTTCATTTTTATGAGCAAGAAACAATGTCCATGTATATCTTGAATAATCATCTACTATAACTAGACCATAGTAATTACCTCCAAAGCTTTTGATTTTGGATGGTCCAAATAAGTCCATGTGCAAAAGTTGTAAAGGCCTTTGAGTAGAAACAATGTTTTTGGATTGAAAAGATGCCTTTACTTGTTTTCCCTTTTGACATGCATCACAAAATCTATTTTCAAATTTAAGCTTTGGTAGACCAATTACTAAATCTTTAGAAACAAGTTTGTTCAAGTGGTCTACATGTATATGAGCTATTCTTCTATGCCATAGCCATGTTTCATCCTCTTTTGAAATGAAGCATTGTTCATCATTTGTAGACAAACTATCCATATCAATCATGTAAATATTATCAATTCTTTGGCCTACAAACTTAATTTCCTTATTAGTCTTATGCTCAATTATGCAACAATTTGATTCAAATAAAACTCTATATCCTTTGTCACATAATTGACTTATGCTAAGTAGATTATGCTTGAGGCCTTCAACATACAATACGTCACTTATGGAGGTGGAAGAATTCTTACCAATATTTCCAATGCCTAGGATTCTTCCTTTAGTGTTGTCTCCGTAGGTGACACTTCCTTTCCTTTTGGGAATGAATGATGTAAATTTGGTTATGTCTCCCGTCATATGCTTTGAACACCCGCTATCCAAGTACCAATGGGTGTTGCTTGCCTTGAAGCATACCTACAAAACAAAATCATTTTAGAGAACTAGGTACCCATTTTATGTTGGGTCCTTTAAGGTTAGCTTGTGGAGATGTTCCTTTGGGAACCCACACCTTTCTTAAGACCTTTGGTCCTAGTTTCCTAACACTACACTTATAAGCACTATGTCCTTTGGTACCACAATGATTGCATTTCATAAAAGGTGAGGAGGATTTGCTTGGTGGTGCAAAGAAGTTTTTATAGTGCTTCTCCATTTTGTGATTACTATGTTCATGGTCATATCCTAAACCGGTTTTACTAAACATGCATTTTTGTTGCCCAAGTAGGATATTTAAGTTATCTCTTCCATTTGTGAATTTCTCTAGTGTCCTATTTAGGTCTTCAACCTTGGTTTCTAATACAATGCACCTTTTTGCAAAAACACATGGTTTATCCTTAGAGCATGTTTGAACTTTCTCTAGTTCTTCTTTTAAGCTCTCATTTTCTTTACATACTTCCATGAGATGCAATTCAAGGGTATCACTAGTTTTCCTAGATGCTTTGAGTTTACTAGAGATTTTTGTAAATTTATCATATAATTCTTCAAATGCATCTAACAGCTCATTTTTATCTAAGTCAAGAATATTTACCTCATTATCTTCTTCTTGATGATTTGCCATTAAGCAAAGATTGGCTTGCTCATCTTCCGAGTCGTCGGAGCTGCTCACATCATTCTCATCCCAAGCAATATAGGCTCTTCTTCTTCTTTGTTTGTCCTTGCCCTTCTTTTTGAGGTTTGGACAATCGGCTTTGAAGTGCCCTTCCTTGCCACATTCAAAACAACTTGGTGAAGAGGAAGTTTCATTAGAGGTAGGTTTCTTACCTTGGGGCTTAAAGTTCTTTTGGAACTTTTTGTTCTTCATGAATCTTCCAAATTTTTTTACGAATAGCCCGAACTCTTCTTCTTCATCTAAGTCACTGCATGATTCTTCCTCATGCATGGAGGTGGCTTTGAGGGCTAGCCCTTTCTTCTTGGTGGATTTCTCCTCTTCCTCGGCTAGCTTCAATGCCTTAAGTTCTTGCTCTTGTTCTTGCAATTTTCCAAAGAGTGTTGCAAGAGACATTTCATTGATGCTAGGAGATTGTTTTATTGCTGTGACAAGAGGTTGCCATTCCCTGCTAAGACTTTTCAAAATTTTATGCACAAGCTCTTTGTTAGTATATACTTTGCCAAGAGTAATAAGATGGTTGATAATAAGTGTAAACCTTTTTTGCATATTTACAATAGATTCTCCTGAATTTATCCTAAAGCATTCATATTGGCTAGTCAAGGTACTAATTTTGGAGTCCTTTACATCATTAGTACCTTCATGGGTTACTTGAAGAGTATCCCACATTTCTTTAGCAGTTTGGCATGTCATTATCCTAAAAAATTCATCTTGTCCTAAAGACATAGTAATGAGATTTTTGGCCTTGTAGCCATATTGGACTTTCTTTTCTTCCTCGCTTGTCCATTCATCTATAGGTTTTTCAACATTCTTGCTATCTATAGTATGCATTGGTATATAAGGACCATTTTCAATGGTATTCCATATTCTCAAGTCGATTGATTGAATGAAGATTTTCATTCTTTCTTTCCAAAAGGCATACCCTTCCCCATTGAAAGCGGGAGGTCTATTTATTGCACCACCCTCGGGAAAAACATTTTGAGAACTTGAGGCCATTTAATCTCTTGAAGCTGTTAAGCTTGATCTACCAAGAGTCAAGCTCTGATACCACTTGTTGTTCAAGTGGCCTCAATACTCAAGAGGGGGGGTGAATTGAGTTTTAAAACTTTTGATTGGAATACCTTTGAAATTGATTTTTATAACCAAGTTTGTGAGATTATGCAAGTGAAATAGAATGGAGGATAACAAGCAATGCACTATAATGAGAAATGTTGCTGAAGCAATTTACCAAACACTTGGTGTGCAATATTAGAGATATAACAAATTAAGCAAGTTCAAGTATGCTCCTCTCAACCAATCAATACCAATCAACAAATATGCAGTAAATGAAAGTAAAAGAGTAAGGAAGAGAAGCTTGCAAACCGATATAACGAGTTCCACCCAATCCGGTGTACGTCTCGCCTCTAAGCAACCCACTTAGAGGATTTCCACTATTGTAGATTAGAGATACAACTTTGAGCAATTGCGGCTTCCTAGTGTCCCACACTCAAGAACCCAATCCTCACAAGTATAAGGGCAACCCACCCAATCTCTCAATCTCACAATATCCCAAAGGTTGAATCCTCAACCTTTGTAACCACTCAACCTAGAGTGAACAACCACTCAACCTAGAGTGAATAACTTGTGTTTGGTGTTTGTTTACAATCAATACACTCTCTCAATAGAGCAAATATACAAATGAAAAGCTCTCACAACTTCTAACTCTCAAGATGAGAGGATATACAAGTGAAGTATAAGATACAAGAAATAGGCTTACAAAGCACAAAATAGAGCTAAGGATTTGTTGCTTCTTGGTTCTTGTTGGGTGTTTTTTTGTGCTTGTGTTCTTCTTGCATTTATAGAGCCAAGATAGCTGTTGAGGAGTCCCCTAGCCGTTGCAAGATGATGGCTCTGCGCATAGTGGGATTTGAGTGCTTGTTTTCCACTTAAGTCTGTCTATTTAGTGGTGTTTCCCACTATGTGAATCGATTCGTAGATCCTTGAATCGATTTAGAGTATTTTGTTTTATGCATTTTGGAGTTCCAGAGTCGAATGAATCGATTCGAGCCTTGTTTGAATCGATTCAGAGCATTCTGTTTTGGGTTCCTGGTCTGTCAGCATCGTGTGAATCGATTCAGGGTCCTTGTGAATCGATTCAGGACATACTGTTTGCAATCTTAGTGACTTCCAGGGCTGTGAATCGATTCAGGGTCATGGTGAATCGATTCAACCCATTCTGTTTCTCATTTTTATGACTTCCAGGGCTGTGAATCGATTCAGGGTCATGGTGAATCGATTCAACCCATTCTGTTTCTCATTTTTATGACTTCCAGGGCTGTGAATCGATTCACTCGTGCTTGAATCGATTCAGGCTCTTCATTTTGACATTTTCTCATGCCTGTTAGTCATCCATTTGAATCTAATGATGCATGGTTGCTTTCCTTTTGTTTGATTCATTGGTTTCTTCATCTCTTGAACCTTTGTGAGATCATTTTCTTCTTTTATATGATATCTCTAGTTGTTTTTGATTCTTTGAAGACTTCCCATTGCTTGTTTCCATTGTCATTATCAAAACCTGTTATCACATGCAAATACATATCAGACTCAACCTTAGGTCCAAAATCACTTGTAAGGTCTGGACGTAATGGCATGCCCTTTTGGCTTGATGGCTTAAAGAAGAGTAGTAACATGGTTTCAACATCTGGAATACCAGAATATTCATGCAAGTATGTTTTTCTTATGTTGAATTAACTTCATGTGCTATTCTTGTTTTTAGATGAACAACAAATGAATTTTTTGTACATTTACCTGTCTTGAGATTGTTTGAATAACAATTAGTTGTGTATTTATACTTTCTTTCTGTTTAATCCATTTATTCACTCTTCAGGGATTTGCAAAAAACAACATATAATTTTACAACACTGATAGGACAAGGTGCATTTGGTCCTGTTTATAGAGCTCAGATGTCTACTGGCGAGACTGTTGCAGTTAAAGTTCTTGCAACTAATTCTAAGCAAGGGGAGAAAGAATTTCACACAGAGGTGAAAATGGCTCCCAGAATAATTTTTTATTATTTTGATAACCATATTGATAAAATTAGTTTGTGAGTTTCAGAGGAAAGTTTATGTTAAATAGGGTAACTTAATTATATCCTTTGGGAAATCAAAATGTGATAAATTGGATAATTACACAGTATACTAAATGATAATATTCCCCCTACATAATATGTTTGCATAAATTTGTTTTGTGTTACATTTCAATGAATCCTTGGTATGAAAAATTTAAGGCATGAAAATTGTTGGATACAGATTTGAAAATAATCAGTCTTAATTGACTGATTATCTTTTCCCTAGTTTTTATTAGTTGGACCAGCTATAATATTGTTTATTGACCTTCCTCGAAGGATTATTTTAACACTCCAGATTTATATTGTTCAGATTGTTTCATTATTAGGTTTATTCTTCTCCAATCTAGACTCCTAAATTTGTATATAGTCTTCATCATTTATTTGACCAGTAATTCATATTTGAATTAAGGAATGAAAAACAATATCAGAATACACTCTGAGCCATGTTTGGACGTTGGATCCTTATAAAAGCCATCATACCTCCATGGCTTACAAGCAAGAGAGCCCTACCTGAGCCATGAAATTCGAATAGGTAGATGGTATATCAAACATCCCCAACCTAAACATGGGTACCATTCTACCCATCAATGGCTACAAACTTGATGGTCAGAACTATACCAAATAAGCCAGATCAACCAAATTTTCCTGTAATGAGAGGGAAAGGAGGGATATATCTCCGGTGTTGCCAGAGAACAAGCAAAAGAGGATCTCAACAACCATAAATGGAAAAAAAAGTTTTAGGACAGCTTGAGGACTTCATGGCTACTAAACAAATGTAAAATAAGAGAGAATCTAGAGATAAATCTGATTTATTCTAGGCTCTTGATGATTTGGTCAGGTCCTTTAAAGGGAGTGAGTTATTGGAAATTCTGACTGTTATTAGTAACATGTGCAGATAAACTTGAATCTGGATACCAGCTCTAATGAGCACCAGAATTAGCAATTAAGGCCTGATGAACTTGATTGAAGCTGGTGTTAGGCATAGAGGCATAGTGAACAAGCCTGGTTGAAGTTGGTACAATGGATTTAGGAGCTGAGTATTGTTGTGACTGATGAGAAGATTATTGGTGATTGAATCTATCATAACAGATGGATGCATCCTGTCCAAACCTATGGTATGCTTAGGCACTGGATGGAACTCCGACCATGGCCACGAGAACCACAATCGCGGAAGTTGCGACCATGAAAGCCATGGCCTCCTTGTGAATGAGAAAGCTGATTCTATGAATTGAACTTCAACAAGTCATCGTCACTTGCAGCTACATGAATTTGAGGTTGTATAGATGAGTGAGATTGAGAAAGATTAACAGAGATCTCAGTTGATTCCTTCTTATATCTTTTCGATTGAGCCTCATGTGCCAAAAGTAGTGCCTCGATTTTAGAAATTGGAACCAAATCAAACCTGAGAGTGGTGATTGATATAAAATCCCTAGGTAAGCCTTGTAGAATTGCATCAAGGTGCTCAACATTTGAGATTGTTTCTCCGACAGAAAATAAAGAATCAACGATGAGTTTGATGCATAAAAGGTAGTAGAAGCTGAAAAAGGGGGTGAATAGAGAATATAGAGTATGCAGAAGTGGAGTAAATTGTGAAGGCAGATGAATGAGGTGTTGTGGTGGCTAAAGATGATGTAGAGGATAGTGAAGAGCTGGGTTTGGTGATACAGGTGTGGATGAATTGGGTGAGGAGGGTTTGGTGATACAGGCATAATTCAATGAAAAAATAAAAGCCCTATTAAGCATAATCTTGATTTTATTAAGCATAATCCTACCGAAACAAAATACTTTTAGTAACATAATTCTACTCTATCATAATTCTGAAATAAGCCTCCATAGTCTCTACAAATCCTAAATAATTCTGAAGTAAGCCTTCATAGTCCCTATAAATCCTAAATAGGTTTAATTTTCATATTGAGAAGCATCAAAACTAAAGCTTAAGGGATAAAATAACAAAAACTTAGAACACAACAACAATAGGAGCAACAAATCAAGTAGTCTAAAGTTTAATTGAAAATAATAAACTGATGGGAAACATTTAGAGGTGAGGCCACCTAAAACCATCATTGGAAGTTCACATTATGTTGAGTTAAGTACGTTCACATGATGCCTCATGCCAAAACAAAGTTACTATAATCTCCAGTACAATTTATTTTATTTTAATAGGTTTTTATGAATATGTTTTAGCCTTTCAAGAACACATACAACTTTGTATTACAAAATATCTACTAATAACTTTCCTATGTTTTGCCAATTATAATCAAATTTTAGTTTAGAGTCTTATTAATAACATACTAAAATAATTCTTCAAACAGAAAAGGTATATTCCAGTACAGCTCAAGTAACAAAATACTTATCAACATACTAAAATAATTCTTCAAATAGAAACCACAAGAACAAGGTAGAGGACTTACCAGACTGAGGTCAGAGGTCGGAGCGTAGAGAACAAAGCTTGCCGCGGAGGTCGTCGAAGCGCACGTCGGAGGCTAGTATTCGCAACCAAAACAGAGAGGGAAAGTGAAAAAGCATGAGAAAAAGCAATGAGAGGGACAAAGTCTAGAACAATTGAGAATATGCTTTGGAAAGACAAGTATAAACAATAGTAACCAAGTGATTTTGAGAAAATAAATGAGTTAAATTCAAATTTGTGTTAAAAATTCATGAAATTGGTGTATATTGTACATATGCATAGATGGGTGCAATTGGATTATAAACATTTGAAAACAATTTCATTTTCAATAAATAAACATTTCATATAGAATGTAGCATATGAAATGTACTAATGCAATTCATTTCGTATCGTATTCAACCACTTTCTGATAACCAAAGCAATAAAAATACCAAGGTTGAGCAAAAGAGAGGGACTTACATTGGAGGGTCGGAGGCTGGTTAGAGGAAACGCAATGGAGAAGCAGGGCTGTGAGGGTGAAGAAGTAAATGACACACGAAGGGGAGAACTGAACAATGTACGGTGGGGGAACAGAGTTGCTCAAACACCAGTAAGGGAGAAGGTGAAGGGGGTTAGCAGAGAAAAGAGAAAGGAATGGAGAAACAGAAAAGGGGCTGGGAGAAGAAGTGAGCAAGCTAGGGCAAATAAATTAGGGGAAATAGGCTTAATTAAGGTTTAGAAATTAGCAACAGTGACAATACCATCACTTAACCCGTCACAAGAACGCCACGTGGCTGCAACCTATTCGCAACTTATCCACGTCGACCAACCTCAGCGACGCAAACATAACGTCATCACTAAAAGGACCCGTCGTAGCGACATCACACAGACATCGTGGCTACCTTAAACTTATACCTAAGCCCAACCATAGCGACGAAATCAACGATCACCATTCTCTAGAAAGCAAATTATTTGGAGGGAGGGGAAAAACTAGCTACGGTGATCTACGTCAGTCGCTACCTTTTGATGAACTATAGCGACAGAATCAACGACCACCATTCTCTGCTTTCATTTAGTGACAGACCAGATTCGTTGCTACATTTGGTGCCATCAAAACAAGACAGAAAGAAAATTATTTGGAGGGAGGAAAAAATAGCTACGGAGCCTTACGTCTGTCACTACCTTTTGATGAACTTAGCGACGCCAACACGCAGTCGCTACTTTACACGCTAACAAAAACTTGGAGGGAAACCAAAAAAATGGAAGGAAGGAAATCTTAGCAACCGGGTCAGCAACGATTGTGAGGTAGCGACGGTTGTAGCGATGGACTTTGGTAAATTTTAGTGACGGGATTCTGTTGGTCACTAATATGGTAACTAGTTTTCTTTCCTTGGTCCATTTTCCCTTTTTGGTCGCTAATCTAGTTGCTAATTAGCGACGGCGTGTGCCGGTCGCTAACCTCAAGTAGCTATCAGAGGTTTTTTTAGTAGTGTTGGATGAGCCGAGTGACTATATACTAAGTGCTTATATATCGAGTGATTGTGTGCTGAGCGGTAGTATGTCGAGTGGTTGTATATCGGGTGATTATGTATTGAAATTGGGGGAAGTTGTTTTGCTCATTTGTTTGTGTTAGTGGGTAGTCACATCATTTTTCGAGGGAAGATTTAGAGGGGACACATGTCTAATTATGGGTAGTCGTCGTTTCATTTTTCAAGGTAGTGTATGAATGAGGCAGTTTCTATAATAATGGGGCGTTTTGTATCCCTATGACCTTGAATACGCCCTTGGGAGTATGGCGTTGTTTTAAGTGTTGGTGAGATTTTTGCCATGTGTCAGGGGTAGTTGCTCCTGATAGGTCATCATGGCATCGTGGTCGTAAAATAGGTGACGTCTCTCCTTATCATTGGATCCATTTTTGGGCTTTATGTCACACCCCGGTTTTCTGGACCCAAATCCCGATGCAATCAAGATAAATAATCAATAAAAATATGAATAAATTTTTCACGTTTAAAATGACTTTGAAGCACTACTTCAATTACATCAAGACCCGACTCACAAAAGACCGAAGAGTGAAATTTAAAGATTTATAAACTAGATCGCTAAATAAAACGCCTATAAGTGTTTACAAAAATATTAGAGTTTACAGTGGAAGAAGAATAGGTATACTGGGCACCCGCCTAGTCCCATATATGAAGATATGAGAAAAGGCTCGACAAGTCATGCAAATACATAACATGAGCCTATTAGGCCACAACCAAACAAACATCCAAATACCATTCATCACCATTTGAAAATTTCAACCTCAATTCATGAATCATCAAAAATTCTACACATACAATAGGACTACATGTCCAACATCATTTCATTCATCAAAATGGGCATAAATTCCAATACTCCAAATATCAATACATCATTCATATACATTGCTATCTATACAATATCATCAAATCAATGATTATTAACTATCATCTTATACAATTCAATCATCACAATATAATTAACATTTGTTACCGGCCAAGGCTTTCCATTATAATTATTTACCTTCCTCGAAAGCTTTGGTTCAAAGAAATGATCTCATCCCATGATAATCCTGCATCACAATGCTAAAAAGGAGACAACATGAGAGAGTGAGTTATACATTCAAAATGATGAATTTAAATACATTATGATCATGTGTACATGCTTACAAACATCATGTGTGCTTTGTAATTAAATCATCAAGCGTTAAATAACCATCATCAAGATATCATCTTAGGTATACTAGCCTCATTATTCACAATTCATGTCAAGCACTAGCCTTTTTATCATCATAGGCATTCACAATTATCAACATTAAGTCATTTAAATCTTTAATCAATTAACACTCTCTCAAGAGGTTCTCATCTCTTTTTTGGTAATCTCCATCTCAAATGCCATGTACTTATGGCTAATGCATATGTCAACTGTTTAATACATATGCAATGGATCCATTTCAATCATCCATGCGTACATGGTATCTCAAGTGATCGCAACCACTTATAATTCATCAAACATATGTCCCTCATGCAAGGGTCAATTTTCATAGAATCCTACAGGATCTTTCATTATGATCACAACCATATTTTTAATCATTCTTATATTGGTTTCCCGCCATGCATGGGGTACTCCCCTCATAGTCCTGTAAGATCATTGTCATTTCAATACACTGGTGATCACAACCACCTTTATCATTTCAATCTGTCATGTGATCGCAACCACAGACTCATTCCCCCACGCATAGGGTACTCAATCTCATAGAATCCCGTAGGATTTTTATCATTTTAGTATAGTCGTGATCACAACCATGTTCATTATTCTCAATATACTGGTAATCGTAACCACCTTTATTCATTCACATATTGGTTTCTCGTCATGCATGGGGTACTCCCCTCATATAGTCTCACGGAACCTTTCAGTGTAATCGCAACGACATATTCAATGCTATGCTATGCATGCCATGATTGCAATAATGCAATAATGCATATGCCAAACCTTAACCTCATAAGGATTTCTCACCCTCTCACTTAGGGGGTATGCTTTCCATTTAGTATTGCCATTAGAGGCATACAATTAACCATAAGGCCTCTCAAGGCACAACATTCATAGCTACATCAAACTACGCATGGTAATCAAAAAAATATCAATCATCGTAGCATTAATCCACGCATGGAAACCAACTAGGCATGTTAATAAATACATTTCAATTTCATAGCATCATATGCTTGCCAATACAATTCAAGATTATATATACAAGATTACACTTGCATCAAACACAATGACATTGCAATCATCAATAATAATAATCACCATTTAATCAAGGGTATGTTCAACAACAATATCCCTTTTCATTCAACATCATTAGTCGTCATTCAATATGGGTGGCAGCATCCATGTTCAATCATTATCGATATTAACCCCAATCCCTTGATTTTTAATGACTTATTTCCATTCAATTGTCCCCTTATTGGTTTCATCATCATTCAAGGTGTGTTATATAGCCACATCATTTACTTGGAATTATCAATCATCATGTCATATTATTAGTGGTGGAACATTCATGTTTTTATAACATGATTTAGGCATATACACATTTTGCCAATCTCTTAAGTCAATCTCAAACACCACTAAGACACACCACAATCATATATTCTCAATACCATCACATGTTTTGCACGACGAAACAAAGTTTAGATAACAACAAGTTCATGTCAAATTTCAACATCAAGGTGTATGAGGAAAGTTCATTCTTAGTCTTAAAAATAGTGGGATATGTCACAAATATTGCCTATTAGTCCCAATTTGACAATCATAAAAAGTTGGGTTCAAAACCCTCTTAAATATGAGTTTTTCAATGTAGTAGGTCTGGTGTTTTATGCCTAATGAGAGTTAGAAAACTCCAATTGAGGTAAGACCAATTTTCACACCTCCATAACATTATTATCTATAACTTTCATGAAGAAGTCGGAGGCCAAAAATGTCATTAAGATACCCAAATGAGCCAAAAATAGAAAGCGAAAAACAACAGTTAAAAAAATAATGATAGTGGCCACAAATAGGGCCATGAATCGATTTAAGCACTCCATGAATTGATTCATGCATTTTGAAACTCCAAACAGTGAAAATATAGGGCTTTGAATCGATTCAAACCCCTCATGAATCGATTTTCATGTTTTTAAAACCCAAAATAGTGAAAAAGAGGCCCTTGAATCGATTCAAGCCCATATAAATCGATTTAAGCAATTCTAGGGGGCTTTGAATCGATTCAAGAAGCTTGTGAATCGGTTCAGACACTTCCAGCATCCCTTGAATCAATTCAAGACATTATTTTTGCAGGAAAATGCCCAAAAAGCTAATTTTTCAAACTTCCGAATACCCTAACTCACTCATATGAATTCCAAACGCTACCAAATTTGCCACAACCAAATATACACCATTTATGACATGTAACCACCGACCGCACTCAAAAATTCCCAAAAAGATGGACTTATGCGCATAAATGTGTTTAGCCCATTTTAAGGCGTTTTTGTGCAACTCAAGGGTCATTTCTTAACGGATTCGACCCGTTCTAGTTTCTACAAGTTATAAATCATGCATAGGTGCTATTGGGACTATTCCATGGCATTCAAACATAGTAAAATTCAATATAGCCCTCTTAGTTCCTCAATTTTGCATAAACCACGTGAACATAGCTTCATAATATGAACAACCTATCCATTCCTGGATTTCCATTAACAATTAAATGATGCCCATCAAAAGGGACCACTAAACATTGATTCTTGTCACACATATATAATTCCCAAAGCCAATAATTTGCCAATTATTTTATTCATTAACCCCATTCATCTCATCATTTCAATATAAGCATGGCAAGGCAAGCATGAGCATTATGATATACATAAATCATGAATTATTTAACTCATGTATTCGGAATGTAAAACTCCTCTCCTACCTCGAGAGAAGAACCACAACAATCTGTATGTTCCAAATGTCCCACCCTATTGCCTGGAATACAATCTCTTTCTCGTAGCTCAATATCAAACATGAAAATGAGGGAGAAAAGAGAAAAGATGAGCCAAGCTTTGCCTCCATGTCCAATACAAGCTTTATAAGTCCAAGGGATCCTTTTGATTTTCGGTGGAAAGGGCCATGGGTGGTGGTGGTCACGTTTTGGCAAGAGAAGGGAATAGAGAAGAAGAATAAAATGGAGTGTTTTGGGGAGGGAGAGATAATTACTGAAAAAATGAAAGGAAAAGAGAGGGGAGGGATTTTTGTTTTAAAAACTTTAACCCTTCATTAAAGCTTCTCCATTTTATTATGAACAGGATCTTCATTCGGGCTTAATACTTTATCCAAAAATTATTCCGAATACATATTTGGATTCTCAATAATATTCTTAACAGCCCTGACCAACGACATCTCAATTGGACATACTTAGTCCGATACCCATATTTTAATCGGGTATAATTTCGTCTCGTTTAGTCTCTATAAATTATGAATATCCAAAATAAATCTCATTTTAATTATTTCTAAATTCTTGGGACATGAATCAACTCATATAATTATTTATTATTTATTCCTCTCAATTAATCATTTTTATAAATTTTGTGATTTTACACTTTAAACTTTTTCCATTTTCTACTTTTTACCTTTGCAAACCCTCTTATTTGCTTATGACTTATTCTATGCTTTTTTTTTCTTGTGTGACTTATTCCTCTAAGCTATTTACTTGTGTGACTTTTTCCTCTAGGCTTTTTGCTTGTGTGATTTCTTCCTCTGGGCTCTTTGCTTCTGTTGCAATCATTGTTGGCTTTTAGGTCTTTTCTTCTTTTCACCTCCTTTTACATTATCTCAAACTCTTTGGGTCATTTTCATTCTACTTAAAAGCAACCTTTTCTTCACATTTTTCCTCTTCATTTTGTGTTGTTAGGCTGTAATGTATTTTTGTCTTTTCGTTTTTTTGCTTATCTTCGTGTAAAGATGGCTTCTTCTTCAAATGCCTTTTCTTAGGTTAGGGAGGTAGTTGTCTCTCAAGTCTTCCCTTCAGGATGAGGAATCAATTGTTAGGTTATAGTAGAATAGGGTTTTAGTGGGTCAGTGTTGGCCCCTAATGTCGAGTATGTAGGTTTTTCAAAGGATAACAAGGTTTGCCACATAAGGACAAACCCTAGGGAGTTGGACTACACCTACATGTATGAGAAATTCTTTACTCGCCTTTATTTGTCTTTCCCTTTTTCAAACTTTAAGAGGGGGGTCCTAAGTGCTCACAACATTGCTTTGATCCAGCTTCTTGCAAATGGGTATGCTTTTAGGAAGGCCTTCAGGGTCCTTTATAAGTATTTTGGGTGTACTCCCTTAGTAGCTATTTTCTTTTTCTTTTTCTATTTCCAAGCTAAGATCTTTAAGGCGGGAGTTCCAGTGGAATGGGTCTCCCTAAGCGAGGCTAGTCGTCGTCTAATAGAAGCATTTAATCAGTCCTACAAAAATTCCAAAGGGTCTTTTTCCAAGATCTAAGTATGTATTGATGTGAGGGGGAGAATTTTCTTAATAACCTGAATAGACAACCTTCATTTCCTTTATACTAGACCCAAACGCTTGTCCAGTACTAGGTGAATTGGGATGACTTGTCTCGTGTTGAGCATAGTGACATGTATTTTTTAGGGAAAGAGTTGAGGCATCATTTTAGATTTTAAGCGTTGATTTCCCTGTCCATCGACTTGAGCCCCTTGGACGTCTGAATATGTAAGTATATTCTTTTGTATGTGGTTTTTTTATCTACATATTACTTGGTTTCTTGGGTATTAATCTTTGTTTTTGTTTGTCTTTTTAGGCGATATGGCCCCTTGGAAGATGCCTGCTCATGACTTGAAGAAGGCTTATCGTGCCGAGAAGGGGGGTCAACTAAGGACGAGTCTTTTGCTACTACAACTCAAGTTATGGTTGTTGCTTCTTCGGTTTTCGTTCCTTCACCAGCAATTAATCTATTGGATCCAAAGTTTATCACACAGGTTGTGAAGAGGTAGAGAACTTAAATAGGGCCTTGTAGAGAGTTTAGTTTGGGTCTCCTGTGATCCAAGTGAGAGAGGCTCCTGAATCTTTAGAGGTCCCCTTAATCACTCAGAAGCACATGATCATTAAGTGTTTGACGGTTGCCTTTAAGCTCATAATGACCCTGCTTCTTGAGACTAGAAGCAATTTATGTGTCAGGACAACTTAGCTAGGAATCTCTTAATATCTCTATGGGATGCTCGATTACCTATTCCTCAATTCATTGACTGGGGGCTGGTTTTAGGAAAGGATAGATCCAAATTTATGGGTGCTAATCCTTTACCTGTCTATCGGGCCATAGAGATGTTTGCACTTTGGGCAGCGTCGATGGGGAACTTTTTAGATGAGTACATTGGTGCCCAATACAAAACCATAGTCACTGACTAAGGAAAGGGATGTCTTGTTGAGAAAAGTCTGAGAGACATATGAGGCATTAGAAACTAGGTGAGCTAGAGGAGCACTTGAGGTAGGAGGCTGACCTGTAAGAGGTAAAGGAAGTGGCCCTAACAAACTCAGAGGCTACTTGGGAGGAGCTTGTCGTGAAGGCTACAGATGTCGATGCGTATTATATAAGGCTTAGGAGGCACTAGAATCGATAAGGTAAGGGGCCTAAGATGCCGAGTCTCTGGCTCAAAATGTTAAGCCCTAGGCTCAGGAGAAGCGCTCAAAGTGGGAGGAGCAGGTAAGGATCTTAGGAGGGAAGTAGCAGAGAAATTTGTTTGGGGTTTTGAGCTTTGCCATAAACTGGGTTTTAAACCCTCTTCTCACTCTTTCCTAGGAGGGTGTGGACCCCCTTCAAGTTGGTGGTGGACGGGAAGGTTGTAGATCCTTTAGATTCTGAGGATGAGGATGTTGTGACCTATCCTTCCATTCTCCCTTTTCAAATTAAAGTTGGAATTCATCTTTTTTCTCCTCAGGACTAGGTCAAAGTTCCTCCTCCACCTTCTCAAGATGATATCGTCTGCTTAATTTATTTCTTTTTATACTTTTGTTTTTATTATTTTGAATTATATACTTGTCTTTATTTTGTATAAACTCGACTCTTATTTATGCTTTGCAAAATATGGTTCCATCTTAGAATTTTACCACTTTGTCATATTATGCCTTTACCACTTGGACTATGAACTTAGAAATTTTCCTTTTTTAGGCCTTGATGAAATTAGGTTTTTTTGTTTGAATGGATCTTGACGTTACTCCCTCGTTCGAGATTTTAAGAGTTTACGTAATTTAGATTTTATCATTACTCCCTCGGTTAGGATTTTAAGACTTAACTAATTTGAGTTTTGTCATTACTCCCTCGATTGGGATTTTAGGACTTTACGTAATTTGGATTTTTCTCTTACTCACTCGGTTAGGATTTAAGGACTTAACATAATTTGAATTTTGTCATTACCCTCTCGGTTGGGATTTTAGGACTTTACGTGATTTGAATTTTGCCATTACTCCCTCAGTCAAGATTTTAGGACTTAACATGATTTGAATTTGCTATTACTCTCTTGGTCGGGATTTTAGGATTTTATGTATGGAATACATAAGATAAGTTGGAAAGGGCTTATATTATTGTCGTTTCGACGAGCCTCGTTAAAACCTCTTGGGAGAAAACCCAGTGGGAAAAAACCTCTCGAATAGGAAAAATACTACCCTCATAAATGATTACATTTAGCTATAGTACATCTTTAAGTATGTAGCATTCCATGTGTGTGGGATGCTTCTTCCTTCCAATTCTTCAAGTCAATATGCCTTTTTGCCAACTACGTCTTGAATCAGGTATGGATCTTCCTAGTTGGCTGCTAGTTTCCCTTTTTCTCTAACTCTTCTTTTGTTGTCAGCCATTCTTAGAACTAAATATCCTCTTTGAAAAGTCTGCATCTAAGTAGGGTGTTCCATTTCTGAGCGGACTTTTATTTAAAGGCTTGTACCTTGTGTAGGCTATATCCCGTTCTTCTAGATTAAGATCTAGGTCTTCTCATCTCTTCATGTCATTTTCTACTTCATCAAAAGAGGTTCTTTTGAGAAAAGGTTCTCTCAACTCGATGGGAATCATTGCATTGGTGCCATAGGTAAGGTGGAAGGATATTTCGTGGGTTGCCGAGTGAGCGATTGTGTGGTAAGCCTAGAAGGCTTTGGGTAGCTCTTCTTCCTACCTTCCTTTTGCTTGTCCTAGTTGGCATTTTAACTCTTGAATAAGGACTTTGTTGGCTGCTTCAGCCTATCTATTTGTTTAAGGTTGTTCCATTGACAAAAATCTATATTTGATCCCTAAGTTTTTACAAAACTCGATAAATTATTTATCTATGACTCGTTGCCTATTATCTGAGATGATAGTGTAAGGGAACCGTGTCTACAAAAAATGTTTCTCCAGATGAAGTTTTGTACTTTGGATGCAGAGATGGTAATGAGAGGCTCAAATTTTATCCATTTTTTAAAGAGATCAAAATGACAAGTAGGTACTTCACTTGGCCTTTTCTTAGGGGAAAGGGTCCCAAGATGTCCATTCCTTAAGTGTTGAAAGGCCGGGGGGAAAGAATTTTATGCAGCGGTTCAGGGTAGTTATGTATCCTATTAGTATTTCTTTGGTAAGGCTCATATTTTTTGATGAAATCAGAGCAATATAAGCGTAGGGTGGGCTAGAAGTATCCTGCCTGGAGAACCCTGGCAGTTTGGGGCCATACTCCACCATGGTGTCTTTATTGCATATTTTGCTTTCTCTTTGCCAAGGTATTTGAGGAGTGGTAGTGTGAACTTCCTCTTGTAGAGTTGCCCTTCTATTAAAGTGTAGTTGGTCAAGTATGTTTGTATCTTTCTGGCCTTAGAAGGGACGGTTGGTAGAATTTCCTTTGTTAAGAAGGTCACTATCGGGGTTATCCATGGTTTCTCCCTGGGTGTTGTTATGATTTCCTTTATTTGTTATTCATCATTTTTTATAATGGGCTCATTGAGGGTTACCTACAATAGTGTCTTCAGATTCCTTACCTTCTTAGTACTGGAAAACTTAGAAAGTATGTTTGCGCTTTCACTCTCTGCTCAAGGGACGTGTGCGATTTTGAATAACTCAAGTCCTGTTACCAGCGTCTTGACCTGAGAGAGGTACTTAGCAAGGGTAGGGTTCTTTACTTGATAGGTTTCTTCCACCTGTTAGATAACTAATTATGAGTCGATTTTTACCTGTATGCATCTGGCTTCGAGGTCTAGAGCCACTATAATCCGGTGATGAGTGTTTTATACTCTACTTGGTTGTTATGCCTTCAACAAGAATCTTAGTGATTCCTCCATGGCAATGCCATTTGGTGATTCAAGTATTATTCGTGCTTCGCTTCCTTTTTCATTTAAGGATCTGTCAACTGAGAGGATCACTAGGGCATGCTTGGCGTCATATTCTTCCTTGTAGTCCCCTAATTCTATCATAAAATCTACTAAAAATTAGGCTTTGATTACCCTCTTAGTTCGTATCAGATTCTATATTCAGAAAGCTCTACAACCCATGTGACCATCCTTCCTGTAAGCTCAGGCTTTTGTAGGATCTTGTTGATAGGTTGGTCAGTTCTGACTATAATCTGGTGGCTGTGGAAGTATGGCCTTAACCTTCAGGTAGCGACCACAAGGCTATATGCAAACTTTTCAACTCTTTGGTATCGCGTCTTGACTACCTATAAAGTCTTGCTGGTAAAGTATACTAGTCTTTGGATCGCCCCTTCTTTTTGTATTAATATTACACTAATGGCACTTTCCCCGACTGTGAGGTAAACAATGAGTTCAACCCCTAAGTTTAGCCTCGTAAGAATCGAGGGAGAGGCTAGGTATATTTTCAAGTCCTTAAAGGATTTTTCAGATTCTTTAGTGCGTTGGAAAGTATCTAACTCTTTTTTAACACTTAGTAGAAGGGCATGGATCTTTTTGCAAACTTAGAGAGGAACCGAAAAAGGGTTCCAATCCTCCTAGTGAGACATTATACTTCCTAGATATTTTTTGGGCTCCATATTTCCAGGATGGCTTGACATTGATCTAGATAGGCTTCTATGCCCTTGTGAATTAGCTTGTATCCCAAAAATTTACCAGCTTGCACCTCAAAGGAACATTTGTCTGGGTTAAGACATATGTTATGTCTCTTTAGCTATGCAAATTCCTCTTCTAGATCTTTTAGTGTGGTTTCTCGCATCTTTGGTCTTTACCACTATGTCCTCCACATATACCTCTATGCTTCTGTCAATCTGATTAGCAAAGATTTTATTTACTAACCCCTGATATATGGTCCCTACATTCTTTAGCCCGAAGGGCATCATTCGATAGCGGTAATTCACTTTTCCCGTGGTGAAGGCAGTTTTTCTACGTCCTTTGGATCCATTTGTATTTGGTTGTACCTGGAATATCTGTTCATAAAGCTTAGGACTTGATATCCATATACCAAACGATCGATACTAGGTAAAGGATAAGGGTCTTTGGGACATACCTTATTGAGGTCGGTGAAGTCTATGCACATCCTATATTTACCGTTCGTTTTTTACCATCACTATGTTTAAGAGCCTGGTTGGTACCTGACTTCTCAGATGAAGTTGATATCTAGAAGTTTGTCTGTTTCTTCTTTCATGGCTGCCCTTCTATCGGGTCCTAGCTTGAGTTTCCTACATCACCGGTTTAGTAGCTTTGTCAATGTTCAAGAAGTGGCATATGACTTTCGGGTCAATCCCAGGCATGTCTGGTAGAGTCCATGAGAATAAGTCGACGTTGGCCTTTAGGAGATGTGGCACCCTTCAGCCTTATATAAATAAATATAATAAAGTTACCATACCACTAGGGAAACAACAATAATGCTCATGCACAGAGCTGCCCTCCCACTGGGCCAACCGGAGGAACCCCTAACATTCCATACCAGCAGCTATGTAATATGCCATGGATGCAATACAAATACAAATCATATGTATTCTTACACTATGCACCCTATCATACCACTCATCAATCATCACCATCACCAATATCACTACACATTTCTTAGTGGATTTTATTATCATTGGTTATTGCCATTGTTTCAAGTTTTAGCGTGGCATTCATAACATTTTTCCATTGCAATTCAACTTATACATAAAAGTTCATACTTGTATCAACCACAATGGCATTAACAATCATCAATTGTTCAAGGGTATGCTCAACAACAACATTCATCTTCGTTCATCATCAACATTTATCAATCAATATTTATGGTGAATACACATATATTCCCAACAACATAGAGCATATCTTTTGTCTTAATATATCATAATAATTATCAATCACCACAAAGCATACCACCAATATTTCAAATGCACATCACACATTTGCCAAACATATAACATTGTGATACTCAACATCACAATTCATCAATACTACAAAGACAAGACAAACATGTGCAATATCACACACAACAATCAACCAATACTCAATTCATGCATTTAGAATATAAAACTCCTCTCCTACCTTAAGAGTAGTAATCTGAGCGATTCAACGGTCCCGCCTCGTCGTTCGGAATAGATCCTACACCACACAATATACCATACCATTACTTTCTATTTACCCACCAAGATTTACGTATTCTCAATTAAAGACTTGGTGTTTATAACATTATCATCATCAAACCATTTTACTTTTCATTTATTTCACCACAACCACCATGGGTTTGGTGTTTATGTTTATTATTATGCATTTAAAGTTATACCCATTAATGGGTCCACACATCCATGGTCATAAACCACCATTAATGACTATTCAACATCATTAATGCAATTTACCATCATCAATAAATATTCTCCCAACATATTTAATGATACCCATACTCTCAATATCACATATTTCCTCATAAAATCCATTCTCAAACCAATATTTAATGTTTTTCCCAATTTCTAGAGCTAGGGTTTCACCAAAAACCCAACAATCATTATAAATAATCATCATCTTCCGTCATTAATTTTGTGTACCACCATTAATGCACATAAAAGCTTACATTTAAGTCACCCCACCTTAGGGTTTATATATTTAATGCTCTCATTCAATACCCATATGCATTTAATCACTCCCCCAACAACCATAACCCATAACCTAAGGTATAAGCTCATTAAAAATGGAGGGGAACTTACCTCAACCAACAAACAACAATAAGAACCAAGGGAAGGAAAATGGGTGACAAAATTTGAGAGAGAAGAATAAGGAGCTTCAAACCAACATCATCTCCTTTAAGCTTGAGAGTGAAAATGAAAATGAAGAAGAGGGAATGGGCTCACCACTTGTGATAGGTTTTAGAGAGGAAGAGGAAGAGAATAAGGATGAAGAAAAGAGAGAGCAAAAAACTCTTCTTTTGGAGGCAGAGAGTGAACGTGAAATGAAAGTGAAGAGTAAAGTTTTTATTTTTTAAAAAATTAACCCCTCAATAAAACTTGACCATTTTATATCAAATAGGATCTCTGTTCAGGCTTAATACTTTATCCAAAAATTATTCTGAAGATATATTCAGACTCACAATAATATTCTTAACAGGCCTGACAAATAGTACCTCAATCGGAGATACTTGGTCGGATACCCATATTTTAATCGGGTATAATTTCAGCATATTAAGCCTCAATAATTTATGAATACCCATAATAAATCCTAATTTATTTATTTCTAAATTTTTGGGACATGAATTAATTCATATATAATTATTTACTATTTATTCCTCTTAATTAATCATTTTTATAAATTTTAGGATGTTACAGGAGGTTGATTATGTTAGGGAATCCCATCAGGGTCAGGCAGTGGAAACACAAAGGATTCCCAAAAATAAGGATTGCAAATACAAATGTCTCAAAGCATTATGTAATTAAAGTTTTGATTTAGGGATTACCTCTTGTAGACGCACAACGAGTTCCTCGATCGAAGCAATTATAGTTTCGCCCTTAGGAGTCCACACGAGCACTCCCACCAGAAAACCAAAGATCCGAATGCTAGTACGAAATCTGATTGTAATCTAATTTCTAAGCAGTAGCCTATGAGCATCTCATGCTCTATATATAGGCTTAGGTCTTGACCTGAGCTCTCATTAAACATTGGGCTCCTGACTCATTCTAAATAAGTTAGGCCCAAATAGTTTTATTTTTAGTCCAACTAAAATAAAACTATCCTCTGGTGGGCTTACTTTATGTGTGTGACCTTATAGGTAAAATATTCGGTTATATTAATAATAAACATTTTATTATTAATATAAAATAAGAGCGGTATCTAGCAATACATCATTATGTCTGAATATTATTTATCATCGACATGACCTATAAGTGATAATTATTTTATATATTTATTCATTTTGTCATAATATCTAATTAGGCCCAAGGCATGGTCGTCGTCATCCTTGTATGGCCCAATTCATTTTACTTGATACCAGAGTAGACTTTACAGAATAAATATCTAATATTTATTCATCCTAGCATGGCCATGCATTTCGTTAGTCTCACTCCATCAAGTGGCCCATAGATATCACTCCTGTCATATAGGAGAGACAAATTCCATCTACATCACTCACATCCCTCTGCATAATTTGTCTATTACCTAATCACAATCTTTATGGTCATCTTATTACAGATAACATTTGATTGTATTAAAACAATAAACTCCTTATGTAGGAATCGTAGTGACTTCAGGTCGAAGGACTATATACCATTATCACATTGAGAACCGTTTATGATATTCATGTAACGATCCATGCAACGTTCTCATGGTGGGTCTATCCAGTACAACATTACTCTTAATGTGTACCCGTGTAAAGACTTGATATCATATATCTATGATTTGTGAGATCAAATCATCAGTACATTCACACACTAATCTTAATATATTTACATGTCCCCATGTAAATACTTGATTAGGGATATTTTAGGAATAATTCTCATATGACCTATTATTCCAGGATAAATAGCATTAAAATTAGTCTAAAAACTAAAAATACTAACTTTATTGATAAGTTAAAATTGATACATTAATAGCTCGTAGTGCATACACCAACAGATTAATGCTTCTTATAATTTCGGGTCTAGCATGGCACTAAGTTGGGTGCATTGGCTAGGTCTGTTTTGATGTGTGTCAGCTTCAAAGACTCTACCAATTTGGGTTTATTCGTGTTCCTTTTCGTCCCAAGGGTCAAACCCGGTCTCGATGTCCTCTTCCTTAATGAAGTTTTCTCTTGGCCGAAGGCTTTTGTGGTAGCATTCTCAGGTTATCTCTAGGTCTATTTGAATAACCCCAATACGTCCATCCATGAGTATGAACTCATTGTCAGGTGAAGGGTGTAGACAATTGCATCGAGTGCATTGAGTGTTGGGCGTCCAAGTGTAGCATTATAGGAACTGGGAATATAAACTACCAAGTATTTAACCATGAATTCCTTACTGTCTTCTCTTGATCTGAAGGATGTTTTTAGTTCTACATACCATAGAACTTGCATCAAGTCCCCTATAAAGCTATGGAGTGCTTTACGTACCTCTTGAGCCAAAAGTGGGGTAGGTTGGATGGCTTGAAGGACTTCCAATGAAGGATGTCTGCCAAACTTCCTTGGTTAACTAAAAATCTTCCTATCATACACTCAATTACCTTCATTACGACCACTATCGACTCGTCTTTATTCAAGACTCCCATAAGAAGATCTGAGTTTTCAAATGTAATAGCCCCACTTCTTGGAAGGTTATGTACAGAGTTGATACGTCCTTCTCTTCTTGATGTGCCAATCCTGATTCTTAGGAATCCACCTAAAATTATGTGTATAATTCTCTTTCCATCGCTCTTTATGTCTTCTGGCTGATAGGATTGAGAGCGCTCATACTCCTGCCTAGGGCGTTCCTATGGCTGTAACTCTACTTGTCTCGATGATCCCCTTTCTTGTCTTCTTCCTACTTCTCATGATGCTTCTTTTCCTTGGTCGATAAACCGCCCCAAATATCTTTATCAAATAAAATGCTCAATATGGTTCTTAAGTGACTAACAATAGTCGGTGTTATGCCCAAATGTCCTATGGAACTCGTAGAACAAGGACCTATCAGAGCCCTTCACTTATTTGCCAGACGGGAGGAGGTTGAGAAATCCCGTGCTATAGACTTCATGCATGATCTTGTCTCTACTATTGTTTAGCGGGGTGAAGGTGTCATATTTTGGATTGGGGTAAGCAACAGGTTTTGGTTCCCTATTTATCCAGGGACTTTTCCTTGGTGGATCTGCCTTTACTTTGTTGTGCTTAGAGCTCCTAAACCATTGGCTCTATGCTTCTCCATATTCATGTAACGTGTTTCCCTTTGCCTGAGATCATCCATATTGGTTGGAGCTTTTTTGGCCAAAGAGTCAAAAAATTTATCTGGGCATAATCCTATCTGTATTGCGTGAAGGGCCACCTTCAAGCTTACTTCTTTAATCTATACGGTCAATTCCTTGAAGCATGCCATGAACTACTTAAGTTTTTCCCTTCATCCCTGCTTGAGGTTGACTAAGTTGTGCGAAGTCTATTGAATATCTCGACTAGAGGTGAACCGAGTAAGAAACTTCTCTGTGAGGTATGCGAAACATGATACACTATTTGGGGGAATGTATGAGAACCAGAGAATGGTGGATTTGGTGAGGGTGATGGGGAAGGTTCTACACAGGAGGGCGTTAGACATTCCAGATATAAAGAGGTTGGTTGTTAAGATGGCGAGGTGTTCCTTTTGGTCACCTCTTCCATCGTATTTCTCCGTCACGAGAGGCTTGTAATAGGGTGGTGTGGAGGATGTCATTACAGCTATAATGGAGAGATGTGTAGAGTCAGGAACGAAGGGCTTTGGTCTATCTTCCTTTAACTTCATGGCCTGCGTGTTTTGATAGCTAGAGGCCTCTCACTCCTTCGATCAGTGGTTCCGCAAGTCTTCATTCTCCTTTCTTAATTCTTCTACAGTGCGTTGTAGTGTCTTGATTAGGGTCAGGATCTCCTCCATTTGGTCGTTGGCGCCTCGTCGTCCAACTTTTAAATCATAATTTATTAAGAATGTAACAATTAATTAAAGTTATATATGTGTAACTTCTTTACATGTATGAGTGTATATATATATATATTCTATTTTATTAGTCTTAAAAGTTATATGAACATTATTATATGTTCGATCTTTTTGAGGCTCAAAACATAATAAGTATAAGGGGTTTTTTACAAATAAATATTTTTTCATTGTTAAATTTTATAATTCAAATATCATTTTTATTTTACTTGAAATATGAAATATTAAAATTATACATTCCTGTGATGCATAATCTCAGAGGATTAAATTCTTCTGGCAAGTACACCAATCGTTAAATTTGTAATATATTTAATCGTCCCACAGGGATTGAGGTAATTACCACAACCTAGGACTAGTACAAGCTGAACCAGAGCAACACAAGATAAAATTCATTCTGTTTATGCTTTTCTATTATTTTTATGTTTTTGTAATTTCAGAAACAATATAAAAGGTGAAGTGTAATTGATGGAAGATAGGTTAGGATTGCTTCAACTCACAATTTCATCAAGAAACATACAACTAAGGATCAATCAAGCTTCAGACTCAAGAGGACAACATCGTAGGTGGTTAATCCCTAATTCCTTAGGTGATTAACACTAATTCCTAAGCATTAAACCCTACTCCCTTAGGTGTTCAGTGACAGAGAAATCTAATGTGAAATTGGGGATTGAACCCTAACTATTCACCTAATTACTAGGCCTGAATTAGTTAGGAAGCCAGAAGTTACCTAAGCCTCAACCATGATTCCTCATTGGTGAGATTCTTCAATTAGGTCTGGATTTGTCAATCCAGAAGTGTAGATCCACTTCTCAGCTTGTTACCCTTATGCTTTAGAAGATGACTTCCTTAATGTAGCTTTAAAAATCCATTAGAAGCTTCAGCAACCCCAACCCTAAGGGTTTAGCAACCCATGGAGGTGGAATCAAAGGATGAAGAAATGTAGAGAGCAATGGAAGAGAGAGTTTAGTGAGAGAAAAGGTTTAGAGAGAGGTTGAAAATCAGAAAATGAGAGTTGTATTATTGCTTTTGTGTTAAATTACAATAGAATTACAAATATATAGGTTTGTGTCTTGAACTAACTAACTAATAAAGCTAAATCTCGCATTTGCCCCAGAGGGGCTTACAAGCAATTAATTAGAAACTATACAACTGCCTAACTAACTTAAATAACAACTTCTGGTTTCCTTTCAAGCTGCGCGGATCTACGCCCACTCACCAGCGTACATACGTTGGCTTACTGCATGTATAGAAACCGGGTGCCTTCATTTACTTGACTTGCGCATACGTATGCTAAGGGGCAGCGTATATACGCTTGCTCACTAACTTGATAAATTAGATCCTGTTGCTGGGCGTACTTACGCTATGGTGCCAGCGTACATACGCTGAGGTTTTGACTTGATGCGTGCTGTATGCTTTTCTTCCCTGGAGCTGAGCGTATGTACGCCCAAATACCAGCGTATATACGCTGAGGTGCTGTTGGAATAAACCTGCATGCCTTGGATTTATTGGAACTACTCGTATATACGTTAGGAGGCCAACGTATGTACACTGGGCATACTGACTTGATGATTTGTATTCTGATTGTGAGTGTACGTAAAACCCGAAATCCAGCGTATGTACGTTGGCTCACTAGACTTGCATTTGGGCTTCTTTCTCCTCTGCGTATGTACACTCTCATTATAACGTATGTACGTTGAGTTCCTGCACCTGGATCCTGCAAAACACAAACATATAAATGCCTAACGTATGTGCGCTGGCTTTCTAGCGTATGTACGCTAGGTTATTGGATCTCTTCAATAAACAAATTTCCTTATGCTCTTATCTTTTTATCTATTTTCTTGCACAATTCAGACCCATTTGAATTAAATAATTAAAACAAGAAAGAATTGCAAATCATTACGTAACAATGCCAAACACAACAATATTTGATGGATTAAGTTAAATTAAAGATAAATTTATTAAGTCTTTTCAAGACTTATCAGCCTATAAACTCTATAGTCTAATAGTAATAATGATATTATTATAAAATCATTAGGAATATAGTAATAATCCTAATAGACTATGACGTTATCGACAAAATCATTCATCAATTTTCTCTTCTTTTTTGAATTTGGTTAGGGGAACTAGCATGAAGGGAAATAGGCTTGACCGATGTTAGGTTTACTAGGCCAAGGTCTTGTTGGTCCTTACTTGTAAAGCTTGAGCCTACCTGTTACTTGACATAGACTATACTTTTATGTCCGGTTTGCCCTATTTAGAAACTTGATTTAGTCTAATAGTATGCTTAAAACTTTATTTGTATTAAAACCTGTAAAAACCCAACAAACATATACTAAATAGATAATAAGCTCATCTTAAATAAAAAATGAGTTTATCAACCTATATAAAATACATATTTAATTATCAATTTTACGTATTAAAGACATTTTGAACATATTTTAATTTTATAAATTTTACTTTATAGAAATCATGTGAATTTATAAATTGTAATTATAATATATCATTAACTATGTTTTATTTATAAAATCATATAAGAGTTAAAAATGTCAACTTGATTAATAAATAAAACAATATCAACCTAATAGATTAAAAAGAGAGTAAACTCATTAATATACTCCTAAGATTTGTTAGGTCTTGCTAGTAGGTGACACGTTGTCATTGTCAGGTCAAATAACAAGTTAAATTAATATAGCATAGGGTGAACAACTTTAGTCGTCTCTCGAGGACCTTAGTTCAATTAGTTACATTCAATTTAGTTATAACAAAGAGGGTTTGTGTTGAGATTGAAAGGAAAATTAAGTAATTATATAATAATGCAAAAAGTAAATTTATGAGTGAGTGAATAATCAAATTTAGAAATAACCAACCCAAGGAATTAATAAATCTTTGGTTAACTAATCATTGATCATAAATATGATTAAATATAATTAACTTCTCAACCTTGAATCATTTGGAATCCCTAAATGATTATATTCTAGAAAATCTTCCGGAGTTGAATTAATAAACTAATAAGAATAATCAATCGATATATTCTTATTAATTACTAAAATAACTTTAAAACCATAATTTGATTGAGTTAAGAAACTAAATAGAAATCTCTTATTTAGTGACTTAATCTTTGATCTCAAATTGAATATTGATTAACCAACCAACATCATTTTAGATTATAGATTGTTTAATTATATACCAATCGGTTATAAACTTAAATAATCTACCATCATAAGTGTTTGAGAAACAAAGAAAAGTAATTATCTTCAATCAAAATATTAAGAGCAAGAACTCAAAGTTAACATAAAGAAAAATTAAATTCCTTGAGTTGATTTTAAAAGATTAAGCTTCCATAATAATTTTTAACAATAAAAGCTAATATTAAATTAACTATAACTTTGATTATAAAAGTAAATACCAAATAATAAAATTAACTTACTTGACATTGAGGAAGGGAAATGAAAACCATAACTTGAGGGATGGAATACATAACAAAGAAATAAAGCAAGAGAAAGAACTAAAACTTAAGAAACTAAAGCAAAGATATAGAAATGTAATGAAAACTAAAGCATTATTTCTTATGTATCTCTTGTGTCTCTTCCTTACAACTTCAAGCATCTATTTATAGGCAAGGTATCATGACACTATACATTCAATTTCTGATCATTAATGTATTTTTTCAATATTGGTGGGCTTGAAATTATAATAATTCAAAAGAAGATAATGGTAGGTATTGAAATTCATTCTCCTCTTTATCTTCTCAACCTTGCGAGTCAAATATTGATGGCCGGATTTTGTAAAATCTTCAACATGAAAGTTGTAGATCTCTGTCTTATTCAGAAGTTGGCGCAAGAATAAGGTCATTTGGACATTTACAGCTCCAAATATGTGTATTTTGGTGAACTATGTCAATCCTGGTGGGACACATAAGGGATGATTGATTCAATCTCCATTTCTTCATTTTTTCAGATACAAAATAACCAAATCTAATCATGATGTAGGCCTCTGTATTATCTTTCCATAGGCTCCAAGATTAGCCCATTTGGATCAAAAAAGCCCAAGTTATGGCGAAAACAAGGCAAGATACTCAAGATACATACAAAAAACGAAAATTGAAACATATATACATAATACTTCAATTTAACTAAACAACATAAAACTTAATTAAAATACTATTATTAAACATAGTAATTATATAATAAACCCCAAGTGTAAAACTATAAGAAGTATACTAAAATTGATTTATCAAATTCCCCCACACTTAAGCTTTTGCACTCAAGGGCAAAACTAAACCAAAAACTAAAATGAGAAATAACAAAAAAAGGTTTTTTTTAAATTGATTTTTGACTTTTTTTTGAAGTCTAAAGTAATAAGTAATACACATCATCCCTTATATCAAGAAGTCATGATAAGTGTGAATAAGAAGCATTACATACTAGTTACACAAATTGAGTGATCAAATCAAAGAGTGGATGAAAATGTGATAGATGTTCTCTTCATGCTCTCTATATCTCAATTGTTTGGGTTTGTGCATACTCTCAGAAATCACCCAAATAAAGTAGCACTACCATAGGCTTGACAAATTTCTAATTTCCATATTTGAACACATATGCATACAGAGATCAAAAAGACTTTATTAGGGTTGTAATGGGGCCAAGGTGATATAGGGTGGATAAAATGAAATAGTATGGCTAAACTTAGGGTTGAAAAAGAGCAATGGAGTAAGTGATTCAGTGATTGTGGAAGTTCATTTTGAAACTCAATACTTAGCAAAATGAAACATGATGGAGGATAAAACATGAGAATAAATCCTCTTGATTATTTTCATACATATATTCATCACTTCTTCTTTTTCTTTTTCTTTTTCTTTTTAGATTTCCTTTTTATTTTTTCTTACTTTCTTTTTGAACAATGAAACAACAACATATATATCTTGGGTACATTTCCATAATCATCAAGAATATTTATTCATAGTAATTCCAAAACTCCTAATCAATTCCTAAGTAAAGGTGATAATTTTTTTTTGCTATTGGCTAATTATGTGGCTGAATCAAGAAATGGATATATGCTCAACATGGGTAACAATGGAAAATATGCAAGGTAAGGCATATGTCTAGTGTTTGGTTAAAACAAAAGTGACCTTAATCACATCAAAGCATGCATATGGAACATAATACATCAAAAAGAAACAAGTCAAGTTCTAGAATACTAATAAATAAGGGTTAATAAAAAACAAAAGATAGATGGCATAATCTGGTCCATCCAATTAAGCTCAAAATCTCACTGAGGGTGGTCAATCTATCATAATTCATATACAATTTGATCTTCACAAATAACTTATTGAATTAATATGCAAGGAAATTATTCATAACATGTCATGAAATATTAGACAAGGGTGATGTAATTACTCATTACTTATACAAATTAAAAAAAAACAGTGAAAAGCATGTAGAATTTAAAATGAAAAACTAGAAATGATGATTTTTTTTGAACCAGAAACAAAGAAGGAAAAATAAATCATAACCAAATATTGGTGTCAGGATCCGACTCCTTATGCTTCTTGCTCGGTATTGTTTTCAAGGGCGCTTAGTAATAAAGATACCTACAAACATTTATCAGTTCAATTGCATGTGAAATGGTTAGTATAACTGAACAATTTGATTGTGTTATATAACCTAGTTCCATGGGTCTTGCGTTAGAACCCAAAAGAAAAATATCATCAACGCGACCATGAGCAATATCATGAGTAATAATATACATCTTAATTCATTTGTATGCCTATAGAAAGACTCCGCTATATCATCTATTAAGAGAAAATAAAGAACCTGATGATTGATTAGTGGTGAGGTGTGGCTCTGATCTGAAAGAAAAGGATGAAGACAAAGTGTGGCAGTTGGAGAATGATGAAGATGATATTTATGGTTGTAGAATGGTTGATGCCGGATGGAAATGATCGTAGTAAAGGTAAAGGAAAAGGATACCCGACACTAAAGCAAAGATAGTGGTTGTGTGTGTGTGTTTTTTTGATATTTTTTGTCTTTTAATGAAAAATGGTTTTGATAAGGAAGGTGAAACGGTTGTAGTTATCTGAGTAAGATTTGTTGTGAGGATGCGTCTTAAGAGTTTGGACTCTTTACTCAGCCCATCCCAATAAAAGTACTCATGATAAAAAAAAATTTATTTTTCTATTTCAAAACAAAAAAATTAAACAAAAATGATACTGAAACTATATAGTGAAGGATACGTCTCAAGACTTTAGTTCTCAAAGATGCATCTTTATGACTTTAGATGTAACTTTCCCAAATTAATCTTTACCCTGTCTATCCCTCACAAAAAATAATAAAAAATGTATATAACTTAGACCCCCCACACTTATTCAAGACATTGTCCTTAGTGTCTTATATGATTTCCATAGTCTCTTTTTTTCTTTTGTTTTTTATTTTTTAATTTTTTAATTTTTTAATATAGATAAAGGTGAGAAAGAAGTTATAACCAAAGGGTGGTGTCTAGTTCTGGATTCTTGCACTGTGTGTGTGATCCTTATCTTGCTTTAAGAGGGATTAAGGTTGGGGTAAAAAGATCTGTAAAATATCAATCAATTCATCTGCATTTGAAGAAACATGAATGAATGATCGATCATCTTGAGTTATAAGGCCCTGTTCCACAGCTTTATCTAAAAAAATTAACAAACTATCATAAAAACCATTAATATTCAACAATCCTAATGGCTTTTTATGAAGGTTCATGCTACACCATGATGCAATGCAAAATATTTCCTTAAAAGTACCAAAACCTCCAGGAACTGCAATAAAGGCTTCAGCACCTATAACCATATGAGCCATTCGTTGATGGATGCTTGTAACTTTTACCTCAGTTCCTACAGCAATAGCTGGTGTAATACAAACATGTCGTAGGATGATACTAGAGACGTTGCTTCCTTTAACTAGTGCAGATAGTGCCACGAGCCTCTTAAACCCTGTACTCCTCCTCTATACAAGACCTTTATTTCTTTCGCAGCCAATAGTTTTCCCAACTTAGTAGCTGCTATTAGGTACTCCTTACAATTACCATTGTTCGATCCACCAAACACACAAGTGGATTTGATTTTTTCATCTTTTTTTTTGTGTTTTCTATATAGAGTTATGCGCCCTTATATAGATGAAAACTGAGATGAAATAATTGATGAAAGATAAAAGGTTTACACAATTATTATCATATAAAAAGAAATGACGACACTGGAGAAATTTGAAAAGACATGATTGAAGAAAATGAAAAACAGGTAATTTTTAAAAGTCAAAGTGAATTCAGAAAAGTAAAACATTGAAAAAAATAGTAAATATGTACAGTAGTTGTGATTGTGGCTCACATCTTCCTCTAGTTTTACGTCTCGTAACGGCTTAAATGCCTTTTATGAGTTGAGCTTTTTGCTACCCATCCAGTTTTCTTATAAACTGGAAAATAGGGTTGTTTAACGCCAGATTCCCAAGGCTATAGTTTTCTTTTTGTTGAATGAATAGATCATATAATTTCCGAAGGACTCCTTGAACAATTCTACATGGATGCGTCTCAAGAGTTTGGATTAAGTTATCCAAGTTGCACTCTTTACTTAGTCCATCCTTTATAAATTTAATTTTGTCCTCCCGATTTATAGATACCATTCCAGGGTTTCTACAACGTGTATCACAGTTCCATCTTGCACACTTATGGAAAACTCCCATCCTCTTAGCTCTTCATTTTTTAGAATAAGAACTACGTCCCATACCTGACAAATGTTTTATATAAGACTTATGTAATTCACCAGAAAGACGTACCTTTGCTTCAATAAGCCAACGAACATCCTCTGGAATACCAAAATATGTGAGTAGTTTTAACCTTTGAACTCGAGCTTTGTAAATTTTTACAACCACGTCGCATGGAAGTGTAGGGAATCTTTCCTTAAGTTTTGCAAGGGTTTGTTCTGTTGTCAGATTACTTTGAAGTTGTAGCTGTTTAGAAAAGAGAGAATAGAAAACGAGGTTATAAAGAATAATAGAGATGAAGGTGAAAAGGTGATAGGTTGCCTTCTATCAAGCGCTTGTTTAACGTCACGAGCCTGACGATGACTTTTTAACTACTGCAAGAACATGATAATAATGCCAAAACAATAGTAGTAATAATGATTGAGACAAGTGTTAGCACCGAAAAAATGATGATGTAATTAATTGATATCCATTTTTTTTATTTTTTATTGTTTTTATTTTTTTATTTTTTATAAATATTGTTATTAGGAAAAATTAGTCAAAATATTTGGCATCACACAAATACACCTCCGTATCTATGTGCTCTTGGAACCCTTGAAAGAAAGGTTTAAGTCGGTGTCCATTTACCTTTAAAACCTTGTTTGTCACTTTATCTGAAATTTCAATCACACCATAAGGAAAGATATTAGTAATTTCAAATGGGTCTGTCCATTTAGAGTGAAGCTTACCAGATATGAGCTTTAGATGTGAATTGTACAATAAAACTTTTTGTCCAATGAAAAAGTTTTTTCTCAAGACCTGTTTGTCATGAAAGGATTTGGCTTTTTCTTTATAGATTTTTGATTTTTCATAAGCTTCCAAACGAATTTCTTCCAGTTACTGTAGTTGGAGTTTTCTTTCGTTACCGACCTTATTTAAGTCCAAGTTACATTGTTTTACTGCCCAATAAGCTTTATGCTCAATTTCTACAGGTAAGTGACATGATTTTCCAAAAACAATCCTATAGGGTGACATTCCAATAGGTGTTTTATAAGCTGTTCTATAAGCTCAAAGAGCATCTTCTAACCTTTTGCTCCAATCTTTCCTATTTGGTTGTACTATTTTTTGAAGGATCATTTTTAATTCCCGATTGGACACTTCAGCTTGCCCATTTGTTTGGGGGTGATAAGGTGTTGAAACCTTATGCATAACTCTATATTTTTTAAGAATGGACTCTATTTTACGGTTGCAAAAATGTGATCCTTGATCACTAATGATGGCCTTAGGAACACCAAACCTATAAAATATGTGTGATCTAACAAACTCTGCAATAACTTTAGAATCATCAGTTGGAGTAGCTTTGGCTTCAACCCATTTAGACATGTAATCGACCGCAAGCAGTATATAAACAAAACCAAAAGATACAGGAAAAGGTCCCATGAAATCTATGCCCTAAACATCAAAAATTTCACAAAATAACATGGATTGTTGAGGCATCTCATTTCTACGAGATATGTTTCACATTCTTTGACATCGTTCACAAGATTTACAAAATGTATATTCGTCACAAAAAATTATTGGTCAATACAAACCAGATTCTAATACTTTCCTTGTTGTACGTTGAGGTCCAAAATATCCACCACATGCGTATGTATGACAAAATATAAGAATGGAATGAAATTCATTTTCAGGTACACACCTTCTAATGACTTGATCACTACAAAGTTTCCATAAGTAAGGATCATCCCAAACATAGTATTTAGAATCACTTTTTAGTTTTATTATTTGTTGTTTAGATGCATGTATGGGAGTAACAGAAGCAACTAAGTAGTTTACTAAATTAGCAAACCATGGAGTGGAATCATGTATTCCCATAAGTTGTTCATCAGGGAAATCATCTCTAATGGAAATTGGGTCAAGTTCTTTTTCAATTCTACTTAAGTGATCAGCCACCAAATTTTCTGCTCCAATTTTATCCCTAATTTCAATTTCAAATTCTTGGAGCAGCAACATCCACCTAATTAATCTTGGTTTTGCATCTGGTTTTTTTAAAAGGAACTTTAATGCTACATGATATGAAAATACAACCACTTTTGAACCGAGCAAATAAGATCTAAATTTATCAAGTGCAAACACAATAGCAAGTAGTTCTTTTTCTGTGGTAGTATAGTTTATTTGTGCAGTATCCAAAGTTTGTGAGGCATAGTAAATAACATGTTGTACTTTACCTACTCTTTGAGCAAGAGCAGCTCCTAATGCATAATTTGATGCATCACACATAAGTTCAAATGGAAGTGACAAATCTGGTGCCTGGATGATAGGAGTGGTAGTTAAGGCTTTCTTTAAGCATTGCAGCGCAGCGCTTTGTCATCTCATCGGATCCAATCTCAATCACATTTCATTCCTTGATCATATCATTTTCATATTTCAATTATCTCAGGATCCCTACTGAGACATATCCTCTTGTTCTTGTTTCCATTCCAATTCATACATTTCAATATAATTTATTCCAGGCATCATGCAAATTCTATCGATTCATCATATAATTCATTACATCCATTCATTATTTATTGTTCATTTTATCAATTCATGACATTTCTTAATTATTTTTATCACACCATATTCTTCGTTCATATTATCATATCCATCACATGTATCTTGTCATACACACTCATCATATATTTTTCACATACATCTACCATATCATTGACACAAATACATCTACATAAGTAATTTCATAGAAATCATCATACACATCAATCATCATGCATAACAATCATAACTCATCTTATTATACCTATGGCGTTTACTACAGTAATAGGGTCACGTAGGTGAACCAAGTATAAATTACTTACTTCATGAACGCATATATCAGACTTATTTATTTTTAATTAGCCTCCTTAACTAATCGACCTCATTAATTATGAAAAGGAAAAGAAAACAAAAAGTGATAGAAAAATAAAGGAAAAAGAAGAAAAGATATGAGATTTGCCACCAGGGTCAAATACTAACCTTCTTACCTTTGTGAGAATAAAAGAAAAAAATAGCATAAAGGAACCCAAAGAGAAAATCCCTTAAGAGGGCACAAGGTAACCAATGGAATCCCTTATGCATCTTATAAATGGTATAAATGGCATGATGCTCAATGAGGATAGGATAAGGCATAGAGAAATGATCATGTATAATAGAAGTAATCAATGGCATATGAAGCAAAAACATCTATTTCTCTGTAGAAGTTACCATTGAATTTTATCAACGATCGTAGTTCTTTTTACTTCTTAGTCCAAAGTCTAATTTCTAAAATTCTTTCCATATCTTTTATCCTTATTAGTGATTACTATTCTAAAACATAAATGTTTATGTCATATATGTCCTAACATCATTCTTACTTAGTTAATTATTTATGTTATATAAATATTTCCTAAGTTCCTTGTCACTTGGTTTATTGATTACTAAAATTTTTAACTCCTAACACCTATTTCTCAACTTCGACTCCTAATGATCTTATTCATTTCATTTAAACACCTTTCTCTTATCTTCATTTATTTGAAGTCTTTCCCTATATTTCATTCAAAATTGAACTTTTTATTTCTTTTCTTTTTCTACTTAGCTTACTTAGCCCACTAAAATACTTAAACCCAAAATTTTTGTTCCTTAGTGAAATCTTTTTCCAAATTAGCTTTATTTCATTAAGTTCCTAAAGTCCTTTTTTTACATTTTACCTTAATTAGTCACTAAAGTTGGTCACAAAATTTTCCAAACTCTAAGGTCCATTTTATTATGTTTCAAAAATTCCTTTCTCTTAGTTTACAAAATTTGTTTGGGCCTAAACCATGTTGCTTATTGATAAATCCCTGTCAAGTAAAATTTACACCTTTCAAGATCAACTTATTTATTTGATTAACTCTTATAAAATTCTATACTAGTATTACTTTTGAAACTTAGTGAAATAAAACACCATAACCATTTGGTCGGTGAATTTTCTCAAAAAGCATGATATTATCAAAACAATTCTAGCGATACTTGGTGATAAAGTAATTTCTAATAGTGGGGCTTACCGGGAAATAAATCACAAATTACACCCTAACACCATAAAATTTAAAATTAAATAATTCAACCACATCGAATCAAACCGAGCCCGCCTAAATACTAAAAATTCCTAAATTTCTCATTATGGTTTCGATCGCGATAAAGTTTTCTTTTGAGTACATAAATATCGAGGTATGGTTTATAAAATTTATTAAAATGCTGGTTGATGAAAAATTTTAATTAAAGTTAAATATCAATGACAAAAATTTACGTGGTTCGAAATCTAGCCGTTAAATCTCGACGAAAGTTAAAACAGAGGTTCCCGGATACTAAGGCAATATTATGGAATAATTTAGAGCATAAATAAACAAGGAGGAACCCCCCTTACCTTGCCAGACAGCCGCTGCTTGGAGGAAAAGAAATGGTATGTTCATTGAATATTTGTCGGGCACTTTGAAACGTCCACCGACCGTCGTCGGTCGTCCGTACATTGCTAAAAATATGACATGCAAAAATTTTAGGCATCTAGAAGGTTGTGGATAGCCAAGGAAAATCACAAACAACCATACATTTGTCAAAATAAAAAAGATCCTTTACCAAAAATTCATTATTTTGTCGCCGATCATTGCCGATCGTTCCGCGGTACCTAAGAACAAGCCATGCAACTAAGACAATGAAAAGGGGTAACGGTTTTTAACTTCTAAAAATAGTGAAAATACCATGAAAGTATGATTTTTTAAGAGGGAAACAACAACAAAATGCATCCAAGGATCAAAGGTCAAAATCCTAACCTTAGATGCCCATGGATGTCATAGTGGAAGGGGATGGTGGAGCTTGGTGGATGGAGCTTGAATAGTGATTTTGAGAAGTGATTAGAAGCCAAGATGGTGGCTGTTTTAGTAGGGGTAGCCACGGGTTCAAGAGAAGAAGGAAGGAAGAGAAGAGAAATTTTATAGTGGATAGTGGTGGTGATGCTTTGTGGCCATGAAAGGGGGAGGAGAAGGTGGATGTTGGTGGCTAGTTTTTTGTGACTTTGAAGGAAAAGGAAATAAAGAGGAGAAGAAGTGGAGATGCTTCCATGAGGGAGAAAAGAGTTTGGACAATGAATGTTGGAAAAACTCTAAGTGGAGTTGATTAGTTTTGCATATGGCCCTTGTAGCAAGTATGTGTCTATGGCTAACACTTGGAAAAATGAATGATTAAGGTCAGAACTTGTTTGACAAGTCCTTCTCTAGCAAGGAATATTACAAGAAAAGGAGTTATTTTGGAGACAACAAGTGTCTCTTAGGTGGTGGGAGTTGATTAGTCCTTGTTGCATGAAGGAGTTGATGTGGCACAACTAGGGATGTTAACTTGTTTGGGCTTTTAAGGGTTGATGTGGGCTGAATTAGGAAAAAGGCCTATATAATAATTGTAGGCCCATATAAGACAGTGTAAGGTTGTGATAGGATTGATGTTTCTTGCAAAGATTAATTTTCTGGGCCAAATTGGTGAAGAATTTGACTTTGTTCCCTTCATTAAAGTTATAGGGAATTGAGTTAAGAAACGTTTTACGAAATAATCATTTGATTTCATGGTTATATGAGTGAGAAACATGAAAAATACTAAACATAGTGCAAGCTGCCACTAGGAAAATGTGAATCAATATGGTATTTTAAATTCTGGGATTTATAGAGTAAGAATTTATTTTTAAGCCCTTCATGAAGTTTATATATCTTCTTTTTCTCTTTAATTTGATATATTATTTACGACAACCAAGTTTGGTAGCCTGTGATATACCCGATTTACTACAGGGTGCTCCAAGAGCTTCCTAGATCAGCTACGTCTTTGGAAATAAATTCACCATTAATTCTCCTTTGAGAATCAGGTTTTTTGCCCTTCATTAACATTATTGATCTCTACATTACCGATCCATAGCAAAAAGAAAGGGGTGATTCAAACACCGGATGAAGGAGATATGTGAATTTTAATGAAGACTGCCCGCATGATGATGAAACAGCCAAGGGGTTATAAAGATTTATTAAACTTACCGATCTAAAGGGATTTATCCTTTGATGCCTATACAAAAAATGTAGATAATTTGTTACAAATACTTTGACACCAAGTTTGCGTGAATTGAAGGTCGTGTGAGAGAGTTATGAATTTTTTCCTGAACCATGCATAGGGAAAAAGTCCAAACATTCGAATTTTGAGGTGAACAAACTTAATCTTCAATTTTGGGGTTGACAGAGTAGGATTCATAATCTTCAATTTTGGGGTCGACAGAGTAGGATTCGGAGTTTGGGGCTAGAAACGGAGATTAAACGTATTTTTAAAATGAAGATATTGGGACCAAAATTATTCAATTCTAAGGTCGTATGCCAAAGTTAGGTTTAAAACACTAAATATGCTCGGGTGGGGTTTTAAAACGATTTATGAAGAAACTAATTTATGAAAAAATGAGGGTGATAGAGTCCGAACTGGGTTTTGGCCTCTTCAAGAAAAGTTCTTGAAACATCAAAATGAGTCATCAGAGACTGATCGTGCCGCCATTGGATATTCCAAAGCATACGCACGGTCAAACAGAGGCAACGTTAAAGGTTCTAATTGGGCCGGTTAGGCCAAGTCAGATACCCTTGATCCTTTACGGAAGGATTCTAACAGGACTAGTTTCCCTACTGGATCACTAGTCTTGGGTCGAACAGTCAGAGTCCGGCCTCAGACTGGGTCCTATAGTTCAAATCCAAGGAACTGTGTGATATTTTATTATTAAACATAATTATCAAATAAATAAATAATTTAAAATATATAATTTCAAAATAAATTATTATAATTACTTATCTATTAAGTATTGTTGACAGAAAATAATTCTCAACTGATATAATTATAAATTAATTAGTACCCAAAATAATCGTCGTTAACGTATTATTTTTAAGTAAACAGTATTGTCGAACATTATATATTATTTTCTTATTTCTGCTTCTCTCACTTGTTACATTCTCTCGGTATTCTTATATTTCATGTTAAGCTCCGCTTATCCCTATTGTTCTCATTCTAAATTGTTTGGGGAACAGGCCGAAGCCTCAAGCTTCTTACCAAAAGCTTAACAGAGTATCCTCAGAGTCTTAAGGATCTGGTTTCCTATTCCCAAAAATCAGGGCTGTTACAATTCTTGCTCCATAAAGCCCAAAATTCAAAATACCATATTGATTCACGTTTTCCTAGTGGCAGCCTACACTATGTTTAGTATTTTTCATGTTTCTCACATATTTGACCATGAAATCGAACGATTCTTTCACCAAAATTTTTTAAGCTCAATTTCCTACAACTTTAATGAAGGGCACGAAGACCGATTCCCCATTAATTTTGCCCAAAAAATTAATTTTTGTAAGAAACATAAATCCCGTTACAACTTCGCACTGTTTTTGTAAACGGGCCATATCTTACTCGTTTCTTGATGAATATTTTTGTTCCATATACCAAATTAAAGGTAAGGGAAAGATATAAAACTTTTATGTTTAGGATGTTTCCAAATTCGGCCCACAACACCCCTTAAAAACATGAACAAGTTGCTGCCTCTGTTGCTTGACATATTAGCCATGCATGAAACTAAGCCAATCATATTGCATCATGCATTTGCCACATGCCATGACCATGCAAACTCCTTCTTCACTACTCTAACGACATCACTTGACATCTAGCAATTGCATGAAAGCAATGTGACACCTCTTCTTTCACTCTCTTGACTTTGAGATCCCTTAGCCACCAAGGGAAATCCATGTAATTTTCATCTTTCACCAAAACACCACTTGTGTTAGTTCAAGACAGGGGAAAAAGCTGTGAGTGGGCCAGAGGTTATTCAGAAGACCACAAAACAAATTAAGGAGATTCGAGCAGCAATAAAGACTTCTCAAGATCATCAGAAAAGCTACTACGACAAGCGTCAAAAACCTCTCGAGTTTGAAGAAGAAGATCATGTTTTTCTACAAGTTACTCCTGTGACAGGAGTAGGAAGAGCCCTGAAGACAAAGAAGTTGAGCCCCAAGTATGTCGGACCATATCAGATTCATGAAAGAATTGGGCTGAGTGCTTACCGCATCGCCCTACCTCCTGAACTATCCAACCCTCATAATGTTTTCCATGTCTCCTAACTCCGAAATTATGTGCCACATTTTGACCATATCCTGAACCCTGACCAACTTGACCTTAAAGAAAATCTTACCTATAAGGCATTACCAGTGAAGATTGCAAATAGTCATCAGAAGCAACTGAGAGGGAAAGATGTACCCTCGGTAAAGGTAATATGGAGTCAGACTGACGAAGGAGACACTACATAGGAGCTCGAGGATAAGATATGAACTCTTTATCCTTATTTTTTTCTAGCACTAGGTGAAATCTCGGGATGAAATTTCTAAAACAAGGGGAAAGTGTAACAACCTTCATTTTGTGTAATGGGTCCATAAGACCAAATGTCTTGATTATATGATAAGTCTTGTGTGTATTAATGACTGGGCTACGACCGGCTTACTTGTGTATGATGACTGAGTTATATTTTAGAAAGATTTTATGAATTAGAGGCAAGTACCCTTGCTTTAATTATGTGAATAATAATGATAATAGTAGTAACCATTGTGATAATAATAATAATTGTGTTAGTAATAATATTCTTAATAACAAAATTTAATTAATTAGAGTTTAGTGATTTAATGGAAATGTTTAGATCTTATTGTTTTAAGTTATTTAAATATTACAATTCCCTCGGTTCTGGCCAAGAGATATCCAGAGTGTTTGAGTCAGTATTTTTATCCCAAAGCATCCTTCACCCTGTGTTTAGTAAATCCCATGAAGAGCTTGATACCCATTTCCAGTCTCCCAACCCAGAAACCTTATTTTTGAGCTAATTGTATAGGCTAAACTGCACACTTACACGTATTTTGAGTGTAATTTCCTCTCCCGTTATTGGATTTGAGTCATTTTTTCCCAAAATCTTTATATCAAAATTATCTACAACTTTGATGTTAGCCATGAAAGCCAATTCTTGCTCTATAAATCCCAGAATTTAAAATACCACACTGACACATGTTTTCCTAGTGGCAGCCTGCATTATGTTTAGTATGTTTCACGTTTCTCATTCGTATGATCAGGAAATCGAATAATTCTTTCACCAAAATTTTCTAAGCTTAATTTCCTACAACTTTGATGAAGGGAATGAAGACCAATTCCCCGCCAATTTTTCACAAAAAATAAATCCCGTAAGAAACATAAATCCAGTCACAACTTTGCACTGTTTGCATAAATGGGCCACATCTCACTCATTTCTTGATGATTCCCACATTGGAACGTCCTACTTAATTAAGGAGTCACTAACATTTTTAAAAAGATGGGTGTTTTTTTATTGGTGATCATCAACTCATGATTTAAAATAAGTTCATTACATAGATCGCTTCTTTTAACATAAGTGTACTTAAAAGAGTACGGGGCTCGCAGGCTCCCAATAGCAACTACTACAAGGTAATAACATAAAAGCGTCGAGGTCTATAATGGTCTCGACACAAGTAGAAATTTACATAGTCGATGCTTTCAATCTAACATCCTTCACTACAGATAGTATAAACCCTGCTTGCGCTTGCTTTGACCCTCAACTGATGATCACAGGAACAGAAAACAACATACAACACAAAAGGGGTGAGTAAGAGCTCTCAACCCATAATATCCACGTGCAAGGGTAGCTTAAATATTTAGCAACATATAAATATTAAACAAGAAGAAAGATTATACACAATGTACCTTAGAATAATCATACAACACTCGAATATGCAATGATGGTATGCTATTCCTGTGTTAGGTTCAGTTATTGTTCATTTTAATTTAACCTCAATATGCAATGAAACCCAACTTCTATTGATCAATCTCATATACAATATCCATGTGCATAATAATCCCGCCTTATCCTCCCTGCCCAACTAGAGCGACTAGAGCTCTCCTCGTTCTAGTTTTCACAAATGGGTAAAGACCCGCAATCCAATTATCACAATGGCCAATCGCATATCTCATCAAAACGGGCACTCCAAGGCTATAGAAACCCCCACCTCTCATCAAAGTATATCAGGGTTTACCATAGGCTGTCCAGCGTCGGGCACGAATCTGAGCCATTGGATGTCCGTCTTTGATATACTCCCAAGACCGCCCTCAGGCGATCGAGACGCTAGTTGTTTCTCTAGTGTACCCATCACTGTATGCTCTAGGTGATCATTTTGACATCCCTCCTTAACTCCAAATGCAACATGGCACATGCTTATGTTATCACTAGGGTGCCTAAGTACTAGACGGAACCTTACTCTTTTGGCGTATTTGACCTTAAAGCATGTAAACTATTGTGGTAGATTCTATTCATGTAATGGGTGTTAAAAATCAAGGTCTCAGTGTTACTCAAATCATTTTGCTTAGAAGTACTGAGGTTATTTACTAAATAAGATTCACAAGAAAGTTTCTAAGACTAAGAAAATAGTTAAATCATTTTTAATTCTCCTTTTACTAAAAGAATATTTTGAGTACATAAATCATTTAACTTTTAGGGAGTAAAATTTTTCCGACTTAATTTACTTTTTAATAAAATATTTTATTTTATATTTAAATATCGGTTTAAGAGGGAGATAAAAAAAGGTACATTTCTTGTGATTTTTCGACTCTTTATAGTTGTCGTTCTCTCGTATTATTTTACAACGAACAAAGTAAATTAGTTTTGACTCTTTAAAATTTCTTCAAAGACCATAGGTAAAATATTTTATCATGAATAAAACATTCTTTCTAGTACTATATTGAAAATAAAATCCCCTTTTTACCAAATCAAAGAATATAAGGTAGTTATTGCTCGCTGTTTATTAAAAACTTTATTTTTGTCATATCTTATCTAGAAAATTCCGAATTGAGTAATTCCAAAGCCAAAAGTGTTTAAATTTTAAAATAATAAATAAATATAGTAAATTTAAATACTAATTCTGTCGAGAAATAGCCCCTACATGAAAAGGTAGCCAAGTGCCAAAGTTCATCATTTTAACGTTAAAAAAACGTGTTAAAGGACAAATCGCGCATCGAAAATTCTCCCAATCAATTTTATTCATTTAGGGTATTTTTCTTATACTCAAAATTCATACCTCATACTATAAAATACTCCTCCAATTTGTTTTTCCAAACTCCTCCATTTGCAACGAAAACACATTTCCATCGTTTCTAACTCACCGTTCGCGTCTAGACTCGGGTCCCTTTTTAATTATTTCATTAATCATCACATTTATCAAAAATTTTATCATCAAACATAGTACTAAACATTCACAACACAGAAGCTGCCATGCCTTAAAATTTTGTCAAGAATAAATTTTAAACGTTCCTAAAATAGCTTTTTTTCGGGTTTTAGAGCACATCGCATAATTACCATAAATGTAAACCACTTATTTCCTTTATTTAATAAAATTCCAGAATTTAATATATGTCCAAAAATTCATTTTTAACACAAGGAATTCAAAGATTAAACCATGCAAACAAATATCAAGTGCCAATTCATTTTAAGCGAGGTTCTAGATTAGGATCTATTAACGTTTAATCTTTTAACTAACCATAAATAATTTCCAGCAGCAACAATCATTTATTTTTACTCATCAAACTCATTTTAAAAATACTTTAGATTTCCAAAAATAATGCTGACACCACAAGCCACTATTTAAGCCAAGAACACACAATATTTGACAATGATATCACATGCATGCATTCATAATAAAAATTCTACAGCAACCAAAACCTATAAGTTCATAACTTCATAATTAAATTTTTGCAATTCAAAGAGTTTAATAAGATCATGGTGCAACCATGATACGACCCAAAGATCTCAATTTTTTCCAAAGAAATTTTCAAGATTTAAACCATGAAATAAAGATCTTTAAGGAGGTACCGAGGTATAAATGCTAACACCATGCTTGTATCATTTTATGGATCTAACAAGCTAAATACTCCCCCTTACCGTAAGAAATTCATCCTCCAAGAAGAAGATGACAAGGGTCCAAGGTTTGCTCCTAGATCATCATTGATTTCTTCACCAAGGAGAAGAAAAATGGACACTTAAGAGGTGGTGGTTGTTGTAAATATTGTGGTGAGGAGCGGAAGAAAATGTTGCTATTGGTAGAGGATTTAAGAATAAGGTGTGGTGTTTGGAAGATGGTAGCTTGTATTTAGAGGTTAGGAAGAGTGGTGAAGTGGTTTAGGTTGGATGGTGATGAGTAGATGATGATGTTTAAGATGAATGAAGTATAAGAAAAAGAGAGGTATACTTGCTGGATTTTTTCCTAACTTAGAGAATTGGAAGAAGCAATGGTGCCTAGGCAAGGTAGAAGATTTTCTTGGCATGGACCTTTGTTGGACAAGGAGTCTCATGACCATGAGTGGGAAAGGAGAGGTGTCAACATTGATGCATGCATAAGATAGGTGTCTCATGCAGCTGATTGAGTGATGGAGAAGGACTTTTCATAGTCATGGCAAGTGGCAAGGTGGTGGTACAATGTGATTGGTTAGTTTTCATGCAAGGCTGATGTATCAAGCAACAGGGATGGTGGCTTGTTCATGGATTTAAGGGTTGTTGTGAGCCAAATTTGGAAAAATCCCAAACATAAAAGTTTTATATCTTTTTATTATCTTTAATTTGGTATATGACACAAAAATTTCATTGAGAAACGAATAAGATATGGCCCATTTACTAAAACAGTGTAAGTCTATGATGGGATTGATGTTTCTTGCAAAGATTAATTTTTTGGACAAAATTGGTGAAGAATTTGAATTTGTGCCCTGTATCAAAGTTGTAGGTAATTGAGTTTAGAAAAATTTGGTAAGAGAATCTTTGATTTCATGGTCATACGAATGAGAAACGTGAAAAATACTAAACATAGTGTGGTGTTTTCAATTCTGGGATTTGTGGGGTAAGAATTGGCCTCCATGGTCAACATCAAAGTTGTAGATAAATTTGATACGAAGACTTTGAGATGAGAACGACATGAATCCAATAAAGGGAGAGGAAATTACGTCTGAAATACGTACAGATGCGCAGTTTGGCCTATACGTTTAACTTGAAAATAGAGTTTTTGGGCTTGGGTGACCAGAAACGGGCATCGAGCCCTTGATGAAAATTGTTAGACATTATGTGAGGGATGTCTTGGGATAAAAATAATTGACTCGAGTCCTTTGGATAATTTCTTAGCCAAGACCGGGGGAGTTACAAAGTTTAAATGTCTTAAACAAAAATACTTAAGTATTTCTATTAAATTTCTAACACTCTTTATCCTTTGTTACTATGAGTATTATTAAACACACTGTCATCATTATTCTAATCATTACCATTTCTTACACAATTTAGTAGAAATACCTTTCATTAGCTCATGAAATCTTTCTAGAATACTAATAAGTCATCACACACATGTAAGTCGGTCGTAGTCCAGTCATCAGTACATATAAAATTAACATGCAATCAAGACAATTGGCCTCAAGGACCTAACACACAAAATAAGGATTGTTACACTCTTCCCTCCTTTTAGAAATTTTGTCCCGAAATTTCACCTAGTGCTAGCAAACAAATAAAGATAAAGAGTTTGCATCTTTTCCTCAAGTTCACACGTAGCGTCTCCTTCTTCAGACTGACTCCAAGCTACCTTTACCAAGGGTACATCCTTTCCTCTCAATTACTTCAGACAATTATCTATAATCTTTACTGGTACTGCCTTATAGGAAAGATTTTCTTTAACATTAAGTTGGTCAAGTTTCAGGATATGATCAGAATGTGGCATATATTTTTGGGGTTGGGAGACATGGAAAACATTATGAAGGTTAGACAATTCAGAAGGTAGGCCGATGCGATAAGCAGTCGGCCCAATTCTTTCAAGAATTTAATATGGTCTTACATATTTGGGGCTTAACTTCTTTGTCTTCAAGGCTCTCCCTACTCCTGCCATAGTAGTAACTCACAGAAAAATGTGGTTTCTTTCTTTAAACTCGAGAGGTTTTTGACGTATATCGTAGTAGCTTTTTTTACAGTCTTAAGAAGCCTTCATTGTCGCTTGAATTTCCTTCATTTGCTCTGTGGTCCTCTGAATGACTTCTGGACTAATCACAACTTTCTCCTCTATCTCGAACCAACACAAGGGCGTATGACATTTTCTTCCATATAAAGCTTTGTACGGTGTCATCCCAATGCTAGTGTGATAACTGTTGCTGTAGGTAAATTCCATAAGCGGTAAATACTTCTGCCAACTCCCACCATGCTCGAGCATACACATCCTTAAAAGATCCTCAAGAGTCCTAATGGTGCACTCAGACTGTCCATCGGTCTTGGGGTGATATGCTGAACTTAGCTTCAATTGGGTTCCCAATACTCGTTGCAGACTCTCCCAAAAATGTGAAGTGAAACAGAGATCTTGATAAGATATAATGGCAGATGGTACTCTATGTAGTTTAACTATCTCCCTAATGTAGATCTGTGTAAGCCTCTCTAAAGAATACTTCAAGTTGACTGGAATGAAGTGCGCGGTCTTCATAAGTCGATCCACAACTACCCAAATGGCATCACATCCTATGGGAGTTCTTGGGAGTCCAGACACAAAGTCCATGGCAATCCCGTCCTACTTCCATTCAAGAATCTCTAAAGGTTGAAGAGTTCTATATGGTTGTTGCTACTTTACCTTTATCTTTTCACAAGTCAGACATTTACTGACATAATTAGCAATGTCCCTCTTCATTCATGACCACCAGAACATTCTTCTCAAGTCTTGATACATCTTTGCCGCTCTATGGTGTACATTGTACTTGCTCTTGTGAGCTACCTCGAGGATGGATCTTCTCAAATCATCGCTCTCAGGTACACATAACCTCCAATGATACCTGATCACTCCTTGCTCACCTCGGACAAATTCTCCCGACATTGCTTTCTTGAGCTATTTCTGTAGAGTCTCATTAGTCAATTGAGCTTCTTTAACTTGATCCAAAAACTTATTTCTTAACTATCAGGCTTCTTGTTCTAGGTGACACAACAAGATTCAAATCGCCGAACTGCTTTACTAGCTCCAACTCTTTAGTCATCATGTAGGACAAATGCAATGCTTTCCTACTAAGCACATCGACTACTCCATTTGCTTTACCCGGTGATAGTGAAGCTCAAAGTTGTAATCTTTGATAAACTCCATCCATCGTTGTTGCCTCATGTTCAGCTCTTTCTAATTGAAAAGATACTTCAAACTCTTATGGTCGCTGAATACTTCAAATTTGGTCCTATACAGATAGTGCCTCCAAATCTTCAAGGTGAAAACCACTACAGCCAACTCCAAATCATGCGTCAGATAATTTACTTCATGGGGTCTCAACTGACGAGACGCGTAAGCCATCACTTTCCTTTCTTGCATCAGCACACATCCTAATCCTTTCCCAGACGTATCACAATATACTTCATATAACTTAGCAGGATCAAGCAAAATCAGAACTAGCACACTGGTCAGCTTCTTTCTAAGCTCCAGGAAACTATTTTCATATTTGTTTCACCACACGAAAGGTTGATCCTTGCGGGTCAACTTGGTCAAAGGGGAAGCTATCCGAGAGAAATTCTCGATGAATCTGCGATAATAGCCAACAAGACCTAAGAAACTATGGATTTCTATTATGCTCTTCGACCTTTCCCATTACAGTACTTCCTTAATCTTGGTAAGATCCACTGCTATACCCTCTGCCGAGATAATATGACCAAGGAGTTATGCCTCTCTCAGCCAAAACTCACACTTGGACAGTTTCATTTATAAATTCCTTACACGTAATGTATTCAGAACAGTCCAAATATGCTTTTTTATGCTCCTTATCACTCTTGGAGAACACCAAAATATCATCGATGAACACGACCACGAATTTGTCGAGGTATAGGTGGAAGATGCAGTTCATATAGTCCATGAAAACAATGGGTACATTCATAACCGTAGCGAGTTCAAAATGCCGTCTTAGGGATATCTTTTTTCTTTACTCGAATCTGGTGGTAGCCGACCTGAAGTCAATCTTAGAGAACACAACTGCCCTTTACAGCTGATCCATCAAATCATCAATCCACGAAAGAGGATACTTGTTCCTGATTGTGACCTTATTTAGCTGACGATAGTCCACACATAGACGTATATTGCCGTCCTTCTTCTTTACTAACAACATTAGAGCTCCCTATGGTGAAACACTGGTTGAATCATTCTCCTTCCCAGAAGTTCTTTGATTTGCTTCTTTAGTTTCTCCAATTCCTTTGGCGATATTCGGTACGGAGCAATGGAGATTAGTCCAGTACCGGGTAGAATATCGATGCTAAACTCGATTTCCCTCTCTGGAGGTATTCCAGGAATATCTTCTGGGAAAACTTCAGGGAATTCTCAAACAACCGGAAACTGATCAGGCTCTAGCTTCTCCTCACATTTAGTTTTGGCAAGGACCATAAACACTCATGTTCCTGATTGGAACAAAGTTACCTCCTGAGTAAAAACAACAGACTCAGACTTTCCGAGCTGAAAGGGCTTGGGTGTCAAGACTCCATAGGATATAGACTTGTCGTGTCAAACCAATCCATTCCCAGAACAATATCCAGGTCAATCAAGGGTAAATAGATCAGGTCCACCGGGTAGGACCTTCCATTTATGGTGATATGGAAACTTTTACGTACAACAGAAGAACTTATAAGTTCGTTAGCGGCAGTAACAACAATCATTTTACTAGACAAGGGGGTCAATGGTAAATTCAAATACTTCACACAATCTTCAGATATGAATGAATGAGTGGCTCTAGAATCATACAACATATTTAGAAGCACTTCACCTATAAAGCATGCACCTTGCACCAGGTCGTTCTCTTATGCAACCTCTGCCCCGTTCATGGTAAAGACTCTAGCATGCCTCTACTGAACATTACCACTGCCTTGACAGTGCAGATTCGCCACTCTAGGATAATTAACTCACGCACTAGCAACTGGTCCTCCATTCCCATTACCTGCAGGACATCCTATCTGACCCCTAACTTCCCTTTTCAGTTAATCCAAGTTCTTCTTAGGACAGATGATACTCTTATGCCCAACTTTTCTATAGTTAAAACAAGTGAAGGTCTTTTTAGGGCAATCCCTAGCAAAGTGAGGTCCTCTACAATCATGGCATCTCACAGATGGTTTGTCACTCAGGGTCCTTATGAACCTACTAGGTCTGCTAAAATTTGGTAGGGAATAAGGCTTGCCTGACCTGAAGTCTTTCTGGGGTTGCTTGTTAAATGTGCGTCGCTCCGGCTCTTAACTAGAAGTTCCTTTCGATTTCTATGCCGACGTATACTCATAGATACGACATCTACCCACCAAGGTAGTGAATTGGGTGATTTATGTAACAGACCTGATTTTTTTAGAGCAGGAAAATGGACCCTCAGGACTCTAAGGATACTCTGTTGAGCTTTTGGTAAGAAGCTCGAGGCTTTGGCCTGTCCCCTGGATAGTTTAGAATGAGAAAATAGAGAGAAGCGAAGTTTAATCTGAAAGATGAGAATACCGAGAGAATGAAATGAGTGAGAAAAGCATAAATAAGAAAATAATAAATAACATTCGACAAACACTGTTTAAATAGAAATAATACGTAACGACGATTATTCGGGTATAAATTAATTTATAATTATAATGATTCAATAATTATTTTCTGTCGACAATATTTAATAGATAAATTATTAGAATAATTTTTTTGAAATTATATATATATATATATATATATTAAATTGATTATTTATTTGATAATTATATTTAATATAATACCGCTCGGTTCCTCAGATTTGAACTGTGGGACCTAGCCTGAGGTCAGACTCTGACTGTTCGACCTAAGACTAGTGATCTAGTAGGGACACTAGTCCTGTTAGAATCTCTCTATGAAGAATCAAAGGTGTCTGACTTGGCCTGATAAGCTCAATCAGAACCTTTGGCGTCTCCTACGTTTAACCGTTCATATACCTCGGGTTATCTGATAGTGGCACGGTTAGTCTCCGGTGACTCATTTTGAAGTTTTAGGAATTTTTTTTGAAGGGACCGAAGCTTGATTTGGACTCTGTCATCCCTATTTTTCAATAAGTTGATTTCCTCAGAATACCTTTAGTGTTTCGGACCCATATTTTTCATACGATCTTAGAATCGAATGATTTTTATCTCAATCTCTTCATTTTGAAATGATATTCAATCTCCGTTTCTATCCCCGAACTCTGATTCTTACTCTGTCAACCCCAAAATCGAAGATTAAGTATATTCTTTTTAAAATTCCAACGTTTGGGTGTTTTTCTTTGTGCATAGTTCAGAAAAAAATTCATAACTTTCTCATATGACCTTTGATTTACACAAACTCAGTGTCAAAATCTCTGTAATGAGTTATCTACATTTTCCATGCAGACATTGAAGGCTAAATCCTTCTAGATTGGTACAGTTTAATAAATCTTTGTGACACCTTGGCTGTTTCATTTCAAAGCTGGCAGCCTTCGATAAAATTTGTGTATCTCCTTTGTCCAGTGCTTGAATCACTCTGTTCTTTTTGCTATGGATCCTTACCGTAGACCTCTATAATTTTCAAGAAGGGGACGAAATCAAATTCCTAAGGGAGAATTAATGGTGAATTTATTTCAAAGACCCTAGCTGATTTGGGAAGGTTCTAGAGCACCCTATCGTAAATCGGGTATATCTCGGGCTACCAAACTTGGATCATCACAAATGATTTATAAAATTAAATATAAAAGAAAGCTCTACAAACTTTATGAAGGGATTGAAAGCCAATTCTTACTCTATAAAACCCAAAATTTAAAATACTATACTGATTCACGTTTCTCTAGCAACAGCTTGCACTAGGTGTAGTATTTTCCACATATCTCTCTCATATTACCATTAAATTGAATGATTCTTTCACTATTTTTTTTAACTCAATTCTCCACAACTTTGATGCAAAACATGAAGCCTAAATCCCTACCAATTTGGCCTAGAAAAATAATCTATGCAAGGAACAAAAATCCTGTCACAGCCCTACACTAGTTTCATATTTGGGCCATAAATTTCTCATTTCTTAATGGATTTTGTACCATATATCAAATTAAATATAATAAAAAGTTTTACAACTTTTATGTTTGGGCCCGAAAAGGCCCCAAAAATCCAGCACAAGTTGCCCCTAAAGTGGACACCTTAACCTTTGCATGGGAGTGGACCAATCACATTGCACATGCATGGCCACTTGTCTCCTTCACCTTTAACCCTTCCTCCATGCATTTCCATAACTTGATACATGTCCTCTTATGTATCCATCCAAGGAAGACTCCTTCCTTAGCAAGCTGAAAGAACTTGCTTAACAAGTTGTCACCATGGCATGCATCCATACCATGTGTCATAACATGCCATGTACCATGCCACACCATTTAGTAAGATTGTCATATTTTCCTTGCCTATTCACATTTAGAATTGCAAGTTAAAGACCAAGACTTCAACACACCCTATTCTTTTATTTCACCATGCCTTATGCTATACACATAATGCCTTCACTTCATCCAACATATTTCCCACTAAATTTGCTCCCTTGTCTCGACAACCATCACTTACTCTCTTCTCTAGAAAAATTCTAGCAGCTACTTCCTCTCTATTCCAGCCACCACATCTCCTCCTTAATTACCCAAATTAGCTACCACACTTCTCTCTTTCTCACGGCATCATAACCAACCACCACCACAACATAATTTTACAACCTCACTTCTTCATTTCCTTTCAAAAGTCATTACCTTCTTCTCAAAATAACCACCATCTTGCTTCTTTTTCCACCACCAAGAGGCCATCCTCCTAGCTGCCACCATCCTTCCAAATCCATGGTCATTTTTCCACCTAAGCAAGGAGCTTGGATTCAATTTTTAAGGTTTTTTACTTTCCCTTTTCTTCTCATTTTTCTCCATCAAGATTTAGTTTTGCATGTTTTATTCTTTCCTTGTATGTTCTGGCCGTGACTTGTTCACCATTCTATGATCGGTGCATGTTGAATTTTCTAGGTACTGAAGAATGATCGACGACGATCGGTGGATGTTTTGGAACATTCGGTAAATTTTCAACGAGACCATCATTTTCTTCTTTCGGGCAGCAGTTGTCCTGTGTGGTAAAGGGTCTTTTCTTTGGTGGATTGTATTTTTGGTTATTCCATAATATTGCTTGTGTATTCAGTGACCTTCGTTTTAAATTTCGTCGCGATCCAATGGTTAGATTTTAAACCGTGAAGATTTTCGTAATCGATCGTTAAAATTATTACGTTTTTAATTTAGTAGGTATTTTAGAAATTAATTTGACATAATTTGACGTTCACGTGCTCGGGAGGATTTTATCACGATCGAATAAGAAAACGGAAATTTAGAAAATTTAGTGTTTAGGCGGACGTGGTTTTATTCAATATGGTTGTATAATTTAATTTTGAATTTTCGGTGTGGATATGTAAATTGTAATTTATTTCTGATAAGCCCCGCCATTAAAAGAATAATTTATCGTCACGTATCGCCGAGAGTAAATTGACGACATCGTGCTCTTAAGAAAGATTTATCGATCGGATGGTTAATGTGTTTTATTCCAGTAAGTTTTTTTTTAAAAAAAGTGACATTGTTTTTCTTGAATATTACCAAGTTTCTTAAATGTTAAATGAATAAATGAATTAATCTTTCTTAAACGGAAGGTCTCGCTTAAAGAAGCTCATAAAAAATTTTCATAACTTTGATCCAAATAAAGTTTTAGACATTACGTAAAGAAATAAAGATCAGTGGAGTTTTAATGTAATGAATATTAAAATTTAGAAGAAAATTTCATGGCAAATAGTGACCACTTTTGTGACCACTTAAGGTAAAATAAAAAGTGACTTTAAGCACTTGATTAAATGGAATGAATTTGGCAAAAGAAATTGAGTAGGAAATGAAATTTTTGGGTTAAATATTTTAATAGATTAATTAGGCTAAGAATAAAAAGAAATAAATAGCTAGAGTTCAACTTGGAGTAAATTATAGGAAAGGATTTTTATGAATTAATTAGGGAAGGAAGTATGTACCTAAATAAAATAGGTCTAAAGTTTGGAAATCTATTAAAAGAAAATAATGTTAAGAGTTAGAAACCTAAGAAACCATTAAAAAGTAAGAGAAAAGAATTAAAGGAGTTCTACGCTTAGAAATATTAGTTAGTTAAATAAGAGAGGATTTTAGGACTTAGACTTATAATGAAAAGGGGGAAGACCTATTAATTAAATGATGATTTTTAGTAACTAAGTAATAAGTGACTAAGGAGACGTAAATTTAGGACGTAATATACATGAAATAAATAAGCAAGTTCTAGAGTATTAATCACTTGTAAGGGTAAACAAAGTAGAAAGGAAACGAAATTTAGACTTTGAACTGAGTAATTAAAAGAAGTAAAATAAATTAGATGACAACTTTTAGTAACTAAGGAATAAAAGACCAAGTTCATTACACAGAGGTTAGAGCGCTATGTAAATTCTTAAGCAATAAATCAACAAAAGCAAAAATTTAGTTGATTAAAAGAATATGACCAAGGAAACGGGTCATTCAGTCAATAAAAATTTATTTGAAATAGTAAAGAAAAATCAACAGTAAGACCACTTGGCGATGAATAAAGAGTTCATAATTAGACTTTAGGAAATTTAATTGAGTAAAGAGATAACCATACCTAATTAGATAAAAGAATGGCTATTAATAATAAAAAGGTATATAAAGAATTAAATCGAGTGATAGAATACCTTTAATAACAAACTAAATTAAGGAAATAAATTCATAAATATCATTAGAAATGGTAGGTAGGCTAAAAGAAAAAGTACAAAAGTTAGTGACTAGAGATTTGAAAAGAATAGCATTAATTTAACTAAGTACATATAAGGAATTGATGACCCGTTTAGTGACCAAAGAAATAAGTACCCGACTAATAGAATTTAATTTGGATTAATTAAAGAAAGTCGGCAATAGAAGCCGCTTGAGTCATAAATGGACATCAGAAAATATAAGGGTAAAAAAGGAGTAATTATACATAATTAAATAAATTAAGATAAACAGTCTGATAGGATACGAGTAAGAAACCAAGATTAAATACTTATAAGGAGATATCCATGAGTATGTCTGTATGTATAATCCTCTCATAACATGTATAATGACTGTTGTATAATACTTGTATGATAAATGTTGTGTTTGGCGACTGCTATGCAATTGTGTGTATGAATATGTGTTAATTATACGTAAAGAGTATATGTGATATGTAGGATGAGTGTGGTATGATGACATGTGTATGGACTGTGATGTTGTACTTCTATGATGCATCAAATGAATATGTTGAAATAAATAAGAAAAGAATGAATAGAAATGTCTCGGTAGGGATCTTGAGATGAATAAATTATGAAAATAAGGTGATAAGATTAGATCGGATCCGATGTGATGATGGGCGTTGTAACGCCAATGTACCCAAGATTTATGGAAAGTATAAGATCTTGTTTCATTTCTAAGCATCAGATTAGACCGTTATGAATTAAGGAATTTTGAGAGAACAAGGAAAATAATAAATTGAAATTTCATGAAAAGAAGAAGTCCGACGTTAGAAATAAAAGGGGGCCATCAAAAGAACCCCACCGACGACTAGTGAAAAGAAAATTGTGTAATACATCATATATGGAAGTTAAGAAGGGATGTTTGAATAATTCCCTAGGGAGTATAACTGGAGGCAGGAATTCCAAGTGGCATCGAATTCGAGCCCGTCACCGGATAGCCCGTGGCAAACTCTGGTATACTTCAACAAGAGGCGGGATTTTCTATGACCGTGGAGTGCTCATTTTGTGGTGATGTGTGGTTGGCCATTTTGATGTTGGGACTGTGAGTCCTTACCCATTTGTGAAAACCAGAACGAGAAGAGTTTCGGTCGCTCTAATTGGGCAGGGGAATAAAGGTGGCAGATTGTGCACATGATTATTGGTATATGAGATTGAGGAATGGAAGATGGGCCCACTTGCATCATGATGACTAATAAAGAGAATGGAAATAACGAAAGAACTCATGCATTGCATCATTGCACTGTGATTGTGATTGTTTATTACTTAAGTATGACTTTGTAGAACGTAGTAACCCTGAGAGATGAATGGGAAAATGAGGATGATTAGCTGAGATCAAAACTGGTGAGATAACTTAGAATGTATCTTAGGAACCGCAAAGAGAGTGGGTGGGACTCGATCCTGGATTGTTTGTGTTGTATGTGGGTAGGTGTTGATGAGACACCTTTTCGATTGTTATGGAGGTGAAGACTCACTCTTACACTAATTTTTCCAGACATCGTGGGGATGGACACCGACTCCGCATCGAGGATCACGCGAGCTCTTCTTGGACCGAGGACGGGAAGATTAGGATAGATTATTTTATTTTCATTTATAGGAGCCTGCATGCCTCTTTTTCTTTCAGCATGTACAGTTACTGTTAAGACCAAGTATTATATATGATTATGATGTATATATGATGTATCTGTTCCACCAAGTCTTCTTGCACAAAAAAAAACTTCCACACTTTTATAAACTCGTAACCTCTCAGTTGATTAGGATAATCTAGTGGAAGGGATTATCCTAATTAACCGAGGGTGTTACAATTTACTGGAAGCAAATCGCCTAATGGATGTCCTCACGTAGCCCTTCTTCAAATTTGGCACATCGAGAAGCCTCACTCATCTGGGTGTAGTAAGGACAACACCTAGCTAACTCGTAAAACTTTGCTGCATACTCCCCTATTTACATGAACCCTTGCCTCAGATTGAAGAACTCTTGTTCCTTCTGCCTTCTGATATCTCCAGGGAAATACTTAGCCAGGAACTCGATCTTAAATTTCTCCCAAGTAATCACAGCTCCATCAATAGTCATCCTCACCTTCGCACAAGTCCACCAATGCTCAGCCTCTCCAACTAGCATGAAGGTAACATTAACCACCTTATTGTTGTCCCCACATCGCATAGCTGTGAAGATCTTCTCCATCTACTCGATCTAAAACTAAGCTTCCTCAGGGTCAAAACCTCCATTGAATTGCGCGAGTGGTTCTTTTGGAAGTCAGCTAGTCCTTTATCGTGCCTCAGCGGAGCTTGAGGAGTATTCGCCCACTGACGTTCCAAATCTTCTACCATCCTATCCAACAAAGCGTTCAATATTGTGTTGTTTCAGTGCGCCATGATGACTAAAAGAAAAACAAAGCTTAACAAGAATTCAACGAGTCTTCCCACATCGGAAGGCTCTATACATACAAACAAGCAATCAGATTCTACTAAGTGAGTATCAACAACTTGCCAAATACTCTTTTTAGTACGAGGGAACCTTAGCGGTCCATATCCCAAGTTAAAAGAATCCACCATGCTCTGATACCACCAATATGACACCCTCGATTAACTAGGACAAATTGCCACACTGGAACGTCCTACTTAATTAAGGAGTGACTAACATTTGTAAGAAGATAGGAGTTTTTGTTTTTTTGATTTGTGATCATCAGCTCATGATTTAAAATTAACATAAGTGTACTTAAAAGAGTACGGGGCTCGTAAGCTCCCAATAACAACTAGTACAAGGTAATAACATAAAAGCGTCAAGGTCTATAATAGTCTCGACATAAGCAGAAATTTACACAGTCGACGCTTTCAATCTAACGTCCTTCACTCCAGATAGTCTAAACCCTGCTCTTGCTCACCTTGACCCTCAGCTGATCATCACAAGAAGAGAAAACAACATATAACATAAGAGGTGTGAGTAAAAGCTCTTAACCCATAATATCCACATGCAATGGCAACTTAAAGATTTAACAACATATAAATATCAAACAAGAAGAAAGATTATACACAGCGTACCTTAGAATAATCATACAACACTCGAATACATAAGGAACAAGAAAAATCAACAGGGTTAGTCATAAAATGATGGTATGCTATGCATGTGTTAGGTTCAGTTATTGTTCATTTTAATTTAACACCAATATGCAATGGGGCCCAATTTCCGCTGATCAATCTCATATACCAATATCCATGTGCACAACAATCCTGCCTTATCCTCCCTGCCCAACTAGAACGACTGGAGCTTTCCTCGTTCACAAAAGGGTAAGGACCCGTAGTCCAATCATCACAATGGCCAATCACACATCTCATCACAACGGGCACTCAATGGTCATAGAAACCCCCGCCTCTCGTCGAAGTATATCAGTGTTTGTCATGGGCTGTTTGGCGTTAGGCGCAAATCCTAGCCATTGGATGTCTGCCCCTGATATACTTCCAAGACCGCCCTCAGGGGATCGAGACGCCTGCTATTTCTCTAGTGTATCCATCACTGTATGTTCTAGAGGATCATTTTGACATCCCTCCTTAACTTCAAATGCAACATGCCACATGCTTATCGTATCACTAGGGTGCCCGAGTACTAGACAGAACCTTACTCGTTTGGCGTATTTGACTTTAAAGCATGTAAACTATTTGAGGTAGATTCTTTTTGTGTAATGGGTGTTAAAAATCAAGGTCTAAGTGTTTCTCAAATCATTTTGCTTAGAAGTACTGAGGTTGTTTACTAAATAAGATTCACAAGAGAGTTTTTAGGACTAAGAAAATAGTTAAATCATTTTTAATTCTCCTTTTACTAAAAGAATATTTTGAGTACATAAATCATTAAACTTTTAGAGAGTAAAATTTTTCTAACTTAATTTAATTTTTAATAAAAATTTATTTTATATTTAAATATTGATTTAAGAGGGAGATAAAAACAAGGTACGTTTCTTGTGATTTTTTGACTCTTTATAGTTGTTAGTCCGTCGTATATATTTTATGACGAACGAAGTAAGTTGGTTTTGACTCTTTAAAATTTCTTCTAAGACCTTAGGTAAAATAATTTATCATGAATAAAACATTCATTCTAGTACTATATTGAAAATAAAATTCTCTTCATACCAAATCAAAGAATATAAGGTAGTTATTTTGCGTTGTGTATTAAAAACTTCCTTTTGTCGTATCTTATCTAGAAAATTTTGAATTGAGTAATTCCAAAACAAAAAGTGTTTAACTTTTAAAATACTAAACTAATATAGGAAATTTAAATACTAATTATGTCAAGAAACAGCCCTTACACGAAAAGGTAGCCAAGTGCCAAAGTTCGTTGTTTTAACGTTAAAAAATGCTTTTAAGAACAAATCGCGCGTCAAAAATTCACCCAATCAATTTTATTCATTTTGGGTATTTTTATTATACTCAAAATTCATCTCTTATACCACAAAATACTCATCCAAAACATTTTTACCAAACTCCTCCATTTACCCACGAAAACACATTTCCACCGTTTCTAACTCACCGTTTGCGTCTAAACTTGGGTCCCTTTTTAATTCTTTCATTAATGATCACATTTACCAAAAAAATTATCATCAAACATAGAACTAAACTTTCACAACACAGCATCTCCCATGTCTTAAAATTTTGTCAAGAATAAATTTTAAACGCTTTTTCTGAGTTTTAAAACACATCGCATAATTACCATAAATGTAAACCACTTATTTACTTTATTTAATAAAATTCCATAATTTAATATACCTCCAAAACTTCATTTTTAACACAAGGAATTCAAAGATTAAACCATGCAAACAAATCTCATGTGCCAATTCATTTTAAGCGAGTTTGTATGTTAGGATTTATTAACGTTTAATCTTTTAACTAATTATAAATAATTTCCAGCAGCAACAATCATTTATTTTTAGTCATCAAAATTATTTTAAAAATACTTCAGATTTCTAAAAATAATATCGACACCACAAGCCACCATTTAAACCAAGAAGACACAATATTTGACAATGATATCACATGCATGCATTCACAATAAAAATTCTACAGCAACCAAAACCTGTAAGTTAGTAACTTCATAATTAAATTTTTGCAATTTAAAGAGTTTAATAAGATCATGGTGTAGCCATGATACCACCCAAAGATCTCAATTTTTTCTAAAGAAATTTTTAAGATTTAAACCATGAAACAAAGATCTTTAAGGAGGTACCAATGTATAAATGCTAAGGGACATTTATACCTTACCATGCATGTATCATTTATGGATCTCCCTCCTTACCACAAGAAATTTGTCCTCCAAGAAGAATATGATAAGGCTTCAAGGTTTGCTCCTAGATCATCTTGATTGCTTCACCAAGGAGAAGAAAAATAGACACTTAAGAGGTGGTGGTTGACGTAAATATGGTGGTGAGGAGAGGAAGAAAATGTTGCTATTGGTAGAGGATTTAAGTAGAAGGTGTGGTGTTTAGAAGGTGGTAGCTTGTATTCAGAGGTTAGGAAGGGTGGTAAAGTGGTTTGGGTTGGATGGTGATGAGTAGATGATGATGTTTAAGATGAATGAAGTATGAGAAAATGAGAGGTATACTTGCTAGAGTTTTTTCCTAACTTAGAGAAAATGAGAGAATTGGAAGAAGGAATGGTGCCTAGGCAAGGTAAAAGATTTTTTTGTCATGGACCCTTGTTGGACAAGGAGTCTCACGGCCGTGAGTGGGCAAGGAGAGGTGTCAACATTGATGTATGCACAAGATAGGCATCTCATGCAGCTGATTGAGTGATGGAGAAGGACTTTGCATGGTCATGGTAAGTGGCAAGGTGGTGGTGCAATGTGATTGGTTAGTTTTCATGCAAGGCTGATGTGTCAAGAAACAGGGGCAGTGGCTTGTTTGTGGATTTAAGAGCTGTTGTGGGACGAATTTGGGAAAAGCCCAAACATAAAAGTTTTAAATATTTTTCTTATCCATAATTTGGTATATGGCATAAAAACTTTCATTGAAAAACAAATGAGATATGGCCCATTTACTAAAATAGTGTAAGGTTGTGATAGGATTCATATTTCTTGCAAAGATTAATTTTCTAGGCAAAATTGGTGAGGAATTTGACTTTGTGCCCTTCATTAAAGTTTTAGGGAATTGAGTTCAAAAAATTTGGTGAAAGAATCGTTCGATTACATGATTATACGAATGAGACACGTGAAAAATACTGAACATAGTGTGGTGTTTTCAATTCTGGGATTTGTGGGGTAAGAGATGGCCTCCATGGTCAACATCAAAGTTGTAGATAAATTTGATACAAAGATTTTAGGACAAGAACAAATTGAATCCAACAATGGGAGAGGAAATTACATCTGAAATACATACAGGTGCGCAGTTTGGCCTATACGTTTAACTTGAAAATAGAGTTTTTGGGCTTGGGTGATCGAAAATGGGCATCGAGCCCTTCATGAAAATCGTTAGACATTATGTGAGGGACGTCTCAGGATAAAAATAATCAACTTGAGTCCTTCGGATAATTTCTTGGCCAAGACCAGGGGAGTTACACAGTTTAAACGTCTTAAACAAAAATACTTAAATATTTCTATTAAATTTCTAAAATTATCCTTTATTATTGTGAGTATTATTAAGCACACTATCATCATTATTCTAATGATTACCATTTCTTAGACAATTTAGTATAAATACCCTTTCTTTGCTCATGAAATCTTTCTAAAATACTAATAAGTCATAACACACAAGTAAGTCAGTCGTAGTCCAGTCATCAGTACACATAAAATTAACATGTAATCAAGAGAATTGACCTCAAGGACCTAACACATAAAATGAGGGCTGTTACACCATCCATCAACCATTTTTAAGGCCAAACCACTCCATCATCCTTTCTAGCTTCCATACACAAGATACCACCTCCTAAACACTTCATCTCCTTGAATTTTCCAAAAACAGCCACCTTTCCTACTCCATTTCACCATCATTTTCACATTAACCACCAACCATCAAGCATCCATCCTTTCTTTTCCTTGGTGAAGCAACAAAATAATGATCTAGTAGCAAGCCTTAAGGCACTTGGTGTTCTTTTCTTGGGGACAAAATTCTTGAGGTAAAGGGGGGAGTATTGGCTTGTCAAAAACCATTATTTTACACATGCATGGTGACATTTATACCTCGGTACCTCCCTTAAAGATCAGTATTTTATTGCTTAAATCTTGAAAATTTATTTAGAAAAATTGTGATCTTTAGGTGGTATGATGGCTGTACCATGATTAAATGAAATTCTTTGACTTTATAGATATTAAAACTTTAAAGTTACTAACGTGATTAATTGTGTTACTGCAGAAATTATTTTGAAGTGCATGCATGTTATATTTGTATTTATATATTGACACAGGTTTTGATAATGACAAACAATTGAAGATTCAAGACTTAACATAATTGATTATGGACAAATTAATTATGTATGAAAGTTAATGAATATCAAAGGATGTTATGCAAAGTAATTAATGAGAAATTAGAAGCGAATAATGAAGACCAAGCTAATACGAGTCAAAAATTCAAGGATTAAATGCATAAGGATTGATGAACATCAAGGACATATGTTAAAGGATTTAAAGAGGCTTAAAACAAGTGAAAAATAAGTCATCAAAGTGCCCAAGGATCAAAGGAATCAATGTCAAAAAGGGTGAAAAACTAAGCAAAATATGGAGAATCAGGAGGATGAATCGATTCATCCCCTCCTGAATCGATTCAAACGTATGAAATTCACCCACGATGTGCTTTTTGATGGTCTCAATCGATTCACATATGCATGAATCGATTCATGCGCACCCAGGAGCTACATTTTTGTAATTTTAAGGGCCTAAATCTATTCAAATGAGTCATGAATCCATTCATATGCTATTAAATGTCAAATTACACTAAATGAATGCATTCATGGTGAAAATGAATCCATTCATCTAGTTAAAATTGTTACCCAAAGTTGAAAGTTAAAATCAAAGAAACACCATTACGTAAATTATGGAACCACTACAGAAAGAAAGCTTGAAATCATGGAATCATGGGAGACAAAGTTCAAATTCCATTACACAAAACATGGAATCATTAGGAGACAAAGTGAAGAATCCATTTCATGAAACAAGGAACCATGACTTCCATTGCTTAAATCATGGATTAGTGGAGCAATAAATCAAATGGAAAGCATCTAAGAACTTCCTAGAAATTTGCTATAAATAGAAGCAGAGAAGTGAACGTTCAAAAATTCAAGTGAGCAAGAAAGCATCACATTTTCTCTTCTTTCTCATAAGCTCTGTGTTCCTATATTTGCTAAGTTTCTCTTAAGAGATTACATTGTGAGAAAAATATTTTTGAGCATTGAATTTATATATCCACTCTTTTGAGAGTTAACCTTGTAATCATAAACACCAAAACCATAGAACTTGGGTTGGGTTTCAACCTTGTAAAGTGTGAGATTGAGAGATTGGGTGGGTTACCCTTGTACTTGTGAGAATTGGGTTCTTGAGTGTAGGACACTAGGAAGCTTCAATTGCTCAAAGTTGTAATCTCTAATCTCATAGCGAAATCCTTCAAGTAGGTTGCTTGAAGGCGAGATGTACACCGGGGTGGTGGAACTCGTTATATCGGTTTGTAAATCTTTCTATCCCTACACTCTTTTATATTTTCTCATATAAATTTCTTGCTTAATTATTTTGTTTATAACTTAATTGTTAGAATTACTTGAATCATATATATTCTTATATTGCTTGCTATATTATTTATCATCTTCTTTAAGCATAATTATTAAAGAATCAATTTTAAAAGTATTCCATGAAAATTTTTTTAATACTCAATTCACCCCCCCTCTTGAGTAATTAAGGCCACTTGGTTAACAAGTGGTATCAGAGCTTGACTCTTGGTAGATCAAGCTTAACAACTTCAAGAGAACAAGATGGCCTCTATTTCTCTTAACCTTTTTCGTGAGGGTGGTGCCACAAATAGACCTCCCACTTTCAATGGTGAGGGTTACAATTTTTGGAAAGAAAGGATGAAAATCTTTGTTCAATTAATTGATTTGAAAATTTGGAATGCTATTGAAAATGGTCCTGTTATACCTATGTATACTGTTGATGGTAGACAAGTTAAAAAACCCATGAATGATTGGACAAGTGATGAGGAAAAGAAAGTTCAATACAATTACAAAGCTAAGAATCTTATTACTCTTGCCTTAGGTCCTGACGAATTGTTTAGAGTTGTAACATGTAAATCTATAAAAGAAATATGGGATACCCTTCAAGTTACTCATAAAGGAACTAGTGATGTTAAAGGCTCTAAAATCAATACCTTGACTAGCCAATATGAAAGCTTTAGAATGAATTCCGGTGAAACTATTTTAGAACTTCAAAATAGATTTACTTTGATTATTAATCATCTTATTACTCTTGGTAAATCTTATACTAACAAGGAGCTCATCCATAAAGTTCTAAAAAGTCTTACTAGGGAATGGCAACCTCTTGTCACTGCCATCAAGCAATCTCCCAACATAAATGAGATGTCTCTTGCTACACTATTTGGTAAGCTTCAAGAACAAGAGCAAAAACTAAAAGACTTGAAGATTGCGGAGGAGGAAGAAAGGTTCTCTAAGAAAAAGGGACTAGCTCTTAAAGCCACTTCAATCGAGCAGGATGAATCTCAAAGTGACCTAGAAGATGATGATGATGAGTTAGGCCTATTTGTGAAGCGTTTGGAAAATTTATGAGAAATAAACGATTCCAAAAGAACTTCACTTCTAAAGGTAAGAAATCTATTCCTAAAGATAATAATTCTTCACCTACTTGTTTTGAATATGGTAAGGAATGACACTTTAAGGCATATTGTCCAAATCTTAAAAAGAAAAACCAAAATCGGAAAGGAAAGAGAAGAGCATACATAGCATGGGATGAAAACGATGTAAGTAGCTCGGACAAATCAGAAAACGAAGAAGCCAACCTATGCCTTATGGCCAACCATCAAGATGAAGAAGATGACGTAAACTTCAATGACTTAGATAGAGAAGAATTACTTGATGCTTTTGAAGAATTGTAAGATAAATTTGTTAAAGTTTCAAATAAGCATAAGTTATCAAGAAAAACCATTGACACTCTTAAGATGTATCTTATAGAACTTAGTAAAGAAAATGAAATTTTGAAAAAGGAAGTAGTAAATGTTCAAGCATGCTCTAAGACTAAACCTTGTGAATTTGTAAAGAAATGTGACATTATAGAAACTAAGGTTTTAGACTTGAATAAAACTTTAGAAAAATTTACAAATGGTAGAGACAATTTAAATGTTTTACTTGGAAAACAATGTTGCATGTTTGATAAAACTGGATTAGGTTTTAATGCCTATAAGAAACAAAAGAATTATAAAAATTTCTTTATACCACCTAGTAAAATTGCATCACCTTTCATGAAATGTAATCACTGTGGTTTTAAAGGACATACTGTATCTAATTGTAATGTTGGAAAATTAGGGCCAAAGGTTGTAAGAAAAGTATGGGTTCCTAAAGGAACATTTTCACAAACTAACCTACAAGGATCCAACATAAAATGGGTACCAAGTTCTCTAACTTGAATTGTTTTGTAGGTATGTTTTAAAGTAAGTAACACCCATTGGTACTTGGATAATGGGTGTTCTAAACACATGACGGGCGATAAAAGTAAGTTTATATCATTTACTCCATGAAATAAAGGATTTGTTACATATAGAGACAACACGAAGGGAAGAATAGTAGGAATTGGAAAAATTGGTAAAAATTCTTCCACTTCTATTAATGATGTGTTATATGTTGAAGGACTTAAACATAACTTGCTTAGTATTAGTCAATTATGTGATAAAGGATATAAAATTGTATTTGAATCAAATTGTTGCATAATTGAAATAAACTACACAAGGAAGTAAAATTCGTTGGTCAAAGAGTTGATAACATATAGATAATTAATCTTGATTGTCTTGCTTCAAATGATGTGCAATGCTTCATAACTAAAGAGGATGAATCATGGCTATGGCATAGAAGAATTACCCATATTCATATAGACCATTTAAACAAACTTGTTTCAAAGGATTTAGTAATTGGTTTACCAAAATTGAAATTTGAAAATAAATTTTGCGATGCATGTCAAAAGGGAAAACAAGTAAAGGCATCTTTTCAAGTAAAAAATGTTGTTTCAACAAATAGACCTTTACAACTTTTACACATGGATTTATTTGGACCTTTAAAGGTTAAAAGTTTTGGTGGAAACTATTATGGTCTTGTGATTGTGGACGATTATTCTAGATATACATGGACATTATTTCTTACTCATAAAAATGAAGCATATCATGCATTTAAGAAACTTGCTAATATTATCTAAAACGAGCAAAATTTGAAAATCGCATCCATTAGAACCGATCATGGGGGAGAATTTGAAAATCAACCTTTCAAAATTTTGTGAAAAATTTGGCATTGAACATAATTTTTTGGCTCCTAGAACTCCACAACAAAATGGAGTAGTTGAAAGGAAAAATTGATCTTTAGTGGAGCTCGCAAGAACTATGTTAAATGAGAACAATATTGCGAAACATTTTTGGGCCGATACGGTAAATACCGCTTGTCATGTTATGAATAGATGTTTAATAAGGCCTATATTAAAGAAAACCCCCTATGAGCTTTACAAAGGAAAAAAACCAAACATTTCTTATTTTCACGTGTTTGGATGAATGCTTTATTTTAAACAATGGAAAGGATAATCTTGGTAAATTCGATGCAAAATCTGATGAAGCAATATTCTTAGGTTATTCATCTACTAGTAAAGCATATTGACTCTTTAACAAATGAACTTGTACAATTGAAGAGTCCATACATGTCAAATTTGATGAACTTAACCAAAATCCTCCGAGAAAGGAAGTTAATGATCTTGTAGGTACCTTCCAAGAAAAGAACTTGGATGATAAAGAAGAAGTCAACAATGAAGGAGATACAACATAAAATGAAGAACCTCAACAAAAAGAGTGGAAGGACCATCCGTTGGACAACGTCATAGGTGAATTAACCAAAGGTGTAAGTACTTGTAACGTCATTAGAAATGCATGTAATCACCTAGCCTTTGTATCACAAATTAAACCCAAAAATATTGATGAGTCTATTATTGATGAATATTGGATGTTGGCTATGCAAGAAGAGTTAAATCAATTTGAAAGAAACCAAGTTTGGGAACTTGTGCCAAGACCCAATGATCATCAAATAATAGGTACAAATAGGTTTTTAGAAATAAGATAGATGAAAATGGAATAATAACAAGAAATAAAGCTAGGCTAGTTGAAAAAGGCTATAATCAAGAAGAAGGCATTGATTTTGAGGAAACATATGCACCCGTAGCTAGGTTAGAAGCAATAAGATTATTATTAGTTTTTTCTTGTTGCATGGATTTTAAACTATATCAAATGGATGTTAAAAGTGCTTTTCTAAAGGGTTTTATTCAAGAAGAAGTTTATGCAGATCAACCTCTTGGTTTTGAAAATCACAAATTTCCAAACCATATTTTTAAATTAAGAAAAGCTTTATACGGTTTGAAACAAGCTCCAAGAGCATGGTATGAAAAACTTAGCAATTTTTTTTAGAAAACAATTTTGAAAGAGGGAAGGTTGATACTACACTATTTATAAAATGTAAAAACAATGACATCCTCTTGGTACAAGTTTATGTCGATGATATAATATTTGGTGCTATTAATGAACTTCTTTGTCAAGAGTTTGCCAAGATTATGCAAGATGAGTTTGAAATATCCATGATGGGAGAACTCACATTCTTCCTTGGGCTACAAATCAAGCAAACCAAAGAAGGGACATTCATAAATCAATCTAAATATTGAAAAGAACTTCTTAAAAGGTTTGAAATGGACAAGGCTAACGAAATAGCAACACCTATGAGCATATTATGCCACCTAGACAGAGATAAGAAGGGTAAAGATGTTGAGATCACTAAATACCGAGGTATGATCGGATCCTTACTCTATTTAACTGCTAGTAGGTCTAATATAATGTTTGCCATATGCGTGTGTACTAGATTCCAAGCTTGTCCTAAAGAATCAAATTTAACTATAGTTAAATGAATTATGAAATATTTAGTAGGCACTTAAAATGTTGGATTGTGGTACCCAAAAGGTGCCAAATGTTGTTTGATTGGTTATTCTAATTCTGATTTTACGGGTTGTAAATTAGATAGAAAAAGTACAAGTGGTTCTTTTCATTTACTTAGTAGTTCCCTTGTCTCTTGGCATAGCAAGAAACAAGTTAGCATCACAAATCAACAGCTGAGGCAGAATATGTTGTAGCTGGGAGTTGCTGTGCTTGAATCCTATGGATGAGACAACAACTTCTTGATTTTGGTGTTGTCTTAGATCAAATTCCTATTAAGTGTGACAACACTAGCGTAATCAATATCTCTAAAAATCCGATAATGCATTCTAGAACCAAACACATAGAAATCCGTCACCACTTCTTAAGAGACCATGTTTTGAAAGGAGATTATGTTCTTGAATATGTTGACACTTCTAAACAATTGGCGGATATTTTTACAAAACCCCTCGCTAAAGAACAATTTATAAATATTAGGAGGAAGTTAGGAATTTTGGAAATAACTAATCTTAGTTAAATTTTTTATTTTTTGAAATATCTTGAAAATATTTTAGAGTTGTTTTAAAATTTAAAACTTTAAATCTTTGACTCTTAAAATATTTTCTTTGACAAAATATCTTGATAATATCTCTTAAAAAGAATTTTGATCTTGAAAAGTTATTTTCTTGAAAATATATTGATTTTTAAGAAAAGTTGATCTTTTGATCCTAAAATCTTTTCTTAAACTTATCTTTAATACACTTAAAATCTTTCTCGATACATATTTCTTAAAAGGACTTGATTTTGAGAAATTATTCTTGAAAATTTTTTATAAGAATATTAATCAATCACATATTTTGAAAACAAATCTTTAATTGGCATATATTTAATTAAAATCCTCAACAATACTTCAATTGTTATTAAAAAGGATTCTTTTCTCAAATAAACTTGCTTAATCAGAGAAAGGATTTGTCTTATGCCTATCTCCTTCAAAATGAGAATCATCAAATTCATAAGTCATTCACGTGATTAGTTATTCAAGATTCCAATCCTATAACCATCAGAGATAGGATTTTCAAAGCAATGTCTTGTGAAGCATTTCCTTGGAACCATAAAAATCTTGAACTCAAAGATTCAATATTCCAAATCATGTGATCCTTCCAAACAAGTGATGAATCATTGTTGCTTGTCCCATTTAAGCTCTCTGCACAAAGCTAAAGATACCAATGCATGGGAACCACTCTTGCACGCAATAGGAAGCAAAATCAGCAAAATGAATCGATTCAAGCCATAGTTGAATCGATTCACGTGAGCTCCAGCACCAAGAATTCTCACTTTAGTTAATTGAATCGATTCATCCCTCTCTTGAATCGATTCAAATGTGTTGTTCCTATATATATTAGCCCTATTTCATGCTTTCTTCACCACACTTCCTCACTTATTCAAAATCCTTGATTCTAATCCTCTCTCAAAGCTACTCTACTCTTATTGATGTAGGAACTTCTTCTAACTTCTTGAAGAAGGGTGGACCTAGGGATCTTGAAACATCCTGAGTATAATTTGAGAATAAACCGAGACCAGGAAAATTTTTTCCAAAAATCAAAGGGTGTTCAAGGACAAAATGGGCAGTTGAGGTTAAGGAGAGTGGCATCAGGACAAGAAGGAAAGCAAATCAGTTACAAGGCAGACAACGGAAGATGCAGAACCTGAGCGAACCCAACAGAGCCCACTCGCTCGGGCGAGATTCAACATCTCTTGAGCGAGACGACTCAACACGCTTGGGCGAAGCACGCATAGCTTAAGCGGAACCCAACTAGAGACCTTCCTTTCACTCATACTCGCTGGAGCGAACCTTCAGTCGCTGGGGCGAGTAACTCCACTCGTTATTCCCTGACTCGGATTCAGAGTATGGTTCACTCGGAAAAGTCTTTACTCTCGATTCATTCGGATTGACCCTTACACGTACAAGCTTCATTCGGAAGTTTACATCACACTCCTTAACGTCATTCACTCGGGTCACAGATGTTGACCACTCGGGAAATGATTCCCATAGCCATTCCACTCGGAATCTATAAGGACTTCTCACTCGGAATATCTTTCACGGTCTTTTACCACTCGGGGTATTTCACTCTTTTTCACTCAGCATATCTAGTCTTTCTCACTTAAGTTATCTTACTAAGTCAAGTCTCACTTAAAGACCTTTGAGCTTCTAATAAGTTTACTATAATGGAGTTCACTTAGGGCCTTAGGTATCATTCCTCTATTGGGAAACATTCACTCGGCAAGTTCTCACTCAGAAATATTTAATTATTCTCCACTCGAGGAAATCCTAACGGTTTATCACTCTGAAGGTGTTCAGATCAATTCCCACTCGGGATTATATGACCTCATTCACTCGGAAACATCTAAACCTATCCTCACTCGGGATAAGGTCACTATCTCGCTTCCCACAACTATAACTTAGCTCAATTTACATGAAATCATACAACCTCACACGCTCGGATAAGCTTAAATATATATATATTCCACTCGGACATTCACACGCAGCACAGAATAAACACACATTAGGATTTTATATAGGAATATATATAAATATTTACAGGCACATTGTCATACTCTCAACCCAAGAGAGTTTAAATTCAGATATAAAGTGACTAAGACCAAAATACGAGCCGGCCAAGGCTTAACAAAACCTTATACACGGTATATACATATACACATATATTCCCATAGTGCACAAGAACTTCACTCGGCATGCAGCTCCTCCTTCATTCATCATTCCGAGAAACATTCACTGTAAAATATAGCCACAGTAGGGGGTGAGTATCTTAGATATTAAATGATAGATACTGACTCGGATTATTCCTCAATTATGCAATAGTATAAATGTACACAACTACCATCAAACATATACAATACCAATTAATCAGAACACACATACGACATTTTCCGATCAGAATCCATCAGTTATCTCTTGGCTATATGCACATATCATTTCAATAACATTAACATATATTCATAGATCATATTTCAATCAACATCAACAGTACATGTACACAGATTAATTCACTCGGTTCCACATTCGTGTGTAATCAGTTTTCATTCGTTGCAACGTAGGCTCCCAGCCTTCTATTCAGCTCCCAGCTGTTTGGCCATTTTACTGGTACCAAACCGTTTGCCCACATAGGTGACACCAATGCTCTCAGCGCCAACAGCGATGTTCACGGGCAGCCTGAGTCTCACTCAAAGGCTACCTTGAGTCTCACTCAAAAGGATTTCACAGCGTCTCACGCTTTAATAACCGATGATAGTGTCCCACACTACATGGTCCCAGCATTAACACATCCCATGTGCCAAATGCAGATTCATCACACAACACAAGTTTCATACACAACTTTCATTCAACAATACATGCATCACATGCAATCGGTGTAACACATCATCAGACTCACTAAGTCCATATTTTCTCACATGCAGTCAGCATTTCAAACTCATAATAACCAGCATGCCACATAAGTCACATGATAATCATCAACAACACTTCAACACATTCGTTTCATGCAACCATTCAATACTCTCGAGGCTATCAACATGCATTTCATGGACGGAACTAAACATGCAACACTCGTTTCTTAATCATCATGCATCCAGGTATCATATACTCTTCATGCAAATAAAACATAGAAACAGACACAGAATCAGCAAGCCATTAACACCCGAAACCCGTCCATAACCCATGCATTTAAGATATAAGATACCCCCATACCAACTAAGAGACTCTGAGAGGCTCCTCTATTTTGATGTTGATCCTCTACCTTGTTGCTTTGTCCAGTACTCTCACTCGTTCAGCCCCCTTGAACGCCATTGTATTCTGCAATCGGCTTGGGGACAGGGAGCTGTTCTTCTTCCGCTTCGATGATCGTCCTTCACCAATAGAAGGAAACTCTGAATCTTCTACAGCACCATCATCGTGGGTTTCCAGAAACAGAGAACAGAGAATAGGGGAGAAGAAAAAGAGCGAAGAAGAATAAGAGAAGAGAAAACGAAGAGAAGAGAAGTAGCGGAAGAGGAAGTCTGAAGGGAAATGAATAACAACAGTGGCTCTGGACATATGTATATGCGTACGAAGAGAAGAAGAGTGGGGTGGGAGTTCGTGAATGTCAGTCCACTCATATCACACACCAATCATAAGCAGCCAGTTATTAACAATTAATCACAATTAATCAGCCATTATTTTCTTAAGTTAAATTAATTATGTTAATTATAATTAACAAGTAATTTTCCACTTTGCAATTATTATTCTAATGGCTTAATTTCATTCGGTAATTAATTTTTAAATCGGGATGTTACAATTCTCCCCCTCTCAAAAGAATTTCGTCCTCGAAATTCAATCGGTAACTCACCTTGATTAAACAACTCGGGGTACTGTTGCCTTATGGCATCCTCGCATTCCCAGGTATAAGAGGTATACCCGTCTTGCTGCCACTCTACTTCAACCAGTTGTACATCCTTGCTCCTCAAACGCTTTACCGACCGGTCCACGATTCTAGTCGGTACAGTCACAGTGGTCAGGTCCTCCTTGATCTCCACTCCATCATCCGGCATTGTGTGAGTGAAATCGGGTAGATACTTCCTTAGTTGAGACACATGAAACACGTTATGCAATCGGGATAGGTGAGTCGGTAACGCTATTCGGTATGCCATGGAACCGATCCGCTCTAATACTTCGTAAGGTCCAATATATCGGGGGTTCAACTTCCCACTTTTCAAGGCTCGCCCGACTCCTTTACTCGGTGAAGTCTTTAGAAACACCCTATCTCCAACTGAAAACTCCAGTGGTTTAGTTCGTTTATCATGGTAGCTTTTCTACCTGTCCTGAGACGCCTTCATCTTTTCCCTTATTACTTGGATCTGTTCTGAGGTTTGTTTCACAATTTCCGGCCCCAATAGCAAACTTTCACCCGTTTCCGACTAACAGAGTGGGGTTCGGCATTTTCGACCATACAGTGCTTCATAGGGTGCCATACCAATACTGCTGTGGTGGCTATTGTTGTATGTGAATTCGATCAGGGGAAGGTACTGTTCCCAACACCCACCATGTTCCAACACGCATGCTCTCAGTAAGTCTTCTAAACTTTGTATCGTTCGCTCGGATTGTCCATCCGACTGGGGATGGTAGGCAGAACTAAGCCAGAGTTTCGTACCTAATTCCTGGTGCAGGCTAGTCCAAAACCAGGACGTGAATCTAGGATCCCTATCCGATACGATAGAGGTCGGCACACCATGCAGTCGGACGATTTCGCGGATATACATCTGGGCCAACTTATGTAACGGGTATCTCATGTTCACAGGCAGGAAGTGTGCACTTTTCGTCAATCGGTCAACAATGACCCAAATCGCATTCTGACCCGCTCGGGTTTTAGGCAATCCCATGACAAAGTCCATGGCAATTGAGTCCCATTTCCATACGGGGATTTCCAGTGGTTGCAACGCACCATACAGCTTCTGGTGCTCGACTTTCGATTTCTGACAGGTAATACACCGAGCCACATATTTCGCTACATTCCTCTTTAATCCGGGCCACCAGAATTGTAGTCTTAGGTCATGGTACATCTTCGTAGTACCCGGGTGAATACTCAGCAAGCTCTTGTGGGCTTCATCAAGCACCATCCTTCTTAATCCTCCTCCACCCGGCACATATATTCTATTCTTCACTCGGAAAATTCCATCCGATCCCTCGGTCAAATACAAGTCCTTACCCTTGGCCTGAGTCTCCTTCATCTCAGCCAAGTAAGGGTCTGACTTCTGCTGCTCGAACACCAATTTCAGGAACTCATTGGCAATCTTCAACGTACCGAGCGTTATCTTCCGAGACGAAGGAACGACAACATGCAAATTCATGTCTCGGAATTGTTCCAATAACTCCACCTCCTTCACCATCATCACTGCCATATGGAGGGATTTCCGACTCAAGGCGTCAGCAACAACGTTCGCCTTACCCGGATGATACTTCAGCTTGAAATCGTAATCCTTTAAAACTCCATCCATCTCCTCTGCCTCATGTTCAACTCTTTCTGATCAAACAAATATTTGAGGCTTTTATGGTCGCTGTACACTTCGAATCTGGATCCATACAAGTAATGCCTCCATATCTTTAACGCGAAGACCACCGCTGCCAATTCCAAGTCATGGGTCGGATAATGCTGTTCGTGAGGCCTCAATTGTCGAGAGGTATAAGCTATCACTCGGTTCTTTTGCATTAGCACGCACCCCAGGCCGAGTCCCGACGCATCACAATAGACCACGAAGCTCTCTTGCAAGTTTGGCAATGCCAACACTGGAGCGGTTGTCAACTTATTCTTTAACTCTCGGAAACTGCTCTCACACTCGGAACTCCAAACGAAAGGGGCATTTTTCCGAGTCAATTTAGTCAGTGGCAAAGCAAGCTTAGAAAAACCTTCAATAAACCTCCTATAATAGCCAGCTAGGCCCATAAAGCTTCTTATCTCCGAGACTGACTTGGGTCTCTCCCACGCCATTATAGCTGCCACCTTTGAAGGATCTACCGAGACACCTTCCATGGAAATTACATGTCCGAGAAAGTGGATCTTATCCATCCAGAAATCGCACTTTGAAAGTTTTGAAAACAACTATTTCCCCTTCAATACTTGAAGTACCGCTCGGAGATGTTTCTCATGCTCTTCAGGGGTCTTAGAATAGACTAAGATATCATCAATAAAAACTACTATGAATTGGTCTAGATATGGGTGGAATATGCTGTTCATGTAATTCATGAATACAGAAGGGGCGTTTGTCACACCAAACGGCATCACTATATACTCGTAGTGGCCATACCGAGTCCTAAAGGCAGTCTTTGGAATATCCGAGTCCTTCACCCGAATTTGGTGGTATCCCGATCGTAAATCGATCTTCGAGAAGACTGAAGCACCATGCAGTTGGTCAATCAAATCGTCAATCCTGGGCAACGGGTATCGATTCTTAATCGTGAGCTTGTTCAGCTGTCAGTAATCTATACATAATCTCATGCTGCCATCCTTCTTTTTGACAAGTAGCACAGGTGCTCCCCATGGAGATACACTCGGTCGAATGAACTGCTTTCCGAGTAACTCATCTACTTGCTTTTTCAATTCAGCCAATTCTGTTGGGGACAATCTATAAGGTGCACTGGAGACTGGCTCGGCTCCAGGGATCAAGTCTATAGAGAATTCAACTTCTCTATTCGGAGGGACACCCGGCACATCCTCTGGAAACACCTCGGGGAATTCACAAATAGTCAGAATATCATTCACTCGGGTTCTACTCTCTCCCTCAGTTAAACAAAGCATCATAAATAGCTGAGCTATACCTTGTACCGTGTAGTCCTCATTGTTCTGCCTCAGAAAAATTACTCTTCGGTTTCGACAGTCCACCAACACCTTGTTGGCTGAAAGCCAATCTATGCCAAGTACAATGTCGAGGTCCTTCAGAGGCACACACAACAAATCGAAGGTGAAACTCCGATCGTCCAACATAAATGTTATATCCTTACACATCATTGATGTCAACACCTTAGTACCAGTCGGATTGGCTACTTCCAAAGTCCGATCCATATACACAGTCGGCAACTTTAAACGTCTTACACACTCATCGGCTATAAAAGAATGGGTAGCTCTAGAATCAAAAACTACATTAAGTGTATATCTACCGAGTAAGCACTTACTTTGCACCAAGTCATTCGCTTGTGCAGCTTCCTCAGCGCTGATGGCATAGACTCTCCCAGCAGCCGGTTGGTCGGTATTTCTCCTTCGGTTGTTTGGAGCAAACATCATATTTCCTCTGGCTCCATTACCTCTGCCCCCCGTTCCTTGGCCATCATTTCCACGGCTTCTCCCTTGGAAGCCTCCCTGGCGCACATTGGCGTTTGCTTGACGTAGTTGGGGACAGTCAGGGCGAATGTGCCCTCTCTCATTACAATGGTAACACACCATCCCACTATCGCTGTTGCAATCCCGAGCGTAATGATTTCCTCCACACTTAAAACATTTTCCGTCTCCCATAACTGGTCGTCTTTCTTGCTGACTCCGACCCCCAAACCTGGAAAAGGGTCTGTTCCTACCAGCGTTGTTCGGCCTCTTGAAGCGAGATTGCTGGGGCTTCAAGGAATGGTCTACTTTGCTACTCTGGCCCGAGTAGGCCTTGTCATCCTTTTCAAAAATTCTGCACTTATTCACCAATATAGGAAAGCTCCTAATTTCCTGGTGCCTGAATGCTCTCTTAATATCCGACCGCAGTCTGCTCTCGAACTTGATGCATTTGGAACTCTCGGTTCCAGGTTGTTGGAAGGGCGGATAAAACAAACATAGTTCTTCATACTTTGCAGCATATTCTTCTACAGACATGGAACCTTGCTTCAGCTCCATAAATTCCAGTTCTTTTCGACTCCTTACAATGTCGGGGAAGTATTTCTCCAGGAAGCACGTTCTAAAATTCTCCCAAACCAGTTGGATGCCCGCGTCAGTGAGTCAGTTTTTGGTGATTTTCCACCAATTTTTCGCTTCGTCTCGCAGCATGTACACTGTACACACAACTTTCTGGGCCTCAGTACAGTGAAGGCCCCCAAAAACTCTCTCCAAGTCTTGAATCCATTTGTATGCTGCCTCAGGATTAAATCCTCCTTGAAACTCACTCGGCTTCCTCTTCAGGAAGCGATCCAATACTTGGCCATCTTCAGCTCGAGGCTGGCCCTGCCTCTCAAACACGTCAGCAAAACGTTGGAATGTCGCGGCTATGGCTTCCATGCTTTGACGATTCATCATTACTTATCCTGAAATTAACACCCCTTCAAGGATAAGTTTACAAAGTTACTCACTACCGATCGGATCTCATCCCAACATTCAATAACTATAGCACATTATACCATTCCTATATATCATATAATTAATCGGACCAGGAGGGGAATAATCTCCTACCCTCAAAACAACACTTCACAAGCGCATAAGCACGCAAATCGTGCCTAAACATGGATCAAGTCCATCAGACACAGCCATTAATTACGACACTCAGTCACAGTGTACACAACCACTTACTCAAAGTAAGCATACCTTGGCCTTGGACCTTTTGGGTCTGCTCTGATACCAAAATGAAACATCCTGAGTATAATTTGAGAATAAACCGAGACCAGGAAAATTTTTTTCAAAAATCAAAGGGTGTTCAAGGACAAAATGGGCAGTTGAGGTTAAGGAGAGTGGCATCAGGACAAAAAGGAAAGCAAATCAGTTACAAGGCAGACAACGGAAGATGCAGAACCTGAGCGAACCCAACAGCGCCCACTCGCTCGGGCGAGATTCAACATCGCTTGAGTGAGACGACTCAACACGCTTGGGCAAAGCACGCATAGCTTAAGCGGAACCCAACTAGAGACCTTCCTTTCACTCACCCTCGCTGGAGCGAACCTTCAGTCGCTGGGGCGAGTAACTCCACTCGTTATTCCATGACTCGGATTCAGAGTCTGGTTCACTCGGAAAAGTCTTTACTCTCGATTCATTCGGATTGACCCTTACACGTACAAGCTTCATTCGGAAGTTTACATCACACTCTATAACTTCATTCACTCGGGTCACAGATGTTGACCACTCGGGAAAGGATTCCCATAGCCATTCCACTCAGAATCTATAAGGACTTCTCACTCAGAATATCTTTCACGGTCTTTTACCACTCGGGTATTTCACTCGTTTTTCACTTGGCATATCTAGTCTTTCTCACTCAAGTTATCTTACTAAGTCAAGTCTCACTTAAGGACCTTCGAGCTTCTAATAAGTTTACTATAATGGAGTTCACTTAGGGCCTTAGGTATCATTCCTCTATCGGGAAACATTCACTTGGCAAGTTCTCACTTGGAAATATTTAATTATTCTCCACTCGAGGAAATCCTAACGGTTTATCACTCTAAAGGTGTTCAGATCAATTCCCACTCGGGATTATACGACCTCATTCACTCGGAAACATTTAAACCTATCCTCACTCGGGATAAGGTCACTATCTCGCTTCCCACAACTATAACTTAGCTCAATTTACATGAAATCATACAACCTCACATGCTCGGATAAGCTTAAATATATATATATTCCACTCGGACATTCACACGCAGCACAGAATAAACACACATTAGGATTTTATATAGGAATATATATAAATATTTACAGGCACATTGTCATACTCTCAACCCAAGAGAGTTCAAATTCTGATATAAAGTGACTAAGACCAAAATACGAGCCGGCCAAGGCTTAACAAAACCTTATACACGGTATATACATATACACATATATTCCCATAGTGCACAAGCACTTCACTCGGCATACAGCTCCTCCTTCATTCATCATTCCGAGAAACATTCACTGTAAAATATAGCCACAATAGGGGGGTGAGTATCTTAGATATTAAATGATAGATACTGACTCGGATTATTCCTCAATTATGCAACAGTATAAATGTACACAGCTACCATCAAACATACACAATACTAATTAATCAGAACACACATACGACATTTTCTGATCAGAATCCATCAGTTATCTCTCGGCTATATGCACATATCATTTCAATAACATTAATATATATTCATAGATCAGATTTCAATCAACATCAATAGTACATGTACACAGATTAATTCACTCGGTTCCGCATTCGTGTGTAATCAGTTTTTATTCGTTGCAACGTAGGCTCCCAGCCTTCTATTCAGCTCCCAGCTGCCTTGCCATTTTACTAGTACCAAACCGTTTGCCCACATAGGTGACACCAACGCTCTCAGCGCCAACGGCGGTGTTCACAGGCAACCTGAGTCTCACTCAAAGGCTACCTTGAGTCTCACTCAAAAGGATTTCATAGCATTTCACGCTTTAACAGCCGATGGTAGTGTCCCACACTACATGCTCCCAGCATTAACGCATCCCATGCCCCACACGCGGATTCATCACACAACACAACTTTCATACACAACTTTCATTCAACAATACATGCATCATAAATAATCGGTGTAACACATCATCAGACTCACTAAGTCCACATTTTCTCACATGCTGTCAGCATTTCAAACTCATAATAACCAGCATGCCATATAAGTCACACGGTAATCATCAACAACACTTCAACACATTCGTTTCATGCAACCATTCAATACTCTCGAGGCTATCAACATGCATTTCATGGATGGAACTAAACATGCAACACTCGATTCTTAATCATCATGTATCCGGGTATCATATACTCTTCATGCAAATAAAACATAGAAACAGACACAGAATCAACAAGCCATTAACACCCGGAACCCGTCCATAACCCATGTATTTAAGATATAAGATATCCCCTACCAACTAAGAGACTGCAAGAGGCTCCTCTATTTTGACGTTGATCCTCTGCCTTGTTGCTTTGTCCAGTACTTTCACTCGTTCAGCCCCCTTGAACGTCGTTGTATTCTGCAATCAGCTCGGGGACAGGGAGCTGTTCTTCTTCTGCTTCGATGATCGTCCTTCACCAACAGAAGGAAACTCTAAATCTTCTGCAGCACCGTCGTCGTCGGTTTTCAGAAACAGAGAACAGAGAACAGGGGAGAAGAAGAAGAGCGAAGAAGAAGAAGAGAAGAGAGAACGAAGAGAGGAGAAGTAGCGGAAGAGGAAGTCTGAAGGGAAATGAATAACAACAGTGGCTCTGGACATATGTATATACGTACGAAGAGAAGAAGAGTGGGGTGGGAGTTTGTGAACGTCAGTCCACTCACGTCACACACCAATCATAAGCAGCCAGCTATTAACAATTAATCACAATTAATCAGCCATTATTTTCTTAAGTTAAATTAATTAAGTTAATTATAATTAACAAGTAATTTTCCACTTTACAATTATTATTCTAATGGCTTAATTTCATTCGGTAATTAATTTTTAAATCGGGATGTTACAGATCTTCTCTTATTCTAACCTCCACATTGAGCAAAGAAGGACGAGAAGCGCCCATTGAGCACAAAGAAGTGCTAGTGATATCTTTAGCATACATGATCAAGCATTGCTTATGTGAAAACATAGCATGTTTTACATCATGTTTGTTAGCCAAGTAGTTGGCTCTAGAGTCATCATAGATGATAACTCATTTTTCTTTATCCTTTTTTTATTTTTCTTATGTTTTTCTACATGGTTAGATGAAGAAGATCCTAACTCTCTATCTCTTTTAAGCTTTATTTTTAGTTGATCTTTAGCTAATTGTTGTGGAGTTAAGGGGTGTAAAACTATCTTCTTACCATCTAGTTTGAAAATGAGGGTGTTAGTGAACCCCTCATGGATGACCTTCCTATCAAATTGCCAAGGTCTTCCTAGCAGGATATGAGTTGCCTCCATAGGTACTACACCACAACTTGCTTCATCTTTATATTTGCCTATGGTGAAATTTATTAAGACTTGCTTATTAACTAACATCTCTCCCTTTTCATTTAACCATTGTAACATATAAGGTCTAGGGTGATCTATTAGTTCTAAGCCCATCTTATTAACTAGTCTTTGGCTCACAACATTAGCATAACTCCCACTATCCATAATGAGAGAACATAGTTTGTCATTTATGTAACATCTTGTATAAAATATGTTCTCTCTTTGTGTAGTATCATCTAGCTTAACATGACTACCAAGCAATCTTCTAATCATGTAAAGCTCACCATCATCCCCTAAAATACGCTCATTGTCATAGGAATCACTACCTGAGTCATCACTTGAAGAGTGAGAATCAGAATTAGACTTTGATTGACTTGAGTAGGTTCCATTAGTTTTCAAAACTATAGTTCTTTTTGTAGGACAGTCGAAAGAAATATGACCTCTACCAAGGTATTTAAAATATTTAATGGTAGATGATCTAGAGGATTATGGTTTAGATGTAGATTCATGCTTTTCTCTTTGATTCCTAAAGACTTTTCTATTTTTATACAACTCACTTTGTGGTTTGGAAGATGAAGTACCCACTTTCCTCTCCCTAGGGTTTCTATCAAACCTACCCTTGTTCTCTTGTCTTACCCATTTAGATTTATAGGCTCTAGGTTCCCCACTATAGGCTTCTCTCTCTTTGAATTGGCTCTCTACCTTAGTGCATTGGTGAAGTAATTCTTCTATGCAAACGTGTGGAAGGAGTTCTACTCTATTCTTGATGTTCATATTTAGGCCATGTAAGAACCTATGCATTAGGGTTTCCTTATCTTCTTCTAGGTTTGCCCTAATCATAGTTATCTCTAGATCTTTGTAGTAGTCTTCTATACTTTTTGACCCTTAGATGAGTCTATTTAGCTTTGCTAATAGCTCCCCTCTATAGTAATTAGGAACATAACATTTTCTTAATAGAGCTTTTAAGTCTAACCAATCATCTATTAGTGGAAAATTATCTTTCTTTCTCTCCTTACACACTTGGGTCCATCATACTAAGGCATAGTTTTGAAATGAGAAAGTGGCTATCCTAACTTTCTTTTCCTCTTTTATTTGATGAGAGTTGAATATTTTTCTACTCTGATTTCCCACTCTAGATAAGCCTCAATGTCACCTTTGCCATTAAATGGGGGTATTTCTAATTTTACTTCTCTTAAGCCTATATCATCTTTTCTATGCTCATGGTATCTTCTTTGTCTAGGCTCTTCCTCACTATTACTATTATGGTGTCTATGATTTCTTTGATTTCTATGTCTAGTTCTAGGGTTTTCATTATGCTTAAGATTTGTTAGCCTAGCATTGATGTTATTCAAGCTATCCATTATGTTATGAAGCATTGTTTTATTCTCCCTATCACTAGAAGATATCTTTTTTAGGTTGTCAAAGAAATTTAAGACAAAAACAAAGAATGTGTAGACAAACTAGTCGAGGAAGATGAATGCAAAACAAGTGAAAGAAAACACAATAATCCTAAAATATCAATACTAGGTTTCTATCCTAAGGGGAAAACAAGATCCTAGGTTGGCTTTAACCTAAGTTGATTATGATTGTCCTAGGTTGTTTCTAACAATTAACTAACCCTAGACAAGCCTAACCACATTCGGTTACTAGTTAGTTAACCTAACAAAATTAGTTCAACTAACTAAGCAACTCCTAACAAACCCTAACTAGAAGTAGTTATTTAGTTATGGAAGTTGTAACTAAGTCTAACAACCCTAACTAACAACTAATTCGGTTATGGATTGGTTAAGACCCTAACTAATTTAGTTATGATTAGGTAAAGTAACTAGAATTAGTTCCAACTACTAACTAATTAACCTAATTAGTTAAGACAAGAAACTAACTAACAACTATTAGTTATAACCAACTACTAACTAACTAAAAGTAGTTAACAACCAAATACAAATACAACTATACTATGTGAATTTAACTAGAGTAAAAAATGAAATAATAGTGTCCAAAGTCAAATGTCCAAGGTGTGTCCAAAATACAAGACAAAGCCTAATACACAAAGCCTAAGAATTGAAAATTTTGCCTAAGTTCTACTAGTTACAAGGCTTTTGCTTCCTTTACAATTTTCTTCAAGCTCTTCCTTGATGTGTAAGCTCCACCTCACCTAGCAAAACAAGACAAGAACAACTCCAAATGAAATTGATGTTAATGAATTTACAAAGATTAAACCTCACAAGTGTATCTCTTAAGTGTATCTCTCAAGTGTCTCCTCACAACTCTTTCTTTGGTGTCAAGATTACCCAAGCAATTTACACTCTCACCCAAGTGTTCCAATATGCTGCCCTTAGTAGTATAGAGAAGGGAATTATCAAGAGGTTGAAGGAAAGACAACTTCAAGGATAAAACTTTAAGAAGGAAAATGACAAACTAAAAAGGCTTAAGAAGAAAAGCTACTAAAATGGAAAATATTTTTGGATTTTTGATTGACAAGATACTAAAGAAATGAACGTTCAAATGAATAAAGGATATGCTATGGAAAGGAATTCAAAAATTATGATGGACAAAACTAGACAAGCAAAGAACAAAAATGCAATCAACAAAAGGAAAGTACAACCTAAACTTAGAGACTCTAAAGTTGTAATCAAAAGTAAGCAAGTAAGATTCAAATGAAAATGTATTGGAAAGTAATTAGCAAATAACTCACTTCAAGTATATGGAATTTTGAAATTAAATCTTTGGTTTTGGTGTTTCACTTTATAACTTTTCTTAATGAGGCTTCTTTTCTTTTCAACACCCCTTTTTAATTTTGGTAGTATAGAGTTTTGTATCTCTTTTTCTCTTTTGGTACTTTCTTTTTCTTTTCTTTCCTCTTGAATTTTTTTTCAATGCACAACACCACTATTCAAATTCCAAAACCGAATTGAGCTAATGCTAAAACAAGTTCAAATGTCACTTTCTTGCTTAGAGAAAACAATGCAACCTTCTTCCAAAGAGAATGGAAGGATTATGTTCAAAACTTTTTGATAAATTTTCTTCTATGCAAGCAATATGTAAACTGAATTATGATGTATTCCTATTGTGCATTCACAAACAAAATTAACCTAGAAAGAAAACTAAGAATGAATACTAACAAGCCTAAAGATGAGATGACCTTTGGAGAGTCTTAAGATGAGACCAACTAACAACACAAGAATGGAACCTTTGAGAGATTAATCGAGATACTTGAACTAATCTCTACCACATGGAAATGCACTTCTAACAATGGTAAATCAACACAAAATCCTAGAACACTAGACAAAGGTTCCACATGGCACAACCAAATCATATTTTGGCTCTAACTACCAACTAACAATTAACAAACTTCTAACAACCAAAGTAACAACTTCACAACCAAAATCTAGATGTGCCAAATCTGAATTTTTAAAGACTCATACAATACCAAACCGAAATGACAAATCAAAATGCAAAAAATTGAAGAAAAGAAAGAACTACCACAAGAACTCAAAAGAACAATAACTTTTTATGAGTTTTCTACTTTATCATGGCATCAACAAGGCAAGTATATGGTATGACAACAAAATTCCAGCCAGCGATTAAAAGGAAAAATGGAATTCTAAATGAAGAAAAAGACTAGAGAATAACCTCCCAAGCTCATGTGATACCAAATGATAAAGGAACTTCTTTTAACTTCTTGAAGAATGGTGGATCTAGGGATCTTCTCTTCTTCTAACCTCCACAAGCCTTTATTGAAGATCTTTGCACTTGGAAACCAAATTGAAAATAAAGGAAAAACTCAAGAACTAACAAAAATAAAAGGGGAAAAGAGCATGGAAAAGGTGGAAATGGAAGGGAGAAAGGAGAAGGATGAAAGATGGAATAGAGGAGGTGAATAGAAGACCACTCCTAGAAGAAGATAACTCCTCTAACTCGCCACCAAGGAGGAAGGTGTGTTTGAATATGTTTTCAGGATCATAGGTTTTGATAATGACAAAGGACTCTTGAAGAAAAACTTGGAAAAACAAGAAAATGCATCAGACCTGTAAAAACACGCATACTAATCGATTAGGGAACCATATCTAATCGATTACATAGTTCCTGTTTCTCATCTAATCGATTGCACCAATAATACTAATTGATTATAGTGCCTCTGTATAAATTAAATGCATCAGGTGTTTGAAGCTAATTGATTACAGGACACATATAATCGATTACAAAGCTCCTGGAATGACAGCTAATCGATTATACACAAGGCCAATCGACTACGAAGCTGCGTAATCAAATTAAATGCATCAGGTGCCAGGCCTAGTCGATTACAAGATAAAGCACAATCGATTACCATGTCTCAGAGTAGAAGCTAATCGATTACAAGGATAAGCTAATCGATTACAACACGAGTTACACTTTAGATTTCAAAAGCTAATCGATTACAACTCGAGGCGTAATCGATTAGGGTAGTGCCAGAAATTGGGGAAAGTGCTTTTTAAGTGGAAACCAACTCATTTCTCCATAGATCTAACGCACCCACAAGCTGTAACGGCTAGGAACTCCATTATGCTCATCTCTAAGCCCTATAAATGCAAGACTCCTTCAAGCTACTCAGTGCATCAATTACATCCATCAAAGGAAATCAATTCTTGAATCTTGTGAGTTTTATCCTTGTATAGTTTCATTTTTCTGAAACTTAGAACTTCAACTTGTATATCCTCTCTTGTTGAGAATTAGAATTTGAGAGAGCATTCACTTGTATATCTACTCTATTAAGAGAGTCACTTGCTTGTAAACACTACTCCAAACACAAAGGTTTTCACTCTAGGTTGAGTGGTTACAAAGGTTGGGGTTCAACCTTTGGGTATTGAGAGTTTGAGAGATTGGGTGGGTTACCCTTGTGCTAGTGAGGATTGAGTTCTTGAGTGTGGGACACTAGGAAGCTGCAATTGCTCATAGTTTGTAATCTCTAAATCTCAATAGTGGAAATCCTTCAAGTGGGTTGCTTGAAGGCGAGACGTACACTGGAGTTGGTGGAACTCGTTAAATTGGTTTGCAAGCTCTTCTCCCTAACTCTTTTACATTTATATACTGCATTGAATTGATTTATGTTGGTTGATTGGGATTTACATACTTGAGCTTGCTTGAATTAGTCAACCTTGAACATTGCATACCAAGTGTTTGATAAATTGCCTCATCTATATTTACCTCTTATTTTGCATTGTCTTTTGTACTTTACTTGATCTCACTTCCATAATTTCTAAACTTGTGATAAAAGAATCAAGTTCAAAGGCATTCCAAGAAAAGTTTTAAAAACTCAATTCACCCCCCTCTTGAGTATTGAGGCCACTTGAATAACAGAAGGAATCCTGTTGGATGAGAGCTTGCTAGAGCTCACTCTAACCTAGAGAGAAGGGGGAACTTCTCTCACTAAAAACTCACTTTGAAAGTGTAAAATCTCAAATGGCATTAATGTGTAGTTTTTAGAAAAGGAGAGACCCTTATATAGGCCAAGGGAATTTTGGCCAAGGGGGAGATAATGGCCTTGGTTCAAGGATCCAAGGCCCAAAAAGAGAAAAGGAAAAGGAAGATGGCCTATACATGGCCCAAAATGAAGTACATGGCCCTAAAGTGGCCCAATTGACCTTGCAAGGCCCAATTAAAACCTATAAACCTAAAGAATCTAATTAGGAACTATATTACAAGAGAAGTGTGAGTAGATCCTCAAGGTGTCCTCATTGGGCTTGGGCCCACTAAGTAAAGAGAGATAGGAGGTTAATGCTTTGTGAATGCTCTCTTTGGCCTTCTTAGTCCTAGCCCTTGTGAGGGGACCTTTGTAAGCTTCTAGTCCTTTCTCTAGGGTGGTGTGAGGGTCCTTCTTTAGTGTGTCCTTATTACTTATTTAAACCTCTTCAATCATCCATGGCTTCTTCCTCCAACCCAAGAAGAAGAAAAAAGAGCTGATATTGCTGGGTCCTCTGCTCCTCAAACCACTAATCTTTCGCATTTATTTGGCACCCAAAAGAAACTCAATAGGTACTTAGAAAACTTCTCTGAGAAAGCTCTTGTACCTCCCCATTGGATTGACCTTCAACTCTTTAATGAACATGAATTTGCCTTCTTTGAAATTCTTTAACAAACAACGCCTTGTTGAGTTTGCCACTCTTTAAGAACCATTCATCTATCCCGAACTTATTTGAGCCTTTTATTCCACTCTTCGAGTTGTCAACGGTCATTTAATAGCTAAAGTAAAAGGAGTCACTGTCCCTCTTGATGACCATATCTTTCATATTGTTCGTCAACTTCCATTCAGCAATGTAAACTTCAACAGAAGGAAACCCATTCCAGAATGGAACTACAATCCTTTGGAAGCTAGAACTTTTCTCAGCCTTTCTTCTCATTTAAGCACTGTGGGTCATATGGATATTGAGCATCATCTTCTTCACTATTGCTTGGTGAAAATCCTCCTTCCCAAAGGAAGCAATAATGCAAGGGTGAGTGAGAGCCAAATGCTTATTGTTTGGGCTATGTTGCATCAAAAAGAAATCAATTGGATAGCCCTCATAAAGCAAAACATGGTTGATACATAAAAACTAACCCGTCTTTCTTATGCTATATTGATTACTAAACTCCTTCGTCATTTTCAAGTGAATTTTTCAAATGAAGTGAGGGAGTTAATTGGTACAAAAGGAAAAATTGGTAGTCAACATCTCATAAAAATGGGATGTTTTCATCAAGATAACCTATGGCATTATTCTCCCAAGTATAGCTCTGGTGAAGATGAGGCACCTCTTGAGAAAGAAGAATAAGCATCGCAAGCACCACCACCTATTCCGCAACCTATTCTATTTAATGAAGAACTTCTTGCTAGGTTCACCAATCATTTTGACCAACGTTTTGATCGCTTGGAGGAGAATATGAATGAACGCTATAATGATTTGGCTCAACAAATTGCTAATATTTGCTTTTTCCAACCTTAAATGATCTTGCTTGTAAATTTGCACTTTGCATTATGTTTGATGTTGTACTTGTCTTTTCTCTCATTAATAAAATTGTGTGTTTCCTATTTTTTTTATGATGCCAAATGGGGAGAAAAATGGATAAAAAAATTATAAGTGGCATAAAGTATCTTACTAAGGGGGAGTATCTCCTATAATAACTAAGGGGGAGAAATTACTTTGCATGATATGATCAAATGTTTTTTAACATGTGGTATTTCTTAAATAATGATTATGCAGTTATGATCGTATTAACAAGTGGTATAAAAATGAAATTGAAAGGGGGGTTTTACATTGGACTATAACTGTTATAATACTAGCGCCCCAAGAGATGAACAATTGTTGTCATCATCAAAAAGGGGGAGAATGTATTTATATGTTGACACAGGTTTTGATAATGATAAACAATTGAAGATTCAAAGACCTAACATAATTGATTATGGAGAAATTAATTATGTATGAAAGTTAATGAATATCAAAAGATGTTGTGCAAAGGAATTAATGAGAAATTAGAAGCGAATCATGAAGATCAAGCTAATACGAGTCAAAAATTCAAGGATTAAATGCATAAGGATTGATGAACATCAAGGACATATGTTAAAGGATTTAAAGAGGCTTAAAACAAGTGAAAAATAAGTCATCAAAGTGCCCAAGGATCAAAGGAATCAAGGTCAAAAAGGGTGAAAAAGTAAGCAAAATATGGAGAATCAGGAGGATGAATCATATCATGCCCTCCTGAATCGATTCAAACGTATGAAATTTACCAAGGATGTGCTTTTTGATGGTCTGAATCGATTCATGCGCACCCAGGAGCTACATTTTTGCAATTTTAAAGGCCTGAATCTATTCAAATGAGTCATGAATCCATTCATATTCTATTAAATGTCAAATTACACTAAATGAATCCATTCATGGTGAAAATGAATCCATTCATCTAGTTAAAATTGTTACCCAAAGTTGAAAGTTAAAATTAGAGAAACACCATTATGCAAATCATGGAACCACTACAGAAAGAAAGCCTGAAATCATGGAATCATGGGAGACAAAGTTCAAATTCCATTACACAAAACATGGAATCATTGGGAGACAAAGTGGAGAATCCATTTCATGAAACAACGAACCATGACTTCCATTACTTAAATCATGCATTAGTGGAGCAATAAATCAAATGGAAAGTATCTAAGCACTTGCTACAAATTGGCTATAAATAGAAGCAGAGAAGTGAACATTCAAAAATTCAAGTGAGCAAGCAAGCATCACATTTTCTCTTCTTTTTCATAAGCTCTCTGTTCCTATATTTGCTAAGTTTCTCTTAAGAGATTACATTGTGAGCAAAATATTTTGAGCATTGAATTTGTATGTCTACTCTTTTGAGAGTTAACCTTGTAATCATAAACACCAAAACCATAGAAGCTTGGGTTGGGTTTCAACCTTGTAAAGTGTGAGATTGAGAGATTCGGTGGGTTACCCTTGTACTTGTAAGAATTGGGTTCTTGAGTGTGGGACACTAGGAAGCTTCAATTGCTCAAAGTTGTAATCTCTAATCTCATAGTGAAATCCTTCAAGTGGGTTACTTGAAGGCGAGACGTACACCGGGGTGGTGGAACTCATTATATCGGTTTGCAAATCTCTCTATCCCTACACTCTTTTATATTTGCTCATATAAATTGCTTGGTTAATTATTTTGTTTATAACTTAATTGTTAGAATTCACTTGAATCATATATATTTTTATATTGCTTGCTATATTATTTATCATCTTCTTTAAGCATAATTATTAAAGAATCAATTTCAAAAGCATTCCAAGAAAATTTTTTAATACTCAATTAACCACCCTCTTGAGTAATTGAGGCCACTTGATTAACAATATTAAATGTCAAGATATTGTATTTCCCTTGGTTTAAATGGTGGCTTATGGTATTATTATATTTTTAGAGCACTTAACATGTTTTAAAAATGAGTTTGATGCTTAAAATAATTGTGTGTTGCTGCTGGAAAATGTCTTTGTTAGTTAAAAAACTTAACATTCATAGATCCTAACATAAATCTCACTTAAAATGATTTAGTACTTGAGACTTGTTTGCATGGTTTGATCTTTAATTTTTAATGATAAAAATTAATTTTTTGATACACACTTAATTCTGGAATTTTTACTAAATAAAGAAATTAAATTGCTTATGGTAACTGTGTGATATACTTAAAATTCAAGAAAGTAAATTATAGAAGTTTGAAGCTTAATTCTTGGCAAATTATGAGATGTTGGAGCTGTTGTATTTGTGATGTTTTAGTGTTATATTTAATTACAAAATTTTATGGATGTTATATTAAATGGAAGATTTAAAAAGGCGAGTTTAGACGCGAACGATGAGTTAGTAACAAAAATAAATGTGTTTTATGGGCAAACAGAGGAATTTGGTAAAACTATTTTGGAGGAGTATTTTATGGCATGAGAAATGAATTTAGAATATGAGAAAAATACCCAAATGAGTAAAATTGGTTTGGAGAATTTTCGATGCGTGATTTGTCCTTAAACGCGTTTTTATGAAAATTAAAATGACGGACTTTGACACCTTGATACCTTTTCATGTAGGGGCTTTTTCTGGATAGAATTAGTGTTTAAATTTACTATATTTAATTACTATTTTAAAAGTATACACTTTTGTCTCTAAAATCACTCAATTTAGAATTTTCTAGATAAAATACGATAAAAACCAAGTTTTAAGTAAACAGTGAGAACTAGTAACCTTATGACTTTAGGTTAATTAAAGAGAAACTTTATTTTCAATATATGAATAGAAGGGATTTTTCAAAATCATGATAAAGTATTTTATCAAAATTTTATAAAGTTTTAAAGGAGATAATACCAATTTAATTCGTTCGTCGTAAGACAGTACGACGGAATGACATTGGTAAAGAGTAAAAAAAATCATAAGAAAAGTATTTTGTCCTTATTTTTCTCTTAAACTAATATCTAATCATAAAATCATATTTTTAGAATAAGGGAATAAAATAAGTTAGTAAATTTTACTCTTTAAAAGTGTAACAAAAAATGTGCCCAAAGTATTCTTTTAGAGGTTTGAAAAATAAATTAGATATTTTAATTACTAGAAATTTTCTTATAAGTCTTATTTAGGAACTAACCTCAATGCTCTTACGTAAATTGATTTAAGTAGGCCTTAGGCCTTGGTCGCTAATGCCTATTACATGAAAAGATCTTACCACAAATATTTTACACGCTTTAAGGACAAATACGCCGAGCGGGTAAGGTTCCGCCTAAGACTCGGGCACCGTAGTGATAAGACAAGCATATGGCATTTTTACATTTGGAGTTAAAGAGGGATGTTGGAATGATCCCCTAGAGCATACAGTGATTGGTACACTGAAGAAACATCTGGCGTCTCGATCCCCTACTGGCGGTCTTGGGAGTACATCGGGGGCAGACCTCCAATGGCTCAGATTTGCGCCTAATGCCAGACTGCCCATGGTAACTCTGGTGTACTTTGACTCAGGATGAGAATTTCTATGGCCGTTGTGTGCCTGTTTTAATGGGATGTGTGATTGATTTATGATTGATAGGACTGTGGGTCCTTAGCAATTTTTGTGAAAACAGGAATAAGGTGAGCTCTGGTCACTCTAGTTGGGCAGGGAGAATAAGGTTGGATGGTTGTGCAGATGGTTATTAGTATATAAGATTGATAAGTGGAAGTCGGGCCCTATATCATATTGGTATTAAATCAAGACAAGTAATAACTGAACCTAACACATGCATATCATATCATAACTGTATGACTAACTCTGTTCGTGTTTCTTTTCCTTGTGTGGTCCAAAGAACCGTATGATTATCCTGAGGTACGTTGTATAAAATCCTTCTCTTTTCTTGGTACATATATGTTGTTAAATATTTAAAACTGCCCTTGCATATGGATTATATGGGTTGAGAGCTTTTACTCACCTCTTTTGTGTTGTATGTTGTTTTCCTTCCCTGTGAACTTGAACAGGGCTTGGACTACCTGTAATAGAGAATGTTGGATCATGGGCATCAACTGTGTACATTCTCTATTAGTGTCAAGGCTATTACAGGTCTTGACGTTTATCTTGTGTTGCTATTTTGTAATAACTGTTATTGGGAGCCTATGAGCCCCGTACTCTTTTAAGTACACTTGTGTTAAAGAATCGATCTATGTTATGAACTTATTTAAAATTATGTGCTGATGATCACCAATAAAAAAAATCCTATTTTTCTTAAATATTAATGACTCCTTAATTAAATAGGACATTCTAATATGGGAACTAATCTTAGTTAATTGAGGGTGTCACACCTTTAGGGGATCATAATGTGTAATGACATTTAAACTAGGACTAGATCATACATGGCATGCAAAGATGATACTAACCCCCCATATAATCCCCTATGAAAATGAAAAGTAACAACATGATCATAGGTACAATGAGGTTGGAGACATAAAATGTTAGGCAATGAACAAAATGGTAAACCTATAGATATTCTAGATACAAGGAAAATAATAAAAGACAAAACTCTTGAGAAGGTCAACTCAAATAAGTATTAGACACATCTCTATCCTAAAAGATCCTATGGTGACTATATACATGCTATAAGTTATCCTAAGCAAACTACGAACACGTAAAGATACATCCATCCTACAATGATTATGAGAGGTTGGAAAGAGAACCTCTAAAGGATAAAACACTTCAATAGGCAAAGAAAGAGAAGGGCCCATAAAGCACAAAGAGGTGCTAAAAGTATATATCAATGAACATATAAAGGGGTTGGTGAAGGAGCAAGGCTCTCTTCACATAAAGTTTGGAGGCAAGAAGAGAAGAATGCCTCATTGAATCATTAAGAGTGAGAATCCCTTTACCCTTATCTTTATGGTTTTATGCTTATTTATTTTTTTGTTTTAGAGGTTTTGGAGGGGAGGTGGAAGGCCTAACCTCCCTATCCCTCTTCAACTTCATTTGAAGTTAGTCTTCCAAAACTTGTTTGGGAGATAAGCGATGCAAGACAAACTTCTTATTATGTATAAAAGTAAGGGTGTTGGTGAAACCCTCATGGGTAACTTTCTTGTCATGCTGCTGAGGTCTACCCAACAATCCATATGTGGCTTTCATAGGCACAACACCATATCAAACTTGATCATGGTATATGCTAATGGACAAGGAAAGAAGAACTTGTTTGTTCACTAGCATCTCACCTCTTTCATTAAGCCATTGTAATTTATAAGGTCTAGGGTGATCAATTAGAGCACAACCAAGTTTTTGAAATAGCCTTTGGCTAGCCACATTTGCACAACTACCACTATCCACAATGAGAGAATAAAGTTTTTCTTCAATGTAACATCTTGTATAAAAGATGTTCTCTCTTTATGTAGTGTCATCATCCCTAATATGGCTTTCAAGAAGCCTCCTTATCATAAATAGCTTACCTTCATCTCCAAGAACATGTTCACTATCATAGGAATCATTATTTGAGCTATCACTAGAGTATGAAGAGAAAGATTCCTCATATAATAATCAATGCCCCTTAAAATCATGGTTTTCTTGGTTAGGCATTGAGAGGGAATGTGGCCCCTTCCTAAACACTTAAAACATTTGATGGAACTTATTCTTAAAGAAGTAGGTTGGGATGAAGAATTGGCATTCTTACAAAGGGTGTGTTTAGAAGGTTGTGTAGGGGGATGATCCCTATGAATCTCACTCTTAAGCCTAGGAGATGAAATGCCTACTTCATGCTCCATACCCTTTCTCCAACTACCCTCTTTTTGTAGGATGGAGTCTTCTTTGCCTTTCCACTTAAGCCTAAAAGGTTTAGAATCCCCTTTATAGTAAGAAGCTCCATCCATGAGTTGAGCTTCTACTCGTATGCATTGATGGAAAAGCTCCTCAACATCCACATGAGGTAGAAGTTCCACTTTTTTCCTAATATTATGATTAAGTCCATGTAGAAATCTATGCATAGGGATTTCTTCATCTTCCTACACATTTGCCCTAATCATAGCCATTTATAAGGCTTTATAGTAATCCTCCACACTTTTAGAACCTTGGGTGAGTCTATTGAGCTTGGCCAATAACTTACCCCTAAAATAGAAGGGAACATAGTACTTCCTAAGTAAAACCTTCAAATCATCCCATTCATCAATGGGTGGGAATAGTTTTTTTCCTATCTTTAAGGATTTGAGTCCACCACACTAATGCATAGTTTTGGAAACTTAGGGTGACAATCCTAACTTTTTTTTTTCATTTTTAGTTTGGTGGGAGGTAAAAAGTTGTTCAACTTTCATCTCCCAATCAAGGTAGGCTTCTACATCACTTTTCAATTTATTGTTGTTTTCATAATAAAAAGTGAGAGAAGATAAATAAAAATTAGCTCAAATAGAAATAAAATTAGGTTTTATTACAAATAAATAGAAGTTATTGAATTTAACTTGGCATCACCCATTTTTTACAGTGGATGTTTGAGGTTTAAAAGTGGAAAATTCATGCAAGATAGAAGGCTGACGCATAACATCAACCTCATGCTTAGCATCAGGATTTTGACCCTGACGCTACGCATCAGGCCCATGTGTAGCATCAGGTGCTACGTGTACCCCTCTAACAGGTGGAATTTCACTCGAAAATAGGGCCAAATAATGATACATAATGGCCAATCCACTACAGACCAAAGGCATAAACGCAGTGGGGAACATTAAAGCTTGTCTACATATTATTTGAACAATAATGGGAAATCATGGCTAAAAATCAAGAAAGATTAATGGAGTCTAAGTCAGAGACCTGACGCGCAGTGCCACACCCACGTGTAGCATCAGGTCCAAACTCTTCCACTACAAATACAGCCATTTGCCAAGGGTTTCAAAATCCCTTAAGCATCTAATTCAGAGCATCTTGAGTTTTGAGTTATGAAAATAGCTTCCATATACTTGAGATTATTGTTTTAGGTCTATTTTTCTTTTGTGTTATGAAGTTCTTTGTCAAGTTCAGTTTAATGTTAATCATGTCTCCACTTGTAAGTTGTGTTTTCACTTTTACCATGTGTAACTAATCTGTTTATGTGGGAATTAGTAAACTAATATATGAATATGATGTTGTGATTATGAATCGTGCATGTTTATGATTCAAGTTTCATGTTAGTATTTCCACCTTTTATTAGTATGAACTTCAAATGGGAGAATGATTTTTACATGTGTTGTAACAATCCTGATTTTCTAGAGTATGAGCCCAAGTTCTCGGGACTTCCGAGAGTTCCTTGTTAAGTAATTTAGGAGAATCGAGGCTTAGGCCTGATCCCTAGATCACCATAAGGATGATTTGAGAGGATATGAGTAGTAAACAACTCGATAAGATAAAATAAGTAAGTGAGAGAGATGTTGTGTGCAATAATGACTCCTAGAGGAAGTTGTCGGTTTGATAATAATTCATTGAGCTATTACTGAGCTTTCTATGTTCATGAATATATTCTTGCTATTAATGCTAGAAATGATAATTTATGAATGATGTTTAGTCTTAGTGATTTACGAGATGATGTTAGTCAATTACTCGCTAATAGTGACAATAAGTGATTTAGAATATTTAGTTTTAATTAAATGTTAAGTACAATTTTAAGGTTAGATGATTTTTAGAGCCCAAGACTTCATAAGACATTAATTAACCCCTTTAGTAAAAGGTGATTAGTAGAAAATACTTTATTTTAGTCTTAATAGGTTAATGAGTTTTGTTATTAATAATTTTAGTTAATTAAAATAAAATTAAGTGAGTAGATAATATTTATTTTGATACCTAATATTATTAATAATGAGTTTAAAATATGAAGGTATATTTATAATGAGGTTTAGTTAGGAATTAATTGATTATTTTAATATTTTAATAATAAATATCACCCGGTTTCCCCGGATTTGAACTATAGGACCCAACCTGAGGTTAGACTCTGACCGTTTGACCCGAGACTAGTAATCCAATACGGAAGCTAGTCCTGTTAAGATCGTTTCGTGAAAAATCAAGGGTGTCTGACTCGGCCAAATTAGAATCCTTAACATCTCCTACGTTTGATCGTTTATATACCTCAGGATATCTAGTGGTGACACGGTCAGTCTCTGGTGACTCGTTTCGATGTTTTAGAAACTTTTCTTGAAGAGACCAAAGCCCAGTTCGGACTTTATCACCTCCGTTTTCCATAAATCAGTTTCTTTATAAATCGTTTTAAAACTCGACTCGAATATCTTTAGTGTTTGGACCCAACTTTTGCATACGACCTTAGAATTGAATGATTTTGTTCTCAATCTCTTTGTTTTGAAAATATCTTCAACCTCTGTTTCTAGCCTTGAACTCTAATTCTCACTCTGTCAACCCCAAAATCGAAGATTACGTGTGTACGCCTCAAAATTCCATTGTTGGGATGTTTTTCCCTAAACATGGTTTAGAAAAAAAATTCATAACTCTCTCATACAATCTTCGATTTATGAAAACTTGGTGTCAAAATATTTGTAACAAAATTATCTATGTTTTTTGTGAAAAATTAAAGCTAATTCTCTCCAGATCGATACAGTTTAATGAATCTGTGAGACCCCTTCGTTGTTTCATTTTAATGTTGGCTGACTGTAGAAAAATTCACATATCTCCCTTGTCTTTTACTTAAATTGCTTTGTGCTTTTTGTTATGGATCCATATCAAGGAAATCTACAATTGTTATGAAGGGAACAAAACCCAGTTCTCAAAGGAGAATTAATGGTGAATTTATTTCTAACCCCCTAGCTGATTCGTGAGCTTCTAGAGCATCCTATCATAAATCGGGTATATCTTAGGTTACCAATCTCTGATCGTCATGTATGATATATCAATTTAAATAGAAAATGAAGATCTAAAACTTTTGTGTTGGGAGTTTTCCCTAATTATGACTCCACAAATTAACCCATATTTAATTTTAACGCCTTTATTTTCTGGTTCATAAAAATTTTGTACGCTTTAATTCTTCGTGTAATAAATTAATTTTTTCGGCCCCCTTTGAGTGACACCTACCCTCTCCATGGTTTCCCTCCATGCAACACCTGTCCACCACATATCTTACTCAGCCCCTTTTTTTCTCCTTGCTTCGCACGTTACTTCCCCTTGCAAGGAGTTAACATCACATGATGTTATATCATCATAAGCATGCCACCATGAAGCCATCATGCCATGCTGCAAATGTAACTCATTGCTCTACCCAAAAATTCAGTTGCACTCACTTTCAGTTCTCTCATTTCACATGAATAAATCTTATCCCCCTTTTAAATACATATGCCAATTCAAATTCACCTAAATTTATTAATTTCTTCTTACCATCAAAACTCCACTTCTTCTCTCGGTACGAATCCAGCCATCATTCTTCTTTACTTTCCCTACTCCAGCAACAATCTTCCCTCTTCAAAACCATCCTCAACCAACCATACTCACCATAACTTCTTCCTTCTCTCTGTAGCACTATTCTAGACCACCATCACCAACCATCACAACCTTCTTTCTTCCTCTTTTTCTACCCTAAACCGTGGCCACTCTCCACCCAAGCCAACCTCATTTTTAGTTTATCTTCAAGCTTAGATCTCTAAAAAATTGGCTTCCCTCCTCCTTGGACCAAGCTTCAAAACCGTGAGCATCTCAAGCCAAGGTAAGGTAAGGTTTTTATTTTTCTACCCTTAAAATCTTTGATTCCATTTTCTTCAAGTTTGTCCATCCTTGATAGGTGTTTTGTTTGCATGATTTTAGTGGCTTTTTATTTAGTTATTCTAGGTCATTCGTGTTATCTTATCCCTAATTCCAAGTATTTTTTCTTTCATTCCGCATTTGTTACTCGGGTGTTTCAAGTTTTTGTAGGAATAGCTTGTTTACAGGTACATACATTTCAAACGAGAAGCATTCGAGGAAGCATTGGATAAATGGAAGGGTTTCAAGCCATCAAAAAGCAGCAACGTGAAGTCCAGAGAAACCCACTGGCCATGGGTTTTTCCCACTGCCAGTGGATCTTACTGCCCTGTGACAAAAAAAATGCACAAATTGGGTCCAGAAAAACCCACTGGCCGTGGGTTCCTCTGTTTGAATGTTCAAAAATGCAAAAATTGGACCTCCAGTACGATCCACTGGCCATGGGTTTTTCCCACTGCCAGTGGGTTTTTGCACGCACAACAGTTTCTTTATTTTAGGGAGCAGTTTCTGGGGTTTTATATGGACAGTTTTAAAAGAATTAAATACACAGACATTTTGGGACAGTTTTAGAGAGAAAAAGAGGGAGTTTCACTTAGGGATTATCGAAGAAATCAAGACCATAGGCGTTGAAGAACATCCTTGGGCAGATTTCGGAAGGATTCGTAAGCACAAGTGAGAGCTTTTGCTTTGTGTTCTTTGCTTTCTTCTTAGGTTTTCTCTTTCTTTGTAATTTCTGAATATGATTCCATCAATAGGCTGTAGTGAATTGAGCATGTGTAACTAAACGTTATCTTGGGACTAGGGTATGACAATGCTTATGTATTGAACTTCTTTTGAATGTTTCTGTTTATTAATTCATTACTTCTATTCAATTTCCATGAACGTGTAATGCTTTTGAACACCTAGAGATAGGATCAATTGAAATTAAACTCTAAGAGAATCGAAAGATTAATTAGTTGTTTGAACGCATGAAATTGAACTTAGAATCATAGGTCACGAAAGTGGGTATAGCGATTCGAGGTTTAATAGGATTTCACCGTTCTTAACGAGTTCACATAATAAATCGAACGTGGTTCTTTATTATTTGGGCACATTAATGTTACTCTGAGAAGAGGGCTTAATCAAATTCAGAAATCCAACCTTAGAGCATGAATTAATAAATAGAAAGGTCTTAGGAAAATTAAATACATGGCATGATCATATACCAAATCCCAAGAGTTTCACCATTATTTGTTCTATTTCAATCTCAGAATTAATTTAGCTCTTTCAGATAGCATTCCTTCTTAACTTTTGCTTTTCTTAATCTTCTGAATTACAAACCTAATTTCACAATTTTCTAGATAATTGAACCACTGTGAAAACTTGTACTTGGGAACAATCTCTGTGGGACGATAACTTTTTATTACGCGATACCTCGTGCACTTGCAGGCCTTTCAAGTTTTTGGCGCCGTTGCCGGGGATTGTCCCCCAATATTGGTTAAACGGTGTTTTGATTAGACTAGATTTTTATTTTTTTCTACATAATTTTTCTGTTTTTCTTTAGTTCTTATTTTTTCTACAGAATTACGTTTTGGTATTTGTTGTCAGAGGTTTTTACAGGTTTATATATGCGAAGGAGTCATAGCCTTGAGCACATTTTCGATCCAGAGATTGAAAGGACCCTCCGTAAGATTAGAGCACTTCAGAAGCATCTTGAACAGGAAAAGCACCAAGCTTCAAGTTCAGCTACCGATAAACACATGGCAAACCAGGACAACAGAGCGCTTCGTGATTTTGCAGCGCCCAATGCAATGGGTAGGGGGTCTAGCATCACAAGACCCAACATTGAGGTGAATAATTTTGAGTTGAAGCCATCCTTGCTCTCGATGGTTCAACAGAATCAATTTGGTGGATTACCATCTGAGGATCCCAACTTACACTTGCAGATATTCCTTGAGTATTATGACACGCTCAAGGTGAATGGGGTCTTAAGCGACGTAATCAGGCTTAGGCTTTTCCCATTCTCATTAAGGGATAAGGCTACAGCTTGGTTGTATGCTCTTCCAGAAGCGTCAATCACCACTTGGGAGCAGCTGTCCCTCGCCTTCCTCAACAAATATTACCCCAGGAGCAAAACTGACCAGTTGAGGAAGCTGATTATCACCTTCAACCAGAGGGAAGACGAGACCTTGTACGAAGCCTGGGAAAGGTACAAGGAAATGCTCCGGGAATGCCTACATCATGGCATTGAACGTTGGTTGACCGTTCACATTTTTTACAATGGGTTGTCTCCGAACCAGAAGGTGACATTGGACGCCGCAGCTGGCGGTGCCTTTATGGGTAAAAACATGGAGGAAGGTTATAACCTCATTGAGGAGGTTACCCAAAATACCTATCAGTGGTCGTCAGAACGGAATATGCCAACGAAAACTCCAGGTAAGTACACTGTTGATGCTCTTTCTTTATTAACTACTAAAGTAGAAGCTTTATCCGTTAAGATTGATAAGTTCGATAAAGTAGGAGCAGGTGCTACTAAAGCTGTTTGTGAGTTATGTGGTGTTTCAGGGCATAATATTTTAGGATGCCAGCTTGGAGTGAATCAGCATGCCGAGCCAGAAATGAATCAGGTGGATGCAATTGGAAACTATGGTGGGAACTATGGAAACAATTTCAGACCACTTGGACCACCAGGTTTCCAAAGCAGGCCACCCCAGTTTCAAAATCAACAAGGTAGCTACAGACCACAAGGACCTTACACTCCACAGAAATCCAAATTGGAATCCTTGATAGAAACCTTTGTAGCTACCTAATTAAAGCAGAATGATGATTTCTCTGACGCCATAAAAAACTTAGCCTCAAAGGTGGACAACTTGGCCACCCACAACAAGATGCTGGAGACCTAGATTGCTCAACAGGCATCATCCTCTCAAAGTGTGCCAGGAACATTTCCTGGAAAGCCCGAAGCAGGACCATCGAACCACACAATGGCTATCACTCTTAGGAGTGGTACAAAATATGAAGGTCCAGTAAACAAGGAAGAGGAGGAGGCTAACCAAGAAAAGAAAGTGGATGAACCTCATTCTCATCCTATGGTGGAGGAAGAGAAACAAACTGAAAAGAAAGAGGAGGTGAAGCCTTACCAACCTCCGGTGCCGTTTCCTCAACGCTTGGCCAAGGCCAAGTTAGATAGACAATTTGGTAAGTTCCTTGAGGTCCTTAAAAAATTGTATATAAATGTCCCCTTCACAGATGCTTTGCAGCAAATTCCGACCTATACGAAGTTCTTAAAGGACATTTTGTCAAATAAGCGAAAACTGGAGGACGATGGTACCATTGTACTTACTGAAGAGTGCAGCGTACTGATCCAGAAGAAGCTACCACCCAAGCTTCAGGATCCAGGTAGTTTTTCTATTCCTTGTGTGATTGGTAATGTGGCTATTGATAGAGCACTATGTGACTTAGGGGCTAGTGTTAGTCTTATGCCATTATCTATTTCTGAGAAATTGGGACTAGGAGAGCTAAAACCTACTAGGATGTCTTTGCAACTTGCTGATAGGTCTGTTAAATACCCTGTTGGCATTTTAGAGGATGTTCCAATCAAAGTAGGAAAATTTTTTATACCTGCCGATTTTGTGGTTCTTGAAATGGATGAGGATTCGATGATCCCCATTATCTTAGGCAGGCCATTTTTGGCAACCGCGGGCGCGGTTATAGATGTCAAGAATGGGAGGTTGTCTCTGACTGTGGGAGACCAAAAGGTTAATTTTAACTTGCAAAATGTTTTAAAAAAACCTTTTAATGATGATGAATGCTGTGTTAGGGATTGTATTGACCAAGTGGTGAAGGAAGAAACCCTTCCTGATGAACCACTTGAATCTGTATTTTTGATTGAGCCTGCAGGTACATCAAGTAGCTCTGAAGGAGATGCCAGGCAAAGCATGATACTGAGGTCATGCAAGATAAAGTGGTGGGTAACAAATTAGAATTGAAGCCTTTACCAGCTTCATTGAGGTATGAATTCCTTGGCCCAAACTCTACCTATCCTGTGATTGTAAATGCTGAACTGACTGCTGTGGAAACTGAAAAACTACTGAAACATCTTAGGTTGTATAGGAAGGTTATTGGTTATACCATGGATGACATTAAGGGGATTAGCCCTTCATTTTGCATGCATAGGATCACTGTGGAGGATGAGAGTAGGCTAACAGTAGAACCACTTAGGAGACTAAATCCTAAAATGCAAGATATGGTTAAAAAAGAGATTTTGAAGTTGTTGGATGCGGGCGTCATTTATCCCATTGCTAGTAGCAAGTGGGTTAGCCCAGTTCTTGTGGTTCCAAAAAAGGGGGGGATGACTGTTGTGCAAAATGATAAACAGGAATTGATTTCTACTAGGGTAGTTTCTGGGTGGCGCATGTGTATAGATTACAGAAAACTAAATAGCGCTACTAAGAAAGATCATTTCCCTCTCCCTTTCATTGATCAGATGCTTGAGAGGCTTGCTAAGCACTCCTATTTTTGTTATCTGGATGGGTATTCTGGTTTTCATCAAATCCCCATTCACCCATCTGATCAAGAGAAAACAACCTTCACTTGCCCGTATAGGACTTATGCTTATAGGCGTATACCATTTGGCCTGTGTAATGCACCCGCGACTTTTCAAAGGTGTATGCAGGCCATATTCTCTGATTTGATTGAAAATGTGATGGAAGTTTTCATGGATGAATTTTCTGTGCATGGTTTGAACTTTGATAATTGTTTGACCAATTTGTGCCAAGTTTTGCAGCACTGTGAAAAGACCAACTTGGTCTTAAATTTGGAAAAATGCCACTTCATGGTAAGGGAGGGCATAGTCCTTGGACACCTGGTGTCTGAGAGAGGAATTGAAGTCGATAAAGCCAAGGTGGAGGTGATTGAGAAATTGCCCCCACCAACTAATGTGAAAGGTATTCGAAGCTTTCTTGGACATGCCGGGTTTTATCGGAGGTTCATTAAAGACTTCAGCAAGATCACAAAGCCTCTGACTAACCTTTTGGGTAAGGATGTACCATTTGTTTTTTATTCTTCATGTCTTGAGGCTTTCTGCAGGATAAAGCAGGAGTTAATTTCCACACCTATAGTGCAACCCCCCGATTGGGAACTCCCATTCGAACTTATGTGTGATGCTAGTGATCATGCAGTGGGGGTTGTACTTGGGTAGCGAAAGGATAAGAAGCTTCATGTGATCCACTATGCCAGCCGTACACTTGATGACGCGCAGGTAAACTATGCTACCACCGAAAAGGAATTGTTAGCTATAGTTTTTGCTTTTGATAAATTTAGATCGTACTTGGTAGGCTCACATGTTATTGTATATACTGACCATTCTGCCATCAAGTACCTTTTAAATAAGAAAGAAGCAAAACCTAGGCTCATTAGGTGGATTCTGATTTTACAAGAATTTGACTTAGAAATCAAAGATAAAAAAGGTACTGAGAACCTTGTTGTAGACCACTTATCTAGGTTGTCGTCTGAAAAAGATGAGATGGGTGATGTTGTTCCCATCAATGAGTTTTTTCGGATGAACAATTACTTAGCTTAAGTGTCCAACAAGTGCCTTGGTACGTGGATTTTGTCAATTTTCTTGCATGTGGCATTGTACCCCCTGACCTTGGTTTTCAGCAGAAAAAAAAGTTTTTTGCAGATGTCAGGCACTTTTATTGGGATGAGCCCCTTTTATTCAAGCAGTGTGCAGATGGTCTGATTAGGAGATGTGTTCCCGAGACTGAAGTTCGAGCCATCCTGGATCACTGCCATTCCCTTTCCTGTGGAGGCCATATGAGTACTTCTAAGACAGCCTCAAAGGTGTTGCAAGCAGGCTTTTATTGGCCACATATTTTCAAGGATGTGCGTAAGTTTGTCCTCACTTGTGATGCATGCCAAAGGGCCGGTAATATTGGTAAGAGGCATGAAATGCCACTTAATAGTATTCTTGAGGTTGAATTATTTGATGTATGGGGTATTGATTTCATGGGACCTTTTCCCCCGTCGTTTGGAAATCAATTTATTCTGGTTGCAGTTGACTATGTATCCAAATGGGTAGAAGCCATTGCTTCGCCTTACTCGGATGCTAAGACTGTAATTAAACTTTTTAGAAAGATATTTTTCCAAGGTTTGGGGTCCCCAAATGTATAATTAGTGATGGAGAGTCTCACTTTATTGAAAAAACTTTCCAGACCCTCTTGAAAAAATACGGAGTGAGACATAAGGTAGCTACACCTTATCACCCTCAAACTAGTGGCCAAGTTGAGGTTTCTAATAGGGAGATTAAAAACATTCTTCAGAAGGTGGTTAATACTTCCCGTAAGGATTGGTCTATTAAATTAGACGATTCCTTATGGGTGTATCGAACCGCTTACAAAACTCCCATTGGAACCACACCTTTTAAACTAGTTTATGGGAAACCGTGTCATTTACCTGTTGAATTGGAATATAAGTCCTTTTGGGCTATAAAAATGCTTAACTTTGATATGAAGCTTGCAGGTGAACACAGGTTGCTGGAGTTGAACGAGCTTGAGGAGCTCCGGTTGGATGCTTATGAAAATGCCAAGATCTACAAGGAAAAAACTAAAAAATGGCATGATCGTCACATCCTCAGGAGATCCTTTAACCCTGGTGATATGGTGTTACTTTTCAACTCCCGTTTGAAGCTATTCCCTGGCAAATTGAGGTCCCGGTGGTCGGGACCATTTCAGGTAACTAAGGTATATCCTTTTGGAGCTGTTGAGTTATGGAGCGATAAGTCTGGTTCATTTAAAGTAAATGGACAAAGGCTTAAGCACTACTTGACAGGAGAACCCATCTAACAAGCAAGTGCTTTGGACTTGCTTGATAGAGTGGATTCTTGATTCCAAAGAATGCCAAGCGTCCGGCTGAAGACGTTAAACTTAGCACTTATGGGGAGGTAACCCCCATTTATCATTCTTTAAACATTTTTCTTGTAGTATATATATATATATAAAAAAAGAAAAAAAGAAGAAGAAGAAAGTTTGTTTGTTTGTTTCATTTATAAGTCCAATGTAAATTGTTGCATGTTCATTGACGTGAATATTTTTGCAGTCGTGATTCTGTCAAATTAGTACATTAAAATTAATTAACGTAGTACTAGGGTGTCAACCTAGGTCGTTCTCTCAAGGATCAACATAAAAATTTAGGAAAAATCAAGTCTTAAACTAATTTTTAACAATTAAAAATAAAAGCTCAACAACTAAAAATTTTTACAAACATAAGTTCAACTAACATACAATTGGGGGGGGGTTTTGATTGATTTTTGTTGTCACAATTAAAATTAAAACAAGGTAAATAAAGGATTTAAAACAATAAATAACAAGCGATTGATTTTCTTGGAGTATTGTAAATAAATTTATCCTTGGTTCACTAAAAATAATTTGTATACTTATTAATGTTAATTTCTTAGCTCAAATTGAATTGATCAACTAAGCGTCTTTTTCAATTCACAATTCCTTTACTTTCATTTAAAAATGAATATTTTAATCAAGCATCCTAATTAAGCAAAAGGAGTCAAGATCGTAAAATCTAGGAATTATTGAGCATACATAAGAACATCGCCTATATACATAATCTATTCTCAAATTATGGAATTAAGCAAACCATAATTATTAAAAGTGATTATGAAAATATTCATTAAGCATGCATATTTCCTTAATCCATTCTAATTTAAAACCTTATTTTATTCCATTTGAATAATTAAACCGATTAAGCATACAAATTTAATTAAACAAAATGGAATTAAATAAGTAGAGAAAGATTATGAAGAAATAACAATAATAAAAGCATACTATATTAAAATTAATGACCTCAAAATTACATTACAAAATTCTCCAAGAAAATCAATCTAGGGGTTTTAGCCCTCCATAATTACAACTACAAACAATGAAACTAACCCGGAAATGAAGAACTTGCTGGAAAAATTCCAACGGAGAAGAGAAGAGGAAGAACGTATGAAGGAGGAATTGATGTCTTCTGATGAAGAATGAATGGTTTTGCCCCTTGCCTTGCTTCCTATTTATAGGAGCTCAAAAGCAACGCTTATGCCTTAATTAATTTGTAATGGAATGTGCACTCTTAATTTACAATTCAATGGTGCTCCATTATCATGCTTCAGTGCTCCATTATCAGCTTCAGTGTTGTTTCCACTTTGATAATGCGTTATCTGATGTTTCCACTGATGAATCTGTGCCTGAATCGATTCATCTAGGCAATTTTTGGGCAATTTTACACATAGGAATCGATTCCTCAGGGGTGGGAATCGATTCCCAAGCACATGAATCGATTCATGCTTGTTTGAATCGATTCCCAGGCCTTTAAAATGCATATGAATCGATTCACATGGGTGGGGAATCGATTCCTAGCTGTATGAATCGATTCCCAGGGTGCTTGAATCGATTCCTTGCTGTTCTTTTGTGTAGGAATCGATTCCCACATTGGTGAATCGATTCCCAGACCTGTTCTGGTGCTTTTCTCGCATTTTTGACCATTTCTTGAGTTGTGGCTTCTTTCGTTTGACCTGTGGTAATTATTTTTTTAATTACAGGCTTAATCATACACTACAAAACAAGAGAAAACCAACTTTTATTAAAAATTTATCCTTAATTCATTTTAAAATTAAATATTAAATAAAGCTCAAATGATGAAAATGTGTTAAAGTGCAGTATATTACACACTAAGTGATGGCAAATTATATACATTTAAATTGAGGAATTAAGGATAAATCATGCATCATCAAATACTCCCACACTTATTCTTTTGCACTCCCGGGCAAAATCAAAATAAAAACAAGTATTTCAATTTATTGAAAACATTAAGTTGAAAACAACACACAGATTTGGCATGAAATTTTAAGAATATACAGAGAAACAAGAGTTATTTAACATGCAAGATTCAGAGCATCAAGATATATATAAAGATCATTCAAACAGTTAGGCATGTGAAAATTAAATTAAACTGAAAAGAAGATCATAAGTGATAGAACCTCACAAGACATACTCTCAACTCTCAAGTGTTTAAGGTTTGTGTATACACTCAAAACAATTCCTGAAAATCAAGCAGTCTAAAAATTTGGCAAGTTTCTCAATTCCACAATCAACACAAATGCATGTATAGATCAACAGGGCTTTCACAGGGTTGAAATGTGGCCAAGGTTAAAATGGATGAAATATATATATTTATATATATACCAAAAAGAATGATGAAGCAATTAATTTTTCTGGCAAACAGTGAAGGTAAAACATTTATTGTATGGTATTTGGTAAATTTTTTTTTTTTTATGAGATTGCATAACACTTGGAACAAGAGTTGCAATTCCTTTTTGTACACCCCCACACTTATTTGAATGCCTGTTTTGACTTGATTCCAAAGCTTCAATATATTTCTTTAGGTATATTTTTGGTTCTTCATCCATGGCTTATTTGAGCTGCAACAAGGAAACAGTTAAATAGGCTCAAAATGGCTAGCAAGAGATAATTTATTCATGGTAGGCTTATCTGGCTTAGTGGCTCAATTGAACAAAATGCCTGTATCAAAATACATTCATATGAGTTTCAAGTATCATCAAGAAACAAGACAAAAATTAAGATGTAAGCTTTCAGGAATTAATCACACATGAAAGGATTAAGATGGTTTAAAGTGATCCATCAAATTTTAAGGCTCAAAAATCTCACAAGGTATAATTCTATCATATATGATCATCTATCAATTATCATGTCATTCTCATCATACCAAAATTGCTTGAGTTCAAATTATAACATATCATTAAGCTCATATCAGACATGAAAGAATTTACTTGTTACTCATGCATATCTTAAAATTCCAATAAAACATACCTTTTTAAAACAAAAACACACACAAAATCTTTTATTTTTAATAATTTTTTTTTTAATATCACACAAAATTTAATCAAACAATAACACACACACGAATGATCCCACCCCCACACTTAAATCATACATTGTCCTCAATGTAAGACAGAGCATACAAAATAGACAATATAATGAAAAAGTAAAGAGATGGGTAAGAAAAACTCCCTCAAGGGGGATCAAGAAGTGGTTCCCCCAAAGCATGTTCCTCCATTGTAACATCCACAAGTGAAGGATTTTCATGAAATGGCTTCAAACGTTGTCCATTAACCTTGAAGCTTTTGTTGGAGTTTTCACTTTTTATTTCCACAGCTCCATGGGGAAATACATTTGTAACAATGAAAGGTCCTTCCCATTTGGAGCGCAATTTTCCGGCCATCAGTTTCAACCGGGAATTAAACAGTAGCACTTTCTGTCCAGCAGTAAAATCCTTTCTAGCTATTGAGCTATCATGGAATTTCTTTGTTTTCTCCTTATAGAACCTTGAGTTCTCATAAGCTGCCAAACGGATCTCATCAAGCTCATTCAGTTGTAATTTTCTTTCCTCACCTGCTTGATCAAGTGCTAAGTTACAAGCTTTTACAGCCCAATAAGCACGATGCTCAATCTCCACTGGAAGATGACATGCTTTACCAAAAACAATTCTATAGGGAGACATTCCTATAGGTGCCTTAAAAGCTGTTCTATGTGCCCAAAGAGCATCATCCAATTTCCTGCTCCAATCCTTTTTGTTAGGCTGTACTATCTTCTCCAGGATTCTTTTGATTTCTCTGTTAGAGACTTCTGCTTGTCCATTGGTTTGGGGGTGATATGGAGTAGAGACTCTATGAACAACCCCATACTTCCTGAGCATAGCTTGCATGGTCCTGTTGCAGAAATGTGTTCCTTGATCACTAATGATTGCTCTCGGGATGCCAAACCTGCAAAGAATTTAAGATCTAACAAAATCCACAACAACTCGAGCATCATTAGTTCTGGTGGCTTTAGCTTCCACCCATTTAGAAACATAATCAACAGCCAATAAAATGTAAGTAAAACCAAAGGATGGAGGAAATGGACCCATAAAATCAATGCCCCAAACATCAAATACTTCACAAAACAACATTGGTTGCTGAGGCATCTGTTGTCTCCATGTGGTAGCATTACTAGATCTTTGGCATTTCTCATAGGTGTTACAAACTCTCCATGCATCCTTAAAAATTGTGGGCCAATACAAACCTGAATCCAACACTTTTCTTGCTGTTCTTTGTGGACCAAAATGTCCACCAACTGGTGAAGCATGGCAGAATCGAAGAACTGATTCTATTTCATGATCGGGAATGCATCTTCGAATCACCTGATCATTACACAATTTCCACAAATACGGGTCATCCCAAATATAATACTTTGCATCACTTTTTAATTTTGAAATTTGGTTTCTGGATGCACATGGTGGAAAAACAGAAGCAACAAGATAATTTACAATGTTAGCAAACCAAGGTGAATCAAAAGAGTTAGAAATACTCATGAGGTGTTCATCGGGAAAATGGTCCCGAATAGGTGCCGAATCAGGAGCATTCTCAATTCTGCTTAAATGGTCTGCCACAAGATTTTGTGTTCCACTTCTATCACGAATTTCCAAGTCAAACTCTTGGAGCAAAAGCATCCAACGAATCAATCTTGGCTTGGACTCACCTTTCTTCAACAAGTACTTCAGAGCTGCATGGTCAGTAAAGACAACTACTCGAGAACCGAGTAGGTAAGATCTAAACTTATCTAATGCAAAAACAATGGCCAAGAGCTCTTTCTCAGTGGTAGTGTAATTTACCTGAGCAGCATCTAAAGTTTTAGATGCATAGTAGATGACCCTAGGCTGTTTGTCAATCTTTTGACCAAGGACGGCTCCCAATGTATAATTAGAGGCATCACACATCAACTCAAATGGAGCTGTCCAAACAGGTGCTTGGATTATTGGGGTAGTGGTCAGTGCTTGCTTGAGGCAATTAAAAGCCTCCTTACACTTTTCATCAAATTCAAATGCCACATCCTTTTGAAGCAGACTGGATAGTGGCCTAGCCTTCTTGCTGAAATCTTTTATGAATCTTCTGTAGAATCCTGCATGGCCAAGAAAAGAACGAACCTCTCGAACACAAGAGGGGTAAGGCAAATGTGATATAACTTCTACCTTGGCAGGATCTACCTCAATTCCTTTTTCAGAGATTACATGCCCTAAAACTATTCCTTGTTTTACCATAAAATGACATTTTTCATAGTTCAAAACAAGGTTAGTTTCAATACATCTGTTTAAAACTTTATCAAGACTATCAAGGCATGCATTAAATGAAGATCCATAGACAGTAAAATCATCCATAAACACCTCTATGCAATTTTCAATGAAATCATGAAAAATACTTATCATGCATCTTTGAAAAGTTCCGGGAGCATTGCATAGGCCAAATGGCATTCTCCTATAAGCAAATGTGCCAAAGGGACAGGTGAATGTGGTCTTATCTTGATCCTCAGGTGCAATGTGAATCTGAAAATATCCAGAGAATCCATCAAGAAAACAGTAATGAGACTTACCTGCGAGACGCTCAAGCATTTGGTCAATGAAGGGTAAAGGGAAATGGTCCTTCTTTGTTGCCTGGTTAAGTCTCCTGTAGTCAATACAGACTCGCCAACTATTCTGCACTCTAGTTGGGATCAATTCATCCTTTCCATTTTTCACAACTATGATCCCTGTTTTCTTAGGAACCACTTGAATTGGACTCACCCATTGGCTATCAGAGATAGGATAAATGATTCCTGCTTGTAGAAGCTTGGTGATTTCCTTCTTAACCACATCAAGGATTACAGGGTTGAGTCTCCTCTGGGGCTGTCTTACTGCTTTAGTATTTTCCTCCAGAAATATTCTATGCATGCACATGGATGGACTAATTCCAGGAATGTCTGCCAATGTCCATCCTATAGCCTTCTTATGTTTTTTCAATACCTGTAACAATTTTTCTTCTTGATTTTCATCAAGAGAAGTGGAAATTATCACCGGGAGCTGTTCATCATCCCCTAAGTATACATACTTTAGGTTCTCAGGTAGGGGTTTCAATTCTAACTTGGGTGCCTGCAAAACAAATGGAACTAACAAAGTAGATTTTGATTCTGCTGTTTGCACTTCAAAAATTATGTTAGAATTTTCTTGAAATCCTGCATTCAGCTCCTTATGGTTAACAGGTATATCTAAAGACTCTGAATCAGAAATTATGTATCTATCAATTTCAGCACAAATATCACAACTTCCAGAATCATTGCATGCAAAACATTTGTTTGAATCATCCATGTATTCCAAATCAATATTAGAAAAATGTTCAAAAACCAGTTCATCAATAATGTCAATTTGGAAAACAGAATGATTTTCAGATGGGTATTTCATGGCATCAAGAATATTAAATTGAACTCTTGTATCACCAAATTCCATAGAGAGAGTTCCAGAATGAACATCTATTTTGGTTCGAGCTGTTTTTAAAAATGGTCTTCCCAAAATGATAGGAACAGGAATTTGAGGCATACCTTCTTCCATATCAAGTACGAAAAAGTCAGCAGGGAAAACAAGTTGTTCTACTTGAACCAAAACATCCTCTATAACTCCAGCAGGATAAGCAGTGCTCCTATTGGCTAGCTGAATTACTACACCAGTAGGTTGTAAATTTCCAAGAGACAATGATTTAAAAATAGACATAGGCATAACATTGATTGAAGCTCCTAAATCGAACATACAATTTTCAAATTTGTTATTGCCTATGATACAGAGTATAGAAAACGTACCTGGATCCTTGCATTTCTCAGGGATATTTTCCTTACCAAGCAGTGCAGATACATTTCTTCCCATACTTATCCTTTCATTACCTTTGAGTCTCCTCTTGTGAGTACACAACTCCTTCAGAAATTTGGCATACTTGGGAATTTGCTTGATTGCATCGAGAAGAGGTATATTCACTTCCACTTTCCTGAAAGTATCCAAAATTTCTTTGTCTACTTCTTCCATCTTCTTACTTGGAATTGCTTTTGGTGGGAAAGGAAGAGGGATATGAGGTGGAATTTGGGATGGTTGCTTCTCAGATTTGCTTGTGCTTGAAGAGGGCACATCATTCTCAACTGTTGTAGGCACATCTGTTTGTTTTTCAGGTTCCTTAGGTATGGGTACTTCAAGGTTCTTACCTGATCTTAACTGAATTGCACTCACATTTCTTGGATTTGCAGCTGGTTGAGATGGTAATTTCTCAGAATTTTGAGATTGTAACTGGCTTAATGATGAAGCCAATTGCCCAATTTGGTTGCTTAGACTCTGGATGGTAGCATCATTCCTCTGTTGATACTCCAAGTTCTGTGTAGCCATTTGTTTCACCAGATCCTCCAAAGAAGGGCCATTTGTGGATGGTTGAGGTGTAGTTCTTTGGAAGGTTGGTGCATTATTTTGAAATGGAGGTTGGGGATTTTGTTGTTGGTTTCCCCATCTCAAGTTTGGATGGTTCCTCCAACCTGGATTGTATCTGTTGGTGGAAAGGTCATGGTTTTGTGGTGGTGGAGGTCTATCATGGTAGATGTTAGCTGCATAGGCTTGGGGACTATTATTATCCTTTTCTTGTAGAGAAGGACAACAATCAGTGGGGTGCTCTTATGAAGAGCAGATGCCACATACTTTAGCAGTCATGGATTTTTGATTTACTGCCAATTGTGTGACTAGAGTGGTGAGAGCATCAAGTTTGCTCTCCAATTTAATTCCAGATGAACTAGAATTGGAATCAAACATGGGTTTGAAAGAATCATTTCTCACACCAAATTGTTGAGAGTTAGATACCATCTTCTCAATCAGATTTCTTGCTTCAGCAGCAGTCATATCTCCTAAAGCTCCTCCACTTGCCGCATCAATCATGTTGCGATCAACGTGGTGTAAACCTTCATAGAAGTACTGAAGAAAAAGTTGTTCAGAAATTTAGTGGTGAGGGCAACTTGCACAAAGTTTTTTAAATCTCTCCCAATATTCATAAAGACTTTCTCCAGAGAGTTGCCTAATACCAGATATGTCTTTACGGATTGCAGTTGTTCTAGAGGCAGGAAAGAATTTTTCCAAGAACATTTTCTTTAAGTCATTCCAACTTGTGATTGATCTTGGAGCAAGGTAGTATAACCAATCCTTAGCAACACCCTCTAAAGAATGAGGAAACGCTTTAAGATAGACATGGTCTTCTTGAACGTTTTGGGGTTTCATTGTGGAACACACAATGTGGAATTCTTTGAGGTGTTTGTGCGGATCTTCACCCGCAAGACCATGAAACTTAGGCAACAGGTGTATAAGTCCGGTCTTAAGAATAAAAGGGACATCCTCATCAGGATATTGAATACATAAACTTTCGTAAGTGAATTCAGGAGCAGCTAGTTCTCTAAGAGTTCTTTCACGAGGTTCAGCCATATCAGAAAAACTAGCAGTAGTACTTTCAACAGATTCAGAAAAAATACTATCACTATCAATATCAATAAAGTTATTATTAAATCTAGCTTCTCTAATTAACCTATGAAAATTCTTTCAATTTCAGGATCAAATGAATAAAAATGCTCAAAAGTTCTTCTAGTCATACATAGCATACAACAAGATATTTGATCATGATGAGCAATAAATCATAAGAATTCTAAATCATGCAAAAGAAATAAAATAAACAAACAAACAAACAAAAGAAAATTTTTTTTAAAATTTTTTTTAATAAAAAAAAATTAATTTAAAACAAGAGTTTTTCCTAAAGATCGTTGATCCCCGGCTGCGGCGCCAAAATTTGACGTGAATATTTTTGCAGTCGTGATTCCGTCAAATTAGTACATTAAAATTAATTAACGTAGTACTAGGGTGTCAACCTAGGTCGTTCTCTCAAGGATCAACACAAAAATTTAGGAAAAATCAAGTCTTAAACTAATTTTTAACAATTAAAAATAAAAACTCAACAACTAAAATTTTTTACAAACATAAGTTCAACTAACATACAATTGGGGGGGGGGGGTTTGATTGATTTTTGTTGTCACAATTAAAATTAAAACAAGGTAAATAAAGGATTTAAAATAATAAATAACAAGCGATTGATTTTCTTGGAGTATTATAAATAAATTTATCCTTGGTTCACTAAAAATAATTTGTATACTTATTAATGTTAATTTCTTAGCTCAAATTGAATTGATCAACTAAGCGTCTTTTTCAATTCACAATTCCTTTACTTTCATTTAAAAATGAATATTTTAATCAAGCATCCTAATTAAGCAAAAGGAGTCAAGATCGTAAAATCTAGGAATTATTGAGCATACATAAGAACATCGCCTATATACATAATCTATTCTCAAATTATGGAATTAAGCAAACCATAATTATTAAAAGTGATTATGAAAATATTCATTAAGCATGCATATTTCCTTAATCCATTCTAATTTAAAACCTTATTTTATTCCATTTGAATAATTAAACCGATTAAGCATACAAATTTAATTAAACAAAATGGAATTAAATAAGTAGAGAAAGATTATGAAGAAATAACAATAATAAAAGCATACTATATTAAAATTAATGACCTCAAAATTACATTACAACATTCTCCAAGAAAATCAATCTAGGGGTTTTAGCCCTCCATAATTACAACTACAAACAATGAAACTAACCCGGAAATGAAGAACTTGCTGGAAAAATTCCAACGGAGAAGAGAAGAGGAAGAACGTATGAAGGAGGAATTGATGTCTTCTGATGAAGAATGAATGGTTTTGCCCCTTGCCTTGCTTCCTATTTATAGGAGCTCAAAAGCAACGCTTATGCCTTAATTAATTTGTAATGGAATGTGCACTCTTAATTTACAATTCAATGGTGCTCCATTATCATGCTTCAGTGCTCCATTATCAGCTTCAGTGTTGTTTCCACTTTGATAATGCGTTATCTGATGTTTCCACTGATGAATCTGAGCCTGAATCGATTCATCTAGGCAATTTTTGGGCAATTTTACACATAGGAATCGATTCCTCAGGGGTGGGAATCGATTCCCAAGCACATGAATCGATTCATGCTTGTTTGAATCGATTCCCAGGCCTTTAAAATGCATATGAATCGATTCACATGGGTGGGGAATCGATTCCTAGCTGTATGAATCGATTCCCAGGGTGCTTGAATCGATTCCTTGCTGTTCTTTTGTGTAGGAATCGATTCCCACATTGGTGAATCGATTCCCAGACCTGTTCTGGTGCTTTTCTCGCATTTTTGACCATTTCTTGAGTCGTGGCTTCTTTCGTTTGACCTGTGGTAATTATTTTTTTAATTACAGGCTTAATCACACACTACAAAACAAGAGAAAACCAACTTTTATTAAAAATTTATCCTTAATTCATTTTAAAATTAAATATTAAATAAAGCTCAAATGATGAAAATGTGTTAAAGTGCAGTATATTACACACTAAGTGATGGCAAATTATACACATTTAAATTGAGGAATTAAGGATAAATCATGCATCATCATTCATTGTTTATTAATTTTGCATTGCATGAGTTTTGTTTTGTTTTGTACATATTTCTTATGATTGAAGGCAACATATGTTTCCATGGGATAAGATGAATCCAGTAAAGGTAAGTCATGGTGCGTATTCGAGGAAATTTTGATTGAAAAACAGTGAGATCCACTGCCAGTGGGTTTTTCCCACTGCCACTGGACTCCTCTGACATGGAAAGGCTGTTAAAATTGATTTTGAAAAGTCCCCCAGGCAGTAAACTCCACTGGCCGTGGATTTTTCCTACTGCCAGTGGGTTTCCATAAGGTTCCACGCGCAGAATTTGAACAAATTTTTAGGGGCTGGACCAGTAGGTTCCACGGGCCGTGGGTTTTTCCCACTGGCCGTGGGAACCCATCAGACCCAGCATGGTAAATACGAAGTTTTTGGGGAGCTGAACTAGTGGGTTCCATGGGTCGTGGGTTTTTCCCACTGGCTGTGGGAACCCATCAGGTTACGCGAGAAGAAAAATTTGATTTTGGGGGACTTGGGCAGAGGGTTCCACGGGCCGTGGGTTTTTCCCACTGGCCGTGGGAACCCATCAGGTTTTATAAAAATGGCCCCTTTTATTTCAAACAACCCCACCCGTGTTTCTTTCCACTCAACGCATATCCTCTTGTGTGCTTCCTACTCCTTGCTCTCTTTTCAAATATTGGCACAACTAAATTGCAATTGAAAACCCCCATCCTTCATTATTCTTCCTCACATTACTTGTTTCAAATTTTATACAAGTAAGTGTGATCTTATCATGTTTTAGTTTGGGGTTTTCCTTTGAAGTTCCTTGGGTTCTTTTCTTTTACCATAACTTTGATTGTGAAGTGATATCATTGTATGAAAAAGGTTTCTATATGCTTATGCTTGATTGTTATAGTGGCTAATTAGAATGGGTATTCTTCAAAAAAATCATCTTCATGCTTCATTATCCATTCTAGTTCTTCATTTGGGTTAAAACCCCTTTGATGTTTCCTCCATGATTTTGAATCCTTTTCATATAAGTTATTACTTGGTGCTTGCTTGGTTATGGATTAAAAGTTGTTGTTCAAATTTGGTGACCCTTAGCATCTTCATTCATGGTTTTCTTAGTATTACACTTGTTGCATACCAAGTGTTTGAATAAATGTCTAAACCAGAATTTTTGCTACTTGGTTGCATATTAATGTGTTTTGTGGCGACTTTCTTGGTGTCAAGCTTGTTGCCCACCAAGTGTTTGACAAATTGCCCAAACCAATCTTTTGTTTTTCCTTGTATATATTTTGATCCTTTTTGGGTTTTCCTATCCTTACCCATCCTGCCAATATCATGTTGTTGATTAAATTGACATCTATTGTGCAGAAATTTGAATTGGAATTTTAGGTGCCCAAAATCATGTCTTCGGGACAAACCAAGAATGTCTACAAAAAGAGGAAAAACAAAGGTACGTCATCTAACTATTCTAGTATAGATAGTATTGAATGCACCTCTGATGAACAAAAGATGCGCTTATCTTCTTTGACCTCTAGGGAAATTATCCCCTCTAGGTTCTTTTGCAAGAAATCTTTATTGGAACTTGGGTTATATGATGACACCTTTAGATTGTGCAAGAATATGGGGTGGGAAGATTTTATTGAATTATATGAGCCTTGTTATGAACGCACCACATTAGAGTTTCTGAGTTCCATTGATATTAAGCCTTGTGATAATGAGTCGAATTGGGAAATTACCTTTAGGCTTAATAACAATAACTATAGGATGGATTTAGCTGAGATAGATACCATTTACGGTTTTCCTTCTATCCCTGGAGATGGTCTTGATAAAGTAAACACTACACGTATCCCTAAGGATTTTAAGGCAAAATATTTCTGGTCTACCCTCTCTAAATCTAGGGATGATTATGACCCATCTTCTACTAAAGCCTCACTCATGCATCACCCTATTTTTAGATACCTACAAAGATTTATGGCCCGGTCTATTTTTGGTCGATTTGATAGTCCCGGAACTATTAGGGCCGCTGAACTTTATTTTCTGTATGCTATGATCAATAACATCCCGGTCCACTCCACAAAATGGCTTTTTAGCCAATTCGCCAGGGTAGGCAGAGCCACTACTGGAAAGATTGTTATTGCTAGTTATATTAATCCTCTTCCTAGGAATGTTGGGGTAGATTTACAGGAGGATAATTTACTTTGCCAACCCAAGCGGGTTGATATTGATGAGATGGTTCATATGGGTATGCTTGTACTAGAACATGAAATTCACTGTTTGGTTATTCCCGGATTTACTGTACCTCACCCCTGTTGTTCAAGTGGCCTCAATACTCAAGAGGGGGGGGGGTGAATTGAGTTTTAAAAACCTTGGTTGGAATGCCTTTGAACTTGATTTTTATATCCAAGTTTATAAGAATATGCAAGTGAAATCAAGTTAAAGATAGTATGTAATGCACCACAAGGATAAATATTGCTGAAACAATTTAACAAATACTTGGTGGGCAGTATTTGAAATATAACAAATTTGACAAGCTCAAGTATGTAATTCACAATCAACCAACACCAATCAACCAAATGCAGTATGTGAAAGTAAAAGAGTAAGGAAGAGGAGCTTGCAAACCGATATAACGAGTTCCACCAACACCGGTGTACGTCTCGCCTCTAAGCAACCCACTTAGAGGATTTCCACTATTGAAGTTTAGAGATACAAGCTATGAGCAATTGCAGCTTCCTAGTGTCCCACACTCAAGAACTCAATCCTCACTAGCACAAGGGCAACCCACCCAATCTCTCAAACTCTCAATACCCAAAGGTTGAACCCCAACCTTTGTGACCACTCAACCTAGAGTGAAAATCTTTTGTGTTTGTTGAAGTGTTTACAAGGAAATGACTCTCTTAATAGAGTGGATAAGCAAATGATAGCTCACACAATTTCTAATCTCTCAAGAAGAGAGGATATACAAATGAAATCTCAAGATATACAAGAATAGAGCTTACAAAGCACAAGAGTGAGCAAAGGAATTGTAGCTTCTTGGTGTGTGTTTGTGCTTGAATTCCTCTTCAATTTATAGAGCTATTTGAGAGCTTGAGGAGTGCCTTTCTTCTTCCTAGCCGTTGCACATAGTGGGATTCTGAAAAATGGTGGAGACATGTGCTGGTTTCCCACTTAAAAGTGTTTTCCCACTATTGTAATCGATTACACCCTCGAGCTGTAATCGATTATCTTCAAGTCAGAGGACAACTAATCAATTACATCTTGTACTACAATCGATTAGCAAATATACCTGATGCATTTAATTTGGCTTCGCAGCTTCCTAATCGATTAGTTTTGTCTGGTAATTGATTAGCTTAATTCCAGTAGCCTTCTAATCGATTGTATAAATTCCCTCAATCGATTAGCCATTATACCTGATGCCTTTAATGCCATTTTTGATATTGGTAATCGATTATATCATGTGTGTAGTCGATTAGCTTAATTCCAGTAGCTTTGTAATCGATTATCTTGATTGCTGTAATCGATTATCTTATGGCCTAATGCAATTGCTTCCAAAATAGAATGACCCTAATCGATTAGCCTGGTCTTCATAATCGATTATCTTCGCTGTATTTCAGGGTCTGATTTCATGTCTTTGTTTTTGCAAGGATTTCTTCAAGAGTGTTTTTGTCATTATCAAAATTCTTGAACCTGTTTACATATTCAAACACATTCTCCCCCTTTTTGATGATGACAACTATGTTCATCTCTTGAGGGTTGTTAGTTTTAAATAAAAAGACTGATCTCTAATTTTATCTCTTGCAGAAACATATCTGTTGCATTATCTCTTAATCACAGTTTCAAATAGCAGAGTTTTTTTAACCAGTTTTTCAAATGTTCAGCATCTTTATCTCTTAACAATATCCTTATCTCTTATCTTTTAGCGTTAACAAATCTCCCCTTATCAAAAGGAATTTATTAACCTCTTTACAAATTGTTAATCATTTGGCAATTATTTTGTTTTAGCAGCTTATTCCTAGACGAACAAGATATGAACAAATAATTCTTCTCCCCCTTTGGAATCATCAAAAATACTAAAACAAGTAAAGCATGTAAGGAAAGACATATTTTATTCATGATAACGGAAGGAAATTACATGAGGAAAATAAAAACGTTAATGAAATGAAGAACTGAAGCAGAAAAAACAGAAAGCACAGCCACAAAATCTAGTTATCAGGATTAAAAAATCGAAGCTCAGAGATTTGGTAGGAGAGTTCTTCATAGCGCTGTTGCATCATCTCAAAGTGTTGCTGCTTGGTCATTGAGAACTCTTGAAGGGAGTTTTCAAGGCGATCGAAGCGGTGGTCAAGATGAGCATAGAGTGATGCAAAGGGGTCAGCAGGAGCGGATGAAGAGGCTTGAGGTGCAGGAGGAGGAGGAGGAACGGGCTCATCATCAGCAGGAGCTTCAAAGGGAATGTTGGCATCAATGCCTTCCATTCGTGAGTACCATGCTCCGTGTAGAAAAACAAGACCCATCTTAGTGAGGTGATGGGTGCCAATGCAAGCTCTTGGAGGCACTTTTTCTGATAATTCTCCAGCCAAGTCTACTCCACAATATTTGAAAATTTTGGTAAGGAGAATACCATATGGAAGTTTTTGTTGGTCTTTTGCGTGGCGCATGTGAAACTTGACCAATTGAACCCAGTTAATTTCCTTATGGTTCAGCATCGCCCACATCAAGAGGACATCATCCTCTTCCACCAAGGCATAGTTCCCACCACGAGGAACTATCATTTTGACCAAGAAAAAGTGTAGGAGACGGTTGTTCATGGTCAAATGTCCTACCAATTTGTGGTTGCTCCTGGGGCGAGCAGCCTTCCACAATGATTGACGAGCAGTTAGAGCATTGAAGCCCCATTCATCTTCTGGTTCTCCTCCATCAAAATCTGCATTGTTGAGCGGCAGCATAGAGATTTCTGCAAATTGGGCGTTGGTGAGCTTGATGGTCACGTTTTTCACTTTGGATTCGACCATCCCATTCACCAGTTTGAGATTACAGTAGAACACCCTGATGAGTTCAGGATAATATTCTTCTTCCTTGAGGGTAAGGAAGGGAAAGAGGTTGTAGTGGTGGAGTCATTGGGTAAAGGTGAGGCTATGGTTATCAAAAGTTTCCGCAATGGTGAAGTGGGGAGTCATGATTTCTTTCTCAGAAAAGTTTTTAACAAAGTGTTGGAGGTCTCTAGGGGAGGAAAAGAACCTTGAGAAGTCAAGGGGGTTGTTGGCCTGAGCCATGGAGGACCTTGCTCGTTTAACTGTGCGGGAGGAAGCCATTGACAAGGAATGTAGAAAAAGATGAGGAGAGGAGAAGAGTTCTTGGGAACTTTTGAGAATGAGAAAGTGGAAGGAGGTAGTGTGAGTTGAGAGGGTGAAGAGAGGGGTATTTATAGATAGAGATTAGGTTTAGGAAGGAGTGAGATGAGTTAAGAGAGTGTGGAATTCGAGTAGACCTTGGAAACATGCGTTTTGACTCTGCAGTACCGATGCTAATCGATTACGAGACATGGGTAATCGATTAGCTCACTGTTTCTGGGGAATTTGAAAGGTTTTGAGCAGTGTGTAATTGATTATTGAAATGGAATAATCGATTAGTGAAGAAACAGAATCGTCCTAATCAATTGAAACAGTATGGTAATCGATTAGTGAGAAGATGAAACATTTTATACCTGAAACAGAGGCTGTGTAATCGATTATGGATTAGAAAGTAATCGATTAGATTAGAACAGAAGCATTGTAATCGATTAGATATCAAAGGGTAATCGATTATCAACAAAACAGAAACGTGTTAATCGATTATGAGGAGCTGAGTAATCGATTATGTGGGTCAAAAATTCACTTTTATGCATTTGCCTCAAAGGAAGTTTGCAGTCTTAAAGAATCATGCCACAGATAATGCCAAATTCATACAAACATGCTATACAACAGTGCTTTTATCAAAATACTTCATCATTCAACACAATTGGTCATGTCAAGAATTCCTAATTCTCTTCTAATGTGGATGAATTGCTCCTTAGCTAAAGGTTTGGTGAAAATATCTGCTAGTTGCCTAGAAGTTTCAACATGCTCAATTACACAGTCTCCTTTTAATACATGGTCTCTAATGAAATGATGCCTAATCTCAATATGTTTAGTCCTAGAATGTATTACAGGATTTTTTGAGATATTGATAGCACTAGTATTATCACACTTAAGAGGCACATGGTTCAATACAACTCCAAAGTCTAGAAGTTGTTGTCTCATCCAAAGGATTTGAGCACAACAACTACCAGCTGCAACATATTCTGCCTCAGCTGTTGATAGCGCAACACTTACTTGTTTCTTGCTATGCCAAGAAACAAGAGAACTACCAAGCAAGTGACATGTTCCGCTAGTGCTTTTTCTGTCAAGTTTACATCCTGCAAAGTCTGAATCAGAGTAACCAACTAAAATACATTCAGCCCCTTTGGGGTACCATAAACCAACATTTTGAGTCCCAACTAAATATTTCATTATCCTTTTTACTGCAGTGAGATGTGATTCCTTAGGACAAGCTTGGTATCTAGCACACATACACACAACAAACATGATATCCGGTCTACTAGACGTTAAGTAAAGTAAGGATCCTATCATACCTCTGTATTTTGTGAGTTCAACATCCTTACCTTTCTCATCCTTGTCCAAATAGCATGAAGTGCCCATGGGTATGGCTATATCATTTGCTTTATCCATATTGAATTTTCTGAGTAGTTCTTTACAGTACTTGGATTGATTAATGAATGTGCCTTCATTGGTTTGCTTGATTTGAAGTCCAAGAAAGAAAGTGAGTTCACCCATCATGGACATTTCAAATTCTTCCTGCATTAGCTTAGCAAACTCCTTGCACATTGAATCGTTAGTGGCACCAAATATTATATCGTCAACATAAACTTGTACCAATAGTATGTTATTATTCTTGTGCTTTATGAATAAAGTTGTATCAACCTTCCCTCTTTCAAAATGATTTTCTAAAAGAAATTTTCTCAACCGTTCATACCAAGCTCTTGGAGCTTGTTTCAAACCATACAAGGCTTTCTTTAATTTGAAAACATGATTTGGAAATTGATGGTCTTCAAAACCTAGAGGTTGATCAACATATACTTCCTCTTGAATGTATCCATTCAAGAAGGCACTTTTAACATCCATTTGGTACAATTTGAAATCCCTACAGCATGCAAAGGCTAATAGTAGTCTAATTGTTTCTAATCTAGCTACGGGTGCATATGTCTCTTCATAATCAATGCCTTCTTCTTGATTATACCCTTTAGCTACTAGCCTAGCTTTGTTTCTAGCGATAATACCATTTTTATCCAGTTTATTCCTAAATACCCATTTGGTTCCTATTATTTGGTGATCATTGGGTTTTGGCACAAGCTCCCAAACTTCATTTCTTTCAAATTGATTTAGCTCTTCTTACATGGCCAACATCCAATGTTCATCACTAATAGCCTCATTTATGTTCTTGGGTTCTATTTGAGATACAAAGGCTAAATGGTTGCATGTATTTCTAATTACATTACGAGTACTTACACCTTTAGTCATTTCACCTATGACTTTGTCTAGAGGATGATCCTTCAAAGTGATCCATTGTTGTGGTTCCTTATGTTATGCTGCATTTGTGTCTTTGATTTCTCCTTCCTTGTCATCTAGGGTCAATTCTTGAAGAGTACCTACAAGATCATCAACATCTTCCTTTCTCGGAGGGTTATGGCTATTTTCATCAAATTTAACATGAATGGATTCTTCTATGGTATTCGTGTGTTTGTTGAATAATCTATAAGATTTACTAGATTGAGAGTACCCTAAGAAGGTTGCCTCATCAGATTTGGCATCAAACTTTCCTAGATTATCCTTTCCATTATTAAGCACAAAACGTTTGCATCCAAAAATATGAAAGTGTGAAATGTTGGGTTTTCTACCCTTGTAAAGTTCATAGGGGGTTTTCTTTAGAATAGGCCTTATTAAACATCTATTCATTACATAACAAGCGGTGTTACCGCATCGGCCCAAAAGTGTTTTGCAATATGGTTTTCATTTAACATGGTTCTTGCAAGCTCCACCAAGGATCTATTTTTCCTTTCAACTACTCCATTTTGTTTTGGAGTTCTAGGAGCTAAAAAATTATGATTGATACCATGTTTTTCGCAAAATTTTTCAAAAGAGTGATTTTCAAACTCTCCCCCATGATCGGTTCTAATGGATGCAATTTTAGAATTTTGCTCATTTTGGATAATCTTTGCAAGTTTCTTGAATGCATGATATGCTTCATTTTTATGAGCAAGAAACAATGTCCATGTATATCTAGAATAGTCATCTACAATAACTAAACCATAGTAATTACCTCCAAAGCTTTTGATTTTGGATGGTCCAAATAAGTCCACGTGCAAAAGTTGTAAAGGCCTTTGTGTGGAAACAATATTTTTCGATTGAAAAGATGCCTTTACTTATTTTCCCTTTTGACATGCATCACAAAATCTATTTTCAAACTTAAGCTTTGGTAATCCAATCACTAATTCTTTGGAAACAAGTTTGTTCAAATGTTCTACATGTATATGAGCTATTCTCCTATGCCATAGCCAAGTTTCATCCTCTTTTGAAATGAAGCATTGTTCATCATTTGTAGACAAACTATCCACATCAATCATGTAAATGTTATCAATTCTTTTTCCAACAAATTTGACCTCTTTGTTTAGCTTATTCTCAATTATACAACAATTGGATTCAAATAAAACTCTATATCCTTTGTCACATAATTGACTTATGCTAAGTAGATTATGTTTGAGGCCTTCAACATACAACACGTCACTTATGGATGTGGAAGAATTCTTACCAATATTTCCGATGCCTAGGATCCTTCCTTTGGTGTTGTCTCCGTAGGTGACACTTCCTTTTCTCTTGGGAGTGAATGATGTAAACTTGCTTATGTCTCCCGTCATATGCTTTGAACACCCACTATCCAAGTACCAATGGGTGTTGCTTGCCTTGAAGCATACCTACAAAACAAGATTAGTTTAGAGAACTAGGTACCCATTTTATGTTGGGTCCTTTTAGGTTAGCTTGTGGTAATGTTCCTTTGGGAACCCACTCCTTTTTCATAACCTTTGGCCCTAATTTTCTAATATTGCAATTCGAAGAGTTATGACCTTTAAAACTGCAATGATGACATTTCATAAAAGGTGAAGATGATTTGCTTGATGGTACAAAGAAATTTTTATAGTGTTTTTCCCTTTTGTGATTGCTATTTTCTTGAATATATCCTAGCCCGGTTTTATTAAACATGCATCTTTGTTGTCCAAGCAAGATATTCAAATTGTCTCATCCATTAGTGAACTTTTCTAATGTCTTATTTAGATCTACAACCTTTGTTTCTAACATCACGCATCTTTTTGCAAAGTCACATGGTTTATCCTTAGAACATGCTTGAACATTCTCTAATTCTTCTTTTAAGCTTTCATTTTCTTTACATACCTCCATAAGATGCATTTTAAGGGTGTCACTAATTTTCCTAGATGACTTAAGCCTATTAGACACTTTTATAAATTTATCATATAACTCCTCAAAAGCATCCAGTAGTTCATTCTTATCTAAGTCAAGAAGGTTTACCTCATTATCTTCTTCTTGGTGATTTGCCATTAGGCAAAGATTTGCTTCCTCATTTTCTGAATCGTCGGAGCTACTTACATCGTTCTCATCCCAAGCGATGTAAGCTTTTCTTCTTCCTCGTTTATCCTTGCCCTTCTTTTTAAGATTTGGGAAATCGGCCTTGAAGTGCCCTTCCTTGCCACATTCGAAACAGCTAGGTGGGGAAGAAATTTCATTTGAAGTTGGCTTCTTACCTTGGGGCTTGAAGTTCTTTTGGAATCTTTTGTTCTTTATGAATCTTCCAAATCGTTTTACAAACAGCCCAAATTCCTCTTCTTCATCCATGTCACTGCATGATTCTTCTTCATGTATAGAGGTGGCTTTGAGTGCTAAGCCTTTCTTTTTGTAAGATTTCTCTTCTTCCTCCGCTAGCTTCAATGCTTTTAGTTCTTGCTCTTGCTCTTGTAATTTTCCAAAGAGTGTTGCAAGAGACATCTCATTGATGCTTGGAGATTGTTTTATGGCTGTGACAAGTGGTTGCCATTCCCTGCTAAGACTTTTTAAAACTGTATGCACAAGTTCTTTGTTAGTGTAAACTTTGCCAAGAGTAATGAGATGATTAATAATAAGAGTAAATCTTTTCTGCATATCTACAATGGTTTCTCCCGAGTTTATTCTAAAGCTTTCATATTGACTTGTCAAGGTACTAATCTTGGAGTCCTTCACATCGTTAGTACCTTCGTGAGTTACTTGTAGAGTATCCCACATTTCCTTAGCGGATTGGCAAGTCATTATTCTAAAGAATTCATCTTGACCTAATGCCATAGTGATTAGATTCTTTGCCTTATAGCCATGTTGTACTTTCTTTTCTTCATCACTGGTCCATTCATCTATAGGCTTTTCAACATTCTTATTATCAACAGTATGCATTGGTATATAAGGACCATTTTCAATGGCATTCCAAATTCTCAAATCAATGGATTGAATAAAGATTTTCATTCTTTCTTTCCAAAATGCATAGCCTTCCCCATTGAAAGCGGGAGGTCTGTTTATCACACCACCCTCGGGAAAAATGTTATGAGAACTTGAGGACATCTAGTCTCTTGAAGCTGTTAAGCTTGATTTACCAAGAGTCAAGCTCTGATACCACTTGTTGTTCAAGTGGCCTCAATACTCAAGAGGGGGGGTGAATTGAGTTTTAAAAACTTTGGTTGGAATGCCTTTGAACTTGATTTTTATATCCAAGTTTATAAGAATATGCAAGTGAAATCAAGTTAAAGATAGTATGTAATGCACCACAAGGATAAATATTGCTGAAACAATTTAACAAATACTTGGTGGGCAGTATTTGAAATATAACAAATTTGACAAGCTCAAGTATGCAATTCACAATCAACCAACACCAATCAACCAAATGCAGTATGTGAAAGTAAAAGATTAAGGAAGAGGAGCTTGCAAACCGATATAACGAGTTCCACCAACACCGGTGTACGTCTCGCCTCTAAGCAACCCACTTAGAGGATTTCCACTATTGAAGTTTAGAGATACAAGCTATGAGCAATTACAGCTTCCTAGTGTCCCACACTCAAGAACTTAATCCTCACTAGCACAAGGGCAACCCACCCAATCTCTCAAACTCTCAATACCCAAAGGTTGAACCCCAACCTTTGTGACCACTCAACCTAGAGTGAAAATCTTTTGTGTTTGTTGAAGTGTTTACAAAGAAATGACTCTCTTAATAGAGTGGATAAGCAAATGATAGCTCACACAATTTCTAATCTCTCAAGAAGAGAGGATATACAAATGGAATCTCAAGATATACAAGAATAGAGCTTACAAAGCATAAGAGTGAGCAAAGGAATTGTAGCTTCTTGGTGTGTGTTTGTGCTTGAATTCCTCTTCAATTTATAGAGCCATTTGAGAGCTTGAGGAGTGCCTTTCTTCTTCCTAGCCATTGCACATAGTGGGATTCTGAAAAATGATGGAGACATGTGCTGGTTTCCCACTTAAAAGTGTTTTCCCACTATTGTAATCGATTACACCCTTGAGCTGTAATCGATTATCTTCAAGTCAGAGGACAACTAATCGATTACATCTTGTACTGCAATCGATTAGCAACTATACCTGATGCATTTAATTTGGCTTCGCAGCTTCCTAATCGATTAGTTTTGTCTGGTAATCGATTAGCTTAATTCCAGTAGCCTTCTAATCGATTGTATAAATTCCCTCAATCGATTAGCCATTATACCTGATGCCTTTAATGCCATTTTTGATATTGGTAATCGATTATATCATGTTTGTAGTCGATTAGCTTAATTCTAGTAGCTTTGTAATCGATTATCTTGATTGCTGTAATTGATTATCTTATGGCCTAATGCAATTGCTTCCAAAATAGAATGACCCTAATCGATTAGCCTGGTCTTCATAATCGATTATCTTCGCTGTATTTCAGAGTCTGATTTTATGTCTTTATTTTTGCAAGGATTTCTTCAAGAGTGTTTTTGTCATTATCAAAATTTTTGAACCTGTTTACACATTCAAACACAACCCCTTGCCTGACCCTCGATTTACTAGCCTGGAGGGCAAGACTTCCTTTCTGTTTTCAGGTACTGATGAGCGGGATGACTCCCCCTTGGACATAGAGATGCCCCTTCCTAAAGACCCTGTAGCTGGCCCGTCTCGATCCTCTTCTGATTCCGGATTTTCTATGGGGGGATGTATTCCTTGTTGCAAGGAATGTCTACAGAGCAGCTCCGGCAAGGGAAAAAGATAGATGACATGGCCAAGCGCGTGGATGATATGTATTCTTGGCATCTCCAGCAGGGGCATTTTCCCCCTCCTTCCCCATGAAAGGTATGTTCATCACGATAAGTTTCATTGTACTGTGCTTTCCCTCTACTGACCAGTGAGGACACTGCTCCTTTTTAGTTTGGGGTTGTAGGTACAAGGAAACTTATTCTTCTGAGCCTTTGTATTTTGTATTTTGTGATTTCTCTATATCTTTCTCTTTGGTTTCATTTGAACATGCTAGGTTGTAGTTTGTTTTTCATTTGCTTTGAATGACTGTGCCTATCTGTACCCCCCATCTAGGAATGTTTGTTTACTTGTGATTATTGTTGCCATTAATTGTATCAGTTTTAATTGAGGAAATTGATTGTTGAGGAATCCAAATAAAATAAAAAAAATAAAAAAAAATAATATATATTTAAATTAAAAACTTTTGATTGATGTTGATGATTGCACTGATTGTCAGGAGGTACTATGCTTTATGATGTTGTGTTTTCTCTGACTGGGTCTATTTCACCTGCCATGTATTATGAGAGTTTTTGAGCCAAAATGGGGTAGCTTTTAAACATAAATATTTAGAAAACCCCTATTTTCTTCTATTTGAGTGTGTCATACATTTAAAGCGCTCTAGAACTTGGCTTGCGACCGATTTAAAATGGTTGATGATTACTTGTTATGGAATAAAAAGGCAGTAGGTTTTGTTCTCTAGCCTCTGAATTTTGAAAGTTATAACATACAATTAGTTGCCCCTTATTGAGCTTAAACTGTTTGTTTATTGTTGAAATCCTTTGGTATTGGTTTGATAAAATACTGAGGAAATGACATAAATTCAAGGATGGCAGCTAGAATGAAAATGGCTAAGAGAAAACAACTAGGTTTTAGTTGGGAAACAAAAATAAACAAGATGAATTTGTGTTTCCAACTAAAGGAAAATTGTTGGAAAAACAAAGGAAAGGATGAAAAGCAATATAAGAAAGGAGTCAAGTTTAAAAAAGAAAACAACAAGGACTCCTTTGAGATTTTTAAAAGTTTCTGGTCTGCCTTTCAAAAGTTAATCATTCTTAGTGTTTCATTGAGTGATAGCCCTTTGAATTTCCTTTTCCTTGACATCCATTCCCCGAACGCATGGCCCTATTACAACCAAATGAAAGACCTTTTGACTATAACTTGTTTTCTAAATAACTGTGGAGAGTAAGGTCGTTTACCAAGCCTATGGTAGTGTCTTAAAATGCTATGATTTGAGTGATAATCATACACAAGCTTAAAACACCTGGAGAGGAATGAAAGGATGTGTGTATATAGCCTAGCTTTGTGAACATGGCATGAACAATTGTGTGGTTTCCTCTTGTGATAATCTTGCAATCATATGTTGATAATTTTTCCAATTGGGATTCTCAAGATATTCTGAATTCATATCTCTATTGATCATATTTGTGGCAATGGTGATTGCTTGGGGACAGGCAATATTCTAGTTTGGGGTGTTTTGATAGGTGTTTTGTTTGCATGATTTTAGTGGCTTTTTATTTAGTTTTTCTAGGTTATTCGTGTTATCTTATCCCTAATTCCAAGTATTTTTTCTTTCATTCCGCATTTGTTACTCGGGTGTTTCAAGTTTTTGCAAGAATAGCTTGTTTACAGGTACATACATTTCAAATGAGAAGCATTCGAGGAAGCATTGGATAAATGAAAGGGTTTCAACCCATCAAAAAGCAGCAACGTGAAGTCCAGAGAAACCCACTGGCCGTGGGTTTTTCCCACTGCCAGTGGATCTTGCTGCCCTGTGACAAAAACATGCACAAATTGGGTCCAAAAAAACCCACTGGCCATGGGTTTTTCCCACTGGCCGTGGGCTCCTCTGTTTGAATGTTCAAAAATGCAAAAATTGGACCTCCAGTACGATCCATTGGCCGTGGGTTTTTCCCACTGCCAGTGGGTTTTTGCACGCACAGCAGTTTCTTTATTTTAGGGAGCAGTTTCTGGGGTTTTATATGGACAGTTTTAAAAGAATTAAATACACAAACATTTTGGGACAGTTTTAGAGAGAAAAAGAGGGAGTTTCACTTGGGGATTATCGAAGAAATCAAGACCATAGGCGTTGAAGAACATCCTTGGGCAGATTTCAGAAGGATTCGTAAGCACAAGTGAGAGCTTTTGCTTTGTGTTCTTTGCTTTCTTCTTAGGTTTTCTCTTTCTCTGTAATTTTTGAATATGATTCCATCAATGGGCTGTAGTGAATTGAGCATGTGTAACTAAACGTTATCTTGGGATTAGGGTGTGACAATGCTTATGTATTGAACTTCTTTTGAATGTTTTTGTTTATTAATTCATTGCTTCTATTCAATTTCCATGAACGCGTAATGCTTTTGAACACCTAGAGATAGGATCAATTGAAATTAAACTCTAAGAGAATCGAAATATTAATTAGTTGTTTGAACGCATGAAATTGAACTTAGAATCATAGGTCACGAAAGTGGGTATGACGATTCGAGGTTTAATAGGATTTCACCGTTCTTAACCAGTTCACATAATAAATCGAACGCGGTTCTTTATTATTTGGGCACATTAATGTTACTCTGAGAAGAAGGCTTAATCAAATTCGAAAATCCAACCTTAGAGCATGAATTAATAAATAGAAAGGTCTTAGGAAAATTAAATACATGGCATGATCATATACCAAATCCCAAGAGTTTCACCATCATTTGTTCTATTTCAATCTCAGAATTAATTTAGTTCTTTCAGATAGCATTCCTTCTTAACTTTTGCTTTTCTTAATCTTCTGAATTACAAACCTAATTTCACAATTTTCTAGATAATTGAACCACTGTGAAAACTTGTACTTGGGAACAATCTCTGTGGGATGATAACTTTTTATTACGTGATACCTCGTGCATTTATGGGCCTATCGATCCTCATGCATGTATTGTGGGCTACTTCCTTGCTGTTTTAGAAGGCTAAAATCATGAATCCTTGTTCCTCTTGGTTACATGTGTGATGTTTCATAGAATCAGGAGTTTAGGCGACGATCGGGAGATGTTTGAAATATTCGACAGATTTCTCGATGAGGCCACCATTTTCCTTCTTTAGAGAGCGGTTGTCCTGTGAGGTAAAAGGGGTCTCTTCCTTGTTTAATTGAATATTTGGTTGTCCTATGTTGTTGTTTGTGTATTTAGGGACCTGTGTTTCGAATTTCATCGCGATCCGACGGTTAGATCTTAAATTGTAAAAGTTTTCGTAACCGATGGCTAAAAAGATTACGTTTTTAAATTTATGGATATTTTAAAAATTTATTTAACGTGACCCGACGTTCTCGTACTTGAAAGAATTTTATTGCGATCAGATACATGAAAATAAATTAGGAAATTTAGCGTTTAAGTGGACTCGGTTTTGTTCAATATGGTTGTATTAATTAAATTTTTATTTTGGGATGTTATTATGTAATTTGTAGATTATTATCCGGTAAGCCCCGCTAATTAAAAATTTAATTGGTCGTTTATACGTCGCCGGAATTAATTTGGAAACATAATGCATATCTAGAAAAAATGTCGATCGAACGGTTAAAAATGATTTTTTTTCTAAGTTATAAAAAGCAATATTATTTTCAAAGAGAGATATAATAATTAAGTTAACTAAATAAATTCACATTTTGTTAGAGAGTTTACTCAAAAGAACTTTATTAAAATATTTTTTTATAACTTAGGCCTAATAAGATTTATAAAATAATAATAATAATAATAATAATAATAATAATAGTAATAATAATAATAATAATAATAATAATAATAATAATAATAATAATAATAAGTGGAGTTTAGAATAATGAATATTAGAATATAGAAGAAAATCTTTAGTGACAATTTTAGCAACCACCTTTGTGACCACTTGAAGTAGAAAGGAATAATAACTTTAGGAACTTAGGTAACTGTAATAAAATGAAGTAAAGAAACTTAACTAGAAAATAAAGTTTGGAGTTAAATATTTTAATAGACTAAAAAGGCCAAGAACAAAAAGAAATGGATAATTAGATATTAATTTGAAGTTAGGTAAAGAGAAGGATCCTAATAAATTAGGGGAAAGAGTTATTCATCTAAATAAAATAGATCTAGAATTTGGGATCCTTACACAAGAAAATATAGTTAGGAGTTTAGATAACCATTAAAAGTAGGGGAAAAGAATTAAAGGAGTTTTTACATCTAGAAACATTAATTAATTAAATAAGAAAGGATTTTTAAGACTTCGATCTTAATTATAATTAAAAGAGATAAGACCCATTAATTGAATGATGACTTTTAGTAATAGTAGACTAAGTCCGTGATATTGAGGTCAAGGTAGTACCTAGGTTTCTAAACAGCTAATGGGCATTCATGGAGGAAATAAATTTAGTTAACTAAAAGAATGCAGTTAAGGGAATAATTTAGCTAATGTAGTCAAGAATAATAGAAATAAAGTAAAAGCTACAAATTTGGTAATCTTAAGTTGAAGAAAAACATTGCTAAAGCGTTGCTGGAACATAAAGAATTAGTGACCCATTTAGTGACCAAGAAAATAAGTTATTCAACAAATAAAACCCAATTAGATTGATGAAATGAAATAGACAATAAGGTCACTTGAAGATGACCTAAGGATTTATAATTGGACATTAGGGAATTAAAATAAATCAGTTATACCCGATTAAATTAATAGGAACATAAATGGTTCAAAGAGAACCCAAATATATCGAAAAGCAACCCGACCCGATGTATAACTTAAAACGTCTAGTCATAACCTGACGTAAAGGCTAGCACATCAAATTTAATACTGATAAATATACTGATCACACCCAAAAATAGTAAAATTCGAGACCCACATTTCTGTATATGTCATGGTATCACTGTATAATTATTGATGTGATATGCTAATGAATGTTTAAATAAAGTTTCTCATGAGTATGTTACTTATACACATTATATGGGTAAGCATTAGGAAAATGTGTTGTTTTGGATGATGTAATATTATTAAATGGTTATTGATATGATATGATTATGAATGTGTTGATTGAATAGAGTATCTTATAAACATGTTATGCTGATGGATAATGTGTGATGTATGGATAACTAGCTAAGAAAATTTGTATATAAGAGATATGAAAAATGGTATTTGGAAAGGGTTCCAAAATTGGAAGAGTGTGAGACTCGGATCCAAGATGAATTGTGGGTGTTGTAGCGCTGATGTACCCTAATTATTAAGAATGTATGAAATCTTATTTCATTCCTAAGTGTCGAGTAAGATTACTGAAATAAAGAAAAAGAAAATTTAATTATATCAAATAAAGAAAAATAACTCAACAATAGGAAAGGAAGGGAGTCATTTTGGGACCCTGCCGAGGACTAATGAATAAAAATAAATTGTTGAACTATGCATCATATGTGGAGTTAAGAAGGGATGTTGGAATATTCCCCTAGAGCATACACTGATGGGTATGCTAAAGAAACAGCAGGCATCTCGATCCCCTAAAGGCGATCTTGGGAGTATATCATGGACGGATATCCAAAGGCTCAGATTCGCACCAATGCCGGATAGCCCATCGCAACCACTGATATACTTTGACGAGAGGCAGAGGTTTCTATGGCCGTTGAGTGCTGGTCTGATGAGATGTGTGATTAGCCATTGTGATAATTGGAATGCGGGTTGTAACATCCCAAAATTTTGAAATAAAGGATTAAATTAAGGAAATTAATATTGAATAATTACATGTAAATTATTTGGTGTCCCAAAATATTGGAAATGATTAAATTAAGATTTTTGGGGACTGTTAGTGATTTATTGAGACCGGATAAGCTGAAAATAGGCCCGGTTGATATAAAGGTATAAGACCAAGTATCTCAGATTGAGATGATATTGGTCAGGGCCGTTGAGGATAATTTTTGGAGTCTGAATATGTACTCGAAATAATTTTTAGATAAAGTATTGAGCCCAAACAGAGGTCCTATTTGTCTTAAAACAATGAATCTTTAATGTGAAGGTTAAATTAAAACACAAAAGCCCAATTCCCTGCTTTTGGACTCCCTTGGCAAACACATTCTACTTCTTCTTTCTCTCTACTTCTCCTTCACTCCTTCTCTTCTTCTCCTTATTCTCCTTCAAAAACCCTAGGTCAAAGGTGACATATTTCCCCTTCTAATTCATTTTCATTGGAGCCTAGAAGGAGGCCATTAGAGCTGAAATCTTCTTCCTCTTCTTCTCCATTTTCATGTTGTATCTTCCCTCTTCTTGAACCCATTTCGTTTTTGGGTGTGAGGTAAGTTATACTCACCATTTTGTTGAGTTTTTGGCAAAGGGTATGAGTTATTATGATTTGGGGGAGTAATGCATGTGAATGGGTATTTATTAGTGACATTTAATGAATGAGCCCTAAGGTGGGTGACCATAAATATGAGGTTTTAATAAGGGATAAATGTGGTAGATGCATTTATAGTTGGAAAGAGGAAAGATTGATGGTCATTTATGATGGTGGTTGGGTTTGGTGAAAACCCTAACCTTTAAGAATTGGGGAAAATGGAGAATGTTGGTTAGATAATGTATTTGATAGGGAATGCATAATATTGAAGGTATGAGTATTGGTATGAGAGGCATGTCATGGATGTTGGACTATTGTTGTTGGTAGCCCTTGAATTTGATAAATGTGGCTTGATGGGAAGGAATTCCTGAAGCCTAATAAATAATGAAAATAAGGTCTATAGCATATCTTGTACATGTTATGAAATGGTAGATATAATGATGGTTAATTAGAGTTGAAATTGTGTCTTGAATGGTTGATTAATTAGGATTTTACATGTATTATTATGTAGGGTCCATTCCGAATGACGAGGCGGGCGCGTCTTATCAATTAGAATTCTTCTCTCAAGGTAGGAGACGAGTCCTTATGTTCTAAATGCATGAATTTGAATGGTATTTGATTGCCATATGTATTGACATGCATGTTGCCTTGCTTGATTTACTATGAGAAATTATAATGTTGTGTATGATGTTGGTGATGTGTTTTGGCAACATGCTTTGGTACATTTAGAATAATCATGGTGTGCTATATCGTAGTGTGAATGGTTTGATAATATGATGTTATATTCATGTCCACCATAAATGTGAAATATGTGTTGATGATGTTTGATTGAGAATGGGTGTAAATGCATAGCATGCCTGGTATGATAGTGAAAGATTGATATCATTGTGTTGATGGTGGAATTGAATAATGTGAATGAGAACTATTGAAAATGCCACACAAGTTAAACTAATGATAAAACCCAACAATAATAAATCCACTAAAAACCTTATCATGGTGTTGGTAATGATGATGATGATGGTGTTTGATGAGTGGCATGTATAGGATGCATAGAGTAAGAAATGCATATGATCTACATTTGCATCCATAGTATACTGCATAGCTGCCGGTGTTGGAATTTTAGGGGATTCCCCCGGTTGGCCCGGTGGGAGGGCGGCTCTGTGCACGAACGATTTGTATTTCCCCTGTGACTCGGTGTGTAAGTCACAAAGCTGCCCATGATGTGCTACGGGGAGCCATATGTGGTTGACCCTTGTGGGGGGTGGCTTTTGATGAGCAGGTGTCCTCGGTGGTCCTTGGGATCACAACTGCCATGATATAACTCATGGTTGGCCCACAACACCATATATCGAATATGTTATACACTACGGTCATGGTGAAAATGACCAGGTGTTACAAGATGGGCGATGCGGTTTGGTACCAGTAAAAGAATTTGTGAAATGTATGCAATTTAAGAATAAGTGTACATATTTTACTACAATAGGAGTATGGTTAGATGATCATACTTGAATCCCACATTTGGTGTTTATATTCCCATAGTCAGATCTGCAATTGTTGAAATATTCCATTGTGCATATGCATTAGCTTAAGAGCATTTGCATATAACAAGGAAGTAAGCCAAAGGTGATGATATATGGTGATCGTTGTGTTGAGAATAGAGAGATGTAATTAAGACAACATAAATCATGTAAGTACCAAATAATAATATGAGACAGATGATGAAATATATGATGGCCTAATTGTTGGAGGTCTAGATCATATGTGTGGTTTTATACTTGCTTGATTTATAAAGATGATTGTAATTATGATGATAGTTAATGATGAGTTGTGTATGAATGCAAGTATGCATGTTGTAGTACATATGCACATGATCTTATGGTATTCATATTCATTCTTTTGGAATGTATGACTCACTCTCCAATGTTGTCCATTTTTAGATTTGTGATGTAGGTCACTCATGGGAGGAGAGAAATCCTTTTGAAGTACATTTTATGGAAGGAGGTAAATAGGGGTATAAGAAGTGCCTTATCCGGAAAATCTAGATTTTGTATAGCATATAGTGTATATGTACGCTCATTTTGTTATCTAAATTGTAGAAGGTGATTTTGAGGATCATATAGGAAAATTGGACCTTGGTGTGTATGGACAATTTTCATTAATGACCCAAATGATGTAATATGATGAATTATGATGTATGCTGATGTTAAATTTCATGAATGAATGATGCATTCCATAATTTGTATAATTTAGGAAGTTTATGTAGGAGTAATTCAAATTCTATGCATGGAGTGAGTGAGAATTGTTTTGAAGTGTATAAACCATTGAATGAGCCTTTAAATGCTTGAAGAAGCACAACTAATACATTAGGATAGGTTAAAATGGTAGGGAATGAGATTTGATATGTTAAGTTGTGTAAATTTCACGTTTCTGTACAAGTTCTGCATAACTCACTCAAGCGAGTGGAAATCTCGCTCGAGCGAGATACTTGTGAAACAGGTGTATAGCCACTGGCCAAAATTCGCTTAAGCGAATGGAGTCCTCGCCCAAGCGAGATTTACCTGGAAGCAGAGGTTGGACACTGGACCATTTTCGCTCAGGCAAAATGGTCATGGCTTGGGAATCACTCAAGCAAGATGAAGGGAAAATGGATACTGGACGATTTTTGCCCAGGCGAGCTGTGCCTCACGCAAGCGAAAATCGGGCAGTGAGTACCTGATGCCACTGGAGCAATCTTGCTCAAGCGAGGTGGAACTCGCTCAAGCGAGATTGGTCCCTGAGGCTAATCTTCATTCTCGCTCAAGCGTTTCGCTAGCTCGCCCAAGTGTGGTCCTCGAATCTCGCTCAAGCGAGATGGGTCTCACTCAAGTGAGAGGACCCCCTGATGCTCAATCATTTTCCTTGCTCAGCATTTTCCGGTTTCGCTCAAGCGTCTCCATGTGATCTCGCTCAAGCGAGTGTGACTCTCGCTTGAGCGAGTAGCTCTCTGATGCTCCTATTTGTTTTGTTTCAAATAAATTTCATTTCTCTTACATTAAATTTCATTTCAAATAAATTTCATTTCTCTTACATCAAGAGTCCTTACACAATTTACCTCTAATGATGAATATGATTTAATCATGTATTGAAAATGATATGATTATGTGATGTAGTACATGATAGGCTTATGGACGCTAAGATTTTTGAATTCATAAGTTGAAAGATTATTGTTGGTCTAGTTTACTCATGTGTAAGCCATGTTTTGATGTATAGGCTTAAGATATGGATGGAAGACCTAACCGTGAAGTTGCTGCTATGGCAAATGCCTTGAATCGATTCGCTGATCTCTTGGAAAGACAAGGCCAACTAAATGTGGGACAAGGCTCCCAAGGTCTTGATCTATTTCTCAAGAGGAAACCTTCAGAATTTCATGGAGGTTATAAGCTTGAGGATGCTTACATATGGATTAATGATTTGGAGAGAATCTATGCTAGCTCAAGTGTTCTGAAGCACAAAAGGTAGAGTATACGGTCTTCATGATCCACGATGAAGCTGCAGCTTGGTGGTGTCTTACTAGGGGACACATGGTATCTGCTAATATCCCCTTGGTTTGGGAAAACTTTGAGGTGGAGTTCTTGAAGAAGTATTTCCCAGATAGTCATAGAAGCAAGAAAGAGCTCGAGTTCATGGAGCTAAAGCAAGGTGGTATGACGGTGGAGGAGTATGCCTCTAAGTTTGAAGAACTTTGTGTGTTTTATCCGCCCTATCAACAAGAGGGTACTGAAGCATCCAAGTGTGTAAAGTTTGAAAATGGGTTGAGGCCCGAGATTAAGCTTGCCCAAGTGTGGTCCTCGAATCTCGCTCAAGCGAGATGGGTCTTGATGCTAAAATCCTGAGCCATTAACTTGGTGCTAAAAATCTTAGTAAAAACAAAATATGACTCTCAGATTTATACTTTGGCAAGCGCACCAGTCGTTAAAATTGTAGAATATTTGATCGTCGTACAGGGATTGTGGTAAGTACCTCAATCTTGGATTAGTACAAGCTGAACCAACAGAAAATACATGAAGTTCACTCGGTTTTTGGTTGTTTTAGTGTTTTATAGTTGTTTTTGTATTTCCAGAAACAGAGTTAAAATGAAATGTGAAAGGTGATTAATAGAAAACAGATCAGGATTGCTTCGGTTCACAAATTCATCAAGAAACATGCAATTAAAGTATAATCAAACTCCATAATCTAGAGGACAATCCGCTTGTGGTTATTCCCTAATTCCTTAGGTGAAAAACACTAATCCTTAAGCATCGAACCTTAATTCCTTAAGTGCTCAATTAACCTAAGAATCTAATGTGAAATTGGAGGTTGAACTCTAACTATTCACCTAAATTGATTAGGCCTGAACTAGTTAGAAAGCTGGAAGTTACCTAAGCTTCAACCATGATTCCTCATTGGCGAAGTTCTTCATCAGTTCTGGATTTGTCAATCCAGCAATTCTGCTCCACTCCTCAGCTTGTTCGCCTCAGGATCTAGAAGTCGATTTCCTTGCTCACAGCTTCAAGACTCCATTGCTAACCTTCGCAATCCCAACCTTAGGGAATTAGAACTCCATTGACTTTGGTTCCATCGAAGGATTGTGGAACGTCATGGAGGAGAGGATTTAGAGAGAGAAATTGCATAGTGAGATTATGAAGTTGTGAATGAATTGTATTATTTGTATCTGTCTCTGTTCTGGCTCTTTATTGCAGAATATGTACAACCTATATATAAGCTTCTACCTAACTAACTAACTTAACTGATAACTTCAGAAACTTAAGTTAACGACTAAACTAACTAATTACATAGTTTACAGAATGATCAACTAATTACAGCTCAGCTCTTAACAGGATCCAACACATCCTTAGCTAATTTACAGCACAGCACCAGCTAATTAACAGCTTACTACTTAAGTTACTAAGGGTGCAGCAGTAGAAGAGAAGGCAGCAAGAAACAACATTGGTGCCGAGTGCCTTCTGGAGGGAACGATCGCTGTTTTAAATATCAGCCTTTACGCTTGAGCGAACTTTGTTCTCGCTTGAGCGTGATGAAGAAGCTTGGGCGAATTGACTTTTCAATCAGCACTCTGAAGTAAACGCTCGGACTCTTCTTTTTCTAGCCTCGCTCGGTTCCCTATTCTATTTTGGAGTCGGTATCTTGGAAGTATTTCAAGTCGGGCTTTTGTTAATTCTTTTCGGTCAACCTTTTAGGAAGTCTCGCTCAGTCGGTCTTTTGGACTCCTTTCAGTCGGATATACGAAGACTCACTCGGATTTGTAAATTCTCGCTCGGCTTTATGATTTTTCACTCGGATTTTTGTAATTTTTCCTCGGATTTGTCTTCTTCTCTCGAGTACGCCATGTTCCTGCACCAATAAACAACTAATTGCCTAGCATTTGCATGCTGGTTGCTGAGTAAATTTATAAATAGTAATAAACTCTTGATTTATTAATGTTTTCAATCGTTTTCTTACAAAAGTAAAGCACTTTTGAAATAAATAACTAAAACATGAATTATTAACAAATCATTAAATAATATAGTCAAAACTAAACAATAATTAATAAATTATGTTAAATAAAAGGTGGAATAATTAAGTCTTTTCAAGACTTATCACATCCCCAAACTTAAATCTTGCTTGTCCTCAAGCAAATATTCAGACTTATTAACTAATAGCATTTGATCAACACAATCAGCCTTCCTTTAACTTAATTCATATTATAATTATTGAGTACCGATCATGCTTTCTTCTCGCAATTCTTAAAGTATAATAACTTACACCTCCTTTGGGAAACAAGCTGCTGATGCTTTCCTCACTGGTCGGTGTTTAACTCTTCTCTCGGTGTATAGGGTGAATATAATGCACTCATCACCTGCATACTTGTTAGATAAACATAGGCTTGCAACAGTTCTAAACGTCATGCCATATGCCAACACAATCAAATTAGTAAGGGCTTTTTAAGCTTATAACGGGGCTGGGCTACAGGCTCAATTATTGTTTTCCGAGTGAATGTCGGGTTACAAGATGTATCCACTAATGCCTTGACTCAATTTTTAACTTAACCGCCTCTACTTAGCAAGCTCCATTATTTTCCGAGTGAATGCTAATCTTAACACTTTCGGTGCTTTGCACCTTCTTTTTCCTTTCAGTCCTTCGTACTTTTCCCTTTTCTTTCTTCTTTTCCATCTTTTTCCGATCACATTTCAATCGGTGCTTTGCACCTTTTTCCTTGCTGATTTTTTTCATTTTTCTTCTCAGCTTTTCTATTTTTCCTTTCATTTGCCTCTATTTATTCATCTATAACCAAGGTCGGAGTGTGTCCTTAATTGATACTAGGCACACTCTTCATCCCTAAACTTAGAACTTGCTAGTCCCTAGCAATAAGTAAAACTGAGCAACTCATCAGCAGAACATCCAGAGGTAAATCAGTCGGTTTTTTCGAGATAAAAGGCTTGTAACGTTAGGTGAATAAACAGAATAAAAGGGTCTCAGGTTTCAAACATAATTTTTGGGTTAAAAGATAATTAAATATATTAGGAAGGTTACTTTTTGGCCCTGGCTGAATTAACAAAGAAGGCCTTCATCATTTCCGTTTGGCTGGTATACAAACAATTAGCAAGTACTGAAGCAAATTCTGTCTCACTAACTAGCATGCAAGTTCACTCAGAAAAGAATAAAACAGGCTCAAAAGCTATGAATATAATAGCTAATCAGCCAGTCATGTCCCCAAACTTAATGTAAGATCATACATTCAGAGTGCTAACTAGGATGTCGAGTAAATAATTAATTAATGATGAAAAAGTTATGTGCAGAGATCCTGAGTTAAACAAAACCGATCAGTTAATTTATCCAACTAAGCTTAAGAATAAGCAACTTTAATTTATTAAGATGGATTTGAATTTAAACAATAAACATATTTTAGCAATTAATAAGTCAGAATATCAATTAAGGAGTGAGTCAGAAAAATACTTCCCCTTTTTACCTGAGTGGCTGTGGATGGGAAACACGTGGTCAGATTGGGATGCATTAATTTACCGATACAATCGAAAAACTGAATAAAACAAGTAATTTTAACAAAGAAAGAAAATTTCATTACAACTAAAATAAAAGCGCATTCATTGTTCAGGAAACAGTTAGAATAATGTCAAGTTAATTACATAAAAACATCATAATAACACGTAGCAACAACTCAAGCATCCTGATCTTCATTCTCTTTGTCCTGCTCTGAAGGTGGTGAGAGGTCAGCTGCTTGGGATACGTCCTGTGAGGGAATATTGAATCCAATGGAAGCTAACCACGCATCTCTGTCAGGTGGGGCTCCCATTTCTACTGTGTGTTCTATCCTCAATTTCGTGGCAATCTTTCTGAGCATGAGATCGTGGTTCAAGACCCGATCATAAATTCCAAGTTGCATCTTCTTTATGACCTGCAATTCCTGCAACACCACAGAAATATCAGAAGAAGAAGAATCGGCTCCTGCAGATTGCCTGGGACACTCGGACTCTTTGATTTTAAACTTTATAACATGGTCTTCAGCAGCCTTAACACTTTCAACTTCTGGCAATTCATTCCTCTCAACTGCAGGGGATGCATTCTTCTCAGCTTTACTTTGACTGGGTGCATGTTCAGAAGAATCAGATATACTGATGGTTGCTACTTCCTTTTTGTTATCTATTTGCTTTCTTCTTACACTTCCTTCTGCAAAATTTGGTCTAGGTTTTTGCAGGAGTCTCTGTGATCTTCTTTTCATAGTTAACATTAAAAGAATGCTGATAAACAACCTAGATGAAAAATAAGAACAGAAATCCAAAAGAAACACAGCAAACCAAAAATATGAGGTGCATGGCTATGAACAGTGGAAGAATATTAACAAAGAAGCAAGAAGATACTACACACGCACTTAGAAGTGCACGAAATAAGTGAAATAAGTGGAAAGGTAGTACCTTTCTTAGAAATCAGAAAGTGCCTTTTCGTCTTCAACCCAAGTTCAGCGTAGGTACTTAGGGTTTGGAAGCTGAAAGGTTTTTATACTATTGAAGTTACTTATCCCAGAAAACGCATAAATATGTTCCAGCTTTATTTATTACTTTATTAATATTATTATAAATATATATACATATTATTATATTATTATTTTTAAATATTCTTACTCGGCTCACCTACTGAATAGGTGAAAGATCGAGTGAGAGTGGGAAGAGATGAGTGACAGTGATAAGTGACAGTGATGAAGAAGACGAGTGAATGAAAGCAATAAGTAAATGAAAGAGTGAGTGGAAGAACAAATGGAAGAACCACACGTGAATGAATACAGGATCCCGAGTGGACAGAAAAATGGGTGGGAGAAATAACAATGAAAATAAGTCCAAGTGAAAGAAAGAATATGGAGAGATATAAGACGATTGGAAGAGTGTATAGAAGAACGAGTGGAAGAATGAATGAGTGAATAAAGGACGAGTGAATTAAAGTGAACGAATGAATGAAAACTGAGTGATCGAACGTGAGGCAATAAATGGAAAACTACAAAGGAAAAACACCGAGTGAAAATGAAGAAAGATACCGAGTGATAAAGAAGATACTGAGTGGTAAAGGATGAGTGGAAGAGTGAACAAAAAGTGCAAAGAAGGAGTGAGTAAGTAAAAAGGCCGATGAATAAAAGACGGGCGGAAAAAAAATGAGCAACGCCGAGTGAATGAAACAAAAAATGAAAGAACAAATGGATAAAAGATAGAGTGCGGTAATGAAAGACTGAGGGACAGGTGAGGAACGAAAAAGAATGAGTGACCGAGTGGAAGAAAGACGAGTAGATTGAAGGTGGATGAAAAAGACCAGTGGATAAAAGAATGAATGGAATAACAAATGAGAATATTCCAAGTGAAGGAGATGAGTGAAGTGTATACTGATCGATGAAGGAGATGAGCTAAATGCAGGAGCGAGTGGAAGAAAGAACGAATGAAAGTAATACCGAGTAAATGAAAGGCCGAGTGAACAAAACGAATGCAGCGAGGGGCCGAGTGAATGGAGAAACTGGGGGAATGAAAAATGAAATGACAGGAAACTGAGTGACTGGAAATACTGAGTGTGACAATCGCGAATGAAACACAAGTGGATGAAAAAGAGAAATACAGCGTGAGAAAACCGAGAAAGAAAGTAGGTGGAATGAAACAACGAGTAAATGAATACCGAGTGGATGAAAATACTGAGTGGGTGAAAAAGAACAACGGAAGACGAAGCATTCATGAAATAATGAGTGAAAAAGATCGGGTGAATAAGTGACGAATGAAAGAATGAAAGAGTGACCGAGTGAATAGAGAACGAGTGAAAGAGATCGGTCGAGGGAATAAGAGACTGAGTGAGAAAGCCGAGTGGATGAATGAAAAAAAATAGAAAACCGACTGAACACAAGACTAACAAGAAAATATACTGAGTGAATAGGAGACTAATGGATACAAAACTGACTGTGATAAGTGAGGAATCCGAGTGATAAAAGGCTGACTGAAATAAATCACCCTTCATCATCTGACCCGTTTATTAAATCAATGATCAGGAATCCTTTATTAAAGCCTCTCTTTTTATTCAAGAATGACGAGTGAAGTTCAGTCGGGAAAAAGGGCAAAGAGTGAGTAACAGTTATCCGAGTATACTATTCTCGCTCAAGCTCGGACTTCCTTCTTCAAAACTTCAAAAATTTTTATTCAAACTTTATTCACTAAATTTTTATAGTTTTCTTTTCATTAAAAACACTCAGAACGTAGGGCTGCCTCCCTAGAGCGCTTCTTTAAGGTCACTAGCTTGACCTTATGGTATCTTAAGAAGATGCCTGCAGTAACAGGGAGGTTTTCTGCCTATCAAACTCTCCTCCAAAGTAGAGTTTGAGTCGCTGGCCATTTACCTTAAAAATCCGATCGGTAGTCGGGTCTTTTAGCTCAACTGCACCATGAGGAAAAACCTTATTTACAGTAAAAGGCCCCGACCACTTCGATCTAAGTTTTCCAGGGAAGAGTCTCAGTCGGGAATTGAATAATAAAACTTGATCATCCTTCTGAAACTCTTTCTTATTAATCCACTTATCGTGCCACTTTTTTGTTTTCTCCTTATAAATGGAGGCACTTTGATAAGCGTTGAGTCGGAACTCCTCTAATTCATGGAGTTTCAAAACTCTTTCCTCCTGGGATTGGTCACAGTCCATGTTTAATAACTTTGTGGCCCACCACGCCTTGTGTTCCAACTCCACAGGGAGATGGCAAGCCTTACCGTAAACTAATTGATACGGGGACATGCCAATCGGAGTTTTAAAGGCTGTTCGGTAGGCCCATAATGCATCATCTAATTTTACCGACCAATCTTTTCTAGATTTCCCGACCACTTTCTCTAAGATTCTCTTTATTTCTCTATTTGACAGCTCGACTTGTCCACAAGTTTATGGATAGTAAGGAGTGGATATTTTATGTAACACCTCATAGTGACGCAGGGCTTTTTCCATTATTTTATTATAAAAATGTGAACCCCCATCACTAATAAGTACTCTCGGAACTCCAAACCTAGAGAAAATATTTTTCTTAATGAACCTAAGCACCACATGTGCATCATTGGTTCTGGTCGGGATTGCCTCCACCCATTTGGAGACATAGTCTACAGCAACAAGTATATATTCGTTGGAGAACGACTTTGGAAAGGGTCCCATGAAGTCGATACCCCAAACGTCAAATAATTCCATAATTAGAATGTTTGTCAAAGGCATGCCAGCTTTAGCAGAGAGACCTCTGCTCCTTTGACATTTATCGCACCTTTTGACATACTCTTTAGCATCTTGAAAGATAGTTGGCCAATAAAAGCCACTCTGTAAAACTTTTGCTGCTGTACGGGAGGCACCATGATGACCTCCATAATAGGAGTCGTGGCAATGCCACAAGAGCCTTTCTTGCTCGGATTCAGGCACACATCGCCTGATCACTCCATCAACTCCTATTTTATACAAAAATGGATCATCCCAAAGAAAGTTTTTGCTATCATGAAAATTTTTTTTCCTCATTTGGGATGTCTAGCCATCAGGTACCACCGAGGAACTTTTAAAGTTGGCCATATCAACATACCATGGCCCGGTGATAATTGCCATCAACTTCTCGTTTGGAAATTCTTCTTTTATTAAAATAGAATCCGACTCTCCTTCCAGAGGAGACAGTTGGTCAGCAACCGAGTTCTCTACTCCCTTTTTATCTCGTATTTCTAAGTCAAACTCCTGGAGTAACAAAACCCACCTGATCAGTCTCGGCTTGGATTCTTTCTTAGCTAGTAAATACTTGATTGCCGAGTGATCTGTATATACAATGACCTTGGCCCCAATCAAGTAAGTACGAAATTTATCAAATGCATACACCACAACAAGCATTTCTTTTTCAGTAGTGGTGTAATGTATTTTGAGACACCCTAATTTTAATAAATGAATAAACCACAGGGAAATTTTCTAAATTTTAGAGTTAGCAAAACCTACATAATCTGCCCAAATTAATTAAACCGGGCACACAAGGAGAAGAAGGGAAATGGAAGCAAGGAAGATAAAGGCCCAAACAAAATTCACCCAGCGGAGCCCAACAACGCTCAAGCGAGCCCAAGAGAAACACCGTGCACTCGCTCAAGCGAGTTCCGACTCTGCTTGAGCGAGATAGCACACTCGCTCGGGCGAGCACTCATTCGCCTAAGCTAAACCACCAAAAGCCTTCCAGCAAACCACGCTCGCTGGAGCGAATCCTTCATTCGCTGAAGCGAAAAGCTACACTCGGCTATTCAGACACTCGGGATCCAGAATTATCATACGACTCATTCACTCAGAAAATGATAGCTAGTCCACTCGGTATATAACATCTTGTTCGCTCAGGGAAAACTCATTAAGGAAAATCCCCACTCGGACTTAGTCTAATCTTAACCACCCGGATTACAGATTCTCACTCACTCAGATTTTACATTATTCACTCGGATTATGAATGTCATGCGCTTAGGGTCCATTTCACTTTAAACCACTACACTAACTCCTCTCTCAGGAGGGAGTACTCAAGGTTTCCACTCGGAAATACTAACTCTTCCTCACTCGGGGTTTACTTATATCTTCATTCATTCGGAATCACTCAAGCGTATTCACTCGGAAGGGCCACTCTCAATCTACTCGGATTGGCCTTTAAACATACCAGCTACAATCAGAAACATAACACACTCCTGATTTTACTCAACCGGAATACATATATGGCAACTCGGAAATGATCCCCATAGCCACTTACTCGGAATCTAAGAAGACTTCTCACTCGGGATAACTTTCACGTCCTTTTTACCACTCGGGGTATTTCACTCATTTTTCACTCGATAACCATGACTTCTCCACTTTAGCTATCCAGTTAAGTCAAGATTCACCCAGATCCCCTTACTACTAATAATCCGTTACAACGGGATCCACTTAAAGCCTTAGGTGACACTTTTCTATCGGGAAACCTTCACTCGGTGGATTCTCACTCGGTAACTACTAATTATTCTACTCTCGAAAAATCTTAGCAGTTATCACTCGGAAAGCACCTAAGTCGATCCTCACTCGGTGATCCGGGCTCTCATTCACTCGGTATTACCTAAACTCCTCGGTGTACAGAATAAATCATTGTCTCATTTCCCCATCAACTCTTAATCCCATTTCTACCCATGGCCATACCAACCTCACACACTCAGTAAGTACATATACATATATTACTCGGATCATTCACGCAAGATAGAGCAACACGCAGTATGATAGGTATAAAAGAGGTATAAATAATTTACAGGCACAAGGTCACGACTTCTACCCAAGAGGGTTCAAGTGCTAGCATAAGAGACTACGACTGAAATACAAGCCGGCCAAGGCTTAACGAGGCATATACATAGCATATACATGAACACATAATTTCCACAGTGCACCAGTACTTCACTCGGCATTCAGCTCCTCCATCATCCTTCATTCCGAGAGACATTCACTGAAAAGTATAACCACAGTAGGGGTGAGCTTTTACATATCAAATGACAGTCAAGGACTCGGTATCAGTATCAATACGCACACCCATGATCACTCGGTCCTATTCAGATTAAAATAAGGCGATGCAGATTAGAATAATATCAATAATATACACTTTCATACATATTACGTGAAGTTCATTCTCATTCACAAAATCACATGCATCGACTCACTCGAAATTCTTTCACATCGTCCCAAGTCATACCACGCATACTATCCTACTCAACATCATATCTACATGCATGCCTGCGGATCTGACTTAGGCAGTGACTTTCAGTTACAGGTCCCCCTTACTGGCCTCTCGTCCATTAGCTCTTTCCGCGTGGTACCGGTCTCCCATTGACGTCTCGAGACTTATCTCTAGCTCCCACGGCTACCACGAGCCCTCACAGGATCTAGCCAAGGCCGGTAGCTGGAAATCATTCTTTCGGGGTTCCTGACCTTCCACGGGTCACCCCATTCCTACATATGCAGCTTATGCGTTCTATCAGCAAGCATCATCACTCATCCGACACATTCTTTGTAACCATCAAAGTGGAAACCGATTCAACATAATTCCTACATTTACTCGTCAATCATACTAGCATGCACAAGATTGTATAACTATTAACAAGATGCTACTAACATACACATGGAATCTAAGGATCAACAATCATGCATCACACACAGTTATTACAGACACATGCACACACTTAAAGCAATACATTCATCCGGTACCGTTCATGAACCATGCATTTGACATGCAAGCGCCCCCTACCTACAGAAGGGACTCGGGAAGCTCCTCTGTTTCTTGACGTTCGATACGCTGGTCTGTTTGCCTTGTTCAGTCCCCCTTCGACGCGGTCGTATTCTGCAATCGGCTCGGGAACGGAAAGCTACTCCCTTCTGCTTTGGTGGTCATCCTTCACCAATAGGAGGAACACTGAATCTTCTGCAGCACCGTCTTCGTGGGTTTCCAGAAACGGAGAACAGAGAACAGGGAACAGGGAACAGGGAAGAAGAAGAACGACGAGGAAGAGAAGAAGGAACTAAGAGAAAGAGGTAGCAGAAGAGGAATTCTGAAAAGGAATGCCTATCAACCGTGGCCAGGATATAGATACATATACGTATGAAGAGAAGAGAAGAGAAGTGGGGTGGGAAAGCGTGAATTGGCAGTCCACTCACGACACCCACCACTCACAAGCGGCCATCTATCGCAATTACTCAGCCATCATTTCCAAAGTTGAACTAATTAAATCAATTATGGTTGACAAGTAACTCCCACTTTTATAATTATTCTAATGGCTCAATTTTACTCAGTAATTCGTTTTAAATCGGGATGTTACAGTTCTCCCCTTCTCAAAAGAATTTCGTCCTCGAAATTCAATCGGTAACTCACCTTGATCAAACAACTCGGGGTACTGCTGCCTCATGGCATCCTCGCGTTCCCAGGTATAAGAGGTATACCCGTCCTGCTGCCACTCTACCTCAACCAGTTGCACATCTTTACTCCTTAAACGCTTTACCGATCGGTCCACTATTCTAGTCGGTATAGTCACAGTGGTCAGGTCCTCTTTAATCTCCACTTCATCATCCGGCATCGTGTGAGTTGAATCGTGTAAGTACTTTCTTAATTGAGAGACATGAAACATGTTATGCAACCGGGATAAGTGAGTCGGTAATTCTATTCGATACGCCACGGGCCGATCCGCTCTAATACCTCATAAGGCCCAATGTATCGGGGGCTCAGCTTTCCTCCTTTCAAGGCTCGCCCGACCCCTTTGCTTGGTGACGTCTTTAGAAACACTTTGTCTCCGACTGAGAACTCTAGTGGTTGGGTTCGTTTATCGTGGTAGCTCTTCTGCCTATCCTGGGACGCCTTCATCTTTTCCCTTATCACTCGGATCTGTTCTGAAGTCTGCTTCACAATTTCTGGTCCTAATAGCAGACTCTCGCCCATTTTCAACCAGCAGAGTAGGGTTCGGCATCTTCGACCATATAGTGCTTCGTAGGGCGCCATACCAATACTGCTGTGGTGGCTATTGTTGTATGTAAACTCGATCAGGGGAAGGTACTACTCCCAATCTCCACCATGTTCCAACACACGCCCGTAGCAAGTCCTCCAAGCTTTAGATCGTTCGCTCGGATTGTCCATCCGATTGGGGGTGGTAGGCAGAGCTTAGCCAAAGTTTAGTACCCATTTCCTAGTGCAGGCTGGTCCAAAACCGGGACGTGAACCTTGGATCCCTATCCGATACGATAGAAGTCGGTATACCATGTAGTCGGACAATTTCGCGAATATAAATCCGAGCTAACTTATGCAACGGGTACTTCATGTTCATAGGTAGGAAGTGTGCACTCTTCGTCAGTCGGTCAACAATGACCCAAATCGCATTATGGCCCGATCGGTTTTTTGGCAATCCCATGATAAAGTCCATGGCAATTGAGTCCCATTTCCACACGGGAATCTCTAGGGGTTGCAATGCACCATACGGCTTCTGGTGCTCGACTTTCGATTTTTGACAGGTGATACACCGAGCCACATACTCTGCCACATTCCTCTTTAATCCGGGCCACCAGAATCGTGTCCTGAGATCCTGGTACATCTTCGTGGTACCCGAGTGAATACTGAGTAGGCTCTTGTGGGCTTCATCAAGCACCATACTCCTTAATTCTCCTCCGCCCGGTATATATATTCTGTTTTTCACTCGAAAGATTCCATCCGATCCCTCGGTCAAGGACAAATCCCTTCCTTTGGCCTGAGTCTCCTTCATCTCAGCCAAGTAGGAATCTGACTGTTGTTGCTTGTACACGGATTTCAGGAATTCATTGGCAATTCTCAACGTACCGATTGTCATTTTCCGAGAAGAAGGGATGTCAACTTGCAAGTTCATGTCTTGGAACCGTTCCAACAACTCTACTTCCTTCACCATCATCACTGCTATATGGAGGGATTTCCGACTCAACGCGTCGGCAACAACGTTCGCCTTACCCGGATGGTACTTCAGTTCGAAGTCATAATCCTTTAAAAATTCCATCCATCTCCTCTGCCTCATGTTCAGCTCCTTCTGGTCGAATAAATATTTGAGGCTCTTGTGGTCGCTGTAAACTTTGAACTTCGAACCGTACAAGTAGTGCCTCCAAATCTTTAACGTGAAGACTACGGCTGCTAATTCCAAGTCATGAGTCGGGTAATACTGTTCGTGAGGCCTCAATTGCCGAGAGGCATAAGCTATCACTCGGTCTCTCTGCATCAGCACGCATCCCAATCTGAGTCCTGATGCATCACAATAAACCACGAAGCTCTCTTGTAAGTTAGGCAATGCCAATACTGGAGCGGTCGCCAATTTGTCTTTTAGCTCTCGGAAACTGCTCTTGCACTTGGAACTCCACTCGAAGGGAACGTTTTTCCAGGTCAATTTAGTCAGTGGCAAAGCGAGCTTAGAAAATCCTTTAATAAACCGCCTATAATAACCAGTAAGGCCCATAAAGCTCCTTATCTCCGAGACCGACTCGGGTTTCTCCCATGCCATTATAGCTGCTACCTTCGAAGGGTCTACCGAGACACCCTCCTTGGAAATCACATGTCCGAGAAAGTGGATCTTATCCATCCAGAAATCGCACTTTGAAAATTTTGCAAACAGCTGTTTCTCCTTCAAGACTTGAAGCACCGCTCGGAGGTGTTCTTCATGCTCATCAGGGGTCTTGGAATAGACTAAGATATCATCAATAAAAACTACTATGAATCGGTCTAAGTACGGGTGGAATATGCTGTTCATGTAATTCATGAATATGGCAGGTGCATTTGTCACACCGAACGACATCACTACATACTCGTAGTGGCCATACTTGGTCCTAAAGGCAGTCTTGGGAATATCCGAGTCCTTCACCCGGATTTGGTGGTATCCCGACCGTAAGTCGATCTTCGAGAAGACTAAAGCACCACGCAGTTGGTCAATCAGATTATCGATCCTGGGCAATGGGTATCGGTTCTTAATCGTGAGTTTGTTTAGTTGTCGGTAGTCTATGCATAGTCTCATGCTGCCATCCTTCTTCTTAACAAGTAGTACAGGTGCGCCCCACGGTGAAACACTCGGCTTAATGAATTGTTTTCCGAGTAACTCATCCACCTATTTTTTCAGCTCAGCCAATTCTGTTGGGGACATTCTATAAGGTGCACTGGAGACTGGCTCGGCTCCAGGGATCAGGTCTATAGAGAATTCGACTTCTTTACTCGGAGGAACACCCGGCACATCCTCCGGAAACACCTCTGGGAACTCACAGACAGTCGGAATATCGCTCACTCGGTCTCTATTCTCACCCTCAGTTAAACAAAGCATCATAAACAGCTGAGCTATACCTTGTACCGTGTACTCCTCATGGTTCTGCCTCAGGGAGATTATCCTTCGGTTTCTGTAGTCTACCAACACCTTGTTGGCTAAAAGCCAATCTATACCGAGTACCATGTCAAGGTCCTTCAGAGGTACGCACACCAGATCAAAGGTAAAACTCCGATCGCCCAATACAAACGTGTCATCTTTACACATCAATGATGTCAGCACCTTAGGGCCAGTCGGGTTGGCCACTTCCAAGGTTCGGTCCATATCCACAGTCGGTAATCTCAAACGTCTTACATAATCATCAGCTATGAAGGAGTGGGTGGCTCCAGAATCAAAAATTACACTAAGTGTATATTTACCGAGTAGGCACTTACTCTGCACTAAGTCGTTCGCTTGTGCTGCTTCCTCAGCACTGATGGCGTAGACTCTTCCAGCAGCGGGTTAGTTGGTGTTTCTCCTCTGGTTGTTTTGGGCAAACATCATATTTCCTCTGGCTCTGTTGCCTCCGCCCCCCGAGCTTTGACCATCTTTTCCACGGCTCCTCTCTTGGAAGCCTCCTTGGCGTACATTGGCACTTGCTTGACGGAGTTGGGGGCAGTCAGGGGGAATGTGCCCCTTCTCATTGCAATGAAAACACTTGACATCTTCACTATCGTAATTCTGAGCAAAGTGGTCGCCACCACACTTAAAACACTTGCCATATTTTAGACGTCCACTCATCTGTCTCCCTTGATTACTACGATCCTTATATCTAGTAAAGGGTCCATTTCTTCCAATGTTACTGGCCTCTTAAAGCGTGACTGTTGAGGCCTCAAGGAAGGACCTGCCCTACTGTTCTGGCCCAAGTGGGCCTTGTCGTCTTCTTCAAAGATCCTGTATTTATTCACCAGTACCGGGAAGCTCCTAATTTCCGGATATCTGCAAGCTCTTTTGATGTCTGATCTCAGTCTATTCTCATATTTGAGGCATTTGGAACTCTTAGTCCCGGGTTGTTGGAAGGGTGGATAAAACAGACATAAGTCTTTAAATTTGGCCGCATATTCTTCTACAGACATGGAACCCTGTTTCAACTCTATAAACTCTAATTCCTTCCGACTCCTTACTGTGTCGGGGAAGTACTTCTCTAAGAAGCACGTCTTGAAATTCTCCCAGGTCAGCTGGGTATCGTCGTCAGTCAAACGGTTTCTAGCTATCTTCCACCAGTTCTCTGCTTCGTCCCTTAGCATGTACACCGCGCACTCCACCTTCTGGGCCTCGGTGCAGTGGAGACCCCCAAAAATCCTTTCTAACTCTTGAGTCCATTTGTAAGCTGCCTCAGGGTTACGTCCTCCTTGAAATTCACTCGGCTTCCTCTTTAGGAAGCGGTCCAACACTTGACCATCTTCGGCTCGAGGCTGGCCTTGTCTCTCAAATACATCGGCGAAGCGTTGGAATGCCGCTGCTATGGCTTCCATGCTTTGGCGATTCGTCATTACTTATCCTGAAATTAACACCCCTTCAAGGATAAGTTTACAAGGTTACCTTTTTTTGATCGAATCTCATCCCATATTCACTGACTATAGCACATTATACCATTTATATATATATATATACATCAAGCAACCAATCGGACTAGGAGAGAAGTTACCTCCTATTCCCAAATCAATATCTCAACATCAATTATATTCAATCAGAATATCACAATAATGTTGACCACTCGGTCATAACACATACAACCGCTTACACTCGGTAAGCACACCTTGGCCTTGGGCTTTTCGGTCTGCTCTGATACCAAAATAAGACACCCTAATTTTAATAAATGAATAAACCAAACAGGGAAATTTTCTAAATTTTAGAGTTAGCAAAACCTACATAATCTGCCCAAATTAATTAAACCGGGCACACAAGGAGAAGAAGGGAAATGGAAGCAAGGAAGATAAAGGCCCAAACAAAAGTCACCCAGCGGAGCCCAACAACGCTCAAGCGAGCCCAAGAGAAACAGCGTGTACTCGCTCAAGCGGGTTCCGACTCCGCTTGAGCGAGACAGCACACTCGCTCGGGCGAGCACTCATTCGCCTAAGCTAAACCACCAAAAGCCTTCCAGCAAACCACGCTCGCTGGAGTGAATCCTTCATTCGTTGAAGCGAAAAGCTACACTCGGCTATTCAGACACTCGGGATCCAAAGTTATCATACGACTCATTCACTCAGAAAATGATAGCTAGTCCACTCGGTATATAACATCTTGTTCGCTTAGGGAAAATCATTAAGGAAAATCCCCACTCGGACTTAGTCTAATCTTAACCACCCGGATTACAGATTCTCACTCACTCAGATTTTACATTATTCACTCGGATTATGAATGTCATGCGCTTAGGGTCCATTTCTCTTTAAACCACTACACTAACTCCTCTCTCAGGAGGGAGTACTCAAGGTTTCCACTCGGAAATACTAACTCTTCCTCACTCGGGGTTTACTTATATCTTCATTCATTCGGAATCACTCAAGCGTATTCACTCAGAAGGGCCACTCTCAATCTACTCGGGTTAGCCTTTAAACATACCAGCTACAATCAGAAACATAACACACTCCTGATTTCACTCAACCGGAATACATATATGGCAACTCGGAAATGATCCCCATAGCCACTTACTCGGAATCTAAGAAGACTTCTCACTCGGGATAACTTTCACGTTCTTTTTACCACTCGGGGTATTTCACTCATTTTTCACTCGGTACCCATGACTTCTCCACTTTAGCTATCTAGTTAAGTCAAGATTCACCCAGATCCCCTTACTACTAACAATCCGTTACAACGGGGTCCACTTAAAGCCTTAGGTGACACTTTTCTATCGGGAAACCTTCACTCGGTGGATTCTCACTCGGTAACTACTAATTATTCTACTCTTGGAAAATCTTAGCAGTTATCACTCGGAAAGCACCTAAGTCGATCCTCACTCGGTGATCCGGGCTCTCATTCACTTGGTATTACCTAAACTCCTCGGTGTACAGAATAAATCATTGTCTCATTTCCCCATCAACTCTTAATCCCATTTCTACCCATGGCCATACCAACCTCACACACTCAGTAAGTACATATACATATATTACTCGGATCATTCACACAAGATAGAGCAACACGCAGTATGATAGGTATAAAAGGGGTATAAATAATTTACAAGCACAAGGTCACGACTTCTACCCAAGAGGGTTCAAGTGCTAGCATAAGAGACTACGACTAAAATACAATCCGGCCAAGGATTAACGAGGCATATACACAACATATACATGAACACATAATTTCCACAGTGCACCAGTACTTCACTCGGCATTCAGCTCCTCCATCATCCTTCATTTCGAGACACATTCACTAAAAAGTATAGCCACGGTAGGGGTGAGCTTTTACATATCAAATGACAGTCAAGGACTCGGTATCAGTATCAATACGCACACCCATGATCACTCGGTCCTGTTCAGATTAAAATAAGGCCATGCAGATTAGAATAATATCAATAATATACACTCTCATACATATTACGTGAAGTTCATTCTCATTCACACAATCACATGCATCGACTCACTCGGAATTCTTTCACATCGCCCCAAGTCATACCACGCGTATTATCCTACTCAACATCATATCTACATGCATGCCTGCGGATCCGACTTAGGCAGTGACTTTCAGTTACAGGTCCCCCTTACTGGCCTCTCGTCCATTAGCTCTTTTCGCGTGGTACCGGTCTCCCATTAACGTCTCAAGACTTATCTCTAGCTCCCACGGCTACCACGAGCCCTCACAAGATCTAGCCAAGGCCGGTAGCTGGAAATCATTCTTTCGGGGTTCCTGACCTTCCACGGGTCACCCCATTCCTACATATACAGCTTATGCGTTCTATCAGCAAGCATCATCACTCATCCGACGCATTCTTTGTAACCATCAAAGTGGAAACCGATTCAACATAATTCCTACATTTACTCGTCAATCATACTAGCATGCACAAGATTGTATAACTATTAACAAGATGCTACTAACATACACATAGAATCTAAGGATCAACAATCATGCATCACACACACAGTCATTATAAACACATGCACACACTTAAAGCAATACATTCATTCAGTACCGTTCATGAACCATGCATTTGACATGCAAGCGCCCCCTACCTACAGAAGGGACTCGGGAAGCTCCTCTGTTTCCTGACGTTCGATACACTGGTCTGTTTGCCTTGTTCAGTCCCCCTTCGACGCGGTCGTATTCTGCAATCGGCTCGGGAATGGAAAGCTACTCCCTTCTACTTTGGTGGTTGTCCTTTGTAACATCCTACTTTTAGTAATAGCTCTATTTTGTGAATTTTGAAGGATGGAAGATCTGTTAGTGTTAATCAATGAATAAAATACTCTATGGATGGTTTATAGAATTTATATAGATCTTTGTTGATAAGATCCATTTTCCGAGTGAAATATGCCTTAGAAAGGACTGTCCGAGTGAAAAAGGGACTCTGTTCCGAGTGAAAAATGAAAATTTCGAGTGACTAAGAGAAATTCCGAGTGAAATACGTAAATACCGAGTGAAGGTTGTGTTTTCTGAGTGGAACATGGCCGAGAGGGTTTATTCCGAGTGGAATTCTTGCCCCAGAGACACTTTTGTGTGAAGTGGACTGACAGAACCACTTTTGGGTGAAAGAATCCGAGTGACTCACCTTGGAGTGACTCACTGCAGAGTCAAACACCTCAGAAAGACTCATTTCTGAGTCAAGTACTCTCCAAAGACTCGTTTCCGAGTCAAATGCTTCTGAATGACTTGTTTCCGAGTCAATCATAGTCAGATGTTGCAATTCTGACTGAAAGTTCACTGAGTGCCTTGATTTCCGAGTGAAGTACAGAGAAAAATGTACTTTCGAGTGGAAGGATTCTGACTAGGGACACACGGTACATGATTGATGTACATTGGAATAACTTCCTGAGTGAAGAAGAAAAGAGGTCAACTTTGAGGGTGAAATGCCGAATGAAAGATATCCGAGTGTGACTCCAAGTGAGATGGTACCAAGGGGAACCGTGTGAGTCAAGACACGATTCAAAGATGAGTTTACAAATGAGGAATTGAGTGTTGAAGACTAAGTGAAAAAGGGAATCGGTTTGGATTATTTTTGTCGAGAGAAGAGTGATTGAATGATGATCAATAAAGATTATTTTACTGAGTGACAAATTTGAGTGCATGAGTTGGTTTCAGAAGAGTTCTACCGAGCAGAGACTTAAAGAGTTGGGTATCAGTTTTAATTGATTTACCGAGTGGACAGCCGAGTGAAATAAGTCAGCTTTGAGGGAATTCACCGAGTGAGAACTATTTAGGAATTGAGTCGGTGTTGTAAGGAATTTCCCAGTAAGAACCGATCGGCTATTGACTCGGATTTAAGATAAATAGCCAAGTGATGGATTAGGTGGGTATGAGTCGGCTCTGACTGACTTAATTGAATCGGTTTAAACTCTTATGCCAAGAGGGAAGCCGAGTATGAGATGACTCGGACTTGAGTGATGATGCCAAGTAGACAGATTGAGAGTTGACTCGGTTTTGCTGAGTGAAAAACTGAGTGAAGAATGGCTCGTGCCGAGTGAAAACTGAGTGAGAAGGACTCCGATTTCCTTCTTTTCATGTTACTGAAAATTTCTAGTCAGCATGGGTAGGATTCCAGTCGGCTTAGAGGCTAACCGAGTGGATTCCAGTCGGTATTCACTGTCAGAATAACGTTTGACTCCAATTTTGGCTCCTTGTGCATTTTATAATATATTTTTCTTCAATTATTCACCCTAGTGTGTAGAACGGCCAGTAGTGGACCATTAAAGAGCTTACTTTCTATCAAAACCACTATTATTTCCCACTAACAGCCACTAGAAACCCACTCATGGAAAGCTTGTCCCCCACTTGCCTTTACCTTATTAAACTAACACTAACCCTGTAAGTCAGAAACTCTTAGAGTAAACAAGCTACATCTCTCAACTTCTTCGAACTGAAACTAGGACAGCAAGGGGACTTCTTTTCAGTCAGCCAAAGATCATCAAACCAAGTAAGAGGGGACAGGGTTGTGAATAGCTATGAAATGGGTAGAATTGTATGCTGTTCTAGGATTCCAGTTTTAATTTCGTATCTTGTTGCTCAGTTTTGAGATTGAAAAAGTGCGATTTTGATTCTGACTTGTTCACGAAAGTTGTAGATCTTTTTGTTATCTGAATTTTGAGACCTGCATCAATTAATTTGAATATGTATAGCAAAAGTTATAGCCAAAATACTACAGTATGTCCGAGTGGAATATTTGTTCTATGTTCTGTGTATATATTGATATTCTGGGACTTTTACAAGCGTAATCAGCCTTTGATGTCTTCACGAAAGTTGTAGATATTTGTGTTATGGATCTGTAGAAAGTGGTTTCAAGTCAAAATCATTTGTGTAGCTCAAGTTATGCCTAAAATATTGAAGTATGTTCAAGCTGTAAATCTGTTAACTTGAGATATGTATTTTATTTTTAAAACTGGGAATTGTGTGGTGAGAATTAGTGATCGGTGTCTTCATCAACGTTGTAGATCTTCTTGTTATGTGAATTTTAAGACCTGAACCGACTGAATTGGATATGTATAGCATAAGTTATGATCAAAATACTACGGCATGTCCGATTGAAATACTTATCTTGTGTTTTGTGCATATATGAATATTCTGGGAATTATACATACGTTTTTAGACTTTGATGTCTTCATGAAAGTTGTAGATATTTATGTTAGGGATCTATAGAAAGTGGTTATGAGTTAAAAAGATGCTTGTATCTCTATATATGCTCAAAATACAGAAGTATGTTCATGATGAAAATCTGTTAACTATGAAATCCGAATCTTATTTTTAAAACTGGGAATTTTGTGGTGAGAATTAGTGGTTGGTGCCTTCATGAAAGTTGTATATATTTGTGATAAGAATAATTTAGAACTGGTTTCATGCCAAAATTGTTTTTGTAGCTCCAGAAACGTTGAAAATACTAACCTGTCTATGTTTTAAAAATCCTCTTTGAGGCAGTTTTGTATTCTGTGAATAAGTGATGTTTCTATTTAGAATTTGAATTTATGGTCTTCATGAAAGTTGTAGATATTTATGTTATTGAGCTATCGAAAGTGGAATCACATGAAAAGGATTTGATTTGTTCAAGTTATGGCTGATGTACTAGAGTATGTTGCTGTTGGAAATGCTGAAACTTAATTATAATGGTTATTATGAATGAAAATGATATTTTCTCTCTGAGTAACAATTTATTATTAAACTCTTGAGTGATTATGATTTATTATTGATGTTGTTGCGTGTTTAATGAGTATCATACGGTTGTATATTTTGGTGGTGAATAATTATGAATGACATAATTAATATATATGTACATGAATGCCTTGAGGTTATTGTTACATGTGGTTAAAACAGTAAATCCATGATTCTGAAAATTATTATATGTGATGTGTCCTTTGAGGACTTGTGGTTTTCCAAGTGGTTTTGGAAATATTAATATCATGGTATGTTAAATGATAAGGAGAATTAAAGGCATTCGTGCATCATAAGCATTTGGACGCACCATGGAATTTTAGGGGTTCCATGATTGCCTACCTTGGTGGGGGGTTACTCTATGATGAGTTAAAGCCCTATTTTTGCGATGTGTTGGTCATGGGGCTGTAGGGATCCATGACTGTATTAATTCCTACCGATGTGTTGGTCATGGGGCTGTAGGGATCCATGACTGTATTAATTCCTACCGATGTGTTGGTCATGGGGCTGTAGGGATCCATGACTGTATTAATTCCTACCGGTGTCTCTATGAGACCTTTTATTGCAGTATTCCCACCAAACCAAATAGATCCAGCATGACATCATTTGACTAATTAAAGACTTATTAAATGAACTTGTTTGGCATATTCATCATATTATTATGTATTATTGACTGTGTTTGTGCAATTCTATATGTTTTATATTTATTCTATATTCTGTCTCACTCTTACATTAATTTTTACAGTGAATGCCACCCAGAATGAAGAGTGATGCTATTGTTGATGCCTATGTGAATTATTGCTTGGATTTCGAATTTATTCTAATTTTATGATTTGTAATAAATACTACATGTTATGTACTGTTATTTTTAAAATCGTTTCCGCTACGTAATTATTCCTTGAATTTTATTATTCATGACTAGTATGCATGATAATATTCCGCTATTATCGACTTTTATGTGAACTCTGATTTTAATTCATGAATTTTAAAATGATCTTTTAAAAACACGAAAAATTTATTCGGAAAATTATACGGGATGTCACATTGGTGGCATCAGAGCATTTTTAAAAATTCAGGACCAATTGCTATGACATATACTGTTACTCGATATAATATGTGAAATGTTTGATTCCTTACTTGATAACATGTTAAGTGTGTACTATATGACTTGTGCCTGACTGATTAATTGCAAAATGATTTGTTTGATTACTGTTGGTAATATGATAAATGTGTTATACAATTTATTGCTTAACTGATAAACTGTAGAATACTTATAGTTAGGTTATAATACAATATATTTTCCCTTAGAATTAGTATAAACCAAACTACGAATATAGGATGGCAAGAAACAACAACAACAACAACAACAACAATATGGCAGCTGCTTTCAACCGCTTGGCAGAAGCCATATAACGACAAAACCAACCAAGGAGCACTGGAGGACTCCATGGGTTAGATCACTTCCTGAAAAGAAAACCTTCATAATTCAAAGGGGGTTATAATCCAGAAGGAGCGTATCTCTAGGCCAAGGAAATGGAGCGCATCTTTCGAGCATTGCCCTGCACAGAATGCGAAAAGGTGGAGTATGCCACCTATATGTTGGTGGAAGAGGCAGAAAACTGGTGGATTCATGCTAGAATCCGTATGATCGAGGCTGACAGACCCTTGAACTGGGTCAACTTCAAAGACTGTTTCCTAGAGAAATATTTTCTAGCAAGTGTGAAAAACCGTAAAGAGCTGGAATTTATGGAGCTGAAACAAGGCTCAATGTCTGTTGGAGAATATGCTGCAAAGTTTGAAGAACTATCTCTCTTTTACCCTCCTTTTCAACAGGCTAGTGCCGAAGAATCAAAATGTGTTAAATTTGAGAATGGGCTGAATCTGGAAATCAAAGAGGCGATAGGGTACCAAGAAATTCAGAGTTTTCCTATTCTGATCAACAAATGTAGAATTTTTGAAGAAATTCACCAAGCCAGACTGGCACATGAAAAGGCCAATAGACAACTGAAACCTCAGTCAGTTGATTTCAAAAGGAGAGGGACGCACTATCCAAATCGTTTCAAGGGAGGATCACCATCTTCTCAAAGATGCAGCAATCATACGAATATTAGGTGTCATAATTGCGGAGGTAATCACCATATACACGATTGCACCCGACACCTAGGAGATGTTATCTGCTATCGTTGTAATCAGACAGGACACATTAGTCCAAATTGTCCGCAGAACCGTCAAAACAACAACAATAACACTATGAATAATCAGAGAGGCTCTAACCATCAGGGAGGTCATGGAGGAAATACGTGTGCTGCTCAACCTCCAAGACAGAACAGGGAGTCAACAGACCAGAGGTTACAACCAACAACTGGAAGAGTCTTTGCCATCAGCGGTTCAGAGGCAGACCAAGCTGATGACCTCGTGCAAAGTAAGTGTGAGATCAATGGTATAATCTTATCTGTGTTATTTAATTCTGGTGATACACATTTATTTATTTCTGATGAGTGTGTTGGACATCTTCAATTACCTGTGAATCCTATGAGATATGATCTGATTGTTTCCACTCCCACCGGTACACAACTTAGGACTACTAAGGTGTGTAACGATTGTTCTGTGCTCATAGAAGGTAAAAACTTTCTTGTCGATCTTGTTTGTTTACCTTTGAAGGATCTGGAAGTGATCCTAGGGATGGACTGGTTATCGGCAAATCGAGTTTTGGTGGACTGTCATAACAAAATTGTGATATTTCCATCAGAAGAAAATCTTACTTCCGACAATCTCAAACTCTTTGCCTTACAAGGTGAAAGCCAATTATTTGCCTTGTTTTCTCTTCCACAAGGAGATGGAGAATCTAAAGAGATCGAGATGCCAGTTGTTTCTGAATTCCCTGAAGTATTTCCCGAGGATGTCTCAAGTTTACCTCCAGAACGCGAGATAGAATTCTCAATTGATTTAATTCCAGGAGCAGAACCAGTATCTAAGGCTCCATATCACATGTCACCTATTGAACTGGCAGAACTAAAGAAGCAAATTGAAGAGTTATTAGAGAAGCATTTCATCAGGCCCAGTGTGTCGCCATGGGGAGCGCCAGTATTACTTGTCAAGAAGAAAGATGGAAGCATGAGATTATGTGTAGATTATCGTCAGTTGAACAAATTGACGGTGAAGAATAGATATCCTTTACCCAGAATTGATGATCTGATAGATCAATTGAGGGGTGCTACAGTATTTTCCAAGATTAATCTGCGATCGGGTTATCATCAGATTCGTGTCAAGTCTGAGGATATTCCAAAGACAGCTTTTAGAAGACGCTATGGCCATTACGAGTATCTTGTGATGCCCTTCGGAGTAACCAATGCCCCAGCTGTATTCATGGATTACATGAATCGAGTGTTCCATTCATACTTAGATCAGTTTGTTATTATCTTCATTGATGACATTCTGATTTATTCTAAGACGTGGGAGGAACATGAAAAGCATCTTCGAGTTGTATTACAGATTCTGAAAGAGAAGCAGTTGTATGCCAAGTTATCTAAATGTGAATTCTAGTTGAAGGAGGTAAAGTTTCTAGGCCATGTAATCTCAAGCGAAAGAGTGTTTGTGGACCCTTCTAAAATTGAAGCTGTAACGAACTGGGAGAGACCTACTTCAGTCACTGAGATACGAAGCTTCCTGGGATTAGCTGGTTATTTTGAAGATTCATTGAGGGGTTTTCTCAAATTGCCCTACCAATGACTCGTCTAACCCGGAAGAATCAACCTTTTGATTGGACGCCAGAATGTGAGAGAAGTTTCCAGAACTAAAAATGAAGCTTACATCTGCTCCAGTCTTAACCTTGCCTGACCCACAAGAAGACTTTGTGGTTTATTGTGATGCTTCTAAGATGGGCTTAGGTTGTGTCTTGATGCAGCAACGAAGAGTGGTTGCCTATGCTTCTAGGCAGTTGAGACCACATGAAATCAACTATCCAACGCATGATCTAGAATTGGCAGCAGTGGTATTTTCTCTGAAAATCTGGAGACACCATTTGTATGGAGTCAAGTTTGAAGTGTTCAGTGACCACAAGAGCTTGAAGTATTTGTTCGATCAAAAGGAATTAAACATGAGGCAGCGAAGATGGATGGAGTTTCTTAAAGATTATGATTTTGATTTGAAGTACCATCCAGGAAAAGCAAATGTGGTGGCAGATGCACTTAGCCGAAAGTCCATTCATATGGCATCTTTGATGGTAAAAGAGATGGAGATGATAGAACAGTTCAGAGATATGAACTTGGGTGTGGAGTTGAAATCTTTAAAAAGTATGACTTTGGGAACTTTGAAAATAACCAATGATTTTCTGAAGCTGATAGGTGAAATGCAGAAAGAAGACTTGCCATTACAAGAGTTGAGAGAGTTGCAGGCAAAGGGAAAAGATATGGGATTACAAGAAGGATCAGATGGAATTTGGAGAATCAGAAGCAGAATTTGTGTACCAGATGATGTTGGTCTGAGAAGAACAATCCTAGAAGAAGCGCATAAAAGTATGCTGAGCATCCATCCTGGATCAACTAAGATGTATCAAGACTTGAAGAAAAGCTTTTGGTGGCCAAGGATGAAGAAAGAAATAGCTGAATATGTGTCTTCATGTCTGGTATATCAAAAAGCCAAGGTGGAACACCAGAAGCCATCTGGTGAACTACAACCATTAGAGATTCCTGTCTGGAAATGGGATGGCATTTCAATGGACTTTGTGTCAGGGTTACCAAGAACACGTTCAGGGAATGATGTAATCTGGGTTATTGTAGACAGATTAACAAAGTCTGCTCATTTTCTCCCAATGAATATGAAGAACTCTCTATAAAAATTATCATAATTATATGTGAAAAAGATCGTAAGACTTCATGGTGTACCATCTAGTATTGTGTCAGATAGAGATCCAAGGTTCACTTCCCGATTCTGGGGAAGCTTGCATCAGGAATTGGGTTCAAAGCTTCGATTAAGTTCAGCTTATCATCCCCAAACAGATGGGCAGTCAGAGCGTACCATACAAAGTTTGGAAGACTTACTGCGATCTTGTGTGCTTGAACATGGTGGTAGTTGGGAGCAGTTTCTTCCACTGATAGAATTCACGTATAACAATAGCTACCATAACAGTATTGGTATGGCTCCATTTGAGGCATTGTATGGTAGAAAGTGTCAAATGCCCCTTTGTTGGTTAGAAACTGGTGAAAGTTTGGCGTTAGGACCCGAAATTGTGCAACAGACTACTGGATAAATAGAAATAATCAGAGAAAAGATGAAGGCATCCCAAGATAGAGAGAAGCACTATTACGATAAGAGGAGGAAACCACTTCAATTCCAAGTCGGTGAGCATGTATTTTTGAAGGTTTCACCTCACAAGGGGATTGGCCGAGCATTGAAGAGTAAGAAGTTGAGTCCAAGGTTCATTGGACCATATGAAATTCTAAAGAGGATTGGTACAGTAGCGTATCAGATTGCACTTCCTCCTCACCTGGTAAATTTGCACAATGTGTTTCATGTATCACAGCTGAGGAAGTATGTACAAGACCCCACTCATGTGATTGTTGCTGATGATGTTGAAGTTAGAAAAAATCTAACCATTTCTACAGAACCCACACAGATCATAGAAAGGTCGATTAAACGCCTGAGAAACAAGAATGTACCATCGGTGAAGGTTGCATGGAAACAAGGAAATGATGTAACTCTGACTTGGGAGCGTGAAGATGCTATGAGGACACAGTATCCAGAATTGTTTCACTGAAAAGTGCGTTATGTTAAATTTCGAGGACGAAATTTTTATTAGGGTGGGAGAAATGTAACATCCTGCTTTTAGTAATAGCTCTATTTTTTAAATTTTGAAGAATGAAAGATCTGTTAGTGTTAATCAATGAATAAAACACTCTATGGATAGTTTATAATACTCTAAAAATTTCATTTTTGGGTTTAATTATAGAATTTATATAGATCTTTGTTGATAAGATCCATTTTTCGAGTGAAATATGCCTTAGAAAGGACTGTCCGAGTGAAAAAGGGACTATGTTCCGAGTGAAGAATGAAAATTCCGAGTGACTAAGAGAAATTCCGAGTGAAATACGTAAATACCGAGTGAAGGTTGTGTTTTCCGAGTGGAACATGGCCGAGAGGGTTTATTCCGAGTGGAATTCTTGCCCCAGAGACACTTTTATGTGAAGTGGACTGACAGAACCACTTCTGGGTGAAAGAATCCGAGTGACTCACCTTGGAGTGACTCACTGCAGAGTCAAACACCTCAGAAAGACTCATTTCTGAGTCAAGTACTCTCCAAAGACTCGTTTCCGAGTCAAATGCTTCTGAATGACTTGTTTCCGAGTCAATCATAGTCAGATGTTGCAATTCTGACTGAAAGTTCACTGAGTGCCTTGATTTCCGAGTGAAGTACAGAGAAAAATGTACTTTCGAGTGGAAGGATTCTGACTAGGGATACACGGTACATGATTGATGTACATTGGAATAACTTCCTGAGTGAAGAAGAAAAGAGGTCAACTTTGAGGGTGAAATGCCGAATGAAAGATATCCGAGTGTGACTCCGAGTGAGATGGTACCAAGTGGAACCGTGTGAGTCAAGACACGATTCAAAGATGAGTTTACAAATGAGGAACTGAGTGTTGAAGACTGAGTGAAAAAGGGAATTGGTTTGCATTATTTTTACTGAGAGAAGAGTGATTGAATGATGATCAATAAAGATTATTTTACTGAGTGACAAATTTGAGTGCATGAGTTGGTTTCAGAAGAGTTCTACCGAGCAGAGACTTAAAGAGTTGGGTATCAGTTTTAATTGATTTACCGAGTGGACAGCCGAGTGAAATAAGTCAGCTTTGAGGGAATTCACCGAGTGAGAACTATTTAGGAATTGAGTCGGTGTTGTAAGGAATTTCCCAGTAAGAACCGATCGGCTATTGACTCGGATTTAAGATAAATAGCCAAGTGATGGATTAGGTGGGTATGAGTCAGCTCTGACTGACTTAATTGAATCGGTTTAAACTCTTATGCCAAGAGGGAAGCCGAGTATGAGATGACTCGGACTTGAGTGATGATGCCAAGTAGACAGATTGAGAGTTGACTCGGTTTTGCTGAGTGAAAAACTGAGTGAAGAATGGCTCGTGCCGAGTGAAAACTGAGTGAGAAGGACTCCGATTTCCTTCTTTTCATGTTACTGAAAATTTCTAGTCAGCATGGGTAGGATTCCAGTCGGCTTAGAGGCTAACCGAGTGGATTCCAGTCGGTATTCACTGTCAGAATAACGTTTGACTCCAATTTTGGCTCCTTGTGCATTTTATAATATATTTTTCTTCAATTATTCACCCTAGTGTGTAGAACGGCCAGTAGTGGACCATTAAAGAGCTTACTTTCTATCAAAACCACTATTATTTCCCACTAACAGCCACTAGAAACCCACTCATGGAAAGCTTGTCCCCCACTTGCCTTTACCTTATTAAACTAACACTAACCCTGTAAGTCAGAAACTCTTAGAGTAAACAAGCTACCTCTCTCAACTTCTTCGAACTGAAACTAGGACAGCAAGGGGACTTCTTTTCAGTCAGCCAAAGATCATCAAACCAAGTAAGAGGGGACAGGGTTGTGAATAGCTATGAAATGGGTAGAATTGTATGCTGTTCTAGGATTCCAGTTTTAATTTCGTATTTTGTTGCTCAGTTTTGAGATTGAAAAAGTGCGATTTTGATTCTGACTTGTTCACGAAAGTTGTAGATCTTTTTGTTATCTGAATTTTGAGACCTGCATCAATTAATTTGAATATGTATAGCAAAAGTTATAGCCAAAATACTACAGCATGTCCGAGTGGAATATTTGTTCTATGTTCTGTGTATATATTGATATTCTGGGAATTTCACAAAAGTTGTAGATATTTGTGTTATGGATCTGTATAAAGTGGTTTCAAGTCAAAATGATTTTTGTAGCTCAAGTTATGCCTAAAATACCGAAGTATGTTCAAGCCGTAAATCTGTTAACTTGAGTTACGTATTTTATTTTTAAAACTGGGAATTGTGTGGTGAGAATTAGTGATTGGTATCTTCATAAAAGTTTTAGATCTTCTTGTTATGTGAAGTTTGAGACCTGAACCGACTGAATTGGATATGTATAGCATAAGTTATGATCAAAATACTACAGCATGTCCGATTGAAATACTTATCTTGTGTTTTGTGCATATATGAATATTCTGGGAATTATACATACGTTTTTAGACTTTGATGTCTTCATGAAAGTTGTAGACATTTATGTTAGGAATCTATATAAAGTGGTTGTGAGTCAAAAAGATGCTTGTAGCTCTAGATATGCTCATAATACAGAAGTATGTTCATGATGAAAATCTGTTAACTATGAAATCCAAATTTTATTTTTAAAACTTGGAATTTTGTGGTGAGAATTAGTGGTTGGTGCCTTCATGAAAGTTTTAGATATTTATGATAAGAATAATTTAGAACTGGTTTCATGCCAAAATTGTTTTTGTAGCTCCAGAAACGTTGAAAATACTAACCTGTCTATGTTTTAAAAATCCTCTTTGAGGCAGTTTTGTATTCTGTGAATAAGTGATGTTTCTGTTTAGAATTTGAATTTATGGTCTTCATGAAAGTTGTAGATATTTATGTTATTGAGCTATAGAAAGTGGAATCACATGAAAAGGATTTGATTTGTTCAAGTTATGGCTGATGTACTAGAGTATGTTGCTGTTGGAAATGCTGAAACTTAATTATAATGGTTATTATGAATGAAAATGATATTTTCTCTCTGAGTAACAATTTATTATTAAACTCTTGAGTGATTATGATTTATTATTGATGTTGTTGGGTGTTTAATGAGTATCATACGGTTTTATATTTTGGTGGTGAATAATTATGAATGACATAATTAATATATATGTACATGAATGCCTTGAGGTTATTGTTACATGTGGTTGAAACAGTAAATCCATGATTCTGAAAATTATTATATGTGATGTGTCCTTTGAGGACTTGTGGTTTTCCAAGTGGTTTTGGAAATATTAATATCATGGTATGTTAAATGATAAGGAGAATTAAAGGCATTCGTGCATCATAAGCATTTGGACGCACCATGGAATTTTAGGGGTTCCATGATTGCCTACCCTGGTGGGGGGTTACTCTATGATGAGTTAAAGCCCTATTTTTGCGATGTGTTGGTCATGGGGCTGTAGGGATCCATGACTGTATTAATTCCTACCGATGTGTTGGTCATGGGGCTGTAGGGATCCATGACTGTATTAATTCCTACCGATGTGTTGGTCATGGGGCTGTAGGGATCCATGACTGTATTAATTCCTACCGGTGTCTCTATGAGACCTTTTACTGCAGTATTCCCACCAAACCAAATGGATCCAGCATGACATCATTTGACTAATTAAAGACTTATTAAATGAACTTGTTTGGCATATTCATCATATCATTATGTATTATTGACGTTGTTTGTGCAATTCTATATGTTTTATATTTATTCTGTCTCACTCTTACATTAATTTTTACAGTGAATGCCACCCAGAATGAAGAGTGATGCTATGGTTGATGCCTATGTGAATTATTGCTTGGATTTCGAATTTATTCTAATTTTATGATTTGTAATAAATACTACGTGTTATGTACTGTTATTTTTAAAATCGTTTCCGCTACGTAATTATTCCTTGAATTTTATTATTCACGACTAGTATGCATGATAATATTCCGCTATTATCGACTTTTATGTGAACTCTGATTTTATTTCATGAATTTTAAAATGATCTTTTAAAAACGCGAAAAAGTTATTCGGAAAATTATACGGGACGTCACATCCTTCACCAACAGGAGGAACTCTGAATCTTCTGCAGCACCGTCTTCGTGGGTTTCCAGAAACGGAGAACAGAGAACAGGGAACAAGGAACAGGGAAGAAGAAGAACGACGAGGAAGAGAAGAAGGAACTAAGAGAAAGAGGTAGTAGAAGAGGAATTCTGAAAAGGAATGCCTATCAACCGTGGCCAGGATATATATACATATACGTATGAAGAGAAGAGAAGAGAAGTGGGGTGGGAAAGCGTGAATTGGCAGTCCACTCACGACACCCACCACTCACAAGCGGCCAGCTATCGCAATTACTCAGCCATCATTTCCAAAGTTGAACTAATTAAATCAATTATGGTTGACAAGTAACTTCCACTTTTATAATTATTCTAATGGCTCAATTTCACTCGGTAATTCATTTTAAATCGGGATGTTACATATTTGATTTTTGTTCAACACTTTACTAGCATAATAAATTACATGAGTTAATTTTACTATTTTCTGACCCAGCACAGCTCCGACTGCAAAGTCACTTGCATCACACATTAATTCAAACGGTAAAGACCAATCAGGTGCTGCAAGGATCGGAGCTGAAATCAGACTTTGTTTCAATTTTTCAAAAGCCTTGACACAGTTTTCATTAAACACAAACACATGATCTTTTACAAGCAAGTCAGTCAAAGGCTTAGCTATTTTTGAGAAATCTTTTATGAACCTTCTGTAAAAGCCAGCACATCCTAGAAAACTTCTCACTCCTTTCACGTTGATCGGAGGGGAAAGTTTTTCAATAATTTCTATCTTGGCTCGGTCTACTTGAATGCCCTCAGCAGAGATTTTGTGGCCAAGGACTATCCCTCCCTTAACCATAAAATGGCATTTTTCCCAGTTAAGGACGAGGTTAGCTTCTTGGCATCTCACCAGCACCTTGGATAGGTTGCTGAGGCATGAATCGAAACTATTACCAAAAACAGAGAAATCGTCCATGAATACTTTAATGAATTTCTCCACCATGTCCCCAAAGATTGCCAGCATACACCTTTGGAAGGTTGCTGGAGCGTTGCACAATCCGAACGGCATGCGCCTGTAAGCAAATATTCCGTATGGACAGGTGAAAGCTGTCTTCTCTTGATCTTTTGGGTCAACCACAATTTGGTTATAACCCGAGTAACCATCAAGGAAGCAGTAGTATTCATGACCCGATAGTCTCTCAAGCATCTGGTCAACAAACGGCAAGGGAAAGTGGTCTTTCCGAGTGAATTCATTCAACCTTCTATAGTCTATACACATTCTCCATCCTGTGGTCGGTCTAGTAGCTATGACTTCACCTTTTTCATTTTTAACAGTTGTCATTCCTTCTTTCTTGGGCACCACTTGGACCGGACTGATCCAAGCACTGTCTGAGATAGGATAAATGATTCCTGCATCAAGAAGCTTGACCACCTCTTTCCTGACTGCCTCTTTCATTATGGGGTTCAATCTGCGTTGTGGCTGTACTACAGGGGAATAATCATCTTCCATCATAATTTTGTGCATACAAAATGATGGACTGATTCCCTTCAAGTCAGAAATATTCCAGCCAATCACAGATTCATGTGCCTTTAAAACCCCGATTAGTTTGTCCACATCCTTATCGTTTAAGTCAGCATTAATAATGACAGGATGTGTTTCGTCCTCTCTCAGGAAAACATATTTCAGATGAGAAGGTAAAGGTTTTAAATCATATTTTTCTTCAGAAACTTCCTTTCCTTTCTCAGCTTCAGTAAATTTCAAATTATTTTTCTTTTCTTTTTCAAAATCACCTATTTCTAATACTTCCAGTAGGCTCAGTATTTCCGAGTGAGAGTCATTTAACTCCTCAGTCCCGGAGTCAAAGTCATCCTCTAAAAAAGTTCGTAAGGCCTCTTCCTCAGTTTTTAAAAGCATTGGAGTGTGGTAACTTTTAACCTCTTCAATCATTAAGCAATCCATCCTTTCAGTCGGATGTTTCATGGAATTAAAGACATTAAAGGTTACCTGCTCCTCCTGAACTCTCAGCATGAGTTCACCCTTTTCTACATCAATTAATGCTCTGCCAGTAGCTAGGAAGGTTCTACCTAAGATTAAAGGAATCTCTCGGTCAGCCTCCATATCCAACACTAACAAGTCTTCCAGCATCCCTTGGGGATATTTAATGGATCTGTCAGCCAACTGCAAAGACGTGCGAGTTGGTTGAAGGTCATTAATTCCCAGTTTTTTCATCAAAGATAGAGGCATTAGATTTATACTGGCTCCTAGATCACAGAGAGCACTTCCTACATGAATATCCCCAATTGCACACGGTATTGTAAAAGATCCAGGATCTTCTAGCTTTTGAGGAAGTTTCTTTTGAATGATTGCGCTGCACTCCTGAGTGAGAGCAATCATTTCATCCCCCTTAAGCTTCCTTTTCTTAGACAATAGTTCTTTCAAAAATTTTGCATAAGAAGGCATCTCCTGCAATGCCTCGGCAAAAGGGATATTTATGTGGAGTTTCTTGAATACATCTAAGAACCTAGCAAACTTCTGCTCTTCTATTTGCTTTTTAAACCTGTGTGGAAATGGAGCATTTCTCAGTTTTTCAGGAGTCAGCTTATAAGCTTCCTCCAGAATCAAATCAGCCTTTTTCTTTTTCTTTTGGTGGACTTTATTTTCTTTTTCTTTTTCTGTTTCATTTTCATTTTCAGCTTCATTGTTAACCTGCTCGGTTTCGTGCACTATTTCTTTTTCTTTATCTTTTTCTGAGCTTATTTCCTGACTCGGAGATGGAGAAATAATTTTTCCGCTCCTAGTGATTATAGCCTTGCAATGTTCCCTTGGATTTACCTCGGTATCTCCAGGAAAATTGCCTGCCTACCTCTCAGCTAATTGCTTAGAAAGCTGTCCGACTTGATTTTCTAAATTTCTTATGGACGCTTCCTGATTTTTGAAACTGGCCTGAGTGGCCTGGATGAACTGAGAAAGTACATTCTCAAGTTCTGATTTTTCCTTAACAGGAGGGTGAGAGGGTTGTTGTGGTCTATTTGTGGGTTGATTTGGTGGGATGTTCTGATTCAAATGTGGACCTTTCTGCCAGGAAAAATTGGGGTGATTCCTATAATTAGGATTAAAGGAATTGGAAGGATAATTCCTTTGATATTGTTGCTGCCCCATATAATTCACTTGCTCAGAAGGCACATTCGGATCACACATTCCATTCTCATGGTCTCCACCACAAAAGTCACAATTTATCATAGAAACTTGACTCGGCTTTTGGAGTTCTAAAATTTGTATACTTAATTTCTCCAAAGCCTAAGTCATCAGTTTACTCTGAGCCAGATAAGCATCTTGTGCTTCTAGTTCTAATATCCCTCTCCTAGGGACTTGGCTCCTTTCACTAATCAGACATTCATTAGAAGCCATAACGTCAATCAGCTCTATGGCTTCTTCTACAGTTTTAGTTGTCAATGAACCTCCAGCTGAGGCATCAATCAGGACCCTAGTAGCTGGCCTGACACCATTATAGAAAATAGTTACCTGTTGCACATCAGAAATCTGATGATGAGGACATCTCCTCAAACTCTCTTTATACCGATCCCATGCTTCCGTCAAAGACTTACCTTCTCTTTGCTGGAAACAGGTGATTTCATTGCGCAACTTTGCATATTTAGAAGGAGGAAAATATTTAATCAAAAATTTTCTTTGCAAGTCCTCCCAGGAGGAAATACTGCCTCTCGGTTGACTCTGCAACCAGGCTTTTGCTCGGTCCCTTAGAGAAAATGGAAATAATCTCAGTCGGATTGCCTCGTCAGGGACTCCGTTCATTTTTACTGTGTCACAAATTTGGAGGAAGGTTGCTAGATACAAATTTGGATCCTCAACCTCACTTCCTCCAAACTGTTCATTTCTTACTAACTGCAGCAGAGCTGGTTTAAGTTCAAAATTATTTGCTAAAATTGGTGGCCTAAGGATGCTAGATTGCGATCCTTCTTCAGTCGGCCTGGAGTAGTCACCTAATGTAACTCTCCTCTGTTCCATTTCTTTTTGTTCTTTTTGCTTTTTCTCTTTTCTCAGTTTACGTTCTAACAAATCGATGTCAGGATCAAAGAAGAAAGGCTCTCCTCTGCTTCTTGACTGCATACAACAAATATCAAACAAAAGGACGATTCACAGCTACGACTACAGCTACACGAAAATATCAACTACTACAAACAAAATTGAAACTATGTAATCAATGCAAACAAAGTAAACGGTTCAGTCTAGTATCGGTCTAAGGATTGTTGATATTACTCAACAATCCCCGGCAACGGCGCCATTAACTTGATCCTAAAATCCCGAGCCATTAACTTGGTGCTAAAAATCTTAGTAAAAACAAAATATGACTCTCAGATTTATACTTTGGCAAGCGCACCAGTCGTTAAAATTGTAAAATATTTGATCATCCCACAGGGATTGTGGTAAGTACCTCAATCTTAGATTAGTACAAGCTGAACCAACAGAAAATACAAGAAGTTCACTCGGTTTTTGGTTGTTTTAGTGTTTTATAGTTGTTTTTGTATTTCCAGAAACAGAGTTAAAATGAAATATGAAAGGTGATTAATAGAAAACAGATCAGGATTGCTTCGGTTCACAAATTCATCAAGAAACATGCAATTAAAGTATAATCAAACTCCGTAATCCAGAGGACAATCCGCTTGTGGTTATTCCCTAATTCCTTAGGTGAAAAACACTAATCCTTAAGCATCGAACCTTAATTCCTTAAGTGCTCAATTAACCTAAGAATCTAATACGAAATTGGAGGTTGAACTCTAACTATTCACCTAAATTGATTAGGCCTGAACTAGTTAGAAAGCTGGAAGTTACCTAAGCTTCAACCATGATTCCTCACTGGCGAAGTTCTTCATCAGTTCTGGATTTGTCAATCCAGCAATTCTGCTTCACTCCTCATCTTGTTCACCTTAGGATCTAGAAGTCGATTTCCTTGCTCACAGCTTCAAGACTCCATTGCTAACCTTCGCAATCCCAACCTTAGGGAATTAGAACTCCATTGACTTCGGTTCCATCAAAGGATTGTGGAACGTCATGGAGGAGAGGATTTAGAGAGAGAAATTGCATAGTGAGATGTATGAAGTTGTGAATGAATTGTATTATTTGTATCTGTCTCTGTTCTGGCTCTTTATTACAGAATATGTACAACCTATATATAAGCTTCTACCTAACTAACTAACTTAACTGATAACTTCAGAAACTTAAGTTAACGACTAAACTAACTAATTACATAGTTTACAGAATGATCAACTAATTACAGCTCAGCTCTTAACAGGATCCAGCTCATCCTTAGCTAATTTACAGCACAGCACCAGCTAATTAACAGCTTACTACTTAAGTTACTAAGGGTGCAGCAGTAGAAGAGAAGGAAGCAAGAAACAACATTGGTGCCGAGTGCCTTCTGGAGGGAACGATCGCTGTTTTAAATATCAGCCTTTACGCTTGAGCGAACTTTGTTCTCACTTGAGCGTGATGAAGAAGCTTGGGCGAATTGACTTTTCAATCAGCACTCTGAAGTAAACGCTCGGACTCTTCTTTTTCTAGCCTCGCTCGGTTCCCTATTCTATTTTGGAGTCGGTATCTTGGAAGTATTTCAAGTCAGGCTTTTGTTAATTCTTTTCGGTCAACCTTTTAGGAAGTCTCGCTCATTCGGTCTTTTGGACTCCTTTCAGTCGGATATACGAAGACTCACTCGGATTTGTAAATTCTCGCTCGGCTTTATGATTTCTCACTCAGATTTTTGTAATTTTTCCTCGGATTTGTCTTCTTCTCTCGAGTATGCCCTGTTCCTGCACCAATAAACAACTAATTGCCTAGCATTTGCATGCTGGCTGCTGAGTAAATTTATAAATAGTAATAAACTCTTGATTTATTAATGTTTTCAATCGTTTTCTTACAAAAGTAAAGCACTTTTGAAATAAATAACTAAAACATGAATTATTAACAAATCATTAAATAATATAGTCAAAACTAAACAATAATTAATAAATTATGTTAAATAAAAGGTGGAATAATTAAGTCTTTTTAAGACTTATCAGACCCCCTGATGCTCAATCTTTTTCCTCGCTCAGCATTTTCTGGTTTCCCTCAAGCGTCTCCATGTGAGCTCGCTCAAGCGAGTGTGACTCTCGCTTGAGCGAGTAGCTCTCTGATGCTTCCATTTGCTTTGTTTCAAATAAATTTCATTTCTCTTACATTAAATCTTTTACTTACATCATCTTAAAGGTATTTTGGACTTATTATGAATCATGGAACCTCATGAAATCCTTTCTCTTAAATTCAATCATGTAACATCAATTTCATTAGTCCTTCCGCTGCTTTTAACTTGGAATCTCTCATGAAATCGTTTTAATTTGCCCTCTCATATCTTCATATATGAGAGTGGCTTTTCACAGATCCAGGGGTTGAATTGAAAGCTTCACCACTCTAATTATTTGATTAATTAATGATTTATAAAATGTGAAAAATTAACCCGTATTTTCTTCGGGGTCTTCGCATGGGTCCTTACCCACTTGTGAAAACCAGAATGAGGAGAGCTCCGGTCGCTCTCTTTTGGCAGGAAGGATAAGGCAGGATTGTAGTGCACATGGACATTGGTATATGAGATTGATGAGTGGAAGATGGGCCCACATGCACCATGATGATTAATGCAGAAAATTGAATATCGAAATAGACTCATGCATTGCATCATCATACTAAGATTGTGATTGTGTATTGATCATATAGATACTAGTAACCCTGAGAGAAGGATGGGGAACTGAAATGGTCAGAAAAATAAGAGTGGTGAGATAACTTAGAGTACATACTAGGGACCCCAAAAAGAGAATCAGAAAGGTTGATTGTAATTGTAGGGGGCGAGTGTCAATGATGACACTCCCTAATTGTTGTGGAGGAAAAGACTCAGCTTTAGAGCTATCCATTCTAGACCTTCGGCTAGGCATAGGTACCTTACCAAGAGTGTAAATCGTCAGGAAGACCCGGGACATCACGAGAACCCATAGGAGATTCCCTCTGATATGTCGATGCTGCCATTACCTGCAGATCCATCAGACCTAGTTATCCCTCTAGTTATACCCTAACAGTTTTTCCCTTCTCAACCTCCAGCGCCCAATGTACCACGAGGTCTATTGGAAGAACATCCTGGAGTCCTCACCATGTCCTCGATGGAGTGTTATCTGGCTCGACGTCGATGGGATCGTTTTAGAGGATTTCTTTGCCACATATTCAGGAGCTTCAAATATAGAGAGACGGAGATTATTATCGGTAATAGCTCAAAGTCTCCTAGTCAAGGCCTATGAGGTTTACACCAGTTGTCAATACGAGCAGATCCGACCACCCACCGATCAACCATCACCCAGCCAAAATACTATGAGACTATCTCACCAGTCTGACTCGACTTAGATCATATCCACTTCGGCTCAGCCAGGGTCCCTTTAGTCGGGTGTGGACTTCACATGAGATCGAGACTAGTGGTTAGGGTTAGTCTATACCATTGTGATGTTTCATATAGGGTGCCTGTATGCCCCTCTTTTATTTCAGTTATACGGATCTGATAAGACCACTCTATGTATATATGATACAGTCATATATATGTTTAATGCTTTTGTTCCACCATGTGTTATCTTGTACAAAAAGAAACTTTCATATTTTTCTAAAATTAGTAACCACTCAATTAACCAAGATAGTCTAGGGGAAGAGATTATCTTAGTTAACTGATGGTGTTACATTAGTGGTATCAGAGCATGGTCGATTCATCAGGCTTGGGGTATGGTTCACTATACCTCGCTGTACTCTGAAAGTTGTTGCTTAATAGTCATTAGGACTTATGTGATAGGAACTATATGACTAAGGTTCAAGTAGTTGAAGCATCAGATAAGAATGCAAAGGGTCGATGACCCAAGGTTGCGTAGATGCCTATAATGACTGGGGTGAATTTCAGGGGCGAAATTCCTAAAAGGTGGAGAAAGTGTAACAACCCTGATTTTTCAAAGTAGGAGCCCAAGCTCTAAGGACCTCCGAGAGTATGTTGTTAAGTAATTTAGGAGAATCAAGACTTTGGCCTGATCCCTAGATCACCATAAGAATGTGAGAAAGTGAGATTTAAGAGGATGTGAGTAGTGAACAACTCAGTTAGATGACATAAGTAAGTGGGAGAGAGGCTGTGTGCAATAGTGACCCCTAAAGGAACTTATCGGTTTGATAACAATTTATGTGAAGAAATAAATATGTTTTATTTAGTGATTGAGCTATTACTGAGGTATCTATGTTCATGAAGATATTCTTACTATTAATGCTAGAAATGATAATTTATGAATGATGTTTAGTCTTGGTGATTTACGAGATGATGTTAGTCAATTACCCGCTAATAGTGACAATAAGTGATTTAGAATATTTAGTTTTAATTAAATATTAAGTACAATTTTAAGGTTAGATGATTTTTAGAGCCCAAGACTTCATAAGACATTAATTAACCCTTTAGTAAAAGGTGATTAGTAGAAAATACTTTATTTTAGTCCTAATCAGTGAATGAGTTTTGTTATTAATAATTTTAGTTAATCAAAATAAAATTAAGTGAGTAGATAATATTTATTTTGATACCTAATATTATTAATGAGTTTAAAATATGAAAGTATATTTATAATGAGGTTTAGTTAGGAATTAATTGATTGTTTTAATATTTTAATAATAAATATCGCCCGGTTTCCCCGGATTTAAACTGTGGGACCCAACCTGAGGTTAGACTTTGACCGTTTGACCCAAGACTAGTAATCCAGTAGGGAAGCTAGTCCTCTTAAGATCGTTTCATGAAAAATCAAACGTGTCTAACTCGGCTAAATCAGAATCCTTAACGTCTCCTAAGTTTGACCGTTCATATACCTCGGGATATCTGATAGTGACATAGTCAATCTCTACTGACTTGTTTCGATGTTTTAGAAACTTTTCCTGGAGAGACCAAAGCCCAGTTCGGACTCTATCACCCCTGTTTTCCATAAATCAGTTTCTTTATAAATCGTTTTAAAACTCGACCTGAATATCTTCAGTGTTTGGACCCAACTTTTGCATACCACCTTAGAATTAAACGATTTTGGTCTTAATCTCTTTGTTTTAAAAATATCTTCAACCTCTATTTCTAGCCCCGAACTCTGATTCTCACTCTATCAACCCCAAAATCGAAGATTAAGTGTGTTAGCCTCAAAATTCCATTGTTGGGACTTTTTCCCTGCACATGATTCAGAAAAAAATTCATAACTCTCTCCTATGATCTTCGATTCATGTAAACTTGGTGTCAAAATCTCCATAACAAAATTATATACATTTTTTATACACACATTAAAGGCTAATCTCTCCAGATCGGTATAGTTTAATGAATCTTTTTGACCCCTTTGTTTTTTCATTTTAATGCTGGCTGTCTGTAGACTAAATTCACATATCTCCCTTGTACGGTGCTTAAATTGCTTTTTTCTTTTTGCTATGGACCCGTATCAAGGAACTCTACAATTGTTATGAAGGGAACAAAACCCAGTTCTCAAAGGAGAATTAATGGTGAATTTATTTCTAAGCCCTTAGTTGATTTGGGAGGTTTTGGAGCATCCTATCATAAATCGGGTATATCTCGGGTTACCGACCTCTGATTGTCACGTATGGTATATCGATTTAAATAGAAAAATAACATCTACAACTTTTGTGATGGGAGTTTTCCCTATTTCTAACTCCATAAATTAACCCATATTTAATTTTAACGCCTTTATTTTCCGGTTCATGAAAATTCTGTACGCTTTAATTCTCCGTGTAACAAATTAATTTTTCCAGTCACCTTTGAGTGACACCTACCCCTTCCATGGTTTCCCTCCATGCAACACCTGCCCACCACATATCTTACTCAGCCCCTCTTTTTCTCCTTTCTTCCCACGTTACTTCCCCTTGCAAGGAGTTAACATCACATGATGTTATATCATCATAAGCACTCACGTTCAACTCTCTCATTTCACATCAATAAATCTCATCCCCTTGTTAAATACATATGCCTATACAAATTCACCTAATTTTATTAATTTCTTCTTACCATCCAAACTCCACTTCTTCTCTCAGTACCAATCCAGCCACCATTCTTCTTTTCCTTTCCCTATTCTTGTAACAATCTTCCCTCTTCAAAACCATCCTCAACAAACCATACTCACCATAACTTCTACCTTCTATCGGTAGCACCATTCTAGACCACCATCACTAACCATCATATATAACACTAAACATTGTTTTATACATGGTTTAGGTCAAAATTTAATGCATAATACATAATATAGATAGAATTTAATTGCTTATGGTGATCATAATCTAGCTACTTGAAGAAGATATGTTGGCCACTGCTTACGAACCACATCAATTTCATCAGAAGTGAATGGTTCCTTGTTGCTAAAAACCTACAAGTATGTGATGTCAGAATATGCATTAACTACTAGAAAATGCTTCCTTCTTTAAAACAATAAAATACCTGTCTTCAATCATCCTTAATGTTATCTATTATGACATTGAGAATCTACCTCATGACATAATAACCACAGTGGTTGTTGCCCGACGGTTGCTTATTAGCCTGAAATGTTAGGAATAAGTAAACTTTGCATCAAATTCTTAACCTTTATCAAGTCATGTCTAGACATAAAGGCAACACAGAGGTAAATGTAACACATGGAATGACTTACCTTAAGGATTATCCAATCAACCTTCTTCCTATCCAAATGTCGTGACCCTCTTAAAATATTACAAGCATCCAAGGTTCTATAGCATAAAAACAACCAACAAGACTAAATGGTATCAACTATCTAAACATTAAAAGATTCCTAAGAACACTAACAAGTCAATAGCACCCTTAATGTTTTTCCCTGGTTGTTTCCATAATGAGCAAAAGAAGACAATAACATTTTTTTGGGACAAGTAATGATCAATTACCAATGGTTCTTGTCAGATTACATGAGAAATAAGCAAGTTTACACACAAACAGATATATAATAAAATGAAATTTTAAGGTTGTACTAACAATTCATAATATGGAGCTGAAAAAAAAGCCATGAGAACTTATGTATGTCCTATGTTGAATATATGCCTGGATTTGATCTACATTATTTCCCATGTCTTGGATGTGCTCAGGCTCAAGGAAGCTATAATCATGACATCCATTAATATTGCAAAGGTTGTGTAAATACCTAAAATATAGGCAAACATAATTGGATCATAGATATGTATTTACTTTAGACATATAAATAATTAACTAATAGTAAACTCACATCAACCATAATTGGAGCATAGATATATTTAGCATCTCTTTTCCCATGAGAAATTCCAATATATCCTGTTGGGTAATAAAGAAAAAGATTGGAGAGTCCTTGCTTATGGCACTAGCATCTAGTTCCAATTATATTGTTTTAGATCCAAGATTCATTGCTAAAAAACACAACTTCTCAAGTGGATCACTATACTCTTCAGGTTCTTGTAAAGGTTGTTTTTGTGTAACTTTCTTAATCACATCAATATTGGCCTAATAAATCATAATTAAACAAATATAAGTAGTAATAAAATCAAATATAATTAGTAGTGGAGGTAATTAAATAGGTATCATTGCATGAAATTTTATACCTCGTCCTCTAATATAACTTTAACTAGTCTTCTGGGCCATAAGATAAAGTGTTTAAAGGTTTGCCCCACTGTACATACTTCATCTATAGGAATAGGTAATGTAACATCTACTTCCTCAATCGATACCCTAACATGATCATCACTTATTTACTTATGGTAGATGGTAGACCCAAAATTATACACATTGCCAACTGCCACCAAACGGTATGGATGATCAATATAAAGCCTGCATTGGTCTAGGACATGAGCATAAACTTCTAGAGGTAAATCATCTGGAGCACAACTCCCTTTTGTGCTTAAGAGTACAGGATGTGGAGGCGTATGTGGTGGTCGTTCAAGAATTTATGAAGATTATTGCATATGGGCTAGCTCCTAGAGAATTTCATGTTTCAGTTCTTCTCTAAGCTCCATCTTTAGCTCTTCCCTAAATTTCTTCGCATCCTTGATGAAAGGCTAGATGAGAAAGGAGAAGTCCCTATAATATCAATTCCCCATGCCACATCCATGTTGTATGATTCTTGTAAAACCCATGACATATGACATGATCTCTAATTTCGTCAACACTTAACCGTTTTACATTTAAACATTTCATACATGGACAATAAAATCTCCCATTATTGTTAGGAACATTTCTCTGAGCAAATTCTAAAAAAACTTCCACCCCAACTGCATACTCATTACTTGTCCATCTAACATTAATCCACCTTCGGTCCATTAGTACAAATGTTCTAACATCAACAAAAAAAACATCAATGGACATTAATGCCCCGATGAATCAAGGTATGAATTAAGCAACATAATGTTCTTGCTTGAACAACCTAAGTTACTAGGCAAATATGCAAACTAAATTACTAGTAAAACATCATATACATTTTAAACAACACTACATAATGCATAAAGCACTGATTTTCAATACAAACAAACTTACATTAAGCATTTACATGTGAAAAATGAGAACCATACACACCATTTTCAACACAAACATACCTAATTTCATATTTAAGTAGTCCAAGGCATTTTAACAAACATGTTCAAGGAAAAAATTAATGGCCAAAAAGCTTATTATCTAATGTACTTACAATCATATGCATTACACTACATTAAGTTAAACAACACTACATAATGCATAAAGCACCCATTTTTAATACAAACATACCTATATTAAGCATTTACATGTGAAAAAAAGAGAACCATACATACCATTTTTAGCACAAATATACCTACATTAAGCATTTACATGTGAAAAGATGAGAACTATACATACCATTTTCAACATAAACATACCTACATTAAGCATTTACTTATGAAAAAATAAAAACCATACACATTATTTCCAACACAAACATACCTAATTTCATATTCAAGTTCTATAAGGTATTTTAACAAATATGTTCAAGGCAAAATTAGTGGTCCACTTCAACCATTAACACATAATATGTCCAATGCAAAAACCCATCTTCAATACAAAAAGTAATAATTTTCAACACAACTCAAGTTCTCTTAGGTATTTTAATAAACATGTTAAAGGCAAAGATTAATGGTCTAATTCAACCATGCACACATACACATATTCAAGGTTAAAACTCATTTTCAACACAAAAAAAGTCACACCAAACACATGAAGAAGATGGGGTGAGGCAAAAGCTTACAATAAGGGAGTTCAAGATGGAGTCGGAGAAGGTTGCACACAAGTTGGAGAAGCTTAAACGGATGTTAGAGAAGCTTACAATGAGAGCCACGACGTTGCCGGTTAGCAAGATGGAGAACTGCCCAATGTCATTGTACACGTGTCGCAAGATAGAGAGCACAAGACATAATAGAGAGCACAAACAATATCTATCGCAATACATTGTTACACGTATAAAAAAAATAAATGACATTACTTTCCACATCGATTTTTTAAAAAACCGATGTGGTATCTAATGCTAAAAATTCAGAACGGACACTACCTTACTAATGCGCACGATATCGAAAATTTTCATTCTTCCACATCGGTTTTTAAATAACACTGATGTTGAATGTATATTATTTAAAATTTTTTATTTGATAAACAAAAAATATCTAAGTTAAATATATATTATTTCACATTCATCATTAAAAAAACAAAAAATTTTATAGGCTACCATATCGGTTTTTTAAAAACCGATGTTAAATATATAACGCGGGAAGCTACCACATCGGTTTTTAACAAAAACTGATGTTAAATTTTGTCAATGTTCAAACATGGATAATGTATAATAGCGTAAGAATTTTTATATTTTATGGAAAACATATTGTTGTACGTTTAAAATTTTTTGCAATTACCACATCGGTTTTCATAAAAACCAATGTTAAATATATATATTTGAAGCTACCACATCGGTTTTTGTCAAAAAATGATGTTAAAAAAGTTACGTCAATTTAAAAAAAGGATGTTGTTATTAATGTTTAAAAAAATTAATAGCTTAAGAATTTTTTAATTTTATGAGCATCATATTGTTGAACGTTTGGTATCTCGTCTTTCGAGTTAAAATTTTCTACAGGTACCACATCGGTTTTTAGTCAGAACCGATGTGAGAAATTTGTTACCACATCGGCTTTTATGAAAAATTGATGTGAATTACCATATGAAATTTTAAATTTTAAATTTTTTCAATTAAGTACTACTTTGTTTGTTGTTATTATGTTGGGTGATTATTTTAATTTTTAAGCATTTTTCACATCGCTTTTATAAAATGCGTTGTCTAATATTGTTTATGAAACTTTGTACATAATTTCAAAATTGTCACCGCGTAAATATTTAACATTGATTTTAAAAAACTAATGTTATAAACTATTTTCCATATTGGTTTTTGTTAAAAACTGATGTGAAATGTCTTATGATGTTTCATATATTTTCAAAAATGTCACCGCCCTTATATTTCACATCTGTTTTTGTTAAACCGTGATTAACTCTACGATGTGAAATAGTACTTTTGCACTAGTGATAATTATGTTAACTAAATAAATTGACATCTTGTTAGATAGTTTACTCAAAAGAACTTTATTAAAATATTTTTTATAACTTAGGCCCAATAAGGTTTTATAAAATAATAATAATAATAATAATAATAATAATAACAATAATAATAATAAAATAAAAATAAGTGGAGTTTAGAATAATGAATATTAGAAGATAGAAGAAAATCTTTGGTTACAATTTTAACAACCACCTTTGTGACCACTTGAAGTAGAAAGGAATAATAACTTTAGGAACATAGCTAAGTGAAATAAAATGAACTAAAGTTAAATATTTTAATAGACTAAAAAGGCCAAGAACAAAAAGAAACGGATAATTAGATATTAATTTGAAGTAAGGCAAATAGAAGGATCCTAAAATTAGGGGAAAGAGTTATTCATCTAAATAAAATAGATCTAGAATTTGGGATCCTAACACAAGAAAATATAGTTAGGAGTTTAGATAACGATTAAAAGTAAGGGAAAAGAATTAAAGGAGTTTTTACATCTAGAAACATTAATTAATTGGATAAGAAAGGATTTTAAGACTTAGATCTTAATTATAATAGAAAGAGACAAGACCCATTAATTGAATGATGACTTTTAGTAATAGTAGACTAAGTCCATGATATCAAGGTCAAGGTAGTACCTAGATTTCTAGATAGCTAATGGACATTCATAGAGGAAATAAATTTAGTTAACCAAAAGAATGCAATTAAGGGAATAATTTAGCTAATGAAGTCAAGAATAATAGAAATAAAGTAAGACTTACAAATTTGGTAATCTTAAGTTGAAGAAAAACATCACTAAAGCGTTGCTGGAACATAAAGAATTATTGACCCGTTTAGTGACCAAGAAAATAAGTTATCCAACAAATAAAGCCCAATTAGATTGATGAAATGAAATAGACAATGAGGTCACTTAAAGATGACCTAAGGATTTATAATTGGACATTAGGGAATTAAAATAAATCAGTTCTACCCGATTAAATTAATAGGATCATAAATGGTTCAAAGAGAAACCAAATATCTCAAAAAGCAACTCGACCCGATGTATAACTTAAAACCTCTAGTAACAACCCAACATGAAGGCTAACACATCAAATTTAATACCGATAAATATACCATCCAGATCACACCTATAAATAGTAAAATTTGAGACCCGTGTTGCTGTATATGTCATGGTATCACTGTATAATTATTGATGTGATATGCTAATGAATGTTTAAGTAACGTTTCTCATGAGTATGTTGCTTGTACATGTTATATGGGTAAGCATTAGGAAAATATGTTGCCTTGGATGATCTAATACTATTAAATGGTTATTGATATGATATGATTATGAATGTGTTGATTGAATAGAGTATCTTATAAACATGTTATGTTGATTGATAATGTGTGGTGTATGGATAACAAGCTAATAAAATTTGTATATAAGAGATATGAAAAATGGTATCAGATAGGGTTCCAGAATAATTAAAATGTAGAAGAGTGTACTCAGATCTGAGATGAATTATGGGCGTTATAGAGCCAATGTACCCTAATTGTCGAGAATATATGAAATCTCATTTCATTCCTAAGTGTCGAGTAAGATTACTGTAATAAAGAAAAAGAAAATTTAATCATATCAAATAAAGAAAAAGAATTCGACATTAGGAATAGAAGGGGGTCATTTAGGGGACCCTGTCAAGGACCAATGAATAAAAATAAATTGTTAAATTATGCATCATATATGGAGTTAAGGATTGATGTTCAAATATTCCCCTACAGCTTATAGTGATGGGTACGCTGAAGAAACAACAGGCGTCTCGATCCCCTGAGGGCGATCTTGGGAGTATATCGGGGGCAGACATCTAATGGCTTGGATTCGTACCTGATGCCGGACAGCCAGTGGCAACCGTTGATATACTTTGATGAGAGGAGGAGGGTTTTATAACCGTTGCATACCCGTTCTGATGAGATGTGTGATTGGCCATTGAGATGATTGGATTACAGGTCCTTACCCATTTTTGAAAAAACAACGAGAGCTCCTGTCGCTCTAGTTGGGCAGGGAGGATAAGGCGGGATTGTTGTGCACATGGACATTGGTATATGAGATTGAGAAGTGAAAGATGGGCCCACATGTATCATGATGACTAATGAAGAAAGTTGAATATCGAAATAGACTCATGTATTGCATCATCATACTGAGATTGTGATTGCGTATTGGTCGTATAGATACTAGTAAACCTGAGATGAGGATGGGGAACTAAAAAGGCCAGAAAAATAAGAGTGGTGAGATAACTTAGAGTACATACTAGGGACCCCAAAAAGAGAGTCGAAAGGGTTAATTGCAATTGATTGAATTGTATGGGGCAAGCGTCAGTGATGACATTCCTTAATTGTTGTGGAGGCAGAGACTCAACTTTACAGCTATCCATTCCAGACCTTCAACTAGGCACGGGTACCATACTAGGAGTGTAACTCGTCAGGAGGACCCGGCATGTCACAAGAACCCAGAGGAGATTCCCTCCGACATACCGATGCAGTCGTTACCTGTAGATCGACCAGACCTGGTTATCCCTCTAGTTATACCCCATCAGTTTTCCTTTCTCAACCTCTAGCATCCCATGTACCATGAGGTCTTTTGGAAGTACAACCTGGAGTCATTCACCATGTCCTCGATGGAATGTTATCTGGCTTGATGTTGATGGGATCTTTCCAGAGGATTTCTTTGCAACATATTCAGGAGCTTCAGATATGTAGAAATGGAGATTTATAAGCATATATCGGTAGAGGCTCAAAGTCTCCTACTCGAGACCTATGAGGTTTACTTCAGTCGTTAGTATGAGCAGATCCGACCACCCACCGATCAACCATTGCCCAGCCTAGATACTATGGGACTATCTCACCAGTCCGACTTGACTCAGATCGTATCCACTTCGGCTTAGCCAGGGTCCCCTTAGTCAGGTGAGGACTTCACATGAGATCGAGACTAGTGGTTAGGGTTAGTTTATACTATTGTGATGTTTTGTATAGGGTATCTGTGTGCCCCTCTTTTATTTCAGTTGTACGGATCTGATAAGACCACTCTATGTATGTATGATACAATCATATATATATTAATGCTTTTGTTCCACCATGTGTTATCTTGTACAAAAAAAAACTTTCATATTTTTCTAAAATTAGTAACCTCTCAGTTAACTAAGATAGGCTAGTGGAAGAGATTATCTTAGTTAATCGAGGGTGTTACATATGTTAAAACTAATTTAACGGAAGTAAAAGTTGAAATACCCTTAATATACCAATTACTAGGGACGAAGTTGGTAATTATTATTGTGTTGGTTGGCACTTAAAGCAAGTTTTTACTGAGAAAGCATCTGAGGGATCAGAATTTATAGTAACTATTTAGAAATTACTCACAAGTTTAATGATTTTAAGCTGTAATGACATAAACTTGATGATTAAATATGCATGTTTATAATTATTGTTATATTTTTAGTGCGGGGATCCGAATTCCAACATAGTTTTTCATTCCGTGTTTAAATCTCAAGTATTGGAATTATTCTAAAGTGTTATTTTTATAGTTATTTTCTAGATAGTTTTATAATTCTTACATTACACTTGATCAATGTATAAATCAATCTTGGAACTTGTTCACCATGGTTAGGGCTCGTCTGGCTTCAAAAGCAGGATTAGGGCTCTGGTGGTGTAGGATCCATTTTACCAGGCCCTACGGTGGGCGCCAAAATGTTCACACGTAGAGGTTAGAGCACAAAAACCCTAGGCCAATATTCCTAGGAATTAGGTATGTTAATCTCTATAATGTGTCACTTGATTACAATATGTGAATAACATATGCTTTTATACAAAAGTTGCAAGGTGGGCTTCGGTCCATTAGATTAAGATATAAGCTAATCCATTATCTGATATTGGAGAGGGATTTGAGGGATTGGTGGGGACCACCCCTCATCTCGAGGGGGGAATAAAACTTATGAATAGTGTACAAAGTTGTATCTGAAATATTCTTTTATAAGTATTTATACTTTTGCCATTAGTGAATAAAAATTACTGTCTTTTACTGAGAACTATTAATCTTAAGGGAACGATATCTAAACTTTTGAAAACTACGATGATAAATTGGTGCGCTTGCTAAAAGACCAACAAGTTTTCTGGCACCGTCATTGGGGATTGATTCGATTTTCAGTAAACAGTAAATTTTTAATTACTATGGTAAAATTTATTTACCTTTTAACTTTGTTAAATTTTCATTTTTACTTTTTACTCATACAATTATTTACTCACTTTTACTTCTTTAACTATTCTTGTTACACTAACTTTTTCTGTTTAGTTTGTGTATGCAAACTCGATCTTTTACAAGAAGACTCTTCTTTGATCCTGAGATCGAGAAATTTGTAAAAAAAACTTAGATATTTGAAATCCAAAACACAAACCAAGACAGACTTTAGGACAGTTTCCTGTTAGGTATACTCAAAATCGGAATTGTGGGGAGTATTGCCTGATTTTTTCTACCAATTTTAAACCCCAATTAGTATTCTTTTTTTATTATGCACAAATGCTCTTTTAGTTTTATATATTTTTTTTTAAATCTGTGTTACTAATCCTGTGTATCTTAGTGTTTCTAACCATCCATTCATTTTTTTTGAAATTCCCCTCCCCTTTTTTTCTTTTATTTATGTTGATATATATTATGATAATTCATACAAATGATAACAAAAATTGTAAAAAGGTTGGTCTTTTACGCCCGCTTCAAGACAGGTTGACTAATCAACCAACCTTGGGGTAAGCCGCCTTTTCTACTTATATTATTATTCTAATTATTTTTACTTAATTCTTTCTTATTCATAGAAACTGAGATTCAATATTCTTACTGCAATTCAAAAAATCATTATATTATCTATTAACTAAAAGTAATAAATATATGATTTTTCTAAATTTTATTTTATGGAAGCTGTTTTATTTCACTCATATAACTATCTGATTAAATTATTCAATCTTAATTGCAAAAAATAATATACATAATATATATTTATTATCTTCCTTTCCTATAAAGTATTATAAAGGGAAAAGAGGGGGCCACCTCGTGTATCAGGAATATTTCAAGGACCTCTTGTAGTTGTGGAAATTAAACCTGCTACATTGAATATAAATCAAAATAATCAGTTTGCTGGTTTAAATCATGAAGAACCATATGAACATCTAACTATTTTTTATGAATTATGCAACATGATTGGTTTTGAACCCAATCAAGAAGAATCTGTGTACATGAGACTATTTCCTTTTTCTTTGGTTGGGAAGGCAAAAGAATGGTTTAAGTCTTGTACTCCTGGTAACTTTATAAACTAGTCCGATGTCAAAAGAAAATTTTTAGAAAGGTTTTATTCCCCTTCGAAATATTTTAAAGCTATGACAGCCATTCACTTATTTTCATAAAATCATGATTAGTCATTAGGAGAAGTATTGCAATGATTCAAAGCATTGTTGAGAAAGTGTCCAAACCATAAATTGGACGATGGTGAAAAGGTAAGAATAGTCTATCATGGTTTATTGCCTAGTTTAAGATGATGTTAGATGCCTGTGTAGGTGGTTCATTAATGAACAAGACAACAGAGGAGGAAATAGCTATAATGGAGTCCATGTCAACTAGCGACAGACAAGCAAAACATGAAAGAGGTAATGTTTCCCGGAAACCAGGTATGTTAGAGTTAGGAGTAAATGATGTGGTCCTGGCTCAACAAAAATTATTGATACAACAAACTGAAGCAATGAGCAAGCAATTGCAGAAGCTATAGATTGCTCAAGTGTCATCACAACCCCTACTCAGTTAAAATAATGTATACATTGTGTGGGTGAACAACCTTATGGATACTATGCATTGAATGATACTGAACCTGAGTAAGCCAACTTTTTGAATAACCAAAGGCAGCCTATCAGTAATTTTCCTTTTTATTCTAGTAATTATTTTTGTAACAATTATCAACAGGGCTAGAAGAATCAAAATTTTGGCTGAAGCAAGAAGCTGGACCTTCCAACAAACCTCCCAACAATCAGTTTCCACAACAACCACTTAATGATCAAAATACTAGGCTGACAAGGATAGAAAATTCTATCCAATAATTGTTGCAATATATGAAAATGAATGAACCCACACAAAAAGTGTCAGATTTACAATTGGGACAACTAGTAAAGGAAGTAGCTGAAATGAAAAGTTCTGGTTTTTCTACCAATACCCAGAACCCAAGGGAACAATGTCAAGCTATTTTCACTAGGAATGGTAAAATTATAGGAACTGATTGTAAAGAAAATTTTAAAGAGAGTGAAGAGAGTAAAAAAGAAAAGAGTGAAGTATAAAAGAAAGAAAAAGAAAGTGAAGAAAAAGAAAATAAAGAAAGAGAAATAAAAGAAAAACAAGAAAAACAAAAAAATCAAAGAAATAAAAAATAAAAAATCAATATCTGGGTCAGACACCTCCTGTCATGGATTTGCCTTATCCTTATGCATCTTCAAGAAAGGATAAGGAAAGAGAGTATAAAACATTCCTTGAGAGTTTTAAGCAGTTACAAATAAATATTCTTTTCTCGAAGGCATTGGAATAAATGCCAACATATGCAAAGTTTATGAAGGAACTGCTCATAAAGAAAAGAAGGTATAATGAAGAAATTGTGGAGCTTGAAGCAGGTTGTAATGCAATTTTACAATATAACATGTCGAAAATGTTAAAGGACCCTAGAAGTTTCACTATTCATGTTTCCATTAGAAGTGTAAATATTGGGAAGGCTTTATTAGACCTAGAGGCTAACATCAATTTAATGCCCCTAAGTATGATGAAGCGCACTGGTGATCTTGATCCACAAAGGATGAAGATGACTCTATAACTGGTAGACCGCTTAATCAAAAGACCCTATGGAATAGTGGAAGATGTACTTGTGAAGGTGGATAAGTTCTACTTCCATGTTGATTTCATGGTATTAGACATGGAGAAGGATACTGAAGTCCCCTTAACTCTTGGAAAACCATTCATGAAGACTGCTAGAGTGTTGATTCATGTGGACAATAGAAAACTTGAAGTCAAAGTGTATGATGAAGAGGGAAATATTGATGTTTTCAAAGCTCTCAAACATCCTAACCCAAAACAAGATTGTTTTAGAGTGGATGCCATTGATGAAGTTTGCCTTTCCATATCAAAAGGTATGTCTTATTCTGATCCCCTCAATAAATTATTGATTGACTTTGTTGATTATTTAAATAAGGAAGAGGAAAGACAGATAGATAGGTGTCGCAACCTGGATCGCGACAGCGCAGCCGACCCTCAAAATGATTTTTGTTTCGAAAAGAAAAACAGGGAGTCACCACCAACGTTTTTATCCATAGGAAAAACATTGGAAAAAAACTAAGTTCAGTGAAAGCACTGGTAGAAATTATGAGATTCAAGTTCGGGAGTCGATTACGAGTAGGGAAGGTATTAGCACCCTACATCGCCTGTCAAAAATAGTACCAAGATTGAAAACGCGCAACATAAATAGCCTTACAAAAGATGTTTTATTTCTTCCCTTTTATTGTTGTACTTTGCATAAAAACAAAAGGAAATAGAAGGAACAAACTGAACAAACATGTAGTGTAGGTCAACAGGACGTCGCGTCCAAGTTAACCTCGACTTTGGTATAAAACATAGAAAGAGAGGAATACTAACAAGACGTTGCGTCTAAATTAGTCATCCTTTAATCACATATGGGGTTAGAAACGGGAAGGGGATAAACGGGACGTCTCGTCCCAAGTATCCCGTTCCTTATGGGAAAATCAACAAGACGTCACGTCTAAATTGATTTTCATAGAATTTAATCAAGACACGGGGTCAAAGATGGGAAGGGGATAAGCGGGACGTCTCGTCCCAAGTATCCTATTCCTTATGGGAAAATCAACAAGACGTCACGTCTAAATTGATTTTCATGGGCTTGATAAAAGGGCGGTTACAAAGGAAATATAAACAAAATAAAATAGGAATGAAATGGGAATGAAATGGGAAAGGTGGGGATAAAAAGAGAGATGGGCCTGACAGGATTTAAAGTCCTGCTCCTACGTATTCTTGAGTTACCAAGAAATCAGGGTTACGTAGTTCTTTGGTGATGTTTTTTTAGGAAGAGGCTAAAAGATTAATGGTGGATGATGTTTTTTTTGACTAGTCTAAACGTGAAACACTTGTTTTTTTGTTATTTATTTATTACGAACCTAGGAAGGGGTAAAAAAGAAAAGAAAAGAAAATAACAGAAATTTATTTAAGTGGAAAAATGGAAAACCGAGTGAAAAATAGAATATCGAGTGAAAAGTGGAATACCGAGTGAAAAAGTGGATTACCGAGTGAAAAGTGGAATATCGAGTGATGGAGTAAGAGACTGTAGAGGGGGTCAGAAACTGACTGAAGGTGTTTAGAGGAAAAGAGAAGGGTGCTGGACGGTGTTAGAGGAGAGAGGACAGTGAGGTTTTGTGGAGGATGACTGGATAGTATGGGATTTGGGAAGTGTTGGGACAGTATGGAGTTGGTGTAGGCCTGGACACTGTGGGGAGTATGGTTTTGGATCAGTGCAGTTAAGAGGATCTTGGCAGAAGACTGAACAATACTGATGCTTTTGTTTCCAAGAAAAGATAAGTGTGTTAGGGATGGGTTCTTCAAGCTTAAGATTCCCAAGTGAATTTTTTGCCAGAGGTTCCTCCCTCCCAATTCCAGCCTCCCTGTGCCTCTTCAGCTAAGGCATTTATAGAGGCTTTAGGATATGGGGAGAGTGCTTGGACAGCACAGCCTTCCACTCAAAGTGGAGGCAGCCTGGCCACTAACAGAGAGTTGGGGACAGCGGCTGGTGGAGAATTTTTAATTTCTCCACTTTCGCCCCCCCGGTCTGCCACTCCCAGGATTCGAGGATCCACTTGGGCAGTGGGAATCCAAGTCAGCCTGGTGGAAATATGGAGTCGGCATTTCCCTTCTGACTCAGTTTGGCGCCCCAGTCGGTATACTGCCATAGTGGGAAATAATCCGAGTGGAAAAGTACTGAACGAGTGAAAGCTTGCTCGGTGTCTCTTTTCTGGTCGGCGTTGAGGTGCTGACTGAAGAGTTGGTGTTGGAGTGATTTATGGATGAGCAAAGCAGTTCTGATTGGAACACACAATCGAAACCGAGTGAAAGTGACCCGGAACTGACTGAAGAGCCTCGGAATTGACTAAAGAGTGGCTCGGAACTGCCTGAAGGGTGACTCGGTACTGACTGAAGGGTGATGAGTCGGAACTGACTGAAGAGGGATGACTCGGAACTCACTGAAGGGTGATGACTCGGAATTGGTTTGAAAAGGGATGACTTGGAATTGGTTGAAGAGGGATGACTCGAAATTGGTTTGAAGAGAGATGACTCAGAATTGGTTTGAAGAGGGATGACTCGAAATTAGTTTGAAGAGGGATAACTCAGAATTGGTTTGAAGAGGGATGATTCGAAATTAGTTTGAAGAGGGATGATTTGGAATTGGTTTGAAGAGGGATGACTTGGAATTGGTTTGAACAGGGATGACTTGGAATTATTTGAAGAGGGATGACTTGGAATTGGTTGAAGAGGGATGACTCGGAACCGGCTAAAGGGTGATGACTCGGAATTGGTTGAAGAGGGATGACTTGGAACTAGCTAAAGGGTGATGACTCAGAATTGGTTGAAGAGGGATGACTCGGAACTCACTAAAGGGTGATGACTTGGAATTGGTTGATATGGTGGCTCGGAAGTGGTTTAAGTATGGCTCGGTACTGACTGAAAAGTCTGCACTCGGTCCTGACTAAAAATTGGCTCAATCACTATTGACTGACGAGTAAGTGACTCGGAATTGGTGCAAATGATTCAATCAGTCCTGACTGAAGGATGACTCAGCATTGGTGCAAATGATTCAATCGGCCTGATTGAAGGATGACTCGGCCTTGGCGCAAATGATTCAATCGGCCTTCCTGATTGATTCAGTCAGGAATGTCTTTTTAATTGACTCAATCGGCATTTCAGAAATATTCTAGTCGGCCGTTGTGGTTTGAGGGGATGAGTGAAGAGGGACTCAGTACCGTTTAAAGTGTGGCTCGGAATCTGGCTGAAAAGGACTCGGAAGAAATTCAAATGATTCAATCGACCTTCCTGATTGATTCAGTCAGGCATGTCTTTTTAATTGACACAATCGGCATTTCAGAAATATTCTAGTCGGCCGTTGTGGTTTGAGGGGATGAGTGAAGAGGGACTCAGTACCGTTTGAAGTGTGGCTCAGAATCTGGCTGAAGAGGACTCGGAAGAAATTCAAATGATTCAATCGGCACTGATTGAAACGATCCAATCGACACTGATTGAAATGTTCAAATTGACATTTCCTGAAATTTTCACTCGGCTATTTCTCTAGGATTAAATTACTCGGAAAAACTTGTTCGGATTTCCTTGGGAGTCATTCGGTAGACACTTTCTTTAATCAGAAATCTGACTGGATTTTCACTCAGAATTTCCTTCAGTCGTCAACCATTCTTTCCATTTGAAAATCTGACCATTACTTCCTTTCCAATCAGAAATGGCAATCATCAATTGGAGGGGCTTTACTCAGCAGCACTCGGTTTCTCTGCGTGCATCAGTCTTCACTCAGAATCATTCTATATGTGCATCAATCCACTCAGATATCTGGGAGTCGTCCTTATTTTTACTCGGTTACCGACAGGTCAGAACCACTCTTTCTTTGACTTCACATTGACAGTCGTGAAGTAAGTTTCACTCGGAACCTCGTCACTCAGATTGAATCACAATGATTCACTCAGAATGTTGTCAACCGGTTTGGAAATAAGCTTCAACCCACTCGGATTCATACTTCAATCATGATGTGCTCGGATGTTGGGATTGTTTTACTTGGAGTCATCTTTTACATTTCAATCAGAAGGGTTTCAATCAATATTTGATCCTCGAATTAGTTGCAATCAGAAAGCTCCCACTCAGATTCACTTCAATCAGCAATCCTCTCCAGCATTGATCCTCCAACAGAGAACCTTCCACTTGGATTCACCTTCATCAGTGAAGTATTCCACTCGGCAACGCTCCATTCTGAGTAATTCTACTCGGATGTTTCTTCATTTTTAAGTGTCCATTCATGGCTTCCTCTGCCTCTGTTCTTATATCACTCAGCCACATCCCACTCAGAGACCTCCACTCGGAAATGATCATTCCGAGTCCTTTCACTTGGAAATGATCATTTCCGAGTCAGTTTTTTTTTTGAAATTCTTTTCATTTATAGATATCAATCAGAGCCTAGTAAAGTGACCAAAAATTCCCCATTTTGGTGAAAATTGACCGGACCGAAATAGGTGTTCACAGATGCCCCTCTTTACTTCTTTTTCATGAGAAAAGCATGAAGTTTCTTCTTGCTTTTGAAATGGAAAGGGAGTAAAGAAGTGAACACCATCGTTGAGCTCATGCAGAATCCAATAATCACGAAGGCCAGTATTGTTCCATTAAAATGAAGCAAGGTGTGGGAACCTAGGAATTCTTGTTTTCTCTTTTTTCCTTTCTTTTTTTTTTAATCCTAAATCTGGAAAAAAGAAGTGGGGCAGTGCTCCAATTTTTAGCAAGAAGTGGTTAATTGGGAATTATCGTTTGAATGACATGAAGCAGAATGATTGTCTTTCAGTTAACAAGAGGCGAGAGGATTGAGTGTCTATTCTCAATTGGTTGGAGATGAAGGGTGCCTCGTTTTGTGACTGGAAGAAAAAGGACGCCTTCTTAGACGACTGAAAGGTAAAAGGATGCCATTTGTTCGGCGACAGGAAAGTAAAGGTGAGGGTGTTGCCTCCCGAGTGACAGGAAGATAAAGGGTGCCATTTGATCGGCGACAGGAAGATAAAGGGTACCATTTGATCGCCGACAGGAAGATAAAGGGTGCCATTTGATCGGCGACGGGAAGATAAAGGGTGCCATTTGATCGGTGACAGGAAGGTAAAGGTTGCCATTTGATCGGCGACAGGAAGGTAAAGGGTGCCATTTGATCAACGACAGGAAAGTAAAGGGTGCCATTTGATCGGCGACAGGAAAGTAAAGGGTGCCATTTGATCGGCGACACGAAGATAAAAGGTGCCATTTGATCGGCGACGGGAAGATAAAGGGTGCCATTTGATCGACGACGGGAAGGTAAAGGGTGCCATTTAATCGGCGACAGGAAGGTAAAGGGTGCCATTTGATCGGCGACAGGAAAGTAAAGGGTACCATTTGATCGGCGACAGGAAAGTAAAGGGTGCCATTTGATCAGCGACAGGAAGGTAAAGGGTGCCATTTGATCGGCGAAAGGAAGGTAAAGGGTGCCATTTGATCGGCGACAGGAAAGTAAAGGGTGCCATTTGAGTGGCGATAGGAAGATAAAGGGTGAGGGTGTTGCCTCCCGATTGACTGAAAGGTAAAGGGTGCCATCTTCGGCGAAGGGTAAGAAAACCCTGAAAAGTGCCAGCTTTGGCGATTGAGGAAGAATCTTTCTTAAAGTGCCAGCTTTGGCGATTGGTTCCACTGGGAAGAGAATTTAGGAAGTGCTAGCTTCGGCGATTATGGTTCCACTAGTGAAGAGAAAAGGGAAGTGCCAGCTTTGGCGATTATGATTCCACTGGGGAAGAGAATTTGGGAAGTGCCAGCTTCGGCAATTATGGTTCCACTGGTGAAGAGAAAAGGGAAGTGCCAGCTTTGGTGATTATGATTCCACTAGGGAAGAGAATTTGGGAAGTGCCAGCTTCGGCGATTATGGTTCCACTGATGAAGAGAAAAGGGAAGTGCCAGCTTTGGCGATTATGATTCCACTAGGGAAGAGAATTTAGGAAGTGCCAGCTTTGGCGATTATGGTTGTCGGGGAACTGTCCCTTGATTTAAAAGAGAATGAACCTGGGGAGACCCCCTGGTTTGCCATGACTGAAGGTTATTAGGGAAAATGCTTCTTGATCGAAAGAGGAAACACTTGGGATGATGTCCCAGTTTGAGGAGGTTTGAAGGAATCTTGGGGAAACTGCTCCTTGACTGGAATAAAAGAAATCTGGGAAGATGCCCCAGTTCGAGTTGTTTGGGAAGTGTAATTCTACTGGGGAAGGATTTAGTGATTCGGGGTACTGTCTCTTAGGGTGAAAGAGAATGAACCTGGGGTGCCCCAGTTTGAATTATCTGCTTTGGAACCTTGGGGAACTGCCCCTTGAGTGAAAAAATGATGAACCTGAAGTGATGCCCTGGTTTGATTTGTTTGGGAAGTGTAATTCCACTAGGGAAGGATTTGGTTGGCATCTGTCTAGGTTCCACCCGCAGAAACATTTGGTGATTTGGGGTGCCGTCCTTTGATTGGAAAGAGAAATCTGGGGAAATGCCCCAATTTGAACAAGATCAAAAGATTTTGCAGGTATTATCCCTTGATTGGGAGAAAAGAAAGGATTTTGGGGAACTGCCCGTTGATTGAAAGAGGAGATACTTGGGGTGATGCCCCAGTTTGAGGTGATTGAAGGTTGGTGAACTACCCCTTAAAGGAATATAATGAGATACTCCAATTAGAATATGATTGAAAGAACCTTGAGGTACCGCCCCTTGATCGAGAAACAAATCTGGGGTGATGCCCCAGTTTGACATAACTGAATTTTGGGATACTGTCCCTAGACTAGAAGAGAAATCCGAGGAGATGCCCCAGTATGGAAAGATTGAAAGTCTTAAGAGTACTGTCCCTTGACTGAAACAGAAATCTGGGGAGATGCCCCAATTTAAACTATTTTGAAATTTAGGGTCCCAGTTCAAGCTGTATCAAAAATTTGGGGTATTGCCCCTTGGTTAAGAGAGAAATCTGGGGTACATCAGGGATGTATGGTGGGCTTACCAAAAAAGAGGAATATGGGTGGGGGTGCCCCAGTTTGAGTTGCCTGAGAGTGTAGTTCACTGGGGAAGAATTCGGTGATTCAGGGCACCGCCTTCTCGATTGAGAATGGATTTGGGGTGATGCCCCAGTTTTTTTTAGAAAGATTGAAGAATCAAGGGGTATCGCCCTTTGGCTGAGTGAAGGATCTGGGGTGATGCCCCAGTTATTGGAAAGATTGGAAGATTTAGGAGTACTACCCCTAAACTGGGAGAAGGGTCTGGGGTGATGCCCCAGTTATTGGAAAAAGTGAAGATTTAGGGGTACTACCCCTAGGCTGGGAGAAGGATCTGGGGTGATGCCCCAGTTATGGGAATGGGAAGATTTAGGGGTAATACCCCTAGGCTGGGAGAAGGATAGAAACGGGGAAACGTCTCTTGACTGGGACAGGAGAAATGTCGGGGAGATACCCCAATTTGAGTTGTTTGGTGATCATGGATACCGTTCCTTGACAGAGAGAGACCTGGGATGATGCCCTAGTTCAAACCCTCTACTTCTTGAAATTCAGGGCGTTGCCCCTTGGCCGACAGAAGGCCGGGAAGTGATGCTCTAGAGGAATGATAGACTTGGAGATAAAATCCCAAGTTTGAAAGAATTGGGGTTGACAGGACGTCTCATCCAAATTAACCCATACTTGGTCGTCGCCTAGGAACGGGATTCACCTGACTGTTGAGATCCCCATTCTTGGTTGATTTTTGGAAATGCAACCTCTAACATGCCTCATGAATGAGACAGAAACCTTAAGAAGATACCAGCTATGACTATGAGGTATTGATGGAAACCTCAAAGCACAATGAAAACTTAGAAAGGCGTCATGTTCATCTATAGAAAGGTATTTTGTCCAATGATTGGGGTGGGCTATGAGAAGGATACCCGAGGAGAACCGGTTTCAATGAGTGAAGATGAGAGTGAGCCTTAGAGACTAATGGATAAACTTAGGAAAGTGCTAGTCTTGGCGGTTGAGACTTGACATATCTACTTGTCATGACATCCTGCAAGAAAGGTAAGTGGTGCAAAACAAATTGGAACTTAAAGAGACCTCCTGCAAAGTCACAAACCTTAGAGATTCAAAGTGACCCATGACTGAAACAGAGCAGATGAAGCATCCCAAGCTTTGGAAATATGTGAGGCCCAGTCTTCAAAATGATTGCTTAAGGTGAGAACAAGTAACAGGAATATCTTGTCCTCACGATTTTAAACTTTCATTACCTTTTCAATTTTATATGTTAAGGAAACAAACATATGTCTTACAAATCAAGGAAAATCTCAATACGAACACATATCAAAGAGGTGAGATTGTATTGTAAGTTGAGTGGAGGGTGGGAAAAGGGGGACCAGAGAAGTAAGTGAAGTTGCATAGGAAATATGATAATTGGGTAGAATAGGAACGATTTCACAAATCCTCTAGTGAACTGTTGAGAACAAGGTGTATCTCAATCCCACATCATGACTTCGAATTCACCATTTGACCATGCCTCTGAAAAAGGTAGTCGGACTATGGTCCTTATGCCTTAACTTGGAATCAGACCATTCCCATAAGAATCTTTAAATTATTCTGCCAAAATCTTGATCCCAATTTATCGCCTGAGCTGCCTATTCAGGTTTTCAGCCTATCAGATTGCTCTAACTTTTGCCTAAGCTGCCTTTTCAGGTTTTCAACCTAGCGAGCTTTTCTTTTCTTGTGACGTCTTCCACCCTTTTTCTTTCTTTTTTTTTCAAGGTTGCGCCCTTCATAACAAAGGTTCAATCTGATTCGACAATGAGCTTTTCTTGATTTAGTCTCGGCCCGTGGGGGAATGGATGTTATTTCAAATAGGAAAGTTTTCTCCAACACCATGTATCCAAGGAAAAAGGAATGAGCCCTTTTTCGGCACCAATGAGGGGACTTGTTCCAAGTCTTTGTCTTTTTGTTTACTCTTTCATCTCTTTTTGTTATTTTTTTTTGAATGTTTCCTTTTTTTGGTTTTTTTTTGTTTTTTTTGTTTGAATGTTTTTTGAATGTCCCCCTTGGTACCTTTGTTATGGTCTAGCTGTTTTATTTACTCTCAGCCAATGTGGCAAAGAACTATGATATTAATGGTATCACAGTAGACCATTCCCTTGGTTACACTGGTAGGGGAATAGTTATACTCCCCTAGGGTTGGCGTGTTGATTGCGACACAGATGAAACATTGTTTTTGTCGCGTTCTTAGCTTGATAACATTTATGCCCCCATATGGAAAAGTGATAATTTGATCTATGAATCAGCTCGCCATAATTGGTATATGCGTAGGGCACCAACCTTGACCTCTTTTTTTTGTTTTTTTGTTTTTGGTTTTTTTTTTGGTAGAGTATTTCTTGACCATATTTACATTTATGGGTCTTAGCAAGCCTTTGTTATCCATATTGGTCAATACTAACATTCCTTTGAAGGGTAAATACTCTATTAAGAGGTCTGGCATTATCTTTATTCATGTAGACTGTATGCCACTACCATCATACTATAACATCTTCTAAGGCTACTCAATTGATTTTCCAGTTGTTTATGAATCTTTTTCACTCTGGGTGTTGACCTTGTTGAGCGCTTCGGGATAAAACTAGAAACATCCTGGTTAATTCGGCCAAGGAACTATTGTCTTTGCTACCCTCTTCGTCAGCGTGATCAAACAAGCGGTCAGAGTCATGACATAGGATTACGATCTCATTGTTCTCAAAAGGATCATTTTTGGATGAATGTTTTTTAGTGTATGATAGAAAGAGGAAAACAAAAGAGAACCAATGGATAAAGGGAATGTCAAAACCAATAAAGGAAGCAAAGGGAAACATTTTGAAATTTGATACGCATTTATTGAGAAAACCCTGGAATGATAAAAATATGCTTTTGCCCTTATTACATAAAATATCTCAACGCCTTAGGCATAGCGTTTGGGTTGGAAAGTCATGAAAATTTAAAGTCGTAAAGAGCTAGATGGTCTCTTGGTCACGAACTTCTCCACTTGGCGTGCAAATCAGAGAGCTTGCATCCTCTCCATGCCTTCAGTCCCTCCTTATCATACTGATCCCAGAATTCTCATGATTAGACCTGGGGTTTATGATTATATTGGGACTCCCTTCTTGGAAATCTAGCCATTTGGCTTTAATCAGATCCCTTACTTTGAATTTTAAGGCATAAGAATCCTCAGTAGAGTGCCCTGGGGCTCCAGCATGGTAATCACATCGGGTATTAGGATTATAACCTTTGGGGTAAGGAGGAAACATTGGTTTCAATGGACAGGGTACCGCAAGGGAATTACAGATAAGGTGAGGCAAAAGTTCCGTGTAGGTTATGGGAATGGGGTCGAACCGGACCGGCGTTCGACTATCAGTGGGTTTTATTGGGCTTTGGTCTGGATTAGGTGGCTGAGTCTGCCCTAGCGGGGAATAGTAAGGTTGTGGAAAAGAGGGCTTAATAGTAGGTGAATGAGAATGGGAAGATGTTCGAGGGATATATGGTCGAAAGTAGGGTTGGAATGGGAAAAGATTGGAGTCCTGGTCTGGGGTGATGGTGGCCATGTAAGGTGTAGGGAGATTGGCAGGTTGAAAGGGAGTATGAGTCATTAGCCTGGGTTGGGCCCTTTTTTGATTATAGGAAGTGGAATTAGCATTTCCTTTTCTTTTCCCCTTATCTCTCGATGCAGACATTCTTGTGATAGGTGCCTCAGGCGACTGGGAGGATTGTGAAATATGGGGGTCCATTGTTTGCAAATCATGATCCTCATGTTGTTATGGAACAGGGAAGAGTATTCTGAGGGTATTGCATAAGGCAGGTTATTGTTTGAGCCTATGAAGGCGTGTTGTGGTGCATAAGACATGCCATAGGTTGGATAAGGGTCAATGATGGGATCGGTCCTATTGATAGTGATGGGAGATGTCATGGAAGAGGGAATTTGCATTTTTGTCAGACCACAAGGATGGAGAGGGGTGGTTGGTAAATGTTGGTCATTCTTGACACCCGCAGAGGGTTTCTCCTCTATGATCTTCTTTCCTAAAAGTCTGGTCATCTCTGCCACTTGTTCCTTTAGCTGGTTAACTTCACTCCTGAGGTTTTCAATTTCTTGCTCTCTTTCAGCCATGAGTCTTCTTTGAAAGTCTAGTAAGAGTGTCTTTCGGTTCGTTGAAAGAAAAACAAGAAATGTCAGGTGAAAATAGAAGGAAGGAGAATGTCGTGGAAAACAATTACAGGCTTTGGCGAGTATTCTTTGACTATTCCTTAGAACTTATTATTCAAAAGTACTAGGTATGGTAAACATGGAAATTAATATGGGATAATTATGAAGACAAAAGAAATCTTTCATCTTGAGGCGGGAGCCCCAAGCTCAAACATTTTCTTCGGGCAACTACAGCCCTTATTTCTTAAGTTCAATCCCATGTTAATTTCTATAGATACTTAAAGGGTATTCGTTAAGCTCTGAATAGCCTTCCACGAAAATGAGGATAAAGAGAAGAAATTAGTTGATGTCATGTTTTGGAACCGGTACTTCCCCATTGATTTAATATAAAGCAATTTTCTTGGGGAAACAACGATTACCAAGGGTCCAAGTCGCAATAGTCATAAATTTTTTAATCGTCATCAACGCCCCTGCTGGAGTGGAAATAAAGTTATATTTTTTGATTTTTTGACGATTAGGAAAATCTATGATTCAGGACTCAGAGGTACACGACCAAAAGAGGATTATCTATTCACCCGAAGAATACTGTGTGTTTCAAAATGAGTCATTATTTCAAAAACTCAGTAAATCTACGGGTGGTAGATAATTCATTTTTTTGGATAAAAGGGAAAGCAAAAATGATGTAAGGTAAAGTAAAGTTTGCCCTTTTATGGCCTAGGTCGGGTTTTGTTAAAAGTCTTTTCTAGGCCCTATGGCATGTCTAAAAGTGACTCTCCACACCGGGTGGTTTCCACTAGACATCTAGAAGGTCACCAGAGCCAAGATCCTAACCATGACAGGGACGCAAACAGTGGGGAATCCACTAGGTGTGTATATCATGAGAGGTCGAACTCTAGTTGAGGTTCTCACGAACACCGGATAGGAAGTACATCCCATACGATTCCGTTACCAACCTCTCCTAACTTAAGCTGTATTTGGGGCCCGGGTATAGGGCGCCACTCATAGGTGTGTGCAAATAATTGTGAGTGTAGTGTGTGGAAGAGCAGTCCATACCTTTTACCTTACCCCATTCTGCACAAAGAACAAACACAAAACAAATATACAAAGTCGTCTACCCTAGGGTTCAATGATTACAGAAAAGTAACATGGTCTTCTACCCTAGGGTTCAACAAACATGCAAAACATAGACAACGAAACAAATAACAAGATACAATTAAAACAAGAACAAACATTCACAATAATCAACAGAAAGTAAAACAAGGGGAAGAAATCCGAGATAGCAACGGCTATATAAAAAGAACATGCACTTTCAATCAAACTGGCCTGACTCTCTTAAGTGTCCCCAGCGGAGTCGCCATCTGTCGCAACCTGGATCGCGACAGCGTGGCCGACCCTCAAAATGATTTTTGTTCCGAAAAGAAAAACAGGGAGTCGCCACCAACATTTTTATCTATAGGAAAAACATTGGAAAAAAACTAAGTTCAGTGAAAGCACTGGTAGAAATTGTGAGATTCAAGTTCGGGAGTCGGTTACGAGTAGGGAAGGTATTAGCACCCTACATCGCCTGTCAAAAACAGTACCAAGATTGAAAACGCGCAACATAAATAGCCTTACAAATGATGTTTTATTTCTTCCCTTTTATTGTTGTACTTTGCATAAAAATAGAAGGAAATGGAAGGAACAAACTGAACAAACATGGAGTATAGGTCAACAGGACGTCGCATCCAAGTTAACCTCGACTTTGGTATAAAACATAGAAAGGGAGGAATACTAACAAGACGTTGCGTCTAAATTAGTCATCCTTTAATCACATATGGGGTTAGAAATGGGAAGGGGATAAACGGGACGTCTCGTCCCAAGTATCCTGTTCCTTATGGGAAAATCAACAAGACGTCACGTCTAAATTGATTTTTATGGAATTTAATCAAGACACGGGGTCAAAGATGGGAAGGGGATAAGCGGGACGTCTCGTCCCAAGTATCCCATTCCTTATGGGAAAATCAACAAGACGTCACGTCTAAATTGATTTTCATGGGCTTGATAAAAGGGCGGTTACAAAGGAAACATAAAGAAAATAAAATAGGAATGAAATGGGAAAGGTGGGGATAAAAAAAGAGATGGGCCCGACAGGATTTAAAGTCCTGCTCCTACGTATTCTTGAGTAACCAAGAAATCAGGGTTACGTAGTTCTTTGGTGATGTTTTTTTTAGGAAGAGGCTAAAAGATTAATGGTGGATGATTTTTTTTTGACTAGTCTAAACGTGAAACACTTGTTTTTTTGTTATTTATTTATTACGAACCTAGGAAGGGGTAAGAAAGAAAAGAAAAGAAAATCACAGAAATTTATTTAAGTGGAAAAATGGAAAACCGAGTGAAAAATGGAAAAACCGAGTGAAAAATAGAATACCGAGTGAAAAATTAAATACCGATTGAAAAGTGGAATACCGAGTGAAAAAATGGATTACCGAGTGAAAAAGTGGATTACCGAGTGAAAAGTGGAATACCGAGTGATGGAGTAAGAGACTGCAGAGGGGGTCAAAAACTGACTGAAGGTGTTTAGAGGAAAAGAGAAGGGTGCTGGACGGTGTTAGAGGAGAGAGGACAGTGAGGTTTTGTAGAGGATGACTGGATAGTATGGGATTTGGGAAGTGTTGGGACAGTATGGAGTTGGTGTAGGCCTGGACACTGTGGGGAGTATGGTTTTGGATCAGTGCAGTTAAGAGAATCTTGGCAGAAGACTGAACAATACTGATGCTTTTGTTTCCAAGAAAAGATAAGTGTGTTGGGGATGGGTTCTTCAAGCTTAAGATTCCCAAGTGAATTTTTTGCCAGAGGTTCCTCCCTCCCAATTCCAGCCTCCCTGTGCCTCTTCAGCTGAGGCATTTATAGAGGCTTTAGGATATGGGGAGAGTGCTTGGACAGCACAGCCTTCCACTCAATGTGGAGGCAGCCTGGCCACTAACAGAGAGTTGGGGACAGCGGCTGGTGGAGAATTTTTAATTTCTCCACTTCCGCCCCCCTGGTCTGCCACTCCCAAGATTCGAGGATCCACTTGGGCAGTGGGAATCCAAGTCAGCCTGGTGGAAATATGGAGTCGGCATTTCCCTTCTGACTCGGTTTGGCGCCCTAGTCGGTATACTGCCACAATGGGAAATAATCTGAATGGAAAAGTGCTGAACGAGTGAAAGCTTGCTCGGTGTTTCTTTTCTGGTCGGTGTTGAGGTGCTGACTGAAGAGTTGGTGTTGGTCTGATTTATGGATGAGCAAAGCAGTTCTGATTGGAACGCACAATCGGAACCGAGTGAAAGTGACCTGGAACTGACTGAAGAGCCTCAGAATTGACTAAGGAGTGGCTCGGAACCGCCTGAAGGGTGACTCGGTACTGACTGAAGGGTGATGAGTCGGAACTGACTGAAGAGGGATAACTCAGAACTCACTAAAGGGTGATGACTCGGAATTGGTTTGAAAAGGGATGACTCGGAATTGGTTGAAGAGGGATGACTCGGAATTGGTTTGAAGAGAGATGACTCAGAATTGGTTTGAAGAAGGATGACTCGGAATTGGTTTGAAGAGGGATGACTCAGAATTGGTTTGAAGAGGGATGATTCGGAATTGGTTTGAAGAGGGATGACTCAGAATTGGATTGAACAGGGATGACTTGGAATTGGTTGAAGAGGGATGACTTGGAATTGGTTGAAGAGGGATGACTCAGAACCGGCTAAAGGGTGATGACTCGGAATTGGTTGAAGAGGGATGACTCGGAATTGCTAAAGGATGATGACTCAGAATTGGTTGAAAAGGGATGACTCGAAACTCAGTAAAGGGTGACGACTCAGAATTGGTTGAAATGGTGGCTCGGAAGTGGTTTAAGTATGGCTCGGTACTGACTAAAAAGTCTGCACTCGGTCCTGACTGAAAATTGGCTCAATCACTATTGACTGACAAGTAAGTGACTCGGAATTGGTGCAAATGATTCAATCAGTCCTGACTGAAGGATGACTCAGCATTGGTGCAAATGATTCAATCGGCCTGATTGAAGGATGACTCGGCATTGGTGTAAATGATTCAATCGGCCCTAATTGAAGGATGACTCGGCCTTGGCGCAAATGATTCAATCGGCCTTCCTGATTGATTCAGTCAGGAAAGTCTTTTTAATTGACTTAATCGGCATTTCAGAAATATTCTAGTCGGCCGTTGTGGTTTGAGGGGATGAGTGAAGAAGGACTCGGTACCGTTTGAAGTGTGGCTCGGAATCTGGCTGAAGAGGACTCGGAAGAAATTCAAATGATTTAATCGACCTTCCTGATTGATTCAGTCAGGAATGTCTTTTTAATTGACTCAATCGGCATTTCAGAAATATTCTAGTCGGCCGTTGTGGTTTGAGGGGATGAGTGAAGAGGGACTCAGTACCGTTTGAAGTATGGCTCGGAATCTGGCTGAAGAGGACTCGAAAAAAATTCAAATGATTCAATCGGCACTGATTGAAACGATCCAATCGACACTGATTGAAATGTTCCAATCAACATTTCCTGAAATTTTCACTCGGCTATTTCTCTAGGATTAAATTACTCGAAAAAACTTGTTCAGATTTCCTTAGGAGTCATTCGGTAGACACTTTCTTCAATCAGAAATCCGACTGGCTTTTCACTCAGAATTTCCTTCAGTCGTCAACCATTCCTTCCATTTGAAAATCTGACCATTACTTCCTTTCCAATCAGAAATGCCAATCATCAATTGGAGGGGCTTTACTCAGCAGCACTCGGTCTCTTTGTGTGCATTAGTCTTCACTCAGAATCATTCCATATATGCATCAATCCACTCAGATATCTGGGAGTCGTCCTTATTTTTACTCAGTTACCGACAGGTCAGAACCACTCTTTCTTTGACTTCACATTGACAGTCGTGAAGTAAGTTTCACTCGGAACCTCATCACTCGGATTGAATCACAATGATTCACCTAGAATGTTGTCAACCGGTTTGGAAATAAGCTTCAACCCACTCGGATTCATACTTCAATCATGATGTGCTCGGATGTTGGGATTGTTTTACTCGGAGTCATCTTTTACATTTCAATTAGAAGGGTTTCAATCAACATTTGATCCTCGAATTAGTTGCAATCAGAAAGCTCCCACTCGGATTCACTTCAATCAGCAATCCTCTCCAGCATTGATCCTCCAACAGAGAACCTTCCACTCAGAATGGCTTTGACAGGGAACCTTCCACTCGGATTCACCTTCATCAGTGAAGTATTCCACTCGACAACGCTCCATTCTTAGTAATTCTACTCGGATGCTTCTTCATTTTTAAGTGTCCATTCATGGCTTCCTCTGCCTCTGTTCTTATATCACTCAGCCACATCCCACTCAGAGACCTCCACTCGGAAATGATCATTCCGAGTCCAGACTTTGGATGGAGCAGACATTATTAGTAGTTTATTAACTAAAACAGAAGAAGCAAGACTGGTGGAGGTATTAAAAGATAATCAAGAAGCCATTGGATGGACACTAGAAGATTTGAAAGGTATAAGTCCATCTTATTACATGTACAGGATTTTATTAGAAGGTGATTTCAAGCCTGTAACTCAACCTCAAAGATGCCTCAATCCCATAATGAAAGAGGTAACAAAGAAAGAGGTTCTAAACTTGTTGAAAGCAGGTATCATCTATCATATTTCTAATAGTGCGTGGGTAAGCCCGGGGAGGTATGATAGTAATTGTAAATGATAAAAATGAATTAATTCCAACAAGAACTGTCACCAACTAGAGAATGTATATAGACTATAGGAAACTAAACCAAGCAACTAGAAAAGATCATTTTCCCCTTCTCTTTATGGATCAAATGCTTGAAAGATTGTCCAGATACGCTTACTACTATTTTCTTGATGGTTATTATGGATATAACCAAATTGTTGTGGATCCCTTAACTAGGAAAAGACTACTTTTACATGTCCTTTTGGTATCTTTGCTTACAGAAAAATGCCATTTGGATTATTCAATGCACCTGCTACTTTTCAAAGATGTATGTTTGCTATTTTTGCAGATTTAGTTGAAAAGAGCATAGAAATATTCATGGATGACTTCTCCATGTTTGGGAACTCCTTTGATACATGCCTATCCAACTTGGGCACCATATTGAAGTTGTGTATTAATACAAATCTAGTTTTAAATAAGGAGAAATGTCACTTCATGGTGACAGAAGGAATTGTACTTGTTTATAAAATCTCTGTGAAAGGTATTGAAGTTGACCAAGCAAAAATTGAGGCAATATCAAAACTCCTACCCCCTGTGAATGTAAAAAGGATTAGAAGTTTTTAGGACATGTTGGGTTTTATCGAATGTTCATTAAGGATTTTTCAAAAATTGCTAAACCTTTGACAAACCTTTTGAAGAAGGATGTTGAATTTAAGTTTGATGATGCATGACTTAAAGCTTTTAATTCTTTAAAAGAAAAATTGATTTTTACTCTAGTTATTGTTGCTCCTAATTAGAATCTGCCCTTTGAACTTATGTGTGATGCAAGTGATTATGTTGTAGGAGCTATTTTAGGTCAAAGGTATAAAAATATTTTTAAGGTTATACATTATGCTAGTAAAGTTTTAAATGAAAATCAAGTGAATTATGCAACCACTGAGAAAGAATTACTAGCCATAGTGTATGCCTTAGAATGGTTTATGGAAAATCTTGTCACCTCCATGTAGAAATGGAACACAAAGCATACTGGGTATTGAGTTAGAGGAAGTTGCCATTATTTGAGTTAGAGGAAGTTGCCATTATTTGAGTTAGAGGAAATGCAGAATAATGCTTATGAATCATCCAGGTGCTATAAGGACAAGGTTAAAGCTTACAATGATAAGAAATTAAGGAAAAAATCTTCACACCAGGTCAGCAGGTCTTATTGTTTAATTCAAGATTAAAATTTTTTCCTGGTAAATTGAAATCAAAATGGTAAGGCCCATTTGTGATTAAAGAGGTTAAACCATACAGAGCAGTTGAAATTAAGGATCCAACTTCCAAAAGAAGTTAGATGGTTAATGGACACAGGTTGGAGCCTTATTTGGGTCGTGAGATTAATAAACTCACCACCATTTGTTACTTAACAGATTTGTGATTTGTAGGTGATGTCAGTAACTCAAGCGCTTAATGGGAGGTAACCTATTTTTTAGTTTATTGATTTACTTTTAAATAAATATATATATATAAAAAATTAAAAATTAAAATAAAAAATTGGTGTGTTTTAATTAAATGAAGAATTTTAGGAATAAAAAGGGTTTTTAAAAGGCTTAAAATTGGGTTTTAAATTCAAAAATAAAAAAGATGGAAATTTAAACTCCCACACGTAGCGTCAAAGCCACGTGTAGCGTGGGGTTAAAATTTCAGACCTGACGTGTAGTGTCCTACCCACGCGTAGTGTCAGGTCTTATGTTCAGTTTTTTTAAAAAAATTGAATCCCATTCATAGAGAAGCCTATTTTAAAATTTTAAAAACCTACATTTGCGTCTTTGTGCTTTCTTTCTTCAGAATCCTAAACTTCCAAACCTTAAAATCCTTCAAAAACCCCACATTCTCCCTCTTTTGCATCAACAATCCAAGTAAGTGTTTCGAACTCTTCTCTTCTAAATTTTTCATTTTAATTCATAGAATACATGAGGTTAGGTTAGTTTAGGAAGAATTAGTGACCTATAGGACTGATTGGTTTGTTGTTTTTGATTGATTGGAGTGAAATGGGGTTGCTGTTGTGCAACCCCAATTTTTGGGTCTTAAACACTACGAGCTCACGCGTAGCTTGAGGAAACAAGGTTGACTACGTGTCAGGCCCCTGTTTTCAGATTTTTAATTTTTGTGTTTTTGTGGTCTTTTCTATTTTTAATTGTTCAAAATGTGTGTTTTATGATTTAATGTTATTTTGATTAGATTTTAATGTTATGTTAGATTTTATATTTTACTTTTAATATTTTTAAAATGTGTGCTTCTTTAATGTGTTTTATTAATATGTGTTTTATTTTTAAAATTTTTATTTTTATTTCTTTTAATTATCAAATTAGTTGTTATTTGACATTCTATAATTTGTGTGTTTTTTGTGTTTTAAAATAATATTTTTCTTGGTTTTTAACTTGTTTATATATGTGTTTGTTTTCTAATTTTAAAGTAAGTAATACATGTATGTTTGTTGTGTAAAATATTTTCATTTATGCATGTTTGGTTGTTAAAATGTTGTTTAAATTGTGTATATTATTTTAATTTCAAATTTTCTTACAAATGGCACTGAAGAAATCCATTCCTATTATTGGTCCAAAGAGGAGGAAGAGAACTGACACTACTTCCTCTAAGAACCTAGATATACAAGAAGAGCAGGGGGAGCAGCTTGGACCTCGGGATATCCCAAGTTCAAGACAGATACGAAATAGGCCAGGTTTCATCATATCAAAGGCTATAAACTGATCTGGGAGAGAGTACTTGATTTGGGACCCAATGACTATCCTGAGTTACAAGATGAGATTCAGAGGAGAGGATGAGGATCACTATTTTCTCTACATTGCAAGTGTTGGTGTATGCACTACGAGCTATTAATGTATCAATTTTAACTTATCAATAAAATTAGTATTTTCAGTTTTAGACTAATGCTATTTATCCTGGAATAATAGGTCATATGAGAATTATTCCTAAAACGTCCCTAATCAAGTATTTACATGGGGACATGTAAATACATTAAGATTAGTGTGTGAATGTACTAATGATTTGATCTCACAAATCATGGATATATGATATCAAGTTTTTACACGGGTACACATTAAGAGTAATGTTGTACTGGACAGACCCACCATGAGAACGTTGCATGGATCGTTACATGAGTGCCATAAATGGTTCTCAATGTGATAATGGTATATAGTCCTTCGATCTGAAGTCACTACGATTCCTACATAAGGAGTTTATTATTTTAATACAATCAAATATTATCTGTAATAAGATGACCATAAAGATTGTGATTAGGCAATAGATAAATTATACAGAGGTATGTAAGTGATGTAGATGGAATTTGTCTCTCCTATGTGACAAGAGTGATATCTATGGGCCACTTGATGGAGTGAGACTAATGAAATGCATGGCCATGCTAGGACAAATAAATATTAGATATTTATTCTGTAAAGTCTACTCTGGTATCAAGTAAAATGAATTGGGTCATACAAGGATGACAACGACCATGCCTTGGGCCCAATTAGATATCGTGACAAAAGGAATAAATATATAAAATAATTATCACTTATAGGTCATGTCGATGATAAATAATATTCAGACATAATGATGTATTGCTAGATACCACTCTTATTTTATATTAATAATAAAATAGTTTATTATTAATATTACCGAATATTTTACCTATAGGGTCACACACATAGAGTAAGCCCACCAGAGGATAGTTTTATTTTAGTTAGACTGAAAAATAAAACTATTTGGGCCTAACTCATTTAGAATGAGTCAGGAGCCTAATGTTTAATGAGAGCTCAGGTCAAGATCTAAGCCTATATATAGAGCATGAGATGCTCATAGGCTGCTGCTCAGAAATTAGACCATAAACAAATTTCTGTACTAGCATTCGGAGCTCTGTTTTTCTGGTGGGAGTGCTCGTGTGGACTCCTAAGGGCGAAGCTACAATTGCTTCGATTGAGGAACTCGTTCTGCGTCTGCAAGGGGTAAACCCTAGCTGAAATTTTAATTTAGCATAATGCCTTGAGACATTTGTGTTTGCAATTCTTTTGGGAATCCTTTGTGTTTCCGCTGCCTGACCCTAATGGGATTCCCTAACAGTAAGAGACCCTATCCTAGTAATGAAATTCTATGTCAATGCCTACAGGACGAGACAAGACTCACCAAACATTAGTCAGAGGAAGAGTGCTTAGGTTAGAGGTAGGCATATAGCCTACGATCATGATATGATTAGTACCCTTTTGGGTAATCCTTGGGAGCCCACTCCTAAGGATGATACTTATTTCTGGCAGAAAAATAGAAACAAGATTGCCACTAAGGATAGTGATCTAGGTTATGACCTAGAGCACGTTGCTCATTTTTTAAGCAAGGAAGGGATCTATTTTAACCTTAGCAGGGTTAATAGAGCACCTTCTAACCTACTAAAGATGCAGATGACACTAATCTCCTAGGCATGGATGTACTTGATGCTCCAAAACATCGTGCCAATGACTCACCTCTCCAGCTTGCCAGTTGACAGATGTTGTTTATTATTTTCCATTTTGCAGGGACACACCATTGACATTGCTACTCTCATTTTTTAGCCAGATTGACCAGTATGCCCTTGGGTATAAGGTGAATCACCTAGTGCTATTTCCACTTATCATTTATGCCTTACTGAGAAGGCAGGAAGTGTAGGTACCTTCTCTAGAGTTTACTAGTTCATCGGGGTGAGTACCCAATGTTCTGGTGAACAGGATTTACTTAGTTCAGCATTGTGAGCTCCCACCTGTTAAGAAGGAGGCCCAGCCCAGACCAAGGCATAGGAGACCACCTTAGGTGACTTCCAATGATGTTGTCCTTCAGGAGCTGACTTAGAGTAAGATAGATCATCAGCATATGATGCAGATGATGGCAACTTCCCATCGAGCCTATGTTCATTTACATGACTCATTTTATCAGTACAGGGTTCAGGGAGTTGATGCACCATACTTGACACCTGCTGAGTTTGCAGCTCATGTGGCGTCTCCAAGAGACTAGTCGACATATCTTGAGGGAGGTAGCACATCTGGTGTTCAGGCTGACACAGAGGGTGACACCATTGAGGAGGAGGATGATGATGATCAGATGTAGGAGGAGGAAGACTGAGGGCAATATTTATTTCTTGCATTTTTAAGACTATTTTTACATTCTTGTGTTTTATTATTACATTAGTTACTTTGTAATTTTTGTTATTCAATTTGGTATGATTTGATATTTTTATCTAGCATAGTCTGATGTTTTGATATTTTAGGAGTGGTGTGATTTTCATAATTAAATAAAAAATAATTATGATTTTCTTAAATAAAATAAAACAAAAAAATATTAAATTAAATTTTTTGTCAAAATTGAAAATTTTATATGCTTAAAATTTGACACAATAAGCCGTTTTAAATAATCAAATATTGATTCTTATGCAACTAAGGCATTTTTGTAAAACAAATTACAATGTTCTTATTAATAATCAAGCTAATTTTGAAAACCCGGTAAGCTGAGAGTTCTTTAAACACTTTGAGGGTATCGACATAATTTTTTTCAAATTGATTTTGCTTAATTCTTTGATTTGTGTTGTCATAGAGAGGATCCAAGAACATGATCAAGGCACGTTATTGGTAAACACATGAACTTAGGGCCAAAAAGCTTACCATGGTAAAAAGTATTTATCCTTTGATAGCCAATTTTAAGCCTCATAAATATTTTATTTGGTATCCCTTACCCATAAACATTTTTAATCATTCCCTTTTATCTGATTAAGTAAAAGAGCATTGTAATTATAGCATCCCAAAATTTATAAAAATGATTAATTGTGAGGAATAAATAGTAAATAGTTATATATGAAATGATTCATGTCCCGAAAATTAAGAAATAATCAAATCAGGATTTATTATGAATAATCATTAATTATTGGCTTAAAGTGCTGAAATTATACCTAGTTAAAATATAGGTGTCAGACCAAGTATCTCCGATTGAGATGCTATTGGTTAGGGCTATTAAGAATATTATTGTGAGTCTGAATATGTCTTTGGAATAATTTTTGAATAAAATATTGAGCCCGAACGAAAATCCTGTTTGATATAAAATGGTAAAGTTTTAATGAAGAGGTGAAAATTAAAACAAAAACTCTCATTCTCCTCCCTCATTTCACGTTGGCTTCTAACTCCCAAAGGAAAAACACTCTCTTTTCTTTGCTTCTTATTCGCTTCATCTTCTTTCTCTCTAAACCCTAAGTGGTGGTGTTCATCCTCCTTCCCCATTTTCATTTTTCATCGGGCTTGAAGGAAAAGCTTGTGATTGGAAACTTCCTCTCCCTCTCTTGTGATTTTCATGCTCTTCCTCTCCTTCACTTGAAGCTCACTCTTTTCTTGGCTTGAGGTAAGTTCCTCACCATTTTTAATGAGCTTATGCCTAGATTATAGGTTATGGTTGTTAGGGGAGTGAATAAATACATATGGGTATTGAATGAGAGCATTAAATGAGGAAACCCTAAGGTGGGGTGTGTTAAATGTAAACTGTAACATCCTAGTTTTGAAGTTAGATACCGAATAAAAATTTAATAATAAGAAAATTGAAAGTAAAGAATTAGTTGTTAGTCATAATCAGTATAGCCTGAGAGTTAATGATAAGATTAATTGGGCTTAATTAATGGGACGTGGCTGTCTGTGATTGGTGGAAGGTGTGAGTGGACTGCGACTCACACTTTCCCATCCCACTCCTTCCCCTCGTATGCGTATTTAGGTGCGTATTTAGTATCACCGTGGGTGCAAGAACAACTTCTCCCACTACTCCACTTTCTCTCTTTTTCTTCTTCGTCTCCATCTTCCTCCGTTTCCCCTATTTCTGTTCGTCACGACGACAGTGCGGGAAGAAGGTTAGAGCCCCGTCAGGTGAAGGGCGATCGTTGGAGCAGAGAAAGAATGACACCTCAACTCCGGACCAAGTGCAGAGTACGACGGAGTGAAGGAAGGCTGAACGAATTAGTAGAAGGGCATCAGATTCAACATCGAAGAGCAGAAAAGCTTCTTGGAGTCCCTTTCGTAGGTAGGGGGCGCTTGCATGTTAAATGCATGGTCCACGAACGGTACCGAATGAATGTTCTGCTTGAGTGTATGTGCATGTGGTTGTGATGATTGGATCCTATGCATGATTGGAGATTCTGAATCCCGTGTGTTTTATAGTGATTGAACCATAAATGCTTGTGATCTAGATGGTGGTAAAGTAGTATGTTAGCATGGATAATAATGAATGATATGCATGAAAGTATGAATGTGTGCTTGATTGATTTGTCAGATGCTATTACTTGATTACTGATGGTTGATCATATTGGTGTAAATAATAAAGCAAGTAAAGGTTGCATTGAACCTGTTCCCACTCAATGGTTATGAAAGAGATATCGGTGATGTGATGACACTTGTTGGTAGATGCATTTAGCTGCATGTGTAGGAGTGGGGCGACCCGTGGAAGGTCAAGAGCCCCGAGGGAATGACTTCCAGTTACAGACCCCGGCTAGATTCCGAGGGAGCTCGTGGTAGCCGTAGGAGCTAGAGAGGAGTCTCGAGACGCCAATGGGAGGCCGGTACCACGCGGGAAGAGCTGAAGGACGAGGGGCCAAGAGAGGGGAAAACTGTGACTGAAAGTCATCACTCGAGTCGGATCCGCAGTCATGCATGTAAATACGAGGTTGATTAGAGTAGTACGTATAACGTGTGTAGAGTGTTATGAATGATCTTCGAGTGCGGGAAATACCTGTGTGTGTGATATGTGTGTCTTAAATGCCACTTTGTCGAGTTTAACTTTAATTAATTAGAAACAAATAGAATGGATGTGAATGTGCATGCTGACACTGATACCGAGTCTTTGATTGTCATTTTACATGAAAAAGCTCACCCCTGCAGTGGCTACACTTTCAGTGAACATCTCTCGAAAAGAAGGATGAAGGAGGACGAGCGCAGGACAATGAATCTGAAGTGCTGTTGGAACATATGTCTATATGTGTATATGTGCATATCTGTGTAAATGCTGTGTATAACGTTTTGTTAAGCCTTGGCCGGCTCATGTTTTGGTTGTAGTTCTTACGTTAAAAACTGACAGCTTGGGTAACAGATTTCATGGGGAAGTTTTGTAATTATATATTAATGTTTTCGCTTATATAAGCATATGTTGTGTGTTCTTCTATACTGTAAGTGAGGTTGAGCGGGGAGAGGACTGTATGAGGGCTTCCGAGTAAAAGTAGGCATGAAATCCCGAGTGTAGGAGGTCGGCGTGACTATGAGTAAGTAGTGGGGATAAGTTTGGGGTTGAGAGGATGAAATAAAGAGTTTAAATATGCTTCTAGCGATGGAGGAACGAAAGACGAGTGAAAACCTCGAGTGATTCCCTGCTGTGAGAGGAGTTCAATTGGAGGTTTAGGGAGGATTGGATCCTAGGTGTAAGGTATTGATAATCCGAGCGAAACATGTAAAGTCCGAGTGAGTAAGGATCGGTGTCCCGAGTGGTTGGGTTTGGAGAAGTCGAGTGAGACTTAACTTCCCAATTTTCCGAGTGAAGTTCCTCGCTTCAGCGAGCAATATACTCGCTCCAGCGAGTGCGGGCTAGGAAGACTTATGTTGGATTCACGTGGGCGGAGTCATACCTCACCGAGGTGCTAGAGCGGTTCGCCCAAGCGTGAGGACTCGCGCTGAAGCGTGTAGTTGTCAGAGTGGGATGCCGCCCAATTACCCTTCCTCCCGTTGTGGCGCTAATGCGACCCCAACAACGGTGTTGACCCTGGCTTGGGCGTTGTGGTTGAGTCCGCCCAGGTGTTGCCATACCTAGTTGAGTTGGGCGGAATAAGTTTGGACCCCTCCTTTCCTCCACAATCTACTACCGCACATGTACATCTCCCTTCTCCTTCCCCTTACCTATTTCCTCCTACTGATTGACTAGTGTTACTCATGGAAAAGTTTTCTTTGTGAATTCCCTTCATCCGCTGTTGCATTACCATACCCCACCCAGGCGGTATCAGACCTCGCCTGAGTGAGCCAACGATATCATGTAATCCGCCCTGGCGCTGATATGTTACGCTAAACCAAACAGACCGGTTCCAGTCTTGGCCTTCTGTTATTTGCCTTATGCATGTGGATGATATCTCATTTCCCTTGTCCTTCCTTGCACTCCGCCCCTTTTGTTATCCGGTTGCCTCATAGACCATTGGTTTACTCAATTTTGGGAAAAATTTCCCCGTCTTTGGGTTTATTCATTTTGTTAAATTGGGTGTTACACAAACTTTTATGTGCATTTATGGTGGTACACGAAAATGGCATGATTAATGATGAAAAATAATATGTATAGATGATGGTTGTTGGGTTTTTGGTGAAACCATAACTCTAGAAATTGGGGAAAACATGAAATATTGGTTTGAGAATTTATTTTGGGAAGAAACGTATGATATTCAAAATATGGGTGTCATTAAATGTGTTGGGAGAATGTTTATTAATAATGAGAGATGATATTAATGATGGTGTGTGGCCATTAATGGTGATTGATGGCCATTAGTGTGTGAACCCATCAATGGGTGTAGCTATAAATGCTTAATAATGAACTTAAATATCAAAGCCGTGGTCGTTGTGGTAAAAGTTAATGAAATGGGAATATGGTTGATAGTAATAATGTTATATGTGTAACACCTTAATCTTTGCAAATAATAATTCCAAACAATGAGGGAATTTTTTTTTTCACAAAAACAACCACGACTCATTTGACATAGAAGGGAAGAGGTAGGCAAGGGAAAATAGAGAGCATTCACACGCATATGGCAAATAACAGAAAAGCTAAGACTGGAACCGGTTCATTTAGTTTGATGTAACACATCAGCACCTGGGCAGATTACATAACATCATTTAGTCTGATACCGCCTAGGCGGGGTATGGCAATGCCACAGCGGATGGAGAGGGATTCACAAAGAAAACCCCATATCAGTCCTCACTCGTTTTCTCGAAGAGGATCCACAGAGAGAGCTTTTCCACAAGTAACACTAGTCAATTAGTAAAAGGAAATAGGTAAGGGGAAGATGTCAGGACATTCACACGCGTAGCATTCGGTAGGAGGGCGGGGCTTGAATCATCCCACCTGGCTAAACGTGGTATGCCTGCCCTGGGCGGACTCCAGGGCGAATGGTGACCCGCTCAACCGTTGTCCCACACCGCCTGAACGATGCGTGACAATGCAACAACGGATGGGAAACTCCTCAAGTAAACCTTACATTAGCGTCCACTCATTTCTACAGAACTAACCCTTCCTCAAAGAACGCTGGGCGTTCAGCATAGGAGGACAGGTAAGGGAAGAAGAAGGGAGATATACATGTGCAGTAGTAGTTTGTGGAGGAAAGAGGGGCCTGAACTCATTCCGCCCAACTCAACTAGTTATGACAACGCCTGGGCGGACTCAACAACAACGCCCAAGTAGGGGTCAACACCGTTGTCTGGGACGCATTAGCGTCACAACGGAGAGGAAGGGTAATTGGGCGGTGTTCCATTCTAACACCTACTCGCTTCAGTGCGAGTCCTCACGCTTGGGCGAACCGCTCCAGTAGCTCGGGCGAGGTATGACTCCGCTCAAGCGAATTCGACATAAGTCTTCCTAGTCCGCCCTCGCTGGAGCGAATATATTGCTTGATGAAGCGAGGAACTTCACTCGGAAATACAGGCTCTCCCCCACTCGGGTTTTACTTATACTTCTCACTCGGTGGTGATCACTCTCATGATCACTCAGGGATTTCACTCGTTTCTTACTTGAGGTACGTTTAAGACCTATTCGGAGTACCAATAGCTTATTACTTGGGAAGATCTCCCACGTCGATCCCCACTCAGGGTTGCATACCCTCATCCACTCAGGACGTCTAGGACTACCTCCTCTAGTGACATTTCATAATCTCACCTTGCCTTGGCTTTCCTCGTGCTAAGTCATGCTATCCCTGTATACCCAACAGAGCATGATTATGTTTATGCATGGAACAAGGTATCATGCAGCATGGCACACACCTAGACATATATACATATATACATAAGAGCGTGTATTACATTTGCAAACACATCATCATCATTCTCCTAGCCCCTAAGAGTTCTATTTATCCAAAACATGAACATCAGGCTTGAGCCGGTCAGAGCTCAATCTAGAATAACATGTGTAACATGTACGCAGTCGTTAGGCCTCCCTAGTACGTCAGCACTTCACTCATCGTTCCAGCGCTTCTTCTGATCCTCATCCCGAGAGACATTCACTGAAAAATGGCCACTGCAGGGGTGAGCATCTTAGATTTTAAATGATAGATACCGACTCAGGTTATCTCCCAATTATACAACAATACATATACGTACAGGCACGATTATAGACAGAGCAACATCCATTAGCCAAGACATATATACATAACTCTTACCGTTCGATATTCACCGATCATCACTCGGCTGTACTCATGACATTTCAATGACACCGATACGCTTGCATACATACATACATATATTCATGAAACACATTTCATTTAGCATCCAAGGCACATACACACGGAATGGATCACTCGGCATACACATTCATTATCCTCATACACAACATCAGATGCATAATCAAATTTCAGTCAGTAACACATACACGGAGCATTCACTCAGTCCTACGCATTCATCCATTCACTTACAACTCTGCACGCCTCGCCAATTCCAAACAACATTAACAGTAATAACAATATTAACAGTAATACGCACATAAGATTTCACTCGGTTCCGCATCGTGTGTATCGGTTAGACGTTGCAACGTAGGCTCTCAGCCTATTTATACATAGCTCTCAGCTATCGAATCAGCTCCCAGCTGCTTGGCCGTTTTATGGGTACCCAACCGTTTGCCCACAGGTGACACCAACGCTCTCAGCGCCAACGGGGGTGTTCACAGGCAGCCCGAGTCCCACTCAGGGCTACCCTGAGTCCCACTCAAGGATTTTGCAGCGTCCCACGCTGGATAACCGAAGGTAGTGTCCCACACTATGTGCTCCCAGCACAACGCATCTCATGCGCCACACGCGGATTCGACACACAACATTCGTTTCACGCATGCATTCTCTTATTCAAGCACACATATCATGCAATCGGTAATACACATTATCAGGATTTAGCATGTCAGTTTAACACATATAGCTTTCATGCAATCCATTATCATTCCATTGCAACGTATGAGTCCCATGCAATCGGTATCAATCCATATCAAGCATCCATAAACATTTTCGTTCATTCAAGTGTGACATGCAATCGGTTTACAGCACCATTTAACCTTAAACAACGCATGCATCATTATGAAGGTCACAAGTTCACACAAGCATTTCAAGTCATCACAACATAACATGCAATCGGTGTAGGACAGTGTTAGAACCCGGTTAAAGCAGGCATTCCCTGTACGCAAACAAGTTTATTAAAGCATTCATATCAACACATGCATTTCTATGACATGGATAGCTTCAATCAAACATTCATATCAACACAACTCAACATGCAATCGAGATCCCGCAACATATGCATTTTTAAGAAAGATGCTAACATGCAGCCATTCATCCTTACTTAACCTGCATTCGGAGATTCTACATGCAAACACGCCACACAGCAGAATACAATACTACAACCATCAGGGTCTCCAACCCGTTCGTAACCCATACATTTAACATGTAAGATATGTGTTTGAATATGTATACAGGTTCAAGGATGTTCAAAGATTTTGATAATGACAAGCACTCTTGAAGAAATCTGTGCAAAAACAAAGATATGGAATCAGGGTCCAAGTAAAAGCGAAGCTAATCGATTAGATCACTTATGCTAATCGATTAGGAGCTTTCTGTTTTGGAAGAAACTGCATCAGGATATAAGATAATCGATTATGAGAATAAAGATAATCGATTACGAAGTCACTGAAATTAAGCTAATCGATTATACACTTGAAGCTAATCGATTACAACCATCAAAAATGGGATTAAATGTATCAGGTATAATGTCTAATCGATTAAGGAAGCCATTCAATCGATTAGGAAGCTACTAGAATTAAGGTAATCGATTACAAGACATGCTAATCGATTAGGAAGATGCGAAATCAAATTAAATGCATCAGGTACAGATGCTAATCGATTACAGGAATTGAAATAATTGATTAGTGACTCACTGACTTGAAGCTAATCGATTACAACACGAGGGTGTAATCGATTACGCTAGTGGAAAAACACATTTAAGTGGGAAACCAGCTCATGTCTCCACCATTCTTCAAGTTTCCACTAAGTGCAACGGCTATGAAGAACGAAGGGCACACCTCAATAGCTATTTTGGCTCTATAAATTGAAGAGGAACACAAGCATAAACACACAATAAGAAGCCACAAATCCTCTGCTCTATTTTGTGCCTTGTAAGCCCTATTTCTTGTATCTTGAAATACATTTGTATATCCTCTCATCTTGAGAGTTAGAATTGGTTAGAGCTTTCATTTGTGTATCTACTCTATTAAGAGAGTGTATTGATTGTAAACACAACACCAAACACAAGGGATTCACTCTAGGTTGAGTGGTTGTTCACTCTAGGTTGAGTGGTCACAAAGGTTGGGGTTCAACCTTTAGGTATTGAGAGATTGTGAGATTGGGTGGGTTGCCCTTTGCTTGTGAGGATTGAGTTCTTGAGTGTGGGACACTGGGAAGCTGCAATTGCTCAAAGCTTGTATCTCAAATCTTCAATAGTGAAATCCTCTAAGTGGGTTGCTTAGAGGCGAGAGGTACACCGGATTGGGTGGAACTCGTTATATCGGTTTGTAAGCTTCTCTTCCTTACTCTTTTACTTTCATATACTGCATATTAATTGATTGGTGTTGATTGTTTGAGAAGAGCACACTTAAACTTGCTTAATTTGTTATACTTCAAATACTGCACACCAAGTGTTTGCTAAATTGCCCCAGCAATATTTTCTTTTGTAGTGCATTGCATATCATCCTTTACTTGCTTTCACTTGCATACTCTCATAAACTTGGTTATAGAAATCAATTTCAAAGGTATTCCAAGCAAAAGTTTTATAACTCAATTCACCCCCCCTCTTGAGTATTGAGGCCACTTGAACAACAAGTGGTATCAGAGCTTGACTCTTGGTAGATCGAGCTTAACAGCTTCAAGAGACTAGATGGCCTCAAGTTCTCAAAATGTTTTTCCTGAGGGTGGTATGATAAACAGACCTCCCGCTTTCAATGGGGAAGGGTATACCTTTTGGAAAGAGAGAATGAAAATCTTCATTCAATCAATTGACTTGAGAATTTGGAATGCCATTGAAAATGGCCCTTTTATACCAATGCATGTTGTAGACAGTAAAAATATTGAAAAACCCATAGATGAATGGACAAGCGAGGAAGAAAAGAAAGTTCAATGTGGCTACAAGGCCAAAAATCTTATTACTATGGCTTTAGGTCAAGATGAATTTTTTAGAATAATGACTTGCCAAACTGCTAAAGAGATGTGGGATACTCTACGAGTAACTCACGAAGGCACTAACGATGTAAAGGACTCTAAGATTAGTACTCTTACTAGTCAATATGAGTGCTTTAGATTAAACTCTCATGAATCAATTGTTGATATGCAAAAAAGATTCACTCTCATCATTAATCAACTCATTACACTTGGAAAGACTTACACTAACAAAGAGCTCATTCATAAAGTGTTGAAAAGTCTTAACAGAGAATGGCAACCGCTAGTTACCGCCATCAAACAGTCTCCTAGTATAAACGAAATGTCTCTTGCCACTTTATTTGGTAAGTTGCAGGAACAAGAACAAGAGCTGAAAGAATTAAAGATGGCGGAAGAGGAAGAAAAATCTTCCAAGAAAAAGGGTCTTGCTCTCAAGGCTACTTCCATAAATGAAGAAGAAGAATCCGGAAGCGAACTTGATGAAGAAGAAGAATTTGGACTATTTGTGAAACGCTTCGGGAAATTCATGAAAGGCAAACGCATTCAAAGAAGCTTCAAAAACCCAAGTAAGAAACCTATCACTAAAGAAAATTCTTCCTCACCCAATTGTTTTGAATGTGGCAAGGAAGGGCACTTCAAAGCGGATTGCCCAAATCTTAAGAAGAAGGGAAAAGAGAAAAGAGGAAGAAGGAGAGCATATATAGCATGGGATGAAAATGAGGTAAGCAGCTCGGATGACTCAGAAAATGAAGAAGCAAACCTTTGCCTCATGGCCAATCACCAAGAAGAAGATGATGAGGTAAACTTCCATGACTTAGATAAGGATGAATTACTTGATGCTCTAGAGGAATTGTATGATAAATTTACAAAAGTCTCCAATAGACTTAAGGTATCTAGAAAAACTAGTGACACTTTAGAGATGCACCTTATGGAGATTTGCAAAGAAAATGATTGCTTAAAAGAAGAATTGAAAAACGCTCAAACATGTTCCAAAAATAAACCATGTGATTTTGCAAAGAGGTGCATTATGTTAGAAACCAAGGTTGAAGACCTAAATAGGACACTAGAGAAGTTTACTAATGGAAGAGATAATTTGAATATCCTACTTGGGCAACAAAAATGCATGTTTAGTAAAACCGGTTTAGGATATGACCAAGAACATAGTAATCATAAAAGGGAGAAACACTATAAAAATTTCTTCGCACCACCAAGCAAATCCTCCTCACCTTTTATGAAATGCAATCATTGTGGTTCTAAAGGACATAGTGCTTATAAGTGTAGTGTTAGGAAACTAGGACCAAAGGTCTTAAGAAAGGTATGGGTTCCCAAAGGAACATCCCCACAAGCTAACCTAAAAGGACCCAACATAAAATGGGTACCTAGTTCTCTAAACTGATTTTGTTTTGTAGGTATGCTTCAAGGCAAGCAACACCCATTGGTACTTGGATAGCGGGTGTTCAAAACATATGACGGGAGACATAAGTAAATTTACATCATTCACTCCCAAACGAAAAGGAAGTGTCACCTATGGAGACAACACTAAAGGAAGAATCCTAGGCATTGGAAATATTGGTAAGAATTCTTCCACATCCATAAATGACGTATTGTATGTTGAAGGCCTCAAGCATAATCTACTTAGCATAAGTCAATTATGTGACAAAGGATATAGAGTCTTATTTGAATCCAATTGTTGCATAATTGAGAATAAGCTAAATAAAGAGGTCAAATTTGTTGGAAAAAGAATTGATAACATTTACATGATAGATGTGGATAGTTTGTCTATAAATGATGAACAATGCTTTATTTCAAAAGAGGATGAAACTTGGCTATGGCATAGAAGAATAGCTCATATACATGTAGACCACTTGAACAAACTTGTTTCTAAAGATTTAGTAATTGGTTTACCAAAGCTTAAGTTTGAAAATAGATTTTGTGATGCATGTCAAAAGGGAAAACAAGTAAAGGCATCTTTTCAATCCAAAAACATTGTTTCTACTCAAAGGCCTTTACAACTTTTGCACATGGATTTATTTGGACCATCCAAAATCAAAAGCTTTGGAGGAAATTACTATGGTCTAGTTATAGTAGATGACTATTCTAGATATACATGGACATTGTTTCTTGCTCATAAAAATGAAGCATATCATGCATTCAAGAAACTTGCAAAGATTATCCAAAATGAGCAAAACTCAAAAATTGCATCCATTAGAACCGATCATGGGGGAGAGTTTGAAAATCAATCTTTCGAAAAGTTTTACGAAAAACATGGTATCAATCATAATTTTTCAGCTCCTAGAACTCCACAACAAAATGGAGTGGTTGAAAGGAAAAATAGATCTTTAGTGGAGCTTGCTAGAACCATGCTAAATGAAAACAATATTGCAAAACACTTTTGGGCCGACGCGGTAAACACCGCATGTTATGTTATGAATAGATGTTTAATAAGGCCTATTTTAAAGAAAACTCCCTATGAGCTTTACAAGGGTAGAAAACCCAACATTGCATACTTTCATATTTTTGGATGTAAGTGTTTTGTGCTCAACAATGGAAAGGATAATCTAGGAAAGTTTGATGCAAAATCTGATGAGGCAATATTCCTAGGATATTCACAATCAAGTAAATCTTATAGAATTTTCAACAAACAAACAAATACTATTGAAGAATCTATTTATGTTAAGTTTGATGAAAATAGCCATAACCCTCCGAGAAAGGAAGATGTTGATGATCTTGTAGGTACTTTCCAAGAAATGAACTTGGAAGACAAAGAAGAAGTCAACAATGATGGAGGTGCAACACAAATTGAGAGACAACAAGATTGGGTAACCTTGAAGGATCATCCCTTGGACAAAATCATTGGAGAAATAACCAAAGGGGTAAGTACTCGAAACGCCATTAGAAATGCATGCAATCACTTAGCTTTTGTATCCCAAATTGAACCCAAAAATATTGATGAAGCCATTATTGATGAGCATTGGATGTTGGCCATGCAAGAAGAGTTAAACCAATTTGAAAGAAATGAAGTTTGGGAACTTGTGCCAAGACCCAATGACCATCTAATAATAGGCACCAAATGGGTTTTTAGAAATAAGTTAGATGAAAATGGCATAATAACAAGAAACAAAGCTAGACTAGTTGCAAAGGGATACAATCAAGAAGAGGGAATAGATTATGAAGAAACGTATGCTCCCGTAGCTAGGTTAGAAGCCATTAGGTTATTGCTAGCTTTTGCATGTTGTATGGATTTCAAACTTTATCAAATGGATGTCAAAAGTTCATTTTTAAACGGTTTCATTCAAGAAGAAGTTTATGTAGATCAATCTCCCGGCTTTGAAAATCACAAATTTCCAAACCATGTCTTCAAATTGAGAAAAGCTTTATATGGTTTGAAACAAGCTCCAAGAGCTTGGTATGAAAGACTAAGCAAATTCCTTTTAGAACACAACTTTGAAAGAGGAAAGGTTGATACTACATTGTTTATAAAACGCAAAAATAATGACATTCTTTTGGTACAAATTTATGTTGATGACATAATATTTAGTGCTACTAATGAGAATCTTTGTCAAGAGTTTGCCAAGATTATGCAGAATGAGTTTGAAATGTCCTTGATGGGAGAACTCACCTTCTTCCTTGGACTATAAATAAAACAAGCCATTGATGGAACGTTCATTAGCCAAACTAAGTACTGTAAGGAACTACTTAAAAGGTTTGGAATGGACAAGGCAAACGAGATATCTACACCCATGAGCACATCCTGCTATCTAGACAAAGATGAAAAGGGTAAGGACATCGAGATCACCAAATATCGAGGTATGATTGGATCCTTATTATATTTAACTGCTAGTAGACCCGATATTATGTTTGCGGTATGCATGTGTGCTAGATATCAAGCTTGTCCTAAAGAATCACATTTAACTGCCGTAAAAAGAATTTTGAAATATCTTGTGGGTACTCAAAATGTTGGTTTGTGGTATCCCAAAGGTGTTGAATGTAATCTTTTAGGATATTCCGACTCTGACTTTGCTGGCTGTAAACTTGATAGAAAGAGCACTAGCGGCACATGTCATTTACTTGGTAGCTCCCTTGTTTCTTGGCATAGCAAGAAGCAAGCAAGTGTTGCATTATCGATGGCTGAGGCAGAATATGTAGCCGCCGGTAGTTGTTGTGCTCAAATTCTTTGGATGAGACAACAACTTCTTGATTTTGGCATTGTTTTAAACAAAGTACCCATCAAATGTGATAATACTAGTGCCATTAACATCTCAAAGAATCCAGTAATGCACTCTAGAACCAAGCACATTGAGATTAGGCATCACTTTATTAGAGATCATGTCTTAAAAGGGGATTGTGTACTTGAGCATGTTGAAACTTCTAGGCAACTAGCTAATATTTTCACAAAACCCTTGGCTAGAGAATAATTCATTCACATTAGAAGAGAATTAGGCATTCTTGATATGTCAAATTGTGTTTGAATAATGGAATATTTTGATAAGAACTATGTTGTATGGCATGATGAATGGTATATGTTACATTTCATGTTTAAAACTTTGCTGTATGAAAAACTTGAAGTTTTTTGAATCAATAATCGATTACATTCCTCCTCACAATCGATTACTATGCTTCTGTTTCCCTCATAATCGATTAGTCCCATCCCCTAATCAATTACACTGATTCTGTTTATAAGCTAATCGATTGCCCTTGACCCACAATCGATTACTCAGCCTCTGTTTCAGGTACAAAACGTTTCCTCTTCTCCATAATCGATTACCATCCTGTTCCAATCGATTAGGATGTTTCTGTTTCTCATCTAATCAATTAGTCAAAGGCGATAATCGATTACGCTCTGCAAGAAATGTTTGGGATTCCCAAAAACAGCGATCTAATCGATTACCCCTGCCTCGTAATCGATTAGCCTCGGTTCTGAAGAGTCAAATTGCAACTTCCAAGGTATACTCGAAGCACTCTCTCTCTTAACTCCCTTCACTCCTTTCTAAACCCACTTTCCTCCTTCCTAAACCTAATTCTCACCTATAAATATCCCTCCCTTCACCTTCTCATCTCACACTACCTCCTTCCTCTCAAACCTCTCCAAAACTCTCAAGCACTCTTCTCTCTTCATCATCCTCTTTGTCTTCTCCACCATGTCTACATCTAGAAATGTTAAGAGAGCAAGGTCCTCTGTAGCTCAAGCCCACAACCCCCTTGATTTTTCAAGGTTCTTTTCTTCCCCTAGAGATCTTCAAAATTTTGTGAAAAACTTTTCTGAAAAGGAGATAATGACTCCTCACTTCACAATTGCCGACACCTTCAATAACCCCAGCCTAACCTTCACCCAAAGCCTTCACCACTACAACCTCTTTCCCTTCCTCTCCCTCAAAGAAGAAGAGTACTATCCTGAACTCATGAGGGTATTCTACTGCAACCTCTGACTTGTCAATGGGATGGTTGAATCCAAAGTGAAGAACGCAACCATCAAACTCACCAATGCTCAATTTGCGGAAATCTCCCAGCCACCTCTCAACAATACTGATTTTGATGGAGGAGAATCGGAAGACGAATGGGGCCTCAATGCTCTAACTGCTCGTCAATCCTTGTGGAAAGCTGACCGCCCTAGGAGCAACCACAAACTGGTAGGACATTTGACCATGAACAACCGTCTGCTTCACTTCTTCTTGGTCAAAATGATAGTTCCTCGCGGTGGGAATTATGCTTTGGTTGAAGAGGATGATGTTCTCTGGATATGGGCCATGCTGAACTCTAAGGAGATCAACTGGGTTCAGTTGGTCAAATTCCATATGCGCCATGCGAAGGACCAGCAAAAACTCCCCTATGGCATCCTCCTCACTAAAATTTTTAAATATTGTGGAGTTGATTTGGCCGGAGAACTCTCTGAAAAAGTGCCTCCTAGAGCTTGCATTGGCACCCATCACCTCACCAAAATGGGTCTCGTTTTCACAAATGGAGCATGGTACTCACGAATGGAGGGCATTGATGCCAACATTCCCTTCGAAGCTCCTGCCGAAGAAGAACCCGCTCCTCCTCCTCCTCAACCACAAGCTGCACCATCAGCCTCTTCATCTGCACCCCAAGCTGACCTATTTGCATCTCTTTACGCCCATCTTGACCGCCGCTTCGATCGTCTTGAAAACTCCCTTCAAGAGTTTTCAATGACCGAGCAGCAACACTTTGAGATGATGCAACAACGCTATGAAGAGCTGTCTCACCAAATTGCTGAAATTCGCTTTTTCAATCCGGATAATTAGATCCTTAGTCATACTTTTGTTTAGGGTGCTTATGTTATTATCTTTTCAATTCTGAATATTGTCTCTTAATGCAATTCCCATCCGTTTTCAATTCAATAAAATTATCTCATTTCAGTTCATATTCTATCTCTTTAAATTGCACGAATTATTTTTGATGATTACAAAGGGGGAGAAGAATATCTGTTCATATCTTGGTTAATCTGTTCATATCTTGTTTAACTCTTGTTTAAAATATGGAGAAGAATATCTGTTCTTCTTGTTTAAAATCTGAAAAAGATAGGATTAATAAACTCTTTTTGATAGGGGGAGATTTAGCAAGAGATAACAGATAAGAGATAAAAAAGAGATAAGATATTTGCTGCTGAATGTGATAATGATTCTGACTTTTTGAACTTGGTAAATAGATAATATATTTTTGAAAAACTGATAATGCAGCAGAGATGTTTTTGCAAAGAGATAAAATTGTTCAAACTAACAACCCTCAAGAGATGAACATAGTTGTCATCATCAAAAAGGGGGAGAATGTGTTTGAATATGTATACAGGTTCAAGGATGTTCAAAGATTTTGATAATGACAAGCACTCTTGAAGAAATCTGTGCAAAAACAAAGATATGGAATCAGGGTCCAAGTAAAAGCGAAGCTAATCGATTAGATCACTTATGCTAATCGGTTAGGAGCTTTCTGTTTTGGAAGAAACTGCATCAGGATGTAAGATAATCGATTATGAGAATGAAGATAATCGATTACGAAGTCACTAAAATTAAGCTAATCGATTATACACTTGAAGCTAATCAATTACAACCATCAAAAATGGGATTAAATGTATCAGGTATAATGTCTAATCGATTAAGGAAGCCATTCAATCGATTAGGAAGCTACTGGAATTAAGGTAATCGATTACAAGACATGCTAATCGATTAGGAAGATGCGAAATCAAATTAAATGCATCAGGTACAGATGCTAATCGATTACAGGAATTGAAATAATCGATTAGTGACTCACTGACTTAAAGCTAATCGATTACAACACGAGGGTGTAATCGATTACGCTAGTGGAAAAACACATTTAAGTGGGAAACCAGCTCATGTCTCCACCATTCTTCAAGTTTCCACTAAGTGCAACGGCTATGAAGAACGAAGGGCACACCTCAACAGCTATTTTGGCTCTATAAATTGAAGAGGAACACAAGCACAAACACACAATAAGAAGCCACAAATCCTCTGCTCTATTTTGTGCCTTGTAAGCCCTATTTCTTGTATCTTGAAATACATTTGTATATCCTCTCATCTTGAGAGTTAGAATTGGTTAGAGCTTTCATTTGTGTATCTACTCTATTAAGAGAGTGTATTGATTATAAACACAACACCAAACACAAGGGATTCACTCTAGGTTGAGTGGTTGTTCACTCTAGGTTGAGTGGTCACAAAGGTTGGGGTTCAACCTTTGGGTATTGAGAGATTGTGAGATTGGGTGGGTTGCCCTTTGCTTGTGAGGATTGAGTTCTTGAGTGTGGGACACTGGGAAGCTACAATTGCTCAAAGCTTGTATCTCAAATCTTCAATAGTGAAATCCTCTAAGTGGGTTGCTTAGAGGCGAGACGTACACCGGATTGGGTGGAACTCGTTATATCGGTTTGCAAGCTTCTCTTCCTTACTCTTTTACTTTCATATACTGCATATTAATTGATTGGTGTTGATTGTTTGAGAAGAGCACACTTAAACTTGCTTAATTTGTTATACTTCAAATACTGCACACCAAGTGTTTGCTAAATTGCCCCAACAATATTTTCTTTTGTAGTGCATTGCATATCATCCTTTACTTGCTTTCACTTGCATACTCTCATAAACTTGGTTATAGAAATCAATTTCAAAGGTATTCCAAGCAAAAGTTTTATAACTCAATTCACCCCCCCTCTTGAGTATTGAGGCCACTTGAACAACAAGATACTCCCCCTACCAATTACGAAACTCCGAGGGATTTTCTCTGCTTGAATGGTGGTTCTCCTCCTTGCTGCTTCACTTGGCACCTGCTCTGGAGTGCTACAGTCTCCTGCGAGTGGTGTAGGGGTATTTCTGCTTCTGCTTTGGCGATCGTCCCTTCCCGTGTGGGGAAGTTCCACTCCACTGCAGCACCGTCACCTCGGCTCTCGGAGCAGGAAATGGACTAGAGAGAAGAGAAGGGGAGAGAGAGCAAGAGAAAAGAAGAAGGGAGTTCAAAGGGGCTCTCCAGCGTGAAGAGCATGGCCATCACCCGTATAAATGCTCGCACGGAGAACAGAATGGTGGGGTAGGGAAATGTGAAGGGATAATCCTGCCCATGCCACCTTGTCTCCTCCGGCACTTTCCAACGTTAATCACCCTATTCCTTCTAATTAATTAAGTTAAGGGAAGTGTTAATTTGTTGACTTTTATTTTATCCGGTTGCTTATTATTAAAATGGGGATGTTACAATATGCACCAAGTATTAGATTTAAAGTATGTAAATCTTGGTGATCTTGAATAGAAAATAATGTTGTGTTATACCATGTGGTGTAGGATCTATTCTGAACGACAAGGCGGGAATGTCCAATCGCTCGGATTACTTCTCTTGAGGTAGGAGAGAAGTTTTATATTCTAAATACATGAATTGAGTATTGGTTGATTGTCATATGTGACAATACATATGTTTGTCTTGCTTGTGAGGTGTTCAACATGCTGATGTGATTTGTGCTTGGCAATAGTATGCAGTTAGAATATTGATGGTATGCTTGGTGGTAATGTTTTCGTTTGGCAAATATTATGCCCTAAAATATTATGAATGGAATTACATTCACCACAGATATTGAATGATGATTGTTGATGTTGAATGATTATTAATGAAAGATTGATGAATGTTATTGATGATTGTGATGCCATTGTGATTGATGCAAGTATTGACTTGTACGTATAAGGAGAAATTGTGTTGATGGAAAATATTATGGATGCCACTTTAAAACTTGAAACAATGGCAATAACCAATGATAATAAAATCCCCTAAGAATTGTGTCGTGATATTGGTGATGGTGATGATTGATGAGTGGCATGATAGGATGCATAGTGTGAGAATGCATATGATTTGCATTTGCATTGCATCCATGGCATATTGCATAGCTGTCGGTAAGGAAGTGTTAGGGGTTCCTCCGGTTGGCCCAGTAGGAGGGCGGCTCTATGCACGTGCATTATTGATATTACCCTGGTGACTCGGTGTGTAAGTCACAAAACTACCCATGTTTAGCTACGGAAGCTGCATGTGGTTGACCCTGTGGGGTGGCTCTTTAAGAAGCAAGGATTCCTGGTGGTCGTTTGGATCATAGCTGCCATGGTATGATTCATGGTTGGCCCACAACACCATTATGTCATTTATGTTGTTTACCGTGGTCATGGTGAACATGACCGGTGTTACAAGATGGGCGATACGGTTTGGTACCAGTAAAATATGGTGATAGGCATGCAAATATTATGATAAGTGTATATATTTTACTACTGCAGTAGGGGTATGGTTATGAATTCATGCTTGAACCTAAAAATTGGTGTTTATATTCCCATGGTCGGATTCGTAATTGATATTAACCATGTTACGTATGTGTATTAGCCGAAGAACATTTACATATAGCATGGAGATATGCCAAAAGGTGATGAGTATGATTGACGATTGAAATAGGGGAAAGAATACCTAAAGAAAACATTTAAAATATGAATACAAAGAAAAGACCTTGTGTATAGATGATGATATTTATGATAGCCCAATATGGTGAAGGAACTAAATGTGTGTATGTGATTATGCTTTGGTATATGTTTGGTTGATGACCATGATATGAACATGTGTTGAGGAAATGATAGTTGCATTATGGTAATGGATAATTTAATGCAAAGCCTACATGTTGATATATGCATATGCACATAATCATAAATATATTTATATTCATCATTAGGAATGTATAACTCACTCTCCCATGTTGTCCGCTTTTAGCATTGTGATGTAGGATATGCATGGAGTGAGAAACATCATTTTGGAAGCACATTTTGGTGGAAGAAGGTAAATTAGTTGTATAGGAATGCCTTGGCCGACAAATAATTATTTTGTATAGCATGTGATGTTAATATATGCTTAATATGTAATTAGATGGAGAATATTCATGTTGTGGGTCATTTGTGAAAATTAGACCTTAGTATTGAAAGGAAAATTTTTGGATGTGACCTTAATAATGGATGTTGACAACTATAATATTTGGTTTTATGCTAATATGATGAATGAATGATGTTGATTATGGATTATAGCCATTGATGATGCATGAGTGTGTAATTTTGTTTGTTGGGATGCTAAAATGTATGAATAAGGGGAAGTGGGTACATCATATTCCCATTTAATGGCTAAGACTTTGTGTAGAGGTCATTCTTAGCTCATAATGTACTTATGTGACTTGTATGTATGAGTGGTTATGGCCAAATAGGTCTATGTTGTTGAATGACATACTTGGTTATAATAGAAAGTGCATGAAAACACTATTTATGCAATTGATGAATTAGAATTGGCATTGAGTTGTGTGGCTTGTTAGATCATGTCCTAATTGCATGTTTTAATGTATGCATGTAAGATGAAATTTCTGAGCTTTTCTACAAATACTGATATTCTCACTCAAGCGAGATTCGTGTGCATCATATGTGTGCCCTCTGGATATTTTTCGCTCAAATAAGCTTGGCTTCGCTCGAGCGAATGCCAGACGATTTGGTTCTATGATAATATTGCTCAAGCGAGTGGGATCTCATTCATGTGAGTTTGAATAATAATGTCTTGGAAGATTTTCACTCAAGCGAGCAGAGCTTGCTCAAGCGTGAACTTGGGTCTGATGCTTATGCTTCTTTCGCTCAGGCGAGTTTGAACCCGCTCAAGCGAGAGATCGTGGTCTCGCTTAAGCGAGTGATGCTTTACATAAGTGAGATGCCCAGAATTCTGTTTGTCAATTTTTTGCTTATTGTCAGGTCTTTTTTCATATCTTTATATATGGGACTAGGCGTATTGCACTGTATACATATTTTTCTTTCGTTGTAAACTTGATCATTTTGTATACATATTGGGCCATTTATTTATAGATCCAGATTATTAAATTCAAAAATCTTAATATTGGGTTTTGTGATTCGGATCTTGGTGTAATATGGAAGGGTTTGGACTTCTCTGAAACGTAAAAAATTTACTCGCATTTTTATTGATTATTCATCTTGATTACATCGGGATTCAGGTTCGGGAAATTGGGGGTTGACAAGCTTGTATCAGAGTGATGAACACTTGTTACTTGTCATTTAATCATTGTTAAGGCTATTGCCCATTGGTGGATCATTGTTAAAGTTGCTTGTTCATAATTGGATTGTGTGAATTGTCTTCTATTGAAATATGAATCCCTTTGACTGGATTGTGGTTACTTGACATTGAAATGTGATTGATATGTTTGTTGTGTGAGTCCGGCCAAGTTTCTTACACTAATTTCCTTCAGTGATGAATAATTTGTGATTATACATTGAGATTGACATATTCATTATGGAATGATATATATAGAGCATTGAATGTTGAAACCTTATATATATATATATAGGTTGAAAATTGATTGTTTGGTCTAGTTTGTTTATTTGTAAGCCATGTCTTAACTTATAGGTGTGAAACATGGCTGGTAGACAAAACCGTGAAGCTGCCGTTATGGCAACTGCTTTGAATCGCTTTGCGGATCTCTTAGAGAGACAAGGCCATTAGAATGTGGGACAAGGTGCCCAAGGTCTTGATCGATTTCTCAAGAGGAAACCTTCCGAGTTCCATGGAGGGTATAAGCCTGAGGATGCTTATGTTTGGATCAACGATCTAGAGAGGATCTTTGCAAGCTTCGAATGTTCTGAAGCTCAAAAGGTTGAGTATGCGGTCTTTATGGTCCATGACGTCTTACTAGAGGACGTATGCTAGCTGCTAATGTTCCCTTAGATTGGGAAAATTTCAAGGTTGAATTCATGAAGAAGTACTTCCCAGAGAGCTACAAAAGTAAGAAAGATCTTGAGTTCATGGAGCTTAAACAAGGTGATATGACTGTGGAGGAGTATGCCTCCAAGTTTGAAGAATTATATGCTTTTATCCTCCTTATCAATAAGAGGGTACTGAGGCTTCAAAGTGTGTGAAGTTTGAGAACGGCTTGAGGCCTGAGATCAAGTAGGCTATTCAACATCAAGAGATTAGAAGCTTCCCAACACTTATGAACAAATGTCGCATGTATAAAGAAGATGATGTGGCTTCTTTGAGTCATGGCAAGTATGAACCCAAGTTAAAGGGTCAAACCTCTAGCTTCAAGAGGCATGGAAGCTTTAAGAAGAAAAAGTTTTTTTGTGGTGGATCCTCTAATGTAAGAGGACGTTGTGGACCAAGTGGTGGTAATAGTAATCAAGGTCGCGGTAATGTGCAAGGCCTCACTTGCTTCAAGTGTGGTGCTAATCATTTGGCACATGATTGTCCACAAGATGATGTGGTTTGCTACCAATGCAACAAACTAGGGTATATTGAACGCAAGAAATGCAAATGTTGATGCTCTTGCTCGGATGAATCATAATGCTAACCATGGAGGCCATCGTGGTTTTGGAGGCCGTGGTCGTGGAAATGGTAATGGTCATAATGGTGGCCGCAATGGTGGCGTGGTGTAAACCATAATAGTAGCCACAATGGTAATGGTCGAGGTAATGGCCATGGTGGAAGAAATTATAATCATAATGGTGGTGATCAGCCACAAGTTGCTGGAAGAGTTTTTTCTGTTACCGGTGAAGAAGTCACGCAAGCGGATAACTTGGTTCAAAGTAAGTGTGAAATTCTTGGCACCTCTGTTTATGTTATCTACGATTCTAGTGCTACCCATTCATTTATTTTCGAGGATTGTGTGAGGCATTTGAAAGTGCCTGTTTGTAAGATGATAGGTTCCATAATGGTGACTACACCGACCGGTACTTGTTTGAGATCGGTGACTCGATGTGAGAATGTTGAGATGACTCTTGAGGGTAGGAAATTTGTTGTATCCCTCGTGTACTTACCTATGAAAGACCTGGATATCATCCTAGGCATGGATTGGTTGTCTGCCAACAGAGTCTTAGTGGATTGTCATAATAAGATAGTGATCTTTCCGACTCCAAATGCTAAATGTTTTGACCTGCAAGGTATCTCTCAGCTTCTTATGATGTTTTGCACGGTTGATAGGAACGGTACTTCCCAATCAAGTGAAATTCCTGTTGTTTTTGAATTTCCTGATGTTTTTCTGAATGAGGTTCCTGGATTACCTCCTCCACATGAAATGGAATTTTCCATTGATTTGATTCCTGACACCGAGCCTGTTTCTAGAGCTCCTTATAGGATGTCTTTTATGGAGTTAGCTAAATTGAAAAAGCAAGTCGAGGAATTACTCAAGAGAGAATTTATCTGCCCAAGTGTATCTCCTTGGGGCGCACCTATGTTATTGGTGAGAAAGAAAGATGGAAGCATAAGATTGTGCGTTGACTATCGCCAACTCAACAAACTGACTATTAAGAACAAATATCCTCTTTCTCGCATTGGTAATCTCTTGGATGAGTTGAGGGGTGCTGTTGTGTTTCTGAAATTGATTTACATTCTGGATATCACCAAATCATGGTGAAGACTGACGATATTCCTAAAACTGCCTTCTGAATGCGTTATGGCCACTACGAGTATGTGGTAATGCTATTCGGTGTGACAAATGCTCCTGTTATTTTCATGGACTATATGAATCGCATCTTCCATGAGTACCTTGACCACCTCGTCATTATGTTCATCGATGATATTTAGGTGTACTCTAAGAGCTATGAAGAGCATGAAAGGCATCTTCGCCTTATGTTGACTATTCTTTAAGAAAAAGAGTTATATATTCTCTAAATGTGAATTCTGGTTGAATGAGATTTCATTTCTTAGTCATGTGATTTCTTGTGATGGCGTTGTTGTTGACCCATCAAAGGTTGAAGCTATGATGGCTTGGGAAAGACTGACGTCTGTGACGGAAATAAGAAGTTTTCTTGGTCTTGTCGGTTACTACCAGAGATTTATTAAAGGATTTTCTCGTCTGGCTTTACCATTGAAGAAGTTGACTTGTAAGAATCAACCATTTGTTTGGACTCTTGAGTGTGAAGAAAGTTTTCAAGAATTAATATGAGGACTGGCCTTGATCCGATAAATAATATTATTAGATATTAAAAATTAGAGTAAATTTTTGTGTTTACAAACCAATTACAGAAAGAAGAGAAATCCACAAAATAATATTTCAACAAGCAACCCCGGACCATTTTGAAAACCTATCCCATATATAAATATATGAGAAGGTGTGTAAATAAAATCAAGAGTGCTCCTTGGACAATCAATCACATGATCATCAACAAGGGAAAATGGAAGTATAAGTTATTTCATGGAATATAGGAGGGTGTGAAAAAGAGGTTCGAAGATACTCTAATCGAGTGCCAAATGTGGAAAATATGCATACACGTTGTTATATAGACATGCCATGGTTCGATCCTTCTAAATATGCATTAAAACTTATGAATTTTTGGCAAAACAGGGCCATGAATCAATTCATATGTGTTTGGGACCTAAAATAGTGAAAACAGGGGCCCTTGAATCGTTCAAGCTCGTGTGAATCGATTCAAGCAAGTTGGAATTGATGAACAGTAAAAACAGGAGCTCATGAATCGATTCAAGGCTTTGTGTGAATCGATTCAAGCCATCCCAGGGGCTATTGAATCGATTCAATAGGGTGTATGAATCGATTCAAGCGGATCCAGGGGCTTATGAATTGATTCAAGGGACTCACGAATCGATTCATAATAGCATCCTTGCTGCATAATGCAGAATTTTTGCATTTTTTTAACTTCCAAACACCTTAACTTTCTCATATCAAATCCAATGGCCACCAAACTTTAACACCAACTAAAATATATCATGTATGACGTGTAGCCACCGGCCACACTTAAAAATTCCTAAAAATGAGAGACTTGTGTGCATAAATGCATTTAGCCCGTTTTAAGGCATTTTATGCAACTCACTGGTCAATTTTCAATGGAATTTTGGCCCATTCCAGTTTCTACAAACCACAAACCATATATATAAGCTATTGGAACCATTACATACAATCCAAATCTCATAAAACTCTATTTGACCCTATTGGTTCCTCAATTATGCATAAACTACATAAACATGACTTCACAAATCTAACAATTCATCCATCCATAGACTCCATTAGCACAAGTATCATAATCCATGTGTTAATACTACATGTAAATCATTGTTTCATAATCAAACACATCCATTGTTAAGGTCACTACCAAAAATTAGCCTTCCAAAACATATAAGGCCTAATTTTCATAAGTGACCCACAAAATAAAGGTCTAAACATCATACAATATCCATATACAAAATAGGTATACACATATAGTCAAGTTCTATACAAAAGAATGCCGGCCAAGGCTCATAGACCTTCCTTCCATATTTACCTTCACCATGCTCAACCTCCAAAAAGAGTAGGATGCTCAACATACCTACATCAACCTTTAAAAATGGCAACTAGGAGGTGAGCAACATATACCAAATGAATCAAAGTCATATATTATGATGATATATATATGTGTGTGCATAACATACAATTCTAAAAAAGCATCATAAACTTCATTCACATATCATTTCATTTCATTTCAACATAGCACATATACCAATCATCACATTCACAATATATGTATCAAATCATTGGCAATCTCATCAAATATCAACACACGTTCAAGGTTAGTACCACAATCTCATCAAATCATTGGCATGCATAACATCACTCTTTTACTGGTACCAAACTGTTATCGCCCATATGTAGCACTAGTCACCCCGTGACTTACGGATTCACAACATCGTGGCCTTACTTTCCAAAAGTGCTACGGGCCCCTCCCAAACACACATTGAGAGAGTCGTACCCCATAGGGACACTGAGGTCACTTGCTCATCACAGAGCCACCCACCCATTGGGCCCGCCACATAGGGTGCCTCTCCACCAAACTATGGGTAGCTTTGTGATTCCCAGAATCACTGGGGAACAAACATATAATTTTACCTGTGCACTGGGCCGCCCTCCCACTAGGCCCGCCTATTGGAACCCCTAACATTCCACATAGACAGCGAATGATATGCCATGGAGGAAAATGCCAATCAATGCATTTCTCATACTATGCATCCTAAATGCCACTCCACAATCAACAATTCACCACCAATACCTAGTGGATTTCAATATCCTCATCATTCTAAACCATTGCCAATCGTCATTGGATTTTATACACATAATAGTTAGTGGCAATCATTATTCATCAAATCACATATCATGGGATGCTCAACATCATTGAAATCAATTCATTCATGGTCTCAAGCCATTCACAATAAATCTTATTATCATGAGTCAAATTCAATATCACAATCATCATCCCAATCAACATATGCCACATAACACCATTCATTCTAAATTCATTACAACCATATAAAGCATCAAATCATTCATCCAAGCCAAATTAGCATACAACATTCATATACACATATCATTAATGGGTGAAATCATGCATTTAGAAATGTTACCCCCTCCTACCTCAAGAGAAGTAGAAATCAACACGGTCCGAAGGTCCCACCTCATTGATGGGGTTGTTTCCTACATCACACAATGTTCCATACAATCATTTTCTATTCAAACCACTAAGATTCAATGTTCTTATTTAATTACATGGTGTTTATGCCATTTTAGATTTCCAACCTTATTTATTTCATGTCATCCACCACAACCACCATGGGTTTGGTGCTCAAATTCATTATGCATTTAAAGACCACACCCACCTAGGGGTTTCCATATTAATGGTTTCCAACTACCATTATTAACCATCTAACCTCATTAATGGCCATCCACCATTAATGTTACTATCTCACCTTATTAAATACATTCACCCAACATCAATAAACACTCTTCTATCCACATTTCACATTTCCCCAAAATTCCAAGGGTTAGGGTTTCATTAAAAGCCCATCAACCATCATCAATGTCCATCTTCTTCCACCACATTAAATGCCAATTTCATGTATTATACAACACCCACATAAAACTCACATTAAATGCACCCCACCTTAGGGTTTTACACAATTAATGGTTTCTACCATCAACCCAATTGCATTAAACATTCCCCCACCAAATAAAATCCTAACCTAGGGCTCATAACATCAAAAGAATGGAGGAACTTACCTCAAGCTCCAAGAAATCCCAAGCCCTAGCCTAAACACAAAATTTAAAGAGTGAAGGGAGAGTGTCCAAGCACCAAGAATACCTTCTAAAGTGGAGAGGAGGTGCAACAATGGATAGGTATGCAATGAGGCTCACAATTTTTAGATGTTTTGAGGGAGAAGAGGAGAAATGAGAGGGTATATGTGAGGGAGAAAGAAAGTGACGAAAATTAGAGAGAAAGGGAGAGTGGGAGATGCAACGTGAATAGGATAGGAAGAGAAAGGATTTTAGTGTTTTAATTGGACCTTTCACTTAAACTTCCCTACTTTAAATCAAATAGGATCCTCGTTCAGGCTCAATACTTGTTCCAAAATTATTCTGAATATATGTTCGGATCCCCAGCAATATTCTTAACAGCCCTGACCAACAGTACCTCAATCGGAGATACTTACTCCAACACTCAAATTTTAATCAAGTATTATTTTCTGTTATTTAAGCCACAATAAATTATGAATCATCATAAAAATTTCTAATTTAATTATTTCTAAATTTTGGGACATTTATTAATTCATGTGTAACTATCTAATATGGGTAAAATATACACATGGTCCCCTACGTTTATCCAAAGTCTCAGTTTGGTCCCATATATGTTTTTTGTCCCATTTTGGTCCTATACGTTTATAAAACGTATCAAACTTTTCCCCTCTGTTAACACCGTTAGAAATTTGGACAGAAATGTGACATGACACTGTTGAGTGACACGTGTCATAATCTGATGAGCTGAGTAGTTTAGCTTGAAAATTGAAAACATTTTGCCTTACATGGGACTTGAAGTTGGCACCTTTAAGTGACAAATGAAGTTGCTTTACCACTAGGCCAAAGTGTACCTTTGTAGTAAGTTGATGGTTTTTTATTTATAAAACATATACTTAAGTTAATTATATGTAAAATATTATTAGTTCTAATAAATAAATTTATTAAATATATTATTAATAAAATCATTCTCAAAAAATTATTAAATATTAATCTAACATTTTAACAACAAAGTTTCAAATATTTAATAATATTTATTATTAAAAATGTATTATTAAATAAATTATACTATATATAGTATTAATATGAATTATTATTAACATAATATTTAATAATATTTAAATATATTATTTTATAATACATTTTAAAATTATTTAATAATAATAAGTATTATTTAAAATATATTTTAATATATCATTAAAAATTATATTTACAATAATATATATTAATAATAAATAATATTACTATATTATATCATTTATTTAAAAATATATTAGTAATACGTTAATAGTTATTGATAAATATTTTAAATATATTTTTAAAAAATATATTTTAAAAAATTAAATTAAATTAGAATTTTATAATTTCATAAGTATATTATCAATAATATATTTAATAATACATTTTTAACATATAATTAACTTAAGTGTATGTTTTATAAATAAAAAATCATCATCTTATTACAAAGGTACACCTTGGCCTAGTGGTAAAGCAACTTGCTTTGTCACTTTAAGCTGCCAAGTTCAAGTCCCATGGAAGGTAAAATGTTTTTTAATTTTCAAGTTAAGCCACTCATTGTAACATGTATCACCAACCAAATTGTGACACGTGTCACTCAATAGTGCCATGTCACATTTCCGTCCAAATTTCTAATGGTTTTAACAGAGGGGAAAAATTTGATACGTTTTATAAACGTATAGGACCAAACTGGGACAAAAAAAATATATGAGACCAAACTGAGACTTTGGATAAATGTAAGGGACCATGTGTATATTTTACCCATCTAATATTTATTTCTCTCATTTAATCATTTATATAAAATTTGGGATACAACAATCCACCCCACCTTAAAAGAAATTTTGTCCTCGAAATTTACCAACCTAATTTGAATATCTTAGGATGTCGCTTCTGCATATCATCCTCACGTTCCCAAGTGGTAGTAACCATATCTCCGTGCTTCCAAGATACTTTCACCAAAGAAATCAACTTGTTCCGCAATTTCTTGATATAACGCTCCACAATAGTAGCAGACACTGGAGGAATACATAAATTCTCCTTGATTTCAACATCATCAAGGCCTACCCAAAATTCTCCTTGATTTTTTTTTTCAAATTTTAGAGTTTACAAAACATTCATAATCTGCCCAAAATAATGGTTGGAGTAAATTAGAAACAACGTAAGGGCAGAGAGGCAAAAAGCCAACCAAAGAAAGGAAAACCTAAACCGAGAGACCAGAAAAAGGGAAAAGGAAGGCAAGTAAAAGAAAACCGATTAGAAACAGCATAGCAGAAGAGCAAACAGCATACACTCGCTCAAGCGAGATCCAACACGCTTGAGCGAGACAGCCCAACTCGCTCGGGCGGACAGCCATTCGCTTAAGCGGACCAACCCAAAAGCCTTCCAAAGCACACACACTCGTTGGAGCAAATGCCTTGTTCACTGAGGCGAGTGACACACGCGGCTATCTAAACACTCGGAATCGAGTTTTTTATCACTCGAAAACGACCTCACACACATATACATCCCATAACTTAGTTCCATATTTTTATCCACAAGGCCACACAATGATCCACTCGGGAAATGAGGGTCATCCCACTCGGATTCCATAAACCCCTCACTCGGAAATACTTCCCAATCAAACACCACTCGGTGTATTCCAACCATAATTCAATCGGGATTACCTTACACATTCATCACTCGGCATAATTACACTTCTCACACTCGGAGAATACTCAACCTCTTTTCTCCTTGGAAAGGATCCCAACAGCCAAGTTCCAATCGGGTTTACTCTAACCCCAAATCACTCGGAATATTCACCAAGTTAAGTCACTCGGACTTATTCAATGCTTAACCACTTGGGATACATGATCTTAATCACTCGGAATATGGAACCTTATTCACTCGGGGAATTCATTAAGTAAGTCCCACTCGGACTTGCTCAGATCTTAACCACTCGGAATAGATCATCTTATTCACTCGGATTATACATGTATCACACACTCTTCATGCAAGCATAACACACCAATCAGAACATAGAAATAGCGATCATCAACACCCGAAACCTGTCCATAAACCATGCATTTGAGATGTAAAGCCCCTTACCTGGAATGACATTCCAGAAGTCACATTGGCCACTCGGCCCAGCCACAGTAGCACTCTGCTCGGCATTCCAATCGTGGGAAGAGCCAACATGGCTCCCAGTCGTCCCAGCAACACGCTCACAGCTCGGAGGATGACACATTATCTCCACTCGAGCCTCAAAGCCATCAACACTCCAAGCTCCACTCTGCTCGGCTTTCAGCCCTGGGGAGAGCCAAACATAGCTTCCCCCCGAATAAGACAGCCTCCAAGCACAACACCGTCCTCATCAAAGAAAATGTAACACCCTAATTTTAAAACCAACATAAGGCAGAACAGAGCAAAAGCTCTGATACCAAAATGTAACACCTAAATCTCAATTTGAGAATAAACCGGGACCAAGAAAATTTTTCCAAGATCAGAGGGGGTTCAAAGGCAAAATGAGTAGTTAAAGGCTAAGGAGAGAAGAATCAGGACAAGAAGGAAAGGAAATGAGAGCAAACCATACACAAGACAATAGCGGAAGATGCAGGACATGAACGAACCCAACAGTGCCTACTCGCTCAGGCGAGATTCAATATCGCTCGAGCGAGACAACCCATCACGCTTGAGCGGAGTACGCATAGCTTGAGCGTAACCCATCAGAGACTTTCCTTTCGCTCACACTCGCTGGAGCGAGCACTTAGTCGCTGAGGCGAGTAACTCCACTCGGTTATAATGAACACAACCGCTTACACTCGATAATCATACCTTGGCCTTAGACCTTTTAGGTCTGTTTTGATACCAAAATGTAACACCCTAATTTTAAAACCAACATAAGGCAGAACAGAGCAAAAGCTCTGATACCAAAATGTAACACCTAAATCTCAATTTGAGAATAAACCGGGACCAGGAAAATATTTCCAAGATCAGAGGGGGTTCAAAGGCAAAATGAGTAGTTGAAGGCTAGGGAGAGAAGAATCAGGACAAGAAGGAAAGGAAAGGAGAGAAAACCATACACAAGACAACAGCGGAAGATGCAAAACATGAACGAACCCAACAGCGCTTACTCGCTCAGGCGAGATTCAATATCGCTCGAGCGAGACAGCCCATCACGCTTGAGCAGAGTGCGCATAGCTTGAGCGTAACCCATCAGAGACCTTTCTTTCACTCACACTCGCTGGAGCGAGCACTTAGCCGCTGAGGCGAGTAACTCCACTCGGTATTCTCATCCCTCGAATTTCAGAAGTCATGTTCACTCGGAAAAGTCTTTACTCACGATTCGTTCGGATTAACCCCTCATACATACAAGCTCTATTCGGGAGTTTACCACACACTTCATAACTTCATTCTCTCAAGCCGCAGATATTGACCACTTGGGAGGTGATTCCTATAGTTATTTCACTCGGATTCCATACGTACATTTCACTCAGAATATTCTTCATGATCTTTTATCACTCGGGTATTTCACTCGTTCTTCACTCGGCACATACAATCCTTCTTACACAAGTTCCCTCACCAAATCAAGCCTCTCCTAAGAATCTTATAGCTTCCAATAAGTTTACTACAACGGATTTCACTCAGAACCTTATAGATCACTCTTCAGTCGGAAAACACTCACTCGGGAGGTTCTCACTCGGAAGTATATTGTTATCCCCCATTCGGGAAATCCTAACAGTCTATACTACCTCATTCACTCGGGAACACCTAAACCTTTCTTCACTCGGGGTAAAGTCACTATCTCGCTTCCCACAATAATAACTTAGTTCTATTTTTACCTAAGGTCATGCTAACCTCCCGCGCTCGGTAGGTACGTATATCTATCACTCGGATTTCACGCACAGCATAGAATAAACATACAGTATGATATATATATATATATATATATATATATAGGAGTGCATATAAATATTTACAAGCACATTGTCATACTCTCAACCTGGGAGAGTTCAAATTCTGATTTAAAGAGACTAAGATTAAAATACGAGCCGGCCAAGGCTTAACCAAAACCTTATACATAGTATCTACATATATACATATATTTCCATAGTGCACAAACATTCCACTCGGCATGCAGCTCCACCTTCATTCATCGTTCCGAGAGACATTCACTGTAAAATATAGCCACAGTAGGGGGTGAGTATCTTAGATATTAAATGATAGATACTGACTCGGATTATTCCTCAGTTAAGCAACAATAGAAATGTACACAGCAACTATCAGAACATACACAATACCAATTAATCAGAACACGCATAAAAATATTTTTCGATCAAAATCTATTCAATTATCACTCGGCTATATACATATATCATGCCCAATAACCTTACACATGTGCATGCAATCAGGTCACAATCAACATCAACTGTACAAGTACACGAAATTCAATCACTCAGATCCGCATTCATGTGTAATCGGTTTTCATTTGTTGCAACGTAGGCTCCCAGCCTCTAATTCAGCTCCCAGCTGGCTTGGCCATTTTACAGGTACCAAACCGTTTCCCCACACATGTGACACCAACGCTCTCAGCGCCAACGGCGGTGTTCACGGGCAGCCTGAGTCCCACTCAAAGGCTTACCTTGAGTCTCACTCAAAAGGATTTCACAGTGTCTCACGCTTTTAATAACTGATGGTAGTGTCCCACACTACATGCTCTCAGCATTAACGCATCCCATGCGCCACACGCGGATTGATCACACAAACACAAAGTTCATATATATACAATCTTTCATTTAACAGTACATGCATCACATGCAATCGGTATAAAACATCATCAGACTCGCAGAAACAACATTTCTCACATGCAATCAGGATTTAATACTCATGGCCACTTACATGCTATATAAATCACATGGCAATCATCAACAACACTCCAACACATTCTTTTCATGCAAACATTCGACATTCTCAAGACCATTAACATGCATTTCACGGACGGACTTAGACATGCATCACTCGACACCAAATCATCATGCATCCGGGTATTACACGTCCTTCCAGCAACCATAATACAGCATCAAACACAGAATCAACAAGTCATTAACACCCAAAACCCGTCCATAACCCATGCATTTAAGATATAAGATACCCCCTACCAACTAAGAGATTCCAAGAAGCTCCTCTATTTTGACGTTGGTGGTCTCTCAGTTTGCTTCGTCCAGGGCTCACACCCGTTCAGGCTTCCTTGAGCGTAGTCGCACCGGGGAGCAGGAAGCTGTTCGTCTTCCACTTCAACGATCGTTCTTCACCGGCAGAAGGAAGCTCCGAGTCTTCTGCAGTACCGTCGCTGTGCGTTTCCAGAAACAGAGAACAGAGGACAGGGGAGAAGAGAAGAAGACGAAGAATGAGGAAGAAAAGAAAAGATAGAACGAAGCAGTAGAGGAAGAGGGAGTCTGAAGGAAAAATGAGTAATTATAGTGTCCTTGGGCATATATATGTGCACTAGAGAACGATGGAAGTGGGATGGAGAACGTGTACAACAGTCCCACACGTGCCTTACACATCATAATTAATTAAATTCTTAAGTTAATTAGTTAAATTGATTGCAATTAACAAGTAATTTCCTACTTTGAAATTATTATTTTAATGGCTTTATTTCACTCGGTAATTAATTTTTAAATAGGGATGTTACAATTCTCCCCCTCTTAAAAGAATTTCATCCCCGAAGTTCACTCGGTAACTCACCTTAGTAAACAACTTGGGGTATTGTTGCCTCATGGCATCCTCGCGTTCCCAGGTATAAGAGGTATACCCGTCTTGCTGCCACTCTACTTCAACCAGTTGTACATCCTTAGTTGAGACACATGAAACACATTATGCAATCAGGATAGGTGAGTCAGTAATGCTATTCGGTATGCCATGGAACCGATCCGCTCTAATACTTTGTAAGGTCCAATGTATCGGGGGCTCAATTTCCCATTTTTCAAGGCTCTCCCGACTCCTTTACTCGGTGAAGTCTTTAGAAACACCCTATCTCCGACTGAAAACTCCAAGGGTTTAGTTCGTTTATCATGGTAGCTTTTCTGCCTATCCTGAGACGCCTTCATATTTTCCCTTATTACTTGGATTTGTTCTAAGGTTTGTTTCACAATTTCCGGCCCCAATGCTCATAACTACATGGGATGCGTTAATGCTGGGAGCATGTAGTGTGGGACACTACCATCGATTATTAAAAGCATGAGATGCTGTGAAATCCTTTTGAGTGAGACTCAAGGTAAGCCTTTGAGTGGGACTCAGGCTGCCCGTGAACACCGTCGTTGGCGCTGAGAGCGTTGGTGTCACATGTGTGGGGAAACGGTTTGGTACCTGTAAAATGGCCAAGTCAGCTGGGAGCTGAATTAGAGGCTGGGAGCCTACGTTGCAACAAATGAAAACCGATTACACATGAATGCGGATCTGAGTGATTGAATTCCGTGTACTTGTACAGTTGATGTTGATTGTGACCTGATTGCATGCACATGTGTAAGGTTATTGGGCATGATATATGTATATGGCCGAGTGATAATTGAATAGATTTTGATCGGAAAATATTTTTATGCGTGTTCTGATTAATTGGTATTGTGTATGTTCTGATAGTTGCTGTGTACATTTGTATTGTTGCTTAACTGAGGAATAATCCGAGTCAGTATCTATCATTTAATATCTAAGATACTCACCCCCTACTGTGGCTATATTTTACAGTGAATGTCTCTCAGAACGATGAATGAAGGTGGAGCTGCATGCCGAGTGGAGTGTTTGTGCACTATGGAAATATATGTATATATGTAGATACTGTGTATAAGGTTTTGGTTAAGCCTTGGCCAGCTCGTATTTTAATCTTAGTCTCTTTAAATCAGAATTTGAACTCTCCCGGGTTGAGAGTATGACAATGTGCTTGTAAATATTTATATACACTCCTATATATATATATATATATATATATATATATCATACTGTATGTTTATTCTATGCTGTGTGTGAAATCCGAGTGATAGATATACGTACCTTCCGAGCGCGGGAGGTTAGCATGACCTTAGGTAGAATGGAACTAAGTTATTGCTGTGGGAAGCGAGATAGTGACTTTACCCCGAGTGAAGAAAGGTTTAGGTGTTCCCGAGTGAATGAGGTAGTATAGACTGTTAGGATTTCCCGAATGGGGCATAACAATATGCTTCCGAGTAAGAACCTCCCGAGTGAGTGTTTTCCGACTGAAGAGTGATCTATAAGGTTCTGAGTGAAATCCGTTGTAGTAAACTTATTGGAAGCTAGAAGATTCTTAGGAGAGGCTTGATTTGGTGAGGGAACTTGTGTAAGAAGGATTGTATGTGCCGAGTGAAGAACGAGTGAAATACCCGAGTGATAAAAGATCATGAAGAATATTCTGAGTGAAATGTACGTATGGAATCCGAGTGAAATGACTATAGGAATCACCTCCCAAGTGGTCAATATCTGCGGCTTGAGAAAACGAAGTTATGAAGTGTGTGGTAAACTCCCGAATGGAGCTTGTATGTATGAGGGGTTAATCCGAACGAATCGTGAGTAAAGACTTTTTCGAGTAAACATGACTTCTGAAATCCAAGGGATGAGAATACCGAGTGGAGTTACTCACCTCAGCGGCTAAGTGCTCGCTCCAGCGAGTGTGAGTGAAAGGAAGGTCTCTGATGGGTTACGCTCAAGCTATACGCACTCCGCTCAAGCGTGATGGGCTGTCTCGCTCGAGCGATATTGAATCTCGCCTGAGCGAGTAGGCGCTGTTGGGTTTGTTCATGTCCTGCATCTTCCGCTGTTGTCTTGTGTATGGTTTACTCTCCTTTCCTTTCCTTCTTGTCCTGATTCTTCTCTCCCTAGCCTTCAACTACTCATTTTGCCTTTGAACCCCCACTGATCTTGGAAAAATTTTCCTGGTCCCGGTTTATTCTCAAATTGAGATTTAGGTGTTACATTTTGGTATCAGAGCTTTTGCTCTGTTCTGTGTTATGTTGGTTTTAAAATTAGGGTGTTACAGAAAATAATTATTTAATAAATATAATGATAAATTAATTTGTACCCAAAATAATCGTCGTTAACGTATTATTTTTGATTAAACAACGTTGACGAATGTTATTTATTATTTTCATATTTCTGCCTTTCTCACTCATCACATTCTCTCGGTGTTCTTACTTTTTATATTAAACTCTACTTCTCTCTATTTTCTCATTCTAAATGGTTCGGGGAACAGGCCGAAGCCTCGAGCTTCTTACTAAAAGCTCAACAGAATATCCTCAAAGTCCTGAGGGTCTGGTTTCCTATTGTAAAAAATCAGGGTTGTTACAGGTGCCATAAATATAAGGTTTTAATGAGGGATAAATGAAGTAGATGCATTTATGGCTGGAAGGAGATGAAAGTTCATGAGTATTTATGAATATTGATGGGTTTTGGTAGAAACCCTAACTTTTATGAAATTGGGAAAATGGCAAATGTGATTGGGACAATATATTTGAGAGGAAATGTATAATATTAAGAATGTAGATGTTGGTAAATGAAAATATTCTTATGAATGTTAGGCTATAGTTGTTTGTAGCCTTTAAATGTAATGTGTATGGCTTAATAGGAAGGAATTTCAGAAGCCTAACAAATGATGGAAATGATGTTAATAACATGTTCTATACATGTTATGAAATTGTAGATATGATTATGGCTAATTAGAATTGAATTTATATCTTGAATGGTTGATTGATTGGGATTTTACATGCATGGTTAATGTAGGATCCATTCTGAACGATGAGGCGGGAACGTCGTATCGCTCGGAATTCTTCTCTTGAGGTAGGAGAGGAGTCTTTATGTTCTAAATGCATGAATTTGAATGGTATTTGATTTTCATATGTGTTGGCATGCATGTTTGCCTTGCTTGTGTTGTGGTGATGGAATGTAATGTTGAAAATACTAATTTTGATAATGTTTAGCAACATTCTTTGTGCATTTAGGATGAATGTGGTGTGCTATATGGTGGTATGAATTACTTGGCAAAGTTGTGCCTTAATCAAGATGTTATGCTTGTATCCACCTCAAATGTGAGATGAATGAAATTAATGTTTGGTTGAAATTGGGTGTGAATGATTAGCATGCCATAATTGATAATGTAAAGTTGATGATTGAAATTGATGATGAGTGCCATTATAGATGTGAGTGAATTATTAAAATGCTACATCAAAACTTTTGAATAAAGACTAAAGCCAACAATAATAAAATCCACTAAGAATGGTGAGGTGGTGTTGGTAATGATGATGGTGATGTATGATGAGTGGCATGTATAGTGTAACATCCCAGTTTTGAAACTAAATGCCGAATGAAGAATAAACCATTAAGACTTGATTTCAACTAGAAAATAACTGTTAATTATATTTAAGCCATTAAAAAAATATAAAAAAAATGGTGGTGGTCAGGGGATGGGGTGGAGTGCGCGTGGCTGCTGAGCTCACACTCTCCCATCCCACTCTTCTCTTACTTGTGCGCACATACATATATAAAAACGTAAGCCTATGGTTAAGGACACGCTCACTATCCCTTCAGACTCCTTCCTCCGTCACTTCATCCTCTGCTTTTCTCTCTTCGTCTCCATCCTCCTTCTTCCTCTATCTTACTCTTCGCTCCTGGGGATCTTGATTGCAGCACTGGAGAATGGACCACACTCCATCCCAGAATCAGGCGCAGGATACGACAAAGCCAAGAAAGACCGAACGAACCAGGAGAAAGACATCAGACCCAACGACAAGAACGGAAAGATTTCTGAGGTTCTTCTAAAAGGTAGGGGGCGCTTGCATGTCGAATGCATGGTCTACGAACGGTACCGGATGAACGTACTGCTGAGTGTGGGTGTGTGTGTGCATGTATTCATAATCATTAAAACTGATGCATGACTTAAGATTTTGATAGTGATTTCATGGGGATGGTGTAGCCTGTTAGTGGATGATGATGATGAATGATATGCATGGATCTATTTTCTTGTCACTATGGAAATTATGTATGTGCATGCTCTTAAATGATTTGTTCAGTGTTGCTAGTCTGATGACCGATTGTAACATGCGTTGGTGTGATTGACTGAATGATTACGAGTAGTCCGCTTTTGCTTAATGACTACGGAGAAGGTGTTCGTGGCGAGATGATGGGTATTAATGAATGTGTTAGTTGCATGAGTGAGAGTGGGGCGACCCATAGAAGGTCAAGAACCCCAAGGGAACGACTTCCAGTTACCAACCCTGGCTAGATCCCGATAGTGCTCGTGGTAGCCGTAGGAGCTAGAGAAGAGAGTCTCGAGACGCCGTGGGAGGCCGGTGCCACCTGGTAAGAGCTGAGGGACGAGGGGCCAGAAGAAAAGGGGACTGTAACTGAGAGTCTTTACCCGAGTCGGATCCGCAGGCATGCATATAGATATAAGGCCGATTGTGGTGATGTATAAATCTATGTATGTATATGTGTATGATTTTGAATGCATGAATGTATATGTGCGTAGGAACTCCGAGTGCATGAATATATGTATGGATGTGGAAATAAACTCTGTGTATTATGTGTGGCATGAATGTTGTTTGGACTGTATGAGCTTGGTTATTTGAGAAAGGTTGAATGATGGCAGGAGTGTGTACTGACGCTGATACCGAGTCTGTGAGTATCATTTTATATGTAAAAGCTCACCCCTGCAGTGGCCATTTTTCAGTGAATGTCTCTCGAGATGAGGATCAGAAGCAGAGCTGGAATGCTGAGCGAAGTGTTGATGCATTTGGAAGGCTTAATTAAGGCGATGTTAGATTAAGCCCTGACTGGTTCATACCGGATGTTAGTGTTTTGGGATAAATAGAACCTTATGGACAAGGAGAAATCCGATTTTGTGTTGTAAATATTGACATACGCTCTTATATATATATGGATGTATGGTTTTGTGTGTGACATGCTATGTGCTACCTTGTTTCATAATTGTGCTTTAATGGATACGCAGGGACAGTATGATTGAGCAGGCTATAGCCAAGTCTGAGTGAATTATGAATTGTCTTTAGGAAGACTTATGTCGGATACGTTTGGGCGGAGTCGTACCCCGCCCGAAGTATGGGGGCAATTCGCCCAAGCGTGAGGACTCGCGCTGGAGCGAGTAGTTGTTAAAATGGGACACCATTCAATTACCTCTCCTCTCCGTCGTGATGCCAATGCAATCCAGACACCGGTGTTGACCCCTGATTTGGGCGTTGTGGTTGAGTCCGCCCAGGCGTTGTCAGAATTAGTTGAGTTGGGCGGGATAAGTTCAGGCTCCTCCTTCCTCCACAACCTACTACCGCATATGTACACTGTAACTTTCTGTTTTCCCGAGTGGAGTGCGAGCGTGAGGATTTACCAAGTGAACCCTTGTCCATATCCGATTGAGAAATTACCTTGTGTTTGTGTTGGAGGGGCGTTGTGCTAATCTCGCTTAGGCGGTGTCATACCTCGCCCAAGTAACTAGGACGGTTCGCCCAAGCGCGTGGAACCATGCTGAAGCAAGCAGATATCAACGTGAGACTCCGCCTTGTACCTCCCTCCTCCGTTGTCGTATTATTATGTCTCGCTGGGCGGTGTTGGACATCGCCTGAGTGAGTGAACGTTGTGATGTAGTCCGTCCAGGCGTTGTTGTGCCTTGCCGAACTGGACGGCAGTGTAATCACTTCCTCTTCCCTTCACAAACTACTCCTGCATATGTATATCTCCCTTCTTCTTCCCTTACCTGTCCTCTGAAGCTGAACGCCCAGCGTTCTCTGAGAAAGGATCAGCCCATAGGAACGAATAGACGCTAATGTAAGGTTTACTTGAAGAGTTCACGTCTGATGTTGCATTGCCACACATCGTTTAGGTGGTGTGAGACAACGGTTGAGCGGGTCACCTTCGCCCTGGAGCCCGCCCAGGACAAACATACCCCGCCTAGCCAAGTAGGATGATTCGAACTCCGCCCTTCTACCGAGTGCTATGCGTGTGAATGTATTAACATCTTTCCCTTATCTATTTCCTCTATTGAGTGACCAGTGTTACTCAAAGGAAAGCTTTCCTTGTGGAATTCCCTCCATCCGCTGCTGCATTACCATACTCCGCCTGGACGGTGTCAGACCCCGTCCGAGGAAGCAAACGGTGTTGTGTAATCCGCCCATTGTTGGTGTGTTACGATAAACCCAATGAGCCGGTCCCAGCCTTAGCTTCTCTGTAGGTTGCTATATGCGTATGAATGCTCTTCATTCTTCCCTTGCCCGCTTCCTTCTATATCGAATAATACGTGCCTGTTTTTGTGAAAAATTTTCTCATATTTTTGGAATTTTTAGTCGCAAGTAAATAAGGTGTTACATTTTGGTATCAGAGCGGACCAAAAGGTCCAAGGCCAAGGTATGCTTACCGAATGTAAGCGGTTGTGTGTGTCTCTTTTTTTGATTGAATGGTTGAAATTGTTCTGATACTAGTTGAACTTGATTGATGTTGACTTGAGGACAAGAGGTTGTTTTCCCCTGGTCCGATTGTGTGTATAACCTAGACGAATGATATAATGTGCTAAGCTACTAATTGTTGGACTAATAACCCGATCGGTAGTAAGTGGCTCCGTATACTTATCCTTAAATGTTGATTTCAGGATAAGGAATGGCGCATCGTCAAAGTATGGAGGCTATAGCCACAGCATTCCAACGCTTTGCGGATGTGTTTGAAAGGCAGGGCCAGACTCGACCTGAGGATGGCCACGTGCTGGACCGCTTCCTGAAGAGTGTAACACCCCGAATTTTTAAAATAGGAAGATAAATTAGGAAAATAAATGTGGAATAATTAAATGTGGGCTAATTAATATCCCAAAATTCTTGAAATGATTTAAACAAGACTTTTCAAAATTGCTGGTGAATTATGGTGATCGGTTGAGTTGAAAAATTGACCCGGATAGAATATGAGTGTCGGGCCAAGTATCTTTGATTGAGATGCCGTTGGTCAAGGCGGTAGATAATATTATTGGGAATCTGAATGTGTATTCGGAATAATTTTTAAAGTATGAATTGAGCCCAAACTGGGAGCCTGTTTATTTAAAAACGAAGGAATTTAAGTGAGAAGGAAAAGATTAAAACATAATCTCACTATTTTTCATTCTCATTCCCGTAACTTCTTCTTTTTTTTATGGAGACACTTTCCCTTTCTTCTTCATTTCATATTCTACTCCTCCTCTTATTCTTCCCCTTCCATAGAACTTAAGCAAAAGCTAGTGATTCTTCTACTTCCTTCATTTTCGTTGGTAAGAGCTTGGAAGAGGACATGGAAGTTTGAAGCCTTCTCTTTCCCTCTCCTATTTTCGTGTGGCATCTCCCTTCTTCTTAAACCCACTTTGTTTTTGGGTGTGAGGTAAGAAATACTCACCCTTTAGTTGGGTTTTTGCCATGGTTATATAATAATATGAGTTTTGGGGACCATGAATATGAATAGGTGTTCCCTTAAAGCATTTGATTCACAAACCCTAGAGTGAGTTATTGTGGATTCATGGGTTTAGGTGAGATGAGGGGAATGAATGCTTTTATTGAAGGAAGAAGATGAGAATGTATGATTAATTTGAGTATTGATGGGTTGGTGAAACCCTAATTTCAAAAATTTGGGGAAATGTATAATGGGAGTAGATGGATATTTATTGTTGGTAATAAAGGTAGTTTATGATGATTTAAGAATATTGGAGCAAAAACCCATTTATGGGTGTGGCTATAAATGCCTAGAGAATGAACTTGAACACCAAACCTATGGTGGTTATGGTGGTTTAGTGTAATAAATGAGAAATAAACCTTGTAATAGCATGACACCAAGAAATTAAATTAAGAGCATTTGAATCTTGGTGGTTTGTGATTGAGAATAATGGTATGGTATGTGTTGGAATGTAGGTAATAACCCCATCGACGAGGCGGGACCTTCGGACCGCGTTGATCACTACTTCACTTGAGGTAGGAGAGGGGTGTATTTTCTAAATGCATGAGAATTATGATGATGATGTATGTATTAATGTAGTATGACATGTTTGCTTAGATGAAGGTGATATTATGTGTATGTGAAATGAATTGTGTATGGTGATGTGAATTTAGTGTTTATATGATGAAGCCTAAGTGAGGCTATGGATGGCTTATTATGTGTGATATATGGTTGAGTTTATATGAAGATTGATTATTGTGTATGATTTGGTGGAAAATTGTGTGGTTGAGAATGAATGTACCCTAGATGAGAGGGTAAAATAAGCTAAATGAGCTTGAAGCATGTATGAGCATTGTTGTATACATGGCATGGCATGCATATCATGATGATGTTGATAAGTGGTTGCGATCACTTGATGATGGAAATGAAAAGCCCTGCGGGACCAATGAGATTGAAGGCCCATGGTTGCGATCATGAGGCGGGAGTACCCCTTGCGAGGAGGGAAACCTATATGAAATGTTTATGAGGTGGGAGTACCCCTTGCGAGGAGGGAAACCTATATGAAATGTTTATGAGGTGGGAGTACCCCTTGCGAGGAGGGAAACCTATATGAAATGTTTATGAGGTGGGAGTACCCCTTGCGAGGAGGGAAACCTATATGAAATGTTTATGAGGTGGGAGTACCCCTTGCGAGGAGGGAAACCTATATGAAATGCTTATGAGGCGGGAGTACCCCTTGCGAGGCGGGAAACCTTATGAGATATTGAACGTGGTTGCGATCACGAGAAGCACCTTGCGAGGCTGCTAGAGGGAGTACCCCTTGCGAGGCGGGAAACCATTGAGAATGAGTATATGATTATGGTGGTTGCGATCACCCGAGGAAATGAGAACAGATCCGTGCATATGCATTTTAACGATATTAGCATGTGCATCAGTCTTGAAGCATGATATAGTGTGATACTTTGATGATGCGATATGTTTGGATATCCCTTTTAATTGCTAAGGTGTGATGGTGAGTTTGATTGATATGATTCTAAGAGAATTAAGGAATAATTGTGTTTGAATAAGAATTGATGATTGAATACTGATATAAAATAAACTCCTCTTGAGAAGGAGATGGTTATATTGCATTCATGCATATATTGTTTTATTTATTGGATTTTCATCATTGAGAAAGTATACTCACTCTCCTTGTGGTATATCTTTTTAGCTCCTGTGTTGTAGGTTTAGCTTTGGAGCTATTTGTGGAGGAGAAGTGTGAAGGAAGCCTCTTTTTGGTAAAGAATGCCTTGGCCGGCAACATTTTAATTTTATGGTTTGTGTAGAATGTTTGTAATGTATATAGTTTTCTGCATATTTTGTATAGCCACAAATTGGTATGAATGATGTATAATGATTATGTAGGTCATGTGTGAAAATTGGAACCCACCTATAAGACCAATTTTCAGTTATGACCCTAGTGATGTAAGACGCTAATGTGTGGGTGCTTGAATCTTGCTCACTTGATGATCAAATGATGAGAATTGTGAATGATGATTTTATGTGTTGTTTAATTGATGATATTTCATGATTGTTATGCATAAGTAGGGAACTAGTAGGGTCAAAATGAGTTTTATAAATTGTGGGTAGTGTGTGATGGTCTCAATAGCTTAAATACATGAGTTGTGACTTGTAGAAACTAGAACGGGTCAATTCCGTTGAGAATAGACCCCCCTAAGTTGCTCAAAAAGGCTCAGGAATGGACTGAACACATTTATTTGCATAAGTTCCTCATTTTTGAGAATTTTTGGGTGAGGCCGGTGGCCACACGTCACAATTGATGTGTCTTAGTTGGTGTCAAAATTTGGTAGCGTTTGGAGTTGATATGAAAAAGTTAGGGGGGTTAGAAGTCCAAAAATATGGCCTTTTCTGCATAAAAACAGCAACTGTGCTGTCTCGAATCGATTCGAGGATCCCTGAATCGATTCGAGAGCTGCTATTTTCACTGTTTTTGGTTCCAGGAAGGCCTGAATCGATTCATACGATCCTGAATCGATTCAAGGACCCCTGTTTGCATAATTTTGAGTTCCAGAAGCGTCTGAATCGATTCATACGAGCTTGAATCGATTCAAGGGGTCCTGTTTTCACTGTTTTGCATTCCAGAATCATTCGAATCGATTCATAAGGTGTTTGAATCGATTCATGACCCTGTTTTTCATATTTTTCCACTATTTTGAGACATCATTGGTATTGTTTGACTATAATATGATTGCACAACACCCCACACGCATAATTAAAGCATTTTATCCAATCGATAGACCATCCTTTAACCTTCTACCATTTCCCTTCAATTCCTTAATGTAATTGCATACTTCCGCTACTCCTTGTTGATGATCATGAGATAAATCATCCAAGGTTCACTCTTTGACTTAATTGTTCACCTTCTCATATCTTCACATATGAGATAGGTTATTAAATTAGGTCCGGGGATTACTTGCCAAAGTTCCCATCTCGCGATCTCTTCCATCCTTTAATTGTATTAAATCGCGAAAATTTTACCCCTATTTTTGGGGCGTCTCAATCTGGTATCAGAGCATTATTCGCTCAGTATTACTGCTATTAGCTGTTGCTATTACCAGAACATGATATATGATTGATGAATGACTGTTATAGTTATTTGATTGGTGTATGAATTGATTATGGATTGAATGTGATTGTTATAAGTCCGGCCAAGCTTCTTCACACTATCCTCTCTCAATGATGAATCCTATATATTATAAATGCATACTATGTTATGATATGATGATGTTGCCATATGGGCTTTAATATGGATTGATTGATATTCGACTCCATGGGGGAGGGCCATAATTTAATTTTTATGATGAAGTACTATAGTGTGAGATTATAGAGAAAAGTTATGAACGAGTTTACTGATGTTAGTTGAATTTTATGTTGTGGTTCTAGATATTGTGATGGCCCGTCGTCGTCGAGATAATGATGACGCTATAGCTAGAGCCTTGAATCGTTTTGCGGATCTCCTTGAATCGCAAAACCGCGAAAGACAAGAGGCGGAAAGACCACCTGCCCCTATTGTTCAAGGTACTCAAGGCCTTGATATGTTTCTAAAGCGAAAACCCACTGAATTTCATGGGGGATTTAGGCCTGAGCAAGCCTATGGTTGGATCCGGAATGTTGAGAGAATCTTTGACAGTTTTGAATGCAATGAGCTCCAAAAAGTGGAGTATGCTGTTTTTATGCTGAGAGATGAAGCAGAGACTTGGTGGAGACTCGCCAAGAATAGAATGAATGCTGCTGCAATTCCCTTAACTTGGGAAAACTTTAAGCGTGAACTTATGAGGAAATATGTGCCTGAAAGTTATAAGAGCAAGAAAGAACTTGAGTTCATGGAACTCAAGCAAGGCACGATGACGGTGGAAGAGTATGCTTCCAAGTTTGAGGAACTTTGTGAATTCTACCCTCCTTTTCAACAAGAGGGAACAGAAGTGTCAAAATGCGTGAAGTTTGAAAATGGTTTACGCCCTGATATTCAAAGGGCCATATGTCACCAAGAGATCCGAAGTTTCACGGTGCTTGTGAATAAGTGTCGTATCTATGAAGAACATGCTTCTTTTCAACACTCTAAGTTTGACTCTAAGTTGAAGGGTCAAGCTTCTAGTTTTAAGAGGCAAAGAAGTTTTAGAAGGGGACGTTTTCTGAGGGGTGCTCCTTCTAATGTCCAAGCTAGAGGCGGCGGACGTGGTAATGTTTTTGGCCGGGGTAATATAAATACCAATGGGCCGAGATGTTATAGATGTGGAGGACCTCATTACGTTCGGGAATGTGTGCATCGTGAAGATGTTGTATGTTTTAATTGTGATCAGGTGGGGCATATCCGTTCTGCATGTCCTATGCTTGCAAGACCTGCTCCGGTACAAGCTAATATTCCCAATCGTGCTAATGCACCTGTTTATGTGAATCGTGGAGGCCATAATGGTGGTCGGGGCCATGGTAATGGAAATAATCAAGGCCGGAATGGTGGTCGAGGTGGCTATAATGGTGGAAGGCGTGGTAATAATCGAGGAGATGGTAATGGTGCTAATGATGGAAATAGGGATGGTGGAAACCTTCAACCCAATGCCGGCAGAGTTTTTGCGGTAACCGGTGAGGAAGCAGCACAAGCAGAAAATCTGGTTGAAAGTAAGTGTGAAATTCTTGGACATCCAGTTCATGTTATTTATGATTCGGGTGCGACCCACTCCTTTATATCCGAGGATTGTGTTCGGCGATTGAGATTGCCGGTATGTTTAATGAAAAATGCTCTTGTGGTTACCACCCCAACCGGTACTTGTCTTAGATCGATTAACCGGTGTGATAATGTCGATATGCTCCTAGATGGGAGAAAGTTTGTTGTGTCTTTTATTTGCTTACCTATGAAGGGACTGGAGATCATACTTGGTATGGATTGGCTATCTGCCAACAGAGTCATGGTTGATTGTCAACAACGGACTGTTATTTTTCCTTCTCTTGATAGGGGACAATTTGATGTACAAGGTATAATTTAACTTTGTGTACTGCTATCTCTTGTCGATGGGACGAGTGGTCCCGGTCCCATGGATATCCCCGTGGTGTCTGAATTTCGGGACGTGTTTCCTGATGAGATACCTGGCTTACCACCTCCAAGGGAGGTTGAGTTTGCTATTGACCTTGTACCTGGTGCCGAACCAGTGTCTATTGCTCCATATAGGATGTCTCCTATGGAGTTAGTTGAACTAAAGAAGCAAGTTGAGGAGCTGCTTGAAAAGGAGTTTGTTCGACCCAGTGTGTCACCCTAGGGAGCTCCTGTTTTATTAGTTAAGAAAAAGGATGGAACTATGCGGTTGTGTGTAGACTACCGCCAACTGAACAAGCTGACAATAAAGAATAGATATCCTTTACCTCGTATTGATGACCTGTTGGATCAGCTGAGAGGTGCGGTGGTATTTTCAAAGATTGATTTGCGTTCCGGTTATCATCAAATTCGGGTGAGAGCCGCAGACATTCCGAAGACTGCGTTTAGGACGCGATATGGCCACTACGAGTATGTCGTGATGCCCTTTGGAGTAACTAACGCTCCAGCGGTGTTCATGAGTTACATGAACCATATCTTTCATGAATACCTGGATCGTTTTGTTGTGGTGTTCATCGATGATATCCTAGTATATTCCAAGAGCCGGGAGGAACATGAAGAACATTTAAGAGTGGTGTTGAACATTCTTAGAAAGAACCAGCTGTACGCCAAGCTCTCTAAATGTGAATTCTGGTTGACGAGCGTCCAGTTCCTTGGACATGTAATATCCGAGGATGGTATTTCGGTGGATCCTTCTAAAGTTGAAGCTGTTATGGCATGGTCTAGACCTACGACGGTCACTGAAATCCGAAGTTTCCTTGGACTTGCGGGTTATTATCGAAGGTTCATTGAAGGTTTCTCTCGTCTTGCGAGACCTTTGACAAATTTAACAAGGAAGAACCAACCTTTTGTATGGACGGTTGAATGTGAGAAGTGCTTTGAGGAATTAAAGATGAGGCTGACTTCTGCTCCTATCTTGGCGTTGCCTGATTTACAAGAAGAGTTTGTGGTGTATTGTGACGCTTCTAAGCATAGACTCGGATGTGTGCTAATGCAGAAGGAACGTGTAATAGCTTATGCTTCACGCCAGTTGCGACCTCATGAGGTTAATTACCCAACTCATGATTTGGAGTTGGCTGCGGTTGTGTTTGCTCTGAAGATTTGGCGACATTACTTGTATGGATCAAGATTCGTGGTTTTTAGTGATCATAAAAGTTTGAAATATCTTTTTGACCAAAGGGAAATGAATATGCGTCAGAGGAGATGGATGGAATTTTTGAAGGATTACGACTTTAAATTGATGTACCACCCGGGAAAAGCCAATGTTGTTGCCGATGCTCTTAGTCGGAAATCTTTGCATGTATCAGCTATGATGGTCAAAGAGTTCGAGTTAATGGAAGAATTTCGGAATTTGAATGTTGGAATCGAGGTTCAATCCTCCAAGAGACTATGTTTTGCTACCTTGAAGATATGCAATGAGTTTTTGAAGCTTGTGAAAGAGAAACAAAAAGATGATGATTACTTACAAGAAATGCGGAGGTCTCAAGATTATGGGAAAAATTTATTTCTTATGGAAGGCGTTGATGGTATATGGCGAGTAAAAGGTCGTGTGTATGTACCTTCATTTGGTGATTGGAGGCGTACGGTGCTAGAGGAAGCACATAAAAGCATTTTTAGCATCCATCCTGGTGCAACCAAGATGTATCAAGATATAAAGAAGAACTTTTGGTGGCCCGGAATGAAACGTGATGTTGCTAACTTTGTAGCTTCTTGCCTTACTTGTCAGAAGGCGAAGGTGGAACACCAAAGACCTTCAGGTACTTTGAGGCCACTTGATATCCCTGTTTGGAAGTGGGACGCGATTGCCATGGATTTTGTGTCCGGATTACCAAGAACGAGGTCTAGATGTGACGGAATATGGGTAATTGTGGATCGTTTGACAAAGAGTGCACATTTTCTACCAATCAGTATGGAGAGCTCCTTGCAAGATTTAGCACAGTTGTACATTCGGGAGATTGTGAGATTGCATGGTGTGCCGTCAAGCATTGTTTCTGATCGTGACCCCCGATTTACTTCCCGATTCTGGGGAAGCTTACATGAGGCGATGGGTTCAAAGCTGAAGCTAAGCTCGGCATATCATCCTCAGACCGATGGGCAGTCGGAGAGGACTATTCAGAGTCTTGAGGACTTACTACGCGCTTGTGTTTTGGAGCATGGCGGTTCATGGGAGAAATACTTGCCTCTGATCGAATTCACCTACAACAATAGTTTTCATTCTAGTATTGGTATGGCACCATACGAGGCCTTATATGGAAGGAGGTGTCGAACTCCTTTATGTTGGTTTGAAGTTGGTGAGAACTTGGCCTTAGGGCCTGAGATTGTTGAGGAAACTACTGAACAGATCAAGATGATCCAAGAGAAGATGAAAGTCGCTCAAGACCGGCAGAAGAGCTATTATGATAAAAGGAGAAAGCCACTTGAGTTCCAAGTCGGCGATCATGTGTTATTGCGTGTCTCGCGTGATAAGGGTATAGGAAGAGCTTTGAAGAGCAAAAAACTAAGCCCTAAATTCATTGGACCCTATGAGATCTTGGAGCGGATTGGAGATGTCGCATACCGGATTGCACTCCCTCCCCAGCTTGCAAACCTACATGACGTATTCCACGTGTCACAGTTAAGAAAGTATATACATGATCCTCTGCACGTGATCTCTATTGACGATGTTGAGGTGCAGGATGACTTAACCATCCTTCCCGTTTCTGTTCGTATTGTTGAATATTCTGTGAAGAGACTGCGGAATAAGATGGTACCATTAGTAAAAGTGGCATGGAAGCATGGAAACGTGGAAACACTTACTTGGGAACGTGAGAACGATATCCGTAAGCGATACCCTCATGCATTTGAATCCGGTAAGTCGAATTTCGAGGGCGAAATTTCTTTTAGGGGGGGTGGATTGTAACACCCCGAATTTTTAAAATAGGAAGATAAATTAGGAAAATAAATGTGGAATAATTAAATGTGGGCTAATTAATATCCCAAAATTCTTGAAATGATTTAAACAAGACTTTTCAAAATTGCTGGTGAATTATGGTGATCGGTTGAGTTGAAAAATTGACCCGGATAGAATATGAGTGTCGGGCCAAGTATCTTTGATTGAGATGCCGTTGGTCAAGGCGGTAGATAATATTATTGGGAATCTGAATGTGTATTCGGAATAATTTTTAAAGTATGAATTGAGCCCAAACTGGGAGCCTGTTTATTTAAAAACGAAGGAATTTAAGTGAGAAGGAAAAGATTAAAACATAATCTCACTATTTTTCATTCTCATTCCCGTAACTTCTTCTTTTTTTTATGGAGACACTTTCCCTTTCTTCTTCATTTCATATTCTACTCCTCCTCTTATTCTTCCCCTTCCATAGAACTTAAGCAAAAGCTAGTGATTCTTCTACTTCCTTCATTTTCGTTGGTAAGAGCTTGGAAGAGGACATGGAAGTTTGAAGCCTTCTCTTTCCCTCTCCTATTTTCGTGTGGCATCTCCCTTCTTCTTAAACCCACTTTGTTTTTGGGTGTGAGGTAAGAAATACTCACCCTTTAGTTGGGTTTTTGCCATGGTTATATAATAATATGAGTTTTGGGGACCATGAATATGAATAGGTGTTCCCTTAAAGCATTTGATTCACAAACCCTAGAGTGAGTTATTGTGGATTCATGGGTTTAGGTGAGATGAGGGGAATGAATGCTTTTATTGAAGGAAGAAGATGAGAATGTATGATTAATTTGAGTATTGATGGGTTGGTGAAACCCTAATTTCAAAAATTTGGGGAAATGTATAATGGGAGTAGATGGATATTTATTGTTGGTAATAAAGGTAGTTTATGATGATTTAAGAATATTGGAGCAAAAACCCATTTATGGGTGTGGCTATAAATGCCTAGAGAATGAACTTGAACACCAAACCTATGGTGGTTATGGTGGTTTAGTGTAATAAATGAGAAATAAACCTTGTAATAGCATGACACCAAGAAATTAAATTAAGAGCATTTGAATCTTGGTGGTTTGTGATTGAGAATAATGGTATGGTATGTGTTGGAATGTAGGTAATAACCCCATCGACGAGGCGGGACCTTCGGACCGCGTTGATCACTACTTCACTTGAGGTAGGAGAGGGGTGTATTTTCTAAATGCATGAGAATTATGATGATGATGTATGTATTAATGTAGTATGACATGTTTGCTTAGATGAAGGTGATATTATGTGTATGTGAAATGAATTGTGTATGGTGATGTGAATTTAGTGTTTATATGATGAAGCCTAAGTGAGGCTATGGATGGCTTATTATGTGTGATATATGATTGAGTTTATATGAAGATTGATTATTGTGTATGATTTGGTGGAAAATTGTGTGGTTGAGAATGAATGTACCCTAGATGAGAGGGTAAAATAAGCTAAATGAGCTTGAAGCATGTATGAGCATTGTTGTATACATGGCATGGCATGCATATCATGATGATGTTGATAAGTGGTTGCGATCACTTGATGATGGAAATGAAAAGCCCTGCGGGACCAATGAGATTGAAGGCCCATGGTTGTGATCATGAGGCGGGAGTACCCCTTGCGAGGAGGGAAACCTATATGAAATGTTTATGAGGTGGGAGTACCCCTTGCGAGGAGGGAAACCTATATGAAATGTTTATGAGGTGGGAGTACCCCTTGCGAGGAGGGAAACCTATATGAAATGTTTATGAGGTGGGAGTACCCCTTGCGAGGAGGGAAACCTATATGAAATGTTTATGAGGTGGGAGTACCCCTTGCGAGGAGGGAAACCTATATGAAATGCTTATGAGGCGGGAGTACCCCTTGCGAGGCGGGAAACCTTATGAGATATTGAACGTGGTTGCGATCACGAGAAGCACCTTGCGAGGCTGCTAGAGGGAGTACCCCTTGCGAGGCGGGAAACCATTGAGAATGAGTATATGATTATGGTGGTTGCGATCACCCGAGGAAATGAGAACAGATCCGTGCATATGCATTTTAAGGATATTAGCATGTGCATCAGTCTTGAAGCATGATATAGTGTGATACTTTGATGATGCGATATGTTTGGATATCCCTTTTAATTGCTAAGGTGTGATGGTGAGTTTGATTGATATGATTCTAAGAGAATTAAGGAATAATTGTGTTTGAATAAGAATTGATGATTGAATACTGATATAAAATAAACTCCTCTTGAGAAGGAGATGGTTATATTGCATTCATGCATATATTGTTTTATTTATTGGATTTTCATCATTGAGAAAGTATACTCACTCTCCTTGTGGTATATCTTTTTAGCTCCTGTGTTGTAGGTTTAGCTTTGGAGCTATTTGTGGAGGAGAAGTGTGAAGGAAGCCTCTTTTTGGTAAAGAATGCCTTGGCCGGCAACATTTTAATTTTATGGTTTGTGTAGAATGTTTGTAATGTATATAGTTTTCTGCATATTTTGTATAGCCACAAATTGGTATGAATGATGTATAATGATTATGTAGGTCATGTGTGAAAATTGGAACCCACCTATAAGACCAATTTTCAGTTATGACCCTGGTGATGTAAGACGCTAATGTGTGGGTGCTTGAATCTTGCTCACTTGATGATCAAATGATGAGAATTGTGAATGATGATTTTATGTGTTGTTTAATTGATGATATTTCATGATTGTTATGCATAAGTAGGGAACTAGTAGGGTCAAAATGAGTTTTATAAATTGTGGGTAGTGTGTGATGGTCTCAATAGCTTAAATACATGAGTTGTGACTTGTAGAAACTAGAACGGGTCAATTCCGTTGAGAATAGACCCCCCTAAGTTGCTCAAAAAGGCTCAGGAATGGACTGAACACATTTATTTGCATAAGTTCCTTATTTTTGAGAATTTTTGGGTGAGGCCGGTGGCCACACGTCACAATTGATGTGTCTTAGTTGGTGTCAAAATTTGGTAGCGTTTGGAGTTGATATGAAAAAGTTAGGGGGGTTAGAAGTCCAAAAATATGGCCTTTTCTGCATAAAAACAGCAACTGTGCTGTCTCGAATCGATTCGAGGATCCCTGAATCGATTCGAGAGCTGCTGTTTTCACTGTTTTTGGTTCCAGGAAGGCCTGAATCGATTCATACGATCCTGAATCGATTCAAGGACCCCTGTTTGCATAATTTTGAGTTCCAGAAGCGTCTGAATCGATTCATACGAGCTTGAATCGATTCAAGGGGTCCTGTTTTCACTGTTTTGCATTCCAGAATCATTCGAATCGATTCATAAGGTGTTTGAATCGATTCATGACCCTGTTTTTCATATTTTTCCACTATTTTGAGACATCATTGGTATTGTTTGACTATAATATGATTGCACAACACCCCACACGCATAATTAAAGCATTTTATCCAATCGATAGACCATCCTTTAACCTTCTACCATTTCCCTTCAATTCCTTAATGTAATTGCATACTTCCGCTACTCCTTGTTGATGATCATGAGATAAATCATCCAAGGTTCACTCTTTGACTTAATTGTTCACCTTCTCATATCTTCACATATGAGATAGGTTATTAAATTAGGTCCGGGGATTACTTGCCAAAGTTCCCATCTCGCGATCTCTTCCATCCTTTAATTGTATTAAATCGCGAAAATTTTACCCCTATTTTTGGGGCGTCTCAAAGAGGAAGCCGAGTGAGTTTCAGGGAGGGCGTAATCCGGAGGCAGCTTTCAAATGGACTCAGGAACTAGAGAGGATTTTTGGGGGTCTTCACTGTACCGAGACCCAGAAGGTGGAATGTGCAGTGTATATGCTGCGAGATGAAGCGGAGAACTGGTGGAAAATAGCCAGAAGCCGATTCCCCGAAGATGATAATCAACTGACGTGGAATGATTTCAAGACCTGCTTCTTAGAGAAATACTTTCCCGACACAGTGAGGAGTCGGAAAGAGCTGGAGTTTATGGAGTTAAAACAGGGCTCCATGACTGTGGAAGAATACGCGACCAGATTCGAGGAGTTGTGCCTATTCTATCCACCCTTCCAGCAGCCTGGGACGGAGAACTCCAAGTGTCTTAAGTTTGAGAACGGATTGAGATCGGATATCAAGAGGGCCTACAGATACCATGAGATACGGAGTTTCCCTGCATTAGTGAACAAATGTAGAATATTCAAAGAGGATGACAGGGCCCATTCGGGCCAGTACAGCAGAGCCAACCAGCACCTAAGGCCTCGGCAGTCACGTTTCAAGAGGCCAGGGAACGTGAGGAGGAATGAACCCTTCACTAGATATCAGAGTCATAGTGACCGAGGGAGACAGATGAGTGGACGACCAAGATATGGCGGATGCTCTAAATGCGGCGGTGACCATTTTGCTAAGGATTGCAATGATACAAATGTTAAATGCTACCACTGCGGAGAGAAGGGACACGTTCGTCCTGACTGCCCCCAACTCCGCCAAACAGACGCCAATGTACGTCAAGGAGGATCTCAAGATAGAACCCGAGTGAATGATAACCAACGACCTGGTGGCAGAGGCAACGAAACCAGAGGAAACATGATGCGTGCTCCGAACAGCCGAGGGAGGAATACCGGTCCGCCAGCAGCAGGAAGAATCTACACCATCAATGCAGAAGATGTTGCACCAGCAAACGACCTAGTACAATGTAAGTGCTCACTCAGTAAGAATACACTTAACGTTGTTTTTGATTCGGGAGCCACCCATTCTTTTATAGCTGATGAGTGTGTAGAGCGTCTGAAGTTACCGACTGCACCTATGAATCGGAATTTAGAAGTAACCAGCCCGACTGGCACAAACGTGTTCACATCATCAGTGTGCAAGGACGTAGTGTTTGTGTTGTATGATCGGAGTTTCACCTTCGATCTGATTTGCATGCCTTTAAAGGGTCTTGATATCGTGCTTGGGATAGATTGGCTTTCTGCCAATAAGGTATTAGTAGATTGTAGAAACCGAGAGATAGTTTTTCCGAGACAGCCCACTGAGAACGACACGGCACCAGGTATAACCCAACTATTTATGATGCTTTGTCTAACCAAAGATGAGAGTGAGACCCTAGTGAACGAAATTCCGGTTGTCTGCGAATTCCTAGAAGTGTTCCCTGAAGACGTTCCGAGTGTGCCTCCCAATAGAGAAGTCGAATTCTCTATAGACTTGATCCCTGGAGCCGAGCCGGTCTCCAGCGCAGCCTATAGAATGTCCTCAACTGAGTTGGCTGAGTTGAAGAAACAAGTGGATGAGTTACTCGAAAAGCAGTTCATTAGACCGAGCGTGTCACCATGGGGCACACCTGTGCTACTTGTTAAGAAGAAGGATGGCAGCATGAGACTTTGTATAGATTACCGACAGCTAAACAAACTCACAATCAAGAATCGGTACCCACTGCCTAGAATTGATGATTTAATTGACCAGCTGCGTGGAGCCTCAGTCTTCTCGAAAATTGATCTACGATCGGGGTATCACCAAATCCGAGTGAAGGACTCGGACATTCCTAAAACTGCCTTTAGGACTCGGTATGGTCACTACGAGTATGTAGTGATGCCGTTCGGTGTGACCAACGCCCCTGCTGTTTTCATGAATTACATGAACAGCATATTCCACTCCTTCTTAGATCGGTTTGTTGTTGTCTTCATCGATGACATCCTAGTTTATTCTAAGACGTCTGAGGAGCATGAAGGACATCTCCGAGCGGTACTCCAAGTGTTGAAGGAGAAACAATTGTTTGCAAAGCTTTCGAAGTGCGAATTCTGGATGAATGAGATCCACTTCCTCGGGCATGTGATTTCCGAGCGAGGCGTCTCGGTGGATCCTGCAAAGATAGCCGCTGTAATAGCATGGGAGAGGCCCAGATCGGTCTCGGAAATAAGAAGTTTTATGGGCTTGGCAGGTTATTATAGGAGGTTCATCGAAGGTTTTTCTAAACTGGCATTACCCCTGACGAAATTGACTCGGAAAAACGTTCCTTTCGTGTGGAGTCCCGAGTGTGAGAACAACTTTCAAGAGCTGAAGAATAAGTTGACGACTGCTCTGGTGTTGGCATTACCTGAGTTACGAGAAAGCTTCGTGGTCTATTGTGACGCGTCAGGACTCGGATTAGGGTGTGTACTCATGCAGAAAGACCGAGTGATAGCATATGCCTCTCGACAATTGAGACCTCACGAGCAGCATTACCCGACCCATGACTTGGAGCTGGCAGCAGTGGTTTTTGCATTGAAAATCTGGAGGCATTACTTGTACGGGTCCAAATTTGAAGTGTACAGCGATCATAAGAGCCTCAAATACCTATTCGACCAAAAGGAGCTGAACATGAGGCAGAGGAGATGGATTGAGTTTTTAAAGGACTACGATTTTGAGTTAAAATACCACCCGGGTAAGGCAAATGTCGTGGCCGACGCATTGAGTCGGAAATCCCTCCACATGGCAGCCATGATGGCAAAAGAAGTTGAGTTGTTGGAGCGGTTCCGAGACATAAACTTGCATGTTGACACCCCTTCCTCTCAGAAAATGACAATCGGTACGTTGAGGATTACCAATGAATTCTTAAAATCCGTGTACGAGCAGCAACAGGCGGACTCTTACCTAGCTGAAATGAAGGAAATTCAAGCCAAAGGAAAGGACTTATCCTTGGCCGAGGGGTCAGATGGGATCTTCCGGGTGAGAGACAGAATATACATACCGAGTGGAGGAAGATTGAGAAGAATGGTGCTTGACGAAGCCCACAAAAGCCTACTCAGCATTCACCCAGGAACCACGAAAATGTACCACGACTTGAGGAGGCAGTTCTGGTGGCCCGGACTAAAGAAGGATGTGGCTGAATACGTGGCCCGGTGTATCACTTGTCAGAAATCGAAGGTAGAGCACCAAAAACCGTACGGTGCAATGCAGCCTCTAGAGATCCCCGTGTGGAAATGGGACTCGATTGCGATGGATTTTATCATGGGATTACCCAAAAACCGAGCGGGCCATGATGCCATTTGGGTCATTGTTGACCGATTGACGAAGAGTGCACACTTCTTACCTGTAAATATGAAGTACCCATTGCATAAGTTGGCTCGGATTTACATTCAAGAAGTTATCCGACTGCATGGCATACCTACTTCCATCGTATCAGATAGGGACCCTAGGTTTACGTCCCGGTTTTAGACCAGCATGCATCAAGAATTGGGGACGAAGCTTTGGCTTAGTTCTGCCTACCACCCCCAATCGGATGGACAATCCGAGCGAACAATTCAGAGTCTAGAAGATTTATTGAGAGCGTGTGTGTTAGAGCACGGTGGGGACTGGGAGCAGTACCTTCCCTTGATCGAGTTTACGTACAACAACAGCCATCATCACAGCATTGGCATGGCACCTTACGAGGCATTATATGGGCGCAGATGCCGAACCCCACTCTGCTGGTCGGAAACGGGTGAAAGTCTACTATTGGGACCAGACATCGTGAAGCAAACCACAGAGCAGATCCGAGTGATACAGGAAAGGATGAAAGCATCACAAGATAGGCAAAAGAGCTACCATGACAAGCGCATCAAGCCATTGGAATTTTCAGTCGGAGATCGAGTGTTTCTGAGAACCTCTCCGAGTAAAGGAGTTGGACGAGCCTTAAAAAGTGGGAAGTTAAGCCCTCGATACATTGGACCTTATGAGGTGTTAGAACGGATCGGCCCCGTAGCATACCGCATCGCATTACCAAATCACTTGTCCCGATTGCACAACGTATTTCACGTGTCTCAACTAAGGAAGTATTTGCATGACCCCAGCCACACGATGCCTGACGACAAGGTAGAGATCAAAGAAGATCTAACCACTGTGACTACACTGGTTGAAATTGTAAACCGATCGGTAAAACGCTTGAGGAACAAAAATATAAAGCTGGTTAAAGTGGAGTGGCAGCAAGGCAAGACTATCTCTTGTACCTGGGAATGCGAAGATACCATGCGACAGCAGTACCCCGAGTTGTTTACCTAGGTGAGTACCGACTGAATTTCGGGGACGAAATTCTTTTTCAGTGGGGGAGAACTGTAACATCCCAGTTTTGAAACTAAATGCCGAATGAAGAATAAACCATTAAGACTTGATTTCAACTAGAAAATAACTGTTAATTATATTTAAGCCATTAAAAAAATATAAAAAAAAATGGTGGTGGTCAGGGGATGGGGTGGAGTGCGCGTGGCTGCTGAGCTCACACTCTCCCATCCCACTCTTCTCTTACTTGTGCGCATATACATATATAAAAATGTAAGCCTATGGTTAAGGACACGCTCACTATCCCTTCAGACTCCTTCCTCCGTCACTTCATCCTCTGCTTTTCTCTCTTCGTCTCCATCCTCCTTCTTCCTCTATCTTACTCTTCGCTCTTGGGGATCTTGATTGCAGCACTGGAGAACGGACCACACTCCATCCCAGAATCAGGCGCAGGATACGACAAAGCCAAGAAAGACCGAACGAACCAGGAGAAAGACATCGGACCCAACGACAAGAACGGAAAGATTTCTGAGGTTCTTCTAAAAGGTAGGGGGCGCTTGCATGTCGAATGCATGGTCTACGAACGGTACCGGATGAACGTACTGCTGAGTGTGGGTGTGTGTGTGCATGTATTCATAATCATTAAAACTGATGCATGACTTAAGATTCTGATAGTGATTTCATGGGGATGGTGTAGCCTGTTAGTGGATGATGATGATGAATGATATGCATGGATCTATTTTCTTGTCACTATGGAAATTATGTATGTGCATGCTCTTAAATGGTTTGTTCAGTGTTGCTAGTCTGATGACCGATTGTAACATGCGTTGGTGTGATTGACTGAATGATTACGAGTAGTCCGCTTTTGCTTAATGACTACGGAGAAGGTGTTCGTGGCGAGATGATGGGTATTAATGAATGTGTTAGTTGCATGAGTGAGAGTGGGGCGACCCATAGAAGGTCAAGAACCCCAAGGGAACGACTTCCAGTTACCAACCCTGGCTAGATCCCGATAGTGCTCGTGGTAGCCGTAGGAGCTAGAGAAGAGAGTCTCGAGACGCCGTGGGAGGCCGGTGCCACCTGGTAAGAGCTGAGGGACGAGGGGCCAGAAGAAAAGGGGACCGTAACTGAGAGTCTTTACCCGAGTCGGATCCGTAGGCATGCATATAGATATAAGGCCGATTGTGGTGATGTATAAATCTATGTATGTATATGTGTATGATTTTGAATGCATGAATGTATATGTGCGTAGGAACTCCGAGTGCATGAATATATGTATGGATGTGGAAATAAACTCTGTGTATTATGTGTGGCATGAATGTTGTTTGGACTGTATGAGCTTGGTTATTTGAGAAAGGTTGAATGATGGCAGGAGTGTGTACTGACGCTGATACCGAGTCTGTGAGTATTATTTTATATGTAAAAGCTCACCCCTGCAGTGGCCATTTTTCAGTGAATGTGTCTCGAGATGAGGATCAGAAGCAGAGCTGGAACGCTGAGCGAAGTGTTGATGCATTTGGAAGGCTTAATTAAGGCGATGTTAGATTAAGCCCTGACTGGTTCATACCGGATGTTAGTGTTTTGGGATAAATAGAACCTTATGGACAAGGAGAAATCCGATTTTGTGTTGTAAATATTGACATACGCTCTTATATATATATGGATGTATGGTTTTGTGTGTGACATGCTATGTGCTACCTTGTTTCATAATTGTGCTTTAATGGATACGCAGGGACAGTATGATTGAGCAGGCTATAGCCAAGTCTGAGTGAATTATGAATTGTCTTTAGGAAGACTTATGTCGGATACGTTTGGGCGGAGTCGTACCCCGCCCGAAGTATGGGGGCAATTCGCCCAAGCGTGAGGACTCGCGCTGGAGCGAGTAGTTATTAAAATGGGACACCATTCAATTACCTCTCCTCTCCGTCGTGATGCCAATGCAATCCAGACACCGGTGTTGACCCCTGATTTGGGCGTTGTGGTTGAGTCCGCCCAGGCGTTGTCATAATTAGTTGAGTTGGGCGGGATAAGTTCAGGCTCCTCCTTCCTCCACAACCTACTACCGCATATGTACACTGTAACTTTCCGTTTTCCCGAGTGGAGTGTGAGCATGAGGATTTACCAAGTGAACCCTTGTCCATATCCGATTGAGAAATTACCTTGTGTTTGTGTTGGAGGGGCGTTGTGCTGATCTCGCTTAGGCGGTGTCATACCTCGCCCAAGTAACTAGGACGGTTCGCCCAAGCGCGTGGAACCATGCTGAAGCAAGCAGATATCAACGTGAGACTCCGCCTTGTACCTCCCTCCTCTGTTGTCGTATTATTATGTCTCGCTGGGCGGTGTTGGACATCGCCTGAGTGAGTGAACGTTGTGATGTAGTCCGTCCAGGCGTTGTTGTGCCTTGCCGAACTGGACGGCAGTGTAATCACTTCCTCTTCCCTTCACAAACTACTCCTGCATATGTATATCTCCCTTCTTCTTCCCTTACCTGTCCTCTAAAGCTGAACGCCCAGCGTTCTCTGAGAAAGGATCAGCCCATAGGAACGAATAGACGCTAATGTAAGGTTTACTTGAAGAGTTCACGTCTGATGTTGCATTGCCACACATCGTTTAGGCGGTGTGAGACAACGGTTGAGCGGGTCACCCTCACCCTGGAGCCCGCCCAGGACAAACATACCCCGCCTAGCCAAGTAGGATGATTCGAACTCTGCCCTTCTACCGAGTGCTATGCGTGTGAATGTATTAACATCTTTCCCTTATCTATTTCCTCCTATTGAGTGACCAGTGTTACTCGAAGGAAAGCTTTCCTTGTGGAATTCCCTCCATCCGCTGCTGCATTACCATACTCCGCCTGGACGGTGTCAGACCCCGTCCGAGGAAGCAAACGGTGTTGTGTAATCCGCCCATTATTGGTGTGTTACGATAAACCCAATGAGCCGGTCCCAGCCTTAGCTTCTCTGTAGGTTGCTATATGCGTATGAATGCTCTTCATTCTTCCCTTGCCCGCTTCCTTCTATATCGAATAATACGTGCCTGTTTTTGTGAAAACTTTTCTCATATTTTTGGAATTTTTAGTCGCAAGTAAATAAGGTGTTACATATAGGATGCATAGATTGAAAAATGCATATGATTGGCATTTGTATCCATGGCATACTGCATAGCCGCTGATGTTGGAACACTAGGGGAGTTCCCTCGGCTGACCCAGTAGGAGGGTGGCTCGGTACACGAGCAATTTTATTTTCCCCTGTGACTCGGTGTGTAAGTCACGAAGACGCCCATGTATTGCTACAGGGAGCTACATGTGGCCGACCCTGTGGGGGATAGCTCTTGATGGGCAGGTGACCCCGGTGGTCCTTCAGATCACAGCCGGCATGATATGAGACATGGCCAGCCCGCAACACCATATATTGATATGTGTTACCGCGATCATGGTGATAATCACCAAGTGTTGCAAGATGGGTGATGTGGTTTGGTACCAGTAAAAGAATTGGTGAAATACATACAATTTAAGGATAAGTGTATACATTTTACTACTGCAGTAGGGGTATGGTTAGAAGATCATACTTGAAACCCACATTTGGTGTTTGTATTCCCACAGTCAGATCTGCAATTATTGAAATATTCCGTTGTGCATATGCATTAGCTAAAGACCATTTACATATAGCAAGAAAGTATGCCAAAGGTGATGAAATATGGTGATGGTTGTGTTGAGAATGAGAAATTATATTAAGACAACATAAAAGATATGAATACCAAAATAACGATGTGAGTAAGATGATGAATTGTGTGATAGTCCAATTATTGAGGGACTAGATCATGTGTGTGATTTTATACTTGCTTGATTTACAAAAATGATTGTATGTTATGATGATAGTTGATGATGAGTTGCATGTGAATGCAAGTATACATGTTGTGATACATATGCACATGATCACATGGTATTCATATTCATTCTTTTGGAATGTATGACTCACTCTCCCATGTTGTCCACTTTTTTTTAGATTTGTGATGCAGGTCACTCATGGGAGGAGTGAAATCCTTTTGAAGTACATTTTGTGGAAGGAGGTAAATAGATGTGGAGGGAGTGCCTTGACCGACAAATCTAGATTTTTGTATAGCATATAGCGTATATGTATGCTTATTTTGTTATCTAGATTGTAGAGTATGATTTTTGAGGGCCATGTAGGAAAATCGGAACTTGGTGTGTATGATCAATTTTCATTAATGACCCAAATGATGTAAAATGATGAACTATGGTGTTTGTTGGTGATAAATTCTGGGAATGAATGAAGTACTTTATAACTTGTAGTATTTTATGAGGATTTGTGAAAATGATCCTAATGTCATGCATTAAATGAATGGGAGTGGAACTGTGATAAAATGTATGTATGATGAACATGTTGTGAATCACTTCTAATTTTGAGGAATGAATGAAGACTTGCATGAGGATTCTGGTTTTATAAAGCATATAAGATCATAAGCCTAATCTTGATATGAATAATGTAATGGAATGGAATTTATTGAGTATGGTTGCTTGAGGCAAGTTTTAAATGCCTAAAGTGATGTATGGGATATGTTGGGGCTGATCAATTATGCTTGGGATAAGTTTTTGGCATGCTAGGTTGCATGAAAATCTTATGTTTTTCGTTTCCCTGCAGAACTCGCTCAAGCGAGTGAGAATCTCGCTCAAGCGAGATCCTCTTGTATCAGTGGTTTGGCCACTGGCCAGAATTCGCTCAAGCGAATGGCATTCTCACTCAAACGAGATCTGGCTAAAATTAAGAGTTGGTTACTGGACCATTTTCGCTCAAGCGAAATGGTCAGGGCTTGGAACTCGCCCGAGTAAGAGGAAAGAAAAAGGGATACTGGACGATTTTCACCCAGGTGAGCTTAACCTCACTCGAGCAAAAATTGGACAGTAGGGTGCCTGATGCTGCTAGAGCAATCTCGCTCACGCGAGGTGGGACTCGCTCAAGCGAGATCGACCCCTAATGGTTTTTCCTCTTCGCTCAAGCGTGATGCATATTTCGCCCAGGCATGGCCACGCGGACTCACTTAAGCGAGTATGGTACTCGCTTGAGCGAGTGGCCCCCTGATTCTCCAAATTGTTTTGTTTTGATTATTTTCACTTCCCTTTGTATCAAACCCTCTTCTTGCATCATCTTAATAATACATTTGATATAATTAAGGGTCATTGAACCTCATGATGTATATTTTCCTTGAATCCAATTATACAACATCAATTTAATTGACTCTTCCGCTATTTTTAATTGGAGATTTTCTCATGAATCAGTTTTAATTCACCCCTTCATATCTCCATACATGAGGGAGGTTTTTCCTTGATCCGGGGTGTTGAATTGAAGCATCACCATATTAATTCTTGTCTAATAACTCTTTATGAAATGTGAAAAATTTACCCCTAATTTTTGGGGCGCCTCAACCTGGTATCAGAGCATTGGTTGCTCTTGATACAAAGATGATTGATATTGTTCGATTAGTTATGGATTATTTGATTGAATTGTGACTGTGTGCTATTGAATTGAAGTTAATGTCTATGTTGTTTGAGTCCGGCCAAGATTCCTTATACTCTTTACCTTCTATAATGAATATGTTGTGATCATGTATTAAAATTGATATGATTATGTGATGTGGTGCATGATAAGCTTATAAGTGCTAAGACCTTTGAATCCTTGAGTGGAAATGTTATTGTTTGATCTAGTTTACTCATGTGTGAGCCATGTTTTGATGTATAGGCTTAAAATATGGCTGGTAAACCAAATCATGAGGCTGCTGCTATGGCAAATACCTTGAATCGTTTCGCTGATCTCTTGGAAAGACAAGGACAACTGAATCTGGGACAAGGCTCCTAAGGTCTTGATCTATTTCTCAAGAGGAAACCTTTAGAATTCCATAGAGGTTATAAGTCAGAGGATGCTTATGCTTGGATTAACAATTTGGAGAGAATTTATGCTAGCTTCAAGTGTTCTGAAGCACAAAAGGTGGAGTATGCGATCTTTATGATCCGTGATGAAGCTGAAGCTTGGTGGCGTCTTACTAAGGGACGCATGGTATCCGCTGACATTCCCTTGGTTTGAGAAAACTTCAAGGTGGAGTTCTTGAAGAAGTATTTCCCGGATAGTTATAGAAGTAAGAAAAAGCTTGAGTTTATAGAACTTAAGCAAGGTGGTATAACTGTAGAGGAGTATGCCTCCAAGTTTGAAGAACTTTGTGCATTCTATCCGCCTTATCAACAAGAGGGTACTGAGGCATCCAAGTGTGTAAAGTTTGAAAATGGGTTGAGGCTCGACATCAAGCGGGCTATCCAACATCAAGAGATAAGAAGCTTTCCGACGCTTGTGAATAAGTGTCGAATTTATGAAGAAGATGATACGGCTCCTTCGAGTCATGGAAAACATGAGCCTAAGTTGAAGGGCCAATTCTCTAGTTTCAAGAAGCAAGGTCACTTCAAGAAGAACAAGTTCTTCCATGGTGGATCCTCCAATGCAAGATGACGTGGTACTTTTAGAGGAGGTTACGGTGGTGGTAACCAAGGTCGTGGAAATGTCCAAGGCCTAACTTGCTTCAAATGTGGTGTCAACCATTTGGCATGAGATTGCCCATGAGATGATGTGGTGTACTACCAATGCAACCAACCCGGGCATATCCGTCCTGATTGTCCATTGAATGCAAGAAATGCTAATGTTAATACTCCTATATGTGTGAATCCTAATGGTAACCATGGAGGCCATGGTAGCTTTGGAGGCCGTGGTCGTGGAAACAGAAATGGTTATAATGGTGGCCGAAATGGTGGCCATGGTGGAAACCACAATGGTGGAAGAAATGACAATGGTTGAGGCAATGGCCATGGTGGGAGAAATGGTAACCACAATAGTGGTGATTAACCACAAGCAGCTGAAAGAGTCTTCGCCGTCACCGGTGAAGAAGCCGCACAAGCTGAAGATCTTGTCCGTGGTGAGTGTGAAATCCTTGGCACTACGGTGCATGTTATATTTGATTCTGGTGCGACTCATTCATTTATTTCTGAGGATTGTGTTAGGCGCTTGAGAGTGCCTATTTGCATGATGAAAGGTTCCATATTGGTGACTACACCGACTGGTACTTGTTTAAGATCGGTGACTCGATGTGAGGATGTCGAGATGACTCTTGAGGGTCGAAAATTTGTTGTATCCCTCGTATGCTTGCCTATGAAAGACCTGGACATTATTCTAGGCATGGATTGGTTATCCGCTAACAAAGTCTTGGCGGATTGTCATAACAAGACAGTGATCTTCCCGACTTCGAATGCTGAAAATTTTGATGTGCAAGGTATCTCTCAGCTTCTTATGATGTTCTGCATGGTTGATGGGAATGGTACTTCCTAATCTGGTGAAATTTCTATCGTCTTAAAGTTTCCCGATGTTTTTCCAGATAAGATTTCTGGATTATCTCCTCCACGAGAAGTGGAATTTTCTATTGACCTCATTCCTGACGCTGAGCCTGTTTCTAGAGCTCCTTATAGGATGTTGTTCCCTATGGAGTTGACCGAATTGAAGAAGCAAGTCAAAGAATTTCTTGAACGGGAATTTATTCACCCAAGTGTGTCTCCTTGGGGTGCTTCTATGTTATTGGTGAAAAAGAAGGATGGAAGCATGAGATTGTGCGTTGAGTATCGCCAACTCAATAAGTTAACTATCAAGAACAAATATCCTCTCCCTCGCATTGATGACCTTTTGGATCAACTAAAGGGTGTTGTTGTATTCTTCAAGATAGACTTGCATTCCAAATATCACCAAATTCAGGTAAAGACCAAGGATATTCCTAAAACCGCTTTCCGAACGCGATATGAACACTATGAGTATGTAGTGATGCTATTTGGGGTGACGAATTAATGTGGACATACCCAAGGAAGACCCTCACACTACATTAGAGAAAGGACTTGAAGCATATAGAGGTCCCCTCACAAGGGCAAAGACCAAACGGGCCAAAGAGAGCATTCATAAAGCCCTTTTCTCTTTTCTCTCTTCTAGTGGGCCTAAGCCCAATAAGGAACCTATGAGGATCTATGTGTACTTTACTTGTAATATACTTTCTAAATAGTTTCTCTAGGCTTATAGGATAGATTTGGGCCTTGTAAAGTCAAATGGGCCACTTTTGGGCCTTGTACTTTCCCTTTTGGGCCATGTATAAGCCATTTGCTCATCTTTTCTCTTAATGGGCCTTGGATCCATGACCAAGCCCATCTAGCTAGTCCTTGGCCGAAATTCTAGTGGCCTATATAAGGGCTTCTCCTTTTGTAATCAAGCACCATTAATCCATTTGTAAAATTTGAGAGCACTTAAGTGTTTCCTAGTGAGAGATTCTCCTCCTTCTCTCTAGAATTTGAGAGCTCTCTCAAGCTCTTATCCAAGGGGTTTCTCCCTCCCTTGGTGGTGAGTGGAGTTATCTTCCTCCTCCTTAGGAAGTGGCCTCCAACCTTTCCCTCTCCCTTTTTCTAAGCCTTCCTCCATTGTCCACCTTCTCTCCTTCCATTTCCATTTTCCTTTCCTTTGTTTTTGGTGACATCATCTTCTAGTTTCTTAGGCTTTTAGTTTCGGTTTCCCTTGCATTCAAGAAGAAGTTCTCAAGCTCCTATTGAAGGAAGATCGAAGAAAGAACTAGATCCAACCCTCTTCAAGAAAGTGCATGAAGAGCCTACATCATGTGGTATCATTGAGCCTTGGGAGGTTCTTTTCTTCTTCTCTTCCATTTTTAATTTTCGGTTTTCAATTCATTTTGCTGGCTGGAATTCTGTTTCTTGGTCATTCATATGCCTTATTCATGCCATGTTAGCATAGAAAAATCATAAAAAGTCTTAGTTCTTTTGAGTTTTTGTGCTAGTTTCTTTGTGGTTTCAATTTTTGCATCTTGTTAGTGTCTTTTTCGGTTAGCAATAGTTTCCATTCTGTTTTGGTCTCTAAAATTTTAGAAATGGCACATGTTAAATTCGGTTAGTAGGTGGTTAGTTTGTTGTTACATGTTAGTTACTTGTTAGTTGTTAGTTAGAGCCAATTTAGGAAGTTAGTTAAGTGCCATGTGGAACCTTTTCTAGAGTTCTAGGAAGTTAATTGCTTCTCCCTTTTTAGTGTGCAAACCATGTGGATTAGGGGCAATTCAAGCATCTTGATTAGCTCCTACAAAGGTTCCATTCTTGTTAGGAGGTCTTACATTCAAGACACTCCAAAGTCAACTCAATTTTTAGGATTGTAGTTTCTATTCTTAGTTTGATTCTAGGTTTAATTTTGTTGCACTACTAGGATATCTCTTTTATATTCCTATTTTCATCTTGCTTGCATCAAAAACAAAACTTGTCAAAAAATTTTTTAGTCACCTCCTATACATCAATTTAGGAGAAGGTTGCATAATTTCCCTTAAGCAAGAAGCATTAATTGAACTTGTTAGTAACCTTTGTGCATTTCGGTTTAGTATTATAAATTGGTGTTGTTATCTTGAAATCTTGAGAGGCAAAAGAAAAGAAAGAAAAGTATCAAAAGAAAAGAAAAGAATCACAAGAAAAGAAAAGTACCAAAAGAAGAAAAAGAGTGTTAAAGAGAAAGCCTCATTACAAAGTTGAATTAGAGACACCAAACATCATCACCAAATTTCGAAATTACCAATACCAAATGAGAATTGTTTTCATTACTTGACCATTGCTAAGACTTGTTCATTAAAGACTTCATTGCTTATTCTTGCAACTTTACAGTTTCTAGGCTAGGTTATACCTTAAATTTTGTTTCTTGCATTTATTTTCTTGTTTGTCTTGTTTTGTCAATTTCAATTCTATTCCAAGTTAGCTTTCATTCTTTTGAACTTTTATTTGCTTTTAGAGTCTTGTCATTCCAAGTTAATTGTTGATCCTTCATTCTATTCCATTTGAGTAGCCTTTATTTCTTGAGCCTTTTTAGTTTGTCATTTTTGCTTCTTAAAGTTTTGTCTTGAGTTTGTATCCTTTTGAACTTCTAAGATCACTCCATTTCGCCATTAAGTGAGGGTAGCATATTGAAACACTTGAGATTGGTGTGAAAATTGATTGAGCTTGAAAATCTCTAAGAGAAGGCATACACTTGAGAGATACACTTTTGTGAGGTTTAAAGTTTCCTTATGATTTCTATTAACCAAATCTTGTTTGGATTTGTTGCCTTGTGTTCTTTTGCTAGGTAAAGTTGGAGCTTATACATCAAGAAGGACTTGTGAAGACACTTGTAAAGGAGGCAAAAGCTTTGTAATTAGTAGAACTTAGGCAAAGTTTTTTTCAATTCTTAGGCTTTGTGTAGTAGGATTTTGTCTTGTATTTTGGACACAACAAGGACATTGGACTTTTTGGACATTATAATTTTCCTTTTTGCTTGGTAAATTTCGAATTAGGATAGTGCATGTGCATTTGTTTGTTAACTACTTTTAGTTAATTGGTTAGAGTTAGTTAGAAGTTACAACTATAATTAGTTAGTTAATTGGTAGTTAGTTGAGTGTCTTAACTAATTAGTTAGTGGTTGGAACTAATTCTAGTTGTCATAACTAATTGTTAGTTGGGTTAACAAATACATAACCGAATTTAGTTAGGTGGTTATAGTGGTTAGACTTTGTTACAACTTCCATAACTAATTAACTACTTTTGGTTAGGGTTGTTCAGACTTGGTTAGTTAGTTGAACTAATTTTTTTAGGTTAACTACTTCTTAAAACCGAATTTGGTTAGGCTTGTCTAGGGTTAGTTAATCACTAGCAACATCCTAGGACAACCATAATCAACTTAGGTTAAGGACAACCTAGGATTTCCATAAGCAACATAGGACTAACCTAGTTAAAGACAACCTAGGACATTGTTTTTCCTTTAGGATAGAAACCTAGTATTGATATTTTAGGGTTGTTGAAGTGTTTTTTTTCACTTGTATTGCATTCATCTTCCTCGACTAGCTTGTCTATACATACTTTGTTCTTGTCTTGAATTTCTTTGACAACATTAAAAGATGTCGTCTAGTGATAGGGAAAACAAAAGCATGCTTCATAACATAATGGATAGCTTAAACACCATAAATGCTAGGCTAAACAATCTTGAGCATAATGAACCCCCTAGAACTAGGCATAGACAACGAAATCAAAGACATAACACTAGTGATAATGAGGAAGAAACAAGACAAAGAAGGCACCATGAACATAGAAGAGATGACATAGGCTTAAGAGAGGTAAAATTAGAAATTCCCCCATTCAATGGAAAAAGTGACATTGAAGCTTACTTAGAGTGGGAGATGAGAGTAGAACAAATATTCAACTCTCATCAAATAAAAGATGATAAAAAAGTTAGGATTGCAACTCTTTCTTTCCAAAATTATGCCCTAGTTTGGTGGACCCAAATTTGTAAGGAGAGAAAAAGAGACAACTTTCCCCCCATAGATGATTGGGTAGACTTAAAAGCTCTCCTTAGAAAAAGATATGTTCCTAATTATTATAGGGGTGAACTATTAGCAAAGCTAAATAGGCTCACCCAAGGCTCCAAATATGTAGAAGATTACTATAAAGCCTTAGAGATAGCCATGATTAGAGCCAATCTAGAAGAGGATGAGGAAACCCTAATGCATAGGTTCTTACATGGGCTTAATAGGAACATCAAAAATAGGGTGGAACTTCTTCCACATGTGGATATAGAAGAGTTACTCCACCAATGCACCAAAGTAAAAAACCAATTTAAGGAAAGAGAAGCCTATAGTGGGGATAACAATAGAGCCTATAAGTCAAAATGGGTAGAAAATAAGGGTAAGTTTGAGAGAAACCCTAGAGAGAGAGAAGTGGGCGCTTCTTCCTCTAAACCCCAAAGTGAGTTACACAAAAATGGCAAAGTCTTTCGCAATCAACATGATAAGCATGAACCATCATCAAAACCACAATCCTCTAGATCTTCTTCCATAAAATGTTTTAAGTGCCTTGGAAGAGGACATATTGCTTCGGACTGTCCAACAAAAAGAACAATGATTTTAAAAACCAATGGAACCTACTCAAGTCAATCAGAGTCTAATTCTGATTCTCACTATTCAAGTGATGAGTCTAGTAGAGATTCCAGTGACAGTGAGCATATTTTAGGGGATGATGGTGAGTTATACATGATTAGAAGGTTGCTTGGTAGTCATGTAAAACTCGATGACACAACACAAAGAGAGAACATCTTTTATACAAGATGTTACATTAATGACAAATTATGTTCTCTCATTGTGGATAGTGGGAGTTGTGCAAATGTTGCAAGCCAAAGACTAGTCAAAAAGATGGGATTAGAGCTTATAGATCATCCAAGTCCCTACAAATTACAATGGTTAAATGAAAAAGGGGAAATGGTAGTCAATAAGCAAGTCCTAATCAATTTCACCATAGGCACATATAGAGATGAAGTCAAATGTGATGTAGTACTTATGGAAGCAACTCATATACTTTTAGGAAGGCCTTGGCAATTTGATAGGAAGGTCCTTCATGAGGGGTTCACTAACACCCTCACATTTAAACTAGATGGTAAGAAGATAGTATTACATCCCCTAACTCCACAACAAGTAGCTAAAGACCAAATCCAAATGAAAGCTAAGAGAGAAAAAGAGTTAGGATCTTCTTCCCATGTGAGTTTAGAAAAACCAAAGAAAAACAAAAAAGACAATAAAGGGAAAGGAGTTGTTGTCTATAATGACTCCCAACCTAATCTCTTTGCAAATAAATATGATGTGAAACATGCCATGTTTTCACAAAAACATTGCTTGATCATATATCCAAAAGATATCCCTAACACTTCCTTGTGTTCAATGGGCACCTCTCCTCCCCCCTTGCCCAAAGGGATCCAAAATATCTTACAAGAATTTAATGACCTCTTCCCAAAAAACATTCCAAAAGGGTTACCTCCTATTAGGGGAATTGAGCATCAAATAGACCTTATTTCTGGGGCTAGTTTGCCAAATAGACCTGCCTATAGGTGCAAACCCTAAGGAAAGTTTAGAAATAGAAAATCAAGTGAATGAACGACTTTCCAAAGGTTGGATTAGAGAAAGTTTAAGCCCTTGTGCATTACTGGTTTTACTTGTACCCAAGAAAGATGGTTCATGGAGAATGTGTACGGATTGTAGAGCCATTAATAACATCACCATCAAGTATAGGCATCCCATACCTAGGCTTGATGACATGTTAGATGAGCTTAGTGGATCTACAATCTTCTCCAAGATTGATCTTAAAAGTGGCTACCATCAAATTAGAATAAAAGAAGGAGATGAATGGAAAGCCGCTTTTAAAACCAAACTTGGCCTTTATGAGTGGTTAGTGATGCCTTTCGGCCTAACTAATGCACCAAGTACCTTCATGAGACTTATGAACCATGTTTTAAGGGATTTCATAGGGCATTTTGTTGTGGTATACTTTGATGACATTCTTGTGTACTCAAAGTCCATGACCTCTCATCTAATCCACCTAAGACAAGTTATGCTTGCCTTGAGAACAAACAATCTTTATGCTAACTTTGAAAAATGTTCTTTTGGCATGGATACCATTGTCTTCCTTGGTTTTGTAGTTAGTTCTAGAGGTGTTGAGGCAGATCACTCTAAGGTTAAGGCAATCCAAGATTGGCCTACACCTAAAAATGTGAGTGAAGTATGAAGTTTCCATGGTCTCGCAAGTTTCTATAGGAGATTTGTGAAAGATTTTTCAACCCTAGCCTCTCCTTTAAATGAGTTGGTTAAAAAGAATGTTTCTTTTATGTGGGGGCCTAGGCAAGAAAAAGCCTTTCAAGATCTCAAAGATAGGCTCACTCATGCTCCAATTTTAAAACTTCCAAATTTTTCTAAAATATTTGAGCTTGAGTGTGACGCATCTAATGTGGGCATAGGAGCTGTGCTTTTACAAGAAGGTCACCCCATAGCTTTCTTTAGTGAAAAACTTAATGGGGCCACTATTAACTATCCCACATACGATAAGGAATTTTATGCCTTAATTAGAGCCCTACAAACTTGGGAGCATTACTTAATCCCAAAAGAGTTTGTGATACATAGTGATCACCAATCTTTGAAATTCATCAAAGGGCAACATAAGTTAAACAAAAGGCATGCTAAGTGGGTTGAGTATTTAGAACAATTTCCTTATGTCATCAAGTATAAGAATGGCAAAACCAATACTGTGCCTGATGCTTTATCTAGGAGGCATTCTTTACTTACCTCTCTAGGAGCCAAAGTTATTGGGCTTGATGAAATTAGGTCTTTGTACCCAAATGATTTTGATTTTTTAAAAATCTTTAACTCATCTTCCACTTCTACATCTCATAAGGGCTTTTACATTTTAGATGGCTATCTTTTTAAAGCCAATAGACTTTGTATTCCACGAAGCTCTTTAAGAGATCTACTACTTAGAGAGAGTCATGAGGGAGGACTTATGGGTCATTTTGGTAGAGATAAAACTTTGTCTATCTTACATGAACACTTTTATTGGCCCAAAATGAAAAAGGATGTTCAAAAACATTGCTCTAGGTGTATTGTTTGTAGAAAGGCTAAATCAAAACTTTCACCTAGTGGTTTATATACTCCCTTGCCAACACCTAGTGCACCTTGGATTGATATATCAATGGACTTTGTGTTAGGCCTGCCTAAGACCCAAAGGGGAATGGATTCTATCTTTGTGGTTGTGGATAGGTTTAGCAAGATGGCTCACTTCATCCCTTGCCATAAGGTTGATGATGCTATTCATATTGCTAAGATCTTCTTTAAAGAGGTTGTGCGATTACATAGTGTACCCAAAACCATTGTTTCTGATAGGGACACCAAATTCCTAAGCCATTTTTGGAAAACTCTTTGGTCAAGGCTAGGAACACAACTCCTCTTTTCCACAACTTGTCATCCTCAAACGGATGGCCAAACAGAGGTAGTAAATAGGACCCTCTCACAACTTCTTAGGGTCCTAGTACACAAAAATGTAAAATCTTGGGATGAGTGTTTACCCCACATTGAGTTTGCATATAATAGGGTACAACACTCCACAACCAAGCATAGTCCATTTGAGGTTGTATATGGTTTTAACCCTCTCACACCCTTGGACCTTTTGCCCATTGAAGTTTCTGATTCTGTCCTTCATATGGATGGAGAGGCAAAGGCCCAATTTATCAAAGATTTTCATGAGAAGGTTAGACACCAAATACAAACTAAAAATGAACATTATGCTCGTTGTGTAAATAAACAAAGAAAGGAGATCACCTTTGAGGTTGGAGATTGGGTATGGTTACACCTTCGAAAGGAATGCTTTCCCAATTTGAGAAAATCCAAACTCAACCCTAGAGGTGATGGGCCTTTTCAAATTCTCAAGAAAATTAATAATAATGCTTATGTCCTAGATCTACCAGGAGATTATGGTGTGAGTGCTTCTTTTAATATAACTGATTTGTCTCCCTTTAATATAGATGATGAGGATGATGCCTTTGATTTGAGGACAAATCCTTTTGAAGAGGGGAGCATAATGTGGACATACCCAAGGAAGACCCTCACACTACATTGGAGAAAGGACTTGAAGCATATAGAGGTCCCCTCACAAGGGCAAAGACCAAACGGGCCAAAGAGAGCATTCATAAAGCCCTTTTCTCTTTTCTCTCTTCTAGTGGGCCTAAGCCCAATAAGGAACCTATGAGGATCTATGTGTACTTTACTTGTAATATACTTTCTAAATAGTTTCTCTAGGCTTATAGGATAGATTTGGGCCTTGTAAGGTCAAATGGGCCACTTTTGGGCCTTGTACTTTCCCTTTTGGGCCATGTATAGGCCATTTGCTCATCTTTTCTCTTAATGGGCCTTGGATCCATGACCAAGCCCATCTAGCTAGTCCTTGGCCAAAATTCTAGTGGCCTATATAAGGGCTTCTCCTTTTGTAATCAAGCACCATTAATCCATTTGTAAAATTTGAGAGCACTTAAGTGTTTCCTAGTGAGAGATTCTCCTCCTTCTCTCTAGAATTTGAGAGCTCTCTCAAGCTCTTATCCAAGGGGTTTCTCCCTCCCTTGGTGGTGAGTGGAGTTATCTTCCTCCTCCTTAGGAAGTGGCCTCCAACCTTTCCCTCTCCCTTTTTCTAAGCCTTCCTCCATTATCCACCTTCTCTCCTTCCATTTCCACTTTCCTTTCCTTTGTTTTTGGCGACATCATCTTCTAGTTTCTTAGGCTTTTAGTTTCGGTTTCCCTTGCATTCAAGAAGAAGTTCTCAAGCTCCCATTGAAGGAAGATCGAAGAAAGAACTAGATCCAACCCTCTTCAAGAAAGTGCATGAAGAGCCTACATCACGAATGCTCCTGCGACTTTCATGGATTACATGAATCACATCTTCCACGAGTATCTTGACAAATTCGTCATGGTGTTTATTGATGACATTTTGGTGTACTTTAAGAGCAATGAAGAGCATGAAAGACATCTTCATCTTGTATTGTCTATTCTTTGAGAGAGAGTTATATGCTAAGCTCTTTAAATGTGAATTCTGGATGAGCGAGATTTCTTTTCTTGGTCATATGATTTTTGGTGATAGAGTTGTCGTTGATAAATTGAAAGTTGAAGCCGTTATGGCTTGGGAAAAACCGACATCCGTGACGGAGATAAGAAGTTTTCTTGGTCTTGTCGGTTATTACTGGAGGTTTATTGAAGGATTTTCTCACTTAGCCTTACTGTGTTTGAATATGTGTTTCAGGTTGTATAGTTTTGATAATGACAAAAAGGTCAAAAAGTAATTGAAGAATCATCGCAAAGAGTTCAAGTATTCATAAAAAGAACACATACAAAGAGAAAAACAGAGAAGACAGCATCAAACCTGCAAAAACGTGAAGCCTAATCGATTACAGGACCTTATATAATCAATTAGTGAAGTTCTGTCAAACACTTAATCGATTACCTCATTAACACTAATCGATTATGAAGCTTCTGTTCATCACCTAATCGATTGCACCAAGGAGGCCAATCAATTACCAAGCTGAGAAAATGAATTAAAAGCATCAGGTGTATCTGCTAATTGACTACAAGGATGACATAATCGATTACCAATGATCTGTGCCATTCACAATCGATTACAAGGTAAAGAACAATCGATTAGCAAGGTTTTGTCTCTTAGCTAATCGATTACATGGGAAAGGTTAATCGATTACCTGACAAATTACACTGAAGAATTCAAAGTGTAATCGATTACAGCTCGAGGCCTAATCAATTACACTAGTGCTAGAATTTGGGGAAAGCATTTTTAAGTAGGAAACCAGCTCACTTATCCATTGTTACTCTAATGCCCATACTATGCAATGGCTCTAAAGACTTTAGGGCACCTCTCCAAGGCCTATAAATGCAAGACTCATTCAAGCTACTCCAGGCATCCAAATCCATCAAAAGGAAATCAAATCTTGAGTCTTGTGAGTTTTATTTCTTTGTGTGGTTTCAATTTCTGAAACTTACAGCTTATATTTGTAAATCCTCTCTTGTGAGAGTTTAGAAATTGTGAGAGCTTTCATTTTTTTTATCTATTCTATTGAGAGAGTTTATTGATTGTAAAACCAAACACCAAAACACCAAGGTTATTCACTCTAGGTTGAGTGGTCACAAAGGTTAGGGTTCAACCTTTGGGTATTGATAGTTTGAGAGATTGGGTGGGTTGCCCTTGTGCTAGTGGGGATTGAGTTCTTGAGTGTGGGATACTAGGAAGCTGTAATTGCTCATAGCTTGTATCTCTAAACTTCAACAGTGGAAATCCTTCAAGTGGGTTGCTTAAAGGCGAGACTACACCGGGTTGGTGGAACTCATTAAATTAGTTTGCAAGCTTCTCTTCCCTACTCTCTTGCATTTACATATTGCTTTTGGCTTGATTATTGTTATTGATTATGAAAGCCCCTTTTATATTTGCTTGAACAACTTGTGTTAAAGTGTTGCACACCAAGTGTTTGATATATTGCCTATGTGACATTTGCATATTGTTTTACATTGATTCTTGCACTACACTTGCTATCTATTGCATACAAGTATATTTTGTAAAAGAGGAATCAATTTCAAAGGCATTCTAAAGAAAAGTTTTTAACACTCAATTCACCCTCCCCCTCTTGAGTATTGAGGCCACTTGAACAACAAGTGGTATCAGAGCTTGACTCTTGGTAGATCAAGCTTAACAGCTTCAAGAGAACAATGGCCTCTAATTCTCTAAATCTTTTCTCCTGAGGGTGGTGCCACAAATAGACCTCCTGCTTTCAATAGGGAAGGCTATGCTTTTTGGAAAGAAAGGATGAAAATTTTTATACAATCTATTGACCTTAAAGTTCAGAATGTAATTGAAAACAGTCTTTTCATACCCATGCATATTGTAGATGGTAAATAAGTAGAAAAATTGATGGATGATTGGACTAGCGAAGAAGAAAAGAAAGTCCAATATAACTATAAGGTCAAAAATCTAATCACCTTGGCTTTAGGCCCTGATGAATTCTTTAGAGTAGTTACATGTAAATCTGCCAAGGATATGTGGGATACCTTACAAATAACCCATGAAGGTACAAGTAATGTTAAAGACTTTAAGATTAGTACCTTAACAAGTCAGTATAAAAGCTTTAGATTAAATTCTGGAGAAACAATTGTTGATATGCAAAAGAGGTTCACCCTTATTATAAATCATCTCATTACTCTTGGCAAGACTTACACTAACAAAGAACTTATTCATAAAGTGTTAAAAAGTCTAACCAGGGAATGGCAACCTCTTGTCACCGCCATCAAACAATCTCCAAGCATCAATGAAATATCTCTTGCTACACTATTCGGTAAGTTACAAGAACAGGAACAAGAGTTGAAAGAATTGAAGATGGCGGAAGAGGAAGAAAAGTCTTCCAAGAAGAAAGGTCTAGCTCTCAAGGCCACTTCTATCAATGAAGAAGAATCCGGCAGTGAGCTTAATGAAGAAGAAGAGTTTGGACTATTTGTGAAGCATTTCAGAAAATTTATGAGAAACAAACGCTTCTAAAAGAGCTTCAAACCTCAAGGTAAGAAACCAATCTCTAATGAAAATTCTTCCTCTCCAAATTGCTTTGAGTGTGGCAAGAAAGGGCACTTCAAGGTGGATTGTCCAAATCTCAAGAAGAAGAACAAAGAGAAAAGAGGAAGAAGAAGAGCTTACATTGCTTGGGATAAAAATGAGATAAGTAGCTCGGACGAATCCGAAAACAAGGAAGCCAACCTATGCCTCATGGCAAATCATCAAGATGAAGATGAGGAGGTAAGTTTTCTTGACTTAGATAAAGATGAATTGCTTGATGAATTTGAGGAATTGTATGATAAATTTGTTAAAATTTCAAATAAATATAAATTGTCTAGGAAAACTATTAATACTCTAGAAATGCATCCCATGGAACTTAGTAAAGAAAATGAATGCTTGAAAGAGAAAGTAACCAATGCTCAACCATGCTCCAAGATTAAACCATGTGAATTTGTTGTAAAATATGATCATCTAGAAAAGAATGTCCTAGACTTGAATACAACTCTTGAGAAATTCACATATGGTAGAGATAATTTGAATGTGTTACTTGGAAATTAAAGATGCATGTTTGACAAAATCGGATTAGGATATGACTCCACTAAAAAGGAAAAACATTACAAAAATATCTTTGTGCCACCTAGAAAATTCTCATCACCATTCACTAGATGTAATCATTGTGGCACTAAGGGTCATAATGCTTCAAATTGTCATATTAGAAAATTTGGACCAAAAGTGGTAAGAAAGGTGTGGGTTCCCAAAGGGACATTGCCACAAGCTAACCAAAATGGACCCAACATAAAATGGGTACCAAGTTCTCTAAACTAATTTTGTTTTATAGGTATCATTCAAGGCAAGCAACACCCATTGGTACTTGGATAGTGGGTGTTCAAAGCACATGACGGGAGATATAAGCAAATTCACAACATTCACTCCTAAAAGAAAATGAAGCGTCACTTATAGGGATAATACCAAAGGAAGAATACTTGGTATTGGAAACATTGGTAAAAATTCCTCTACTTCAATTAGTGATGTATTATATGTTGAAGGCCTCAAGCATAACTTGCTTAGCATAAGTCAATTATGTGATAAAGGATACAGAGTATTATTTGAGTCTAATTGTTGCATAATTGAAAATAAGCTAAACAAGGAAGTTAAGTTTGTTGGTAAAAGAATTGATAATATTTACATGATTGATGTTGATAGTTTGTCTTCAAATGATGTACAATGCTTCATGACTAGAGAGGATGAATCATGGTTATGGCATAGAAGAATAGCACATATACATGTAGAACATCTAAACAAACTTGTTTCTAAAGAATTAGTAATTGGTTTGCCAAAGCTTAAATTTAAAAATACATTTTATGATGCATGTCAAAAGGGAAAACAAGTAAAGGCATCTTTTCAAGCTAAAAACGTTGTTTCTACTCAAAGGTCTTTACAACTTTTGCACATGGATCTATTTGGACCTTCCAAAATCAAAAGCTTTAGTGGTAATTACTATGGCCTAGTAATTGTAGATGACTATTCAAGATATACATGGACCTTGTTTCTTGCTCATAAAAATGAAGCATATCATGCATTTAAGAAACTAGCCAAGGTTATCCAAAATGAACAAAATTCAAAGATTGCATCCATAAGAACTGATCATGGGGGAGAATTTAAAAACCAATCATTTGAAAAGTTTTGTGAAAAATATGGTATTGAACACAATTTTTCAGCTCTTAGAACTCCACAATAAAATGGAGTGGTTGAAAGAAAAAATAGATCTTTGGTGGAGCTTGCAAGAACCATGTTAAATGAAAATAACATTGTGAAATATTTTTGGGCCGATGCGGTAAATACCACTTGTCACGTGATGAGTAGATGTTTGATTGGGCCTATTCTAAAGAAAAGCCCCTATAAAGTTTACATAGGAAGAAAACCAAACATTTCCTACTTTCATATATTTGGATGCAAATGCTTTGTACTTAACAATGGAAAGGATAATCTAGGAAAGTTTGATGCAAAATTTGATGAGGCAATCTTTCTTGGATATTCATCATCAAGTAAATGTTATCGAGTATTTAATAAACAAGAAAACACATTGAGGAGTCAATTCATATGAAATTTAATGAAAATAGCCATAACTCCCCGAGAAAGGAAGATTTTGGTGATATTGTAGATACTCTACAAGAATTGAACTTGAATGACAAAGAAGAAAAAGACAACAAAGAAGGAGACACAACACAAGGTGTGGAAGTTCAACAAAAGGAATGGATTACCTCAAAATACCATCCATTGGACAACATTATAGATGATATCACTAAAGGTGTAAGTACCCGACGCTCTTTCAATACTTACAATCATCTAACGTTTGTATCTCAAATTGAACCTAAAACCATTGATGAAGCTATTATTGATGAACATTGGATGTTGGCCATGCAAGAGGAACTAAATCAATTTGAAAGAAATAAAGTTTGGGAATTAGTGCCAAGACCCACTGATCACCAAATAATAGGTACTAAATGGGTTTTTAGAAATAAACTTGATGAAAATGGTATAATCACTAGAAACAAGGCTAGGCTAGTAGCTAAAGGATATAATCAAGAACAAGGCATAGATTATGAAGAAACATATACACCCGTAGCTAGGTTAGAAGCCATTAGATTATTATTAGCCTTTGTATGTTGTGAAGACTTTAAATTGTACCAAATGGATGTCAAAAGTGCTTTCTTAAATGGATACATTCAAGAAGAGGTATATGTTGATCAACCTCTTGGTTTTGAAAACTATCAACTTCCAAATCATGTTTTCAAACTAAGAAAAGCATTATATGGTTTAAAACAAGCTCCAAGAGCTTGGTATGAAAGATTGAGCAAATTTCTTTTGAAAAACAATTTGAAAGAGGAAAGGTTGATACAACATTATTCATTAAGCATAAGAAGAATGATATACTATTGGTGCAAGTATATGTAGATAATATCATTTTTGGTGCTACTAATGAATCACTTTGCAAGGAGTTTGCTAAGTTAATACAGGATGAATTTGAAATGTCCATGATGGGAGAACTTACATTCTTCCTTGGGCTGCAAATTAAGCAAACCAAAGAAGGTACATTCATTAGTCAATCCAAATATTGCAAGGAGTTGCTTAAGAAATTCAACATGGACAAGGAAAATGAAATTGCCACACCTATAGGCACTTCATGTTATTTGGATAAGGATGAGAAAGGTAAGGATGTAGAACTCACAAAGTATAGAGGTATGATTGAATCCTTACTTTACTTAACCGCTAGTATGATTGGATCCTTACTTTACTATACCAAGCACGCCCAAAAGAATCACACCTTACTACTATAAAAAGAATAATGAAATACTTGGTTAGAACTCAAGATGTTGGTTTATGGTACCCCACAGAAGTTCAACGCACTCTTGTTGGATATTCTGATTCTGATTTTGCAGGATGTAAACTTGATAGAAAAAGTACTAGTGGTACTTGTCACTTGCTTGGTAGTTCTCTTGTATCTTGGCATAGCAAGAAACAAGTAAGTTTTGCATTATCCACAGCTGAGGCAGAATATGTTGTAGCTGGTATTTGTTGTGCTCAAATCTTTTGGATGAGACAATAACTTCTAGATTTTGGTGTTATGTTAGACCATGTGCCTCTCAAATATGATAATACGAGTGCCATTAATATTTCTAAGAATCCTGTAATGTATTCTAGAACCAAACATATTAAGATTAGACACCATTTCATTAGGGATCATGTGTTAAAGGGTGATTGTGTGCTTGAACATGTTGAAACCTCTAAGCAATTAGCTGATATCTTCATAAAACCACTTACAAAAGACCAATTCATACACATAAGAAGAGAGTTAGGAATATTAGACATTTCAAATTGTGTTTGAATATTGATTGATGTTGATGATTCTTTGAGTTACAATGTGTTTGTTAAGTGAAAATTGGTTGATTAATGAAATAAGCATGTTCTATTCCATGAAAATTGAGTACTTGATGCTTTGTGATTGAAGAACATGTATTTTTAAGCATTTCTGGGCTATCATAATCGATTAGATAGCTTTCTCTGTAACATCCTGATTTAAAAATTAATTACCAAATGAGATTAAAACCACTAAACTAAAAATAATTGCACAAGCATGAATTACTTATTAATTAATTTTAACTTAAGAATTAGATTAATGGCTAATTGATTATGATTTGTGTGTGTGTGTCACGTGAAGAGCTGCTGCTTCACATTCTCCCATCCCACTTCCTCATTTCTTCGAGTGTATATATGTCCAGAAGCCACTACTGTCCATTCACTCTAATTCCTCAAGACTTCCTCTTCCTCTACTTCTCTTCTTCTTCGTTCTTCTTCTCCTCTGTCCTCTGCTCCGTAAACTCGCGACAACAGTGTTGTAGAGGATTCGGAGTTCTCTTCGGTTAGTGAAGGACAATCGTCAATGTGGAAGAAGAACAGCTTCCTGTTCCCAAGCTGAGAAAAAGGGTGCGACTGTGTTCGAGGAAGACTGAACGAGCGAGAGTGGTGAACGAAGCAAACAGGGCAGCGGACCAACGCCAAAATAGAGGAACTTCTTGGAATCTCTTTAGTTGGTAGGGGGTATCTTATATCTTAAGTGCATGGGTTATGGACGGGTTCCGGGTGTTAATGACTTGTTGATTCTGTGTTTTGCTTGGTGTACTCTGATTGCGTGAAGGATACGTGATGCCCGGATGCATGACGACTAGGAATTGAGTAATGCATGTCTAATTCTGTCCATTAAATGCATGTTAATAATCTTGAGAGTATTGGATGATTGCATGAAGAGAATATGCTAAAGTATTGTTGATGATTACTATATGATTTATATGACGTGCAGGTTACTATGAATCTAAATGTTGTCTGCATGTGAAGAAAGCTTTATTTATTGAGTTCTGATAATGTCTAATACTGATTGCATGTAATGTTGAGTGAAGGGTTGTGTTTGAAATTTGCATGTTATGATTATTCCATGCGTGGTGCATGAGATGCATTTAATGCTGAGAGCATGTAGTGCGGGACACTACCATTGAATCGGTTATTAAAAGCATGGGATGCTGTTAAGACCTTGAGTGGGACTCAAGGCAAGCTGACTAAGTGGGACTCAAGGCTGCCCGTAGCACTGCCGTTGACGCTGAGAGTGTTGGTGTTACAAGTGAGGGCAAACGGTTTGGTACCAGTAAAACGGCCAAGTCAGCTGGGAGCTGAATAAAAGGCTGGGAGCCTTGTTGCAACGATAAAAACCGATTACACGCGAAGCGGATCTGAGTGAATGAATCTATGTACATGTACAATTGATGCTGATTGAAACCTGATTGCATGCACATGTGTTAATGTTATTGAGAATGATATGTGCATATAGCCGAGAGATAACTGGGTAGATTCTGATCGGAAGATGTCTTATGTGTGTATTCTGACTAATTAGCACTGAGTGTGTTATTGTTTGTCGCTATGTATATATATATATTGCTGCATGATTGAAGAATAATCCGAGTCAGTATCTATCATTTAATATTTAAGATACTCACCCCCCTACTGTGGCTATATTTCAGTGAATATCGCACGAGACGGTGAATGATGGAGGAGCTGTGAGCTATGAGCCATGTGAAGTGTTTGTGTACTGTGGAATTATATATGTATATGTATAAGGTCTTGTTATAGCCTTGGCTGGCTCTTATTTTGGTTCTCATCTAACTATATCAGAACTAAACACTCTCGGGTTGAGAGTATGACAATGTGCATGTAAATATTTATATATATATATATATATATATATATCATACTGTATGTTCATCCTATGCTGTGTGTGAATGTCCGGGTGGTGTACGTTACACTTACTAAGTATGTGAGCCTGTATGATTCTGAGTAAATAAGAGTTAAGTTAATCCTGTGTAAGGCGTGACGACTGACCTTCTTCCGATTGAAAGGTATTTTGATGATTCCGAGTGGAAGTCAACCGAGTGAATGTTTCCCCGATTGTTGCATTGGCAATACGAATTCGAGTAAGCCTGTAGTAGTAAACTTACTAGAAGGAGAGTAAGATCTAGATGATAAGGAGCAGATTTCAGTCTTGTAAGGTCCTTTGCATGTGGAGGAATTTATATGTATTTCGAGTGGCGGGAAATTGGAGTATTTCCGAGTGAGTGAAGTTGTATGATTCCTTAAGTAAGATCTGATTTGGCAAGGAAGCTTTAGTGTGATGTAGACTACATTCCCGAGAGATGGGTACGGAAAACATTCCCAAGTGAAGGGATTGTGGGAGTCAATTTCCGAGTGAGTCTTAGTTATGAACCCCTAAGAATAAAATAGGGTGTGAGTGAGAGAATACACGAGTGAGTAATGAGCATAAGACTTTTCCGAGTGAACCTAGACTCTGATTCCGAGTGAAGTAAAACCCGAGTGGAGTTACTCGCCTCAGCGACTAAGTGTCCATTCCAGCAAGTGTGAGTGAAAAGGAAAGTCTCTAATTGGTTTCACTTACGTGAATGGAGTTTCGCCTGAGCGAGTTGGGCTGTCTCGCTCAAGCGTGTTGGATCTCGCCTGAGCGAGTGAGCGTTGTGTTGGGGCTCGCTTAGGCGCTCCTTCTTCCGCTATTTGCATTAGGAGTGGGTTTTATTTCCCTTGCCTTCCTTTGCCTTCTTTTATTGTGCCCGGTTCCATTGGTTTTATTTTGGAAAAAAAAAATTTCCCTTGTTTCGGATTTATTTTTAATTAAGTAAGGATATTTCATTTTGGAATCAGAGCGGACTTAAAAGGTCCAAGGCCAAGGTATGCTTACTCCTAGTAAGCGATGATGTACAATATGACAAGTTGTCATAAATTGTTTGTAATATCTGAGGGCTTTGATGCCTAATTAAGTATCATTGTATGGCCATGTGTTTATGAGATGTTGTTCTGAGGGTAGAGGATTGCTCCTATCCTATCTGATTAATTACATGATGTTTAAGAATTGCATGATAATATGTTATAGTGGTTGAATGTTGGGCTGAAATCCGATCGGTAGTAAGCAATTCTGTAAACTTATCCTTGAAAGGGGTGTTGATTTTAGGATAAGTCATGGCGAATTGTCATAGCATGGAAGCCATAGCCACGACATTCCAACGTTTCGCTCACGTATTCGAGAGGCAGAGCCAGCCTCGAACTGAAGATGGCCAAGTATTAGATCGCTTCCTAAAGAGGAAGCCGAGTGAGTTTCAAGGGGGATTTAATCCCGAAGCAGCTTACAAATGGATTCAAGATTTAGAGAGAGTTTTTGGGGGCTTTCATTGTACTGAGGCCCAGAAAGTCGAGTGCGCAGTGTACATGCTGCGGGACGAAGCGGAAAATTGGTGGAAGATCACCAAAAACCGATTGAATGACGCTGGTATCCAACTAGTCTGGGAGAATTTTAAGACGTGCTTCCTGGAGAAATATTTCCCCGACACAGTAAGAAGTCGGAAGGAACTAGAGTTTATGGAACTGAAGCAGCGTTCCATGTCCGTAGAAGAATATGCTGCCAAATATGAAGAATTGTGTTTGTTTTATCCGCCCTTCCAACAACCTAGAACCGAGAGTTCCAAATGCATTAAGTTCGAGAGCGGACTAAGGTCAGACATTAAGAGAGCGTTCAGGCACCAAGAAATTAGAAGTTTTCCCGTATTAGTGAATAAATGCATAATTTTTGAAGGAGATGACAAGGCCCACTCGGGCCAAAGAAGCAAGACAGACCCTTCCTTGAAGCCCCAACAATCTCGCTTCAAGAGACCGAATAACGCTGGTAGAAGCAGACCCTTCTCCAGGTTTGGAGGTCGGAGTCAGCAGGGAGGACGTCCAGTTCATAGTATGGGAGACGGCAAGTGTTTTAAGTGTGGAGGAAACCATTACGCTCGGGATTGTAATAACGATGATGGAATGATATGCTACCATTGTAATGAGAGAGGGCACATTCGCCCCGACTGCCCTCAATTACATCAAGCAAACGTCGATGTGCACCATGGAGGCTTCCGTGGGAGAGGCCGTGGAAATGGTGGCCGTGGAACTGGGGGCAGAGGCAATGGGACTCGAGGAAACATGATGTTTGCCCCAAGCGACAGGAGAAGAAATGCCGACCAACCGGCTACTGGGAGAGTTTACGCCATCAACGCCGAGGAAGCTGCACAAGCGAATGACTTGGTGCAAAGTAAGTACTCGCTCGGTAGATATACACTTAATGTAGTTTTTGATTCTGGAGCTACCCACTCCTTTATTGCTGATGATTATGTGAGATGTTTAAAATTACCGACTGTGTATATGAATTGGACTTTGGAAGTTGCCAACCCGACCGGCGCTAAAGTGTTGACATCAATGATGTGTAAGGATGTAACCTTTACGTTGGCCGATCGGAGTTTCACCTTTGATTTGGTATGTGTGCCTCTGAAAGACCTTGACATTGTACTGGGCATGGATTGGCTTTTAGCCAACAAGGTATTGGTGGACTGTCGGAACCGAAGAGTAATTTTTCCGAGGCAGATCAATGATGACTACGCGGTACAATGTATAGCTTAGATATTTATGATGCTTTGTTTAACTAAGGGAGAGAGTAGAGCCCGAGTGAACGATATCCCGACTGTTTGTGAATTTCCTGAGGTGTTTCCGGAGGATGTGCCGGGTGTCCCTCTAAACCGAGAAGTTGAATTCTCTATAGACTTAATTCCTAGAGCCGAGCCAGTCTCCAGTGCACCCTATAGGATGTCCCCAATAGAATTGGCTGAGTTGAAAAAGCAAGTGGATGAGTTACTCGGAAAATAGTTCATTCGACCGAGTGTCTCACCATGGGGCGCACCAGTGTTACTTGTTAAAAAGAAAGATGGCAGCATGAGGTTATGCATAGACTACCGACAGCTAAACAAGCTTACGATTAAGAACCGGTACCCATTGCCCAGGATAGACGACCTAATTGACCAGCTGCGCGGTGCTACAGTCTTCTCGAAAATCGATTTACGCTCGGGATACCACCAGATCCAGGTGAGGGACTCGGATATTCCCAAGACTGCCTTTAGGACTCGGTACGACCACTACGAGTATGTAGTAATGCCGTTTGGTGTGACAAACGCCCCCGCTGTATTCATGAATTACATGAACAGCATCTTTCACCCATATTTAAACCGATTCGTAGTCGTTTTTATTGACGATATCTTAGTCTATTCCAAGACCCCTGAGGAGCATGAAGAACACCTCCGTTCGGTACTTCAAATATTGAAGGAGAAACAGTTGTTTGCAAAACTATCGAAGTGTGATTTTTGGATAGATAAGATCCACTTTCTCGGGCATGTGATTTCTAAGGAAGGCGTCTCGGTAGACCCTTCTAAGGTGGCAACTGTAATGGCATGGCAGAGACCCAAGTCGGTCTCGGAGATAAGAAGTTTCATGGGTTTAGCTGGCTATTATAGAAGATTTATTGAAGGTTTTTCTAAGCTTGCGTTGCCACTGACCAAGTTGACTCGGAAAAATGTCCCTTTCATGTAGAATTTTGAGTGTGAGAGCAGTTTCCGAGAGTTAAAGTCTAAGTTGACAACTGCTCCAGTGTTGGCATTGCCAAATTTGCAAGAAAGCTTCATGGTCTACTGTGATGCGTCGGGACTCGGCCTGGGGTGCGTACTAATGTAGAAGGACCGAGTGATAGCTTATGCCTCTCGGCAATTAAGGCCGCACGAGCAGCATTATCCGACCCATGACTTGGAACTGGCAGCTATGGTATTCGCATTAAAGATATGGAGGCATTACTTCTACGGATCCAAATTTGAGGTGTACAGCGACCACAAGAGCCTCCAGAAAGAACTGAACATGAAGCAGAGGAGATGGACGAAGTTTTGAGCTGAAGTATCATCTGGGTAAGGCGAACGTTGTAGCCGACACATTGAGTCGGAAATCCCTCCATGTGGCAGTGATGATGGTGAAGGAGGTGGAGTTATTGGAGCAATTCCGAGACATGAATTTGCATGTCGACGTCCCTTCGTCTCGGAAGATAACGCTTGGTACGTTGAAGATTGCCAATGAGTTTCTGAAACTGGTATTTGAGCAGCAGAAGTCAGATCCCTACTTGGCTGAGATGAAGGAGACTCAGGCTAAGGGTAAGGACTTGTCTCTGACCGAGGGATCGGATGGAATTTTCCGAGTGAAGAATAGGATATATGTGCCGGGTGAAGGTGAATTAAGGAGGATGGTGCTGGATGAAGCCCACAAGAGCCTATTAAGTATCCACCCGGGTACTACGAAGATGTACCATGATCTAAAACTACAATTCTGGTGGCCCGGATTAAAGAGGAATGTAGCGGAATATGTGGCTTGGTGTGTCACCTGTCAGAAGTCGAAGGTCGAACACCAGAAACCGTATGGTGCATTGCAACCCCTTGAGATCCTCGTATGGAAATGGGACTCAATTGCTATGGACTTTGTAATGGGATTGCCTAAAACCCGAGCGGGTTATGATGCCATTTGGGTCATTGTTGACCAATTGACGAAAACTGCACACTTCCTGCCGGTGAACATGAGATATCCGTTACAGAAGTTAGCCCAAATTTATATCCGCGAAATTATCTGAGTGCATGGTGTGTCGACTTCTATCGTGTCGGATAGGGATCCTAGATTCACGTCCCGGTTTTGGACAAGCCTACACAAAGAATTAGGCACGAAACTTTGGTTAAGTTCCGCCTACCATCCCCAGTCGGATGGACAATCCTAGCGAACAATACAAAGTTTGGAGGACTTACTGAGGGCGTGTGTGTTGGAGCATGGTGGTAGTTGGGAGCAGTACCTTCCCTTAATCGAATTTACATATAATAATAGCCACCACAACAGTATTGGCATGACACCCTATGAAGCACTGTATGGTCGAAAATGCCGAACCCCACTCTGTTGGTCGGAAACTGGTGAAAGTTTACCATTGGGACCGGAAATTGTGAAACAGACTTCAGAACAGATTCAAATAATTAGGGAAAAGATGAAGGCATCGCAAGATAGGCAGAAAAGCTATCATGATAAACGGACCAAGCCACTTGAGTTTTCGGTCGGCGATAGGGTGTTTCTAAAGATTTCACCAGGTAAAGGAGTCGGACGAGCCTTGAAGAGTAAGAAGTTGAACCCCCGATACATTGGACCCTATGAAGTATTGGAGCGAGTTGGTCCTGTAGCATACCAAGTAGCATTACCGACTCACCTATCCAGATTGCATAACGTGTTTCATGTGTCTCAACTAAGGAAGTATCTACCCGATTCCACTCACGAAATGCCGGATGATGAAGTGGAGATCAAGGAGGATTTGACCACAGTAGCAATACCGACTAGACGTGTGGACCGGTCGGTAAAACGCTTAAGGAGTAAGGATGTACAACTAGTTGAGGTAGCGTGGCAGCAAAACGGGTGTACCTCCTATACCTAGGAGCGCGAGGATGCCAAAAGGCAACAATACCCCGAGTTGTTTGTCTAAGGTAAGATACCGTTTGAATTTCGAGGACGAAATTCTTTGAGAGGGGGAGAATTGTAACATCCCAATTTAAAAATTAATTACCGAATGAGATTAAAACCACTAAACTAAAAGTAATTGCACAAGCATGAATTACTTATTAATTAATTTTAACTTAAGAATTAGATTAATGGCTAATTGATTGTGATTTATGTGTGTGTGTCACGTGAAGAGCTGCTGCTTCACATTCTCCCATCCCACTTCCTCATTTCTTCGAGTGTATATATGTCCAGAAGCCACTGTTGTCCATTCACTCTAATTCCTCAAGACTTCCTCTTCCTCTACTTCTCTTCTTCTTCGTTCTTCTTCTCCTCTGTTCTTTGTTCCGTAAACTCGCGACAACGGTGTTGCAGAGGATTCGGAGTTCTCTTTGGTTAGTGAAGGACAATCGTCAAAGTGGAAGAAGAACAGCTTCCTTTTCCGAAGCTGAGAAAAAGGGTGCGACTGTGTTCGAGGAAGACTGAACAAGCGAGAGTGGTGAACAAAGCAAACAGGGCAGCGGACCAACGCCAAAACAGAGGAACTTCTTGGAATCTCTTTAGTTGGTAGGGGGTATCTTATATCTTAAATGCATGGGTTATGGACGGGTTCCGGGTGTTAATGACTTGTTGATTCTGTGTTTTACTTGGTGTACTCTGATTGCGTGAAGGATACGTGATGCCCGGATGCATGACAACTAGGAATTGAGTAATGCATGTCTAATTCTGTCCATGAAATGCATGTTAATAATCTTGAGAGTATTGGATGATTGCATGAAGAGAATATGCTAAAGTATTGTTGATGATTACTATATGATTTATATGACGTGCAGGTTACTATGAATCTAAATGCTGTCTGCATGTGAAGAAAGCTTTATTTATTGAGTTCTGATAATGTCTAATACTGATTGCATGTAATGTTGAGTGAAGGGTTGTGTGTGTGAAATATGCATTGTATGATTATTCCGTGCGTGGTGCATGAGATGCATTTAATGCTGAGAGCATGTAGTGCGGGACACTACCATTGAATCGGTTATTAAAAGCATGGGATGCTGTTAAGACCTTGAGTGGGACTCAAGGCAAGCCGACTGAGTGGGACTCAGGGCTGCCTGTAGCACCGCCATTGACGCTGAGAGTGTTGGTGTTACAAGTGAGGGCAAACGGTTTGGTACCAGTAAAATGGCCAAGTCAGCTGGGAGCTGAATAAAAGGCTGGGAGCCTCGTTGCAACGATAAAAACCGATTACACGTGAAGCGGATCCGAGTGAATGAGTCTATGTACATGTACAGTTGATGCTGATTGAAACCTGATTGCATGCGTATGTGTTATTGTTATTGAGAATGATATGTGCATATAGCCAAGAGATAACTGGGTAGATTCTGATCGGAAGATGTCTTATGTGTGTATTCTGACTAATTAGCACTGAGTATGTTATTGTTTGTCGCTATGTATATATATATATTGCTGCATGATTGAAGAATAATCCGAGTCAGTATCTATCATTTAATATTTAAGATACTCACCCCCCTACTATGGCTATATTTCAGTGAATATCGCACGAGACGGTGAATGATGGAGGAGCTGTGAGCCGTGTGAAGTGCTTGTGTACTGTGGAATTATATATGTATATGTATAAGGTCTTGTTATAGCCTTGGCCGGCTCTTATTTTGGTTCCCATCTAACTATATCAGAACTAAACACTCTCGGGTTGAGAGTATGACAATGTGCATGTAAATATTTATATATATATCATACTGTATGTTCATCCTATGCTGTGTGTGAATGTCCGGGTGGTGTACGTTACACTTACTAAGTATGTGAGCCTGTATGATTCTGAGTAAATAAGAGTTAAGTTAATCCTGTGTAAGGCGTGACGAGTGACCTTCTTCCGATTGAAAGGTATTTTGATGATTCCGAGTGGAAGTCAACCGAGTGAATGTTTCCCCGATTGCTGCATTGGCAATACGAATTCGAGTAATCCTGTAGTAGTAAACTTACTAGAAGGAGAGTAAGATCTAGATGATAAGGAGTAGATTTCAGTCTTGTAAGGTCCTTTGCATGTGGAGGAATTTATATGTATTCCGAGTGGTGGGAAATTGGAGTATTTCCGAGTGAGTGAAGTTATATGATTCCTTAAGTAAGATCTGACTTGGCGAGGAAGCTTTAGTGTGATGTAGACTACATTCCCGAGAGATGGGTATGGAAAACATTCCCGAGTGAAGGGATTATGGGAGTCAATTTTCGAGTGAGTCTTAGTTGTGAACCCCTAAGAATAAAATAGGGTGTGAGTGAGAGAATACACGAGTGAGTCGTGAGCATAAGACTTTTCCGAGTGAACCTAAACTCTGATTCTGAGTGAAGGAAAACAAGAGTGGAGTTACTTGCCTCAGCGACTAAGTGTCCGCTCCAGCGAGTGTGAGTGAAAAGGAAAGTCTCTAATTGGTTTCGCTTACGCGAATGGTGTTTCGCCCGAGCGAGTTGGGCTATCTCGCTCAAGCGTGTTGGATCTCGCCTGAGCGAGTGAGCATTGTGTTGGGGCTCGCTTAGGCACTCCTTTTTCCGCTGTTATATTAGGATTGGGTTTTATTTCCTTTACCTTCCTTTGCCTTCTTTTATTGTGCCCGGTTCCACTGGTTTTATTTTGGAAAAAAAAATTTTCCCTTGTTTCGGATTTATTTTTAATTAAGTAAGGATGTTTCATCCTCCAATCGATTAGAATCGTTCTGTCCTTTCCATAATCGATTAGATCACTTCAACTAATCAATTAGAGAGTCTCTGTGTTCCAGATAATCGATTAGCACACATGCCAAATTGATTAGGGACACTTTGTCTTCTAGCCAATCGATTACATATTCCTCCTAATCGATTTCCAAGGTTCTTCTTTTAATACAATCGATTACCAACCTGGCCCAATCGATTAGAACACCTGACGATTCAAATTCTGAAAGGGTGTAATCAATTACGAGTATATCAGAAACGTGATTTCTGCAGAATCCATGTGCAAATCGTTGGCCCAATCCACACTCACCCCACTAAACCTTATTTCTCACTTCAAAACCCTATAAATACCCCCTCCTTCATCTCTTCTACCTCATACCTCCAAAAATTCTCTTTCCTCAAATCTTTCTCAAGATTCCCAAAGGCCTCTCAACCTTCTTCATCTTTTCTTCTCCACTCATACAATGTCTTCCTCTAGGAATGTGAAAAGAGCTAGGTCCTCACTTACCTAAACCAATAACCCCCTTGATTTTTCAAGGTTCTTCACCAATCCTAGAGACCTCCAAAACTTCATTCAAAAATTCTCTGAAAAGGATATCATCTCCCCTCACTACGTCAATGCTGAGATTTTTGACCATCCTAGCTTCACCTTCACTCACTTCCTTCACCACTACAATCTCCTTCCTTTCCTCACTCTCAAAGAGGAAGTATACTACCTGGAACTCATGTGAGTCTTTTTTGCAATTTAAAGCTTGTTGATGGGCTACTTGAGGCTAGAGTCAAGAATGTGACTCTAAGGATCACAAATGCACAACTTGCTAAAATTACCCAACTTCCCCTTTCCGATGTTGAATTTGCCAGTGGACATCCGGAGGATGACTGGGATTTCAATGCCATCACCGCTCATCAATCACTTTGGAAAGCTGACCATCCCTGAAGCAATCACAAATTGGTAGGCCATCTTACTATCAATAACCGCCTCCTTCACTTTTTCTTGGTTAAACTTTTGGTCCCTCGTGGTGGTAATTATGCCTTAGTTGAAGAGGATGATGTGCTCTTGATGTGGGCTAGGCAAAATGAGAAAGAAATTAATTGGATTCAGCTGTTAAAATTGCATATGCTCAAGGCCAAGGAACAGCAAAAGCTTCCATATGCCATCCTTCTCACAAAAATTTCAAAGCTTTTGGTGTTGACCTTGCTAGAGAACTTCCTGAGAAAATACCTCCAAAGGCATGCATTGGCACCCATCATCTCACCAAGATGGGTATAATCTATGTCAATAGAGCTTGGCTCTCCAAGATGGAAGGCATTCATGCCAACATTCCCTTCGAAGCTCCAGCCAATGATCCTGCCCCTCCTACAACTCAAGAACCACAAGGTGAACCATCTGCTCCCGTTGACCCCTTCACCTCTCTCTATGCTTATCTCGATCAGTGCTTTGAAAGAATTGACAACACTCTTCAACAATTTCAAATGACCGAGCAACAGCATTTTGAGCTCATGGAGCAACGTTATGAGGAGCTCTCAAACAAAATTTCTGAAATGCGTTTCTTTAATCTGGATAATTAGATCCTTCTTGTTTTGTTTCCTTTTGTTATGCAATTTCAATTTCTGCACTTTGCTTTTGTAATTTCCTTTATCAATGAATAAATGAATGTTTCCCTTTACTATTCTCTCTATGTTATAATCCATTAATTATTTTTTATGATTACAAAGGGGGAGAAAAATCAGTGTTCATCTATTTTAGATAATGGCAATAAACAAGTGGATTAATAACAAACAGTTAACACATATTGATTCTCAATTGGCTTTAATTCTATATGACTATTAACTGGTTCTAAAATCAGAGCAACAAGAAATGTATGCATAAACTCCTTAAGAAAGGGGGAGAAAACTTTATTTGGACTAACACCCTTATGAGATGAACATTGTTTGTCATCATCAAAAGGGGGAGAATGTGTTTGAATATGTGTTTCAGGTTGTATAGTTTTGATAATGACAAAGAGGTCAAAAATCAATTGAAGAATCATGGCAAAGAGTTCAAGTATTCATAAAAAGAACACATACAGAGAGAAAAACATAGAAGACAGCATCAGACCTACAAAAACACGAAGCCTAATCGATTACAGGACCTCATATAATCGATTACTGAAGTTCTGTCAAACACCTAATCGATTACCTCATCAACACTAATCGATTATGAAGCTTCTATTTGTCACCTAATCGATTGCACCAAGGAGGCCAATCGATTACCAAGCTAAGAAAATGAATTAAAAGCATCAGGTGCATCTGCTAATCGACTACAAGGATGACATAATCGATTACCAATGTTCTGTGCCACTCACAATCGATTACAAGGTAAAGAATAATCGATTAGCAAGTTTCTGTCTCTTAGCTAATCGATTACATGGGAAAGGCTAATCGATTACCTGACAAATTACACTGAAGAATTCAAAGTGTAATCGATTACAGCTCGAGGCCTAATCGATTACACTAGTGCCAGAATTTGGGGAAAGTGTTTTTAAGTGGGAAACCAGCTCACTTCTCCATTGTTACTCTAATGCCCATACTGTGCAATGGCTCTGAAGACTTTAGGGCACCTCTCCAAGGCCTATAAATGCAAGACTCATTCAAGCTACTCCAGGCCTCCAAATCCATCAAAGGGAAATCAAATCTTGAGTCTTGTGAGTTCTATTTCTTTGTGTAGTTTCAATTTCTGAAACTTAGAGCTTATATTTATAAATCCTCTCTTGTGAGAGTTTAGAAATTATGAGAGCTTTCATTTGTTTATCTACTCTATTGAGAGAGTTTATTGATTGTAAAACTAAACACCAAAACACTAAGGTTATTCACTCTAGGTTGAGTGGTCATAACGGTTGGGGTTCAACCTTTGGGTATTGAGAGTTTGAGAGATTGGGTGGGTTGCCCTTGTGCTAGTGAGGATTGAGTTCTTGAGTGTGGGACACTAGGAAGCTGCAATTGCTCATAGCTTGTATCTCTAAACTTCAATAGTGAAAATCCTTCAAGTGGGTTACTTGAAGGTGAGACATACACCGGGTTGGTGGAACTCGTTAAATTAGTTTGCAAGCTTCTCTTCCCTACTCTATTGCATTTACATATTGTTTTTGTCTTGATTATTGTTTTTGATTGTGAAAGCCCCATTTATATTTGCTTGAACAACTTGTGTTAAAGTGTTGTACACTAAGTGTTTGATATATTGCCTAAGTGACATTTGCACATTCTTTTACATTGATTCTTGCACTGCACTTGCTATCTATTGCATACAAGTATATTTTGTGAAAGAGGAATCAATTTCAAAGGCATTCTAAAGAAAAGTTTTTAACACTCAATTCACCCCTCCCCCTCTTGAGTATTGAGGCCACTTGAACAACACTTACCATTAACGAAGTTGACTCGTAAGAACCAACTCTTCGTGTGGACCCGTGAATGTGAAGAAAGTTTTCAAGAGTTGAAGTTAAGGCTTACTACCACACCAGTGTTAGCATTGCCCGATTTGATGGATGATTTTGTGGTGTATTGTGACGCGTCTAAGCTTGATCTTGGATGCGTGTTGATGCAAAAGGAGTGTGTGATAGCCTTTACATCAAGACAATTGCGACTACATGAGGTTAATTATCCTACTCATGATCTTGAACTGGCGGTGGTGGTGTTTGCTTTGAAGTTGTGGCGACATTACTTATATGGTTCTAAGTTTGTGGTCTTTAGTGACCATAAGAGCCTTAAGTACTTGTTTGACCAAAAGGAACTTAATATGCGCCAACGGTGATGGATGGAGTTTCTAAAGGATTATGAACACGAATTAAGGTATCATCCCGGAAAGGCAAATGTGGTTGCCGATGCTTTGAGCTGGAAGTCATTACATATCTCTATGATGATGGCGAAAGAGATGGAGTTGATTGAACAATTTAGAAATTTAAATGTGGGCGTGGAGACATATACTTTAAAGAAAATGTCGCTTGAAATGTTGAAGGTCACAAATGAGTTTCTTGAATATGTGAAGGTATGACAACCAAATGATGAGTATTTGATTGAGATAAAGAAAACCCAAGAGAAAGGGAAGAATTTGTTCCTAGTGGAAGGTCTGGATGGAATTTGGCGTGTCAAGGACCGAATTTATGTTCCCTCAAATGGTGATGTAAGGAAATGTGTACTTGAGGGAGCTCACAAAAGCGTATTGAGCATTCATTCTGGTTCCACCAAGATGTATAAAGATTTGAAGAAGAATTTTTGGTGGCCCGGTATAAAGCGTGATATGGCAAACTTTGTTGCATCTTGCCTTGTTTGTCAAAAGGCTAAGGTCGAACATCAAAGACCATCTGGTTATTTGAGACCCTTGGAGATCCCTATTTGGAAGTGGGATAGTATTGCTATGGACTTTGTTTCTAGACTACCCAGAACTCGTGTTGGAAATGATGCTATATGGGTGATTATAGATCGGTTGACGAAGTGTGCTCACTTCTTGCCTATGAATACGAAGAGTTCTTTGGAGAGATTGGCACATAAAGGAGATTGTTAAGCTGCATGGTGTGCCGTCTAGTATCATATCCCACCGTGACCCTCGGTTTACTTCTTGATTTTGGGGAAGTTTACATAATGAGTTGGGTTCTATGTTGAAACTTAGTTCCGCGTATCATCCTCAAACCGACAGACAATCCAAAAGGACGATACAAAGCCTTAAAGACTTGTTAAGGGCTTGTGTTCTTGAGCACGGTGGATGTTAGGAGAGATTCTTACCACTGATTGAGTTTACATACAACAACAGCTATCATAGCTCTATTGGTATGGCTCTTTATGAGGCACTTTATGGAAGAAAATGTAGAACGCCTTTATGTTGGCTGGACACCGGTGAAAACTTGGCTTTAGGGCCGAGGATTGTTCAGGAGACTACCGAGCAAATTAAAAGAATACAAGAGAATATAAAGATTACTCAAGATAGACAGAAGAGTTATTATGACAAGAGGCATAAACTGTAACATCCCGGTTTTTAGTAAGCAGTCTTAACCTTGTAAATTTTGAAGTATGGAAGTTCTGTAAGTGATAATAAGTAAATAAAATACCTTCTTTGATACTAACTTCTGGTAGCACTCTGATTAAGACATTTCCGAGTGAGTCACTTCCGAGGAAGGAAAGGCTATGACCGAGTGTTTCAAGCAGAAACATTTTCGAGCAAATTCCCTCCGAGTGAAGCAATTCTGAACGAAAAGAGGCTCTGATGAATACTTCTCGGAAAGAGATATGCCCAAAATACCGAAAACAGTGTCAAAATTGATAGGGGATATGATCAACAGAACCTAGCTAGATCAGGGCTGGGATAGTGACACCATTCCCAACCAGTTTCGAAAAGGTTCGCTCATGCTGGAAGGAACATCCCCACTTAGTGATCAGTCCACTAGTTTGCGCAAATCCGAATAGGTTATCACGGACGAGCCACATGCAGGGAAACTTGCACATTTTACTCCAATCATGTCGTTTTGTACATATTTTAATATTGTTACTTTAATCATACAAACTCCATTATGTAAGCTACGGAAATGGTCAACAATACAGCTCATTTTCTTATCTAAAACCTCCATTATTATGACAATTAACGCACCTAACATCCCACTATAATCCTATGATGAAAAGCTTGTCCCCCACTTGTCATTTGCATCATAAAATCGATACCACATCTTGTTCTCAAGTCTGAATTCTTAGAACAAGCTAAAGTTAGTAAAGTCTCTCTCTCAGTTCCTTTTCTCCATCAAGTCACTCTTGATCTGAAACTAGGATAATAAGAGAACGTTTTCAACTACTCCAGGATCTTTCATCAAGGTAAGGGGGTATATTCTCTGGTATCCTGGGGGGACCGTGTGTTTGGAAAGACTAAGGTACTTTTGGTCCTTACCTTTTCGAGGGCAGGTTCGGGAATTGTTGTTAAATTAAGATGCTTTAATTTTTATATATTTGTTTTATATAATTTTTATTGCTATGTATATGATTAATTGGCTGTGTTGATTATTTCTAACCATGATGATTAAGTGGATATGTTAAGTATTGAATTGTGAAAATATTAAGAACCATGGGTGTCTATGTGGATTCTAGTGAGGAAGTTTTGAAAGACGAGATAAACAAGGAAATAAGGATGAAGGGTCACCATTTATATCACTGTTACTATTATTATGATTATGATTATAATTATAATTACAATTGTGAATATGATTATTATTATTATTATCATTATTATGATTGTTTTTATTATTATTATTATTATTATTATTATTATTTACTATTAAGCTTAAAGGCTGGCTTTGCCGCCTTACTCTCTACATTTATCTTTCTTTCTATTTCTACTTATTTATATTATAATGGACGGATCTGGCGCCTTATTCTTAACAATTGTTTTTATTTTCTGATCTGGTCCTAACACCGGCCCCCAAGAGCATGGCTTTAATGCCTTGCCAGATCAGCATTTTGAATAAAGAGAAGTACTCTTCAAATACACTACAAATAATATACGGAGTGCACACCGCCAGGGCAAGTAACGCCGCCAAGGCTCATAACGCCGCCCACGCACGTTACCCCGCCAAGGAATGTAACTCCGTCCAGGCATGTTACTCCGCCGAGGAATGTAACCTCGCTAAAGTTGTTACTCCGCCAAGCCATAGGCTCAATATTGGCGGAATGCCGAATTTCCCCTACTGCGTAGCGAGCCCATACTCACAACCCCGGCACGAGATTGACTCTGTCTTGAGAGGTTAATAATGGGAATCACGCTGTCACGCATAAAGGGAAATAACAATAAAATATTAAAGCACTAACGCTTTCCAGACAAGTTGTGATACCTACTACAATAATGGTGCATGTAAACGGCGCAGGGACCCACTACCTTTTCAGCATTATGCCTGAAGACAAGGAGCGGGTCCTACCAATAATGCAGCACCAGTAACAGGTATATAAACCTCTCTCGAAAAGGTATAAGGGATATTTTTTCCCATTCTCTGAACCTTACACTCTCTTACTTGCATAATTCTCTCTGATTGTCTTTCTAAGTCTCTAAGTATTCTAAAATACTGACTTGAGCGTCGGAGAACGATTGCAGGTACCACCCCCAATCGGGTCAAGGCAACATAGATCCCGTCAGGCGGACTGTGACACCGCCCCAGAGTACATTGCACTCCGCCTCAGCATACAAAGACTCTCCGTATTTACATTTATACGCATATTGCTTTGTATCAAGAACACATTTATATGTATATTTTGAGTTGTTCTACAAGCATACTTCTACACCCCCTGTAAAGAACAGTTCATTGGCACGCCCGGTGGGACCTGTAAACTAGGTAATCCCACAATCTTTGATCAATCTTCATCATCAATGGAGAGACAAGGACCAGAGATGCAGAACGAGGATTCTCCTCCACGCAATCCCAGACGTCTTAACTTCGATGATGGTGCTCAGAAAAAAGCAACGCAAGCTGATTCTCTAGATCCAAGAGATGACATGATTCGAATGTTGAGAGAAGAACTTGCGGAACTTCGTCGTGAAAAAGCAAACCCAGTGCATGAGAAAGCTGGTCCCGCAAGACAACCACACCATGAACCACACATGCAGGAGGAATCAAGCACTCCTCACTACTCTCGTATTCCTACATACATGGAGGAGCAACGAAGCCTCCCATTGGTGAATGCTCAGCATCAAGAAGGAAGGAGAGCAGGCTCAAACGCATCCCCCTTAGGATATAAGATGAGCATCCCATTTTCTAAAAGGCTCATGAATGCACATGTACCCAGACATTTGCAAACTATGCAGCCCATTTCTATAGGGAAATATACTGGGGAAACAGATCCCTCTAAGCATTTAGATGCTTATATCTATGAGGCCATGTTTCTAGGAGCTGAGGAGGATGTCATGTGCAGAATGTTCCCCAGAACCCTTACAGGAGAAGCTCTTAGTTGGTTCAAGAGCTTACCTTCAGGTTCTATTGATTCGTGGGAGGAGCTGGCCTCAGCTTTTGGAAGCCACTTCGTGATCTCCAGGGATGCACCCAGAACCTCTCATACCTTGGCTCAGATCAAACAAGGCGATAAAGAACCTCTGAAGGATTTCCTTAAGAGATTTTACAAGGAGGCAGCCATGGTCCCCGATCTGACTGAGGCAATCCAGTTGCATATTCTCATAGAAGCTATGCAACCAAAGTCACCTTTCGCTTTGTCTTTGGCAAAGGGACCTCCAACCACGATGGAGGAATTTCGCAGGAAGGCGTCCAAATACGTGGGTATTGAGATGCATTTGGAAGCCACTGCATCTCGCAGTAAACCACCCCCTGCAACTCCACCTCGTGACAAAGGGAAAGAGAAGCCGTTGAAGAATGACAAGTCCTACCAAAGGGACAAAGTAGGGAACCAACCTTTTAAACAGCAGGACAGACGCGTGTTCAATTTTGCTCACTATGCACCACTGAACACAACCTGCGAGCAAATCTTGCGTGAAATAGGATGGACCACCCTCAATGTTTATGGAATTCAACGTCCACCTCCAATTAGGCGCGGTGGAAACCCAAAGAAATATTGTGAGTTCCATGAGTCAGTTGGCCACACCACAGAAGAATGTAAGCAACTCAAAAATACCATTGAGGTGCTCATTCGTGAAGGTAAACTGAAACATTACCTGTTCAAAGGCAAATCTCATGATGAGCCTGAGAAGTTTGAAAAGCGACATCGTGATCGTTCTCCGGATCCTGATAGTACTCGGGAACCAAAACGTACGGCGGTGTCAGAGAAACAAAAAGGCATTGTTTTGGAGTCCGCCCAACGAGAACCGAGCCCTGAACCTAGGTCACGAGGTAAAAGGCAGGTGGTGGACATGATTGCTGGAGGCTTCGCAGGAGGCGGACCCTCAAACACCGCCCGGAAAAATCATCATCGCATGATCTTATCTGTGCAGGGCAAGAACAAAGAATATCGCCCATTCAGAGACGGAGTTCAGACGCCGCCTATAACTTTCACAGATGATGATTTTGGCCCAACCATTCCTGAGGGAGATGATGCGGTAGTGATCATTGCGGTGATCGCTAATATGGATGTAAAACGCATCCTAGTTGATCAGGGAAGTTCCTGCGACGTTATTTTTTATGACTATTTTAAACGCATGGGACTGACTGACGCTGATTTACAGCCTTACACCCAGGACCTCACAGCTTTTAATGGCGCCAAACAGCCTACTAAAGGCTACTTGGACAAAAGGATTACCTTCGATGGTGAACCTGGAGCAAGGACTGTGAAATCCAGGGTCCTTGTCATTGATGTTAAATCCCCATACAATGGCATCATTGGGCGGCCTACTCTGAATGCCATGGAAGCCATCGTTTCAACCCCCCACTTGTTAATCAAGTTCATCGACAAAGATAATCAAGTCTCATCTGTCAGGGGCGACCAGGAGATGGCTCGTTATTGTTACAATTTAAGTCTTAACATGGTGAAGCTTGAGACCATGTCTAAGAAAAGAAAATTGAACGAAGGAAACAGTGCGGCGACATCCGTCAACTTGGTGGATCTTGATCCCAGGGCGGAGTCTTCTATAGACCCACTGAACCCTTTGAAACCAACTCCTGATGGTGGTTCCAAGCCAATTGTTTTGGGCAGCACCCCGGAGCAAATTACTAACATCAATGACAAGCTGGAGCCTAACATGGAAGCAAGACTGATTGCACTCCTCCATGAGTACAAGGAGATTTTTGCCTGGACAGCCGCAGACATGCCTGGTATGGATCCTAACTTCTGTTGCCACCGCCTGGCGGTGTATCCTGAAACTAAGCCAGTGGCACAAAAGAAACGGCGTATGGGTCCTGCTAAGCAAAATGCTGCTTGCGAACAAACCGAAGAACTCCTTAAGGCGGGGTTCATCAGGGAACTCCGTTACTCTTCTTGGCTGTCCAACGTGGTTATGGTGCAGAAAGCCAATGGCAAATGGCGCATGTGCATAGACTACGTTGATTTGAATAAATGTTGTCCCAAAGATCCTTATCCTCTCCCCAACATTGACAGACTGGTTGATGACTCATCAGGATACAAGTATCTATCCTTCATGGATGCTTACTCCGGATACAACCAAATTCCAATGTGTGAGGATGATCAGGAGAAAACAGCATTTATCAATGACAGAGGAGTCTTTTGCTACAATGTCATGCCATTTGGGCTGAAGAACGCTGGGGCCACCTACCAGCGCATGATCAACAAGGTCTTTGAGGGCATGCGCACAAAGCTGGTGGAGGTTTATATTGATGATATCATCGCCAAGACTCCAGAGGGAGGAGACCATGTTGAAGACCTACGCCTCATTTTTCAACGCTTGCAGCAATACAACATGAGACTCAACCCACTAAAATGTACATTTGCTGTACCTGGAGGAAGATTTTTGGGTTTCATGTTAACGCAAAGAGGCATAGAAGCTAATCCTGACAAGTGTCGTGTGATACAAGAGTTGCAGAGCCCCAAAACATTGAAAGAGGTACAATCCCTCAATGGCGAAATCGCTGCTCTAGCACGATTCATGCCAAAAATGGCTCATCGCTCTCTCCCCTTATACAAGATGCTGAAGAAGGATAAGAAATTCAATTGGGGCCCAGAGCAAGAGGCGGCCTTCCAGAGCTTGAAAAATGTCTTAGCCAGCCCTCCAATCCTGGTAAAACCAAGCCCAGGTGAGCAACTCATCGTTTATTTGTCTGTTTCAGATGAAGCGCTGGCAGTGGCCCTGGTCAAAGAAACAGTCGAAGGCCAACGACCGGTGTACTTCACTGGTAAAACATTGCATGGTGCAGAGTGTCGTTATCAGAAGATTGAAAAGGCAGCACTTGCAGTCGTTTGGGCCTCACGACGCTTAAGACCATATTTCCATGCACACCCCATCTTGATTCGCACAGACTTGCCACTCCGTACTATATTGTTCAAGCCAGACTTGGCAGGAAGGATGATCAAATGTGCCATAGAACTCTCTGAATTCGACATATCCTACGAACCAAGAACTGCTATCAAGGCACAAGTCCTAGCAGATTTCGTAGTTGAATTAACAGGCTCTAGCCCAGATGCAGATCATTCACACTGGACAGTATACATCGATGGGTCTTCAAACAGCAAAGGATGTGGGGCAGGAATCGTTATAGAAAGTGATGACGGGGTACATCTTGAAATTTCATTGCACTTTACCTTCACTACGTCTAACAATCAGGCGGAGTATGAAGCCTGCTTAGCCGGACTCAGAGCAGCACAAGATATTGGGGCCAAAACTGTCACCCTATGCAGTGATTCTCAACTAGTCATCTCACAAATTCTTGGTGAGTATCAGGCTAAAGAACCTCTACTGCAACAATATCTGGACTGCGTCAATGAGTTGAAACAGCGCTTCGATGAAGTAACTTTCAAGCATGTACCTCACGAAGAAAATACACGTGCTGATATCCTGTCCAGGTTAGCCAGCACAAAGAAGGCGGGGTGCACAACCACAGTTGTACAGAGTACTTTGGCGGAGCCAAGTATATCCCTTCCCTCTTCAATTCATATGATTAAAAGTCGCCCCGTTGATGACAACTCCTGGGTAACACCAATAGTTCGTTATCTTGTTAATGGACAATTACCCACGGATGATCTTGAGCGAAAGAAGCTAAGGAGGGAGGCACCCTATTATACACTCCTGGATGGGTAGCTATACCGCCGAGGAATTTCTGTCCCATACTTAATTTGCATAAATGAGAACGAGGTGTCAGCTGTTTTGGAAGAAGTCCATGAAGGGCAGTGTGGACATCATCCAGGGGCACGGAGTCTAGTGAGAAAAATCCTCAGGGCGGGGTATTGGTGGCCCACTATGAAGCAAGACGCTGCCTCATATGTTCAAAAATGCGATCAATGTCAACGATTCGCGAATTTTCACCATACTCCAGCCGAGGAAATGTCATCATCAATAACGCCCTGGCCTTTCTATCAATGGGGCATGGATATTCTAGGTCCATTCCCAACTGCACCCGGCGGTATCAAATACTTGATAGTTGGTGTTGATTATTTCACCAAATGGATTGAGGCAGAGGCAGTGGTGCACATAACGTCAGCCAGGACTCGAAGATTCGTTTATGAGAATATCATTGCACGTTTCGGAGTCCCTGAACGCATAGTCACTGATAATGGCACCCAGTTCACAGATCGCAAGTTCACTGAACTCTTAGAAAATCTCAGCATCACGCAGATTTTCTCTTCTGTGGAACACCCTCAAACCAATGGACAAGCAGAGGTCGCCAACAGAGAAATCTTGAAGGGCCTCAAAAAACGCCTTGGTGAGGCAAAGGGAGATTGGGCAAATCAGTTATGCCATGTTTTATGGGCATATAGAACTACCCCACACTCCACCACAAATGAATCTCCGTATCGGCTAATATATGGAGTCGAGGCTGTTATTCCCATAGAATTAACAGCTCCTTCAGCTCGAGTCCTCCATTTCAATGAGGAAGCCAATCAACAGAACCTCGCACACGAATTGGAGGTTTTGGCGGAGTTGAGAGAGGAAGCCTTTGTGAGAGATCAAGCTGTCAAAGCAAAGGCCGCCAAACGGTATAATGCACGCATGTGCGAACGCCGTTTCAAAGAGGGAGATTTGGTCCTGAGAAGGGCCAACATTGGCAACAAATTTGCGCACCAAGGCAAATTGGCACCAAATTGGGAAGGTCCATACCGAGTCATCGAGGTTTTGGGCAAGGGTACATACCGCCTAGAAAACTTGGATGGTACTCCGGTCAGAAATAAATGGAACATTTTGAATTTACGCATATATTACAGTTAGTTGGGTAATACGGTATGATCTTTTTTTTTCCTAACTCAAGGATCTTCCTCTGTATGCTTTCCTTGAAAAGGTTTCGAAAAGATATATCCCAACTCAATCTTTTATGTAATTCCATTCTCAATGAAATGCCTTCCTGCATTTAATCTTCACTCTAACTTTGAATTGATTATCCATGGCAGAATTTGTTCCCATACAGATAAAACAACGACTCTAAAATTGAAGCACAAACGCATAACTCTTTATTCCATAAAGATCAACCAACATGCAACGCCGCTTCACAAACGGAGTCAACAAAAACTCCTTGGGGAATTGGTGTCTCAGCTATATGCTGCACCATACCGACCCTAAGGTACAGAAAACTCCTTGGGGGGAAAGGATTGGTGTCTCAGCTATATGCTGCACCATACCGACCCTAAGGTACAGAAAACTCCTTGGGGGGAAAGGATTGGTGTCTCAGCTATATGCTGCACCATACCGACCCTAAGGTACAGAAAACTCCTTGGGGGGAAAGGATTGGTGTCTCAGCTATATGCTGCACCATACCGACCCTAAGGTCCTACAGGCCGCCTATAGAAAGAACTAGTGTCACAGCTATATGCTGCACTAATTCGCCCCCAAGGTCCTGCAGGCTTCTTGTGGGAAGAGCTGGTGTCACAGCTATATGCTGCACCACGCTAACCCCAAAATCCAACCAATTTCTTGCAGGATGAATTGGTGTCACAGCTATATGCTGCACCATACCGCCTCGAAGGTTTAACCAATTTCTTGCAGGATGAATTGGTGTCACAGCTATATGCTGCACCATACCGCCTCGAAGGTTTAACCAATTTCTTGTAGGATAAATTGGTGTCACAGCTATATGCTGCACCATACCGCCTCGAAGGTTTAACCAATTTCTTGCAGGATAAATTGGTGTCGCAGCTATATGCTGTACCATAGCAATCCCCACTTCGATGATTTTCATTCAATCAGGAGTTGCACTCCAATCAAAATGCAAAAGGATGAACATTCCATCCAAAACTTGACTCTGCCTAACTCCCAATGTTTTACGGAGTACATGAGCAACAAACTCAAGCACTACCCAACAAGTTCAAGTAAGTTCAACACTTGTAAAATTGTGCTTCATTAAAATTCCTAAGAGGCCACTCCGCCTTCTTACGGAATCCAATTCGTTGAAATTCCTAAGAGGCCACTCCGCCTTCTTACGGAATCCAATTCCTTTTAAATTCCTAAGAGGCCACTCCGCCTTCTTACGGAATCCAATTCGTTGAAATTCCTAAGAGGCCACTCCACCTTCTTACGGAATCCAATTCCTTGGAAATTCCTAAGAGGCCACACCGCCTCCTTACGGAATCCAATCTCATTGAAATTCCTAAGAGGCCACTCCACCTTCTTACGGAATCCAATTCCTTGGAAATTCCTAAGAGGCCACACCGCCTCCTTACGGAATCCAATCTCATTGAAATTCCTAAGAGGCGACTCCGCCTTCTTACGGAATCCAACCTCATTGAAATTCCTAAGAGGCCACTCCGCCTTCTTACGGAATCCAATTCCTTTTAAATTCCTAAGAGGCTACTACGCCTCACTATTAAAATCATTTCAATGAAATTCCCACGAGGTTACTACGCCTCATTATTGAAATTACTTCAGTTAAATTCTCAAAAAGGCTATTCCGCCTCGTTGTACTTAGTCATATTTCATTAAGTCCTCAAATGAATATTCCACCTGTGTTGAGCCTATGGCTTAACGGAGTAATATTCCGCCTTCTCAATATCATTTTACAAGGCATAAATACAACGGACTTAAACATTACTTCTATGAACAAGTATACATTTGCAGGAAATATGTTTTATTGAATATTGCCAATATTAATAAAAATCCAGAGCCTATCCTGGAACAAGGCGATATCATTAAAATACTAATAAAAACAAAACTTGCAAAGAGACTGAGGAGGAGACTGAGAAGCTGATCTTCAAGGGTCAGACGGCTTCCCTTCTTGCTGAGTGGAGGTGAGCTGACCTTCTCCTAGCCTGGTCAAACTTTGGGAAGGAGGCAAGTCCGCCAAAACATATTCATCATTGGGCGCAGGCATGTGACCCCCTTGCACAGGCACCATCAATTCTCCATTGATGAATTCGTAATAGGGATGAATGCATGTGGTGGAGAGAGCAACACCTGGGTTGCGATAGCGGAGTTGGCGAACAGCCATGCTGAAAGCATCATCAATCGCTGCCTCAGCTGCATCCAAGGCAGATTGTAATTCCTTGTTAAGCCTCTCACTGGTGGCATCTGAGGCAGTCTTCTCAGCTTCCAACTCTTGAACCCGCACTTCAAGATTTCCATATGCGGTTGCTGCTTCGCCCAACTCTGCCGCCCAGGCATCTTCAGCTATGGCTTTATTTATTTCTATGGAGACCAGCCTCTGCTGAAGAATGCTCACGTCTCCGCCCAAAAGTTGGTTCTGCTAATCTAAATTTGAAACTTGTTGCTTCAGCAGAACATTATCAGCCTTGACCTGGGACAGTCCGCTCACCACCTCGCCTAGCTTTTTATTCTGTTGTTCCAGCAGGACCTTCTCAGCCTTCACCTTGGCCAACTCCTCCGTCAATTTCTTGATGTCGGAGTCGGCGGTATCAAGATGCTTGTCCTTGGCCTTGATCACCTCGGACAGCTGCTCATTGTCATGTTCCAAGCTACGAATCTTTTCCACAGACTCGTGGTAAGACGCCTGAAACATGTTCGCCTCAGCAGCAACGTCAGCTATCCGGGGGACAGAGGCCAAGAAACCATCTAACTCAGCAAGGTGCTACCTCGCAGCTGCAGCAGCCTCCGGAATCTCCTCAAAGTCGATGTTGGGGCGGAGAATGAATTCTGGATCACGCCTCTCTGACTGGCGGGATCCCGTATTTGTAAAGTACAGGAAGGGATTCAAGCGAGACCCCGCCTCAGGCAAAGAGACAAACCGCCTGGATGATTCCCCTGGCACATCAATGGGAAAAACGGCTGTCCCTCAAGTGGTCAAGCTCAGGGCGGGATCCTCAGACGGGCGGACTGGGGAAACTTGAACTCTCCCTGCCTCGTCCCCCGTATCTTGGTCAGAAGAGGCTTGGAATCCCTCCGCTTGCTCCCCCTCGACATCTTCTTCGGGGATGCCTTCAACTCCGCCCATAGCAGCAGAAGTACCCGCAACAGGTACTTCCGGAGTCTCCTCCAAATCAATAGCAGCATCAATTGATGCTCCTTCCTCAACCCTCTTCTTGCTTTTGGTCCTCCTTCTTTGCAAGGGCTGGAGGTCTATTTCCTCTTCTTCTTCTGCAGCAGCTTCTGGTTCTTGGCGTTTTTTAGAACGCCTTTCAACAGTAGCTGCTGAAGATCCTGCACCACCTTTAAAATTTACTATGTTGGTGGAGGCAGGGAAAGGAAGGGTCTTTGTCAGAGCAGCAGTCAGACTCCGCCTGGGCTACACATTGTTCTCCGCGTTAATTTCCCTGCGGCTCATTCGGATCCGTTTGATGCGCTCCATCCTAGGGAACTCAGCGATTTCTCCTGCGAAATAACAAAACGAGAATATGATTAGAAGATGCAAGATAGCAGCAATACTCAATCAACATTACGATTGTTAGTAATATTACTCAAGTATCCCTGAGCATCCCGCCCAAGCAGCCTTCGACAAAGGATCAGCTTGTGGACAGAGTTGTACTCCTTCAACGTCCGGAGTACTTCCACAGACGCCGCCGACAGAGCACCCTCTTCAACTTCATACGCTCGCTTGGTTAAGAGAAAGTGCTCATGCGTCCACGCGACTAGGAATCGATCAATTCCCTCCTTATTCCGCCAGAAGACGGACTCCCCCTCCTTCACAGAAACCTTTACAAAACTTTTCCTGAAGTGGAGTCCGCCTTCTTTGGCGGAGTCTGCAAACGACTTAAAGTTTAAAATCTTCGGCTCCGCCCGAAGAGTAACAAGGCCCATACCGCCTGTTTTTACGTTCACCCTCCTCATGATACGGCAGAAAGAAAAGAACAACGCCACAGTAGGCGTAAACTCCAGATGCTCCGCCATCACCTCAAAGCTTCAAACTATTCCCCAACCATTTGGGTGCAGCTGAGAAGGGGCACAATCCAAGAACCTCAGCACGCCCATCTGGAATTTGTTCAAGGGGAAACGCACTCCCAGCTGAGTGAACAAAATATCGTACATATATATTGTACGATTATTGTGAGGACGATGGCAAATCCTTTCAAATGTTTTAGGAGAGGAAACAATGAACCTATCTTCATACCGTTCACTTTTCCAAATAGGCACAGATAGCTCCACTACACCACCGCTAGTTGTTGCATGGCGAGAGGAAGCACCCTTAACATCCTCCTCAACCCAACAATAAGGATCAATCTCGAGCGTCTTCTCCCAATCCAGTCCATGCAACACGACGTTTTGACACTCTGCCATTGTCAACACTTGGGTATGGAAAACACCTCCTGACACAAACGAATGTACAGCATTACTAAAGTACTCCACACTGCTGTAAAACGTCGAGTCCCTCCCAGTATAAAACGCCTCATCTTCACTCTCAATATCAGAAAACATGGGACGAACAAAAACCCTAGAATGAGACTGTGACCTCTTTCCTCTCATCTTCCTTTTTACGAACACACAAAAAGGAAAACTAAAGCTAACCCAACGGAAATGAAGAAGCAAAGAAGAGGAAGAAGCAAGTACCTTAAGCTTCTGAAAGATAGAAGAACTCCAAACACCAATAAACTCGCAAGAGAGTAGCAAAAACGCTTTCAGCAAACGAATGCGAAGTGAGAGATGAAGCAAAACATTCCCCTTCTGAAAGTTTACCTATTTATAGGCATGGCTTGGGGGGAAATAAGCGAATCATCAGGAATCTCGAAGATGTGTTTGCAGCCGTTAGATAAATCTCATCAACGGTTCTAAAATTGAAGTATGCGTTTACAACCGTTGGATTTGCCCCACTGACGGTTCCTTTTTTTTGCTGAAACCAATAGATATATCTAAGGGCAGATATTTCATGGGCCACGTTTTCAAAATCCAAGGCCCACGGTAATAACCTCGAAAACGGTTCTCAATTGCCATCACGCGCATTTATGTCCCATCATTGGAATGGCAACCGTTACGAGGGCATACGTGGCAATAGGAGACTGAAGAACAAAAAACGTGGTTTCGAGGCGCATTAATGACAGGCGTGTCAAGTGATGACAGCTAATAAATGCACGAAAGCACTTGTCCACAAAACCTGGACTAGCAAATACCGCCTAAACCCATGCCTACAAAAGCTAAACTTAAGTGTTGTAGCTTATTAAAGTGACTCTGCCAGTCACTATAACAAGCTAGGGGGCATATGATCCGGTCCTAACACCGGCCCCCAAGAGCATGGCTTTAATGCCTTGCCAGATCAGCATTTTGAATAAAGAGAAGTACTCTTCAAATACACTACAAATAATATACGGAGTGCACACCGCCAGGGCAAGTAACGCCGCCAAGGCTCATAACGCCGCCCACGCACGTTACCCCGCCAAGGAATGTAACTCCGTCCAGGCATGTTACTCCGCCGAGGAATGTAACCTCGCTAAAGTTGTTACTCCGCCAAGCCATAGGCTCAATATTGGCGGAATGCCGAATTTCCCCTACTGCGTAGCGAGCCCATACTCACAACCCCGGCACGAGATTGACTCTGTCTTGAGAGGTTAATAATGGGAATCACGCTGTCACGCATAAAGGGAAATAACAATAAAATATTAAAGCACTAACGCTTTCCAGACAAGTTGTGATACCTACTACAATAATGGTGCATGTAAACAGCGCAGGGACCCACTACCTTTTCAGCATTATGCCTGAAGACAAGGAGCGGGTCCTACCAATAATGCAGCACCAGTAACAGGTATATAAACCTCTCTCGAAAAGGTATAAGGGAGATTTTTTCCCATTCTCTGAACCTTACACTCTCTTACTTGCATAATTCTCTCTGATTGTCTTTCTAAGTCTCTAAGTATTCTAAAATACTGACTTGAGCGTCGGAGAACGATTGCAGGTACCACCCCCAATCGGGTCAAGGCAACATAGATCCCGTCAGGCGGACTGTGACACCGCCCCAGAGTACATTGCACTCCGCCTCAGCATACAAAGACTCTCCGTATTTACATTTATACGCATATTGCTTTGTATCAAGAACACATTTATATGTATATTTTGAGTTGTTCTACAAGCATACTTCTACACCCCCTGTAAAGAACAGTTCATTTTCTTTAAATTCTATCATTTATTTTATCGAATATACAATGGCCAGCCTTGCCGCTTTATTCTCTGCATTTATTTTCCTTTTATTTTTTTATATATATTATAAAACAGACGATGCCTTATTATTATTATTATTATTATTATTATTATTATTACTAATATTATTATTGTTTTAGTTATGAATAATGAAATAAGGAACATACTACTTAATCTTTAAACGAAGCATTATTTTTAACCAAGATATAATCGATATATTTTCTAGAATAAGAATAAATAGAATAATAAAAATAACCTACAACGTCTGAAAAATAGGTGGGACCTAAGAACATGAGAACAAATATTACGAGGCTGGAAACACATAGATACCCAGGGATCAAAGTAATGACAAAACTCAAATAATGCATTTTGCATCATGAAGATATTTTTGAAGGATTAAAACTAGAGCATACACCGGGTACGCTGGAGGACATTCACGTCCGATCTCTGAGGAGAATCTTGGGAGTACAACCGGAACGGAAACCCAATGGCATCAGAGTCGCGCCTGAAGCCGGGTCAGACGATGCAAGTCTGGTGTACTTTGACTAAATGACAGAATGTAACTATGATCGTGTAGATCCAAGTCCCAGGAGAATATAATGATTAGAACCTGTGAGTTCATTCGTACCTTATAATGATTAAATAATGATTGGGGGACTTGGTGGGCTCCGATCGCTCTAGTATGGGAACGTTGTGCCTAGGGGCAACTTGAGCAGGACGACTTCCAAAGAATGAGATAATGGTGATGGTGGATTGGTTTATTGGGCCCACATGCATCATGAGACTTAAACTTAAGATAAATTATAATAAACCTAACTCATGCATTCCATAACAACATTATTGATTGTGATAGTTGTAAATATGTTAACTGTATTATTTATGTTATATTATCTGTTGACTGGATATGTCCGCACCGGGAACCTTCAGGGTCTGGGGTATATACTCACCCTTTCTGATTAATAATAACAGAGGAGCTAGAAACCAAGAACCGGAGTATGAAGAACATCAATACGTTGGACCAACTGAGAGCACTCAATAAAAGTAGGATATATGTAGTTGAATATTTATAAATAAATAATAAGAGACTGTATGTATTTAAGGGTGCCTATGTGCCCCATTCTATTAAGAGTACAATTGCTTATGGTTTGTGAATGACTATGTGAATTACCTATTATTTTCTTCCACTGATCTGCCATTATTTTACTTAAAAAAAATTAAATTACTTTTTCTAAAAACTTTTAACCTCTTAGTTAAATAGGATGAACCTATAGAAGGATCTGTCTTATTTAACCGAGGGTGTTACATAAACCACTTGAGTTTCAAGTGGGTAATCATGTATTTTTGAAGGTCTTGCATGATAAAGGGATTGGAAGGGCGTTGAAGAGTGGAAAGTTAAGTCCGAGGTTTATTGGACCTTATGAGGTTTTGGAGCGAATTGGCGACGTTGCTTATCGGATTGCGCTTCCTCCACATCTTGCTAACCTACACAACGTATTCCATGTATCCCAGTTGAGGAAATATGTCCATTATCCTCTACATGTAATTCCTATGGACGATGTTGATGTATGAGATGATCTGTCCATTCCTCATGTTTCTGTTCGCATTGTCGAGCATTCCGTGAAGAGATTACGGAACAAGTTGGTGCCTTTGGTGAAGGTCGCTTGGAAACATGGAAATATGGAGACGTTCACATGGGAACATAAGGACGACATCAGAGAACGATACCCTGACGTGTTCGAATCCGATATGTTAAATTTCGAGGACGAAATTTTCTTTTTGGTGGGTGGATTGTAACATCCCAAATTTTAAAATAAATAAATAATTAAGGAAGTAAATATTGAATAATGGAATGTGGATTATTTAATGTCCCAAAATATTGGAATTATTTAAATTAAGATTTTTGGAGACTGTTGGTAATTTGTTAGGACGAATAAGCTGAAAAGTGACCCGATTAAAATATGGGTGTCAGACCAAGTATCTCCGATTGGGATGATATTGGTTAGGGCTGTTAAGAATATCATTGAGAGTTCGAATGTGTATTCGGAATAATTTTCAGATAGAGTATTGAGCCCAAACATAGATCCTGTTTATCATAAAATGATGAACTTCAATGAGAAGGATTAAAATTAAAACCCAAAACTCATATTTTTCCCTTCTCTTCATGTTAGCTTACTGAGAAAATTGAGAAAATACACTCTTCTTCTTCTCCTCTGTCATTTCCCTCTTCCTTTCTTCTAAAACCTTTACAAAATGTTGTGACCCATTCTATTCCCTCCATTTTCGTTGGAAGAGCTTGAAGAGGGTTTGCAGATTGAAGTTTCCTCTTCCTTCCTCTTCTTACTTTCGTTTGACCATTCTCCCTCTTTGGCTCCATTTTTGTTTTTGGGTGTGGGGTAAGTTATTCTCATCATTTTGTTGAATTTATGACCATGGGTATGTGTTATTATGTTGGGAGAGAAATATTTATTGGCGGGGTGTTTAATGGAAGCAATTAATACATGAGCCCTAGGTGGGTGCCATAAATATGAGGTTTTAATGAGGGATAAATAAAGTAGATGCATTTATGGCTGGAAGGATATGAAAGTTCATGAATATTTATGAATATTGGTGGGTTTTGGTGGAAACCCTAACTTTTAAGAAATTGGGAAAAATGGCAATTGTGATTGGGATAATATATTTGTGAGGAAAGGTATAATATTGAGAATGTAGATATTGGTAAATGAAAATATTCTTATGAATGTTAGGCTATAGTTGTTTGTAGCCTTTAAATGTAATGTGTATAGCTTAATGGGAAAGAATTCTCGAAGCCTAACAAATGATGGAAATGATGTCAATAACATGTTCTATACATGTTATGAAATTGTAGATATGATTATGGCTAATTAGAATTGAATTTATATCTTGAATGATTGATTGATTGGGATTTTACATGCATGGTTAATGTAGGATCCATTCCGAACGACGAGGCGGGAACGTCGTATCACTCGGAATTCTTCTCTTGAGGTAGGAGATGAATCTTTATGTTCTAAATGCATGAATTTGAATGGTATTTGATTGCCATATGTGTTGGCATGCATTTTTTCCTTGCTTGTGTTGTGGTGATGGAATGTAATGTTGAAAATACTAATGTTGATAATGTTTGGCAACATGCTTTGTGCATTTAGGATAAATGTGGTGTGCTATTTGGTGGTATGAATTACTTGGTAAAGTTGTGCCTCAATCAACATGTTATGCTTGTATCCACCTCAAATGTGAGATGAATGAAATTAATGTTTAGGGGTATGAATGATTAGCATGCCATAATTGATAATGTAAAGTTGATGATTAAAATTGATGATGAGTGCCATTGTAGATGGTGAGAGAATTGTTAAAATGCCACATTGAAACTTCAGAATAAAGACTAAATCCAACAATAATAAAATCCACTAAGAATGGTGAGGTGGTGTTGGTAATGATGATGATGATGTATGATGAGTGGCATGTATAGGATGCATAGAATGAGAAATGCATATGATTGGCATTTGCATCCATGGCATACTGCATAGCCGTCGATGTTGGAACATTAAGGGAGTTCCCTCGGCCGACCCAATGGGAGGGTAGCTCGGTGCACGAGCAATTTTATTTTCCCCTGTGACTCGGTGTGTAAGTCACGAAGCCGCCCATGTATTGCTACGGGGAGCTACATGTGGCCGACCCTGTGGGGGTGGCTCTCGATGAGCAGGTGACGCCGGTGGTCCTTCGGATCACAGCCGTCATGATATGAGAGATGGCCGGCCCGCAACACCATATATTGATATGTGTTACCGCGGTCATGGTGATAATGACCAGGTGTTGCAAGATGGGAGATGCGGTTTAGTACCAATAAAAGAATTGGTGAAATTCATGCAATTTAAGGATAAGTGTATACATTTTACTACTGCAGTAGGGGTATGGTTAGAAGATCATACTTGAAACCCATATTTGGTGTTTGTATTCCCACAGTCAGATCTGCAATTGTTGAAATATTTCGTTGTGCATATGCATTAGCTTAAGAGCATTTACATATAGCAAGGAAGTATGCCAAAGGTGATGAGATATGATGATGGTTGTGTTGAGAATGAGAAATTATATTAAGACAACATAAAAGATGTGAATACCAAAATAACGATGTGAGTAAGATGATGAATTGTGTGATAGCCCAATTATTGAGGGACTAGATCATGTGTGTGATTTTGTACTTGCTTGATTTACAAAAATAATTATATGTTATGATGATAGTTGATGATGAGTTGCATGTGAATGCATGTATACATGTTGTGATACATATGCACATGATCACATGGTATTCATTCTTTTGGAATGTATGACTCACTCTCCCGTGTTGTCCACTTTTGTTTTTAGATTTGTGATGTAGGTTACTCATGGGAGGAGTGAAATCCTTTTGAAGTACATTTTATGGAAGGAGGTAAATAGATGTGTAGGGAGTGCCTTGGCCGGGAAATCTAGATTTTTGTATAGCATATAGCGTATATGTATGCTTATTTTGTTATCTACTTTGTAGAGTATGATTTTTGAGAGTCATGTAGGAAAATCGAACCTTGGTGTGTATGGCCAATTTTCATTAATGACCCAAATGATGTAAAATGATGTTTGTTGGTGATAAATTGTGGGAATGAATGAAGTATTTTATAACTTGTAGTATTTTATGAGGATTTGTGAAAATGATCCTAATGTCATGCATTAAATGAATTGGAGGGGAACTGTGATAAAATGTATGTATGATGAACATATTGTGAATCACTTCTAATTTTGAGGAATGAATGAAGACTTGCATGAGGATTCTGGTTTTATAAAGCATATAAGATCATAAGCCTAATCTTGATATGAATAATGTAATGGAATGGAATTTATTGAGTATGGTTGCTTGAGGCAAGTTTTAAATGCTTAAAGTGATGTATGGGATGTGTTGGGGCTGGTCAATTATGCTTGGGATAAGTTTTGGCATGCTAGGTTGCATGAAAATCTTATGTTTTTTGTTTCCCTGCAGAACTCGCTCAAGCGAGTGAGAATCTCGCTCAAGCGAGATCCTCTTGTATCAGTGGTTTGGCCACTGGCCAGAATTCGCTCAAACGAATGGTATTCTCGCTCAAGCGAGATCTGGCTAAAACTAAGAGTTGGTTACTGGACAATTTTCGCTCAAGCGAAATGGTCAGGGCTTGGAACTCGCCCGAGTCAGAGTAAAGAAAAATGGATACTGGATGATTTTTACCCAGGCAAGCTTAACCTCACCGAAGCAAAAATCAGACAGTAGGGTGCCTGATGCTGCTAGAGCAATCTCGCTCAAGCGAGGTGGGACTCGCTTAAGCGAGATCGACCCCTGATGCTTTTTCCTCTTCGCTCAAGCGTGATGCATATTTTGCCCAGGCGTGGTCACTCGGACTCGCTTGAGAGAGTGTGGCACTCGCTTGAGCGAGTGTGGCACTCGCTTGAGCGAGTGTGGCACTCGCTTGAGCGAGTGTGGCACTCGCTTGAGCGAGTGTGGCACTCGCTTGATCGAGTGTGGCACTCGCTTGAGCGAGTGGCCCCCTGATTCTCCAAATTGTTTTGTTTTGATTATTTTCACTTCCCTTTATATCAAACCCTCTTCTTGCATCATCTTAATAATACATTTGATGTAATTAAAGGTCATTGAACCTCATGATGTATATTTTCCTTGAATCCAATTATACAACATCAATTTAATTGACTCTTCCGTTGTTTTTAATTGGAAATTTTTCATGAATCATTTTTAATTCACCCCTTCGTATCTCCATATATGAGGGAGGTTTTTCCTTGATCCGGGGTGTTGAATTAAAGCTTCACCACATTAATTCTTGTCTAATAACTGTTTGTGAAACGCGAAAAATTTACCCCCAATTTTTGGGGCGCCTTATAGTGGTATATGTATGAACTATTACATCAAGAGAGGAATTTTGTCAAACACACGATATGCGGTGTGCATCAATGTCTATCCTTGTTACATTCCAATGCATAACCCATAATCAATACAATGGCAAGCAAAAAAAACACAGATTCAGGCACCTTCAGCAAAATGGCAAAAAACACGAAGAGATATATTCACGCAATATGATATACATGTGTTAAGGTATTCGAAAATTATACTAATCATTCGTATATCAAGGAAGAAGAAAACACTACCAACTTCACGTGCAACACAGGTTCAAGTAAGAAATGAAGTAATGGACACAATGCAGGTTCAGGGACTCACGTAGGCAGTGTTCAGGGTTTAAAAACATAGAGGGTTTTAACCAATATACAAGACTGTTGCAAAATATAACTTTAAAAGAAGTACACGTGGGAGACTCTATGAACTCCGTTTTGGACTGAACCGAGTTTATAGGGACCTACAAACTTAGTTCCGTATAGAACCGAGTTCTTAGGTGTATTTAAAAAATAAAAAAAAGGACGGTCAAACCTACGAACATGGTTTCCCCCAAAACCGTGTACATATGTAAAAATAAAAAAATAAAAAATATGGTCAAACCTATAAACACGGTCCCCCAGAACCGTGTTCATAGGTTTATTTAAAAGAAATAAAAAAAAGTATGCCTAAACCTACAAACAATGTTCCCCCCTAATCATGTTCATAGGTTTATTTGACAAAAATAAGAAAAGTATGACCTAAGAACTCAGTTCCCCTAAAACCGTGTTCTTAGACCCAGTTTGATAATTTCAAAAATACCACCGCGTCTAATTTAAACTTGTTTCTCAAACAACCGAGTTCTTATCCTATGTTCGTAAAGTCTTTTTGCACTAATGTTAAAAAATATTTATTTGATTATAAAATCATTTAGTTTATATATTATCTAAAATTTATATATATATATATATATATATAAGAGTGAGAGCAACAAATTTGGGGGTACAACCATATATGAATAGTCATATGATTAAATGTTTTTAAAATTATATGATCACTTAAAAAGTCATGCGACTTTTTAAGAAAACTTACATGATTGGTATATTCTAATTTCGACCATCCACGATAAGATTTAACGGTTCAAATTTATTACTCTTACTATCACCTAAGAAAACATTTCTCATAAGAAACATGGTCTATATATATCTATACATACATGGACATGATCCTGATCTAATAGAAAATTAATATTACATTAATTCATAATGTAATTCACATGTAATTTAAAAAAACTATTAAGAGTTATATATATAAATCATCAAACGAGTTAGAAGAAAATATTTATAATCATAATGAATTAAACTTATTATATTGTTATCATTATATTCTTATGAATACAATTTAGATACAGTTTTGGTTTTTCACATTAGCTTGATCTGTACACGTAGTAAACAGATACTAGGAATTATAAACTTTATATTTCTATTTTTACTTTTTTATAATAATAATAATTGTTGTTATTATTATTATATAACATTGTTAAACTCTAAAGTGAAAATTGTAAGGTCGGAATATAATAATATGGTTAATTGTAATTACCATGAAGATGAAAACAAATTCTAATATTTAATATATAGTTGTAGCATTATATCATAACTTAACACTGACATATGCAAAAATATATATATTATAATAATGTAATTAAAAATAAAAAATTATTAAATATCAAATCAATAAACGAGCATATAGAAAATATTGTTACAGTAATTAAAAATTCATAATATTATGGAAAAGTGAAATGAAAATAAAATAAATTTTACTGCTAATTTTAAAAAATAATAAAATAATATCATGATTTATATAAAGTATAAAATACTTATAAAAATGCTGGAATAAAAATACACTATTAATAATTTTTTTAGTAAAAGTTGATTACATATAGGATTTTTTTCAAGGTAATTTCAGACATCATAATTCTAAGTGTAACCTTTTTAGAAAATTTTCTGGCAATGAAGCTGTCAAAGTTGGATTTAGGTCTCCTCGACCTCAACCCAATGAAAAGCGAGACAAGTGCAGGTGCGGATTTAAAAGAGTTTAGTTTGAAATACAATTTTAATAAAACTGGTATGTAGCATCCCAGGTGTTTTTATGTTTAAAAGAATAAATACATATGCAATTAAGTTTAATTGGTGATAATTTTGGTGATATAAGGCATTAATATGATTTAAGAATGAATCTTAGGGGGGATTATGGAGTCTGTCTAACACGTAGCGCCCAGCTGATACGTAGCGTCAGGGTAAAATTTTGGAGCTGACGCGTAGCACTAGGATGACACGTAGTGTCAGCATGGCAATCAGAATTATAACATTTAGGGGCTGTAACATAAAGCAGAAGCTAAAATAGAATTTTGGGAGCCTTCTTTCCTTTTCTTCCTCTCTCAAGCCCTAGGAGCTTAATCCAAGCTAGTTTTTGGTGGAATCTTGGAAATAATCGCATTTTTATCTTCAGGGAAGAGTAAGGTATGCCTTGGGAACTATCAATTTCATGTTCTTCTCTTTCCCCTTTTTACTTTCTCTCTCTAACCGCGGAGTGCATGTTAATGGGAAGCCTTGATTCTGTGTTTTATGGCAATGGGTGACTTGTATGTTTCTCCTAGGATAATGGGTATAAAGAGAAGCTAATGGGTTTCGTATTTCGGTAATTATAGGTTTCAAATCAAGGATTAAAAGGCTGTTTGATACAGTGGGACTTGGAAACGAGAGTTGGAAAAGGGAAAGAGTTTGATGGATTTTGGTAGAACCCAACAATTGATTTAAAAATTTTGAAAGCTTAGAATCGAGGTAAGGGGGTGTGTTGGGTTAAGGTTAATATAGAAATGTAATTACGCTAGTGGCATATAGGAAAAGGGTGTATTATAGTCGCTTTTAATTATTTTAAATTAAATTGAATAATTTATGATGAATTTCAAATTATGTGAAATGGAAGTAAGTGGGAATATTAAAGTAAGAAGGTAGGATAGCTAATAGATTGATAAATGGCTAAGTGGTGTAATAGCGTTATGATATTTATGAGATTAAAGTGTATATGTATAAATATGGTATGGTATTTATAAAATAGAATGTGAGTTCAAGTGGGTCTTGCGTATCCATATATATAGAAGTGAGATAGGTAAGTGAAAAACATGATAATTGGTAATTAATGGTGCATAAATGATATTAGTAAGGTAATAAGACTATGTGAGATAGGTGAGTGAAAGGTAAATAATAATAAATGTGATGAATAGTAATTGGAATGCATAATGATACTAGTGAGAGAATGAGATTATGTGGATACGTATGAGGTCATGAATTATAATAGATGAGTAAATAGGAAGTTAATGAAGATAATGTTTATACTGAATCATTGATGATTAAATAGGAATAAAATTATGTGATGATGTTGTTAGCTACTAATAAATTGATGTTCGTAATGATATAATGTATTGATGATGTGATATGCGTATGTATGACATGGTGTGATGATTGCATTCGGTGAAATTATGTAAACAAGTAGTGTTGATTGTATTGTTATATCTGATGATTGAGATTGATGATCATGATTTATTAATTGGTGAGATGATACTAGGTGATATGTGATATTATATCTGGGCCGGGTCTGTGTGGCCGCCCCGAATGATTAAAAGGCAAGGCTTTGTGCCATTTGAGCAAGAAACTGAGGTAAGTGACTGAACTATGTGATTTATGTGGTGGAGGATGACCGACGGTATATGTTACCCTCGCTTTTGGCTTCCATGATTGAGTCGGACCTAGTTGAGCTACCCAATGGTCAACTAGGACCTAGTGGTTGAGGGGGAGCCAAGTCGGGCTTGGTGAACCAAGTCGGGTTCATAGGGTGTCAAGTCAGACCCCCAGCTGAAGGTCAATCCTTTTAGTGTCCGGATACTAGGGTGTCATATTATTTATCTTAGAGTCAGTCGTGTTTTACATGCCTTGACTTGTGATGATATCTCTATTGTTGCTTGTGTTAGGATTTACATTATTGAAAGGAACAAAATGAGTATGTGGCAATGGCGGATGTTAGTGATTTTGATATGTTTGTTGAATGATGTATATATATATATATGTATATATGAGTTAGTGTGGCGAGTGAAGGTGCGAGATGGTATGGCCTAATTAATGATTATGGTCTAATTATATTAATTGAATAGTGAAGAGATTATGTATATTGGTTTAATGATGAAATAAGGTTAGTTATCAAAAGAACAAGTCTAAGGTTGTTTGGTTAGAAGTAAAGTTAACATAATTGAACTATTATTGGATGTAAAGGAAAGTAATAATGAATGGTGTTTTCGAATAGGAAGGTAGCTAGATTGCACTTTTACTAATATTTGATTATTTATTTCTATATTGATTCTTAATTCCAGTCACTCATCCCCTTTCTATTGTGGTTTTAGTGACTATTGACAGGTTGTGGATGCACCCCGCGGAGGCAAGCGCTAAATGAGGCTATGGCAAAGTGGAAACCTGAAGGATTAATGGATATATGTATATTTATTTACTAATTTATGGAAATATAGATTTATGTTAATTTATGATACTATGTATGCAGATTTAATTAGTATTCATAGGTGTGGCGATACCAAGTGGCATAGAGCCATTTGAATAGTTGATTCATTATGATGTATAATTTTAATTGCATGTGTGTGATATCCAGGTGTTGCTTTGTGATGTATGAAGATGTGGAATGGTAGTATAATTATGCATATGTAGTGGCGTGGCACGTGGCCATTGTGTAATTTTGTGTAATGGATTGGTATTATGGTGTGTGTGTGATATATTTGAAGAGTGTGATGAGTTGGGTGATCGATGTGATGATAATTGATGTATATTTTACATTATAGTGAAATAGTGGGAAATATGGACATATAGGAACTGGGAAGGCGATTTGGAGATTTAATGGTTTTTGAACACCCTGGAAGGGACCGACAGGTTCCCTATCTCATTTATGACTTATGCATATAGGCCTTGTATAATTTTAAGCTCATTTGATAGGTTTGGTGCATGCATTTACATTATTTTAGTTTAATTGAATTTTTCACGCATGAGTTATGTGTATGATGGAATTTAGGCGAATAGACAATGTCAATGGTTCCGGAATGGGAAAAATAGATGGCCCATGAAGTTTCGTGGCAATCAGACCTAAAACAGGCCAATTAGGTTGGTCGAAAGTTTGCTAAATGGCCTAAAAATCCATGACAGCAGCATTGCTGCTATTGTCATGCCTACGTGTAGTGTAGGGATGATGCTTAGTGCCAGGTGAAAACAGGGGGCCTCACGCATAGCATGGGGTTGGCGCGTAACGTCAGTTCCCTATTTCCTGTTATACATGTTTTGCTTAAGGAAGTTGTTCCATGGGCTATTAGACTGCTATATGATGCTGTTTGGAGTTATTTGACCTTTCATGAGAGTTAGATGATTATTAACTAACTCATTTGCAAAAAAAATTATTCAGAAATTAAACGGACAAAATTTAATTGAAATTAGACAAGGATGTCACAAATGGTATCAGAGCAGTTTCGTTCCGGACTGTGTCTACTGTGGGATTAAGTGAAATAAAGTGAGAAATAATAATGAATTAGTAGTGTTTGATTAGGTTGTTAGATGCTAAATGTGTTGAAATGAGTAGAGAAATGTATTATTTGAATGGTGAAGTTGTATGTGATGTGAAATGTTGTGATTGATTACATGTTATGAAGTGTTAAAGTGAATGGTGTAATGTATTAAATGGTTGTCAAATGGTGCATAACATGCAAATGATAGGAGTAAAGGTGAAAATATGATGTAAGTTGAAAGGTTTCTTTAACTTAATATGGGTAATGTAATGAACCATTACTGAGAATTATTTGGAATAAATAGTAAATTGATTTGAAATGAGTGTAAATGCCATTGTGGTAAGTAAATGGATGAAGAGTTATGTAACACCCTAATTTAATAAATAATTAAGAACCAATACAGGGAAAATTTTTCCAAAAATAAGTAACCAAGTAGACTATAAGGCAACCGGATAACAAAAGGGGCGGAGTGCAAGGAAGGACAAGCACCCAGCCAATATTCAGCGGAGCACAGCGGCTTAAAACAGACAATCAACATTCCCTTCACTCCATTCCCAGAGGCAATCAAGAAGTACCGGGCAGGAATAGTAAGAGAAGGAAGGCAAGGGAAGAGAGAGATCATCCACACGTATATGGCAAATAACAGAAGGCTAAGACTGGAACCGGTTCATTTGGTTTAATGAAACACACCAGCGCCAGGGCGGATTACTTAATATCGTTGGCTCACTCAGGCGGGGTCTGATACCGCCTGGGCGGGGTATGGTAATGTAGCGGCGGATGGAGGGAAATTCACAAAGAAAGCTTTCCACGAGTAACACTAGTCAATCCGTAGGAGGAAATAGATAAGGGGAAGGAGAAGGGAGATGTACATGTACGATAGCAGATTGTGGAGGAAGAGAGGTCCGAACTCACTCCGCCCAACTCAACTAGGTATGACAACGCCTGGTCGGACTCAATCACAACGTCCACTCACTGAGGCGATGTCCAACACCGCCCAGTGAGATATAATAATGCGACAACGGAAGAGGGAGGTACATAGGCGGAGTCTCATGTTGATATCTGCTCGCTTCAGCATGGTTCCACGCGCTTGGGCGAACCGTCCTAGTCACTTGGGCGAGGTATGACACCGCCTAAGCGAGGTCAACACAACGCCCCTCCAACACAGACACAAGATAATTTCTCAATCGGGTATGGACAAGGTTCACTCGGCGAGTCCTCACGCTCGCACTTCATTCGGGAAATCGGGAAGTCAAGTCCCACTCGGACTTATTCAAACCCAACCACTCGGGACACCAGTCCTCACTCACTCGGACTTACATCTTTCACTCGGATTATCAATACCTTTCACTTAGGATCCAATCCACCCTAAACCACTAATTGAACTCCTCTCTCAGCAGGGAATCACTCGAGGTTTTCACTCGGGAGGCACAACTCTGCCTCACTCGGGATTTATTTATGATTTTGCTCGGAAAATACGAACTCTTCCTCACTCGGTTTTTGCTTACATTTTCACTCGGTAAGGGCCGCCCTCGTTTTCACCCGGGAATCCTCTCATCAGGTCTTACACAGTACAGGTTCATCCAAGGTATTTTACTCAGAGTTCATCAAAGTATCATCGTTCGAACAAGAAGGCATAGCCATTTGCAGTTCCACTCGGAGTTGGCTCCCCAACTACGTCCACTCGGAGATCATTAATTGAGCAGTATTCTAACCATCAGCGTCCCTCGGTCTACCCATAACGCGACCACTCGTATACAACATATTGTACGTACAGAATCATGCACTCGGAATACCCATTACCTTAACGTCATTCATTACTCAGCACCTGTTATCAACATGATACATATATATATATATATAAAAACATGCACTCGGGTCACGATAACTCAATTACCGATACGCATATATATATATTCATGTTCATTACACCACACTGTTATTACGAGCCGGCCAAGGCTACAACTGACGAAACATGACACATACAAAATAAACACTCGCGGTCGGAGTACCCCTCACTCGGACCTGGGAACTTATCATCACTTCAGCGTCCAACCTGCATACGTACTGAAAAATGGTGCAGGGGTGAGCTTTTACATATAAAGTGACAACTATTGACTCGGACTTTACCTCAATTCTCAATTATATGATTTACCAGGTTCAATTCATAACAATATACATATATATATACTGCCAAGCAACACAAGAGCCAGACTAGATCATTCAATCGGAATTTGCACAATGACATGTATTCTCAAACACCGCACCACACTGCACTCGGCCACAGTATCATTACCTGTATGTTCATTCAGTCGGGATTCACCCAATTCATTTAATCCATGCAATTCACAATAATCTTACTAATAATGCTCATAGACTCATGCATGCGGATCCGACTTAAGACAAGGAGCTCAGTACAGACTCCTTCCCGGTCCCTCGTCCACTAGCCCTTTCCGTGTGGCACCGGTCACCCCGTGACGTCTCGAGACCCAGCTCTAGCTCCATCGGCTACCACGGGTCCTCATGGAACTAACCAGAATCTGACTAAAGCTCATCTTATACGACTCCAGATGCCCTTCTGACCCCGTCCACTAGCCCTTTCCGTGTGGCACCGGTCACCCCGTGACGTCTCGAGACCCAACTCTAGCTCCATCGGCTACCACGGGTCCTCATGGAACTGGTCAGACATCTGGGAATCACCTCACGTATGCAATCTCATGCAAATTCACAACAATGCCCAAGCTTACCAGACACGTTTCACACAGCCATCAATGGGTTACAACCGATCCCTCACACGGCATTCAGATTCATTCGGAATCCCATATTCCATTACAACAACACCTGCTTCTAACATAATGACTCACAATAGCAAGCATAGGCAACCACGTTACAGTACATCCATTTAACATTTTTAACAGAGTCAGCATACCTTTCCACACGGCATTCAAACTGGAAATCACGCATCAATTCATATCTCATGCATTAGGGAATAATGGGAACACACACACATTCACTCAACAACTCAGATTTTAACAACATGCATCACAGAAGTATTAGCAGGCACTCGTAAACCAAGTCACACAACCCTCACCACTTGCATGCACCATCAGTAAATCACCATGCATTGATCTACACATTTCACAACATATTACATTAAAACAAGCATTCGGGACCTGGTCATAAGCCATACACTTGACATGCAAAGCACCCCCTACCTGCTGTCAGAGTTCAGAGGCTTCTCGAGTTGCAAGGCTTGACCGGTCGCCCTTTCGTTACTTCTCCTCCAACAGCCCTCGAGCTCAGCGTTGATCTTGGGCCAGAGTTGCTCCTTTCCTCCACGGGCTCGTCTCCCCCGCAGCTCCAAGGCGCTTCCAGCACAGCCTTCTCACTGGAATACTAACAGTTCCAGGCAGAAGAAGAAGGAAAGCCGATGAAGGAATGAAGGAACAAGGAAGGAGAAGAGAAGGAGAGTGGAGTGGAGAAGGAGAGTGGAGTGGAGAAGAAGAGAGAACAGAAGGAGATGTGTGTCTCCCATGACCCAGGGCACATATACCTATATGTATGCGCGTGCACGAGGAAGAGGGAGTGGGGTGGGAGAGCGTGAGTCCCGCAGCTCCACTTCAGCCATGCGCACTCAACCCCATCACTCGGCCATCACTTCTTCTATATTTAATTAGTTTATTGTTTCTGAAGTTAAGGTAGTTGAGTTTCCATTTTATAGTATCCTTTTTAATGGTTTAAGTCTGCTTGTTAGTTAATTATAATTAACGGTTATTTTCCTACTTTGAAATCAATTCTTAATGGTTGGTTTTCCATTCGGTTTTTAACTTCAAAATTGGGATGTTACAGTTCTCCCCCTCTCAAAAGAATTTCATCCTCGAAATTCAATCGGTAACTTACCACAAGCACCTCACTCGGAAGATTGCTGTTCAATTACCACGCGGTTGTGCTTCTATAAGCAGTCACCGACTGAATCACAACTTTATTCGGAAAAGATTTACCACTCAAGTGGTTTACCGACCGCACCACAATTTTCAGTCGGCAAAAGATAAAAGTCAGGCCCTACCTGATTACAACTTCAGTAGAGAATTTAATATATTTGGGAATTAAATTCTAAGCGTACAGTTTATTTCATTTTAACTCAGTCCATTCATTACAAGTAGTGACACTTCCTAATTTCTTGGCCGTTCGGCCCTATGCTCTCAACACCGATTGGTGTATTTACACCCTTGGGTTCCCGACTCAAATGAGTCACTCGGTATGACCGTAACTTGTTCAGGGATAGGCCCAAAATTGTATCACATGGACACGTTATGGGGTTAACCAACTAGTTGGGAGTAATCTAATTGGTAAACAACATCACCGACCCCCAAAAATACCCACTCCTGACCAATTCCTCTCGGTTTAAACACTCGGTTTCTCACTCAAAAATATTATTTGGGTTCTGAAGGCAATCCTCACCTGGAGATCTCCCCTCTTGCACAGGTTCGCTAGGAATTCAAGTCTATAACGAAATCAAACCTGAGTTTAAGTCCTTCAGCCCTAAACACTGACCTGAGTACGACTTCAATTAAATCCTTCCCTCAGGTATCTACTACCCTCGGAGACCGTTCACTAGGAAACTCACTCACTCGGAGTCTCATTTTCCCGACCAGAAGGACTTCTCTCCTGGAAGATCACTCGGTTGGACATCACAAGGGCATTAAGAATTCTACACTCGGCATCTTTCTTCGTAGAGTCGTCCAACATGGTTCCATTCTACACGGAAGTGATACACTCTGAGACACAATACTCGAATCTCACCTGACTCAGAATGTTTCGCTCGGATACTATCCTCTTAACTTAATAATGGCACTCTCTATGAGGTTATACTCGGAACACTCTAGTCCTCACTCAGCAATGCTTCTTCATAAGACTTCACTCAGAATTATCCCCACTTTTACACACTCGGGATACACTAATCCCTTCCTACGTAAATCCTCACTTCGCAATTTAGTTTGGTTTAAGATCCTGTTTTCCTCTTTAGGCTTACAATACCACCCGGTTAATCCTATAAAACTTACAACTTTAGTGACAGATTGACCGCCCTTCTCCTCCCAGCAATTAATCAACTTTTTAGTAGCTAATCCGTACCCGACGACCTCTAATCCGCTCGGAGGCAAACATTCTAAGGTCAAACAAACCCCCTATCTTCATTCTGATACATAACCGTATAACACCCGCTTAATATAACTCTCACAATCACGCGGGACCGCCTGAAAGACTCATCACCACCATAAGCAGTTACAACTTCACCTGCTCGACTCATGAATTGTTGTATCCAACTTATAGGATGACGTCTCATACCTATAGGGTTACAACAATTACATGGTCACTACAATGTGTACGCTGCCACGTTACCCATGGCAGGAAGAGTCATCTCAGAGCAGCATGCCTCACACGGACCAAACTCACTCAACTAATACTAGCTCACTCGGTAGTTAATGGCAGTTCATGCACATAAGTAATACATCTACATCAATATCATGCAACTCATGTCAGTCTCAATACCAATGTTCTTACTCACAAGAATCAATGGCAATTCACATGCACATATAAGCACACATTCACATTAATATTATCATGAGGCATCATGTAGGGCACGTCATACAGCAACAATCATGGAATATAGTTTTTACCACTACTGTGCAGCAGTACAAGGGCTACAAGCTTCCGACTCACACAAAAAATCATACAAAATCATACACCTCTTCATTACTCACGGTTTTAGTGCAATCCTCGTGATGAGGATTGTCATGTAGCAACTACTATCCTCCTAACATGGTGTAATAATAGTCGGTTTCTGATCCTTACCACGTAATTACTTCTTCCTTAGATCCTATCCACCTCAGACCATGCAATATCATATATATATATATATGTATACACAGACATACTCATCGTCAATAACGTATATGTTGTCATCCAATCGAAATCTTAAATTCGTACTCAGTCTTACAATTCATATCATTCACCACAGCATGCATTACAACCACAACGTTAATATACATGCATTCACTCAATTGGATTTCATTCAATCATGTTATCCTAAATAACACTCCATATATTCATGTAATTCATATTGGTTTTAAGGCTCATCATAAGTGTGCACACCGACGCAATATAGATTACTACTACAAAATGGTGTAACGGGGTAGATTTCTGACCCCACGAGTACATATTTGGTTGTAAAACGGCCTATTAACAATTGGCTTCCAGAATGGTTTATCCTTACCTTTCACCTAGTCACTTGCTTGTATAACCTTCTCAGTACCGATGACTTAAACTCTGCCTGCAGCTGGACGATCCGTGCTTCTCCCATGGTTATTTGGGGCAAATTTCCTGTTATCTCCAGTTCCTTTGCTTCTGCCACCGTTTCCCCGACCATCATCTCCGCCGTCTCTCTCTCAGAAACCCCCACGGGGTGCATCAGCATTCGATCGTCGCAGCAGTGGGCAGTTAGGGCGAATATGCCCTCTTCCATTGCAATGGAAGCACACGACATCATCTCCTTTTTCACAGTCCTGGGCAAAGTGATCACCCCCACATATAAAACACTTGCCGTACTTTGGGTGACTACCAGCGCGACCATCTTGATTATCCCTGCCTCTTAGCCTAGAAGGAGTCTGCTCCTACTGGAGTCATTCTGTCTCTTGAAGCGAGAGTGCTGAGGCCTCAAAGAGAGGCTTGCCCTGCTGTTCTGGCCCGAGTGGGCCTTGTCATCTTCTTCAAATATCCTACACTTATTTACCAACGCAGGAAAACTCCTAACCTCTTGGTATCTGCAGGCTCTCTTAATATCCGACCTCAATCCGTTCTCAAATTTCAAACACTTCGAACTCTCTATCCCTGGTTGTTGGAAGGGTGGGTAGAATAGGCACAACTCCTCAAATCTTGTCGCGTATTCTTCTACAGTCATGGACCCTTGCTTCAACTCCATGAACTCCAGCTCTTTCCCACTCCTGATCGTGTCAGGGAAGTACTTCTCCAAGAAGCATGCCTTGAATTCGTTCCAAGTTAGTTGAGTATCATCACCAGGGAATCGGTTTCTGGCTATCTTCCACCAATTCTCCGCCTCATCTCACAGCATATACACTGCACACTCTACCTTCTGGGCTACGGTACAGCGAAGACCCCCAAAAATCCTCTCCAGCTCTTGAGTCCATTTAAACGCTGCCTCAGGGTTCCGTCCTCCTAGAAATTCACTCGGCTTCCTTTTCAAGAAGCGGTCCAGCACTTGACCATCCCCTGTTCGAGGCTGACCCTGCCTCTCGAACACATCCGCAAAGCGTTGAAACGCTGTGGCTATAGCCTTCATGCTTTGGCGATGCGTCATCCCTTATCCTGTAATCAATATTCAAGGATAAGTATACCGAGCCGCTTACCGATCGGATTTTCAGTCTAACATTCAATAACTTAGCATATTATATTATTCCCCCAGGTTACACACACAATCGGACCAGGAGGGAACAACCTCCTATCCACAAGCCAATATCAATCAGGTTCAACTAACATCACAACAATTATGACCATTTAGTCAGGAAACACACAACCGCTTACACTCGGTAAGCATACCTTGGCCTTGGACCTTTCGGTCTGCTCTGATACCAAAATGTAACACCCTAATTTAATAAATAATTAAGAACCAATACGGGGAAAATTTTTCCAAAAATAAGTAACCAAGTAGACTATAAGGCAACCGGATAACAAAAGGGGCGGAGTGCAAGGAAGGACAAGCACCCAGCCAGTATTTAGCAGAGCACAGCGGCTTAAAACAGACAATCAGCATTCCCTTCACTCCATTCCCAGAGGCAATCAAGAAGTACCGGGCAGGAATAGTAAGAGAAGGAAGGCAAGGGAAGAGAGAGATCATCCACACGTATATGGCAAATAACAGAAGGCTAAGACTGGAACCGGTTCATTTGGTTTAATGAAACACACCAGCGCCAGGGCGGATTACTTAATATCGTTGGCTCACTCAGGCGGGGTCTGATACCGCCTAGGCGGGGTATGGTAATGTAGCGGCGGATGGAGGGAAATTCACAAAGAAAGCTTTCCACGAGTAACACTAGTCAATCCGTAGGAGGAAACAGATAAGGGGAAGGAGAAGGGAGATGTACATGTACGATAGCAGATTATGGAGGAAGAGAGGTCCGAACTCACTCTGCCCAACTCAACTAGGTATGACAACGCCTGGTCGGACTCAATCACAACGTCCACTCACTGAGGCGATGTCCAACACCGCCCAGTGAGATATAATAATGCGACAACGGAAGAGGGAGGTACATAGGCGGAGTCTCACGTTGATATCTGCTCGCTTCAGCATGGTTCCACGCGCTTGGGCGAACCGTCCTAGTCACTTGGGCGAGGTATGACACCGCCTAAGCGAGGTCAACACAACGCCCCTCCAACACAGACACAAGGTAATTTCTCAATCGGATATGGACAAGGTTCACTCGGCGAGTCCTCACGCTCGCACTTCATTCGGGAAATCGGGAAGTCAAGTCCCACTCGGACTTATTCAAACCCAACCACTCGGGACACCAGTCCTCACTCACTCGGACTTACATCTTTCACTCGGATTATCAATACCTTTCACTTAGGATCCAATCCACCCTAAACCACTAATTGAACTCCTCTCTCAGCAGGGAATCACTCGAGGTTTTCACTCGGGAGGCACAACTCTGCCTCACTCGGGATTTATTTATGATTTCGCTCGGAAAATACGAACTCTTCCTCACTCGGTTTTTGCTTACATTTTCACTCGGTAAGGGCCGCCCTCGTTTTCACCCGGGAATCCTCTCATCAGGTCTTACACAGTACAGGTTCATCCAAGGTATTTTACTCAGAGTTCATCGAAGTATCATCGTTTGAACAAGAAGGCATAGCCATTTGCAGTTCCACTCGGAGTTGGCTCCCCAACTACGTCCACTCAGAGATCATTAATTGAGCAGTATTCTAACCATCAGCGTCCCTTGGTCTACCCATAACGCGACCACTCGTATACAACATATTGTACGTACAGAATCATGCACTCGGAATACCCATTACCTTAACGTCATTCATTACTCAGCACCTGTTATCAACATGATACATATATATATATATATAAAAACATGCACTCGGGTCACGATAACTCAATTACCGATACGCATATATATATTCATGTTCATTACACCACACTGTTATTACGAGCCGGCCAAGGCTACAACTGATGAAACATGACACATACAAAATAAACACTCGCGGTTGGAGTACCCCTCACTCGGACCTGGGAACTTATCATCACTTCAGCGTCCAACCTACATACATACTGAAAAATGGTGCAGGGGTGAGCTTTTACATATAAAGTGACAACTATTGACTCGGACTTTACCTCAATTCTCAATTATATGATTTACCAGGTTCAATTCATAACAATATACATATATATATACTGCCAAGCAACACAAGAGCCAGACTACATCATTCAATCGGAATTTGCATAATGACATGTATTCTCAAACACCGCACCACACTGTACTCGGCCACAGTATCATTACCTGTATGTTCATTCAGTCGGGATTCACCCAATTTATTTAATCCATGCAATTCACAATAATCTTACTAATAATGCTCATAGACTCATGCATGCAGATCCGACTTAAGACAAGGAGCTCAGTACAGACTCCTTCCCGGTCCCTCGTCCACTAGCCCTTTCCGTGTGGCACCGGTCACCCCGTGACGTCTCGAGACCCAGCTCTAGCTCCATCGGCTACCACGGGTCCTCATGGAACTAACCAGAATCTGACTGAAGCTCATCTTATACGACTCCAGATGCCCTTCCGACCCCGTCCACTAGCCCTTTCCGTGTGGCACCGGTCACCCCGTGACGTCTCGAGACCCAACTCTAGCTCCATCGGCTACCACGGGTCCTCATAGAACTGGTCAGACATCTGGGAATCACCTCACGTATGCAATCTCATGCAAATTCACAACAATGCCCAAGCTTACCAGACACGTTTCACACAGCCATCAATGGGTTACAACCGACCCCTCACACGGCATTCAGATTCATTCGGAATCCCACATTCCATTACAACAACACCTGCTTCTAACATAATGACTCACAACAGCAAGCATAGGCAACCACGTTACAGTACATCCATTTAACATTTTTAACAGAGTCAGCATACCTTTCCACATGGCATTCAAACTGGAAATCACGCATCAATTCATATCTCATGCATTAGGGAATAATGGGAACACACACACATTCACTCAACAACTCAGATTTTAACAACATGCATCACAGAAGTATTAGCAGGCACTCGTAAACCAAGTCACACAACCCTTACCACTTGCATGCACCATCAGTAAATCACCATGCATTGATCTACACATTTCACAACATATTACATTAAAACAAGCATTCGGGACCCGGTCATAAGCCATACACTTGACATGCAAAGCACCCCCTACCTGCTGTCAAAGTTCAGAGGCTTCTCGAGTTGCAAGGCTTGACCGATCGCCCTTTTGTTACTTCTCCTCCAACAGCCCTCGAGCTCAGCGTTGATCTTGGGCCAGAGTTGCTCCTTTTCTCCATGGGCTCGTCTCCCCCGCAGCTCCAAGGCGCTTCCAGCACAGCCTTCTCACTGGAATACTAACAGTTCCAGGCAGAAGAAGAAGGAGAGCCGACGAAGGAATGAAGGAACAAGGAAGGAGAAGAGAAGGAGAGTGGAGCGGAGAAGAAGAGAGAACAGAAGGAGATGTGTGTCTCCCATGACCCAGGGCACATATACCTATATGTATGCGCGTGCACGAGGAAGAGGGAGTGGGGTGGGAGAGCGTGAGTCCCGCAGCTCCACTTCAGCCATGCGCACTCAACCCCATCACTCGGCCATCACTTCTTCTATATTTAATTAGTTTATTGTTTCTGAAGTTAAGGTAGTTGAGTTTCCATTTTATAGTATCCTTTTTAATGGTTTAAGTCTGCTTGTTAGTTAATTATAATTAACGGTTATTTTCCTACTTTGAAATCAATTCTTAATGGTTGGTTTTCCATTCGGTTTTTAACTTCAAAATTGGGATGTTACAAGTTAACTCAAGAAACAAAATTTTATGTTATATTGAGAGCTATTGTGCTCATAAAAGATATGAATGTAATTAATTAAGGGAATATCACTGACTGGTGTGTAATTAATAATGAACTTGGGAGAGCCCTTATGGCTAGTGTTGCATGGTGATTAATTAATGTGATGCATAAGTAGTGTAGATGGTGGTCGTATTTTGTGTGAAAATTTCATAGGTACCCTGGCATTGAACTCATTTAGTGGCTCTGTCGGCTATGGCATCCCTACTTGAGGTAAATTTTCAAGAATTGTGGTTTTAGAATTTACTTGAGAATTTATTTAAATGATGAGTATGAATGTGTGGTGGCCTCTCGGTGTGATGGAGGTTGGGTATAAAATAATTATACCAATACGATATACAATTATGTATATAGATTAATGCATTGGTGTATATTATTGAACACGTTGGCAAATGTGTCATTGAGTGGTACCAGTTTAGTTGGTAATAGTTGTTATAATGGTAAAGGAATTAAAAGCTAGTGGTAGTGAATGATTTATATTAGAAATATAAAATGACAGAATGCAAAGGCAAAAATATATAAACATTGGATTATAATAGAAATAGCATTTAAAGTGGTTAGGCGTATATATGCATGAGTGGACATTTAAAATGTAGGTGACTTACAAAAATTAATTTATGTTGTGAATTAGAAATGGCAAATGCCTTAGTAGCCACGAGTGAATTGGAAGTTGCTTAAATGGTGGAGTTTTAGTACTATATGGAATACAATGGTAGGGCAGTGATAATGTATATTGGTGTAATAAAAAAGAAAGAACTTATGAATAAATTTAGAGAAGGAAAATCAAAACTAAACTCACAAGATTAACGGAATGTTAGAAACTTCCCAGTGCATGGTGGCACCTATGCTTAATCGTGATAATTAAACAATGTTTAGAGAGTTAATAATTGAGCTTATAAATGATAAATAACACGAGTTAACAATGTATTAATAAGGTTAATCTTCTTAAGAGGGGTGATCCTCCTACATTGCTTTTACTGAGTTAGCTTAAGTAAATGTCATCGGTGTGATTTACTCAAGCTGTTAAGTGATTGACTAGCAGGCGTTAAGAGAAATTCTGAATGAGTGATGGGCGACGAGGATTGAATACTTTGAATAAGTCTAAAGTTAGTAGTAGATGGCAATTTATTAATAGTTATTGGCGAAACAATCGACGAGGTATTTGGAGTAACACCAAGAATGGTTAAAGGAACATAGTGTATGGGATGACGGTCAGAGGGAAATGATGTGAACTGGAGTATCATTGAGTGGGACTCTACCCCAATGTTGAACTTATAATAGAGTGACAGTGGCTGGCCAGCCTGGGCTCTTTCTAGTGTCAATTCGGTATAGAGTCGACCGGTGGGTCGAGGGGGATAAATAAATGGTATGCTTGGTCGGATGAATGACATTCTGAGGAGTATGAGTAGACTATCTACTTAATCTTTGCATAGCCTTAGCTACAGGGCTTGAACTACTGAGACTGATCACCTCAGATAGTTACGCTGGTAGTCGAAGTCGTGTGAAGTTAGGAAGATAGGAGTATCTTAGTACACTGTAAGCATTTAAGTACCAGAATAAAGGTGAATGGAGACAAGATCTTACGACCAGTGAGTGGTGGCCAATAAGAGGTATAGATGTTGTGACACAGCAAGAGTTATGATTTATTGCTAAATTTTTGAAAGCGGAGTCATAAATCAAGAAGGTAATTGAATGACTTAAGCACATGATAACATATATTGAGTGAGAAATTGATGTACATTTGGTAAGATCAAGAAAATAAGACAAGGTAGAGTGCGTATTCATGGTTGTTGCTTGTGAGGTATTAGCTACAAACATTAAATGGTGCTATAATTTGAAGGAATTCGAGCAAAAGGGATTTCAGAAATATGGAGTGACTGTATAACGTGAATGATTGATGGCGGATGGTGTTCCCATGACAGGTGGATTTCGGGGACGAAATCTCTTCTTAGAAGGAGTGGATGAAGCATCCCAGGTGTTTTTATGTTTAAAAGAATAAATACATATGCAATTAAGTTTAATTGGTGATAATTTTAGTGATAAAAGGCATTAATATGATTTAAGAATGAATCTTAGGGGGGATTATGGAGTCTTCCTGACGCGTAGTGCCCAACTGACGTGTAGCATTAATGTCAAGATCAGAGTTATAACATTCAGGGGCTGTAACATAAAGCATAAGTTAAAATAGAATTTTGGGAGCCCTTTTTTCCTTCTCTTCCTCTCTCAAGCCCTAGGAGCTCAATCCAACCTAGTTCTTAGTGGAATCTTGGAATTAATCGCGTTTTTGTCGTCAGGGAAGAGTAAGGTATGCCTTAGGAACTATCAATTGCATGTTCTTCTCTTTCCCCTTTTTCTTCCTCTCTCTAATCGTGAAGTGCATGGTGATGGGAAGCCTTGATTTTGTGTTTTATGGCAATGGGTGACTTGTATGTTGCTCCTAGGATAATGGGTATAAAGAGAAGCTAATGGGTTTCATATTTCGGCAATTATAGGTTTCGAATCAAGGATCGGAAGGCTGTTTGATACAATGGGACTTGGAAATGAGAGTCAGAAATAGGAAAGAGTTTGATGGATTTCAGAAGAATCTGACAATTGATTTGAAAATTTGGAAAGCTCGGAATCAAGGTAGGGGGTGTGCTAGGTTAAGGTTAATTAGAAATGTAATTACGCTAGTGGCTTATAGGAAAATGGTGTATTATAGCCGAATTTAATTGTTTTAAATGAAATTGAATAATTTATGATGAATTGCAAATTATTTGAAATGGAAGTGGGAATATTAAAGTAAAGAAGGTAGGATAAATAATAGATTGATAAATGGCTAAGTGGTGTAATAGCGTTATGATATTTAGGAGATTAAATTGTATATGTATAAATATGGTATGGTAGTTATAAAATAGAAGGTGATTTCAAGTGGGTCTTGCATATCCATATATATAGAAGTGAGATAGGTAAGTGAGAAACATGATAATTGGTAATTGATGATGCATAAATGATATTTGGAAGGTAATAAGACTATGTGAGATGGGTGAGTAAGGGGTAAATAATAACAAATATGATGAATTATAATTGGAGTGCATAACGGTACCAGGGAGAGAATAAGATTATATGGATAGGTATAAGGTCATAAATTATAATAGATGAGCCGATAGGAAGTTAATGAAGATAATGTTTATACTGAATCATTGATGATTAAATAGGAATAAAATTATGTGATGTTATTAGTTACTGATAAATTGATGTTCATAATGATATAATGTATTAACAATGTGATATGTGTATGTATGACATGGTGTGATAATTGCATTTGGTGAAGTTGTGTAAACAAGTGGTGTTGATTGTATTGTTATATGTGATGATTGAGATTGATGATCATGATTTATTTGTTAGTGAGATGTTACCTGGTGACATCTGATATTATATCTAGGTCAGGTCTGTGTGGCCGCCCCGAATCATTAAAAGGCGAGACTTTATACCATTTAAGCAGGAAACTGAGGTAAGTGACTGAACTATGTGATTTATGTGGTGGAGGACGACCAACCCTATATGTTACCTTCGCTTTTGGCTTACGTGGTCAAATGGGACCCAGTTGAGCTACCAAGTGGTCAAGTAGGACCTAGTGGTTGAAGGGAAGCCAAGTCGGGCTCGGTGAACCAAGTCAGGTTCACACGGTGTCAAGTTAGACCCCCAATTGAAGGTTAATCCTTTTAGTATCCAGATACTAATGTGTAATATTATCTATCTGAGAGTCAGTCGTGTTTTACATTACTTAACTTATGATGATATCTTTATTGTTTCTTGTGTGAGGATTTACATTATTGAAAGGAACAAAATGAATATGTGGCAATGGCAGATATTAGTGATTTTGATATGGTTGATTCATATGTTTGTTGAATGATGTATATATATATATATATGTATGTGTATGAGTTAGTGTGGCGAGTGAAGGTGTGAGATGATGTGGCCCAATTGATGATTGTGATCTAATTATATTAATTGAATAGTGATGAGATTATGTATATTTGTTTGACGATGAAATAAGGTTAGTTATCTAAAGAACAAGTCTACGGTTGTTCGGTTAGAAGTGTAGTTGACATAATTAAACTATTATTGGATGTAGAGGTAAGTAATAATGAATGGTGTTTTCAAATAGGAAGGTAGCTAGATTGCACTTTTCCTAATATTTGATTATTTATTTCTATATTGATTCTTAATTTTAGTCACTCACCCCCTTTCTGCTGTTGTTTTAGTGAATGTTGACAGGTTGTGGATGCACCACATGAGGGCAAGCGCTAAATGAGGTTAAGAAGAAATGGAAACCAGAAAGATATATATATATATATATATTTGTTTACTAATTTATGGAAATATAGATTTATGTTAATTTGTGATATTGTGTATGCGGATTTAATTAGTATTCTTAGGCGTGGCGATACCAAGTGGCATAGAGCCATTTGGATAGTTGGTTGATTTTGATGTATGATTTCAATTGCATGTTTGTGATGTCTAGGTATTGCTTTGTGATGTATGATAATGTGGAATGGTAGTATAATTATGCATATGTAGTGGGGTGGCACGGGGCCATTGTGTGATCATGTGTAATGGACTGGTATTATGGTGTGTATCACACCCCGATTTTCTGGACCCGAATCCCGATGAAATCAAGATAATAATTAATAAAAATACGAGTAAATTTTTCACGTTTAAATAATTTCAAAACACCACAAAGATTACATCAAGACCCGAACCACAGAAAACCAAAGCGTGAGATTTAATAATTGATAAACTGGATTGATAAGTAAGACACCCATAAGTGTATACAAAATATTAGAGTTTACAGCGGAAGATAAATATGTATACCGGGCACCCGCCTAGTTCCATATATGAAGATATGGAAAAAGGCTCAATCAATCATGCAATTTCATAATATAAGCCTATTAGGCCACATTCAACTACGCACGTAAATCGTAATCACACATCATTAATTACAAATAGCCTCCACTTGAGATGTCTTTCACTAAATGGTATCAATTCAAATATCATCATCATTAATATATATTATCATATTCATTCATTCACACATTAAGCAATACATGTTCACAAAACATCCATCATCGATATCATCATTCATAATTTAATTCATTACAACATATTTAACGATTGCTGCCAGCCAAGGCATTCGTTACCACTATTTACCTTCTTCAAGAGCTTTAATTCAAAAACTCAAACTCATCCCATGGCAAACCTGCATCACAATGCTAAAAAGGAGACAACATGGGTGTCGCAACCTGGATCGCGACGGCGCGGCCGACCCTCAAGATGATTTTTGTTCCGAAAAGAAAAACAGGGAGTCGCCACCAACGTTTTTATCCATAGGAAAAAAATTGGAAAAAACTAAGTTCAGTAAAGCACTGGTTTAAAAATGAGATTCAAGTTCGGGAGTCGGTTACGAGTAGGGAAGGTATTAGCACCCTACATCGCCTGTCAAAAACAGTACCAAGATTGAAAACGCGCAACATAAATAGCCTTACAAAAGATGTTTTATTTCTTCCCTTTTATTGTTGTACTTTGTGTAAAAACAGAAGGAAATGGAAGGAACAAACTGAACAAACATAGAATGTAAGTCAACAGGACGTCGCGTCCAAATTAACCTCGGCTTTGATTTAAAAAAACAGAGAAAGGGAGGGATGCTAACAAGACGTCACGTCTAAATTAGTCATCCTTTAATCATATACGGGGTTAGAAACGGGAAGGGGATAAACAGGACGTCTCGTCCCGAGTATCCCGTTCCTTGTGGTGACGGCCTACCAAAAATAGGGGAAAATCAACAAGACGTCACGTCTAAATTGATTTTCATAGAATTTAATCAAGACACAGGGTCAGAGATGGGAAGGGGATAAGCGGGACGTCTCGTCCCAAGTATCCCGTTCCTTATGGGAAAATCAACAAGACGTCACGTCTAAATTGATTTTCATGGGGATTTAATCGAGATACGGGGTCAAAGATGGGAAGGGGATAAGCGGGACGTCTCGTCCTAAGTATCCCGTTCCTTATGGGAAAATCAACAAGACGTCACGTCTAAATTGATTTTCATAGGATTTAATGAAGGGCGGTTACAAAGGAAACGTAAAGAAAATAAAATAGGAATGAAATGGGAAAGGTGGGGATAAAAAAAAGATTGGGATTGGGCTTGACAGGATTTAAAGTCCTACTCCTACGTATTCTTGAGTTACCAAGAAATCAGGGTTACGTAGTTCTTTGGTGATTTTTTTTTAGGAAGAGGCTAAAAGATTAATGGTGGATGATGTTTTTTTTTGGGCTAGTCTGAACGTGGAAACACTTGTTTTTTTTTGTTATTTATTTATTACGAACCTAGGAAGGGGTAAAAAGAAAAGAAAAGAAAATAACAGAAATTTATTTAAGTAGAAAAAATGGAAAAACCGAGTAAAAATGGAGAAAACCGAGTGAAAAATGAAAATACCGAGTGGAAAATGAAAATACCGAGAGAAAAATGGAGAAAACCGAGTGAAAATGAAAATACCGAGTGAAAGGAAAATACCGAGTGAAAGTTGGGAGACTGAGTGATGAAGCAGGAGAGCTGGACTCCGGTGTGACGAGAGAACAGGACGCTGAACAGTGAGGTGTGAAGGGATGATGTGCTGGACGGTGTGAAGGATTTATGAGGAACTTGGGCAGTGTTGGAGGGAGAGAGGAGGGTGCTGGACAGTATGGAGAGGGGCTGTACCGAGTGAAGAGAGGGACGGTGTTGGTGAGGAGAGGGAAGGGTGCTGGTGAGGAGAGGGAAGAGTGTTGGTGAGGAGAGGGAGGAATGTTGGTGAGTGAAGAGAGGGACAGAGTTTCTTCTCTTAATGAAAGCTTCCGGCCTTCAAAATTCCCAACCCTTGTGCATTTATAGGGGTTTCTGAGTGCTAGGCCAGCTCAGGCTTCCACTCTGAGTGGAAGCAGCCTGGTAGTGGGGGACAGCGGCTGGTGGAGATTTTTAATTTCTCCGCTTCCGCCCCCTGTCTGCCACCCCCAGGATTCCTGGATCCACTTGGGTGGTGGAATCCAAGTCAGCACGGGCGAATAGGAAGAGTGTCGGTTTTCTGCTTCTGACTCGGATTTAGTACCTCAGTCTGTATACACCCATATTGGGAAACAATCCGAGTGGAAAAGGTACCTTTTAAGCATAAGACAGAGTGGAAAATGTGCAAAAAATCGAGTGAAATATTTGCTCGATTTTTCTTGTTGGTCGGTGTGAGGTTGCTGTGAGGAGCTGGGACAAACAAAACAATTCAGGTTGACACATTCAACCAGAACCGAGTGAAGAATGACTTGGAACCGACTCGGAAATGGTTGGAGGATGGCTCGGAAATTGGTGAATAGTGACTCGGAAGTGGTTAAAAGGATGACTCGGAATTGGTGCAAATGATTCAATCAGTCCTGACTGAAGGATGACCCAGCATTGGTGCAAATGGTTCAATCGGCCTTGATTGAAGGATGACTCGGCATTGCCGCAAATGATTCAATCGGCCTTCCTGATTGATTCAGTCAGGAATGTCTGGAAGTACTTTTTAATTAACTCAATCGGCACTTCAGAATCTGGCTGAAGGGGGGATGAGTGAAGAGGGACTTAGTACCGTTTGAGGTGTGGCTCGGAATCTGGCTGAAGAGGACTCAGAAGCTGCCTGAAATGTGACTCGGAAGCTGGCTGAAGAGGAATCGGAAGCTGGCTGAACGGTGACTCGGAAGAAATTCAAATGATTCAATCGGCATTGATTGAAACGATCCAATCGGCACTGATTGAAATGTTCCAATCGGCATTTCTAAAATTTTCACTCGGCTATTTCTCTAGGATTAAATTACTCGGAAAAACTTGTTCGGATTTCCTTGGGGGTCATTCGGTAGACTCTTTCTTCAGTCAAAAATCCTACTGCTTTTCACTCAGAATTTCTTTCAGTCGTCAACCATTCCTCCCATTTGAAAATCTGACCATTACTTCCTTTCCAATCAGAAATAGCTTTCATTCGGTGCACTCACTCATCCTTACTTTTCCAATCAGGAATGGCTTTCACTCGGCGATCAGTTTGTTCGGTGCACTCACTCGGAGTTGGTCTTATTTTCCAATCGGGATGGTTTTACTTGTCATCCATCCTTTGGATGCATTCACTCGGAACCGACCCTATGGATGCATTCACTCGGTTTTTGTTTGCTCGGATGTAGCTTTGTTTGAAGCACTCGATCGTAGCTGCTTCAATCCGAGGGGCTTTACTCGGGAGTGCCTCTGTTTGAAGGATTCATTCGGTCTTTCCTTGCTTGAACACCTCAAAACAACTTGGTTATATCTCTGGGCTTTAACCACTCGGAGGAATCTTGCTCGGCAACGCTTCTGCTTGAAGCTTCATTCGACTCCTATGCTTGATTCAGTCGTTTTGACTCAGTATTCAACTCAGAGCCAGCCTTCCTTCCAATCAAAATTATTTCATTCATCAATCAATCATTCGGATATACTCACTCGGGAGTGATCCTTATTTTCTGATCGGAATAGTTTCACTTGACAATCAACAGCTCGGGTGCGTCCTCTCGGGAGTAATTCAATCGGACATATTAACTCGGGACTCGGCCTTTATATTTCAATCAGAAGTTACGACAGCTCCAACAATCCTTCAGGGGCATTCGTTCGGAATCGGCCTTATTTCCACTCGGATGGTCAACCAATCCCTCGGAATCCTTCACTTGGACAAGTCTTGGTCGGATTCAGGGCTCAGGAGTAATTCATTTGCGCATCAAAACTTGGATATATTCACTCGGAGGTGCTCTCTTTTCTATCAGAACTTGCCACCTTTTCTCTCAGAATTTGGCTCTTGAGAATATAACTACTCGGATATATTCACTCGGAGTTGGTTTTGATCAGGAATTTGTACTCGGATTTACCTCAAGGCAATATTCCACTCGGTAATGCTTCACTTCGAGTCATTCTACTCGGATTTGATCAATTTTGAGTCATTTCACTCAGATTTTCCTTCGACGGGGTAATATTTCACTCGAAAATGCTCCATTCTGAGTCATTTTACTCGGATTTGATCATTTTTGAGTCATTCCACTCGGATTTTTGTCCAACAGGGCTATATTTCACTCGAAAATGCTTCAATCAGAGTCATCCTGCTCGGATTTACCTTCAACAGGGTAATATTTCACTCGGAAATGCTCCATTCTAAGTCATTTTACTCAGATTTGATCATTTTTGAGTCATTCCACTCGGATTTGACCATTCTGATTCAGAATTCAGTATAAAATAAGATTCGTTCCACTTGGACCGGACCAAAAGAGGTGTTCATAGATGCCCCTCTTTACTTCTTTTTCACAAAAGAAACACGAAGCTTCTGTGTTTCTGAAGCGAAAAGGAAGTAAAGATATGAACACCGATGTAGGGGCCAAGTGGGACCTCTTAATCGGTATGGCGTCTGATGGTGCTGGCAATCACGAGTCAGTGTGACCCCTTTTTTCTTTAAAGACGAGCATTTTCCGCTTCTGTCTCTCTCTTTTTCTTTTTCTTTTTCTTTTTCTTTTTCTTTTTTTTTTCTTTTTTTTTTGAATCTGGAAAAAAGTGGGTGGCTCTTCTTTGAATGACATGAAGAGGAAGGATTGTCTTTCTATTAACAAAAGGTGAGAGGATTGGGTGTTGATTCTCAATTGATCAGAGATGAAGGATGCCATGTTCGGCGACAGATAAAGGTGGGGGTGTTGCCTCCTGGTTGACTAAAAGGTTAAAGGGTGCCATTTGATCAGCGATTGAAAAAGAAAGGGGTGCCATTTGATCGGTGATTGGAAAGGAAAGGGGTGCCATTTGATCGGCGACTGGAAAGTAAAGGGGTGCCATTTGATCGGCGACTAGAAAGTAAAGGGGTGCCATTTGATCGGTGACAGGAAAGTAAAGGGGTGCCATTTGATCGGTGACTGGAAAGTAAAGGGGTGCCATTTGATCGGCGACTGGAAAGTAAAGGGGGTGCCATTTGATCGGCGACTGGAAAGTAAAAGGGGTGCCATTTGATCGGCGACTGGAAAGTAAAGGGGTGCCATTTGATCGGTGACAGGAAGATAAAGTGTGGGGTTGACCCTCGGTTGATGGGAAACGTAAAAGCTGGGGTTGACCCTTGGTTGACAGGAAATGTAAAGATTGGGGTTGACCCTCGGTTGACATGGCTGAAGGCTCTTGGGGAACTGCCGCTTGACTGAAAGAGGATAAACCTGGGGTGATGCCCCAGTCTGACATAATTTGAAGGAATCTTGGGGGAACTGCCCCTTGACTGAAAGAGAATAGATCTAGGGTGATGCCCCAGTCTGAGATGGTTTGAAGGAATCTTGGGGAACTGCCCCTTGACTGAAAGAGAATAGATCTGGGGTGATGCCCCAGTCTGAGATGGTTTAAAGAAATCTTGGGGAACTGCCCCTTGACTGAAAGAGAATAAACCTAGGGTGATGCCCCAGTTTGACGAGACTTGAAAGAAACTTAGGGAACTGCCCCTTGACTGAAAGAGAATAAACCTGGGGTGATGCCCCAGTTTGAATGGTTTGGAGGAATCTTGGGGGAACTGCCCCTTGACTGAAAGAGAATAGATCTGGGGTGATGCCCCAGTCTGAGATGGTTTGGGAGAATCTTGGGGAACTGTCCCTTGACTGAAAGAGAATGGATCTGGGGTGATGCCCCAGTTTGATGAGATTTGAAGGAATCTTGAGGAACCGCCCCTTGACTGAAAGAGAATAAACTTGAGGTGATGCCCCAGTTTGACGAGATTTGAAGAAATTTTGAGGAACCGCCCCTTGACTGAAAGAGAATAAACCTGAGGTGATGCCCCAGTTTGAGATTTGAAGGAATCTCCTTGACTGAAAGAGAATGGATCTGGGGTGATGCCCCGGTTTGAATTGTTTGGGAAGTGTAGTTCCACTGGGGAAGGATTTGGTTAGCATCTGTCCGGTAACCTCCATGGTTCCACCGGGGGAAGTATTTGGTGATTTGGGATATTGTCCTTTGATCGGAAAGAGAAATTTAGGGTCCACTGGAGACATCCGGGGGGTCTGCTTGTAATGATTGAGAAAAGTGTACAGGGATTCATTGGGGAATGCATGGCAGGCCTGCCGGAGGAGAAAAATCTGGGGGGATGTCCCGGCTTGGGACATTTTAATGAAAGTAACTCTGTTGGGAAAGTGTTTTCCTATTGGGGAAGGAAGGCATGGCTAGCCTTTGATCACTGTGGTTCTATCAGATAACTAACTTTCCCAAATTGGATTAGGAAGTGCTCTGGTTAGGGGAGCTGAGTCCATTTTTTGGTTCTCCTAGGGAGGAACCCTCGGTCGGGGTTCCTATACTGGGAAAAACTTTGGGCAACTAAATGTCTTAGGGTCATAGGTCCTGTCCCTCCCTTAACAGAGAAACTTGAGACAAATTAAAACTTACAGGTGAATTCCCTTGGCGACTGGCTTTTGAAGTAACTCATGGCCAAAATAACTTTTACTCCTGGCTTCATTGAGGTTGCCTAGCGGAGTTGGTTGTGCTTGTCTGAGGTAAGCTCCGGCAATGGTATACACTTCGTTCCCCATAACTTCGTGTTTTTGTCATTTTCAAAATTTAAAAATTTTCTTTAAGGCAAAAACTTGTTCATTCATTTTAAATTGTGAACACATGTAAGAAAAAGGAAACATTTTAGTTATGATCATCAAGTATGTACAGGTGATGAAAACAATACAAAAGATATGATATGACAAGGTGCAGAGAACTGATGGTAAAGGTAAAAAGGAAGGCCTTTTAGATCCTCTATCGATTTCCTGAGAGTGGTGAGATTCCGGGTTTTTCTCATGATTTCTGGTTATCCTCTGATTTTGCTTCTGAGGACATGGTTTGACAATGGCTTCAACGCTCTTGACTGACTTCCTTGTCGAAAATTTGTCATTGCAGTGTTGAATCTACAGGCGGTGAATTTGTCTGAGCCGTCCTCCTGGGTTTTCGGCCCAACCAATCGCTCTAACTTTTGCCTAGGCCGCCTTTTCAGGTTTTTAACCTAGTGATGATTTTTTTTGTTTTTGTTTTTGTTTTTGTTTTTTGTTTTTTGTTTTTTTTGTTTTTTTTTTGTTTTGTTTTTTTGTTTTTTTTTTGTTTTACGCGTAGTATCTTTTCACTGCATCCGCGTTTATAGGCATCGGTAAATCTTCCCCATCCATGTTGGTGAGTATGAGAGTACCTCCGGAAAAAGCTTTCTTCACGACGTAAGGCCCCTCGTAGTTAGGAGTCCATTTGCCACGGCTGTCTTTTTGAATCGGCAAAACCTTTTTGAGCACCAAATCTCCTTCTTGGAACTGTCGGGGTCGTACCTTCTTTTCAAATGCTCGTTTCATACGCCTTTGATATAACTGACCATGACAGAGGGCAGTCAGTCTTTTACCATCAATCAAATTCAGTTGGTCATGTCGAGCCTGATTACTCGGAGGGAAGGGATCTCCACTTCGAAAGGCATGACTGCTTCCATGCCGTAAACCAAAGAGAAGGGGGTTACCCCAGTCGAGGTTCGGACTGAGGTACGATACCCGTGTAGAGCAAAAGGAAGCATTTCATTCCAGTCTTTGTAGGTTACCTGTAACACCTTATTATTTGCAACTAATAATTCCAAAAATATGAGAAAAATTTTCACAAACAGTCACGTAACATTTGATATAGAAGGGAGCAAGCAAGGGGGAAAACAATGGGCATTTACGCGCATATAGCAACCTACAGAGAGGCTAAAACTGGGGCCGGCTCAATGGGTTTATTATAACACACCAGCACTAGGGCGGATTGCACAACACCGTTTATTCGCTTAGACGGGGTCTGACACCGTCCAGGCGGAGTATGGTATTGCAACAGCGGATAGAGGGGATTTCACAAGGAAGCTCTCCTTCGAGTAGCACTGGTCACTCAATAGGAGGAAGTAGATGAGGGAAAGATGTTAATACATTCACATGCATGGCATTCGGTAGAAGGTCGGAGTTAGAATCATCCTACTTGGCTAGGCGGGGTATATTTATCTTGGGCGGACCACATTACAACATTCACTTACTCAGACGATGTTCAATACCGCCCGGCGAGACGGAATAATGCGACAATGGAGAAAGAAGGTACATAGGCGGAATCTCGAGTTGATATGTACTTGTTTCAGCATAGCTCTACGCGTTTGGGCGAACTGTCCTAGTCGCTCAGGCGAGGTATGACACCACCTAAACGAAATCTGCACAACGCCTCTTCAACACAACTACAAGGTAATTTTCTCAATCGGGTATGGACAAGGGTTCACTAGGTAAATCCTCACACTCGCACTTCACTCAGAAAAACGGGAAGTTACAGGGTACATATGCAATAGTAGGTTGTGGAGAAAGGAGGAGTCTGAACCTATTCCGCCCAACTCAACTAATTATGACAACGCCTGGGCGGACTCAACCACCACGCCCAGATCAGGGGGTCAACACCGGGGTCTCGTTCTAACAACTACATCACTCCAGCGCGAATCCTCACGCTGGGCGAATTGCCCCCATACTTCGGGCGGGGTACGACTCCGCTTAACGTATCCGACATGAATTTTCCTAAGACAATCCTCGATTCACTCAGACTTGGCTATAACCTGCTCGATCATACCGTCCATGCGTATCCATTAAAGCACAATTATGAAACAAGGAAGCACATAGCATCACACACACAAAACCATACATCCATATATACATAAGAGTGTATGTTAATATTTACAACACAAAAATCGGACTTCTTCTTATCCATAAAGTTCTATTCATCCCTAAAACATTAACATCCGGTATGGACCAGTCAGGGCTCAATCTAACAACGCCTTAATTAAACCTTCCAAATGCATCAGTACTCCGCCCAGCATTCCCGCTCTGCTTCTGATCCTCCTCACGAGAGACATTCACTGAAAATGGCCACTGCAGGGGTGAGCTTTTACATGTAAAATGATACTCACAGACTCGGTATCAGCGTCAGTACACGCTCCTGCTATCATTCGACCTTTCTCAAGTAACCAAGTTCATACAGTTCAAACAACATTCATGACACACATAATATACAGAGTTTATTCCACATCCAAATATATATATTCATGCATTCAAAATCATACACATATACATACATAGACTTATACACCATCACAATCAGCCTTATTTCTATATGCATGCCTGCGGATCCGACTCGGGTAAAGACTCTCAGTTACGGTCCCCTTTTCTTCTGGCCCCTCGTCCCGCAGCTCTTACCAGGTGGCACCGGCCTCCCCACGGCATCTCGAGACTCTCTTCTCTAGCTCCAACGGCTACCACGAGCACTATTGGGATCTAGCCAGGGTTGGTAACTGGAAGTCGTTTCCCTTGGGGTTCTTGACCTTCCATGGGTCACCCCACTCTCACTCATGCAACTAACACATTCATTATTACACATCATCGTGCCACAAATACCTTCGCCGTAATCATTAAGCAAGAACGGATTTCCCACACTACTCGTAATCATTCAGTCAATCACACCAGCGCATGTTACAATCGGTCATCAGACTAACATCATTGAGCAATCCAATTAAGAGCATGCACATATATATTTTTCATAGTGACAAGAAAATAGATCCATGCATATCATCCATCATTATCATCTACTAACAGGCTACATTTCCCACACTACTCGTAATCATTCAGTCAATCACACCAGCGCATGTTACAATCGGTCATCAGACTAACATCATTGAGCAATCCAATTAAGAGCATGCACATACATATTTTTCATAGTGACAAGAAAATAGATCCATGCATATCATCCATCATTATCATCTACTAACAGGCTACACCATCGACACGAAAATCACTATCAGAGTCTTAAACCATGCATCAGTTTTAATGATTATAAATACATGCACGCACACACACCCACACTCAGTAGTACGTTCATCCGGTACCGTTCTTAGACCATGCATTCGACATGCAAGCGCCCCCTACCTTTAGAAGAACCTCAGAAACCTTTTCCGTTCTTGTCGTTGGGTCCGATGTCTTTCTCCTGGTTCGTTCGGTCTTCCTTGGCTTTGTCGTATCCTGCGCCTGATTCTGGGATGGAGTGTAGTCTATTCTTCAGTACTGCAACCAAGGTCTCCAGGAGCGAAGAGTGAGAGAAGAGAAGAAAGATGGAGACGAAGAGAGGAAGTAGAGGATGAAGTGACGGAGGAGGGAGTCTGAAGAAAGAGTAAGTGCGTTCATCACTAAAGGCTCACGATATATATATATGTGTGTACATGCGCATAAATAAGAGAAGAGTGGGATGGGAGAGTGTGTGCTGCAGCAGCCACGTGCACTCCACCCCATCCCCTGACCATCACCATTTTCATATTTTAGTGGCTTAAATCTACTTAGTTAAATACAATTAACAGTTATTTTCTAGTTGGAATCAAGTCTTAATGGTTTATTCTTCATTCAGCATTTAATTTCAAAACTGGGATGTTACATTACCACCATCTTTTGCATTATCTTTTTGATGTTTTTGTTAGCCGCCTCGACCGCTCTATTCATTTTTGGGTGGTACAGAGAGGAGTTATGGTTGGAGATTTTAAAGCTCTCGCAAAGCTCCTTCATCATTTTGTTGTTTAGATTTGTACCATTGTCTGTGATGATTTGGCTCGGTAGACCGTACTGGCATATCAATTCTCGTTTGATGAACTTAACGATGACATTCTTTGTCACATTGGTATACGAAGCGGCCTCTACCCACTTTGTGAAATAATCGATGGCGACCAAAATGAAGCGATGACCGTTCGAAGCCTTTGGTTCTATGGGACCAATGACGTCTATCCCCCATATCGAGAAAGGCCATGGTGCTGACAAAACATTCAGAGACAACGGGGGTGCGTGAATATGATCAGCATATATTTGACACTTATGACATCTCCGAACATAGGCAAAGCAGTCTGTTTCCATGGTCATCCAGTAATAACCAGCCCTTAAGATCTTTCTTGACATGGAGTGCCCATTAGAGTGGGTCCCAAAAGAGCCTTCGTGAATATCTCTCATGATTTTGTTTGCTTCAGTGGTATCAACACAGCGAAGGAGAACAGAGTCATGGTTCCTTTTGTAAAGCGTATCGCCATTCAAGAAGAAACCCATAGCGAGCCGTCGTAGAGTTCTCTTATCGTTCTCCGTAGCACCGTTGGGATATTCTTGATTCTGGATATACCTCTTAATGTCGTGGTACCAAGGTCTGCCATCTGGTTCCGCTTCAACCATTTGGCAGTACGCGGGCTCACAATGATTCTCTATCTCGATGAGAGGCATATCACAATCATTACTCACTTTGAACATTGAAGCGAGAGTGGCTAAAGCGTCAGCCATCTGGTTGTCTTCCTGAAGAACATGGTGAAAGGAGATCTCGTCAAAGTCCTTGATCATTTCTTTGATATGGGAGTGATAGGGAACCAACTTGTTGTCCCTAGTTTCCCATTCGCCTTTCAATTGGTGGATAACCAAAGCGGAGTCTCCGTAGACTTCTAACGACTTAACTTTCGCCTTTAGTGCTGCTTGGATTCCTAGAAAACATGGCTCATACTCAGCGACATTGTTGGTACAATCGAAACATAACCGGGCACAGACAGGGATGAACTCCCTCTTTGGTGAAATCAAAATGGCTCCGATTCCGTGCCCCAAAGCGTTAGAAGCTCCATCAAATCTCAAAATCCACTTGTCCTTATTACCACCTTCTTCATCCGGCAATGCGAGGATATCCTCATCCGAGAAGTCAAATGGCATTGGTTGGTAGTCACTTATGGGTTGATGGGCTAAATAGTCAGCCAAAGCACTCCCTTTTATGGCTTTCTGAGTGACATATGTTATGTCATACTCAGTTAACAGTACTTGCCACCGAGCAATTCTTCCAGTCAGAGCCGACTTCTCGAAGATGTACTTGATAGGATCCATCTTAGAAACTAGCCAGGTGGTGTGACTCAACATATACTGCCTTAAGCGCTTCGCAGCCCATGCTAGCGCACAGCAAGTTCGTTCTAACGTAGAATATCGCATCTTACAATCGGTGAACGTTTTGCTCAGGTAATATATTGCATGTTCCTTCTTCCCCGTTTCATTGTGCTGGCCCAATACACAGCCCATGGACTCATCTAATACCGTTAGGTATAATATCAGTGGTCTCCCCGGGGTTGGTGGTACCAATATTGGTGGCTCTTGCAAGTACTGCTTAATTTTCTCAAAGGCCGTTTGGCAGTCCTCATTCCATTGTTCTGGTTGGTTCTTGCGGAGTAGCTTGAAGATCGGTTCACAGGTTGATGTCAATTGCGAGATAAACTGAGCAATGTAGTTTAACCTTCCCAAGAATCCTCTGACTTCTTTTTCTGTACAAGGAGGTGGCATTTCTAGGATCGCCTTAACTTTGTCAGGATCTACTTCGATTCCTTTCTTGCTTACAATGAAACCTAACAGTTTGCCTGACCTCGCACCAAACGTGCACTTGGCAGGGTTCAATCTGAGCTTAAACTTCCTCAACCGCTTAAACAGCTTCCTTAGGTCGCGGACATGATCTTCCTCAGTTCTAGATTTTGCAATGATATCATCCACGTAGACCTCTATCTCCTTATGCATCATATCATGGAATAAAGTGACCATTGCTCTTTGATAGGTTGCCCCAGCATTTTTCAAACCGAAGGACATTACTTTGTAACAGAAAGTACCCCACAGAGTGACGAACATGGTTTTTTCCATGTCTTCTGGCGCCATTTTAATTTGATTGTACCCAGAGAAACCATCCATGAATGAGAATATGGAGTGTTGGGCGGTGTTATCAACCAAAACATCAATATACGGCAGAGGAAAATCGTCCTTAGGACTGGCTCTGTTTAGATCTCAATAGTCCACACACATCCACACTTTTCCATCCTTTTTCGGGACTGGGACTATGTTGGCTATCCATTGCGGATACTTGGCCACGGCTAAAAAGCCGGCCTCAAATTGTTTCTTGACCTCTTCCTTGATTTTGAGAAGCATTTCGGGTTTCATTCTCCGCAGCTTTTGCTTGATTGGCGGACATTCAGGTTTCAGAGGCAACTTATGTTCCACTATGCTGTTATCCAATCCTGGCATGTCTTGATATGACCAAGCAAACACCTCCCAAAATTCCTGGAGTAGTTTGATCAGTTCATCTTGTCGGCCTTTGCTTAGGCAGGTGCCTATCTTGACCATTTTGTCCTCCCTTTCATTCCCCAGGTTAATGGTTTTGATTTCCTCCTGATAAGGTCGTATCTCTTTATCCTCTTGTTCTAACAATCTTGTCAATTCAGGCGAGGGTCCAAAGTCTTCCTCACTTTCCTCATAGGCGCAATCATTTGGATAATCAGAGTCATGAAACAAAACCAAGTTCTCATTGCTCTCAGGGAGATCATTTTTGGATCTGTATTTGGGTTATGTTATAACAAATGAAAAAAGAAACAAGCAAATGGGAGGTTTAAGAGACAGAGGTTGCACAAAGATAAGGTAATGAGACTAGAATGTATTCATTAATTTTTTTAAAAAACAAACAAGTTTTTGCCCTTATTACAAAAATGGGTCCCGAAGCCTTGGGCATAGCAAGGGGACTGCCAAGTTATGAAATAACAGTGATTACTTTGACAAAATGTTAATGGTTGTAGGGAGCTCCATGACTTCCCAATTGCTCAGTTCTTGATCCGGGCGGCAAGCATATACCAACTCCACGTTGTGGTTAGGCTCGCTTTCAACCATGGCGACCTGATCCGGGTATATCATTCCAGCGCTCCTGAAGCTCTGATAGAGGTCGCAGACGGGGATTCTCGCGGTGTCGAATTCTTGTCCAATGAGGCGGGCCACCCTCCTTCCCCTTTTCTCTTCTTCGACACTTCGTCTATCTGCCGCAGTGGGTTTGTACCCCAGGCCATATCTATTCTTGTTTTCCAAGAGGCGTACGGGCTAGATTCTACCTTCCAATCCTCGCCCTAATCCTTTTCCTGGCTGGTACCCCTTCCGCAACATGTTCAGTGCCACCATTAGAGGCACATTGGGGAAAGACACCTTTACAATGCTTGTTGTATTGGCAATCTCCAAGGCTTGGAACGACGTTTCGAGGGCTTCCTTGGCAGCCTCAATGTATGGAGTATAGATGGGTTTGCTAACCAGGAGGTCCTCTTCCCCGGAAACAATCACTAACTTGTTATCGACAATGAATTTCAATTTTTGATACAGTGTGGAGGGGACCACCCTGGCCGAGTGAATCCATGGCCGCCCTAACAAACAGCTGTAGGCGCCCACGATATCTATCCCTTGGAAGAGCACTTAGAAGGTACAGGGCCCAACTTGTATAGGCAACTCAATTTCCCCCATGACTTCCCAATGAGTCCCATCGAAAGCTCGAACCACCATGGAGCTCGGTCTCATATGCGTTCCACCAAAAGGCAATTTTTCCAGTGTGGATTTCGGCATTACATTCAGAGACGACCCATTGTCCACAAGTACTTTTGCCAGGATATAATCCTGACACCTTACAGAAATATGGAGGGCTTTGTTGTGTCCTCTTCCTTCAGTGGGTTCTTCCTTATCCGTAAAGGTCAAGTAATTGTTGGCAACAATATGCCCGACTATGCCCCCGAACTGGTCAACGGATAAGTCATGCTTAACATGTGCCTCGTTCAGAACTTTCATTAATATGTCCCGATGTGGTTTTGAACTCATCAACAGGGACAACAAGGATATCTTTGCTGGGGTATGATTCAACTGGTCCAGCACCTGGTATTCGCTGTGGCGGATAAACTTGAGAAATTCCTGGGCTTCTTCCTCAGTCACAGCCCTCTTTGTCTCATCAGCGATTACTTCTTTCCCGACTTTTACCTCTCCGGTGGTTTTTTCTTGCTTAGGCTCAGGCGGCGTATATACCCTTCCACTCCGGGTCATTCTCCCAACCCCGGCAACATTTGTAATGGAAGAGGATGGCGTGGAGTCGACCGCCCCCGAATTGGTGACGACCACCTCTGTATCATACCTCCATGGCACAGCATGGGAATCCTTGAAGGGGAATGGGGTTGGTGCTCTTACCGTAATAACTGTTTTGGCAGGAGCCGAAGCCGTTGGCGTATTCTTGTTATAGAATATAACCAGGGGTTTCGGGACTCGTGCCCTACCTTGCTCCTGTATCATATTCACTCGGCCTTCACGGCGTCTGCAAACCTCCATGATTCAAGCGTCCATGAGTCCTTGGAGGGTTTCCTGGAAGTCTCTTCCTTTTGTAGACTGGAGGTCATTGTACTCTTCATCCCATGATTCTTCTATTAATCCCACTTTAAGCAAATAGGAGTGAATCATTTCCAACGGCATTTGGATGTCCTCGATCTTGGAAACGCGTTCTTCATCCTCCCCTATAGCATTGATACCTGGTCCTTTATGGTTGGGAAGAGGATTGGTCGTTACACTCGGGCTCCCCTCTTTAAAGCTTATCCAGTCAGCCCGAATTAGGTCTCTCACCTTGAACTTTAGTGCCAGGCAGTTCTCGGTAGAATGCCCTAGTGCGCCAGCGTGGTAATCACACCGTGCATTCGGGTCATACCCTCTAGGATATGGCGGCTGAAGCGTCTTTAGAGGGCATGGCACTACCATTGTGTTTTCAATGAGGTAGGGGAGGAGCTCGGTGTAAGTCATGGGAATCGGGTCAAATTATGGTTGGGCACGGTCATTGTTTTTCCTCCTTGGATTTGGATTTAGTGGGTTCATTTTTGGTGTTTGGTAAGGTACTTGCGGTGGTATGGGTGGTCGCATAACAGGCGGGCGGAAATGAGGTAGGTTTGGATTTGGGATTGCAGCCACATATGGGTGTGGTGTATTATGATATGTTGACAAAAAGGTGACAGGGGTAGGTGGTCTGGGCTGGTTCCTTCCTTGATTATGGGAGACTAAGTTGGTCTCCCCTTCTCTTCTCTTCCCTTCTCCCGGGGAAGGTTTTCTTGCTGCACTGGCCCCAGATGGACCCCGAATGATCTTCCTAGTTCGTAGACCATTCTCTATCCTTTCCCCGATAGTGACAATATCAGAGAAATGAGATGAGATGCTTCCAATCATCTTATCGTAGAATGGTGACTGGAGTGTGTCATTGAATGTCGAAATCACCTCCTTTTCTGATAAAGGGGGGTCAACCTGGGCCGCCACCTCACACCACCGTTGGGCGTATTCTTTAAACGTCTCGTTGTCTTTTTTAGACATGTTCTGTAACTGTACTCTATCTGGAGCCATGTCTAAATTATACTTATACTGTTGCATGAAAGCATCTGCAAGATCCTCCCAACAACGTATACGAGATCGTTCAAGATGATTGTACCAGGTTAGGGGTGCTCCAGCCAGACTGTCTTGGAAACAATGAATGAGCAGGGGGTCATTGGAGGCGTGTGAAGCCATCTTTCGGCAGTACATGGTCAGATGGTTCTTCGGACAGGTTAGCCCCTGGTACTTATCGAATTCAGGCATTTTGAATTTGGGAGGAATAACAACGTCAGGGATCAGACAGAGTTGTGCGGCACTGCCCAATCCAAACCGGTTCATTCCTTCCATTTCTCTTAAACGCCTTTCTAGGAACTCTAACCTTCTCTCCTGGGTGGTGGCAACGGCAGCACTTGGACCTGTAACAACATAATGACTAGTACTCCTGATTGGCTAGTCGTCATATGCCGGGCTTACATTCGGCATTGAGGCGTGGGGCCCGACTGTTGCTCAGGCAACTTGTGGTTGCGCGACTTGTGGCTGCGCAGCTTGTGTATGGACCGGAATCATTTGAGGATTCCGGACAAGTGGAACGCTTGGTTGAGCTGTACGAAGGATCATTTCTTGATAATCCGGTTCCTCTTGAAGTGGTGGGACATAGCCCGGAGGTAACCCATACTGCGAAAAGGGTATGACATTCCCTTCCGCGTCAACAAAAGTGTATTGTTGAGCATTGGCAGTGTCTGACTTACCGAGGCAAACCGTAACGGTAGGCCCACCAGGATTTGAGCTTGGTCCTCCAGCATGACCCTGCGTGTGTTGGGGAATAGGAGGTTGCTGCCCGACATCTTCAACTTCCACTGAAGAATCCCTTTCTGCGACTCTCCTTTCCAAGAGCTTGGCCATTTCAGCCATTTGTTCTTTCAACTGATTAACCTCGGCTCTCAAGTTTTCATTTTCTTGTTCCATATCGGCCATGAGTTTCTTCTTGAGCCTGGTCACGTAGGGGTGTTTACCCGTAGTGTCTAAAGAATCACAACAATTTGTTAGAAAAATAAAGGAAACAGTTAAAGTTGATAAAACAAAAATAGATAGGCGTATGCGGGGTGCAATTCCGAACTTGACATGTATTTCTTAACTTTTCCCAGAACGTCGTGTTCAAAGTACTAAGTATAGCAGTAGGTCGGAAATTAACATGAGACAACTGTGGGGATGAAAAGAGCTTCATTATTTTATTCTTCCAAATGATACAATGTTGCTAGAAAGATTCGGATTACAAAAACTTTAACCACTTCTGGCTCGGGCAATCATGGCCTTCATTTTTCAAAGTCTTTCCTGGCAATAGCTTAGAAATGATGATATCTCTTTGGGAGTGGACAGGGGATTGATCACGCCTTCGGCTCGCTTCAGCATTGAGGGAAAATCTTCCAGGACTCCATTGGCTAGGTAAGCCAATTTAGCAAAACGATCCATCCATGAATGAATGATTTCGTCACTTTGGGCCAACTCTACCCTCAGAGCCTGTGTAGTCTCCTGGCAACGTCGTTCAGCATCAAGGGCTTTTTTATGCTCTGTGTTTACCTCTTGTTCATAGGAATTTATTACTTCCTCAAGTTGTAGTTCCAATTTGTGGACCTGGGTTTGTAACATCTCTTTCTGTACCAAGGTCTCCTTTTCTTTCTCTTTGGATTGTGCCAGCATGTTTTTCAAGACTTGTTTTTCGGCCAATAAGGCGTCGTTCTGTTGGCCTTTCATCTTCAATTGTGAATTGGCTGCACGAAGGCATTGGTCTTGTTTTACCCAGTAGTCTTCGTCAATCTTCCTCTTTTTCCGTATTTCATCCATAGTGTGCTTCCCTTCGGAATTCTCCCTCTTCTGAAAGGCATACTCTTGTTGACATTTCAAAAGGTCTTCTTCTAGCTTTTGGTTCTTCACGGTTAACTCTTCTATTTGTGCCTTCAGAGCCATGGTGGCCTTGTCCTCCATGATGGGTGGTGGGGGGAAATCATTCAAAGATTGGTAGGAAGGACTTTTGAAGGGTAATTTCATATTAGAAACCCTATTTAGGACCCAGTCAAGGTATTCAGCCCCCGCAGCATGGCTTCGTGCTCCCAATTCTCTTCCCATTCTATGGATCTTCTTCTAGGCGTTGGCTATATCCCGAACAACAGATACGTAATTCCCTTTCGTATAGTACACAACAAAAGGAGTGAGCAGTTCTTCGTTCGGTGGCCCGAGTAGAGGATAAGCTAACTGACGCTTCGCAATAACAGGGTTGTAGTTGATGCAGCCCTGTGTGCCCATAAGAGGAACATTTAGGTAATCTCCACAGCTGTAAATGACCGACTCAACCACTAGCCATTGAGGGTACCACCTGACCTTTTCAGATGTAAGGCTTATTAGGTGATTAGCCCATTCACGCCCACTTTTCACGGCCAGCTGACATAATTTCAGATCAGAAACTGGGCACTCGGCTTTACATATCTGATGGAATGCATGAGATGTGAGCCATACGTACAAAACAGGCAAACATCAAATGATCCTCTTTCCTCCTTGCGTGTGGCAGAAATCCATGGTGCAATACACATTGGCCAACACGGCTGTGACAGGATTCTCGAGTCGGTGCTTACAAGCCAGGAAGACAGCAACAGCGTCATAATCCACATAGTTGTCTAAATTTGGGAACAAGATAACCCCGTAAATAGTGAGGGCTAAAGTATCCATGAAAGCCTCCCATTCCTCTTTATCAGCCAGGATCTGTATGTGCTTCTCAAGAAATTCTTTGGTGAACCCGGGAACTTGATTTCTGTTCATTTGTGCATTTCTTAACATTTCAGGATGGGCCTTCAAAATACGCGCGACAGAAGCGACTAATGCATGATGATCCAGGTGGCGATAAGGAATCTGTCCCTCCACTGGCATCCCCAACATTTGTTCAAACTCTTCTATTGAAGGTGCCAGCTGAAAGTCTTGGAAAGTAAAGAAGCGGAGGGGTGGGTCATAGAATTGAGCCAGAGCCGTAATCGCTTCAGTTTGGACTTCCACTTCTAAAAGTTTCAGGATCTTCCCATATTTCCTTGTGAAAGTCATTCTTCGAGTCAAACTCAATTTCCTCCCTAGTGCCTGTAGACTATCAGTATCGACCTTTCTAGCCTTGAGGTGCAATAAAATCTTTAATTCAGTCATCTCCATATCACAATTACCGTGTCCCATGTTAACTTCCATACTGACTCAGAAATACCGTTAAATTTAGAATCGTTCCCTACGAACATCAAGACAAAGAAAAGAATCAGCTATTATTGCATTTCGAAATCCATGTTTCCCCAAGGATCTGATGTAAAGTGAAATATTTTTTGTTTTTTTTTTTTGGGAAACATAAATTTCCAAGACTCATGTAAGCCCAAACTGTCAAAAGTTATATGTTTTCTTAATCGTCATTGATGCCCCAGTTAAAGGGACACAAAAATGATTTTATTTTTTTTTTATGATTAGGAAAACTTACGATTATGAACTCAGAGGTACATGGTCAAAAAGAGGATTATCTATTCACCCGAAGAATACTGTGTGTTTCAAAATGAGTCATTATTTCAAAAATTAAGCAAACCTACGGGTGGTAGATAATTCATTTTTTTTTAATAAAAGGGAAAGCAAAAATGACATAAGGTAAAGTAAAGATTGCCCTTTTGTGGCCTAGGTCGGGTTTTGTTGAAAGTCTTTTCTAGGCCCTATGGCTTGTCTAAAAGTGACTCTCCACACCGAGTGGTTTCCACTAGACATCTAGAAGGTCACCAGAGCCAAGATCCTAACCATGACAGGGACGCAAACAGTGGGGAATCCACTAGGTGCGTATATCATGAGAGGTCGAACTCTGGTTGAGGTTCTCACGAACACCGGAAAGGAAGTACATCCCATACGATTCCGTTACCAACCTCTCCTAACTTAAGCTTCATTTGGGGCCCGGGTATAGGGCGCCACTCATAGGTGTGTGCAAATAATTGTGAGTGTAGTGTGTGGAAGGGCAGTCCATACCTTTTACCTTACCCCATTCTACACAAAGAACAAACACAGAACAAATATACAAAGTCGTCTACCCTAGGGTTCAATGATTGCAGAAAAGTAACATGGTCTTCTACCCTAGGGTTCGACAAACATGCAAAATGAAACAAATAACAAGATACAATTAAAACAAGAACAAACATTCATAACAATCAACATAAAATAAAACAAGGGGAAGAAATCCGAGATAGCAACGGCTATATAAAAAGAACATGCGCTTTCAATCAAACTGGCCTGACTCTCTTAAGTGTCCCCAGTGGAGTCGCCATCTGTCACAACCTGGATCGCGACAGCGCGGCCGACCCTCATGATGATTTTTGTTCCGAAAAGAAAAACAGGGAGTCGCCACCAACGTTTTTATCCATAGGAAAAACATTGGAAAAAACTAAGTTCAGTAAAGCACTAGTTTAAAAATGAGATTCAAGTTCGGGAGTCGGTTACGAGTAGGAAAGGTATTAGCACCCTACATCGCCTGTCAAAAACAGTACCAAGATTGAAAACGCTCAACATAAATAGCCTTACAAAAGATGTTTTATTTCTTCCCTTTTATTGTTGTACTTTGTGTAAAAATAGAAGGAAATGGAAGGAACAAACTGAACAAACATAGAATGTAAGTCAACAGGACGTCGCGTCCAAATTAACCTCGGCTTTGATTTAAAAAAAAGAGAAAGGGAGGGATGCTAACAAGACGTCACGTCTAAATTAGTCATCCTTTAATCATATACGGGGTTAGAAACGGGAAGGGGATAAACAGGACGTCTCGTCCCGAGTATCCCGTTCCTTGTGGTGACGGCCTGCCAAAAATAGGGGAAAATCAACAACACGTTACGTCTAAATTGATTTTCATGGAATTTAATCAAGACACAGGGTCAGAGATGGGAAGGGGATAAGCGGGACGTCTCGTCCCAAGTATCCCGTTCCTTATGGGAAAATCAACAAGACGTCACGTCTAAATTGATTTTCATGGGGATTTAATCGAGATACGGGGTCAAAGATGGGAAGGGGATAAGCGGGACGTCTCGTCCTAAGTATCCCGTTCCTTATGGGAAAATCAACAAGACGTCACGTCTAAATTGATTTTCATAGGATTTAATGAAGGGCGGTTACAAAGGAAACATAAAGAAAATAAAATAGGAATGAAATGGGAAAGGTGGGGATAAAAAAAAGATTGGGATTGGGCCCGACAGGATTTAAAGTCCTGCTCCTACGTATTCTTGAGTTACCAAGAAATCAAGGTTACGTAGTTCTTTGGTGATGTTTTTTTTTAGGAAGAGGCTAAAAGATTAATGGTGGATGATGTTTTTTTTTGGGCTAGTCTGAACGTGGAAACACTTGTTTTTTTTTGTTATTTATTTATTACGAACCTAGGAAGGGGTAAAAAGAAAAGAAAAGAAAATAACAGAAATTTATTTAAGTGGAAAAAATGAAAAAATCAAGTAAAAATAGAGAAAACCGAGTGAAAAATGAAAATACCGAGTGGAAAATGAAAATACCGAGTGAAAAATGGAGAAAACCGAGTGAAAAAGAAAATACCGAGTGAAAGGAAAATACCGAGTGAAAGTTGGGAGACCGAGTGATGGAGCAGGAGAGCTGGACTCCGGTGTGACGAGAGAACAGGACGCTGAACAGTGAGGTGTGAAGGGATGATGTGCTGGACGGTGTGAAGGATTTATGAGGAACTTAGGCAGTGTTGGAGGGAGAGAAAAGGGTGCTGGACAGTATGGAGAGGGGCTGTATCGAGTGAAGAGAGGGACGGTGTTGGTGAGGAGAGGGAAGGGTGCTGGTGAGGAGAGGGAAGAGTGCTGGTGAGGAGAGGGAGGAGTGCTAGTGAGTGAAGAGAGGGACAGAGTTTCTTCTCTTAATGAAAGCTTCTGGCCTTCAAAATTCCCAACCCTTGTGCATTTATAGGGGTTTCTGAGTGCTAGGCCAGCTCAGGCTTCCACTCTGAGTGGAGGCAGCCTGGTAGTGGGGGACAGCGGCTGGTGGAGATTTTTAATTTCTCCACTTTGCCCCCGTCTGCCACCCCCAGGATTCCTGGATCCACTTGGGTGGTGGAATCCAAGTCAGCACGGGCGAACAGGGGGAGTAGGGGTCGGTTTTCTGCTTCTGACTCGGATTTAGTACCTCAGTCGGTATACACCCATATTGGGAAACAATCCGAGTGGAAAAGGTGCCTTTTAAGCATAAGACCGAGTGGAAAATGTGCAAAAAACTGAGTGAAAGATTTGCTCGATTTTTCTTGTTGGTCGGTGTGAGGTTGCTGTGAGGAGCTGGGACGAGCAAAACAATTCAGGTTGACACATTAAACTGGAACCGAGTGAAGAATGACTTGGAACCGACTCGGAAATGGTTGGAGGATGGCTCGGAAATTGGTGAATAGTGACTCAGAAGTGGTTAAAAGGATGACTCAGAATTGGTCCAAATGATTCAATCAGTCCTGACTGAAGGATGACCCAGCATTGGTGCAAATGGTTCAATCGGCCTTGATTGAAGGATGACTCGGCCTTGGCGCAAATGATTCAATCGGCCTTCCTGATTGGTTCAGTCAGGAATGTCTGGAAGTCCTTTTTAATTGACTCAATCGGCACTTCAGAATCTGGCTGAAGAGGGGATGAGTGAAGAGGGACTTAGTACCGTTTGAGGTGTGGCTCGGAATCTGGCTGAAGAGGACCCAGAAGCTGCCTGAAATGTGACTCGGAAGCTGGCTGAAGAGGAATCGGAAGCTGGCTGAACGGTGACTCGGAAGAAATTCAAATGATTCAATCGGCATTGATTGAAACGATCCAATCGGCACTGATTGAAATGTTCCAATCGGCATTTCCTGAAATTTTCACTCGGCTATTTCTCTAGGATTAAATTACTCGGAAAAACTTGTTCGGATTTCCTTGGGGGTCATTCGGTAGACTCTTTATTCAGTCGGAAATCCGACTGGCTTTTCACTCAGAATTTCCTTCAGTCGTCAACCATTCCTCCCATTTGAAAATCTGACCATTACTTCCTTTCCAATCAGAAATAGCTTTCATTCGGTGCACTCACTCATCCTTACTTTTCCAATCAGGAATGGCTTTCACTCGGCGATCAGCTTGTTCGGTGCACTCACTCAGAGTTGGTCTTATTTTCCAATCGGGATGGTTTCACTTGTCATCCATCCTTTGGATGCATTCACTCGGAACCGACCCTATGGATGCATTCACTCAGTTTTTGTTTGCTCGGATGTAGCTTTGTTTGAAGCACTCGATCGTAGCTGCTTCAATCCGAGGGGCTTTACTCGGGAGTGCCTCTGCTTGAAGGATTCATTCGGTCTTTCCTTGCTTGAACACCTCAAAACAACTCGGTTATATCTCTGGGCTTTAACCACTCGGAGGAATCTTGCTCGGCAACGCTTCTGCTTGAAGCTTCATTCGACTCCTATGCTTGATTCAGTCGTTTTGACTCAGTATTCAACTCGGAGTCGGCCTTCCTTCCAATCAGAATTATTTCATTCATCATCCAATCATTCGGATATAGTCACTCGGGAGTGATCCTTATTTTCTGATCGGAATAGTTTCACTTGACAATCAACAGCTCGGGTGCCTCCTCTCGGGAGTAATTCAATCGGACATATTAACTCGGGACTCGGCCTTTATATTTCTATCAGAAGTTACGACAGCTCCAACAATCCTTCAGGGGCATTCGTTCAGAATCGGCCTTATTTCCACTCGGATGGTCAACCAATCCCTCGGAATCCTTCACTTGGACAAGTCTTGGTCGGATTCAGGGCTCAGGAGTAATTCATTTGTGCATCAGAACTTGGATATATTCACTCAGAGGTGCTCTCTTTTCTATCAGAACTTGCCACCTTTTCTCTCAGAATTTGGCTCTTGAGAATATAACTACTCGGATATATTCACTCGGAGTTGGTTTTGATCAGGAATTTGTACTCGGATTTACCTCAAGGCAATATTCCACTCGGCAATGTTTCACTTCTAGTCATTCTACTCGGATTTGATCAATTTTGAGTCATTTCACTCAGATTTTCCTTCGACAGGGTAATATTTCACTCGGAAATGCTCCATTCTAAGTCATTTTACTCGGATTTGATCATTTTTGAGTCATTCCACCCGGATTTTTGTCCAACAGGGCTATATTTCACTCGAAAATACTTCAATCAGAGTCATTCTGCTCGGATTTACCTTCAACAGGATAATATTTCACTCGAAAATGCTTCAATCAGAGTCATCCTGCTCGGATTTACCTTCAACAGGGTAATATTTCACTCGGAAACGCTCCATTCTGAGTCATTTTATTCGGATTTGATCATTTTTGAGTTATTCCACTCGGATTTGACCATTCTGATTCAGAATTCAGTATAAAAGAAGTTTCGTTCCACTTGGACCGGACCAAAAGAGGTGTTCACAATGGGAAAGTGAGTTATACATTTAAAATGATGAATATAAATACATTGTGATTATGTGTACATGCATACAACTGATAAGTGTTGATTAAGCATTGATTTCATAACTCATTTGAACTAATTTTGTAAAGATTTAAAATGAATTGATGAATTATTGAAGGAATTGAGCATGAATCTTTCAAGTGGTGATGATAGGTGTATAAAAGAAGAATTATGTTAAAACTCTTGGAAAGTTGCAGGAAATTCAACAAGAAAGAAAGGCAAGCTTAAGCTTGAGCAACCAAGCTTAAGCGTGAAAGAGCAAGCTTAAGCTTGAAAAAGCAAGCTTAAGCGTGAAAGAGCAAGCTTAAGCGTGATCGGGAGCATGTGAAGACAGCGAGCTTAAGCTTAGCTTAAGCTTGAGCAAGCAAGCTTAAGCTCCAAGCTTAAGCTTGAGCAAGCAAGCTTAAGCTTGAGCAAGTTAGAGAGCATTAGGATCTCCCATGGTTGAGCGTGACATGGACGCTTGAGCGTGCAACAGTGGAAGCTAAAGCTTGAGCCTTGCGTTCAAAGCGTAGGACACAACAATAAGCTTCAGCGCCTTTCACGCTTGAGTGTGAACACTAGGCGCTTAAGCGTGGAATGATAAAAATGAAAGCCTAGGCGTGGATTGAGCATGGCCTGAGCGTAGGGAGTTAAAATTCATCACGCTTGAGCGTGATACAAGGGATGTTTGAGCATAACTCTAAACATGATCAAGCATAGGAAAATAGAAACTACAATGAGCATCAGGGCCTTCACGCTTGAGCATGACCATTAAGCTCAAGCGTGACTCATGCAGTATAGGAATTTTAATTTAATATTAACCAATGGTGCGATGCCAACTCAACCACTTTGAAGTGTTTCGCATGTTTCTGCATATTCCTTCATGGGCATTATGCAAGTAGGCAAAGGAAGCTGAAGCATAATCACTATAAATCTAGTAGAGAAGATCATTGGAAGGCATCTTCTTCAAATCATCAAACACATCTCCTGCATCCCACCATTCATTCTGTATTCATTTCCAAATTTTCTTAAGTGAAAATGCAGAGCATGAGTAACTAATTTTCCTTTATTGGGATTGGTTGTAATCAATTCAAACCTGAAGTAATGCTGCTGTAAGTTTTTATGTATGTTAATGAGATTTAATACTTTTTGTATTTTATTCTGCCATTAATGCCTGAAGATACTTGATCACTATTTTCTTGTTTTAAGTTTTCTTAAGTATACTGGGAAGTAAATTTTGAGAGCAGATCTGAATGAAATACTTGTTGTGAGTAGCTGACCAGGGATGGCATCTAACGCAATGAACGTCGAAACAATCGTTAGGTAATGCTGGAATGGTTTCAAAGTGATTGATGGATCAGCGGTTTAAAATCATTCTTATAAATTTTGTAGTCGAGGGATCGATACAAATGACTTTGATTGTGACGTAGAAATTATCATTTCAAGTTACATACATGCCAATTTATTTAGCTTACGAAAGGTGCGATGCGATGAAACCAATCCCAGTTTTCCAAATCTGACTTTTACCCAAACACTTTACTGTCATTATTTTCATTCAACACTTGTTGTTTATCTTGTATTCAATCTTTTGCACTACAAAATCAAAATAAATCTTTTGTCAAAATCAATTCAAGAACTAAGATCTTCAAACCAGCACCTCCTCAGTGGAACGACATCTATACTATACTACAATTATTGTGTTTAAACTTGGCACAAACATTCCATTGAGTTCATGTTATACAAACTTGATTCTCTTTCCTTGAACACTTCATTTCTTTGTATGATCTACAAAAATACCTTAACAAGTTTTGGCACCGTTTCCGGGGATCGAACCCGGGTCGTCCGTGTGACAGGCACTCACTCTAGCAAGTTTTGGCACCGCAGCCAGGGAGGTGATTTAAGTTTGAATATTTTAGCAATGAATTGACAAGACTCTGTAAATAAATTTCATTTGTTTACATTTTTCATTTTTTTGTGTGGTAACATTGCTAGAGTAAGTGCTTGATTTATGATCTTGAGAGGACAGGGACTAAAAGAACAACTTGTATGTGATCCAGAAATAGATAGGCTCCTCAAGAAAATTAAGAAAGCCAAGCAAAAGCATAACTTCCACACAGGAGAAACTTCCTCTGACAGAATGGTGGATGTCAATAGCAATAATCAAAATCCCCCAAGGAGAGCACTGGGAGATTACACTTTACAACAAGGACCCAGACATTACTCAAGCATTGCTATTCCAAACACAATAAGGGCTATAGAAATGAAACCTGCTTTTCTTAGTTTAATCAGTTCCCACCAATTCCATGGAATGACAAGTGAAGATCTATATACTCACTTGGCCACATTCTATGAATTGGTTGGAACCATGGGATTTGACCAAGATGTTATTGATGCTGCATATTTGAGACTATTTCCTTTCTCTTTAGCAGGAAAAGCAAAGGAGTGGTTACAATCTCATCCAAATCAAAGTTTGAATAGCTGGAACATAGTTGAAGAAAATTTTCTACAAAGGTTCTTTCCTCCATCTAGATTCATCAAGGCCAAGTCAGATATTACAACATTTAGACAAGGCCAAGATGAACCTTTTTGTGAGGCATGGGAACATTTTAAATCACTGCTCAAGAAATGCCCAAACCATGGACTTGAAGTTATAACACAACTCAATATCTTCTATAGTGGTCTAAAGGCTGACACTAAAATGATACTAGATGCAGCAACGGGAGGCACCATGATGACAGTGGATGCTGACCAATCCACAAGGATAATAGAAGCGTTATCTTTAACAGATTATCAAGCTCAACATGACCGTCAGCAAGTTCAAAGGAAAGAAGTCCTTGACTTAAGCACCACAGATTCTATTCTAGCTCAGAACAAAATTCTGACCCAACAATTGGAAGCATTGACTAAAAAGATATCCAATCTTCCACAACAATTACATGTAGTGTAATCATCACAACCAGTGCAACAACAAATACATGCAACATGTAATTTCTGTGGTGGAGACAATCCAAATGAAAATTGTGGCTCACAAGAAGCAACTGTATACTTTATGAACAACCAAGGAAGATCTGGTAATTTCAATTCAATTTTTTCTAACCAACCATTTCAGGGATGGAGAAGTAACCAAAATCAAGGCCAAGGATGGAAGCAAGAGACAAGCTCTTCAAATAAACCATATCAAAATAATGGTCCGTCCTTGATGGAGAGAACTTCTAGATTAGAGGATACCTTGGAAAAATTTATGCAAGCATCTCTCGCAAGTCAAAAGAACACCGAGGCATCAATCAAGAACTTGGAAACACAGGTGGGACAGCTAGCCCGACAAGTTGCTGAAACCAGAAGCCTCAGTATGGAGCAAACACTGAAACAAACCCAATAGAGCAATGCAAGGCTGTGACCACACTGAATGAGGAAACAATTAAGTTAGAAGATGGACATAGTGCTATCATCCACAAGGCAGTACCTCATAACACCAAAGATCCAGGGAGTTTTTCTATTCCTGTCAATATTGGAAATTTTTCAAAAAGAAAAGCTTTATTAGATCTTGGTGCTAGTGTAAATTTGATGCCATTATCCACACTTAAAAAGATAGGGGATTTTTTAGTGAAGCCAACAAAAAAGACTTTAAAACTAGCAGATCAATCAATGAAAACCCCCTATGGTATTGCTGAAAATGTTATGGTCAAAATTGATAAATTTAAATTTCATGAGAATTTTGTTATCATGGATATGGAGAAAGGCTCTGAAGTTTCTCTAATTCTAGGAAGACCATTTATGAAAGCTGCCAGAGTCATCATAAATGTGGATAATGGAAAGCTAAAATTACGAGTGCAAGAAGAAGTCAGTTTCACTGTTTTTAAAACAAATAAATACTCTGAAGATAAGCAAAGTTGTGTCGTAGGTTCACTTGAAAATCTGAATGAAAGAAAGTCAAGGCCATACCTAGGAAAGAAGGTGGAAAAACTCAACACTCTCATCCACCAGCTCCATGATCCATATTGAAAAATCCATCAGGCATCAAGCTAAAGACGATAAACAAGCGCTTTTTGGGAGGCAACCCAATCGTTTATATCTCTTTTTCATCTTGTGATTTTAATTCAAGTAGTTTTGATGTTATGTTTAAAGTTTTCTTTTATTTTTCAGGGAAACTCATCACATTCATCTCACCCATCATCCAACCTCAAATGATAAGTGCCAAGTTTAAGGGGAACGAAGGACAAGTTACAGCAAAAGTCAAGCAAACACGCTCAAGCGTAACTTGCCAACATCAAGCTAGGAACTTCACTTTTTGATTCTGATTCGCTCAAGCGAATGATTTCAAAGCTTAAGCGAAGATGGAAAATAACCATCAGGTATGTTCACGCTCCAGCGTGAATTACCACGCTCAGGCGTAAGCAATCAAGTAGCTAAGTGCAAGAAACCACACTCAAGCGTGGCAAGGTAAGTACCATTCTATTTTGGAGTCACGCTCAAGATTGATTATCCTAGCTCAAGCGAGAATTATTCAAAGCATCAGGAGGTACTGCGTGCTTGAGCGACCCATCCAAGCTTGAGCGCAAGTCTTGAAACAAATGAACTCCCAGTTTCTCAAAACCTGAGCGCGCTCAAGCGTACGTTTTTACGCCCAAGCGTGGGATTCTTTTAGTGTCAGTGGCTTGCTCACTTAAGTGAAATACCCCAAGCTTAAAGCGCATACTTAAAAGGACCTGGCTAGGAAGCTTACGCTCAGGCGTGAATAAGGTGCGCTTAAGCAAAGCACTTAAACTTGGCAAACATAAAAATTCTTAAGCTTTCAAAGATCCGATCACGCTTAAGCGTAATCAGTCTCGCTTAAGCGAGGAAGAATAACAAGAACACCAAGGGGTACGCTCAAGCGCAGGTTCAAGCGCAATCTTCAAAAGACATTCTGTTTCCTTCATGTTCAAGCATGACATATCCACGCTTAAGCGTGAGATCTAAAAACTGACTCTTCTTCTATAAATTCAAATCCTGACAGGCCATTATCCTCATTATTTTAGAAGTTCAAAAATGTAACTCCCTAATTACTCCCATTCCCTTCTCCCTATGAGTTTTTATTGAGCATTATAACTGCATTACATTTCTCAATTCACTCAGGGTGCAGTACGTTTTCTTCTACATTGTGCATTCTCATTGGAAGCAAGTTTGCAGCCCACCTTGCTTGGCCTGCGGACAGGCCTTCTTTCTTAGGAGGGGGTGAGACTTCACAGGCTGGACCAGGACCCTCCTCACAGGGATCTCCAGTAAGGGTAGAGGAGACAGAAAATGATTCTTCAGAGGACGAATGATGAGTTTTACTGCTCTAGTTTTATTTGCTTTAGATTTACACTTTAATTTTTCCTTTCTAAAATTCTCTGATTGATATTTTATGTTTTTTTTTACTTTGAATTGTTGAAAGTTTGACATTACTGCAGCAATTTGAAATTTTTCTATGATTATGCGTTATGACTTTTGGATGCAACATTACATGCTTGAAGCTGAAACCAAGAATTAATTTTTAAGTAAGAAAAGATTTTGAGTAGCAATTCTTTTGAGACAGTAACATTGATTTTGAAAAGGCAAATTAGCTGATTTAAGAACCATGAAAATGAAATAAATGAACTGTTGAAATTGTTTACATGCTTGAACCTTTTTCTGTTAGAATATGGAAGTAAGCCTTATAACCCGGTGAGAAGTGAGAAATTTAAACACTGAGAGTCTCATTAGAATTTGTTAAGTTTGCATTGCCTAAATTCTCTGATTAACCTTTTTCGTAAGAAATAAAGCAAGGAAATGATGAAGGCAATTTTTGAAAACACAGCTAGCCAAGAGCCAAAAAGCTAACCTCAAAAATACATCCCATTCTTTGGTAGCCCATTTTGAGCCAAAAATTTTATTCTATAAAAACACCTAAGCATGAGAAATAAATTCCTACCTCATCAGCATGCTTATTTTTGAAAAGAGCATAAAATACTTTTTCAAGGGTGAGGAAAGAAATGAAGGCTTAAAAAGGCAATGCTTAAGAAAAATAGTAAGTTCTCCATCTAGAAATTTAAACAAAAAGAAGAACTAGAAAAAGAGAAATAAAGAATTTTGTAGCTCAAAAAGGAAGAAGCCTCATAAACTTTGAAAATTTCATAACTTATGCTCTTCTTTATGCATGCATCTTGAATCCAAGAAAAACCAAGAATTCTTGTTTAGCCCAGCCTCATTACAACCCTAAAAGACCTTTTTGATCCTTGCTGTTCTTCTGATTTTGGTTTGCTTGCAAATGACTGGCAATGTTAACTAGGCAGTTCTCATGATGGATGTGTGAAATACTCACCTGGTGAAGAATAATGCGAAGCTCCTTATTCTTACAGCAATTGGTTACTTGCTTTGTGGAAAATTAAATGGTGCATTACATTTCAAAGAAATGGGTATTAAGGATGTTATTTACCTTAAAGAAGTTAAACTGTGATTATTGTCTCTTTAACTTTGTTTGCAACTAAAATCTGAATAGCCTGACTGCTTTTTTATTTAAGATCTTATTCATTTTGCTTGAGGACAAGCAAAACTCTAGGTTGGGGAGAGTTTGATAAGTGTTGATTAAGCATTGATTTCATGACTCATTTGAACTAATTTTGTAAAGATTTGAGCTGAATTGATGAATTATTGAAGGAATTGAGCATGAACCTTTCAAGTGGTGATGGATAGGTGTATAAAAGAAGAATTGTGTTAAAACTCTTCGAAAGTTGCAGGAAATTCAACAAGAGAGAAAGGCAAGCTTAAGCTTAAGCAAGCAAGCTTAAGCGTGAAAGAGCGAGCTTAAGCTTGAAAAAGCAAGCTTAAGCATGAAAGATCAGGCTTAAGTGTGAAAGAGCAAGCTTAAGCATGATCGAAAGCATGTGAAGACAGCAAGCTTAAACCTGAGAAGGCAAGCTTAAGCTTGAACCAAGCTTAAGCTTGAGCAAGCAAGCTTAAGCTTGAGCAAGTTAGAGAGCATTAGGACCTCCCATGGTTGAGCATGACATGGATGCTTGAGCGTGCAACAATGGAAGCTTAAGCTTGAGCCTTGTGCTCAAAGTGTGGGACACCACAGTAAGCTTCAGGGCCTTTCACACTTGAGCGTGAACACTAGGCGCTTAAGCGTGGAATGATAAAAATGAAAGCCTAAGTGTGGATTGAGCGTGGCTTGAGTGTAGGGAGTTAAAATTCATCACGCTTGAGCGTGATACAAGGGATGTTTGAGCGTAACTCTGAACGTGATCAAGCATAGGAAAACAGAAACTACAATGAGCATCAGCACACTTGAGCGTGACCATTAAGCTCAAGCGTGACTCATGCAGTATGGGAATTTTAATTTAATATTAACTAATGGTGCGATGCAAACTCAACCATTTTAAAGTGTTTCTGCATGTTTCTGCATATTCCTTCCTAGGCATTATGCAAGTGTGCAAAGGAAGCTGAAGCATAATCACTATAAATCTAGCAGAGAAGATCATTGGAAGGCATCTCCTTCTAATCATCAAACACATCTCCTGCATCCCACCATTCATTCTGTATTCATTTCCAAATTTTCTTAAGTGAAAATACAGAGCATGAGTAACTAATTTTCCTTTATTGGGATTGGTTGTAATCAATTCAAACCTGAAGTAATCCTGCTGTAAGTTTTTATGTATGTTAATGAGATTTAATACTTTCTGTATTTCATTCTGCCATTAATGCCTGAAGATACTTGATCACTATTTTCTTGTTTTAAGTTTTCTTAAGTATACTGGGAAGTAAATTTTGAGAGCAGATATGAATGAAATACTCGTTGTGAGTAGCTGACCAGGGATGGCATCTAACGCAATGAACGTCGAAATAATCGTTCGATAATGCTGGAATGGTTTCAAAGTGATTGATGGATCAGCAGTTTAAAATCATTCTTATAAATTTTGTAGTCGAGGGATCGATACAAATGACTTTGATTGTGACGTAGAAATTATCATTTCAAGTTACATACATGCCAATTTATTTAGCTTACGAAAGGTGCGATGCGATGAAACCAATCCTAGTTTTCCAAATCTGAGTTTTACCCAAACACTTTACTGTCATTATTTTCATTCAACATTTGCTGTTTATCTTGTATTCAATCTTTTGCACTACAAAATCAAAACAAATCTTTTGTCAAAATCAATTCAAGAACTAAGATCTTTAAACCAACACCTCCTCAGTGGAACGACATCTATACTATACTACAATTATTGTGTTTAAACTTGGCACAAACATTTCATTGAGTTCATGTTATACAAACTTGATTCTCTTTCCTTGAACACTTCATTTCTTTGTATGATCTACAAAAATACCTTAACAACAACCAACATGTGCGCTTTGCTATAAATCATCAATTCATCATTAAACTATCATCAAGATATTATCTTAGGCATACAAGCCTCATTGTTCACAATTCATGCCAAGCATAAGCACAAGCACATACACATTAACATAGCCCTACATCATTATCGGTATTCATAATTATCATCATTATGTGATCGCAACCACATAATCATTCATTTCATAATGGTTTCCCTCCACGTATGGGGTACTCCCTCCTCATGATCGCAACCACGGATATTCATTCACAATGGTCCCCGCTGGACCTTTCATTTTAACAACCAGGTGATCACAACCACCGGCTCAACATCATAGGAACTTGTAAGCCCTTTTTGATTTCAAGTACCAAGTGATCGCAACCACTTATCAATGCCCATGCCATGAATGCATCAATGCAATAATGCATATGCCAATCTTAACCTCACAAGGATATCTCACCCTCTCAAATAGGGATATATTTACATATTTAGTTTTGTTATCATTGGCATACAAATAACCATAAGGTCCCTCAAGGCTCAACATTCACATTTACATCAAACCACGCATGGTAATTAAAAGCATATCAAGCATCATAGCATTAATCCATGCATGGAAACCAACAAGATATTTCAAAACATAAATTTAGCAATCATCATTGCATCTCATACATACAAGTCAATACGTGCATTAATCATAATGGCACCACGCCCATCAATAATATCATTCAAGGGCATGTCCAACAACAACGTCTCTTTTCATTCAACATTATCATTTATCATTCAATATATGTGGTATCATCCACTTTCAATCATCATCAACATCATATCAAATTCATTAATTTACGCAACTCATTGCCATTCAATTTTCCCCTCATTATTTTCATTATCACACAAGGTGTGTCATATAATTTTCATCATGATTCATAATATCTCAATAGTGGTGAAGCATACATGTCTTTATAACATAGCATAGGTATACACATACCTTGCCAAGGCCTTAAGCCATTCCCAAATCGCCACTAAGACACACCACACATGTACCCCTAATGAAATCACTTATTTTTACACAATAAGAGGGGTTTTAGGCCATGATAAATTTCAACATTGGGACATGAGAAAGGTTCATTCTTAGACTCAAAAATAGAGGGACATGTCATAAATATCACCTATTGGTCCCAATTTGGCAATCATAAAATGTTGGGTTCAAAACCCTCTCAAACCTGAGTTTTACAATGTAGTGGGTTTGGTATTTTACACCTTATGAGAGTTAGAATACTCCAATTGAGGTAAGACCATTTTTCACACCTCCGTAACATTATTATCTATAACTTTCATGCAGAAGTCGGAGGCCAAAAATTTCATTAAGATGCCCAAACAGGCCAAAAATAGCAAAGGAATTACAGTAGTTGGGCCACGAATCGTTTTAAGCTTTGGATGAATCGATTCATGCATGCTTGAAGTCCAAAACATGACAAACAGAGAGTGGGGAATCAATTCACAACCCCCAAGAATCGATTCATATGTGTCTGGGGCTCAAAACAGTGGAAACAGAGGGCCTTGAATCGATTCAAACCCCGTATGAATCGATTCAAGCATTGGAAAATTAGGGAACAGTAAATCCAGTGAGTCTTAAATCGATTCAAGCCTTCGTATGAATCAATTCAAGCCTATCTAGAAGCCTTTGAATCAATTCAAACACTGTTTTGAATCAATTCATGACAGCACAAACCCCTTTTATGTAGAAAATACCACATTTTTTGAACTTCTAATCCCCCTAACTTTTTCATACGAATTCCAATGCCCACTAAAGTTCAACACCAACTTATATATATATTATTTGTGATGTATGGCCACCAGCTGCACTAAAAAATTCCCAAAAATGAAGGACTTATGTGCATAAATACGTTTTACCCATTTTGTGGCACTTTTGTGCAACTCAAGGGCCTATTCTCATTAGAATTGGCCCATTCCAATTCCTACAAGTCATAAACTATATTTATGGGCTATTGGAACTATTCCATGGCATCTAAACATGCTAAAACTCAATATAGCCCTATTAGTTCCTTGATTATGCATAAACCTGATGAACATAATCCCATAAATTTTAACAATTCATCCATCTATGGATTTCTACCAATAAATAAATCATGCCCATCTAGGGACTTGAAAACTTTCATTGTCATCAATCATACACATGATTCTCAAAGTTAATATATTGCCAAGTATGTCATTCATCACATAACTAATACAACTATGGCAAGGCAAGCATGAGTAACAACACATACATTCATCATTAATTATTCTACTCATGCATTTGGAATGTAAAACTCCTCTCCTACCTTGAGGGAAGAACTGCAATCCAATGCTCCAATCGTTTTGCCACATTGTCCGAATTAAAACCTACACATTCCATATATACATACATACACTAAATTAATGAGCCATCACAAGGCATCATCATAATTTTAAGTAATGTAAATATATCTCAAGGCTTAATGTCAAGTCTTAGACTTGTTAAACACCAATTCGCATACTTGCGTTAGGTTTTGGGAATTCATTTCCCAAAACCAAGATTCTCTAGATCTTAAAGGGCTAACCATACCCAATAACAACAACATCTCTTTCACCATCACTTAAACTATCCATTTGCCATTCAAATTCATCATGAGCCTATTAGCTCCTTTCAAACCATTATCAATCAATAATTTCAATGGCACACAAAATGGTCTAAGGCCTCATCAAATCACAATCTTATTTATTTGTTTACCCCATCACAACCATCATGGTTTAGTGTTCACATTCCCCTTCTCATACTCATATCAATACCTATTTATAGGTTTCACCATCAAAGGATCTCTACCATTTTCACTATCATTTATCATCATACAAATCATCACCTAACATTGAGTACCTCATATTCACTTCTCAAAAACCATTTCTTCTAGCCACAATATACACACATTCCTAAATCTTAGGGTCAAGGTTCATTAAAATTCAATAACAACCCTCATCACATATACCTTATCCCAAGTCATCCACCATATCCTTATGGTTTCTCAAATCCTTAACATTAATAATCATTATTACTCATTCAAAAACTCATTCTTACATATAAAATCACTCCAATATCAATAACTCACAATTTTCTCAAGAATTTCCCAAAGCCCCAAAATCTCAATTCCTAGGGTTTTCACCAAAAATCCACAATCATCAATTCCAACCATTTATATGCATTATCTCAAGCATCCATAGGCTAATAACATAGCATTCTAATCATCATCATCAACAACAACAATCCCCAATGGTTTTCCAACCTAGGGTTTGGTTCCACATGCCATTATCCATCAAAATAACATCCAATCTTCCTTCCCAATACTTAAATAAACTCAAAACCATCAACAAAAGCCATGGGTGTTCAAAAATCATACCTCTCTTCCAAGCCCAAAGCCAAACTTGAAAATGAGGGAAAGAAAAGAAGAGGAGAGCCAAGCTTTGCTCCTATGTCCCATTCTTGCTCCATGAATCCATGATATCCAATCAATTTTGAGTGGGTGAGGCAATGGAGGAAGGTGGTCACGGTTTCGTGGAGGAGAAGAAAAATGGAGAGTGGTGGAGGGAGAAAGAAGCCAATGAGAAATATAAGAGAGAAAGGAGAGTTTTGATTTAAATTTTTGACCCATCATTAAAACTTCTCCGTTTTATAATAAATAGGATCTACGTTCGGGCTCAATACTAAATCCAAAAATTATTCCGAAGACATTCGGATTCCCAATAATATTCTTAACAGCCCTGACCAACGGCATCTCAGTCGGAGATACTTGGTCCGACACCCATATTTTAAATCGTGTATAATTTCATCTCCTTAAGTCTCAATAAATTATAATTAACCATAATAAATCCTAATTTTATCATTTCAACATTTTTGGGAGATTTATCAACCCATTTATAATTATTTAATATTTATTTCTTATATTTAATCATTTTTATAAAATTTGGGATGTTACAATCCACCCCACCTATAAAGAAATTTTGTCCTCGAAATTTAACCTCAACACATAAATCATAAGGCCACACTTCAGGCCGCACACCAACAAGGTATAACGTCATCATAAAATAGTATTAGACTTCTCAAAGTCCATCAAGACGTGATCATTATCATCCCATCATTCCTAACATAAAATTTTCTTCATCCAAAGTGTGTCATATATCATCGATCACAACTCATCCAACAGAGCTCACATGTTCATACTCAGTATGACCAGATAGGCTCAGTATATTGACCATAAGCAGTTACAACCCTACACCTGCCCGGCCTACGTGTTACTGCATCCGACATACAGGAAGGCGTCCCAATCCCGCAGTGGTTACCACAAACACATGAGGTCGACGCACAAATGCACGTTGCCACAATGCCTATGGCATGTAAAGTCATATCGGGACAAGTACTTCATATTCCCATCGCTCACATTAATCACACTTACTTGAATAACATCTATTCACATGAGACTTAGTGACAATTCTCACAAGTCCCTAACCAACATATTCATATCTCATTGTCATTATACAATTAATTTGGCATAAATCATGTCATACCAATCATCAAATATTAATTAGCATCACCCTAAATTGGCGTACCAACCATAGATTTCCAATCATCACAGGGTAAGTACCACATCATCGGGCTTCATCAATCCCGAAGTCATGATCAAATTGTCTAATAATCCTTTGTCTCATTCACACATCGTTGGCTATAAATCGATTCAAGCCTAAACGAGTTACTAAACTTGCAGGAAGTACACAACTCCGAGGTTAAAATAGGGTTTCTAATCATATAATGTGCTTTCACATTAGGAATTCTCCTCACAAATCAAAAACAAAGTCCATAAGATGGACGTGTAATTCATATCATATTGCATCTCTACATGGTTTCTACCCTCAATATAGCACCTTTCAATTAAGGAGGGGGGTAATGACATGATCAAATTTCTATTTACCGACTCACAATCACGCATGTCATCCCCATGCCATATCATAATCCATAGCTAATTTCATGATCACAACATCAAGGCATACAATTTAGCCTAAGGTGATACCATAAAATCCTGTACACCGTAGCCAATACCAATCATACCCTGAATTCAACATTATTATTCATTTATCATCAGGGGTTACATTCATCATTCGCATTCCATCTCATGATAGTTCTAGCCTCAATAGTTCATCACATAATTAATCTCACTAGGGCTCAATTAATCATAACGTTCGACCGATCATCGGACTTAGAAAATCCAAGGGTCATATAGTGCCCATTGTGGAACACTCCCACAACACACATCATTAAGCATGGCTCATAAAATAGTATAGAGCCTAGACCACTACAGGGTCCAATTAAATCATTCATATATAAAGTTTGATCATACACGATCGCATCTAATCATCCTGGGTTACCACACCTAGTGGGTTGTGATCAAATCAATCATCCACTCAATTCACAAATATAAAACCCAGTCATAACCCCAATCTAATGCATTCGTAATTTCAATTTCATCATTTCATTACTTATTCGCATTCCCAATCTAGGGAGATATAGCAAATCAATTGCATCATATCCTACGAGGTTTTCATGCCAAAGGATATAAAATCCATCCTTCAAAATTTAGCAAAACCCAACATTTCAATTCATAGGCATCCTCATTAGGGGATTTTTTTTAACCATTATTTATTAAATCAATGCTAGCACATGAGACACTCATGTTTGATGAACATACCATGACTAGGCATCACAAGCTTAATTCATACAAGAGATCTAACAAATAATTCAATCTCAATATATACATGGTCTCACATATATGGTCTACCACCATATCATTTCATATCCAATATATATCCATGATCAGATATGGTACAAATCCATCATCAAGTCAATTCATATTCAATATATCATATCCATGATCACACATGGTATAAATTTATCATTAATTCAAGTCATACTTAATATATCAATGTCAATGCATAATAACAATGTATTCGTTATTTGAAGGAAATAGTGTAACGAACTTGGCCGGACTTACGGAAACAACCACATCAATCACATTGAATACTTCATTCACTTGTATTCAATCTCATGAATTTAAACAAGATTGTCAATAAGCAACTATGCTCCACAAGCACATCATACAACCTCCATAATAATGGGTATACTTCCATAAACATCAATCATAACTTAACATTAATGATTCACAAAGAATCCTCGATAAACAATAATGCCCCTACAATAAATTCATAATTCTTAAACAATTAGTCCTTCACAATTCCATATAGGGCAACCAATGTCTTAACATATCATCATCCTCTAAATAATAATCACTCTTAAATCCATGCAGAACAACCATATTCCGACAATCACTAAAATGTTTCACCATTGAGCAATCATGCTTCAATCATCCGTAATACTAATTCATCGCAGAGCAACCATGCTCTGATAGTAACCAATAACTCTAATTCAGAGCAAAATACACTCTGATACCACTTTATCACACCCCGATTTTCTAGATCCAAATCCTGATGAAATCAAAATAATATTTAATAAAAATACGAGTAAATTTTTTGCGTTTAAAATAATTTCAAAACAACACAAAGATTACATCAAGACCCGAACCACAGAAAACCAAAGCATGAGATTTAATAATTGATAAACTAGATCGATAAGTAAGACAACCATAAGTGTATACAAAATATTAGAGTTTACAGCGAAAGAAAAATATGTATACCGCGTACCCGCCTAGTTCCATATATGAAGATATGGAAAAAGGCTCAATCAATCATGCAATTTCATAATATAAGCCTATTAGGCCACATTCAACTACGCACCTAAATCATAATCACGCATCATCAATTACAAGTAACCTCCACTTGAGATGTCCTTCACCAAATGGTATCAATTCAAATATCATCATCATTAATATATATTATCATATTCATTCATTCACACATTAAGCAATACATGTTCACAAAACATCCATCATCGATATCATCGTTCATAATTTAATTCATTACAACATATTTAATGACTGCTGCCGGCCAAGCATTCTGTTGCCACTATTTACCTTCTTCAAGAGCTTTAATTCAAAAACCCAAACTCATCCCATGGCAAACCCGCATCACAATGCTAAAAAGGAGACAACATGGGAGAGTGAGTTATACATTAAAAATGACGAATATAAATACATTGTGATTATGTGTACATGCATACAACCAACATGTGTGCTTTTCTATAAATCACCAATTCATCATTAAACTATCATCAAGATATTATCTTAGGCATACAAGCCTCGTTGTTCATAATTCATGCCAAGCATAAGCACAAGAACATACACATTCACATAGCCGTACATCATTATGGGCATTCACAATTATCATCATTAAGTCATTTAAATCTTTAATCAGTTAACACTCTCTCAAGAGGTTCTCATATCTATTTGGTCATCTCCATCTCAAACGCCATGTACCAATGGCTAATGCATATGTCAACTGTTTAATGCATATGCAATGGATCCATTTCATTCCATCAGGTGATCACAACCACCGTAATCATTCATTTCACATTGGTTTCCCTCCACACATGGGGTACTCCCTTTAGCAGCCTCACAAGGTGCTTTTGTCGTGATCGCAACCACGAAAAATCATAGGAACTCACAAGCCCTTTTTCATTTCAAATACCAAGTGATCGCAACCACTGGCTTATCATCATACAATCCCGCGGGATGTCTCATTGTGATCGCAACCACATAATCATTCATTTCATAATGGTTTCCCTCTACGTATGGGGTACTCCCTCCTCATGATCGCAACCACGGATATTCATTCACAATGGTCCTCGCAAGACCTTTCATTTCAACAACCAGGTGATCGCAACCACTGGCTCAACATCATAGGAACTCGCAATCCCTTTTTATTTCAAGTACTAAGTGATCGTAACCACTTATCAATGCTATGCCATGCCATGAATACATCAATGCAATAATGCATATACCAATCTTAACCTCGCAAGGATATCTCACCCTCTCAAATAGGGATATATTTACATATTTAGTTTTGTTATCATTGTCATACTAATAACCATAAGGCCCCTCAAGGCTCAACATTCACATTTACATCAAACCACGCATGATAATTAAAAGCATATCAAGCATCATAGCATTAATCCACGCATGAAAACCAACAAGATATTTCAAAACATAAATTCAGTAATCATCATTGCATCTCATACATACAAGTCAATATGTGCATTAATCATAATGGCACCACGCCCATCAATAATAACATTCAAGGGCATATCCAACAACAACGTCCCTTTTTATTCAACATTGTCATTTATCATTCAATATATGTGGTATCATCCACTTTCAATCATCATCAACATCATATCAAATTCATTGATTTACGTAACCCATTGCCATTCAATTGTCCCCTCATTATTTTCATTATCACACAAGGTATGTCATATAGCCATATCATTTAATTTTCATCATGATTCATAATATCTCAATAGTGGTGAAGCATACATGTATTTATAACATAGCATAGGTATACACATACCTTGCCAAGGCCTTAAGCCATTCCCCAATCACCACTAAGACACACCACACATGTACCCCTAATGAAATCACTTGTTTTTACACAATAAGAGGGGTTTTGGGCAATAATGAGCCCATAATAAATTTCAACACTGGGACATGAGAAGGGTTCATTCTTAGTCTCAAAAATAGAGGGACATGTCATATATCACCTATTGGTCACAATTTGGCAATCACAAAATATTGGGTTCAAAACCCTCTTAAACTTGAGTTTTATAATGCAGCGTGTTTGGTATTTTATGCCTCATGAGAGTTAGCAAAGTCCAATTGAGGTAACACCAATTTTCACACCTCCGTAACATTATTATCTACAACTTTCATGAAGAAGTTAGAGGCCAAAAATGTCATTAAGATGCCCAAACGGGCCAAAAATAGCAAAGGAATTATAGCAGTTAGAAAAACAGCATAACAGTGGCCATAACATGGCTGTGAATCGATTCAAGCTTTGCATGAATTGATTCATGCATACTTAAAGTTCAAAAATTAACAAACAGAGAGTGGGGAATCGAGTCACAACCCCATGAATCGATTCATACGTGTCTGGGGCTTAAAATAGTGGAAACAGAGGGCTTGAATCGATTCAAACCCCGTATGAATCGGTTCAAGCATTGGAAAAATGGGGAACAGTAAATCCAGTGAGTCTTGAATCGATTCAAGCCTTCGTATGAATCGATTCAAGCCTATCCAGAAGCCTTTGAATCGATTCAAACACTATTTTGAATCGATTCATGACAGCACAGACCCCTTTTATGCCGGAAATGCCACATTTTTTGAACTTCTAATCCCCCTAACTTTTTCATACAAATTCCAATGCCCACCAAATTTTAACATCATCTTATATATATTATTTGTGACGTGTGCCCACTGGCTACACTAAAAAATTCCCAAAAATGAGGGACTTATGTGCATAAATGTGTTTTACCCATTTTATGGCACTTTTGTGTAACTCAAGGGCCTATTCTCATTAGAATTGGTCCATTCCAATTCCTACAAGTCATAAACTATATTTATGGGCTATTGGAACTATTCCATGGCATCCAAACATGCTAAAACTCAATATAGCCCTATTAGTTCCTTGATTATGCATAAACTTGATTAACATAATCCCATAAATTTTAACAATTCATCCATCTATGAATTTCTACCAATAAATAAATCATGCCTATCTAGGGACTTGAAAACTTTCATTGTCATCAATCATACACATGATTCTCAAAGTCAATATATTGCCAAGTATGTCATTCATCACATAACTAATACAACTATGGGAAGGCAAACATGACTAACAACAGATACATTAATCACTAATTATTCTACTCATGCATTTGGAATGTAAAACTCCTCTCCTACCTCGAGCGAAGAACCACAATCCAATGCTCCAATCGTTTCGCCACATTGTCTAAATTAAAACCTATATATTCCACATATACATACATACACTAAATTAATCAGCCATCACAAGGCATCATCATAATCTCAAGTAATGTAAATATATTTTAAGGCTTAATGTCAAGTCTTAGACTTGTTAAACACCAATTCGCAAACTTGCGTTAGGTTTTCAGAATTCCTTTCCCAAAACCAAGATTCTCTAAATCTTAAAGGGCTAACCATACCCAACAACAATAACATCTTTTTCACCATCACTTAAACTATCCATTTGCCATTCAAATTCATCATGAGCCTATTAGCTCCTTTTAAACCATTATCAATCAATAATTTCAATGGCACACAAAATGGTCTAAGACCTCATCAAATCACAATCTTATTTATTTGTTTACCCCATCACAACCATTATGGTTTAGTGTTCACATTCCCCTTCTTATACTCATATCAATACCTATTTATAGGTTTCACCATCAAAGGACCTCTACCATTTTCACTATCATTTATCATCATACAAATCATCACCTAACATTGAGTACCTCATATTCACTTCTCAAAAACCATTTCTTCTAGCCACAATATACACACATTCCTAAATCTTAGGTTCAAGGTTCATTAAAATTTAATAACAACCCTCATCACATATACCTTATCCCAAGTCATCCACTATATCCTCATGGTTTCTTAAATCCTCAACATTAATAATCACTATTACTCATTCAAAAACTCATTCTTACATATAAAACCACTCCACTATCAATAACTCATAATTTTCTCAAGAATTTCCCAAAGCCCCAAAATCTCAATTCCTAAGGTTTTCACCAAAAATCCACAATCATCAATTCCAACCATTTATATGCATTATCTCAAGCATCCATAGGCTAATAACATAGTATTCTAATCATCATCAACAACAACAACAATCCCCAATGGTTTTCTTACCTAGGGTTTGGTTTCACATGCCATTATCCATCAAAATAACATCCAATCTTCCTTCCCAATACTTAAATAAACTCAAAACCATCAACAAAAGCCATGGGTGTTCAAAAATCATACCTCTCTTCTAAGCCCAAAGCCAAACTTGAAAATAAAGGAAAGAGAAGAAGAGGAGAGCCAAGCTTTGCTCCTATGTCCTATTCTTGCTCCATGAATCCATGATATCCAATCAATTTAGAGTGGGGTGAGGCAATGGAGGAAGGTGGTCACGGTTTCATGGAGGAGAAGAAAAATGGAGAATGGTGGAGGGAGAAAGAAGCCAACAAGAAATATAAGAGAGAAAGGAGAGTTTTGTTTTAAATTATTGACCCATCATTAAAACTTCTCCATTTTATAATAAACAGGATCTACGTTCGGGCTCAATACTAAATCCAAAAATTATTCCGAAGACATTCGGATTCCCAATAATATTCTTAATAGCCCTTACCAATGGCATCTCAGTCGCAGATACTTGGTCCAACACCCATATTTTAAATCGGGTATAATTTCATCTCCTTAAGTCTCAATAAATTATAATTAACCATAATAAATCCCAATTTTATTATTTCAACATTTTTGGGAGATTTATCAACCCATTGATAATTATTTAATATTTATTTCTTATATTTAATTATTTTTATAAAATTCGGGATGTTACAATCTACCCCACCTAAAAAGAAATTTCGTCCTCGAAATTTAACCTCGACACATAAATCATAAGGCCACACTTCAGGCCGCACACCAACAAGGTATAACGTCGTCATAAAATAGTATTGGACTTCCCAAAGTCCATCAAGATGTGATCATTATCATCCCATCATTCCTAACATAAAATTTTCTTCATCCAAAGTGTGTCATATATCATCGATCACAACTCATCCAACAGAGCTCACATGTTCATACTCTGTATGACCAGATAGGCTCAGTATATTGACCATAAGCAGTTAAAACCCTACACCTGCTCGCCTACATGTTGTTATATCTGACATACAGGAAGGCGTCCCAATCCCGCAGTGGTTACCACAAACACATGAGGTCGGTCCACATGTGTTGCCACAATGCTTATGGCATGTAAAGTCATATCGGGACAAGTACTTCATATTCCCATCGCTCACATTAATCACACTTACTCGAATAACATCTATTCACATGAGACTTAATGACAATTCTCAAAAGTCGCCAACCAACATATTCATATCTCATTGTTATTATACAATTATTTCAGCATAAATCATGTCATACCAATCATCAAATATTAATTAACATCACCGTAAATTGGCGTACCAACCATAGATTTCCAATCATCACAAGGTAAGTACTACATCATCGAGCTTCATCCATCCTAAAGTCATGATCAAATCGTCTAATAATCCTTTGTCTTATTCACACATCATTGGCTATAATGATATATTTGATTAGTGTGATTGTGAGTTGGATGATTGATGTGATGATAATTGATGTATGTTTTACATTATAGTGAAATAGTGGGAAATATGGACATATAGGAATTGGGAAGGCGGTTTAAAGATCTGATGGGTTTTTAAACCCCCGAAAGGGACCAACGGGTCCCCTATCTCATTTGTGACTTGTGCATATAGGCCTTGTATAGTTTGAAGCTCATTTGATAGGTTTGGTGCATGCATTCACATTATTTTGGTTTAATTGCGTTTTCATGCATAACTCATGCGTATGATGGAATTTTGGTGAACTAACACCGCCAACGGTTCTGGAATGGGGAAATCAGTGTCTCGTGAACTTTTATGGTAATCGGACCTAAAACAAGCCAATCAGGTAGGTCGAAAGTTAGCCAAATGGCCTAAAATTCCATGACTGCAGCATTGTTGCTACTGTTATGCCCACGCGTAGCGTGGGGCTGGCATTTAGCGCCAAGTACGAACAGGGGGCCTCACGTGTAGCGTGGGGTTGACGCGTAACGTCAGGTCCCTGTTTCCTGTTATACATGTTTTGCTTAGGAAAGTTATTCCATGGGCTATTGGACTGCTATATGGATGCTGTTTGGACTCATTTGACCTCTCCTGAGGGTTTGATGATTATTAATTAACTAGTTTGTAAAAAAAATCAGAATTTAATTAATTGGACAAAATTTAATTGAAATTAGGCAAGGATGTCACATGATATATATCTAATACATTCTAATTAAAGTAATATTTAAGAAATAGTCTTAAAAAATAATAATAAACTTAAAAGCCACATCATGTTTTAAAAAATAAATTAATTTATTATTTTAACTATTATTACAATTAAAATTATTTAATTTTTATACACCCGTCTTATTCTCACCACAATCAGGATAAGGTCTAATTTCTTTTATAAATCTAGTAAAAACAAATTTTCCTTATAAAAAATAGAACGGACGCAAGTGAGTACTCATGGATTCAGGTTTTTTTTTTAAATGGTGCCAAAAAAATATTTTACTGTTTGTGGCAGTTCCAAAAATATTTCATGGTCTGGGCAAGAAGTGTCATGTCATCTTTTGCATTTCACAGAGCGAAGGTGCGAAATCATACGCCTTAGAAATTGGTACACCACGAAGCCACTTGTCAGCTCACCAGGTGGCATGTGGAACGTATACGTCTCAAGCCTCCATCTTTCAACAAGGGTAGAGGTTAGGGCATCCTTTATCGTAAAAAAGTGCAACTGCGTAATTCCAAGGAATTCTACCCTCTACAAAGAGTGGTACAATCTGTTGCGGGACACTCGCTCTATGAAAAACCAATGCTCGTCTAATTTTCAAAATCCGATCCAGTCTTTCGTTCCAGACAGACTCTGATACATGCACATTTTGAAATTTCAATAATGTTGGATCTTCCGGATTGGGGTTTACTTCACGTGAGCCACATATTGATGAAGATGACGAAGTCATCCTACAATGAGAAACATATATAATTTTCATGAAGACCCAACAAAATTCCATAGCACCAACAGAAACATCATATAATATTATATATTAATAATATATTTATTTTAATGAAATTATTTTATCACCAACTATTGATAATTTTTATTAAACTTTAAAGTTCAATAAACCAACAATGATTTATGAAGTTTTTTAGGACATTAATCAACATTAATTTATGAACATTATTTATTAACATGAATGTTAAAAAACTAATATATAAAAACTAATTTTAGAAAATACTTTGAACATATTATTACAAATTAATTTTTAATATGAGACAAAACATGTTAATGAACATAAATATAAAATAATCATTTAAGTGAACATACATTTACAAAAAAAATTTAACAATATTAATAAATATTAATTTACAAAGAATCATTAATTTATAAAAACTATATACAAACACTATGTCTAACACAATAAAACCAAATAAAAATAAGTTCTAACACTATTGATGGTACAAAGTTAAACTTAGAATGGAGGGTTAAATAAGTCTTAAACTCTTTTTATGAAACATTCTACAAACCTCTTTAGTGAAATATCCAATTTTAACAGGCTGGAGAAAGGGAATAGAGAAACACAACGGAATTTATCCTGTTTTACTTCCAACTCAGAAGCTACGTCTAGTCCCTTCAGACAAAGGATTTTTTACTATTATAAAATGCCTTTACAATTTGCACCAGCCTAGTGCATAAGTATTCTTGACTCCAGCCACTTTTGACTTATCCCAAGTATTCTTGAAACTAGCCACTCCTGGCTAAAAACCCAAGTATTCTTCCAAAAGCCTCTTTAGGCCATAGTGTTTCCTAACACCAATAGATTCTAGCAACATACCAGAATATACAATATAATGATAGAGAAAGTGTTTGAAATTGTAACTATATAACTCAGCGTACAAAGATATGAACTGATTACAGAGTACACTAAGCTATAGACTACCATAAGTCACGATCTGCACTAAGCAGAACTACAAAGAGAACTTAAGTAGTGAATACAATAACTTAGAAACTTTAAGAAATAGTCTATTGGACTTTGGTTTCCAAAAGAGGGAATTCAAGTATATGAATAGCATAGCTACATAGCTTGTATATTGGAACTTCTAACCCTTGAATTCTGAAGTTTCTTGTATTTATAGTCCTTCTGAAAATATCCGTTGGTTAGCTTTGAAGGATGTTGGTTTCTTGAGGATTGCGCTATTAGTGAGTGCAGACACATGCTTCAGAGAACTTTCCTTATCTTGGCAACTTTAAAAGTCTTCAGCAAAAGATCCCTTTTGCTTATGTACTTTAGGATAGAACGTACACTCTATAGGAGTTGACCTTAGGCTATCTGTTCTGATCAAGTTTAGCTTTTCTGACTCCTTGAGACATGTGAGGCAATTTTATTTATAAGCATGAGAAAGTCTTCAACTTTTCCGTTGATTGCCTCTTTAATGGTAACTTTAGAGAAGACATGAGATAGTTCATGCAGCTTTATTTTTGGAAAGGAAAGATCCTTTTCAAGAATTTGAAAAGTCATAGATCTTCTCGTAGTCTGAAGACACAAAGAGAGACTTGATCTAGTGAAGCTTGAAAAAGTGCAGACTTCTTTATTTCATAAGCGAATTGATTTTTATGGACTCCCCCTTTCTTTTGCAAATGGAGCTCTACGGACTCCTGGCACACGTCAACAAAATTGTTAGACAAACAAATAGTACAGACTTCAGTTTAGCTAAGAGTCTTGATGTGCATTATTAACAAATCATATGGGGTTCAGACTGCTCAACCATGAGTTTAAACTTTACTCTAACAATCTCCCCCTATTTGTTGATAACAAACATTAAGTCTCGAAGATAGAATGAATTCTGTATTAAGTGAAGAATTGAAACATTGAATTCATGAAGCATGAAATTATTAATATAAAGCATAAGTTTCAAACTCTTTATAGTTTTGCAAAGAATATTCAAGTTAAACATATGCAACAGACTTTAAGGGAGTTAAAGCAGTGAATTATCAATAAGTCTGAAGACATAGAAACTAAACACTTTTATTGATGAACACAAGATGTGTTACACACTAAAAGAAAAAATGAAAATGAAAAAGTAACTGCACTATTTAAAACTTAAACTATTCTCTAAAATATTCTCCCCCTTTTATAATCAACAAATGAGGCTCATCATTGAGACTTAGGAGTCTTGGGAGCGGAGGTTGGAACACATTGGGTAACAGAAGCTGAAATGAGAAGGGATGTAAAGGCAGATACTAAAATTAGAAAATGTAGTTGATGACAAAAGAAATAAGGGGCGTCAACCAACATAATGGAAGGGGCACAATCTGTGGATGAGATAATGGCGGAAGAAGCATCACAGAAGGATAGATGAGCCTTGGACATCCTACCAGCACAATTCCAAAAGTTACAAACATCAGTCAACAGACCTGAGGGATGAGTAGAGGATGTGCTCTAGACTCGATCTCGTGCCCAATAATGATGTCCCTACAGTAAGCCACGAGTAGCATTATCTAGGGATCGATCTTGAAGAAGAACCTATAAAAGATCATCAGGTAATTGCTTTGGTTCATATTCCCACCAATCTGGTCCAGAAGGTGTAGAGTACCAAACTTTCCCTTTTAGCTTGTTGGTGATTATCCTTTAGGGCTTGGGCATCACTTGGTCTGGACTAATCAGAATCTTCACAGAGGGCATGATCATCGCTTTAACAAACTCAGAGACCAAAAAATACGTAGTTTCAGCTTCTTGTCGTGTAGCCTGTTGATTCTAGAGAGAGCTGGTGAAGGCCAAGAGATCTTCAGAATATAATGTTGGATGCGAGACAACAACTTCAGGGGTGATAGGAGGATGAGTTCTAGACCAATTAGTGATACGAATGCCAGAGCTACCCAAAAATGTTTGTGTGATGAAAGGAACCTTCTCTGAGAAAGGCCTGTTGGGTATGGTAGGGATAATGGGAAATAATCTGCAGTGAGGGACAAGGGGTGCAGCAGGGGTTGGAAAAATTGAGAGTGAGGTGAAAAAGTGGGAGCAGTGTTTAGGAGTCTAGGAAAGTTATAGGTGGGGATGAAAACTGGGCCAGATGGTCGAGAGGACCTTTTAGGTTTGGAGGTAGACTGTTTGGATTTGGACTTGGATTTGGATTTTGGTTTGGAGGCAAAGTGTTTGACTTTTGGGGATTTAGGAGATATAGACTTAAGGGTAGGGTCAAGTTGATGAGTTTCAAGTTAGGGTTCAAGTTGGGTTTCAGGTGGTGCTTCAGGTTGGGTAACAGAAGGAATAGGAGATAGAGGTTTAAGAGAAAGGGATTTGGGTACAGACTTGGGTAAGGGAGTCTTAGGTGTAAGTGAAGTTACCTTAGGTGAAGATGGAGGTAGAGTTGGTGCAGATTATGTAACAATTAGAGCAGCAAGAGTATCTCCAGGGGTCTAAACCTGTGCTTTGGTGGTTGCCTGAATTGGGGTTGCAGACGGCTGCTGCTTTCTCTTCTTCTTCTAAACCTTGGAGGCTTCAGACTTCTTTCTCTTAGCAAACACAACTGCTTTAGCTTCAGCTCTCAGACGAGCTTCTTTCTTGGCTTCCTCTCGCCGTGCCTTGTCCAACTTGTATGAATCGTAATGCATGTTGTACATATCAATCCAATCATACTTGGTTCATCTATTGACATTGATATTTGGAAACTGTCGGCAGTAGAAGCGAATGAAGTTCACATAGCGTTGCTTGGAAGGGATCTTGACATAATCCTTGAACTTAACCGAATGAGGATCAAAGAAACTAGATGATGAAGGAGTTGGAGTTGCATGCTTGGATTTACCAACAGTCTGCACTTTAGCAAGACCTTGAGCAGACTGTTTCTTCTTCAAAAATTTTCCAATTGGCACATCATCATCAGACAAGACAATGGGTTCAGTAGTCTGTTCTACATCAAGCTTCTTCAGAACAAAGATCTTCTGAATCTTGTGCTTCTTTTCTTTAGGCTCTTCCTCAACTAGTTCAGTCTGAACCTTTCTCTTTAGAAAAATCTTCACTCCTTCAGTACCAGGTGACTTGTCCAAGAGTGGAGAAAAAGTGGGAAGCTTGGTGATCATCAGACCGCTGGTCATCCAATCTGTTACAAACTCCAGATTGACATTCTCCAACTTGAAGATTAACTTAGTAAAGGATCTTCTTTTGCTTTTTCACCATAGAGGTGGTCATGTATGTCAGCAGAATGTTAGCTTAGTTAACTAGTACCTTCATCATCATATGGTACATACAGAATCTATCCAACTTAGATATTGTATCCTTAGCCGATTTTCTGGGGCAGAAAACTTGCCTCATTAGCGCATGCAGTATCTTTGCCTTAGGCACAAGTTGACCCAATGAAGTCTTGTCTGGATGAGTGGTTCCATACAGAATCTCATTGATGGTGAGACTGGAGACTTCTGTAACTCCAAACTCTTCATAAAACACTATTTCAGCAGGGGAGCAATTCAATACAGTTACCAAAACATCTTGTGAAATTTCCACTTGCTTTCCTCGAAGAGTCCCCACCAGGATACTCTTCACTTTATCCACAGTGATGGTTCTCCAAAACTCAAGTGCCACAGAGGGAGAGAATGGTTCTTGATCCAAGTAGAAGTTCATCCATTCAATCCCTTCAACTTCAGCAGTAACATCCCTTCCTTCAACTGAGTGTTGAGCAACGTTGAAGTAGAGGGACTCGATCACATCCTTTACTGAGCGGTTAATTCCAGCCATTTCAAAGAAAAACAAGGTATTCAAAAGATGAAAAGGTTTTTGAAAAGGTTTTAGGGCAAAAAAAAGTTTTGAGAGAGAGGTCCGAAAAGAGAGAGATATCATAGAGAGAGAAAAGAAGTTGCATAGGTTTTTTCGAAAAGGTGAAAGGACAGGTAAGTGTAAAATGAATTTATGGCGAACGTGGCATAATGGAGGGAAAATAGTTTTTAGAAAACGGTTACGTTTCATGCAATGACAAGGTGCCACGTGTTATAAAAGAAATTAAATGAATATTAAAAGAATTTAAAATAAAGTGCGGGTATAGATTGCGTCTCTCAGAATAACGGAGAATAAAGTAAAGAATAATTCTAAGTTACAAAGCATGCAGACTGTAAATGTACAGACACTTCAATCATTCAACATTATGCATGTTTAGACTATACTTGATAAACGCAAACCTTGCTTCTACTAGGGGTTTGGTGAGAATATTTGCCCATTGATGGTCTGTATCGACATGTTGTAGATCTAGAATGCCTTTCTGAATGTAGTCACATATGAAGTGATACTTTACTTCAATATGTTTCGCTTTGAGTGCTGGATTGGATTCTTTGATAGGTTTATAGCACTAGTGTTGTCACAGAACATTGTAATTTCTTCTTCCTTGATTGAATAATTCTCTAGCTGGTACTTCATCCATAGAAGTTGTGAACAACAGCTAGCTGCAGACAAGTATTCTGCTTCAGCTGTGGAGAGAGCTATGGAATTCTATTTCTTGCTACTCCAGGAAATCAAGCTAGTTCCCAGAAAGTGACATCTAACACTTGTGCTTTTTCTATTTGTTCTATCACCTGCAAAGTCTCTATCACAGAAACCACAAAGAGAACACGAGTCTGTTCTCTTGTAGAACAACCCAAGGTTAGTGGTTGTTAGGGAATCCCTAGTGTATGAGCAGTGGAAATACAAGGATTCCCATAGGATTTGTAAAGCACCGTGTTTCAAAGCATAAGACAAACACAAAAATAAATATTGCGTTTTAGGATTACCTCTTGAAGAATATGAAGCAATCGTAGCCTCCTCCTTTAGGAGTCCACACGAGTACTCCCACCAGAAATGCTACACCTTCCAAATGCTAGTTTGACGGCATGTAGCTTTTGCAACTTTTGCGTATTTTGTGTCTCTTTTTGGGTAGCCGCCTATGAACATCTTATGCTCTATTTATAGGCTTAGGTTTGACCTAATTTGCTCTCTAAAGAGTGGGCTCCTTACTCATTCTAAATGAGTTAGGCCCAATAGTTTTATTTTAGTCCAACTAAAATAAAAAGCTATTTTCTAATGGGCTAACTCTATGTGTGTGACCTTATAGGTAAAATACTCGGTTATATTAATAATAAACTATTTTATTATTAATACAAAATAAGAGCGGCATCTAGCAATGCATCATTATGTCTGAATATTATTTATTATCAACATAACCTATAAGTGATAATTATTTTATATGTTTGTTCCTTTTGTCACGATATCCTAATTGGGCCCAAGGCATGGTCGCGTCATCCTTGTACGGTCCAATTTATTTTACTTGATACCGGAGTAGACTTTATCCGAATAAATATCTAATATTTATTATTTTTAGCATGACCATGTATTTCCTTAGTCTCACTCTATCAAGTGGCCTATAGATATCACTCCTGTCACATAGGAGAGACAAATCTCATCTACATCACTCACATCCCTCTACATAATTTGTTCATTGCCTAACCACAACCTTTATAGTCCTCTTATTACAGAAGACGTTTGATTGTATTAAAACAACAAACTCCTTATGTAGGAATCGTAGTGACTTCAGGTCAAAGGACTACATATACCATTATCACATTGAGAATCGTTTATGAAATTCATGTAACGATCCATGCAACGTTCTCATGGTGGGTCTGTCCAGTACATCATTACTCTTGATATCATTTATATCCATGATCTGTGAGATCAGATCATCAGTACATTCACACACTAGTCTTAATGTATTTACATGTCCCCACTAAATACTTGACTAGGGACATTTTAGGAATAACTCTCATATGACCTGTTACTCTAAGGATAAATAAAGGTTGTTAAACTATTTAACAAAAAATGACTTATTCAAAATGATGCGTCCTATATAGGCTTTTAGTGCATATTTCCAACAATCTTCCACTTGCACTTAGAGCCGATATGGTTAATGCCCAATGATGTCTACAGTGCCCTTATGCTTTTACTACGTAAGCGGTTTTACTAGTGGGTTCCCAACAATTTTGTTGGTATGCACATTGCATATTTTCATATCTTCCAAAGATGGAACTATTTAAGTATATGCTTGGATTAATCCACTTCCTTATATTGTTCTATGGTTCCATTGTCATCACAGTGAAAACTCATAAGGTACAAAACATTTGGAATGATTAATGTAAATTGACTTCTTTTGTAATTTAACATAGCAAAATACTTAGATTTGTTAGTAGAACCAACGATTGTTTCTTGCTTTAAACCTTTCAAGCATACATCGCAACCATCTTGACAACACATATATTTTGATTGCAATCTTAAGTCTTTCAAATTAATCAAAAGATTGGCATCGATGTAACCTATACAACGAGCTCATCTTCCATTTATCAAGATCAAATCCTTAGTCCTTCTTAAGTGTTTAAGGATACTCTTGACTATAGAATGAGAATATTATTAGTTCTAGAAGAAGCATGTCTTCTACATGTAATACTAGAACTATAATTGTGCAGTTACTAACCTTTTTATAGTCACAAGATTTATCTTTATTCTTTAATGAAGATTCTAGCTTCTAAAAGCTTGCTTTAGTCCATAAATAGAACATTTGCAGTTGACATACCTTCCTAGATGTTTCAGGCATAAAAGGCCTTTAGGTTGTGTCACATACACATCCTCAAGATGATTTCCATCTTGACATCTATCTACCATATCTCATAATAGTGGTATACTGCTACAACAAGCAGGATCTAAATGGTTTTTAAGCTAATTGAATTTTTTCAATCTTGCTTTTAAAGGTACTTTTATTACCATCCATGTTTAGTTTTCCTTTTGAAAACCCACTAGCATCCTATGGGTTTTACCCTTTAGGTGCGTCAACCAAGGTTCGTACCTTGTTAATATACATGGAGCTTATTTCAAAGCCCATGGTTTTATGCTATGTCTTAGAATCTAAACTTGCAATGGCCTCTTCATAAGAAACTTGATCAATTAGCAATATATCTCCTTCCTGATTTATAAGATATCCATATCTTTCAGATTTGGTTACATATCCTATTTGATCTTACACAAGTTTTGTGCTACCGGAGCTAATGATGTCACAACATTTTGTGATTTCTGCTCCAAGTCCATCCTTGACTTTTGAATGCTTTGTGATACTTGAATTTCTTCAAGTTCTACTATCCTCCTATTGATTCTTTAAGAGATGTACTCTTATTCAAGAATACAACATTCTAAGCAACAAGCCTTTTGTTCTCAGATGGATTATAGAAATGATAACCCTTAGCTTTCTTTAGGTATCTCATAGAAGACATTTATCTAATTTGGATTTGACCTTGTCAGAGTTAGATGCTCTATAGAAGCATCATAGTTCCAAATTATTAGTAAAGACATACTAGGTTTCTTCCTAGTCCATATCATATATGGTTTCTTTAAGAAAGTCTAAGATGGAACATGGTTAAGTGTGGAAATTTTGTTAATAAAGGAACGTTGAAGGAGTTAGAGATGTTTGATAATAATCAATAATCAAACTATGTCCAACAAGGTTTGACTTTTCCCCGTAGAGATGCTATTATGGCATTCCATGAGGAATGAGTTAAGAGGTAATCTCTTACTCTATTAGATAGTTATCAAACTTGTAGCTCAAATTATTTGCTATCTTGATCTAATCAAGAGCTTTAATTGTCTTGCCAATTTGGTTTTTCACTTCATTGTGAATTCTTTGAACTTTTCAAAGACTTTCTAACTTACGTTACATAAATCCATACTCATTGACTTTTCAATTAGTATGTTGAAGTATTGAAAAACATATATAGTTATTGTTCTAATAGGCCCACATACATCGTCATGTATTAAATAATAGATTACTCATCTTTTCAATGAATGAGGTCTCACATATCTCTCCAATAAATAAGATTTACATGTCTTAATTGATTCTAAAATCAAAAGAGTCCAGATAACCACATTAATGGTATTTAGAAATGTGTTTCTTATTCATTTGCCTTAGGAGACAATATCATGTAAGTAAGGTTCAAAATCACTTATTTTAACCTACTTTGACAATGGGTATTTTGAGATTTAGGATGTGGAATCCATTACTCAATTGTGCATCAACATCCTTTTGAAAAAATAAAGTTATTTTATATAAAAAACATTTCTTATCCAACAAGAAACAATATGCACAATGTCTAGTTCACTAACTAGCCCAATAGGTAAAGATCTTATCTTTATTGTAGTAACTTTTACTCAATTTTACACAGATTTCTCCACCCTTAGCAAGTGATGAACTTCCTTGATCTTTCAAATGTGAGATCTATTACTAGTATCTGATACTAACGTTAGAGAAGTAAAATAACTTGACTTCTATAACATGACTTGTAGTGGAAGTCTTACTTCCCTTTCTTTTGAACTCCTTCAAGTTCTTTAGACAAATTATTTTAATGTCTCATTTGCCTAAAACTGGAAACAATTTCCTTTTTTGATCATCTTTTAGACTTCTAGGCCAACTCGGCCTTAATAGAGTCTATATACGATCATATTGTATATCTCCCATGTATTCATATTGCCTTTTACAGCTCAGAGTTTATGCAGACTCCATAAGGTACTCAAGACCCAACCATAGATCATATATAAGCCAAACATGACACACTGCCACTTCCTCTTTATTGAAGATAATTCTCAAGTCTCGATACCTATCTAGGTATTTTTCCAGATAAAGTGTCCTTCCAAAGGACAGATTGCAACAAAATAATATTTGGTTTGTCATGGTTATTCTAAAACAAATACAAATCTATCACTTCTATTCAAAACATATTTAAATTTTGGTCATTAAATAAATGTTGTCTCCCACTATTGTGATTCAAAACAAATACCCTCACTGAATCATAAAAAATCCCGTTGGAAGATTTTTCTAGTGGGCCAAGATCCATATTTGGCCTAGTGTTGAGTCAGCTTTGGTTGATCGCCCAACCTTTGGTTATTTAGGTAGGAAACACATTTCCAATTGCATCTCATGCAACTCTTAGATGATTGAGTGGGTAACTCTTTACCCTTATTCATCTTATGAATTTAAGCTCAATCCTTACGCCTCTTAAGTTATTTTCAATCCAATTAAAAAACTTAGTTAAGTTTAGGCCTAATAAAAACAATTTGGATATTACAATTATCCCATCGCGCCTTACTAGTATAAATGATAGCACCCTGCTTTGGTAGGCCCACTATTTATTGACATTAGTCTCGACGAGTGTTACTTATTAGAAGGCGTTTAAACTTAATATTAACGCTTAGGTTCTTCAATCTGATTAAAGTTACCTAGATAAGTCCAATAACAAATGGTTGGATAATCCAATTATCCATCATCCTTTACTAATATCAATAAAAGCACCCTGCTTTGGCAGAACCTACACTTTATTGAAACTAGCATTGATGACTGTTGTTTATTAGAACGCGTTTTAGACTGTTCATACCTTTAGGCTTTTCCAATCCAATTGAAAAATGTCTATTTGAATAAAACTTAATAAGTTATACTTGGATAATCCAATTATCCAATCATGTCCCACTAAACATAAATAAAGGCACCCAACTATGACGTGACCTGCACTTTATCTATATCAAGTTAGACGTTATTACTTATTGGAAGGTATGATTGTCAGGCTTGAGGGATTTCAATTTTCTTATTGTTCATTATCGACTTTCATTAAACGTTTTAATGTAAAATAAAACCCCAAAACATGCAATCAAGATGTGAGATGGTTATGGTCTTCCTAGAAAATAAAATAAAATAAAATAAACCTAAAGGAACTATGGTGCCTTGACTTCATGAAGTCCTACTTCTTGAAACCACCATCCTCTTGGAGTCACCACTCCTTTGTTCCTTTCAAGGTCATACCCATCAAGAGTCACCATGCTAGGTTTATTCTAGGTCTCCACCTTGTTGGCTTCTTCTAGATTACAATGTAATAAAGAAACTCGTTTTATATACGAGCGAAAGGTTGAGAGAAGAAATTCAAGCATAGAGAAAGGCATAGCACGCAGGTTGTATTTAAAATAAAAAAAATCTAAGACCATAACCATTCACCGCTGGACGTGTTAATTAATCAATTAATAAAGTGATTAATTGTATTTAAAATAAAATGAATTTTAAACACACATAATTAAACATGTGGGGTCATTAAAGGAAAACTACGCAAAAAGTTTGGCGGTTCTATTGACTGTTCAACGGACAGGGTCAAGGGGAGGCTACCCTTTATAGGGTGTCGAGTGGCGTTCCAACCCAAAAATTTAGTACTGTAATCAGGTTAGTTCCCAGGAAAGATAGGTGGGTCCGGTGTGACCATTTAAGTACCAAGTCTTTCCTAGCTAGAATGTCCCACTGACCGTTAACAGCTCAAAATATTTGGATATGATTTTAAACAATTTGAAATCCTAATTTTAAGTTTCAACTCTTGAATCATAAATTTTGAAACGACTAAGGTTTAACTTTTAAACTTTATCTTTTTACCCCAACAACTATCCTAAAATAAGAATAGTCAAGGTTTAACTTTTAAACCTTATCTCTAGAGTATCAACAATCATCTTATTTTTAGGAACGATCAAGGTTTAAATTTTAAACCTTATCTCTAGAGTTCAAGATATTTTATTTTGAATCCTATTAAATTTGATAAAGATCTTATCTTTAATTTGCAACTTTTGCAAATCCTATCAATTTTATTAAAGATTAAATATTTGATTTTAAAATTATTAAATTTAATAAAGATCTTATCTTTTATTTGTAACAATTACAAATAATATTAAATTTAATAAATATAAATTAATTTGTAACTCCTACAAATCACATTAATTTTTAAAAGATCACATACAATGCAAATCCTATTAAAATTAAATAGAATAAATTATTTAAATTTGTAACTCTTACAAACTTTAAATTTAACAAACATTTAAAATTTGATTTGTAACTTTTACAAATCGAAAATATAATATTAAAATCAAATATTTTATTTGTAACATTTACAAATAAATACCACGATGACTAGGTTTTAACTTTTGAATCCTAGTTTTCATTACGGCTAGGGTTTAACTCTTAAACTTTCTAAACACAATCTCGCATGAACAATTCATATTAGAAAGAGAAAGCATATAGACATACATTGCATACAACCCTTGATTTTAATTTAATTAAACGAACATAAAATTAACATGCCTTATAATTAGAACATATATAAAACAATCACCATTGCAACATACAACATGTTCATATAATAAAGCACATCCTAAAAAATATGTTCTTTAATTAAAATGGTGAGAAAAATGATCAATATACACAAAACAAAATTAAATTGATACTAACTTTCAAAAAGGTGCAACCTTTGCAACATATCTCGTAAAAATGCAACCTTTACATAATATTTCAATAAAAATGTAACCTTTGAATCATATCTAAGAAAAGAGGCAACCTTTGCAAGAAGATTCAACCTTTACAATTCTTTTCATAAAAGAATTTTTTTCACATGTTTTTTTAAAACAAACATTTGCCCAAAATACGGTTTTGCAACCAAGCTCTGATACTGTTAGGGAATCCCTAGTGTATGAGCAGCGGAAATACAAGGATTCCCATAGGATTTGCAAAGCGTCGTGTTTCAAAGCATAAGACAAACACAAAAAAAATATTGCGTTTTAGGATTACCTCTTGAAGAATATCGAAGCAATCGTAGCCTCGTCCTTCAGGAGTCCACACGAGTACTCCCACCAAAAATGCTACACCTTCGAAATGCTAGTTTGACAACGTGTAGCTTTTGTAACTTTTGCGTATTTTGTGTCTCTTTTTGGGTAGCCTCCTATGAGTATTTTATGCTCTATTTATAGGCTTAGGTTTGACCTAATTTGCTCTCTAAAGAGTGGGCTCCTTACTCATTCTAAATGAGTTAGGCCCAATAGTTTTATTTTAGTCCAACTAAAATAAAAAACTATTTTATGACGGGCTTACTCTATGTGTGTGACCCTATAGGTAAAATACTCGGTTATATTAATAATAAACTATTTTATTATTAATATAAAATAAGAGCGGCATCTAGCAATGCATCATTATGTCTGAATATTATTTATTATCAACATAACCTATAAGTGATAATTATTTTATATGTTTGTTCCTTTTGTCACGATATCCTAATTGGGCCCAAGGTATGGACGCGTCATCCTTGTACGGTCCAATTTATTTTACTTGATACCGGAGTAGACTTTATCCGAATAAATATCTAATATTTATTATTTTTAGCATGACCATGTATTTCCTTAGTCTCACTCTATCAAGTGACCCATAGATATCACTCCTGTCACATAGAAGAGACAAATCCCATCTACATCACCCACATCCCTCTACATAATTTGTTCATTGCCTAACCACAACCTTTATAATCCTCTTGTTACAGAAGACGTTTGATTGTATTAAAACAACAAACTCCTTATGTAGGAATCGTAGTGACTGCAGGTCAAAGGACTACATATACCATTATCACATTGAGAATCGTTTATGACATTCATGTAACGATCCATACAACGTTCTCATAGTGGGTCTGTCCAGTACATCATTACTCTTAATGTGTACCCATGTGAAGACTTAATATCATTTATATCCATGATCTGTGAGATCAGATCATCAGTACACTCACACACTAGTCTTAATGTATTTACATGTCCCCACGTAAATACTTGACTAGGGACATTTTAGGAATAACTCTCATATCACCTATTACTCCAAGGATAAATAAAGGTTGTTAAACTATTTAACAAAAAATGACTTATTCAAAATGATGCGTCCTATATAGGCTTTTAGTGCATATTTCCAACAGTGGTACTTAGAAGATACCTTAGAATCCTCTTCACTGTAGACAGGTGTGAATCCTTGGGATCTGCTTGATATCTTGCACACACACACACACTGAACATTATATCTGGTCTTCTAGATATTAAATACAACAGTGATCCAATCATTCCTTGATATAGAGTCTGATCAACTGATATACTAGATTCATCTTTACTAATAGTGAAATTTGGATGCATTAGAGTACTCATGGGTTTGGCATCAGTCATTTTAAATATTATGAGTAACTCTTTGTTATACTTCTGTTGATGATTAAAAATTTCCTCATCAATCTGTTTAATCTATTGACCAAGAAAGAATTTGAGTTCGCCCATCATGCTTATCTCAAATTCAACCTGCGTGGTTTTTACAAAATCTTTGCACAGCCTTTATTTCGTAACACCAAAAACAATGTCATCTACATAAATTTATACTATAATAAAGTGTTTATCTGAGCCTTTTCTAAATAAAGTTGTATCAACCTTTCCTCTAGTAAAGCCTTTTGATTTGAGAAAAGAATTGAGTCGATCATATCAAGCTCTTGGTGCTTGTTTCAGACCATACAGTGCTTTACTAAGTTTAAAGACATGATTTTCTAAAGTTTTGTCTTCAAACCCAGGAGGTTGTTTTACAAAAACTTCTTCAATAAAACCATTTAGAAAAGCGCTTTTAACATCCATCTGATATAACTTAATTCCCTTAAAGGAAGCAAAGGCAAGTAAAATCCTTATAGCTTCAAGTCTAGCTACAGGAGCAAAGGTTTCAGTAAAGTCTATAGCTTCTTGTTGATTGTAGCTTTTCCTTGTTCCTTACGACTTTTCCATCTTTATCCAGTTTGTTTCTGAACACCCATCTTGTTCCAATGATGCTTTTGTTCTTCAGTCTTGGAACTAGGGTTCAAACTTTGTTTCTTTCAAACTGGTTTAATTCTTTTTGCATGGCAATGATCCAATCTAGATCTTCCAGGGCTTCCTCAATAGTCTTAGGTTCAAAGTCTGAAACCAATGCCATTGATGATTGGTTCTGGATCCTTGATCTGGTTCGAACTCCTTCAGTTTGATCTTCATTGATGAGCTCTGAAGGATGATAAGCTTTGAATTTCCAATCTCTTGGTTTTTCCTCTTCAGATGCAGTCTGGTTGTCTAGTTCTTATTGTTGTGGGGAAACAGAGTCCGAAGGTCCAAGTCGTTCTTTAGATTGCATGATATCCTCAATGGTTTGAGTCCTTGTATTGAAAACTCTATAAGATTTTAATGTATTTGAATAGCCTGAAAATACCTTTGTCACATTTTGAGTCAAACTTTCCAAGTTGATCTCTTATGTTTAGGATATAGCATGTGCATCCAAATGGATGAAAATATGAAATGTTAGGTTTTCTTCCCTTCCACAGTTCATAGGGAGTCTGATTCGGTATTGGTCTGATAAAGACTCTGTTATAGATATAACAAGAAGTGCTTACGGCTTCTGCCCTAAAATATTTTGGCAAATCATTTTCACAAAACATTGTTCTAGCCATCTCTAAAAGGCTTTTGTTTTTCCTTTCCACAACACCATTCTGTTGAGGTGTTATTGAGAAGAAAATGTGTGAGAGATGTCAGTTTTATTACAAAATTTTTCAAAGATTTCATTTTCAAATTCTCTACCATTGTCATTTCTTATTGTACCAACACAAATTCCTTTTTTATACTGGACTTTCTTACAAAAAAAAATTGAATACTTGTGCAGACTCATCCTTATGGGCTAGGAAATAAACCCATGTCATTCTGGTGAAATCATCAACAATAACAAAACCATATCTTTTTCCAGTAAGACTCTAGGTTTAGGATGGTTTGAACAAGTCTAAATCTAACAGCTCAAGTCGTCTGGTTGTTGAAACAACATCTTTGTTTGTAAAAGAAGATTTGTGTTGTTTCCCTTTTTGACATGCTTCGCAGGGTTGAGTTCCATTGAATGAAATTCTAGGAAGTTCCTTAACTAACCGTTTTTTGTTGATTTTAGAAATATGTTTCATGCTAACATGTGCAAGCTTCTTGTGCCAGATCCACTTTTCTTCAGATGAAGAGAAGAGACAAGTTACATTTTGACTGTCCAGCTCACCCAAATCAACCTTATAAAGGTTGTTGTGTCTATTGGTTGAGAATAGAGTAGTTCCATTAGCATTGATGATTGTGCACTTTTCTTTATCAAAAGAAACTTTATAACCACTGTCACAAAATTGACTTATGCTTAGTAGGTTATGTTTCAAACCTTCAACAAAATAATTATTCTCAATTACAAAAGAAGGAATTTTACCAACTTTACCAATCCCAAAGATCCATCCGAACTAGTTTCTTCCAAAAGTAACTTTTCCTCCTTTAAACTGTTCCTAGTTTAGGAACATAGACCTTCTGCCTGTCATGTGATACAAGCATCCATTGTCCAGATACCAGAAGAGATGCTTTGCTTTTGTCCTCAAGCACATCTGAAATGAGAACGATCATTGTTTTTGGTACCTAGAACTTTTTGGGTCCTGTAGAGTTAGTTGTCTCAACACTTTTCCCTTTTCTTTGGACAGTCTTGAATCACATGACCATGTCTTTTGCAATAGTTTCATCTGGCATGTTTATGTTCAGGCACAAAGTGCGTTTTTAAACAATCTTTAGTAACATGACCATGCTTCTTGCAACATTTTCACTTAACATGCTTACGTTTAAATTGGAAGGATGTAGAGGGGGTATTCTTTACTCTAGAATCAGTTTCTTCAACAAAGCCTAGACCAACCTTTTTGGAACTTCCTATTGATCGTCCCATAAGTTTATAAAGATTTTCAGATATTAACAAATTTGGCCAAGTCTGTAGTAAGAGAACTTACTTCTTATTGAAGAGACTTGATTTCCTTATCTTGTGAGATACAACAGGAGTCTGAACTGTTAAGTTTAGTTTTTAGAAAATCATTTTCCTCTTTTGAGTTTGTGTATCTCCTCAAGATTCATCCTTTCTTTCTCATCAAGCTCCTTGAGAAGTTCTTGATCTAAATCCTTTTTTTTCAGTTCAGATATTTTATCTTCATATGAAGAAATAGTCTCGAACTGTTTCTTTTTCAACAATTTATAATTCAAAAGGATTAAAAAATCTTTGAAAAGAGCTTCATAGTTTTCTTGGAGTTCAGACTGATTTACCTTTTCTATTTCAGAGTCATTTGAACACGATTCAAATTCTGAATTAGTGTTAGCATTAAGACAGATCTGAGTAGTCTCAGTTTCTTCTTCAGACTCATTAGAACTGGTTGAGTCTTCATCATCCCAAGTGATGAGTCCTTTTTGTTTCTTGAAGAAACTTTTCTTCTCTCTTCCATTTTTTTATCTTTAATCAGAAGAGGACATTCAGTTTTTATGTGTCTTGGTTTCCTGTAGTTGAAATATTCTATGGCAGATTTGTCAATTTTAAACTTAAATGAACTTTTACCTTTAGGTTCTCTTCTATTGAACCTTCCTCCTCCATTTTTCTTCTTCTTCAAAAGTCTGTGGAATCTTTTAGTTATAAGGGTTAGTTCTTCATCAGTGTCCTCCTCCTCTCCATCAGTTGCAAGATCTGAGCTAGTTGATTCTTCAACTCTTAGCTCTTTGCTTCTCCTGGGAGTCTCTTCGGACTTCAGGGCAATGTTCTTTGAGGATGAAGGCTTGGACACCTCCTTCTGGTTAAGCTCTCAGAACACCAAGGAGTTCATCCAGAGTAAAAGTGTTGAGGTCTTTAGCTTCCTCCATTGCGACACACTTTGCATCAAACTTTTCTGGCAAACAGCCCGGAATTTTTACGTTGATGTCTTTAGTTGAGGGGGTGGACCCCAGTGATTTAAGCCCGTTGAGGAGAGTTTGGAATCTTCCAAACATCTGATCTACAGACTCATGGTCTTCCATCTTGAAGTTATCGTACTTCTTAGTCACAAGAATTTTCTTGGACCTCTAAACATTAGAAGTACCTTCGTAGTTGCGCTAAAGAGCATCCTAGATTTCCTTTGCTGTTTTGTAGTTGTACACCTTGTTATACTCAGATTTACTTAAAGCACAAATCAAAAGGTATCTAGCTTTAGCATTTAACTCCATCTTCTTGGTATCTGTTGTGGACCATTTATTTTTAAGGGTTGGGTTTCCATCTTTGTTTGCATGCTCTGGATTGTCACATTTTGTGATTATTCCCCACAGTTCATACTGTGTAGACTTGATGAACATTTCCATCCTGTCTTTCCAGTAACAATAATCTTCACCAAAGAAGGTAGGTGGTCTGTTTGATGATGCTCCTTCTGGAATGAGCTGATCTTGAGAAGTTAAGGCCATAGATCTTGTACCTTTTTACTCGTGAGAGTAATTAACCCAACAGGACAAGCTCTAATACTAATTGATGGTATAGAGTTAGACTTAGAGGGGAGGTTAAATAAGTCTTAAACTCTTTTGTAGAAAATTCTATAGACCGCTTTAGTGAAATATCCAATTTTAACAACTAGAGAAAGGGAACAGAAAAACACGCAGCGGAATTTATCCTGGTTCACTTCCAACTCAGAAGCTACGTCTAGTCCCTTCAGACCGAAGGATTTTTCACTATTATAAAATGCCTTTACAATCTGCACCAGCCCAGTGCATAAGTATTCTTGACTCCAGCCACTTTTGGCTTATCCCGAGTATTCTTGACACTAGCCACTCCCGGCTAAAAACTCAAGTATTCTTCCAAAAGCCTCTTTAGGCCACAGTATTTCCCAACACCAACAAATTCTGGCAACACACCAAAATGTACAATGTGATAGTAGAGAAAGTGTTTGAAATTACAACCAAATAACTCAGAGTACAAAGATATGAACTGATTACAGGGTACACTGAGTTACAGACTACTATAAGTCACGGTTTGCACTAAGCAAAACTACAAAGAGGACTTAAGTAGTGAATACAAGAAATTAGAAACTTTAAGAAAAAGTCTATCAGACTTTGGTTTCTAAAAGAGAGAATTCAAGTATATGAACAACGTAACTACGTAGCATGTATATTGGAACTTCTAACCCTTGAATTCTGAAGTTTCTTGTATTTATAGTCCTTCTAAAAATATCTATTGGTTAGCTTCGAAAGATGTTGGTTTCTTAAGGATTGCGCTATCAGTGAGTGTAGACACATGCTTCAGATAAGTGTCCTTACCTGGGCAACTTCAAAAGTCTTCAGCAAAATATCCATTTTGCTTATGTACTTTAGGAAAACACGTACACTCTATAGCAGTTGACCTTAGGCTTTCCGTTTTGATCAAGTTTAGCTTTTCTAACACCTTGAGACATGTGAGGCAATTTTCTTGATACGCTTTGAGAAAATCTTCAACTTTTTCATTGATTGCCTCTTTAATGCTAGCTTCAGAAAAGACATGAGAAAGTTCATGCAACTTCATTTTTGGAAAGGAAAGATCCTTTTCAAGAACTTGAAGAGTCATAGATCTTCTCGTGGTCTGAAGACACAAAGAGAGACTTGATCCAGTGAAGCTTAAAAAAATACAGACTTCTTTGTTTCAGAAGCGAATTGATTTTTATGGACTCCCTCTTTCTTTTACAAATGGAGCTCTACGGACTCCTAACACACTTCAACAAGATTGTTAGATAAACAAACAGTACAGACTTCATTTTAGTTAAGAGTTTTGATGTGCATTATTAATAAATCACATGGGGTTCAGACTGCTCAACCATGAGTTCAAACTTTACTCTAACAACTATCATGCTAAACTACTAAAAAGATTAGGATTTATAACACAATAAAACCAAATAAAAAGTTCTAACACTATCATGCTAAACTACTAAAAAGATTAGGATTTATATACATACCTTTTAATAGCTTGATCACAAAAATTTAAAGGTTTATAGCAAGGTAAAAGTGAAAGATAGCAAACTAAAACTGAAAGATAGCAAAATAAAAGCAGTAAGCATACTCAACAGCATGCACACCACGGTTTTATAGGTTGAAAATCCCATTTTTGTTTTGTTTCAGTGCCTGTGTCAGTCCCCCAAGAAATTCGCATATTCATATCACAAAATGCAAAGGACGTGCAGCTTGTTGCCACGTGTCAGCCATGTATCAATTTTGCATGGCTAACCTACGAAACCCTCTATCACCGACAAGACAAGCCTCTAATTTTTGCATGGTGAGTCTGCGAATTTAGCTGACTGACTTGACAATGCATGGCTGACACTACTATCTCGCATATATGACACGTGAATTTGCTGGGCTGATTTGACATTGCAACTGACACTGAAATTTCGCATATAAAATATACGAATTAGTCAAAAATATTTTCACGTGTCATGCCAATAAAATTTCGCATGTTAGTATTGTGAAATTGAAAAGATGATATGACACATCTTGTCCATGAAATATTTTTGGAACCGCCACAAACAGTAAAATATTTTTTTTGGTACCATTTTAAAAAAAACCCATGGGTTCTCCCCTTGCCATCACTTCTCACGCACTACAAAAGCTCAACATAATTCACGTTTTTAAGAAAACCAGAATTGCTTTTCGTCAAAACATGTATTAACTCATACTTCGATGCAATATCCTGTCCACGTACATATAAATCAACGGACCAATTTTCATTATAAAACCTAAGAGCGAATTTACTCAAGTTTTAGAGGAGTACCCCCTAAGCAAGGTTGTAAACAAAAGCTAAACTTAAAGTGTTTAATTCAGACATCATTTCTCTAGTTTTTATTTTCTATTTTTTAAAAAATTTTCTGAATTTTTTATTTTTAAAAATATAAAAAATTATAAAAATATAAAGACACTATTAATTTTCTAATTTAAAAACTAAAAAACATATTTAAATATAGCGTTTCATTTTATTTCTTATTTTTAATTTTTTAAAAAATAAATAATATATTTTTCATTATAAAAAATTAAAATACCCACTTATTTTTACAATAGAAAACTTAAAAAAAAACCATTTTAAATAGTTTTCTAATTAATGTTTTTTTAAAGAGAAATTTTAAATGTCATTTTTTATTTTTCAAGTATTTTCTTTTAAGCATTAACTATATAAACATATTTTCTATTTTCCCATATATTCTTAAAAAAAGCCTATTTTTCCTAAAACACATACCACCTACTACCTAATAGTTACTTCTAATTTTTGTACTTGCATAAAAATATTCTTTTCCTACAATGCTTGGCGCTAATTTTAAAAATAAGAGACTTGACTAAACTTTTAATCACTGTTCAACGCTTTAATTTCCCAGATTCCATTTGGGTAAAAATTGAGCCGTTAAAATTTTCAATTTTTACAATTTGAATTGATTCAACATTTTATGCTTAAAATTGAAGTCATTATATCTACTTTTCTGTGCAAAATATCTATGAATTAATATAGTCATCTCAATATTAAGCCAAAGAAATAATAAAACGCATCTAGCAAATTGCACGCACTAGCACACTCCCTGGTCTAGAAGGATTTACAACAAATTCAAAGTCAATTTGCAAAATATCAATGCGCACAACTAATCGTTGCAACCGTGAAAGAATTTCCAATCAAATAGAAAAATATCAGTTCATTAAAATAAGGAATGTTAAGGTTCATCCTATTCAAAATTTAACCATCTAGATGATTGACCAGACAATGGCTTGGCATTCAAATACCAGACACCAACCTTGGAGGAACTCAGTTTTACCATACATACAAGACAACCCCAGTAGATTTTAGGGCACATTCTTAATTACGTCCACTGAAACCATGTGAAAAGGCGGTTAAAAGGGCAAGTATGGTTAAGTTAGACGATTTCCACCCCCACATAGCCCAAGGAAGAGAACACTCTGATCGCAAGTGACCCGAATATGCAAAAGCAAAGGAGACTTAAGATGAGTTGAACCATAAAGATATTTGCATTGAATAGCAGATGGATGCTACTGCAAAGTGCGAACTCCAATCACAAGCTTGCCAAAAACAATGTATGGGTAAAAAATAGTTACGAAGAACCTTGCCGTTAATATTACCTACTAGTTTACAATTAGAAATGGATTAAACCCAGCGCAAAGAGCCGAAATTAATATAAATAAAATTCCTTTAAATAATGCTAGAGTTACTGATTTGAAAAAGCAAACAAAAAATTAGTATGCGAAACAGCTTTTTAATCTATACAAGAATGGCTTCGGCATTACACATGATCATGTATATGCAACACTACTTAAATCGTCTAGAAGCTTGTTAATATAAGATTATGATCCTACTCTATAGTGGAATGAACCAGATTGAACCTTGGAATTTATGTACTACTTAAACTATAATAATTGTATTCGGAACTATTTTATCGTGTTAAATTGCATTTAAGATATATAGTAAAAGCCATGTTCCAAAATTAGTATCAGAGCATATTCATTACAAAGGTAACCTATGGCATTCTTGTTGCTACAAGTTGTACTTCTCAGAATTAAAGTGGTTTTCAAGACTATAAACAACAAGGATTAGGTAAATTCCATTCTTCCATGTTAAATTAGCTCACTGGCTTAGTTTACCTTGAACAGCTCAATGGCCAACTTAAACAGGTCAATCAAAGCAGCTCAAAACAGTCAGTCAAGTACATCAAGAAAAAATAAAAAAACTTAACAATTTTAAGGCTGCCGCTTTCTAAACACCAAGATAACTTCCCGTGAAACAGACTGAAATTTATTAATTTATGGAACTATGATTGACATAAAACATTCTGTTAATTAATGCCACACCGGCTTGTACCATATGCCACATGTGATGAGCTAGGAATGCAACCATTAATCCACATGACACATGGTTTTATTTCCAAGCAAGTATTAGGCGCATTTTCATGAAAGTAGCACTCACCTGAAATAATCAACCTACCTTAGCAGCAAGCAATTTGGAGACTATCCATTTGCCTCTATAAAAACATTCACACAATCAAATTAATCTGACTAAAAAGTCAAAGCCCACCAGCTAGACAAATGAAACAGAAAGCAGCGGAGAGGTCATGCTCAAAGTGAGTGAACAACCTACCTCTTTGCTTCCAGTTCAAGAAACCAGCCAACTGAAATATAAATCCCTCAGCCCACAATTCATAGTACATTAAAGGTTCAATGTCCAAGCTCTCAATAAGGACGAGAACGATTCCCATAATGGTCACGCCTATCAGGCCCGGAACCACCTCCATCTCTATGATTATCTCTGCGTCTATCTCCACCATAGCCACCCCTGTTGCCCCTATATAACAAGAATATTAATCAATATTCAACCACAAAAGAGTAATACAATTTTGATAAGGAAACATCAAACATATATAACAACAATCATTTATGCATTAAAAATACATACACACTCCACAATTGTTGGAAGTACACAGCAAATCACAATCAAAAACCTAACAAAACTTGATAACTATCATTTCATCGTTTCTCATTATTGACTTCATTGGTAGGTAGTAAACTCCATATTTCCATTTACTATTAAAGAAATGAGAAATATAACACAGATCCATAGAAATTTAGCAGACATTATTTTTTAATTAGCATAAGACATGAGTTTAAGATCCAAAAATACACAATTAACATGATGATCCTTCTACAATCAAGTATTTCTTTTGCTTCCATCTTCAGAAATGTTATAAAAACAGTAAACACTGTAATGAGTACCCTGTAGGCGGAGCCCTTGGTGCAGATTTTTCTGCCATTGCAACACTGATTTTGTAACCCCTTAAATCATAGTCTGAAACACAATTTTCATGATTAGTGTTCCATTCTTTATATGAGAAATGTTAATATATTGATAAATAGTAACAACAAAATAGCTTGATGAAGTACTATTATAAAATCCGCCAGCAGAATGTGCTGCAGAGGGGTCTTCATAAGCAAGGCAAGCATCGCCCTTGTTATTTCCATTCTCATCCGTGTAAATCTTTATGTTCCAAGGCCACTGATCTTTATAGCCCCTCTTCTGCTTTATTCTTCCAACCTAAACAGTTAAAACAAACATGTAACAAAATCTCTAGCACGTTCTGCCTCTTCCAACTAAGAAGGCAAAAATACTCTTTATTTCCCAAACTTAAAAAAATAAAGCACAATCACCAAGGACAGATATATCCCATAAAATGTGTTCATGTGCCAAAAAGACAACATGAGTTTACTAAGAAAAACGGAATTTAATTCATATAAAAGATTCACAGAAGAAATTAGAGAAAACCACCCTCTATATAGGGCTTGTGCAGAACTCAAAAGTAAAAAGACCAGAATATTACTTGACCAATGCCTCCAAAAAGGTCCCTTAATTCGTCAACAGTCACATCTGGTGGTAGATTTGATATGTAGATTCTAGAGTTGTCACATGAATCATCACAATTCCCATCACACTGCTTCACCAGAGCAGGGGGCTCAGCAGGAGGTCCACCAAATCCACCTCGATTACCAGCACCATAACTACTGTCATATCCAGAAGGAGGTCCAGCCCTACCACCACCCCGCCCTTCCCCTTGATTGTCCCCACCATAACCACCATTGTTGCCCCCGTATGATGGAGGATATGAATTAGGTCCACCAGTATAACTTGCAGGTGGAGGAACTGCTGCATCTGTTCCATAACTAGCATTCCCACCATAAGAATTGTAAGTAGGAGGGTAGTTTCCACCAGCACTGCCATAAGATTGGGCACTAGGAGGAGGAGCCTGACCATATCCACCATCTTCTCTACCTTGATTACCTCTATATGAACCACCTCTACCATCATTACTACCACCCCTTCCAGTATTATAGTCGTTGCCTCTCCCACCATCATAGTTCCCAGATCTACCTCCTCGGTTATTCCCATAACCTCCACTGTTTCCTCCTCTATTATAACCACCACCACCACTTCCACCACGATCATTACCACTATTGGGAGACGGAGCACCACATTTGTTACATTCAACCCTTCTCGCAAAGTTCAAGTTCCCACAACTATACACAGCAATTTTTTGATCAAATCAAATAGAGAAACATAAGAATCGACAAAAAGTAAAGTTCACAGCTTCAGCTGATAAAAAGATGAGATATTCTCAACATCAAAACAAATAAATAAACAAAAATCAAACAAATAACAAAAACCTTTGGTTAGGGCAACGCCAATCTCCATCTCTGCCACTACCACCGCCGCGGCCGCCACGACCGCCACCTCGACCACCGCGATCTCCACCTTGATATCCACCTCCTCCTCCTCCACCACCACCTGCAGAAATTCATATCAAATTACGAACACGAAATAAAAGAGAATTAATCAATAAAAACAACAGAGGAAAAAAGACAAACCTCGACCGCCATATCCACCGCCGTAACCTCCACCGCCTCCCCGACCACTGCCTCCGCCGCCTCTTCCACCATAGCCTCCACCTTCGTTTCCACCATATCCGCTCCTTCCGCCATAACTTCCACCGTCGTTAGCACCGTATCCGCCACCGTTTCCACTGCCTTTTGTACCGTAGCCTCCACCCCCATCGTTACCACCATAGCCCGCACCGGTGTTGCTTCCTCCATAGCCTACGCCGGCACCGGCACCGGTACCGTAACCACCAGCAGAGCCGTATCCACCACTAGCTCCGTAGGACGGTGGCGCAGAACCCCCGCCGCCTTCTTGACCGTACGCCCCCGACATGATCTGATCTAGGGTTTCTTTGGACCGCGAGAGAGAAAGCAAAATCAGGGCGATTCTCGGATGCGATTTTGTGAAGTAGTGTGAAGAAAGTAACATAAAATGGGCCAGCAACCGTGGCATCGGCCCAATTTTTTTAGAGGTAACGGCCCAACTAATCAATCAGTCAGAAATATTTTGAGTTGGTCCAGTGGTGGTTAGCACAAGTGGTAGAGACCACAAATTACTTTGATACTCAAAACTCAGAATAAATATTTGTATCATAATAATTGAGATTATTTTATACGAAAATTGAATTGGATATTCATTTAGAATAATCGATATAATTTTCTACTTATCTTTCTAATGTATTTCAAAGAATAATAAATAAAAATAAATATATTGAATATTGAATATCTTAATAATAGAAAACTCAATAACTTCTTTAGCTAATACTAATGGACTCATTTTTTAATTAAAAAAGTACTTATTTTAAATTTTAATGTGTTTGTTTAAAGTTTTAAAAATAAGCAGAAACTAAAAATAAGTAAATTTCTGCTTATTTTAAAAAGCAATTCTGATTTGCTTATTAAAAAAGTATTTATGAAGAAAACATTTTTTTAAAAAACACTAACAAATAAGCTCAAACAAACAGACCGTCACATTTAACAATATCTTAATAATATTATTAGGGTATTCTCACCGTTATATTCCATAAAATATGTTTATTAATTGATTCCTTAACATCCCTCCATAACAATAAAGCTTTGATGTTATGTTTAGATTAATGGAAGACAACAAAATAGAGATGGAAAGATGTATCATTATTTGAGTTGGAAAAGTATTGATAGAATCTAATGGAAAGGAATGAAATTTTATCTATCATATTCTATTACTTAAGTTTAATTTCAAATAACAGTAAGGATTATATCAGAAGTTAACAATTAAAATGCATTTCGCTCCATCATTTTTCCAAACAATGCAATGGTATTTCTACTATGTTCCATTATATATTATTCCATTGTCTTCCATTAATCCAAACATACCCTAAAAATGTGACCTAACACATAATTATTATCATCCTTAAAAACATGTTTAATGTCCCCCTCCAAACCACATAATTGGGTGCGTATAGCTTATATTTCATGTTTGTTTATGTCATGGTAATCATGTTAGCTAGTTAAATATATCATGCCATTTATTAGTTAGATATCTAGATCCGGAAAAGATCTGATAAAGACATAACATGAAAATTCTTTATAGTCTAAATGTAGAATCTCTGTAAAATTAAAAACTAGTCCTTTCATTTTGCGCATCCTGATCAAGCCTTATTGAAAGTGCATATCGCAATGTTTGTTTGTAATTTTTCTGTCTCTCATTCCCTTATCCCTCTCCTCTCTCTCTATATATATAGGTTGTTTTTATGGATGTGTTACATTCTTGGAGAGAAACTAGAATTGAATTTAATTGTCATAAAGTGAATTTGATTAATTGATTTATTGAGTACAGGACCAATATTTGTACTAGTGAAGGCAGCCAAACTAACAGTGATGATGAAGCATAACAATAACTGTTAATTACATGTAACAAACTACTCTAACATTCATTTTCTAGTTAAGCAACTATTTTTTTATACCTAGGGGATGGCTTGAGATTTCAATTTGTTAGTTTAGAAGAGTTACAAAGTTGATCTATATACTTTTTTCCTATTTTGTATTTTAATGTATACTAGTTTGTTAATGAAGAAGCAAAGTTTTAATAATGACAAATATTAAAAAATGGATCAACCGTGAAGGCAAACTAATAGAGAAACATGGACCAACAACAATGTAAAGATCATCAAGTCAAAAAATAAAGAAATAAATCAATAGACTTTGGAATTTAATGTAATTTTTCTCAAACATAGTCTAGCCTTAAAAATTCATTAAAACCTGTTAGGCCCTTTATAAGTAAATATTATAAGAGGAGAGCCAAGACTTGGCTTTTTAATAGAACTGGATTATTTTTAGCAATTAATAATTATTTTAGCAATTATTTTGAAAGCGTAACTAAAGTGTAACTACCTTTAAGAAGTTATTAGCAGAATAAAAAAAGAGAAGCAAGATAGAGGGTAGGTAGTTTTTGAGTAATTTAGGGAAGGGAGAGACTAAGCTCTCGAACATCTTAGGAGGAAACCTTGGTACTAAATTAGTTTTACTCAATTTCTTGTGTAATTTGTAATTCTGTATCAGTTCAAGTGAATAAAATTCAATTCTTATTCTCATATCAGTTAGGGTCTATCAACTGGTATCAAAGCAACAAGTTTTTGAAGACCATTCATGGTGTCGATGTGCAACATGAATGTAACATCCCAGATATTTGTAGAAAAATTATGTGTAGTGGAAAATATTAATAATTGGTTTAAGGATTTATTTGATATTTTTATGAATTATTGGGCAATTATAAATAATTAAATATTGTGAATGTAAATAAATTTATTGATTGGTTAATTATAAAAGGGTTAAATGAGGTGTGATTAGAAGAAGAGAAAAGTTTAATTAAAACTTTTAATGAAATTGTAAAGGAAATGAGAAGTGACCGGTTGGGGAAATGATCGGTTACCCCTGAGTTTTAAATAAAGGTTTCTTTCTCTTTCCTTAATCATTCACTCAATCATTCACTCTCTTACGAGAACCTTCTTCTTCTTCATCTGTTTCTTTTCTTCTTTTCCTTCCTCTATCGCTGCGAGCTGTATGCTCTGAGGGGAGGTCCATTTCGCATCAAAACCTTAAGATAATTACATTTCCGTGACCGTGGTTTCAAGGTAACAGAACGAACACTGGAGGACTGATTGATGAAGCTGGTGCTGGATCCGGAGGTGGAACTATGAACCTAGCGCTTAGAGGACGTAATCGGCACTAAGAGCAGAATGTTGAAGTTTGGAACCGAGGTAAGGGGGTGTTCAACTTATAATTAATTAGAATAGGACATATTTTGGGTCCGAGACGTTGAACTGATGGTGAATATAATAAGAAGATATTACTGAATGAAAATTGTATGTGTGCATGTATACATGTGTGAATATGGACACCGATCGGTTGAGGATCATGTGTGTGGCTTAAGATGATTATGAGTTTGAAATATTTGATGCTGTGATAATCGGTGTATAGTGACAATGTGATGCCAGGCTTGACAAGCAAGTCACCCGTGTGATGAGTATGTGATGTTAATGGCCACTTATGATATGATGAGAAATGTGAATATGTATGATTGTGTGGTATGGGACGGCCGACGGTATGTATAGCCCCTCATTTCCGGCTCCCGTGGTTTTTATACCCAGTTGAGCTACCCAGTGGTCAAGCAGGACCCAATGGTCGAGGTGGAGAGTCAAGCAGGACTCGGTGAACCAAGCAGGGTTCACGGGGTGTCAAGTAGGACCCCCAGCTGAAGGCCGATCCTTTAGTATCCGGATACTAGGCGTCGATTTTATGTGAGAGTCGGTTGTGACAATTGATGAATTATTAGTTGTGATGTGTGTATTTGCTGAGTGCAGTTTGCTATATTTGCCGAGTGTAGTTTGCTATACTTACTAATTGTTATATTTGCCGAGTGACTTGCATTTTGATGATAAAGTAATCGGACGGAGTTTATACTCATATTTTGTTATTTAAATTCCGTTCTAGATTAATTATGATGCTAAACACTCACCCCTTGTTGTGGTTTTCAATTTAGTAACCAGTGACAGGGAAGAGGTCGGAGCCCTAGAGGCGCGCCAAGCGGAGGAGTGATGCCAAGGCACCGAGTGATTTGAATGAATTGTGTAATATATATATATATTGAGTTTTCTGTGTGATGCTACATGATTGTGTTAAACTAATTTTGAATTGGTATACCGACTGATGTGAATATGAATTTATGTTGTTATGTGATCGGTATTAATTTTCATGTTTGCTGTAGTAAAGTCGATTACCGGGCGAATCTAGCCGAGTGGATTCCGTCTTGTCCGAGCGAGGGCCGGTTGATTTGGCGCCTATCTCACTCGTGAGCATCCCTTGCCCTTTCCGAGTGAAGAATAACTGAGAGATCCACTTCCGAGTGGAAGGTTAGGGTGTCTCCGAGTGAGCTATGGCCGAGAGAATCACTTCCGAGTGAAGAAAGATTAGAGTATTTCCGAGTGAAGATTAGAGTGCTTCCGAGTGAAGGTTAGGGTATTTTCCGAGTGATACATGACAGAGAGAACCCTTTTCTGAGTGAAGGTTAAGCTGTTCCCAAGTGAGAGATGACTGAGTGGACCCCATTTCCGAGTGAAGCCAAACTGTTAATTTTCCTTGCATGTCTCGCGTTTCACTCCGGTTTGAAATGTAGGATTCGCTCAAGCGAGTCGGATCTCGCCTAAGTGACCTTCTCGGGTTTCACCTAAGCGAATCAGGGTCTCGCTCAGGCGAATGACCCCCTGTCTTCTTTTTCTCCTTTCGCTGATTCTATTCAATCACAATTTATTAATGGATTTATTTCCGATCGGTTATTACTTTGAGTATGCTTTTATTATTTTGAATGTATTTAAGAAAAGTAAATATTATTTTATATTAAGACCGAGTTAATTTTTATTAAACGTAAAAAATAATTGTGAAAATGATTAAACGATTATAATTAAATGGAAAATTGACGTGGGTCGTCCCAGTTGGTATCAGAGCGGTTCTTTCTAGAGCCGGGTGTATGGGTGAACCCAGTGAATTGTATTGAGTCCTATACGGGGCTGTTTTTGCATTCTATTGCCTTGTGCTTGTGGTTGTTTGTGTAGCTTGGCATCATTCCCTTGGCACTCCAGCGACGTTGTATTTTATATGTGTGAGGTAAATATCCGACTCCCTGGTAGAGCATTGGTTATTAATGGTGATGTGTTTGTTCATTGTAGAATTACATTATGGCTGAAGGGACTAGTTCTGGTGGAGATGACTTCATCTCAAAGCTTTCCCAATTGATGAGTAGGACTGAATCTGGTCCCACTCTTGATAAATTCCTGAAAAGGAATCCCCCTTCCTATAAAGGAGGGCATGATTACGATGGGGCGTATGTTTGGATAAGGGAAATCGAACAAGCTTTTGAATATTTCGAGTGCTCGGAGGAGTAGAAGGTTCAGTTTGCTACTTACCAGTTGAAGGACGAGGCTAGGATATGGTGGTCTCGGACTAAGGTACATATGAAAGCGGCGAGTGAACCGCTAATGTGGGTGAATTTCCGAAGGAGGTTTCTTGTCAAGTACTTCTCGGTTAATTACAAAATCCAAAAGAAAATGGAGTTTTTGAGGTTGGAACAGGGCCGAATGTCAGTGGCCGAGTACACTACTAAGTTTGACGAGCTGTGTGACTTCTATCACCCTTTCTCATTGGAAGGAACCGAGGGTAGTAAGTGTGCCAAGTATGAGGCTGGATTGCGAATTGAACTTTGTAGTGTTATTGTGCCGATAGAGATTCGGGATTATCCGACTCTGGTAAACAAGGCTAGGCTGACTGAGGAAGTGCAATTACAGAGGACATTTCAGCCGAAAGATAAGAGACTGCTGAAGGCAAGAGAGTTCAACTTCAAGAGGATGGGTCAGTTCTTTCATGGCAGTAAGTCTTCCGCTACGTCTTCTTCCTCATCGGGTCGGGGTTCCACTGGCCGTTCTGGTAGTCAGTCGGGTAGCCGTGCGTGCTACAATTGTGGCCAAGAGGGCCATATTGCAAAGTACTGTCCGGCCAGTCTGAACGTTTGTTTCCAATGTGGACAACCGGGACACCTTAGCCCCGATTGCCCACAGAGGCAGCAACCGAGTAGGCATGGCAACCGAGCCAACACTTCTGGGACTCAGGGTGCTAATTTTCCGAGAGAAGGTAGAAGCGGTGCTGGTCATGGAGGCCAACACTCGGGGAAGCCTGATGCTTAATCCAATGGCGCTCAAAATGTTATGGCCGGGCGAGTATTTGCCTTTGATGCTTCTGAAGTTGCAAGGACCGACAACTTGGTGCAGGGTAAGTGCTTTATTCATGGCTATATGGTGGATGTTATTCTATTTACTTTGGAGGGTCGGTATAATCTTATGCCGAGTGATATTCCGATAATGTACGAATTCCCTGATGTATTTCCGAAAGAAATTCCGGAGTTACCTCCCAGTCGGGAGATATATTTTTCCATTGACTTGATTCCCGGGGCCGAGCCTGTGTCCCGTGCGCCTTATAGGATGTCTTCGGTGGAATTGACCGAAGTGAAGAAACAAATGAACAAGATGCTAGAGAAGGGCTTTATCCGACCGAGTGCTTCACCATGGGGCGCTCCGGTACTATTGGTAAAGAAGAAGGACGGTAGTATGCGGATGTGTATCGATTACCGACAGTTGAATAAGTTGACGGTGTAAGAATGCCTGTATAAGTTGAAGGTAATGGAAGAAGGGTGGTTAGTAATAATTTTTAGTGATATAATTGGCGAGGTGATAATTCCCTCAGGAAAGGATTAAAAGAATGTATTATATGAATGATGATCAAGTACGTGATAAAAGAAGTAGTAAGTGAATGACATTTAAAGGAGTGATTAAAAAGTAATTAAGTAGATAGATAATGAGGATGAAGAGAAGTTTTACCGAGTCGTTTGGACTTTGCACTGATATTAGTGTTACGTGGGAATCATAGCGGCTGGCCACCGTGGGTTCCTTTTAACATTAATTCATTGTGAAGTTGCCAATAGGCATAGGTAAATGGATTATAATGTAAATAGCTTGCATATCAATCGGTGATATGGATAGTTGGACTGTATACCCGACTTTCACCCGGCTTAACTATGAAGTGTTGAACTCTTGAGACTGATCACCTAAGGTAGTTGCACTAGTGGTTGAGGTCGTGTGAATTCGAGGAGACAGGCGTGTTTTAGCCAATCTTGAGTGATCATATTTAGAGAAGAGAAGTGTATAATTCGTATTTCTGAAGTCGGTAAATGATTAGAGATGGGGAACAAATAGAGATGAGATTTGGTAACTGACGAATAATGAGTATAGAAAAGTAAATGTTGACATGGTAGTCGTTATGAATTACTGCTAGATTTTGAGGAGAAGGGATGGCCTTAAAAGGAAATCAGAAATCTTACAACTGAAAGATCATTCGGAGTTGCGTCACTCGGAAATCTTACAACTGAAAGGATCATTCGGAGTCGAAGAGAATCTCGAAGACGAACCGAGCACAAGCTCTCGGCAACTTTGAATATGGCCCGAGCACAGGCTCTAGGCAACCTTTATGACACCCGAGTACGAATAGAATGAAGGGGTTCATCACTCGGATATTTAATTCCCCCGAAAACTTTTCACTCGAAAATGTATTCATTCAAAGTCAAAGTCTTTCTCTGTTCAGAAGTACTTCCCCTTAAAATGACTCACTCGGTATATTTTTCAATCGGTGTTATACCACACGGAAATCAGAAATCTCACTTGGTGTTATCCCACTTGGAAATGTCTCAGTCGGTGCCATCCCACATGGAAGTGTTGTACTCGGAGACACCCCATTTGGGAAAGTTACACTCAACTCGAAGATACCCCACTCGAGAATTCACTACTCGGAAATATCTCAGTCTGAGAAATACTCATTCAAAATCAAAGTTTTTCTTCGTCCGGAAGTACTTCTCTCGGAAACGTTTCACTCAGAGACGTTTCATTCGGGAACGAGTCACTCGAAGACGTTTGACTCGGAAACGTTTCACTCAGAGACGTTTCATTCGGAGACGTTTCATTTGGAGACGTTTTATTCAGAAACGAGTCACTCGAAGACGTTTCACTCGGAAACGTTTCATTCAGAAACGAGTCACTCGTAGACGTTTCACTCGGAAATGAGTCACTTGGAGACACTCCACCCGGAAGTATGGAACTTGGAAGCGTCTTTACCTGAAAGGTGCTCATTTGAAGTCAGAGCCCCTTTCACTCAGAAGTGGTTCTCTCGGACACGCTTCACTCAGAAATGTCTCCGAGGCCAGGATTCCACTCGGAATTGGTTCTCTCAGTCATGACTCACTCAGAAACATCTTAACCTTCCTACACTCGGAAGTTCTCTCGGTCATACCTCACTCGGAAACATAACCTTCACTCGGAATTTCTCTCGGTCATACCTCACTCAGAAACAGATTCCTTTCTTCACTCGGACAGTCTTATCTCAGACATGATTCACTCAGAAAATGGATAATATCATTAATAGTCTAGATAAAAAAAATGATTATACACGAGAATAAAATTTTTGGGATATTACAGACTACCTACAGGGTATTTTATTTACTTATTATCACTTACAGAACTTCCATACTTCAAAATTTACAAGGTTACTAAAAATAGGGGTGTTACAAGTAACTGCATGGTGACATGGGAATAGGGAGCGAAGCCATAGTCAAATGTGTCCAAAACTGGAATCTCTACAGGAGATAAAAGTGTGGTGAAACCTTTTAATACATTCAGAGGGAGAAACTTCAGAAAGTTAACAGATGCAAAGTTATAATAGAGGTCTAGGAAGGGATTATGTTTCAAGTGTAATGAAAAGTTTGGTCCAGGCCATGTGTATGCAAACAAACAGTTACAAATTTTAGTGTTGGCTGAAGGGGAAGAAGAAATGGATGCAAATGGAGAAACTATGGTGGTTAAGGTTGATGGAGAGCTAAAAGACCTCTAGTTATCTATGTGTAGCATTGTTGGCCTTACACCAAAGAAAACAATTAAGTTATGGGGTAAGATTAGGGAAGAATAGGTCATGGTACTTATTAATTGTAGAGCCTCTCATAATTTCATTTCAGCCACGTTTGTGAAACAACAGGAACTGGATATGTATGCAACCTTTATTTATACAGTTGAGGTAGGTGATAGGAGAAAAATAGATTGTGAAGAGGTATGTCGTAAATTGAAGTTAGGGATGTAGGGTTTAAAAATTCAACAAGATTTTGAAGACCAATAATGTTTTAATAATGACCAAGAAGCTTCAAATCATAAAGACTCAAGAAAAAAATCATAGGACACAATGTAAGGCTTAATAAAGCGTTTATGGCCTAAAAACTATTTTAATCCTTACAAAACCATGCATCCTGATAGGTTGTAATCGATTACTTAATTGCTGTAATCGATTACCATGTGAAAATAAGTTTAAAAATAAAAAAGCAACCTTTCACGAATAATTTTTTAACCTTAGTAATCGATTACCATCCTATTATAATCGATTACAAGTGAACGTTTGAAAAATAGTTTTTAAATTAAATGATGTAATCGATTACCAAGTGTGCAGAACACATGAACCATTGCATCTCTCCATATTTTGAAAGTGAAAAGTCATGGCTCCTCTTAAATCAATCTAAAAGGTATCTTTTCACAAACCATGACCATTCAATGACATCGTTTCAAGGATTTTTCTTTCCTATAAATAGAGATGAATTTCATTTTGTAAAATTACTAATTCTTTCCATTATTTCTTGAAAGAGTTCTTAAAGTCCATATTCTCTTATTAAGTTTTATTAGTGCTTCAATTTGTATCATACACTCTAATAGAGAGAGAGAGAGTTAATTACATAGTTCTTTTCAAGTTCTTGTGTGAGAAAACTTAGGTAAGATAACCCAAGGGTGAAAGTGTTCAAGAGAAGGGTTTCTCTTATGTTATTGAAAGGCTTCACATCAGGGGGAGGAGTCCTAAGGTGCGGAAGTACTTTATCTCTTGTAAAGAGGTGTTGAAAGATTAGTGAAAATCTCAAGGGTTGCTTGAGGACTAAACGTAGGCAGGGTTGAGTGAACCAGTATAAAATCCCTATTTGCAATCTCTTTTCCCTTAAGCTCTTTACTTTTTAAGCACTGTTTTTAATCACTTAATATTGCATGATAAGTTTTTAGAAGAAGAAATTTTATTAAGATAAAAAGTTTTTAACAACTCAGTTTACCCCTCCTCTTGAGTTTCCTAGAGGCTACTTAGGTAACAAGTGGTATCAGAGCTAGATTCTTGTATAAAGTTTAAAAACTTCAAGAAGATCCTATGGCCTCTCTAAATTCCATATTCCTGAAGGAAACTCTATAAATAGGCCACCTATATTTAATGGTGTAAGATATTAATACTGGAAAACTCGTATGAAGAGAACTCTTTGTACCTTAACACAAGAATATGAACTCTTTAGGATGAATGCTAATGAGAACATTCAAGACATGCAAAAATTCTTTACACATATTGTTAATCATCTGGCATCTCTTGGAAAAACTATTTCTAATGAAGATCTGATTAACAAAGTGTTGAGATGCTTAAACAGGTAATGTCAGCCTAAAGTAACGGCTATAACATAATCAAAAAACTTATCAAGCATGACATTAGCCATTCTCTTTGGAAAATTACAAGAGCACAAGATAGAGTTATCAAGGCTAAATCAACATGAAGAAAATGACAAAAAGAAAAAGAGCATTGCACTCAAGGTTGCATCATCATGAAATGATGAAAGTGATATTGAGGATAGTGATTAAGAAAACATTAATGATGATGAACTTGGATTGTTTGTTAAAAAATTTAACAAGTTTATAAAAAGAAGAGGAAGAAAGACAAACTTCATCCCAAAGAACTTCAAAAGGAATGATGAAAACTCTAACATTCCTAGATTCTTTGAATGTAATCAGCCTGGACATATGAAGATGGATTGTCCAATATACAAAAATAAGTTGGAAAAATCTGGAAGGAAAAACTCCAAAGACAAGAAGCCAAAGAAAGCTTACATCACTTGGGAAGATAATGACATAGACTCATCAAATGATTCAGAAAGTGAAGAAGTCAATCTGTGTCTCATAGCCAAAGAAAATGAAAGCGACAATGAGGTCAACGACATAAACTATGAACTTATATTTGATGAATTGCAGGATACCTTCCATGAATTATAGAGAGAATATATTAAATTGGAAAAAATAGTAAAATCTTCTAAAAAGACTATCATCAACTTAGAAAAGGAAAATTCAAATTTGAAACAAGAATTAGAAATAACTAAAGTTGAAAAGCAAAACCTAAAAAATAATTTCAATTCTAAGTGTCTTTCAATTCAAAATCTTAAAAAAGAGTTGAATGTTTTAAGAAATGATATGTCAAAATTTACTCTTGGAAAGAACAATTTAGACATTCTACTAGGAAAACAAAGGTGTTTCTTGGATAAAACAGGAATAGGATACAACTCAGAAAATCAGCAAAAGTTATATAAAAATTTCTTTGCTTATTCAACAAAAACAAGTTCACCTTTCCTGGCATGTTTTCAATGTGGGAGAAAAGGACATAGTGCATCGACATGTCATATAAGGAAAAAATGGTTATATCAGTACTAAAATGATATGGATTGTTAAGGGTACCAAACCCACATCTAACTCATAAGGACCCAAGCAAGTCTGGGTACCTAAAAGTAAATTATAATTATGTTGCAGGACCTCTTAACACAAGGATGGTACATAGACAGTGGTTGCTCCAAACATATAACGGGAGATGCTTCTAAGTTTACACAAATCACTCCCAAGAAAAATGGACATGTCACATATGGAGACAACACCAAAGGAAAAATTCTTGGAATCGGTAAAATTGGCAATGAACCTTATACCTCTATTGATAATGTCTTGTTAATAGCCTTAAGTACAGTCTATTAAGTGTCAGCCAATTATATGATAAAGGATATGTAGTTACTTTTGACTCACATCACTGCTTGATAGAAAACAAAGATAAACAAATAAAACTAATTAGACATAGAGTTAACAATGTGTACATGATTGCCTTTGAAAAATCATCCACTAACCCACAATGCCTTCTTAGCAAGGAAGATGAGTCATGGCTTTAGCATAGAAGAATTGCACACATACACATGGATCACCTTAAGAAGTTAGTGTCTAAAGATCTACTAATAGGATTATCCAATCTCAAATTTGAAAAAGATAAACTATGCGATGCATGTCAAAAGGGTAAACAAGTAAAAGTCTCTTTCAGAGCTAAAAAGGTTATATCACCTCTAGACCCTTACAGCTCTTACACATGGATCTTTTTGGTCCATCTAGGATAATAAGTTTCAGGAAATTATTATGCCTTAGTTATTGTTGATGATTATTCTAGATTCACATGGACATTATTTATTACTTACAAAAATGATGCATTTCATGTTTTTAAGAAACTGGCTAAAATCATGCAAAATGAGAAAAATGAAAACATTATTTCTATTAGAAGTGATCATGGTGGTGAGTTTGAAAATGAACCATTTAGTTACTACTGTGAGAAACTTGATATAAGTCCCAATTTTTCTACACCTAGAACTCCATAACAAAATGGGGTTGTTAAAAGAAAAAATAGATCTCTCACAGAATTAGTTAGAACCATGTTAAATGATCTCAATATACCTAAGTATTTATGGGCTAATGTTGTCAATACTGCTTGTCATGTAATGAACAGAGCCCTAATTAGACCTATCTTAAAGAAAGCACCCTATTAGCTATACAAAGAAAGAAAACCTAATATCTCTTACCTTCATATATTTAGCTGTAAATGTTTTATATTAAACAATGGAAAAGAAAACCTAGGAAAGTTTGATGCTAGACCTGATGAAGGATTTTTTCTTAGATACTCGTCAAATAGTAAAGCATTCAGAATATATAATAAGAAAACAATGACTATAGAAGAGTCAATACATATTACTTTTGATGAATCTAATTCTTTAAAGCCTAAAGAAGAAGCTATTGATGATCTCATAGACTTGATGGAGAAAACAAACCTTGATGATAAAGACCAAGAAAAACAAGATGATTTCAAGGAAGACACACATCCCAATGAACTTCCTAAGGAATGAAGATTCTCAAAGAATCACCTCATCAACAACATTATTGGAGATATCTCTAAAAGGTGTAACTACTCGAAACTCTCTCAAAGATACATGCAATAACATGGCCTTTGTTTTATTAGTAGAACCTGATCCGGTCTGGATACCGGCCCCAAGGTTATCCGGTCTGGATACCGGTTCTAGGGACAAAAGGCCATCTCAGCCTTCCTAGAAGTCAACCAGTATCCCAAGATAATGATCCAGTCAGCAATATATTGAACCAATCCGGATACCAGCCCCAAGGTCAAGAAATCATCTAACCATCTTAGAGGACAACCGGTATCACAAGGTACTGACCCGATCGGTAAATACACATTGTAAGTCTCTCCTACACCAGTCGTCCGAAGTAATGTTTGAGATGCCGGATGACTTATCCGCTCTCATTCATCTGTCACCTTTAATCGACTACCCCAAAGTCATAACGAGGAAGGTACTCTGCACAGCGGAATGTCCCTTTCATTCACCAACAAGAGTGGGTACAATCACCAGCGGAATTTATAGAAAAGGTAATTATCTTCCATCCTTGTGTCAGAATCGTACACTGATAATTCACCTACCCTCCTGACATACTCTGAATACTGGGCCACTCGGATTGTCTCTTTATACACGGCATCAGAACCTATGGGCCCACTTGCACCCAACGATTCATCTTCCATGCTCAACTATAAATAACATGTTCCAATACACATGCAAGGTTATGTTGTCCTTACTCTCATTCTCACTATTATACTGCTTGAGTATTACCTGAGTTCATTTATACTCTTCTAACTTGAGTGTCGGAGAATCTTCGCAGGTGACACCACCTGTCGCCCACACCAACGCGTGAGGTCAGTGTGAAGGATCTCCAGGACAACAAGACCGGTTTCTCTTACCGAGAGGTCAGATTACAGAGACCGGATACACACAGAACCAGTCTCCAACCTTATTCAACCCATACTCTTATGACTGGCCGGACACCGGATCTCTTAGACCCCGGTTCAGGATAGAACATTGGCACGCCCAGTGGGACTCGGTAGAGTTATTCCCACTTTCTGCAGAAGTTAGTAGTCAACCATGGAAGGTGATGGACGCGATTGTGTGGATGGTCATGTGGAAGATGTGACCCATCAATAAGCTCATAGGAGATTCGTTTTCAAATCACTAGCAACCCATTCAAGAAGAATGGTACCAGTGGCAACCCCTGACCCTCGAGATGAAGTTATAAGGCAGCTTAGGGAAGAGTTGATGGAGTTGCAAAGAGAGAGAAGAGGAACTGGGGACAGAATGGTGTCTCAGGCGGAAGATACTCGCCATACATCTGCGAGAGAGAAGTCCACAACTCTCCAGTACTCTAAGATCCCTACTTACGACGATAGGGAGCACACTCAAGATTCTGGGGACAGAATCAGTGCAAGGAGGAAGAAGCAGGTAGTGATGACTTCTGGGGCATACCGACTCAATGTCCCTTTCTCAAGGAGGCTCATGAGTATACTCATCCCCAAACACCTGTAAACAACCCAACCACTTTCAATCGAAAAGTATAATGGGGAGACTGATCCCACTAAATATCTCGATGCTTACACGTATGAGGCTATGTACCTGGAAGCCGATGAAGATGTGATGTGCAGGATGTTTCCACGAACCCTGTCGGAGGAGGCTCTTAGCTGGTTCAAAAGTTTACCCTCGGGGTCAATAGACTCTTGGGAAGAAATAGTGACCTCATTTAAAAGCCATTTCATTATCTCTAGAGACGTTCCAAGGACTTCCCATACCTTGGCTCAAATAAGGCAGGGAGACAGTGAAACTCTCAAGGAGTTTTTGAAGAGATTTTACAAGGAGGCTGCTTTGGTGCCTAACCTCACGGAGGCTATTCAGCTTCACATCATTGTTGAAGCCTTACAACCGGGATCCGCCTTTGCTTTATCTTTGGCAAAGAGTTCTCCGACGATGTTGGAGGAGTTTCGAAGAAAAGCTTCAAAATACGTGGGCATAGAAATGCACTTGGAAGCAACAGTGGCGAAAAGGAAATCCCCAATGCCACATCAGCAACAGAAATATAAAGACAGGCCCCGATCAGAATGCATGGAGAGGCCGTTCCGTGGCAGCGTTTTCGATAATCCTGTACCTCTGAGTCAGGAAGAATGGGTAAATGTATTTAGCAATTATGCTCCATTAAATTCTAAGCGGTCACAGATTTTGAGAGAGATCGGATGGCCAACGCTTACTACATACGGGGTCAGGACGCCGCCCCAGCTTCGTAAACATGGTGACCTTCAGAAATATTGCGGTTTCCATGAGCAAAAGGACCACTCAACAGATGAATGTCAGGCCCTGAAGAATGCTATCGAGACCCTGATCCGAGAGGGTAAGCTTAAGCAGCATCTTTTCAAAGAAGCTACTTCTGAAAAGCAAAAGGGAGTTATGGTTGGTGAGTCGGCACAACAAAATGTTATGCCCCAACAACATCAGGGCCGTCGAGAGGTCATTGATTAGAGATCAGGCCATCAAAACTAAGAGCGCCTTCTGCTGTTATAGCTAGTCGGTAAGACAGGGTGCACTCTTTTTCCTTACTTGGGTTTTTCTGATCGGGTTTTACCAAAAAAGGTTTAACGAGGCATAACCCCGACTCGGCTCTCTTTTTCTCTCTTTTGTATTATAATTCATAATTAATGAAATATTCTCTCTGTTCACCTATTGCCTTTATAATTTTATTCGATGCACAACTGCATTGTGATAAGATATTTTCAGGACGAATGATCCTAACAACGTCGTTAGTGATGAACCTCTTTGAAGGTACAACTGGGTGAACCATATTTCAAAGGCTCAGATTGTAGGATTAAACCGAACTCTGAGTACGACTAGTAGGTTTGGCTGAATGTCGGTGAAGAACGGTGAATGGGTAAAATCCAACACCGATTAAAGGCCCAGATTGTAGGATTAAACCGAACTCTGGGTACGGTTAGTAAGTTTGGCTGAACACCGAAGAAGGCTCGGATTGTAGGATTAAACCGAACTCTGAGTACAACTAGTAGGTTTGGCCGAACGTTGGTGAAGAACGGTGAATAAGTAAAATCCAACACCGATTGAGAAGGCCGATGAATGGGTAAAATCCAACAACGAGTATGAAGACTGGTGAATGGGTAAAATCCAACACCCATTGAAGATACGACTAGTAGGATCAAACCGAACACCATTGAAGACCTGAGTTATAGGATTAAACCGAACCTCAGGAAATGGGTTGTAGGATTGCACCGAACCCCATTCGAAGACCGGTGAATGGGTAAAATCCAACACCGAGTATGAAGAACGGTGAATGGGTAAAATCCAACGCCGATTGCGAAGGCCGGTGAATGGGTAAAATCCAACACTGACTGAAGAAAGATGGTGAATGGGTAAAATCCAACACCGATTGAAGTCTCAGATTGTAGGACTAAACTGAACTCCGAGTGTGGTAGAAACGATTAAACTGAGCACCGTCAAAGCACTATTCAGAATCTTCCATCCAGGAATTATCAATCTGAAATCTTCCACACGGGTACGGTCACTCGGAAATCCTCCTCCCGGAAGGATCGATCTGAGAGCTTTCACTCGGAAGTATCACTCGAAATTTTTTAATAAGACGTACTTTTACTGAACAGTACGAGGAGGTTAGATAATAGAACTTCCCAGGTGACACGGCCACAACCAACCTCACTCGGAGTCGCTCATTCAGAGTCAATTGCCAATTCAGCCACTCACTTGGAACCGTTCACTCAATAACGCTTGGGGACAATATTCGACAGTTAACAAGTATTACGAAGGTGAAAAACTTAATATGTATTCTTGCAGGTTATACCGGCATACAGACCTCTCATAAACTGCATAGCTTATATGAGCAACTTACAGTCCCTCACACAAGCTAAGGGACAAATGATCCGGTCTGGATACCGGCCCCAAGATTATCCGGTCTGGATACCGGTTCTAGGGACAAAAGGCCGTCTCAGCCTTCCTAGAAGTCAATCGGTATCCCAGGATAATGATCCAGTCGGCAATATATTGAACCAATCTGGATACCGGCCCCAAGGTCAAGAAATCATCTAACCATCTTAGAGGACAACCAGCATCACAAGGTATTGACCCGATCGGTAAATACACATTGCAAGTCTCTCTTAAACCAGTCGTCCGAAGTAATGTTTGAGATGCCGGATGACTTATCCGCTCTCATTCATCTGTCACCTTTAACTGACTGCCCCAGAATCATAACAAGGAAGGTACTCTGCACAGCGGAATGTCCCTTTCATTCACCAACAAGAGTGGGTACAATCACCAGCAGAATTTATGAAAAAGGTAATTATCTTCCATCCCTATGTCAGAATCGTACACTGATAATTCACCTACCCTCCTGACATACTCTGAATACTGGGCCACTCGGATTGTCTCTTTATACACAGCATCAGAACTTATGGGCCCACTTGCACCCAACGATTCATCTTCCACGCTCAACTATAAATAACATTTTCCAATACACATGCAAGGTTACGTTGTCCTTACTCTCATTCTCACTATTATACTGCTTGAGTATTACCTGAGTTCATTTACACTCTTCTAACTTGAGCGTCGGAGAATCTTCGCAGGTGACATCACCTGTCACCCACACCAACGCGTGAGGTCGGTGTGAAGGATCTCCAGGACAACGAGACCGGTTTCTTTCACCGAGAGGTCGGATTACAGAGACCGGATACACACAGAACCGGTCTCCAACCTTATTCAACCCATACTCTTGTGACTGGCCCGACACCGGATCTCTTAGACCCCGGTTTAGGACAGAACAGAACCTAAGAATATAAATGAAGCAATCATTGATAAACATTGGATAATCGCCATGCAAGAAGAGTTAAATCAATTTGAGAAATAAAGTTTGGGAATTAGTGGCTAGACCTAAATATCATCCAATCATTGGTACTAAATGGGTTTTTAGAAACAAATTAGATGAGAATGACATAGTAGTAAGAAACAAAGCTAGATTAGTGGCAAAAAGGTATAACCAAGAAGAAGGAATAGATTATGAAGAGACTTATGCCCTAGTAGCCAGACTAGAAGCTATTAGAATGCTGCTTGCCTTTGCTTCCATAATAAACTTTAAGCTCTATCAAATGGATGTTAAAAGTGCCTTTCTAAATAGATACATTCAAGAGGAAGTGTATGTAGATCAACTTCTTAGATTTGAAAACTCAAAATTGCTCGATCATGTTTATAGGCTAAAAAGGGCTTTGTATGGACTAAAACAAGCTCCTAGGGCATGGTATGAACAATTAAATACATACCTCTTCGAGAACAAATTCACAAAGGGAAAGGTTGACACTACCCTGTTCATTAAAAGGAATAAGCATGACATTCTCCTAGTACAAATATATGTTGATGACATAATTTTTGGAGCCACCAACGAATCTCTGTGTAGCGAATTCTCCAACGTCATGAAAAGTGAGTTTGAAATGCCAATGATAGGAGAATTAAATTCTTTCTCGGGCTTCAAATAAAATAATCAAATGATGAAATCTTCATCAATCAATCAAAGTATTGCAAAGAGCTTCTAACAAGATTTGGAATGATCAATGCAAATTCAATTGTGACACCAATGAGTACTACTTGCTATCTTGATAAAGATGAAAATGGAAAATCTGTGGATGCCAAGCAATACAAAGGTATGATTGGATCCCTTCTTTATCTTTCTGTAAGTAGACCAGATATAATGTTCTTTATGTGCTTATGTGCTAGATATCGGGTTAACCCAAAGGAATCACACCTTAAGGCTATAAAAAGAATTATGAGATATCTTTTAGGAACTATAAACTTAGGATTATGGTATCCTAGAGGAACTTCATGTAACTTAATAGGATATTCAGACTTAGATTTTGCTAGATGTAAAACTGATAGGAAAAGTACAAGTGCTACTTGTCATCTTATAGGCTTAGCTTTAGTATCCTAGAAAAGTAAAAAGCAAAATAGTGTTATGCTATCCACAACTAAGGTAGAATATGTTGTTGCTGGTAGTTGCTATGCTCAAATCCTATGGATGAAGCAACAACTTCTTGATTATGGAATAACCCTAGATAAAATTCCTATTAAGTGTGACAATACTAGTGCTATTAACCTCTCCAAAAATCCCATTCAACATTCTAGAACTAAGCATATCAAAATTAGACATCACTTTCTTAGAGATCATGTCCAACGAGGAGACTGTATCTTAGGATTCATAGAAACCTCAACACAATTAGCTAATATTTTTACAGAACTCTTACCTAAGTATCAATTCTTCCATATTAGAACTGAATTAGGAATTGTTAATCCCAATTAAATACTTGTATGACTTTAACACATGCTAGATATCATTTTTGTTCAACATGTAATCGATTACAACAAGTATATAATTGATTACCACGTGTTCTAAACGTTGATAGAATTGGCTAGTCAATGGTCAATAGTCAAAACTTTTCATTCTCTCTTCTGCCACGTGTCAATAACTGCACATCCTCCCTCACAACTTCCCTCACAACTTCCCTCACGTCTTCTCGTCTATCTTTTTACATTTAAAATTCATTTTTTTATCATATTTACCTTCCCAATGTCTTAACTCCTCTTTCTTCTCTATCCTTTCATTTCAAACTTTCAAATTTCAAATCTTTAAATTTCAATTTTTAAATTTCAAACTTCCAATATTAACTCCTTCAAAATCCCATTTGTAAATAACACTATCTTTTGAATTTTTAAATTTACATATTTTCTCAAACCTTAAAGATACTTTAAAATAATTAAATATTTTCAAAAACTTATTTCAGATTCACTTAAAAATAATATTACAATCTTTTAAATCACCCTTTCATTAATCCTTTATGAGTAATTCTTTTAATAATTTTCAGTTTCTTTTTAAATTCAAATTTAAAACCTTTTTCATTAATGAGTCTTTTAAATTGATTTATTTCAGTTCAATTTCAAATCATCAATGGTTTCTCTCTCCCATGCTCATTAATTCACACGCAACTGATGACCTTCTACCTTACTCAACCACACAATTAACAACATATCTCTAATTGTTGAAAAACTGACCATTGTAATCAATTACCATTATTTGTAATCGATTACCGCGTGCCTCAGTTTCTTCATTTAAAACCTTCATGCCTCAACACTTTACACTTTCTTTTTCCTACCAACAATCAGACCTCACTCCTCTCCTATGGACACTTCAACACCTCTCTCTCCCTCTCCTCCTTATGCCCCCGCCTCCACCAAAAAGCGTCAATGAGGACATTTCTCATCCTCTGCTCCAATTCCTTACAACCTATCTCTCCATACCTTTATTGAGTTTTGCTCCACTCCTCAACAACATGAATGTTTCTACTCACTTTTTCATACTAGAGACATCATTGACCTCAAATTCATTGATGACTTATGTAACAAACACCTTGACCGCTACTAGTTTTTCCAATATCAAGACATTCTTCCTTTCCTCACTATGAAAGAAGACCATTTTCCTTACCTTGTGCGGCTTTTCTATTCCAACCTGTAATTCGACGATGGATGCCTCTCCTCTGAAATGAAGAAAGTTCCTTCGCCAACAACTCACCCCTATAGTAGAAGGGAACATCTCTTTTCCTAAGTAAGGCTTTAAGATCATCCCATTCATCAATGGCTTTTAGGATTTGGGTCCACCAAACTAATGCATAATTTTGGAAGCTAAGGGTGGCAATCCTAACTTTCTTTTCATTTTTAGATTCATGGGAGGTGAAAAGTTACTCAACTTTTATCTCCCAATCGAGATAGGCTTTTACATCACTTTGGCCATGGAAGGGTGTGACCTTTAGCTTGACCTCTCTCAAGCCACCCTCCTCATGAGACCTATAGTGTCTCCTATGATGCCTATTCTCAACCTTACTAGTTTCATCATCATGTCTTTGTCTATGATGCTTGTAACATCCCAATTTTAAAGTTAAATGCCGAATGAAAAATAAACTATTATGGTTTTGATTTCAAAGTGAGAAGTTAATTGATAATCATAATCGGATTAACTTAAGGAATAATGACAATTTAATTAAGGCATAGTTGGTGAAAGATGGTTGTTTGTGATTGGCGAGTTACGTGAGTGGGCTGTGACTCACGTTCTTCCATCCCACTTCCTTCTCTTCGCATGCATATATACCCTGTATCACCGTGGATACTCGTTCTTTTCCACTGCTGCATCCTTTCTTTTCTTCTTCCTCGTTTTTATCCTCTTTTCTTTTCCCCTGTTTTGCTCTTCATTTCTGGAGAACGCAACGACGGTGCCGAAGGAAGGTCAGAGTCCCCTTCAACTGGTGGAAGATGACCATTGAAGCAGAGGAAGAACAACTTCTCATTCCTGAGCCGATTTCAGAGTGCGACGGTGCGAAGGAGATCTGGACGAGTCGGATAGAGCGTCAGACCGAACGTTGAGAGCAGGAAAGCTACTTGAGTTCCTTTCCGTAGGTAGGGGCGCTTGCATGTCAAATGCATGGTCCACGAACGGTACCGGATGAATGTATTACTTTAAGTGTGTGCATGTGTTTGTGGCGATTGAATAATATGCATGATTGTTGATTTTGGATCCTGTGTGTAAGATAGTAGTTGTACAATAATTGCATGTGATCCAGATGGTGGTAATGTAGCCTGTTAGCCTTGTTATAGACGAATGAAATGCATGGTCCTATCTCTGTTAACACTGTGAGAACATGAACGTGTGATTGTTGGTTGATTTGTCAGACGATATTACCTTGATAGTCCGATTGCTATGCATGTTGTTATGGCTGGCAAAGTATATGTAACGACTGTGTTGAATCTGTTCCTACTACGATGGTTGCGAAGGAGGTATCAGTTGAGTAATGATGCTTGCTGGTAAATGCATTAGCTGCATGTGTAAGAATGGGGTGACCCGTGGAAGGTCTAGAGCCCCGAGGGAATGGCTTCCAGCTACAGTCCTTGGCTAGATCCTGTGAGAGCTTGTGGTAGCCGTAGGAGCTAGAGATGAGTCTCGAGACGTCAATGGGAGACCGGTACCACACGGGAAGAGCTGATGGACGAGCGGCCAGTAAGAGGGAAACTGTAACTGAAAGTCATTACTTAAGTCGGATCCGCAGGCATGCATGTAGATATGATGCTGATTAAGATAGTACGCATAGCATGTGTTGAGTATTATGGATGACTTTCTAATGTGTGGATGCATGTGTACGTGTGAATAGAGATGAACTTTATGTAGTATGTATGTTATAGATATCATTCTGATTTGCATGGTCTTAGTTTAACCTGAATACGACTGAGTGAAAGTAAGTATGCGTACTGGCACTGATACCGAGTCTTTGATTGTCATTTTGCATGTAAAAGCTCACCCCTACAGTGGTTACATTTTTCAGTGAATATCCCTCGGAATGAAGGATGAAGAAGAGGCCGAGTGCAGAGCAGAGAAACCGAGCGCTATGGAATATATGTGTATATGTAAATACTGTGTATAAGGTCTTGTTAAGCCTTGGCCGGCTCGTATTTTGATTTTAGTCCTTATATATGAACTTGAACACTTTCGGGTAGTGAAAACATGCTAATGCGTTGTAATATTTAATACGTCCCTATATATATATGTGTTGTGTGTTGTTCTATACTGTAGGTGATGTCTGAGTGGTAAATATGGGTGTATAAGTATACCTTCCGAGCGTAGGAGATCAGTGTGACTATGGGTAGAAGCGGAGCTAAGTCATTGTTGGAGGAAAGCGAGATAATGAGTCATTCCGAGTGATGAGAGGTTGAATAATCCGAGCGATTGAGGTCGCATAGCCTAGAGTAGGAGTTGGTTCAAATCCCGTGAGTAACAATTATGAAATTTCATGAGTAGAGGATAATCAACGATTTCCAAGTGAGAATCCGCTGAGTGAGCAGTTCACCGACCAGGGAATGACACCTAAGACTCTAAATGGACCCATTGTAATAGATTAGCAAGTAGCTAAAGAACCCGAGTGAGTCCTGGCTTAGTAGGAAAACTAGAGCAGAAAATAATATGGTTACAGAATGAAAAGTAAGTAGAATACCCAAGTGGCGTAATGGACGTGGAAGTTATCCCGAGTGAGGAGTCTTCATAGATTCCGAGTGAGTGACTTGGAAATCATTTTGGGTTGCCAATGTATATGTATATGTATATGTATATGTATATGTAATCCGATCGAGTGGAGCCAGGGAGTGGGAATGCTGTCTAAATAGAACCGGTACGTATCAAGGGGAATCCGAGTGGAACGGCAGGATGCCAAGTGAACTTCTCACTCCAGCGAACAAGGTGCTCGCTCCAGCAAGTGTGTTTCAGGAAGACTCTTGTGTGAGTATCGCTTAGGCGAATCGTCCCTCGCCCGAGCGACTTGAACTATTTCGCCCAAGCGTGTGGGGTCACGCTGAAGCGAGTGGACGTTGTTTGTGGGATTCGCCCAGGCGATGATGGGTTTCGCTGAACTGAATGGATCGGTCAAGCCTTGTTCCTTCCACTGATTGCCGTGCGTATGAATGTTCTTTCATTTTTCCCTTGCCTTCCTCTTCTTTTCTATACCGAGTGACTAGTGGTTGTTTTTATGAAAATTTCTTTCCCTATTTTTGGGTTTAATTATTTATTAAAAATTAGGGTGTTACAATGCCTATGATGTCTAGTGTTTCTATCTCTACCCTCCCCATTTTCTAGGTTTTCTAACCTAGTGGTCATATTATTAAGTTTTTCTAAGATTAATCTCATGTGTGGGGGGTTGACTTTCTACCTCTCTCACTAGATGAAGACATGTTATAATATAAAATTATAGTGATGAGATACTAGTCGGGTCACTCAATTTGATTTTAACCTAGAAAAAAGAAAATAACACATAAGGCAACAAGAAAAATATAAAAGCAAAGCTAGTAGACAAAACTAGTCGAGGTGCACGAAATTAAACTAGCATGCAAAAGCGCACTTATACTAACTAGAAAGTAGATAAAGCAAACTAGTCGGTTGGTATAAGAATGTAAACTAGACCTAGCATAGAAAATCACACTTACACTAGTCGGGTGTAAAAATTAAACTAAGTCCTAAGTGCAATTACTCCTGATAAACTAATTAAAAAACATTAAAGTCCAATGTCCAATATCTCTAAAGTCCAAATACAAGGACTTAAACAAAGTACTTAAAATAAATTCCCATAATACAAGGGAAAAAATACAAGTCACAAAAATTAAATCCTAAACTATTACAAAATTTGCTCTCCAATACAAATGGCTTCTAAGCTTCTTCAAGTCCACCAAAAAGGTCCACCAAGCTACAAGAAAAATACTTGGAAACTCAAAGTAATGGTTAGCTCAAAAATAAGTGAAAGAAAATAAAATGGTGTTTACACTTTAAGCTCTCTTGTGTATGCACTCAAATGTCTACTTCTCTCTTTACTTATAGAATGCCCTAGGTCAAATCTTGAAGTCGAATCTCAATCCTTCCAATATACTACTCAAGAGATGATGATCTTACTAATCCTTAGTCTTAAGAATGCCAAAAAGAGAAATACTCAAATGAAAAAACTAGAGAGAAAAAAGACAAGCAAGAAAAGGCAAATTAGGAAGCTAAACCAAAAGGAAAGTAAGGTGACAAACACGAATTTGACAAGCAACAAAAGATAAATGAAAGAAGGCACACAAGAAATTAAATGTAAAAAGAAAGATAAGCACACAAAAAGAGCAAACTAGAAACTCTAGAATGCTTACAACTTCAAAACCTTTTTAGATAGTTTCCAAAAAAAATTTTCCTCAACACAAGAGCATAAACATACACTAAAAGAACACTTAAGGTACTATTTTAATGAAAATACAGCTGCTGGATTTTTCTTTTGATTTATAATATTTTTTCAAGCACTTTTTTCATATTTTTTCTTAAGAAAATGGCCCAAACAAATATAGGAACAAGGACCTATCAATCTCTTTTTCTTTCCACACTTTTTTCACTTGTTTTTTATGCTTTTTATTCTATTTTTTTCACTAAAAAAGCTGCAGTAAAACAGAATTTACACATGCTCCAAAATAGTGCATAAAAAAGGTACAAAATGGAAACTAGCAAAGGCCAAAAGTAAGCATTAACTTCTACAACAATTAGGCAATGGAAGGAAAGGTAAAATGCATCAAAGGACAACAAAATAAGCTAAAATACGGTATGCAAAGAGTGAAGTACAACTACTAGAAAAATGAAAATTAAACTAGAAACACACACTTAAAAAAGAAACTAACAACCTACAAAAGTCAAGGCACACGTTCACCTTAAAATAAGATGAACACAAGACTCAAAGAAGCTTGTTAGGTACTTCAAATAATGTCTTTGAAATGCCTAAGAGTCCAGCAACAAAAACACCAAAGCAAAGCCAAAAAGAAACACTTAGAAAAATAAGAGAACAAGCTCTAACACCTAGACACTTTCTAAGGAAACTAAAAACACTTAAACAATTAATCAAACACCTAAAAGGCAACAATATACCATACAGTTTTCAAGAGGTAAAGATATGAAATTACACTAAAAATTAAGTAAATAACACTAAACAAACACAATATGCAAAGATATGGCAAGAAAACACAAGGAAATAGAGGTTACTTGAAGTGTAAGGCACCTAAAGATCAACAAGTTGACCTAAAATGTTTTTTGCTCAGTTTTTTTTATGAAAATTTAAGGTTATGCCATGGTCAATAGCAGGAACAACTTTTATGAATACACTTTTCAAAATTCCAAATCAAACTATGTAGATCTAGAAATTTAAGTAAGCATAACTTCTTTAATTTTTAGAGTTTTTTGCATATGATATATGGAAATTTATGTAAAGAAGGTGAGGAATTCAAATTTAGAACTGAAAATATAGAATATAAACAACACAAAAACAAATTTAAGAAAAACTAAGAGAATGTGAGACTCATGATACCAAATATTGTATGAAAAAGTGTCTTTTCCAAGCAAGGGAGGTGGATCTTCTTCTCTAGCTTCTTTTAAATCCAAGCAAGGGAAGTGCATATGGAATTAAAGAGATGTAGTGGAGGCCGTGAGCTTGAGGTAAGGAAAGGGAAGCCTTATGGTGATAGGAACCTAAATCTAGCTTAGGAATTATAAGAGAAATGGATAAAGGATGGAGAGGCAAGGGAGAGAAAATGAATCCACCACTCTCACAAGCTTAGGAGAGATAAGGAATGTTGAAGTCACTATCTTTGGGAGAAATCCAAAAGATAAGACAAAGAAAGGAGCCTAGAGCTTCTACTTTCTAGAGAGAAGAGAAAGTTTCTCACTTTAAAGTTTCTTAACATTCAAATTATAAACTAATTACAAAGGAGAGGAACTTAAATATCCCCTTGAGAATTTTGGTCACCATAAGCTAAACATAGGCCTTGGATTATTTCCTAAAGGCCCAATCCTAAAGCCTACACAAAATTGGCCTAATGCAAGCCCAAAAGCCAGAACTACTAACTACAAAGCCCAAAAATGGCCCAAACTCAATGGCTATGTAAAGCCCTAACTAAAACCTAAAATAATATCCTAACATTCTCCTAAAAATAATAAAATGGAAAATATGTACAAAAATATTCTTGCCCAATAAAAAGGCCTAAAAGAGGCCCAAACCATAAAGCAAGCTCATTACCCTTCTATAGAGTAAGAGAAAAGGGTAAGGGTCTTTAAGAGCTCCTCCTTGGGCTTGAGCCCAATCATGATATCCATGGAAGAAACAAATGGTTTTGAAGTTCCTCTAGCTTTCTTGGCCCTTGACCTAGTCATAGGTCCCCTAAAATTGTCCAAGGCAACCTCCAAAGTTTGTGAAGGGTCTATGGCTTCCTCCTAGGTGATGGCCATGTCATAGACTTTTGATGATTTGAAGGGATGTCCAAGAGTCTGGTAGCAAGGAGCTTCAATACTTGCATGAATAGGGTGTTCCTTAATATCTTTAGAAAGTAAAGCTAATTGTTAGTTTTATTTCTTCTAGTAATTACGTAGAGATCAATGTTGTAATTCTTCTGATTGATTCTGAGACATAAGCTAACATGGCTCAGCTTTTCTGACTTAAATAAAGTTATTATGTTGAGGTCTTTGAAAAACTATATTGGTTGCTCTGTTGATTTGTCTATTATCCTTTTTGATGATAAGCACATTCTTCTTGATAAGAGCTTGACTTCCAATGTATCATCAAATAGTTTTTAGAATGTTGTGATTTATACTTTGAAGTAACGTTCTTGTTTGTAATTTTGAATGCCCAAAAGTTTGCGGTCTGATTCCATTGATTCATAAGATTGGGTGTTCTTGAACCAGACTTTTTGAAGGATCAAATTTTTGACTTTATGGTCTCCCGCTATCACTTGTAACATGTGCACTTAGTATATAATTCCTGAAACACTTAAATACACAAGTTAGGTCATGCACAAGCAGACTTCATTTAGTTTAAGTATCTTCATATATGTTATTAACAAATCCTAGGGTCTGGTCCAGTAATATTATTAACTTCTTTTTCTAACCAGACTTGTTCCCAAAAATTTCCCCTATTTGTTGATAGCAAACATCAAGTCTTTTTCATAGATGAAGTCTAGATTAAGAAGAGGATAAATCAAACTTGTATATTATCAAGACATTTGATCATATTCCATATCAAAGCAAGAGATTTATGTAACAAGATATTAGAGCATATACTTAGATATATACCAAAGCTTTAAAAAACTTCAGTTTTTTAGAAAGATTAGAGCTCTAAACAACTACTAGTTCATTTTACATGAAAATTCTTTATTTTCTTATCAAAGCATTATATAGATAATATAAAAACAAAGCACTTAATAGTTAGTCTTTTTATATTAGAGCATTTTAGTGTAAGAGTAAAATAAGCAGACTTAGAGCAAATATCATATATCAGAGTAAAAGATTTCATTAATAACCAGGTGAAGAATCAATACAAAAGATTAGATTTTAACAGAGCATAATAGACTGATCATATCAAAACAAAACTAACAAGCTATGGACTCTTACGGACTCCTAAGACTATACCCATACTAAAATGACTTCTAAGTTCTCCCTCTTTTATTATCAATAAAGAGGAGGGATATCATAGAGAAAGCAGGGGCAGAGACAATAAGGAGAGAGGCTGTAGTTGAAACAAGAATAAAGTAAGGGGTCTGAAAAACAAAGATTATGGATGAGTGAAAATAAATGATAGAGGGTCAATAAAGAAAGAGAGATGGTTAGGAAAGGAGGGTTCAAAACAAGAGCCTTCTTCTCTAATCATCCAAGGGTAATGGTACCAAAGAGCATCAACATGCTCTTCTATTGGCTTGCTAGCAGACAAGATGCTCTTTAGAGAGTCTAGAGGAAGCTCACGAGGTCTGAGAGGACCTTTTCAATTAGGCTTAGACTTGGGAGGCATGGGATACTTCATCCATCCAAGCTGAATCCTTACTACTAAATGTTATAGACAGTCTGGTGAAATTAAAATCTTCTTTCTTGGTGACATGACTCTATGAAACTTATGATGTTGCAATCCATGTTTCATATCCCAAATAACACTAGTTTCTTTAGCCTTGAGAGCATAGTACATTGTAATTTCTTCTTCTAAGAGTAGATGAGGGAGAGGTAGAAGTTGTTTAAAGGTCATGGGAGGTACATAGCGAAAGGCAGAAGGAAGGAAATGGACTTTTCTATTGTCAAAACCAGTTGCATCGATAATGGCTAGCTTGTGAGGGTTGTAATAGCCTAGGTCTCCTTCATTAAAGGTCGGTTTGAAAGTCCTAAAAAGAGGCACACCAGTAGTGATAAGGTGAAAATGATACTTTTTAGGTGGTTTAGGAGGAGAGGGTGGTTAAGTCTAAGTTCAAGTGGGATTGGGTTAGGCTAGTCTAGCTGAGAGGTCAGGGCAAGTTGGTCTGACTAGGTAGTTGGGTCAGGTTAGGGTGAAGAAGTAAATTCTAGCGAAGAAGGGCTACTCATAGAATCAGACCTTACTCTCTTTGTACTTGACTCAGACTTAGAACCAGTCATTTTTCTCTTACCTGTAACGTTGGCTCTAAAGCTAGTTTTATCACTTTAAAACTCACCAACAACCTCATAGAATTTATTGATCCAGTCTATGTGGTTCCACTTCAGAACATCATAGTCTAGGAAACTCTTAAGGTGTCCAGAGATAAATTTGATGTACTTGGCAAAGTTGGGGTAACCACCACACTTCATCAATTCTTCTTTATTTGCCCTCAGGGCATTTAGGTAGGTAGACATAAGTTCATTGTACTTGGCTTGTCACTCAGTACCAGCCCAACCATGCTTAGAAATAGTAGGATATAGTGAAATAAAAACATTCATGAATTGCTTACATACTTCAACAGTGAGAGAGGATAAGGTCTGCTGCTGTTGAGATTGTTGTTATTAAGTTTGCTGCTAAAAAACTTGAGGAACTTGTTTTTGCTTAAGTCAACCTTGAGTTTTAGCTAGTTGAGACTAATTCCATCATCAGAGTCTGATGATTCTTTTGCATCCTTTGTGCCTTCAGGCACAAACTTCTTATCGTAAGAGGGAGCTAGGGCAATAAACTAAGGCTTCATATCCAAAGGCGAGTCTAAGCTTTCAGACTCATCAGAACTGTCTAAGACCAATCTTTTAGACTTTTTGTAAAGCAACTTGACTCTGCTACTTTTTCTCTTAAGGGTTGGCTTCACTAATTCTGCCTCAGACTTCCTTTTCTTCTTCATGTCTACAGGAGTAGACCTTTTGTAACATCCCAGATTTTAATGAAAATAAAATTGTTAGATAATGATGATTGATTAATTATTGTCCAATAATTATGGGAGATTTTATTGGACATTAGAGGTGAATTATCGGTAAATTGAGAATTACCGAAACTGGGTGATTTAACGAATATTATGGGACCCACTTGATCAAAATGAATATTTGATGGGTCAAGGATACTTAGAAAATTATTGTGGTTATGGTGATATAGTTGAAATAATTTTTGGTATTGAGGGAATAATTAATTGGACACGGCGTATGATATGAAACAGGGAAAATACGAGCCAAATGGAATTAAATAAAAATGTAAATTTCCCTTTACTCCTTTAAACCAACCGTGTGGCTTTTCTACACACTTCATACCCTCCTTTACACAACGGACAAAGCAAATATGAACTAATGGGAAAAGCCATAAGGATACACTTTAATAACAATGGTTAATGGGTCAACAAAACACATTTTTCTCTCTCTTTTTCCCTTCATTTTCGGCAGCACTCTCATCTTTTCTCTTCTTCTTCACTTTTTCTTCTTCTTCAATCCACCATGCCAAAATCGTGACCCACCTCCTCCTATACACATTTTCATCAAAATTAACACAAAAGCTTGGATTCATAAAAGATTAAATGGCATATTAGAGTAAAAGCTTGGAGCATCTCTTTTCCCTTCCTTTATTTTTATTTTGGCATTAACTTGGATGATGAGGTAAGGTTTTGAACCTTTCTCCTTTCATTTATGATCTTGGGTTGTTGGATTTAAAATGGTTATATTAGAAACTATGGGTGTTGAGGAAAATATGAAACCCTAGGCTTGAATGGCTTTGAAAAACATGGTTTTGGTTATGGAGTAGTGCTTTTTGAGGATGAATATCCTTGTGGTGGAAATGTTTTGAGAAAATGATGAGGATTGTGGTTATGTAATTTTTGGTAAAACCCTAGGTATGATAAATTGGGGGTTTTGACCAACTTAATGATTTTGATGATTATGAATGCTCTAGAATGAACTATATAAAGGAAATGAATTTAATGTTGGAATTGATTTTGAGGATGAATACATGATATTCATTGTTGTGTGTTGACATTTATGATGATCATATTAATAGTTAAAAACCATTGATAGTGGGTTAAGGAAATGGATACTTGATTTGATGAAGCCTTAGATCATGATAAATGTCACAAGAAATTGTTGATTGATAATGGTCTTGAATGAAACCAAGAGGCTTATAATGAATTTGAATAGATTGTGATGATAGTTGAGTGATTCATAAGATGATTTGGAAGACTTATGGATAAGAGGTAATGATGTTGTTGGGTATAGTTAGCCCTTAAGATTTAGAGAATCATGGTTTTAGGAAAGGAATTCCCGAAGCCTAACACAATGGTATGAATTGGTGTCTTAACAAGTCTAGGACTTGATATTGAGCCTTAAAACATATTTACATTGTTTGAAATTATGATGGTGCCTTGGAATAGCTTATTGATTGTATGAAATGCATATGTGTAACGTGTAGATTGTAATTCGGATGATGATGTGGAATAATTAGAGCGTTTGGATGCGGTTCTTCTCTTGAGGTAGGAGAGAAGTTTACATTTCAAATCGCATGAGTGAATAATTGCTGAATTATGTATATGTATAAACTCATACATTACCTTGCCATGAATGTGTTAAATGTTGAATTGATGATGTGATGAATGATGGCTTGGCTTTTGTTGAATGTTATAGAAATATATATATATATATGTATATATGAGATGATGATAAGTGTTGGGTTGTCCCTTTGCGGGACATGAATTATTATTAATGAAAATCTATGAATAGATAAATCACTTGAGGTGTGAAATAGTGTTTATGATAATTATGCACAATGATATATGTGGCTGTGATGAAAAAGTGTGTTAAATCCTTCTTATCTAGTTAAATGAATTAGAATTATGAATAGAGAGGTATAGCTTGTTGGAATAAGCCTAAAGGTATGAATTATCTATGTTTGATGTTGAATTAAGGCAAATTTTGTATAAGAAGGATATAGGTATGTGAAGTGGAGTGAAAAACTTAAGTTTTGGGTGTGCATTGATGATCTTGCTTAAGCGAGTTGGGATCTCACTCAAGCGAGAATCCCCTGTATCAGAGGGGTGGCCTCTAGCCCAATTCTGCTCAGGCGAGAAGAAGTCTCGCTCAAGTGAGACGCGTGTAAAATAGAAGGGTGTGCTACTGGACGAATCTCGCTCAAGCAGGTATGGCTGCGCTTGAGTGAGCGAGATGGAAAATGGTTCTCGGTGGATCTCGCTTAAGCGAGTGGTGAGGCATGTTTGGTCACGCTCAAGCGAATGAAGCTGGAATAAGGTACTGGATAATTTCTGCCCAAGCGAGAGTGACTCGCTTTAGCACGTGTGAAGGGTATAATGCTAAACTCTACTCGCTCAAGCGAGTGGCCAAATGAAGGGGAAATCTCACTCAAGCAAGCGAGCATGGATACGCTGCTGGAAGCCTTTTGCTTACATGCAAAGGGGCTCGCTCAAGCGAGCTATGTTAATTTCGCTCAAGCGAGTATGGGTCTCGCTTGAGCGAGTGGCCCAGTGTGAAATTTTATGTTATCTTCTTTGTTTTGGCTGATATTTAACCATTTCCTTGTATTGTGAGGTACCTGAAGGAATGTATAAGGGGTATTTAATGATGACATGATGTAGTGGCGTTTAGCATTGATTGAAACATTAGGAAAATATGTTATACCCATAATAAGTGGTGAAAACATAAAGGTTCTCCACAAAGAGTGGGATATGAATAAAGGATAATAAGTAATGAATGGATGATGATGTTGATTATTTTCTTATATAAAGGATGATTATCATTGAGGTTGATTGTTATTATTGATGAATTATTGTGTACCATTGTGAGTGATACAAGTATGATCTTGTATGTGTGGTTTGAAATATAAAAATGAAATGTTGCGAACGCCACACCAATATATATATATATATATATATATAGATGAAACAATGATAATGAATAATGATATGAAAATCCACTAACTAATTTTATGGTAATATTGATGAAAGTTTGATGAATGATGTTTATGTTTGTGATGCCATTGTGGTTGATTGCAAGTGCTGACTTACATGTATAATAAAGGATATATTAAAATAAAAATGCCATATATAAAACTTGAAAAACAATGGCTAAAACCAACAATGATAAAATCTACTAAGATGTATATGGTGGTGTTGGTGATTATGATGATGATGTTTGATGAGTGGTATTTAGGATGCACAGTGTGAGAAATGCATTTGATTTGCATTGTATTGCATCCATGGCATATCATACGCTGTCTATGTGGGATGTTAGGGGTTCTACTAGGTGGGCCCAGTGGGAGGGCGACCCAGTGCACGGGTATATTGTTGTTGTTGTTCCCTAGTGATTCTGGGAATCACGAAGCTGTCCATAGTTTGGTGACAAGGCACCCTATGTGGCGGGCCCAGTGGGCGGGCGGCTCTGTGATGAGTAAAGTTACCTCAGTGTTAGACGGGACACGACTCTCTCGATGTGTGTTCGGGAGGGGCCTGTAGCACTTGTGGCAAAAGAGGCCATGTTGTTGATCCGCAAGTCACGGGGTGACTAGTGCTACAGATGGGCGATAACGGTTTGGTACTAGTAAAAATATGTTATGAAGCATGCATGCATTGAGATATATGTGTACACATTTTTCTACTGTAGTAAGGGCATAGTAGCACACCTATGCTTGACTCATAATTTGGTGTTTATTCCCACAGTCATATCCGTATTCATTGTCTATTCCATTGTGCATATGCATTAGCCATAAGAGCATTTGCATATAGCACGAAGATATGCCAAAAGATGATGATGATTGAGATTGTGGTATGGTGTTGATGAGATGGGTAATTGAGTACCTAAAAGACCACATAAAATTAATAAATGATATGAATATAATGAAACGATATTGAATATGATGATGTGTATGTTATGGCCCAATATAGTGAAGGGCATAATTGTTTATGATTGATGATAATGATGTTAGCCCATGGTGGCTTTGAGAAAAGACCTGAATGGTCAATGCTGATGATGTTAGCCCATTGTGGCGTTGGAATAGATGTGTATATGCCTGTTTTGCTATGACTTGATTAAAGATTATGAAATATGTATATGTTGTTAAATTAATAATTTATAATGATCATGGATGTGTTTAGCAAAGCATACATAATGTTGATATACATATATATATAATCCCAATTGTATTCATATCGTCATTTGAAATGTATAACTCACTCTCCTATGTGGTTTACTTTTTAGTATTGATACAGGAATATCATAGGATGAGGATGTTTATGAAGTAAAGCTTTTGGGAAGGTAAATAACGGTAATAGAATGCCTTGGCCGGTAGCGTTTGTAATTTATTGAGTTGTGTATAAAATGGTATTATGATGTTGTTAATTACTGATGTTAATAGATGAACTGTGAATATGTATAAATATGGATGATGTATTAATATTGGAGGCGTTGGACTTGTACCCATTTGGTGTATAATAGGATGTTGATTTATTAATCCTTTAAGTATGTACAAGTGTTGAAACTACATAAATCGAGGGTTGAAATGATGCGATCAATTATGGAATATGAATATTGGAGATGTATGATGTATGACCATATAGTTATGTATATGTATATATATCTTAGGCTTTGTATGTTCATGAAATTATGTGAAAAGATGATGGTTGTCTATTAGGCTTAAGATATGTCGTTGCATGCTTTGTCGAGCCTTTTCTCATATCCTTATATATGAGACTAGGCATATGCCCGGTATACATATTCTTCTTCCGCTGTAAACTCTGTTATTTTGTATACCGTTATGGGTAAACTATTTAATGATCCTGTTATAGATTATCAAATCTTACCCTTTGGTTTTCTGTGGTTTGAGTCTTGATGTAGTCGTGGTGGTGTTTTAAAATTATTTCAAACGTGAAAATTTTACTTGTATTTTTATTATTTAATTATCTAGATTACATCGGGATTCAAGTCTGGAAAATCAAGGTGTGACACCTTTTCTTCTGAATAGGTAAGGGGAAAGACCTCTCTAAGATTTGATCAAGCAAAGGTAAGAATGTTGGTAGCTTACTCACCAAGGATGTGGACTGTACCAGGTTACTAGCAGTTTGGGTCTGCACGTTCTTTAGTGCAAACACCTTTATCAACACTGCTGGGTAGGAGATTTTGTTTTGCTTTTTCCCTACTGAAGAGATAAGGTAGGTCATGATGATGTTAGGCAAACTAACCTTTTCTTTCTCAAGCATGTGGTACATGCAGAACCTATCCAACTTGGTCATAGTATCCTTGGCACTTTTATTTGGGCAAAATACTTGCCTCATGACAAGGTGTAGCATCTTTACCTTAAGGAGGAGGTTCCCAGAGACAGACTTGGCTGGGTGAGTGGCACCATACAACATGTTGATTTCAAGACTAGAGACTACCTTATACTTGAAATCATCAACAAAAACATTACCAACAGACGCGCATCTAGTGTCGGTAACGATAACATCTTCAAAAATCTCAATGAGTTCCTCTTAAGCTTTCCTAAAATAATGAACTTGGACTTGTCCACTAAAACAGTCTTCCAGAAGTCCAATACAAGAGAAAGGGAATGATAAAGGGTTGCCTTCTAAGGATGGTGGATCTTGGTTCTCTTTCTCTCTATACTTGCTTTTCCTTTGTTGGATTCATATGGCAGCTAAGATGTGGATAGGGAAACTGAAAATGAAAATATGCAAAAGAAAGGGAAAAAGACTTAAAACTAAAGGATGAATGGCCAGTGGGAGGTATTAAGGAATGAATGGAAGGATGAAAAGATGGAATGAAAGGTATGGTTATGTTTGGATAGAGGTTTGGATGCCACCTTTGGAAGAGGAAGCATGAGTCCACTCGTCACTCTAGGGGGATGAGATCCTAGAGATAAGAGCTTGCTAAAAGGCTAAAGTCCACTCTAGCCTAAGGAGAGAGTATGCACTCAAAATCTCATAAAAATTTTGTATCATTCATATTCTAAGGTGTAGTTTACAAAGTAAAGCAAGCCTTATATAGGCTCTAAAGAGTTCCGGTCATGAGAAGCTAGTTGGGCTTCTAACACTTTCCTAGGCCCAATTAGTTCAATCTAGAGAATAATAGCCAAATACAAGGCCCAAACTAGAGTACAAGGCCCAATAATGGCCTAATGACCATGCAAGGCCCAAATCCTATCTCTAAAATATGTGAAAACCCAATATACACTTAAAGACCTATGTCGCACAAATATAACATGAAAAATATAAAAAGGTCTTCAAGTGGCCCTCCTTGGGATTAGGCCCATGTAGAGTAGTCAAGAAGGCAACTAGGGTTTGTTGGGTGATGTCTTTGGCCTTCTTTGTCTTATCCCTTGTCAAGGGACCTCTATAAAGCTCTAGACCCTTGTCTAGGGTTATGATGTGATCTTCCCTGCTCATGTCCTCATCATGCTCCCCTTCTTCGAAAGATTTATCCTAAAATCTGGAGTGTCATCATTATCATCTAAATCAAAATGAGATAAATTAGAGACATTAAATGTAGCACTAATCCCATGATCACTAGGTAAGTCTAGGACATAGGCATTATTACTAATCTTTTTTATTACTTGAAATGGACCATCACTTCTTGGGTTTAGTTTAGACTTTCTTAGATTAGCAAATCTCTATTTTCTTAAGTGTAGCTAAACCCAAACCCTAACCTCAAAGATAACTTCCTTTCTTTTCTTGTTAACACAACGAGCATAATGCTTATTCTTAGATTGTATTTGATTTTTGACATTCTCACGAAAATCCCTTATAAAACTTACTTTTGCCTCTTGTTAGTCCTCAAATTTTCAATAAAAGCTTAAATAAAAATTTCATAAAAATTATAAAAATAAGTTTAATTTGTTAGAAAATTAGGATTTCAATTCAATAAATGGATGTTGTTGGAAATAAATCTGCCCTTGATCAATTTTCTCTAGTTTTGCAGCGAAAAAGTTAAGAAATCAAGAGAAAATTACACTGGAGGAGCTGACGCGTAGCCTCACCCCACGCGTAGCATCAAGAGCTACTTTTGATGCTGACGCTACGCATCAAAGCCACGCGTAGCGTCAGTGCTGCGTGTTCTCCACTCCCACTTTGGCCAACCACTCCACTTGGACTCAATAATGGGCACCCCACTCAGCCCAAGGGCCACCCCAATCAGCATAAATGGCCAAAAACTCATGGAAAAATGTCCAAGTGGCCAGGCATGATCAAGATTAATTATTGAAAGTGGCCATTATCAAGTGTTTAATGGAGGCTGAGTCAGGAGTCTGACGCGTAGCGTCACAGGGACGCGTAGCGTCAGCACCCTTGCTCAGCCCTATAAATAGGGCCATCCAACACCATTCATAGCATCCCATTCCATACACTTCTCTTCTCTTCTCTCTTGTGCTCGACTCTGAGTACTTTCTTTTGTGAGTTGTAGTTCTAGAATAGTTTTCTAGATACTTGAGTGTGTTTCGGTGTATTGTGATCGTTGTATCGTGAAGTTTCCATCGTCTTCGTAATGTCAAACTCTATAAGTGTTGTCTTTACTTTTACCATGTGTAACTAATTTGTTTATGTTGGAATTGGTGAACTAATCTATTGAGTATAATGTTGTGAATTCGACCTCTGCATGTTTATGATTCAAGTCCATGTTAGTATTTCAACCTTTTATTAATATGAACGTCAAACGGGAGAATGATTTTCATGTGTATCGAAACTGGTTTTATTAGTGTAAATGTCAAACGGGAGAATGATTATTTATGCCGTATTGAAACTAGTTTTGACGAAAGTAAAAAGTTGGAATACCCTTGGTATCTCAATTCTATAGGGGTTGTTAACCATTGTTGCCATAAGGCCAGGTCTTAATGCAAGTTTTTACTGAGAAAGCTCACGAGGGATCGGACTTTACGGTGAATTCTTAGAATTTATATCACGAGGGATCGGTTATAATGATTTTAAGCTGCAATGATATGAAACTTGATGATTAAATATGCATGTCTTGAGTTCCTCATTGTTATTCTAGATTAGGGATCCAATTTCCAACATAATTTGTTTATCTATGTTTATCTCAAGTATCTTACCTATTCTAGATTGCAACTCAACTTTTTAGATAGATTTTATTTTCTTTTTATCTCATGAATCACTCAACCATGCTATCTTGTGAATATTGTATAAACTGTATATAAATCATTCTTTTGTTTATAATTTCCTTCACATTTACCATAGTAAGTAGAAAATTACTGTTGTTATTGGACTTTCAATCCCAGTGGAACGATATCTAAATTTCGAAAACTACAAACGATTGGTGCGCTTGCCAATTGACAAAACCCGTTTACACCGAGGGTTAACACCTCTCCATCCATATGAAGAAAGGAATCAGAAACCTTAATGGGTAAAAGATATAGAGGTGTGAGAGGGTTAAAACCATAAAAAATCTCAAATGGACTATGTTTAGTTATGGAGTATTGCACCCTATTATATGCAAATTCTATATATGGCAAACACTTATCCCATCACTTAACATTTTTACTTACTAAGACCCTAAGCAAAGTAGTAAGAGTCCTGTTGTAACACCCCCTTATATACACGAGACATATATCTATTCTTCTTGCTCTTTTTTTTAAGAAAGATATACATATTTATCACTTCTTATCTCGTGTATACAAGGACGTATATACATCTGATTTTCTTTGAATTTTGAAAGTAAAAAGTTTCAAATTATTCATAATGATAAAATGAACTTTCAGAAAATCATAAGTGATCGAAGATTACAGTATCATATCCAAAGAATAAGGTTTATTAAAGTTTAACCTTTACATTGATTTACAATCATTCAACTTAATATTGTATTAAGGTAAACTAAAACTAAAAATTTAATACCTCTACTTCGACTGTAACCAATTATTTCCTTATCTTCAAACCATGTGATTTTGAATCCTATTCTTGTCACATCTCTTCTCCTATCCGATTAAGGATGAGACCAATTTACCCTCTTGTAATTTCATCCTTTCATCTTGAACTGCTAGCTATATATCATATAACATATATTTTGGACACAAAATTCAAACAAGAAGGAGTGAGAAACAGAATATAATACTTTACAGATAAGACATAAGCATAAGGGTTTTCACAATCTAATATAATAATTTCAATCATAATCATATACATAATCAATTATGAATGCAGAGTTTTTATAACATAACAATTATATTTTTATTCACAACCACCCAGATAGAATGTCACAATCACATAAATGTCATGCAATGTTTTTAATACTATCATTTCATTCATTCTATGCATGTGGGCCCTTAAAGTTTTAGTTTGCACTGGGCCAACTAGGAGTTTACACTGTTCCATAAATTCCGGATAATAATAACATAAATGCCTTCATGGCATATGAATAGCTCAATTGGCGTGGAAACACTTAGAGACTAGTCAGACTGAGAAATTTTTTATTGTGAAAGTACCCGACACTAGGGAGCGACCCCAGGTCACCTGAAGCACCCTTTCACACCCTCTCATCCCAAGGCTCGCAATTAAGCCTCCTCTAATGTATCCTCGGTTTCTATAATCCATCCCCAGGCAATATCACATCTCATTTCTCTTTAATGATTCATGATGCATGAACTACTCGCATATTTAGTTGGTTAAGACTTTTAGAAACTCAATTATTAAATACCATAAAGGTTCACAAAATCATCACAATAAACTGTACATTCCCATAAGTTCTTCTTTGAACTTCTGTTATACTGAAATAATTTAGTACAGTCTTCAAATTCAGATCTTACCAAAATTGAGTTTCCAAGCCTTAAATATCTCAAAACTTTCTCTTAAAAATCTTCACATATTTACATAATCTTTCTCAATTTGAATCTTAACTAGATTGAGTTTTAGAAATCTCGACAAAATACTCTTTAGTTATTTCGTTGGGGAAAACCAAAATAATTTACTTTAAACTTCTAATTTCTAAAGAAAATAATTTGAAATCATTAACTAAGAATACTTAAAATTATAAAAATTTTCTTTAATTCAAGAATTAATTATCTCAACCTCTGATTTTCATAAAATAGCTTCTTTCTAATACTAGATTTTATTATAGAGATTAAAAATAAAGTTAGTGAAAATTATTTCTAAGAAGAAATAAAAGACTAAAATAATTATAAAATACTTTCTCTTGGAATAAAAATTTAAAGAGTAAGGTAAGAAAATTCTTACTGAGTTTTAACTTTCCGTCATGCTTGCTATATGCTTAAACTTCATATCACAAGGTCATCAATCATTTATCAACCACAATCAAGTATTGTAATCTTATCAATCACAATCAAATATCATCAATCATAATTGCATATTATTAATCACAGTCTAATATTATAAATCACAATATCATTAATCGAAATCAAATATAATTAATTATAATCAAGTCAAATCAACTAAATATCGCTCATAAATATAATTCAAATTTTAATGGTTATTTAAATTAGTAGATTTGATTTTGAGTCCTTATAGTCCATTCCTCGCACAGGTCTATATAAGTCCATATATATAATCTAGTCTTCGTATAGGTATAGTTCAGTCTAGACAGGTCATAATAGTCCAAGTCCTTGCATAGGTTTAGTTCGATCCATATAGGATATAAAAGTCCAAGTCCTTGCATAGGTTTAGTCCAGTCCGTATAAGTTATAATAATTCAGATCCATGCATAGATATTTCAGAATAAGTTACACAATATATTAAATTTATTATTATTTTTAAGTCGAGAAGTTATTACTTTAAAATAATAATATTATTAAATTTAAAAAGAGTAGGGGACTCCTCCCATTATTCTTATGTCTTTCATATTATATTCTTATCTCACTCCCCCTTACCTCTTGTATACCGATTCGTTATTAAAAATCCGTGCGCGCCTCGTCTCCGAGTTTTAAAACATACCAATTTCTTTTTAATATAATTACAAGATAAAAATTAAGATTACTACTTAAAATAAAAATGGTAAATTTTGAATAGTGAATAGTGAATAGTATATAGTAATAGTAAATAGTAAAACATGAATAGTAACAGTAAATAGTAAATCGTGAATAGTAATGATAAATAGTAAATCATGAATAGTAACGGTAAATAGTAAAACGTGAATAGTAAAGGTAAATAGTAACAGTAAAGGTAAATAATAACAGTAAATAGTAATTTACTATTTGAATAGTAATTTACTATTGAAATAGTGTTTTACTATGCAGAATAGTAACTTAAAATAATATTATTTCCAGTATAATAATAGATTTCTAAAAACGATATAAAAATAACCCTAAAAAATATAAAAGAGATGTATTCGTACCTTAGAATTTTAGCAGAACCTTCTTCCAAAAAAATTTATTTCTCTCTCTTATTTCCACCACTATCTCACTAGCACTACTATATTAAGAAAACTTAATCTGAAATTGTGAATTCTAAAGAAGAATTCCTTCGGTATTTATAGGAAAACAATTTACTATGCATTCTATTATTTTAATATAAAAGTACTGTGTGTTTTTTGAAATTTAAAACCTAGTTACTGTGCACCTTTTGAAAATTTCATACATGCACAGTCTTTTGCATAGTAAATGTCGGCAGAATTATTAAGCCAAATAGTAACCTTTCACTCGGTATATTTTAAATATTCAAAATTAATCCTTTTTGAAATTTAGCGATATTATATCAGTTCTCACTAATTTTATGATAAGTAATATAAAGTTTAAATTTTAAAAATCTAAAATTTTCTATTAATAAAAATTTATTAGTACATTTTCAATTTTTTTACGATTGGTAAAAATCAAGATTTTACTCAAACCGATAATTTTTAGATAAGTCTACTTGAAATGGATTTTAGAAAATTTTCTTATAATTTAACTTTACATTCTTGTAAACATTTTTAATTTTAAGTAACTTTATATGAATTTAAAATTATTTAAAATATATTATTTTATTAAAATATTTCAAAAATTTCAAAAAATTCCAGAAAATCATAAATATTATGTAGATCAAAAAGTTCTAAAGAACCATAGTCTAATTTATTCAAAATTTTATTTTAAAATTCTAATAAGAGTTAAATCTTAAATATGTAAAAACATAAATATAACAATATAAAATAAAAATGGTGAATAATAAAGATATTAAAAATTCTTAATATAATTTTCTTAATTAGTGAATACTAATTAAGTCATTTTAAAATTCTCATTCAGAAATATTTTCATTTTTTTATTATTATTTTAAAAAACAAATAATTAAATATAAATACCAAAATTTCAAAAAAAAATGATAATAATAAACTAACTTATAATAAGTATTTCTCAAGAAAGATATATTAATATCTATTTTCTATTTGTGTTGAAAATGGGATGTTGCAACTCTATTCCCTTAAAAGAAATTTCGTCCTCGAAATTTAATATTGTTAATAAATCTTACCACAACTAAACTAACTAAACTGTTCAAAAATATATTTCTAGTTTCCTTGACAATTGTGTACATTTTCCTTAACATTGCCATTTATCTTCTTTTAATCTTATCAGTATTTTTGTTTCCTTAACTCAAAAATATTACCCGTCTTAATTTTGTCAACCATGCTCATCATAAATTGATGGTTAACTCTAAACACCTCAATAATTACGTTTCTCAATCTATTAAAATCTTACTTAATATAATCCATAACATCTATTAATTAAATTTCTACTCGTAACATAGTAAAAGAGACTACTAAGAATTAATTACTGGACAACTAGCCGTTAACAACTAGCCATTGGATTAGCCGTTGGACTAGCCGTTTATGACCGTTGCAACTCTCCCTCCCTTGCTTGCTTATAAATTCTCATTCCATTTTCACTTCCTATCACAACTTCAAGGTTTCTTAGTTTCTCTCTTCTATCAAATTTCTTCAATCTTTTTCTCAAGTACTCTCATACTATTCGATGGCCAACCTTCCTAGAAGTGAGGAAGAACGAAGGCGGGATGGACTACAGTTTGTGGTAACAAGTGCCTCACTTCTTATAATCGTTATGGTGATTTCTCTAGTTTGGATAATTTTTGTATTGCCAAGACTCTTAGACCTCTATCTATGATGTACTAGATGTTCTACTTTATTTTCCTTAATGTAATCGTGTATAATAAATTATCTTAGTGAGAAAGGATAAATATGTCTTAGTCCATGTTGTACTTGTTTATCTAGTTAAATCCTTGTGTTCTTTGCTTCATGACAATCTAGGGTATGTAATCATTTCTTATTGTCTTCTATAATGAATTAAATATTCCTTAACTAAGTGATTGCACATTCCATCATAATTGACTACAACCATTACATAGATTTGATAAATTCTCCAATCTTAAATGATCACAAATCACTACGTTGACTTAGAAATACTCACTTGAATTTATGTAACTAAGATTTATGTAATTTTCTTCATAGGAAAATCAATAAGTAAAGGTTCATATCTACTTCCTCATGGTTTATTAACACATTTCTTTATTTTAAATCTACAATGGTCATTACATAACAATGATTTATATTAGGTATGTATATTCATCAAACAAAATCGATGACTAAAAGAAAATAACTTGATAAACATGTATCGTATTGTTAGGAATCACAAAAATATTTTATGTCACAATTTCTAAATATTAAACCAATATTGATGTCTCCCAAAGATCTATAATGCTTATTTTAGGTCATTCATTGATATATTTATCACAATAAATCACTTAAAAAATTCAAAAATATATGATTAATTACATTCGATGTCACAACCATAAAAGTTTCATTAATTCATATATTTATACACATAACCATCATATATATTATTGAATCGTAGACATCATAAATGAAAACTTCATCAAATCAAACAATAATTAACATATCTTATATGTCATACAAAAGAAGAAACAATACAAATAGCCAGAGATACAATTGCTAATATGATTATTTGTTATACCAAACAAGTTAGTGAACAAATTATCATATTTCTTTCATGAGGCATACATCCACACATTTTTCTTTTCAAAATATATCACCAAAGAAAAAGCTATGATTCTATCTTAAATAATTTGTTATACTAGTTTGGGATTACAACAGTTATCTACCCATTGGAATTTTAATTCACACAAGTATCTCTACAACTTCAAGGATATGGTAAGGAATATCCTAATAGAATTTATTGAGTTTATTTCCATTTCTCCATATACCACATTAACCTAGGGTTAAATTCATTGATCTTAACATCCTTCATTTGACATGTCTTTCACTACTTAGTGTAAATCATTCGGGGTGATCGGTCCCGGTAGTTTATAACTAAGTAGTCAAAGTCATGACATCTCTAGTCTAGAATTCATACCAAAATATTTCTAATAATTTTCTATTGTCTTATCTCCCTTGTTGTCTCATACCATATTGTAAAACAGGCAAATGTTAGAATATTTCATTATCACATATTAATCAGAGAATCAAACACCATACAATACATTTGGAATAAAAGGAAATAACTGCATTAGTTAATTTACCTTATCATTCCACCATACATTAACGCCCGTACTTAAACAATGTCAAGAAACACTTCAGAATGGCCAGTTTCTGATAATCCCTGCAATAACATTTTTCAAGTAACAGGCTATAGAGTTCTAACTTATACTTCTTATGAACTTAAAATTAGTTCCTTCTTTTTATATTCCTAATTTTTCTTCACTTACTTCTTACCATCTACTCCAATAAAATTTCCTCCTTTGTCAACCATAAAATCTCTTGACAAACTTAACCATCAGAGTACACTAACACGCTAGTAAGACCATACCCCAAGCCGATTTGGATTGAACTGCTCTGATACCACTTTGTAACACCCCCTTATATACACGAGACATATATATATTCTTCTTGCTCTTTTTTTAAGAAAGATATACATATTTACCACTTCTTATCTCGTGTATACAAGGACGTATATACATATGATTTTCTTTGAATTTTGAAAGTAAAAAGTTTCAAATTATTCATAATGATAAAATGAACTTTCAGAAAATCATAAGTGATCAAAGATTACAGTATCATATCCAAAGAATAAGGTTTATTAAAGTTTAACCTTTACATTGATTTATAATCATTCAACTTAATATTATATTAAGGTAAACTAAAACTAAAAATTTAATACCTCTACTTTGACTGTAACCAATTATTTCCTTATCTTCAAACCATGTGATTTTGAATCCTATTCTTGTCACATCTCTTCTCCTATCCGATTGAGGATGAGACCAATTTACCCTCTTGTAATTTCATCCTTTCATCTTGAACTGCTAGCTATATATCATATAACATATATTTTGGACACAAAATTCAAACAAGAAGGAGTAAGAAACAGAATATAATACTTTACAGATAAGACATAAGTATAAGGGTTTTTGTAACGACCCGCGTCAATTTTCTCATTTTTCTAAATAATTTTTCACATTTTACTATAAAGATCCACGTGGTCTTAACATAAAACTCTTTACTTTGGTTAAATACATTCAAAGTAGTAAAATCACACTTAAAATAGCAATTACCGACTGAAACCGATTCAAAATACCATTAATAAAATAGTTATTTAGGAACAGCGGAAGAAAGAACACAGTTAGGGTTCACTCGGAAATAATCCTCTTACCCGGTCATCTCTCACTCGGGACAGCTTAACTTCCACTCAGAAAAGGTTCACTTATATCCTCACCCAGAAACACTTTGTCCTTCACTCGGAAGCACTCTTATCTTTCTTCACTCGGAAACACTCTAATCTTTTCACTCGAAATTGAGTCTCTCGGCTATTCTTCTCCTCGGAAAGAATGAGGGATACTCAAATGGGCATCAAATTAATAGACCCTCGCTCGGGTAAGGAATCCACTCGGCTAGATTCACCAGGTGGTCAACTCTGCTACAACAATGCAAATTCATTCATAAAATAAACACCGATCAAATAGCATCACAAATCATGACCGAATCAAATTTAATTCAACATACCGTTAACATATATCATCACACACTCGGAAAAACTCAATATATATATATATATATATATTACATAATTTCATTCAAATTCACTCGATGCCTTGGCATCAATCCTCCGCTTGGCGCACCTCCATGGCTCCGACCTCCTCCCTGTCACTGGTTACAAAAAATTTAAAACAACAGCAAGGGTGAGTGTTTAGCATCATAATTAATCTAGAACGAAATTTAAATAAAATACGAGTAGAAACTCCGTTCGGTTGCTTTATCCTCAAATCTGTACATTTCACTCAGCAAGTAACTCACTCGGCAATACACTCACTCGGTAATATATCCATTTACACTCGGCAGTATAGTAATTCTCTCAGCAATATAACAGTCCTCATTCTACAATTTTAACAATATTAAGCAAATAGCTTCCGCTCGGCAAATATAACAACTTTCCACTCGGAAAACATAACAATCACCCGGCAATATATATATAATTACACTCGGCAAATACGTTAAATACTCAGCAAATATTTCAATTCTCATTCAGTAATTATAACCAATTTTCATTCAGCAATTAAAACCAATTGCACTCAGCAATACATCAAATCATTCTCAGCAAACATATCAAAATCTCATTCGGCAATTATAACAAGTTAACACTCGGTAATCATAACAATTCATGCTCAACAATTATAATACTTCATACTCGGCAATTATATTCAACCTCATTCAGCAAATATAACAATTTACACTCGTCAAATACAACAGATTGGCCCTCGGCAGATACAACATCATACTCATCAATTTTCACTCGGATAATATGACATCTTACTCAACAAGTACAATAATTCATACTCATCAAATATATCAAATTCTCATTCGGCAAAATCATCAATTGTCACAACTGACTCACATAAAATCGACGCCTAGTATCTGGATACTAAAGGATCGGCCTTCAGCTGGGGGTCCTACTTGACACCCCGTGAACCCTGCTTGGTTCACCGAGTCCTGCTTGACTCCCCCTCAACCACTGGGTCATAGATCTCTGGGTAGCTCAACTGGGTTCTGCTTGACCACTGAAGCCAAAAACGAGGGTATTATATACCGTCGGCCATCCCATACCACATAATCACTTCTCAATCATTTCATATTATCAACAATCAACAAATGCAACTACCAGAAACTGGCATGTGCTCTCATCACAGGGCAACCGACTTGTCAAGCCCATCCATTACATTATCACTCGGGCGACCTGCTTGTCAAACCCGACTCATTAACAACATTACTCGAGTGACCTGCTTGTCAAACCCGACTCCACATTGCCACAAAACACCAATTGTCACAACATTAAATAGTTTTAATTTCAATCGGCTCAAGCCACACACACACGATCGGAAACCGATCGGTGTCCACATACATGCATCCATACTCATTCATATACAATTCATTCGGCATTATCTCAATTATCATAACATTAAATACTTCTCAAGTCACATACACACGATTAGAAACTGATTGGTGTTCACATACATACATGCATACTCATACATTCACAGCTTTCATTGAGTAACAACATCAGATATTTCTTAAGTCACTCACACAAACACACACACACGATCCTAAATCGATCGGTGTGCACATCCATACATACATTCATACATATTCACATAATTTTTACTCAGCACCATCTCTTACCCGGTTTAGTCTTTCCAACAACTCGGACAGTGTCCAATTCTAATTAATTATAACCCGAACACCCCCTTAACTCTGTTCCTTACTTCAACAGTTTCTGGGTTCACAGCTCCTCCGTTCCAGCACCAACTTCCTTACTCGTTCCACTACCTACAGTTTGGAACGTGAAATACGTTACCATCACACCACCATCCACACGATCAAGGGCCATTTTCAGGCTCACAGCCAAGAGGAGTGGAGATCGGAACAGTACTCCTCCTCACATGGCTATTCGTCCAGAAAAGAAAGGAAGAAGGTGAGGTATTAATTTTGAACGGTTCAAAGGACTTACCTTGAAACCACTGTCACAACTATGTAATTATTTCAAGCTTTGATGCAAAGATGGACCTCCCTTCAAAGCTTACAGCTCTCAAAAATGGAGGAAGAAGAAAAGTAGCAGATAAAGAAGAAGATTCTCGTGAATGATTGAGTGAATTATTACGCAAATGATTGAGGAAAGAGAAGGAAATCATTATTTAAACTCATGGCAACCGGTTACCTTCTCAACCGGTCACTTCCAACCGGTAACCTCTTCAACCGGTCATTCTTCCAATTCCTTTATAATTTCTTTAATGATTTTAATTAAACCTCCTTTCTTCTAATCACACCTTTTATAATAAACCATTAATTCATAAAATGTCAAATAAATTCCTAAAAACAATTTTTAATATTTTCTCACTACATAAAATTTCTATAAATATCCGGGATGTCACATCCACCCCGCCTAAAAAGGGATTTCATCCCTGAAATCAACACACCTATTGGAAAAGATTGGGGTACACCCATCTCATGTCCGATTCCAACTTCCCCAGTGTAGGTTACCCCATTCAAATTCTGTCACTTCACCTTTACCAATGGCACTTCCTTGTTTTTTAACCGTTTGGTCTGATACTCCTTAATACCGATCGGTGTAACTTCCCCCGCCAGGTCTTCCAATTCAAAAGAGTCACTCGGCACAATCATAGAATCACATGGAATATTCACCCAAAGTTGTGACACGTGAAACATATTGTGCATAATAGTTAACGACTGGGGAAGATCCAGTTGGTAAACAACATCACCGATCCTCTCAATATTTGATATAGTCCGATGTATCTCAGATTAAGCTTATTTGACGTACACCTTTGGTCGGTGAAATCTTCAGAAACACCCAGTCATCCACCTGGAATTCAAGTGGTCTATGCCGATTGTCATAACAACTTTTCAGTCAGTCTTGGGCCATCTTCTTTTTCTCTCGGATCAAGGCAACTTGTTCATAGCCAAGAAGTGAAAACTCTGGATCAATCGGTCTACAACCACTCAGATCACATTACACCAACACTCGGTTTTAGAATCTCTAAATTCCATTGTTACCTTTGGTTAATCCAATTACCTCGAGAATATCACTCGGATATATCTCTGCCCGAGTCAAAGCCTTTCTTTACTCAAAATATTCCTCTCGAAAGTGCTTCACTCGGAGGTTTTACAACTGAAAGGATCATTCAGAGTCGAGATTCAACCCTCTCTCGGAAATCTTTCCACTTAGGAATATCACTCGGAGTCAAAGACCATCTCGATGACGTACCCAAGCACAAGCATTTTTAAGACACCCGAGCACGAATTAAATGAATTCACCACTTGGATATTTACTTTCCCCAAAATTGGCCACTCGGAACATACTCAATCGATGTTGAAGTCTTTCTTTGTCCAGAAACACTCTTCCTGGAAAAGACTTAATCGGTTGATCCCAATCGGTTCCATACTACTCAGAAACCAAAAATGTCTCACTCAAAAGGGTTTTATTCGGACACAATTTTTCTTCACTCGGGAGTGATTCCCTCGGTTATGTTTCACTCGGAAGTAGTTCTCTCACTTAGAAAGATCTTACTCGAAATGAGATCCCTTTCTTCATTCAGAAAGTCTTATTTCAAACATGCTTCACTCGGAAACATGTTAGCCTTCTTTCACTCAGAATTATTCCCTTCCAACAGAAGATTCATTCGAAGTCAGACTCAGAATTATATTATTCTTCATTCACTCGGAATCACATCCATTTTCACTCGGAAGTATCGCACCCGACTTGGAGATACCCCACTCAGGATTTCACTATTCAGAAACATCTCGGCCTGAGAAGTACTCATTCGAAATCAGCTTTTCACTCAATCGGTATATCCCAATCGGTTCTATACTACTCGGAAACCAAAAATGTCTCACTCAAAAGGGTTTTATTCGGACACAATTTTTCTTCACTCGGGAGTGATTCCCTCGGTTATGCTTTACTCGGAAGTAGTTCTCTCACTTAGAAAGATCTTACTCGAAATGAGATCCCTTTCTTCATTCAGAAAGTCTTATTTCAAACATGCTTCACTCGGAAACATGTTAGTCTTCTTTCACTCAGAATTATTCCCTTCCAACAGAAGATTCGTTCGAAGTCAGACTCAGAATTATATTATTCTTCATTCACTCGGAATCATGGTTATTCCCTAATTCCTTAGGTGAAAAACACTAATCCTTAAGCAATGAACCTTAATTCCTTAAGTGCTCAATTAACCTAAGAATCTAATGCGAAATTGGAGGTTGAACTCTAACTATTCACCTAAATTGATTAGGCCTGAACTAGTTAGAAAGCTGGAAGTTACCTAAGCTTCAGCCATGATTCCTCACTGGTGAAGTTCTTCATCAGTTCTGGATTTGTCAATCCAGCGATTCTGCTTCACTCCTCAGCTTGTTTGCCTCAGGATCTTCGAAGCCGATCTACTTGCTCACAGCTTCAAGATTCCATTGCTCACCTTCACAATCCCAACCTTAGGGATTTAGAACTCCATAGACTTCGGTTCCATTGAAGGATTGTGGAACGTCATGGAGGAGAGAGTTTAGAGAGATGAAAATGTAGTGAGAGATAGTTCGAAGTTTAGAATGAAAAGGAATGTGTTCTATGCATTCTCTGTCTCTGTATCTCAACACCCCCCTTTATAGAGTATGTACATGAATATATATAGACATCTAGATAAAACTAACTAACTTAACTAAAAACTTTGGACCACTTCAGCTAACGACTAACACTACTTAATTACATGGTTTACAAAATAACTAACTAAATACAGCTCAGCTCTTAACAGGATCCAGCTCAACCTTAGCTAATGTACAGCTCAGCACCAGCTAATTGACAGCTCACTTCTGAAGTTAGCTTGAGGTTGCAGTAGTAGAGAAGAAGGTAATAGGAGCGGAACAGTACTGCACCAAGTGTGTTGTTGAAGGGAAGGAACAGTGTTTAAATTACTGCCTTGATGCTTCAGCTGCTGAGTATTCGCTTGAGCGGATTAAACTTCGCTTGGTTGAGTCCAGATTAACACTGCAGTGTTTCTTTCTCACTTGGGCGTTATGGCAAAACTTGGGCGAGGACGGTCTCTTAAAGTAATGCTTGAGTGAGTCCGGATTTTACTAGGACGGATTAAATAATGACTAAGCACATCGGTTTCTTATGTAGCATTCTGATCTTCTTCTCTTTTGTAACCGGTGTCTTGGGAGTCTTCTTAAGTAAGCTTACTTGAAGTCTCGCTTGGGCGTAGTCTTGTTTTTCTTGAGCGAACTTGGACCCTCGCTTGAGCGGATTTAACTCCCGCTTGGGCGGATTAATTATTAAATCGGTATTCTGTAGTTGGCACTCGGGTTCTTCATGCAATATTCTGAGTCCTTATTCTCTTTTGGAGTCAGTGTCTTTGAAGTCTCACTCAGTCGGTCTTTGGACTCTTTTCAGTCGGAATTGGGGAAGTCTCACTCAGATTTATCAATTTCCGCTCGGATTTGTAGGATTTCACTTGGAATTTCCTTCTTATCTCGAGTCCGCCCTGTTCCTGCACCAATAAACAGCTACTTGCCTAGCATTTATACACTGGCTGCTTAGTAAATTTGTAAATACTTCAAAATTCCTTATTTAATTAAAATTTTCAATCGGTTTCTTACATAGATAACATACTTTTGAAATAATTAACTACAACATGAATTCTTATCAAATTATTAAATAATAATAATAAAACTAGACAATACTTAGTAAATTATGTTAAATAATCAGTGGAATAATTAAGTCTTTTCAAGACTTATCATATCCCCAAACTTAAAACTTTGCTTGTCCTCAAGCAAATATTCAGATTAATTATCAATCAGCAATTGATCAACACAGTCAACCTTTCCTTAACTTAATTCATATTATAATTATTGAATACCGATCATGCTTTCTTCTCGCAATTTCTAAAAGTATAAATACTTACACCTCCTTTGGAAGACAAGCTGCTGATGCTTTCCTCACTGGTCGGTGTTTAACTCTTTTCTCGGTGTGTAGGGTAAATAAAATGCACTCAGCACCTGCATACTTGTTAGATCAACATAGGCTTGCAATAGTTCTAAACATCATGAAATATGCCAACTCAATCGGATCAGTAAGGGCTTTTTAAGCTTATAATGGGGCTCGGCTACAGGCTCAATTATTGTTTTTCCGAGTCATAGATAGGTTACAAGATGTGTCCACTGATGCTTTGCCTCGATTCTAACTTACTTGCCTTCTACTAACAACTCTCTTAACTTTTCCGACTGGATGCTACTTAATAACTCGTGCTGTTTTGCACTTTCTTTTTCTTTCAGTCCTTCGGACTTTTCTTTTCCTTTTCTTTCTTTTCTTTCCATCTTTTCCGATCGAAATTTTTTTTTCTTTTGGTGCTTTGCACCTCTTTTTCTTTTCAGTACTTTATTCATTTTTCTCTCGGCTTTGCCTTTCTTCCTTTTATTTTTCTACATATTTATCCATAATCAAGGTCGGAGTGTGTCCTTAATTACTGTTAGGCACACTCTTCATCCCCAAACTTAGAGATTGCTAGTCCCTAGCAATAAGCAAAAACCGAGTAATTCACCAGTGGAACATCAAGGGTAATTCAGTCGGGTTTTTCTTGGATAAATAGGCTTGTAACGTTAGGTGCATAAAACGAATGAAAGGGTCTCAGGCTCAAACATAATTATTGGGTCAAAGGATGATTAATATATTAGGAAGGTTATTTTTGGCCCTGGCTAAATAATCAAAGAAGGCCTTCATCATTTCCGATTGGTTGACATACTACAATTAGCAATAACTGAGGCAAATTCTGTCTCACTAACTAGCATGCAAGCTCACTCGGAAAAGATAAAACAGGCTCAAAAGCTCATATAATTATAACAGTTAATCAGCCAGTCTTATCCCCAAACTTAATGTAAGATCATACATCTAGATTGCTAACTAGCATGCCGAGTAAACATTTTAATTAATGATGAAGAATAGTTAAGGGCAGAGATCATGAGTTAAGCAAAAACTGATCAATTAATTTATCCGACTACAGCTTAACGAATCAGCAAACTTTTTAAATTATGAAGATGGATTTTGAAATTAAATATAATTATCCTATTTTATCAAATAAAGACTCGGAAAATCAAATAAGGAGTCCGGGTACTAGAATACTTCCCTTTTACCTGAATGGCAGTGCTTGGAAACGCGTAATCGGATTGGGACTCATGGAGTTTACCAATACATATGAAAAACCGAATAAAACAAACAATTGAACAAGAAAGTAAAATTCTCATTACATAATTAAAAATAAAAATAAGTTCAGTGTTCAGCAAGCAATTACAATAGCTTCAAACTAAATACATAGGAAACATTATAAAAACGTGGCACAACTGCTTAAACATTTTGATTTTCATCGTCCTTGTCCTGCTGGGAGGGAATCATGAATCCAATGGAAGCTAACCACACATCTCTATCAGGTGGGGCTCCCATATCCGCTGACTGTTCAACCCTCAGTTTCGAGGCGATCTTCCTGAGCATCTGATCGTGGTTCAAAACCCGATCATAAATTTCAAGTTGTATTTTCTTCACAACCTGCAATTCCTGTAACACCAAAAGAATGTCAGAAGAAGAAGAAGAAGAACCAGCTCCTACAGATTGCTTGGGACGTTCTGGTTCTGCGGCTTTAGTCTTCACAGCACAGTTTTCAACAGCCTTAATACTTTCAACCTCTGGTGACTCATTTTCCTCACTGGCAGGAGATACATTCCTTTGAACCAGAGGAGATACATCCCTTTGCTCCTGACTTCGACTAGGGACATGGACAGACGAATCAGATATAGTGATGGTTGCCACTTCTCTTTCATTATCTATTTGTTTCCTTCGCATACTTCCTTCTGTGAAGTTTGGTCTAGGTTTCTGCAGAAGTCTTTGAGATCTTCTTTTCATGATGAATGTTAAAATAACGATGATAAACAACCTAATCAAACAAAAATAAGAACAGAAATCCAAGAGAAAAAACAACAAACCAACTATGAGATGCATGGCTTATGAACAGTGGAAAATAATAATAATGAAACAAGAAGATAATAACCACGAACTGCGAAGTGAAAGAAGTGGAAAGGTGATACCTTTCTTAGAAATCAGAAAGTGTCTTTTCGTCTTCAGCTCAAGTTCAACACAGGTACTGAGGGTTGGAAACTGAAAGGTTTCTCTTTTATAATGATGAATTCAATTTTCCAGAAACGCGTAAATGCGGTCAACTTTAATTATTACTTTATTAAATGTATTACTATTATTATTATTATTATTATGTTTATTTATTTATAATATATATATATTTTTTTTGGATTTTTTTTATATTTTATTTTATTTTTATTTATTATTATTTTTGAATACTCAATTACTAGAGGGGTAGAAGATCGAGGAAGAGTGGGATGATACCAATGTGATGCCAAATGGACATAGGAGAATGGAAGATGGATAAATGAACAGACCGTAAGACAAAATAGTAAATGAAAAATTTAAATACATGAAATAGAGTGCATGAAAAATGAGTGAACCATTGTAATGGAATACGAGTGAATCAAGAAACGAATAATACAAGAAACGAATATAAGTATGAACGAATGAAGGAAAACTCGAATAAATAAATAATGAATAAAAGGAGTGAAAGGGCGAAAGGATGATAACTGAGTGAGAATGGAGATAGGTACCAAGTGAAAAATGAAGAACGAGTGGCTGACAATGAGATAGTACAAAACAAATTGAAGAAAGTAAAATAAGTGGAGTGAAACAACAAGTATATGAATACTGAGTAGATAATACCGGTCAGATAATGAGCGAGTGAAAAGTGAATGAATGAATGGATGCCGAGTGGGTACAATTTATACCGAGTGAATGAATAGTTGATCGACGAATGAGGTGAACAACGCAAGTCCGGGTAAATGAAAGGGAAAGAATGAATGCATAACTGAAAAGCTAACTGACGGGTGAGGAACGGAAAAGAGAGTGACCGAGTGAAAATTAAGGAAAGGGTATACCTATCGATGAAGGAGATGAGTAAATGAAGGAACCGAGTGAACTAGCGAGAAACCTAGTGAATAAGGAACTGAGTGATGAGTGAGTGAGAAAAAGTGAATAAAACACTGAATGAAAAGGGTACTGAGTGAATGAATACCGAATGGGTCACAGAATAAAAGAATGAATGAATGGAGATAAGTGTATAAGAACCGAGTGTGACAATGAATGGACGAGTGAACAACCGTCGTGAGATACGAGTGAACAGAGAAGTGCATGGAAGAAAGAACGAATGAGAGTAAGGCTGAGCAAAAGAAAGGATGAGTGGATGAAACTGAGTGATATAGATCGGAGATATGAAGAATAAGTGAATGACAATGATAGTTCAGGCGAAGAATAAAAATGACAGGAGTAGAAAATGGAATGAATGAAATACCGAGTAAATGAAAGGCCGAGTGAATAAAATGAATACAATGGAGAAACTCAGGGAATGAAAAACGCGAAGACAAGAAATTGAGTGTGACAATCGTGAATGAAACACGAGTAGATGAAAACGAAAAACCGACAGCGTGAGAAAACTGAGAAAGAAAAATAAGTGGAATGAAACGACGAGTAAATGAATACCGAGTGGATGGATATACTGAGTGGACGAGGTCAGGGAAGAGTGCGGTGAGGGAAACAAGCGAACAATGGCCGAGTGAACAATATATGTGTATTACACATACATGAACGAAAGACAGAGAGAGACGAGTAGAAAAACGAAAGGATAAGAAAACTGACTGAAATAAACCGAGTGAATGTAAAACGAACTAATGAGAGACTTACGAGAGATGAGTAAGGAACACAATAGAACTAAAGTAAATTAAAAGAACGAGTGAATGATATACTGGATGGAAAGAATACTGATTGAATGAAGAATGAGAAAATAAAGACGAGTGAAGGATTAACTAGGGAATGAAGGATGAATGAAATAGAGTGACCGAATGAAATGAAGACCGAGTAAATGAAAAACGAGTGAAAAATGAGGCAACAACGAAAGTCAGAATGATATGGAGCGACTGAGTGAGAAAAACGAGTGAATATAAGAATAACTGCATAGGGGTCCGAGTGAATCGGAATACCGAATAGATGAAGAAGAAGACGACGATTGAGTGACAAAATGAGTAGACGAGAGAATGAGTGAATGAAAGGATGGATGAACAAGCAACACATGCAGAGAGATCGGGTGATGAAACCGAGGAAGAACTTCGGTGGATTAAAAGCACGAATGAATCAACGACTGAGAGGAAAAATGGATAACAGAATACATGAAAAGAAGGACGAGTGAAAGACAAATGAAAGAAACTGAGTGAGGAGTGAGGGAGCCGAGTGGAAGAAACCGACTACTAGAGAAAGCCGAGTGGATGAATGAAGAAAGGGCTGCATGCAAATGAGACTAATGGATACAATACTGATTGTGATGACTGAGGAATCCGAGTGGTGAAAAGCTGACTAAAATAAGTCACTTTTCACTATCCGACCCGTTCATTACATCAACGATCAGAAATCCTTCCAAGTCTTCCTTTTTATTCGTAGAGATTTATTGAAAAATGCCGAGTGAAGTTCAGTCGGGAAGAAGGGTTACGACGAAGTAACAATTATCCGAGTGTACTATTTTCACTCAACTTAGTACAATTTTTCCTCTAAGTGCGAAACAACAATCAGCATTGGCTCGCCCAAGCTTCCAGCGCTTCGCCTGAGCGAAAATAGAAGAATCAAACTCGGATTTCCTTCTTCAACTTCACAACTTTATTTTATTCAAAGTTCTAAACAAAACAATTGGGACATAGGGCTGCCTCCCTAGAGCGCTTCTTTAAGGTCACTAGCTTGACCTTATTGTATCTACGAAGATGGCTTCAGTAACAAGGAGGTTTTCTGCCTATCAAACTCTCCTCCAAAGTAGAGTTTGAGTCGCTGGCCATTCACCTTGAAAAACCGATCGGTAGTCGGATCTTTCAGTTCGACTGCACCATGAGGAAAAACCTCATTTACAGTAAAAGGCCCGGACCACTTGGATCTAAGTTTTCCAGGGAAGAGTTTCAGTCGGGAATTGAATAACAGAACCTGGTCGTCCTTCTGAAACTCTTTCTTATTAATTCGCTTATCATGCCATTTCTTTGTTTTCTCCTTATAAATGGAGGCACTTTGATAAGCGTTGAGTCGGAACTCCTCTAATTCATGGAGTTTCAAAACTCTTTCCTCCTGAGACTAGTCACAGTCCATGTTTAATAATTTTGTGGCCCACCACGCTTTGTGTTCCAACTCCACAGGGAGATGGCATGCCTTGCCGTACACCAGTTGATACGGGGACATGCCAATCAGAGTTTTGAAAGCTGTTCGGTACTAGACTGAACCATTTGCTTTTGTTTCTGTGTGCAGTCAATACGTATTTTTCTTAGTAGTTATTGTTTCAAGTAGTCATAGCTGTTAGTTGTTTTGTCGTGTTAACAATTGTTGTATGCAGTCAAGGAGCAGAGGAGAACCTTTCTTCTTTGATCCTGACATCGATTTGTTAGAACGTAGATTAAGAAAAGAGAAAAAGCAAAAAGAAGAAAAAGAAATGGAATAGAGGAGAGTTACACTAGGTAACTTCCAGCTTTCTAACTAGTTCAGGCCTAATCAATTTAGGTGAATAGTTAGAGTTTAACCTCCAATTTCGCATTAGATTCTTAGGTTAATTAAGCACTTAAGGAATTAAGGTTCATTGCTTAAGGATTAGTGTTTTTCACCTAAGGAATTAGGGAATAACCACAAGCGGATTGTCCTCTAGATTGTGAAGTTCGACTATACTTAATTGCATGTTTCTTGAGGAGATTATGAGCCGAAGCAATCCTGACCTTAGGGATTTAGAACTCCATAGACTTCGGTTCCATCGAAGGATTGTGGAACGTCATGGAGGAGAGAGTTTAGAGAGATGAAAATGTAGTGAGAGATAGTTCGAAGTTTAGAATGAAAAGGAATGTGTTCTATGTATTCTCTGTCTCTGTATCTCAACACCCCCCTTTACAGAGTATGTACATGAATATATATAGACATCTAGATAAAACTAACTAACTTAACTAAAAACTTCGGACCACTTCAGCTAACGACTAACACTACTTAATTACATGGTTTACAAAATAACTAACTAAATACAGCTCAGCTCTTAACAGGATCCAGCTCAACCTTAGCTAATGTACAGCTCAGCACCAGCTAATTGATAGCTCACTTCTGAAGTTAGCTTGAGGTTGCAGTAGTAGAGAAGAAGGCAATGGGAGCGGAACAGTACTGCACCAAGTGTGTTGTTGGAGGGAAGGAACAATGTTTAAATTACTGCCTTGATGCTTCAGCTGCTGAGTATTCGCTTGAGCGGATTAAACTTCGCTTGGTTGAGTCCGGATTAACACTGCAGTGTTTCTTTCTCACTTGGGCGTTATGGCAAAACTTGGGTGAGGACGGTCTCTTAAAGTAATGCTTGAGTGAGTCCGGATTTTACTAGGACGGATTAAATAATGACTAAGCACATCGGTTTCTTATGTAGCATTCCGATCTTCTTCTCTTTTGTAACCGGTGTCTTGGGAGTCTTCTTAAGTAAGCTTACTTGAAGTCTCGCTTGGGCGTAGTCTTGTTTTTCTTGAGCGAACTTGGACCCTCGCTTGAGCGGATTTAACTCCCGCTTGGGCGGATTAATTATTAAATCGGTATTCTGTAGTTGGCACTCGGGTTCTTCATGCAATATTCTGAGTCCTTATACTCTTTTGGAGTCAGTGTCTTTGAAGTCTCACTCAGTCGGTCTTTGGACTCTTTTCAGTCGGAATTGGGGAAGTCTCACTCAGATTTATCAATTTCCGCTCGGATTTGTAGGATTTCACTTGGAATTTCCTTCTTATCTCGAGTCCGCCCTGTTCCTGCACCAATAAACAGCTACTTGCCTAGCATTTATACACTGGCTGCTTAGTAAATTTGTAAATACTTCAAAATTCCTTATTTAATTAAAATTTTCAATCGGTTTCTTACATAGATAACATACTTTTGAAATAATTAACTACAACATGAATTCTTATCAAATTATTAAATAATAATAATAAAACTAGACAATACTTAGTAAATTATGTTAAATAATCAGTGGAATAATTAAGTCTTTTCAAGACTTATCAAATCACATCCATTTTCACTCGGAAGTATGACACCCGACTTGGAGATACCCCGCTCGGGATTTCACTATTCAGAAACATCTCGGCCCGAGAAGTACTCATTCAAAATCAGCTTTTCTTCACTTGGGAGTACTTCTCTCAGACATTATTCACTCAGAAATTCTCCACTCAGTATATCTTGGTAGGAACTCAAGTCATCCGACTTCCTTTTTAGGTCATCTCTTCTCCCCACAATCTAGCAGTAATTTATACCGACTACCAAATCACAATATTTACTTTTCTATACTCATTATTCGTCAATTACCAAATCTCATCTCCATTTACTCCTCATCTATAATCACTTACCGATTTTAGAAGCACGAATCATACACTTCTCTTCTCTAAATCCAATCATCCAAGATTGGCTAAAACATGTCTGTCTCCTCGACTTCACACGACCTTAACCACTAGTACAACTACCTGAGGTGATCAGTCTCAAGAGTTCAGCACTTCATAGTTAATCCGAGTGAAAGTCGAGTATATAATCCAACTATCCACATCACCGATTGACATGCAAGCTATTTACCTCATCATCCATTTACCCATGCCTATTGGCAACTTCACAATGAATTAATGTTAAAAGGAACCCACGGTGGCCAGCCGGTATGATTCCCATGTAACACTAATATCAGTGCAAAGTCCAAATAACTTGGTAAAACTTCTCTTCATTCTTATTCAACTACTTTTTAATCACTTCGTCCCACGTCTTTCGTTCACTACTTCTCCTTATCATGTACACCATAGTCCAATATATATACCTCACTCGACCATCACTCACACAATATATTCTCTTAATTATTCCGAGTGAATTCTCGCCTCATCAATTATCTCACTAAAAATTATTACTAACCACCCTTCGACTCTTACCTTCAACTTATTCGGCATTATTACACCGTGCTCCATCACCTACTCAGAATTTCTCCCAACGTCCATTAATCAATCGTCATTCTGACCAGGTAGAAATGTATAAGGGATTCATCCCTCCTAAGAATAATCATATCAAAGTATTCATCCATTTATTTCATTCTATGAAATATCAAACTCCATTATTCCAACAAACTCATAGCTATTAACGCATTTACTATTCCCATTTCATCACAGGATTTAACCTCCTCTCAGAAAACTAACATCCGAGTCCCAGAAATATTGGCTCGGTGTTAGTCCTCAAATTTTCAATAAAAGCTTAAATAAAAATTTCATAAAAATCATAAAAATTAGTTTAATTTGTTAGAAAAATAGGATTTAAATTCAATAAATGAGTGTTGTTGGAAATAATCTACCCTTGATCAATTTTCTCTAGTTTTGCAGTGAAAAAGTTAAGAAATCAAGAGAAAATTACACTGGAGAATCTGACGCGTAGCCTCACCCCACGCGTAGCATCAACTGCTATTTTTGAGTCTGACGCTACGCATCACAGCCACGCGTAGCGTCAGTGCTGCGTGAACAACCACTCCACTTTGGCCAACCACTCCACTTGGACTCAATAATGGGCACCCCACTCAGCCCAAGGGCCACCCCAATCAGCATAAATGGCCAAAAACTCGTGGAAACATGTCCAAGTGGCCAGGCATGATCAAGATTAATTATTGAAAGTGGCCATTATCAAGTGTTTAATGGAGGCTGAGTCAGGAGTCTGACTCGTAGCGTCAGCACCCTTGCTCAGCCCTATAAATAGGGCCATCCAACACCATTCATAGCATCCCATTCCATACACTTCTCTTCTTTTCTCTCTTGTGCTCGACTTTGAGTACTTCTTTTATGAGTTGTAGTTCTAGAATAGTTTTCTAGATACTTGAGTGTGTTTCGGTGTATTGTGATCGTTGTATCGTGAAGTTTTCCATCGTCTTCGTAATGTCAAACTCTGTAAGTGTTGTTTTTACTTTTACCATGTGTAACTAATTTGTTTATGTTGGAATTGGTGAACTAATCTATTGAGTATAATGTTGTGAATTTGACCTCTGCATGTTTATGATTCAAGTCCATGTTAGTATCTCAACCTTTTATTAATATGAACGTCAAACGGGAGAATGATTTTCATGTGTATCGAAACTGGTTTTATTAGTGTAAATGTCAAATGGGAGAATGATTATTTATGCCGTATTGAAATTGGTTTTGACGAAAGTAAAAAGTTGGAATACCCTTGGTATCTCAATTCTATAGGGGTTGTTAACCATTGTTGCCATAAGGCCAGGTCTTAATGCAAGTTTTTACTGAGAAAGCTCACGAGGGATCGGACTTTACAGTGAATTCTTAGAATTTATATCACGAGGGATCGGTTATAATGATTTTAAGCTGCAATGACATGAAACTTGATGATTAAATATGCATGTCTTGAGTTCCTCATTGTTATTCTAGATTAGGGATCCAATTTCCAACATAATTTGTTTATCTGTGTTTATCTCAAGTATCTTACCTATTCTAGATTGCAACTCAACTTTTTAGATAGATTTTATTTTCTTTTTATCTCATGAATCACTCAACCATGCTATCTTGTGAATATTGTATAAACTGTATATAAATCATTCTTTTGTTTATAATTTCCTTCACATTTACCATAGTAAGTAGAAGATTACTGTTGTTATTGGACTTTCAATCCCAGTGGAACGATATCTAAATTTTGAAAACTACAAACGAATTGGTGCGCTTGCCAATTGACAAAAAGTCCGGCGGTGGGAAAGAACCGCTGAGTCGCCGTCGGGTCAACAAGTTTTCTGGCGCCGTCGCCGGGGATTGAATTGTTTCAGTAAAACAGTAAAATTTTAATTACCGTGGTAAATATTTTTTTTACCTTAGATAATTTTTTATTTATTTTGTATCATTGTTACACTAACTTTCTTTGTCTAGTTTGTGTATGCAAACTCGATCTACCGTAGGTAAAATTTATTTTGATCCTGAGATAGAAAAGTTTGTAAAGAAAATCAAGTCTTTGAAATCAAAAACACAAACTAATTCTTCTTCTACTTCGAAAATTTTTGAAAAATCAAATATAGCTGCTGAAAGGAGAACATTGGGACAGTTTGCTGCTATAAATGGTCCACCCCGAGTTTCGAGAATGTTTCAAGGACCAGTTTTACCAGTGGAAATTAAACCTGCCACTTTAAATATTATTCAAAACAACCAATTTGCTGGTTTAAATCATGAAGAACCATATGAACATTTAACTATTTTTTATGAATTATGCAGCACAATTGGTTTTGAACCCAATCAAGAAGAGTCTGTTTACATGAGACTCTTTCCTTTTTCATTGATTGGGAAAGCAAAAGAATGGTTTAAATCTTGTCCACCGGGTAGTTTTTGGAAAGATTTTATTCTCCTTCAAAATATTTTGAAGCAATGACAGCCATACACTCTTTTTCCCAAAATAATAATGAATCATTAGGAGAGACATGGGAACGATTCAAGGCACTCTTGAGAAAATGCCCAAACCACAACCTGAATGATGCCGAAAAGGTAAGAATCGTTTACCATGGTTTATTGCCTCAGTTCAAGATGATGTTAGATGCTTGTGCAGGTGGTTCTTTAATGAACAAGACTGTGGAAGAAGCCATAGAAATATTGGAATCAATGGCTATTAGTGACCGACAAGCAAAGCATGAAAGAGGTAATATGCAAAGGAAGCCAGGAATGCTCGAATTGGGAGTAAATGATGCAGTGTTGGCTCAGCAAAAATTACTGACCCAACAAATTGAAGTTATGAGCAAGCAATTGGAAAAACTTCAAATTGCTCAAGTAGCATCACCACCCCCTGCTCAACTTAAAGCATGTACGCACTGCATGGGAGAACAACCATGTGGTTACTGTGGAAATGAGCAAGAGCAAGCCAATTTCATGAACCATCAAAGAGCACCCTTAGGTAATTTTCCTTTTAATCATGGAAATTCTTTTCCTAACAATTACCTGCAGGGTTGGCAAAATCAGAATATTGGCTGGAGACAGGATACTGGACCTTCCAACAGACCTCCTAACAATCAATTCAAGCAACAACAAACTGACAATGCAAGGTTGACAAGAATAGAGGAAGCTATTCAACAGTTATTGCAATTTGTAGAGACAAATGAAGCTGCCCGAAAAGCATCAGATATACAAATGGGTCAGCTTGCAAAAGAGATAGCCGAATTAAAGAGTTCTGGGTTTTCTGCAAACACTCAAAACCCAAGGGAACAATGTAATACTGTTTCTTCTGATATTGTAAAAATTGATTGTAAAGAAAAGAGTGAGAAAAAGAAAGAAGAAGAAAAAGAAAGTGAAAAAATAGAAAAAAATGAAAAAAATGAAAAAGAAAAAAATATGCAAAGAGATACAGAGCAAGAAACAAACTGTATAATCCCGAAAAAATGTAAAGATCCGGGGAGTTTCACCATTCCTGTAACAATCGGAAATATCAACATCAGGAATGCGCTATTAGATTTAGGGGCTAACATTAACTTGATGCCCTTAGATTTAATAAAACGCATTGGTGAATATGAGTTGAAAGAGGCAAAGACAGAATTACAGTTTGCAGATCGCTCTGTCAAAAAGCCCTATGGGATTGTGGAAGATGTGTTAGTAAAGGTTGACAAGTACCACTTCAAAGTTGACTTTATGGTACTGGATATGAAGGAGGATATTGAGATCCCCCTGATCCTAGGAAGACCTTTCATGAAGACTGCAAAAATCAAAGTAGATGTTGATCAAAGTATGGTTGCAGTCAAAGTTTATGGAGAAGAAGTAAGCTTCAGTGCTCATGAACACCTTAGGATAAGTAATGAGGAAAAAGTTTACCCTTCAACCAAACCAGGTATATCTCTTCCCAATCAATTAAATTGTTTTGAATTAACCGATGCTTTGAATGATGAAAAACAGGTAATTAGGCATCGGAAAAGAAGAAGAAGGAAGAAAAAGACAGGTGATTCCTCAAAGAATATTGGGAAACCACCTGATTAATCAGAGGTAATGTCTGGCTGGAGACATTAAACCTAGCGCTCAATGGGAGGCAACCCATTCTTTTCTTTTTGTTTTTAAGGTTGTTTTACATAAAAAAAAAAAACTCAAAATTCTTTTTGCAGTTTAAAAAGGGGTTTTTAATTGAAAAGAAAAGGTTTTTGAAAATCAAAATTTTGAAAAATCAAAAACAGAAGCCCACGCGTAGCGCCCCTGTGACGCGTAGCGTGGACTCTGAATTTTGGTTCTGATGCGTAGCGTCCTAACCACGCGTAGCGTCAGAGCCCACGTTCAGTTTTTAAAACTGAACCAGAGAGGCCCATCTTAGGTTTTAAAGCCTAAGAACTCTTCTCTGCCTCACTTAAGATTTCAAACCTAATTTTCGAAACCCTCTTTTCTCACTTCCAAGCTCTCTCAATCCTACTGCTCAAGGAATCACAAGTAAGTATTCTAATCCCTTCTCTTTTGTTTTGTTTTTAATTTTCGATTTTTAGAAATAAATGTGGTTAGGATTAGGATTAGAAGACCATTTGGATTGATTGCTGTTAGGAGTTAGAAATTGAATGGATATAGTGTAGGTTGAAAAGGGGTTGCTGTTGTGCAACCCCTGTTTTTCTTTTTTTCTGCGCAGCTCACGCGTAGCGTTACACTGACACGTAGCGTGAGGATGAACTGTGAGCCCACGCGTAGCGTCCCACAGACGCGTAGCGTGGGAAGAACAGGCTGATGCGTAGCGTCACACCACGCGTAGCGTCAGCCTCTGTTTTTAATTCTTGATGTTTGTTTGTTGTTTGCTGTTTTCTTTTGAAATTAATAAATTTTCTTAGTTTCTATTTGTTATACTTTCTTGCAACTTTGTATGAATTTTGAATAAATTGTATTTTGTTTTGAAAATTATTTGAAAAATATGTGTGTAACTTTCTTTATCATAAAATAAAATATTTTTATAAATTAATGTGTGGTTTATGTTTTAATGTGTGTTTAATTTTAAATATTTACTTTTTGCAGATGGCACCGAGGAAATCCATTCCCACTACTGGTCCCTCTAAAAGACAGAGGAAGTCCACAGACACTGACACCACTTCTGAGGATCCTGATTCTCAGAGACAGGAGGTGTTAGGACCGAGGGATCCTACTAGATTTCGCACGGATGCGAAATGGGCACGGTTTCATCAGATCAAGGGCCAGAGACTTATCTGGGAGAGGGTCCTTGATCTGAGTGCAGGAGACTATCCTGAGCTGCAGGATAGAGTGCAGCAGAGAAGATGGGGACCTCTATTCTCCCTACCTACTGAGGGGGACCCCATCTTAGTGATGGAGTTTTACGCAAATGCTTACAGGACCCGCCAGGACGCACCGAATCTTGGGCAGCAGCGGATGAGTTGGGTTAGAGGCCGGCATATCTCTTATGACCGGGACACCATCAGTACCCTATTGGGTAACCCTTGGGAGCCTACTCCCGAGGATGACACTTGTTTCTGGAAAGAAAACAGAAACAAGATTCTTGCTGAGGGAGAGTTAGGATACTTCCTCGAGGAGGTTGCTCATTTTCTGAGCAAGGATGGAATCTTTTTCAACCTGAGTAGGGTTGGAAGGAGTCCATCTAACCTCCTCAAGACCCAACTTACCCCCATAGCCCAGGCGTGGTCCCACCTCATGCTCCATAATATCACTCCTGTCACCCATCTTTCTTCCCTTCCAGTGGAGCGTTGTTGCCTCCTCTATTCTATCCTCCAGGGCCACACCATTGATATCGCCGAACTTATCTCTGAGCAGATTCACTTTTATGCCCTCGGGTATAAAGTGAATCGCCCCATACCCTTTCCTCTCATCATATCTGCCTTACTGAGGAGGTAGGGAGTCATTGTACCTTCACCAGAGTTTACTAGTTCTTCAGGGAGAGTCCCTAAAGTTCTAGTAAACAGAGATTATTTTGTGCAGCAGTGCGAGCTTCCACCACTAGAGCAGGAGGCTCAGCCCCGACCTCGGAGGAGGAGACCACCAGTGCAGCCTCCATCTGCTGATGCTGTTACACAGGGCTTTGCCCGGATGTCACTTGAGCATCAGCATATGATGCAGATGATGGCTGCCACTCACAGAGCTTATATTCATCTTCACGATGAATTTTATCAGTACAGGTTACAGGGAGAGGGAGCACCTTATGTTACCCCAGCCGAGTTTGCAGCACATGTAGCTTGGCCCGGAGATTTACCCACCTACCCTGAGACTGGTGGATCTTCTAGTGCACATCATGACTCTGATGGTGATGATGATGAGGAGGAGGAGGAGGATGATGATGATCAGATGGAGGATTGAGGATGCCATCTTTATTTATATTGAGTACATTTGTTTTTAGTTATATTTGGATTTACATTTACATTTATATTTACATTTTATATTATGGCATTTTATCATTGTGTGGTGTGTTTATTCGTTTTTGCTCATTTTTTTTCGAAAAATAATTCTTCTTTTAAATAAATGAATCAAATTTTCGTTAGTAAGTTAGTTTATACACTTAGAGTTTTTACACAATAAAACCAATTTTGTTAAAATCAATTTTTGATTCTTTATAACTTAGGAATTTTGATAAATTTAATTACAATAAGTTTATTAACCATCAAGCAAATTTCAATAACCCGGTGAGTTGAGAGATCTTTTTAAACACTTGAGGGTTTAATCAACATATTTTCAATTCGAATTGATTTTGCTTTAATCTGTGATTTGTGTTGTTGTACAGAGAATTCGGGAAAATGATCAAGGCACATTTATTGGTGAAACGAAACCTTGGGCCAAACAGCTTACCTTGGTAAAAAGTCTTTTATCCTTTGCAAGCCCATTTGAGCCTAAAATAAAATTCTTTGGTACCCTTAAAGCCTAAATTTGTTTTGACCATTCCCTATACTTGATTGATTAAAAGAGCAGTTAAAATAAATGAAAAATATTTTGAGTGATCTTACAAAATGGGGAGTGAAAATGAGTAACTTGATTCTTTTCAAAAAAAAATAGAATATGGAAAAGAAAAGTCAAAAATAGTGAAAAGAATCAAGTTGGGGGTATTTATTTTTCATCAATAAAAATAAATGAGAGTTTGGATCAAGAGAAAAGCCTAAAAATTATGAAAATGCTCTTTTATGATTTCAGGTTTTTGAAATCCAAGAAAAACCATTGATTCTTGTAAACCAAGCCTCATTACAACCCGTGAAAAGACCTTGTGATTTTTGAATTAACTCTGTATAAATAACCATTGATTAGATGACAAACAAAGTTAAATTCGTTTGATTTTATGATTGATTGAGAGAAACAGGTTACCAATTGCATAGAGATAAACACTTGTGAGGTAAGCCTGAAATTTTGCTTGGTTGTTAATAGAATATTGTAAACAATTTTATCATTAAATCTTTGTTATATTTGATATCAGTTTTTGATTATTACAAAATAGTTGAAATTGTGTAATTATTTTTTGTGGTAAATTTTCGGACTAACTTAAAAATTTGATTTCAAATTTTTATTTTCTTATTTTTCTCTCTTGCTCGAGGACGAGTAATGTCTCAAGTTGGGGGTATTTGTTAGTCCTCAAATTTTTAATAAAAGCTTAAATAAAAATTTCATAAAAATCATAAAAATTAGTTTAATTTGTTAGAAAAATAGGATTTAAATTCAATAAATGAGTGTTGTTGGAAATAATCTACCCTTGATCAATTTTCTCTAGTTTTGCAGTGAAAAAGTTAAGAAATCAAGAGAAAATTACACTGGAGAATCTGACGCGTAGCCTCACCCCACGCGTAGCATCAACTGCTATTTTTGAGTCTGACGCTACGCATCACAGCCACGCGTAGCGTCAGTGCTGCGTGAACAACCACTCCACTTTGGCCAACCACTCCACTTGGACTCAATAATGGGCACCCCACTCAGCCCAAGGGCCACCCCAATCAGCATAAATGGCCAAAAACTCGTGGAAACATGTCCAAGTGGCCAGGCATGATCAAGATTAATTATTGAAAGTGGCCATTATCAAGTGTTTAATGGAGGCTGAGTCAGGAGTCTGACTCGTAGCGTCAGCACCCTTGCTCAGCCCTATAAATAGGGCCATCCAACACCATTCATAGCATCCCATTCCATACACTTCTCTTCTTTTCTCTCTTGTGCTCGACTTTGAGTACTTCTTTTGTGAGTTGTAGTTCTAGAATAGTTTTCTAGATACTTGAGTGTGTTTCGGTGTATTGTGATCGTTGTATCGTGAAGTTTTCCATCGTCTTCGTAATGTCAAACTCTGTAAGTGTTGTTTTTACTTTTACCATGTGTAACTAATTTGTTTATGTTGGAATTGGTGAACTAATCTATTGAGTATAATGTTGTGAATTTGACCTCTGCATGTTTATGATTCAAGTCCATGTTAGTATCTCAACCTTTTATTAATATGAACGTCAAACGGGAGAATGATTTTCATGTGTATCGAAACTGGTTTTATTAGTGTAAATGTCAAATGGGAGAATGATTATTTATGCCGTATTGAAATTGGTTTTGACGAAAGTAAAAAGTTGGAATACCCTTGGTATCTCAATTCTATAGGGGTTGTTAACCATTGTTGCCATAAGGCCAGGTCTTAATGCAAGTTTTTACTGAGAAAGCTCACGAGGGATCGGACTTTACAGTGAATTCTTAGAATTTATATCACGAGGGATCGGTTATAATGATTTTAAGCTGCAATGACATGAAACTTGATGATTAAATATGCATGTCTTGAGTTCCTCATTGTTATTCTAGATTAGGGATCCAATTTCCAACATAATTTGTTTATCTGTGTTTATCTCAAGTATCTTACCTATTCTAGATTGCAACTCAACTTTTTAGATAGATTTTATTTTCTTTTTATCTCATGAATCACTCAACCATGCTATCTTGTGAATATTGTATAAACTGTATATAAATCATTCTTTTGTTTATAATTTCCTTCACATTTACCATAGTAAGTAGAAGATTACTGTTGTTATTGGACTTTCAATCCCAGTGGAACGATATCTAAATTTTGAAAACTACAAACGAATTGGTGCGCTTGCCAATTGACAAAAAGTCCGGCAGTGGGAAAGAACCGTTGAGTCGCCGTCGGGTCAACACTCGGTTACCATGCCCACTCGGTTGCTGCCTTTGTGGGTAATCGGGCCCTAAGGTGTCCCCGTTGTCCACATTGAAAACAAATGATTTGTCCAGTCGGACAGTGTTTTACAATATGGTTCAGCCACGACTATAACGTACTCGGCTACCCGACTGACTACCAGATCGGGCAGTAGAACTCCGACGAGAAGATGAAGAAGACGTAGCGGAAAACTTACTGCCACGAAAGAACCGATCCATTTTATTGAAACGGGATCCTCTCGCCTTCACGACCTTTTATCTTCCGACTGAAGGGCTCTCTGTAATTGCACTTCCTCGGTCAGCATACCCTGGTCCACCAGAGTCGGATAATTCCGAATCTCAATCGGCATAATCACACTGCGAATTCTAATTCACAATTCCGCTTCATACTTGGCACACTTATTACTCTTGGTTCCTTCCAGTGAAAAAAAAAGAGTGATAGAAGTCACAGATCATCATACTTAGTAGTGTGCTCAGCCATTGACACTCGGCCCTGTTTCAATCTCAAATTCTATTTCCTTTCGGATTTTCTAATTATCCGAGAAGTACCTGACAAGAAACCACTCTCAAAAATTTGCCCACACTAGCGACTCACTCGTCGTCTTCATTTGTACCTTAGTCCGAGACCATCCTAGCCTCTCCTTCAATTGATAGGTCATAAACTATACTTCATGCTCCTCCGAGCACTCGGAATACTCAAAATTTCATTCGATTTCCCTTTATCCAAACGTACACCCCACCATAGTCATGCCTTCCTTCATAAGCAGGGGAATTCCTTTTCAGGAATTTATCAAGAGTGGGACCTGACTCGGTCCTACTCATCAATTTGCAAAATTCTGAGAAGAAACCATCTCCTCCATCAGAACTAGTTTCCCAACCATAAAATAATTCTATAATGAATAAACACTTCACCATTAACCAATACTCTACCAGGGAGTCGGATATTTACCTCACACATATACAACGCCGCTGGAGTGCCAAGGGAATGATGCCAAGCTGCACAAACAACCACAAGTACAATGTAATAGAATGCAAAACACAGTCCAGTATAGGACTCACATAATCACTCGGTTCACCCATCCACTCGGCTCTAGAAAGAACCGCTTTGATACCAACTGTAACGACCCGCGTCAATTTTCTCATTTTTCCAAAATAATTTTTCGCATTTTACTATAAAGATCCACTCGGTCTTAACATAAAAATCTTTACTTTGGTTAAATACATTTAAAGTAGTAAAATCACACTTAAAATAGCAATTACCGACTGAAACCGATTCAAAATACCATTAATAAAATAGTTATTTAGGAACAGCAGAAGAAAGAAAACAGTCAGGGTTCACTCAGAAATAATCCTCTCACCCGGTCATCTTTCACTCGGGACAACTTAACTTCCACTCAGAAAAGGTTCACTCATATCCTCACCCAGAAACACTTTGTCCTTCACTCGGAAGCACTCTTATCTTTCTTCACTCGGAGACACTCTAATCGTTTCACTCGGAATTGAGTCTCTCGGCTATTCTTCTCTCGGAAAGAATGAGGGATACTCAAATGGGCATCAAATTAATAGACCCTCGCTCGGGTAAGGAATCCACTCGGCTAGATTCACCAGGTGGTCAACTCTGCTACAACAATGCAAATTCATTCATAAAATAAACACCGATCAAATAGCATCACAAATCATGACCGAATCAAATTTAATTCAACATACCGTTAACATATATCATCACACACTTGGAAAAACTCAATATATATATATATATATATATATTACACAATTTCATTCAAATTCACTTGGTGCCTTGGCATCAATCCTCCGCTTGGCGCACCTCCATGGCTCCGACCTCCTTCCTGTCACTGGTTACTAAAAATTGAAAACAACAGCAAGGGTGAGTGTTTAGCATCATAATTAATCTAGAACGAAATTTAAATAAAATACAAGTAGAAACTCCGTCCGATTGCTTTATCCTTAAAACTGTACATTTCACTCAGCAAGTAACTCACTCGGCATACACTCACTCGGCAATATATCTATTTACACTCGGCATTATAGTAATTCTCTCAGCAATATAACAGTCCTCATTCTATAATTCTAACAACATTCAGCAAATAGCTTTCGCTCGGCAAATATAACAACTTTCCACTCGGAAAACATAACAATCACCCGACAATATATATATAATTACACTCGACAAATACGTCAAATACTCAGTAAATATTTCAATTCTCATTCAGTAATTATAACCAATTTTCATTCGGTAATTAAAACCAACTACACTCAGCAATACATCACTCGGCAATAACATAAATTGCACTCAGCAATACATCAAATCATTCTCAGCAAACATATCAAAATCTCATTCGGCAATTATAACAAGTTAACACTCAGTAATCATAACAATTCATGCTTAGCAATTATAATACTTCATACTCGGCAATTATATTCAACCTCATTCAGCAAATATAACAATTTACACTCGTCAAATACAACAGATTGGCCCTCGGCAGATACAACATCATACTCATCAATTTTCACTCGGATAATATGACATCTTACTCAACAAGTACAATAATTCATACTCATCAAATATATCAAATTCTTATTCGGTAAAATCATCAATTGTCATAACTGACTCACATAAAATCGACGCCTAGTATCCGGATACTAAAGGATTAGCCTTCAGCTGGGGGTCCTACTTGACACCCTGTGAACCCTGCTTGGTTCACCGAGTCCTGCTTGACTCCCCCTCAACCACTGGGTCATAGACCTCTGGGTAGATCAACTGGGTCCTGCTTGACCACTGAAGTCAAAAACGAGGGTATTATATACCGTCGGCCATCCCATACCACATAATCACTTCTCAATCATTTTATATTATCAACAATCAACAAATGCAACTACCAGAAACTGGCATGTGCTCTCATCACAGGGCGACCGACTTGTCAAGCCCATCCATTACATTATCACTCGGGCGACCTGCTTGTCAAACCCGACTCATTAACAACATCACTCGGGTGACCTGCTTGTCAAACCCGACTCCACATTGCCACAAAACACCAATTGTCACAGCATTAAATATTTTTAATTTCAATCGGCTCAAGCCACACACACACGATCAGAAACCGATCGGTGTCCACATACATGCATCCATACTCATTCATATACAATTCATTCGGCATTATCTCAATTATCATAACATTAAATACTTCTCAAGTCACATACACACGATTAGAAACTAATCGGTGTTCACATACATACATGCATACTCATACATTCACAGCTTTCATTGAGTAACAACATCAGATATTTCTTAAGTCACTCACACACATACACACACGATCCTAAACCGATCGGTGTGCACATCCATACATACATTCATACACATTCACATAATTTTTACTCAACACCATCTCTTACCCGGTTTAGTCTTTCCAACAACTCGGACAGTGTCCAATTCTAGTTAATTATAACCCGAACACCCCCTTACCTCTGTTCCTCACTTCAATAGTTTCTGGGTTAACAGCTCCTCCGTTCCAGCACCAGCTTCCTTACTCGTTCCACTACCTACAGTTTGGAATGTGAAATACGTTACCATCACACCACCATCCACACGATCAAGGGCCATTTTCAGGCTCACAGCCAAGAGGAGTGGAGATCGGAACAGTACTCCTCCTCACATGGCTATTCGTCCAGAAAAGAAAGTAAGAAGGTGAGGCATTAATTTTGAACGGTTCAAAGGACTTACCTTGAAACCACTGTCAGAGCTATGTAATTATTTCAAGGTTTGATGCAAAGATGGACCTCCCTTTAAAGCTTATAGCTCTCAAAAATGGAGGAAGAAGAAAAGTAGCAGATGAAGAAGAAGATTCTCATGAATGATTGAGTGAATTATTACACAAATGATTGAGGAAAGAGAAGGAAATCATTATTTAAACTCATGGCAACCGGTTACCTTCTCAACTGGTCACTTCCAACCGGTAACGTCTTCAACCGGTCATTCTTCCAATTCCTTTACAATTTCTTTAATGATTTTAATTAAACCTCCCTTCTTCTAATCACACATTTTATAATAAACCAATAATTCATAAAATGTCAAATAAATTCCTAAAAACAATTTTTAATATTTTCTCACTACACAAAATTTCTATAAATATTCGGGATGTCACCGTTTTCACAATCTAATATAATAATTTCAATCACAATCATATACATAATCAATTATGAATGCAGAGTTTTTATAACATAACAATTATATTTTCATTCACAACCACCCAGATAGAATGTCACAATCACATGAATGTCATGCAATGTTTTTAATACTATCATCTCATTTATTCTATACATGTGGGCCCTTAAAGTTTTAGTTTGCACTGGGCCAACCAGGAGTTTACACTGTTCCATAAATTCTGGATAATAATAACATAAATGCCTTCATGGCATATGAATAGCTCAACTGGCGTGGAAACACTTAGAGACTAGTCAGATTGAGAAAGTTTTTATTATGAAAGTACCCGACACTAGGGAGCGACCCCAGGTCACCTGAAGCACCCTTTCACACCCTCTCATCCCAAGGCTCGCAATTAAGCCTCCTCTAATGTATCCTCGGTTTCTATAATCCGTCCCCACTCAATATCACATCTCATTTCTCTTTAATGATTCATGATGCATGAACTACTCGCATATTTAGTTGGTTAAGACTTTTAGAAACTCAATTATTAAATACCATAAAGGTTCACAAAATCATCACAATAAACTGTACATTCCAATAAGTTCTTCTTTGAACTTCTATTATACTGAAATAATTTAGTACAGTCTCAAATTCAGATCTTACCAAAATTGAGTTTCCAAGCCTTAAATATCTCAAAACTTTCTCTTAAAAATCTTCACATATTTACATAATCTTTCTCAATTTGAATCTTAACTAGATTGAGTTTTAGAAATCTCGACAAAATATTCTTTAGTTATTTCGTTGGGGAAAACCAAAATAATTTACTTTAAACTTCTAATTTCTAAAGAAAATAATTTAAAATCATTAACTAAGAATACTTAAAACTATAAAAATTTTCTTTAATTCAAGAATTAATTATCTCAACCTCTGATTTTCATAAAATAGCTTCTTTCTAATACTAGATTTTATTATAGAGATTAAAAATAAAGTTAGTGAAAATTATTTCTAAGAAGAAATAAAAGACTAAAATAATTATAAAATACTTTCTCTTGGAATAAAAATTTAAAGAGTAAGGTAAGAAAATTCTTACTGAGTTTTAACTTTCCGTCATGCTTGCTATATGCTCAAACTTCATATCACAAGGTCATCAATCATTTATCAACCACAATCAAGTATTGTAATCTCATCAATCATAATCAAATATCATCAATCATAATTGTATATTATTAATCACAGTCTAATATTATAAATCACAATATCATTAATCGAAATCAAATATAATTAATTATAATCAAGTCAAATCAACTAAATATCGCTCATAAATATAATTCAAATTTTAATGGTTATTTAAATTAGTAGATTTGATTTTGAGTCCTTATAGTCCATTCCTCGCACAGGTCTATATAAGTCCATATATATAATCTAGTCTTCGCATAGGTATAGTTCAGTCTAGATAGGTCATAATAGTCTAAGTCCTTGCATAGGTTTAGTTCGATCCATGTAGGATATAAAAGTCCAAGTCCTTGCATAGGTTTAGTGTAACACCCTAATCTTTGCAAATAATAATTCCAAAACAATGAGGAAATTTTTTTTTCACAAAAACAGCCACGACTCATTCCACATAGAAGGGAAGAAGTAGGCAAGGGAAAATAGAGAGCATTCACACACATATGGCAAATAACAGAAAGGCTAAGACTGGAACCGGTTCATTTGGTTTAATGTAACACACCAGCGCCTGGGCGGATTACACAACATCGTTGGCTCGCTCAGGCGAGGTCTGATACCGCCTAGGCGCGGTATGGCAATGCAACAGCGGATGGAGAGGGAATTCACAAAGGAAACCCCATACCAGTCCTCACTCGTTTCTACGGGACTAACCCTTCCTCAAAGAAATACTAGGTGTTCAGCATAGGGAAACAGGTAAGGGAAGGAGAAGGGAGATGCACACGTGTATTAGTTTGGAGGAAAGGGGGGTCTGAACTCATTCCGCCCAATTCAACTGGGTATGAAAACACCTGGGCGGACTCGACCACAACGCCCAAGTAGGGGTCAACACCGTTATCTGGGATGCATTAACGTAACAACGGAGGGGAAGGGTATTTGGGCGGTGTTCCACACTAACACCTACTCGCTTCAGCGCAAGTCCTCACGCTTGGGCGAACCGTTCTAGTCGTTCAGAACTCCATAACTTAGCCCTCCAAATTATCCACACGGCGACACTCATACTCTACTCAGGAAGTGAGGGTTATCCCACTCGGATTCCAGAACTCCTTCTCACTCGAACTTCACATCTTTCACTCGGTTATCGATACCTTAAACTTAAGATCCAATCCACTCTAAACCATCATTCGAACTCCTCTCTCAGAAGGGAATCACTTGAGGTTTTCACTCGGAAATATCAACTCTTCCTCACTCAGGATTTCATACTTACTTTTACTCGGAAATCCTCAGACCTATGATCATTCGGATTATAATTACCCTACGCTCATAAGACATCCTCAAACAGTCCTCTTCACCGCTCAACCTCTCTTACAGCATAGACGAACACACAATATATACTTATATAAACGAAAACATTCATATAATTACAAAAACTTCATCATGACTTTTGTTACCCAAAGCTGTCAAGTTTTAACGTAAGGACTACAACCAAAACACGAGCCGGCCAAGGCTTAACAAAACGTTATACACAGTATTTATATATATACACATATACACATGTAGATATATGTCCCAATAGCGCTCGGATTCATTGTCCTGCACTCGCTCCTCCTTCATCCTTCCTTCCGAGAGATGTTCACTGAAAGTGTAGCCACTGCAGGGGTGAGCTTTTACATATAAAATGACAATCAAGGACTCGGTATCAGTGTTAGCATGTACATTCACATCCATTCAATCGTTTTCAAATTAATTAATGTTAGACACTACAAAATGATATTTAAGACACACAGACAACACATACTGGTATTCCCCACTCTCGGAAACCATTCATAACACTCCACATACGTTATACGTACTACTCTAATCAACCTCATATCTAAATGCATGCCTGCGGATCCGACTCGAGTGATGACTTTCAGTTACAGTTTTCCCCTCCCCTGGCCCCTCGTCCTTCAGCTCTTCCCGCGTGGTACCGGCCTCCCATTGGCGTCTCGAGACTCTTCTCTAGCTCCTACGGCTACCACGAGCTCCTTCGGAATCTAGCCGGGGTCTGTAACTGGAAGTTATTCCCTCGGGGCTATTGACCTTCCACCGGTCGCCCCACTCTTACCCATGCAGCTAAATGCATCTACCAACAAGCGTCATCACACCACCGATACCTCCTTCGTAACCATTAAGTAGGAACAGATTCAATGCAACTTTTATTCGCTTTATTATTTACACCAATATGTTCAACCATCAGCAATCAAGTAATAGCATCTGACAAATCAACTAACAAGCACACATTCATATTCTCACAGCATTAACAAGGATAGAACCATGCATATCATTCGTTATCATCAATACTAACATACTACTTTACCACCATCTAGATCACAAGCATTTATTGTTCAACCACTATAAAACACACGGATTCCAGAATCTCCAATCATGCATAGGATCCAATCATCACAAACACATGCACATGCATTCAAGCAGAACATTCATCCGGTACCGTTCGTGGACCATGCATTTAACATGCAAGCACCCCCTACCTACGAAAGGGACTTCAAGAAGCTTTTCTGCTCTTCGATGTTGAATCTGACGCCCTTCTACTGATTCGTTCAGCCTTTCTCCACTCCATCGTACTCTGCACTTGGCTCAGAGTTCGGGTGTTGTTCTTCCTCTGCTTTACGATCGTCCTTCACCTGCCGGGGCTCTGACCTTCTTCCCGCACTGTCATCGTGACGGACAGAAACAGGGGAAAGGAAAGAAGATGGAGACGAAGAAGAAAAGAGAGAATGGAGTAGTGGGAGAAGTTGTTTGCACCCACGGTGATACTGAATACGCACCTATATACGCATGCGAAGGGGAAAGGAGTGGGATGGGAAAGAGTGAGTCGCAGACCACTCACACCTTCCGCCAATCACAGACAGCCACATCCCATCAATTAAGTCCAATTAACTTGCCATTAACTCTCAGGCTATATTGGTTATGATTAACAACTAATTCTTTACTTTCAATTTTTCTTATTATTTAATTTTTATTCGGTATCTAACTTCAAAACTGGGATGTTACAGTTCTCCCCCACTCAAAAGAATTTCGTCCTCGAAATTCAGTCGGTAACTCACCTTAGCAAACAACTCGGGGTAATGCTGCCTCATGGTGTCTTCGCGTTCCTAGGTACGAGAGGTAGTCTTGCCTTGTTGCCACTCCACTTCTACCAGCTGTACGTTTTTGTTTCTCAAACGCTTCACCGATCGGTCCATGATTCTGATCGGTGTAGTCACGGTGGTCAGGTCTTCCTTGACTTCCACTTCATCGTCAGGCATTGTGTGACTGGGGTCATGCAGATACTTCCTTAGTTGCGACACATGAAATACGTTGTGCAATCGGGATAAGTGGATCGGTAATGCTATTCGGTATGCCATGGTGCCGACTCGTTCCAACACCTCATAAGGTCCAATGTATCGGGGGCTTAACTTTCCGCCTTTCAAGGCTCGTCCAACTCCTTTATTCGGAGAAGTCCTCAAAAACACTCTGTCTCCGACTGAAAATTCCAATGGTTTAGTGCGTTTGTCATGGTAACTCTTCTGCCTGTCTTGAGATGCCTTCATTTTTCCCTGTATCACTCGAATCCGCTCTGTGGTTTGCTTCACAATGTCTGGTCCCAATAGCAGACTCTCACCCGTTTCCGACCAGCAAAGTGGGGTTCGGCATCTTCGTCCATATAGTGCTTCATAGGGTGCCATGCCAATGCTGTTATGATGGCTGTTATTGTACGTAAACTCAATCAAGGGGAGGTACTGCTCCCAATCTCCTCCGTGCTCTAACACACACGCCCTTAATAAGTCTTCTAAACTTTGAATCGTCCGCTCGGATTGTCCATCCGATTGGGGGTGGTAGGCAGAACTGAGCCAAAGTTTAGTGCCCATTTCTTGATGCAGGCTGGTCCAAAACCGGGACGTGAACCTCGGATCCCTATCCGATACGATAGAAGTTGGTATACCATGCAGTCGGATAATCTCATGAACGTAAATCCGTGCCAATTTATGCATCGGGTACTTCATGTTCACAGGCAGGAAGTGTGCACTCTTCGTCAGTCGGTCAACAATGACCCAAATCGCATCATGGCCCGCTCGGTTTGTGGGCAATCCCATGACAAAATCCATAGCAATCGAGTCCCATTTCCACATGGGAATCTCCAGGGGCTGCATTGCACCATACGGTTTCTGGTGCTCCACTTTTGATTTTTGGCACGTAATACACCGAGCTACGTATTCTGCCACATCCCTCTTTAGTCCGGGCCACCAGAACTGTTTCTTCATGTCATGGTACATTTTCGTGGTTCCCGGGTGAATACTGAATAGGCTTTTGTGGGCTTCATCAAGCACCACTCTCCTTAATTCTCCTCCGCTCGGTATGTATATTCTGTCTCTCACCCGAAAAATCCCATCTGATCCCACGGTCAAGGATAAATCCTTTCCTTTGGCCTGAGTTTCCTTCATTTTGGTTAAGTAGGAGTCTAACTGTTGCTGCTCGTACACGGACTTCAAGAACTCATTGGCGATCCTCAATGTACCGATTGTCATTTTCCGAGAGGAGGGGGTGTCAACATACAAGTTCATGTCTCGGAACCGTTCCAACAACTCTACTTCTTTTACCATCATTGTTGCCATGTGGAGGGATTTCCAACTCAACGCGTCGGCCACGACATTTGCCTTTCCGGGATGGTATTTTAGCTCAAAATCGTAATCTTTTAAAAACTCAATCCATCTTCTCTGCCTCATGTTCAGCTCTTTCTGGTCGAATAGGTATTTGAGGCTCTTGTGGTCACTGTATACTTCAAACCGGGACCCGTACAAGTAGTGCCTCCATATTTTCAATGCAAAAACTACTGCTGACAGCTCCAAGTCATGGGTCGGGTAATGCTGCTCGTGAGGTCTCAATTGTCGAGAGGCATATGCTATTACTCGGTGATAGATGTCCAATTTACCTATATTTTGCATGATTAATGAAGCATAAATTGGATATAATGTACAATGTTTGCCAATTTTGTAAGCTCAATAGAAAAGAAATAGTGAATGAACATTGTACAAGTTGATTGGCTAATTTTGTTACAATCTCAGGAAAATGCAAAGAAGAAAGAAGAAAAGAAAAGAAATGAAGAAAATCTACTAAGAGTTGAGCAAACAGAGTGATATTCGCTCAAGCTAAGGGTATATCGCTTGAGCGAATCATGGTCGCTGAGGAAAAATCGAAGAGCCCGCTTGGGCGAGACATAAACTTAACAAATAATAGTATCAGGTCAAGACTCGCTTGAGCGAGAAGTGATGCGCCCAGGCGAAATCAAGCCAGTAGTGAGAAATGAAGTCTTCGCCCGAGCGAACACTGAGGCCGCTTGAGCGAGATTTGTACAGAATGAAATAGCAGTAGCCTCGCTCAAGCGTTTTTAATAGAAAAGCCAGCGAATTTCTTCCAGAATGCATCAATGTAGAAGTCGCTTGAGCGATGTTATTTCGTTCAAGCGAAAATTGTCCAGAACCAAATTTTAAAGGGCTCGCTGAAGCGGATAAAGAAATAGCTCAAGCGAAATGGAAGGAAGTATCAGATATGAAGACTCGCTTAAGCTAATCTGAACCGCTGGAGCGAATCAAGCCCATAATGAAGCAGGACGTGGAGTTCCTTCGTGTTGAAGAATGCTCATCGCCTGAGCGAAATATAAACTCGCTTGAGCGAGTTTTCTTTGCCAGCAGCTGATGCTGCTGAGCCAGAGGCACCACCATCACCACCAGCCACATCAGCAGGACCAGCAGGACCAGCAGTTGCACCTGTCACAACACCAACTGATACACAGACTCAGCAGCAGCAGGAGGCTGAGGACAGGGAGTTTGAAGAGCAACTGGATCGAGTGGTCACTGATATTGTGATGATGCAAGACTGAGCATGCTACTGTGGTTCCTTTAAATTTTGTCAAGTTATTTAAGTTTATGTTACTTTAAATTACGTTCCTTTTATTATGTTACTTTAAATTCAGTACTTGTTGTCCAGTACTTTCCTTTTATGTCAATTTCACATGATTTACAGTTAGATTTTCCTGTTACGCCTAAATGAATTTTGTTACATACGTTAGTTATAATGTTTAGGCGCGGAAATATTGTTTTCATGACATAGAAAAGTGAAGAAAGATGTGAACTAATCTTAGGCTTGCATAAAAGGAAGGATGATTAGTTTTGGAAACTCTGATAATTCTTATGAATGTTGAATGAATCTTTCTAATTCTTGAGTTAGGAATTAGTTCACAATGCTTGAACCCTCTCCTGTGAGAATAAAGAAATCAAGACAATTAACTCAGTGAGATAGTGCAACTTTAAACACAGAGAGTTCATTGATCTTTGTGTAATCTTTCATTGCATGAATTTCTAGCAAGGATTATTGCTTAGGCAAGCATGGACAGGATAGAGGCAAATTTTATGTAGAATAGGTTAAACAAGAGCCAAAAAGCCAACCTTCAAGTAATCAATCCAAATTTTGTGTTTAAACCCAATTGAGCCAAAATGAATTTTGTTCTTAACCTTAGAGCATGCCTGTATGAAAAACATAAACCAACCTTAATGCATGCTAAGGACAGGAATAATTTTTCAAGATGGGTATGTGAAGAGTTTGGCTGTGATTGTCAAAAGAAAAGAGAAAATTTTTGGAAAACAATGTAAGATCCTCCTACCAAGGTCAAAGAATAAACAAAATGAAGGAGGAATATAAAGAAAAAGTTGAATGGCTTAAATGAAGCAAAAATGACATAACAAAAAGCCAAGGCCAAGAAATCTAAGTGTCCTTAGTATGTCTTTGCATCCAAAGAAAAACCAATGAATTTCTTGTAAGCCCGGCCAAGTTACAACCTATTAAAGACCTCTTGATCCATGTTTGTTAGAGTGGTTATCTTATGCAGTGAAATGAAATGCAATGATTGAATAACACCTGACCAATGATAAAAAGAGCAAACACTCACCTGGAAGGTATAACCAGAGAGGATTTCTTGTTTTTACAGTAGAGTGGTTACTTGCAATTGTGTATTCTAGTTTCAAACTTAGAATTTGGTTAGATAAAATGAAGCATGATTGGGGATTTATCATCTGTGAATAGTGAAAAGTTGTCCTTCATTTTATTGGCAGCTGTGATTAATTAAGATCTTTGTTTCACTTAAACTTTCTCTTGACCAATTGCTTGAGGACAAGCAAAGTTCTAGGTTAGGGAGAGTTGATAGATGTCCAATTTACCTATATTTTGCATGATTAATGAAGCATAAATTGGATATAATGTACAATGTTTGCCAATTTTGTAAGCTCAATAGAAAAGAAATAGTGAATGAACATTGTACAAGTTGATTGGCTAATTTTGTTACAATCTCAGGAAAATGCAAAGAAGAAAGAAGAAAAGAAAAGAAATGAAGAAAATCTACTAAGAGTTGAGCAAACAGAGTGATATTCGCTCAAGCTAAGGGTATATCGCTTGAGCGAATCATGGTCGCTGAGGAAAAATCGAAGAGCCCACTTGGGCGAGACATAAACTTAACAAATAATAGTATCAGGTCAAGACTCGCTTGAGCGAGAAGTGATGCGCCCAGGCGAAATCAAGCCAGTAGTGAGAAATGAAGTCTTCGCCCGAGCGAACACTGAGGCCGCTTGAGCGAGATTTGTACAGAATGAAATAGCAGTAGCCTCGCTCAAGCGTTTTTAATAGAAAAGCCAGCGAATTTCTTCCAGAATGCATCAATGTAGAAGTCGCTTGAGCGATGTTATTTCGTTCAAGCGAAAATTGTCCAGAACCAAATTTTAAAGGGCTCGCTGAAGCGGATAAAGAAATAGCTCAAGCGAAATGGAAGGAAGTATCAGATATGAAGACTCGCTTAAGCTAATCTGAACCGCTGGAGCGAATCAAGCCCATAATGAAGCAGGACGTGGAGTTCCTTCGTGTTGAAGAATGCTCATCGCCTGAGCGAAATATAAACTCGCTTGAGCGAGTTTTCTTTTATATAAGCTTACTGCATGGCGGCTGAAGGGGGAGAGCTAGACAATTGGAAAAACACTTTGTACTCTGTATTTTCTTCATCTTTTCTAAGCTGTAATGACCACCATGAGTGGCTAAACCTTTCCTTGGGATTGGATGTAGCCTTTCTTACTTGAAGATTATCAATGATATATTCATGAATCGGGTAACTTTGTTTTATGATTCTTGGTATTTCGTTTTGTGTTCACTGCTTGAATCTACTTGATCACTAGTTTCTTGAATTAAGTTTACGTTTGTTGTTGGAAAATAACTTTCGAAAACAGATCTAAATGAAATGCTCATTGTGAGTAAATAACCAGGGATGGTATTTAACGCATTGAACGTCTAAACAATCGGTCATAATGCTGGAATGGAATTGAAACGATCAAGGGATTGACGTTATCAAATCTGTTCTTATGAATTTCATAGTCAAGGAATTGATATGAATGACATTGATTGTGACGTAAAGTATTATAGTTCAAACCCCGTTTTCATGAATATACGTTGTGTATCGGAAGGTAAGATCGGTGAATCCTGATCCCAGTTGTTACAATTTGATAAACTTCTTTTATTTTATCACATATTTGTTCACATATTGCAGTTTATATTTTGAACCCAAAAACCATGAAAACAATCGTTTCAATCCGCCATAATATTTTAAGTTTCAATTGCTGATGATCCTTAATGGGAACGATATCTTTTATAACTACAACTACCGTGTTTAAAACTTGGCACGTTTCTTTGAGTGTATTATACAAACTTGATTCTCTTAAAATACACCAGCACTCGGTCTCTCTGCATGAGTACACATCCTAATCCAAGTCCTGACGCGTCACAGTAGACCACGAAGCTTTCTTGTAAATTGGGTAATGCCAGCACTGGTGCGGTCGTCAACTTGTCCTTCAGCTCTCGGAAGCTGCTCTCGCACTCGGGACTCCACACGAAGGGAATGTTTTTCCGAGTCAATTTAGTTAGTGGTAACGCCAGCTTAGAAAAACCTTTGATGAACCTTCTATAATAACCTGCCAGGCCCATAAAACTCCTTATCTCCGAGACCGACTTGGGTCTCTCCCATGCCATTATAGCTGTCACCTTCGAAGGGTCCACCGAGACTCCTTACTCGGAAATTACATGTCCGAGGAAGTGGATCTTATTCATCCAGAATTCGCACTTTGAAAGCTTCGCGAACAACTGCTTCTCCCTTAATACTTGGAGTACCGCTCGGAGGTGTTCTTCATGCTCCTCGGAAGTCTTAGAATAGATTAGGATGTCATCAATGAAAGCAACTACGAATCGGTCTAAATAGGGGTGGAATATGCTGTTCATGTAATTCATGAAGACAGCAGGGGCGTTTGTCACACCGAACGGCATCACTACATACTCGTAGTGGCCATACCGAGTCCTAAAGGCAGTTTTTGGAATATCCGAGTCCTTCACTCGGATTTGGTGATATCCCAATCGTAGGTGGATTTTTGAGAAGACTGAGGCTCCACGCAGTTGGTCAATTAAATCATCAATTCTGGGTAGTGGATACCGATTCTTAATTGTGAGTTTGTTTAACCGTCGGTAATCTATGCAAAGTCTCATGCTGCCGTCCTTCTTCTTAACAAGTAGTACCGGTGTGCCCCATGGTGATACACTCGGTCTAATGAACCGTTTTCCGAGTAACTCATCCACTTGCTTCTTCAGCTCGGCTAATTCAGTTGAGGACATTCTATAGGGTGCACTGGAGACTGGCTCGGCTCCAGGGATCAAGTCTATAGAGAACTCGATTTCTCTATTGGGAGGGACACTCGGTACGTCCTCAGGGAACACCTCTGGAAATTCGCAGACAATCGGAATTTCGTTCACTCGGATTTTACTCTCGCCCTCGGTTAGACAAAGCATCATGAATAGTTGAGTTATACCTTGTGCTGTGCAGTCCTTATGGTGCTGTCTCGGGAAAATTATCCTTCGGTTTCTGCAATCTACTAACACTTTATTGGCTGAAAGCCAATCTATTCCGAGCACGATGTCAAGACCCTTTAGGGGCATGCAAACCAGATCGAAGGTGAAACTCCGATCATACAATGCAAACGTTACATCTTTGCACATTGACGATGTGAACACATTAGTGCCAGTCGGGCTGGCCACTTCTAAAGTCCGATTCATAGACACAGTTGGTAACTTCAAATGCTTCACACACTCATCAGCTATGAAGGAGTGGGTAGCTCCAGAATCAAAAACTACACTAAGTGTGTATCTACCGAGTGAGCACTTACATTGTACCAAGTCATTTGCTTGTGCGACTTCTTCTACGTTGATGGCGTAGACTCTTCCAATGGCTGGTTGATCAGTGTCTCTCCTCCTGATATTTGGGGCAACCATCATATTCCCTCTAGCTCTGTTGTTTCCGCCTCGTGAGTTTTATCCATCATTCCTATTGCTCTTCACCTGGAACCCTCCTTGACGCACACTAGCATTTGTTTGTCGGAGTTGGGGGCAGTCAGGGCGAATGTGTCCCCTATTCCCGCAGTGAAAACACTTAACATCGGTATCGTTGCAACTCTAAGCAAAGTGGTCGCCACCACATTTAAAGCACTTACCGTACCTGGGTCGTCCACTCATCTGTCTCTCTCGGTCACCACGACCCTGATATCTAGTGAAGGGTTCATTTCTTCCTACGTTCCCTGGCCTCTTGAAACGTGAGTGCTGAGGCCTCAGATACTGGTTAGCTCTGCTGCTCTGGCCCGAGTGGGCCTTGTCATCTTCTTCAAATATCCTACATTTATTCACCAATGCAGGGAAACTCCGTATCTCATGGTATCTGCAGGCCCTCTTAATATCTGATCTTAATCCATTCTCAAACTTAAGGCACTTCGAGCTCTCCGTCCCAGGTTGTTGGAAGGGTGGGTAGAATAGGCACAACTCCTCGAATCTCGTCGCGTATTCTTCCACAGTCATGGAGCCTTGCTTCAACTCCATAAACTCCAGCTCCTTCCGACTCCTCACTGTGTCGGGGAAGTATTTCTCTAAGAAGCATGTCTTAAAATCGTTCCATGTCAGCTGAGCTTCATCATCAGGGAATCGGCTTCTGGCTATCTTCCACCAGTTCTTCGCTTCATCTCGCAGCATATACACTGCACATTCTACTTTTTGGGCCTCGGTACAACGAAGACCCCCAAAAATCCTCTCCAGTTCCTGAGTCCATTTAAAAGCTGCCTCCGGATTGCGTCCTCCCTGAAACTCACTCAGCTTCCTCTTCAGGAAGCGGTCCAGCACGTGGCCATCCTCAGCTTGAGTCTGGCCCTGCCTTTCAAACACGTCTGCAAAGCGTTGGAATACTGTGGCTATAGCCTCTATGCTTTGGCGATGCGTCATTCCTTATCCTGAAATCGACATTCGAGGATAAGTATACCGAGCCACTTACTACCGATCGGGTTCTCAGTCTAACATTCAATAGCTTAGCACATTATATCATTCTTCCAGGTTACACACACAATCGGACCAGGAGGAAACAACCTCCTATCCTCAAGCCAATATCAATCAGGTTCAACTAACATCACAACAATTATGACCATTTAGTCAGAAAACACGCAATCGCTTACACTCGATAAGCATACCTTGGCCTTGGACCTTTCGGTCTGCTCTGATACCAAAATGTAACACCCTAATCTTTGCAAATAATAATTCCAAAACAATGAGGAAATTTTTTTTTCACAAAAACAGCCACGACTCATTCAACATAGAAGGGAAGAAGTAGGCAAGGGAAAATAGAGAGCATTCACACACATATGGCAAATAATAGAAAGGCTAAGACTGGAACCGGTTCATTTGGTTTAATGTAACACACCAGCGCCTGGGCGGATTACACAACATCGTTGGCTCGCTCAGGCGAGGTCTGATACCGCCTAGGCGGGGTATGGCAATGCAACAGCGGATGGAGAGGGAATTCACAAAGGAAACCCCATACCAGTCCTCACTCGTTTCTACGGGACTAACCCTTCCTCAAAGAAATACTAGGTGTTCAGCATAGGGAAACAGGTAAGGGAAGGAGAAGGGAGATGCACACGTGTATTAGTTTGGAGGAAAGGGGGGTCTGAACTCATTCCGCCCAATTCAACTGGGTATGACAATGCCTGGGCGGACTCGACCACAACGCCCAAGTAGGGGTCAACACCGTTATCTGGGATGCATTAACGTAACAACAGAGGGGAAGGGTATTTGGGCGGTGTTCCACACTAACACCTACTCGCTTCAGCGCAAGTCCTCACGCTTGGGCGAACCGTTCTAGTCGTTCAGAACTCCATAACTTAGCCCTCCAAATTATCCACACGGCAACACTCATACTCTACTCAGGAAGTGAGGGTTATCCTACTCGGATTCCAGAACTCCTTCTCACTCGAACTTCACATCTTTCACTCGGTTATCGATACCTTAAACTTAAGATCCAATCCACTCTAAACCACCATTCGAACTCCTCTCTCAGAAGGGAATCACTTGAGGTTTTCACTCAGAAATATCAACTCTTCCTCACTCGGGATTTCATACTTACTTTTACTCGGAAATCCTCAGACCTATGATCATTCGGATTATAATTACCCTACGCTCATAAGACATCCTCAAACAGTCCTCTTCACCGCTCAACCTCTCTTACAGCATAGAAGAACACACAATATATACTTATATAAACGAAAACATTTATATAATTACAAAAACTTCATCATGACTTTTGTTACCCAAAGCTGTCAAGTTTTAACGTAAGGACTACAACCAAAACACGAACCGGCCAAGGCTTAACAAAACGTTATACACAGTATTTATATATATACACATATACACATATAGATATATGTCCCAATAGCGCTCAGATTCATTGTCCTGCACTCGCTCCTCCTTCATCCTTCCTTCCGAGAGATGTTCACTGAAAGTGTAGCCACTGCAGGGGTGAGCTTTTACATATAAAATGACAATCAAGGACTCGGTATCAGTGTTAGCATGTACATTCACATCCATTCAATCGTTTTCAAATTAATTAATGTTAGACACTGCAAAATGACATTTAAGACACACAGACAACACATACTGGTATTCCCCACTCTCGAAAACCATTCATAACACTCCACATACGTTATACGTACTACTCTAATCAACCTTATATCTACATGCATGCCTGCAGATCCGACTCGAGTGATGACTTTCAGTTACAGTTTTCCCCTCCCCTGGCCCCTCGTCCTTCAGCTCTTCCCGCGTAGTACCGGCCTCCCATTGGCGTCTCGAGACTCTTCTCTAGCTCCTACGGCTACCACGAGCTCCTTCGGAATCTAGCCGGGGTCTGTAACTGGAAGTCATTCCCTCGGGGCTATTGACCTTCCACGGGTCACCCCACTCTTACCCATGCAGCTAAATGCATCTACCAACAAGCGTCATCACACCATCGATACCTCCTTCGTAACCATTAAGTAGGAACAGATTCAATGCAACTTTTATTCGCTTTATTATTTACACCAATATGTTCAACCATCAGCAATCAAGTAATAGCATCTGACAAATCAACTAACAAGCACACATTCATATTCTCACAGCATTAACAAGGATAGAACCATGCATATCATTCGTTATCATCAATACTAACATACTACTTTACCACCATCTAGATCACAAGCATTTATTGTTCAACCACTAACAAACACACGGATTCCAGAATCTCCAATCATGCATAGGATCCAATCATCACAAACATATGCACATGCATTCAAGCAGAACATTCATCCGGTACCGTTCGTGGACCATGCATTTAACATGCAAGCACCCCCTACCTACGAAAGGGACTTCAAGAAGCTTTTCTGCTCTTCGACGTTGAATCTGACGCCCTTCTACTGATTCGTTCAGCCTTTCTCCACTCCGTCGTACTCTGCACTTGGCTCGGAGTTGGGGTGTTGTTCTTCCTCTGCTTTACGATCGTCCTTCACCTGCCGGGGCTCTGACCTTCTTCCCGCACTGTCGTCGTGACGGACAGAAACAGGGGAAAGGAAAGAAGATGGAGACGAAGAAGAAAAGAGAGAATGGAGTAGTGGGAGAAGTTGTTTGCACCCACGGTGATACTGAATACGCACCTATATACGCATGCGAAGGGGAAAGGAGTGGGATGGGAAAGAGTGAGTCGCAGACCACTCACACCTTCCGCCAATCACAGACAGCCACATCCCATCAATTAAGTCCAATTAACTTGCCATTAACTCTCAGGCTATATTGGTTATGATTAACAACTAATTCTTTACTTTCAATTTTTCTTATTATTTAATTTTTATTCGGTATCTAACTTTAAAACTGGGATGTTACATTTAGTCCAGTCCGTATAAGTTATAATAATTCAGATCCATGCATAGATATTTCAGAATAAGTTACACAATATATTAAATTTATTATTAATTTTAAGTTGAGAAGTTATTACTTTAAAATAATAATATTATTAAATTTAAAAGGAGTAGGGGACTCCTCTCATTATTCTTATGTCTTTCATATTATATTCTTATCTCACTCCCCCTTACCTCTTGTATACCGATTCGTTGTTGAAAATCCGTGCGCGCCTCGTCTCCGAGTTCTAAAACATACCAATTTCATTTTAATATAATTACAAGATAAAAATTAAGATTACTACTTAAAATAAAAATGGTAAATTTTGAATAGTGAATAGTGAATAGTAAATAGTAATAGTAAATAGTAAAAAATGAATAGTAACGGTAAATAGTAAATCATGAATAGTAACGGTAAATAGTAAATCATGAATAGTAACAGTAAATAGTAAAACGTGAATAGTAAAGGTAAATAGTAACAATAAATAGTAATTTACTATTTGAATAATAATTTACTATTGAAATAGTAATTTACTATTGAAATAGTGTTTTACTATACAGAATAGTAACTTAAAATAATATTATTTCCAGTATAATAATAGATTTCTAAAAACGATATAAAAATAACCCTAAAAAATATAAAAGAGATGTATTCGTACCTTAGAATTTTAGCAGAACCTTCTTCCAAAAAAATTTATTTCTCTCTCTTACTTCCACCACTATCTCACTAGCACTACTATATTCAGAAAACTTAATCTGAAATTGTGAATTCTAAAGAAGAATTCCTTCGGTATTTATAGGAAAAAAATTTACTATGTATATCATTATTTTAATATAAAAGTACTGTACATTTTTTGAAATTTAAAACCTGGTTACTGTGCACCTTTTGAAAATTTCATACATGCATAGTGTTTTGCATAGTAAATGTCGGCAGAATTATTAAGCCAAATAGTAACCTTTCACTTGGTATATTTTAAATATTCAAAATTAATCCTTTTTGAAATTTAGCGATATTATATCAGTTCTCACTAATTTTATGATAAGTAATATAAAGTTTAAATTTTAAAAATCTAAAATTTTCTATTAATAAAAATTTATTAGTATGTTTTCAATTTTTTTACGATTGATAAAAATCAAGATTTTACTCAAACCGATAATTTTTAGATAAGTCTACTTGAAATGGATTTTAGAAAATTTTCTTATAATTTAACTTTACATTCTTGTAAATATTTTAAATTTTAAGTAACTTTATATGAATTTAAAATTATTTAAAATATATTATTTTATTAAAATATTTCAAAAATTTCAAAAAATTCCAGAAAATCATAAATATTATGTAGATCAAAAAGTTCTAAAGAACCATAGTCTAGTTCCTTCAAAATTTTATTTTAAAATTCTAATAAGAGTTAAATCTTAAATATGTAAAAACATAAATATAACAACATAAAATAAAAATGGTGAATAATAAAGATATTAAAAATTCTTAATATAATTTTCTTAATTAGTGAATACTAATTAAGTCATTTTAAAATTCTCATTCAGAAATATTTTCATTTTTTTATTATTATTATTTTAAAAAAAACAAATAATTAAATATAAATACCAAAATTTCAAAAAAAATGATAATAATAAACTAACTTATAGTAAGTATTTCTCAAGAAAGATATATTAATATCTATTTTCTATTTGTGTTGAAAATGGGATGTTACACCTGTTTACTACCTCTATTTGTCCATCTGTTTGGGGATGATGGGTAGTGGAAAAGAGAAGCTTAGTTCCTAGCCTTACCCAAAATGTCTTCCAAAAATGGCTAAGGAACTTGGTATCCCTAGCAGAAACAATTGTTTTAGGGATGCCATGCAATCTCATAATTTCTTTGAGAAATAGTTTAGCAATATGGCTTGCATCATCCATTTTATGACAAAGAATAAAGTGAGCCATTTTACTAAATCTATCCACTACAACAAAGATAGAATCCATTAATCCAGTCCTCTTTAGGTCCTAGGTAATCCAAGCATAAAGTCTATTGTAATATCAATCCAAGGAGAGCATGAAGTAGGTAAGGGAGTATAAAGACCATTAGGTGAAGTTTTGGATTTAGCTTTTCTACAAACAATACACCTAAAGCATAGTCTTTCAACATCTTTCTTTATTTTAGGCCAATAGAAGTGTTCATGTAATGTAGCTAGTGTTTTGACTCTTCTAAAATGACCTATTAACCTTCCTCATGGCTTTCTTTAACTAATGACTCTCTTAAGGAACTCCTAGGAATATAGATCCCGTTAGCTTTAAAAAGATAGCCATATAAAATATAGAATCCCTTATGAGATGTGTTGGTATTAGATGAGTTGTATATGTTTGAAAAATCAATATCATTTTGATACAATTTTTATCAAGTCCAAGCATTTTAGTCCCAAGAAAAGCTAGCAAATTATGCCTTCTTGACAAAGCATCTACTACAATGTTAGATTTGCCATTCTTGTACTTTATGACATATGGAAATTGTTTCAAAAATTCAACCAAGTTAGCATGTCTTTTGTTTAACTTATATTTCCCTTTTATATGCTTTAGTGATTGATGATCACTATGAATCACAAACTCTTTAGGGATCAAGTAATATTCCCAAGTTTGTAAGGCTTTAACTAAAGTATAGAATTCTTTATCATAGGTAGGGTTGTAACACCCCGGTTTTCCAGACTCAAATCCTGATGTAATCAAGATAATAATCAATAAAAAGCGGGTAAATTTTTCGCGTTTGAAATATTTCTAAACACTTCGACGATTACACCAAGACCCGAATCACAGAAAACCGAAAGCGTACGATTTAATAAGGTATAACTAGATCGATAACTAACTTGCCCACAACGGTATACAAAATAATAGTTTACAGCGGAAGAAGAATGTGTATACCGGGCATATGCCTAGTCCCATATATGAAGATATGAGAAAAGGCCCAAGCAATCATACAATTCATAATCTAAGCCTATTAGGCTACAATCGACTATGCACCTGAATCATTATTATATATCATCAAATGTAAGAAGCCTATACATGAGACATCCATTACCAGATGGTGTAATATTCCTGGTATTTTAATAAAAATTATGGAGAGTGGAAAATATTAGCAAATGTTTTAGAGATTTATTTAATATTCGATCTGCCTGAACCGGGGTCAAGGAACCCGGTGTCGGGCTAGGCTCAGATGTGAGGACCAAACAGTGTTGAAGATCGGTTGTGCAAGGGAGAATGGTCAAAGACGTGCTGTCTTGTGACTGATGCTTATCCGGTGTGCCTGGAGTGGTCTTGGATTAACCGGTGTGAGGAGAACGCCTAACCCGGAATTATAGTCCGGATCAACCTCTTGTATGGCTGAGGCAAACAGATATGCATAACAAAGATTTAAGGACGGATGAAGTGTCCGACCTCTCAAGCGTTAGCTCGGATTATCGAGGTGTGGGCACTACGCCTGGACACCGATTGGCCGGTATCCAGCTCGGATCGATACTCTTATGAAGTATTAGATAGTTACGAATAATTAAACATTGTGAAAGCAAATAAGCGTAGTTGGCCGGTAATTATAAAAGAATCCAATGAGATGAAATTGATTAAAAACTTTTAATGAGAATGCAAATGAAATAGGGGAAAAGGCTGTCTTGCCCCTGAGCTTTATATAAAAGGAAATCCTCTCTCTCCCCTCTTCATTATTTATGAACTACTTCTTCTTTTGGTCTTTCTCCCCTTCTTCTTCGTTTTTTCCTCTCTTGCCGCTGAGTTGTATGCGCCGGAGGAGGACTTTGTTCGTGCTAAAGCTTCAATCAAATCCCATTCCTGTGGTCGTGGCCTCAAGGTGAGTCCACTGATCCATTTTGTTTGTGGCTCCTTATCCCCTTTCGTTTCTCTGGTAGCCAAGGGCCTTGCATGGCTGTATTCGAGTCTGTTCTCCACTCCTTTGGTGAGTATGAGCTCAAATGTGGCCTTAGAGCTGAGGGCATTGAGTTAACGGGTTTTTACATTCTGACCCGTAGGTAGTAGGTTAAGCAAGGAAAGGCTGAGTGACGGAGCTGAGACTGTGAATCCCGTGCCCAGAGGAAGGGACCGACACCGAGAGCAGATCATCGAAGCGTGGAATCGAGGTAAGGGGGTGTTCGGGTTATGATTAATTAGAATAGGATTTACCTCCTATCCGAGCCGTTGAATGGTATGAACAGGGTAAGAAAACGTTATTGAATGTTACTGTGTGCCTATGTTTGTGTATGTGTGACTGTGTACACCGATCAGTTAAGGATCGGGTGTGTGGCTGAGTTGATTATGAAATGAGCTTGAAATATTTAATGTTGAGATGATCGGTGTTATAATGTGAATCCGGGTTTGACAAGCAGGTCACCCGAGTGCTGAGAAAGTAAGGTTAATGGCCAAGTTTGATATGTGAAATGTGAACTGTATGTATAACAATGTGGTGTGGGACGGCCGACGGTATGTTATAGCCCCTCATTTCCGGCTCCCGTGGTTTTTGTGCCCAGTTGAGCTACCCAGAGGTCAAGTAGGACCCAGTGGTCCAGGTGGAGAGTCAAGCAGGACTCGGTGAACCAAGCAGGGTTCACGGGGTGTCAAGTAGGACCCCCAGCTGAAGGCCAATCCTTTAGTATCCGGATACTAGGAGTCATATTGCATAAGAGTCAGTGGTGATTATCGATGAATTTGATATATTTGCTAAGTTAAGAGGATGTGTTCATTGTGGGTAATGTGTTATAATTTCCGAGTGTGACTCGATAAATCTCCGAGTGAAAATTTAATATATTTGATGAGTATGAATTGTTATCTTTACTAAATGTTGTTGTTGGGTTTGCCGAGTGAACTACTACGATTTCTGAATGAGACTTATATATATATATATATATATTTAACTTGTTAAATTTCGCTTTATATTAATTATGATGCCAAATACTCACCCTTGCTGTTATTTCAATTTAGTAACCAGTGACAGGGAGGAAGCCGGAGCCATGGAGTCGCGCCAAGGGGGAGATCGATGCCAAGGCCCAAGTGATTTTGAGTGATTGTGTAGAGTATACGTGTGTATACGGAGTTTCCGAGTGTTTATTATTATCTGTGTGCCAACTTAATTTGAATCGGATGTGAATTTATATTTTAAAATACATGGATCTTTATGTTTTCTTGTTTGCTGTGACAGCTCATTAACTAGCGGATTCATTCCCGAGTGGGGGATAACCGAGAGACCCCCTTCCGGGTGGAAGGTTAGAATGTCCTGAGTGGGATTGGTTAGGAGAGAGTTCCGAGTGAAGAATTTGTGTAAAGATTCTGAGTGAAGAAGGTGTATCATGATTCTGAGTGAAGAGAAGTTGGATGTGTCCGAGGGGAAATCTGAGTTTCTTTTGAGGGAAGTAAGGATAGGGTATTCACCGAGTGAGGATATTCGGAGAAGCGATAACCGAGTGGAGGAAGTTGAATTATCCCCGAGGGAGTTGTGACCGAGCTAAGCTTTCTGAGTGAGGGGTAGTAATGAGTCAAGTGTGGAATGTCCGAGTGAGTGGAAGTGGAGTGTTTTCTGTAACATCCTAGTTTTGAAACTAAATGCCGAATGAAGAATAAACCATTAAGACTTGATTTCAACTAGAAAATAACTGTTAATTACATTTAACTAAGTAAATTTAAGCCATTAAAATATGAAAATGGTGGTGGTCAGGGGATGGGGTGGAGTGCACGTGGCTGCTGGGCACACACTCTCCCATCCCACTCTTCTTTTACTGTGCGCATGTACATATATATATAAAACGTGAGCCTTTGGTGATAAACACACTCTCTATTCCTTCAGACTTCTTCCTCCGTCACTTCATCCTCTGCTTTTCTCTCTTCGTCTCCATCTTTCTTCTTCTCCCATCTTACTCTTCGCTCCTGGAGATCTTGATTCCAGTACTGACGAACGGACTACACTCCATCCCAGAATCAGGCGCAGGATACGACAAAGCCAAGGAAGACCGAACGAACCAGGAGAAAGACGTCGGACCCAACGACAAGAACGGAAAGGTTTCTGAGGTTCTTCTAAGGTAGGGGGCGCTTGCATGTCGAATGCATGGTCTAAGAACGGTACCGGATGAACATACTGCTGAGTGTGGGTGTGTGTGTGTGCATGTATTTATAATTATTAAAACTGATGCATGATTTAAGATTCTGATAGTGATTTTTGTGGCGATGGTGTAGCCTGTTAGTGGATGATAATGATGGATGACATGCATGGATCTATTTTCTTGTCACTATGAAAAATATGTATGTGCATGCTCTTAATTGGATTGCTCAATGTTGTTAATCTGATGACCGATTGTAACATGCGCTGGTGTGATTGACTGAATGATTACGGGTAGTGTGGGGAAATCCATTTTTGCTTAATGACTACGGTGAAGGTGTTCGTGGCGCGATGATGTGTATTAATGAATGTGTTAGTTGCATGAATGAGAGTGGGGTGACCCATAGAAGGTCAAGAACCCCAAGGGAAATGACTTCCAGTTACCAACCCTGGCTAGATCCCAATAGTGCTCGTGGTAGCCGTTGGAGCTAGAGAAGAGAGTCTCGAGACGCCGTGGGGGGGCCGGTGCCACCTTGTAAGAGCTGAGGGACGAGGGGCCAGAAGAAAAGGGGAGTCTTTACCCGAGTCGGATCCGCAGGCATGCATATAGAAATAAGGCCGATTGTGGTGGTGTATAAATTTATGTATGTACATGTGTATGATTTTGAATGCATGAATATATATATATGGATGTGGAATAAACTCTGTGTATTATGTGTGTCATGAATGTTGTTTGAACTGTAAAAACTTGGTTACTTGAGAAAGGTTGAATGATAGCAGGAGCGTGTACTGACGCTGATACCGAGTCTGTGAGTATCATTTTACATGTAAAAGCTCACCCCTGCAGTGGCCATTTTCAGTGAATGTCTCTCGAGAGGAGGATCAGAAGCAGAGCTGGAATGCTGGGCGGAGTGCTGATGCATTTGGAAGGTTTAATTGAGGCGTTGTTAGATTAAGCCCTGACTGGTTCATACCGGATGTTAATGTTTTGAGATGAATAGACCTTATGGACAAGGAGAAATCCGATTTTGTGTTGTAAATGTTGACATACACTCTTATGTATATATGGATGTATGGTTTTGTGTGTGATGTTATGCGCTGCCTTATTTCATGATTGTGCTTTAATGGATACGCAGGAACAGTATGATTGAGCAGGCTATAGCCAAGTCAGAGTGGATTGAGAATTGACTTAAGAAAACTTATGTCGGATACGTTGGGCGGAGTCGTACCCCGCCCGAAGTATGGGAACATTTCGCCCAAGCGAGAGGACTCGCGCTGGAGCGATGTAGTTGTTAGAATGGGACACCGTCCAATTATCTTTCCTATCCGTTGTGGTGCTAACGCAATCCAGACCCCGGTGTTGACCCCTGATTTGGGCGTTGCGGTTGAGTCCGCCCAGGCGTTGTCATAATCAGTTGAGTTGGGCGGAATAGGTTCAGACCCCTCCTTCTTCCACAACCTACTACCGCAAATGTATCCTGTAACTTCCCGTTTGTTTTCCTGAGTGAAGTGCGAGTGTGAGGATTTGCCTACTGAACCCTCGTCCATATCCGATTGAGGAATTACCTTGTGTTGTGTTGAAGAGGCGTGGTGCAGATTTCGTGAAGGCGGTGTCATACCTCGCCCAAGTAACTAGGACAGTTCGCCCAAACGCGTAGAACCATGCTGAAGCAAGCAGATACCAACGTGAGACTCCGCCTATGTACCTTCCCTCCTTTGTTGTCGCATTATTCTGCCTCGCAGGGCGGTGTTGGACATCGCCTGAGTGAGTGAATGTTGTGATGTAGTCCGTCCAGGTGTTGTTATGCCTTGCCGAACTGGACGGCGGTGTAATCACTTCCTCTTTCCTTCAAAAACTACTCCTACATATGTATATCTTCCTTCGTCTTCCCCTTATCTATTTCCTCCTATTGAGTGACCAGTGTTACTCGAAGGAAAGCCTCCTTGTGAAATCTCCTCTATCCGCTGCTGCATTACCATACTCCGCCTGGACGATGTCAGACCCCGTCTAAGCGAACAAACGGTGTTGTGTAATTCGCCCTGGCGCTGGCGTGTTGCGATAAACCCATTGAGCCGGCCCCAGCTTTAGCTTTTCTATAGGTTGCTACATGCGCGTGAATGCTCCTCGTTTTCCCCCTTGCCTGTTCCCTTCTATATCAAATGTTACGTGGTTGTTTTTGTGAAAAATTTTCTCATATTTTTGGAATTATTAGTTGCAAATAATAAGGTGTTACATTTTGGTATCAGAGCGGACCGAAAGGTCCAAGGCCAATGTATGCTTACCAAGTGTAAGCGGTGGTGTGTGTGTCTTTTTGATTGAATGGTTGAAATTGTTCTGATGCTAGTTGACTTGATTGATGTTAACTTGAGGACAAGAGGTTGTTTTCCCCTGGTCCGATTGTGTGTATGACTTAGGCGAATAATATAATGTGCTAAGCTATTAATTGTTGGACTAATAACTAGATCGGTAGTAAGTGGCTCCGTATACTTATCCTTAAATGTCAATTTCAGGATAAGGAATGGCGCATCATCAAAGTATGGAGGCTATAGCCACAGCATTCCAACGCTTTGCGGATGTGTTTGAAAGGCAAGGCCAGACTCGACCTGAGGATGGCCATGTGCTGGACAATTCTTAGGAGGACGGAACCCTGAGGCGGCGTTTAAGTGGACTCAGGAATTAGAGAGAATTTTTAGGGGTCTTCGCTGTACCGAAGCCCAGAAGGTGGAATGCGCAGTGTATATGCTGCGAGATGAAGCAGAGAATTGGTGGAAAATAGCCAGAAGCCGATTCCCCGAAGATGATAATCAACTGACGTGGAACGATTTCAAGGCCTGCTTCTTAGACAAATACTTTCCCGACACAGTGAGGAGTCGGAAAGAGCTGGAGTTTATGGAGTTAAAACAGAGCTCCATGACTGTGGAAGAATACGCGACCAGATTTGAGGAATTGTGCCTATTCTATCCGCCCTTCCAGCAGCCAGGAACGGAGAACTCCAAGTGTCTTAAGTTTGAGAACGGACTGAGATCGGATATCAAGAGGGCCTGCAGATACCATGAAATCTGGAGTTTCCCTGCATTAGTGAACAAATGTAGAATATTCGAAGAGGATGACAGGGCCCATTCGGGCCAGTGCAGCAGAGCCAACCAGCACCTGAGGCCTCAGCAATCACGTTTCAAGAGGCCAGGAAACGTAAGGAGGAATGAACCCTTCTCCAGATATCAAAATCATGGTGACCGAGGGGGACAGATGAGTGGACGACCAAGACATGGCGGATGCTTTAAATGCGGCGGTGACCACTTTGCTAAGGATTGCAATGATACAAATGTTAAATGCTACCACTGCGGAGAGAAGGGACACGTTCGTCCTAACTGCCCCCAACTCCGCCAAACAAACGCCAATGTGCGTCAAGGAGGATCTCAAGATAGAACCCGAGTGAATGATAACCAACGACCTGGTGGCAGAGGCAACGGAACCAGAGGAAATATGATGCGTGCTCTGAACACCCGAGAGAGGAATACCGGTCCGCCAGCAGCAGGAAGAATCTACACCATCAATGCAGAAGATGTTGCACCAGCAAACGACCTAGTACAATGTAAGTGCTCACTTGGAATGAATACGCTTAATGTTGTTTTCGATTCGGGAGCTACCCATTCTTTTATAGCTGATGAGTGCGTGGAACGGTTGAAGTTACCAACTGTGTCTATGGATCGGACTTTGGAAGTGGCCAGCCCTACTGGCGCTAATGTGTTCACGTCGTCAATATGTAAAAGTGTAGCATTTGAGTTGTATGATCGGAGTTTTACCTTCGATCTGATTTTCATGCCTTTAAAGGGTCTTGATATCGTACTCGGAATAGATTGGCTTTCAGCCAATAAGGTATTAGTAGATTGTAGAAACCGAGAGATAGTTTTCCCAAAACAACCCACTGAAGATAACACGGCACTAGGTATAACCCAACTATTTATGATGCTTTGTCTAACCAAAGATGAGAGTGAGACCCTAGTGAACGAAATTTCGGTTGTCTGCGAATTCCCAGAAGTGTTCCCAGAAGACGTTCCGAGTGTGCCTCCCAATAGAGAAGTTGAATTCTCTATAGACTTGATCCCTGGAGCCGAACCGGTCTCCAGTGCACCCTACAGAATGTCCTCAACTGAATTGGCAGAGTTGAAGAAACAAGTGGATGAGTTACTTGAGAAGCAGTTCATTAAACCAAGCGTGTCACCATGGGGCGCACCTGTGCTACTTGTTAAGAAGAAGGATGGCAGCATGAGACTTTGTATAGATTATCGACAACTTAACAAGCTCACAATCAAGAATCGATACCCACTGCCTAGAATTGATGATTTAATTGACCAGCTGCGTGGAGCCTCAGTCTTCTCGAAAATCGACTTACGATCGGGATATCACCAAATCCGAGTGAAAGACTCGGACATTCCTAAAACTGCCTTTAGGACTCGATATGGTCACTACGAGTATGTAGTGATGCCGTTCGGTGTGACAAACGCCCCTGCTGTTTTCATGAATTACATGAACAGCATATTCCACTCCTTCTTAGATCGGTTTGTTGTTGTCTTCATCGATGATATTCTAGTTTATTCTAAGACATCTGAGGAGCATGAAGGACATCTCAGAACGGTACTCCAAGTGTTGAAGGAGAAACAATTGTTTGCAAAGTTTTCAAAGTGCGAATTCTGGATGGATGAGATCCACTTCCTCGGGCATGTGATCTCCGAGCGAGGCGTCTCGGTGGATCCTGCGAAGGTAGCTGCTGTAATAGCATGGGAGAGGCCCAGATCGGTCTCGAAAATAAGAAGTTTTATGGGCTTGGAAGGTTACTATAGGAGGTTCATCGAAGGTTTTTCTAAACTGGCATTACCCCTGACTAAATTGACTCGGAAAAATGTTCCCTTCGTGTGGAGTCCAGAGTGTGAGAACAGCTTCCAAGAGCTGAAGAATAAGTTGACGACTGCTCCGGTGTTGGCATTACCTGAGTTACGAGAAAGCTTCGTGGTCTATTGTGACGCGTCCGGACTCGGATTAGGGTGTGTACTCATGCAGAAAGATCGAGTGGTAGCATATGCCTCTCGACAATTGAGACCCCACGAGCAGCATTACCCGACCCATGACTTGGAGCTGGCAGCAGTAGTTTTTGCATTGAAAATCTGGAGACATTACTTGTACGGGTCCAAATTTGAAGTGTTTAGCGACCATAAGAGCCTCAAATACCTATTCGACCAAAAGGAGCTGAACATAAGGCAGAGAAGATGGATTGAGTTTTTGAAGGACTACGATTTCGAGTTAAAATACCACCCAGGTAAGGCAAACGTCGTGGCCGACACATTGAGTCGGAAATCCCTCCACATAGCAGCCATGATGGCAAAAGAAGTTGAGTTGTTGGAGCGGTTCCGAGACATGAACTTGCATGTTGACACCCCTTCCTCTCAGAAAATGACAATCGGTACGTTGAGGATTGCCAATGAATTCTTAAAATCCGTGTACGAGCAGCAACAGGCAGACTCTTACCTAGCTGAAATGAAGGAAATTCAAGCCAAAGGAAAGGAATTATCCTTGACAGAGGGGTCAGATGGGATCTTCCGGGTGAGAGATAGAATATACATACCGAGTGAAGGAAGATTGAGAAGAATGGTGCTTGACGAAGCCCACAAAAGCCTACTCAGCATTCACCCAGGAACCACGAAAATGTACCACGACTTGAGGAGACAGTTCTGGTGGCCCGGACTAAAGAGGGATGTGGCGGAGTACGTGGCCCGGTGTATCACTTGTCAGAAATCGAAGGTAGAGCACCAAAAACCGTACGGTGCAATGCAACCTCTAGAGATCCCCGTGTGGAAATGGGACTCAATTGCGATGGATTTTATCATGGGATTACCCAAAAACCGAGCGGGCCATGATGCCATTTGGGTCATTGTTGACCGATTGACGAAGAGTGCACACTTCGTGTTGTTCAAGTGGCCTCAATACTCAAGAGGGGGGGTGAATTGAGTTATAAAACTTTTGCTTGGAATACCTTTGAAATTGATTTCTATAACCAAGTTTATGAGATTATGCAAGTGAAAGCAAGTAACAATGATATGCAATGCACTACAAGAGGTAAGTATTGCTAAGGCAATTTAGCAAGCACTTGGTGTGCAATGTCTAAGGTATAGCAAATTAAGCAAGTTTAAGTGTATTCTTCTCAACCAAACAATACCAATCAACAAATATGCAATGTATGGAAGTAAAAGAGTAAGGAAGAGAAGCTTGCAAACCGATGTAACGAGTTCCACCCAATCCGGTGTACGTCTCACCTCTAAGCAACCCACTTAGAGGATTTTCCACTATTGTAGACTAGAGATATAACTTTGAGCAATTATGGCTTCCTAGTGTCCCACACTCAAGAACCCAATCCTCACAAGTATAAGGGCAACCCACCCAATCTCTCAATCTCACAATATCCCAAAGGTTGAGTCCACAACCTTTGTACCCACTCAACCTAGAGTGAACAACCACTCAACCTAGAGTGAAATAGCTTGTGTTTGGTGTTTGTTTACAATCAATATACTCTCTTAATAGAGTAGATGTACAAATGAAAAGCTCTCCAAATTCTAATCTCTCAAGATGAGAGGATATACAAGTGAAAGTACAATATGCAAGAGATAGGCTTACAAAACACAAAATAGAGCTATGAATTGTTGCTTCTTGGTTGTGTGTTTGTGCTTGTCTTCCTCTTCAATTTATAGAGCCAAGATAGCTGTTGAGGAGTGCCCTAGTCCATCATAGCCGTTGCAGTTAGTGGAAATTTGAAGAATGGTGGAGACATGACCTGGTTTCCCACTTAAATCTGTTTTTCCACTAGCGTAATCGATTACACCCTCGCGTTGTAATCGATTAGCTTCAAGTCAGAGACTTCCTAATCGATTATTTCACTTCCTCTAATCGATTAGCATCTTGTACCTGATGCATTTAATTTGTTTTCGCAGCATCCTAATCGATTAGCATGTCTTGCAATCGATTACCTTAAATTCCAGTGGCTTCTTAATCGATTGTGTAGCTTTCATAATCGATTAGCCATCGTACCTGATGCACTTAGTTCCATTTTTGATTGTTGTAATCGATTAGACTCTGGTGTATAATCGATTACCTTAAATTCCAGTGGCTTCCTAATCGATTGTTCAGCTCCCTAATCGATTAGCTTTCATACCTGATGCAATTTCTTCCAAAACAGAAAGCTCCTAATCGATTAGCATCTATGGCCTAATCGATTAGCTTCGCTGTTACTTCAATTCTGATTTCATGTCTTTGTTTTTGCATCGGTTTCTTCAAGAGTACTTGTCATTATCAAAATCCTTGCACATCTTTTGGACCTGTTAACATATTCAAACACATTCTCCCCCTTTTTGATGATGACAACTATGTTCATCTCTTGAGGGTTGTTAGTTTGAATAATATAGACTTATCTTTTGCAAAAACAACTCTGCTACATTATCTCTTTTTCAAATAGCAGATGACCAATTTCAAAAATCAATTCAGCAGCCAATGTCTTATCTCATTTTATCTATTGTTTTATTATCTCTTATCTATAATTCTCCCCCTATCAAAAGGAATTTAACAAACAGATAACATTTTTCAAATATGTTAACAGAGCATCTATTATCCATATTCTTAGTACCAGAGCACCAGAACATATTCAAAATTGTAGTCAGAGCATGTTATCAATATTATCCATATTTGTATCAGAGCATTATCCAACATATGAACATATATTCTTCTCCCCCTTTGTAATCATCAAAAATAATTAGAGCATTGAAGAGAAACAATATATACTGAAATAAGATACTTTTATTGAATTAATAAAAATGGGAAATACAAGAGGTAAAATTATTCAAAATGTAGAAAAACAACAAACAGAAACCAACAGCAAAACATAACTAAAAAGTCTAATTGTCCGGGTTGAAGAAGCGGATTTCTGCAATTTGGTGAGCCAGTTCTTCATATCGCTGCTGCATCATCTCAAAATGTTGCTGCTCGGTCATTGAAAACTCTTGGAGGGAGTTTTCAAGTCGATCGAAGCGGCGATCAAGATGGGCGTAGAGAGATGCAAAAGGGTCAGCTTGTGGGGTAGATGAAGAGGCTGCAGCTTGTGGTTGAGGTGGAGGAGGAGGAGGAGCAGGTGCTTCTTCAGCAGGAGCTTGGAAGGGAATGTTGGCATAAACGCCCTCCATTCGTGAGTACCATGCTCCATTTGAGAAAACAAGACCCATTTTGGTGAGGTGATGGGTGCCAATGCAAGCTCTAGGGGGCACTTTCTCAGAGAGTTCCCCTGCTAAATCTACTCCACAGAATTTGAAAATTTTGGTGAGGAGGATACCATAAGGGAGCTTTTGCTGGTCCTTGGCGTGGCGCATGTGGAATTTGATCAACTGAACCCAGTTGATTTCTTTGTGGTTCAGCATGGCCCACATTAAGAGGACATCATCCTCTTCAACTAATCGATATTAGTTTAGAAACAGAATCGTCCTAATCGATTGGGGCAATGTGGTAATCGATTATGAGGAAGAGGAAACGTTTTGAACTTGAAACAGAAGCTTCGTAATCGATTAGGGATCATGGATAATCGATTATCTTAGAAACAGAATGATTGTAATCGATTATGGGTGAGGTCTAATCGATTATCTTAGAAACAGAAGCTTAGTAATCGATTGGGATTTACACTGTAATTGATTATGGAGTCAAAAACTTCAAACATATCAAACAGCAAGGTTCCAAACATGAAATGTGATATGTACCATGCATTATGCCATTCAACAAGGTTCTTATCAAAATATTCAAACACAACTGGACATGTCAAGAATGCCTAACTCTCTTCTTATGTGAATGAATTGCTCTCTAGCCAAGGGTTTTGTGAAAATATCCGCTAGTTGCCTAGAGGTTTCTACATGTTCAAGTACACAATCCCCTTTTAACACATGATCTCTAATAAAGTGATGCCTAATCTCAATATGTTTGGTTCTAGAGTGCATTACTGGATTCTTGGAGATGTTAATGGCACTTGTATTATCACATTTAATGGGGACTTTATTCAAGGAAATACCAAAATCAAGAAGTTGTTGTCTCATCCAAAGAATTTGAGCACAACAACTACCAGCTGCTACATATTCTGCCTCAGCTGTTGACAATGCAACACTTGCTTGTTTCTTGCTGTGCCAAGAAACAAGGGAACTACCAAGCAAATGGCATGTACCACTAGTGCTTTTTCTATCAAGCTTACACCCCGCAAAGTCGGAATCAGAATATCCTAAAAGATTACATTCAACGCCTTTGGGATACCATAAACCAACATTTTGAGTACCCACAAGATATTTCAAAATTCTTTTTACGGTAGTCAAATGTGATTCTTTAGGACATGCTTGATATCTAGCACACATACATACCGCAAACATAATATCAGGTCTACTCGCAGTTAAATACAGTAAGGATCCAATCATACCTCGATATTTGGTGATTTCAATGTCCTTACCCTTTTCGTCTTTGTCTAGATAGCAGGATATGCTCATGGGTGTAGCTATCTCGTTTGCCTTGTCCATTCCAAACCTTTTAAGTAGTTCCTTACAGTATTTGGTTTGGCTAATGAACGTTCCATCAATGGCTTGTTTTATTTATAGTCCAAGGAAGAAGGTGAGTTCTCCCATCAAGGACATTTCAAACTCATTCTGCATAATCTTGGCAAATTCTTGACAAAGATTTTCATTAGTAGCACCAAATATTATGTCATCTACATAAATCTGTACCAAGAGGATGTCATTATGTTTGCGTTTTATAAATAATGTAGTATCAACCTTTCCTCTTTCAAAGTTGTGTTCTAAAAGGAATTTGCTTAATCTTTCATACCAAGCTCTTGGAGCTTGCTTCAAACCATATAAGGCTTTTCTCAATTTGAAGACATGGTTTGGAAATATATGATTTTCAAAACCGGGAGGTTGATCTACATAAACTTCTTCTTGAATGTAGCCGTTTAAGAACGCACTTTTGACATCCATTTGATACAATTTGAAATCCATACAACATGCAAAAGCTAGCAATAATCTAATAGCTTCTAACCTAGCTACGGGAGCATATGTTATTCCTTCTTCTTGGTTGTATCCCTTTGCAACTAGTCTAGCTTTGTTCCTAGTTATTATACCGTTTTCATCTAGCTTATTTCTAAAAACCCATTTGGTGCCTATTATTAGATGATTATTGGGTCTTGGCACAAGTTCCCAAACTTCATTTCTTTCAAATTGGTTTAACTCTTCTTGCATGGCCAACATCCAATGTTCATCAATAATGGCTTCGTCAATATTTTTGGGTTCTATTTGGGATACAAAAGCCAAGTGATTGCATGCATTTCTAATGGCGTTTCGAGTACTTACCCCTTTGGTTATTTCTCCAATGATTTTGTCCAAGGGATGATCCTTCAATGTTACCCAATCTTGTTGTCTCTCAATTTGTGTTGCACCTCCATCATTGTTGACTTCTCCTTCTTTGTCTTGTAAATTCATTTCTTGGAAAGTACCTACAAGATCATCAACATCTTCCTTTCTCGGAGGGTTATGGCTATTTTCGTCAAATTTGACATGAATAGATTCCTCAATAGTATTTGTTTGTTTGTTAAAGATTCTATAAGATTTACTTGATTGAGAATATCCTAGGAATATTGCCTCATCAGATTTTGCATCAAACTTTCCTAGATTATCCTTTCCATTGTTGAGCACAAAACATTTACATCCGAAAATATGAAAGTATGCAATGTTGGGTTTTCTACCCTTGTAAAGCTCATAGGGGGTTTTCTTTAAAATAGGCCTTATCAAACATCTATTCATAACATAACACGCGGTGTTTACCGCATCGGCCCAAAAATGTTTTGCAATATTGTTTTCATTTAGCATGGTTCTAGCAAGCTCCACTAAGGATCTATTCTTTCTTTCAACTACTCTATTTTGTTATGGAGTTCTAGGAGCTGAAAAGTTGTGATTAATACCATGTTTTTCGTAAAACTTTTCAAAGGATTGATTTTCAAATTCTCCCCCATGATCGGTTCTAATGGATGCGATTTTTGAGTTTTGCTCATTTTGGATAATCTTTGCAAGTTTCTTGAATGCATGATATGCTTCATTTTTATGAGCAAGAAACAATGTCCATGTATATCTTGAATAGTCATCTACTATAACTAGACCATAGTAATTACCTCCAAAGCTTTTGATTTTGGATGGTCCAAATAAGTCCATGTGCAAAAGTTGTAAAGGCCTTTGAGTAGAAACAATGTTTTTGGATTGAAAAGATGCCTTTACTTGTTTTCCCTTTTGGCATGCATCACAAAATCTATTTTCAAATTTAAGCTTTGGTAGACCAATTACTAAATCTTTAGAAACAAGTTTGTTCAAGTGGTCTACATGTATATGAGCTATTCTTCTATGCCATAGCCATGTTTCATCCTCTTTTGAAATGAAGCATTGTTCATCATTTGTAGACAAACTATCCATATCAATCATGTAAATATTATCAATTCTTTGGCCTACAAACTTAATTTCCTTATTGGTCTTATGCTCAATTATGCAACAATTTGATTCAAATAAAACTCTATATCCTTTGTCACATAATTGACTTATGCTTAGTAAATTATGTTTGAGGCCTTCAACATACAATACATCACTTATGGATGTGGAAGAGTTCTTACCAATATTTCCAATGCCTAGGATTCTTCCCTTAGTGTTGTCTCCATAGGTGACGCTTCCTTTTCGTTTGGGAGTGAATGATGTAAATTTGGTTATGTCTCCCGTCATATGCTTTGAACACCCGCTATCCAAATACCAATGGGTGTTGCTTGCCTTGAAGCATACCTACAAAACAAAATCATTTTAGAGAACTAGGTACCCATTTTATGTTGGGTCCTTTAAGGTTAGCTTGTGGAGATGTTCCTTTGGGAACCCACACCTTTCTTAAGACCTTTGGTCCTAGTTTCCTAACACTACACTTATATGCACTATGTCCTTTGGTACCACAATGATTGCATTTCATAAAAGGTGAGGAGGATTTGCTTGGTGGTGCAAAGAAATTTTTGTAGTGCTTCTCCATTTTATGATTACTATGTTCTTGGTCATATCCTAGACCGGTTTTACTAAACATGCATTTTTGTTGCCCAAGTAGGATATTCAAGTTATCTCTTCCATTAGTGAATATCTCTAGTGTCCTATTTAGGTCTTCAACCTTGGTTTCTAACACAATGCACTTCTTTGCAAAATCACAAGGTTTATCCCTAGAGCATGTTTGAACTTTCTCTAGTTCTTCTTTTAAGCTCTCATTTTCTTTACATACTTCCATGAGATGCAATTCAAGAGTATCACTAGTTTTCCTAGATGCTTTGAGTTTACTAGAGATTTTTGTAAATTTATCATATAATTCCTCAAATGCATCTAACAGCTCATTTTTATCTAAGTCAAGAAGATTTACCTCATTTTCTTCTTCTTGATGATTTGCCATTAAGCAGAGATTGGCTTGCTCATCTTCCGAGTCGTCGGAGCTGCTCACATCGTTCTCATCCCAAGCAATATAGGCTCTTCTTCTTCTTTGTTTGTCCTTGCCCTTCTTTTTGAGGTTTGGACAATCGGCTTTGAAGTGCCCTTCCTTGCCACATTCAAAACAGCTTGGTGAAGAGGAAGTTTCATTAGAGGTAGATTTCTTACCTTGGGGCTTAAAGTTCTTTTGGAACTTTTTGTTCTTCATGAATCTTCCAAATCTTTTTACGAACAGCCCAAACTCTTCTTCTTCATCTAAGTCACTGCATGATTCTTCCTCATGCATGGAGGTGGCTTTGAGGGCTAGCCCTTTCTTCTTGGTGGATTTCTCCTCTTCCTCGGCTAGCTTCAATGCTTTAAGTTCTTGCTCTTGTTCTTGCAATTTTCCAAAGAGTGTTGCAAGAGACATTTCATTGATGCTAGGAGATTGTTTTATTGCTGTGACAAGAGGTTGCCATTCCCTGCTGAGACTTTTCAAAATTTTGTGCACAAGCTCTTTGTTAGTGTACACTTTGCCAAGAGTAATAAGATGGTTAATAATAAGTGTAAACCTTTTCTGCATATCTACAATAGATTCTCCTGAATTTATCCTAAAGCATTCATATTGGCTAGTAAGAGTACTAATCTTTGAGTCCTTTACATCATTAGTACCTTCATGGGTTACTTGAAGAGTATCCCACATTTCTTTAGCGGTTTGGCATGTCATTATTCTAAAAAATTCGTCTTGTCCTAAAGCCATGGTAATGAGATTTTTGGCCTTGTAGCCATATTGGACTTTCTTTTCTTCCTCGCTAGTCCATTCATCTATGGGTTTTTCAACATTCTTGCTATCTATGGTATGCATTGGTATATAGGGACCATTTTCAATGGCATTCCATATTCTCAAGTCAATTGATTGAATGAAGATTTTCATTCTCTCTTTCCAAAAGGCATACCCTTCCCCATTGAAAGCGGGAGGTCTATTTATCGCACCACCCTCGGGAAAAACATTTTGAGAACTTGAGGCCATTTAATCTCTTGAAGCTGTTAAGCTTGATCTACCAAGAGTCAAGCTCTCATACCACTTGTTGTTCAAGTGGCCTCAATACTCAAGAGGGGGGGTGAATTGAGTTATAAAACTTTTGCTTGGAATACCTTTGAAATTGATTTCTATAACCAAGTTTATGAGATTATGCAAGTGAAAGCAAGTAACAATGATATGCAATGCACTACAAGAGGTAAGTATTGCTAAGGCAATTTAGCAAGCACTTGGTGTGCAATGTCTAAGGTATAGCAAATTAAGCAAGTTTAAGTGTATTCTTCTCAACCAAACAATACCAATCAACAAATATGCAATGTATGGAAGTAAAAGAGTAAGGAAGAGAAGCTTGCAAACCGATGTAACGAGTTCCACCCAATCCGGTGTACGTCTCGCCTCTAAGCAACCCACTTAGAGGATTTTCCACTATTGTAGACTAGAGATACAACTTTGAGCAATTATGGCTTCCTAGTGTCCCACACTCAAGAACCCAATCCTCACAAGTATAAGGGCAACCCACCCAATCTCTCAATCTCACAATATCCCAAAGGTTGAGTCCACAACCTTTGTACCCACTCAACCTAGAGTGAACAACCACTCAACCTAGAGTGAAATAGCTTGTGTTTGGTGTTTGTTTACAATCAATATACTCTCTTAATAGAGTAGATGTACAAATGAAAAGCTCTCCAAATTCTAATCTCTCAAGATGAGAGGATATACAAGTGAAAGTACAATATGCAAGAGATAGGCTTACAAAACACAAAATAGAGCTATGAATTGTTGCTTCTTGGTTGTGTGTTTGTGCTTGTCTTCCTCTTCAATTTATAGAGCCAAGATAGCTGTTGAGGAGTGCCCTAGTCCATCATAGCCGTTGCAGTTAGTGGAAATTTGAAGAATGGTGGAGACATGACCTGGTTTCCCACTTAAATCTGTTTTTCCACTAGCGTAATCGATTACACCCTCGCGTTGTAATCGATTAGCTTCAAGTCAGAGACTTCCTAATCGATTATTTCACTTCCTCTAATTGATTAGCATCTTGTACCTGATGCATTTAATTTGTTTTCGCAGCATCCTAATCGATTAGCATGTCTTGCAATCGATTACCTTAAATTCCAGTGGCTTCCTAATCGATTGTATAGCTTCCATAATCGATTAGCCATCGTACCTGATGCACTTAGTTCCATTTTTGATTGTTGTAATCGATTAGACTCTGGTGTATAATCGATTACCTTAAATTCCAGTGGCTTCCTAATCGATTGTTCAGCTCCCTAATCGATTAGCTTTCATACCTGATGCAATTTCTTCCAAAACAGAAAGCTCCTAATCGATTAGCATCTATGGCCTAATCGATTAGCTTCGCTGTTACTTCAATTCTGATTTCATGTCTTTGTTTTTGCATCGGTTTCTTCAAGAGTACTTGTCATTATCAAAATCCTTGCACATCTTTTGGACCTGTTAACATATTCAAACACACTTCGTACCTGTAAATATGAGGTACCCATTGCATAAGTTGGCTCGGATCTACATTCAAGAAGTTATCCGACTGCATGGCATACCTACTTCCATCGTATCGGATAGGGACCCTAGATTTACGTCCAGATTTTGGACCAACATGCATCAAGAATTGGGGACAAAGCTTTGGCTTAGTTCTGCCTACCACCCCCAATCGGATGGACAATCCGAGTGAACAATTCAGAGTCTAGAAGATTTATTGAGAGCGTGTGTGTTAGAGTACGGTGGGGACTGGGAGCAGTACCTTCCCTTGATCGAGTTTACGTACAACAACAGCCATCATCACAGCATTGGCATGGCACCTTACGAGGCATTATATGGGCGTAGATGCCGAACCCCACTCTGCTGGTCGGAAGCGGGTGAAAGTCTACTATTAGGACCAGACATCGTGAAGCAAACCACAGAACAGATCCGAGTGATAAGGGAGAAGATAAAAGCATCACAAGACAGGCAGAAGAGCTACCATGACAAGCACATCAAGCCATTGGAATTTTCAGTCGGAGATCAAGTGTTTCTGAGAACCTCTCCGAGTAAAGGAGTTGGACGAGCCTTAAAAAGTGGGAAGTTAAGCCCTCGATACATCGGACCTTACGAGGTGATAGAACGGATCGGCCCCGTAGCATACCGCCTCGCATTACCAACTCACTTGTCCCGATTGCACAATGTATTTCACGTGTCTCAACTAAGGAAGTATTTGCATGACCCCAGCCATACGATGCCTGACGACGAGGTAGAGATCAAGGAAGACCTAACCACTGTGACTACACCGATTGGAATCGTGGACCGATCGGTAAAACGCTTAAGAAACAAGAACGTAAGGCTGGTTAAGGTGGAGTGGCAGCAAGGCAAGACCACCTCCTGCACGTGGGAACGCGAAGATACCATGCGACAGCAGTACCCCGAGTTGTTTACCTAGGTAAGTACCGACTGAATTTCGGGGACGAAATTCTTTTCAAGTGGGGGAGAACTGTAACATCCCAGTTTTGAAACTAAATACCGAATGAAGAATAAACCATTAAGACTTGATTTCAACTAGAAAATAACTGTTAATTACATTTAACTAAGTAAATTTAAGCCATTAAAATATGAAAATGGTGGTGGTCAGGGGATGGGGTGGAGTGCACGTGGCTGCTGGGCACACACTCTCCCATCCCACTCTTCTTTTACTGTGCGCATGTACATATATATATAAAACGTGAGCCTTTGGTGATAAACACACTCTCTATTCCTTCAGACTTCTTCCTCCATCACTTCATCCTCTGCTTTTCTCTCTTTGTCTCCATCTTTCTTCTTCTCCCATCTTACTCTTCGCTCCTGGAGATCTTGATTCCAGTACTGACGAACGGACTACACTCCATCCCAGAATCAGGCGCAGGATACGACAAAGCCAAGGAAGACTGAACGAACCAGGAGAAAGACGTCGGACCCAACGACAAGAACGGAAAGGTTTCTGAGGTTCTTCTACGGTAGGGGGCGCTTGCATGTCGAATGCATGGTCTAAGAACGGTACCGGATGAACATACTACTGAGTGTGGGTGTGTGTGTGTGTGCATGTATTTATAATTATTAAAACTGATGCATGATTTAAGATTCTGATAGTGATTTTTGTGGCGATGGTGTAGCCTGTTAGTGGATGATAATGATGGATGATATGCATGGATCTATTTTCTTGTCACTATGAAAAATATATATGTGCATGCTCTTAATTGGATTGCTCAATGTTGTTAATCTGATGACCGATTGTAACATGCGCTGGTGTGATTGACTGAATGATTACGGGTAGTGTGGGGAAATCCATTTTTGCTTAATGACTACGGTGAAGGTGTTCGTGGCGTGATGATGTGTATTAATGAATGTGTTAGTTGCATGAATGAGAGTGGGGTGACCCATAGAAGGTCAAGAACCCCAAGGGAAATGACTTCCAGTTACCAACCCTGGCTAGATCCCAATAGTGCTCGTGGTAGCCGTTGGAGCTAGAGAAGAGAGTCTCGAGACGCCGTGGGGGGGCCGGTGCCACCTTGTAAGAGCTGAGGGACGAGGGGCCAGAAGAAAAGGGGACCGTAACTGAGAGTCTTTACCCGAGTCGGATCCGCAGGCATGCATATAGAAATAAGGCCGATTGTGGTGGTGTATAAATTTATGTATGTACATGTGTATGATTTTGAATGCATGAATATATATATATGGATGTGGAATAAACTCTGTGTATTATGTGTGTCATGAATGTTGTTTGAACTGTAAGAACTTGGTTACTTGAGAAAGGTTGAATGATAGCAGGAGCGTGTACTGACGCTGATACCGAGTCTGTGAGTATCATTTTACATGTAAAAGCTCACCCCTGCAGTGGCCATTTTCAGTGAATGTCTCTCGAGAGGAGGATCAGAAGCAGAGCTGGAATGCTGGGCGGAGTGCTGATGTATTTGGAAGGTTTAATTGAGGCGTTGTTAGATTAAGCCCTGACTGGTTCATACCGGATGTTAATGTTTTGGGATGAATAGACCTTATGGACAAGGAGAAATCCGATTTTGTGTTGTAAATATTGACATACACTCTTATGTATATATAGATATATGGTTTTGTGTGTGATGTTATGCGCTGCCTTATTTTATGATTGTGCTTTAATGGATACGCAGGAACAGTATGATTGAGCAGGCTATAGCCAAGTCAGAGTGGATTGAGAATTGACTTAAGAAAACTTATGTCGGATACGTTGGGCGGAGTCGTACCCCGCCCGAAGTATGGGAACATTTCGCCCAAGCGAGAGGACCCGCGCTGGAGCGATGTAGTTGTTAGAATGGGACACCGTCCAATTATCTTTCCTATCCGTTGTGGTGCTAACGCAATCCAGACCCCGGTGTTGACCCCTGATTTGGGCGTTGCGGTTGAGTCCGCCCAGGCGTTGTCATAATCAGTTGAGTTGGGCGGAATAGGTTCAGACCCCTCCTTCTTCCACAACCTACTACCGCAAATGTATCCTGTAACTTCCCGTTTATTTTCCTGAGTGAAGTGCGAGTGTGAGGATTTGCCTACTGAACCCTCGTCCATATCCGATTGAGGAATTACCTTGTGTTGTGTTGAAGAGGCGTGGTGCAGATTTCGTGAAGGCGGTGTCATACCTCGCCCAAGTAACTAGGACAGTTCGCCCAAACGCGTAGAACCATGCTGAAGCAAGCAGATACCAACGTGAGACTCTGCCTATGTACCTTCCCTCCTTTGTTGTCGCATTATTCTGCCTCGCAGGGCGGTGTTGGACATCGCCTGAGTGAGTGAATGTTGTGATGTAGTCCGTCCAGGTGTTGTTATGCCTTGCCGAACTGGACGGCGGTGTAATCATTTCCTCTTTCCTTCAAAAACTACTCCTACATATGTATATCTTCCTTCGTCTTCCCCTTATCTATTTCCTCCTATTGAGTGACCAGTGTTACTCGAAGGAAAGCCTCCTTGTGAAATCTCCTCTATCCGCTGCTGCATTACCATACTCCGCCTGGACGATGTCAGACCCCGTCTAAGCGAACAAACGGTGTTGTGTAATTCGCCCTGGCGCTGGCGTGTTGCGATAAACCCATTGAGCCGGCCCCAGCTTTAGCTTTTCTGTAGGTTGCTACATGCGCGTGAATGCTCCTCGTTTTCCCCCTTGCCTGTTCCCTTCTATATCAAATGTTACGTGGCTGTTTTTGTGAAAAATTTTCTCATATTTTTGGAATTATTAGTTGCAAATAATAAGGTGTTACATTTTCCGAGTGAAACCCCATTGTCGAGTAAACCATGTTACCGAGTGAATCCCCATGTGAGTCCGTATGTGCGTCTTGTTCGCTTAGACTTCAGGTGTGGCATTCGCGCAAGCGAGTCGGTACTCGCCTAAGCGACTCTCGGATTTCACCTAGGAATTTTGGGGTCTCGCTCAGGCGAATGACCTCTGTCCTCTTCCTCTTCTTTTGCTCCTTCTTCTTCTCCCGCTGTTTCAACTTTATTTTACCGAGCGGATGTTATTCTGCGTGCACTCTTATTATCATTTTGATTACATCTAAGTGAATACTGTTTGTTATCAAGACCGAGTAGAACCATTTCCGATCGGTTATTATTTTAACATACTTTTATTTAAAGATTTATTTTAGAACGGGTTTGTTCATACTGAGCACGATTTTATGTAGCTAAAAGAGGTAAATATTATTTTACATCTAGACCGAGTGGATTAAATGTTAAAAGAAGTAAATACTAATTCATACTAAGATACAAATTTTATTCAACTTGAAAAATTTATTGTGAAAATAATCTACCGTATGTAAATAAAAAGGTAAATTAACCTAGGATGTTACAGTTGGTATCAGAGCCTGGTTCTTTCTAGAGCCGGGTGTATGGGTCAATCCAGTGATTGTATGAGTCCGGTGAGGGCTGGTTACATTCAATTGTGTTGTGTTTTGCTTGTGCAGCTTGGCATCGTTCCCTTGGCACTCCATTGGCGTGGCATTTTATGTGTGTGAGGTAAATTTCCGACTCCCTTGTTGGCATTGGTTATTAATGGTGATGTGTTTGCTCATCGTAGAATTACAATATCGCCGAAGGAACCAGTTCTGGTGGAGGAGACGATTTCTTCTCCAAATTTACCCAGTTGATGAGTAGGACCGAGTCTGGTCCCACTCTGGACAAATTCCTGAAAAGGAATCCCCCGGCCTACAAGGGAGGACACGATTATGACGGGGCATACATTTGGATCAGGAACATCGAGCAGGTCTTTGAATACTTTGAGTGCTCGGAAGAGCAAAAGGTTTTGTTTGCTACCTATCAATTAAAGGACGAGGCTAGAGTATGGTGGTCTCGGGTGAAGGTACAGATGAACGCGGCAAATGAGCCGCTAGTATGGGCAAATTTCTGAAGAAGATTCCTTGTTAAGTACTTCCCGGATAACTACAAAATCCGGAAGGAAATGGAATTCCTGAAGTTGGAGCAAGGCCGACTATCTGTGGCCGAGTACACCAACAAGTTCGACGAGCTGTGTAATTTTTACCATCCTTTTTCACTGGAAGGGACTGAGGGCAGCAATGTGCTAAATACGAGGCTGGACTACGGATTGAACTCCGTAGTGTAATTGTACCGATGGAGATTCGGGACTACCCGACTCTGGTGAACAAAGCTAGACTGACCGAAGAGGTGCAGTTACAAAGGATGTCTCAGCCGAGAGACAAAAAGCCACTGAAAGCAAAGGGGTTCAGCTTCAAGAGGATGGGCCAATTCTTTCGGGGCGGCAAGTCTTCCGCCACCTCTTCATCCTCTTCCGGTCGGGGTTCTACTGGCCGATCGGGTAATCCGTCTGATAGCCGTGCGTGCTACAATTATGGCCAGGAGGGTCACATTGCCAAATACTGTCAAGCCAATCAAATTGTGTGCTTCTAGTGTGGACAGCCGGGGCACCTCAGGCCCGATTGCCCCCAGAGGTAGCAGCAGGGCAGGCAGGGCAACCGAACCAACCCTTCTGGAACTCGGGGTGCCAATTTTCAAAGAGGAGGCAGGCATGGTGCTGGTCAGGGAGGCCAATAATCAGGAAGATCTGATGCCCAGTCCAGTGGTGCCCATAATGCCATGACCAGACAGGTGTTCGCGTTTGATGCCTCGGAAGCGACGAGGAATGACAACTTGGTGCAGGGTAAGTGTGACATCCCAAAAATAGGGGTAAATTTTTCGCGTTTTTATTATTATTAATCTCTAAAACATGTGGGTGGTGAAGCCATTTAACAAATTCCCTGGATCTATCAGAGACCTATCTCATATATGAAGATATGAGAAGGTAAGTTAAAGGAATTACTCTTAAGAAATCCATAATTAATAATAGCGGAAGAGTCTTTAGTAAAATAACATTATCGAATTAAATTCTTAAGAAATCATTCATTCGAAATTTAATAGCCAAGGTTATCCCAAAGTGATCATGAAGTAAGATAGAATCATGAATTAGTATGAAGAAAAAGGAACATAATATATTTCAAGCTATTTGGGAGAATCAGGTCCCTCTCGCTCAAGCAGAATCCCAATTCGCTTGAGCGAGCTTCGCATAGCACGCTTGGGCGAACCTCAAAATGCTGGGCGAAAGAAGAAAATCGAAATTCAGGGGCCACTTCGCTCAAGCGAACCCAACTCGCTTGAGCGAGTAACACAAACCTCGCTTGGGCGAAGCCAGCGAGCATAAGGAGAAAAATGCCCAGAATTCATTCCATGCTCACTCGCTCGGGCGACACTATCCTCGCTTAAGCGAGATTGCTCCCGAGAGCAATTTCCTGATAAACCCGAGAGCAAAACCTGAGGGCAGGACCCTCTCGCTCGGGCGAACCCTTAGCTCGCTTGAGCGAACACCAACCAAGGTCCAAACTCTGATTCTAATGTGATTTCGCTTGAGCTACATGTGCATCCGCTTGAGCGAAAATGAAATAATGTCCCAACACTGATGCTGGGACGATCTCGCTTGAGCGAGTTTCAATCTCGCCTGAGCGAGAGTCATCCAGAAACCAAAATTCAACACAAGGGCATTCTCGCTTGAGCGAAAAGCCCTCTCGCTTGAGCGAGATTGACAGAAAAACAGGGGAAATGCAGAAATCACCCAACTCTCAACACCAAAACTCATTCTAATCAAATTTACCTAATTTCAACACTTCATATATATCATATTCCACATTTGAGACTTGTTCTAATAAGTCATTCTTATCAAGTTCCATTACAACTCATCTATTGTATAAATCAACTCACTAACTCTTCCATTTCATAAATCTAACATTTTATATATAAACTTCAGTCATTCATCAAGATATGGAGAGTTTCATCATTCATTCATTCATAGGGTCATGATTGAAAATGGGTCATAAACAAAAGATCTCATTTTCCTCCATGACCTCCCAAACTCATTATTCATACAATTATCCATTCTAAATCCACACTATATCAACATACATTGTACTATATACATTACATCTATTCCACATATCTATGTAAACCAAAATATTGCCGGCCAAGGCATTCTTTACCAAAAAGGGGCCTTCTTCACACTCTTCCTCCACAATAGCTCCAAAGCCATACCTACAACATAGGAGCTAAAAAAATATACCACAGGGAGAGTGAGTATACTTTCTCAATGACGAAAATCCAATAAATAGAACAATATATGAATGAATGCAATACAACTAACTCCTTTTCAAGAGGAGTCTATTTAATATCAATCAATCAATCAACAATTTTTCATTCCAATACAACTATTCCCTGATTCTCTCAGAATTCTATCAATCAATCCACCATCACAATTTAGTAATTAAAAAGGGAGTTTTCATTCATATCTCATCATCAAAGTATCACACTATACCATGCTTTCAAACTGATGCACATGCTAGTGTCATGAAAATGCATATGCACGGATCCGATTTCATTTCCTCGGGTGATCACAACCACCATATCACATACTCATTCTCAATGGTTTCCCACCTCGCAAGGGGTACTCCCTCTAGCAACCTCACAAGGTGCTTCTCGTGATCGCAACCACGTTCAATATTTCACATAGGTTTCCCTCCTCGCAAGGGGTACTCCCGCCTTATAAACATTTCATATAGGTTTCCCTCCTCGCAAGGGGTACTCCCGCCTCATGATCGCAACCATGGGCATTCAATCTCATTGGTCCCGTAGAGCCTTTCTTTTCAACATCAAGTGATCACAACCACTTATCAACATCATCATGATATGCATGTCATGCCATGTATACAAAATACTCATGCATGCTTCAAGCTCATTTGGATTATCCTACCCTTTCATCTAGGGTATATTCATTCTCAACCACACAATTTACCATCAACTCATACACAAGAATCAATCTTCATATGAACTCAATCATGTACCACGCATAATAAGTCATCCATAGCCACACACAGGCTTCATCACATAACACTAAATTCACATCATCATACACAATTCACTTCACATACACATAACATCACCTTTAACCACTCAAACATGTCATACTACATTAATACATATATTATCAGTACAATTTTCATGCATTTAGAAAATACACCCCTCTCCTACCTCAAGAGAAGTAGACCTCTGGGGTTGATGTTCCTGCTTCACCAATATTGCCAAGCCCTACACCAATCATTTATAGGGCCACATCAATTATTTATTCAAACAACAATTCAATATATATATATATACATAGGTGCACACATGATTCTTATCATGTGAAAACTATTTACCAATTTCATTCGTTTGCCTACTTAGGCTTCGGGAATTCCTTTCCTTGAATTACAATCTCTTAGTATCAAAGGCTACAACCTAATTATTAGGTTATTTCACCTAGTAGGTCTCCACCAACACCTTGGTGAGTTTCCACCTATTATAACTTCAAGTTAACATTATCATCATTTAATGTGTCTACCACCTCATTTATATCATTCTTTCCATCAACAAATGCTAATTTCTTCATTAATTGCAATATCCTTCAATATCCTACCTCTCCTCCTAGGATTCAAATTTAAGGTTTTCACCAACCCACCAACCTTCATAAATGCTCATATACCTTCTTCTTTTCTCACCATAGTTATAACTACCTCATTAATCATTCATAAGCTTGTATTTATGTCAACTTATCTTTAGATTTCTACTTTTAAACTTTCTCCAACATTACCCATACATTTAATGTGTTCTAACACCAAAACCTCAACTAAACTTCAACTATATACTTATGTACATGGAAAATGATCATAATCTTACCTCAATGAAAGAAAAGAGTAAGTTTGCAAAAGATGAAGAGGTTCACACGAATTTAAGGAGGAAGAAGGAGGAAATACTTTAGTTCTAAACTTCCTTGAAGTCTCTTGAAGGTTGTTAATGGAGAAGGAAGATATATTCCCTTTTAATTTATAACTCAAAAGGAAGGAGAAGAGGAATTATGAAGAAGAAGAATATGTGAAGAAGAAGATAAGAAGAAAAGGGTGTCTACGTGAGGAAGAAAGAGTGAAACCGCCTCTTGAATGGGAAAAATAGAAATTTAGCATTTAAATTATTAACTCTTCATTAACTCTTCCGTTTTTTAACAAACAGGTTCGCCGTTCGGGCCCAAAACATATTCTAAAAATTATTCCGAATATAAATTCGGAATCCCATTAACATTATCTACGGCCTTGACCAACAGCATCTCAATCGGAGATACTTGGTCCGACACCTATATTTTATCCGGGTCAGTTTTCAGCTCATCTGACCACCATATTTCACCAACAGTTTCGAAAAACCTTCTTTAAGCCGTTTCAAGAATTTTGGGATATTTATTAGCCCAAAGTTAATTATCCAACATTTATTTTCCTAATTTATCTTCCTATTTAAAAAATTCGGGGTGTTACAATCCACTCCCCCTAAAAGAAATTTCATCCTCGAAATTCAACTTACCGGACTCAAATGCATGAGGGTACCGCTTACGAATATCGTCCTCGCGTTCCCACGTAAATGTTTCCATATCTCCATGCTTCCATGCCACTTTTACTAATGGTACCATCTTATTCCGTAGTCTCTTCACGGAATGCTCAACAATACGAACAGAAACGGGAAGAATGGATAAGTCATCCTGCACCTCAAGATCATCAACAGAGATCACGTGCTGAGGATCATGAACATACTTCCTTAACTGAGACACGTGGAATACATTATGAAGATTTGCAAGTTGTGGAGGGAGTGCAATTCGATATGCGACGTCCCCAATCCGCTCCAAAATCTCATAGGGTCCAATGAATTTAGGGCTTAGTTTCTTGCTCTTTAAGGCCCTTCCTATACCTTTATCACGCGAAACTCGTAATAACACATGATCGCTAACTTGAAATTCCAGTGGCTTTCTTCTTTTATCATAATAGCTCTTCTGTCGGTCTTGAGCAATTTTCATCTTTTCCCGGATCATCTTGATCTATTTAGTAGTTTCTTCAATAATCTCAGGTCCTAAGGCTAGATTCTCACCAACTTCAAGCCAACATAAAGGAGTTCGACACCTTCTTCCGTATAATGCCTCGTATGGTGCCATACCAATACTAGAATGAAAACTGTTATTGTAAGTGAATTCAATCAAAGGTAAATATTTTTCCCACGAACCGCCATGCTCCAAAACACAAGCACGCAGTAAGTCTTCAAGACTTTGAATAGTTCTCTCAGACTGCCCATCGGTCTGGGGATGATATGCCGAACTTAGCTTCAGTTTTGAACCCATCGCCTCATGTAAGCTTCCCCAGAATCGGGAAGTAAATCGGGGATCTCGATCAGAAACAATACTTGATGGCACACCATGTAATCTTACAATTTCCCGAATGTACAACTGTGCTAAATCTTGCAAAGAGCTCTCCATACTGATTGGCAAGAAATGGGCACTCTTTGTCAAACGATCAACAATTACCCATATTCCATCACATCTGGACCTTGTTCTTGGTAATCCGGACACAAAATCCATGGCAATCGCGTCCCACTTCCAAACAGGGATATCAAGTGATCTTAAAGTACCCGAAGGTCTTTGGTGTTCCACCTTCGCCTTCTGACAAGTAAGGCAAGAAGCTACAAAGTTAGCAACATCACGTTTCATTCCAGGCCACCAAAAGTTCTTCTTTATATCGCGATACATCTTTGTTACACCAGGGTGGATGCTAAACATGCTTTTATGTGCTTCCTCCAGCACTGTACATCTCAAATTACCGAATGAAGATACATACACACGACCTTTTATTCGCCATATACTATCAACGCCTTCCACAAGGAATAGATTTTTCCCATTATCCTGAGATCTTCGCACCTCTTGTAAATAATCATCATCTTTTTGTTTCTCTTTCACAAGTTCCAAAAATTCATTGCTTATTTTCAAGGTAGCAAAACATAACTTCTTGGAAGATTGAACTTCGGTCCCAACATTCAAATTCCGAAATTCTTCAATTAATTCAAACTCTTTGACCATCATGGTTGATATATGCAAGGATTTCCGACTAAGAGCATCGGCAACAACATTAGCTTTTCCCGGTTGGTACATCAATTTAAAGTCATAATCCTTCAAAAATTCCACCCATCTTCTTTGTCGCATATTCAATTCCTTTTGGTCGAAAAGATATTTCAAACTTTTGTGGTCACTGTACACCACAAATCTCGAACCATACAAATAATGACGCCAAATCTTCAAGGCAAACACAACCGCAGCCAACTCCAAATCATGAGTCGGGTAATTAATTTCATGAGGTCGCAATTGGCGTGAAGCATAAGCTATTACACGTTCTTTCTGCATTAGCACGCATCCAAGTCCATGCTTGGAAGCATCACAATACACTACAAACTCTTCTTGTAGGTCAGGCAACGCTAAGATAGGAGCAGAACTTAATCTCATTTTTAGCTCTTCAAAGCATTTCTCACATTCAACCGTCCATACGAAAGGTTGGTTCTTCTTTGTCAAATTCGTCAAAGGTCTCGCAAGACGAGAGAAACCTTCAATGAACCGTCGGTAATAACCCGTAAGTCCAAGAAAACTTCGGATTTCAGTAACCGTCGTAGGTCTCGACCATGCCATAACGACTTCAACCTTTGAAGGATCCACAGAAATACCATCTTCGGATATTACATGCCCAAGGAACTGAACGCTCGTCATCCAGAATTCACATTTAGAGAGCTTGGCATACAACTGGTTCTCTCTAAGAATGTTCAGTACCACTCTTAAATGTTCTTCATGTTCTTCGTGACTCTTGGAATACACCAGGATATCATCGATAAACACCACAACAAAACGATCTAGGTATTTGTGAAAAATGTGATTCATGTAACTCATGAATACAGCTGGAGCATTAGTAACTCCAAATGGCATCACGACATACTCGTAGTGACCATATCGCGTTCTAAATGCAGTCTTGGGAATATCTTCAGCTCTCACCCGAATTTGATGATAACCGGAATGCAAATCAATCTTTGAAAATACCACCGCACCTCTCAATTGATCCAACAGATCATCAATACGAGGTAAAGGATATCTATTCTTTATCGTCAACTTGTTCAATTGGCGGTAGTCTACGCACAATCGCATGGTTCCATCCTTTTTCTTAACTAACAAAACAGGAGCTCCCCAGGGTGACACACTAGGTCGAACAAATTCCCTCTCAAGCAGCTCCTCAACTTGCTTCTTTAATTCAATTAACTCCATAGGAGACATTCTATAAGGAGCAATAGACACTGGTTCGGCACCAGGTACTAGGTCAATAGCAAACTCAACCTCTCTTGGAGGTGGTAAACCAGGTATCTCATCAGGAAACACGTCCAAAAATTCAGACACCACGGGAATATTAGTGGGACCAGGATTACTTGTCCCATCAGTAAGAGATAACAACACGCAAAGTTGAATTATACCTTGTACATCAAACTGCCCCCTATCAAGAGAAGGGAAAATAACGGTCCGTTGTTGACAATCAACTATGACTTTATTGCTAGAAAGCCAATCCATACCAATTATAATCTCCAATCCCTTCATAGGCAAGCAAATAAAAGATGCAACAAATTTTCTCCCCTCCAGGAGCATATCAACATTATCGCACCGGGTAACCGATCTAAAACAAGTACCGGTTGGAGTGGTAATCATAAGAGCATTTTTCATGAGACACACCGGCAATCTCAATCGCCGAACACAATCCTCAGATATAAAAGAGTGGGTCGCACCCGAATCAAAAATGACATGAACTGAATGTCCAAGAATTTCACACTTACTTTCAACCAGATTTTCTGCTCGTGCTGCTTCCTCACCGGTCACAGCAAATACTCTCCCGGCATTAGGTTGACGATCTCCTCCATCCCTATTTCCATCATTAACATCATTCCCATTTCCTCGACCGTTACCACGTCTTCCACCATTATAGCCACCTCGGCCACCACGTCGACCACCATTATTTCCATTACCACGGCCTCGACCACCATTATAGCCTCCGCGGTTCACATAAGTAGGTGCATTAGCACGATTAGGAACATTAGCTTGTACCGGAGCCGGCCTCACAAGCATAGGACATGCAGAACGGATATGCCCCACCTAATCACAATTAAAGCATATAACATCCTCACGATGCACACATTCCCGAACGTAATGAGGTCCTCCACATCTATAACATCTCGGTCCATTGATATTTACATTACCCCGGCCGAATACATTACCACGTCCACCACCTCTAGCTGGGACATTAGAAGAAGCACCCCTCAGAAAACGTCCTCTTCTAAAACTTCTTTGCCTCTTGAAACTAGAAGCTTGACCCTTCAACTTAGAGTCAAATTTAGAGTGTTGAAAAGAAGCATGTTCTTCATAGATACGACACTTATTCACAAGCACCGTGAAACTTCGAATCTCTTGGTGACATATAGCCCTTTGAATATCGGAGCGTAACCCATTTTCAAACTTCACACACTTTGACACTTCAGTTCCCTCTTGTTGAAAAGGAGGGTAGAATTCACAAAGCTCCTCAAACTTGGAAGCATACTCTTCCACCGTCAGCGTGCCTTGCTTAAGTTCCATGAACTCGAGTTCTTTCTTGCTCTTATAACTTTCGGGCACATATTTCCTCATAAGTTCTCGTTTAAAGTTCTCCCAAGTTAAGGGAATCGCAGCAGCATTCATTCTGTTCTTGGCGAGTCTCCACCAAGTCTCTGCTTCATCCTTCAACATAAAAACAGCATACTCCACTTTTTGGATCTCATTACATTCAAAACTATCAAAGATCCACTCAACATTCCGGATCCAACCATAGGCTTGCTCATGCCTAAATCCACCATGAAATTCAGTAGGTTTTCGCTTTAAAAACATGTCAAGGCCTTGAGTGCCTTGAACAACAATAGGAGCGGATGGTCGTTCTGCCTCTTGTCTCTCACGGTTTTGCGATTCGAGAAGATCCGCAAAACGATTCAAGGCTCTAGCTATGGCGTCATCATTATCTTGATGACGACGGGCCATCACAATATCTAAAACCACAACATAAAATTCAACCAATATCAGTAAACTCGTTCATAAAATTCCTCTATGAGTTCATACTATAGTATTTTATTATAAAATTTAAATTGTGACCCTCCCCCATGGAGTCCAATAGCAACATTTCATATTAAAGCCCATATGGCAGCATCATCATATCATAACATAGTATGCATTCATAATACATAAGATTCTTCATTGATGGAGGATAGTGTGAAGAAGCTTGGCCGGACTTATAAAAATCACATTTAATTCATCATCAATTCATATGCAATCAATCAACAATAACAATGATTCATCAATTACATATCACTTTCCAGTAATAGCAATGGCTAAACACAGTAATGCAGAGCAAATAATGCTCTGATACCAAATTGTGACATCCCAAAAATAGGGGTAAATTTTTCGCGTTTTTATTATTATTAATCTCTAAAACATGTGGGTGGTGAAGCCATTTAACAAATTCCCTGGATCTATCAGAGACCTATCTCATATATGAAGATATGAGAAGGTAAGTTAAAGGAATTACTCTTAAGAAATCCATAATTAATAATAGCGGAAGAATCTTTAGTAAAATAACATTATGGAATTAAATTCTTAAGAAATCATTCATTCGAAATTTAATAGCCAAGGTTATCCCAAAGTGATCATGAAGTAAGATAGAATCATGAATTAGTATGAAGAAAAAGGAACATAATATATTTCAAGCTATTTGGGAGAATCAGGTCCCTCTCGCTCAAGCAGAATCCCAATTCGCTTGAGCGAGCTTCGCATAGCACGCTTGGACGAACCTCAAAATGCTGGGCGAAAGAAGAAAATGGAAATTCAGGGGCCACTTCGCTCAAGCGAACCTAACTCGCTTGAGCGAGTAACACAAACCTCGCTTGGGCGAAGCCAGCGAGCATAAGGAGAAAAACGCCCAGAATTCATTCCACGCTCACTCGCTCGGGCGACACTATCCTCGCTTAAGCGAGATTGCTCCCGAGAGCAATTTCCTGATAAACCCGAGAGCAAAACCTGAGGGCAGGACCCTCTCGCTCGGGCGAACCCTTAGCTCGCTTGAGCGAACACCAACCAAGGTCCAAACTCTGATTCTAATGCGATTTCGCTTGAGCTACATGTGCATCCGCTTGAGCGAAAATGAAATAATGTCCCAACACTGATGCTGGGACGATCTCGCTTGAGCGAGTTTCAATCTCGCCTGAGCGAGAGTCATCCAGAAACCAAAATTCAACACAAGGGCATTCTCGCTTGAGCGAAAAGCCCTCTCGCTTGAGCGAGATTGACAGAAAAACAGGGGAAATGCAGAAATCACCCAACTCTCAACACCAAAACTCATTCTAATCAAATTTACCTAATTTCAACACTTCATATATATCATATTCCACATTTGAGACTTGTTCTAATAAGTCATTCTTATCAAGTTCCATTATAACTCATCTATTGTATAAATCAACTCACTAACTCTTCCATTTCATAAATCTAACATTTCATATATAAACTTCAGTCATTCATCAAGATATGGAGAGTTTCATCATTCATTCATTCATAGGGTCATGATTGAAAATGGGTCATAAACAAAAGATCTCATTTTCCTCCATGACCTCCCAAACTCATTATTCATACAATTATCCATTCTAAATCCACACTATATCAACATACATTGTACTATATACATTACATCTATTCCACATATCTATGTAAACCAAAATATTGCCGGCCAAGGCATTCTTTACCAAAAAGGGGCCTTCTTCACACTCTTCCTCCACAATAGCTCCAAAGCCATACCTACAACATAGGAGCTAAAAAAATATACCACAGGGAGAGTGAGTATACTTTCTCAATGACGAAAATCCAATAAATAGAACAATATATGAATGAATGCAATACAACTAACTCTTTTTCAAGAGGAGTCTATTTAATATCAATCAATCAATCAACAATTTTTCATTCCAATACAACTATTCCCTGATTCTCTCAGAATTCTATCAATCAATCCACCATCACAATTTAGTAATTAAAAAGGGAGTTTTCATTCATATCTCATCATCAAAGTATCACACCATACCATGCTTTCAAACTGATGCACATGCTAGTGTCATGAAAATACATATGCACGGATCCAATTTCATTTCCTCGGGTGATCACAACCACCATATCACATACTCATTCTCAATGGTTTCCCACCTCGCAAGGGGTACTCCCTCTAGCAACCTCACAAGGTGCTTCTCGTGATCACAACCACGTTCAATATTTCACATAGGTTTCCCTCCTCGCAAGGGGTACTCCCGCCTCATAAACATTTCATATAGGTTTCCCTCCTCGCAAGGGGTACTCCCGCCTCATGATCGCAACCATGGGCATTCAATCTCATTGGTCCCGCAGAGCCTTTCTTTTCAACATCAAGTGATCGCAACCACTTATCAAAATCATCATGATATGCATGTCATGCCATGTATACAAAATACTCATGCATGCTTCAAGCTCATTTGGATTATCCTACCCTTTCATCTAGGGTATATTCATTCTCAACCACACAATTTTCCATCAACTCATACACAAGAATCAATCTTCATATGAACTCAATCATGTACCACGCATAATAAGTCATCCATAGCCACACACAGGCTTCATCACATAAAACTAAATTCACATCATCATACACAATTCACTTCACATACACATAACATCACCTTTAACCACTCAAACATGTCATACTACATCAATACATATATTATCAGTACAATTTTCATGCATTTAGAAAATACACCCCTCTCCTACCTCAAGAGAAGTAGACCTCTGGGGTTGATGTTCCTGCTTCACCAATATTGCCAAGCCCTACACCAATCATTTATAGGGCCACATCAATTATTTATTCAAACACCAATTCAATATATATATATATACATAGGTGCACACATGATTCTTATCATGTGAAAACTATTTACCAATTTCATTCGTTTGCCTACTTAGGCTTCGGGAATTCCTTTCCTTGAATTACAATCTCTTAGTATCAAAGGCTACAACCTAATTATTAGGTTATTTCACCTAGTAGGTCTCCACCAACACCTTGGTGAGTTTCCACCTATTATAACTTCAAGTTAACATTATCATCATTTAATGTGTCTACCACCTCATTTATATCATTCTTTCCATCAACAAATGCTAATTTCTTCATTAATTGCAATATCCTTCAATATCCTACCTCTCCTCCTAGGATTCAAATTTAAGGTTTTCACCAACCCACCAACCTTCATAAATGCTCATATACCTTCTTCTTTTCTCACCATAGTTATAACTACCTCATTAATCATTCATAAGCTTGTATTTATGTCAACTTATCTTTAGATTTCTACTTTTAAACTTTCTCCAACATTACCCATACATTTAATGTGTTCTAACACCAAAACCTCAACTAAACTTCAACTATATACTTATGTACATGGAAAATGATCATAATCTTACCTCAATGAAAGAAAAGAGTAAGTTTGCAAAAGATGAAGAGGTTCACATGAATTTAAGGAGGAAGAAGGAGGAAATACTTTAGTTCTAAACTTCCTTGAAGTCTCTTGAAGGTTGTTAATAGAGAAGGAAGATATATTCCCTTTTAATTTATAACTCAAAAGGAAGGAGAAGAGGAATTATGAAGAAGAAGAATATGTGAAGAAGAAGATAAGAAGAAAAGGGTGTCTACGTGAGGAAGAAAGAGTGAAACCGCCTCTTGAATGGGAAAAATAGAAATTTAGCATTTAAATTATTAACTCTTCATTAACTCTTCCGTTTTTTAACAAACAGGTTCGCCGTTCGGGCCCAAAACATATTCTAAAAATTATTCCGAATATAAATTCGGAATCCCATTAACATTATCTACGGCCCTGACCAACAGCATCTCAATCGGAGATACTTGGTCCGACACCTATATTTTATCCGGGTCAGTTTTCAGCTCATCTGACCACCATATTTCACCAACAGTTTCGAAAAACCTTCTTTAAGTCGTTTCAAGAATTTTGGGATATTTATTAGCCCAAAGTTAATTATCCAACATTTATTTTCCTAATTTATCTTCCTATTTAAAAAATTCGGGGTGTTACAGTAAGTGCCTCATCTGTGGCTATCTTGTTGATGTAATTTACGATTCAGGCACGACCCATTCATTTATTTCCAAGAGTTATGTGCGATGGCTTGGTTTGCCGATCGGTTTAATGGAGAACGCCCTTATTGTTTCTACTCTAACTGGTTCCACTTTTCACGCAACCACCGTGTGTAGGGATATGCCGATGCAAATCGAAGGCCATACTTTCCGAGTGAATTTTATCTGTATGCCGTTGAGGAACTTAGATGTTATTCTAGGTCTCGATTGGCTAGCTGCTAATCATGTGATGGTCGACTGCTATCGGAAGAGTATTGTTTTCTCTCAAGAACTCGACACGAAGGATGTGGTGAGTGATGTCTCAGCCACATATGTTATTTTATTTGCTTCGGAGGGTCGGTATAACCTTCTGCCGAGTGATATTCCAATTGTTTGCGAATTTCTTGATGTTTTTTCGAAAGAAATTCCTGAGTTACCTCCCAGTCGGGAGATTGATTTCTCTATTGACTTAATTCCTGGGGCAGAGCCTGTGTCCCGAGCGCCATATAGAATCTTTTTGGTGGAGTTGGCTGAGGTAAAGAAACAAGTAAATGAACTGCTGGAAAAAGGTTTTATCTGACCGAGTGCTTCACCATGGGGCGCTCCGGTGTTACTGGTAAAGAAGAAGGATGGTAGCATACGAATGTGCATCGATTACCGACAGTTGAATAAATTGACGATTAAAAATAAATATCCATTACCTCGGATTGATGACTTGCTGGACCAATTGAGGGGCGCTGTTGTGTTTTCCAAGATCGACTTGAGGTCGGGATACCACCAGATCCGAGTGAAGTCGGAAGATATTCCGAAGACAGCTTTTCGGACTCGATATGGGCACTTCGAGTACATTGTAATACCCTTTGGAGTGACGAATGCCCCTGCCATCTTCATGGACTATATGAATCGAATTTTTCAACCATACTTGGACCAGTTTGTGGTGGTATTCATTGATGACATCCTGGTGTATTCGAGGTCGGTTGAGGAACATGCTCAACACCTTTAGACCGTTCTGCAGATACTCCGAGAGAAGAGGTTGTATGCTAAATTATCCAAGTGTGATTTCTGGGAAAGTAGTGTATAATTCTTGGGGCATGTAATTTCCCGAGAGGGTGTCTCAGTCGATCCGAAAAAAATTGAGGCAGTTATGGCTTGGGAGAGACCGAGGTCAGTAACTAAAATCAGAAGTTTCCTCGGATTAGCTGGATACTATCGACGTTTCATTGAAGGGTTCTCTCGGATTGCACTTCCTCTGACGCGGTTAACAAGAAAAGAAAGTCCCTTCGTGTGGTCGGAAAAGTGCGAGTTGAGTTTCCAGACTCTCAAACGATGTTTGACGACTGCCCCGGTGCTTGCATTGCCCGATGTAACACGAGAATTTATAGTGTATTGTGATGCATCCAAGTTCGGTTTGGGATGCGTGCTGATGTAATCCGACCGGGTGATTGCCTATGCTTCCAGGCAATTGAGACCCCATGAATTGAATTATCTGACCTATGATCTGGAGCTAGCGGTAGTAGTGTATGCATTAAAGATTTAGCGTCATTACCTTTATGGGTCCCGTTTTGTGGTGTTCAGTGACCACAAAAGCTTGAAGTATTTATTTGACTAAAAGGAGCTAAATATGAGGCAGAGAAGGTGGGTGGAGTACTTTAAAGATTATGACTTCGACTTGAGGTACCACCCGGGCAAAGTGAATATTGTTGCCGATGCACTGAGTAGGAAGGTGTTGCACGCGGCTTACTTGATGGGCAGAGAGCAGGAATTGCTGGAGAGCTTTAGGGATATGAACATTGGAGTTGTTATGGACGCTCCAAACCGAATGACGGTCGGAATGTTGAAGATCTCTAATGAATTTCTGGAGTCTATTGTTGCTGCTCAGAAAGACGATGAGGAGTTGCTGAAACTGATTGACACTCAGGCTCGAGGCAAGGATATGGAGTTAACTCAGGGTAATGATGGAATATGGAGGTTCCAGGATCGAGTGGTGGTGCCTGCATATGGAGATTTCAGGCAAGCTGTGCTGGCTGAGGCATACAGGAGCTCTCTGAGTATTCATCCCGGTGTGACGAAAATGTATCATGACTTGAAGAAGGAATTCTGGTGGCCGGGCATGAAGAAGGCAATAACCGAATACATGAGGTCCTGTGTGATATGATAAAAGTGCAAAGTCAAACATCAACGACCCCCAAGTTTGCTTCAACCCCCAGAAATTCTAATCTGGAAGTGGGAAAGCATCACCATGGACTTCGTATCCGGGCTACCTCGCACCCGAACCAGGTGCAACGTGATTTGGGTAATTGTTGACCGACTAACCAAGAGTGTGCACTTCCTGGCGATGAATATGAAATGGGGATTGGACCGATTGGCTAGGTTGTATGTTGCTGAGATTGTACGACTGCACGGTGTACCTTCAAGCATTATTTCTGATCGGGATCCCCGATTCACTTCAAGATTTTGGGGAAGCTTGTAACAAGAACTGGGTACTGAGCTCAGACTGAGCTCGGCGTACCATCCCTAGACCGATGGCCAGTCGGAGCGGACAATACAGACTCTCGAGGATATGCTCAGGGCATGTGTGTTAGAGCAGGGCGGATCATGGGAGAAATACTTGTCTTTGGTGGAGTTTGCACACAATAACAGTTATCATAGCAGCATTGGGATGGCTCCATACGAAGCCCTTTATGGTCGGAAATGTCGTACTCCATTATGTTGGAATGAGAATGGCGATGCCATTCAACTGGGGCCTGAGCTGATTCAAGAGATGAACGAACAAGTTGCTTTAATCCGGGAGAAGATAAAAATTACCCAAGACCGACAAAAGAGCTATTATAACAATCGGCATAGGCCGCTTGAGTTTCAAGTGGGCGACTGGGTGTTCCTGAGGATTTCACCGATTAAAGGTGTAGGTCAGATTTTGAAGAGCCAAAAGCTTAATCCGAAATACATTGGGCCATACCAAATACTGGAACGGATTGGTGAAGTCGCTTACCGACTGGATCTTCCCCAGTCGTTGACTAACATCCACAACGTGTTTCACGTATCACAACTTCGAGCCTACATTCCGTGTGACACAATGATTGTACCGAGTGACTCCTTTGAATTGAAGGAAGACCTGACGGTGGAAGCTGTACCGATCAGTGTTGAGGAGTATCAAACGAAACGGTTAAGGAGCAAGGAAGTGCCATTAATGAAGGTGAAATGGCAGAATTTGAATTGGATAAACTAAACTTGGGAATTAGAATCGGATATGAGGCGGATGTACCCCCATCTTTTTCAATCGGAACACTGATTTCAGGGACGAAATCCCCTTTTAGGGGGGTGGATGTAACATTCCTGGTATTTTAATAAAAATTATGGAGATTGGAAAATATTAGCAAATGTTTTAGAGATTTATTTAATATTCAATCTGCCTGAACCAGGGTCAAGGAACCCAGTGTCGGGCCGGGCTCAGATGTGAGGATCAAACAGTGTTGAAGATCGGTTGTGCAAGGGAGAACGGTCAAAGACGTGCTGTCTTGTGACTGATGTGTTAGGAAATCCCTAAGCATGAGCAGCGGAAAAATTAAAGGGATTCCATAGGATTTGCAAGGTTCCGTGTTTCAAAGCACAAAAACCAATTTCGAAATTATTTAGGTTACCTCTTGAAGAACTCCGAAGCAGTCGTAGCCTCGTCCTTTAGGAGTCCACACGAGCACTCCCACCAGAATCACAACACTTGCCAACTGCTAGGTTGACGGCGTGTAGCTCTTGCAACTTTTTGCGAATTTTGTGTCTCACTTGAGTGAACAGCCTATGAGCATCTTATGCTCTATTTATAGGCTTAGGTTTGACCTAATTTGTTCTCTCTAAAAGTGGGCTCCTTACTCATTCCAAATGAGTTAGGCCCAATAGCTTTATTTTAGTCCAACTAAAATAAGATAACATTTTCTGATGGGCTTACTCTATGTGTGTGACCCTATAGGTAAAATACCCGGTCATATTAATAATAAACTATTTTATTATTAATATAAAATAAGAGCGGCATCTAGCAATGCATCATTATGTCCGAATATTATTAACATAACCTATAAGTGATAATTATTTAATACGTTTATTCCTTTTGTCACGATATCCTAATTGGGCCCAAGGCATGGTCGCGTCATCCTTGTACGGCCCAATTTATTTTACTTGATACCGGAGTAGACTGGATCCGAATAAATATCTAATATTTATTCTTTCTAGCATGGCCATGCGTTTTCTTAGTCTTACTCCATCAAGTGGCCTATGGATATCACTCCTGTCACATAGGAGAGACAAATCCCATCTACATCACTCACATCCCTCTGCATAATTTGTTCATTGCCTAATCACAACCTTTATAGTCCTCTTGTTACAGAAGACGTTTAATTGTATTAAAACAATAAACTCCTCATGTAGGAATCGTAGTGACTTCAGGTCGAAGGACTACATATACCATTATCACATTGAGAATCGTTTATGACAATCATGTAACGATCCATGCAACGTTCTCATGGTGGGTCTGTCCAGTACATCATTACTCTTAATGTGTACCCGTGTGAAGACTCGATATCATCTATATCTATGATCTGTGAGATCAGGTCATTAGTACACTCACACACTAGTCTCAGTGTATTTACATGTCCCCATGTAAATACTTAACTAGGGACATTTTAGGAATAATTTTTATATGACCTATTACTCCAAGGATAAATATGTTTAAAACAACTTTAAACTGAAATATTTATTCAATTGATAAGTAGAAAAATGATACAAATGAAAAAGCATAAAGGCTCATAGTGCATACACCAACAATCTCCCACTTACACTAGAGCCAATCAGACATTTGCCTAATGCCTAATGATCTAGTGTGCCCCTCATGTTTTTGTTGTGTAAGAGGTTTTGTGAGTGGGTCAGCAATATTCTCATCAGTATGCACCTTACATATCTTTACATCTCCTCGGTCAAGGATCTCTCGAATGAGATGAAATCGCCTAAGTATATGCTTGGATCGTTGATGTGATCTAGGTTCCTTAGCTTGTGCGATTGCTCCACTATTATCACAGTAGAGACTTATAGGGTCCACAATGCTAGGAACAATCCCAAGTTCTGTTATGAACTTCTTGATCCATACTGCCTCTTTTGCAGCATTTGAGGCAGCAATATACTCAGACTCTGTAGTAGAATCAGCAACTGTCTCTTGCTTTGAACTCTTCCAGCTTACAGCGCCACCATTTAGACAAAACACGTACCCAGATTGCGATCTTGAGTCATCCTTATCAGTTTGGAAGCTAGCATCAGTGTAACCTTTTACAATGAGCTCTTCTTCCCCTCCATATATCAAGAATGCATCCTTAGTTTTTCTTAAGTACTTTAGGATATTCTTGACAGCAGTCCAGTGACTTTCACCGGGATCAGACTGGTATCTGCTCGTCATGCTTAAAGCGTACGAGACATCTAGTCGGGTACATATCATGGCATACATGATTGATCCAATAGCAGATGCATATGGAATCTTATTCATCCGTTCTCTTTCTTCTTTAGTGGAAGGAGATTGAGCTTTTGATAAGCTTATGCCATGAGCCATAGGCAAAGTTCCTTTCTTGGAATCTTGCATGTTAAACCTTTTTAACACTTTGTCTATGTATGTATTCTGACTTAGGCCAAGAAGTTTTCTTGATCTATCTCTATAGATCTTAATTCCCAACACGTAGGTTGCTTCACCCAAGTCTTTCATAGAAAAACAGCTTCCCAACCAACTCTTCACAGATTGAAGAGTAGGAACGTCATTTCCAATAAGTAGTATGTCATCAACATACAGGACCAGAAAAACAATTGTGCAGTCACTAACCTTCTTGTAGACACAAGGTTCATCCTCATTTTTAGTAAAGCCAAATTGTTTAACAGCTTCATCAAAACGAAGATTCCAGCTTCTGGAAGCTTGCTTAAGTCCATATATAGAACGTTGTAGCTTGCACACCTTCCTGGATGCTTCAGGCTTAACAAAGCCTTCAGGTTATGTCATGTACACTTCCTCAAGAAGATTTCCATTAAGGAAAGCAGTCTTGACATCCATTTGCCATATCTCATAATCATGGTATGCAGCAATAGCAAGCAGAATCCGAACAGACTTTAGCATAGCAACTGGGGAAAAAGTTTCATCATAGTCTATACCATGTATTTGCTTGAAACCTTTAGCCACCAACCTTGCTTTAAAGGTACTTATATTACCATCCATGTCAGTTTTCTTTTTGAAAACCCACTTGTATCCTATAGGTTTTACCCCTTCAGGTGCATCAACCAAGTTCCAAACTTGATTAGTGTACATGGAGTCCATTTCAGATTCCATGGCTTCTAGCCATTTCTCAGATTCTGAACTTGCAATGGCCTCTTCATAAGATGTTGGCTCATTTTGATCCATTAGGAATACATCTCCTTCCTGAGTTACAAGAAATCCATATCTTTCAGGTTGTTGACGTATTCTACCTGATCTACGCAAGTCTTGTGCTACTGGAGCTGGTGTTATCACAACATTTTGTGGGTCCTGCTCCACTTCCACCATTGGCTCTTCAATGCCTTGTGAGTCTTGAATTTCTTCAAGTTCTACTTTCCTCCCACTGATTCTTGTAGAGATGAATTCCCTTTCTAAGAATACAGCATTCCGAGCAACAAACACTTTGCCCTCAGTAGGATTGTAAAAATAATAACCCTTAGTTTCTTTTGGGTATCCTACAAAAAGACATTTATCTGACTTGGGCCCAAGTTTATCAGAACTTTGGCATTTAACATAAGCTTCACAGCCCCAAATCTTAAGAAAAGACATACTAGGTCGTTTCCCAGTCCATATCTCATATGGTGTCTTTATGACAGCCTTTGATGGAACACGGTTAAGTGTGAAAGTTGCTGTCAACAAAGCATGTCCCCAGAATGAGTTAGGGAGGTCAGTTTGACTCATCATTGATCGAACCATGTCCAACAAGGTTCTATTTCTCCGCTCAGAAACCCCATTCCATTCTGGTGTTCCAGGGGGAGTAAGTTGAGATATAATCCCACACTCTTTAAGATATTCATCAAACTCTAGGCTCAAATATTCACCACCTCGATCAGATCGAAGTGCTTTAATTGTCTTGCCAAGTTGGTTCTCTACTTCATGTTTAAACTCCTTGAACTTTTCAAAGGATTCTGATTTATGTTTCATGAGAAACACAAATCCATATCTATTGAAATCATCAGTAAAAGTGATGAAGTAACTAAAACCTCCCCTAGCCATTGTCCCTATGGGCCCACATACATCACTATGTATCAAGCCAAGAAGATCACTCGCCCTTTCACCTTTTCCGGTAAAAGGGGTCTTGGTCATCTTCCCTAATAAACAAGATTCACATGTATCTATTGATTCAAAATCAAAAGATTCTAAATATCCATCTTGATGGAGTTTAGAAATGCGTTTCTCATTTATATGTCCTAGGCGACAATGCCAAAGATAAGTTGGGTTTAAATCATTTGTTTTAACCCTTTTAGTATTAATGTTATAGATAGGGGTTTCGAGATCTAGAACATAAAGTCCATTACTCAAATTTGCACAACAATAAAACATGTCTTTTAAATAAACTGAACAACTATTGTTCTTTATTGTAAAGGAAAATCCTTTCTTATCAAGACAAGAAACAGAAATAATGTTTCTCCTTATTGCCGGAACAAAATAACAATTGTCCAATTCAAGGACTAACCCTGAGGGCAAGGATAAAAAATAAGTCCCTACAGCTAATGCAGCAACTCTTGCTCCATTTCCAACGCGTAGGTCTACCTCGCCCTTCATCAACTGCCTACTCCTTCTTAGATCCTGCACATTAAGACAAATGTGAGATCCACATCCAGTATCTAATACCCATGATGTTGAAGTTGACATGTTAATTTCTATAACAAAAATACCTGAAGTGGAAGTCTCACTTCCCTTCTTCTTAAGCTCTTCTAGGTACTTTGGACAGTTTCTCTTCCAGTGTCCCTTTTGTCCACAATGGTGACATTTACCTTCCTTAGCCACCCCGCCCACAGGTTTTAAGGCTGATGTACTTGGCTTATCCTTGCCTTTCCAAATCTTCTTGCCATTTCCTACAATAGCCTTTCCTTTGCCTTTATACATGCCCTTTCCTTTACCTTTGCCAGAATTGACCATCATTATGGCCTTGCCCTTTCCTTTAGAAATATTGGGCTCAGCAGTCCTCAACATATTGAGTAGCTCTGGCAATGTTTTGTCCAATGCATTCATGTTGTAATTCATGATGACTGGCTTAAAACTGTCAGGTAATGATTTCAAAATGAGATCGGTAGCCAACTTCTGAGGGAAGGGGAATCCTAGCCTAGCTAGATTCTCCAAGTACCCAATCATTTTGAGCACATGAGGTCCTACAGAACCTCCCTCTTCAAGTCTGCAGCTAAATAGGGCTGAAGAAACTTCATATCTTTCTTGGTCAGCTTGACCTTGATATAGTTTCCTTAGGTTTTCGATCATATCGAAAGCCTCCATATGCTCATGTTGCTTCTGAAGCTCAGGAGACATAGTTGCCAGCATAAGGCATTGGACATCTAAAGCGTCATCCTGATGCTTCTTGTAAGCATCCTTGTCAGCTTTAGAGGCATTGTTCGCGGGTGGTTCCGGAATCGGACCTTCCAGGACATACTGCTTTTTCTCTTGTTTGAGGACAATCCTCAAATTTCTATACCAGTCAAGGAAGTTAGAACCAGACAATTTTTCTTTGTCTAGGATTGATCGCAACGAAAGGTTTGAAGGTGTGTTTGACGTCATGGTTATCTAAAACAGAAAATATGTAGTAAGTATCATTTTCAAAACATATTTAAATTATGGTCATTTAAATTAAATATGTCTCCCACTATTTTGATTCAAAACAAAAATACCCTCCACGAATCAGAAAATCCCGTTGGAAGATTTTCTAGTGGGCTAAGATCCATATTTTGCCAAGCGTTAAGTCAGCTTTGGCTGATCACCTAATACTTGGTTATTTAGGTAGGAAACTTTTTCCAATTGTATCTTTATACAACTCTTAGTCATTGGGTTAAGTAACCATTACTAATTATTCATCTTATGAATATTTAGCCCAATGTTTACGCCTCTAAGTTATATTCAATCCAATTGAAAACTTAGTTAAGTTAAAGCCCAATAAAACAGTTTGGATACTACCATTATCCCATCGCGTCTTACTAATATAAATAATAGTGCCCTGCTTTGGCAGACCCACTATTTATTGACATTAGTGTTGACGAGTGTACTTATTGGAAGGCGTTTATAACTTAATATTATTTTGAGGGATTTTAATTTATTTTAAAATTACCGTCTTTGTTAAACGCTTTAACGTAATAAAATTATCCCCAAAACATGCAAACGAAATTGTGAGATGGTTATGGTCTTCCTAGAAGAAAAAAAATAAAAAAAAATGAATAAACCTAGAGGAACTATATAGCCAAGGCTTCATGAAGTCCTACTTCTTGAACCCACCATCCTCTTGGAGTCACCACTCCTTGGTTCCTTTCAAAGACAAAAGCGCTTAGAGTCACCACTCTAGTTTTCTTCTAGATCTCTACTTTGTTGCCTCGATCAAGATTACAAGATTTTTAAAGAAACTCGCTTTACATACGAGTGAAGGGTTGAGAAAAGAAATACAACAGAATGAAGAGAGGCACAGCACGCAGGCTGTATTTAAATAAAATAACTAAGACCATAACCATTCACCATGCAACGTGTTAATTAATTAATTATAACCCATTTGAAATAATTTAAAAAAAAAATAAATTTTAAACGGGCCATTAAACACGTGGGTCGGTAATAAGGCGCTACGCAGAGAATGTACGGGGGTCCCGCTATAGTACTGTAGTCAGGTTGGTTCCCAGGAAAGAGAGGTGGGTCCGGTGTGACCGCTTAAGTACCAAATCTTTCCTAGCCAGAACGTCCCACTGACCATTAACAGCTCTAAAATTTCGGCTAGGGTTTCAACCACTTTGAAACCCTAATTCCTTGTTGCGAACACTTCACAACGCAGCCGTCAAGGCACATGGAGGCAGCGCCGTCTATTGTTTCAAAACCTAGAATTCAATTTGCACTAATGCCAACATGCAATGCCTTTCCATGACGGCCGTCTAGGTTTCAACTCTTGAACCCTAGATTAAGGAACGGCCATGGTTTAACACTTAAACCTTATCACTTAACGCCCCATAACATGAACCATTCATGTTCGAAGATCAACTCAATTGATTCAAAGTTTGTACGATGACAATCATATGAGTAAAACACATATCAAAATTGCATAAACTCATACATCATACAAATTTAAACGGCAACAACATACATACTAAAATTAAGAAACTTTATAACATGCATCATATACAATTTATAAAGAATAACTCAAAATTATATGTATCATGCCAAAACAGAGGTCATACCATATACATGATTAATCATTGTAATAATATGCATCATATGCGATAACTCAAAATAGCAACATAATCATGCATGTTTATTTTCGAATCCTAGTTTCACAAAACATTTTCGCAAAACAAAATTGCAAAGCTTTAAACAACGAAACGATTTTGCAAATCATATTTTCCAAAAGCTCTTGCAAACGAAAACATATCATCATAAAATATAAACAAATGCCCAAAACACGGTTTTGCAACCTAGGCTCTGATACCACTGTTAGGAAATCCCTAAGCATGAGCAGCGGAAAAATTAAAGGGATTCCATAGGATTTGCAAGGTTTCGTGTTTCAAAGCACAAAAACCAATTTCGAAATTATTTAGGTTACCTCTTGAAGAACTCCGAAGCAGTCGTAGCCTCGTCCTTTAGGAGTCCACACGAGCACTCCCACCAGAATCACAACACTTGCCAACTGCTAGGTTGACGGCGTGTAGCTCTTGCAACTTTTTGTGAATTTTGTGTCTCACTTGAGTGAACAGCCTATGAGCATCTTATGCTCTATTTATAGGCTTAGGTTTGACCTAATTTGTTCTCTCTAAAAGTGGGCTCCTTACTCATTCCAAATGAGTTAGGCCCAATAGCTTTATTTTAGTCCAACTAAAATAAGATAACATTTTCTGATGGGCTTACTCTATGTGTGTGACCCTATAGGTAAAATACCCGGTCATATTAATAATAAACTATTTTATTATTAATATAAAATAAGAGCGGCATCTAGCAATGCATCATTATGTCCGAATATTATTAACATAACCTATAAGTGATAATTATTTAATACGTTTATTCCTTTTGTCACGATATCCTAATTGGGCCCAAGGCATGGTCGCGTCATCCTTGTACGGCCCAATTTATTTTACTTGATACCGGAGTAGACTGGATCCGAATAAATATCTAATATTTATTCTTTCTAGCATGGCCATGCGTTTTCTTAGTCTTACTCCATCAAGTGGCCTATGGATATCACTCCTGTCACATAGGAGAGACAAATCCCATCTACATCACTCACATCCCTCTGCATAATTTGTTCATTGCCTAATCACAACCTTTATAGTCCTCTTGTTACAGAAGACGTTTAATTGTATTAAAACAATAAACTCCTCATGTAGGAATCGTAGTGACTTCAGGTCGAAGGACTACATATACCATTATCACATTGAGAATCGTTTATGACAATCATGTAACGATCCATGCAACGTTCTCATGGTGGGTCTGTCCAGTACATCATTACTCTTAATGTGTACCCGTGTGAAGACTCGATATCATCTATATCTATGATCTGTGAGATCAGGTCATCAGTACACTCACACACTAGTCTCAGTGTATTTACATGTCCCCATGTAAATACTTAACTAGGGACATTTTAGGAATAATTTTTATATGACCTATTACTCCAAGGATAAATATGTTTAAAACAACTTTAAACTGAAATATTTATTCAATTGATAAGTAGAAAAATGATACAAATGAAAAAGCATAAAGGCTCATAGTGCATACACCAACATGATGCTTATCCAGTGTTCCTGGAGTGGTCTTGGATTAACCGGTGTGAGGAGAACGCCTAACCCGAAATTATAGTCCGGATCAACCTCTTGTATGGCTGAGGCAAACAGATATGTATAACAAAGATTTAAGGATGGATGAAGTGTCCAACCTATCAAGCGTTAGCTCGGATTATCGAGGTGTGGGCACTACGCCTGGACACCGATTGGCCGGTATCCAGCTCGGATCGATACTCTTATGAAGTATTAGATAGTTACGAATAATTAAACATTGTGAAAGCAAATAAGTGTAGTTAGCCGGTAATTATAAAAGAATCCAATGAGATGAAATTGATTAAAAACTTTTAATAAGAATGCAAATAAAATAAGGGAAAAGGCTGTCTTGCCCCTTAGATTTATATAAAAGGAAATCCTCTCTCTCCCCTCTTCATTATTTACGAACTACTTCTTCTTTTGGTTTGTCTCCCCTTCTTCTTCATTTTCTCCTCTTTTGCCACTGAGTTGTATGCGCCGGAGGAGGACTTCGTTCGTGCTAAAGCTTCAACTGAATCCCATTCCTGTGATCATGGCCTCAAGGTGAGTCCACTGATCCGTTTTGTTTGTGGCTCCTTATCCCCTTTTGTTTCTCTGGTAGCCAAGGGCCTTGCATGGCTGTATTCGAGTCTGTTCTCCACTCCTTTGGTGAGTGTGAGCTCAAATATGGCCTAAGAGCTGAGGGCATTAAGTTAATGGGTTTTTACATTCTGACTCGTAGGTAGTAGGTTAAGTAACGAAAGGCTAAGTGACGGAGCTGAGACTGTGAATCCTGTGCCCAGAGGAAGGGACCGACACCGAGAGCAGATTATCGAAGCGTGGAATCGAGGTAAGGGGGTGTTCGGGTTATGATTAATTAGAATAGGATTTACCTCCTATCCGAGCCGTTGAATGGTATGAACAGGGTAAGAAAATGTTATTGAATGTTGCTGTGTGCCTATGTTTGTGTATGTGTGACTATGTACACCGATCAGTTGAGGGTCAGGTGTGTGGCTGAGTTGATTATGAAATGAGCTTGAAATATTTAATGTTGAGATGATCGGTGTTATAATGTGAATCCGGGTTTGACAAGCAGGTCACCCGAGTGCTGAGAAAGTGAGGTTAATGGCCAAGTTTGATATGTGAAATGTGAACTGTATGTATAACTATGTGGTGTGGGACGACCGACGGTATGTTATATGTAACACCCTGAATTTTTAAAATAGGAAGTTAAATTAAGAAAAAAAATGTTGAATAATTAAATGTGGGATAATTAATATCCCAAAATTCTTGAAATGGTTTAAACAAGACTCTTGGAAACTGTTAGTGAATTATGGTGACCGGATAAGTTGAAAACTGAGCCGGATAGAATATGAGTGTCAGACCAAGTATCTTCGATTGAGATGCCGTTGGTCAGGGCTGTAGATAAAATTATTGGGAATCCGAATATGTGTTCGAAAAAGTTTTTAGATGAAGTATTGAGCCCAAATAGAGAACCTGTTTGTGGAAAAACGATGAAGTTTAGGGATTAAAAATAAAGCAAAAGCCTCATTTTCCCCTTCTTATTCACGTGAATTGCTGAGAAAAAGGGAAAACATACTTCATTCCTTCATCTTTATCTCTACTTCTCCTTCACTTCTTCATTCCTTCATCTCCCACTCATCATTTTCTTCTCCTTTCTCTTCAAGAATCCACAAGTGTGGTGTGTGCCATTTTCTCCCTTCCATTTTCGTTTGGAGCTTGGAACTTGGGGCTCTTTCTCTTCCTTTCTCCCTCTCCATTTTCGTGTTCTCTCTCACCTACTCTAGGAGCTCATTTCTTTTGATTTGAGGTAAGAATTTCTTTTCATTTTCATGAGCTTTAAGCCCTAGGTTTTGGGTATTGGTTATTGGGAGAGAGTTAATGCATATGGGTTATGTTAAGAGAGACATTTATGGTTAGAAACCCTAAGGTAGGTTCCATTTAATATGAGTTTTAAGAGGGCACATTGTGGTATACGAAAATGGCACTTAATATGATGGGAGAAGATAGACATTGATGATGGTTGTTGGGTTTTAAGAAACCCTAACTTCATAAATTTTGGGGGAAATATGAAATATGAGTGGAAATGTGTCTATTATTGATGAGGTATGTTATTTATGATGAATAATGGCCATTGATGATGATTTAAGGATATTGGAGTAAGAACCCATTTATGGGTGTGGCTATAAATGCCTAGATAGTGAACTTGAACACCAAACCTATGGTGGTTATGGTGGTTTAGTGTAATAAATGTGAAATAAACCTTGTAATAGCATAAACACCAAGTAACTAATTAAGAGCACTTGAATCTTGGTGGTTTGAGATTGAGAATAATTGTGTGGTATATGTTGGAATGTAGGGAATAACCCCATCGACGAGGCGGGACCTTCGGACCGCGTTGACCACTACTTCTCTTAAGGTAGGAGAGGGGTGTATTTTCTAAATGCATGAGAATTGTAATGATAATGTATGTATTAATGCAATATGGCATGTTGTCTTGATTAGATGTGTTATTATGTGGCTGAAATGAGAATTTTGTATGGTATTTTGAAATGAGCGTTTATGTGTTAAAATCTAAATGAGGCTATGAATGGCATGTTATGTGATAATGTGTTATTGATTCATAAACGATATGATGAATATATCACCTTGCGGGGTGCCATGAAGGGTAAGACCCGGAGTGATGATGATGTTGTGAATTGATGGATATTTCACCTTGCGGGGTGCCACAAAGGGTAAGACCCGGAGTGATGATGATGTTATGAATTGATGAATATTTCACCTTGCAGGGTGCCACGAAGGGTAAGACCCGGAGTGGTGATGATGTTGTGAATTGATGAATATTTCACCTTGCGGGGTGCCACGAAGGGTAAGTCCCGAAGTGATGATGATGTTGGTGAATTGATGAATATTTCACCTTGCGGGGTGCCACGAAGGGTAAATCCCGGAGTGATGATGATATTGTGAATTGATGAATATATCACCTTGCGGGGTGCCACGAAGGGTATGTCCCGGAGTGATGATGTTAATTTATATGGCTGAAGTCGGATCTGTGCATATGTATTGTAAACACTAGCACACGTGTTAGCCATAGAAGTAAGGCATAAAGTGATACTCTGTTTGTGAGGTTATGAGAGGAATAAGTGGAACCCTTGAATTGAAATATTAATATGGACTATGATATCAGTTATTGTGAATTTGAGAATAATTGTATTGCATTCATTCATATGTTGTTTTATTTATTAGATTTTCATCATTGAGAAAGTATACTCACTCTCCCTGTGGTATATTTTTTTAGCTCCTCTGTTGTAGGACTTGCCTTGGAGCTGTTTTGTGGAGGAGAAGTGTGAAGGGAGCCTCTTTTTGGTAAAGAATGCCTTGGCCGGCAACATTTTGATTTTATGGTTTGTGTAGAATGTTTGTAATGTATATAGTATTCTGTATATTTTGTATAGCCATGAATTGGTATGAATGATGTATAATGATTATGTAGGTCATGTGTGAAAATTGGAACCCACATATAAGACCAATTTTCAGTTATGATCCTGGTGATGTAAGACGCTAATGTGCGAGTGCTTGAATTTTGCTCACTTTGATGATCAAATGATGAGAATTGTGAATGATGACTTTATGTGCTTTATAATTGATGATATTTCATGATTGTTATGCATAAGTAAGGAACTAGTAGGGTCAAAATGAGTTTTATGAGTTTTGGGTAGTGTGTGGTGGTTTCAATAGCTCAAATACATGATTTGTGACTTGTAGAAACTGGAACGGGTCAATTCCGTTGAGAATAGACCCCTAAGTTACTCAAAAAGGCTCAGGAATGGACTAAACGCATTTATTTGCATAAGTTCCTCATTTTTGAGAATTTTTGGGTGAGGCCGGTGGCCACACATCACAATTGATGTATTTTAGTTGGTGTCAAAATTTGGTAGCGTTTGGAGTTGATATGAAAAAGTTAGGGGGGTTAGAAGTCCAAAAATAAGGCTTTTTCTGCATAAAAACAGCAACTGTGCTGTCTCGAATCGATTCGAGGATCTCTGAATCGATTCAAGAGTTGCTGTTTTCACTGTTTTTGGTTCTAGGAAGGCCTGAATCAATTCATACGATATTGAATCGATTCAAGGACCTCTGTTTGCATAATTTTGAGTTCCAGAAGCATCTGAATCGATTCATACGAGCTTGAATCAATTCAAGGGGTCCTGTTTTCACTGTTTTGCACTCCAGAATCATTTGAATCGATTCATAGGGTGTTTGAATCGATTCATGACCCTGTTTTTCATATGTTTCCTCTATCTTTGGATATCATTGGTATTGTTTGACTATAATATGATCGTACAACGCCCCACACGCATAATTAATACATTTTATCAAATCGATAGACCATCCTTTGACCTTCTACCACTTCCCTTCATTTCCTTAATGTAATTGTACACTTCCGCTACTCCTTGTTGATGATCATGAGATAAATCATCCAAGGTTTACTCTTTGACTTAATTGTTCACCTTCTCATATCTTCACATATGAGATAGGTTATTAATTAGGTCCGGGGATTACTTGCCAAAGTTTTCATCTCGTGATCTCTTCCATCCTTTAATTATTTTAAATCGTGAAAAATTTACCCCTATTTTTAGGGCGTCTCAACCTCGTATCAGAGCATTATTAGCTCTGTATTACTGTGATTAGCTGTTGTTATTACCAGAACATGATATGTGATTGAGGAATGATTGTCCTTATTGTTTGGTTAAGTATGAACTGATTGTGGATTGAAAGTGATTGTTATAAGTTCGGCCAAGCTTCTTCACACTATCCTCCCTCAATGATGAATCATATGTACTGTGAATGCATACTACATTATGATATGATGATACTCTTGTATGAGCTTAAATATAGATTGGTTGATATTGGACTCTATGAAGGAGGGCCGTAATTGAATTTTATGATAAAATGCTATAGTGTGAGATTATAGAGGAATTTTTATGAATAAGTTTACTAATGTTAGATGAATATTATGTTATGATTTTAGATATCGAGATGGCCCGTCATCGTCAAGATAATGATGACGCTATAGCTAGAGCTTTGAACCGTTTTGCGGATCTCCTTGAATCGCAAAACCGTGAAAGACAAGAGGTGGAAAGACAGCCTGCTCCTATTGTTCAAGGTACTCAAGGCCTTGACATGTTTCTGAAGCGGAAACCCACTGAGTTTCATGGTGGATTTAGGCCTGAGAAAGCCTATGTATGGATCCGTGATGTTGAGCGAATCTTCGATAGTTTCGAGTGCAATGAACTCCAGAAAGTGGAGTATGCTGTTTTCATGATGAGAGATGAAGCGGAGACTTAGTGGAGACTCACCAAGAGTAGAATGAATGTTGCTGCAATTCCCTTGACTTGGGAAAACTTTAAGCTTGAACTCATGAGGAAATATGTGCCCGAAAGCTATAAGAGTAAGAAGGAACTCGAGTTCATGGAACTCAAGCAAGGCACAATGTCAGTGGAAGAGTATGCTTCCAAATTTGAAGAACTCTGTGAATTCTACCCTCCTTTTCAACAAGAGGGAATTGGAGCCTCAAAATGTGTGAAATTCGAAAACGGTCTACGCCCTGATATTCAAAGGGCCATTTGCCATCAAGAAATCCGAAGCTTCACGGTACTTGTGAATAAGTGTCACATATATGAAGAACATGCTCCCTCTCAACATTCTAATTTCGACTCTAAGTTGAAGGGTCAATCATCTAGTTTCAAGAGGCAGGGAAATTTCAGAAGAGGACGCTTTCTGAGGGGTGCCCATTCTAATGTCCAAGCTAGAGGCGATGGACGTGGTAACACTTTTGGCCGGGGCAATGCAAATGCTAATGAGCCGAGATGCTATAGGTGTGGTGGTCCACACTATGTACGTGAATGTGTGCATCGTGAGGATGTGGTGTACTTTAATTGTGACCAAGTAGGACATACTCGCCCCGCCTGTCCTTTGCTTGCGAGGCGGGCTCATATGCAAGCTAATGCCCCTAACTGTGATAATCCACCTGCTTATGTGAACCGCGAAGGCCACAATGGTGGACGGGGCCGTGGTAATGGAAATAATGGTGGTCGACGTGGTGGCTGAGGTGGCTATAATGGTGGAAGGCATGGCAACGGTCGAGGAATTGGCAATGGTGTTCGTGATGGAAACAGAAATGGTGGAAATGTTCAACCCAACGCCGGGAGAGTATTTGCTATGACTGGAGAGGAAGTAGCACAAGCAGATAACTTGGTTAAAAGTAAGTGTGAAATTCTTGGACACTCAGTTCATGTCATTTATGATTCGGGTGCAACCCACTCTTTTATATCTGAGGATTGTGTTCGGCGATTGAGATTGCCGGTATGTTTGATGAAAAATGCACTTGTGGTTACCACCCTAACCGGTACTTATCTCAGATCGGTTAACCGGTGTGATAATGTTGATATGCTCCTAGATGGGAGAAGGTTTGTTGTCTCTTTTATTTGCTTACCAATGAAGGGATTGGAGATCATACTTGGTATAGATTGGCTCTCCACCAACAAGGTTTTAGTCGACTGTCAACAACGGACCGTCATTTTCCCTTCTTCTGATATGAGACAATTCGATGTGCAAGGTATAGCTCAACTTTGCATATTACTATCTCTTACCGATGGGACGAGTGGTCCCGATCCCATTAACATCCCTGTGGTGTCTGAATTTCTGGACGTGTTTCCCGAAGAGATACCCAGCTTACCACCTCTAAGGGAGGTTGAGTTTGCTATTGACCTTGTACCTGGTGCTGAACCAGTGTCTATTGCTCCTTATAGGATGTCTCCTATGGAGTTGGTTGAATTAAAGAAGCAAGTTGAGGAGCTACTTGAGAAGGAGTTTGTTCGACCCAGTGTGTCACCCTGGGGAGCTCCTGTTTTATTGGTTAAGAAGAAGGATAGAACCATGCGGTTGTGTGTAGACTACCGACAATTGAACAAGTTAACAATAAAGAATAAATATTATTTACCTCACATTGATGACTTACTGGATCAATTACGAGGCGCAATAGTATTTTCGAAGATTGATTTGCGTTCCGGTTATGATCAAATTCGGGTGAGAACCGAAGATATTCTGAAGACTGCGTTTAGGACGCGATATGGCCACTACGAGTATGTGGTGATACCATTTGGAGTGACTAATGCCCCAGCGGCGTTCATGAGCTACATGAACCATATCTTTCATGAGTACCTGGATCGTTTTGTTGTGGTGTTCATCGATGATATCCTTGTGTATTCCAAGAGCCGAGAGGAACACGAAGAACATTTGAGAGTGGTGCTGAACATTCTTAGAGAGAATCAGTTGTATGCCAAGCTCTCTAAATGCGAATTCTGGTTAACGAGTGTCCAATTTCTTGGACATGTGATATCCGAGGATGGTATTTCTGTGGATCCTTCTAAGGTCGAAGCCGTTATGGCATGGCCTAGACCTATGTCGGTTATAGAAATTCGAAGTTTCCTTGGACTTTCCGGTTATTATCGGAGGTTCATTGAAGGTTTTTCTCGACTTGCTAGACCTATGATGAACTTGATAAGGAAAAACCAACCTTTTGTGTGGACGGTTGAATCTGAGAGATGCTTTGAAGAGTTAAAGATGAGACTGACTTCTGCTCCTATCTTGGCATTGCCTGATTTACAAAAAGAGTTTGTAGTGTATTGTGATGCTTCTAAGCATGGACTTGGATGTGTGCTAATGCAGAAGGAACGTGTAATAGCTTATGCTTCACGCCAGTTGCGACCACATGAAGTTAACTACCTGACTCACGATTTGGAGTTGGCGGCGGTTGTGTTCACCTTGAAGATTTGGCGTCATTACTTGTATGGTTCAAGATTTGTGGTTTTTAGTGACCACAAAAGTTTGAAATACCTTTTTGACCAAAAGGAATTGAATATGCGTCAGAGGAGATGGATGGAGTTCTTGAAGGATTACGATTTTAAAATGATGTACCATCCGGGAAAAGCCAATATGGTTGCCGATGCTCTTAGTCGGAAATTCTTACATGTGTTGGCCATGATGGTCAAAGAATTCGAATTGATCGAGGAATTTCGGAATTTGAATATTGGAACCGAAGTTCAATCCTCCAAGAAGTTATGTTTTGCTACCTTGAAGATATGTAATGAGTTTTTGGAGCTTGTGAAAGAGAAACAAAAAAATAATGATTATTTACAAGAGATGAGAAGATCTCAGGATAATGGGAAGAATTTATTTCTTGTGGAAGGCGTTGATGGTATATGGCGAGTAAAAGGTTGTGTGTATGTACCTTCATTCGGAGATTGGAGACACACGGTGCTAGAGGAAGCACATAAAAGCATTTTTAGCATTCATCCTGGTGTAACCAAGATGTATCAAGACATAAAGAAGAATTTTTGGTGGCCCGGAATGAAACGTGATGTTGCCAACTTTGTGGCTTCGTGCCTTACTTGTCAGAAGGCAAAAGTAGAACACCAAAGACCTTCGGGTACTTTGAGGCCACTTGATATCCCCGTTTGGAAGCGGGATGCGATTGCCATGGATTTTGTGTCCGGATTGCCAAGAATAAGGTCCAGATGTGACGGAATATGGGTGATTGTGGATCGTTTGACAAAGAGTACACATTTTCTGCCGATCAGTATGAAGAGTTCCTTACAAGATTTAGCACAGTTGTACATTCGGGAGATTGTGAGATTACATGGTGTGCCATCAAGCATTGTTTCTGATCGTGACCCCCGATTCACTTCCCGATTCTGGGGAAGCTTACATGAGGCGATGGGTTCAAAACTGAAGCTAAGTTCGGCGTACCATCCTCAGACTGACGGGCAGTCAGAGAGGACTATTCAGAGTCTTGAGGACTTACTGCGTGCTTGTGTTTTGGAGCACGGAGGTTCGTGGGAGAAATATTTACCTCTGATCGAATTCACCTACAACAACAATTTTCATTCTAGTATTGGTATGGCACCATACGAGGCATTATATGGAAGAAGGTGTCGAACCCCTTTATGTTGGCTAGAAGTTGGTGAGAACTTGGCCTTAGGGCCTGAGATTGTTGAGGAAACCACTGAACAGATCAAGACGATCCGAGAGAAGATGAAAATTGCTCAAGACCGACAAAAGAGCTATTATGACAAAAGGAGGAAGCCACTTGAATTTCAAGTCGGCGATCATGTGTTCTTACGAGTCTCGTGTGATAAGGGTATTGGAAGAGCTTTGAAGAGCAGAAAACTAAGCCCTAAATTCATCGGACCTTATGACATCTTGGAGCGGATTGGAGATGTCGCTTATCGGATTGCGCTCCCTCCATAGCTTACGAATCTACATAATGTGTTTCACGTGTCGCAGTTAAAGAAGTATATTCAGGATCCCTTACACGTGATCTCTCTTGATGATGTTGATGTGCGGGATAACTTTTTGTCTCTCCCGTTTTGGTTCGTATTGTTGAGTATTCCGTGAAGAGACTACGGAATAAGATGGTACCCTTGGTGAAAGTAGCGTGGAAGCATGGAAACGTAGAGACACTCACCTGGGAACGCGAGGATGATATCCGTGAGCGGTATCCTCATGCATTCGAATCCGGTATGTTAAATTTCGGGGACGAAATTTCTTTTAAGGTGGGGTGGATTGTAACACCCCGAATTTTTAAAATAGGAAGTTAAATTAAGAAAATAAATGTTGAATAATTAAATGTTGGATAATTAATATCCCAAAATTCTTGAAATGGTTTAAACAAGACTCTTGGAAACTGTTAGTGAATTATGGTGACCGGATAAGTTGAAAACTGAGCCGGATAGAATATGAGTGTCAGACCAAGTATCTTCGATTGAGATACCGTTGGTCAGGGCTGTAGATAAAATTATTGGGAATCCGAATATGTGTTCGAAAAAGTTTTTAGATGAAGTATTGAGCCCAAATAGAGAACCTGTTTGTGGAAAAACGATGAAGTTTTAATGAAAGGGATTAAAAATAAAGCAAAAGCCTCATTTTCCCCTTCTTATTCACGTGAATTGCTGAGAAAAAGGGAAAACATACTTCATTCCTTCATCTTTATCTCTACTTCTCCTTCACTTCTTCATCCCTTCATCTCCCACTCATCATTTTCTTCTCCTTTCTCTTTAAGAATCCACAAGTGTGGTGTGTGCCATTTTCTCCCTTCCATTTTCGTTTGGAGCTTGGAACTTGGGGCTCTTTCTCTTCCTTTATCCCTCTCCATTTTTGTGTTCTCTCTCACCCACTCTAGGAGCTCACTTCTTTTGATTTGAGGTAAGAATTTCTTTTCATTTTCATGAGCTTTAAGCCCTAGGTTTTGGGTATTGGTTATTGGGAGAGAGTTAATGCATATGGGTTATGTTAAGAGAGACATTTATGGTTAGAAACCCTAAGGTAGGTTCCATTTAATATGAGTTTTAAGAGGGCACATTGTGGTATACGAAAATGGCACTTAATATGATGGGAGAAGATGGACATTGATGATGGTTGTTGGGTTTTAAGAAACCCTAACTTCATAAATTTTGGGGGAAATATGAAATATGAGTGGAAGTGTGTCTATTATTGATGAGGTATGTTATTTATGATGAATAATGGCCATTGATGATGATTTAAGGATATTGGAGTAAGAACCCATTTATGGGTGTGGCTATAAATGCCTAGATAGTGAACTTGAACACCAAACCTATGGTGGTTATGGTGGTTTAGTGTAATAAATATGAAATAAACCTTGTAATAGCATAAACACCAAGTAACTAATTAAGAGCACTTGAATCTTGGTGGTTTGAGATTGAGAATAATTGTGTGGTATGTGTTGGAATGTAGGGAATAACCCCATCGACGAGGCGGGACCTTCGGACCGCGTTGACCACTACTTCTCTTAAGGTAGGAGAGGGGTGTATTTTCTAAATGCATGAGAATTGTAATGATAATGTATGTATTAATGCAATATGGCATGTTGTCTTGATTAGATGTGTTATTATGTGGCTGAAATGAGAATTTTGTATGGTATTTTGAAATGAGCGTTTATGTGTTGAAATCTAAATGAGGCTATGAATGGCATGTTATGTGATAATGTGTTATTGATTCATAAACGATATGATGAATATATCACCTTGCGGGGTGCCACGAAGGGTAAGACCCGGAGTGATGATGATGTTGTGAATTGATGGATATTTCACCTTGCGGGGTGCCACAAAGGGTAAGACCCGGAGTGATGATGATGTTGTGAATTGATGAATATTTCACCTTGCGGGGTGCCACGAAGGGTAAGACCCGGAGTGATGATGATGTTGTGAATTGATGAATATTTCACCTTGCGGGGTGCCACGAAGGGTAAGTCCCGGAGTGATGATGATGTTGTGAATTGATGAATATTTCACCTTGCGGGGTGCCACGAAGGGTAAATCCTGGAGTGATGATGATATTGTGAATTGATGAATATATCACCTTGCCGGGTGCCACGAAGGGTATGTCCCGGAGATGATGTTAATTTATGTGACTAAAGTCGGATCTGTGCATATGTATTGTAAACACTAGCACACGTGTTAGCCATAGAAACAAGGCATAAAGTGATACTCTGTTTGTGAGGTTATGAGAGGAATAGGTGGAACCCTTGAATTGAAATATTAATATGGACTATGATATCAGTTATTGTGAATTTGAGAATAATTGTATTGCATTCATTCATATGTTGTTTTATTTATTAGATTTTCATCATTGAGAAAGTATACTCACTCTCCCTGTGGTATATTTTTTTAGCTCCTCTGTTGTAGGACTTGCCTTGGAGCTGTTTTGTGGAGGAGAAGTGTGAAGGGAGCCTCTTTTTGGTAAAGAATGCCTTGGCCGGCAACATTTTGATTTTATGGTTTGTGTAGAATGTTTGTAATGTATATAGTATTCTGCATATTTTGTATAGCCATGAATTGGTATAAATGATGTATAATGATTATGTAGGTCATGTGTGAAAATTGGAACCCACATATAAGACCAATTTTCAGTTATGACCCTGGTGATGTAAGACGCTAATGTGCGAGTGCTTGAATTTTGCTCACTTTGATGATCAAATGATGAGAATTGTGAATGATGACTTTATGTGCTGTATAATTGATGATATTTCATGATTGTTATGCATAAGTAAGGAACTAGTAGGGTCAAAATGATTTTTATGAGTTTTGGGTAGTGTGTGGTGGTTTCAATAGCTCAAATACATGATTTGTGACTTGTAGAAACTGGAACGGGTCAATTCCGTTGAGAATAGACCCCTAAGTTACTCAAAAAGGCTCAGGAATGGACTAAACGCATTTATTTGCATAAGTTCCTCATTTTTGAGAATTTTTGGGTGAGGCCGGTGGCCACACGTCACAATTGATGTATTTTAGTTGGTGTCAAAATTTGGTAGCGTTTGGAGTTGATATGAAAAAGTTAGGGGGGTTAGAAGTCCAAAAATAAGGCTTTTTCTGCATAAAAACGGCAACTGTGCTATCTCGAATCGATTCGAGGATCTCTGAATCGATTCAAGAGCTGCTGTTTTCACTGTTTTTGGTTCTAGGAAGGCCTGAATCGATTCATACGATCTTGAATCGATTCAAGGACCTCTGTTTGCATAATTTTGAGTTCCAGAAGCATCTGAATCGATTCATACGAGCTTGAATCGATTCAAGGGGTCCTGTTTTCACTGTTTTGCACTCCAGAATCATTTGAATCGATTCATAGGGTGTTTGAATCGATTCATGACCCTGTTTTTCATATATTTCCTCTATCTTTGGATATCATTGGTATTATTTGACTATAATATGATCGTACAACGCCCCACACGCATAATTAATACATTTTATCAAATCGATAGACCATCCTTTGACCTTCTACCACTTCCCTTCATTTCCTTAATGTAATTGTACACTTCTGCTACTCCTTGTTGATGATCATGAGATAAATCATCCAAGGTTCACTCTTTGACTTAATTGTTCACCTTCTCATATCTTCACATATGAGATAGGTAATTAATTAGGTCCGGGGATTACTTGCCAAAGTTTTCATCTCACGATCTCTTCCATCCTTTAATTATTTTAAATCGTGAAAAATTTACCCCTATTTTTGGGGCGTCTCATTATAGCCCCTCATTTCCGGCTCCCGTGGTTTTTGTGCCCAGTTGAGCTACCTAGTGGTCAAGTAGGACCCAGTGGTCGAGGTGGAGAGTCAAGCAGGACTCGGTGAACCAAGCAGGGTTCACGGGGTGTCAAGTAGGACCCCCAGCTGAAGGCCGATCCTTTAGTATCCGGATACTAGGAGTCAGATTGCATGAGAGTCAGTGGTGATTATCGATGAATTTGATATATTTGCTAAGTTAAGAGGATGTGTTCATTGTGGGTAATGTGTTATAATTTCCGAGTGTGACTCGATAAATCTCCAAGTGAAAATTTAATATATTTGATGAGTATGAATTGTTACCCTTACTAAATGCTGTTGTTGGGTTTGCCAAGTGAACTACTACGATTTCCGAATGAGACTTATATATATATATATATATATATTTAACTTGTTAAATTTCGCTTTATATTAATTATGATGCCAAACACTCACCCTTGCTGTTATTTCAATTTAGTAACCAGTGACAGGGAGGAAGCCGGAGCCATGGAGTCGCGCCAAGGGGGAGATCGATGCCAAGGCCCGAGTGATTTTGAGTGATTGTGTAGAGTATACGTATGTATACGGAGTTTCTGAGTGTTTATTATTATCTGTTGTGCCAACTTAATTTGAATCGGATGCGAATTTATATTTTAAAATACATGGATCTTTATGTTTTCTTATTTGCTATGACAGCTCATTAACTAGCGGATTGATTCCCGAGTGGGGGATAACCAAGAGACCCCCTTCCGGGTGGAAGGTTAGAATGTCCCGAGTGTGATTGGTTGGGAGAGAGTTCCGAGTGAAGAAAGTGTGTAAAGATTCTGAGTGAAGAAGGTGTATCATGATTCCGAGTGAAGAGAAGTTGGATGTGTCCGAGGGGAAATCTAAGTTTCTTCTGAGGGAAGTAAGGATAGGGTATTCACCAAGTGAGGATATTCGGAAAAGTGATAACCGAGTGGAGGAAGTTGAATTATCCCCGAGGGAGTTATGACCGAGCTAAGCTTTTTGAGTGAGGGGTAGTAATGAGTCAAGTGTGGAATGTCCGAGTGAGTGGAAGTGGAGTGTTTTCCGAGTGAAACCCCATTGCTGAGTAAACCATGTTACTGAGTGAATCCCCATGTGAGTCCACATGTGTGTCTTGTTCGCTTAGACTTCAGGTGTGGCATTCGCTCAAGCGAGTCGGTACTCGTCTAAGCGACTCTCAGATTTCGCCTAGGAATTTTGGGGTCTCGCTCAGGCGAATGACCCCTGTCCTCTTCCTCTTCTTTTGCTCCTTCTTCTTCTCCCGCTGTGTCAACTCCATTTTACCGAGCGGATGTTATTCTGCGTGCACTCTTATTATCATTTTGATTGCATCTAAGTGAATACTGTTTGTTATCAAGACCGAGTAGAACCATTTCTGATCGGTTATTATTTTAACATACTTTTATTTAAAGATTTATTTTAGAACGGTTTTGTTCATACTGAGCACGATTTTATGTAGCTAAAAGAGGTAAATATTATTTTACATCTAGACCGAGTGGATTAAATGTTAAAAGAAGTAAATACTAATTCATACTAAGATATAAATTTTATTCAACGTGAAAAATTTATTGTGAAAATAATCTGCCGTATGTAAATAAAAAGGTAAATTAACCTAGGATGTTACAGATAGTATCAATCTAATCATCACTTACATACTAAACTTATATTCACCATTCATAAATTCAAAGGATTATCTTATACATATTCAAATTCACTAAATCCTCCATAACATCATGTACAATTTATTCAATACATTAAAGTTCATAATTGATGCCGGCCAAGGCACTTCCACTACCACTATTTACCTTTGCCAAAAGCTTCAATACAAAAATCCCATCTCATCCCATGGCAACCCTGCATCACAATACCAAAAAGGAGACCACATGGGAGAGTGAGTTATACATTCAAAATGACGAATATAAATATATTGTGATTATGTGTATATGTATACAATCATCATGTGTTCTTTGCTATAAAATCATCAATTCATCATTCAATCATCATCACATTGATATAGTAGGTATACAACCATCATGAAACGCATTTCACAACATAAGCAAGCACAAGTACATACACAATCACATTGCCACTTATCAACAAGGGCATTCACAATCATCATTATCATCTTATTAAATTTTTATTCCATTCCTCCTCGCAAGGGGTCTCATCTCTCATAGTCATCCCATCTCAAATGCCATGCACTTATGGCTAATGCATATGTCAACTGTTTAATGCATATGCACGGATTCGATTTCATTTCATCAGGTGATCGCAACCACCATATCATTCATTCACATGGGTTTCCCGCCTCGCAAGGGGTACTTCCTCTAGCAGCCTCGCAAGGTGCTTTCTCGTGATCGCAACCACGTTCAACAATTCATAATGGTTTCCCGCCTCGCAAGGGGTACTCCTGCCTCGTGATCGCAACCACAGGCATCATAGGAACTCGCAAGCCCTTTTTCATTTCAACAACCAGGTGATTGCAACCACCGGTTCAATATCATTTCATCATCAAGTTGGTTTCCCGCCTCGCAAGGGGTACTCCCTTCATAGAATCACGTAGGATCTTTCATCATTGTGATCGCAACCACATATTCAATGTTATGCTATGCCATGAATGCAAAATGCAATAACGCATATGCCAATCAACCTCGCAAGGATATCCCACCCTCTCAATTAGGGGTATATTTTATATTTTGGTTTTTATTATCATTGGCATACAATCAATCACAAGGCCTCTCAAGGCACAACATTCATATTTTCATAAATCCCCACATGGCAATCATAGAATATCAATCATCATAGCATTTATCCATGCATGGAAACCAATAAGATATTTCAAAACATAAATTCAACAATCATCATTGCATCTTATACATACAAGTCAATACTTGTATTAATCATATTAGCACCACACTAATCAAAAATAACAAACACTGCTTATTCAAGGGCATGTTCAACAACAACGTCCTTTTTATTCAATAACATCATTTATCATTCAATATATGTGGTATCCTTAACTTTTAATCATCATCGACACTATTTCAAATCCATTTATTTATACACTCATTGCCATTCAATTGTCCTCTCATTAATTTTGTCATTACACAAGGTGTGTCATGTAACCATATCACTTACTGTCCATCATGATTCACAATATATCCATAGTGGTGAAGCATATATGTATTCATAACATAGCATAGGCATACACATACCTCACCAAGGCCTTAAGCCATTCCTCAATCACCACTAAGACACACCACACATGTACCCCTAGTGAATTCGCTCGTTTTTACATACTAAAAGGGGTTTTGGGCAATAATGAATCCATGATAAATTTCAATTTTAAGACATGAGAAAAGCTTAATTTTAGTCTTAAAAATAGTGGGACATGTCACAAATATCACCTATTAGTCCCAAATTGATAACCATAAAAAGTTGGGTTCAAAACCCTCTAAAACTTGAATTTTTCAACGCAGTATGTTTGGTATTTTTTGTCTAATGAGAGTTAGAAAACTCCAATTAAAGTGATACAAATTCTCACACCTCCGTAACATAATTATCTACAACTTCCGTGAAGAACTTGGAGGCCAAAAATGTCATTAAGATGCCCAAACGGGCCAAAAACAGCAAAGAAAATAAAGCAGTTAGAAAAACAGCACAACAGTGGCCATAACAGGGCTCTGAATCGATTCAGGCTCGTGTGAATCGATTCAAGCATCCTAAAATCTCAAAATTTGACAGAGGGCCTTGAATCGATTCAAACTCGTATGAATCGATTCAAATGCCCCTGGAGCCCCAAACAGTGAAAACAGCACCTCTTGAATCGATTCAAAGGGTCTTGAATCGATTCAAGACAGCCCTGCTGCTGTTTTTATGTAGAAACACAAGATTTTTCAACTTCTAACCCTCCTAACTTTCTCATATGAACTCCAAATGCTACTAAATTTTAACTCCAATAAATATACATCATTTGTGATGCGTGGCCACCGGCCTCACTCAAAAATTCCTTAAAATGAGTGACTTATGCATATAAATGAGTTTAACCCATTTTAGACCGTTTCAATGCAATTCAAGGGTTATTTCTCAATGGAATTGACCCGTTCCAATTCCTATAAGTCATAAACTACATATATGAGCTATTGGAACTATCACACGCCATCAAAATCACATGACACTCAATTTGACTCTATGAGTTCCTCGATTATGCATTATCCTTCAAACTTATCACCAATACCATCACAATGGCTATCACATTCAATGCCAAACATCCACATAAATTCTCATTTCACAAAACATATACTTCATCCCCTCAAGGATGGTTCATTAACATGTATATATTTTAACCCCTCATGGGTTATTCATCATCATATATACACATACATTATCATCAATAGCCAATAATTTACCATTCATATCATTTCACTATAAACATGGCAAGGCAAGCATGAGTATCAAGACATACAATAATCATCAATTATATAACTCATGCAATTTGAATGTAAACTCCTCTCCTACCTCGAGGGAAGAGTCTTAAATCTGAATGCTCTGATCATTCCGCACCATCATCCAGAACACGATCTACACAACACATATATATGTATTTATTCAATTATAAGCCATCACAAGGCTTTCATCATAATTATTAAACAATCACAAACATCCCTTAAGGCTTGGTAATAGGTTCAAGACTTACCAACACACTAATCCATACACATGTGTTAGGCTTCAGGAATTCCTTTCCCAAAACCAAGATTTTCTAAATCTTAAAGGGTCAACTACACCCAACAACAACAACAATATCATATCCCTTATTCATAATGCACTCAACCTTCATATAAATCCTCCAATAACCATAATTAATGAACACATTCAATTGGCACACAAATGGTCTAGAACCTCATCAAGCCACAATTTTATCACACTAATCCCTCACATTCCATATTCATAATAACACATATCTATAGATTTCACCATCAATGGTCCTCTACCATTTTAAGCAACCTTCAACTTTAAATATCACCTATTCACTTTCAATTCAACCCAACAAGTCACCATATATACATTTTCCCCAAATTCTTAAGGCAAGGGTTTTCATTAAAACCCAACAACTATTATCAATATTCATTAATCATCATCAATGGCTATCTTTCATCATTAATATCATTCTCTAACATCATTAAATATACATTTTACTCATATTTTATATTTCCCCAATTTATTAAAGTTAGGGTTCCATTAATACCCAATAATCACCATAAATAATCTTCATCTTCCACCACCAACCATCAATAATCAATTTCAATCTTTTAAAAACTCATTCTCAAGCATAAATCATTATTACCCATCAATTTGGCCAAAAATCCCAAATCCATAAACTTAGGGTTTTCTCCATCTTCCTCATTACCCATAAAGCCTAATGTCACTATTTCAAACTTAAACACCACAACAACCATAAATAAAGGGAGAATGGTTCAAAACCTTACCTCATCTCCAAGCTCAAGCTCCAAAACAAAAATAAGGGAAAAGGAAGAAGAAGAGAGCCAAGCTTGCTTCTATGTCCATTAATCCTTCATGAATCTTGGGTTGAAAGTTGATTTTTGTAAGAAAAGTGGAGGGGATGAGGTGAACGGTCATGGGTGTGAAGGAGGAAGAAGAAATGAAAAATGAAGGGGGAGTAGAAGTGGAGAGGAAGCTAACGAAGAAATAGGGAAAGAAGGAGAGAGGAGAAATTAAAATGCACTCTTTTTTCATTAAAAGCTTTTTATTTTATAATAAACAGGACCTTCATTCGGGCTCAACACTATATCCAAAAATTATTCCGAAGACACATTCAGATTCCCAATAATATTCTTAATAGCCCTGACCAACAGCATCTTAATCGGAGATACTTGGTCTGACACCCATATTTTAACCGGGTATAATCTTAACTCCTTTAATCTCAATGAATTATAAATATCATAATAAATCCCAATTTAATTACTTCCAAATTTTTTTGGACATAATCCAACTCATATATAATTATTTAATATTTATTCCTCATATTTAATCATTTTTAAAAAATTCGGGATGTTACAAGGGTAGTTGAGGGTAGCCCCATTGAGTTTTTCACTAAAAAATGCAATAGGTTAACCTTCTTGTAACAAGACTGCTCCTATCCCTACATTGGATGCATCACACTCTAGCTCAAAAGTTTTTGAAAAGTTAAAAAAAGCTAAAATTAGAGCATGAGTGAGTTTATCCTTAAGGGCTTGAAAAGCTTTTTCTTGCCTTGGACCCTAAATAAAAGAAGCATTTTTCTTAACCAACTCATTGAGTAGTGAGACCAAGGTAGAAAAATCCCTTGCAAAGCTTATGTAGAAGGATACCAAACAATGAAAACTTCTAACCTCATTGACATTTTTAGGTGTTGGCCACTCTTGTATAGCTTTGACCTTATTATGGTCAACTTTTACCCCTTTTGAACTCACTACAAATCCAATAAAGACAATGCTATCTATGCCAAAAGAACATTTTTCAAAATTTATATAAAGTTAGTTTGTTCTCAAGGCAAGCATAACTTGTATAAGATGTTTAAGGTGAGAGGTCATGGTCTTAGAGTAAATCAATATATCATCAAAGTAGACCACAACAAAGTGCCCTATGAATTCCCTCAAAACATAGTTCATTAGTTACATAAAAGTACTTAATGCATTAGTCAAGCCAAAAGGCATAACTAGCAACTTATATAGTCCAAGTTTGGTCTTAAAAGTAGTTTTCAACTCCTCACCCTCTTTGATTCTTATTTGGTGATATCAACTTTTAAGGTCAACCTTGGAGAATATGGTGGACCCACTTAGTTCATCAAGTATATCATCAAGTATATCATCAAGTCTAGGTATAGGATGCCTATACTTGATGGTAATGTTATTAATGGCTCTACAGTCACTGTACATTCTCCATGAACCATCTTTTTTGGGAACAAGTAAAACAGGTAAGGCATAAAGACTTAAACTCTCCCTTATCCATCCCTTAGGTAATAGTTCATTCACTTATTTTTCTATCTCAAGGCTTTATTTAGGATTACATCTATATGTAGGCCTATTAGGTAAGCTAGATCTTGAGATTAAATCTATTTGATGCTCAATGCCCCTAATAGGTGGTAATCCATCGGGTATGTCTTTAGGAAAAATGTCCCTAAATTTTTCTAAGATATTTTGAACTCCTATGGGAAAACTAGAAGGGGAGGAGCTTACTGAGCATACAGAAGTGCTAGGAGTGTCTACAGGGTACATGACATACAAGGGTTTGTGAAGAAGCATGGCTTGCTTCATATCATGTTTGGTAGCCAAGAGACTAGACTTAGAGTCATCATTAATGATAACTCCTTTACCTTTACTATCTTTTTTTTATTTTTCTAGACTTTTCTTTTTGATGAGAAGAGGAAACACCTACTTCTTTGTCCCTTTTCAACTTCATTTGAACTTGATCCTCCAGAACCTGCTGAGGAGTTAAAGGATGTAAAACAATTTTCCTATCATTATGTTAGAGAACCCCTCATGGATAACCTTCCTATCAAACTACCAAGGTCTACCTAGAAGTATGTTAATTGCTTCCATAGGAACTATATCACATTTAACCTTATCTTTAGAGGATCCTATGGTGAAGGCTATTAAGACTTGCTTATTAACTAACATTTTATATCTCTCGTTTAACCATTGAAGCTTATATGACCTAGGGTGACCTATTAGGTTTAAGCCTATTTTATGCACTAGCCTTTGACTAGAAACATCGGTATAACTTCCCTGTCCACAATAATAGAACATGGTTTTTCATTTATGTAACATCTTGTATAAAAGATGTTCTTTCTTTGTGTACAATCATCAACCTTTACATGGATTCCAAGTAACATTTGAATCATGTAAAGTTCACCATCATCTCCCAATATATGCTCACTGTTATATGAGTCATTACTAGAGTCATCACTTGAAGAGTGAATATCAGGATCAGATTCTAATTGACTTGAGTAGTTCCCATTATTTTTCAAAATCATGATTTTCTTAATGGGACAGTCTGAAGTAATATGACCTCTGCCTAGACGTTTAAAATATTTTATAGCAGAAGATTTAGAAAAAGAAGGTTTTGATACGAAATTATGCTCATCTTTGTTAGTCCTATACATTTTACCCTCTTTATGCAACTTATTTTTTACATATGGAGAAAAGTGCCCATTTCCTTCTCCTAGGGTTTCTTTCAAACTTGTTTTTCCTAAGGTTAGAATCCTTCTTGCCCTTCCATTTGGGCCTGAAGGGTTGGTAATCCCCTTTATTGTAGGAGTCCCTCTCACTAAGTTGGCTTTCTACCTTGATACATTGGTGGAGTAATTCCTCTATTTCTACAAGAGGCAAGAGTTCTACCCTATTTTTAATGTTCTTATTACGACCATGCAAAAACCTATGCATTAAGGTTTCCTCATCTTCTTCTAGGTTTGCCTTGATCATTGTTATTTCTAAGGCCTTATAATAATCCTCTACAGATTTGGAACCTTAGGTGAGCCTATTTAGCTTAGCTAATAGTTCCCTTCGGTAGTAGTTTGGAACATATTTTTTTCTTAGAAGGACTTTTAAATCTAACCAATCTTCTATTTAAGGAAAGTTATCTTTTCTTCTCTCTTTATAGATTTGGGTCCACCAAACCAAAGCATAATTTTGAAAACTTAGGGTTACAATTCTAACCTTTTTTTCATCTTTTATTTGGTGGGAGTTGAAAAGCTGTTTAACCCTTATCTTTCACTCTAGATAGGTCTCAACATCACTCTTCTCATGGAAGAGTGAGATCTCTAGTTTAACTTCTTTTAGCCTTACATAATCCCTTTTGTGATGTCTCCTTGACCTAGGTTCATCCTCACTTTCACTCTCTTGATGTCTACTGTGTATGTGATTTTTATCCCTATTTCTTTACCTAGTTTTATCATTTTTATTTTCTAGGTTATCTAACCGAGTGTTGATTTTATTAAGATTTTCCATGATTAACTTAAGCGGGGACATGTTATCTCTATCACTAGATGATATTTTTGAAATTCAAAGAAGCAGACAAGAGATACTAGTTGAGGATGTATGCAAGACAAGAATTAGAATGCAAAATGAAAACTATAATGCAAGGGAAATACTAGGATGTTGTACTAAGTTGTCTATCTAAGGTTTTGTACTAGGATTATGATATACTAGGTTGTAGGACTAGGTTGTTTATGTTTTGTGAGACCAACTACTCTAGTCCTAGGTTGTTTTACTAGTTAGTTATGAGTAGGAAAATTTAACCTAATTAGGTATAACTACTAACAAACCTAGGTGGTTATTAGTTGAAACTACCTAAAGTGGTTATAACAAATCCTAACAAATTAACTAAAAGTAGTTTAACAACCCTAACTAATAACTAATCTAGTTATAACAACTAAGAACTAACAACTAACAAATTCTAGTTATAAAAACCTTAACCAAATTAACAAAATTAACTAATATTAGTTAAGAAGTTAAAACTACCTAACCAATTAACTAATTTTGTTATGGCAACAAACAAACCCTAGAAATTAGGTAATATATGTAACTATAATGATGAATGCTATGTTATGGCCGAATTTAACTACTCTAAAAGGTACTAAAAATTAAATGTCCAAAGTCCTTTACAAGTAATGTAAATTTCCAAAATACAAGGACTAAAAAGTAATACAAGGAAATTCAAATTATGTTTGATTTTTGTGTTTTTATAAGGCTTCACTTTCTTCCTTACAAAATCTTCACTTGATCTTCAAGTCTACTTCATGGCCTCAAGCTTACAAAAACACAAACTCAAATATTAGTATTAGCCAAAATAAAAAATACTCTCCCTTACTAGTGTTTCACTCCACTTCTCATCTTAAGTTTAAGCTTATTCAACCTTTAAGTAATTTTCACTATTACCTTCTATCTCTCAAAGATGCTACCCCTTAGAGTTTAAAGTAGACTATTCCTAAGGAATTTCAATAGAGGAAAGCTCTAAGACAAACTTGAGATTAAGGAAAAATGACAAGCAAAAAAAAAGTTTAAATTTGAAAAAGGTACACAAAAGTGGGATTGATGTGTAGACAAAAGAGAAAACTTGAAAACAATAAAAGTTGAAATTGAATGGAGATTTTAATCTACAACCATATGATGACCGAAACACTTAATTAGATAAACAAAACTTTTATAAACTAAAAATTAAATGTAACAATGAAACAAACACCTCATAAAAAGACCTAGAACTTCTAGAATGCAAAAATTTTATAAGTAAGGACTTAAGTGCAAACTTTGATTTTTTTAAGTAAATAATTCTTGGTTAATCAACAACTTGTCTGAATTTTTCAAACACTTTTGCTAATAAGGCCCTTTGTATTTTGCAATTTTTTTGAAGTGGGCTCAAGAATTTCTTTCTTTTTCTTTTGTTCTTTTTATTTTTCACTTTGATCTTTCTTTTTCACTTTCAAATTCAGAACATATGGTACTTACTAAAGCCAAAACCAAATGACCTAAATAATGCACTATGCGTAAGTTTTTAGCTCTTTCCTTATACAATATATGCATCTTCTTCCTTGAAATTTAATGGATGGAAGGCAACCACTTTTTGAACAATTAAAATGCAACTAACAATATGCCAAATCATATTTGTAATATGCCTAATGTGCTAGACAACAAACACAAAATATTCCTTAGAAGAAAAACTATAAAAGGAAACTACTAAGCCTAAAAATGAGCAAATACACACCACCTTAAGTTAAGATGATGTAACAAGGAATTGGAGCTTTAATACCACTTAAAACAATGATTTTTAAATGGTATGAAGATCAACACATTACTAACACAGAATTAAAGAAAACACCTAGAACAATGATAAAGCTCCAAACCAAACCTACAATATTGGCTCTATAATTTTAACTACAATACCTAAGCATATATTTCAACATAACCGTGACCTATATAGTGCAAGAAAGGCTAAAACTAAAACATACTAACTGCATTTAATTCTAAAATTAACAATATACCAATCAATATGCAAGAAAGAATTGAAGAAAACTAAGAAAGAAAGGCATGAATCATCATCTTTTTTGAGTTTTTGACTTTATGACATGAACAAACAAGACAAAAGATGACTAATATAAATTAAAACCAACAAGATACAACTCAGCCAGCCATGGTAATTTTCAGAAATTAGAGAAGAAAAGTTAGAAGAAGAATCTCCCAAGCTCAATGATACCACTTGATGAAGGCTTGCCTTCTAAGGATGGTGGATCTTGGTTCCTTTTCTCTCTATACTTGCTTCTCCTTTGTTGGATTCATATGGTAGCCAAGATATGGATAGGGAAACTAAAATTGAAAATATGCAAAAGAAAGGGAAAAAAAACTTCTAAAACTAAAAGATGGAAGAAGGGAAAACTAAGAAATGAATGGAATGATGAAAAGATGGAATGAAAGGTAAGGTTATGATTAGATGGAGGTTTGGACACCACCTTTGGAAGAGGAAGGATGAGTCTACTCACCACTCTAGGGGGATGAGAGCCTAGAGATAAGAGCTTGCTAAAGGCTAAAGTCCACTCTAGCCTAAGGATAAAGTATGCACTCAAAATCTCACAAAAATTTTATATCATTCAAATTCTAATATGTAATTTACAAAGCAAAGAAAGCCTTATATAGGTTCTAAGGAGTTTCGGTCATGAGGAGATAATTGGGCTTCTATCACTCTCCTATGCCTAATTAGTTCAATCTAGAGAAGGATACCCATATACAAGGCCCAAACCAGAGTATAAGGCCCAATAGTGGCCCAATGACCATGCAAGGCCCAAATCCTATCTCTAAAATATGTTGAAACCCTAATATAGACTTAAAGAACTATGTTTCACAAATATCATATGACAAATGTGAAAATGTCATCAAGTGGTCCTCTTTGGGCTTAGGTGCATGTAAAGTAGTTAGGAAGGCAACTAGGGTTTGTTGGGTGGTGTCTTTGGGATTCTTTGTTCTTGCCCTTATCAAGGGACCTCTATAAAGCTCTAGACCCTTGTCTAGGGTTGTGATGGGATCTTCCCTACTCATGTCCTCATCAGGAAATAGGGATCCCTATCTAAACAGAATTTGGTCCAACCAATATCATCAATTTCAGTAGTAATATCTCTGCCATCTAGCTTATGCTGCCCAAGGTGGAAGTATAAAGACTCCACAATATTAGAAACCTTGAATGTCATTTCAAGTGCTTAAATAAAGAGAAGAAGGATTTAGGGTTTTAGGAGGTGAAGAGTTTCAGAAAAGAGTTACTTTTGGAGAAAGAAAAACTTGAAGGGTTTTGAAAGGGTAGGAAATGAAATAAAAAGCCACTCATTTAAAAGGCAATAGCTATCCACTAATGAGGAAAGAGAAAACATGTCTCAGGTGGCAGTTACATAAAAGGGTATTAACTATTGCCACATTATACATTTTAGAGTAAAAGACAATAAAACGTGAAACGTTTGACAGTTAACATGAATCCCAAAAGATTTAACCTTTTTCCTCTCAAAAATAATAGAAGCATATAAATGTGGGTTCAGACTTATAAAGCAACAAAAACAAATAACAATAGACTCAAACTTATCATGCATTGAAACTTTTTTAAGTAACATATAGAACAGACAGATTCAAGTAATATTTCTTAGATTTAAATTATGCTTAACAAAAGCAAACCTGGCCTTAGCCAGAAGCTTTGTGAAGATGCCTGCCCATTGATGGTCTGTGTCAACAAACTTCATGTCTAGAATCCCTTTTTGTACATAAACTCTGATGAAATGTTACTTCATTTCTATATGTTTTGCTTTGGAATGCTAAATAAGATTCTTTGAAAGATTTATTGCACTTGTGTTGTCATAAAACATAGGAATCTCTTCTTCTTTGATTGAATAATCTTCAAGTTGATATTTTATCCAACAAAGTTGAGACCAACAACCTACTGCAGACATATAGTCAGCTTCTACTGTTGAAAGTGCAATTAAATTCTGCTTTTTGCTTCCCCATGATATTAGACTTTTTGCTAGAAAATGACATCCACCACTTATGCTTTTTCTGTTCACTCTATCTTTTGTAAAATCTACATTACAGTATCCAGATAGAGAGAAAGAGTCTGTTCTCTTATAGAATAACTCAAGGTTAGTGGTTCTAACAAGATATCTTAGAATCCTCTTTACTGTAAACAAGTGTGATTCCTTAGGGTCTGATTGATATCTTGTACAGATTCAGACACTGAACATTATATCTGGTCTACTGGATATGAGTTATAGAAGTGGAATAGAGCGTGACAATTTTTTATGCTTTTGTGGTATGTTGTTCTCATGGCAAGATGGCATGGCATGGAAGCTTACATGACGATATGGTATGGTGGGTGATAGTGGTATGTCATGATTTAGAATAAAGAGAATGGAAATTGGAGGAAAAGTAACGTGCAAAGTTCATAGAAATGGGCACATATATGGTGATGAATTGATAGCTTTTACAATGCATATTCATACATAAATTAATAGCTACTTGTTAAACAAGTAGCCAAGTACATATTGGACAAGCTTTAAGACTTATCAAGCAAGTTGTTGCAATTCTAAGACAATGCATGACATGGTTGTGGCAAGATATGATAGCATGTGGCGTGGGATGATGTATCATGGGAATTGGAGCAACTTTCATGATGATGTATTATGAAAGTTGTACCAATTAGAAAGAATTGAGCCTTTGGGGCCTTCATGGAAAACATAGAGAATTTCATTACAGAGATTTTGAGACCGGGTTTGCATAAATAAAAGGTCGTATGAGGAAGTTATGAATTTTTAAATGAACCATGCGCAGAGTAAAGGGATTAAATAATGAGTTTTCAGAGTACAAATACTTGGTTCATAATTTTAGGGATGATAGGGTTCAAAATAGAGTTTGAGGCTAGAAATGGAGATAATAAATCTCTTCAAAATGAAGAGATTGGGACTAGAATCATTCAATTCTAAGATTGTAGGAGGAAGTTAGGCCCTAAACATTGAAGGTGCTGAGACCGGGTCCGAAGGTTCGATTTGAATTAATCGTTTCTTTGAGAAACGAGGTTGATGGGGCCCGAATTAGGAATTGGTCCCTTCAAAAAAAGTTCCTTACTCATCGAAATGAGTTACCAGGAACTAACCGTACTATTGTCGGATATCCCGAGCTATATACACGATCATTCGGGGGAGGTACCCAAGGCACTGGTCAGGCCTATCGGACCGTTATTATCCTCGATTCACCACGAAAGGGTTCAAACAGGACTAGTTTCCCTATTAGACTACTAGTCTCGGGCTGAATCGCCCATACCGAATTATTCACTTGGTCCCACAGTTTAATTTGGGAACCCGTCAATATTTTATTTTTAAAATATAAATATTAATAAACAACTAAATAAATTTTAACGAAATATTATTATAACTATATATAAATTTTCAAAATTATTAATAATAATATTAATGAAATGTTAAAATATTTAAAATAAGTAATAATCAATTATTCTATATAAATTAATTAATAGAACAATAAAGATTATTAACCAATTAATACCAAATTAAAATAAAATAATCATCACAAATCATAATTATTAAATAATTGTTACATATTATAAAATTTCAAATTTAATAAATAAAGATTAAACACTTAAAATTAAATGTTAAATAATTAAACATTTAATATATTTTCAAAATAAATAATTATTGATTGAAATTAGATATTAATCACTAAGATTAAGTATTATCTACTAAATATTATTAGTAGGGAATAATTATCAACTAATATAATTATAAATTAATAAATACTCAATTAAACAAAATAATCGTTATTAGCATATTATTTTTACTTATAAAATATTGTTTATTATTATCATTCTCTCGTCTTTGTTCCTTTTTAATTATCAGTACATTTTCTAATCTTCCTTCTAATTTTTTGTGTAACACCTTAAATTTTAAAGAAAACAATTTATGGAATAATGGTAATTGATTATTTATGGTTAAATAATTATGGAAGATTTTATTAGACATTAGAGGTGAATTATCGGTAAATTAAGATTTACTGGGGTTGGATGATTTAACAGATGATGTGGGACCTACTTGGTCAAATTAAATAATTGATGGGTCTAGAATGTTTAGAAAATTATTGCGATTATGGTGATATAGCTGAAATAATTTTTAGTACTAAGGAGATAATTAATCGGACACGGCATATATTATTAGACGGGGAAAATACGAGCTAATTGGAATTAAAAAGAAAATGAAAACTCCCTTTTCCTCTCCTCACTCAACCCTCCCCTTTTTCCCTCTCTCCTCCCTCACTTTACACTCTATTATGCAATGGTTAAAGGGTTTTATAACATAATGGACAATAGACAAAGATGCATGGCTTTACCCATTGGACAATGACCAATTTTGGTCAATTTCCCACTCTTTCTTTGCTCAATTTCGGTGGCTCATTTTTCCTCTCCATCTTCTTTCATTTTTTCTTCATCTTCTCCTCCCTCTAAATCCAAAACCGTCCACCTCCCTCTTGCTCCATTTCTTGCTAAAAACAAAAACTAAGCTTGGATTCATGAAGCATGAAAGTGATATTGGAGCAAATATTTGATGGTCTTCCCTCCTCACCTCTTTATTTTCGTGTTTGACATTGGGCTAGGAGATGAGGTAAGGTTTCTTGCCTCTATGATATTCCATTGATGGTTGTTATGTTATTTGAATTAAAAAGGTAGTTGTAGAAACTAAGGATGTTAGTGGAAATGGAAACCCTAGGTTTGAATGCTTGGAAATAAAACCCTTGTGATCCGGTCTAGATACTGGTCTCTAGACTAGGATGTTATTGTATCCGTTCTGGAAGGTAAAGCGGTATCACAAGTTAACTTCCGTACTATGAAATACTGTGCTAGGCGTTCTCCCTACATCGGTTTTCCCACGATAATGCTTGGAACATCGGATAGCCTAGTTCGGTCTCACTTCTCTATTACGCATAACCGCTCATTTATACTTTGAGAGAATAAATGGCTATTCCACTTCTATATTGATACCCTGTAAGGCATAAGGTATCCGCATCACCTATCAGAAGGTACAAAGTACAGCTACAGGGTAATCTGCGGGAAATCAGGATCATCCCCATTCTTGTGTTAGAATAGAACATTAAGCGTTGAACTACCCTTCTCCTAGCCCACTTGTGCCCAACGGTTCATTTTCCACGCTCAACTATAAATAGCATATTCTCATACACATGCAAGGTTACGTTGTTCTTACTCTTATCACACTATTGCATTGCTCAAGTATTCTTTGAGTTCTTATTCATTCCACTAACTTGAGCATCAGAGAATCTTCGTAGGTGATACCACCTTTCACCCCCATCAACGCGAAAGCTTGGTGTGAAGGATCTCTAGGACAACAAGACCGGACTCTCTAATATATTCTTATGTGTATCATACAAAGAAATGAAGAGTTCAAGGAAAAAGAATCAAGTTTGTATAATATGAACTCAATGTAATGGTTGTACCAAGTTTAAACACAGTGATTGTAGTATAGTAAAGATGTCGTTCCACTGAAGAGGTGTTGGTTTCAAGATCTTAGTTCTTGAGTTGAGTTTTGACAAAAGGTTTGGATTGTTTTTGTTATGCAAAAGATTGAATATAAAGTAAGTAGCAAGTATTGAATAATAATGACAGTAAAGTGTTTGGGTGAAAATCAGATTTGGAGAACTGGGATTGGTTTCATCACATCGCACCCTTCGTAAGCTAAGTAAATTTCCATGCATGTAAATTGAAATAATAATTTCTACGTCACAATCAAAGTCATTTGTATTGATCCCTCGACTACAAAATTCATAAGAATGATTTCAAACCGCTGATCCTTCAGTCACTTTGAAAATTATTCCAGTATTACCGACATATTGTTTTAACGTTCATTGCGTTAGATGCCATCCCTGGTCAGCTACTCACAACGAGTATTTCATTCAGATCTGCTCTCAAAAGTTACTTCCCAGTATACTTAAGAAAACTTAAAACAAGAAAATAGTGATCAAGTATCTTCAGGCATTAATGGCAGAATGAAATACAGAAACTATCAAATCTCATTAACATAAATGAAAACTTACAGCAGCATTACTTTAGGTTTGATTTGATTACAACCAATCCCAATAAGGAAAATTAGTTACTCATGCTATGCATTTTCACTTAAGAAAATTTGGAAATGAATACAGAAGGTAAAAGGAATAATGGGGAGGTTGGATTTTGCAGGAGATGAAGCCGATGATTGATGTCCTATTTTCTGCTTGATTTATAGGGGTTATGCTTCAGCTTCCATTACCATTTGCATAGAGCCCATGAAGGAATATTCTAAGACATGCAGAAACACAAGAAAATGGTTGAGTTGGTATTGCACCATTGGTGAATATTAAATTAAAAAATCCCATACTGCATGAGTCACGCTTAAGCTTGATGTTCATGCTTAAGCGTCGAAAGTTTTAATGCTCTCTGTTTGTATCTCGCTTAAGCCATTTTCACCACACTCAAGCGTGGCCTTCCTATATGCTTTACGCTTGATCCACGCTCACCTCACGCTCAGGCGTGCTCGGGCTCGCGCTCAAGCGGCCCCTTCTCACGCTTGAGCGTGAGAGGGTCCTGATGCTGCATACATCCATGCTCAAGCTGTATACATCCACGCTCAAGCACACCATTGATGTCCAAGGTCACGCTTGAGCAAGCTTGAGCTCGAACTCAAGCGTGATAGGGGGCTGTTGCTGTTTGTTGATCACGCTTAAGCGTGCTGTGTGCCCCGCTTAAGCGTTCTTGGCTCGATCCTGATTCTTCTTGGTTTCTTCAAGGCTTTTTGGTACCTTCTTCAAATATTTTGACAAATCAAGCTTGTTTTACACAATGTGTTATTTACAACAAAAATCATGCTTAATTAATTACTAATCTGGTTAAATTCTTTCAAAAATGAGTTTAATTGAAGTATTAAATTAATGTGAAATGACACTTATCAAACTCTCCCCAACCTAGATTTTTGCTTGTCCTCAAGTAAGAGAAGTTTGGAAAGGAAATTAAGCATTCAATAAGATCATATTCAGTTGTAGAAAAATTTTAAAAGACAATAATCTCAGTTTTTACTTAGGCAAATAACCTCCTTAATATCAATTCTTTGAAATGTAATGAACCATTAAATAGTTCACAAGGCAGGTAACCAGTTGCTGTAAGAATAAGGAACTCTCATTATTTCTCACTAGGTGTGCGTGTCGTACATTCATCATGATAACTGCCTAAGTGACATTGCCCGTCATTTCCAATCAAAATCAAATCATAAGATAAGTAAGGATCAAAAAGGTTTTTTCAAGGTTGTAATGAGGCTAGGCTGTCGAGAATTCTTGGTTTTTCTTGGACTCAAAGTGCATGCATGAAGAAGTGCATATGTTCTAAGATTTTCAAAGTTTTATGAGGCTTCTTCCTTTTTATGCTACAGAATTCTTTATTTCTCTTTTTAGTTTTGTTTACATTTCTGGAGAACTTTCTTATTTTTCAGCCTCCCTTTCTTTCATCACCCTTTGGAGAAGTATTTTATGCTCTTATCAAAATTAAGCATGCTAAAAAGGTAAGATTTTATTTCTCATGCTTGGGTTAGGGTGTTTGAATAAACTTTTTGGCTTAAAAATGGGTTATCAAAGAATAGGACATATTTTTGAGGGTAACTTTTTGGCTCTGGGATATTTTATCTTCAAAATTGCCTTTATCATTTCCTTGCTTAATTTCTTATAAAAAGTTTTAATCAAAAAATTAGGCAATGCAGTTTTAGCAAATTCTGATGAGACTCTCAGTGTTTAAGTTTCTCACTTCTTACTGGGTTATAAGGCTTACTTCCATATTCTAACAGAAAAGGGTTCAAGCATGTAAACAATCAAAAGTACATTCATTTCAATTCCCTGGTTCTGAATTCAGCCATTTTGCCTTTTGAAAATCAGTGTTACTATCTAAAAATATTTTGTTGCTTAGAAACTTTTCTTGTTCGAAGAGTTAAATCTTGGTTGGGTTTTTCAAAACTGTTGTTTTTCAAACATGTATTTGTATCCAAACAGTCATAACACAAAATCACAGAGAAATTTAAAAATTTCCAAAGTATGCTGCAGTAGTATCAAAATAAAAACCAAAAATAAAACTATAAAATATCAATCAGAAAGAAAAATTAAAGTAGTAGATTGAAGCAATTAAAAACTAAAGTAGTAAACTCATCACTCATCCTCAGAAGAGTCATCCTCTGTCTCCTGTTCCTTTTCTGGAGGTCCTTGTGAAGAAGGTCCTGGCATGGCTTGTGAAGTCTCACCCCCTCCCATAAAAGAAGGCCTGTCCCTAGGCCAAGCAATGAGGGCTTCAAATTGGACTGGATCCATCCAGGGGTTGGGTTGCCCTGCAGGAATACTATGGTATAAGCCATTATGAATATGCATTAAACCTCGATGATCAGTATTCTGTTGTGCCAAAAGGTGGTTAATTTGGATCTTTAGAAGGTGAATGCCCTGCAAAACCATGGCTGTTTCTATGTTGAGAGGAGGAGGAAGGAGTTTAGATCTTGCTGGTGGTGCTTGCTGTGTATCTGAAGCAGGTGGTGGAGGTGCAACTGGTGAAGGGGTTGCTTGCACACTACAATGACGCTCAATGAAGTATTTGTCTATAGAAGGCCTGATGGGTTTGAGGTCCTGTACCTCAATCCCATGAGCTGCACAAAAATCAATGATAAAGGCAGGAAAGCCTAGACTTCCTTTTACCTTTTGCCCTACTTGGGAGTATTTCTGATCAACCTTCATAAACTTATGAATTTTATCCGAGATTATTTGGGCTAGATCAATGGATATGTCATTTTGCAAAATGCAATATAGTAAATAGCACCTACTAAAAATGAGATCAGAAACATGTGCATTAGGTGTAATGTTAGCAAGCATGAAAGAGGTCCATACTTGAGAGATGGTGGTCATGTCTTTCCTTAAAATGCGCAGTGGGTTCTCTCCTTGGCCCATCTGAAAGTGACGACCTGGAATGCATATGGCCTCCTCAAGATCATTAGTGGCAATGAATTGGTTTCTTGCAAGCATAGCAGCGTATTCACAGATTTCTCCTTCTCCTAGTTCCATGATGCTTCCAAGGTAGAAGTTAATCTCATCCCTGCCATATGAGAGCCAATGACCTCTTACCCATGTTCTGCGGTCACCCTCTCCCTCCTTGGGCCAAGCATTTGCATAAAATTCTCTGACTATCTTTGGGTAATACTTCTCCCTTGGATAGAAGATCTTGAGCCAGTTTCTTCTTCTCACAACCTATAAAAATGCATCACATTCTCCTAAGGCCAAATCCACCTTTCTTTCCAGGATGAATGTCCAATTGGCAATATCCTCATAACGCCTATGCTTATCTTTGTTTCTGAATTTTGGGGCGTTATCTTGATCTTCGGTCCTTGGCCTCTTTCCCTTATTTCTTCTCGAACTTCTTGGTGGGGAAGTAGTTGCAGGAGAACTTGGTGCAACTTGCTTGGTCCTGGCCATTCTATGCAAAAGAGAAAAAAAAACTTCAAATAAGGATGGCAAGGAAAGTCCATATGTGTAGTGTCCTATGTCAAGATTGTAGACCATATACATACCATTGCTTAATATGTATGATGTGGATCATGACCAATATGCAAAGTGAGTTCTTTTAGGACTTTTCATAAACAATTAACATGCACTTACAAGGAAGTTGAGCAGTAGTAGCATCAATCCCTTTTTAAACAACCCACAAAATAATCAAGCATGAAGTATTTATGCATCATGATAGTCATACAGTAGGAATGGATATAAAGAGATTTTTAAGACTTCAATGCATGTATTTCTAAAAAGGGTTTATCACTTCTCTTCAACAGCATAATGAATATTAGAGAAAGAGAGAAAGTTCAGTGGTTACCTTGGAGAGAATTAGAAATTGATGTAGAAAAGATATTGCAATGACGCTTGAGAGGAATTGTGGATAGGATGTATTGAAAATGCTAGATTAAATTAAGAAAGAATGGGGCAAGTAATGAAAATGGAAGTGTCAGTTATAAAATTTTGAAAGTCAGGAGTGATAGTGGGCAGTTACATGAGTGGGGAGTTACAAAACGCTCCATTTATTAGCATCTGGGGAAATTTTCAATCCTCGCGCTTGAGCATGGGTATGTCACGCTTAAGTGTGACCGTCCAGCAATGGTTAATTCAAGTGCGCTTGAGCGTTCTACTTCCACGCTTGAGCATGCTTATCACCTGATGGTAATTGTTTCCTCGCTTAAGCGAGAAATAACCACGCTTGAGCGTATGAAGTTTGGAATAAGTTTCGCTTGGGCGCAACAGACACGCTTGAGGGTGATATACAAATTTGGTACCTGATGCTTCATTCAACTTCTCGCTTAAGTGTGAAGTTTCTTGCTTTAAGCGTGGCAGTCTCTATTTCTTTTTATAGGTCCTCTCGCTTAAGCGTAAAATATCACGCTTAAGCGAGATCAAGTTTGACTTGTTGAAACTTCCTTTGTAGTGGTGCCATGCTTTTAGGCTTGATTCCTTCGCTTAAGCGTGATATGGACAGTATGTGGCTTACCTTGGGCTCGCTTGAGCGAGACTATCCACGCTTGAGTGTGGTGACCCCCCCCTGATGCTTTAACATTTCACGCTTAAGCTGGTAGGATTGCGCTTGAGCGTGAGTTTTGAACAGAATGCCCACGCTTGAGCGTGACTTGTCACGCTTGAGCTTGTACAAACCTGACACTTTTACTACTTTTTTTGTTTTTGAGTCCCCTTGAATGTATTGAAGACACTTGTTTTTCTTTTTACTCTTAGATGATGGGTAATGAGTGATCCTAAAAATAAAAGAAAACTTTTAAACAAAAAGATTGCTCAAATTGAAACTAACAAGATTAAGAGAAAATGTAAAAGGTTAGGTTACCTCCCAACAAGTGCTTGTTTATCATCTTTAGCTTGACACCTGTTTATTTGATCAAGGATCTGTCAGTTGAATGATGGTGGTGACCTTCTCCACCTCTCCTCCTAAATAAGGCTTGAGTCTTTGACCATTTACAATCCAGGTTCTTTCAGACTTAGGGTCTTGCAATTCAATGGCCCCATAAGATCTTACTTCCTTCACAATGAATGGTCCTGACCATTTGGATTTTAGTTTGCCTGGAAACAATTTTATCCTTGAGTTGAAAAGGAGCATAGATTGTCCTGGGTAAAAATTCTTTTTCATAATGTGTCTGTCATGGTAATCCTTCATTTTCTCCTTGTAGATCCTTGATGATTCATAAGCATCCATCCTCCATTCTTCTAACCTGTGCATCTGAATTTTTCTTTCTTGAGCTGATGCCTTTGGGTCATAATTAAGAGTTTTCATTGCCCAGAATGCCTTGTGTTTAAGCTCTACTGGAAGATGACAATTCTTTCCATACACCAACTGATAAGGTAAAAATCTAGTTGGTGCCTTGTAGGCTGTTCTATATGCCCATAAAGCATCATCCAGTTTTAAGGACCAATCCTTCCTGTTCTGGCCAATTGTCTTTTCTAATATCCTCTTGATCTCTCTGTTGGATACTTCCACTTGGCCATTGGCTTGAGGGTGGTATGGAGAGGTTACTTTATGCTTTACCCTATAGTGTTCCAAACATGTTTGAAGTTGAGTGTTGCAGAAATAAGAACCTCCGTCACTTATCAGTACCCTTGGAGTGCCAAACCTGCTGAAAATATTCTTCTTGAGAAATTTGATAACAGTTTTGGCATCAGCTTTAACACAGGCCAAGGCTTCAATCCACTTTGATATATAGTCCACTGCTACAATAATGTACTCATTAAAAAATGAACTAGGTAGAGGTCCAACAAAGTCTATACCCCAACAATCAAAGACTTCTATTTCAAGAATAAGAGTTAGTGGCATTTCGTTCCTTTTTGATATGCTACCTGTTTTCTGACATAAATCACAATACTACATAAAAAATTAGCATCTTTAAACAATGATGGCCAATAAAAACCTGATTGGAGGACCTTAGCTGCAGTCCTCTCCCCATTGAAGTGTCCTCGATATGGGGAGCTATGATAATGCCATAAGATGCTGTTAGCTTCTTCTTGGGATACACATCTCCTTAAAATATGATCTGATCCAAGTTTAAAGAGGTATGGATCATCCCATATGAAATGTTTTACATCCTTCAGAAACTTTTTCTTCTGTTGCCATGAAAGATCCTCAGGCAACACCCCTACGGCTTTAAAGTTTGCCATGTCTGCAAACCATGGCCTTTCCTTTATCATCAGTAGCTTCTCATCAGGGAATTCTTCATTCACTTCTGGTTGCAGTAGTGTGACTTCCCAGTTAACAAGGAGGGACAAATGATCTGTAATAAAATTTTCACTGCCCTTTTTGTCTTTGATTATTAGATTGAATTCTTGCATTAGCAAGATCCATCTAATTAGCCTGGGCTTAGAGTCAAGTTTATTCAGCAGATATTTAATAGCAATGTGGTCAGTAAAAATAGTGATTTGGGAACCAATCAGATAAGGTCTAAATTTTTCCAGGCCATATACTATTGCTAAGAGTTCTTTTTTTGTTGTTGAGTAATTTGTTTGGGCAGGGTTTAAAACTTTGCTAGCATAGTGTATCATATGAAAAAATTTTGCCTTCCTTTGTCCTAATACGACCCCAATAGCATAATCACTAGCATTGCACATCATTTCAAAATCTAGCTCCCAATCAGGAGCAACTATCACAGGTGCACAAGTTAATTTATGTTTTAAATTTTCAAATGCATGCAGAAAAGAACTATCAAAAATAAAGGGAGTATCTTTGTTCAAGAGATTACTCAAAGGTTTTGTGATTTTGGAAAAGTCCTTGATGAACCTTCGATAAAATCCTGCATGGCCCAAGAAGCTTCTCACTCCTTTCACGTTCCCTGGTGGTGGTAGCTTCTCAATTACTTCCACTTTGGCTTTGTCCACTTCAATGCCTCTTTTGGAGATTTGATGTCCCAGCACAATGCCTTCTGTGACCATGAAGTGGCACTTTTCCTAATTTAAGACTAAATTAGTTTCCACACATCTTTTCAGTACTACGCTCAAATTTTTCAAACATTGATCGAATGGTGGACCAAAAATAGAGAAATCATCCATGAAGACTTCAATGCATTTTTCCACCAAATCTAAGAAAATGGCTAGCATACACCTTTGAAATGTTGCAGGAGCATTACATAACCTAAAGGGTATTTTTCTGTATGCAAATACCCTAAAAGGACATGTGAATGTAGTTTTCTCTTGATCTTCTAGTGCAACAGCTATTTGGTTGTATCCTGAGTATCCATCCAAAAAGCAATAACAGGCTTGTCCTGCAAGTCTTTCTAATATTTGGTCCATGAAGGGTAAAGGAAAATAATCTTTCCTGGTTGCAGTGTTTAGTTTCCCGTAGTCAATGCACATCCTTCATCCAGTGACTGTTCTTGTGGGAATCAATTCATTTTTGTCATTTTGTATGACAGTTACTCCTCCTTTCTTTGGAACAACCTGCACAGGACTCACCCAAGAACTATCAGATATTGGATAAATTATACCAGCTTCTAATAATTTAATTACCTCCCTTTTGACTACTTCCTTCATGGTTGGATTCAAACGTCTCTGCGGCTGGGCAATTGGTTTGAATTCTTGTTCCATGTAAATGCGGTGCATACAGTAAGCTGGACTTATTCCTTTCAAGTCCTTTAGTTTCCAACCAATTGCTGTTGAGTGCTCCTTTAATACTTGAATCAATTATTTTTCTTCTGATTCTGACAATTGCCTATTAATGATAACAGGTTTTTGACCATCCTTGTCAAGAAAAACATACTTCAAATGTGAGGGTAACACCTTTAGCTCCACTTTTGTTACTGTGACTTCTTTTGCTTCATCTGGCAGCTTCTCATAATGAATTTCTTTTTGGATGTCATGCTTATCATCTTTCAAGTCTTTTACCTTCTTGTCAGCCTCCATCATTTTTTCATTTGATTCAGCTGTTGTCATTAATTCCTTTAGTCGATCTTTGTTGAGCCATTCATTGGATTCCTCTTTGACAGCTATTTCTTCATTATCGATCTTGAAGCATTGTTGTTTCTTCGCTGGGTACTTCATTGCATCAAACACATTGAAGTTCACCTCCTCATCTTGCACTCTTACCTTTAGTTTTCCATCGTCCACATCAATAATTACTTTTGCTGTTTTCATGAAAGGCCTTCCCAAAATAAGAGGTACTTTTGTATCTTCTTCAATGTCCATGATGACAAAATCTACAGGGAATACGAACTTGTCAACTTGTACCAGCACATCCTCCGCTATGCCATATGGAAACTTCATGGATCGATCAGCAAGCTGGAGAGTCATTCGTGTTGGTTTCACCTCAAGATCTCCAATTCTTTTTACCATTGAGAGGGGCATTAGGTTAATGCTAGCTCCCAAGTCTAAGAGTGCTTTCCCTAGTGGCAAAGTACCAATAGTTACTGGAATTGTGAAACTCCTTGGATCTTTTATTTTCTGAGGTAATGCTTTCTGAATAATGGCACTGCATCCTGCTGTGAGTTCCACTGTTTCTTCAGAAAATCTTTTCTTCTTTGTTAATAGATCCTTCATGAATTTTGCATACGTTGGCATTTGTTCCATGGCTTCCACAAAAGGTATGTTTATTTGTAACCTTTTGAAGATGTCCATGAATCTTGTAAATTGCCTCTCTTTGTCTATCTTTGAGGGGTTCTTTGGATATGGCAAACTTTTCAGCTGTGGTGCTGGGTCGTTTACCTTCTTCTTCCTTTCTTTTATTTCTTTCTTTTTTTCAACTTCATCCTCCTTCTTATGTACATCATCACTTTTTTTGTTTTTCTCTTCACCGACTTCCTCTCTTGTTTCTTTTTCATAATTTTTTTCTTCCACCTTTTCACTCTTTTCTTCTTGTTGTCCTACGACCTTTCCACTTCTTGTTGTGATTGCTTTGCATTGCTCCTTTGGATTTGGGTGGGTATTAGCTCCAAATTGAGAGTTATGATGATCTATAATTTGACGAGCCAATTGCCCCACTTGAGTCTCCAGGTTTCTTATTAAAGCATCAGTGTTTTTCTGATTGGTGATTGAGACCTGCATGAATTTTTCTAGAGTGTCCTCTAGTTTTGATGTTCTTTCTGTCAAGGAAGGACCTTGTTGATAAGGTTATTGTCTGTTAGAAGTGCTTGCCTCTTGCTTCCATCCACCATTTTGATTATTTCTCCATCCCTATGAAAAATTGTTAGAATAAGGATTGTTATTGAAATTACCCTGCTTACCTTGACCATTCATATAGAGGATGGATTGGTCTCCTTGCTCTCCTTAACAGTGTCCATTCTGATGTTCTCTCCCATAAAAATCACATTTCAATTGTGATTGTTGATTGTTTATAGAGGTTTAAACTGCATGTAATTGCTGCGGGAGTTTTGCCATTTGCTGTGTTAGAGCTTCAATTTGCTGAGTCAAAATTTTATTTTGAGCTAAAATGGCATCTGTTGTATTCAGTTCCAATATTCCCTTCTTCTGGACTTGTGTCCTATCATGCTGGGCTTGGTAATCTGTGGATGATAAGGCTTCAATGATTCTTGTAGCTTGTTCTGCATCTACCATCATTATAGTGCCTCCAGTTGCTGCATCCAGTATCATTTTGGTGTCTTCTTTGAGTCCACTGTAGAAGATATTAAGTTGGGTAATATCTTCCAAGCCATGATTTGGGCATTTTCTCAAAAGGGATTTAAAACATTCCCATGCTTCACAGAAGGGTTCGTCTTGGCTCTGTTTGAATGTTGTAATGTCTGTTGATAAATCTCGATGGTGGAAAGAACCTGTGTAGGAATTTTTCTTCCACTGTGTCCCAACTGTTCAAGCTTTGATTTAGGTGAGATTGGAGCCATTCCTTTGCTTTACCTGCTAAAGAAAAAGGAAATAGTCTTAGATATGCAGCTTCAATTATCTCCTGTTCAAAGCCCATTGTTCCTACTAATTCATAGAATATGGCCAAGTGAGTATATGGATCTTCACTTGTCATTCCATGAAATTGGTGGGAACTAATTAAACTAAGAAAAGCAGGTTTCATTTCTATAGCCCTTATTGTGTTTGGAATAACAATGCTTGAGTAATGTCTGGGTCCTTGTTGTAAGGTGTAATCTCCTAGTGTTCTCCTTGGTGGATTTTGATTGTTGCTATTGACATCTATTGTATCAGAGGAAGTTTATCCTGTGTGGAAGTTCTGCTTGGCTTTCTTGATTTTCTTGAGGAACCTATCTATTTCTGGATCAAATGCAAGTTGTTCTTTTGTGCCCTGTCCTCTCAAGATCATAAATCAAGTACTCAAAATAGCCAAGTTACCACACAATAAAAAAATTAAAAACAAATTTATTTACATTGTCTTTGTCAATTCAATGCTAAAATATTCAAACTTAAATCACCTCCCTGGCTGCGGCGCCAAAACTTGGTAATATATTCTTATGTGTATCATACAAAGAAATGAAGAGTTCAAGGAAAAAGAATCAAGTTTGTATAATATGAACTCAATGTAATGGTTGTGCCAAGTTTAAACACAGTGATTATAGTATAGTAAAGATGTCGTTCCACTGAGGAGGTGTTGGTTTGAAGATCTTAGTTCTTGAATTGAGTTTTGACAAAAGGTTTGGATTGTTTTTGTTATGCAAAAGATTGAATATAAAGTAAGTAGCAAGTATTGAATAATAATGATAGTAAAGTGTTTGGGTAACAATCAGATTTGGAGAACTGGGATTGGTTTCATCTAATCGCACCCTTCGTAAGCTAAGTAAATTTGCATGTATGTAAATTGAAATAATAATTTCTACGTCACAATCAAAGTCATTTGTATCGATCCCTCGACTACAAAATTCATAAGAATGATTTCAAACCGCTGATCCCTCAGTCACTTTGAAAATCATTCCAGCATTACAGATCGATTATTTTGACGTTCATTGCGTTAGATGCCATCCCTGGTCAGCTACTCACAATGAGTATTTCATTCAGATCTGCTCTCAAAAGTTACTTCCCAGTATACTTAAGAAAACTTAAAACAAGAAAATAGTGATCAAGTATCTTTAGGCATTGATGGTAGAATGAAATACAGAAACTATCAAATCTCATTAACATAAATAAAAACTTACAGCAACATTACTTCAGGTTTGATTTGATTATAACCAATCCCAATAAGGAAAATTAGTTACTCATGCTATGCATTTTCAGTTAAGAAAATTTGGAAATGAATACAGAAGGTAAAAGGAATAATGGGGAGGTTGGATTTTGCAGGAGATTCAGCCGATGATTGATGTCCTGTTTTCTGCTTGATTTATAGGGGTTATGCTTCAGCTTCCCTTACCATTTGCATAGAGCCCGTGAAGGAATATTCGGAGACATGCAGAAACACAAGAAAATGGTTGAGTTGGCATCGCACCATTGGTGAATATTAAATTAAAAAATCCCATACTGCATGAGTCACGCTTAAGCTTGATGTTCACGCTCAAGCGTGGAAAGTTTTGATGCTCTCTGTTTGTCTCACGCTTAAGCCATTTTCACCACGCTCAAGCGTGGCCTTCCTATATGCTTTACGCTTGATCCACGCTCACCTCACGCTCAGGCGTGCTCGGGCTCGCGCTCAAGTGGCCTTTTCTCACGCTTCATACATCCACGTTCAAGCTGATGCTGCATACATCCACGTTCAAGCTGCATACATCCACGCTCAAGCTGTATACATCCACGCTCAAGCGCACCATTGATGTCCAAGGTCACGCTTGAGCAAGCTTGAGCTCAAACTCAAGCGTGATAGGGGGCTGTTGCTGTTTGTTGATCACGCTTAAGCGTGCTGTGTGCCCCGCTTAAGCGTTCTTGGCTCGATCCTGATTCTTCTTGGTTTCTTCAAGGCTTTTTGGTACCTTCTTCAAATATTTTGACAAATCAAGCTTGTTTTACACAATGTGTTATTTACAACAAAAATCATGCTTAATTAATTACTAATCTGGTTAAATTCTTTTTTAAAATGAGTCTAATTGAAGTATTAAATTAATGTGAAATGACACTTATCACTCTCCCACTGAGAGGTCGGATTATAATACCGGATACCCACTGTACCAGTGTACAAACACTTAAATCACTAACTTTTATGGCTGGTTCCCAGTCCGGATCCTTGACCCCGGACTAGACCAGTTCATTGGCATTCCCGGTGGGACACGATAGAGTTATTCCCACTTTTCGCAGAAGTTCAACAGTTAGCCATGGAAGGAGATGGACGTGATTTCGTCGATGGTCACGTAGAGGATGTGACCCATCAGCATACTAACAGGAGAGTTGTTTTCGAATCTCCCGGAACTAACTCGAGGAGGATGATACCTGTCACAGCTTTGAATCATCGAGATAAAGTCATAAGGCAACTCAGGGAGGAGTGACACGCTGTCGTTGCCGGGTCAAATAAAAAGTTAAATTAATATAGTATAAGCTGAACAACCTTAGTCGTCTCTCGAGGACCTTAGTTCAATTAGTTACACTCAATTTAGTTATAATAAAGGGGGATTTGTGTTGAGCTTGAAGGGAAAATTAAGTGATTATATGATAGTGTAAAAAGTAAATTTATGAGTAAGAATAATCAAATTTAAAAACAACCAACCCAAGGAATTAATAAATCTTTAGTTAACTAATCGTTGATCACAAATATGATTAAATATAATTAATTTCTCAATCTTGAATCATTTGGAATCCCTAAATGATTATATTCTAGAAAATCTTCTAGAATTGAATTAATGAACTAATAAGAATAACCAATCGATATATTCTTATTAATTACTAAAATAACTTTAAAACCATAATTTGATTGAGTTAAGAAACTAAATAGAAATCTCTTATTTAGTAACTTAATCTTTGTTCTCAAATTGATTATTGATTAACCAACCAACATAAGTTTAGATTATAGATTGTTTAATTATATACCAATCGGTTATACACTTAAATAATTTACCATCATAAGTGCTTGAGAAACAAAGAAAAGTAATTATCTTCAATCAAAATATTAAGAGCAAGAACTCAAAGTTAACATAAAGAAAAATTAAATTCCTTGAGTTGATTTTAAAAGATTAAGCTTCCATGATAATTTTTAACAATGAAAGCTAATATTAAATTTACTAAAACTTTGATTATAAAAGTAAATAACAAATAATAAAATTAACTTACTTGATATTGAGGAAGGAAAATGAAAACCATAACTTGAAGGATGGAATATAGAATAAGGAGATAAAGCAAGAGAAAGAACTAAAACTTAAGAAGCTAAAGCAAAGATATAGAATTGTAATGAAAACTAAAGCATGTATTTCTTATGTATTTCTTGTGTATCTTCCTTACAACTTCAAGCATCTATTTATAGGCAAGATATGATGATACTATACATTCATTTTCTGATTATTAATGCATTTTTTCAACATTGGTGGGCTTGAAATTACAATAATTCAAAAGAAGATAATGGTAGGTGTTGAAATTCATTCTCCTCTTTATCTTCTCCACCTTGCGAGTCCAATATGACCTTCTATATGGCTGAATTTTGAAAACCCTTCAACATGAAAGGTGTAGATCTCTGTCTTATTGAGAATTTGGCGCAAGAATGAGGTCATTTGGACATCTAGAGCTCTAGAGATGTGTATTTTGGTGAACTATGTCAATGTTGGTGGGACACATGAGGTCTGATTGATTCAAGCTCCATTTCTTTATTTTTTTCAGATGTAAAATAACCAAATTTGATCATCATGATGTAGCCCTCTGTCTTAGCGTTCCATGGGCTCCAAGATTAGCCCATTTGGATCACAAAAGCCCAAGTTATGGCCAAAATAAGGCAAGATACTCAAGATACATATAAAAAATGAAAATTGAAACATATATACATAATACTTCAATTTAACTAAACAACATAAAACTTAATTAAAATACTATTATTAAACATAGTAATTATATAATAAACCCCAAGTGTAAAACTATAAGAAGTGTATTAAAATTGATTTATCAAATTCCCCCACACTTAAGCTTTTGCACTCCAGGGCAAAACCAAACCAAAAACTAAGATGAGAAATAATAGAAAAAGGTTTTTTTTTTAAATTATTTTTTTTTGAAGTCTAAAATAATAAGTAATACAAATCATCCTTTATATCAAGAGGTCATGATAAGTGTGAATAAGAAGCATTACATACTAGTTTCACAAATTGAGTGATCAAATCAAAGAGTGGATGAAAATGTGATAGATGTTCTCTTTATGCTCTCTATATCTCAATTGTTTAGGTTTGTGTATACTCTCAAAAATCACCCAAATAAATTAGCACTACCATAGGCTTGACAAATTTCTAATTTCTATATTTGAACACATATGCATGCAGAGATCAAAAGGACTTTATTAAGGTTATAATGGGGCCAAGGTGATATAGGGTGGATAAAATGAAATAGTATGGCTAAACTTAGGGTTGAAAAAGAGCAATGGAGTAAGTGATTTAGTGATTGTGGAAGTACATTTTGAAACTCAATACTTAGCAAAATGAAACATGATGGAGGATAAAACATGAGAATAAATCCTCCTGATTATTTTCATACATATATTCACCACTTCTTCTTTTTCTTCTTTTTCTCTTTTTTTTAATTATTTTTTTACTTTCTTTTTGAACAATGAAACAACAACATATATATCTTAGGTACATTTCCAAAATCATCAAGAATCTTTATTCATAGTAATTCCAAAACTCCTAATCAATTCCTAAGCAAAGGTGATCATGTTTTTTTTTTGGGCTATTGGCTAATTATGTGGCTGAATCAAGAAATAGATATAGGCTCAACGTGGGTAACAATGGAAAGTATGTAAGGTAAGGCATATGGCTAGTGGCTAGTTAAAACAAAAATGGCCTTAATCACATCAAAGCATGCACATGGAACATAATACATCAAAAAGAAACAAGTCAAGTTCTAGAGTACTAATAAATAAGGGTTAATCAAGAAAAAGGAAAGATGACATAATATGATCCATCCAATTAAGCTCAAAATCTCACCGAGGGTGGTCAGTCTATCACAATTCATATACAATTTGATCTTCACAAACAACTTATTAAATTAATATGCAAGGAAATTATTCACAACATGTCATGAAATATTGGACAAGGGTGATACAATTACTCATTACTTAGACAAATTTTAAAAAAAAACAAATTTAGTGAAAAGCATGTAAAATTTAAAATAAAAAACTGGAAATGATGATTTTCTTTTGTGAACAAGAAACAAAAAAGGAAAAATAAATCATAACCAAATATTGGTGTCAAGATCCGGTTCCTTATGCTTCTTGCTCTGTACTTATTTTTTAAGGGCGCTTAGTAACGAAGATACCTACAACAAATTGGTTAGTTCAATTGCATGTGAAATGATTAGTATAACTGAACAATTTGATTGTGTTATACAACCCAGTTTTATAGGCCTTGTGTTAGAACCCATAAGAAAAATATCATCAACACAGCCATGAGTAGCATCAAGAGCAATAACATACATCTTAATTCATTCGTATACCTATAGAAAGACTCTGCTATATCATCCATTAAGAGAAAATAAAGAACCTGATGATTGACTAGTGGTGAGGTGTGGCTCCGATCTGAAAGAAAAGGATGAAGGCAAAGTGTGGCGGCTGGAGAATGATGAAGATGATGTTTATGGTTGCAGAATGGTTGATGTCGAATAGAAATGATTCGGGTGAAGGTAAAGGCAAAGGCGCGGCACTAAAGTAAAAATATAGTGGCTATGTGTGTGTGTGTGTTTTTATTTTTTTTATTTTTTTATTTTTTTATTTTTTATGAAAAATGGTTTTGATAAGGAAGGTGAAACGATTGTGGTTATCCGAGTGAGATTTGTTATGAGGATGCGTCTCAAGAGTTTGGACTCTTTACTCAGCCCATCCCAACAAAAGTACTCACGAAAGAAAAAAAATAAATTATTTTTTTTATTTTTTTTAAAAATTAAACAAAAGTGATACTGACACTATATAGTGAAGGATACGTCTCAAGACTTTGGTTCTCAAAGATGCATCTTTATGACTTTAGATACAACTTTCCCAAATTAATCTTTACTCTGACTATCCCTCACACAACAAAAATAAAATAAAAATAAAATAAAATATATATATGTAACTCAGACCCCCCCACACTTATTCAAGACATTGTCCTTAATGTCTTATATGATTTCCACAGTCTATTTTTTTTTATTTTTCTTTTTTTTAATGATTTTTTTTAAAAATATAGATAAAGGTGAGAAAGAAGTTATAACTGAAGGGTGGTGTCTGGTTCTGGATTCTTTCGCTTGTGTGTGTGATTCTTATCTTGCTTCAAGAGGGTTTGAGGTTGGGGTAAAAAGCTCTGCAAAATATCAATCAATTCATCTGGATCTGATGAAGCATGAATGAATGATCGATCATCTTGAGTTATAAGGCCCTGTTCCACAGCTTTATCTAAAAAAGATTAACAAACTGTCATAAAAACCATTAATATTTAATAATCCTAATGGCTTTTTATGAAGGTTCATGCTACACCATGATAAAATGCAAAATATTTCCTCAAAAGTACCAAAACCTCCAGGAAGTGCGATAAAGGCTTCAGCACCTATAACCATACGAGCCATTCGTTGATAGAGGCTTGTAACTTTTACCTTAGTTCCTACAGCAATAGCTGGTGTAATACCAACATGATGTAGGATGATACTAGAGACGTTGCTTCCTTCAACTAGTGCAGATAGTGCCACGGAGCCTCTCAAACCCTATAGTCCTTCTCTATACAAGACCTTTATTTCTTTCGCAGCCAATAGTTTTCCCAACTTAGTAGCTGCTATTAGGTACTCCTTACAATTACCATTGTTGGATCCACCAAACACACAAATGGATTTGATTTTTTTCATCTTTTTTTGTGTTTTCCATATAGAGTTATGCGCCCTTATATAGATAAAAACTGAGATGAAATAATTGATGAAAGATAAAAGTTTACATAATTATTATTATATAAAACTAAATGACGGTAATGAAGAAATTTGAAAAGACATGATTGAAGAAAATAAAAATAGGTAATTTTAAAAGTCAAAGTGAATTCAGAAAAGTAAAACATTGAAAACAACAGTAAATATGTACAATAGTTTTGATTATGGCTCACATCTTCCTCTGGTTTTACGTCCAGTAACGGCTTAAACGCCTTCTATGAGTCGAGGTTTTTGCTACCCATCCAGTTTTCTTATAAACTGGCAAACAGGGTCCTTTAACGCCAGATTCCCAAGGCTATAGTTTTCTTTTTGTTGAATGAATAGATCATATAATTTCAGAAGGACTCCTTGAACCGTTCCACATGGATGCGTCTCAAGAGTTTGGATTAAGTTATCCAAGTTCTCTTTACTCAGTCCATCCTTTATAAATTTAATTTTGTCCTCCCGATTTATAGATACCATTCCAGGGTTCCTACAATGTGTATCACAATTCCATCTTGCACACTTATGGCAAACTCCCATCCTTTTAGCTCTTCGTTTTTTAGAATAAGAACTACGTCCTATACCTGGCAAATATTTTATATAGGACTTATGTAATTCACCAGAGAGACGTACCTTTGCTTCAATAAGCCAACAAACATCCTCTGGAATACCAAAATACGTGAGTAGTTTTAACCTTTGAACTTGAGCTTTGTAAATTTTTACAATCACATCACGTGGAAGTGTAGGGAATCTTTCCTTAAGTTTTGCAAGGGTTTGTTCCATTGTCAAATTACTTTGAAGTTGTGGCTGTTTAGAAAAGAGAGAATAGAAAACGAGGTTATAGAGAATAGTAGAGATGAAGAAGGTGAAAAGGTGATAGGTTGCCTTCTATCAAGCGCTTGTTTAACGTCACGAGCCTGACGATGACCTTTTAACTACTGCAAGAAAATGATAATAATGCCAAAACAATAATAGTAATAATGATTAAGATAAGTGTTAGCACCGAAAAGAATGATGATGTAATTAATTGATATCTATTTTATTTTTTTTTATAAATATTGTTATTAGGAAAAATTAGTCAAAATATTTGGCATCACACAAATACACCTCCGTATCTATGTGCTCTTGGAACCCTTGAAAGAAAGGTTTAAGTCGGTGCCCATTTACCTTGAAAACCTTGTTTGTCGCTTTATCTGAAATTTTAATCGCACCATAAAGAAAGATATTAGTTATTTCAAATGGGCCTGCCCATTTAGAGCGAAGCTTACCAGATATGAGCTTTAGACGTGAGTTGTACAATAAAACTTTTTGTCCAATGAAAAAGTTTTTCTCAAGATCTGTTTGTCATGAAAGGATTTGGCTTTTTCTTTATAGGTTTTAGAACTTTCATAAGCTTCCAAACGAATTTCTTCCAGTTCCTGTAGTTGGAGTTTCCTTTCTTTATCGGCTTCATTTAAGTCCAAGTTACATTGTTTTACTGCCCAATAAGCTTTGTGCTCAATTTCTACCGGTAAGTGGCATGATTTTCCATAAACAATCCTATAGGGTGACATTCCAATAGGCATTTTATAAGCTATTCTATAAGCCCAAAGAGCATCTTCTAACCTTTTGCTCCAATCTTTCCTATTTGGTTGTACTGTTTTTTGAAGGATCATTTTTAATTCCCGATTGGACACTTCAGCTTGCCCATTTGTTTGGGGGTGATAAGGTGTTGAAACCTTATACATAACTCCATATTTTTTAAAAAGGGACTCCATTTTACGGTTGCAAAAATGTGATCCTTGATCACTAATAATGGCTTTAGGAACACCAAACCTGCAAAATATGTGTGATCTAACGAAATCTGCAATAACTTTAGAATCATCAGTTCGAGTAGCTTTAGCTTCAACCCATTTAGACACATAATCGACCGCAAGTAGTATATAAACAAAACCAAAAGATATAGGAAAAGGTCCCATGAAATCTATGCTCCAAACATCAAAAATTTCACAAAATAACATGGGTTGTTGAGGCATCTTGTAACATCCCAGTTTTGAAACTAAATGCCGAATGAAGAATAAACCATTAAGAAAATAACCGTTAATTGTATATATAACCAAGTAGATTTAAGCCTTTAAAATATGAAAAATGGTGGTGGTCAGGGGATGGGGTGGAGTGCGCGTGGCTGCTGAGCTCACACTCTCCCATCCCACTCTTCTCTTACTCGTGCGCATATACATATATATAAAAACGTAAGCCTTTGGTTAAGGACACACTCGCTATTCCTTCCTCCGTCACTTCATCCTCTACCTTTCACTCTTCGTCTCCATCCTCCTTCTTCTCTTCTCTCACTCTTCGCTCCTGGAGATCTTGATTGCAGTACTGAAGAACGGACCACACTCCATCCCAGAATCAGGCGCAGGATACGACGAAGCCAAAGGAGACCGAACGAACCAGGAGAAGGACATCGGACCCAACGACAAGAACGGAAAGGTTTCTGAGGTTCCTCTAAAGGTAGGGGGCGCTTGCATGTCGAATGCATGGTCTACGAACGGTACCGGATAAACGTACTGCTGAGTGTGGGTGTGTGTGTGCATGTATTCATAATCATTAAAACTGATGCATGATTTAAGATTCTGATAGTGATTTCATGGGGATGGTGTAGCCTGTTAGTAGATGATAATGATGAATGATATGCATGGATCTATTTTCTTGTCACTATGGAAAATGTGTATGTGCATGCTCTTAATTGGTTTGTTCAATGTTGTTAGTCTGATGACCGATTGTAGCATGCGTTGGTGTGATTGACTGAATGATTACGAGTAGTGTGGGGAAATCCGCTTTTGCTTAATGACTACGGAGAAGGTGTTCGTGGCGTGATGATGTGTATTAATGAATGTGTTAGTTGCATGAGTGGGAGTGGGGCGACCCATAGAAGGTCAAGAACCCCAAGGGAACGACTTCCAGTTACTAACCCTGGCTAGATCCCGATAGTGCTCGTGGTAGCCGTAGGAGCTAGAGAAGAGAGTCTCGAGACGCCGTGGGAGGCCGGTACCACCTGGTAAGAGCTGAGGGACGAGGGGCCAGAAGAAAAGGGGACCGTAACTGAGAGTCTTTACCCGAGTTGGATCCGCAGGCATGCATATAGATATAAGGCCGATTGTGGTGATGTATAAATCTATGTATGTATATGTGTATGATTTTGAATGCATGAATGTATATGTGCGTAGGAACTCCGAGTGCATGAATATATGTATGGATGTGGAAATAAACTCTGTGTATTATGTGTGGCATGAATGTTGTTTGGACTGCATGAGCTTGGTTACTTGAGAAAGGTTGAATGATGGCAGGAGTGTGTACTGACGCTGATACCGAGTCTGTGAGTATCATTTTACATGTAAAAGCTCACCCCTACAGTGGCCATTTTTCAGTGAATGTCTCTCGTGATGAGGATCAGAAGCAGAGTTGGAACGCTGAGCGAAGTGTTGATGCATCTGGAAGGCTTAATTAAGGCGATGTTAGATTAAGCCCTGACTGGTTCATGTCGGATGTTAGTGTTTTGGGATAAATAGAACCTTATGGACAAGGAGAAATCCGATTTTGTGTTTGTAAATGTTGACATATGCTCTTATATATATATATATGGATGTATGGTTTCATGTGTGATATGCTATGTGCTACCTTGTTTAATAATTGTGCTTTAATGGATACGCAGGGGCAGCATGATTTAGCAGGCTATAGCCAAGTCTGAGTGAATTTATGAATTGTCCCTAAGAAGACTTATGTCGGATACGTTGGGCGGAGTCGTACCCCGCCCGAAGTATAGGGACATTTCGCCCAAGCACGAGGACTCGCGCTGGAGCGAGTAGTTGTTAGAATGGGACACCGTTCAATTACCTTTCCTCTCCGTTGTGATGCTAATGCAATCCAGACACTGGTGTTGACCCTTGACTTGGGCGTTGTGGTTGAGTCCGCCCAGGCGTTGTCATAATTAGTTGAGTTGGGCGGAATAAGTTCAGGCTCCTCCTTCCTCCACAACCTACTACCGCATATGTACACTGTAACTTCCCGTTTTCCGAGTAAAGTACGAGCGTGAGGATTTACCGAGTGAACCCTTGTCCATATCCGATTGAGAAATTACCTTGTGTTTGCGTTGGAGGGGCGTTGTGCTGATCTCGCTTAGGCGGTGTCATACCTCGCCCAAGTAACTAGGACGGTTCGCCCAAGCGCGTGGAACCATGCCGAAGCAAGCAGATATCAACGTGAGACTCCGCCTGGACGGTGTCAGACCCCGTTCGAGCGAGCAAACGGTGTTGTGTAATCCGCCCATTGTTGGTGTGTTACGATAAACCCAATGAGCCGGTCCCAGTCTTAGCTTCTCTGTAGCTTGCTATATGCATATGAATGCTCTTCATTCTTCCCTTGCCTGTTCCCTTCTATATCGAATAATACGTGACTGCTTTTGTGAAAAATTTTCTTATATTTTTGGAATTATTAGTTGCAAGAAATAGGGTGTTACATTTTGGTATCAGAGCGGACCAAAAGGTCCAAGGCCAAGGTATGCTTACCGAGTGTAAGCGGTTGTGTGTGTTTTTTTTGATTGAATGGTTGAAATTGTTCTGATACTAGTTGAACTTGATTGATGTTGACTTGAGGACAAGAGGTTGTTTTCCCCTGGTCCGATTGTGTGTATAACCTAGATGAATGATATAATGTGCTAAGCTATTAATTGTTGGACTAATAACCCGATCGGTAGTAAGTGGCTCCGTATACTTATCCTTAAATGTCGATTTCAGGATAAGGAATGGCGCATCGTCAAAGTATGGAGGTTATAGCCACAGCATTCCAACGCTTTGCGGATGTGTTTGAAAGGCAGGGCCAGACTCGACCTGAGGATGGCCACGTGCTGGACCGCTTCCTCAAGAGGAAGCCTAGTGAGTTTCAGGGAGGGCGTAATCCGGAGGCAGCTTTCAAATGGACTCAGGAACTAGAGAGGATTTTTGGGGGTCTTCACTGTACCGAGACCCAGAAGGTGGAATGTGCAGTGTATATGCTGCGAGATGAAGCGGAGAATTGGTGGAAGATAGCCAGAAGCCGATTCCCTGAAGATGACAACCAGCTGTCGTGGAATGATTTCAAGACATGCTTCTTAGAGAAGTACTTCCCCGACACAGTGAGGAGTCGGAAGGAACTGGAGTTCATGGAGTTGAAACAAGGCTCCATAACTGTGGAAGAATACGCGACGAGGTTCGAGGAATTGTGCCTATTCTATCCGCCCTTCCAGCACCCTGGGACGGAGAACTCTAAGTGCCTTAAGTTTGAGAACGGATTGAGATCGGATATCAAGAGGGCCTGCAGATACCATGAGATACGGAGTTTCCCTGCATTAGTGAACAAATGTAGAATATTCGAAGAGGATGACAGGGCCCACTCGGGCCAGTGCAGCAGAGCCAACCAGCACCTGAGGCCTCAGCAGTCACGTTTCAAGAGGCCAGGGAACGTGAGGAGAAATGAACCCTTCACTAGATATCAGAGTCAGAGTGACCGAGGGAGACAGACGGGTGGACGACCAAGATATGGCGGATGCTTTAAATGTGGCGGTGACCACTTTGCTAAGGATTGCACTGATACAAATGTTAAATGCTACCACTGCGGAGAGAAGGGACACGTTCGTCCTGACTGCCCCCAACTCCGCCAAACAAATGCCAATGTGCGTCAAGGAGGATCTCAAGAAAGAACCTGAGTGAATGATAACCAACGACCTGGTGGCAGAGGCAATGGAACCAGAGGAAACATGATGCGTACTCCGAACAGCCGAGAGAGGAATACCGGTATGCCAGCAGTAGGAAGAATCTACACCATCAATGCAGAAGATGTTGCACCAGCAAACGACCTAGTACAATGTAAGTGCTCACTCGGTAAGAATACACTTAACGTTGTTTTTGATTCGGGAGCCACCCATTCTTTTATAGCTGACGAGTGTGTAGAGCGTCTGAAGTTACCGACTGCACCTATGAATCGGATTCTAGAAGTAACCAGCCCGATTGGCACTAACGTGTTCACATCATCAGTGTGCAAGGACGTAGTGTTTGTGTTGCATGGTCGGAGTTTCACCTTCGATCTGATTTGCATGCCCTTAAAGGGTCTTGATATTGTGCTCGGGATAGATTGGCTTTCCGCCAATAAGGTGTTAGTAGATTGTAGAAACCGAGAGATAGTTTTTCCGAGTCAGCCCACTGAGAACGATACGGCACCAGGTATAACCCAACTATTTATGATGCTTTGTCTAACCAAGGATGAGAGTGAGACCCGAGTGAACGAAATTCCGATTGTCTGCGAATTCCCAGAAGTGTTCCCTAAAGACGTTATGCCTCCCAATAGAGAAGTCGAATTCTCTATAGACTTGATCCCTGGAGCCGAGCCGGTCTCCAGTGCACCCTATAGAATGTCCTCAACTGAATTGGCTGAGTTGAAGAAACAAGTAGATGAGTTACTCGAAAAACAGTTCATTAGACCGAGCGTGTCACCATGGGGCGCACCTGTGCTACTTGTTAAGAAGAAGGATGGCAGCATGAGACTTTGCATAGATTACCGACAGCTAAACAAACTCACAATCAAGAATTGGTACCCACTGCCTAGAATTGATGATTTAATTGACCAGCTGCGTGGAGCCTCAGTCTTCTCAAAAATCGATCTACGATCGGGATATCACCAAATCCGAGTGAAGGACTCGGACATTCCTAAAACTGCCTTTAGGACTCGGTATGGTCACTACGAGTATGTAGTGATGCCGTTCGGTGTAACCAACGCCCCTGCTGTTTTCATGAATTACATGAACAACATATTCCACTCCTTCTTAGATTGGTTTGTTGTTGTCTTCATCGATGACATCCTAGTTTATTCTAAGACGTTTGAGGAGCATGAAGGACATCTCCGAGCGGTACTCCAAGTGTTGAAGGAGAAACAATTGTTTGCAAAGCTTTTGAAGTGCGAATTCTGGATGGATGAGATCCACTTCCTCGGGCATGTGATTTCCGAGCGAGGCGTCTCGGTGGATCCTGCGAAGGTAGCCGCTGTAATAGCATGGGAGAGGCCCAGGTCGGCCTCGGAGATAAGAAGTTTTATGGGCTTGGCAGGTTATTATAGGAGGTTCATCGAAGGTTTTTCTAAACTGGCATTACCCCTGACTAAATTGACTCAGAAAAACGTTCCTTTCGTGTGGAGTCCCGAGTGTGAGCACAACTTCCGAGAGCTGAAGAATAAGTTGACGACTGCTCCGGTGTTGGCATTACCTGAGTTACGAGAAAGCTTCGTGGTCTATTGTGACGCGTCAGGACTCGGATTAGAGTGTGTACTCATGCAGAAAGACCGAGTGATAGCATATGCCTCTCGACAATTGAGACCTCACGAGCAGCATTACCCGACCCATGACTTGGAGCTGGCAGCAGTGGTTTTTGTATTTGCATGTGATAACAGGTTTTGATAATGACAATGGAAACAAGCAATGGGAAGTCTTCAAAGAATCAAAAACAACTAGAGATATCATATAAAAGAAGAAAATGATCTCACAAAGGTTCAAGAGATGAAGAAACCAATGAATCAAACAAAAGGAAAGCAACCATGCATCATTAGATTCAAATGGATGACCAACAGGCATGAGAAAATGTCAAAATGAAGAGCCTGAATCGATTCAAGCACGAGTGAATCGATTCACAGCCCTGGAAGTCATAAAAATGAGAAACAGAATGGGTTGAATCGATTCACCATGACCCTGAATCGATTCACAGCCCTGGAAGTCACTAAGATTGCAAACAGTATGTCCTGAATCGATTCACAAGGACCCTGAATCGATTCACACGATGCTGACAGACCAGGAACCCAAAACAGAATGCTCTGAATCGATTCAAACAAGGCTCGAATCGATTCATTCGACTCTGGAACTCCAAAATGCATAAAACAGAATACTCTGAATCGATTCAAGGATCTACGAATCGATTCACATAGTGGGAAACACCACTAAATAGACAGACTTAAGTGGAAAACAAGCACTCAAATCCCACTATGCGTAGAGCCATCATCTTGTAACGGCTAGGGGACTCCTCAACAACTATCTTGGCTCTATAAATGCAAGAAGAACACAAGCACAAAAAACACCCAACAAGAACCAAGAAGCAACAAATCCTTAGCTCTATTTTGTGCTTTGTAAGCCTATTTCTTGTATCTTATACTTCACTTGTATATCCTCTCATCTTGAGAGTTAGAAGTTGTGAGAGCTTTTCACTTGTATATCTGCTCTATTGAGAGAGTGTATTGATTGTAAACAAACACCAAACACAAGTTATTCACTCTAGGTTGAGTGGTTGTTCACTCTAGGTTGAGTGGTTACAAAGGTTGAGGATTCAACCTTTGGGATATTGTGAGATTGAGAGATTGGGTGGGTTGCCCTTATACTTGTGAGGATTGGGTTCTTGAGTGTGGGACACTAGGAAGCCGCAATTGCTCAAAGTTGTATCTCTAATCTACAATAGTGGAAATCCTCTAAGTGGGTTGCTTAGAGGCGAGACGTACACCGGATTGGGTGGAACTCGTTATATCGGTTTGCAAGCTTCTCTTCCTTACTCTTTTACTTTCATTTACTGCATATTTGTTGATTGGTATTGATTGGTTGAGAGGAGCATACTTGAACTTGCTTAATTTGTTATATCTCTAATATTGCACACCAAGTGTTTGGTAAATTGCTTCAGCAACATTTCTCATTATAGTGCATTGCTTGTTATCCTCCATTCTATTTCACTTGCATAATCTCACAAACTTGGTTATAAAAATTAGTTTCAAAGGTATTCCAATCAAAAGTTTTAAAACTCAATTCACCCCCCCTCTTGAGTATTGAGGCCACTTGAACAACAAGTGGTATCAGAGCTTGACTCTTGGTAGATCAAGCTTAACAGCTTCAAGAGATTAAATGGCCTCAAGTTCTCAAAATGTTTTTCCCGAGGGTGGTGCAATAAATAGACCTCCCGCTTTCAATGGGGAAGGGTATGCCTTTTGGAAAGAAAGAATGAAAATCTTCATTCAATCAATCGACTTGAGAATATGGAATACCATTGAAAATGGTCCTTATATACCAATGCATACTATAGATAGCAAGAATGTTGAAAACCTATAGATGAATGGACAAGCGAGGAAGAAAAGAAAGTCCAATATGGCTACAAGGCCAAAAATCTCATTACTATGTCTTTAGGACAAGATGAATTTTTTAGGATAATGACATGCCAAACTGCTAAAGAAATGTGGGATACTCTTCAAGTAACCCATGAAGGTACTAATGATGTAAAGGACTCCAAAATTAGTACCTTGACTAGCCAATATGAATGCTTTAGGATAAATTCAGGAGAATCTATTGTAGATATGCAAAAAAGGTTTACACTTATTATCAACCATCTTATTACTCTTGGCAAAGTATATACTAACAAAGAGCTTTTGCACAAAATTTTGAAAAGTCTTAGCAGGGAATGGCAACCTCTTGTCACAGCAATAAAACAATCTCCTAGCATCAATGAAATGTCTCTTGCAACACTCTTTGGAAAATTGCAAGAACAAGAGCAAGAACTTAAAGCATTGAAGCTAGCCGAGGAAGAGGAGAAATCCACCAAGAAGAAAGGGCTAGCCCTCAAAGCCACCTCCATGCATGAGGAAGAATCATGCAGTGACTTAGATGAAGAAGAAGAGTTTGGGCTATTCGTAAAAAGATTTGGAAGATTCATGAAGAACAAAAAGTTCCAAAAGAACTTTAAGCCCCAAGGTAAGAAACCTACCTCTAATGAAACTTCCTCTTCACCAACTTGTTTTCAATGTGGCAAGGAAGGGCACTTCAAAGCCGATTGTCCAAACCTCAAAAAGAAGGGCAAGGACAAACAAAGAAGAAGAAGAGCCTATATTGCTTGGGATGAGAACGATGTGAGCAGCTCCGACGACTCGGAAGATGAGCAAGCCAATCTTTGCTTAATGGCAAATTATCAAGAAGAAGATAATGAGATAAATCTTCTTGACTTAGATAAAAATGAGCTGTTAGATGCATTTGAAGAATTATATGATAAATTTACAAAAATCTCTAGTAAACTCAAAGCATCTAGGAAAACTAGTGATACCCTTGAATTGCATCTCATGGAAGTATGTAAAGAAAATGAGAGCTTAAAAGAAGAACTAGAGAAAGTTCAAACATGCTCTAAGGATAAACCATGTGATTTTGCAAAAAGGTGCATTGTATTAGAAACCAAGGTTGAAGACCTAAATAGGACACTAGAGAAATTCACAAATGGAAGAGATAATTTGAATATCCTACTCGGGCAACAAAAATGCATGTTTAGTAAAACCGGTTTAGGATATGACCATGAACATAGTAATCACAAAATGGAGAAGCACTATAAAAACTTCTTTGCACCACCAAGCAAATCCTCCTCACCTTTTATGAAATGCAATCATTGTGGTACCAAAGGACATAGTGCTTATAAGTGCAGTGTTAGGAAACTAGGACCAAAGGTCTTAAGAAAGGTGTGGGTTCCCAAAGGAACATCTCCACAAGCTAACCTTAAAGGACCCAACATAAAATGGGTACCTAGTTCTCTAAAATGATTTTGTTTTGTAGGTATGCTTCAAGGCAAGCAACACCCATTGGTACTTGGATAGCGGGTGTTCAAAGCATATGACGGGAGACATAACCAAATTTACATCATTCACTCCCAAAAGGAAAGGTAGTGTCACCTACGGAGACAACACTAAAGGAAGAATCCTAGGCATTGGAAATATTGGTAAGAATTCTTCCACCTCCATAAGTGACGTATTGTATGTTGAAGGTCTCAAGCATAATCTACTTAGCATAAGTCAATTATGTGACAAAGGATATAGAGTTTTATTTGAATCAAATTGTTGCATAATTGAGCATAAGACTAATAAGGAAATTAAGTTTGTAGGCCAAAGAATTGATAATATTTACATGATTGACATGGATAGTTTGTCTACAAATGATGAACAATGCTTCATTTCAAAAGAGGATGAAACATGGCTATGGCATAGAAGAATAGCTCATATACATGTAGACCACTTGAACAAACTTGTTTCTAAAGATTTAGTAATTGGTCTACCAAAGCTTAAATTTGAAAATAGATTTTGTGATGCATGTCAAAAGGGAAAACAAGTAAAGGCATCTTTTCAATCCAAAAACATTGTTTCTACTCAGAGGCCTTTACAACTTTTGCACATGGACTTAGTTGGACCATCCAAAATCAAAAGCTTTGGAGGTAATTACTATGGTCTAGTTATAGTAGATGACTATTCAAGATATACATGGACATTGTTTCTTGCTCATAAAAATGAAGCATATCATGCATTCAAGAAACTTGCAAAGATTATCCAAAATGAGCAAAATTCAAAAATTGCATCCATTAGAACCGATCATGGGGGAGAATTTGAAAATCAATCTTTTGAAAAGTTTTGCGAAAAACATGGTATTAATCACAACTTTTCAGCTCCTAGAACTCCACAACAAAATGGAGTAGTTGAAAGAAAGAATAGATCTTTAGTGGAGCTTGCTAGAACCATGCTAAATGAAAACAATATTGCAAAACATTTTTGGGCCGATGCGGTAAACACCGCGTGTTATGTTATGAATAGATGTTTGATAAGGCCTATTTTAAAGAAAACCCCCTATGAGCTTTACAAGGGTAGAAAACCCAACATTGCATACTTTCATATTTTTGGATGTAAATGTTTTGTGCTCAACAATGGAAAGGATAATCTAGGAAAGTTTGATGCAAAATCTGATGAGGCAATATTCCTAGGATATTCTCAATCAAGTAAATCTTATAGAATTTTCAACAAACAAACAAATACCATTGAGGAATCTATTCATGTCAAATTTGATGAAAATAGCCATAACCCTCCGAGAAAGGAAGATGTTGATGATCTTGTAGGTACTTTTCAAGAAATAAACTTGCAAGACAAAGAAGAAGAAGTCAACAATGATGGAGGTGCAGCACAACTTGAGAGACAACAAGAATGGGTAACCTTGAAGGATCATCCCTTAGACAAAGTCATAGGTGAAATGACTCAAGGTGTAAGTACTAGAAATGCTATTAGAAATACTTGTAATCACCTAGCTTTTGTATCCCAAATAGAACCCAAAAATATTGATAAAGCCATTATTGATGAACATTGGATGTTGGCCATGCAAGAAGAGTTAAACCAATTTGAAAGAAATGAAGTTTGGGAACTTGTGCCAAGACCCAATGATCATCTAATAATAGGCACCAAATGGGTTTTTAGAAATAAGCTAGATGAAAATGGTATAATAACTAGAAACAAAGCTAGACTAGTTGCAAAGGGATACAACCAAGAAGAAGGAATAGACTATGAAGAAACATATGCTCCCGTAGCTAGGTTAGAAGCCATTAGATTATTGCTAGCTTTTGCATGTTGTATGGATTTCAAACTGTATCAAATGGATGTCAAAAGTGCGTTCTTAAACGGCTACATTCAAGAAGAAGTTTATGTAGATCAACCTCCCGGTTTTGAAAATCATAAATTTCCAAACCATGTCTTCAAATTGAGAAAAGCTTTATATGGTTTGAAACAAGCTCCAAGAGCTTGGTATGAAAGACTAAGCAAATTCCTTTTAGAACACAACTTTGAAAGAGGAAAGGTTGATACTACATTGTTTATAAAACGCAAACATAATGACATCCTCTTGGTACAGATTTATGTAGATGACATAATATTTGGTGCTACTAATGAAAATCTTTGTCAAGAATTTGCCAAGATTATGCAGAATGAGTTTGAAATGTCCTTGATGGGAGAACTCACCTTTTTCCTTGGACTACAAATAAAACAAGCCATTGATGGAACGTTCATTAGCCAAACTAAATACTGTAAGGAACTACTTAAAAGGTTTGGAATGGACAAGGCAAACGAGATAGCTACACCCATGAGCACATCTTGCTATTTATACAAAGACGAAAAGGGTAAGGACATTGAAATCACCAAATATCGAGGTATGATTGGATCCTTACTGTATTTAACTGCGAGTAGACCTGATATTATGTTTGCGGTATGCATGTGTGCTAGATATCAAGCATGTCCTAAAGAATCACATTTGGCTGCCGTAAAAAGAATTTTGAAATATCTTGTGGGTACTCAAAATGTTGGCTTATGGTATCCCAAAGGCGTTGAATGTAATCTTTTAGGATATTCTGATTCCGACTTTGCGGGGTGTAAGCTTGATAGAAAAAGTACTAGTGGTACATGCTATTTGCTTGGAAGTTCCCTTGTTTCTTGGCATAGCAAGAAACAAGCAAGTGTTGCATTATCAACGGCTGAGGCAGAATATGTAGCCGCTGGTAGTTGTTGTGCTCAAATTCTTTGGATGAGACAACAACTTCTTGATTTTGGTATTACCTTGAATAAAGTCCCCATTAAATGTGATAACACTAGTGCCATTAATATCTCGAAAAATCCAGTAATGCACTCTAGAACCAAGCACATTGAGATTAGGCATCACTTTATTAGAGATCATGTGTTAAAAGGGGATTGTGTACTTGAACATGTTGAAACCTCTAGGCAACTAGCAGATATTTTCACAAAACCCTTGGCTAGAGAGCAATTTATTTACATTAGAAGAGAATTGGGCATTCTTGATATGACAAATTGTGTTTGAATGATCACTTCATCTTGTGTATTGATTGCGTGACACCTTTACTAGTGATTAATACAAAAGAACCCCATGGAAATGGAGATTTAATGATCCTATATGGAATTCCTCATGCCTTGAATATATTGGAATGGAAAGAAATGATTTTTGGAGTGAAAACAGCCCTTCGAATCGATTCAGCATCCCCTCGAATTGATTCAAAGACCTGATGGTTCAAAAATCCTCAAAACAGCATCGTTCGAATCGATTCACACTCCTCTTGAATCGATTCAAACACCTGATGGTCCATATTCCCTCAAACAGAGAGGTTCGAATCGATTCACAGCATCCTCGAATCGATTCACGCACCTGACCCTTCCATTTCTCTCAAATCAGTAACGCTCGAATCGATTCACCCATCCTTCGAATCGATTCACGCGTCAGTTACTGCATATTCACGCTGATTCAAGTCTTTAAATCACACACTTCCTCATTTCACTCTTCCACTATCTCCCACTCTCTCTTCTCAAACCTCCCATCTCCTCAACCTTCCACTCAAATCCTTCATCTTCCATGGCTTCCTCCTCTCAACCTCGCAAGAAGCAACGTGCAAACACTGCTGCAGCCTCCATGCCTCAACACTCTGATTTATCTAGATTATTCACTACCCAAAAGGATCTTGAAAGGTACCAATCTTCATTCTCTGAGAAAAATCTCATTTCTCCTCATTGGCTTGATCTCCCATTCTTTGAAGCATCTGGACTTCCTCTACTCACCACCTTACATCAACAAGAGCTAGTTGGCTTCATGGCTCTTGAGGAAGTAGCAATCTACCCCGAACTGATTCGTGTATTCTACTCCACTTTACGCCTTCAAGATGCTCGCTATATTGCCCAAGTGAAAGGTAAGACTATCATTCTTGATAATGAGGTAATGAATCAAGTTGGCTTACTCCCTCTTAGCAACGCTTCCTTCCATGGCAAAGAACCTCCTCTTGCATGGAATTATAATCCATTAGAGGCAAGAGCCTTCTTTAATCTTGCAGGTCCCTCGAGCACGGTTGGCACCTTAAGTCTCCATCACCGCCTCTTGCACTTTGTCCTTGTCAAAATTCTCCTCCCCTCCGGTGGAAATTATGCAAGGCTAAATGAGGCCCAAATCTTGCTGCTCTGGGCAATTATCAATGAGAAAGACATAAATTGGATTGACTTGGTTAGGCATCACATGATTGAAGCCCAAAACCTCGCTCATCTTCCATATGCCATACTCATTACCAAATTGCTCCACCATTTTAAAGTGGACTTGAAAAATGAAATCAAGGAAGTGGTTGGTCCCAAAGCACCTATTGGCAAATCTCATCTCACTAAGATGAATATTGTGGAATACCAAGGCAGGTGGTAATTTCTTAGGCGTCCCCGTCATGAAGTTGAAGATGACGCTCCTCCTCCTCCTCCACCCGCTTCTACTGATGATCTTTTCACAAGACTCACTGCCCACCTGGACCAGCGCCTGAACTCCATGGAAGCAAACATCTACGCTCGACTGGACAGGATTGAAGCAAACATGGAAGAGCGATACACGGAGCTTGCCACCCAGATATCCAGCATCCACTTCTCACATCCATGATTGATCTTTATTTTTCTTTCTTTCTATTTCACATTCAGACTTGGTTGTTTACTTTGGTTTCTATTTTGGTCACTTATTTGCACAATTATCTCGTTTTGGTTTATTACTTTGCTTTATGACTATGTCGGTTGAACAATTATCTCGTTTGGTTAATCATTTTTGTTTATCTCAACTGCATTGCCTGCGATCATTACTCGATTTACTGCATACTCCCAACATTTGTTTTTGATAATGACAAAGGGGGAGAAATAGAGAGATACATGTGCGATATGATATATGTGCGATATATGTGAATGTGATACATGTACGACATTATTTCAACGATTGAGATAATTTGATGGTTTTATTGAAAAACAAAGGGGGAGACCTATCTTCTTAAAAGAAATAATTGCTTAAAACAGAGACATTAGTTTTCATAACTTGTTATTGGCTAATAAACACCCCAAGAGATGGCCATTGGTTGTCATCATCAAAAAGGGGGAGAATGTATTTGCATGTGATAACAGGTTTTGATAATGACAATGGAAACAAGCAATGGGAAGTCTTCAAAGAATCAAAAACAACTAGAGATATCATATAAAAGAAGAAAATGATCTCACAAAGGTTCAAGAGATGAAGAAACCAATGAATCAAACAAAAGGAAAGCAACCATGCATCATTAGATTCAAATGGATGACCAACAGGCATGAGAAAATGTCAAAATGAAGAGCCTGAATCGATTCAAGCACGAGTGAATTGATTCACAGCCCTGGAAGTCATAAAAATGAGAAACAGAATGGGTTGAATCGATTCACCATGACCCTGAATCGATTCACAGCCCTGGAAGTCACTAAGATTGCAAACAGTATGTCCTGAATCGATTCACAAGGACCCTGAATCGATTCACACGATGCTGACAGACCAGGAACCCAAAACAGAATGCTCTGAATCGATTCAAACAAGGCTCGAATCGATTCATTCGACTCTGGAACTCCAAAATGCATAAAACAGAATACTCTGAATCGATTCAAGGATCTACGAATCGATTCACATAGTGGGAAACACCACTAAATAGACAGACTTAAGTAGAAAACAAGCACTCAAATCCCACTATGCGCAGAGCCATCATCTTGTAATGGCTAGGGGACTCCTCAACAGCTATCTTGGCTCTATAAATGCAAGAAGAACACAAGCACAAAAAACACCCAACAAGAACCAAGAAGCAACAAATCCTTAGCTCTATTTTGTGCTTTGTAAGCCTATTTCTTGTATCTTATACTTCACTTGTATATCCTCTCATCTTGAGAGTTAGAAGTTGTGAGAGCTTTTCACTTGTATATCTGCTCTATTGAGAGAGTGTATTGATTGTAAACAAACACCAAACACAAGTTATTCACTCTAGGTTGAGTGGTTGTTCACTCTAGGTTGAGTGGTTACAAAGGTTGAGGATTCAACCTTTGGGATATTGTGAGATTGAGAGATTGGGTGGGTTGCCCTTATACTTGTGAGGATTGGGTTCTTGAGTGTGGGACACTAGGAAGCCACAATTGCTCAAAGTTGTATCTCTAATCTACAATAGTGGAAATCCTCTAAGTGGGTTGCTTAGAGGCGAGACGTACACCGGATTGGGTGGAACTCGTTATATCGGTTTGCAAGCTTCTCTTCCTTACTCTTTTACTTTCATTTACTGCATATTTGTTGATTGGTATTGATTGGTTGAGAGGAGCATACTTGAACTTGCTTAATTTGTTATATCTCTAATATTGCACACCAAGTGTTTGGTAAATTGCTTCAGCAACATTTCTCATTATAGTGCATTGCTTGTTATCCTCCATTCTATTTCACTTGCATAATCTCACAAACTTGGTTATAAAAATTAGTTTCAAAGGTATTCCAATCAAAAGTTTTAAAACTCAATTCACCCCCCTCTTGAGTATTGAGGCCACTTGAACAACAGTTTTTGCATTGAAAATCTGGAGGCATTACTTGTACGGGTCCAAATTTGAAGTGTACAGTGATCATAAGAGCCTCAAATACCTATTTGACCAAAAGGAGCTGAACATGAGGCAGAGAAGATGGATTGAATTTTTAAAGGACTACGATTTCGAGTTAAAATACCACCCAGGTAAGGCAAACGTCGTGGCCGACGCATTGAGTCGGAAATCCCTCCACATGGTAGCAATGATGGCAAAAGAAGTAGAGTTGTTGGAGCGGTTCCGAGACATGAACTTGTATGTTAACACCCCCTCCTCTCAGAAAATGACAATCGGTACGTTGAGGATCGCCAATGAATTCTTAAAATCCGTGTACGAGCAGCAACAGGCGGACTCTTACCTAGCTGAGACGAAGGAAATTCAGGCCAAAGGAAAGGATTTATCCTTGGCCGAGGGGTCAGATGGGATCTTCCGGGTGAAAAACAGAATATACATACCGAGTGGAGGAAGATTGAGAAGAATGGTGCTTGACGAAGCCCACAAAAGCCTACTCAGCATTCACCCAGGAACCACGAAAATGTACCACGACTTGAGGAGACAGTTCTGGTGGCCCGGACTAAAGAAGGATGTGGCGGAATACGTGGCCCGATGTATCACTTGTCAGAAATCGAAGGTAGAGCACCAAAAACCGTACGGTGCAATGCAGCCTCTAGAGATCCCCGTGTGGAAATGGGACTCGATTGCGATGGATTTTATCATGGGATTACCCAAGAACCGAGCGGGCCATGATGCCATTTGGGTCATTGTTGACCGACTGACGAAGAGTGCACACTTCTTACCTGTAAATATGAAATACCCATTGCATAAGTTGGCTCGGATTTACATTCAAGAAATTATCCGACTGCATGGCATACCTACTTCCATCGTGTCAGATAGGGACCCTAGGTTTACGTCCCGGTTTTGGACCAGCATGCATCAAGAATTGGGGATGAAGCTTTGGCTTAGTTCTGCCTACCACCCCCAATCGGATGGACAATCTGAGCGAACAATTCAGAGTCTAGAAGACTTATTGAGAGCGTGTGTGTTAGAGCATGGTGGAGACTGGGAGCAGTACCTTCCCTTGATCGAGTTTACGTACAACAATAGCCATCATCACAGCATTGGCATGGCACCCTACGAGGCATTATATGGGCGCAGATGCCGAACCCCACTCTGCTGGTCGGAAACGGGTGAAAGTCTGCTATTGGGACCAGACATCGTGAAGCAAACCACAGAACAGATCCAAGTGATACAGGAGAAGATGAAAGCATCCCAAGACGGGCAAAAGAGCTACCATGACAAGCGCATCAAACCATTGGAATTTTCAGTCGGAGACCGAGTGTTTCTGAGAACCTCTCCGAGTAAAGGAGTTGGACGAGCCTTAAAAAGTGGGAAGTTAAGCCCTCGATACATTGGACCTTATGAGGTGTTAGAATGAATTGGCCCCGTGGCATACCGCATCGCATTACCGACTCACTTGTCCCGATTGCACAACGTATTTCACGTGTCCCAACTAAGGAAGTATTTGCATGACCCCAGCCACACGATGCCTGACGACGAAGTAGAGATCAAAGAAGACCTAACCACTGTGACTACGCCGATTGGAATCGTGGACCGATCGGTAAAACGCTTGAGGAACAAAAATATAAAGTTGGTTAAAGTGGAGTGGCAGCAAGGCAAGACTATCTCTTGTACCTGGGAACGTGAAGATACCATGCGATAGCAGTACCCCGAGTTGTTTACTTAGGTGAGTACCGACTGAATTTCGGGGACGAAATTCTTTTTCAGTGGGGGAGAACTGTAACATCCCAGTTTTGAAACTAAATGCCGAATGAAGAATAAACCATTAAGAAAATAACCGTTAATTGTATATATAACCAAGTAGATTTAAGCCTTTAAAATATGAAAAATGGTGGTGGTCAGGGGATGGGGTGGAGTGCGCGTGGCTGCTGAGCTCACACTCTCCCATCCCACTCTTCTCTTACTCATGCGCATATACATATATATAAAAACGTAAGCCTTTGGTTAAGGACACACTCGCTATTCCTTCCTCCGTCACTTCATCCTCTACCTTTCACTCTTCGTCTCCATCCTCCTTCTTCTCTTCTCTCACTCTTCGCTCCTGGAGATCTTGATTGCAGTACTGAAGAACGGACCACACTCCATCCCAGAATCAGGCGCAGGATACGACGAAGCCAAAGGAGACCGAACGAACCAGGAGAAGGACATCGGACCCAACGACAAGAACGGAAAGGTTTCTGAGGTTCCTCTAAAGGTAGGGGGCGCTTGCATGTCGAATGCATGGTCTACGAACGGTACCGGATGAACGTACTGCTAAGTGTGGGTGTGTGTGTGTGCATGTATTCATAATCATTAAAACTGATGCATGATTTAAGATTCTGATAGTGATTTCATGGGGATGGTGTAGCTTGTTAGTAGATGATAATGATGAATGATATGCATGGATCTATTTTCTTGTCACTATGGAAAATGTGTATGTGCATGCTCTTAATTGGTTTGTTCAATGTTGTTAGTCTGATGACCGATTGTAGCATGCGTTGGTGTGATTGACTGAATGATTACGAGTAGTGTGGGGAAATCCGCTTTTGCTTAATGACTACGGAGAAGGTGTTCGTGGCGTGATGATGTGTATTAATGAATGTGTTAGTTGCATGAGTGGGAGTGGGGCGACCCATAGAAGGTCAAGAACCCCAAGGGAACGACTTCCAGTTACTAACCCTGGCTAGATCCCGATAGTGCTCGTGGTAGCCGTAGGAGCTAGAGAAGAGAGTCTCGAGACGCCGTGGGAGGCCGGTACCACCTGGTAAGAGCTGAGGGACGAGGGGCCAGAAGAAAAGGGGACCGTAACTGAGAGTCTTTACCCGAGTCGGATCCGCAGGCATGCATATAGATATAAGGCCGATTGTGGTGATGTATAAATCTATGTATGTATATGTGTATGATTTTGAATGCATGAATGTATATGTGCGTAGGCACTCCGAGTGCATGAATATATGTATGGATGTGGAAATAAACTCTGTGTATTATGTGTGGCATGAATGTTGTTTGGACTGCATGAGCTTGGTTACTTGAGAAAGGTTGAATGATGGCAGGAGTGTGTATTGACGCTGATACCGAGTCTGTGAGTATCATTTTACATGTAAAAGCTCACCCCTGCAGTGGCCATTTTTTAGTGAATGTCTCTCGTGATGAGGATCAGAAGCAGAGTTGGAACGCTGAGCGAAGTGTTGATACATCTGGAAGGCTTAATTAAGGTGATGTTAGATTAAGCCCTGACTGGTTCATGTCGGATGTTAGTGTTTTGGGATAAATAGAACCTTATGGACAAGGAGAAATCCGATTTTGTGTTTGTAAATATTGACATATGCTCTTATATATATATATGGATGTATGGTTTCATGTGTGATATGCTATGTGCTACCTTGTTTCATAATTGTGCTTTAATGGATACGCAGGGGCAGCATGATTTAGCAGGCTATAGCCAAGTCTGAGTGAATTTATGAATTGTCCCTAAGAAGACTTATGTCGGATACGTTGGGCGGAGTCGTACCCCGCCCGAAGTATGGGGACATTTTGCCCAAGCACGAGGACTCACGCTGGAGCGAGTAGTTGTTAGAATAGGACACCGTTCAATTACCTTTCCTCTCCGTTGTGATGCTAATGCAATCCAGACACCGGTGTTGACCCTTGACTTGGGCGTTGTGGTTGAGTCCGCCCAGGCGTTGTCATAATTAGTTGAGTTGGGCGGAATAAGTTCAGGCTCCTCCTTCCTCCACAACCTACTACCGCATATGTACACTGTAACTTCCCGTTTTCCGAGTAAAGTACGAGCGTGAGGATTTACCGAGTGAACCCTTGTCCATATCCGATTGAGAAATTACCTTGTGTTTGCGTTGGAGGGGCGTTGTGCTGATCTCGCTTAGGCGGTGTCATACCTCGCCCAAGTAACTAGGACGGTTCGCCCAAGCACGTGGAACCATGCTGAAGCAAGCAGATATCAACGTGAGACTCCGCCTGGACGGTGTCAGACCCCGTTCGAGCAAGCAAATGGTGTTGTGTAATCCGCCCATTGTTGGTGTGTTACGATAAACCCAATGAGCCGGTCCCAATCTTAGTTTCTCTGTAGGTTGCTATATGCGTATGAATGCTCTTCATTCTTCCCTTGCCTGTTGCCTTCTATATCGAATAATACGTGACTGCTTTTGTGAAAAATTTTCTTATATTTTTGGAATTATTAGTTGCAAGAAATAGGGTGTTACACATCTCATTTCTACGAGATATGTTTCCCATTCTTTGACATCGTTCGTAAGATTTACAAAATGTATATGCATCACGAAAAATTATTGGCCAATATAAACCAGATTCTAATACTTTCCTTGCTGTACGTTGAGGTCCAAAATGTCCACCACATGCATATGTATGACAAAATGTAAGAATGGAATGAAATTCATTTTCAGGTACACACCTTCTAATGACTTGATCACTACAAAGTTTCCATAAGTAAGGATCATCCCAAATATAGTATTTAGAATCACTTTTTAGTTTTATTATTTTTTGTTTAGATGCATGTATGGGAGTAACAGAAGCAACTAAGTAGTTTACCAAATCAGCAAACCATGGAGTGGAATCATGTATTCCCATAAGTTGTTCATCAGGGAAATCATCTCTAATGGAAATTGGGTCAAGTTCTTTTTCAATTTTGCTTAAGTGATCAGCCACCAAATTTTCTGCTCCAATTTTATCCCTAATTTCAATGTCAAATTCTTAGAGCAACAACATCCACCTGATCAATCTTGGTTTTGCATCTGGTTTCTTTAAAAGGAACTTTAATGCTACATGATCTGAAAATACAACTACTTTTGAACCGAGCAAATAAGATCTAAATTTATCAAGTGCAAACACAATAGCAAGTAGTTCTTTTTCTGTGGTAGTATAGTTTATTTGTGCAGTATCCAAAGTTCGTGAGGCATAGTAAATAACATGTTGTACTTTACCTACTCTTTGAGCAAGAACAGCTCCTAATGCATAATTTGATGCATCACACATAAGTTCAAATGGAAGTGACCAATCTGGTGCCTGGATGATAGGAGTGGTAGTTAAAGCTTTCTTTAAGCAATCAAAAGCCTCTTTACATTTGTCATTAAAGTCAAATGTTATATTTTTTGTAGTAAGTTAGACAACGGAAGGGCTATCTTACTGAAGTTTTTTATAAACCTTCTGTATAAACCTGCATGACCAAGAAAAGAATGAATATATCGCACACAAGAAGGATAAGGTAATTGAGAAATTACAGTAATTTTTGCAGGATCTACTTTTATGCCTTTTTTAGATATTACATGGCCTAAAACTATACCTTCTTCTACCATAAAGTGGCATTTCTCATAATTAAGAACAAGGTTAGTTTCAATGCATCTATGTAATAATTTATCTAGACTATTTAAGCAAGCATCAAATGATGAACCATATACTGTGAAATCATCCATAAATACTTCCATGCAATTTTCAAGAAAATCAGCAAAGATACTAATCATGCATCGTTGAAAGGTACTAGGGGCATCGCATAAGCCAAAAGGCATCCTCCTATAAGCAAAAGTGCCAAAAGGACATGTAAATGTTGTTTTTTCTTGATCTTCTGGTGCAATATAAATTTGGAAGTATCCTGAAAATCCATCTAAAAAGCAATAATGTGACTTACCTGCCAGTCGTTCCAACATTTGATCAATGAAAGGTAAAGGAAAGTGATCCTTTTGGGTTGCTTTGTTAAGTTTCCTGTAATCAATGCATACTCGCCAACTATTTTAGATTATGGTAGGAATTAATTCATCATTTTCATTTTTAACCACTGTAATTCCAGACTTTTTGGGAACCACTTGTACAGGGCTAACCCAAGTGCTATCTGATATAGGGTAAATGATGCCAGCTTGTAATAATTTTGTTACCTCTTTTTTAACTACATCAAGGATTTGAGGATTAAGTCTTCTTTGTGGTTGCCTTACTGGTTTAACTTATTCCTCTAATAGAATTCTATGCATACACATGGAAGGGCTAATACTTGGGATATCTGCCAAAGTCCAACCAATTGCTTTCTTATGCTTCTTAATAATCTGCAACAACCTTGTTTCTTGATCAACATTTAATTTGTTAGAAATAATCACTGGAAGATTCTTATCTTCCTCTAAATATGCATACTTTAAATGTTCAGGAAGAGGTTTTAACTCTAACATAGGAAGCCGTATTATTGAAGGAATCAACTTGGTTGAATTTGTCTCAGCAACTTGCACTTCAACATAATCAGATGTATTTGTAACTACTTTAATCAAATTATCACACTCTGATTCTTTTGAAACAACATCTAGAACTATATTTTCTGTTTTAAGGGAGTATGGATCATTATTATCATTAAGCAGATATTTCTCAATTTCAGTACACACATTGCATTGATGAGAATCCGTGCATGAATCACAAATAAATGAATCATAAAAATCAGATAATACAGGAAAATCAACATCATCAGACAACTTAATAATATTATCCTCAACTAAATCAGTTATTAAGTCAATTTGAAAAACAGAATGATCCTCAATAGGATGCTTTATAGCATCTAAAATGTTGAATCTAACCACACTGTCTCCAAATTCCATAGAAAGTGTTCCTGCATGCACATCTATCTTTGTTCTAGCTGTTTTTAAGAATGGTCTACCTAAAATTATTGGAGCTTTATTGGTGGAATTCTCACTTTCCATATCTAGAACATAAAAATCTGCAGGAAAAATTTAATCATTAACTTTAACAAGGACATCTTTAATAATTCCTGCAGGATGTGCAGAGCTTTGATTTGCTAATTGTATAACCACACCTGTAGTTTGCAAAGGTCCAAGGGAAAGTGAAGTAAATACAGTTATAGGCATAACATTAATAGATGCACCTAAGTCTAGCATGGCATTTTCAAATTTGTTATTTCCTATTATGCATGGAATGGTAAACGTCCCAGGGTCTTTACATTTTTCTGGTATATGTGACAAAGGTTTTTCAATTAATGTAGACACATTTCTACTTATATTAATCCTTTCATTGCCTTTTAGTCTTCTTTTATTAGTGTATAGTTCTTTAAGGAATTTGGCATATCTTGGGATTTGCTTGATGGCTTCTAATAAAGGTATATTTACCTCTACTTTTCTAAATGTTTCCAAGATCTCCTCATCCATTTTCTTATTTTGTATAGATTTTTGTCTTTGTGGAAATGGAAGAGGGATATGTTGCTTATCAGGACCAGCTGTAGAAGGAGGATTTGTAAGAGATATATCATTACTATTATTACTTGAACTATCTAAAACTTCTTCTGCATGTTTTTCTGTGACAATAGTATTTTCAGTTTGTTGTTGTTTTTCTGGTCCATGGATAGCTTTACCAGATCTTAAAGTAATTGCACTTATATTTTTAGGATTGAAAATTGTCTGAGCGGGTAACTTATCTGAACCTTGAGACTACAAATGGTTTAAAGATGTAGCCAATTGACCAATCTGATTTTCAAGAGTCTAAATTGTAGCCTCAGTTCTTTTTTGGAAGTTCAGATTATCTACTGACATTTGCTTCATCAATTCCTCTAAATTTAATTTCTCAGTGGAAGGTGTAGCTATTTATGTAGCTTGTTGTTGTACATGAGGAGGTTGATAAGGTCTGCTTGGTCCAGTATTTGCCTGAAAAGGTGCATGAGGTTGTTGTGAAGAATTCCCCCATCTTAAATTAGGGTGATTCCTCCAACCAGGATTATATCTGTTAGAAGAAAGATCATAATTATTATGTTGTTCTTGTGGCAGTCTATTATTATATAAGTTGGCAGCACATACTTGAGGATTTTCATCGGGAATTTTAGCTTCCTGCAGTGAAGGACAACAATCGGTATAATGATCTGATGAAGTACAGATAGAACATACCTTAGCAGGGGTTACAGGTTGTTGTTTTTGAGACACAATAATATTTTTCATAAGTGTTGCTAGTTCAGCAAATTTACTTTCCCATTTTTTATCTCCATCATTAGTAGTTTCAATTTCATGGACTCCTCTATTTACTACCGAATTATTTGTAGTGGCATGTTGTTGAGCATTAGTAGCCATGTTCTCAATTAAAGTTTTTACTGCATTTGTAGTTTTATTTTGCAAAGCACCACCACTAGCTGCATCAACCAAAGTTCTATCCATTGGATTAAGACCTTCATAGAAATATTGTATGAGAAGTTGATCCGTAATTTGGTGATGGGGACAACTAGCACACAATCTTTTAAATCTTTCCCAGTATTCATAAAGATTTTCCCGGTCATGTTGCCGGATGCCACATATTTCTTTTCTAATTGAGGAAGTTCTTGAAGCGGGGAAAAATTTTTCAAGAAACATTTTCTTTAGGTCATTCCAACTTGTAATAGAGCCAGGAGGAAGGTAAAATAACCAATCCTCAACGATATCTACTAGGGAGAAAGGAAAAGCTTTAAGTTTTACATGTTCTTCTGAAACCCCTTCAGGTTTCATGGTAGAGCAAAGGATATGAAATGCTTTTAAGTGTTTATGAGGATCTTCACCTGCACGACCATGAAACTTTGGTAACAAATAAACTAAACCAGTTTTAAGCACAAAAGGAACATCTTCCTCAGGATATAAGATGCATGATGTTTGATTAGTGACATCTGGTGTAGCTAGTTCTTTTAATGTCTTTTCAGCCATGTTATGCAAATACTCAGAAGTTGAAGGTTTAGTTTCACTATTTATACTATTAGCTAGAATATTATTATTATTATTATTATTATTATTATTATTATTATTATTATTATTATTGTCTAATAGTTTCTTAGATGATCTAACTAATTGATGAAATGTTCTATCTATTTCAGGATCAAAAGAATATAGTGGTTCGGGATTAGATCTTGTCATGCACAATATATCTACATATATTGTAACAAAATACTACAACTATGTAATAAAAGGAAAAAGTTATCATTTTAATTATGAAATGTTTAGAACATATATTTAAAAATTTAAAGATTTTTTATATTTATATTTTTTTTCAATGGTTGAAAATGAGATTATTAGAAAACAAATAAGAATATAATAAAGTGGAAATTTTATTTTTTTTATTTTTTTATATGCTCACATTCAACCAAACCTGAATATCTTCAATACACCTACAAAAAAATGTAAAATATATTAGATAATTGAATGTAAATAATTAGGACCAAAGGTCCCCGGCAACGGCGCCAAATTTGACACGCTGTCATTGTCGGCTCAAATAAAAAGTTAAATTAATATAGTATAAGGTGAACAACCTTAGTCGTTTCTCGAGGACCTTAGTTCAATTAGTTACACTCAATTTAGTTATAATAAAGGGGGGTTTGTGTTGAGCTTGAAGGGAAAATTAAGTGATTATATGATAGTGTAAAAAGTAAATTTATGAGTAAGAATAATCAAATTTAAAAACAACCAACCCAAGGAATTAATAAATCTTTAGTTAACTAATCGTTGATCACAAATATGATTAAATATAATTAATTTCTCAATCTTGAATCATTTGGAATCCCTAAATGATTATATTCTAGAAAATCTTCTAGAATTGAATTAATGAACTAATAAGAATACCCAATCGATATATTCTTATTAATTACTAAAATAACTTTAAAACCATAATTTGATTGAGTTAAGAAACTAAATAGAAATCCCTTATTTAGTAACTTAATCTTTGTTCTCAAATTGATTATTGATTAACCAACCAACATCAGTTTAGATTATAGATTGTTTAATTATATACCAATCGGTTATACACTTAAATAATCTACCATCATAAGTGCTTGAGAAACAAAGAAAAGTAATTATCTTCAATCAAAATATTAAGAGCAAGAACTCAAAGTTAACATAAAGAAAAATTAAATTCCTTGAGTTGATTTTAAAAGATTAAGCTTCCATGATAATTTTTAACAATGAAAGCTAATATTAAATTTACTAAAACTTTGATTATAAAAGTAAATAACAAATAATAAAATTAACTTACTTGATATTGAGGAAGGGAAATGAAAACCATAACTTGAAGGATGGAATATAGAATAAGGAGATAAAGCAAGAGAAAGAACTAAAACTTAAGAAGCTAAAGCAAAGATATAGAATTGTAATGAAAACTAAAGCATGTATTTCTTATGTATTTCTTGTGTATCTTCCTTACAACTTCAAGCATCTATTTATAGGCAAGATATGATGATACTATACATTCATTTTCTGATTATTAATGCATTTTTTCAACATTGGTGGGCTTGAAATTACAATAATTCAAAAGAAGATAATGGTAGGTGTTGAAATTCATTCTCCTCTTTATCTTCTCCACCTTGCGAGTCCAATATGACCTTCTATATGGCCGAATTTTGAAAACCCTTCAACATGAAAGTTGTAGATCTCTGTCCTATTGAGAATTTGGCACAAGAATGAGGTCATTTAGACATCTAGAGATCCAGATATGTGTATTTTGGTGAACTATGTCAATGTTGGTGGGACACATGAGGGCTGATTGATTCAAGATCAATTTCTTTATTTTTTCAGATGCAAAATAACCAAATTTGATCATCATGATGTAACCCTCTGTCTTAGCGTTCCATGGGCTCCAAGATTAGCCCATTTGGATCACAAAAGCCCAAGTTATGGCCAAAATAAGGCAAGATACTCAAGATACATACAAAAAACGAAAATTGAAACATATATACATAATACTTCAATTTAACTAAACAACATAAAACTTAATTAAAATACTATTATTAAACATAGTAATTATATAATAAACCCCAAGTGTAAAACTATAAGAAGTGTATTAAAATTGATTTATCAAGGAGTTGATGGAGTTAAGAAGAGAGAAGAGGGTGACAGAGAACAAAGCAACGTCTCAGGCTGAGGAGACTCATCACACTTCCAGGAGAGAGGAGTCCATCACTCTCCAATATTCAAAGATTCCCACCTACGAGGAGCGAGACTAGACTCATGACTCTGGAGATAGAGTCATTGGAAGAAGGAAGGAGCCAGCGGTGGTGACCTCTGGGATATATAGGCTCAACATTCCTTTCTAAAGGAGGCTCATGAGTATGCCTATTCCCAAGCATTTGCAAACAACTCAACCACTCTTGATCGGGAAATATAATGGAGAGACGGACCCCACTAAGCACCTTGATGCTTACGTGTATGAAGCCATGTATCCGGGAGCTAACGAAGATGTAATGTGAAGAATGTTCCCACGAACACTGATGGAAGAAGCCCTTAGCTAGTTCAAGAGTCTACCATCAGGTTTGATAGACTCCTGGGAGGAAATGGTAGCCGTGTTCGAGAGCCATTTCATTATTTTTAGAGATATTCCCAGGACTTCTCATACCCTGGCCCAGATCAGGCAAGGGGAGAATGAAACTCTTAAAGAGTTCCTGAAGAGGTTTTACAAGGAGGCGGCTATGGTGCCTAACCTCACGGAGGCCATTCAGCTCCATATTGTTGTCAAGGCTCTGCAGCCTGGATTAGCCTTTGCCCTGTCTCTAGCAAAGAGTCCTCCAACAATGTTTGAAGAGTTCTAGAGGAAGGCCTCGAAGTATATGGGCATAGAGATGTATTTGGAGGCCACAACAGCTAGGCTCAAGCCATCAATGCCTTCCCCTCAGCCATGGAGAGATAAAGAGAGGGTGAGACCAGAGAGGCATGTTTAAAGAGATGATTTCAGAAGCCCTCGACCTCAGCAACAGGACAGGCGTGTAGCCTCTTTCACCAACTATACCCCGCTGAACTCCAGGCATTCATAGATTTTGAGGGAGGTCGGATGCCCACACTCAGCGTGTATGGGATAAGGAAGCCTGCTCCAATGAGACAGCCTGGTAATCCACAAAAATACTGTGGTTTCCACGAGTAGGTGGGCCATACCACGATTGAATGTAAGGCGCTGAAGAACGCTGTGGAGACCCTTATCAGGGAGGGAAAGCTAAAGCAGTACCTTTTCAAGAAGAAATCCTTGGATGAACAAGACCGGATTGAGAAAAGAGGAAGAGATCATGACGATGAGGGCGACGATGGTTGTAATCCGGTCAGAAGGTTTTCAGCTACTGAAAAATAGAAGGGAGCTATTATCAACGAGGGCGCTCGGTAGGACGGCATGCCCCAGCAGCAGAGGCAAGGCCGACGCGAGGTGATTGATATGATCGCTGAAGGGTTTTCTCGGGGTGGAGCGTCAATCACAGCTCACAAGAATCATCACTGAATGATTCTATCTGTACAAGGGAAGCCTAGGGATAACCGCCCTTTCAGAGACGGGGTGGTGGCACTGGTGGTGTCATTTACAGATGATGATTTTGGCCCAACCATCCCAGGAGGTGATGACGCAATGGTTATTATCGCTGTGATAGCCAACAAGGACGTAAAGAGAATCCTTGTTGACCAGGGAATTTCCTGTGATGTTATTTTTTACAATTGCTTTAAAAGAATGGGTTTTAATGATTCAGATTTACAGCCTTACACATAGGAACTCATGACCTTTAGCGGAGCAAAGCAACCCACCAAGGGGTATCTCGACACCCTTATTTCCTTGGAAGGTGAGCCTAGAGCAAGAACGGTAAAATCCAGGATCTTGGTGATCGATGTGGAGTCGCCCTACAACGGCATAATAGGTCGTCCTACATTGAACGCCATGGAAGCAATTGTATCTACTCCATATCTCCTTATCAAGTTCATCGATAAGGACAATGACGTATCTTCCCTTCGAGGTGATCAAGAGATGGTCAGGTACTGCTACAACCTGAGTCTAAATATGGTGAAGCTGGAGGCTTTCAATAAGAAGAGGAAGTTAAACGATAGAGGAACGATGACTGGGTCTGTTAGTTTGATTAAACTTGATCCCAGAGCGGAGTTGAAGATCGATCCGCTCAACCCCTCAAAGCCCACACCGGATGGAGGTTTTAGGGACGTTGTCTTAGGAGATTCCCTAGAAAAGGTCAGTCACATCAGTGATAAGATGGAGTCAATAATGAAGCAGCGTCTGCTCGCACTCCTCCAAGAATTCAAAGATGTTTTTGAATGGACTGCTATAGACATGCCTAGGATGGATCCAAATTTCTATTGTCATAAGCTATCTGTCTATTTAGAGACTAGGTCGGTCGCCCAGAAAAAGAGAAGATTGGGGCCAGAGAAGCAGAAGGCAGCTTGTGAGCAAACGAAAGAGATGCTAAAGGCCAGATTTATTAGGGAAATCCACTATTCTTCATGGGTATCCAATGTAGTAAGGGTTCAGAAGGCTAACGGCAAGTGGAGGGTGTGTACTGATTATGTCGACCTCAACCGTTGTTGCCCGAAGGACCCATATCCTCTCCTAAATATTGATCACATGGTGGATGATTCCTCTGGTTATCAATACCTAAGTTTCATAGATACATATTTGGGTTACAACCAAATTTCAATGTGGAGGGAGGATCAGGAGAAGACAGCCTTCGTTAATGACCACGGTATTTTTTGCTACACCCTCATGCCTTTTGGTTTGAAGAACACTGGGGCCACCTACCAGCGCATGATTAACAAGGTGTTTAAAGGCATGCACACCAAGCTGGTGGAGGTGTACATTGACGACATCATAGCCAAGACCCCGGCTGGAGGTGATCATATTGAAGATTTTCGCCAGGTATTTGCACGCTTAAGGTAGTATAACATGAGGCTAAACCCGTTGAAGTGTACTTTCACTGTCCCAGCTAGGAAGTTTCTGGGTTTCATGTTAACTCAGCGTGGCATTGAGGCAAATCCAGGGAAGTGACAGGCGATACTAGACATACAAAGTCCGAAGAACCTGAGGAAGATGCAATCTCTGAATGGAAAGGTAGCAGCATTGGCTCGATTCATGCCTAAGATGGCGCATAGATCTCTTCCCCTATATAAAATGCTAAAGAAATACAAGAAGTTCGAGTGGGGACAGGAGTAAGAATAAGCATTCCAGGAGCTTAAGGAGGTGTTATCGAGTCCCCCGATCTTAGTAAAGCCGGACCCCGGTGAGACCCTCATCTTGTATTTAGCTATTTTGAATGAAGCTTTGGGAGTAACATTGGTCAAGGAAACCCCAGAGGGGTAGAGGCCAATATATTTCACTAGCAAGACGCTACAAGGAGTAGAGGTCCGGTACCAGAAGATTAAGAAGGCCACCCTTGCAGTTGTTTGGGCTTCATGATGGTTAAGGCCGTACTTCCATACACACCTAATTTTGGTGAGAATGGATTTACCACTCTGGTCAGTACTAAGCAAGCCGGACCTTGCGGGCAGGATGATTAAGTGGTCAATCAAACTTTCAGAGTTCGAGGTTTCTTACGAGCCACGAGGAGCTATTGAGGCCCAAGTTCTAGCTAAATTTGTTATGGAGTGGACAGGGGCAGACGCAACCACACCTCGCGTTCACTGGACCGTCTATGTAGATGGGTCATCGAATAGTAAAGGATGTGGAGCTAGCATCGTCGTGGAGAGTGATAATGGTGTGTATTTAGAGATCTCTCTTTGATTCAATTTCAAAACCTCCAACAACCAGGCTAAATATGAAGCATGTCTTGCCAGACTCCGAGTTGCGATCGACATCAGAGCAACAGAAGTAACCCTTTGCAGCGACTCATAGCTGGTGATATCGTAGATTCAGGGTGAGTACCAAGTCCGTGAGCCTTAGCTCCAGCTATACTTGAATTGTGTGAATAAGTTGAAGGAAAGATTCTCTGTATTGGAGTTTAAGCATGTGGCTAGGGAAGAAAACACTAGGGCGGACATCCTCTCGAGGCTTGCTAGCATGAAGCAGCCTGGAAGCACAACCACCGTGGTCCAAAGCACTTTATCATTGCCCAGTATCCCTTTGGTCGTTGAATGCAATATCGTATCGACCCTTTGATGAGAACTCGTGGGTGGTTCCCTATATACGATACTTCGTGGATGGACAGCTTCCCACTGATGACTTGGAGAGAAAGAAGCTGAAAAGGGAACTACCTTACTTCACACTGATTGATGGAATGCTCTTACAGAGAGGGCTTTCTGTACCTTACCTTAGATGCTTGAATGAGAACAAGGTACAAGGTGTGCTGGAGGAAGTGCATGAGGGACAGTGTGGACACTACACTGGAGGAAGAAGCTTGATGAGGAAGGTTCTCTGGGCGGGCTTTTGGTGGCCCACAATGAAGAAAGACTCCATCGAATTTGTAAAGAAGTGTGATCTGTGTCAGAGATTTTCCAATCTTTATCACATACCGGCCCAGGAACTTTCTTCATCAGTCGTGCCATGGCCCTTTCATCAATGGGGGCTCGATATCTGATAAGTCTTGAAAAGACTTAATTAATTCTTCTTTTTATTTGAATTAATTCATTGTTTAGTGATTAGTTTACCCTTATTATTTAATTAATTACTAATAATTTATAATTTATTTAATTATTTCAAAAGTGTTTTATTTATGTAAGAAAATGGTTAAAAACACTAATTAGTTAAGAGTTTATGATTATTTGTAATTCCATTAAGCAGCCAGCATACAAACGCTGGGCAAATTAGTTGTTTATTGATGCAGGAAAAGGATCGCTCAAGCCGAAAGGAAAAAGTCGAACGAGATTTGGAAAATCCGAGTGAGATTTCACAAAACCGACTGAAAAGACTTCTCAAAAGGTTGACTGGAAGGAATTAATGAAAATCCGACTTGAAAGACTCCCAAGATACCGACTCCAAAATAGAACAGGGAACCGATTGAAACAAAAAGAAGAACTCGAGTGTCAATTTCAGAGTGCTGATTAAAAAGTCAATTCGCTCAAGCGAGGGTCAACATTCATTCAATTGAGCAAGTTCGCTCAAGCGTGATCCCAAAATATCACTCTTGCCCAAGCTTCTTCATAACGCTTAAGCGAGAAAGCAACTCTGCAGTACATATCTCAAGTTCGCCCAAGCGAGAACACAGTTCGCTCAAGCGAAAAGGCTGATATTTAAAATAGTGATTGTTCCCTCCAGAATCTGCTCGGCACTGATGTTATTTCCTGCTGCCGTCTCTCCTACTTCTGCACCTTAGTAATGAAGTAGTGAGCTGTTAATTAGTTGGTGTTGTGCTGTGATTAGCTAAGGATGAGCTGTAACTTGTTAAGATTTGAGCTGTAATTAGTTAAGTTATTCTGTAAATTATGTAGTTAGTTAGTTTTAGTCGTTAACTTAAGTCTTCTAAGTTATTAGTTAAGTTAGTTAGTTAGGTAGATGCCTATATATATGTTTGTACATATTCTGTAAGAGACAGAGACAGATTCACATAGAATACATAGAACACGATTCATTCAAAACTTCGAACATCTCACTACTTCATTCTCTCTCTCTAAATCCTCTCCTCCATGACGTTCCACAATCCTTCAATGGAACCGAAGTCAATGGAGTTCTAAATCCCTAAGGTTAGGATTGCGAAGGTTAGCAATGGAATCTTGAAGCTGTGAGCGAGGAAATTGACTTCTAGATCCTGAGGCGAACAAGCTGAGGAGTGTAGCAGTCTTGCTGGATTGACAAATCTAGAACTGATGAAGAACTTCGCCAGTGAGGAATCATGGTTGAAGCTTAGGTAACTTCCAGCTTTCAAACTAGTTCAGGCCTAATCAATTTAGGTGAATAGTTAGAGTTCAACCTCCAATTTCGCATTAGATTTTTAGGTTAATTGAGCACTTAAGGAATTAAGGTTCGATGCTTAAGGATTAGTGTTTTTCACCTAAGGAATTAGGGAATAACCACAAGCGGATTGTCCTCTGGATTATGAAGTTCGATTATACTTCAATTGCATGTTTCTTGAGGAAATTGTGAACTGAAGCAATCCTAACCTGTTTTCTATTAATCACCTTTCACATTTCATCTTAACTCTGTTTCTAGAAATACAAAAATAACTATAAAACATTAAAACAACCAAAAACCGAATGAACTTTGTGTGCTTGTGTTGGTTCAGCTTGTACTAGTTCAAGATTGAGGTACTTACCACAATCCCTGTGGGACGATCAAATATACTACAATTTTAACAACTGGTGCGCTTGCCAAGATATAAATCTGAGAGTCATAATTTTTAAACAAAGATTTTCACACCAATTTAATGACTCGGGATTTTAGCAACAAGTTAATGGCGCCGTTGCCGGGGATTGTTGAGTAATATCAACAATCCTTGGACCGGTACTGACTGAACCATTTACTTTGTTTGCATTTATTACGTAGTTTCAATTTTGTTTTTAGTAGTAGTAGTTTGTTGTTTTCGTGTAGTTGTAGTCGTAGCTGTGTATCGTTCTTTTGTGTGACATTTGTTGTATGCAGTCAAGGAGCAGAGGAGAGCCTTTCTTCTTTGATCCTGACATCGACTTGTTAGAACGTAAACTGAGAAAAGAGAAAAAGCAAAAAGAACAAAAGAAATGGAACAGAGGAGAGTTACATTAGGTGACTACTCCAGGCCGACTGAAGAAGGATCGCAATCTAGCATCCTTAGGCCACCAATTTCAGCAAATAACTTTGAACTTAAACCAGCTCTACTGCAGTTGGTAAGAAATGAACAGTTCAGAGGAAGTGAGGTTGAGGATCCAAATTTGCATCTAGCAACCTTCCTCCAAATTTGTGATACAGTAAAAATGAACGGAGTCCCTGACGAGGTAATCCGACTGAGGTTGTTTCCATTTTCTCTAAGGGACCGAGCAAAAGCCTGGTTGCAGAGTCAACCGAGAGGCAGTATTTCCACATGGGAGGACTTGCAAAGAAAATTTTTGATTAAATACTTTCCTCCTTCTAAGTATGCAAAGTTGTGCAATGAAATCACGTGTTTCCAACAACGAGAAGGTGAATCTTTGATGGAAGCATGGGATCGGTATAAAGAGAGTTTAAGGAGATGTCCTCATCATCAGATTTCTGATGTGCAACAGGTAACTATTTTCTATAATGGTGTCAGGCCAGCTACCAGGGTCCTGATTGATGCCTCAGCTAGAGGTTCATTAACAACTAAAACTGTAGAAGAAGCCATAGAGCTGATTGACGTTATGGTTTCTAATGAATGTCTGATTAGTGAAAGGAGCCAAGTCCCAAGGAGAGGGATATTAGAACTAGAAGCACAAGATGCTTATCTGGCTCAGAGTAAGCTGATGACTCAGGCTTTGGAGAAACTAAGTATACAGATTTCAGAACTCCAAAAGCTGAGTCAAGTTTCTATGATCAGTTGTGACTTTTGTGGTGGAGACCATGAGAATGGAATGTGCCTTCCGAGCAAGTGAACTATATGGGGCAGCAATAATATCAAAGGAATTATCCTTCTAATTCCTTTAATCCTAATTATAGGAGTCACCCCAATTTTTCCTGGCAGAAAGGTCCACATTTGAATCAAAACATCCTACAAAATCAACCCACAAATAGACCACAACAACCTTCTCACCCTCCTGTTAAAGAAAAGTCAGAACTTGAGAACGTACTTTCTCAGTTCATCCAGGCCACTCAGGCCAGTTTCAAAAATCAGGAAGCGTCCATAAGAAATCTAGAAAATCAAGTCGGACAGCTTTCTAAGCAATTAGCTGAGAGGCAAGTAGGCAATTTCCCTGGAGATACCGAGGTAAATCCAAGGGAACATTGCAAGGCTATAATCACTAGGAGTGGAAAAATTATTTCTCCATCTCTGAGTCAGGAAATAAACGCAGAAAAAGATAAAGAAAAAGAAATAGTGCAAGAAACCGAGCAGGTCAATAATGAAGCTGAAATTGAAAATGAAACAGAAAAAGAAAAAGAAAATAAAGTCCACCAAAAGAAAAAGAAAAAGGTTTATTTGATTCTGGAGGAAGCTTCTAAGCTGACTCCTGAAAACTGAGAAATGCTCCATTTCCACACAGGTTTAAAAAGCAAATAGAAGAGCAGAAGTTTGCTAGGTTCTTAGATGTATTCAAGAAACTTCACATAAATATCCCTTTTGCCGAGGCATTGCAGGAGATGCCTTCCTATGCAAAATTTTTGAAAGAGCTATTGTCTAAGAAAAGAAAGCTTAAGGGGGATGAAATGATTGCTCTCACTCAAGAGTGCAGTGCAATCATTCAAAAGAAACTTCCTCAAAAGCTAGAGGATCCTGGATCTTTTACAATACCATGTGCAATCGGGGATATTCATGTAGGAAGTGCTCTTTGTGAACTAGGAGCCAGCATAAATCTGATGCCTCTATCTTTGATGAAAAAACTGGGAATTAATGACCTACAACCGACTCGCATGTCTTTACAGTTGGCTGACAGGTCCATTAAATATCCCCAAGGGATGCTGGAAGACTTGTTAGTTAAAGTAGACAAATTTATCTTCCCAGCAGATTTTATAGTGTTGGATATGGAGGCTGACCGAGAGATTCCTTTAATCTTAGGTAGACCTTTCCTAGCTACCGGCAGAGCATTGATTGATGTAGAAAAGGGTGAACTCATGCTGAGAGTTTAGGAGGAGCAGGTGACCTTTAATGTCTTCAATTCCATGAAACATCCGACTGAAAGGATGGATTGTTTAATGATTGAAGAGATTAAAAGTTACCAGACTCCAATGCTTTTAAAAACTGAGGAAGAGGCTTTACGAACCTTTTTGGAGGATGACTTTGACTCCGAGACTGAGGAGTTAAATGACTCTCACTCAGAAATGCTGAACCTACTGAAAGTATTGGAAGTAGGTGATTTTGAAAAAGAAAAGAAAAATAATTTGAAAATTACTGAAGCTGAGAAAGGAAAGGAAGTTTCTGAAGAAAAATGTGATTTAAAACCTTTACCTTCTCATCTAAAATATGTTTTCCTGAGAGAGGACGAAACACATCCTGTCATTATTAATGCTGACTTAAAAGAAGAGGATGTGGACAAATTAATAGGGGTTTTAAAGGCACATGAATCTGCGATTGGCTGGAATATTTCTGACTTGAAGGGAATCAGTCCATCATTTTGTATGCATAAAATTCTGATGGAGGATGATTATTCCCCTGTAGTACAGCCACAACGCAGATTGAACCCCATAATGAAAGAGGCAGTCAGGAAAGAGGTGGTCAAGCTTCTTGATGCAGGAATCATTTATCCTATCTCGAACAGCGCTTAGATCAGTCCAGTCCAAGTGGTGCCCAAGAAAGGAGGGATGACAACTGTTAAAAATGAAAAAGGTGAAGTCATAGCTACTAGACTGACCACAGGATGGAGAATGTGTATAGACTATAGAAGGTTGAATGACTTCACTCGAAAAGACCACTTTCCTTTGTCGTTTGTTGACCAGATGCTTGAGAGACTATCGGGTCATGAATACTATTGCTTCCTTGATGGTTACTCGGGTTATAACCAAATTGTGGTTGACCCAAAAGATTAAGAGAAGACAGCTTTCACCTGTCCATACGGAAGTTTTGCCTATAGGCGCATGCCATTCGGTTTGTGCAATGCTCCAGCAATCTTTCAAAGGTGTATGCTGGAAATCTTTGGGGACATGGTGGAGAAATTCATTGAAGTATTCATGGACGATTTCTCTGTCTTTGGTAGTAATTTTGATACATGCCTCAGCAACCTATCTAAGGTGCTGGTGAGATGCCAAGAGACTAACCTCGTTCTTAACTGGGAAAAATGCCATTTTATGGTTAAGGGAGGGATAGTCCTTGGCCATAAAATCTCTGCTGAGGGCATTCAAGTAGACCGAGCCAAAATAGAAATCATTAAAAAGCTTCCTCCTCCGATCAACGTGAAAGGAGTGAGGAGTTTTCTAGGTTGTGTTGGCTTCTACAGAAGGTTTATAAAAGATTTCTCAAAAATAGCTAAGCCTTTGACCGACTTGCTTGTAAAAGATCATGTGTTTGTGTTCAATGAAAACTGTGTCAAGGCTTTTGAAAAATTGAAACAAAGTTTGACTTCAGCTCCAATCCTTGCAGCACCCGATTGGTCTTTACCATTTGAATTAATGTGTGATGCAAGTGACTTTGCAGTCGGAGCTGTACTGGGTCAGAAAAAAGGAAAATTAACCTATGTAATTTATTATGCTAGTAAAGTGTTGAACGAAAATCAAATACATTACACCACTACTGAAAAAGAAATGCTTGCTGTGGTGTATGAATTTGATAAATTTCGTGCTTACTTGATTGGGGCCAAGGTCATTGTATATACAGATCACTCGGTAATCAAGTACTTACTAGCTAAGAAAGAATCTAAGCCGAGACTGATCAGGTGGGTTCTATTACTCCAGGAGTTTGACTTAGAAATAAAAGATAAAAAGGGAGTAGAGAACTCAGTTGCCGATCAACTGTCTCGTTTGGAAGGTGAATCAGATTCTGTTTTAATAAAAGAAGAATTTCCAGACGAGAGGTTGATGGTAATTATCACTGGGCCATGGTATGCTGATATGGCCAACTTCAAAAGTGCCTCGGTGGTACCTGATGGCTGGACATCCCAAATGAAGAAAAAATTCTTTCATGATAGCAAAAACTTCCTTTGGGATGATCCATTTCTGTATAAAATAGGAGTAGATGGAGTGATAAGGCGATGTGTGCCTGAATCTGAGCAAGAAAGGCTCTTGTGGCATTGCCACGACTCCTATTATGGAGGTCATCATGGTGCCTCCCATACAGCAGCAAAGGTTTTACAGAGTGGCTTTTATTGGCCAACTATCTTTCAAGATACTAAAGAATATGTCAAAAGGTGCGATAAATGTCAAAGGAGCGGAGGTCTCTCTACTAAAGCTGGCATGCCTTTGACAAACATTTTAATTGTGGAATTATTTGACGTCTGGGGTATCGACTTTATGGGACCATTTCCAAAGTCGTTCTCCAACGAATATATACTTGTTGCTGTAGATTATGTCTCCAAATGGGTGGAGGCAATCCCGACCAGAACCAATGATGCACATGTGGTGCTTAGGTTCATTAAGAAGAATATTTTCTCTAGGTTTGGAGTTCCGAGAGTACTTATTAGTGATGGGGGTTCACATTTTTGTAATAAAATAATGGAAAAAGCCCTGTGTCACTATGAGGTTTTACATAAGATATCCACTCCTTACCATCCACAAACTTGTGGACAAGTTGAGCTATCAAATAGAGAAATCAAGAGAATTTTAGAGAAAGTGGTCGGGAAATCTAGGAAAGATTGGTCGGTAAAATTAGATGATGCATTGTGGGCCTACAGAACAGTCTTCAAAACTCCGATTGGCATGTCCCCGTATCAATTAGTTTACGGTAAGGCTTGCCATCTCCCTGTGGAGTTGGAACACAAAGCGTGGTGGGCCACAAAGCTATTAAACATGGATTGTGACCAATCCCAGGAGGAAAGAGTTTTGAAACTCCATGAACTAGAGGAATTCCGACTCAACGCTTATCAAAGTGCCTCCATTTATAAGGAGAAAATAAAGAAGTGGCACGATAAGTGGATCAATAAGAAGGAGTTTCAGAAGGGTGATCAGGTTTTGTTATTCAATTCCTGACTGAGACTCTTCCCTGGAAAGCTTAGATCTAAGTGGTCGGGGCCTTTTGCTGTAAATGAGGTTTTTCCTCATGGTGCAGTTGAGCTGAAAGACCCGACCACCGATCGGATTTTTAAGGTAAATGGCCAGCGACTCAAACTCTACTTTGGAGGAGAGTTTGATAGGCAAAAAACCTCCTTGTTACTGTAGGCATCTTCTTAAGATGCTAAAAGGTCAAGCTAGTGACCTTAAAGAAGCGCTCTAGGGAGGCAGCCCTACGTTCTGAATGTTTTAGTTTGTGTTTTGTGTCGAATTTAATAAAAATTTAGTGAATAAAGTTTGAATAAAATTTTTGAAGTTTTGAAGAAGGAAGTTCGAGCTTGATTCTTCTATTTCGCTCAGGCGAAGTACTTGTAGTTTAGGCGAGAAGCTGCTGCTGTTGTTTCACACTTAAGCGAAAGTTTATTGAGCTTGAGCGAGAGTAGTACACTCGGATAACTGTTACTCACTCTTAACCCTTTTTCCTGACTGAACTTCACTCGTCATTCTTCAATAAATTCCAAATTTTGATGCGAATAAAAAGGGTGACTTTAATAAATGATTTCTAATTGTTGATTTAATAAATGGGTCAGATGATGAAGGGTGATTTAATTCACTCATCCTTTTATCACTCGGATTCATCACTCATCACAGTCAGTTTTGTATCCATTAGTCTCCTATTCACTCAGTTTATTTTCTTGTCAGTCTTGTATTCACTCGGTCTTCCGTTTTCTCATTCATCCACTCGGCTTTCTCACTCAGTCTCTCATTCCCTTGCCCGATCTCTTTCACTCATTCTCCATTCACTCGGTCACTCTTTCATTCTTCCATTCGTCACTTATTCACCCGAATTTGTTGCACTCATTATTTCATGAATGCTTCGTCTTCCGTTTTTCTTTTTCATCCACTCAGTATTTTCATCCACTCAGTTTCCACTGTAGTTGTCCTTTTATCCACTCAGTTTATCTCCTTCTCCTTCTGTCTTTCACTCGGGTTTACTCACCCGGTCAGTCAGCCATGCTTTCGATTTCTTTTACTCGTTTTTCCATTTTTCAACCACTCGTTGTTCATTCATTCGTTTTTCATTTTTACCCGGTATAATCAACTCAGTATTCATCAAGTTAATCTCAGCTTTGCTCTCATTTTTCTGTTCGTCTTTCTAGTTACTCATTCCTTCTTTGCACTCGTTGTTTTGTTTACTCTTCCGCTTGTCCTTTTTTATTTGTCTTTTATCACTCGGTATCTTTCTCCATATTCACTCGGTCATTTTCTTTTCACTCTTTTCACTCATTCACTCGGCCTCTTCCTTTGCAGTTTTCCATTCATTGTCTCCCATTCGATCACTCGGTTTTCATTCATTCGTTCACTTTAATTCACTCATCCGTTATTCACTCTGTCAATCTCCCACTCATTCATTCTTCCACTCGTTCTTCCGTACACTCTTCCAATCGTCATTTATTTCACTCTTTCTTTCAGTCAGTCTTACCTTCACTATTCTTTCTCCCACCCGCTTTTCTGTTTACTCGCATTTCACTGCAGTTGTTTATTCGTCTCTCATGCACTCTACTTTATTCATGCATTCTTTCATTTGTTCTTGTATCCATTCATCTTTCATTCACTCAGGATCATTTCTATTCAGTTTTCATTCACTCGGGATCCTGTATTCATTCACGTGTCATCATTCCATTTGTTCTTCCACTCACTCTTTCATTTACTTACTGCTTTCATTCGCCCGTTCCTTTTCATCGTTTGTTCATTCATTCGTCTTCTTCATCACTGTCACTCATCTTTCGTGAATCCACTCGGCATCTCTTCCCACTCTCACTCGATCTTCCACGTATTCAGTATGTGAGCCAAGTAAGAGTGTCTAAAAAAAAATATAATAATAATAAATATATAAAATAATATATATATTATAATAATAATAAAGTAATAAATAAAGCTGGAGCATACTTACGCGTTTCTTAGTTAAGTGACTTCAACAGTGTAAAAACCTTTCAGTTTCCAAACCCTAAGTACCTACGCTGAAACTTGGGTTGAAGACGAAAAGGCACTTTCTGATTTCTAAGAAAGGTACTATCTTTCCACTCATTTCACTTATTTCGTTCACTTCTAAGTATATGCTTAGTATTTTCTTGCTTCTTTGTTAATATTCTTCCACTGTTCATAGCCATACATCTCACATTTTTGGTTTGCTGTGTTCGTTCTAGATTTTGGTACTTATTTTCATTTAGGTTGTTTCTCAGCATTCTTGTATCGTTAGCCATGAAAAGAAGATCACAGAGACTCCTGCAAAAACCTAGACCAAATTTTGTAGAAGGAAGTGTGAGAAAAAAGCAATTGGATAACGAAAAGGAAGTGGCAACCATAAGTATATCTGATTCTTCTGAACATGCACCCAGTCCAAGTCAAGCTGAAAGTAATGCATCTCCTTCGGTTCAGAGAAATGCATCCCCTGCAGTTGAGAGAAATGAATCGCGAGAAGTTGAAAGTGTTAAGGCTGCTGAAGACTATGCTATAAAGTTTAAAACCAGAAAGTCCGAGCGTCCCAGGCAATCTGCAGGAGCCGGTTCTTCTTCTTCTGACATTTCTATGGTGTTGCAGGAATTACAGGTCATGAAGAAGATGCAACTTGGAATTTATGATTGGGTCTTGAACCACGATCTCATGCTCAGAAAGATTGCCACGAAATTAAGGGTAGAGCACACGGCAGAAATAGGAGCCCCACCTGACAGAGATGCGTGGTTAGCTTCCATTGGATTCACTATTCCCTCACAGGACGTATCCCAAGCAGCTGACCTCTCACCACCTTCAGAGCAGGACAAAGAGAATGAAGATCAGGATGATTGAGTTGTTGCTATGTGTTTTTATGATTGTTTTATGTAATAGCTTGACATTATTTTAAGTGTTTCCTAAACAATGAATTCTCTTTTATTTTAGTTGTAATGAAATTTTCTTTCTTTGTTAAAATTGCTTGTTTTATTCTATTTTTCGGTTGTATCGGTAAATCCATGCATCTCAATCCGACCACGTGTTTTCCATCCACATCCACTCAGGTAAAAAGGGAAGTATTTTTCCGACTCATTCCTTAATTGATATTCTGACTCATTAATTGCTAAAATATGTTTATTGTTTAATTTCAAACCCATCTTAATAAGTTAAAGTTTGCTGATTCTTAAGCTTAGTCGGATAAATTAACTGATCGGTTTTCTTTAACTCATGATCTCTGACCATAACTAATTTTTATCATTAATTAATTGTTTACTCGGTATGCTAGTTAGCAATCTGAATGTATGATCTTACATTAAGTTTGGGGACATGACTGGCTGATTAACTATTATTTTTGTAGCTTTTGAGCTTATTTTATTCTTTTCCGAGTGAACTTGCACGCTAGTTAGTGAGACAGAATTTGCTTCAGTACTTGCTAATTGATTGTATGCCAGCCAATCGGAAATGATGAAGGCCTTCTTTGTTAATTCAGCCAGGGCCAAAAAGTAGCCTTCCTAATATATTTAATTCCCCCTTTGACCCAAAAATTATGTTTGAGCCTGAGACCCTTTTATTCTGTTTATTCCCCTAACGTTACAAGCCTATTTATCTCGAAAAAAAAAACCGACTGATTTACCCCTGGATGTCCCACTGATGAATTGCTCAGTCTTACTTATTGCTAGGGACTAGCAAGTTCTAAGTTTGGGGATGAAGAGTGTGCCTAGCATCAATTAAGGACACACTCCGACCTTGGTTATAGATGAATAAATAGAGAAATGAAGGGAAAAATAGAAAAGCTGAAAAAAAATAAAAAAAAATCAGCAAGGAAAAAGGTGCAAAGCACCGATTGAAAAAAAAAATATGATCAAAAAAAAAAGATGGAAATAAAGAAAGAAAAGGAAAAGTCTGAAGGACTGAAAGAAAAAGAAGGTGCAAAGCACCGAAAGTGTTAAGTTAGCATTCACTCGGAAAATAATGGAGCTTGCTAAGTAGAGGCAGTTAAGTTAAAATTTGAGTCAAGGCATCAGTGGACACATCTTGTAACCCGACATTCACTCGGAAAACAATAATTGAGCCTGTAGCCCAGCCCCATTATAAGCTTAAAAAGCCCTTACTGATCCGATTGTGTTGGTATATGGCATGAAGTGTAGAACTGTTACAAGCCTATGTTTATCTAACAAGTATGCAGGTGATGAGTGCATTCTATTTATCCTATACACCGAGAGAAGAGTGAAACACCGACCCAGTAAGGAAAGCATCAGCAGCTTGTTTCCCAAAGGAGGTGTAAGTTATTATACTTTTAGAAATTGCGAAAAGAAAGCATGGTTGGTATTCAATAATTATAGCATGAACTAAGTTAAGGAAAGGTTGATTGTGTTAAATAACAACTTGTTAGTTAATTAATCTGAATAGTTGCTTGAGGACAAGTAAGTTTTAAGTTTGGGGATGTGATAAGTCTTGAAAAGACTTAATTAATTCTGCTTTTTATTTGAATTAATTCATTGTTTAGTGATTAGTTTAGCCTTATTATTTAATTAATTGCTAATAATTTATAATTTATTTAATTATTTCAAAAGTGTTTTATTTATGTAAGAAAATGGTTAAAAACACTAATTAGTTAAGAGTTTATGATTATTTGTAATTCCATAAAGCAGCCAACATACAAACGCTGGGCAAATTAGTTGTTTATTGATGCAGGAAAAGGATCGCTCAAGCCGAAAGGAAAAAGCCGAACGAGATTTGAAAAATCCGAGTGAGATTTCACAAAACCGACTGAAAAGACTTCTCAAAAGGTTGACTGGAAGGAATTAATGAAAATCCGACTTGAAAGACTCCCAAGATACCGACTCCAAAATAGAACAGGGAACCGATTGAAACAAAAAGCAGAACCCGAGCGTCAATTTCAGAGTGCTGATTGAAAAGTCAATTCGCTCAAGCGAGGGTCAACATTCGTTCAATTGAGCAAGTTCGCTCAAGCGTGATCCCAAAATATCACTCCCGCCCAAGCTTCTTCATAACGCTTAAGCGAGAAAGCAACTCTACAGTACATATCTCAAGTTTGCCCAAGCGAGAACACAGTTCGCTCAAGCGAAAAGGCTGATATTTAAAATCTCCAGAATCCGCTCGGCACTGATGTTATTTCCTGCTGTCGTCTCTCCTACTTCTGCACCTTAGTAATGAAGTAGTGAGCTGTTAATTAGTTAGTGTTGTGCTGTGATTAGCTAAGGATGAGCTGTAACTTGTTAAGATCTGAGATGTAATTAGTTAAGTTATTCTGTATATTATGTAGTTAGTTAGTTTTAGCCGGTAACTTAAGTCTTCTAAGTTATTAGTTAAGTTAGTTAGTTAGGTAGATGCCTATATATATGTTTGTACATATTCTGTAAGAGACAGAGACAGATTCACATAGAATACATAGAACACGATTCATTCAAAACTTCGAACATCTCACTACTTCATTCTCTCTCTCTAAATCCTCTCCTCCATGACGTTCCACAATCCTTCGATGGAACCGAAGTCAATTAAATCCCTAAGGTTAGGATTGCGAAGGTTAGCAATGGAATCTTGAAGCTGTGAGCGAGGAAATCGACTTCTAGATCCTGAGGCGAACAAGCTGAGGAGTGGAGCAGTCTCGCTGGATTGACAAATCCAGAACTGATGAAGAACTTCGCCAGTGAGGAATCATGGTTGAAGCTTAGGTAACTTCCAGCTTTCTAACTAGTTCAGGCCTAATCAATTTAGGTGATTAGTTAGAGTTCAACCTCCAATTTCGCATTAGATTTTTAGGTTAATTGAGCACTTAAGGAATTAAGGTTCGATGCTTAAGGATTAGTGTTTTTCACCTAAGGAATTAGGGAATAACCACAAGCGGATTGTCCTCTGGATTGTGAAGTTCGATTATACTTCAATTGCATGTTTCTTGAGGAAATTGTGAACTAAAGCAATCCTGACCTGTTTTCTATTAATCACCTTTCACATTTCATCTTAACTCTATTTCTGGAAATACAAAAACAACTATAAAACATTAAAACAACCAAAAACCGAATGAACTTTGTGTGCTTGTGTTGGTTCAGCTTGTACTAGTTCAAGATTGAGGTACTTACCACAATCCCTGTGGGATGATCAAATATACTACAATTTTAACAACTGGTGCGCTTGCCAAGATATAAATCTGAGAGTCACAATTTTTAAACAAAGATTTTCACACCAATTTTTCATCAATGGGGGCTCGATATCCTGGGTCCATTCCCAACAGCGCTTGGAGGTATCAAGTATCTTATAGTTGGGGTGGATTATTTTACCAAGTGGATCGAAACAGAGCCTGTAGTACACATCACTTCAGCTCAGACATGACACTTTGTATATGAGAATATTACAGCATGATCGGAGTCCCAGGACGGATTGTTATAGAGAACGGCACTCAGTTTACTAACAAGAAGTTCACAGAGTTGCTTGAAAGACTAGGGATAGTCCAAATCTTCTTATCTGTTGAACACCCTCATTAGAATGGCCAGGTGGAGGTAGCCAATAGAGAAGTGTTGAAGGGACTTAAAAAGCGTCTTGGTGAAGCAAAGGGCAGATAGACCGATCAACTGTGCCACGTTTTGTGGGCATATCGCATGACACCCCATTCTTCCACCAATGAGTCTCCATATGGTCTTACTTATGGAGTCGAGGAGATGATTCCAGTGGAGCTCCAGACTAGATCAGCAAGAGGTTAGGCGATTAAAGCAAAGGCCTCCCTCCGATACAACAAGCGCGTTCAACACAAAGCGTTCAACACAGGAGAGCTCGTTTTAAGGAAGGGAAGTGTGGGAAATAAGTTTACTCACCAAGGGAAGTTAGCACCGACTTGGGAAGGACCCTATAGAGTGTCTGAGGTGGCTGGCAAAGGGCCATACCATTTGGAAGAACTCGATGGCACACCGATCTGCAACAAGTGGAACACTCAAAATTTGAGTATTTATTACAGCTAGTTGGTAAGACAGCGTGTACTCTTTTTCCTTACTTGAGTTTTTTCCCAATGGGCTTTCTTAAGAAGGTTTTAACGAGGCATGACCCCATCTACACTCTTTTTGTAATCCATATTCAATGTAATGAGAATGCAATTCATGAACATGATGCCTTCACTATTCTTTTTTATGTTGCAATTTGTAGCATTACCCCAGTGTATCTGGAGACCCTCAGGACGGATGATCCCAATCATCCAGTCTGTGATTGGTGATGTAACTCTTCGAGTAGAATAAAGGGTGCAGTAGGATCAGACCTCTTTTTGAGGCTGTACCGAACCCCTTTTGAAGACCTGGGTTGTAGGATTGAACCAAACCCCAGGAAGAGGGCGCAGTAGGATCAAACCTTTTCCAAGGCTGTACCGAACCCCTCTCGAAGGCTCGAATTGTAGGATTAAACCGAACTCCGAGTATGACTAGTAGGTTTAGCCAAACGTCAGTGAAGACTCAATCATCATCCTTATGATTGATGTAAATTTCCCCCAGGATGGATGATCTCAATAACCTATTCTATGAGTTAACGATGTACCTCCTGGCGCAGACAATTCCAATCGCTACTCTTTTGATTGAAGGTCCAATCATCATCCTTATGATTGAGGCAGCTTCTTGTAGGACGGATACGCCTATTCGATATTTCTATCTTAAACGATATCACTCTACGAGTAATTCAATAGGTTTATCTACTATCAGAATGGACTAAATCCCCCATCCCTAAAGAGTTAAGGGCATCATCCTATAATGGATACCCATCCCCCAACACACTCATACTTGGGGATAATATTCGTATGTATGATTTTCTGTTCTATAATCTATTCATTTCAAGTCTGATCTAATTGGTCTTCTCCGGGATATCTACTGCAACTTGATCTTAAGCTATCTACCCAGAACGGCTTAACGTATTTTACAAAGGTAAAAATTTCAACAAGCTCATCGAAAAGACTTAAGAGTTATGTGATATTTATCAGAGGCAATATTTAAAATCAAAATTCCATTCTTTCAAGGTAAAGTTTGTATAAGCAATATAGTATTTAATTAAAACTGAAGCTGATCTCGACACACACAAACACAAATAAAAAGTAAAAATTTAAGGGGCTGAGGGCTGATCTTCCTTCCGGCTGGTCTCTTCTCCTTTGTTCTCTTACCCAGCTCCGACTTCGCCTTTCTCCTCCTAAGCAGCTTTGCCTCCAGCCTTGCCATTGCTTGTCCCTTCACCTCCAGACTCACAAGTGATCAGAACCAAGAGAGAAGGCCCCATGGATTGATCTTTGGGAAGAGGAGGCAATTCATATACAGTGTTAGGCGGATCCTCATGACGTTCATCAACAACTGTGACAAGCTTTCTCCCATGAAACTCGTAGAACAGATTAATACCATTCAGATTGAGTTCCACTCTGGGATTGTGATAATTTATTTGACGCACAGCTAGCCCAAAGGAATCCTCAGCGACTTGAACACAAATTTCAATTGCCTCATCAGCTCTGGCAACTACAGCGGCCAACTTCGCCCTCAACACAGCGTCATCATCATTTGGGCTCGATAGTTTCAAACTTTCAATCTCCATGAGTAGCTCCTTCTCCCTCTGAGCCCACTCTTCAGCTTTCTTCGAGTGACTGTAGGCTTTGGCCTTCAGTTCCTCTTCCAGTTTGGTTGTCTTCTCCTTTTTGGTGCAAAGGCTCGCACAAAGATCGAAAGCATTCTTCTTCTGCTCAACTAGTTTACCCTCTAGGTCCTTCACTATAGCTTTTTGAGCCAGGATCTCCACATGCATGCATTCCCCATATTCTCTTGACTTCAAGAGGCGATCTTCAGATAGCTTTAGAGTGGTTTTGTCCTTTTCAGCAGCAAGGTTCAATTGCTCCACCTTATTGCTTAACCTATCCACTTCGACAGCATCGCCGGCTAGCAGACTCAGCGATTGAAGAAGTCCAGAGAGTTCAGTAATTTGCCACCTTACAACCTTACAAGCATCTTTAATTTCCTTTGGCTCAAGTGTGGGCCTGAGCCTGTACATCGGATCTGGAAGCGAGGCCGGTGTGGGACCCTGGTAGGAGAGATAAGGAGTCAGGAAGAAGGCTATGGGAGCAGTATTGGAAATCGGAGGCTGGAAGACTCTAGAAAGTATTCCTTGATGGAGTCTGGCGGCGACCTCAGCTACGCCCGACATCTCCACAGCCTTTCCTTTGGAAGCGCCCATCATTTTCAAACCTCCTAGAGGTTTTTACTTTTTCTGAGGAGGAGAAGAGGAGATATTTATACCTGCAACATCATTCTTTATCTTCCTCCTTTTCTCCCTGGCCTTTGGTTATTCTTTAGTTGGGGCGGGATTCGTCGATCCACCAGCAGTTAGTGAAATCTCACCATTTGTTGCGGAAGTCAGGATGATGGACTCAGAAAGGAACCTTGAGGAGTTCCTCTTCACCTGGACATCATTTTCCGCCGTAACGGATTTTCCACCGGCCTTCAGAGACTTCAATTTATGCATTTCGGAGGATTTGTTTTCTATTTCACCTACATAAGTAAAAACATCAGACATATGGTAAACAATTAATACAATCAGGAAGAGCGATTAAACAAAGCAGCAGGGAATTACATAAGTATTCATTATGGATAAAATCCGAACCCAGGAGGCGCCTGCAGGAGAACGCTTTGTTTTGAGTAGTGTAAGCTTCCAGAGCAAATAACACTGTCGCTGATTCTGGAGATAGTTCGGCTTGCTCTGTGTAGTAGGCTTGGGAGGTGAGAAGAAAATGTTCATGGGTCCAGCTTAAAGGAAATCTATTCAAACCCTCTTTATTATCCCAGAAAACTGGTTTGTTGGGTTGAATTTTTATTCTGGTGTAGAAAGATTTAAAAGACCGTCCATCCACTTTGGCTGAGTCGGTGAAGGATTCAAAATTTACGAAGGAAGAAAGAGTTTGGAGCGTTATTAAGCTTATGCTGCCCTTTTTGTTGGTCTCCGAACTACTTGGGTATAGTAGAAGAGCATGGCTACTGTGGGAGCGAAGTTGAAGTAATCCCCCAAAACTTCTAGAGCTTGGATTAGCCCCCAACCATTAGGATAAAGTCGAGAGGGCGCGCCATCTAAAAACCTCAGCACACCCATTTAGAATTCTGTGAGAGGGAAGCGAACATCGAGGTTATGGAAGACGAAATCATGCATATAAATAGAGCATTTGTCTAGGACGACATGACATATCCGCTCTGTGGGCAACGGTGCAAGTACCATAAACCTCCCTTTTAGCTTTTCCTCAGCGTAAACCCTGAATCGTGGCGTTAGTTGGGCTCCATCCTCCCTCACATGGTGAGAGACCAATTCTTTGATTTTGTCTGCCACCCAACAGTAAGGATATTTGGCCTGCAGATCCACCTAGTTTATCCGATGTGCAACAACGTTGCATAATCCATCGGCCGTTTTCAGGACAACTTGCTCTCCAAAGGTTTCTTCTCCAGACATCGTTCAAATGGTGTGGTTAAAAATTCTCACTCTACGATAAAAGGTCACATCGTCATAAAGGTAACAATCATTACTCACCTTGCTATTGAAAGAGCGGCCGTACTCAGAAGATGATTCTGAAGAGGGAATAACCACCCTCCGCCATGAGTAAGATATTGATCCCCTCTCCGAGTGACGTGGCCCAACTCCGGAAGAAACCACTGGGATTCTTTCCCCTTGATAGCCGAAGGTTCGAGAAATGAGTCTCCCCTTCCAGGATTAGGGTTAGTGCAATTCTGCCTAGTGCGCATATTTGCTAAAATGTGGAAAAAAGAAGAAGAAACTAACAGAAGGATAAAATGTGGTTACCTAAAGTTTGGGAAGGCTGGGAGACAAAATAGATTCATCAGGAATCACGTTGGGAGTTCTTCTCAAGAAATTTCTATAGAGTTTTACTAAGCTTGAAGGCAAATGTGATTTCTGAAAGTTGCCAAGTTACCCCTTTTATAGGTGACGAAAGGTTTCGATGGCCAGCCGAAGGTTGTGTCGTATACTTCAAAACAAGATTTATCAAGGTTAAAATGACTACGTCGTTTTATACACAGAGGCGCGAAATGGTGACGATTCGCCAAAGAGTTTTGAAAGTGGGCCCAAATTTTCAAATTTCAGGCCCAAAACAGCCCCAGTGACGGTTACAAAAATACACATGTTCAAGGTAATACTGACTTACGTGTTAAGAGCATTTATTGCTCAATCATTCGAAGCGCTTACACACGTCAACAGTCATAAGAGTTACGAATTCCAAAAACTCTTGGGATTCCCTACACTACGAATCTTTATCCGAATCTGTTGTGAGAACATTACGAGAACGGTGCCTTCACTCATAGAACGGCCCAACTAGCAGTATGTCAGCACGAAACTTGCATGCGTCTTGGCAAAGCATTTTTCCATATTACATCGCCATCCAGACCTCTTGCAGACAACATAGCTTATATAAGCAACTTAACAGTCCCTCACACAAGCTAGGGGACAGATGATCCGGTCTAGATACCGGTCTCCAGACTAGGATGTTATCGTATCTGTTCTGTAAGGTAAACCAGTATCACAAGTTAACTTCCGTACTATGAAATACTATGTTAGACGTTCTCCCTACATCGGTTTTCCCATGATAACGCTTAGAACATTGGATAGCCTAGTTCGGTCTCACTTCTCTATTACGCATAACCGCTCATGTATACTTTGAGAGAATAAATGGCTATTCCACTTCTATATTGATACCCTGCACGACATAAGGTATCTACGTCACCTATTAGAAGGTACAAAGTACAGCTACAGAGGTAATCTATAGGAAATCAGGATCATCCTCATTCTTGTGTCAAAATCATACATTGAGCGTTGAACTACTCTCAATCATACACTAAACACTGAACTACCCTTCTCCTAGACCACTTGTGCCTAACGGTTCATTTTCCATGCTCAATTATAAATAATATATTCTCATACACATGCAAGGTTACGTTGTTCTTACTCTTATCACACTATTGCATTACTCAAGTATTCTTTGAGTTCTTATTCATTCCACTAACTTGAGCGTCGGAAATCTTCGCAGGTTACACCACCTTTCGCCCCCATCAACGCGAAAGCTTGGTGTGAAGGATCTCCAGGACAACAAGACCGGACTCTCCCACTGAGAGGTCAGATTATAATACCGGATACCCACTGTACCGGTGTACAAACACTTAAATCACCAACTTTTGTGGCTGGTTCCCAGTCCGGATCCTTGACCCCGGACTAGACCAGTTCACCTTGATTTATGGCTTTGTGATTATGTGAGATTGAGAGGTTAATGAGGTTATTATAATAAAATAAAATGGATTGAAGATTGATAAAGATTGTTGATTGTTGTTGGAAGATTTTAGAGGAAACCCTAAGTGTTAATGATTTTGGGGGTTTTAGTTTAGAATGATGGGTATTGATGATATTACACTCTAGAATGAGTTTTGTGGTATATTGAAGTTGGTTTTGATGAATGACAATATTAATCTTGTAATAATGTTAGTAAATCATTGGTGTTCCTTAAGATGATGATCATAATGAAAGATGACTATGAGTGATAGACCAATGGAGTGGAAATTGATACAATGAGGTTTAGGACCATGATAAATATCATAAGAGATTGATAGTTGATGATGGTCTTAAATAGAGCCAAGAGGCTTATGATGAATTGTAGTGATGGTTAAATGATTCATGTGATGATTTGGAAGGCTTATGGAATAGAGGTAATGATGTTGTTGTGTATAGTTAGCCCATAAGACTTAGAGAATCATGGTTTTGGGCAAGGAATTCCCGAAACCTAACACGATGGTATGAATTGGTGTTTAAACGAATTTAGGACTTGATGATGAGTTTTAAGAAATGATGCCTTATGTGGCTTATCAATTTCATGTGTATATATATGTGTTGTTGATAGGATTGTATTCCGGACGATGATACGGAATGATTGAGGCAGTTGCATTGCGTTCTTCTCTCGAGGTAGGAGAGAAGTTTACATTTTAAATTGCATGAGTGGATAACTATTAATTATGTATATGTATGAACTCATGGAATGCCTTGCCATGAATATGTTAAATGTTTGAATTGATGATGTGATGAATAATGGCTTGGCTTATGTTGAATGATATGGAAATATATATATATATATATATATATAATGATGATGAATAATTAGTTATCCCTTTTGTTGGACATGAATTGATGACATAGAATTATAGATGGATGAATTTCCTAAAGTGTGGAAATATATTTATGATGATTATGCCTATAGATATGTGTGGTTGTGATAAAAAATAGCTTAGAAACCCCCTCACATAGTTGATGAATTAGAACAAGAGTGGAGAAGTATAACTTGTTGGAGTAGGCCTAAGGGTGTGATTTCATCCATGTATTAGACCAATTTTACAAAGGATAAAGTGTGCCATGTGATAATGAGTGAAAAACTTAAGTGCTGAGTGTATGATGGTTAACTCTCTCAAGCGAGTTGGGATCTCACTCAGGCGAGAGTCCCCTGCATCAGAGGGGTGGCCTCTGGCCCAATCTCGCTCAGGCGAGATGATGTTTCGCTCAAGCGAGACACGTGTCTAACAGGGGGATGCCTACTGGATGAATCTCGCTCAAGCGAGTGTGGCCGCGCTTGAGCGAGCGGGATGGAAAAGTGGTTCTAGACAGATCTCGCTTAAGCGAGTGATGAAGCATATGGAGTCTCGCTCAAGCGAGCGAGCAGGGGATCGATACTGGAGTATTTTTGCCCGAGTGAGTAGCTGGCCTTGGGAAGCCTCACTCAAGAGAGCGTGTGAGGAAATGACATTGGAGGAATTTCGCCCAGGCGAGCGTGGCTCGTTTAAGCGGGTGGCGATGATCTCGCTCAAGCGAGTAGGGCCTCGCTCAAACGAGTTACCCAGTATGAAATTTTAATCCATTTCCTATGTTTTGGGCTTATATTGGACCCCTTCCTTGTATTGTGAGACATTTAAGGGAATGTACAAGGGATATATAATAATGATATAACATGGTGGTGATTGGAATTGATGGATACACTTAGGATGATTTAACCATGATATATTCACCCCAATAATGGGATATGAGAGAATGATAATGAGACTTTGGTAATGGGGTTATGAGATATACCCTAGAGTGATTATGAAACCAATGAGAGAATAGTTAAATGACGTAGTATTTGTTATAAATCGATGAACTGGAGATGATAATTGTAAAGTGTAATGATGAATGATGTTGTGGATCATTTTCTTGAGTAAGGGATGATCGTTATTATTAATAAATTATCGTATACCATTCTGTGTGATACAAATATGATCTTGCATGTGTGGCTTGAATTATATTAATGAAATGTTGTGAATGTCACACCAATATATATAGATGAAACAACGGTGATGAATAATGAGATGAAAATCCACTAATTGATTATGTGGTGATATTGATGAATAATGGATAAATGTTAATAATCTATGTGATGCCATTGTGGTTGATTGAAAATGTCAACTTGCATGTATAATATATGATATATTGAGATGAAAATGCCATATATAAAACATGAAAAACAATGGCTAAAACCAACAATGATGAAATCCACTAAGGTGTGTATGGTGGCGTTAGTGGTTATGATGATGATGTTTGATGAGTGGCATTTAGGATGCACAGTGTGAGAAATGCATTTGATTTGCATTGCATTGTATCCATGGCATATCGTACGCTATCTATGTGGAATGTTAGAGGTTCCACTAGGCGGGCCTAGTGGGAGGCGACCCAGTGCACTGGTATATTGTTGTATTTCCCTAGTGATTCTGGGAATCACGAAGCTGTCCATAGTTTGGTGACGAGGCACCCTATATGGCGGGCCCAGTGGGCGAGAAGCTCTGTGATGAGAAAGTACCTCGGTGTCCGATGGGGCACGGCTCTCTTGATGTGTGTTTAGGAGGGGCCCGTAGCACTTGTGGCGAGTGAGGCCATGTTGTTGATCCGCAAGTCATGGGGTGACTAGTGCTACAGATGGGCGAGAGCGGTTTGGTACCAGTAAAAGTATGTTGTTGAGCATGCATGATCTGAGATATATGTGTACACATTATACTACTACAGTAGGGGCAAAGTAGCACACCTATGCTTGACCCACAATTTGGTGTTTATTCCCACAGTCGGATCCACATTTCTTGTCTATTCCATTGTTCATATGCATTAGCCATAAGAGCATTTGCATATAGCATGGAGATATGCCAGAATATGATGATGATTGAGGTTGTGGTATGGTGATGATGAGATGGGTAATTGAGTACCTAAAAGACCACATAAAATTAATAAATGATATGAATACATAGAACGATATTGAATATGATGATATATGTGATGGCCCGATATGATGAAGGGCATAATTAATTATGATTGATGATAATGATGATAGCCCATGGTGGCTTTGAGAAAAGACCGGAATGGTCAATGATGATGATGTTAGCCCATTGTGGCATTATGATAGATGCGTATGTGCTTGCTTTGCTATGACTTGATTAATAAACATGAGATATGTATATGTTGTTGAATTTATAATTCATGATGATCATTGATGTGTTTAGCAAAGCATACATGATGTTGATATGCATATGCACATAATTTCAATTGTATTTATATCGTCATTTGAAATGTATAACTCACTCTCCCATGTGGTCTACTTTTTAGTACTGATAAAGGAATATCATGGGATGAAGATGTTTGGAAAGTAAAGTTTTGGGAAGGTAAATAGTGGTGCCTTGGCCGGCAACGTTTGTAATTTAATGTGTCGTGTATAAAATGCATATTATGATGTTGTTATTTATTGAGGGTGATGGATGAACTGTGAATATGTATAAATATGGATGATGCATTAATATTGGAAGTATTGGAATTCATACCTATTGATGAATATAAAGATGTTGACTATGTAATCATTTTAGGAATGCATAGGTGTTGATGATAGATGACTTTGAGGATGAATTTGAATATGGTTAATTAGGAATACGAATATTGGAGATGTATGATGCATGACCATATTGATATGTATATGCATGTATCTTAGGCATTGTATGTTCATGAAATTATGTGAAAAGATGATTGATGCTAAATCTCCGAGTCATTAACTTGATGTGTAATTCTCAAAGGATTTACTCTTTGGCAAGCGCACCAGTCATTAAAATTGTATTATATTTGATCGTCCCACAGGGATTGTGGTAAGTACCTCAATCTTGGACAGATACAAGCTGAACCAACACAATGATCAAAAGATTCATTTGATTTTTGTTGTTTTTATACTTTCTATGTTTTTATATTTTTCAGAGACAGTGTTAAGGATGAAATACAATTGATAGAAGATAGGTTAGGATTGCTTCGGTTTACAACTTCATCAAGAAAATACAATTGAGGTTCAATCGAGTTTCAAACATCAAGAGGACAATCCGTAAGTGGTTATTCCCTAATTCCTTAGGTGAAAAACGCTAAATCTTATGCATCAAACCTTAATCCCTTAAGTGCTCGATTAACATACGAATCTAATGCGAAATTAGAGTTTGAACTCTAACTATTCACCTAATTGCTAGGCCTGAATTAGTTAGAAAGCTGGAAGTTACCTAAGCTTCAACCATGATTCCTCACTGGTGAAGTTCTTCATCAGATCTGGATTTGTCAATCCAGCAAAGCAGATCCACTCCTCAACTCATTCTCCTCAGGATCTAGAAGTCAACTTCCTCAATACACCTTCAAGATTCCATCATAAACCTTCGCAATCCCAACCTTAGGGATTTAGAAATCCATCGACATTGGTTCTATCGAAGGAATTTGGAAAGACATGGATGAGAGAGTTTAGAGAGCGAAAGGAATTAGAGAGAGGTTGGAAATGGAAAATGAATTGTGTTCTGTATTATGCTCTATTCTCTGTGTCTGTGTTACACAGTATGTACAAGTATATATAGGCATCTAACTAACTAACTAACTTAACTAATCACTAAGAAAGTTGAGTTAATAATTAAACTAACTAACTAATTACATAATTACGGAATAACTAACTAATTACAGCTCAGCACTTAACAAATTATAGTTTAGCATTAACTAATTACAGCTCAGCACTTAAATTACTAAGGTACAAAAGTAGGAGAGAAGGCAGTGGAAACAGCACTGGTGCCGAGTGTGTTTTTGGAGGGAACAGTCAGTGTTTAAATAACTTGCCTTCACGCTTGAGCGTGTAGGACTCTCGCTTGAGCGTGAATGGCTCTCGCTTGAGCGAGCTCCAAATATGCACTGCAGTATCGCTTTCTTGCTTAAGCGTGATGGAGAAGCTTGGGCGAGGGTGATATTTTGGAGTCACGCTTGAGCGTGAGTTTGCTCGCTTGAGCGTTCAGATTATCCAATCAGCATTCTGAAGTCTCGTTCGGGTTCTTCATACAGTATTCGGTTCCCTGTTGCGGTTGGTGTCTTGAAGCATTTCCCAGTCAGACTTTTGGAGTTTCACTCGGATTTGTGAAATCTCACTCGGCTTTTTGGAATTTCACTCAGATTTTCCTTCTTAGCTTGAGCGCGCCCTGTTCCTGCACCAATAAACACATAACTGCCTAGCATTTGTACGCTGGCTGCTTAGTGAAATTATAAATAATCATAAACTCTTAACCAATTACTATTTTTAATCATTTTCTTACATAAATAAAGCACTTTTAAAATAAATAAATAAAATACGAATTGTTAACTATTTATTAAATAATGAAGCCAAACTAAACAATAATTAATAAATTATGTTAAATAAAAGGTGAAATAATTAAGTCTTTTCAAGACTTATCACATCCCCAAACTTAAGACTTGCTTGTCCTCAAGCAAATACTCAGATTAATTAACTAACAAGCTGTTATTCAAAACAATCAACCTTTCCTTAACTTAGTTCATATTATAATTATTGAATACCGACCATGCTTTCTTTTCATAAATTCTAAAAATAAATTAACTCACACCTCCTTTGGGAAACAAGATGGTGATACATTCCTCTTTGAATTTGTGTTTCACTCTTCTCTCAGTGTATAGGTTAAGCAATATGCACTCATCACCTGCATCTTTGTTAGATTAACATAGTCTTGCAATAGTTCTACACATCATGACATATGCCAGCACAATCGGATCAGTAAGGGCTTTTTAAGCTTATAATGGGGCTGGGCTACAGGCTCTATTATTGTTTTTCCGAGTCAGTGACGGGTTACAAGATGTATCCACTGATGCCTTGCCTCAATTTTAACTTAATTGCCTCTACTTAGCAAGCTCCATTATTTTCCGGATGAAAGATAACTTTTTTTTTTCTTTCAGTCCTTTGGACTTTTTCTTTTCTTTCTTTCCTTCCATCTTTTTCCGATCACAAAATTTTTTCTTGTGGTGCTTTGCACCTTTTTTTCCTTGCTGATTTTTTTCATTTTTCTTCTCGGCTTTTCTATTTCTCCTTTCATTTCTCTAAGTATTCATCTATAACTAAGGTCGGAGTGTGTCCTTAATTGTTGTTAGGCACACTCTTCATCCCCAAACTTAGAACTTGCTAGTCCCTAGCAATAAGTAAGAATGAGCAATTCATCAGTGAAACATCCAGGGGTAAATCAGTCGGTTTTTTTCTAGATATTTAGGTTTGTAATGTTAGGTGAATAAACAGAATAAAAAGGGTCTCAGGCTCAAACATAATTATTGGGTCAAAGGATAATTAAAAATATTAGGAAGGCTAATTTTTGGCCTTGGATAATTTAACAAAGAAATCATGTGTGATTGGCAGGCATAAAACCAATTAGCAAGCACTGAAGCAAATTCTGTCTCACTAACTAGCATGCAGGTTCACTCGGAAAAGAATAATAGAGGCTCAAAAGCTACGAATGTAACAGTTAATCAGCCAGTCATGTCCCCAAACTTAATGTAAGGTCATACATTCAGATTGCTAACTAGTGTGAACACCTATTTCGGTCCAGTCGATCCAAAAGTGAAAGGCATTCAATTCAAGAAAAAAATAATAAAAAAATAAAAAATAAAAAATAATAATAATAATAATAATTTTAAAAAAAATTAATTTTAAAAAAAATTAAAATTAATTAAAAATTAAAAATTGAAAATTTAAATTAATTTTAAAAAAAATGACTCGGAAATGATCATTCCCGAGTGAGATGACTCGGAATGATAATTTCCGAGTAAAGAGAATCCGAATGAGACGTAGCCGAGTGCTGTGTCTCCAAATACGGGGTTTCCAAGTGGGTCTCAAGCGTCAAGATATTTTCAAACAAAAAAGGCTTCAAGAAAAGACACAGAGAAGGCCAATTCCGAGTGAAATTCCAAGTTCTGAGTGAGAAGAAGGATTATCCGAGTGAAAATGTCCAAGTTTCAAAATTCTGAGTGAAAAGAAGGCCAATTCCGAGTGAAATTCCAAGTTCTGAGTGGAAAGAAGGCCAATTCCGAGTCAGAGTGCCAAATTCCAATTTCTGAGTGGAAAGAAGGCCGGATCTGAGTGAAAATGGCCAAATTCCCAATTTCCGAGTGGAAAGAAGGCTGGATCTGAGTGAAAATTGCCAAATTTCCAAGTTCTGAGTGAGAAAAAGGCAGGTTCCAAGTGAAAATGTTCAAATTCCAATTTCTGAGTGGAAAAAAAGGCAGGTTCCGAGTGAAAATTGCCAAATTTCCAAGTTCTGAGTGAGAAGAAGGCAGGTTCCGAGTGAAAATTTCCAAGTTCCATTCTGATTGGATGATGAGACCGACTCCCAAGGTCAGTTCCGAGTAAATCCTTCAAGCAGTGAAGTTCTGTGTCACTTTTGAAGAAATTCCGAATGAATGTTTCAAGCAGAGACAAGATCCGAGCAAAACACCTCTGATTGAAGTAATTCCGAGTGAATGCTTCACATAGAGACAAGATCTGAGCAAAACACCTCCGATAGAAGAAATTATGAGTGAATGCTTCACACAGAAACAAGATCTGAGTCAAATACTTCTGACTGAAAGAATTCTGAGTGATGCCTCTTCAGTCAGAACCGAGTGATGCCTCTTCAGTCAGAACCGAGTGAAGTATCTCCAGTCAGCGCCGAGTGATGCCTCTTCAGTCAGAACCGGGTGAAGTATTTCCAGTCAGCACCGAGCCACTCTTTCAGTCAGTACCGAGTGAGTTACTCTTTCAGTCAGCACCGAGTGAGTCCTTTCACTCAATTTCCGAGCCATTTTTAGCCAATTCCGAGTCATTTTCACCCAATTCCGAGTCATTATTCAACCATTTCAGTCGGTTCCGAGTCATTCGTCACTCGGTGTTTGTATAAACAGCTCCTTTTCCACTCGGTCTTGTGCACAAAATTCACCTTTTCCACTCGGATTGTGGAGAGGAGGTGAAATCCGACCCATATTCCCACCGAGTACCCTTGTTGACTTGGATTTCCACTATCCAAGTGGATCTTTGACTTATGGGGGGCGGCTGACAAAGTGACAAAGAGTAGCTGCCGTCCCCTATAGCTGTCTAGGTACAGGCTGTGTCCAACTCCATCCAGGCTGGTCAAGTGGGGCGGCTGGCAAGGAAAAATAATAAAAAAACCACTTGCCACTGATTGAACCGTCCAGGACCTCTATAAATAGAGAGGATCCTGAAGCCTTCAAGGGGGAGAAAAAAGCCTTCATTGAGAGAACCCCAACATCGTGCAGTCCCCTCTTTTCTCCTCCCAAACGCTGTCCCTCTCTTCCTCCCTTCACTGTCCCCCTCACACTGTCCCTCTTCCTACAAACAACCACACCGTCCCAACATCCTAAAACACCCAATACCGTCCCCTTCTCACTGTCCGACCTCCTCCAAACCTTCACACCGTCCCACTCCACACGGCCGTCCTCCTCCCTGTCCCTCTCCTCTTAGCCCACCACCGTATCCCCTCTCCTTCCCTCTCCTTTCTCCTGCACCCACACCATCTCCTCACTCTCCTCTCTCCACACTGTCCTCCAACCCACCAACACCGTCCCCCTCTCCGTATAACCCATACCATCCAGCTCTCTCTCTCTCCACTAAAACCCACACGGTTCAACCTCTCCTCTCTCCCAACACCGTCCTCCTCCTACCATACAACACAGCCCTTTCTCTCCCTCTAGACACCTTAAAACTCTTGTCAACCCCCCACTGTTTTTCTCCCTCGGTCGGCCCACTGTTTTCACTCGGTATTCATCTTTTCACTCGGTATTCCACTTTTTCACTCGGTTTTCCATCTTTCACTCGGTTTTTCACCTTTTCACTCGGTTTTTCACCTTCTCACTCGGTATTCAATTTTTTCACTCGGTATTCCATTTTCCCACTTAAATAAATTTCTGTTATTTTCTTTTCTTTCCTTTTTACCCCTTCCTAGGTTTGTAATAAATATATAACAAAAAATGAGTGCTTCATACATTCTATTTGGACTAGCATAAAGGTTGTAATGATTATTATTATTCTCATTATTATTGCAATTTTTATTTTTTCTATTTTTAAAAAAAAATAGAGGAGGAGCGAGTTTAACTTGGACGAGACGTCCTGTTAATCTCATGTGAATATTCCGTGTTTATTTTTGTTTATTTTTGTACATTTTGTCATCTCGTATACTTTCTTTTCATGAATAAGTTAAAATAATTATTGGGTTAATTATAATGCGCGCTATCATATTGAGGTAGCCGTTTTTATAATGGACAGTTGTGAGGTGCTAATACCTTCCTCACCTGTAATTAGACTCCCGAACATGGAATTTCATTTTTATAACCAGTGCTTTAACGAAAGGTTTTCCCGATATTTTATCCTAAAAATATTGGTGGCGACTCCCTGTTTTTTTTCTTTTCGAACCAAACTAAAAGATCGTTTGGAGGGTCGGTCGTGCCGCCGCGATCCCGGTCGTGACAGATGGCGACTCCGCTGGGGACTTAGAGAGTCAAGCCAGTCAATTTGATAGCGTATGTTTTATTTAGCATATTAATTATTTAACTTCTTCCTTTATTTTATTTTTTGTCAATGTTTGTATATGGTTTCTGTTTTGTTTGTATTTTATCATTTATATGTCTGTGTGATTATTGAACCCTAGGTTAGACGACTTTGTATATTTGTTCTGTGTTTGTTCTTTATGCAGAATGGGGTAAGCTAAAAGGTATTGAATGCCCTTCCACACACTACACTCATAATTACTTGCACACATCTATGAGTGGCGCCCTATACCCGGGCCCCAAATGAAGCTTAAGTTAGGAGGGGTTGGTAAGGGAATCGTATGGGATGTACTTCCTATCCGGTGTTCATGAGAACCTCAACCAGAGTTTGACGTCTCATGATATACGCACTTAGTGGATTCCCCACTGTTTGCGTCCCTGTCATGGGTAGGATCTTGGCTCTGGTGACCTTCTAGATGTCTAGTGGAAGCCACCCGGTGTGGAGAGTCACTTTTAGACAAGCCATAGGGCCTAGAAAAAACTTTCAACAAAACCCAACCTAGGACACAAAAGGGCAGACTTTACTTTACCTTATGTCATTTTCACTCTCCCTTTTAAATCCAAATGAATGAATTATCTATCCATTGAGGGTACTCTATTTCGAAAACAATGATTCATTTCCAAAACACCCAGTACACTTCGAGTGGATGGATAATTCTCTTTTGATCATGTACCTCCAAGTCCTGAGTTGTAGATTTTCCTGGTCGTCAAAACAAGAAAATCAAAAGAAACAATTTTGGGTCCCTTTAACTGGGGCATCAATGACGATTAAGAAAATCTATGGCTTCTGCAACTTAGACTCGCATGAGTTTTGGAAATCAATGTTTCCCAAAAAAAATAAAAACAAAAACAAATTTTTTTTTACATCACATCTTTGGGGAAAACATGAATTTCAAAACATAACAATAACTGATTCCTTTTCTTTGTTTCGATATTCGTAGGAAACGATTTAGAAATTGGCAGTATCTCTGAGCAAGTATGGAAATTAACATGAAAAATGACAATTATGGTACAGATGTGACAGAGTTGAAGAAAATATTACATCTCAAAGCTAAGAAAGTTGATACAGTTAGTCTGCAAGCACTGGGGAAAAGATTAAGTCTGACTCAGAAGATGGCCCTTACCAGGAAATATGGGAAGATCTTAAAACTATTGGAGGTGGAAGTCCAAACCGAAGCAATTACAGCCTTGGCATAATTTTATGACCCACCCCTCCGCTGTTTCACATTTAGAGATTTTCAATTGGCTCCGTCAATAGAAGAATTTGAACGGATATTGGGGATACAGGTGGAAGGGCAAATTCCCTATCGCCATCTTGACCATCATGCAACAACCGCTTCAATCGCCCGTGTTTTGAGAATCTCTCCCGAGGCATTGAGGAATATGCAAATGAACAGAAATCAAGTTCCCGGGTTCACCCGAGAATTTCTTGAGAAGCACATGCAGATCCTGGCTGATAAAGAGGATCGGGAGGCTTTCATGGATACTTTATCCCTCACTATTTATGGGGCTGTCTTGTTCCCTAATTTAGACAACTACGTAGATTATGATGCCGTTGCTGTCTTCCTGGCTCGTAAGCACCGACTCGAAAATCCCGTCACAGCCATTTTGGCTAATGTGTATTGCACCATGGATTTCTGCCACACACAAGGGGCAAAGAGGATCATTTACTGTTTACCCGTTTTATACGTATGGCTCACATCTCATATCTTCCATCAAATATGTAAAGCCGAGTGTCCGGTTTCTGATTTGAAATTGTGTCAATTGGCCGTGAAGAGTGGGCGTGAATGGGCTAATCACCTCGTAAGCCTTACAGCTGAAAAAGTCAGGTGGTATCCTCAATGGCTAATAGTTGAGTCAATCATCTATAGTTGTGGAGGTTATCCAAATGTTCCTCTCATGGGCACGCAGGGTTGCATCAATTACAACCCTGTTATTGCAAAGCGTCAGTTGGCTTATCCTCTACTCGGGCCACCGAATGAAAAACTGCTCACTCCTTTCGTTTTGTACTATGCAAAAGGGAATTACACATCCGCTGTTCGGGATATAGCCAATGCGTGGAAGAAGATCCATAGAATGGGAAAAGAATTAGGGGCACGAAGCCATGCTGTAGGGGCTGAATATTTTGAATGAGTCCTAAACAGGGCTTCCATTGTAAAACTACCCTTCAAAAGCCCTTCATACCAATCCACGAATAATTTCCCTCCACCAGTCATCATGGAAGACAAGGTCACCATGGCTCTGAAGGCACAAATAGAAGAGTTGACAGCAAAGAATCAGAAGCTAGAAGAAGATCTTTTGAAATGTCAACAAGAGTGCTCCCTTCAGAGGAAGGAGAATTCTGAAGGGAAACATGCTATGGATGAAATGCGAAAGAAGAGGAAGATTGACGAAGACTACAGGGCGAAACAGGACCATTGCCTTCGTGCGGCTAATTCCCATCTTAAAACAAAAGGCCAACAGAGTGATGCCATATTGGCCGAAAAACAAGTCCTGAAAAACATGCTGACACTATCCAAAGAAAAAGAAAAAGAGACCTCGGTGCAAAAGGAAATGCTACAAACCCAGGTCCACAAATTGGAGCAACAGCTTGATGAAACAATGAGGGCTTATGAGCAAGAAATACATGATGAACAGAAAAAAGCCTGTGATGCTGAGCAACGCTGCCAAAAGGCCACACAAGCTTTGGGGATTGAGTTAGCTCAATGGGACGAGGTCGTTCATTTATGGATGGACCGTTTCGCCAAGTTGGCATACATAGCTAATGGAATCTTGAAGGATTTTCCCTCAATGTTGAAGCAGGCTGAAGGCATGGTCAATCCTTTATCCACCCCAAAAGAGATATCATCATTTCTAAATTATTGCCAGGAAAGACTTTGTAAAATGAGGGCCATGATTGCTCGGGCCAGGGATGGTTAAAATGTTGTAATCAAAACTTTCAAGTAATATTGTACCTCTACAGAAGAATGGAATGATGAATTAATCCGCTTTCACAATTGTTTCATGTTAATTTCCACTTTACTGCTTTACCTAGTACTTTTGAACAGGACGTTCTGAGGAACGGTCGGAGAATACGCGCTAAATTCAGAATCGCATCCTGCGTAACATCATTTGTTTTTCTTTTCCTTTTTTCTTTATCTGTTTACTTTTATTTTCCTAACAAAATGTTGTGGTTTCCAGACATAACGGGTAGACATCCTTACGCGACTAGGCTCAATACAAAACTCATGGCTAAAATAAAACAGGAAAATGAGAGCTTGAGAGCTGAAGTCAATCAGCTGAAAGAACAGGTGGCTGAGATTGCCAAGCTTCTTGAAAGGAGAGTCACAGAAGGGGATTCTTCAGCAGGTGTTGAAAACGCCAGACAACGACCATCCACTCCCCAACACACTTAGGGTCCTGCTGGAGGGCCAAGCTCAAACCCTGCTGCGCCTCCCCTAACTATTCACGTTAGGAAATCAAACCCTGCTGACACCCAGCAACCTATCTACATAGATGAAGAAGGTAATACCATACCCTTTCCCCAATATGGATTGCCACCTGGCTATTTCCTACCACTTCAAGAAGAGCCTGATTATCAGGAAACAATCCTTCATACAGCTCAGCCAAACGCTCTGCCCGTCTGGGATCCTCAAACGATTCCAATCCATACACAAGCCGCGCAACCACAAGCTGCTCAAGCAACAGCCAGACCCCACATCTTAATGCCTAATGCAAACCCGGCATATGTCGACCAACTAGTTAGGGGTACTAGTCATCATGTCGCTGCAGGTCCAAGTGCTGCTGCTGCTACCCAGGAGGGAAGGTTAGAGTTCCTAGAAAGGCGTTTAAGAGAAATGGAAAGAACGAATCGATTTGGAATGGGCAGTGCTGCACAACTCTGTCTGATTCCCGATGTTGTCATTCCTCCCAAATTCAAAATGCCTGAATTTGATAAGTATCGAGGGCTAACCTGTCCAAAGAACCATCTTACCATGTACTGCCGGAAGATGGCTTCTCATGCTTCCAATGACCCTCTGCTCATTCATTGTTTCTAGGATAGTCTGGTTAGAGCACCTCTAACTTGGTACAATCATCTTGAACGATCTCATATATGCTGTTGGGAAGATCTGGCAGATGCTTTCATGTAACAGTACAAGTATAATCTGGATATGGCACCAGATAGAGTACAGTTGCAAAACATGACTAAAAAGGATAGCGAGACGTTTAAAGAGTACGCCCAACGGTGGCGAGAAGTAACAACGCAGGTTGACCCACCTCTATCAGAGAAGGAGGTAATTTCTACATTTATTGATACACTCCAGTCACCCTTCTACGATAAGATGATTGGAAGTATTTCCTACCATTTCTCTAACATCGTCACTATCGGAGAAAGAATAGAGAATGGCCTGAGGACTAGGAAGATTACCCGAGGCTCACCTGGGGTTGGTGCAGCAAGAAAACCTTCACTTGGAGAAGGTAAGAAAAGAGAGGGAGAGACTAACCTGGTCTCTCACAACCAAAGAAGGAACCAGCTCAGACCACCTACTCCCATCACCTTTCCGTCAACTTACCATAATGCGCCACACCCATATGTGGCTGCAATTCCAAATTCGAACCCACCACATTTCCGACCACCAGTTATGTGACCACCTGTACCACCACAAGCACCATACCAACCACCGCAAATGAACCCACCGAATCCAAACCTGAGGAGACAGAATAATGATTGCACTCAAGTGCAATTTGATCCAATTCCCATGACCTACACCGAGCTTCTCCCCCATCTTATTGAAAACACACTGGTGGCACCTTGCCCTCTAAAACCGCTTCAACCACCTTATCCCAAAGGGTATGACCTGAATGCGCAGTGTGATTACCACGCCGGTGCACCAGGACATTCCACCGAGAACTGCTTGGCACTGAAATTTAAGGTAAGGGATTTAATCAGAGCTGATTGGATAAGCTTCAAAGAGGGAAGCCCGAATGTGACCACCAATCCTCTGCCTAACCATGGGAGGCCAGGTGTTAACGCTGTGGAAAGAGATGAGGAATGTATTTCCAAGGTTGAGGACGTCCAAATGCCATTGGAAACGATTCACTCCCATATGCTTAAGATGGGATTGATAGAAGGATCATGGGATGAAGAGTGCAATGACCTCCAGTCCGCAAAGGGACTTCCAAAAAACCCTTCAAAGGCTTATGGACAGTCATGTCATAGAAGTTTGCCGGCATCGTGAAGGCAGAATAAATATGGTACAAGAGAAAAGTCAAGTTCGAGCCCCAAAGCCTCTAGTCATATTTTACAACAAAAATGCACCAGTGGCTCTGACTCCTGCTAAAACTATCGTCACGATGAACACGCCAACCCCGTTTCCTTACAAGGATTCACGAGCTGTGCCATGGAAGTATGGCAATGATGTGGTTGTTACTAGTTCTGAGGAAGTTGGTTCTACGCCATCATCTCCTGTCACGAATATTGCTGGAGTTGGGGGTGTCACCCGGAGTGGAAGGATGTATGCTCCCCGAGAACCAAAACTTGACAAAGCTACAGGAGAGGTTAGACCTGGGAAGGGAGAATCCTCTGGTGAAGCAAAGAAGGCTGTAACTGAAGAGGAAGCCCAAGAATTTCTAAGATTCATTCGCCATAGTGATTACCAGGTATTGGACCAACTAAACCATACCCCGACAAAAATTTCTCTATTGTCCTTGCTAATGAGTTCCGAACCACACCGAAACACACTGATGAAGGTTTTGAGTGAGGCACATGTGAAACATGATTTGCCGGTAGATAAGTTCGAAGGCATAGTGGGACATATAGTGGCCAACAACTATCTGACTTTTACGGATGACGAGACACCGGTAGAAGGAAGAGGGCACAATAAAGCCCTTCATATCTCCGTAAAATGCCAAGATCATATCATGGCGAAGGTGCTTGTTGACAATGGGTCGTCCCTGAATGTAATGCCAAAATCTACATTGGCAAAGTTGCCTTTTGATGGGACCCATATGAGACCCAGTTCCATGGTAGTCCGGGATTTTGACGGAACTCGCCGAGAAGTTATGGGAGAAATTGAACTGCCTATACAGGTTGGGCCATGCACCTTTCAAATCCTTTTTCAAGTCATGGATATTACGCCCGCATACAGTTATTTGTTGGGACGACCGTGGATCCATTCGGCTGGGGTAGTCCCTTCCACTCTGCACCAGAAGTTGAAATTCATCATTGACAACAAGTTGGTGATTGTCTCTAAAGAAGAGGACTTGTTGGTCAGCAAACCTGCCAATACCCCGAACATTGAAGCAACTGAGGAAGCCCTCGAAACCTCATTTCAAGCTTTAGAGGTAGCAAACGCAACAAGCATTACAAAGACGTCTTTCCCAAACGTGCCTCTAATGGTTGCAAAGACAATATTGAGAGAAGGATACAAGCTGGGAAGAGGGCTAGGACGAGAATTGGAAGGAAGGACCCAACCTATATGCCTTCCAGAGAACAAGGATAGATACAGTCTGGGGTACAAGCCTACAGCAGCTGACAGAAAAAGGATAGGAGAAGAAAGAAGGGAGAGAAGGATTGCTTGCCTTACCGGTCAGGAATTCAACACTGCTAGAATCCCTATCTGTGACCTCTATCAAAGCTTCAGGAGTGCCGGGATTATATATCCAGGTCAGGTGGCCATGATTGGAGACGGGCCCAGCTGTGATGTGGAATTGGTGCATGCTTGCTCACCTGGTCAAGAACTGGACAACTGGGAAATCATGGAGTTCCCCATAACTATCAATCCTCAGTCAAAGTAATTGTTGTTTTCAAAACTTGTCAATCCCTTTGCTATGCTTAAGGCTTTGGGATCTATTTTGTAATAAGGGCAAAAAAACTTGCTTGCTTATTAAATTAAATGAACACAGTCCAATTTCATACCTCATCTTTGTTCAATCTCTTTGTTTTAAACCTTCCACTTGTTTGTCTTTCTTTGTTTTCATTCATTATAATATAACCCAAATGCTGATCTGAAAGCGATTCTTCTGAGAGTAATGAGAACTCGGTTCTATTTCATGACTCTGATAATCCGAATGATTACACCTATGAGGGGAGTGAGGAAGACTTTGAGCCTTTACCCGAATTGACAAGATTAATGGAACAAGAAGATAAGGAAATTCAACCTCATCAGGAAAAGATTAAGACCATTAACCTGGGAGATGAAGGGGAAAATAAAAAAGTCAAGATAGGTACCCTCTTGAGCGAACAACGGCAGAGTGAATTGATTAAACTGCTCCAGGAATTTCGAGACATTTTTGCATGGTCATATCAAGATATGCCGGGTCTGGATAATAACATTGTGGAACACAAGTTGCCTTTAAAGCCGGAATGTCCACCGATCAAGCAAAAGTTGCGACGAATGAAACCAGAAATGCTTCTTAAGATCAAAGAAGAAGTCAAGAAACAATTCGATGCTAGTTTCTTAGCCGTAGCTAAGTATCCGCAATGGGTAGCCAACATAGTTCCCGTTCCAAAGAAAGATGGGAAAGTAAGAATGTGTGTGGACTACCGAGACTTGAATCGGGGGAGTCCTAAGGATGATTTTCCTTTACCTCAGATTGACGTACTGGTTGATAACACAGCTCAGCATTCCATCTTCTTATTTATGGATGGATTTTCGGGATATAACCAGATCAAGATGGCACCAGAAGATATGGAAAAGACCACGTTCATCACTCTGTGGGGCACCTTTTGCTACAAAGTAATGTCCTTCGGATTGAAGAACGCAGGAGCCACCTATCAAAGGGCAATGGTGACTCTCTTCCACGACATGATGCACAAGGAAATAGAAGTCTATGTGGATGACATAATTTCCAAGTCCAGATCTGAAGAAGAACACATTGCTGACCTGAGAAAACTTTTTGAAAGGTTAAGGAAATTCAAGCTTAGATTGAATCCCGCCAAGTGCACTTTTGGCGGAAGATCCGGTAAATTGTTAGGATTCATTGTAAATGAGAGAGGGATAGAAGTTGATCCTGACAAAGTCAAGGCAATTCTGGAAATGCCTCCTCCTCGTACTGAAAAAGAAGTCTGAGGATTCTTGGGAAGATTGAATTACATCGCCCGATTCATTTCCCAAATGACAGCAACCTGTGGGCCGATTTTCAAATTGCTTCGCAAGAACCAGCCTGGACAGTGGAATGATGATTGCCAGATTGCATTTGAAAAGATAAAGTAGTACTTATTGGAGCCACCAGTCTTGGTGCCGCCTGTTCATGGGAGACCGCTAATTCTATACCTGACCATGCTGAATGAATCCATGGGGTGCGTATTAGGTCAACATGATGAGACTGGGAGGAAGGAATGCACCATCTACTACTTGAGCAAGAGATTTACTGAATGCGAGATGAGGTATTCATCTCTTGAAAGAACATGTTGTGCATTGGCCTGGGCTGCCCGGCGCTTACGGCAATACATGCTTAATCATACTACTTGGCTGGTGTCTAAGATGGATCCCATCAAGTATATCCTTGAAAAACCTGCTTTGACTAGGAGGATTACCCGTTGGCAAGTGTTACTGACAAAATATGACATAACATATGTCACCCAAAAGGCAATCAAAGGGAGTGCGCTAGCAGATTACTTAGCACACCAACCCATTGACAGTTACCAACCAATGCGGCATGATTTCCCGGATGAGGATATTTTGGCCCTATTCAAAGAAGAAGATGGTCTGGAAACCAGATGGATCATGGGATTCGACGGGGCTTCCAATGCGCTGGGACATGGAATTGGGTTTATCCTGATCTCACCTGATAAGGAATTCATCCCTATTTGCGCTCGACTGTGTTTTGATTGTACCAACAATGTTGCGGAATATGAAGCATGTTCTCTAGGAATGCAAGCAGCTCTGAACATGGGAATAAAGGTCCTGGAAGTTTATGGAGATTCTGCTTTGGTTATCCATCAACTAAAGGATGAGTGGGAAACTAGAGACAGTAAACTAGTTCCCTATCATGCTCATATCAAAGAAATGATCAAAGAGTTTGATGAAATTACCTTCCATCATGTTCCACGGGAAGACAACCAAATGGCAGATGCTTTAGCCACCCTAGCCGCTATGTTCGAAGTCAGCAGTGATTACGAAGTGCCTCTCATTAAGGTAAAGAAGCAGCAAGAACCTGCCCATTGCCAGGTCATAGAAGAAGAGCCAGATGGCAAGCCTTGGTATCATGACATCAAAAGATATCTCCAGTGCCAAGAATACCCTGAAGGCATCACGGATAATGACAAACGAACTTTGAGAAGGCTAGTTGTGGGATACCTATTGAGTGGTAACGTACTATACAAGAGGAACTACGATTCCGTTCTCCTCCGGTGTGTTAATACTGTTGAGGTAAACCAGATCATGAAAGATATCCACGAAGGATCTTTCGGAACTCATACGAATGGGCATGCTATGTCAAGAAAAATCCTGAGAGCTCGGTATTATTGGATGACTATGGAGGCAGACTATTTTGCTTATGTACGGAGATGTCATAAATGCCAGATTTATGCTAATCACATTCATGCACTGCCTTCATCCTTAAATGTCTTGTCAGCACCATGGCCTTTTTCAATGTGGGGTATGGATGTAATTAGGCCCATTGAGCCAAAAGCCTCAAACGGTCATCGTTTCATTCTAGTTGCCATCGATTATTTCACCAAGTGGGTGGAGGCAGCTTCATACACCAATGTAACGAAGAATGTTGTAGTCAAATTCGTCAAGCGTGAGCTGATATGCCGGTACGGCCTACCAAACCAAATCATCACGGACAATGGTACAAATTTAAACAACAAAATGATGAAGGAGCTTTGCGAGAACTTTAAAATCTCTCACCACAACTCCTCTCCGTACCATCCAAAGATGAATCGAGCAGTTGAGGCAGCCAACAAAAATATCAAGAAGATAGTGCAAAAGATTGTAGTAACCTACAAAGACTGGCATGAAATGCTCCCTTTCGCACTGCACGGATACCGAACCTCAGTGCGAACTTCAACTGGGGCAACACCATTTTCTTTGGTCTACGAAATGGAAGCTGTACTACCATTTGAAGTGGAAATTCCATCCCTTAGGGTGATCATGGAAGCCAAACTGGAAGAAGCTGAATGGGTCCAGGCCAAATATGACCAACTGAATCTGATTGACGGGAAAAGGTTAACCGCTCTCTGCCGGGGACAGTTATATCAAAGCGAGCATACGAAAAGAAAGTGCGCCCCCGACAGTTCCAAGAAGGGGATTTGGTTCTCAAAAAGATTTTGCCAATTCAAAAAGACGTCTGAGGGAAATGGACACCTAATTATGAAGGACCATATGTTATAAAGAAGGCTTTCTCTGGAGGAGCTCTCATACTCACCAACATGGATGGAGACGACCTGCCAATGTCTGTCAATGTCGATGCAGTAAAGAAATACTTTGCATAACATAATATAAAAAATAATAAAATAATAAAAAAAAGAGAAAAGAAGAAGAAAAGCTCGCTAGGTTGAAAACCTGAAAAGGCGACCTAGGCAAAAGTTAGAGTAGCAAGATAAGCCGAAAACCTCAAAAGGCGGTTCCACAAACTCGACTCTGCAATATAAACCCTTCAAGCCAAAGACAAAGGAGGTCAAAACGGGTATTAGGGTCGTTGTCAAATTACTCCCTCAAAAGCAAAATCAGAGGACGAACACAAAGTCGTGATAAAGGGTCAAGTTTCTCATTGCTCTCAGAAGATCACTAGAGGATATATGAGCCTTCCCCTTTCCACCTGCCTTCCATTCTCTATATCTTATCACATCTCTATGCTTAATATTATTTTTATCTCTACTGTACATACCTGATGTTTATAAATAAAAGTCTCCCTTCTTCCTACATGTGTTCATGACTAAATTTTATGAATAAACAAGTTTTTGCCTAAAAGAAATTTTGAAATTGGAAACGACAGAACGTAAAGTTATAGGGAACAAAATGCATCCTAGCGCCAGAATTCGCTTGGTATAAGCATAACTATCTCTGCTAAATACGCTCGCCAAAAGTCGGAGGATGTTTCTATTTCATCCATGAGTTATCTTAAAAAGCCAGTTGCCAGGGAAGATTTACTTGTAAGTCTTTTTATACTAACTCACTCTTTTGTCAAAGGGACACCAAATCCATCATCCAAAAGCAGGTATTCGCCAAAGTTTTCTCTCAGCAAGACCTATTGTTCGTACTTCAGTAGAACATAGACTGAAGATCTCTCCTGAGGAAAACCGCAAAATGGACTCAGCTCCCTCAACCAGGAAATTTCTTTGATCAGGCTTAAGAGGACTTATCATTTCCCAGTGAGTTCACCATTACCAAACTAGCACCCATCATGCTCCTTTCACTAAAAAGCTCAAACTGGGGCATCTCCCCAGATCTCTCTTCCAAACAAGGGCATCTCCCCAGATCACTTTTCCAAAAATGGGGCATCACCCCAAAGCTCTAGATCCCGGTTAATTTGGACGGGACGTCCTGTTGACCCCCAGATCACTTTTCCAAATATGGGGCATCACCCCAAAGCTCTAGATCCCGGTTAATTTGGACGGGACGTCCTGTTGACCCCCAGATCACTTTTCCAAAAATGGGGCATCACCCCAAAGCTCTAGATCCCGGTTAATTTGGACAGGACGTCCTGTTGACCCCCAGATCACTTTTCCAAAATTGGGGCATCATCCCAAAGCTTTAGATCCCGGTTAATTTGGACGGGACGTCCTGTTAACCCCCATATCATTTTTCCAAAATTGGGGCATCACCCCAAAGCTCTAGATCCTGGTTAATTTGGACGGGACGTCCTGTTAACCCCCAGATCACTTTTTCCAAAACTGGGGCATCACCCCAGGCCTCCTCCTTTCAAACAAAGGGCAATACCCCAAGATTCTTTCAAACCATCTCAAACTGGGGCATCACCCCAGATTTATTCTCTTTCAGTCAAAGGCTTCAGTCATGGCAAGCCGGGGCATCACCCCGAGCTTTTAGGTACAGAGTTAATTCGGACGAGACGTCCTGTTAGCTCCCCCAATTTTCACCCTTTACTTTCCAGTCAACCGGGAGGCAACACCCTCACCCTTTACCTTTCTGTCGCCGATCAAATGGCACCCCTTTACTTTCCAGTCGCCGATCAAATGGCACCCCTTTACTTTCCTATCGCCGATCAAATGGCACCCCTTTACCTTCCAGTCGCCGATCAAATGGCACCCCTTTACTTTCCTGTCAACCGAGAGGCAACACCCTCACCTTTTACTTTTCCTGTCAACCGAGAGGCAACACCCTCACCTTTTACCTTTCCTGTCAACCGAGAGGCAACACCCTAACCATTTACTTTTCCTGTCAACCGAGAGGTAACACCCTTACCATTTACTTTTCCTGTCGACCGAGAGACAACACCCTCACCTTTTACTTTTCCTGTCAACCGAGAGGCAATACCCTCACCATTTACTTTTCCTGTCGACCGAGAGGAAACACCCTTACCCTTTTACTTCCTTAGTCAACCGAGAGGCAACACCCTCACCTTTCACTTTTCCAATCAACCGAGAGGCAACACCCTCACCTTTTACTTTTCCTGTCAGTTCCTAGGTTTTCCCCCTCATCTGATACTTTGACAATGGTGTTCACATCTTTACTCCCTTTCCATTTCAAAAACAAGAAGAAACTTCATGCTCTTCTCATGGAAAAGAAGTAAAGAGGGGCATCTGTGAACACCTATTTCAGTCCGGTCGATCCGAAAGTGAAAGGCATTCAATTCAAAAAAATAATAATAAAAAAAAATAAATAATAAATAATAATAATAATAATAATTTAAAAAAATATATTAATTTTTTAAAAAAAATTAAAATTAATTTAAAAAATTAAAAATTTAAATTAATTTAAAAAAATGACTCGAAAATGATCATTCCCGAGTGAGATGACTCGGAATGATAATTTCCGAGTAAAGAGAATCCGAGTGAGACGTAGCCGAGTGTTGTGTCTCCAAATACAGGGTTTCCAAGTGGGTCTCAAGCGTCAAGATATTTTCAAACAGAAAAGGCTTCAAGAAAAGACACAGAGAAGGCCAATTCCGAGTGAAATTCCAAGTTCTGAGTGAGAAGAAGGATTATCCGAGTGAAAATGTCCAAGTTTCAAAATTCTGAGTGAAAAGAAGGCCAATTCCGAGTGAAATTCCAAGTTCTGAGTGGAAAGAAGGTCAATTCCGAGTCAGAGTGCCAAATTCCAATTTCTGAGTGGAAAGAAGGCCGGATCCAAGTGAAAATGGCCAAATTTCCAATTTTCGAGTGGAAAGAAGGCTGGATCCGAGTGAAAATTGCCAAATTTCCAAGTTCTGAGTGAGAAAAAGGTAGGTTCCGAGTGAAAATGTTCAAATTCCAATTTCTGAATGGAAAAAAAGGCAGGTTCCGAGTGAAAATTGCCAAATTTCCAAGTTCTGAGTGAGAAGAAGGCAGGTTCCGAGTGAAAATGTCCAAGTTCCATTCTGATTGGATGATGAGACCGACTCCCAAGGTCAGTTCCAAGTAAATCCTTCAAGCAGTGAAGTTCTGTGTCACTTTTGAAGAAATTCCGAGTGAATGTTTCAAGCAGAGACAAGATCCGAGCAAAACACCTCCGATTGAAGTAATTCCGAGTGAATGCTTCACACAAAGACAAGATCTGAGCAAAACACCTCCGATAGAAGAAATTCTGAGTGAATGCTTCACACAGAAACAAGATTTGAGTCAAATACTTCCGACTGAAAGAATTCCGAGTGATGCCTCTTTAGTCAGAACCGAGTGATGCCTCTTCAGTCAGAACCGAGTGAAGTATCTCTAGTCAGCACCGAGTGATGCCTCTTCAGTCAGAACTAAGTGAAGTATCTCCAATCAGCACCGAGTGATGCCTCTTCAGTCAGAACCGAGTGAAGTATCTCCAGTCAGCACCGAGTGATGCCTCTTCAGTCAGAACCGGGTGAAGTATTTCAGTCAGCACCGAGCCACTCTTTCAGTCAGCACCGAGTGAGTTACTCTTTCAGTCAGCACCGAGTGAGTCCTTTCACTCAATTTCCGAGCCATTTTTAGCCAATTCTGAGTCATTTTCACCCAATTCTGAGTCATTATTCAACCATTTCAGTTGGTTCCGAGTTATTCGTCACTCGGTGTTTGTATAAACAGCTCCTTTTCCACTCGGTCTTGTGCACAAAATTCACCTTTTCCACTCGGATTGTGGAGAGGAGGTGAAATCCGACCCATATTCCCACCGAGTACCCTTGTTGACTTGGATTTCCACTATCCAAGTGGATCTTTGACTTGTGGGGGGCGGCTGACAAAGTGACAAAGAGTAGCTGCCGTCCCCTATAGCTGTCTAGGTACACGCTGTGTCCAACTCCATCCAAGCTGGTCAAGTTGGGCGGCTGGCAAGGAAAAATAAAAAAAAAACCACTTGCCACTGATTGAAACCGTCCAGGACCTCTATAAATAGAGAGGATCCTAAAGCCTTCAAGGGGGAGAAAAAAGCCTTCATTGAGAGAACCCCAACATCGTGTAGTCCCCTCTCTTCTCCTCCCAAACGCTGTCCCTCTCTTCCTCCCTTCACTGTCCCCCTCTCACTGTCCCTCTTCCTACAAACCACCACACCGTCCCAACATCCTAAAACACCCAATACCGTCCCCTTCTCACTGTCCAACCTCCTCCAAACCTTCACACCGTCCCACTCCACACGGCCGTCCTCCTCCCTGTCCCTCTCCTCTTAGCCCATCACCGTATCCCCTCTCTTTCCCTCTCCTTTCTCTTGCACCCACACCATCTCCTCACTCTCCTCTCTCCACACCATCCTCCAACCCACCAACACCGTCCCCCTCTTCGTATAACCCATACCATCCAGCTCTCTCTCTCTCTCCACTAAAACCCACACGGTTCAACCTCTCCTCTCTCCCAACACCGTCCTCCTCCTACTATACAACACAGCCCTTTCTCTCCCTCTAGACACCTTAAAACTCTTGTCAACCCCCCACTGTTTTTCTCCCTCGGTCGGCCCACTGTTTTCACTCGGTATTCATCTTTTCACTCGGTATTCATCTTTTCACTCGGTTTTCCATCTTTCACTCGGTTTTTCACCTTTTCACTTAGTTTTTCACCTTCTCACTCGGTATTCCATTTTTTTCACTCGGTATTCCATTTTCCCACTTAAATAAATTTCTGTTATTTTCTTTTCTTTCCTTTTTACCCCTTCCTAGGTTTGTAATAAATATATAACAAAAAATGAGTGCTTCATACATTATATTTGGACTAGCATAAAGGTTTTAATGATTATTATTATTCTCATTATTATTGTAATTTTTATTTTTTTCTATTTTTTTTAAAAAAAGAGAGTAGGAGCGAGTTTAACTTGGACGAGACGTCTTGTTAATCTCATGTGAATATTCTGTGTTTATTTTTGTTTATTTTTGTACATTTTGTCATCTCGTATACTTTCTTTTCATGAATAAGTTAAAATAATTATTGGGTTAATTATAATGTACGCTATCATATTGAGGTAACCGTTTTTATAACGGACAGTTGTGAGGTGCTAATACCTTCCTCACCTGTAATTAGACTCCCGAACATGGAATTTCATTTTTATAACCAGTGCTTTAACGAAAGGTTTTCCCGATATTTTATCCTAAAAATATTGGTGGCGACTCCCTGTTTTTTTTCTTTTCGAACCAAACTAAAAGATCGTTTTGAGGGTCGACCGTGCCGCCGCGATCCCGGTCGTGACAACTAGCATGCCGAGTAAACAATTAATTAATAATGAAAAATAGCTATGGATAGGGATCATGAGTCAAACAATGCCAATTAATTCATCCATCCGAATAAAGCCTGAGAATCAGCAAGAATTAAATAATTAAGATGGATTTTAAATTAAACACAGTTAACATAGGTTATTAATGAATGAGTCGGAAAATTAGAATACTTCCCTTTTACCTGACTGGTAATGCATGGAAAGCACGTGGTCGGATTGGCATGCATGGATTTACTGATACATTCAAAAAAAATAGAATAATAACAAGCAATTTAACAAAGAAATAAAATTTCATTACAACTAAAACAAAAGAGAATTCATTGTTTAGAAAAACACTAAAATAAAGTTGTTATACAGAGAAATAAACATCATCACATGAATCAGAGAATAAAACATCAATCATCCTCTTCTTTATGCAAGGACGTCTCATCATTTTGGTCAGGGGAGGGCGGGAATTCGGTTGCCAAAGGCGTTTCATCGAAAGGAATGGTGAATCCAATAGAGGCCAGCCACGCATCTCTGTTGGGTGGAACCCCCATTTCTTCCGCGGGATCCACATCTAATCTGGCAGCAATCTTCCTGAGCATAAGATCATGGTTTAAAACCAGATCATAAATTCCAAGTTGCATCCTCTTCATGACCTGTAATTCCTGCAATATCAAAGAAATGTCAGAAGAAGGACCCGCTCCTGATGATTGAGACTACTTTTGACGCCTTGGCTCCCTGGGCACAAAGTTATCAATATGGCTGATCACCCATTGCCTGTCTATAACTCTTTCAGGCTTAACCCTTATCAACTCAGCATAGTTGACCACAGCTTGATTCGCTTGAGCCAACAATGTGACCACTGAGCAGTATGGCAACTGGAGATTCTTTTCCAAATTTTTCATCATTTCCCCTAATATTAGCTCACCTAGGTTTATATTCAAATTTTTCATCAAACAGTACAGCAACACCAACCGCTTACTGGTAATTTCAGTCGCATGCAATACCGGCTGCAGGGATGATAAAAGATAATGGCACCATAGCAGAGGAAGATTGTTCAGACAGTTCTTCCTGACACTTTTGGGTAAGCCATTAGACCGTGCCAGGTAAGCAGCATCTTTCACACAACATTCTTTCAATATTTCCTTCCTCAGCTCTTCATTCTCAGCCTGATGAAACATCTCCACCTTCCATGTGTATTGACATGCTTCCTCCTCCAGAATGGGTATTTGTAAAAGCTCGTTCAGCAGATTACTAGTTAAGGGAATAGTTACTCCTCTTAAGAAAAAAGAGAAGGAAACTTCAGCTTCATTCGAGTGAGCTCTCAGGTTGGCATAAAACTCTCGGGTGAGCTCCTGGTAGCCATTGCCCAAATTTTTATTAAGGAACTCCCATCCCCTCTGCATCATTACAGCTTGTACCTCAGCATCAGCACATTTCTCACCATCAAGGACCAAAGCTCTGTCCCTGATGACTCCCCTGGTTTTAAACTTTATATCATATTCTTCAGCAGCCTTAGCATCTCTGAACCTGTGCCTGTCAAAACCTTTAACTTCTGGCGATTTGTTCCTCTCAACTGCAGGGGACGCATTCCTCTCAACTGAAGGAGATGCATTCCTTTCGACTGAAGGAGATTCATACCTCTGAACCGAAGGAGAGTTATTCCTTTCAGCTTGACTTTGACTGGGTGCAGGTGAAGGAGAATCAGAGATACTTCTACCTCCTTTTTGTTATCTTTTTGTTTTTTTCTCACACTTACTTCTGCAAAATTTGGTCTAGGTTTTTGCAGGAGTCGCTATGATCTTCTTTTCATTTTGAGTTGTAAAAATGGTGGTAAAACAGCCTTAATGATAACAAGTACAAAAAACCAAACAATCACAGCAAACCGAAAAATGTAAGATGCATGGCTATGAACAATGGAAGAATATTAACAATGAAACAGTAAAATACTAATCATGTAACTTAGAAGTGAAAGAAATAAGTGAAAAGATGGTACCTTTCTCAGGAATTAGAAGGTGTACCTTTTCCTCTTCAACCAAGTTTCAGCGTAGGAATTTAGGGTTTGTATGCTGAAGGGTTTTTATACTGTTGAACCCTCTACTTGAGATACGCGTAAGTACACTGAAATGTTGGCGTACCAACACCCAATTTTCTTTTATTATTTTTATTTATTATATTATTATTATTATTATTATTATTATTATTATTTTCAGAAAAAATGGTATTTAATAAAGCACTCTTGCTCGGGCTCACATACTGAATAGATAAAAGACCGAGTAGGACTGAGAAAGAAATACCAAGTGGTGAGTGAATAAAACATCGAGTGTAGAGAGGAACCGAGTAAATGGAAGAATGTTGTGAATGAAAGACGGACGGAAAAGTGAGAGAAAAACTAAATGAATGAAACAACCAGTGCAAGAACGAATGCATTAAAGATAGAGTGCGGGAATGAGAGACTGAATGACAAGTGAGAACGGAATAGTGAAAAAGTGACCGAGTAGATACAAGAAAGACGAGTGACAATGAGGTGGGATGAAAAAGAACGAGTGGAAGAAAGAACAAATGAAAAAGAACGAATGAAAAAAAATTTCGAGTAAATGGGATGAGTGAAAGATATACCGACCGGATGAAGGAGGTGAGTAAATACACAAGCGAGTGGAAGAACAAATGGAAGAAGGACAAGTGATCACTGAGAAACCAAGTAAATGAAAAAGAGACTGTAGGAAAAACGAATGAACGAGACACCGAGTGGACAAAATCAAGAAATGGATTGGGCGAATAAATAAAGAAAACTGACAGAATCGTATGAGAGACTGAAAAATAATAAAAGACCGAGTGATGGGAACACCGAGTGGATGGAAAAGAAGTGAATGAGAAAATTACGGAGAGATGGGTGAAGGAACAAAGAAGAAAGAGTAGATTGAAAGAACGAGTGAATAAAACACTGAATGAAAAGGATACTGAGTGAATGAATACCGAGTGGATTATACCGGTTGAGAATGAAAAATGAATGAATGAACAATGAGTGGACGTAAAAATGGAAAAATGAGTAGAAGAAAGTGAGTGGATGCAGGGTCGAAGAATGGAAGGACGAGTGTATGACTACACTAATGAAATAAATGACAATTGGAAGAGTGAAAGAGTGAATGACTGACCGAGTGAATGAAATGAGAGACCGAGTGATAAAAGGGCCGACTAAGACAAGTCACCCTCCATCATCTGACCCGTTCATTAAATCAACGATCAGAACTCATTTATTAAAGTCTCCCTTTTTATTCAACATCAAAATTGGGAATTTATTGAAGAATGACGAGTGAAGAGTTTTCAGTCGGGAAATGGGTTAAGTATGAGTAACAGTGACCCGAGTATGCCACTCTCGCTCAAGCTCATTAAACTTTCGCTTAAGCATGAATCAACAGCAGAAGCTTCTCGCCTAAGCTAAAAATGTTTCCCCTGAGCAAAATGGAAGAATCAGGATCGGACTCTATTCATGTTTAACTGAGAAAGAATTACGCTTGAGCGTAAATAGATTCGCTCAAGCGAACCAAATACTGATTCTAATTCGAACTAAGGAATGAATGAAATCCGATCACCGAACCCTTATTTAAAACTTCACAAATTTTATTCAAACATTATTCATTCATTTTATTTTTATTTTTTTTTCGACTCCAAAATTGTAGAATATAACACTCAGAACGTAGGGCTGCCTCCCTAGAGCGCTTCTTTAAGGTCACTAGCTTGACCTTCTGCATCTAAGAAGATGCCTGCAGCAGTATGGAGGTTTTCTGCCTATCAAACTCTCCTCCAAAGTAGAGTTTGAGTCTTTGACCATTCACTTTAAAAGTTCTCTCGGTGGTCGGGTCTTTCAATTCAATTGCACCATGAGGAAAGACCTCATTTACAATAAAAGGTCCCGACCACTTAGATCTAAGCTTTCCAGGAAAGAGTCTTAATCGGGAATTGAACAACAAGACCTTATCACCCTTTTGAAACTCTTTTTTATTTATCCACTTATCATGCCACCTCTTAGTTTTCTCTTTATAGATGGAGGCACTCTGATAAGCATTGAGTCGGAACTCCTCAAGTTCATGGAGTTTCAGAACTCTTTCCTCCTGAGATTGGTCAAAATCCAGATTTAACAGCTTTATGGCCCACCATGCTTTATGTTCTAACTCCATAGGGAGATGGCAAGCCTTTCCATAAACTAACTGATACGGGGACATGCCAATCGGAGTTTTAAATGCTGTCCTATAGGCCCACAATGCATCATCCAATCTAACCGACCAATCTTTCCTAGACTTCCCGACCACTTTCTCTAAAATTCTTTTAATTTCTCTATTTGAAAGCTCAACTTGTCCACAAGTTTGTGGATGGTATGGAGTAGATACCTTATGCAAAACCTCATAGTGCCTCAGGGCTTTTTCCATTATTTTATTACAAAAATGTGACCCCCATCACTAATGAGGACTCTCGGAACTCTAAACCTAGAGAAAATGTTCTTCTTTATGAACCTAAGCACCACATGTGCATCATTGGTTCTGGTCGGGATTGCCTCTACCCACTTGGAGACATAATCTACAGCAACAAGGATATATTCATTGGAGAACGACTTGGGAAATGGTCCCATAAAGTCGATACCCCAGACATCAAATAATTCCACAACTAAAATGTTTGTCAAAGGCATGCCAGCTTTAGCAGAGAGACCTTCGTTCCTTTGACACTTATCACACCTTTGAACATACGTTTTAGCATCCTGAAAAATGGTTGGCCAATAAAAGCCACTCTATAAAACTTTTGCTGCTATTCTGGAGGCACCATGGTGTCCTCCATAATAGGAGTCATGGCAATGCCATAAGAGCCTTTCCTGCTTGGATTCAGGCACACATCTCCTGATCACTCCATCTACTCCTATTTTATAAAGAAATGGATCATCCCAAAGAAAGGTTTTACTATCATGAAAGAATTTTTTCTTCATTTGGGATGTCCAGCCTTCAGGTACCACCGAGGCACTTTTGAAGTTGGCCATATCAGTATACCATGGCCTGGTGATAATTGCCATCAACCTCTCATTTGGAAATTCTTCCTTAATTAATCCGATTCACCTTCCAGACGAGATAGTTGATATGCAACTGAGTTTTCTACTCCCTTTTTGTCTCTTATTTCTAAGTCAAACTCCTGGAGTAACAGAACCCACCTGATCTATAACACCCTTAGTTTTCTGTACTCGAATCCCGATGTGATCGTCATAATTAATAAAAATACGAGTAAATTTTTCACGTTTGAAAACATTTCCAAGACACCACCATGATCACACCAAGACCCAAATCACAGAAAACTAAAGAGTGAGATTATATAACCTAAAGCTGGATCGATAGATAATTTGCCCATAACGGTATACAAAAATAATAGAGTTTATAGCGGAAGAATATGTATACCGGGCACACGCCTAGTCCCATATATGACGATATGAGAAAAGGCTCGGCAAAGCACGCAATGGCACATCATGGCCTAATAAACAACCATCATCATTTTACATAATTATATAAGCATGCAATGCCTAAGATATAACTATATATATATATACATAAATACATTTATATATATTCGGGAATCTTCTCCCGACTATCTCAATCATCAATGAACATCATTCAATTTCAATCCCTCTAATACACATCAAACCATCTCTTACATTCTATATATATATATATATATATATATATCATTCATCAATTCAATGGAGTAACTTATACATACTCAAAATTTCTAAATCATCTATACAATCATATACAATTTATTCATTACACAAGAATCCATAAATGATGCCGGCCGAGGCACTTCCATTACCACTATTTACCTTCACCCAAGCTTTAATTGAAATCCGAACTCATCCCATGGTAACCTGCATCACAATGCTAAAAAAAAGAGACCACATGGGAGAGGAAGTTATACATTCAAAATGACGAATAATATATATATATTGTGATCATGTGTATATGCATACAACGTCATGTGTGCTCTGCTATCAAAATATTAAATTATCATTCATTCATTACCTCATTATCACAATAGGCATACAAGCCTCATGAATCACAATTCATATCATAAATAAGCACAAGCACATACATAATCATATACACAATCACCAGCCACTTATCAACAAGGGCATTCATATTCATTTTAATCATTAATCGTAAACAGTCACGCCCTTCATCACATTGGGCCGTAAATACAGATCGTCATATTCATATCATTTCGTTTATTCATATATTCTCTTACTTTTATGTGGTCTTCCATTATATTAACTTCTCATCTCATCAACACCAATACCATCATCTCAATCATCATCAATCATCATCATATTCTGGCATATCTCCATGCTATATGCAAATGCTCTTATGGCTAATGCATATGCACAATGGAATAATCAACAACAAATGCGGATCCGACTATGGGAATAAACACCAAGTTGTGGGTCAAGCATAGGTGTGCTACTATGCCCCTACTGCAGTAGAAAAAAATTGTGTACACATATATCTCAATTTTAAGCATGCTTACATACTCATAATTTTACTGGTACCAAACTGCTTATCGCCCATCTGTAGCACTAGTCACCCTGTGACTTGCGGATCAACATCGTGGCCTCAACTACCACAAGTGCTACGGGCCCCTCCCGAACACACATCGAGAGAGCCGTGTCCCGTCGGACACCGAGGTAAACTCGCTCACCATAGAGCCGCCCGCCCACTGGGCCCGCCACATAGGGTGCCTCGTCACCAAACTATGGACAGCTTCGTGACTCATACACCGAGTCACAGGGGAAAATCACAATACGCTCGTGCACTGAGCCGCCCTCCCACTGGGCCCGCCTAGTGGAACCCCCTAATATTCCACATAGACAGCGATCGATATGCCATGGATGCAATGCAATGCAAATCAAATGCATTTCTCATACTGTGCATCCTAAATGCCACTCATCAACCATCATCATCATAATCACCAACACCACCATATACATCTTAGTGGATTTTATCATAGTTGGTTTTAGCCATTATTTTCAAGTTTTAATGTGGCATTTCCATCTCAACATATTTTTGCATATATTTCACATCATACACGCAAGTCAATACTTGTAAACAGCCACTATGGCATTTCAACATCATATATTATTCATCAATATTACCACACTTCATTTAGTGGATTTTCATCTCATCATTCATAACAATCCACACATGGATATCAAAGGGCATAGCAATCATCATAATATTAATCCACACACGTGGCAACAAGGTGTTACAAATTACATATACATATATAGCAATCATAATTGCCTTACACACATGCAAGTCAATTACTTGCACCCATCACAAGAATATCATAATAATTCTCAATAATTATCAAATTGTCATTTCAATTAATTCAATACATATACATGGCAAGGCAAGCGTGAGTATAGAACACATACAACAATCACCATCAAACTACTCATGCAATTTGAATATATAACTCCTCTCCTACCTCAAGGGAAGAGTCGAACGGTTCCAATGCTCCGAATGCTCCTTCACATCATCCGGAATATGATCTACATACCATATGCAAGTAAATTCACATGATTAATAACCATCATAATTCCAAGCACTTGTTAGCTTATTATAAAGCTCAACCTCAAGTCCTAGACTTGGTAAACATCAACTTATGCAATTGTGTTAGGCTTCGGGAATTCCTTTCCCAAAGCCAAGATCCTCTAGATCTTAAAGGCTAACTACATCCCACATTATTTACTTCTCATCACGATTCACAATATATCAATAGAGGGGAAGCATACATGTTTCCGTAACATGGCATAGACATATACATAGCTTGCCATGGCCTTAAGTCATTCCCCAATCACCTCTAAGACAAACCACACATATACCCTTAGTAAATCCTCTTGTTTTTTCCATACTAAAAGGGATTTTGGGCAACAATGAGCCCATGATAATTTCAACATTAAGACATGAGGAAAGCTTACTTTTAGTCTTAAAAATAGTGGGACATGTCACAAATATCACCTATTAGTCCCAATTTGATAACCATAAAAAGTTGGGTTCAAAACCCTCTTAAACTTGTATTTTTCAATGCGTTGGGTTTGGTATTTTTCATCTAATGAGAGTTAGAAAACTCCAATTAAAGTGAGACCAATTCTCACACCTCCGTAACATAATTATCTACAACTTTCGTGAAGAACTCGGAGGCCAAAAATGTCATTAAGATCCCCAAACGGCCCAAAAACAGCAAAGAATGCTTATCGGGGAATTCTGTCGTAGATAATCGATTAGGCCAAGCACCTAATCGATTACACATGACTCAGAATGCTTATAATCGATTACAAATACATTTGTAATCGATTACACATGTCCCAGAATGACTCTAATCGATTAGGAACCCATTTGTAATCGATTACGCATGCCAGAATGCAGAAATTATGCAGAAAATGTATAATTTTGGGACTTCTAACCCCCCTAACTTTCTCATATCAACTCCAAATGCTACCAAATTTTAACCACAATAAATACACATCATTTGTGATGTGTGGCCACCGGCCTCACTCAAAAATTCCTTAAAATGAGGGACTTATGCACATAAATGCATTTTACCCATTTAGAGGCACTTTTATGCAACTCAAGGGCCTATTTTCAATGGAATTGGCCCATTCCAATTCCTACAAGTCATAAACTACATATATGGGCTATTGGGACTAACCCAAGCCATCAAAATCACCTAAAACTCAATTTGACTCTATGAGTTCCTCCATCATGCATAAACCCCAAACTTATCACCAATACTATCACAATGGCTATCACATTCAATGCCAATCATCCACATAAATTCTCAATTCACAAAACATATACTTCATCCCCTCAAGAATGGTTCATTAACATGTACATGTTTCAACCTCTCATGGGTTATTCATCATCATATATACACATATATTATCATCAATAGCCAACAATTTACCATACATATCATTTCACTATAAACATGGCATATATCAAGGCCTACTTATTCATCAACTCAAGTATCTATTATTATTGGTTTTTAACTGTTATTATCACATTAACAACATCTCATACTCATTCTCAACCCAACACCTCAAATCACCATTCCTACATACAAGCATATATCATCTTACACAACTTCATGAACATAGTTCAAAATATCATCAATCTTATTAATCAATCCCAATGATTCTAAGGATTCATTCCCTTCATATAAATCATTCTAAAGCATCAAAAATCATCAAAATCATCTATTTAGTCAAAATCCTAAATCACTACACTTAGGGTTTTTCATCAAAACTCAATAACCATTTTTAATAACCATCAATCTCTATCACTAACAACACCCACACATACATTATTGTGGATTTTCACTAAAAATCCTTTTTCATGGCATTATTACTAATTTCCCCCAAATCCTAGGGTTAGGGTTTCATTAAAATCAAGCAATCACCACTAACAACCATCATCTTTCATTTCTAAACACCATATTTTTGTGTACCCCTTCATACCCATCCAGAAACACATATAAATCACACCCCACCTTAGGGTTTAACACAAAAATGGCTTCTAATTCATAACCCATACATATTTTACACTCTCCTAACAAATAAACTCATAACCAATGGTATAAGCTCAACAAAAATGGTGAGGAACTTACCCCAAGCCATGAAACAAGTGACCTTCCAAGAGAGGAAGGATGGGTGACGAAAATGAGAGGGAGAGAAGAGGAGATGAGCCAAGCTTTGCCTCCATGTCCATTACAAGCTTCATAAACCCAAGGAATCCTCTTGATTTTGGGTGAAAATGGCCATGGAAAAGGGGCACGGTTTGGGCAAGAAGAGAGGGGAAAGAAGATGAAGGAAGTGAAGAAGGGAGAGGGAGAAAGAAGCTGACGGGAAGTGAAGAGAAGTGGAGGAGATTTTGTTTTTAACTTAACCCTTCATAAATGCTTCTCCGCTTTATGACCAACAGGTTCTCTGTTCGGGCTCAATACAAAATCCAAAAATTATTCCGAATATAGATTCGGACTCTCCGTAATATTCTTTACTGCCCTGACCAATGGCATCTCAATCGGAGATACTTGGTCCGACACCCATATCTCAGTCGGGTCAGTTTTCAGCTTATCTGGTCTGCATAAATCACTCATAGTCCCAAAAATCTTAATTCAATTATTTCTAATATATTGGGACATTAAATAATACACAAATAATTTTCTAAACACTCAAGACCCATCAAATATTTATTTCCACTTAGTGGGTCCCGCATTATCTGTTAAATCACCCGATTTCGGTAAATTTTAATTTACCGATAATTCATCTCTAATGTCTAATAAATTCTCCCATAATTATTCATCCATAAATAAATAATTATCCTCTTCCAATAAATTTATTTCCTTTAAAAATCCGGGATGTTACAATCCACCCCACCAAAAAGAAACTTCGTCCTCGAAGTTCAACGTCGGCATATACCGTAAGGCCATACTTCGGCCACACACCAATAGGGTTCAATGACACCACGAAATAACATCAGACTTCTCAAAGTCCGTCAAGACATGTTCATTATCACTTCATCATTCTTAACATAAAATTCCTACATCATAGTGTGTGTCATATGTCATCGATCACAAATCACCCAATAGAGCTCACATGTTCATACTCAGTACAACCAGATAGGCTCAGTACATTCACCATAAGCAGTTACAATCCCTACACCTGCCCGGTCTATGTGTTGCTGCATCCGACTTACAGGAAGGCGTCCCAATCCCGTAGTGGTTACCACAAACACATAAAGTCGGCGCATAAGTGCATGTTGCCACGATGCCTATGGCATGTAAGGCCATATCAGGACCAGCACTTCGTATTCCCATGCTCACATCGGTCACACTTATCCAAATAATACCAACTCACATGAGACTTAATGACAACTCATATAAGTCTGTCACTCAACATGTTCATGTTACGTCATCGTTAAATATAATTTGGCATCATTCGTGCCGTATAAATCATCAAATATCGATTACCATAACCATACATTGCTACATGGGTGATAATTTTCCAACCATCACAGGGTAATCACCCCACCATTGGACTTCATCCATTTGAAGTCATGGTCAAGCAACTTAGTAATCATCAGTTTATTTCAAACACTATCGGCTGTAATTCGATTCAAACCTGATCTATTCACCAAACTCACATCAAATATATGCTCCCAAGGTTAAAATAAGGTTCATAACCATGTAATAATTTTTCCACACTACTTATTTTCCTTCACATATCACAACCAAAGTCCATAAATTGGACATACGATTCACATCGTGTCACATCGGCATAGGGTTTCTATCACCAATTTAATCCCTTTCAAAATGAAAAGAGAGGTATCTACAGGATTAAACTCCATTTACTAGCTCATGTTCACACCTATCATCTCTACATCACATCATAATCCATAATTAATCCAATGATCATAATCCCAAGGGCACACAATTTAGCCCAAGGTCACTTCATAAAATCATATACCATAATCAATTCCAATTATACCCCAAATTCAACATTATTATTCATCAATCATCAGGGGTTACATTCATTCATTCGTATTCCATCACATATCAGCTCTAGCTTCAACAACGTATTTCAAAATTAATTTTGTTATGGCTCAGCCATTCATAAGGCTCAACCAATCAATAGACTTAGGAAGTCTAAGGGTTACCTAGCACCCATTGTGGAGTTCTCATATACCACACAACAACATTAGATATGGCTCACAAAAACAACATAGAGCCTAGACCTCCATAAGGTCCAATTAAATTAATTCTCTACAACAATTGATCATACAAGATCATACCAAGTCAATCTAGGTTATCACACCTAGTGGGTCAAAATCAAATCAATTGCTCACTCGGTTTTACAAACACCAAAAACCGATACACAACTCTAATCTAACACGTATCCGATTTCACATTTAATCGCCTATCACACATTCAAATTCCCAATATAGGGGGATACAATAAATCACTTGTATCATAGGACATATAGGGTCCTTGTGCCAAAGGATATAAAATCCATCCTTCATAAATGGCATAACCAATCATTTAAATTTGAAAATACCCACACTAGGGAATTCTTTCAATATCACTCCTTCAATCAGCTCAAGCACATGAAGTGCTTATACTTAACAAACATACTTTGGCCATGAGCCATAAGCATGAATTACATAAGAAACTCAATCAAATTAATTCAATTTCAATATATGCATTTCATGGTCTCAACAACCATGGTCTACTACCTTATCCATTCACCTTTATTACCTCCTATCCGTAATCAACATACGGCATAGGTCCATCATTAAATCAATACATAACTAACATATCATATCCATGATCACGTATGGTACAAATTCATCATCAGTTCAAGTCATATCTCATATTTCATATTCATTAACTTGTCTTTCATTTCCATGATTAACATCCAACATGGATCTATTGTCAAATCAATTTGCATGATATATATCAACATCAATGCACAATAATAATATATTCGTCATTTGAAGGTAATAGGGTAAGGAACTTGGCCGGTCTTACACAATAAATACATCAATCACATATCAAGGAAATTCATTCACTTATATTCAATCTCATAATCCATTCATGATTATCAATAAGCAACTACGCTCCATAAGTGCATTATACAACCCCAGGGATGAAGGGTATACTCCCAATAGTCAACAACCACATCTTATGAATCATAATCTCATAAAAAGTCCTCATTGAGCATCAATCCCAACTCAACGCTAATGATTCATAATAATTCCTCAATAAGCAATTATGCCCTTATAATCAATTCATAATTCCTAGACACTTAGTCCATCATATGTCCATGTAGGGCAATCAAACATAATATCAGTATCCTCTAGACATCTACCACTCTTGAATCTAGGCAAACAACCATATTACAATGATCATCAGAATATTTCCCAATCGAGCAATCGTGCTCCAAACATCCATAACATCGACTTTATTACCAAGCAACCATGCATTGACAATAATCAAGAGCTCTAATTCAGAGCAAAATATACTCTGATACCAGATTATAACACCCTTAGTTTTCTGTACTCGAATCCCGATGTGATCGTCATAATTAATAAAAATACGAGTAAATTTTTCACGTTTGAAAACATTTCCAAGACACCACCATGATCACACCAAGACCCAAATCACAGAAAACTAAAGAGTGAGATTATATAACCTAAAGCTGGATCGATAGATAATTTGCCCATAACGGTATACAAAAATAATAGAGTTTATAGCGGAAGAATATGTATACCGGGCACACGCCTAGTCCCATATATGACGATATGAGAAAAGGCTCGGCAAAGCACGCAATGGCACATCATGGCCTAATAAACAACCATCATCATTTTACATAATTATATAAGCATGCAATGCCTAAGATATAACTATATATATATATACATAAATACATTTATATATATTCGGGAATCTTCTCCCGACTATCTCAATCATCAATGAACATCATTCAATTTCAATCCCTCTAATACACATCAAACCATCTCTTACATTCTATATATATATATATATATATATATATATATATATATATATCATTCATCAATTCAATGGAGTAACTTATACATACTCAAAATTTCTAAATCATCTATACAATCATATACAATTTATTCATTACACAAGAATCCATAAATGATGCCGGCCGAGGCACTTCCATTACCACTATTTACCTTCACCCAAGCTTTAATTAAAATCCGAACTCATCCCATGGTAACCTGCATCACAATGCTAAAAAAAAGAGACCACATGGGAGAGGAAGTTATACATTCAAAATGACGAATAATATATATATATTGTGATCATGTGTTTATGCATACAACGTCATGTGTGCTCTGCTATCAAAATATTAAATTATCATTCATTCATTACCTCATTATCACAATAGGCATACAAGCCTCATGAATCACAATTCATATCATAAATAAGCACAAGCACATACATAATCATATACACAATCACCAGCCACTTATCAACAAGGGCATTCATATTCATTTTAATCATTAATCGTAAACAGTCACGCCCTTCATCACATTGGGCCGTAAATACAGATCGTCATATTCATATCATTTCGTTTATTCATATATTCTCTTACTTTTATGTGGTCTTCCATTATATTAACTTCTCATCTCATCAACACCAATACCATCATCTCAATCATCATCAATCATCATCATATTTTGGCATATCTTCATGCTATATGCAAATGCTCTTATGGCTAATGCATATGCACAATGGAATAATCAACAACAAATGCGGATCCGACTGTGGGAATAAACACCAAGTTGTGGGTCAAGCATAGGTGTGCTACTATGCCCCTACTGCAGTAGAAAAAAATTGTGTACACATATATCTCAATTTTAAGCATGCTTACATACTCATAATTTTACTGGTACCAAACTGCTTATCGCCCATCTGTAGCACTAGTCACCCTGTGACTTGCGGATCAACATCGTGGCCTCAACTACCACAAGTGCTACGGGCCCCTCCCGAACACACATCGAGAGAGCCGTGTCCCGTCGGACACTGAGGTAAACTCGCTCACCATAGAGCCGCCCGCCCACTAGGCCCGCCACATAGGGTGCCTCGTCACCAAACTATGGACAGCTTCGTGACTCATACACCAAGTCACAGGGGAAAATCACAATACGCTCGTGCACTGAGTCGCCCTCCCACTGGGCCCGCCTAGTGGAACCCCCTAATATTCCACATAGACAGCGATCGATATGCCATGGATGCAATGCAATGCAAATCAAATGCATTTCTCACACTGTGCATCCTAAATGCCATTCATCAACCATCATCATCATAATCACTAACACCACCATATACATCTTAGTGGATTTTATCATAGTTGGTTTTAGCCATTATTTTCAAGTTTTAATGTGGCATTTCCATCTCAACATATTTTTGCATATATTTCACATCATACACGCAAGTCAATACTTGTAAACAGCCACTATGGCATTTCAACATCATATATTATTCATCAATATTACCACACTTCATTTAGTGGATTTTCATCTCATCATTCATAACAATCCACACATGGATATCAAAGGGCATAGCAATCATCATAATATTAATCCACACACGTGGCAACAAGGTGTTACAAATTACATATACATATATAGCAATCATAATTGCCTTACACACATGCAAGTCAATTACTTGCACCCATCACAAGAATATCATAATAATTCTCAATAATTATCAAATTGTCATTTCAATTAATTCAATACATATACATGGCAAGGCAAGCATGAGTATAGAACACATACAACAATCACCATCAAACTACTCATGCAATTTGAATATATAACTCCTCTCCTACCTCAAGGGAAGAGTCGAACGGTTCCAATGCTCCGAATGCTCCTTCACATCATCCGGAATACGATCTACATACCATATACAAGTATATTCACATGATTAATAACCATCATAATTCCAAGCACTTGTTAGCTTATTATAAAGCTCAACCTCAAGTCCTAGACTTGGTAAACATCAACTTATGCAATTGTGTTAGGCTTCGGGAATTCCTTTCCCAAAGCCAAGATCCTCTAGATCTTAAAGGCTAACTACATCCCACATTATTTACTTCTCATCACGATTCACAATATATCAATAGAGGGGAAGCATACATGTTTCCGTAACATGGCATAGACATATACATAGCTTGCCATGGCCTTAAGTCATTCCCCAATCACCTCTAAGACAAACCACACATATACCCTTAGTAAATCCTCTTGTTTTTTCCATACTAAAAGGGATTTTGGGCAACAATGAGCCCATGATAATTTCAACATTAAGACATGAGGAAAGCTTACTTTTAGTCTTAAAAATAGTGGGACATGTCACAAATATCACCTATTAGTCCCAATTTGATAACCATAAAAAGTTGGGTTCAAAACCCTCTTAAACTTGTATTTTTCAATGCGTTGGGTTTGGTATTTTTCATCTAATGAGAGTTAGAAAACTCCAATTAAAGTGAGACCAATTCTCACACCTCCGTAACATAATTATCTACAACTTTCGTGAAGAACTCGGAGGCCAAAAATGTCATTAAGATCCCCAAACGGCCCAAAAACAGCAAAGAATGCTTATCGGGGAATTCTGTCGTAGATAATCGATTAGGCCAAGCACCTAATCGATTACACATGACTCAGAATGCTTATAATCGATTACAAATACATTTGTAATCGATTACACATGTCCCAGAATGACTCTAATCGATTAGGAACCCATTTGTAATCGATTACGCATGCCAGAATGCAGAAATTATGCAGAAAATGTATAATTTTGGGACTTCTAACCCCCCTAACTTTCTCATATCAACTCCAAATGCTACCAAATTTTAACCACAATAAATACACATCATTTGTGATGTGTGGCCACCGGCCTCACTCAAAAATTCCTTAAAATGAGGGACTTATGCACATAAATGCATTTTACCCATTTAGAGGCACTTTTATGCAACTCAAGGGCCTATTCTCAATGGAATTGGCCCATTCCAATTCCTACAAGTCATAAACTACATATATGGGCTATTGGGACTAACCCAAGCCATCAAAATCACCTAAAACTCAATTTGACTCTATGAGTTCCTCCATCATGCATAAACCCCAAACTTATCACCAATACTATCACAATGGCTATCACATTCAATGCCAATCATCCACATAAATTCTCAATTCACAAAACATATACTTCATCCCCTCAAGAATGGTTCATTAACATGTACATGTTTCAACCTCTCATGGGTTATTCATCATCATATATACACATATATTATCATCAATAGCTAACAATTTACCATACATATCATTTCACTATAAACATGGCATATATCAAGGCCTACTTATTCATCAACTCAAGTATCTATTATTATTGGTTTTTAACTGTTATTATCACATTAACAACATCTCATACTCATTCTCAACCCAACACCTCAAATCACCATTCCTACATACAAGCATATATCATCTTACACAACTTCATGAACATAGTTCAAAATATCATCAATCTTATTAATCAATCCCAATGATTCTAAGGATTCATTCCCTTCATATAAATCATTCTAAAGCATCAAAAATCATCAAAATCATCTATTTAGTCAAAATCCCAAATCACTACACTTAGGGTTTTTCATCAAAACTCAATAACCATTTTTAATAACCATCAATCTCTATCACTAACAACACCCACACATACATTATTGTGGATTTTCACTAAAAATCCTTTTTCATGGCATTATTACTAATTTCCCCCAAATCCTAGGGTTAGGGTTTCATTAAAATCAAGCAATCACCACTAACAACCATCATCTTTCATTTCTAAACACCATATTTTTGTGTACCCCTTCATACCCATCCAGAAACACATATAAATCACACCCCACCTTAGGGTTTAACACAAAAATGGCTTCTAATTCATAACCCATACATATTTTACACTCTCCTAACAAATAAACTCATAACCAATAGTATAAGCTCAACAAAAATGGTGAGGAACTTACCCCAAGCCATGAAACAAGTGACCTTCCAAGAGAGGAAGGATGGGTGACGAAAATGAGAGGGAGAGAATAGGAGATGAGCCAAGCTTTGCCTCCATGTCCATTACAAGCTTCATAAACCCAAGGAATCCTCTTGATTTTGGGTGAAAATGGCCATGGAAAAGGGGCACGGTTTGGGCAAGAAGAGAGGGGAAAGAAGATGAAGGAAGTGAAGAAGGGAGAGGGAGAAAGAAGCTGACGGGAAGTGAAGAGAAGTGGAGGAGATTTTGTTTTTAACTTAACCCTTCATAAATGCTTCTCCGCTTTATGACCAACAGGTTCTCTGTTCGGGCTCAATACAAAATCCAAAAATTATTCCGAATATAGATTCGGACTCTCCGTAATATTCTTTACTGCCCTGACCAATGGCATCTCAATCGGAGATACTTGGTCCGACACCCATATCTCAGTCGGGTCAGTTTTCAGCTTATCTGGTCTGCATAAATCACTCATAGTCCCAAAAATCTTAATTCAATTATTTCTAATATATTGGGACATTAAATAATACACAAATAATTTTCTAAACACTCAAGACCCATCAAATATTTATTTCCACTTAGTGGGTCCCACATTATCTGTTAAATCACCCGATTTCGGTAAATTTTAATTTACCGATAATTCATCTCTAATGTCTAATAAATTCTCCCATAATTATTCATCCATAAATAAATAATTATCCTCTTCCAATAAATTTATTTCCTTTAAAAATCTGGGATGTTACATGATCAGCCTTGGCTTAGATTCTTTTTTGGCTAGCAAGTACTTGATTGCCGAGTGATCTGTATATACAATGACCTTGGCACCAATCAAGTAAGCACGAAATTTATCAAATACATACACCACAGCAAGCATTTCTTTTTCAGTAGTGGTGTAATGTATTTGATTCTCGTTCAACACTTTACTAGCATAATAAATTACATGAGTTAATTTTTCTTTTTTCTGACCCAGCACAGCTCTGACTGCAAAGTCACTTGCATCACACATTAATTTAAACGGTAAAGACCAATCGGGTGCTGCAAGGATTGGAGCTGAAGTCAATCTCTGTTTCAAATTTTCAAAAGCCTTGACACAGTTTTCATTAAATGCAAAGACATGATCTTTTACAAGCAAGTCAGTCAAAGGCTTAGCCATTTTTGAAAAATCTTTTATAAATCTTCTGTAGAAGCCAACACATCCTAGAAAGCTCCTCACTCCTTTCACATTGATCGGAGGAGGAAGTTTTTCAATGATTTCGGTCTTGGCTCTGTCCACCTGAATGTCCTTAGCAGAGATTTTGTGGCAAAGGACTATCCCTCCCTTAACCATGAAATGACACTTTTCCCAGTTAAGGACAAGGTTAGCCTCCTGGCATCTCACCAGCACCTTAGATAGGTTGCTGAGGCATGTATCAAAACTACTACCAAACACTGAGAAATCATCCATGAATACTTCAATGAACTTTTCTACCATATCCCCAAAAATGGCAAGCATACACCTTTGAAAGGTTGCTGGAGCATTGCACAAACCGAACGGCATGCACCTGTAAGCAAATATTCCATAAGGACAGGTGAATGCTGTCTTCTCTTGATCTTTTGGGTCAACCACAATCTGGTTATAACCCGAATATCCATCAAGAAAATAGTAGTACTCATGACCCGACAGCCTCTCAAGCATTTGGTCAACGAATGACAAAGGAAAGTGGTCTTTTCTAGTGAAGTCATTCAGCCTTCTATAGTCTATACACATCCTCCAACCTGTGGTCGGTCTAGTGGCAATGACTTCACCTTTTTCATTTTTAACAGTCGTCATCCCTCCTTTCTTGGGCACCACTTAGATTGGACTGATCCAAGCGCTGTCCGAGATAGGATAGATGATTCCTGCATCAAGGAGTTTAACCACATCTTTTCTCACAGCCTCTTTCATAATGGGGTTTAGTCTTCTTTGTGGCTGAACAACAGGGGAATAGTCATCTTCCATCAGAATTTTATGCATACAAAATGATGGACTAATTCCCTTTAAATCAGAGATGTTCCAGCCAATAGCCGACTCATATTTCTTCAACACCCCTATTAATTTCTCTACTTCCTCATCTTTCAACTCGGTATTAATAATTACCGGGTGTGTTTCATCCTTTCTCAGGAAAACATATTTCAAATGAGAAGGCAAAGGTTTTAATTCATGTTCTTCTACATGAAGTTGCATATGTAAGTATGCAAAGTAGTTTTGATGAATGACAAAGTATTCATGATGATGATGGAATGGCAAAGGTTCAGAAACAAGAAGGTTCAAGCACAAAGACAATGGCCAAGAATAAAAAGATGAAGATGCCTCACAAAGAGTTAAAAAAACATGAGCTATGGAAGACAAGGTTGATGACATGAACTAAATCATGAAGAACAAGCTCATAAGTTAAAGAAGAATCAAGGAAACAAGCATGAGGATCAAAGGAATAAGCCATGGGTCAATACATATCAAGAACATATCAAAAACCTTGAAGAATTGTATCAGGTACATGTACTAATCGATTACCACAATGGAATAATCGATTACCATAACTCTGTTTATGGTACAATCGATTACAATAAGAAGGACAATCGATTACATAGGTTCTGGAATGAACATAATCGATTACAGATAAAAGGCTAATCGATTACCAGTTGAAAGTTTGAAGACTGAGCATCAGGTATTCACCATAATCGATTACCAAGTCAAGCATAATCGATTACGTAAGTTCTGTTTTGTCCCTAATCGATTACATGAAGTCCTAATCGATTACCATGCTGCGAGACACAAATTAAGAGCATCAGGTATCAATCATAATCGATTACAAGGCAAGGAATAATCGATTAGAATGGTTCTGTTTCATAGCTAATCGATTACAGTAGAAATGCTAATCGATTACCTACTGCATAATACTGAAGATTTCAAAAGCTAATCGATTACAGCTCGGAGGCTAATCGATTACCAAAGTGTCAGAACGTGGGAAAATGCTTTTAAGTGGAACTCCAACTCATTTCTTCACTCCCACTTTATGCCCACTTGAGGTATCCGTTGGAGACACTATGCAATAGCTGAAAACCCTAAAAATGGCTATAAAAGAAGCATGGATTCAAGCAAGAGAAGATAGAGACCAAGGCACAACACAAGGCAATCAATATTCTTCCTCTAGAGGTCTTTTGATTTACTTTCTCTTGTATATTCTGCAACTCTTGTTTCTAAACTTGCATATTGCTTAAGAGTTGTTAGATTGTGAGTTTCAATTTTCATATCCTCTCTTGTTGAGAGTTAGAATTGGTGAGAGCTTTCATTTGTGTATCTACTCTATTGAGAGAGTTAATTGCTTGTAAACCAAACACCAAAACACCAAGGTTTTTCACTCTAGGTTGAGTGGTCACAAAGGTTGGGGTTCAACCTTTGGGTATTGAGAGATTGTGAGATTGGGTGGGTTGCCCTTTGCTTGTGAGGATTGAGTTCTTGAGTGTGGGACACTAGGAAGCTGCAATTGCTCAAAGCTTGTATCTCAAATCTTCAATAGTGGAATCCTTCAAGTGGGTTGCTTGAAGGCGAGACGTACACCGGGTTGGTGGAACTCGTTAAATTTGGTTTGCATTTCTCTCTACCTTGAACTCTTTATACAACTGCGCATATAAACTGTTTGTTGAAATGCTTGAGCTGAATATGTGAATCAAAAGTTGTTGTTCAAGTAGAAAACTAACTTTGCATGCCAAGTGTTTGATAATTTGCTTGAATCAATATTTAGTGAAGTTCTTAAAAATTGGAATTTGCTATAACTTGCCAAGTATCTAGAACATTGTTTCCCATCAACTCTTGTGTGATACTTACTTGATTGCTATTACTTTTCACATGCACACAAGGTGTTTGATAACTTGAATGAGCTGAATCTTTATAGGAAACATCACATCATTTCTTAAATAAATCTGTGCACTCTAACTGTTTGATAAATTGTTCAAACCAATAACTTGCTTGTTTATCACATTTAAAGCTAAATATTGTCATTGCACATCAAGTGTGTCATAGTGTGATATGTGCATAAAAGTTGCTGTTTCTTCATTATTGCATCATTTGTATATTACTAACCATTTCCAAGGGGATTCCGCGCGAAAATTTGAAACACTCAATTCACCCCCCCTCTTGAGCGTTGAGGCCTTGGCTAACAAGTGGTATCAGAGCTTGACTCTTGCCACAAGGCTTAACAGCTGCAGGAGATCAAGATGGCCTCCACTTCATATGATGCATTTTCGGAAAATGGCACACTAAATAGACCTCCAATCTTCAATGGCAAAGACTATGCTATTTAGAAAGAAAGGATGAAAATCTTTATCCAATCCTATGACCTCAAGGTATGGAATGCTATTCAATTTGGCCCTTTCATTCCTATGCATATTGTCAATAATATAGAATGTATGAAGCCCATGAACTTGTGGACTATGGAAGAAGAAAGAAAGGTACAATTTAATCTTAAAGCCAAAATTCTTATCACATTAGCATTAGAACCTAATGATGTTTCTAGAGTTATTACTTGTGACAATGCTAAAGAAATATGGGAAACTCTTGAAACAATATATGGAAATAATGATGATAAAGATGCAAGGATTAGTACCATCTCTATTCAAGATAAAGAATGCGAAATAAGTCTAGAAGAAGAAACCAACGAATCGGAAGAAGAAATTGCATGCCTAATGACAAGGCACTCCCAAGATGATGAGGTATACTCTTTAAATGCTTCTAGTGATGATAATGATGATGAAATCGATAAAGATGAATTGATAGAAGCTTTTGAAGAATTGCATGAAAAATTTGTTTTGCTATCAAAGAAATATGCATGCTCTAAACAAACCATTTTGACTCTTAAAAATGAATTGCATGATGTTCTTATAGAAAATGAAAATCTTAGAGTTCAAAATGATGAGTTAATAGATTCAAATGTATCTCCTAGGACTTGCAATGATAATAATGATTGTATGCTTATTGATAGATGTATGCTTCTTGAAAATGAGAATATAGAACTAAAAGAAGCACTTAGCAAGCTTACAAATAGTCAAAAGAATCTAAGTGCACCTATTAAAAATCAAAGGCATACACTTGATAGAAGAAAAATAGGTCATTACAAGAACTATTTTGCATCCTACAAAGAAAAATCCAAATCCTCCTTAAGATGCACAAACCATGAAAGAAAGGGAAATTCTATGCCTAATTGTTTTAAAAGGAAGAACATAGAACATGATAGGAACCATTACAATTCTACCATGACTTAGTCTTTGGATGCAACATGTTTTTATTGTGGAATATTTGGTCATATATCATCCAATTGTTTTATAAAGAAATCCCGTCAAAAGCGTACAAGAAAAGTATGGATTCCAAAACAATCTTGAAATCCCAAACTAACAAGGAAGGACCCAAATCTCAAAGGGTACCTCAAAATTTTGAAATCTTGTAGGCAAACTTCAAAACAACAACTTCTCATTGATGGATGACCAAAACTCATGGCCTAAGGAGATATCAAGTATTTCAATCTCCACTCCAAAAGACAAAGAAGAAGAATAGAGCAAGCCAAGATTATGATGACTCATCATACATCTAAAAGGGAACCATTCAAAACAAGGAAATGGACAAGAAGCTTCAATATGACTCACAAGATGGATTGTACCGACAAAATCCAATGGACAACACTAAAGGTGGTACAACAAAAGGTGCAAGTAATTATTATATAATCAATGTTAACACTCATTCTTCATGAATCTTGATTTTATATATGATTGAGCATGAATGATATGACATCTTAAGATGGATGAACAAATAATCTTAGGACCCCTTAAACTCATGAAATCCTTAGAATCAATGATGTATATGTATATAGTAATTGATGATCAGTAATAATTGATGATGAGTTTGATGAATGATTGTTTGAATAACATGGTACATGAAAATCTTGAGATTAAAGATGATTATGCACAAACACGTATGAATCTTTGATAATGTTTAAACCCTTGATGATACATGAACTCTTGGTGATATATCATGAATTCTTGGTTATTATTGATTCTTAATGATGCATGAATTTTTGATTGAATATGAATTCTTGATGATGTATCATTTATGTGTTGTTTAACTAGTAGTATCTAAATAACAAACATCTTCCTTTAAAAATGATATGAATTGAATTAGTAAGAGGAAGAGATCATGAGGACATAATCTTGATTATGTGCTTATCACTATGCCTTGATAATAAATACATATATTGCATGTACAAGTGTATGTATGCTTTGACAATCTATGCAATTATATTCCTAAGAGAAAGCATGTATGTTACAACAAGTGATTGCCTAGATTTTAACTTCATGATTGTAATATCATAGGCATGAACATGATGATATGTTAAGAAACAATACATGATATGATAAGTAATAATGCATGCTATGATCATATACCATGTATGTGCAAGTGGTATCTATCTCGATCAACATTATAATTCTTACTATGTCGTATGTTTGATGATGCATAATCTTGACTGTGACAAGAAGTTTGAAAAATATGCATCATTGAGATTGAAAAGAATTTTTGAATAACATTATGAACAATGATGATTGCTAAAAATCTTGTGTTGAATGCTTAAATGTTAGTAATTGATATCAAGAGCTTAAATTAGCAAATCCATCAAGTGGTATCATGCATAATATCTAGATAACAAATTGTATGACATAGATGAGAGTATGACTTGCATTACACACGATAACCATGAGATGCTTTTGTGACTTATCTATATGCGTTACTAATTATCTATGCAAAATGCTTTCTCCTACATATTTGATAAATGCCATATGTGAATGCTTGACTAGACCTATATGTAACATCATAGGCATAAGATAAGAAGAGATTATTTGAGATACAAAAGTCATATGGAAAAGAGTGAATATATTGGCATATATTATAATACACTTGCATGAGTAAGCCAACAAATTGTTTTAATCACTCCATCTTTGCTCTGATATCTAGACATAAATGAAATTGCATCAACTAGTGGTATCCATTGAAAGGGAAAGATTGTTACACTTGATTATTTGCCTATGTTTGAAGTTAGTGCTCACTCTACCACTATGCTCCGAATCATATGAACTATGTTAATCAATAAAGTGGTATCAACATCTATATTTATCCTTGTTAAATTACATGATTAAAAGGGAATTTTATAATATTTCTTTTTAATAAGTGATATCTATTGATGATATGTTATCTCTTTATCAAGTGGTATGAAAAATTGAGCAAATCTTTTTTAGAAAACTCTCTTTCCAAAACAAATACTGCATTAAAGACCCAAAATTGGTATAAACTCTTGTGGACTCAATGCTACTAACAAAAAGCTTTGCAAAGAGTTTGTTAAGGTTATATAGGATGACTCAAAATGGAAGATCAAACTACCAAACTGGGCGAGTAAAGAATTGTTCAAGGAATTCAACATGGATGAAGCAAAATGACACACAAGGATGTGAAAAAGGGCATAAAACTTGCAAAATACCAAGGTATGATTTGTTTACTCAACCACTATACTCTGTGAATTATACAAATCATATTAACAAGTGGTATGAATAACAAATTTCACAAGCTACATATATCACTTCATCCCTACTCTGATACCTAGACATAAGCATACATTGTTGAAAAGCCGTCTATGTTACTACTCTGATACCTAGAAATGCATCAAGCAGTATCAATGAAATGATTAACAAGTGGATTGTTATATGCAATGGTATCTAACCTTTGAGTGGTATTTATTCATATTATGGTATTTATTGTTTCAACAAGTGGTATCTAGTAAAGAGGAGATCATATGCTTAATAAGTAAACAAATGGTATCAGACTTGACTGAATTGACTCACAAGTGGTATTAGACTTGATCAAATTGGTATCACACTTTCACACACTAATAGGTGGTATATTTCACAAGTGGTATCAATTACAAGTAGTAAGGGGGAGCATACACATGAATGATTATCCTTGATTTCACCTCTTTATGACTATGCTCATGGCACTTATGCTTACAATGTTACCTCTATTCTCCTATATGTTCACTTGGAAAATTATTCTTGTGCATTTGATGATGCCAAAATAGGAGAAAACTATGTGCTTACTTGAAATGATATGTGAAAGAATCATGTGACGTTTTTGAAAATGATACTCACAACATGATGGTTTAGCAATCAATTATATGCTTACTTGATGAATGAATTATGTGATTGCTTATTGACTCTAGAAGCACTAAAATGGTATTTATCTTTGATCATGTTATGAGATTTGATTTGAAATCTCTCTTATGAAATGCTTAATCTCTCTTATTCAAATACATGAGTTTATATGTTGATGGCATAGAATATATTAAGGTGATAATCTTTTTGATGATGCCAAAGGGGGAGAGATTAGTGGAAGGATCCATTTATGCTAAAAAGGGGGAAAGATATCATGCTTCCATCATTTTATATGTTTAAAACAGTTGGCATAAGTTATAAGATTAAGGGGGAGAATAACACTTAAACAATGATCTTAACTAGCATTCATTACATCATATAGGGGGAGAATACATATAACCATTGATTGTCATTATTCTGTGAAACTAACACCCCACGAGATGAACATTGGTTGTCATCATCAAAAAGGGGGAGAATGTGTTTAAATGTTGAAACAGGTTTTGATAATGACAAATATGAAAACTAAGACAAAGACTCCTAAAGGAAGAAAGGATATTACCATGAAGCCAATATGATGAATTTGCAACACATGAATACAAGCCATATGGAACATTAATTGTCATCATCAAAAAGGGGGAGAATGAAGTTGCATATGTAAGTATGCAAAGTAGTTTTGATGAATGACAAAGTATTCATGATGATGATGGAATGGCAAAGGTTCAGAAACAAGAAGGTTCAAGCACAAAGACAATGGCCAAGAAAAAAAAGATGAAGATGCCTCACAAAGAGTTAAAAAAACATGAGCTATGGAAGACAAGGTTGATGACATGAACTAAATCATGAAGAACAAGCTCATAAGTTAAAGAAGAATCAAGGAAACAAGCATGAGGATCAAAGGAATAAGCCATGGGTCAATACATATCAAGAACATATCAAAAACCTTGAAGAATTGTATCAGGTACATGTACTAATCGATTACCACAATGGAATAATCGATTACCATAACTCTGTTTATGGTACAATCGATTACAATAAGGACAATCGATTACATAGGTTCTGGAATGAACATAATCGATTACAGATAAAAGGCTAATCGATTACCAGTTGAAAGTTTGAAGACTGAGCATCAGGTATTCACCATAATCGATTACCAAGTCAAGCATAATCGATTACGTAAGTTCTGTTTTGTCCCTAATCGATTACATGAAGTCCTAATCGATTACCATGCTGCGAGACACAAATTAAGAGCATCAGGTATCAATTATAATCGATTACAAGGCAAGGAATAATCGATTAGAATGGTTCTGTTTCATAGCTAATCGATTACAGTAGAAATGCTAATCGATTACCTGTTGCATAATACTGAAGATTTCAAAAGCTAATCGATTACAGCTCGGAGGCTAATCGATTACCAAAGTGTCAGAACGTGGGAAAATGCTTTTAAGTGGAACTCCAACTCATTTCTTCACTCCCACTTTATGCCCACTTGAGGTATCCGTTGGAGACACTATGCAATAGCTGAAAACCCTAAAAATGGCTATAAAAGAAGAATGGATTCAAGCAAGAGAAGATAGAGACCAAGGCACAACACAAGGCAATCAATATTCTTCCTCTAGAGGTCTTTTGATTTACTTTCTCTTGTATATTCTGCAACTCTTGTTTCTAAACTTGTATATTGCTTAAGAGTTGTTAGATTGTGAGTTTCAATTTTCATATCCTCTCTTGTTGAGAGTTAGAATTGGTGAGAGCTTTCATTTGTGTATCTACTCTATTGAGAGAGTTAATTGCTTGTAAACCAAACACCAAAACACCAAGGTTTTTCACTCTAGGTTGAGTGGTCACAAAGGTTGGGGTTCAACCTTTGGGTATTGAGAGATTGTGAGATTGGGTGGGTTGCCCTTTGCTTGTGAGGATTGAGTTCTTGAGTGTGGGACACTAGGAAGCTGCAATTGCTCAAAGCTTGTATCTCAAATCTTCAATAGTGGAATCCTTCAAGTGGGTTGCTTGAAGGCGAGACGTACACCGGGTTGGTGGAACTCGTTAAATTTGGTTTGCATTTCTCTCTACCTTGAACTCTTTATACAACTGCGCATATAAACTGTTTGTTGAAATGCTTGAGCTGAATGTGTGAATCAAAAGTTGTTGTTCAAGTAGAAAACTAACTTTGCATGCCAAGTGTTTGATAATTTGCTTGAATCAATATTTAGTGAAGTTCTTAAAAATTGGAATTTGCTATAACTTGCCAAGTATCTAGAACATTGTTTCCCATCAACTCTTGTGTGATACTTACTTGATTGCTATTACTTTTCACATGCACACAAGGTGTTTGATAACTTGAATGAGCTGAATCTTTATAGGAAACATCACATCATTTCTTAAATAAATCTGTGCACTCTAACTGTTTGATAAATTGTTCAAACCAATAACTTGCTTGTTTATCACATTTAAAGCTAAATATTGTCATTGCACATCAAGTGTGTCATAGTGTGATATGTGCATAAAAGTTGCTGTTTCTTCATTATTGCATCATTTGTATATTACTAACCATTTCCAAGGGGATTCCGCGCGAAAATTTGAAACACTCAATTCACCCCCCCTCTTGAGCGTTGAGGCCTTGGCTAACACTACAGACACTTCCTTTCCTTTCTCAAGTTCAGTTTTATTCAATTTTTCATTTTTTCATTTTCACAATCACCTACTTCACATACTTCCAGTAGGTTCAGCAATTCCCAAGGAGAGTCAATTAACTCTTCAGTATCCGAGTCAAAATCATCCTCCAAAAAGGCTTGTAAGACCTCTTCTTCGGTTTTTAACAGCATCGGAGTCTTATAACTTTTAATTTCCTCAATCATTAAACAATCCATCCTCTCAGCTGGATGTTTCATAGAATTGAAGACATTAAAAATCACTTGCTCTTCTTGGACTCTCAGCATTAGTTCACCTTTTTCTACATCAATTAAAGCTCTGCCTGTAGCTAAAAAGGGTCGTCCTAGAATCAAAGGAATCTCTCTGTCGGCCTCCATATCCAAAACTACAAAGTCTGCTGGGAAGATAAACTTATCTACCTTAACTAAAAGATCTTCCAGCATCCCATGAGGATATTTAATGGACCTGTCAGCCAACTGCAGAGACATGCGAGTCGGTTGCAGGTCATTAATTCCTAATTTTTTCATCAAAGATAGAGGCATCAAGTTTATACTAGCTCCCAGATCACATAAAGCACTTCCCACATGAACATCCCCTATTGCACATGGTATTGTAAAAGACCCTGGATCTTCCAGCTTTTGAGGGAGTTTCTTTTGAATAATTGCACTGCACTCTTGAGTGAGAGCAATCATTTCATCCCCCTTAAGCTTCCTCTTCTTCGACAAAAGTTCTTTTAAAAACTTAGCATAGGACGGCATCTCTTGCAATGCCTCGGCAAAGGGAATATTTATGTGAAGTTTTTTAAACACATCTAGAAACTTAGCAAACTTTTGCTCTTCTATTTGTTTTTTAAATCTATGTGGAAATGGAGCATTTTTTAATTTCTCAGGAGTTAGCTTAGATGCTTCCTCCAAAATTAGATCAACCTTCTTCTTTTTCTTTTGGTGGACTTGATTTTCTTTTTCTTTTTCTTCTTCACTATTATTTTCAGTTTCATTATCAACTTGCTCAGTTTCCTTCTCTTTTTCTTTTGCTTTGTCTTTTTCTAAGCTCATTTCCTGACTCAGAGATGAAGAAAGAATTTTTCCACTCCTAGTAGTTATAGCTTTGCAATGTTCCCTTGGATTATCTCCAGGGAAATTGCCTGCTTGTCTTTCAGCTAGTTGCTTCGACAACTGTCCAACTTGGTTTTCCAAATTTCTAATGGACGCCTCCTGATTTTTAAAACTGGCCTGAGTGGCCTGAATGAACTGAGACAGTACATTCTCAAGTTCCGACTTCTCTTTAGCAGGAGGGGGAATGGATTGTTGTGGTCTATTTGTGGGTTGATTTTGTGGCATGTTCTGATTCAAATATGGACCTTTCTGCCATGAAAATTTGGGGTGATTCTTATAGTTAGGATTAAAGGAATTAGAGGGATAATTCCTTTGAAATTGTTGTTGCCCTATATAATTCACTTGCTCAGAAGGCACATTTGGATCACACATTCCATTTTCATGATCTCCACCATAAAAATCACAACTTACCATACAAACTTGACTCGGCTTTTGGAGTTCTGAAATCTGTACACTTAATTTCTCTAAAGCCTGAGTCATCAATTTACTCTGAGCCAAATAAGCATCCTGTGCTTCCAATTCTAGTATCCCTCTCTTAGGGATTTGGCTCCTTTCACTAACCAGACACTCATTAAAAGCCATAACATCAATCAGCTCTATGGCTTCTTCTATAGTTTTGGTCGTTAATGAACCTCCAGCTGAGGCATCAATTAAGACCCTGGTAGCAGGTCTTACACCATTATAGAAAATAGTGACTTGCTGCACATCAGAGATTTGATGATGAGGACATTTCCTCAAACTTTCTTTATACCTATCCCATGCTTCCATTAAAGATTCACCTTCTCTTTGTTGGAAACAAGTGATTTCATTGCGCAGCTTAGCATACTTGGAAGGAGGGAAATACTTAATCAAAAACTTTCTTTGTAAATCCTCCCAAGTAGAAATACTACCTCTCGGTTGGCTCTGCAACCAGGCTTTTGCTCAATCCCTTAAAGAAAAAGGAAATAACCTCAGTCTAATGGCATCTTCAGGGACTTTATTCATTTTAACAGTATCACAAATTTGGAGGAAGGTTGCTAGATGCAAATTTGGATCCTCAACCTCACTTCCTCCGAATTGATCATTTCTAACCAATTGCAGTAAAACTGGTTTAAGTTCAAAATTATTTGCTGCAATCGGAGGCCTAAGGATGCTAGATTGTGATCCTTCTTCAGTCGGCCTAGAGTAATCACCTAATGTAACTCTCCTCTGTTCCATTTCTTTTTGCTCTTTTTGCTTTTTCTCCTTTCTCAACTTACGCTCTAATAAATCGATATCAGGATCAAAGAAGAAAGGCTCTCCTCTATTCCTTGACTGCATACACCAAATGTTAAACACAAAAGCAATTCACAGCTACTGCTACACAAAAGCAAACAACTACTACTATTTATACTAAAAACAAAAATCAAACCACGTACTAAATGCAAACAAAAGTAAACGGTTTAGTCTAGTACCAGTCCAAGGATTGTTGATATTACTCAACAATCCCCCGCAACGGCGCCATTAACTTGATGCTAAATCTCTGAGTCATTAACTTGATGTGTAATTCTCAGAGGATTTACTCTTTGGCAAGCGAACCAGTCGTTAAAATTGTATTATATTTGATCGTCCCACAGGGATTGTGGTAAGTACCTCAATCTTGGACAGATACAAGCTGAACCAACATAATGATCAAAAGATTCATTCGGTTTTTGTTGTTTTTATACTTTCTATGTTTTTATATTTTTCAGAGACAGTGTTAAGGATGAAATATGATTGATAGAAGATAGGTTAGGATTGCTTCGGCTTACAACTTCATCAAGAAAATGTAATTGAGGTTCAATCGAGTTTCAAACATCAAGAGGACAATCTGCAAGTGGTTATTCCCTAATTCCTTAGGTGAAAAACGCTAACTCTTATGCATCAAACCTTAATCCCTTAAGTGCTTGATTAACATACGAATCTAATGCAAAATTGGAGGTTGAACTCTAACTATTCACCTAATTGCTAGGCCTGAATTAGTTAGAAAGCTGGAAGTTACCTAAGCTTCAACCATGATTCCTCACTGGTGAAGTTCTTCATCAGATCTGGATTTGTCAATCGAGCAAAGCAGATCCACTCCTCAGCTCGTTCTCCTCAGGATCTAGAAGTCAACTTCCTCATTACACCTTCAAGATTCCATCGTAAACCTTCGTAATCTCAACCTTAGGGATTTAGAAATCCATCGACATTGGTTCTATCGAAGGAATTTGGAAAGACATGGATGAGAGAGTTTAGAGAGCGAAAGAAATTAGAGAGAGGTTGGAAATGGAAAATGAATTGTGTTCTGTATTATGCTCTGTTCTCTGTGTCTGTGTTACAGAGTATGTACAAGTATATATAGGCATCTAACTAACTAACTTAACTAATCAATAAGAAAGCTGAGTTAATAATTAAACTAACTAACTAATTACATAATTACGGAATAACTAACTAATTACAGCTCAGCACTTAAATTACTAAGGTATAAAAGTAGGAGAGAAGGCAGTGGAAACAGCTATGGTGCCGAGTGTGTTTTTGGAGGGAACAGTCAGTGTTTAAATAACTTGCCTTCACGCTTGAGCATGAAGGACTCTCGCTTGAGCGTGAAAGGGTCTCGCTTGAGCGACCTCGAAATATGCACTGCAGTATCGCTTTCTTGCTTAAGCGTGATGGAGAAGCTTGGGCGAGGGTGATATTTTGGAGTCACGCTTGAGCGTGAGTTTGCTCGCTTGAGCGTTCAGATTATCCAATCAGCATTTTGAAGTCTCGTTCGGGTTCTTCATACAGTATTCGGTTCCCTGTTGCGGTCGGTGTCTTGAAGCATTTCCCAGTCGGACTTTTGGAGTTTCACTCGGATTTGTGAAATCTCACTCGGCTTTTTGGAATTTCACTCGGATTTTCCTTCTTAGCTTGAGCGCGCCCTGTTCCTGCACCAATAAACACATAACTGCCTAGCATTTGTACGCTGGCTGCTTAGTGAAATTATAAATAATCATAAACTCTTAACCAATTACTATTTTTAATCATTTTCTTACATAAATAAAGCACTTTTAAAATAAATAAATAAAATATGAATTGTTAACTATTTATTAAATAATGAAGCCAAACTAAACAATAATTAACAAATTATGTTAAATAAAAGGTGAAATAATTAAGTCTTTTCAAGACTTATCAATGATGGTTGTCTATTAGGCTTATGATACGCCGTTACATGCTTTGCCGAGCCTTTTCTCATATCTTCATATATTGGACTAGGCATATGCCCGGTATACACATTCTTTACGCTGTAAACTCTGTTATTTTGTATACCGTTATGGGCAAACTATTTAACGATCCAGTTATTGATTTTCAAATCTCACCCTTTTGTTTTCTGTGGTTCGAGTCTTGATGTAGTCGTGGTGGTGTTTTGAATTTATTTCGAACGCGAAAAATTTATTCGTATTTTTATTGTTTAGTTATTTAGATTACATCGGGATTTGAGTCCAGAAAATCGGGGTGTTACATTTTACACCCTTCTGAGCTGGTTTTCTTACTGTTTACATTTTCTCAATATTCCTATACCTCATAATTAATACCTCGATTAGCTTTCTTTCTTTACTATTTTCTCATACTGGTCACTCAGGGATTCGGCCAAAGCCGCAAGCTTTCAACTGAAAGCTCAACAGAGTATCCTCGGGAGTCCTAAGGGTCTGGTTTCTGATTCTCAAAAATCAGGGCTGTTACACTCTCCCTACCTTTTAGGAATTTCACCCCCGAAATTCTCCCTACTCTCTACTGGCATCGAGGTAACCTTGGTCAGTGACCTTTGGTATCCCTGTCTGATGCTTCAACTACTTGGGTTTTAGTCAAGTAGTTCCTACCATATATGTGACGACCCTCGTCAATTTAATCATTTTTCCAAAATAATTTTTCGCGTTTAATAAAAATCTACTCGGTCTTAATAGAAAATAATATTTACTTTTCTTAAATATATTCAAAATAGTAAAATCATACTTAAATTAGCAATAACCGATCGGAAATAAATCCTTGAATAAAAGCATATTAAAATAATGACCAATCGGAAATATTTCAACATAAAATAAGATTGAATCAGCGGAAGGAATAAAACAGAGTTAGCGGTATTCGCCTAAGCGAGACTCTGATTCGCTTGGGCGAAATCCGACTCGCTTGAGCGAATACTACTTCTTAAACCTGAGCGGACAAGACTTTCAGTCGGGTTTCACTCGGAGAATAAGTCCACTCGGTCATCTCTTACACGGAAACAGCTTAACCTTACTTCACTTAGAAAAGTTCACTCATATCTTCACTCGGAAGCACTCTTATCTTTGTTCACTCGGAGTCTCAGCCATAGCTCACTCGGAGACGCTCTAACCTTTCCACTCAGAAGTGGGTCTCTCGGTTATTCTTCTCTCGGAAAGAATTGAAGGATACTTAGGCACCAAATCAATGGGCCCTTGCTCGGACCAGAATGATTTCACTCGGGAAATATTCGCCCAGTAATCGACTCTGCTACAGCAAAGCAAATTCATTCATAAAATAAACACCGATTCATAACATTAAGAATTCCTACTCACTTCAATCAGCATATCGATTCAATATTTAATTCAACATACAGTCAACATGTTATAACATGAAACACTCAGAAAACTCAATATATATATATTACACAATTTATTCAAATTCACTCGGTGTCTTGGCATCAATCCTCCGCTTGGCGCACCTCCATGGCTCCAACCTCTTCCCTGTCACTGGTTACTAAAATTGAAAACCACAGCAAGGGTGAGTGTTTAGCATCATAATTAATCTAGAACAGAATTTTAATAAAATACGAGTATAAACTCCGTCCGATTCCTTTCTCCTCAATTTACACCTTTAACTCGGCAATTAACTCACACTCAGCAATCATAACAATTAACAGCCATTTTAACAAATCATTCAACAAGTAAATCATTCGGCAAGTACCACAATTTACCACTCGGTAATTATAATAATCACTCGGCAAATATATGATATTACACTCGGCAAATATATCAATCTTACTCAACAAATATTTCAATTCTCATTCGGCAATTATAACAGTTCACACTCGGCAAACATAGCTATCACACTCGGCAATTATAACAGTTTACACTCGTCAAATACAATAAATTGCCCTCGGCAAATACAACATCATACTCATCAATTCTCACTCGGAAAATATGACATCTTCCTCAGCAAGTACAACAATTCATACTCGGAAATTATAATAATTCACACTTGGCAAATATAGCCAATCACTCGGCAAATACGTCAAATCATACTCATTAAATATATTAAAATCTCATTCGGCAATTATAACAAATTGCATTCGGCAAAATTATCAAGTCATCAATTGTCACAACTGACTCACATAAAATCGACGCCTAGTATCCGGATACTAAAGGATCGGCCTTCAGCTGGGGGTCCTACTTGACACCCCATGAACCCTGCTTGGTTCACCGAGTCCTGCTTGACTCCCCCTCAACCACTGGGTCATAGACCTCTGGGTAGCTCAACTGGGTCCTGCTTGACCACTGAAGCCAAAAACGAGGGTAACATATACCGTCGGCCATCCCATACCACATAATCACATATCATATCACATAATCATTATATATTATCAACAACCAACATATGCAACTACCAGAAACTGGCATGTGCTCTCAACAATAGGCGACCGACTTGTCAAGCCCATTCATCACATTGCCACTGGGCGACCTGCTTGTCAAGCCCGGTATCACATTGCCACAAAACACCGATTGTCGCAGCATCATTTCAATTTCAATCGGATTTACACATACACACACGATCCTCAACCGATCGGTGTCCACATACATACATTCATATACATTAACTTTCACCCAGCATCATCTCATCACAGCATCAAATAATTCACTTTCAATCGGAATATGCCACACACACGATCAGAAACCGATCGGTGTCCATACACATGCATACACATACATTCACAACTTTATCACAGCGTCAACATCAAATATTTCTTAAGTCACACACACACACACGATCCTAAACCGATCGGTGTGCACATTCACACGTACATTCATACACATTCACATTATTTTCACTCAGCATCATCTCTTACCCGGTTTAGTCATTCCAACAACTCGGACTGTGTCCTATTCTAATTAATTATAACCCGAACACCCCCTTACCTCTGTTCCACGCTTCAAAAGTTTCTGGGTTCACAGCTCCTCCGTTCCAGCACCAGCTTCCTTACTCGTTCCACTACCTACGGTTTGGAACGTGAAATACGTTATAATCACACCACCATCCACATGATCAAGAGCCATTTTTAGGCTCACAGCCAAGAGGAGTGGGGATCGGAACAGTACCCCCCTCCATACATATGACCATCCGGTCTAGAAAAGAAATGAAAGAGGTGAGGTAACAATTTTTAAACGGTTCAAAGGACTTACCTTGAAACCACTGTCACAGCTATGTAATTATTTCAAGGTGTTGATGTAAAATGAACCTTCCTTCAAAGCTTATAGCTCTCAATCAATGGAGGAAGAAGAAGAAGAAAAGTAGCAGATGTTCTTCACGTGAAAGAGAGTGAATGATTACGTAAATGATTGAAGAAAGAGAAGGAAACCATTATTTAAACTCATGGCAACCGGTTACCTTCTCAACCGGTCACTTCCAACTGGTAACCTCTTCAACCGGTCATTCTTCCAATTCCTTTACAATTTCTTTAATAATTTGAATTAAACCTCTCTTCTTCTAATCACACCTTTCATGCTAAACCAATAATTCTTAAAAATATCAAATAAATCCTTAAAAATAATTTTTAATATTTTCTCACTACACAAAATTTCTATAAATATCCGGGATGTCACAATATAAGTCCTAAGGACTTACGAGCAGACGACCTTCAAAGTACAGCGAGGTATGACAGACCATACCCTAAGCCTGTTGGATCGATCATGCTCTGATACCACCAATGTAACACCCTTAGTTAACTAGGACAATCCCTTTCACTAGAATATCCTGGTCAACTGAGAGGTTACGAGTTTTAGAAAAATGTGGAAGTTTTTTTGTACAAGAAACTTGATGGAACAGATACATCCTATATACCACATAGTCATACAATACACATAGTCACAACAGTAACTGTACATACTAAAAGTAAAGAGACACACAAACTCACGTAAAAGAAAATAAAATTAACCTATCCTATTCATCCTTGGTCCAAGAAGAGTCTGGCTGATCCTTGACGTGAAGTCTATGTTCATCTCCACGATGTCGGATATTTGGTTCATCCCGAAGTCTAGAAAAAATTTTACGTAAGGGTGAGTCTCCACTTCCACATCAATTGGAGAGTTGTCATTAATGACATTTCTCCCACACAGTCCATATAAACTTGTAAACAATATTCGACTTATTTATTGGGGATTCCTAATTGGTTTATTCTTATTTGTCTTTCCTAACTCATTCTTATCCATCGTCCCTGAACATATAACTCTCTACTCTCCCCCTCACCACTTGTTACTTTACATACAGGTATTAATCCAATCATAATAATCACAATCCACACAAATAAGATAAAGCAATGCATAAATTCATTTCATTCATTCTGATCTTTTTCTTAGCCATCATGATGCATGTGGGTCTATCTCTCTTCATCATCATACTAGAATCCGTCCTGCCCAGGCTGCCCCTGGACACAACGTCTCCACACTAGAGTGACTGGAACCCACCAAGTCCCCACATCACATCACAGGGTATACATAGACTCATAGTCCCAATATCATAAATCCAATTCATATCATCATATCATAATGGGACTTGGCTCTCCACGGTTCTAGGATATCGGCTGAGTCAAAGTGCACCAGGATTACATGATTTCGCCCGACATCGGGGCGCTACCATCAAGCCATTGGGGGTCCTCTCTCGTTACACTCCTAAGATCCAACCTCAGGGATCGAACCCTCATATCCTTCAGCGTACCCCTCATTGTTGACTCTTGCACACATCAATTCACATGCACATGATGCATGTAACATACATTCCTTCCATTAATTCATTAGTCATTGCTAGGGTCCTTTTCAAAGACTACATTTTATTCCTAAAATCGGGTTTGTTTCATCAAATCCTTAGTTAAACATTTTTCTTTAGTCATTACTCTTTTCGTATTTACTCAATTCATAATACATCTCATCCGATAATTAGGAATGAAATGAGTTCTTATTATCCATAAAGCCTCAGGATAATATTGGCACTGCAGCGCCCATCATCACATTGGATTCGATCTCAATTTCATCATATTATTTTTTCACAAATCAGCCACCTGAGGATCCCTACCAAGACACTTTCCCATTTTTACCTGTTTTCATCTTGATTTATCCATATATCTCTACATAATTCGTTTAATGCATCGTGCACATTCCATCCACTCATACATTTTATCATGTTCATTTCATTCATCATCCATAATGCCAGTAGGAACATGTAATTTGACACTTATACATAATTTCAATCAATCTACCAACTCAGTCATATAACATGTAGATTTATTTAATTCAATTAATCACACTACACATTTATATACTCCACCATGTAGCAATCATTACACACAACATTCATTATACAAATATCATCATACATGTTATTATGCATTCTAATACGAGTAGATTCATAAATGCATCTTTATAAGTAAATTGGGTGTGATTACTTGCTTTATGCACACGTATATGAGACTGATTTATCTTGATTACCCTTTTTTAATTAATCGACTTATCAATAGCAGATTACTTACTTCCTTAGTCATAAATTATCTTTTGTTACTGAATGATTTTATATAACTACTAAGTTTATCACTACGAGAATTTGGTTTCTTGAGAATACACTTTTTAATCACTTTAACTTTTAAATACTATCAAAAGTACTTGTTAAATATATTTAAGGTGCTAATAAAGTATATGACCAGAATCATTCGATTCCAAGATCATATGAGGAAGTTAGGCCCTAAACACTGAAGGTGCTCAGGCCGAGTTCAAAGGTTCGATTTATATTAATCATTTCTTTGAGAAATGAGGTTGATAGGGCCTGAATTAGGATTCACAGGAAAAGTTCCTAACTCATCAAAGTGAGTCACCAGGGACTGACCGTACTACTGCTGGATATCCCGAAGTATATACACGATCATTCGAGGGAGGTACCCAAGGCACTGGTCGGGCTTATCGGACTGCTGTTATCCTCGATTTACCACAAGAGGGTTCAAACAGGACTAGTCTCCCTATTGGACTACTAGTCTCGAGCTGAATCGCCGATACCGAATCATTCATTGGGTCCCACAGTTCAATTTGGGAACCGGTCAATATTTTATTATTTAAATATTAATATTAATAAACAACTAAATAAATTTTAATAAAATATTATTATAATTATATATATTTTTTCAAAATTATTAGAAATAATATTAATTAAATGTTAAAATATTTGAAATAAGTAATGATCAAATATTCTATATAAATTAATTAATAAAAATATTATAAAGATCATTAACCAATTAATACCAAATTAAAATAAAATAATCAATATGAATCATAATTATTAAATAATTGTTACATATTATAAAATTTCAAATTTACTAAATAAATATTAAACACTTAAAATTAAATGTTAAATAATTAAACATTTAATATATTTTCAAAATAAATAATTATTCATTGAAATTAGATATTAATCAGTAAGATTAAGTATTATCTACTAAATATTATTAGTAGGGAATAATTATCAACTAATATAATTATAAATTAATTAGTACTTAATTAAACAAAATAATCGTCATTAACATATTTTTTTACTTATAAAATATTGTTTATTATTATCATTCTCTCGTCTCTGTTCCTTTTCAATTACCAGCACATTTTCTAATCTTCCTACTAATTTTCTGCGTCCTTACGAGCTGGTTTTTGTAACATCCCAAATTTTAGAGAAAATAACATTATTAGATAATGATAATTAATTATTTATGGTCTAATACATGTGGAAAAATTAATTAGACACTAGAAGTGAATTATCGGTAAATTAAGATTTACCGGAACCAGATGATTTAACAGATAGTATGGGACCCACTTGATCAAATTGGATGTTTGACGGGCTTAGAATAACGAGGGAATAAGTATTAAATAATTACACATGGGTTAATAAATATCCCAAAAATATTGAAATAATTGAATTGAGAATTTTTATGGTTATATGGCTTTAAGAGTTAAAAATAATACCCGATTAAAATATGGGTGTCAGACCAAGTATCTCTAATTGAGATGTTGTTGGTCAGGGCTGTTAGGAATATTACTAGGAATCTGAATATATCTTTGGAATAATCTTTAGATAAAGTATTAAGCCCGAACAGAGATCCTATTTGTTATAAAACGGTAAAATTTTAATGAAGGGATTAAAATAAAACCTAAACTCTCACTTTTCTCTTCTCCATTCACATTGGCTTTTGCTTTTCCAAAGGCAAATACATCCCCTTTTTCTTCCTAAGGCAAAACACTTCCTCTCCCTCTCATTCCCATTCCCTTCATCTTCTTTCTCTATAAAAACCCTAAAGGAGTGGTGTGCTTTTCTCCTCCATTTCATTTTTCCATGGAGCTTGAAGAAGATGATGTTGGTTGGAAGCTCTCTTTTACTCTCATTTTCGTCACCCATTCTCCCTCTCTTGGAAGCTCACTTATTTCATGGCTTGAGGTAAGTTCCTCACCATTTTTGTTGAGCTTATGCCATTGGTTGTGGTTTTATTTATTATGAGAGTGTAAAATATGTATGGGTTATGTCTTAGAAACCATTTTCATGTAAAACCCTAAGGTGGGTATAAGTGGTGGTTGCTGGATTTTTAATGAAACCCTAACTTTAGAAGTTTGGGGAAAATATAAAATGTGAGTGGAAAATGTGTTTAATGGTGTTAGGAATGATATTGATGAGGAACAATGGCCATTGATGATGGTTGATGTGTAACATCCCAGATTTTAAGGAAAATAAATTTATAGGATAATGATAATCATTTATGGTCAAATAATTATAGGAGATGTTGTTAGACATTAGGGGTGAATTATCGGTAAATTAAGATTTACCAGAACCGGGTGAATTAACAAATAATGTGAGACCCACTTGATCAAATTGAGTATTTGATGGGTTTAGAATGTTGAGAAAATTATTGTGGTTAAGATGGTATAATTAGATTAATTTTTAGTGCTAAGGAAATAATTAATTGGATTCGGCGTATGATAATAGACGGGGAAAATACGAACCAATTGGAATTAAAAGAAAACCAAAAATCCCATTTCTCCTCCCATTATCACCGTGGCCTCTTTCTCTTTATCACTTGATTCTTTTACCCGTTGGATAATGGGGAATTATTACCCATTGGTAAAAGCAAAATGTGACATCCTTTTAACCATTGGACAATGTCCAATTTTGGTCTAATTATTCCTTTCTCTTCCTCATTCTCGGCACACTCTTCCCCCCACTCTATCTTTATCATTTTCTTCCTCTCCTCCATTCTTCTCTTGCCCAAACCATGGCCACCCCTCTCCCTTGTCATTCCACTCAAAATTAAATGGTTTCCATGGATTTGTAAGGCTAGAATGGCGTCTATGGAGCTTGGGGAGCTTGGGGGATCATCTCCTTTCTCTTCTTCACTCTTATTTTCGTCTTGGTGGAGCTTAAGCTTGAGGTAAAGATTTTTTACCTCCACCTTGTTTTATTTATGGTTTTGGGTTATTTAGTTGAAGTTGTAAATGTTAGAAACCTTGCATGTGGGTGGAAATGAAAACCCTAGGCTTGAATGTTTGGAAATGAAACCCTTGATTTAGGGCTTCATGATTATGTGAGATTTAAAGGTTGATGAGGTCATTATGATAAAATAAAATGGATTGAAGATTGATAGAGATTGTTGATGGTTGTTGAGTGATTTTGGAGATGAAACCCTAAGTATTAATAATTTGGGGGTTTTGACCCACTTGATGATCTTGATGAGTGTTGGTTATAGTTAACCCTTTTGAGACTTAGAAGACCTTTGCTTTTGGGAAAGGAATTCCCGAAGCCTAACATAGGCATATGAATTTGGAGCTTAGACAAGTCTAGGACTTAATCATAAGTTAAGAGGTGTGATGCCTCGTGATAGCTTATTAATTACATGTGTATGTGAAATTGTTGATAGGGTTGTATTTCAGGCGATGATGCGGAAAGATCAATGTAATTGCGTGGCGGTTCTTCTCTCGAGGTAGGAGAGGAGTTTACATTTCAATTGCATGAGTGATTAATTGAAAATTATGTAAATGTGTGAACTCATGCAATGCCTTGCCATAAATACCTTATATGATTGATTTGATGAAGTGATGAATGATGGCTTGGCTTATGTTGATTGTTATGAAAATGTATGTATTTATATAATGTTGATGATAAGTGTTTGATGGTCCCTTGGTTGAAGATGAACTAAATGATGGTGACAAATTATGAATGAATGAACTACATGAATTGTAAAGAATTGTTTGAAGTGGTTATGTGGAAAGATGAATGAGGGAGTGATGTGGGGTGTAGTTAAAATCTTCCCCTCGTAAGATTAAATAAGTAAGAATAATTGATAAGTTAGGATGAGGATTTCTGAGTATTAATGGGTAGAGAGAGTTTTATGTGCCTCATGAGATGTGTATGATGTACTGGTGGTAATTAAGTCAGTCTAGAGTGAGATTTCATGTGTTGGATTGTGAAAATTTTCATTGCTACATAAGTTCAGGTAATCTCACTCAAGCGTGATGGGATCTCGCCCAAGCAAGAGTTCCCTGTTTCAGAGAATTGGCCTCTAGCCCAAATCCGCCCAGGCAAATGAGTTACTCACCCAGGCGAGTCGAGCAAGAATAGAGATAGTTTTGGGATAATTCCACCGAGTGTTAGGAAGCCCCGCTCGAGTGAAAGATGAGTCGGTTTGGGAACAATTATGCCGAGTGAAAAACTGGGTGAAAGATAAGTCGGCTTTGTAATAATTTTGCCGAGTGAAAGACTGAGTGAGAGATGAGTCGGCTTTGGATTGATTTTGCCGAGTGGAAAACCGAACGAGATGAGTCGGTTCTGGAAATAATTTTACCGAGTGGAAATCGAGCGAGAGATGAGTCGGTTTGGATTGATTTTGCCGAGTGGAAAACCGAGCGAGATGAGTCTGCTCTAGAATGGTTTTGCCGAGTGAGAAACTGAGTGCTGGGAAGCCTTGCCATTGTGTGTGATACCAGCATGGTCTTGTATGTGTGGTATAAAATATGAAATTGAAAATGTTGCGAATGCCACACAAATATATATACATATAAAAGTATACATGAGACAATGGTAATGAATCATGAGATAAATATTGTGTGTTATTGTGATGCCATTATGGTTGAGTGCAAGTATTGACTTGCGTGTATGATGTGAAATATTTATGAAATATGTTGAGATGAAAATGCCACATTAAAACTTGAAAACAATGGCTAAGAAACCAACAATGATGAAATCCACTAAGGTGTATGGTGGTGTTGGTGATTATGATGATGATGTTTGTTGAGTGGCATATAGGATGCACAAAGTGAGAATGCATTTGATTTGCATTGCATTACATCCATGGCATATCGATCGCTGTCTATGTGGAATATTAGGGGGTTCCACTAGGCGGGTCCAGTGGGAGGACGGCTCAGTGCACGAGCGTATTGTTGTTTTTCCCCTGTGACTCGGTGTGTGAGTCATGAAGCCGTCCATAGATTGGTGACGAGGCACCCTATGTGGTGGGCCCAGTGGGCGGGCGGTTCTATGGTGAGCGAGTTACCTCGGTGTCCGACGGGACACGGCTCTCTCGATGTGTGTTCGGGAGGGGCCCGTAGCACTTTTGGCAAGTGAGGCCATCTTGTTGATCCGCAAGTCACGGGGTGACTAGTGCTACAGATGGGCGATAGCGGTTTGGTACCAGTAAAAGATGTTGTTGAGATGCATGCATGCTTTGAGATATGTGTACACATTTTACTACTGCAGTAGGGGCATAGTAGCACACCTATGCTTGACCCACAACTTGGTGTTTATTCCCTCAGTCGGATCCGCATTTGTTGTCTATTCCATTGTGTATATGCATTAGCCATAAGAGCATTTGCATATAGCATGGAGATATGCCAGAATATGATGATGATTGATGATGATTGAGATGGTGGTATGATGATAATTGAGATGGGTAATTAATATATCGAAAGACCACATAAAAGTAATAAATGATATGAATATGCGAAATGATGTTAAATATGAGGATATGTATGATATGGCCCAATGTAATGAAGGGCGTATTTGTTTATGATTGATAATGATGATGCTAGCCCATGGTGGCTTTGATGAAAGACCAGAATGGTCTATGTTGACGATGTGTTGGCCCATTGTGGCGATGTGATAGATATGTGTTGGCCCATTATGGTGATGTGATAGATGTGTATATGCTTGCTTTGCTATGAAAAGATGAAATAATATGAATTATGTATATGATATTGAATTGACAAATTATGATGATTAGTGATGCATTTAGCAAAGCATACATGATGTTGATATGCATATGCACATAATTTCAATTGTATTCATATCGTCATTTGAAATGTATAACTCACTCTCCCATGTGGTCTACTTTTTAGTATTGATACAGGAAAACCATGGGATGAGAACGGTTATGAAGTAAAGCTTTTGGGAAGGTAAATAGTTGTAATGGAATGCCTGGGCCGGCAGCGATTGTAATTTATTGAGTTGTGAATGAATGTATATTATGGTGCTGATATTTCATGGTATTTTTGGATGTATTATGAATAATGACTTAAGTGGATATTGTATTGGTATTTGGGGGTATATGTACTCACACCCGCTTGACGAATGTATAAGTGTTGATGACATATGTCTTGAGGTTGAATTGAATATGAATGTTGGAGATGTATGTTGCATGACCATATAGATATGTACACACATATATCTTAGGCGTTGCATGCTTATGTGATTATGTAAAATGGTGATGGTTGTATATTAGGCTTATGATATACCATTGCATGCTTGCCGAGCCTTTTCTCATATCTTCATATATGGGACTAGGCGTGTGCCCGGTATACACATTCTTCTTCCTCTGTAAAACTCTGTTATTTTGTATACTGTTATGGGCAAACTATTTCTCGATCCAGTTATAGGTTACTAAATCTCACTCTTTGGTTTTCTGTGGTTCGAGTTTTGGTGTAGTCGAGATGGTGTTTAGAAACTATTTTTGAACGTGAAAAATTTACTCATGTTTTTATTATTTAATTATGACGATTACATCGGGATTCGAGTATAGAAAATCAGGGGTGTTATATGATGAATATTAATAATGGTGGTTGGGTTTTTGATGAAGCCTAGCCCTAAGAATTTGGGGAAAACATGTAATGTTGGTTTGGGGATTGATTTTAGGTGGAAATGTATAATATTTAGAGTGTGGGTATTGTTAATGATGTTGGAAGGATATTTGCTGATAATGAGAGATGGCATTAGTGAAGGTAAATAGTTAATAGTGGTGGTTAGAAGTTATTAGTATGGGAACCTATAGATGGGTATGGCCTTTAAATGAATAATAATGAGTTTGAACACTAAAACCATAATGGTTGTGATGGATATGTGGATTGGACATTATGATTCAATAAGGTCTTAGACCATGTTGTGTGCCATTAAACTTGTTGATAGATGATGATTGATAGGGGCTAAGATAGCTCGTAAAGAACTCTAAGTGACAATGATGGCATTTGAATGATTGAGATAATATGGAATGCATTTTAGATAAGGGAAGAATATGATGTTGTTGTTGTTGGGTATGGCTAGCCCTTGGAGACTTAGGATATCTTGGTTTTGGGAAAGGAATTCCCGAGTAAATTGGTGCATCGACAAGTTTAGAACTTGTTACTAAACCTTGAGATAAGTTTACGATTATTTGTAATTGCGATAATTCCTTGGGATGGCTCATTAATTGGATGCATATGTGTATGTGGAATGTGTAGATGGTATCCCAGGAAATGTGGCGGAACGTTTGGAACATGCGGATCATTGTGGTTCTTCTCTTGAGGTGGGAGATGAGTTTTACGTTTCAAATGCATGAGTTAAATAATTGATGATTATTGTATATGATAGTACTCATGCTTGCCTTACCATGTTTATATTGAAATGATGTGATGAATGGAGTTTGATGAATGAGATAATCAGCATTGGTTGAAACATGATTGATATGGTTTGAATGGTTTGGGTCATATTATAGCTCACAAAGTGCATTTTTATGCATAATCATGGAAGTGAAGGGGTCAAATAAAGTTTTGTGGTATTGATGGCATAGGAACGTCATAATAGCACCTATGCATGATTTATAACTTGTAGAAACTGGAACGGGTCGAATCCATTAAGAAATGACCCTTGAGTTGCACAAAAACGCCTTGAATGGGCTAAACGCATTTATGTGCATAAGCCCCTCATTTTTGGGAATTTTTGAGTACGGCTGGTGGCCACGCGTCATTAATGGTGTATATTTGGTTATGTCAAAATTTGGTAGCTTTTGGAATTCATGAGTGAGTTAGGGTACTTGGAAGTTAGAAAAACCAGCTTTTTGGGCATTTTTATGCATAAATGCTGTCTTGAATCGATTCAAGACTATCTTGAATTGATTCAAGGGCTACTGGAAGTGCTTAAATCGATTCATACGACCCTTCAATTGATTCAAAGCCCCCTGGAATTGCTTGAATCAATTCATATGACCCTGAATCGATTCAAGGCCCTCTGTTTTGCTGTTTAGAGTTCCAGAATCGTATGAATCGATTCATGGACCCTCCTGAATCGATTCAAGGTGTATTTTTGGCCAATTTTCAATATGTTTTGATGTTGTTTGATGTGGTTGAGTCATGGCATGTTTATGCATTCGATTGCACACATTTTAAACACGTTTTAGCGATCGAAACATGATGATATTGTCATGTCCCTTATACGCCCTAATGTTAAAGTTGCCATATGATTAATATTACCTAAAACTTATTTTATTTTACAAAACCATGTGAATGTATTAAGGGAATATGATTGTGGTGCACCTTAGTGGTATTTGATATTGAATTAAGATATTAGCATGATGTGAGTGTGTGCCTAAGACATGTTATGAAAACATAAATGTACACCACTAATAATACGATATGATGAATGATGGTGAAAAGTTAAATGATGGGGTTGTAAGACACACCCTTGTATGATGATGAAACTAATAAGGGGTGATTGCATGGCAATGTGTTTGTGATAAATTGATGAATCAGAGATGATTGTTATTGTTGATGATTGTTGAATGCCATTGTGATGAATACAAGTGTGATCTTGTGTATGTGTGGTTTGAATTATGTTGGTGAATTATTGTGAGTGCCACACTAAAATATGAAACAATGGTAATGATCAATGAGATGAAAATCCACTAAGAAATCATGTGGTGATGTTGATGAATGTTATTGATAATTATGGTGCCATTGTGATTGTTGCAAGTATTGACTTGCATGTATGATATGAAATATGTTGTTATGAACTGCCACACTTAAAACTTGAAACAATGGCTAAAACCAACAATGATAAAATCCACTAAGGTGTGTATGGTGGTGTTGGTGATTATGATGATGATGATTGATGAATGGCATGATAGGATGCATAGTGTGAGAATGCATTGATTGGCATTTGCATCCATGGCATATCATACACTGTCAGTAATGAATATTAGGGGATTCCCCCAGTTAGCCAAGTGGGAGGGCGGCTCTATGCACGAGCATTCTTGTTGTTCCCCTATGACTCGGTGTGTAAGTCACAAAGCTGCCCATGCTAAGCTACGGGGTGCTGCATGTGGTTAACCCTTGTGGAGGGTGGCTTTTGAGGAGTAGGTGTCCCCGGTGATCCTTTGGATCACAGCTGCCATGATATGAGTCATGGTTAGCCCGCAACACCTTGTATTGTTGATTATGTTGTTTATCGCATTCATGGTGAAAATGACCGGTGTTGCAAAATGGGCGATGCGGTTTGGTACCAGTAAAATTGGTCATTTTGCATGCATTATGAGATATGTGTACACATTATACTACTACAGTAGGGGCATGGCTATGTGATCATGCTTGAACCCACAATTTAGTGTTTATTTCCATAGTCAGATCCGTATTTGTCATTGATAATTCCATTGTGCATATGCATTAGCCTAAGAGCATTTGCATTTAGCATGGACATATGCCAAAGGTGTTGTGATATGATGCTGATTGATGATGATATATGATGATGGTTGAGATTGAGATTGAGATGTGATGATGATGAGATGGGTAAATGAATACCTAAAAGACAACATATAAAATATGAATACAACGAAAAGATATTGAATATGATGATGTTGTATATGATGGCCCAATTTGATGAAAGGCTTGTTTATCTATGATTGATGATAATGATGTTGGCCCATTGTGGCATTGAGAAAAGATATGTATATGTGCTTGCTTTGCTATGAATTGATGGATGAATACGTTATATGTATATTGTTGAAATGAGAAATTATGATGATTATTGATGAATTAAGCAAAGCATACATGATGTTAATATGCATATGCGCATAATCTCAATTGTATTTATATTCTTCATTTGAAATGTATAACTCACTCTCCCATGTTGTCCGTTTTTAGCATTGATGCAGGAATATCATAGGATGAAGATATTTTTAAAGTAAAGTTTTGGTGAAGGTAAATAGTGGTAATGGAATGCCTTGGCCGATAGCGATTGTAATTTATTGTATTATGAATAAAGTGTACATGATAGTGTTGATAATTATTGATATTAGTAGATGTATTGTAAACGGCCATATATGTGAATGTTATATTGATATTTGGGGTATTGGAATTCATACCCATTTGATGAATAAAAAGATGTTGGTTATGTAATCCTTTTGGGTGTGTAAAAGTATTAATGATACATGACTTAGAGGTTAAATTGTATGTGGTCGATTATGGAATATGGATGTTGGAGATTGGTGTTGCATGGCCATATAGATGTATATATATATATATATATATATATATATATATATATATATATTAGGCAATGCATGTTTATTACTTATGTGTAAGATGGATTGTGGCCTAATAGGCTTGTGTTGTATATTTGCATGCTTTGCCGAGCCTTTTCTCATATCTTCATATATGGGACTAGGCGTATACCCTGTATACATATTCTTCTTCCGCTATAAACTCTATTATTTTTGTATACACTTACGGGCGATTTATCTTGCGATCCAGTTATAAATTATCATATCTCACTCTTTGGTTTTCTGTGGTTCGGGTCTTGATGTAATCGTTGAGGTGTTTTGAAATATTTTTAAACGCGAAAAATTTAATCGCAATTTTATTAATCATTTATCTTGATTAAATCGGGATTCGGGTCTGGAAAATCGGGGTGTTACAGTTTTATTACTGTTTACATTTTTTCAATATTCATATACCTCATAATTAATACCTTGATTAGCTTTCTTTCTTTACTGTTTTTTCATACTAATCACTCAGGGGTCCGACCGAAGCCGTAAGTTTTCAACTGAAAGCTCAACAGAGTATCCTCAGGAGTCCCGAGGATCTGGTTTCCTATTCTTAAAAATCAGGGCTCTTACAATTTACTCATAATGAAATACCTCAACCTTTATTTTTGGCCTCGAAAGCTAATTCTTAATGGATCGTTCCCAATTTGAGATTCGAGGATTTGTATCCTTAAAAACCCATTTGTTTATCCTGTTAAATTTCATATAGTTTATGAGAAAATTTGTAACTCTCTACACCAATGTCCGATTCATGTGATTTTTGGTCCTATAATTCTCGTAACAAAATCCTTTACAACTTTCATGCAGACTCCAAGAGCTGATTCCTATCACACAAGTGTAGATAAATACATCTTTTCACAGCTTGATAAAAAACATCACAGCCAGACCATACTTCAGTAAATTGCGCATAACTCTTTTTACTAATGTTAGAATCAGTTTGTTCTTAATTTTATGGACTTGTATCAAAATTACCTATAACTCTTATGAAGAACCTGAAAGCCAACTCCAAATGGATTTTTCCCACCAACTGCCTCTTTTCAGCCCTCGAAAATTTGGGAGCACTTTTCCTCGGTTCAACCATAACTTTTGCTATCGATATCAGAAGTGCCCATTCCTTATGTCATTTTAAAAAGAAAAGAAAACCCTACAACTTTTGTGTTGAGCGTCTCTCTAAATTCTCATACCAAAATAAACTAGGAATTTATTAAAACCAATTATGATTTTCACTTACCGATAACTTAATACACACTCAGTTTCTTACGCCCATAACTTATCTTTTCTGGCCACCATTTTCCCTCGCCACCACCACGCGACACCTCGACCCCCTATGTGTCACCACCACACCGACCTTCCCTCTCTATAAATTCACACCACCACCTCCTAAAACTTTATTTCCATTTCTTCCACTCTCTCGACTTTTCTCGATTTTTCTTTCTCCCTCTTGGCCTTGCTTCCTCCAGTAACCACAAACCACCTTAAATCAACCATCACTCCTCTCCTCCAAGCCTCCATTGTACTACCACACCACCATGACATCCCTCCACTTCATCTTCTTCAAGAATTCCCCTTCTTCCTCTCTAGCTCACCTACGACCTTCACCCTCTCTTTTTCCTTCATTCCTGTGGCCACCAACCACCAGACCAGCCGCCGTAAGGCCTTTATCCACTGCCATGAGCAGCCACTAGGAGCTTCCATCATCATTATGAACTACCACCAGCAGTATTTCCTCTACCTACGGCCATCACCTTTCAAACTGGTGAGCATTTCTTTAATTTTTCTTCTCGATTTCTTATTGGATTTTAGTTTTGTAACTAATTCCGCCTCGTTTCTCCCACGGCATCCACCGCCACCTTACATCACAACTCCTCCTCCCTCTATGGGCCTTGCATGCAAGCTTCGGTAAGCCCGAACTGCGATCGGGTGTTATCGACACGAAGAACCGATGATCGAAACCTCAGATCGCCCTCTTTCTTTGGACAACCACAAAAATATGAGGTATGGGGGTGGTTTTTGCATGTGGTTTTGTAAGTTTCTGCCACTTTTATTAAGCTCTGCCGACTTCTGTGAAGTTCTGCCTACTTTCAGGAGTCTCGCCACATTGCACATAAATTCTAACTAAGTCTCAAAAGTCCTGTCTCCGTTCCCTAAGGTTCTGCCGGAAGTTTGCCGGAAAAACTATATATTATAGGCATCCTACCGATATTTTCGCTAAAGTATATTTTATTTTATTTTATTTTACCACGATGGCGCTTGAAAAACTTTTATCCATGCGACGCCTAGTAATTTTAAAATAAATGTAATAATGGTAATAATTTAATTAAAAATAATTAGGAGATAATAATAATAATAATAATAATATAAATCGTGATTATCATTAATAATGGGAATACTAGGAATAAGAATTTTTTTGGTTTTATTAACTTTTATGGGTAAATTTTTATGAATAAATAATGATAATGATAATAATAATAATAATAATAATAATAATAATAATAATATATTATTATTATTATTATTATTATGGTTATAGCAATTATTGACAAACAAATAGTTAATTTTATTAGGGTAAGAATTATAACAATAATGAAAATGAGAACCTTTGTGGTCTTATAAATTTTATGGGTAATAATAATAATAATAGTCACTAATGGAAAAAGGCTTTTTACACCAGTCCTTTTTGGCTTTTTACATTGTTAGTAGGACCAATGTAGATGAAACTGGTGAGAAAAATAGGAACTTTTAATACCGATTTTGGGACCAATAAAAAAATGGTTTTTACACTAGGCCTTTAGATTACGACCGGTGTAAAATGTAATATTTACACCGGTCTTGTTCGTTATAACCGGTGTAAATATTATACTTTACATCAATCCTGTTGGTAACAACCAGTGTAAATTTTATATTTCACATCGGTCCTCTTTGTAATAACCGTTACAAAAAAATAGACTTTTAACACCGATTGGTTACTATAACTGTAACATCCCAGATTTTAACAAAAATAAAATCGTTAGATAATGATGATTGATTAATTATGGTCCAATAATTATGGAAATTTTACTAGACATTAGAGGTGAATTATCGGTAAATTGAGAATTATCAGAATCAGGTGATTTAACAGATGATGTGGGACCCACTTGGACAAATTAAATATTTGATGGGTCTAGAATGTTTAGAAAATTATTGTGATTAGGATGATGTAGTTGAAATAATTTTTGGTATTAAGGGAATAATTATTTGGACTCGACATATGTCATTAAACGGTAAAAATACGAACCAAATGGAATTAAAAAGAAAATGAAAACTCCCTTTTCTTCTCCTCACCCAGCCATCCACTTCCTCTCTCTCTCTCTCCTATGTTGCTTTTCATGTTATTACCCAATGGATATAGGGTTCTATGATCCAATGGACAAATGACCATGATGCATTGTGTTACCCATTGGACAATGTCTAATTTTTACACAAATTCTCTCTCTCTTTCTCTCATTTTCGGTGGCCTCTTTCCCTCTCACCATTCTTCATTCTTTTTCTTCTTCTTCCATTCTCATCCATCAACCCTTCACCTCCATGCTTCTTCTTTCTCTTGCCAAAAATAAAAACTAAACTTGGAAATGTGAAGCATTTGTGGAGCATGGAAGCTTGCATGGACCATCTTCCTTCTCCTTCTTCTTTATTTTTATTTTGATGGGGTTTAGACTTGAGGTAAAGATTTCTTACCTCCATCTTATCTTATTTGTGGTTTTATGATATTAGATTTGAAATGGTTATATTAAAAACTATGGGTGTTGAGGAAAATGTGAAACCCTAGGCCTGAATGGTTTAAGACATGGTTCTTGATAATGGTCTTATGTTAGAAATGGATGAGTTAATGGACTTATGATGAACCAATGATGATGGTGAGTATTAATTATTGTTGGGTGATTTGTGTGAAAAACCCTAAGTGTTGATGATTTGGGGGTTTTAGCCAAGTTGATGATTTTGATGATTATGAATGCCTTAGAATGATGTATATGAGGGGAATGAATTTTTAGAAGCATTGATATTGATTAATGAGATTGGTAAAATCTTGAACTAAGTTTATGAGGTTGTGTATGGTGATACATACATGTAGGTAAGTATGATGATTTGAAGAGTTGGGTTGAGAGTGAATATGAGATGTGGTTATTGTGATAATAATAGTTAAAAACCATTGGTAAGGGATACTTGAGTAGATGAGTAGTTAGATCATGATGAATATCTCAAGAGTTTGTTGATTGGTGATGGTCTTAGATGGAGTCAAGAGGCTTATAATGGATTTGAATGAATTGTGATGAGGATTGGATGCATTGTGGATAAAGGATGTGATCTTGTTATTATTGGGTGTGGTTAGCCCTTTTGAGACCTAGAGAGTCTTAGTTTTGGGAAAGGAATTCCCGAAGCCTAATATAAGTGTGTGAATTGGGGTTTAGACAAGTCTAGGACTTGATAATGAGTTTTAAGAGATGATGCCTTATGATGGCTTATTAATGGCATATATATATGTGTTTATTGATAGGATTGTATTCCGGATGATGATGCAGAATGATCGAGACAATTGTGTTATGGTTCTTCTCTCGAGGTAGGAGAGGAGTTTACATTTCAAATTGCATGAGTGAATAATTGTTAATTATGTATATGTATGAACTCATGGAATGCCTTGCCATGAATGTGTTAAATGTTTGAATTGATGATGTGACGAATGATGGCTTGGCTTATGTTAAATGTTATGAATATATATATATATATATATATATATATATATATGATGATAAGTGTTGGGATGTCCCTTTGTTGGACATGAATTATTGATAATGAACATCTATGAATAGATAACTCACTTGAGGTGTGAAATAGCGTTTATGATAATTATGCACAATGATATGTGTGGCTATGATGAAAATTTGTGTTAAAATCCCCCTTATGTAGTTAAATGAATTAGAATTGAAAATGGAGAGGTATGGCTTTTTGGGTTAGGCTTAAGGGCATGATTTCATCTAGGCAGGATGTTGGATTAGGCCAATTTTTACAAAAGATAGATGGTGCATGAGATAATGAGTGAAAAACCTGATTTTGAGCGTATAATGGTAATCTCGCTTGAGCGAGATGGATTCTCGCTCAAGCGAGAGTCCCCTGTATCAGGGGAGTGGCCTCTAGCCTAATTTCGCTCAGGTGAACATGAGTCTCGCTTAAGCAAGACGCGTACAAAATAGAAGGGTGAGCTACTGGACGAGTCTCGCTCAAGCGGGTGTGGCCGCACTTGAGCGAGGGAGATGGAAAATGGTTCTGGGTGGATCTCGCTTAAGCGAGTGGTGAGGTGTATTGGGTCTTACTCAATCGAGCGAGTATGGAATTGAATACTGGACGTTTTTCGCCTGAGCGAGCATGAGGGTGAGAGGAGCCTCGCTCAAGCGAGCAAGCGTAGAAACAACACTGGAAGAATCTTGCCCAAGCGAGAGTGGCCCGCTCAAGCGAGATCGGGGCCTGAAACTTAAAAACTCATTCGCTCAAGGGAAATTGGAGGCGCTCAAGCGACCCACCTCAATCTCACTCAAGCGAGTATGGGTCTCGCTTGAGCGAGTTGCCCAGTGTGAGATTTTATGTTATTTTCTTGTCTTGGCTGATGTTTAACCCCATTTCTTTACATTGTGAGATAATTGAGGAAATGTGTATGGGGTATTTAATGATGGCATGACATGGTATTAATTAGAATTAATTGATACATTTGGGATGAATTATTTATGATACATTTACCACCAAGGATGGGATATAAAGGAATGATAATGAGGATTTGATGATGCGGTTATGAGATACACCCTAGAGTGATTATGAAACCAATAAGAGAGTGATCAAATGATGAGGTGTTTATTATAAACTGATGAATCGGAAATGATATCGGTATCGTGTGATAATAAATGATGTTGTGATCACTCCTTGAATAAAAGGAAGAATTCATTATTGATAATTTGTAAAATGCCATCGTATTTTATACAAGTGTGATCTTGTATGTGTGGTTTAAAATTGTATTGATGAGTTGTTGCATTGCCACACTAGTTATGAAACAATGGTAATGATAAATGAAATGAAAATCCACTAAATGATTATGTGGTGGTATTGATGAAAGATTAATAAATGTTAATGATGATTTGTGATGTTTGTGACGCCATTGTGGTTGATTGTAAGTGTTGACTTACATGTATAATAAATGATATAATGAGATGAGAATGCCACATATAAAACTTGAAAACAATGACTAAAACCAACAATGATAAAATCCGCTAAGGTGTGTATAGTGGTGTTGGTGATTATGATGATGATGATTGATGAGTGGCATTTAGGATGCACAGTGTGAGAAATGCATTAGATTTGCATTGCATTGCATCCATGGCATATCATACGCTGCCGGTGTTAGAATATGAGGGGATTCCCCCAGTTGGCCTAGTGGGAGGGCGGCTCAGTGCACAAGAATTCTTGTTGTTTCCCCTGTGACTTGGTGTGTAAGTCACGAAGCTGCCCATGCTGAGCTACGGGGAGCTGCATGTGGTTGACCCATGTAAGGGGTGGCTCTTGAGGAGCAGGTGTCCCCGGTGGTCCTATAGATCACAGCTGCCATGTTATGAATCATAGTTGGTCTGCAACACCTTATATTGTTGATTATGTTGTTTACCACGGTCATGATAAAAAAGACCGGTGTTGAAAAATGGGTGATGCGGTTTGGTACCAGTAAAAATTGGTGATTATGCATGCATTATGATGTATGTGTACACATTATAGTACTGCAGTAGGGGTATGGTATGTAATCATGCTTGACCTACAATTTGGTGTTTATTCCCACAGTCAGATCCGTATTTGTTGTCTATTCCAATGTGCATATGCATTAGCCATAAGAGCATTTGCATATAGCATGGAGATATGTCAGAAGATGATGATAATTGATAATCATTGAGATTGTGGTATGATGTTGATGAGATGGGTAATTGAATATCTAAAGACCACATAAAATCAATAAATGATATAATTACCACGAAACAATATTGAATATGATGATGTGTATGTTATGGCCCCATGTGATAAAGGGCATAATTAATTATGATTGATGATAATGATGTTAGCCTATGATGGCTTTGAGAAAAGACCTGAATGGTCAATGCTGATGATGTTGGCCCATTATGGCATTGGAATAGATGTGTATATGCTTGCTTTGCTATGACTTGATTAAAGAATATGAAATATGTATACGTTGTTAAAGTAATAATTTGTGATGATCATTGATGTGTTTAGCAAAGCATACATGATGTTGACATGCATATGCACATAATTTCAATTGTATTTATATCATCATTTAAAATGTATAACTCACTCTCCCATGTGGTCTACTTTTTAGTATTGATGCAGGAATATCATGGGACGAGGATGTTAATGAAGTAAAGTTTTTGAGAAGGTAAATAGTGGGAACGAAATGCCTTGGCCGACAGTGTTTGTAATTTAACAAGTTGTGTATAAAATGGATATTGTGATATTGTTACTTACTGATATTGATGGATGAATTGTGAATTATATGTATATATGGGTGATGTATTAATATTTAGGATAGTGAATTTCTACCCATCTGATGAATATAAAATAATGATTAAGTAATCCTCTTAGGCATGAATAAGTAAAGGACGTACATGATTTGAAGGTTGAATTGGATGTGGTCAATTATGGAATATGAATATTAGAAATGTATGATGTATGACCATATAGATATGTATGTGTATATATCTTAGGCTTTGTATGTTCATGAAATTATGTGAAAAGATGATGGTTGTCGATTAGGCTTATGATATGTTATTACATGCCTTGCCGAGCCTTTTCTCATATCCTCATATATGGGACTAGGCGTATGCCCGGTATACACATTCTTCTTCCACTGTAAACTCTATTATTTTGTATACCATTATGGGCAAACTATTTAACGATCCAGTTATAGATAATCAAATCTCACCCTTTGGTTTTCTGTGGTTCAAGTCTTGATGTAGTCGTGGTGGTGTTTTGAAATTATTTTGAATGTGAAAAATTTACTCGTATCTTTATCATTTAATTATCTAGATTACATCGGGATTCGAGTCCGGAAAATCTAGGGTGTTACAATAACCAGTGCAGAAACTTTTATTTTTTTTATCCTTTTTCCTTTATTTTTTGTACTTTCCCTTTTTTCTCCTACCAAATTATGATGCTACAATAAATGTCCCCATTGATAGTTGACTGCCACATAGAATAAAAAGGACAACACTTATATCAAAGTATTTTCAAATAGAAAGAACTCTAATCTTATAACTTTTATTAAAAATTGTCAAATTACAAGATAATATAAAAAAATTACGAAGGAAAATGCATAATTTTCACAAGTCAAACATTTAGTACACAAAGTCATGCAAATAATCACAATACATATTGTCATGGACAAAATGTTGCTATATACACATATAAAGCCCTAGGCCAACATCCATAAGAAAAGAGCAATGCTGTATAGAAAAGAGCAATGCTTATATATGTATATATATATATACATATATATATATATATATATTCACTCTTGAAAATCCAAAAACAAAGAGCCCTAGGCCAGTCAAAGTGACAAGGGGAACTGTACTGAGGGGACTGAGAAATCTGCAACATCAATAGTAGTTAACATTAGCAAGTTCCTTTGATTTAATATCTAAGAAGCAAATATTAATGGAATATGCAAACTTAGAACTTACTAGACGATGCAACATCATAAAATACCCAAACTATTGGACATGCACAAATTATTAACAACCCAATATACCTTCTGAAAAATAGGAAAGGTTTATATGTATCCAGACCCAATTCATATCCAACTACTACCCATTATATAAACCCTCCGGATGGAGGAAGAAAAATGCTATTAACAACCAAAGATTGCCTTAGCTTTCCTAATCCATGCAGTAAAAATTAATAATTAAATTTTATTATTATTATACTTAGTGTTTTGAATTTCTATATATAAATAATTTTATTTTTATTCTAGTCTATATTTTTTAATTTTTTATTTCTTATTGCCAATGAAATATGAAATAATTATATATATTGAGATGATGTAAGCTGACATTCTTATATATATGACACAACATCAATATATGGTCATGTTTATCATTAAAAATTAAATTGATAAGGATTAAAACTAACAACTTTTAAAAAATTAACTATATTTTAAAAAATAAAAAATAACATATATAATTATCATTATTATTTTTAGCTTTTTCCTTTACCTTTTCAAAGATTAAGTACTTAGTGAAATAGTGTCCCGTTCAATTGGTTATATATATTGTAAATTTCTTAATCTTATATTTGATTCCTACATATATAAAGACCAGGTGTCTCTTTATTTTGGTAATATATTATAATCTTAGTGAATAGTATCTCACCTCAATGCTCCTTCCAGGACCTTCCAAGTTTCTACCTTCGAAATTTATATTTTATTTAATTAAATAAAACTTTTTATATTTATATTAAAAAGGAAAAAATCAAGTCATTCATCGTGCCTTTCAACAACTCTATCTATATCCTTTTGGGGTAAAATAAATGCTTCTATATAATTATATTCCCTGTATATAAAAGATGTTTATAGTTTATTGTTTTTGGACTTAGTTCTACTAATTTAAAATAGTTTTTATAATCACTTGTTATTGATTTATACATGTTAACCTCATTATAGCGGTTGACATAATATAGTTAATAACATTTTTTATCAGCAAATAAAGATATATTAAATATTAAATAAAGCACCAAGGATACTCAACCTAAACACACAACAAGGAGCAAAACAGTTCTTGTTTATCAAAAGCATCAATATGTAGATAGAAAGTTCTAGTGTAGTTGGTTTTCTCTTCAGTAAATCATAAAACAGGGTTAATGATAATGGTCCCATAGTGGCGAAGAAAATAAATGATCAAATGGCCAACTCAATTTCACGAGCTTTCCTAATGTCGCTCAAATCTCCAGAAATGTGAAGTTTCCCTCCACAGTTTTCAGTTCATCAAAAACAAAAAAAAAAACGGACAACATGAATCAAAGTCAAACAACTATGAAAAAAATAGTTTTACTAATTGAAATTGAACCTTATTTTCTTTCTCTTCTACGAAATAGAAAAGCACAAAGTTTAAGGGACAATTATATTTTACAACATAAATCACACAAATACATGAGCGTAGAAAAGAATAGCCCATAATAACATTATAATTGAAAGTTTATACAAGTTAAAAATGAAAAAAATTGATGTATTTGAAAGCTTGATAGAGTTAAAAATGGAAAGCTTACGTTTCTGAAAGCTTTCTAAAGAAAAATAAGAGCTTTGAAACATGTAACAAGTGTATATCCATGACCAGAGAATAGAGAAAGTTTAATATACTAAGAAGACAAAAAGAAACAGATCATGATAATAGATCTAGCTAGAAGAGTAAACCAAAAACAGATCCAAAACAGGGTATAATGTAATAATATAACAACCCACATGCAAAACAAAACAAAGAGTCAAGGACACAAGCTCTCTACCTTAATCAGTTGGGAAACCCTTTTTAGCATGTTTACTCTTTTGAATAACCAGGCTCCTTCAAATTTTCTCCATTCTTAACATCTAAAGACAAGAAATAGAGAGCAAATAATTATGTAGCTTCCAGCATCAACATCAATGGAAATTAAGCAAAAAATTCAAAGTTAAAATAGTTTAAGCAGATAAGTTAAAACTCAAAGTTACTTGAAGAATAGTTTGGTCAGTAGCTATACAAAGTATAAAATCCCACTAATAAATGAATCGCTAGTACCAGTTGTGTCTACTGGTTTAACTTGAACACCTGCAACCCTGCCCCTAAATTCCTACAAATTCAACATTCATAATTAATATCTAAACAATTGTTCACAAGGAGCAAAAGCAGACATGGGAGAATCCTAAAAAGTAAATTTCACATCATTTTTCACCAACTACTAGTAAATTCATACTCACAAAATCATAACCATAAATTCAGCAATAAGAACAAATGATATATTAATGAGTGTACATAAAAGCACAAACACCCTTACAAAATAAAGAAAAGATAAAAAGGGAAATTATGGTTCGAACGAGACATGTAACTCCATAGTTATAAGGCTTTGGTAAGCATACCTTGGTATAATATCTGCAACCCTCTGAACCTTCAGTAACAATTAAGAGCTTAAGGCTTGGATGAAAAAGTTTCTTCAAAACAATATTATCATCATAAGGATCATCACCTCTAATCAAAAATCTAATCTCATCCTCACTTATCTGTACAAACACACGTAGATACTACATCAGGTCTACTAAGTAAAATGGAGAAGAATAAGAAAATTAAGATCAGGATCATGTCAATTGTAAAGTTTTGCTACACATGGTGCAGTGAAAATTTGACCATTCAAATGTCAAATTAGTCATTTATTCAAACAAAAAATGTGTTCCATTTACATTCAATGGTCTAGATCTCATATAATGGTGAATTCACGGAAAAGGATCCATCTCCAACAGAATACTTATTTTCAAAATTAAACATAAATATTAAAGTGAAAAATTTGAGAGGAAATTCAAATAATTAGTATAGTAGCATTTATAAACCTTTATAATATCAACTTCATTCTATATATCCATTATGCCTTTCCGAACAGCCTCTGGTGAAGGCCATAGTGCCAATCTCAAATTTAGGTCATAAGAGAGAATGCAGGTTCATTTTTTGCAATTACTGAACTCCAAAGCATGCTATTAATTTGGAAGCAAGATTAACCACAATACAATAGGCTAAACATGAACAACTAAATTATCCAAATATCTAGTTATTTGTAAAATAAAAAAAACAAGAAAAATCACAACAATGAAAAAAATCATCATCAGCGAGAATCATACCACACGTTCTGGAATAAAAAAGAGACAAAGGCTGAAATCTGGAGCAGGCATTGCCATGACGGCCTATTCAAAGCAACAAAAGAGAAAAACACTGATAAGAACCACATGCTTACATCCACTGTCCATGATTAATTAATAGTTGGAGCAGTGAAAGAAACAACTAAAACCATACCTTACCAATATGCGTGCTACAATCTGAGAACTCATTTTCTTTGGTCCAAACAGCGATAATAATAATTTACCAAAAATCACTCACTTTCAACTTGTTAATAATCAAATACAGTGAGTTTTCCATTGAGTAATTGATATGAAGACCTGGTAGAGGCGAATAATAAAGAAATTTGCATTGAGGCTATACGTTTGCGATGAAACCTAAAACAAATCGAAATCAAAATTGGGCATTGACTTTCATTTATAAACAAATGAAGAGTTCAAAACCTAACTCAAACGAATTAAGAAAATAATGAAGCACCGATTCATCTTCAGAAACGTAACAACAAAGGTAATGTTGAGAAAGAAGATATAGAAGGGAAGAGGATGTAAAGATGAAGAAAAAGATGAGTACCACGAGGTTAAGGTTCAAACCTGTAACCCATAAGGTTGTTAGGCCTAGGAAAGAGCTTGTCGATGGGGGTTGGAACAGCAGTGGTGCGGATGCATAATGGTGATAGAGTAAGAAGTGACTCACCGTGGTGGCACTGTGGTCGGTTGTGGTAAAGGGAGAAGAGAGTTGGAAGATGGAGATGGAGGCGTCGGAAGAGGAAGACGTAGGAAGGGATAGAACCGGTGAACATTTCTCATTGAGATAGGGAGACGAGAAAATAGGAGGAGGACGAGAGAGGGTTGGAGGGAGAGAAGAAATGTTGGAATTGAAAGAGGGAAAAGAAAGGAAATGAAACTTTCCAGGGAAAAGGATTTAGAGGGATTTGAGTAAATGGTATTACTAGTAAACATTTCTCACCATTCTAAAAACTAGAACGGTGTAAAAAATAATTATAATTTTAAGTTGTACTAGTCCTAAAATAAGACCGATGTAAAATATATATTTTTTACTGGGTCAAAATACAAATCGGTGTAAAGTTGTCAAGTATTTATAAAATTATCACCGTGTTATTTTTTTACCAGCCATATTACAATTGGTGTAAAAAGTCTAGTGAAAAAAACCATTTTTCCACTAGTGAGTTTTAGTTATGATAATGATAACAAGGGAATGGAATTTTATGGTTTATTTAGATAATAATAATAAACAAATTGTAGTTAATAAACGTTGTACTAAATAAGGAAGGGATAATAATAGTAATAATAACGTGACAATAAAACAAGGATAGAGCTTGTTTAAATAATAATAATAATAATAATAATAATAATAATAATAATAATAATAATAATAATAATAACAAAAACCATGGTTTTATTGGTGCATAGTAAAAATGATAATAAGTCAATTTCATTATAGGTTATAATAATGAGAATGATAAAGAAAGAAAATAATGATTTTGAGAATAGGTAAAATAAGGAACATGCTACACACACTTTTTGAGAATTATAATAACCAAATAAGTATAAGTTATGATTAAATTATAATACCAAAATAAATTAGACTAAACGGTAAAATGTTAAGTGTATAAGAAAATTATGAGTTAGTAATTATGCGTGTGATTGATAGCTGACGTGATGAATAATATGCCAAGTAGTTATGTGTGTACATGAATTAATTAAGTGAAACTGTGTGGTTATGTGTGTTATATGTGTAATGGAATGGCTAAAGTAGATATGGTGTGATTGTGTGAGATTGTAATGTCTGAGGAATTATATATGTTCATTATGATGAGCTAAGTCACAATATAAAGTAAAAGACTAAGTCTCGGTAGGGTCCGAACGTGGTAACTTAGTGATATGGAGGGATATAATGAGATGATGGCGTACTAAAGTACGAGGAATTGATATGAGAATATGATGGATGGTGAAGTGTGACCACTTTGTCATTAATCGCCAACTAATAACCTAAGACAACCCACATGTTATACCTTTGTCTTATAATAAAAGCGCTAGTCAAAAAAAGAATAAGAGCATTATCCAATCTAACTAAATCAAGGAAGGAAACCTTAATTAAAATAATTAGTTATTAAAAGAAGTGTAACATCCCGAATTTTATTAAAATGATTAAATAGGAGGAATAAATATTAAATAAATATAAATGGGTTAATAAGTGTCCCAAAAATATTGAAATAATTAAATTGAGACTTATGAGGATTATTTATAATTTATTGGGGCTTTAAGAGTTAAATTATACCCAGTGAAGATATGGGTGTTGGACCAAGTATCTCCGATTGAGATGTCGTTGGTCAGGGCTATTAAGAATATTATTGGGAGTCTGAATATATAATTGGAATAATGTTTAGATTAAGTATTGAGCCCGAATGGAGATCCTGTTTATTATAAAACGGTGAAGTTTTAATGAAGGGATTAAAAACTTAAAAGAAAAACCTATTCTTTTCTTTCTTTCTTCTCTATTTTCGTTGGAACCTTTCCCTCTCCCACTCACTTTGCTTTTCTCTTCTTCTTCTCCCTCTCTTGTGCCCAAAACGTGACCATCACTCCCATGGCCATGTTCAACCAAAAATTTAATGGTTTTATGGATTCATGGAGCATTTAGGGGATATTGAGGCAAACAATTGATGGGTTTTTCTCTTCTCCCTTCATTTTCGTTTGGGGGCTTAATCTTGGAGAATGAGGTAAGATCTTGAACACCCATGGCTCTTGTTTATGGTTTTGAGTCTATTTATGTATTGTGATGGAAGATTGGGTGTTGTTTTGATGAAAAATGGCTTGAGGAACCAAACCCTAGGTGGGATAACCATTAGGGATTGTTATTGATGTTGATAATGAATGGGATATATTGTTGTTAGCCTAAGAATGTTGGAAATCATGCATATGAATGGTTGGAATTGATGATTGTGGGTTATTGATGAAAACCCTAGGTTAAGGAATTTGGGGCTTTTAGCCAATTGATAGGTATTAATGATTTATACTTTAGAATGAGTCTTGGAAAGATTGGGATTGATTATTTGTGGTGATGGTTGAGTTTTGATGAAAACTCTTATCCTAAGAATTTGAGGGAATATATGTATTGTGGTTAGGAAGGTTGAATTGAATGTGGGTAGAAAATACCCAATGTAGGTGTTAATATGAGTATGAAATGATGAATATGAACACCAAAGCCATGGTGAATGTGAGGGGTTAGTGAAATGAGCATGTGTCTTGATGGGGCCTTAGACCATAAGGTGTGTCACTTGAATTTTATGAATTGTTGATGGCTTTGAGTGGAGCTAAGAGGGCTTATAATGAATTTGAGTGACAATGATGGCAAATGGATGATTTATATGATGATTGGATGTATTATGGATAAGGGATGTGATGTTGATGTTGTTGGGTATAGTTGGCCCTTTAAGATCTAGAGAATCTTGGTTTTGGGAAAGGAATTCCCGAAGCCTAACACAATGGTATGGATTAGTGTTTTGTTAAGTCTAGGACTTGATATTAAAGCCTTGAGATATGTTTACAATTGCTTAGAATTAAAATGGTGCCTTGTGTTGGCTCATTGATTGGATATGTGTATATATGTGTATTGATGTAGATGATATTCTGGGCAATGTAGCAGAGCGTTTGGAGCATGCATTGGATTGCGGTTCTTCTCTTGAGGTAGGAGAGGAGTTTTACATTCTAAATGCATGAGTTATATAATTGATGATTATTGTATGTAAGGATACTCATGCTGCCTTGCCATAGTTATGTTGAATGATGAAATAATTGATGATGTGATGAATGTCATGCTTGAAAATTTATTGATCTTGGGAGTTACACATGTATGAATGAGATGATGATGAATGTGTAGTGGTCCCTTGATGGGAATTGATGCATTGTAATGAATGATCCATAATGAAATGAAGTATAAATGGTTTGAGTCATATTAGAGCACACAAAGTGCATCTTTATGCATAATCATGGAAGTGGATAGGTCACATTTCCATTTAATGGATAAGTGTTCTTGTAGAAGTCACATACAAGTCACAATATATATGTGAAACTTGTTTGCATGGTTGGTTAGGGCCAAAGAGGCTTAATTTGCAATTTCACATGCTTGGTTTAGCCAAAAAGGACTTGAAATGCTTTTGGCACATACTTTGATCTAGGAAATAAATTAAGGGATGAGACTTGTTGGAGCAAGTCACATTTATAGATGTGAACATAGATCCATAGAGAGTTTAGACCAAAACATAACCAATTGTAATTTGGTATGTTATGTAAAATGCCCAAAATATGCATAAAACTACCTTATGACTTAGATTTTGATTGGGATGGAATTTGGGCTTGAAACTTTGCCACATAATTGATATTAGGTTAGGTAAGTTGTGTATAAAATTTCATGCAAATCGGAGTTAAATAGCCTAGTGAAAAGGGGTCCCAAAGTTGACAAAAATATAAGGGCCAAAAAGCTGCAGAATGAGACTTACAACAGTGAGATCCACGGCCAGTGGGAATTCCCACGGACAGTGGATCGTCCTGCCTCAAAACATGGTAAAAATGACCATTTTGGGTGGTCCGGGTAGTGGGATCCACGGCCAGTGGAATTTCCCACGGCCAGTGGATTTCCCTACTGTCAGAAATTTCCAACTGCTCTGTTTTCCTTGCTGTTTTTGGCCTGTTTGGGCATCTTAATGATATTTTTGGCCTCTGACTTCTTCATGAAAGTTGTATATAATAATGTAACGGAGGTGTGAAAATTGGTATTGCCTCAATTGGAGTTTTCTAACTCTTATTAGGCATAAAATACTAGACCCACTGCATTGTAAAACCCAAGTTTAAGAGGGTTTTGAACCCAACTTTTTATGGTTATCAAATTGGGACTAATGGGTAATATTTGTGACATGTCCCACTATTTTTAAGACATAAAAATGAGTTTTCCTCATGTATTGATGTTGAAATTTGTCATGAGCTCATTAGTATCCAAAACCCCTTTTTATTATATAAAATCAAGAGATTATATTAGGGGTAAACTACTGAGGTGTGTTTAGTGGTATTTGATGTTGAACCAAGATATTAGCAAAGTGTGCACGCCTAAATCAAGTGATGAAAACACGAATTTCCACCACCATTGATGTGATATAACAAATGATAATGAGAAGCAAATATTATGGTTATATGACATGCCTTACATGATAATGAAATTAATGAGGGGACAATTGAATGGCAATGGGTTGTGTAAATCAATGAATTTGATATGATGTTGATGATGATTAAAAGTGGATGATGCCACATTGAGTGATGATTAATGATGTTGAATGAAAAGGGATATTGTTGTTGAACATACCCTTGGTTTAATGGTGATTATTATTATTAATGTTTACAATGCCATTGTGTTTGATACAAGTGTAATCTTGTATATGTAATTTGAATTGTGTTGGCTAGCATGTGATGCTATGAACTTGAAATGTGTTTATTAACAAGCCTAGTTGGTTTCCATACGTGGATTAATGCTATGATAATTAATATGCCTTTAATTGCCATGCGTGGTTTGATGTGAATGTAAATGTTGAGCCTTGAGGGGCCTTGTGATTAATTGTATACCAATGATGATAAAATTAAATATATAATATACCCTTATGTGAGAGGGTGAGATATCCTTGCGAGGTTGATTGACGTATGCATTATTGCATTTTGCATTCATGGCATGGCATAACATTGATATTATGTGGTTACGATCACAATGATGAAAGATCCTGCAGGATTCTGTGAAGGGAGTACCCCTTGCGAGGCGAGAAACCAACGTGATGATGATATGGTATTGAGCTGATGGTTACGATCACCTAGTTGTGGAAAGTGAAAGGCCCTGCGGGGACCATTGTATGATGATAAGCCAGTGGTTGTAATCACTTGGTATTTGAAATGAAAAAGGGCTTACGAGTTCCTATGGTGCCCGTGGTTGCAATCACGAGGCGGGAGTGCCCCTTGTGAGGCGGGAAACCATTATGAATTGTTGAACATGGTTGCGATCACGAGAAAGCACCTTGCAACGCTGCTAGAGGGAGTACCCTTTGCAAGGCGGGAAACCCATGTGAATGAATGATATGGTGGTTGCGATCACCTGATGAAATGAAATGGATCCATTGCATATGCATTAAACAGTTGACATATGCATTAGCCATAAGAGCATGGCATTTAAGATGGGATGACCACGAGTGATGAAAGACCCCTTACGAGGAGGAATGGAATAAAGATTTAACAAGATGATGATAATAATTGTGAATGTCGTTGTTGATAAGTGGCAATGTGATTGTGTATGTGCTTGTGCTTGCTTATGTTGTGAAATGTGTTTCATGAGGGTTGTATACCTATTATATCAATGTGATGATGATTGAATGATGAATTAATGATTTTATAGCAAAGCACACATGATGATTGTATGCATGTACACATAATCACAATATATTTATATTCATCATTTTGAATGTATAACTCACTCTCCCATGTGGTCTCCTTTTTAGCATTGTGATGCAGGGTTATCATAGGCTAAGATGAGACTTTGAATTGAAGTTTTGGTGAAGGTAAATAGTGGTAATGGAAGTGCCTTGGCCGGCATCATTTATGAGTTCTTATGTAATGAATAAATTGTTTATGATGATATAGATGATTTAGTGAATTTAGTCATGTATAAAATGTTATTCAAGCGGCCTCAATACTCAAGAGGGGGGTGAATTGAGTTTTTAAAACTTTGCTTGGAATGCCTTTGAACTTGATTCTTTTATCACAAGTTTAAAGATTATGCAAGTGAAATCAAGTTTTAATGCAAGAGACAATGCAAAACAAGAGGTAAATATAGCTTAGACAATTTGTCAAACACTTGGTGTGCAATGTTTAAAGTTAACTAATTCAATCAAGCTCAAGTAAGAAAATCAAAATCAATCAACACAAAACAATCAAATGCAGTATATAAATGTAAAAGAGTAAGGGAGAAGAGCTTGCAAACCGATTTAACGAGTTCCACCAACCCCGGTGTACGTCTCGCCTTCAAGCAACCCACTTGAAGGATTTCCACTATTGAAGTTTAGAGATTACAAGCTATGATCAATTGCAACTTCCTAGTGTCCCACACTCAAGAACTCAATCCTCACTAGCACAAGGGTAACCCACCCAATCTCTCAAACTCTCAATACCCGAAGGTTGAACCCCAACCTTTGTGACCACTCAACCTAGAGTGAAAAGCTTTTGTGTTTGGTAGTGTTTACAAGATATGAACTCTCTAAATAGAGTAGATACACAAGTGAATGCTTTCTCAAACTTCTAACTCTCAACAAGAGAGGATATACAAGTTAAATCTCAAGATTTCAGAATATACAAAGATATGAACTCACGAAGCACAAAGAATGAATGTAGAATTGATTGCCTCTTATTTCTTGTTTTGTGCTTGAGTTGGAGAGCAATTTATAGAGCCTTGAAGCTATCCCAAAGTCCTTCTAGCCGTTGCAAGTAATGGTTCCAGCTTGTCTTTGCGTATAGTGGGTTTTGGGTGCTTGGTTCCCACTTAAATCTGTCTTTTTAGGGATGTTTCCCACTTCTTGAATCGATTCACATCTTCTTGAATCGATTCAGGACATTCTGACTTGGATATTTTGGAGTTTCAGATTCGTATGAATCGATTCAGGCCTTGGTGAATCGATTCAGGCTGTTCTGTTTTGTGTTGCTGGGCTGTCAGCTTCGTGTGAATCGATTCAAGGTATTGGTGAATCGATTCAGGACATACTGTTTCCAATTTTTGTGACTTCCAGGGCTCTGAATCGATTCATTCGTGTGTGAATCGATTCAGGCAATGCTTTGTGGTGTTTTTCCATGCCTGATGATTTTTCCTTGATGTGTTTTGATCCATGGTTCCTTTCCTTGGTCTTTATGCATTGCTTTCTTGATTTCTTGATCTTGTGGAACGTTTTCTTCATGATTTCTTGAGTCTCTTGATTTGATACATCAATTAAGATTATTTTATTTATTTTTGATTCATGAAGATCTGCTTATGCTTGTGCCTTTTTTCATTATCAAAACCTGTTAATAACATGCAAATACATTCTCCCCTTTTTTGATGATGACAATTAATGGCCATCTCTTGGGGTGTTAATGTCAATAATTTAAAGAAGCAATGATAGTGAACCATTTTAAAAATTAGAGTGTGTTTTCCTTTGTTTATCATATCTTCCTTATCTCCCCCTTTGTTTTTCAATTAGACATTCATTTGAGACAATGTGTGTTTGGTCTTTTTAAACAATGTATTTCTCCCAAAACAAGGTTTCTTTGTTCTAATTTCTAATATCTTTCCACCTTTGTCATTATCAAAAATAATGTAAACTCAGGGAAAAAGAATTAATCAATGTTTGAACAAGGATTAACAACCAAGCGAATAATCATAACATGCACGTAGATCATCAAGACATCCAAGCAAATAGATATTACATCCAAACAAAACGATATTAAATCTAAGCAAATAGATATAATATCCAAACAAAACGATATTAAAAACCATAAATCAGTGCCAAATTTAAAGCCAAAAGAAATGCCTCAGAAGGGAAACCAAGTTTGAACATAAAAGCAAAACAATGTTAACCAATACATAAAATGGAAAGCCAATCAAGGCTGAGGAAAATGGATGCTGGACATCTGAGTTGCAAGCTCGGTGTAGCGTTCTTCCATATTCGCTTCAAGCTTGTCAAGTCGAGAGTTGAAATTTGCTTCCATAGCATCCAGGCGGCTATCCATGTGGGCAGTGAGTCTAGCAAATAAATCATTAGCAGGAGAGGGTGGAGGAGGTGGAGGAGCAGCATCTTCAGCATCATCACGAGGACGATGGAGAAATTGCCATAGCCCATGATATTCAATGATATTCATCTTCGTGAGATGAGATCTTCCAATGGGTCCTTTGGGTCCTACGAGTTCCTTGACCTCATTCTTCAAGTCCACCTTGTAGTGACGCAGTGGCTTTGTAATTAGGATGGCGTATGGGAGGCGAGTAAGGTTTTGAGCCTCAATCATATGGTTCCTCACAACATCAATCCAATTTATTTATTTTTGATGAATGATAGCCCAAAGCAGCAAAATTTGTGCCTCACTTAGTCTTGCATAATTTCCATCTGAAAGAAGGAGGATTTTTACTAGTACATAGTGCAAGAGACGGTGATCAAGGCTAAGAGTTCCAATGGTGCTAGCGGGAGCGGCAAGGTTGAAGAAAGTTCTTGCCTCCAATGGATTGTAATTCCAAGAAGGAGAGGGTTCTTTTCCATAGAAGTGAGCATTGTTAAGTGGAAGCTTTCCGACTTGGTTCATCACTGCATTGTCAAGGAGAATGGTTTTGCCTTTCACTTTGGCATAATATCGAGCATCTTGAAGGCGCAAAGTGGAATAGAAAACATAGATTAATTCTGGATATATGGTGACTTCCTCAAGAGCCATGAATCCAACTAGCTTTTGTTGGTGAAGGGTAGTAAGGAGAGAGAGACCAGAGGATTCAAAAAATTCAATATCAAGCCAATGAGGGGAGAAGAGATGTTTTTCAGAAAAGGAGTTTTGATACCTTTCTAACTCCTTTTGGGTGGAGAAGAACCTTGAGAGATTAGAATGTTGAGGAATGGCGGCACCAGCAACATTTACTCTTTGTTTCTTTCTAGGTTGAGAGGAGGAAGCCATGGGTGGAGGTTTGAAGGGGAAGTTTTTAGAGTGAGAGGGAGATGATTTTAGAGAGAAGGAAGAGAAAAATTTGAAGAGTGATGGAGAAATGAGCCCAAAAATAGCGTAAAATAGGCCAAACTTGTCGCCTGAATCGATTTAGAAGGTGCGTGAATCAATTCAGACGTTATTGTTTTTGAATTTCAAGAGGCATCAGGGGTTTGAATCGATTCGAACTACGCATGAATCAATTCAGACCTCACTATTTGTAAAAATTAGTGAGCAATAGAGTTGTGAATCGATTCAGGGGTTTTATGAATCGATTCAATCGATTCTGTTGTTGAAAAATGGGAACAATTAGGTCTATGAATCAATTTAGAGAGGGTGTGAATCGATTCATTCGATTCTGTTTCTCCTTAAATTACATTTTTAAGCTGCTGAATCGATTCAAGGCACATTGTAACTCTTTTGGATCATCAAAATTTCAATTTTTACGAAAATCTTTGCCTCCTAATTCAATCAACCAGTTATGAGCAACATTATACACATTATTCAACCACAATATGACATATTTAAGATTCCTAATCTCAAGAGGAACATCAACCAATCAATATATTAATCATCAACACATTAAAAATCAAGTATTTGTCAAGATTACCTAGCATTCAAACACAATTGGATATGTCTAAAATTCCTAATTCTCTTCTAATGTGAATAAATTGTTCCTTTGCTAGTGGTTTGGTGAATATATCAGCAAGTTGTTTAGTAGTTTCAGCATGTTCAAGCACACAATCACCCTTTAATACATGATCCCTAATACAATGATGTCGAATTTTAATATGCTTGGTTCTTGAATGCATTACAGGATTCTTTGAAATATTAATAGCACTAGTATTATCACATTTAAGAGACACATGGTCTAACATAACACTAAAATCTAGGAGTTGTTGTCTCATCCAAAGGATTTGAGCACAACAACTACCAGCTGCAACATATTCTGCCTCAGCTATTGATAGTGCAACACTTACTTGTTTCTTGCTATGCCAAGAAACAAGAGAACTACCAAGCAAGTGACATGTTCCACTAGTGCTTTTCCTATCAAGCTTACATCCTGCAAAATCAGAATCAGAATATCTAACTAGAGTGCATTTAACCTCTTTGGGGTACCATAAACCAACATTTTGAGTTCCAACTAGATATTTCATTATCCTTTTTACTGCAGTAAGGTGTGATTCTTTTGGACATGCTTGGTATCTTGCACACATACAAACAACAAACATGATATCCGGTCTACTAGCGGTCAAGTAAAGTAAGGATCCGATCATACCTCTATATTTTGTGAGTTCAACATCCTTACCCTTCTCATCCTTATCCAAATAGCATGAAGTGCCCATAGGTGTGGCAATGTCATTTGCCTTGTCCATGTTAAATTTCCCAAGCAACTCCTTACAATACTTTGATTGATTAATGAAAGTGCCTTTCTTTGTTTGCTTAATTTGTAGTCCAAGGAAGAAAGTAAGTTCCCCCATCATGGACATCTCAAATTCGTCCTGCATTAGCTTAGCAAACTCTTTGCACAAAGATTCATTAGTAGCACCAAAGATTATATCATCAACATATACTTGAACCAATAGTATGTCATTCTTTTTTTGCTTGATGAATAATGTTGTGTTAACCTTTCCTCTTTCAAAATTGTTTTCTAAAAGGAATTTACTTAATCTTTCATACCAAGCTCTTGGAGCTTGTTTTAAACCATATAAAGCTTTCTTTAGTTTGAAAACATGATTTGGAAATCGGTAATTTTCAAAACCTAGAGGTTGATCAACATATACTTCTTCTTGAATGTATCCATTCAAGAAAGCACTTTTGACATCCATTTGGTACAACTTGAAATCCTTACAACATGCAAAGGCTAACAATAATCTAATAGCTTCTAGCCTAGCTACGGGAGCATACGTCTCTTCATAATCATTGCCTTCTTCTTGATTATAACCTTTAGCTACTAGCCTAGCTTTGTTTCTAGTAATTATGCCATTCTCATCTAATTTATTCCTAAAAACCCATTTTGTTCCTATTATTTGATGATCATTGGGTCTCGTCACTAATTCTTAAACTTGATTTCTTTCAAATTGATTCAATTCCTCTTGCATGGCCAACATCCAATGTTCATCAATAATAGCTTCATCAATGTTTTTGGGTTCTATTTATGATACAAACACTAAGTGATTACATGCATTTCTAATAGCGTTTCGAGTACTTACACCTTTTGTCATTTCACCTATGACTTTGTCCAAGGGATGGTCCTTCAAAGTGACCCATTGTTGTGGTTCCTCATGTTGTGTTGTTTCTCCTTCTTTTTCATCCAAGCTCATTTCTTGGAATGTACCTACAAGATCAACAACATCTTCCTTTCTCGAGGAGTTATGGCTATTCTCATCAAATTTCACATGAATAGACTCCTCAATGGTATTTGTTTGTTTGTTAAAGATTCGATAAGTTTTACTAGATGATGAATATCCTAGGAAAATTGCCTCATCAGATTTTGCATCAAACTTTCCTAGATTATCTTTTCCATTATTGAGCACAAAACATTTACATCCAAAAATATGAAAATATGAAATATTTAGTTTTCTTCCCTTGTAAACTTCATAGGGGGTTTTCTTTAGAATAGGCCTTATTAAACATTTATTCATAACATGACAGGCGGTATTTACCACATCGGCCCAAAAATGTTTCGCAATATTATTTTCCATTTAACATGGTTCGTGCAAGCTCCACTAAAGATCTATTTTTCCTTTCAATCACTCCATTTTGTTGTGGAGTTCTAGGAGCTGAAAAATTGTGATTGATACCATGTTTTTCGCAAAACTTTTCAAAAGACTGGTTTTCAAATTCTCCCCCATGATCGGTTCTTATGGATGCGATTTTTGAATTTTGCTCATTTTGGATAATCTTAGCAAGTTTCTTGAATGCATGATATGCTTCGTTTTTATGAGCAAGAAACAAGGTCCATGTATATCTTGAATAATCATCTACAATCACTAGACCATAGTAATTACCACCAAAGCTTTTGATTTTGGAAGGTCCAAATAGATCCATGTGCAAAAGTTGTAAAGGCCTTTGAGTGGAAACAATATTTTTAGATTGAAAGAATGCCTTTACTTGTTTTCCCTTTTGACATGCATCACAAAATTTATTTTCAAATTTAAGCTTTGGTAAACCAATTACTAATTCCTTAGAAACAAGTTTGTTCAAATGGTCTACATGTATATGAGCTATTCTTCTATGCCATAACTAAGTTTCATCCTCTCTAGACATGAAGCATTGCTCATCATTTATGGACAAACTATCAACATCAATCATGTAAATATTATTAATCCTTTTACCAACAAACTTGACTTCCTTGTTTACCTTATGCTCAATTATACAACAATTTGATTCAAACAAAACTCTATATCCTTTGTCACACAATTGACTAATGCTAAGCAAGTTGTGTTTGAGGCTTTCAACATATAATACATCACTAATTGAAGTAGAGGAATTTTTAACAATGTTTCCAATGCCTAGAATTTTTCCTTTGGTGTTATCCCCATAAGTGACACTTTCTTTCTTTTTGGGAGTGAATGATGTGAACTTGCTTATGTCTCTCGTCATATGCTTTGAACACCCACTATCCAAATACCAATGGGTGTTGCTTGCCTTGAAGCATACCTACAAAACAAAATTAGTTTAGAGAGCTAGGTACCCATTTTATGTTGGGTCCTTTTAGGTTAGCTTGTGGTAATGTCCCTTTGGGAACCCACACCTTTCTTATAACCTTTGGCCCTAGTTTTCTAACATTACAATTTGAAGAGTTATATCCTTTAAAGCCACAATGATTGCACTTCATAAAAGGTGATGATGATCTCCTTGGTGGTACAAAGAAGTTTTTGTAGTGTTTTTCCTTTTTGGTAAAGTTGTATCCTAAACCAGTTTTATTAAACATACATCTTTGGTTTCCAAGTAATACATTCAAGTTATCTCTACCATTAGTAAACTTTTCTAATGTTCTATTTAATTCTAAGACCTTGGTTTCTAGGATATTACATTTCTTTGCAAAATTACAAGGTTTATCCTTAGAGCATGTTTGAACATTTGCTAATTTTTCTTTTAGACATGCATTTTCTTTGTCAAGTTCTACAAGATGCGTTTCAAGAGTATCTATGGTTTTTCTTGAAAATTTGTATTTACTAGAAAGCTTGATAAATTTATCATATAGCTCTTCAAATGCATCAAGCAGTTCATTTCTATCTAAGTCAATAAGACTAACCTCATTATCTTCCTCTTGATGATTTGCCATCAAGCAAAGGTTTACTTCTTCGTTTTCAGACTCATCGGAGCTACTTACATCATTTTCATCCCAAGCGATGTAAGCTCTTCTTCTTCCTCTCTTCTCCTTGTTCTTCTTTTTAAGATTTAGGCAGTCTACCTTGAAGTGCCCTTCCTTGCCACATTCAAAACAACTTGGTGAGGGAGGGGATTCATTAGAAATAGGTTTCTTACCTTGGGGTTTGAAGTTCTTTTGGAATCGCTTGTTTCTCATAAACTTTTCGAATCGCTTTACAAACAATCCAAACTCTTCTTCTTCGTCAAGGTCACTACATGATTCTTCTTCATGTGTAGAAGTGGCCTTGAGAGCTAGACCTTTCTTCTTGGTGGATTTTTCTTCTTCTTTCGCTAGCTTTAAATCCCTTAGTTCTTGCTCTTGCTCTTGTAGCTTTCTGAAGAGAGTGGCAAGAGACATTTCATTGATGCTTGGGGATTGTTTAATGGTAGTGATGAGAGGTTGCCATTCCCTGCTAAGACTTTTCAAAACTTTATGCACAAGTTCTTTGTTAGTATAAACTTTACCAAGAGTAATAAGATGATTGATTATAAGGGTAAATCTCTTTTGCATCTCTACAATGGTTTCCTCGAAATTTATCCTAAAACTCTCATATTGACTAGTCAAGGTACTAATCTTAGAGTCTTTTACATCACTAGTACCTTCATGGGTTACTTGCAAGGTATCCCACATTTCCTTAGCTATTTGACAAGTCATTACCCTAAAGAATTCATCGGGACCTAATGCTAGAGTAATGAGATTTTTAGCCTTATAATTGTATTGTACTTTCTTTTCTTCATCATTATTCCAATCATCCATGGGTTTCTCAACATTTTTACCATTAATAGTATGCATGGGTATAAAAGGACCATTCTCAATGGCATTCCAAATTCTTAAATCAATTGATTGAACAAAGATTTTCATTCTTTCTTTCCAAAACGCATATCCTTCCCCATTGAAAGCGGGAGGTCTATTTGTGGCACCACCCTCGGGAAAAAGGTTTAGAGAACTTGAGGCCATTTTATCTCTTGAAGCTGTTAAGCTTGATCTACCAAGAGTCAAGCTCTGATACCACTTGTTATTCAAGTGGCCTTAATACTCAAGAGGGGGGGTGAATTGAGTTTTTAAAACTTTGCTTGGAATGCCTTTGAACTTGATTCTTTTATCACAAGTTTAAAGATTATGCAAGTGAAATCAAGTTTTAATGCAAGAGACAATGCAAAACAAGAGGTAAATATAGCTTAGACAATTTGTCAAACACTTGGTGTGCAATGTTTAAAGTTAACTAATTCAATCAAGCTCAAGTAAGCAAATCACAATCAACCAACACAAAACAATCAAATGCAGTATATAAATGTAAAAGAGTAAGGGAGAAGAGCTTGCAAACCGATTTAACGAGTTCCACCAACCCCGGTGTACGTCTCGCCTTCAAGAAACCCACTTGAAGGATTTCCACTATTGAAGTTTAGAGATTACAAGCTATGAGCAATTGCAGCTTCCTAGTGTCCCACACTCAAGAACTCAATCCTCACTAGCACAAGGGTAACCCACCCAATCTCTCAAACTCTCAATACCCGAAGGTTGAACCCCAACCTTTGTGACCACTCAACCTAGAGTGAAAAGCTTTTGTGTTTGGTAGTATTTACAAGATATGAACTCTCTAAATAGAGTAGATACACAAGTGAATACTCTCTCAAACTTCTAACTCTCAACAAGAGAGGATATACAAGTTAAATCTCAAGATTTTAGAATATACAAAGATATGAACTCACGAAGCACAAAGAATGAATGTAGAATTGATTGCCTCTTATTTCTTATTTTGTGCTTGAGTTGGAGAGCAATTTATAGAGCCTTGAAGCTATCCCAAAGTCCTTCTAGTCGTTGCAAGTAATGGTTCCAGCTTGTCTTTGCGTATAGTGGGTTTTGGGTGCTTGGTTCCCACTTAAATCTGTCTTTTTAGGGATGTTTCCCACTTCTTGAATCGATTCACATCTTCTTGAATCGATTCAGGACATTCTGACTTGGATATTTTGGAGTTTTAGATTCGTATGAATCGATTCAGGCCTTGATGAATCGATTCAGGCTGTTCTGTTTTGTGTTCCTGGGCTGTCAGCTTCGTGTGAATCGATTCAGGACATACTGTTTCCAATTTTTTTGACTTCCAGGGCTCTGAATCGATTCATTCGTGTATGAATCGATTCAGGCAATGCTTTTTGGTGTTTTTCCATGCCTGATGATCTTTCCTTGATGTGTTTTGATCCATGGTTCTTTTCCTTTGTCTTTATGCATTGCTTTCTTGATTTCTTGATCTTGTGGAACGTTTTCTTCATGATTTCTTGAGTCTCTTGATTTGATATATCAATTATGATTATTTCATTTGTTTTTGATTCATGAAGTTCTTCTTATGCTTGTGCCTTTTGTCATTATCAAAACCTGTTAACAACATGCAAATACATAAAATAATCCTTCATATTTAGGAATGGTGAATATATTTAGGTAGTATGTAAGAGATGATTTAATGTGTACTAGAAGGATTGGAATTGAATGATGTACATTGATGATAGTGATTGTTGGGAGAAGTTCCCCAGATGTATATGTATATATATATATATATAATTGTGTCTTAGGCAATGCATATGTATGTTGTGAGTGAATTAGACGGGCTTTGTTCTATTAGGTCTATGTCGGGTATTTGCATGATTTGCCGAGCCTTTTCTCATATCGTCATATATGGGACTAGGCGTTTGCCTGGTATACACATTTCTCTTCCTCTATAAACTCTACTATTTTTGTATACCGTTATGGGCAATTTAGTTATCGATCCAGTTATATTTTATTAAATCGTACGCTTTGGTTTTCTGTGATTTGGGTCTTGATATAATCGTCGAGGTGTTTAGAAATACTTCAAACGTGAAAAAAAAATTTACCCGTATTTTTATTAATTACTATCTTGATTACATCGGGATCCGAGTCCGGAGATCCGGGGTGTTACAAGAAGCACGTTAGTTAATGAGCCCATAAGATATCCCATGAACCATAAGTTAAAGGGAGTCCAAGAGACCTATTCCACTAAAATAAACTACACCTACCCGATATGCCAAATTAATTCCCACCAAGTAGGGAGGCCCCATAAGATTATGAAATAAGGCCATAGAAATCAATATAGGTAATAAATTAATAGTTACTAATTAACTACACACATAAATGAATTATAATTAGAAGATTATTAAATGAAAACCCTTGAGAATGAAATAACCCACACCCTAGTAAGTAAGAATAGTCCAATAAAACTTAATGAGTCTTCACCTGGTAATATGAGAACAATGTCATAAAGAACGTAGGATAATCTTTGGCAGATCCTAACCCCATAAAGCTGAGAAGAGAGATGGTGAGGATATGAGTCGTATAACCTATGAGAATGATTAAGATGCTCAGTCATAAGCAAATTAGAAATAAAACTACTCTGGCATTAAGGACAAAGGCAGGCTGATCGGGGGATCCTATGTGGCGACCTTAATCCGCTAAATAATATTAAAGATATTAACATTTAAATAATGAAAATTAGGATAAATTTTTCTCGATTAAAGATAACCGTTGGAAGGAGAACACCACAAATAAAATTTTAATAATCACCCTGAATCTATATAAAGACCTATCTCATATATGATGATATGAGAAGGTATGTTATTTAAGTAAATGCCTACTTAGGGTAATCATTCACATAATTACAACATATTTATGAAATATTTAAAATTGGTTCCAGGACAAGTTTAAATTTTAAGAATGGGTTCCCAAAAGGGTTGCATTAATAATTCTTACTCTTTCCCAGAACATGGCCTATAATTTGCCAAAGTTTCAACAATTATCCATTAAGCTTCTCTAAGCTTTTAAATAATTTTCCACATTATTATAATTTACTTATAGTATTTTTGTCCAAGAAACTAACAAGTCTTTCACTACAAAACCTTAAACTTTGTTCCTTAATAACTAAAATCATTCAACCTCTTTAATAATTGTCCTATTGTTATATTGACTTATCCTAAGTTATTACAAAAATTATCATTCAACCAACACATGATTTATATGCAATACCTCTTAAAAATACCAAGTCTTTTCCTCTTAAAGAATTACTTAATCCTTACTAACATACTAATTAAATTCCATAAATGTTGTTTTCACCGAAAACACTAATTTCTATACTTGTTCTTAACCTCCAACATCATATTTCTTTCATTTATTAAATACTAACTCCTTATCCATTCAACCATAATTATCTCCAACCATAAATAATGGTCATACCACTTCCAATAACTCGTTTTTAAACACTAACATCATGCCTAAGGTGAAGGGTACCTTTTGCTCTAAAATCACAACTTAGGTCCTTTAAAAAATCAACATACTAAAATTACTAACCACTTCCAATAGCATTTTCTAAACTCAATAATTATTCTCATAGGTTCTAATATGCTCTAACAAGGTTTTCTAAACTAGCAACATACTTATTTCTCATCAATCCTTCGTTCCCTTCAATTAATTCATCATAAATACTACACTTTTTCAACTAATAATTATCCAACAACCATTATAAATACTAAACCACATCCAACAATAATTTCCAAGTCCACTAACAAACTCAATACATTCATGAAACCATTTATGTCACTTTGTCACCATTTCCTACTTGAAGAAGCAATTAAAGCTTACTAGCAACTTCATGTTTCATACCAACAATCACCAAATCAATTTTAAAACATCACTAAAAGTCTCATAATTATTCTAAAGCCATTTATAAACCATTCATAGTCTAAAATAAAATTTTTCCCTTAACTTAAAGTAAGCTTCCAATTCCAATTTTTGCATTTAATGCAACCTAATATCAAACCACTTCTTTTAACAATATTTTATTCAATTCCAACAACCAATTCAAATCAATTTCAAATTCCTAACAATAATCTAACAACAAATAAAAAATCCCAATGGTCTCCTAACCTAGGGTTTAAAGTTTTACATGCAAAATCCTTAATTTTCAACACTTGCAACATCATTTCTAACAACTACAAACTGTCAATTTAAAGACTAGTAAGTGTTTAATAACTTGCCCCAAATTTAATTCCAAATCCTTAATCTTTCAAGAATATTAGAAATTATATAACTAGAACCTAAACCTTCTAATGCTTCTAAAACCTTCCAAGTGCACCAAAATGCCTTTCCTTTGCCTCTAAATTTCAAAAATCTAAAGGGAACAAGTGGGAATTTTGGTTTTGGGTTATGGCCATGGAGACGAAGATGAAAATATGAAAAGTAATGAGAAGAAGAAGAGGAAATAGGTTCCATGACACTTACCAAGCTTTTTCTCTCATGAATCTTTAATGGCACATTATAATTGATTGTTATAAGATATGAACATAGTCTGCTACAGGAAATCTTATCTTTACAACATATTTATTGGTACTAAGAAGTACAGTTTTGAGTGAAATAAGGCTACTTGAATTTAAATTGTTAAAAAAATACAATAATATCTGCTCTTCATAATAATTAATCTTCATGTCAGTAGTCCTACTTTTTATTTATCTTTTCTCTTTGAATTAATGTTACAAGGCAACTTTGGAAGCACCAAGAGTTCTGAATCTTAATTCCAATAAATATATCTCTAGACCATATGGTATAGGCTAAGGCCATAAATGAAATTCTTTAAAGCTAGTAGTAGAAGATCTTTTATGCATGATGTTTTTTAATTTCTATTATGCGGGTAAAGATGTCATTTTCATTGTCAATGATTGGAACACTTCCCTTATCCCTTGTTAATTTATGTACCAGTCAGTTGGAATCTATAAGAATGCCCGAGTAGGTGTAAATCACACTAGATTGTTTTACTATAGTGTTATGATATATTTAGTTATTTACGTATTGTATCACCTATCATCAACTCACAAACTCCTCAAAATTCATTTTGGTTGCTACCATTATCAGATTGTTTTTTGTATCCACAACATTGCTTACCAAAGTAGATTTTCATTTTGGGACTTCCACTCCTCAATCTCCCTGACCAGTTTAAAAGCTCATTTGACTTTATTGATGGGTATGTTTTTGATAAGCTATAAATTGTAACCATCATAAACAATTACTAATATTAACAATTCTATATGTCGTAAGTTTTACTTTTTGAGTCTATTTTTCCTATTTTCTTTTGAGTCAACTGAATTGTTTATGTTCCACTAGCTGCTTTGTATATATGTTTTGAAACTTACTTAGATTTATATTTATCCATTCTTTTAGTAAACATATCTAAGAAGAAATTGCTAACATAAATACTTTTAACTTGGTCTCTATGTTATATATTTCGAGTCATTCTTTTAGATTCTTACTAAAATTGGATGAGTTGAGATTGAGACTCTTCTTCAATGTCCATTTTCATTCAACTTATTAATTTTATTGTTATGTGAAGGTTCTTCGCCAACTGTTGCTGAAAAGTATATAGGATCTTTATTTTTACAAATTCTGCTAAGACTTTAAACAACCTAATGTGATACCCTCTAAATCTATTCATCTTTATGTTTTGAAAAGCTTAAATTTCAATGACATATTTTCTCTAATTTGTTTATTTTCATGTTCTTTATTTTGGTTTAGGATGGAATTTGGTTTGTTGGGTGAATCTTTGTTAGTATTTAATTTCAGGTTTGGTTCTTTCTCCTTTTAGTCTAATATTTCAGTTATTATAAATTATAATGCCTTTAATTTTAGAATAATCATGTGGGTGAAATTAGTCATTTTACTATAAATCTTTCTTTTTCCATTGGTCTTTTTTTCTCTTCATAATATCTTTTGTAGTAACTTTGTGATTTTCTCTTAATCAACTCTTTTAATTTAGTATGTCTTATTTAAAAAGAACAAGATTTCAAGTTCTCTTAATCAATTTTTGTATATAATGTTTTGCTTAAGCTTTTGGTTGGTTTGTCTTTTGCATATTCTTTTTCGTTGGTGGCAAAAGGTGATATTTTCAACTAAGTCATTTGGGTCAAGCATTTGAATGCAAGTTTCTTTCATTATTTATGTAGTGTTTATGTTTTACCATGTTTATTTTTCTTTAGTTGTCTTAAAGAATCATTTAATTTATTGAGTGGTGCCTTTGACGACATGATTATGAATTGTTTGTTTAAATTTCAAGCTTAATTAATCAAATTTAAGCTTTGGATCTAAAAGCTTAGGTGATGTCTAATTAGTTTTTTGCTCTCTACATCTAATGTTATTGGTCACAGGCCTCCTGTTATGAAGGATCTTAAAAAGTTGAGAGGGCATTTATATTATAGATATTAGGTGTTGGTAACACCAACAGTGGGAAATAGATGATACTCTCTTTTATTACCTAAGATTAGTGATACATATTGTTTTTTAACTTATTTATCCTCTATAACAATTTTGTTTTGTGTTAAACATAATTCCTGTTTAGGTATTTGTCAGGGACCACAATTAAGAAAATTGGAATTAAAGATGGATCTATTATGTCTTTATTTTGATAAAATTCTAATACTAAACATTTAATTATAGATATTAGTTTTTATGATATAGTATATTTTTTTCTTATAAAAATGATGTTTTCTTAATCGTTGTTAACGTTGTGTTTGGGGTAAGCTGCTCAATCATATTTCTTATTTCAACCATTTAATTAATGTTGATATTAGTTTTAATGAAAATTAGTATATTTCTTCATATGGAAATGATCAGAATGGTTATTGTATATTTTATTAGATACCTCGCTATCTTTTCTATTGAATACCTTTTAATTTCTTCATATACTAAGTAGTCCTACGAACCAATATCAACTACCAATTGAGAATGGAATCTTTACATGGCCAACTTTAAATGACATTGTCAACAGTATCATCAAAAGAAGGATTGAAGATTTTGTTGTAAAATCATCATGATATTTATCCAAACTGTTTTCAATGTTGTATATCGTGAAATTCTTATTATCTATTTTTTATAATTTCTTATTATGTTATTCATAAAATCAATATGTAGTTTTTATATAAATTTATTTTTCATTCTTCTTTTATATTTCTTTAAAAATAATTAACCACCGGATAACATTATGAAAGATAATATTGCTTAAAGTTATTAATTTTAACACTATGAATCTTATATTATTTGATTCGAAGTGTGACATCCCCTTACAGATTCCTAAAATTTATCCTGGGATCTACTTAAAAACAGAGTAAATTTTTTGTGTTTAACATTCCTGACAATAAATAATGGGACCCTAAGGGCCATGCCACTCAAAACAACTCAAAAATCATAATTTTAGGCTCTAGTAATCGATTACAGCAAGTGGTAATCGATTACCAGTGTAAATATGCAATTTTCCCATTCCTAACAGATACTAGAATATGGTAATTGATTACCATCAGAATAGCAACAACAAAAATGCAGAATTTTGCCTTTTGGCAAACTTCTGGCCTATCTAAATCGCCAATTTTAGCTCCCATTGACATGAAACGTTCCTGGCCACATGTTTTCGCCATTCCGGAACTGTTGGCGATGTCCGTTTACCAAAATTCCATCATATGCTCAAGATATATGGAAAAGTACATTTAAACAAAAAGTAACATAAACCAATGCGCCAAACCTATCAAATGGACTTCAAATTTGGTAAGGCCTATATGCACAAGTCCTAAATGATGTAGGGGAACTATTGGTCCCCTTCGGAGGTCCTAAATCCTGCGGATCACAAATTCACCTATTCAGTTCCTAATTTAACTTTTTTCACCAAAAATGCTACATAACATTTAATAAATCATCCACTCATTAATTACATGCCTAATTCCCTCACAATCACACGATTACACATCAACACATTACCTAAATACACATAATACCTATCCATTGTTAATTCATCCATTCCCACTGATGACTCTGTGCCATAACTACACATTACTTCACATAACACCGTAAACATAGCTAATATGTCAAATCTGCAAACTCACAACATAAATCCCATTCCATCATCATTAATCCATCATACATGCAAGCATTAAACATACATCATCACACCACAATCAATTTCCAAAGTCTAATAGGATTATGAGTCTAATTATCACATAATCTAAACACATATATATTAATATTCAAAGCTATCTATTCAACTATAACACAAATAACACTTCATCAACCATACACTCACCAATCACATTCCTAGTCTTCACACTATTGCACATTTACATATTAATACGCCTCATATGTATATATACATGTACTTGCCCATCATCATGTATTACCATTCAAGCATGTTAAATTCAATTTTCATCACCTAAACACATTAATTTGCATTAAGGCTCGATGCCTTTTTCACACTTAATATCATACGTATATTTCATGTCTTTGCACACTTCACAATATTAAATCACAACCATAATCAATACATACTAAATACCACACCATATCATCATATTCTAAGTTTTAATTCACTAGCTTAAATTTTCACACATATAAATATAAAACATTGGTGTTGCATACGAAGCTAAATATATAAACATAATTCAAACTCAATACCTAACACATCACATTCTAAATAATCAAACTCATTAAGCTTCGCAACAACCACAAGTTACATATTCTTTATTTCTTCCTTGGCATTTGCTCCTCACTTGGCGCTTCCCTTCGGGCATTCGCTTCTTCCCTGTCCTTGGTTACTGAAAAGAAAAGTAAAGGTGAGTGTTTGGAAATTATAATCAACATAGAATGGTAATGTAAACGAATGATTATCAATTACTCATTTTCCAATGCCTTACAAGCTTACCAAGCTCTAAGATGATCCAATACCCGTCATTATAATTTATCCACCTCATTATGCATAACACTATATATATACATGTATCACCAATCATAAAATTAGTTATATTATACACCAATATAAATTCTAATTCATTTCAATATTTCTAACCATCACACAATGCCAGGATAAACATCATCTACCATTACATAAACGCCAATATAAATATCATTTACTATCACATAATCATCAGTATAGGCGTCATCTCAAGTCAAGGCAAGTAAAACATAACTAACTATTAGACAAAAATCATGACACCCTAGTATCTGGATACTAAAAGGATTGACCTTTAGCTGGGGGTCTTACTTGACACCTTGTGGACCTGACTTGGTCTACCGAGCTCGACTTGGCTCCCCACCTCAACCACTGGGTCCTACTTGACCACTGGGTACCTTAACTAGTCCTGTTTGACCACGGAAGCCAAAAACGAAGGGTAACATATACTGTCGGTCGTCCTCAACCACATAAACCATATAATCTCATTTCACATTCTCTATTTTCTTTGTCAAATGGCACAAGGCCTCAATTTAAATAAACGGGGTGGCCATACATATCCGACCCATGTTCTACCACCATGGTAGTCACACAGACCAGGCCCCAAATATAACATCTCTTCCATCATATTAATATAAAATTTTATCTTGTTCAGATCATCAGTTTACATATTATATATAGTTCAATACCAATTCAATCATTGTTTTTACCTTAAGGTATATGCATTACAATAACAATATTTCCATGATTTAAACACACAAAGAATTCTCATTTCCTTTTTTTCAGTTTATATTGACATCACTAACTATCACATAATCAATAATTATCATAAACATCATAGCTTACTACATAGTTTCATTAAATATGCATTACACCATCAACCATTACAACCATACCAACTAAATTTCACATACTTCACATACTAGTGAACACAAATCATATATTTCTAGCTTCACCATTTTGACTTTATAAAATTCAAATCAGTAATCATTAAATTCACCATTTTTCTACCGTCATAACAAACCCATCGGGCCAACAACAATATCCTACATATTAAAAGTTTTAATCCCATTCCCAACATGTCAGTTAACAAAATGATCACTAGTTTCAGAACACCAATCTTATTTCATTTTATTTTCAAATATGTCATATAACCAATAATCATACACGCCATTATGGATTCAAGGGTAACATGTACGTCATATAGGTCTCTTTTGTTCCAATTTGTCAATCCATAAAATAAACGCCAATACCACATCAACTTAATCCATACAATTTGATTTATTATACACTGTATACCATTTAACACAAGTTATATATATATATTCTTAAAAAATTCTTTTTCTCTAATTTATCAATTTACTCATCGAAACACCTTTTTCACTTATGTTTTATTTCTCATTTTAGCACTAATTGAACAATTACTCATTTCTTATATTTCATGAATTACCATAAACTTTACCGACTACGTTACTTCCCTCTTGAACCGCAATTGGGGTCAAAACCCAATTCTCATTAATTATAACACTTGACATAGACCTTAATTGGGCCTTTTTTGGGCTTTTTATTAGTCTTGGTTATCATTTGTATATATTTTATTTTCATATTATTAGTTTTAGAAATATTTTAGGATTAGAAATTAAGACTTTGTTGTGGGCCTTGCATGGTCATATTTTCCATTTTGGGCCACTTTTAGGACTTGTATAGGTATTAGGTTGGTTTGGGCTCCTTTTGGGCTATGTAGTTTTAGTTTTTAGGTCTTGGGTGAAGCTTTTTCAAGCCCACCCAAGCCAATTCTAAAAATTTAGTTTTCAAGGAGGTATAAATACCTCTCATTTTTATAATTTAGTGATAATTTGAATGTTAGTAAGTTTTAGAGTGAGATACTCATCCTTCTCTTTAGAAAGTAGAAGCCTTAGCTCATTTCTAAGTTCTTATCCTTTGGCTTCCTCCCAAAGGTGGTGAACTTGCTAAAAACCTTATCTCTCTAGCTTGAGAGTGGCGGATCCATAACCTCACACAAGCTTCTCCATTTTTCCTTCATTTTTCTTTCAATTTCTACTTGTAGATCTAAGTTTCCTTTTCACCAAAGCTTCTATTTCCATACAATTAATGTCACGACCTACACCTTGCTTCATCATTTTCGAATTAGCTTCTTCATTTGGAGTCCAAGCTTGAGATCTAAAGAAGACTAGAGAAGAAGATCCACCTTATTTGCTTGGAAATAAAGGCATTTCCTACAACAACATTGAACATCCCCTTACCTCATTTCCACACTTCAACAATTTGCTCTTAGTGTCGATTGCTTCCGGTATCTAACAATTTACGATTTACAAGTAATTAGTTAATTAATTCCAGTTCCAAAACTAAAACCCATTACACTGGAACTACTTTAAACTCAATTTTGAGGGATCTAACACTTACCGAGAGCAACTTCAGCTTTATTTCTGCTTCCTTCTACACCTAACAGTTTGTCGATGCTTGGTTCACTACCTACATATTCCAAAATGCATACCCATCATTATCCAGGCACACCTACCATCTCAAAATACCATTTTCGAGTTTAAGGAAGTAGAAATTTTAGAATTTTGAAGCCCTCCCACATCTTGATAGCTCGCGGTTTTGAGAAGAAAAGGATAAGGGAAGAAATTAAAGTTATTTTCTAACTTACCTCTTGATTCTAACTACAATGGTGCCTTCAATTTCGCGATTTATGAAGAAATGGACCCATTATCTTGACATGCATCCCACGACCATTGAAGGAAGAAGAATAAGAGGGTTTCATGCGTGAATAGCTCGAGAAGAAAGTGGAAACTTAGTTTTTATTTCATTAAGGGTATTTAGGTCTTTTTCAAATTTCCTTTCTCTTTTCTCTCATAACTTAAATTAAAACTTACCCTTTTAACCTTTTGGTAACTAAAAATTTACCATCACTAATTCATTTAAATTTTAATAATCAACCAATCAAATAAATTTATTTAATTTCATATCATTTAATTATTTAAAATTTTAATTATATTAATTAATTACGATTTTCCAAAAATTTGAAATTTATTTAAAATAATTATTTATAATTTTCAATCAATCACCAATTTTTAAATTAATTATCTGGGATGTTACACCAAGTATGTTTGGAAAATCTTACGAGGAACTTAATTATAAAATTATGACTCGCATAAGTTCTTTCTTTTTTGTTTATTTCAATAAGTTTATTAAAATATGTTAATTTCAATTTATTTAAATAATTTTTTGATTAAATTTATAATATAAATTACTTTTACTTAAAAATAACTTATTATATAACCTCTTAATTAATTTTTAAACTCAAAGTTATCTTATAAATGATATATAATACTATTGCATACTCACACTTATTTTATAAGAAATGTATAATACTATGCACAACATGGCAAACATTCATCCTTATATATAATTTATGTGCAATATAAGAAATATTCATCTCCCTTATCCAATATATTTCATGCATGTATGTAAGTAAAAGTTAAGAATGAATATTGGAACCGGTTTGATAAAGAATGAATAAGATTGTCATTACATGAATGTGAACATGAATTAACATAATAGTATCATTTGAAGTTATTTTATATCATAAAATTTTTAGTATTTGTTACGTGTATGTTTGCAAAAGGTTATGAGGAAATTAATTATGAAAATAATTTATGGCTCACATAAGTTGTTTTATTATAAGCTTATTGAAATAAACTATTTTCAATTTATCCTAATAAATTTTATGATTCAATTTATAATATAAACTCTTACATAACAATAACTAATTGTGTAAGTTCTTAATTAATTTATAAATATATTCTCTCCTTAACTTTCAAGTAATATACAATTATAATACGTATTTAAACTTATCATATAAGTAATATATAATACTCTGTGTAACACCAAAAACATTTATCCTCTGTATCCAATATACACCGAAAACATTTTTCTTAATTATCCTATTTCATTCATTTATTTATTTCTTCTCCTGATTATCCTCATCAGAATTTAAAAAATTTTCCATGCAAGGCATGAGTTAGACATTAGTGTGTGTGTGTATATATATTCATTGTTTTCATCAAGTGTGTGTGTAGAAAAATATTTCAATTCATTATGTTAATCCATTTTATTTTCTTAACTATTTATTATTCCATATATATGTTCATTGTTTTTGTCAAATGTCCATAATTTTTTTTCAAGGAAAAATTATAAAAGGAATTTAAATAATAAATGTTAAAGATTGAAATATGATAGAATTTAAAAATAAGTGAAAATTGTAACAGTGAAATCTAAGTAGTAAGGCCTAAGATACGTAGTTCAGGTGCCTTAAATTTTTCAATGTTCACTGTTTAGATCGTACTACCTAGATAATAACATTGATCAATTATGTCGTGGTGGACGTACACAGGAACAATATCCAAAACAAGACCTATATAGTGAAAATGCAAAAAAAAGCAAAACAAGTCAAAAGCTAGGCGTGGTTACGCATATTGGATTGTTGGCAAGTGCACAATTTTACAATGCAATTTTCAAAATAGATATCGTTCCCTCAAGGATTGATTCGTTTATTTGTGTGACAGTAATTCTTATTTACTATGGTGAAGTTATCAAAACTTAGTAACAAAAGAATGATTCATATATAAATTGTACAATATTCACAGATCTAGAGTTTGATTTATACATTAGGTAAAAGATAGTATAAAATAAATTATAAATTTATCTAGAAAATAACTATAAAATAGCACTTTAGAATGATTCCAATACGTAAGATTTAAACACAAATTGACAAACTATGTTGGAATTAGGATCCCTACACTAGAATATAACATAGTAATTATAAACATGCATATTTAATCATCAAGTTTGAGATGACCCCAAAATGAGGGTAAATTTTTCACGATTTTAAAAACAATTAAAAATGAAAGAAATAGCGTGGTGAAACTTTAATCAATAAAATGGATCATTTAAAAAAACCTTTCTCATATATGAAGATATGAGGAGGTGTAAAAATTTAATCAAGAGTGCCCTTGGATAATCAATTATAGAATCATCAATAAGGAATAACGGAAAACGTAATTTAATTTTGAGAGTTATGGAATTATATGAAAATAAGTTTAAAGATGCCCAATTTAAATGTTAAAATGTAGCAAATACAATTACACAATCATATGTAATGATACCATGGCTCAACAGAACCCAAAATGCATTAAAATCCATGATTTTTCACCAAGACAACACCATGAATCGATTTAGGGGTATGATGAATCGGTTCATGTGTGATCCAGGGCCCAAAAATATGAAAAGCAATTGAAAGAATCGATTCAGACCCTAGGTGAATTGATTCATGCATTTGTTCAGGAAGAGACAGTGTGAAAAAAACTAGATGAATTGATTCCTGGCCCAGGTGAATTGATTCATACTAGTAATCAAGCAAGGACAATGTGATTTCAGGCCTCTAAATCGATTCAGAGCTCATGTGAATCGATTCATGCCCTACGTATCAGGACCCTATTCTTTCTTTACATCTTAGATGAAATGAAAGACCTCTTCCCTCTCATTCTTTTGAAGACGTTTTATGTGCTGTAAATTATGTAGAAAATGCATCTTTTCCAATTTCTAATACCCCTAACTTTTTCATATCAAATCTATTGGTCACCAAATTTTGACACAAGCTGAAATATATTATTTGTGACGTGTAGCCACTGCCCACAATTAAAAATTCCTAAAAGCGAGGGAGTTATGCGTATAAATGCAATTAACATGTTTGAGGCATTTTGATGCAACCTAGAGGTCAATTCTCAATGGAATTGACCCATTCCAGTTTCTATAAATCACAAATCATATGCTTAAGCTATTAGAAGCATCATATTACATCCAAACCTCATGAAACTCAACTTGACCTTATTGGTTCCTCACATATGCATAAGCAACTAAACTTAAATCCATAATACTTCATAAAAGATTGGAATTCTTGAATAACATCATCCATTCATCAATTTGAGCAGTAAACAAGTATCACAATTATCATCATTCATCACTAAGGTCATAATAAAAAATTAGCCATATGCATAAAGGGTCCAATTTTCACCTATGACCTTCGAAATGAATACATACAATCCCAAATACATGTCAAGCATACATCAGCACCATATGCTATACAAAATCAATAATTTTCTGGCCAAGGCACTTCCTATATAACCATTTACCTCCGCCATCAAAATACACATCAAAAGAGGTTCATCTCACCCCATGAATGTTCTGCATCACAAAGCTGAAAAGGAGAAAACATGGGAGAGTAAGTCATACATTCCAAAGGATGAATATGAATACAATGTGATTATGTGTATATGCATCAATGTCATGTAATACTTTGCATCAACATTTGTCATTCATCATTCCAATTGTCATCATCATACCAACATTTATATAACTTACTCATTTCTAAGAATCATAACAAAGTATATATGCATACACACAATCAAGTTCTTCAACATATTGGACTATTACACATATCATCACCATACACAATATATTTCTTTGTATTCATATCTTTTATGTTGCCTTTAGGTATTTTCCTACCCAATCACAACCGTCACTATATCTCATCACCTTTGGCATACCTCCTTGCTATATGCAAATGCTCTTAGGCTAATGCACATGCACACGGAGTAATTAACAATTGCGGATCCGACTGTGGGAAATAAACACCAAAATATGGGATTCAAGCATGATCATATAACCATACCCCTACAGCAGTAGTAAAAAGTGTACACTTATCATCAAATTGCATGCATAATATTTTGTTTTACGATTACCAAATCGCATCGCCCATCTTGCAACACTTGTCCATTTTCACCATGACCGCGGTATACACCATAATCAGTATAAAGTGTTGCCGGCCAACCATGATTTACACCATGGCAGCTGTGATCCAAGGACCACCGGGGACACTTGCTCATCAAGAGCCACACCCTACAAGGGTCAACCACATGCAGCTCCCCATAGCTATACATGGGCAGCTTCGTGACTTACACACTAAGTCACGGGAAAATAAAAATGCTCGTACCTAGAGCCACCCTCCCACTCAGCCAATCTGGGAAATCCCCTAATATTCCAACACCGGCAGCTATGCAGTATGTCATGGATGCAATGCAAATGCCAATCATATACATTCTCACAACTGTGCATCCTAATCATGCCACTTATTAATCATCATCATTACCAACATCACCACAAGGTTCGTAGTGGATTTCTTATCATTGGTTATTACCATTGTTCAAGTTTTAGTGTGGCATTTTCAACAATTCCTCATTGTCACACTTCAACACTTTCATCAATCACAATGGCATCAAATCATTAATTTTCAATCATCAATCTTTTATCATCATAAAGGTATGCTAATCATCCATTTTTATTCTCATCCAATATCAACAACAATCATTCCACATTCATGGTAAATGTAAGCACAACCACATCATATCAAGGCATAACACTAGCCAAGCAATTTAACATCACCATTTAGCACACCAAAAATAGTCCAAATGCACGATACAAGTTGCCAAGCACAATCATAATCATTATATGCAATATCTTAAATTGTCATCACAACATAAGCAAGGAAAACATGCATATTGTCATATATGATAATCAAACACTACTTAATCATGCATTTAGAATATAAAACTCCTCTCCTACCTCAAGAGAAGAATTCTGAGCGATACGACGTTCCTACCTCATCGTTCAGAAAAGATCCTACATTAATATACATGTAATTCTCAATCAATTGGCCTTCCAATGCATAATTTCAAGTTCTATTTTCTCATTATTACATTTACAATTTTCTAACATGTATTAAACATGTCATAAACATCAGTTTCCTTATTTTGTTAGGTTTTGGGAATTCCTTCCTATTAATCCATATCCCCTATATTCAAAGGCTAGAAAACAACCCTTAAGCCCAACATCCATAAGCATCACATAATTATTTCCAACTCAAAATCACTAAGACTTACATATTCTAATTTTAACACTTGGTGTATTTAGCATTTCCACTACCCAAGTATTTTCTATTTCATTAATCTCACCTTAACCACTATGGGTTAGGCATTCAAGTTTCATTAATATGCATTTATAACCTCACCCACCAAAGGGTTCATGCACCAATGGTCATCAATCACCATTAATGGCCATCCACCATCTTTAATGCTCTCTAACATTATCAATAAATATTATTCCAACACTTTTTCTTATACCCATCATTCAAATATAATGTATCTCTCCTTAAAACATATTCTTGAATCCATATTTATCATTTTCCCCAATTTTCCAAAGTTAAGGTTCCATTAGAAATCCAACAACATCATAAATACACATAATCTTCCACCATTTTCAAGCATTAATTTCATGTACCATGTTACATGCATATAAAAGTTTGCATTTAAGCCACCCCACCATAGGGTTTCCATGTTTAATGCCTTCTCTCAATAACCCATATACATAAATCACTCTCCCAACACCTAAAAGCCATAACCAAAGGTTCAAGGTCTTGAAAAATGGCAAGAAACTTACCTCAAGAGAAGAAAAGAGAGAGTTTCCAAGAGAGGGGGAGATCCACACAAAAATGAGAGAAGAAGGAGAAGAGACTTCAAGCTTCAAGCTTTAATAAAATGAAAATGGTGGGAGGAGATGGGTTTAACACTTTGTCAAGGTTTTGGAAGAAGAAAGTTAAGAGGAAATGAAGAAGAAGAAGAAAAGAGTGTGCCTTGCCAAGGAAACAGAGAGCCAACGTGAAAAGAGAAGAGAGTGAAGTGGGTTTAGTGTTTTAACTTTACCTTTTCATTAAAATTTACCGTTTTACAACAAACAAGATCTCTGTTCGGGCTCAATACTTTGTCTAAAAATTATTCCGAATATATATTCGGACTCCCAATAATATTCTTAACAGCCCTGACTAATGGCACCTCAATTGGAGATACTTGGTCCGACACCTTTATTTTAATCGGGTATAATTTCAGCTCATAAAGCCCCAATAAATTATGAATAATCCTCAAAAATCTTAATTTAATTATTTCCAATATTTTGAGACATTAATTAACTCATATATAATTATTTAATATTTATTTCTCCTAGTTAATCATTTATTTTAAAATTTGGGATGTTACAATCCACCCCACCTAAAAGAAATTTCGTCCTCGAAATTTAACGTACCAGATTCAAGCGCATTTGGATACCGCTCCCGAATATCATCTTCACGTTCCCTCGTGAATGTCTCCGTATTTCCTTGTTTCCATGCAACCTTCATCAAAGGTACCAATTTGTTCTGCAACCTCTTCATGGAATGCTCAACAATACGAACAGAAACAGGAGGAATAGACAAGTCATCCCGCATATTGACATCATCAATAAGGATCACATGCAAGGGGTCATGAATATACTTCCTCAATTGTGACACATGGACACATTATGTAGATTCGCAAGATACGGAGGGAGTGCAATACGATAAGAAACATCACCGACTCGCTCTAAAATCTCATAAGGTCCAATAAACTTAGGACTTAGTTTTTTTCTCTTCAAAGCTCTTCCAATACCTTTATCACGCGAGACTCTCAAGAATACATGATCATCAACTTGAAACTCAAGTGGTTTATGCCTTTTGTCATAATAACTTTTCTGTCGGTCTTGAGAAATCTTCATATTCTCTTGTATCTTTCTAATTTGCTCAGTAGTCTCCTGAAAAATCTCCGGCCCTAGGGCCAAATTCTCACCAGTTTCCAACCAACATAGAGGTGTTCTACACTTCCTGCCATAAATTTCCTCATAAGGAGCTATACAGATACTACTGTGGTAACTGTTATTATGTGTGAATTCAATCAACGAAGAAATCTCTCCCAACATCCACCATGCTCAAGGACACAAGCCCTCAACAAATATTCAAGGCTTTGGATAGTCCTCTCGGATTGTCCATCGGTTTGAGGATGATAAACAGAACTAAGCTTCAACTTAGAACCTAACTCATGATGTAAGCTTCCCTAAAATCAAGAAGTAAACAGAGGATCACGATCGGATATGATACTAGATGGCACACCATGCAATCTAACAATCTCCTTTATGTACAACAAGGCTAATTTCTCCAATGAGCTCTTCATACTCATGGGTAGGAAGTGAGCACACTTCGTCAACTGATCCACAATCACCCATATAGCATCATTTCCAACACAGGTTCTGGACAAACTAGAAACAAAGTCTATGGCGATACTATCCCATTTCCAAACGGGGATCTCCAAAGATCTCAAATAACCAGATGGTTTTGATGTTCAACCTTAGCCTTCTGACAAACAACGCAAGACGCAACAAAGTTCGCCACATCACACTTCATACCAGGTCATTAAAAATTCTTCTTCAAGTCTTGATACATTTTAGTGGAACCAAGATGAATGCTCAACTTACTCTTGTGAGCTTCTTCAAGCACCAATCTTCTCAAATCACCACCAAATGGAACATAAATTCGGCCCTTCACACACCAAATACCATCATGACCATCCGTTAGGAATGAATTCTTCCCATTAGCTTGAGCTTCTCTCATCTCTATTAAATACTCATCCTTCACTTGTTGCACTTTTACACATTCAAGAAACACATTTCCAATCGTCAACATCTCAAGGGACATCTTCTTTGGAGTATATATTTCCACACCCACATTCAAGTTTTTGAATTGCTAAATTAGCTTTATCTCTTTCACCATCATTGCGGAAACATGCAATGACTTCTGGCTCAAAGCATTGGTAACCACATTTGCCTTTCCGGGATGATACTTTAACTCCAACTCATAGTCTTTTAGAAACTCCATCCATCGCCGTTGGCGCATATTAAGTTCCTTTTGATCAAACAAGTACTTAAGGCTTTTGTGATCACTGAAGACCATAAACTTAGAACCATACAAGTAATGTCACCACAACTTCAAAGTAAACACAACCGCCGCCAATTCAAGATCATGTGTGGGATAATTAACCTCATGCGGTCGCAACTGTCTCGACGCATAGGCTATCACACATTCACATTGCATCAACACACAACCAAGCCCATGCATAGAAGCATCACAGTACACCACAAAATCATCCAGCAAATCAGGCAAGGCTAATACTGGTACGGTAATAAGTCTCAATTTCAACTTTTGAAAACTTTCTTCACATTCGAGAGTCCACACAATCTTATAAGTCAACTTCGTCAATGGTAAGGCTAGCGGGAAAATCCTTCAATAAACCTCTGGTAATAATCGACAAGACCAAGGAAACTCCTTATTTCCGTCACAAATGTTGGTCTTTCCCAAGCCATAACAACTTCAACTTTTGATCGATTAACAGCAACACCATCACAAGAAATCACATGACCAAGAAAGGAAATCTCATCCAACCAGAATTCGCATCTAAAGAGCTTGGCATACAATTCCTTTTCTCGAAGAATAGACAACACAAGACAAAGATGCCTTTCATGTTCTTCATGACTCTTAGAGTACACTAAAATGTCATCAATGAATACAACAACGAATTAATCAAGATACTCATGGAAGATACGATTCATGTAATCCATGAAGATCTCAGGAGAATTTGTCACACCAAATGGCATCACCACATAATCATAGTGGCCATTCATGTTCGGAAGGCAGTTTTTGGAATGTCATTAGTCTTCACCCGAATTGGTGATATCTGGATGCAAGTCAATCTTGGAAAACACAACAGCACCTTTTAATTGATCCAAAAGATCATCAATGCAAGGAAGTGGGATACTTGTTCTTGATAGTTAATTTATTGAGTTGGCGATAGTCAACGCACAATCTCATGCTTCTGTCATTCTTTTTCACCAACAACACAAGAGCACCCCAAGGAGACACATTTGGGCGAATAAACTCCCGTTCAAGTAATTCCTCGATTTGCTTTTTAAGTTCAGACAACTCCATAGGAGACATCCTATAAGGAGATTGGGAAATAGGCTCAGTGCTAAGAATAAGATCAATATAGAATTCCACTTCACGTGGAGGAGGCAATCCAGGAATCTCATCTAGAAAAACATCGAGAAATTTAGAAGCAATAGGAATTTCACAAGATTAGGAAGCACCATTCCCATCAACCATACAGAACATTACAAGGAGCTAAGAGATACCTTGCTGGTCAAAGTGTTCAGCATTAGAAGTCAGAAAGATCACCGCCTTATTATGACAATCCACTAAGACTCTATTGGCAGATAACCAATCCATGCCTAGGATAATATCCAGGTCTTTCATAGGTAAGCACACGAGGGATACAACAAACTTTCTACCCTCAAGAATCATCTCGACATTCTCACATCGAGTCACCGGTGTCAAATAAGCACCGGTTGGTGTAGTCACCATTATGGAGCCTTTCATCATGCAAACAGGCATTTTCAAGCGTCTCACACAATCTTCGGAAATAAATGAATGAGTAGCACCAAAATCAAAGATAACACATACTGAGGTGCCAAGAATTTCACACTCACTACGAATAAGATCTTCCGCTTAAGCGGCTTCTTCACCGGTAACAGCAAAGACTCTTCCAGCAGCTTGTCATTGATCGCCACCATTATGATTACCATTTCTTCCACCATGTCCATTACCGTGACCATTACCATTTCGCCCACCATTATGATTTCCACCACGACCACCATTGCGGCCATCATTATGACCATTACCGTTTCCATAACCACGGCCTCCAAAGCCACCATGGCCTCTACAGTTACCATTATGGTTCGCACGGGCAAGAGCATCAACATTAGCATTTCTTGCATTCAATGGACAATTAGGGTGAATATGCCCCGGTTGATTACATTGGTAGCACACCACATCATCTTGTGGACAATCACGTGCCAAGTGGTTAGCACCACATTTAAAGCAAGTAAGGCCTTGGACATTGCCACGACCTTGATTACCATTTCCATAACCACCTCTTTGTCCACCACGTCCTCTTGCATTAGAGGATCCCCCATGAAAGAATCTCTTCTTTTTAAAATGACCATGCCTCTTGAAGTTAGAGGATTGACCCTTCTACTTGGGTTCATTCTTGCCATGACTCAAAGAAGCCATATCATTTTCTTTATAAATGCGACACTTGTTCATAAGTGTCGGGAAGCTTTTAATCTCTTGATGCTGAATAGCCCACTTGATTTCGGGCCTCAAACCATTCTCAAACTTCATATACTTCGAAGCCTCGGTACCCTTTTCTTGATAAGAAGGTTAGAATGCACAAAGCTCTCCAAACTTAGAGGCTACTCCTCTACAGTCATATCACCTTGCTTAAGCTCCATGAACTCAAGCTCTTTCTTACTTTTATAGCTCTCCAGGAAGTATTTCTTTAAAAATTCAGCCTTGAAATTTTCCTAAACCAAGGGAACATCAGCAGACACCATGTGCCCCCTAGTAAGACGCCACCATGCTTCAGCTTCATCATGGACCATAAAGACCACATACTCAACCTTTTGAGCTTCAGAACACTCAAAGCTTGCAAAGATCCTCTCCAAGTCATTGATCTAAAAATAAGCATCATCAGGCTTATACCCTCCATGGAATTCATAAGGTTTCCTCTTGTGAAATCTATCAAGACCTTGGGCACCTTGTCCCGCATTTTGTTGGCCTTGTCTTTCCAAGATATCCGCAAAGCGATTTAAAGTAGATGCCATAGCAGCAGCTTCACGGTTATGTCTACCAGCCATATTTCACCCCTATATATTAAAACATGGCTCATACATGAGTAAACTAGACCAAACAATTAACTTTCAACCTATAAACATAGAGGTTTCAACATTCATTGGTCCATCATGCATCACATCACATAATCATGTCAATCTTAATACATAATCACAACATATTCATCATTGAAGGTAAATAGTGTAAGGAATCTTGGTCGGACTCAAACAACAAGTATATAAATCCCAATTCAATGACAAACAGCCACAATTCAATCAAGGAAATCCATAATTCAATTAAACATAACTTATATAATTCAATTATAAGCAATAATTACATGCATAATACCCATCAAGTACTTATCAAAGAGCAATCAATGCTCTGATACCAGGTTGAGACGACCCCAAAATAAGGGTAATTTTTCACGATTTTAAAAACAATTAAAAATGAAAGAAATAATGTGGTGAAACTTTAATCAATAACTTGGATCATTTAAAAGAACCTTTCTCATATATGAAGATATGAGGAGGTGTAAAAATTTAATCAAGAGTGCCCTTGGACAATCAATCATAGAATCATCAACAAGGAATAGCGAAAAACGTAATTTAACTTTGAGACTTATGGAATTGTATGAAAAGAGGCTTAAAGATGCCCAATTTAGATGTTAAAATGTGGTAAATACAATTACACAATGATATGTAATGATACCATGGCTCAACAGAACCTAAAATGCATTAAAATCCATGAATTCCCACCAAGACAGCACCATGAATCGATTCAGGGGCAGGATGAATCGATTCATGCATGATCCAGGGCCAAAAAATGTGAAAAGCAGTTGAATGAATCGATTCAGACCCCAGGTGAACCGATTCATGCGTTTGTTCAGGCAGAGATAGTATGAAAATAGCTAGATGAATCGATTCCTGGCGCAGGTGAATCGATTCGTACGTGTGATCAAGTAAGGACAATGTGATTTCAGGTCTCTGAATCAATTCAGAGCTCATGCGAATCGCTTCATGCCTTGCGTATCAGGACCTACTGTAAATTATGTAGAGAAATGCATCTTTTCCAACTTCTAATACCCCTAACTTTTTCATATCAAATCCATTAGTCACCAAATTTTGACACAAGCTGAAACATATTATTTGTGACGCGTAGCCACTGCCCACAATTAAAAATTCCTAAAAGCGAGGGGGTTATGCGTATAAATGCAATTAACACGTTTTGAGGCATTTTGATGCAACTTAGGGGTCAATTCTCAATGGAATTGACCCATTCCAGTTTCTACAAATCACAAATCATATGCTTAAGCTATTAGAACCATCACATTACATCCAAACCTCATGAAACTCAACTTGACCTTATTGGTTCCTCACATATGCATAAGCAACTAAACTTAACTCCACAATACTTCATAAAAGATTGGAATTCTTGAATAACATCATCCATTCATCAATTTGAGCAGTAAATAAGTATCACAATTATCATCATTCATCACTAAGGTCATAATAAAAAATTAGCCATATGTATAAAGGGTCCAATTTTCACCTATGGCCTTCGAAATGAATACATACAATCCTAAATACATGTCAAGCATACATCAACACCATATGCTATACAAAATCAATAATTTTCTGGCCAAGGCACTTCCTATATAACCATTTACCACCGCCATCAAAATACACATCAAAAGAGGTTCATCTCACCCCATGAATGTTCTGCATCACAAAGCTGAAAAGGAGAAAACATGGGAGAGTAAGTCATACATTCCAAAAGATGAATATGAATACAATGTGATTATGTTCATATGCATCAATGTCATGTAATACTTTGCATCAATACTTGTCATTCATCATTCCAATTGTCATCATCACACCAACATTCATATAACTTACTCATTTCTAGGAATCATAACAAAGTATATATGCATACACACAATCAAGTTCTTCAACATATTGGACTATTACACATATCATCACCATACACAATATATTTTTTTGTATTCATATCTTTTATGTTACCTTTAGGTATTTTCCTACCCAATCATAATCATCACCATATCTCATCAACTTTGGCATACCTCCTTGCTATATGCAAATACTCTTAGGCTAATGCACATGCACAATGGAGTAATTAACAATTACGGATCCGACTGTGGGAAATAAACACCAAATTGTGGGATTCAAGCATGATCATATAACCATACCCCTACTGCAGTAGTAAAACATGTACACTTATCATCAAATTGTATGCATAATATTTTGTTTTACGGTACCAAACCGCATCACCCATCTTGTGACACTTGGCCATTTTCACCATGACTGCGGTATACACCATAACCATTATAAAGTGTTACCGGCCAACCATGATTTACACCATGGCAGCTGTGATCTGAGGACCACCGGGGACACTTGCTCATCAAGAGCCACCCCCCACAAGGGTCAACCACATGCAGCTCCCCATAGCTATACATGGGCAGCTTCGTGATTTACACACCGAGTCACAAGGGAAAATAAAAATACCAATCATATGCATTCTCGTAATTGTGCATCCTAATCATGCCACTGTTTAATCATCATCATTACCAACATCACCACAAGGTTCTTAGTGGATTTCTTATCATTAGTTATTACTATTGTTCATGTTTTAGTGTGGCATTTTCAACAATTCCTCATTGTCATACTTCAACACTTTCATCAATCATAATGGCATCAAATCATCAATTTTCAATCATCAATATTTCATCATCATAAAGATATGCTAATCATCCATTTTCACTCTCATCCAACATCAATAACAATCATTCCACATTCATGGTAATTTAAGCACAACCACATCATATCAAGGCATCACACTAGCCAAGCAATTTAACATTACCATTTAGCACCCCATAAATATTCCAAATGCATAATACAAGTTGCCAAACACAATCATAATCATTATGCAATATCTCAAATTGTCATCATAACATAAGCAAGGTAAACATGCATATTGTCACATATGACAATCAAACACTACTCAATTCATGAATTTAGAATATAAAACTCCTCTCCTACCTCAAGAGAAGAATTCTGAGCGATACGACGTTCCTACCTCGTCGTTCGGAAAAGATCCTACATTAACATACATGTAATTCTCAATCAATTGGCCTTCCAATGCACAATTTCAAGTTCTAATTTCTCATTATTACATTTACAATTTTCTAACATGTATTAAACATGTCATAAACATCAGTTTCCTTATTTTGTTAGGTTTTGGGAATTCCTTCCTATTAATCCATATCCCCTATATTCAAAGGCTAGAAAACAACCCTTAAGCCCAACATCCATAAGCATCACATAATTATTTCCAACTCAAAATCACTAAGACTTACATATTCTAATTTTAACACTTGGTGTATTTAGCATTTCCACTACCCAAGTATTTTTTATTTCATTAATCTCACCTTAACCACCACGGGTTAGGCATTCAAGTTTCATTAATATGCATTTATAACCTTACCCACTAAAGGGTTCATACACCAATGGCCATCAATCACCATTAATGGCCATCCACCATCTTTAATGCTCTCTAACATTATCAATAAATATTATTCCAACACTTTTTCTTATACCCATCATTCAAATATCATTTATCTCTTCTTAAAACATATTCTTGAATCCACATTTATCATTTTCCCTAATTTTCCAAAGTTAGGATTCCATTAGAAATCCAACAACATCATAAATGCACATAATCTTCCACCATTTTCAAGCATTAATTTCGTGTACCATGTTACATGCATATGAAAGTTTGCATTTAAGCAACCCCACCATAGGGTTTCCATGTTTAATGCCTTCTCTCAATCACCCATATACATAAATTACTCTTCCAACACCTAAAAGCCATAACCAAAGGTTTAAGCTCTTGAAAAATGGCAAGAAGCTTACCTCAAGAGAAGAAAAGAGAGAGTTTCCAAGAGAGGGAGAGATCCACACGAAAATAAGAGAGGAAGGAGAGGAGACTTCAAGCTTCAAGCTTCAATAAAATGAAAATGGTGGGAAGAGATGGATTCAACACTTTGCCAAGGTTTTGGAAGAAGAAAGTGAAGAGGAAATGAAGAAGAAGAAGAAAAGAGTGTGCCTTACCAAGGAAACAGAGAGCCAATGTGAAAAGAGAAGAGAGTGAAGTGGGTTTAGTGTTTTAACTTTACCTTTTCATTAAAATTTACCATTTTACAACAAACAGGATCTCTATTCGGGCTCAATACTTTGTCTAAAAATTATTCTGAATATATATCCAGACTCCCAATAATATTCTTAATGTGGCACCCTTAATCCAGTAAATAAGTTATAAATATTAATAATTAGGATAATAAAAGTGAGGGTAACGTTTTCGTGTTTTTAAAGCATGAACGGGGATGAAAAGTACCACAATTATATTTTTAAATAACTAACCCCGGACCTATGCAAAACCCTAACTCATATATGAAGATATGAGAAGGATATGAGTTGATCAAAGAAAAGTGTCAAAGATGCATAAAAGATTACTAAGTTATGTTAGAAGAATGTTTATATCAATTGCTTAAAGGTACCATGTCACTTAAATGCCAACAGCACCCAAAAATATAAATTTTTCATAGAAACAGGGGTATGAATCGATTCAAGCACCCTATGAATCAATTCAAGTGCTTTTGGAACCTAAACAGTGAAAACAGGGCCCCTTGAATCGATTCAAGATCGCATAAATCGATTCAAACGATCCTGGACATCATGAACAGTAAAAATAGAGAGCTTTGAATTTATTCAGGTGAGGGATTAAATCGATTCAAAGTCTTCTGGAAGTATGAACAGTAAAAACAGTGATGATTGAATCGATTCATGCATTATTCTGAATCGATTCACATTAGTAATTATGTAGAAAAATCCAATTTTTCAACTTCTAAACCCCCTAACTTTTTCATATGAAGTCCATTCACTACCAAATTTTAACACCAATTAAAATACACCATTTGTGACGTGTAGTAATTGGCCGCACTCAAAAATTCCATAAAACGATGGATTTATGCGCATAAATGTGACTAGCCCATTTTGAGGCATTTTTGTGCAATTGAAGGGTCAATTCTTAATGGAATTGACCCATTCCAGTTTCTACAAGTCACAATTCATGCTTTAATTCCATTCAACTTGTCTCATACAATCCAACCCTCATAAATCTCTACTTGACCCTATCAATTCCTCATTCAAGCATGAAAATCACATAATTTTACTCAACCATCATGCATTAATCATCAAATGGAAACTCAATTAAGGTCATAATTCATGAGCCATGCATCGTCTTTCAATTTAGACATCAAGATCAATACTATGGGTTACAAAATGGTTATCTACTAATCCAAAAAATTCTATAGCATTCATTTCCATTCTAGGATCTCAAATATCAACAAGCCATCATCAATATTCATTTGTCATAATTCACACAAGTTACTCAAATTGTATTATGGCCATACAAGGTAATAACATATATGCATCTCCAAAGATTATATAAAGTCATAAACACAAAACTATGCCGACCAAGGCATCTTCACCAAAAGGAACCTTCTTCACACAACTCCTCACATGAAGTGCCTCACTCCATAGTCATACCCTACAACGCAAAAGCTAAGAAGATAGACCACATGGAGAGTGAGTATACTTTCTCAATGATGAAAATCCAATAATTATAATAATATAAATATGAATGCAAATCAACATCTTCTCCTATCAAGGAGTTTAATTTACGATGAAACCAACCAATCTATAGAATCCATTGAACACACATGTTCATATACAAATATATAGTAAGTCCATCATTAAGGACATGTCGTATAAGACCATATCATTAATTTATGAGTTCATAGGGGTCACACCCATCAATAACATAAGCATAGTTAGTGACCAAGGTAGATTTCACATTTATCTCATAATAATCCCAATAGGGTATCTCTTTCTCGATTCACTTCACTTAAATGCCATGTTCCTATGGCTAATGCACATGTCGTGTTTAAAATGCATATGCAACGGATCCGATTTTCTTTTCATCAAGTGATTGCAACCACTATAATGCTCATGCAAGCTATAACCTCACAAGGAATATCTCACACTCTCAATTAGGGGTATAATTCATACTCTAGATCATAGTTAGTGACATACAATCACACACACACACACACACACATATATATATATAAAATTATCCTCCAAGGCATACTATTTATAAAACTCATGAACTTCTCTAGCCAAAGATCCTATATAATTATTCATCCACACATGGAAGTAATATCATGTCATCACACATTCTACAATTTGTAACCTTATCAAGGTATCATTCTACAATCAATCATTACCAAAGCCATGCTTAATTTCATATCACACACATATGATACTACATCCATTCAAGGAAGAACATGAAAATATGCATTAATACATACATTATCATCACACAAAGCATCATACATTTAAAAAATACACTCATCTCCTACCTTAAGAGAAGTATTCTTTTAGGTTTGATGATCCTATTTCATAAGTGTTATCAAATCCTACATCAATCAATTGTAGGACCACATCAATCATCCACTCAGGCATTATTCTCAATTCTTATAATACAAATACATGTATATACACACGTGACTCTCTTCATGTAATAATTGTTTATGAACTTTATTCTTTTACTTTATTAGGCTTCGAGAATTCCTTCCCTTAAATCAAGACTTATTATGATTAAAAAGGGTCACAACATAAGTTACCCGTACATATCACTTCTACACCCAACTCATCTAGTGGGTTTTTCTTATTAATGTTTCCCAACCACCATCATAAATCATCATCTATGGCAATCTCTCATCATTAATAACATTCTCATCATCACTAAATATCTAGCCCATTCATATTACATATTTCCCCTAAAATCATGGGTTAGGGTTTTATTAAAAACCTAATAAATATGATAAATGCATAGGGTTCATCATCTTCTATCCCACATTTTCATGTACCCCATCCAAGGCTTATAAAACTCATATTCACATCACCCCACCTTAAGGTTTTCATATCTCAAAGCTTCTCCTAACAACCACATACGATTAATACTCTCCCAAGCCTTAATAACCCATAACCTAGGGTTCAAACACCATTAAAATGATGGAGAGCTTACCTCAACCAAGAAATGAAAGTGGGCACCAAGGGAGAGAAAGGAGATAACAAAAATGGAAGAAGAAAGGGAGAAACTTCAAGCTTCTATAGTCTCCTCCTTGCCCAATGAAGAAAACAAAATTTGAAAGAGGAAGGGGCACCAACTTGGTCAAGTTTTTTGGAAAAGAAGAAGATGAAGAAGAAGATAGAGTGAATGGGAATAAAGAAATGAGAAGAAATAAGAGCAATGGGTGTTTCCATCTTTGGCAGAAAAACAACGTGAATAATGAGAGTGAGAGTGGGGTTTGTTTTAATTTTAACCCATCATTAAAACTTCTCTGTTTTTCAATAAGCAGGATCTCTGTTTGGGCTCAATACTTTATCTAAAATTATTCCGAATACATATTTAGATTCCCAGTAATAGTCTCTACAGCCCTGACCAACGGCATCTCAATCAGAGATACTTGGTCTGACACCCATATTCTAACCAGGTATAAATTTTAGCTAATGAAGCTTAGTAATTTATGAAAAATCATAATAAACTCAAATTAATTTATTTCTATATTTTTAGGACATTAATCTTACCATATATAAATAATTGTCATTTATTTCCCTTAATTGGATATTTATATAAAAATTGGAATATTACAATCCACCCCACCTAAAAGAAATTGCGTCCTCGAAATTTAACATATCAGATTCGAATATATGAGGATACCGTCCCCGATATCATCTTCACGTTCCCACGTGAATGTCTCTACATTTCCATGTTTCCATGCCACCTTCACCAATAGTACCAATTTGTTTCGCAACCTCTTCATGGAATACTCGATAATACGAATAGAAACATGAGGAATGGAAAAGTCACCCCGCACATCAACATCATCAATGAGGATCTCGTGCAAGGAATTATGAACATACTTCCTCAACTGCAACATATGGAACATATTATACAGGTTTGCAAGATACGGAGGGAGTGCAATCCGATAAGCGACATCACCGATTCGTTCCAAAATCTCATAAGGTCCAATGAACTTAGGGCTTAATTTTCTGCTCTTCAAAGCACTTCCAATACCCTTATCACATGAAACTCGTAAAAACACATGATCGCCAAGTTGAAACTCAAGCGGCTTCCTTCTCTTATCATAATAGCTCTTCTATTGGTCATGAGCGATTTTCATCTTCTCTTGGATCATCTTAATTTGTTTAGTGGTCTCGTCAACAATCTCAAGCCCTAAGGCCAAACTCTCACGAACCTCAAGCCAACATAAAGGAGTTTGACACTTCCTTCTGTACAACGCCTCATTTAGTGCCATACCAATACTAGAATGAAAACTGTTATTATAAGTAAATTCGATCAGAGGAAAATATTTCTCCCATGAACCATCGTGATCCAAAACATAAGCACATAACAAGTCCTCAAGACTCTGAATAGTCCTTTCAGATTGTCCGTCTGTCTGAGGATGATACACTGAGCTTAGCTTCAATTTAGAACCTATCACCTCATGCAAGCTTCCCCAGAATCAGGAAGTAAAACGGGGATCACGATCAGAGACAATACTAGATGGCATACTGTGCAACCTCATAATCTCCCGAATGTATAGTTGTATAAAAATTCAGCAAAGAACTCTTCATGCTGATCGGTAGAAAATATGCACTCTTAGTCAAGCGATCCACAATCACCTAAATTCCATCATAATTGGATCTTGTCCTTGGCAAACCAGATACAAAGTCCATAGCAATAGCATCCCACTTCCAAACAGGGATATCAAGTGGTCCCAAAGTACCAGAAGGTCTCTGATGCTCTACCTTCACCTTCTGACAAATAAGGCAGGAAGCCACAAAAATAGCAATGTCACATTTTATTTTGGGCCACCTGAAATTCTTATTTACATCTTGCTCACACCAGGGTGGATTCTAAAAATTCTTTTCTGAGCCTCTTCAAGCACAGTGCTCCTCAGATCACTAAAGGAAGGTACATATACTCGGCCTTTCACATGCTACATACCATCATCACTTTTCACAAGGAATAAGTTCCTTCCACTTTCCTGAGATCTCCTCATCTCATTTAGATACTCATCATCTACCTACTTCTTTTTCACAAGATTGAGGAACTCATTGCATACCTTCAAGTTAGCAAAACACACCTTCTTTGTAAATTTAATCTCGTTCCCAACATTCAAATTGTGAAACTCCTCAATCAACTTAAGTTCCTTGACCATCATGGCCGACACATGTAAAGACTTCTAACTAAGAGCATTCACAACCACATTAGCCTTTCCCGGATGATACTTCAATTCGAAGTCATAATCCTTTAGGAATTCCATCCATCTTCTTTGATGCATGTTCAATTATTTTTGATCAAAGAGGTATTTTAAGCTTTTGTGATCACTAAAGACCACAAACCTTGAACCATAGAGATAATGACGCCAAATTTTCAAACAAAATACGACCGCCGCCAACTTTAAGTCATGAGTGGGACAATTAACTTCATGAGGTCTCAACTAGCGTGAAGCATAGGCTATAACACGTTCCTTCTGCATCAAAACATATCCAAGACCATGCTTGGAAGCATCACAATGCACCATAAAATCTTCCTGTAAATTAGGCAATGCCAAAATAGGCGCAAAAGTGAATCTCATTTTTAATTCTTCAAAACTCTTCTCACATTCAACATTCCACACAAAAGGTTTGTTCTTTCTTGTCAATTTCATTAAAGGCCTAGTAAGATGAGAAAAACCTTCGATAAATCTCCGATAATAACCAGCAAGACCAAGAAAACTTCAAATCTCCGTAACAGACATAGGTCTGGGCCATGCCATAACAGCCTCAACTTTAGAAGAATCAACAGAAACACCTTCTTCAGATATCATATGTCCAAGAAATTGGACACTTTCCAACCAGAATTTATATTTAGAGAACTTAGTGTACAACTAATTCTCTCTAAGAATGTTCAACATAAGTCTCAAGTGTTCTTCATATTCCTTGCGACTCTTGGAATATACCAAGATATCATCAATGAACACCACCATGAAGCGATCAAGGTAATCATGAAAGATACGATTCATGTAATCCACAAATATAGCTGGAGCATTAGTCACTCCAAATGGCATCATAACATATTCATAGTGGCCATATCGCGTCCTAAAAATAGTTTTGGGAATGTCTTCGGTTTTCACCCGAATTTGATGATAACCAGAACGCAGATTAATTTTTGAAAACACTACAACACGTCTCAATTGATCCAACATATCATCAATACGAGGCAAGGCATATTTATTCTTTGTCGTTATTTTATTCAATTGGCGGTAATCAACACACAACCGCATGGTTCCATCCTTCTTCTTTACCAATAATACAGGAGCTCCCCAGGGTGATACACTAGGTCGAACAAATTCTTTCTTAAGTAACTCCTCAACTTGCTTTTTAAGTTCTGGTAACTCCATAGGAGACATCCTATAAGGAGCAATAGACATAGGTTCCACACCAGGAACAAGATCGATAGCAAATTCAACCTCCCGTGGAGGTGGCAAACCGGACACCTCTTCGGGAAACACATCTAAAAGCTCCGACACCACCGGAATATTAAAGGGATCAGGACCATTAGTCCCATCAGCAAGAGATAATAGAATGCAAAGTTGAGCTATACCTCACATATCGAATTTCCCAATGCTTGGAAAAGGGAAGATAACAGTCCGTTGTTGATAGTCAACCGGGACTTTATTGGCAGAAAGCTAATCCATGCCAAGAATGATCTCCAAACCTCTCATTGGCAAACATATGAAAGAGGTAATAAATCGTCTCCCTTCTAGGAGCATATCAACATCATCACAACAAGCAACCGACTTAAGACAAGTATTGGTTGAGGTAGAAACCACAAGAGCATTTTTCATTAAGTTCACCGGCAAACTCAATCTTTGCACACAATCCTTAGATATGAAAGAATAGGTAGCACCCGACTTATAAATAACATGTAGAGAATTACTGACTATTTCAAACTTACTTTCAACCAAGTCACCGACTTGTGTTGCTTCCTCACCGATCATAGCAAATACCCTTCCAGGAGTTTGGTGGTGATTTCCACCATCTCCATCACCATTACCATTTCGAGCATCATTGCCGTTACCACGGCCACCATTTTGGCCACCATTATTTCCATTACCACATCCCCGACCACCATTATGGCCTCCGTGGTTCACATGAGCAGGAGCAATAGCACGATTAGGAGTATTAGCTTGCACAGGAGCCCGCCTTATGAGCAAAGGACACGCAAGATAAATATGTCCCACTTGATCACAATTAAAGCATATCACATCCTCACAGTAAACACACTCACGAACATAATGAGGACCACCACACCTATGACATTTCGGCCTATTGGCATTTGTGTTGCCTCGACCAAAGGTGTTACCATGACCACCACCCCTAGCTTGGGCATTAGAGTGAGCACCTCTTTGAAAACGTCCCCTCGTGAAACTTGCATGCTTTTTGAACTTAGAAGATTGACCCTTCAACTTAGTGTCAAATTTAGAATGATAAGGTGACACATGCTCTTCATAAATACGACACTTATTCACAAGTACTGTGAAACTCTGGATCTCTTGATGACAAATTGCCCTCTATATATCAGGGCACAGACCATTCTTAAATTTCACACACTTTGAGGCTTCAGTCCCCTCTTGCTGATAAGGAGGGTAGAACTCGCATAACTCTTCAAACTTGGAAGCATACTCTTCCATAGTCATGGTGCCTTGCTTAAGTTCCATGAACTCAAGCTCCTTCTTGCTCTTATAACTCTCCGACACATATTTTTTCATGAACTTAAGCTTGAAATTTTCCCAAGTCAATGGAATAGTAACAGTAACCATTCTACTCTTGGTGAGTCTCCACCAAGTCTTAGCTTCATCTCTCATCATGAAAAAAACATACTCCACTTTCTGGAGCTCAGTGCATTCAAAACTATCGAAGATCCGTTCAACATCCCAGATCCAAACATAGGCTTGCTCGGGCCTAAATCCACCATGAAATTCGGAGGGTTTCCACTTTAAGAATTTATCAAGGCCTTGCATGCCTTGAGCAGCAGGAGTAGCTTTCCTTTCCGTTTCTTATCTATACCGGTTCTACAACTTGAGAAGGTTTGCAAAACGATTCAAAGCTCTAGCTATAACGTCATCATTATCTTGACGATGATGAGCCATTCATAAGATCTATAACCATAACATTAAATTCAACTAACATTAGCAAACTAGCTCATAGACATGTCTATAGTCTCATACTATAGCAATTCTTTATATAAATAAGCTATGACCCTCCATTATGGAGTCCAACATCAATCAATCCACATTAAAGCCCATAGAAGGCATATCATCATATCATAATGTCATGAGCATTCATATAATCGTAAGGATTCATCATTGAGAGAGAATAGTGTAAAGAAAGCTTGGCCGGACTTATATAAATCAAGTATTAATCATAATCAATTCATACAAGATCAAGCATCAATGACAATGATTCACTAAATACATGCCATGCTCTGATACCACCCAATGTGGCGCCCTTAATCCAGCAAATAAGTTATAAATATTAATGATTAGGATAATAAAAGTGAGGGTAACTTTTTCATTTTTTTTAAAACATGAACGGGGATGAAGAACACCACAATTATATTTGTAAATAACTACCCCGGACCTATATGAGACCCTAACTCATATATGAAGATATGAGAAGGTATATAGTCTAATAAATAGCAGAGTGCGTATTCTAATTCAAGGATATGAATTGATCAAAGAAAAGTGTCAAGGATGCATAAACGATTGCTAAGTTATGTTAGAAGAATGTTTAAATTAATTTCATAAAGGTACCATGTCACTTAAATGCCCAATAGCACCTAAAAATATAAATTTTTCATAGAAATAGGGGTATGAATCGATTCGAGCACCCCATGAATCAATTCAAGTGCTTTTGGAACCCAAACAGTGAAAACAGGGCCCTTTGAATCGATTCAAGATCGTATGAATTGATTCAAACGATCCTGGACATCATGAACAGTAAAAACAGAGAGCTTTGAATCTATTCAGGTGAGGGCTTGAATCAATTCAAAGTGTTCTGAAAGTATGAACAGTAAAAGCAGTGATGATTGAATCGATTCATGCACTATTCTGAATCGATTCATATTAGTAACTATGTAGAAAAATCCAATTTTTCAACTTCTAAACCCCCTAATTTTTTCATATGAAGTCCATTCACTACCAAATTTTAACACCAATTAAAATACACCATTTGTGACGTGTAGTAATTGGTCGCACTCAAAAATTCCTTAAAACCATGGATTTATGCACATAAATGTGACTAGCCCATTTTGAGGCATTTTTGTGCAATTTATGGGTCAATTCTTAATGGAATTGACCCATTCCAGTTTCTACAAGTCACAATTCATGCATTGGTGTCATTCAACTTGTGTCATACAATCCAACCCTCATAAATCTCTACTTGACCCTATCAATTCCTTATTCAAGCATGAAAATCACATAAATTTTAACCTATTTAGATTTCATCCTCTAACATATCCTTCTAACACATAATTTTACTCAATCATCATGCATTAATCATCAAATTGAAACTCAATTAAAGTCATAATTCATGAGCCATGCATCGTCTTTCAATTTAGACATCAAGATCAATACCATGGGTTACAAAATGGTTGTCTACTAATCCAAAATATTCTATAGCATTCATTTCCATTCTAGGATCTCAAATATCAACAAGCCATCATCAATATTCATTTGTCATCATTCACACAAGTTACTCAAATTGTATTATGGCCATACAAGGTAATAACATATATGCATCTCAAAAGAATATACAAAGTCATAAACACAAAACTATGCCGACCAAGGCATCTTCACCAAAAAGAACCTTCTTCACACAACTCTTTACATGAAGTGCCTCACTCCATAGTCATACCCTACAACACAAAAGCTAAAAAGATAGACCATATAGAGAGTGAGTATACTTTCTCAATGATAAAAATCCAATAATTATAATAATATAAATATGAATGCAAATCAACATCTTCTCCTATGAAGGAGTTTAATTTATAATAAAACCAACCAATCCATAGAATCCATTGAACACACATGTTCATATACAAATATGTAGTAAGTCCATCATTAAGGACATGTCATATAAGACCATATCATTAATTTATGAGTTCATAGGGGTCACACCCATCAATAACATAAGCATAGTTAGTGACCAAGGTAGATTTCACATTTATTCATAATAATCCCAATAGGGTATCTCTTTCTCGATTCACTTCACTCAAATGTCATGTTCCTATGGCTAATGCACATGTCATGTTTAAAATGCATATGCAATGGATCCGATTTTCATTTCATCAAGTGATCGCAAACACTATAATGCTCATGCAAGCTTTAACCTCGCAAGAAATATCTCACCCTCTCAATTAGGGGTATAATTCATACTCTAGATCATAGTTAGTGACATACAATCACACATATATATATATATATATATAATTATCCTCCAAGGCATACCATTTATAAAACTCATGAACTTCTCTAACCAAAGATCTCATATAATTATTCATCCATACATGGAAGCAATATCATGTCATCACATATTCTACAATTTGTAGCCTCATCAAGGTATCATTCTACAATCAATCATTACCAAAGCCATGCTCAATTTCATATCACACATATATGATACTACATCCATTCAAGGAAGAACATGCAAATATGCATCAATACATACATTATCATCACACAAGGCATCATACATTTAGAAAATACACTCCTCTCCTACCTTAAGAGAAGTATTCTTTTGGGTTTGATGATCCCATTTCACAAGTGTTATCAAATCCTACATCAATCAATTATAGGACCACATCAATCATCCACTCAAGTATTATTCTCAATTCTTATAATACAAATACATGTATATACACATGTGACTCTCTTCATGTTATAATTATTTATGAACTTTATTATTTTACTTTATTAGGCTTCGGGAATTCCTTCCGTTAAATCAAGACTTATTATGATTAAAAAGGTCACAACATAAGTTACCCATACATATCACTTCTACACCCAACTCATCAAGTGGGTTTTTCTTATTAATGTTTCCCAACCACCATCATAAATCATCATCTATGGCAATCTCTCATCATTAATAACATTCTCATTATCACTAAATATCTATCCCATTCACATTACACATTTCCCCCAAAATCATGGGTTAGGGTTTTATTAAAAACCCAACAAATATGATAAATGCATAGGGTTCATCATCTTCCATCCCGTATTTTCGTGTACCCTATCCAAGGCTCATAAAACTCACATTCATATTACCCCACCTTAGGGTTTTCATATCTCAAAGCTTCTCCCAACAACCACATACGATTAATACTCTCCCAAGCCTTAATAACCCATAACCTAGGGTTAAAACACCATTAAAATGATGGAGAGCTTACCTTAACCAAGAAATGAAAGTGGGCACCAAGGGAGAGAAAAGAGATAACGTAAATAGAAGAAGAGAAGGAGAAACTTTAAGCTTCCATAGTCTCCTCCTTGCCCAATGAAGAAAACAAAATTTGAAAGAGGAAGGGGCACTAACTTGGTCAAGCTTTTTGGAGAAGAAGAAAATGAAGAAGATAGTGTGAATGGGAGTAAGGAAATAAGAAGAAAGGAGAGCAATGTGTATTTCCCTCTTTGGCAGAAAAGAAACGTGAATAATGAGAGTGAGAGTAGGGTTTGTTGTAATTTTAACCCATCATTAAAACTTCTCCGTTTTTTAATAAACAGGATGTCTGTTTGGGCTCAATACTCTATCTAAAAATTATTCTGAATACATATTCGGATTCCCAGTAATATTCTCTACAGCCCTGACCAACGACATCTCAATAAGAGATACTTGGTCCGATACCAATATTTTAACCGGGTATAAATTTTAGCTCGTGAAGCTTAGTAATTTATGAAAAATCATAATAAACTCAAATTAATTTGTTTCTATATTTTTGGGGCATTAATCTTACCATATATAAATAATTTTCATTTATTTCCCTTAATTGGATATTTATATAAAAATTGGAATGTTACAATCCACCCCACCTAAAAGAAACTTCATCCTTGAAATTTAACATACCGGATTCGAATATATGAGGATACCGTCCCCGAATATCATCTTCATGTTCCCACGTGAACGTCTCCATATTTCCATGTTTCCATGCCACCTTCACCAACGGTACCAATTTGTTTCGCAACCTCTTCACGGAATACTCCACAATACGAATAGAAACATGAGGAATGGACAAGTCATCTCGCACATCAACATCATCAATAGGGATCTCGTGTAAGGAATTCTAAACATACTTCCTCAACTGCGACACATGGAATATATTATGCAGGTTTGTAAGATGCGGAGGGAGTGCTATCCGATAAGCGACATCACCGATTCGCTCCAAAATCTCATAAGGTCCAATGAACGTAGGGCTTAATTTTCTGCTTTTCAAAGTCTTCCAATACCCTTATCATACGAAACTCGTAAAAACACACGTGTTATTACCGACCCATGTACATTCTCTGCGTAGCGCCTTATTATCGACCCACGTGTTTAATGGCCCGTTTAAAAATTAATTTTTTTAATACTTTTAAATGGGTTATAATTAATTAATTAACACGTTGTAAGGCGAATGGTTATGGTCTTAGTTATTTTATTTAAATACAGCCTGCATGTTGTGCCTCTCTCCATTCTGTTGTATTTCTTTTCTCAACCCTTCAGTCGTATGTAAAGCGAGTTTCTTTAAAATCTTGTAATCTTGATCGAGCCAACAAAGTAGAGACCTAAAAGAAAACTAGAGTGGTGACTCTAAGCGCTTTTGACTTTGAAAGGAACCAAGGAGTGGTGACTCCAAGAGGATGGTGGGTTTAAGAAGTAGGACTTCATGAAGCCTTGGCAACATAGTTCCTTTAGGTTTATTTATTTATTTATTCTTCTAGGAAGACCATAACCATCTCATAATTTTGTTTGCATGCTTTGGGGATAATTTTATTACGTTAAAGCGTTTAACAAAGACGGTAATTTAAAATAAATTAAAATCCTTCAAAATAATATTAAGTTATAAACGCCTTCCAATAAGTACACTCGTCAATACTAATGTCAATAAATAATGGGTCTGCCAAAGCAGGGTACTATCATTTATATTAATAAGACGCAATGGGATAATTGTAATATCCAAACTGTTTTATTGGGTTTTAACTTACTAAGTTATCAAATGGATTGAATAAACTTAGAGGCGTATACATTGGGCTAAACTTTCATAAGATGAATAATCGATAATGTTTACCTAACCCAATGTCTAAGAGTTGTATAAGATACAATTGGAAAGGAGTTTCCTACCTAAATAACAAAATGTTAAGTGATCAGCCAAAACTAACTTAACATTAGGCCAAATATGGATCTTTGCCTACTAGAAAATCTTCCAATGGGATTTCCTGATTCGTAGAGGGTGATTTTATTTTGAATCAAAATAGTGGGAGACGTGTTTAATTTTAAGACCAAAAATTAAATATGTTTTTAATTGATACTTACTACATATCTTTCTATTTTAGATAACCATGACATCAAACACACCTTCGAACCTTTCATTGCGATCGATCCTCGACAAAAAAAATTATCTGGACCTAACATTCTAGACTAGTATAGGAATTTAAGGATTATCCTCAAACAAGAGAAAAAGCAGTATGTACTGGAAGATCCGATTCTGGAACCACCCGCGACTAATGCCTCTAAAGCTGACAAGGATGCTTACAAGAAGCATCAGGATGACGCTTTAGATGTCCAATGCCTTATGCTGGCAACCATGTCTGCTGAGCTTCAGAAGCAACATGAGCACATAGAGGCTTTCGATATGATCAAAAACCTAAGGAAACTATATCAAGATCAACCTGACTAAGAAAGATATGAAGTTTCTTCAGCCCTATTTAGCTACAGACTTGAAGAGGGAGGTTCTATAGGACCTCATGTGCTCAAAATGATTGGGTACTTGGAGAATCTAGCTAGGCTAGGACTCCCCTTCCCTCAAAAGTTAGCTACTGATCTCATTTTGAAGTCATTACCTGATAGCTTTAAGCCAGTCATCATGAATTATAACATGAATGCATTGGATAAAACATTGCCAGAGCTACTCAATATGTTGAGGACTGCTGAGCCCAACATTTCTAAAGGAAAGGGCAAGGCCATAATGATGGTCAATTCTGGCAAAGGTAAAGGAAAGGGCATGCATAAAGGTAAAGGAAAGGCTGTTATGGGAAAGGTAAGACAATTTAGGAAGGCAAGGATAAGCTAAGTACATTAGCCTTAAAACCTGTGGGCGGGGTGGCTAAGGAAAAAAATTGTCACCATTATGGATAGAAGGGACACTGAAGAGAAACTGTCTAAAGTATCTAGAAGAGCTTAAGAAGAAGGGAAGTGAGACTTCCACGTTAGGTATTTTTGTTATAGAAATTAACTTGTCAACTTCAACATCATGGGTATTAGATACTGAATGTGGATCTCATATTTGTCTTAATGTGTAGGATCAAAAAAGGAGTAGGCAGTTGATAAAGGGTGAGGTGGACCTACGCGTTAGAAATGGAGCAAGAGTTGCTGCATTAGCTGTAGGGACTTATTTTTTATCCTTGCCCTCGGAGTTTATTCTTGAATTAGAAAATTGTTTTTATGTTCCGGTAATAAGAAGAAACATTATTTCTATTTCTTATCTAGTTAGGAAAGGGTTTTCCTTTATAATAAAGAACAATAGTTGTTCTGTTTATTTGAATGACATGTTTTATTACTGTGCAAATTTGAGTAATGGACTTTATGTTCTCGATCTCGAAACCCCTATCTATAACGTTAATACTAAAAGGGTTAAACCAAATGATTTAAACCCAATTTATCTTTGGCATTGTTGCCTAGGACATATAAATGAGAAACACATTTCTAAACTCCATAAAGATGGATATTTAGACTCTTTTGATTTTGAATCAATAGATACATACGAATCTTGTTTATTGGGGAAGATGACTAAGACCCTATTTACTGGAATTGGCGAAAGGGTGAGTGATCTTCTAAGCTTGATACATAGTGATGTATGTGGGCCAATAGGGACAATGGCTAAGGGAGGTTTTAGCTACTTTATCACCTTTACTGATGATTTTAGTAGATATGGATTTGTGTTTCTAATGAAGCATAAATCAGAATCCTTTGAAAAGTTCAAAGAATTCAAACATGAAGTAGAGAACCAACTTGGCAAGACAATTAAAGTACTTCAATCTGATTGAGGTGGCGAATAATTAAGCCTGGAGTTTGATAAATATCTTAAAGAATGTAGGATTGTCTCTCAACTCACTCCTCCTGGAACACCACAATGGAATGGTGTTTCTGAGCGGAGAAATAGAACTTTGTTAGACATGGTTCGATCAATGATGAGTCAAACTGACCTCCCTAACTCCTTCTGGGGACATGCTTTGATGACAACAACTTTCACACTTAACCGTGTTCCATCTAAGGCTGTCAGAAAGACACCATATGAGATATGGACTGCGAAACGACCCAGTATGTCTTTTCTTAAGATTTGGGGCTGTGAAGCTTATGTAAAGCATCAGATTTTTGACAAACGTAGACCCAAATCAGATAAATGTCTTTTTGTGGGATACCCAAAGGAAACTAAGGGTTATTACTTCTATAATGCTACCGAGAGCAAAGTGTTTGTCGTTCGAAATGCTGTATTCTTAGAAAGAGAATTCATCTCTAACAGAATCAGTGGGAAGAAAGTAGAACTTGAAGAAGTTCAAGACCTGTAAGGCATTGAAGAGCCAATGGTGGAAATGGAGCCGGAACCATAAAATGTTGTGATAACTCCAACTCCAGTAGAACAATGCTTACGTACATCAGGTAGAATACGTCAACAACCTAAAAGATATGGATTTCTTGTAACTCAGGAAGGAGATGTGTTGCTAATGCATCAAAATGAGCCAACATCTTATGAAGAGGCCATTGCAAGTCCAGAATCTGAGAAATGGCTTGAAGCCATGGGATCTGAAATGGACTCCATGTACACTAATCAAGTTTGGTCTTCGGTTGATGCACCCGAAGGGGTAAAACCTATAGGATGCAAGTGGGTTTTCAAAAAGAAAACTGACATGGATGGTAATATAAGTACCTATAAGGAAAGATTGGTAGCGAAAGGTTTCAAGCAAATTCATGGTATAGACTATGATGAAACCTTTTCTCCAGTCGCTATGCTAAAGTCTGTTCGGATTCTGCTTGCTATTACTGCATACCATGATTATGAGATATGGCAAATGGATGTCAAGACTGCTTTCCTTAATGGAAATCTTCTTGAGGAGGTGTACATGACATAACCCGAAGGCTTTGTTAAGCCTGAAGCATCCAGGAAGGTGTGCAAACTACAACGTTCCATATATGGACTTAAGCAAGCTTCCAAAAGCTGGAATCTTCGTTTTAATGAAGCCGTTAAACAATTTGGCTTTACTAAAAATGAGGATGAACCTTGTGTCTACAAGAAGGTTAGTGACTGCACAATTGCTTTTCTGGTCTTGTATGTTGATGACATACTACTTATTGGAAATAACGTTCCTACCCTTCAGTCTATGAAGACTTGGTTGGGAAGTTGTTTTTCTATGAAAGACTTAGGTGAAGCAACCTACATGTTGGGAATTAAGATCTATAGAGATAGATCAAGAAAACTTCTTGGCTTAAGTCAGAATACATACATAGACAAAGTGTTAAAAAGGTTTAACATGCAAGATTCCAAGAAAGAAACTTTGCCTATGGCTCATGGCATAAGCCTATCAAAGGCTCAATCTCCTTCCACTAAAGAAGAGAGAGAACGGATGAATAAGATTCCATATGCATCTACTATTGGATTAAACATGTATGCCATGATATGTACCCGACCAGATCTCTCGTATGCTTTAAGCATGACGAGCAGATACCAGTCTGATCCCGGTGAAAGTCACTAGACTGCTGTCAAGAATATCCTAAAGTACTTGAGAAAAACTAAAGATTCATTCTTGATATATGGAGGGGAAGAAGAGCTAAATATAAAGGGTTACACTGATGTTAGCTTCCAAACTAATAAGGATGACTCAAGATCATAATCAGGGTATGTGTTTTGTTTAAATAGTGGCGTTGTAAGCTGGAAAAGTTCAAAGCAACAGACAGTTGCTGTTCTACTACAGAATCTGAGTATATTGCTGCGTCAAATGCTATAAAATAGGCAGTATGGATCAAGAAGTTCATAACAGAACTTGAGGTAGTTCCTAGCATTGTGGACCCTATAAGTCTCTACTGTGACAATAGTGGAGCAATTGCACAAGCTAAGGAACCTAGATCACATCAGTGATCCAAGTATATACTTAGGCGTTATCATCTCATCCGAGAAATACTTGAATGAAGAGATATTAAGATATGTAAAGTGCACACCAATGAGAACATTGCTGACCCACTCACCATTAGGCAAATACATGAAGGACACACTAGATCATTAGGCATTAGGCAAATGTCTGATTGGCTGTAGTGCAAGTGGAAGATTATTGGTGTATGTACTACGAGCTATTAATGTATCAATTTTAACTTATCAATAAAATTAGTATTTTCAGTTTTAAGACTGTTTTTAAAACTATTTATCCTGGAATAATAGGACATATGAGAATTATTTCTAAAATGTCCCTAATCAAGTATTTACATGGGGACATGTAAATACATTAAGATTAGTGTGTGAATGTACTGATGATTTGATCTCACAAATCATGGATATATGATATCAAGTCTTTACTACACATTAAGAGTAATGTTGTACTGGACAGACCCACCATGAGAACGATGCATGGATTGTTATATGAGTGTCATAAACAGTTCTCAATGTGATAATGGTATATAGTCCTTCGACCTGAAGTCACTACGATTCCTATATAAGCAATTTGTTGTTTTAATACAATTAAATGTTATCTGTAATAAGATGACCATAAAGATTTTGATTAGGCAATAGACAAATTATGCAGAGGGATATGAGTGATGTAGATGGAATTTGTCTCTCCTATGTGATAGGAGTGATATCTATGGGCCACTTGATGGAGTGAGACTAACGAAATGCATGGCCATGCTAGGACGAATAAATATTAGATATTTATTCTGTAAAGTCTACTCTGGTATCAAGAAAAATGAATTGGGCTATACAAGGATGACGACGACCATGCCTTCGGCCTAATTAGATATTGTGACAAAAGGAATAAATATATAAAATAATTATCACTTATAGGTCATGTCGATGATAAATAATATTCAGACATAATGAAGTATTGCTAGATACTACTCTTATTTTATATTAATAATAAAATAGTTTATTATTAATATAACCGAATATTTTACCTATAGGGTCACACACATAGAGTAAGCCCACCAGAGGATAGTTTTATTTTAGTTAGACTAAAAATAAAACTATTTGGGCCTAACTCATTTAGAATGAGTCAGGAGCCCAATGTTTAATAAGAGCTCAGGTTAAGACCTAAGCCTATATATAGAGCATGAGATGCTCATAGGCTGCTGCATAGAAATTAGATTATTATCAAATTTCTGTACTAGCATTCGAAACTTTGTTTTTCTCGTGGGAGTGCTCGTGTGGACTCCTAAGGGTGAAGCTACAATTGCTTCGATCGAGGAACTTGCTTTGCGTCTACAAGAGGTAAACCCTAAATCAAAAATTTAATTTTGCATAATGCCTTGAGAAATTTTTTTTGCAATCTTTTTTTTTGGGAATCCTTTGTGTTTCCGCTGCCTGACCCTGATGGATTCCCTAACATATAAATCTCTACTTGACCCTATCAATTCCTCATTCAAGCATGAAAATCACATAAATTTCAACCTATTTAGATTTCATCCTCTAACTAATCCTTCTAACACATAATTTGACTCAATCATCATGCATTGATCATCAAATGGAAACTCAACAAGGGTCATGATTCATTAACCATGCATCATCTTTCAATATAGACATGAAGATCAATACCATGGGTTACAAAATGGTTGTCTACTAAATCAAAAAGATTCTATGGCATTCATTTCCATTCTAGGATCTTAAATATCAACAAGCCATCATCAATATTCATTTGTCATCATTCACACAAGTTACTCAAATTATATTATGGTCATACAAGGTAATAACATATATACGTCTTAAAAGAATATACAAAGCCATAAACACAAAACGATGCCAGCTGAGGCATCTTTACCAAAAAGAACCTTCTTCACACAATTCCTCCACACATGAAGTGCCTCACTCCATAGTCATACCCTACAACACAAAAGCTAAAAAGGTAGACCACTTGAAGAGTGAGTATACTTTCTTAATGATGAAAATCCAATAATTATGATAATATAAATGTGAATGCAAATCAACATCTTCTCCTATCAAGGAGTTTAATTAATAATGAAACCAACCAATCCCTAGAATCCATTGAACACACATGTTCACATATAAATATGTGGTAAGTCTATCATTAATGACATATCATATAAGACCATATCATCAACTTATGATTTCATAGGGGTCTTACCCATCAATCAACATAAGTATGGTTAGTGACCAAAGTAGATTTCACATTTATCTCATAATTATCCTAATAGGGTATCTCTTTCTCGATTCACTTCACTCAAATTCCATGTTCCTATGGCTAATGCACATGTCATGTTTAAAATGCTTATGCAACGGATCCAATTTTCATTTCATCAAGTGATCGCAACCACTATAATCATTCGATTCATATTGGTTTCCCGCCACGCATGGGGTACTCCCTTCTGATAACCCCGTAAGGCTTTATTCGTGATCCCAACCATGTTTCATTTTAATTCATATTGGTTTCCCGCCACGCATGGGGTACTCCCTTTTCATAAATTCCCGCAGGATTTTCTCTTGGTGATCGCAACCACACATATTCATTTTCAATGGTCCCGCAGGGCCTATGATTTCATCCGCCAGGTGATCGCAACCACCGGCTCAATTTCACATAAACCTACAGGTTCTTTTCATTTCCAAGTACCAATTGATCGCAACCACTTTTCAATATCATCATACTAGTCCCGCAAGACTTCTCTTTATGATCGCAACCATATTCAAATGATATGCTATACATGCTATGTATGCAATAATGCTCATGCAAGCTTTAACCTCGTAAGGAATATCTCACCTTCTTAATTAGGGGTATAATTCACACTCTAGATCATAGTTAGCGACACACAATCACATATATATATATATATTATGCTCCAAGGCATACCATTTACAAAACTCATAAACTTCTCTACCCAAGGATCTCATATAATTTTTCATCCACACATGGAAGCAATATCATGTAATCACACATTCTACAATTCGTAACCTCATCAAGGTATCATTCTACAATCAATCATTACTAGAGCCATGCTCAATTTCATATCACACACATATGATACTACATCCATTCATGAAAGAACATGCACATATGCATCAATTTATACATTATCATCACACAAGGCGTCATACATTGAGAAAATACACTCCTCTCCTACCTTAAGAGAAATATTCTTCCGGGTTTGATGATCCCGCCACACAAGTGTTATCAAATCCTATATCAATCAATTGTAGGACCACATCAATAACCATTTAAGCATTATTCTCCATTCTTATAATACAAATACATGTACATACATATGTGACTCTCATCATGTAATAATTGTTTATGAACTTTATTCTCTTACTTTATTAGGCTTCGAGAATTCCTTCCCTTAAATCAAGACTCATTATGAATAAAAAAGGGTCACAACATAAATTACCCATACATATCACTTATACACCCAACTCCTCAAGTGGGTTTCTTTTCTTATTAATGTTTCCCAACCACCATCATAAATCATCATCTATGGCAATCTCTTATCATTAATGACATTCTCACCATTATTTAATGCCTTTCCCATTCATATTACATATTTCCCCCAAAATCATAGGTAAGGGTTTTATTAAAAACCCAACAAACATCACAAATGCATATGGTTCATCATATTCCAATCCATATTTTTGTGTACTCCACCCAAGGCTCATAAAAACTCATATTCACTTCACCCCAACTTAGGGTTTTCATATCTAAAGCTTCTCCCAACAACTCACATACAATTAATACTCTCCCAAGCCTTAATAACTCATAACCTAGGGTTCAAACACCATTAAAATGATGGAGATCTTACCTTAGCCAAGAAACGAAAATGGGAGCCAAAGGGAGAGGAAGGAGATGACGAAAATGGAAGAAAAGATGGAGGAACTTTAACCCACCATGGTCTCCTTCATGCACAATGGAAACAAAATAGAAGAGAGGAAGGGGCACCAACTTGGTCAAGCTTTTTGGAGAAGAAGAAGATGAAGAAGATAAATGGGAAGTTAAAGAGAAAGAAGAGTGAAGTGTGTTTTGCCAAGGGGGAGGGAGTCACGAGAAAATGAGAGTAAAATAGTGAGGTTTTTAGTTTTAATTTAACCCATCATTAAAACTTCTCCGTTTTCAATAAACAGCATCTTTGTTCGGGCTCAATACTTTATCTAAAAATTATTCCAAATACATATTCAGATTCCCAATAGTATTCTCTACAGCCCTGACCAATGGCATCTCAATCAGAGATACTTGGTCTGATACCCATATTTTAACCGGGTATAAATTTTAGCTCATGGAGCATAGTAATTTATGAAAGATCATAATAAACTCAAATTAATTTATATCTATATTTTTTGGGGCATTAATCTTACCATATATAAATAATTGTCACTTGTTTCCCTTCATTGGATATTTATATATAAAAATTGGAATGTTACAACAAATGTTACAAGAAGGGTGGCGATATGAGTATCTGGGGATGGAAATGGGCCAAGCTGGGTTAGGCTTTGAAAAGCCTAAGCCTGACCTATTTCCAATTGTTAAGGCCTGAGTTTGGCCTATTAGCCTATCATAGGCTTTTTTTAAGGTTTTTCCTAGCCTTTTTGAAGGCTTAGTACATTTAAAAGCCTATTTAAATGGTCTATTTATAATTAGGCTTTTAAAAGGCCAACAACCACCTAAAAGTCCTATCAAACTATATAGGCTGACGAGCCTATCATTGTAAATGGGCTGATCATTATAAACAGGCCTATCAATATAAATGAATTAAATGCACTTGATTTTAAATTTAGCAAGATAAATATAACTTCTCATACAAAGCAAAGGTAATTAAATCCAAAATAATCACCATAATTGATCTAAATAATTATAAAATAAAATTTTATATCAAAAAATTATTATAACTATAATATTAATTTATATTATGTAAATATGTAATATATACTTATATTATTTTTATGTTATAAATATATATAAATAATTAGTAGTTAGACCAATTAGATAGGAACCTATTGGGCTTCAAAGGCTTTTTAGAAAGCCTATGATGTAACACCCTCAGTTAACTAGGATAATCCCTTCTACTAGCTTATCCTACTTAACTAAGAGGTTACGAGTTTTAGAAAAATGTGGAAGTTTTTTTTTTTGTATAAATAAGTTTTGGTGGAATATACAACACAGTTATGTACAATACATGGTCATAGACAACAAACTGTACACACTGAAAATCAGGGGCACGCACGCTCCCGTAAAACCCTATGGTTCCTACTAGTTCCATCATATGTGAGTAACTCTTCCTGGTAAGCCTTGTCTCTGCGCGAGGTCACTTTTAATCTTTATAGTAGCATGGGCATAGTCTAATCGGGGTCTGGAATAAAGCTCTAAGGATGAGTCAATCTTCCACAACAATCAGAGGGATATCATTTCTAACATTTCTCTCACACAATATCAGTCTATATTATTCTTTATTTCCTACCATTTAGTCATACAAGGGTTCCTAATCAATTCAACTATGTTATCTACCATAACTTAATCTTTTTCAATCATCCCTGACTATACAACGCTCTGCTCTCCCTCTCAGCACTAACTATCTCATAACAGTATTAAATATTAATTCCTTAACATGATTCTTATAAGTGATATATTAATCAACAATCCATAATCACAATCAAACACAATTTCATCCAGAGTATGTAATGCAAGGCATGGGTTTCATTTCATTACCTTACTCTTTCCTCTTAACCATCATGATGCATGTGGGCCCAAATCTCATCATCATATTACATCAGAATCTATCCTGTCCAGGTGTTGACAAATCGAGTGATTGTCAGTTTTAATGACAATGGTGGCAAGTGGACCACTGTCGTGTAGTATATGTTTATAAAAATAGATGTCGTTCCACTGGGAGATCATTGTTAAAATAATATTGAACTATTCCGATTGATATGAGAAATCTTTTTCATAAGTTGTTGGATTTGTAGACATGAATAAAAGTACACATGAACAATAACAAAGAAATATCAAGAAATAACATATTATAAAAGTTGGGATTGGAGTTCACCTTTCTCACCCTTCGACACATGGTATATATTCAAATAAATGGTTTTTCAAACTATTTTTTTTACGCCACAATCAAAGTCATTCGTATATCGATTAGGAAATTCATAAAAATGGTTTCGAAGATGTCAATCCCTTGATCATTTTCGAATCCATTCTAGCATTAAACACGATTGTGTCAACCTTTGTTCTCTCAATTATTATTCCTAATAATCAACGTTACGAGTTTTCCACTTAGATCAGTTTTTGAAAGCTATTTTCTAATAACAAACGGAACTAAAAATCAGGAAACCATTGATCAAATGGCTTCAAGCAATAAGCATAAAATGGAAAACCAAGAATCATAGAATAAAGTTACCGAATATATAAATATATAACACGTGTTTATTGGGTTTGATTTGGTTACATCTAATCCCAAGGAAGAGAAATTAGCTACTCATGGTAGCCATAATCACTAAACAACCCTAGAAGAAAGAAAGAAAACCAAACAAGATGAATGCTCCAAGATATTCTTCTTCCCCTTCTTTCTTGAGTAACTCCTTTTAAAAATATTTTCAGATTCCTTATATACTAGTCAACTCGCTCAAGCGAATTAAGGCGTCCCTTGAACGAGCAACTTTCTTCAATTCAAAGAAACGTCTTTGTCCTACTTTACCTGGGTGTAAATTTGCTCAAGCGAGATAATTCGCTTGAGCGAAGCCTGAGTATGCTTGTTCCCCTGTTCTTGCTTCGCTTACTTCTTGTTCTATTTAGCTTGAGCGAATTCCCAATAAAATTGATTCTGGAAAAAATTTGCTTGGGCGGATATGTCTTGCTCAAGCGAATAAGTGTTTCAAGCTCTCTGCCTGAAACTCGCTACTATTATTTGATGTCACGCTTAAGCAAAAAATTCTTCTGCTCTCTGGTTATATTTCGCTTAAGCGATAGAAACTCACTTGAGTGATGTTGGCATTGAAATCATTCTGGACCATTTTCACTTAGTCGAATTGATTCTCGCCCCAAGCGAAATACACTCCTGATACTTCTTTAAAGTCCTTAATTGCACTCGCTCAAGCGGATGAGGGAATGGTTGCAGCAAATGATTCGCTCAAGCTAATGTATGACTTACTTGAGCAAACTATGAAATTTTTGCCTTTAACTTGGGGAATTTAAGTGTAGCTTCTCTCTTTTCTTTTCTTTTTTCTTTTCCTTCTTCTTCTATACCTGAAATTCGATCAAAAGTGGGATTTAGAAGTACCTTTTTATATGTTTACATATACAATGCTTGGATTTCAAATTATCCTAAATTTAACTTTGCAAAATAACCCAAACACCACATAATCCATTCACATAATGCCCAATTAACATCAAAAGTATATACAACTTGGACATTTATCAACTCTCCCCAACCTAGAACTTTGCTTGCCCTCAAGCAAAAGGTCAAAACTATCAAAATGAGAGGAAGATCTTACTCAATCTAACTATGCACATAGAGAAAAATAACTCAAAATATTTACATATGACAGCTCCTGAATATCCGCTTCAACTTATCTAGATAAATGTCAAATTTGTGATTCACTATACAAATGAAAGCAACCAATTGCTGTAAAAATAAGAAATCTACTCTAACAATATCTTACAGGTGAGTGTTTACTCGTTCAATCACTGATCAAACATTAGTCAATCATTACACTTCATTTCAATGCATAAGACAATCACTTAAAGAATCATGGATCAAGAGGTCTTCAAAAGGGTTGTAATTTAGCTAGGCTAAACAAAGAAACTCATGGTTTTTCTAAGAATTCAAAGGGCATGCTAAGGACAAAGAATCATGTTATTCATACCTGACCCAGCTGCCTTGATTGTATACTTCCCTTCTTTGTCAATTTGGATTCTTTCTTTGCACAAATGAGATTGTTATTCCTCAAAATTTCTTTACTTTTTAGTATTTATAAATTATTTACATTGAGGAATTACTTTTCTTCTCATCCTTGCTCTTGCTCTAATTATTTATTCTTTACTTTGAACTAATCTCATAAACATAAGCTTTTTAGAACATATTCCTTGCCCTTAGCATGCAAAAAGGAAGGATCTTAATTACAACATGCTACAATGAAGGTTATGGCATAAAATTTTCAGCTCAAAGGGGGTTATGAACAAAATGGAATGCATTTAATCATAGGATAACTTTTTGGCTCTAGCTTTACCTATTCTATACAAAATTGCCTCTATCATATCCATGTTTGCCTAAGCAATGATCTATGCCAGAAAATTATGCAATGAAAAACCACATAAGAATCAGCGACTCTCTATGTTTAAGTTTCACTCACTCACATAGTTAACAGGCTTGATATCTTGATTTAAAAAGAAAAAGGTTCAACCACTTTTGGCTATTTTACAAATTGAAATTTACAAGAATTGCATTTAGCATTTATCAGAAAACTATCATATTTTCAAAAACTAGTTAATTTTCTACTTATGCAACTTAAGATTAATGGACATCTTCCTTTATTTCTTTGTATATCACATCACAAAAAAGAACCGCGCCTAAACATATATAACACTAGCGGGTCAAAACATAACATAATTCAAAATGTGTACCAAACTAACCCATACTACATAAAAGTAACATAAGTTAAAGACCCTAAAATAGTAACATAAAATAAAATAAAATAAACTAACCCATACTGCTCCTCAGTTAGCTCATCTTTAGTATCTGTCTCAGCTGGCTGTGACTCTGGTACAGATAAAGGTGCTGTATCTGGTATCTCGGATAGTCCAAATGATGACACTGGTGCAACTGGTGGTGGTGGCTCAAGTACTGCCGGCTTAGTTACCGACCTCGCCTCCTTCGGGAGAACAGGACTATCCCCAGGCCAAGCGACACGATCACCAAACTCACCTGGTGACATGAAAGGTCCCGCTGGGTGACTATAATAACTAGCTCGATAAAGGTACTTCAGTCCCTGATGGAGAGTTGCCTGCTATCTTTGAATATGCAAAAGATGAGCAAGGAGGAGAGGATCAGTAAGAAGGGGTAGGGGTGGTGGCGGTGGTGGTATCTGACAATTCTGATCAATAAACTTCCGATCTATGGATGGGTGAATCGGAATAATGGGGTGGACATCAACCCTTTGTGCTACACATAGTCTTGTAATGAAAGCAGGGAAACCAAGAGTTCCCTTTGGTTTAGCATTAGCAATGGTAGTCTTCGAATTTTGCTATGTAAACCTGAAAAGCTCATTTGAAATAATTTCTACTATATCAACCGTAATGTCAGGGTCTAGGATACAAAATAACAACTCATATTTAGGAATCTGTAGGTTTGATACATGACCATTTGGAATGACGTTAGCCAATAAAAATGCAGTCCAAACTCTTGTCAACACTTTCATGTCTTTCCTCAAGAGCCTGGTAGGGTGCTGATTCGGACCACAATGAAAATGGTGACCGAGTTGACATAAGGCTTGCTCTAACTCATCAATATCGTATATGTGACGTTCTTTCTTGAGTCTACCATATGTATAGAGCTCTCTTTCTTGCAACTGTAGTATATCTCCCAGGTATTCATTGATAGTGTCCCTGGAGTATGAAACCCATTTGCCTCTTACCCAAGTTCTTCTGTCCATATTTCCTTCCTTATTCCAAACATTAGTATAAAATTCTTTGACGATTTCTGAATCATACTTGTTTCTAGGATTTCCCACCCTTAACCATTTCTTTTCCCTAAGAGTGTTAAGAAACTCATCACACTTGCCTTGCCTCAAGTTAACTCTTCGCTCTAGAAGAATTGTCTAATGTTGGATGTTTTTAAAATGCTTGGCGTGCTCTTTCTCCCTGAATTTGTGTCGAGGTGGTGGAGAGGGTTCAAACGTTTGTTGCCGTTTACCATAATCTCTTCGTTCAGGACCCTTATCTTGACCCCTTTGCGTTTGTGGAATGAGGGCAGTATTTTTGTTGCGCGCCATAACTAAAATGCAAAAAGAAGCATGACACAATAACCTCAACCTGGTTATGCTTCAAAATGTAACCTCAGCAATATAACCCTAACAAAAATAGAGTACCAAAGCAGAATAACCAAAGCAAAATAAGCAAACATATGAACCATCATAAATAATTAGAGGGAAAAAGAGAATAACTAGAACTGACGAACAAACCAAAATTGACAAATATAAATAATCACATTTTCAAATGCAAAAGCCTATCTTGAAATGGACATGCATGTGCGTGAAACAGAGCATGGAGATAAAGATGACATTATTACTTAAAATAAGAAAAATGAGGATAAAGGTGGAAGAAAGAGCTTGATGAGAGTAAAATCCAACCCTTGCCAAAGTAGGAGAAAGAGCTTTTGGAACAGTAAAGGGTTTTCAAAAGGATAAAAATGAATTTTGTAACTATCAAATGAGATTTAAAAGCTCTTAAAAACCAAATTTGTGTCAATTCGCTTAAGCGATAGGGTTTCGCTTGGGTAAATTTCCCTTTTTAAAAAAAAAACTAAACAGACACATCTTAGCTTGAGCAATTCTAAACCGCTTAAGTGAAAAAGTGACAGTATCTTTAATTGTTTAATTCGCTTAAGCGAGATGTGTCCACTTAAGCGAATTAAAGTTGAAGCAGCTCCCTTTTGCTCCTTTAAAACTTTGCTCCAGCGTGGTGTCTTCGCCTGCATAAAAAAGTGACAACCAATTTCCTTTTTATTTTGCTTAGGCGATCAAATCTTGCTTGAGCGAATTCACTCTGATATAACTTCCAATTTACTTTGGGTAATTTCACTGAAGCCAATAAGGTTCGCCTAAGCGAGAAATGGACAGAATCATTTTTGTGTTAATTCGCTTGAGCGAATTTTGTCCAGTAGCCATTCTTATTCATTTCGCTTGGGTGAAGGCTTATTGCTTTGAGCGAATATGATTTGAAGCACACTTCGCTTGAGTGACTGGTCACTTCGCTTGAGCGAATTTAGCAGAATACAAAGACTTTAGCATTTAATATTTTTCTTCAACTTTTACTTGAGCGAATTGACTTATTTTAAGCCAAATTTGAAGATTATTCCTGTAACTTCACAAGTCTTTGAACACATCTTAATTTATCACTCTCTTGCATCAATTTCTTCTCACAAACATTCATAAGGACCATATTCCAATTTGAAATCAAATTCACCACCAACTTGTTTTCTTTATCAACTTCAACTTCATCACAACATGGACTTTAACACATAACATGCACATTTCACCAAAACTTGGATTTTCAAAGCATAAACACTTAAAACATGTAAAATTCACATAAACATATCAACAAGGTTGGGTTGCCTCCCAGTTAGCGCTTGTTTAATGTCATTAGCTCGACGCGTGTTATATTTTCACAAGTCATGTAAGTGGATTAGCATATCAAGCCTTTGCACACCTCCTCCCAAATAGGGTTTGAGCCTTTGTCCATTCACAATCCATGTCCTTTCGGATTCAGGGTCCTTCAATTCAATTGCACCATAGGATTTGATCTCTTTAACTAAAAAGGGTCCAGACAATTTTGATCGCAGCGTCCCTGGAAAAAGTTTCAACCTGGAATTAAACAACAACACAAATTGACCTGGATAGAAGCTTTTCTTCAGAATTTGTTTATCATGGCAAGCCTTCAACTTTTCCTTGTAAATTCTTGAAGATTCATAAGCTTCCAACCTCTATTCTCCCAGTTTCTCCATCTGAATCTTTCTTTCCTTTGTAGATGCCACAGGGTCAAAATTGAGCAACTTCATTGCCTAATAAGCTTTATGTTCAAGCTCCATAAGAAGATGGAAGATCTTTCCATACACCAGTTGATAAGGTGAGAACCCTGTTGGGGCTTTGAAAGCGGTCCTATATACCCATAAAGCATCATCAAGTTTCAAGGACCAATCTTTTCTGCTTTGAGACATCGTCTTTTCTAAGATCCTCTTAATCTCTTTGTTAGATACCTCCACTTGACCATTGGCTTAAGGATGATATGGAGATATCACCTTATGCCTTACTTTATAGTGTTCTAAACACCTTTGAAGTTGAATATTACAGAAGTGAGAACCTCCATCACTTATTAGCACATGAGGTGTACCAAAATTACTGAAAATGTTCTTTTTTAAAAACTTGATAACAGTTTTGGCATCCATCTTGGCACAGGCCCTTGCTTCTACCTATTTTGAGACATAGTCAACTGCTACAACAATATATTCATTCCGGTGTGAGGTAGGTAAAGGGCCAAGAAAGTCTATACACTAATAATCAAACACTTCTACTTCCAAAATGGTTGTCAATGGCATCTCATTTCTCTTGGATATACTTCCTGTCCTCTGGCAAGCATCACCATTCTATAAAAAAACATTGGTATCCTTAAATAAAGAAGGCCAATAGAAACCAAATTGAAGAATTTTGGTCGTTGTCCTCTCTCCATTAAAATGTGTGACGTGTTCCTGTCATGGAACCATCAAATTAGTACATTAAAGTTAATTAATGTAGTACTAGGGTGTCAACCTAGGTCGTTCTCTCAAAGATCAACACAAAAATTTAGGAAAATCAAGTTTAAAATTATTTTTTTCAAACAGAAGTTCAACAAACATACAAATACATTTGGGGGGTTTGATTGGTTGTCACAATTAAAATCAAAACAGAGTAAATATAAGATTTAGAATAATAAATAACAAGCGATTGATTTTCTTGGAGTATTGTAATTAGATTTATCCTTGGTTCACAAAAGATGATTTGTACACTTTCATTACTATTGATTTCTTAGCTCAATTTGAATTAATCAACTAAGCGTCTTTTTTAATTTACAATTCCTTTACTTTCATTTAAAAATGAATATTTTAATTAAGCATCCTAATTAAGCAAAAGGAGTCAAGATCATAAAATCTAGGAATTATTGAGCATATGTAAGAACATCGCATACATACATAATCTATTCTCAAATTATGGAATTACGCAAACCATAATTATTAAAAGTGATTATCAAAATATTCATTAAGCATGCATATTTCCTTAATCCATTTTAATTTAAATCTTATTTTATTCTATTTGTATAATTAAATCGATTAAGCATATAAATTTAATTAAATAGAATGGAATTAAATAAGTAGAGTAAGATTATGAAGAAATGAACAATAATAAAAGCATACTATAATAAAAACAAGAACCTCAAAATTATATTACAATATTCTCCAAGAAAATCAATCTAAGGGTTTTAGCCCTCTATAATTAAAACAAACTAAAAATAAGAAAGACCAAACCCGGAATGGAAGAGCTCCTCCAGAAGCCTTCCTCTACTTCTCCAAAGAAAGAAAGAACGGAAGAGGAATTTAGAGAAGTGTAAAGGAATAGTATGAAGCGTGGTTTCCCTTTCTATTTATAGGCGAAGCGAAGGAAACAACGAGCAAAAAACATGGGATCAGTGGAAACTTTCAGCCAAAAAAACCCGTAATGCTGTTTCCACTTCCTTATATTGCGTAATAGTGTTTCCACTGGAGGAATCGATTCCTAAAAGTACACGAATCGATTCATTTAGGCAAAAACTGGGTAAATTCCACGCATGAATCGATTCCTAATGTAACATACCGATTCTTAATTTAATTACGGATTGAGATTAAGCTATTAATTAAGGGTTAATTGCAGAATTAGGATTAATGGTTAATCAGAGTAATTGCTGATTGGTTAGAAATAATTGAATAAATAATGTTAATGCCAGGTGAAAGGACGCATGCACCCCTGGAGGTATAAAAGAACTTCAACTCTCTCTTTCCCTTATTAGTCACGCTGGACAGCTCTCCTTCATGCGTACATCTAGTCTCTTCCTTTTACTGTTTCTCTTCTTCTTCACCCTCATTCGCATCACCCACGTGGAAAGAACAGGGAGAGAGTGGAAGAGCTTTTCTGGGTGGAACAGCGACGTGGCCCTGTTTCCACTCCCTGTTCTCTTCATCCCCTCTGTCTTCTTCTTCTTCTTCTTCTTCTTCTTCTTCTTCTTCTCCTTCCGCTTGAAGCTGTTAGTGTCCCAGTTGGAAGCTGTGCTGGGAAGTGCCTTGGAGCCGTGGGGAAGACGAACCCGTTGGAAGAAAGAGCAACTCTGGCCCAGGATCAATGCTGAGCTCGAAGGCTGTTGAAGGAGGTGTAACAGAAGGGCGATCAGTCAGCATTGCAACTCGAGGAGTCCCTGAACCCCGACAGCAGGTAGGGGGCGCTTTGCATGTCAAGTGTACGATTTATGGACGGATTCCGGGTTCTTGCTTTAATGTGATGTGTTATGTGTGAGATGTGTAGTTCGATATGTTGTGATTGAGTAATTGTGCATGCAACTCCCAGGTTAGTGATGTTGTGAACTGCTTTGTGGTGTGATTCCATCTATTAGTGCATGTTAATGCTTCTGAGCATGTTGACCGAATGCATGTAATTATGAGTTAAAAAAAGGGTGGTGATTTGCTGGGTTCTGTATGCAGTTATGTTGAATGTATTTGAATGAGAACGCCATAATGACTTCCGAATGCTCGAGATGTAAGTTGATGCTTGATTCCATTTAGAATACTATGTGGTATTGCATGAGGTTGCACATACGAGGTGCCTTCCAGTCCTGGCTAGTTCCATGAGGGCCCGTGGTAGCCGTAGGAGCTAGAGAGGAGTCTCGAGACGCCAATGGGAGGCCGGTACCATACGGGAAGGGCTAATGGACGAGGGGCCAGGAAAGAATCTGTAACTGAAATCATGCTTTAAGCCGGATCCGCATGCATGTGTGTATGAGCATGGTTATCGAGACCAACATGATTGGCATGGATTGAATGATTTGAATGAATGCCGACTAGATGATGTCATATGAGTGAATTCCGACTGAATGAATATGTATGTATTGATGCTGTTGCGAAATGCCATGTGATGTGTGATTGAGAAGGTATGTTATTGTGTGATTTCTGATTGGATGATGTTGTGTGACTTTTATATTAATTGGCAGTAGATATATATTTATGGATTGAGCCATGTAAATTATATAATTGAGGTTTGAGGTAAAATCCGAGTTAATAACTATTGCTTCATATGTAAAAGCTCACCCCTACACCATTTTTCAGTGTATACAGGTCGGACTCGGAATGGTGTGAAGACCTCAAGTCCGAGTGACGTGCACTCCGACTGTTGAGTGCTTGTATCACATTTATTACGTTTAAGTCAGTTATAGCGTTGGCCAGCTCATAATAACAGTGTTGTATAATGAATATAAATTTATATATATAAGTAATCTGAACTATTATGACCCGAGTGCATGTTTATATACGTATATGGTTTATGTTGATAACCTGTGCTTATATCGGATAGCAGGTGCTGACGAATGAATGATGGAAGGTAATGAGTATTTCGAGTGCATGATCATGTAGGTACATATATGTTGTATACTGGTGACTTGGGTTTGAGTAGACGGAGAGAGAATGGTGGATAGAATATCGCTAAGTTAATGATTCTCCTAGTAAACTTAGTTGTGGGAGCCATCTCCGAGTGAGACTATAAATAGCTGGGCCTTCCTTTCCGAGCGGTGATGCTTAATTGGATTCTGAGTAAGATACCTTAGATGAACTTATAGTGTGTAAAAGCTGATGGGCGAATCTCCCGAGTAATATTAAGAATGATCGTTACCGAGTGAAATTATAAGGAAACCCCGAGTGGGGAATTATTTTGTATAGGCCCGAGTGGAATCCGAGTGAACTTCTCCGACGGAAGAGTTATTACGATGGATTAGATTGGACATATTTTAAGTGTTTTATGTATAATCCGAGTGAAGTTATATATGTATTCCGAGTGGAAGACCGAATAGGTGTTGGTCGGTCTTGGAGTTAGTTTACTGAGTGATAAGTGTGTGGCACATTCTGATTGAATGTGGTTGGAATACACCGAGTGGTGTTTGGTTGGGTGGTAAGCCGAGTGAGGGAAATTATTAGACTCCGAGTAGAGTAACTTCATAGATTCTGAGTGGAATTATTAATATTTTCCGAGTGGGCCATTGTGTGGCCTCTGTGGACAAAATTGAGAGACTAAGTTACGAACTTCTGAGGGAGGCAAGTATTGGGGTTGTTCCCGAGTGAATGGAACCCCTGAATATCGAGTGAAACCCTTTACCGAGTGATGGGAATGCCGAGTCTGGCTTCATGCTTCAACGAGTGAGTTCTCGCTCCAGCGAGTATGTCCTCAATGGAAGGCTTTGGGTCGGCTTGGTGGGGAAGTAATTTCCCGAGTGGTTTATACTTGTAACCTATATGAATGAAATGAGGAGCTGTGTAGATTTCCCGAGTGAGGTTCGAGCGTGATGATTTACTGGGGGAAACTATGTCCCAAATCCGAGTAAAAGATTACCTTGTACCTGTGTCCGCCCCAGCGAATGAGACATTCGCTCCAACGAGCGTGAGCGCATGGGAAGGTTGTTGGTTGATTTCGCTTAAGCGATGGGGTGTACACCCGAACGAGTTGGGCTACTCGCTCAAGCGTGCTGTATCTCCCTTGAGCGAGTGCACGCTGTTTTGGGGTCTCGCTCAGGCACTGTTTTATTCTTCCTCTGTGAATGTTTTTCCTTGTTCTAATCGGTTTTCCGAGCTTCTGGTCAGCTCTTTGCCTTCCTTTATTATTGTCTAATTCTACCCGGTTGCTGGGTTGGCTTTTTGGGAAAAAATTTTCCCTGTTCCGGATCTCATTTAATTATTAAAATGAGGGTGTTACATTTTGGTATCAGAGCAGACCAAAAGGTCCATGGCCAAGGTTTGCCTACTGTTAGTGGGCGGTTGTGTGCAATATGACCGATTGTCATCATTGCCTGTAGTATTCTGTTAAATTGATACATGATTAATCATGATTTGTGTGATTCTATGCTTATGTGTTTTGTTGCAGACAGTAGTGAAGGGTACTACTGTTGTGACGTTAATTGGGGGATAGAAGACTGGATGCTACCCTAGCCTGATTGTTTATGAACTACCTAGGGGCTATTTTAAGCCTGGGTCAGTCAGAAGAAATAGAATGATAAATGTTGGGACCCTGGTACAGGTGGAGGTCGGATCAATTGGTTAGGACTCTTGGGTGCGCTATGCTGATGGTTCATGGCCAAGTCATGCTTGTTGAATGGATTAGAACTCTTATGTTCGAGTTGATTAAGTGAATGATGTATGACGTGTGTAGTTTATGGCATAAGTAATTTATTGCAGTTTTCTAAGTTGCCAGGTACATATCTTTTGGCACGTGAATCCTATATGGTATAGGATGTAATTGATTGATTGCAGATTCCTAAATTGGGAAATTGAGTGAGCGATGAATGAACGATATATGATGTATACGATATATGGTATGAGTGATGTGTTGCAGTTTCCTAAGTTAAAAATCTGGGTGTGTGATAAGTAAACAAGGCGAGATCGGGTATATGTTAAATTGGGATTACGTCTCGGTGGTTGGTGAGGAAACCAAGTGGCTGATGGACTAGATGCTGGACCACTAGGTGTGGTGACCTAGTTAATTGGGCATGATCATGAATGAATAAATGTGACATAGAATACCTGTTTGATTTGAATACTGTCTCGGTTTTGGTGTGTGAAGACTGAGTGAATGGTATTGGGCTTTATAATATTTGGATATTTTGGGTGTGACCCACGATGGGTAAGTGGTGACCCCTTAGAAATTCTAAGTCTGATAATTTATTAATCTTGTGAGTTGTTGAGCCCGAGTAAAGCAAGTGCGTAGTAACTCATTGAGGCTTGGATTACCATTGTGTGATGATTTTATTGTGTGATGACTTGGGTTAGACTCGGTGTTGTGGCTGAAAACCGAGTAAATTATTGATTGAATTGTGACCCATAAGGTGTAGAAAACTGATTGGGTTTAGCATGACCTTATACTGTTAGACTTATGGAATTAGACACTATGGTGAGCTAGGCTCGGTGGTAATTGGATGTTGTGAGAATGCCTACGACGGGTACTTAATGACCCCTAGAAATTTCGATTCTGATAATTTGATTAACCCTGTGAATTGCTGAACCGAGTAAGGCAATTGTATGGTAACTCCTTGAGGATTGAATAGCCATATGGTGAAGTGCAAATAACGAATGATACCTGATGGATAAAGAAATGGTAGTGTTGAGTCCTGGGTGCGATTGGGTATTGAGTAGAGTAATGACAGAACTCGTGTGATGAGGCTGATTGTACATCCAATAGGAGGGTTGTACTTATGATTGGCGAAGAGAGTCCACTAAGGCAAAAACTTATTGTTTAATCGGAAATTATATGGTAACCTCGAGATGTATACTCAAGTGGGATTAATGAATTGTTAGGCTCCAATTGATTGATGAGTGATGACATGATGGAATAATAGACTGTCAGATTATAGCTTTATGAGGATAAGATTCAGCGACGAGGTGTGAACCCTGTGTGAGTCAGAAATCTATTGCTATTGTACACTTTTATAGTGATGGTAATTGATAACTTATGACTGTTGTTGTGTGATGTACCCTAGTCGGTGCATAACAATGATGTTGATATAAATGTGTTATTTATAAATTTATGTGAATTGTCATTAATTTCATGTGCTTTAGTATTACCTGTGTGAGTACAGTCGGTGTGAGCTATGCTGTTCCGAGACGACTCTACATACCATGGGCATTGTGGCAGCGTACACTCTTGCAGTGACTTTATGTAATTGTTGTAACCCTATAGGAATGAGACGTCATCCTATAAGTTGGATGCAGTAATTCATGAGTCGGGCAGGTGAGGTTGTAGCTGCTTATGGTGATGGTGAGTCTATCGGGCTGTCCTGAGTAAAAGTGAGAGTGTGTCGAGTGGATGGTAATTGATAGTGTATTCAGAAGAGGATAGGAGACTTGTTTGGCATTGAGGTGCTTACCTCTGAGAGAATCAGAGGTTATGTGGGGTATGGTTGATTGTGAAAGTGGTGTTGACTGTCGGGGACAAGAAGGTGATCTTGCCAACATAAGTACCTTGTGTTACTGATCGAAAGGTGTGGCGGTGGTGTGTGGTCATGCCTTGATTGCCAACCGATTGAGTAAGTTAACTATAGGAAATAATAACCACTTTAGAGTACTGAAGATTTGGAGGATTAATTATGTGCGACTCAGTTTACCAGAGTCAATTGACGCTTAGAATGCCACTAGAGCGGATTAAGGTCCCTGATATACCTAGAACAACGTTTAGAAATTGCTACAGCCATTATTGGGAATGTAGTAATGCTGTTGGTATGACAAGTATTCATTGATGGTAGCCCGAATCCCGATGGGAGCAATTAGTTGCTGAGTGTATATATCCGTGACCCAAACCTAACACCAGAATTAGAAGTTTATGGGTTTAGCCGAGTAATGTTGAGGATTTGATGAAGGGTCATGATTTGCGAGCCGAGATAATTAATGAGGCAAGATTTACTTAGGAAAGGTTAATATAATTTGAGTGACAGGAGGTAGAGATGATTATGAGTGAAGAGAAGGAATGTAATTTCGGGCAAAACCTTTTGGGAGAAAGGATTACTGAGTGAAGTTATGGTGTTCCGAGTAGAACCTCATAGAGAGGATCATTGCTAAGTTAAGGGAATTGTGTCCGAGTGTGACACTTCTGAGTAGGGTAAGATTCGAGTGGTATCACTCAGAGCGTGACATTTCCGAGTGGAATGGTACGAAGTAAATGATTCATCGTGCGAAAATTTTAAGTCTGTAGGATGTGCCCCTGACTAATCTTACCAAATGGACGTCTGGTCGGAATGTGGGGCTATGAATGGGTAAGTCTCTGAGTGAATTATCCTGAGGAAGAGTTAATGCCCGAGGGGTAAATTTATCCATAGATGTGTTCGGATTGATGTTCAAAGCTGCTGAGTTGAAACTCAGATTTGTATTCGGAGTGGGTTTGAATTCCGAGTGCAAACTAGGGTAAATGGAAAGTTTTCCGGGTAAGAATTTCCTTCAAACACCGAACAACCCTTTTGATTGAGAGTCCCGAGTGACCTTCTCAGGGTGTAGGCATGGAATTGGCCAAAGGAATGGTTAGAAATCGGAGATTCTAGAACCGAGTGTGATGCCTGTAAAGGGAAAATCCAGGCAGTCTGTGCTAATTGGAGCACCTTGAAGCTCTTTTGAGCGTTTGTCTCGGTATTGTCAAGATATATCATGATTTAGAGAAGAAATTTTGGAGTCGGATGTTGACTACCCGAGGGTTTAATCCAAGGTGAATCAGACATTGGTGAGTATTCTGTGGGAATCGGTAATGCTTCTTGCCGATTAAACTGCCCCAACACTGTAATCGACACGAGTTTGTGTTTATACCCTGTGTGGATACATAATTATTCTGAGTGACTCCATTGGGACTGAAGGAACAGTTGGTGGATGTGCACTGATTAACGTTGGGTGTGTAAGGTCGAGTGGCCAAGGAACTTGATGTACCATTGGTTATAGTGGACTAGCAGAGTTGAATGGGGGTAACTACGTGGGGAATGGAATCCCGAATGTAATAAAGACTATGAAGAGTTGTTTTATTTTTGCTGATTAGAAATTATGAAGCAGTCGGAGACGTGGAGGAGCGAAGAGTTGCAGTCAGAGCATGACTGTGGTATTCTGATCTGTTTGTTGAGGTAAGTCTGAGTGAAAGAAAGGAATGTTATTCCGAGTCGATGGTGACACTTCCGAGTAGAAATGTGTTAAGAGTGATGTCTCGGTTTTCTGGGTGGAGCGGTCGGTAGATTGCTTTGGAAACCAATTATACCGACTGGAATTTAAACAATGTACGAATACTTGAGATGCATAGAGGTGTAATTGCTTATTGTGGTATGACAGCGATTTTCCGAGTGGTTCATTGAGGCTAAGCATGTGTTTGAATTTCGAGGACGAAATTCTTTTGAGAGGGGGAGAACTGTAACATCCCGATTCTTAATTTAATTACCGATTGAGATTAAGCTATTAATTAAGGGTTAATTGCAGAATTAGGATTAATGGTTAATCAGAGTAATTGCTGATTGGTTAGAAATAATTGAATAAATAATGTTAATGCCAGGTGAAAGGACGCATGCACCCCTGGAGGTATAAAAGAACTTCAACTCTCTCTTTCCCTTATTAGTCACGCTGGACAGCTCTCCTTCATGCGTACATCTGGTCTCTTCCTTTTACTGTTTCTCTTCTTCTTCACCCTCATTCGCATCACCTGCGTGGAAAGAACAAGGAGAGAGTGGAAGAGCTTTTCTGGGTGGAACAGCGATGTGGCTCTGTTTCCACTCCCTGTTCTCTTCATCCTCTCTGTCTTCTTCTTCTTTTTCTTCTTCTTCTTCTTCTTCTTCTCCTTCCGCTTGAAGCTGTTAGTGTCCCAGTTGGAAGCTGTGCTGGGAAGTGCCTTGGAGCCGTGGGGAAGACGAACCCGTTGGAAGAAAGAGCAACTCTGGCCCAGGATCAACGCTGAGCTCGAAGGCTGTTGGAGGAGGTGTAGCAGAAGGGCGATCAGTCAGCATTGTAACTCGAGGAGTCCCTGAACCCCGACAGCAGGTAGGGGGCGCTTTGCATGTCAAGTGTATGGTTTATGGACGGATTCCGGGTTCTTGCTTTAATGTGATGTGTTATGTGTGAGATGTGTAGTTCGATGTGTTGTGATTGAGTAATTGTGCATGCAACTCCCGGGTTGGTGATGTTGTGAACTACTTTGTGGTGTGATTCCATCTATTAGTGCATGTTAATGTTTCTGAGCATGTTGACCGAATGCATGTAATTATGAGTTAAAAAAAGGGTGGTGATTTGCTGGGTTCTGTATGCAGTTATGTTGAATGTATTTGAATGAGAACGCCATAATGACTTCTGAATGCTCGAGATGTAAGTTGATGCTTGATTCCATTTAGAATACTGTGTGGTATTGCATGAGGTTGCACATACGAGGTGCCTTCCAGTCCTGGCTAGTTCCATGAGGGCCCGTGGTAGCCGTAGGAGCTAGAGAGGAGTCTCGAGATGCCAATGGGAGGCCGGTACCATGCGGGAAGGGCTAATGGACGAGGGGCCAGGAAGGAATCTGTAACTGAAATCATGCTTTAAGCCGGATCCGCATGCATGTGTGTATGAGCATGGTTATCGAGACCAACATGATTGGCATGGATTGAATGATTTGAATGAATGCCGACTAGATGATGTCATATGAGTGAATTCTGACTCAATGAATATGTATGTAATGATGCTGTTGCCAAATGCCATGTGATGTGTGATTGGGAAGGTATGTTCTTGTGTGATTTCCGATTGGATGATGTTGTGTGACTTTTATATTAATTGGCAGTAGATATATATATTTGTGGATTGAGCCATGTAAATTATATAATTGAGGTTTGAGGTAAAATCTGAGTTAATAACTATTGCTTCATATGTAAAAGCTCACCCCTACACCATTTTTCAGTGTATGCAGGTCGGACTCGGAATGGTGTGAAGACCTCAAGTCCGAGTGACGTGCACTCCGACTGTTGAGTGCTTGTATCACATTTATTACGTTTAAGTCAGTTATAGCGTTGGCCGGCTCATAATAACAGTGTTGTATAATGAATATAAATTTATATATATAAGTAATCTGAACTATTATGACCCGAGTGCATGTTTATATACGTATATGGTTTATGTTGATAACCTGTGCTTGTATCGGATACCAGGTGCTGACGAATGAATGATGGAAGGTAATGAGTATTTCGAGTGCATGATCATGTAGGTACATATATGTTGTATACTGGTGACTTAGGTTTGAGTAGACAAAGAGAGAATGGTGGATAGAATATCGCTAAGTTAATGATTCTCCTAGTAAACTTAGTTGTGGGAGCCATCTCCGAGTGAGACTATAAATGGCTGGGCCTTCCTTTCCGAGCGGTGATGCTTAATTGGATTCTGAGTAAGATACCTTAGATGAACTTATAGTGTGTAAAAGCTGATGGGCGAATCTCCCGAGTAATATTAAGAATGATTGTTGCCGAGTGAAATTATAAGGAAACCCCGAGTGGGGAATTATTTTGTATAGGCCCGAGTGGAATCCGAGTGAACTTCTCCGAGGGAAGAGTTATTACGATGGATTAGATTGGACATATTTTAAGTGTTTTATATATAATCCGAGTGAAGTTATATATGTATTCCGAGTGGAAGACCGAATAGGTGTTGGTCGGTCTTGGAGTTAGTTTACTGAGTGATAGGTGTGTGGCACATTCTGATTGAATGTGGTTGGAATACATCGAGCGGTGTTTGGTTGGGTGGTAAGCCGAGTAAGGGAAATTATTAGACTCCGAGTGGAGTGACTTCATAGATTCTGAGTGGAATTATTAATATTTTCCGAGTGGGCCATTGCGTGGCCTCTGTGGACAAAATTGAGAGACTAAGTTACGAACTTCCGAGGGAGGCAAGTATTGGGGCTGTTCCCGAGTGAATGGAACCCCTGAATATCGAGTGAAACCCTTTACCGAGTGATGGGAATGCTGTAACATCCCAATTTTAATAAAAAGGAACCGGGCAAAATAAAGCCATTTAAAATGATAATTCAGGAGAGGAAATCTGTTCACTAATTACACTTAACTTAATTAATTAAAAGGTGCGAGGTGATTAACGTTGGAGGGTGCTGATGGGACAGGATGGCGTGGGCAAGACTACTGCCTCACGTTTCCCCACCCCACCTTCCTGTTCTTCGTGCATGTGTTTATATTGGGTGATGGCCCCTTGCCCTTTCACTCTCGAAAACCCCCCTCTACGGACTCCCTTTTTTCTCCCTTCTTCTCTTCTCTCTTGCTCTTCTCTTCTCCTTCTCTGCCCTCTATTCCATTCCCTGGTTCGAAAGCCAAGGTGACGGTACTGCAGTGGAGTCAGAGCTCCCTCACACGAGTAAAGGATGAGCGTCAAGGCAAAAGCAGAAACAGCCCTGCACCACTCGTGGAGGACAGCAGTGTTCCAGAGAAAGTGTTGAGCGAAGCAGCAAAGAAGAGAACCAGCACCCCAAGCAGAAGAATCTCTCGGAGTCTCGCAGTTGGTAGGGGAAGTACCTTACATGTTAAATGCATGGGTTACGAACGGGTTTGGAAGACATTGATAATTATGGAACTGTATACTGTTGCATGATATACTTGCATGTAGAATATCCGAGTGCATAATAAGTGAGAGTGAGTGTTGTATGTTATCATCATCCTTGAGGATGCATACGTTACCATAGAGCCCGATTGCATGTCATGTTGTGTTGATGGGAATGCTTATTGAATCTATTCGTGTTTATAGGGATGCATGCGTTGATTAAGTTCTGACATTGTCATATACCGATTGCATGTTGTGCTATGTTGATTTGAAATGCTTGTGTGAACCTGTTGATCTTTGTATAGATGCATGCGTTGATTAAGTTCTGATACTGCTGTAAACTGAGTGTATGTTATACTTGAGTTGATGAAAATGCTCATAGAAGCTTTATACTGATTGGCATCGATTGCGTTGGACTCATATGTTGTTAATGGAACTATGATGATGATTGCATGAAGGTTGAATGTGTTAGATTAACATGCAGAGTCCTGAAAATGTGTATTACCGACTGCATGTGAAATACGTGTGGTTGAATAGAGGTTGTGTGCATGAATTCAATGTTGTGTGATGGATCCGCGTGTGGCGCATGGGATGCGTTTGTGCTGAGAGCACATAGTGTGGGACACTACCATCGGTTATTCAGCGTGGGACGCTGCAAAATCCTTGAGTGGGACTCAAGGTAGCCCTTGAGTGGGACTCGGGCTGCCTGTGAACACCTCCGTTGGCGCTGAGAGCGTTGATGTCACCTGTGGGCAAACGGTTGGGTACCTGTAAAATGGCCAAGCAGCTGGGAGCTGAAACGGTAGCTGAGAGCTATGTACAAAAGGCTGAGAGCCTACGTTGCAACATTAGAACCGATTACACACGTATGCGGAACCGAGTGAATAATCTGTGCATATATGGCTACTGATGATATGTGGAATTAATTATGCATGTGATGATGTTAGTGAAGTGGTGTTTACTTGTGAATGAGTGCGTTATTCCATGTGCATGTACTATAATTGCTGACTGAAACCTGCTCCATGAATGTATAATATGTTGTTGAGAAGTTGTAAATACGTTTATACCCGAGTGAGAATTGTGTATTCCGATTGATAAATGTTATGAAGAAATATCCTGACTTAAGGACCCTTAGCATTGTGTCACCGATTGTGGAGTGTTAATATTATTGAGTTAACGTAGGATTGTGTGTGTATGTATGGGTATATGTCATTGTATGAATGAGAAGTAACCTGAGTCGGTATCTATCATTTAAAATTTAAGATGCTCATCCCTGCAGTTGCCATTTTTTAGTGAACATTTCTCGAGATGAGGATCGGCGGAAGAATTGAAATGCTGGGCGAAGTGCTGATGCACTATGGAAGCTTTACGACTCTGTTTATGCTGTGTATGATGTTTGGAGTAAGCCTTAGTCGGCTCGTGTTTTGCGTATAGCCTCTCTTAGGCAGACTTGAATCCCTCGGAATAGGGACGGGGCAACGTGGTTGTAAATTTGATATATATATATATACCTATGTTTATGCCATATTGCATGTCTATTTATTCTAGGTGATGTCTGGGTAATTTATATGCAGATGTGCGTATTAGTACTTTCCGAGTGGGAGGACTCATGTAATTCCAAGTGAGGATTGGTGCAGAAGGCTGTCCCGAGCAGCGAGTTGTTAGGATGCGAAGATGAGAGCCTAGATAAGCTTTCCGAGTGTAATTGCTAGGATTCTCCCCCGAGTGTCAAATAATCAACGATATCCGAGTGAGAAGTTACCGAGTGAAGATTTCTAACTGGAGAGTGGCACCTTAGATTTAAGGGGGCCCTACTACAGAGAATTGATAGTGATAGAAGAATCCGGGCGAACCTTGACTTAGTGGGAAAAATAGAACGGAGAATAATATGGATACCGAGTGGATAGGACAGTTCGATCCCGAGCGAGAGTATGTATAAATCCCGTGTGAGGATGGTTTTGCCGAGTGGAGATTATAAGTGAAACCCGAGTGAGGAAGAGTTCGTATTCCCGAGTGAAAACCCTGAGCGACCTTCTCCTGAGAAAGAAGTTAGTGTAGTGGGTTAGAATGGAAGGATTCCGAGCGTAAGATATTTATAATCCGAGTGAGTTAGCTGTCATTTTCCGAGTGAATGAGTGAAGGATGACTCTGGGTCCGAGCGCCTACTTAGCCGAGTGTGGCTCCTCGCTCCAGCGAGCAAGGAACTCGCTCCAGCGAGTGCGGTTTTGGGAAGGCTTGTGATGGCCTCGCTTAGGCGGAGTCATACCCCGCCCGAGCGACTAGGACGGTTCGCCCAAGCGTGTGGGATCGCGCTGAAGCGAGTAGATGTTAATGTGGAACTCCGCCTAAATACCTCCCTCTTCCATTGTTTCATTATCCTGTCTCGCCCGGTGGTGTTGGACCCCGCTTGAGCGAATGGACGTTGTGGTGGACTTCGCCCAGGCGTTGTCATGCCTCGCTGAACTGGGCGGAGTTGGTTCATGTTCCATTCCTTCCGCAAGTAGCCATGCATGTGCGTGCATTCCTTAACTTCCACTCGCCTTCCTCTTCTCTTCTATGCCATCTGATCAGTGGTGGTTTTATTTTCTTATTTTTATTATTTTTTTTTGTTTTGTTTGTTTTGTGAAAAAATTTTCTTTTGTGTTTGGGTTAATTAATTATTAAAAGTAAGGGTGTTACAAATGCCGAGTCTGGCTTCATGCTTCAACGAGTGAGTTCTCGCTCCAGCGAGTATGTCCTCAATGGAAGGCTTTGGGTCGGCTTGGTGGGGAAGTAATTTCCCGAGTGGTTTATACTTGTAACCTATATGAATGAAATGAGGAGCTGTGTAGATCTCCCGAGTGAGGTTCGAGCGTGATGATTTACTGGGGGAAACTATGTCCCAAATCCGAGTGAAAGATTACCTTGTACCTGTGTCCGCCCCAGCGAATGAGACATTCGCTCCAACGAGCGTGAGCGCATGGGAAGGTTGTTGGTTGATTTCGCTTAAGCGATGGGGTGTACGCCCGAACAAGTTGGGCTGCTCGCTCAAGCGTGCTGTATCTCCCTTGAGCGAGTGCACGTTATTTTGGGGTCTCGCTCAGGCGCTGTTTTATTCTTCCACTGTGAATGTTTTTCCTTGTTCTAATCGGTTTTTCGAGCTTTTGGTCAGCTCTTTGCCTTCCTTTATTATTGTCTAATTCTACCCGGTTGCTGGGTTGGCTTTTTGGGAAAAAATTTTCCCTGTTCCGGATCTCATTTAATTATTAAAATGAGGGTGTTACACCTAAGGGGTGGGAATCGATTCCCAAGGGTAAAAAATAACATATGAATCGATTCCTGGGGCTGGGAATCGATTCCCAGGCCATTTTTAATGCATGAATCGATTCATGTCAGTGGGGAATCGATTTCCAGCCTTCATTTTCACTTCCTGGGCCTTTTCTATGTAAGAATCATTCATGGATACTAGGAATTGATTCCTGGCCCTGTTCTTCACTTATTTTCTGCTTTATTGACCCTTTTTGAACATGTAATCACTTATGTCTTCTTCCTCTTGATTCTTGGTCAATATTTTCCAATTACAATCTCAATCATTCACTACAAAATAAGAGAAATAAGGATTTCATTATTTCCATTAAAAATCAATCCTTAATTCATTTTAAAATTAAATATTAAACAAAGCTCAAATAATGAAAATGTGTTAAAAATGCAATATATTACACAATAGGTGATGGAAAATTATACACATTTAAAGTGAGGAATTAAGGTTAAATCATGTATTATCAATGTGCTCCACAGGGTGAACTATGAGAGTGCCATAAAATACTCCTGGCTTCTTGTTAAGACACACATCTTCTAAGGATATTATTTGATCCAAGCTTGAACAAGTATGGATCATCCCACATAAATTATTACGTATCTTTCAAAAACTTCTTTTATTGCCATGTAAAATCCTCAAGAAGCACTCTTGTAGCTTTAAAATTTGCCATGTCCGCAAACCATGGCCTTTCCTAAATCAGTAATAGCTTCTCATCCGAAAAATCATCTTAGACTTCAGGCTGTAATTTGGTCACTTCATGATTAATTAGCCTGGATAAATGATCCGCTACATGGTTTTCACTTCCTTTTTTATCACAAATAATCAAGTCAAATTCTTGTAAAAGAAGAATCCACCGTATTAGTTTGGGCTTGGAATCAGGTTTATTCAACAAGTACTTAATAGCTGCATGATGTGTAAAAACAACAACTTGAGAACTAATTAAGTAAGATCTAAATTTTTTCAAGACTATACACTATTGCTAGAAATTATTTTTTAGTGGTTGCATAATTGATTTAAGCCTCATTTAAGACTTTACTAGCATAGTGTATAGGATGAAAAATTTTAGATTTTCTTTGACCCAATACTTCTCCTACTGCATATTCACTCGTATCACACATGATTTCAAAATCTGACTTCCAATCAAGAACGACTATGATAGGTGCAGTAATCAATTTTTGTTTCAACAATTGAAAAGCAGACAAACAAGAATCATCAAAATGGAAGGAAACATCTTTATGCAACAAATTACTCAATGATTTGGCAATTTTTAAGAAATCCTTGATGAACCTTCTATAGAATCCTACATGTCCAAGAAAACTTCTAACTCCTTTGACATTGATTGGTGGAGGCAGCTTCTCAATCACTTCCACTTTTGCACGATCCACTTTAATGCCTTTTCTTGAAATTATGTGTCCTAGCACAATACCTTTAGTTACCATAAAATGGCATTTTTCCTAATTAAGCACCAAGTTAGTTTCCACACATCTCTGCAGCATAGTATCCAAATTCTCCAGGCACAAATCAAATGATTTCCCAAAAATCGAAAAGTCATCCATGAAAACTTCAATGCTCTTTTTGACCAAATCAGCAAAATGGCAAGCATACATCTCTAAAAGGTAGCTGGTGCATTACATAGTCCAAAAGGCATTTTTCTGTAAGAAAAAACACCAAAAGGACATGTAAAAGCTGTCTTTTCTTGATCTTCTGGAGCTACACCAATCTAATTATATCCTGAGTATCTGTCCAGAAAGCAATAATAAGCTTGACCAGCTAATCTTTCCAGCATCTGATCCATGAATGGCTATGGGAAATGATTCTTCCTTGTTGCCTGATTGAGTTTTCTATAATCAATGCACATCCTACATGTAGTCATTGTCCTGGTGGGAATTAACTTATTATTTTCATTCTTTACCACTATCATGCCACCCTTCTTTGGTACAACCTACACGGGACTCACCCAAGCACTGTCTGAAATAGGATAAATCATTCATGCTTCTAGTAATTTCATCACCTCCTTTTTCACTACCTTCTTCATGGTTGGATTCAATCTTCTTTGAGGTTGTGCTATAGGTTTATATTCCTGCTTCATGAAAATATGGTACATATAGTATAAAGGACTAATACCTTTCAAATCATTCAATCTCCATCCAGTTGTTCCTTTATTTTTCTTCAAAACTTCAATCAAATTTTCTTCCTCTACCTCCAACAAACTGTTGCTAATCACCACAAGTTTTTGTTCTTTATCATCTAAAAAAGCATACTTCAAATGTGAAGGATGTAACATCCCAATTTTGAAGTTAAATATTGAATGAAATAAACCATTAAGACCTTGATTTCAAAGTGGGAAGATAATTGTTAATTATAATCAATTTAATTTAAGGAATAATGACAAATTAATTTAGTTGGTAAAAGATGGCTGCTTGTGATTGGTGAGTCACATGAGTGGACTGCGATTCACGTTTCCCATCCCACTTCCTTCTCTTCACATGCATATACATATACCCTGTATCACCGTGATATTCATTCTTCCTTACTGCCTCATCCTCTCTTTTCTTCTTCTTCGTCTTCGTCCACTTTTCTTCCCCTGTTTTTATTCTTCGTCTCTGGGGATCGAGACTACGGTACTGGAGAAAAGTCATAGCCCCTCCGACTGGTGAAGGACGATCACTAAAGCAGAGGAAGAACAACTCCCCATCCCCGAGCCGATTGCAGGGTACGACGGTGCGAAGGGGGGCTGGACGAGTCAGAAAGGGCGTCAGACCAAATGTCGGAGAGCAGAAGAGCTTCTTGAGTTCCTTCAGTAGGTAGGGGGCACTTGCATGTCAAATGCATGGTCCACGAACGGTACCGGATAAATGTACTGCTTTTAGTGTGTGCATGTGTCTGTGACGACTGTATGTTATGCATGATTGATAATCTTGGATTCCATGTGTATGATAGTAGTATCTTGTTAGTAGTTATACTATAACTGCATGCAATCAAGATAGTGGTAATGTAGTCTGTCAACCTTTCTGATATAGACGAGTGAGATGCGTGGTTCTATCTCTGTTAATACCGTGAGACATGAATGTATGGCTGTTAGTTGATTCGTCCGATGTTATTACTCTGAACTATTGATTGCTGTGCATGCTGGTGTGATTGACAAAGTAAATATAGGGACTATATTGACTCGGTTTCTACCTTGGTGGTTACGAAGGAGGTATCGGTTGAGTAACGATGCTTGCTAGTAAAACGCATAAGTTGCGTGTGTAGGAATGGGGTGACCCATGGAAGGTCAAGAGCCCCGAAGGAATGGCTTCCAGCTACAGACCTTGGCTAGATCCTGTGAGAGCTCGTGGTAGCCGTGGGAGCTAGAGATGAGTCTCGAGACGTCAATGGGAGGCCGGTACCACACGGAAAGAGCTGATGGACGAGCGGCCAGTAAGGGGGAAACTGTAACTGAAAGTCATTACTTAAGTCGGATCCGCAGGCATGCATGTAGATATGATGTTGATTAGGATAGTATGCGTGGCATGTGTTGGGTGTTATGAATGAATTCCGAGTGTGCGGATTGATAAGTGCTTTATAGTACAATAAATTAGATCCAGTTTGCTTAGGATTTTTATCATTATGCACTGTATTTCCTTTATTTATTATGATTTTTGCTTTCTTTCCACTCTATTCTACTTGGGTATGTTATTTTACAGGATTTAAGGTAATAAAGGGTCAAAAACAAGAGAAAAACAACCATAAAATGATAAAGAAACAAGAAGAACAAGCCCAAAGTAGAAAGAACTCTCTTTTTATGCTAAATTCCGACTCAGAATGTTAAAATCCGACTCAGAAATGCTGAATTCTGACTCAAAATGACCAAATCCGAGTGGAATACTGCACTGTTGAAGGTAAATCCGAGTGGAATGGCTCAGAATGGAGCCTTACCGAGTGGAACGACTCAGAATGGAGCATTGCCGAGTGGAATACTTCACTGTTGAAGCCAAATCCGAGTGGAAAGTTCCCTGTCAAAGCCATTCCGAGTGATAAATGGCTAAGGTTCAATGCTGAAATGGAATGAGTCTCGGTTGGAGGAGATTCCGAGTGGAAGCTTCCCCGATTGCGTCCATTCTGAGTGAAAAAAGGGACTGACATTGAATAGATGCTGTCCAAAGCTATTCTCTGAGTGAAAGGCTTGCTGATTGAAGTAAATCCGAGTGGGAGCTTTCTGATTTGCAACTAATCCGAGCAAAAAGCTGTTCCAAGTGAATGGATTCCGAGCAGAAAGAAGCCACTGAATGAATAAGTGCTGAATAAGGAGGAATCTGAGTGGTTCCATTCAGAGAAGAAGGCATTCTCAAGCGGAACAAGACATTTCCGAGTAGAAGTCTTATCAAGCAATGAAAGATCCGACTGGGAATGAATCACACTCGGGCAGACTCTCAAGTTTTACACTAAGCCCGAGTGAGATGTCTCCAAGGAAGACTTCCGAGTGAGTTGGGCTATATTTCCGAGCAAAGTTTTAACCGAGTGGTTCAAATTCAGAGACAGCCGAGTGAAAATGGTTGGGAACCGATTGAATAAATTCTGATCCTGAGTGAGTCTTCAATCAGTTCCAAATGAACTCCATGAACCTGAGCCGAGTAAATGGTTTCAGTCGGTTCCGAGTCCTTCTGCAGTCAATTCCGACTGAATGGCTCAATCAGAAGTTGTTCTTCAGTCACTCTTCACTCGTCCTTTCATCCAGCTTTATTACCGACCGGTTCTCCTCCAAACACTGACCCCCAAACAACACTGACTGGCTTTCACTCGGATTTGTGTCCAAAGTCATCTTTTCACTCGGTCTTTTGCACAAAAGGCCTCTTTTCCACTCGGATTCTAGAGAGAAGGTGAAAACCGACCCAATTCTTCACAATGCAACACCGGATCACTACCTCCATCAACACCGACTCCTTCCATCTCTTCACAGGCCCAACACCGGATCAATAGAACACCGGCCACAATCATTAACACTCCTCTCCACACCGTCCAGCAACTCCACTGTCCCTCAAGCCATAACACCGTCCCCTCTCCTTTCAAAACCGACCTACACTCCACAACTCCAAACACCATCCCATTCCCTCTCTTCTATCCGCTGTCCCTCTCTTCTTATAATCCATACCACACACCGTCCTCTCCTTTCCATCCACAGCACCGTCCAGCAATACTCTCCACACCGCCCAGCAACCCACTCAACACAACACCGCCCAGACTCTTCTCTCCAACCAACACCGTCCAGCAATACTCTCCACACCGCCCAGCAACCCACTCAACACTTTCCTCTCCACACCGTACAGATCTCCATCCAACAGCAACTCCTCTCCACGCTGTCCAGTTTGCACCCACACCGTCCAGCACTCAGCAAACCACCCTCCAGCAAGCTTTCACTCGAATTTGTGGGAAAATAACATTTTTCCACTCGGAATTTCATCATTCTGCACCAATCATCACTAAAATCCAAGCACCGAATTATTGGAAATATTAAAATATGCAAATTGGAAACAAGTTGGCACAGCTGGAACTCACATGCACCGAAAGTTTCTTCCACTTGCAATTTGAACGCGTTTTCATAGCTGGAATCCTCCATCCATTTGCCTATAAAAGCAGCAGCAACCCATCAGCAAAAAAATCATCTCTTCCCATCAATTACCATCAGCTTCATTCTATTTTCTTTTCTTTTCTTCGTTATTTTCTCTCTTTTTCTCTTTAGTTTTCTTCTTTTCTATTTTTCTTTCTCTGTTCGTTTTTCTTCTCTTTCTTTTTGTTTTCTTTTCTTTCTTTTATTTTGTAAGAGTGTGAGGGCTGTAAAAGTGAGAATTTAAATTTGTAATTGGTGGAGAATATTGCAACAAGGAATTACAGTGGTAAATTATTCTGAGCTTTTGGAGAAACCCATAAGTCTTTATTTTTACCATGTCTTGTATGTTTTATTTTTCCATTATTTATATGAATTTGAATTATTTCATGAGAAGCTAAATTAATTATCTTGGGATAAAGGGGGTTTGATAATATTTTATTTTAATGTTATTTTGACTTGGAATTAAATAAATTTCTGTTTTCCATTTAGTTCAATTATGCTCAATGCTTTTAGTAATTCCTAACAAGAACCTAAATGATAAAACTGTATACTTGCGGGTATATTAGTAAGTTTAGGTAATAAATAGAATCGAGAGATTTATTTTTACCAGAAAGCTTTGAACTAAACCTAAGATTTTTGAAATGCTTTTTGTGACCTCGGTAAAACCGTGAAAGTAATCAAAATTCTTTTGAGAAAATAAAAGGGATTTTCATAAAACGATAATGGGCCTTTCTGAGGATTAAGCAGCGCTTTCCATAGGTTAGGTACATTAATAGGATTCCGAGAGGAACATATTAATTAGCTTTTGGAAAATTCGCCTTGGAAAACTTAATTCGATTCTTATTTATGAAAAGTTAAAATTCATTAACATAAAATAGAATCTTGATCCCCCAAAATCCCAAGATACTCTCAACTCTGATTTTTAAGTGTCAAGTAAATTTTATTTTTATATCTATTCGTATTCTGTGCAACTTTAATTTGTGCTTTATTTTACAAAAACCTTAAAAATCAATTATGTGGATAATTAAATTTTAATATGCCGGTACTTTGAACACAGTCCCTGTGGAGAACGATAATCTTTTATATTACGCAACATAACCCGTGCGCTTGCGGGCCCTGTCAAGTTTTTGGCGCCGTTGTCGGGGACTGTTGTCCCTCAAATATCGGCAATATTGAAATTCGATTAGATCATACTTGTTAATATTTTTATTGTTATTTTTTATTTTTATTTTTATTTTCTTTGTAATTTTGTATTTTGTTCTATATTCTGTGTATCTGTTGTTGTTTTATTTCTGTAATTGTTTGTTTTAATTGTCATTTATTTTCTATTTATGCGACGAAGCCGTAGTGTCGATCTAAACTTAGGATTTGACCCTGAGATAGAACGTACCCTTAGAGCTTTGAGAAAACAACAAAAACAACAAAAAGAACAAAAAGAAAAACAAATGGCAGACCAACACAGACCCTTAAGAGATTTTGCCGCTCCAAGTACAAATGGAAGAGGATCTAGCATCCTTAGACCCACAGTGGAGGCTAACAATTTTGAATTGAAGCCTTCACTACTCTCAATGGTTCAACAGAACCAATTCGGAGGATTACCCTCCGAAGATCCAAACCTTCACCTTTAAATCTTTCTTGAATACTGTGACACCCTGAAGATGAACGGAGCCACCAATGATGCCATTCGCTTAAGACTTTTCCCTTTCTCCTTAAGAGATAAAGCGAGAGCGTGGTTATACTCTCTTCCTGAAGGATCCATCACGACTTGGGAACAATTGTCCAGTGCTTTTATCAATAAATGGTACCCAAGGAACAAGACTGATGTGCTGAGAAAACAAATCATAAATTTTTCACAAAAAGATGATGAATCCTTATATGAAGGCTGGGAGAGATACAGAGAGTTACTAAGAGAATGTCCTCACCATGGGATAGAAAAGTGGTTGACAATCCATATTTTCTATAATGGACTAACTTCCACACAAAAGATCTCTTTAGATGCTGCAGCTGGAGGAGCCTTCATGAGTAAAAATGTTGATGAAGCTGAGAACCTGATTGAGGAAATAGCTCAAAACACTCACCAATGGAACTCTGAGAGAAGAATACCTTCTAAAACACTGGGTAAGTACTCTGTTGATGCTTTTTCCCTACTTTCTGCTAAAGTTGAAGCATTAACATTAAAACTTGATAAAATAGGGTCAACAGGTGCTACTAATATTGTTTGTGAAGTTTGTGGTGTTTCAGGACATGGAGCTACAAACTGCCATTTAGCAATGACTCCTAATCAAGAACAAGAAATGCATCAGGTGGATGCTATTGAAAACTATGGGGGAAATTATCAAGGTAACTACAGACCTCCACAAGGTCCACCTGGCTTCCAAAATAGGCCACCTCAATTCCAAAGTAACTACAAACCTCAACAAGGAACCTATATTCCACAAAAATCAAAGCTAAAATCCTTGATGGAGACATTTGTAGCTACTCAACTTAAACAAAATGATGAATTCCCTGATGCAATAAAAAACTTGGCTTCAAAAGTGGACTCTCTTGCCACTCACAACAAAATACTGGAAAATCAAATTGCCTAACAAGCCTCCTATTCTCAAAGAACACCGGGAACATTTCCTGGAAAACCAGAGGCTGGACCATCTAACCAAACCATGGCTGTCACTCTTAGGAGTGGTACTCAATACGATGGGCCAGTTGACAAGACTGCAAAGGAGCAAAAAAAAGTGGATGAATCTTCATCCCATCCAGTGATTGAAGAAGAGAAACCACGAGAAAAGAAGGAGGAGGTTAAGCCATATCAACCTCCCATTCCATTTCCTCAGCGCTTAGCCAAAGCAAAGTCGGACAAACAATTTGGTAAGTTCCTTGATGTTTTAAAGAAATTGTATATTAATATTCCTTTTACAGATGCTTTGCAGCAAATGCCCACATATGCAAAGTTTCTGAAGGACATTTTGTCCAACAAAAGAAGACTGGAGGAAGATGGTACAGTTGCACTTACTGAAGAGTGCAGTGCTCTAATTCAAAAGAAACTTCCACCCAAGCTCCAAGATCCAGGTAGTTTCTCTATTCCTTGCATGATTGGTGACATGAATATAGATAAAGCATTGTGTGATTTAGGAGCAAGTGTGAGTTTAATGCCATTATCTATTGCTAAAAAATTAGGATTGGGTGAGTTAAAACCTACTAGGATGTCTTTACAATTGGCTGATAGATCTGTAAAATATCCTGTAGGAATTTTAGAGGATGTTCCTATTAAGATAGGAAAATTTTTTATACCTGCTAACTTTGTTGTGCTTGAAATGGACGAAGATTCTTTGGTTCCTATTATTTTAAGCAGACCATTTTTAGCAACTGCAGGTGCTGTGATCGATGTCAAGAATGGTAAGTTGTCTCTAACTGTTGGAGACCAAAAGGTTGATTTCAACTTGAAAAATGTTTTAGAAAAACCTTATAATGATGTTTGCTGTACTGTGGATTTTGTCGAACAAGTGGTAAAGGAAACAACCCTTCCTAATGACCCACTTGAAACTGTTTTCATGATTGAGCTGCCAGAAACATCTGATTGCTCTGAGGCCCCACATGATACTGAGGTCATGTGTGACAAAGTGGTAAGCCCCAATGTGGAATTAAAACCTTTACCAGCTTCATTAAGGTATGAATTTCTTGGTCCTAATTCCACATATCCTATGATTATTAATGCTGAATTGAATCCATCTGAAACTGAAAAACTTTTGAAACAACTTAGGTTGTATAGAAAGGTAATAGGTTACACAATGGATGATATCAAAGGGATTAGCCCTTCTCTTTGTATGCACAGGATTACTGTAGAAGATGAAAGTAGGCCCACAGTAGAACCACTTAGGAGATTAAATCCTAAAATGCAAGAAGTGGTTAAAAAGGAAATTTTGAAATTGCTTGATACTGGAGTCATATATCCTGTTGATAGTAGTAAATGGGTAAGTCCTGTCCATGTGGTGCCTAAAAAGGGGGGAATAACTGTGATTGAAATGATAAACATAACTTGATTCCTACTAGGATTGTCTCTGGTTGGCGCATGTGCATTGATTATAGGAAGTTAAATAGCGCCACAAAAAAAGATCATTTTCCCCTCCCTTTTATTGATCAGATGCTTGAAAGACTTGCGAAACACTCTTATTTCTGTTATTTGGATGGGTATTCAGGTTTTCATCAAATTCCCATTCATCCATCTGATCAAGAAAAGACTACCTTCACTTGTCCTTATGGGACTTATGCTTACAGACGTATGCCTTTTGGTTTATGTAATGCACCTGCGACTTTTCAAACGTGTATGCAAGCAATTTTTTCTGATCTTATTGAAAATGTGATGGAAGTCTTTATGGATGATTTTTCAGTGTATGGTTTGGATTTTGATAATTGTTTAACAAATTTGTGCCAAGTCTTGCAGCATTGTGAAGAAACCAATTTGGTTCTAAATTGGGAAAAATGCCATTTTATGGTAAGAGAAGGCATAGTTCTTGGACACCTGGTGTCTGAGAGAGGTATAGAAGTTGATAAGGCTAAAGTGGAAGTGATTGAAAAATTGCCTCCACCCACAAATGTGAAAGGTATTCGAAGTTTTCTTGGACATGCAGGGTTTTATCACAGGTTCATTAAAGATTTCTCCAAGATCACAAAGTCTCTTACAACTCTTTCTAGGTAAGGATATGCCTTTCAATTTTGATTCATCTTGTATAGAAGCTTTTTGCAGGATTAAGCAAGCTCTAATCTCTGCCCCCATCGTACAACCACCTGATTGGAAACTCCCGTTTGAGCTGATGTGCGATGCGAGTGATTACGCAGTGGGGGCTGTATTGGGACAAAGAAAGGATAAAAAGCTCCATGTAATTCATTATGCCAGCCGGACGCTAGATGATGCTCAGGTAAATTATGCCACAACTAAAAAAGAACTGTTAGTTATTGTCTTTGCTTTTGATAAATTTAGGTCTTACTTGGTAGGTTCACATGTTACTGTTTACACTGACCACTCTGCCATTAAGTATCTATTGAATAAAAAGGAAGCAAAGCCTAGATTAATTAGGTGGATTCTAATATTGCAAGAATTTGACTTGGAAATTAAGGATAAGAAGGGTACCGAGAACTTGGTCGCTGACCACCTATCTAGGTTGACATCTGAAAAAGAACAAACAGATAATATTCCTATCAATGAATCTTTTCCAGATGAACAACTCTTGAATCTTAGTATCCAACGTGTTCTTTGGTATGCTGATTTTGTAAATTTTCTTGCATGTGGTATCTTACCTCCTGATCTTAGCTTTCAGCAAAGGAAAAAGTTGTATGCAGATGTCAAGCATTATTATTGGGATGAACCACTCCTTTTCAAGCAATGTGCAGATGGTATGATTCGGAGATGTGTTTCACAAGATGATGTCCATGCTATCTTGGATCATTGCCATTCTCTTTCCTGTGGAGGACACATGAGCACCTCTAAGACAGCCGCTAAAGTATTGCAAGCTGGGTTCTATTGGCCAAATATTTTTAAGGATGTACATAAGTATGTTCTAACTTGTGATGCTTGCCAAAGAACAGGTAACATTGGTAAGAGACAAGAAATGCCATTGAATACCATTCTAGAAGTTGAATTGTTTGATGTATGGGGTGTTGATTTTATGGGTCCCTTTCCCTCTTCTTTTGGAAATCAGTTCATATTAGTGGCAGTTGACTATGTGTCAAAATGGGTAGAAGCCATTGCTTCACCCCATTCTGATGCTAATACTGTTATTAAACTTTTCAAGAAAATAATATTTCCAAGGTTTGGGGTCCCAAAATGTGTTATAAGTGATGGAGGGTCTTATTTTATTGAGAAAACTTTTCAGACCCTTCTAAAGAAATATGGAGTTAGGCATAAGGTTGCTACACCTTATCACCCATAAACTAGTGGACAAGTTGAGGTATCCAATTGGGAAATTAAAAATATTCTTCAAAAAGTGGTGAATACATCACGTAAGGATTGGTCTATTAAGTTAGATGATTCCTTATGGGCATATCGAACCGCATACAAAACTCCCATTGGAACCACACCTTTTAAGCTAGTATATGGGAAGCCCTGTCATTTACCTGTTGAGCTAGAATATAAATCTTTTTGGGCTGTTAAAACTCTTAACTTTGATCATAAGGCTGCAGGTGAACAAAGATTGTTGGAATTAAATGAGCTTGAAGAACTCCGTCTAGATGCATACGAAAATGCCAGAATTTATAAAGAAAAAACCAAACAATGGCATGATCGTCACATCCAACGGAGAACATTTAATCCAGGTGATATAGTTTTACTGTTTAATTCCAGACTGAAGCTTTTTCCAGGTAAACTGAGATCCCGATGGTCGGGACCATTCAAGGTGACAAAAGTCTTTCCCTTCGGAGCTGTCGAACTATGGAGCGAGAAATCTGGTACATTTAGGGTAAATGGACAGAGAGTAAAGCACTATCTGACAGGTCAACCAATACAACAAGCAAGTGACTTGGACTTGTTTGATGCTCCTGATGGGTAAATCCAAACGGTGAGAAGTCTGGCTGAAGACTTAAAACTTAGCACTGATAGGGAGGTAACCCTATAAAAAGTTGTTGTTTTATTTTAAGCTTTTATTCTCACAAAAAAAAAACAAACTATGTCAGATGCTGGTTTGGGGTTACTCCAGGTAAGTTTTCTTATCCTTTTATCATCCATTTTGACATTGAGGATAATGTCAAATTCTGCTTTGGGGTGGTAGGCAAGAAAACTTAACTGTTTTGTTTACGTTGTGTGATTGTTATTTTATTTTGCATGTGTGTTTTCCTTGATTTGTTTGTAATCTTGTAATTTACCATGATTGTATGATAAATTTACTTTGAACACAAGGCTAAAGTATCTAAGGATCCCAAAATTTTGAGTAAAATTTTCAAAATTTGATTGTTTAAGTGCCAAATAAATGCTTAAATGAACCTTATGTGATTAAAATTTTCTTTGAAAAGACTTTCCATGGTTAGACTTGAGCCAAAATGGGTTATTTATCAAACAAATTTTCAAAACCCATATTTTCTTGATTGAGTGAATCTCATAGTCATTAATATTCTAGAACTTATTTTTCAACCGATTCAAAATGGTTTTTGATTATATGTCTTAGGATGATAAAGACACAATTAGGTCTTATTCTTAAGCCTCAGAATTTTGCATAATTTGACCCCTAGTTGCCCCTTTTGAGCCTAAAAGTGAAAATTTTTCCTTGAAACCTTTCATTGATTGATATTCTCTTAATGGTGAAAAAGTTGGAAATTTAGTGGAGCAAAGAAATAAAAAAGGACTTAAGAAAAATATGGTATTAAATGCAAAGAAAAGCAAGAAAAAGAAAAAGAAAATCAAAAGGATGATATTGAATGAATTCCAAAAAGTCCATAAAAGTTCAAAAATTTGCTCTGTTAAATTTATAATGGTGATTTGAATCATTCATGACTATTAAAGCCCTTTTGTATTCCATTTTTCTTGAAATTCCTACCTTGACAATACAACCCAAGGCCACGTTACAACCTTTGAAAGACCTTTAGACTTTGACATATTTTCTATCTAAACTGTGGAGTTTCTGGTTTATTAACAAGCTTATGGTAATATTTTTTGACTATGATGATTTGAGAGATACACAAACCTTGAAACACTTGAGTGAAAATTGTGAGAAGAGTATCTCAAGTCTTGACATTGAAAATTGATTCACATAAGAAAAATAAAACTGGCATTTGAATAAATCTATTTCTCTGTTTTGGATTCCTTAGTTTATTAAGTTTAGTGTTTTCTGTATTTTATCTTGTGAATATGGTGATTGCTTGAGGACAAGCAATGCTTTGGTTTGGGGTATTTTGATAAGTGCTTTATAGTACAATAAATTAGATCCAGTTTGCTTAGGATTTTTATCATTATGCACTGTATTTCCTTTATTTATTATGATTTTTGCTTTCTTTCCACTCTATTCTACTTGGGTATGTTATTTTGCAGGAATTAAGGTAATAAAGGGTCAAAAACAAGAGAAAAATGACCATAAAATGATAAAGAAACAAGAAGAACAAGCCCAAAGTAGAAAGAACTCTCTTTTATGCTGAATTCCGACTCAGAATGTTAAAATCCGACTCAGAAATGCTGAATTCCAACTCAAAATGACCAAATCCGAGTGGAATACTGCACTGTTGAAGGTAAATCCGAGTGGAATGGCTCAGAATGGAGCCTTTCCGAGTGGAACGACTCAGAATGGAGCATTGCCGAGTGGAATACTTCACTGTTGGAGCCAAATCCGAGTGGAAAGTTCCCTGTCAAAGCCATTCCAAGTGATAAATGGCTAAGGTTCAATGCTGAAATGGAATGAGTCTCGGTTGGAGGAGATTCCGAGTGGAAGCTTCCCCGACTGCGTCCATTCTGAGTGAAAAAGGGGACTGACGTTGAATAGATGCTGTCCAAAGCTATTCTCTGAGTGAAAGGCTTGCTGATTGAAGTAAATCCGAGTGGGAGCTTTCTGATTTGCAACTAATCCGAGCAAAAAGCTGTTCCGAGTGAATGGATTCCGAGCAGAAAGAAGCCACTGAATGAATAAGTGCTGAATAAGGAGGAATCCGAGTGGTTCCATTCAGAGAAGAAGGCATTCTCAAGCGGAACAAGACATTTCCGAGTAGAAGTCTTATCAAGCAATGAAAGATCCGACTGGGAATGAATCACACTCGGGCAGACTCTCAAGTTTTACACTAAGCCCGAGTGAGATGTCTCCAAGGAAGACTTCCGAGTGAGTTGGGCTATATTTCTGAGCAAAGTTTTAACCGAGTGGTTCAAATTCAGAGACAGCCGAGTGAAAATGGTTGGGAACCGATTGAATAAATTCTGATCCTGAGTGAGTCTTCAATCAGTTCTGAATGAACTCCATGAACCTGAGCCGAGTGAATGGTTTCAGTCGGTTCCGAGTCCTTCTGCAGTTAATTCCGACTGAATGACTCAATCAGAAGTTGTTCTTTAGTCACTCTTCACTCGTCCTTTCATCCAGCTTCATTACCGACCGGTTCTCCTCCAAACACCGACCCCCAAACAACACTGACTGGCTTTCACTAGGATTTGTGTCCAAAGTCATCTTTTCACTCGGTCTTTTGCACAAAAGGCCTCTTTTCCACTCGGATTCTAGAGAGAAGGTGAAAACCGACCCAATTCTTCACAATGTAACACCAGATCACTACCTCCATCAACACTGACTCCTTCCATCTCTTCACAGGCCCAACACTGGATCAATAGAACACCGGCCACAATCAACAACACTCCTCTCCACACCGTCCAACAACTCCACTGTCCTTCAAGCCACAACACTGTCCCCTCTCCTTTCAAAACCGACCTACACTCCACAACTCTAAACACCGTCCCATTCCCTCTCTTCTATCCGCTGTCCCTTTCTTCTTCTAATCCATACCACACACCGTCCTCTCCTTTCCATCCACAACACTGTCCAGCAATACTCTCCACACCGCCCAGCAACCCACTCAACACAACACCGCCCAGACTCTTCTCTCCAACCAACACCGTCCAGCAATACTCTCCACACCGTCCAGCAACCCACTCAACACTTTCCTCTCCACACCATACAGATCTCCATCCAACAGCAACTTCTCTCCACGCTGTCCAGTTTGCACCCATACCGTCCAGCACTCAGCAAACCACCCTCCAGCAAGCTTTCACTCGGATTTGTGGGAAAATAACATGTTTCCACTCGGAATTTCATCATTCTGCACCAATCATCACTAAAATCCAAGTACCGAATTATTGGAAATATTAAAATATGCAAATTGGAAACAAGTTGGCACAGCTGGAACTCATATGCACCGAAAGTTTCTTCCACTTGCAATTTGAACGCGTTTTCATAGCTAGAATCCTCCATCCATTTGCCTATAAAAGCAGTAGCAACCCATCAGCAAAAAAATCATCTCTTCCCATCAATTACCATCAGCTTCATTCTATTTTCTTTTCTTTTCTTCGTTATTTTCTCTCTTTTTCTCTTTAGTTTTCTTCTTTTCCATTTTTCTTTCTCTGTTCGTTTTTCTTCTCTTTCTTTTTGTTTTCTTTTCTTTCTTTTATTTTGTAAGAGTGTGAGGGCTATAAAAGTGAGAATTTAAATTTGTAATTGGTGGAGAATATTGCAACAAGGAATTACAGTGGTAAATTATTCTGAGCTTTTGGAGAAACCCGTAAGTCTTTATTTTTACCATGTCTTGTATGTTTTATTTTTCCATTATTTATATGAATTTGAATTATTTCATGAGAAGCTAAATTAATTATCTTGGGATAAAGGGGGTTTGATAATATTTTATTTTAATGTTATTTTGACTTGGAATTAAATAAATTTCTGTTTTCCATTTAGTTCAATTATGCTCAATGCTTTTAGTAATTCCTAACAAGAACCTAAATGATAAAACTGTATACTTACAGGTATATTAGTAAGTTTAGGTAATAAATAGAACCGAGAGATTTATTTTTACCGGAAAGCTTTGAACTAAACCTAAGATTTTTGAAATGCTTTTTGTGACCTCGGTAAAACCATGAAAGTAATCAAAATTCTTTTGAGAAAATAAAAGGGATTTTCATAAAACGATAATGGACCTTTCTGAGGATTAAGCAGCGCTTTCCATAGGTTAGGTACATTAATAGGATTCCGAGAGGAACATATTAATTAGCTTTTGGAAAATTCTCCTTGGAAAACTTAATTCGATTCTTATTTATGAAAAGTTAAAATTCATGAACATAAAATAGAATCTTGATCCCCCGAAATCCCAAGATACTCTCAACTCTGATTTTTAAGTGTCAAGTAAATTTTATTTTTATATTTATTCGTATTCTGTGCAACTTTAATTTGTGCTTTATTTTACAAAAACCTTAAAAATCAATTGTGTGGATAATTAAATTTTAATATGCCGGTACTTTGAACACAGTCCCTGTGGAGAACGATAATCTTTTATATTACGCGACATAACCCGTGCGCTTGCCGGCCCTGTCACGGATGCATGTGTATGTGTGAATAAGGATGAACTTTATGTAGTATGTAAGTGAGAGTGTGTTATTGATATTATCCCAATTTGTATGGCCTTTGTTTAATCTAAATGCGACCGAGTGAACGTAAGTGTGCGTACTGACACTGATACCGAGTCATTGACTGTCATTTTATATGTAAAAGCTCACCCCTACTGTGGCTACATTTTTCAGTGAATATCTCTCGGAATGAAGGATGAAGAAGGAGTTGAGTACAGAGCGGAGCATCCGAGCGCTGTTGAATATATGTGTATACGTATATACTGTGTATAAGGTCTTGTTACGCCTTGGCCGGCTCATATTTTGGTTTTAGCCTTTATATCAGAACTTGAACACTTTCGGGTGAAAAGAACATGATGATGCGTTTGTAATTATTTAAATACATCCTTATATATATATATTGTGTGTTTATCTTACGCTATGAGTGATGTCCGAGTGATAAATATGGGTGTACAGGTATACTTCCGAGCGTATGAGGTCGGTGTGACTATGGGTAGAAGTGGAGCTAAGTTGTTGTTGGGGAAAGCGAGATAGGGAGATTTTCCGAGTGATGAGGAGTCGGGTAGCACCGAGTGAGTGAGGACATATAGCCTGGAGCGGGAATTGGTTTGAATTCTTTAAGTGATATCTATGAGATTTTCCGAGTGGAGATTAATCAACAATTTCCGATTGAGAATCCGCCGAGTGAGAGTTCACCGACTAGGGAACGACACCTAAGACTCTAAGTGGGCCCATAGTAATAAATTAGTAAGTAGCTAGAGAGCCCGAGCGCGCCTTGACTTAGTGGGAAAATCAGAGTAGGAAATATTATGGACACCAAGTGAAAAGTGAGTGAAATGTCCCGAGTGGCGTGATGGGCATGAAAGTTATTCCGAGTGAGAAGTCTCCATGGATTCTGAGTGAGCGGCTTTGGGGATCATTTTCGGGTTGCCAATATATATATATACATAATCCGATCGAGTGAAGCCATGGAGTGTGATAGGCTGTCTGGATGAAACTAGTATGTATTAGGGTCAATCTGAGTGAATTTAGAAATGGACCTCCCCGAGTGAACCATACGTATAAAATCCGAGTGGGGAAAATACCGAGTGGAGTGACTGAATGCCGAGTGTAGTTTCGCTTAAGCGCTTCCCCTTTTGCTGTGCATTGCCCATTTCCCTTGTCTTTTTCCCCTCCTTTTTCCTTGTTGCGCCCGGTTTTGTTATTCGAGCAGATTATGTATGGTTTATTAACTTTAGAATTTGAAAAAAAAATTTCCCTGTTGGTTTAATTTATTTAATTAAAAATTAGGGTGTTACAAAGGAAGCTCTTTTAATTCCAGCTTCTGAATTTCCTTATCTTGTTCTTCAGGAAAGCTTTCAATTGATTCTCCATTGCCTGAGATTATTTTCCAGCATCAAGACTCTTGAGAATATCATTAACTTCATTAACTTCTGCCTCATTAAAATTTTCAATCGCACCTACTAAAACTTTTTTAAGAGTACTTGAACCTTACACTTTCTTGAACTCCTGTTGAATGACTTCATCCTCCACATCTATTCTGAAACAACGTTGCTTATCCACCAGATAATTCATTGCCTCAAAAACATTAAAATTTACTTCTTCATCTTGTACTCTCACCTTTAACTTTCCATCATCCACATCTATGATGACTTTGGCAGTTTTCATAAATGGTCTCCCTAGGATTAGAGGAACTTTAGAGTCTTCCTCCATTTCTATAATAACAAAATCCACAGGGAACATAAATTTATCCACTTTCACCAAAACATCTTCTGCAACACCATAAGGAAATTTCATCGATCGGTCAGCCAATTGCAAAGTCATTCTCGTTGGCCTTATTTCTAGATCTCCAATCCTTTTTTAGCATGGATAATGGCATCAAATTGATACTGGCACCAAGATCTAATGAAGATTTTCCCACTGGCAGATTACTAATGGTAATAGGAATTGTAAAACTCCCTGGATCCTTGGTCTTCTGAGTCAATGCCTTTTGGATGATAGCACTGCACCCAGCCTCCAACTCAATCATTTCCTCTGAAAATCTCTTCTCCTTTGTCAATAAATCCTTCATAAACTTTGCATAAGTAGGCATTTGCTCCATAGCTTCCATGAATGGGACGTTAATCTGCAACCTCTTGAAAATATCCATAAACTTAGAAAACTATCTTTCTTTATCACGCTTTGAATGATTCTTCGAATAAGGCATACTCTTTAGTTGTGGTAACTGTTCTTCAGCTTTAGCCTTGCCTTTCTCCATCTCACTTTTTTATTTTTCTCTTCTTTATTTTTTAACTACTTACATTTTCTCTCTATTTATTCTCACTCTCTACAAGATCGTTTTCTTTTTCTTTTGATAACTCTTGCTTTTTCTCTTCTTTCTCTCAAAATTTCTTCCTTCTCTTTTTTGTTTGAACTAAGCTCAACTCCTACTTTCCTTCCACTGTGTGTAATCACAACTTTGTATTGCTCTTTTGGATTTGGCTCAGTGTTTGCTCCATACTAAGGTCTTTTTTGTTCAGCCATCTGGCGGGCTAGTTATCCCACCTGAGTCTCTAAATTTTAATAGAAGCCTCAGTATTCTTTTGATTTGTCAAAGAAGCCTGCATGAATTTCTCCAAGGTATCTTCCAATTTTGTAGTTTTCTCCATCAACAAAGGAAAATTGGAAGAACTTGGCTCCTGCTTCCATCCTTGCCTTTGATTTTGATTATTTCTCCAGCCACGAAATGATGGGTTAGAAAAATTAGAATTAAAGTTACCAGACCTACCTTGGTTGTTCATGTAATGCACAGCTTCTTCTTGTGATCCACAATAACCATTTGGATGGTCACCTCCATTGAAATCATATCTTGTAGGTATTTGTTGCTGTATTAGTTGTGATGATTGAACTACATGTAATTGCTGTGGAAGTTTAGCCATTTGTTAGGTCAGAGCTTTTATCTGTTGAGTCAAAATCTTATTTTGAGCTAAGATAGCATTAGATGTATTCGAATCAAGGATTCCTTTTCTTTGGACTTGCTGACGATTATGCTGGGCTTGATAATCTGTTAAATATAAAGCCTCGATTATCCTTGTAGCTTGATCAGCATCCACAGTCATCATTGTGCGACCAGCGACAGCATCCAATATCATTTTTGTATCTTCTCGAAGTCCATTGTAGAAGATATTCAATTGTGTAATATCTTCAAAACCATGGTTCGGGAATTTGCGAAGCAGTGATTTGAACCGATCCCATGCTTCACAAAATGGTTCCTCAGGTCCTTGACGAAAAGTTGATATATCTGATTTAGCTTTAATGAATCTTGAAGGTGGAAAGAAACAAAACAGAAACTTTTCTTCCACATTGGACCAACTGTTTAAGCTTTAATTTAGGTGTGAGTGCAAGTATTCCTTAGCTTTGCCAGCTAGAGAAAATGGGAATAGGCTGACAGGGCCCGCAAGCGCACGGGTTATGTCGCGTAATATAAAAGATTATCGTTCTCCACAGGGACTGTTTTCAAAGTACCGGCATATCAAAATTTGATTATCCACACAATTCTCTTTCAATTTTTGGTATTTGTGAAAAATAAAAATTAACAGTAAAAAATTTTACCTTACAGTAAAAATAAAAATTTACCGTGGGTGAAAAACAGAGTTGAGGCTATCTTGGGATTCCGGGGGGTTAAGATATTATTCTACGTTGACAATTTCAACTTTTTATAAACAAAAATCAAATTAAGTTTTCCAAGGCGAATTTTCCAAAAGCCAATTAATATTTTCCTCTCGGATTCCTATTAATGTACCTAACTTACAGAAAGCGCTGCTTAATCCTAAGAAAGGCCCATTATCGTTTTATGAAAATCCCGTTTTTACTTCCTCAAAAGAATTTTGATTACTTTCACGGTTTTATCGAGGTCACAAAAAGCATCTTAAAAATCTTAGGTTTAGTTCAAAGCTTTCCGGTAAAAATAAATCTCTCGATTTTATTAATTACCTAAACTTACTAATATACCCGTAAGTACATAGTTTTACCATTTAGGCTCTTGTTAGGAATCACTAAAAGCATTAAGTAAAATTTGAACTAAATGGAAAACAGAAATTTATTTACTTTTAAGTCAAAATAACATCAACGTAAAATATTATCGTACCCCCGTTTTCCCAAGATAAAAATTTAGTTACACATGATACAGTATAAATTCATACATATAATGAAAAGGAAATACAACATACAATTCATGGTAAATAAAACTTACGGGGTTCTCCAAAAGCCCAGTAAATTTTCCACCGTAAATCTTTGTTCCGGATCCCTCCACCGTATACAAATTTAACCGCTCAATTTCACTGTCCTCTCGATTCTTATTCCACAAAATAAAAATACAATACAAAGAAATAAAATTCCACACTACGCACACATACTATATTTTTCTTTTTTCTGACTCACTAATCTCTCCTCAAAATTCTCACTGCTACTGTCCGGTTCCCTCCAAATTTCTTGTGCCTCTGCTCACTGCAAAAACTGACTGACCTCTGTATTTTCTGCTGAACATTCCATTTATACTGCTGCAGGTAAGAATATTTTATTCTTTCTTCCAAGGCCAGCTATCTCACTTTGTTTCCTCTTTTTCGTTGGCAATGCTAAAGCAGATGGGAACCCATTCTCTATAATGTATTAAATTCCTATCAGCCCATGAAAACATGAATTCTTCTCAATTCTTTGTAGCCTTTCACGTTAATATTTGGTCACCATTTAGTATCTAAAATGCTTGTTGTTTTGTTGTTCCATTTACTTTGCCACCAACTAGCCCATTCATGTGAATTATTGTCAATTTTCCCTTGCTGTTTGCTGTCTTGTCATTGCTGTTTGCTGTCAGCTCCCTTGCTGTTTTGTCATTGCTGTTTGCTTTTTATGTTGCACAAACAGCCAGCATTTCACGTGAATAATTGGCATTTATTTAAATGTTTCCTTTTCTGGTCAGCCTTTCCAATGAATGATACATGTATATGGAATCATGGATGAATGAATGATACATCATTTTTGTCCTTTTGCTAATGTCTTGGAACCTATTCATGTTAATTTATGGCTGTTCGGTTGTCCCATTTTGTTGCTTTTCCTTCCATTTTGTTGTTCCATTACTGCACAAAGTTCATTTCACGTTACTTTACATTGTGAGCTGTACCAAATAATAGATAAAATATGCAAGGGAACATGTGAACATTCTTTGACCATTCAAAGCTTTAAACAAATGAATAAAAAATTTGAAAGGATGCCATCAGCTTGCTTTTACGTTGGAATCATTCAGCTATGCATTTCACTTTCATTTCATGCTTCAATTAGGAATAGATTCAAGCTTTCATGATGTATCAAGCTGCACAAAAAAAAAAACGTTAATTCCTTGTCCAATGAGAAGCTAATTTACGTGAAAATGCTAAGGAGGATTTATTGAATTAATTTGATTTTTGCATTTTAAGAGAAACAATCACTTCAATTAATTTAAATGGAATATATATAAAAATTTATTTAATAGAAATGGGATTATGATTTAAGTTCTTGAAAATTTTGAAGTACCAAATTTTAGCACTAATCCATAATTATTCCAATTCTAAAAAAAATACTTTTTTAATATTCCATTTAAATTAATTCATACAAAATACAACACTTAAACAGAAACAGTAAAAAGAAAACAAAAATTACAAAAATTGGACAAAATGACACAGTAAACATTTTATTTTAAACAAATTAAACAGTGAAAAATAGTGTTTTAAAAACACTTATCATAGGCGAAGGTATGTTGATTCCAAGTCTTCCTGCTCAAAGCCCGTACTACCAACTAACTCATAGAAAGTTGCCAAATGAGTGTAAGGATCTTCATTCGACATTCCTGTGAACTGATGAGCACTAATCAAACTGAGGAATGCTGGTTTCATCTCCAAGGCTCTAGCTTACGGATTGCAATACTTGAAAAATATCTAGGCCCTTATTGATGTGCATAATCACCCAATGTATGCCTTGGTGGTGGTGGATTATTTTGTTGTCTCTCCATATTTTGTGTTTCTTGTTTTGGAGATATTTCTAATGAGAGGGGTCAAGAAGAAGATTGCACTTTCTCCTGCTGTTACTGTTTCTTTGCTTTTCCTTTAGCTTTTCTCAGATACCTTTCTAACTCTGGATCCGATTGAAACTGATGTTTGGATCCCTGACTTCTTAAGATCATCAGCAAAGCTAGCACAACAAGGTTATTATACAAAAAGATCTAATAGCAACTATTATCCATAAATATACAATATTCATAACACCAAATAGTTCAAAATCAAACTAAACACATCGATTCCCCAGAAACAGCGCCAAAAACTTCTTGTCAAATCAAGTGATTATCAGTTTTAATGACAATGGTGGCAATTGGACAACTGTTGTGTAGTATATGTTTATAAAAATAGATGTCGTTACACTAGGAGATTGTTGTTAAAATAATATTGAACTATTCCGATTGAAATGAGAAATCTTTTTCATAAGTTGTTGGATTTGTAGACATGAATAAAAGTACACATGAACAATAACAAAGAAAATATCAGGAAATAACAGATCATAAAAGTTGGGATTAGAGTTCACCTTTCTCACCCTTCGACACACGGTATATATTCAAATAAACAGTTTTTCAAACTATTTTTTTCTTTACGCCACAATTAAAGTCATTCGTATCGATTCCTCGATTACGAAATTCATATGGTTTAGAAGATGTCAATGCCTTGATCATTTTCGAATCCATTCTAGCATTAAACATGATTGTATCAATGTTTATTCCCTCGATTATTATTCCTAATAATCAACATTACAAGTTTTCCACTTAGATCAGTTTTCGAAAGCTATTTTCCAATAACGAATGAAAACTAAAAAAAATCAGGAAACCATTGATCAGATGGCTTTAAGCAATAAGCATAAAATGGAAAACCAAGAATCATAGAATTAAGTTACCGAATATATAAATCTATAACACATGTTTATCAGGTTCGATTAGGTTACATCCAATTCAAAGGAAGAGAAATTAGCTACTCATGGTAGCGATAATCACTAAACAACCCTAGAAGAAAAAAAGAAAACCAAACAAGATGAATGCTCTAATATATTCTTCTTCCCCTTCTTTCGTGTGTAACTCCTGTTAAAAATATTTTTAGATTCTTTGTATACTGGTCAACTCGCTCAAATGAATTAAGGTGTCGCTTGAGCGAACAGCTTGCTTCAATTCGAAGAAACGTCTTTGTCTTGCTTGACCTGGTTGTAGAATTCGCTCAAGAGAGATAATTCACTTGAGCGAAGCCTGAGTATGCTTGTTCCCTTGTTCTTGCTTCACTTGCTTCTTGTCCTATTTAGCTTGAGCGAATTCCCAATAAAATCATTATGGAAGAAATTCACTTGGGCGGATATGTCTCGCTCAAGCAAATTAGTGTTTCAAGCTCTCTGCCTGAAACTCGCTGCTATTATTTGATGTCACGCTTAAGCGAAAACTCCTTCTTCTGCTCTCTGGTTATATTTTGCTTAAGTGATAGAAATTCACTTGAGTGATGTTGGCATTGAAATCATTCTGGACCATTTTCGCTTGGGCAAACTAATTCTCGCCCCAAGTGAAATACACACCTGATACTTCTTTAAAGTCCTTAATTGCACTCGCTTAAGCGGATGAGGGAATGGTTGTAGCGAATGATTTCCTTAAGCTAATGTATGACTCGCTTGAGCGAATTATGAAATTTTTCCCTTTAACTTGGGGAATTTAAATGAAGCTTATTCTTTTCTTTTCTTTTCTTTTTTCTTTTCCTTCTTCTTCCATACCTGAAATTCGATCAAAAGTGGGATTTGGAAGTACCTTTTTACATGTTTACATATACAATGCTTGGATTTCAAATTATCCTAAATTTAACTTGCAAAATAACCCAAACACTATATAATACATTCATATAATGCCCAATTAACATCAAAAGTATATACAATTTGGACACTTATCACCAAGCTGCCCCTGGACATAAAGTTTGCGTACTAGAGCGACTGGACCTCACCAAGTCCCCCATATCAGATCATAGGGTACTAAGGACTCACAAGTCTTACTCATCATGGATCCATCTCATATCATCATATCATAATGGGACTTGGCTCTCCATGACCATAGTTACATTCCGTCATTTAGTCAAAGTACACCAGGCTTGCATCGCCTCACCTGGCTTTAAGCACGACTCTAATGCCATTGGGTTTCCGTCCTGATTGTACTCCCAAGATTCTCCTTGGAGATCGAACGTGAATGTCCTATATACTCTAGTTTCCACAAGATACAAATCATGCATGTCTTATGCATATTCTTTTATTTTCCATCATACTCGTCATCGGTAAGGTCCCCCCAACAACCACTTTTATTCTTAACATTGGGTTTATTTTATATCATCCTTTAAATCTATTTCAATTATCCTTTAGAGAAAATAAGTCTAGTTAGGGAATTATCCTAAGTCACTTGTGGTATAATTTTGACGATATTAAGGTAAGACTTTTCTAAGGATATGGGTTGTTCTGGCTGTGTAGGTGTGTACTTAGTTCCTACTGGTTGTTGGCTGGCTGTCTAATTATTTACCAACACCTTCTTTAACTATTACTCAAATCATAATATATCACATCCAACAATTAAGAATGAAAAGGGAGTTGAGTATTCATATTTGTCATTTGTTGGGGTAGTAACTTGTGTAACACCCTTGGTTAACTAAGATAATCCCTTCTACTAGATTATCTTGATCAACTAAGAGATTACGAGTTTTAGAAAAAAATGTAGAAGTTTGTTTTATACAAGAAAACTTGGTGGAACAGATACATCTTTTATACGACATAGTCATATACAACTCATGGTAGTAAATAGTAAACTGTACATGCTGAAGGTAAAAGGGCATGCAGACTCCCGTAAAAGAAAAGAAAACCACATATCCTAATCATCCTTAGTCCAAGAACAGTTTGGTTGGTCATCGATGCAAAGTCCATGTTGATCTCTATAGTGTCGGGTGTATGGTTTAATTGGAGGTCTGGAAAAAGAGTGTAAGGGTGAGTCTCTACTTCCACACAACCATTGGAGAGTTGTTATCACTAACATCTCTCCAACATAATCCAAATAGGCTCACATACCATATTTATCTTTCTTATGAGTCCCTAATTAGTTCATTCTAAGTTATCTATCCCTACTTAGTCTCACCCAATCGTCCCTGAATAACTCTTTGTTCTCCCCCTCACCACTAACTATTACATATACAGTTACTAATTCAATCACAAATAATTTCAATCCACATAGATAAGATAATGCAATGCATGAATTCATTTCATTTAATTCAATCTTTTTTTAGCTATCATGATACATGTGGCTCTATCTCCTTCTCATCAATCCCACCTTATCTCCCTTCCCACTAGAGCGACCAGAGCTCACCTTATTCTAGTTTTCATAAAAGGGTAAGGACATACAACCCCATCATCACAATGAATCCAATCACATCTCATTTAAATGGGCACTCCACGATCATTGTAACACTCGCTCTGAGTTGAAGCATACTCCCGAGACCTCCCGTAGGGTCGAAACACCGTTGTTCCCCAGTGTACCCCATCACTATGTGCTCCAGGGGATTACTCAATCATTCACCATCTGCCCTTATACTCGATATATGATGCATGTAACACACAATTACATTTTCACTAGTCATTGGTAGGATCCTTTCAATGACTCCATTTAATTTTTAATATCGGGTTTGTTTCGTAAAATCCTCGATTAAATAGTTTTCTTTTATTACTCTTTTCGTATTTTCTTAAATCACAACACACCGCACCTGATAATTAGGAATGAAATGAGTTCTGAACATCCATAAAACTTTGGGGTAATACTGGCACCGCAGCACCTATCATTACATTGCATCTAATCCCAATTATTTCATTATTTCCACAAACTCAGTCACCTTGGGGCCCTTACCGAGACATATCCTCATTTTTCTTTTCTTGCTTTTATTTTAACTGATCCATCTCAATAGAACTCATTTAATGCATCATGCAAGTCCCATTTATTTACCAAACTATTTATTTTATTAGTTCATGATATTCCTTAAGTATTTTTACCACATCACGTTCCACACACATTTCATCATACCACCCTCATCATGTATTTCATCACATATATCCATCTTATAACTCACATATATTCATCCACTACACAATCGCATAGCAGTCATCATACACAACATTCATTATACAAGCAGCACATAACAATTATTGTACATTTATCATATAACAGTCATCATACATTTTAACACACTCATGGAGTTCAACATAGTAATAGGATCATGTATTTTGACACAGATACACTTATAAATGCACTCACGTAGATGAATCAAGTGCCTATTACTCACCTAATGGATATACTTATTAGCCTATTTGTCTAGATCATAGACTGTCAATCAATCCTATTAGTAGTAAGTTTATATTTCTTATTTATCATCTAGAATTTATCTTTGTTCACTAATATAACTACTAAGTATATACTATCACGTAGATGAACTTGGCTCGTTTAGAGTATACTTTTACTCGGTTATTATATCGCATGGGTATATTTATCGATCATACTAGCTTGTTTATCCAGTCTGAGGCTTGTAATTATATTAATCTTACTTCAGCGAGACTAGTTCTAACCGATCATTAATTTCTAATAATGCCTAGTTATGGATTGCTTTAAAAATTTATAAAAACCGTGTAGGTATACATATACACATTTTTCTTTCTAAGGTTAAATTTATTACTAAGATTCTAAAATTAACTTAGCCTTCCCTGAAATAGCAATTTATACTATTGTCCCTAAATTCACTTTTAACTGACTATAACTTAGTTTGTCTTGATATTATTGATGGATCATTATTTATTTCTACTATGACCACTACTTTTATTAATGACTTGCAGTTTACTTATCCCTTGGTTCTACCTCATAATTTTTGATTTATCAAATTATCATTATATCTAGTTTAACCTCATTTCTGACTTGATTAACAATTGTGCCTAACTCATTTTATATATCTATATTATCTATAATATGTTCTATTCTATTCACTTCCTTTTAGCTCTTGAGATAAACTATTCATGTTAATTATATTCAGTAGTTATGAGTTCCTTATTTCATCCCTTTTAGCTTACTAATTACTTCCCTTGTTAGATTAACTTAAAAGTTCAAGCTACATTTAAATTATCGTCCTCATGTTAATTATATTCAGTAGTTATGAGTTCCTTATTTAATCCCTTTTAGTTTACTAATTACGTCCCTTGTTAGGTTAACTTAAAAGTCCATGCTACATTTAAATTATCATCATCATTTACTAAGTGCTTATTCTAGTTATTTCTTGGCTCCTTTGATTACTAAGTACCCATCTACAAAATTTTGTTACTAACTCTAAGTTATCAACTGCTTTTATTATGAATCCAATTCCCTTGTTATAGTTCCTAGTTACTACCTTAAGACCTATTTAATGTCCTTAAACAATTATGCCATGTACCTGACTTATAATAAAAGGATTCACTTCATCAAGTTAATTCTCATTATCAATTCCTTTTATCTCCTATCGCCTTTAATTACTACTTTAAAATTTATCTAATAGTCTAAAATCATGAACTTTTCTTTATAAGTTATTTAGATTTCCCCATTTCTCTAATAGTTCATGAAGACTTACTAAATTTTATTATTATTTCTTTATCAATTTTATTTTAAGTCTTCTTGTATACAATCACAACTTCCTAAACTATACTTAATAATCAATAATATATTTTTCTTGAAAAATATACTTTAAAATTTCTATTTCTTCTATTTCTAATATATATTACTTGAAATTCATTATTTTTAATCTTTTTTTTCCATTTATTTCCTTCTACCAAAAATTTCTTTTTATTTTATAAAAACTCGTTTGTTAATTTTTTCAAAATATTGTTGGCACTACAAAATTCCGAAACAAAGCATTATTGCATTTAAATTAGTAAAATGTCTTATTTTGCATAATTTGGTCAATTTACTCGTAGAACTTTGGTCGGTTAATTTAATTAAATAAGTGGGACTTTCTAGATAAATATAATAATTACATAAAATAATCAGAAATTTATAAATAATTACAACCATATCGAATGATTAACCGTGCCCGTACTATGAACCTAAATTTTGATATTTTTCGTAGTAACTTTAATTTAGAGAAAATTTTAATAGAACTTACGAGCTTCGAGACACATTTTACAAAATTTTACCAGAACGCTTGAAACGTAAATTAAACTCATAATTGTCAACGATATCGATAAATCGTGTATTCCTAATCTAACTGTCGGATCGTCGTGAAATTTGAAGGGGTTATTCCCGAATACTAAAGGCATGATATTGAGCAGTTTATATCAAATAACAATGAAGCGAGACCCCCTTACCGTATGAAACCGTGGCTGTCTGAGAAAGGAGGAGGTTTTGAGGCTTCGATCATTGCCTGCTTCGTCCCGATCGCCCTCGATCACGCTTGATCGTGCCCGAAACCTTAGAATATCAACATGCATGAGCCAAGAGAAGGAGGATCAATCACAGTCAGAAAAGAGAGACTAAGGATAGCTATGAAATTGAAGAAGAAAATTAAAGAATCGATCGTTGAAAACTCATCGATCATTTGATACCTTGCGCTGATCGCTTTCGATCACTCCCAGATCATTTAAAAATTAACATGTATCTACAAAGAGAGAGAGATGGGTCATGACCTTGAGTAAAACAACAAGGATACCACATGCAAAGTACCGGATGTTGAGATGAATCAAAGAAAACTAAGGGTTCAAGAGATGGAGTAGCTAGGTGGCAAATTTTGTGGCTACGAATTTAGAAAAATGGAGAAATGGTGGAGAGCTAGGTGGAGTAGCTACAATGATACTTCTTGATGATAAAATTAAAGCAAATGGATGGCTAAAAATTAAGGGGTTGGTTGTAGGTTTGATGGGAAGTGAAGGGAGAAGAAGTGAATTCATGAAGTGGTGGCTTTGGTGGTTTGGCCATGAGGAGATGGTGGTTGTGGTGGCTTGGAGTGGCAGAATGGTGGCTAAAATGGGAAAGGAGAGTGGCTGTAATATAAAGTTTGCTTACTGGGTTAGAAGAGGTGCATTGCCATGAGAAGAGAAGAGATTTAGTGGAAGTGGTAAAAATTATCATGCTTTTAGTGAAATAATGATAGAATTAATTGAAGAAAAGTTGGGTTTGGAATTGTGCCATAATAGTGAATCTGAGATGAATGGAATTCTAAATTGGAATTCTGAAGTTAAGGGGTAATGTGACAAGATATGCATGGCATGGTATAAGGTCATGGTGGCATGATCATGTAATCTAATGAAGGCCACTTGGAGAGTAAGCAAAGTGAGCTTGCTAAGGAAGGAGTTAGTCATGAGTTGCCACACCAGGGGGAACATGGCAGGCTATGGTAAGATGTGAAGGGGCAGGTGTCGTACGATGGTGGTGCCAAAAAAATAATTTAGGGTACCAAAAATCGGATACCTGACAAGTAACTAGTTCCCTTTTCAGAGGCTATTTAAAATAAATATACAATAATTTGTAGAGTAGGAATATAGAAAAGTGATCAACATAAAGATTGTAGATTTTTAATTCCTCTTCAATTTGATATATCATACATGAAACTCTAAGGTTGGTAGCTTGAGTTATGCCTGAACCAAGGTAAAGTGCTCCCGGAGCTCTCAAAATAAAAATAGCTGGAATACGGGATTTGTGGAGGCCAGAGCTTTAGGAATTTGGTTTCGAGCCCTTGATAAAACTTGTTGAAATTTTTGATACAAAACCATAGGAAAAAGAAAGAAGTGATTCCAATACCGTATGGGGAATATATACATTTGTTTCTAAAATAGTGCAGAGTAGTCATGAAATTGGAACATATGAGGAAAGAACATGAAAACTATACTAATTGGGGCAAATTTAGGCTTCGAGGTCTGCATAAAAGTTGTAGAAAATTTTGTTATGGAAATTATGAGACTGGGTTTTCGTAAATCAGAGGTTGTATGAAAACGTTATGATTTTTTGAATGAACCATGCGTAGATTAAAGGAATTAAATAATGAATTTTCAGACTACAAATACTTGACTCTCAATTTTGGGAATGACAGAGTTTGAATCGGGGTTTGGGGTTAGAAATAGAGATTATAGCTCTCTTCGTAACAAAGAAATTTGGACCAGAATCATTCGATTCTAAGGTCGTATGCAAAAGTTAGACCCAAAACACTAAAGGTGCTCAAGCCGGATTTGGGGAATCAAATTGAATTAATCTTTTCTTTGGAAAACAGGGTGGATAGGGCCCAAATTAGGATTCGGTCCCTTTAGGAAAAGTTCCTAAAACATCAAAATGGTTCATCAGGGACTGGCCATGCTATAATCGAAGATCCCAGAGTGTACGCACGATCAAAACACTTGAGGTATGTCGAGCTCGCTAGACCGAGCCTGTCATCCCTGATTTACCACAAGAGGGTCCTAACAAGACTAGTTTCCGTATTGGATCACTAGTCTTGGACTGAAATACCGGGATTGAATCATTCACTGGATCCTATAATTCAAATCTAGGAATTTGATAATATTTTATTATTAAACATAATTATTAATTAAATAAATAATTTAAACATATATAATTTCGAGATCAATAATTAAATAACTAAAAATAAAATATTATTATAAATATTTATGTATTTTTGAAATTATTAATTAAATATATAATATTAATATTAAATTTGAATATTAATTATTAAGTACTCAATTAATTATTATATGTTAAAATATTACTAGGGAATAATCATCAACTAATTGATACTTAATTAAACAAAATAATCATCATTTATATATTATCTCTAATCAAATAGGGTTATTAAACGTTATTATTATTATTATCCTCTTATCTCAGCCTCTCTCACTCATTATTATGTGTGTTTATTATTCTTTTAATTTTTGCATCTCTCTCAGTTAGGTTTTTCTCGTTATTTATATTCTCTCCATACTCTTGTATCTTACATTTAATATCTTATTTGACTTCTTTTCTCTCTATTTTCTCATGTTAGAATAATTCAGGGAGCAGGCCAAAGCCTCAAGCTTTCTACAGAAAGCTTAGCAGGACACTCTCAGGATTCTTGAGAGTCTGGGATCTTGTCCTAAAACTTAAGGCTGTTACAGCCTATGTCTCAATGCATCATCATGTCATCGGATCCATTCCATCATCATACCATTTTCATATCATACCAAGATCCCTACCAAGACACATTCTCGTTTTTTATTCTTTATATAATGATTTATCAATGCATCTCAACACAATATATTCATTCTCATCATATCTATTTTATCAAGCCATTCCAACAATTTCATATATGCATATAATTCATCTAATACATGTATACCAACACGTAAATCTACCCAGTTCAGTCAAACACACAACACTTTATGCAAACAACATACTTATCAGGTATACACATTAGTTTATCTAGTCAGTACCAATGATATAGTCGTAGTTATTTATTTTAGTAAAACTTATTATAAAATATATTTATAAATGTGTTTTATTATTATATATATATATATATCCTTTCTTGTTTTATAATTTACTAATTATTCCTAAACACTAACAAATACCTGTTTATTAAATAATTCATAATAAGTAATATATATGTATATATATACACACACATACAACCGTGTAATAAGTATATTTATTTTTTCTTGGAATATATTTTACTTACCAATTATTTCTAGATAGGAGGAGTTATGGCTTACTAAATACTCATCACTATACAATTATTTTTATATGTAAAACCATGTATATATAGTTATATATACACACATATATATACACCCATTTTTCTTTTGAAAGAGTAATTTATTCACAAAACTCCCTTTTAGTGTAATTAGTAAAATTTAATCATAATTAGTAATATGGTGCCATTATTCCTATTTCTGTCTAAAATTAGTATGAAATTTCCATTTGGAGTTCTAGTTAAGTAAAACTTAGTTTAATTATCTGGATTTATATTCATCATTAATCAATTGCCTCGTAGACCGCATTTCACCATTGCTACTAGTCTTAACTAAAACCATCATGTATGCCTCCCTTTGCATCTAAGTTTCTTTATATAAGTACCTACACAACTAACATATTTATATTCTATTCTTATAAAAATTAGATTTTATAAAAAAGAAAACATTTGTCCCTAATATAAGCACATTTTCTTAGTTAGCTCATTATTAGTTGATAACTATACCAAGATTTAAAAATGTCTAAATTTTATATTTATTAGTAAAATGCCTTTAATGCTTAAAATAGATCATTTCCTTTAATTTTTTATTACTATAACTAATTATTATTTTTCCTGATCATTTCTTCTAACTTATTATTTGTTTCTTTTATTAAATTCCTTTTAAATTTATAAAACTCATATGATAATCCCTTTAAATAGACGGCGTTGCAAATTTAAAATAAACATGAAATAAAACGTAATCGGGTGCAAATTGGCAAAATTTCTCAAAACGCATGATTTCTTCAAGGGCACTCTAAAACCTTAGAGCGGATGAATTATTCCAATTAGCCGGGCTTACCAGAAAAATTACAAACATACAAATAAAATTAATAATTAATTACAGACCAAATTTAAAAATACTACCGAGTCCTCAATAAATTTTGGTAACTGCCGAATCGTTGCAACGAGGTCCCAAACTTTGGTAACAATTAAAAAGGTATATGATTTTCGATGCGCGCTTCACGATAAATGATAAAAATTTATACATACACTTAAAAATAATTATAAAATCACCAAAGAAAATAAAAAATGGTGTAACTTAAAATTGGACCATCGAATCACAATGAAACTTGAAAAGGTTATCCCCGGAAACCATAGAAACAATATAGGACAGTCAAAAATTAAATCCAACAAAGAGAGACTCCCCTTACCCATAGGCAGCTCACGAATTTTGAAGGGGAAGAAGGAACTGAGTGCCAAAAATTCATTGATCACCAAATACTTCTCATCGATCATTCCCGAAGTAAAGGCTAAGCAGAAGCAGAAGCAGCCCTGCACTATTCGTGGAGAAACAGCCCTGCACTATTCGTGGAGGGCAGTAGCGTTCAAGTAAAGGCTAAGCGAGTGGAAGCGTTGAGTGAAGCAGCAAGGAAGAGAACCAACACCCAAGCAGAAAAGTCTCTCGGAGTCTCATAATTGGTAGGGGGAGTACCTTACATGTTAAATGCATGGGTTATGAATGCGTTTCGAGTGTTGATAATGGTGATTCTGTATCCTGTTGTATGATATGCTTGCATGTGGAGTACCCGAGTGTAAGATAAGTAAGAGTGAATGTTGCATGTTATTACCGTCCTTGAAGATGCATGTGTTGATTAAGTCCTGACACTATTGTATACCGATTGCATATTATGTTGTGTTGATTAGAATGCTTTGTTGAATCCGTTCATATTCATATGGATGCATACGTTGATTAAGTCCTGACACTGTTGTATACCGATTGCATATTATGTTGTACTGATTGGAATACTTGTTTGAACCTGTTGATCTTCATATGGATGCATGTGTTGAGTAAGTTCTGATACTGCTATATACCGAGTGCATGTTATGCTTGAGTTGATGAGAATGCTGTTAGAAGCTTGATATTGATTGACACCGATTGCATTGGGCTCATGTGTTGCTAATAGAGCTATGATGATGATTGCATGGAAGTATGTGTGTGTTAAATTAATATGTAGAATTCAGGAAATGCGTATTACCGACTGCATGCGAAATATGTATAACTGAGTGAAGGTTGTGTGCATGAATTCTACGTTATGTGATGAATCCGCATGTGGCGCATGGGATACGTTATGCTGGGAGCACGTAGTGTGGGACACTACCATCGGTTATTAAGCGTGGGACGCTGTAAAATCCTTGAGTGGGACTCAAGGTAGCCCTTGAGTGGGACTCGGGCTGCCTGTGAACACCTCCGTTGGCGCTGAGAGCGTTGGTGTCACCTGTGGGCAAACGGTTGGGTACCTGTAAAACGGCCAAGCAGCTGGGAGGTGATTTGATAGCGGAGAGCTATGTATAAAAGGGTTGAGAGCCTACATTGCAACGTCTATACCGATACACACGAATGCGAAACCGAGTGAAATACTATGTGCCTATTAACTGTTGATATTGTTTGGAATTGGTTATGCATGCGAAGGTGTTAATGAGATGATGAATGTTTACAACCGAGTGAATTACTCTGTGTGTATTAACTGTTGATATTGTTTGGAATTGATCATGCAGGTGGCAACGTTATTGAAAGGATGAATGTATATAACCGAGTGAATAATCTGTGTTTATATTACTACTGATGTTGTGTAGAATTAATTATGCATGTGATAGTGTTAATGAGATGATATATATATATATATATATACTCATAACCGAGTGCACTATTCCGTGTGCATATGCTGATTGAAATCTGTTCTATGAATGTATGTCATGTATTGGAGAGTTGTGTATATATAGCCGAGTGAGAATTGTGGAATCTGACTGATAAATGTTCAAAAGATGCATTCTAATTCACGGATCTTAATATCATATTACCGATTGTTGTATGTTAATATTATTGAGTTGATGTGTGTAAAGGGCCGAGTGACAACTGATGGATTCCGATCGGTAAGGATCTTGTGTGTGTTCTGGCTGATAGGTATTGCCCTGACTATAATTGTGGCCATCTATAATTGTGCGAATATATATATATTGTTGTATAAATGTGAGGCAACCTGAGTCAATATCTATCATTTAAAATTTAAGATACTCACCCCTGTTATGGCAATTTTCCAGTGAATATCTCTCGTAATGAGGATTGGAGGAGGAGCTGAAATGCCGGGTGAAGTGTTGATTCACTTTGGAATTTTATGACTGTGCATATGCTGTATATAGTGTTTTGAGTTAAGCCTTGGCCGACTAGTGTTTTGTTGTTAGTCTTTTAAACAGAGTTGAATCCCTTGGAATGGGAACATGATGTTGTGGTTGTAAAATTGTGATATACACTTCTATATATATATGCCTATGTTTATGCCATGTTGCATGTCTATCTTATGCTGTGAAATGCCTGGATAATCTTTATATATATGCGCGTTCATATCCCCGAGTGTGTAGGAAATGACATAACTTAACATGAAGAAAGCCAACCTATGGTCTAGAGGGTGAGTTTGTGACTCTGTCACCGAGTGGGAAGGTTCAGACGTTCTGAGTGAGTGAAATCAGATAGACTCGAGTAGGAATTGATGTAGAAGACTGCCCCCAACGACGAGCTGTTAGGATTCAGAGTTGAGAGTCTAGAGATGCTTTCCGAGTGAGAACTACTAGGATTTCTCCCAAGCGTAGGATAATCAACGAACTCCGAGTGAGAATCCGCCGAGTGAAGGTTTTCCGACTGGAGAGTGACACCTTAGACTCTAAGGAGCCCCACTGTAGTAAATGGTTAGTAACAAAAGAATCTGAGTGAGTTTCAACTTAGTAAAATGTTTAGAGTATGGAGATTATGGCTACCGAGTAAAAACCAGGTGAAATACCCTGAGTGACAAAAAGGGCGCTAAGGTTGTTCCGAGTGAAGAGTCCTCATAGATTCTGAGTGAGTAATAGTAGGGACCATCCCCGAGTGGGACTAGTAAGTGCAAGAGCCAAATCCGAGTGAACTGAGATCGGATCCTTCTGAGTGAATTAGGTGCTGGAATCCGAGTGCGGAAATGCCGAGTGTAATGAGCGAATGCCGAGAGAAGCTTTCGCTTGAGCGAGTACGCGTTGCTGCGTGGTTCGCCTAAGCGATTTCCCCTTCTTCCGCTGTCAGCTCCCTGGATCGGTATTATCTCTCTTGTTCTTCTTCTCCTCTCGTTTCTTTGTGCCAAGGCATTCTGATCTTCTTTTTCTTGTGGACAAAAAAAAAATTCCTTTTTTTTACCGTCTATGATTCATTAAATTAGGGTGTTACATTTTGGTATCAGAGCAGACCGAAAGGTCCAAGGCCAAGGTATGCTTACCGAGTGTAAGCGGTTGTGTGCTTTCTGACCGAGTGGTCATCCTGATTGTGATAGTAGTTGAACCTGATTGATATTGACTTGTGGATAGGAGGTTGTTCCCCCTCCTGGTCCGATTGATTATGTAGCATATAGAAATAGTATGATGTGCTAAGTTACTGAACATTAGGCTGAAATTCGATCGGTGGTAAGTGGCTTGGTATACTTATCCTTGAAGGGGTGTTAATTTTAGGATAAGGAATGACGCATCGCCAAAGCATGGAGGCTATAGCCACAGCATTCCAACGCTTTGCAGACGTGTTTGAGAGGCAGGGCCAGCCTTGAGCTGAGGAGGGCCAAGTGCTGGACCGCTTCCTGAAGAGGAAGCCGAGTGAATTTCTAGGTGGACGGAACCCTGAGGCAGCGTTTAAGTGGACTCAGGAGCTGGAAAGAATTTTTGGGGGTCTTCGCTGTACCGAGGCCCAGAAGGTAGAGTGTGCAGTGTACATGCTGCGAGACGAGGCGGAAAACTGGTGGAAGATAGCCAGAAACTGATTTCCTGATGATGATGCTCAGCTGACATGGAACAATTTCAAGACATGCTTCTTGGAGAAGTACTTCCCTGACACAGTAAGGAGTCGGAAGGAGTTGGAGTTTATGGAGTTGAAACAAGGCTCCATGACTGTGGAGGAGTATGCGACCAGATTCGAAGAGTTGTGCCTATTCTACCCACCTTTCCAATAACCGGGGACGGAGAGCTCCAAGTTCCTTAAATTTGAGAATGGATTAAGATCTGATATTAAGAGAGCTTGTAGATACCAAGAGATACGGAGTTTTCCTGCATTGGTAAATAAGTGTAGGATATTTGAGGAGGATGACAAGGCCCATTCGGGCCACAGCAGCAGAGCTAACCATTCTTTGAGGCCCCAGCAATCCCGCTTCAAGAGGCCAAGCAACGTTGGTAGAAACAAATCTTTTTCCAGATTTAGGGGACGGAATCAGTCTGAAAGACGACCAGTGGTAGGAGACGGAAAATGTTTCAAGTGTGGAGGAAATCATTATGCCCGAGACTGCAATAACAATGGTGAAATGGTGTGCTTTCATTGTAATAAAAGGGGACACATCCACCCCGATTGCCCCCAACTCCGTCAAGCAAACACCAGCGTACGTCAAGGAGGTTTCCAAGGGAGAAACTGAGTGAATGATAACCAACGACCGGGCGGCAGAGGCAACAGGGCCAGAGGAAACATAATGCTTGCTTCAAATAACCGAGAGAGGAATACCGACTAACCAGCAGTGGGAAGAGTCTACGCCATCAACGTAGAGGATGCTGCACAAGCAAATGACCTGGTACAATGTAAGTGCTCACTCGGTAGACATACACTTAATGTTGTTTTCGATTCGGGAGCCACCCATTCTTTTATAGCTGATGAGTGTGTAAAGCGTTTAAAGTTACCGACTGTGTTTATGGATCGGACTTTGGAAGTGGCCAATCCGACTGGCCCTAAAGTGTTGACATCGTCAATATGTAGGGATGTGACATTTGTGTTGTGTGATCGGAGTTTCACTTTCGATTTGGTGTGCATACCTTTAAAGGATCTTGATATTGTGCTCGGAATAGATTGGCTTTCAGCCAACAAGGTGTTAGTGGATTGCAGAAACCGAAGGATAATCTTCCCGAGGCAGCACAATGAGGACGACACAGCACAAGGTATAACCCGACTGTTTATGATGCTTTGTCTAACCGAGGGTGAGAGTAAAACCCGAGTGAACGAAATTCCAACTGTCTGTGAATTCCCAGAAGTGTTTCTTGAAGACGTACCGAGTGTCCCTCCCAATAGAGAAGTCGAATTCTCTATAGACCTGATCCCTGGATCTGAGCCAGTCTCCAGTGCACCATACAGAATGTCCCCAACTGAATTGGCCGAGCTGAAGAAGCAAGTAGATGAGTTACTCGGAAAACAATTCATTAGGCCGAGTGTATCACCTTGGGGCGCACCTGTGCTACTTGTTAAGAAGAAGGATGGCAGCATGAGGCTTTGTATAGACTACCAACAGCTAAACAAACTCACGATTAAGAATCGGTACCCGTTGCCCAGAATTGATGACCTCATTGACCAACTGCGTGGAGCCTCAATTTTCTCAAAAATCGACCTGCGATCGGGATACCACCAAATCCGAGTGAAGGAGTCGGATATTCCAAAGACTGCCTTTAGGACTCGGTATGGTCACTACGAGTATGTAGTGATGTCGTTTGGTGTGACAAACGCCCCTGCTGTCTTCATGAATTACATGAACAGCATATTCCACCCGTATTTAGACCAATTCGTAGTTGTTTTTATTGATGACATCCTTGTTTACTCCAAGACTTCCGAGGAGCATGAAGAGCATCTCCGAGCGGTACTTCAAGTGTTGAAGGAGAAGCAGTTGTTTGCAAAGCTTTCGAAATGCGATTTCTGGATGGATAAAATCCATTTCCTCGGACATGTGATTTCCGAGGAAGGTGTCTCGGTGGATCCTTCAAAGGTGGCAGCTATAATGGCATGGGAGAGACCCAAGTCGGTCTCGGAGATAAGGAGATTTATGGGCCTGGCAGGTTATTATAGAAGATTCATTGAAGGTTTTTCTAAGTTGGCCTCGCCACTGACTAAATTGACTCGGAAAAACATTCCCTTCGTATGGAGTCCCGAGTGCGAGAACAGCTTCCGAGAGCTGAAGGACAAGTTGACGACTGCTCCAGTACTAGCATTACCTGACTTGCAAGAGAGCTTTGTGATTTATTGTGATGCATCAGGACTCGGATTAGGATGCGTGCTAATGCAGAAAGACCGGGTGATAGCGTATGCCTCTCGGCAATTGAGACCTCACGAGCAGCATTATCCGACCCACGACTTGGAATTGGCAGCTGTGGTGTTCGCATTGAAAATTTGGAGGCATTACTTGTACGGGTCCAGATTTGAAGTATACAGTGATCACAAGAGCCTTAAATACTTATTTGACCAAAAGGAACTGAACATGAGACAGAGGAGATGGATGGAATTTTTAAAAGATTATGATTTCGAGCTAAAGTACCATCCGGGTAAAGCGAACGTTGTTGCCGACGCGTTGAGTTGGAAATCCCTTCATGTAGCAGTGATGATGGTGAAGGAGGTAGAGCTATTGGAACAGTTCCGAGACATGAACTTACATGTTGACATTTCCTCCTCTCAAAAAATGGCGATCGGCATACTGGGGATTGCCAATGAATTCCTGAAATCCGTGTACGAGCAACAGCAGCCAGATTCCTACTTGGCTGAGATGAAGGAGACTCAGGCCAAAGGTAAGGATTTGTCCTTGACCGAGGGATCAGATGGAATCTTCCGAGTAAGAAATAGAATATACGTGTCGGATGGAGAAGAATTGAGGAGAATGGTGCTTGATGAAGCCCACAAGAGCTTGCTGAGTATCCACCCGGGTACCACGAAGATGTACCATGACCTGAGAACCCAGTTCTGGTGGCCCAGATTAAAAAGGAACGTGGCAGAATATGTGGCTCGGTGCATCACCTGTCAGAAGTCAAAAGTCGAGCACCAGAAGCCGTATGGTGCATTGCAACCCCTGGAGATTCCCGTGTGGAAATGGGACTCAATTGCCATGGACTTTGTCATGGGATTGCCCAAAAACCGAGCAGGCCATGATGCGATATGGGTCATTGTTGACCGACTAACGAAGAGTGCATATTTCCTGCCTATGAATATGAAGAACCTGATGCATAAGTTAGCTCAGATTTATATTCACAAAATTATCTGACTGCATGGTATACTGACTTCCATCGTATTGGATAGGGATCCTAGGTTCACGTCCCGGTTTTGGACTAGTCTACACCAGGAAATGGGTACAAAACTTTGGCTTAGTTCTGCTTACCACCCCCAATCTGATGGGCAATCTGAGCGAACAATCCAGAGCTTAGAGGACTTACTAAGGGCGTGTGTGTTAGAGCACGGTGGGGATTGGGAGCAATACCTTCCCCTGATCGAGTTTACGTACAACAATAGCCACCACAACAGTATTGGTATGGTACCCTACGAAGCACTGTACGATCGAAGATGCTAGACCCCGCTTTGCTGGTCAGAAACGGGTGAGAGTCTGCTATTGGGACCAGAGGTTGTGAAGCAAACTTTAGAGCAGATCCGGGTGATAAGAGAAAAGATGAAGGCGTCTCAAGATAGGCAGAAGAGCTACCATGATAAATGCACCAGACCATTGGAATTTTTAGTCAGAGACAAGGTATTTTTAAGGACTTCACCGAGTAAAGGAGTCGGGCGAGCCTTGAAAAGCAGAAAGTTGAGCCCTCGATACATTGGGCCTTATGAAGTGTTGAAATGAGTCGGCTCCATGGCATACCAAATAGCATTACCTACTCATTTATTTCGATTGCATGACGTGTTTCATGTGTCTCAACTAAGGAAGTACCTGCCAGATTCTACTTACACATTGCCTGATGATGAGGTGGAAATCAAGGAAGATCTAACCACTGCAACTATACCGACTAGGATCGTGGACCAATCGGTAAAGCGATTGAGGAGTAAGAATGTGCAACTGGTTGAAGTGGAATGGCAGCAGAACGGGTATACCTCTTATACCTGGGAGCGCGAGGATGCCATAAGGCAGCAGTACCCCGAGTTGTTTGACCAAGGTGAGTTACCGACTGAATTTTGAGGACAAAATTCTTTTGAAGTGGGGGAGAACTGTAACATCCCAAATTTTTAATAATGTACTGGGTGAATAAAACCATTAAAATAATAATTTCAGAAGGGGGAATTTGTTTATTAATTACCATTAACTCAATTAATCAAAGGGTGTGCTGATTAAAAAGGGTAATTGGCTTTAGTGGGTGCTGATGGGACTGGGTGACGTGAGCAGACTGCTCCTCACGTTTTCCCACCCCACCATTTCTTCCCTCATGCATGTGTTTATAATTGGTCGAAGGTTCCTTGCCTTTCATTCTTCGAAACTCCCTCTGCGATTCCTCTCTTCTTCCTTCTTCTCTTTCTCTCTTGTTCTCCTTCTTCTTCTTTCTTCTTCTCTTCTCCTTCTCTACTCTCTATTCCATTCCCTGTTTCGGAAGCCAAGTGATGGTGCTACAGAGGAGTCAGAGCTCCCTCATATGAGTAGAGGACGAGCGTCGAAGCAGAAGCAGAAACAGCTCTGCACCACTCGTGGAGGGCAGTAGCGTTCAAGTAAAGGCTAAGCGAGTGGAAGCGTTGAGTGAAGCAGCAAGGAAGAGAACCAACACCCAAGCAGAAAAGTCTCTCGGAGTCTCATAATTGGTAGGGGGAGTACCTTACATGTTAAATGCATGGGTTATGAACAGGTTTCGAGTGTTGATAATGGTGATTCTGTATCCTGTTGTATGATATGCTTGCATGTGGAGTACCCGAGTGTAAGATAAGTAAGAGTGAATGTTACATGTTATTACCGTCCTTGAAGATGCATGTGTTGATTAAGTCCTGACACTATTGTATACCGATTGCATGTTATGTTGTGTTGATTGGAATACTTTGTTGAATCCGTTCATATTCATATGGATGCATACGTTGATTAAGTCCTGACACTGTTGTATACCGATTGCATATTATGTTGTACTGATTGGAATACTTGTTTGAACCTGTTGATCTTCATATGGATGCATGTGTTGAGTAAGTTCTGATACTGCTATATACCGAGTGCATGTTATGCTTGAGTTGATGAGAATGCTGTTAGAAGCTTGATATTGATTGACACCGATTGCATTGGGCTCATGTGTTGCTAATAGAGCTATGATGATGATTGCATGGAAGTATGTGTGTGTTAAATTAATATGTAGAATTCAGGAAATGCGTATTACCGACTGCATGTGAAATATGTATAACTGAGTGAAGGTTGTGTGCATGAATTCTACGTTATGTGATGAATCCGCGTGTGGCGCATGGGATGCGTTGTGCTGGGAGCACATAGTGTGGGACACTACCATCGGTTATTAAGCGTGGGACGCTGTAAAATCCTTGAGTGGGACTCAAGGTAGCCCTTGAGTGGGACTCGGGCTGCCTGTGAACACCTCCGTTGGCGCTGAGAGCGTTGGTGTCACCTGTGGGCAAACGGTTGGGTACCTGTAAAACGGCCAAGCAGCTGGGAGCTGATTTGATAGCTGAGAGCTATGTATAAAAAGGCTGAGAGCCTATGTTGCAACGTCTATACCGATACACACGAATGTGGAACCGAGTGAAATACTATGTGCCTATTAACTATTGATATTGTTTGGAATTGGTTATGCATGCGAAGGTGTTAATGAGATGATGAATGTTTACAACCGAGTGAATTACTCTGTGTGTATTAACTGTTGATATTGTTTGGAATTGATCATGCAGGTGGCAACGTTATTGAAAGGATGAATGTATATAATCGAGTGAATAATCTGTGTTTATATTACTACTGATGTTGTGTAGAATTAATTATGCATGTGATGGTGTTAATGAGATGATATATATATATATACTCATAACCGAGTGCACTATTCCGTGTGCATATGCTGTTAATGCTGATTGAAATCTGTTCTATGAATGTATGTCATGTATTGGAGAGTTGTGTATATATAGCCGAGTGAGAATTGTGGAATCTGACTGATAAATGTTCAAAAGATGCATTCTAATTCACGGATCTTAATATCATGTTACCGATTGTTGTATGTTAATATTATTGAGTTGATGTGTGTGAAGGGCCGAGTGACAACTGATGGATTCCGATCGGTAAGGATCTTGTGTGTGTTCTGGCAGATTGGTATTGCCCTGACTATAATTGTGGCCATCTATAATTGTGCGAATATATATATATTGTTGTATAAATGTGAGGCAACCTGAGTCAATATCTATCATTTAAAATTTAAGATACTCACCCCTGTTATGGCAATTTTCCAGTGAATATCTCTCGTAATGAGGATTGGAGGAGGAGCTGAAATGCCAGGTGAAGTGTTGATTCACTTTGGAATTTTATGACTGTGCATATGCTGTATATAGTGTTTTGAGTTAAGCCTTGGCCGGCTCGTGTTTTGTTGTTAGTCTTTTAAACAGAGTTGAATCCCTTGGAATGGGAACATGATGTTGTGGTTGTAAAATTGTGATATACACTTCTATATATATATATGCCTATGTTTATGCCATGTTGCATGTCTATCTTATGCTGTGAAATGCCTGGATAATCTTTATATATATGCGCGTTCATATCCCTGAGTGTGTAGGAAATGACATAACTTAACATGAAGGAAGCCAACCTATGGTCTAGAGGGTGAGTTTGTGACTCTGTCACCGAGTGGGAAGGTTCAGACGTTCTGAGTGAGTGAAATCAGATAGCCCCGAGTAGGAATTGACATAGAAGACTGCCCCCAACGACGAGCTGTTAGGATTCGGAGTTGAGAGTCTAGAGATGCTTTTCGAGTGACAACTACTAGGATTTCTCCCGAGCGTAGAATAATCAACGAACCCCGAGTGAGAATCCGCCGAGTGAAGGTTTTCCGACTGGAGAGTGACACCTTAGACTCTAAGGAGCCCCACTGTAGTAAATGGTTGGTAACAAAAGAATCTGAGTGAGTCTCAACTTAGTAAAATGTTTAGAGTGGGGAGATTATGGCTACCGAGTAAAAACCAGGTGAAATACCCCGAGTGACAAAAAGGGCGCTAAGGTTGTTCCGAGTGAGGAGTCCTCATAGATTCCGAGTGAGTAATAGTGGGGACCATCCCCGAGTGGAACTAGTAAGTGCAAGAGCCAAATCCGAGTGAACTGAGATCGGATCCTTCCGAGTGAATTAGGCGCTGGAATCCGAGTGCGGAAATGCCGAGTGTAATGAGCGAATACCGAGAGAAGCTTTCGCTTGAGCGAGTACGCGTTGTTGCATGGTTCGCCTAAGCGATTTCCCCTTCTTTCGCTGTCAGCTCCCTGGATCGGTATTATCTCTCTTGTTCTTATTCTCCTCTCGTTTCTTTGTGCCAAGGCATTCTGATCTTCTTTTTCTTGTGGACAAAAAAAAAATTTTCCTTTTTTTTACCGTCTATGATTCATTAAATTAGGGTGTTACATCAACTGGATCAGAGTTGACCACGGAAGCCAAAAGCGAGGGTAACATATACCATCGGTCGTCCTCAACCACATAAATCACACATAATCATTTCGTACTCAAATGGCATAAAAGCCTTACCTTTCTAATCATTCAGGGCGGCCACACAGACCCGGCCCATGAATCTCCATCGAGGTGGCCACACAGACCAGGCCCCACAATATAACATCATACCATCACAAAGTATTAACCCGTAAATAATCAATAATGATCACAAATTTCAATTATCAAACACAACAATATAATCAATGCCACTGGCTCCATAATTTCAAAATTTACCAATTATACACTTGAGATCAAATTCATGTAATTACATATACATGTCGTATAATCAACTCATGTCATCTGATTTTCATCCTCAAAATCAATAAATCACATTGAATCATTATATTCATATTTCTATATATATATCATCACATCTAATTATCAAATATTATAAGTTACCTTTCAACCCCGCTATTTAGCCACTATGACAACATAACCACTTTCACCATAAACAACAATTTTTCATATTTCTGACAACCCTATTTCATTTGTAAGTTATGAAACCTTCATTTAATCATCCTATGATTTAAATTATACTTACCCCAAACACAGTCTACTTATAATATATATATATATATCGTTGTAATCACTAGTTCATTACTATTAATGTTTACACAGTTCTTGTCATATTAATTTATCCAGTTTTACCATTATAATCATTAAATCATATTTCTTTTTATTTAGTTCTCCCGCACCCACTTCGCATTTATATACCCACTCATACTCACATTCTAATTTATAAGCTACCATATACATACTTGTCACTATATCCCTTTTTACTCCGCAATTTTACTTATTCTATATAAGCCATTCTAAAATTTTATGATTATCACATATCAATGTATTTGATTACATACTCACCTATTCATTTATTTCCTATTTATCATCTCCAAGGTTTATGGTTTATCCTTATCTTCTCATTCTCTAATCGTTCATCATTAAATTACTAAATTTAATTGAAGCATCTAATAGTGGCTATAATCAAATTTCTACATAAACCTTAACTCAACATACCCCTCTTACCTTGATTCCAAGCTTCTATGAGTTGTCCATTGTGCTGTTTACGACCCATGATGAATTCATTCGTCGCTTCGCCTCCGATTCTGATACCTGCTTCACACAACGACTTTCTGATACCATTCCGTCACCTACGAAGGTCGAAGCTCAAACTCATCAATATTTTGGTACACCTATTATACCCAAAACCATAACTAAATTCCGTATTGTCATAAAAATAAAAATAAAACCCCCCAATGCATATAAGGTATGGCCAAGAGAAAGGGAATAAGAAGAACTCGCGAATTTGGACTACCCATCACCATAAAAGTCATTTCCAAGCTTCTATTCACAAAGAGGAGGCAAAAATCGAACCCCCCACATGCAATGCCAAATTCGGCTAGAGAGAGAAAATGAGAAGGAGAGAGAAAACTCAAAATTAATGGGTCCATAATGTTCACCTCAAATCCATGATTCTAGAAACACGATCAATTTGAGGTTCTGACACCGAATGGGCTTCCAATTTAGAGCTTGAAGCTTATGCTAATGGAAGAGAAACAAGAATTGTTCACTCTGCCAAGTTCCACGTGAGTTGTTCAAAGAAGAGAGGAAGAATTGGAATTTTTATTTTATTAAGGGCATATGCATCATTTTTCCAATTTCTCTTTTCTTTTCTAATTTCTTTATAACCTTATTACTATATCCTTTTTTTATTCACTTGGCAAACTAAAATTTACCACCATTCATTCAATTAAATATTGAAATTTAATAATCAACCAATCAAATAATTTTATTTAATTACATAATATCTAATTATTTAAAATTGTTTTTATATTAATTAATAATGATTTCCAAAATCTAAAATAAATTTGAAGATAAATATTAATGTTTTTTCACATATCATAAATTTTTAACTTAATTAACTGGGATGCCTTAGTATTCTTCTGATTAGTCAGTGAAGCCTACATAAACTTCTCCAATGTATCCTCTAGCTTTGAAGTCTTTTCATGCAAGGAAGGATAATTTTGTTGATAATTAGGTCTGTTAGATGGAACAACTTCTTGTTTCCATCCTTCTTGATTCTGGTTGCTTCTCCATCCCTGAAATGGTTAGTTAGAATAATTGGAATTGAAATTACCTTGCCTAGGCCGATTTCCCATGCAATGCACTGCTTCATCCAAAGAACCACAGTGTCTATTAGCATGCTCACCACCATAGAAATCACATCTCAATGGTATTTGTTGCTTCATAGAAGAAGAAGAATGCACAACATGTAATTGTTGAGGTAATTTAGCCATTTGCTGAGTCAATGATTCAATCTGTTGAGTCAAGATTTTGTTGTGTTAGAATTACATTAGTGGTATTCAGATCAAGAATTCCTTTCTTCTGAACCTGGTAGCGATCATGCTGAGCCTGATAATCTGTAGAAGACAAGGCTTCAATGATTCTTGTGGCTTGATCAACATCAACTGTCATCATCATACCTCCTGCTGTTGCATCTAAAATCATCTTTGTATATGCTCTCAATCCATTATAAAAGATGTTCAACTAGGCTATGTCTTCAAAACCATGATTAGGACATTTTCTTAACAATGATTTGAATCGGTCCCAAGCTTCACAGAAAGGTTCTTCTGCTCCCTATCTAAAGGTAGAAATATCTGATTTTGCCTTGATAAACCGGGATGGAGGAGAGAATCTCTGTAAAAATTTCTCTTCCACAGTTGAGTAGTTACTCAAACTCTGATTCGGATGAGATTGCAACCATTCTTTGGCTTTTCCTGTTAAAGAAAAAGGAAATAATCTTAAGTAAGCAGCTTCCAAATTACCTGGTTCAAAACCCATGGTGCCAACCAACTCATAGAATATTGATAGATAAGTGTACAAATCTTCATGTGACATTCCAGTAAATTGATGTGCACTTATAAGACTCAGAAAAGCTTGCTTCATTTCTAAAGCCCTTGTTGTCTGTGGAATGATAATGGTAGAAAAGTATCTGGGACCCTTCTGATTAGCATAATCTCCAGTGTTCTCCTTGAAGGATTCTGATTATTGTTTTCTTTTGCCATTTTCTCAGTTTCTTCTTTTCTATTTGATTCTGGAATAGGTGTAGAAGAGGATTGTCTTATATCTTACTACTGTTTCTTTACTTTACCTTTGCTTTTACTCAGAGATTTTTCAAGTTTAGGATCAAATTCTAGTTGATCTTTAAATCCTTGACTTCTCAACAACATAAAGCAAAACTACTACGACAAGCGTCAACACAGAAAAAGAGCAAGTAACAACAATAATTATAATATTCACAATATTCACAATGCCTAAAAATATGAAATCAAACTTGTCAAAATCACATCACTCCCCGGCAGCAACGTCAAAACTTGATATGAGTAAAAACTTGATGTGGTGTTTTGGTATAATGATTTAGTGGTAAGTTTTTTGTATTGTATTGTAGTATATTAAAGTGTCGTTCCACTAAGGAGTGGTGTTTCAATAGTATGATTTGATATGATTCAGGCGAGAAACAAAGTTTCGATTCATTTAAACACTAAACAAGGATAATGCAATTAGTAATAAGTACGAAAATCGAATGAGAAAATTGGGACTGGCTTTCATCTATCTCACCCTTCAACACATTGTATATATTCACATAAATGGTTTTCAAACTATGGCTTTTTACGTCACAATCAAAGTCATTCGTATCGATCCCTCGACTATGAAATTCATATAAATGTTGATTCCTCAATCATTCTAAACTTATTCCAGCATTAAGATCGATTGTTTTAACGTTCGTTTCATCGATAATAATCGTCGTAATGAGCGTTTCATTTAGATCCATTTTAGAAAGTCGTTTTCCAATAACCAACAGAAACTCAAATCAAGAAGCTATTGATTAGATAGATTCAAGCATTAAGCATAAAATGGAAAATAAAAAGCTATAGAATGAAAGTACCAATTATATAAATATAATGAGCGTATGTCAGGTTTGAGTCGATTACATCCAATCCCAAAGAAAAGTTTAGCTACACTTGGTAGCCATTACAATTAATTTTACAAAGTAGAGAAAGGAAAAGGAGAAGAAGAAGAGAAAATAGTCTTGATGATGTTCTCAAAAGAAAGAAAATGAATTGTCTCCATTTGTCCTTTATTCAGGATGTTTTCCCCCAATATTTATATTTTTGTCAACTCGCTTAAGCGGATTGCTTTCTTCACCTTAAAAGAAGCTTCTGGTCCTTTGTTTTTCCCACGTGAATTCGCTTGGGCGAGTGGTTGGCTCAAGCGAGTTCTCCTATGCCCTGTTTCCTTTGTTCTTCATTCGCTTGAGCCATTTGATGCTTGCTCAAGCGAATTCCTTTTAATTTGCCTTTGGAAGAATTTCGCTTGAGCGCAATGGACTCGCTCAAGTGAATTAGTCTTATTTCCAATTATACTTCATTTTTGCTTGAGCTAATTAAGCTCGCTCAAGCGAATTCATGTATTCTGCTATCTAAAGAAATTCGCTCAGGCGGTTGTAGATTCGCTTAAGTGAATTTCACCTCTGATGCTTTTTAAACTTGAATTCCTTACTCGCTCAAGCGAGTTCTTCAATGTTTGCACTTTATCTTGGGCTTCATTAGAAATTTCTTTTAGCTTATCTTCCTTCTTTTCTTCCTCATCCTTGTCATCTACAAATACAAAAAACTTGGGATGAAAAACATGTATTTACATAAAATCCTAAAACAATATTTAGGTTTCATATTTTATCAATTACAGTGCATAAAACATCTAGAAATGATAATATTTTATCAAAAGCATACCCTATTAACATCCAAAATACACATAATTTGGGTATTTATCAAGGTTTGAGGACTCCCGCATCCCATTTGTGCACACCACAGAAGACCAACACCCCATAGCAGACCACCACACCACTACAAACTCTGTCACCACCACAGACCACAACATCACAATAGATCATACCACAACAGACCACCATAGCACAATAAACTCTTTCCCCACCACAGCACAATAGACTCCTTCACCACCACAGACCACAACACAACAGATTCCTTCACTTTGGATTACCTTGGCCTCGAGGTGACCCCACCTTTGGGATCCCCTCTACCTACTCTAGTCCTACTGCCGGGTGGAGACAAGTATGTATTACTATATAATTTGTTTTAAGTTTCTTAGTTGGTAGCTTGTTAGTTGATTTATTATTATAATTCATATAGTACCTAAATTGGTTTATTGTATGTTAGTTATTTAGTACTTGTATGTATTGAACTCTACTGGGAACTCTTCTATTTGTAACAAGGTAATCGTGTAAATTTGGAAATGTTACATTTACAGGGGAGACTCTACCGAAATTTTAGTAGCCTCTTTATGTGTAAGTTGTTTTATTTGTTTTTAACTGTTGTGTATTATAACTTTGTTGATAGTAGTCACACTACCAAAGCGATTACTAAGGTTCTAAAGGCCCAATGGGATGGTCCATACATTTCTTGGACAAATGCTGGGAAGGCTGACCAGGATAGGTGGTTTGACATCTTCTCGGTAAGTTAACACTTCCCTTTATTGTGAATTTATGCCTAATTCATACATCTATTTTTAATTTTGAAATCTCATTTCATATAACAGCGTGATTATCAGTGGATAGAGGGTATGATTAATGAGATTAGGAGGTTTTTGCCACAAAGACCTCCAAAATCATCAAGAGTACCTTTTGGAAGTTGAGGGACAAGGGCGAGCGCCCTCGTTGGATCCCCGAGGACTACTGGGATGGGATGGTCTAGAAGTGGGGGGTGTCTTGTTCCAGCAGGAGGGTAGTCAGAACAAGGCAAACAGAGTGGCTGATGCTACAACCTCTATCTACACTGGGGGCAACATTTCAGTCCTTGAGCATAAAAAGAGATTTGTAAGTATATTTTGTTAAACATTTTTTTATGAATGACTTAATATGTTGTCTATTAACAATTTGAATATATTGTGAACAATAAGAGCATAAGGAGCACCACGAGCCATCATTGTTTAAGGTCATGCAAATGACCAAGAAAAACAAAACTGGTGCTTAGGTTAACCAAAAATTGACAGACATGGTGGTAATTTAATTTAACTTACACATGCTTAAACTTACGAATTATATTACTAAATTTTATCATAATTTTACATTGGCGGGAGGCGTATCTTGCCATGAGTGTCGAGAAGGAGGTGAAGTTGGTGGCCTCCATACCTGATGGGGAGGTACCTCCTACCCTTTCTTGTTTCGACGACAACACCATCTATATAGAGGTTGTTGGCGGCGTGAACAAAAAAAGGAGGGTGTTTGGATAGGGCGGCGTAGGCACGCAACTAGCCAAAAAGAGGAAGACCTCTTCCTCTTCCTCCTCTGGTCTTCTGAACTACATTGTCTAGGTTATTGAGAACTTGAACAACGAGCTACAGGAGGAGCGACGCGGCAGGCAGGTGTTGGAGGAACGGGCCGAGAAGGACCGACGCCAGATCCTGCTACTACAGAAGCAAGCTGTCGAGGATCGACGACGGACCAAGGAGGAACAAGTCGAGACTCATTGACAGCTAGTGCAACAATAGGAGCTTATCATGAAGAAGATGGCAAGGGTACCCCCTCTACTTCCCTACTGTCTCCACCACCATCACCATAGGATCCCCCTCCACTATGATTTTATTTTTCCATGCTTTATTTTTTTTGTATATTTTATACATTCTATATATTTGGTTTATAATTATTAAAAAATAATATTTAACGAATAATATTTAATCGATTCAATTAAAAAAATAAACAAAATTTAATTTAATTAAAAATTAATAAACAAAAATTTAATTAAAAAGAACCAATTACAGATATTAGCGATGAAAAAAGAGACAGGCTCTATTGCTAAATAAATAGCACACTAGCGATAGGTAACAGTGGTCGCTAATACTAGCAACATAGCGACAACAAGACATGGTTGCTGTGTAGCCAGCAATATCGACGACAAGTAGTGGTCGCTATATAGCCAGTAATAACGACCATAGAGTGGTTGCTAATTAGCCACTAATAGGGACAACGGAATATGGTCGCTGTCTAGCCAGTACTAGTGACGACATGACCTGGTCGTTGTATAACCAGTTGTAGCGACGGCACTGCGTGGTCGCTATATATCCAGTAATAGCGACGGAGTACGTCACCAACATAGGGACCTGATTAGAATGGCATGACTCCTTCAAAACCTCTACGACGGGGTGCTCTATTCATCGTTGTTTTGCCAACGACAATGGTGGTAGCGGCGACATCTTGTTCGTCATAATTTTTGCCGCTAAGATGTTTAGCGATAAAAATTTCATGATTTAGCGACGGGTTTAGGAGGTCGCTAATCAGTTTTTTTAGTAGTGAAAAGCACTATATGTGGTGGTACCCGAGGAGTATTAGTGAACCATAGCACTATAATCGATAGCCTCAAGAGCAACATGCTACAGACTGCACAGTGAACTAAAGCACTATAATCGTGACAGCCTCTTCAGCGAACCAAAGTGCTGGAAATGCACATGATGTCATGAACTGTGTCTATGCTGGAAATATAAACCAAAGCATATGAGAGAACAGTCTCAATAAATTTCATAATCACATTACCACCATAAGGGGTCCAGCAAGAATAATTATACATCATTATTAAAACATCACAAGACACATTCAAGATAAGTAATAATCAATTCATGTGCAATCAAGACTTATCAACCACTGGCAATGCAACATAATGGATATATATAAATATTTCCAATGCACTAGGCCTACCAATCTCAACATAAAATATAGTTTAAATCATTTTCGTCACGCGATCAAATTTCTAAAACCATACGGGATATAAGCGGGGACCTAATTTCTTCATATCATTCAAATGATAAACCCCCTGTACACTTAAAACATACCTTTAAATGATTAAATTCAAATCCACACTTCCAAACGGCAACCGATAGGAATCCCAAAATAGAACTATGGACCCCGATTGTGCTTCGATACACAAGGCGCCCACCTAAAATCTCTAAGATGACTTCTCAATGCTCATAAAATTTTAGACTTGTATGATTTAGTTCAAGGACGTCAAGCTTCACTCATGGCAACCGCCACTACTTATGGTTCAGCTAAGGAAGAAGCATAATTAAAATTAGAGCATGTGGGGAGGACCAGTGAGGGAGAAGGAAAAAGAGGTATGCAAAGATTGATGCATGCACAAGTGAACCCATGTTTTCCTAAGCTTCATAAGGTGTCAATGGTGTCCACGGTGTAACATCCTGCTTTTAAATAATAGCTCTATTTTGTAAATTATGAAGTATGGAAGGTCTGTAAGGGATAATCAATGAATAAAACATCCAATGGATGGCTTATATTACTTCAAAAATTCCATTTTTGGGTATAATTATAGAAATTACATAAACCTATAATGATAAGATCCATTTTCCGAGTAAAATATGCCTTAGAAAGAACTTTTTGAGTGAAAAAGGGGCTCTGTTCCGAGTGACCAAGAGAAATTCCGAGTGAAGGATGAAATTCTGAGTGAAAGATTGAAATTCCGAGTGAAAGGTTAAAATTCCGAGTGAGGATTGTGTTTTCTGAGTGGAACATGGCCGAGAGGGTTTATTCCGAGTGGAATTCTTGCCCCAGAGACACTTTTGTGTGAAGTGGACTGACAGAACCACTTCTGGGTGAAAGAATCCGAGTGACTCACCTTGGAGTGACTCACTGCAGAGTCAAAAACCTCAGAAAGACTCATTTCCGAGTCAAGTACTCTCCAAAGACTCGTTTCCGAGTCAAATGCTTCTGAATGACTTGTTTCCGAGTCAATCATAGTCAGATGTTGCAATTCTGACTGAAAGTTCACTGAGTGCCTTCATTTCCGAGTGAAGTACAGAGGAAAATGTACTTTCGAGTGGAAGAATTCCGACTGGGGACACACGGTATAGGATTGATGTACACTGGAATAACTTCCTGAGTGAAGAAGAAAAGAGGTCAACTTTGAGGGGGAAATGCCGAATGAAAGATATCCGAGTGTGACTCCGAGTGAGATGGTACCGAGTGGAACCGTGTGTGTGGAGACTCGGATTTGGAATGAGGAACCGAGTGTTGAAGACTGAGTGAATAGGGGACTCGGTTTAGATTATTTTACCGAGGGAAGAATGATTGAATGATGAACAATAAAGATTATTTTACTGAGTGACAAATTTGAGTGCATGAGTCGGTTTCAGAAGAGTTTTACCGAGCAGAGACTTAAAGAGTTGGGTATCGAATTTAATTGATTTACCGAGTGGACAGCCGAGTGAAATAAGTCAGCTTTGAGGGAATTCACCGAGTGAGAACTATTTAGGAATTGAGTCGGTGTTGTAAGGAATTTCTCAATAAGAACCGATCGGCTATTGACTCGGATTTAGGATAAATAGCCGAGTGGTAGATTATATGGGTATGAGTCGGCTCTGACTGACTTAATTGAATGAAAATGAATCGGTTTAAACTCTTATGCCAAGAGGGAAGCCGAGTGAGAGATGACTTGGTTTTTCTGAGTGAAAAACTGAGTGAAGAATGGCTCGTGCCGAGTGAAAACTGAGTGAGAAGGACTCGGATTTCCTTTTCTTCACGTTAATGACCACTTCCAGTCGGTATACATGCTGACTGGGTAGAATTCCAGTCGGCCAAGAGGCTGACCGAGTGAAATTTCACTCGGTATCACTGTCAGAATAACGTTTGACTCCAATTTTGGCTCCTTGTGCATTTTATAATGTATTTTCTTCAATTATTCACTCTAATGTGTAGAACGGCCAGTAGTGGACCACTAAGGAGCTCACTTTCTACCTAAACCACTCTTAATTCCCACTAATAACCCACTAGAAACCCACTCATGAAAAGTTGTCTCCCACCTTGCATTATTAAACACACACACTGATTCTGAAACTCCCAATTACTCTTCTCCATCAATACACCTTCGATCTGAACCAGGACAGCCAGGGGACTTCTTTTCAGTCAGCCAAAGATCATCAATCCAAGTAAGAGGGGACAGGGTTGTGAATAACTATGAAATGGGTAGAATTGTATGTTGTTCTAGGATTCCAGTTTTAATTTCGTATCTTGTTTCTTATTTTTGAAATTTAAAACATGTGAATTTGACTCTGACTTCTTCATGAAAGTTGTAGATCTTTTTGTTATCTAAATTTTGAGACCTGAATCAATTAATTTTAATATGTATAGCAAATGTTATAGCCAAAATACTACAGCATGTTCGTGTGGAAGATTTATCCTATGTTTTGTGTATATATTGATATGCTGGGACTTGTATGTGCATAATCAGCCTTTGATGTCTTCATGAAAGTTGTAGATATTCATGTTATGGATCTATAGGAAGTAGTTTCAAGTCAAAATGATTTTTGTAGCTCGAGATATGCCTAAAATACTGAAGTATGTCCAAGTTGTAAATCTGTTAATTTGAAATCCGAATCTTATTTTTAAAACTGGGAATTGTGTAGTGAGAATTAGTGGTTGGTGCCTTCATGAAAGTTGTAGATATTTGTGTTAAGGTTAATTTAGAACTGGTTTCATGCCAAAATCATTTTTTTAGCTCCAGAAACGTTCAAATTACTAATATATGTACATTTTGGAAAACTCACCTTGAGGCAGTGTGGTATTTAGTAAATAAGTGTAATTCTGTTTGGAATTTGAAAGTGTGTTCTTCATGAAAGTTGTAATTGTATTATTAAGCTATAGAAAGTGGAATCACATGAAAAGGTTATGATTTGCTCATGTTATGACTGTTTTGCTAGAGTATGTTGCTGTTGGAAATGCTGAAAGTTAATTATAATGGTTATTATGAATGAAACTGATATTTCCTCTATGAGTAACAATTTATTATTAAATTCTTGAGTGATTATGATTTATTATTGATGTTGTTACGTTTTAATGAGTATCATACAGTTGTATATTTTGGTGGTGAATAATTATGAATGACATAATTAATATATATGTACATGAATGCCTTGTGGTTATTGTTACATGTGGTTGAAACAGTAAATCCATGATTCTAAAAATTATTATATGTGATGTGTCCTTTGAGGACTTGTGGTTTTCCAAGTGGTGTTGGAAATTGATATATCATGGTATGTTAAATGATAAAGAGTATTAAAGGCATTCATGCATCATAAGCATTGGACGCACCATGGAATTTAGGGGTTCCATGACTGCCTACCCTGGTGGGGGGTTACTCTATGATGAGTTAAAGCCCTATTTTCACAAGAACCATGGAAGTGTAGGGATCCATGGTTGTGCAAATTCTTACTGGTATACTTATTTCTACAGGAGCCATGAAAGTGTAGGGATTCATGGTTATGCTAATTCCTACTTGTGCACTCAATTTCGCAGGAGCCATGAAAGTGTAGGGATTCATGGTTATGCTAATTCCTACTGGAGTCTCTATGAGACTTTTTACTGCAGTGTTCCCACCAAACCAAATGGATCCAGCATGACATCATTGGACTAAATTAAAGACTTATTAAATATAAATGAATTTGTTTGGCATATTCATCATATCATTATGCTTTGTTGATTGTGTTTGTGCAATTTTATTTATTTTATATTTATTCGATATTCTGTCTCACTCTTACATCAATTTTTACAGTGAATGCCACGCAGAACGAAGAGTGATGCCATGATTGATGACTATATAATATATTGCTTGGACTTTGATTTTTACTTTAATTTAATGGGTTGTAATAAATATTACGTGCTACGTATTGTTACTTCTAAATTGTTTCCGCTACGCAAATATTTTCTTGAATTTTATTATACACGACTAGCATACATGATTAATATTCCGCAAATATCAAATTATACATGAAATCTAATTTTTTTTAAATTACGAGTTTTCTAAATGATCTTTTAAAACGCGAAAAATTTATTTGGAAAATTACACGGGACGTCACACATGGTCACAACTTCAAGGAAGAAGAAGGAATGGTCAATGCATGTTAGTTCAATAGAACCCATGGGATGTAGAAAATAAGATAAAGGCTTAGGATCACTTACCTCATGATTGAAAATGAAGAGAAATGGAAGGAAGAAAATGAAGCTTACATGTATCTATTTGATCAAGAAAAAACCCAAAATTTATAGGGGTTTGAGATGAAATAGAGGACACAATGGGGAAGAAGAAGAAAAAGAGACAAGGCTTTACATAATTGAAAATGTATGCATGATGGGGAGAGCTTGTGGCTGACGGGAAAAGGTAATAGAGAAGGAGAAGGAAAATTAAAACTTACTCTTAACCTAATTTGGAAAAGGAAATAAATGGATTTAGATTTAGAAAATAAAATAAGATAATTTTAACTAATTAGTTTTTGATTTAGGTGAAACAATTTATTTAATCCTTAGGTTCCCAATTCATCCCATGAATTAAATTTTAAGGACGTTACACTCTTAACACAAAAGTTATAGAGCTTTATTTCCTCTGACTTGATATATCATACATGAAAGTCCAATATTGGTAACCCAAGTTATGCCCAAATGAAGGTAAAGTGCTCCTGATGCTTCTGAATTATTAAGGGCTGAAAAGATAAATTTATGGAGGCCAGGACTTTAAGAACTAGGTTTCGAGCCCTTCATGAAAGTTGTAGGGTTTTTTTATACAAAACCATAGAAAAAATAATAAAGCAGGTTTGGCACCGTATAAGGGAGATATGCATGTTTTTGTAAAATTGCACCTTGTTGTTACGGGTCAGAATCGATCAGGTCTGGAAGGATTGCTAAAACTGTACCAATTGGGGAAGATCCAACCTTCAATGTGGCGCCCTTAATCCGGTAAATAAAAATAAAGATAATATTAAATTGATATTAACACATGAGGGTAAATTCTTCGCGATTTCAAAATGAACAGCAATGGATAAAGAACACCACAAAATAAAATTTTAACAAAAAACCTCGGACCATTTTTAAAGACCTATCTCATATATGACGATATGAGAAGGTAGATGTTTTATAAAGATATTGTCATAGGGTGATCGCTTACATAATCACCATGCAAGAGTTCAGTAGAAACGTATATTAATTCGTAATAAGAATGAGTATGAGGTATAACCAAAGAAAACAAGCACGAGGGGCAAGAAAACAAAGCCATGCGTTAACACACCTCAAACAAGCATCAAACTTATGAAAAATTGATGAAGAACAGGTTAGAAATCTATTCGAGTACTCCATAAATCGATTCATGCATGTTTGAAATTCAAAACAATAAAAACAGAACCTCTTGAATCGATTCAAGACTCGTATGAATCGATTCAGGTAAATTAGAAGTTGTGAACAGTGATAACAGAACCTCTTGAATCGATTCAATACTCGTATGAATCGATTCAAGCCATTCCAGTAGCTCATGAATCGATTCAAGCCATTCCAGGGGCTCATGATTGATTCAAGGGAATCGTGAATCGATTCATGACAGCAAATCTGCTACATAATGTAGAAAATGCACAATTTCCCAACTTCCAACCACTCTAACTTTTTCATATCAAATCCAAACTCCACCAAATTTTAACACCACTAATTATACACCATTTATGACGTGTAGCAACTGGCCGCACTCAAAATTTTCCAAAAATAAGAGACTTATGTGCAGAAATGTGTTTAGCCCATTTTAAGGCATTTTGTGCAACTCAAGGGTCAATTCTCAATAGAATTCACCCATTCCAGTTTCTACAAGTTCTAAATCATGCATAGGCACTATTGAAACTATTTCGTGACACCAAATCATACTAAAACTCATTATAGCCCTATCAATTCCTTAATTATGCATGAACATCATTAACATAACTTCAAACTTTGAATAATTTATCCACCCATGGATTTTCATTAACATAAGTGTCAACATCCATGCATCAGTATATCATATAAAACCATCGTATCACAATTAACAACAACCATTGCTAAGGTCACTACCAAAAATTAGCCTTCCAAAACATATAGGACCTAATTTTCACAAGTGACCCTTAAAAATGATCACCTAACATCATTCAATAATCATATACAAAATAGGCATATACATGTGTCAAGAGCTTTACAAAAGAATGCCATCCAAGGCTCACAAACTTTCCTTCCATATTTACCTCCATCATTGCTCAACTTCCAAAGTCATACATTATGATGATACATATATATATATATATGTATGTGTGTGTATGTGCACGACATACATTTCTCAAAGAGCATCATAAGCTCCATTCACATATTACATTATTTTATTTTAACATAACACATATTCCAATCAATACATTCACAACATATGTATCAAATCATTGGTAATTTCATCATATACCATCACACACTTAAGGTTAGTACCACATTCTTTTTCTCTTTACTTATCAATCATCCATCGCCACCACGGGCTACCAACTTGGCATATCTCCGGCTATATACAAATGCTCTTATGGCTAATGTATATGCACAAGAAATCATTATCAAATCGCGGATCCGGCTGTGGGAAACAACATCATCAAATGTGGGTTAAGCATAAGTGTGCTACTATGCCTCTATTGTAGTAGTAAATGTGTACACTTATATCTTAAATCTTGATGCATAACATTACTCTTTTATTGGTACCAAACCGTTATTACCCATATGTAGCATAAGTCACCCCGTGACTTACGGATTAACATCTTGGCCTCACTTGCCAAAAGTGCTACAGGCCTCTCCCGAACACACATTAAGAGAGCCGTTCCCCATAAGGACACCGAGGTCACTTACTAATCACAGAGTCGCCCACCCACTGGGCCCGCCATATAAGGTGCCTCACCACCAAACTATAGGCAGCTTCGTGATTCAAAGAATCACTAGGGAACAACAACATTTTCACCCGTGCATTGGGTCACCCTCCCACTAGGCACGCCTATTGGAACCCCTAATATTCCATATAGACACGTATGATATGCCATGGATGCAAAAGCCAATCAATGCATTTCTCACACTATGCATCCTATAATGCCACCCCACAATCAACAATTCACCACCAACACTTAGTGGAACTCTATATACTCATCATTCTCAACCATCACCAATTGTCATTGGATTTCATACATATCAATAGTTTATGGCAATCATTATTTAACAAATCACATATCATGGGATGTTTAACATCATTGCAATCAATTCAATCATGGTCTCAAAGCTATTCATAATAAGTCTCATTAACATGAGTCAAATTCAACATCATAATCATCATCCCAACAACACATGCCATATAACACCATTCATTCTAAATGCATTCCATATAAACATCAAGATATTCATCCAAGCCAAATTAGCATAACACATTTATACATACACATCAATGATGGATGAAATCATGTATTTAGAAAGGTTACCCCCTCCTACCTCAGGAGAAATAGAAACCACCACGGTCTGAAGGTCCCACCTCGTTGATGGGGTTGTTTCCTACATCACACAATGTACCATATAATTATTTTCTATTCAAACCACCAAGATTCAAATGTTCTTAATTAGTCACTTGGTGTTCATACCACTTTAAATCTCAAATATCTTTTATTTCATTTAATCCACTACAACCACCATGGGTTTGGTGCTCATATTCATTTATTATGCATTTCAAGCTACACCCTTTAATGGGTTCCCTCATTAATGGTTCCCAACCACCATTATTAATCATCTAACCTCATTAATGGTCATCCGCCATCAATGTCACCATCTCACTTCATTAATAATCACCAACCATCATCAATGGTCATTCCTTTTTATTAATAAAATTCTCCTAACATCAATAAATACTCATCCACTCACATCTTACATTTCCCCTAAATCATAGGGTTAGGGTTTCATTAAAAACCCAACAACCATCATCTAGGCTCATCAACCTCCATCACAATCAATGCCATTTTCATGTACCCATAAATGCCCTTATAAAACTCACATTAAATTCACCCCACCTTAGGGTTTTGCATCATAAATGGCTTCCCAACATCTACCCATACACATTACACCCTCAAAAATCTTAATAACCCATAACCTAGGGCTAGAGCTCGAGAAATAGTGCGGGAAACTTCCCTCAAGCCAAAGGAAACATAAGCTCCAAGAAAGGGAGAGAGTGAGCACAAAAATGAGGGGAGGAAAAGAGTATCAAATCACCATCATCATCTCCTTCATGCTTGATGCAAAACGAAAATGGAAGAAGAAGAAAGGGCACAACACACTTAGGGTTTTAGAGGAAGAAGATGATGAGGAAGATGAGAGGAGAAGAGACTGTTGCCATAGGGAGAGGGAGCCAACGTGATTATGAAAGGAGAAAGGGAGTTTTGCAATTAAAATTTAACCCCTTCATTAAAGTTTCTCCGTTTTACAACAAACATGATCTCCATTCGGGCTTAATACTTTATTCAAAAATTATTCTGAATATATATTCAGATCCACAATAATATTCCTAACAGCCCTGACCAATAGTACCTCAATCGAAGATACTTGGTCCGACACTCATATTTTAATCAAGTATTATGTTTAGCTCTTTAAGCCACAATAAATTATCAATAATTGTAAAAATTCCCAATTTTAATTATTTCTAAATTTTGGGACATTAAATAACTCATACGTAATTATTCATTAATTATTCCTCTCAATTAATCATTTACATAAATTTTAGGATGTTACATTCGAGGTCTGCATGATAGTCGTAGAGAATTTTGTTATAGAAATTATGGGACCATAATCATGCAAATCAAATATCGTGTGAGAGAGTTATGATTTTTTGAGTGAAGTATGCATAAATTAAGGAGTTAAATAATAGGGTTTTAGAGTACAATTACTTGGCTTTTTGAATTGGGAATCAGAGCTTGAGGCTAGAAATAAAGGTTGTTGAATTCTTTATAACGAATAAACCAAGACGAGAATCACTCGATTCTAGTGTCTATGATAAAGTTAGGCCCCAAACACTAAAGGTGTTTAGGCCGAATTTGGGGGTTCTAATTGAATCAATTGTTTTCTTAAGAAACGAGGTTGATAGAGCTCGAATTAGCACTGGTCCCTTCCAGAAAAGTTTCTAAAACATCGAAATAGTTCACTGAGAATTGACCATGCTGTGATCGGATATTCTAAAGCATATAAACGATCAAACGTGGAGGGTACCTGAGGTACTGGTCGGGACTAGTTTCCCTGTTGAATTACTAGTCTTAGGCCGAATCATCGAAATCGAATTGTCTACTGGGTCCCATAGTTAAAACTAAGAACCCGTTAATATTTTAAATTAAATATAATTATTAACTAAATAAATAGTTATTAATCAAACAAAATATTATTATATAAATATAATATTGAAATAAATAAATAAATAGATAATTATTAATTAAATATTAAATTAAATTAAGTAATATATATTATTATATAAATTCAAATTTTATTAAATAATTAAATTTGATTAAATATTAAAATTAAATATTATTAATAACTATTATTATAATTATTATTTTATAAATACATATATGTATGTTTTCGAAATAAATAAATAAATATTGATTAAAATTAAATATTAAAGTTAAGTATTATACATTAAAATATTATTAAATATATATTCAAATTAAATAAACAATTATCAGTTAAGTATTATAATCAAATATTGAATAATAATTATTAAATTAATTATTAAATATTATTAATTACTATTATAATTAAATATTATTAACAAGAAAATATTATAAAACAATTACCATCCTATACTAATTAATATTACTAAGAGGATAGACAACATTAATGCTTATTATTACCATTTACTAGCACTATATTACTTATTTCTTCATTTCTTTTATCTCAATTCTTTATGAATTGGCTTCTCGTTACTAATACCTTACACTCACATCTTATTTAGGTTCTCTTCTCACTATTTCTCATACTAAAATAGTTCAAGGAGTAGTAGAAAGCTAACAGGACACCCTCGGGAGTCCGTGAGGGTCAAGGTTCTGTCCTAAAAATCATGATTGTTACATATGGTGTAACACCCCAACTTTCTTGACTCGAATCCCGATGTAATCAAGATAATTAATTAATAAAAATACGAGTAATTTTTTTGCGTTCGAAATAATTTCAAAAACACCATCACGACTACATCAAGACTCAAACCACAGAAAAACCAAAGGGTGAGATTTGTTTATCTAGAACTGGATCGATAAATAGTTGCCCATAACAGTATACAAAATAAGAGTTTACAGTGGAAAAAGAATATGTATACCGGGTATACGCCTAGTCCCATATATGAGGATATGAGAAAAGGTTTGGCAAAGCATGCAAAGGCATATCATAAGCCTAATAGACAACCATCGTCTTTTCACATAGTTTCACGAACATGCAGTGCCTAAGATATATGTATATACATATCTATATGATCATGCATCATACATCTTCAATACCCATAATCTATAATTGACCATATTCAATTCATCCTTAGAGTCATACATTATTACCATTTATACATTATTCACATTACATCCATCAATAACAGTAATTATCAACAATCTTATATACATTTATCCATAATGAAATAATTCACAAATGTTGCCGGCCAAGGCATTCCATTACCACTATTTTACCTTCACAAAAGCTTTACTTTAAAAATATCCTCTTCCCATGGCATTCCTGCATCAATACTAAAAAGTAGACCACATGGGAGAGTGAGTTATACATTTCAAATGACAATATGAATACAATTCAAATTATGTGTATATGCGTATCAACATCATGTATGCTTTGCTAAACATATCAACAATCATCAGAATCTATTCATTTCACAATATTTATATATATCATGTATTCACCCATTATATCATAGCAAGGCAAGCATATACACATCTATTACAAAGCCACCATGGGCTATCATCAATATCATTAATCATAATAATTATGCCCTTCATTATATTGGGCCATAATATACATATTATCATATTCAATATCGTTTTGTTGTAATGATATCATTTATCAATTTTATATAGTCTTTTAGGTACTCAATTACCCTTCTCATCAACACCATACCACAATGTCAATCATCATCAATCATCATCATCATCTGGCATATCTCCATGCTATATGCAAATGCTCTTATGGCTAATGCATATGCACAATGGAATAGACAACAAATACGGATCCGACTGTGGGCATAAACACCAAATTATGGGTCAAGCATGATCACATACCATGCCCCTACTGTAACAGTTTAATATGTACATATATATCATAATGCATGCATAATCACCAATTTTTACTGGTACCAAACCGCATCGCCCATAATGCAACACCTGGCCATTTTCACTATGACTGCGGTAAACAACATATTCAATATATGGTGTTGTGGGCCGGCCATGTCTCATATCATGGTGGCTGTGATTGACAAGGCCCGCAAGCGCACGGGTTATGTCGCGTAATATAAAAGATTATCGTTCTCCACAGGGACTGTGTTCAAAGTACCAGCATATTGAAATTTAATTATCCACACAATTAATTTTTAAGATTTTTATAAAATAAAGCACAAATTAAAGTTGCACAGAATATGAATAAATATAAAAATAAAATTTACTTGACACTAAAAAAAATCAGAGTTGAGAATATCTTGGGATTTTGGGGGATTAAGACTCTATTTTATGTTTAATGAATTTTAACTTTTCATAAATAAGAATCGAATTAAGTTTTCCAAGGCGAATTTTCCAAAAGCTAATTAATATGTTCCTCTCGGAATCCTATTAATGTACCTAACCTATGGAAAGCGCTGCTTAATCCTCAGAAAGGCCCATTATCATTTTATGAAAATCTCTTTTATTTCCTCAAAAGAATTTTGATTACTTTCACGGTTTTACCGAGGTCACAAAAAGCATTTCAAAAATCTTAGGTTTAGTTCAAAGCTTTCTGGTAAAAATAAATCTCTCGATTCTATTTATTACCTAAACTTACTAATATACCCGTAAGTATACAGTTTTATCATTTAGGTTCTTGTTAGGAATTACTAAAAGCATTCAGCATAATTGAACTAAATGGAAAACATAAATTTATTTAATTCCAAGTCAAAATAACATTAAAATAAAATATTATCATACCCCCTTTATCCCAAGATAATTAATTTAGCTACTCATGAAATAATTTAAATTCACGTAAATAATGGAAAAATAAAACATACAAGACATGGTAAAAATAAAGACTTACGGGTTTCTCCAAAAGCTCAGAATAATTTACCACTGTAATTCCTTGTTGCAATAATTTCTCCACCAATTACAAATTTAAAATCTCACTTTTACAGCCCTCACACTCTTACAAAATAAAAGAAAGAAAAGAAAATAAAAAGAAAGAGAAGAAAAACAGACAGAGAAAGAAAAAATGGAAAAGAAGAGAACTAAAGAGAAAAAGAGAGAAAGTAACGAAGAAAATAAATCTGATGGTAATTGATGGGAAGAGATGATTGATTCTTGATGCTATGCTCCTGGTTGCTCTCCCTTTTATAGGCGAATGGATGAATGAATCCAGCTAAGGAAACGCGTTAAAATTTGCAAGTGGGAGAAACTTTCGGTGCATGTGAATTCCAGCTGTGCCAACTTGTTTCCAATTTGCATATTTAATATTTCCAATAATTCGGTGCTTGGATTTTAGTGAAGATTGGTGCAGAATGATGAAATTCATAGTGAAAAAATGTTATTTTCCCACAAATCCAAGTGAAAGCTTGCTGGACGGTGTTGGTGAGTGAACTGGACAGCGTGGAGAGGAGTTGCTGTTAGATGGAGATCTGGACGTTGTGGGCTGGACGGTGTTGAATTGATGAAAAGTCTGGGCGGTCTTGAGAGGGTTACTGGGCGGTGTTATGTATTAGAAGAAGAAAGAGAGACGGTGTTGGGAAGTTGGGCGGTGTGTTGAGGTGAGGACGGTTGGGCGGTGTGTTGAGGTGAGGACGGTTGTGGATGGAAAGGAAAAGAGTCTGGGCGGAGTTGTGGATTAGGAGCCTGGGCGGTGTTGGTTGATGGATTACTGGGCGGTGTTGGTTGATGGATTACTGGGCGGTGTTGGTTTGATGGATTACTGGGCGGTGTTGGTTGATGGATTACTGGGCGGTGTTGGTTTGAGAGAAGTCTGGGCGGTATTGATGGAAAGGAAAGGTGAAGTGGGACGGTGTATAGTATGGATTAGAAGGGGACAGCGGATAGAAGAGAGGAATGTAGGTCGGATTTCTGGATTGAGGACGGTGTAGAGAGTGACTTGAAGGAAAGTAGAAGGAGGCGGTGTTGATGGAGGTAGTGATCCGGTGTTGCATTTGTGAAGAATTGGGTTGGTGTTTGGAGGAGAACCGATTGGTGATGAAGCTGAATGAAAGGACGGGTGAAGACTTACTGAAGAGCATCTTTCATTCAGTCAGAATTGACTGCAGAAAAACTCGGAACTGTCTGAAACATTCACTCGGACAAATTTCTTTACTCATTCAAATGATAAAATCACATCTTCACTCGAAAGTCCGAGTTAATTTCTACTCAGATTTGACTTCACTTTCACTCAGAAACTTGGACTTTGAAGGACTGGAATCTGGCTGATAGAATTCTTCCATTCCCGAGCCTTGCTTTGCTCAGAAATGCATCTTTCTGACCCAACTTACTCGGAATTCCTTTCCTTAGAGACTTCTCACTCGGGCTCAGTGTGAAACTTGAGAGTCTGCCCGAGTGTGATTCATTTCTGGTCGGATTTTTCCTTCCTTGCTAAGAATTACTCGGAAATGCTTTATTCTGCTTGAGAATGTCATTTTCTCTGAGTGAGACCACTCGGATTCCTCCTTAGTCAGCATTTATTCATTTCAGTGGCCTCTTCTACTCGGAATCCATTCACTCGGAACAGCTTTCACTCGGATTAGTTGCAATCAGAAAGCTCCCACTCGGATTCACTTCAATCAGCAAGCTTTTCACTCGGAAAATAGCTTTGGACATATTTGTTGGAGGTCAGTCTCCTTTTTTCACTCGGAATAGATGCAGTCGGGGAGTTTCCACTCGGAATCACCTTTAACCGAGACTTATTCCATTTCAGCATTGGTCCTTTACTCCAGTCAGCTATTTATCACTCGGAATGGCTTTGTCAGGGAACATTTCACTCGGATTTTCCTCCAGCAGTGCAGTATTCCACTCGACAATGCTCTATTCTGAGTCCTTCCACTCGGATTTGGTCATTTTTGAGTTATCCCACTCGGATTTGGCCATTTTGAGTCGGATTTCAGTGCTCTGAGTTGGATTTTTGCTTTTTGAGTCGAATTTCAGCTTTAAAAAGAGAATTCTTTCCACTTTGGGCTTGTTCTTCTTGTTTCTTTATCATTTTATGGTCGTTTTTCTCTTGTTTTTGACCCTTTATTACCTTAATTCCTACAAAATAACATACCCAAGTAGAATAGAGTGGAAAGAAAGCAAAAATAGCAATAAATAAAGGAAATACAGTGGATAATGACTAAAATTCTAAGCAAACTAGATCTAATTTATTGTATTAAAAAGCACTTATCAGTGATCCCATAGACCACCGGGGTCACCTGCTCATCAAGAGCCACCCCCCACAAGGGTCGGCCACATGTAGCTCCCCGTAGCAATACATGGGCAGCTTCGTGACTTACACACTGAGTCACAGGGGAAATAACAGACTGCTCGTGCACTGAGCCACCCTCCCATTGGGTCGGCCGAGGGAACTCCCCTAACGTTCCAACATCAGCGGCTTAATATGCCATGGATGCAATGCAATGCAAATCAAATACATTTCTCACACTGTGTATCCTAAATACCACTCATCAAACATCATCATCATAATCACCAACACCACCATACACACCTTAGTGGATTTTATCATTGTTGGTTTTAGCCATTGCTTTCAAGTTTTATATGTGGCATTTTTATCTCAATATATCATTTATTATACATGCAAGTCAACACTTGCAATCAACCACAATGGCATCACATATGTTATTAACATTTATCCATTATTCATCAATATCACCACATATTCATTTAGTGGATTTTCATCTTATTATTCATCAACATTGTTTCATATATACATGTTGGTGTGGTATTCACAATAATTCATTAATATAATTCTAACCACACATACAAGATCACACTTGTATCATTCTCAATGACATTCAACAATCATCAATAATAATAACCATCCTTTTATTCAAGAAAACGATCAACAATATCATCCATCATTATTCATTATCGATATCATCTCCGATTCATTGATTTAAAATAAATAGATTGTCATTTAATTATTCTCTCATCGGTTTCATAATCACTCTAGGGTGAATCTAATAACCTCATCATCACACTCTTATTATCATTCTTTCATACCCTATTCTTGGTGGTGAAAATATCCTAAATAAAGTATCCCAAGTATATCAATCAATTCCAATCACCACCATGTTGCATCATCATTATATTGCCCTCATACGTTCCCTCAATCATCCCATAATATAAGGGAAAGGGGCCTAACATCAGAAAAATAGAGAAAACAACATAAAATTTTAGGCTGGGTAACTCGCTCAAGCGAGATTCACCTTCACTTGAGCGAGATCGACATAGCTCGCTTGGGCGAAAACTCACCAGGGGCGTTTCCACGCTCATTAGCTTGAGCAAGATACCCTTCACATGGCCATTTGCTTGAGCGAGTGGAGTCTCAGCATCAGAACTTTGTACGCGCTCAAGTGACTCATACTCGCTTGGGCGAAAAACATCCAGTGCCTCATTCAAGGCTGGCTCGCTTGAGCGAGAATCCATTTGCCATGTCACTCGCTTGAGCGAGATCTCTCCAGAACCATTTTTCCTCTCGCTCGCTCAAGCGCGGCCACACCCACTTGAGCGAGATTCGTCCAATAAGCATCCCTCCTATTCTACATACGTCTTGCTTGAGCAAGACCCCTTCTCGCCTGAGCGAGATTCAGCCAGAGGCCATCCATCAGATGCAGGGGACTCTTGCTTGAGCGAGAATCCATCTCGCTTCAGTGAGATCATGAATACACGCCCATACTTAAGTTTCCCACTCCAAATCTCAAACCTATATCCTTATTATCCAAAATTTCCTATAATTTCATATCACCAAATCACAACTCAAGTAATTCATCTACTCATGGGTTTTCATTAACAATAATCCATGTCCAACAAAGGGACAATTCAACACTTATCATCATCTCATATATATATATACATACATTTCTTTAACATTCAACAAGGCCAAGCCATCATTCATCACATCATCAATTCAACATTTAATACATTCATGGCAAGGCAAAGCATGAGTCACACATATACATAATTAACAACTATTCACTTATGCAATATGAAATGCAAACTCCTCTCCTACCTCGAGAGAAGAACCGCAATCCAAACGCCTTGATCGTTCTGCATCATTGTCTAAAACACAATCCTATCATAAACACACATATACATGCATGCCATTAGTAAGCCATCATAAGGCATCATTACAATGTTAATAAATTATTAACATCCTATGGGGATCGTATCAAGTCCTAGACTTGTCTAAACACCGATTCACATTCTTGTGTTAGGCTTCGGGAATTCCTTTCCCAAAAACAAGATCCTCTAGATATCAAAGGGGTTAACTACACCCAACAACATCAAGATCATATTCCTTATTCATAATACATCCAAATCCTCAAACTCAATTCCTTAAATCTCAAGATTGGAACCTTAACAATTTAACACTAACGATTTCCAAGCATCATCTCTACCCACTAAATCATTCCCATGACCAATGAATTATCAATTTCTTAAGGGTTTCATACAATCACCAATCATCAATTCCATCAATTCACATACGTCATTACAAACATTATATCATCATCAAAGTGTCAATCATTTGTAAACAACAATCAATTGTCCCAATGGTCATCTACCTTATGGTTTGGGTTTCACATGCATATATCATCATACATAACATCATAAACTTAACTCACATTTTCGTCAACATCAACATTAAATTTCAATGCTTCTAAAATCTCATTCTCCTCATATAAACCATTCTAAAGTATCCAAAATCATCAAAATCATCAATTTAGCCAAAAACCCCCAAATCACAATACTTAGGGTTTCTAAGTTTTCCAACAATATCCAACTTCCACCATTTCCATGAATCCTCATAAACCCAATAACCCTCATTCTCATATATCACAAAACCATGATCAAGAGTACATCTTAAGCCATTCAAGCGTAGGGTTTCCATTCTCATCAACACCCATAGTTTCTAACAACTACCTTTTAACCCAAATAACATAACAATCATCAATGGAATATCATAGAGGCAAGAAACCTTACCTCATCTCCTAGCCCAATGTCAAACACGAAAATAAAGAGGTGAGGAGGGAAGACCATCAAATATTTGCTCCAATATCACTCTCATGCTCTATGAATCTAAGTTTTGTTGTTGATTTTTACAAGAGAATGGAATGGAGAAAGGGTAGAGGACGGTTTTGGATGAGGGGAAGATGAAGAAAAAGAAAAATAAAGAGTGAATGGAGGGAGAGAGCATCCCACGGTGATAGAGGGAAAGAGAGAGGAAGTTTGTGTAAAAATTGGACATTGTCCAATGGGTAAAACCTTGTATTTTGCCATTTATCCATTGGGTCATAAAACTCCATTAATCATTGTGTAATAGCATGAAAAGCAAGGTGGGAGAGAGAAAAGAGATCACGACTGAGAGGGAAAGGAAAATGGAAGTTTTCATTTTTCTTTTAATCCAATTTGGTTCTTAATTTCCCCGTTTTATATCACACGTCGTGTCTAATTAATTATTTCCCTAACACTAAAAATTATTTCAACTATATCACCACAACCACAATAATTTTCCAAACATTTTAGACCCATTAATTATTTAATTTGACCAAGTGGGTCCCACATCATCCGTTAAATCACCCGGTTCCGGTAATTCTCAATTTATTGATAATTCACCTCTAGTGTCAAATTAATTCTCCCATAATTATTGGTCCATAAATAATTAATTACCATTATTTAATAAATTGTTTTCTTTAAAATTTGGGGTGTTATAATCCACCCCACCAAAAAGAAACTTCATCCTCGAAGTTTAACATCGGCATACATTGTAAGGCCACACTTCGGCCACACACCCATAAGGTCCAATGACATCATAAAGTAATATCGGATTTTCCAAAGTCCAGCAGGATATGATTATCATCATTCCCTTGTCCAAGCATACAGCCTCATATATCTAAAGTGAGTCACTACTCATTAATCCTCAGTTTATTCATTACAACTCTCATATTCTTATCCAGTACCACCAGATAGGTTTAATACATTCACCATAAGCAGTTACAACATTACACTTGCCTAGACTATGTGTTGTTGCATTCGACATACAGGAAGGCGTCCCAATCCTGTAGTGGTTACCATACACATATAAGATCGGTGCATAAGTGCATGTTGCCACAATGCCCATGGCATGTAGAGACATATCAGGATAAGTACCTTCATGTCTTATCGCTCATATTTTTTTATATTAATTCAAGTAATATCACCTCACATGAGACTTTGTGATCATTTACACAAGTCAACAACCACTATACTCACATCAGTTATTGCCAATATACATAATCCGGCATAAATCACATCGTACAGATCGTCAAGTATCAATCTCCTTAACCATATATTGACATATCAACCATAGATTTCCAATCATCATAGGGTAATCACCCCACCATATGACTTCATCCATCCCAAAGTCATAGTCAAATAACTTAGAAATTATTTGTCTAATTCAAACATTTTCTGCTATAATTCGATTCAAGCCTAATTGATTCACCAAACTCATATCAAGTATACACTCCCAAGGTTAAAGTATGGTCCATAATCATATAATAATCTTCCACACTAGTGGATTTCCTCACATATCACGACCAGAGTCTATAAACTAGACACATAATCCATGTAATATCACATTGCTATATGGTCTCTATCACTAATATAACTCCTTTTGAAATAAAAGAGAGGCATCAACATGATTAGACTCTATTTACCAACTCATGTTCGCATATATTACCTCTACGCCACATCATAATCCATAATTGATCTAATAATCATAACGTCAAGGGCACATAATTTAGCCTAAAGTCATATCATAAAATTTTTTATCATGGCCAATGCTAAGTCATACCCCGAATTCAACATCATTATTCACCAAATACTTAGGGGTTTACGTTTACATTTCTAATCCAATTATACATCGACTCTAGCCTCAATAACTCATTCCATAATTTATTTCACTACGGCTCAATCGTTCATAAGATCCAATCTATCATTAGGCTTAGAAAGTTCAAGGGTTACCTAGTACCCATCGTGAAATACTCCTGTCGCAACCTGGATCGCGACGGCACGACCGACCCTTTTCGAAATAAAACGTGGGTTTTGAAATCCTTTCGAAAATAAAATAGGGAGTCGCCACCAACGTTTTTATCCATAGAAAAAACATTGGAAAAAAACTAAGTTCAGTAAAGCACTGGTTTAAAAAATGAGATTCAAGTTCGGGAGTCGGTTACGAGTAGGGAAGGTATTAGCACCCTACATCACCTATCAAAAACAGTACCAAGATTGAAAATACACAACATAAATGGCCTTACAAAAGATGTTATATTTCTCCCATTTTATTGTTGTACTTTATGTAAAAACAAAAGGAACAAACTGAACAGACATGGAGTATAGGTCAACAGGACGTCGCGTCCAAATTAACCTTGGCTTTGGTATAAAACAAGAAAAGGGAAGGATACTAACAAGACGTCACGTCTAAATTAGTCATCCTTTAATCAAAATACGGGGTTAGAAACGGGAAGGGGATAAACGGGACGTCTCGTCCCAAGTATCCCGTTCCTTGTGGTAATGGCCTACCAGAAATAGGGGAAAATCAACAAGACGTCACGTCTAAATTGATTTTCATGGAATTTAATCAAGATACGGGGTTAGAAACGGGAAGGGGATAAACGGGACGTCTCGTCCCAAGTATCCCGTTCCGTGTGGTGATGGTCTACTGGAAATAAGGGAAAATCAACAAGACGTTATGTCTAAATTGATTTTTCATGGGAGTAGATAAAAAGGAAGTTACAAAGGGAAAATAAAGAAAATAAAAATAGGAATAAAAATGGGAAAGGTGGGCCCGACAGGATTTAAAGTCCTGCTCCTACGTATTCTTGAGTTACCAAGAAATCAGGGTTACGTAGTTCTTTATGATATTTTTTTTAGGAAATGGATGAATGAAATTTTCTTCTTTTTAAGTAAAAACTTAAAAGTAAAGGACAAAAAAAGAAGACAGAAAATAGAGGGGTAGCAGAAGCTACAAGAGAGAAAGAGAAACAATGAGTTGGAAAAGAGAGGGAAAAATGAGCAAAAACCGAATGAGAGAAGAAAACCGAGTGGGAGACGAAAAATCGAGTGGGAGAAGAAAAACCGAATCGAAGAAGAAAAACCGAGTGGGAGAAGGAAAACTGAGTCGAAGAAGAAAAATCGAGTGGGAGAAGGAAAATCGAGTGAGGATGAGAGAGACCGAGTGATAGAAAGAAACGTACCAGAGTGTTCTCCTTTCTAAATTTATTTTGTTTTCTGAGAGGATGAGTGTGGGTGAGAGTGCTGGGACGGTGTGAAGGCTTGGGGTAGGGACGGTGTTGTGAGGATTTAAGAGGTGCTGCTCGGCGCTGTTTGAGAGGAAAATGACGGTGTGCGTTTGAGAGGAACAGGTCGGTATTGTGGATTTAGGGAGGAGCAGGACGGTGTTGTGAGGATTTGAGAGGCTGGATGGTGTTATGGGAATTTGAGGTGCTGGAATGGTGTGAGATTTAGGAGGAGTTGCTCGGTGTGGATTTAAGAGGAGCTGGATGGTGGAGGATTTGAGAAGCTAGATGGTGTTAATGAGGATTTAGGAGGAGCTGGAGGAGCTGGATGGTGTAAAGGACTTAGGACAGTGTTTCTTAAAAAGAAAAGCTTTAAAGTTCTCTCCAACGAAGGCTTCAGGATCCCCCCCAAAATCCAACCCCTTTTGCATCTTTAGATGGGGTACTTATAGGAGTTGCCGAGTGCTTGGATAGCACAGGCTTCCACTCAGAGTGGAGGTAGCCTAGCCACTAATAGGTAGTGGGGAGCAGCGGCTGGTGTGAAATTTTTAATTTCTCCACTTCCGTCCCCTGTCTGCCACTTCCAGGATTCATGGATCCACTTGGGTGGTGGAATCCAAGTCAACATGGGCGAACAGTGGAAATATGGAACCGGTGTTCTCTTATGACTCGGATTAGTGCCTCAGCCAGTATCCATCCTCAGTGGGGATTAATCCGAGCGGAATAGGTACATTTTATACACAAAAGGCCGAGTGAAAGCTTTGCTCGAAACTTGTTTCTGTTTGAAGCAATTCGAGTTGGACGAGCAAAGCAACTCTGATTGAAACATTCAATCGGAACCAAATGAAACATTCATTCGGAACTGATAGAAACATTCATTCGGAACCAATTGAAAAGTGATTCACTCGGAACTGATTGAAGAGTGACTCGGAACTGATTGAAACATTCATTCGGAACCGATTGAAAAGTGATTCACTCAGAACTGATTGAAGAGTGATTCGGAACCGATTGAAAAGTGATTCACTCGGAACTGATTGAAGAGTGACTCACTCGGAACTGATTAAAGAGTGATTCGAAAGCAATTGAAACATTCATTTGGAACCGATTAAAAAGTGATTCACTCGAAACTGATTGAAGAGTGATTCGGAACTGATTGAAAAGTGATTCACTCGGAACTGATTAAAGCGTGACTCACTCAGAACTGATTGAAGAGTGATTCGGAACCAATTGAAAAGTGATTCACTTAAAACTGAAGAGTGACTCAGAAATGATTGAAAAGTGACTCACTTGAAACTGATTGAAGAGTGACTCAGAACCGATTGAAAAGTGACTCACTCGGCACAGGTTCAAACCCTCCTTCTATCACATGTGTCCCACTCAGGATCGAGAAGTTTTCATTCAAATGATTCAATTGGCATCCTCAAAATGTTTCACTCGGCTATGTCTCTGGAATTGAACCACTGGGAGAAACCTTGCTCAGATATATTGCTTGGGAGTAATTCAGTCGACCCTTCCTTCACTCCTTGAAATCCACTCGGACACATTCATTCGGACACATTCTCACTCGGAATTTCCTCAATCGTCAATCAGCCCATTTGGTTGTATTCACTCGGGAGTTGGCTTTGTCTTTCACTCAGAAATTTGGAACTTGAGAGAGTCTGGAATCTAGCCGATAGAAGCTCTTCCCAGGTACGAGCTTTGCTTTACTCGGAAATGAAACTCTCTACCTCCAACTTACTCGGAAGTGCCCCTCTCGTAACTCACTTGGAAGTGCCTTCCTTGGAGACATCTCACTCGGGCTTAGTTTGAAACTTGAGAGAGTCTTCCCGGATATTCATTCACAGCCTTTCTGCGCTCGGAATCAGTCCACCTGGGAATATCTCACTCGAAGACAACCTACTCGGATATATCTGTCTTAAGTATTCATTCGTAGTTGAGCCTCGTTTAGAATCAATTCACTCGAAGGTGATTCGCTCCGAAATATCTCTACCCAGAAAAATCACTCATTCAAAGTTAGAATCTCCACTCGGAGGTACTTCAGTCGGGAACTCACACTCGGATGTATCTTCGCTTGAAAGGTACTTTGCTTGGACTCAACCCATTCGGAAATGCCCCACTCGTAGACATCTCACTCGAAAATTATCATTCAGACATATGGAACTTGAGTCTCTGTCCGAAAAGATACTCACTCAGTCAGAGCCTTTTCTTCGTTCAGAGTAATTCCTTTTGAAGCCCACTTGGAAATGATCATTCGGACATATAGAAGTCTTTGCTTCATTCGGAAGTAACTCTCTCGGAAACAATCCACTCGGAAATTTTACTCGAAAATGGCTAACTAGGGTATCTCACTTGGTAACAGCCATTTTCACTCGAAAATAGCCATTTTCACTCGGAAATTATCATTCTGAGTCATTCTACTCGGAAGACCATTCGGAGACGAAGTCCAGTCTTCTCAGAATTCTTTCCACTTGGGTCGGACCGAAAGAGGTGTTCACAGATGCCCCTCTTTACTTCTTTTTCACAAGAGAAACACAAAGCTTTCCGTGTTTTTAAAGTGAAAAGGAAGTAAAGATATGAACACCGATGTAGGGACCAGATGGGACCTCTCGATCGGCATGGCGTCTGACGGTGTTGGCAATCACGAGTCGGTGTGACCTTTTCTTCTTTAAAGACGAGCATTTTCCATATCTGTTTCTCTCTATTTTCCTTCTTTTTTTGTTTTTTTGTTTTTTTTGTTTTTTTTGCTTTGTTTTGTTTTGTTTTTTCTTGTTTTTTTTGTTTTTTTTGTGTTCTAAATCTGGAAAAAGAAGTGGGGCGGTGCTTTAGTTTTTAGCAGGAAGTGGTTAACTGGGAATTATCCTTTGAATGACATGAAGCGGAAGGATTGTCTTAACAGGAGGTGAGAGGATTGGGTGTCGATTCTCAACTGATCGAAGATGAAGGGTGCCACGTTCGGCGACCAGAAGGAAAAGGGTGCCATTTGTTCGACGACTAGATTGGAAGGTAAAGGTGATGGTATTGCCTCCCGGTTGACTGGAAAGTAAAGGGGTGCTAGCTTCGGCGACTGGAAGGTAAAGGTGCCATTTGTTTGGCGACAGGAAGGAAGGTAAAGGTGAGGGTGTTGCCTCCTGGTTGACTAAAAAGTAAAGGGGTGCCAGCTTCGGCAACTGGAAGGTAAAGAGGTGCCATTTGTTCGGTGAAGGGTGCCATTTGTTCGACGAAGGGTGAAAACCCTGAAGGGTGCCAGCTTTGGCGATTGAGGAAGGTAAAGGAGTGCCAGCTTCGGCGACTGGAAGGTAAAGAGGTGCCATTTGTTCGGCGACTGGAAAGTAAAGGGGTGCCAGCTTCGGCGGAGGGTGAAAACCCTTAAGGGTGCCAGCTTTGGCGATTGAGGAAGGTAAAGGAGTGCCAGCTTCGGCGACTGGAAGGTAAAAAGGTGCCATTTGTTCGGCGACTAGAAAGTAAAGGGGTTGACCTTGGGGGAGCTAACAAGACGTCTCGTCCGAATTAACTTACTATTGACAGGAAACGTAAAGATTAGGGGGTTGCTCCTTGAATGAAAGAGAATGAACCTGGGGTGATGCCCCGGTTTGATATGACTGAAGGTTGTTGGGGAACTACCCCTTGAATAAAAGAGAATGAACCTGGAGGAACTGCCCCTTGACTGAAAAAGAATAAACCTGGTGTGATGCCCCAGTTTGACATGATTTGAAGGAAACTTGGGGAACTGCCCCTTGGCAGAAAGAGAAAGGACCAGGGGGAGATGCCCCAGTTTGAGATGGTTTGAAGGAATCTTAGGGAACTGACCTTTGACTGAAAGAGTATAAACCTGGGGTGATGCCCCAGTTTGAGATGGTTTGAAGGAATCTTGGGGAACTGCCCCTTGACTGAAAGAGAATAAACCTGGGGTGATGCCCCAGTTTGAGATGCTTGGGAAGTGTAGTTCCACTAGGGAAGGATTTGGTTAGTATCTATCTGGTAACCTGGTTCCACCGGGGGGAAGTATTTGGTAATTTGGGGTACCGCCCTTTGATCGGAAAGAGAAATTTGGGATCCACTGGAAATGTGCCATGGGTTTGCTTGGTCTGGTAATGATTGAGAAAAGTGTACTGGGGTTCATTGGGGAATGTATGGCAGGCCTGCCGGAGGAGAAAAATCTAGGGGATGTCCCAGCTTGGGACATTTTAATGAGGGTAACTCCATTGGGGAAAGTGTTTTCCTATTAGGAAGGAAGACATGGCTAGCTTTTGATCATTGTGATCCTGTTTGTTTCCCAAATTTGATTAGTAAGTACTCCAGTTAGGGGAGCTGAGTCCATTTTGTGGTTCCCCTAAGGAGGAACCCTCAGTCGGGGTTCCCCTCGGGGATAAATAGTGGGTCTGCTGGGGAGAGTTTTGGGCAACTCGGCGTACTGCCCCTTGACTGGGAGAGAAAAGGAACCAGGGGAACCGTCCCAGTTTGGGAAATCCAGCTAAAGGAGTTAGGGGTTAGGGGTATTGCCCCTTGAACAAAGGAAGGATCTAGGGTGATGCCCCAGTTAGGGAGATTGAAGAAGCTAGGGGTGCTCCCCTTTGACAGAGAAAGACTTAGGGTGACGCCCTAATTCAAACTTTTGGGAGCGCGGGGTACCGCCCTTGGTTGACAAAAGATAATGACCTGGGGGAGATGCCCCAGTTTGAGTTGTTTTGAAATTCAGGGTACTATCCCCTGATTGGAAGAGAAATCTAGAGAGATGCCCCAATTTAAGCTATTTCAGAAATTTGGGGTATTGCCCCTTGATTGGAAGTGGAAGAGAAATCTGGGGAGATGCCCCAGTTTGGAAAGACGGAAAGTTTTAGGGGTACCCCCCTTTAACTGAAAGAGAGAACTCAAAGGAGATGCCCCAGTTTGAGCTATTTTGAAATTCAGGCTACTGTCCCCTGATTGTAAGAGAAATCTGGGGAAATGCCTCAGTTTGTGCTATTTCAGAAATTTGGGGTATTGCCCCTTGATTGGAGGAGATCTAGGGGAGATGCCCCAGTTTTGGATGGACTGAAGGAGTTAAGGGTATTGCCTCTTTATTGGAGGAAGGATCTGGGGTGACACCCCGGTTTAATTCCTCTTTGAAATTCAGGGCACTACCCCTTGGCCGACAAAAGACCTAGAGGTGATGTTCCAGTTTGGAAAGGGATGATAGACTTGGGGGTAAAATCCTAGGTTTAAAAAATTTGGAGGTTAACAGGACGTCTCGTCCAAATTAACCCGTACTTGGCATCGTTGTCGGGGAACGGGATACACTATACTGTTGGAACATACCAAGTTGATCAAAATGTGACCCCTAATATACCTCATGAACGAGACAGAAACCCTGAGAAGATGCCGACTGCAACTACGAGGTATTGATGGAAACCTCAAAGTACAATGGAAACTTAGTAGGGCGTCGTGTTTGGCCATAGAAAAGGGTTCTTGGAGAATGCCAGCTTTGGCAGTTGAGACTTGACGTATCTACTTGTCGTGACATCCTGCAAGAAAGGTTAGTGGTGCAAAACAAATTGGAACTTGAAAAGACCTCTCGTAAAACCATAACCCTTAGAGATTCAAAGTGACCCACGACTGAAACAGAGTAGATGAAGCAACCCCAGCTTTGGAAACGTGTCAGACCCAGTCTTTATAATGATCGCTTGAGGCGAGATTGAGTAACAAGAACATCTTGTCCTCACGGCTTTAAATTTCATTACCTTCTCATTTTATATATTAAGGGAAAACATATGTCTTATCAGATCAGGGGAAATCACAATATGAACACGTATCAAAAGAGGTGAGATTGTATTTACAAGTTGAGCGGGGGAGGGGAAGAGGGAGGCCAAAGAAGCAAGTGGAGTCGCATGGGAAATATTGATAATTGGGTGGAATAGGAATGATTTCACAAATCCTCCAATGAACTACTGAGAACAACGTGTATCTCAATCCCACATCACGACTTTGAATTCACCATTTGACCCTGCCTCTAAAAAAAAGGTAGTTGGACTACAGTCCTTATGCCTTAACTTGGAATCAAACCATTCATATAAGAAAATTACTCTGCCAAAATCTTGATCCAATTTATTGCCTGAGCTGCCTGTTCAGGTTTTCAGCTTACCAGGTTGCTCTAACTTTTGCCTAGGCTGCCTTTCCAGGTTTTCAGCCTAGCGAGCTTCTCTCTCCTTGTGACGTGTTTCGCTTTTTTGTTTTTTTTCTCTTTTTTTTTCAAGGTTGCGTCCTTCACGACAAAGGTTTAAGTTGATTGACAATGAGCTTATTTGATCTCTCTTGATTTAGTCTCGTCCTATGGGGGAATAGATGTTATTTCAAATAGGAAAGTTTTCCCCAATACCATGTATCCAAGGAAACAGGGGTGAGCCCTTTTCGGCACCAATGAGGGGGCTCGTTCCGAGTCTGTATCTTTTTGTTCATTCTTTCATTTTTCTTTTTTATCATTTTCTTCTTCTTCATTTTTTTCTGTTTTTTTTATATGATCCCCTTGGTACCTTCGTTATGGTCTAGCTGTTTTATTTACCCTTAGCCAATGTGGCAAAGAACTATGATATTAATGGTATCACAGTAGACCATTCCCTTGGTTACACTGGTAGGGGAATAGTTATACACCCTTAGGGTTGTGGTGTTGATTGCGACACAGATGAAACATTGTTTTTGTCACGTTCTTAGCTTGATAACATTTATGCCCCCATGTGGAAGAGTGATAATTTGATCTATGAATCAGCTTGCCCCAACTGGTATATGCATAGGGCACCAACCTTGACTCCTTTTTTATTTTTTTTGTTTATTTGTTTTTTATTTGTTTTTTTGGCAGAGTATTTCTTGACCATGCCTACGTCCATGGGCCCTAGTAAGTCTTTGCCGTCCATATTGGTCAATACCAACACTTTCTTGAAAGGTAGATATACCATTATTCATTATGGAGTTTAACACTATCTCTATCCACGCAGACTTTTACGTCACCAGGTTGAGCTACCATCATACTATAACGTCTTCTAAGGCAATTTGATCGATTTTCCCAGTTGTTCGTGGACCTTCTTCACTCCGTGTGCTGACCCTTTTGAATGCTTCTGGATAAAGCTGGATGCCCCTTATTCGAACATCCTGGTTAATTCGGCCAAGGAACTTTTATCTTTGCTACCCTCTTCGTCAGCGTGATCAAACAAGCGGTCAAAGTTATGAAACAGGATTGTGATCATTGTTCTCAGAAGGATCATTTTTGGATGGATGTTTTTTTTGTGTTTTTTTGTGTTATTTTTTTATGTATGACGGCAAAGAGAAGAAGGGAAAATAAAAGAGAGCCAATGGATAAAGGGAGTGTTAAAACAAATAAGGGAAGCAAACAGAAACATTTTAAAATTTGATACGCATTCATTGAGAAAAACCTGAAATGATAAAAATATGCTTTTTCCCTTATTACATAAAATATCCCAATGCCTTAGGCGTAGCGTTTGGGTTGAAAAGTCATAAAAAACAGAAGTTTAAAGTCATAAAGAGCTAGGTGGTCTCTTGGTCATGAACCTCTTCACTTGGCATGCAAATCACAAAGCTTTCATCCTCTCCATGTCTCCAGCCTCTCCTTATCATACTAATCCAGGATTCTCGTGATTAGACCTGGGATTTATGATTATATTAGGACTCCCTTCCTGGAAATCCAGCCACTTGGCTTTAATCAGATCCCTCACTTTGAATTTTAAGGCATAACAATCTTCAGTAGAGTGCCCTGGGGCTCCTGCATGGTAATCACATCGGGTATTAGGATTATAACCTTTGGGGTAAGGAGGAACCATCAGTTTTAACGGATAGGATACCGCAAGGGAACTACGGATAAGGTGAGGCAAAAGTTCTATGTAGGTTATGGGAATGGGGTCGAACCGGACCGGTGTTCGACTATCAGTGGGTTTTATAGTGCTTCGGTTTGGATTAAGTGGCTGAGTCTGCCCTAGTGAGGGACAGTAGGGCTGTGGCAAATGAGAATAGGAAGGTGTTTGAGGGATATATAGACGAAAGCAGAGTTGAAAAGGGAAAAGATTGGAGCCTCTGTCGGGGGTGGTGGCGGCCATGTAAGGTGTAGGGAGATTGGCAGGTTGAAAGGGAGTATGAGTCATTAGTCTAGGTTGGGCCCTTTTTTGGTTATAGGAAGTGAAATTAGCATCCCCTTTTCTTTTCCCCTTATCTTCCGATGCAGACATTCTTATGATAGGTGCCCCAGGCGACTGGGAGGATTGTGAAATATGGGGGTTCATTGCTTGTAAATCATGATCCTCTTGTTGGTTATGGAACGGAGGAGAGTATTCTGATGGTATTTCATAGGGTAGGTTGTTGTTTGAGTCCATGAAGGCGTGTTGTGGTGCATAAGACATGCCATAGGTTGGTTGAGGATCAATGATAGGGTTGGTCCTGTTGATATTAATGGGAGGTGTCACGGAAGAGGGAATTTGCATTTTTGTCAGTCCAGGAGGATGGAGCGGGGTGGTTGGTAAATGTTGGTCATTTTAGCTGGTTAACTTCACTCATCAGGTTTTCAATTTCTTGCTCTTTTTCAGCCATGAGTCTCCTTTGAAAGTCCAGTAAGAGTGTCTTTCGGTGTCTTTAAAAGAAAAACAAGAATGTCAGGTGGAAATAGAAGGAAAAAGGTTGTGGGAAGCAATCACAGGCCTTGACGAGTATCCTTTGACTATCCCTTAGAACTTATCGTTCAAAAGTACTAGGTATGGTAAACATGGAAATTAATACGGGATAGTTGTGAAGACAGAAGAAATCCTTCATTTTGAGGCGGGAGCCTCAAGCTCAAACATTTTCTTCGGGCAACTACAGCCTTCATTTCTTGAGTTCAATCCCATGTTGACTTCCATAGATACTCAAAAGGTATTCGTTAAGTCCTGAATAACCTCCCACGACAATGAGGATAAGGAAGAGAAATTAGTTGTCGTCATGTTTTGGAACCCGTATTTCCCCATTGATTTAACATAAAGCAATTTTTCTTGGGGAAACAGCGATTACCAAGGATCCAAGTCGTAATAGTCATAATTTTTCTAATCGTTATTGACACCCCTATTGGAGCGGAAACAAAATTATTTTTTGACGATTAAGAAAATCTATGACTCAGGACTCAGAGGTACATGACCAAAAGAGGATTATCTATTCACCCGAAGAATACTGTGTGTTTCAAAATGAGTCATTATTTCAAAAACTATGCAAATCTACGAGTGGTAGGTAATTCACTTTTTTTGGATAAAAGGGAAAGCAAAAATGATGTAAGGTAAAGTAAAGTTTGCCCTTTTGTGGCCTAGGTCGGGTTTTGTTGAAAGTCTTTTCTAGGCCCGATGGCTTGTCTAAGAGTGACTCTCCACACCGGGTGGTTTCCACTAGACATCTAGAAGGTCACCAGAGCCAAGATCCTACCCATGACAGGGACGCAAACAGTGGGGGATCCACTAGGTGCGTATATCACGAGAGGTCGAACTCTAGTTGAGGTTCTCATGAACACCGGATAGGAAGTACATCCTATACGATTCTGTTACCAACCCTTCCTAACTTAAGCTGCATTTGGGGCCCGGGTATAGGGCACCACTCATAGGTGTATGCAAGTAATTGTGAGTGTAGTGTGTGGAAGGGCATTCAATACCTTTTACCTTACCCCATTCTGCACAAGGAACAAACACAGAACAAATATACAAAGTCGTCTACCCTAGGGTTCAATGATTGCAGAAAAGTAACATGGTCCTCTGCCCTAGGGTTCAATAAACATGCAAAACATAGACAATGAAACAAATAACAAGATACAATTAAAACAAGAATAAACATTCACAACAATTCACAGAAAATAAAAGAAGGGGAAGAAATCCAAGCTAACAAAGGCTATATAAAAAACATGCGCTTTCAATCAAACTGTCCCCAGTGGAGTCGCTATCTGTCGCAACCTGGATCGTGACGGCACGGCCGACCCTTTTCGAAATAAAACGTGGGTTTTGAAACACTTTCGAAAAGAAAACAGGGGGTCGCCACCAACGTTTTTATCCATAGGAAAAACATTGGAAAAAAACTAAGTTCAGTAAAGCACTGGTTTAAAAAATGAGATTCAAGTTCGGGAGTCGGTTACGAGTAGGGAAGGTATTAGCAGCCTACATCACCTGTCAGAAACAGTACCAAGATTGAAAATACGCAACATAAATGGCCTTATAAAAGATGTTATATTTCTCCCATTTTATTGTTGTACTTTGTGTAAAAATAGAAGGAACAAACTGAACAGACATGAAGTGTAGGTCAATAGGACGTCGCGTCTAAATTAACCTTGGCTTTGGTATAAAACAGGAAAATGGAAGGATACTAACAAGATGTCGCGTCTAAATTAGTCATCCTTTAATCAAAATACGGGGTTAGAAACGGGAAGGGGATAAACGGGACGTCTCATCCCAAGTATCCCGTTCCTTGCGGTGATGGCCTACCAGAAATAGGGGAAAATCAACAAGACGTCATGTCTAAATTGATTTTCACAAAATTTAATCAAGATACGGGGTTAGAAACGGGAAGGGGATAAACGGGACGTCTCGTCCCAAGTATCCCGTTTCGTGTGGTGATGGTCTACTGGAAATAAGGGAAAATCAACAAGACATCACGTCTAAATTGATTTTTCATGGAAGTAGATAAAAAGGAAGTTACAAGGGGAAAATAAAGAAAATAAAAATAGGAATAAAAATGGGAAAGATGGGCCCGACAGGATTTAAAGTCCTGCTCCTACGTATTCTTGAGTTACCAAGAAATCAGGGTTACGTAGTTCTTTATGATATTTTTTTTAGGAAATGGATGAACGAAATTTTCTTCTTTTTAAGTAAAAACTTAAAAGTAAAGGACAAAAAAAGAAGACTGAAAAGAGAGGGGGTAGCAGAAGCTACAAGAGAGAAAGAGAAACAATGAGTTCGGAAAAGAGAGGGAAAAATGAGCAAAAACTGAGTGAGAGAAGAAAAACCGAGTAGGAGAAGAAAAACCGAGTGGGAGAAGAAAAACCGAGTCGAAGAACAAAAACCAAGTGGGAGAAGGAAAACCGAGTCGAAGAAGAAAAATCGAGTGGGAGAAGGAAAACCGAGTGAGGATGAGAGAGACCGAGTGATAGAAGGAAACGTACCAGAGTGTTCTCCTTTCTGAATTTATTTTGTTTTCTGAGAGGATGAGTGTGGGTGAGAGTGCTGGGACGGTGTGAAGGCTTAGGGCAGGGACGGTGTTGTGAGGATTTGAGAGGTGCTGCTCGGCGCTGTTTGAGAGGAGAATGACGGTGTGGGTTTGAGAGGAGCAGGTCGGTATTGTGGATTTAGGGAGGAGCAGGACGGTGTTGTAAGGATTTGAGAGGCTGGACGGTGTTATGGGAATTTGAGGTGCTGGAATAGTGTGGGATTTAGGAGGAGTTGCTCGGTGTGGATTTAAGAGAAGCTGGATGGTGGAGGATTTGAGAAGCTAGATGGTGTTAATAAGGATTTAGGAGGAGCTGGAGGAGCTGGTTGGTGTAAAGGACTTAGGACAGTGTTTCTCAAAAAGAAAAGCTTTAAAGTTCTCTCCAACGAAGGCTTCAGGATCCCCCCCCAAAATCCAACCCCTTTTGCATCTTCAAATGGGGTACTTATAGGGGTTGCCGAGTGCTTGGACAGCATAGGCTTCCACTCAGAGTGAAGGCAGCCTAGCCACTAATAGGTAGTGGGGAGCAGCGGCTGGTGGGAAATTTTTAATTTCTCCACTTCCGTCCCCTGTCTGCCACCTCCAGGATTCATGGATAAACTTGGGTGGTGGAATCCAAGTCAACATGGGCGAACAGTGGAAATATGGAACCGGTGTTCTCTTATGACTCGGATTAGTGCCTTAGCCAGCATCCATCCTCAGTGGGGATTAATCCGAGCGGAACAGGTACATTTTATACAAAAAAGGCCGAGTGAAAGCTTTGCTCGGAACTTGTTTCTGTTTGAAGCAATTCGAACTGGACGAGCAAAGCAACTCTGATTGAAACATTCAATCGGAACCAATTGAAACATTCATTCAGAACTGATTGAAACATTCATCGGAACCGATTGAAAAGTGATTCACTCGGAACTGATTAAAGAGTGACTCGGAACCGATTAAAACATTCATTCGGAACCGATTGAAAAGTGATTCACTTAGAACTGATTGAAGAGTGATTCGGAACCGATTGAAAAGTGATTCACTCGGAACTGATTGAAGAATGACTCACTCGGAACTGATTAAAGAGTGATTCGGAACCAATTGAAACATTCATTTGGAACCGATTGAAAAGTGATTCACTCGGAACTGATTGAAGAGTGACTCACTCAGAACTGATTGAAGAGTGATCGGAACCAATTGAAAAGTGATTCACTTGAAACTGAAGAGTGACTCGGAAACGATTGAAAAGTGACTCACTTAAAACTGATTGAAGAGTGACTCAGAACCGATTGAAAAGTGACTCACTCGGCACAGGTTCAAACCCTCCTTCTATCATATGTGACCCACTCAGGATCGGGAAGTTTTCATTCAAATGATTCAATCGGCATCCTCAAAATGTTTCACTCGGCTATGTCTCTGGAATTGAACCACTCGGAGAAACCTTGCTCGGATATATTGCTTGGGAGTAATTCAGTCGACCCTTCCTTCACTCCTTGAAATCCACTTAGACACATTCATTCGGACACATTCTCACTCGAATGTTCCTCAATCGTCAATCAGCCCATTCAGTTGTATTCACTCGGGAGTTGGCTTTGCCTTTCACTCAGAAATTTGGAACTTGAGAGAGTCTGGAATCTAGCCGATAGAAGCTCTTCCCAGGTACGAGCTTTGCTTTACTCAGAAATACAACTCTCTACCTCCAACTTACTCGGAAGTGCCCCTCACGTAACTCACTTGGAAGTGCCTTCTTTGGAGACATCTCACTCGGGCTTAGTTTGAAACTTGAGAGAGTCTGCCGGATATTCATTCACAGCCTTCCTGCGCTCGGAATCAGTCCACCCGGGAATATCTCACTCGGAGACAACCTACTCAGATATATCTGTCTGAAGTATTCATTCGTAGTTGAGCCTCGTTTAGAATTAATTCACTCGGAGGTGATTCGCTCGGAAATATCTCTACCCAAAAAAAGCACTCATTCAAAGTCAGAATCTCCACTCGGAGGTACTTCAGTCAGGAACTCACACTCGGATGTATCTTCGCTTGAAAGGTACTTCCCTCGGACTCAACCCATTCGGAAATGCCACACTCAGAGACATCTCACTCAGAAATTATCATTCGGACATATGGAACTTAAGTCTCTGTCCGAAAAGATACTCACTCAGTCAGAGCCTTTTCTTCGTTCAGAGTAATTCCTTTTGAAGCCCACTCGGAAATGATCATTCGGACATATGGAAGTCTTTGCTTCGTTCGGAAGTAACTCTCTCGGAAGCAATCCACTCGAAAATTTCACTCGGAAACAGCTAACTCGGGTATCTCACTCAGTAACAGCCATTTTCACTCGGAAATTATCATTCTGAGTCATTCTACTCGGAAGACCATTCGGAGACGAAGTCCAGTCCTCTCAGAATTCTTTCCACTTGGGTCGGACTGAAAGAGGTGTTCACAACTCCCACAACACATAAACATCATAGACATGGCTCATAGAAACATCATAAAGCCTAGACCACCATAGGGTCTAATTCCACAAGATTCGATCCTTCCAGGTCATATTGAGTTATTCGGGGTTACCACATCCAGTAGGTCATAATTAAATCAATCGTTCACTCGATTCATAAACATAAAACTGAGTCCAACCCCAATCATGTACTAACACAATTTCATGTTCAATCATCTTATCACTTATTCATGTTCCCAATCTAAGGAGACATAGCATTCCAATTCCATCATACACATATAGTGTTGTGCCTAAGGATATAAAATCCATCTTCCAAAATTAGCACAATTAATCATTTTGATTCATCTTTCATCAATCACATAATTAATAATTTCATTCCATGAACATCCATATCAGGGAGTTCTCTCACCATTATTCATTTGATCAATTTTAGTACATGAATCATTCACATCTAATATTTCCTATCCGTGATCAACATACGGTATAGGTTCATCATCAAATCAATTTATATTCAATATGTCATATCCATAATCAGACATGCCATAAATTCATTGTCAATTCAAATCATACTCAATATATCAATATTCAAATGCATATTATCAATGTATTCGTTATTCGAAGAAAATAGTGTAAGGAACTTGGCCGGACTTACATAAACAACCATATCGATCACATTGAAGAATTTATTCATATACATTCGACCCTCATGAATAAACCACAATCAATAATGAGCAACTACGCTCCCTTTGTGCATCACATAATCTCAATAACAATGATCGTACCTCCATGAACAACAACTATAACTCATGAATAATAATTCACAAGAATCCTCAATGGGCTATATCCATAATTCGATACTAATGGTTCACAAGAAATCACCTTTGAGAAAACAATGCCCTGATAGTCTATTCACAGTTCTTAGATAACTAGTTATTCATAAATCCACGTAGGGCAATCAATACTTTAACACATCACTGTCCTCTAGATAATTATTACTCTTAAGTCTATACAAAGCATCCACAATCCAACAATGAGCAATATGCTCTATGATGACCAAAATGTCTCGCTATTGAGCAATTGTGCTCCAATCATCCATAACATCAACCTCAAGGAAGAGCAACCATGCTCCGACAATAATTAACAAATCAAATTCAGAGCAAAATAGGCTCTGATACCAGGTTATAACACCCTGACTTTCTGGACTCGAATCCCGATGTAATCAAGATAATTAATTAATAAAAATACGAATAAATTTTTCACTTTCAAAATAATTTCAAAAACACCATCACGACTACATCAAGACTCGAACTACACAAAAACCAAAGGGTAAGATTTCTTTATTTAGAACTGGATCGTTAAATAGTTTCCCATAACAGTATACAAAATAACAGAGTTTACAGCGGAAGAAGAATATGTAGATCGGGCATACGCCTAGTGCCATATATGAGGATATGAGAAAAGGCTTGGTAAAGCATGCAAAGGCATATCATAAGCCTAATAGACAACCATCGTCTTTTCACATAGTTTCACGAACATGCAATGCCTAAGATATATGTATATACATATCTATATGATTATGCATCATATATCTCTAATACCCATAATCTATAATTGACCATATTCAATTCATCCTTAGATATGGCCTGGCCTGTTTACTTAAAATGGCCTTTGTAAAAGCCTAGGCCTAACCACGGGACCCCGACAAGCCTGGCCTATATAGGCTTTAAACAGGCCAGGCCCTGGGGCCCTAACAGACAGTTTAACCTATTGCTATCCTTACAAGTATTTGGTAAATAACTATGAATATGGCCATTCTCTTTATACTATAGTGTTAACCACTAGATTGGGTCTATATGGCATGATTGTACATAATGAGGATACAATAGGGAGTATATCATAGAATATGCATTATGTATATGATTTACGATAATTATTGATATTATCTATGTTGTATTGGATATAAATTGATGATTGATGATATGTTAGATGTGTATATAGGTGATTGTTTGACCCTATACGCTATTATAATATTTGCTACTAGGACTATTCTGACTCTTCCACCATTTTTAGTGGGTTAGCAAGGTAATGACGCTTGGTGAACTCCAAAGCAGGCAAGGATTGGCAATACTTGGTTTTGGAACCTTTGGGGATGATTTAATTGTACATATATATTATGATATGATAGTTATATGTATATATATGTATGTATGTATGTATGAATGTATATATGTATATATGTATATATGTATATATGTATGTATATGTGTGTATGTGTACATAGGTTCATATGTTTTGGTCACCTCATTATAAGATAGTAAAATAAACTAAGGTGTATGATAATAAGGATGTGTCATGCAATGGTATTTTATGATTAGCCTAATGATGATGTTGGTCTTGACATGGAGTCTAACTAGATAATGATATATAAATCTTGATTGTTATGGGCAAGAATTATCTTAGCTAAATGAACTGAATGTATAAACATTTACATATTAATGGATATGTCGATATATTATGCAAATATGCATGAAATTAGGTGAAAGTGTAATGTGTTGCATTAGTTGATGAATTTAGTAGGTAAGATGATTGTAGGTCCCAAATAGCTATGGTAAAGTATGTGTAGCAAGGTCTCAGTGTCAAAAACCCTAATTGGTGATTTCACTTATCTTGCAAAAATGTCATTTTTGAATTAAGGTTCTTATGTGTATGAAATTCAAATAGGGAGCATTTTGGCATGGGCCTGGGTTATTATCTTGAGAATGAAGTGTAAGCATAATATGCCAAATTTGAAAATGTGAGGAAGGGATAGGATAAAGAATAGGAAGTGAAAAGGTAGGAAGGAACCCTAACTAGACTTCTTGCTAATGGTCACTACCACACTAGGGTGTGAGCATGCCTATGTTAGGTTCCAGAACCCCTCAGCTATGGTGGGCATTAGCACACTGGTTAGGACCTGGGGTAGGGAACATGCGTGTCACTACACTAGTCCCTGAGTATAACCATGTTCGTTCCCAGGAGATGTCAGACATTAGGTGTGGGTATGCCTATGTTAGATTCCGGAACCCCTCAGCTATGGTGGGCATAAGCACACTGGTGAGGACCTGGGGTAGGAAGCATATGTGTCACTACACTAGTCCCTGAGTATAACCATGTTCGTTCCTAGGAGATGTCAGACGTTGGGTGTGATGCCCTCGGATGCCCGGGAATAACCATACGCACCTCTAGACATGCCTATGTTGGATTACAGGCATCATCATGCTCAATGGCAAGGGAAGACATATGTTAGGTGTAACATCCCTAATTTTATAAATCATTAAATATGAAGAATAAATACTAAATAATTATACGAGTAAATTAATATCCCAAAATATTGAAAATAATTAAATTAAGATTTTTGAGGATTATTCATAATTTATTTAGGCTTTATGAGCTGAAACTATACCCGATTAAAATATGGGTGTTGGACCAAGTATCTCCGATTGAGGTGCTATTGGTCAGGGCTGTTAATGGGAGTCTGAATATATTCGGAATAATTTTTAGGTAACGTATTGAGCCCGAAAAGAGATCCTGTAAGTTATGAAACGGAGAAGTTTTAATGAGGGCATAAGTTTTAATTCTAATTTCCCTACTCCCTCTTCACTCTCACGTTGCCTTTCTTCTTCTAAACACCAAACATTCACTTCTTCTCCTTTCTCATTTCCTCTTAATTTTTCCCTTCAAAACCTAAGCCAAAGTGGTGAACCCATCTTCCTCTCCCATTTTGTTCTTCATTGGAGCTTGTGGCTTGGAACTTTCTCCCCTATTCTCTTCAAATTTTCGTGTTCTCCTCACCCTCACTTGGAAACACTCTCTTTTCTTCTCTTGAGGTATGTTTTTTGTCAATTCTTAAGAGCATGAATCCTAGGTTTTGGGTTTTTAATGTTTGGTTGAACATTTAATGTATATGGGTTGAATGCAAGCTTTTGTGAGCCTTTAATGGGGTACACGAAATTTATGTTGGGAGATAGTGGAAGATTGATATGCATTTATGATGTTGTTGGGTTATGGTAAAACCCTAACTTGTGAAAATTGGGGAAATGATTAATGTTGGTTAGAAAGGTGATTTAATAAGGAAATATATGATATTTGAATAATGGGTATGAGTAAATATGTTAAGAGAATATTTATTGATTGTGAGAGTTGATATTACTAATGGTGGGTGGCCATTAATGGTGATTAATGGCCATTGATATGTTAACCCTTTTATGGGTATGGCCATAAATGCGTAAAAATGATACTTGAATGTCTAACCCATGGTGGCTATGGTGAAATTAATGAAATAAAAATAGCTTGATAATGAAAGTATTAAATGCACTAAGTATTAAACTAGAATATGTGAGTCTTGGTGACTTTGAATTGAAAATAATTATATGGTGCCTTATGAAATGTAGGACTTATTCCAAACGACGAGGTAGGAACGTCGTATCGCTTAGAAGTCTTCTCTTGAGGTATGATAGGAGTTTTTATATTCTAAATGCATGGATTGGGTAGTGTTTGATTATCATATGTGACAACATGCATGTTTTCCTTGCTTATGTTATGATAACAATTTGAGATATTACATATAATGATTATTATTATGCTTGGCAACTTGTATTGTGCATTTGGAATATTTATTGTGTGCTAAATGGTGATGTTAAATTTCTTGGCTAGTGTGATACCTTGATATGATGTGGTTGTGCTTACATTTACTATGAATGTGGAATGATTGTTGTTGATATTGGATGAGAATGAAAATGGATGATTAGCACGAAGCTGCCCATGTATAGCTATGGGGAGCTGCATGTGGTTGACCCTGTGGGGTGGCTCTTTGAGGAGCGAGTATCCCTAGTGGTCCTTTGGGTCACAGCTGCCATGGTATGAATCATGGTTGGCCCGTAACATCTTTGTAGATTTATGGTGTATACGTGGTCATGATGAAAATGGCCAGGTGTTGCAAGATGGTTGATGTGGTTTGGTACCAGTAAATTATAGTGTTATGCATGCAAATTGATGATAAGTGTACACTTTTTACTACTACAGTAGGGGTATGATTATATGATCATGCTTGAATCCCATAACTTGGTGTTTATTCCCCACAGTCGGATCCGCAATTGTTATTTACTCCATTATGCATGTGCATTAGCCTAAGAGCATTTTCATATAGCAAGGAGGTATGCCAAAGGTGATGAGATATAGTGATGGTTGTGATTAGGTAAGAAAATACCTAAAGACAACATAAAAGATATGAATACAAAGAAATATATTATGTATGGTGATGATATATGTAGTAGTCCAATATGTTGAAGGACTTGATTGTGTGTATGCATATATACTTTGTTATGATTCTTAGAAATGATTAAGATATATGAATGTTGGTGTGATGATGATAATTGGAATAATGAATGGCAAGTGTTGATGCAAAGTATTACATGACATTGATGCATATGCATATAATCACATTGTATTCATATTCATCCTTTGGAACGTACAACTCACTCTCCCATGTTGTCCATTTTTAGCTTTGTGATGCAGGACATTCTTGGGGTATGGTGCATCTTCTTTTGGAAATGTATTTTGATGGTGAAGGTAAATTAGCGTATAGGAAGTTCCTTGGCCGGCAATCATTGATTTTGTCTAGCATATGATGTTGATATATGCTTATTATATTTATTTGGAATGATGAATATCCCTTTTGAAGGTCATATGTGAAAATTGGACCTTTATGTGCATGGCTAATTTTTGATTATCACCTTAACAATATACATTTATAAATGTAATACTTGATGTATGCCAACATGATGAATAGATGATGTTTTTCATGAATTACAACCTCTCATGAGGTATGTGTGAGTTAATGTTGGAAAGATGATGTGTATAAATATTAAGAAGTGGATAAGCCATATTCTCATAGAATGGCTAGGACCTTAAATAGGGGTCTCTCATAACCCATATTACATGTTCATGACTTGTGTGAATGGTTGGTTGTGGCCAAATAGGCCTATAATGCATAATGACATGCTTGGTTGTGATGAAAAGTGGTTAAAAATACCATTTATGCATTTGATGAATTTGGAATTGAAATTGTGATGTATGACTTGTTGGATCATTCCCAATCACATGTTTTAATGTGTGCAAAATGTTAGTTTAGGCTAATTTTGCATGGAATAAGTCTTGATATGTCATGTTGCATGAAAAATTCAAGTTTCTGAGTATATACTGCTATTCTCGCCCAAGCGAGAATTCCCTGTGTCTGATGTGTGCTCTCTGGATGTTTTTCGCTCAAGCGAGCTTGCCTCCGCTTAAGCGAGTTCCAGAGGATTCGATTCTGTGAGAACCTCGCTCAAGCGAGTGAATGCTTGCTCAAGCGAGCGCAGATAGAAATAGCTCTGTATGAGTTTTGCTCGGGCGGAGATTCCTCGCCCAAGCGAAATAACTTACAAACTAGCACTGGTGGACTTTCACTCTAGCGAGTGTGGCTTGCTTAAGCGCGAGCGAAGGTCTAATGCTCATTTGTTTCTCGCTCAAGCGCGTTCGAGTGCGCTCAAGCGACTTGCTGGTGTTGGGCCTTTTTGCTCTGGGGAGCTTGTGCTCGCTCACGCGTGTGGTCGCATTCTCCCTCAAGCAAGAGACGCCTCGCTTAAGGGAGTTGACCTGAATTCAATTTTCCTGTTCTTCTTCCTTTATTTTATTTATTTAATTTTATTACTTTTAATTATTCTTTTGCCCACTCTTTGGCCGTTGTGCCATGGCATCATCATGTATATTTGTGAAATTGTAATTGTCACTTTTTAATAATTAAGTTAAGTATCTTTAAACCTCTTATCATATTATTCTATAACTCTCAAAATTAAATTAGGTTTTCCGCTATTCCTTGTTGATGATCCTATGATTGATTGTCTATGGGCACTCTTCATTAAATTTTTACACCTCCTTATATCTTCATATATGAGAAAGGTTCTTTTAAATGATCCAGATTATTGATTTAAAGTTTCACCATGTTGTTTCTTCTCTTTTCAATTGTTTTAAGAATTGCGAAAAATTTACCCTCGTTTTTGGGGTGTCTCAACCTGGTATCAGAGCGTTGATTGCTCTTTGATAAGTACTTGATGGATGTTATGCAAACAATTATTTCTTATGAATGGATTGCATGAGTTGTATTTGTTTGAGTTATGGATTTCCTTGATTAAATTGTGACTGTTTGTCATTGAATTAAGATTGATATACTTGTTGTTTAAGTCTGGCCAAGATTCCTTACCCTATTTACCTTCAATGATGAATATGTTGTGATTATGTATTAAGAGTGGCATGATTATGTGATGTGATATATGATGGGCCAATAGATGTTAAAACCTCTATATATATATGTTGAAAGTTAAATTGTTTGGTCTAGTTTACTCACGTGTAAGCCATGTCTTAATGTATAGGCGTGAAACATGGCTGGTAGGCAAAACCGTGAAGCTGCTGCTATGGCATCTGCTTTAAACCGCTTTACGGATCTCTTCGAAAGACAAGGCCAACAAAATATGGGACAAGGTGCCCAAGGCTTGATCAATTTCTCAAGAGGAAACCTTCTGAGTTTCATGGAGGGTATAAGCCCAAGGATGCTTATGTTTGGATCAATGACTTGGAGAGGATTTTTGCAAGCTTTGAGTGTTCTGAAGCTCAAAAGGTGGAGTATGCGGTCTTTATGGTCCGTGATAAAGCTGAATCATGGCGGCACCTTACTAGGGAGTGCATGGTATCTACTGATGTTCCCTTGGTTTAGGAAAATTTCAAGGTTGAATTTTTGAAGAAATACTTACTGGAAAGCTATAAAAGTAAGAAAGAGCTTGAGTTCATGGAGCTTAAGCAAGGTGATATGACTGTGGAGGAGTATGCCTCCAAGTTTAAAGAGCTTTGTGAATTCTATCCTCTTTATCAACAAGAGGGTACCGAGGCTTTGAGTGTGTGAAGTTTGAGAATAGTTTGAGGCCCAAAATCAAGTAGGCTATTCGACATCAAGAGATTAGAAGCTTTGCAATGCTTATGAACAAGTGCCGTATTTATGAAGAAGATGATGTGACTCCTTTGAGTCATGGCAAGCATGAACCCAAGTTGAAGGGATAATTCTCTAATTTTAAGAAGCATGGTCACTTTAAAAAGAAAAAGTTCTTTCATGATGGATCCTCCAATGTAAGGGGACGTGATGGACCAAGAGGTGGTTATGGAAATGGTAATCAAGGTCATGGCAATGTCCAAGGCCTTACTTGCTACAAGTGTGGTGCTAACCACTTGGCACGTGATTGTCCACAAGATGATGTGGTGTGCTACCAATGTAAACAACCAGGGCATATTTGCCCTAATTATCCATTGAATGCAAGAAATATGAATGTTGCTACTCCCGCTCGCATGAATCATAATTCTTACCGTGGAGGCCATGGTGGTTTTGGTGGTTGTGGTCATCGAAACGGTAATGGTCATAATGCTGGCCGCAATGGTGGCCGTGGTGGAAACCATAATAGTGAAAGAAATGGCAATGGTCGAGGCAATGGCCATGGTGGAAGAAATGGTAATCATAATGGTGGTGATCAACCACAAGCTGCTGGAAGAGTCTTTGCCGTTATCGATGAGGAAGCCGCTCAGGCGGAAGATCTTGTTCATGGTGAGTGTGAAATTCTTGGCACTCTAGTATGTGTTATCTTTGATTCCGGTGCTACTTATTCATTTATTTCCAAAGATTGTGTGAGGCGCTTCAAAGTGCCTATTTTCATGATGAAAGGTTCCATAATGGTGACTACACCGACCGATGCTTGTTTGAGATCCGTGACTCGATGTGAGAATATCAAGATGATTCTTGAGGGTAGAAAGTTTGTTGTATCCCTCGTGTGCTTACTTATGAAAGACCTAGATATTATCCTAGGCATAGATTGGTTATCTGTCAACAGAGTTTTGGTTGACTGTTGTAATAGCCCTTGTTTTTTATGTTAGGTTCTTGAGACCAGATGTCTATATTCTGTGAAAATTTTGTGTGTACTGATGAATGGGCTACGGCCGATTTGATTATATGTCTGTTTTAAAGAAATTTTGTAAAGGTAAGGCAAAAGTTCTAGTTTAAATTGTTTAATTAATTGAGATAATTAGGATAATATAATAATGTGTTTAATAACACCCTAATAACATAGATTTATGAAATAAGACATTAAATGATTTAATATAAATATTTAAGTAACTGTTTTAAATTAATAAAACGGAGTAACTCCCTGGTTTGAGCCCAGAAATTATCGGGACTTGAGTAAATTATTTTTATCCTAAAAAGTCTCTCATTTCATTCCTAACAAATTTCGTGAAGAGCCCAATACCCAATTTTAAACAACCAAGCCTAAAAATGTTGATTTTAAGTTAACTGGGTGAGCCAAAATACGTATCTATACGTATTTTGGGCGTAATTTTCTCTCCTGATATTTAATTCAAGTCATTCTTGTCTCAAAATCTCCGTATCAAATTTATATACAACTTTTATGCTGACCACTAAGGCCAGTTCTCATCCCATAAATCCCAGAAATTAAAACACTACACTAATTCACGTTTTCCAACATCAGTTTGCACTAGGTGCAGTGTTTTCTACATAACTCTCTCATATGGCCATGAAATTGAATGAGGCCTTCACCAAAATCTTCCTAACACATTTCTCCACAACTTTAGTGAAGAAACCAAAGTCCAATTCATAGCCCATTTGGCCCGGAAAAATTATTTGTGCAAGGGACAAAAATCTCGTCACAGCCCTGCACCCTTTTAGTATTTGGGTCATATCTCACTCAATTCTCAATGGATTATTTTGTGCTTTATATGGATTTAAAGAGAACAAAAATTTATAAAACTTTTATGTTTATCCCAGTTGCTAATTCGACACATAAGACATCCTAAACCCTCGAGCAAGTGACTGTCTTGCATGTGACACCTAAGCTTGCACTCATAAAGAACCAATAAGAGCACTCCACCACTTGGACACATGTCTCAAACATGCAAGACCCTTTACCACATCACTATTAGCTGCATTTGACACATTTCATTTGCATGGGACACTCTTGACACCTCTCCCACTCTTGCAAAACCGTGTGACCTCTTTGGGAGACAAGGAAAGCATGCAAAACTTGTCACTTTGGCAACCATGCTTTGTTCTCCTTGCTTTTCCTTTATTCTTCTAACTTAGAGAAAAAATTCAATAGCTGTCTTCTTCATTTTTCATACACTTCCTTCATCTAAACAATCATCCATCCATCATCATCCATCCTAAATCACCACACCACCCTTCCTAAACTACAAAATTCAAGATACCACCTTTTGATTATCAAACTTTCTTCTTCTTCCTCCACCAAAAAGTAAGCTTTTTCTTCTGTTATTCACAACTAAATTCATGTGAGCAACCACCCCTCTAGCATCCATCTCCTTCTTCTTTGATGAAGCAATCCATGGTGATGATCTAGAAGCCAACCTTGGAATCCTTGGCCTATCTCTAGGAGGACAAAATTTGGTGGTAAGGTGGGGTACTTTGCTTGTTTTAGATTCATAAAATAATGCATGCATGGTGAAGCATAAGTGTCCTTAACACTTATACTTTAATATCTCTTAAAGATCTAAGTTCGTATGGTTTGAATCTTGAGAAACCTTTGTGAAAAATATGGATCTTTAAGAGAAATTGTGGCTGCACCATGATCTTTGTTAAATCCTTTAAATTTTTAATTTTTATGAAGATTACTAATACTTGAATTTTATTGCTGCAGATTTTTTATTGTAACTCTATAATGCATGTGATAAATTGTTAATTATGTGTTGATTAATTTGATTGGTGGTTTGTTATGTTAGTAACATTTTTAGAAAATATAAAATCTTTAAAAATGAGTTTCATAATGAAAAGTGAATTAATGTTGCTGCTGGAAAATTTTAATAATTAGTAAACAACTTAGAAATTTTAGATTCTAAACGTATAACTTGAAAGAAATAATTTTTGTGGTTAAATTTTGGAAACTTGCCTTGATCTTGAAATTTTATGAGATAAAAATTAATTTTAATGTGAAATTTTAATTCTGGAATTTTTATTAAAAATAAAAGCAAGTGACTTTTAGTTGTAATAATTAAACGATAAGTTAATAATATTAAGGAAGTGATTTACATGAGTTTTAGAAATATTCCTTAATGAATATTTGGAATTTTTGTTGCTGCTGTATATTCATATATTTGAGAAATATTTGTGATCATGAAAATGTTATGAATGTGGTAAATACTAAAAGAATTAAAAAGGGACCTGAGTTAGACGCGAACTAAACATTAGATACGGTATAAAATGTGTTTTGGGAGTAAACGGATGAAATTGGCAAAAATATTTTGGAGAAGTATTTGGTAGTATTAGAAGTGAATTTTGAGCATGAGAAAAATACCCAAAGAAGAAAAATTGATTGGGAAAAATTTTTGAAGAGCGATTTGTCCTTAAAACGTATTTTTATGAACGTTGGAACGACGAACTTTGGCATGTAGTGAATTTTTTTGTAGGGGCTATTTTCTAGACAAAATTTATTCTTAAGTTAACTATATTTAATTAGTATTTTTAAAGTTAAACACTTTTGGATTTGGAATCACTCAAATAGGAATTTTCTAGATAAAATGCAATGAAAAGAATGTTTTGGACAAAGAGATAAAAAATTTTACAACTTTGTATCTTACTTTAGAAAAAGAAGTCTTTTGTTCCAAACATAGAATTAGGAAGATTATTTTATAAGTGAGGAAACATTGCATCTATTAAAATATAAAAAACTTTAAAAAAGACAAAATCTAGTTAATTTGTCCATTATAAGTAAATACGACAAAACACTTTAGTAACCAAAAAATCAAGAGAAACGTTTATACCTTATACTTAATTTCTTCTTAAAAGAAACGTTAGATTTTCTTAAGTTGTATGGAATGTAATTAAAATTATGTTACGCCTTTTACTTATATATTTATTAAATGTTTTACACTAGAGAATTTTCTTATAAGACTCCTTTAGAAAATAACCTTGATATTTCTAATGAAAAGAGATTTTGGTAGTATCGAATCTTTGAGACTTAGCCCCTACAATATGAAAAGTTTTATGTACCTTACGGGTTTTAAGGACAAATACGCTATATGAGTTAGGTTCTGTCTAAACTCTGGGTACCCTAGTAATTGAGATAAGTGCATGGCATTTTGCATATAGAGTTGAGGAGGGATATTGGATATTCCCCTAGAGCTTACAGTGATGGGTACACTGAAGAAACAACAGGCGTCTCGATCCCCTGAGGGCAATCTTGGGAGTATATCGAGGACGGACCTCCAATGGCTCGGATTCGCGCCCGACGCTGGATAGCCCGTGGCAAACGCTGATGTACTTCAACAAGAGGCGGGGGTTTCTATGACCATGGAGTTCCCCTTCTATGGTGATGTGTGATGTTGGTCATTGGCCATTTTGATGTTGGGATCGTAAGTCCTTACCCTTTTCTAAAAACCAGAACGAGGAAAGCTCTGGTCACTCTAGTTGGGCAGGAGAGATAAGGATGGCGGGTTGTGTACACGGTTATTGGTATATGAGATTGATGAGTAGAAGTTGGGCCCCATTGCATATTGGTAATGAATTATGATTTACAGTAAACGAATCCAACACATGCATAGCATGCCATTATTATATAACTAACCCTATAATTGTTGTTGATATTTGTGTATGTTGGTAATAATGTATGTGAAGTTTTATATGCTAAGGTAAGCTGTGTGTAATCTTTTCTATAGTTCTAAGTTATTAAGCCACCCTTGTATGTATATGTTATGGGTTGAGAGCTTTATACTCACCCCTTTTGTTATTGCGTGTTGTTTTCCTCTCTCTGTGATCATCAGTTGAAGGACAAGGCGAACGTGGGCAGGACTTGGAGTACTTGCAGTAGAGGACGCCAGTTGAGAAATGTCATTTGTGTATATTTCTATTTGCATTGAGATCATTACAGACTCAATAATTCTGTTATATAGTTATGTTGTATGTAGTTGTTAGGAGCCTGTAAAGCTTCATACTCTTTTAAATACTCTTATGTCAAAGAATCGATCTATGTAATATATTTATTTTAAATATTGTGCTGATGATCACCATTTTTTTATAAAAAAATACTCCTATTTTTAGTGGCTCCTTAATTAAGTAGGACGTTCCAGTGTGGGAATTTGTCCTAGTTAATCAAGGGTGTCACAATTGTCATAATAAGGCAGTGATCTTTCCGACTTCTAATGCTAAACACTTTGACCTGTAAGGTATCTCTCAGCTTCTTGTGATGTTCTTTATGGTTGATGGGAATGGTTTTTCCCAATCTTACTAAATTTCCGTTGTTTCTGAATTTCCCGATGTTTTTCCGGATGAGATTCCTAGATTGCCTCCTCCACGTGAAGTGGAATTCTCTATTAATCTTATTCCTGGCGTTGAGCCTGTTTCCCGAGCTCCTTATAGGATGTCTCCTATGGAGTTGTCTGAGCTTAAAACGTAAATTGAGGAATTACTTGAACGGGAGTTTATTCGCCCAAGTGTATCTCCTTGGGGTGTTCCTGTGTTGCTGGTGAAAAAGAATGACGGAAGCATGAGATTGTACGTTGACTATTGAAACGTTCTAAGTTTAATTTGAGAATAACCCGAAACCAGGGAAATTTTTTTCCAAAATCAAAGGTGTTCAAGGGCAGAATGAGCAATTAAGGGTCAAGGAGAGTGGAAACCAGTATAGGAGAAGGAACGGAAATGTAAAACTAATCACACAGTAAACAGCGGAAGACATAAAGCTTAAACGAACCTGACAGCGCTCACTCGCTCAAGCGAGAGCCAAATCCGCTTAAGCTGAGACGCCCCAAACCCCCAATTAAACCAGGGGAAAATTTTTCGCGTCTTTGAAAATATTAATAAATCCGATAATTAAAGTGGTGAAGTATTTTTCACCAAACCCCCGGATCTAGAATGAACCACTCCCATATATGGAGATATGAGAGGGTGAAACAAAAATGTAAATCTTTCAATCAAAATCAGCGGAAGAATTGTCCAATTTGACTTAATCATTGGCTAATTGATTTTTAAGAGGAGGAGTTTCATAAAAATGTGAAATACACTTATATAATCTCAAGAGCCAAAACACTACTCCTCAATACTTTTAAAATAATATTTAAGGAAGAAATAATGCATAACATTTTAAAATTTATCTTAAAATAACAAAATGAGAATCAGGAGCATACTCGCTCAGGCGCGACTCAAGTCGCTTGAGCGAGCCAGCGTGCACACGCTTGAGCGAACGCTGAGTGGCTTTGAGCGAGAGAGAAAAATAAGTATCAAGGCTCAACTCGCTTGAGCGAGCCCTGCCTCGCTTGAGTGAGACACGAATGAATGCTTGAGCGAAGGAGGCGAGACGCTTGAGCGAAGAAGGAAAGAAGCAACAGGGGTCGATCTCGCTTGAGCGGCCCAAGGCTCGTTTGAGCGAGATTGGTCCAGAAACGTTGAGGACTCTCTGGCCAATTTTCGCTTGGGCGAGGCACCACTCGCCTGGGCGAAAATCCTCCAGAATCAACTCTCCTTCTCCCTCGCTTGAGCGCTGCCCTTAACGCCTGGGCGAAAATTGTCCAGGATCAAAACACTGATTCTGTGGCAATCTCGCTTGGGCGAATTGCTCGTCCGCTTGAGCGAATTTGGGGCAGAAACGAATCCCCTGTTCCACAACAATCTCGCTCGGGCGAGATTGCTACTCGCTTGAGCGAGTTCTGTAGAAACTCAGCAGAAAACGAAAATTCAATTGAACAACACACATACAACATTAATTCCTTCTAATTTGGCCTCACATAAGACCCTATCTCATTTTATTGTGCATGTACCAATTCATACCATAATATAATCTAAAACTACATAATCCTTTCATTGAATCAAATACCACCAACATCATCATGCTAATATGGATTCCATACATATAATTGAAATTCATCATCAAATCACATGCATTCCCTACATACATCTATCTTCCACATCATTCCACAAGCTCCATAATATAGCATGAAAACACAACATCCATTCATTTAACAAAGTCAAGTATTCAGATTCATTCTTTACATCTTTTGGGTCATAAATGAAAATTGTCATTACCCAAACATGTCCAATTTTCTTCCATGACTTCCAAAACTACCAACATTATAAAATTGAGTATATAGACCTCATATACTCTACAAAACAGATTTCATGCCGGCCAAGGCTTACGCATTCCTATCCATATTTTACCTTCTTCATACTCAGCCTCCAAAAGTTGTAGGATTTAAGTCATACCTACATCAACTTTAAAAATGGCAACGGGGAGGTGAGTAACATAATCCAAATGAATTAAAGTCATACATTATGACGAAATACATGTATACTTGCATAATTAGCAATCATTACACCACATCATACATTATACACAGTACATTTTATAATTTCAAGTATACATTCACAATATCAATCATTTGGATTGCCAAACACACACATCGGGTTAGTATTCAACTCTTTCCCCTTTCAATTCCCATTCATCCGTTGCCACCTAGGGCTTTCACCTAGGCATATCTCCAGCTATATGCAAATGCTCTTAAAGCTAATGCATATGCACAAGAATTTCTTATCAAACAATGCGGATCCGACTGTGGGAAAATATATCATTAAATCAATTGTGGGACAAGCATAGGTGTGCTACTATGCCCCTACTGCAGTAGAAAAATTGTGTACACATATATCTCAATTCAAGCATGCTTACATTCTCATAATTTTACTGGTACCAAACCGCTATCGCCCATCTGTAGCACTAGTCACCCTGTGACTTGCGGATCAACATCGTGGCCTCAACTACCACAAGTGCTACGGGCCCCTCCCGAACACACATCGAGAGAGCCGTGCCCCATCGGACACCGAGGTAAACTCGCTCACCATAGAGCCGCCCGCCCACTGGGCCTGCCACATAGGGTGCCTCGTCACCAAACTATGGACAGCTTCGTGACTCATACACCTAGTCACAGGGGAAAATCACAATACGCTCGTGCACTGAGCCGCCCTCCCACTGGGCCCGCCTAGTGGAACCCCCTAATATTCCACATAGACAGCTATGATATGCCATGGATGCAATGCAAATGCAAATCCAATGCATCCTTACACTATGCATCCTAGATGCCACTCCACATTCAATCATTCACCACCACCACTTGGTGGATTTCAATATTCTCATTATTCTCATCCAATATCAATTCTCTTTTGAACTCATTCACATCAATAGTTAGTGGCATACACATTCAATAAATCATACACACAATTTGGGATATTCACATCACAATATTATCCCAACATGATGCCACATAACAATCATCATTCTAAATGCATTCAAATCATATCATTATCACATCATCCATTCAACAATCATCAACATAATCACATATACATATTTTCACATCACCAATGGATGAAATCATGCATTTAGAAAAGTTACCCCCTCCTACCTCAAGTGAAGTAGTGATCAACGCGGTTTGATGGTCCCGCTTCGTCAATGGGGTCACTTCCTACATCACCATACATTATACAATCAATTTTTCTACTTACTCATTAAGACTTAAATACTTATATATCAATAAATACTTGCCGTTTTTATTATTATAACTCTCAAAACTCTTTTATTTCATTTTATCCACCATAACCACCATGGGTTAGGTGCTACCCTTTATTATTATGCATTCAATAACCAAACCCTTTCATGGGTTTCTTCATTATTAACTTCCATCAACCAAATATCATCACCAATGACTCTTAAACATCATAACTCGCATTTATTATCAACAATTAATACTCATCAACCTCCATTATGCATTTCCCCCAAATTCATGAAGTTAGGGTTTTATAAAATTCCCAACACCTTCATAAATATTCTTCTCCTTCCAACAATAAATACATCCACTTTATTACTTCTCAAAGAAACCTCATTCTCATACAAACCCACATTAAACTCTTGCATTAAATGCCTTAAATGAACATCCATTCACATGCTTGGTTCCCAAAACTCATATTATCATATAACCATGGAAAAAACCCAAGTAACTAGTGAGTATTTCTTACCTTACACCCAAAAATGAAAATGGGTTCACAAGAGAGAGAGAGCTGCGAAAAATAAAGAGAAAGGAGGAGAAGACAGCAGCCCCACAAGCCTCCTACAAGCTCCCTTCAAACTAAAATGGGGAGGTGTGGAAGATGAGCTCAAGTTGCTAGGGTTTTAGAAGGAGAAATGAGAGAATGGAGAAGATGATGATGGAAAGAAGAAGAAGAAAGTGAAGTGCCAATTCCATCAGCAAACTCACGTGAATAGAGAAAGGAAAATGGGGTTTTTGATTTATTTTAATACCATTCATTAAAACTTCAACGTTCTATAACCAACAGGTTCTCCGTTCGGGCTCAATACATCATCTGAAAATTATTCCGAATACATATTCGGATTCCCAATAATATTCTCAATAGCCCTGACCAATATCATCTCATTCCGAGATACTTGGTCCGACACCCATATTTCAACCGGGTTTAATTTCAGCTTAACCGATCTCCAAAATTTACCAAAAATTCCCAAAATTATCAATTTAATTTTTCTCAATAGTTTGGGACATTAAATACTCCATATACCAATTTCTAATATTTATTTCGGTAATTAATGCTCTACTTTAAAATTCGGGATGTTACAGTCCACCCCACCAAAAAGAAAATTTCGTCCCCGAAATTTAACATACCGGATTCGAATGCGTCAGGATACCGTTCTCTGATGTCGTCTTCGCGTTCCCATGTGAACGTTTCAGTATTTCCATGTTTCCAAGCGACCTCCACCAAAGGTACCAACTTGTTCCGCAATTTCTTCACGGAATGTCCGACAATGCGAACAGTAACAGGAGAAATAGATAGATCATCTCGCACCTCAATCTCATCCATCGGGATCACGTGTAAAGGATCATAAACATATTTCCTTAACTGCGACACGTGAAACACGTTGTGTAGATTAGCAAGATGTGGAGGGAGTGCTATCCTATAAGCAACCTCACCAATCCGCTCCAACACCTCGTAAGGTCCGATAAACCTAGGACTCAATTTCCCACTCTTCAACGCCCTTCCAATGCCTTTGTCACGCGAGACTTTCAAAAACACATGGTCACCCACTTGAAACTCAAGGGGTTTATGTCTCTTGTCATAATAACTTTTCTGCCTATCTTGAGCAATCCTCATATTCTCTTGTATCTTCTTAATTTGCTCTGTAGTTTCCTGAATGATCTCCGGCCCTAAAGCCAAGTTTTCTCCAACTTCAAGCCAACACAGGGGAGTTCTACACTTCCTTCCATACAACGCCTCATACGGTGCCATACCTATGCTGGAATGGAAGCTGTTATTGTATGTGAATTCGATCAATGGGAGGAATCTCTCCCAACATCCACCGTGCTCAAGAACACAAGCTCTCAACAAATCCTCCAAGCTTTGTATAGTTCTCTCCGATTGCCCATCGGTTTGAGGGTGATAAGCGGAACTAAGCTTCAACTTAGAACCCAACTCATCATGCAAACGTCCCCAAAACCGAGAAGTAAACCGAGGATCACGGTCGGATATGATGCTGGTTGGAACACCATGCAGTCTAACAATCTCCTTGATGTATATTTGTGCCAATTTCTCCAAAGGACTCTTCATATTAATGGACAAGAAGTGAGCACATTTTGTCAATCTATCAACAATCACCCATATAGCATCGTTTCCAGCACGAGTTCTGGGTAGTCCAGAAACAAAATCCATAGCTATACTATCCCATTTCCAAACAGGGATCTCCAATGGTCTCAAATAACCAGATGGTCTCTGATGTTCGACCTTCGCCTTTTGACAAACAAGGCAAGATGCTACAAAATTCGCCACATCACGCTTCATACCGGGCCACCAAAAATTCTTCCTCAAGTCTTGGTACATCTTAGTGGAACCAGGATGAATACTCAATACGCTTTTGTGAGCTTCCTCAAGTATACGTTTTCTCACATCACCGCTTGAGGGAACATAAATTCGGCCCTTCACACGCCAAATACCATCTTGACCTTCTTCTATGAACAAATTCTTCCCTTTTTCTTGGGTCTTTTTCATCTCAATCAAATACTCATCACTGGGTTGTTGCGTCTTCACATATTTAAGAAATTCATTTGCAACCTTCAACACTTCCAACACCATTTTCTTAGAAGTGTAAGTCTCCGCGCCCACATTCAAATCTCTAAATTGTTCTATCAACTCCATTTCCTTTGCCATCATCATGGAGACATGCAATGACTTCCTGCTCAATGCATCAGCAACTACATTTGCCTTACCGGGGTGATACTTCAATTCAAATTCGTAGTCTTTTAGGAACTCCATCCACCGTCTTTGGCGCATATTCAACTCCTTCTAGTCAAACAAGTATTTAAGGCTTTTGTGATCACTAAAGACCACAAACTTAGAGCCATATAAGTAGTGTCGCCACAACTTCAATGCAAACACCACCGTCGCCAGTTCAAGATCATGTGTGGGATAGTTAACCTCATGCGGTCGCAACTGCCTCGACGCATAGGCTATCACACGCTCCTTTTGCATCAATACACACTCAAGACCAAGCCTAGATGCATCGCAATATACCACAAATTCATCCCTTAAGTCGGGCAAGGGCAACACCGGTGCGGTAGTAAGCCTTAACTTCAACTCTTGGAAACTCTCTTCACATTCACGGGTCCACACAAAAGAGTGATTCTTCCGAGTCAACTTCGTTAGTGGCAAAGCCAAACGGGAAAACCCTTCAATAAATCTCCGGTAGTAACCGGCAAGACCAAGAAAACTCCTTATCTCCGTCACAGACGTTGGTCTTTCCCAAGCCATCACAGCTTCAACTTTAGATCTATCCACCGCGACTCCATCATTTGAAATAACATGTCCAAGAAATTGGACCTCAGACAGCCAAAATTCACACTTAGAGAGCTTCGCATACAACTCCTTTTCGCGAAGGATCGTCAATACAAGACGAAGATGTCTTTCATGCTCTTCATGACTCTTGGAATACACCAAAATATCATCGATAAACACTACGACGAATTGGTCAAGATATTCATGGAAGATGCGATTCATATAACTCATGAAAATCGCAGGGGCATTAGTCACACCAAATGGCATCACTACGTACTCATAGTGTCCGTATCGCGTTCGGAAAGCAGTCTTCGGAATATCTTCGGCCTTCACCCGAATTTGATGATATCCAGAACGCAAATCAATCTTTGAAAACACAACAGCACCCTTCAATTGATCCAATAGATCATCGATGCGTGGAAGAGGGTATTTATTCTTAATGGTCAGTTTGTTGAGTTGGCGATAATCAACGCACAATCTCATGCTCCCATCTTTCTTCTTCACTAGCAATACGGGAGCACCCCAAGGAGACACACTTGGGCGAATAAACTCCCGTCCAAGTAATTCTTCCACTTGCTTTTTCAATTCAGCTAACTCCATAGGAGACATCCTATAAGGAGCTTGGGAAACAGGTTCTGCACCCGGAATAAGATCGATAGCAAATTCCACTTCTCGTGGAGGAGGTAATCCGGGAATTTCTTCCGGAAACACATCGGAAAATTCCGAAACAATAGGAATCCCACAAGATTGGGAAACACCATTCCCATCAACCAAACAGAACATCATGAAAAGTTGAGAGATACCTCGCACATCAAATCCTTCAATATTAGAGGTTAGGAAAATCACCGTCTTACTATGACAATCCACCAAAACCTTGTTGGCGGACAACCAATCCATGCCTAGAATAACATCCAGGTCTTTCATAGGTAAACACACGAGGGATACAATGAATTTTCTACCCTCCAAGACCAACTCTACACCCTCACATCGAGTCACCGATCTTAAGCAAGCACCAGTCGGTGTAGTTACCAATATTGAACCTTTCATCATACTCACAGGCACTCGCAGGCGCCTCACACAATCTTCAGAAATAAAAGAGTGTGTAGCACCCGAATCAAATATCACATTAACAACATTACCATATATCTGGCACTCACTTTGAACAAGGTCTTCAGCTTGTGCTGCTTCTTCACCGGTCACGGCAAAGACTCTTCCAGCCATTTGTTGATTAGCACCACGGTTTGGGCCATTCCGACCACCATGAGCATTACCTCGGCCGTTTCTATTACCATGACCGTTACCACCATTTCGGTTTCCATTTCTTCCACCATTACCGTTTCCACGACCACGGCCTCTAAAAGCACCATAGCCTCCACGGTTTGCATTATCACGTGGCACAACATCTGCAACATTCAAAGGACAATCAGGGCGGATATGCCCCGGTTGGTTACATCTATAGCACACCACTATTTCTTCTTGATTGCACTCTCTGGCTAAGTGATTTCCACCACATCTATAACAACGGAGTCCTTGGCCATCACCTCGGCCACCAACGGCACCATGCCTTCCGCCACCTCGTCCACCTCTGAAAGAAGAGGACCCACGTACAAATCGTCTGTTGTTTTTAAAGTTGCCTTTCTTCTTAAAGCTAGAAGATTGGCCTTTCAACTTGTAATCATGCCCCGAGTAGTTCCTTGGAGCAATATCATTCTCCTCAAAAATTCTACACTTATCCACAAGAGTAGGAAAGCTCCTAATCTCTTGGTGACAAATCGCCTTCTTGATCTCTTGGCGTAGTCCATTCTCAAACTTAACACATTTCGAAACTTCAGTGCCCTCTTGCTGAAAGGGAGGATAAAACACACATAACTCTTCAAATTTCATAGCATACTCTTCAACTGACATGCCGCCTTGCTTGAGTTCCATGAATTCAAGCTCTTTCTTTTTTTTGTAACTCGCAGGAAAATATTTCTTAAGAAATTCAGCTTTGAAATTCTCCCAAGTCAAAGGAGTGTGGGCAGCAGTCATACGCCCACGGGTAAGGATCCACCAAGATTCGGCCTCATTCTGAACCATAAACACCGCATATTCCACCTTCTGCGTGTCGGTACATTCCATGCTAGCAAATATCCGTTCCAAGTCACGGATCCAAACATGAGCATCTTCTGGTTTATAGCCTCCATGAAATTCAGAAGGCTTCCGCTTAAGAAATTGGTCAAGACCTTGATTCGGCTGACCAACTGGTTGTTGTTGCTGCGCAAGTATGTCAGCAAAGCGATTGAAGGCCTCAATCATAGCAATTGTGTCAGGATTGCGCCTATACGCCATCACTCAATCTATATACAACAACGTGAACATAATTAGAAACTTAAGGTTCCTTCACTCAGTGTGCATACATATCATTCATCATTAACCTCATTGACATAAGTATCATCATAATGTATTTAATAATTAGAAGGTAAATATGAGAAAGGAATTGCCTGGCCGGGCTTAACAACAATCATTTAATAATCTCATTTCAATAACTACCTTCATAACTCATCCATATAATTCACAAATCAATCAGCCATAAGTAATGTATACATGGATAACATCATTTATAATCATATCAAGAGCAATGAATGCTCTGATACCAGGTTGAGACGCCCCAAACCCCCAATTAAACCAGGGGAAAATTTTTCGCGTCTTTGAAAATATTAATAAATCCGATAATTAAAGTGGTGAAGTATTTTTCACCAAACCCCCGGATCTAGAATGAACCACTCCCATATATGGAGATATGAGAGGGTGAAACAAAAATGTAAATCTTTCAATCAAAATCAGCGGAAGAATTGTCCAATTTGACTTAATCATTGGCTAATTGATTTTCAAGAGGAGGAGTTTCATAAAAATGTGAAATACACTTATATAATCTCAAGAGCCAAAACACTACTCCTCAATACTTTTAAAATAATATTTAAGGAAGAAATAATGCATAACATTTTAAAATTTATCTTAAAATAACAAAATGAGAATCAGGAGCATACTCGCTCAGGCGCGACTCAAGTCGCTTGAGCGAGCCAGCGTGCACACGCTTGAGCGAACGCTGAGTGGCTTTGAGCGAGAGAGAAAAATAAGTATCAGGGCTCAACTCGCTTGAGCGAGCCCTGCCTCGCTTGAGCGAGACACGAATGAATGCTTGAGCGAAGGAGGCGAGACGCTTGAGCGAAGAAGGAAAGGAGCAACAGGGGTCGATCTCGCTTGAGCGGCCCAAGGCTCGCTTGAGCGAGATTGGTCCAGAAACATTGAGGACTCTCTGGCCAATTTTCGCTTGGGCGAGGCACCACTCGCCTGGGCGAAAATCCTCCAGAATCAACTCTCCTTCTCCCTCGCTTGAGCGCTGCCCTTAACGCCTAGGCGAAAATTGTCCAGGATCAAAACACTGATTCTGTGGCAATCTCGCTTGGGCGAATTGCTCGTCCGCTTGAGCGAATTTGGGGCAGAAACGAATCCCCTGTTCCACAACAATCTCGCTCGGGCGAGATTGCTACTCGCTTGAGCGAGTTCTGCAGAAACTCAGCAGAAAACGAAAATTCAATTGAACAACACACATACAACATTAATTCCTTCTAATTTGGCCTCACATAAGACCCTATCTCATTTCATTGTGCATGTACCAATTCATACCATAATATAATCTAAAACTACATAATCCTTTCATTGAATCAAATACCACCAACATCATCATGCTAATATGGATTCCATACATATAATTGAAATTCATCATCAAATCACATGCATTCCCTACATACATCTATCTTCCACATCATTCCACAAGCTCCATAATATAGCATGAAAACACAACATCCATTCATTTAACAAAGTCAAGTATTCAGATTCATTCTTTACATCTTTTGGGTCATAAATGAAAATTGTCATTACCCAAACATGTCCAATTTTCTTCCATGACTTCCAAAACTACCAACATTATAAAATTGAGTATATAGACCTCATATACTCTACAAAACAGATTTCATGCCGGCCAAGGCTTACGCATTCCTATCCATATTTTACCTTCTTCATACTCGGCCTCCAAAAGTTGTAGGATTTAAGTCATACCTACATCAACTTTAAAAATGGCAACGGGGAGGTGAGTAACATAATCCAAATGAATTAAAGTCATACATTATGACGAAATACATGTATACTTGCATAATTAGCAATCATTACACCACATCATACATTATACACAGTACATTTTATAATTTCAAGTATACATTCACAATATCAATCATTTGGATTGCCAAACACACACATCGGGTTAGTATTCAACTCTTTCCCCTTTCAATTCCCATTCATCCGTTGCCACCAAGGGCTTTCACCTAGGCATATCTCCAGCTATATGCAAATGCTCTTAAAGCTAATGCATATGCACAAGAATTTCTTATCAAACAATGCGGATCCGACTGTGGGAAAATATATCATTAAATCAATTGTGGGACAAGCATAGGTGTGCTACTATGCCCCTACTACAGTAGAAAAATTGTGTACACATATATCTCAATTCAAGCATGCTTACATTCTCATAATTTTACTGGTACCAAACCGCTATCGCCCATCTGTAGCACTAGTCACCCTGTGACTTGCGGATCAACATCGTGGCCTCAACTACCACAAGTGCTACAGGCCCCTCCCGAACACACATCGAGAGAGCCGTGCCCCATCGGACACCGAGGTAAACTCGCTCACCATAGAGCCGCCCGCCCACTGGGCCTGCCACATAGGGTGCCTCGTCACCAAACTATGGACAGCTTCGTGACTCATACACCGAGTCACAGGGGAAAATCACAATACGCTCGTGCACTGAGCCGCCCTCCCACTGGGCCCGCCTAGTGGAACCCCCTAATATTCCACATAGACAGCTATGATATGCCATGGATGCAATGCAAATGCAAATCCAATGCATCCTTACACTATGCATCCTAGATGCCACTCCACATTCAATCATTCACCACCACCACTTGGTGGATTTCAATATTCTCATTATTCTCATCCAATATCAATTCTCTTTTGAACTCATTCACATCAATAGTTAGTGGCATACACATTCAATAAATCATACACACAATTTGGGATATTCACATCACAATATTATCCCAACATGATGCCACATAACAATCATCATTCTAAATGCATTCAAATCATATCATTATCACATCATCCATTCAACAATCATCAACATAATCACATATACATATTTTCACATCACCAATGGATGAAATCATGCATTTAGAAAAGTTACCCCCTCCTACCTCAAGTGAAGTAGTGATCAACGCGGTTTGATGGTCCCGCTTCGTCAATGGGGTCACTTCCTACATCAACATACATTATACAATCAATTTTTCTACTTACTCATTAAGACTTAAATACTTATATATCAATAAATACTTGCCGTTTTTATTATTATAACTCTCAAAACTCTTTTATTTCATTTTATCCACCATAACCACCATGGGTTAGGTGCTACCCTTTATTATTATGCATTCAATAACCAAACCCTTTCATGGGTTTCTCCATTATTAACTTCCATCAACCAAATATCATCACCAATGACTCTTAAACATCATAACTCGCATTTATTATCAATAATTAATACTCATCAACCTCCATTATGCATTTCCCCCAAATTCATGAAGTTAGGGTTTCATAAAATTCCCAACACCTTCATAAATATTCTTCTCCTTCCAACAATAAATACATCCACTTTATTACTTCTCAAAGAAACCTCATTCTCATACAAACCCACATTAAACTCTTGCATTAAATGCCTTAAATGAACATCCATTCACATGCTTGGTTCCCAAAACTCATATTATCATATAACCATGGCAAAAACCCAAGTAACTAGTGAGTATTTCTTACCTTACACCCAAAAACGAAAATGGGTTCACAAGAGAGAGAGAGCTGCGAAAAATGAAGAGAAATGAGGAGAAGACAACAGCCCCACAAGCCTCCTACAAGCTCCCTTCAAACTAAAATGGGGAGGTGTGGAAGATGAGCTCAAGTTGCTAGGGTTTTAGAAGGAGAAATGAGAGAATGGAGAAGATGATGATGGAAAGAAGAAGAAGAAAGTGAAGTGCCAATTCCATCAGCAAACTCACGTGAATAGAGAAAGGAAAATGGGGTTTTTGATTTATTTTAATACCATTCATTAAAACTTCAACGTTCTATAACCAACAGGTTCTCCGTTCGGGCTCAATACATCATCTGAAAATTATTCCGAATACATATTCGGATTCCCAATAATATTCTCAATAGCCCTGACCAATATCATCTCATTCCGAGATACTTGGTCCGACACCCATATTTCAACCGGGTTTAATTTCAGCTTAACCGGTCTCCAAAATTTACCAAAAATTCCCAAAATTATCAATTTAATTTTTCTCAATAGTTTGGGACATTAAATACTCCATATACCAATTTCTAATATTTATTTCAGTAATTAATGCTCTACTTTAAAATTCGGGATGTTACATAAGCGAGACCACCCATTACACTTAGACGAAGCGTCCATTCGCGTGGGCGAACTAATAAGGGACTTTCCCCCCTGCACACGTTCGCTGGGGCGAACACTTAGCCGTTGAGGTGAGCAACTACACTCGGTATTCCCTCACTCGGATTCAGAGTCTAAGTTCACTCGGGAAAATCTTTACTCACGATTCATTCGGATTAACCCTTACATGTACCAGCTCCCTTCGGAAGTTTACATCGCACCCTTAGCTTCATTCATCCGGGTCACAGATGTTGACCACTCAGGAAATGTTTCCTACAACCATTCCACTCGGAATCTATCAGTACTTTTCACTTGGAATATCCCTCGCGGTCTTTTACCACTCGGGGTATTTCACTCGTCTTCTTCACTCGGCATGTTCTCACTCGGGAGTATTTAATTATTCTCCACTCGAGAAATTCCTAACAGCTTACCTCTCTGAAGGTTTTCAGCTCAATCCCCACTCGGAATTATACGACCTCATTCACTCGGAAACATCTAAGCCTTATACAACCGTAGGCTAATTATAAGAAGGAGTTTCTCATTCGTCAAATTTTCTCTCAGGGATAATCTTAATGAACCTATTTCACTCAGAATCGGTTAAACCTTTCTTCACTCGAAATAAGGTCACTACCTCGCCTCCCATAGCAATAACTTAGCTCAATTTACATGAAATCATACGACCTCACACGCTCGGACAAGTATAAATATATTCCACTCGGACATTCACACGCAGCATAGGATGAACATACATTAGGATACATATATATATATATATAAATTTACATGCACATTGTCATACTCCCAACCCGAGAGGATTTGATTCTGATATAGTTAGACAAGGACCAAAATAAGAGCCGGCCAAGGCTATGACAAAACCTTATATACAGTATGTACATATACACATATATTTCCACATTACACAAGCACTTCACCCGGCATGCAGCTCTTCCATCATTCGTCATTCCGAGAGACATTCACTGAAATATAGCCATAGTAGAGGGGTGAGCTTTTACATATAAAATGATAGTTAGTGACTCGGCATCGGCATTAATACACACACACGTGTTCGCTCGGCATACACTTAATTTAAATTGAGACCATGCAGACTATGATATTTTCAATAACATACACTCACATACATATCACGTGAAGCTCATTTTCATTCATACAGAAGCATGCATCAACTCATTCGGGATTCATTCGTATCACTCCCTAGTCATGCGAATCATGCTATTCTATTTAACAATGTATCTACATGCATGCCTGCGGATCTGACTTAAACAATGATTTTTAGTTACAAGTTCCCCTTACTGGCCTCTCGTCCATTAGCCCTTCCCACATGGTACTAGCCTCCCATTGACGTCTCGAGTCTTAACTCTAGCTCCCTCGGCTACCACGAGCTCTCATAGGATCTAGCCAAGGGTCTGTAGCTGGAGATCATTTCTTTAGGGCTCCTGACCTTCCACGGGTCACCCCATTCCTATACATGCAGCTTATGCATTTTATCAGCGAGCATCCTCAATTATCCGACACATTCCTCGTAACCATTAGAGTCATAACCGATCCAACATAGTTCCTACATTCACTCGTCAATCGTACCAGTATACACAGCAATCAAATAGTTCATGTTTATAACATTCCAGACGAAATCAACCAACAGCCACACATACATATCCTCTCGGTATTAACAATAATATGAACATGCATCACACGTGTTTATGTGTAAATGGCTATCAGAACTCAGCACAACAACCCTAAATACATGCATATAAATGTATGACTATTAACAAGACTCTACTATCACACATATGGTATCCAAGGATTAACAATCATGCATTGCACACAGTCATCATAGACACATTCGCACACACGTAAGGCAATACGTTCATCCGGTACCGTCCATAAACCATGCATTTGACATGCAAGCGCCCCCTACCTACTGAAGAGACTCGAGAAGCTCATCTGTTTCCCGACGTTTGGTCTGATGCTCTGTTTGCTTCGTCCAGTACTTTCACCCGTTCAGTCCCCTCCTCGAACACAGTTGTACTCTACAAATGGCTCGGGGACAGGAAGCTGTTCTTCTCCTATCTCGACGATCGTCCTTCACCAACCGAAGGAAACTCCAAATCCTCTGTAACACTGTCGTCACGAGCTTACAGAAATAGAGAACAGAGGAGAAGAAGAATGAAGAAGGAGAAGAGGAGAGAACGAAGAGAGGAGAAGTAGAGAAAGAGGAATTGGAATGAACAACAGTAGTGGGCTCCCAAATATATATACACCGAAGAACGAAGGAAGTGGGGTAGGAAAATGTGAAGCAGCAGCTTCCACACGTGGGACATACACACACAATCACAATCAATTAGTCATTAGTCTAATTCTTAATTTTAAGATTAATTAATAGGAAATTCATACTTATGCAATTATTTTTGTTTAGTGGCTTAATCCCATTCGGCAATTAATTTTAAATCGGGATGTTACAACTATCGCCAACTCAATAAATTAACTATCAAGAACAAGTATTCTCTTCCTCGCATTGATGATCTTTTGGATCAATTGAAGGGTGTCGTTGTATTTTCCAAGATTGACTTGCACTTCGGATATCACCAAATTCGGGTAAAGACCGATGACATTCCAAAAACTACCTTCCGAACACGATATGGTCACTATAAGTATGTAGTGATGCCATTCGGTGTGACAAATGCTCCTGTGATCTTCATGGATTACATGAATCGCATCTTCCATGAGTATCTTGATCAATTCGTTGTTGTATTCATTGATGACATTTTGGTGTAATCTAAGAGTCATGAAGAGCATGAAAGGCATCTTCGCCTTATGTTGTCTATTCTCCGAGATAAGGAATTGTATGCCAAGCTCTCTAAATGTGAATTTTGGTTGGATGAGATTTCCTTTCTTGGTCATGTGATTTCTTGTGATAGTGTTGCTGTTGATCAATCAAAAGTTAAAGTTGTTATGGCTTGGGAAAGACCAATATCTGTGACGGAAATAAGGAGTTTCCTTAGTCTTGCTGGTTATTATCGGAGGTTTATTGAAGGATTTTCCCGCTTAGCTTTGCCATTGACAAAGTTGACTTGTAAGAATCAACCATTTATGTGGACTCTTGAATGTGAAGAAAGATTTCAAGAGTTGAAATTGAGACTTACTACCGTAGTAGTATTAGCTTTGCCTGATTTACTGGATGATTTTATAGTGTACTATGATGCTTTGATGCATGGTCTTGGCTATGTGTTGATGCAATGTGAACGTGTGATAACCTATGCATCAAGACAATTGCGACCGCATGAGGTTAATTATCCCACACATGATCTTGAATTGGCGGCGGTGGTGTTTGCTTTGAAATTATGGCGGCATTACTTGTATGGTTCTAAGTTTGTGGTCTTTAATGATCACAAAAGCCTTAAGTACTTGTTTGATCAAAAGGAACTTAATATGCGCCAATGGCGATGGATGGAGTTTCTAAAGGACTATGAGTTCGAGTTAAAGTATTATCCCGGAAAGGAAAATGTGGTTGCCGATGCTTTGAGCTAGAAGTCATTGCATGTTTTTATGATGATGGCGAAAGAGATGGAGCTAATTGAGCAATTTAGAAACTTAAATGTGGGTGTGGAGTTATATACCCCAAAGAAGATGTCCCTTGAGATGATGAGAGTTACGAATGAGTTCCTTAAATATGTGAAAGAGCAATAACTAAATGATGAGTATTTGATGAAGATGAAGAAAACCCAAGAAAAATGGAAGACTTTGTTCCTAACAGAAGGTTATGATGGTATTTTACGTGTGAAGGGCTGAATTTATGTTCCATCTAGTAGTGGTTTGAGGAGATTGGTGCTTGAGGAAGCTCACAAGAGTGTGTTAAGCATTCATCCTGGTTCTACTAAGATGTATCAAGACTTGAAGAAAATTTTTTTGGTGGCCTGGCATGAAACGGGATGTGGCGGACCTTGTAGCCTCTTGCCTTGTTTGTCAGAACGCTAAGGTTGAACATCAAAAACCATCTGGTTATTTGAGACCTTTGGAGATCCCCGTTTGGAAATAGGATAGTATTGCTATGGACTTTGTTTTTGGTTTTCCCAGAACTTATGCTGGAAATGATGTTATATGGTGATTGTGGATCGGTTGACGAAGTGTGCTCACTTCCTACCTATGAGTATAAAGAGCTTATTGGAGAAATTAGCCCAATTATACATAAAGGAGATTGTTAGATTGCATGGTATGCCATCTAGTATTATATCCGATCGTGATCCTCAGTTTACTTCCTGATTTTGGGTAAGCTTACATCATGAGTTAGGTTCTAAGTTGAAGCTTAGTTCTACTTATCATACTCAAATCGATGGACAATCCGAGAGGACTATCCAAAGCCTTGAAGATTTCTTGAGGGCTTGTGTTCTTGAGTATGGTGGGTGTTGGGAGAGATTTCTTCCATTGATTGAATTCACATACAATAACAGTTACTATAGTAGTATTTGTATGGCTCCTTATGAGGCACTTTATGGCAGGAAGTGTAAAATGCCTCTATATTGGTTGGAAACTGGTGAGCATTCGGCCTTAGGGTCGGAGATTGTTCAGGAGACTACCGAGCAGATCAGAAAGATACAAGAGAATATGATGATTGCTCAGGACCGACAAAAGAGTTATTATGATGAGGGACATAAACCACTTGAGTTTCAAGTTGGTGATCATGTATTCTTGAGAGTCTTATGTGATAAAAGTATTGGAAGAGCTTTGAAGAGCAGAAAGTTAAGTCCTAAGTTCATTGGACCTTATGAGATTCTAGAGCAAATCAGTGATATTACTTATCAGATTGCACTCCCTCTGTATCTTACAAATCTGTAGAATGTGTTCCATGTTTCACAGTTGAGAAAGTATATTCATGATCCCTTGCATGTGATCCCTATTGATGATGTTGATGTGTGGCATGACTTGTCTATTCCTCCTATTTCCGTTCGTGTTATTGATTATTCCGTGAAGAGGTTGCGGAACAAATTGGTACCTTTGGTGAAGGTTGCATGGAAACATGGAAATGTGGAGACCTTCACGTGGGAACATGAAGATGATATTCAGGAGTGGTATCCGAATGTGTTTGAATCTAGTACTTTAAATTTCAAGGACAAAATTTCTTTTTAGGTGGGGTGGATTGTAACATCCCTAATTTTATATAAATGATTAAATATGAAGAATAAATACTAAATAATTATATATGAGTAAATTAATATCCCAAAATATTGAAAATAATTAAATTAAGATTTTTGGGGATTATTCATAATTGATTGAGGCTTTATAAGCTGAAATTATACCCGATTAAAATAGGGGTGTCAAACCAAGTATCTCCAATTGAGGTGTTATTGGTCAGGGCTGTTAAGAATATTATTGGGTGCCCGAATATATATTCGGAAGCATTTTTAGATAACGTATTGTGCCCGAACAGAGATCCTACAAGTTATGAAACGGTGAAGTTTTAATAAGGGCATATGTTTTAATTTTAATTTCCCTACTCCCTCTTCACTCTCACATTGCCTTTCTTCTTCTAAACACCAAACAATCACTTCTTCTTCTCCTTTCTCATTTCCTCTTTATCTTCTTCCCCTCTAAACCTAAGCCAAAGTGGTGAACCCATCTTCCTCTCCCATTTTCGTTCTTCATTGGAGGTTGTGGCTTGGAACTCTCTCCTCTATTCTCTTTAAATTTTCATGCTCTCCTCACCCTCACTTGGAAACACTCTCTTTTCTTCTTTTAATGTAAGCTTCTTGTCATTTCTCAAGAGCATGAATCCTAGGTTTTGGGTTTTTAATTTTTGGTTGAGCATTTAATGTATATGGGTTGTTGGGAGAAGCCATTAATATGGAATCCCTAAGGTGGGGTGGCTTGAATACAAGCTTTTATGAGCCTTTAATAGGGTACACGAAATTTATGTTAGGAGACGGTGGAAGATTAATATGCATTTATGATGTTATTGGGTTATAGTAAAACCCTAACTTATGAAAATTGGGGAAAATGATTAATGTTGGTTAGAAAGGTGATTTAATAAGGAAATATATGATATTTAAGTGATGGGTAAGAGTAAATATGTTAATAGAATATTTATTGATGGTGAGAGTTGATATTACTAATGGTGGGTGGCCATTAATGGTGATTAATGGCCATTGATTTGTCAACCCTTTTGTGGGTATAGCCTTAAATGCATAAAAATGATACTTGAATGCCTAACCCATGGTGGCTATAGTGAAATTAATGAAATAAAAATAGCTTGATAATGAAAGTATTAAATGCACTAAGTATTAAACTAGAATATATGAGTCTTGGTGACTTTGAATTGAAAATAATTATATGGTGATTTATGAAATGTAGGACCCATTTTGAACGACGATGCGGGAACGTCGTATCATTAAGAATTCTTCTCTTGAGATAGGAAAGGAGTTTTTATATTCTAAATGCATGGATTGGATAGTGTTTGATTATCATATGTGACAATATGCATGTCTGCCTTGCTTATGTTGTGATGACAATTTGAGATATTGCATATAATGATTATGATTATGCCTGGCAACTTGTATTGTGCATTTGGAATATTTATGGTGTGCTAAATGGTGATGTTAAATTACTTGGCTAGTGTGATGCCTTGATATGATGTGGTTATGCTTACATTTACTATGAATGTAAAATGATTGCTATTGATGTTGGATGAGAATGAAAATGAATGATTAGCATACCTTTATGATAATGAAAGATTGATGAACGATTGATGATTTTGATGCCATTGTGAAAGATGAAAGTGATGAATTATGATAATGAAGAATTATTGAAAATGCCACATTAAAACTTAGAGCAATGGCAATAACCAAAGATAATGAAACCCACTAAAACTCGTGTGGTGATATTGGTGATGATGATGGTTGATGAGTGGCATGATTAGGATGCATAGTTGTGAGAAATGCATATGATTGGCATTTGCATTGCATCCATGGCATATTACATAGCTGCCGGTGTTGAAATGTTAGGGGATTCCCCCGGTTGGCCCAGTGGGAGGGCGGCTCTATACACGAGCATTCTTAATATCCCTTGTGACTCGGTGTGTAAGTCACGAAGCTGCCTATGTATAGCTATAGGGAGCTGCATGTGGTTGACCCTTTGAGGGGTGGCTTTTTGAGGAGCGAGTATCCCCAGTGGTCCTTTGGATCACAGCTGCCATGGTATGAATCATGGTTGGCCCGCAACACCTTTATTGATTTATGGTGTATACCCCGGTCATGGTGAAAATGGCCAGGTGTTGCACGATGGTCGATGCAGTTTGGTACCACTAAAACATAGTGTTATACATGCAAATTGATGATAAGTGTATATTTTTTACTACTACAATAAGGGTATGGTTATATGATCATGCTTGAATCCCACAACTTGGTGTTTATTCCCCACAGTCAAATCTGTAATTGTTATTTACTCTATTGTGCATGTGCATTAGCCTAAGAGCATTTGCATATAGCAAGGAGGTATGCCAAAGGTGATGAGATATGGTGATGGTTGTGATTAGGTAAGAAAATACCTAAAGACAACATAAAAGATATGAATACAAAGAAATATATTGTGTATGGTGATGATATGTGTAGTACTCCAATATGTGGAAGGACTTAATTTTGTGTATGCATATATACTTTGCTATGATTCTTAGAAATGATTAAGATATATGAATGTTAGTGTGATGATGATAATTGGAATAATGAATGGCAAGTGTTGATGCAAAGTATTACATGACATTGATGCATATGCATATAATCACATTGTATTCATATTCATCCTTTGGAATGTATAACTCACTCTCCCATGTGGTCCAATTTTTGCTTTGTGATGCAGGACATTCTTGGGGTGTGGTGCATCTCCTTTTAGAAATGTATTTTGATGGTGAAGGTAAATTAGTGTATAGGAAGTGCCTTGGTTGGCAATTATTGATTTTGTATAGCATATGGTGTTAATATATGCTTATTATGTATTTGGAATGATGAATATCCCTTTTGAAGGTCATATGTGAAAATTGGAACTTTATGTGCATGGCTAATTTTTTATTATGACCTTAACAATATACATTTATAAATGTAATACTTGATGTATGCCAACATGATGAATAGATGATGTTATTCATGAATTACAACCTCTCATGAGGTATGTATGAGTTAATGTGATGGTTGGAAAGATGATGTGTATAAATATTAAGAATTGGATTGGCTATATTCTCATAGAATAGCTAGGACCTTAAATAGGGGTCTCTTCTAACCCATATTACATGTTCATGACTTGTGTGAATGGTTGGTTGTGGCCAAACAGGCCTATAATGCATAATGACATGTTTGAAAAGTGGTTAAAAATACCGTTTATGGATTTGATGAATTTGAAATTGAAATTGTGAAGTATGACTTGTTGGATCATGTCCCAATCACATGTTTTAATGTGTGCAAAATGTTAGTTTAGGCCAATTTTGCATGGAATAAGTCTTGACATGTCATGTTGCATGAAAAATTCAAGTTTCTGAGCATATACTGCTATTCTCGCTCAAGCAAGATAATCCTCGCTCCAACAAGAATTCCCTGTGTCTAATGCTCTCTGTACATTTTTTGCTCAACAAGCTTGCCTCCGCTTGAGTGAGTTCCAGAGGATTTGATTCTGTAAGAACCTTGCTCAAGTGAGTGAATGCTTGCTCAAGTGATCATAGATGGAAATGGCTCTAGACAAGTTTCGCTAAGGTGGGGATTCCTCACCCAAGCGAAATAACTTGCAAACTAGCACTGGTGGACTTTCGCTAAAGCAAGCATGGCTCGCTTAAGCGCGAGCGAAGGTTTGATGTTCATTTCTTTCTCGCTCAGGCACGTTCGAGCATGCTCAAGTGACTCGCTAGTTTGGGGCTTTTTCGCTCTGGGGAGCTTGTGCTCGCTCAAGCGTGTGGTCGTGTTCTCGCTCAAGAGAGAGACGCCTCACTTAAGCGAGTTTACCTGAATTCAATTTTCCTGTTCTTCTTCCTTTATTTTATTTATTTAATTTTATTTTAATTATTCTTTTGCTCACTTTTTGCCCATTGTGCAATGGCATCATCATGTATCATTGTAAAATTGTAATTGTCACTTTTTAACAATTAAGTTGAGTATCTTTAAACCTCTTATCACACAATTCCATAACTCTCAAAATTAAATTATGTTTTCTGTTATTCCTTGTTGATGATCCTTTGATTAATTGTCCAAGGGCACTCTTGATTAAATTTTTACACCTCCTCATATCTTCGTATATGAGAAAGGTTCTTTTAAATGATCCAGGTTATTGATTTAAAGTTTCACCATGATGTTTTTTCTCTTTTCAATTATTTTAAGAATTGTGAAACATTTACCCTCATTTTTAGGGTGTCTTATTGGGCATGGTACCCTCTTACACTAGGGCATTGTTAGTCCTTAATTTACAGTTATTTTTATAATAAAAAGTGTGAAAAAATTCATAAAAATTAGTTTAAAAAGAAATAAAATATAGGTTTTAGAGCAAATAAATGGAAGTTATTGAATTTAACTTGCATTGACCTATTTTTTCCATTTCTATAGTAAAAAGTCAAGGTTAAAAGAGGAAGAATTATGCAAGTCAGAGGGCTGACGCGTAGCATCAACCCCACGCTCAGCATTAGGATGTTGGTCCTGACGTGTAGCATTAAGCCTACGCGTAGCATCAGGTGCTACGTGTATCCCACTAATAGGTGGAATTGCACTTAGAAAAAGGGCCCAATAATGGCCAAACCACTGTAGTCCAAAGACATAAACACAGTGGGAGATAATAGGGGACTAGGTCTGCATATTATTGAAGCATAATTGGGACAATTATGGTTGAAATTCTGGATGATTAATGAAGGTTGAGTCAGATGCCTGAAGCGTAGTGCCACGCCCACGCGTAGCGTCAGGACCTCGATTCAGCACTATAAATAGAGCCATTTGCCAAGGGTTTTGGCATCCAATTCTTATTCTATCACTTCTTTCTTTTATCCCTTAGTACCTAATTTAGAGTGTTCTACGTTCTGAATTGCGAGAATAGCTTCCATATACTTAAGAGTGTTGTTTTAATGTTGTTTTCTTTCATGTTGTGAAGTGTGTTATCAAGTTCAATTAAGTGTTCATCATGTTTCCACTTGTAAGTTGTGTTTTTACTTTTACCATGTGTAACTAATCTGTTTATGTTGGAATTGGTGAACCAATATATGAATATGATGTTGTGATTATGAATTATGCATGTTTATGATTCATGTTTCATGTTAGTATTTCAATCTTTTATTAGTATGAACTTCAAACGGGAAAATGATTTTCATGCATGTTAAAACCATTTTAACGGAAGTAAAAGTTAAAATAGCCTTAATATACCAATTACTAGGGATAGAATTGGTAATTATTGTTGTATTAAGGTCAGCACTTAAAGCAAATTTTTACTGAGAAAGCATTTGAGAGATCAGACTTTACGATAACAATTTAGAATTTATTCATCGAGGGATCGGGTTTAATGATTTTAAGCTGCAATGACATAAACTTTGTAGAATCCCAAATTTTAAAATAAATGATTAACTAGGAGAAATAAATATTAAATAATTATATGTGAGTTAATTAATGTCCCAAAATGTTGGAAATAATTAAATTAAGATTTTGAGGGATTATTCATTTTTATATAAATATCCAATTAAGGGAAATAAATGACAATTATTTATATATGGTAAGATTAATGCCCCAAAAATATAGAAATAAATTAATTTGAGTTTATTATGATTTTTCATAAATTACTAAGCTTCATGAGCTAAAATTTATACCCGGTTAAAATATGGGTGTCGGACCAAGTATCTCTGATTAAGATGTTGTTGGTTAGAGCTGTAGAGAATATTACTGGGAATCTGAATATGTATTCGGAATAATTTTTAGATAAAGTATTGAGCCCGAACAGAGATCCTGTTTATTGAAAAACGGAGAAGTTTTAATGATGGGTTAAAATTAAAACAAACCTCACTCTCACTCTCATTATTCACGTTGCTTTTCTGCCAAAAAAGGAAACACCTATTGCTCTCCTTTCTTCTCATTTCCTTATTCCCATTCATTCTATCTTCTTCATCTTCTTCTTCTCTAAAAAGCTTGACCAAGTTGGTGCCCCTTCCTCTCTCAAATTTCATTTTCTTTATTGGACAAGGAGGAAACTATGGAAGCTTGAAGTTCCTCCCTCTCTTCTTCCATTTTCGTCATCTCCTTTCTCTCCCTTGGTGCCCACTTTCATTTCTTGGTTGAGGTAAGCTCTCCATCATTTTAATGGTGTTTGAACCCTAGGTTATGGGTGATTAAGGCTTGGGAGAGTATTAATCGTATGTGGTTGTTGGGAAAAGCTTTGAGATATGAAAACCCTAAGGTGGGGTGATGTGAATGTGAGTTTTATGAGCCTTGGATAGGGTACACAAAAAATATAGGATGGAAGATGATGAACCATATGCATTTATGATGTTTGTTGGGTTTTTAATAAAACCCTAAGCCATGATTTTGGGGGAAATATGTAATGTGAATGGGATAGATATTTAGTGATGATGAGAATGTTATTAATGATGAGAGATTGCCATAGATGATGATTTATGATGGTGGTTGGGAAACATTAATAAGAAAAACCCACTTGAGGAGTTGGGTATAGAAGTGATATGTATGGGGAACTTATGTTGTGACCCTTTTTAATCATAATAAGTCTTGATTTAAGGGAAGGAATTCCCGAAGCCTAATAAAGTAAAAGAATAAAGTTCATAAACAATTATTACATGATAAGAGTCATATGTGTATATACATGTATTTGTATTATAAGAATTAGGAATAATGCTTGAGTGAATGATTAATGTGGTCCTACAATTGATTGATGTAGGATTTGATAACACTTGTGAAGCGCAATCATCAAACCCGGAAGAATACTTCTCTTAAGGTAGGAGAGGAATGTATTTTCTAAATGTATGATGCCTTGTGTGATGATAATGTATGTATTGATGCATATTTGCATGTTCTTCCTTGAATGGATGTAGTATCATATGTGTGTGATATGAAATTGAGCATGGCTCTAGTAATGATTGATTGTAAAATGATACGTCGATGAGGTTACAAATTGTAGAATGTATGATGACATGATATTGCTTCCATGTGTGGATGAACAATTATATGAGATCTTTGGCTAGAGAAGTTCATGAGTTTTGTAAATGGTATGCCTTGGAGGATAATTATATATATATATATATATATATATGATTATGTGTCACTAACTATGATCTAGAGTGTGAATTATACCCCTAATTGAGAGGGTGAGATATTCCTTGCGAGGTTAAAGCTTGCATGAGCATTATTGCATACATAGCATGCATAGCATATCATTTGAATGTGGTTGCAATCACAAAGAGAAGTCTTGCGGGACTAGTATGATGATATTGAAAAGTGGTTGCAATCACTTAGTACTTGGAAATGAAAAGAACCTGCGAGTTTATGTGAAATTAAGCCGGTGGTTACGATCACCTGGCGGATGAAATGATAGGCCCTGTGGGACCATTGAAAATGAATATGTGTGGTTGTGATCACCAAGAGAAAATCTCGCGGGAATTTATGAAAAGGGAGTACCCCATGCGTGGCGGGAAACCAATATGAATCGAATGATTATAGTGGTTGCGATCACTTGATGAAATGAAAATCAGATCCGTTGTGTATGCATTTTAAACATGACATATGTATTAGCCATAGGAACATGGCATTTGAGTGAAGTGAATCGAGAAAGAGATACCCTATTAGGATTATTATGAGATAAATGTGAAATCTACTTTGGTCACTAACCATACTTATGTTGATTGATGGGTGTGACCCCTATGAAATCATAAGTTGATGATATGGTCTTATATGATATGTCCTTAATAATGGACTTACCACATATTTGTATGTGAACATATGTGTTCAATGGATTCTATGGATTGGTTGGTTTCATTGTTAATTAAACTCCTTGATAGGAGAAGATGTTGATTTGCATTCATATTTATATTATCATAATTATTGGATTTTCATCATTAAGAAAGTATACTCACTCTCCATGTGGTCTACCTTTTTAGCTTTTGTGTTGTAGGGTATGACTATGGAGTGAGGCACTTCATGTTTGGAGGAATTGTGTGAAGAAGGTTCTTTTTGGTAAAGATGCCTTGGCCGACATAGTTTTGTGTTTATGGTTTTGTATATTCTTTTGAGATGTATATATGTTATTACCTTGTATGGCCATAATACAATTTGAGTAACTTGTGTGAATGATGACAAATGAATGTTGATGATGGCTTGTTGATATTTGAGATCCTAGAATGGAAATGAATGCTATAGAATCTTTTGGATTTAGTAGACAACCATTTTGTAACCCATGGTATTGATCTTGATGTCTATATTGAAAGACGATGCATGGTTAATGAATCATGACCCTTGTTAAGTTTCCATTTGATGATTAATGCATGTTGATTGAGTCAAATTATGTGTTAGAAGGATTGGTTAGAGGATGAAATCTGAATAGGTTGAAATTTATGTGATTTTCATGCTTGAATGAGGAATTGATAGGGTCAAGTAGAGATTTATGAGGGTTGGATTGTATGAGACAAGTTGAATGGCACAAATGCATGAATTATGACTTGTAGAAACTGGAATGGGTCAATTCCATTAAGAATTGACCCTTGAATTGCACAAAAATGGCTTAAAATGGGCTAGTCGTATTTATGCACATAAGTCCATCATTTTAAGGAATTTTTGAGTGCGGCCAGTGGCTACGCGTTGTGTTTGAAAATTGTCTCAGGTAACAAAAGCTTGTATGTCAAAGTTTTGATAATGACAAAGCAACCATTTGAAGAATAATGACAAGGAAAATGAATTTCATAAAGTTTCAAAGTGCTAGAATAATGAGAATAAACCTCTGGGAAGATCAAAATAAAGAAGAGCAAAGAGCTTACAAATCAAATCAAGAATCAGACCTGAATTTGACATAGCCTAATTAATTACAATACTGTCACAATCGATTACCTTGACTCTAGAAGGAACATAATCGATTACAGCAAATAAGCTAATCGATTATGATGTTGCGTAACAAGAATTAAAAGTATTAGGTATAATCAATAATCGATTACAAGGCTGGGATAATCAATTACCATGATTCTGTTTGTAACCTAATCGATTAAAACAAAGAGAATAATCGATTACACTATTACAATAAAAGGGATAATGTATCAGGTATTTTACCTAATCAAATACAAGGCATGACTAATCGATTACAGAGGTTCTGTTTGATTTATAATTGATTATATGAGTTACATAATTGATTACAGTGCTGCGTACAGGAATTAAATGCATCAGGTATAATGCATAATCGATTACAAGGGTATGATAATCGATTACATTGACTCTGTTTGATCACTAATCGATTACAGGAAAAGACATAATCGATTACACAGCTACTGGACACTTAAATTAATGGAATACAGCGAAGCATAATCGATTACAACTCGAGGAGTAATCGATTACCTAAGTGCCAGAATGTGGGGAAATGTTTTTATAGTGCAGATCCAGCTCATTTCTCCATTTCCCGCTCCTATGCCCATGATGTGCAATGGCTCTGAAGACTCCAAAGCTCCTCTCCAAGGCCTATAAATGCACCATTCATTCAAGATACTCAAGGAATCAAAAGGGGAAATCATTCATAGCTTGTACTTGTGCCTTGTGAGTTCATTTTCTGTGTATAGTTTCATTATTTTGAAACTTAGGTTCTAAATTTGCATATCCTCTCTTGTTGAGAGTTAGAATCTGTGAGAGCCTTTCAATTGTATATCTACTCTATTGAGAGAGTTATTTGCTTGTAAACATAAACATCAAACACAAAGTTTCACTCTAGTTTTGAGTGGTCACAAAGGTTGGGGTTCAACCTTTGGGTATTGAGAGTTTGAGAGATTGGGTGGGGTGCCTTTGTGCTAGTGAAGATTGAGTTCTTGAGTGTGGGACACTAGGAAGCTGCAATTGCTCATAGCTTGTATCTCTAAACTTCAATAGTGAAAATCCTTCAAGTGGGTTGCTTGAAGGTGAGACATACATTGGGTTGGTGGAACTCGTTAAATTGGTTTACATTTCTCTCTACCTTGAACTCTTTATACAACTGTGCATATAAACTGTTTGCTAAAATGCCTAAGCTGAATGTTTGAATTAAAGTTATGGTTCAAGTATAAACTTAACTCTGCTTGCCAAGTGTTTGATAATTTGCTTGAATCAATATTTGGTGAAGTTCTTAATAACTAGAATTTGCTATAACTTGCCATGTATCTAGAACATTCTTTGCTATCAACTCTTGTGTGATACTTACTTGATTGTTATCACTTATCTTATGCACATAAGCTGTTTGATAAATTGAATGAGCTAAACATCATATTATTGATGAAACAAATCTAAGCACACGAACTATTTGATGAATTGCATAAACCAATAACTTGCCTTGTTTATCACACATAAGGCTGAATATTGTCACTACACATCAAGTGTTTCATAGTGTGATATATGCATAAAAGTTATTGTCTCTTCATCATTGCATCATTTGTATATTACTAACCGTTTTTAAGGGGATTCCGCACGAAAGTTTGAAATACTCAATTTACCTCCCTCCCCCTCTTGAGTGTTGAGGCCTTGGCTAACAAGTGGTATCAGAGCTTGACTTTTGCCAAAAGGCTTAATAGCTGCAGGAGATTAAGATGGCCTCCACTTCATATGATGCATTTCTAGAAAATGGTGCACTAAATAGACCTCTAATCCTCAATGGTAAAGACCATGCTATTTGGAAAGAATGGATGAAAATCTTTGTCCAATCCTATGACCTAAAGGTATGGAATGCTATTCAATTTGGTCCTTTTATTCCTAAATATATTGTTGATATATGTCCAATTTATATATATATTGAAGTGAAAATGAAGCATAAATTGGACATAATGTGCAATGTTTGTCATTTTGTAAGCTATATAGAACATAAATTGTGATATAAACATTGTACAAGTTGATTGGTTAATTTTGTTGCAATTCCAGGAAAAATCGAAGAAGAAAGAAGAAGGAAAAAGAAAAGAAAGAAATCCACTAAGTTAAGAGCAAAACAATGAAGAAGTCGCTCAAGCGAAGATGATCTCGCTTGAGCGAGACAAGCACTTAACAGTTGCAAGTATCAGGGCAGCCCTCGCATGAGCGAGAACATAATTCGCTTAGGCAAATTTGAACCAGTGAGGATTGAATAAGCAATCGCTCAAGCGAAGGATTCTCGCTTGAGTGAAAATGGTCCAGAATGCAAGAGGTAGACTTTGCCCAAGCGGACCTTCACTTGTATCCAGCGAAATTCATCCAGTGAAGTTTCAATGCAGACTTTCCTTGAGTGAAATGTGTTCGCTCAAGCGAAAACTGTCCAGAAGCAAAATGTCAAAACTCGTTGTAGCTGAAGAGAAGTGGCTCAAGCGAGATTCAAACAGAGTCTACCATAACGTTGAATCGCTCAAACGAGTTGGTTCGGTTGAGCGAACTTATCATGCAATTCAAGCAGGACGTGGAATTTCTTCGAGTTGAAGGATGCTTCTCGCTTGAGCGAATCTTAAACTCGCTCAAGTGAATTCCACCTTATAAAAGAAAAACATAAGAAGATTGAAAAAAATGAAAGAGGAGATCGGAAAGAGAAAAAGAGTATCTAGCTTAGGTTTTCTTCTTCATTGCACTTATATTGTATGATCATGGCTACCATGAGTGGCTAATTCTTCCATTGGGATTAGAGGTAACCAATCAATCCGGATGAACACGTATGTAATGTTTATGTAATTGATGAATTTGTTTTATGATTCTTGGCTTTTCATTTTATTCTTATTGCCTGAATCTGCTTGATCAACAGTTTCTTGATTCAAGTTTACGTTTTTATTGGAAAATAACTTTCGAAAATGGATTTAAATGGAATGCTCATTGTGAGTAGATAACCAGGGATGGTATCTAACGCAATGAACGTCAAAACAATCGTACTTAATGCTGGAATAGATTTGAAACGATCAAGGGATTGATGTTATCAAATCTCTTCTTATGGATTTCATAGTCAAGGAATTGATATGAATGACTGTGATTGTGACGTAAAGAATCATATCGTAAACATTGATTACATGAATATCAATGATGTATCGGAAGGTGAGAAAGGTGAATCCGATTCCCAAACTCTAAACTCTGTTATTTCACTTACATTTCTTGTATTGCTTTCATAGATTTATAAATTTATGAAGAGTTATTTTAATTCATTATCATGAAAACCACAAATCATTTCTGCCATAATAGTTTGAAATCTATTTAAAATGATCCGTAGTGGGAACGACATTTGTTCTCTTGAACATATACTACACCGACAAGTGGTATACTTGCCACGAGTTACTTTAAAACTGACCACCTGAGTGTTTTGTGAATATATCATACCTAAACAACCAGCAAGTTTTTGGCGCCGTCCACCGCGGATCAAATTTAAATCGAATTAAATTATTTCGGTTTGTGAATATAGTACTTGTAAGTAATTTTCTGCTGTTATATCTTTTTCTTTGCTAACCTCTTTGTTGGAAGTTTTGCTTATGATATTAAGAAGTCAGGGATCGAAAGAACGGGTTGAAATAGATCCTGAAATCGAGAAGACTTTGAAGAGAATTAAAGCTAAAGCAAAAGCACAATAAGAGGAAGGACAATCTTCTTCTTCAACTTCATCACCAATATCAACTCCAAAAATTGAAGATATGGAAAGACAACACCAACCACCAAGACATACTTTGGGAGACTATACAAATCAACAAGGACCACGATACTTCTTAAGTATTGTGATGCCACAAACAAGGGCATTGGAGATGAAAGCAGCCTTTCTAAGTTTGATAAGTGCTCATCAATTCACTGGAATGTCTAATGAAGATCCTTACACTCATTTAGAAACTTTCTATGAATTGGTTGGTACCATGGGTTTTGGCCAGGAGGATATAGAAACTGCATACCTTCGGTTATTCCCATTTTCATTCGCTGGAAGAGCTAAGGAATGGTTGCAATCACACCCTAATCAGAGTTTGACTAGTTGGTCTGATATAGAAGAAACATTTCTGCACCGTTTCTTCCCTCTATCAAGATTCATAAAAGATAAATCTGATATTTCAACATTTCGCCAAGGAGCTGAGGAACCATTTTGTGAAGCATGGGATCGTTTTAAATCACTACTTCACAAGTGTCCTAATCATGGTTTTGAAGACATTGCTCAATTGAATATCTTTTATAATGGACTTCGACCAGACACAAAGATGATTTTGGATGCTGCAGCTGGAGGCACAATGATGACAGTTGACGCTGATAAAGCTACAAGAATTATAGAAGCTTTATCCTCAACGGATTATCAAGCTCAGCACAATCGTTAACAAATTCAGAGGAAAGGAGTTTTAGGTTTGAATACTTCAGATGCTATTTTGGCCCAAAATAAAATCTTGACTCAACAGATTGAAGCTTTAACTCAACAAATGGCCAAACTTCTATTATTCAAGTGGCCTCAATACTCAAGAGGGGGGGTGAATTGAGTTTTTAAAACTTTTAGTTGGAATGTTTTTGATCTTGATTCTTATATTCAAATTTACAAGATTATGCAAGTGAAATCAAGTTTAATGAAATGTGCAAGGCAAAACAAAGGTAAATATAGCTGAGACAATTAGACAAACACTAGGTGTGCAGTATTCAAGATTTACCAAATTATACAAGTTTAAGTATGCAAGCCACAATCAATCAACACAAGTCAATTAAGCGTAGTATATGAAAGTAAAAGAGTAGGGAAGAAGAGCTTGCAAACCAATTTAACGAGTTCCACCAATCCGGTGTACGTCTCGCCTCTAAGCAACCCACTTAGAGGATTTCCACTATTGGAGACTAGAGATACAACTTTGAGCTATTGCGGCTTCCTAGTGTCCCACACTCAAGAACCCAATCCTCACAAGTATAAGGGCACCCCACCCTATCTCTCAATCTCACAATATCCCAAAGGTTGAACCTCAACCTTTGTAACCACTCAACCTAGAGTGAACTTTGGTGTTTGATGTGGTGTTTACAAGCAAGTAACTCTCTCAAAAGAGTAGATATACAAGTGAAGGTTCTCTCAAATCTATGACTCTCAAGAAGAGAGAATATGCAAATGAAATCTCAGAATATACAAGAATAAGGGCTTACTAAGCACAAGAGTAAGTAAAGATTGATAGCTTCTTGTTGTGTCTATTGTGCTTGAGTTCCTCTTGCATTTATAGAGTCATTTCAAAGCTTTGGTGAGTGCCTTGGTCTTCCTAGCCGTTGCATGTAGTGGGTGTCTGAAGGAATGGTGGAGAAATGTGTTGGTTTCCCACTAATATGCATTTTCCCACTATCGTAATCGATTATGTCCTAAGCTGTAATCGATTACACTTTGAATTTTTCATCTCTGTTCGCTATGTAATCGATTAGTTCCCATTGCCTAATCGATTAAATTCAAGTCAGAAGCTTGGTAATCGATTGAACTTTTCCTTGTAATCGATTAGCAATGATACCTGATGCATTTAATTTAGCTTCGCAGCTTCGTAATCGATTATATAGTCTTAGTAATCGATTAGATTAATTCCAGTAGCCTTCTAATCGATTGGATGAATTCTCTTAATCGATTGGCTTTTATACCTGATACCTTTAATGCCATTTTTTGGTTTTGGTAATCGATTAAACTATGTATGTAATCGATTATTGTGTTTCCAGTAGCTTTGTAATCGATTGTCTAAAATATGGTAATCGATTAGCTTATTATCCTGATGCAGATGTTCTAAAACAGAAGTTGCCTAATCGATTAGCTGAGGATCCCTAATCGATTATCTGCACAGTTTTTCTGGGTCTGATTCCATATCTTTGTTTTTGCAAGGAATTCTTCAAGAGTGCTTTGTCATTATCAAAATCATTAAACCTGTGATCATATTCAAAACATATTCTCCCCCTTTTTGATGATGACAACAATGTTTATCTCTTGAGGATTGTTAGTTTAAACAACAATCTTTATTAATACAAAAACATTTGAATTCTGCATCTTATCTCTTAATCAGATTTTCAGAGTCTGCCTTATCTTTTAAATGAATCATCTAATTAGATTACAAGTTATCTCTTAAGAGTTATCCCTTATAACATTATCTCTTTAAACAACTAAATCTCCCCTTATCTTTAAGAATATATGCCTTTGGAGATAATACCAGATAATTAAGCATTTGTTTTAGCAGAACTACAGATGAACAAACTATTGCTTCTCCCCCTTTGTAATCATCAAAAACAATAAAGCAATTGAAGTCATATGAAGAAAGACACATTTTATTCAAAATAACTGAAGGGAAAGTACATTAAGGAAATGATAAAAACTGATGCATAAAAATAGAAAGCACAATGATCAAAGCATAAAAACGAATCTAGTTATCCGGGTTGAAAAATCTAAGTTCAGAGATTTGATGTGACAGCTCCTCATAACGCTGTTGCATAATCTCAAAATGTTGTTGCTCAGTCATGGAAAACTCTTGAAGAGAGTTTTCAATACGGTCGAAGCGACAGTCAAGGTGAGCATAGAGAGATGCAAATGGGTCAGCAGGGGCAGATGATGAAGCTTGAGGTGCAGGAGGAGGAGGGGCTGGCTCATCAGCAAGAGCTTCATAGGGAATGTTGGCATGATAGCCTTCCATCCTTGAATACCATGCTCCGTTCAGAAAAACAAGACCCATCTTGGTGAGGTGATGAGTGCTAATGCAGGCTTTTGGAGGCACTTGTTTTGACAACTCTCCAGCCAAGTCTACTCCACAATGTTTGAAGATTTTGGTGAGTAGAATGGCGTATGGAAGCTTTTGTTGGTCTTTTGTGTGGCGTATGTAGAACTTGACCAGTTGAACCCAGTTTATCTCTTTGTGGTTCAGCATAGCCCACATCAAGAGGACATCATCCTCTTCCACCAGAGCATAGTTCCCACCACGGGGAACCAACATCTTGACCAGGAAAAAGTGTAGGAGGTGGTTATTCATGGTCAGATGTCCCACCAGCTTGTGATTGCTCCTTGGGCGATCAGCCTTCCACAAGGATTGACGGTAAGTGAGAGCATTGAAGCCCCATTCATCTTCAGGGTCTCCTCCGTCAAATTCTGCATCGTTAAGTGGCAGCAGAGAGATTTCTGCAAACTGGGCGTTGGTGAGCTTGATGGTCACATTTTTGACCTTTGATTCGATCACCCCATTGACAAGTTTGAGGTTGCAGTAGAAAACTCTGATGAGTTCAGGATAGTATTGCTCTTCCTTAAGGGTGAGGAAGGGAAAAAGGTTGTAGTGGTGGAGGCATTGGGTAAAGGTGAGGCTATGGTTCTCAAATGTTTCAGCAATGGTGTAGTGGGGGTCATGATATCTTTCTCAGAGAAATTGTTAATGAAGTGTTGAAGTTCTCTAGAAGAAGAGAAGAACCTAGAGAAGTCTAGGGGGTTGTTGGCTTGGGCCATGGAGGACCTAGCTCTCTTGACTGTGCGGGAAGAAGACATGGTCAAGGAATATAGAGAAAAAGATGAAGAGAAGGAGAGAGTTCTTGAGAGCTTTGAGAGATTTGAAGAGGAAGGAGGTAGTGTGAGATGAGAGGGTGAAGAGAGATATATTTATAGAGAAAAACTAGGTCTAGAAAGGAGTGGGGTGAGTTAAATGAGGGGGAAGTCGAGCAGTCCTTGGGAATCCACGTTTGACTGTTGCAGTTCCGATGCTAATCGATTACGAGGATGAGGTAATTGATTAGCTCACTGTTTCTGGGGAATTTGAATCGTTTCGCACAGACAGTAATCGATTATGGAAGTTGAGTAATCGATTAGTGAAGAAACAGAGACGTCCTAATCGATTAAGAGAGTCTGGTAATCGATTAGTGTAAAGATGAAACATTTTGGACCTGAAACAGAGGCTTTGTAATCGATTATGGATCAAGAGGTAATCGATTATGCATAAAATAGAAGCTTTATAATCGATTAGATATCAGTGAGTAATCGATTATCAACAAAACAGAGGCTTTTTAATCGATTAAGAAGTGCTATGTAATCGATTATATGGTTCAAAGAGTCACAATTTATGCAGTTTTCACATAGGAATGTTGTAATTTCAATGAATCATACCACAGATAATAACCAACTCATATAAACATGCTATACAACAATTTTTATCAAAATACTTCATCATTCAAACACAATAGATCATGTCAAGAATTCCCAATTCTCTTCTAATATGGATGAATTGCTCTTTCGCTAATGGTTTGGTGAATATGTCTGCTAATTGTTTAGAGGTATCAACATGTTCAAGCACACATCACCCTTTAAGACATGGTCTCTTATAAAATGGTGTCTTATTTCAATATGTTTAGTCCTAGAATGCATTACAGGATTCTTTGAAATGTTAATGGCACTTGTGTTATCACACTTAAGAGGCACATGGTCTAATATGACACCATAGTCCAAAAGTTGTTGTCTCATCCAAAGGATTTGAGCACAACAACTACCAGCTACAACATATTCTGCCTCAGCTGTTGATAATGCAACACTCACTTGTTTCTTGCTATGCCAAGATACAAGAGAACTACCAAGCAAGTGACATGTTCCACTAGTGCTTTTCCTGTCAAGTTTACATCCTGCAAAATCTAAATCAGAGTATCCTACTAAAATGCATTCGGCCCCTTTGGGGTACCATAGACCAACATTTTGAGTACCCACAAGATATTTCAAAATTCTTTTTACAGCAGTGAGATGTGATTCTTTAGGACATGCTTGATATCTAGCACACATGCACACAACAAACATAATATCAGGCCTACTAGCTGTTAAGTAAAGTAAGGAGCCAATCATACCTCGGTATTTAGTTATTTCGACATCCTTACCCTTCTCATCTTTGTCTAAGTAGCAAGATTATGGGTGTAGCTATTTCGTTTGCTTTGTCCATTTCAAACCTTTTGAGTAGCTCTTTACAATATTTTGTTTGACTAATGAACGTTCCCTCATTAGTTTGTTTGATTTGTAATCCAAGAAAGAAGGTGAGTTCTCCCATCATGGACATTTCAAATTCATCTTGCATGATCTTGGCAAACTCTTGACAAAGAATTTCATTAGTAGCACCAAATATTATGTCATCAACATAAACTTGAACCAAAAGAATGTCATTGTTTTTGCGTTTTATAAAAAGGGAAGTATCAACCTTACCTCTTTCAAAATTATTTCCTAAAAGAAATTTGCTAAGTCTTTCATACCAAGCTCTTGGAGCTTGTTTCAAACCATATAAAGCTTTTCTCAATTTAAAAACATGGTTTGGAAATATATGATTTTCAAAACCGGGAGGTTGATCTACATAGACTTCTTCTTGAATATAGCCATTTAGAAAAGCGCTTTTGACATCCATTTGATAAAGCTTAAAATCCATACAACAAGCAAAAGCTAATAGTAATCTTATGGCTTCTAATCTAGCTACGGGAGCATACGTTTCTTCATAGTCTATCCCTTCTTCTTGATTATATCCTTTAGCAACTAATCTAGCTTTGTTTCTTGTTATTATGCCATTCTCATCTAGCTTATTTCTAAAAACCCATTTTGTTCCTATTATTTGGTGATCATTTGGTCTTGGCACTAATTCCCAAACTTCATTTCTTTCAAATTGATTTAACTCTTCTTGCATGGCCAACATCCAATGTTCATCAATAATAGCTTCATCAATGTTTTTGGGTTCTATTTGTGATACAAACGCTAGGTGATTACAAGTATTTCTAATAGCATTTTGAGTACTTATACCTTGAGTCATTTCTCCTATGACTTTGTCTAATGGGTGATCTTTCAATGTGATCCATTGATGTAGTTCCTCATTTTGTGTTGTTTCTTCTTTCTTGTTGATTTCCTCCTCTCCATTCAAGTGCATTTCTTGAAGTGCACTTGCAAGATCATCAACATCTTCCTTTCTCGGAGGGTTATGGCTATTTTCATCAAATTTAACATGAATAGATTCTTCAATGGTATTTGTGCGTTTGTTGAAGATTCGATAAGATTTACTAGATTAAGAGTACCCTAGGAAGATTGCTTCATCAGCTTTAGCATCAAACTTTCCTAGATTATCTTTTCCATTATTGAGCACAAAACATTTACATCCAAATATATGAAAGTATGAAATGTTGGGTTTTCTACCCTTGTAAAGTTCATAGGGGGTTTTCTTTAGGATAGGCCTTATTAAACATCTATTCATAACATGACAAGCGGTATTTACCGCATCGGCCCAAAAATGTTTTGCAATATTGTTTTCATTTAACATGGTTCTTGCAAGCTCCACCAACGATCTATTTTTCCTTTCTACTACTCCATTTTGTTGTGGAGTTCTAGGAGCTAAAAAATTATGATTTATACCATGTTTTTCACAAAACTTTTCAAAAGATTGATTTTCGAATTCTCCCCCATGATCAGTTCTAATGGATGTAATTTTTGAATTTTGCTCATTTTGGATAATCTTAGCAAGTTTCTTAAATGCATGATATGCTTCATTCTTATGAGCAAGAAACAAGGTCCATGTATATCTAGAGTAGTCATCTACAATTACTAGACCATAGTAATTACCACCAAAGCTTTTGATTTTGGAAGGTCCAAAAAGATCCATGTGCAAAAGTTGTAAAGGCTTTTGGGTGGAAATAATGTTTTTAGATTGAAAGGATGCCTTTAATTGTTTTCCCTTTTGACATGCATCACAAAATTTGTTTTCAAATTTAAGCTTTGGTAAACTAATTACTAATTCTTTAGAAACAAGTTTATTCAAATGGTCTACATGTATATGAGCTATTCTTCTATGCCATAGCCAAGTTTCATCCTCTCTAGTCATGAAGCATTGTACATCATTTAAAGACAAACTATCCATATCAATCATGTAAATATTATCAATTCTTTGGCCTACAAACTTAACTTCCTTATTAGTCTTATGCTCAATTATGCAACAATTTGATTCAAACAAAACTCTATATCCTTTGTCACATAATTGACTAATGCTAAGTAAGTTGTGTTTAAGACCTTCAACATACAACACATCACTAATAGAGGTAGAAGAATTCTTACCAATGTTTCCAATGCCTAGAATCCTTCCTTTGGTGTTGTCTCCATAGGTGACACTTCCTTTTCTTTTGGGAGTGAATGATGCAAATTTGCTTATGTCTGCCGTCATATGCTTTGAACACCCACTATCCAAATACCAATGGGTGTTGCTTGCCTTGAAGCATACCTACAAAACAAAATCAGTTTAGAGAACTAGGTACCTATTTTATGTTGGGTCCTTTAAGGTTAGCTTGTGGTAATGTCCCTTTGGGAACCCACACCTTTCTTATAACCTTTGGCCCTAATTTTCTAACATTGCAATTTGAATAGTTATGACCTTTGAATCCACAATGGTTGCATTTCATAAATGGCGAAGATGATCTCATAGGAGGTACAAAGAAGTTTTTGTAATGCTTTTCATTTTTAACAGAATTGTACCCTAAACTAGTTTTGTCAAACATACACCTTTGATTTCCAAGTAGTACATTCAGATTATCTCCACCATTTGTAAACTTCTCTAAGGTTTTGTTTAGATCTAGGACTTTGTTTTCTAGATCAACACATTTCTTAGCACAATCACACGGTTTACTCTTGGAGCATGTTTGAGCATTTTCCAATTCTTCCTTTAAGCATTCATGCTCTTTGCAAACCTCCATAAGGTGCATCTCTAGAGTGTCACTAGTTTTTCTAGACACCTTAAGTCTATTGGATACTTTTACAAATTTATCATACAATTCCTCTAGAGCATCAAGTAATTCATCCTTATCTAAGTCATGGAAATTTACCTCATCATTTTCTTCTTGGTGGTTGGCCATGAGGCAAAGCTTTGCTTCTTCATTTTTCGAGTCATCCGAGCTGCTTATCTCGTTTTCATCCCAGTCTATATATGCTCTCCTTCTTCCTCTTTTCTCTTTGCCCTTCTTCTTGAGATGTGGGCAGTCTGCTTTGAAGTGCCCCTCCTTGCCACATTCAAAACAATTGGGTGAGGAAGAATTTTCTTTAGTGATAGGTTTCTTACTTGGGTTTTTGAAGCTTCTTTGGAAGCGTTTGCCTTTCATGAATTTCCCAAAGCGTTTCACAAATAGTCCAAACTCTTCTTCTTCATCAAGTTCACTTTCGGATTCTTCTTCATTTATAGAAGTGGCCTTGAGAGCGAGTCCTTTTTTCTTGGAAGATTTTTCTTCCTCTTCCGTCATCTTCAATTCTTTCAGCTCTTGTTCCTGTTCCTGCAACTTACCAAATAATGTGGCAAGAGACATCTCGTTTATGCTGGGAGATTGTTTGATGGCGGTAACTAGCGGTTGCCATTCTCTGTTAAGACTTTTCAACACTTTATGAATGAGCTCTTTGTTAGTGTAAGTCTTTCCAAGTGTAATAAGTTGATTAATGATGAGAGTGAACCTTTTTTGCATATCAACAATTGATTCATGAGAGTTTGATCTAAAGCACTCATATTGACTAGTTAGTGTACTAATTTTAGAGTCTTTAACATCATTTGTACCTTCATGGGTTACTTGAAGAGTATTCCACATTTCCTTGGCGGATTTACAAGTCATTATTCTAAAAAATTCATCTTGACCTAATGCCATAGTGATGAGATTTTTAGCCTTATAGCCATATTGCACTTTCTTTTCTTCATCACTAGTCCATTCCTCCATAGGTTTTTCAACACTTTTATCATTGACAATATGCATGCGTGTATAAGGACCATTTTCAATGGCATTCCAAACTTTAAAATCAATAGATTGAATAAATATTTTCATTCTTTCTTTCCAAAAGGTATAGCCTTCCCCATTGAAAGCGGGAGGTCTGTTTATAGCACCACCCTCGGGAAAGAGGTTTTGAGAACTTGAGGCCATTTCTTCTCTTGAAGCTGTTAAGCTTGTTCTACCAAGAGTCAAGCTCTGATACCACTTGTTATTCAAGTGGCCTCAATACTCAAGAGGGGGGTGAATTGAGTTTTTAAAACTTTTAGTTGGAATGCTTTTGAACTTGATTCTTATATTCAAATTTACAAGATTATGCAAGTGAAATCAAGTTTAATGAAATGTGCAAGGCAAAACAAAGGTAAATATAGCTGAGACAATTAGACAAACACTTGGTGTGTAGGATTCAAGATTTACCAAATTATACAAGTTTAAGTATGCAAGCCACAATCAATCAACACAAGCCAATTAAGCGCAGTATATGAAAGTAAAAGAGTAGGGAAGAAGAGCTTGCAAACCGATTTAACGAGTTCCACCAATCCGGTGTACGTCTCGCCTCTAAGCAACCCACTTAGAGGATTTCCACTATTGTAGACTAGAGATACAACTTTGAGCTATTGCGGCTTCCTAGTGTCCCACACTCAAGAACCCAATCCTCACAAGTATAAGGGCACCCCACCCTATCTCTCAATCTCATAATATCCTAAAGGTTGAACCTCAACCTTTGTAACCACTCAACCTAGAGTGAACTTTGGTGTTTGATGTGGTGTTTACAAGCAAGTAACTCTCTCAAAAGAGTAGATGTACAAGTGAAGGTTCTCTCAAATCTATGACTCTCAAGAAGAGAGAATATGCAAATGAAATCTCAGAATATACAAGAATAAGGGCTTACTAAGCACAAGAGTAAGTAAAGATTGATAGCTTCTTGTTGTGTCTATTGTGCTTGAGTTCCTCTTGCATTTATAGAGTCATTTCAAAGCTTTGGTGAGTGCCTTGGTCTTCCTAGCCGTTGCATGTAGTGGGTGTCTGAAGGAATGGTGGAGAAATATGTTGGTTTCCCACTAATATGCGTTTTCCCACTATCGTAATCGATTATGTCCTAAGCTGTAATCGATTACACTTTGAATTTTTCATCTCTGTTTGCTATGTAATCGATTAGTTCCCATTGCCTAATCGATTAGATTCAAGTCAGAAGCTTGGTAATCGATTGAACTTTTCCTTGTAATCGATTAGCAATGATACCTGATGCATTTAATTTAGCTTCGCAGCTTCGTAATCTATTATATAGTCTTAGTAATCGATTAGATTAATTCCAGTAGCCTTCTAATCGATTGGATGAATTCTCTTAATCGATTGGCTTTTATACCTGATACCTTTAATGCCATTTTTTGGTTTTGGTAATCGATTAAACTATGTATGTAATTGATTATTGTATTTCCAGTAGCTTTGTAATCGATTGTCTAAAATGTGGTAATCGATTAGCTTATTGTCCTGATGCAGATGTTCCAAAACAGAAGCTGCCTAATCGATTAGCTGAGGATCCCTAATCGATTATCTGCGCAGTTTTTCTGGGTTTGATTCCATATCTTTGTTTTTACAAGGAATTCTTCAAGAGTGCTTTGTCATTATCAAAATCATTAAACCTGTGATCACATTAAAAACACAACTTCCACAACAATTGCATTCAGTGCAATCTTCACTACCAATACAGTAGCAAAATGCAAGATGTGATTTCTGTGGAGGTGAACATCCAAATGGTTATTACGGAGCACAAGAGGAGACAGTTCATTATATGAATAACCAAGGTAAACTAAATAATTTCAATTCCAATTATCCTAACCAACAATTTCAGGGGTGGAGGAGTAATCAACATCAAGGACAAGGATGGAAACAAGAACCAAGTTCTTCAAGTACACCATATCAAAGTAACTATCCCTCTTTGATGGAGAAGACTTCAAGATTGGAAGATACCGTGGAGAAATTCATGCAAGCTTCTTTAACAAACCAGAAAAATATTGAGGCATCAATAAAGAATTTGGAGACTCAAGTAGGACAATTGGCTCGACAAATTGCTGAAAATCAACGACCTCAGTATGGAGCCAAATCCAAAGGAGCATTGTAAAGCTGTCACAACAAGAAGTGGTAGACAAATTAGAGTTGAGCTAGGAGAAAAAGAAAAAGAAGAAGAAGAGATTTTGAGAGAAAGTAAAGAAAAAGAAAAAGAGTATGAAAAAGAAAAAGTAAAAGAAAAAGATATGAAAGAATGTGAAAAAGGAATAAAAGAAAATGTAAATAGAGAAAATGAAAAAGAGAAAAGCAAAAAGAGTGAGTCTGAGAAGAGCAAAGGCAAGCTTGATGAAGAGATACCTCAATTGAAAAGTATGCCTTACCCAAAGAATCTTTCAAAGCGGGATAAAGAAAGACAATTTGCAAGGTTCATGGATATTTTTAAAAGGCTTCAAATTAATGTCCCATTCATGGAAGCTATGGAGCAAATGCCCACCTATGCAAAATTTATGAAGGATTTATTAACAAAGAAAAGAAGATTTTTAGAAGAAACGGTTGAATTGGAAGCTGGATGTAGTGACATTATCCAAAAGGCATTACCACCTAAAACCAAGGATCCAGGAAGTTTCACAATTCCAGTCACTATTGGTCACATGCCGGTAGGGAGAGCATTATTGGATTTGGGAGCAAGTATAAATTTAATGCCACTCTCAATGCTTAAAAGGATTGGAGATCTTGAGATAAGGCCAACAAAGATGACATTACAATTGGCTGACAGATCAATGAAGTTTCCTTATGGTGTGGCAGAAGATGTCTTAGTAAAGGTGGAGAAATTTGTATTTCCAGTGGACTTTGTGATAATGGACATGGAAGAGGATGTTGAAGTACCATTGATCTTAGGAAGACCGTTTATGAAAACTGCTAAAGTAATCATAGACGTTGATGATGGCAAACTAAAGGTACGAGTTCAAGATGAAGAGGTGAATTTTAATGTCTTTCAAGCAATGAAATATCCAGTAGATAAACAAAGTTGTTTCAAGATTGATGTTGAAGAGGAGGTCATTGAAGGACAGCTTAATAAAATGCAAAATTCAATTTATCCTGGTGTATGCACTATGAGCTATTAATGTATCAATTTTAACTTATTAATAAAATTAGTATTTTCAGTTTTAGACAAATGCTATTTATCCTGGAATAATAGGTCATATGAGAATTATTCCTAAAACGTCCCTAATCAAGTATTTACATGGGGACATGTAAATACATTAAGATTAGTGTGTGAATGTACGGATGATTTGATCTCACAAATCATGGATATATGATATCAAGTCTTTACACGGGTACACATTAAGAGTAATGTTGTACTGGACAGACCCACCATGAGAACGTTGCATGGATTGTTACATGAGTGTCATAAACGGTTCTCAATGTGATAATGGTATGTAGTCCTTCGACCTGAAGTCACTACGATTCCTACATAAGGAGTTTATTGTTTTAATACAATCAAACGTTATCTGTAATAAGATGACCATAAAGATTATGATTAGGCAATAGATAAATTATGCAGAGGGATGTGAGTGATGTAGATGGAATTTGTCTCTCCTATGTGATAGGAGTGATATCTATGGGCCACTTGATGGAGTGAGACTAATGAAATGCATGGTCATGTGAGGACGAATAAATATTAGATATTTATTCTATAAAGTCTACTCTGGTATCAAGTAAAATGAATTGGGCCATACAAGGATGACGACGACCATGCCTTGGGCCCAATTAGATATCATGACAAAAGGAATAGATATATAAAATAATTATCACTTATAGGTCATGTCGATGATAAATAATATTTGGACATAATGATGTATTGCTAGATACCGCTCTTATTTTATATTAATAATAAAATAGTTTATTATTAATATAACCGAATATTTTACCTATAGGGTCACACACATAGAGTAATCCCACCAGAGGATAGTTTTATTTTAGTTGGACTAAAAATAAAACTATTTGGGCCTAACTCATTTAGAATGAGTCAGGAGCCCAATGTTTAATGAGAGCTCAAGTCAAGACCTAAGCCTATATATAGAGCATGAGATGCTCATAGGCTGTGGCTCAGAAATTAGATTACACTAAAATTCCGTACTAGCATTCAGATCGTTAGTTTTCTGGTGGGAGTGCTCGTGTGGACTCGTAAGGGCGAAGCTACAATTGCTTCAATCGAGGATCTTGTTCTGCGTCTACAAGAGGTAAACCCTAATTAAAATTTTAATTTAGCATAATGCTTTGAGACATACGTGTTTGCAATTCTTTCTTGGGAATCCTTTGTGTTTCCGCTGCCTGACCCTAATAGGATTCCCTAACACTTAGGTGAGTCCAGTACAGGTTGTACCAAAAAAAGCAGGTATGACAGTGGTGAAAAATGACAATAATGAGCTCATTCCTACTCGCACAGTAACTGGTTGGAGAATGTTTATAGACTAAAGGAAGCTCAATCAAGCTACAAGAAAGGATCATATTCCATTACCCTTCATGGACCAAATGTTGGAGAGATTGGCTGGACAAGCATACTACTGTTTTCTGGATGGTTATTCAGGTTACAATCAAATTGCAGTAGCACCAGAAGACCAAGAAAAAACAGCATTTACTTGTCCTTATGGTGTTTTTGCTTATAGAAAAATGCCTTTCGGACTTTGTAATGCTCCAGCCACTTTTCAAAGGTGCATGCTCTCTATCTTTGCTGATCTTGTAGAGAATTGTATAGAAATTTTCATGGATGATTTTTCAGTTTTTGGTAAATCATTTGAGTTATGCTTAGAAAATCTTGACACTGTGCTCAAAAGATGTGTAGAGACTAACTTAGTGCTAAATTGGGAAAAATGCCATTTTATGGTATCCAAAGGCATTGTGTTAGGTCACACAATCTCAAACAAAGGCATTGAAGTGGACCGTGCTAAAGTGGAAGTTATTAAAAATTACCTCCACCAGTCAATGTCAAGGGTGTTAGGAGTTTTCTTGGGCATGTTGGTTTTTGCCGAAGGTTTATTTAAGATTTTTCAAAAATTACAAAACCTTTGAGTAATTTGTTACAAAAAGACATTCCTTTTCATTTTAGTGAAGCTTGTTTATCAGTTTTTCAACTGTTGAAGCAAAAATTGATTACTGCTCCTGTCCTAATTGCTCCAGACTGGTCACTTGATTTTGAATTGATGTGTGATGCAAGTGACTATGCTATTGGTACAGTGCTTGGACACCAGAAATCTAAATTGTCCCATCCTATATATTACGCTAGTAAAGTTTTAAATAAGGCACAAATAAATTATGCCACAACTGAGAAAGAATTAGTAGCTGTAGTATATGGATTGGAAAAATTTAGATCATATTTAATTGGTTCCAAGGTTGTTTATTTTACAGATCATGCTGTAATAAAGTACCTGTTAAACAAACAAGATTCCAAACCCAGATTGATCAGATGGATCCTGCTTTTACAAGAATTTGATTTGACCATTCGTGATAAGAAAGGTAGTGAAAATCATATAGCAGATCATTTATTCAGGCTGATCAACAATGAAGTCACAATACTATAGCCTGAAGTCCAAGAAGAGTTTCCGGATGAGAAATTGTTATTGATTCAGGAAAGGCCATGGTTTGCTGACATGGCTAATTTTAAAGCTGCAGGGATACTTCCAGAAGATTTCACCTGGGAACAAAAGAAGAAATTTTTGAAGGATGCACAACAATATGTATGGGATGACCCATACCTGTTTAAGCTTAGATCTGATCATATATTGAGAAGATGTGTATCTTAATTGGAAGCCAGGAGTATTTTGTGGCATTGTCACAGTTCAGCATATGGAGGCCACTTTAATGGAGAAAGAACAGCAGTAAAAGTCCTTCAATTAGGTTTTTTTTGGCCCACTTTATTTAAAGATGCTAACTTATTTGTGTAAAATTGTGATGTATGCCAAAGAACAGGAAGTATGACAAGGAGAGATGAAATGCCACTAACAGCCATTTTGGAAGTTGAAGTTTTTGACTGTTGGGGCATAGACTTTGTTGGACCCTTACCAGCCTCACTTTCTAATGAGTACATTTTAGTCGCTGTGGACTATGTTTCCAAGTGGGTTGAGGCAACCGCTTGTGCCAGGGCAGATGCCAAAACTGTTATAAAATTTTTAAAGAGAAATATTTTCAGTAGATTTGGCACTCCCAGAGTATTGATAAGTGATGGAGGATCGCACTTTTGCAATACACAACTTCAAAAATGTTTAGATCATTATGGTGTAAGGCATAAGGTGACTTCTCCATACCATCCACAAGCTAATAGGCAAGTGGAAGTGTCCAACAGAGAGATTAAAAGAATTCTGGAGAAGACAGTCTCTCAGAGTAGAAAAGATTGATCTCTGAAGTTAGATGATGCTCTCTGGGCTTATAGGACTGCTTTTAAAGCTCCAACAGGATTCTCACCCTATCAGCTGGTTTATGGCAAGAGTTGTCATTTACCGGTAGAGTTGGAGCATAAAGCGTATTGGGCAATGAAGTTGCTCAATTTTGATCCAGAAGCATCAACCAAGGAAAGAAAGGTTCAGCTGGAAAAACTTGGAGAATGAAGGCTAGAAGCATATGAGTCTTCAAAAATCTACAAAGATCGAATGAAGACTTATCATGATAAGAAAATTTTGAAAAAGAGCTTCCATTCAGGTCAGTCTGTGTTGTTATTTAATTCAAAATTAAAACTCTTTCCAGGGAAACTGCGCTCAAAATGGTCAGGACCTTTTCAAGTTAAAGAAGTAAAGCGATATAGTGCAGTAGAACTTCAAGATCCAAAATTTGAAAGAACCTGGACTGTCAATGGACAAAGGCTTAAACTCTACATGGGTGGAGATGTGGAGAAGCTGAATATGCTACTCCACTTTCATGATCCAAATTGAGATGAATCAGGCGTCGAGCTAAATGACGTTAAACAAGCGCTGACTGGGAGGCAACCCAGTGTGTTTGACCTTTAATGAATCTTGTTTCTAATGCATTTTCATGGATGTACATATTGATTTTGAATCAGGGTTAAAACCCAAGGAACTAGAAAATGGAAGTGTGAAACTTAAAAATAAGAAAGAGTCAATTTGGGAAAATTAGAATTTTGAGCAAAAGCGAGCTATGTTTTTAACAAGCTTCGTTGTAAGTCGCTTAAGCTTAATTCATCCATTTAGACACTAGAAGAATTTCGCTTAAGCGACACATCCTTCGCGCTAGTGAAAGTCCTTTTACAAAGCCTTCGCTTAACTTGAATTGTAAATCGCTCAGGCGGATTTCAGCAAAATAGCTACTGGATACATTTCGCTTACGCGAATGGGACATCCGCTCAAGCGAATTATGCAGAATTCTTATAAACTTGAACATTATTATCTTTCTACAACATTCGCTCAAGTGAATTAAATGTCGCCCAAGTGAATAATAACTATCTTGCTTCTATTTAGCTACTGGAGTAAATTCGCTCAAGCGGATTAAGACTCGCCCGAGCGAATATCTTCTAGAAAACAAATTTCAAAAATACGCTCAAGCAATATATATTTCACCCCAGTGAATTTTCTCCAGTACCTAAATCACTAATTCTCACCTAAGCGAAACCCATATAGCTTGAGCGAAGGAAATTTTAAAGTATCAAATTCGCTGCAGCAATTGTATCTCGCTTGAGCGAATTTAAGCGCTTGTGGTTTTTAAAAGGGAAATTAATGATTATTCTTCAGTTACAAAATTCTTCCTTTTTTAAAACCTCTCAACCCACGAACTCCTTTCACCTCCATTTTCAATTTCGAAGGGCTTGCACCGGTTTCTTCTTCATTCTCTTCATCAATTCTTCATTTCTTCATTTCCTTTCAAACTCAACCATTCTCAAGTAAGTTTCCTCATTTCCTATTTCCTTATTCATCTTCTCCAACTTTCTCATGTTATTACGGTTCTCGAAGACTAAATGTTGCTTAGGGTGAAGATTTAATGTTACTTAGGGTTAGGTTTTGTCATTTGCAATTTTGTTTCCCTAAGGTATTTTATATATAAACCATGCCCTAGGTTAATATGGTGAGACTATTGGGATAAAGCGTGCTCTGTTCTTCTAGTGTTCTTTGAGTGTAATGCATGCAATAGTGTGAAGTAAATAGAAGATACAAAAATAAGTGACCATGCTCTGTTTTCAACTAATGCAATCAATAGAACAGTGTTTTTAGCAAATGATGAAATTTTTGGTCATGCTTTGTTTTTGGGAAACATGAGGTCATATGTTATGTTCTATTTTTCATGCTAGGTTTCCCCAATGCTTAATTGGTTCCATTAAACTTCATTATAATTTACTTATCCATAAAGTTAGGTAGTTTTGTGCATTACTCATTGCTCTTCATTGTGTATCATTTGTAACTCTGTATTATGATATATGTTGATATCAAGACATGATGCACAATTTGTAACTATTGTCAATTGTTAATGCCTCATAATTTGCTTATCCATAATGCACATGTTGCGTGCTAATAAATTTCAATGTGATTTCAGGCAATGGCAAGAACCAAAAATGCACAGGAAATACAAAGAGGGTAGGAACGAGCTGCTGCACACAAAGATCGTGGAAAAAGGAAGCGCACTGCAGATTCTTCCCCTCAATTGAATCAGAAGTTTAAGACCAAGGAGACCGAAAAGCGATTCCACAACATTCACCACTGGACCATACTTCCAGAGTGTCACGTCGACTTAAGGGAAGGTGAATGTAATGACTTCATGAACATGCTCAGAAAAAGAAAGTGGTTGCGAGTTGCCAATCCTCGGGTTAAATATGATCCTGAAGTGGTGAAGGAATTTTATGCCAATGCTTGGTGGACCGAGGGTGCTATGGGCCGAAGAGTTTGGGTTCGGGGCCATTGGATTTCCTATGACAGAAACACCATCAATGAGCACCTTGGAGATGTATTGCAGTTGGAGGAAGATGAATTGTGCACATACGGCAGATTGAAGAAGGAGCGCTATGTGTATTCTGTCCACGAGTTGGAATCTATTCTATGCCTTCCTGACCACCATTTTCAGAGAGGTGCCAACCAACATCCAACAAGACTCCTTAGGAAAGATATGAAAATGCTGACAAGGGTGTGGACCGCATTTCTCCTAGCCAATATGGTTCTGAATGCTCACGTTTAGGATCTTCCTCTACCTAAGTGTGAGCTCTTTCTTTGCATCTTGGATCCCAGGATATCAGTGGACATTGCTTAGATCCTTTCTGATGAAATCTTCCGCTTTGCCCAACAAAATCTGAAGACCACCATAGCAGATGCAAAATCCAAAGGCACTCTTGATTTTCCTGCTTTTATTACAGGTTTGTGTGCATCTCAGGGAGTGAGTGTTGACCCTACTACCCCGATTGGACCTTCCATCGACAAAAAGTTCATTGATCAAAATTGTCAAATTGAGGCATCAGCAGGACCTTCATCTTCCGTACCCCCTCCAGTCTTAACATAATCCGAGCCTACATCATCTCCACCATACATTGCAGCTCCACCACCAATACCACCTCCACCTCTTACCACAGATCCCATCCTTCTCACTCATCTAACTCATATCCAGCAGTAGCAGGCAGCTCTTAACAGAGCAATCACCTATTTTTACCGTGCCAACTATTGGAGCCACCCAGCAGGACCCTTCATGCACCCAGATAAGTTCATTGCTAAAGTTGCTTGGCTTGAGGATAGTCCAACTTTCCCGGAGGAGGAGAGGCCAGCAGCTACAGCTGAAGCTGAGCCGGTAGCACCAACACCACCACCACCACCAGTACCATTATCTGAACAGACAGAGATACCATCATCTTCAGCACTAGAGTTATAGCCAACTGTTATACAGGAGCAGCAGAATGCTGAAGATAGAGAGTTCGAGGAGCAGCTCAATCGCGTGGTCACCGACATCTTAATGTTGCGTGATTGATCGGCCTCTATGGTTCCATTTTATTTTGTTTAGTTTTATGTTTATACTTATGCTACTTTAAATTCAGCAGTTGTTTCAGTACTTTCGCTTTACAGTATTTTAGTATGGTTTATAGTTGGATTCATATGTTCATGCTCAACTGAATTTTGTTGCATACGCTAGTTGTAATGCTTAGGCGTGAATTTTTTTTTTGGTTAATGTATGCAATGTTTTGGAAAAGTGAAAAAAGATGTGAATTAATCTTAGGTTGCATAAAAGGAAGGACAACTAGTTTAGGTGAAAATATGATAATTCCTGATGAATGCTGAATGAAATCTTTCTAAATTTTGAGTTAGGAATTAGCTCACAGTGTTGAACCATTTTCTGTGAAGATAAAGAAATCAAGACGATTAACCTAGTAAGAGAGTGCAACCTTAAACACTGAGAGTTCATTGATTCTTGTGTAATCTTTCATTGCATAAATTTCTAGCAAGGATCATTGCTTAGTCAAACATGGACAGGATAGAGGCAAACTTTGTGTAGAATAGGTTTAAACAAAAGCCAAAAAGCTAACCCTCAATAGTAATCAATCCATTTTTTTTCTTTAACCCCATTGAGCCAAAAAGTTTATTTTTCTTTAACCTTACAACATGCGTGTATAAAAGTTCTGACCCTAATGCATGCTAAGGACAAGAACAATCTTTTAAGAGGGTTATGTGAATAACTTGGCTATAACTGTCAAAAAGAAAGGAAAATTAGAAAATAAAATAAAATCCCCCTAGAAATGTCAAAGAACAAACAAAAGTAAGGAGGAATACAAAGAAGAATTCAATGGCTCAATTGAAGAAAGAATGAGAAAAAAAAAGCCAAGGATAAGAAATTTGATTGTCCTTAGTATGTTCTTTGCATTCCAAAGAAAAACCAATAAGTTTCTTGTAAGCCTGGCCAAGTTACAACCTACTAAAGACCTTTTGATCCATGTTTGTTTGAGTAGTTATCTTATGCAGTGAAATGAAATACAATGATTGAATAACACTTGATCAATGATATAGAGAGCAAACACTCACCTGGAAGGTATAAATAGAGAGGGTTTCTTGTTTTTACAGTAGATGGTTACTTGCAATTGTGTATCACATTTCAAACCTAGAATTTGGTTAGATGAATTGTGTTGGTGTATGCACTATGAGCTTTTATGCTTTTTCATTTGTATCATTTTTCTACTTATCAATAGAATAAATATTTCGGTTTAAAATTGCTTTAAAACATATTTATCCTTGGAGTAATAGGTCATTAAAAATTATTCCTAAAATGTCCCTAGTTAAGTATTTACATGGGGACATGTAAATACATTGAGACTAGTGTGTGAGTGTACTGATGACCTGATCTCACAGATCATAGATATAGATGATATCGAGTCTTCACATGGGTACACATTAAGAGTAATGATGTACTGGACAGACCCACCATGAGAACGTTGCATGGATCGTTACATGATTGTCATAAACGATTCTCAATATGATAATGGTATATGTAGTCCTTCGACCTGAAGTCACTACGATTCCTACATGAGGAGTTTATTATTTTAATACAATTAAACGTCTTCTGTAACAAGAGGACTATAAAGGTTGTGATTAGACAATGAACAAATTATGCAGAGGGATGTGAGTGATGTAGATGGGATTTGTCTCTCCTATGTGACAGGAGTGATATCCATAGGCCACTTGATGGAGTAAGACTAAGACAACGCATGGCCATGCTAGAAAGAATAAATATTAGATATTTATTCGGATCCAGTCTACTCTGGTATCAAGTAAAATAAATTGGGCCGTACAAGGATGACGCGACCATGCCTTGGGCCTAATTAGGATATCGTGACAAAAGGAATAAACGTATTAAATAATTATCACTTATAGGTTATGTTGATAATATTCGGACATAATGATGCATTGCTAGATGCCGCTCTTATTTTATATTAATAATAAAATAGTTTATTATTAATATGACCGGGTATTTTACCTATAGGGTCACACACATAGAGTAAGCCCATCAGAAAATGTTGTCTTATTTTAGTTGGACTAAAATAAAGCTATTGGGCCTAACTCATTTGGAATGAGTAAGGAGCCCACTTTTAGAGAGAACAAATTAGGTCAAACCTAAGCCTATAAATAGAGCATAAGATGCTCATAGGCCGTTCACTCAAGTGAGACACAAATTCGCAAAAGTTGCAAGAGCTACACGCCGTCAAACTAGCAGTTGGCAAGTGTTGCGATTCTGGTGGGAGTGCTCGTGTGGACCCCTAAAAGACGAGGCTACGACTGCTTCGGAGTTCTTCAAGAGGTAACCTAAAATAATTTGAAATTGTTTTGTGCTTTGAAACACGAAACCTTGCAAATCCTATGGAATCCCTTTTATTTTTCCGCTGCTCATGCTTAGGGATTCCTAACAAATTGAAGCATGATTAAGGACTTATCATTTGTAAATAGTGAAAAGTTATCCTTCATTTTATTTGCAGTTATGATTAATTAGGATCTTTGTTTCACTTAGCTTTCTCTTGACCATTTGCTTGAGGACAAGCAAAGTTCTAGGTTGGGGAGAGTTGATAGATGCCTAATTTATATATATTTTACAGTGAAAATGAAGCATAAATTGGACATAATATACAATGTTTGTCATTTTGTAAGCTATATAGAACATAAATTATGATATAAACATTATACAAGTTGATTAGTTAATTTTGTTGCAATTCCAGGAAAAATCGAAGAAGAAAGAAGAAGGAAAAAGAAAAGAAAGAAATCCACTAAGTTAAGAGCAAAACAATGAAAAAGTCGCTCCAACAAAGATGATCTCGCTTGAGCAAGACAAGCACTCAACAGTTGCAAGTATCAGGGCAGCCCTCGCATGAGCGAGAACACAATTTGCTTAGGCAAATTTGAACCAGTGAGGATTGAATAAGCAATCGCTTAAGCGAAGGATTCTCGCTTGAGCAAAAATGGTCCAGAATGTAAGAGGTAGACTTCGCCCAAGCGGACCTTCACTTGTATCCGGCGAAATTCATCCAGTGAAGTTTCAATGCAGACTTTGCTTGAGCGAAATGTGTTCGCTCAAGCGAAAACTGTCCAGAAGCAAAATGTCAAAAGTCGTTGTAGCTGAAGAGAAGTGGCTCAAGCGAGATTCAAATAGAGTCTACCATAACGTTGAATCGCTCAAGCGAGTTGGTTCGCTTGAGCGAACTTATCATGCAATTCAAGCAGGACATGGAATTTCTTCGAGTTGAAGGATGCTTCTCGCTTGAGCGAAACTTAAACTTGCTCAAGTGAATTCCACCTTATAAAAGAAAAACATAAGAAGATTGAAAAAAATGAGAGAGTAGATCGGAAAGAGAAAAAGAGTATCTAGCTTAGGTTTTCTTCTTCATTGCACTTATATTGTATGATCATGGCTACCATGAATGGCTAATTCTTCCATTGGGATTGGAGGTAACCAATCAATCCGGATGAACACGTATGTAATGTTTATGTAATTGATGAATTTGTTTTATGATTCTTGGCTTTTCATTTTATTCTTATTGCCTGAATCTGCTTGATCAACAGTTTCTTGATTCAAGTTTACGTTTGTTATTGGAAAATAACTTTTGAAAATGGATCTAAATGGAATGCTCATTGTGAGTAGATAACCAGGGATGGTATCTAACGCAATGAACGTCAAAACAATTGTACTTAATGCTGGAATAGATTTGAAACGATCAAGGGATTGATGTTATCAAATCTCTTCTTATGGATTTCATAGTCAAGGAATTGATATGAATGACTGTGATTGTGATGTAAAGAATCATATCGTAAACATTGATTACATGAATATCAACAATGTATCGGAAGGTGAGAAAGGTGAATCCGATTCCCAAACTCTAAACTCTGTTATTTCACTTACATTTCTTGTATTGCTTTCATAGATTTATAAATTTATGAAGAGTTGTTTTAATTCATTATCATGAAAACCACAAATCATTTCTGCCATAATAGTTTGAAATCGATTTAAAATGATCCGTAGTGGGAACGACATTTGTTCTCTTGAACATATACCACACCGACAAGTGGTATACTTGCCACGAGTCACTTTAAAACTGACCACCTGAGTGTTTTATGAATATATCATACCCAAACAACCAACAATTGTTAATAATGTAAAGTGTATAAAGCCTATGAACTCATGGACTTGTGAAGAGGAAAGAAAGGTACAATTCAATCTTAGAGCGAAAGTCCTTATAACATTAGCATTAGGACCTAATGAAGTTTCTAAAGTTATTACTTGTGATAATGCTAAAGAAATGTGGTAAACTCTTAAAACAATTTATGAAAATGCTAATGATGATAAAGATGCAAGAAGTAGTACTCTTTCTAGTAAATATGAAGGCTTCAAAATAAATCTGGAAGAAGAGACCATGGAATTGGAAGAAGAAATTGCATGCCTCATGACAAAGCACTCCAAAGATGATGTGGTATGTTCTTTAAATGCATTTAGTGATAATGATGATGATGAAATTGACAAAGATGAATTGTTAGAAGCATTTGGGCAATTGCATGACAAATTTGTGTCAATTTCAAAGAAGTATGCATATTTAAAACAAACCATTTTGAAACTTGAAAATGATTTGCTTGATGCTCAAAATAATGAATTGATAGCCTCAAGTGTCACTCTTAGGAGTTGTAATGATAATAAGGATTGTATGCTTTTTGATAAATGTATGCTTCTTGAAAAGGAAAATGAAGAACTAAAAGAAGCACTTAGGAAGCTCACAAATAGTCAAACATATCTAAGTGCACCTCTTGAAGATTAAAAGCATACACTTGATAGAAGGGTAATAGGTCATTACAAGAACCCCTTTGCACTCTTCAAGGAAAAACCTAAACCTATTCTAAAATATACAAACCATGAAAGAAAGGGGCATTCAATGTCTAATTGTTTTAAAATGAGGCACATAGAACATAATAGGAGTCATTACAAGTCTAAAGTGCCTTACTCTTTGGATGCAACATGTTTTTATTGTGAAACATATGGTCATATATCATCTAATTGATTTATGAAGAAATCTCGTCAAAAGTGTACAAGAAAGGTATGGATTCCGAAAACAAACTTGAAATCCTAAACTAACAAGGAAGGACCCAACTCTTAAAGGGTACCTTAAAATTTTAAAATCTTGTAGGCAAACTTAAAAGCAACAACTTCTCATTAACGAATGACCAAAACTCATGGCCTAAGGAGATATCAAGTATCTCAATCTCCACTCCAAAAGACAAAAGAGAATAATAAAGCAAGCCAAGATTATGATGACTCATCATACATCTAAAAGGTGAAAGTATCCCATGATTTAAGGCTAACAAAAGTCCTTGAGAAAGGAAATTAATGTTTTTGAAGGTACCACCCAAAATAAGGAGATGAACAAGAAGCTTCAATGTGACTCACACAAATTGGATTTAACCAAGACAAAATCCAATGGACAACACTAAAGGTGATACAATAAAAGAGTGTAAGTATTTGTCTTATAATTAATGTCAATGCTCACTTATGATGAATTTTGATGTGTGAAGATCTAATTTGATATGTAAGCTTGAATCGATTCATACATGTATTTTTGCTTATATACATGTTGTTTCACATTAAAATCAACCATTAATCAACTCCCTCAATTCCTTATAAAATCCTTCATTGATACATGAAATAGTTAATGTTATTTGAACTTAAAAGATAGTTAAATAAGTGGTGTTCATAAACCTTGAGAAGTAATCTTATATATCCATGTGTGTTAGGAAGGTTTGATACATCAAAATGCTAATAAATGAAATCTTGATGCTTAAATCCAATGTCTTGATAATGCATGATCTTGATTATGAAAAGAAATTTGAAACTATGCAACATTGAGTTTGAAAACATTTATTGAACAATAATATCAAGAATGATGTGTGCTTACATGATAATAATTGATATCAAAGAGCTGCAATTGGCAAATACATAAGTGATATCATACATAACATCTAGTATATGTCATAGCATAGCAAGTGGTATGATAACAAGTGATAATGAATGATGTCCTTCTAAGCATGAATCAAGTATTACTCATCATAACAAGTAGCATCATGTCAAATATATGATTACATGAGTATATGACTTGCATTACAGTTGCACTATAACCATGATATGCTTCTGTGACTTATCTCTAAGTGTTGTAAATGATCTATGCCAAATGTATTCTCTTGTATAATCACATACTTTTGATAAAGGACATATGTGCTCTAGGTAAATGCTTGACTAGACCTATATGTAACATCATAGGCACAAGTTAAGAAGAGAATATTTGAGATAAAAAGGTCATATGGAAAGGAGTAGATATATTGGCATATGTTCTAATACAAATGCATGAGTAAGTCAACAAGCTGTATTAATCATTCCACATTTGCTCTGATACCTAGATATAAGTGGAATTACATTAACAAGTGGTATAGACAATGAACTAGAAATAAGTAGACCATGTATTGTTAAAGAAAAATCTTCTCTGTTATTGTTTTGATACTTTGGAATGTTTCATTATAACAATTCTTTAAAATAGGTGGTATCCATTGAAAGAGAAAGATTTTTATGCTTGATTATTACCATTGCCTATGTTGAAATTAGTGTTTACTCTACCACTATGCTCTATGAATTATATGAATTATGTTAACAAGTGGTATGAATAACAAATTATACAAGCCATAATACTTACAATCATTTAGCTCTTATGTTGAATCTAGGCTCATAAAGGAAATGATTACTAGAAGCTAGATTAGAATCAATATTGGCATTTGAATGTTGAATCTTAATCCTTATCAAATAAACATCAAAAATATTTTCCACATTCAAAATGCATTATGGATCAACATCCAAATTTGCGAAACAAATTTCCAAAACATGATCTCAAACTTAGAAGAGCATTATATGGTTTAAAACAAGCTTCAAGAGCTTGGTGTGAAAGTTTGAGTAAATCGCTTTTAGAAAATTTTTTTTGGAAATCATACTGCATTAAAAACCTACAATTGGTACAAATTCATATGGATTTAATACTACTAATGATATGCTTTGCAAAGAGTTTGCTAAGGTTATGTAGGATGATTTTAAATTGCCAATGTTGGGAGAACTCTCTCCTCGAACTACCAAACTAAGCAAACAAATGATGGAACCTTCATTAGTAAATATTGCAAAGAATTGCTCAAGAAGTGCAACATGGACAAAGCAAAATGCCATACCATGTATTTGGACAAGGATGAGAAAAGGATATAAAGATTGCAAAATGCCGGGGTATGATCGGATCCTTACTCTACTTAACTCATGGTAAACTAAATATCATGTTTGTTGTGTGTGATCATGTGATTAATCATGTTGAAACCTTTTGGCAAATTAGTAGATGTGATCACTAAATCCCTTGGAAAAGACATTCTTAATAAACATCAAAGAAGGAATTAGAAGTCTTAAGAATATCTAAATTGCATTAATGTTAATGCTTATTCATATATAATTGGTATCATATGTGATTGAATGATTCATGAGCTTACTTGATAAATGTTGTGCTTGATTATTCATTATAAATATTAACATGTGAGTATAATGTAACGTCCCATTTTCAACACAAATAGAAAATAGATATTAATATATCTTTAATAAGAAATACTTACTATTAGTTAGTTTATTATTATCATTTTTTAATGAAATTTTAGTATTTATATTTAATTATTTGTTTTTTAAAATAAAATAATAATAATAAAATAAAAATATTTATGCATTTTGAATGAGAATTTTAAAATGACTTAATTAGTATTCATTGATTACTGAAATTATATTAAGAATTTTAAATATATTTATTATTCACAACTTTTATTTTATGTTTTTATATTTATGTTTTTACATATTTATGATTTAACTCTTATTAGAATTTTAAAATAAAATTTTGAAGGAATTAGACTATGGTTCTTTAGAACTTTTTGATTTACATAATATTTATGATTTTCTGAAATTTTTTGAAAATTTTTGAAATATTTTAATAAAATAATATATTTTAAATTCATATAAAGTTACTTAAAATTAAAAATATTTATAAGAAAGTGAACTTAAATTATAAGAAAATTTTCTAAAATCCATTTCAAGTAGATTTATCTAAAAATGATTGGTTTGAGAAAAATCTTGATTTTTTCCAATCGTTAAAAAATTGGAAACGTATCAATAAATTTTTATTAACAGAAAATTTTAGATTTTTAAAATTTAAAATTTATATTACTTATCATAAAATTAGTGAGAACTGATATAATATCACTAAATTTCAAAAAGGACTAATTTTGAATACACATAAGTATTTATCTTTGATTAACTTCTCTATGTTATGATTATAGCACTTACTCTCCTATATGCTTACTTGGAAGAATATCTTTATGTTTTTGATGATGCCAAAGGGGGAGAAGAAAAGTGAAAAATTTAAGGGAAGAAGAATTAAGAATCATAAGAAAAGGATCATATATGTGTGTTTATTTGAGAAAACCATGTTGTGCTTACCATACTTGAAAGTAATATCAATTGCATGATTAAAACAGTTGGCATAAGTTACAAGACAAAGGGGGAGAAAAATTAAATGTTCATGTTCATCAAAAGAAATCTACAAATGGTCATGATTCTTAAAATTATGCATAAACTCCTTAAGAAAGGGGGAGAAATTTTATCTGAACTAACACCCTCATGAGATGAACATTGTTTGTCATCATCAAAAAGGGGGAGAATGTGTTTGAAAATTGTCTCAGGTAACAAACGCTTGTATGTTAAAGTTTTGATAATGACAAAGCAACCATTTGAAGAATCATGACAAGGAAAATGAATTTCATAAAGTGTCAAAGTGCTAGAATAATGAGAATAAACCTCTGGGAAGATCAAAATAAAGAATAGCAAAGAGCTTACAAATCAAATCAAGAATCAGACTTGAATTTGACATAGCCTAATCGATTACAACACTATCACAATCAATTACCTTGACTCTGGAAGGAACATAATCGATTACAACAAATAAGCTAATCGATTATAATGCTGCGTAACAAGAATTAAAAGTATCAGCTATAATCTATAATCGATTACAAGGCTGGGATAATTGATTACCATGATTCTGTTTGTCACCTAATCATTTAAAATAAAGAGAATAATCGATTACACTATTGCAATAAAAGGGATAATGTATCAGGTATTTTGCCTAATCAAATATAAGGCATGACTAATCGATTACAGAGGTTCTGTTTGATTTATAATTGATTATATAAGTTACATAATCGATTACAGTGCTGCGTACAGGAATTAAATGCATCACGTATAATGCATAATCGATTACAAGGGTATGATAATCGATTACATTGACTCTGTTTGATCACTAATCAATTACAGGAAAAGACATAATCGATTACACAGCTACTGGACACTTAAATTAATGGAATACAGCGAAGCATAATCGATTATAGCTCGAGGAGTAATCTTTTACCTAAGTGCCAGAATGTGGGGAAATGTTTATAAAGTGCAGATCCAGCTCATTTCTCCATTTCCCGCTCCTATACCCATGATGTGCAACGGCTCTGAAGACTCCAAAGCTCCTCTCCAAGGCCTATAACTGCACCATTCATTCAAGCTACTCAAGGAATCAAAAGGGGAAATCATTCATAGCTTGTACTTGTGCCTTGTGAGTTCATTTTTTGTGTATAGTTTCATTATTTTGAAACTTAGGTTCTAAATTTGCATATCCTCTCTTGTTGAGAGTTAGAATCTGTGAGAGCCTTTTAATTGTATATCTACTCTATTGAGAGAGTTATTTGCTTGTAAACACAAACACCAAACACAAAGTTTCACTCTAGTTTTGAGTGGTCACAAAGGTTGGGGTTCAACCTTTGGGTATTGAGAGTTTAAGAGATTGGGTAGGGTGCCCTTGTGCTAGTGAGGATTGAGTTCTTAAGTGTGGGACACTAGAAAGCTACAATTGCTCATAGCTTGTATCTCTAAACTTCGATAGTGAAAATCCTTCAAGTGGGTTGCTTGAAAGCGAGACGTACACCGGGTTGGTTGAAGTTGTTAAATTAGTTTGCATTTCTCTCTACCTTGAACTCTTTATACAACTGCGCATATAAACTGTTTGCTAAAATTCCTGAGTTGAATGTTTGAATTGAAGTTGTTGTTCAAGTAGAAACTTAACTCTGCATGTCGAGTGTTTGATAATTTGCTTGAATCAATATTTGGTGAAGTTCTTAATAACTGGAATTTGCTATAACTTACCAAGTATCTAGAACATTGTTTGCTATCAACTCTTGTGTGATACTTACTTGATTGTTATCACTTATCTCATGCACACAAGCTGTTTGACAAATTGAATGAGCTGAATCTTTATAGGAAACATCATATTATTCATGAAACAAATCTAAGCACACCAACTATTTGATGAATTGTATAAACCAATAATTTGCCTTGTTTATCACACATAAGGCTGAATATTGTCACTACACATCAAGTGTTTCGTAGTGTGATATGTGCATAAAAGTTATTGTCTTTTCATCATTGCATTATATGTATATTACTAACCGTTTTCAAGGAGATTCTGCATGAAAGTTTGAAACACTCAATTCACCCCTCCCCCTTCTTGAGTGTTGAGGCCTTGGCTAACATGCATCACAAATGGTGTATTTTAATTGGTGTTAAAATTTGGTAGCAATTGGACTTCATATGAAAAAGTTATGGGGTTTGGAAGTTGAAAATTTGGATTTTTTGCATAGTTACTGATGTGAATTGATTCAGAATAGTCCATGAATCAATTCAATCATCACTATTTTTACTGTTTATACTCCAGAACACTTTGAATCGACTCAAGCCGTCACACGAATCGAGTCAAAGCTCTCTGTTTTTACTGTTCATGATGTCCAGGATCGTTTGAATCGATTCATGCGATCTTGAATCAATTCAAAGTGCCCTGTTTTCACTATTTTGATTTCAGAAGCGTTTGAATTAATTCATGAGGCACTTGAATTGATTCATACCCCTGTTTCCATGAAAAATCTATATTTTAGATGTTGTTGGTCATTAATGTGGCATGGTACCTTTATGCAATTGATTTAAACATTCTTCTAATATAACTTAGCAATCTTTTATGCATCCTTGACACTTTTCTTTGATCAAGTCATATCCTTGAATTAAAATACACACTCTACAATTTATTAGACTATATACCTTCTCATATCTTCATATATGAGTTAGGGTCTCGTATAGGTCCAGGGTAGTTATTTACAAATATAATTGTGGTGTTCTTCATCCCCGTTCATGTTTTAAAAAAAATGTGAAAAAGTTACCCTCACTTTTATTATCCTAATCATTAATAATTATAACTTATTTACTGGATTAAGGGTGCCACACTTGTCACCCTCAATGATGTGGCTCTACATAATCAATGATGTTGCGGATCAGCTCTTGGATACACAACGTAGAGCGTTTGAACCCTTTTGGGTTCGCAGGGTTTTCTTCTCTTCTTATAAAGTCATCCCCACTAGGGTTGGCAATAAGCGTACCTTGTATCCCCTTATACGTCCAATGCATTTATGATGAATGATCTCGTTATACAATAATGCTCAATGTGACTCAAATGCATTAATTTCCTTTATTGGCATTTATACTCATCATTTAGACATAAATCAATCTCTTCCTCATCAACATTATCAATCAATTAATTAACCATCGTTTCATCAGTATTATCATCCATGCACTAATGGCGTCACAATCATATTTACGACAACAGGCTATCCATCACAATTATCTCAATCATATCATAATCATCATTATTGATTCAATCATTACACATTACAATATAAGCAATCAGTACTAGATTCAATAGTCGTGTACTCAAACTATACCCCTCTTCCTTACCTTAGATAACATTGCTATGGGAATTGACATTCGTTTTCTAAATCCAACCAAACTTACATGTCAAAACATGTTTGATAAATCAATAAATTCCATGTTATCCCAAAACCCACTATCAAGTTTAAACTTAAGCTACCCAAAGCACACTCGATTAGAAATTGAATCTAATTAATGGAAAGTTAAGGGTTTTTTGGAAAGTTTTGACTTACCGCTTTGAGGTTGACAATGGTTTGGAATGGAATTAAAATCCTTTGACTATACCCACAAGTTTTGAACGCTTTCTATGACTAAGAAACAAAGTAGAAATTAGGGTCAGAGCTCCAAAATGTTAACCAAGTGGCCTCAATTACTCAAGAGGGGGGTGAATTGAGTATTAAAAACTTTTTGTTGAAATGCTTGTGAAATTGGTTCTTTGACAAATATATATAGAGAAGATGATAAACTTAATCCTAAATGAGAATAATAAAGAAGTTTAAATAACAAAGTTATTAAACGTAACAAATTAAGCAAGCAATTTAAATGCATAAATTTAAATAGATTAGGGAAGAGAAGATTTGCAAACCGATATATACGAGTTCCACCACACTGGTGTACGTCTCGCCTCCAAGTAACCCACTTAGAGGATTTCCACTATTGAGAATTTGAGATACACGCTTTGAGCAATTACAGCTTCTTAGTGTCTCACACTCAAGAACTTAATCCTCACAAGCAAAAGGGTAACCCACCCAATCTCACAATCTCTCAATTACAAGGTTAAATCCTAACCCAAAATCTCTCAGAATTTGTGAATGTGATTTTACAAGTGTGACTCTCTCAATAGAGTGGATATACAAATTTAAGCACTTGAGAAATATTTTCTTTTAAAAGAATATGCAAATTTTAACACTCAAGAAAATATTTTTCTCACAATATAACTCTCAAAAATAATTGCAAAGAAAAATAAATCAGAGAGTTAATAGACAAGGAATTAAAAGAGAACAAAGGAGAAAGCAAGGAATGTGTTTGCTGTCTGTGTGGTGTGTACTGCCTCTTCAATTTCCTTTCTATTTATAGGCAAAGGAAGGTACATGCTTCCAAAAACTTAATTGCAACCGGTTCCTTAATTAATGCATTTGAAGACTTAATTTGCCAGCGATCCATGTTTCCTGACTTGAGAAGTGCAATTGTCTGCCTCAATAAATGCAACGCCGTTTTAATTAGAGAGTCTCGAGAGAGGAATCAGTCAAGTTGAGTTTCTAAAAACGCGTACTGATAATTTCCATGATTCAGCGCATGATTCCAGCTATGAATCGATTCTTCCAGGTCATTTTTGCACTAAACAAATCACATGAATCGATTCCTGGCAAGGGGAATCGATTCCCAATAGCATGAATCGATTCCTGCAGTCCTTGAATCAATTCCTTGAGGCCTTTTTGAGCATGAATCGATTCCTAAAGTCTTTGAATCGATTCCTTGAGGCAATTTTGAGCATGAATTGATTCCTAAAGTCTTTGAATCGATTCCTTAAGGCATTTCACCATGATGAATCGATTCTTGTAGTTGTGAATCGATTCCTTGATGCTGTGAATCGATTCCTCTGCTTATGAATCGATTCCTAGAGCTTTTGAATGGGTGTGAATCAATTTCTTGCAATCCTGGACCTGTTTCTTTGCATTTTTGATATATTTTCATGCGTTTTGGATGGTTCTTGATTCCTTGGCACTTGAATAATTATTTCTTGTCCCGAATCATTCTTGATGATTTTTGATTAATTGCTTGTACAACATCTTTTAGATTTCTTGATCCTTCAATTGTTTGTCATTCATCAAAACCTGTTTCAACATACAAATACATTCTCCCCCTTTTTGATGATGATAACAATTATTCATCTCTAGGGTGTTAGTTTCATGACAGTTATATTTTCAAGGTATGGAACTCCCCCTATCAAATGTAATTATAATTTTCATGCATCAGTGTACCACTTGAGATGTCATATCATATTGGCTCCCCCTTAATCATGCAATTAATTAGACATATTGGCTCCCCCTTAATCATGCAATTTAATAGAGATGTTTTATTCTCCCCCTTTGGCATCATCAAAAAACAAAGAGAAATTTTATTGGACAGGATACAAGTAAAGATGGATACAACAAAGACTAACTTCAAGGATTAAAAAATCGAAACTCAGAAAATTGTTAAGAGAGTTCATTATAGTGGGTAGTCATGTTGTCTTCTATTTGGTCAAAATGTGCATTCATATTGTTCTCCATCCCATCAATGCGAGAAGTCATCCCATCAAAGCAAGCATTTATTGCATCAAAGCGGGTATCGAAATGAGAGGTCAACCTATTAAACAAAGCATCATTTGGAGGTGGAGGAAATGCTTGTTGTTGAGGTTGATCATCATTGTCATCACTGCTTTGTGCATTTGGAGGTGAGTATTGCTAAGCACCATCTTGGTTGTGCCAACCCATTTTTGAGAGATGGGTGCTCCCTATTTTTCCTTTATGCCCAACTGCTTCTTTTACTTCATTTGAAAGATCAACATTGAAATGTTTGAGAAGCTTGGTGATTAAAACAACATAAGGAAGTTTTGTAAGTCTTTTTGAGTCAATTATATGATTACGAATAAGTTTGATCCAATTTATCTCCTTTTCATAGAGCATAGCCCAAAGAATAAGAGTCTGGTTCTCACTTATTCTAGTATTGTTTGACCCTTTTGGAAGAATGATTTTGACCAAGAAGTAGTGCAGAAGGCGATGATCAATGTTTAGCTCTCCAACGGTGCTTTTAGAAGTAGAAGATAGATTTAGAAAAGCACGAGCATCAATAGAATTATATTCCCAATCGGGAGATGGTTCAGAGCCAAAGAAATCAACATTATTTAGTGGAAGCTTCCCGACTTGATGAAGAACATTGTCATCAAGGGTAATGGTTACCCCTTTAATTTTGGCTAGGCAGTGTCCATTAGAGATCCTTAATGTTGAGTAGAAGGCTCTAATTAACTCAGGATAAATTTGATTTTCTTCAAGTGCGACAAACTCTAAAAGATTTTGTTGCCTAAGGATGTTGAGTACCGAAAAGTCATGTTCGTCGAAGAGCGAAACATCAAGCCAATGAGCAGGTATGAGGAGTCGTTTTGAAAATTTTTCAAGATACCTGTCAAGTTAGAGTTTATTCTCGAAAAGTCTTGAAAGATCATTGGAGTTTGAGGAAGAGGAACCAACATCTCCTCGTTTCTTTTTTCTAGAGTGGGATGATGAAGCCATGTTTTGAGTGAGATAAAGGAAATTGAGAGGATTTTAGAGAATAGAAATTGGAACAGGAGAAGTGAAGTGCCAAGGAGTGTTATGAGGAAGGCGTTGAATCAGCTCAATTTATAGAATAACTAGTGTGGGAATCGATTCAATATTGGGGAATCGATTCATCGTTGCCAACACGTAAGACATGAATCGATTTAATAGGAGGGGAATCGATTCATCAGGTGGAATTTTGACAATTTGTGGGTACTGGCCACATGGGAATCGATTCACCTTGAGTGGGAATCGATTCTTTGTTTGAATTTTGCTTGATTTTCACGCTGATGGTCACGAGAATGGAATATGTGTGTTGGAAATTGTTTTTCTTGTCTCTTTGTTCACGTGAAAAGCTTATGAATTCATGAGATAAGAACCTTTATCCTTATGCCTAAACACATTCACGTGAGTTTTCATAGGAAGTAGATATCTAGGCACTAGTGAGAAGTCACGAGAATTGCAGGGAGGAGTTTATCAAATTTTTCCTTCCTGATGGTTCTATGTAGTAATGTAAAGGCCTTTTAAATATTTTGCAATTTTTGCCAATGATTTTGTTTCATAAATTTATCAAGAAAATCAAAGGTTAATTTGCATTTATTTTTGAGATCATGTGATTCATAAGAGATTAATTTGTTTCATAAATATGTTTAATGAAGATTTTAAACAATAAATGAGGTTTTAATATGATTTTTTGTAAATGTGAATATCTCAAGATAGTGTATATCAATATTTTTTAAAAATAGAATTTGTATGAAAGAAGAGTAAATCTTTAAGTTAAAGATTTGTGAAAATATTTAAGAGAATGAAATTTGTGATTAAACAATTTCTAAAATGCCTAATTCCCTTCTAATATTCATAACTGTTCCTTTGGAAGGGGTTTAGTGAAAATATCCGCCAATTGTTTAGAAGTTTCAACATATTCAAGAACACAATCTCCTTTTAAAACATGATCTCGTATGAAATGGTGACGGATTTCTATGTGTTTTGTTCGTGAATGCATAATTGGATTTTTGGAGATATTTATGGCGCTGGTGTTGTCGCATTTAATGGGTATTTGATCTAGTACAACACCGAAATCAAGAAGTTGTTGTCTCATCCATAGGATTTGAGCACAGCTGTAACATCCCGAATTTTAAAATAGAGAATTAATTAAGGAAAATAAATATTGATAAGTTGAATATGAATTGTTTAATGTCCCAATAAATTGAAATTAATTAAATTAAGATTTTTAGGAATTGTTGGTAATTTATGGAGACCGGTTAAGCTGAAAATGAGCCCGGTTGAAATATGGGTGTCAGACCAAGTGTCTCGGAATGAGATGATATTGGTCAGGGCTGTAGGGAATAATATTGGGAATCAGAATATATATTCGGAATAATTTTAGGATGAAGTATTGAGCCCAAACGAAGAGCCTGTTAGTGACAAAAATGATGAATTTTAATAGATGAAGTTAAAATAAACCCAAAAGCCCAAGACTTCTTCCTCCTATTCACGTAAACCCGTTGAAGCTTTGGCAAACACACTTTACTTCTTCTCTTCTTCATCTCTTCCTCATTTCTTCTCCTACTTTCTTCTTCTCCCAAAGCTTTAACTTTGAGTGGTGAGGTTCTCCTCCATTTTCGTTTTGAAGAAGCTAGGAAGAGAACCATTGGAGCTGAATTCCTCTTCCTCTTCTCCTCCATTTTCGCAGCCCTCTTTTTCTCCGCTTGGAACCCATTTCGTTTTAGGTGTGAGGTAAGTCCTTTCACCATTTTTGGAATGGATTGATGATGATATTATGGGGTATTATGATTTGGAGAGGAGATGCATGTGCATGGGTGTTTATTAGAGCATTTAATGTAAGTGTTTATGGGAGGATAATGGTAGTTGGTGCATTAATGATGGGAGAGAATGAAGGTTTATGATGTATTAATGAAGGTGGATGGGTTTTGGAGGAAACCCTAACCTAAGAGTTTGGGGAAAATAGTTAAAGTTAGTTTGAGAATGTGTTTTATGGAGAAATGTATGATATTAGAAGATATGAATGATGGTGGAAGGAGTTTGGTAAAGCTTGGGGGATAGGGTTGTCTTGTAATCCTTAAATTTAATGATGGTGGCTTAATGGGAAGGAATTCCCGAAGCCTAATAGAGAATAAAATGATATCCACAACATGTTTAACACATGTTGTGACATTATAAATATGATTATGACTAAATAGAATTGAATTAATGATTCGAGTGGTTGATTGATTAAGGTTTTACATGAATGTGAATGTAGGGCCTATTCCGAACGACGAGACGGGACCGTCTTATCAATCGGAATTCTTCTCTTGAGGTAGGAGAGGAGTCTAAGTTCTAAATGCATGAATTTGAATATTATTTGATTGTGGTATGTAGTGTGATGCATGTTAGCCTTGCTTGAATGTTGTAAGAAATGATGACTTATGGTGTGATGTAGTTAATATGTTTGGCAACATGCTTTTGTGCATTTAGAATATTCATGGTATGTTATGTTAAGTTGTGTTTACCATGAATGTGACATGAATGATGAAGTTGTTTGTTGAGATTGAGAATAAAGAGAATGCCACCTAAAGATTTAAACTATTGTGAACAATCAATATTAATAAAAGCTTGTGGTGATGTTAATAATGGTGTTGATGATGTTGGAAGATGAGTGGCATGTATAGGATGCATAGAGTGAGGAATGCATATGATTGCATTTGCATCCATGGCATACTGCATAGCTGCCGGTGTTGGAATTTTAGGGGATTGCCCCGGTTGGCCCAGTGGGAGGGCGGCTCGGTGCACGAGCAAGTTATATTTTCCCCTGTGACTTGATGTATAAGTCACGAAGCTGCCCATGTTGTGCTTCGGGGAGCCACATGTGGTTGACCCTTGTGGGGGGTGGCTCTTAAGGAGCAGGTGTCCCCGGTGGTCCTTGAGATCACAGCTGCCATGATATAATTCGTGGTTGGCACGCAACACCATATGTTGATATGTTGTGTACCGCGGTCATGGTGAAAATAGCCAGGTGTTGTAAGAAGGGCGATGCAGTTTGGTACCAGTAAAACTATTGGTGAATGCATGCAATTTAAAGAATAAGTGTACACATTTTACTACTGCAGTAGGGGTATGGTTTGATGACCATGCTTGAATCCCATATTTGGTGTTGAATTTCCCACAGTCAGATCTACAATTGTTGAAATATTCCTTGTGCATATGCATTAGTTAAGAGCATTTGCATATAGAAGGATGTATGCCAAGGTGGTGAGATGTGATGATGATTGTGAGGTGGTAAAAGTATATTTAAGACAACATAAAAGATATGAATACCAGTTAAAAGTTGTGTGACAATTCAATGGTTGAATGGTGTAATTATGTATATGCTTGTGTGCTTTGTGTAAAATTGTATTAGTATATGGCATGGTGATTATTATTGATGTGCAAAGCATACATGTGTGGATGCTTATTTACATAATCACTTGGTATTCATATTCATTCCTTTGGAATGTGGACTCACTCTCCCATGTTGTCAATTTTAGACTTGTGATGCAGGGCATTCATGGGAAGAGTAAGCATTTTGCAGTATACTTATGGCTGTGGAGGTAATTAGTGTATAGGGAGCGCCTTGGCCGGCAATATATGTAAACATATCTATTTTATATAGCAGGAGATGTAATGAATGTGTATTTTGGAAGTTTACATGATAGATGATTTTGGAGGGTCATGGAGGAAAATGAGAAATTGTATGTGTATCTCATTTTCATTTGTGACCCAAGTATGTATGAAGGTTTAAATTATAATGGGAATTTTCCCTATAAGTTGATGAATGAATGAAGAATTATGTTTGACTGTTGATTTTATTAAGTTGAGAAGATGGAGGATTGAATCATATATGTTTTTGGAAAGTTGAATGAAACTTAAGAATATGGTGGTATAGAATCAGTTTTAAATGACCTGAATGATGATTGATATGTAATGCATGCTGGTAAAATTGGTGAAGTTCATTTTTAGTGGGCTATGTTGTGTGAATTTCGAGTCCTGCATGATGTCTGATAATTTTCGCTCAGGCAAGGTGGATTCTCGCCTGAGCGAGAGCCACACCTGTTGGTAAATTGGTCTCTGGGCAATTCTCGCTCAAGCGAGAGTGAAACTCGCTCAAGCGAGATTGTCCTAGTATCAGTGTTTAGACACTGGAGGGAATTCGCCCAGGCGAATGGAGTCTCGCCCGAGCGAGGACGAAGGAATTAGACACTGGTCTGATTTCGCCCAGGTGAATGGCCAGATCGCTCAAGCAAGAATGCTAGGAGAAACAGGGATTATCTATTGGACGAAATCCGCCCGAGCGAAGGGTCTGGGGAATGGCATTCGCCCAGGCGAGACCATTAGATGGAGAATGGGTGAGTTCATGAACGAATCCTGCCTAAGTGAGGATTTTTGAAAATAAGCTAAGAGGTGGTGGAATTTCCGAGTGAATTCCGAGTGACCAAAGCCCGAGTCATGGCTTTCCGAGTGAGGAAGTGTACATAATCCGAGTGAGAAGGCTCTTGAGTGTGATATTCTGGGCAGTGGAGTCCTGAAGGGGAAATTTCGAGTCCAGCGTACTTGTTCCGAGTGGTGTGTCCCGGTTTTGTATTCTCCGAGTGGGAGAACACCGATTGGTGTTACTCGGTGTGAGTTTGCCCAGGAATTCCCTGGAATAATTCCACTCGAGTGAGAAAGAGAGGAAGTCAGATTTGTAACAAAATACCGAGTGAAAGCCGAGCAGACAATGAGTCGGTCTTAGAATGAAATTCCGAGTGAATGACTAAATAGGGGTGAGTCAGTTTCTGAGAAGTTTTCCGAGTGAAACACCGAGTGGGTGAAATCTCGAACTTGGAGTGAATTTTCCGAGTGGATGTTGTGTGAGGGAGGACTCGGTCTGGACTGACTTTACCGAGTAGAGGATTGAGTGAATGATGGGTCAGTCAAGATGATCTTGCTGAGTGAGAACCTGAGTGCTTTGAGTCGGTTTTTGGAGAATTATGCCAAGTGACAACCTGAGTGTTAGGAGTCGGATTTGGGGGGCTTTGCTGAGAGAAAACTTAAGTGTTAGAAAGCCTTATTGAACGAGTGGATTTAGGCTGGGCACTAGAAGTCTCTCGCCCAAGCGGGAATGTCTCGCCCAGGCGAGTTTTACTAAATTCGATTTTGGAGGTTTTTCGCTCAATGCTCGCTGGCTCCGCCTAAGCGAGGCTTGAGTGTCTCGCTCAAGCGAGTCGGGGTCCGCTTGAGCGAAGGGACTCTGATGGTCCTGTTCACGTTATTTATCAGTTTCTTCTTCTCTTCCACACTGAGACCTTATTCCATGATACTGATGCATACTTGGAGTATATGATTGGGTTTATTAATTTCCCAGTGGTTGGTTTCTTAAAATATAAACACATTTCATTCATGTTTTCAATTTTTCTTTCGCTGATTTAAACTTGGAAAATTATCCTGAAAATTTAATCTTTTAATTCCACCCTCTCGTATCTTCATATATGGGAGTGGTTCATTATTGATCCAGGTACTGTGTCAAAAATGCTTCTGCACTTAATTTCTTTCATTGAATTTATGATTTATAAAAACGTGAAAAATTTACCCTGATATTTAGGGTGTCTCAACCTGGTATCAGAGCAATTGCTGCTCTTGATACAACTATGATTAAAGATGTACATGTGATTATTGACTGTGCAAGACTGATTTATGAATTACTTGACTGAATTATGATGGTTGACATTGAATTAAGATTGCTGTATGGAGTTGTTAAGTCTGGCCAAGAGTCCTTACACTAATTACCTCTATTTATGAATATGTTGTGATCATGTATTGATAATGATGTGGCTATGTGATATTATATAATAGACATATGATTGTTGAAATTCCAGAATTTATAAGTCGAAAAGCTAATGTTTGGCCTAGTGTACTTATGTGTGAGCCATGTTTTGATGTATAGGCATAAGATATGGCTGGTAGACAAAATCGTGAGGCTGCTGCCATGGCAAACGCCTTGAACCGATTCACTGATTTCTTGGAAAGGCAAGGCCAGCTGAATGTGGGACAAGGTTCCCAAGGTCTTGACTTATTTCTCAAGAGGCATCCTTCGGAGTTTCATGGAGGATTTAAACCCGAAGATGCGTATGCGTGGATAAATGACTTGGAAAGGATATATGCAAGCTTCGAATGTTCTGAAGCGCAAAAGGTGGAGTATGCGATCTTTATGCTCCACGATGAGGCTGAAGCATAGTGGCGTCTTACTAGAGGACGCATGATAGCTGCTGATGTTCCCTTGATTTGGGAAAATTTCAGGTTGGAATTTTTGAAGAAATATTTTCCAGACAGCTATAGGAGCAAGAAAGAGCTTGAGTTCATGGAGCTTAGGCAAGGAAGTATGACGGTGGAGGAGTATGCCTCTAAATTTGAAGCATTATGTGCATTTTATCCACCCTATCAACAGGAGGGCACTGAAGCTTCAAAGTGTGTTAAATTTGAAAATGGACTGCGCCAAGAAATCAAGAAGGCGATTTGTCATCAAGAGATTAGGACTTTTCCTACTCTTGTGGACAAGTGTAGAATTTTTGAAGAAAATGATGTTGCTCCAAGGAGTTACTCGGGGCATGATTACAAGCTGAAGGACCAATCTTCTAGCTTCAAGAGGAAAGGCAACTTTAAAAATAATAGACAATTTGTACGTGGTTCTTCTTCTTTCCGAAGGGGACGAGGTGCTCCTAGAGGCGGTTATGGTGGTGGTAACCAAGGCCGTGGAAATGTCCAAGGCATAACTTGCTTCAAATGTGGTGCCAACCATTTGGCACATAATTGTCCTCAAGATGACGTGGTATGTTTCCAATGCAACCAACCCGGGCATATTCGTCCAAATTGTCCAATGAATGCAAGAGGTGTTAATGTTGATGCTCCTAACCGCATGAACTATGGTGCTAACCATGGAGGTTTTGGTGGCCGTGGATGTGGAAATGGTGGTGGCCAAAATGATGGCCAAAATGGTGGCCGTGGTGGCAATCACAATGGTGGGAGAAATGGTCGAGGTATCGGCCGTGGTGGAAGACAGGGAAACCAAAATGGTGGTGATCAAGTATAAGCTGCGGGAAGAGTATTTGCAGTTACTAGTGAAGAAGCGGCTCAGGCTGAAGATCTTATCCGTGGTGAGTGTGAAATCCTTGGCACTCCGGTGCATATTATTTATGATTCTGGTGCTACGCGCTCATTTATTTCCGAAGATTGTGTGAGGCGCTTGCGGGTGCCTGTGTGCATGATGAAAGGTTCTATATTGGTGACTACACCAACCAGTGCTTGCTTAAGATCGGTAACTCGATGTGAGGACGTCGAGATGAACCTTAAGGGTAGAAAATTTGTTGTATCCCTCGTATGCTTGCCTATGAAGGATTTGGATATTATTCTAGGCATGGATTGGTTATCCGCTAACAAAGTCCTAGTGGATTGTCATAGCAAGACAGTGATCTTCCCGACTTCGAATGCTGAAGATTTTGATGTACAAGGTATCTCCCAGCTTCTTATGATGTTCTGCTTGGTTAATGGGAATGGTGTTTCCTAACCTGGTGGAATTCCTATTGTTTCGGAGTTTCCCGATGTGTTTCCGGAAGAGATTCCTGGATTACCTCCTCCACGAGAAGTGGAATTTGCTATTGATCTTATTCCAGGTGCAGAACCTATTTCCCGAGCTCCTTATAGGATGTCTCCCATCGAGTTAGTTGAGTTGAAAAAGTAAGTGGAAGAATTACTTGAACGGGAATTTATTCACCCAAGTATGTCTCCTTGGGGTGCTTCTGTGTTGTTAGTGAAGAAGAAAGATGGGAGTATAAGATTGTGTGTTGATTATCGCCAGCTCAACAAACTAACCATTAAAAATAAATATCCTCTTCCACGCATTGGTGATCTATTGGATCGATTGAAGGGGGCAGTTGTGTTTTCAAAGATTGATTTGCACTCCGGATATCACCAAATTCGGCTGAAGGCCGAAGATATTCTGAAAACTGCTTTCCAAACACGGTATGGACATTATGAGTACGTGGTGATGCCATTTAGGGTGACGAATGCCCCTGCGATTTTCATGAGCTACATGAATCGCATCTTCCATGAATATCTTGACCAATTCATCGTGGTGTTTATTGATGATATTTTGGTGTACTCCAAGAGTCATGAAGAGCATGAAAGACATCTTCGTCTTGTGTTGACCATCCTTCGTGAGAAGGAATTGTATGTGAAGCTCTCTAAGTGTGAATTTTGGCTATCTGAGGTCCAATTTCTTGGACATGTTATTTCGAATGATGGGGTCGTTGTGGATAGATCTAAAGTTGAAGCTGTGATGGCTTGAGAAAGACCAACGTCGGTGACGGAGGTAAGGAGTTTTCTTGGTCTTGTCGGTTACTACCGGAGGTTCATTGAAGGGTTTTCCCGATTGGCTTTACCACTAACGAAGTTGACTCGGAAGAATCACTCTTTTGTATGGACTCGTGAGTGTGAAGAGAGTTTCCAAGAGTTGAAGTTAAGACTTACTACCACGCCGGTGTTAGCATTGCCCGATTTGACGGATGACTTTATGGTATATTGTGATGTATCTAAGCTTGGTCTTGGATGTGTGTTGATGCAAAAGGAGCGTGTGATAGCCTATGCGTCAAGGCAGTTGCGACCGCATGAGGTTAATTATCCCACACATGATCTTGAATTGGCGGCGGTGGTGTTTGCATTGAAGTTGGGACGACACTACTTGTATGGCTCCAAGTTTGTGGTCTTTAGTGATCATAAGAGCCTTAAGTATTTGTTTGACCAGAAGGAATTAAATATGCGCCAAAGACGGTGGATGGAGTTCCTAAAAGACTATGAGTTTGAATTGAAGTATCACCCCGGTAAGGCGAATGTAGTTGCCGATGCATTAAGCCGGAAGTCATTGCATGTTTCCATGATGATGGCAAAGGAGATGGAGTTGATTGAACAATTTAGAGATTTGAATGTGGGCATGGAGACTTACACTTCCAAGAAAATGGTGTTGGAAATGTTGAAAGTTACAAATGAATTTCTTCAATATGTGAAGGTGCAACAACCCAATGATGAGTATTTGATTGAGATGAAGAAAACCCAAGAGAAAGGGAAGAATTTGTTCATAGAAGAAGGTCAAGATGGCATTTGGCGTGTGAAGGGCCGAATTTATGTTCCCTTAAGTGATGATGTGAGGAAACGTGTACTTGAGGAAGCCCACAAAAGCATATTGAGTGTCGCAACCTGGATCGCGACGGGGCGGCCGACCCTCAAAATGAACAAGAAAAACAGGGAGTCGCCACCAACATTTTTATCCATAGGAAAAACATTGGAAAAAGCTAAGTTTAGTGAAAGCACTGGTAGAAATATTGAAATTCAAGTTCAGGAGTCGGTTACGAGTAGGGAAGGTATTAGCACCATACATCACCTATCAAAAACAGTACCAAGATTGAAAACGCGCAAGATAAATAGCCTTACAAAAGATGTTTTATTTCTTCCCTTTTATTGTTGTACTTTGCATAAAAACAGAAGGAAATGGAAGGAACAAACTGAACAAACATGGAGTGTAGGTCAACAGGACGTCGCGTCCAAGTTAACCTCGACTTTGGTATAAAACATAGAAAGGGAGGAATACTAACAAGACGTTGCGTCTAAATTAGTCATCCTTTAATCACATATGGGGTTAGAAACGGGAAGGGGATAAACGGGACGTCTCGTCCCAAGTATCCCGTTCCTTATGGGAAAATCAACAAGACGTCACATCTAAATTAATTTTCATGGAATTTAATCAAGACAGGGGTCAAAGATGGGAAGGGGATAAGCGGGACGTCTCGTCCCAAGTATCCCGTTCCTTATGGGAAAATCAACAAGATGTCACATCTAAATTGATTTTCATGGGCTTGATAAAAGGGCGGTTACAAAGGAAACATAAAGAAAATAAAATAGGAATGAAATGGGAAAGGTGGGGATAAAAAAAGAGATGGGCCCGACAGGATTTAAAGTCCTGCTCCTACGTATTCTTGAGTTACCAAGAAATCAGGGTTACGTAGTTCTTTGGTGATGTTTTTATTTAGGAAGAGGCTAAAAGATTAATGGTGGATGATGTTTTTTTGACTAGTCTGAACGTGAAACACTTGTTTTTTTGTTATTTATTTATTACGAACCTAGGAAGGGGTAAAAAAGAAAAGAAAAGAAAATAACAGAAATTTATTTAAGTGGAAAAATGGAAAACCGAGTAAAAAATGGAAAAACCGAGTGAAAAATAGAATACCGAGTGAAAAATTAAATACCGAGTGAAAAGTGGAATACCGAGTGAAAAGGTGGATTACCGAGTGAAAAGTGGAATACCGAGTGATGGAGTAAGAGACTGCAGAGGGGGTCAGAAACTGACTGAAGGTGTTTAGAGGAAAAGAGAAGGGTGCTGGACGGTGTTAGAGGAGAGAGGACAGTGAGGTTTTGTGGAGGATGACTGGATAGTATGGGATTTGGGAAGTGTTGGGACAGTATGGAGTTGGTGTAGGCCTGGACACTGTGGGGAGTATGGTTTTGGATCAGTGTAGTTAAGAGGATGTTGGCAGAAGACTGAACAATACTGATGCTTTTGTTTCCAAGAAAAGATAAGTGTGTTGGGGATGGGTTCTTCAAGCTTAAGATTCCCAAGTGAATTTTTTGCCAGAGGTTCCTCCCTCCCAATTCCAGCCTCCCTGTGCCTCTTCAGCTGAGGCATTTATAGAGGCTTTAGGATATAGGGAGAGTGCTTGGACAGCACAGCCTTCCACTCAAAGTGGAGGCAGCCTGGCCACTAACAGAGAGTTGGGGACAGCGGCTGGTGGAGAATTTTTAATTTCTCCACTTCCGCCCCTCCGGTCTGCCACTCCTAGGATTCGAGGATCCACTACTTTGGTATAAAACATAGAAAGGGAGGAATACTAACAAGACGTTGCGTCTAAATTAGTCATCCTTTAATCACATATGGGGTTAGAAACGGGAAGGGGATAAACGGGACGTCTCGTCCCAAGTATCCCGTTCCTTATGGGAAAATCAACAAGACGTCACATCTAAATTAATTTTCATGGAATTTAATCAAGACAGGGGTCAAAGATGGGAAGGGGATAAGCGGGACGTCTCGTCCCAAGTATCCCGTTCCTTATGGGAAAATCAACAAGATGTCACATCTAAATTGATTTTCATGGGCTTGATAAAAGGGCGGTTACAAAGGAAACATAAAGAAAATAAAATAGGAATGAAATGGGAAAGGTGGGGATAAAAAAAGAGATGGGCCCGACAGGATTTAAAGTCCTGCTCCTACGTATTCTTGAGTTACCAAGAAATCAGGGTTACGTAGTTCTTTGGTGATGTTTTTATTTAGGAAGAGGCTAAAAGATTAATGGTGGATGATGTTTTTTTGACTAGTCTGAACGTGAAACACTTGTTTTTTTGTTATTTATTTATTACGAACCTAGGAAGGGGTAAAAAAGAAAAGAAAAGAAAATAACAGAAATTTATTTAAGTGGAAAAATGGAAAACCGAGTAAAAAATGGAAAAACCGAGTGAAAAATAGAATACCGAGTGAAAAATTAAATACCGAGTGAAAAGTGGAATACCGAGTGAAAAGGTGGATTACCGAGTGAAAAGTGGAATACCGAGTGATGGAGTAAGAGACTGCAGAGGGGGTCAGAAACTGACTGAAGGTGTTTAGAGGAAAAGAGAAGGGTGCTGGACGGTGTTAGAGGAGAGAGGACAGTGAGGTTTTGTGGAGGATGACTGGATAGTATGGGATTTGGGAAGTGTTGGGACAGTATGGAGTTGGTGTAGGCCTGGACACTGTGGGGAGTATGGTTTTGGATCAGTGTAGTTAAGAGGATGTTGGCAGAAGACTGAACAATACTGATGCTTTTGTTTCCAAGAAAAGATAAGTGTGTTGGGGATGGGTTCTTCAAGCTTAAGATTCCCAAGTGAATTTTTTGCCAGAGGTTCCTCCCTCCCAATTCCAGCCTCCCTGTGCCTCTTCAGCTGAGGCATTTATAGAGGCTTTAGGATATAGGGAGAGTGCTTGGACAGCACAGCCTTCCACTCAAAGTGGAGGCAGCCTGGCCACTAACAGAGAGTTGGGGACAGCGGCTGGTGGAGAATTTTTAATTTCTCCACTTCCGCCCCTCCGGTCTGCCACTCCTAGGATTCGAGGATCCACTTCGGCAGTGGGAATCCAAGTCAGCCTGGTGGAAATATGGAGTCGGTATTTCCCTTCTGACTCGGTTTGGCGCCCCAGTCGGTATACTGCCACAGTGGGAAATAATCCGAGTGGAAAAGTGCTGAACGAGTGAAAGCTTGCTCGGTGTTTCTTTTCTGGTCGGCGTTGAGGTGCTGACTGAAGAGTTGGTGTTGGTGTGATTTATGGATGAGCAAAGTAGTTCTGATTGGAACACACAATCAGAACCGAGTGAAAGTGACCCGGAACTGACTGAAGAGCCTCGGAATTGACTAAGGAGTGGCTCGGAACCGCCTAAAGGGTGACTCGGTACTCACTGAAGGGTGATGAGTCGGAACTGACTGAAGAGTGATGACTCGGAATTGGTTTGAAAAGGGATGACTCGGAATTGGTTGAAGAGGGATGACTCGGAATTGGTTTGAAGAGAGATGACTCGGAATTGGTTTGAAGAGGGATGACTCAGAATTGGTTTGAAGAGGGATGAGTCGGAATTGGTTTGAAGAGGGATGATTCGGAATTGGTTTGAAGAGGGATGATTCGGAATTGGTTTGAAGAGGGATGACTCGGAATTGGTTTGAACAGGGATGACTTAGAATTGGTTGAAGAGGAATGACTTGGAATTGGTTGAAGAGGGATGACTCGGAACCGGCTAAAGGGTGATGACTCGGAATTGGTTGAAGAGGGATGACTCGGAACTGGCTAAAGGGTGATGACTCAGAATTGGTTGAAGAGGGATGACTCGGAACTCACTAAAGGGTGACGACTCAGAATTGGTTGAAATGGTGGCTCGAAAGTGGTTTAAGTATGGCTCGGTACTGACTGAAAAGTCTGCACTCGGTCCTGACTGAAAATTGGCTCAATCACTATTGACTGACGAGTAAGTGACTCAGAATTGGTGCAAATGATTCAATCAGTCCTGACTGAAGGATGACTCAGCATTGGTGCAAATGATTCAATCGGCCCTGATTGAAGGGTGACTCGGCCTTGGCGCAAATGATTCAATCGGCCTTCCTGATTGATTCAGTCAGGAATGTCATTTTAATTGACTCAATCGGCATTTCAGAAATATTCTAGTCGGCCGTTGTGGTTTGAGGGGATGAGTGAAGAGGGACTCAGTACCGTTTGAAGTGTGGCTCAGAATCTGGCTGAAGAGGACTCAGAAGAAATTCAAATGATTCAATCGACCTTCCTGATTGATTCAGTCAGGAATGTCTTTTTAATTGACTCAATCGGCATTTCGGAAATATTCTAGTCGGCCGTTGTGGTTTGAGGGGATGAGTGAAGAGGGACTCAGTACCGTTTGAAGTGTGGCTCAGAATCTGGCTGAAGAGGACTCGGAAGAAATTTAAATGATTCAATCGGCACTGATTGAAACGATCCAATCGACACTGATTGAAATGTTCCAATCTGCATTTCCTGAAATTTTCACTCGGCTATTTCTCTAGGATTAAATTACTTGGAAAAACTTGTTCGGATTTCCTTGGGAGTCATTCGGTAGACACTTTTTTCAATCGGAAATCTGACTGGCTTTTCACTCAGAATTTCCTTCAGTCGTCAACCATTTCTTCCATTTGAAAATCTGACCATTACTTCCTTTCCAATCAGAAATGGCAATCATCAATTGGAGGGGCTTTACTCAGCAGCACTCGGTCTCTCTGCGTGCATGAGTCTTCACTCAGAATCATTCCATATGTGCATCAATCCACTCGGATATCTGGGAGTCGTCGTTATTTTTACTCGGTTACTGACAGGTCAGAACCACTCTTTCTTTGACTTCACATTGACAGTCGTGAAGTAAGTTTCACTCGGAACCTCATCACTCGGATTGAATCACAATGATTCACTCAGAATGTTGTCAACCGGTTTGGAAATAAGCTTCAACCCACTCGGATTCATACTTCAATCATGATGTGCTCGGATGTTGGGATTGTTTTACTCGGAGTCATCTTTTACATTTGAATCAGAAGGGTTTCAATCAACATTTGATCCTCGAATTAGTTACAATCAGAAACTCCCACTCGGATTCACTTCAATCAGGAATCCTCTCCAGCATTGATCCTCCAACAAAGAACCTTCCACTCGGAATGGCTTTGACAGGGAACCTTCCACTCGGATTCACCTTCATCAGTGAAGTATTCCACTCGGCAACGCTCCATTCTGAGTAATTCTACTCGGATACTTCTTCATTTTTAAGTGTCAGAGCCTAGTAAAGTGACCAAAAATTCCCCATTTTGGTGAAAATTGACCGGACTAAAATAGGTGTTCACAGATGCCCCTCTTTACTTTTTTTTCATGAGAAAAGCATGAAGTTTCTTCTTGCTTTTGAAATGGAAAGGGAGTAAAGAAGTGAACACCATCGTTGAGGTCATGCAGAATCCAATAATCACGAAGGCCAGTATTGTTCCATTAAAATGAAGCAAGGCGTGGGAACCTAGGATTTCTTGCTTTCTCTCTTTTTCTATTCTCTCTCTCTCTTTTTCTTTTTTTTTTTAATCCTAAATCTGGAAAAAAGAAATGGGGCAGTGCTTCAATTTTTAGCAAGAAGTGGTTAACTGGGAATTATCCTTTGAATGACATGAAGCAGAAGGATTGTCTTTTAGTTAACAAGAGGCAAGAGGATTGAGTGTCTATTCTCAATTGATTGGAGATGAAAGGTGCCTCGTTTTGTGACTGGAAGAAAAAGGATGCCTTCTTAGACGACTGAAAGGTAAAAGGATGCCATTTGTTCGGCGACAGGAAACTAAAGGTGAGGGTGTTGCCTCCCGAGTGACAAGAAGATAAAGGGTGCTATTTGATCGGCGACAGGAAGATAAAGGGTGCCATTTGATCGGCGACAGGAAGATAAAGGGTGCCATTTGATCGGCGATGGGAAGATAAAGGGTGCCATTTGATCGGCGACAGGAAGGTAAAGGGTGCCATTTGATCAGCGACAGGAAGGTAAAGGGTGCCATTTGATCGGCGACGGGAAAGTAAAAGGTGCCATTTGATCGGTGACAGGAAAGTAAAGGGTGCCATTTGATCGGCGACAGGAAGATAAAGGGTGCCATTTGATCAGCGACAGGAAGATAAAGGGTGCCATTTGATCGGCGACGGGGAAGATAAAGGGTGCCATTTGATCGACGACAAGAAGGTAAAGGGTGCCATTTGATCGGTGACAGGAAGGTAAAGGGTGCCATTTGATCGACGACAGGAAAGTAAAGGGTGCCATTTGATCGGCGACAGGAAAGTAAAGGGTGCCATTTGATCGGCGACAGGAAGGTAAAGGGTGCCATTTGATCGGCGAAAGGAAGGTAAAGGGTGCCATTTGATTGGCGACAGGAAAGTAAAGAGTGCCATTTGATTGGCGACAGGAAGATAAAGGGTGAGGGTGTTGCCTCCTGATTGACTGAAAGGTAAAGGGTGCCATCTTCGGCGAAGGGTAAGAAAACCCTGAAAAGTGCCAGCTTTGGCGATTGAGGAAGAATCTTTCTTAAAGTGCCAGCTTTGGCGATTGGTTCCACTGGGGAAGAGAATTTGGGAAGTGCCAGCTTCGGCGATTATAGTTCCACTGGTGAAGAGAAAAGGGAAGTGCCAGCTTTGGCGATTATGATTCCACTGGGGAAGAGAATTTGGAAAGTGCCAGCTTCGACGATTATGGTTCCACTGGTGAAGAGAAAAGGGAAGTGCCAGCTTTGGCGATTATGATTCCACTGGGGAAGAGAATTTAGGAAGTGCCAGCTTTGGTGATTATGGTTGTCGGGGAACTGTCCCTTGATTTGAAAGAGAATGAACCCGGGGAGACCGCCTGGTTCGCCATGACTGAAGGTTATTAGGGAAAATGCTTTTTGATCGAAAGAGGAAACACTTGGGATGATGTCCCAGTTTGAGGAGGTTTGAAGGAATCTTGGGGAAACTGCTCCTTGACTGGAACAAAATGTTGTTCAAGTGGCCTCAATACTCAAGAAGGGGGGTGAATTGAGTTATAAAACTTTTGCTTGGAATACCTTTGAAATTGATTTCTATAACCAAGTTTATGAGAGTATGCAAGTGAAAGCAAGTAAAGGATGATATGGAATGCACTACAAAAGAAAATATTGCTGGGGCAATTTAGCAAACACTTGGTGTGCAGTATTTGAAGTATAACAAATTAAGCAAGTTTAAGTGTGCTCTTCTTAAACAATCAACACCAATCAATTAATATGCAGTATATGAAAGTAAAAGAGTAAGGAAGAGAAGCTTGCAAACCGATATAACGAGTTCCATCCAATCCGGTGTACGTCTCGCCTCTAAGCAACCCACTTAGAGGATTTCACTATTGAAGATTTGAGATACAAGCTTTGAGCAATTGCAGCTTCTTAGTGTCCCACACTCAAGAACTCAATCCTCACAAGCAAAGGGCAACCCACCCAATCTCACAATCTCTCAATACCCAAAGGTTGAACCCCAACCTTTGTGACCACTCAACCTAGAGTGAACAACCACTCAACCTAGAGTGAATCCCTTGTGTTTGGTGTTGTGTTTACAATCAATACACTCTCTTAATAGAGTAGATACACAAATGAAAGCTCTAACCAATTCTAACTCTCAAGATGAGAGGATATACAAATGTATTTCAAGATACAAGAAATAGGGCTTACAAGGCACAAAATAGAGCAGAGGATTTGTGGCTTCTTATTGTGTGTTTGTGCTTGTGTTCCTCTTCAATTTATAGAGCCAAAATAGCTGTTGAGGTGTGCCCTTCGTTCTTCATAGCCGTTGCACTTAGTGGAAATTTGAAGAATGGTGGAGACATGAGCTGGTTTCCCACTTAAATGTGTTTTTCCACTAGCGTAATCGATTACACCCTCGTGTTGTAATCGATTAGCTTCAAGTCAGTGAGTCACTAATCGATTATTTCAATTCTTGTAATCGATTAGCATCTGTACCTGATGCATTTAATTTGATTTTGCATCTTCCTAATCGATTAGCATGTCTTGTAATCGATTACCTTAATTCCAGTAGCTTCCTAATCAATTGAATGGCTTCCTTAATCGATTAGACATTATACCTGATACATTTAATCCCATTTTTGATGGTTGTAATCGATTAGCTTCAAGTGTATAATCGATTAGCTTAATTTTAGTGACTTTGTAATCGATTATCTTCATTCTCATAATCGATTATCTTACATCCTGATGCAGTTTCTTCCAAAACAGAAAGCTCCTAATCGATTAGCATAAGTGATCTAATCGATTAGCTTCGCTTTTACTTGGACCCTGATTCCATATCTTTGTTTTTGCACAGATTTCTTCAAGAGTGCTTGTCATTATCAAAATCTTTGAACATCCTTGAACCTGTATACATATTCAAACACATTCTCCCCCTTTTTGATGATGACAACTATGTTCATCTCTTGAGGGTTGTTAGTTTGAACAATTTTATCTCTTTGCAAAAACATCTCTGCTGCATTATCAGTTTTTCAAAAATATATTATCTATTTACCAAGTTCAAAAAGTCAGAATCATTATCACATTCAGCAGCAAATATCTTATCTCTTTTTTTATCTCTTATCTGTTATCTCTTGCTAAATCTCCCCCTATCAAAAGGAGTTTATTAATCCTATCTTTTTCAGATTTTAAACAAGAAGAACAGATATTCTTCTCCATATTTTAAACAAGAGTTAAACAAGATATGAACAGATTAACCAAGATATGAACAGATATTCTTCTCCATATTTTAAACAAGAGTTAAACAAGATATGAACAGATTAACCAAGATATGAACAGATATTCTTCTCCCCCTTTGTAATCATCAAAAATAATTCGTGCAATTTAAAGAGATAGAATATGAACTGAAACGAGATAATTTTATTGAATTGAAAACGGATGGGAATTGCATTAAGAGACAATATTCAGAATTGAAAAGATAATAACATAAGCACCCTAAACAAAAGTATGACTAAGGATCTAATTATCCGGATTGAAAAAGCGAATTTCAGCAATTTGGTGAGACAGCTCTTCATAGCGCTGTTGTATCATCTCAAAGTGTTGCTGCTCGGTCATTGAAAACTCTTGAAGAGAGTTTTCAAGGCGATCGAAGCGGCGGTCAAGATGGGCGTAAAGAGATGTAAATGGGTCAGCTTGGGGTGCAGATGAATAGGCTGATGGTGTAGCTTGTGGTTGAGGAGGAGGAGGAGCGGGTTCTTCTTTGGCAGGAGCTTCGAAGGGAATGTTGGCATCAATGCCCTCCATTCGTGAGTACCATGCTCCATTCATGAAAACGAGACCCATTTTGGTGAGGTGATGGGTGCCAATGCAAGCTCTAGGAGGCACTTTTTCAGAGAGTTCTCCGGCCAAATCAACTCCACAATATTTAAAAATTTTAGTGAGGAGGATGCCATAGGGGAGTTTTTGCTGGTCCTTCGCATGGCGCATATGGAATTTGACCAACTGAACCCAGTTGATCTCCTTAGAGTTCAGCATGGCCCACATCAAGAGGACATCATCCTCTTCAACCAAAGCATAGTTCCCACCACGAGGAACTATCATTTTGACTAAGAAGAAGTGAAGCAGACGGTTGTTCATGGTCAAATGTCCTACCAGTTTGTGGTTGCTCCTAGGGCGGTCAGCTTTCCACAAGGATTGACGAGCAATTAGAGCATTGAAGCCCCATTCGTCTTCCAGTTCTCCTCCATCAAAATCAGCATTGTTGAGAGGTAGCTGGGAGATTTCCGCAAATTGAGCATTGGTAAGTTTGATGGTTGCGTTCTTCACTTTGGATTCAACCATCCCATTGACAAGTCGGAGGTTGCAGTAGAATACCCTCATGAGTTCAGGATAGTACTCTTCTTCTTTGAGGGAGAGGAAGGGAAAGAGGTTGTAGTGGTGAAGGCTTTGGGTGAAGGTTAGGCTGGGGTTATTGAAGGTGTCGGCAATTGTGAAGTGAGGAGTCATTATCTCCTTTTCAGAAAAGTTTTTCACAAAATTTTGAAGATCTCTAGGGGAAGAGAAGAACCTTGAGAAGTCAAGGGGGTTATGGGCCTGAGCCATAGAGGATCGTGCTCTCTTAGCAGTGCGGGATGTAGACATGGTGAAGAATGCAAAGAAGAAGATGAAGAGAGAAGAGTGCTTGAGAGTTTTGGAGAGGTTTGAGAGGAAGGAGGTAGTGTGAGATGAGAAGGTGAAGGGAGGGATATTTATAGGTGAGAATTAGGTTTAGGAAGGAGGAAAGTGGGTTTAGAAAGGAGTGAAGGGAGTTAAGAGAGAGAGTGCTTCGAGTATACCTTGGAAGTTGCAATTTGACTCTTCAGAACCGAGGCTAATCGATTACGAGGCAGGGGTAATCGATTAGATCGCTGTTTCTGGGAATCCCAAACATTTCTTGCAGAGCGTAATCGATTATCGCCTTTGACTAATCGATTAGATAAGAAACAGAAACGTCCTAATCGATTGGAACAGGATGGTAATCGATTATGGAGAAGAGGAAACGTTTTGTACCTGAAACAGAGGCTGAGTAATCGATTGTGGGTCAAGGGTAATCGATTAGCTTATAAACAGAATCAGTGTAATCGATTAGGGGATGGGACTAATCGATTATGAGGGAAACAGAAGCATAGTAATCGATTGTGAGGAGGAATGTAATCGATTATTGATTCAAAAAACTTCAAGTTTTTCATACAGCAAAGTTTCAAACATGAAATGTAACATATACCATTCATCATGCCATACAACATAGTTCTTATCAAAATATTCCATTATTCAAACACAATTTGACATATCAAGAATGCCTAATTCTCTTCTAATGTGAATGAATTGTTCTCTAGCCAAGGGTTTTGTGAAAATATCAGCTAGTTGCCTAGAAGTTTCAACATGTTCAAGTACACAATCCCCTTTTAACACATGATCTCTAATAAAGTGATGCCTAATCTCAATGTGTTTGGTTCTAGAGTGCATTACTGGATTCTTTGAGATGTTAATGGCACTAGTATTATCACATTTGATGGGTACTTTGTTTAAAACAATGCCAAAATCAAGAAGTTGTTGTCTCATCCAAAGAATTTGAGCACAACAACTACCGGCGGCTACATATTCTGCCTCAGCCGTCGATAATGCAACACTTGCTTGCTTCTTGCTATGCCAAGAAACAAGGGAGCTACCAAGTAAATGACATGTGCCACTAGTGCTTTTTCTATCAAGTTTACAGCCAGCAAAGTCAGAGTCAGAATATCCTAAAAGATTACATTCAACGCCTTTGGGATACCACAAACCAACATTTTGAGTTCCCACAAGATATTTCAAAATTCTTTTTACGGCAGTTAAATGTGATTCTTTAGGACATGCTTGATATCTAGCACACATGCATACCGCAAACATAATATCGGGCCTACTAGCGGTTAAATATAGTAAGGATCCAATCATACCTTAATATTTGGTTATTTCAATGTCCCTACCCTTTTCGTCTTTGTCTAGATAGCAGGATGTGCTCATGGGTGTAGCTATCTCATTTGCCTTGTCCATTCCAAACCTTTTAAGTAGTTCCTTACAGTACTTAGTTTGGCTAATGAACGTTCCATCAATGGCTTGTTTTATTTGTAGTCCAAGGAAGAAGGTGAGTTCTCCCATCAAGGACATTTCAAACTCATTCTGCATAATCTTGGCAAACTCTTGACAAAGATTTTCATTAGTAGCACCAAATATTATGTCATCAACATAAATTTGTACCAAAAGAATGTCATTATTTTTGCGTTTTATAAACAATGTAGTATCAACCTTTCCTCTTTCAAAGTTGTGTTCTAAAAGGAATTTACTTAGTCTTTCATACCAAGCTCTTGGGGCTTGTTTCAAACCATATAAAGCTTTTCTCAATTTAAAGACATGGTTTGGAAATTTATGATTTTCAAAACCGGGAGGTTGATCTACATAAACTTCTTCTTGAATGAAGCCGTTTAAAAACGCACTTTTGACATCCATTTGATAAAGTTTGAAATCCATACAACATGCAAAAGCTAGCAATAACCTAATGGCTTCTAACTTAGCTACGGGAGCATACGTTTCTTCATAATCTATTCCCTCTTCTTGATTGTATCCCTTTGCAACTAGTCTAGCTTTGTTTCTTGTTATTATACCATTTTTATCTAGCTTATTTCTAAAAACCCATTTGGTGCCTATTATTAGATGGTCATTGGGTCTTGGCACAAGTTCCCAAACTTCATTTCTTTCAAATTGGTTTAACTCTTCTTGCATGGCCAACATCCAATGCTCATCAATAATGGCTTCATCAATATTTTTGGGTTCAATTTGGGATACAAAAGCCAAGTGATTGCATGCATTTCTAATGGCGTTTCGAGTACTTACCCCTTTGGTTATTTCTCCAATGATTTTGTCCAAGGGGTGATCCTTCAAGGTTACCCAATCTTGTTGTCTCTCAATTTGTGTTGCACCTCCATCATTGTTGACTTCTTCTTTGTCTTCCAAGTTCATTTCTTGGAAAGTACCTACAAGATCATCAACATCTTCCTTTCTCGGAGGGTTATGGCTATTTTCATCAAACTTAACATGAATAGATTCTTCAATAGTATTTGTTTGTTTGTTGAAAATTCTATAAGATTTACTTGATTGTGAATATCCTAGGAATATTGCCTCATCAGATTTTGCATCAAACTTTCCTAGATTATCCTTTCCATTGTTGAGCACAAAACACTTACATCCAAAAATATGAAAGTATGCAATGTTGGGTTTTCTACCCTTGTAAAGCTCATAGGGAGTTTTCTTTAAAATAGGCCTTATTAAACATCTATTCATAACATAACATGCGGTGTTTACCGCGTTGGCCCAAAAGTGTTTTGCAATATTGTTTTCATTTAGCATGGTTCTAGCAAGCTCCACTAAAGATCTATTTTTCCTTTCAACCACTCCATTTTGTTGTGGAGTTCTAGGAGCTGAAAAATTGTGATTGATACCATGTTTTTCGCAAAACTTTTCGAAAGATTGATTTTCAAACTCTCCCCCATGATCGGTTCTAATGGATGCAATTTTTGAGTTTTGCTCATTTTGGATAATCTTTGCAAGTTTCTTGAATGCATGATATGCTTCATTTTTATGAGCAAGAAACAATGTCCATGTATATCTAGAATAGTCATCTACTATAACTAGACCATAGTAATTTCCTCCAAAGCTTTTGATTTTGGATGGTCCAAATAAATCCATGTGCAAAAGTTGTAAAGGCCTTTGAGTAGAAACAATGTTTTTGGATTAAAAGGATTTTGGGGAACTGCCCGTTGATTGAAAGAGGAGATACTTGGGGTGATGCCCCAGTTTGAGGTGATTGAAGGTTGGTGAACTACCCCTTAAAGGAATATAATGAGATACTCCAATTAGAATATGATTGAAAGAACCTTGAGGTACCGCCCCTTGATCGAGAAATAAATCTGGGGTGATGCCCCAGTTTGACATAACTGAATTTTGGGATACTGTCCCTAGACTAGAAGAGAAATCCGAGGAGATGCCCCAGTATGGAAAGAGTGAAAGTCTTAAGAGTACTGTCCCTTGACTGAAACAGAAATCTGGGGAGATGCCCCAGTTTAAACTATTTTGAAATTCAGGGTCCCAGTTCAAGCTGTATCAAAAATTTGGGGTATTGCCCCTTGGTTAAGAGAGAAATCTGGGGTCCATCAGGGATGTATGGCAGGCTTACCAAAAAAGAGGAATATGGGTGGGGGTGCCCCAGTTTGAGTTGCCCGAGAAGTGTAGTTCACTGGGGAAGGATTCGGTGATTCAGGGCACCGCCTTTTCGATTGAGAATGGATTTGGGGTGACGCCCCAGTTTTTTTTTGAAAGATTGAAGAATCAAGGGGTACCGCCCTTTGTCTGAGTGAAGGATCTGGGGTGATGCCCCAGTTATTGGAAAGATTGGAAGATTTAGGAGTACTACCCCTAAACTGGGAGAAGGGTCTGGGGTGATGCCCCAATTATTGGAAAAAGTGAAGATTTAGGGGTACTACCCCTAGGATGGGAGAAGGATCTGGGGTCATGCCCCAGTTATGGGAATGGGAAGATTTAAGGGTAATACCCCTAGGCTGGGAGAAGGATAGAAACGGGGAAACGTCTCTTGACTGGGACAGGAGAAATGTCGGGGAGATACCCCAATTTGAGTTATTTGGTGATCATGGATACCGTTCCTTAACAGAGAGAGACCTGGGATGATGCCCTAGTTCGAACCCTCTACTTCTTGAAATTCAGGGCGTTGCCCCTTGGCCGACAGAAGGCCGGGAAGTGATGCTCTAGAGGAACGATAGACTTGGAGATAAAATCCCAGGTTTGAAAGAATTGGGGTTGACAGGACATCTCGTCCAAATTAACCCATACTTGGTCGTCGCCTAGGAACGGGATTCACCTGACTGTTGAGATCCCCATTCTTGGTTGATTTTTGGAAATGCAACCTCTAACATGCCTCATAAACGAGACAGAAACCTTAAGAAGATACCGGCTACGACTATGAGGTATTGATGGAAACCTCAAAGCACAATGAAAACTTAGAAAGGCGTCATGTTCAGCCATAGAAAGGTATTTTGTCCAATGATTTGGGTGGGCTATGAGAAGGATACCCAAGGAGAACCGGTTTCAATGAGTGAAGATGAGAGTGAGCCTTAGAGACTAATGGATAAACTTTGGAAAGTGCTAGTCTTGGCGGTTGAGACTTGACACATCTACTTGTCATGACATCCTACAAGAAAGGTAAGTGGTGCAAAACAAATTGGAACTTAAAGAGACCTCCTGCAAAGTCACAAACCTTAGAGATTCAAAGTGACCCATGACTGAAACAGAGCAGATGAAGCATCCCAAGCTTTGGAAATATGTGAGGCCCAGTCTTCATAACGATTGCTTAAGGTGAGAACAAGTAACAGCAATATCTTGTCCTCACGATTTTAAACTTTCATTACCTTTTCAATTTTATATGTTAAGGAAACAAACATGTCTTACAAATCAGGGAAAATCTCAATACGAACACGTACCAAAGAGGTGAGATTGTATTTGTAAGTTGAGTGGAGGGTGGGAAAAGGGGGACCAGAGAAGTAAGTGAAGTTGCATAGGAAATATGATAATTGGGTAGAATAGGAACGATTTCATAAATCCTCTAGTGAACTGTTGAGAACAAGGTGTATCTCAATCCCACATCATGACTTTGAATTCACCATTTGACCATGCCTTTGAAAAAGGTAGTCGGACTACGGTCCTTATGCCTTAACTTGGAATCAGACCATTCCCATAAGAATCTTTAAATTATTCTGCCAAAATCTTGATCCCAATTTATCGCCTGAGCTGCCTATTTAGGTTTTCAGCCTATCAGATTGCTCTAACTTTTGCCTAAGCTACCTTTTCAGGTTTTCAACCTAGCGAGCTTTTCTTTTCTTGTGACGTCTTCCACCCTTTTTCTTTTTTTTTTCAAGGTTGCGCCCTTCACAACAAAGGTTCAATCTGATTCGACAATGAGCTTTTCTTGATTTAGTCTCGGCCCGTGGGGGAATGGATGTTATTTCAAATAGGAAAGTTTTCTCCAACACCATGTATCCAAGGAAAAAGGAATGAGCCCTTTTCCGGCACCAATGAGGGGACTTGTTCCAAGTCTTTGTCTTTTTGTTTACTCTTTCATCTCTTTCTGTTATTTTTTTTTTGAATGTTTCCTTTTTTTGTTTTTTTTTTGTTTGAATGTCCCCCTTGGTACCTTTGTCATGGTCTAGCTATTTTATTTACTCTCAGCCAATGTGGCAAAGAACTATGATATTAATGGTATCACAGTAGACCATTCCCTTGGTTACACTGGTAGGGGAATAGTTATACTCCCTTAGGGTTGGCGTGTTGATTGCGACACAGATGAAACATTGTTTTTGTCGCGTTCTTAGCTTGATAACATTTATGCCCCTATGTGGAAAAGTGATAATTTGATCTATGAATCAGCTCGCCCTAATTGGTATATGCGTAGGGCACCAACCTTGACCTCTTTTTTTTGTTTTTTTTTTTGGTTTTTTTGGTTTTTTTTGTTTTTTTTGGCAGAGTATTTCTTGACCATATTTACATTTATGGGTCTTAGCAAGCCTTTGTTATCCATATTGGTCAATACTAATATTCCTTTGAAGGGTAAATACTCCATTAAGAGGTCTGGCATTATCTTTATTCATGTAGACTGTATGTCACTACCATCATACTATAACATCTTCTAAGGCTACTCAATTGATTTTCCAGTTGTCACTAGTGGAAAAAATGGATATAACAACGGGGATATATTCACGGGTAGAAGAGGATCAGTGATAAAAACATGCGCGGTGGCATTTTTGAAATTATAAGGTGAACGTTATAATCAGAGAAAACTATATATCCACGGTTAACATCATAACCGTGAATGTATCCATCAATATATATTCACGGTTGATAAGTCAACCGTGGATATATAGTAATATCGACGGTTGTGTGCACAACCGTGAATATATATTGATGGATACATTCACGGTTATGATGTTAACCGTGGATATATATAGATGTCAATATTCACGGATGTATTTCCAACCGTGGATATATTGTTCAGGTTTTAGGGTTTAATCACTGGGTACTGTATGTCCACGGTTGTTTCTATAACTGTGAATATAAATTTAATATTTATCCACGGTTGGGATAGTAACCGTGGATATATAGTTAACATTTATCCACGGTTGTTTGTTAAACCGTGAATATATGTGTAATATATTCACGGTTTCAAGGGGAACCGTGAATATACATCCTTTCTGAAACTTCAAAAGCCGCGCCTTTCATTCTTTTTTCACTTTCTCTTCTTCTTCGCGCTGGTTATCGTCTTCTTCCTTGAGTTTGTTCTTTGCTGTTCGTGTTCACTCGCTTCTTCCTTCTTTCGTTCGTGTCATCTTCGCACTATTTTCAAGTAAGTGCTCCATTACCCTACTTCTTCGCTCACTGCTGGTGTACTTCGTTATTATGCTCTGCCTTGTTTGTGGAACCTATTTCATTGTCTCTGTCTCTATGTTGTACTAGTGATTAAGTTTGGTTAAGCTTGTTTTATTGTGCCAACATTTCATTGTCTCTGTCTCTATGTTGTGAAACTGTTGAGTTAAGTTGTAAACTCCTACCAGTTTATAATGCCTAGAATCGAGTGGACATTTGGGTATATGTTTTTTTAATAAACTAGAATAAACTTGGTAAACTGTTGCACAGTGCCCTGTATAGTTAAACTTGGTAAACTGTAATCGGCAATTGACACTTGCTAGTAATCCCCTGTATAGTCAAATTTTCTGTTTAGTTTTTACTTTTTAATCTTTGGTTGATTCTATGGTTTAGAAGGGATAACATTTGAAAGATTATTTTATAGGACCAAGAAACTGAAATGGATGGCTACAATCTCTTTGCTGTTTTGTTTTGGTATCAGTAATAAAATTCAGGCTCTCCTCCAAAATAAAAATTCATGTTCTTTAAAATCTAGAATTAATTCCTACTTAGAATCTGAACTTAGTTAGACTCAATGCATCTATGTTAAAATAGCTAAAGTTGTTAAAATCTTCCCATTCTAATAACTCTACCATTTTTAACTGATTTTTTGTTTGACCATTTTTTAAACCAAACTAACAATGTTTTAACAACTTTTTTAATGATCTAAGCTTCGACCAAAAAAAAATATGATCTAAGTTAGATATATCATAAAAGATTTCATTGTAAGTTAGATATATCATATTCTCCATTAGAATAACCAAAGTCATTACCATCAAGTTTTTAATGTTACCTCACACATGATCTATACAATTTAATGTTACATTCTGAATACACAGGGCCTAATAAGGTTCAAGTTAGATATTTTTAAATGGAAAATTTTCACTTCATCATTGTTATTGCTGTTATTGTTGGTTGCTCGTATATAATGTTATTGCTGTTATTGTTGGTTGCTCGTATATAATGTTATTTTTGTCTATTGCATGCATGTGGTTTTCAATCTTGCAAACTCATAGGCTCATACTAGTTAACTAGTTAACTAGTATGAAAGTTGTTGTGCATATGAGTGAACCGTAGTTCCCCGTTTGAGATTCGACACAAATGGTCATTAAATCAATTAATGTCATCGTTTGTGTTGAATCTTGAATTGTCCGTTTGGACAGTTTGGGATGAACAATTATTTTTTATACGTCATTGTTAGTATGTACAAGTTAGGAGTTATTTTAAAATTTGATAAAATTTCGGTAACTTGTATTTTGTGTTGTTCTCTGGGTGCATATTTGGTTGTGGTTGAATTTGATTTGACCACTCTCATTTTATGTACTTAGAGACCAATGCGAAATGCTGCCGAAATTTCATCAAATTTTAAAATAAGTCCTAACCTGTATATATGAATGACGTATAAAAATAATTGTCATGCTGAATGGGTATAGGACCACCACCTTTGTATAAAAAGTGAGGTTGATCATAGCACCTTGTAAACAGTTGGTATGGATCGGAGTTGGATTTCTGCGTCACGCCTAAGTCTGGAGTACGAGGGGGGAGTTGAATCATTTATAGAATTCGTAGCGAGGAATGCAGTGGGGGTGAATGGAAAGTATTTTTGCCCTTGTGTTAAATGCTTCAACCTGCGTCGGGTAGACTTGGAAGAGGTGCGAGAACATCTACTGTGTGACGGTTTTCTACGTAGTTATACGCGTTGGATATGGCATGGTGAAGATGTGGTGGTGCCAAGTAACAGCTCTCAGACTAAAAATCGAAGCTCGATGCATGACAACGATGTCGACATGGATGACCGACTCGAGGATATGATCCGTGATGTAGGGGTAGAAGGTTTTAAGAAAGCTCATGTATATACAACTCTGTGTCAGGACTCTGAGCAGCCGTTGTATCCAAACTGCGTCAATTTGACGAGGTTATCAGCTGTTTTGCGGTTGTTTAATTTGAAGGCCATAAACGGGTGGACGGATAAAAGTTTCACTGACTTACTGAAGTTGTTGAAAGAAATGCTCCCAGCTGGAAACACCTTGCCGAAAAGTAACTATGAGGCCAAAAAGGTGTTGTGTCCTATGGGTTTGGAGTATGAGAAAATACATGCATGCCCAAATGATTGTGTATTATTCCGGGGTGAATTAGAAATGCTGCATCGATGTCCTAGATGTGGGGTGTCACGGTATAAGAAGAAAGAGGCGGATTCTGATGAGGTATGCACTAAAGGGTCTCCTGCAAAGGTGTTGTGGTATCTACCTATAGTTCCAAGACTAAAGCGTCTGTTTGCCAATGCAGATGATGCAAAACTTATGAGATGGCATGCTGATGAGAGGGTTGTTGATGGACTACTTAGGCATCCGGCCGATGGGTCGCAATGGAAGAAAATGGATAGGATTTTTCCAGAGTTTGCCAATGAACCAAGAAATGTTAGGCTTGCACTAGCCACAGACGGCATGAACCCGTTTGGTAACCTGAGCACAACCCATAGTTCGTGGCCTGTTTTGTTGTTTGTTTACAACTTGCCGCCATGGTTGTGCATGAAGCGAAAAACTGCAGGGCTCACTGGACGCTTCTGGTGATCTGTCCGAAGGACTATCTTGCTTTGTACTTTGATAGTTTGCACAAAACAGCTCCACAAGACCTGAGAGATATAGTAGACCGGTAAGTTCATCCCTAAACAATAACCACAAATTCAATTACATCATTTTTAGAACTATACAATTCTAACTTATCTTGTGTTTTGTTTGACGCAGGGCGGTGGTTGGATACAATGTACTGATTGGAAACAAGCACAAAGGAAGAACAGTTGTATGGGTGTACCCAAAAGTAAGTCAATCGTATTCATTCAAATCTTCAGTACATGTTTTTTAAGTTCCGAATTCACTTATTCCATACTATATGTCCATTGTAGTCTTACAGGCAGAAGGGTACCTTTGAGTGTGGCTATTTCGTCATGCACACTATGCTGACCAATGTCCAACATCATTTAGTAGATGGATGGACAGAGGTAATTCTCATCACCGTGTCAATTTCTCCAATTTCATCAATTTCATGTAATAAATAAAGCTTTTGTTCTAATTGTTTTGTGCATTGTTTGCAGCACTTTAATGACCGGTCATATTTCCCAAAGGAACTTGTGGATGATGTTAGAAGGCAATGGGCCTCACACTTCCATGAACTTAGGCAAAGCTAGATATAGGATATTTATTCTTTTATATATGTATGTAGTAGGATTTAGGGTTTACTTTTATTAGATTACATTCAACTTAATTGTATATACTTTTATTTTTTAGGTTGTTATGAATTGATATAGAAAATAAATTGTTATATATATATATACATACGATTCTTTCGGCATAGTGTTTCTGTGGCATACTGTATACTGTACTGGCTTGTCTGAATGCAGGGTTGGGCAACGATAAAACAGAGTGCATATTAAAAAAAAAAACCTCAGCATTTATTCACGGTTATGGCAACAACCGTGAATAAAGACAAGATTTTTCCACGGTTACTACCTTAACCGTGGATATAGATACATTTTTATCCACGGTTGTCCATCACAACCGTGAATATAAGTAGTCTGTAACTGAAACTAAACCGTACTTATATTCACGGTTATGATGGGCAACTGTGGATATAGATACATTTTATCCACGGTTGTCCATCATAACCGTGAATATAAGTATGGTTTAGTTTCAGTTATAATCTACTTATATTCACGGTTTTGATGGACAACCGTGGATAAAATGTATCTATATCCACGGTTATTCTCGATAACCGTGAATATAAATAGTAAGTTATGTTCACAGTTGTTCTTAACCGTGGTTAGATGTGATTTATTACCACGGTTGTTAACCGTGGTTAAAGACCATCATCTACTACCACGGCTTCAACAACCACGGTTCTTTAACCGTGAATAAAGGCCTTTTTTAACCGTGATTATATCTTTTTTTCCACTAGTGTGTTTATGAATCTTTTTCACTCTGGGTGTTGACCTTGTTGAGCGCTTTGGGATAAAACTAGAAACATCCTGGTTAATTCGGCCAAGGAACTTTTGTCTTTGCTACCCTCTTCGTCAGCGTGATCAAACAAGCGGTCAGAGTCATGACATAGGATTACGATCTTATTGTTCTCAGAAGGATTATTTTTGGATGAATGTTTTTTAGTGTATGATAGAAAGAGGAAATCAAAAGAGAACCAATGGATAAAGGGAATGTCAAAACCAATAAAGGAAGCAAAGGGAAAAATTTTGAAATTTGATACGCATTTATTGAGAAAACCCTGGAATGATAAAAATATGTTTTTGCCCTTATTACATAAAATATCTCAACGCCTTAGGCATAACGTTTGGGTTGGAAAGTCATGAAAATTTAAAGTCGTAAAGAGCTAGGTGGTCTCTTGGTCACGAACTTCTCCACTTGGCGTGCAAATCAGAGAGCTTGCATCCTCTCCATGCCTTCAGTCCCTCCTTATCATATTGATCCCAGAATTCTCATGATTATACCTGGGGTTTATGATTATATTGGGACTCCCTTCCTGGAAATCTAGCCACTTGGCTTTAATCAGATCCCTTACTTTGAATTTTAAGGCATAACAATCCTCAGTAGAGTGCCCTGGGGCTCCAGCATGGTAATCACATCGGGTATTAGGATTATAACCTTTGGGGTAGAGGAAACATTGGTTTCAATGGACAGGGTACTGCAAGGGAATTACGGATAAGGTAGGGCAAAAGTTCCGTGTAGGTTATGGGAATGGGGTCGAACCGGACCGGCGTTCGACTATCAGTGGGTTTTATTGGGCTTTGGTCTGGATTAGGTGGCTGAGTCTGCCCTAGCAGGGAACAGTAAGGTTGTGGAAAAGAGGGCTTAATAGTAGGTGAATGAGAATGGGAAGATGTTTGAGGGATATATAGTCGAAAGTAGGGTTGGAATGGGAAAAGATTGGAGTCCTGGTCAGGGGTGATGGCGGCCATGTAAGGTGTAGGGAGATTGGCAGGTTGAAAGGGAGTATGAGTCATTAGCATGGGTTGGGCCCTTTTTTGATTATAGGAAGTGGAATTAGCATTTCCTTTTCTTTTCCCCTTATCTCCCGATGCAGACATTCTTGTGATAGGTGCCTCAGGCGACTGGGAGGATTGTGAAATATAGGGGTCCATTGTTTTCAAATCATGATCCTCTTGTTGGTTATGGAACGGGGAAGAGTATTCTGAGGGTATTGCATAAGGCAGGTTATTGTTTGAGCCTATGAAGGCGTGTTGTGGTGCATAAGACATGCCATAGGTTGGATGAGGGTCAATGATGGGATCGGTCCTATTGATAGTGATGGGAGATGTCATGGAAGAGGGAATTTGCATTTTTGTCAGACCACGAGGATGGAGAGGGGTGGTTGGTAAATGTTGGTCATTCTTGACACCCGCAGAGGGCTTCTCCTCTATGATCTTTTTTCCTAAAAGTCTGGTCATCTCTGCCACTTGTTCCTTTAGCTGTTTAACTTCACTCTTGAGGTTTCAATTTCTTACTCTCTTTCAGCCATGAGTCTCCTTTGAAAGTCTAGTAAGAGTGTCTTTCGGTATCGTTGGAAGAAAAACAAGAAATGTCAGGTGAAAATAGAAGGAAGGAGAATGTCGTGGAAAGCAATTACAGGCTTCGACGAGTATCCTTTGACTATTCCTTAGAACTTATTATTCAAAAGTACTAGGTATGGTAAACATGGAAATTAATATGGGATAATTGTGAAGACAGAAGAAATCTTTCATCCTGAGGCGGAAGCCCCAAGCTCAAACATTTTCTTCGGGCAACTACAGCCCTTATTTCTTAAGTTTAATCCCATGTTAATTTCTATAGATACTCAAAGGGTATTCGTTAAGCTCTGAATAGCCTTCCACGAAAATGAGGATAAAGAGAAGAAATTAGTTAATGTCATGTTTTGGAACCGGTACTTCCCCATTGATTTAACATAAAGCAATTTTTCTTGGGGAAACAACGATTACCAAGGGTCCAAGTCGCAATAGTCATAAATTTTTTAATCGTCATCAACGCCCCTGCTGGAGCAGAAATAAAGTTATATTTTTTTGATTTTTTGACGATTAGGAAAATCTATGACTCAGGACTCAGAGGTACAAGACCAAAAGAGGATTATCTATTCACCCGAAGAATACTGTGTGTTTCAAAATGAGTCATTATTTCAAAAACTCAGTAAATCTGCGGGTGGTAGATAATTCATTTTTTTGGATAAAAGGGAAAGCAAAAATGATGTAAGGTAAAGTAAAGTTTGCCCTTTTGTGGCCTAGGTCGGGTTTTGTTGAAAGTCTTTTCTAGACCCTATGGCTTGTCTAAAAGTGACTCTCTACACCGGGTGGTTTCCACTAGACATCTAGAAGGTCACCAGAGCCAAGATCCTAACCATGACAGGGACGCAAACAGTGGGGAATCCACTAGGTGCGTATATCATGAGAGGTCGAACTCTGGTTGAGGTTCTCACGAACACCGGATAGGAAGTACATCCCATACGATTCCGTTACCAACCTCTCCTAACTTAAGTTGCATTTGGGGCCCGGGTATAGGGCGCCACTCATAGATGTGTGCAAATAATTGTGAGTGTAGTATGTGGAAGGGCAGTCCATACCTTTTACCGTACCCCATTCTGCACAAAGAACAAACACAGAACAAATATACAAAGTCGTCTACCCTAGGGTTCAATGATTGCAGAAAAGTAACATGGTCTTCTACCCTAGGGTTCAACAAACATGCAAAACATAGACAACGAAACAAATAACAAGATACAATTAAAACAAGAACAAACATTCACAACAATTAACAGAAAATAAAACAAGGGGAAGAAATCCGAGATAGCAACGGCTATATAAAAAGAACATGCGCTTTCAATCAAACTGGCCTGACTCCCTTAAGTGTCCCCAGTGGAGTCGCCATCTGTCGCAACCTGGATAGCGACGGCGCGGCCGACCCTCAAAATGATTTTTGTTCCGAAAAGAAAAACAGGGAGTCGCCACCAACGTTTTTATCCATAGGAAAAACATTGGAAAAAAACTAAGTTCAGTGAAAGCACTGGTAGAAATTGTGAGATTCAAGTTCGGGAGTCGGTTACGAGTGGGAAGGTATTAGCACCCTACATCGCCTGTCAAAAACAGTACCAAGATTGAAAACGCGCAACATAAATAACCTTACAAAAGATGTTTTATTTCTTCCCTTTTATTGTTGTACTTTGCATAAAAATAGAAGGAAATGGAAGGAACAAACTGAACAAACATGGAGTATAGGTCAACAGGACGTCGCGTCCAAGTTAACCTCGACTTTGGTATAAAACATAGAAAGGGAGGAATACTAACAAGACGTTGCGTCTAAATTAGTCATCCTTTAATCACATATGGGGTTAGAAATGGGAAGGGAATAAATGGGACGTCTCGTCCCAAGTATCCCGTTCTTTATGGGAAAATCAACAAGACGTCACGTCTAAATTGATTTTCATGGAATTTAATCAAGACACGGGGTCAAAGATGGAAAGGGGATAAGAGGGACGTCTCGTCCTAAGTATCCCGTTCTTTATGGGAAAATCAACAAGACGTCACGTCTAAATTGATTTTCATGGGCTTGATAAAAGGGCGGTTACAAAGGAAACATAAAGAAAATAAAATAGGAATGAAATGGGAAAGGTGGGGATAAAAAAAGAGATGGGCCCGACAGGATTTAAAGTCCTACTCCTCCGTATTCTTGAGTTACCAAGAAATCAGGGTTACGTAGTTCTTTGGTGATGTTTTTTTTTAGGAAGAGGCTAAAAGATTAGTGGTGGATGATGTTTTTTTTGACTAGTCTGAACGTGAAACACTTGTTTTTTTTGTTATTTATTTATTACGAACCTAGGAAGGGGTAAAAAAGAAAAGAAAAGAAAATAACAGAAATTTATTTAAGTGGAAAAATGGAAAACCGAGTAAAAAATGGAAAAATCGAGTGAAAAATAGAATACCGAGTGAAAAATTAAATACCAAGTGAAAAGTGGAATACCGAGTGAAAAAGTGGATTACCGAGTGAAAAGTGGAATACCGAGTGATGGAGTAAGAGACTGAAGAGGGGGTCAGAAACTGACTGAAGGTGTTTAGAGGAAAAGAGAAGGGTGCTGGACGGTGTTAGAGGAGAGAGGACAGTGAGGTTTTGTGGAGGATGACTGGATAGTATGGGATTTGGGAAGTGTTGGGACAGTATGGAATTGGTGTAGGCCTGGACACTGTGGGGAGTATGGTTTTGGATCAGTGCAGTTAAGAGGATGTTGGCAGAAGACTGAACAATACTGATGCTTTTGTTTCCAAGAAAAGATAAGTGTGTTGGGGATGGGTTCTTCAAGCTTAAGATTCCCAAGTGAATTTTTTGCCAGAGGTTCCTCCCTCCCAATTCCAGCCTCCCTGTGCCTCTTCAGCTGAGGCATTTATAGAGGCTTTAGGATATGGGGAGAGTGCTTGGACAGCACAACCTTCCATTCAAAGTGGAGGCAGCCTGGCCACTAACAGAGAGTTGGGGACAGCGGCTGGTGGAGAATTTTTAATTTCTCCACTTCCGCCCCCTCCGGTCTGCCACTCCCAGGATTCGAGGATCCACTTCGGCAGTGGGAATCCAAGTCAGCCTGGTGGAAATATGGAGTCAGTATTTCCCTTCTGACTCGGTTTGGCACCCCAGTCGGTATACTGCCACAGTGGGAAATAATCCGAGTGGAAAAGTGCTGAACGAGTGAAAGCTTGCTCGGTGTTTCTTTTCTGGTAGGCGTTGAGGTACTGACTGAAGAGTTGCTGTTGGTGTGATTTATGGATGAGAAAAGCAATTCTGTTTGGAACACACAACCAGAACTGAGTGAAAGTGACCCGGAACTGACTGAAGAGCCTCGGAATTGACTAAGGAGTGGCTCGGAACTGCCTGAAGGGTGACTCGGTACTGACTGAAGGGTGATGAGTCGGAACTGACTGAAGAGGGATGACTCGAAACTCACTGAAGGGTGATGACTCGGAATTGGTTTGAAAAGGGATGACTCGGAATTGGTTGAAGAGGGATGACTCAGAATTGGTTTGAAGAGAGATGACTCAGAATTAGTTTGAAGAGGGATGACTCAGAATTGGTTTGAAGAGGGATGACTCAGAATTGGTTTGAAGAGGGATGATTTGGAATTGGTTTGAAGAGGGATGATTCGGAATTGGTTTGAAAAGGGATGACTTGGAATTGGTTTGAACAGGGATGACTTGGAATTGGTTGAAGAGGGATGACTTGGAATTGGTTGAAGAGGGATGACTCAGAACCGGCTAAAGGGTGATGACTCAGAATGGGTTGAAGAGGGATGACTCGGAACAAGCTAAAGGGTGATGACTCAGAATTGGTTGAAGAGGGATGACTCGGAACTCACTAAAGGGTGACGACTCGGAATTGGTTGAAATGGTGGCTCGGAAGTGGTTTAAGTATGGCTCGATACTGACTGAAAAGTCTGCACTCGGTCCTGACTAAAAATTGGCTCAATCACTATTGACTGACGAGTAAGTGACTTGGAATTGGTGCAAATGATTCAATCAGTCCTGACTGAAGGATGACTCAGCATTGGTGCAAATAATTCAATCGGCCCTGATTGAAGGATGACTCGGCCTTGGTGCAAATAATTCAATCAGCCTTCCTGATTGATTCAGTCAGGATGTCTTTTTAATTGACTCAATCGACATTTCAGAAATATTCTACTCGGCCGTTGTGGTTTGAGGGGATGAGTGAAGAGGGACTCAGTACCGTTTGAAGTGTGGCTCGGAATCTGGCTGAAGAGGACTCAGAAGAAATTCAAATGATTCAATCGACCTTCCTGATTGATTCAGTCAGGAATGTCTTTTTAATTGACTCAATCGGTATTTCAGAAATATTCTAGTCGGCCGTTGTGTTTTGAGGGGATGAGTGAAGAGGGACTCAGTACCGTTTGAAGTGTGGCTCGAAATCTGGCTGAAGAGGACTCGGAAGAAATTCAAATGATTCAATCGGCACTAATTGAAACGATCCAATCGACACTGATTGAAATATTCCAATCGACATTTCCTGAAATTTTCACTCGGCTATTTCTCTAGGATTAAATTACTCGGAAAAACTTGTTCGGATTTCCTTGGGAGTCATTCGGTAGACACTTTCTTCAATCGGAAATCCGACTGGCTTTTCACTCAGAATTTCCTTCAGTCATCAACCATTCCTTCCATTTGAAAATCTGACCATTACTTCTTTTCCAATCAGAAATGGCAATCATCAATTGGAGGGGCTTTACTCAGCAGCACTCGGTCTCTCTGCATGCATCAGTCTTCACTCAGAATCATTCCATATGGGCATCAATCCACTCAGATATCTAGGAGTCATCCTTATTTTTACTCGGTTACCGACAGGTCAGAACCACTCTTTCTTTGACTTCACATTGACAGTCGTGAAGTAAGTTTCACTCGGATTGAATCACAATGATTCACTCAGAATGTTGTCAACCGGTTTGGAAATAAGCTTCAACCCACTCGGATTCATACTTCAATCATGATGTGCTCGGATGTTGGAATTGTTTTACTCGGAGTCATCTTTTACATTTCAATCAGAAGGGTTTCAATCAACATTTGATCCTCGGATTAGTTGCAATCAGAAAGCTCCCACTCGGATTCACTTCAATCAGCAATCCTCTCCAGCATTGATCCTCCAACAGAGAACCTTCCACTCGGAATGGCTTTGACAGGGAACCTTCCACTCGGATTCACCTTCATCAGTGAAGTATTCCACTCGGCAACGCTCCATTCTGAGTAATTCTACTTGGATGCTTCTTCATTTTTAAGTGTCCATTCATGGCTTCCTCTGCCTCTGTTCTTATATCACTCAGCCACATCCCACTCAGAGACCTCCACTCGGAAATGATCATTCCAAGTCCTTTCACTCGGAAATGATCATTTCTGAGTCAATTTTTTTTTTGAAATTCTTTTCATTTATGGATATCAATCAAAGCCTAGTAAAGTGACCAAAAATTCCTTATTTTGGTGAAAATTGACCACCCCGAAATAGGTGTTCACATTGAGTATTCACCCTGGTTCCACCAAGATGTATCAAGATTTGAAGAAGAATTTCTAGTGGCCCAGTATGAAGCGTGATGTGGCAAATTTTGTAGCATCTTGCCTTGTTTGTCAAAAGGCGAAGGTTGAGCATCAGAGACCAGCAGGATATTTGAGACCATTGGAGATTTCGATTTGGAAATGGGATAGCATAGCTATGGTTTTGTTTCTGGACTACCCAGAACTCGCGCTGGAAATGATGCTATATGGGTGATTGTTGACCGGTTGACAAAATGTGCTCACTTTTTGCCCATTAATATGAAGAGTTCCTTGGATAAGTTGGCACAAATCTACCTCAAGGAGATTGTTAGGCTGCATGGTGTTCCGTCCAGCATCATATCCGACTGTGATCCTCGATTTACTTCTCAGTTTTAGGGACGTTTGCATGATGAGTTGGGTTCTAAGTTGAAGCTTAGTTTCGCTTATCACCCTCAAACCGATGGACAATCGGAGAGAACTATACAAAGCTTGGAGGATTTGTTGAGAGCTTGTGTCCTTGAACACGGTGGATGTTGGGAGAGATTCCTACCATTGATCGAATTCACATACAATAATAGCTTCCATTCCAGTATTGGCATGGCACCTTATGAGGCGTTGTATGGAAGGAAGTGTAGAACTCCCTTGTGTTGGCTTGAAGTTGGTGAAAATTTGGCCTTAGGGTTGGAGATTATCCAAGAAACTACCGAGCAAATTAAGAAGATACAAGAGAATATGAAGATTGCTCAGGATAGACAGAAGAGTTATTATGACAAGAGACATAAACCCCTTGAGTTTCAAGTGGGTGACCATGTGTTTTTGAAGGTCTCGCATGATAAAGGCATTGGAAGGGCGCTAAAGAATGAGAAGTTGAGCCCTAGGTTTATTGGACCTTACGAGGTGTTAGAGCGGATTGGTGAGGTTGCTTATCGGATAGCACTCCCTCCGCATCTTGCTAATCTACACAACGTGTTCCACGTGTCGCAGTTGAGAAAATATGTTTATGATCCTCTACACGTGATTCCTGTGGATGAGATTGAGGTGCGTGAGGATCTATCTATTCCTCCTGTTTCCATTCGCATTGTCGGACATTCCGTGAAGAAATTGCGGAACAAATTGGTACCTTTGGTGGAGGTCGCTTGGAAACATGGAAATACTGAAACATTCACATGGGAACGCGAAGACGATATCAGAGAACGGTATCCCGATGCATTTAAATCCGGTAAGTTAAATTTCGAGGACAAAATTTTCTTTTTGGAGGGGTGGATTGTAACATCCCGAATTTTAAAATAGAGGATTAATTAAGGAAAATAAATATTGATAAGTTGAATATGAATTGTTTAATGTCCCAATAAATTAAAATTAATTAAATTAAGATTTTTGGGAATTGTTGGTAATTTATGGAGACCGGTTAAGCTGAAAATGAGCCCGGTTGAAATATGGGTGCCGGACCAAGTGTCTCGGAATGAGATGATATTGGTCAGGGTTGTAGAGAATAATATTGGGAATCCGAATATATATTCGGAATAATTTTAGGATGAAGTATTGAGCCCAAACGAAGAGCCTGTTAGTGACAAAAACGATGAATTTTAATAGATGAAGTTAAAATAAACCCAAAAGCCCAAGACTTCTTCCTCTTATTCACGTAAACCCGCTGAAGCTTTGGCAAACACACTTTACTTCTTCTCTTCTTCATCTGTTCCTCATTTCTTCTCCTACTTTCTTCTTCTCCCAAAGCTTTAACTTTGAGTGGTGAGGTTCTCCTCTATTTTCGTTTTGAAGAAGCTAGGAAGAGAACAATTGGAGCTGAATTCCTCTTCCTCTTCTCCTCCATTTTCGCAGCCCTCTTTTTCTCCGCTTGGAACCCATTTCATTTTGGGTGTGAGGTAAGTCCTTTCACCATTTTTGGAATGGATTGATGATGATATTATGGGGTATTATGATTTGGAGAGGAGATGCATGTGCATGGGTGTTTATTAGAGCATTTAATGCTTATGCCCTAGAATGGGTTATCATAAATGCAAGTGTTTATGGGAGGATAATGGTAGTTGGTGCATTAATGATGGGAGAGAATGAAGGTTTATGATGTATTAATGAAGGTGGATGGGTTTTGGAGGAAACCCTAACCTAAGAGTTTGGGGAAAATAGTTAAAGTTAGTTTGAGAATGTGTTTTATGGAGAAATGTATGATATTAGAAGATATGAATGATGGTGGAAGGAGTTTGGTGAAGCTTGGGGGATAGGGTTGTCTTGTAATCCTTAAATTTAATGACGGTGGCTTAATGGGAAGGAATTCCCGAAGCCTAATAGAGAATAAAATGATATCCACAACATGTTTAACACATGTTGTGACATTATAAATATGATTATGACTAAATAGAATTGAATTAATGATTCGAGTGGTTGATTGATTAAGGTTTTACATGAATGTGAATGTAGGGCCTATTCCGAACGACGAGGCGGGACCGTCTTATCAATCGGAATTTTTCTCTTGAGGTAGGAGAGGAGTCTAAGTTCTAAATGCATGAATTTGAATGTTATTTGATTGTGGTATGTAGTGTGATGCATGTTAGCCTTGCTTGAATGTTGTAAGAAATGATGACTTGTGGTGTGATGTAGTTAATATGTTTGGCAACATGCTTTTATGCATTTAGAATATTCATGGTATGTTATGTTAAGTTGTGTTTACCATGAATGATGAAGTTGTTTGTTGAGATTGAGAATAAAGAGAATGCCACCTAAAGATTTAAACTATTGTGAACAAACAATGTTAATAAAAGCTTGTGGTGATGTTAATAATGGTGTTGATGATGTTGGAAGATGAGTGGCATGTATAGGATGCATAGAGTGAGGAATGCATATGATTGCATTTGCATCCATGGCATACTGCATAGATGCCGGTGTTGGAATTTTAGGGGATTCCCCCGGTTGGCCCAGTGGAAGGGCGGCTCGGGGCACGAGCAAGTTATATTTTCCCCTATGACTTGATGTATAAGTCATGAAGCTGCCCATGTTGTGCTTCGGGGAGCCACATGTGGTTGACCCTTGTGGGGGGTGGCTCTTGAGGAGCAGGTGTCCCCGGTGGTCCTTGAGATCACAGCTGCCATGATATAATTTGTGGTTGGCACGCAACACCATATGTTGATATGTTGTGTACCGCGGTCATGGTGAAAATAGCCAGGTGTTGCAAGAAGGGTGATACGGTTTGGTACCAGTAAAACTATTAGTGAATGCATGCAATTTAAAGAATAAGTGTACACATTTTACTACTGCAGTAGGGGTATGGTTTGATGACCATGCTTGAATCCCACATTTGGTGTTGAATTTCCCACAGTCAGATCTGCAATTGTTGAAATATTCCTTGTGCATATGCATTAGTTAAGAGCATTTGCATATAGAAGGATGCATGCCAAGGTGGTGAGATGTGATGATGATTGTGAGGTGGTAAAAGTATATTTAAGACAACATAAAAGATATGAATACTAGTTAAAAGTTGTGTGACAATTCAATGGTTGAATGGTGTGATTATGTATATGCTTGTGTGCTTTGTGTAAAATTGTATTAGTATATGGCATGGTGATTATTATTGATGTGCAAAGCATACATTTGTGGATGCTTATTTACATAATCACTTGGTATTCATATTCATTCCTTTGGAATGTGGACTCACTCTCCCATGTTGTCAATTTTAGACTTGTGATGCAGGGCATTCATGGGAAGAGTAAGCATTTTGCAGTATACTTATGGCTGTGGAGGTAATTAGTGTATAGGGAGCGCCTTGGCCGGCAATATATGTAAACATATCTATTTTGTGTAGCAGGAGATGTAATGAATGTGTATTTTGGAAGTTTACATGATAGATGATTTTGAAGGGTCATGGAGGAAAATGAGAAATTGTATGTGTATCTCATTTTCATTTGTGACCCAAGTATGTATGAAGGTTTAAATTATAATGGGAATTTTCCCTATAAGTTGATGAATGAATGAAGAATTATGTTTGACTGTTGATTTTATTAAGTTGAGAAGATGGAGGATTGAATCATATATGTTTTTGGAAAGTTGAATGAAACTTAAGAATATGGTGGTATAGAATCAGTTTTAAATGACCTGAATGATGATTGATATGTAATGCATGCTGGTAAAGTTGGTGAAGTTCAATTTTAGTGGGCTGTGTTGTGTGAATTTCGAGTCCTGCATGATGTCTGATAATTTTCGCTCGGGCGAGGTGGATTCTCGCCCGAGCGAGAGCCACACCTGTTGGTAAATTGGTCTCTGGGCAATTCTCGCTCAAGCGAGAGTGAAACTCGCTCAAGCGAGATTGTCCTAGTATCAGTGTTTAGACACTGGAGGGAATTCGCCCAGGCGAATGGAGTCTCGCCCGAGCGAGGGCGAAGGAATTAGACACTGGTCTGATTTCGCCCAGGCGAATGGCCAGATCGCTCAAGCAAGAATGCTAGGAGAACCAGGGATTAGCTACTGGACGAAATCCGCCCGAGCGAAGGGTCTGGGGAATGGCATTCGCCCAGGCGAGACCATTAGATGGAGAATGGGTGAGTTCATGAACGAATCCTGCCTAAGTGAGGATTTTTGAAAATAAGCTAAGAGGTGGTGGAATTTCCGAGTGAATTCCGAGTGACCAAAGCCCGAGTCATGGCTTTTCGAGTGAGGAAGTGTACATAATCCGAGTGAGAAGGCTCTTGAGTGTGATATTCTGGGCAGTGGAGTCCCGAAGGGGAACTTCCGAGTCCAGCGTACTTGTTCCGAGTGGTGTGCCCCGGTTTTGTATTCTCCAAGTGGGAGAACACTGATTGGTGTTACTCGATGTGAGTTTGCCCAGGAATTCCCTGGAATAATTCCACTCGAGTGAGAAAGAGAGGAAGTCAGATTTGTAACAAAATACCGAGTGAAAGCCGAGCAGACAATGAGTCAGTGTTGGAATGAAATTCCGAGTGAATGACTAAACAGGGGTGAGTCGGTTTCTGAGAAGTTTTCCAAGTGAAACACCGAGTGGGTGAAGTCTTGGACTTGGAGTGAATTTACCGAGTGGATGTTGTGTGAGGGAGGACTCGGTCTGGACTGACTTTACCGAGTAGAGGATTGAGTGAATGATGGGTCAGTCAGGATGATCTTGCTGAGTGAGAACCTGAGTGCTTTGAGTCAGTTTTTGGAGAATTATGCCAAGTGACAACCTGAGTGTTGGGAGTCGGATTTGGGGGGCTTTGCTGAGAGAAAACTTAAGTGTTAGAAAGCCTTATTGAACGAGTGGATTTAGGCTGGGCACTAGAAGTCTCTCACCTAAGCGGGAATGTCTCACCCAGGCGAGTTTTACTAAATTCGATTCTGGAGGTTTTTCGCTCAACGCTCGCTGGCTCCGCCCAAGCGAGGCTTGAGTGTCTCGCTCAAGCGAGTCGGGGTCCGCTTGAGCGAAGGGACTCTGCTGGTCCTGTTCGCGTTATTTATCAGTTTCTTCTTCTCTTCCACACTGAGACCTTATTCCATGATACTGATGCATACTTGGAGTATATGATTGGGTTTATTAATTTCCCAGTGGTTGGTTTCTTAACATATAAACACATTTCATTCATGTTTTCAATTTTTCTTCCGCTGATTTAAACTTGGAAAATTATCCTGAAAATTTAATCTTTTAATTCCACCCTCTCGTATCTTCATATATGGGAGTGGTTCATCATTGATCCAGGTTATGTGTCAAAAATGCTTTGAACTTATGATTTATAAAAACGTGAAAAATTTACCCTGATATTTGGGGTGTCTCAACAGCAACTTCCAGCTGCAACATATTCTGCTTCAGCTGTGGATAACGCGACACTTACTTGCTTCTTGCTATGTGACAGGGCCCGCAAGCGCACGGGTTATGTCGCGTAATATAAAAGATTATCGTTCTCCACAGGGACTGTGTTCAAAGTACCAGCATATTGAAATTTAATTATCCACACAATTGATTTTTAAGGTTTTTGTAAAATAAAGCAAAATTAAGTTGCACAGAATACGAATAAATACAAACAAAATAAAATTTACTTAACACTTAAAAATCAGAGTTGAGAGTATCTTGGGATTTCGGGGGATCAAGATTCTATTTTATGTTAATGAATTTTAACTTTTCATAAATAAGAATGGAATTAAGTTTTCCAAGGCGAATTTTCCAAAAGCTAATTAATATGTTCCTCTCGGAATCCTATTAATGTACCTAACCTATGGAAAGCGCTGCTTAATCCTCAGAAAGGCCCATTATCGTTTTATGAAAATTCCTTTTATTTCCTCAAAAGAATTTTGATTACTTTCACGGTTTTACCGAGGTCACAAAAAGCATTTCAAAAATCTTAGGTTTAGTTCAAAGCTTTCTGGTAAAAATAAATCTCTCGATTCTATTTATTACCTAAACTTACTAATATACCCGTAAGTATACAGTTTTATCATTTAGGTTCTTGTTAGGAATTACTAAAAGCATTAAGCATAATTGAACTAAATAGAAAACAGAAATTTATTTAATTCCAAGTCAAAATAACATTAAAATAAAATATTGTCATACCCTCTTCATCCCAAGATAATTAATTTAGCTACTCATGAAATAATTCAAATTCATATAAATAATGGAAAAATAAAACATACAAGACATGGTAAAAAATAAAGACTTACGAGTTTCTCCAAAAGCTCAGAATAATTTACCACTGTATTTCCTTGTTGCAATATTCCTTCACCAATTACAAATTGGAACACTCAATTTCACAATCCTCACAACTCTTACACAAAATAAAAGAAAGAAAAAGAAAATAAAAAGAGAAAGAAAATAAAACAGAGAAAGAAAACGAAAGAGAAAGAAAAGAAAAGGAATGAAGCTGATGAAGAATGGGATTTGGATCTGGATGCTTTCTCTGCTTGGATTGCTTCTCCTTTTATAGGCGAAGGAAGGGAGGAAGCCAGCTAAGAAAACGCGTTGCAAGTTGGAAACTTTCGGTGCATGTGATTTCCAGCTGTTCCAGTTGTCTCCAATTTGCGTATTTTTGTTGTTTCCAATAATTCGGCGCATGATTTCACTGATGAATCGATTCCTCCAGTTGATTTTTGCCTTCAAAACAGCGTGTGAATCGATTCCTAAAGGTGGGAATCGATTCCCAGCATGATGAATCGATTCCTGGCCTTCATGAATCGATTCCCAGCCTTCCAAACCTCAATGAATCGATTCCTATAAGGGGGGAATCGATTCCCATCTTGATGAATCGATTCCTAACAGCCTTGAATCGATTCCTAGCTTATGTTTCACATGGGAATCGATTCCTGTAAGGGTGAATCGATTCCTACCCTTTCCTGGAAGTGTTTTCTTGCATTTTTGAGGCGTTTTGGACAGTATAGCTCATGGTTCTGGATTGTTTTCATCCTTTGACACTTTGATCATCTTTTTGGGTTCTTGAATCCATTTTCCATTTATATTCATTCATTCTTAAAATGGATCATCAATAATTCCAAATCTATTAATTTCTGCAAAATAAAAGTATCCAAGTAGAATACAGTGGAAAGAAAGCAAAAATCACAATAAATAAAGGAAATACAGTGCATAATGATTAAAATCCTAAGTAAACTAAATCTAATTTATTGTGTTATAAAACACTTATCAAAATACCCCAAACCAAAGCATTGCTTGTCCTCAAGCAATCACCATATTCACAAGATAAAATACAGAAAACACTAAGCTTAATAAACTAAGGAATCCAAAATAGAGAAAAAGATTTATTCAAATGCCAATATTAATTTTCTTATGTGAATCAATTTTCATTATCAAGACAGAGGATACTCTTCTCTCAATATTCACTCAAAGTTTTTCATGGTTTGTGTATCACTCAGATCATCATAGTCAAAAAATATTACCATAAGCTTGTTAATAAACCAGAAACTCCACAGTTTAGATAGAAAATATGTCAAAGTCTAAAGGTTTTTTTAAAGGTTGTAACGTGGCATTGGGTTGTATTGTTAAGGTAGGAATTTCAAGAAAAATGGAATACAAAAGGGCTTTAACAGTCATGAATGATTCAAATCACCATTATAAATTTAACAGAGCAAATTTTTGAACTTTTATGGACTTTTTGGAATTCATTCAATATCATCCTTTTGATTTTCTTTTCCTTTTTCTTGCTTTTCTTTGCATTCAATACATATTTTTCTTAAGTCCTTTTTTCTTTCTTTGCTCCACTAAATTTCCAACTTTTTCACCATTAAGAGAATATCAGTCAATGAAAGGTTTCAAGGAAAAATTTTCACTTTTAGGCTCAAAATGGGCAACTAGGGGTCAAATTATGCAAAATTCTGAGGCTTAAGAATAAGACCTAATTGTGCCTTTATCATCCTAAGACATATAATCAAAAACCATTTTGAATTGGTTGAAAAACAAGTTCTAGAATATTAATGACTATGAGATTCACTCAATCAAGAAGATATGGGTTTTGAAAATTTGTTTGATAAAAAACCCATTTTGGCTCAAGTCTAACCATGGAAAGTCTTTTCAAAGAAAATTTTAATCACATAAGGTTCATTTAAGCATTTATTTGGCATTTAAACAATCAAATTTTGAAAATTTTACTCAAAATTTTGGGATCCTTAGATACTTTAGCCTTGTGTTCAAAGTAAATTTATCATGCAATCATGGTAAATTACAAGATTACAAACAAATCAAAGAAAACACACATGTATAATAAAATGACAATCACACAACGTAAACAAAACAGTTAAGTTTTCTTACCTACCACCCCAAACCAGAATTTGACATTGTCCTCAATGTTAAAATGGATGATAAAAGGATAAGAAAACTTACCTGTAATAACCCCAAACCAGCATCTGACATAGTTGGTGTTTTTTTTTTTTTAAAGCTTAAAAATAAAGACATGGGGTTACCTCCCCACAAGTGCTAAGTTTAACGTCTTCAGCCAGACTCTATCCCTCAATCACAGTCAAGAATCGATTAGGGCCTAGAAACTCATACCTTAGTATGGAAGGTGAAGATTTCAGTTTAACATTTGGGCTCACCATGACCTCAGTGTCATGTCTCAATAGTATGTCATCTTCACTGCTTTTTGATGTTCCTGCAAGCTTATTCAGAAAAATAGATTCAAGTGGGTCATTAAGAAGAGTTTCATCCTTCACCACTTGGTCAACAATTTCAATTCCATAGCAAACATCATTAAAAGGTTTTTCTAAAACATTTTTCAAGTTAAAATCAACCTTTTGGTTTCCAACAGTTAGAGATAACTTACCATTTTTGACATCGATCACAGTACCTGCAGTTGCTAAAAATGGTCTGCCTAAAATAATAGGAATCAAAGAATCTTCGTTCATTTCAAGCACAACAAAGTCAGCAGGTATAAAAAATTTTCCTACCTTAATAGGAACATCCTCTAAAATTCCTACAGGATATTTTACAGATCTATCAGCCAATTGTAAAGACATCCTAGTAGGTTTTAGTTCACCCAATCCTAACTTTTTAACAACAGATAATGGCATTAAACTCACACTCGCTCCTAAATCACACAATGCTCTATCTATAGCTATGCCACCAATCATGCAAGGAATAGAGAAACTACCTGGATCATGAAGTTTTGGAGGCATTTTCTTTTGAATTAGAGCGTTACACCCCTCAGTGAGTGCCACAGTTTTATCTTCCTCAAGCTTTCTTTTGTTGGACAAAATATCCTTCAAGAACTTCGCATAGATAGGCATTTGCTGCAAAACATCTATGAAGGGAATATTGACATACAATTTCTTTAAAACATCAAGAAACTTACCAAATTGTTTGTCCAACTTTGCTCTAGCCAGGCGCTGAGGAAATGGAATAGGAGGTTGATATGGCTTAACCTCTTCTTTCTTTTCTTGTAGTTTTTCTTCCTTATTCATCGGGTGAGATGGAGAATCATCCAATTTCTTTTTCTCTTCAGTCTTACCAACTGGACCATCATATTGAGTACCACTCCTAAGAGTGATAGCCATTGCATGGTTGGAAGGTCCAGCCTTAGGTTTCCCAGGAAATGTTCCTGGTGCTTTTTGAGAGTAGGAGGCTTGTTGGGCAATTTGAGTCTCCAATATTTTGTTATGGGTGGCAAGGGAGTCCACCTTTGAAGCTAAGTTCTTTATTGCATCAGAGAATTCATCATTCTGCTTCTGTTGAGTAGCTACAAATGTCTCCATTAAGGACTCTAGTTTTGATTTATAGGGTCCTTGTTGAGGTTTGTAGTTACTTTGGAATTGAGGTGGCCTATTTTGGAAGCCAGGTGGACCTTGTGGAGGTCTGTAGTTACCTTGATAGTTTCCACCATAGTTTCCAATAGCGTCCACCTGATGCATTTCTTGTTCTTGATTAGGGGTCATTGCTAAGTTGCAGTTTGTAGCTCCATGTCCTGAAACACCACAAACTTCACAAACAATATTAGTAGCACCTGTTGACCCTATTTTATCAAGTTTTAATGTTAATGCTTCAACTTTGGCAGAAAGTAAGGAAAGAGCATCAACAGAGTACTTACCTGGTGTTTTAGAAGGTAATCCTCTCTCAGAGTTCCATTGGTGAGTGTTTTGAGCTATTTCCTCGATCAGGTTCTCAGCTTCATCAACATTTTTACTCATGAAGGCTCCTCCAGCTGCAGCATCTAAAGAGTTCTTTTGTGTGGAAGTTAGTCCATTATAGAAAATATGGATTGTCAACCACCTTTCTATCCCATGGTGAGGACATTCTCTTAGCAACTCCCTGTATCTCTCCCAGGCTTCATACAAGGATTCATCATCTTTTTGTGAAAAATTTATGATTTGTTTTCTCAGCACATCAGTCTTGTTCCTTGGGTACCATTTATTGATAAAAGCACTGGACAATTGTTCCCAAGTCGTGATGGATCCTTCAGGAAGAGAGTATAACCACGCTCTTGCTTTATCTCTTAAGGAGAAAGGGAAAAGTCTTAAGCGAATGGCATCATTGGTGGCTCCGTTCATCTTCAGGGTGTCACAGTATTCAAGAAAGATTTGAAGGTGAAGATTTGGATCTTCAGAGGGTAATCCTCCGAATTGGTTCTGTTGAACCATTGAGAGTAATGAAGGCTTCAATTCAAAATTGTTAGCCTCCACTGTGGGTTTGAGGATGCTAGATCCTCTTCCATTTGTACTTGGAGCGGTAAAATCTCTTAAGGGTTTATGTTGGTCTGCCATTTGTTTTTCTTTTTCTTCTTTTTGTTGTTTTTGTTGTTTTCTCAAAGCTCTAAGGGTACGTTCTATCTCAGGGTCAAATCCTAAGTTTAGATCGACACTACGGCTTCGTCGTATAAAATAAATGACAACTAAAACAAATTATAACAAAATAAAACAACAACAGATACACAAAATAAAGAACAAAATACAAAATTACAAAGAAAATAAAAATAAAAATAACAATAAAAATATTAACAAGTATCATCTAATCGAATTTCAATATTGCCGATATTCGAGGGACAACAGTCCCCGGCAACGGCGCCAAAAACTTGACAGGGCCCGCAAGCGCACGGGTTATGTCGCGTAATATAAAAGATTATCGTTCTCCACAGGGACTGTGTTCAAAGTACCAGCATATTGAAATTTAATTATCCACATAATTGATTTTTAAGGTTTTTGTAAAATAAAGCAAAATTAAGTTGCACAGAATACGAATAAATACAAACAAAATAAAATTTACTTAACACTTAAAAATCAGAGTTGAGAGTATCTTGGGATTTCGGGGGATCAAGATTCTATTTTATGTTAATGAATTTTAACTTTTCATAAATAAGAATGGAATTAAGTTTTCCAAGGCGAATTTTCCAAAAGCTAATTAATATGTTCCTCTCGGAATCCTATTAATGTACCTAACCTATGGAAAGCGCTGCTTAATCCTCAAAAAGGCCCATTATCGTTTTATGAAAATCCCTTTTATTTCCTCAAAAGAATTTTGATTACTTTCACGGTTTTACCGAGGTCACAAAAAGCATTTCAAAAATCTTAGGTTTAGTTCAAAGCTTTCTGGTAAAAATAAATCTCTCGATTCTATTTATTACCTAAACTTACTAATATACCCTTAAGTATACAGTTTTATCATTTAGGTTCTTGTTAGGAATTACTAAAAGCATTAAGCATAATTGAACTAAATGGAAAACAGAAATTTATTTAATTCCAAGTCAAAATAACATTAAAATAAAATATTGTCATACCCTCTTCATCCCAAGATAATTAATTTAGCTACTCATGAAATAATTCAAATTCATATAAATAATGGAAAAATAAAACATACAAGACATGGTAAAAAATAAAGACTTACGGGTTTCTCCAAAAGCTCAGAATAATTTACCATTGTATTTCCTTGTTGCAATATTCCTTCACCAATTACAAATTGGAACACTCAATTTCACAATCCTCACAACTCTTACACAAAATAAAAGAAAGAAAAAGAAAATAAAAAGAGAAAGAAAATAAAACAGAGAAAGAAAACAAAAGAGAAAGAAAAGAAAAGGAATGAAGCTGATGAAGAATGGGATTTGGATCTGGATGCTTTCTCTGCTTGGATTGCTTCTCCTTTTATAGGCGAAGGAAGGGAGGAAGCCAGCTAAGAAAACACGTTGCAAGTTGGAAACTTTCGGTGCATGTGATTTCCAGCTGTTCCAGTTGTCTCCAATTTGCGTATTTTTGTTGTTTCCAATAATTCGGCGCATGATTTCACTGATGAATCGATTCCTCCAGTTGATTTTTGCCTTCAAAACAGCGTGTGAATCGATTCCTAAAGGTGGGAATCGATTCCCAGCATGATGAATCGATTCCTGGCCTTCATGAATCGATTCCCAGCCTTCCAAACCTCAATGAATCGATTCCTATAAGGGAGGAATCGATTCCCATCTTGATGAATCGATTCCTAACAGCCTTGAATCGATTCCTAGCTTATGTTTCACATGGGAATCGATTCCTGTAAGGGTGAATCGATTCCTACCCTTTCCTGGAAGTGTTTTCTTGCATTTTTGAGGCGTTTTGGACAGTATAGCTCATGGTTCTGGATTGTTTTCATCCTTTGACACTTTGATCATCTTTTTGGGTTCTTGAATCCATTTTCCATTTATATTCATTCATTCTTAAAATGGATCATCAATAATTCCAAATCTATTAATTTCTGCAAAATAAAAGTATCCGAGTAGAATACAGTGGAAAGAAAGCAAAAATCACAATAAATAAAGGAAATACAGTGCATAATGATTAAAATCCTAAGTAAACTAAATCTAATTTATTGTGTTATAAAACACTTATCAAAATACCCCAAACCAAAGCATTGCTTGTCCTCAAGCAATCACCATATTCACAAGATAAAATACAGAAAACACTAAGCTTAATAAACTAAGGAATCCAAAACAGAGAAAAAGATTTATTCAAATGCCAATATTAATTTTATTATGTGAATCAATTTTCATTATCAAGACAGAGGATACTCTTCTCTCAATTTTCACTCAAAGTGTTTCATGGTTTGTGTATCACTCAGATCATCATAGTCAAAAAATATTACCATAAGCTTGTTAATAAACCAGAAACTCCACAGTTTAGATAGAAAATATGTCAAAGTCTAAAGGTTTTTTTAAAGGTTGTAACGTGGCCTTGGGTTGTATTGTTAAGGTAGGAATTTCAAGAAAAATGGAATACAAAAGGGCTTTAACAGTCATGGATGATTCAAATCACCATTATAAATTTAACAGAGCAAATTTTTGAACTTTTATGGACTTTTTGGAATTCATTCAATATCATCCTTTTGATTTTCTTTTTCTTTTTCTTGCTTTTCTTTGCATTCAATACATATTTTTCTTGAGTCCTTTTTTCTTTCTTTGCTCCACTAAATTTCCAACTTTTTCACCATTAAGAGAATATCAGTCAATGAAAGGTTTCAAGGAAAAATTTTCACTTTTAGGCTCAAAATGGGCAACTAGGGGTCAAATTATGCAAAATTCTGAGGCTTAAGAATAAGACCTAATTGTGCCTTTATCATCCTAAGACATATAATCAAAAACCATTTTGAATTGGTTGAAAAACAAGTTCTAGAATATTAATGACTATGAGATTCACTCAATCAAGAAGATATGGGTTTTGAAAATTTGTTTGATAAAAAACCCATTTTGGCTCAAGTCTAACCATGGAAAGTCTTTTCAAAGAAAATTTTAATCACATAAGGTTCATTTAAGCATTTATTTGGCATTTAAACAATCAAATTTTGAAAATTTTACTCAAAATTTTGGGATCCTTAGATACTTTAGCCTTGTGTTCAAAGTAAATTTATCATGCAATCATGGTAAATTACAAGATTACAAACAAATCAAAGAAAACACACATGTATAATAAAATGACAATCACACAACGTAAACAAAACAGTTAAGTTTTCTTACCTACCACCCCAAACCAGAATTTGACATTGTCCTCAATGTTAAAATGGATGATAAAAGGATAAGAAAACTTACCTGTAATAACCCCAAACCAGCATCTGACATAGTTGGTGTTTTTTTTTTTTTAAAGCTTAAAAATAAAGACATGGGGTTACCTCCCCACAAGTGCTAAGTTTAACGTCTTCAGCCAGACTCTATCCCTCAATCACAGTCAAGAATCGATTAGGGCCTAGAAACTCATACCTTAGTATGGAAGGTGAAGATTTCAGTTTAACATTTGGGCTCACCATGACCTCAGTGTCATGTCTCAATAGTATGTCACCTTCACTGCTTTTTGATGTTCCTGCAAGCTTATTCAGAAAAATAGATTCAAGTGGGTCATTAAGAAGAGTTTCATCCTTCACCACTTGGTCAACAATTTCAATTCCATAGCAAACATCATTAAAAGGTTTTTCTAAAACATTTTTCAAGTTAAAATCAACCTTTTGGTTTCCAACAGTTAGAGATAACTTACCATTTTTGACTTCGATCACAGTACCTGCAGTTGCTAAAAATGGTCTGCCTAAAATAATAGGAATCAAAGAATCTTCGTTCATTTCAAGCACAACAAAGTCAGCAGGTATAAAAAATTTTCCTACCTTAATAGGAACATCCTCTAAAATTCCTACAGGATATTTTACAGATCTATCAGCCAATTGTAAAGACATCCTAGTAGGTTTTAGTTCACCCAATCCTAACTTTTTAGCAACAGATAATGGCATTAAACTCACACTCGCTCCTAAATCACACAATGCTCTATCTATAGCTATGCCACCAATCATGCAAGGAATAGAGAAACTACCTGGATCATGAAGTTTTGGAGGCATTTTCTTTTGAATTAGAGCGCTACACCCCTCAGTGAGTGCCACAGTTTTATCTTCCTCAAGCTTTCTTTTGTTGGACAAAATATCCTTCAAGAACTTCGCATAGATAGGCATTTGCTGCAAAACATCTATGAAGGGAATATTGACATACAATTTCTTTAAAACATCAAGAAACTTACCAAATTGTTTGTCCAACTTTGCTCTAGCCAGGCGCTGAGGAAATGGAATAGGAGGTTGATATGGCTTAACCTCTTCTTTCTTTTCTTGTAGTTTTTCTTCCTTATTCATCGGGTGAGATGGAGAATCATCCAATTTCTTTTTCTCTTCAGTCTTACCAACTGGACCATCATATTGAGTACCACTCCTAAGAGTGATAGCCATTGCATGGTTGGAAGGTCCAGCCTTAGGTTTCCCAGGAAATGTTCCTGGTGCTTTTTGAGAGTAGGAGGCTTGTTGGGCAATTTGAGTCTCCAATATTTTGTTATGGGTGGCAAGGGAGTCCACCTTTGAAGCTAAGTTCTTTATTGCATCAGAGAATTCATCATTCTGCTTCTGTTGAGTAGCTACAAATGTCTCCATTAAGGACTCTAGTTTTGATTTATAGGGTCCTTGTTGAGGTTTGTAGTTACTTTGGAATTGAGGTGGCCTATTTTGGAAGCCAGGTGGACCTTGTGGAGGTCTGTAGTTACCTTGATAGTTTCCACCATAGTTTCCAATAGCGTCCACCTGATGCATTTCTTGTTCTTGATTAGGGGTCATTGCTAAGTTGCAGTTTGTAGCTCCATGTCCTGAAACACCACAAACTTCACAAACAATATTAGTAGCACCTGTTGACCCTATTTTATCAAGTTTTAATGTTAATGCTTCAACTTTGGCAGAAAGTAAGGAAAGAGCATCAACAGAGTACTTACCTGGTGTTTTAGAAGGTAATCCTCTCTCAGAGTTCCATTGGTGAGTGTTTTGAGCTATTTCCTCGATCAGGTTCTCAGCTTCATCAACATTTTTACTCATGAAGGCTCCTCCAGCTGCAGCATCTAAAGAGTTCTTTTGTGTGGAAGTTAGTCCATTATAGAAAATATGGATTGTCAACCACCTTTCTATCCCATGGTGAGGACATTCTCTTAGCAACTCCCTGTATCTCTCCCAGGCTTCATACAAGGATTCATCATCTTTTTGTGAAAAATTTATGATTTGTTTTCTCAGCACATCAGTCTTGTTCCTTGGGTACCATTTATTGATAAAAGCACTGGACAATTGTTCCCAAGTCGTGATGGATCCTTCAGGAAGAGAGTATAACCACGCTCTTGCTTTATCTCTTAAGGAGAAAGGGAAAAGTCTTAAGCGAATGGCATCATTGGTGGCTCCGTTCATCTTCAGGGTGTCACAGTATTCAAGAAAGATTTGAAGGTGAAGATTTGGATCTTCAGAGGGTAATCCTCCGAATTGGTTCTGTTGAACCATTGAGAGTAATGAAGGCTTCAATTCAAAATTGTTAGCCTCCACTGTGGGTCTGAGGATGCTAGATCCTCTTCCATTTGTACTTGGAGCGGTAAAATCTCTTAAGGGTTTATGTTGGTCTGCCATTTGTTTTTCTTTTTCTTCTTTTTGTTGTTTTTGTTGTTTTCTCAAAGCTCTAAGGGTACGTTCTATCTCAGGGTCAAATCCTAAGTTTAGATCGACACTACGGCTTCGTCGTATAAAATAAATGACAACTAAAACAAATTATAACAAAATAAAACAACAACAGATACACAAAATAAAGAACAAAATACAAAATTACAAAGAAAATAAAAATAAAAATAACAATAAAAATATTAACAAGTATGATCTAATCGAATTTCAATATTGCCGATATTCGAGGGACAACAGTCCCCGGCAACGGCGCCAAAAACTTGACAGGGCCCGCAAGCGCACGGGTTATGTCGCGTAATATAAAAGATTATCGTTCTCCACAGGGACTGTGTTCAAAGTACCAGCATATTGAAATTTAATTATCCACATAATTGATTTTTAAGGTTTTTGTAAAATAAAGCAAAATTAAGTTGCACAGAATACGAATAAATACAAACAAAATAAAATTTACTTAACACTTAAAAATCAGAGTTGAGAGTATCTTGGGATTTCGGGGGATCAAGATTCTATTTTATGTTAATGAATTTTAACTTTTCATAAATAAGAATGGAATTAAGTTTTCCAAGGCGAATTTTCCAAAAGCTAATTAATATGTTCCTCTCGGAATCCTATTAATGTACCTAACCTATGGAAAGCGCTGCTTAGTCCTCAAAAAGGCCCATTATCGTTTTATGAAAATCCCTTTTATTTCCTCAAAAGAATTTTGATTACTTTCACGGTTTTACCGAGGTCACAAAAAGCATTTCAAAAATCTTAGGTTTAGTTCAAAGCTTTCTGGTAAAAATAAATCTCTCGATTCTATTTATTACCTAAACTTACTAATATACCCGTAAGTATACAGTTTTATCATTTAGGTTCTTGTTAGGAATTACTAAAAGCATTAAGCATAATTGAACTAAATGGAAAACAAAAATTTATTTAATTCCAAGTCAAAATAACATTAAAATAAAATATTGTCATACCCTCTTCATCCCAAGATAATTAATTTAGCTACTCATGAAATAATTCAAATTCATATAAATAATGGAAAAATAAAACATACAAGACATGGTAAAAAATAAAGACTTACGGGTTTCTCCAAAAGCTCAGAATAATTTACCATTGTATTTCCTTGTTGCAATATTCCTTCACCAATTACAAATTGGAACACTCAATTTCACAATCCTCACAACTCTTACACAAAATAAAAGAAAGAAAAAGAAAATAAAAAGAGAAAGAAAATAAAACAGAGAAAGAAAACGAAAGAGAAAGAAAAGAAAAGGAATGAAGCTGATGAAGAATGGGATTTGGATCTGGATGCTTTCTCTGCTTGGATTGCTTCTCCTTTTATAGGCGAAGGAAGGGAGGAAGCCAGCTAAGAAAACACGTTGCAAGTTGGAAACTTTCGGTGCATGTGATTTCCAGCTGTTCCAGTTGTCTCCAATTTGCGTATTTTTGTTGTTTCCAATAATTCGGCGCATGATTTCACTGATGAATCGATTCCTCCAGTTGATTTTTGCCTTCAAAACAGCGTGTGAATCAATTCCTAAAGGTGGGAATCGATTCCCAGCATGATGAATCGATTCCTGGCCTTCATGAATCGATTCCCAGCCTTCCAAACCTCAATGAATCGATTCCTATAAGGGGGGAATCGATTCCCATCTTGATGAATCGATTCCTAACAGCCTTGAATCGATTCCTAGCTTATGTTTCACATGGGAATCGATTCCTGTAAGGGTGAATCGATTCCTACCCTTTCCTGGAAGTGTTTTCTTGCATTTTTGAGGCGTTTTGGACAGTATAGCTCATGGTTCTGGATTGTTTTCATCCTTTGACACTTTGATCATCTTTTTGGGTTCTTGAATCCATTTTCCATTTATATTCATTCATTCTTAAAATGGATCATCAATAATTCCAAATCTATTAATTTCTGCAAAATAAAAGTATCCGAGTAGAATACAGTGGAAAGAAAGCAAAAATCACAATAAATAAAGGAAATACAGTGCATAATGATTAAAATCCTAAGTAAACTAAATCTAATTTATTGTGTTATAAAACACTTATCAAAATACCCCAAACCAAAGCATTGCTTGTCCTCAAGCAATCACCATATTCACAAGATAAAATACAGAAAACACTAAGCTTAATAAACTAAGGAATCCAAAACAGAGAAAAAGATTTATTCAAATGCCAATATTAATTTTATTATGTGAATCAATTTTCATTATCAAGACAGAGGATACTCTTCTCTCAATTTTCACTCAAAGTGTTTCATGGTTTGTGTATCACTCAGATCATCATAGTCAAAAAATATTACCATAAGCTTGTTAATAAACCAGAAACTCCACAGTTTAGATAGAAAATATGTCAAAGTCTAAAGGTTTTTTTAAAGGTTGTAACGTGGCCTTGGGTTGTATTGTTAAGGTAGGAATTTCAAGAAAAATGGAATACAAAAGGGCTTTAACAGTCATGAATGATTCAAATCACCATTATAAATTTAACAGAGCAAATTTTTGAACTTTTATGGACTTTTTGGAATTCATTCAATATCATCCTTTTGATTTTCTTTTTCTTTTTCTTGCTTTTCTTTGCATTCAATACATATTTTTCTTGAGTCCTTTTTTCTTTCTTTGCTCCACTAAATTTCCAACTTTTTCACCATTAAGAGAATATCAGTCAATGAAAGGTTTCAAGGAAAAATTTTCACTTTTAGGCTCAAAATGGGCAACTAGGGGTCAAATTATGCAAAATTCTGAGGCTTAAGAATAAGACCTAATTGTGCCTTTATCATCCTAAGACATATAATCAAAAACCATTTTGAATTGGTTGAAAAACAAGTTCTAGAATATTAATGACTATGAGATTCACTCAATCAAGAAGATATGGGTTTTGAAAATTTGTTTGATAAAAAACCCATTTTGGCTCAAGTCTAACCATGGAAAGTCTTTTCAAAGAAAATTTTAATCACATAAGGTTCATTTAAGCATTTATTTGGCATTTAAACAATCAAATTTTGAAAATTTTACTCAAAATTTTGGGATCCTTAGATACTTTAGCCTTGTGTTCAAAGTAAATTTATCATGCAATCATGGTAAATTACAAGATTACAAACAAATCAAAGAAAACACACATGTATAATAAAATGACAATCACACAACGTAAACAAAACAGTTAAGTTTTCTTACCTACCACCCCAAACCAGAATTTGACATTGTCCTCAATGTTAAAATGGATGATAAAAGGATAAGAAAACTTACCTGTAATAACCCCAAACCAGCATCTGACATAGTTGGTGTTTTTTTTTTTTTAAAGCTTAAAAATAAAGACATGGGGTTACCTCCCCACAAGTGCTAAGTTTAACGTCTTCAGCCAGACTCTATCCCTCAATCACAGTCAAGAATCGATTAGGGCCTAGAAACTCATACCTTAGTATGGAAGGTGAAGATTTCAGTTTAACATTTGGGCTCACCATGACCTCAGTGTCATGTCTCAATAGTATGTCACCTTCACTGCTTTTTGATGTTCCTGCAAGCTTATTCAGAAAAATAGATTCAAGTGGGTCATTAAGAAGAGTTTCATCCTTCACCACTTGGTCAACAATTTCAATTCCATAGCAAACATCATTAAAAGGTTTTTCTAAAACATTTTTCAAGTTAAAATCAACCTTTTGGTTTCCAACAGTTAGAGATAACTTACCATTTTTGACATCGATCACAGTACCTGCAGTTGCTAAAAATGGTCTGCCTAAAATAATAGGAATCAAAGAATCTTCGTTCATTTCAAGCACAACAAAGTCAGCAGGTATAAAAAATTTTCCTACCTTAATAGGAACATCCTCTAAAATTCCTACAGGATATTTTACAGATCTATCAGCCAATTGTAAAGACATCCTAGTAGGTTTTAGTTCACCCAATCCTAACTTTTTAGCAACAGATAATGGCATTAAACTCACACTCGCTCCTAAATCACACAATGCTCTATCTATAGCTATGCCACCAATCATGCAAGGAATAGAGAAACTACCTGGATCATGAAGTTTTGGAGGCATTTTCTTTTGAATTAGAGCGCTACACCCCTCAGTGAGTGCCACAGTTTTATCTTCCTCAAGCTTTCTTTTGTTGGACAAAATATCCTTCAAGAACTTCGCATAGATAGGCATTTGCTGCAAAACATCTATGAAGGGAATATTGACATACAATTTCTTTAAAACATCAAGAAACTTACCAAATTGTTTGTCCAACTTTGCTCTAGCCAGGCGCTGAGGAAATGGAATAGGAGGTTGATATGGCTTAACCTCTTCTTTCTTTTCTTGTAGTTTTTCTTCCTTATTCATCGGGTGAGATGGAGAATCATCCAATTTCTTTTTCTCTTCAGTCTTACCAACTGGACCATCATATTGAGTACCACTCCTAAGAGTGATAGCCATTGCATGGTTGGAAGGTCCAGCCTTAGGTTTCCCAGGAAATGTTCCTGGTGCTTTTTGAGAGTAGGAGGCTTGTTGGGCAATTTGAGTCTCCAATATTTTGTTATGGGTGGCAAGGGAGTCCACCTTTGAAGCTAAGTTCTTTATTGCATCAGAGAATTCATCATTCTGCTTCTGTTGAGTAGCTACAAATGTCTCCATTAAGGACTCTAGTTTTGATTTATAGGGTCCTTGTTGAGGTTTGTAGTTACTTTGGAATTGAGGTGGCCTATTTTGGAAGCCAGGTGGACCTTGTGGAGGTCTGTAGTTACCTTGATAGTTTCCACCATAGTTTCCAATAGCGTCCACCTGATGCATTTCTTGTTCTTGATTAGGGGTCATTGCTAAGTTGCAGTTTGTAGCTCCATGTCCTGAAACACCACAAACTTCACAAACAATATTAGTAGCACCTGTTGACCCTATTTTATCAAGTTTTAATGTTAATGCTTCAACTTTGGCAGAAAGTAAGGAAAGAGCATCAACAGAGTACTTACCTGGTGTTTTAGAAGGTAATCCTCTCTCAGAGTTCCATTGGTGAGTGTTTTGAGCTATTTCCTCGATCAGGTTCTCAGCTTCATCAACATTTTTACTCATGAAGGCTCCTCCAGCTGCAGCATCTAAAGAGTTCTTTTGTGTGGAAGTTAGTCCATTATAGAAAATATGGATTGTCAACCACCTTTCTATCCCATGGTGAGGACATTCTCTTAGCAACTCTCTGTATCTCTCCCAGGCTTCATACAAGGATTCATCATCTTTTTGTGAAAAATTTATGATTTGTTTTCTCAGCACATCAGTCTTGTTCCTTGGGTACCATTTATTGATAAAAGCACTGGACAATTGTTCCCAAGTCGTGATGGATCCTTCAGGAAGAGAGTATAACCACGCTCTTGCTTTATCTCTTAAGGAGAAAGGGAAAAGTCTTAAGCGAATGGCATCATTGGTGGCTCCGTTCATCTTCAGGGTGTCACAGTATTCAAGAAAGATTTGAAGGTGAAGATTTGGATCTTCAGAGGGTAATCCTCCGAATTGGTTCTGTTGAACCATTGAGAGTAATGAAGGCTTCAATTCAAAATTGTTAGCCTCCACTGTGGGTCTGAGGATGCTAGATCCTCTTCCATTTGTACTTGGAGCGGTAAAATCTCTTAAGGGTTTATGTTGGTCTGCCATTTGTTTTTCTTTTTCTTCTTTTTGTTGTTTTTGTTGTTTTCTCAAAGCTCTAAGGGTACGTTCTATCTCAGGGTCAAATCCTAAGTTTAGATCGACACTACGGCTTCGTCGTATAAAATAAATGACAACTAAAACAAATTATAACAAAATAAAACAACAACAGATACACAAAATAAAGAACAAAATACAAAATTACAAAGAAAATAAAAATAAAAATAACAATAAAAATATTAACAAGTATGATCTAATCGAATTTCAATATTGCCGATATTCGAGGGACAACAGTCTCCGGCAACGGCGCCAAAAACTTGACAGGGCCCGCAAGCGCACGGGTTATGTCGCGTAATATAAAAGATTATCGTTCTCCACAGGGACTGTGTTCAAAGTACCAGCATATTGAAATTTAATTATCCACATAATTGATTTTTAAGGTTTTTGTAAAATAAAGCAAAATTAAGTTGCACAGAATACGAATAAATACAAACAAAATAAAATTTAATTAACACTTAAAAATCAGAGTTGAGAGTATCTTGGGATTTCGGGGGATCAAGATTCTATTTTATGTTAATGAATTTTAACTTTTCATAAATAAGAATCGAATTAAGTTTTCCAAGGCGAATTTTCCAAAAGCTAATTAATATGTTCCTCTCGGAATCCTATTAATGTACCTAACCTATGGAAAGCGCTGCTTAGTCCTCAAAAAGGCCCATTATGGTTTTATGAAAATCCCTTTTATTTCCTCAAAAGAATTTTGATTACTTTCACGGTTTTACCGAGGTCACAAAAAGCATTTCAAAAATCTTAGGTTTAGTTCAAAGCTTTCTGGTAAAAATAAATCTCTCGATTCTATTTATTACCTAAACTTACTAATATACCCGTAAGTATACAGTTTTATCATTTAGGTTCTTGTTAGGAATTACTAAAAGCATTAAGCATAATTGAACTAAATGGAAAACAGAAATTTATTTAATTCCAAGTCAAAATAACATTAAAATAAAATATTGTCATACCCTCTTCATCCCAAGATAATTAATTTAGCTACTCATGAAATAATTCAAATTCATATAAATAATGGAAAAATAAAACATACAAGACATGGTAAAAAATAAAGACTTACGGGTTTCTCCAAAAGCTCAGAATAATTTACCACTGTATTTCCTTGTTGCAATATTCCTTCACCAATTACAAATTGGAACACTCAATTTCACAATCCTCACAACTCTTACACAAAATAAAAGAAAGAAAAAGAAAATAAAAAGAGAAAGAAAATAAAACAGAGAAAGAAAACGAAAGAGAAAGAAAAGAAAAGGAATGAAGCTGATGAAGAATGGGATTTGGATCTGGATGCTTTCTCTGCTTGGATTGCTTCTCCTTTTATAGGCGAAGGAAGGGAGGAAGCCAGCTAAGAAAACGCGTTGCAAGTTGGAAACTTTTGGTGCATGTGATTTCCAGCTGTTCCAGTTGTCTCCAATTTGCGTATTTTTGTTGTTTCCAATAATTCGGCGCATGATTTCACTGATGAATCGATTCCTCCAGTTGATTTTTGCCTTCAAAACAGCGTGTGAATCGATTCCTAAAGGTGGGAATCGATTCCCAGCATGATGAATCGATTCCTGGCCTTCATGAATCGATTCCCAGCCTTCCAAACCTCAATGAATCGATTCCTATAAGGGGGAATCGATTCCCATCTTGATGAATCGATTCCTAACAGCCTTGAATCGATTCCTAGCTTATGTTTCACATGGGAATCGATTCCTGTAAGGGTGAATCGATTCCTACCCTTTCCTGGAAGTGTTTTCTTGCATTTTTGAGGCGTTTTGGACAGTATAGCTCATGGTTCTGGATTGTTTTCATCCTTTGACACTTTGATCATCTTTTTGGGTTCTTGAATCCATTTTCCATTTATATTCATTCATTCTTAAAATGGATCATCAATAATTCCAAATCTATTAATTTCTGCAAAATAAAAGTATCCGAGTAGAATACAGTAGAAAGAAAGCAAAAATCACAATAAATAAAGGAAATACAGTGCATAATGATTAAAATCCTAAGTAAACTAAATCTAATTTATTGTGTTATAAAACACTTATCACTATGCCAAGAAACAAGAGAGCTTCCAAGCATATGACAAGTACCACTGGTACTTTTTCTATCTAATTTACACCCAGCAAAATCAGAATCAGAATATCCTACAAGAATAGATTCAGCACCTTTGGGATACCATAAACCAACATTTTGAGTACCCACAAGATATTTTAAAATTCTTTTTACGGCAGTGAGATGTGATTCTTTAGGACATGCTTGATATCTAGCGCACATACATACCGCAAACATAATATCGGGTCTACTAGTTGTTAAGTAAAGTAAGGATCCAATCATACCTCGATATTAGTTATTTCAACGTCCTTACCCTTCTCATCTTTGTCTAGGTAGCAAGAAGTACTCATTGGTATGGCTATTTCATTTGCTTTATCCATTTCAAACCTTTTGAGTAGTTCTTTGCAGTATTTTGTTTGACTGATGAAAGTTCCTTCTTTTGTTTGCTTAATTTGTAGCCTAAGGAAGAATGTGAGTTCTCCCATCATGGACATTTCGAATTCATCTTGCATAATCTTAGCAAACTCTTGACAAAGAATTTCGTTAGTAGCACCAAATATTATGTCATCAACATAAACTTGTACCAAAAGGATGTCATGGTTTTTACGTTTTATAAACAGTGTTGTATCAACCTTTCCTCTTTCAAAATTATTTTCAAGAAGAAACTTACTGAGTCGTTCATACCAAGCTCTTGGAGCTTGTTTCAAACCATATAAAGCTTTTCTCAATTTAAAAACATGGTTTGGAAATTTGTGACTTTCAAAACTGGGAGGTTGATTTACATAAACTTCTTCTTGAATATAACCGTTTAGAAAAGCGCTTTTGACATCCATTTGATAAAGCTTAAAATCTATACAACAAGCAAAAGCTAACAATAATCTTATGGCTTCTAACCTAGCTATGGGAGCATATGTTTCTTCATAGTCTATTCCTTCTTATTGATTATATCCCTTAGCAACTAATCTAGCTTTATTTCTTGTTATTATTCCATTTTCATCTAGCTTGTTTCTAAAAACCCATTTCGTGCCTATTATTTAATGATTATTGGGTTTTGGCACAAGTTCCCAAACTTTATTTCTTTCAAACTGATTTAATTCTTCTTGCATTGCCAATATCCAATGTTCATCAATAATAGCTTCATTAATATTTTTGGGTTCTATTTATGATACAAAAGCTAAGTGATTGCATGCATTTCTAATAGCGTTTCGAGTACTTACACCTTTTGTTATTTCACCTATGATATTGTCCAATGGGTGATTCTTTACGGTGATCCACTCCTTTTGTTGAGGTTCGCCATTTTGTGATGTATTTCCTTCATTTTTGTTTTCTTCTTTATCTTCCAAGTTCATTTCTTGGAAGGTACCTACAAGATCATCAATTTCCTCTCTCGGAAGATTTTGGTTAAGTTCATCGAATTTAACGTGTATAGACTCTTCAACTGTACAAGTTCATTTGTTAAAGAGTCGATATGCTTTGCTTGTAGATGAATAACCTAAAAATATTGCTTCATCAGATTTTGCATCGAATTTGCCGAGATTATCCTTTCCATTGTTTAAAACAAAACATTTGCATCCAAATACGTAGAAATAAGAAATATTTGGTTTTCTTCCTTTATAAAGCTCATAGGGGGTTTTCTTTAATATAGGCCTTATCAAACATCGATTCATAACATGGCAAGCAGTATTTACTGCATCGGCCCAAAAATGTTTCGCAATATTACTTTCATTCAACATAGTTCTTACGAGCTCCGCTAAAGATCAATTTTTCCTTTCAACTACTCCATTTTGTTGTGGAGTTCTTGGAGCCGAAAAATTATGTTCAATGCCAAATTTTTCACAAAATTTTTCAAAGTATTGGTTTTTGAATTCTCCCCCATGATCAATTCGAATGGATGCTATTTTTGAATTTTGTTCATTTTGAATGATCTTGGCAAGTTTCTTAAATGCTTGATATGCTTCATTTTTGTGAATAAGAAATAATGTCCATGTATATCTAGAGTAATCATCCACAATCACGAGACCATAATAATTTCCACCAAAACTTTTGATTTTCGAAGGTCCAAATAAATCCATATATAAAAGTTGTAAAGGTCTAGTTGTTGAAACAATATTTTTTGCTTGAAAAGAAGCCTTTACTTGTTTTCCCTTTTGACAAGCGTCACAAAATTTATTTTCAAATTTTAATTTTGGTAAACCGATAACTAAATCTTTTGAAACAAGTTTGTTTAAATGGTCTACATGAATGTGAGCAATTCTTCTATGCCATAGCCATGATTCATCCTCTTTAGTTATGAAGCATTGCACATCATTTGAAGCAAGACAATCTAGATTAATCATATAAATGTTATTTACTCTTTGACCAATGAATTTTATTTCCTTGTTTAGCTTATTTTCAATTATGCAACCGTTTGATTCAAAAACAATTTTATAGCCCTTATCACACAATTGACTAAAGCTAAGCAAGTTATGTTTAAGTCCTTCAACATATAAGACATCATTTATAGAGGTGGAAGAATTTTTACCAACATTTCTAATTCCTAGTATTCTTCCCTTCGTGTTATCTCCATAAGTAACGAATCCTTTATTTCGTGGAGTAAATGATATGAACTTACTTTTGTCTCCCGTCATGTGTGTTTGAACACCCACTATCTAAGTACCAATGGGTGTTACTTGCTTTAAAGCATACCTACAAAACAAGTCAAGTTAGAGAACTTGGTACCCATTTTATGTTGGGCCCTTGTAGGTTAGTTTGAGGTAATGTTCCTTTAGGAACCCAGACTTTTCTCACAACCTTTGGCCCTAGTTTTCTAACACTACAATTAGATGCATTATGTCCTTTAAAACCACAATAATTACATTTCATGAAAGGTGATGAAGTTTTACTAGGTGGTATAAAAAATTTCTTATAATTCTTTTGTTTCTTAATGGCATTAAAACCTAGTCCAGTCTTATCAAACATGCAACGTTGTTTTCCAAGTAAAACATTTAGGTTGTCTCTACCATTTGTAAACTTTTCTAATGTTCTATTCAAGTCTAAAACCTTGGTTTCTAGAATATCACATTTCTTTATAAATTCACAAGGTTTGGTCCTAGAGCATGCTTGAACATTTACTAATTTATCTTTCAAACATTTATTTTCTTTACAAACTTCTATAAGATCCATCTCAAGCGTGTCAATGGTTTTTCTAGATAACTTATGCTTATTAGAGACCTTTAAAAATTTATCATACAAATCTTCAAGAGCATCAAGTAGTTCTTCCTTATCTAAGTCATGAAAGTTTACCTCATCTTCTTCATCTTGGTGATTGGCCATGAGACACAGGTTTGCTTCTTCATTTTCGGATTCATCCGAGCTGCTTACCTCGTTGTCATCCCATGCTATGTATGCTCTCCTTTTTCCTTTCTGATCCTTGTTTTTCTTTTTGAGATTTGGACAGTCCGCCTTGAAATGTCCTTCCTTTCCACATTCAAAACAAGTTGGTAAGGAGTTATTTTCTTTGGGAATGAATTTCTTACCTTTAGAGGTGAAGCCCTTTTGGAATCTTTTGTTTCTCATGAACCTTCCAAACCGCCTCACAAATAGGCCTAACTCATCATCATCATCTTCTTGATCACTTTCAAATTTGTCTTCTTCAATAGAGGTGGCCTTAAGAGCTAGCCCCTTCTTCTTGGAAGACTTTTCTTCTTCCTCCGCCATTTTCAAGTCTTTTAATTCTTGTTCTTGCTCTTGAAGCTTACCGAATAATGTGGCAAGAGACATATCATTTATGTTTGGCGATTGTTTGATAGCGGTGACAAGAGGTTGCCATTCCCTGGTAAGACTTTTTAGAACTTTATGGATAAGCTCCTTGTTAGTGTAAGATTTTCCAAGAGTAATAAGATGATTAATAATCAAGGTAAACCTTTTTTGAAGTTCTAAGATGGTTTCACCGGAATTCATTCTAAAGCTTTTATATTGGCTAGTTAAAGTACTAATTTTAGAATCCTTAACATCGCTAGTTCCTTCATGAGTAATTTGAAGAGTATCTCATATTTCTTTGGCAGATTTACAGGTTACTACTCTAAAAAATTCATCGGGACCTAAGGCTAGAGTGATTAGATTCTTGGCTTTATAATTATATTGTACTTTCTTTTCTTCATCACTAGTCCAATCATCCATGGGTTTTTCTATTTGTTTACCATCAACAATGTGCATAGGTATGAAAGGACCATTTTCAATAGCATTCCAAACTCTTAGATCAATTGATTGAACAAAAATTTTCATTCTTTCTTTCCAAAAAGCATAACCCTCCCCATTAAAAGCAGAAGGTCGGTTTGTAGCACCACCCTCAGGAAAAAGGTTTAAAGAATTTGAGGCCATTCGTTCTCTTGAAGCTGTTAAGCTTAATTTACCAAGAGTCAAGCTCTGATACCACTTGTTAACCAAGTGGCCTCAATTACTCAAGAGGGGGGGTGAATTGAGTATTAAAAACTTTTTGTTGAAATGCTTGTGAAATTGGTTCTTTGACAAATATATATAGAGAAGATGATAAACTTAATCCTAAATGAGAATAATAAAGAAGTTTAAATAACAAAGTTATTAAACGTAACAAATTAAGCAAGTAATTTAAATGCACAAATTTAAATAGATTAGGGAAGAGAAGATTTACAAACTGATATATACGAGTTCCACCACACTGGTGTACGTCTCGCCTCCAAGTAACCCACTTAGAGGATTTCCACTATTGAGAATTTGAGATACACGCTTTGAGCAATTACAGCTTCTTAGTGTCCCACACTCAAGAACTTAATCCTCACAAACAAAAGGGTAACCCACCTAATCTCACAATCTCTCAATTACAAGGTTAAATCCTAACCCAAAATCTCTCAGAATTTATGAATGTGATTTTACAAGTGTGACTCTCTCAATAGAGTGGATATACAAATTTAAGCACTTGAGAAATATTTTCTTTTAAAAGAATATGCAAATTTTAACACTCAAGAAAATATTTTTCTCATAGTATAACTCTCAAAAATAATTGTAAAGAAAAATAAATCAGAGAGTTAATAGACAAGGAATTAAGAGAGAACAAAGGAGAAAGCAAGGAATGCGTTTGTTGTCTGTGTGGTGTGTACTGCCTCTTCAGTTTCCTTTCTATTTATAGGCAAAGGAAGGTACATGCTGCCAAAAACTTAATTGCAACCGGTTCCTTAATCAATGCATTGGAAGACTTAATTTGCCAGCGATCCATGTTTCCTGACTTGAGAAGTGCAATTGTCTGCCTCAATAAATGCAATGCCCTTTCAATTAGAGAGTCTCGAGAGAGGAATCAGCGGAGTTAAGTTTCTGAAAACGCGTACTGATAATTTCCATGATTCAGCGCATGATTCCAGCTATGAATCGATTCTTCCAGGTCATTTTTGCACTAAAAACATCACATGAATCGATTCCTGGCAAGGGGAATCGATTCCTAATAGCATGAATCGATTCCTGTAGTCCTTGAATCGATTCCTTGAGGCATTTTTGAGCATGAATCGATTCCTAAAGTCTTTGAATCGATTCCTTGAGGCAATTTTGAGCATGAATCGATTCCTAAAGTCTTTGAATCGATTCCTTAAGGCATTTCACCATGATGAATCAATTCCTGCAGTTGTGAATCGATTCCTTGATGCTGTGAATCGATTCCTCTGCTTGTGAATCGATTCCTAGAGCTTTTCAATGGGTGTGAATCAATTCCTTGCAATCCTGGACCTGTTTCTTTACATTTTTGATATATTTTCATGCGTTTTGGATGGTTCTTGATTCCTTGGCACTTGAATAATTATTTCTTGTCCCGAATCATTCTTGATGATTTTTGATTAATTGCTTGTACAACATCTTTTAGATTTCTTGATCCTTCAATTGTTTATCATTCATCAAAACCTGTTTCAACATACAAATACACAAAATTCACCAGTGGCACAAGGTTCCCAAAATCTCACTTACCTTACATTAGTGAAATTGGTTGAAGGTACTTGAATTCCAAGCCCTCCAACATGTGAGAAAGAAGATGGGAATGGAGATGGATGCTTACTTCTTTTCTTGGAAATGGAAATAGAAGGTGGTGGTGTGTGATGGTGGATTTTTGTTTTGGAGGAGGAAGGAAGCTTGCCCTTTGTTTTGTGCCAATTGAAGGAGAAGGAGCAAAGAAGAGGTAGATATGGAGAAGGATGTGGTCATATTGGGGGAAAGATGATGGAAAGGAAGATGATAAAGAAATGGAAATTAGAGCTAGAGGGTGAGGGGGTTCTAAGGTGGTAAGAAAGCAAAAAGAAATGTTTATTTTGTCAAAGTATTGGGAATAGTTTATTAGTTGATCAATTTGGTTAGACCCTAAACCTACCCGAGTAACCCTTAGTTTAATCATAAATTTAACAAATTTTAAATCTCATTCACTTTACCCCTCGGTTCATAATTAATTAATTTCCCTTCATAATTAATTTAATATCACTTAGTCATTGATTTAAATTTTAGGATGTTACAAGGTAAATTTAAGTAGTAAATGCTAAAGATGGACGTTTAATTGAATCTTTTGCTTTTGAAATAAATTAAAATTTAAAAATAAGTGAAAAATGACAGTTGTTAAATATTTATTGAATATGGTTTATATTTTTTATACTTAACATTGACCTATAATACAAATGATATTTTTGACATTTGGTAAAATTAATCTATTCTTAGTCACTATTTTCTATAAAATTTTAAGTAACTATAAATAGTTTTTAAATTAAAACTTGAAAGACTATTTGCTAAAGAAGATAAAAAAAAAGGTGATATTTGTAATTTTAAGATTAAAGGTTGAAAGGTTGAAAATAAGAAAAGTAAAAAAATACTATGTTCTTAAAATAAATGAAATGTTAACAAGAAAATTAAATAAATAATTAAATTGAAGAAATTTAAAAAAAAAATTAGTGAAAATGTCATGTGATGTTTTAGCAAAAGACTTTATCGACCTTGTTTTTTTCTTTAAATATTATGAGATCAAAAAATTATAAAAGGATTCGAAGATTATATGTGAAAGATTGTACATTTTGAGTTATAATTATTTTTTTTCTGGTACAGGAATTTGAATTTATTTACTTATATCCATTTGTAAAATATGATTTTTTATTAAAATTGTTTCATGGTTTTTTAAAAACTTATTTCAATTTATTATGTCATTCATTTTCCTTTGTTAACTTTTCATTTATTTCATATATATGTGCATTGAAATCCTGTACTTAAATCGTCTCAAATTCTAAATTTGTAATTAATATATTTCCATAAAATATTTTTATAAAATAAAAATTTATAAAAGGAATTTAAATATTATCTGTTTAAGATTGAAAGATAATATAATTTTAAAATAAGTGAAAATGATAATTCATAAATATTACATGAATATATTTTATATATTTTTATTTAACATTAATCTACAATATAAATAATATCTTTTATATTTGTTTAAAGTAATTTGTTCTGAATCGCTAATTTTTATAAAATTAAAAGTAACTATAAATAGTTTTTAAATTAAAAATCGAAAGGTTCTATTTGAAAAATAAGATAAAAAAAGTGAGCATATATAATTTTAAAATTAAAATTTAAAAGGTTGAAAATAAGAAAATTAAAAAAAGTGCTTAAAATAAATGAAATGTCAATAATAAAAATTAAATGAACTAAATAAATTGATTTAAAAAATAGAAAAAATATCATGTGAAGGGAAGACCTTTATTAATATTAATTAAAAAATAACTTTCAATTTGATTAAAATTAATTTTCCTTTAATTGCTATTTGCTATAAAAATAAAAAATAACGATAAATAATTTTAAAGACTATTTACTAAAAATAAAAAGGAACCACAAATAAATTTAAAGTTAAAGTTTAAAAGGTTGGAAATATAAAAAGTCAAGAAACATGTATTTAAGTTAAATGAAATGTTAATAATTAAAATTAAATAAACTATTTAAATGAAAATAATAAAATCAATTTATTCCTACCGGTGATTTCCTAACATAGTGAGACGGGGGGAAAACTTTGAAGAAACAAGGAAAATTTTGATTTCCTAATCACACAACTCCATATTAGGAAGTAGCAACAAAGGTTATCTGGAACAGACAAAATAGTTCATTCTTTGAATCATGGATATTGGCAATTTGGCATCTTTTCATGTATATTCTGCTTCTACCATATTGCATGATCACATTTCTATATCAATTGGTCATTTCATATTAAGTATCCCTCAACCACAGGCAATTGATTAATGAAGTGTATGCAGTGAATAAAAATGAAACGCGCAATCCTTACGTCACGTCCTGCACATTTAATCTGCATGAATTCAAAAGAATAGAAAAAAGAGGTGCTAGTGTTCTGTGCTAAGTGCTAACCATTTCAATTCTACTATAGACATCTAACATTACAGCAAAGCAAGCTAGGGAGGTGGAAAAATGATACTCATTTTTTACCTATGCCAACCCACCAACGCCAAGAGGGTTGTTGCAAGTAAACTCATCGTCCACGGGAAATTACACACCCTGTGAGAGTCTGCATGAGATGTGCGAATCTCAATAGGAAACCGGCAATGTTCCATGGATGGATCAACAGTTGTGATCAAACCAAGACCACTAAAGTCACAGCTTTCAACTCTCTGATCATGCTGCTGATAATAACTATTAAAAGCATATGATATGTTACTAGGCCAACTAATGTTGAAGCAAGATCCACCAGGAGATAGTGCAGTGCAATCAGCATTTGCACAAGCATCCAAGGCACTGGCAGTTGCATTAGACAAGTTTTTGTTGTTGTTCACAACACACCACTTGGAAGAAAGATATTCAACGTTCTGAGCATTCACAAGGCTCTTTGGACCCTGGCCAAGATCCACGCGGTACTTTGCTTGGCCGTCAAAAGTGAACACGCCCCAATGCCTCTCAAAGTTTCCAGAAGCAATGCTCCTTTGGTCCTCATCAAGAAGGCTCAAAATGTATGTTTCAAGTGGTGGCTTATGTGACCGGAGCGGGGTCCCCAAGTTACTGTGAAGGTGGTTTAGAAGGCCTTTCATGAAGGTTTCTGCAAGGTTTGAGCTTGCATTGGCAGCACCATCTGTTGGCCAACCAATCTTTGCCACGACAATGTCCATATTAGGAAATCCTGCTGCTGATAATGCAGTAACCACTGTATCATAGCTCAAGTCGAAGCTGTTTTTGTATGTTTTATGGCTAAAATTGTGAGGGCGTACAGTTTCTTTAAAGAGGAAAAAATCAAGAGAAATGTTTTTGGTTTGAAGGGGAGTTAGGAATGGAGCAATGGTCACAAAGAAAGGTGATCCATGCTTGTCAAGAAATGTGAGGAGCTCAATCATGGTTTTGTTGAGGCCAGGCCTAAAATGCACTTCTGAGGTCGAGTTAGTTCCCAACTCAAAACTGTCAAAGCTGCATGGAACCACAACTTTCACTTTGCTGTCCAATTTGGCTCTCTTTAAAGCTGCTTGAATGTTCATAGCAGCTCCAATCAAGAAGGGATGAAATTGTTCACCATAGCTTTTAAGAAACGGCTCATCACCAACAGCAACATATCTGCAAAAGTTATATTCAGAACCACATGTAGAGGGAACGATACTTAAGAGATAGAGAAATCCATTTTATTTCAACTTTAAATTCAATTAAAATAAATGATTTAACACTCAAGTCAACATGCAGCTTGGTGGCTCTAGCTAGACTGCTAGAGCACACCTCCTAAATGAATTTCTTCAATAGTTTGTTCCAATTTCTGTAGCTAATTAGACCATGAGAAGAAAAAGATGAGACAAGACTGTCTCTCATCTTCCCCAAAAATTAATTTCCTAAGGGTCTTGTTAACCAATGCTGTTAAAGAATCAAGAATGGAAAGCTTTTGTAGAAAATCATGTTAGGAGGCGTTAGAAACCACAGGAGAGGTATATTTATGATAATGTTTAAGAAAAAATTCCCATTATTGATTGCTTAACCACGGGGCACAGGTTAATATTTCACATTTCCTAATATACATTGTTCCCTTTGGCAGGAATGTGGCTTGTTTTCGAACCATTGCATCCCCTCATTATCAAACAGTCAGCATTATATATGATTCTATTCTAGCTTCTAAACAACTCCCTGGATATTGTTGTGACAAAAATAAGGGCAGATAAGTTTGTTCTATAACTACAGAGTAAAAACCATAGATAATAGAATATGATCTTAAATTGCCCTTTTAGCCAAAATCAAAACGCACAGCCCTTTAGGAGTGTTTCACCAAAACATGGAGGAATATTGGAGTACTCTCGGTTAAAAGATCAACTTCTGAGGGAAATTGCGAAAGAATTGAAGCATATAAGTAGATTTTAACTTATGTTACAAATTTGATCCAGTTAACCTCCTTGATTCATTTTGTTTCATTCTCCTATAAGTGCTTGTCCAGAAATTCATCTAAATTGACTTGTATTTTGTAAATCATTAAGGAATAAAAGAAACTAGGTATCTATGGCATCAGCATTCCCAGGGTGCAGCACCAACATTTGAGCAAGTTTGCAGACTAGCATTTCATGATCCTAGCATGCAATACTGAGAAAAACTACCGTTATCTTCTTCAAAAACCAACTCTTTAATGCAAAAGGTCCAAACCAAAGAAATTTCACGCACACAGGCACAAGCACACACACATAGAAGTAGCTGCAAGATGGTATTCACAGTTATATACATTCCACATCAAATGCTACTTGAAGTGGCAATGCATCTTGAACTCTTGAAGTGAAGGAGTAATATCTATGTAGAAAATCAACGAAGCTGGTTAATGAAGGAAAGAAACACAGGCTTAATTAGAGAAGCAAATTAAAGAAATTTGGCATTATTCTGTTTTCTTCTTAGTAAGTATATGGTCTCAAATCTCAATGGTCAATTTACGGATTCTGGCCTTCTGCACTTAATAATTTTAACTCCTTTTACGCCATGACAATCCCATATTAGTTATATGATTATGGAAAAACCGTCTCACGAGACCCTTGTTTGTTCTAAACTTTAATGCAGTCACTATACTCTAATGTTTGTTTCACTCCCCATGATATCCCTAAAGGCCACATTAACAAAACATGAAATAAGAAGCCACCCTTTTAGAATGTCCATGATCAACACTCAATTAAAAGGACAACAAAAGAGAATCAAAACCAAAATAGGTAAAACAAAAGTAACACCACCAAAACATAGCAACTGAACAAAAATAGAGGAACAAAGAAAAAGGGGCAACAAAAAGAACCAAGAAACTATGACTCACTCAATTCGAGTTGCACTGCCTCCATTGGACATGTAGCGGGTAACATTATCATGGACCCAACTATCAGCAGCTTTCTTAGAAGAGTTGAAGCTTTTGAGCATGGAGTTAGGAATGGCAACAGTGACAGCAATGTTGGAGCCAAACAGAGCTTGAAGAACATCAGAGTTAGCATCGAAGAGCTTGACTTTGTTGATGTTGTTGGACTTCAAGAGCTTCACCACCTTGGGGGGTGGCAAAGGATGGGAAGCCAGGGTGCCCCAGTTCACACCCACCCCTTGAGCCACAGTGGAGGTGATGATGAGCAAGTTGAACATCATTAGGGAACACGAAATGGTGGCCATTTGGGACACTGGTGGAGTTTCTGAGTTGTGAAAGTCTAATGATGCGGGGAGAAAAAAGGGTTGAGGAATAAAAATGCAATCTTGGCTGTTTTGAGTCATTGGCACTTTGGTTGGGGCTTTCAAAAGCTTTTGTGGTGCACTGTTTTTCTTTTTTCTTTTTTACTTTAAAAGTTTTTGGAGGGCAGCAACTACATATTTTTTAAGAAAAAATTAAATGAGTTGATTTATGGATTCATTAATAATAAACAAAATATGTTTTAATGCTCCATAATCACCATTAAAGTTACTTATTATATTTATTACATTGGCGGTAAGTAGTCGTTAATAGTGAAAACTTCATTCATGAGTGGTAATGGTGGTGTGGACTAGTCTTTATATAATAATAATAATATAAGTACAGGACAGTGGAACATATATGCTCTTGCTTATACTTTTATTGTCATTATCACTTTATTCACTTGTGTTTATATGTTACCTAAATTTGTGTCTTTAATACTGGGGCAGTTTGCAGGAATGATTTGGGCCCAATATGCAACATTTGGATTTTAGTTTTTCAAACTTTCAACTTTATGGTATGGCCTCTCATGCTTTCTAAGGTTCAGCTTTCGGCTGACCAATTGCCAAAGTGATAAAGAAACAAAATAATTGATGTGTTTGGTTTTCTAATTAGATTGGTTAAATACTGATTTGATCAACTTTAAAAATAGATTCTACAGTCTAATAAAATTTTAATTATTTCAAACTAAGTAAAATATTAATATTAACTTTTAAATTTTTTTATTTACATAACTCCGTTTCCGCTAATGAAACTGAATTGGATCTTGAATCAAATGATCAACAGCGATGGTTCAACTAGAATAGTGACTATGTCTTTTATTAGAACCGGTGAGTAGGTGTCATCTTTTAATTCATGACTAAAAATAGAATCTTATATTTAAGGTCGGAAAAATTGAAATTCTACTTACTAAAATTGTTGAGCCTCCGTCAAATCAATATAAGTTAGAATTGTAAGATTCTAAGTAAAATTAAAATAATATTTAAATATTATAAATAATGTATAAAAAAATACAATATCATATTTTAAGTCCAAAATAAAATAACTAATACCAATTATGAGTTCAAATTAAAATAAGTTTAAGTCTAGCTCAAACCCAAAGATAAAGATGAAAACACAAATCGCACATGAAGAAGATAAAGACTTAGAAGACAAATTGCAAATGTTGGTCAGAAGATGGGTTGGTCACGAATGTGGGTAGAAGGCAAGTGCGACAAAGACATGAATGCAGGTTGCCGTAGCAGCAGTACACCGTCGCGTGCCAGAGTTACAGGTTGGACAAAGTATTTTCTGATTCATTAATTTGAATGTGGCTCATGAAATGTTATATATTGTGTGTAGCCCAGGTCATGTTACAGTTATTTTTGTTAAAACAATGGCAAAAAAAAAATCAGTTAGAGATGTTAGACTCTTAAGAATGAGACGATTTTAACAATTTTAATGATTTTATTAAGTTAGCTTGAAAAAATGATTGTATTAAGTCTAACTAGATTTTGATTCTAACTAAAAATTAACTTATTATGGAGTTAAACTCTAAGAATCAATGTTTATATCAATTATCATGATTGATGTTATTGAACTATGCCAATTGTGACGTTGACATTAATGAGGCTGTTTGATTTGTAGTTTCATTTTCTAATTTTATGTTTTATATTCAGTTTTAAATATATGATTGTCATCACATTTTTTGTTTTTTAAAATTTATATAAGAAAATATGAAACAAGAAATGAAAATAAGAAACAAAAATAAATATTTTTAGTATTTTCTATACAAATTTTAGAATTAGAAAAGTGGATGACATTTTTATAATTAAAACTAAAAACAGAAAATGGAAACACAAACTAAACATCGCCTTAGTGGTTTTTTTTAGTGTACAAGAACCACAATTATTAAGATTTAAACTTAAAACTCTAAGTTGTTATGAATTCTGGTAATGGATGATAGGAACCTTGTAATCGATTACATGATCCCTAATAATCGATTACACATAGATGGTAATCGATTACCAGTAGACCACTTACGCAAGAATAAAACATGCTCCTCTGGTAATCAATTACGTAATTGATTACCAAACACCTTATTTTGCATGATTATACAGAATTCGGTCTCTAGGGCAACTTCTACGCTACCTAACTTGCTTGTTTCAACTCTAATTACTACAAAACTTCATGGGCATTATATTTCCCCCATTCTAGAGTAGTTCATACTTAAAAATTCCTTCATATGAGCGAGATATCCGTAAAAATGTATGTCAATCAAACTTTTACCAATACCATACACAAAACCTAACAAATGAACTCTAAATTAAATAATGGTCATACCCACAAATTCTAAATGACTTTTGAAACCTATTGGCACCCTTCGGGGTTCTAATTCCTACCAGATCTCAAATTCACACATCCAATTACTAAATTAGCCTATTCTTCACCTAGGTATGCAATGCATAACTCCATCAAACATCACATCATCAATTCTATCATCATCATCAAAACTAATCAAGCAATGGAACAAAGCCAATGACATATTGATGAGGACATGATCAAAGAAGATCCCATCATAACTCTATATAAGGGTTTGGAGATTTATAGAGGTCCCTTAACAAGGGTAAGGACAAAAAGGGTCAAGGACATCACCAAGCAAACCCTAGTTACATTTTTGACCACTTTAGATGGTCCTAAGCCCAAGGAGGATCACTTGAAGACCTATACATTCTCTTCATGTAATATTTTAGAAGAATAGGTTTTTGAGGGTAAATTAGGGTTCCATATATGTTAGAGTTAGGATTTGAGCATTGCATGGTCAATAGGCCATTTTTGGGCCTTATACACCACTTTGGGCCTTGTATTTGGCCATCCTTCTCTACTTTGAGCTAATTTGGCCTATGAGCTTGTTAGAAGCCCAATTAAGCATTGCATTACCGAATTCACTATGGCCTATATAAGGCTTGCATTTCCCTTGTATTTTTACCATTAGTTTGAATGAGAATTCCATTTTGTGAGAAGTGTGTGCATACTTCCCCTCTTAGGCTAAAGAGAGTTTTAGCCTTCTTCAAGCTCTCATCACTGGGCTTCCATCCCTAGAGTGGTGAGTTAGGGACTTATCCATTCCTTGGTGGTGTCCAAAACCCATCCTTTCCAAACTTCCATTTCATTTTCCAACCCTTTCTTTTACCCTTCCACCTTTCTCTTTCAATTTTCCTTTTAAATAGTTAGAGTCATTCTTTCCATTAGCCATTATAGTTTTGGTTTCCTTTTTACATTCATGCTTCTGAAGTGCATAAACATCAATGAAGGCATCACCCATCAAGATTGAAGAGGAGGAAAGCTAGCTAGATCCAATAATTCCCCTAAAAGTGATCAAAGGGTTACATCATGTGGTATCATGAGTCAATGTGCTCTATTTCCATTTTCTCTTCTTAAAATCATGTTTAGCTTTGTTTTGTGTTGCTAGAAATTTCATAATTTGATCCTTAGTTCATAGATTCATATCTTTTCTTTGTTGAAATATTCAAGAAAAACACAAAATGATACATGATCTTGCCTTTTCTTTTGAGTTCTTTCATTAATTCTTTGCACATTGGTTTGAGTCTTTTATTTTTTCAGATTTGTGTATGTTTTGTATGCTTCTAGTTTCCTTGTTCTTGCACCATCATAATTTGGCAACACCTTGTTAAAAGTGAAATATCACATGCTTGAAAGTTCTAGAGCCATTTTAAGGTTTGTATGATGCATCTTGGAGCCTTATCATTGTTTCTAAGAATTGCTTGATTCCGTGTTTAGCATTTGCTTCTAGGACTTCTTTTACAATTTCTATCCAGCACTTAAGGAATACAATAAAATCTTATTTACGTCTTGTTTTTACATATAAAACTTGTTAAAATATCATTGCCTTCCATACCTAAAAATTATGGAATAAGGTGCATGCATTGTGTAAGTGACAGGACCTTTTAAAATTGAACTTTTTATGTGTTGCTTGTTTTGGTTTTAGGGTTGTACCAAGTGTAGAATTCTATTTGTTTTACAAGGGAAAAGAAAGTCAAAAAGTGTGAAAAAGAAAAAATAGTGCAAAAGAAATGAGAAGCCCTCATAAAAAATAATCAAATTCATAAGGGCATTTTAGCAAAAAGTGAAAAAAAGAGTTGTATTCCCTTGCTTGGCATTAAGTGCATGGTTTTGGTAACTTTGGAAAGCCTAATCAGTTGCTGGAATTTTTTACATAACAAACCTAAATTCAAGTTCAATTTTGCATCAAAACCTTAACCTACACAAAAGTGCATTTTAGAGTTCTAGGGTTTAGGTGTACTTGCTTTGTTTATTTGCATTTAATTTTTTGTTTGTCAAAGTTTTGTCTTCAATTTTTCTGTGTTTCGGCATTACTCTATTGACAGGGCCCGCAGGCGCACGAGTTATGTCGTGTGATATAAAAGATTATCGTATCCACAAGGACTGTTTTCAAAGTACCGGTATATTGAAATTTAATTCTCCATACAATTGATTTTCAAGTTTTTGTAAAATAAGACACAGAATAAAATAAATATAAAAACAAAATTTACTTAAAACGTAAAAATAAAGTTGAGAGTATCTTGGGATTCTGGGGGATCAAGACGCTATTTTATGTTAATAAGTTTTCTTTTTATAAATAAGAATCAAATTAAGTTTTCCAAGGCAAATTTTCCTTAAGCTAATTAATATGTTCTTCTCAGAATCCTATTAATGTACCTAACGTATGGAGAACCGTGTTCAATCCCTAAGAAAGGCTCATTATTGTTTTGTGAAAATCCGTTTTTATTCCTCAAAAGATTTTTGATTACTTTCACGGTTTTACCGAGGTCACAAAAAGTATTTCAAAATCTTAGGCTTAGTTCAAAAGCTTTCTAGTAACTAATAAATCCTTTGATTCTATTAATTACTTAAACTTACTAATATACCCGCAAGTATACAGTTTTATCACTTTGGTTCTTATTAGGAATTACTAAGAGCATTGAGCATAATTTGAACTAAATGGAAAACAGAAATTTATTTAAGTCAAAATCAAAACATTATTAACATAACATATTGTCACACCCCATTCATCCCAAGATAAAGATTTAGTTACCCATGAAGTGGTTCAAATTCATACATATAATGAAAGGAAAACAAAACATACAACACATAATACAGTAAAAGAAAGACATACGGGTTTCTCCAAAAAGCCCAAAAGTAATTGCACCACTGTTGTATTTTCTGTAGTATTCCCCCACTGTATACAAATGGAAGCGCTTAATTTCACTATTCTCACAACTCTCAGGGATATGAAAATGAAAATAAAAAAGGAAAGAAAGAAAGAAAGAAAGAAACAGAGGGAAATCACTTCCTCTGTTCATTGCTGTGAATTGCTTCCAATTCCTTCTCTTTATGTCTTGCAATGCCAATTCCATCTCCTATTTATAGGCCTAGGAAAGCATGGAGTGATCATGGATAGACTTGTAAGTTGCTTCCTTTTGGCGTAGTGGAGAGCGATTCTTTAATTTTAAAAACTCAATGCAATGCAACGCTGTTTCCACTAAAAGATTCGATTCATAATTGAGAAGATTCGATTCATTGCACTGGATTAAACTGCATGAATTGATTCATCTTGCATATGAATCGATTCAGAGGCTTCAACACACATGATCCTGGGCTTCCAAACACACATGAATTGGTTCCTACACACATGGATTGATTCATCACAGCTTTGAATCGATTCATGGGCTGTAATTTTGCAATTTTAGGCCATTCATCATGTGTGAATCGATTCCTATACGCATGAATCGATTCCTACACGCATGAATCGATTCATCTCAGCTTTGAATCGATTCATGGGTTGTGATTTTCCATTCTTCATGCTTTTGTTAACCCTTTTTGATCATGTAACCTTTGTGGCTTTTCCTCTTGATCCTTTGTCATTTGATGGTCATTTTTCTCTTGTTATTGACCCTTGGATTGGCTTTGTCATGTGTCCTTAATGTTCCTTAACTTTATTAATTCCTGTAAAATAAAATACTCGAGCAGAATATAGTGGAAAGAAAGCGAAAATCATGAAAATTGGGAAAATACAGTGGAAATGGTTTAAAATTCTAATTAAATTAAATCTAATTTATTGTGTTCTAAAACACTTATCATTTATTCCTTAGATACCATCTCCTTTCAATTAAACCTTTATTGCTTTTAGGTTGGTCTCTTGTCAAAATACAATTTCCTATTTGAGTTGCCTTTCTTTCAAATTTTAGCTTTTGTTTGCTTGCCTTCTTCTTCTTAAGTTTTGTCTTAAAGTCTCTTTTCCTTTGAAATTTCTTGGGATATTTTCTTACTCTAAACTCTAAGGGTAGCATTCTTGGGAAATAGGAGGTGAGAGTGACAATTGAGGAGGGTGACAAAAGCTTGAAAGCCTAAGTAGAGGAAGTTGAGTAAAACACTTTGTGAAGAGAGTGCTTCATTTTTGGCATTTTACTAACACTTGAATTGAGTTTGTTACTTTGTGTAGCTCCAGACTTTGTGAAGGGAGAACTTGAAGGCAAATTGTGAAGACTTTGTAAGGAGAGCAAAGCCTTATAACAAAAATGTTCAAACAAAATTTTCAATTTCTTTGTATTTCTTTCAAGTCCTTGTATTTTGGACATTTAATTTTCAAGCAAAAGGACATTGGACTTTGGTTAAATTTCTTAGTTTACTTAGGGTGTAAATTTGGCTAGGGTAAAGCATACATCATTTGTGTATTTCTTACCTAATTCTAGTTAGAGTAGTTAGGGTTAGTTGTTGGTTTTAACAAAATTGGTTAGTAGTTAGGGAGTTATAACCTGATTAACAACTATTAGTTAATTTTGTTAAATTTGTTAAGTTGTTATAACTAAAGTTATAAGTTGTTAGGGTTGTTAAAACTAAAATTAGTTAATTTTAAGATATTGTCTTAACTAATTAGGGTTTGTTGCAAGTAATAACCTCCATAACTAACTAGGGTAGTTAGTAGTTACACCTAACTAGGTTAGTTTCCTACACATAACTAATTAGTTAAACAACCTAGGATTAGAGTATTTTGTCCCTAATCTCATAACAAACCTAGCCCTACATCCTAGTACAACATAATTCTAGTACAACAACCTAGGTAGACAACATAGTATAGAACGTCTTAGTATACATTTGTATCTTAGTTTTCATTTGCATTTTAATTTTTGTTTTGTATACATCCTTGACTAGTATATCTCTTGTCTGTTTTTTTGTCTGCTTCTTTAATTTCCAATTATGTCGTCTAGTGATAGAGATAATATGTCCCACTTAAGTGAATCATGGAAAATCTTAATAAAATCAACTATAGGTTAGATAACCTAGAAAATAAAAATGATCAATCTAGGCATAGAAACATGGATAAGAATCAAAGACACACTAGACATCAGGAGAGTGACATTGAGGATGAACTAAGGTCAAGGAGACATCATAAAAGGGATGATGTAGGTCTGAGAGAAGTTAGTATAGAGATTCCACATTTTCATGGTAAAAGTGATGTAGACACCTATCTAGAGTAAGATATAGGGGTTGAACAACTCTTCAACTCCCACCAAATAAAAGATGAAAGAAAGGTTAGAATAGCAACCCTATCTTTTCAAAACTATGCTTTGGTCTGGTGGACCTAAATCTATAAAGAGAGAAGAAAAGATAATTTCCTCAAATAAGAAAAAGATATGTTCCAAACTATTACCAAGAGGAACTTTTAGCAAAGTTAAATAGACTTACCCAAGGTACTAAATCAGTAGAAGATTACTATAAGGCCTTAGAGATAACAATGATTAAGGCAAATCTAGAAGAAGATGAAGAAACTCAAATACACAGATTTTTACATGGTCCTTGTGAACACCTCCTTCGGTCCGGCCCAAATTGTTATAACACCGGACCCAGCCTTGAAATTGACAACACCGGACCCGGCCTTGAAGTTGGCAACACCGGACAAGGCCTAAGTTAACACCGGACCGATGTCATGCGCCGAAGCAGAATGACAGGCCAGTCCGGCCCCAAGGAAAATGGACAGATTAAGATAGGCACACCGGCCCCTGTGATTACATTGAAAGATTCAGCCGGTGTGAAGACACAGGTAATGGTTCTTAAGGCCCCACATCGGATCAGTGGAGACTCCGTCCAACCAATGGCTTTGCTAACCGGTGTCACAAATTTGACAACGGAGGGACGAGGTCGGAAGCTTATGCGCGGTGACCTGGAATCGCACTCCCTGGAAAATGGCAGACAGGGAGGCGGAAGTGGGCAATTAAAAAAAACCCCACTGAAAACCCTGCTCCCCACCAATGATAATGGCCAGAGCTGCACACCACTACACGAATGGGTGAGTGGGAGTTCTGGTTGTCCCAAAACCCTCAGCCCATGACTTGAAGGCCCTATAAATGCCCCAACCAAGGGAGCTCAAAGGGGTTGGTCTTCAGATTCTCCCCCTACGCGAGAAAACTCTGGAAATTCTCTCCGATTCCTCAAGATCCCTAACTGACCTCCCCACCTGAAACCAGTGACTTGCCTTAGTCACCACAGAGGACCCCCTTAGTTCGAAAAGGGTTTGAAGTTTTTTCACTAACACAAAGCCACTGCTCTCACACCGTCCGTATCTCGAACGCACCTCGTCATCTCAAAACCAACCCCGTCCCAATTCCGCATCACCACCTCGTCCATCTCCATTACTGCTCGGCAGCGTTTCGCCTCGGATTAACTTCCCACAACACCGGTCGTGACCTTCAGATTCCCAGATCGGGTCTAACTCCGGTCTATTGTCCCTGCCAGCGTGCGAGTCCGAAATCAGTCTGACACCGTCACTGTGCTCAACCTCCCACATCGGCTCTTAGCTCGTCACACCGGTTCCACTCCTTCCCTTATTTCTTTTGCTTTCAGTTCCCCTTTTTTACTTTTCTGTGAGTTTACTGTTTGTTGATTATAGTTGCCTGCGTACCATTAGTTTACATTGTTAATATTTTTATCCTTTTCCATAACAAACAGACGTAATAAAAAGGGCGATTTTGTAAAAAAAATAATGTCGTACGGGAGTACTCCTGTCTACACAACCCTCTTAGGATTCGTGCACGTGCGAAGAACTTCGCTTTGTATGAATTCTCCTCTTTAATGATGAACTGTTCTTTACAGGGGGTGTAGAAGTATGCTTGTAGAACAACTCAAAATATACATATATATGTGTTTTGATACAAAGCAATGTATGTATAAATGTAAATACAAAGAGTCTTCGTATGCTGAGGCGGAGTATAATGTACTGCGGGGCGGTGTCATAGTCCGCCTGACAGGATCTGACTTGCCTTGACCCAATTGGGGGTGGTACCTGCAATCGTTCTCCGACGCTCAAGTCAGTATCTCAGAATACTTAGAGACTTAGAAGGACAATCAGAGAGGATTATGCAAGTAATAGAGTGTAAGGTTCAGAGAATGGGAAGAGGATCCCTTATACCTTTTCAAGAGAGGTTTATATACCTGTCACTGGTGCTGCATTATTGGTAGGACCCGCTCCTTGTCTCCAGGCATAATGCTGAAAAGGTAGTGGGTCCCTGCGCCGTTTACTAGCACCATTATTGTAGTAGGTATCACAACTTGTCTGGAAAGCGTTAGTGCTTTAATATTTTATTGTTATTTCCCTTTATGCGTGACAGCGTGATTCCCATTATTAACCTCTCAAGACAGAGTCAATCTCGTGCCGGGGTTGTGAGTATGGGCTCGCTACGCAGTGTGGGAAATTCAGTATTCCGCCTGAGTTGAGCCTATGGCTTGGCGGAGTAACAACTTTGGCGAGGTTACATTCCTTGACGGAATAACATGCCTGGACGGAGTTACGTTCCTTGGCGGGGTAACGTGCCTGGGCGGAGTTATGAACCTTGGCGGCGTTACTTGCCCTGGCGGTATGCACTCCGTATAGTATTTGTAGTGTATTTGAAGAGTACTTCTCTTTATTCCAAATGCTGATCTGGCAAGGCATTGAAGCCATGCTCTTGGGGGCCGGTGTTAGGACCGGATCAAATGACATCCATCAACATCTTTCAGATTCCTTCCTAAAATAGCAATACTTAGAACTACGTAACCCTGATTTCTTGATAATTCAAGAATACGTAGGAGCAGGACTTTAACTCCTGTCGGGCCCATCTTTCTTATTTCCTTTTTTTGCTGATTTACTTCTTTATTTTTTTATGTTTCTTTCATAAATGTCCTTTTTTGGTCACTTCCGTGAAAATCAATTTAGACGTGACGTCTTGTTGGTTTCCCCATAGTTTTTGCCCAAGCCTCGCCATAATTTCATGGGGAAGGGATACTTAGGACAAGACGTCCCGCTTACCCCTTTCCTATCCCTATCCTTTTACCCGAGGATGTTTAATTTAGACGTGACGTCTTATTGGCATTCTCTCACCCCCTCTGTCTCATATTGAAGACGGGTTTAATTCGGATGAAGCGTCCCCTTGACCCCGCTTCAACATTCTATGTTTGTACAGTTCTCTCACTCCATTCTATCATTTTCAAAGTAAAAGGAAAAAAAACCATGTTTTGTTTAAGGCTATTTATATTGTGCTTTCAATCTTGGTACTGTCTTTGACAGGCGATTTAGGGTGCTAATACCTTCCCTACTCGTAACCGACTCCCGAACTTGGATTTCAACTTTTTAAACCAGTGCTTTACTGAACTTAGTTTTTTCCCAATGTTTTTCCTATGGATAAAAACGTTGGTGGCGACTCCCTGTTCCATTTTCTCTCTCTCGCCGCGCCGTCGCGATCCAGGTTGCGACAGATGGCGACTCCACTGGGGATACTTAAGAGAGTCAGGCCAGTTTGATTGAAAACGCATGTTCTTTTTTTATATAGCCTTTGTTAGCTTGGATTTCTTTCCCCTTGTTTTATTTTCGGTTAATTGTTGTGGATGTTTGTTCTTGTTTCAATCATATTTACTTATTTGTTTCGTTGTCTATATTTTGCATGATTGTTGAACCCTAGGGTAGGAGACCATGTTATTTTTTTTCCGCAAACATTGAACCCTAGGGTAGACGACTTCGTATATTTGCTCTGTGTTTGTTCTTTGTGCAGAATGGGTAAGGCATAAGGTATGGACTGCCCTTCCACACACTACACTCATAATTATTTGCACACACTTATGAGTGGTGCCCTATACCCGGGCCCCAAATGAAGCTTAAGTTAGGAGGGGTTGGTAACAGAATCGTATGGGATGTACTTCCTATCCGGTATTCGTGAGAACCTCAACCAGAGTTCGACCTCTCATGATATACGCACTTAGTGAATTCCTCACTGTTTGCGTCCCTGTCATGATTAGGATCTTGGCTCTGGTGACCTTCTAGATGTCTAGCGAAAGCCACCCAATGTGAGAAATCCACTGTTAGATAAGTTATAGGTCCCAGAAAAGACTTCCAGAAAAAAACCTGGCTTAAGGCACAAAAGGGCAGGCTTTACTATACCTTATCTCATTCTCGCTTTCCCTTTAAATCCAAAATTGGTGAACTGCTTGCGTGTTCAAAGGGTTACTTTATTCCAAACAAAAGTGAATAGTAATCCTTTAACAAGTAAGCAGTTCCCTCGCTTTTTGTGTACTTATGAGTCCTGGGTTATAGATCTTCCCAATCGTCAAAATGAAAACAAAATTCTATTCAAGCAGATATTGATGACGTTGGAAAGTTCCATAACCCGTGTGACCTTAGTTTCGCATGAGTTTTGCCGACCGCTACTTCTCAAACTGAAAGTTGTTTTCCAATAAATTAATGAAGAAGTAGTGGTTCACAAAACATGACAGTAACTGATTTCTTTTCCTCTCTTTGCTCTTACAGGAAGCTGTTTGGAACTTAGCGGGTACCTTTGAGCAATATGGAAATTAACATGAGATCTGATAGTTGTGACACAAATGTGACCGAGTTGAGGAAAGTATTGCACCTTAAGGCCAAGAAGGTTGACATGGGTAGTCTGCAAACAATGGGGAGAAAATTAAACCTGACACAGAAAATGGCTTTTACAAGAAAGTATGGAAGGATTCTAAAGTTGTTAGAAGTGGAAGTGCAAATTGAGGCGATCACTGCCTTAGCACAATTTTATGACCCACCTCTCAGGTGTTTCACATTTAGAGACTTTCAGTTGGCCCCATCTATTGAAGAATTTGAACAAATCTTGGGGATGCCTTTGGAAGGGCAGATACCTTATCGTCATCTTGACCATCATGAAACTATTGCTTCCATTGCCCGTGTTCTGAAGATCCGTCCCGACACCTTGAGGGATGCACAACTAAATAGAAATCAGATCCCCGGATTCACTCGGGAATTTCTCGAGAAACATATGCAGGTCCTGGCAGAAAGAGAAGATTGGGAAGCCTTTATGGATGCTTTAGCTATTACCATCTATGGTGTTGTTTTGTTCCCCAACATTGATAACTATGTGGATTATGATGCTATTGCCGTATTCCTAGCTCGCAAGCACAGGCTTGAGAATCCTGTCACGGCTGTGTTGGCAAATGTGTACTGTACCATGGATTTCTGTCACACACAAGGTGGAAAAAGGGTTGTTTGTTGTCTACCTGTTTTGTATGTATGGCTCACATCACACGTTTTCCACCAAGTTTGTAGGGCCGAATGTCCGGTTTCTGATCTGAAGCTATGTCAGTTAACAGTGAAAAGTGGGCACGAGTGGGCCAATCACCTCATAGGGCTCACGGCTGAGAAAGTTAGGTGGTATCCCCAATGGTTGGAAGTTGAATCAATTGTTCATCACTGTGGAAATTACCCAAATGTTCCCCTTATTGGTACGCAAGGATGTATCAACTATAATCCCATCATAGCCAAGCGTCAGCTAGCTTACCCTTTGCTGGGACCACCTGATGAAGAGTCTCTTATTCCTTTCATCTCATATTACTCGAAAGGAAGCTGTATCTTTGTCATTCGGGATATAGCGAATGCATGGAAGAAAGTCTACCGAAAGGGAAGAGAGCTGGGGGCCCGAAGCCATGCTGTCAGAGAAGAATATTATGAGTGGATCTTGAATAGGGTCTCTATTGTTAAATTACCCTTCAGGAGTCCCCCTCATCTCCAGGAAAATCCTCCTGCTCCATCACTTGTTGCGGAGGACGAAGCAACCAAGGCGCTAAAGACCAAAATAGAAGAGTTAGCTGCCAGGAACAAGAAGCTAGAGGAAGACTTATTGAGATGTCAGCAAGAATACACCCTTCAGAAAAGGGAGAACCTGGAGAACAAGCAAGCTGTTGAAGAGATTAGGAAGAAACGAAAGATTGATGAGAGCTACATGATAAAACAAGACCAGTGTCTTCAAGCGGCCAATTCTCAACTAAAAATGAAGAACAAGCAAAGTGATACCATCCTGGCTGAGAAACGTCTTCTGAAGGATATGCTGGCACAATCGAAAGAAAATGAGCAGAATATCATGGTACAAAAAGAGCTCCTACAGACACAAGTCCACAAATTGGAACAACAGCTCAATGAAGTGGTAAAGGCTTGCGAGCAAGAGATAAGTAGAGAACGACAACGCGCCATAAACATTGAGCAAGATTGTCAAGAGACCATACGCCTCTTAGAAGCTGAACAAAATAAAACTATTCACTTGTGGATGGATCGCTTTGCTAAGCTGGCGTACCTGGCCAACGGAGCTCTAGAAGATCTCCCGTTTTTACTCAAACAAGCGGAAGGAATTGCTAACCCTGTCAACACTCCTAGGGAAATTACAACGTTCTTAGATTACTACAGAGGACGAATTTGTAAAATGAGGGAAATGATTGCCCGAGCTAGGGATGGCTGATTTATTTTCCCGCTTTGTAACTCGGCACTTTATGGCAATAATGTACTCTTTTCGAGATAATGGATTCCTTTGTCTTCACAACTATCTCATGTTAATTTCCTTTCAATGCTTTACTTAGTACTTTTGAACGTGACGTTCTGAGGAACAGTCGAAGGATCCGTCAAGTTCCAACATTGCTTCCCACGTAATCTCGTTTCACTTAATTTTTTCCTTTAATTCGCTTATCTTTTCTAAATTTTCTTTTGTGTTCCTTTCTGAAGACATTACGGGTAAACATTCTTACGGGACCCGGCTCAGGAAGAAACTCATGGCTGATATAGAGCAAGAAAATGAGAATTTGAAGGCTGAGCTCGCCCAGGTCAAGGAACAGATGGCCGAGATGGCCAAGCTCTTGGAAAGGAGAGTCACAGAAGGGGGATCTTCTGCAGGGGTTGAAGACGCCCGGCAACAACCACCCACCTCTCATCACGGTCAAGATCCGGCTACAGGATCCGACCCCAGGACCACCGCACCTCCCCTCGTTGTTCGCATAAGGAGACCAAATCCTGCAAACACACAACAACATACCTTTGTGGATGAGGAAGGCAATGTTATTCCTTTTCCCCCGTATGGTTTGCCGCACGGGTATTTCCCACCACTCCAGGAAGAACCTTGCCACCAAGACCAAGTTCCCATCACTGCCCCGCCTAACACTAATCAACCAAACAACCCACTTACCCAAGCACAAACCTCCCAGGTGCCACCCACTCATGCTCAAGCCGCCCAAACACAAGCCGCCCAAGCACAGCCTGCTCATACCATTCATATACCCTGAACCACTGCCAGACCAGATACCTTCATACCAAACACTGACCTGTTTCATTCCTACCAGCAATATGGGAAGGTTGGTCAACATACTGCTGCCGGTCCGAGTGCTGTGGCTACCACCCAGGAAGAGAGGTTGGAATTCTTGGAAAGGCGTTTAAGGGAGATGGAAGGAACAAGTAGATTTGGGACAGGCACTGCTGCTGAACTTTGCCTAATCCCTGATGTCGTCATACCTCCTAAATTCAAGACGCCCGATTTTGACAAATACAGAGGGTTGACGTGCCCAAAGAATCATCTAACCATGTACTGCCGTAAGATGGCTTCGTATGCGTCAAATGACCCTCTGCTGATTCATTGTTTTCAGGACAGCCTGGTTGGGGCTCCCCTGACATGGTACAATCATCTAGAGCGCTCTCGTATACGCTGCTGGAAGGACCTAGCAGACTCGTTCATGCAACAATACAAATATAACCTGGACATGGCCCCGGATAGAGGACAGTTGCAGAACATGATTAAGAAAGATAACGAGACATTCAAGGAGTACGCCCAGAGGTGGCGCGAAGTGGCGGCACAGGTTGACCCACCTCTATCTGAAAAGGAGGTGATCACTATGTTCATAGATATGCTTCAAACTCCTTTCTATGAGAAGATGATTGGAAGTGTCTCGTCTCATTTCTCTGATATTGTCACTATTGGAGAAAGAATAGAAAATGGACTAAGGACCGGCAGGATAGTCCGAAGTCCATCTGGGATGGGAGCTGCAAGGAGACCTACACTTGGTGAAAATAGGAGAAGAGAAGGGGAGACCAACTTGGTCTCTCACAACCAGAGAAGGAACCTGGCAGGGCCACCTACCCCAGTTAGCCTTTCACCAGTATATCCCGGCATGTCGCACCCGTATGTGGCAGCCATTCCAAACCATAATCCACCACAATTCAGACCAACCATTGCACGGCCACCTGCGCCACCACAGATACCACACCAAGCACCACAAGCCAACCCACCGCCAAATATCCAAAGAAGGAACAATGACCGTGCTCCACCCCAGTTCGATCCCATCCCAATGTCCTATACCGAACTCTTGCCTCACCTCATTGAAAAAACTCTAGTAGTACCCTGTCCCTTGAGGCCACTACAGCCACCTTATCCTAGGGGGTATGACCCTAATGCCCGGTGCGATTATCATGCGGGTGCACCAGGCCATTCTACTGAAAATTGTCTGGCTTTGAAATACAAAGTAAGGGACCTGATTCAGGCAGATTGGATAAGCTTCCGAGAAGGAAGTCCAAATGTAACAACAAACCCTCTGCCTAATCATGAAGGGGCCGGGGTCAATGCTATCGGGGAAGATGTGGAGTATACATCCAATGTTGAGGACATTCAGATGCCTCTAAAAGAAATTCACTCTCTTATGTTTGAGGTAGGGTTAGTAAAGGACAAATGGGATGAAGACTTCGATGATGCCCAATCGATAAAGCAGCAAGAGTTTCGAAAAACTCTCTAAAGGTTTATGGACAGTCACACTATACGAGTCTGCAAGCGCCATGGCGATGGGGTAAATATGATACAGGGACAGACTGGACTTCGGGCCCCAAAACCCCTGGTCATATTTTATAGTAAAAATGCGTCGCTAACGCAGACCCCTGCCAGAACTACTATTACGGCACGGCCACCTGCTCCATTCCCGTATGACAACTCCCACGCCGTGCCTTGGAAGTATAACACGGACATAGTTGTTTCCAACCCCGTAATAGTTGATCCGGCGCCTGCTTTGTTGGTTACCAACATCGCCGGTGTAGGCGGAATGACCCGAAGTGGGAGAGTATATGCGCCTTCAGAGCCAAAGCAAGACAAGACTGCCGCGGAAGGCAAAACTGGGAAGGTTGGGATCGCTGGCGAAGCAAAGAAGGTTGTGCCAGAAGAAGAGACTAAGGAGTTCTTAAAATTTATCCGCCACAGCGATTACCAGGTATTGGATCAGTTGAACTATACCCCCACCAAGATCTCCTTATTATCTCTGCTGACAAGTTCTGAATCACATCGGAATGTGCTGATGAAGATGCTAAGTGAGGCACACGTGAAACATGACTTGCCTGTTGATAAGTTCCAAGGTATTGTTGGACACATAGTGGCCAGTAACTATCTGACTTTCACGGATGACGAGGTGCCGGTGGAAGGGAAAGGACACAACAAAGCTCTCCACATCTCTGTGAAGTGTCAAGACCATATTATGGCAAAAGTGCTCGTCGATAATGGATCATCCTTGAATGTGATGCCCAAGTCTACATTAGCTAAACTACCCATAGATGGGGCATGCATGAGACCGAGCTCCATGATAGTAAGAGCTTTTGATGGGACCCGACGGGAGGTCATAGGCGAAATTGAGCTACCCATACAAGTGGGACCCCATATCTTTCAAGTTCTCTTCCAAGTAATGGATATCATGCCCGCCTATAGTTGCTTGTTAGGGAGGCCATGGATCCATTCAGCAGGGGTAGTTCCTTCCACTTTACACCAGAAACTAAAGTTCATCGTTGATAACAGACTGGTAATCGTTTCTGGAGAGGAGGATCTTCTAGTCAGTAAGCCAGTTACTACCCCCTATGTAGAGGCAGCCGAGGAAGCCCTCGAGACATCATTCCAGGCTTTGGAGATAGCCAACGCCACAAGTATGTCTTTCCCAAAGGTACCGCTAGCAGTAGCGAAGACCATGCTACGAGGAGGATATAAGCCGGGAAAAGGACTCGGAAGAGAACTGGAAGGAAGAATTCAACCTGTCTGTCTCCCTGAGAACAAAAATAGGTACGGCCTGGGATACCAACCTACCACTAAAGACCAAAAAGGGGTAGAAGAAGAGAGGAGAGGGAAGAGGATTACTCGTCATACCGGGCATGCATTCAACACTACGAAAATCCCCATCTGTGACCTCTACCAGAGCTTCAGGAGCGCCGGAGTAATGTTTCCAGATCAAGTGGCCGTGATCCAAAGTGATCTTGATGAAGGCCCCGGATTTGTGTATGCTGGCTCACCTGGTCAGGAACTGAACAACTGGGAGGTCATAGAGTTCCCCACAATTTGTACCATTTCATCAAAGTAATCATGTTTTCTGTTCGATCCTTTAGCTATGCTTCGGGATCTCATTTTGTAACAATAAAAACTTGTTCGTTTGTTTGAATAATAAATGCCGTCAGTTTCCAAATAGCTTGATCTGTTTAGTAACCTATTATTTAAACCTTTCTCTTGCTTGTTTTCCTTTTCATTTGCTATGATACACTGAAAATGCAGATCCGAAAGCGATTCGTCTGAGAATAGTGAGAATTCGATCTTATTTCACGATTCTGACTGTCTAACTGATTGCGCCAATGAGGAATATGATGAAGACTGTGATCCCTCGCCTAAGTTAACCCGGTTATTGGAACAAGAGGATAGGGAAATTCTGCCCTACTTAGAGATAGCCGAGGTTATCGATTTGGGAATTGGAGGAGTTAAAAAGGAATTCAAAATTGGTACCTCGTTAAGTAAAGAACAGAGGCAGGAACTGATTGGGTTGTTGAGAGAGTTCAGCGATGTTTTCGCCTGGTCTTACCAAGATATGCCGAGACTGGACAATAGCATTGTCGAACATAGGTTACCATTAAAACCCGAATGTCCGCCAGTAAAGCAGAAGCTACGACGTATGAAACCTGAGATGCTTTTGAAAATCAAGGAAGAAGTCAAGAAGCAATTTGATGTCGGGTTCTTAGCCGTGGCAAAATACCCACAGTGGGTGGCAAATATCGTCCCGGTCCCAAAAAAGGATGGCAAAGTACGAATATGCGTGGACTATCGCGATTTGAACAGGGCTAGCCCCAAGGATGATTTTCCCCTGCCTCAGATTGATGTTCTGGTCGACAATACCGCGCAACATACGATCTTTTCATTCATGGACGGTTTCTCCGGATACAATCAAATTAAGATGGCGCCCGAGGATATGGAAAAAACTACATTTGTCACCTTGTGGGGAACCTTCTGTTATAAGGTGATGTCTTTTGGTCTAAAGAATGCCGGAGCAACTTACCAAAGGGCCATGGTAACCCTTTTCCATGACATGATGCACAAGGAGGTAGAGGTTTACGTCGATGATATTATTGCCAAGTCTAAAACAGATGAAGGGCATATGGAAGACCTAAGGAAACTCTTCGAAAGGTTGAGGAAATTCAAGCTTAGGCTGAACCCAGCCAAGTGCACCTTCGGCGCAAGATCCGGGAAATTACTGGGATTGATAGTAAGCAAGAGAGGCATAGAGGTCGACCCTGACAAAGTTAAAGCCATTCTTGAAATGCCTCCTCCCCGTACAGAAAAGGAAGTTAGAGGTTTCTTGGGGAGATTAAATTACATCGCTCGCTTCATCTCACAGTTGACAGCAACATGCGAGCCAATTTTCAAATTGCTCCGTAAGAACCAACCAGTTCAATGGAACGAGGATTGTCAAAAGGCTTTTGAAAAGATAAAGCAGTACTTGCAGAACCCGCCAGTTTTGATCCCACCTACCCCGGGAAGACCACTCATTTTATACCTTACAGTGTTAGATGAATCGATGGGTTGTGTGTTGGGGTAACATGATGAGACTGGGAAGAAAGAACATGCCACTTATTATCTAAGCAAGAAGTTCACTGACTGTGAGATGAGGTATTCTACTCTGGAAAGGACCTGTTGTGCGTTAGCATGGGCAGCCCGACGTTTGAGATAATACATGATAAGCCACACTACTTGGCTAGTTTCCAAAATGGACCCTGTCAAATATATCTTTGAAAAACCTGCCTTGACCGGAAGGATTGCTCGATGGCAGGTCCTGCTAACTGAGTACGATATAGTCTATGTCACTCAGAAGGCTATAAAAGGAAGTGTTCTGGCTGACTACCTAGCTCATCAACCCATAAGAGATTATCAGCCCATGCAGTTTGACTTCCCGGACGAAGATATCATGGCCCTGATTGATGAAGAAGGAGCCCAAAAGGATAAATGGACCCTAAGGTTTGATGGTGCTTCTAACGCATTAGGACACGGAATCAGAGCAATCCTCATTTCACCTGACAGAGAACTTATCCCCGTTTGTGCTCGATTATGTTTTGATTGTACCAATAACATCGCTGAGTACGAGGCGTGTTCTCTGGGAATCCAAGCAGCATTGGATGCCAAAGTGAAGAAATTGGAAGTATACGGGGATTCTGCCCTGGTCATTCACCAACTAAAAGGAGAGTGGGAGACTAGAGACAGCAAATTAATTCCCTATCAAACTCGCATCAAAGAATTGATTAAGGAATTTGATGATGTTTCTTTTCACCATGTTCCCCGGGAGGACAACCAAATGGCTGATGCTTTGGCTACCCTAGCATCAATGTTCAAGGTGAGCAATGATTACGACATGCCTCTCATTGAAATAGTGCAGCACCACGAACCCGCATATTGTCAGATGATTGAAAAGGAGTCAGATGGGAAGCCTTGGTACCACGATATCAAGAGGTATGTCCAAAATCAAGAATATCCCGAAAGCGCTACAGAGAATGATAAGAGAACCCTGCGACGGCTCGCCATGGTTTTCTTTTTAAACGGTGATGTGCTTTATAAGAGAAATTACGACTCTGTCCTTCTTCGTTGCATCGATACCGACGAAGCAAGTAAATTCATGAGGGATGTCCACGAGGGATGTTTTGGAACTCACACCAACGGACACGCCATGTCAAGAAAGATTTTAAGGGCTGGTTACTACTGGATGACCATGGAGTCAGACTGTTTTGCCTATGTTCGTAAGTGTCACAAATGTCAGATATACGCAGACCATATTCATGCTTCCCTGTCTTCTCTGAATGTCTTGTCAGCACCATGGCCCTTTTCAATGTAGGGTATGGACGTCATTGGACCCATCGAGCCAAAAGCCTCTAACGGTCATCGTTTCATTTTAGTCGCTATCGACTATTTCACAAAATGGGTAGAAGCTGCTTCGTACGCCAATGTGACAAGGAGTGTTGTGGTTAAATTTGTCAAGCGTGAACTGATATGCCGGTACGGTCTGCCGAGTCAGATCATCACTGATAATGGCATGAATTTGAATAACAAAATGATGAAGGAACTTTGTGAAGACTTCAAAATCCACCATCATAATTCCTCCCCGTATCGCCCTAAAATGAATGGGGCAGTCGAGGCAGCCAACAAAAACATCAAAAAGATTGTACAGAAAATGGTTGTGACCTACAGAGATTGGAGCGAAATGCTCCCCTTTGCTTTACATGGGTATCGTACCTCGGTCCGAACCTCAACTGGGGCAACTCCATTTTCCCTGGTTTATGGTATGGAGGCGGTCCTGCCTTTCGAAGTAGAGATCCCTTCTCTTCGAGTGATAATGGAGGCGGAATTAAAGGAAGCTGAATGGACCCAAACTCGACATGACCAGTTAAATCTGATTGATGGGAAGAGATTAGCGGCCCTTTGTCATGGTCAGCTGTATCAAAAGCGTATGAAACGAGCATTTGAAAAGAAGGTACGACCTCGACAATTCCAAGAAGGAGACCTAGTCCTCAAGAAAATCTTGCCGATCCAAAAGGACATCCGAGGGAAATGGACACCTAATTACGAAGGACCATACGTTGTGAAGAAGGCTTTCTCTGGAGGAGCTCTAATCCTCACCAACATGGATGGAGAGGATCTACCAATGCCTGTGAACGCCGACGCGGTGAAGAAATATTTTGCCTAAAAAAAAAGGTGCTCGCTAGGCTGAAAACCCATGGGGCAGCCTAGACAAAAATTAGAGCTGCTTGATGAGTCGAAAACCCGGAAGGGCGGCTCGGGCAGAATAAAAGCCACAAGTTCAGGCGTAAGGACGTGAACTCTTCAGAGAAGGAAAACTGGTCAGGCACGCGCATCTTTGTCAAAATCATTTCCCAGAAGTGAAATCAGAGGATGGTCTCGAAGTCGTGAGGAAAGGTCCGGATTCTTATCACTCGCGGGGAGTCGCTGGAGGGTTCAAAAGGCTTTCTTTCTCTCCCACCTTTTAATTGTTTATACATATGTTTTTGTTACCTTTACCTTCATTACCAATGTACATACTTATATTCAATAATAAAATAAGCTTTCCCTTTCCTTCCCCTGAGTCTACGACTGAATCTTATAAACGAACAAGTTTTTCTTAAGAGGAAATTTTTGAAATGAAAAGTGATGAAATGAAAAGTCGTGGTGAAACGAAATGTATCCTGGCGTCAGACCCGGCCCGTGAGAAAGCATAACCAATTCTGTTAATTATGTTCCTGGAAGACAGAATTTGTCTCTATCTCATCCATGAGTTATCTTGAAAGCCTATCTCTTAGTAAAGGTCGCTCGAAATGTCAATTCTTTTGATTACTCGTGCTTCTAACCATCTGTTTTGAAGGGTGATGGAACTACGTCACACGGAAATGAAGAACCTGACACCAAAGATCCAGACCAGAAGTTTTCCCCAAGAGAAATCAGTAGATTGGCATCCCCAGTGAAATCACAATCGCCAAAGCTGGCACTTCCCAAGTTCTCATCCCCCAGCGGAACCATAATCACCAAAAACTACACTTCCCAAATCCTTCCCCAGTGGGACTGCACTTCCCGGTCAACCCAAACTGGGGCATCTCCCTGGGTTTGTTCTTTCATTCAAGGGGCAGTTCCCCAAGATTTCATCCAATCATGTCAAACTGGGGCATCCCCCCCGGGTTTTTCCTATCAGTCAAGGGGCAATTCCCCACCTTTACCTTTCCGAAAACCAAGGGCCACACCCCACAGTTATTGTTCCTGTCAGCCAAGGGGCAATCCCCCACCTTTACCTTTCTGCAAACCAAGGGCCACACCCCACATTTATTTTCCTGTCAGTCAAGGGGCAATCCCCCACCTTTACCTTTCTGCAAACCAAGGGCCATACCCCACATTTATTTTCCTGTCAGTCAAGGGGCAATCCCCCACCTTTACCTTTCTGCAAACCAAGGGCCACACCCCACATTTATTTTCCTGTCAGTCAAGGGGCAATCCCCCACCTTTACCTTTCTGTAAACCAAGGGCCACACCCCACACTTATTTTCCTGTCAATCAAGGGGCAATCCCCCACCTTTACCTTTCTGCAAACCAAGGGCCACACCCCACAGTCATTGTTCCTGTCAACCAAGGGGCAATCCCCCACCTTTACCATTCTGCAAACCAAGGGCCACACCCCACAGTCATTGTTCCTGTCAGCCAAGGGGCAATCCCCCACCTTTACCATTCTGCAAACCAAGGGCCACACCCCACAGTCATTGTTCCTGTCAGCCAAGGGGCAATCCCCCACCTTTACCTTTCTGCAAACCAAGGGCCACACCCCATAGTCATTGTTCCTGTCAGCCAAGGGGCAATCCCCCACCTTTACCATTCTGCAAACCAAGGGCCACACCCCACAGTCATTGTTCCTGTCAGCCAAGGGGCAATCCCCCACCTTTACCATTCTGCAAACCAAGGGCCACACCCCACAGTCATTGTTCCTGTCAGCCAAGGGGCAATCCCCCACCTTTACCTTTCTGCAAACCAAGGGCCACACCCCACAGTCATTATTCCTGTCAGCCAAGGGGCAATCCCCCACCTTTACCATTCTGCAAACCAAGGGCCACACCCCACATTTATTTTCCTATCAGCCTAGGGGCAATCCCCCACCTTTACCTTTCTGCAAACCAAGGGCGACACCCTACATTTATTTTCCTGTCAGACGAAAGACAACCCCAGTTTTTCTTACTCTTCCATAAATCAAGGGCCACACCCCATATTTTATCTTCAGTCAAGGGGCAATTCCCCACTCTTACCTTCCTATCACCCACCGTATGTTAAAAAAAAAGGAGCTCTCCTGATTCTTCAAAAAAAAAAAAATGGTGTTGATCCGATATGAACACTAGGTAGAGGAGGTCCACTCTATTCCAAGACAAGTGGTGATCCAAAGGACGGTGTCATGACCCTCAAGGTCAAATGAAGTAGACCCTGTCAAGTTGCGAGGGACGGTGTCCCAATGGTTACACCGCTTACTACTTCGGGGCGTAACAAACGGTGTCATGAAACCTACCTCGGATAGAATTGGGTTAAGGGTTGTTGCCAAGACCGATGTCAGGCCAATTACACCGGAGGTTCAAAGGTTAATCGAAGTTGTGGACGGGGTGGCCATGATACGCTAATCCGAGGTTCTATGCTTCGCAAAAGACAATGTTTGAATTAAAATGATGAAGTCCTAATTCTAAATTGATGATTAGACGGTGTTACTTCAAGTCGTTACCTCATACCAGTCACAAGAGAGAGATACTTGGAAACATTTTGAAAGAAAAGAGAAGATAAGCAAATGGATGAAAATTGCATTGTATTAATAGAGGGCACTGAGGCCATTACAAAAATTAAAACTCCGGAGCCCATCCCGGAACAAGGCTAAGAGAAAAAAAAAACCTAAGAGTTGGGTGCTGGAGAGTCCGGTCTAGCGGAGGCTGTCCTCTCGGATTCCTCTGACACCGTCCTCAGTTCCATGCTTTGGCCTTCGGGGAGGGGCATCAGTTCATAAGGAATATCCTCAGGTTCCGAAGCCTGACCCCGGTCCATGGCATATAGGTGGCCACCATGAAATTCATAGTAGACACCTATACCGTTCAGGTTAAGTTGAACAGCGGAATTCCGGTGTACAACCTGGCGAACGGCAGAACTGAAGGCGACATCGGCCAGTACCGAAAATTTAGCCATCTGCTCCTCGGCTTCCATCCGCTCCTTCGCTTGCTCTTCTTGCACATCGGTAAGCTTCCCAGATAGTTCTTTATTTTTCTCGTCCACCTTGGCCTTCACAGCTTTGGCTTCATCCAGTTTGGTCCGGAGAGCTTGGAGAGCGTCCTCTGAAGCCTTAGCCTTAGCCTCAGCAGCATCTGCCCTCTTGGCAGCCGATGTGTAAGCAGCAGCGAGTTCGGACAGGTCCTCCTTGCTCTTGGCCAGCTCCTGCTCCTTTTGGGTCAAAGCAGTCTGAGCCTCGACTCTCAAGGCCTCAGCTTTCTTCATCCGGTCTAGGCATTCCTTAGCCTCGACTCCGGAGTAGTAAGAGCGGCCTAAAGAGCTGAGGACCCCGGCTGCCTCAACCAAATTAAAAATAGCTGCTTCGGCAGCAGACTGAGCTTCAGAAGCGGGGAGATCGGCTTTGAGCTTGAAGGGGATATGGACCCGAGCCGGTGTCCCTCCCACATACTCTAGAAAGTCTGAGAGGCGGGAGTTGACAACGATGTCCTCAGGTTGAGACCGGACTGGAGAAATATTTACAGGACCGGCCTCCTCCTCCCTTGGTACCTCTACCTCGGCCACAACCTTTGGAGCCTTGTGCTTTTTCGACCTGGAGGTTGTGCCGGGGTGGGACTTCCTTTTTATTGGGACTCTCTCAGCTGGCCCCAGATTCATCGCCCCAACATTTTCGGCCGGAATGCTCACCATCTTGGCCGGGGTGCGACGAGGAGTCACCCTATTCTCCTGTGCAGCAGCAGCAGCGTTCCGGGCTTCGGCAGCCTCCCTCAGTTTTCTGAGGATGTCTATCCGAGCCATCTCGCCTGGAAAGAAAAAAAAGAGAAACGATGTTAGTACCGGTGTGAATATATAACAGAAGGGGGTGAAGATAAACAATATCTACCAAGGTAAGCATCCCGGCCCGACTCCGTCCCCAAAAGCCTCTTGCAGGAAAATTTGGCAATGGCTGAATAACCCTTCAGAGCGTCCAGGACCTTCTTGGACTCAGTTGACAAAGTACTCTCGCTGACGATGTAGGCATTTCTTGTCAGGAGAAAGTGTTCATGAGTCCAACCGGTGTAAAACTTTCTGGAAAAATCAGAATTCTCCCAGAACACCGGCCTACCAGCATTGACCTCGACTTTGACATAGGAGTGTTTGAAACTGACCCCGTCCGTCTTGGCCGATTCGGTGTAACTTTCGAAGTTAACCACCTTTGAGTCGCAGCGGAGGTTGATGAAGCCTAGACCCCCTCCAGAGTTACCCCAGCGCATCACCCTGCAATAAGTGAAAAAGAGGGCCACTGTGGGGACGAAGTGGAAGTACTCCCTAAGCACCTCCAGGGACCTTACCAAGCCCCAGCCATTGGGATGAAGTTGGCTAGGAGCGCAGTCAAGAAACCGGAGTACCCCCATCTCAAACTCCGTCAATGGGAAGCGGACGCCGATCTTAGAAAAGACCATCTCATACATAAAGAGGTTCCTTGACCCCGGTTGATGGCAGATCCTGTCCGAGGTTTGGGGGCAGAATACAGTAAAGTCGTTTTCATGCTTAACATCGGCATGAACAACGACATCTTCGATGGTGACATCGGCAGCATCTTCAACATACCGGGAAACAATTGTCTTTGGGTCTTCATGAACCCAGAAGTAAGGATCCCTGGCCTTCTCAGCTAACCAGTTGATCCGGTGTGCCAAGACATTTGTCTCAATAGGGTCAGTAATCACAGCAACACCGGTGGAGGAATTTTCAGAAGCCATTCGGACGGTATGGCGAAGAAAGGGAATACAACTGTAAAAGGCCACATCGTCAGTAAGATATAAATCGGCACTGCTTCCCCCTTCACTAGCAGTGCCAAAGTTAAACGAGGAGCCTGACGATGTGTCAAACCCCTCTGTTTCCCACAAAGGCAATGCGGAGAAACGGTGCCCTGATGAGACGAACCGATGTGAAGCTCCCGAAGTTGCCCCACTTTGGTGACTCGGACCTCGGCTCGAAACTCCACCCGGCTGACGCCGGGATGTAATTGAAGGAGGACCAGACAGGACCTCAATGGAGTTATTACTCGAACCGGTGTCCCCCATGACCTATCTACGAAATTAAAGTGAAGGGTGGGATGGCTACCTGCTGAGGCGATGCGTGCAGTTCTTTTAGTACGAGCCAGGACGTAACACCGGAGAAAAAGCTTTAACGCCGGAGGAGAACTTTGAACACCGGAGAGGTTCAACGTCGGAGAGACAGCACTTCAATATCAAGAAAGGAGTGAAAATGATGGATCCCGGAAGTTGCTTTTATAGAGGGAGGAGCGGAGATCCAGAACCCTCCGCATTCCGGCCCATGGCCCATTAAAAAGGGCTGACTTTTGGCATTCCGGCCCAATGGCGCGAATTTTAAATTTTAAAAAAGAGCCAGTTAGCTGATGACACGTGGAATGCTCAGTCACCCAGTGACGTGGACCACATTTGAGACACGTCGGCTGTTTAAAATGCCACATCATTAAGCCCCACACCGGATTTTGGTCCTACTTAGCCCCTACATCGGTGTTCATATCTTTACTCCCCTTTCACCTCGGAAATTTACATTTCTCTTGTGAAAGAGAGTAAAGAGGGGCATCTGTGAACACCTCCTTCGGTCCGGCCCAAATTGTTATAACACCGGATCCAGCCTTGAAATTGACAATACCGGACCCGACCTTGAAGTTGGCAACACCGGACAAGGCCTAAGTTAACACCGGACCGATGTCATGCGCCGGAGCAGAATGACAGGCCAGTCCAGCCCCAAGGAAAATGGACAGATTAAGATAGGCACACCGGCCCCTGTGATTACATTGAAAGATTCAGCCGGTGTGAAGACATAGGTAATGGTTCTTAAGGCCCCACATCGGATCAGTGGAGACTCCATCCAACCAATGGCTTTGCTAACCGGTGTCACAAATTTGACAACGGAGGGACGAGGTCGGAAGCTTATGCGCGGTGACCTGGAATCGCACTCCCTGGAAAATGGCAGACAGGGAGGCAGAAGTGGGCAATTAAAAAAAACCCCACTGAAAACCCTGCTCCCCACCAATGATAATGGCCAGAGCTGCACACCACTACACAAATGGGTGAGTGGGAGTTCTGGTTGTCCCAAAACCCTCAGCCCATGACTTGAAGGCCCTATAAATGCCCCAACCAAGGGAGCTCAAAGGGGTTGGTCTTCAGATTCTCCCCCTATGCGAGAAAACTCTGGAAATTCTCTCCGATTCCTCAAGATCCCTAACTGACCTCCCCACCTGAAACCAGTGACTTGCCTTAGTCACCACAGAGGACCCCCTTAGTTCGAAAAGGGTTTGAAGTTTTTTCACTAACACAAAGCCACTGCTCTCACACCGTCCGTATCTCGAACGCACCTCGTCATCTCAAAACCAACCCCGTCCCAATTCCGCATCACCACCTCGTCCATCTCCATTACTGCTCGGCAGCGTTTCGCCTCGGATTAACTTCCTACAACACCGGTCGTGACCTTCAGATTCCCAGATCGGGTCTAACTCTGGTCTATTGTCCGTGCCAGCGTGCGAGTCCGAAATCAGTCTGACACCGTCACTGTGCTCAACCTCCCACATCGGCTCTTAGCTCGTCACACCGGTTCCACTCCTTCCCTTATTTCTTTTGCTTTCAGTTCCCCTTTTTTACTTTTCTGTGAGTTTACTGTTTGTTGATTATAGTTGCCTGCGTACCATTAGTTTACATTGTTAATATTTTTATCCTTTTCCATAACAAACAGACGTAATAAAAAGGGCGATTTTGTAAAAAAAATAGTGTCGTACGGGAGTACTCCTGTCTACACAACCCTCTTAGGATTCGTGCACGTGCGAAGAACTTCGCTTTGTATGAATTCTCCTCTTTAATGACATCCATCAACATCTTTCAGATTCCTTCCTAAAATAGCAATACTTAGAACTACGTAACCCTGATTTCTTGATAATTCAAGAATACGTAGGAGCAGGACTTTAACTCCTGTTGGGCCCATCTTTCTTTTTTCCTTTTTTTGCTGATTTACTTCTTTATTTTTTTATGTTTCTTTCATAAATGTCCTTTTTTGGTCACTTCCGTGAAAATCAATTTAGACGTGACGTCTTGTTGGTTTCCCCATAGTTTTTGCCCAAGCCTCGCCATAATTTCATGGGGAAGGGATACTTAGGACAAGACGTCCCGCTTACCCCTTTCCTATCCCTATCCTTTTACCCGAGGATGTTTAATTTAGACGTGACGTCTTATTGGCATTCTCTCACCCCCTCTGTCTCATATTGAAGACGGGTTTAATTCGGACGAAGCATCCCCTTGACCCCGCTTCAACATTCTATGTTTGTACAGTTCTCTCACTCCATTCTATCATTTTCAAAGTAAAAGGAAAAAAACCATGTTTTGTTTAAGGCTATTTATATTGTGCTTTCAATCTTGGTACTGTCTTTGACAGGCGATTTAGGGTGCTAATACCTTCCCTACTCGTAACCGACTCCCGAACTTGGATTTCAACTTTTTAAACCAGTGCTTTACTGAACTTAGTTTTTTCCCAATGTTTTTCCTATGGATAAAAACGTTGGTGGCGACTCCCTGTTCCATTTTCTCTCTCTTGCCGCGCCATCGCGATCCAGGTTGCGACAGTCCTAATAAGAACATTAAAAATAGGGTAGAGCTTTTACCACATGTAGACATAGAGGAATTACTTCACTAGTGCACCAAAGTAGAGAGCCAACTGAGTGAGAGGGACTTCTATAATAAAGGGGACTACAACCCTTTAGGCCAAAGTAGAAAGGCAAAGAGGATTCTAGCCTTAAGAAAATAAAAATGTTTGAGAGGAAACCTAGGGAGAAGGGAGTGAGCACTTCTTCTCCTCATGTTAAGAGTGAGTTACATGAAGAAAGGAAAGTGTATAGGACTAATAAGGATAAGCATGATTTCACATCAAAATCTTCTTCTTCCAAATATTCTACCATCAAATGTTTTAAATGTTTAGGCAGAAGACATATTGATTTTGACTTTCCTACAAAGAAAACAATGATTTTGAAAAATAATGGGACTACTCAAGTCAATCAGACTCTAATTCTAATGTTCATTCTTCAAGTGATGACTCAAGTAGTGACTCATATGATAATAAGCATATATTAGGGGATGATGGTTAACTTTACATGATTTAAAGGTTATTTGGAAGCCATGTAAAGGTTGATAATTGTACACAAAGAGAAAACATCTTTTACACAAGATGTTATATAAATGAAAAACTGTGTTCTCTAGTTGTGGACAATGGAAGTTGTGCAAATATGGCTAGTCAAAGGCTAGTCCACAAAATATGCTTAAATCTAGTAGATCACCATAGGCCAAATAAACCCCAATGGTTAAATGAGAGAGGATAGGTGTTAGTTAATAAACAAGTCTTAATAACCTTCACCATAAGATCATATAAAGATGAGGTAATGTGTGATGTAGTTCCTATGAAGGCAACCCATATCCTATTAGGTAGACCTTGGCAATTTGATAGGAAGGTTACCCATGAGGGATTCTCTAACACCCTCACTTTCAAACATGAAAATAAGAAAATTGTTTTATATCCCTTAACTTCTCAACAGGGTTTTGGAGGATTAGCTTCAAATGAAGTTGAAGAGGGACAAAGAGGTAGGTTCTTCCTTTTCTCAACAAAAAGAAAAACATAGAAAAAACTAAAAAAGATAATAAAGGCAAAGGAGTTATCTTACATGATGACTCTAAATCTAGTTTCTTGGCAACTAAGTGTGATGTGAAGCAAGCCCTACTTATTCATAAACCCTTGTATGCCATGTACCCTATGGATACTCCTAGCACTTCTATGTGCTCAATGGGCTCCTCCCTTTCTAGTTTGCCCAAAGAAGTTCAAAATCTCTTAGAAGAATTTAAAGACATCTTTCCTAAAGACATACCTAATGGATTACTTCCTGTTAGGGGCATAGAAGATCAAATAGATTTAATCCTAGGTGCTAGCTTACCTAATAGGCCTGCATATAAATGTCATCCAAAAGAAAGCCTTAAGATAGAAAAACAAGTGAATGAACTATTATCTAAGGGATAGATAAGGTAGAGTTTAAGTTCTTATGCCTTACTTGTTTCACCTGTTCCCAAAAAAGATGGTTCATAGAGAATATGCACTGATTGTAGAGCCATTAATAATATTACCATCAAGTAGAGACATCCAATACCTAGACTTGATGATATGCTTGATGAACTAAGTGGCTTCACCACCTTAAAAGTGGATATCACCAAATAAGAATCAAAGAGGGTGGTGAATGGAAAATTGCCTTTAAGACCAAACTTGGACTGTATGAGTGGCTAGTTATGCCTTTTCGCTTAACAAATGCACTAAGTACTTTTATGAGATTGATGAACCATATTTTAAGGGAATTTATAGGGCATTTTGTTGTGGTATACTTTGATGGCATTCTTATTTACTCTAAGACTATGACCTTTCACCTTGAACATCTTAGACAATTTATGCTTGCCTTGAGAACAAATCACCTTTATGCAAATTTTGAAAAATATTCTTTTGGCATGGATAGTATTGTCTTTCTTGGATTCGTAGTAAGTTCAAAATGGTGTAGAAGTTGATTATAATAAAGTTAAAGCTATACAAGATTGACTAACACCTAAAAATGTTAATGAAGTTAGAAGTTTTCATGGTTTGGCTAGTTTCTACAGAAGGTTTATAAGAGATTTTTCTACCTTGGCTTGGCCTCTCCACTCAATGAGTTGGTTAAGAAAAATGCTCCTTTTATTTGGGGTCCAAGGTAAAAAAAAGCTTTTAATGACCTTAAGGATAAAATCACTCATGCTCCAATCTTGGCATTGCCTAACTTATCTAAAACCTTTGAGCTAGAGTATGATGCATCCAATGTATGAATATGTGTAGTCTTATTACAAGAAGGCCACCCTATTGCATTTTTCAATGAAAAACTCAATGGGGCTGTCCTCAACTACCCTACATGCCATAAAGAGTTCTATGCATTAGTTAGAGCCCTAGAAACTCGGGATAATTACTTGATCCCTAAAGAGTTTGTAATCCATAGTGATCATCAATCACTAAAGCATATTAAAGGGCAACATAAGTTAAATAAAAGACATGCTAAATGGGTTAAATTTTTGGAACAACTTCCATATGTTATTAAGTACAAGAATGACAAATCTAATATTGTGGCTGATGCTTTATCAAGAAGGCATAATTTGCTAGCTTCTCTTGGAGCTAAGAATCTTGAACTTGATGAAATAAGAAAATTATATCAAAATGATTTAGATTTTTCAAATATATACAACTCATTTAGTTTAAACATATCTCATAAGGGATTCTACATTCTAGATGAGTATCTTTTTAAAGCCAATAGGATCTACATTCCTAGGAGTTCCTTAAGAGAATTACTGATTCGAGAAATCCATGAGGGAGGTTTAATATAACACCCCTCATTTTTGTGTGCTTGGTCCCTGGGGTCAAATATATTATTTTATGTTGATTATATATGCGATAATACTTGGGCTATGGCCGACTTGTTTGCATGATAATGATTAATATTTTGGAAGGATTTAAAGGGCTAAGATAATTATTTTAGATTTAATTGGGTGAAAAATAATGTCTAGTTAGTTAAGAAAACTTAGTAATTAATTAGTATTATATAATTTTAATTAAGTAACTCATACGTATTTTTACTGGTTCTGGCCAAGAGAATACCAGAGTATCTAAGTCAAGGTTTTTGTCCCAGTGTGCTATACCCTATGGTTTTCGTGAAGGGCTCGAGGCCCATTTCCCGTCGCTTGACCCTTCGAGAATTTATTTCGATAAAATCGAGTTTATCGTAAAAGCCTTTCTGTACACCTATTCATATTTTAAGCATAACGCATTCTCCCGTTGATAGAATCGAGTCTTTCTTATCTAAAAATTTCCGTATCAAAATTTCCTAAAACTTTGATGTTGACTACAAAGCCCCATTCTTTCCCAAACAATCCCTAAATTTAAAATACTACACCGCTCCACGTGTTCACCATTATAGCTTGCACTATGTTCAATAATTTCAACTTTTCTCACTCGTATTACCATGGAATTGAATGATTCTTTAGCCAAAATTTTCTAAACTCATTTACTTACAACTTTGATGAAGGGAATGAAAGCCAATTCTCTACCCATTTAGCCTATAAAATTATTTTAGATCACAAATTTAATTCCCATTACAACCTGGAATAATTTTTGTATTTTAAGCATAGCTCCCTTGTCTGATGCCGGATTTTCATGTACCATACCTTGTTTTAAATAGGATACATAGATCTACAACTTTTATGTTTTTTATTTTTCCAAATTACCATTTTAACCCCTTTGAAAAGGCCACACAAGTTACTGCCCCTGATGATGACACATTAGCCTATGCAAAAAGGTGGTCCAATCACATTGCACCACCCCAAGGACACTTGTATCACACCCTTGAACTATTTCTCCTATAATTTTCATTGCTAAATGAGATACTTGGTGATCATGCCATGAGTTTTATGTCACTTTCCTTCTCCTCCAAGCAGCCATGACTTCATTGGCTTCCAAGGGTGGCATGTAATATTCTCCATCCTTCCAAAACACTATCAATTTTCTAAGACACCAAGAACACAAATCAACCCTCCCTACCCTTCCTTTCTTCCTATCCATCTCACATTAATTATCTCAAAGTTAAGCCATGAAATTGCTTGCTCTCTTACCCCTTCTTCTTCCTAAACACTTCACAAAATTTCTTCCACCTTACAAAGAAAAATAGCAACAACCTACATTTATTTTTCCTTCCTTAACAATCACCAAAAAGCCTTTATTTTCCTTGATTATTAGTGTTACACTTATGGTGGTCTTGAAGCAAGAAGTTGGATCTTTGCTTCTCTTCTCTTGGTCGTGACACCATCTAAGTTAAGGGGAGTATTCTTTCATTTTTGGCCTTTAATTTCACATGCATGTGTAGTGTGAATCTCCCTAAGGTTCACACCTTGGTGCCATTCCCAAAACTTCACTATTTAGACTCTTGATCATGAAAAGGATTTGTTGAAACCATCACTTATTTTTTTCCTTTGTTTCTTATGAATTATTAGTTGTAAATTGTTGTGTCCTAATGGCCTTGTTGCTGCAGAAAATTTGTGACTCATGGGAGGTACATGCATGTCCATTTTTATTAGCAAATCCTTAGAAATCTTTGATTTTCTTGTGGCTAGAAGACATACCATGAGTTCCCTTATATTTTAAGTAAAATTTGACACTAAAAATATGATCTTTGATGAAATAAAATGAACTTTTAAAGGGCTAGACAGAATTGAAATTTTTATTAAAACACTATGCATGTTGTTAGAAAAGTTAAATAAACAAGTTTGCCTCTTAAAATTTGTAGCTGCATGTTATGTCTTTAATTCTTTAAACTTAAATGAAGTGTTGTGCCAAAAGAATGATTTTTAAAGGTATAAATTTAAGGATACATTGCTATTTGGAAATTTGCCTCTAGAATTAATTGCTTAAATTTTTAGATTATTATGTAAAGACTTGATTTTTAGTAGTTTAGTGACTATGATTAATATGACTAATTAAATCCTGAAATTTTGATGATAAAATGAATTTTGGACATAATTTTCAAATATGGAGAGAATTAATATTTTATAAAATATTACATGCATGTTATGAAAAAGTTAAAGAATTCTGTATCTTTATTTGATATATGTATGTCATACAATAATTATGGCTACCCTTGCATATGAGTCATATAGGTTGAGAGCTTATACTCATTCCTCTTGTGTTGTGTATTGTTTTCTTTTATTGTGATCATCAGCCAAAGGACAAGACGAGCATGGGCAGGATCTGGACTACCTGCAGTAGTGGACGTTGAGCCATGGACGTATCAGTACTTGCTTTCTCACATCATGATTGTTGTAGGTCCCGATGTTTAGTTATAGTTTATGTTGTGGTTGTTTCATTGCAAGCCTGTGAGCCCGTGTCTTTTGAGTACACTATTGTTATGAAGAATTGATCTACGTTATTATCGTACTATTTTGAACTATGTGTTGATGATCACCGAACAAAAAAATGTTTGTTTTTCTAATTAACTAATGACTCCTTAATTAAATAGGATGTTCTAGTTGTTAGTCCTCAAATTTTCAATAAAATCTAAAATAAAAATTTCATAAAAATTATAAAAATTAGTTTAATTTGTTAGAAAATTAGGATTTAAATTCAATAAATGAATGTTGTTGGAAATAATCTGCCCTTGATCAATTTTCTCTAGTTTTGCAGTGAAAAAGTTAAGAAATCAAGAGAAAATTACACTGGAGGAGCTGACGCGTAGCCTCACCCCACGCGTAGCATCAAGTGCTATTTTTGATGCTGACGCTACGCATCACAGCCACGCGTAGCGTCAGTGCTGCGTGGTCTCCACTCCAACTTTTGGCCAACCACCCCACTTGGACCCAATAATGGGCACTCCACTCAGCCCAAGGGCCACCCCAATCAGCATAAATGGCCAAAAACTCGTGGAAACATGTCCAAGTGGCCAGGCATGATCAAGATTAATTATTGAAAGTGGCCATTATCAAGTGTTTAATGGAGGCTGAGTCAGGGATCTGACGCGTAGCGTCACAGGGACGCGTAGCGTCAGCACCCTTGCTCAGCCCTATAAATAGGGCCATCCAACACCATTCATAGCATCCCATTCCATACACTTCTCTTCTCTTCTCTCTTGTGCTCGACTTTGAGTACTTCTTTTGTGAGTTGTAGTTCTAGAATAGTTTTCTAGATACTTGAGTGTGTTTCGGTGTATTGTGATCGTTGTATCGTGAAGTTTCCATCGTCTTCTTCGTAATGTCAAACTCTGTAAGTGTTGTTTTTACTTTTACCATGTGTAACTAATCTGTTTATGTTGGAATTGGTGAACTAATCTATTGAGTATAATGTTGTGAATTCGACCTCTGCATGTTTATGATTCAAGTCCATGTTAGTATTTCAACCTTTTATTAATATGAACGTCAAACGGGAGAATAATTTTCATGTGTATCGAAACTGGTTTTATTAGTGTAAATGTCAAACGGGAGAATGATTATTTATGCCGTATTGAAACTTGTTTTGACGAAAGTAAAAAGTTGGAATACCCTTGGTATCTCAATTCTATAGGGGTTGTTAACCATTGTTGCCATAAGGCCAGGTCTTAATGCAAGTTTTTACTGAGAAAGCTCACGAGGGATCAGACTTTATGGTGAATTCTTAGAATTTATATCACGAGGGATCGGTTATAATGATTTTAAGCTGCAATAACATGAAACTTGATGATTAAACATGCATGTTTTGAGTTCCTCATTGTTATTCTAGATTAGGGATCCAATTTCCAACATAATTTGTTTATCTGTGTTTATCTCAAGTATCTTACCTATTCTAGGTTACAACTCAACTTTTTTAGATAGATTTTATTTTATTTTTATCCTATGAATCACTCAACCATGCTATCTTGTGAATATTATATAAACTGTACATAAAATCATTCTTTTGTTCATAATTTCCTTCATATTTACCATAGTAAGTAGAAGATTACTGTTGTTATTGGATTTTCAATCCCAGTGGAACGATATCTAAATTTCGAAAACTACAAACGATTGGTGCGCTTGCCAATTCACAAAGCCCGGTTACAACCGACGGGCCAACAAGTTTTCTGGCGCCGTTGCCGGGGATTGAATTGTTTCAGTAAAACAGTAAAATTTTAATTACCGTGGTAAATTTTTTTTTACCTTAGATAATTTTTTATTTATTTTGTATCATTGTTACACTAACTTTCTTTGTTTAGTTTGTGTATGCAAACTCGATCTACCGCAGGTAAAATTTATTTTGATCCTGAGATAGAAAGGTTTGTAAAGAAAATCAAGTCTTTGAAATCTAAAACACAAACTAATTCTTCTTCTACTTCAAAAATTTTTGAAAATTCAAATATGGCTGCTGAAAGGAGAACATTGGGACAGTTTGCTGCTATAAATGGTCCACCCCGAGTTTCGGGAATGTTTCAAGGACCAGTTTTACCAGTGGAAATTAAACCTGCCACTTTAAACATTATTCAAAACAACCAATTTGCTGGTTTAAATCATGAAGAACCGTATGAACATTTAACTGTTTTTTATGAGTTATGCAGCACAATTGGTTTTGAACCCAATAAAGAAGAGTCTGTTTACATGAGACTCTTTCCTTTTTCATTGATTGGGAAAGCAAAAGAATGGTTTAAATCTTGTCCACCGGGTAGTTTTGCAAACTGGTCCGATGTTGAAAGAAAATTTTTGAAAAGATTTTATTCTCCTTCAAAATATTTTGAAGCAATGACAGCCATACACTCTTTTTCTCAAAATAATGATGAATCATTAGGAGAAACATGGGAACGATTCAAGGCACTCTTGAGAAAATGCCCAAACCACAACCTTAATGATGCCGAAAAGGTAAGAATCGTTTACCATGGTTTATTGCCTCAGTTCAAGATGATGTTAGATGCTTGTGCAGGTGGTTCTTTAATGAACAAGACTGTGGAAGAAGCCATAGAAATATTGGAATCAATGGCTATTAGTGACCGACAAGCAAAGCATGAAAGAGGTAATATGCAAAGGAAGCCAGGAATGCTCGAATTGGGAGTAAATGATGCAGTGTTGGCTCAGCAAAAATTACTGACTCAACAAATTGAAGTTATGAGCAAGCAATTGGAAAAACTTCAAATTGCTCAAGTAGCATCACCACCCCCTGCTCAACTTAAAGCATGTACGCACTGCATGGGAGAACAACCATGTGGTTACTGTGGAAATGAGCAAGAGCAAGCCAATTTCATGAACCATCAAAGAGCACCCTTAGGTAATTATCCTTTTAATCATGGAAATTCTTTTCCTAACAATTACCTGCAGGGTTGGCAAAATCAGAATATTGGCTGGAGACAAGATGCTGGACCTTCCAACAGACCTCCTAACAATCAATTCAAGCAACAACAAACTGACAATGCAAGGTTGACAAGAATAGAGGAAGCTATTCAACAGTTATTGCAGTTTGTAGAGACAAATGAAGCTGCCCGAAAAGCATCAGACATACAAATGGGTCAGCTCGTAAAAGAAATAGCCGAATTGAAGAGTTCTGGGTTTTCTGCAAACACTCAAAACCCTAGGGAACAATGTAATGCTGTTTCTATTGATGTTGTAAAAATTGATTGTAAAGAAAAGAGTGAGAAAAAGAAAGAAGGAGAAGAAAAAAAAAGTGAAAAAATAGAAAAAAATGAAAAAAATGAAAAAGAAAAAAATGTGCAAAAAGATACAGAGCAAGAAACAAACTGTATAACCCCGAAAAAATGTAAAGATCCGGGGAGTTTCACCATTCCTGTAACAATCGGAAATATCAACATCAGGAATGCGTTATTAGATTTAGGGGCTAACATCAACTTGATACCTCTAGATTTAATAAAACGCATTGGTGAATATAAGCTAAAAGAAGCAAAGACAGAATTACAGTTTGCGGATCGCTCTGTCAAAAAGCCTGTTGGGATTGTGGAAGATGTGTTAGTAAAGGTTGACAAGTACCACTTCAAAGTTGACTTTATGGTACTGGATATGAAGGAGGATACTGAGATCCCCCTGATCCTAGGAAGACCTTTCATGAAGACTGCAAAAATCAAAGTGGATGTTGATCAAAGTATGGTTGCAGTCAAAGTTTATGAAGAAGAGGTAAGCTTCAGTGCTCATGAACACCTCAGGATAAGTAATGAGGCAAAGGTTTACCTTTCGACCGAACCAGGTATATCTCTTCCCAATCAATTAAATTGTTTTAAATTAACCGATGCTTTGAAAGATGAAAAACAGGTAATTAGGCATCGGAAAAGAAGAAGAAGGAAGAAAAAGACAGGTGATTCCTCAAAGAATATTGGGAAACCACCTGATTAATCAGAGGTAATGTCTGGCTGGAGACATTAAACCTAGCGCTCAATGGGAGGCAACCCATTCTTTTCTTTTTGTTTTTAAAGTTATTTTTAACATAAAAAAAAAAAATTCTTTTTGAAGTTTAAAAAAGGGGTTTTAAATTTGAAAAGAAAAAGGTTTTAAAATCAAAATTTTGAAAAATTAAAACAGAAGCCCACGCGTAGCGCCCCTGTGACGCGTAGCGTGGACTCTGAATTTTGGTTCTGATGCGTAGCGTCCCAACCACGCGTAGCTTCAGAGCCCACGTTCAGTTTTTAAAACTGAACCAGAGAGGCCCATCTTAGGTTTTAAAACCTAAGAACTCTTCTCTGCCTCACTTAAGATTTCAAACCTAATTTTTGAAACTCCCTTTTCTCTCTTCCAAACCCCTTCAATCCCATTGCTCAAGGAATCACAAGTAAGTATTCTAATCACTTCTCTTTAGTTGTGTTTTTGATTTTTAATTTGTAGAAATAAATGTGGTTAGGATTAGGATTAGAAGACCATTGGGATTGATTGCTGTTAGGAGTTAGGGATTGAATGGATGTAGTGCAGGTTGAAAAGGGGTTGCTGCTGTGCAACCCCTGTTTTTTTCTTTTTTCTGTGCATCCCACGCGTAGCGTCCCACTGACGCGTAGCGTGAGGATGAACTGTAAGCCCACGCGTAGCGTCCCACTGACGCGTAGCGTGGGCGGAACAGGCTGATGCGTAGCGTCACACCACGCGTAGCGTCAGCCTCTGTTTTTAAATCTTGTTGTTTGTTTGCTGTTTGCTGTTTTCTTTTGAAATTAATAAATTTTCTTAGTTTATATTTATACTTTCTTGCAACTTTGTATGAATTTTGAATAAATTGTATTTTGTTTTGTATATTATTTGAATATATGTATGTTAATTTCTTTAATTATTAAAAATTCAAAAATATGTCGTTGAATTGCATTTTTATTTGTGAAAAATTTTAGAAAACCCAAAAATATTTTACAAATAATTGTTTGCTTGTGTGTGATTTATTTAGTGTGTGTTTAATTTTAAATTTTTACTTTTTGCAGATGGCACCTAAGAAATCCATTCCCACAGCCGGTCCCTCTAAAAGACAGAGGAAATCCACAGACACTGACACCACTTCTGAGGATCCGGATTCTCAGAGACAGGAGGTGTTGGGACCAAGGGATCCTACTAGATTTCGCACTGATGCGAAGTGGGCGAGATTTCATCAGATCAAGGGCCAGAGACTGATCTGGGAGAGGGTCCTTGATCTGAGTGCAGGAGACTATCCTGAGCTGCAGGATAGAGTACATCAGAGAAGATGGGGACCTCTATTCTCCCTACCTACTGAGGGGGACCCCATCTTAGTGATGGAGTTTTACGCAAATGCTTATAGGACCCGCCAGGACGCACCAAATCTTGGGCAGCAGCGGACGAGTTGGGTTAGAGGCCGGCATATCTCTTATGACCGGGACACCATCAGTACCCTACTGGGTAACCCTTGGGAGCCTACTCCCGAGGATGACACTTGTTTCTGGAAGGAAAACAGAAACAAGATTCTTGCTGAGGGAGAGTTAGGATACTCCCTCGAGGAGGTTGCTCATTTTCTGAGCAAGGATGGAATCTTTTTCAACCTGAGTAGGGTTGGAAGGAGTCCATCTAACCTCCTCAAGACCCAGCTTACCCCCATAGCCCAGGCGTGGTCCCATCTCATGCTCCATAATATCACTCCTGTCACCCATCTTTCTTCCCTTCCAGTGGAGCGTTGTTGCCTCCTTTATTCTATCCTCCAGGGCCACACCATTGATATCGCCAAGCTTATCTCCGAGCAGATTCACTTTTATGCCCTTGGGTATAAAGTGAATCGCCCCATACCCTTTCCTCTCATCATATCTGCCTTACTGAGGAGGCAGGGAGTCATTGTACCTTCACCCGAGTTTACTAGTTCTTCAGGGAGAGTCCCTAAAGTTCTAGTAAACAGAGATTATTTTGTGCAGCAGTGCGAGTTTCCACCACTAGAGCAGGAGGCTCAGCCCCGACCTCGGAGGAGGAGACCACCAGTGCAGCCTCCATCTGCTGATGCTGTTACACAGGGCTTTGCCCGGATGACACTTGAGCATCAGCATATGATGCAGATGATGGCTGCCACTCACAGAGCTTATATTCATCTTCACGATGAATTTTATCAGTACAGGTTACAGGGAGAGGGAGCACCTTATGTTACCCCAGCCGAGTTTGCAGCACATGTAGCTTGGCCTGGAGATTTACCCACCTACCCTGAGACTGGTGGATCTTCTAGTGCACATCATGACTCTGATGGTGATGATGAGGAGGAGGAGGAGGAGGATGATGATGATCAGATGGAGGATTGAGGATGCCATCTTCATTTATTTTGAGTACATTTGATTCTAGTTATATTTGGATTTACATTTACATTTATATTTACATTTTATATTATGGCATTTTATCATTGTGTGGTGTGTTTATTTGTTTTTGCTCAAGTTTCTTTCGAGAAATAATTCTTCTTAATAATAAATGAATCAGATTTTCGTTAGTAAGTTAGTTTATACACTTAGAGTTTTTACACAATAAAACCAATTTTGTTAAAATCAATTTTTGATTCTTTATAACTTAGGAATTTTGATAAATTTAATTACAATAAGTTTATTAACCATCAAGCAAATTTCAATAACCCGGTGAGTTGAGAGATCCTTTTTACACACTTGAGGGTTTTAATCGACATATTTTCAATTCGAATTGATTTTGCTTTAATCTCTGATGTGTGTTGTTGTATAGAGAATTCGGGAAAATGATCAAGGCACATTTATTGGTGAAACGAAACCTTGGGCCAAACAGCTTACCTTGGTAAAAAGTCTTTTATCATTTGCAAGCCCATTTGAGCCTAAAATAAAATTCTTTGGTACCCTTATAGCCTAAATTTGTTTTTACCATTCCCTATACTTGATTGATTAAAAGAGCAGTTGAAATAAATGAAAAATATTTTGAGTGTTCTCACAAAAATGGGGAGTGAAAATAAGCAACTTGATTCTTTTCAAAAAGAAAATATGGAAAAGAAAAGTCAAAAATAGTGAAAAGAATCAAGTTGGGGGTATTTATTTTTCATCAATAAAAAAAATAAATGAGAGTTTGGATCAAGAGAAAGCCTAACGATTGTAAAATGCTCTTTTATGATTTCAGGTTTTTGAATTCCAAGAAAAACCATTGATTCTTGTAAACCAAGCCTCATTACAACCCGTGAAAAGACCTTATGATTTCCGAATTAACTCTGTATAAATAACCAATGATTAGATGACAAACAAAGTTAAATTCGTTTGATTTTATGATTGATTGAGTGAAACAGGTTACCAATTGCATAGAGATAAACACTTGTGAGGTAAGCCTGAAATTCTGCTTGATTGTTAATAGAATATTGTAAATAATTTTATCATTAAACCTTTGTTATATTTGATATCAGTTTTTGATTATTACAAAATAGTTAAAATTGTGTAATTATTTTTTGTGATAAATTTTCGGACTAACTTAAAAATTTGATTTCAAATTTTTATTCTTCTTATTTTTCTCTCTTGCTCGAGGACGAGCAATGTCTCAAGTTGGGGGTATTTGTTAGTCCTCAAATTTTCAATAAAATCTAAAATAAAAATTTCATAAAAATTAGTTTAATTTGTTAGAAAATTAGGATTTAAATTCAATAAATGAATGTTGTTGGAAATAATCTGCCCTTGATCAATTTTCTCTAGTTTTACAGTGAAAAAGTTAAGAAATCAAGAGAAAATTACACTGGAGGAGCTGACGCGTAGCCTCACCCCACGCGTAGCATCAAGTGCTATTTTTGATGCTGACGCTACGCATCACAGCCACGCGTAGCGTCAGTGCTGCGTGGTCTCCACTCCAACTTTTGGCCAACCACCCCACTTGGACCCAATAATGGGCACTCCACTCAGCCCAAGGGCCACCCCAATCAGCATAAATGGCCAAAAACTCGTGGAAACATGTCCAAGTGGCCAGGCATGATCAAGATTAATTATTGAAAGTGGCCATTATCAAGTGTTTAATGGAGGCTGAGTCAGGGATCTGACGCGTAGCGTCACAGGGACGCGTAGCGTCAGCACCCTTGCTCAGCCCTATAAATAGGGCCATCCAACACCATTCATAGCATCCCATTCCATACACTTCTCTTCTCTTCTCTCTTGTGCTCGACTTTGAGTACTTCTTTTGTGAGTTGTAGTTCTAGAATAGTTTTCTAGATACTTGAGTGTGTTTCGGTGTATTGTGATCGTTGTATCGTGAAGTTTCCATCGTCTTCTTCGTAATGTCAAACTCTGTAAGTGTTGTTTTTACTTTTACCATGTGTAACTAATCTGTTTATGTTGGAATTGGTGAACTAATCTATTGAGTATAATGTTGTGAATTCGACCTCTGCATGTTTATGATTCAAGTCCATGTTAGTATTTCAACCTTTTATTAATATAAACGTCAAACGGGAGAATGATTTTCATGTGTATCGAAACTGGTTTTATTAGTGTAAATGTCAAACGGGAGAATGATTATTTATGCCGTATTGAAACTTGTTTTGACGAAAGTAAAATATTGGAATACCCTTGGTATCTCAATTCTATAGGGGTTGTTAACCATTGTTGCCATAAGGCCAGGTCTTAATGCAAGTTTTTACTGAGAAAGCTCACGAGGGATCGGACTTTACGGTGAATTCTTAGAATTTATATCACGAGGGATCGGTTATAATGATTTTAAGCTGCAATGACATGAAACTTGATGATTAAACATGCATGTTTTGAGTTCCTCATTGTTATTCTAGATTAGGGATCCAATTTCCAACATAATTTGTTTATCTGTGTTTATCTCAAGTATCTTACCTATTCTAGGTTACAACTCAACTTTTTTAGATAGATTTTATTTTATTTTTATCCTATGAATCACTCAACCATGCTATCTTGTGAATATTGTATAAACTGTACATAAAATCATTCTTTTGTTCATAATTTCCTTCATATTTACCATAGTAAGTAGAAGATTACTGTTGTTATTGGATTTTCAATCCCAGTGGAACGATATCTAAATTTCGAAAACTACAAACGATTGGTGCACTTGCCAATTCACAAAGCCCGGTTACAACCGACGGGCCAACACTAGTGTGAGAATTTGTCCAAGTTAATCAAGGGTGTCACATATAATGGGTAATTTTGGAAGAGATAAAACTTTAGTAACATTACATGAACACTTTTATTGACCGAAAATGAAAAAATATGTTGAAAGACTATGTTCTAAATGTATTGTTTGTAGAAAAGCAAAATCTAAAATATCATCTAATGGTCTTTATACTTCCTTACCTACTCCACGTTCTCCTTGGATTAATATATCAATGGACTTTGTGCTTGGCTTACCTAGGACCCAAAGGGGAATTGTAACACCCTCGGTTAACTAGGACAATCCCTTCCACTAGATTGTTCTACTTAACTAAGAGGTTACCTTTTTTAGGAAAAATATGGAAGTAAAAAAATTTTCTTTTAAGCAAAAGAATTATAAGGACACAAATAAATAAAATAAAATAAAATAAAATCGTAATAGCGTTGTACCCGTGGTGGGATGTAACATAAACACATGTAACATAAACACATGCAACATAATACAATACATAGTCTTCTCACATCCATACTACTTGAACCAAAAGGGGCACACAGGCTCCCAACTATATACAACAAAATAAAAACTAACAAAAACATATAACTCCTAGTCTTCGTTGCTCAAAGGTGAGTCAGGGCGATCCGCTCTAAAAGTGGGTCGCGAAGGTGAGAAAGGTGTAGAGACATGTAGAGGGGCTACACTAGTAGAAGGCTCACATGGAGTGGGTGAGGAGGTCTGCTCGTAGCATTCGTTGTATGGGTCAAATGCCTCCCTCATCAAATCCCAAGCAGCGGGAGACATCTTGGTCAATTGCTTGGTCCCACTGTACATGTATGTCCTAAATGCATGGCGAAGGAATCTCTGAGACTGGTCCCACTGACGACGTGCTAGGAAAATATCCATCTGGGTAGGTATCAGAGCAACGAGAGGAACAGGGTCCTCCATCACCAGTTCTAGCATAAACATACTCACCGACTCTACAGCTAAAGCAATGGGAGCAGGAGGAGGTGAAGCTAAAGTCGCTACAATATCAAAGACTCAGATGGGGGTAACTGTATAGGCAGAGGCGAAAGGTCAGTTAGATCAGCCATCACTACATCAGCTGGTGTGTGGTCATACTCTCTTAAAGGGTCCTCCTCTGGGTCTTCATCCTCATAAGTCTCAGTGTCAACTCCAGGTGATAAAGGAAAGTATACCGGTGATGGTGACCTAGGTGGATGCTGAGGTGGTACAGGAAAGGGATGATGTGACAGGACTTCTGAGTCTATAGCAGTCTGGCACCTAACGATCTCCTCTAAGTTTACAGCACTAAGAGGAAGAGGTGGGTCTCTATATCATCGTATGGTACTCTCAATGACCTCAACATCTTTCATGAAAGGGCGCTCTGGTTCCTAAGGAGGAATCTCCACTAGCAGCCTATCCTCAAGGTGATCCTCTGGGACCTCTGGGATGACTGGTAGCCTGGCGGGCCCAAAACCTTCCTCCGCTAGAATCCGTGCATGCTCATGCCTGGTGTGAGAACGGAGGCGAATTAGAGGTCTGCAACAGAAGTAAGGGTGAGCTTTCTTTTCCAAACAATCGGAAGGGTGTCATTCTTGACGTCCTCCCACAATCATCAAATCAATCACAACTATAAAACACATACTTATGGGGAACCTAGTTCCTCGAAGTTGTATTACACTCCTCTGTCCTACCTAACATTCCCATACTCTATATCTCAGTCTCTCTTTCAGTCTTATTATTTTCCAAGACAGTTTCTATAACAGTCATCAATCACAATAACAAATTATTAATATCATGTAATAAAATGCACGGGTTCCTTCACTCAACATATATATATATATGTCTTTCTCATTATTTAATATGAATGCATATGGGTCCATTTCCATTTCACCATTCATTCTCATCATGATTCTCACCAGAATCCGTCCCATATAAGTTGTCCCTATACACAATGTTTTTGGACTAAAGCAATCGGAGCCCACCAAGTCCTTTCATTAAATCGCTGGGTACTAGGGACTCATAAGTCCTACATAATATTGGATCCATCATATCATATCAATCATACTAGGACTTAGCTCTCCATGGTCATAGTTACACTCTGTCTTTAGTTGAAGTACATTAGGCTTGTATCAGACCGTCTAACATTGGGCACGACTCCAAGCCATTGGATGTCCGACCCAATTGTACTCCCAAGATCCTTCTTGGGGATCGAACGTGAATGTTCTCCAATATACCCTCGTGTATGCTCTAGTTTCTCAATCATAATCATTCTTATGCAATGATGCATGTTTCACACATGTCTTTCATTCTTACTCTTTTCTCTTACCACCGATAGAGTCCCGTCAATGGTTCATTTTTATGCTCAACACCTTCCATTTCTTTTTCTTTGTCTACAGTTAAGGAGGTAAGTTTAACTGGTCACTTGGGTATTTTAAGGTTTACGATGTGTAATTTCTTTGATGGTTAGGTAATTGTTTCATAGGAGTATCTCAAGTTATGTCACTTTTATGGTCATTGGGTGATTGAGAATGAAAATGGCCAAGCGTTTAGTATTTTATTCCACTTGGTACATTTCATCATCTCATCATACTCATCATTTTTATTTATGATATCTTGCTTCTCATTGTACGAGATCCCCTATCATGACAGATATGTATTAACTCTTTTACTTCTTTATATATCTCCAGTATATCATGCCAATACAGATCAATATACTCATAGTCTAGGAAGACAGATATATCATTACCAATAATTGATTCATTCAAGCTAACCAGTATTATTAAACAGTCATTCATCCATCACACAACTTGCTTTGCCCAACCAATACCCTAATATTACTTAGTCAACTATTGCTATTTATCCATATTCAATCCACTCTTCATAATTCAGAATGTGTTCCATAGGGTCTATCATCTCTCATAGTTATAGCCTTCCTACTTTCAGGATCTTGCCCTAAGTCCATTTTAGTAATTACTTACACCCATAATATATATGAAAATCTAGGTGTACTTTTATAACTTATTAAAAGAATGTAAGTTAATTATAGGTGTGTGTGTTTTGAAAGTGATTACAGGTTCAAGGATTTTGATAATGACAAAGCACTCTTGAAGAACTCCTTGCAAAAACAAAGATATGGAATCAGACACGCAGCTAATCGATTAGTCAGCCTTATCTAATCGATTAGGCAGCTTCTGTTATGAAACAATTGCATCAGGACTTCAATCTAATCGATTACAACAGTTCAAATAATCGATTACAGAGCTACTGGAATTACTATAATCGATTACACTCATGGTCTAATCGATTACCAAACCATAAATGACATTAAAGGCATCAGGTATAAAAGTTAATCGATTAAGAGAATTCAGTCAATCGATTAGAAGGCTACTAGAATGAAGCTAATCGATTATCAAGACTGTGTAATCGATTACAAAGCTGCAGAGATAAATTAAATGCATCAGGTATCACTGCTAATCGACTACAAGGCAAAGTTCAATCGATTACCAAGCTTCTGACTTGAAGCTAATCGATTAGGCAATGGCATCTAATCGATTACATAGCGAACAGAGATGAAAGATTTGAAGTGTAATCGATTACACCTTAAGGCATAATCGATTACGATAGTGGGAAAACACATATTAGTGGGAAACCAGCACATTTCTCCACCACTCCTTCAGACCCCCACTATGTGCAACAGCTAGGAAGACCAAGGCACTCACCAAGCTCTCTAATGACTCTATAAATGCAAGAGGAACTCAAGCACAACAACACACAACATCAAGCTATCAACATTTACTTACTCTTGTGCTTAGTAAGCCCTTACTCTTGTATATTCTGAATTTCATTTGTGTATCCTCTCTTCTTGAGAGTTATAAAATTAAGAGACCTTTCACTTGTACATCTACTCTTTTGAGAGAGCCACTTGTTTGTAAACACTACACAAAACACCAAAGTTTACTCTAGGTTGAGTGGTTACAAAGGTTGGGGTTCAACCTTTGGGATATTGTGAGATTGAGAAATTGGGTGGGTTGCCCTTATACTTGTGAGGATTGGGTTCTTGAGTGTGGGACACTAGGAAGCCGCAATTGCTCAAAGTTGTATCTCTATTCTACAATAGTGGAAATCCTCTAAGTGGGTTGCTTAGAGGCGAGACGTACACTGGATTGGTGGAACTCGTTAAATCGGTTTGCAAGCTCCTCTTCCCTACTCTTTTACTTTTATATACTGTGTTTAATTGGCTTGTGTTGATTGATTGTGGCTTGCATACTTAAACCTGTTTAATTTGGTAAACTTTGAATACTGTACACCAAGTGTTTGTCAAATTGTCTTAGCTATATTTACCTTTGTTTTTCCTTGCACATTTCACTAATCTTGATTTCACTTGCATAATCTTGTAAATTTAAACATAAGAATCAAGTTCAAAGGAATTCCAACTAAAAGTTTTAAAAACTCAATTCACCCCCCTCTTGTGTATTGAGGCCACTTGAATAACAAGTGGTATCAGAGCTTGACTCTTGGTAAAACAAGCTTAACAGCTTCAAGAGAACAAATGGCCTCAAGTTCTCAAAACCTCTTTCCCGAGGGTGGTGCTATAAACAGACCTCCAGCGTTCAATGGAGAAGGCTATACCTTTTGGAAAGAAAGAATGAAAATATTTATTCAATCTATTGATCTTAAAGTTTGGAGTGCCATTGAAAATGGTCCTTATACACCCATGCATATTGTCAATGATAAAAGTGTTGAAAAACCTATGGAGGAATGGTCTAGTGATGAAGAAAAGAAAGTACAATATGGCTATAAGGCTAAAAATCTCATCACTATGGCATTAGGTCCAGATGAATTTTTTAGAATAATGAATTGCAAATCCTCCAAGGAAATGTGGGATACTCTTCAAGTAACCCATGAAGGTACAAATGATGTTAAAGACTCTAAGATTAGTACACTAACTAGTTAATATGAGTGATTTAGATTAAACTCTCATGAATCAATTGTTGATATGCAAAAGCGATTCACTCTTATCATTAATCAACTTATTACACTTGGAAAGACTTACACTAACAAAGAGCTCATTCATAAAGTGTTGAAAAGTCTTAACAGAGAATGGCAACCACTAGTTACCACCATCAAACAATCTCCCAACATAAACGAGATGTCCCTTGCCACATTATTTGATAAGTTGCAGGAACAAGAATAAGAACTGAAAGAATTAAAGATGGCGGAAGAAGAAGAAAAATCTTCCAAGAAAAAGGGACTCGCTCTGAAGGCCACATCCATAAATGAAGAAGAATCCGGAAGTGAACTTGATGAAGAAGATGAGTTTGGACTATTTGTGAATTGCTTTGGGAAATTCATGAAAGGCAAACGCTTCCAAAGAAGCTTCAAAAACCCAAGTAAGAAACCTATCACTAAAGAAAATTCTTCCTCACCCAATTGTTTTGAATGTGGCAAGGAGGGGCACTTCAAAGCGGACTGCCCAAATCTCAAGAAAAAAGGCAAAGAGAAAAGAGGAAGAAGGAGAGCATATATAGCCTGGGATGAAAATGAGATAAGCAGCTCGGATGACTCGGAAAATGAAGAAGCAAACCTTTGCCTCATGGCGAACCACCAAGAAGAAAATGATGAGGTAAACTTCCATGACTTAGATAAGGACGAATTACTAAATGCTCTAGAGGAATTGTATGATAAATTTGTAAAAGTATCCAATAGACTTAAGATGTCTATAAAAACTAGTGACACTCTAGAGATGCACCTTATGGAAGTTTGTAAAGAGAATGAATGCTTAAAAGAAGAATTGGAAAATGCTCAAACATGCTCCAAGAACAAACCGTGTGATTTTGCTAAGAAATGTGTTGATCTAGAAAACAAAGTCCTAGATCTAAACAAAACCTTAGAGAGGTTTACAAATGGTAGAGATAATCTGAATGTACTACTTGGAAATCAACGATGCATGTTTGACAAAACTGGTTTAGGGTACAATTCTGTTAAAAAGGAAAAGCATTACAAGAACTTCTTTGTACCTCCTATGAAATCATCCTCGCCCTTTATGAAATGCAACCATTGTGGATTCAAAGGTCATAACTCTTCAAATTGCAATGTTAGAAAATTAGGGCCAAAGGTTATAAGAAAGGTGTGGATTCCCAAAGGGACATTACCACAAGCTAACCTTAAAGGACCCAACATAAAATGGGTACCTAGTTCTCTAAACTGATCTTGTTTTGTAGGTATGCTTCAAGGCAAGCAACACCCATTGGTATTTGGATAGTGGGTGTTCAAAGCATATGACGGGAGACATAAAAAAGTTTACATCATTCACTCCCAAAAGAAAAGGAAGTGTCACCTATGGAGACAACACCAAAGGAAGGATTCTAGGCATTGGAAATATTGGTAAGAATTCTTCTACCTCTATTAGTGATGTGCTGTATGTTGAAGGTCTTAAACACAACTTACTTAGCATTAGTCAATTATGTGACAAAGGATATAGAGTTTTGTTTGAATCAAATTGTTGCATAATTGAGCATAAAACTAATAAGGAAGTTAAGTTTGTAGGCCAAAGAATTGATAATATTTATATGATTGATATGGATAGTTTGTCTTCAAATGATGTACAATGCTTCATGAGTAGAGAGGATGAAACTTGGCTATGGCATAGAAGAATAGCTCATATACATGTAGACCACTTGAATAAACTTGTTTCCAAAGAATTAGTAATTGGTTTACCAAAGCTTAAATTTGAAAACAAACTTTGTGATGCATGTCAAAAGGGAAAACAAGTAAAGGCATCCTTTCAATCGAAAAATATTGTTTCCACCCAAAAGCCTTTATAACTCTTGCACATGGATCTCTTTGGACCTTCCAAAATCAAAAGCTTTGGTGGTAATTACTATGGTCTAGTAATTGTAGATGACTACCCTAGATATACATGGACCTTGTTTCTTGCTCATAAGAATGAAGCATATCATGCATTCAAGAAACTTGTTAAGATTATCCAAAATGAGCAAAATTCAAAAATTACATCCATTAGAACTGATCATGGGGGAGAATTCGAAAATCAATCTTTCAAAAAATTTTGTGAAAAACATGGTATAAATCATAATTTTTCAGCTCCTAGAACTCCACAACAAAATGGAGTAGTAGAAAGGAAAAACAGATCATTAGTGGAGCTTGCTAGAACCATGTTAAATGAAAACAATATTGCAAAACATTTTTGGGCCGATGCGGTAAACACCACTTGTCATGTTATGAATAGATGTTTAATAAGGCCTATCTTAAAGAAAACCCCCTATGAACTTTACAAGGGCAGAAAACCCAACATTTCATACTTTTATATATTTGGATGTAAGTGTTTTGTGCTCAATAATGGGAAAGATAATCTAGGTAAGTTTGATGCTAAAGCTGATGAAGCAATCTTCCTTGGATACTCTCAATCTCGTAAATCTTATCGAATCTTCAACAAACGCACAAATACCATTGAAGAATCTATTCATGTTAAATTTGATAAAAATAGCTATAACCCTCTGAGAAAGGAAGATGTTGATGATCTTGCAGGTGCACTTCAAGAGATGCACTTGAATGAAGAGGAGGAAATCAACAAGAAAAAAGAAACAACACAAAATGAGGAACCACATCAATGGATCACATTGAAGGATCACCCATTAGACAAAGTCATAGGAGAAATGACTCAAGGTGTAAGTACTCGAAATGCTATTAGAAATACTTGTAATCACCTAGCGTTTGTATCTCAAATAGAACCCAAAAACATTGATGAAGCTATTATTGATGAACATTGGATGTTGCCAATGCAAGAAGAGTTAAATCAATTTGAAAGAAATGAAGTTTGGAAATTAGTGCCAAGACCTAATGATCACCAAATAATAGGAACAAAATGGGTTTTTAGAAATAAGCTAGATGAGAATGGCATAATAACAAGAAACAAAGATAGATTAGTTGCTAAAGGATATAATCAAGAAGAAGGGATAGACTATGAAGAAACGTATGCTCCCGTAGCTAGATTAGAAGCCATAAGATTACTATTAGCTTTTGCTTGTTGTATGGATTTTAAGCTTTATCAAATGGATGTTAAAAGCGCTTTTCTAAATGGCTATATTCAAGAAGAAGTCTATGTAGATCAACCTCCCAGTTTTGAAAATCACAAATTTCCAAACCATGTTTTTAAATTAAGAAAAGCTTTATATGGTTTGAAACAAGCTCCAAGAGCTTGGTATGAAAGACTCAGCAAATTTCTTTTAGAAAATAGTTTTGAAAGAGGTAAGGTTGACACTACCCTTTTTATAAAGTGCAAAAATAATGAGATTCTTTTGGTACAAGTTTATGTTGATGACATAATATTTGGTGCTACTAATGAAATTCTTTGTCAAGAGTTTGCCAAAATCATGCAAGATAAATTTGAAATGTCCATGATGGGAGAACTCACCTTCTTCCTTGGATTACAAATCAAATAAACTAATGAGGGAACATTCATTAGTCAAACAAAATATTGCAAAGAACTGCTCAAAAGGTTTGAAATGGACAAAGCAAATAAAATGGCTACACCCATGAGTACATCTTGCTACCTAGACAAAGATGAGAAGGGTAAGGATGTTGAAATAACTAAATACCGAGGTATGATTGGCTCCTTACTTTACTTAACAGCTAGTAGACCTGATATTATGTTTGTTGTGTGCATGTGTGTTAGATATCAAGCATTTCCTAAAGAATCACATCTCACTGCTGTGAAAAGAATTTTGAAATATCTTGTGGGTACTCAAAATGTTGGTTTATGGTATCCCAAAGGCGTTGAATGTATTCTCATAGGATATTCTGATTCTGACTTTGCTGGTTGTAAACTCGATAGAAAGAGTACGAGTGGCACATGTCATTTACTTGGTAGTTCCCTTGTTTCTTGGTATAGCAAGAAGTAAGTAAGTGTTGCTTTATCCACAGCTGAGGCAGAATATGTTGCAGCTGGCAGTTGTTGTGCTCAAATCCTTTGGATGAGACAATAACTTCTAGACTTTGGAGTTGCATTAGACCATGTGCCTCTTAAGTGTGATAATACTAGTGCTATCAATATCTCAAAGAATCCTGTCATGCATTCTAGGACTAAACATATTGAAATAAGGCATCATTTTATTAGAGACCATGTCTTAAAGGGTGATTGTGTGCTTGAACATGTTGATACCTCTAAACAATTGGCAGACATATTCACCAAACCATTAGCGAAAGAGCAATTCATCCACATTAGAAGAGAATTGGGAATTCTTGACATGATCAATTGTGTTTGAATGTTGAAGTATTTTGATAAAAACATTGTTGTATAGCATGTTTATATGAGTTGTTTACTATCTGTGGTATGATTCATTGAAACTGCAACCTTCCTGTGAGAAAGCTGCATAAATTGTAAGTTTTTGGACCATATAATCGATTACATAACACCTCCTAATCGATTAATAAGCCTCTGTTTCATTGATAATCGATTACTCATTGACATCTAATCGATTATAAAGTTTCTGTTTTATGCATAATCGATTACCTCTTGAACCATAATCGATTACAAAGCCTCTATTTCAGGTCCAAAATGTTTCATCTTCCCACTAATCGATTACCAGACTATCTCAATCGATTAGGACGCTTCTGTTTCTTCACTAATCGATTACGCAACTGCCATAATCGATTACCCTCTGAGCGAAACGATTCAAATTCTCCAGAAACAGTGAGCTAATCGATTACCTCATCCTCTTAATCGATTAGCATCGAAACTCCAACAGTCAAACGCAGGTTCCCGAGGACTGCTCGACTTCCCCCCTCTTTTAACTTCTCTCCCTCCTTTCTAAACCTAATCCTTCTCTATAAATACCCCTCTCTTCACCCTCTCATCTCACACTACCTCCTTCGTCTTCCTATCTCTTAAAGTTCTCAAGAACTCTCTTCCTCTCTTCATCTTTTTCTCTACATTCCTTGTCAATGGCTTCCTCCCGCACAGTCAAGACAGCTAGGTCATCCATGGCTCAAGCCAACAACCCCCTAGACTTCTCTAGGTTCTTCTCATCTCCTAGAGATCTTCAACACTTTGTTAATAATTTCTCTGAAAAAGATATCATGACCCCCCACTGCACCATTGCTGAGACCTTCGATAACCATAGCCTCACCTTCACCCAATGCCTTCACCACTACAACCTTTTTCCCTTCCTCACCCTTAAGGAAGAACAATACTATCCTGAACTCATCTGTGTTTTCTACTGCAATCTCAAACTTGTAAATAGGATGGTCGAATCAAAGGTCAAAAATGTGACCATCAAGCTCACCAATGCCCAGTTTGCAGAAATCTCTATGCTGCCGCTTAACAATGCAGATTTTGACGGAGGAGAACCTAAAGATGAATGGGGCTTCAATGCTCTAACTGCTCGACAATCCTTGTGGAAGGTTGATCGCCCAAGGAGCAATCACAAGCTGGTGGGACATCTGACCATGAATAACCGACTCCTACACTTTTTTCTGGTCAAGATGTTGGTGCCCTGTGGTGGAAACTATGCTTTGGTGGAAGAGGATGATGTCCTCTTAATGTGGGATATGTTGAACCACAAAGAGATAAACTGGGTTCAACTGGTCAAGTTCCATATGCGCCATGCAAAAGACCAACAAAAGCTTCCATATGCCATTCTACTCACCAAAATCTTCAAACATTGCGGAGTAGACTTGGTTGGAGAATTGTCAGAAAAAGTGCCTCTAAAAGCCTGCATTGGCACTCACCACCTAACCAAGATGGGTCTTGTTTTTCTAAACGGAGCATGGTACTCACGAATGGAAGGTATTAATACCAACATTCCCTTTGAAGCTCCTGCTGATGAACCAGCCCCTCCTCCTCCTACAACTCAAGCTTCATCATCTTCCCCTGCTGACCCATTTGCATCCCTCTACGCTCACCTTGATCACCGCTTTGACTGTATTGAAAACTCTCTTCAAGAGTTTTCCATGACTGAGCAGCAACATTTTGAGCTGATGCAACAGCGCTATGAGGAGCTGTCTCATCAAATCTCTGAACTTAGATTTTTAACCCGGATAACTAGATCCATTTTTACGTTATTGATCATTGTGCTTTCTATTTTTCTGCTTCAGTTTTTCATCATTTCCTTAAAATGTACTTTCCCTTCAGTTCTTAATGAATAAAATTTATCTTTCTTAATATGACTATCATTGCTTTATTTGTTTTTGATGATTACAAAGGGGGAGAAGAAGTGATAGCTTGTTCATCTGTTTTTGCTATTTTTGACTGCTAAAAATTATCTGAAATTATCTGCATATACTCTTAAAGATAGGGGGAGATTTAGCTATTTCAAGAGATAATGTTGTAAGGGATAACTTGTAATCAGATTAGTTAATAGATAAGGCAGACTCTGATAATTTGATTAAGAGATAAGGATTTTATGCAGAATTCAAATGTTGTTGCATAAACAAACTTAGAGATAAAGATTGTTGTTTCAACTAACAACCCTCAAGAGATGAACATAGTTGTCATCATCAAAAAGGGGGAGAATGTGTTTTGAAAGTGATTACAGGTTCAAGGATTTTGATAATGACAAAGCACTCTTGAAGAACTCCTTGCAAAAACAAAGATATGGAATCAGACATGCAGCTAATTGATTAGGCAGCCTCATCTAATCGATTAGGCAGCTTCTGTTGTGAAACAATTGCATCAGGACTTCAATCTAATCGATTACAACATTTCAAATAATCGATTACAGAGCTACTGGAATTACTATAATCGATTACACTCATGGTCTAATCGATTACCAAACCATAAATGACATTAAAGGCATCAAGTATAAAAGCTAATCGATTGAGAGAATTCAGTCAATCGATTAGAAGGCTACTAGAATAAAGCTAATCGATTATCAAGACTGTGTAATCGATTACAAAGCTGCGAAGATAAATTAAATGCATCAGGTATCACTGCTAATCGACTACAAGGCAAAGTTCAATCGATTACCAAGCTTCTGACTTGAAGCTAATCGATTAGGCAATGGCATCTAATCGATTACATAACGAACAGAGATAAAAGATTCGAAGTGTAATCGATTGCACCTTAAGGCATAATCGATTACGATAGTGGGAAAACACATATTAGTGGGAAACCAGCATATTTCTCCACCACTCCTTCAGACCCCCACTATGTGCAACGGCTAGGAAGACCAAGGCACTCACCAAGCTCTCTAATGACTCTATAAATGCAAGAGGAACTCAAGCACAACAACACACAACATCAAGCTATCAACCTTTACTTACTCTTGTGCTTAGTAAGCCCTTACTCTTGTATATTCTGAATTTCATTTGTGTATCCTCTCTTCTTGAGAGTTATAAAATTAAGAGAACTTTCACTTGTACATCTACTCTTTTGAGAGAGCCACTTGTTTGTAAACACTACACAAAACACCAAAGTTCACTCTAGGTTGAGTGGTTACAAAGGTTGGGGTTCAACCTTTGGGATATTGTGAGATTGAGAGATTGGGTGGGTTGCCCTTATACTTGTGAGGATTGGGTTCTTGAGTGTGGGACACTAGGAAGCCTCAATTGCTCAAAGTTGTATCTCTATTCTACAATAGTGGAAATCCTCTAAGTGGGTTGCTTAGAGGCGAGACGTACACTGGATTGGTGGAACTCGTTAAATCAGTTTGCAAGCTCCTCTTCCCTACTCTTTTACTTTTATATACTGTGTTTAATTGGCTTGTGTTGATTGATTGTGGCTTGCATACTTAAACTTGTTTAATTTGGTAAACTTTGAATACTGCACACCAAGTGTTTGTCAAATTGTCTTAGCTATATTTACCTTTGTTTTGCCTTGCACATTTCATTAATCTTGATTTCACTTGCATAATCTTGTAAATTTGAACATAAGAATCAAGTTCAAAGGCATTCCAACTAAAAGTCTTAAAAACTCAATTCACCCCCCCTCTTGAGTATTGAGGCCACTTGAATAACAGTGTGAACTATGCTAGTACTTATTTGTTACACTGGACCAATATTTTATTTATATGTAGCATTCTTTCTTATCTCATTGGTATTATTTAAGGATGGTCTGATATAGCCTATTTGTTTGTGGTTATAGTTAATTGGGTAACGTGTCTAAATAATAGTCCTAAGTAATATATTGATCTTGTTATTATATACTAATATTCCTTTTGGATATCATCTGCTTGTTCTTACTAGTCCAATTCAATTTAACTTATTTATCTATATACCTAGTTATCATACAAGTAATTTATTCATCTTGGCCCTTAACCTAGGGGGTTTTATTTTAAACTAGTATGGTTCCCTAATTTTAAGTATACTAGGATTTGTATTATCAACCCTTATTATTACTTGCCCTTCGCTAACTCAATTACTAATTTAGGTAGTAAAATTATTTAAGTTTATCTTTCCTCTATTAATTCACCTAAGGTTATATTACTTACCTTTGATTTATTTCCTATATTCTTATTAGTTATTTTTCTTCTTAGTCATATCTATTTAATTCTTACTATAATACTTACACTTACCACTTCTTTATCTATCCTATTCTTTATTTTAGGGGTCTAACTTTTAATCTAACTTCAAAACTTGTGAAGATATAAACTTAATCTTAGTAATAACTAACTGATATGCACATTATTTCCTTGAGTTACTTGTTTTAGATCTAAATTCTAGAATTCTTTTTACATTTTGTATTATAAATGTTTACTAAACTCTTGATTACTTAATATTCTCATTACATTATTTCCATGGACTACTATTATGTTATTTAAATACTCAATGTTATATCTTATAATTAAATCCTCAAAATTTATTAATTCAAAATAGTATTAAAATTGAAAGAATATTTTCTAAAATTCAGTAAAATAAAATAGAGTGTCGTAATCATCTCGTTCGGTAAAATTCCTTGAAGAGCGAATGATCCTAATTCCTCTTTGCGGGACTTACCAAAAAATTTACAGTAAATTACATAATGAGACATGAAAATTTAAAATTTAATATTACAACCTAATTGAATTCCAACCGGGCCTCTTTAACTCTAAAATCTGTAACTTCTCTGTCTCGGCTCCGATTTCGGTTAAATTTCTTCCGGTCACACGATTATCCAGACACGCTTTATGAGATTTTATAAAACACGGGTTTATTTTAAATATACCAAAATTGTCATCGATTACTAAAAGTTACGCGGTTTAAAATCCGACCGTTAGATCATGACGAAACTGAAAACGATAACCCCCGGGCACTAGAGTAACATTATAAGACATTTAAAAACACAACTAACTGAAGAGAGGCTCCCCTTTACCTCATGGACAGGATCGATTTTGAGGACAAAAAGGGATAGGTTCATCGAAATCTCGCTAAACGCTCCTAATCGTCCACCGATGGTTCTTGAACCCAAAAGAACGTAACATTCATGACAAAAGAGGGTGAGGTTGGTCACGATTTTGCTCCTTAAAACAATAAGCAAACTTCATTTCTTTTCAAGAAATAAACTAGTTTTGGGTCCAAGAATTTCAAGAACAAGATTTAAGAGGAGGAAATGCAAAAACTCACCTTGAGGTGGCTTGGATGGCTCACGATTTTGGACAACCAAGGCAAGGAGAGTATAACTGATTTTTAGAAGCTTAAACTTGAAGAAAAACAAGGAAAAGGATGGCTATGTAGTTAGAGGTTGGCCATGGGTTTGAAGAGAAGAAGGAGGTAGAAGGATGATTTTAATGGTTGATGGTGGTTGATGGAGGTGTCGCCATGAATCAAGAAGAAGGAGGTGGCTGTTTTGGGAGATTCGTGGAGGTTAGGGAAGAAGAATTGTTGGTGGTTAGATAAAGAGTAAAGAGGATTGGAATGGCTTGCTAGTTTGGACCATGAAAAGAAGAAAGTGGAGTGAAGAGTTTTAGTGTGAGTGGAATGTTATAATGGTGAGGTGATGGGTAATTAATGAGAGTTGGAGGCAGCTGTGTGTGTATGACGTGGTACCGTGAGTGGAGGGTGTGAGCAGGGTGGCAATACCTATCCTGAGAGGTGGCGAAGAACGGGGGTTTAGCTAGAAACCGGTTGCTGAAAAATTAACTTGTTACCCGATGGTTTAAGACGTGCAGAATTTTTAGGAACCGAAAATCTAAGGCGTTAAAAATAATTATAAACTACTTTGTGTGGTAGGAATATAAAAATTTGCCAACATAAACTAGTAGATATTCTTTTTCCCTTTGGTTTGATATATCATATGTGACAATCGAAGATCGGTAGCCCGAGATATGCTCAAAACAATACATGGTGTTCCAAATGTTCTCGAATCAGTTAGGGCTGTAGAAATAAATCCATGGTTGTTTTTCCTTTAGGAATTGGTCTTTGTGACCTGCATGAAACTTGTAGGTTTCTTTGATACGGATCCATAGCAAGAAGAACAAAGCATTTCTTATACCGAAAAAGGGAGGTATGCCCCATTTTATTGGGAATAACCAGTATAGTGACAAGATAAATAAAGGACAACAAAGATCTCTAAAACTGTACCAATCTAGAAGGATTCAGCTCTTGATGCCTTCATGGATAACATATAGAATTTTGTACAAAGATTTTGACACCAGGTTTGTGCAAATTAAAGGTCGTACGAGGAAGTTATGAATTTGTGAATAAACCATGCATAGGATAAAAATGCAAATATACAGTTACAATTCACTTGCTAGATCCAACAATTCCCCTAAAAGTGATCAAAGGGCTACATCACATATACAGTCACAATTCACTTGCCCATAATAGTTCTACATCGATCAAGCGTGGGCCAAAGCCAATCAGCCTATAAGTTAAGATACAACACATACACATCACATTCACATACTAATTTTACACCATCAATTCATCAAGCATAAGTATTCAATATTAATCATCGCAATCTAATTTAAACCAAGCATACAAGCACAAATTTAGAAGTACAACTTCATCAATTGCCAAAAATTTCAAGTACAAGATCTTCAAACCTTTCCTTGGCATTAACTCTTTACTTGGCATTTCCCTGTAGGGAATTCGTGATCTCTCTGTCATTGGTTACTAAAAAGAAATAAACCACAACAAGGGTGAGTACTGGAAATCATAATTAATATAGAACAAAATATATAAAAACAATTCTTTTGTGTTTTTCTTTACTTCATCAATTGCGAACACTCAATCATATTCAACATAGTTCCACATATACATCTATTCTCCATCATCAATGATGCCTCTCCATGTTAAAATTATCTTAAGCCCTATCGGGCTATATCAAACACCACACATACCAATATAGTTTCAATTACTATCAAGTGCATCATCTAAATCAACAATCATTAACTTTCATCATCATCATCATTGAATTCAAATCATGCAAAGCACCCCTGACTCTCAAACAAGTGTATTGGTTCGCTAGTATCTGGATACTAAAAGGGTCGGCCTTCAGTTAGGGGTTATACTTGACACCTCGTAAACCCCACTGGGTCCACCGAGCTCTGTTTGGCTCTCCACCTGAACTAGTAGGTCCTACTTGACCACTGGGTAGCTCAACTAGATCCTACTTGACCATGGAAGCTAAAAACAAGGGGCAAAATATACCTTTGGCCATCCCCAACCTTACAAACCACATAAATTCATCTTAAATTCTCTTTGTCTTTATTAATTGGCACAAAGGCCTAATGTAACATCCTAGGTTAATTTACCTTTTTCTTTTCACACGGCAGATTATTTCCACAATAAATTTTTTTGCATTTAATAAAAATTTAGATCTTAATATAAAATGATATTTACTTTCCTTAATAAACAGCCCACTCGGCCATGATGTAAATTAATATTCACTTCTTTTAGTTACCTTCTAAATAATAGAATCATACTCAGTGTAAGCAAAACCGATCGAAATTAAATCTCTGAGTAAAGGTATGTTAAAAGTAATAACCGATCGGAATTGATTCAGCTCGGTCTTGATATAAAATAATATCTACTTAAATATATTCAAATAATGATAAGAGCTTACACCGAAAAATGTTCGATTGGGAACACCTCTTTTAATAAAGTGGAGTTAAAACAGCAAGAGAAGAAGAATAAGAAGAAGGAGAAGAAGACAGGGGTCACTCGCCTGAGCGAGACCCCAAGGTGTTGAGGTGAAATCCGTGAGTCGCTTAAGCGAGTGCCGACTCGCTTGAGCGAGAGCCACGTATTAAGCCTGAGCAAAACGTACACGGGAACTCACATCGGTGTTTCACTCGGTAAAAGGGTTTACTCGGCAAAAGGGTTTCACTCAGGAAACACTCAACCACCATTCACTCGGGCATACTACACTTGACTCATTACTACCCTTCACTCAGAAAGGTTCGCTCGGTCACAGCTCCCTCGGGAATAATCTAACCCCCTACACTCGGTAAGAGTTTCTCCGGATATACTCACTCAGGAAAATACCCCAACCTTACTTCTCTCGGAAGAAGCTCTCTCGGCCACATTTTACTCAGGAACATTCTCACCTTTCCTCGGAAGTACTCAAATTTTCACTTGGAAACATTCTACTTTTCTTCACTCGGAATCATGATACACCTTCTTCACTCGGAATCATTATCCTCTTTCTTCACTCGAAACGTTCTCCCAGCCAATTTCACTCGGGACACTCTAACCTTCCACCCAGGAGGAGATCTCTCGGTTATTCTTCACTCGGGAATGAATCCACTAGTTATTAGGCTATCACAGCAAACATGAGAAAATATATATATACCAAGCATGATATAAATTTACATCCAATTCAATTTAAGTCAACACACAGGTAATATTATACACTCGAAAACTCCTTATACACACATACACTCTACACAATCACTCAAAATCACTCGGGCCTTGGCATCGGTCTCCCCCTTGGCGTGACTCCATGGCTCCGGCTTCCTCCCTGTCACTGGTTACTAAATTGAAAACAACAGCAAGGATGAGTGTTTAGCATTATAATTAATCTAGAACGGAATAAAATATGAGTATAAACTCTATCCGATTCTTTATCTTCAGATTGTACATTACACTCGGCCATTTAACTCACACTCGACACTTTACTCACCTTCGGCAATATATCCATTAACACTCGGCTTTATAGTAATTCATACCCAGCAGTATAACAGTTCTCCTTCGACAATCTTAACAAGTAACATTCAGCAAGTAATTTCCACTCAGCAAATATAACAATTTTCCACTCGGAAAATATATCAATCCCTCGACAAAGATATGAAATTACACTCAGCAATTACCTCAAATCATTCAGCAATGATTTAAACTTTCATTCAGCAATTATAACCAATTTAACACTCGGTAATCATGACAATTCATGCTCAGCAATTATAATACTTCATACTCGGTAATTATATTCAACCTCATTCAGCAAATACAACAAGTTACACTCGTCAAATACAACAGATTGGCCCTCGGCAAATACATCATACTCATCAATTTTCACTCGGCAATTTACTCATTAATACTCGGCATTATGGTAATTCACACTCAGTATTATGACAGTTCTCATTCGACAATTTTAACAAGTAACATTCGGTAAGTATAACAATTTACCACTCGGTGAATATAACAATCACTCGAAAATATGTGAAATTACACTTGGCAATTACATCAAATCACTCAGCAATTATAGCAATTTGAACTTGGCAAATATAACAACTCGTTCAGCAATTATAACAGACTGCACTTGGCAAACACATCAAGTTACACTTGGCAAATATCATTAATCACACAACTAACAATTCAACAATTGTCACAACTGACTCTCACATGAAATCGATGCCTGGTATCCGGATACTAAAGGATCGGCCTTCAGTTAGGGGTCCTACTTGACACCCTGTGAACCCTGCTTGGTTCACCGAGTCCTGCTTGACTCTCCACCTCGACCACTAGGTCCTACTTGACCACTGGGTAGCTCAACTGGGCACAAAAACCATGGGAGCCAGAAATGAGGGGCTATATATACCGTCGGCCGTCTCACACCATATAATCACGTATCATAATCATACAATCCGTTTACTGGAAGCCTGTCAGGAGCCACTCCTTGCTCGTGCAACGCACCGACGACCACTCCCCGCCCTCAACAGTATACGGAGTATCTCATACACAATATGTAACTCAATATAACAAACATTACCAATCTCATGCCACACATACATATTTTCATATTTTTTCATCATAAGTGGCCATTAACATTACTCGGGTGACCTGCTTGTCAAACTCGACTCGTTAACAACATCACTCGGGAGACCTGCTTGTCAAACCCGACATCACATTGCCTCTACACCGATTGTCACAACGTCAACCATTCAAAATCATCATTATCATAAGCCACACACACCCGATCCTCAAGCGATCGGTGTCCACAGTCACACATGCATAATCATACGCACACAACATCATTCAATAACATTTTCTTACTTTGTTCACACAGTTTAACGATTCGGATACGAAGTAAGTCCTATTCTAATTAATCATAACCCGAACACCCCCTTACCTCGGTTCCAAGCTTCTATAATCTGCTCCTGGTGTCGATCTCATCCTCTGAGCACTGGATTCACCGTCTCAGCTCCGTCACTCAGCCTTTCGTTGTTTAATCTACTACCTACGGGTCAGAATGTAAAAACCCGTTAACTCAACGCCCTCGTCTCTAAGGGCCACATTTGAGCTCACACTCACCAAAGGAGTAGAGAACAGACTTGCATACAGCCATGCATGGTCACTTGGCTACCAGAGAAACGAAAGGGATAAGGAACCACAAATAAAACAGATCAGTGGACTCACCTTGAGGCCACAGTCACAAAAATGGGGTTTGATTGAAGTTTTAACACAAATGGAGTCCTCCTCCGGAGCATGCAACTCAGCAACGAGAGAGGAGAAAACAAAGAAGAAGGAGAAATAGACCAAGAAGAAGAAGTAGTTCTCGTGAATAATGAAGAGGGAGAGAGAGAAAATTTCCTTTTATATAAGGCTCAGGGGCAAGACAGCCTTTTCCCCTATTTCACTTGCATTCTCATTAAAAGTTTTAATTAATTTCACCACATTGGACTCTTTTTATAGTTACCCAACCAACTACGCTTATTTACTTTCACAACGTTTAATTATTCATGATTGTCTAATACTTCATAAGAGTATTGACCCGATCTGGATACCGGCCAACCGGTATCCAGGCGTAGTGTCCACACCTCGGTAATCCGAGCTAACGCTTGAGAGATCGAACACTTCATCTGTCCTTACATCCTTGTTATGCATATCCGTTTGCCTCAGCCATCATAAGAGGTTGATCCGGACTATAATTCCGAGTTAGGCATTCTCCTCACACCGGTTAGTCCAAGACCACACCAGGCACACCGGATAAGCATCAGTCACAAGACAGCACGTCTTTGACCATTCTCCCATGTACAACCGATCTTCAACACCGTTTGGTCCTCACATCTGAGACCGGCCTGACATCGGATTTCCTGACCCCGATTCAGGCATATCAAATATTAAATAAATCTCTAAAACATTTGTTAATATTTTCCACTCATCATAATTTTTATTAAAATATCGGGAATGTTACACCTAACTTTTAAATTACACAAGGCGGCCACACAAATTTAACCCATAACTCAATCATAAGGGCAGCCATACAGATCTGACCCACATCTCAAACACCAGGGTAACCATATAGAGTCGACCTAATCATACAATCGCCTATCATCAAATAACCATTAAAACATTATTTTCAAACAAGGGGCGGCCACATAGACCAGGCCAACATAATACATTTTATTTTATATTTTTCATAACCATAAAGGCACATAACATAATCGTCATAAAACACTACATAAATGTATCTCATTCATACCACATAATCAAAATCACAATTTATGCTTTTAAAATCGTCATTCCAGGAAACTCGTTCCCACATTCACAAATCACGCCATATTATTACTCACTAATTCCTTAACTATCACTTTCTTTCTCATATCATATATTACATAAACATAATTTAATTCCTAATTTATAAATTACGTCATTCTTATTTTCGAACTCCCTTTGGAGTCGATACTTGATTCTAATGATTAAGACCTCAAACACCCCTTACCTCGATTCCACGCTTCGGTTAGTTGTTCTCGGCGTCGGTCTCTCCTAATAACTTGACAACCTATCACCAGGGTTCCGACTTTTACTCCCACTTCACTTAACAGCTTCCCAAAGCTCGATTTGCTACCTACGGTCCACCACCTTTAAAAGTTATTTAAATTTACATTTTACTACTTAAATTAATTTATTTACATCTCATCAGTTTAAGCAATTGTTAATTAATTTATAATAATTTTGAAAATCCAAATTAAATTCAAACAAATTTATTTATTAAATTTATATATATAACTAATAATTAATTTAATTGCCAGGGAGTTACACACACCCCTTAAAAAGGGATTTCATCCTCGAAACCAACGTACCTTGTCAAATAATTCAGGGTAATACCGCCTCATTTTTCTAACTATAATTCTCAAGTGCAGGATGCCTCATTGAAGCTTTGCCACCTTATCTTTACCAATGGTACTTCTTTACTTCTTAAGAACTTGGTTTGATACGCCTCAACACAAATAGGAACCACTACCATAGTTAGGTCCTTTTTCAACTCAATAGAATCTTTAGGAACTATAATAGTGTAACACGGAATGTAAGCTCATAGCTAGGACACATGGAATACGTCATGAATATTGGCTAAAGATTGTAAAAGATCCATTCTATACATCACAACTCAAATCCGCTCTAGGATTCTATAAGGTCCAATGTATTTAGGATTGAGCTTTTGACCCTTTAGCACATGACCCACACCCTTGGTGGATGAAACCTTCAAGAATACCTAATCTTCAACTTGAAACTCAAGCGACTTATGCCAATTATCATAATAGCTTTTTTGTCTATCTTATGCAATCTTCATCTTTTCTCTCATCATAACAACTTGATCATTCAACTCTTGGATCATTTCAGACCCTAAGTGTAAGGCATCACCATTTTTATTCCAACACAAAGGTGTACAACATATCCTTCCATACAAAGCCTCATAAGGTGCCATGCCAATGCTACTATTATAGATGTTATTGTAAGAAAATTCAATCAATGGTAAATATCGTTACAAAGAGCCACTTTGCTTTAGCACGTAAGCACAAAGCATATCCTCCAAGGTCTAGATAGTGCATTTTGATTGACCATCGGTCTGTGGATGATAGGATGAACTTAGCCTCAACTCTAATCCCAACTCTTGGTGTGAATTTCCTAGAATCTAGAAGTGAAACAAGGGTCACGGTTAGAAATAATGCTCAAAGGCACACTATGAAGTCTCACAATCTCTACTATATACAATCTTGCCAACTTCTCCAATGACCATTTCATATTCATGGCTAGAAAATATGTACTCTTAGTTAATCTATCAACAATGACCCATATGGCATTACAATCAAATCATTTTCAAGGAAACCCGGATACAAAATCCATTACTATACACTCTCACCTCCATATAGCAATCTTAGGTGGTTGGAGCAACCTAAGAGGTTTCTAGTGATCGACCTTACTCTTTTGGCATATCACACAAAAAGCCAAAAATCCCTAATTTTCTTCTTCATATCTGGCCACCAAAACTCTTTCTTTAAATCATGGTACATATTTGTGATGCCATGATAAATACTCAATGAACTTCTATACGCCTCAGACAATGTCAATTGCTGAAAATCACCCCCAACAGGTACAACAACACCATTCTTGAACTGCCAAAGACTATCATGCCCCTTAATCAGATTCATGTGCTTGCCTCTATCTTGGCTATAAAGTAAACTCAATAACTACTTATCATACTCTTGAGCCATAGCTAAAAAGTTCAAGAACTCATTAGAGATTTTCAACATACCAACAACCATCTGATCTAGGGCTCTCACAATACCTCCCAAGTTTATATCACAAAATTCCTCCAGCAACTCGTGCTCTTTCGTCATCAATGAAGCTACATGTAAAATTTTTCGGCTTAAAGCATCGGTAACAACATTTGCCTATCCCATGCCATAACCGTCTCAATCTTTAATGGATCAACGTATACGTCATCACGGGAAATTACATGTCCCAGAAACTGTACACTTTCCATCTAGAACTCACACTTCAACAACTTAGCATATAATTACTTTTCTCGTAACACGAACATAATTCAACACGAAGAACATGGAAATGGAAAGAGCAAAGCTCAAAAAAGTTATCCAAGCACTAAGTTTAAAAGCCTCTTTTTCCTTTGAAAACTAAATATATAGTCTCATTTTGAGGGGGGTAAGAATGCATAAGTCATTGGGAATCAAATCAAGATAAGCTTATGGTCATATCTTAAACGTCGCCAATGACTAGAAAAATAATAATTGAGCCATGAGCCTAGCTCTATTACAAGCCTAAAAAGTCCTTACTGATTCATGTGTATGCTGGTATTAGTATAATGATTAGAATAGTTACAAGTTCATATTGACCTATTTAATTGCAAATGTTGAGTGCATAACCCTGAATCATATATACTAAGTGTGAGTGAAATACCAATCATGAGAGGTTTTATCATCACCAAGCTAAGGATAAAGTACACTCAGTATTGCATGGTAACATTTAAAGATTGGATTTGTATATGCTGAAGCTAAATGATGCATGATTAATTGGTTAGTTGATTGTACTCGGATCATTGTTTAGCTTTAATTTTCAGACATTGCTTGCGGACAAGTAAATATCTAAGTTTGGGGATATGATAAGTCTTGAAAAGACTTATTTTTTTAACCATTATTTGTGTATATTTGTAGACAATTAAGTGACTTAGGTTGTTATTGTTAAGCTAGTTAAGAGTTAATTATAAAAATTAAAAAGTATAAGTTATGTAGGAAAATTTTATGTTAAGTTAAATAAATTATAGTTTATTATTGGAAAGTTATAGAGAGTGAAATAGAAAGAAAATCATAAATCAAGTATGAAGCAATGGACCTATGTCCCAGCGTGCTAACATTGGTTCCAACGATGCTCTTCCTATTTCAGGTCTTAAGGGAAGGAGCAATAGAGGATCAACGTATCAACATTGGACCCACGCTCACAACTACGCAGGAAGAAGAAGGGAAGCTTTTAAGTTACGCGTACTTATGCCACTCAGCATAAGGTCACGCTAGAGCACAAGAAGATTGTTGCATCCAAATTAGAGGACCAGCGCTTCAAAGTTGGTGACACGCTCATAGCTATACTAGAAACATTAGGGGAGCCAGGATTCACACGTACCTTCACTACCGAGTATAAGGTCACGTATGGGTAAGTAATAAGTGGAACTTCAAGAGAAGAGGTCAGCGTCTCAATGCTGCTCATATGCTTGGATGTACGCTTAACCCATTAAGGAATCAGGTCTCTCATCAAGGTCTATGTATGGCAACGCTAACTCGCGTAAGCTTACACTAGAATCTTATTGAGTATGGAGGGCACTCCCAAAAGATAGGCATTCTCACGCCCAGTTCACGCTTTACGTACGCTCACTCTTCCACTATTATCAGGTCCACATCAGGGGACCATCAAGCGTTCCTACGCTTACCCTCTACAACTCATGTTAAAGTGCTTTATTATCGCAGTGTGTACCTACGCCCATAGGCGTGTCTATATGCATACGTGAGGGAAAGACACCTAATTCAAATAATCCTTGTACCATGTATTAATTCTAAGTTAACTTATGTTTTGTTATTTATGTGAAAGCCCCAAAAGGGGTAAATTCACAATTTGTAATTTTAGTATTTGTTAGTTATCCTTAGTTTGTATAAATAATTAAATGACATTGTAATTAAAGAGACACACTCATAATTTAGAATTTACTCTCACTCTTCAGATTTGATCTCTCTATTCTCTCTACCTTCTCTCTACCCTAAATCATGTCTTCTCCATCACCATGCATCTGTTTCTCTATTATGTGTAACTAAACCTTCATGGTTGGGATTTGCTGAAGCTTCAATGAAGGTTAATGTTCATTGAATGAGGATTCATCTCTATTACGACATGTATGAACATTGTAAGATTGTGGAAAGATCTATTTAGAGTTTCTCTCCAGAAAGGAATCATGATAGAGATCTCTAGTATACAGCTTGCTTCTTAGTTACTTCAAGCTTGAGATTCTAGGTGAATAGCTAGGGTTTATTCTCAATTTTGCATTAGTTTCAGTGTGTGAATACATAAGGAATTGGGGTTTATGTGTAGTGGGATAACAATAATTGCCTAAGGGATTAGGGGTTATTCACTCGTGGAATTCTATGCATGACCTTGGTGGACATTTATGCCTTTTTTATATGATTTTAACTAACATTGTACGCTGAAGTTGATCTAAACCTACTTTTATGATTGTTAACTACATTAATCTCTATTGTAATTTTATCTTACCATTAGGCTTTAATAAAAAATTCATAAAAAAGAATAGATCAAAAAGTATAAAAATATGTGTTCAATGTGTTGTTTAAGTTGGTGTTTGGTTTAAATAGTATCAGCCCTAGGTTAAGGTAATTAACTTAATCCCTATGGGAATGATACAAATATACTCAGTTTAACGATTGGTGTGATTGCCAAGGAATTTCATTTTCTGGTGAATTTGCATCAACACTACTAAAAAATACCTATTAGCAACCACCAAAACCCGTCGCTAAATCATGAAATTTTCGTCACTAAACCTATTAGCGATCGAAATTATGATGGACAATATGTCATCGCTACCACCATCGTCGCTCACACAACAACGACGAAGAGAGCACCCCGTCATAGAGTTTTTGACAGGGTCACGCCATCGCTAATGGCGTCCCTATGTTGGTGACGTACCCCGTCGCTATTGGTGGCTACATAGCGACCACGCAAAGCTGTCGCTACAAGTGGCTAGACAGCGACCACGTTAGGCCGTTGCTATGAGTAGGTAAGTAGCGACTACCTTACATCGTAGCTATTACTGGCTCAGTAGCGACCATGTTATGCCGTCGCTATTATTGGATTAGTAGCGACCACTTGAAGTCGTCACTATTTCTGGATACACAGCGACCACATCATGTCGTCGCTAATGATGGCCCACAACGACCACTGTTACCCATCGCTAGTCTATTATTTATTAGTGACAGAACCTGTCTCTATGTTCATCGCTAATATCTGTATTTGGTTTTTTTAAAATTGAATTTTTGTTTATTAATTTTTAATTAAATTTAATTTTTGTTTATTATTTTTTAATTGAATCGATTAAATCTTATTAGTTAATAATTACAATAATATTGTAATTTAGGGTTTTCTTCATTAAATTTTAAACTATTAATATCGGATATTGAATGACATAAAATAATAAAAGAAGAATGACATAAAACAAATGCTGAAATATGGAATATGATATAAACTTTAAAGCAAATTTATATACCATGTGTACAATATACGAAAAAATGAAGCATAAAAAAATAAAATCATGGTAGAGGGGGATCCTGTAGTGGTGGCGGCGGCAGCTGAGAAGTAGTAGAAGGTAGCCTCGCCATTAACTACAAAAGCATCTCCTGCTGCACCGTAAATTGTTGACGAGTCTCAACTTGTTCCTCGTCGTCCCGTTGTGGTTCTCCTCAGCCCGCTTCTCCAGTAGTTACTTGCGGCATCGCTCCTCCTATAGCTCATTGTTCAGGTTCTCAATAACCTGAACAACGTCTGCCGGAAGGCCAGAGGAAGAGGAAAAGGTCTTCCCCTTTTTCGTGAGCTACGTGCCCACGCCTCTCAAGCCAAACATCTTTCCTTTCTTGTTCACGCCACCAACAACCTCCATATAGAGGGTGTTGTCGTTGGAACAAGACAGGGTGGGAGGTACCTCCCCCTTAAGAGTGGAAGCCATCAACTCTGCCTTCTTCTTGGCTCTCAATAGCAAGATACACCTCCTGCAAATGTAAAATAATGATAAAATTTAGTAATATATAATTTGTAAGTTTAAGCATGTGTAAGTTAAATTAAATTACTGCCATGTCGGTCGATTTTTGGTTAACCCAAGCACCGGCTTTGTTTTTCTTGGTCATTTGCATGACCTCATACAATCATGGCTCACGGTGCTCCTTTTGTTTTTCTTGGTCATTTGCATGACCTCATACAATGATGGCTCGCGGTGCTCCTGTTGTTCATAATATATTAAGATTGTTAATAGAAAACATATTAAGTCATTCATAAAAAATGTTTAAGAAAATATACTTACAAATCTCTTTTTATGCTCAAGGACTGAAATGCTGCCCCCAGTATAGATAGAGGCTGCAGCATTGGCTGCTCTGTTTGCCTTGTTCCAAGCACTCGCCTGCTAGAACAAGACACCCCTGACTTTTGGACCATCCTGTCCTAGTGGTCCTCGGGGATCCAACGAGGGCGCTGACCCTTGTCCCTCACCTTTCAAAGGTTACTCTTGATGATTTTGGAGGTCTTTGTGGCAAAGACCCTCCTAATCTCATCAATCATACCCTTTGTCCACTAATAATCATGCTGTTACATGAAATAAGATTTCAATATTAAAAAGATGTGTATGAATTAGCCATAAATTCACAACAAAGGGAACTGTTAACTTACGGAAAAGATGCCAAACCACCTATCCTGGATAGCCTTCCTAGCATTTGTCTAAGAGATGTATGGGCCATCTTACTTGGCCTTCAGAACCCAAGTAATCGCTTTGGTAGTGCGACTACTATCAACAAAGCTGTAATAAACAACAGTTAGAAACAAATAAAACAATATACACATAGGGAGGCAACAAAAATTTTGGTAGAGTATCCCCTGTAAATGTAACATTTCCAAATTTGAATGATTTCTCTGTTACAAACAGAAGAGTTCCCAGTATAGTTCAATGTATACAAGTACTAAATAACTAACATACAACAAACCAATTTGGGTACTATATGAATTATAATTACAAAGCAACTAACAAGCTACCAAGTAAAACTGAAAACAAATTATATAGTAATACATACTCGTCTCCACCCAGTGTGGGACCATAATGGGTAGGGGATCTCAGAGGTGGGGTTTCCTTAAGGCCAGGGTCATCCAAAACTTGCGGTAAAGGAATCTGTTGTGCTGTGGTCTGTGGTGGTGAAAGAGTCTACTTTGTTGTGGTGGTCTGTGGTGGGGAAGGAGTCTGATGTGTTGTGGTGGTCTGCTGTGCTATAGTGGCTTGCTGTGGGTGGTGGTCTACTACGGTGTGCCCATATGGGATCCTGGAGTCCTCAAACCACCACCTTGGTTGAAGGGTAGTCGACGTCCTATCATCTGTGAATAAAACCATGAAAACAAATTTTTGTCTTAGACTATAAAGATATGTATAAATGTATATATGTTTAATAACTACATACTCTGTGTCTGTTTCAGTTTGAAATTCTCCCTCAGTTTTAGTGTCACTATGGCTATCTGTTTCAACAGGTTCCTTAGTCTCCAAATTGGCCCTAGACCGTTTTGATTGAGAGACAATATCTTTGTCAATGTGTTCACCCCCTGTAGTGTCGAGTGTCTCATCCATTATCACTGGATCAATGGTGAACAACAAATGTATAACACCCTCGGTTAACTAGGACAATCCCTTCCACTAGATTATCCTGGTCAACCGAGAGGTTACGTGTTTTAGAAAAATGTGGAAGTGTTTTTTGTACAAAAAGCTTGGTGGAATGGATATACCTTATATATAACATAATCATATATAATACATGGTCGTGACAGTGACTATACGTACTGAAAGTAAAAGGGCACACAGGCTCTCATAAATGAAAATAAAATTAACCTATTCTATTCGTCCTCAATCCAAGGAAATTCTAGCTGCTCCCCGATGCGAAGTGTCTTTATCCCCACGATGTTTGGAAAAATGAAGCGTAAGGGTGAGTCTCCACCTCCACAACAATTGGGAAGGTGCCTCATCGACACCTGCCCCACACACAACACAAACAATCCAAGATCGAGTCCCTCCCACTCTCTTTGGGTTTCCTAAGATACATTCTAAGTTATCTCACCACTTTTGATCTCAGGTGACCATTCCTCTTTTCCTATTCATTTTTCAGGATTACTAAGATCTATACCGTTATACTCAAACAATGATCAATCACAATCTCAGTACAATGATGCAATGCATGAGTTCATTTTGTTATTTCCAATCTTTTATTAGTCATCATGATGCATGTGGGCCCATCTTCCACTTATCAATTTCACATATCAATAACCATGTGCTCAACCATCTTACCTTATTTCCCTGCCCAACTAGAGCGACTAGAACTCTCCTCATTCTGGTTTTCAAAATGGGTAAGGACTCGCAGTCCTATAATCATAATGGCCAATCACACATCTCATCAGAACGAGCACTCCATGGTCCTAGCAACATTCGCTCTGAGTCGAAGCATACTCGATTTGCCACGGGCTATCCAGTCTCAGGCACAAATTCGAACCATTAGACGCCCGCTCTAGTATACTCCCATGACCTCCCATAGGGTCGGAATGCTAACTATTTCGTAGTGTACCCATCACTGTATGCTCTAGTGGATCACTCCAACACCCCTCTTTAACTCCAAATATGATGCATACAACACACAATTTCTTTTCACTAGTCGTGGGTAGGGTCCTTTTGATGACTTCATTTCATTTCTAACGTCAGACTCGTTTCTTATGAAATTTCAATTAATTCTTTTCCTTGCTTTCTCAAAATTCCTCAATTCATAAGGGTATCACCCAATGCTTAGAAATGAAACGAGATCTTATATTTTCTAGAAATCATGGGTACATTAGCGTTATAACACCCATCATCACATTCGATCTAATCTAATCTCATCACATGATTTTCATAATTTATTCATCTCAGGATCCCTACCTAGACATTTCTTCATTCATTCTTTTCTTATTTATTTCAACATATTCATTCAATGAATCATACAAGTACAACATTATAGTCCATACACATGTCATTATACCATAATCATCCTACATTTCATCACACATAATCATCCTACATTTTATCACATATACTCATCACGTATAATTAACACATATTCGTGCATATAATTACACAGCAGTCACCAAACACAACATTTATCATACAAGTGTTGTACGACAATCATTACACTATCATAAGAGGATCATGCGTACATGTATACTCATGGATATCTTTTTATAAGTGTTTTAATCTTGGTTTCTTACTTGTATCTTATTGGACTATTTATCTCAATTTATTTAAGATGTCCAATTGTCCTTCATTGTTTCTTATTTACAGCTATTGGTTTTATTCATCCTTGATTTATTTGTATGTCATTTAAGCCAGTGCTTAAGTCGTGTTGACATTGGTGTTTCTACATTTGTTAAACTTCCTTAACTTATATTTTTATTACCCTATTATCAATTTCTATTCTTCAATAATTCCTAATATTTGTAATATATGTACTTGACTCATTCTTTTGTACGTCGTTAAGTCATTCATCTATTTATCTATGTAATCATGTGTGATTACTTCCTTATTTCCTTGGTCAAAAATGGGTTACTAATTCTTCATATATATATATATGTTTAGTATTATTATTTCTAAATTTCTAGTTACTAGCTTTTGTACTTTTCCTTTTCTCCCACTAGCTCTAATTATATTAACAGATTAGTTTCCTTAGTTGCATTCTTTTAGTTAACTAGAGTTTACTTTCTCTATGACATCAAATCATTGCCTAGAGATCTAGAACCCACACCAATATTATGAACTTAGTTAAATATTATTTAGCCACTAAAATTACTAGTTAATCTATAAGTCATTCTACTTCTTTTTATTACTAGTTCAAAGTTTAAATTCTAAAATCCTTTCTATATCTTTTATCCTTTTTAGTGACTAATGTTCTAGAGCTTAACCGTTCATTTCGTATACATCATGTCTAAAAATCATTCTTACTTAGTTAATTACATTCGTCATGTATCATATAAATATTTCCTAAGTTCCTAAGATTTTTAATTCCTAACACCTATTTCTTAACCTTTGGTTCCTAATGATTTCATTAATTACATTTAGGAACCTTTCTCTTCTCTTAATTATTTATTAATTTCTGAATTGGACTTTAAAACTCCTTTTTATTCCTTTTTTTTTTCTACTAGGCTAGCTTAGTCCATTAAAATATTTAACTCAAGGTCTTATTCCCTAATTAAATTCTTAAAGTCCTTTTTTATATTTCTATTTCAATTGGTCACTAAAGTTGGTAACAATTGGCCACAAAATTTTCTAAGCTCTAATGTCCACTTTTTGTACTTTAAAAATTTATTTTATTTCCATTTCTTTATTTTAGTTTACAAAGTTTATTCGGGCCAAAACTGTGTCACTTATTGACAAAATATTTTCAAGTAAAATTTTTCACTTTTCCAAACTCAACTTATTTATCTAATTAAATTTTATAAAGTTTTGTGATAATTTAAAACAATGCTGTTTTTAGTAAAACAAATGTTGAAACATCCTAACTTTAAAATAAAACAAACCCGGGACAAGAAAATTTTTCCAAAATTCAATAAACCAAATAGACCATAAAGCAACCGGGTAACAAAAGAGATAAGAGAAGGAAGGCAAGAGAAAATAAAACCGACTCGAGAGGGCATACAGCGGAAGAAGGAAACACTCAGCGAAGCCCAAACCAGCATCCACTCGCTTAAGCGAGGTCCCACACGCTTGAGCGAAGCAGCTCCAGTCGCTCGGGCGAGGCACGGATCGCTTAAGCGATGCCAACACAAGGTCTTCCCAAGTCCACGCTCACTGGAGCGAGTACCTTGATCGCTGGGGCGAGGAGCCACACTCGGCTATCCAGACTCTCGGAATTCAGAGTTATCCTTCAACTCATTCACTCAGAAAATGATATCTAACTCACTCGGCATGCCACAACTTATTCGCTCAGGGAGTCATTAAGTAAATCCTCACTCGGACTTATTCTAATTCTAACCACTCGGATTACCGTTCAGCTAATTCGCTCGGATTATAAATACCTTACACTTAGAATCTATTCCATTCTAAACCACTACACTAACTCCTCTCTCAGAAGAGGGTCACTCAAGGTTTTCACTCGGAAATACGAACTCTTCCTCACTCGGGTTTACCTATAATTTTCACTCAGAATCACTCAGCGTGTTCACTCAAAACAGGATCTAAATCTCCTATGTTCCTCTCAAGGTTCATTAAGTTAGAGTTATCCACTCAACATCAGGGATATCCCAGTCGGTAATAAGCATCAAATAAACATAAAGCACGTATGTATGAATATATGTTCCCAGAAATATAAACATGCTCACAATCCAATCTACCGACCCACATACATGTAACCTTATACTCGGAATACTCATTAACTTTACATTATGACCTTACTATTATTTACAAATCCATACATGTGACACCCTGTCTATACTTATCAAATCATAGAATATTCATGCGTTTACTAATAAGATACCACACAATGACACCATGATTATTCAATCTTTATAAATGGATATGTTTAATCGTTATTTTACATAAGAGCCGGCCAAGGCTACACTGACTAATATAGTGAATACAATATAAGCACTCAACAGTCGGAGTACACCACATTCGGACTTGAAACCTTATCATCATTTCCGAGCACGACCTGCACACACTGAAAAATGGTGTAGGGGTGAGCTTTTGCATATAAAGTGACAACTATTGACTCGGACTTTACCTCCATTCTCAATTATATGATTTACCAGGTTCAATTCATAACGATATACATATATATATATATATTGCCAAGTAATATTGGAGCCAGACCACATCATTCGATCGGCATTCGCACAATAACATGTATTCTCAAACACAGCGTCACACTGCACTCGGCCACAGTATCATTACCTGTCTGTTAATTCAACCGGATTCACCCAATTCATTTGATCCGTACAATTCACAATAATCTTACTAACAATGCTCATAGACTCATGCAAACAATGCTCATAGACTCATGCAAACAATGCTCATAGACTCATGCATGCGGATCCGACTTAAACAGTGAGTTCAGTGTAGATTCCTTCCCGGTCCCTCGTCCACTAGCCCTTTCCGTGTGGCACCGGTCACCCCGTGACGTCTCGAGACCCAGCTCTAGCTCCATCGGCTACCACGGGTCCTCATGGAACTAACCAGAATCTGACTGAAGCTCATCTTATACGACTCCAGATGCCCTTTCGACCCCCGTCCACTAGCCCTTTCCGTGTGGCGCCGGTCACCCCGTGACGTCTCGAGACCCAGCTCTAGCTCCATCGGCTACCACGGGTCCTCATGGAACTGGTCAGACATCTGGGAATCACCTCACGTATGCAACCTCATGCAAATTCACACCAAGCTTACCAGACGCGTCTCACACCGCCATCAATGGGTCATAACCGATCCCTCACACAGCATTCAGATTCATTCGGAATCCCAGACTCCATTACAACAACACCTGCTTCTAACATAATAACTCACAATAGCAAGCATAGGCAACCACGTTACAGTACATTCTTTCAACATTTTTAACAGAGTCAGCATACCTTTCCACACGACATTCAAACTGGAAATCACGCATCAATTCACATCTCATGCATTAGGGGATAATGGGAACACACACACACACATTCACTCAACAAACTCAGATTTTAGCAACATGCATCACAGAAGTATTAACAGGCACTCAGAGACGAGGTCACACAACCCTCAACTTTTCACAGATGTCCCAATTCAGAATTTGCATGCACAATCAGTCAATCACCACACATCGATCTACACATTTCACACACATATTACATTAAAGCAAGCACCAGGGACCCGGTCATAAACCATACGCTTGACATGCAAGGTGCCCCCCTACCTGCTGTCGGGGTTCAGAGACTCTTCAAGTTGCAGTGTTGACCGATCGTCCCTCCGTTACTCCTCCAACAGCCTTCGAGTTCAGCGTTGATCCTGGGCCAGAGTTGCTCCTTTCCTCCAACGGGTCCGTCTCCTCCACAGCTCCAAAGCACTTCCAGCACAGCCTTCCAACTGGAATACCACAGCTCCAGGCAGAAGAAGAAGGAGAGGAAGAAGGCAATAAGGAGGAAGGAGAGGACAGGGAGTGGAGTCAGAGCTGTGTTGATGTTCCTCCAGGAGCTCTCGACTCTCTCACTGTTCGAGTGGCGACGTGAATGAGAGTGAAGGAGAAGAAAAACAGGGAAGGAGAGACCATATACACGCACAAGGAGAGCTGCCAGTGTGAATAATGAGAGAAAGAGAGAGCTGAAGTTGTCTTATACTCCTAGGGACACATGCGTCCTTTCGTCTGGCACAATTATTATTATTTATTCAATTATTTCTACCCAAATCAGCAATTACTCTAATTAACAATTAATCCTAATTCTGTAATTAACCTTTAATTAATAGCTTAACTTCAATCGGTAATTAAGTTAGAAATCGGGATGTTACAGTTCTCCCCCTCTCAAAAGAATTTCGTCCTCGAAATTCAAACACATGCTTAGCCTTAATAAACCACTCGAAAATCACTAACATACCACAATAAGCAGTTACACATCTATGTTCCTTAAGTATTCATCCATTGCCTAAATCCCAGTCGGCACAATCGGCCTCCAAAGCAATTCACCGATCGTTCCACCCGGAAAACCGGGACATTATGCTCAACGCATTCCCACTCGGGAGGGGCACCATTGACTCGGAATAACATTCCTTTCTTTCACTCAGACTTACCTCAACAAACAGATCGGAATACCATAGCCATGTTCCGACTGCAACTCTTCGCTCATCCACGTTTTCAACTGCTTCGTAATTTCTAATCAGCATAAGACAGCTCTTCGTAGCCTTCATTACATTCGGGACTCCATTTCCCACGTAGTTGCCCCCATTCAGCTCTGCCAGTTCACCCTAGCCATTGGCACTTTCCAGTTCTTTGGCCGCTCGGCCTTACATTCTCAACACCGATCGGCGTATTTACACCATCGGGTCTCCCGACTCAATGTGTCACTCGGCACGACCATGCGCTCACACAAAGCATAGGCTTGACATTGGGTCACATGGGACACATTCTAGACGTTATTCGACCATTTGGGAAGAATCCAGTCGGTAAGCAACATTACCGATTCCCTAGGATACCCACTACTGACCGATTCGTTTCGGATTTAGCTCTCGGATTTTCAAATTTTCGGCCACGAGATTCCTTTCTTAACCAAAATGAACACTCAACGAGTTCCCATAAGCTTTAATTAGCACACTTGTCTGGATTTGCCTCGTACAGGTACCACACTCGGTCCATACATCTCAACTTCTTAACCATTCCTTTGGCTAACTGCATGCCTATAACCCACGAATGCCACTCGGCCCTCTCACTCAAAAATTTCAATCGGGGTTTTAAGGACAGTTCTCATCCGGGAATCCTTCCACTTGCAGAATTTACTCATGATTCAAGCCTTCCGTGAAACCAACCCGAGTCCAAGCCCAGCAGTCCCAAACGCTGACCTGAGTACGATTTCAAATAAATCCTTCTCTTGGATATCTACTCCTCTTAGAGGTCCTTCACTCGGAGACTTTTTATTTACCAAATTTCCACTCGGAATCCAGGCTTACTCCAATATAAATCTGAGTTCAATTCAGCAGCTTCACATCACCCGAACACGGCTATGAATAAGTTTACCGCTCGGTATTTTCTCTCCCTTGGGTAATTCACTCGAAAACTTGCACACTCGAAGTTCCAATTTCCGACGAGAAGTACTTTTCTCCTGGAAGACCACTCGGTTGGACATCCCAAGGGTATTAGGAATTCTACACTCGCTATCTTACTATTCGGAATCGTTCCACACGGTGCTATTCCACTCGGAAGTGATACACTCCGAGTCACGTCATTCGAATCTTGCCTTACCCAGAAGGTTACGCTCAGACACCATTCCCTTAACTTAGTAATGATCCTCTCAATAAGGTTCTACTCGGAACCCCAAAATTTTCACTCAGCAGTTCTTTCCCACAAGGACTTCACTCGGAATTGTCTCCACCCTCACACACTCGAAATTTACTAACCTTTCCCGAGCAATTCCTAACCTTACAATTTAGTTTGGCTCCAATCCTGGTTTCCTCATTAGGCTTACAGTAGCACTCGGTTAACTTTTCAAAAACTCCAACTTCAGTGACAGTCGATCGCCCTTCATATTCCATTACCAATCATCCTTTTAGTAGCCAATCCATACCCAGCAACCTCTAATCCTCTCGGAAGTAGACACGTCAAGGTCAACAAACCTTCTACCTTCATTTTGGTACACAATCATATAACACTCATTTAAGATAACTCTCATCATCACTCGGAATCGTCTGAAAGACTCACCATCACCATAAGCAGTTACAGCTTCACCTGCCCGACTCATGAATTGCTGCATCCAACTTATAGGATGACGTCTCATTCCTATAGGGTTACAACAATCACATGGTCACTACAACGTGTACGCTGCCATATTACCTATGGCAGGAAGAGTCATCTCAGAGCAGCATGCCTCACACGGACCAGACTTCACCCAACTAATACTAATTCACACAGTGGTTAATGGCAGTTCACACACATAAATAATACACCTATATCAACATCATGCAGCACATAGGGTACATCACGCATCAATAATCATGAAAATCATTTATCACCTCTGTAAAACAGAATTAAGGCAATACAACAATCAACTTCTAGCCAGCACCGAGTAAATATTTTCTCTAAATCTTATTCCTCACAACCATGGTTCGGATTAAATTCTCAGTTCTCAGTTATATAATGACGTCACTCATTCGGCTTCATGCACTTCAGTCAGGATTAAGTAATTCACATTCACATATGTTGTCATAACACACCATAGACTCAGCAACGACACTAATACACATACAACCACTCCATTCATAGTCAAACATATACCAAATCATCAAACACATACAATACCGATTAAGTCAGGGCATTCAATCAATCGGACCAGGAGGGAAATGACCTCCTATTCATAAATCAATATCACAATAATGATGACCACTCGGTCATACTGCATACAACCGCTTACACTTGGTAAGCATACCTTGGCCTTGGACCTTTCGGTCTGCTCTGATACCAAAATGAAACATCCTAACTTTAAAATAAAACAAACCCGGGACAAGAAAATTTTTCCAAAATTCAATAAACCAAATAGACCATAAAGCAACTGGGTAACAAAAGAGATAAAAGAAGGAAGGCAAGAGAAAATAAAACCGACTCGAGAGGGCATACAGCGGAAGAAGGAAACACTCAGCGAAGCCCAAACCAGCATCCACTCGCTTAAGCGAGGTCCCACACGCTTGAGCGAAGCAGCTCCAGTCGCTCGGGCGAGGCACAGATCGCTTAAGCGATGCCAACACAAGGTCTTCCCAAGTCCACGCTCGCTGGAGCGAGTACCTTGATCGCTGGGGCGAGGAGCCACACTCGGCTATCCAGACGCTCGGAATTCACAGTTATCCTTCAACTCATTCACTCAGAAAATGATATCTAACTCACTCAGCATGCCACAACTTATTCGCTCGGGGAGTCATTAAGTAAATCCTCACTCGGACTTATTCTAATTCTAACCACTCGGATTACCGTTCAGCTAATTCGCTCGGATTATAAATACCTTACACTTAGAATCTATTCCATTCTAAACCACTACACTAACTCCTCTCTCAGAAGAGGGTCACTCAAGGTTTTCACTCGGAAATACGAACTCTTCCTCACTCGGGTTTACCTATAATTTTCACTCGGAATCACTCAGCGTGTTCACTCGGAACAGGATCTAAATCTCCTATGTTCCTCTCAGGGTTCATTAACTTAGAGTTATCCACTCAACATCTGGGATATCCCAGTCGATAATAAGCATCAAATAAACATAAAGCACGTATGTATGAATATATGTTCCCAGAAATATAAACATGCTCACAATCCAGTCTACCGACCCACATACATGTAACCTTATACTCGGAATACTCATTAACTTTACATTATGCCCTTACTATTATTTACAAATCCATACATGTGACACCCTGTCTATACTTATCAAATCAGAGAATATTCATGCGTTTACTAATAAGATACCACACAATGACACCATGATTATTCAATCTTTATAAATGGATATGTTTAATCGTTATTTTACATAAGAGCCGGCCAAGGCTACACTGACTAACATAGTGAATACAATATAAGCACTCAACAGTCGGAGTACACCACATTCGGACTTGAAACCTTATCATCATTTCCGAGCACGACCTGCACACACTGAAAAATGGTGTAGGGGTGAGCTTTTGCATATAAAGCGACAGCTATTGACTCGGACTTTACCTCCATTCTCAATTATATGATTTACCAGGTTCAATTCATAACGATATACGTATATATATATATATATATTGCCAAGTAATATTGGAGCCAGACCACATCATTCGATCGGCATTCGCACAATAACATGTATTCTCAAACACAGCGTCACACTGCACTCGACCACAGTATCATTACCTGTCTGTTAATTCAACCGGATTCACCCAATTCATTTGATCCGTACAATTCACAATAATCTTACTAACAATGCTCATAGACTCATGCAAACAATGCTCATAGACTCATGCATACGGATCCGACTTAAACAGTGAGTTCAGTGCAGATTCCTTCCCGGTCCCTCATCCACTAGCCCTTTCCGTGTGGCACCGGTCACCCCGTGACGTCTCGAGACCCAGCTCTAGCTCCATCGGCTACCACGGGTCCTCATGGAACTAACCAGAATCTGACTGAAGCTCATCTTATACGACTCTAGATGCCCTTCCGACCCCCGTCCACTAGCCCTTTCCGTGTGGCGCCGGTCACCCCGTGATGTCTCGAGACCCAGCTCTAGCTCCATCGGCTACCACGGGTCCTCATGGAACTGGTCAGACATCTGGGAATCACCTCACGTATGCAACCTCATGCAAATTCACAACAACATCCAAGCTTACCAGATGCGTCTCACACCGCCATCAATGGGTCATAACCGATCCCTCACACAGCATTCAGATTCATTCGGAATCCCACACTCCATTACAACAACACCTGCTTCTAACATAATAACTCACAACAGCATGCATAGGCAACCACGTTACAGTACATCCTTTCAACATTTTTAACAGAGTCAGCATACCTTTCCACACGACATTCAAACTGGAAATCACGCATCAATTCACATCTCATGCATTAGGGGATAATGGGAACACACACACACACATTCACTCAACAAACTCAGATTTTAGCAACATGCATCACAGAAGTATTAACAGGCACTCAGAGACGAGGTCACACAACCCTCAACTTTTCACAGATGTCCCAATTCGGAATTTGCATGCACAATCAGTCAATCACCACACATCGATCTACACATTTCACACACATATTACATTAAAGCAAGCACCAGGGACCCGGTCATAAACCATACGCTTGACATGCAAGGCGCACCCCTACCTGTTGTCGGGGTTCAGAGACTCTTCAAGTTGCAGTGTTGACCGATCGTCCCTCCGTTACTTCTCCAACAGCCTTCGAGTTCAGCGTTGATCCTGGGCCAGAGTTGCTCCTTTCCTCCAACGGGTCCGTCTCCTCCACAGCTCCAAAGCACTTCCAGCACAGCCTTCCAACTGGAATACCACAGCTCCAGGCAGAAGAAGAAGGAGAGGAAGAAGGCAATAGGGAGGAAGGAGAGGACAGGGAGTGGAGTCAGAGCTGTGTTGATGTTCCTCCAGGAGCTCTCGACTCTCTCACTGTTTGAGTGGCGACGTGAATGAGAGTGAAGGAGAAGAAAAACTGGGAAGGAGAGACCATATACACGCACAAGGAGAGCTGCCAGTGTGAATAATGAGAGAAAGAGAGAGCTGAAGTTGTCTTATACTCCTAGGGACACATGCGTCCTTTCGTCTGGCACAATTATTATTATTTATTCAATTATTTCTACCCAAATCAGCAATTACTCTAATTAACAATTAATCCTAATTCTGTAATTAACCTTTAATTAATAGCTTAACTTCAATCGGTAATTAAGTTAGAAATCGGGATGTTACAAATGTCATAACCGTCCGGTCGGTAAATCTTTCTTAAAAACACAATGTTGTTAAAATGATCTAGGTGATACGTGATGATAAATTAATTCCTAATAGCAGGGCTTACTAGAAATAAATTACAAATTACATATCATTACCATAAAATTTAAATAATAATAATACAACCAAATCGAATAAAACTGAGCCCGCCTAAACACTATAATTCCTAAACGTTTTGTTACAACTCCGATCGTGATAAAATCCTTCCGAACATATGAACGTCGACTTACACCTATTAAATTTATAAAATACCCATTAACTTGAAAATGTTAAATTTTTAACCATCGGTTACAAAAAATTACGCGGTTTGAAATCTAGCCTTTATATTGCGACAAAATTCAAAACGGAGGTTCTCGAGTATATGAGCAATATTATGGAATGGTTAAAAACAAGTTTAAACGGGGTAAGACCCCCTTACCTCATGAAATGCTCGCTGCCCAGAGGAAGGAAAATGATCCGTTCATCAAAAATTTGTCGGGCACTCTGAAATGTCCATCGATTGTCGTCGATCGTCCTTACGTTGCTAAAAACGTGACATGCAAAAATTTTAGGAACCTAGAGGGTTATGGACAACCACCAAACAACCAAGATATTTGCCAAAATAAAGAGAAAATTTCACCGTTTAATTTATCATTGGCCTCTGGATTCTTTGTTGCTTTAAAGTCGATCTCTACCGATCGTGCCCGACGATTCCCAATCATAAAAGAAAACAACATGCAGCCCAAAATTGGAAGAGGATGGTCACGGGTTTGGCTCATTAAAACAAAGGAAAATTCACCATATTTGCATGCTAAAATTCTGTTTTGGCTATGGAAGAGAGATGATAATAATTAAAGACCAAAGTCTTACCTTAGTGCCTTAGAGGATTCACGGTTTTGGAGCTTCCTAAGCAGGGAAATGGAGCTGATTTTAGTAGGGTGATGACGTGAATTTAAAGGAGTAGAAGATGAAGGAAATTGAAGTTAGAGATTGGTGGTGGAGGGGGAGTGTGACCGTGAGAGAGGAAGGAGTTGGTAGAAAGATTATGGTGTTATGTTATGGATATTTCAAGGCATGATGGCATGGTCATTATGGTATCATGGCTTAAAGAAATGAGAATAACATCCTAGGTAAGAGGAAGACACACGGTGATTTAAGAAGGAAATTGGCAATGCATTATAATTTTATGTTAAGCTAACAACTTGTAAAGCAAATTGTAAACAACTTGTTGGACAAGGGGTTGGCTAAACATTGACAGCTAAGGGGCATATGGTGTGATGCATGAGAGGAAAGAACTAGTCATGACACATGGTAATAGATGGTCTAAACTTATTGAAGAAGGAGTTAAGGAGAGGAAGGCATGTGTGCCATGGGTGGTGGAAGCTAATTGGCTTATTATGAAGGTCTGTGACTCTAAAAGTCTGGACCCTGATCTGTTGCTGATGCAAGGTCTGGACCCTTGGGTCTGTATGCAGACTTATCTTGATTCAGTTAAGTGTTTATTTCTATGTAACTAGTTTGTTCATAGAGGTTGTTAGGCATTGTTTCCTATAAATATAGTCCTTGGGTGAATATGTAAAGGGCTGAGAAAAAAATCTCTAAGTCTTGAGTATTGGTTAACTTTGTAACCGTGTGTAATCTCTTCATCATAATTCAATATTATTGTTCTTCCTATGGATGTAGGCTTATTTTGGTTGAACCACGTTAAACCTGTTTATGTTCATTTTCTTCCCTTTTATCTCTTTTATCTTTTATGTTTTATTGCTAATTCTGCATTGATATTTTAGAGTACTCTATTTTACTCTATTTTTAGATTCTAGAATTCTTTCTCTGTTATTTCTTTGTTCTTGTGTTTTCTTTGTGTTTCTTGTGATCAGATTATCCTATTAGAACCAATAAGTGGCGCCATCTGTGGAAGTTCCTGAAACATCAAGAAATTAAAGAATAGGTTCCACAAGATTCGATATAGAGAAGTTCATTGCTGAAAATGACTTTAGCCCATGGAAGATCAAAATGGAAGCCATCTTGATCCAGTAAGGTTGTGCAGAAGCAATCAAAGGAGTAGAGAAGATGGATACATCCTTGACTCCTAAATTGAAAGAAAATATGATTGAAAAGTCAAGATCTATGATCATCTTGTGTCTTGGTGACAAAGCATTAAGGGAGGTAGTGAAAGAGAAAATAGCTGCATCAATATGGGTGAAGCTAGAATCTTTATACATGATGAAATCTCTTGTGAACAGGCTTTGCCTAAAATAGCAGATATATTCCTTCAAGATGAATGAGGCAAGAAGTGTGCCTGAGCAGATAACTAAGTTTAACAAGATCCTTAACGATCTTGAGAATATTGAAGTAAAATTGGATGATGAAGATAAAGCCATCTTGCTGTTAAACTCTCTCCCCAAAAGTAATGAGCATTTCAATGACGTAATCCTTTATGGAAAGAAACAAACCATTAGTCTTGAAGAGGTTATGTCCAAAGAGCTGCAGATACAACAGGAGTCCAAAATAGAGGGAAATGGTGAAAATCTTAATGTCTTGAAGGGGAAAAAAGAAAAGAAATGGAAAGGATAGAAAGGTAAGAAGTCATTTCAAAAGGCTAAGTCTGGGGATCAGACTTTTCAATACAGGTGTCATACCTGTAACAAGACTAGACATCTTAGGAAGAATTGTCCTGAGAACACCAAGGGTCCGAAAGGCAATTGTAAAGCAGCTAATTTCACAGTTGTATCATATGGATATGAGAGTGCTGGAGTTCTTGTTGTATCATCTTTACAGACTTAGAAAGACTGGGTCATAGACTTTGGATGCACCTATCATATGTGCCAAAAAAAGGATTATTTTGAAACCTTAGATTTTAAAGAATGTGGAATAATTTTGCTAGGGGATAATGGTCCCTGCAAGGTGCATGGCATTGGAACCATCAGATTAAGGATGTTTGATGAAACAACCCGACATAAATAGAAGCAAACCCGAGACTAGGGAAATTTTTCCAAAATTCAAACGTTCACAAAGTGGTTCAGAGAAAGAATCGGGATAAATAAAACAACTGAAGGCAAGGGAAGCAGAAAACCGATCAGAGAAAGAGGAGACCGAGTCAGGATGCCACACACTGGCAAGACTCAGCCTCGGTTAAACGAAAGGCAGCAGAAGTCGCTTGAGCGAGCTTCATTCGCTGGAGCGAATCCTTATTCGCTGAAGCGAGCAATTACACTCGGGTATTCCATCACTCGGAATCAGGGATTCCGTTCACTTCAGAACGATCCCTACATGCCATACTTCCCTCGGAAGTTTACACACAGTTCCTTATTTTTATTCTGGAAGGTCACAGACATGTTCCACTAGGAAAATGATTCCCTCAGTTATTCCACTCGGAATCTATAAACTTTCCCTCACCTGGAATAATTCCCCAGTCATACATCACTCGGAGGCACTTCAACCTCAACACACTCGGAAGTGTATTACACATTCTTCACTCGGCATATTTTAATCTTCCTCACTCGGAGAACACCCTATTAGGTCAAGTCTCAAAGATTTTATAACCTCATCCACTCAGAAATACTCTAACTGCTCTTCACTCAGAAGACTTCACCAAGTTAAGTTCTACTCGGTAATATCTGAACCTTATCCCCTCGGAATAGGCTTCTAAGATAGGTTTCACTCAGAATCATTTGACCATTCTTCCCTCGGAAGAAATCATTTCGAACACATATCTCTCGGAATCAGTTCAAGCATACATCACTCGGAAAAGGCTCACTCGCCAAAGCCTCACTCGGAACGGCTCTCCCAACTATATTCCACTCAGAATTTATTGACTTAGCATTATTCTTTCGTCACCACTTCCTAGTCGATTCAAGTAACACCATATCAATGCAAAATATATATATATGTACTTGTTCACAACTCCGATAGTCAATCCACATAAATAAATACGTTCAGACAGACAGATTACATGAGAGCTGGCCAAGGCTTTATGATATCTATATACAATAGGTACAATATGTACACTACAGCAGTATGAATACTCATCACTCGGACTTGAGGAGCACTCGTCATTCTCCAGCCCGACCTGCATTAACTGAAAAATATAGCCACAGTAGGGGTGAGCTTTTACATATTAAATGACAGTTATTGACTCGGATAATCCTCAAGTTCTAATTTATACAATAATAATTCTCCATCAGTAATAACACACTGCCATTCAATATGAATACTCTGACAACATCATCCACTCGGGATTCATGCAATTCAATCAGGGCTATGTAATTCACATCATTCGCAATCACATATACTCATAACCATAACATCACCTTGCACTCGACAACAGTATCAATGTACATATATTCATCCAGTCGGAATTCACTCAAATTATTCATGGCTATATTAATCAGGTTATTCTCAATAACATATATTCATATACATACAAATCACATTGAGCTCAACAATAATTATAAGTGTACACACGTCATTTTAGTCGGATCCAATTATTATTATTAGATTTTATTGTTGCAACATAGGCTCTCAGCCTTTTATTCAGCTCTCAGCTGATCCGGCCGTTTTACTGGTACCAAACCGTTTGCCCTCACATGTAACACAAACACTCTCAGCGTCAATGGAAGTGTTACAGACAGCCCTGAGTCCCACTCAGTCGGCTTGCCTTGAGTCCCACTAAAGGTCTTTGATAGCATCTCATGCATATAATTACCGATTCATTAATTGAGCGTCTCACGCTAATGCTCTTAGTATTTTCAGTAGTGCATCCCATGCACTTTATCATTATAATTCATAAACAGGAATCGGCATAACATTGTCACAGCACATGCACTCGACATTCTCAATGAAATCATCATGCATCACATGCATTTCAACATAAAATCCCAAACGGGAATCAACATAACAACCCCCATCTTATGCATTCAGTATTAACATTTACAGCAACAAGCATCTCATGCTATTTCATATAAAATCCCACACGGGAATCAACATACTTCACACACATATAAGCTCGGCATTCACAATGTCAGTAACATGCATCTCATGCCTTTTAATATCAGACCACAACGGAGATCGACCTACTGTCTCACATATAATGCACTCAACAATCACGCTCACAGCAATATTTACATGCATCTCATGCATTCATTCAGCATCATCATGATTATCAACATACATCTTGATGACATATATTTTTACCCTCAATTACTTACTCTGTTTGTCTGTTTTATTTACTGTTAAATCCTAATAAATGTGTTTTAGCGTAATTTGTCAGTAATCTCCGTTTGTAATTTTTATTTTCACTATTTGTTAGTAATCACTGTTTTCTTATTTTTATTGTTACTATTGAGTGTTGAATTTTGTGATTTATGTTTTCTTTTACTGTTACTGTTTACTAGTGATTGTTATTTCTAATTTCTAATGTTTCTGTTTAGTTTGTGATAATTAGTATGTTTAAAATAAATTAAGCTTTCATGAATGTTTAGTCCTAAAATAAAATTTATTGAATTAACTAAGTTTAATTTGATTTTATTTTATTTTACAGGCTATCAAATTATTGGAAGCTTCATGATTACTTTGTAAACAAATTACTCTCCTCCAAGTACAAATTCACATTAATTACTTTTTCTTGAAAAGAATATTAATGTGAAATTGTTAAAGCTTTATCCATGGTTCAAAGAATAACAAAAATGGACCTCTTAAATTCCCAAGTGTGCCAACGTGAATAATGAAGTGCTGTTGGGAAATTTATTCACGTTGGAAGCTCTCTAAAAGCAAGGTTCTTTGCCTAATATTTTTCTACAAGAAGCCAAGAAGTCCACACGGCCCACAATGGTCCCATTTGGAGAATTTTTGCAAGCAAAATGCATTCAATAAGACTCCACTCACGGCTGCACCAAAGCAAGGCTCCCATTGTCAATTATTCAATGCAAACAAAGGCAAGGCAAAAGTGGAAAATAATTGGATAAAGCTTTCAGCCATGGGTCCACGTGAAAGGCTGCTGCAAAACAGCAATAAAATGACAGTAACAGCAGAGAATTTCAGACAGCAACAGCAAGGAATTTTAACAGCAACAACAAGGAATTTTGACAGCAACAACAGTAAAAATAGGACAACAAAACAGCAAGCAATTGGACCCCTTTTTAGCTGCTGTTTTAATGTGAATATGGTTGTTGGAAATAACAAATTGGACAGTAGAATAATGGCTATGCTACAAGACTTTCACATTGGCAAAATAACAAGGGTCCATGCACTAAATTATTTAATGAAAACACTTGCCTTTGCCAATGGTTATGCTTCCAACGTGAACTTGCTCTCAAAAGTGCATAATGTTTATCTAAATAATTTCAAATTTACGCATTAAAGAATTAAAAAGAGGAAACATACCAAATGCAAGGAAGCTCACGGCCATAAAGCATCAAATGGCATGTTCTCTTTTGCTCTAAAAATACAACGTGAAGTATTAATGGGCAAGGTGATGGGCTGGATTTTTAATGCAAAAATTCAGCCATTGAAACTCTATAAATTGGAACCAAGAGCTGAAGAAAAAAAAGATATATAGGGAGCAGAGAAAAATTTTGAAGCAGAGTAGCAGTGGACAGCAGAAGAATTCGGGAGAACTTCATTCCGGGTTCGGTTTTTATCTTGTTTTAATTATGAAGGGCTAAAACCCTTAGATTGATTTTCTTGGAGGTTAATGTAATGTTATTTTTGAGGTTTTGATTTTTAATATATTTCCTTGTTGTTAAACTCTTCATAATTTTAGCTCAATTATTTAATGTCTATTCGGTTTAATTAAGTTGTATGCTTAATCAATTTAATTATACAGTTAGAATTAAATAAAAATTATATTAAGATAGATTTAGAAATATACATGCTTAATGAATGTTTCAAAAATCAATCTTAATAGTTGTGGTTTGCTTAATTCCATAATTTGAGAATAGATTATGTATGTAGGCGATGTTCTATGTATGTTCAATAATTCCTAGATTTTAAAATCTTGACTCCTTTTGCTTAATTAGGATGCTTGATTAAAATCTTCATTTTATGAAAGTAAAGGAATTATGAATTAAAAGACGCTTAGTTGATTAATTCAAATTGAACTAAGGGATTGACAGTAAGGAAGTGTATAGAAACCTTTTCAAATCCAAGGATAAAATAAATTACAATACTCCAAGAAAATCAATCGTTCGTTATTTACTTGTTCTACACTCATTTTGTATTTTGTATTCTGTTTTAAATTTCTGTGACAATCAAACAAACCCCCTAATTATATGCTTGTTGAATTTCTGTCTGTAAAAAAATTAAATTTTAGTTGTTGAATTTTTAATTGTTAAAATTAGTTTAAGACTTGATTTTCCTAAATTTGTTTTGTTGATCCTTGAGAGAACGACCTAGGTTGACACCCTAGTACTACATTAATTAATTTTAATGTACTAATTTGACGGGACCCACCAAAAAGAAAATTTCGTCCTCAAAATTTAACTTACCGGATTCGAATGCATCGGGATACCGTTCTCTGATGTCGTCTTCGCGTTCCCATGTGAACGTTTCAGTATTTCCATGTTTCCAAGCGACCTCCACCAAAGGTACCAACTTGTTCCGCAATTTCTTCACGGAATGTCCGACAATGCGAATAGAAACGGGAGAAACAGATAGGTCATCTCGCACCTCAATCTCGTCCATAGGGATCACGTGTAGTGGATCATAAACATATCTTCTCAACTGCGATACATGAAACACGTTGTGTAGATTAGCAAGATGCGGAGGGAGTGCTATCCTATAAGCAACCTCACCAATCCGCTCCAACACCTCGTAAGGTCCGATAAACCTAGGGCTCAATTTCCCACTCTTCAACGCCCTTCCAATGCCTTTATCACGCGAGACCTTCAAAAATACATGGTCACCCACTTGAAACTCAAGGGGTTTATGCCTTTTGTCATAATAACTCTTCTTCCTATCTTGAGCAATCTTCATATTCTCTTGTATCTTTTTAATCTGTTCGGTTGTTTCTTGAATAATCTCCGGCCCTAAGGCCAAGTTTTCACCAACTTCCAGCCAGCACAAGGGGGTTCTACACTTCCTTCCATACAACGCTTCGTAAGGTGCCATACCAATACTGGAATGAAAGCTGTTATTGTATGTGAATTCGATCAATGGGAGGAATCTCTCCCAACATCCACCGTGCTCAAGGACACAAGCTCTCAATAGATCCTCCAAGCTTTGTATAGTTCTCTCCGATTGCCCATCGGTTTGAGGGTGATAAGCGGAACTAAGCTTCAACTTGGAACCCAACTCATCATGCAAACGTCCCCAAAACCGAGAAGTAAAACGAGGATCACGGTCAGATATGATGCTGGACGGAACGCCATGCAGTCTAACAATCTCCTTAATGTATATTTGTGCCAATTTCTCCAAAGGACTCTTCATATTAAGGCAAGAAGTGAGCACATTTTGTCAATCTATCAACAATCACCCATATAGCATCGTTTCCAGCATGAGTTCTGGGTAGTCCAGAAACAAAATCCATAGCTATACTATCCCATTTCCAAACAGGGATCTCCAATGGTCTCAAATAACCAGATGGTCTCTGATGTTCAACCTTCGCCTTTTGACAAACAAGGCAAGATGCTACAAAATTTGCCACATCACGCTTCATACCAGGCCACCAGAAATTCTTCTTCAAATCTTGATACATCTTAGTGGAACCAGGATGAATACTCAATATGCTTTTATGAGCTTCCTCAAGTACACGTTTTCGTACATTATCGCTTGAGGGAACATAAATTCGACCTTTGACACGCCAAATACCATCTCGACCTTCTTCTATGAACAAATTCTTCCCTTTTTCTTGGGTCTTTTTCATCTCAATCAAATACTCATCATTGGGTTGTTGCGCCTTCACATATTCAAGAAATTCATTTGCAACCTTCAATATTTCCAACACCATTTTCTTGGAAGTGTAAGTCTCCACGCCCACATTCAAATCTCTAAATTGTTCTATCAACTCCATTTCCTTTGCCATCATCATGGAGACATGCAATGACTTTCTACTCAATGCATCGGCAACTACATTTGCCTTGCCGGGGTGATACTTCAATTCAAACTCATAGTCTTTTAGGAACTCCATCCATCGTCTTTGACGCATATTTAATTCCTTCTGGTCAAACAAGTACTTAAGGCTTTTGTGATCACTAAAGACCACAAACTTGGAGCCGTACAAGTAGTGTCGCCACAACTTCAATGCAAACACCACCGCCGCCAATTCAAGATCATGTGTGGGGTAATTAACCTCATGCGGTCGCAACTGCCTCGACGCATAGGCTATCACACGTTCCTTTTGCATCAATACACACCCAAGACCAAGCTTAGATGCATCGCAATATACCACAAATTCATTCGTTAAGTCGGGCAATGCTAACACCAGTGCGGTAGTAAGCCTTAACTTCAACTCTTGAAAACTCTCTTCACATTCACGAGTCCACAAAAAAGAGTGATTTTTCCGAGTCAACTTTGTTAGTGGTAAAGCCAAACGGGAAAACCCTTCAATAAATCTCCGGTAGTAACCGGCAAGACCAAGAAAACTCCTTATCTCCGTCACTGATGTTGGTCTTTCCCAAGCCATCACAGCTTCAACTTTAGATCTATCCATAGCAACTCCATCATTTGAAATAACATGTCCAAGGAATTGGACCTCAGACAGCCAAAATTCACATTTAGAGAGCTTCGCATACAACTCCTTTTCTCGTAGAATAGTCAACACAAGACGAAGATGTCTTTCATGCTCTTCATGACTCTTGGAATACACCAAAATATCATCGATAAACACTACGACGAATTGGTCAAGATATTCATGGAAGATGCGATTCATGTAGCTCATGAAAATCGCAGGGGCATTAGTCACACCAAATGGCATCACTACGTACTTATAGTGTCCGTATCGCGTTCGGAAAGCAGTCTTCGGAATATCTTCGGCCTTCACCCGAATTTGGTGATATCCAGAACGCAAATCAATCTTCGAAAACACAATAGCACCCTTCAATTGATCCAATAGATCATCAATGCATGGAAGAGGATATTTATTTTTAATGGTTAGTTTGTTGAGCTGGCGATAATCAACGCACAATCTCATGCTCCCATCTTTCTTCTTTACTAACAACACAGGAGCACCCCAAGGAGACACACTTGGGCGAATAAACTCCCGTTCAAGTAATTCTTCCACTTGCTTTTTCAACTCAATCAACTCCATAGGGGACATCCTATAAGGAGCTCGGGAAACAGGTTCTGCACCCGGAATAAGATCGATAGCAAATTCCACTTCTCGTGGAGGAGGTAATCCGGGAATTTCTTCCAGAAACACATCGGGAAATTCCGAAACAATAGGAATCCCACAAGATTGGGAAACACCATTCCCATCAACCAAACAGAACATCACGAGAAGTTGAGAGATACCTCGCACATCAAAGCCTTCAGTATTAGAGGTTGGGAAAATCACTGTCTTGCTATGACAATCCACCAAAACCTTGTTGGCGGACAACCAATCCATGCCTAGAATAACATCCAGGTCTTTCATAGGTAAACACACGAAGGATACAACAAATTTTCTACCCTCCAAGACCATCTCGACATTATCACATCGAGTCACCGATCTTAAGCAAGCACCAGTCGGTGTAGTCACCAATATTGCACCTTTCATCATACTCACAGGCACTCGCAGGCGCCTCACACATTCTTCAGAAATAAAAGAGTGCGTAGCACCCGAATCAAATATCACATTAACAACATTACCATATATCTGGCACTCACTTTGGACAAGGTCTTCAGCTTGTGCAGCTTCTTCACTGGTCACGGCAAAAACTCTTCCAGCCATTTGTTGATTAACACCACGATTTGGGCCATTCCGACCACCATTAGCATTACCTCGGCCGTTTCCATTACCACGACCGTTACCACTATTTCGGTTTCCATGTCTTCCACCATTACCGTTTCCACGACCACGGCCTCTAAAAGCACCATAGCCTCCACGGTTTGCATTATCACGTGGCACAACATCTGCAACATTCAAAGGACAATCAGGGTGAATATGCCCCGGTTGGTTGCATCTATAGCACACCACTGTTTCTTCATGATTGCACTCTTTGGCTAAGTGATTTCCACCACATCTGTAACAACGGAGTCCTTGGCCATCACCTCGGCCACCAACGGCACCATGCCTTCCGCCACCTCGTCCACCTCTAAAAGAAGAGGACCCACGTACAAATCGTCTATTGTTCTTAAAGTTGCCTTTCTTCTTGAAGCTAGAAGATTGGCCCTTCAACTTATAATCATGCCCCGAGTAGTTCCTTGGAGCAATATCATTTTCTTCAAAAATTCTACACTTATCCACAAGAGTAGGAAAGCTCCTAATCTCTTGATGGCAAATCACCTTCTTGATCTCTTGACGCAGTCCATTCTCAAATTTAACACACTTCGAAGTTTCAGTGCCCTCTTGCTGAAAGGGAGGATAAAACACACATAGCTCTTCAAATTTCAAAGCATACTCTTCAACCGACATGCCACCTTGCTTGAGTTCCATGAATTCAAGCTCTTTCTTGTTTTTGTAACTCGCAGGAAAGTATTTCTTAAGAAATTCAGCCTTGAAATTCTCCCAATTTAAAGGAGTGTGGGCAGCAATCATACGCCCACGGGTGAGGATCCACCAAGATTCGGCCTCATTCCGAACCATGAACACTGCATATTCCACCTTCTGCGTTTCGGTACATTCCATGCTAGCAAATATCCATTCCAAATCACGGATCCAGACATGAGCATCTTCTGGCTTATAGCCTCCATGAAATTCAGAAGGCTTCCGCTTAAGAAACTGGTCAAGGCCTTGATTCGGCTGACCAATAGGTTGTTGTTGCCGTTCAAGTATGTCGGCAAAGCGATTAAAGGCTTCAGCCATAGCGGCTGCATCAGAATTGCGCCTATACGCCATCACTCAATCTATACACAATAACATAAACATAATTAGAAACTTAAAGTCTCTTCACCCAGTATGCATACATATCATTCATCATTAACTTCATTGGCACAAGTATCATCATAATGTATTTCATAATTAGAAGGTAAATATGAGAAAGGAATTGCCTGGCCGGGCTTAACAATAATCATGTAATAATCCCATTTCAATAACCACTATCATAATTCACCCATATAATTCATAAATCAATCAACCATAAGCAACAAACATATAAACATCATCCATTTTAATTGTATCAAGAGCAACCATTGCTCTGATACCAGGTTGAGACGCCCCAAACCCCCCAAATAAAATAGGGGAAAATTTTTCGCGTCTTTGAAAATATTAATAAATTCAATAATTAAAGTAGTGAAGTATTTTTCACCAAACCCCTGGATCTAAAATGAACCACTCCCATATATGAAGATATGAGAGGGTGAAACTAAATGTAAATTTTTCAATCAGAATCAGCGGAAGAATTATTTACTTTGGTTTAATTAGTGGCTAATTGATTTTCAAGAGGAGTACATTCATAAAAATATGGGATACAATTTATATAATCTAGAAGGCCTAAAATATACTCCTCAATACCTTTAAAATAATATCTAAAGAAGAAATAATGCATAACATTTTAAAATTTAATTTAAAATAACAAAATGAGAATCAGGGGCATACTCGCTCAAGCGTGACTCAAGTCGCTTGAGCGAGCCAGCGTACCCACGCTTGGGCGAACGCTGAGCGACCTTGAGCGAGGGAGGAAAATAAGTATCAGGGCTCAACTCGCTTGAGCGAGCCCTGCCTCGCTTGAGCGAGACACGAAGGAATGCTTGAGCGAAGGAAGCGAGACGCTTGAGCGAAGAAGGAAAGGAGTATCAGGGGTCGATCTCGCTTGAGCGGCCCAAGGCTTGCTTGAGCGAGATTGGTCCAGAAACGTTGAGGACTCTCTGGCCGATTTTTGCTTGGGCGAGGCACCACTCGCCTGGGTGAAAATCGTCCAGAATCCATTCTCCTTCTCCCTCGCTTGAGCGCTGCCCTTCACGCCTGGGCGAAAATTGTCCAGAATCAAAACACTGATTCTGTGGCAATCTCGCTTGGGCAAAATGCAACTTTGCTTGAGCAAATTTGGGGCAGAAACGAATCCCCTGTTCCACAACAATCTCGCTCGGGCGAGACTACTACTCGCTTGAGCGAGTTCTGCAGAAACTCAGCAGAAAACGTGAACTTGCATTGCTAACACTCAACCTACCATACTAAAACTCAATCTATGGCAATTCATTCAGTTCCTACAAGATTTATACATTATATAACACCCTTGGAACCTGCCTCATTCACCATTAACCATCATCATGCTAACATTAGCTCATGCATATAATTTAAATTCATCATCAAACCACATGCACTCCCTACATACATCTATATTCCACATCATTCCACAAGCTCCGTAATATAGCATAAAAACACAACATCCATTCATTGATCAAAGTCAAGTATTCAGATTCATTCTTTACATCTTTTGGGTCATGTGGGAAAATTGGCCTTACACACACATATCCAATTTTCTCCCATGACCTCCAAAATTACCAACATTACAAAAATTTAGTATATAAACCTCATACACTCTACCAAAACAGATTTTCATGCCAGCCAAGGCGCATACATTCCTATCCATATTTACCTCCTTCAAACTCGGCCTCCAAAAGCTGTAGGATTTAAGTCATACCTACATCAACTTTAAAAATGGCAACGGGGAGGTGAGTAACATAATCCAAATGAATTAAAGTCATACATTATGATGAAATACATGTATACTTGCACAATTAGCAATCATTACACCACATCATACATTATACACAATACATCTTATAATTTCAAGTATACATTCACAATATCAATCATTTGGATTGCCAAACACACACATCGGGTTAGTATTCAACTCTTTCCCCTTTCAATTCTCAATCATCCGTTGCCACCATGGGCTCTCAACTAAGCATATCTCCAGCTATATGCAAATTCTCTTAAGGCTAATGCATATGCACAAGAATTTCTTATCAAACAATGCGGATCCGGCTGTGGGAAAATATATCATTAAATCAATTGTGGGACAAGCATAGGTGTGCTACTATGCCCCTACTGCAGTAGAAAAATTATGTACACATATATCTCATTTTAAGCATGCTCACATTTTCATAATTTTACTGGTACCAAACCGCTATCGCCCATCTGTAGCACTAGTCACCCTGTGACTTGCGGATCAACATCGTGGCGTCAATTACCACAAGTGCTACGGGCCCCTCCCAAACACACATCGAGAGAGCTGTGTCCCGTCGGACACCGAGGTAAACTCACTCACCATAGAGCCGCCCGCCCACTGGGCCCGCCACATAGGGTGCCTCGTCACCAAACTATGGACAGCTTCGTGACTCATACACCGAGTCACAGGGGAAAGTCACAATACGCTCGTGCACTGAGCCGCCCTCCCACTGGGCCCGCCTAGTGGAACCCCCTAATATTCCACATAGACAGCTATGATATGCCATGGATGCAATGCAAATGCAAATCAAGTGCATCCTCACACTATGCATCCTAGATGCCACTCCACATTTAATCATTCACCACCACCACTTGGCGGATTTCAATATTCTCATTATTCTTATCCAATCCCAATTCTATTTGAACTTATTCTCATCAATAGTTAGTGGCATACACATTCCATAACTCATACACACATATTTGGGACATTCACATCACAGTCTCAATTTACATATGGTTTCAAACCATCATCATACTTCATTAATATAATATTACCACATCATTAATTTTATCCCAAACACAATGCCACATAACAATCATCATTCTAAATGCATTCAAATCACACCTATCATATCATCCATTCAAACAACCATTAACATAATCACATATACATATTTTCACATCACCAATGGATGAAATCATGCATTTAGAAAAGTTACCCCCTCCTACCTCAAGTGAAGTAGTGATCAACGCGGTTCGATGGTCCCGCTTCGTCAATGGGGTCACTTCCTACATCACAATACATTATACAATCAATTTTCTACTTACTCATTAAGGTTCAAATACTTATATATCAATAAATACTTGCTGTTTTTATTATTATAACTCTTAAAACTCTTTTATTTCATTTTATCCACCATAACCACCATGGATTAGGTGCCACCATTTATTATTATGTACTCAACAACCAACCCTTTCATGGGTTTCTCCATTAATGACTTCCATCAACCAAATACCATCACCATTGGCCCTTATGCATCATAACTCACATTTATTACCAACAATTAATACTCATCAACCTCCATTATGCATTTCCCCCAAATTCATAAAGTTAGGGTTTTATAAAATTCCAACAACCATCATAAATACTCTTCTCTTTTCAACCATAAATGCATCCAATTTATTACTTCTCAAAGAAACCTCATTCTCATACAAACCCACATTAAACTCTTGCATTAAATACTCTCCTCAAAACATTCATACACATGCATGGCTTCTAAACTCATAAATACCATATACCCATAACCAAAACCTTAGCAAAAATGGGTATACTTACCTCAAAACCCAAAAACGAAAATGGGTTCCCTTAGAGGGAGAGTAAGCTGCGAAAATGAGGAAGAGAAGAAGGAAAAACAGCAGCTCACAAGCCTCCTTCAAGCTCCACCAACGAAAATGGGAAGGAGATGTGGAAGATGAACTCAATGTGTTAGGGTTTGGAGGAGGAAAAGAAGAGAATGGAGAAGATGATAATGAAGAGAAGAAGAAAAATGAAGTGTAAGTGAAATGTTCACACCTTCAGCACGCCTACGTGAATAGAGAGGGAAAAATAGGATTTTCAATTTTTCTTTTAATCCAATTCATTAAAACTTCATCGTTTTATAACCAACAGGTTCTCCGTTCGGGCTCAATACATCATCTGAAAATTATTCTGAATACATATTCGGATTCCCAATATTATTCTCTATAGCCCTGACCAATATCATCTCATTCTGAGATACTTGGTCTGACACCCATATCTCAACCGGGCTTAATTTCAGCTTAACCGGTCTCCATAATTTTCTAACAGTTCCCAAAATTATCAATTTAACTATTCTCAATAGTTTGGGACATTAAATACTCCATATACCAATTCCTAATATTTATTTCGGTAATTAATTCTCTCATTTTAAAATTCGGGATGTTACAATCCACCCCACCAAAAAGAAAATTTCGTCCTCGAAATTTAACTTACCGGATTCGAATGCATCGGGATACCGTTCTCTGATGTCGTCTTCGCGTTCCCATGTGAACGTTTCAGTATTTCCATGTTTCCAAGCGACCTCCACCAAAGGTACCAACTTGTTCCGCAATTTCTTCACGGAATGTCCGACAATGCGAACAGAAACGGGAGAAACAGATAGGTCATCTCGCACCTCAATCTCGTCCATAGGGATCACGTGTAGTGGATCATAAACATATCTTCTCAACTGCGATACATGAAACACGTTGTGTAGATTAGCAAGATGCGGAGGGAGTGCTATCCTATAAGCAACCTCACCAATCCGCTCCAACACCTCGTAAGGTCCGATAAACCTAGGGCTCAATTTCCCACTCTTCAACGCCCTTCCAATGCCTTTATCACGCGAGACCTTCAAAAATACATGGTCACCCACTTGAAACTCAAGGGGTTTATGCCTTTTGTCATAATAACTCTTCTTCCTATCTTGAGCAATCTTCATATTCTCTTGTATCTTTTTAATCTGTTCGGTTGTTTCTTGAATAATCTCCGGCCCTAAGGCCAAGTTTTCACCAACTTCCAGCCAGCACAAGGGGGTTCTACACTTCCTTCCATACAACGCTTCGTAAGGTGCCATACCAATACTGGAATGAAAGCTGTTATTGTATGTGAATTCGATCAATGGGAGGAATCTCTCCCAACATCCACCGTGCTCAAGGACACAAGCTCTCAATAGATCCTCCAAGCTTTGTATAGTTCTCTCCGATTGCCCATCGGTTTGAGGGTGATAAGCGGAACTAAGCTTCAACTTAGAACCCAACTCATCATGCAAACGTCCCCAAAACCGAAAAGTAAAACGAGGATCACGGTCAGATATGATGCTGGACGGAACGCCATGCAGTGTAACAATCTCCTTAATGTATATTTGTGCCAATTTCTCCAAAGGACTCTTCATATTAAGGCAAGAAGTGAGCACATTTTGTCAATCTATCAACAATCACCCATATAGCATCGTTTCCAGCACGAGTTCTGGGTAGTCCAGAAACAAAATCCATAGCTATACTATCCCATTTCCAAACAGGGATCTCCAATGGTCTCAAATAACCAGATGGTCTCTGATGTTCAACCTTCGCCTTTTGACAAACAAGGCAAGATGCTATAAAATTTGCCACATCACGCTTCATACCAGGCCACCAGAAATTCTTCTTCAAATCTTGATACATCTTAGTGGAACCAGGATGAATACTCAATATGCTTTTATGAGCTTCCTCAAGTACACGTTTCCGTACATTATCGCTTGAGGGAACATAAATTCGACCTTTGACACGCCAAATACCATCTCGACCTTCTTCTATGAACAAATTCTTCCCTTTTTCTTGGGTCTTTTTCATCTCAATCAAATACTCATCATTGGGTTGTTGCGCCTTCACATATTCAAGAAATTCATTTGCAACCTTCAACATTTCCAACACCATTTTCTTGGAAGTGTAAGTCTCCACGCCCACATTCAAATCTCTAAATTGTTCTATCAACTCCATTTCCTTTGCCATCATCATGGAGACATGCAATGACTTTCTACTCAATGCATCGGCAACTACATTTGCCTTGCCGGGGTGATACTTCAATTCAAACTCATAGTCTTTTAGGAACTCCATCATCGTCTTTGACGCATATTTAATTCCTTCTGGTCAAACAAGTACTTAAGGCTTTTGTGATCACTAAAGACCACAAACTTGGAGCCGTACAAGTAGTGTCGCCACAACTTCAATGCAAACACCACCGCCGCCAATTCAAGATCATGTGTGGGGTAATTAACCTCATGCGGTCGCAACTGCCTCGACGCATAGGCTATCACATGTTCCTTTTGCATCAATACACACCCAAGACCAAGCTTAGATGCATCGCAATATACCACAAATTCATTCGTTAAGTCGGGCAATGCTAACACCGGTGCGGTAGTAAGCCTTAACTTCAACTCTTGAAAACTCTCTTCACATTCACGAGTCCACACAAAAGAGTGATTTTTCCGAGTCAACTTTGTTAGTGGTAAAGCCAAACGGGAAAACCCTTCAATAAATCTCCGGTAGTAACCGGCAAGACCAAGAAAACTCCTTATCTCCGTCACTGACGTTGGTCTTTCCCAAGCCATCACAACTTCAACTTTAGATCTATCCATAGCAACTCCATCATTTGAAATAACATGTCCAAGGAATTGGACCTCAGACAGCCAAAATTCACATTTAGAGAGCTTCGCATACAACTCCTTTTCTCGTAGAATAGTCAACACAAGACGAAGATGTCTTTCATGCTCTTCATGACTCTTGGAATACACCAAAATATCATCGATAAACACTACGACGAATTGGTCAAGATATTCATGGAAGATGCGATTCATGTAGCTCATGAAAATTGCAGGGGCATTAGTCACACCAAATGGCATCACTACGTACTCATAGTGTCCGTATCGCGTTCGGAAAGCAGTCTTCGGAATATCTTCGGCCTTCACCCGAATTTGGTGATATCCAGAACGCAAATCAATCTTCGAAAACACAATAGCACCCTTCAATTGATCCAATAGATCATCAATGCGTGGAAGAGGATATTTATTTTTAATGGTTAGTTTGTTGAGCTGGCGATAATCAACGCACAATCTCATGCTCCCATCTTTCTTCTTTACTAACAACACAGGAGCACCCCAAGGAGACACACTTGGGTGAATAAACTCCCGTTCAAGTAATTCTTCCACTTGCTTTTTCAACTCAATCAACTCCATAGGGGACATCCTATAAGGAGCTCGGGAAACAGGTTCTGCACCCGGAATAAGATCGATAGCAAATTCCACTTCTCGTGGAGGAGGTAATCCGGGAATTTCTTCCGGAAACACATCGGGAAATTCCGAAACAATAGGAATCCCACAAGATTGGGAAACACCATTCCCATCAACCAAACAGAACATCACGAGAAGTTGAGAGATAGCTCGCACATCAAAGCCTTCAGTATTAGAGGTTGGGAAAATCACTGTCTTGCTATGACAATCCACCAAAACCTTGTTGGCGGATAACCAATCCATGCCTAGAATAACATCCAGGTCTTTCATAGGTAAACACACGAAGGATACAACAAATTTTCTACCCTCCAAGACCATCTCGACATTATCACATTGAGTCACCGATCTTAAGCAAGCACCAGTCGGTGTAGTCACCAATATTGCACCTTTCATCATACTCACAGGCACTCGCAGGCGCCTCACACATTCTTCAGAAATAAAAGAGTGCGTAGCACCCGAATCAAATATCACATTAACAACATTACCATATATCTGGCACTCACTTTGGACAAGGTCTTCAGCTTGTGCAGCTTCTTCACTGGTCACGGCAAAAACTCTTCCAGCCATTTGTTGATTAACACCACGATTTGGGCCATTCCGACCACCATTAGCATTACCTCGGCCGTTTCCATTACCATGACCGTTACCACCATTTTGGTTTCCATGTCTTCCACCATTACCGTTTCCACGACCACGGCCTCTAAAAGCACCATAGCCTCCACGGTTTGCATTATCACGTGGCACAACATCTGCAACATTCAAAGGACAATCAGGGCGAATATGCCCCGGTTGGTTGCATCTATAGCACACCACTGTTTCTTCATGATTGCACTTTTTGGCTAAGTGATTTCCACCACATCTGTAACAACGGAGTCCTTGGCCATCACCTCGGCCACCAACGGCACCATGCCTTCCGCCACCTCGTCCACCTCTAAAAGAAGAGGACCCACGTACAAATCGTCTATTGTTCTTAAAGTTGCCTTTCTTCTTGAAGCTAGAAGATTGGCCCTTCAACTTATAATCATGCCCCGAGTAGTTCCTTGGAGCAATATCATTTTCTTCAAAAATTCTACACTTATCCACAAGAGTAGGAAAGCTCCTAATCTCTTGGTGGAAAATCACCTTCTTGATCTCTTGACGCAGTCCATTCTCAAATTTAACACACTTCGAAGTTTCAGTGCCCTCTTGCTGAAAGGGAGGATAAAACACACATAGCTCTTCAAATTTCAAAGCATACTCTTCAACCGACATGCCACCTTGCTTAAGTTCCATGAATTCAAGCTCTTTCTTGTTTTTGTAACTCGCAGGAAAGTATTTCTTAAGAAATTCAGCCTTGAAATTCTCCCAATTTAAAGGAGTGTGGGCAGCAATCATACGCCCACGGGTGAGGATCCACCAAGATTCGGCCTCATTCCGAACCATGAACACTGTATATTCCACCTTCTACGTTTCGGTACATTCCATGCTAGCAAATATCCATTCCAAATCACGGATCCAGACATGAACATCTTCTGGCTTATAGCCTCCATGAAATTCAGAAGGCTTCCGCTTAAGAAACTGGTCAAGGCCTTGATTTGGCTGACCAATAGGTTGTTGTTGCCGTTCAAGTATGTCGGCAAAGCGATTAAAGGCTTCAGCCATAGCGGCTGCATCAGAATTGCGCCTATACGCCATCACTCAATCTATACACAATAACATAAACATAATTAGAAACTTAAAGTCTCTTCACCCAGTGTGTATACATATCATTCATCATTAACTTCATTGGCACAAGTATCATCATAATGTATTTCATAATTAGAAGGTAAATATGAGAAAGGAATTGCCTGGCCGGGCTTAACAATAATCATGTAATAATCCCATTTCAATAACCACTATCATATTTCACCCATATAATTCATAAATCAATCAACCATAAGCAACAAACATATAAACATCATCCATTTTAATTGTATCAAGAGCAACCATTGCTCTGATACCAGGTTGAGACGCCCCAAACCCCCCAAATAAAATAGGGGAAAATTTTTCGCGTCTTTGAAAATATTAATAAATTCAATAATTAAAGTAGTGAAGTATTTTTCACCAAACCCCTGGATCTAAAATGAACCACTCCCATATATGAAGATATAAGAGGGTGAAACTAAATGTAAATTTTTCAATCAGAATCAGCGGAAGAATTATTTACTTTGGTTTAATTAGTGGCTAATTGATTTTCAAGAGGAGTACATTCATAAAAATATGGGATACAATTTATATAATCTAGAAGGCCTAAAATATACTCCTCAATACCTTTAAAATAATATCTAAAGAAGAAATAATGCATAACATTTTAAAATTTAATTTAAAATAACAAAATGAGAATCAGGGGCATACTCGCTCAAGCGTGACTCAAGTCGCTTGAGCAAGCCAGCTACCCACGCTTGGGCGAACGCTGAGCGACCTTGAGCGAGGGAGGAAAATAAGTATCAGGGCTCAACTCGCTTGAGCGAGCCCTGCCTCGTGTTAGTCCTCAAATTTTCAATAAAAGCTTAAATAAAAATTTCATAAAAATCATAAAAATTAGTTTAATTTGTTAGAAAATTAGGATTTAAATTCAATAAATGAGTGTTGTTGGAAATAATCTGCCCTTGATCAATTTTCTCTAGTTTTGCAGTGAAAAAGTTAAGAAATCAAGAGAAAATTACACTGGAGAATCTGACGCGTAGCCTCACCCCACGCGTAGCATCAACTACTATTTTTGAGTCTGACGCTACGCATCACAGCCACGCGTAGCGTCAGTGCTGCGTGAACAACCACTCCACTTTGGCCAACCACTCCACTTGGACTCAATAATGGGAACCCCACTCAGCCCAAGGGCCACCCCAATCAGCATCAATGGCCAAAAACTCGTGGAAACATGTCCAAGTGGCCAGGCATGATCAAGATTAATTATTGAAAGTGGCCATTATCAAGTGTTTAATGGAGGCTGAGTCAGGGGTCTGACGCGTAGCGTCACAGGGACGCGTAGCGTCAGCACCCTTGCTCAGCCCTATAAATAGGGCCATCCAACACCATTCATAGCATCCCATTCCATACACTTCTCTTCTCTTCTCTCTTGTGCTCGACTTTGAGTACTTCTTTTGTGAGTTGTAGTTCTAGAATAGTTTTCTAGATACTTGAGTGTGTTTCGGTGTATTGTGATCGTTGTATCGTGAAGTTTTCCATCGTCTTCGTAATGTCAAACTCTGTAAGTGTTGTCTTTACTTTTACCATGTGTAACTAATTTGTTTATGTTGGAATTGGTGAACTAATCTATTGAGTATAATATTGTGAATTCGACCTCTGCATGTTTATGATTCAAGTCCATGTTAGTATTTCAACCTTTTATTAATATGAACGTCAAACGGGAGAATGATTTTCATGTGTATCGAAACTGGTTTTATTAGTGTAAATGTCAAATGGGAGAATGATTATTTATGCCGTATTGAAATTGGTTTTGACAAAAGTAAAAAGTTGGAATACCCTTGGTATCTCAATTCTATAGGGGTTGTTAACCATTGTTGCCATAAGGCCAGGTCTTAATGCAAGTTTTTACTGAGAAAGCTCACGAGGGATCGGACTTTACGGTGAATTCTTAGAATTTATATCACGAGGGATCGGTTATAATGATTTTAAGCTGCAATGACATGAAACTTGATGATTAAATATGCATGTCTTGAGTTCCTCATTGTTATTCTAGATTAGGGATCCAATTTCCAACATAATTTGTTTATCTGTGTTTATCTCAAGTATCTTACCTATTCTAGGTTACAACTCAACTTTTTAGATAGATTTTATTTTCTTCTTATCTCATGAATCACTCAACCATGCTATCTTGTGAATATTGTATAAACTGTATATAAATCATTCTTTTGTTTATAATTTCCTTCACATTTACCATAGTAAGTAGAAGATTACTGTTGTTATTGGACTTTCAATCCCAGTGGAACGATATCTAAATTTTGAAAACTATAAACGAATTAGTGCGCTTGCCAATTGACAAAAAGTCCGGCGGTGGGAAAGAACCGCTGAGTCGCCGTCGGGCTCAACAAGTTTTCTGGCGCCGTCGCCGGGGATTGAATTGTTTCAGTAAAACAGTAAAATTTTAATTACTGTGGTAAATATTTTTTTTACCTTAGATAATTTTTTATTTATTTCTTATCATTGTTACACTAACTTTCTTTGTCTAGTTTGTGTATGCAAACTCGATCTACCGCAGGTAAAATTTATTTTGATCCTGAGATAGAAAAGTTTGTAAAGAAAATCAAGTCTTTGAAATCTAAAACACAAACTAATTCTTCTTCTACTTCGAAAATTTTTGAAAAATCAAATATGGCTGCTGAAAGGAGAACATTGGGACAGTTTGCTGCTATAAATGGTCCACCCCGAGTTTCGGGAATGTTTCAAGGACCAGTTTTACCAGTGAAAATTAAACCTGCCACTTTAAATATTATTCAAAACAACCAATTTGCTGGTTTAAATCATGAAGAACCATATGAACATTTAACTGTTTTTTATGAATTATGCAGCACAATTGGTTTTGAACCCAATCAAGAAGAGTCTGTTTACATGAGACTCTTTCCTTTTTCATTGATTGGGAAAGAAAAAGAATGGTTTAAATCTTGTCCACCGGGTAGTTTTGCAAACTGGTCCGATGTTGAAAGAAAATTTTTGGAAAGATTTTATTCTCCTTCAAAATATTTTGAAGCAATGACAGCCATACACTCTTTTTCCCAAAATAATGATGAATCATTAGGAGAGACATGGGAACGATTCAAGGCACTCTTGAGAAAATACCCAAACCACAACCTGAATGATGCCGAAAAGGTAAGAATCGTTTACCATGGTTTATTGCCTCAGTTCAAGATGATGTTAGATGCTTGTGCAGGTGGTTCTTTAATGAACAAGACTGTGGAAAAAGCCATAGAAATATTGGAATCAATGGCTATTAGTGACCGACAAGCAAAGCATGAAAGAGGTAATATGCAAAGGAAGCCAGGAATGCTCGAATTGGGAGTAAATGATGCAGTGTTGGCTCAGCAAAAATTACTGACCCAACAAATTGAAGTTATGAGCAAGCAATTGGAAAAACTTCAAATTGCTCAAGTAGCATCACCACCCCCTGCTCAACTTAAAGCATGTACGCACTGCATGGGAGACCAACCATGTGGTTACTGTGGAAATGAGCAAGAGCAAGCCAATTTCATGAACCATCAAAGAGCACCCTTAGGTAATTTTCCTTTTAATCATGGAAATTCTTTTCCTAACAATTACCTGCAGGGTTGGCAAAATCAGAATATTGGCTGGAGACAGGACACTGGACCTTCCAACAGACCTCCTAACAATCAATTCAAGCAACAACAAACTGACAATGCAAGGTTGACAAGAATAGAGGAAGCTATTCAACAGTTATTGCAGTTTGTAGAGACAAATGAAGCTGCCCAAAAAGCATCAGATATACAAATGGGTCAGCTTGCAAAAGAGATAGCCGAATTAAAGAGTTCTGGGTTTTCTGCAAACACTCAAAACCCAAGAGAACAATGTAATGCTGTTTCTTCTGATATTGTAAAAATTGATTATAAAGAAAAGAGTGAGAAAAAGAAAGAAGAAGAAAAAGAAAGTGAAAAAATAGAAAAAAATGAAAAAAATGAAAAAAAAAAATATGCAAAGAGATACAGAGCAAGAAACAAACTGTATAACCCCGAAAAAATGTAAAGATCCGGGGAGTTTCACCATTCCTGTAACAATCGGAAATATCAACATCAGGAATGCGCTATTAGATTTAGGGGCTAACATTAACTTGATGCCCTTAGATTTAATAAAACGCATTGGAGAATATGAGTTGAAGGAAGCAAAGACAGAATTACAGTTTGCGGATCGCTCTGTCAAAAAGCCCTATGGGATTGTGAAAGATGTGTTAGTAAAGGTTGACAAGTACCACTTCAAAGTTGACTTTATGGTACTGGATATGAAGGAGGATACTGAGATCCCCCTGATCCTAGGAAGACCTTTCATGAAGACTGCAAAAATCAAAGTAGATGTTGATCAAAGTATGGTTGTAGTCAAAGTTTATGGAGAAGAAGTAAGCTTCAGTGCTCATGAACACCTTAGGATAAGTAATGAGGAAAAAGTTTACCCTTCAACCAAACCAGGTATATCTCTTCCCAATCAATTAAATTGTTTTGAATTAACTGATGCTTTGAATGATGAAAAACAGGTAATTAGGCATCGAAAAAGAAGAAGAAGGAAGAAAAAGACAGGTGATTCCTCAAAGAATATTGGGAAACCACCTGATTAATTAGAGGTAATGTCTGGCTGGAGACATTAAACCTAGCGCTCAATGGGAGGCAACCCATTCTTTTCTTTTTGTTTTTAAGGTTGTTTTACATAAAATAAAAAAAAAAAACCACAAAACAATTTTTTTTTAACTTGTTTAAAAGAAAAGGGGTTTTAAACTGAAAAGGTTTTTGAAAATCCAAATTTTTGAAAATCAAAAACAGAAGCCCACGCGTAGCGCCCACTTGAAGCGTAGCGTGGACTCTGAATTTTGGTTCTGATGCGTAGCGTCCCACCCACGCGTAGCGTCAGAGCCCACGTTCAATTTTTAAAACTGAACCAGAGAGGCCCATCTTAGGGTTTTAAACCTAAAACTTCCTCTCTGCCTCACTTAGTTTTCAAACCTAAACTTCAAAAAACCTCCTTTTCTCTCTTCCAAACCTCTCCATTCCTAAATTGCTCAAGGAACAACAAGTAAGTACTCTAATCCATCCTCTTTAGCTTTTTGTTTTAATTTTCGATTTTAGAAATAAATGTGGTTAGGATTAGGATTAGAAGACCATTGGGATTGATTGCTGTTAGGAATTAGAAAATGAATGGATATAATGTGGTTTGGAAAGGGGTTGCTGCTGTGCAACCCCTGTTATTTTTTTCAAAACTGCGCATCCCACGCGTAGCGTCCCACTGACGCGTAGCGTGAGGATGAACTGTAAGCCCACGCGTAGCGTCCCACTGACGCGTAGCGTGGAGGAACTGGCTGATGCATAGCGTCACACCACGCGTAACGTCAGCCTCTGTTTTTAAATCTTGCTGTTTGTTTGTTGTTTGTTGTTTTCTTTTTAAATTAATAAATTTTTATGTTTAGTATTCGTTATACTTTCTTGCAAATTTGTATAAATAAATTGTATTTTGTTTTGTATATTATTTGAATATATGTATGTTAATTTCTTTAAATATTAAAAATTCAAAAATATGTTGTTGAATTGCATTTTTATTTGTGAAAAATTTTAGAAAACCCAAAAATATTTTACAAATAATTGTTTGCTTGTGTGTGATTTATTTAGTGTGTGTTTAATTTTAAATTTTTACTTTTTGCAGATGGCACCTAAGAAATCCATTCCCACAGCCGGTCCCTCTAAAAGACAGAGGAAGTCCACAGACACTGACACCACTTCTGAGGATCCTGATTCTCAGAGACAGGAGGTGTTAGGACCGAGGGATCCTACTAGATTTCGCACAGATACGAAATGGGCACAGTTTCATCAGATCAAGGACCAGAGACTTATCTGGGAGAGGGTCCTTGATCTGAGTGCAGGAGACTATCCTGAGCTGCAGGATAGAGTGCAGCAGAGGAGATGGGGACCTCTATTCTCCCTACCTACTGAGGGGGACCCCATCTTAGTGATGGAGTTTTACGCAAATGCTTACAGGACCCGCCAGGACGCACCAAATCTTGGGCAGCAGCGGACGAGTTGGGTTAGAGGCCGGCATATCTCTTATGACCGGGACACCATCAGTACCCTATTGGGTAACCCTTGGGAGCCTACTCCCGAGGATGACACTTGTTTCTGGAAAGAAAACAGAAACAAGATTCTTGCTGAGGGAGAGTTAGGATACTCCCTCGAGGAGGTTGCTCATTTTCTGAGCAAGGATGGAATCTTTTTCAACCTGAGTAGGGTTGGAAGGAGTCCATCTAACCTCCTCAAGACCCAGCTTACCCCCATAGCCCAGGCGTGGTCCCACCTCATGCTCCATAATATCACTCCTGTCACCCATCTTTCTTCCCTTCCAGTGGAGCGTTGTTGCCTCCTCTATTCTATCCTCCAGGGCCACACCATTGATATCGCCGAACTTATCTCCGAGCAGATTCATTTTTATGCCCTCGGGTATAAAGTGAATCGCCCCATACCCTTTCCTCTCATCATATCTGCCTTACTGAGGAGGCAGGGAGTCATTGTACCTTCACCAGAGTTTACTAGTTCTTCAGGGAGAGTCCCTAAAGTTCTAGTAAACAGAGATTATTTTGTGCAGCAGTGCGAGCTTCCACCACTAGAGCAGGAGGCTCAGCCCCGACCTCGGAGGAGGAGACCACCAGTGCAGCCTCCATCTGCTGATGCTGTTACACAGGGCTTTGCCCGGATGTCACTTGAGCATCAGCATATGATGCAGATGATGGCTGCCACTCACAGAGCTTATATTCATCTTCACGATGAATTTTATCAGTACAGGTTACAGGGAGAGGGAGCACCTTATGTTACCCCAGCCGAGTTTGCAGCACATGTAGCTTGGCCCGGAGATTTACCCACCTACCCTGAGACTGGTGGATCTTCTAGTGCACATCATGACTCTGATGGTGATGATGAGGAGGAGGAGGAGGAGGATGATGATGATCAGATGGAGGATTGAGGATGCCATCTTCATTTATTTTGAGTACATTTGTTTTTAGTTATATTTGGATTTACATTTACATTTATATTTACATTTTATATTATGGCATTTTATCATTATGTGGTGTGTTTATTCGTTTTTGCTCATTTTTTTTTTTTTGAAAAATAATTCTTCTTTTAAATAAATGAATCAAATTTTCGTTAGTAAGTTAGTTTATACACTTAGAGTTTTTACACAATAAAACCAATTTTGTTAAAATCAATTTTTGATTCTTTATAACTTTAATTACAATAAGTTTATTAACCATCAAGCAAATTTCAATAACCCGGTGAGTTGAGAGATCCTTTTAAAACACTTGAGGGTTTAATCGACATATTTTCAATTCGAATTGATTTTGCTTTAATCTGTGATTTGTGTTGTTGTACAGAGAATTCGGGAAAATGATCAAGGCACATTTATTGGTGAAACGAAACCTTGGGCCAAACAGCTTACCTTGGTAAAAAGTCTTTTATCCCTTGCAAGCCAATTTGAGCCTAAAATAAAATTCTTTGGTACCCTTAAAACCTAAATTTGTTTTTACCATTCCCTATACTTGATTGATTAAAAGAGCAGTTGAAATAAATGAAAAATATTTTGAGTGTTCTTACAAAAATGGGGAGTGAAAATGAGCAACTTGATTCTTTTTCAAAAAAATAGAATATGGAAAAGAAAAGTCAAAAATAGTGAAAAGAATCAAGTTGGGGGTATTTATTTTTCATCAATAAAAATAAATGAGAGTTTGGATCAAGAGAAAAGCCTAAAAATTATGAAAATGCTCTTTTATGATTTCAGGTTTTTGAAATCCAAGAAAAACCATTGATTCTTGTAAACCAAGCCTCATTACAACCCGTGAAAAGACCTTGTGATTTTCGAATTAACTCTGTATAAATAACCATTGATTAGATGACAAACAAAGTTAAATTCGTTTGATTTTATGATTGATTGAGTGAAACAGGTTACCAATTGCATAGAAATAAACACTTGTGAGGTAAGCCTGAAATTCTGCTTAATTGTTAATAGAATATTGTAAATAATTTTATCATTAAACCTTTGTTATATTTGAATCAGTTTTTGATTATTACAAAATAGTTAAAATTGTGTAATTATTTTTTTGTGATAAATTTTCGGACTAACTTAAAAATTTGATTTCAAATTTTTATTTTCTTATTTTTCTCTCTTGCTCGAGGACGAGCAATGTCTCAAGTTGGGGGTATTTGTTAGTCCTCAAATTTTCAATAAAAGCTTAAATAAAAATTTCATAAAAATCATAAAAATTAGTTTAATTTGTTAGAAAATTAGGATTTAAATTCAATAAATGAGTGTTGTTGGAAATAATCTGCCCTTGATCAATTTTCTCTAGTTTTGCAGTGAAAAAGTTAAGAAATCAAGAGAAAATTACACTGGAGAATCTGACGCGTAGCCTCACCCCACGCGTAGCATCAACTGCTATTTTTGAGTCTGACGCTACGCATCACAGCCACGCGTAGCGTCAGTGCTGCGTGAACAACCACTCAACTTTGGCCAACCACTCCACTTGGACTCAATAATGGGCACCCCACTCAGCCCAAGGGCCACCCCAATCAGCATAAATGGCCAAAAACTCGTGGAAACATGTCCAAGTGGCCAGGCATGATCAAGATTAATTATTGAAAGTGGCCATTATCAAGTGTTTAATGGAGGCTGAGTCAGGGGTCTGACGCGTAGCGTCACAGAGACGCGTAGCGTCAGCACCCTTGCTCAACCCTATAAATAGGGCCATCCAACACCATTCATAGCATCCCATTCCATACACTTCTCTTCTCTTCTCTCTTGTGCTCGACTTTGATTACTTCTTTTGTGAGTTGTAGTTCTAGAATAGTTTTCTAGATACTTGAGTGTGTTTCGGTGTATTGTGATCGTTGTATCGTGAAGTTTTCCATCGTCTTCGTAATGTCAAACTCTGTAAGTGTTGTCTTTACTTTTACCATGTGTAACTAATTTGTTTATGTTGGAATTGGTGAACTAATCTATTGAGTATAATATTGTGAATTCGACCTCTGCATGTTTATGATTCAAGTCCATGTTAGTATTTCAACCTTTTATTAATATGAACGTCAAACGGGAGAATGATTTTCATGTGTATCGAAACTGGTTTTATTAGTGTAAATGTCAAACGGGAGAATGATTATTTATGCCGTATTGAAATTGGTTAAAAAGTTGGAATACCCTTGGTATCTCAATTCTATAGGGGTTGTTAACCATTGTTGCCATAAGGCCAGGTCTTAATGCAAGTTTTTACTGAGAAAGCTCACGAGGGATCGGACTTTACGGTGAATTCTTAGAATTTATATCACGAGGGATCGGTTATAATGATTTTAAGCTGCAATGACATGAAACTTGATGATTAAATATGCATGTCTTGAGTTCCTCATTGTTATTCTAGATTAGGGATCCAATTTCCAACATAATTTGTTTATCTGTGTTTATCTCAAGTATCTTACCTATTCTAGGTTACAACTTAACTTTTTAGATAGATTTTATTTTCTTCTTATCTCATGAATCACTCAACCATGCTATCTTGTGAATATTGTATAAACTGTATATAAATCATTCTTTTGTTTATAATTTCCTTCACATTTACCATAGTAAGTAGAAGATTACTGTTGTTATTGGACTTTCAATCCCAGTGGAACGATATCTAAATTTTGAAAACTACAAACGAATTGGTGCGCTTGCCAATTGACAAAAAGTCCGGCGGTGGGAAAGAACCGCTGAGTCGCCGTCGGGCTCAACACCTCGCTTGAGCGAGACACGAAGGAATGCTTGAGCGAAGGAAGCGAGACGCTTGAGCGAAGAAGGAAAGGAGTATCAGGGGTCGATCTCGCTTGAGCGGCCCAAGGCTCGCTTGAGCGAGATTGGTCCAGAAACGTTGAGGACTCTCTGGCCGATTTTCGCTTGGACGAGGCACCACTCGCCTGGGCGAAAATCGTCCAGAATCCATTCTCCTTCTCCCTCGCTTGAGCGCTGCCCTTCACGCCTGGGCGAAAATTGTCCAGAATCAAAACACTGATTCTGTGGCAATCTCGCTTGGGCGAAATGCAACTTCGCTTGAGCGAATTTGGGGCAGAAACGAATCCCCTGTTCCACAACAATCTCGCTCGGGCGAGACTACTACTCGCTTGAGCGAGTTCTGCAGAAACTCAGCAGAAAACGTGAACTTGCATTGCTAACACTCAACCTACCATACTAAAACTCAATCTATGGCAATTCATTCAGTTCCTACAAGATTTATGCATTATATAACACCCTTGGAACCTGCCTCATTCACCATTAACCATCATCATGCTAACATTAGCTCATGCATATAATTTAAATTCATCATCAAACCATATGCACTCCCTACATACATCTATATTCCACATCATTCCACAAGCTCCATAACATAGCATAAAAACACAACATCCATTCATTGATCAAAGTCAAGTATTCAGATTCATTCTTTACATCTTTTGGGTCATGTGGGAAAATTGGCCTTACACACACATATCCAATTTTCTCCCATGACCTCCAAAATTACCAACATTACAAAAATTTAGTATATAAACCTCATACACTCTACCAAAATAGATTTTCATGCCAGCCAAGGCGCACACATTCCTATCCATATTTACCTCCTTCAAACTCGGCCTCCAAAAGCTGTAGGATTTAAGTCATACCTACATCAACTTTAAAAATGGCAACGGGGAGGTGAGTAACATAATCCAAATGAATTAAAGTCATACATTATGATGAAATACATGTATACTTGCACAATTAGCAATCATTACACCACATCATACATTATACACAATACATCTTATAAGTTCAAGTATACATTCACAATATCAATCATTTGGATTGCCAAACACACACATCGGGTTAGTATTCAACTCTTTCCCCTTTCAATTCTCAATCATCCGTTGCCACCATGGGCTCTCAACTAGGCATATCTCCAGCTATATGCAAATGCTCTTAAGGCTAATGCATATGCACAAGAATTTCTTATCAAACAATGCGGATCCGGCTGTGGGAAAATATATCATTAAATCAATTGTGGGACAAGCATAGGTGGGCTACTATGCCCCTACTGCAGTAGAAAAATTGTGTACACATATATCTCATTTTAAGCATGCTCACATTTTCATAATTTTACTGGTACCAAACCGCTATCGCCCATCTATAGCACTAGTCACCCTGTGACTTGTGGATCAACATCGTGGCCTCAATTACCACAAGTGCTACGGGCCCCTCCCGAACACACATCGAGAGAGCCGTGTCCCGTCGGACACCGAGGTAAACTCGCTCACCATAGAGCCGCCCGCCCACTGGGCCCGCCACATAGGGTGCCTCGTCACCAAACTATGGACAGCTTCGTGACTCATACACCGAGTCACAGGGGAAAGTCACAATACGCTCGTGCACTGAGCCGCCCTCCCACTGGGCCCGCCTAGTGGAACCCTCTAATATTCCACATAGACAGCTATGATATGCCATGGATGCAATGCAAATGCAAATGAAGTGCATCCTCACACTATGCATCCTAGATGCCACTCCACATTTAATCATTCACCACCACCACTTGGCGGATTTCAATATTCTCATTATTCTTATCCAATCCCAATTCTCTTTGAACTTATTCTCATCAATAGTTAGTGGCATACACATTCCCTAACTCATACACACATATTTGGGACATTCACATCACAATCTCAATTTACATATGGTTTCAAACCATCATCATACTTCATTAATATAATATTACCACATCATTAATTTTATCCCAAACACAATGCCACATAACAATCATCATTCTAAATGCATTCAAATCACACCTATCATATCATCCATTCAAACAACCATTAACATAATCACATATACATATTTTCACATCACCAATGGATGAAATCATGCATTTAGAAAAGTTACCCCCTCCTACCTCAAGTGAAGTAGTGATCAACGCGGTTCGATGGTCCCGCTTCGTCAATGTGGTCACTTCCTACATCACAATACATTATACAATCAATTTTCTACTTACTCATTAAGGTTCAAATACTTATATATCAATAAATACTTGCTGTTTTTATTATTATAACTCTCAAAACTCTTTTATTTCATTTTATCCACCATAACCACCATGGGTTAGGTGCCACCATTTATTATTATGTACTCAACAACCAACCCTTTCATGGGTTTCTCCATTAATGACTTCCATCAACCAAATACCATCACCATTGGCCCTTATGCATCATAACTCACATTTATTACCAACAATTAATACTCATCAACCTCCATTATGCATTTCCCCCAAATTCATAAAGTTAGGGTTTCATAAAATTCCAACAACCATCATAAATACTCTTCTCTTTTCAACCATAAATGCATCCACTTTATTACTTCTCAAAGAAACCTCATTCTCATACAAACCCACATTAAACTCTTGCATTAAATACTCTCGTCAAAACATTCATACACATGCATGGCTTCCAAACTCATAAATACCATATACCCATAACCAAAACCTTAGCAAAAATTGGTATACTTACCTCAAAACCCAAAAACGAAAATGGGTTCCCTTAGAGGGAGAGTAAGCTGCGAAAATGAGGAAGAGAAGAAGGAAAAACAGCAGCTCACAAGCCTCCTTCAAGCTCCACCAACGAAAATGGGAAGGAGATGTGGAAGATGAACTCAATGTGTTAGGGTTTGGAGGAGGAAAAGAAGAGAATAGAGAAGATGATAATGAAGAGAAGAAGAAAAATAAAGTGTAAGTGAAATGTTCACACCTTCAGCACGCCTACGTGAATAGAGAGGGAAAAATAGGATTTTCAATTTTTCTTTTAATCCTATTCATTAAAACTTCATCGTTTTATAACCAACAGGTTCTCCGTTCGGGCTCAATACATCATCTGAAAATTATTCCGAATACATATTCGGATTCCCAATATTATTCTCTACAGCCCTGACCAATATCATCTCATTCCGAGATACTTGGTCCGACACCCATATCTCAACCGGGCTTAATTTCAGCTTAACCGGTCTCCATAATTTTCTAACAGTTCCCAAAATTATCAATTTAATTATTCTCAATAGTTTGGGACATTAAATACTCCATATACCAATTCCTAATATTTATTTCGGTAATTAATTCTCTCATTTTAAAATTCGGGATGTTACACAAAGAATAACAAAAATGGACCTCTTAAATTCCCAAGTGTGCCAACGTGAATAATGAAGTGCTATTGGGAAATTTATTCACGTTGGAAGCTCTCTAAAAGCAAGGTTCTTTGCCTAATATTTTTCTACAAGAAGCCAAGAAGTCCACACGGCCCACAATGGTCCCATTTGGAGAATTTTTGCAAGCAAAATGCATTCAATAAGACTCCACTCACGGCTGTACCAAAGCAAGGCTCCCATTGTCAATTATTCAATGCAAACAAAGGCAAGGCAAAAGTGGAAAATAATTGGATAAAGCTTTCAGCCATGGGTCCACGTGAAAGGCTACTGCAAAACAGCAATAAAATAGACAGTAACAGCAGAGAATTTCGGACAGCAACAGCAAGGAATTTTAACAGCAACAGCAAGGAATTTTGACAGCAACAGCAGTAAAAATAGGACAGCAACAGCAAGGAATTTTAACAGCAACAGCAAGGAATTTTGACAGCAACAGCAGTAAAAATAGGACAACAAAACAGCAAGCAATTGGACCCCTTTTTAGCTGCTGTTTTAACGTGAATATGGTTGTTGGAAATAAGAAATTGGACAGCAGAATAATGGCTATGCTACAAGACTTTCACGTTGGCAAAATAACAAGGGTCCATGCACTAAATTATTTAATGAAAACACTTGCCTTTGCCAATGGTTATGCTTCCAACGTGAACTTGCTCTTAAAAGTGCATAATGTTTATCTAAATAATTTCAACTTTACGCATTAAAGAATTAAAAAGAGGAAACATACCAAATGCAAGGAAGCTCATGGCCATGAAGCATCAAATGGCATGTTCTCTTTTGCTCTAAAACTGCAACGTGAAGTATTAATGGGCAAGGTGATGGCTGGATTTTTAATGCAAAAATTCAGCCATTGAAACTCTATAAATTGGAACCAAGAGCTGAAGAAAAAAAAGATATATAGGGAGCAGAGAAAAATTTTGAAGCAGAGTAGCAGTGGACAGCAGAAGAATTCGGGAGAACTTCATTCCGGGTTCGGTTTTTATCTTGTTTTAATTATGGAGGGCTAAAACCCTTAGATTGATTTTCTTGGAGGTTAATGTAATGTTATTTTTGAGGTTTTGATTTTTAATATATTTCCTTGTTGTTAAACTCTTCATAATTTTAGCTCAATTATTTAATGTCTATTTGGTTTAATTAAGTTGTATGCTTAATCAATTTAATTATACAGTTAGAATTAAATAAAAATTATATTAAGATAGATTTAGAAATATACATGCTTAATGAATGTTTCAAAAATCAATCTTAATAGTTATGGTTTGCTTAATTCCATAATTTGAGAATAGATTATGTATGTAGGCGATGTTCTATGTATGTTCAATAATTCCTAGAATTTAAAATCTTGACTCCTTTTGCTTAATTAGGATGCTTGATTAAAATCTTCATTTTATGAAAGTAAAGGAATTATGAATTAAAAGACGCTTAGTTGATTAATTCAAATTGAACTAAGGGATTGACAGTAAGGAAGTGTATAGAAACCTTTTCAAATCCAAGGATAAAATAAATTACAATACTCTAAGAAAATCAATCGTTCGTTATTTACTTGTTCTACACTCATTTTGTATTTTGTATTCTGTTTTAAATTTCTGTGACAATCAAACAAACCCCCTAATTATATGCTTGTTGAATTTCTGTCTGTAAAAAAATTAAATTTTAGTTGTTGAATTTTTAATTGTTAAAATTAGTTTAAGACTTGATTTTCCTAAATTTGTTTTGTTGATCCTTGAGAGAACGACCTAGGTTGACACCCTAGTACTACATTAATTAATTTTAATGTACTAATTTGATGGGACCACGACAGCCAACGTCACATCTCATGGACGAAAATCGACATGCAACACACAATTCATAATCATCACACATCCAGGCTATCACTCAATCGAAATACCACAATCAATACATTACAAGTACAACACAACACAGTGAAGTAATTTCACCCAGAACCCGTCTATAAACCATGCATTTGAGATGTAAATTAGCCCCCCTACCTGGAATGAAGGTTCCAGAAGCTCCTCAAGCTTCCAACTCTGATCGGTTACTCTCTGATCGCTCCATTGGTCATTCGTTCTCAACAAAATGACCCTGCTTCCCGTCGTCCAACACAACACTCTATTTTGGAGGAACACCGAGCCACTCACACTCTCGAACAGCTCTGCATGCAAGATAGTGGGGAATTCCAGGCCTCCATGGCACAACGCTGTCCTCTCACTCGGTCTAGTGGAGGATTCCAAAAGCTGTTCCCACACTCAAATAGTCCAATCCTCACAAACAATGAAGGACTTCCAGATTTCCAGGCATCCAATTCCGTCCCCACTTCCCACTCGAGGTTCTACTCAACGTTCGAGTGGAAGAAGAAGAAGAAGTAGAGGAAGCTTGGGTTGATTACAAACAGCCCTCACATGTACAAAGAAGAGTGGCTTACTCTCTCCTGTAGTCCGACTCTCACCAGCAGTGGAGGACTTTGAGCCTCCAAGGCACCACAACAGTGGCTGATAAAGAGAAGAAGATGAAGGAGACGAAGACGAAGAAACGACAAGGAAGAAGAAGGCTGGTTGCATGTGCAAAGGGAAATGCACAGCTCTCACTTCCGTTTCCAACTCAGCGTAAATAATGAGTGAGAGAGAGAAACCGATGCCCTTTATACCACCAAGGGGCACATGCGTTATTTTCCTGGCATTATTATTATTATTCAGCCATTAGCTTAATCGGCAATTGATCTTAATCAGCCATTAATCTTAATCGGAAACTAATCTTAGCCGGTAATTAAATCTGAACCAGGATGTTACATTTGACAATAGGGAATTTCTTCTCAAAGAAGTGAGGTGTGTTCCTGATTTAAAACGTAATCTCATTTTAATAAGCATGTTTGATAGTCTTGGTTTTTCAACAAGAATTCAACATGGTGTGTTAAACATTTCAAATGGATCTTTAGTTGTTGCAAAAGGCTTTAAAGATAAATGTAATGGTTTGTTTATCTTAGATGGTTCTACTATAATTGCTCACACATCTGTTGCTAGCAAAATATGTCAGGATAAAACAAAATTATGACATCTCAGACTTGAGCATATTAGTGAAAAAGGGTTATTTAAATTGGAAAAATAGGATCTGCTAAATGGGAATACAATAAATAAATTAGATTTCTAAAAAAATTGTGTGTTGGTAAATCTCATAAAGTAAAATTTGGGTCAGGCATGCTTATTTCTTCCAAACCTTTTGAATATGTCCATTATGATTTGTGGGGGCCTTCTAGAGTTAAGACTTTAGGTGAAGGCTCTTATTTTCTGTCAATAGTGGATGATTTTTCAAGAAGGGTCTAGTTGTTTGTGCTTAAAAATAAGTCTAAAACATTTTTAAGAATTCGGCAATGGCACACTGAAACAAAATAAGTTAGGCACTAGACTCAAGGTTCTAAGAACTGACAATGGCCTGGAATTTCTTTTAGAGTAGTTTGATGAGTTTTGTAGGAAACAAGGAATTAAAACACATAAAATTGTACCCGGAGTACCCCAACAAAATGGTTTGGCTAAAAGAATCAACAGGATAATCTTGGAACATGTAAGATGCATGCTTCTTGGAGCTGGCCTACCCAAATGCTTCTGGGGAGAAGCTGCTACCATTATTGTTCACCTAATTAATAGGTGCCCATCCTCAGCTTTAAATTTTAAGACACCAATGGAAGCTTGGACTGGAAAACCCGTAGATTATTCTAATTTGCGTGTGTTTGGATCTCTGGCTTATGCTCATATAAAGGAGGGAAAGTTAGAACCAAGGGCAATCAAGTGTATTTTTTTAGGATATCTTAAAGGTGTGAAAGGCTATAAACTCTGGAGATTGGGAGTAGGTGGAGGTAAGTACATCATTAGCAGAGATGTGATTTTTGATGAGTAAGAATGGGTATGTTGGAGGATCAAACTCTGTAGGAAAATACCTCAGGAAGAGAACAAACTCAAATTGAGGTAAAGCTTTCTTCAAAGGAAAAATAGACTCAGATTGTGGAGGATTAGTTTTTACAGTCAACAGACCCAAACCCAGGCTACACTACGGGAGAACCTGTTTTTCAACAAACTTACAGCTAGGTAGAGCTACTGATTTACATAATGTCCCTAATTATCAACTGACCAAAGACAGAGGGAAGAGAATTCCTAAGCCGCCAAATAGATATGGGTATGCAGACCTGATCTATTATGCTTTGAGTGCGGCTGATGAAGTCCAGAGCACAGAACCACAATCATTTGATGAGGCCATGAAGTGTTCTGAAGCATAACATTGGAGTAAGGCTATTCATGAAGAAATGGAGTCATTAAATAAAAATCAGACCTGGGAACTTATGGATTTGCCTAAAGGGCAAGGAACTATTGGAAGCAAGTGGATCTTCAAAAGAAAGGAAGGGATACCAGGGGTTGAAGCACCAAGGTTTAAAGCTAGACTTGTGGCTAAATGCTTTACGCAGATTTATGGGGTGGGTTATAATGAAATTTTTTCACATGTTGTAAAACACAGTTCTATTAGGGAATTGTTCATACATAAAATCATAATTATTAATATAGACCTTTTCCACATAAAAAAGGAATATTTTGTTACAATACAAGTAGAAGTGATATCGATTATTCAAGAATCGAAGTTGATTTGCTTTATAAAAAACAGATATCAATGAACTTCTATGAAAAGGTTTCACAGGATTTAGCCAATTGTCTTGATCATGGGATATCATTGAGAAATAGGAATCCGTGTTATCAAAAGATTTCCTGTGATTCTTTCTAGTATGGAATGAGTCAATCATCCACTTTGGTATCTTATTGAACAAAAATGGTGATATTGTTCCTCCATTGATCAAGAATTTTGATTTTTGGGAAATATCATGGTCATCCAATAATAAGGGTTTCCATTTTTCCAAATGAAAGATTTGAAGATCCATTAATTCTAATAACTGATTACAGAAAGGATTATTTGGACCTTTCAATTCATAAATATGGATTTCATACCTATGAATAGGAATACTCCCAAAACTCATAAAGAAAAGAGGAATTAAGTTAGACAAAAAGAAACAAAGTGACTTAAACAAATCTTTTTTGTCGATAACCTCAGACCCATCAATCAAATATTGATCAATATGTAATTGATTGAACAATACTTGAAAAAGGCTATTTCTGGTAAGCCTGGTAAATCAGTTTAACTTGGAGCTAGAACAAATGGATATCAAAATAGTGTTTCTTCATGGTGATTTAGAGGAGACCATCTTTATGCAGCAACCAGAAGGTTTTTCAGAAGATGGGAGCAATGTTTGTTTTCTCATGAAATCTCTCTATGGTCTAAAATAAAGCCCTTGGATGTGGTACAAGAAGTTTGATATTTTTCTGATTAAATACGGATTTTGCAGATGCAGCTATGACAGTCGCATTTATATTCTGAAAAAGGATAATATTTGTGTGCTATACATTCTTCTCCATGTGGATGATATTTTGTTGGCAAGATCTGGTAATGATGAGTTAATTTTGTTTAAAAGAATTTTGAAGTCTAAATTCGAGATGAAGGATCTAGGACCTGCTAGAAAGATATTAGGAATGGACATCATCAGGAACAGGAAGCAAGGAGAACTCTTCTTATCTCAGTAAGGATACTTGAAAAAACTTGTTGAAAGATTTAGAATGCATCAATCTAAATCTATTGAAACACCTCTAGGCTCTCTGTCCAAGCTTTCATCCTCTAAGTCACCTGTTAAAGAGGAAGAAAAATTGAAGATGTCTTCTATCTCGTATGCTAGTGGGGTTGGCAGTCTCATGTATCGTATGGTCTATATAACATCCTTAATTTTTAAATAAATTTCAATAAATCAAATGAAATTTTGCAAATAATTCAAATTTCCAAAACTGAATTTGAATTAAATAATTATAAAATCAATTTTTACAAAAGTCGACCGGCTCTTTTAAGTTTACAATAATAAAAAATAAAGCACTCGGTATTCTCAGGAGCCGGCCAAGGCTTCTACCAAAATATACTCCGAGCAGCATGAGTGATTTCTCATATCATGGTTGGACCCTTCATACACTGAAAAATGACAACAGTAGGGGGTGAGCATAAACATATCAAATAACAGTTATTGAATTGGATTAAAAGTCCAATTAATAACTATAAAACCAAAACCGATCACATATTATCATCACATAATATAATATACTCATGTTGCTCACAATAATAACACCGAGACATATATACTCATCATAAATCAGCATGTTACTCTCAATAACACATAAATCAGTGTATGCACATGCTCAATCAAATGGATCCATTATTAAGTCTTTTAATTTTGTGTTGCAACACTAGCTCCCCGAGCCATATCTTAGCTCTCAGCTGAACCGGCCGTTTTACTGGTACCAAACCGTTTACACCCAATGTGACACCATCACTCTCAGTGACAATGGTGAGTGCCACGGGCCAAAACCCCAAGCCTCGCTCAAGAGGTTGCCTTGAGTCCCACCCAAGGTCTTTTGTGGAAACCACATCATATTTCATATTCAATCATCACACATGCATCTCAAGCATATACATAGATATCATGAAAAATTCATGAATCATCATCCATCACATATATCTCTTATGAACTCAATATCATTATTATGAATGGAAGATATATAAATGTAAAATATCATTCAGTCGGGGTTTTAGTAACAATATATGCACATAACACATATAAACATCATAACTATAACACCCCACATCCATTCATAAACTATCTATTTGAGATGTACGCTCCCCCTACCTAGAATTAAGGAGTTCCAGTAGCTTTAAAACTATAACCAAGTCACTGCTCCAGAATTCTGACTGGAATTGTAATTCTTGTACCAGTCCCAGACTTTGTTGTAAAGAGAAGAAATAAAGACTTGATATTTTTCCTTGTTTGATAGTTCTAGTAGAGATTGGAAATAAGAGGATTTTAGATAATAATTTCACTTTCAAAAGTTCTTCCATTAATCCAACAATGGAAATATTTATATATGTCTTTCACGTAGAAGAGACGTGAATGAATACAAGTATTCTGACACACGTATCTTTTTAATGATAATGAAGCATTAAGATATTTAATAAAAAGGGGACAACACATTAAGAAGGGTCCCATACTTAGAAAATATCTGAAAAGTAAAGCTGCTAGAATATAGAAGAACAAAGCGACGTGTAAAGCTTCAGTAACTAAAATAATCGTTAATTTCGACTCGGTTTTTAGTATATTCTGACTCGGTTTTTAGCCTTCTGGGCATATCTTTCCGAGAAGGTTTATCACAGCCTCTGTCCGCTCGGAATTCCTTCATTCAGAGGAAATTCACTTGGAAAGATTCCTTCTCATGAAACACTCGGCTTCCCTTCCTTGGAAATGACCCATTCACAATTGTCTTATTCAGAAATATATCAATCAGACATCTCACTCGGTTATACCTCTTTCCGAGTCAGTCTTACTTTTTCGTCATTCGGAAGTCTCTCAATTGAAAGTTCACTCGGAATTCAGAGTCCACTTCCTTCCTCGGAAATCATTCCGCTTGAAAGGATTACTGGGATATTTATTCTCCTCAGAATTATTTACTCAGAAAACATAATCAATCGGAGTTTAAGTCTTTGTCCAGAAGCACTCTTCCTGGAAAGACTCACTCGGAATGTCTCACTTAGAAGTGTCACAGAGACACTTCACTCGGCAAACCATCCACCCAGATATACTCCACTCGGGAGTTTACTAATCAGGATATCAGCCCGAGAAGTACTTCCACTTCTCTCGGAAACAACCCATTCGGAATCATTCCACTTGGAGATGTTTCTGTTTCACTCGGATTTTACCTCACTTGAACGTGTCTTATTCAGATAGAACTTTTCTTCACTCAAAAACTCTTTCTCGATCATGTTTCATTCGGAAAACATCTTAACTTTACTGAGAAGGTCTTCTCAGTCTGGTTTCACTCAGAGTCATTTATTTCACTCGGAATCAAACTTATTTTACTCGGAAAATCTTTGTTTTTAACATTTTTCACTCGGAATTTCATTCAGAAATTCTTCTTTAATCCTTTTTAAATTATTTTTCTAAAAATCATAAAAATTGGGATGTTACAGTCTACACCAGACCCAATCTTACTTATGCTGTAAGTTTGATCAGTAGATTCATGGCAAATCCTAGCCATGATCATTGGAATGCTTTGAAATGGGTCATGAGATATTTGAATGGATCAATAGATTTTGGTTTGAAATTTAAAAGGGTGTCTCAAGGAAGCAATCCTGTCATAGGCTATGTGTTGGTGTATGCATTATAAGCTTTTATGCTTTTTCATTTGTATCATTTTTTTGCTTATCAATAAAATAAGTATTTCAGTTTAAAATTGTATTTATCCTTAGAGTAATTGGTCATATGAAAAATTATTCCTAAAATGTCCCTAGTCAAGTATTTACATGGGTTCATGTAAATACATTGAGACTAGTGTGTGAGTGTACTAATGACCTAATCTCACATATCATAGATGTAGATGATAGCAAGTCTTCACACCGGTACACATTAAGAGTAATAATGTACTGGACAGACCCACCTTGAGAATGTTGCATGGATCGTTACATGAATGTCATAAACGATTCTCAATGTGATAATGGTATATGTAGTCCTTCGACCTAAAGTCACTACGATTCCTACATGAGGAGTTTGTTGTTTTAATACAGCCAAACGTCTTCTGTAATAAAAGGACTACAAAGGTTGTGATTAGGGAATGAACAAATTATGCAGAGGGATGTGAGTGATGTAGATGTGATTTGTCTCTCTTATGTGACAGAAGTGATATCTGTAGGCCACTTGATGGAGTAAGACTAAGGAAATGCATGGCCATGCTAGAAAGAATACATATTAGATATTTATTCGGATCAAGTCTACTCTGGTATCAAGTAAAATAAATTGGGCTGTACAAGGATGATGCGACCATGCCTTGACCCCAATTAGGATATCGTGACAAAAGGAACAAACATATAAAATAATTATCACTTATAGGTTATGTTGATATTAAATAATATTCAGACATAATGATGCATTGCTAGATGCTGCTCTTATTTTATATTAATAATAAAATAATTTATTATTAATATGACTGAGTATTTTACCTATAGGGTCACACATATAGAGTAAGCCCGTCAGAAAATGTTTTGTTTTATTTTAGTTGGACTAAAATAAAGCTATTGGGCCTAACTCATTCAGAATGAGTAAGGAGCCCACTCTTAGAGAGAACAAATTAGGTCAAACCTAAGTCTATAAATACAGCATAAGATGCTCATAGGCCGTTCACCCAAAAGAGACACAATTATGCAAAAGTTGCAAGAGCTACAAGCTGTCAAACTAACAGTTGGCAGGTGTAGCGATTCTGGTGGGAGTGCTCATGTGGACTCCTAAAGGGTGAGACAAAAACTTCTTCAGTTTTTTCTACAAGAGGTTATTCTAAAACGTATATTTTATTTTATTTTGTCTGTCTTATGCTTTAAAACATGGCGCTTTGCAAATCCTATGGGAATCCTTGTTTTTCCTACTGCAAATACCAAAAGGGATTCCCTAACAGTGGTATCAAAGCCTGGTTGTAAAACCGTGTTTTGGGCATTCGTTTATGTTTCATGATGATATGTTTTCGTTTGCAAGAGCTTTTAGAAAATATGATTTGCAAAATCGTCTCTTGTTTGAAGCTTTGCGTTTTTGGTTTGCGAAAATGTTTTGTGAAACTAGGATTCAAAAATCAACAAGCATGATTATGTTGCTATTTTGGGTTATCATATGTGATGCATATTATTACAATGATTAATCGTGTATATGGTATGACCTCTGTTTTGGCATGATACATATGTTTTGAGTTATTCTTTATAAATTGTATATGATGCATGTTATAGAATTTCTCAATTTTAGTATGCATGTTATTGCCATTTAAATTTGTATGATGTATGAGTTGATGCAATTTTCATATATATGATATATGTGTTTTTACTCATATTATGGTCATCGTACAAATTATGAATCAATTAAGTTGATCTTCGAACATGAATGGTTCATGTTATGGGGCGTTGAGTGATAAGGTTTAAGTGTTAAACCTTGGCCGTTCCTTAATCTAGGGTTCAAGAGTTCAAACCTAGACGACCTTCATGGAAAGACATTGCATGTTGGCATAGGCGCAAGTTGAATTCTAGGTTTTGAAACACGAGACGGCGCTGCCTCCATGTGCCTTAACGGCGCTGCCCCCGTACATTCTTTGCGTAGCGCCTTATTACTGACCCCACATGTTTAATTGCTCATTTTAAAAATTAATTACTTTTTTAATGCTTTTAAATGGGTTATAATCAATTAATTAACACGTTGCATGGTGAATGGTTATGGTCTTAGTTATTTTATTTAAATACAGCCTACGTGTTATGCCTCTCTCTATTTTGTTGTATTTCTTTTCTCAACCCTTCACTCGTATGTAAAGCGAGTTTCTCTTTAATCATGTAATCTTGATCGGGCCAACAAAGTAGAGACTTAGAAGAAAACCAAGGAGTGGTGACTCTAAGAGGATGGTGGATTCAATAAGTAGGACTTCATGAAGCCATGACAACATAGCTCCTCTAGGTTTATTTATTTATTTATTTATTTTTCTTTTAGGAAAACCATAACCATCTCACAATTTCGTTTGCATGCTTTGGGGATAATTTTATTGCGTTAAAGCGTTTAACAAAGACTGTAATTTTAAAATAAATTAAAATCCCTCAAAATAATATTAAGTTACAAACGTCTTCCAATAATTACACTTGTCAATACTAATGTCAATAAATAGTGGGTCTGCCAAAGCAGGGTACTATCATTTATATTAGTAAGATGTGATGGGATAATGGTAATACCCAAACTTTTTTATGAGGCTTTAACTTAACTAAGTTTTCAATTGATTGAATATAAATTAGAGGTGTAAACATAGCCAAAGGATAAGAACATAGAGAAAGAGCTATGGCTCTACTTTTCTAGAGAAAAGTGGGAGCTTATCTTATTAAAAACTCGTAAAACTCAAATTATGATGCATTACAAAGGAAATGAGGTATTTATACCTCCAAGGAAACTAAAAATTCAGAATTGGTTTGGGTGGGTTGAAAAAGCTTCACCCAAGGCCCAAAAACTAAAACTACATGGCCTAAAAGTGGCCTAAAGCAAGATAGTACCTATGCAAGGTCTAAAAGTGGCCCAAAATAGAAAACATGGCCAGGAAAGACCCAAAACTAAAAGTAATATTCTAACCTTATTAAATCCTAAAAAAATAATATTTCTAATAAAAATATTTACAAAGTGCAAAGAATGACAAAAAAGAGGCCTAAATGAGGCCTATGTCATGTTCCCCATCTTTAAGAGGATTTGTCCTCAAATCCTGAAAATTCTCAAGGCAATGCTCAAAGTAGTGACAATTCTACAAGAAAAAGGAAAAACAAAATAAGTCTAGAAAAATGAAGAAGGGAAACAAAAATAAAAGAAAAACAAAGGCAAAAGAAGACGACATGAGATTTGCCACCAGGGTCAAATACTGGCCTTTTTACCTTGGTGAGAATAAAAGAAAAGATAGTATGAAAGAACACAAGGAGAAAATCGCTTAAGAAGGCACAAACTAACCCATTTAATCCCTAGAGATGGTATGAATGACATGATGCTCAATGATGATGAAGTAAGGTGTAGAAGAATGATCACGTAAAATAAAATTAAACACGGGCATATGATGTAAAAGAACATGATGAACTGCCCTAAGAGGATCATAACATGTAATGATATTTAAATTAGGAACTAGAACATGCATGGAATGCAAAGATGAAACTAGCCCCCAATATAATCCTCTATGAAAATGAATAAAAGAAACATGATCAATGTGACACTTGCGATTAACTAGGACCAATTTCCTACACCGGAACGTCCTACTTAATTAAGGAGTCACTAGTTATTTAGAAAAGTAGAAGTTTTTTTTTGTTAGGTGATCATCATCACATATTTCGAAAGAAACATAATAATAACATAGATCAATTCTTTAGAACAGTAGTGTACTCAAAAGATACAGGGCTCGCAGGCTCCTAATAAAACAACCACATTACAACATAACTTATAACTAAAGTGTCGGGACCTATAACAGTCTCAATGTCAAAAGGGAAGTACTGATATTCTACGTCCACAACTCAATGTCCACTACTGTAGATAGTCCAGGACTTGCCCATGCTCGCCTTGTCCTTCATCTGATAATCACAAAAGGAAACAAACACACAACACTAGAGGGGTGAGTAAAACGCTCTCAACCCACAAGATTTCCATGCAAGGGTAGCCGTAATCATTATACAAACGTACATATATTAGACAGAGAAAAATATTTCATCCAACACTTACCAGCATAACTACACAACAATCAATGACGTACATAGAGACAATACACATCAACAGAGTTAGTCACATAACTATGGCATGCTATGCATGTGTTAACTTCATTATAAATTATCTTGATTAAATACAAATATGCAATGAGGCCCAACTCCCTCTCCACAACCTCACATATATCACCATGCACATCAATCCCACCTTATCCCCCTGCCCAACTAGAGCGACCAGAGCTCGCCTTATTCTGGTTTTCACAAAAAGGCAAGGACACTCAACCCTATCATCACAATGGATCCAAACACATCTCATCAAAACGGGTACTCTAAGGTCCTGGTAACACTCACTCTGAGTCGAAGTATACCAGGGTTGCCACGAGTTGTCCAGTCTCGAGCACGACTCTGAGCCATTGGAGGTCCGCCTCGGTATACTCCCAAGACCTCCCGTAGGGTCGAAATGTCATTGTTCCCCAGTATACCCCATCACTATATGCTCTAGGGCATCACTTTACTATCCCTCCATATACTCCATATGCAATATACAATCTACTCATTTTATCATAAGAATGCATGAGTATTAGATAGAACCTCCCTATCCGATACCCTTGTCCTTAAAGCGATTCAATCCAATTATCGTAATCTTTTAACAAATAAGCTTTGTATGCCAAGACCTCGAATGCTACCTATTAACCTTCCTTAGGGCACTGAGGTTTAGCCTCGACTAAGATAAATCTCTTACAAGAAAAGATTTCAAATATGTAAATATTCCTAAGTTTCCTTAAAGAAATATTGTAAAAATGTTTATTTAATAATATTATTTTTAAAATAAAATTCTAACTACTTCTTGAAATGAGTTTGAGTGAAAAAAATCCTAATTTTTCTTAAAAGAAAGTGCATGCAAAATATCTAATATTTCTTACGAAATTTTGGGCCATTTAACGGTATCATCCCGTCGTATTAACTTACGATGAAACTTATCTTATTGGCCTTTAATTTCATAATTACTAAAAACTCTAGTTATAATTATTAAAGAGTTCATCTAAATTTTATTGAAAGAAATTAACTTCCTTAGAACCAAGAAAAGTCCTAAATTTTCCTATTTCTCTTAGTTTTTCAACAAACTTCATCGTCATCGTATTTCTTCTAGAAAACTCCAAATTGAGTGATTTTAAAACCAAAAGTGCTTAAATTTTTAAATACTAATAAAATAAAATAAAATTAGGCCAAATTATGCCCCAAAAATAGACTTGCATGAAAATGCTCAAATCGTCATATTTCGTCGTTTTATCTTTCATAAAATTTGCGTTTAAGGACAAGTATCGCACAAGGATGTCTCTAACCAATTTCATTTATTTTGGGTAATTCCAATACTCATAAAATTCACATCATTCATCACAAGATTCACACCAAATCAGATTGCTTAATTTTTTTCCTTTTTCACCCACGTAAATATGTTTTTAACCATTTCTAACCATCGTTCGCGCCTACACTCGGGACTCTTTTCAATTCTGTTCAAAATAACATCTCATACATAATTTTTAGCACTGATTTCATAGTCATAAACATGCACAAAACAACGGCTATACCATGTCACTTTAGAGCCATAATTATCACATATTTATTAGCCATTTTCACTAAATCAAGCATGTAAAATGATCATCATAAAAATGGATTTTTAATCACTTTAATTTACAAAATTATAGAATTTATAATTATGCCTAAAAATTTATATTATCAGAAAAAATGAAAGATTTAACCATGCATACTATTTATGGTCACTAAATTACTAAAACCAAGGTTTTTCATGAAACAAACTAAAATTTAAGACATTACAACTAAAGTAAACATTTAACAGCAAGAGCACCCATCAAATATATCACTTAAAACCAGATTTTTAAACATATTATTACACCCACTTTTAAGGAAATGGAGACACATTTTACGGCTGCCCATTCAAGGAGAAAAATCCAATTTTAAACTTATCTAACGATATGCTTGTAATTTTTTTATGAAGTGTTAAATCTGTCCAACTTTTAAAAATTATTTTAGTTCATGAGAAAGATTATATTTTTGTACTTAAATCTTGCATAAAAATGAAGACAACACGGTACACCATTGGACCATAAAGAGAGTGAGGATTTGGCAAGTAATTGGTGACAAAATCAACATGCATGCACCCCTCTATAGAACACTATTTTTTGTAGCACTAAAAATGTTAGAAAAGAAACATTTTACAACTTAGAATTTAACAAGAATCAAGAGGAAAACTAAGACATAGTGATTCCCAAAATGAAGGTTTTTCCTAACAAGTTCTTTAGTGATTTACAAGTTCAAAAGTGATGTTTGGGAATGACACTAAGGTATGAATCTTAGAGTGATTCATACTACACCATGCATGAAAAAAAAATGAAGGAGTAAAAGAGAAAGCACTCCCGTTACCTCAATGGTAGTCTATCCAAGAAAGGAGAAAACAAGGATCAAGCTTCTTGCTTCAAGATTACCATAAGTACAACACCAAAGAGCAAGGAAAATGGAGTCTTTTTAGTGAGATATGGATGTGAGGTAAAGAGAAGAAAGTGAGGTGATGGTTCTATTTTGGATAAGTTAGAAGAATGGTGAAGTGTTTGAGAGATGAATATATTTTGCAAAGGATTTTAGGAAACAAGCCTAGTGTGTATGGTTAGCATAGAGAGAGGAATTTAGTGATTAATGGTGTGAGATGGAGGAAGAAAGATGAAGGGCTGATTCTATTTTCGTAACTTAGAAAAATGTTGAACTGTTTTAGAGAAAGGAAAAATTTTTGCATGTAAACATAGTGAGCAACAAGTGTTTCCATGGCTAGGATTGGAGAAAAGTGAGAGTATTGGACAACGAGCTTGATTAGCAAGTACATTTTCAGCAAAGAGGATTGTAGAGAAAGGGTTATATTTGTGTTAACAAGTGTCTTCAAGTGGTGAGAGCTGATTAGGCCATTTTACATGAGGGGGTTGTTGTGGTACACTTCTGGGACGTCAACTTATCCCATATTTTTGAAGGGGTTATGATGGTTATTTGGATAAATACAAAACATAAAAGTTGTAGATCTATGTCTGTTATTTAAAATAAGGTATGGTACGTAAAAATCCAACATTAGACGAGGGAGATATGCCCTAAAATACAAAAACTATTTTAGCCTGGAACGTTTTGTAGATTAGTGAACAAAATAAAAATTCTGGAATAAATGGGTAGGGAATTAGCTTTTGTGCTCTACATCAAATTGTTGGTGTATGCACTACGAGCTATTAATGTATCAATTTTAACTTATTAATAAAATTAGTATTTTCAGTTTTAGACAAATGCTATTTATCCTGGAATAATAGGTCATATGAGAATTATTCCTAAAACGTCCCTAATCAAGTATTTACATGGGGACATGTAAATACATTAAGATTAGTGTGTGAATGTACTGATGATTTGATCTCACAAATCATGGATATATGATATCAAGACTTTACACGGGTACACATTAAGAGTAATGTTGTACTGGACAGACCCACCATGAGAACGTTGCATGGATCGTTACATAAGTGTCATAAACGGTTCTCAATGTGATAATGGTATGTAGTCCTTCGACCTGAAGTCACTACGATTCCTACATAAGGAGTTTATTGTTTTAATACAATCAAATGTTATCTGTAATAAGATGACCATAAAGATTGTGATTAGGCAATAGATAAATTATGCAGAGGGATGTGAGTGATGTAGATGGAATTTGTCTCTCCTATGTGACAGGAGTGATATCTATGGGCCACTTGATGGAGTGAGACTAATAAAATGCATGGCCATGCTAGGACGAATAAATATTAGATATTTATTCTATAAAGTCTACTCTGGTATCAAGTAAAATGAATTGGGCCATACAAGGATGACAACGACCATGCCTTGGGCCCAATTAGATATCGTGACAAAAGGATTAGATATATAAAATAATTATCACTTATAGGTCATGTCGATGATAAATAATATTTGGACATAATGATGTATTGCTAGATACCGCTCTTATTTTATATTAATAATAAAATAGTTTATTATTAATATAACCGAATATTTTACCTATAGGGTCACACACATAGAGTAAGCCCACCAGAGGATAGTTTTATTTTAGTTGGACTGAAAATAAAACTATTTGGGCCTAACTCATTTAGAATGAGTCAGGAGCTCAATGTTTAATGAGAGCTCAGGTCAAGACCTAAGCCTATATATAGAGCATGAGATGCTCATAGGCTAGGGCTCAGAAATTAGATTACACTAAAATTCCGTACTAGCATTCGGATCATTAGTTTTCTGGTGGGGGTGCTCGTGTGGACTCCTAAGGGCGAAGCTACAATTGCTTCGATCGAGGATCTTGTTCTGCGTCTACAAGAGGTAAACCCTAATTAAAATTTTAATTTAGCATAATGCTTTGAGACATACGTGTTTGCAATCTTTTCTAGGGAATCCTTTGTGTTTCCGCTGCCTGACCCTAATAGGATTCCTAACACAAATTTGTAGAGGAATAAGTCTAAAAATTTTAGAAAAGAATCACTCAATTTCATGGTCGTACGAGTGAGAAAAGTGGAAATTACTGAAAATAGGTCAAGCAGTAATAGTGAAAACGCAAGGCAGTGTAGTATTTTTAAATCTGGGATCAAACGAGCAAGAATTGGATTTCTTGGTCAACATCAAAGTTGTAGGAAATTTTGATATGGAAATTTTGAGATAAGAGTGACTTGATTTCATTAACAGGAGAGAAAGGAAATTTTTTTTGCATGTAAACATAGTGAGCAACAAGTGTTTCCACGGCTAGGATAGGAGAAAAATAAGAATATTGGACAAGGAGCTTGTTTAGCAAGTACTTTTTTAGCAAGGAGGATTGTAGAGCAAGGGTTATCTTTGTGTTAACATGTGTCTTCAAGTGGTGAGAGCAGATTGGGCCATTTTGCATGAGGGGGCTGTTGTGGCATACTTCTGGGACGTCAACTTTTCCTATATTTTCAAAGGGGTTACAGTGGTTATTTGGACAAATACAAAACATATAAGTTGTAGATCTATGTCTTTTATTTAAAATTATGTATTGTACATAAAAATATGACATCGAACGAGGGAGATATGCCCCAAATACAAAAACTATTTTAGGCGGGAACATTTTGTAGACTAGTGAACAAAATAAAAATTCAGGAACAAATGGGTAGGGAATTAGCTTTTGTGCCCTTCATAAAAGTTGTAGAGGAATGAGTCAAGAAAATTTTGGAAATAGAATCATTCAATTTCATGGTGGTACAAGTGAGAAAAGTGGAAATTACTAAAAATAGGTCAAGCTGTAATAGCTAAAACACAAGGTAGTGTAGTGTTTTTAAATCTGAGACCAAACAAGCAAGAATTGGATTTTGTGGTCAACATCAAAGTTGTAGGAAATTTTGATAAGGAATTTTTAAGATAAAAATGACATGATTTCATTAAAAGGAGAGAAAGTTATGCTAAGAATACGAATAGGTGGGCAGACGATTAACTTAATTTATTGAAATAAATTCTGGGGGAACCAAGTAGCTGGAATTGGGCCTCGAGCCCTTCATAAAAATTGTAGGGCTCATCAATACAAACACTTTGAGACAAGAATGACTCAACTCAGACACTCTAGGTGTTTGCTTGGCCAGAGTCAGTGAAATACGTACAGAGTCAATAATTAAAACTTTATAGTTTATATACTATTATTTAATTACTAAGTTCTCCTTAACTAATTAATGATTCATTTTACTCAATTAAATCATAATAATTATTTTTGTCCTTTAAATCTTTCTAAAATTACTAACACAAGCATATAGATCAAGTCAGCCGCAGCCCAATATCATTTCACAGAAAATAAGCACAGAAAGCAACAGATCTTGGTCTAGAGACCAATTACACAAAATGAGGGATGTTACACTCTTCCTTCCTATTAGAAATTTCCGCCTAAAATTTCAACTAGTGCTAACAAACAAGTGAGGATTAAGAGCTCGCATCTTTTCCTCAAGTTCCCATGTAGCGTCTCCTTCATTTGACTAACTCCAGATTACTTTCAATAAGGGTATCTTTTCCTCTAAGCTGCTTTAGATGACTATCTACAATCTTCACTGACATTACTTTATAGGTAATATTTTCTTTAATGAAAAATTTGTCAGATCTTACGATGTGGTTGGAATAGGGCATATACTTTTGAAGTTGTGAGACATGGAAAACATTATGAAGATTAGACAACTCAGGAGGTAGAGCTATATGGTAAGCATTTTACCCAACTTTCTCAAGAATTTAATACGGTTCTACATACTTAGGGTTTAACTTTTTAGTCTTTAACATTTTTCTACTCTTGTCACTAGGGTGACTGTCAGGATAACATGATCTCCCTCTTCAAACGCTAGTGGCTTTGGTCGCTTGTCGTAATAGCTCTTATGGTGGTCTTGGGAAGTTTTCATCGCTGCTTGAATCTCTTTGATTTGTTTTATGGTTTTTGGATAACCTCTGATTCAATCACAACCTTTTTTTCCTATCTCGAACTAACACAAGGGCATACAACACTTTCTCCCATACAAATCCTCATACAGTGCCATCTTGATGCTAGCATGGTAGCTGTTATTGTAGGTGAATTCCAAGAGCGGCAGGTGCTTATGCCAACTTCCTCCATGCTCTAGTATACACATCTGTAAAAGATCTTCAATGGTTCTAATAGTGCACTTAAATTGACTATCGGTCTGAGGGTGATATATTAAACTAAGCTTCAACCAGGTTCCTAAAGCTCATTGTACGCTCTCCCAGAAACATGATGTGAAATGAGGATCTCGATCAGACATGATCGCAGGTAGTACACCATGTAATTTGACTATCTCTCTAATATAGATCTGTGTGAGTTTCTCTAAAGAGTACTTCATGTTGATCGAAATAAAGTACGCATTCTTCGTAAGTCGATCCACCACTACCCAAATCACATCATATCCCATCGGGGTCTTTGGAAAACTAGACACAAAAGCCATAATAATCTCGTCCCACTTCCACTCCAGAATCTCCAAAGGTTGAAGGGTTCCATACGGTTGTTGTTGCTTTGCCTTTACTTTTTGACAAGTCGAACACTTAGCCATATACTCAATAATGTCCTTTTTCATTCGTTGCCACTAGAACACCTTCAACTCTTGATACATCTTGGTTGATTCTGGGTGCATGCTATATTTACTCTTATGAGCTTTCTTTAGGATGGATTTCCTTAACTCAGTATCCTCAGGCACACACAACCTCCTGTGATACCTGATCACTCCTTGTTTATCTCGTGCAAATTTATCCGTCTTTGCCTTCTCAAACTGCCTCTCCAAGGCTTCATCTATTTTTTTGGCTTCCTTGACTCAAAAATTCATTGGAGACTCTCAGTATTCCTACCATCAAACTTCCTGTCCTAGTTGTTACGACAAGATTCAAATCTCAGAACTACTTTACTAACTCCAGCTCTTTGGTCATCATGTAAGACAAATGTAACGCTTTCTTACTGAGAGCGTCGACCACCATGTTCACTTTTCTAGGATAATAATGAAGCTTGAATGCGTAGTCTTTGACGAACTCCATCTATCATTGTTGCCTTATGTTGAGATCCTTTTGGTCAAAGAGATACTTTAGGCTCTTATGGTCGCCGAAGACTTCAAATCTAGTCCCATACAGATAGTGCCTCCAAATCTTCAAGACAAAATAAACTACAGCTAACTCTAGATCACGTGTCGAGTAATTTACTTCATTAGTCCTCAACTGAAGCAATGTATAGGCCACGACTTTTCCTTCTTACATCCAAATGTATCCTACCCCTTGTCTAGACGCATCATAATACACCTTACACAACTTGGCAGGATTGGGCAAAGTCAAAACTAGAGCACTGGTCAGCCTCATTTTGAGCTCTAGAAAATAACTTTTACATTTATCATTCCACAGAAAAGGTTGATCCTTATGAATTAGCTTGGTCAGCGTTGAAGCTATCTAAGAAAAAATTTTGATAAAACTACAGTAGTAACCAGCGAGACCTAAGAAACTATGAATCTCTGTCACAGTCTTTGGTCTTTCCCACTGCAGCACTGCTTCAATCTTGGTAGGACCCATTGTAACATCCTGATTTTTAATTAATTACCAATTAAGGTTAAATTCAGGATTAAGGATTATGGATTGACTAAGTTAATAGTTAGTTGAAAATAATTGCCCATTTAAGTTAATTGTGGAATAATTATAATAATAATAATAATGCTAGAAAATGACCAAGGAGCCCTTGGTGGTTTGGAGGCTACGGTTCTCTCTCCCTCTCCCTTCATTCACGTTGAGTGTGATTTGATGGCTGATGGGATTGGACTTAATGGTGACATGATGGCTGTTGGAGAGTGGGACACTGATGGGGGCAGTGTGATAATAAGAGTAGGTGCACGTTTCCCCTTCTCTTATTCCCTTCATTTTCTCTTGGTTGCATTTTCGGATGGGGAGAGGAAACGCTCCTCCTTCTCCCTGGAGCTCTCTGAAGCTTCTGCTTCTTCTCCTTCGTCCTCTCCTTCATCTTCTTCTTCCACTCACTCCCTGTGTTGAGCCGAGTGGGATAGCGTGTGGCTGTGTCCTTTGGAGGCTGGGTTCCTACTTTGTTTCCCCTGGTACCTCTTTTTCTCCTCCTCCTTCTTCCATTTGTGGGGCTATTGGAGCCCCAGTGTATGAAGCCTGTAGCAGCGTGTGGTTGCCTTGGTTGTGGAAAGATGGTCCACTGTGTGAGCTGTGCTGCTGCTCGTGTAGAAGAAGGCATGGTGTGATGCATGGAGGCATATTGATCCTCCATTGTTGGTGAGGACTGGTTGGTTCATGTCTGGGAGCAGAAGCCTTGGATCCTCCACTGGGCCGAGTGTGAAGGCTGTCTGCGTGGTATCTTAGAGGCTGTGATGCTTGAATGTAGAGGAGTGTTGGAATCCTCTGTTGGCAGTGGGAGAAGATGATGTTATGCTTGGGAGCTTGGTGGTCCTCCATCTTTGATGAGGACGGTGTTGTGCTTGGAGGCTGTCCTGTTCGGGGGGAAGCTATGTTTGGCTCTCCCCAGGGCTGAAAGCCGAGCAGAGTGGAGCTTGGAGTGTTGATGGCTTTGAGGCTTGAGTGGAGATAATGTGTGGTCCTCCGAGCTGTGAGCATGTTGCTGGGACGACTTGGAGCCATGTTGGCTCTTCCCACGATTGGAATACCGAGCAGAGTGCTGCTGTGGCTGGGCTGAGTGGCAAATGTGACTTCTGGAACGTCATTCCAGGTAAGGGGGGCTTTGCATCTCAAATGCATGGTTTATGGACGGGTTTCCGGGTGAAATTGTCACACTGTGTTGTGTTTGATGTGTGTTGTATGCTGTTTGAGTAGTAGCCCGGATATTGTATTATTTTATGGCCATGGTGGTCTATATGATGTGATGTATGATTTCCGTCCATATGATGTATGATGCTTGTTGATAATGTTTATGTTAGAATGTATGAGATGCATATGATGAATGCCGAGTGCATTATGTGGTCCTCTACTAGTCCCTGTGTGTATTGTACATTTATATGCATTGTGTTATTGACTTCATGAATGATATGATGATACTCTTGTATGAGCTTAAATATAGATTGGTTGATATTGGACTCCATGAAGGAGGGCCGTAGTTGAATTTTATGATAAAGTGCTATAGTGTGAGATTATGGAGGAATTTTTATGAATAAGTTTACTAATGTTAGATGAATATTATGTTATGATTTTAGATATCGAGATGGCCCGTCGTCGTCAAGATAATGATGATCCTATAGCTAGAGCCTTGAACCGTTTTGCGGATCTCCTTGAAACGCAAAACCATGAAAGACAAGAGGCAGAAAGACAACCTGCTCCTATTGTTCAAGGTACTCAAGGCCTTGACATGTTTTTGAAGCGAAAATCCTCTGAGTTTCATGGTGGATTTAGGCCTGAACAAGCCTATGCTTGGATTCATGATGTTGAGCGGATCTTTGATAGTTTCGAGTGCAATGAGCTCCAAAAAGTGGAGTATGCTATTTTCATGCTAAGAGATGAAGCGGAGACTTGGTGGAGACTCACCAAGAGTAGAATGAATACTGCTGTTATTCCCTTAACTTGGGAAAATTTTAAAATTGAACTCATGAGGAAATATGTACCCGAAAGTTATAAGAGCAAGAAGGAACTTGAGTTCATGGAACTCAGACAAGGCACAATGACGGTGGAAGAATATGCTTCCAAATTTGAGGAACTTTGTGAATTCTACCCTCCTTATCAACAAGAGGGAACTGAAGCGTCAAAATGTGTGAAATTCGAGAACGGTCTACGCCCTGATATTCAAAGGGCCATTTGCCACCAGGAAATCCGAAGTTTCACGGTGCTTGTGAATAAGTGCCGTATTTATGAAGAACATGCTCCCTCTCAATATTCTAAATTTGACTCTAAGTTGAAGGGTCAATCTTCTAGTTTCAAGAGGCAAGGAAATTTCAGAAGAGGATGCTTTCTAAGGGGTGCCCATTCTAATGTCCAAGCTAGAGGCGGTGGACGTGGTAATGTTTTTGGCCGGGGTAATGTAAATACCAATGGGCCGAGATGTTATAGGTGTGGTGGACCGCACTATGTTCGGGAATGTATGCACCGTGAAGATGTTGTGTGCTTTAATTGTAACCAGGTGGGACATATCCGTCCTGCATGTCCCATGCTTGCAAGACCGGCTCCGGTACAAGCTAATGTTCCCAACCGTGCTGATGCACCTGCGTATGTGAACCGCGGAGGCCACAATGGTGGTCAGGGCCGTGGTAATGGAAATAATAGAGGTCGACATGGTGGCCGGGGTGGCTATAATGGTGGAAGGCATGGCAACGGTCGAGGAAATGGCAATGGTGCTCGTGGTGGAAACAGGGATCGTGGAAATCTTCAACCCAATGTCGGAAGAGTATTTGCTGTGACCGGTAAGGAAGCAGCACAAGCAGATAACCTGGTTGAAAGTAAGTGTGAAATTCTTGGACACTCAGTTCATGTCATTTATGATTCGGGTGCAACCCACTCTTTTATATCTGAGGATTGTGTTCGGCGATTGAGATTTCCGGTATGTTTGATGAAAAATGCCCTTGTGGTTACCACCCCAACCGGTACTTGTCTCAGATCGATAAATCGGTGTGATAATGTTGATATGATCCTAGATGGGAGAAGATTTGTGGTGTCTTTTATTTGCTTACCTATGAAGGGATTGGAGATCATACTAGGCATGGATTGGCTCTCCACCAACAAAGTTATGGTTGATTGTCAACAACGGACCGTTATTTTCCCTTCTTCTAATATGGGACAGTTTGATGTGCAAGGTATAGCTCAACTTTGCATATTACTATCTCTTGCCGATGGGACGAGTGGTCCCAATCCTATTAATATCCCTGTGGTGTCTGACTTTTTGGATGTATTTCCCGAAGAGATACCTGGCTTACCACCTCCTAGGGAGGTTGAGTTTGCTATTGACCTTGTACCTGGTGCGGAACCAGTATCTATTGCTCCTTATAGGATGTCTCCTATGGAGTTGGTTGAATTAAAGAAGCAAGTTGAGGAGCTACTTGAGAAGGAGTTTGTTCGACCCAGTGTGTCACCCTGGGGAGCTCCTGTTTTATTGGTTAAGAAGAAGGATGGAACCTTGCGGTTGTGTGTAGACTACCACCAATTGAACAAGTTAACGATAAAGAATAGATATCCTTTACCGCGCATTGATGACTTGCTGGATCAATTACGAGGCGCAATGGTATTTTCGAAGATTGATTTGCGTTCCGGTTATTATCAAATTCGGGTGAGAACCGAAGATATTCCAAAGACTGCGTTTAGGATGCGATATGGCCATTACGAGTATGTTGTAATGCCATTTGGAGTGACTAATGCTCCAACGATGTTCATGAGCTACATGAACCGCATCTTTCATGAATACCTGGATCATTTTGTTGTGGTGTTCATTGATGATATCCTTGTGTATTCCAAGAGCTGTGAGGAACACGAAGAACACTTGAAAGTGGTGTTGAACACTCTTAGAGAGAACCAGTTGTATGCCAAGCTCTCTAAATACGAATTTTGGTTGACGAGTGTCCAGTTTCTTGGACATGTGATATCCGAGGATGGTATTTTGGTGGATCCTTCTAAGGTTGAAGCCGTTATGGCATGGCCTAGACCTACGTCGGTTACAGAAATCTAAAGTTTCCTTGGACTTGTTGGTTATTATCGGAGGTTCATCGAAGGCTTTTCTCATCTTGCTAGACCTTTGACGAACTTGACAAGAAAACACCAACCTTTTGTATGGACAATTGAATATGAGAGATGCTTCGAAGAGTTAAAAATGAGGCTGACTTCTGCGCCTATCTTGGCATTGCCTGATTTACAAGAAGAGTTTGTGGTGTATTGTGATGCTTCTAAGCACAGACTTGGATGTGTGCTAATGCAGAAGGAACGTGTAATAGCTTATACTTTATGCCAGTTGCGACCTCATGAAGTTAATTACCCAACTCATGATTTGGAGTTGGCTGCGGTTGTGTTTGCCTTGAAGATTTGGCGTCATTACTTGTATGGTTCGAGATTTGTGGTTTTTAGTGACCACAAAAGTTTGAAATACCTTTTTGACCAAAAGGAATTGAATATGCGTCAGAGGAGATGGATAGAGTTCTTGAAGGATTACGATTTTAAATTGATGTACCATCCGGGAAAAGCCAATGTGGTTGCCAATGCTCTTATTCAGAAATCCTTGCATGTGTCAGCCATGATGGTCAAAGAATTTGAATTGATTGAGGAATTTCAGAATTTGAATGTTGGAACCGAAGTTCAATCCTCCAAGAAGCTATGTTTTGCTACCTTGAAGATATGTAATGAGTTTTTAGAGCTTGTAAAAGAGAAACAAAGAGATGATGATTATTTACAAGAGATGAGAAGATCTCAGGATAGTGGAAAGAATTTATTTCTTGTGGAAGGCGTTGATGGTTTATGGCGAGTAAAAGATCGTGTGTATGTACCTTCATTCGGAGATTGGAGACACACGGTGCTAGAGGAAGCACATAAAAGCATCTTTAGTATTCACCTTGGTGCAACCAAGATGTATCAAGATATAAAGAAGAATTTTTGGTGGCCCGGAATGAAACGTGATGTTGCCAACTTTGTAGCTACATGCCTTACTTGTCAAAAGGCGAAGGTAGAACACCAGAGACCTTCGGGTACTTTGAGACCGCTTGATATCCCTGTTTGGAAGTGGGATGCAATTGCTATGGACTTTGTGTCCGGATTGCCAAGGACGAGGTCCAGATGTGACGAAATCTGGGTGATTGTAGATCGCTTAATGAAGTGTGCGCATTTTCTACCGATCAGTATGAAGAGTTCCTTACAGGATTTGGCACAGTTGTATATTCAGGAGATAGTGAGATTACATGGTGTGCCATCAAGCATTGTTTCTGATCGTGACCCCTGATTCACTTCCCGATTCTGGGGAAGCTTACATGAGGCGATGGGTTCAAAACTGAAGCTAAGTTCGGCGTACCATCCTCAGACTGATGGGCAGTCTGAGAGGACTATTCAAAGTCTTGAGGACTTACTGCGTGCTTGTGTTTTAAAGCACGACAGTTCATGGGAGAAATATTTACCTCTGATCGAATTCACCTACAACAACAGTTTTCATTCTAGTATTGGTATGGCACCATACGAGGCATTATATGGAAGGAGGTGTCGAACCCCTTTATGCTGGTTTGAAGTTGGTGAGAACTTGGCCTTAGGGCTTGAGATTGTTGAGGAAACCACTGAATAGATCAAGATGATCCGAGAGAAGATGAAAATTGCTCAAGACTGGCAGAAGAGCTATTTTGACAAAAGAAGGAAGCCACTTGAATTTCAAGTCGGCGACCATGTGTTCTTGCGAGTCTCGTGTGATAAGGGTATTGGAAGAGCTTTGAAGAGTAGAAAACTAAGCCCTAAATTCATTAGACCTTATGAGATATTGGAGCGGATTGGAGATGTCGCTTATCGGATTGCGCTCCCTCCACAGCTTGCGAATCTACATAATGTGTTCCACGTGTCACAGTTAAAGAAGTATATTCAGGATCCCTTACACGTGATCTCTCTTGATGATGTTGATGTGCGGGATAACTTGTCTGTCTCTCCCGTTTCGGTTCGTATTATTGAGCATTCAGTGAAGAGACTACGGAATAAGATGGAACCATTGGTGAAAGTAGCGTGGAAGCATGGAAACGTTGAGACACTCACCTGGGAACGCGTGGACGATATTCGTGAGTGGTATCCTCACGTATTTGAATTTGGTATGTTTAATTTCGAGGACGAAATTTCTTTTAGAAGGGGTGGATTGTAACGCCCTGAATTTTTAAAATAGGATGTTAAATTAAGAAAATAAATATTAAATAATTAAATGTGAACTAACTAATATTCCAAAATACTTGAAATAATTAAATTAAGATTCTCTAAAACTGCTAGTGAATTATTGTGACCGGATAAGTTGAAAACTGACACGGATAAAATATGGGTGTCGGACCAAGTATCTCCGATTGAGATGCCGTTGGTCAGGGCTGTAGATAATGTTATTGGGATTCCAAATATATATTCAGGAATAATTTTTAGAATATGTATTGAGCCCGAACGGAGAACCTATTTAGTGAAAAACGGAAGAGTTAAGTAAATGAGAATGAAAAATAAAAAGAAAACCTCACTCTTTCACTCTCATTTTCTCGTAACTCTCTTCTTCTCCACGCCAACGTACTTCCTCTTTTCTTCTTCTTCTTCATTATTCCTCTTCATCTTTCCCTAAAACCCTAAGCAAAAAGGGAGATACATCTCCCTCCTCCATTGTTATTCTTCAAGAGGCTCAAGGAAAAGTTGGAGCTTAAAGTATCTTCTCTTTTCTTTCTCCTTAAATTCATGTGGTCCTTCTCCTCTTTTGCAAACCCACTCTTTTCTCCTCTTAAGGTAAGATGATTACCATTTCTTCCATGTATATAAATATATAGTGGTAGCTTTAGTGTTAAGAATGTATTTAATGCATGTGGGTTATTAGGTAAAGCATTAATGGGGGAAACTTTAAAATGGGTGCCATAAACACAAGCTTTGAATGGTATTAATGGAGTAGATACATTATGGTTGGAAAGAGATGGGAATGTATGACTATTTTGAATGATAATGAGTTTTAATAAAAACCCTAATTTATGATTTTAGGGAAAATATGAAAAGTTGATGGGGTTAGCATTTATTGAGGGGGAAAAATGTTATAAATGAAGAGGCATTAACATTTAATGATGACTAGAGACGGTGGTTGGAAAATATGAATAAAAACCCACTTGAGATAGAATAAATGTAAGGTGTGGCAAACGGAATAACCTAACAATTTAGGTTGTTACTTTGATAATAATGAATTGTGGGTTAAGGGAAGGAATTCCCGAAGCCTAAGTAAGCAAATGAATGGACTTATAATAATTTCCACATGGTAAGAATCATGTGTACATAGACATGTATATGTATATTAAAATGGCCTTTGAATGAATAATTAATGTGGCCCTATAATGATTGGTGTAGGATTTGATAACACAGGAACATCAAACCCGGAAGTTTACTTCTCTTAAGGTAGGAGAGGGGTGTATTTTCTAAATGTATGAGAATTATGATGATAATGTATGTATTAATGTGATATGGTATGTTGTCTTGATTAAATGTGATACCATGTGTTGAAATGAGAATTGTGTATGGTGTTTTGAAATGAGTGTTTATATGATGAAGCCTAAATGAGGCTATGAATGGCATATTATGCGTTGATACATTATTGATTTCATATAAGACATGATTAGTGCCTAAAATATTTGGTTGGAATGTTTCTTGAATATAAGGATTGATGTTTGTGTATGAATTGGCGGATAATTGTGTGGTTGAAAATGAATGTACCCTAGAAGAGAGGGTGAGATAATCCTAATGAGGTTGAGGCATGCATAAACATTGCATACATTGCATGGCATGCATATCATGATGATGTTGATAAGTGGTTGCGATCACTTGATGTTGGAAATATAAAAAGGGCTTGCGAGTTCCTGTGATTATTAGACCGGTGGTTGCGATCACCTGGTATTGAAATGAAAGGCCCCGCAGGACCATTGTGATTGAATGCCCATGGTTGCGATCATGAGGCGGGAGTACCCCTTGCGAGGCGGGAAACCTTATGAAATGTTGAACGTGGTTGCGATCACGAGAAGCACCTTGCGAGGCTGCTAGAGGGAGTACCCCTTGCGAGGCGGGAAACCATTAAGAATGATTGAATGATTATGGTGGTTGCGATCACCCGAGGAAATGAAATCGGATCCGTGAATATGCATTTTAAACACTAGCATGTGCATTAGCCTTTGAAGCATGGCATAGAGTGATACTCTGTTGATGAGGTTGAGTGAGGTGTGGGTGGAAATCCCCTTTAAAATTACTAACTATGATTGTGTACTCGGTTGATATGATTCTGAGAAGTTTAATGGATATTTGTACTTGAATGAGAATTGATGGTTGAATGATTTAATATTGGATGAACTCCTCTTGAGTAGAAGACGTTTGTATTGCATTCATGCATATATTGTCTTAATTGTTGGATTTTTATCATTGAGAAAGTATACTCACTCTCCCTGTGGTATATCTTTTTAGCTCATGTGTTGTAGGGCTTGCCTATGGAGCTCTTGTGTGGAGAAGTGGTGTGAAGGAAGCCCATTTTGGTAAAGAATGCCTTGGCCGGCAACATTTTGATTTTATGGTTTGTGTAGAATGTTTGTAATGTATATAGTATTCTGCATATTTTGTATAGCCATGAATTGGTATGAATGATGTATAATGATTTTGTAGGTCATGTGTGAAAATTGGAACCTACATATAAGACCAATTTTCAGTTATGACCCTGGTGATGTAAGACGCTAATGTGTGAGTGCTTGAATTTTGCTCACTTTGATGATCAAATGATGAGAATTGTGAATGATGACTTTATGTGCTGTATAATTGATGATATTTCATGATTGTTATGCATAAGTAAGGAACTAGTAGGGTCAAAATGAGTTTTATGAGTTTTGGGTAGTGTGTGGTGGTTCCAATAGCTTAAATACATGATTTGTAACTTGTAGAAATTGGAACGGGTCAATTCCGTTGAGAATAGACCCCTAAGTTACTCAAAAAGGCTCGGGAATGGACTAAACGCATTTATTTGCATAAGTTCCTCATTTTGAGAATTTTTGGGTGAGGCCGGTGGCCACACGTCACAATTGATGTATTTTAGTTGGTGTCAAAATTTGGTAGCGTTTGGAGTTGATATGAAAAAGTTAGAGGGGTTAGAAGTCCAAAAATAAGGCTTTTTATGCATAAAAATAGCAACTGTGCTGTCTCGAATCGATTCGAGGATCTCTGAATCGATTCAAGAGCTGCTGTTTTCACTATTTTTGGTTCCAGGAAGGCCTGAATCGATTCATACGATCTTGAATCGATTCAAGGACCTCTGTTTGCATAATTTTGAGTTCCAGAAGCGTCTGAATCGATTCATACGAGCTTGAATCGATTCAAGGGGTCCTATTTTCACTGTTTTGCACTCCAGAATCATTTGAATCGATTCATAGGGTGTTTGAATCGATTCATGACCCTGTTTTTCATATTTTTCCTCTATCTTGGGATATCATTGGTATTGTTTGACTATAATATGATCGTACAACGCCCCACACGCATAATTAATACATTTTATCAAATCAATAGACCATCCTTTGACCTTCTACCACTTCCCTTCATTTCCTTAATGTAATTGTACACTTCCGCTACTCCTTGTTGATGATCATGAGATAAATCATCCAAGGTTCACTCTTTGACTTAATTGTTCACCTTCTCATATCTTCACATATGAGATAGGTTATTAAATTAGGTCCGGGGATTACTTGCCAAAGTTTTCATCTCGCGATCTCTTCCATCCTTTAATTGTTTTAAATCGCGAAAAATTTACCCCTATTTTTGGGGCGTCTCAACCTGGTATCAGGGCAAAAGCTAACCAACGTAAAGCAAAGCAGAGCAAAAGCTCTGATACCAAAATGAAACACCCTAATTTTATTAAATAAATAAAACCCAAAACAGGGAAAATTTTTCCCAAAAACCGAGACCAAGCAGAATCGGGCAAAAAGAATAAGGGAATGGAGAGGAAGGCAAGGGAAAATAAAACCGACCAAGGAAGCATACAGCGGAAGTCCAACAACGCTTAAGTGAAGCCCACAAAACAACGCCCACTCGCTCAAGCGAGACCCAGCACGCTTGAGCGAGGCAGCCCAACTCGCTCGGGTGAAGCACACAACGCTAAAGCGAAGCCAACCAAACAGCCTTCCCAGCACACACACTCGCAGGAGCGAATCCCTCATTTGCTGAAGCGAGAAGCCACACTCGGTATTCGATCACTCGGGATCCAGGGTTCCATTCACTCGGGAACAACCCATCATATCATACTTAGTCATTCATTTATTTTTATCCACAAGGGTCACATATACATTCCACTCGGTAAACGATAACTATTCCACTCGAAATCTATAAACCTTCTTCACTCAGAATATTTCCAAATCAAACACCACTTGGTGTACTTATCTTCTATACAATCGGGAATGTACTTCACATTCATCACTCGGCATAAACTTACATCCTTCACTCGGAGAACACATGGACCTTTCTTCACTCATAAGGGGTCTCCATAACCATACTCCACTCGGAATACATCATCTTATTCACTCGGGAATTCATTAAGTTAAGTCCCACTCGGACTTGCTCAGATCTTAACTACTCAGGATATAGAATCTCATTCACTCGGATTATACCTGTATCACACACTTAGGATATATCCCAATCTCGACCATTACGAGAACTCTTCCCTCAGAAGAGGATCACTTGGATTTCCACTCGGAAATACCCAAACTCTACCCACTCGGGTTTACTCATATTTTTCACTCGGTAATATTTAGACCCATGATCACTCGGGAAATTCTCCCATCCAAGCCTACACAGAATGGGTTCATCTAAAGGATTTTCTCTCAGAATCCATTTAAGTATTCTTCACTCGGAAAAGGAAAACCAAACATCATAGACTCACTCGGAATCATTAATCTTAACACTATTTCATCCATCAACACTTCTCAAATAATTCAACAACACATTCCAGTCGGTAAGAAGCATCAAATCAACATAAAACACTTATATGTATGTATATATATTCATACACTCGGAATACTTAGCATCTTAACATTATTCATTCATCAACACCCAGTATCCGATACAAGTACATGATATCAATGTAATCCATATATATATATATATGAACATGCACTCAGATTCCAATACATATATACTCGCATTCATTATACAACATCGTTATATGAGCCGGCCAAGGCTTAACACTGCCTAAATATAATATAAATGTACAAGGCATGCACTCAACAGTCGGAGTGCACATCACTCGGACTTGAGTCCTTCAAATCATTTCCCGACTGACCTGCACATACTGAAAAATGGTGTAGGGGTGAGCTTTACATATTAAATGACAGTTACTGACTCGGATTTTACCACAATCCTCAATTATACAATAATACATCTACCATCAATCAAAGTATACACACTGTCATTTAATATGAACAATCACAAACATCATCCGATCGGGAATTCACCCATTTCACTCGGCTATAAGCACAACATCCTCAATAATCATATATTCATCCAATCGGATTTCACCCTAAATCTATCCCAACACTATATCAATAATATTCACACTCCGAGCCACGCTCAAGGAGTCTGCCTGAGCCCAGCTCAAAGGACTTAATCATATTCTCACATGTTTCATCTGATTACCGATCGGTAATAGACGTCCAACGCATTCCAGTGGCGAATCGGATGCATACAGTCTCATTCACTCGACGTCCAACGCCAATGCACTCGGTATTTGCCTTGAGTCCAACCCAAGGTCTTTCATCAAGCGTCTCATTTCACGCTTAGTGCCCTAGGCACTGCCCCGAGTCCAACCCGAGGTCTTTCATCATATTCAACACATATTCACTTACATTCAACACATATTCATCCGATTTCCCACTCGGTAATTAGCGTTCAACATTATATGCACTCGGCATTTCCACAGCGAATCAGATGACTCAGCTTATATCTCATCCACTCGGCAATCACCATGCCATCCACTCGGATTATCCTGTATCACTCGGATTTATCCTTTACAATAAGCATCTTATGCTTTCATATATAAAGCCTACTCGGCATTCAACATAACAGTCCCCATACATGCATTCAGCATACGCATATACATCAACAAGGCTCACATGCATATAAATGTACAATACACACAGGGACTAGTAAAGGACCACACAATGCACTCGGCATTCATCATATGCATCTCATACATTCTAACATAAACATCATCAATAAGCATCATATATCATATGGACGGAAATCATACATCACATCATATAGACCACCATGGCCACAAAATAATACAATATCCGGGCTACTACTCAAACAACATACAACACACATCAAACACAACACAGTATGACAATTTCACCCGGAAACCTATCCATAAACCATGCATTTGAGATGCAAAGCCCCCCTTACTTGGAATGACGTTCCAGAAGTCACATTGGCCACTCGGCCCAACCACAGCAGCACTCTGCTCGGCATTCCAATCGTGGGAAGAGCCAACATGGCTCCCATTTGTCCCAGCAACACGCTCACAGCTCGGAGGACCATACATTATCTCCATTCGAGCCTCAAAGCCATCAACACTCCAAGCTCCACTCTGCTCGGCTTTCAGCCCTGGGGAGAGCCAAACATAGCTTCCCCCCGAACAGGACAGCCTCCAAGCACAACACCGTCCTCATCAAAGATGGAGGACCACCAAGCTCCCAAGCATCACATCATCTTCTCCCACTGCCAGTAGAGGATTCCAATACTCCTCTACATTCAAGCATCACAGCCTCCAAGGTACCACGCAGACAGCCTTCACACTCGGCCCAGTGGAGGATCCAAGGCTTCTGCTCCCAGACATGAACCAACCAGTCCTTACCAACAATGGAGGATCAATATGCCTCCATGCATCAAACCATGCCTTCTTCTACACAAGCAGCAGCACAGCTCACACAGTGGACCATCTTACCACAACCAAGGCAACCACACGCTGCTACAGGCTTCATACACCGGGGCTCCAATAGCCCCACAAATGGAAGAAGGAGGAGGAGAAAAAGAGGTACCAGGGGAAACAAAGGAGGAACCCAGCCTCCAGAGCACACAACCACACGCTGTCCCACTCGGCTCAACACAGGGAGTGAGTGGAAGAAGAAGATGAAGGAGAGGACGAAGGAGAAGAAGCAGAAGCTTCAGAGAGCTCCAGGGAGAAGGAGGAGCGTTTCCTCTCCCCATCCGAAAATGCAAGCAAGAGAAAATGAAGGGAATGAGAGAAGGGGAAACGTGCACCTACTCTTATCATCACACTGCCCCCATCAGCGTCCCACTCTTCAACAGCCATCATGTCACCATTAAGTCCAATCCCATCAACCATCAAATCACACTCAACGTGAATGAAGGGAGAGGGAGAGAGAACCGTAGCCTCCAAACCACTAAGGGCTCCTTGGTCATTTTCCAGCATTATTATTATTATAATTATTCCACAATTAACTTAAATGGGCAATTATTTTCAACTAACCATTAACTTAGTCAATCCATAATCCTTAATCCTGAATTTAACCTTAATTGGCAATTAATTAAAAATTAGGATGTTACACCCATTGCTATACCTTCTGATGGTATAGAGTTAGACGTAGAAGGGGGGTTGAATAAGTTTTAAACTCTTTTTCAAAAACGTACAGACCACTTAAGTAATATAAAAATCAACAGACCAAAGGAAAGGATAGAGAAGCACACAACAGAATTATCCTGGTTCACTTCTAAAGCAAAAGCTACGTCCAATACCTTCAGACCGAAGGATTTTCATTATTGTAAAAAGCACCTTTACAATATCTGCACCAACCTAGTGCAACAAGTATTCTTGACTCTAGCCACTTCTGGCTTATAACCCAAGTATTGTTTCAAAGACCCAAGTATTCTTTTAAAAGCTTCTTTAGGCCATAAGTTTTTCCTACACTATTAGACTCAATACACCGGATCTTATAGAAAGTAATGATAGAGAGTTTTTGGTGTTACAATAGATAACTTAGCGTACAAAGATATGGAATGATTACATAGGTACACTAAGCTACAAACTACTATAAGTTAAGTAGTGAAATACAAAAACTTAGAAACTTTCAAGAAAAGCCCTTTAGACTTTTGGTTTCTGAGAGAAATCAGAGAGAATTAAGTAGTGAGGTAAAAAGTCTTCTGATTTTAAAGCTTCTTGTATTTATAGTACTCTTTGAAATAACCGTTGATTCATCTTGAAGGATATTGGTCTCTTCGACTATTGTGCTGTCAGCAAGTGCAGAGATATATTTTAGAGAAATTTCCTTAACTAGATTGCTTTAATAGTCTTTAACAAAAGATCCCTTTGTCTTATGCACTTTGAGTAAGCAAGTACACTTTATAGCAGGTGACCTTAGGCTATCTGTATTATGCAGATTTAGTTTTTCCTGACACCTTGAGATATATGAGGCAGTTTTCTTGATATAAGCGAGCCTGCCTTTTAACTTTTTTGTTAATTTCCTTTTAGATGATAGGCACAGAGATGATGTATGAAAGTTCATGCAGCTTCTCATTTAGAAAAAGAAAGATCCTTTTCCAAATACTTAAAGAATGAGAGAGCTTCTCATGGTCTGTAGCTTCAGACTAGCTTGATTTAATGAAGCTTTGAGTGAGTACAAAATTCTTCACTTTAAGAGAGATTTGAATTAAACAGAGTCCCTCTATCATACATTTATAGGATGATTAAGTTTTTCGCATATATCTCAAGAGATATGTATATAAACTAAACAAATTATTATTCATATATGTAACAAGTTGACATAGAGATTGCAAAGAAAAAAATATACAGACTACATAACACTTTTTCCTTTAACTACTAAGACATTTTACTCTTAAACACTTATTCTCCCCCTTTTGTAAGTAACAATAGGAGGGACATCATTGAGACTAAACATCCGACACTACTAAAAAAAGCCTGTTAGCGACGGCTAAAACCGGTCACTATTTTATATCATCTCCGTTACTAACACTATTAGCGATGAAATTTATGATGGAAACAACACCGTCGCTGAAAACCTAGTCGCTGACAATATAGCGACAGCAAACATATCTGTCGCTAATGTTTTGACGGCATAACGCCGTCGCTAAAATGGTCCCTGTGCTGGTAACGCTTGCCGTCGCTAAGGGTTCTTATTAGTGACCACCCCTACCGTCGCTATTTGTAACCATACAGCGACCACCACCTGTCCGTCGCTAATTCATACCATATAGCGACCACCCCAGCCGTCGCTATTTGTAACCATACAGCGACCAACACGTGTCCGTCGCTAGTTGATACCGTACAACGACCACTCATCATCCGTCGCTGTTTGTTACTATATAGCGACCACCAAGTGTCCGTAGATATATATTACAACACAGCGACCCCAGTCATCCATCGATATTTTAAAACATACAGCGACCACGCACTCCCCGTCATTATTTTAAACCATACAGCGACCACCAGTATCCGTCGCTATTTTAAACCATATAGCGACCACGCACTCCCCGTCGCTAGTTGATAACATACAATGACCACTTATCGTCCGTCGCTAATTATAATTTTTAATTTTTTTAAATTTTTTATTTTTTATAATATAAGTTTTGTTAATTTCATTTTAAACTGAAATATTGAATAACATAAAAATAATAAATGAAAAATGATAAAAATAAATAGTAAATAAAATATAATATAAACTACATAAATACAGTATGTCTATAAAAATAAATGAAACATAAAAAAAATAAATCATGGGGAGGGGGATCCTATGGTGGGGGTGGCGGCAGGTCAGAAGTAGGGGGAGGGAGCCTCGCCATCAACTGTATCAATAGCTGCTGCTGCGCCGCAAGCTATCGACTAGTCTCGGCGTGCTGCTCCTTGGCCCGTCATCGGTCCTCCTCGGCCTGTCGTGGGCCCGCCTCTACCCGTTCCTCCAGAAGCTGCCTCTAGCGTCGCTCCTCCTGTAGCTCGTTGTTCAGGTTTTGAATGACCTGAACAATATCTGCAGGAAGGGAGGAAGAGAAAGAAGAGGTCTTCCCTTTTCTCACGATCTGCGTGCTCACACTGCCCAACCCGAACACCTTCCTTTTCTTGTTCACGCCGCCAACAGCCTCCATGTAGATGGCGTTGTCGTCGGAACAAGACAGGGTGGGAGGAACCTCCCCCTCAAGAGTTAAAGCCACCCACTCCGCCTCCTTCTCGGCCCTCCTGGCCTGATACGCCTCCTGTAAATTCAAAAACAATGTTAGGATTAGTAAGCTGATTTGAAAATTATAAGCATGTGTATAAGTTAAAAGTAAATACCCCTAGATCTGTAGTCTTCTGGTTTACCCATGCACCGGCTTTGTTCTTCTTGGTCATTTGCATGACCTCAAACAAAGAAGGCTCGCGGTGCTCCCTCAACTCCTGTAGTGGACAACAAGCACTGAAGTTATTATTCCTAAACATATCAGACTAATCATAATAAAAATGTTTAACATAAATAGACTTACTAATCATTTCTTGTGCTCGAGGGTTGAAATGCTACCCCCAGTGTAAACTGACGCTGCAACATCGGTGGCTCTGTTTGCCTTGTTCCGAGCACTCGCCCACTGGAACAAGACACCGCCCCACTTTTGGACCATCCCGTCCCAATGGTCCTCGGGGATCCAATGAGGGCGCTTGCCCTTGTCCCTCACCTTCCAAAGGGTACTCTTGATGATTTTGGAGGTCTTTGTGGCAAAGACCTTCCTAATCTCATCAATCATACCCTCTACCCACTGATAATCACGCTGTAAAATGAAATGAGAATTCAAAATTAATAAGAGATGTATTTTTTTCCATAAATTCATAACAAATTCATGTGGTAACTTACCGAGATGGTGCCAAACCACCTATGTTGGACAACCTTCCCAGCATCTGTCCAAGATATGTATGGACCATCCCACTGGGCCTTTAAAACCTTAGTAATCACTTTCATAGTGCGACTATTATCAATAAAGCTGTAATCACAACAATTATAAGCAAATATAACGTACAACATAGGGAGACTCAAAATTTTGGCAAAGTCTCCCCTGTTAATGTAACATTTCCAAAATTGAATAGTTACCCTGTTACAAATAGAAGAGTTCCTAGTACAAATAACATACAATAAACCAACAAGTCTATAATAAACCAACAAGTCTTTCCACTAAAGTAGTAAATAAGCTACCATACAAATAACATAAAAGTATGTGAGTTTTATAACACATGGTAAGTAACAAGCTACCAACTAAGAAACTTAAAACAAATTATTAGTGACTTACTCGTCTCCAGCCGACACTGGTACTAGCATGGGTAGAGTGGATGCCGGAAGTGGGGTGGCCTCAAGGCCATGGTCCTCCAAACCACAAACTCCAGGAGTCTGCTCTAGGGCGGGCTGCTGTGGTGGTGATGGAGTGGTCTATTGTGGGGGTGATGAAGTGGTTTGCACCTATGATGAAGTAGTTCCCTGCTTTGGGGTGGGAGTCCCCAGACAGGATGCCGGGGTCCTGGACCCACCACCTCTACTAAAGGGTAGTCGACGTCCCATCATCTGTGGATAAAACCATGAAAACAAAGGTTAGTCTCAGGATATAAACCTATGTATATATGCTTAACAACTACTGTTTCAGTTTGAAATTCCCCCTCAGTTTTAGTGTCACTATGGCTATCTGTTACAATAAGTTCATCAGTATCCAAATTAGCCCTAGACAATTTTGATTGGGAGACAAGGTCTTTGTTAATGTGTTCACCCCCGTAGTGGCGAGTGTCCCATCCATTATGACTGGATCAATGTTGAACAACAAATAACTATCGTTGAGCTCGTTCGGTGCAAGCTGATAAGCATCATCAACCTCATAAGAGACATTGTCAGTGATCTGACTTTGGGCCTTGGCCTTGATTATTGCATACCAGTCCTGATGTCCTCCCTAGAAGTCCGTGTAATAAACCTGCTCAGCTTGTTGGGCAAAAATGAAGGGATTAAACCCTTTATATCTACCATTTTTCTTGACCTCAACTAAGCCATAGTTGTTGTCAACCTTTGTTCCTACACAAATTGTGTTATTATACCAATCACATTTGAATAGAACAATATCTCTTCTTATTCGTCCGGAGAAAGAAACTTCAAGAATCTCTATCAGCACTCCATAAAAGTCTTCCTCTAACTGTTCAGCTGTGCCTTTAATACAAACCCCATAGTTATGGGTACGCATCCCTTTACTCCATTGAAAAATGTTAAACTTGTAGCCATTTATATAGTATATGGGCCATTTTTTAATAGTTTTGACCGGCCCCCAACAAAGAGCTTGGAGTAAAGGATCTTCAATATGGTTGTTAGGGTCTTGTATCTGTGTACAACATAAAAAATAGGTCATCGTTAAATACCTGAAGTTACAAGTACAGATATAAAACACATGCTATGCGAGTCTTACGTGTTGTACGAACCAACCGATGAATCTGGATGAGACTTCACTATGAATTTGGTCATCAGTTATATCATTTTGCTTAAGTTTTAGCATATCTGCATATCAGCTATTTAAAGGAAAAAACATTTAGATACTATAAAAGCTACGTTAGGAATGTAAACTAAAAGTTGGTGACTTACTCAAGATAGGGTTCCATTTCTGAGCAATTTAAAAGAATGTACAAGTGAGCCGCCTTTCGATCTTTCTCATCAATGTAACATTTTGTGACCTTGCCCCCCGGACGACCAGGATAGTTAAAAATTAAAATTTGATCATCCAACCCTGTGCGGGTGGCCACCCCAAGATTGTGGGGAATTCTACTCATTCTAGTTTCTATCTCCGTCGGAAAATAGAAAGAAGTAAAAGTTGTCATTTCTTCGACTAAGTATGCCTCGTAAATTGATGCTTCAACGCATGCTTTGTTTGACACTTTGTCTTTTAAAGAGCGTAAGAATCTTTAAAAACATAAACAAATGTTAAGTTAGAAAATACTATTATATAGGAAACCATGTTTACAATAAAATTAAGGAGTTCTGGTGTTCACCTTTCGAATGGATACATCCAATGATACTGCACGGGCCACCAACTAAGGCCTCATACGGTAGATGGATAGGCAGATGCTCCATCGAGTCAAAAAAACTTGGTGGGAAAATCTGTTCCAACTTACAAATCAATACCGGGATAGTTTCTTCTATCTTTAAAAGTTTCTCCACAGTCAACGAAGTTGCCGTCAACTCCTTAAAGAAGTGACTCAACTCAACCAACGATTTCCAAATAGGTTTCAGTAAGGCATGAAATGTGTATGGGAGTACTTGTTGCATAAACACATGGCAATCATGACTTTTCATACCAAACACCCTGCCCTCCTTCACATCGACATATCTACTCAAGTTAGAAGCGAATCCATCAAGCAGGGTCAACCCATTCATCCAAACACACACAACAATCTGTTGAGGTCTAGTCAAAACATATTTTGCATGGGGTTTAAACATTCTTCCACGTCCCGCATCCCTCAATTCCAACTCCTTCCTAGAACACCAAATCGGCAGGTCTAGACGACTCTTCTCTTTGTCCTTTGTTCTCTCTATTATGTCCATTACAGTGTCAAAAATATTCATGAAAACATTTTGTTCAGTGTGCATGACATCAATGTTGTGTCTTAACAACAAGTCTTTCCAATATGGCAAATCCCATAGGATACTCTGCTTCACCCAGTGGTGTTCCTTCCCATAACCCGCAAACTCCTTAACACTCTTATCCCAGATGTACGGATACTCTTCGACCCTCTACCAAACCCGTGCACCGGATAACCTACGGGGTGGAGGTTCATTAACAACCTTATTCTTCTTAAAAGTGGTTTTGTTTCTCCTGAACGGGTGATCTAACGGTAGAAACTTTCTATGACAATCAGAGAAACTTATCTTGCCACTAATAGGGAGTGATTCCCCCCCCCCGACATGTTCTATACATACAGGGCACGTAAGCTTCCCAGACGTTGACCATCTAGAAAGCATACCATACGTCGGGAAGTCGTTAATGGTCCACATCAAAACATCCCACATCATAAAATTGTTCTTCAAAGACATATCATATGTCAATACCCCGATATCCTATAATTGTGATAACTCTTCTACCAACGGTTACAAAAACACGTCTATGTTTGCCTTTGGATTTTTGGGTCCTTGAACCAGTACAGATAGAAACATGACCTCTCTCTTCATACACATATCAGGAGGTAGATTGTATGTGGTCAGTATGACTGGCCAACAAGAGTAAGCTCTTCCGTATTGACCGAATGGGTTGAACCCATCAGTACATAAGCCAAGTCATACATTGCGCGGCTCGCCAGAAAAGTCTGGATATAGCTTATCTAAACATTTCCATGATTTCCCGTCGGAAGGATGGCATAGAACCCCCTCCTATGTTTGGTTCAGAGTATACCAACCCATGTGTTTTGCCGTGCACAATGAGGCATACAGGCGTTGAAGACGCGGTGCGATGTAGGATCTTCTTCTATCTTCTTGAAGAAGGGTGGATCTAGGGCACTCTTTCTCTTCTAACCTCTTCAAGACTTCATGAAGCTTCTTTCTCTTGGGAAAACCGAAATGGCAAAGGAGGAAAAATGACACTAAACTACACGGATTTGAAAGGGGAAAAGAGAAGGAAAGGTGGAAATAGAAAGGAGAAAGGAGGAGGATGGGAGATGGAATAGAGGAGATGAATGGGTGGCCACTCCAAGGGGAGATAACTCCCTAGAACTTGCCACCAAGAGGGAGGAAACCCCTTGGATGAGAGCTTGCTGGAGCTCACTCTAACCCAGAGAGAAGGGAAAGCTTCTCTCACTAAAACTCACTTTGAAAGTGTGAAATTCTCAAATGGCATTCAAGTGTGTCAATTTATAAATGGAGAGATCTTTATATAGAGCCAATGGGATTTTGGCCAAGTGACTTCCACATGGGCCTCTCTAAGATGCCTAGGCCCAATAGTGCAAATGGAGAAGAGCATGGCCTATACATGGCCCAAAGTGTGTGTACATGGCCCAAAAGTGGCCCAAATGACCTTGCAAGGCCCAAATGGAACTTATAAGCCTAGAGAATCTAACTAAGAAGTATATTACAAGTAGAGTATGAATAGATCCTCAAGATATATTCAGTGGGCTTGGCCCCATTCAAGGAGAGGAAGGAAGATAAGGCCCGATGGATGCTCTCTTTGGCCTTTTTGGTCTTGGCCCTTGTGAGAGGACCCTTGTAAGCTTTAAGTCCTTTCTCTAGGATGGTGTGAGGGTCCTCCCTTCTTGTGTCCTCATTATGCTCCCCTCTTCAAAAGGATTTATCCTCAAATCTAAGGCATTATCCTCTTCATCTAAGTCAAAGGGAGACAAATCTGAAATATTGAAGGAAGCACTCACACCATAATCGCCTGGCAAATCAAGGACATAAGCATTATTATTCATTTTCTTAATGATTTAGAAAGGCCCATCACTTCTAGGGTCGAGTTTAGATTTGCGTAGGTTGCGAAATCTCTCTTTTCGAAGGTGTAACCAAACCCAATCTCCAACCTCAAAGGTGATATCCTTTCTCTTTTTATTGGCACAATGAGCATAGTGTTCATTCTTAGTTTGAATTTGGTTTTTAACCTTCTCATGAAAATCTTTGATAAAATTGGCCTTTGCCTCTCCATCCATATGAAGGATAGAATCAGAAACCTCAATAGGCAAAAGGTCCAAAGGAGTGAGAGGGTTAAAACCATAAATAACCTCAAATGGACTATGCTTGGTTATGGAGTGTTGTACTCTATTATATGCAAACTTAATATGGGGTAAACATTCATCCCAAGATTTAACATTTTTAAGTACTAAGACCCTAAGAAGTTATGAAAAGGTCCTGTTTACTACCTTTGTTTGTCCATCCATTTGAGGATGACAAGTAGTGGAAAAGAGAAGCTTCATTCCTAGCCTTGACCAAAGAGTTGTCCAAAAATGTCTTAGGAATTTGGTGTCCCTATCAGAAATTATGGTTTTAGAAACACCATGAAGTCTTACAATCTCTTTGAAAAAGAGTTTAGCAATATGACTAGCATCATCTACCTTGTGACAAGGGATGAAGTGAGCCATCTTACTAAACCTATCCATAACCACAAAGATAGAATCCATTCCCCTTTGGGTCTTAGGCAATCCCAACCCAAAATCCATAGATATATCAATCCAAGGTGCAGTGGGTGTTGGTAAAGGAGTATATAAACCACTAGGCGAAAGTTTTGATTTTGTTTTTCTACACATAATACACCTAGCATAATGTTTTTGAACATCTTTTTTCATTTTTGGCCAATAGAAGTGTTCATGTAATATGGATAATGTTTTATCTCTTCCAAAATGGCCCATTAAGCCTCCCTCATGGCTTTCTCTAAGTAAAAGATCCCTTAAAGAACTTCTTGGAATGCAAAGTCTATTGGCTTTGAAAAGATAGCCATCTAAAATGTAGAAGCCTTTATGCGATGAAGAAGTGGAAGATGAGTGAAAAATGTTAGAAAAATCAAGGTCACTTTGATACAAAGACCTAATCTTATCAAGCCCAATAACTTTGGCACCTAGGAAGAAAAGTAAAGAGTGCCTCCTAGATAAAGCATCAGCCACAGTATTGGATTTTCCATTCCTATACTTGATGACATATGGAAATTATTCCAAGTACTCAACCCACTTAGCATGCCTTTTATTTAGCTTATGTTTCCCTTTAATGAATTTGAGGGATTGATGATCACTAAGTATGACAAACTTTTTGGGAATCAAGTAGTGTTCCCAAGTTTGTATGGCTCTAATTAAGGCATAGAATTCTTTATCATATATGGTGTAATTGATGGCTACCCTATTAAGCTTTTCACTGAAGAAAGCAATGGGGTGACCTTCTTACAATAGCACAGCTCCTATACCCACATTAGATGCATCACACTCAAGCTCAAATGTTTTGGAAAAATTTAGAAGTGATAAAATTGGAGCATGAGTGAGGCGATCTTTGAGATCTAGGAAAGCTTTTTCTTGCCTTGACCCCCAAACAAAAGGAACATTCTTTTTCACTAATTCATTTAAAGGGGAGGCTAAGGTAGAAAAATCTTTCACAAATCTCCAATAAAAACTTGCAAGACCATGAAAACTTCTTATGTCACTCACATTTTTGGGTGTGGGCCAATCTTGGATGTCCTTAACCTTTGAGTGATCTACCTCTACACCTTTTGAAATAACTATAAATCCAAGAAAGACAATGCTATTCATGCCAAAAGAACATTTTTCAAGGTTTGCATAAAGATTGTTTGTTCTTAGGGCAAGCATAACTTGTCTAAGATGGTTTAGATGAGAGGTCATGGTCTTTGAATAGATTAAAATATCATCGAAATAGACCATAACAAAATGCCCAATGAATTCCCTTAAAACATGATTCATTAATCTTATGAATGTGCTTGGTGCATTAGTCAAGCCAAAGGGCATAACTAACCATTCATATAATCCAAGTTTGGTTTTAAAAGCGGCTTTCCATTCATCTCCCTCTTTGATTCTTATTTGATGATACCCACTTTTAAGATCAATCTTGGAAAATATTGTAGAACCACTAAGCTCATCAAGCATATCATCAAGTCTAGGTATAAGATGCCTATACTTGATGGTGATGTTATTGATGGCCCTACAATCGGTGCACATTCTCCATGAACTATCCTTTTTGGGAACAAGTAAAACAGGTAAAGCACATGGGCTTAAACTCTTTCTAATCCAACCCTTAGATAGTAGATCATTCACTTGATTTTTGATTTCAAGGCTTTCCTTAGGATTACATCTATATGCAGGCCTATTAGGTAAACTAGCACCAGGAATTAAATCGATTTGATGTTCAATGCCCCTAATAGGAGGTAAGCCTTTTGGGATGTCTTTTGGAAAGAGGCCTTTGAATTCATTTAAGATATTTTGAATCCCTTTGGGCAAAGGAGGAGGAATTTTGCCCATTGAGCATAAGGAAGTGCTCGGGATGTCTTTAGCATACATGATCAAGCATTGTTTATATGAAAACATAGCATGTTTCACATCATGTTTAATGGCCAAAAGGTTGGCACTAGAGTCATCATAGATAACAACTTCTTTTCCTTTATCTTATTTTTTATTTTTCTTAATTTTTCCTAGATGAGTTGAAGAAGATCCTAACTCTCTATCTCTTTTAAGCTTTATTTGTAGTTGATCTTTAGTTACTTATTGTGGAGTTAGGGGATGTAAAACTATCTTCTTACCATCTAGTTTGAAAGTGAGGGTGTTAGTGAACCCCTCATGGATGACCTTTCTATCGAATTGCCAAGGTCTTCCTAGCAAGATATGAGTTACTTCCATAGGTACTACATCACAATTAACTTCATCTTTATATGTGCCTATGGTGAAATTTATTAAGACTTGCTTATTAACTAACATTTCTCCCATTTCATTTAACCATTGTAACTTATAAGGTCTAGGGTGATCTATTAGTTCTAAGCCTATCTTATGCACTAGTCTTTGACTTACTACATTAGCACAACTCCCACTATCCATAATGAGAGAACATAATTTGTCATTTATGTAACATCTTGTATAAAAGATGTTCTACCGTTGTGTAGTATCATCTAGCTTAACATGACTACCAAGCAATCTTCTAATCATGTAAAGCTCACCATCATCCCTAAAATATGCTCACTGTCATATGAATCACTACTTGAGTCATCACTTGAATAATAAGAATCAGAATTAGACTCTGACTAACTTGAGTAGGTTCCATTGTTTTTCAAAACCATGGTTCTTTTTGTTGGAAATTCAAAAGCAATATGACCTCTACCAAGGCATTTAAAACATTTAATGGTAGATGATCTAAAGGATTGTGGTTTAGATGTGGATTCATGCTTTTCTCTTTGATTCCTAAAACCCTTTCCATTTTTATACAAATCACTTTGAGGTTTGGAAGATGAAGTGCCCACTTCCCTCTCCCTAGGGTTTCTATCAAACCTACCCTTGTTATCTTGTCCTACCCACTTAGATTTATAGGTTTTATTTTCCCCACTATAGGCTTCTCTCTCTTTGTATTGGCTCTCTACCTTAGTACATTGGTGAAGTAGTTCCTCAATGTCTGCATGTGGAAGGAGTCTACTCTATTCTTAATGTTCCTATTAAGGCCATATAAGAACCTATGCATTAGGGTTTCTTTATCTTCTTCTAGGTTTGCCCTAATCATAGCTATCTCTAATGCTTTGTAGTAGTGTTCTACCTCATCTTTCTTCTTCTCCTTACACACTTGAGACCACCATACTAACGCATAGTTTTGGAATGAGAGGGTGGCTATCCTAAACTTCTTTTCATCTTTTATTTGATGAGAGTTAAAGATTTGTTCTACCCTCATTTCCCATTCTAGATAAGCCTCTATGTCACTCTTGCCATTAAATGGGGGTATTTCTAATTTGACTTCTCTTAAGCCTATATCTTCTCTTTTATGCTCATGGTGTCTTCTTTGTCTAGGCTCCTCTTCACTATAACTATTATTATGTCTATGATTTCTTTGATTTCTATGTCTAGTTCTAGAGTTTTCATTATGATCAAGATTTGTTAGCCTAGCATTGATGTTATTCAAGCTATCCATTATGTTATGAAGCATAGTTTTATTCTCCCTATCACTAGAAGACATCTTTTGAGGTTGTCAAAGAAATTCAAGACAAAAACAAGGAATGTGTAGACAAACTAGTCGAGGAGGATGAATGCAAAAGAAGTACAAGAAAACACACAACAATCCTAAAATATCAATACTAGGTTTCTAACCTAAGGGAAAACAAGATCCTAGGTTGTTTTTTTACTAGGTTAGTCCTATGTTGCTTATGGAAGTCCTAGGTTTGGCTTTAACCTAAGTTGATTATGATTGTCCTAGGTTGTTTCTAACAATTAACTAACCCTAGACAAGCTTAACCAATTTGGTTCACTAGTTAGTTAACCTAACAAAAATTAGTTCAACTAACTAACCAACACCTAACAAACCCTAACTAGAAGTAGTTATTTAGTTATGGAAGTTGCAACTAAATCTAACAACCCTAACTAACAACTAATTCAATTATGATTTAGTTAAAACCCTAAACTAATTTCAGTTATGATTAGTTAAAGTAACTAGAATTAGTTCCAACCACTAACTAATTAACCTAATTAGTGAAGACAAGCAACTAACTAACTAAAAGAATTAACAACCAAATGCAAATGCTCTACCACTAGCCAAAATTACCAATTCCAAATGAAAGTTAATAGTGTCCAAAAGTCCAATGTCCAAAGGTGTGTCAAAAATCCAAGACAAAAACCTAATACACAAGACCTAAAAATTGAAATTTGCCTAAGTTCTACTAGTTACAAGGTTTTTGCTTCCTTAACAATTTTTCTTCAAGCTCTTCCTTGATGTGTAAGCTCCACCTCACCTAGCAAAACAACACAAGAAAATACTCTAAATGAAATTTATTAATGAATTCAACAAAAAAAAATTAAACCTCACAAGTGTATCTCTCAAGTGTCTCCTCAAAACTCTTACCCTTTCTTTTGGTCTCAAGTTCACCCAAGAAATTTACACTCTCACCTCAAGTGTTCCAATAGGCTTCCCTCAAAGTATAGAGAAGGGAATTATCAAGGAGGTTTGAAGGAAAGACAACTTCAAAGACAAAACTTGAGAAGGAAAAAAATGACAAACTAAAAAGACTTAAGAAGAAAGGATACTCAAAATGGAAAATGTTTTTGGATTTTTGATTGACAAGACACTAAAGCAATAAATGTTCAAAGAATAAAAGCTACACTATGGATAAGGATTTTGAAAAATGAAGATAAAACTAGACAAACAAGAAACTAAAAATGCAATCAAGAAAAGGAAAATACAACCTAAACATAGAGACACTAAAGTTGCAATCACAATTAAGCAAGTAAGATTCAAATGAAAGTGTATTGAGGTCTAATAAGCAAACAAGTCACTTCAAGTAAAAAGGGAATTTCAAAAATTTGATTTTAATTTTGGTGCCTTACTTCACACTTTTCTTTATGAGGCTTCTTTTCTTTTCAACAACCTTTTTCAATTTTGGTAGTATAGGGTTTTGTTTTTATTTTTCTCTTTTGAATACTTTCTTTTTCTTTTATGGCCTCTTGTATTTTTCAATGCCCAACACCACCAATGAAATCCCAAAACCAAAATGATTCAATGCTAAAACAAGTTCAAATGTCACTTTCTTGCTTAAGGAGAAACACTTGCAACCTTCTTCCAAAAGGAGTGGAAGGATTATGTTCAAAACTTTTTGACAAAATATTCTTTGATGCAATAAGATGAGAACCAAAAATAAGATGTGTTCCTAATGTGCATTCACAAACAAAAATAACCTAGAAAGAAACTAAGAGTGAATACTAACAATCCTAAAAATGAGATGACTTTTGGAGAGTCTTAAGGTGAGAAATCCTAACAAGACAAGAATGGAACCTTTGGGAGATTAGTCAAGGTGCTTGAACTATCTCCAAACACATGGCCTATGCACTCACTATAAGGGTAATTTAACACAAAAACCTAGTACATTAGACAAAGGTTCCACATGGAACAACTAACAACTAACTTGGCTCTAACTACCAATTAACAATTAATAAACTTCTAACAACCAAAGGTAACAACTCCTAACCAAACTACTAGTGTGACCAATCTGAATTTTTGCAAGACACTACAATACCAAACTAAATACACAAAACAAGATGCACAAAATTTTGAAGAAAAGAAAGAACTATCACAAAAACTCAAAATAACAACAACTTTTTATGAGTTTTCTATTTTAAAATGGCATCAACAAAGTAAGTAAGTGATATGAAAACAAAATTCCAGCCTGAAAAATGAAAGCAGAATCGAAAATTAATGGGGGAAGAAGAGTAGAAAAGAACCCCCCCAAGCTCAAGTGATACCAAATGATGTAGGATCTTCTTCTATCTTCTTGAAGAAGGTTGGATCTAGGGCACTCTTCCTCTTCTAACCTCTTCAAGACTTGATGAAGCTTCTTGCTATTGGGAAAACCAAAATGGAAAAGGAGGAAAAATGACACTAAACTACACGGATTTGAAAGGGGAAAAGAGAAGGAAAGGTGGAAATAGAAAGGAGAAAGGAGGAGGATGGGAGATGGAATGGAGGAGATGAATAGGAGGCCACTCCAAGGGGAGATAACTCCCTAGAACTTGCCACCAAGAGGAAGGAAACCCTTGGATGAGAGCTTGCTAGAGCTCACTATATCCTAGAGAGAAGGGAGAGCTTCTCTCACTAAAACTCACTTTGAAAGTGTGAAATTCTCAAATGGCATTCAAGTATGTCAATTTACAAAGGGAGAGCTCTTTATATAGAGCCAATGGGATTTTGGCCAAGTGACTCCCACATGGGCCTCGCTATGATGCCTAGGCCCAATAGTGCAAATGGAGAAGAGCATGGCCTATACATGGCCCAAAGTGAGTGTACATGGCCCAAAAGTAGCCCAAATGACCTTGCAAGGCCCAAATGAAACTTATAAGCCTAGAGAATCTAACTAAGAAGTATATTACAAGTAGAGTATGAATATATCCTCAAGAAATCTTCATTGGGCTTGGGCCCACTCAAGGAGAGGAAGGAAGATAAGGCCCGATGGATGCTCTCTTTGGTGTTTTTGGTCTTGGCCCTTGTGAGAGGACCCTTGTAAGCTTCAAGTCCTTTCTCTAGGATGGTGTGAGGGTCCTCCCTTATTGTGTCCTCATTACGATGTTATGGGGAAGTACCATATTTTCTTCCTGGCCATCCTAGTTACCTTCCCTCTCCTTTTAACGATTTTGTAATGTTCCTCATGACAATGTACACATTTTATGATACTTTTGTCTGTAAACTCATTTCTGAACAAAATACACCCGCCAACACAACACTCTATCTTCACACAACCCAACCCCAGGTTTGCCACCCTTTTCTTAGCATGATACAGATTTGATGGCAGTCGATGATTAACAGGAATGGTGGAACCCATTAGATCGACCATCCTATTAAAACAACCTCCTGAAAGATTATAATCTGCCTTTACACTTAATGCCGCTAGGGAGGCGGATAATTCAGTGTGACTCTCACACCCATCCCACAATGGAGTCTGAGCCGCCACCAACAAATCATAAAATCTCTTCACCTCCGGATTAGGATCCTTCTCTACATTATCGTCCTCATTCCCTACTTGGTTATCATGTTGTAGCATACGCCCAGTGGAGGGTCGAACATGATCCATCACTATCTGCTCCATGTTGTTGTACCCATCCCTGTTTCCTTCGACCTCATAGTAAGACTGTTAAATGGTTACGGCTGATGGCCCAGGTGGTAACTACTCACCATGGTTGTACCAACAATAGTATCTTTCCATGAACCCTTTTTGACTTAGGTGGCACATGACATCATCTGCGTATTCAAAACTCATGCATTTGCACCTTGAGCATGGACAACGAATCTTGTTAGCCACTTCAAAACTAGGTGTGTTTGCTGTAGCAAACGAAATAAACTCCAACAACCCCATCATAAACTCCTGAGTCACTCACCAACTCTGATCTAGCCGGTTGTACATCCATCGCCGATTCGCCGGAACCTCCATTCACAATGTCTAACAAGCAGAGTTGTTTTCAGTTTGATTTAAACATTATGTTATAGCACTATTGTTCATGAATCACTCTATCTCTTTGATGTTGTAAGTAGGTGGGGCCCTATCCCATTCAGGATGAATATGCAACCATCGTAACCCATTGATGTTTTTTACGGTCTATCTTGAATTGTTGATGTTCATTTGGAATTTCGACAGCATTTCGTATTAGTCCCCGAGTACATAGAGATACGTGCGGTATGAAACATAGCATGCAGACATGCACCCGAAGACAATACGAAACACAAACCAAAATTCAAAATGGACATCAACAACACAAGATAGATCCCAAACAACAATGATAGGTTACGCCCTACAGGTTACAAACTCATCCCAAACTGTCCAACCGGGACAATTCAAGATCCAACACAACACGGTATATCACTACTAAAAAAACCCTAAACAGCTACCTCAATTTAGCGACCACCGATTCTGTCGCTAAATAGCGACCGTATTAGCGACCGTTTCATATAAAAAGGGACCAAGAAAATGTTAGCGACTAATTTAGTGACCAAAAGAGGAAGCGGTCGCTACCAATTGTAAACACCGTCGCTAGTACGGTCGCTATACTTTCAGCACCTCCTTTTTTGGTTTCCCTCCATGGTTTTTTGTTGGCGCCAAACATTAGCGACGGTCGAATGCGTCGATATGTTTTGTGCTAGTGACGGAGGCCTCTTTCGTCGCTATTTTAGAAGGGGACTTAGCGACGAGGGGCTGACACCGCCACTACTATGCAGGAGATTAGTGACGGAATTAGTGGGCCGTGGCTAATATTCAGGAGCGTAGTGACGGAATTAGTGGGCCGCCGCTATTGTTCTCCATTATTTTAGTTAGGAAAGTAGCGATGGTATATCCCCCCGTCACTAGTATTTTCGGTCTTCCCTCCATTATTTTACTTTAAGAAGTGGAAGTTAGCGACGGTATTATCCGACCGTCGCTAGTGTTTTGGGGAGTAGTGACGGAAGCGGTAGTCGTCGCTATGATTTTTGGCCTTCCCTCCATTAAGTTAGCGACGGTGGCTGTTATACCGTCGTTATCAGGCCTTATTTGTGACCGTTGTAACGACAACCATTTTGGTATAGCGACGGAGGAGGTAGTGACGACGTTAGCGATGGGGTGTGACCGTCGCTAAGTATAAAACTTAATCGATCAAAACCTTCTCTATTAAACACTGTTTTCCCTCCCCTGAAGCCCTAACCCCTTTTCTCTCATCTCTGCCTCCACCATGTTCAATCTCCCCTTTTCTCTCCATCTCCACCGAACCTCCACCACCGAACCTCCACCTCCACCTCCACCGAACCTCCACCTCCACCGAACCTCCACCTCCACTGAAGCTACACCTCCCCCGCCTCCGTGATCCCCTCTCACAAAGGCTTCGTCGTCCACCTCCACCTCCACGAAGAGTTGTTGTCCTCCCTCTCAGAAAGCCTTCGTCCTCCACCTCCACCTCCACACTCTCTCTAGCCGTCGTCTCCCTTATCTGCATCGAAGGTATGCAGACTAGAACAATGTTTGATTCTGCATTCTTTGTGTATATAGTCTTGTCTTTTATTTTTCCAATAATTGTTTTAATTCTTAGCTCAATTTCTTAGTTAAGTGATAAATGGACTACTTTCCATGAAAGCATGAAGCATATCGAAATTGATTAATTTAGGCTGATTTATTGTCTATTCCTTCTTCCAGACAGCTAGCAGACATGTTTACTAAAATTCTTTACTCTGTCACTTTCACAGAAATGCTGACTAATTGGGTCTTCTTAGCGTCATGGGGTCCAATTATTTAGTTTTTTTCTAGGATGTTCTCTTGTTAGAATAACTGTCATTTGTTTTCAAACGCAGCTATATATAGGTTGAGGATTTCAGCGCTTATCCTCCACGTTTAGATGATTGATTCAATAAGAAAATGACATAACGTTTAGAAATCAAGAAGGCTGAAGTTTTACCAAAAGAGATTGAAATAGTTGATAGATGAATCATGTTCTGTCATATGTATAAAAAAAATAATTTTAATAATCATTCTATGTCTTGAATAAATTAATTTTTAATTTTTGATTGAGAAATATTCTTTTATTAAAAAAACCAAGATAGAATTATGTTTCTTTATTGTAATTTGTTGTCTATTTTGTTACTTCAAAGTTATCAAACAGGGCTGGAGTCAATTGCAGCCTATATGAACGTAGAATGTGTAATATAGGGAGCATATGGTAAGAGTTTTATGAAATCGCATCACTAAGATCAACTAACTAGTTGAGATGGTATATTAGTGTCAAAATTTTTCATGGGTGAGTGATAAAAAAGGAGTTTAATAATGCCCTTGAAAAAATGAAATCTCATCTTTCATCTTAGAAGAGGTGACTATTAAATAAAGCTAGAAGAACAACCTTAGCTTATTTGAAGTTATGTTTGATCCCAACTTATATGATGCTCACTCTATGGATCCCTACTAGGATATATGATAAAATTAATCAAAAGATATTTGAATTTATTTGGAGAACAAATGTGAATGATAAATCCTCTTTGGGCCCTATGAAATAGAAATGGGGCACCATACCAAGAAAGGATAGGGGCCTTGCGGTTAGATATGCTAGGCTTCATACACCTCTCTCATAGGCAAGATGGTTTGCTCTTTATTTGAAGATCCATCTAAGCTTTGTAATCAATTGTTGTTAGCAAAATATGTAAGACTTAGAGATAAAGCTCAATCTATAGTCTTACGGCAAAGGGCCTCATATGTATGACGATCTATTAGTTGGGCGTTGAAGGAGTTGGAGGATTGTCTCATTTATAGAGTACATGAGCGAGACACATGAATAAATATAAGATGCCTTATAATGCTTATGATAAACACTATACGAAGAGTAATTAATGCCTATGTGAATAAATATATAAGTGTGAATGGTTAAAAGTCATCTTTTTTGGACCAAGTTCTTACCCTTAGGGTTGATCTGTAGCCTTAGGGCACTAGTTCATTCCATAGAGTCAAGGATGGAATTATCTTTGACTTCTTATTAGTTATCAATGAGGGTGCTTATTGATATGGAAAATTTATCTCTCCCATATATGGATATCTCAGAGGCTAATGATAAGGTGGTCAATGTTGCTCTAGAGACTACTGTTGTGGTTTCCAAGAACATAGAGGTAAAAGCCATAGTTCCTTCCTAAATTTATTTTTTCATGTTACGATTTTCCTTCAAAGAATAGTTTTCATTTTCAGGTAATGTATTCACTTTTTCCAAGTGATATCTCATCCTTGTAGGTCAGCTTTGTATCACACTTATAATTTGTCTAGTGGATCTTGACTAAGGTATCTTATATTGGTTTTAATATCTCGACTAGACTTATACCGATTTTCCTAGAGTAATTCATGTATTGTTTATAAGTATCAAATATCAATGGCTAGTTTCTAAGCCTTTTAGAGTTGGACTTTTAGGGTTTGTAGGACCACGGGGTCTTGGTCTAAGATAAATCTTAGGATCCTTAAGGCCGTATGACCTTCTTATTGTTTAGATCAATGAGGGTCTTACAACCTTAAGGATTTTTTAATGATTAGACCAAGTAAGATTAATAAGACCTCAGGGTCTTAGTATCAATAGACCTAATCCCAAAGTTAGTTCCACCTAGAATCTTCGAAGCTAGCTCCTGATATGGGCTTTATGGTATAAATAATCATGGTGGTGAGTGTTTACGTCACCTTGACTACTTTTTCAAGTAGCCTTTCCATGATGAATATTGCATGTAATTAAATCATTGGGTAAGTGCAACGTCACCCTTGCTACTTTTCCAACTAGGTCTCTTCATATATCAATCATAGGGTAACTTTTTATTTTATTGATCATTTTTATAGGCCTTGTTAACCATCGAGCTAAAACTCAATGGCGGGAAAAAAATACTCATTTACAAAGAATGTTAAATTCAACTTTAATATCTCTACAAATCAATTGTGTTCTGTGTCCTTGTATCTTGCAACCCTTTAGAGTTTTTACCGCATATATGTCTTTCTATGTTGTCTGGGTTACCCAATATAGGCCTTCCTAATTTGCTAGTAGTTTCCAATTGTTCATATTCTTTAGCCCGATGATAGCTTTTTGCCACATAAACTTGCCTTATTCAAAGCTTCTTGGGCAGACTTTCATATTAAATTTTTATGCTACTTGTTGTTTTCTGGATACCTCCATCAATCTAGCTTTTTTTCTCTCTTTATTCATCTAGGAAGTCTAGGTTACCTAAGTACAAAGTGTCATTGTCTTTTGCGAGGGGCACTGTTGCCGCTAATAAGTTCTCGGGTTTCAGCTAGTACAATGACATACATTCCAAATATGGGTCGAAAAGAAGTTTCTCCTGTGGTATTATGTGGAATGGTACGATAGCATACACTTTTATTATTACAAAAGGGGTTTAGGAATTTAGCCGCTGAAATCTTAATTTAATTCAAGAAATCACTTGAAAATCAACTCTTAAAGCCTGACAAGCTTATTGTAACCAAAACCGATGATTACTTTAAGAAAACCTCTATTCCGTTAAGCTTCCAGCACTTTGTTCATAACCTACGTAAAGCAAAACTCAATTTCATCACCTCTCATAAACGTAAAAAATTTTAATATTTTATTTAAGTTCCAGAAAGCACACCAAATCATGAAAATATTGGTCATGTTTAAAATTTGGCTCAGATAAGCATGTGTAATACAACAGTAGTACAATAATAGTTTTAATTGAAGCATGTGTAATATATTTTTCTGGACCAAAACAGAATAATTATACATATGGTGCATTGACCTGAAACAACTTGGTCCTCTTAACTAATTAACTCATCTAAGAAGAGTCTTTATAAATTAACTCATCTAAGAAGAATCTTTACAAACAACCTTTAGAATGTTTAATAATGCAAATGTAGTCTCTGTTGCGTCCCTCATGGACTCATTCTCACGTGGATCCCAAGTGTCTAGATCACTAAGAAGTCCTTGCTGTGTAATCTATAATTTGCTTTACGTGTCTCTCTTTGTTTAGTTTCCTTACTACTTGTAACTGTCTAACGACTTCTTGGTTTGTCATGCAGAGTAACACATATCACGCGTGGTCTCTGATCGTCTCTCTTCACCTCCGTATTCATCGCCGACTTTTTTCCCTAGGTAATCCCCTAACGCTGACTTTCTCAATATATGTATGCATGTCAATTGTTGTTTGTTAGTAGAGAGTAAAGCTCATTAGGAACTAGTTTTGATGTGTTTATAATGTGTTTTATGCATGTGTAATGTTGTTTGTTAGTGGAGAGCAGAGCTCATTAGGCATTGGTTTTGTGTGCTGATAACATGATGTTTTATGTGTAATGTTATGTGTTAGTGGAGAGCAGAGCTCATTAGGCATTTGTTTTGTGTGCTGATAACATGATTCTTTATGCATGTGTAATGTTGTTTGTTAGTGGAGAGCAGAGCTCATTAGGCATTGGTTTTATGTACTGATAACCTTGGAGATGGTGTTCATAACTCTGAATATCATATACAATACGTATGGTATGTATATTTATCTATACTAGAAAGTTTTCTGTATGTAACAGGTTGTTCATAAATTTGGGAAATGTCTAGTTTACAGGGGAGACTCTGCCAAAATTTTGACAGGCTCCCTTTCTTAGGGAACTTAAAAAATGAAACTCATGATTTAATAATGTAGAGTTTAGTCGTGTGTGTATCCATTAGATTCCCGTTCAAGTTTCAAAACAACCGGCTGATGTACCGTGTTGTGTTGGATCTTGAATTGTCCTAGTTGGACAGTTTGGTATGAATTTGTAACCAGTAGGGCGTAACCCATCAATGTTGTATATAGTCTATCTTAAGACGTTGAATGTTCATATGAAATTTCAGGAGTCTCCCTAGATTGTCTGTTGTTATACTCCTGATATAATTATTGTCATTACAGCTTTGTTGATAGTAGTCACACTACCAAAGCGATTACTAAGGTATTAAAGGCCTAGTGGGATGGTCCATATATATCTTGGACAAATGCTGGGAAGGTTGTCCAAGATAGGTGGTTTGACACCTTCTCGGTAAGTTCCTAGCTCATTTGTTGTGATTTGATTTGTAAAATAGACCTCTTATTAATTTTGATTTCTCATTTCATTTTACAGGGTGATTACCAGTGGGCAGAGGGTATGATTGATGAGATTAGGAAGGTCCTTGCCACAAAGACCTCCAAAATCATTAAGAGTACCCTTTGGAAGGTGAGGGACAAGGGTGAGCGCCCTCGTTGGATCCCAGAGGACCATTGGGACGGGATGGTCCAGAAGTGGGGCGGTGTCCCGTTCCAGCAGGCGAGTGCTCGGAACAGGGTAAACAGAGCCGCCGATGCTGCAGCCTCAGTTTACACTGGGGTAAGCATTTCAACCCTCAAGCACAAGAAAAGATTTGTAAGTATATTTATGTTAAAAATTTCTATTATGATTCGTCTGACATGTTTACAAATAATAATCTCAATGTTTTTTGTCCACCACAGGAGCTGAGGGAGCACCGGGAGCCTTCTTTGTTTGAGGTCATACAAATGACCAAGAAGAACAAAGCCGGTGCATGGGTAAACCAGAAGACTATGGATCTAGCGGTATTTACTTTTAACTGACACATGCTTATAATTTACAAATCAGCTTACTAATCCTATCATTGTTTTTGAATTTACAAGAGGCGTATCAGGCCAGGAGGGCCGAGAAGGAGGCGGACCTGGTGGCTTCCACTCCTGAAGGGGAGGTTCCTCCCACCCTATCTTGTTCTGACGACAACGCCATCTATATAGAGGCTGTTGGCGGTGTGAACAAGAAAGGGAGGGTATTTGGATTGGGTGGCGTCGGCACGCAGCTGGCGAAAAAGGGGAAGACCCCTTCCTCTTCCTCTGGTCTTCTGACTGAGGTCGTTCAGGTAATTCAAAACCTGAACGATGAGCTACAGGAGGAGCGATGTCAGAGGCAGCTGTTGGAGGAGCGGGCCGAGGTGGACCGACGGCGGGCCGAGGAGCAGCACGCCGAGACTCGTCGGCAACTTGCTCAGCAGCAGGAGCTACTGATGCAGTTGATGGCGAGGCTACCTCCCCCCACTTCCCAGGCGCCCCCACCACCACCCCAGGATCCCCCACCACCATGATTGTATTTTTATTATTTATACATATTGTATATTTGATTTATAGTTTTTATATTATATTTCATTCAGTATTTATTTTGTCATTCTTCATTTATTATGTCAATATTTATTCGTAATTAAATTCAAATAAAAAAGCCTTATTGTAATTATCATTAATAATTCAACCTATTTGATAAATAAATTTTATCCATTATTCTGTTTTTAATAATAATTTAATATTTTAAAAAAAAATTCAAATTTAATTATAAAATTTTATCAGCCAATACAAAATATAAAATATTAATCTATATTTTTAAAGTTAAATTAACAAAACCTATAAATATTTAACCAATTTTTTAAAAATTAGCGACGGATAAATATGGTCGCGGATTGGCCATAAACAGCGACGTATATTAGTAGTCGTTGTATGGCTACCCACAGCGACGGAGGTATACGGTCGCTGGTAGGCAAAAAGTAGCGACGGATCTTGTGGTCGCTATATGACTAACTATAGCGACGGAAGTGTATGGTCGCTGGTTGGCAACAATTAGCGACGGATGATGTGGTCGCTATATGACTAACCATAACGACGGCATACTGTGGTCGCTACTAGCGACGGCGTTGTGAGGTCGCTGTATGGCCACAGTAAGCGACGGCTGAAGTCAGTGAAGCAGAGACCATTTTAGCAACGGTATCATGCCGTCGACACTGTAGTGACGACGTTTCTATGGTCGCTGATCTATTTTCGATGAAGGTTTTAGCAACGGGTGTTTTCCCGTCTAAAATGTCGTCGCTAAGTGTTGTAGCGACGGCCTGGACATGGATTAGCGACCAATTTATTCCGTCGCTAACAGGTTTTTTTTAGTAGTGTGTCAGTCAGTTGTCTGGAATCTTGAACGAAAAGCTAGTGGGTACAGACACGACTAAATCCTACATTGTTAAACTTTAGTTTATTTTTTAAGTACCCTAAAATAAGGAGCCCACTAAAATTTCGGCAGAGTCTCCCCTGTAAACTAGACATTTCCAAATTTTTTACAATGCTCTGTTACACATAAGATTTTCCAGTACAATTCAATATATGTGCTATGCATTGTGTATCAAATTCAGGGAGGTAATCACCATAACCTAGTGAGCTCTGCTCTCCACTAATAAACAATAATACACTTGCATTTTAAACATCATGTTACCAGCATAAAAAACTAATGCCTAATGAGCTCTGCTCCCCACTAACAAATAACATACACATGCACAGTTTTAACACATGTTATCAACACATATACGCAATGCCTAATGAGCTCTGCTCTCCACTAACAAATAACAATCAATATGTATACACAACCATCATAGGTTACAGATCACTTCCAAATTAGCATAAGAGGATTACCTGGAAAAGTGACATAACTATAGAGAGCAAGCTAAAGACACACGAACAGAGACCACACGGCGTGTAGATCTGCATCAAAAACCAAAAAAAGGTTGACAAGTTATAAATTTCTTATTTTGAAAAGCAAAATTGAAAAGGCAACTTATCATATCTTGGCCTAGATCAATTTTGTTACATCAATTGCAGAAATAGACAAGTCCACATAAAGGTGTATTATTTATTATACTATATTTTATATTATATTAGCATGATAAAAACTTTACATTTTTTAATCTTTTAATATGTTACACAAGTTAAATAAATCCATAATATAAATAGTATAGCAAGAGATTAATTAGAATTATGGTCTTCAAGGATTGATTAGACTTTCCCCACTAAATAAGATTCATTCAAAACCTCTTTTTTGAAAAGGAAACTATTGTGCTTATGTCTTAACTTTAATGAGATCTTCCTCTGCATCTCATGTTCGGCTCTTACAGGAGCCTCTTTCATTCCTTCAAAATTTAATTTTTAATAATGTTAGTGGCTCATTTTAGTGAGGTATTAACTTTCCTTTTTTTTGTCTTTTATTTTCTTTGTTCACCAAAAAAATATAATACTAAATTAAAACTTTTTAAACATACATCTATCAAATAAATTGAATCTATTACTTTGCCTTAGAGATAAATAGATATCCCCTACAAGATACGTATCATTCATTTAATTCCTATTTAATATAAGTCTAAAAGATGTTTAGTCCAATATCTTTGCAAAACAATTGAGCTAGTGGTCCATATATTTAAACATTTCCTAGGGCCAACTTTTATATGCCAATTACGGGATGCACTATCCCCTACACCATATTAAACGCTTAACACTGCCTCTAACACAACTTTAGATCAATGTCCTTTAAGAGCCTTACATGTTGCAATCTCTACAACACTATAACACTACTAAGAAAGAATAGAGGAAAAAGGTTTTTGACTGTATCCACCATCTTTTCTTTGTTGACTCATATCTTCTTTTTATAGAAAAACTAATAGCTTTTAATGCTAGAAAATAATGAGCATTAACCAAAACTTAATGTCGTAATGGTCAAGACTTAACTCCTTAAAAAGAAATGATGTACCATTAAAGATCAACGAAAAAATAGATTAGTTACATCTATGTTATCTTTGGCCTGACTCTTTTTTTCTTTCCTTTCTATTATTGTATAAGTACGGCTTTGAGACCCCCTTTATAATTTAAGTGACACCTTATTGAGTGACACTTTGGGTAGGAACATAATGTGTAGCAAAGGATGCAATAAGAAGGGAGGCAGAAGCAGACACCAAAATGATGTGACCAAGCTGAAGACAAGAAATTAGGATGGTTGGTCAAAATAATGGAAGGCACACAAGCAGAGGTAGGAAGGATGGCACTAGAGGGATCATAGAAGGATGGATGAGACTTGGATATGCGCCCAGCACGATTCCAAAAATTATGATCATCAACTAGAAGTCTAGAAGGATAAGCAGAAGATGTACTAAATTGTTGATCATGTTCCCAATAATAGTAAGACCATAATAATCCTCTTGAGTGACAATCTGGAGAGGGGTCTGCATGAAGTACCTTCAGAATATCATTAGGAAGACATTTTGGAGTCTGCATGTACTATTCTGGAGCAGAGGGAGTGATAGGCTCCCGTAGGCGCACGGGTATCGAAGTAATAAAATTATCGTTCCCACAAGGATCGTTCCCAATTATCAGTTTTAACAGCGATTCGATTATCTAGAGAAATTCATTCGATTTAATGAGAACTTAAAAAGAAAAACATGAGAATTAAATTACTAATTAAAAACTAAGAGTATTATCAGAGAGAAAATTCAATTGCTTTTGAAAGATCAATTAAGGAAACCTCTCAGGAGTTCAGGGGGTTTATATGTGAGCACCAAACCCAATTGCAATTCATCTTTTTTAATTATACCATTTCATTTCTAAGGTGAGTTTCCCTAATCCAATTAATAACTTTCTCTTGAAATCTTATTATTATACTTAATCGCCAAAGAACAACATTCTATTTGCTAATTGAGTCAGCTACGTTTTGTGAAAACCTGATTAGTTCCTCATATAGTTTCGCTTACTCTTGCAATGCAAACCATAGGTTCAATTTCATGCTTTTCAAATCACATGCAAATCTTTCGATTATCCATCTAATTTATTAACATTTATTCTTATTTCTAAGACTAGTAGAAGCATTAAGAATCCATGAAATTGAATAGAAAAAGAAACTGAATAATTGAAAGATGAAGAACTAATCAAGTCTGATACATGTACATACTACCCCTTAATCCCAAAAATTAATGTTTAGTGTGCCATAGAAGCAAGGATTACAAAGACAATATTCAATAAAGCAAACCCTAACATACAAAGAAATTAAGTATGAAACTAAGAATCGGAAAATAGAAGAAAAGCTTTCACTATGTCTTCCAAATCTTTTACCAAACTCCGCCAAGTCAATGTTCTTTGATGTTAATCCTTTGCTCCTTTAATTTTCTTCACCAAAATCTCTCCAAAACACTTTTCCTTTTATGTCTCTCTCCCTAGACCCCTTTTCTATGCTTTTTTTCTTTTTATATCTTAGAAATCGCTCCAAAAACACAGGGAAATGCCGAACGTGCGAAACCCACTGGTAGTGGGAAAAACCCACGGCCAGTGGATCGTAACAGGGGACCCAAAAACTTGATTTTCCACCTCCAGGCAATGAGATCCACGGCCAGTGGGAAAAACCCATTGGCAGTGAATTTTCCACCAGTGAAGAACACGGCCAGTGGGAAAACCCACTGGCAGTGGATTTTTTTATGCCCAGTTTCCCACTCTAGTGAGGTCCACGGCCAGTAGGAAAAACCCATTGGCAGTGGATTTCTCTGAACTTTGTGAAAATTATTCTTTGATAGCGCTTTGAGGCCCCGAAGTGAGGGTCTTGGTGTATCCTTTTTCAATCTTGCATTTCAAGGGTCATATTGCTTCATTTTTGAACTTTAAATGGCTTGAACTCTTCTTCATTCATCCAATACTTCATCAAATGCCTCATTTTACCAAGTTTATGGATCTAAAATAGAGTTATTCCTTTAAAACTGAGACACCCAAGTAACATTTGTGGAATGAAAGGAAACAATTGAAATTAAGGGGAAAACTAACACAAGTAACTAGAAAACTCAAACAAAACACTATTGGAATTAATGCAAGCTAGACACCTATCAGGGAGCAGAAATCCAAACTTTTACTTTTAGCTTGTTAGTTATTATCCGCTGGTTCTTGGGTATGATCATGTCTGGATATACCAAAATATGAGCCTTAAGATTGGAAAGCATCTACATCTAGGGCTTGGTTGGAAGCTTATGGTCTCTGAGATGTTGGCGATGCTCTTACTATATGCGGAGAGCTTGAGTGTAGGCTTGAAAGTCTGGTCTGTAGAGGTGAGGGTTGGCTAGGAGTTCCTTAGGGTAAATGAGAGGGTGGAACCTGTCCCAAGGGAAAATTTTGACACCACTTCCAAAGAAGAAGGTCTGCTTATATATCTTGAGTTCACCTGGGGCATGGTATGGAAATGGACAACCAAGGAGTTGAGGGAGAAGGGTGCAAGTTTTCTTTTCAGCTAATGGGATAGCTAGAGGTTGGTAAAATTCTATATTGGGTGAAAATATGGTTTCAGGGTAAGTGGTCTGGGTACAGAGGGAATAGGTATGGTAGGTTTAAAGGCAATTTGAGAGTTGGTGGTAGCCTTCTTGGGTTTGGATTTTGGTTTGGGTGTAGTTGGTTTAGATTTAAGTGATTTGGGAGGTGTAGATGGCTTGGGTACAGACGGTTGAGGTTGAGAGGGTTCAAATAGGGTAACAATAGGTTGAGGTTCTGATAAATGCCTAAATTATGTATATTTCGTAACCAAATAAGCATAATTTTGATAAGAAAGTAATATGTCTAGATTATTTATTAGGTATTAATTAATAAAATTGAAATCCAGATAATTTTGTTGAGATTGATATAGATATGCATCTCTTATCCTAAGTTTTTATGTAATTATAGATGAAAAGGATGAGGAAGATAAGAAGGAAGAAGTCTATGAAGAAATTCCCTATTTAAAGCTGAGAAAAGCCCAAGATTCAACTGACTCGCTTGAGCGAGCTTGAAATCTGCTTGAGCAGACAACAATATAGCTTAAGCAAACAAGAGGCAGTAAAGAATTGAAGTACTAGGTGTAGAATTTTCTTGATCGATCTTGCAACCTCTTGAGCAAAACTCATCAAAAAGCATTAAGGAGAAATTCTCTTGAGCGAGAAACTTTTGCTCAAGCAAAAATCAGGCAGAAGCAAATTCAAAAGAAATCGCTTGAGCGAGCAATCCTTTGGCTTAGGCGAATTCAAAACAGAGGAAACATGTATAAAGTGAACTCACTTGAGTGAACTACTCACCCAAGCGAGTTAAGGGAAAACAATGGATGCAGAAGGTTTCTTCAAGCTGAAGGATTCTCATTCGCTTAAGCAAGTTTAAACTCGTTTGAGCGAATTGATTGGGTATAAAGAGGAAACTTAGGAAATTTTGAAGAAAGACATCACAAATTATAGATTGCACAATAAGTTATAAATATTAATAATTAAGATAATAAAAGTGAGGGTAACTTTTTCATTTTTTTTAAAACATGAACAGGAATAAAGAACACCACAATTATATTTTTAAATGACTAACTGATAAGTCTTTAAAAGACTTAATTAATGCATCTATAATTGAACTCAATTCATCAAATATTGTTAAGTTTAATATTAATTATGTAATGATTTAGTTTTAATTCTTGTTTTAGTCATTTAATTAAATTATGATTGAATTGTGCAAGAAAATGGTTAAAGAGATAAGCATATGAGTAATTATGATTTCCACTAACCTAGCGTACCTACATTAGAAAGCCAGCATTCCTACGCTAGGAATTTATTTATGTGTGTTTTGCAGGATCTAGGTGCAGTGGTACCAGTGTATCTATGCTGGCCAATCAGCGTACCTACGCTCTCATAAGCAGAACCTGAAAAGAGAAGAAAATTCAAGTCAGAGAGTTAGTGTACATACACTGGACGCTCAGCGTAAGTACGCGTGGAAACAAAATGCATTTTATCTAAGTCAGAAGCTCAACATATGTACATTGGATGAGCGTACTGATGTGCGGAAGCATCTGATGCTATTTTATTCAAGTCAGTGGCTTAGCGTACGTACGTGCATGTCATACGCACGTCAAGCACCCAGTTTTTGTTCAAGCAGAAGGCCAACATTGATACGCTGGGGATTGGGCGTTCCTACGCGCATGTTTTAGAGACCTGATTTGCTATTTTTAAGTTAGTTTTTCAGTTTTATTATCTTTAGTTATTTGCTTGTAAGCCCTTATGGGGTAATTCCAGGATTTAGGGTAGTTAGTTAGATAGTTCAAGGCAAGAAACCTATATATTTGTAATCTTAATGTAATTTAACATAGAAGCAATAATACATCATTCATTTTCTGTTTTCAACTTCTCTCTAAACATTTTCTCTCACTAAATTCTCTCTTCTATGGCTCTCTACATTCCACTTGCTGATTCCACATCCATGGGTTTCTAAACCCCTAGGGTTGGGATTGCTAAGGCTTACAATGAATTCTTGAAGGTTCATTGAGGAATTCAACTTCTGAATCATGAGGAGAACAAGCTGAGGAGTGGAGTTCCATTGCTGAATTGACAAATTCAGATCCAATGAAGAACCTCACCAATAAGGAATCATGGTTGAGGCTTAGGTAACTTCTAGCTTCCTAACTAATTCAGGCCTATTAATTAGGTGAATAGTTAGGGTTCAACCCCTAATTTTCGCATTAGGTTTCTTTGTTATTGAACACCTAAGGGATTAGGGTTTAATGCTTAGGAATTAGTGTTAATCACCTAAGGAATTAGGGATTAACTATCTGTGAATTGTCCTCTTGAGTCTGAAGCTTGATTAAACCTTAATTGCATGTTTCTTGATGAAATTGTAAGCTGAAGTAATCCTAACCTCTCTTCCATTAAGTTCACTTCACCTTTCATATTGTTACTGAAAATACAAAAACATAGAAAGCATCAAAACAACAAAAACAGAATGAATATTATATTGCATTGTGTTGGTTCATCTTGTACTAGTCCAAGATTGAGGTAATTACCATAATCCCTATGGGAACGATCAAATATATTACAAATTTAACGAGAAATATGCATCAAGCTAATGGCTCAGGATTTTCGCACTAAGTTAATTGCGCCGTTGCCGGGGATTGTTGAGTAATATCAACAATCCTTGGACCGGTACTAGACTGAACCATTTTTTAGGTCTTTGTAATTTTGCTAGTTGTTAGTGAATTTTGTTGTAGGAGTAGATTTTGTTAAGTGTTGGTATTATGTTGAGTGTTTGCTGTTAGTTGTGTTTGGCTATTTTAGTGGTAGCACTAACCATTACAGTAGCCTTGTTTGTAGTTAGTTGTTGCATTTATGTTTTTTTCTAGTTCCTTTGGAAAGTGAAAAGTTACAGGTGGTGGATCTTGATGACACCTTAGCATAGTTTCTTCAATATTCACAAACATTATGCATGAACCATATAGAAGAGGTACAACCAATTGAGGAGGAGCCATCAAAATTAGAAAGAATTCTGATTCAATTTATAAAAGTCACTCAAACTGGCCTCCAAAATTTTGATAATTCAATCATGAATATTCAGAAGCAAGTGGATTTTATTGCAAAGCAATTGGCCGAAGAGCAAAGAAATACAGTGGTTGTACGAAGAGAAGACCAATATGAAGAGCTATGGGATGATGATGTTGGTCTAGTTGAGGGAACTAAGTTTGGGGAAGAAGAAAACCAGCTAGAAAACATTAGGATGGATGAACCTGAACTTGAAGTTAATGTAGAAACAAAAGAAGAAAAAGAAAATAGGAAAGTTCAGGGTTATTTGATGAAAAAAGAGTCAATTGAAGAATGTGAAAAAGAAAGTGATAAGAATTATACTTCAGAGTTGGAAGATGATAGTATATCTAGTGAAGCATTCTTCGAATGAAGAAGATTGGTCTGAAGAAGAACAAGAGCAGGAGCTGTCATTAGGTAATTACTTTGATGAGGAAAGTGTTGAAGTAGTACAAAGTGAAGAAATGACAACAAAAGTGATTGAGGAAGTTGAGTCTCAATTATATACTATTGTTGAGCAAGAAGTGATAGAAGAGGTAGAGGTCTCAGCTGAGATGGAAACTACATCTTGGCAACACAATAATGATACTAAAATTTTGTTGGAGCCAAGTGTGAATGCAAAGAAAGAAGTAGAGGTTCATGCACAAGAAGAGTTCACATGTTTAGATGTTGAAAATATAAAAGAAGAAAAAACTCAGCCATGTCATGAGGAGCGTTTGCTAGTGGTGACTAGTGCAGCTATGGAAATCACAAGGAAACATAAATTCTCAAGTCAAGAAGAACATTTCTTGTGGCACAAAAAGAGGGACATTAACATAAAACAGAAAAAGAAAAAGAGTGAAAAAAAGAAAAAGAAGAAAAAGCAGAAAGTTTGGAAAAAGAAAGATTGGAGGAAAGTTGTGTTAAGCATTAGCCTCAAATATATCAAGGAGAAACAAGGAGTAAAAAGACCAAGAGTGTATGGTCATAAGCAATGGGATCCTGGAGGATGAGCCTATGTTTGTTTTTCTTGTACATAAATAAAGTAGTGAGAGAAGTTTTCAAAAAAAGGAGAAAAATAGAGTAAAAAAAAAGAGAAAGAAGAAAAAGAAGAGAAAAAAACAAAAGAGAATTTTCAGGATTACACAATGGATGCTCCCAAGAAGCGTTCTTACGCTCACCTTATTCCTTGAATAATGAACCACCGAAGTATACACTTCTATACCATCTCTTTTTCTCCATGTAGGTAGTTTCTATTCATGCATCTTAATTCCTTTACTTGAAAAAAAAAATATTTCAATTTTGTGTTTTGTAGTCATACCATTGTACAACATCCATTTTTTATTTTGTGTTTCATGTTGTTTCTTTGTACTTTCAATTTCCTTATAAATACTAAAAAAATAAAAAGAAAACTAAAAGGGAGAAAGAAGAAAAGACTGAAAAAGCTTAAAAAATATGTGAATAAGGTTTGAGCATACATATGTTGGATTTCAACGTACATATGCGCATCAGTAAAAGAATAAGAGTTTTGGACCAGAGTGTAAGTGTACATACGCTCACTCTTAGCGTACCTACGTGTGGGTCCAGTAGGCAAAATAAGTATGAGTGTACATACGCCTAGTTGGGAGTAGCTACGCGCAAGAGCCAATTTTGGAAAATAATAAGGCTGAATGCTGGCGTACATACGCCAGGACCCCAGCGTACCTACGCGTGTTGGGTCTGTTGCTTCAATATTGGAAATAAATCCAGTGTATATATGCTGATGCTCAGCGTTCCTACGCTGAGGTTCTGTAACTAAGTAATAAAAGGGAACTTGAAAACCAGAGAGTGGGCGTACATATGCCCAGGGTCAGCATACATACGCGTGGCCCAGACTTTACCACCTTATGCAATAGAATATGGGCGTACATATGCCCAGGGTCAGCTACATACGCTGGACCTAGGAATAACTAATTGATGCAACTAGAATGTGAGCGTACATAGGCTGGGAGCTGGGCGTATATACGCGTGTCACAATGTATGCCATGCGCTTAAGTGAGATCTAGCACGCTTGTAGCGCGGTTCAGAATTAGGATTACCTGTAAGTCTTAATTTGAGCGTACCTACGCTCACATTTCAACGTATCTACGCGCAAACCATATTTTATTACCTAATCCAAACAGAATGCCAGCGTTTATACACTTGAGCCTGAGCGCTTGTACGAGCATCAGAAAGGGAAAATTTGTTGCAACCAGAAGCTGAGCGTCTTTACGCTGATTACCAGCGTACCTACGCATGGTCTAGGCAGTATAAATACCTCTTTTATTTCCTCCCAGTGTACGAACCGTGGATTACGTGGGAAACTTGACTATTGAAGAGGAAAGGGCACAATTCTTGGGTTCTCTTAAGAGGTAACACCTTTTCCTTCCATAATTTTAGTTTTTTACTGAATCTATGGCATTCCACCGTTTCAATTTCAAAATTTAAGCATCCATCATGTTTATTCATCTTACACTTTCATTTTTCTATGGTTTTGTTTGTCATGCATTGCACCCCTTTAGGCAGTATAAATACTTTGATTTTCATTCATCATGTCCACAAGATCATAAAGGATTATTAGGAAACCAAAAAAAAAGTTATTGAAATAGAGAGTTCTAAGACTTTATTGTGAACAATGTATCTATTTTCAGTTGTAATGAAACTAATTTTCTTTCTTCTTGTTTAATTTTATTTTGTTCTTCTAATTGTATTACTTACTGATTGTAATCATTTTCTTACCAAATCCGTGCCATAAAGGTAAAAAGGGAAGTAATCTATACTCTGATCTTATTCACTTATGAAATATGTTAATTATGTTTAAGTTAGAATTCATCTCAATAATTTAAAGTATGTTAATTCTCAGGTATCAACTGGATTAATTAATTGATTGACATTACTTGAGTCATGATCCCTATCCATTATTGTTTTTCATCATTAATTATTTGTTTATTCATCATGCTAGTTAGCAATCTAAATTTATAATCTTGCATTAAGTTTGGGGACATGATTGGCTGATTACCTATAATTTATTAGCTTTTGAGCCTTTATTTTATTTTCTGAGTGTGCCTGCATTTTTTTGTTGGTAAGACAGAATTCGCTTCAGTGCTTGCTAAATGATTATATGTTTGCCAATTGGAAATGATGAAGGCCTTCTTTATAAATTAACCAGAGCCAAAATTAGCCATCCTTAGGATTATTAATTATCCTTTGACTTAATACTTATGTTTGAGCCTGAGACCTTTTCATTCTGATTAAGTCCTAATTTTACAAGCCAATTTATCTAAGAAAAACCAAGTGAATTATCCCTGGATGTACCACTGATGGATTGCTAAGTCTTATCTTATTGCTAGGGACTAGCAAGTTCTAATTTTGGGGATGAAGATTATGCCTAACAGCAATTAAAGGACACACTCTGACCTTAATTATTGATGGGAATTTTGAGATATGAAAAAAGAAACAGTAAAAGCAAAAGAAAAGTGAAAATCAGAAAGAAGAAGGTGCAAAGCACCACAACAAAAAAAATGGTATTGAAAAAAATATATATAAAAGAAAGAAAGAAAAAGAAAGAAAGAATCCAAAGGACTGAAAAAGAAGAAGGTGCAAAGCACTACAGTTGGTGAGTTATCCTTCATCTGAAAAAATAATAATGAAAGTAAAAGAGCTAGTTAGTAGAGGCATTTAAGTTAAGATTAAGGCAAGGCATCAGTGGGCATATCTTTTAACCCAACACTGACTAGAAAAACAAAAATGGAGCCTATAGCCTAACCCTACTACAAGGTTAAAAAGCCCTTGCTGATCTAATTGTGTTAGCATATATTTCATGATGTTTAGAACTGTTGTAAGCCTATGTTGATCTAACAATTATGCAGGTGATGAGTGCATTTAATTAACCCTATACACTGAGGGAAGAGTGAAACACTGATCCATGTGAGGAAGCTTCACCAATTTATTCCCAAAGGAAAGTGTGAGTAATTATATTTTTAGAAGTTGTAGAAACAAAGCATGAAGGGTATGCAATAATTATGGCATGAATTAAGTTAAGGGAAGGTTGATTGTCTTAAGTAATTGCTGTTGATTAATTAATCTAAGTTCTTGCTTGGGGACAAGCAAGCTTTAAGTTTGGGGATGTGATAAGTCTTGAAAAGACTTAATTAATGCATCTATAATTTAACTCAATTCATCAAATATTGTTAAGTTTAATATTAATTATGTAATGATTTTGTTTTAATTCTTGTTTTAGTCATTTAATTAAATTATGATTAAATTGTGTAAGAAAATGGTTAAAAAGATAAGCATGAGTAATTATGATATCCACTAACCTAGCGTACCTACATTAGAAAGCCAGCATTCCTATGCTAGGCATTTATTTATGTGTGTTTTGCAGGATCTAGGTGCAGTGATACCAATGTATCTACGTTGGCCCATCAGTGTACCTACGCTCTCATAAGCAGAACTTGAAAAGAGAAGAAAATTAAAGTCAGAGAGTTAGCGTACATACGTTGGACGCTCAGCGTAAGTATGCGTGGAAACAGAATGCATTTTATCTAAGTCAGAAGCTCAACGTAAATACGCTGGATGTGCGTACTGACGCACGGAAGCATCTGATGCTATTTTATTCAAGTCAGTGGCTCAGTGTACATACGTGCATTTTATACGCACGTCAAGCACCCAGTTTTGTTCAAGCAGAAGGCCAGCGTTGATACGCTGGGGATTGGGCATTCCTACGCGCATGTTTTAGAGACTTGATTTGCTGTTTTTAAGTTAGTTTTTCAGTTTTATTATCTTTAGTTATTTTCTTGTAAGCGCTTATGGGGTAATTGTAACATCCCGATTTAAAAATTAATTACCGAGCAAAATTAAGCCATTAAAATAATAATTGCAAAATGGAAAATTACTTGTTAATTATAATTAACTTAATTAATTTAACTTAAGAAAATAATGGCTGATTAATTGTGATTAATTGTTAATAGCTGGCTACTTGTGATTGGTGTGTGACGTGAGTGGACCGCCGTTCACGAACTCCCACCCCACTCTTCTTCTCTTCGTACGTATATACATATGTCCAGAGCCACTATTGTTATTCATTTCCCTTCAGACTTCCTATTCCGCTACTTCTCTTCTCTTTGTTCTCTCTTCTCTTCTTCTTCTCCCCTGTTCTCCGTTCTCTGTTTCTGGAAACCCACGACGACGGTACTGTAGAAGATTCAGAGTTTCCTTCTGTTGGTGAAGGACGATCATCGAAGCGGAGGAAGAACAGTTCCCTGTTCCCGAGCCGATTGCAGAGTACAACTGTGTTCGAAGGGAGACTGAACGAGTGGGAGTACTGGACTAAACAACGAGGCTGAGGACCAACGTCAAACAGGGGAACCTCTCGAAGTCTCTTAGTTGGTAGGGGGTATCTTATATCTTAAATGCATGGGTTATGGACGGGTTCCGGGTGTTAATGACTTGTTGATTCTGTGTTTGATACTGTGTTGTGGTTGCATGAAGAATGTATGATACCCGGGTACATGATGATTAGGTGTTGAGTGATGCATGTCTAGTTCCGTCCGTGAAATGCATGTTAATGGTCTTGAGAATGTCGAATGTTTGCATGAAAAGAATGTGTTGGAGTGTTGTTGATGATCGCCATGTGATTTATATGGCATGCAAGTTGCCATGAGTATTAAATCCTTACTGCATGTGAGAAATGTTGTTTCTGCGAGTCTGATGATGTTTTATACCGATTGCATGTGATGCATGTACTGTTAAATGAAAGATTGTATATATATGAACTCTGTGTTTGTGTGATCAATCCGCGTGTGGCGCATGGGATGCGTTAATGCTGGGAGCATGTAGTGTGGGACACTGATAAGTGCTTTATAATACAATAAATTAGGTCTAAATTGCTTAGGATTTTAGTCATTATCCACTGTATTTCCTTTATTTATTGCGATTTTTGCTTTCTTTCCACTCTAGTCTACTTAGGTATGTTATTTTGCAGGAATTAAGGTAATAAAGGGTCAAAAACAAGAGAAAAACGACCATAAAATGATAAAGAAACAAGAAGAACAAGCCCAAAGTGGAAAGAATTCTCTTTTTAAAGCTGAAATCCGACTCAGAAAGTAGAAATCCGACTCAGAGCACTGAAATCTGACTCAAAATGGCCAAATCCGAGTGGGATAACTCAATAATGACCAAATCCGAGTGGAAAGACTCAGAGTAGAGCATTGCCGAGTGGAATACTGCACAGTTAGAGAAAATCAGAGTGGGAATTTGCTGATTGAAGTAAATCCGAGTGAAGAATGCTGACTGAAGCAGGTCTGACCAAAGAACAAGTGATTCTCTATGCAAAAAGCTGATTCTGAGTGAATTGATTCCAAGCAGAAGGAATGCCATTGAATGAATAAGTGTTGAATAAGAAGGTGAATCCGAGTGGTTTCATTCGGAGATGGCATTGTCAAGCAGAACAAAGCATTTCCGAGTAATGTCTTAATCGGACAAGGAAAAATCTGACCAGAAATGAATCACACTCGGGCAGACTCTCAAGTTTCACACTGAGCCCGAGTGAGAAGTCTCCAAGGAAAGGCCATTCCGAGTGAGTTGGGTCAGAAAGATGCATTTCCGAGCAAAGCAAGGCTCAGACATAAGAAGAAATTCAATCAGTCAAATTCCAACCCTTCAAGTGCAAGTTTCTGAGTAAAAGTGGAGGCCATTCCGAGTGAGAAACTTCCGAGTGAATTCCAAAGCAAAATCCGAGCAAAGTTTTAACCGAGTGGTTCAGATTCAGAGACAGCCGAGTGAAAATGTTTGGGAACCGATTGAATAAATTTTGATCCTAAGTGAGTCTTCAATCAGTTCCGAATGAACTCCATGAACCTGAGCCGAGTGAATGGTTTCAGTCGGATCCGAGTCCCTCTTCAGTCAATTCCGAGCAACACAAGCAAATCCGAGCAAGGTTTCTCCGAGTGAAACAGTGAAAAAGAGAGCCTCTCGCTTGAGCGAACCTTTATCCGCTTGAGCGAGACAGTTTCCTTCAACAAACGCTTAAGCGAGAAACTCTCGCTCAAGCGAAACCGACCGGGTTTCTTAAATACCGACCCTTCATCTCAACACCGAGTGAATATTTCACTCGGTTTTATGTACGAACAGTACCATTTTCACTCGGTTTTTAGCACAAAAGTCACCCTTTCACTCAGATTTTGCAGAAAAGAGAAAACCGACCTACACTCCACAACTCCAAACAACGTATCACTCTACACCGTCCTCCTCTCCACACAACACCGCCCAGACTCCTCTCCAACCAACACCGCCCAGACTCCTCTCCAACCAACACCGCCCAACCGTCCTCACTTCTCAACACCGTCTCATTACCTCTTCTATCCGCTGTCCCTTTTCTCCTTTCCATCATCCACACCGCCCAGACTCCTCTCCTACCAACACCGGCTCCATCCACCACATCGTCCAGCAACTCCACTGTCCCTCATACCACCATACCTGCCACATGTAAACCAACAACGCCCAGCAACCAATACTGAACAGCAAGCTTTCATTCGGTCTTGTGGAATTCCAGCACCTTTCCACTCAAAATTTGACCAAATGAATAAATCCAAGCACCGAATTATTGGAAATATTAAAATATGCAAATTGGAAACAAGTTGGCACAGCTGGAATTCACATGCACCAAAAGTTTCTCCCACTTGCAAATTTTAACACGTTTCCTTAGCTGGATTCATTCATCCATTCGCCTATAAAAGGGAGAGCAACCAGGAGCAATCAATGATCACTTGCATCAATTACCATCAGATTCATTTTCTTTTCTTTTCTTCGTTACTTTCTCTCTTTTTCTCTTTAAGTTTTCTTCTTTTCCATTTTTCTTTCTCTGTTCGTTTCTTCTCTTTCTTTTCATTTTCTTTTCTTTCTTTTATTTTGTAAGAGTATGAGGGCTGTAAAAGTGAGAATTTAAATTTGTAATTGGTGGAGAAATTATTGCAACAAGAAATTACAGTGGTAAATTATTCTGAGCTTTTGGAGAAACCCGTAAGTCTTTATTTTTACCATGTCTTGTATGTTTTATTTTTCCATTATTTATATGAATTTAAATTATTTCATGAGTAGCTAAATTAATTATCTTGGGATAAAGGGGGTATGATAATATTTTATTTTAATGTTATTTTGACTTGGAATTAAATAAATTTCTGTTTTCCATTTAGTTCAATTATGCTTAATACTTTTAGTAATTCCTAACAAGAACCTAAATGATAAAACTGTATACTTACGGGTATATTAGTAAGTTTAGGTAATAAATAGAATCGAGAGATTTATTTTTACCGGAAAACTTTGAACTAAACCTAAGATTTTGAGATGCTTTTTGTGACCTCGGTAAAACCGTGAAAGTAATCAAAATTCTTTTGAGGAAATAAAAGGGATTTTCATAAAACGATAATGGGCCTTTCTGAGGATTAAGCAGCGCTTTCCATAGGTTAGGTACAATAATAGGATTCCGAGAGGAACATATTAATTAGCTTTTGGAAAATTCGCCTTGGAAAACTTAATTTGATTCTTATTTATGAAAAGTTAAAATTCATTAACATAAAATAGAGTCTTAATCCCCCGAAATCCCAAGATACTCTCAACTCTGATTTTTTAAGTGTCAAGTAAATCTTATTTTTGTATTCTGTGCAACTTAATTTTGTGTTTTATTTTACAAAAACCTTAAAAATCAATTGTGTGGATAATTAAATTTCAATATGCTGGTACTTTGAACACAGTCCCTGTTGAGAACGATAATCTTTTATATTACGCGACATAACCCGTGCGCTTGCGGGCCCTGTCAAGTTTTTGGCGCCGTTGCCGGGGACTGTTGTCCCTTAAATATCGGCAATATTGAAATTCGATTAGATCATACTTGTTAATATTTTTTCTGTTTGTTTTAGTTATTTATTTTTATTTTTATTTATATTTTCAAAGATCACACTTGATCTTTGTTATGGAATTCTTAACAGGTGCTACTGACTTTTATTGTTGTATTGTGGTGATTCAGGACATGCTGCTACAAATTGCTATTTTGCAATATCCTTAAACCACCATGAACAAGAATTTCATCAGTTGGATGCTATTGGGAACTATAACCATAGCAGTGATTTTAGAAGCTTAACAGTATTCCAAAACTATCTTCCACAAAAATCCAAACTTTAAATACTGATGGAAAATTTTGTGAGCACCCAAGAAAAACAAAATGAAGAGTTCTCAAATGCCATAAAAACCTTAGCTTCAAAGGTGGACTCTCTAGCCACCCATAACAAAATTTTGGAAAATCAAATTATCCAACAGACCTCTTTTTCTATGAGAACACCAGAAACATTTCCTGTAAAACCTGAGGTGGAACCATCTAACCACACCATGGACATCACTCTTAGGAGTGGTACTCATTATGATGATCCGGTTGGCATAACTAAAGAAGAAGCTAAGGAAGAGAAGAAATTATATGAATCTCTATCTCATCCGGTAATTGAGGAGAGCAATTCACAGATCCAAAAGAAGGTACTGCCCAAGCTTCAGAATCCAGGTATTTTAGAGGTTATTCTTATCAAGGTAGGAAAATTTTACATACCTGTTAACTTTGTTATGCTTGAAATAGATTTTATTGACCAAGTGGTAGAGAAAGAGGCAATCCAAAACCTCTCTCTTGATCCACTTGAATCTGTGTTATCTTATGACTTTTCAGGCATTTCAAAAACATACTTCTGTTATTTTTTGGCTAAAAGAGAACTGATCCCTAAGGTAGAATTCAGACCACTAAAACCTGTGTTCAGGTATGAATTGTATAGCTGAAGCTGGTTCAGAAAAGTCTGGCTGAAGACTTAAAACTTAGCACTTGTGGGGAGGTAACCCCATGTCTTTAATAAAATAAAATAAAATAAAATAATAATAAAAAAACAAAAACAAAAACAACTATGTCCGATGCTGGTTTGGGGTTATTACAGGTAAGTTTTCTTATCCTTTTATCATCCATTTTAACATTGAGGACAATGTCAAATTCTGGTTTGGGGTGGTAGGTAAGAAAACTTAACTGTTTTGTTTACGTTGTGTGATTGTCATTTTATTTTGCATGTGTGTTTTCCTTGTTTGTAATCTTATAATTTACCATTATTGCATGATAAAGTTACTTTAAACACAAGGCTAAAGTATCTAACGATCCCAAAATTTTGAGTAAAATTTTCAAAATTTGATTGTTTAAATGCCAAATAAATGCTTAAATGAACTTTATGTGATTAAAATTTTCTTTGAAAAGACTTTCCATGATTAGACTTGAGCCAAAATGGGTTATTTATCAAACAAATTTTCCAAACCCATATTTTCTTGATTGAGTGAATCTCATAGTCATTAATATTCTAGAACTTGTTTTTCAACCGATTCAAAATGGTTTTTGATTATATGTCTTAGAATGATAAAGGCACAATTAGGTCTTATTCTTAAGCCTCAGAATTTTGTATAATTTGACCCCTAGTTGCCCCTTTTGAGCCTAAAAGCGAAAATTTTTCTTTGAAACCTTTCATTGACTGATATTCTCTTAATGGTGAAAAAGTTGGAAATTTAGTGGAGCAAAGAAATAAAAAAGGACTTAAGAAAAATATGGTATTGGATGCAAAGAAAAGCAAGAAAAAGAAAAAGAAAATCAAAAGGATGATATTGAATGAATTCCAAAAAGTCCATAAAAGTTCAAAAATTTGCTCTGTTAAATTTATAATGGTGATTTGAATCATTCATGACTATTAAAGCCCTTTTGTATTCCATTTTTCTTGAATTTCCTACCCTGACAATACAACCCAAGGCCACGTTACAACCTTTGAAAGACCTTTAGACTTTGACATATTTTCTATCTAAACTGTGGAGTTTCTGGTTTATTAACAAGCTTATGGTAATATTTTTTGACTATGATGATTTGAGAGATACACAAACCTTGAAACACTTGAGTGAAAATTATGAGAAGAGTATCTCAAGTCTTGACATTGAAAATCGATTCACATAAGAAAAATAAAACTGGCATTTGAATAAATCTGTTTCTCTGTTTTGGATTCCTTAGTTTATTAAGTTTAGTGTTTTCTGTATTTTATCTTGTGAATATGGTGATTGCTTGAGGACAAGCAATGTTTTGGTTTGGGGTATTTTGATAAGTGCTTTATAATACAATAAATTAGGTCTAAATTGCTTTATAATACAATACTACCATTGGTTATTAAAAGCTTGAGACGCTGTGAAATCCTTTTGAGTGGGACTCAAGGTAAGCCTTTGAGTGGGACTCAGGCTGCCCGTGAACACCACCGTTGGCGCTGAGAGCGTTGGTGTCACATGTGTGGGGAAACGGTTTGGTACCTGTAAAATGGCCAAGTCAGCTGGGAGCTGAATAAAAGGCTGGGAGCCTACGTTGCAACGAATAAAAACCGATTACACACGAATGCGGATCTGAGTGATTGAATTCCGTGTACTTGTACAGTTGATGTTGATTGTGACCTGATTGCATGCACATGTGTAAGGTTATTGGGCATGATATGTGTATATAGCCGAGTGATAACTGAATAGAATCTGATCGGAAAATATTTTATGTGTGTTCTGATTAATTGGTATTGTGTATGTTTTGATGGTTGCTGTGTACATTTATATTGTTGCTTAATTGAGGAATAATCTGAGTCAGTATCTATCATTTAATATCTAAGATACTCACCACGTACCGTGGCTATATTTTACAGTGAATGTCTCTCGGAATGATGAATGAAGGAGGAGCCGAATGCCGAGTGAAGTGCTTGTGCACTATGGAATATCTGTGTATATGTATATACTTTGTATATGTATATACTCCGATCGTCCAACGTAAAGGTTACATCCTTACACATCATTGATGTCAACACTTTAGCGTCGGTCGGATTAGCTACTTCCAATGTCCGATTCATATACACAGTCGGTAATTTTAAACGTCTCACACAATCGTCAGCAATAAAGGAGTGGGTGGCTCCAGAATCAAAAACTACATTAAGTGTATATCTACCGAGCGAGCACTTGCTTTGCACCCAGTCATTCGCTTGTGCAGCTTCCTCGGTGTTGATGGCGTAAACTCTCCCAGTAGCCGGTTGGTCGGCATTTCTTCTCTTGTCATTTGGGGCAAACATTATGTTTCCTCGAGTCCCATTGCCTCTGCCCCCAGTCCCACAGCCACCATTTCCACAGCCTCTCCCACGGAAGCCTCCATGGTGCGCATTGACATTTGCTTGATGTAATTGAGAGCAGTTAGGGCGAATGTGCCCTCTCTCATTACAATGGTAGCATATCATTCCATCGTCGTTGTCGTAATCCCGAGCGTAATGGTTTCCTCCACACTTAAAACACTTGCCGTCTCCCATACTATGAACTGGACGTCCTCCCTGTTGACTCCGACCCCCAAACCTGGAGAAGGGTCTGTTCCTACCAGCGTTATTCGGTCTCTTGAAGCGAGATTGCTGGGGCTTTAAGGAAGGGTCTGCCTTGCTGCTCTGGCCCAAGTGGGCCTTGTCATCTTCTTCAAAAATTCTGCATTTATTCACTAATACAGGAAAGCTTCTAATTTCTTGGTGCCTGAACGCTCTCTTAATGTCTGACCTTAGTCCGCTCTCGAACTTAATGCATTTGGAACTCTCGGTTCCAGGTTGTTGGAAGGGCGGATAAAACAAACACAACTCTTCATATTTGGTAGCATATTCTTCTACAGACAAGGAACCCTGCTTCAGTTCCATAAACTCCAGTTCCTTCCGACTTCTTACTGTGTCGGGGAAATATTTTTCCAGGAAGCACGTCTTAAAATTCTCCCAGACCAGTTGGATACCAGCGTCATTCAATCGGTTTTTGGTGATCTTCCACCAATTTTTCGCTTTGTCCCACAGCATGTACACTGCGCACTCAACTTTCTGGGCCTCAGTACAATGAAGGCCCCCAAAAACTCTCTCTAAATCTTGAATCCATTTGTAAGCTGCTTCGGGATTAAATCCCCCTTGAAACTCACTCGGCTTCCTCTTCAGGAAGCGATCTAATACTTGGCCATCTTCAGTTCGAGGCTGGCTCTGCCTCTCGAATACGTCAGTGAAACGTTGGAATGTCGTGGCTATGGCTTCCATGCTATGATGATTCGCCATGACTTATCCTAAAATCAACACCCCTTTCAAGGATAAGTTTACAGAATTGCTTACTACCGATCGGATTTCAGCCCAACATTCAACAACTATAACACATTATCATACAATTCTTAAACATTATGTAATTAATCGGACAAGATAGGAACAATCCTCTACCCTCAGAACAACATCTCATAAACACATGGCCACATAATGATACTTAATTAGGCATCAAAGCCCTCAGATATTACAAACAATTTATGACAACTTGTCATAATGTACATCACCACTTACTAGGAGTAAGCATACCTTGGCCTTGGACCTTTTAAGTCCGCTCTGATACCAAAATGAAACATCTTTACTTAATTAAAAATAAATCCAAAACAAGGGAAAATTTTTCCCAAAATAAAAACAATGGAACCGACACAATAAAAGAAGGCAAAGGAAGGCAAGGGAAATAAAACCCAATCCTAATGCAAACAGCAGAAGAAGGAGCGCCTAAGCGAGCCCCAACACAACGCTCACTCGCTCAGGCGAGATCCAACACGCTTGAGCGAGACAGCCCAACTCGCTCGGGCGAAACACCATTCACGTAGGCAAAACCAATTGGAGACTTTCCTTTCCACTCACACTCGCTGGAGCGGACACTTAGTCTCTGAGGCGAGTAACTCTACTCGGGTTTTCCTTCACTCAGAATCAGAGTCTAGGTCTACTCAGAAAAGTCTTATGCTCACAACTCACTCTTGCATTCTCTCACTCACACCCTATTTTATTCTTAGGGGTTCACAACTAAGACTCACTCGGAAGTTGACTCCCACAATCTCTTTACTCGAGAATGTTTTCCGTACCCATCTCTCGGGAATGTAGTCTACATCACACCAAAGCTTCCTCGCCAAGTCAGATCTTACTTAAGGAATCGTACAACTTCACTCACTCGGAAATACTCTAATTTCCCGCCACTCGGAATACACATAAATTCCTCTACATGCAAAGGACCTTGCAAGACTGAAATCTGCTCCTTATCGTCTAGATCTTACTCTCTGTCTAGTAAGTTTACTACTACAGGCTTACTTAGAGACGTATTGCCAATGCAGCAATCGGGGAAACATTCACTCAGTTGACTTCCACTCGGAATCATCAAAATACCTTTCAATCAGAAGAAGGTCACTCGTCACGCCTTACACAAAATTAACTTAACTCTTATTTACTCTGAATCATACAGGCTCACATACTTAGTAAGTGTAACGTACACCACCCGGACATTCATACACAGCATAGGATGAACATACAGTATGATATATATATATATATATAAATATTTACATGCATATTGTCATACTCTCAACCCAAGAGTGTTTAGTTTTGATATAGTTAGATAAGAAAGAAAATAAGAGCCGGCCAAGGCTATAACAAGACCTTTTACATATACATATATAATTCCATAGTACACTAGCACTTCATACGACTTGCAGCTCCTCCATCATTCACCGTCTCGTTCGATGTTCACTGAAATATAGCCATAGTAGGGGTGAGTATCTTAAATATTAAATGATAGATACTGACTCGGATTATTCCTTAATCATGCAGCAATATATATATACATAGGAACAAACAATGACATACATAGTGCCAATTAGTCAGAACACACACATAAGACATCTTTCGATCAGAATCTACCCAGTTATATCTCGGCTATATGCATATATCATTCTCAATAACATTAACACATACGCATGCAATCAGGTTTCAATTAGCATCAACTGTACATGTATATAGATTCATTCACTCGGATCCGCTTCGTATGTAATCGGTTTTTATCGTTGCAACGTAGGCTCCCAGCCTTTTATTCAGCTCCCAGCTGACTTGGCCATTTTACTGGTACCAAACCGTTTGCCCTCACATGTAACACCAACACTCTCAGCGTCAACGGCGGTGCTACGGGCAGCCCTGAGTCCCACTCAAGGTCTTAACAACATCCCATGCTTTTAATAACCGATTCAATGGTAGTGTCCCACACTACATGCTCTCAGCATTAAATGCATCTCATGCACCACGTGCGGAATGATCATACAACACAGATTTCACACACACAAACCTTCACTCAACATTACATGCATCACATGCAATCAGTATTAGACATTATCAGAACTCAGTAAACAAAGCTTTCTTCACATGCAGACAACATTTAGATTCGTGGTAACCTGTACGTCACAAATCATATAGTAATCATAAACAATACTTTAGCATATTCTCTTCATGCAATCATTCAATACTCCCAAGATTATTAACATGCATTTCATAGATGGAATTAGACATGCATTACTCAATTCCTAGTCGTCATGCATCTGGGCATCACGTATCCTACACGCAATCAAAGTACACCAAACAAAACACAGAATCAACAAGTCATTAACACCCGGAACCCGTCCATAACCCATACATTTAAGATATAAGATACCCCCTACCAACTAAAAAGATTCCAAGAAGTTCCTCTGTTTCGGCGTCTGTCTGTTGTCCTGCTTGCTTCGTCCACCACTCGCTCGTTCAGTCTTCCTCGAACACAGTCGCACCCTTTTTCTCAGCTTGGGAACAGGAAGCTGTTCTTCTTCCACTTCGACGATTGTCCTTCACTAACCAAAGAGAACTCTGAATCCTCTGCAACACCGTTGTCGCGAGTTTATGGAACAGAGAACAGAGGAGAAGAAGAATGAAGAAGAAGAGAAATAGAGGAAGAGGAAGTCTTGAGGAATTAGAGTGAATGGACAGCAGTGAGCTTCTGATCATATATATACAGGCATAATGAGAAGAGTGGGATGGGAGAACGTGAAGCAGCAGCTCTTCACGTGGCACATACACACAAATCATAATCAATTAGCCATTAATCTAATTCTTAAGTTAAAATTAATTAATAAGTAAGTCATGCTTGTGCAATTATTTTTAGTTTAGTGGCTTAATCTCATTCGATAATTAATTTTTAAATCGGGATGTTACATTATCATCACACAAACATTCATACATTTAGAAGATGAAGACTTCTGAACTTCAGTAGCAGATGGAGTTTTAGATGATTTGTCCAACAATGGAGAGAAGGTTGGCAATTTAGTAATCAAGGGACCACTGGTCATCCAATCTGTAACATTGTCTAGAGGTATATTCTTCAACTTGAAAACTTTCATCGGGACAGCTGGGTATGGGACTTTTTTCTGCTTCTTCACAACAACAATGGTCATGTAGGTGAGTAGAACATTGGCAAGGTTAACTTGTTCTTTCATCACCATGTGGTACATACAGAATCTATCTAGTTTAGAGACTGTATCCTTAGCAGACTTCTTGGGGTAGAATACTTAGCGCATCAAAACATGGAGCGTCTTGGCCTTGGGCAACAGACAACAAGTGGTAAGCTTGTCTGGACGAGGCTTTCCAAATAGAGCTTTGTTAATGGTGAAGCCTGACACCTCAGTAAATTCAAAGTCTTCAGAGAATACTATTCCACCATGGTTGCAATGTAGAATAGTGACTAGAAGATCATCAAAAATTTTTATCTGCTTTCCACACAGAGTCCCAACAAGAATGCACTTAGTCTTGTCTACTGAAACTGTTTTCTAGAATTCCAGAGCCACTAAAGGTGAGAAGATTTCCTGGTCTAGGCAAAAGCTACCGTAGCCAATGCCTTCAATTTCAACAGTAATCCCATCCTTTAACTTGATGTTGAGCAGTATTAAAGTGCAAGGACTCGATCACATCCTTCATAGAGAGTGAAAGGCCAGCCATTGTAGGAAGAGAGAGAAGTTTTTCAAAGATGAAAGGGTTTAGGGAAAGAAGGAGAAAAGCAGTTTCACAAAAATAAAGAAAGAAAAGAAGCAATTGTAGAGAGGTTGCAGAGAAGTAAAATGTTGTAGGAGATGAAATGACAACTAAGAGGGGTTATTTAAAGGCAACGTGGCATAGTAGAGGGAAAATGATTTTTAGAAATGGTTGCATTCTAAGCAATAAGAGAATGCCACATGTTACGAAAAGGAAATAAATGAATAAATAAAAGAATTTTAAAAAGGGTACAGACTGCGTCTCTCTGCATAAGAGTGAATGAGATAAAAAATAATTCTAAGTTATGAAGCATACAGACTGCAAACATACAGATACCTCGATCATATAATGCTACACATGTTTAGACTATATTTGATAAAAGCAAACCTGGCTTCTGCTAAGGTCTTAGTGAGTATATCAGCCCATTGGTGGTCCGTATCCACATACTTCAGATCTAGAATGCCTTTTTGAACATAGTTACGTAACAAGTGATACTTGAATTTAATGTGTTTTTCCTTTGAATGCTGGATAGGATTCTTTGACAAGTTTATTATGATTTTTCACAAATTACTAAACTTCGTGAGCTAAAATTTATACCCGGTTAAAATATGGGTGTCGGACCAAGTATCTCTGATTGAGATGTCGTTGGTCAGGGCTATAGATAATATTATGGGGAATCTGAATATGTATTTGGGATAATTTTTAGAATTAGTATTGAGCCCAAACGAAGATCCTGTTTATTGAAAAATGGAAGAGTTTTATGAAGGGTTAAAAACTTAAAACAAAACTCCCTTCTCCTCTATCTAGTTTACGTTACTATTCTTCTCCAAGAGCAAAAAACCTAGAGAATGTTTTATGTATTTCCCTCTCCATTTTTGGAATCTCAATTGAGGTTGGAGGAGACCATGGTGGTTTGAAGTTTTTCCCATTCTTCTCTCTATTTTTGTCACAATCTCTCTCCCTCTTGTTTCCTATTTTTGTTTTTGGAGCATGGTAAGTTTCTTGCCATTTCCTTATGTTTTGAACCTAGAAAATGAATAGTCGTGGCTTGGGAGAGTATTTAATGTATATGGGTATTAAATGAGAGCTTTAAATAAGAAAAACCTAAGGTGGGGTGAAATAAATATGGATTTTATGAGCATTTATTGGGGAACACGAAAATGGTGTTGGAGGATGAAGAAGATTGATGTGTAATTATGATGTTTGTTGGGTTTTTAATAAAACCCTAACCTATGAAATTAGGGGAAATACGTAATGTAGAAGGGGTTGTCATTTATTGATGAAGATGTGTTATTAATGATAGGCATGGTCATTGTTAACCCGGCGATAGCGTTTGAACCGTTCGTTTCTACCACCGGGTTGTTAATTGGCAAGCGCACCAATCGTTTATAGTTTTCAAAATTTAGATATCGTTCCACTGGGATTGAAAGTCCAATAACAACAGTAATTTTCTATTCACTATGGTAAATATGAAGAAAGTTATGGATAAAAGAATGATTTATATACAATTTATACAATATTCACAGGATAGCATGATTGAGTTGTTCATGAGATAAAAAAAGAAAATAAAAATCTATCTAAAAAGTTGAGTTGCAATCTAGAATAGGTAAGATACTTGAGATAAACACAGATAAACAAATTATGTTGGAAATTGGATCCCTAATCTAGAATAACAATGAGGAACTCAAGACATGCATATTTAATCATCAAGTTTCATGTCATTGCAGCTTAAAATCATTATAACTGATCCCTCGTGATATAAATTCTAAGAATTCACCGTAAAGTCTGATCCCTCGTGAGCTTTCTCAGTAAAAACTTGCATTAAGACCTGGCCTTATGGCAACAATGGTTAACAACCCCTATAGAATTGAGATACTAAGGGTATTCCAACTTTTACTTTCGTCAAAACAAGTTTCAATACAGCATGAATAATTATTCTCCCGTTTGACATTCATACTAATAAAACAAGTTTCAATACACATGAAAATCATTCTCCCGTTTGACGTTCATATTAATAAAAGGTTGAAATACTAACATGGACATGAATCATAAACATGCAGAGGTCGAATTCACAACATTATACTCAATAGATTAGTTCCCCAATTCCAACATAAACAAATTAGTTACACATGGTGAAAGTAAAAACAACACTTACAGAGTTTGACATTACGCAGATGATGGAAACTTCACGATACAACGATCACAATACACCACAACACTCTCAAGTATCTAGAAAACTATTCTAGAACTACAACTCATAAAAGTAGTACTCAAAGTCGAGCACAAAGAGAAAAAAGAAGAGAAGTGAATGAGAATGGGATATGTTGAATGGTGTTGGATGGCCCTATTTATAGGGCTGAGCAAGGGTGCTGATGCTTGGCCACTTGGACGTGTCTCCACTGTGTTTTGGCTATTTATGTTAAGTAGAGTGGCCATTGGTGCTGAGTGGGGTGGCCATTATTGGGTCAAAGCTGAGTGCTTGGCCAAGTTGGATGTGGAGTCCACGCAGCACTGACGCTACACGTGGCTGTGACGCATAGCGTCAACATCAAAATTCAGAGTCCACGCTACGCGTGGGATTGATGCTACGCGTCAGATCCTCCAGTATAATTTTCTCTTGAATTCTTTACTTTTTCACTACAAAACTAGAGAAAATTGATCAAGGGCAGATGATTTCCAACAACATCCATTTATTGAATTAAAACCTAATTTTCTAACAATTTAACCAAATTTTTATTATTTTTATGAATTTTTTATTAAAAGATTTATTGTAAATTTGAGGACTAACAAATACCCCCAACTTGAGACATTGCTCGTCCTCGAGCAAGAGAGAAAAATAAAAAATAAAAATTTGAAATCAAATTTTGAGTTAGTCAGAGAATTTACCACAAAAAGTAATTACACAATTTACTATTTTGAAATAATCAATTATAGACATCTAATATAACAAAGGTTTAATGATAAAATTCTTTACAATATTTTATGAACATACCAAGCATAATTTCAGGCTTACCTCTCCAAGTGTTTATCTCAATACAATTGGTAACCTGTTTCACTCAATCAATCATAAAACCAAATGAATTTAATTTTGATTTTCATCTAATCAATGGTTAGTTATACAGAGTTAATTCAGAAATCACAAGGTCTTTTCACGGGTTGTAGTGAGGCTTGGCTTACAAGAATCAATGGGTTTTCTTGGAATTCAAAAACCTGAAATCATAAAAGAGCATTTTATAATTCTTAGGCTTTCTCTTGGCCCAAACTTCTTATTTTCTTTTATTGGTGAAAAATAAATACCCCTAACTTGATTCTTTTCACTATTTTTGACTTTTCTTTTTCATACTTTATTTTCTCTTGAAAAGAATCAAGTTGCTTATTTTCACTCCCCATTTTTGTGAGAACATTTATTTCAACTGCTCTTTTAATCAATCAAGTATAGGGAATGGTTAAAACAAATTTAGGTTTTAAAGGTACCAAAGAATTTATTTTAGGCTCAAATTGGCTTTCAAAGGATAAAATAATTTTTACCAAGGTAAGCTGTTTGGCCCAAGGTTTCTTTTCACCAATAAATATGCCTTGATCATTTTCCTGAATTCTCTGTACAACAACACAAATCAAAGATTAAATCAAAATCAATTCGAATGAAGTTATATCGATTAAACCCTCAAGTGTTTAACAAGATCTCTCAACTCACCGGGTTTTTGAAATTTGCTTGATAGTTAATAAACTTATTGTAATTAAATTTATCAAAATCTCTAAGTTATAAAAGAATCAATAATTGATTTTACAAAATTGGTTTTATTGTGTAAAAATGTTAAGTGAATAAATTAATTTTCTAACAAAAATTTGATTATTTATTAAAAGATAAAATTTATTTTTGGATTTTTCATGCAAAAACATAATTACGCAAAATTAAACACACCACATAATAAAAGAAAAAATATAATATAATCCAAAATAATATCAATGTAAACATGAAACTAACAATAAACTAAAAATGTATGTAAAAAGGTGCAAAAGATAACACCATCAATCCTCCATCTGGTCATCATCCTCCTCCTCCTCATCAGCATCACTATCAGTATCAGCCTGTGCTCCAGAAGGTCCACCAGTCTCAGGGTAGGTAGGTAAATCACCAGGCCAAGCTACATGAACTGTAAACTCAACCGGTGTGACATATGGTGCTCCCTCACCCTGCAATCTGTACTGATAAAATTCATCGTGAAGATGAATATATGCTCTATGTATAGCAGCCATCATCCGCATCATATGCTAATGCTCAAGTGTCATCCTGGCAAATCCCTCTGTGACAACATCAGCAGATGCTGGCTGTACTGGTGGTCTCCTCCTCCTAGGTCTGGGCTGAGCCTCCTGCTCCAGAGCTGGAAGCTCGCATTGTTGAACAAAGTAATCTCTGTTCACCGAGACCTTGGGGACTCTCCCCGAAGAACTCGTGAACTCTGGTGATGGCACAGCAACTCCCTGCCTCCTCAGTAAGGTAGATATGATGAGAGGGAATGGAATAGGGCAATTCACTTTATACCTAAGGGCATATAAGTGAATCTGCTCAGAAATAAGCTCGACGATTTCGATGGTATGGCCCTAAAGAATAGAAAAGAGAAGGCAACAGCGTTCAACTGGGATAGATGAGAGGTGAGTGACAGGAGTGATGTTATGCAGCATAAGGTGGGACCACGCCTGGGCTAGAGGGGTCAGCTGGGTCTTCAGAAGATTAGATGGACTCCGTCCAACCTTACTCAGGTTGAAAAAAGATTCCATCTTTGCTCAAGAAATGAGCAACCTGTTCGAGGGAATATCCTAGATCACCCTCAGCAATGATTTTGTTTCTGTTTTCCTTCCAGAAACAAGTATCGTCCTCAGGAGTAGGCTCCCAAGGATTACCCAATAGGGTACTAATGGTATCCCAGTCATAAGTGATATGCCGGCCCCTTACCCAACTTGTCCTCTGTTGGCCAATGTTCGGCGAGTCCTGACGAGTCCTGTAGCCGTTTGCATAGAATTCCATCACTAAGATGGGATCCCCCTCAGTCGGTAGAGAAAACAGAGGTCCCCATCTCCTCCTCTGAACTTCATCCTGCAGCTCAGGATAGTCTCCAGCACTAAGATCCAATACTCTCTCCCACATCAGCTTTTGGCCCTTAATCTGATGAAAGCGGGCCCATTTCGTGTCAGTACGAAATCTCGTAGGATCCCTCGGTCCTAACACCTCCTGTCCCTGAAGATCAGGATCCTCAGAAGTAGTATCGGTGTCAGTGGCCCTTCTTTGTGTTTTAGAAGGACCAGTGGTAGGGATGGATTTCTTCGGAGCCATCTGCAAAAAGTAAAAATTTTAAAATTAAACACATATTAAATTAAAAAGTAAATCACATATTAACAATCATATACAATCAACCAAATATTTACACAAAATTTAAAACACAAATATTTTTGGTTTTTCTAAGGATAAAAATTTACACAAAATAGATATGTAATTCACAAAATTCAAAACAACATATTTTTGTATTTTTGTGATTTATAAAGAAAGTTAATATGCATATTTTTGGATTTTTAACAATAAAACAAAAATTCACACAAAATAATATGCATCAACAAATTTTATATTTTTAATTTTTATCAATGCAAGAAAGTATAACAAATACTAAATAAGAAAATTTATTAATTTAAAAGAAAACAACAAACAAACTTCAAAATAGGCATACTGGACTGATTTATTAAAAAACAAAAAATAAATATATACATGAAACAGTAAACATCACTAAAAATTTAACAAAATTAAAAACAAAGTCTGACGCTACGCGTGGGTGGGACCCTACGCGTCAGCCTGTTCTGCCCACACTACGCGTCAATGGGACGCTACGCGTGGGCTTGCAGTCCATCCTCATGCTATGCGTCAGTGGGACGCTAGACGTGAGCTGCGCAGAACATAAACAAAAACAGGGGTTGCACAGCAACAACCCCTTTCCAAACCACATTCAATTCAATCAGCAAGCAATTTCCAATGGTCATCTAATTCTAACCCTAACCACATGCAATTCTAAGATTCAAAAATTAAAATCAAACTAAAGAGAAAGGATTAGAAAACTTACTTGTGATCCCTTGAGCAAATATGAGAAGGTTTGGAAGTGTTGAGAGAAAAAGAGGGTTTTGAAATTTTAGGGTTTCGAAAACTAAAGTGAGGCAGAGAGGAGGTTTTAGGTTTTAAAACCTAAGATGGGCCTCTCTGGTTCAGTTTTAGAAACTAAACATGGGCTCTGACGCTACGCTTGGTTGGGACGCTACGCGTTAGGTTGAAAATTCACAGTCCACGCTACACGTCACAGTGGCGCTACGCATGGGCTTCTGTTTTTTATTTTTCAAAATTTTGATTTTTAAAAACCTTTTCTTTTGAGTTTTAAACCCCTTTTCATTTAAAATTTTTTTTGTTTTGTTTTGTTTTTCTTTATGTTAAAAATAATTGAAAATAACAAGAAAAGAATGGGTTGCCTCCCATTGAGCGCTAGATTTAATGTCTCCAGCCAGACATTACCTCTGATTAATCAGGTGGTCTCCTAATATTCGTTGAGGAATCACCTGTCTTTTTCTTCCTCCTTCTTCTTCTCTGATGCTTGAGTACCTGTCTTTCATCATTCAAGGCATCGGTTAATTTAAAACAATTTAATTGATTGGGAAGAGATATAACTGGTTCAGTTGAAGGGTAAACTTTATCATTCATCCTAAGATGTTCATGAGCACTGAAGTTTACCTCTTCTTCATAAACTTTGACTGCAACCATACTTTGATCAACATCTACTCTTATCTTTGCAGTCTTCATGAAAGGTCTTCCTAGGATTAGGGGGATCTCAGTATCCTCTTTCATATCTAGTACCACAAAGTCAACCCTGAAGTGGTACTTATCAACCTTTACCAATACATCTCCCACAATTCCCATGGGCTTCTTGACAGAGCGATCTGCAAACTGTAAGTTTGTCTTAGCTTCTATTAGCTCAAATTCACCAATGCGCTTTATTAAATCTAGAGGCATTAGATTGATGTTCACCCCTAAATCTAACAAAGCATTCCTGATGTTGATATTTCCAATAGTTACAGGAATGGTGAAACTCCCCGGATCTTTACATTTTTTTGGGGTTATGTTGGCAGTACAGTTTGTTTCTTGCTCTATTTTCACAGATTCTTGTATATTTTTTTCATTTTTAATTTTTTTAACTTTTTCTATTTTTTTACTTTCTTGTTCTTGTTCTTCTTTCTTTTTCTCACTCATTTCTTTACAATCCTTGGGTTTTGAGTGTTTGCAGTAAACCCAAAACTTTTTAATTCCGCTATTTCTTTTGCAAGCTGACCCATTTGTATATCCGATGCTTTCCGGGCAGCTTCATTTGTCTCCACAAACTCTAATAACTGTTGGATAGATTCCTCAATCCTTGTCAATCTTGCATTGTCAATTTGTGATTGTTGTGGCTTAAATTGATTGTTAGGAGGTCTGTTGGAAGGTCCAGCATCTTGTCTCCAGCCAATATTTTGATTTTGCTAACCCTGCAGATAATTGTTAGGAAAAGAATTTCCATGATTGAAAGGAAAATTACCTAAGGCTGCTCTTTGATGGTTCATAAAATTGGCTTGCTCTTGCTCATTTCCACAGTAACCACATGGTTGTTCTCCCATGCAGTGCATACATTGTTTAAGTTGAGCAGGGGGTGGTGATGTTACTTGAGCAATTTGGAGTTTCTCCAATTGCTTACTCATAACTTCAATTTGTTGGGTCAGCAATTTTTGCTGAGCCAATACTGCATCATTCACTCCCAATTCGAGCATACCTGGCTTCCTCTGTACATTACCTCTTTCATGTTTTGCTTGGCAGTCACTGATAGCCATTGATTCCAATATTTCAATAGCTTCCTCCATAGTTTTGTTCATTAAAGAACCACCTGCACAAGCATCTAACATCATCTTGAACTGAGGTAATAAACCATGGAAAACGATTCTTACCTTTTCAGCATCATCCAAGTTGTGGTTTGGACACTTTCTCAAGAGTGCCTTGAATCGTTCCCATGTTTCTCCTAATGATTCATCATTCTTTTGAGAAAAAGAATGTATGGCTGTCATGGCTTCAAAATATTTTAAAGGAGAATAAAATCTTTCCAAAAATTTTCTTTCAACATCGGACCAGTTTGCAAAACTACTCGGTGGGCAAGACTTAAACCATTCTTTAGCTTTACCAATCAATGAAAAAGGAAATAACCTCATATAAACAGATTCTTCTTGATTGGGTTCAAAACCAATTGTGCTACATAACTCATAAAAAATAGTTAAATGTTCATATGGTTCTTCATGATTTAAACCAGCAAATTGATTATTTTGAATAATATTTAAAGTAGCAGGTTTAATCTCCACTGGTACAACAGGTCCTTGAAACATTCCCGAAACTCGGGATGGACTATTAATAGCAGCAAACTGTCCCAATGTTCTCCTTTCAGCAGCCATATTTGAATTTTCAAAAATTTTAGAAGTAGAAGAAGATTTAGTTTGTGTTTTAGATTTCAAAGACTTGATTTTCTTTATAAACCTTTCTATCTCAGGATCAAATTAAATTTTACCTGCAGTAGATCGGGTTTGTATACACAAACTAGACAAAGAAAGTTAGTGTAACAGTAAGTAAAAGTAAACAAAATAAAAAAAATTTAACTAAGGTAAAAAAAATATTTACCACGGTAATTAAAAATTTACTGTTTTACTGAAACAATTCAATCCCCGACGATAGCGTCTGAACCGTTCATTTCTACCACCGGGTTGTTAATTGGCAAGCGCACCAATCGTTTGTAGTTTTCAAAATTTAGATATCGTTCCACTGGGATTGAAAGTCCAATAACAACAGTAATTTTCTATTCACTATGGTAAATGTGAAGAAAGTTATGGACAAAAGAATGATTTATATACAATTTATACAATATTCACAGGATAGCATGATTGAGTTATTCATGAGATAAAAAAATAAAATAAAAATCTATCTAAAAAGTTGAGTTACAATCTAGAATAGGTAAGATACTTGAGATAAACACAGATGAACAAATTATGTTGGAAATTGGATCCCTAATCTAGAATAACAATGAGGAACTCAAGACATGCATATTTAATCATCAAGTTTGATGTCATTGCAACTTAAAATCATTATAACCGATCCCTCGTGATATAAATTCTAAGAATTCACCGTAAAGTCCGATCCCACGTGAGCTTTCTCAGTAAAAACTTGCATTAAGACCTGGCCTTATGGCAACAATGGTTAACAACCCCTATAGAATTGAGATACCAAGGGTATTCCAACTTTTACTTTCATCAAAACAAGTTTCAATACGGCATGAATAATCATTCTCCCGTTTGACATTCATACTAATAAAACAAGTTTCAATACACATGAAAATCATTCTCTCGTTTGACGTTCATATTAATAAAAGGTTGAAATACTAACATGGACTTGAATCATAAACATGCAGAGGTCGAATTCACAACATTATACTCAATAGATTAGTTCACCAATTCCAACATAAACAAATTAGTTACACATGGTGAAAGTAAAAACAACACTTACAGAGTTTGACATTACAAAGACGATGGAAACTTCACGATACAATAATCATAATACATCACAACACTCTCAAGTATCTAGAAAACTATTCTATAACTACAACTCACAAAAGAAGTACTCAAAGTCGAGCACAAAGAGAGAAAAGAAGAAAAGTGAATAAGAGTGGGATATGTTGAATGGTGTTGGATGGCCCTATTTATAGGGCTGAGCAAGGGTGCTGACGCTATGCGTCAATTTGACGCTAGGCGTCAGACCCCTGACTTAGCTTCCATTAAACAGTTGATAATGGCCACTTCAAATTATTAAATTTGATGATGGTTGGCCACTTGGACGTGTCTTCACTGTGTTTTGGCTATTTATGTTGAGTAGAGTGGCCATTGGTGCTGAGTGGGGTGGCCATTATTGGGTCAAAGCTGAGTGCTTGGCCAAGTTGAATGTGGAGTCCACGCAGCACTGACACTACGCGTGGCTGTGACGCGTAGCGTCAGCATCAAAATTCAGAGTAAACGCTACGCGTGGGATTGATGCTACGCATCAGATCCTCTAGTATAATTTTCTCTTGAATTTTTTACTTTTTCACTGCAAAACTTGAGAAAATTGATCAAGGGCAGATTATTTCCAACAACATCTATTTATTGAATTAAAACCTAATTTTCTAACAATTTAACCAAATTTTTATTATTTTTATGAAATTTTTATTAAAATATTTATTGTAAATTTAAGGACTAACAGTCATTTAATAATGATTTATGATGTTGGTTAGAAGCCATAAATGAAAACTCACCCAAGGTGTTGGTGGGAAATTAATGTGTGTGAGTAACCTAGTTATTGGGGTTATTGTTTCTAATTATAATGAGCTTTCATTCAAGGGAGGGAATTCCCGAAACCTAATTAAGCAAATAAATAAAACTTGTAAATAAATGCTACATGATGAAAATCATGTGTATATATGCATATGCATTAAGAATAATGCTTGAATGAATAATTGATGTGGTCCTATAATTGATTGATATAGGACTTGATAACGCTTGTGAGGCGGGAACATCAAACCCAGAAGTTTACTTCTCTTGAGGTAGGAGAGGGGTGTATTTTCTAAATGCATGAAACCTTGTATGTTGATAATGTATGTATTGATGCCATGTTGCATGTTGCTCCTTGAATGGATGTAGTGTTTTATGTGTGTGATATGAAATAGAGATTGAATCTTACGATGGTTGATTGTGAAATGGTATATATATATATTTAATTATGTGATTAATATTGCGATTGAGTATGAGTGTTACCCTAGATGAGAGGGTGAGATAATCCTTATGGGGTTAAGGCATGCATGAGCATTGTTGCATACATAGCATGGCATGTATAACATGATGCTTGAAAAGTGGTTGCGATCACTTGAGATTTGAGATATAAAGGGCTTGCGAGTTCCTGTGATATTAAGCCGATGGTTGCGATCACTTGGTGTTTGAAATGAAAGGCCCTACGGGACCATTGAGATTGAATGCCTATGGTTGCGATCACGAGGCAGGAGTACCCCTTGCGAGGCGGGAAACCAATGAAAATGAATGAATGATTATGGTGGTCGCGATCACCTAATGAAATGAAATCGGATCCGTGCATATGCATCTTTAAACACCAGCATGTGTATAGCCATAGAAGCATGGCATTGAGTGATATCCTAATGAGGGAGTGATGTGATGTGTATGTGGAATCCTCTTAATCACTAACTAAAATTGTGTTATTGATTTGGTGTGGCTCAATGAATCTTTATGGATATGAGTGTTCTATGAATTGGGTGATTGATTGATTTTAGTGCCATTTGAACTCCTTTTTTTGGGAGAAGATGTTTAACTTGCATTCATATGTATATTATCATAAATTGTTGGATTTTGCATCATTGAGAAAGTATACTCACTCTCCATGTGGTCTATCTTTTTAGCTCTTGTGTTGTAGGGCCTGACCATGGAGCTCATGAGTGGAAGAATTGTGTGAAGGAATTTATTTTGGGTAAAGAATACCTTGGCCGACAATTGTTTTGATTTTATGGCTTATATGTAATCTTTTGTAATGTATATACATGATGGATATTCTGTATAGCCATGAATTAATGTGGATAACTTGTATGAATAATAAATAAATGAATGATGATTTTGGAGGTCATGTAGGAAAATGAGACCCTTGTGTTTATGGCTCATTTTCATTGGTGACCTTGACAATGGTTGGATAATGAATTGATATGATATGCTGTTAGAATTGAGGAATGAATGGATACTCATCTATATTTTGTGTTTTATAGAGCATGCAAAATGATAGGCTTGGTTTTCGATGTGATTAATGAATTGAAAAGAGAATTGTAGAATATGATACTTGGAACAAGTTCTAAATACTTAATATGATGTATGGGATACATTAAACTTGTTCAATTTTGTTTTGAATGGATTTTCATATGTTGAGTTGTGAAAAATTACATGTTCCTGTGTGTGTTTTGATAATCTCGCTCAAGCGAGATGGATTCTTGCTTAAGCGAGAATCCCCTACATCAGTTATATGGCTTCTGGCCAATTCTCGCTCAAGCGAGAGTGGTCCTCGCTCAGGCGAAATGACCCTGCATCAGGTGTCTGCATACTGGACATTTTTCACTCGGGTGGGCTCGTCTCCGCTTGAGCGATGTTATGTAGGAGTTGTTCTGGATGAGGTTCGCTTAGGCGAGTTGGTGTCTCGCCCAAGCGAGATTGCTTGAGTATCAGGTATTAGCTACTGGAGGAAATTCGCCCAGGGAAGTAAGGTCTCGCTCGAGCGAGAGCGAGGTATTTAGCTATTAGACTAATTTCTCTTGAGCGAATGGCCTTTGTTCTTGAAGGCTCGCTCAATCGAGGAGGAATGGGATTGTCTACTGGAGCAATCTCGCTCAAGCGAGCAGGGCTCACTCCAGCGAGATGAGCACCTGATGCTTTTCCTCTTTTTCGCTCAAGCGTGTTTTCCTGGCTCGCTCAAGCATACCATGCGGACTCGCTCGAGCGAGAGTGGCACTCGCTTTAGAGAGTGGCACTCGCTTGAGCGAGTGGTGCCCTGATTCTCCAAATTGCATTGTTTTGATTATTTTCCTTTTCCATTGTATCAAATCTTCTTCTCGTATCATCTTAAAAATACTTTGGACATATTATGATGTCATTAAACCTCATGATGTTTAACCTCTTTAAATCCAATCATATAGCATCAATTTAAATAATTCTTTCCACTATTTTTAATTGAGGATTTCTCATTAATCATTTTTAACTTACCTTCTCATATCTCCATATATGAGATAGGTCTTTCAAAGATCCAAGGTAATGAATTAAGGCTTCACCACCTTTATGTCTTAACTAATTAATGATGTTAAAATCGTGAAAAATTTACCCCCGATTTTCAGGGTGTTTCAACCTGGTATCTGATGCTAAAACCCTGAGCCATTAACTTGGTGGTGAAAATCTTAGTAAAACAAAATATGACTCTCGGATTTACACTTATGGCAAGCGCACCAGTCGTTAAAATTGTAGAATATTTGATCGTCCCACAGGGATTGTGGTAAGTACCTCAATCTAGGACTAGTACAAGCTGAACCAACACGAAATACAGGTAGTTCATTCGGTTTTTATGATTTTAATGTTTTCTAGTTGTTTTTGGTATTTTCAGAAACAGAGTTAAGGTGAATGTGAAAAGTGATTAAAAGAAAGCAGGTCAGGATTGCTTCGGCTCACAAGTTCCTCATGAAACATGCAATTAAGTATAATCGAACTTCACAATCTAGAGGACAATCCGCTTGTGGTTATTCCCTAATTCCTTAGGTGAAAAACACTAATCCTTAAGCAATGAACCTTAATTCCTTAAGTGCTAGATTAACCTAAGAATCTAATGCGAAATTGGAGGTTGAACTCTAACTATTCACCTAAATTGATTAGGCCTGAACTAGTTAGAAAGCTGGAAGTTACCTTAGCTTCAGCCATGATTCCTCACTGGTGAAGTTCTTCATCAGTTCTGGATTTGTCAATCCAGCAATTCTGCTCCACTCCTCAGCTTGTTCGCCTCAGGATCTAGAAGCCAATTTACTTGCTCACAGCTTCAAGACTCCATTACTAACTTTTGCAATCCCAACCTTAGGGATTTAGAACTCCATTGACTTCGGTTCCATCGAAGGATTGTGGAACGTCATGGAGGAGAGGATTAGAGAGAGAAAAATTGTGTAGTGAGATGTTCGAAGTGTCTAATGAATGTTCTCTGTTCTGTTATTTTGGATCTATGTATGCGTGTCTTACATAATATGTACAACCTATATATATGTTTTTTACCTAACTTAACTAACTTAACTAATAACTTAGAAAACTTAAGTTAACGACTAAACTACTAGTTACACAGTTTACAGAGTAACTAACTAATTACAGCTCAGCTCTTAACAGGATCCAGCTCATCCTTAGCTAATTTACAGCACAGCACCAGCTAAATGACAGCTCACTACTTAAGTTACTAAAGTTGCAGCAGTGGAGAAGAAGGCAATGGAAGCAGAAACAGTACTGCACCAGGTGTGTGTTGTTGGAGGGAAGAAACAGGGTTTAAGTTACTGCTTTTATGCTTCAGCTTGCTGGGTTTTTGCTTAAGCTGATTAACTCTCGCTTGGACGAATTGAAAATATGTAATACAGAATGGCTTTCTCGCTCAAGCGTGATAGAGTAGCTTAGGCGAAAGGTGATGTTTTGAGGTCACGCTTGAGCGTAGGCTTGCTTTGCTTGAGCGAACCTTGACCCTCGCCCGAGTGAATTAAACTATTACTTAAGCGAATTATCTTTTCAATCAGCATTTCTGAAATGGACGCTCGGGTTCTTCTTTTTATTTTCAATCGGTTCCTTGTTCTCTTTTGGAGTCGGTATCTTAGAAGTCTTTGCAGTCAGCTTTTCGTTAATTCTTTTTGGTCAACCCTTTGAAGTCTCGCCCAGTCGGTCTTGTGAACTTCCTTCAGTCGGATTTACGAATTCTCACTCGGCTTTATAAATTCTTGCTCGGCTTTTTGTAATTTTCACTCGGATTTGTCTTCTTTTCTCGAGTACACCCTGTTCCTGCACCATTAAACAGCTAATTGCCTAGCATTTATACGCTGGCTGCTTAGTGAATTTATAAATACTTCAAAATTCCTTAACTAATTAATATTTTCAATCGTTTTCTTACATAAATGAAGTACTTTTGAAATTCATAACTAAAACACGAATTGTTATCAAATTATTAAATAATACTAACAAACTAACCAATAATTACTGAATAATGTTAAATAAAAAGGTGAAATAATTAAGTCTTTTCAAGACTTATCACATCCCCAAACTTAAAACTTTGCTTGTCCTCAAGCAAATATTCAGATAAGTTAACTAACAGCATTTGATCAACACAATCAACCTTTCCTTAACTTAGTTCATACTATAATTATTGAATACCGATCATGCTTTCTTCACGTAATTTCTAAAAGTATAAAAACTTACACCTCCTTTGGGAGACAAGCTGCTGATGCTTTCCTCACTGGTCGGTGTTTAACTCTTCTCTCGGTGTATAGGGTAAATAGAATTCACTCATCACCTACATACTTGTTAGATAAACATAGGCTTGCAACAGTTCTAAACATGATGAAATATGCCAACTCAATCGGATCAGTAAGGGCTTTTTAAGCTTATAATGAGGCTGGGCTACAGGCTCAATTATTGTTTTTCCGAGTCATAGATAGGTTACAAGATGTATCCACTGATGCCTTGCCTCAATTCTGACTTAATTGCCTCTACTAACAACTCTCTTAACTTTTTCGACTGAATGCTACTTAATAACTCATGCTGCTTTGCACCTTCTTTTTCTTTCAGTCCTTCGGACTTTTCCTTTTCTTTCTTTTCTTTCCATCTTTTTCCGATTGAAAATTTTTTCTTGTGGTGCTTTGCACCTCTTTTTTCTTTTCTGACTTTATTCATTTTTCTCTCGGCTTTGCCTTTCTTCCTTTTATTTTTCTACATATTCATCCATAATTAAGGTCGGAGTGTGTCCTTAATTACTGTTAGGCACACTCTTCATCCCCAAACTTAGAAATTGCTAGTCCCTAGCAATAAGCAAAAACCGAGTAATTCACCAGTGGAACATCCAGGGTACTCTAGTCGGGTTTTTCATGGATAATTAGGCTTGTAACGTTAGGTATATAATCAGAAGGAAAGGTTTCAGGCTCAAACATAATTATTGGGTCAAAGGATGATTAATAAAATTAAGATGACTAATTTTTGGCTCTAGCTGAATAAACAAAGAAGGCCTCCATCATTTCTGATTGGTTGACATACAACAATTAGTAAGCACTAAAGCAAATTATGTCTCACTAACTAGCATGCAAGTTTACTCGGAAAAGGATGCTCAAAAGCTACGAATATAATAGTTAATCAGCCAGTCATGTCCCCAAACTTAACGTAAGATCATACATTTAGATTGCTAACTAGCATGCCGAGTAAACAATTTAATTAATGATGAAAAATAGTTAGGGGCAGATATAATGAGTTAAACAAAACCGATCAATTAATTTATCCGACTAAGCTTAATGAATCAGCAACTTTTAAATTATTAAGATGGATTGAAAGAAACAATAAACATAATTTAGCAATTTATAATTCAGAATATTAATTACGAAACAAGTCGAAAAGATACTTCCCTTTTTACCTGAGTGGCTGAGGATGGGAAACACGTAGTCGGATTGGGACGCGTGGATTTTACCAATACATATGAAAAACCGAATAAAACAAACAAATTAACACAGAAATAAAATATTCATTACATAATTAAAATAGAAGCAAGTTCACTGTTCAGAAAACAGTTACAATAATGTCAAATTAATTACATAGGAAACATCATAACAACGTGGAACAACTGCTTAAACATCCTGATCTTCATCGTCTTTGTCCTGTTGGGAGGGAATCGTGAATCCAATGGAAGCTAACCACACATCTTTATCAGGTGGGGCTCCCATTTCTGCTGTGTGCTCAACCCTCAGTTTCGTGGCAATCTTCCTGAGCATGAGATCGTGGTTCAAGACCCGATCATAAATTCCAAGTTCCATCTTCTTCATGACCTGTAATTCCTGTAACACCATAAGAATGTCAGAAGAAGAACCAGCTCCTACAGATTGCCTGGGACGTTCTATCTCTCTGACTTTAAACTTCATAGCACAGTCTTCAACAGCCTTAACACTTTTAACTTCTGGTGATTCATTTTCCTCACTTGTAGGGGATACATTCCTTTGAACCTGACTTTGACTGGCTACATGTTCAGACGAATCAGATATAGTTATGGTTGCCATTTCTCTTTCGTTATCTATTTGTTTTCTTCGCACACTTCCTTCTGTAAAATTTGGTCTAGGTTTTTGTAGAAGTCTCTGTGACCTTCTTTTCATGATTAATGTTAAAAGAATGATGATAACCAACCTAAATAAACAAAAATAAGAACAGAAATCCAACAGAAAGACAGCAAACCAAAACTGTGAGATGCATGGCTTATGAATAGTGGAAAACAATAACAATGAAACAAGAAGATAATAAATACGAACTTAGAAGTGCACGAAATAAGTGAAAGAAGTGTAAAGATGATACCTTTCTTAGAAACCAGAAAATGTCTTTTCGTCTTCAGCCCAAGTTCAGCATAAGTACTTAGGGTTTGGAAGCTGAAAGGTTTTTTCTATACTGTTGAATTCATTTTCCAAGAAACGCGTAAATGTGTTCCAGCTTTAATTATTACTTTATTATTATTATAATATATATATATTATTATTATTATTTATTTTCTTTTAATACACTCATATACTGGATAGGTAGCAGATCGAGTAAGAGTGGGATGATACCAATGTGATGCCAAGTGGACACAAGAGAATGGAAGATGAATAAATGAACAAACGATAAGACAGAATGGGCGAATGAAAACTATAAGTAAATGAACGAGTGAAAGAATGAATGTGTGAAAGATCCGTGAATGAATACAGGATCCCGAGTGAATGAAACACTAAATGGAAAAGATCCTGAATGAATAAAGGGGGAATAGATATAAGAACGAGTGAAAGAATGGATGAATGAAATAGAGCGTATGAGAGACGAGTGAACCACTGTAGTGAAATACGAGTGAATAGAAAAGCGAATGGTAGTAGGAATGAACGAAAGTATGAATGAATGAAGGAATACCGAGTAAATGAATAAGAGACAAAGAATGGAAGATTGTAAAGGAAGAGATCGCGTAATGAGTGAAAAGAGTGAAACGATAATGACCGAATGATCATGGAGAAAGATACCGAGTGATAGAGATCTGAGAAATGAAGAATGAGTGGAAGAGTAAACAAAACGACGAGTGAAGAGAAGGAATGAGTAAATGGAAGAACCGATGAATAACAAACGAACGGAAAATTGAGAGCAAAGCTGAGTGAATGAAACAACAAGTAGAATGGCGACCGAGTGAATTGAGGAACGAGTGGATTGAGGGTGGTGAGAAAAATGAGTAGATGAAAGAATGAATGGGAGAACGACTGAGAATATTCTGAGTGGAGATGAAAAACGAGTGCAAAGAATGAATGAAAAATGAGGTGAAAAACGAAAGTTAGAATAAAATGAAGTGACAGAGTAAGAAAGATGAGTGAAAAATAAACGACTGCGGAAGGATCCGAGTGAACGGAATACCGAGTGGAAGAAACCGAATATTCTAATGAGACATTGAATGAGTGAAAAAGGAACATTAAAAAGAGACGCATGAAAGAAATACCGAGTGATAAAGGTCGGGAAAGAGAATGAGAGAAAGCCGAGTGGATGAATGAAAAACCGAAAGTCCGCTTGAATAAGAGACTAATGGATACAATATTGATTGTGATGAGTGAGGAATCCGAGTGATAAAAGGCTGACTGAAATAAGTCGCCTTTCACCATCTGACCCGTTCATTAAATCAACGATCAGAAATCCTTCAAAGTCTTCCTTCAGAATTGGAATTTTATTGAAAAATGACGAGTGAAGTTCAGTCGGGAAGAAGGGTTAAGAATAGGTAACAATTATCCGAGTGTACTATTTTCACTCAAACTCAGTAAATTTTCGCTTAAGTGTGAAACAACAATCAGCAGTGTCTCGCCTAAGCTACAAGTGCTTCGCCTGAGCGAAAATAGAAGAATCTAGCTCGGACTTCCTTCTTCAAACTTCACAAACTTTATTCACTAAATTTTTAGTTTTCTTTTTATTCATTCCGACTCAAAGTTCAAAACAAAACAATCGGAACATAGGGCTGCCTCCCTAGAGCGCTTCTTTAAGGTCACTAGCTTGACCTTATTGCATCTAAGAAGATGCTTGCAGTAACAGGGAGGTTTTCTGCCTATCAAACTCTCCTCCAAAGTAGAGTTTGAGTCGCTAGCCATTTAACTTAAAAATCCGATCAGTAGTCGGGTCTTTCAGTTCGACTGCACCATGAGGAAAAACCTCATTTACAGTAAAAGGCCCCGACCACTTGGATCTAAGTTTTCCAGGGAAGAGTCTCAGTCGGGAATTGAATAATAAAACCTGATCATCCTTCTGAAACTCTTTCTTATTAAATCACTTATCGTTCCATTTCTTTGTTTTCTCCTTATAGATGGAGGCACTTTGATAAGCGTTGAGTCGGAACTCCTCTAATTCATGGAGTTTCAAAACTCTTTCCTCCTGAGATTGGTCACAGTCCATGTTTAATAGCTTTGTGGCCCACCACGCCTTGTGTTCCAACTCCACAGGGAGATGACAAGCCTTACCGTATACTAATTGATACGGGGACATGCCAATCGGAGTTTTGAAAGCTGTTCGATAAGCCCACAATGCATCATCTAATTTTACCGACCAATCTTTTCTAGATTTTCTGACCACTTTCTCTAAGATTCTTTTGATTTCTCTATTTGACAGCTCGACTTGTCCACAAGTTTGTGGATGGTAAGGAGTCAATATCTTATGTAACACCTTATAGTGACGCAGGGCTTTTTCCATTATCTTATTATAAAAATGTGAACCCCCATCACTAATAAGTACTCTCGGAACTCCAAACCTAGAGAAAATATTCTTCTTGATGAACCTAAGCACCACCTGTGCATCATTGGTTCTGGTCGGAATTGCCTCCACCCATTTGGAGACATAGTCCACAGCAACAAGTATATATTCGTTGGAGAACGACTTAGGAAAGGGTCCCATAAAGTCGATACCCCAAACGTCAAATAATTCCACAATTAGAATGTTTGTCAAAGGCATGCCAGCTTTAGCAGAGAGACCTCCACTCCTTTGACATTTATCACACCTTTTGACATATTCTTTAGCATCTTGAAAGATAGTTGGCCAATAAAAGCCACTCTGTAAGATTTTTGCTGCTGTACGGGAGGCACCATGATGACCTCCATAATAGGAGTTGTGGCAATGCCACAAGAGCCTTTCTTGCTCGGATTCAGGCACACACCGCCTGATCAATCCATCTACTCCTATTTTAAACAGAAATGGATCATCCCAAAGGAAGTTTTTACTATCATGAAAGAATTTTTTTCTCATTTGGGATGTCCAACCATTAGGTACCACCGAGGCACTTTTAAAGTTGGCCATATCAGCATACCATGGCCCGGTGATAATTGCCATCAACTTCTCGTCTGGAAATTCTTCTTTTATTAAGACAGAATCCGACTCACCTTCCAGACGAGACAGATGGTCGGCAACTGAGTTCTCTACTCCCTTTTTATCTCGTATTTCTAAATCAAATTCCTGGAGTAACAGAACCCACCTGATCAATCTCGGTTTAGACTCTTTCTTAGCTAGTAAATACTTGATTGTCGAGTGGTCTGTATATACAATAACCTTGGCCCCAATCAAGTAAGCACGAAATTTATCAAATGCATACACCACAGCAAGCATTTCTTTTTTAGTAGTGGTGTAATGTATTTGATTTTCGTTCAACACTTTACTAGCATAATAAATTACATGAGTCAATTTTCCTACTTTCTGACCCAGTACAGCTTCGACTGCGAAGTCACTTGCATCACACATTAATTCAAATGGTAAAGACCAATCAGGTGCTGCAAGGATCGGAGCTGAAATCAGACTTTGTTTCAATTTTTCAAAAGCCTTGACACAGTTTTCATTAAACGCAAATACATGATCTTTCACAAGTAAGTCAGTCAGAGGCTTAGCTATTTTTGAAAAATCTTTAATGAACCTTCTATAAAAGCCAGCACATCCTAGAAAGCTTCTCACTCCTTTCACGTTGATTGGAGGAGGAAGTTTTTCAATAATTTCTATCTTGGCTCGGTCCACTTGGATGCCCTCAGCAGAGATTCTGTGGCCAAGGACTATCCCTTCCTTAACCATAAAATGGCATTTTTCCCAGTTAAGTACGAGGTTAGTTTCTTGGCATCTCACCAGCACTTTAGATAGGTTGCTGAGGCATGAATCAAAATTACTCCCAAATACCGAGAAATCATCCATGAACACTTCAATGAATTTCTCCACCATATCCCTAAAAATTGCCAGTATGCACCTTTGAAAGGTTGCTGGAGCGTTGCACAACCCGAACGGCATGCGCCTATATGCAAAAATTCCATAAGGACAGGTGAATGCAGTCTTTTCTTGATCTTTTGGGTCAACCACAATTTGGTTATAACCCGAGTACCCATCAAGAAAACAATAGTACTCATGCCCTGATAACCTCTCGAGCATTTGGTCAACAAATGGCAGGGGGAAGTGGTCTTTCCGAGTGAAGTCATTCAGCCTTCTGTAATCAATACACATCCTCCAGCCTGTTGTGGGTCGGGTGGCAATAACTTCACCTTGGTCATTTCTTACAGTCGTCATTCCTCCCTTCTTGGGCACCACTTGGACCGGGCTGATCCAAGTGCTGTCCGAGATAGGATAAATGATTCCTGCATCAAGGACCTTGACCACTTCCTTCCTCACCGCTTCCTTCATAATGGGGTTCAATCTGCGTTATGGCTGTACTACAGGGGAATAGTCATCCTCCATCAAAATTTTGTGCATACAAAATGATGGACTGATTCCCTTCAAGTCAGAAATATTCCAGCCAATTGTAGATTCATGTGCCTTTAATACCCCAATTAGTTTATTCACACCCTCTTCTTTTAAGTCGGCATTAATAATGACAAGATGTGTGTCATCTTCTCTCAGAAAAACATATTTCAGATGAGGAGGTAAAGGTTTTAAATCACATTTTTCTTTAGAAAATTCCTTTCCTTTCTCAACTTCAGTAATTTTCAAATCATTTTTCTTTTCTTTTTCAAAATCACCTACTTCTAATACTTCCAGTAGGCTCAATATTTTTGAGTGAGAGTCATTTAACTCCTCAGTTTCGGAGTCAAAGTCATCCTCTAAAAGAGTTCGTAAGGCCTCTTCCTCAGTTTTTAAAAGCATTGGAGTGTGGTAGCTTTTAATTTCTTCAACCATTAAACAATCCATCCTTTCAGTCGGATGTTTCATGGAATTGAAGACATTAAAGGTTACCTGCTCCTCTTGAACTCTCAGCATGAGTTCACCCTTTTCTACATCAATTAATGCTCTGCCAGTAGCTAGGAAGGGTCTACCTAAAATTAAAGGGATCTCTCGGTCAGCTTCCATATCCAACACTATGAAGTCTGCTGGGAAGATAAACTTATCTACTTTCACTAACAAGTCTTCCAGCATCCCTTGGGGATATTTAATGGACCTGTCAGCCAACTGCAAGGACATGCGAGTCGGTTGCAAGTCATTAATTCCCAATTTTTTCATCAAAGATAGAGGCATCAGGTTTATACTGGCTCCTAGATCACAGAGAGCACTTCCTACATGAATATCCCCAATTGCACACGGTATTGTAAAAGATCCAGGATCCTCTAGCTTTTGGGGAAGTTTCTTTTGAATGATTGCACTACACTCTTAAGTGAGAGTAATCATTTCATCTCCCTTAAGCTTCCTCTTCTTGGATAATAATTCTTTCAAAAATTTTGCATAGGAAGGCATCTCCTGCAATGCCACGGCAAAAGGGATATTGATGTGAAGTTTCTTGAAAACCTCTAAGAACCTAGCAAACTTCTGCTCCTCTATTTGTTTTTTAAACCTGTGTGGAAATGGAGCATTCCTTAGTTTTTCAGGAGTCAGCTTAGAAGCTTCCTCCAGAATCAGATCAACCTTTTTCTTCTTCTTTTGATGGACTTTATTTTCTTTTTCTTTTTCTATTTCATTTTTATTTTCTACTTCATTATTATCCTACTCGGTTTCTTGTATTATTTCTTTTTCTTTTTCTTTTCCTGAACTTATTTCCTGACTCGGAGATGGAGAAATAATTTTTCCACTCCTAGTAATTATAGCCTTGCAATGTTTCCTTGGATTTACCTCGGTATCTCCAGGGAAATTGCCTACTTGCCTCTTAACTAATTGTTTAGAAAGCTGTCCGACTTGATTTTCTAAATTTCTTATAGACGCTTCCTGATTCTTAAAACTGGCCTGAGTGGCCTGAATAAACTGAGAAAGTACATTCTCAAGTTCGGATTTTTCTTTAACAGGGGGGTGAGAAGGTTGTTGTGGTCTATTTGTGGGTTGACTTGGTAGGATGTTCTGATTCAGATATGGACCTTTCTGCCAGGAAAAATTGGGGTGATTCCTGTAATTAGGATTAAAGGAATTAGAAGGATAATTCCTTTGATATTGTTGCTGCCCCATATAATTCACTTGCTCGGAAGGAACATTTCGATCACACAATCCATTCTCATGATCTCCACCACAAAAGTCACAACCGATCATAGAAACTTGACTCGGCTTTTGGAGTTCTGAAATCTGTATGCTTAGTTTCTCCAAAGCCTGAGTCATCAATTTACTCTGAGCCAGATAAGTATCTTGTGCTTCTAATTCTAATATCCCTCTCTTAGGGACTTGGCTCCTCTCACAAATCAAGCATTCATTAGAAGCCATAACGTCAATCAGCTCTATGGCTTCTTCTACAGTTTTTGTTGTTAATGAACCTCCAGCTGAGGCATCAATCAGGACCCTGGTAGCTGGCCTGACACCATTATAGAAAATAGTTACCTATTGCACATCAGAAATTTGATGATGAGGACATCTCCTCAAACTCTCTTTATACCGATCCCATGCTTCCATCAAAGACTCACCTTCTCTTTGTTGGAAACATGTGATTTCATTGCGCAACTTTGCATATTTAGAGGGAGGAAAATATTTAATCAAAAATTTTCGTTGCAAGTCCTCCCAAGTTGAAATACTGCCTCTCGGTTGACTCTGTAACCAGGCTTTTGCTCGGTCCCTCACAGAAAACAGAAACAATCTCAGTCGGATTGCCTCGTCAGGGAGTCCATTCATTTTTACTGTGTCACAGATTTGGAGGAAGGTTGCTAGATGCAAATTTGGATCCCCAACCTCACTTCCTCCGAACTGTTCATTTCTTACCAACTGTAGTAAAGCTGGCTTTAGTTCGAAATTATTTGCTGAAATTGGTGGCCTAAGGATGCTAGATTACGATCCTTCTTCAGTCGGCCTGGAGTAGTCACCTAGTGTAACTCTCCTCTGTTCCATTTCTTTTTCTTCTTTTTGCCTTTTTTCTTTTCTTAGTCTACGTTCTAACAAGTCTATGTCAGGATCAAAGAAGAAAGGCTCTCCTCTGCTCCTTGACTGCATACAACAAATGTCACACAAAAGAACAATTCACAGCTACGACTAAATCTATACGAAAATGACAAACTACTACTACTAAAAACAAAAGTGAAACTACATATTAAATGCAAACTAAAGTAAAATGGTTCAGTCTAGTATCGGTCCAAGGATTGTTGATATTACTCAACAATCCCCGGCAACGGCGCCATTAACTTGATGCTAAAATCCTGGGCCATTAACTTGGTGGTGAAAATCTTAGTAAAACAAAATATGACTCTCGGATTTACACTTATGGCAAGCGCACCAGTCGTTAAAATTGTAGAATATTTGATCGTCCCACAGGGATTGTGGTAAGTACCTCAATCTAGGACTAGTACAAGCTGAACCAACACGAAATACAGGTAGTTCATTCGGTTTTTATGATTTTAATGTTTTCTAGTTGTTTTTGGTATTTTCAGAAACAAAGTTAAGGTGAATGTGAAAAGTGATTAAAAGAAAGCAGGTCAGGATTGCTTCGGCTCACAAGTTCCTCATGAAACATGCAATTAAGTATAATCGAACTTCACAATCTAGAGGACAATCCGCTTGTGGTTATTCCCTAATTCCTTAGGTGAAAACACTAATCCTTAAGCAATGAACCTTAATTCCTTAAGTGCTCGATTAACCTAAGAATCTAATGCGAAATTGGAGGTTGAACTCTAACTATTCACCTAAATTGATTAGGCCTGAACTAGTTAGAAAGCTGGAAGTTACCTTAGCTTCAGCCATGATTCCTCACTGGTGAAGTTCTTCATCAGTTCTGGATTTGTCAATCCAGTAGTTCTGCTCCACTCCTCAGCTTGTTTGCCTCAGGATCTAGAAGCTGATTTACTTGCTCACAGCTTCAAGACTCCATTGCTAACTTTTGCAATCCCAACCTTAGGGATTTAGAACTCCATTGACTTCGGTTCCATCGAAGGATTATGGAACGTCATGGAGGAGAGGATTAGAGAGAGAAAAATTGTGTAGTGAGATGTTCAAAGTGTCTAATGAATGTTCTCTGTTCTATTATTTCGGATCTATGTATGCGTGTCTTACATAATATGTACAACCTATATATATGTTTTTTACCTAACTTAACTAACTTAACTAATAACTTAGAAAACTTAAGTTAACGACTAAACTACTAGTTACACAGTTTACAGAGTAACTAACTAATTACAGCTCAGCTCTTAACAGGATCCAGCTCATCCTTAGCTAATTTACAGCACAGCACCAGCTAAATGACAGCTCACTACTTAAGTTACTAAAGTTGCAGCAGTGGAGAAGAAGGCAATGGAAGCGGAAACAGTACTGCACCAGGTGTGTGTTGTTGGAGGGAAGAAATAGTGTTTAAGTTACTGCTTTTACGCTTCAGCTTGCTGGGTTTTCGCTTAAGCTGATTAGCTCTCGCTTGGACGAATTGAAAATATGTAATGCAGAATGGCTTTCTCGCTCAAGCGTGATAGAGTAGCTGACATGGCCCGCAAGTGCACGGGTTATGTCGCGTAATATAAAAGATTATCGTTCTCCACAGGGACTGTGTTCAAAGTACCAGCATTTTGAAATTTAATTATCCACATAATTGATTTTTAAGGTTTTTGTAAAATAAAGCCCAAAATTAAGTTGCACAGAATACGAATAAATACAAAAATAAAATTTACTTGACACTTAAAAAATCAGAGTTCAGACTATCTTGGGATTTCGGGGGATCAAGACTCTATTTTATGTTAATGAATTTTAACTTTTCATAAATAAGAATCAGATTAAGTTTTCCAATGCGAATTTTCTAAAAGCTAATTAATATGTTCCTCTCAGAATCCTATTAATGTACCTAACCTATGGAAAGCGCTGCTTAATCCTCAGAAAGGCCCATTATCGTTTTATGAAAATCCCTTTTATTTCCTCAAAAGAATTTTGATTACTTTCACGGTTTTACCGAGGTCACAAAAAGCATCTCAAAAATCTTAGGTTTTGTTCAAAGCTTTCCGGTAAAAATAAATCTCTCGATTCTATTTATTACCTAAACTTACTAATATACCCGCAAGTATATAGTTTTATCATTTAGGTTCTTGTTAGGAATCACTAAAAGCATTAAGCAAAATTGAACTAAATGGAAAACAGAAATTTATTTACTTGAAGTTAAAATAACATCAACGTAAAATATTATCGTACCCCCGTCATCCCAAGATAAATAAATTTAGTTACTCATACAGAATACAACATCCATACAGAAAGTATAACAAGACAAAGAATACATTACTGTATTTTTTTACTGCACTCACTGTATTTTTACTGCTGTCTGTATTTTTCAGCAGCTCCACTGTTTCTACTACTGTTTCCACTGTATTTTGCTGCTGTTTCCACTGCTGTTTCTGCTATCTGTCACTGTTTTTCCAGCACTCTGTTTCTGCACGTTTTTCCTAACAAATTCTGCACTTCTCACTAATTTTTAAGGCTGAAATATGATGAATGATTGGTGATTTTTCAGCCTAAACTTCAGCCCATTTATAGCTAAAATTATCCAACATTTTTCCTTCAATTAAGGCACTTGCATGACATTTTTAATGGCCTTCCTTAATTTAGGTGCAACATGCATGAAGTGGAGCTTGTCTCATTTGTCAAATGCATTTTCGGTGGATGCTTGATTTTGCCAAGGAATGTTTAAAATAATGGAACAATGTTTTGCCTTACTTTTCCCTTGGTGCAGCCGTGAATGAAGAATGCATAGAATATTCAACAAATTTTTACAATGGAGCTTCATGGTGCCATGAATGAACATTGAATTTGGTCAAAGAATTATTTAAATAATTCAAGCATTTGATTGGCCCTTTTCTTTGTGTGTCCAGCCGTGAATTACCTTTGAATTAGTCAAGGAATGCTTAAACAATTCATATGCACTTGGTCTTGGTTTGAATGCATTGCCGTGAGTGGAATGTATTCAAGGCACACCATGTAATATAAAATTGGTACATGGAAACAAGCTTTAGGTGAATGGAATAAAAAATTGAATGATGGCCTTTCTCTTAGCCGTGACAATGATGAATGAATTTGGCAAAGAAATCATTTAATAAATTGAATGCAATTTGTCTTTGGCTTTCCTTTCCTTGTCGTGAAATGAAGAGGAAAAATAAAGAAACCAATGTAAATTTTTAGATAAACAAAACATTGTATTTTGATAATTTAAATAGAACATTTAAAGTACATATTTTATAGAAATGGAATAAAAATTTTAAATTTTTGGAATTGATATTTTTAAATGATTGATTTTAAATATCATTCCATCAATTTTTCCAATTCTAAAAATACATTCTTTAATTGTTCTATTTTCATTGATTCATGCAAAATACAACATTTGAACAGAGACAGTGAAATTAAAGTAGAAATCATGAAAATCGGGGAAAATAATACAGTAACAACAGAAAATGTAAATAAATTAAACAGTGAAAAATAGTGTTCTAAAACACTTATCAAAATACCCCAAACCAAATATTTGCTTGTCCTCAAGCAATCACCATATTCATAAGATAAGATACAGAAAACACTAAGCTTAGTAAACTAAGGGAACCCAAGACAGAGAAACAGATTTATTCAAATGCCAAGAATTGATTTTGCTTATGTGATTCAATTATTCAATGTTAAGACAGAGGGTACTCTTCTCATAATCTTCACTCAAGTGTTTCAAGGTTTGTGTATCTCTCTAATCATCATAGTCAAAAAATATTACAATAAGCTTGTTAATAAACCAGAAACTCCACAGTTTAGATAGAAAATATGTCAAAGTCTAAAGGTCTTTCAAAGGTTGTAACGTGGCCTTGGGTTGTATTGTTAAGGTAGGAATTTCAAGAAAAATGGAATACAAAAGGGCTTTAATAGTCATGAATGATTCAAATCTCTATCATAAATTTAACTGAGCAAATTTTTAAACTTTTATGGACTTTTTGGAATTCATTCAATATCATCCTTTTGATTTTCTTTTTTTTTCTTTTTTTTTTGCATTCAATACCATATTTTTCTTAAGTCCTTTTTTTATTTCTTTGCTCCACTAAATTTCCAACTTTACCATTAAGAGAATATCAGTCAATGAAAGGTTTCAAAGAAAAATTTTCACTTTTAGGCTCAAAAGGGGCAACTAGGGGTCAATTTATGCAAAAATTCTGAGGCTTAAGAATAAGACCTAATTGTGCCTTTATCATCCTAAGACATATAATCAAAAACCATTTTGAATCGGTTGAAAAACAAGTTCTAGAATGTTAATGACTATAAGATTCACTCATTCAAGAAGATATGGGTTTTGAAAATTTGTTTGATAATTAACCCATTTTGGCTCAAGTCTAACCATGGAAAGTCTTTTCAAAGAAAATTTTAATCACATAAAGTTCATTTAAACATTGATTTGGCATTTAAATAATCAAATTTCCAAAATTTTACTCAAAATTTTGGGGTCCTTAGATACTTTAGCCTTGTGTTCAAAGTGAATTTATCATGCAATCATGGTAAATTACAAGATTACAAACAAATCAAGGAAAACACTCATGCAAAATAAAATAACAATCACACAACAAAAACAAAACAGAAAAGTTTTCTTACCTACCACCCCAAACCAGAATTTGACATTGTCCTCAATGTTAAAATTGATGATAAAAGGTAAAGAAAACTTACCTGTAGTAACCCCAAACCAGCATCTGACATAGTTGGTTTATTTTTATTTTTAGAATTAAAGCTTAAAATAAAACAACAACTTTTTATAGGGTTACCTCCCTATCAGTGCTAAGTTTTAAGTCTTCAGCCAGACTTCTCATCGTTTGGATTTACTCATCAGGAGCATCAAACAAGTCCAAGTCACTTGCTTGTTGTATTGGTTGACCTGTCAGATAGTGCTTTACTCTCTGTCCATTTACCCTAAATGTACCAGATTTCTCGCTCCATAGTTCGACAGCACCAAAGGGAAAGACTTTTGTCACCTTGAATGGTCCCGACCATCGGGATCTCAGTTTACCTGGAAAAAGCTTCAGTCTGGAATTAAACAGTAAAACCATATCACCTGGATTAAATGTTCTCCGTTGGATGTGACGATCATGCCATTGTTTGGTTTTTTCTTTATAAATTCTGGCATTTTCGTATGCATCTAGACGGAGTTCTTCAAGCTTATTTAATTCCAACAATCTTTGTTCACCTGCAGCCTTATGATCAAAGTTAAGAGTTTTAACAGCCCAAAAAGATTTATACTCTAGCTCAACAGGTAAATGACAGGGCTTCCCATATACTAGCTTAAAAGGCGTGGTTCCAATGGGAGTTTTGTATGCGGTTCGATACGCCCATAAGGAATCATCTAACTTAATAGACCAATCCTTACGTGATGTATTCACCACTTTTTGAAGAATTTTTTTAATTTCCCGATTGGATACCTCAACTTGTCCACTAGTTTGTGGGTGATAAGGTGTAACAACCTTATGCTTAACTCCATATTTCTTTAGAAGGGTCTGAAAAGTTTTCTCAATAAAATGAGACCCTCCATCACTTATAACACATTTTGGGACCCCAAACCTTGGAAATATTATTTTCTTGAAAAGTTTAATAACAGTCTTAGCATCAGAATAGGGTGAAGCAATGGCTTCCACCCATTTTGACGCATAGTCAACTGCCACTAATATGAACTGATTTCCAAAAGAAGAGGGAAAGGGACCCATAAAATCAACACCCCATACATCAAACAATTCAACTTCTAGAATGGTATTCAATGGCATTTCTTGTCTCTTACCAATGTTACCTGTTCTTTGGCAAGCATCACAAGTTAGAACATACTTACGTACATCCTTAAAAATATTTGGCCAATAGAACCCAGCTTGCAATACTTTAGCGGCTGTCTTAGAGGTGCTCATGTGTCCTCCACAGGAAAGAGAATGGCAATGATCCAAGATAGCATGGACATCATCTTGTGAAACACATCTCTGAATGATACCATCTGCACATTGCTTGAAAAGGAGTGGTTCATCCCAATAATAATGCTTGACATCTGCATAAAACTTTTTCCTTTGCTGAAAGCTAAGATCAGGAGGTAAGATACCACATGCAAGAAAATTTACAAAATCAGCATACCAAGGAACACGTTGGATACTAAGATTCAAGAGTTGTTCATCTGGAAAAGATTCATTGATGGGAATATTATCTGTTTATTCTTTTTCAGATGTCAACCTAGATAGGTGGTCAGCGACCAAGTTCTCGGTACCCTTCTTGTCCTTAATTTCCAAGTCAAATTCTTGCAATATTAGAATCCACCTAATTAATCTAGGCTTTGCTTCCTTTTTATTCAATAGATACTTAATGGCAGAGTGGTCAGTGTAAACAGTAACATGTGAACCTACCAAGTAAGACCTAAATTTATCAAAAGCAAAGACAACAGCTAACAGTTCTTTTTCAGTTGTGGCATAATTTACCTGAGCATCATCTAGCGTCCGGCTGGCATAATGAATTACATGGAGCTTTTTATCCTTTCTTTGCCCCAGCACAGCCCCCACTGCGTAATCACTCGCATCGCACATCAACTCAAATGGGAGTTTCCAATCAGGTGGTTGCACGATGGGGGCAGAGATTAGAGCTTGCTTAATCCTGTAAAAAGCTTCCATACAAGATGAATCAAAATTGAAAGGCACATCCTTACCCAGAAGAGTTGTAAGAGGCTTTGTGATCTTGGAGAAATCTTTAATGAACCTGCGATAAAACCCTGCATGTCCAAGAAAACTCCGAATACCTTTCACATTTGTGGGTGGAGGCAATTTTTCAATCACTTCCACTTTAGCCTTATCAACTTCTATACCTCTCTCAGACACCAGGTGTTCAAGAACTATGCCTTCTCTTACCATAAAATGGCATTTTTCCCAATTTAGAACCAAATTGGTTTCTTCACAACGCTGCAAGACTTGGCACAAATTTGTTAAACAATTATCAAAATCCAAACCATGCACTGAAAAATCATCCATAAAGACTTCTATCATATTTTCAATAAGGTCAGAAAAAATTGCTTGCATACACCTTTGAAAAGTCGCAGGTGCATTACATAAACCAAAAGGCATACGTCTGTAAGCATAAGTCCCATAAGGGCAAGTGAAGGTAGTCTTTTCTTGATCAGATGGATGAATGGGAATTTGATGAAAACCTGAATACCCATCCAAATAACAGAAATAAGAGTGTTTCGCAAGTCTTTCAAGCATCTGATCAATAAAAGGGAGGGGAAAATGATCTTTTTTCATGGCGCTATTTAACTTCCTATAATCAATGCACATGCCCCAACCAGAGACAATCCTAGTAGGAATCAAGTTATGTTTATCATTTTCAATCACAGTTATTCCCCCATTTTTAGGCACCACATGGACAGGACTTACCCATTTACTACTATCAACAGGATATATGACTCCAGCATCAACCAATTTCAAAATTTCCTTTTTAACCACTTCTTGCATTTTAGGATTTAATCTCCTAAGTGGTTCTACTGTGGGCCTACTTTCATCTTCTACAGTAATCCTGTGCATACAAAGAGAAGGGCTAATCCCTTTGATATCATCCATTGTATAACCTATTACCTTTCTATACAACCTAAGTTGTTTCAAAAGTTTTTCAGTTTCACATGGATTTAATTCAGCATTGATAATCATAGGATATGTGGAATTGGGACCAAGAAATTCATACCTTAATGAAGCTGGTAAAGGTTTTAATTCCACATTGGGGCTTACCACTTTGTCACACATGACCTCAGTGTCATGTGGGGCCTCAGAGCAATCAGATATTTCTATCAGCTCAATCATGAAAATAGTTTCAAGTGGGTCATTAGGAAGGGTTGTTTCCTTTACCACTTGTTCGACAAAATCCACAGTACAACAAACATCATTATAAGGTTTTTCTAAAACATTTTTCAAGTTGAAATCAACCTTTTGGTCTCCAACAGTTAGAGACAACTTACCATTCTTGACATCGATCACAGCACCTGCAGTTGCTAAAAATGGTCTGCCTAAAATAATAGGAATCAAAGAATCTTCGTCCATTTCAAGCACAACAAAGTCAGCAGGTATAAAAAATTTTCCTATCTTAATAGGAACATCCTCTAAAATTCCTACAGGATATTTTACAGATCTATCAGCCAATTGTAAAGACATCCTAGCAGGTTTTAGTTCACCCAATCCTAACTTTTCAGTAACAGATAATGGCATTAAACTCACACTCGCTCCTAAATCACACAATGCTTTATCTATATTCATGTCACCAATCATGCAAGGAATAGAGAAACTACCTGGATCTTGGAGCTTGGGTGGAAGTTTCTTTTGAATTAGAGCACTGCACTCTTCAGTAAGTGTAACTGTACCATCTTCCTCCAGTCTTCTTTTGTTGGACAGAATGTCCTTTAGGAACTTTGCATATGTGGGCATTTGCTGTAAAGCATCTGTAAAAGGAATATTAATATACAATTTCTTTAAAATATTAAGGAACTTACCAAATTGTTTGTCCAACTTTGCTTTGGCTAAGCGCTGAGGAAATGGAATGGGAGGTTGACATGGCTTAACCTCCTCCTTCTTTTCTTGTGGTTTCTCTTCTTCAATTACTGGATGAGATGAAGATTCATCGACTTTCTTTTCCTTCTTTGCTGTCTTGTCAACTGGCCCATCGTATTGAGTACCACTCCTAAGAGTGACAGCCATAGTTTGGTTAGATGGTCCAGCCTCTGGTTTCCCAGGAAATGTTCCCGGTGCTCTTTGAGAATAGGAGGCTTGTTGGGCAATTTGATTTTCTAGTATTTTGTTGGGAGTGGCAAGAGAGTCCACTTTTGAAGCCAAGTTTTTTATTGCATCAGAGAATTCATCATTTTGTTTAAGTTGAGTAGCTACAAATGTCTCCATCAAGGATTCTAGCTTTGATTTTTGTGGAATATAGGTTCCTTGTTGAGGTTTGTAGTTACTTTGGAATTGAGGTGGCCTATTTTGGAAGCCAGGTGGACCTTGTGGAGGTCTGTAGTTACCTTGATAGTTTCCACCATAGTTTCCAATAGCGTCCACCTGATGCATTTCTTGTTCTTGATTAGGGGTCATTGCTAAATGGCAGTTTGTAGCTCCATGTCCTGAAACATCACAAACTTCACAAACAATATTAGTAGCACCTGGTGACCCTATTTTATCAAGTTTTAATGTTAATGCTTCAACTTTGGCAGAAAGTAGGGAAAGAGCATCAACAGAGTACTTACCTGGTGTTTTAGAAGGTAATCCTCTCTCAGAGTTCCACTGGTGAGTGTTTTGAGCTATTTCCTCAATCAGGTTCTCAGCTTCATCAATATTTTTACTCATGAAGGCTCCTCCAGCTGCAGCATCTAAAGAGATCTTTTGTGTGGAAGTTAGTCTATTATAGAAAATATGGATTGTCAACCACCTTTCTATCCCATGGTGAGGACATTCTCTTAGCATCTCCCTGTATCTTTCCCAGGCTTCATACAAGGATTCATCATCTTTTTGTGAAAAATTGATGATTTGTTTTCTCAGCACATCAGTTTTGTTCCTTGGGTACCATTTATTGATAAAAGCACTGGACAATTGTTCCCAAGTCATGATGGATCCTTCAAGAAGAGAGTATAACCACGCTCTCGCTTTATCTCTTAAGGAGAAAGGGAAAAGTCTTAAGCGAATGGCATCATTGGTGGCTCCGTTCATCTTCAGGGTGTCACAGTATTCAAGAAAGATTTGAAGGTGAAGGTTTTGATCTTCAGAGGGTAAACCTCCGAATTGGTTCTGTTGAACCATTGAGAGTAGTGAAGGCTTCAATTCAAAATTGTTAGCCTCCACTGTGGGTCTAAGGATGCTAGATCCTCTCCCATTAGTGCTTGGAGCGGCAAAATCTCTTAAGGGTCTGTGTTGGTCCGCCATTTGTTTTTCTTGTTGTTCTTTTTGTTGTTTTTGTTGTTTTCTCAAAGCTCTAAGGGTACGTTCTATTTCAGGGTCAAATCCTAAGTTTAGATCGACACTACGGCTTTGTCGCATAAATAGAAAATAAATGATAAATAAAATAAACAATTACAAAAATAAAACAACAACAGATACACAGAATATAGAACAAAATACAAAATTACAAAGAAAATAAAAATAAAAATAAAAATAACAATAAAAATATTAACAAGTATGATCTAATCGAATTTCAATATTGCCGATATTTGAGGGACAACAGTCCCCGGCAACGGCGCCAAAAACTTGACAGGGCCCGCAAGCGCATGGGTTATGTCGCGTAATATAAAAGATTATCGTTCTCCACAGGGACTGTGTTCAAAGTACCAGCATTTTGAAATTTAATTATCCACACAATTGATTTTTAAGGTTTTTGTAAAATAAAGCCCAAAATTAAGTTGCACAGAATACGAATAAATACAAAAATAAAATTTACTTGACCCTTAAAAAATCAGAGTTGAGACTATCTTGGGATTTCGGGGGATCAAGACTCTATTTTATGTTAATGAATTTTAACTTTTCATAAATAAGAATCAGATTAAGTTTTCCAAGGTGAATTTTCCAAAAGCTAATTAATATGTTCCTCTCGGAATCCTATTAATGTACCTAACCTATGGAAAGCGCTGCTTAATCCTCAGAAAGGCCCATTATCATTTTATGAAAATCCCTTTTATTTCCTCAAAAGACTTTTGATTACTTTCACGGTTTTACCGAGGTCACAAAAAGCATCTCAAAAATCTTAGGTTTAGTTCAAAGCTTTCCGGTAAAAATAAATCTCTCGATTCTATTTATTACCTAAACTTACTAATATACCCGCAAGTATATAGTTTTATCATTTAGGTTCTTGTTAGGAATCACTAAAAGCATTAAGCAAAATTGAACTAAATGGAAAACAGAAATTTATTTACTTCAAGTTAAAATAACATCAACGTAAAATATTATCGTACCCCCGTCATCCCAAGATAAATAAATTTGGTTACTCATACAGAATACAATATCCATACAGAAAGTATAACAAGACAAAGAATACATTACTATATTTTTTTACTGCACTCACTGTATTTTTACTACTGTCTGTATTTTTCAGCAGCTCCACTGTTTCTACTACTGTTTCCACTGTATTTTGCTGTTGTTTCCACTGCTGTTTCTGCTGTCTGTCAGTGTTTTTCCAGCACTCTATTTCTGCACATTTTTCCTAACAAATTTTTCACTTCTCACTAATTTTTAAGGCTGAAATATGATGAATGAATGGTGATTTTTCAGCCTAAACTTCATCCCATTTATAGCTAAAATTGTCCAACATTTTTCCTTCAATTAAGGCACTTGCATGACATTTTTAATGGCCTTCCTTAATTTAGGTGCAACATGCATGAAGTGGAGCTTGTCTCATTTGTCAAATGCATTTTCGGTGGATGCTTGATTTTGCCAAGGAATGTTTAAAATAATGGAACAATGTTTTGCCTTACTTTTCCCTTGGTGCAGCCGTGAATGAAGAATGCATAGAATATTCAACAAATTTTTGCAATGGAGCTTCATGGTGCCGTGAATGAACATTGAATTTGGTCAAAGAATTATTTAAATAATTCAAGCATTTGATTGGCCCTTTTCTTTGTGTGTCCAGCCGTGAATTACCTTTGAATTAGTCAAGGAATGCTTAAACAATTCATATGCACTTGGTCTTGGTTTGAATGCATTGTCGTGAGTGGAATGTATTCAAGGCACACCATGTAATATAAAATTGGTACATGGAAACAAGCTTTAGGTGAATGGAATAAAAAATTGAATGATGGCCTTTCTCTTAGCCGTGACAATGATGAATGAATTTGGCAAAGAAATCATTTAATAAATTGAATGCAATTTGTCTTTGGCTTTCCTTTCCTTGTCGTGAAATGAAGAGGAAAAATAAAGAAACCAATGTAAATTTTTAGATAAACAAAACATTGTATTTTGATAATTTAAATGGAACGTTTAAAGTACACATTTTATAGAAATGGAATAAAAATTTTAAATTTTTGGAATTGATATTTTTAAATGATTGATTTTAAATATCATTCCATCAATTTTTCCAATTCTAAAAATACATTCTTTAATTGTTCTATTTTCATTGATTCATGCAAAATACAACATTTAAACAGAGACAGTGAAATTAAAGCAGAAATCATGAAAATCGGGGAAAATAATACAGTAACAACAAGAAATGTAAATAAATTAAACAGTGAAAAATAGTGTTCTAAAACACTTATCAGTAGCTTAGGCAAAAGGTGATGTTTTGAGGTCACGCTTGAGCGTAGGCTTGCTTTGCTTGAGCAAACCTTGACCCTCGCCCGAGTGAATTAAACTATTACTTAAGCGAATTATCTTTTCAATCAGCATTTCTGAAATGGACGCTCGGGTTCTTCTTTTTATTTTCAATCGGTTCCTTGTTCTCTTTTGGAGTCGGTATCTTAGAAGTCTTTGCAGTCAGCTTTTCGTTAATTCTTTTTGGTCAACCCTTTGAAGTCTCGCCCAGTCGGTCTTGTGAACTTCCTTCAGTCGGATTTACGAATTCTCACTCGGCTTTATAAATTCTTGCTCGGCTTTTTGTAATTTTCACTCGGATTTGTCTTCTTTTCTCGAGTACACCCTGTTCCTACACCATTAAACAGCTAATTGCCTAGCATTTATACGCTGGCTGCTTAGTGAATTTATAAATACTTCAAAATTCCTTAACTAATTAATATTTTAAATCGTTTTCTTACATAAATGAAGTACTTTTGAAATTCATAACTAAAACAAGAATTGTTATCAAATTATTAAATAATACTAACAAACTAACCAATAATTACTGAATAATGTTAAATAAAAAGGTGAAATAATTAAGTCTTTTCAAGACTTATCAGTATCAGAGCTTTGTTTGTTCCTTATTGCTATGATTGATTAATATTATCAGAACATGACATACATTTGGTGAATGATTGTCATTGTTGTTTGACTTGTATAGATTGATTGTGGATGAAATTTGATTTCTATTAGCCTGGCCAAGCTTTCTTTACACTATTCTCCATCAATGATGAATTCTTATGATTATGTGAATACATGTGACATCATGATATGATGATATGTTTTTTTATGAGCTTTAATATGGATTGGTCGATGTTGGACTCTATGATAGAGGGCCATGATTTAATTATATGATGAATTGTTATAGCATGAAACTATAGAGAGGTTTATAAGTTGTTTACTGATGTTAGTTGAATTTAATGTTATGATTATAGATATTGTGATGGCTCGTCGTCATCAAGATAACGATGACGCTATAGCTAGAGCTTTGAATCACTTTGCGGACCTCCTTGAGTCGTAAAACCATGATAGACAAGAGGCGGAAAGGTAAACTACTCCCGCTACTCAAGGTACTCAAGGCCTTGACATGTTCTTGAAGCGGAAACCCTCCGAGTTTCATGGTGGATTTAGACCCGAGCAAGCTTATGTTTGGATCCGAGATGTTGAGCGGATCTTCGATAGTTTCGAATGCACTGAGCTCCAGAAAGTGGAGTATGCTATTTTTATGTTGAGAGATGAAGCTAAGACTTGGTGGAGACTCACCAAGAGTAGGATGATTGCTGCTGCTATCCCCTTGACTTAGGAAAACTTTAAGCTGGAACTCATGAGAAAATATGTGCCTGAGAGTTATAAAAGTAAGAAAGAGCTTGAGTTCATGGAACTTAAGCAAGGCATAATGACGGTGGAAGAGTACGCTTCCAAATTTGAAGAACTCTGTGAATTTTACCCTCCTTATCAGCAAGAGGGAACCAAAGCCTCCAAGTGTGTGAAATTTGAGAACGGTCTACGCCCTGACATTCAAAGGGCCATGTGCCATCAAGAAATTCAAAGTTTCACGGTACTTGTGAATAAGTGCCACATCTATGAAGAACATGCTCCACCTCATCATTCCAAATTTGACTCTAAGTTGAAGGGTCAATCTTCCGGTTTCAAGAAGCAAGGGAATTTCAGAAAGGGACATTTTCAGAGGGGTGCTCATTCTAGTGTCCAAGCTAGAGGCGGTGGTCATGGTAATACCTTTGGCCGGGGCAATGCAAATGCCAATGGGCCAAAATGCTATAAGTGTGATGGTCCTCACTATGTTCGTGAGTGTGTGCACCGTGATGATGTGGTGTGTTTTAATTATGATCAAGTAGGACATATCCATCCTGCATGTCCTTTGCTCGCAAGACAGACTCCTATACAAGCTAATACCCCCAACCGTGCTATTGCTCCTGCTCATCTGAACCACAGAGGCCACAATGGTGGTCGGGACCGTGGTAATGGAAACAATGGTGGTCAAAATGGTGGCCATGGTGGCTATAATAGTGGAAGGCTTGGTAATGGTCGTGGTAACAGCAATGGCACTCGTGAGGGAAATGGAAATGGTGGGAATCCTTAACCAACTGCTGTAAGAGTGTTTGCTGTAACCGGTGAGGAAGCAGCTTAAGCCGATAACTTAGTCGAAAGTAAGTGTGAAATACTAAAAAATTCTGTGCATGTTATTTATGATTCGGGTGTGACTCATTCTTTTACATCTGAGGATTGTGTATGGCGATTGAGATTACCGGTGTGTTTAATGAGAAATGCTCTTGTGGTTACCACCCCAACCGGTACTTTTCTCAGATCGATTAACGGGTGTGATAACGTTGACGTGGTCCTAGAAGGGAGAAAGTTTGTTATGTCTTTCATTTTCCTACCTATGAAGGGATTGGAGATCATTCTTGGTATGGATTGACTCTCCGTCAATAAAGTTTTAGTTGACTGTCAACAACGGACTGTCATGTTCCCTTCTTCAAATGTGAGGAAATTTGATGTACAAGGTATAGCTCAACTTTGCATATTATTATCTCTTGCCAATGGGACAAGTGGTCCCAATCCCCTTAATATCCCTGTGGTGTTGAAATTGTTGGATGTGTTCCCCGAGGAGGTACCCGGTTTGCTACCTCCATGAAAGGTTGAATTTGCTATCGACCTTGTACCTAGCGCAAAACCGGTTTCTATCGCTCCTTATAGGATGTCTCCTATGGAGCTAGCTGAACTTAAGAAGCAAGTTGAGGAGCTACTTGAGAAGGAATTTGTTCGACCCAGTGTATCACCCTGGGGGCTCCTGTCTTATTGGTTAAAAAGAAGGATGGAACCATGCGGTTGTGTGTTGATTACCGCTAATTGAATAAGATGACAATAAAGAATAGATATCCCTTGCCTCGTATCAATGATCTATTGGATTAATTAAGAGGTGCTGTGGTGTTTTCAAAGATTGATTTGCGCTCTAGTTATCATCAAATTATGGTGAAAACCGAGAACATACTAAAAACTGCTTTTAGGACGCGCTATGGCCATTATGAGTATGTTGTGATGCCATTCAGAGTGACTAATGCTCCAGCGGTGTTCATGAGTTACATGAACTCCATCTTTCATGATTACCTGGATCGCTTTGTTGTGGTATTCATCGACGACATCTTAGAGTATTACAAGAGTCGTGAGGAACACGAGGAACATTTGAAGCTTGTGTTGAACATTGTTAGAGAGAATCAGTTGTACGCTAAGCTCTCTAAATACGAATTCTAGTTGACGAGCATCCAGCTTCTTGGATATGTGATATCCGAAGAAGGTGTTTTGGTAGATCCTTCTAAGGTTGAGGCCTTTATGTCATGGCCTAGGCCTACATCGGTTACTAAGATCCAAAGTTTCCTTGGACTTACCGGTTATTATCGGAGGTTCATCGAAAGTTTTTCTCGTCTTGCTAAACCTTTGACAAACTTGACAAGAAAGAACCAACCTTTTGTGTGGACGGTCGAGTATGAGAGATGTTTTGAAGAGTTAAAAATGAGACTCACTTCTGCGCCTATCTTGGCATTGCCTGATTTATAAGAAGATTTTATGGTGTACTATGATGCTTCCAAGCAGTGTCTTAGATGTGTTTTGATGCAGAAGGAACGTGTTATAGCTTATGCTTCACGCCAGTTGAGACCCCATGAAGTTAACTACCCGACTCATGACTTGGAGCTAGCGGTGGTTGTGTTCGCCTTGAAGATTTGGCGTCATTATCTCTATGGTTCGAGGTTCATGGTCTTTAGTGATCACAAAAGCTTGAAATACCTCTTTGATCAAAAGGAATTGAATATGCGCCAAAGGAGATGGATGGAATTCCAAAAGGACTATGATTTTGAATTGAAGTATCATCCAGGAAAGGCTAATGTAGTTGTAGATGCTCTTAGTCGGAAGTCCTTGCATATGTCAGCCATGATGGTCATGGAATTTGAATTGATTGAAGAATTTTGGAACTTGAATGTTGGGACCGAAATTCAATCTTCCAAGAAGATGTGTTTTGCTACACTGAAGATATGTAATGAGTTTTTAGAGCTTGTGAAGAAGAAATAAGAAGATGATGATTACCTACAGGAGATGAGAAGATCTCAATATGATAGGAAAAATCTATTCCTTTTTGAGGGTGTTGATGGTTTATGGCGTGTAAAAGGTCATGTGTATGTGCCTTCATTTGGAGATTTGAGATATACGGCGCTGGAGGAAGCACACAAAAGCATTTTTAGTATTCACCCTGGTGCGACCAAGATGTACCAAGACATAAAGAAGAATTTTTGGTGGCCCGGAATGAAACGTGATATTGCCAACTTTGTAGCTTCGTGCCTTATTTGTCAGAAGGTGAAGATAGAGCGTCAGAGACCATCAGGTACATTGAGACCACTTAATATCCCCGTTTGGAAGTGGGATGCTATTGCTATGGACTTTGTGTCTGGTTTACCTAGGACAAGGTCCAGATGTGATGGAATCTGGATGATTATGGATCATTTAACAAAGAGCGCACATTTTCTACCGATTAGTATGAAGAGTTCTTTTCAGGATATGCCATAGTTATACATCAAAGAAATTGTAAGGTTTCATGGTGTGCCATCAAGTATTGTTTCTGATCGTGACCCCCGATTTACTTCCCGGTTTTGGGGAAGTTTGCATGAGGCCATGGGTTCTAAATTGAAGCTAAGCTCAGCGTGCCATCCTTAGACTGATGGACAATCTGAGAGGACTATTCAGAGTCTTGAGGACTTATTACGTGCTTGTGCTTTGGTGCATGGTGGTTCATGGGAGAAATATTTGCCTCTCATCGAATTTACCTATAATAATATCTTTCACTCTAGTATTGGTATGGCACCATATGAAGCGTTGTATGGAAGGAAGTGTCAAACTCCATTATATTGGCTTGAAGTTGGTGAGAACTTGGCCTTAGGGCCTGAGATTATTGAAGAGACCACTGAACAAATTAAGATGATCCAAGAGAAGATGAGAATCGCTCAAGACCGGTAGAAGAGCTATTATGACAAGAGAAGGAAGCCACTTGAATTTCAAGTTGGCGATCATGTGTTTTTACGAGTTTCACATGATAAGGATATTGGGAGAGCTTTGAAGAGCAGAAAATTAAGCCCTAAGTTCATCAGACCTTATGAGATCTTGGAGCGGATCGGCGATGTTGCTTATCGGATTACACTCCCTCCACATCTTGCAAACCTGCATAATGTGTTCCATGTGTCGCAACTAAGGAAGTATATTCACGATCCCTTGCACGTGATCCCTACTGATGATGTTGATGTGCGGGATGATTTGTCTGTCCCTCCAGTTTCTGTTCGTATTATCGAGTATTCCGTGAAGAGGTTACGGAATAAAATGGTGCCTTTGGTGAAGGTAGCATGGAAGCATGGAAACATGGAGACACTCACATGGGAAGGCGAAGATGATATTTGGGAACGGTACCCTCACGTATTCGAATCTGGTATGTCAAATTTCAAGAATGAAATTTCTTAAAGGTAGGGTGGATTGTAACATCCCAATTTTTTTTTATAAAGGCCCAAATAAGAGAAATAAATGATAATTATTTACATATGGAAAGATTAATGCCCCAAAAATATAGAAATAAATTAATTTGAGTTTATTATAATTTTTCACAAATTACTAAGTTTCGTGAGCTAAAATTTATACCCGGTTAAAATATCAATGTCGGACCAAGTATCTCTGATTGAGATGTCGTTGGTTAGGGCTGTAGATAATATTATGGGGAATCCGAATATGTATTCGGAATAATTTTCAGAATGAGTATTGAGCCCAAACGAAGATCCTATTTATTGAAAAACAAAAGAGTTTTATGAAGGGTTAAAAACTTAAAGCAAAACTCCCTTCTCCTCTATCAAGTTCACGTTACTATTCTTCTCCAAGAGCAAAACACACTTGTTCTTTTCCCTTCTATTTTCCATACCTCTTCATCATCTTCTTCTTCAAAAACCTAGAGAAGGTTTTGTGTATTTCCCTCTCCATTTTCAGAATCTCCATTGAGCTTAGAGGAAACCATTATGGTTTGAAGCTTCTGCTATTCTTCTCTCTACTTTCGTCACAATCTCTCTCCCTCTTGTTTCCCATTTTTGTTTTTGGAGCAAGGTAAGTTTCTTGCCATTTCCTTGTGTTTTGAACCTAGAAAATGGATAGTTATGGCTTGGGAGAGTATTTAATGTATGTGGGTATTGAATGGGGGCTTTAAATAAGAAAAACCTAAGGTGGGGTGAAATAAATATGGACTTTTATGAGAATTTATTGGGGAACATGAAAATGGTGTTGGAGGATGAAGAAGATTGATGTGTAATTATGATGTTTGTTGGGTTTTTAATAAAACCCTAACCTATGAATTAGAGGAAATATGTAATGTAGAAGGGGTTGGCATTTATTGATGAAGGGGCATGGTCATTTAATGATGATTTATGATGTTGTTTGGAAGCCATAAATGAAAACTCACCCAAGGTGTTGGTGGGAAATTAATGTGTGTGAGTAACCTAGTTATTGGGGTTATTGTTTCTAATTATAATGAGCTTTCATTCAAGGGAGGGAATTCCCAAAACCTAATTAGGCAAATAAATAAAACTTGTAAATAAATGCTACATGATGAAAATCATGTGTATATATGCATATGCATTAAGAATGATGCTTGAATGAATAATTGATGTGGTCCTATGATTGATTGATGTAGGACTTGATAACGCTTGTGAGGCGGGAACGTCAAACCCGGAAGTTTACTTCTCTTGAGGTAGGAGAGGGGTGTATTTTCTAAATGCATGAAACCTTATATATTGATAATGTATGTATTGATGCCATGTTGCATGTTCCTCCTTGAATGGATGTAATGTTTTATGTGTGTGATATGAAATAAAGATTGAATCTTGCAATGGTTGATTGTGAAATGGTATATATATATATATATATATATATATATATATTTGATTATGTGGGATTAATATTATGATTGAGTATGAGTGTTACCCTAGCTGAGAGGGTGAGATAATCCTTATGAGTTTAAGGCATGCATGAGCATTGTTGTATACATAGCATGGTATGTATAACATGATGCTTGAAAAGTGGTTACGATCACTTGAGATTTGAGATATAAAGGGCTTACGAGTTCCTGTGATATTGAGTCGGTGGTTACGATCACCTGGTGTTTGAAATGAAAGGCCCTACGAGACCATTGAGATTGAATGCCTATGGTTGCGATCATGAGGTGGGAGTACCCCTTGCAAGGCGGGAAACCAATAAAAATGAATGAATGATTATGGTGGTTACGATCACCTGATGAAATGAAATCGGATCCGTGTATATGCATCTTTAAACACCAGCATGTGTATAGCCATAGAAGCATGGCATTGAGTGATATCCCAATGAAGGAGTGATGTGATGTGTATGTGGAATCCTCTTGATCACTAACTAAAACTATATTATTGGTTTGGTGTGGCTCAATGAATCTTTATGGATATGAGTGTTCTATGAATTGGGTGATTGATTGATTTTAGTGCCATTTGAACTCCTTTTTTTGGGAGAAGATGTTTAACTTGCATTCATATGTATATTATCATAAATTGTTGGATTTTTAATCATTGAGAAAGTATACTCACTCTCCATGTGGTCTATCTTTTTAGCTCTTGTGTTGTAGGGCCTGAGCATGGAGCTCATGGGGGGAAGAATTGTGTGAAGGAATTTATTTTGGGTAAAGAATGCCTTGGCCGGCAATTGTTTTGATTTTATGGCTTATATGTAACCTTTTGTAATGTATATACATGATGGATATTTTGTATAGCCATGAATTAATGTGGATAACTTGTATGAATGATAAATAGACGAATGATGATTTTGGAGGTCATGTAGGAAAATGAGACCCTTGTGTTTATGGCTCATTTTCATTGGTGACCTTGAGAATGGTTGGATAATGAATTGATGTGATATGCTCTTAAAATTGAGGAATGAATGGATACTCATCTATATTTTTATGTTTTATAGAGCATGCAAAATGATAGGCTTGGTTTTTGATGTGATTAATGAATTGAAAAGAGAATTGTAGAATATGATACTTGGAATAAGTTCAAAATACTTAATATGATGTATGGGATACATTAAACTTGTTTAATTTTTCTTTGAATGGATTTTCATATGTTGAGTTATGAAAAATTACATGTTCCTGTGTGTATTCTGATAATCTCGCTCAAGCCAGAATCCCCAGCATTAGTTATATGGCCTCTGGCCAATTCTCGCTCAAGCGAGAGTGGTCCTCGCTCAGGTGAGATGACCCTACATTAGGTGTGTGCATACTGGACATTTTTCGCTCGGGCGGGCTCGTCTTTGCTCGAGCAAGTGTTGTGTAGGAGTTGTTCTGGATGAGGTTCGCTTAGGCGAGTTGGTGTCTCGCCCAAGCAAGATTGCTTGAGTATCAGGTATTAGCTACTGGAAGAAATTCGCTCAGGCGAGTAAGATCTCGCCCGAGCGAGAGCGAGGTATTTAGCTACTGGACTAATTTTGCTTGAGCGAATGGCCTGTGTTCTTGGAAGCTCGCTCAAGCGAGGGGGAATGGGATTGGCTACTGGAGCAATCTCGCTCACGTGAGCAGGGCTCGCTCAAGCGAGATGAGCACCTAATGCTTTTCTTTTTTTTCGCTCAAGCGTGTTTTCTTGGCTCACTCAATCGTACCACATGGACTCGCTCGAGCGAGAGTGGCACTCGCTTGAGTGAGTGGTGCCCTGATTCTCCAAATTGCATTGTTTTGATTATTTTCCTTTTCCCTTGTATCAAATCTTTTCGTATCATCTTAAAAATACTTTGGATATATTATGAAGTCATTAAACCTCATGATGTTTAACCTCTTTAAATCCAATCATATAGCATCAATTTAAATAATTCTTTCCGTTGTTTTTAATTGAGGATTTCTCATTAATCATTTTTAACTTACCTTCTCATATGTCCATATATGAGATAGGTCTTTCAAAGATCCAGGGTGATGAATTAAGGCTTCACCACCTTATGTCTTCATTAATTAATGATGTTAAAATCGTGAAAAATTCACCCCCGATTTTCGGGGTGTTTCAACTAGAATCTCTTCTTCCTTAATTGAATAGTCCTCCAGTTGATACTTCATCCATAAAATTTATGAACAACAACTGGATACAGAGAGATACTCAGCTTCAGCTGTAAAGAAAGCTATTGAGTTTTTTTTCTTGCTACTCCATGAGATTAGATTAATTCATAGAAAGTGGCATCCTTCACTTGTACTTTTTCTATCAGATTTATCACCTCCAAAATCTGCATCATAAAATCCTTGAAGGGAAAACAAGTCTGTTCTCTTAGAATAACCCAAGGTTAGTGGTACCAGCAAGATACCTCAGAATCTTCTTCACTACAGATAGGTATGATTCCTTAGGGTTTGCTTGATATCTTGCACACATACATACACTAAATATTATATCTGGTCTACTGGATGTTAAATATAATAATGATCCAATCATTCCTCTATACAAAGTCTGATCAACTAATGTACGAGATTTATCTTTACGTATGATGCAATTTGGATACATTGGTGTACTCATAGGTTTGGCATCAGCCATTTTAAATTTCCTGAGTAACTCTTTGGTGTACTTCTGTTGATGAATGAAAATTAGATCAGCAGTCTATTTGATCTATAGACCAAGAAAGAATTTGAGTTCACCCATCACGCTTATCTTAAATTCAGCTGTATGGTTTTCGCAAAATCTTTGCACAGACTTTCTTCAGTAACACCAAAAATAATGTCATCTACATAAATTTCACTATAAGAAAGTGTTTATCTAAACCTTTTCTAAATAAAGTTGTGTCAACCTTTCCTAGTAAAGCCTTTTGATTTAGAAAAGGAACTGAGTCGATCATACTAAGCTTTTGGTGCTTGTTTCAGACAATACAATGCTTTACTAAGTTTAAAGACACGACTTTCAAAAGATTTGTCTTCAAACCCAAGAGGTTGTTTTACAAAAGCTTCTTCTTCAATAAAAGCATTTAGAAAATCACTTTTAACATCCATTTGATATAATTTGATTCCCTTATAAGCAACAAAAGCAAGTAAGATCCTTATAGCTTCAAGTCTAGCTACAGGAGCAAATGTTTTAGTGAAGTCTATACCTTCCTGTTGATTGTAACCTTATGCTACGAGCCTTGCTTTGTTCCTTACGACTTTTCCTTCTTCATCTAGTTTGTTTCTGAAGACCCATCTTGTTCCAATGATGCTCTTGTTCCTTGGTCTTGGAACCAAGGTCCAGACTTTGTTTCTTTTAAACTGGTTGAGTTATTCTTGCATTGCTATGATCCAGCCTAGATCCTCTAATGCTTCTTCAATGGTCTTGGGTTTAGATTCTGAAATAAGAGCCATTGATTATTAATTCTGAAATCTTGATCTGGTTCGGACTCCTTCAGTTTGATCCTCAATTATGAGATTCGAAGAATGGTAGGTCTTGAACTTCCATTCTCTTTGTTTTTCTGGTTCATACATTATCTATCGATTTGTTCCTTGTTGTTAAGGAGCTATAGAGTCTAAAGGTTCAGGTTCTCCTTCAAATTGTATAATACTTGCATCATCACACTCTAGATCTGCCAATTCCTTATTAGTTTTTGTTAGATCATCAAATCTTACGTGCATTGATTCCTCAATGGTTTGAGTCCTTGTGTTAAAGACTTCGTAAGATTTGGACGTATTTGAATAGCCCATGAAAATACCTTTATCACACTTTGAGTCAAACTTTTAAAGTGATCTCTTGTGTTTAGGATATAGCATGTGCATCCAAATAGATGAAAATATGATATGTTGAGTTTTCTTCCTTTCCACAATTCATAGCGAGTCTAATTTAGTATTGGCCTGATAAAGACTCTATTTTGAATATAATAAGAAGTGCTTACAGCTTCAGCCTAAAAATATTTTGGTAAATCATTTTCGTATAGCATGGTTCTAGCCATTTCTAACAGAATCCTATTTTTCCTTTCCACACACCATTTTGTTGAGGTGTTCTTAGAGAAGAAAATGTGTGAGAGACGCCAGTTTGTTATAAAGCTTTTTGAAAATTTCATTTTCAAATTCTCTACCATGGTCACTTCTAATTGTACCAATACAGATTCCTTTTTCTGACTGGATTTTCTTACAGAAAATCTTGAATACCTGTGTAGACTTTGTGGGCTAGGAAATAAACCAATGTCATTCTAGTGAAATCATCAATAATAACCAAACCATATCTTTTTCCAATAACACTCTGGATTTGAGATGGTCCGAACAAGTCTAAATATAATAGTTCAAGTGGTCTGGAAGTTGAAACAACATCTTTGTTTTTAAAAGAAGTTTTACATTGTTTCCCTTTTTGACATGCTTTGTAGGGTTGGGTTCCATTGAACGAGTTACAAGAAATCCATATTTTTTGGATTGTTGACGTATTCTACCTGATCTACGCAAGTCTTGTGCTACTGGAGCTGGTGTTATCACAACATTTTGTGGGTCTTGCTCCATTTCCACCATTGGCTCCTCAATGCCTTGTGAGTCTTCAATTCCTTTAAGTTGTGAATTCCCTTTCTAAGAATACAGTATTTCAAGCAACAAACACTTTGCCCTTGGTAGGATTATAAAAATAATAACCCTTAGTTTCTTTTGGGTATCCCACAAAAAGACATTTATCTGACTTGGGCCCGAGTTTATCAGAATTTTGACTCCTAACATAAGCTTCACAACCCCAAATCTTGAGAAAAGACATACTAGGTCATTTCCTAGTCCATATCTCATATGGTGTCTTTATAAAAGCCTTTGATGGAACATAGTTAAGTATGAAAGTTATTGTCAACAAATCATATCCCCAGGAGGAGTTAGGGAGGTCAGTTTGACTCATCATTTATCGAACCATGTCCAACAAGGTTCTATTCCTCTGCTCAAAAACCCCATTCCATTTTGGTGTTCCAGGAGGAGTAAGTTGAGATATAATCCCACACTCTTTAAGATGTTCATCAAACTCTAGGCTCAAATATTCACTACCTAGATTGGATCAAAATTTTTTAATTGTCTTGCCAAGTTGGTTCTCTACTTCATGCTTAAACTCCTCGAAATTTTCAAAGGATTCTGATTTATTTTTCATAAGAAACATAAATCGATATCTACTAAAATCATCAGTAAAAGTGATGAGGTAACTAAAACCTCCCCTAGCCATTGTCCCTATGGGCCCACATACATTACTATGTATTAAGCCAAGATCACTCACCTTTTCACCTTTCTCAGTAAATAGGGTCTTAGTCATCTTCCCCAATAAACAAGATTCGCATGTATCTATTGATTCAAAATCAAAAGATTCTAAATATCTGTCTTGATGGAGTTTGAAAATGTGTTTCTCATTTATATGTCCTAGGCAATGCCAAAGATAATTTGGGTTTAAAGGATTTGTTTTAACCCTTTTAGTATTAACATTATAAGAGATCTAGAACATAAAGTCCATTACTCAAATTTGTACAACAATAAAATATGTCATTTAAATAAACAGAATAACTATTGTTCTTTATTATAAAGGAAAACCCTTTCTTATCAAGACAAGAAACAGAAATAATGTTTCTCTTTATTGTCGGAACAAAATAACAATTATTCAATTCAAGGACTAACCCTGAGGGCAAGGATAAAAAATAAGTCCCTATAGCTAATGCAGCAACTCTTGCTCTATTTCTAACGTGTAGGTCTACCTCACCCTTCATCAACTACCTACTCTTTCTTAGATTCTGCATATTAAGACAAATATAAGATCCACATGCAGTATCTAATACCCATGATATTGAAGTTGACATGTTAATATCTATAAAAAAATACCTGAAGTGGAAGTCTTACTTCCCATCTTCTTAAGCTCTTCTAGGTACTTTGGACAGTTTCTCTTCTAGTGTCCTTTTTGTCCACAATGGTGACATTTACCTTCCTTAGCCACCCCGCCCACAAGTTTTAAGACTGATATACTTGGCTTATCCTTGCCTTTCCAAATTTTCTTGCTATTTCCTGTAACAACCTTTCCTTTGCCTTTATACATGCCCTTTCCTTTACCTTTGCCAGAATTGACCATTATTATGGCCTTGCCCTTTCCTTTCCTTTAGAAATATTGGGCTCAACAGTCCTCAATATATTAAGTAGCTCTAGCAATGTTTTTTCCAATACATTCATGTTATAATTCATGATCACTGACTTAAAACTGTCAGGTAATGATTTCAAAATGAGATAGGTAGCTAACTTTTAAGGGAAGGGGAATCCTAGCCTAGCTAGATTCTCTAAGAACCCAATCATTTTAAGCACATGAGGTTCTACAGAACCTCCTTCTTCAAGTCTACAGCTAAACAGGGTTGAGGAAACTTCATATCTTTCCTGGTTAGCTTGACCTTGATATAGCTTCCTTAGGTTTTTGATCATATTGAAAGCCTCCATGTGCTCATGTTGCTTCTGAAGCTCAGGAGACATGGTAGCAACATAAGGTATTGGACATTTAAAGCATTATCCTGATGCTTCTTATAAGTATCCTTGTCAGCTCTAGAGGCGTTTATAGTCAGTGGTTCCAGAACTGGACTTTCCAAGACATATTGCTTTTTCTCTTGTTTAAGAACAATCCTCAAGTTTCTATACCAGTCAAGGAAGTTGGACCCAGACAATTTTTTCTTGTCTAGGATTGTTCGCAATGAAAGGTTCGAAGGTGTGTTTGACGTCATGATTATCTAAAATAGAAAATATGTAGTAAGTATCATTTTCAAAACATATTTAAATTATGGTCATTTAAGTTAAATATGCCTCCCACTATTTTGATTCAAAACAAAATACCCTCCACGAATCAGAAAATTCCGTTGGAAGATTTTCTAGTGGGCTAAGATCCATATTTTGCTAAGTGTTAAGTCAGCTTTGGCTGATCACCTAATACTTTGTTTTTTAGGTAAGAAACTTTTTTCCAATTGTATCTTTATATAACTCTTAGTCATTGGGTTAAGTAACCATTACCGATTATTCATCTTATGAATATTTAGCCCAATGTTTACGCCTCTAAGTTGTAACAGCCCTAATTTTTCAGGATAGGAATCTAGACTCTCGAGCCTCTGAGAAGTGCCTTACTAAGTCTTTTAGAAGAGTTGAGGCTTTGGCCTAACCCTCAGATTATTCTGAGCATGAGAAAGAGAGACCCAAGAGAATATGAGTAGGGAATAACTCAGTCAAATAAAATAAGTGAGTGAGAGAGGCTGTGTGAAATAGTGAAATTTAGAGGAATTTGTTGACTTGGTGGTGATTTATGTGAAGAGATAATAATGTTCGACTTAACATTATAACTGTTAATAAGATGTGTATATACATATATTCTTGTTATTGATGCTAGAAATAATAATTTATGAATGATGTTTAATCTTGGTAATTTATAAATGATGTTAGTCAATTATCTATTAATTTTAGCAATAAATGATTTAGAGTATTTAGATTTATTTAAGTGTTGAGTTAATCTTGAGGTCAGGAAATTATTAGAGCCCGAGACTTCATAAAACACTAATTAACCCCTTTAGTAAAGGTGATCAGTAGCTAATACTTTATTTCAGGTGTTGACCGATTAATAGATTTTATTATTTTGATTTATTAAGATATAATAAAATAATTAGATGATATTTATTTTGATACCTAATATTATCAATGACAAGTTTAAAATATGAAGGTATATTTATAATGAGGTTTAGTTAAGAAACTAATTAGTTATTATTAATATTTTAATAATAAATATCGCCAGGTTCCTCAGATTTGAACTGTGGAACCCAACATGAGGTCAGACTCTAACCGTTCGACCCAAGACTAGTGGTCCAGTAGGGAAACTAGTCCTATTATGATCATTTCGTAAAGAATCAAGGGTGTCTAATGTAACACCCTAATCCTTGCAAATAATAATTCCAAAACCATGAGAAAAATTTTTCACAAAAACAGTCACGACTCATTCGACATAGAGGGAAGAGGTAGGCAAGGGAAAATAAAGAGCACTCACACGCATATGGCAAATAACAGAAAAGCTAAGACTGGAACCGGTTCGTTTGGTTTAATGTAACACACCAGCGCTTGGGCGGATTACACAACACCGTTGGCTTGCTCGGACGAGGTCTGATACCGCCTAGGCGGGGTATGGTAATGCAACAGCGGATGGAGGGGAATTCACAAAGAAAACTTTTCCACGAGTAACACTAGTTAATTAGTAGGAGGGAATAGGTAAGGGGGAGGAGAAGGGAGATGTACATGTGCAGTAGTGGGTTGTGGGGGGAAGAAGGGCCTGAACTCATTCCGCCCAACTCAACTAGGTATGACAACGCCTGGGCAGACTCAACCACAACGCCCCAGCCGGGGTCAACACCGTCCTCGGGAACGCATTAGCGTCACAACGGAGAGGAAGGGTAATTGGGCGGTATCCCACTCTGACGACTACTCGCTTCAGCGTGAGTCCTCACGCCTGGGCGAACCGGTCTAGCACCTCGGCGAGGTATGACTCCGCCCACGCGAATCCAACATAAGTCTTCCTAGCCCGCGCTCGCTGGAGCGAGTATATTGCTCGCTGAAGCGAGGAGCTTCACTCATAAAATTGGGAGGTTAAGTCTCACTCGGCTTCTCCAAACCTAACCACTCGGGACACCGATCCTTACTCACTCGGACTTTACATCCTTCGCTCGGATTATCATTACCTTACACTTAGGATCCAATCCTCCCAAAACCGCCAATTGAACTCCTCTCACAGCAGGGAATCACTCGAGGTTTTCACTCGGGAAGCGCCACTCTGCCTCACTCAGGATTTATTCATGTTTTCGCTCGAAAAATACTAACTCTCCCTCACTCGGTTTTTGCTAACATTTTTCACTCGGTAATGATCTCTCTTCTTGTGACCACTCGGGGTTTTCACTCGTCTTTCGTTCTTCCCTCATTCGAAGCATATTTAAACTCTCTATTTCATCCTCTCAACCCCAAACTTTATCCCCACTACTTACCCATAGCCACACCGGCCTCCTACGCTCGTAAGGTATGCTTAGGCGTCCGGACTTATCATTCAACACCTTCCGCAGCACAATATAACACGCAACACACATATATATATACATATATTTAGGAAACATCTAAATAATTACAACACAACATGTCCCTTCTATCCGAAGCGCTCAAGTTTCGTAAATAAGAACCAAGATCAAACACAAGCCGGCTAAGGCTTTTTCTAGAACATTAAATACGACATGCACACGGTATACACATATATACATACGTTCCATAATACTCGGCTGCTCTGCTCTACACCCGGCTCCTCCTTCATTCTTCATTCCGAGAGACGTTCACTGAAATATGGCCACTGCAGGGGTGAGCTTTTACATGTAAAATGATAATCAAAGACTCGGTATCAGCGTCAATACACGCTCCTACCATCATTCAATCTTTCTCAAGTTAAACCAAGTTCATGCAATTCAAGACAACGTCCATAACACACATACTACACAGAGTTATTTTCCACATCCATACACATATTCATGCACTCGGAGATCCTACGCACGCACATAATTCATGCATTCAGAAATCATACATATATATACATGGATTTATGCACCACCACGATCAGCCTCATATCTATATGCATGCCTGCGGATCCGACTCGGGTAATGACTTTCAGTTACGGTCCCCTTTCTTCTGGCCCCTCGTCCCTCAGCTCTTACCAGGTGGTACCGGCCTCCCATGGGCGTCTCGAGACTCTTCTCTAGCTCCTACGGCTACTACGAGCACTATCAGGATCTAGCCAGGGTCGGTAGCTGGAAGTCATTCCCTCGGGGTTTCATGACCTCCCACGGGTCACCCCACTCATACACATGCAACTAATGCATTTACCAGCACGTATCATCACGCCACGAATACCTCCTTCGTAGCCGTTAAGTAAGAACGGATTTCCTCATAGTACTCGTATTTGTTTTGTCAGTTACACACGTTACAATCGATCATCAAAATAACAACATTGAACAAGCCAACTAAGACATACACACGCATATTTTTCACAGTGATAAGAAGATAGAGCCATGCATATCATTTGTCATCATTATTAACTAACAGACTATGTCATCCCCCATGAAATCGTTGTATTCCCATTTTAAGACACACGTGATCCCGAATCTTAACTCATGCATCAGCTTTAATGATTGTAAACACATGCACACACACACACTCAAGCAGTACGTTCATCCGGTACCGTTCGTAGACCATGCATTCGACATGCAAGCGCCCCCTACCTATAGAAGAACCTCAGAAACCTTTCTGCTCTCGTCGTTGGGTCCGATGTCCTTCTTCTGGTTCGTTCGGTCTCCCTTGGCTCCGTCGTATCCTGCGCCTGGTTCTGGGATGGAGTGTGGTCCGTCCTCCAGTACTACAGTCATGATCTCCAGGAGCGAGGGGTAAGACAGGGGGAAAAGGAGGATGGAGACGAAGAGGGAAAAGAGAGGATGAAGCGACAGAGGAAAAGAATCTGAAGGAACAGTGAGTGTTTAGTGACCAGGCTTATGTCTACCTATATATTTGCACGAGGAAGGGGAAAGTGGGTTGGGAGAGCGTGATCCCAACAGCCATGCGTACCACGCCCATCACCTGGCCATCACTATCCCTTATATTTTAATTAGTTTAGTGTTTTTTCCGATTTCAGGGTGGTTGGGCTGCTAAAACTCCCCAATTCATTTTACTCCTTCTCGATGGCTTAAATTCGCGTGATAGTTAGATACAATTAATGGTTGCTTTTTCATTTGAACTCGAATCTTGATGGTTCATTTTTCATTCGGTAGTTAGCTTCAAACTGGGATGTTACATCTAACTTAGCCTAATCGACCAAATCAGAACTTTTAACGTCTCCTACGTTTGACGTTCATATACTTTGGGATAGCCAATGGTAGCACGGTCAGTCTCTGGTGACTTGTTTTGATGTTTTAGGAACTTTTTTTGAAGAGGTTGAAGCCCGGTTTGGACTCTATCACCCTTGTTTTTCCATAAATTGGTTTCTTCATAGATTGTTTTAAAACTCGACCTGAACACCTTCATTGTTTTGGACCCAACTTTTGCATACAATCTTGGAATTAAATGATTTTGGTCTCAATCTCTTCATTTTGAAATTATCTTCAACCTTTATTTTTGTCCCCAAACTCTGATTCCCACTCTATCATCCCTGAAATCAAAGATTAAGTGTGTTCGCCTTAAAATTTCATTATTGGCACATTTTACCCTGCACATGATTCAGAAAAAAATTCATAACTTTTTCATACAATCTTTGATTCATGCAAACTTACTGTTAAAATCTCCATAATAAAATTATCTACATTTCCCAAATCACCTACGACTTTGAAAATAAATTCACCATTAATTCTCCTTTGAGAATTGAGTTTTGTGCCCTTCATGAACATTGTAGAGGTATATGGTACAAATCCGTAATAAAAGGAATGAAGTGTATTTACATGTTGTAGACAGGTTTTGATAATGACAAGTAAATACACTTCATTCCTTTTGTTACGGATTTGTACCATATACCTCTACAATGTTCATAAAGGGCACAAAACTCAATTCTCAAAGAAGAATTAATGGTGAATTTATTTTCGAAGTCGTAGGTGATTTGGGAAGCTTCCGGAGCACCTTGTCATAAATCGTGTATATCTCGGGCTACCGATCTTGGATCATTGTCAAATTAAAGAGAAAAAGAAGATCTACAAATTTTAATGGTAGAGACAATTTGAATGTATTACTTGGAAATCAAAGATGCATGCTTGACAAAACGGGATTAGGATATAATTCTACCAAAAAGGAAAAGCATTACAAAAACTTCTTTGTACCACCTAGAAAATCTTCATCACCATTCACTAAATGCAATCATTGTGGTGCCAAAGGACATAATGCTTTAGATTACCAAATTAGAAAGCTTGGACCAAAAATGGTAAGAAAGGTGTGGGTTCCCAAAGGAACATTACCTCAAACTAACCTACAAGGACCCAACATAAAATGAGTACCAAGTTCTCTAAACTAATCTTGTTTTGCAGGTATGCTTCAAAGCAAGCAACACCCATTGGTACTTGGATAGTGGGTGTTCAAAACACATGACAGGAGATATGGGCAAATTCACAACATTCACTCCCAAAAGAAAAGGAAGCGTCACATATGGAGATAACACAAAGGGAAGAATGCTAGGAATCAGATATGTTGGTAAAAATTCTTCTACGTTTATAAATGATGTTCTATATATTGAGGGACTTAAACATAACTTGCTTAGTATTAGTCAATTATGTGATAAAGGATATAGAGTATTATTTGAATCTAATTGTTGCATAATTGAGAATAAGCTGAACAAGGAAGTTAAGTTTGTTGGTCAAAGAATTGATAACATTTACATGATTGATATTGATAGTTTGTCCTCAAATGATGAGCAATGCTTCATGACTAAAGAGAATAAATCATGGCTATGGCATAGAAGGATAGCTCATATACACATAGACCATTTAAACAAACTTGTTTCTAAAGAACTAGTAATTGGATTGCCAAAGCTTAAATTTGAAAGCAAATTTTGTGATGCATGTCAAAAGGGAAAACAAGTAAAGGCATCTTTTCAAGCTAAAAATATTGTTTCTACTCAAAGGCCTTTACAACTTTTGCACATGGACTTATTCGGACCTTCTAAAATCAAAAGCTTTGGTGGTAATTACTATGGTCTAGTAATTGTAGACGACTATTCAAGATATACATGGACCTTGTTTCTTGCTCACAAGGATGAAGCATATCATGCATTCAAGAGACTAGCCAAGGTTATCCAAAACGAACAAAACTCAAAGATTGCATCCATAAGAACCGATCATGGAGGAGAATTTGAAAATCAATTATTTAAAAAATTTTGCGAAAAACATGGTATTGGTCATAATTTTTCAGCTCCTAGAACTCCATAACAAAATGGAGTAGTTGAAAGGAAAAATAGATCCTTAGTGGAGCTTGCAAGAACCATGTTAAATGAAAATAAAATTGCAAAATATTTTTGGGCCGATACGGTAAATACCGCTTGTCATGTTATGAATAGATGCTTGATTAGGCCTATTCTAAAGAAAACTCCCTATGAACTTTACAAAGGAAGAAAACCCAACATCTCTTATTTTCATATATTTGGATACAAATACTTTGTGCTTAACAATGGAAAGGATAATCTAGGAAAGTTTGATGCAAAAGTTAATGAGGCAATCTTTCTTGGATATTCATCATCTAGTAAATCTTATCAAGTCTTTAACAAATAAACAAATACTATTGAGGAGTCAATTCATGTGAAATTTGATGAAAATAGTCATAACTCCCCGAGAAAGGAAGATGTTGATGATCTTGTAGATACATTCCAAGAAATGAGCTTGGACAATAAAGAAGAAATCAAAGAGGAAGAAAATAAAACTCAAAATGAGGAACCTCCACACAAGGAATGGATCACCGTGAAGAACCATCCATTGGATAACATCATAGGTGATATCACAAAAGGTGTAAGTACCCGATGCTCCTTTAATACTTGCAATCACTTAGCTTTTGTTTCACAAATTGAACCTAAAACCATTAATGAAGCTATTATTGATGAACATTGGATGTTGGCCATGCAAGAGGAATTAAACCAATTTAAAAGAAATGAAGTTTGGGAGCTAGTGCCAAGACCCATTGATCACCAAATAATAAGAACTAAATGGGTATTTAGGAATAAATTAGATAAACATGGACTAATAACTAGAAATAAAGCTAGATTAGTTGCCAAAGGTTATAATCTAGAAGAAGGTATTGATTATGAAGAAACGTATGCTCCCGTAGCTAGACTAGAAGCTATTAGATTATTATTAGCCTTTACATGTTGTAGAAACTTTAAACTGTACCAAATGGATGTCAAAAGTGCTTTCTTGAATGGATACATTCAAGAAGAAGTATATGTTGATCAACCTCCCAGTTTTGAAAACTATCAACTTCCAAATCACGTTTTCAAACTTAGAAAAGCTTTGTATGGTTTGAAACAAGCTCCAAGAGCTTGGTATGAAAGGTTAAACAAATTTTTGTTAGAAAACCATTTTGAAAGAGGAACAGTTGATACAACATTATTCATCAAGAACTAAAAGAATGACATACTTTTGGTTCAAGTATATGTGGATGATATCATATTTGGTGCCATTAATGAATCTCTTTGCAAAAAGTTTGCCAAGTTAATGCAGGATGAATTTGAGATGTCCATGATGGGAGAACTTACATTCTTCCTTGGACTACAAATTAAGCAAACAAAAGAAGGTACATTCATTAGTCAATCCAAATACTACAAGGAGTTGCTTAGGAAATTCAATATGGACAAGGCAAATGAAATTACCACCCCTATGAGCACATCTTGCTACTTGGACAAAGATGAGAAAGGTAAAGATGTGGAAATTACCAAATATCGAGGTATAATTAGATCTTTACTCTATCTTACTGCAAGTAGACCAGACATAATGTTTACCGTATGTATGTGCAAAAGATATCAAGCATGTCCAAAAGAATCACACCACACTGCTGTAAAACGAATAATGAAATATCTTGTTGGAACTCTAAATGTAGGTCTTTGGTATCCTAAAGGTGTTGAATGTACTCTTATAGGATATTCTGATGCTGATTTTGCTAGATGTAAACTTAATAGGAAAAACCCTTTTGGAACATGTCATTTGCTTGGTAGCTCTCTTATTTCTTGGCATAGCAAGAAACAAGTAAGTGTTGCTTTATCAACATCTGAGGCAGAATATGTTGCAGATAGAAGTTGCTGTGCTCAAATCCTTTGGATGAGGCAACAACTTTTTGACTTTGGTGTTATATTAGATCATGTGCCTCTTAAATGTGACAATACTAATGCCATTAATATTTCAAAGAATCCTGTCATGCATTCAAGGACCAAGCATATAGAGATAAGACATCATTTTATTAGAGATCATGTATTAAAGGGTGATTGCATGCTGGAACATGTTGAAACTTCTAAGCAATTAGTGGATATCTTCACAAAACCCCTTACAAAGGATCAATTTATACATATTAGAAGAGAATTAGGAATCCTAGATATTTTCAATTGTGTTTGAATATTGAATGATTTATAGTGTGATTGATTGATAATTAATATATTGCTAGGAAGATGATTTTTGATGTAGGTTAAATGCATTATGAAGTTTATGACTCTTGACGATGAATGATTCATTAGATTAGTCTTGATTTGGTCAATTGGTTGGATTAAATGATGTTCATAAGTGTTTGGTTGAATAAGAAGGTAAAGGGAGTCTTAAATTAATGATTTCAATGACCAAATATGTTACCTATAGCAAATGAATCGATTCATACCCCTGAAACTCAAAAATTTTCAAGACAGCAAGTCTTGAATCGATTCACATGAATTGGTGAATCGATTCATACCCCTGCAACCAGATATCCTTCAAAATAGCAAGTTGTGAATCGATTCATGCGTACCCCTGAATCGATTCATGTGTGAAAACTTGCTTAAATGTGACAGTTTTGGGTCAGTTTTTCAAAATCCTTCAAATCCCTCAACTTCTTTTCTCCTCCTACTCTCTAAAAACCCTCTCTTTCTCTAAAATTCATCTTCCCTAACCCACTCTAATCTCATGGCCTCTTCATCCCATCTAAGGAAGAAACAAAGGGCCAACATTGTAGGGTCCTCCGCGTCTCAACATTCAGATCTTATCAGACTTTTCTCCACCGAAAAGGAATTGGAAACTTACTTGGAGACTTTTTCTGAAAAACTTCTTATTCCTTCACACTGGTTAGATCTTCCTTACTTTGAATCTTCCAACCTCCCTCTGCTTGATATTCTCAATCAACAACAACTTATTGGATTTCTTACACTTGAGTCCACCTACATTTATCCTGAATTGATCTGGGCTTTCTATTCTACTTTGCACCTACAAGATGCTCGATACTATGCCAAAGTGAAAGGTGTCACCATGGTTCATGATGATGAAGTCATGAATCAAGTTGGCAAACTTCCCATTAACAATGCCCACTTCTTTGGCAAAGAACCATCTCTATCGTGGAACTTCAACCTACTTGAAGCAAGAACATTCTTCAATCTTCCCTTTTCCACCGCAAGCACTGTTGGCACACTTTGAGTTGACCATCGCCTGCTTCACTACTTCATTGTGAAGATCCTTCTACCATTAGTAAGCAACAATACAAGAGTCAGTGAAACTAAAATTCTTCTCATGTGGGCAATTATAAACAACAAAGAAATCAACTGGATAAATATTGTAACATCCCGGATATTTATAGAAAAATTTTGTGTAGTGGAAAATATTAAAAATTGTTTTACGAATTTATTTGATATTTTTATGAATTATTGGGTAATTATAAGTAATTAAATATTATGAGTGTAAATAGATTTATTGATTGGTTAATTATAAAAGGTGTGATTGGAAGAAGAGAAAAGTTTAATTAAAAGTGACCCGTTGGGGAGGTAACCGGTTGCCATGAGTTTTAAATAAAGGTTTCTTTCTCTTTCCTCAATCATTCACTCAACCATTCACTTCTACGAGAATCTTCTTCTTCTTCTTCATCTATTACTTTTCTTATCGCTACGAGCTGCATGCTCTGAAGGGAGGTCCATTTTGCATCAAAACCTTGAAATAATTACATTTCTGTGACAGTGGTTTCAAGGTAGTAGAAGGAACACCGGTGGAACGATTAAGGAAGCTGGTGCTGGATCCAGAGGTGGAACTGTGAACCCAACGATTGTTGAAGCTTGGAATCGAGGTAAAGGGGGTGTTCGGGTTATAATTAATTAGAATAGGACATGTTGGGTCCGAGTCGTTGAACTGATTGTGAACATGGTAATAAATAATGTTGGATGAAAGTTATATGTGAATGTATGTGTATAAAAGCACGTATGAATATGGACACCGATCGGTTTAAGATCGTGTGTGTGTGACTTAAGATGATTATGAGTTTGAAATATTTGATGCTGTGATAATCGGTGTATAGTGACAATGTGATACCGGGCTTGACAAGCAGGTCGCCCAGTGGCAATGTGATGGATGGGCTTGACAAGTCGGTCGCCCTGTATTGTGAGCACATGCCAGTTTCTGGTAGTTGAATCTGCTGTTTGTTGATGACATGTAATGATAATATGATATGTGATTATGTGGTAGAGGACGATCGACGGTATGTGTTACCCTCATTTTTGGCTTCCGTGGTCAAGTCGGACCCAGTTGAGCTACCCAGAGGTCTATGACCCAGTGGTTGAGGGGGAGCCAAGTCGGGCTCGGTGAACCAAGTCGGGTTCACGGGGTGTCAAGTCGGACCCCCAGCTAAAGGTTGATCCTTTAGTATCCGAATACTAGGCGTCAATTTTGTCTGAGTCAGTGGTGACAATTGATGATTTGATAATTTGCCGAGTGCAATTTGATATATTTGATGAGTATGATTTGATAATTTTGCCGAGTGGTAAATTGTTATACTTGCTGAGTGTGAATGGCTATATTTGCTGAGTGATTTGCTAAAATTTCCGAATGAGAATTGTTATATTTACCGAATATAATTGGTTATATTGCCGAGTGTGAATTACTATATTTCCGAGTGTTAATTGCTATAATTGCCGAGTATGAGTTAATTGTCGAGTGTAATGTGCAATTTGATGATAATGCAATCAGACGGAGTTTATACTCGTATTTTATTATTTAAATTCTGTTCTAGATTAATTATGATGCTAAACACTCACCCTTGCTATGGTTTTCAATTTAGTAACCAGTGACAGGGAAGAGGTCGGAGCCATGGAGGTGCGACAAGCGGAGGATTGATGCCAAGGCACCGAGTAATTTTGAATGAATTGTGTAATATATGTATATAATGAGTTTTCCGAGTGTGTGATGCTACAACATGTTGCCTGTATGTTAAATTAAATTTGAATCGGTATACTGATTGACGTGAGTATAAATTCTTGATGTTATATGATCAGTGTTTATTTTATGAGTGAATTTGCATTGCTGTAGCATAGTCGATTACCGGGCAAATCTCGCCGAGTAGATTCATTCTTGTCCGAGCGAGGGCCGGTTGATTTGGTGTCTGTTTCACTCGAGTATCCCTTGTCCCTTTCCGAGTGAAGAATAACCGAGAGATCCACTTCTGAGTGGAAGGTTAGGGTGTCTCCGAGTGAGCTATGGCCGAGAGAATCACTTCCGAGTGAAGAAAGATTAGAGTATTTTCGAGTGAGGATTAGAATGTTTCCAAGTGAGGTATATCTGAGTGAACCTTTTCTGAGTAAAGTGAGTTTAAGCTTTTGTGAGTAAAGAAAGATCAGTGTTCCCGAGTGGACCTATTTCCGAGTGAAACCCGACTTGTTGACTTTCCTTGTAAGTCTTGTTCGCTCAGGTTTAAAGCGTAGCATTCGCCCAAGCGAGTCGGATCTGGCCTAAGCGACCTTCTCGGCTTTCGCCTAAGTGAATCAGGGTTCCGTTTAGGCGAATGACCCCTGACTCTGTTTTCCTTCTTCCGCTGTTTCTAACTAAATCCTATTTTATTATTGAAATATTTCCAATCGGTCATTATTTTGAATATGCTTTTATTATTTTGATGGTAATTAAGAATAGTAAATATTATTTTATATTAAGACTGAGTTAATATTTATTAAACATGAAAAATTATTTCGAAAATGATTAAACAGTTGTAATTAAATGGAATAATGACGCGGGTCGTCACAAATATGATAAGACGTCACATGCTTGAAGCAAGGAATCTCACTCGCCTCCTATATACCATTTTCGTGACCAAACTTCTTCATCACTTCAAGGTAAATCTCAACAATTAAGTCGAAGAATCCATTGGAAGCAAAGGACTACTCGGCAAAATCCATCTCAACAAAATGGGAATCATTGAAAGGTTTAGAATATGGGAAATTCTTCGCCGCCCACACCTAGCTGCTAATAAAGAAGATGCTGATGCTCCTCCTCCTCCTCCTGTACCTTCTGATGACTTGTTTGCACGACTCACTGCTCATATAGATTGATGTCTTGATGCTATGGAAGCCAATATCAACACCAAGATTGACAAACTCGAAGCAAATATGGAGGAACGCTACACAGAACTTGCTACCCAAATCTCCAGCCTCCAATTCCATCAGCCTAAGTTGGCCTTCTTTTCTATATTTTGCTTGACATTATTATGCTTTATGTTTAGACTCTGTTGCCCTTCTAAGGCTTTTTCTCATTGTTATGGTTAAATTTTTAGCACTTTGTTATTCATTCTCATGATTGTGGTTGCTGGCTATTACTCTTTAATTATGGAATGGTTATTTCCTTTTCTTTCCTAGAGCTTACATTGTTTTTGATAATGACAAAGGGGGAGAGATATTAGATATTGAATACCTTTCTAAAGGGAAAAGTAATAAAAGTAATGTATGACTACATAAATATCAAATTGAAAAACAAAGGGGGAGACACATTCTACATATTCTGTTTACAAGTTATCCTCTCTCTCATTGCTACATGAATATTGATTATTGATACTAACACCCCAAGAGATGTCCATTAGTTGTCATCATCAAAAAGGGGGAGAATGTATTTGCATGTTGTAAACAGATTTTGATAATGACAAATGCACATGAACTAGAAAGGCTTCACAACATCAAAAACAAGTGGAAAGAACAAAAATACTCACAAAGAAAATATAAAACCCAAAGACAAGATCAAGAAACCATGAAGGATATGCTCTCAAATGATCAAATAATCAAGAGAGCAATGCATGAAGATAAAGGAAAGGAACCATGAAGTAAAATGAATCAAGGAAGCATCAAAAAGCATGGAAAAACAACAAACAACAAAGCATGAATCAATTCATGCAATGCATGAATCAATTCAAAGGCCTGGAAGTCCCAAAAACATAAAACAGCAAACCATGAATCGATTCACACTTAGCATGAATCGATTCACACGTGTTTGAAATTCAAAATGCCCAAAATAGAATGTTATGAATCGATTCGTATACGCATGAATCGATTCAAGTAGTGGGAAACACCATTAAAAAGATACTTTTTAGTGGGAAATGTAGATCCAAACATCCACTACACGGAGGGACAACCTGGAACTCATTATGCAACGGCTAGGAGGACCTTCAAGGCTCTATAAAAGGATCCCCAACTCAAGCACAAGATACACAACAAGAGGCAATCAATCTTTACTTACATTTGTGCTTAGTGAGTTCATTTTCTTTGTATATTCTGAATCCTTGAGCTTAGAACTTGGATATCTTCTCTTATTGAGAGTTAGAATTTGTGTGAGCTCTTCACATGCTTATCCACTCTATTGAGAGAGTATATTGCTTGTAAACACAAACACCAAACACCAAATTTCACTCTAGGTTGAGTGGTTACAAAGGTTGGGGTTCAACCTTTGGGATATTGAGAGATTGTGACATTGGGTGGGTTACCCTTTACTTGTGAGAATTGGGTTCTTGAGTGTGGGACACTAGGAGAAAATTGCTCAAAGTTTGTATCTCAAATCTTCAATAGTGAAATCCTTCAAGTGGGTTGCTTGAAGGCGAGACGTACACCGGGTTGGTGGAACTCGTTAAATTTGGTTTGCATTCTCTCTAACCTTCAACTCCTCTCTTAATTGTGCATGCAAACTGTTTGTTATATTGTCTTGGTTAATTGCTTGTGTCAATTGTGCTTTCTAGTAGTTTCTTATCCTTTGCACGCCAACTGTTTGATAAAATTACTGAGTCCTTATTCTTCATTAATTCTTATTTCTCAGTTAAGTATCACTTGTTCTAAAGGTTCATTTTCTCTAATCAAAGCAATTTGTGTGTGATATTCTATTGTTGCTTGTTCATTTCCATTTACCCATCAAAGTTGCATAAAGAACCAAGTTCAAAAGCATTCCAAGTCAAAGTTTTTAAAACACTCAATTCACCCCCTCTTAAGTATTCAGGCCACTTGAATAACACAATGAATGAAAATTGAATTGTTGAATCATGCATCATATATGGAGGATAAGGGTAGAGAACTGAATGATCCCCTAAAGCATACAGTGATGGGTACACTGGAGAAATAGCAGGCGTCTTGATCCCCTGAGGGCGGTCTTGGGAGTATATCGGGGACGGACATCCAATGGCTCGGATTCACGCCCGACGCCAGACAGCTCATGGCAAACGCTGATATACTTCGACGAGCGGCGGGGGTTTCTATGGCCGTTGAGTACCCGTTCTGATGAAATGTATGATTGGCCATTGTGATGATTGGACTACTGGTCCTTACCCATTTGTGAAAACTGGAACAAAGAGAGCTCTGGTCGCTCTAGTTGGGCAGGAAGGATAAGGCGGGATTGTTGTGCACATGGACATTGATATATGAGATTGATGAGTGGAGGATAGGCCTACATGCATCATGATGACTAATGAAGAAAATTGAATAATGAAGTGGACTCATGCATTGCATCATCATACTGGGATTGTGATTGTGTATTGATTATATATATGCTAGTAATCCTGAGAGGATGATAGGAAACTGAAATGGTCAGAAGAATAAGAGTGGTGAGATGAGTTAGAAGGTAACTTAGGGACCCCAAAGAGAGTGGACGGGAATCGATTCTGGATGATTGTATTATGTGGGGTGGGTGTCAGTGATGACACTCCCTAATTTTTATGGAGGTGAAGACTCACCCTTACAACTATTTTCCCAGACCTCCGACTAGGCACGGGTGTTGTACCAGGAGTGTAATTCGTTAGGAGGACCAGACAGGTCAGGAGAACCCAAGGGAGATTCCCTCCGGCATGCCAATGGAGTCGTTACTCGTAGATCTAGTGGACCTAGTTATCCCTCTGGTTACACCTCAACAGTTTTTCCCTTCTCAGCCTCCAGTACCTCACATACCACAAGGTCTATTGGACGTAAAACTTGGAGTTTTCATTATGTCCCCGATGGAGCATTATCTGGCCTAACGTCGATGGGATCGTTTTAGGGGTTTTCTTCACCATATATCTAGGAGCTTCAGATATGGAGAGACAGAGATTTATGAGCATATGTCGGCAGAGGCTCAGAGTCTTCTGGTTGAGGCCTACAAGTCCTACACCAGTCGTCTGCACAAGCAAATCCGACCACCCACCGATTAGCCATTGCGTAGCTCAAATCCTACGGTACCATCTCACCAGTCTGACCCGACTCAGATCGGACCCACTTCAGTTCAGTCAAAGCCCCCTTAGTTAGACAAGGACTTCACAGGAGATCAAGACTAATGGTTAGGGTTAGTTTATATTATTCTGACATTTTGTAATGATGTTGTGTATATGGTGTATACATAGTATCTTATGTATATATGTTATTATTTCCACCATGGGTTATTGTGTACAAAAAAAACTTCCACATTTTTTCTAAAAATTTGTAACCTCTCGGTTAACTGAGTTAATCTAGTGGAAGAGATTATCTTAGCTAACCGAGGGTGTTACATAAGTTATATTCAATCCAGTTGAAAACTTAGTTAAGTTAAAGCCTAATAAAATAGTTTGGATATTACCATTATCCCATCGCGTCTTAGTAATATAAATGATAGTACCTTGCTTTGGGAGATCCACTATTTATTGACATTAGTATTGACGAGTGTACTTATTTGGAAGGTGTTTGTAACTTAATATTATTTTGAGGGATTTTAATTTATTTTAAATTACCGTCTTTGTTAAACGCTTTAACGCAATAAATTATCCCCAAAGCATGTAAACGAAATTGTGAGATAATTATGGTCTTCCTATAAGAAAAGTAAATAAATAAACCTAGAGGAACTATGTTGCCATGGCTTCATAAAGTCCTATTTCTTGAACCCACCATCCTCTTAGAGTCACCACTCCTCGGTTCCTCTCAAAGTCAAAATCACTTAGAGTTACCATTCTAGTTTTCCTCTAGGTCTCTACTTTGTTGGCCTGATCAAGATTACATGATTATAGAGAAACTTGCTTTACATATGAGTGAAGGGTTGAGAAAAGAAATATATCAGAATAGAGAAAGGCCCAGCACACAGGCTGTATTTAAATAAAATAACAAAGACCATAACCATTCACCATGAAACATTTTAATTAATTGATTATAACCCATTTAAAAGCATTAAAAGAGTAATTACTTTTAAAATGGGCAATTAAACATGTAGGGTCGGTAATAAGGTGCTACACAGAGAATGTACGAGGGTCCCGCTAGTACTATTATCAGGTTGGTTCCCAGGAAAGAGAGATGGATCCGGTGTGACCACTTAAGTAGCAAGTCCTTCCTAGCCAGAACATCCCTCTGACCATTAACAGCTCTAAAATTTTGGCTAGGGTTTCAACCACTTTGAAACCCTAATTTCTTATTGCGAACACTTTACAAAGTAGTCGTCAAGGCATATAGAGGTGTGTCATCTAGGGTTTCAATACCTAGAATTCAACTTGCGCCTATGCCAACATGCAATGTCTTTCCATGATGGCTGTCTAGGTTTCAACTCTTGAACCCTAGATTAAGGAATGGCCAAGGTTTAACACTTAAACCTTATCACTCAACGCCCCAAAGCATGAACCATTCATGTTCAAAGATCAACCCAATTGATTCATAATTTGTATGATGACCATAATATGAGTAGAAACACATGTATCAAATACGAAAATTACATAAACTCATACATTATACAAATTTAAATGGTAATAACATGCATACTAAAATTGAGAAACTCTACAACATGCATCCTATACCATTTATAAAGAATATTTCAAAAGCATATGTATCAACCTAAAATAAATATCATACCATATACATAATTAATTATTGTAATAATATACATCACATACGATAACCCAAAATAGCAACATAATCATGTTTGTTCATTTTTGAATCCTAGTTTCATAAAACACTTTCACAAAGCAAAACACAGAGGTTCAAACAAGAGATGATTTCACAAATCATATTTTCTAAAAGCTCTTGCAAATGAAAACATATCATCATGAAACACAAACAAATGCCCAAAACACGGTTTTGCAACCAAGCTCTGATACCACTGTTAGAGAATCCCTCTTGGATATGCAGCGGGAAAACAAGGATTCCCAAAGGATTTGCAAAGCGTTGTGTTTCAAAGCACAAGACAAACATAAAGAAAATAATTTTGCGTTAGGATTACCTCTTGTGGAAAAAAATCAAAGAAGTTTTAGCCTCGCCCTTTAGGAGTCCACACAAGCACTCCCACCAGAAACACTACACCTGCCAACTGTTAGTTTGACGGCGTGTAGCTCTTATAACTTTTGCGTATTTGTGTCTTTTTTTGGTGAACCTCCTATGAGCATCTTATGCTCTATTTATAGGCTTAGGTTTGATCTAATTTGTTCTTTCTAAAGAGTGGGCTCCTTACTCATTCTGAATGAGTTAGGCCCAATAGCTTTATTTTAGTCCAACTAAAATAAAATAAAAATAAAATATTTTCTGATGGGCTTACTCTATGTGTGTGACCCTATAGGTAAAATACTCGTTCATATTAATGAGAGCGGCATCTAGTAATGCATCATTATATCTAAATATTATTTAATATCAACATAGCCTATAAGTGATAATTATTTTATATGTTTGTTCCTTTTGTCATGAAATCCTAATTGGGCCCAAGGCATGGTCATGTCATCCTTGTATAGCCCAATTTATTTTACTTGATACCAGACTAGACCTTATCCAAATAAATATCTAATATTTATTCTTTCTAGCATAACCATGCATTTTCTTAGTCTTACTCCTGTCACATAGGAGAGACAAATCCCATCTACATCACTCATATCCCTCTGCATAATGTGTTCACTGCCTAATCACAACCTTTATAGTCCTCTTATTATAGAAGATGTTTAATTGAATTAAAATAACAAACTCCTCATGTAGGAATCATAGTGACTTCAGGTTGAAGGACTACATATACGATTACCACATTAAGAATCATATGACATTCATGTAAGATTCATGTAACGTTCTCATGGTGGGTATATCCAGTATATCATTACTCTTAATGTGTATCCATATGAAGACTTGATATCATCTATATTTATGATATGTGAGATCAGATCATCAGTATACCCACATACTAGTCTTAATGTATTTTTATGTCCCCACGTAAATACTTGACTAGGGACATTTTAGGAATAACTTTCATATGACCTATTACTCCACGGATAAATATGTTTTAGAACAATTTTAAACTGAAATATTTATTTTATTGATAAGCAGAAAAATGATACAAATGAAAAAAGCATAAAAGCTTATAGTGCATACACCAACACAAAGTGCCAGAATTGATTCGTTCACTGGGTCCCATAGTTCAAATCTAGGAGCCCAACAATATTCTATTTTTAGATATAGTTAATAACTAAACAATTATCAAATAAATAAGAACTTGATATTCAATTAGTAAAAATTTAATTAATAGATATTTACCACATAATCATTGAATAATTAATAATTTATTGAATACTTGACTAAATAATTATCAAATAACCAACTGATTCAAAAATTCTTACAGATTAAATAATTAATTGTTAAACAAAATCATAATCAATTATATACACCTCAAATTATATAAATATTAAGTGAATATTAGCATTAGTTATTAGATATTAAACTAATTATTAAACTGATTTATATCTGAATTATTATAAATTATTACCTATAGTCAATTATTGCCATTGTCAAAAGGAAAATCTACTAATTATTATCACTGAATCAAACAAGACTTAACAACTCTCTTATTATTCTCCTCTTATCCCGACTTTTTTTTAAATACTGATGCATCTTTTATTCTTTCTTCTAGTCCTCTATACTCTTCTAAGTTAAATTTTTTACTCACCTTTACTTAATTTCCCTATATTTACCTCAAGGGATCAAGCTAAAAGCCTCAAGCTTTCCTTTGAAAGCTTAACAGAGTATCCTCAGGAATTTTGAGGGTCTAGGTTCCTACTCCTAAAAACCAAGGCTTTTACACTCTGAGTTGAAGTATGCCAGGGTTGCCACGGGTTGTCCCGTCTCGGGTGCGACTCTGAGCCATTAGAGGTCTGCCCCGGTATACTCCCGAGACCTCCCACAAGGTCGGAACGTCGTTGTTCCCCAGTGTACCCATCACTGTATGCTTTAGGGGATCACTCCACTATCCTTCCACATACTCCATATGCAATATGCGATCTACTCATTTTATCATAACAGTGCCCGAGTATTAGATAGAACCTCCCTATCCGATATCCTTGTCCTTAAAGCGATTCAATCCAATTGTCGTAATCTTTTAACAAATAAGCTTTGTATGCCAAGACCTCAACTGCTACCTATTAACCTTCCTTAAGGCACTAAGGTTTGGCCCTCGACTAAGATAAATCTTTTATAAGAAAAGATTTCAAATATGTAAATATTCCTAAGTTTCCTTAAAGAAATATTGTAAAAATGTTTATTTAATAATATTATTTTCGAAATAAAATTCTAATCACTTCTTGAAATAAGTTTGAATTAAAAAAATCCTTATTTTTCTTTAAAGAAAGTGTATGCAAAATATCTAATATTCCTTACGACATCTCAGACCATTTCACGGTATCTTCTCGTCGTATTGACTTATGACGAAACTTATCTTATTGGCCTTTAATTTCATAATTACTAAAACCTATAGTTATAATTATTAAAGAGTTCATCTAAATTTTATTGAAAGAAATTAACTCCCTTAGAACCAAGAAAAGTCCTAAATTTTCCTATTTCTCTTTGTTTTTCAAAAAACTTTGTTGTCGTTGTATTTCTTCTAGAAAACTCCAAATTGAGTGATTCCAAAGCCAAAATTGCTTAAATTTTTAAATAATAACTGATCCGGTCCCAACACCGGCCCCTAAGAGCATGACTTTAATACTTTGCCAGATCAGCATTTCGAACAAGAGAAGTACGCTTCAAATACATTAGAATTGTTTCTATACGGAGTACATACGACCAAGGCATGTGACTCCGCCAAGGCATGTTACCCTGCCATGGGTCATAACTCTGCCAAGGCATGTTACCCTGCCATGGGTCATAACTCCGCCAAGGAATGTAACGCCGCCAGAATGCGTATTACTCCGCCAAGCCATAGGCTCAACACAGGTGGAATATTGAACTTCCTATACTGCGTAGCGAGCCCATACCTGTAACCCCGGCACGAGATTGACTCTGTCATGAGAGGTTGAAAATGGGAATCACGCTGTCATGCATTAAAAGGAAAAAACAAATAAAATAATAAAGCATTCACGCTTCCCAAGTAAGTGGAAATACCTACTACAATAACGGTGCTCGTGAACGACACAGGGACCCACTGCCTTTCTTGCTTTATGCCAGAAAACAAGGAACGGGCCCTACCAATAATGGAGCACCAATGACAGGTATATAAACCTCAGCAAAAAGGTATACGAGGATCCCCCAATTCTGAACCTTACACTCTCTTACTTGCATAATTCTCTCAGATTAGCTTTCTAAGTCTTTAAGTATTCTGAAATACTGACTTGAGCGTCGGAGAACGATTGCAGGTACCACCCCCAATCGGGTCAAGACAAAGAAGATCCCGTCAGGCGGACTTCACACCGCCCGCGCATACTGCACTCCGCCTCAACATACAAAGACACTCCTTATCTGTACATTTACGCACATTGCTTTGTATCAGATTGACATTTTATATACATTTTGAATTGTTCAACAAACATACTTCTACACCCCCTGTATAGAACAGTTCAATAACTAAATAAAATAAAATTAGGCTGAAACTTTTCCTTGAAAATAGACTTGCATGAAAATGCTCAAATTGCCATATTTTGTCGTTTTACCTTTTGTAAAATTCGCGTTTAAGGACAAGTATCACACAAGGATACCTCTAACCAATTTCATTCATTTTGGGTAATTCTAATACTCATAAAATTCACACCATTCATCATGAAATTCACACTAAATTAGATTGCTCAATTTCTTTGTCCTTTTTCACCCACAAAAATACATTTTTAATCATTTCCGACCACCGTCCACACCTACACTCGGGACTCTTTTCAATTCTTTTTAAAACAGTGTCTCATACATAATTTTTAGCATCAATTTCAAAGTAATAAACATACACAAAACATCAGCTATACCATGTCACTTTAGAGCCATAATTATCACATATTTATTAGCCATTTTCACTAAATGAAGCATGTAAAACGATCATCATAAAAATGGGTGTTTAATCACTTTAATTTACATAATTCCAGAATTTCTAATTATGCCTAAAAATTTATATTATCATAAAAAATTAAAGATTTAACCATGCATACCATTTATGGTCACTAAACTACCAAAACCAAGGTTTTTCATGCAACAAACTAAAATTTAAGACATTACAACTATGAGTAAATGTTCAACAGCAAGAGCACCTATCAAATATATCACTTAAAACAAGATTTTTAAACATATTATTACGCCCATTTTTAAGGAAATGGAGACACATTGTACGACTACCCATTCAAGGAGAAAAATCTAATTTTTAACTCATCTAACAATATGCATGTAATTTTTTTATGAAGTGTTAAATCTATCCAGCTTTTAAAAATTATTTTAGTTCATGAGAAAGATTACATTTTTGTACTTAAATCTTGCTTAAAAATGAAGATAACATGGTACACCATTTGGCCATAAAGAGAGCGAGGATTTGCCAAGTAATTGGTGACAAAATCAACATGCATGCACCCCTTCATAGAACACTACTTTTTACAGCACTAAAAATGTTAGAAAAGCAACATTTTACAACTTAGAATTTAACAAGAATCAAGAGGAAAACTAAGACATAGTGCAGCCATGGTGATTCACAAAATAAAGGTTATTCCTAACAAGTTCTTTAGTGATTTACAAGTTCAAAAGTCATGTTTGGGAATGGCACCAAGGTATGAATCTTAGGGTGATTCATACTACGCCATGCATAAGAAAAATCAAGGAGTAAAAGAGAGAGCACTCTTCTTACCTCAATGGTAGTTTGGAGAAGAAAGGAGAAAGTAAGGATCAAGCTTTTTGCTTCAAGATCACCATAAGTGTAGCACCAAAGAGCAAGGAAAATGAAGTCTTTTTAGTGAGATATAGATGTGAGGTGAAGAGACAAAAGTAAGGTGATGGTTTTATTTTTGAGAAGTTAGAAGAATCGTGAAGTGTTTGAGAGATGAATATATTTTGCAAAGGATTTTGGGAAACAAGCCTAGTGTGCATGGTTAGCATACATAGAGGAATTGAGTGATTAATGGCATAAGGTGGTGGAAGAAAGATGAAGGGCTGATTTGTTTTAGAGAAAAATGTTGAAGAGTTTTAGAGAAAGGAAAATTTTTTGCATGTAAACATAGCGAGCAACAAGTGTTTCCACGGCTAGGATAAGAGAAAAGTAAGAGTATTGGACAAGGGGCTTGTTTAGCCAGTACTTCTTCAGCAAGAAGGATTATAGAGCAAGGGTTATCTTGGAACGTTTTGTAGATTAGTGAACAAAATAAAAATTCTAGGATAAACAGGTAGGGAATTAGCTTTTGTGCCCTTCATCAAAGTTGTAGAGGAATAAGTCTAGAAAATTTGGAAAAGGAATCGTTCAATTTCACGGTCGTATGAGTGAGAAAAGTGGAAAGTACTGAAAACAGGTGAAGCTATAACAATGAAAAGGCAAGGCAGTGTAGTATTTTTAAATCTGGGACCAAACGAGCAAGAATTGGTTTTTGTGGTCAACATAAAAGTTATAGGAAATTTTGATATGTAAATTTTGAGACAAGAATGACTTGATTTCATTAACGGGAGAGAAAGTTATGCAAAAAAAAATTAGGTGCGCAGACGATTAACATAATTTATTGAAATAAATTATGGGGAACCAAGTGGCTGGAATTGGGCCTCGGGCCCTTCATAAAAATTGTAGGGCTTGCTAATACAAACACGTGACAAGAATGACTCAACTCAGACACTCTGGGTGTTTATTTGGCCAGAGTTGGTGAAATACGTACAGGGTCAATAATTAAAACTGTATAGTTTATATACTATTATTTAATTACTAAGTTCTCCTTAACTAATAAATGATTCTTTTTACTCAATTAAATTACAAATAATTATTTTTTTCCTTTTAATCTTTCTAAAATTACAAAGACAAGCATACAGATCATGTCGGTCATAGCCCAATATCAGTTCACAAAAAACAAGCATAGAAAGCAACACATCTTTATCTAGAGACCAATTACACAAAATGAGGGATATTAAAACCAAGGATATGATATGGGTGTAAACAGAAAAGGTTAGGAAATGAAATAAAAGATAAACCTGTGAAAACTCTAGATACAAGTAAAATAAGAAAAGACAAAGCATAAGGAAAAGTTAACTCAAAAGAGTAAAGACACAACTCTAATCTAACAGAACCTATAGTAACTATATACATGCTACAAGTAATCCTAAGAAAATTATGTAAACACAAGGTTCCATTCATCCCATAGTGAATAGGATAAGGTGGAACACAAACCTCTAAAGGAATGAATACTTCAATGGGCAAAGAAAGAGAGATGCCCATTAAGCAGAAGGATGTGCTAGAAGTGTATGTATCATGAAACATATAGAGGGGTTGGTGCAGGAGCAAGGCTCGCTTCACATGAAGTTTGGAGGCAAGAAGAGAAGAATTCCTCATGGAGTTATCAAAGGGAGACAACTCTTTTACCTTTTTCACGGTTGGATTTAGAGTGTTAGTGGGAGGTGGAAGGGCCAACCTCCCTATCATTTCTCAACTTCATTTAAAGTTGATCCTTCACGACTTGCTTTGGAGTTAAGGGATGTAACACAAACTTCTTATTGTTATGGAGAAAGGTAAGGGTGTTAGAGAAACCCTTATGGGTAACCTTTTTGTCATATTATCAAGGTCTACCCAAAAGAAAGCAAGATTGACTTGTTTGTTAACTAAGATTTCACCCTTTTCATTAAGTCATTGCAATTTATAAGGTCTAGGGTGACCTATTAGTTCACAACCAATTTTGTGGACTAGTCTTTGACTAGCCACATTGGCATAACTCTCACTATCCATAATAAGAGAACATAGCCTTTCATTAATGTAACATCTTGTATAAAAGATGTTCTCCATTTGTGTAGTATCATCCCCCTTAACATGGCTTCCTAGAAGCCTTCTAATCATAAACAACTCACCCTCATCACCTAGAAGATGTTCATTCTCATAGAAATCACTATTTGAGCCATCACTAATATGTGAAGAGGAAGATTCCTCTTGGCTAGAGTAGTGATTAATACCCCTTAAAATCATGGTTTTCTTTGTTGGGCATTGAGAGGCAATGTGACCTTTTCCTAAACACTTAAAACATTTTATAGAACTTGTTCTAGAAGATGATGGTGTGGAGGTGGAGTGGTGATTATTAGAAAGGATAGGTTTAGAACGGTCATTTGGGAGGGTTTAGTGGATAAACCCTCTTTATGCACCTCATTTTTAATTCTTAGAGAAGAAGTGCCCACTTCATTCTCCCTACCCTTTCTCTAACTACCTTCTCTTTTTTATGGGGAGTCCTCTTTTCCCTTCTACCTAGGCCTAAAGGGTTTGGAATCCCCTTTATAAGAATAGGCTCTCTCAAGGAGTTGAGCTTTTAGTCTTGTGCATTGATGGAGAAGCTCCTCAATGTCCACATGAAGTAGAAATTGCATTTTTTTAATATATGATTAAGGCCATGTAAAAACTGATGCATGGGGATTTCTTCATCTTTCTCAACATTGGCCCTAATCATAGCCATTTCTAAGGCTTTGTAATAATCCTCAATAGTTTTGGACCATTGTGTAAGTCTATTGAGCTTGGCCAATAACTACCCCTATTGTAGGAAGGGACATAATGTTTCTTAAGCAAAGCCTTTAAATCATCTCATTCATCAATGGGTAGGAAATGGTCTTTTTTTCTATCTTTACATAGTTGGGTCCACCACACTAAAGAATAATTTTGAAATCCTAGGGTGACATTCCTAACTTTTTTTTATTTTTAGTTTGGTGGGAGTTAAAGAGTTGCTCAACTTTCATCTCCCATTCAAGATAGACTTCTACATCACTTTTTCCATGGAAGGGTGGGACATTTAACTTGACCTCTCTCAAGCCACCCTCCTTATAAGGTCGGTGCCTGCTATGATGCCTATCATCAACTTCACTAACTAGTCGATAGGGTAAAATTTAAACTAAGCCTAGCATGCAAAAACGCACTATACTAACTAGAAAACAAGTAAAGCAAACTAGTTGGTGGTGTAAAAATTAAACTAGACCTAGCATGCAAATAAGCACACTATACTATACTAAAACAATGAATAAACCAGTCGGGTGGACACAATTAAACTAGACCTAGCATGAAAATAAGCGCACTATACTATACTAAAACAATGAACAAACTAGTCGGGTGCATAAAATTAAACTAAATCCTAAGCGCAATCAACTAATTAAAACCCAATGTTCAAAGTACAAAGTCTTTAATGTCCAAATACAAGGACTAGAACATATTTGAAAATAAAAGTTCCAAAATACAAGGGAAAAAATACAAAACACCCAAAAATTTCCTAAACTATCACAAAAATTTACTCTCCAATACAAAGGGCTTCCAAGTGTCCACCAAAGTCCAAGCAAGTGTCCACCAAGCTATAAATAAAACACTTGGAAACTCAAAGCAAATGTTAGAACAAGTAATATTTAAAATCAAAAGAAAAAAAAGAAAATATTTGTACTCTTAATCTCATAAAAAGTGTTTACTCTCACCCACCAAGCTCTCTATACTTTGTAGTTACTTAGATTAATCTCTCATATCAAATCTTAAACCCTCTAATATGCTACCCAAAGAATGATATCCTTACTAATCCTTAATCTCAAAGAATGCCAAAAAGTGAAATACTTAAATTACAAAACTTAGAGACAAAGAGACAAGCAAGAAAAGGAAAATTAGAAAGCTAAACCAAAGGAATTTTGATGTGACAAACAAGAACTTGACAAGCAACAAAAGATAAAAAAAAGGTGCACAAGAGTAAAATAGTAATGTGACAAACTAAGAGACAAAGAATGACAAAGAAAAAATTAAATGCAACAAGAAAGGAAGGAACACAAAAAACTAGCAAACTAGAAACTCTAGAATGCTTATAAGTCCACAATTTTTTGTATAGTTTCCAAAGTCTTTTTTCTTCAAAACAAGTGCACAAAATAACACAAATGGAATACTTAAGCTACTACACAAAAGAAAATGTAGGTGCTGGAATTTTTTTATTTGCAAGGGGTTTTATGCATATATTTCACACTTTTTTCCAAGAAAGGACCAAACAATGCACAATTAAATAGACCTTTCAAGCTCTTTTTTTTCATAATTTTTTTCACTTATTTTTTTGGATATTTCCCCTATTTTTCACTTAAAATACTACACCAAAATAAAATTGCAAATAGCTCCAAAATATTGCACAAAAGAGACTAAACTAGGAAACTAAAACAAGCACTACAACAAAAAGGGAATTTAGCGGTGGTTATTTTTGAATTTAGTGACTGTTTAAACTACCACTAAATTACATCTGCGGCGGTTCTGAAACTGCTAGAATAACCGTTGCTAATAGTTTAACCATGGGTATAACCGCTGATAATAGTTAAAGCGTAGGGAAAACCACCATAATGATGTTTTCTATGGTTACAACCACCGCAAAAAATAAAAGCCATTTAAATGCCGCTTAAACCACCGCTAAAAGTTTCAATTTTTTATAAAAAATCAGATTTGTTAGTTATAACAAATTATTTTTTATATCCATTAATTTTTAAAAGTCAGATTTTGCCTTAATTGTAGCATTATTTTTTATACTGTTAATGTTTTTAATGCGATAATTATATATTAATGTCTTAAATATTTATATTTTAAAAATAAATTTTAACATACAAATTAAATTGATTATCAATATATAAATAGGATTAACTAAATTTCTAAAAATATAATTAGAAGATCAATATATAGTCAATAGTAATTATATTAATAACAAAGTCAATATAGGTCTTAACCCAGTTACACGTCATTAATGTAATAAAGGTTAAACAACAATCTACAAACTCATATATTATATAGTCAAGTAAAACATAAAGCAACTATGGTTGATGACTAGCTAAGGAAGAGGGTCTGCTTGTGTAGGTGATTCTTCATCCTGAAATTAAAATAAATAAAATATAAGTTATTGTTGTGCATTAAAAAAGTAGAAAGTTAATCTATAGCAAATAGAACCTATTAAGTGACATGTTATATATAAACACTTAACCACTTGTAGAGTATACCTGATTATCATGTTGAAATAGGAAATCAGCCTGTCCTCCAAATTTATGAACCACGTTGGCCATTTGGTCTTTAAAAAACTTCATCCTTACTTTTAGTTGAGCTTCTAAATGTCTAACCTTATCTTCCAGCTCTTTTACTCTTCCACTCGATGAGAAGGAGCTTGTACTCCCCGGATTAGTTACTTGCTTTTTGCAAAACTTAAGAAGGGCAAACTCCAAATCCCATGCCCCAAACCCGTCAAGGGTGCTCTAGTCCAAAGACATTCAAGTATGTCTCCTTATCATTTGAGGTCTCTTCACATTCCACATCTAATTTGTTCTGTAAAACAAAAAGTAGAGCGTATAATTAATAATCAGTTATGTCCATAGTCTACTTAAATAATTTAGGCTAAATGGTAAATTTAGCCCCTAGAATTGTTGGGATTTTGGTTTTGCCCCCTGAAATGATTTTTCTTAGGATTGTCTCCCTAGAAAAATTTTAAGTTTAGAATATAACCCCTTCCGTTGACTGCCTCTGCCAACTGATGAGGTGGAGCCTAGTCACATGCCTGTCATTGCATATGTGGCATGTGACTCATCATATTAACCTAGTGGAGCCTAGTCACATGCCAAGTCACATGCCAAGTCACTAATTAACCTATTTTAATTAAAGGTTAATGAAATGATTTATCACATGAAGCTAATTAACAAAATCAGTGACTTAAGGGTTTATGTGATAAATCAGACAAATTTCGACCCGTGAGCTATTTCACCAGGCAAAACCGTTTGAACTGCAGGGGGCGAATCAGAACAAGGGCTTTGTTGATGCTTGTCATCAGCGGCTAAAGCATCTGCCATTTCCTCCCAATCATCCAAGCATCCATCATCACCTTCATCTTCTTCTTCATCGTCATCTTCCTCTTCTTCAGTAATGTTACCCGAACAGCAACCGCCGCTGCTAGAGCTACTGCTACTGCTGCTGCCAGTGAAATTCATGCCTGAATCATTGCAGCTATTGGGGCAATTAGACGGCGATTCCAAATCGCTATCGTGATGGATCAATCCGTCGTTCTCTTCGCCTCTACGCCTTGTGGACAGTGGCTCCAAAGAGCGTTTGATGTGTTTCTCCGCAGGCAATGGCGGCGCATGGCCTTCATCGTCCACTCCGTCCTTGCACCCCTTGCTCCTCACCGTACCTGAAAAATTCCACCGACAAAAATCCAAAAAGGGAACAGAATCAGAGAACAAAAAAATGGATCAACGGAAACATTGATGCAAACATTACGCACCTTGTGATAGCCATTGCTCGCGACGAGCATCAATTTTGTACTGCTTCAATTTTGCAGACCTATTGGTCTGAAATACAAAGAGAATTGCTATAAGACGAATGAAAAGGGAAAAATAAATGCATGTGACAGATAGAATATCGAAACAACATATCAAGATGAAAATGAATACGATACCCTCTTCTTCTTCCCCGGATTCTTAGTGTTTGCGGCGGAAGGATTTGGAACGGCGGCGATTGAATCAAAAACCATGACAGAAACTTTGGATTTGATTACCGAGATTAAGAGATTCGTAAAAACCCTAATTTATAAGGGAGAAACAGAAGATAGAAAATTCTAGAGAGCTAATTAACAAACCCTTAAGTCACTGATTTTGTTAATTAGCTTTATGTGATAAATCATTTCATTAACCTTTAATTAAAATAGGTTAATCAGTGACTTGGCATGTGACTTGGCATGTGACTAGGCTCCACTAGGTTAATATGATGAGTCACATGCCATATATGTAATGACAGGCAAGTGACTAGGCTCCACCTCATCAGTTGGCAGAGGTAGTCAACGGAAGGGGTTATATTCTAAACTTAAAAATTTTTTAGGGAGACAATCCTAAGAAAAATCATTTCAGGGGGCAAAACCAAAATCCCAATAATTTTAGGGGCTAAATTTACCATTTAGCCAATAATTTATAAGAAAAATATATTCAAATTCAAAATAAGCACATAAGAAATTAGATGTTTTGTACTTACGCTCGTATCTCTAGCCTCCAAGCTCACAAATGATCCGTCTTTCCTCTTGTAAGTAATAGAAAACATCTCCCCTCTGCTATAAGATTTTCCTCATTGGGCTTTCTATATTTACAAGAGATCCACATTATTTATCCGTATAGCAATCATACATATATATATATATACATTAATTAGTTTACAAATAGAAATTTATCAAATTATTTTACTAGCAAATGTCTCTTTCTAGTAAGTGACATTGACCCGAGCATATGTTGAACAACTTGATTTTCTTGATTAGTGGCATTTTCTAAACAAACTTTCTGCAAAAAGAATTTACCATGAATGAAAAAGACTCAAAAGCAAAAAGAAAAGGGAATTAGAGTATTAATAATTAGGAAATCGATTCTCAGGGCTATTATTGTTAACTATAAGCGAAGAAGCTTATAATAAGGAAGTCATTATTATGAGCGAATTGGCGCAAGGTTTCAAGATTTTGGTTTCAGAAATGTGTTGGTTAAATTTGAATAGAGATTTTAAGGGGTGCATGCACCTCTTTGTGTGTATTTATTAGAGGAAAATAAGAGCATAAGAGAAGGTACTAGAATATATTAATACGTTGATTGGGTCTGTTCTCTTAAAAATTTATAATTAACATATTTGCCCATGTCACGTTGACATGTTCCTATTCAAAATTTTGTGGCCATATTTCAATATCATGCTAATGTAGTGATACGTAGTTTAACATTCTAACTAAGGGAACCCCTTCAGTACTTTCTGTGTTTGAATATGTTAACAGGTCCAAAGATGTGCAAAGATTTTGATAATGACAAACACTCTTGAAGAAACCGATGCAAAAACAAAGACATGAAATCAGAATTGAAGTAACAGCGAAGCTAATCGATTAGGCTATAGATGCTAATCGATTAGGAGCTTTCTGTTTTGGAAGAAATTGCATCAGGGATGAAAGCTAATCGATTAGGGAGCTGAACAATCGATTAGGTACTCACTGGAATTAAGGTAATCGATTATACACCAGAGACTAATCGATTACAACAATCAGAAATGGGACAAAATGCATCAGGTATGAAAGCTAATCGATTAAGGGAACCATATAATCGATTAGTGAGTCACTGGATTTAAGGTAATCGATTGCAAGACATGCTAATCGATTAGGATGCTGTGAAAACAAATTAAATGCATCAGGTACAAGATGCTAATCGATTAGAGGAAGTGAAATAATCGATTAGTGACTCTCTGACTTGAAGCTAATCGATTACAACGCGAGGGTGTAATCGATTACGCTAGTGGAAAAACAGATTTAAGTGGGAAACCAGGTCATGTCTCCACCATTCTTCAAATTTCCACTAACTGCAACGGCTATGATGGACTAGGGCACTCCTCAACAGCTATCTTGGCTCTATAAATTGAAGAGGAAGACAAGCACAAAAAAATAACCAAGAAGCAACAATTCATAGCTCTATTTTGTGCTTTGTAAGCCTATTTCTTGCATATTGTACTTTCACTTGTATATCCTCTCATCTTGAGAGATTAGAATTTGGGAGAGCTTTTCACTTGTATATCTGCTCTATTGAGAGAGTGTATTGATTGTAAACAAACACCAAACACAAGTTATTCACTCTAGGTTGAGTGGTTGTTCACTCTAGGTTGAGTGGTTACAAAGGTTGAGGATTCAATCTTTGGGATATTGTGAGATTGAGAGATTGGGTGGGTTGCCCTTATACTTGTGAGGATTGGGTTCTTGAGTGTGGGACACTAGGAAGCCGCAATTGCTCAAAGTTGTATCTCTAATCTACAATAGTGGAAAATCCTCTAAGTGGGTTGCTTAGAGGCGAGACGTACACCGGATTGGGTGGAACTCGTTATATCGGTTTGCAAGCTTCTCTTCCTTACTCTTTTACTTTCATTTACTGTATATTTGTTGATTGGTGTTGATTGGTTGAGAAGAGCATACTTGAACTTGCTTAATTTGTTATATCTCTAATATTGCACACCAAGTGTTTGGTAAATTGCTTCAGCAACATTTCTCATTATAGTGCATTGCTTGTTATCCTCCATTCTATCTCACTTGCATAATCTCACAAACTTGGTTATAAAAATCAATTTCAAAGGTATTCCAATCAAAAGTTTTAAAACTCAATTCACCCCCCCTCTTGAGTATTGAGGCCACTTGAACAACACTTTCCTTTCAATTACATGGAGATTAAACACTAAAATAGTAAATGTCTTGCAATAAAAAAGAACACTAAACTATATGCACATACATCACATTTGTATGTATAATTATATTTGTGTTAAGTTTAATTACATGTATTATCTTAATCCAAACAATAATATTCACCTTAGGATAGATTAATTATCTTTAGTAAAAGTTGAGATGCCAAAGATTGAAAATTGAATTATATTGTTAAAATGTTTTTAATGATAACATTGGATCTAAGTCTCTCCATATCCATAGATTGACAAACAGAAATAATAACAAACTAATACAACAAGAGACTTAGACTTATCAGAACCTTAACACTAATAGATCCATTCTAGAAGTTTTTTTATCTACAGGATCAAACATTAGCATCCCATTCAATTGATTATTATCCACATCAATGCACCTAGAAATGTTGATTGAATAACCATCAAGCAATATGATGTTCCTCAAAGTTGTTAAGAACGCCTTCTTGCCTTGATTGGTAAATGTATAGATTGTTGCAGGATATTTTCCATTCTCATTAGGCCATAGATCTTGTCTAACACCCAATACCTGAAGGTCCTTTCAAGCATTAAGGTGATCTTTGGACTTTGCGCCATCATTTAACAAGGTGTAGATGATATTATCACACGTATTCTTCTCTATGTGCATCACATCAAGGTTGTGACGTATTAAATTATATTTCCAATATGGTAACTCAAAAAAAAATGCTTTTCTTTTTCCATAGTTGAGCCTTTCCTTATGTGGGATTTTTAGTGCCACATCCTCTTTTTCTTTTTCCTAATGTGAAAGTAATGTTCCTAACTTACTCAAAAATTTCAACCCCAGATGGTTTCTTTGGTGGATCACGCAAGTCTTGATATCCATCAAATCGATTTCTATTCAATCAGAATCTATGTTTGTGATCAAGAAAGTGACGATGACCCATAAAACAATATTTCTTTCTTTTTATGAGATGCTAAACCTTAGAGTTATCATTGCAAGCACTACTAAAAAAACCACTAACACCTACTTAGAGTTAGCGACCACCAGTTACCATCACTAATTAGCGACCGAGTTAGCGACCGCCAAAATATCATTGCTAAGAATTGCAAAACTCCGTCAATAATTCTATCACTAAAACTAAACTGTCGCTAAAAAGGTTGCTATCTTTTACTTCCCTCCTTTTTTTGTTTCCCTCCAAGGGGTTTTGTTGTGCGCGTAAATGTAGCGACTGCATTTTACCGTCTTCACGACGGGCACACGAAAGGGACCTTAAAAAGAAACATTAGTAACGACGCCAGCGACCGTCGCTAGTTTTCACTTACCTCCATTTTTTTGGTTTCCCTCCATGGTTTGTGGGCGCTAAACGTTAGCGATGACTCTAGTATTGGTCGTTATATTTGCCTGGTAGTGACACTTTTATTTGTCATCGCTACTTCGAAGACGTTGGACTAAAGGGATTTCAAATGAATTTTAGCGACGAGATTCATGGCGTCGCTACAGGAACGTGATTTAGCGACAGTTTATCCGTCGCTAATCCAAAAACTGGGGTTAAAATAAAAAAATTAGAGGAATTTCAAATTTAGTGAGGGATAGTGTCATCGCTAGTTTTGAAATGTTAGTGACAGAATGTTGTTACTGTCGGTAAACCTTCAACGTGTTAACTTGAGTGACTCCCTTAGTGACGGTTTTGTCGTCTCTAAGGTTTTAATCTGTTTCGACACCATCCCTTCCCCAAATTATTTTCCCTAAACACCAAAACTCACATCTCCCAACCCTCCCTGCACTAAACCTCTCCCAACCCTCCCTCCCTCTCTCGATCATCATTTCCCTCTCTCTGTCACCATTTCCCTTTCCCAACGCTCTCTCTTTCTCGGTCACCATTTCCCTCTCCCAACCCTCTCTCTGTCAGGATTTGCCTCTGTCTCTCTCCGTCACCATTTCTTTCTCAGTTCCTCATGATTTTCCTAACGGCAGGTCTTCCTCGTGGTAGCTCCCTTGTTGTGTATCGTATTTAATCTCCTTGCGACAAGTCTTCCTCGCAGTAGCTCTCCCTGGCGGTTCTCTAGCTCTTAGGTAATCTCCTTTCCTTCTCTATTCGTGTTTTGTTTTTCTATTTATGCTTTTTCTGGTTGAGCTTTGATGGCCCCAAGTTGGAAGACACATCTTGCTTCTCCATTAGGTTATTTTGTGTATTTTAAGAATTGAGTTGCTACTACTGGTTATATTTTGGTGTATAATGTCTACTTGTTTAGAGGGAAAACATGAAGTATAATGTATATTTGATGTATAATGTCTGATGCATGATGTATAATGTCTGCTTATTCTATTGTAGACTTAAAATTTAATTTTTTTCACCCTTTGATGATTTAATATCACAGAGCAATCTGTCATTTAGTCCTTGTCTGATACATAAACCAACAAATGAGAATATACCTTCCTTTACCTTCTCACTGCTAATTCAACATGTTAATTACTGAAACATAACCCTCTTCACCCTCTTAACATAAGCCATATTAACCAAACTACAAATATTTTTAACATAACATGCTTTCAAAATCAAATGGCACCACAAAGATAAACACCCTCTTGCCAACACATATTCCATACTAATGTTTTGTTATAAGATAAAAGAAAGCCTATTAGGATGTCAGGTTATTGTTGCCTGATTTCTAGAGCATGTATTTACTTAATTTCGTTTAGTAAAACACAAATCAATCCTTAGATGCAGAAGCAAGTAATAGACTAAAATAAGGACTGGTACAAAACAAGTGGTATTATTCTGTTTGGCTATCAAAGAAATAAAAATGTATAAAACAATATAAGATAAATCATTCAATAAATAACTCAATACCATCCAATATAAACTAACTTTTCATGAAAAAATCTCAACTCAAGGTACCCTATGTCATTGTTCAGTGCTTACTTATAGTGATTATATTGTTGACGATATTCCACCATATCTAAGTTCAACATTCAAATCTTTCTCTTGAAAGCCTTCTTTCATCAACTCCCTTTTCACCATTTCAAGGTCCACCTCTGTAGCAACAATCTCTGTCATCAGCTCCTTCTTCTTCATCTTTAGAGCAGTCAAATTCTCTTTCATCTTCTTTAACTTAACATCTTTCTCTTCATGGTTTTTCAGGCTTAAAGCATAATGAACATGGGGTTGAAGCTAACTCAAATCAAATCCAAATGTTTGAAGTTCTTCCCAGAATATTCAGAGATGATCACAAGCTTCCTCATTCATATCTTTCACCTTTTTAGTCTTTAAAAAATGTAGAACTCAACCCAGAGCATTGAATGCCCATTGAGTAAACCTACTATTTCTCTTCTTTCTGCTTTCAACAAGTGAAGGATGTTGTGAACAAACTTCCTCTAACATTGGAACAAAAGCTTTTTCTACTTTACCTAAATCCCTAAAATCCACTAGATCACTAGATGAGATCAAAGAGATTTCCTGGAATAAAGGGTTATCAATCTTGTTAACTTGTTGACCTATAATACCAGCATTTCCCACAGTTCTTTTCCTGAGTTCTCCAATCACCTCTCACAACAAATGATTTGCAACATTTTCTACACATGAAAGACTTTGTCCCATGCTTTCTCTTATGATGAGTTTGAAGGGTTTTGAAGTCTTTCAGTGGTTTTGCTCTTGGATGCTCAATATTGTTCTTGCATCCTACTGCACAGCAATAGCATGGTAGTCTAAGCATAGTTGTTGGTTGTGTTCCTCTTAGAGACTCTGGCCCCTTTCTATATTCAGATCCATGCCCCCACATATGCATCTATGTATTTTGAATCCATCAAAAGTAGTTTTCTTTTTAAAACAAATTTTTATAGAAATAGAAGACAAAGTTCCTTAGACTTATAACAATTCACTTACTCTTCAATATAATATATATAGATTCATGATCATCAAAAGTAGTTTTACGTATAATCTTAAATTGATTCAAGAAAGAAAAATAATGTACTAGTGTAAACTTTAACTCTATCATATATATTAATTACAAATCAATAATTCTAATTAAAACTATAGGTGATAGTTTTTCTCCTAGTATCATATGTATATGGGAAAATAATAATTAGTTGAAGAAAATGCTAATTATTAAGGCACTAGCTAGTTTAAGGAAATAAAAATTAAAAATTTTATCTTAAATTATTATAAATATTAAGCCTTTCTAATTTCTTAAGTATGTTTACCATAATTGTAGTATAAAAAAATTATTTTTATTCTTTACTTAAAACTAAACTGAACAAGATTGGAAGCCACTGAGACATTCTCATAATAAAGAAATAAATCATTGGTATTATCTATATCAATAATTTTCCAAAAGGTCTTTAATTTTTACGTGTATAGGATCATGTAAAGATTATGATTTATTTTACTATATCAGCCAAGTTTTATATCTGTTAGAGTTAATTAGCTTGCTATGAGTTGCTTCTTAATTGAAGAGATCATGTAATGCTAATTTAATAGAAAATATTAAAATATTTATTGAAGATACATCACCTTAGCAAGTTTACATCTTTTGTTGCCTATTATAAGTTTATTTTAAATGACAATATGATAATAAATTGACTTTAAGAATATTTAGATTATACAAAATTGACATTGATAGTGTTTGGTTCATATTAGATTCTTTTCAAACTACCACTTCCCCTTTTATGTATATCATTTTGTAAGCTTTAGGTATGATAATATTATTTTATAGTATTTATTATACATAGTGACAGATCTTCTTAGGGGCGGGAGGGGTCATAGCCCTATCCCTAAGATTCTTATTATTATATGAAATTAAAAAACTATTTGAATAAAAAAGATATGAAAATGATATGTTATTATTTTCGTAATGATAAACTAGTTTCTCACTTAGGAGACAAGCAAAGAGGGGTTATTGTTTACAAAGACACTTGTCTTTAAAATATAATGATGGAATTTGCAAATTGGTAATACACCTAGATGTTTTCCATGTGTATGGTTCAATTGTTAAAAGGCCAGCAAGAAATGAGAGATTATTATAATCTTGACAACAGGCCATCGAGATAAATTTGGATGTTTTTTTATATATATTTTCTGTAACATCCCAATTTTAAAAATTAATTACCGAATGAAATTAAGCCATTAAAATAATAATTTCAAAGTGGAAAATTACTTGTTAATTATAATCAACTTAACCAATCTAACTTAAGGAAATAATGGCAGATTAATTATGATTAATTGTTAATGGCTGGCTGCTTGTGATTGGTGTGTGCCGTGAGTGGAGCTGCGATTCACGAACTCCCACCCCACTCTCCTTCTCTTCGTACGCATATACATATGTCTTGTGCCACTGTTGATTATTCATTTTCTCTTCAGACTTCCTCTCCACTACTTCTCTTCTCCTCGTTCTCTCTTCGTCTTCTTCGTTCTTCTTCTCCTTCTTCTTCCCTGTTCTCCATTCTCTATTTCTGGGAACCCACGATGACGGTGCCGTAGAAGGTCAGAGCTTCCTTCGGCTGGAGAGGAACGATCATCGAAGGGACGACGAACAGCTTCCTGTTCCCCCGGTGCGACTGCGCTCGAGGGAGACCAAGCGAGTGGGAGCGAGGACGAGGCGAACAGAGTAGAAGATCAACGTCAAAACTGAGGAACCTCTCGGAGTACCTTGTTGGTAGGGGGTATCTTATATCTTAAATGCATGGGTTATGGACGGGTTCCGGGTGTTAATAACTTGTTGATTCTGTGGTGATATTGTGTTATGGTTGCTGGAAGGACGTGTGATACCCGGATGCATGATGATTTGGTGTCGAGTGATGCATGTCTAAGTCCGTCTGTGAAATACATGTTAATGGTCTTGAGAATGTCGAATGTTTGCATGAAAAGAATGTGTTGGAGTGTTGTTGATGATTGCCATGTGATTTATATAGCATGTAAGTGGCCATGAGTATTAAATCCTGATTGCATGTGAGAAATGTTGTTTCTGCGAGTCTGATGATGTTTTATACCGATTGCATGTGATGCATGTACTGTTAAATGAAAAATTGTATATATATGAACTCTGTGTTGTGTGATCAATCCGCGTGTGGCGCATGGGATGCGTTAATGCTGAGAGCATGTAGTGTGGGACACTACCATCGGTTATTAAAAGCGTGAGACGCTGCGAAATCCTTTTGAGTGAAACTCAAGGTAAGCCTTTGAGTGGGACTCAGGCTGCCCGTGAACACCGCCGTTGGCGCTGAGAGCGTTGGTGTCACATGTGTGGGGAAACGGTTTGGTACCTGTAAAAGGGCCAAGTCAGCTGGGAGCTAAATAAAAGGCTGGGAGCCTACGTTGCAACGAATGAAAATCGATTACACACGAATGCGGATCTGAGTGATTGAATTCCGTGTGCTTGTACAGTTGATGATTGATTGTGACCTGATTGCATGCACTTGTGTAAGGTTATTGGGCATGATATATGTATATAGCCGAGTGATAATTGAATAGATTCTGATCAAAAAATATTTTATGTGTGTTCTGATTAATTGGTATTGTGTATGTTCTGATAGTTGCTGTGTACATTGTATTGTTGCTTAACTAAGGAATAATCCGAGTCAGTATCTATCATTTAATATTTAAGATACTCACCCCCCTACTGTGGCAATATTTTTCAATGAATGTCTCTCGGAGCAACGAGTGAAGGTGGTGCTGCATGCCGAGTGGAATGCTTGTGCAGTTTAGAAATATCTGTATATATGTAGATATTGTGTATAAGGTTTTGGTTAAGCCTTGGTCGGCTCGTATTTTGATCTTAGTTTCTTAAATCAGAATCTGAACTCTCTCGGGTTGAGAGTATGACAATGTGCTTGTAATTATTTATATACATTCCTACATATATTTATATCATACTGTATGTCTATTCTATGCTGTGCGTGAAATCTGAGTGATATACCTATATAAGTACTTTCGAGCGTGGGAGGTTAGTATGACCTTAGGTAAAAAGTGGAACTAAGTTATTGTTGTGGGAAGCGAGATAGTGACTTTACCCCGAGTGAAGAAAGGTCTAGAAGTTCTGAGTGAGTGAGGTCGTATAATTTCGAGTGGGGATTGACCTGAAAACCTTCAAAGTAATAAACTGTTAGGATTTCCTTGAGTGGAGCATAACAACATGTTCCGAGTGAGAACTTTCCGAGTAAGTGTTTTCCGACTGAAAAGTGACCTATAAGATTCTGAGTGAAACCCATTGTAGTAAACTTATGGGAACTAGAAGATTCTTAGGTGAGACTTGACTTAGTGAGAGGACTTGAGTAAGAAGGATTAGGTGTGCCGAGTGAAAAACGAGTGAAATACCGAGTGATAAAAGACCATGAAGAATATTCCGAGTGAAACGTATGTGTGGAACCCGAGTGAAATGACTATGGGAATCATCTCCCAAGTGGTCAACATCTGCGGTTTGAAGGAATGAAGTTATGAAGTGTGTGGTAAACTTCCGAAAGGAGCTTGTGGGTATAAGGGTTAGACCGAATGAATCGGGAGTAAGGACTTTCCCGAGTGAACTTAGATTCTGAAACCCGAGTGATGGGAATTCTGAGTGGAGTTACTCGCCTCAGCGGCTAAGTGCTCGCTCCAGCGAGTGTGAGCGAAGGGAAGGTCTCTGATGGGTCACGCTTAAGCTGTGCGAACTTCGCCTAAGCATGTGGGGTTGTCGCGCTCGAGCGATATTAAATCTCGCCTAAGCGAGTAGGCGCTGTTGGGTTCGTTCACGTCCTGCATCTTCCGCTGTTTGCCTTGTGGATGGTTTGCATTCCTTTCCTTTCCTTCTTTTCCTAATTCTACCCTCCTTAATTCTCAGCTAATCATTTTGCCTTTGAATCCCCTCTGATTTCGAAAAAATTTTCCTGGTCTCGGTTTATCCACCAATTGAAAATTAAGGTGTTACATTTTGGTATCAGAGCAGACCTAAAAGGTCCAAGGCCAAGGTATGCTTACCGAGTGTAAGCGGTTGTGTGCACTATGACTGAGTGGTCATCATTATTGTGATAATCTGTTGAACATGGTTGATGTTGAGATGTTGATTTGAGGATAGGAGATTATTCCCCTCCTGGTCCGATTAACTATATGATGTTTAAGGAATTGTGTGATAATATGCTATAGTTGAATGATGGGATGAGATCCGATCGGTAGAGTGTAACCTTTTAAACTTATCCTTGAAGGGGTGTTAATTTTAGGATAAGTCATAGCGAATCGTCAAAGCATGGAAGCCATAGCCGCGGCATTCCAATGTTTTGCTGACGTGTTTGAGAGGCAGGGCCAGCCTCGAGCTGAAGATGGCCAAGTATTGGACCGTTTCCTGAAGAGGAAGCCGAGTGAGTTCCAAGGGGGACTTAACCCCGAGGCAGCTTACAAATGGACTCAAGAGTTAGAGAGGATTTTTGGGGGCCTTCACTGTACCGAGGCCCAGAAGGTGGAGTGCGCAGTGTACATGCTGCAGGACGAAGCAGAAAACTGGTGGAAGATCGCCAGAAACCGACTGGCTGATGCTGACACCCAGCTGACCTGGGAAAATTTCAAACATGCTTCCTAGAGAAATATTTCCCCGACACAATAAGGATTCGGAAGGAACTGGAATTTATGGAACTGAAATAGGGTTCCATGTCGGTAGAAGAATACGCAGCCAAATTTGAAGAGTTGTGCCTGTTTTACCTGCCTTTCCAACAACCTGGAACGGAGAATTCCAAATGCCTTAAATTTGAGAACGGATTAAGATCGGACATTAAAAGAGCCTGCAGATACCAAGAAATTAGAAGTTTTCCTATGTTGGTGAATAAGTGCAGAATTTTTGAAGAGGATGACAAGGCCCACTCGGGCCAGAGTAGCAAAACAAACCATTCCTTGAAGCCCCAGCAATTTTGCTTCAAGAGATCGATTAACGCTGGTAAAGGCAGATCTTTTTCCAAGTTTGGGGGTCGGAGTCAGCAAGAAAGACGACCAGGTATGGGAGACGAAAAATATTTTAGGTGTGGGGGAAATCATTACGCTCGGGATTGCAGCAAACATGGTGGAATGGTATGCTATCTTTGTAAGGAGAGGGGGCACATTCGCCCCGATTGCCCTCAACTGCAGCAAACAAGTACAAGTATGATTCAAGGAGAATTTCATGGGAGAAGCCGTGGAAATGGTGGCCAAGGATCGAGGGGCAGAGGTAATGGAGCCTGAGGAAATATGATGTTTGCTCCAAACAACTGAAGAAGAAATACCGACCAACTGGCTGCTGGGAGAGTTTACGCCATCAACGCTGAGGAAGCTGCACAAGCGAATGACTTGGTGCAAAGTAAGTGCTTACTCGGTAGATATATACTTAATGTAGTTTTTGATTCTGGAGCCACCCATTCTTTTATAGCCGATGAGTATGTAAGACGTTTAAAGTTGCCGACTGTGTATATAGATCGGACTTTGGAAGTAGCCAATCCGACTGGCACTAAGGTGTTGACATCATCAATATGTAAAGATGTAACGTTTGTGTTGGGCGATCGGAGTTTCACCTTCGATTTGGTGTGCGTGCCTCTGAAGGACCTCGACATTGTACTTGGCATAGATTGGCTTTCCGCCAACAAGGTACTGGTGGACTGTCAGAACCGAAGAGTAATTTTTCTGAGGCAGAACAATGAGGACTACACGGTACAAGGTATAGCTCAGCTATTTATGATGCTTTGTTTAACTAAGGGGGAGAGTAGAGCCCGAGTGATCGATATTCTGACTGTTTGTGAATTCCCCGAGGTGTTTCCGGAGGATGTGCCAGGTGTCCCTCCGACTAGAGAAGTTGAATTCTCTATAGACCTGATCCCTGGAGCCGAGCCAGTCTCCAGTGCACCTTATAGAATGTCCCCGACAGAATTGGCTGAATTGAAAAAGCAAGTGGATGAGTTACTCGGAAAACAATTCATTTGACCGAGTGTATCGCCATGGGGCGCACCTATGCTACTTGTTAAAAAGAAGGATGGCAGCATGAGATTATGCATAGATTACCGATAGCTAAACAAGCTCACGATTAAGAACCGATACCCATTGCCCAGAATCGACGATTTGATTGACCAACTACGTGGTGCTTCAATTTTTTCGAAAATCGATCTACGATCGGGATACCACCAAATCCGGGTGAAGGACTCGGATATTCCAAAGACTGCCTTTAGGACTCGGTATGGCCACTACGAGTATGTAGTGATGCCGTTCGGTGTGACAAACGCCCCTGCTGTATTCATGAATTACATGAACAACATATTCCACCCATATCTAGACTGATTCATAGTAGTTTTCATTGATGATATCCTAATCTATTCTAAGACCCCTGAGGAGGAACATCTCCGAGCGGTACTTCAAGTATTGAAGGAGAAGCAGTTGTTTGCAAAGCTTTCAAAGTGCGATTTCTGGATGGATAAAATCCACTTTCTCGGACATGTAATTTCCAGGGAAGGCATTTCGGTAGACCCATCAAAGGTGGCAGCTATAATGGCATGGGAGAGACCCAAGTCGGTCTCGGAGATAAGAAGCTTTATAGGCCTAGCTGGCTATTATAGAAGGTTTATTGAAGGTTTTTCTAAGCTGGCTTCGCCACTGACTAAATTGACTCGGAAAAATGGCCCTTTCGTTTGGAATTCCGAGTGCGAGAGCAGTTTTCGAGAGTTGAAGGATAAGTTGACAACCGCTCCAGTGTTGGCATTACCAAACTTGCAAGAGAACTTCGTGGTCTATTGTGATGCATCGGGACTCGGCCTTAGGTGTGTGCTAATGCAGAAGGACCGAGTGATAGCTTATGCCTCTCGGCAATTGAGTCCTCACGAGCAGCATTATCCGACCCATGACTTGGAATTGGCAGCTATGGTCTTCGCATTAAAGATATGGAGGCATTACTTGTACGGGTCCAGATTCGAAGTGTACAGCGACCACAAGAGCCTCAAGTATTTATTCGACCAGAAAGAGCTGAACATGAGGCAGAGGAGATGGATGGAATTTTTAAAGGATTATGACTTTGAGCTGAAGTATCATCCAGGTAAGGTGAACGTTGTTACCGACGTGTTGAGTCAGAAAACGCTCCATATGGCAGTGATGATGGTGAAGGAGGTAGAGTTATTGGAGCAATTCCGAGACATGAATTTGCATGTTGACGTTCCCTCGTCTCGGAAGATAACGCTCGGTACGTTGAAGATTGCCAATGAGTTTCTGAAACTGGTAATTGAGCAACAGAGATCAGACCCCTACTTGGCTAAATTGAAGGAGACTCAGACCAAGGGTAAAGATTTGTCTTTAACCGAGGGATCGGATGGAATTTTCTGAATGAAGAATAAGGTATGTGCCGGGTGGAGGAGAATTAAGAAGGATGGTGCTTGACGAAGCCCACAAAAGCTTACTAAGTATTCACCCAGGTACTACGAAGATGTACCACGACCTGAGACAAAAATTCTGGTGGCTCGGATTAAAGAGAAATGTAGCGAAATATGTGGCTCAGTGTATTACTTGCCAGAAGTCAAAGGTCGAGCACCAGAAGCCGTATGGTGCATTGCAACCTCTGAAGATTTCCGTGTGGAAATGGGACTCGATTGCCATGGACTTTGTCATGGGATTACCCAAAACCCGAGCGGGGCATGACGCAATTTGGGTCATTATTGACCGATTGACTAAGACTGTACACTTCCTGCCTGTGAACATGAGATACCCGTTACATAAATTCAGCTCAGATTTACATCCGCGATATTGTCCGATTGCATGGAGTGCCGACTTCTATCGTCTCAGATAGGGATCCTCGATTCACGTCCCAGTTTTGGACAAGCTTACATGAAGAATTAGGTAGGAAACTTTGGCTAAGTTCCGCCTACCACCCCCAATCGGATGGACAATCCGAGCGAACGATACAAAGTCTAGAGGACTTACTGAGAGCATGTGTGTTGGAGCATGGTGGATGTTGGGAATAGTATCTTCCCTTAATCGAATTTACGTACAACAATAGCCACCACAACAGTATTGGTATGGCACCCTACGAAGCCTTGTATGGACGAAAATGCCGAACCCCTCTCTGTTGGTTGGAAATGGGTGAGAATTTACTATTGGGGCCGGAAATTATGAAACAAACCTCAGAACAAATCCAAGGAATAAAGGAAAAGATGAAGGCGTCTCAGGACAGACAGAAGAGCTACTATGACAAACGGACCAAACCACTAGAGTTTTCAATCGGAGATAGTGTGTTTCTAAAGATTTCACCGAGTAAAGGAGTCGGGCGAGCCTTGAAAAGTGGGAAGTTAAACCCCCGATACATTGGGCCTTATGAGATATTGGAGCGAGTTGGCTCCATGGCATACCGAATAGCGTTACCGACTCACCTATTCCGATTGCATAACGTGTTTCACGTATCTCAACTAAGGAAATATCTACAAGATTCCACTCACACAATGCCGGACGATGAAGTGGAGATTAAGGAGGATCTGACCACTGTGACTGTACCGACTAGAATCATCGATCGATCGGTAAAGCGTTTGAGGAGCAAGGAAGTGCAACTGGTTGAAGTAGAGTGGCAGCAAGACGGGTATACCTCTTATACCTGGGAACGCGAGGATGCCATGAGGCATCAGTACCCTGAGTTGTTTAATCAAGGTGAGTTACTGAGTGAATTTCGGGGACGAAATTCTTTTAAGAGGGGGAGAATTTAAACATCCCAATTTCGAAAATTAATTACCGAATGAAATTAAGCCATTAAAATAATAATTGCAAAGTAGAAAATTACTTGTTAATTATAATCAACTTAACCAATCTAACTTAAGGAAATAATGGCAGATTAATTATGATTAATTGTTAATGGCTGGCTGCTTGTGATTGGTTTGTGTCGTGAGTGGAGCTGCGATTCACGAACTCCCACCCCACTCTCCTTCTCTTCGTACGCATATACATATGTCCTGTGCCACTGTTGATTATTCATTTTCTCTTTAGACTTTCTCTCCGCTACTTCTCTTCTCCTCGTTCTCTCTTCGTCTTCTTCGTTCTTCTTCTCCTTCTTCTTCCCTGTTCTCCATTCTCTGTTTCTGGGAACCCACGACGACGGTGCCGTAGAAGGTCAGAGCTTCCTTCGGCTGGAGAGGAACGATCATCGAAGGGACGACGAACAGCTTCCTGTTCTCCCGGTGCGACTGCGCTCGAGGGAGACCAAGCGAGTGGGAGTGAGGACGAGGCGAACAGAGTAGAAGATCTATGTCAAAACTGAGGAACCTCTCGAAGTACCTTGTTGGTAGGGGGTATCTTATATCTTAAATGCATGGGTTATGGACGGGTTCCGGGTGTTAATAACTTTTTGATTCTGTGTTGATGCTGTGTTATGGTTGCTGGAAGGATGTGTGATACCCGGATGAATGATGATTTGGTGTCGAGTGATGCATGTCTAAGTCCGTCCGTGAAATGCATGTTAATGGTCTTGAGAATGTCGAATGTTTGAATGAAAAGAATGTGTTGGAGTGTTGTTGATGACTGCCATGTGATTTATATAGCATGTAAGTGGCCATGAGTATTAAATCCTGATTGCATGTGAGAAATGTTGTTTCTGCGAGTCTGATGATGTTTTATACCGATTGCATGTGATACATGTACTGTTAAATGAAAAATTGTATATATATGAACTCTGTGTTGTGTGATCAATCCGCGTGTGGCGCATGGGATGCGTTAATGCTGGGAGCATGTAGTGTGGGACACTACCATCAGTTATTAAAAGCGTGAGACGCTGCGAAATCCTTTTGAGTGAGACTCAAGGTAAGCCTTTGAGTGGGACTCAGGCTGCCCGTGAACACCGCCGTTGGCGCTGAGAGCATTGGTGTCACATGTGTGGGGAAACGGTTTGGTACCTGTAAAATGGCCAAGTCAGCTGAGAGCTGAATAAAAGGCTGGGAGCCTACGTTGCAACGAATGAAAACCGATTACACACGAATGCGGATCTGAGTGATTGAATTCCGTGTGCTTGTACAGTTGATGATTGATTGTGACCTGATTGCATGCACCTGTGTAAGGTTATTGGGCATGATATGTATATATCGCCGAGTGATAATTGAATAGATTATGATCGCAAAATATTTTATGCGTGTTCTGATTAATTGGTATTGTGTATGTTCTGATAGTTGCTGTGTACATTGTATTGTTGCTTAACTGAGGAATAATCTGAGTCAGTATCTATCATTTAATATCTAAGATACTCACCCCCCTACTGTGGAAATATTTTTCAGTGAATGTCTCTCGGAGCAACAAGTGAAGGTGGTGCTGCATGCCAAGTGGAATGCTTGTGCACTATGGAAATATCTGTATATATGTAGATACTGTGTAAAAGGTTTTGGTTAAGCCTTGGCCGGCTCGTATTTTGATCTTAGTTTCTTAAATCAGAATCTGAACTCTCTCGGGTTGAGAGTATGACAATGTGCTTGTAATTATTTATATACATTCCTACATATATTTATATCATACTGTATGTCTATTCTATGCTGTGCGTGAAATCTGAATGATATACCTATATAAGTACTTTCGAGCGTGGGAGGTTAGTATGACCTTAGGTAAAAAGTGGAACTAAGTTATTGTTGTGGGAAGCGAGATAGTGACTTTACCCCGAGTGAAGAAAGGTCTAGAAGTTCTGAGTGAGTGAGTTCGTATAATTCCGAGTGGGGATTGACCTGAAAACCTTCAAAGTAATAAACTGTTAGGATTTCCTCGAGTGGAGAATAACAACATGTTCCGAGTGAGAACTTTCCGAGTAAGTGTTTTCTGACTGAAAAGTGACCTATAAGATTCTGAGTGAAACCCATTAAAGTAAACTTACGGGAACTAGAAGATTCTTAGGTGAGACTTGACTTAGTGAGAGGACTTGAGTAAGAAGGATTAGGTGTGCCGAGTGAAAAACGAGTGAAATACCGAGTGATAAAAGACCATGAAGAATATTCCGAGTGAAACGTATGTGTGGAACCCGAGTGAAATGACTATGGGAATCATCTCCCAAGTGGTCAACATCTGCGGTTTGAAGGAATGAAGTTATAAAGTGTGTGGTAAACTTCTGAAAGGAGCTTGTGGGTGTAAGGGTTAGACCGAATGAATTGGGAGTAAGGACTTTCCCGAGTGAACTTAGATTCTGAAACCCGAGTGATGGGAATTCTGAGTGGAGTTACTCGCCTCAGCGGCTAAGTGCTCGCTCCAGCGAGTGTGAGCGAAGGGAAGGTCTCTGATGGGTCACGCTTAAGCTATGTGAACTTCGCCTAAGCGTGTGGGGTTGTCGCGCTCGAGCGATATTGAATCTCGCCTAAGCGGTAGGCGCTGTTGGGTTCGTTCACGTCCTGCATCTTCCACTGTTTGCCTTGTGGATGGTTTGCATTCCTTTCCTTTCCTTCTTTTCCTAATTCTACCCTCCTTAATTCTCAGCTAATCATTTTGCCTTTGAATCCCCTCTGATTTCGGAAAAATTTTCCTGGTCTCGGTTTATCCACTAATTGAAAATTAAGGTGTTACATTTTCAAACATTTAGTGGTTAAACTTTTTTGTGGTGATATTTTTGGTGTTTTGAATGGTTGGTTTGTTAGTAATTAAAATTAGTCCTAGTTATTCCAATGGTAGTAATGTGAATGTTTGTGAGGGACTATATATTGACCACTTCTAGAGGCCAGTCTAGGACCGCTCCAATATTCATTGATGAGTCTCACATTAACCACATATGCATCATACAATTTTTCTACAGCAATGTTGATTTGAGTTGTGACTCCTAGTCCTTTTGCAAATGAGTTCTATAGCAGCCTTATGGTATTAATCTTCTACTTATAATGTAGTGGATAAGAGAAGTTGTTTGTTTGCGAAGAATTGTGCAGATTGAGTTACTTTTAAAATCGTGATTGATGACAATTCTTGGAAAAATTAAAAAAACTATTTATGCACAGGATGCAAATTTATTTATTTTTATTTTAGTTATTCTAAATGTGTAACAGCTTCTCATAAATTTTCTAAATGTATTTTTAAGAAATTAGTATTTAAATTTTTTCAAGAATAAGTTGATATCAAATATTGTTTGACTTTGAGATACAAATTAGTGATATATTTGAGACATAAACTGAAAAATGTTCATTAATTGAATAGATAAAAATGAATGAGTATATACAAGTTACGTAATTCTATTATTACAGACTGCCATCTAACAAACTAATAGTAAGAGATAAATTTTCTAAAATATAATGCTTAATGTTCAACTTAGATCTTAGAAATTATTAGTGGTTAATAAATGTATATAGGCCTTTTTTACCTTTTAGATTGAGTGTCTAATCCTTTTCGCATAGATAATATTATGGGTTATAGTATCAATGTACTCCTATTAATTCAAATTTTGTTTACAATAAAATAAAAAAGAATATGATACCAAGAGAACAAAGAAGAGTATTGATGGGTTTTAGACTTCTATTGTCTCTATTGTTTTCTCTGGCTAGAGTCTCTTCCTCTTTCTCTTGTTCTATTCTCATTCTGATTCTTGTTAATAGCATTGTATTTGTATGAGCTAAGCCTCATTCATTTTGGTAAGTAAGCTCATATTTACAGTTCAATTTTTTAAAAGGAATATATAATTCTAGATTTCAAGACCATTTATTGTGTGTGCAAGTAAGTGTCTCTAATATTGCTAAAGGAATATATAGTTTTTGCTAGTGATTCATATCTGCTGGTGATTCATATTTCGCTGTTTAGTGACTAATTTAATAGAGATTAGGTTGTTGGTTATTGGTGATTTATATTTTAGTTGGTTGTTGCATGACACAACTAGTATTTGTTGGTTTTAATTTGCTCAAGATTAGGTTTTTAGCTATGAAAATTTGCTCATCAAATTGATATGACACAAGCAAGATCCTTGTTTGGAACTCAAATGGGTGTTGGGTCATTCAAAATCTGTTTTGACAGTTTGTTATGATGTTTAGGGTTTAGGGTTTAGGGTCAAATTGATGGATTAAGCCAATTAGTTATTTTTTGGTGTCAAAATCACTTTGAGTACTGATTATAGACAGTCATAAACTTTAATTATTTTGTGATAAAGTTGATGAATTATACAAAATAGTAGATGATGAATTATCCAAAATAGCTTTCAAATTATCTAGCAGGGAGTGAATCAATCTTAAACTCTTAATTCATGCCTTTTTTCTCATAATTCATGTCAGAAACACCTCCTATACTCAGAGCAAGAACAAGTAGATACTAAATAAACTATTAAGGTATTATGATGAAAATATTGGTTTGTACTTCTATTCTTAACCCTGCCCTTTAGCTCTAAAAAAAAGTCATTTCATATGCTGTTACTTTTCTCTGAATGTCTTGATGCCTTGAACCTAGTCTATGATTCCCATCCGCATGTTAATACGCTGCATGGGGCGTACTCTAAGACGCCCCAAAAATAAGGGGAAATTTTTTACGTTTTATAATTCGTGAATTAACCAAATAATTGGAGTGGTGAAGCTTTCTAATTCAACACCTGGATCTATGAAAAACCACTCCCATATATGAAGATATGAGAGGGTAAATTAAAAAGAAGATTTCATAATAAATTCCCATTTAGAAACAGCGGAAGAATTAATTAATTTGATTGTTGCATGATTGAATTTGAAGGAAGAAGGTTTCATAAGGTTCAGGGATCCATAATATATCCAAACTAATTTTAAGATGATGCAAGAAGAGGTTTTATGCAAAGGGAAATATAATCATTTAAAACAAACCCAAACTAAACGCCCCCAAAAAAACATATTTGTTTTGTTTTAAATGATTACATTTCCCTTTGCATAAAACCTCTTCTTGCATCACCTTAAAATTAGTTTAGATATATTATGGATCCCTGAACCTTATGAAACCTTCTTCCTTTAAATTCAATCATGCAACAATCAAATTAATTAATTCTTCCGCTGTTTCTAAATGGGAATTTATTATGAAATCTTCTTTTTAATTTACCCTCTCATATCTTTATATATGGGAGTGGCTTTTCATAGATCCAGGTGTTGAATTAGAAAGCTTCACCACTCCAATTATTTGGTTAATTCACAAATTATGTAACGCAAAAAATTTCCCCGTATTTTTGGGGCGTCTCAACCTGGTATCAGAACATTGGTTGCTCTTAATACGATCGTGATTGATGTTGTCCATGTAGTTGTTGTTTATGATTGAATTATATGAGCTATGATTGATTGATTCATGGATTGTTTGATTGAATTGTGGCTGTGTGCTATTGAAATAAAGTGACTGCATTACTGTTGAGTCTGGCCAAGAGTCCTTACACCATTTATCTCTAATGATGAATATGTTGTGATTATGTATTGAAAAGTGATGTGATTATGTGATGTGGTGCATGATAGGCTTATAAGTGCTAGAACTTTGAATTTATAAGTTGAAAAGTTAGATGTTTGGTCTAGTACACTCACGTGTGAGCCATGTTTTAACATATAGGCTTGAAATATGGCTGGTAGACCTAACCGCGAGGCTGCAGCTATGGCAAATGCCTTGAATCGCTTTGCTGACCTCTTGGAAAGACAAGGCCAACTGAATGTGGGACAAGGCTCCCAAGGTATTGATTTATTTCTCAAGAGGAAACCCTCAGAGTTTCATGGAGGTTATAAGCCTGAAGATGTGTATGCTTGCGATTAATGATCTAGAGAGAATTTATGCTAGCTTTTAGTGTTCTGAAGCGCAAAAGATGGAGTATGCGATCTTTATGATCCGCGATGAAGCCGAGGGTTAGTGGCATCTTACTAGGGGACGCATGGTATCTGCTGATATTCCCTTGGTTTGGGAAAACTTCAAGGTAGAGTTCTTGAAGAAGTATTTCCTTGATAGTTATAGGAGTAAGAAAAAGCTTGAGTTTATGGAACTTAAGCAAGGTGACATGACGGTGGAGGGGTATGCCTCCAAGTTTGAAGAACTTTGTGCATTTTATCCGCCCTATCAACAAGAGGGTACCGAGGCGTCAAAATGTGTGAAGTTTGAAAATGGATTGAGGCCCGAGATCAAGCGGGCTATCTGACATCAAGAGATTAGAAGTTTACCCACACTTGTGAACAAGTGTCGTATATATGAAGAAGATGATGTGGCTCCTTTGAGTCATGGAAAGCACGAACCTAAGTTGAAGGGGCAATTCTCTAGTTTCAAGAAACAAGGACATTTCAAGAAGAAGTTTGTTCGTGGTGGATCCTCCAATGCAAGAGGATGTGGTGCTCCTAAAGGTGGTTACGGTGGTGGTAACCAAGGTCGTGGTAATGTGCAAGGCCTAACTTGCTTCAAGTGTGGTGCTAACCATTTGGCACGAGATTACCCACGGGATGATGTGGTGTGCTACCAATGCAACCAACCTGGGCATATTCGCCCTAATTGCCCATTGAATGCTAATGTTAATGCTCCTATACATGTGAGTCCTAATGGTAACCATGGCGGCCATGGTGGCTTTGGAGGTCATGGTCGTGGAAACGGTCATGGTTATAATGGTGGTCGAAATGGTAGCCATGGTGGAAATCATAATGGTGGAAGAAATGGTAATGGTCGAGGTAATGGCCATGGTGGAAGGAGCAGTAACCACAATGGTGGTGATCAACTACAAGCTGCTGGTAGAGTGTTTACAGTTACTAATGAAGAAGCGGCTCAAGCTGAAGATCTTGTCCGTGGTGAGTGTGAAATCTCTAGTAATTTGATAAATGTTATCTTTGATTCTGGTGCTATGCATTCATTTATTTCTGAAAATTGTGTGAGGCACATGTGGGTGCCTGTGTGTATGATGAAGGGTTCTATAATGGTGACTACACCGACCGGTGCTTGTTTAAGATAGGTGACTCAATGTGAGAATGTCGAGATAAACCTTGAGGGTAGAAAGTTTGTTGTATCCCTTGTCTGTTTGCCTATGAAGGACCTGGATATTATTCTAGGCATAGATTGGTTGTCTACTAACAAAGTCTTGGTTGAATGTCACAACAAGACGGTGATCTTCCCGACTTCGAATGCTGAAAGCTTTGATGTGTAAGGTATCTCTCAGCTTCTTATGATATTTTGCTTGGTTGATGGGAATGGTACGTCCCAGTCTTGTGAAATCCCTATTGTTTCAGAGTTTCCCGATATGTTTTCGGATGAGATTCCTAGATTATCCCCTCCACGTGAAGTGGAATTTTCTATTGACCTTATTCCTGGCGTTGAGCCTGTTTCTAGAGCTCCTTATAGGATGTCTCCTATGGAGTTGACCGAACTCAAGAAGTAGGTCGAGGAATTGCTTGAACGGGAGTTTATTCGCCCAAGTGTGTCACCTTGGGGTGCTCCTGGATTGTTGGTTAAAAAGAAGGATGGAAGCATGAGATTGTGCGTTGATTATCGCCAACTCAACAAGCTAACTATTAAGAACAAATATCCTCTTCCTCGTATTGATGATCTTTTGGATCAGTTGAAGGGTGTTGTTGTGTTCTCTAAGATTGACATGCGTTTCGGATATCACCAAATTCGGGTAAAAACTGAAGACATTCCGAAAGCTACTTTCCAAACGTGATATGGACACTATGAGTATGTAGTGATGCCATTTGGAGTAACAAATGCTCCTGCAATTTTCATGGACTACATGAATCGCATTTTTCACGAGTATCTTGATCAATTCGTCGTGGTGTTTATCGATGATATTTTGGTGTACTCCAAGAGTCATGAAGAGCATGAATGACATCTTCGTCTTGTATTCACCATTCTTCGAGAGAAAGAGTTGTATGCTAAACTCTCTAAATATGAATTTTGGATGAGTGAGATTTCTTTTCTTGATCATGTGATTTCCGGTAATGGAGTTGCTGTTGATAAATCGAAAGTTGAAGTTGTTATGGCTTAGGAAAGACCAACGTCCGTGACGAAGATAAGAAGTTTTCTTGGTCTTTCCGGTTATTACCGGAGGTTTATTGAAGGATTTTCCCGCTTAGCCTTACCGTTGATGAAGTTGACTCGTAAGAATCAACCGTTTGTATAGACCCGTGAATGTGAAGAAAGTTTTCAAGAGTTGAAGTTAAGACTTACTACCGTACCGGTGTTAGCGCTACTCGATTTATGGATGATTTTGGGGTGTATTGTGATGCGTCTATGCATGGTTTGGGTTGTGTGTTGATGCAGTGCGAACGTGTGATAGCCTATGCATCGAGACAATTGCGACCGCATGAGGTTAATTATCCTACACACGATTTGGAATTGGCGGGTATGGTGTTTGCTTTGAAGTTGTGGTGATATTACTTATATGGTTCTAAGTTTGTGGTATTTAGTAACCATAAGAGCCTTAAGTATTTGTTTGACCAAAAAGAACTTAACATGCGCCAGCGACAATGGATGGAGTTTCTAAAGGATTATGAGTTTGAGTTGAGGTATCATCCCGGAAAGGAAAATGTGGTTGCCGATGCTTTGAGCTGGAAGTCATTGCATATTTCTATGATGATGGCGAAAGAGATGGAGTTGATTGAACAATTTAGAGATTTGAATGTGGGGCGTAGAGACATATACTTCCAAGAAAATATTGCTTGAGATGTTGAAGATCACAAATGAATATGAAGGTTCAACAACTAAATGATGAGTATTTGATGGAGATGAAGAAAACCTAAGAAAGAGGGAAGAATTTGTTCCTAGTGGAAGGTCAAGATGTCATTTAGCGTGTGAAGGGTCGAATTTATGTTCCCTCAAGTGGTGATGTGAGGAAATGTGTACTTAAGGAAGCTTACAAAAGCGTATTGAGCATTCATCCTGGTTCTACCAAGATGTCCCAAGACTTGAAGAAGAATTTTTGGTGGCCCAGTATGAAGCATGATGTGGCGAACTTTGTGGCGTCTTGCCTTACTTGTCAGAAGGCTAAGGTCGAGCATCAAAGACCATCTGGTTATTTGAGACCTTTGGAGATCCCTGTTTGGAAATGGGATACTATTGCTATGGACTTTGTGTCCGGTCTACCTAGGACAAGGTCCAATTGTGATGGAATTTAGGTGATTGTGAATGGTTTAAGGAAGTGTGTGCACTTTCTGCCAATTAGCATGAAAAGTTCCTTAGAAGATCTGGCGCAGTTGCACATTAAGGAGATTGTGAGGTTGCATGGAGTGCCCTCTAGTATTGTTTCGGATAGAGACCTGTATTTTACTTCTCGATTTTGGGGAAGCCTGCATGAGGACATGCCTCTAAATTGAAGTTGAGCTCAGCTTATCACCCCTAGATGGACAGATAATCTGAGAGGACTATTCAGAGTCTCGAGGACTTGCTACGTGCATGTGTTTTAGAACATGGTGGTTCATGGGTGAAGTATTTGCCTTTAATTGAGTTTACCTATAACAACAGCTTCCATTCTAGTATTGGCATGGCACCGTATGAGGCGTTATATGGAAGGAAGTGTAGAACCCCTTTGTGTTGGCTTGAGGTTGGTGAGAACTTGGCTTTGGGGCCGGAGATTGTTCAGGAGACCACTGAGCAGATTAGAAAGATATAAGAGAATATGAAGATTGCTCAAGATAGACAAAAGAGTTATTATGACAAAAAACATAAACCACTTGAGTTTCAAGTCGGTAATCACGTATTCTTGAAGGTTTCGCGTGATAAAGGGATTGGAAGGGCGTTGAAAAGTGGAAAGCTGAGCCCTAGGTTTATTGGACCTTATGAGGTTTTGGAGCGGATTGGTGACGTTGATTATCGGATTGCACTCCCTCCGCATCTCACTAATCTACATGATGTGTTTCACGTATCGTAATTAAGAAAATATGTTCATGATCCTCTACATGTGATTCCTATGGATGATATCGATGTGCGTGATGATTTATCTATCCCTCTCGTTTCTGTTCGTGTTGTTGAGCATTCCGTGAAGAAACTACGGAACAAGTTGGTACCTTCGGTGAAGGTCGTTTGGAAGCACGGGAATGTGGAGACGTTCACATGGGAATGTGAGAACGATATCAGAGAACGATATCCTGATGTATTCAAATCCAGTATGTTAAATTTTAAGGACGAAATTTTCTTTTTGGTGGGGTGGATTGTAACATCCCTGATTTTAAAATTAAAAGAATAAATTAAGGAAATAAATATTGAATAATTGAATGTGAGTCATTTGATGTCCCAAATATTGAAAATAATTAAATTAAGATTTTTGGGGACTGTTGGTGATTTGTGGAGACCGGATAAGCTGAAAATAAGCCCGGTTGAAATATGAGTGTCAGACCAAGTATCTCTGATTGAGACGATATTGGTCAGGGTTGTTAAGAATATTATTGGGAGTCTGAAAATATATTCGAAATGATTTTTAGATAAAGTATTGAGCCCAAATAAAGATCCTGTTTGCCATAAAACGATGAAATTTTAATGAAGGGGTTAAAGTTAAAAACAAAAGCCCAATTTTCTTCTCTTCTTTCACGTTGGCTTCTTATTTCTGTGGCAACATTCCTCTTCTTCTTTCTCTCTATTTCTCCTTCACTTCTTCCTCTCTTCTTCTTCCAAAACCCTAGCTAAAGTGGTGTCATCTCCATCCCCTCCATTTTCATTTGAAGAGGACTTGGAAAATTGAAGTTCTTCCTCTCTTCTTCTTCTCATTTTCATGTGGCCTCCCTCTCTCTTGAAAACCCATTTTGTTTTTGGGTGAGGTAAGCCTCTTTTACCAATTTTTGGATGGGATAATGATATGGTTATGAGTTTTTAAGGTTTGGGAAGTCATGCATGTGAATGGGTATTTATTAGAAGCATTTAAAACTTGAGCCTTAAGGTGGGTGGCCATAAATGTGAGGTTTTAATGAGGGATAAGTGTAGTAGATGTCTTTTTGTTGGTAGGAGATGAAGAATAATGGGGCATTAATGAGAGTTGTTGGATTTAGGTGAAAACCCTAATTTTAAGAATTGGGGAAAGTGGAGAATGATTGGTTAAATATTATACATGAGAAGGAATGCATGACAATGATGAATATAAATATAGATAAATGGAGTTGTATAAAGGTTGGGTTATTATTGTTGATAGCCTTTGAATCTAATGGATGTGGCTTAATGGGAAGGAATTCCCGAAGCCTAATAAATAATAAAAATGATGTCTATAACATGTCTAGTACATGTTAAGAAATTGTAGATATGATTATGATTAAATATAATTGAAATGATGTCTTAAATAGTTGATTGATTGGGATTCTATATGTATGTTAATGTAGGATCCATTTCGAACGATGAGGCGGGTGCGTCTCATCAATTAGAATTCTTCTCTTGAGGTAGGAGACGAGTCTTATGTTCTAAATGCATAGATTTGAATGGTATCTGATTGCCATATGTGTTGGTGTGCATGTTTACCTTGCTTGAAATGTTATGAAAAATTGAAATGTTGAGTATGGTATTAATGATATGTTTGGCAACATGCTTGGTGCATTTAGAATAATTTTGGTGTGTTGTATGGTGGCGTAAATTGTTGATTATTATGTGGTGATACACATGTTCACCGTAAATGTATAATGAATGTTGATGATATTTGATAGATAATGATTGAAGCCTTTGTATTAATGATGAAATTGAATGATATGAACGAGAATTATCGAGAATACCACACAAAGACTTAAACTAACAAGAATAACCAACAATAATGAATCCACTAAAAGCCTTGTGGTGATGTTGGTGACGATGATGATGATGTATGATGAGTGGCATGTATAGGATGCATAGAGTGAGAAATGCATATTATAACACCCTCTATTACACCTTAATAAAATATATAAAAATTCGTAAATTTTTTTTAAAAGATATGATTGTTAAAAAGAAACTATCGGAATAAATTACATACATTATTTCTGAAATACCTCATAAATATTATTAAAACTTTATAAAGTATTTGTACATTCATCCGAAGAAAATAAACATTAAACATTATAAGAAAGAGAGGAAACTCTATGGCCCAGAAGCAGTTACTTATTAACATTATTTATTCATTGGACCATGGTATTCATACCGAGCTCCCTTTCTAGAATGTGCTATCTACTGCCAAAATTCTTTGATCCTTCCCTCTGAACCATCAATTTAGAATATATGAAACAAAAACACGGAGAAATGAGTGAGAAACAGAATATAATATTCTCGAATAAGACATAAGCAACAAAGGGTTGTCACAAAACCAATACATAATAATATCAGTCACAATCACATACACAATCAATTATGAATGCATGAATGTTATGCAATATCTTCATCATAACTTACCTATATATGTGGGCCTTTAAATTTTAATTTGCACTGGGCCAACCAGGAGTTTACACTGTTCCATAAGTTTGGATAATAATAATATGAACAGCTCAACTGGCATGGAAACACTTAGAGACTAGTCAGATTGTGAAAGTTTTTATTGTGAAAGTACCCGACACTAGGGAGCTACCCCAGGCCCCCCTGAAGCACCCTTTCACACCCTCTCATCCCAAGGCTCGTAATTAAGCCTCCTCTAATGTATCCTCAGTTTCTATAATCCATCCCCAGACAATATCATTTCACACTGGTGGAAAAAAGGGTTTTAAGCACGGTTCTGGAGGGCTTTTAAGCACGGTTCCAGAACCGTCCTTGTTCCCACCGTGCTTGTAAATAAGGGCTTTTAAGGACGGTTCTCAACCGTGCTCGTAAGTGGGCTTTTAAGGATGGTTGAAATTAACCGTGCTCGTAGGTGGGCACTTTTAAGCACGGTTACTCCAGAACCGTGCTCGTATGTGGCACTTTTAAGCACGGTTACTCCAAAACCGTGCTCGTATGTGGAAATTTTAAGCACGGTCACTCCAGAACCGTGCTTGTATGTGGCACTTTTAAGCACGGTTCCTCTTGAACCGTGCTTGTTTCTGCTGGACTTTTAAGAACAGTTGAAGCGTAACCGTGCTTAAAATGGTGACTTTTAAGCACGGTTAACACCATAACCGTGCTTAAAACCTTAATTTTTTTTAAAAAATTTTTATTTGAATTTTATTCTTTCCCAGAAACCTGTAAACAGTCCCAGACAGTCCAATGATAAATAATAATGAACGTTTAAAGAAATTCAATCAAATTGTCTAAACATCAAACATGGTATATAAAATGCACAATAAGTAATTAAGCTACACTAATAGGTATATAACTACACAGTAATAATATAATTAATGACAGAAGTCTATTGGGCTCCTTCCTTGAGTTGAAGAAGGCTGGAGGCCCATTGGTTTCTGATTTCGTCAATGTATCCTTCAGGGAACATTGAGGAAGAGTCTCGAAAGTGCTGTAAAGAAGACATAATCATTAATAAGTGAGCAACAAATCGTAATAGTAATATGTCAAAACCCAATAAATTAAAGTAGGCAGCAAAAACTTACAGTTGTCCATCCGTCTACTATACCAGATTGGACAATGGTGAGCATCGTCTTCATCACAAAATACCCACACTCAAAGCTGCCATCCTGCCGATAAGACTACAAGGTACCATACATTGATTTCATAATTAGTTATTGTTTTTGTTACTAATTGAGGTAACTTTAAAAGTAATGCTTATTAATTATTGAAGTGCTTACTTTTGGGAAGACCTACTCTAGTCTTTTCTTGCTCACTTTACCGCGTAGTAGATGGTACCCAATTAAAGCCCTGTAAGAGAATAAAACATCAGTTTAGTTAATGGAATGACTTAATCAAATATGTAAAGTTGTTTTATTTTTTAAAAATCAACTTACCCGTCGAGTATTTTCATGTAGTCCGCACCAGGACTCCCATACAACGAACAGAAGCATGCAGCAATGCCGTCCTTCGGGCAAATGACCAACAGTTGCCAGTGAAGGCTGCAATGTACCATTGAATGTTAACAACACAATCTATTATTAAATTGACAAAAATAACTAAATATTTATTAGACTCTTACTCTCTATGAAGTGGTGCAAGGTACACAGTCTTGTTCGAGGCATGCATCCAATTCTGGATGTATGCCTGAATCTCCTCCTTGTTGTTCCCACGAAGTTGTATTAGAGAGGGCTCTAGGAATCCATAAGTGTTATCGACACCTCTCTCTATGCAAAGTCTATGTAAAAACCTAATCAAATTTGTAGATGTTTAGTGTTGTAAAAATATAAATTTAATTGACACTATCATTGAATAAAAAACATTATACTTACAGCTCCCAACACTGAATCACTGAAACGTTCAACATCGTGTTCCCCACTAGGACCTCACACAAGTCAGGTCGTGCAATGTACACTGGGATAGCACTAGGGAAACCAAAAACGGATTCCTCCCATGGGACCGGGATAGTGCAATTGCGAAGCCCAGCCGATATGTCCCATAGTCGTTCTATCGGATCAAGGGGGCTCTGGCTTCTTTGATGGGGCAACACCCTGTTAAAATAGTTAAAAAATTAGAAGCAACTTATGATTATTGAAACCATAACTTAATATATAGTTGATGCTTGGGTAAAGAGCATACCTGGGGACCGAAATCTGACACAAGTCTGGTCGGCCACATAAGGAAGTGTCCTACAGCCTGGCCGACCATTTGTACCTCAGATGTTGGAATGGGAACAACTACATCTGCCTGAAGGACCTGTACAACCGAAATCCTTGACACACCATCGGGCAATTTCTGATGGTGAACCAAAGGGCCTTGGTTATACACTGAACCAACGGCAACTGGCTCTTTCACTCCATCCACAAACAGGTCACACTGACGGCAGTCTCCAAGATTTACGTCGTCATCGTCACCGTCAGGTGCAGCACATGACCCCTTCGTGCTGACCCGCCTAGTCTGCTTAATTACACAACATTTTGAAGTTATTCAAGAAATAATGATAACGAATCATAGGTGAGTCAATTAAATAATGTACAATGTAACCTGTGGGTCCACCACTGGTGGCGTAGGTTGACATTGTTGACTGAATGACGCCATCATCTCACTCCGAAACCGTGCCATCTCTTCCTGAAGCAGCCTCTGCATTTCCTCCTTTGCCTCTGCCTTCACTGCAGCAACCTTCTCCTCAAAGGTCTTCTCCAAATCAGATATGGACTGGGAAGGGGTGGCTGGATGGCCGAAATAGCTTCGGAGGCCTGCAGAGAAAGAATAATTAGAAATAAAAATGTTATCATACAGTATCTAAGACTATTAATGTAAACGTACCATGACCTCGACCAGCTGCACGTACACGTCCAGGGTGCTCTGGTCGACCGATGGCGGCGGTCAATATGTCATCCCTACCATGTGGGACAAATGACCCTTGGGTCGACTGCTCAACCAAGGAATCCTGCAACCAAAAATCAGTGATTAGTGTTAGGGTTTGATGGACATTTAACGTTTCATAAAAAGTAGTGATAAGCTTTATACTTACAATCCTTGAGACAACCTCTTCAACATGTGATGAAGTGTACTGACCACTCTTTTTCGTCCTGGCACGCTTCCATTTTTCATGTCGTGTGGGTGGAGAGGGGGGATCCCCAATAGTGGCGTCAGGGTGGCTACCTTGACGCTGCGTAGCTTTCTCCTGCACTATCCGATCCTCCAATAATCGGTAACCCCCACGTGACAACGTGTGAGGGCAGTCATTTTTCCCCTTAATTTCCTGTGCTTTCATGCGTCTTGCCTGCATCAAAAACAATTCAAAGCCATTTATACGTTATACATTCTCCGATAACTAGAAAAACATAATCAGTAAAACATACATACCATAAACTCGTCCGTGTGCCTGGATGCCACAAACGCATCCCAAGTCTGCCGATCTATGGATGTGTATCTATCTCCAGGAAACTCACCCTGCTTCTTCCCGTAGACATACCTATAATTACACAATATTTGAATTAACTAATTGATAACTTAAAAAATGATGAGTTTAAACATTGATATTTTAAAATTAAAATATACGTGGAGGTCAGGTTGCTCTTGAATGTCCTCCATCGGTCAGCGATCTCAGACATGATCTTCCTGCATAGTGTATCAACTGCAGGAATATCCCAAGCATCCTACAAGTGCAAAATAATCAAGGATGAGATTATTATGCATAAAAAAGTACAATACGAGTAAATAAATGTACAGATAATTATACTTACAACAACATCAGCCCAAATTGCATTCTTCACGACCTCCTCAACACTATCCCAATCAGGGATAATGATGGACACCTTCGTCCGTGCCAAGACACCTAAGTAACTCTGAAACTTGGCGGCGTTGGGTCCTGAAGTCCTCCCGGTGCAAATATCAATGTCAACATGGGTCCTCTGACCCTGACGGCGCCTAAGTGCAACACTGGTCATCCGAGTAACACCTCTCCTCCTAGATGAGGAATCTGTGCTCTGGGAGTCAGATCTCACATGTGAATCCTGATCAGCCATAGGTATCTGTTCAAAAAAACAAGAATCAGTTTGTAAACATGACGAATGATATATAAACATGGTGAATGATATATAAACATGATGAATGATATATAAACATGATGAATGATATATAAACATGATGAATAATATATAACCATACCCTATGTTTCCCATAGACCCTCCTGGTGGTCATTTCGAGTCGCAACTATATCATCTATGAGATCTTCCACAACATCTGTTGGTGTACGTGTTGTTAGACAAGGTATGTCTAGGACATCAAGACATGGATCCTCAATGTTGTGTCTACCTTGAAGAACAACTGACCACCATTTATCGGATGGGTCAACAACGTAGAAGACTTGTTTTACTTGAGCTGCCATAATGAAAGGCTCCTCCTTATGACCAACCTTGTTTAAGTCCACTAACGTAAAACCAAAATCATCTATTTTGACACCACTTTTGCTATCAACCCATTTACATTTAAAAACAGGCACTGTGAAACGACCGTAATCAACTTCCCATATATCTTCAATGACACCAAAATAACATAACTCAGCCATGACAGGGTTTTTGTCCTTTGAAGTGGAAAAATGCATTGATTCGGCCACAACCATAACTCCAGAGTTCTGCACCGTACTCTTGTCATCTTGAATCCTTGTATAGAAAGAATAATTATTTATGTCATAGCCACAATAAGTGATTACATCAAAGTTAGGTCCTAGTGCCAGTCGATGCAACGTCTCAGAAGCAGATGTATCTTTAAGAAGGGTCATTTTGAACCACTGCATGAACGTTTTGTTATGTTCGTTCAACACCCACCTTTCAGCCATTCTAGGGTTGTTTCTTTTGACTATGTCTTTATGTGCAGCTAAATACGGGAGCACAGCGTCTGTGTTGTTCAAAATATACAAGTGTGCTTGGAGTACTTCATCACGTGACATGCTTTTAATTTTTTTCCCAATAGTACCTTTCCCATCCAACCGTCCTTCGTGACGAGTCTTCGGAATACCAATGCTTTCAGCCTGTGACATATAATCTGTGCAGAACTCAATTGCTTCCTCTGCAATGTACCTTTCTACTATCGATGCTTCGGGACGACGTTGGTTCTTCATATAACCTTTCAAAATTTTCATGTATCGCTCAACAGGATACATCCACCTCAAGAACACTGGCCCACACAAACAGACCTCCCTCACTAAATGGATGATTAAGTGTACCATTATGTCAAAGAATGAAGGAGGGAAATACATTTCTAACTGGGATAGTATAAGAAACCCTTCCTGTTCCAACGCCTCCAACTCATCGTGGGCGATTACTTTGGCACATATGGCATTGAAAAATAAACACACCCTTGTTAGCACATGTCTGACATTTTGAGGGAGAATGCCACGAATGGCAATGGGTAGAAATTGTTGCATCAGCATATGACAATCATGTGACTTCAAACCAACTAACCTTAGATCCTTCAAGGAAACACAAGTGTTGATGTTGGAACCATACCCAGATAGAACTTTGACACCACACAACGATTCACACAAACTTTGTTTCTCTTTTCTAGACAAGGTATGACATGCTGACGGCAAGTATGTTCGTTTGCCCTTTACTTGTGGGTGCAACTCCTCACGTATACCCAACAACTCTAAGTCTAGACGCGAATTTAGGCCATCCTTTGTTTTTCCAGGTATGTTTAACAGGGTTCCAACCAAACTATCGCACACGTTTTTCTCCACATGCATCACATCAATACAGTGCCTCACATCAAGCTCTTTCCAATATGGCAAATCGAAAAATATTGACCTCTTCTTCCACGTGTTTTTTGAGACAGACTGCTTCTCAGACTTACCAAGAACCACATTAACTTCTTTCACCTTTTCATATACTTGACGACCAGACAATGGTAGGGGAGGCATGTCAAACTCTTGTGCACCATTGAACGACTTCTTCAACCTACGAAGTGGATGATTAGGTGTGAGAAACCTACGATGTCGAAGATAAACATTTTTCCTTCCATGATGTAGTCGATCAGAACTAGTTCCCTCTTCACATACAGGACACGCTTTATGTCCTTTGACGCTATAGCCCGAGAGGTTACCATACGCTGGAAAATCATTGATCGTACAGAATAACATGGCCCTCAAATTGAATGATTGTCCTGTTAGCCCATCGAAAACATCAACCCCCTCTACCCATAACATTTTCAGGTCTTCAACTAACGGAGATAAGTATACATCAATGTCGTTCCCTGGTTGTCGTGGACCAGAAATCATCATTGATAACATAACGTACTTCCGCTTCATGCACAACCACGGCGGCAAGTTGTAAACAAACAACAAAACAGGCCAAGAACTGTGGTTTGTGCTTTGGTTCCCATATGGGTTCATGCCATCTGTGGCTAGTGCAAGCCTAACATTTCTTGGGTCACAGGCAAAATCTGGAAACATCGTATCCATTTTCTTCCACTGTAATCCATCTGCCGGATGCCTAACTAATCCATCAATAACCCTTTCATCAATGTGCCATCTCATAAGCTTCGCATCATCTGCATTGGCAAATAGACGCTTTAGTCGTGGAACTATAGGGAGATACCACAACACCTTCGCAGGAGACCCCTTTTTACAGAAATCATCAGAATCAACCTCTTTCTTCTTATATCGTGACACCCCACACCTAGGACATCGATGCAGCATTTCGTACTCACCACGGTATAATACACAATCATTTGGGCATGCATGTATCTTCGTATACTCCAAGCCCATAGGACACAACACCTTTTTAGCCTTATAGTTACGATTTGGCAAAGTGTTACCAACTGGGAGCATTTCTTTCAACAACTTAAGCAACTCAGTGAAGCTTTTATCTGTCCACCCATTTATCGCTTTCAAATTAAATAATCGTAAAACTGCTGACAACCTCGTGAAATTAGAGCAATTCGGATACAGCGGCTTTTCAGAATCCTCACATAGACTCGCATATACGTGAGCTCTTTTAAAACTTTCTACCCCTACATCACGGATCATATCCTCAAGTCGGTCATCCATGTCATCATCAACCTCATGAGCAAAGCTTTGGTCTTTTGTTTGAAAACTAGTACTTGGCACCTCAACATGTTCACCATGCCATATCCATCGCGTATAACTCTGAAGAAATCCATCACACAACAGATGTTCTCGCACCTCTGTCAATTCTAGTCGACGCATGTTTAAGCATTTAACACAAGGGCAAAAATACATTCCATTCACCTCTTCAGCATTTCGTATCACGTACTCTATGAATGTTTCAACTCCACCCTCATATTCTGGACTTATACGTGATGCAGCTATCCAACTTCGATCCATACTCACTGTTTACAATACCAGTAAATTTAACGGTGCTATGAATCTTACTTTCTTCACAAAGGTGGTGGTCCTACCCATTCAGGATGAACATTTTTCTATACTCATAACTGTATACAACTTAAAAGTTATTTTAAAATCTGATAAAATTTTGGCAACATTTCACATTGGTCTCTAAGTACACGAAATGAAAGTGGTCACATCATCTTCAACCACAATCAAATATGCACCCAGAGAACAATACAAAATTTAACTAACCAAAACTTCATCAAATTTTAAAATAAGTCCTAAAAGTTGTACATAGCAATGAGCATAAAAAATTGTTCACCCCAAACTGTCCAAACGGACAATTCAAGATTCAACACAAACGATGAAATCAATTAATTTAATTACCATTTGTGTCAAACCTCAAACGGGAAACTATGGTTCACTCATTTACAATTTAAAAAATCACAATTCAAAGGGACTATATAAACTTATCAAAAACTAAAAAATAATTAATAAAAATTAATCTATTACTAGTAATAGTACTGGTAATAACTACATTTAAAAAACATATTAAACTACATTCCATTTGTGTTATGTAAGAATCTAGATTTAAAAATATAAATCTACTACTAGTACTAACTACATTCCACTTGTGTGTAATTTTTATTTACTTTAAAATATCAACATTTTTGTATTTAATTTTTTTAATAGTGCAACAAATGTTACTAATGTTTATATATTTCATTTAAATATTTATTCTAAGTTGATTTATCTATAACTTTTAATTTATAACTAAGTAACAATCAATCTAACTTGATGAATGTATAACTTTTAATCTATAACTAAGTAACAATCAATCAAACTATTTAATTTATATCTAACAAAAATCTAATTTCCTAATATATAATATTCTTATTTTCCTAAAACTAAGTTTCATATTAACAGAGTATACAAAATAATTTCAACAATCAATACTTAATCTATAGTTAACAAATAATTTTACTAATATTTAACTAACTAAGCAAAACTTGCATTAATCTATAGTTAACAAATAATTTTATTAATAGAAAATGTGGGGTTTTAGAAAACATACCTATTTCGGAATGCAAAACGTCAATGGGGATGGAGGAGCAAGGAGAATGGAAGAAGACAACGGAGAATGGCGTCGTACGGATTGAGAAAGAGGAGGAGGAATACAACGGAACAACAAAGCGGCGTCGTGCGGAATGACAAAGAGGAGGAGGAGGAGGAATACCACGGAAGAAGTTGAAATGACAAAGAGGAGGAGGAGGAGGCGTCGTGCACGGCTTGTTGGGAATGTTGAAATGAATGTTGAAATGGAGAGAGGGAGGAGGAAGAAGAAGAATGGAGGGAAATGAAAAGAGTGATATGATAATGAATCTGGACAGTCGCGCAAAATGAGGGGACACCCTATAAGCACGGTTCCAGATAGAACCGTGTTAGTTGCAAGGCTTTTAAGCACGGACCCTCGTAACCGTGCTAGAAGATGAATTTTTTAAACGTTTTGAGCACGGTTCCCTCCTCAACCGTGCTTGTAAGTCATTTAAAAAAATTATTTTAAAAAATTTTAGTAACCTTTAAGGACGGTTCTGTGAAACCGTCTTTGTAAGTCTTTTTAAAAAATTATTCAAAAAATTTTTAATAACATTTAAGCTCGGTTCAGTGGTAACCGTCTTTGTAAGTCCTTTGAAAAAATTATTTTAAAAAATTATAACAACGTTTAATCACGGTCCAAATATAACCGTGCTTATATATTGGTTTTAAGGACGGATTACCTTCAACCGTTCTTGAATATCACTTTTAAAATTAAAACACACTTTCTCCTATTTACAAAAATGCCACCGTGCTCCTTTTAAGCACGGTTATGTGGTAACCGTGCTCGTATCCTGTCCTCATAGACCATTTTTGCACTAGTGTCATTTCACTTTAATGATTCATGATGCATGAACTACTCGCGTATTGAGTTGGTTAAGGCTTTTAGAAACTCAATTATTAAATACCTTAAAGGTTTACAATATCATTTTAATAAACTGTACATTTTCTCAATTCTCTAAATTTCTGTCCCACAGAAATAAATTTGGTACAGTTTTCGAATCTCACTGAAATAGAGTTTCTAAGCCTTAAATATCTAAAAACTTTCTCATATAAAACTTTACATAATCTTTCTCAAATTGAATCTTAACAAGATCAAATTTAGGAATCTCAATTATTTCCAAATATTCTTTAGTTATTAAGTTGGAAAAATAAAATAATTTTCTTTTGAAAAATTTTAATTAAAAGCGAATAATCTTTAAATCATTAATCAATTTTTTTTAATTCAAGATTTAATTATCTCAACTTGTTATAAATTAATTTTCATAAAATGTCTACTGTCTGAAATAAATACTAATTTTTTATTCTAAATATAAAAATAATTTCTAAAAAGAAATAAAAGATTTTAAAATAATAAAAATTTAAAGAGTAAGGTAAGAAATTCTTACTGAGTTTTAGCTTTCCGTCATGCTCGCTATATGCTCAAACTCCACATTACAATATCAACAATCAAATATTATCAATCACAGTTAAACATCATCAATCACAAATATAATCAATCATAATCAAATCAATTAAATTAAATATCATTAATACATATCATAATACAAAATTTAATGATTATTTATATAGTCAATTTGAGTCCTTTTGGTCAATTCCTCGCATAGGTATATGTAAGTCCATATAATCGAGTCCTTGCATAGGTATAGTTCAGTCCATATGGGTCATAGTAGTCCAAGTCCTTGTATAGGTATAGTCTAGTTTATATAGGTTATAAAAGTCCAAGTCCTTGCATAGGTATGTTAGAGTTAGTTAAACCAGATATTTAATTTAAGATTTATTATAAATTTTAAGTTAAAAGGTTAATATTTTTAAAATACTAATCTTATTAAATTTAAAAAGAGTAAGGGACTCCTCCCATTATTCTTATGTCTTTTCATATTATATTCTTATCTCACTCCCCCTTACCTTGAATTGTTACCCAAAAGAGATTTACTTTGCGCCTCCAATTTCTAGAAATATTAATACCAATCTTATTTCAGTATAGGCATAAGATAAAGATTAAGATTACTACTTAAAACAAAAATGGTAAATTTTGAATAGTGAATAGTGAATAGTAAATCATGAATAGTAACAGTAAATAGTAAAATGTGAATAGTAATGGTAAATAGTAAATCATAAATAGTAATAGTAAATAGTAAAACGTGAATAGTAACGGTAAATAGTAAAACGTGAATAGTAACGGTAAATAGTAAATCGTAAATAGTAACGGTAAATAGTAAAACGTGAATAGTAAAGGTAAATAGTAATAGTAAATAGTAATTTACTATTTGAATAGTAATTTACTATTGAAATAGTATTTTACTATGCAAAATAATAACTTAAAATAATATTATTTCTAGTATAATAATAGATTTCTAAAAATAATATAAAAATAACCCTAAAAAATATAAAAATGAGGTATTCGTACCTTAGAATTTTAGCAGAACCTTCTTCCAAAAAAATTTACTTCTCTCTCTCACTTCCACCACTATCTCACTAGCACTACTATATTAAGAAAACTTAATCTGAAATTGTGAATTCTAAAGAAGAATTCCTTTGGTATTTATAGGAAAAAAATTTACTATACATTCCATTATTTTAATATAAAAGTACTATGCATTTTTGAATATTTTATTCCTGGTTACTGTGTATCTTTTGAAAATTTCGTACATGCACAGTGTTTTGCATAGTAACTGTCAGCAGAATTATTAAGCCAAATAGTAACCTTTCACTCGGTATATTTTAAATATTCAAAATGAGTCCTTTTTGAAATTTAGCGATATTATATCAGTCCTTACTAATTTTATAACAAGTAATATAAAGTTTAAATTTTAAAAATCTAAAATTTTCTGTTAATAAAAATTTATTGATACGTTCCCAATTTTTTAACGATGGGAAAAAATAAAGATATTTCTCAAACTGATAATTTTTAGATAAGTCTACTTGAAACGGATTTTAGAAAATTTTCTTATAATTTAAATTCACTTTCTTATATATATTTTTAATTTTAGGTCACTTTATATGAATTTAAAATTATTTAAAATATATTATTTTATTAAAAAAAATTCAAAATTTCCAAAAAATTCCAAAAAATCATAAATAATACGTAGATTAAAAAGTTCTAAAGAACCATAATCTAATTACTTCAAAATTTTAATATAAAAATAAAAATAGGGGTGTTACAACTCTATTCCCCTTAGAAAAATTTCGTCCTCGAAATTTACATTATTAAGTAAAACAAATGAGGATGAGACTCTTTCATCTCAGTTTCTAGTTCCCATGTAGCATCTTCTCCTCTTGTTTCACTCTAAATGACCTTTACAAGCGGAATTGTCTTGTCTCTTAACTTTTTTATTCTTCTATCACCTATTCTGACAGGTAGTGCATCATATGTAAGATTATCTTTAACTTGTATGACATCAGGTTCAATAACATGTGTAGGATCAGATATATACTTTTGTAAGTTTGACACATGAAAAACATTATGGATATTAGAAAGAAAAGGTGGTAATGCTATTTGGTAGGCAAGGGGATTAACTTTATGAATTATTTGATATGGACCAATAAATCTAGGAGTTAGTTTTCGAGATTTCATTACCTGACCGACCCCAGTCATAGGTGTGACTTTCAAGAATACATGACCGCCTTCTTGAAATTCGAGCGGCTTTCTTCTTTTATCATAGTAATTTTTCTGCCTGCTCTGTGTTGCCTTCATCTTTTCCTGAACTATTTTGATTTTATCCGTGGTTTGTTGTACCAACTCTGGTCCTAGCATCAAATTTTCACCAGTCTCAAACCAACATAGCGGGGTCCTACATTTTCTTCCATATAATGCTTCAAAAGGTGTCATGCCAATGCTAGCATGGAAACTGTTGTTGTAGGTAAACTCCACATATGATAAGAATTGATTCCAACTTCCTTTATGCTCCAACACACAAGCTCGTAACAAGTCCTCTAGAGATTGGATTGTTCTTTCTAATTGTCCATCCGTCTGAGGATGATATGCTGAACTCAGACACAGTCTTGTTCCCAAAGCCTTGTGCAAGCTCTTCCAGAATTATGATGTAAAATGAGGGTCCCGATCAGAAATGATACTTGAAGGAATTCTATGTAATCTCACAATCTCCTTGATGTATAATTTTGCCAGCTTCTCCATAAAGTAATGAATATTGATGGGAATAAAGTGGGCAGATTTGGTTAATCTATCAACTATTACCCATATTGAATCATGTCCTAATGGAGTTTTAGGTAGAGAAGTCACAAAATCCATGGTAATGCTATCCCATTTCCATTCTGGTATTTCCATTGATTGTAGCATTCCAGGGGGTTTTTGGTGTTCTACTTTAACCTTTTGGCAAATTAGACATGCAGCCACGTACTCTGCCACCGCTTTCTTCAATCCAGGCCACCAAAATAACTTCTTTAAATCTTGATACATTTTAATAGCTCCGGGATGAATGCTCATATAACTTTTATGGCCTTCTTCCAGAATTGATTTCCTCAACTCCTCTTGATCAGGGATACATACTCGATCCTTATACCTCAGTAATTGGTCATTTCTTATATTGAACTCGACTTCTTTTCCTTGTTTCAAGAGTTCTTTCTTTTCTTGCAGGAATTCATCATCTCTTTGAGCCTCTAAAACTTGCCTCAAGAATTCATTTGTCACTTGCAACACTCCTAATCTATAGCTGTTAGCATTAACCTTTACTGCTAGGTTAAGATCTCTGAAGTTCTCTATCAATTCCAGCTCTTTAATCGTCATTGTGGACACATGTAGAGACTTTCGACTCAAAGCATCAGCTACTACATTCGCTTTTCCAGGATGGTATTGTAACTCAAAGTGGTAGTCCTTTAAGAACTCCATCCATCTCCGTTGCCTCATGTTTAACTCCTTTTGGTCGAATAAATACTTGAGACTCTTATGATCACTAAATACATCGAATATTGCACCGTATAGATAATGCCTCCAAATCTTTAAGGCAAAAACTACAGCGGCTAACTCTAAGTCATGGGTAGGGTAGTTAATCTCATGTTGCCTTAATTGGCACAACGCATAGGCTACAACCTTCTTGTCTTGCATGAGTACACTTCCTAGTCCTTGTTTAGATGCATCATAGTAAACTTCAAAACTTCGATGTGGATCAGGGAGTACTAACACCGGCGCAGAAGTAAGTCGATCTTTCAGCTCTTGGAAACTATTCTCGCATTGTGTCGTCTACACAAAAGGTTATCCTTTCCATGTTAACTTGGTCAATGGGTATCCTAGCTTTGAAAATCATTCAATGAATCTCCTATAGTATCCAGCCAAGCCCAAGAAACTTCTAATCTCAGTGATCGTGGTTGGTCTCTCCCATTTTAAAACTGCCTCCACCTTGGAAAGGTCTACAGCTATTCCTCCTTGACTAATTACATGTCCTAAAAAGTTCACTTCTTCTAACCAGAATTCATACTTCGACAGCTTTGCATACAGTTGTTTCTTTTTCAAGATTTCCAATACAATCTTCAAATGTTCAACATGTTCTTCTCTGCTTTTAGAGTACACTAATATATCATCAATGAACACCACTACAAATTTATCTAGATATGGATGAAAAATCCTATTCATGTAATCCATGAATATGGCTGGTGCATTAGTTACACCAAAAGGCATTACTAGATATTCGTAATGGCCATAGCGTGTTCTAAAAGCAGTTTTTGGTACATCTTCTTTCTTTACCCTTATTTGATGGTATCCAGACCTCAAATCAATTTTGGAGAACACCGTGGCACCACGTAGCTAATCCATCAAGTCGTCAATCCTTGGCAGAGGGTACCTGTTCTTGATCGTCACCTTGTTCAGTTGCCGATAATCTACACACAACCTCATGCTGTCATCCTTTTTCTTAACCAACAACACTGGTGCACCGCAGGGGGATACACTGGGTCGTATAAACTGCTTCTCTGTCATCTCTTCAAGTTGTTTCTTCAACTCTGCTAATTCTAGAGGTGACATTCGGTATGGTGCAATTGAAATGGGTCCAACTCCAGGTACTAGATCAATGGCGAATTCCACATCTCTTTCTGGGGGTAAACCAGGGATAACTTCAGGAAAAACGTCAGGAAATTCACACACTACCAGTAGATTTTTGATTTTTGATTCTTACTCTCCTTTCGTTGAAAGCAATAACATGAATCCTTGAGCCCCTCCTTTTAAAGAGGCACTCACTTGGTTGGCAGTTATAAATCTCGAATCCTCAGGTTTCAAATTCACTGGTTCTTTAAACATTATGGTTTTATTATGATAATCTATTAGAACATGATTGTCAGACAACCAATCTAGCCCAATAATAACTTCTAAGCCAGAAAGGGGTAAACAGAAAAGATTAGCCTTAAAGTCCCTACCATCTATGACAATAGGGCATTTCCAACAGGCTTTAGAAGTGACAATGGGATTGTTTCCAGGAGTATGTACAAATAAGTCAAATGGCAGTTCTATCACAGGTAATTTTAGTTTTTCTACACAGTCATTGGCAATAAAGGAATGTGATGCACCTGAGTCATACATAACAGTTAAAGGAATCTTATTAATGATACACTTACCTTCCACCATGGAATCAGAATGAGATGCTTCTTCTCCAGTGATTGTAAAAACCTTTCCTTTTGCCTTCGGCTTTCCGACTGCACTGTGCACGCCTCCTTGAGTATTTATGTTTGTACTCACACCTTCAGGGTTTTCTCTCTTCATCTCTGGGAAATCCTTGATGTGATGACCCGGTTTATTACACTTAAAGCAAACATAAGTGTTTTTAGGACAATCCCTTTTCAAATGGGGTCCTCCATAGATAAAACATTTAAAATTTTGTGCAGATGTTGGGTAATAGCTTCCAGTTGAAGCTTGGGGTCTGTTAGGAACAGATGCTGCTCCAAACCGACGAAATAGCGCTTGGTAAGGCCTATTTCTTCTGAAGTCTCTTCTTTAGTGATGGTGAGGTCCTCCACTTCTCATTTCTCCCACCTTGGAAATGGGCTCACGACTTTTGGTCATTCTATCCTTATGATCCTCTTCAAAGATCCTGCAGCGATTTACCAATACAGAAAATTCACGGATTTCCTGCATTCGTATAGCTTCCTTAATTTCTGGCCGCAATCCATTTACAAACTTTGTACATCGATCACCTTCGTTAGTAGCATCATTATAATGAGAATGAAAATGAGATAGCTCTTCAAACCTGGATGCGTACTCTCCAACGGTCATATTTCCTTGGGTTAGCGACAGGAATTCGAATTGTCTTTTCTCTTTAACATCAGCTGGAAAGTATTTCTCCAGAAACATATCCTTGAAATGATTCCAAGTGATCTCCATGTCGTTGACTTCGAATTGTCTACGCATGCTATCCTACCAATGTTCGGCATCCTCAGATAAGGCATAAGTAGCAAAGACTACCTTATCAACTTCATTACATTGCAATGCTCGAAATATCTTCTCTATCTCTCGAATCCATGCTTGTGCTCCATCAGGGTTATAGCCTCCCTTGAAACGAGGTGGATTGTGCTTTTCGAATAGATCCAGCCTTCTCAAGGCATCGTTACCTTGACCTTCACGTGCTCCCATTGCATTGATTAAGCGTTCTACAACTCCAGCAAGATCGTTTCCAGCCATTAGTTTCCTGTTTTACAGTAACTGAGATTTGTCACATCAATCATAGTTACTACCAAGTCAGATATTCTATTCTCTATCACCTATACAGAGTTTACAGATAAAGCAAGATAAACCTTTTCCCCAGGCCTATTGGATTAACTGCTCTGATACCACTTTGTAACACCCTCTGTTACACCTTAATAAAATATATAAAAATTCAAAAAAATTTTTTTTAAAAGATATGATTGTTAAAAAGAAACTATCGGAATAAATTACATACATTATTTCTGAAATACCTCATAAATATTATTAAAACTTTATAAAGTATTTGTACATTCATCCAAAGAAAATAAACATTAAACATTATAAGAAAGAGAGGAAACTCCATGTCCCAGAAGCAGTTACTTATTAACATTATTTATTCATTGGACCACGGTATTCATACCGAGCTCCCTTTCTAGAACGTGCTATATCTACTGCCGAAATTCTTCGATCCTTCCCTCTGAACCATCAATTTAGAATATATGAAACAAAAACACGGAGAAAGGAGTGAGAAACAGAATATAATATTCTCGAATAAGACATAAGCAACAAAGGGTTTTCACAAAACCAATACATAATAATATCAGTCACAATCACATACACAATCAATTATGAATGCATGACTGTTATGCAATATCTTCATCATAACTTACCTATATATATGGGCCCTTAAATTTTAATTTGCATTGGGCCAACCAAGAGTTTACACTGTTCTATAAATCCGAATAATAATAATATGAACAGCTCAACTGGCATGGAAACACTTAGAGACTAGTCAGATTGAGAAAGTTTTTATTGTGAAAGTACCTGACACTAGGGAGCTACCCTAGGTCCCCTGAAGCACCCTTTCACACCCTCTCATCTCAAGGCTCGTAATTAAGCCTCCTCTAATGTATCCTCGGTTTCTATAATCCATCCCCAGACAATATCATTTCATTTCACTTTAATGATTCATGATGCATGAACTACTCGCGTATTGAGTTGGTTAAGGCTTTTAGAAACTCAATTATTAAATACCTTAAAGGTTTACAATATCATTTTAATAAACTGTACATTTTCTCAATTCTCTGAATTTCTGTCCCAAAGAAATAAATCTGGTACAATTTTCGAATCTCACTGAAATAGAGTTTCTAAGCCTTAAATATCTAAAAACTTTCTCATATAAAACTTTACATAATCTTTCTCAAATTGAATCTTAACAAGATCAAATTTAGGAATCTCAATTATTTCCAAATATTCTTTAGTTATTAAGTTGGAAAAATAAAATAATTTTCTTTTGAAAAATTTTAATTAAAAGCGAATAATCTTTAAATCATTAATCAATTTTTTTTAATTCAAGATTTAATTATCACAACTTGTTATAAATTAATTTTCATAAAATGTCTACTGTCTAAAATAAATACTAATTTTTTTATTCTAAATATAAAAATAATTTCTGAAAAGAAATAAAAGATTTTAAAATAATAAAAATTTAAAGAGTAAGGTACGAAATTCTTACTGAGTTTTAGCTTTCCGTCATGCTCGCTATATGCTCAAACTCCACATTACAATATCAACAATCAAATATTATCAATCACAGTTAAACATCATCAATCACCAATATAGTCAATCATAATCAAATCAATTAAATTAAATATCATTAATACATATCATAATACAAAATTTAATGATTATTTATACAGTCAATTTGAGTCCTTTTGGTCAATTCCTCGCATAGGTATATGTAAGTCCATATAATCCAGTCCTTGCATAGGTATAGTTCAGTCCATATGGATCATAGTAGTCCAAGTCCTTGTATAGGTATAGTCCAGTTTATATAGGTTATAAAAGTCCAAGTCCTTGCATAGGTATGTTACAGTTAGTTAAACCAGATACTTAATTTAAGATTTATTATAAATTTTAAGTTAAAAGGTTAATATTTTTAAAATACTAATCTTATTAAATTTAAAAGGAGTAGGGGACTCCTCCCATTATTCTTATGTCTTTTCATATTATATTCTTATCTCACTCCCCCTTACCTTGAATTGTTACCCAAAAGAGATTTGCTTTGCGCCTCCAATTTCTAGAAATATTAATACCAATCTTATTTCAGTATAAGCATAAGATGAAGATTAAGATTACTACTTAAAACAAAAATGGTAAATTTTGAATAGTGAATAGTCAATAGTAAATCGTGAATAGTAACAGTAAATAGTAAAACGTAAATAGTAATAGTAAATAGTAAATCATGAATAGTAACAGTAAATAGTAAAACGTAAATAGTACGATAAATAGTAAAATGTGAATAGTAACGGTAAATAGTAAATCGTAAATAGTAACGGTAAATAGTAAAACGTGAATAGTAAAGGTAAATAGTAATAGTAAATAGTAATTTACTATTTGAATAGTAATTTACTATTGAAATAGTATTTTACTATGCAGAACAGTAACTTAAAATAATATTATTTCCAGTATAATAATAGATTTCTAAGAACGATATAAAAATAACCCTAAAAAATATAAAAGTGAGGTATTCGTACCTTAGAATTTTAGCAGAACCTTCTTCTAAAAAAATTTACTTCTCTCTCTCACTTCCACCACTATCTCACTAGCACTACTATATTAAGAAAACTTAATCTGAAATTGTGAATTCTAAAGAAGAATTCTTTCGGTATTTATAGGAAAAAAATTTACTATGTATTCCATTATTTTAATATAAAAGTACTATACATTTTTGAATTTTTTATTCTTGGTTACTGTGTATCTTTTGAAAATTTTGTACATACACAGTGTTTTGCATAGTAACTGTCGGCAGAATTATTAAGCCAAATAGTAACCTTTCACTCGGTATATTTTAAATATTCAAAATGAGTCCTTTTTGAAATTTAGCGATATTATATCAGTCCTTACTAATTTTATAACAAGTAATATAAAGTTTAAATTTTAAAAATCTAAAATTTTCTGTTAATAAAAATTTATTGATACGTTCCCAATTTTTTAACGATGGGAAAAAATAAAGATTTTTCTCAAACCGATAATTTTTAGATAAGTCTACTTGAAACGGCTTTTAGAAAATTTTCTAATAATTTAAATTTACTTTCTTATAAATATTTTTAATTTTAGGTCACTTTATATGAATTTAAAATTATTTAAAATATATTATTTTATTAAAAAAATTCAAAAATTCCAAAAAATTCCAAAAAATCATAAATAATACGTAGATTAAAAAGTTCTAAAGAACCATAATCTAATTACTTCAAAATTTTAATATAAAAATAAAAATAGGGGTGTTACACATATGATTTGCATTTGCATCCATGGCATACTACATAGCCATCGTTGTTGGAATTGTAGGGGGTTCCCTCGGCCGACCAAGTGGGAGGGTGGCTCGGTGTACGAGCAATTTTATTTTCCCCTGTGACTCGGTGTGTAAGTCACGAAGCCGCTCATGTATTGCTACAGAGAGCTACATGTGGCCGACCCTTGTGGAGGGGTGGCTCTTGATGAGCAGGTGACCCCGGTGGTCCTTGGGATCACAACCGCCATGATTTGATATCTGGCCGGCCCGCAACACCATATGTCAAATATATTGTATACCGCGGTCATGGTGAAAATGACCAGGTGTTGCATGATGGGCGATGCGGTTTGGTACTAGTAAAATAATTGGTGAATGCATGCAAATTTAAGAATAAATGCACACATTTTACTACTGCAGTAAGAGTATGGTTAGATGATCATACTTGAGTCCCATAATTGGCGTTTACATTCCCACAGTCAGATCTGCACTTGTTGAAATATTCCGTTGTGCATATGCATTAGCTTAAGAGCATTTGCATATAGCAGGGAAGTATGCCAAAGGAACTAAGTTATGATGATGGTTGTATTGAGAATGAGATAATGTGTTAAGACAACATAAAAATATGAATACCAAATAATAATTTGAGTAAAATGATGCATTGTGTAATAGTCCATTGTTGCAGGACTTGATTATGTATATGCTTGTATACCTTGCTTGACTTAAAATGTCATTGTGATATGCGCGTAACAATGATATAATGAGGAATGAGATGATGTGTGTATGCAAAGTATACATGTTTGATGCATATGTATATAATCACATGGTATTCATATTCATCCTTTTGGAATGTATGACTCACGCTCCCATGTTGTAACATCCCGAATTTTATAAAAATAATAAATTAATGAGAATAAATAATAAATAATTGTATGTGAGTGGATTTGTGTCCCCAAAGTATTGGAATAATTAAAATTGGGATCTCTTATGGATATTTATAATTTATTGGACTTATGTGAGATAAAATTATACCCGATTGGAATATGGGTGTCGGACCAAGTATCTCCGATTGAGATGCCGCTGGTCAGGGCTATTAAGAATATTGTTTGGAGTCCGAATCTATATTCGGAATAATTTTTGGATATAGCATTAAGCCCAAACTGTGAGCCTGTCTGTTATAAAACGATGAACCTTTAGTGGAGAATTAAAAATTAAAACCAAAAGCCCATTCTTCTCTTCCTATATTCGTTGGGTTCTTACTCCCATTTGGTAGTGACGTTTCTTCTTCTCTCATTTCCCTTCTCCATTTCCTCTTTTCTTCTCTCCAAAAACCAAAGCCGTGTGGAGCCTTCTCCTCCTCCACCATTTTCGTTTTCATGGAAGCTTGAAGGAGAAGCTTGTGGCTGGAATTCCTCTCCCCTCTTCCCCTCCATTTTCGTGTTTCTCTCCCTCTCTTGGAAGCTCATGGTTATCTCTTGGTTGAGGTAAGTTCTTCACCAATCTTTATGAGTTTATGCCCTAGACTTTGGGTTCTTTGTTTTTGGGGGAGTATTTATGGCATATGGGTTGTTGGGGAGAGTATTAATGTGGAACCCTAAAGTGGGTTGTCATAAATGTTAACATTGGAGGTAATAAATGAAGAGGATGAATGCATAGTTGGAAGGTGATGAGGAATAAATAGATATTAATGAGTGTTGTTGGGTTTTAGTGAAACCCTAACTTTAATAAATTGGGGAAAATGTGAAATATGAGTAGAATGTAGGTTTAATGATATTGTAGAATGATATTAATGAAGAATGATGGCCATTTGTGGTGATTAATGAGTATTGGTAATGGTTGTTGGGTTTTGGATGGAAACCCTAGCCCTAAGAATTTGGGGACATGGATATAATGTAGCTTGAAAGGTTAAATTAAATATAATGGGTGATATTTAATATGTGTGTTGTTGATTATAATGATGAATAATGGTGAACATTGGAGATAGCTCTTAATGGTGGAATTAATGGGATATACATATTGATTGGTGAATTGATAGGCCATAGTTGTGACATTAGAGTTGTTAATTAAGAGTGGTATAAAATAAGCAAGAATAATTTATGTTGGGCTCTAAGTGACAATGATGATATTTGAAGGATTGATGTAATATGGGATTGCCTTATGGAATGGATGAGATAATGATGATGTTGGGTTTAGTTAGCCTTAAGATCTAGAGGATCTTGGCTTTGGGAAAAGAATTCCCGAAGCCTAACACAATTACATAAGTTGGTGTTTAACAAGTTTAGGACTTGGGGTTGAGCTTTATGATAAGCTAACAAATGGTTAGAATTATGATGATTATTGATTATGTGTATGTATATGTATGGTATGTAGATCGTATTCCGAGTGATGCAATAGAGCATTCAGAGCATTGGAATCGTTTCGCCTCTTCCCTCGAGGTAGGAGAGGAGTTAACATTCAAATTGCATGAGTAAATCAATAGTGATTGTTGTATGTGATGGACACTCATGCTTGCCTTGCCATGTATTTATTGAAGTGATATGAATGGCAAGTTGATGATGATTAGGAATGATGTGAGAATATGTGGAATTGTTGTGGCAATGTATGAATATATGTATATATATTGATGATGAATTCGAATCTTACATGATTAATAAGTTAGGAATGAAGATTTATAAGTAAGAATGTGTGAACAGGTTGTATATGCCTTTTATGATGTGTATGAAATGTCGGATATGTCTTACATGATTAATAAATTTGGCTTATAATTAGGATTTCCGAGTAAGAATGCTTAGAACAAGTTGTATATGCCTCACATGTTATATATATGATGTGTCGGAAGTGAGTGAATTGGACTTGGATGTGATTTTATGTGTTTAGCTGTGAGAAATTTTGTTTTCTGCCTATGTTCTGATATTCTCGCTCAAGCGAGATGGATTCTCGTCCAAGCGATAATCCTCTGTATCAGTATTATGGCCTCTGGGCCAATCTCGCATAGGCGAGTGAGCTTTCTGCTCAAGCGAGACGAGTGAATGGTGAACAGGTGAGATTCTGGACAAACCTCACTCAAGCGGGTGTGGCCGCGTTTGAGCGAGCAAGGGGGGACGTTGATACTGGACGAATTCCGTCCGAGTGGGAATTTTAGAAGATAATTTCATGATGTGGTAAATTTCCGAGTGAAATTCCGAGTGAGCTATGTCCGAGACAGGACCTTTCGAGTGAGGAAGTGGATATAATTCCGAGTGAAAGGTCTCCGAGTGTGATATTCCGGGCAGTGGAGTTCCGAGTGGGAATTTCCGAGTTCAGTGTAACTCGTTCCGAGTGGGGTGCCTCTGAGGGTGTAATTTCGAGTAGGATGGCACCGATGGGGGTATATAGTGTGAGTCTGTCCAGAAGTACTCTGGAATAACTTCGCCCAAGTGGAAGACTTAGTGCTAGGAAACCTCGCTCGAGTGATAAAGAAAGGAAATCGGTTTTTGGAATTAGTTTGCCGAGTGAAAGACCGCTCGAGAGATGAGTCGGTTTTGAAATAATTTGCTGAGTGAAGACCGATCAAGTGTTGAGTCGGTTTTGGAATGAACTGCCGAGTGAATGACCGATCAGGTGATGAGTCGGTTTTAGAGTAATTTGCCGAGTGAAAGACCGAGCGAGAGATGGTCGGCCATGGAATTATTTAAGCGAGTGAAGGACCGAACGAGAGGAATCGGCTCTGGAATAAATTCACCGAGTGAAAAACCGAGTGTTGGGAAGCCTCGCTGAGAGAGCGAGTGTGGAAGGGAAAGATGACCTCTGGTCGGATTTCGCTTAAGCGAGTGGATACCTCACTCAAGCGAGGGAGTGTGGAATTCCTTATTGGACAATTCTCGCCCGAGCGAGTGGCTAGTTGAAGGGAGCCTCGCTCGAGCGAATGTATTTGGAAATGCTTACTAGAACGATTTCGCCCGAGCAAGCTGAGGCGCTCAAGCGAGATGGGCTATCTCGCTCAAGCGAATGTGGGCCTCGCTTGAGCGAGTGACCCCTGACAGGATTTTCCCTTCTTTTCTCGGTTTTAATAGTATTGGACCTTCTTCCCTTATATTGTAAGATGCTTAAGGGGATGTATAGGGATAATTATTAATGACATAATATGATGGTGTTGGCGAATGATTAAAATGTTGGGATAACTTGGTTATGCCCATAATACATAATGAAACACAAAATTATTGACTACTAAGATAAAGTATAAAGGAATGATAAATAAGGTTTGCTGATGGAAGTTTTGTGATGTTGTAAGACCATCGTGGTTAAATACAATTATTGACTTACCACATGGTGTGGAATATATATACATGTGATGTGTTGAAATGTAAAGTCAAGAACATGACGGTGTTGGACATAAGTGTAATTGCCATGTATGTGAGGTGATGAATATGCCTCGAATGATTCCATGTGTGGATTAATATTATGATGTTTGATATGTCTTTTATCTCCATGTATGGATTGATATGAAATGATGTTTGTGGCCATTGAGATGCTAACTATATGAATGATATGCCTTGAGGGTCTAGTACATAATTATATGATTATTGAAAATGCCACATTAAAAATTTGAAAACAATGGCTAAAAAACCAACAATGATATGGTGGTGTTGGTGATTATGATGATGATGTTTGATGAGTGGCATTTAGGATGCACGGAGTGAGAATGCATTTGATTTGCATTGCATTGCATCCATGGCATATCGATTGCTGTCTATGTGGAATATTAGGGGGTTCCACTAGGCGGGCCCAGTGGGAGGGTGGCTCAGTGCACAAGTGTATTGTTGTTTTCCCCTGTGACTCAGTGTGTGAGTCACGAAGCTGTCCATAGTTCGGTGACGAGGCACCCTATGTGGCGGGCCCAGTGGGCGGGCGGCTCTATGGTGAGCGAGTTACCTCGGTGTCCCTCGATGTGTGTTCGGGAGGGGCCCCTAGCACTTTTGGCAAGTGAGGCCATGTTGTTGATCCACAAGTAACGGGGTGACTAGTATTACAGATGGGCGATAGCGGTTTGGTACCAGTAAAAGATGTTGTTGAGATGCATGCATGCTTTGAGATATATGTACACATTTTTCTACTGCAGTAGGGGCATAGTAGCACACCTATGCTCGACCCACAACCTGGTGTTTATTCCCACAGTCGGATCCGTATTTGTTGTTGTCTATTCCATTGTGCATATGCATTAGCCATAAGAGCATTTGCATATAGCATGGAGATATGCCAGATTAAGATGATGATTGATGATGATTGAGATGGTGGTATGGTGTTGATGAGATGAGAAATTAATATACTGAAAGACCACATAAAAAAATAATAAATGATATGAATATACGAAATGATGTTGAATATGAGGATATGTATGTTATGGCCCAATGTAATAAAGGGCGTGACTGTTTATGACTAATGATGATGATGATTATGAATGCCCTTGTTGATAAGTGGCAAAGTGATGGTGTATGTGATTGTGTATATGTTGTGCTTGTTTATGGTATGAATTACGATTCATGAGGCTTGTATGCCTATTATAATAATTAGATGATAAATGAATGATAATTTTATGATTTAATAGCAAAGCACACATGACGTTTGTATGCATATACACATGATCACAATATATATATTATTCGTCATTTTGAATGTATAACTCACTCTCCCATGTGGTCTCCTTTTTAGCATTGTGATGCAGGTGGCCGTGGGATGAGTTCGGATTTTTAATCAAAGCTTGGGTGAAGGTAAATAGTGGTAATGGAAGTGCCTTGGTTGGCATCATTTACGGGTTCTCATGTAATGAATGGAATGTTTATGAGAATATAGATAATTTAGAGATTTTGGGTATGTATAAAGATAATCCCTTGAATTTGTGAATGGTGAATATATATGTAGTTATGTAAAATGATGATGGTTGTCTATTAGGCTTATGATATGCCATTGCATGCTTTGCCGAGCCTTTTCTCATATCGTCATATATGGGACTAGGCGTGTGCCCGGTATACACATTCTTTCGCTATAAACTCTATTATTTTCGTATACCGTTATGGGCAATTTATCTATCGATCCAGCTTAGGGTTATTTAATCTCACTATTTGGTTTTCTGTGATTTGGGTCTTGATGTGAGCATGGTGATGTCTTGGAAATATTTTCAAACGCGAAAAATTTATTCGCATTTTCATTAATTATGACGATCACATCGGGATTCGAGTACAGAAAATCAGGGGTGTTATACATGTTGTCCATTTTTAGACTTGTGATGTAGGGCATTTATGGGAAGAGTGGATATTTTAGAGTACATTTTGGTTAAGGAGATAAATAGGTGTATAGGAAGTGCCTTAGCCGGTAAAATCTAGATTTTTGTATAGCATATAGGATGTATGTATGCTTATTTTGTTATCTAGATTATAGATGATGATTTTAAGGGTCATGTAGGAAAATTGGACCTTGGTGTGTATGGCTAATTTTCATTAATGACCCAAATGATGTAAGATGATGAATCATGGTATTTGATGATGTTTAACTTCATGAATGAATGAGGTGTTTTCACAACCTATAGCATTTTATGTAACTTTGTAGAAATTAGTTTTGGCTCCATGCATAGAAATAATGAAGTTTGTTCTTGGCGTATATGAATAATTCGGAGGACTTGTAAATGCATAATGAAGTGTAAATAATGCATTAGGATAGGTTAAATTGGGAGTAAATGGAAATTGATATGCCATGTTGTGAAATCTCACTACTACAAAAAAAGCCTTTGTCAACGGTTTCGTAATAACTATTGTTAGCGGTACAAGCGTAGAAAATAATGGCGCTATTAATAGCACTAAAAACAACGTCAGCGCTTAAACCGCTGACATTAGTCATCTATTGTCAGCGGTTGTAACGCGGAACCGCAGACAATAGTCAAACAATGTCAGCGGTTAAGATGTGGAACCATAGACAATAGTCAAACAATGTCTGCGGTTGTGATGCGGAACCGCAGACAATAGTCTCACAATGTCTGCGCTTGAAGCTATAACCGCAGACAATAGTTGGTTTTTTTAAAATTTTTAATTTTTTTACTAAACCTATATTAAATTAATAAATTAATTTTTACACTAATAGTTTTAGGATTATAGATATAACAACAATACTTAAAAATGTAAAACATTACCTAACAATATTAATAAACATGTTTACAAAGATAATTACATAAAATTAAGAGAAAAAAACATGTAAAGATAGTTACACTTAGCAATATTTGTTAGTATTAATTACACTAAATTTCAAAAGGCTAAACATAATCTTTAATGCTAATTTCATGAGCATTTTAACCACCAGAAAAATAAAAAGACAATAAATTTATAAATATTTGGAGATAATTTTGTTAATAGCATTAGCATAACAAAATTTTTGCTTCTTGTGCCTTTCCTTGACCAGTTGAACATCGCACCTGCAATTAAAATAGATAGGCCATAAGAATTCAGGTACCCTACATTTTAGATTTCATTAGCTACTTTAAACATAAGAATTCAGTTAACTTTTTTGAACATATTTTCATATATAGTTTAATCTGTGATTTAAATTTTTAACATACGTAATCAGCTATTTTTGTAGTTTATATGCATATATTAATGTTCTAATTCATAAATGCATGTTGAAATTTTGTATCAAATACATTTACATTCATTTTAACCAACTAACTGTTTAAGCAGTTTATATTTTTTCCCTAAATTTATATCAGATTTAATATGAACCTTTTAATGTAGTATAACTAGAGCCAAGTTTGGACTTAGTTTAAAGTTTTTTTCACCTTTCTCAAAATATATGGTTAGTGAAAATCAATCTTAGATTATGATAGCAACGCAACTACAATAATATATTTTATTATAATGTTTTAGAGATTCATCATTTTTAAAATTAAAAATTTATTACGAAATCTTGATTAATATATCAATTATCTTAGGCAAGTGATACTATGATTACATCTCTAATTACCCATGGCCCCACACTCTCAAACCACTAATCTTAGAGAAATACAGCTCACGATCTGTGAGGAGTTTACATAGCAAAGGATTTTGGGGATGGGATAAATCACTCATCTCCATCCATGAAGGAGGAAGTATCTTACGGGCCTGAAGCTGAACAATAATGAGAAACACTTTGTTATCTCGTCCCTTTTAGTTATTTTTTGGCTCATCACTTTTGAAGAATTCAGTAAGTCTTGCACCCCAATTTGCCAAACAACCGCAAATTAGTACACATGAGCTAATTCACAGTTCTCAGCACTTTTAAAAAATCCCATTTCACTGATTAAAATTATGGGGAATGGTACAATGAGTTTCTTAAGTTCTGAGCTTGAGAGAACCAGACCAACTGCAAATTTCTACTCAAAATCCTCCACACCTATTTATTCTCTCTCATTACAGTTTATGTATAGGCTTACTTACCTGCCTAACTAACAATCTATCTGCTAGTAACTTGGGAAATTATCACTTGTTACAGTCTTTATTTCTCCTAAAGTACAACTGTCTTGTAGGTGGCTATCAGAAACATAGCAACCCTTCTTCCTAGCATAAGTACCAGAATAAAATAACACCTTTGGATAGTTTATTTTCCTTAAAGAATACCTTGTCTATGACCCCCCCCCAATGTATACACAATACTATTAAGCACAAGATCTAAAAAGGCTATCACTCTTATCTCTAAATATGTTGATTTAAGTCATGTCAAAGTAAACAGTGCAAGTATTATCAAATCATTCTACCTGATAAGATAGTATATGAATATAAAGGCAAATGTGAAATAAGCCACAAGTGAGCATGTTTTCCTCGTTGATTTCTTCTCGAAAACCTACAGAATGCAGTTTCCATACACTAAATCATTTTAAAATAATACGAAATTAAAAAGAAAGAAATGAGGCAAAAAAATACCTTCTTGAATCGATCCATTATTCCCAACATCATGCCTCTTAATCTATCCATTTTATTACCCTAATTTACGATGCAATCCAATCAGAATAAAAGGAAGAGATTTTCTCACAATCACACAAAAGTGTGTTATTTACATACCACCCGGTCAAGCAACTGATTATGACTCTCAACCTCCTCATGTATATCACCTGTTAATTGTTGAATGTTGACCAAGTAAATATTGAATTTTCTTTTGAAGAAGCTATAGATCAATAGATCATTGCATTTTAAAGATTCCTCCAAGAATATCAGTAAACAAATAATTAGAATTAGAACATTATGGAACAAAACCAATAGGCTAAATAATTTGTTAGACATTAAATTTGCAATTGACCTATATTTCATATTTTTTATTGTACATTTGCAAGCATATGCATGTAAATAGCAATCAGTTACAACAAGATATGTGTTTCTATAATCTAAAACCCCATACAAAAGAATCAAAAACAAAATTCTGTTAAATTGGATGAGATAGCACCTGCATAGCTGCACTTTAGCAAATTAAAAACCATTCTAATGATCCTTTGTTTACAAATAAATTGATGCCAGTTAAAAAAATGCATACATGCCCATTTTTTACAATTCACCAAATAAGAAACAGGGCAAACAATAGTTTCCTAATATTTCAACAATATATCCAAAAAGGAAGTAGATAAACTAGACACAAGTCAAACAACATATATGCACAAGATATAACCAACCTTAGACAACAATTAAACCATGGTAAATGATATTTTCAACACTACCAGAATATTTCCATACACCTTTGCATTTGTTAGAAATAAGAATTCATAAAGCTAGATGCCGAGATTTTAATTAATACTTTAAAAGTGAAATAATACTTAAATAGACAAAACTTACTTATTTATGAAAAGAAACTCTGTCGTGCAAACTCTCTATGGCTCTATCATTATCTCCCTCGTTAAGTTCATAAGAGTAAGAAGAAGAAGCCCTTAAACCACCCTCCTCCATACTATCAAAACCATCTAAAAGTGATGATCTTGAGGAGCGATTATCCCTGTATTTGAAAATTAAACACTTTTAAGAGCTGATATACAAGTGATCACAGTTATTTCCTAAAAAATCTAGAGCAATAAAATGAAATTTTCTAGAAGATGGCTGAGACAAGGTTGTCAACTTTAAGATTTTACTTAAGATTAGACAGGGGACGAAAGAACATAAATCATAGAATCAAAACATGAATGAGCAGGTACTGTGTTAACTGTAGTCAATCATTTCAACACTACCTAGATATCTCTCAAATCTTTAAAGTGAACCTAATAAATTGAAGTCACTATAATTAAAGACTATATAAGAAAAAAAATATGAAACAATAAACTGAATTCCAGTTTAAAAACCAAAGTAAAATGCTTTCAGAATTAAGTACTAAAAAACTAATGTGAGGTCATCATTTAACATAATACTGAAACCAATTAAGATGTACCTGAGCCTTCTTCTCTTTTACTTTTGTGTAACTTCTTTAATTCTTTTGCTCTAGCTCTTCTCTTAGCATCTTTTTCTGCCTGTACAAGAATAAGGACAGGCTATCATTACTTTGAATCTGAAGTTCTTAGATTCTAACAACAAAAGTCAATGCTTTAACATAAAGTAGAGAACATGGGATATTAGATGTAATTAATGAAAAAACACCTACTCTGTAACAGATTCATTATCTACTACATTATCCCAACAGATTCATTATCTACTACATATCCATACATTAACACAAAAAAATAACACCATACATTAACACAAAAAAATAACACCAATACTCCGTCATCCCTAACCTCACCCCGCCGACCCCCTAACCCCCTAAACCCATGCCCGACCACCCTAAACCATCCATACCCACCACCCATCACCTCCAAATCCCCTCCCTAAACCTAAACCAACCACCACCCGTAGCCCCTCCCTCCACCCATACCCATCACCCCTTCCCCCACCCACGGCTTGTAACGCTAAACCGAGTCACCCACCCACGACCTCACTCACCCACCCACCCACAGCCTCACCACCGCCACAACCCATGGCCTCACCACCACCACCCGTAACCCACACCCTAAACCCCACCACCTACAGAAACAAAGACTAATCCATGGCCTCACCACCGCCACAACCCAACACCACACCCACAGAAACAGGAATGACCACACCCAAACCCCAACCCCCCACCCACAGAAGATCATTCTCAGAAATAAGGACCTAGAAAAAAAAAGAAAACACAGAAAAGTAGAGGAGACAACCATCTTTTTCCCAGCCAGAACACAATCGAACTACGTTCATGAGGGAGAAAGGTTACCTGCGAGCCCAAGTGTCTTCCTTTCCTGTTTGATCGACCGATTCACCAACCAAGCACCAAATCCCGCTTCCGATCTGTACCAAACGACGCACCGTGCCAAAGGTTCTCCCTTGCCACGAAGTTCAGACGCTCTCAGCATGTAAACCGTCATCCATGGCCCTCTTTTTTAACCATAAACCAAGGGCATGGGTGATCTTGCAGTGCTCGATGAACACAACAAAGGTTAAAGGCAGCCAATACAAGCAGGAGAAGCTATTAGTCACCGAAGAAAAAGAAAAAGGTTGACGGGAAGAGAAACTATGATAAGAGAAACAAGGGTTTGAGAAGAGAAGAAAAACCAAAACATAGGAGAAGAGAAATATAGTCTAAGGATTTGTTGTTTCAGGCCAATAAAGCCCATTATGTTTTATTATTAATTTAAAATTTTGTTTGTATGTCTGCGGTTAAGTCTCGTACAATGTCAGCGTTTGAACTTGCACCGCAAAGAAAAGGCTTAAATTGTTATTATCTACGGTTCCATTTTAGAACCGCAGACATTAGTATAAATTTTGTTTTATTTTCTGCGATTCCGTTCAACCGTAGACAAAAGTGCCGCATCCTTTTATCATTTCTGTTGTAGTGTCTCCTCGTTTCTGCACAAACTCTGTAGAACTCGCTCAAGCAGGTGAAAATCTCGCTTAAGTGAGATCCTTGTGTATCAGTGTTTTGGCCACTGGCCACAATTCGCCTGAGCGAATGGCTTTCTTGCCCAAGTGAGATTTGCCTGGGAGTGGAGGTTGGTCACTGGACCATTTTCACTTAAGGGAAATGGTCTTAGTTGGGGAGTCGCTCAAGCAAGGAGAAGAGGAATTGGATACTGGACGATTTTCGCCCAGGCAAGCCTTGCCTCGCCTAAGTGAAAATCGGGCAGTGTGTCCCTGATGCTACTGGAGTAATCTCGCTCAAGCGAGGGGGAATTTGCTCAAGCAAGGTTGGCTCCTGAGGCAAATCCCCTCTCTCGCTCAAGCATCTCGCTGGCTCGCCCAAGTGTGGCCTTCGAATCTCGCTCAAGTGAGATAAGGTCCGCTTAAGCGAAGGGACCCCCTGATACTTAAACTCTCCCTTGCTCAGCCTTTCTGGTTTTCGCTCAAGCATACTTACGCGAGCTCGCTCAAGTGAATGTGGTACTCGCTTGAGCAAGTGGCACCCTGATGTACATATTTGTTTTGTTTTGAATGATTACGTTTTCCTTTGCATAAAACCTCTTCTTGCATCATCTTAAAATTAGTTTGGACATATTATGGATCCCTGAACCTTATGAAACCTTCTTCCATCAAATTCAATCATGCAACAATCAAGTTAATTAATTCTTCCGCTGTTTCTAATTGGAAATTTATTATGAAATCTTCTTTTTAATTTACCCTCTCGTATCTTCATATATGGGAGTGACTTTTCATAGATCCAGGTGTTGAGTTAAATGCCTCACCACTCTAATTATTCGATTTATAAATGATTGAAAAACGCAAAAAATTCCCCCGCATTTTCGAGCCGTCTCATACTCACGCCACATGCTTGCTCTATCTGATTCTCTACCTTGCTTTGCATGTTAAACTATTATTCCCATGATAACTAAACACAACAATTAACAAATACGTAAATAATCAAGTTAGTACTAGAAATTGTATGAGTAAATTAACAATAATAATCAAAGAAGTTGTTTTTAGGCAATACTTGTTGTGCTTGGAAAACTTCTTGCTTAAGCTCACCAATTGTTTTCTTTTCTTTTTTGTCTATGCTACAATAGGGTAAGATTTTACTATCAACAACAGCATCATCCTCCTCGAACTTGCCTGAAAGAAAAGATCCAATCCATTCTCCATCTTACTATTTCTTTATTTTCAATCATTTTTTTGCAATAATAGGTTATTCATCATATACTTAGGGTTTTTATTGGTTTTCGTTATTCTCTCATCACTACTCACTATCTTATCTTTCGGTTATCCTATTCTCATTAAGGTAATCCTTTGTACACCTCTGAGATAGTGACATCAATCATAGCCTTTTATTCTATCAAATAAAGAAACCTCTATAAAGCTACTTACCTAATAAGCTAAGATAAAGAGAATAAAAGGCTCAACTTAAATTAAGATAGAGCAACAAAAAAGGCATAAGGTATAAAAATATATGGAAGAAAGAAACACAAAGACAAAACCAAAGAGAGAAAGAGGAGAAAAAAAAGAGAAACTTACCTTACGAGGTTAACAATGGTGATTATAGAGTAGAGAGAGTGTGAAGGGTACGCAGAAAAGATGAAGTGAGTGACAAAATATAAATTCACTCATTATAAAATATAAATTTTAGAAAAAGCCTCATGTAAGAAAAGGTGATTTTTAACCCTAAACCCTTTGGAATCCAAAAAACACCACCGAATAATATGTTAAATTGATTGTTTCTCTTGTGAACCTTTAACTATTTGTAATTTTCCTTTTCTATTGAATCATCCTCTTTTGTCGAATGTTATAAGTATTTCATTTTATGTTTGCAGTTATGTCTTTTATTTGATAAGTGAAATATTGTAATTAGAATTCAGATTTTTTTAGGTTATTAGTTTTTAAATTTTTTTCTAAAATAGGGTGCATTGATAATATTGACTTGTTGGGACTAACTACATCTTTAGAAACCTCATTATAGAAAATAGTTGAATGTTTGGAACTTTGACTAACACTGTTAACAATCAACTTTGTCATGCATACCAGCACACCTTACACGTGGTCTGTGTTTATCTCTCATCAGCTTCGTCTCCATCGCTGACTCTCTTTCCCAGGTAATCCCCTAACACTAACTTTTTGGCTATGTGTCTTGTATCTTTTGAAGTGTATGCATGTTGATTGTTGTTTGTCAGTGGAAAGCGAAGCTCATTAGGCATTGGTCTTATGTGCCAATAACATATGTTAAAAGCGTGCATGTGTATTGTTGTTTGTTAGTGGAGAGTAGAGCTCATTAGGAATTAGTTTTATGTGCTGATAACATGATATTTTTATGCATGTGTATTTTTGTTTGTTAGTAGAGAGCAAAGTTCATTAGGTTGTGGTGATTACCTCCCTCAATTTCATATACAATGCGTAGCACATATATTGAACTATACTAGAAAATCTTTTGTGTGTAACAGGGCATTCTATAAAATTTAGAAATGTCTAGTTTACAGGGGAGACTCTACCAAAATTTTGGTGGGCTCCTTGTTTAGGGTACATAAAAAAGTAAATTCAAGTTTAACAATGTAGGGTGTAGTCGTAGCTATATATTGAACTGTACTGGGAACTTTTCTGTGTGTAACAGGGCGTTGTAAAAAATTTGGAAATCTCTAGTTTACAGGGGAGACTCTACCTCGGTAGGCTCCTTATTTTATGATACATAAAGAAGTATATTAAAGTTTAACAATGTAAGGTTTAGTCGTGTGTGTACCCATTAAGTTCCCATTCAAGATTCAAGACAACCGGCCAACATACTGTGTTGTGTTGAATCTTGAATTGTCCCGGTTGGACAGTTTGGGATGAATTTGTAACTAGTAGGGCATAACCCATCGCTGTTGTTTGGGATCTATCTTGCGTTGTTGATGTCTACTTCGAATTTTAGTTACTGTGTTTCGTATTGTCTTCGGGTGCATGTCTGCGTGTGGTGTTTCATACCGCACGTATTTCTGTGTACTCAGGAACCAATGCGAAGTGCTGCCGAAATTCCAAATAAACATCAACAATTCAAGATAGACCATAAACAACATCGACGGGTTACGGATGGTTGCATATTCATCCTAAATGGGATAGGGCCCCACCCACTTGCAACATCAAAGAGATAAAAAGTGATTCACGAATGATAGTCACATAATGTTTAAATTAAAGTAACTAGAACTTTGCTTGTTAGATATCGTGAATGGAGGTTCTGGCAAATCGGTGATGGATGTACAACTGGTTGGATCGCGGTCGGCGAGTGACTAAGGAGTTTATGATGGGCCTGTGGAGTTTATTCCGTTCACTATGGCGAACACGCCTAGTTTGAAGCGACTCAGAAGATTCGTTGTCCGTGCTCAAAGTGCAAATGCATGAGTTTTGAATACGCGGATGATTTTATGTACCACCTAAGTAGGAAGGGGTTTATGGAAAGATACTACTGTTGGTACAACCATGGTGAGCAGTTACTGCCCAGGCCATCAGCCGTAACGATGCAACAGTCTTACTACGAGGTCAGAGGGAACAGGGATACGTACAATAACATGGAGTGGATGGTGATGGATCATGTTGGACCCTCCACTGGGTGTATGCTAGAACATGATGACGATGCTAGGAATGAGGATGAGAATGTAGAGGATGATCCTAATTCGGAGGTGAAAAGATTTTATGATTTGTTGGCGGCGGCTCAGACTCCATTGTGGGACGGGTGCGACAGTCACACTAAATTATCCGCCTCCCTAGCTACTTTAAGCCTAAAGGTAGATTATAATCTTTCAGGAGGTTGTTTTAATAGAATGGTCGATCTGATGGGTACCACCATGCCAAATGATCATCAAATGCCATCAAACCTGTACCATGCTAAGAAAAGAGTGGCAAACTTGGGGTTGGGTTGTGTGAAGATAGAGTGTTGTGTTGGCGGGTGTATGCTGTTCAAAAATGAGTTTGCAGACAAAAGTGTCACAAAATGTGTACACTATAATGAGAACCGCTACAAAATCGTTAAAAGGAGAGGGAAAGTAACTAGGATAGCCAGGAAGAAAATATGGTACTTTCCCATTACACCGCATCTTCAACGTTTGTATGCCTCATTGTCCACGGCAAAACACATGCGTTGGCATGCTCTGAACCAAACAGAGGAGGGTCTTTTGTGCCATCCTTCTGATGGGAAAGCATAGAAGTGTTTGGATGAGTTATACCCAGGCTTTTCAGGTGAGCCACACAATGTATGACTTGGTTTTTGTATTGATGGGTTCAACATGTTTGGTCAATACGGACGAACGTACTCTTGTTGGCCAGTCATACTAACTCTATACAATCTGCCTTCTGATATGTGTATGAAGAGGGAGGTTATGTTTCTAACTACACTGGTTCCAGGACCCAAAAATCCAAAGGCGATGATAGACGTGTTTTTGCAACCGTTGGTTGAGGAGTTGTCACAATTGTGGGATGTCAAGATGATGACCTATGATGCGTCCTTGAAGATCAATTTCATGATGTGGGCTATTTTGATGTGGACCATTAATGACTTCCCAGCGTATGATATGCTTTCTGAATGGTCAACATCTAGGAAGCTTGTTTGCCCTGTATGCATGGAACATACCGGGGAGGATCACTCCCTGTTAGTGGCAAGACAAGTTTTTTTAACTGTCATAGAAAGTTTCTACTATTGGATCACCATTCAGGAGAAACAAAATTGCTTTCAAGAAGAATAAGGTTGTCAATGAACCCCTACTCTGTAGGTTATCCGGTACACAGGTTTGGCAGAGAGTCTTAGAGTATCCGTACATCTGGGATAAGAATGTTAAGGAGTTTGTGGGTTATGGGAAGGAACACCATTGGGTGAAGTAAAGCAAAGTATCTTATGGGATTTGCCATATTGGAAAAACTTGTTGTTAAGACACAACATTGATGTGATGCACACTAAAAAAAATGTTTTCATGAATATTTTTGACACTGTAATGGACATCAAAGGGAGAACAAAGGACAACAAGAAGAGTCGACTAGACCTTCCAATTTGGTGTTCTAGGAAGGAGTTGGAATTGAGGGATGCGGGACGTGGAAGAATGTTCAACCTACATGCGAAATATGTTTTATGGCTAATTCATACACCTACTTCTAATATTGAAATCTCATTTTTTGTAACAACGTGATTATCAGTATCCAGAGGGTATGATTGATGAGATTAGGAAGGTCTTTGCCACAAAGACCTCCAAAATCATCAAGAGTACCCTTTGGAAAGTGGGGGACAAGGGCGAGTATCACACCCTGATTTTCATAATTGATCACATTCAATTCAATCTCTAAATCATGTATCATTAACACTTTTGCATGCCCAAAAGGATTATATAACCAACATCATTTTATTTATTAAACGGGTATGAATCTTAATACCCAATTATCAACACATCCTCCACTTTTATTATCATTTACAATGTATCCACCAATATCAATAATTATCAACACTATGATACACATTTGATTCACAATATGATAATTTATAACAGCTGTCGGCCAAGGCATTCCATTACCACTGTTTACCTTCTCCAAGCTTTACTTTAAAATATCCTTATCCTATGATATTCCTGTATCAATGCTAAAAATGGACAACATAGGAGAGTGAGTTATACATTTCAAGTGAGGAATATGAATACAGTTGAGATTATATGCATATGCATATTAACATCATGTATGCGGTACACAACATATCAACATATGGTGTTGCGGGCCGGCCATATATCAAATCATGGCGGCTGTGATCCCAAGGACAACCGGGGTCACCTGCTCATCAAGAGCCACCCCCCACAAGGGTCGGCCACATGTAGCTCCCCGAAGCAATACATGGGCGACTTCGTGACTTCATACCGAGTCACAGGGGAATTAAAACTTGCTCGTGCACCGAGCCACCCTCCCACTAGGTCGGCCGAGGGAACTCCCCTAATGTTCCAACAACAGCGGCTATGCAATATGCCATAGATGCAAATGCAGATCATATGCATTTCTTACTCTATGCATCGTATACATGCCACTCATCATACATCGTCATCATTACCAACATCACCACAAGGCTTCTAGTGGATTCATTATTGTTGGTTATTCTCATTAGTTTAAGTCTTTGTGTAGCATTCTCAATAGTTCTTATTCATATTTCTCAACTTTATCATCAATACAAAGACTCCAATCATTCTCTATCGGGCATCACCAACATTCATATTACATTCATGGTAGATACAAACATAACATCATATCATTGATCATTCTACACCACCATATAACACACCATGAATATCCTAAATGCACCAAAGCATGTTGCCAAAGGTATTACCCACACCATATACCACGTTATAATTTCTCATATCATCTCAAGCAAGGATAACATGCATACCAATACATATGGCAATCAAATAACATTCAAATTCATGCATTTAGAACATAAGACTCCTCTCCTACCTCAAGAGAAGAATTCCGATTGATAAGACGCACCCGCCTCATCGTTCGGAATGGATCCTACATTAACACGCATATAGAATCCCAATCAATCAACTACTTAAGACATTATTTTAATTCTATTTAATCATATTCATATCTATAATTTCACAACATATGTTAGGCATGTTGTAACATCCCAAAAATTTCAATCTCATGTGTAATTATTTTTAATCTAGGTCATTATTAATATTATCCATTTTATCTCAACTTTCTACATAAATTTTTGGTTAGGACAACATCTTCGATTTAACCTTTTACCATGGTGAATAACTTTAACTTTATACCTTAGGTAAAAGTTAATCAAGTAACTTATTACCTATTTCCTTAGTTATTAATTCATTTGGTTTTTCCAATTACTCTCATCAAATTGCCACATACTCCACTCAAAATGCGTCATCTTGTACACATTTTAATTGTTAGTTAGAGTCCGAATTTGGAAATGTGGTTAACTACAAAGTTGTTCCTCTTTTTCTTATCTTTCCAACAAGACCAAATTTGTTAAATTCCATTAAGATATGAGAGAGATATGCCCAAAATACCGAAGCAGTGTCAGAATTGATATTTTACTTCAATCATATCATCTTGTACATATTTTATTACCTTGTTAGAGTTTGAATTTGAAAAAGTGGTAAACTACAAAGTTGTTCCTCGTTGTCTTAGCTTTGCAACAAGACCACATTTGTTAAAATACATTAAGATATGAGAGAGATATGCTAAAAATACCAAAAGAGTGTCAAAGTTGATATTTACTTCAATCATACACGCTACATTATGTAGGCTGCGGAAATGGTCAACAATCCAGCTCATTTTTCTCACCTAAAATCTCCATTATCACCATAATTCATGCACCTAACATCCCACTACAATCCCATTATGAAAATCTTGTCCCCCACTTGTCATTTGCATCATTAAATCAACACTACATCTTGTTCCCAAGTCTGAATTCTTAGAACAAGCTAAAGTTAGTGAAGTCTCTCTCTTATTTTCTTTCACTTTCTCCATCAATTTCACTCTTTATCTGAAGCTAGAACAATAATACAACACTTTCAACCACTTTAGGAACCTCCATTAAGGTAAGAGAGGACAGGGTTGTGAATAATTATGAAATGGGTAGAATTGTATGCTGTTCTAGGATTCCAGTATTATTTTCGTATCTTGTTGCTCAGTTTTGAAGTTGAAAACGTATGCATTGGATTCTGACGTTTTGTGAATTTGGAGACCTGAATCAACTTATTTGGATATGTATAGCAAAAGTTATAGCCAAAATACTACAGTATGTCAGAGTGGAATATTTACCCTATGTTTTGTGTATATATTAAAATTCTGGGACTTATACATGCATAATCAGCCTTTGATGTCTTCATGAAAGTTGTATATATTTGTGTTATGGATCTTTAGAAAGTGGTTTCAAGTCAAAATTATTTTTGTAGCTCTAGTTATACCTAAAAGACAGAAGTATGTTCATGCTAAAAATCTACTGACGTGAATCACTGTTTGTATTTTTAAAACTGGGAATTTTGTGATGAGAATTAGTATTTAGTATCTTCATAAAAGTTTTAGATATTTGTATTATGAGTAATTTAGAACCGGTCTCATGCCAAAATTATTTTTGTAGATCCAGAAACGTTGAATTTACTAACATATGTACGTTTTGTTACTTTCTTTGAGATAGTTTAGTATACTATGAATTTGTGATATTTCTTTTTGGATTTGGAATTTTTGGTCTTCATAAAAATTATAGATAATGGAATTATTGAAACATAGAACTTGGCCTCATTCAAAAATTATTTTTATACTATGCGTTATAGCTAATTTACTAAATATTGTCAAACCAGTAAATTTTCCAGCAATTGGTGATAATGAAAAATGATAATCTATTGACTATTATGTGATTATGTGATGTTTCTGTTTGGAATTTGAAATTATGGTCTTCATGAAAGTTGTAGATATTTATATTAGAGATCTATAGAAAGTGGTTTTGAGTTAAAAATATTCTTGTAGCTCTAGATATGCTCAAAATACAGAAGTATGTTCATGATGAAAATCTGTTAACTATGAAATCCGAATCTTATTTTTAAAACTGGGAATTTTTTGGTGAGAATTAGTGGTTGGTGCCTTCATGAAAGTTGTAGATATTTGTGTTAAGAATAATTTAGAACTGGTTTCATGCCAAAATTCTTTTTGTAGCTCCAGAAACGTTGAAAATACTAACCTGTGTACGTTTTAAAAATCCTCTTTGAGGCAGTTTTGTATTCTGTGAATAAGTGATGTTTCTGTTTAGAATTTGAATTTATGGTCTTCATGAAAGTTGTAGATATTTGTGTTAAGAATAATTTAGAACTGGTTTCATGCCAAAATTGTTTTTGTAGCTCCAGAAACATTGAAAATACTAACCTGTGTACGTTTTAAAAATCCTCTTTGAGGCAGTTTTGTATTCTGTGAATAAGTGATGTTTCTGTTTATAATTTGAATTTATGGTCTTCATCAAAGTTGTAGATATTTATGTTATTGAGCTATAGAAAGTGGAATCACATGAAAAGGATTTGATTTGCTCATGTTATGACTGTTTTACTAACGTATGTTGCTGTTGGAAATGCTGAAATTTGCTTATAATGGTTATTATGGATAAAAAATGATATTTTCCCTATGGGTAACAATTTATTATTGAATTCTTGAGTGATTATGAAGTATTATAAATGTTGATGAGTGTCTAATGAGCATCATTCAGTTTATGTATTTTGGTGGTGAATAATTATGAATGATTAAATTAATATATATACATGAATGCCTTGCGGTTATTGATATATGTGGTTGAAACAGTAAATCCATGATTCTAAAAATTATTATATGTGATATGTCCTTTGAGGACTTGTGGTTTTCCAAGTGGTTTTGGAAATTGATATATCATGGTATGTTAAATGATAAAGAGAATTAAAGGCATTCATGCATCATAAGCATTTGGACGCACCATGGAATTTTAGGGGTTCCATGATTGCCTACCCTGGTGGGGGGTTACTCTATGAGGAGTTAAAGCCCTATTTTTGCGATGTGTTCGTCATGGGGCTGTAGGGATCCATGACTGTATAAATTCCTACCGATGTGTTGGTCATGGGGCTGTAGGGATCCATGACTGTATAAATTCCTACCGATGTGTTGGTCATGGGGCTGTAGGGATCCATGACTGTATTAATTCCTACCGATGTCTCTATGAGACCTTTTACTGCAGTATTCCCACCAAACCAAATGGATCCAGCATGACATCATGTGACTAATTAAAGATATATAAATGAACTTGTTTGGCATATTCATCATATCACTATGGTCTGTTGATTGTGTTCGTACAATTTTATTTATTTTATATTTATTCTATATTCTGTCTCACTCTTACATTAATTTTTACAGTGATTGCCATGCAGAATGAAGAGTGATGCCATGATTGATGCCTATATGAATTATTACTTGGACTTTGATTTTATGGGTTGTAATAAGTATAACGTATCATGTACCGTTATTTTCTAAATCATTTCCGCTACTTAAATATTTTCTTGAATTTAATTATTCACGACTAGTATGTATGATAATATTCCGCAATTATCAACTGTTACGTGAACTCTGAATTTAATTTATAAATTTTAAAATGATCTTTTAAAAACGTGAAAAATTTATTCGGAAAATTACACGGGACGTCACATTGGTGGTATCAGAGCATTTTCAAAATTCAGGACCAAATGCTATAACATGTATTGATTCTTGATATACTATGTGAGATATTTGATTCATTGCTTGATAATATGTTAAGTGTGTACTATATGACTTATGCCTGATTGATAAATTACAAAAATAATTTGTTTGATTACTACTTGATAATATGATAAATGTTATATGATTTATATGATAAACTATAGAACATTCATAGTTAGGTAGTATTTATATACATAATATATTTTCCCATAGGATTAGTATAAATCAAACCATGAATATAGGATGGCAAGGAACGAGAACGACGTTATGGCAGCTGCTATCAACCGTTTGGCTGAGGCTATAGAAAGGCAAAATCAACTAATAATTTTCGAAGAAAATCACCAAGACAGATTGGCACGAGAAGAGATTAACAGACAACTGAAACCTCAGTCAATTACCTTCAAAAGGAGAGGATCGTTTTATCCAAATCGTTTCGAGGGAGGATCATCATCTTCTTCTGAAAAACGTAACAATCACGTGAATATAAAGTGTTTTAAGTGCGGAGGTAATCACCATGTACGTGATTGCAACAGACCCTTAGGAGATGTCACTTGCTTTCGCTGTAATCAGAAAGGCCACATCAGCCCAAATTGTGCACAAAAACCGTCAAAACAACAATAACACCATTAATAATCCAAGAGGTTCTGCTTATCAAGAAGTTCGTAGAGGAGACGCTCTTGCTATTCAACCTCTAAGACAGAATAGAGAACCAACAGACGAGAGATCACATACAAGAAGAGTCTTTGACATCAGCGGGTCAGAGACGGACCAAGCAGGCGACCTTATGCAAAGTAAGTGTGAGATCAATGATACCATATTATCTATGATGTCTGATTCTAATGCTACATATTCTTCTATTTCTGAGAAGTAAGTTAGACGTCTTCATTTACCTATGGGGCCTATAATATATGACCTGATTGATTCCATTTCCACCGGTACATAACTTAGGATTACTAAGGTGTGTGACGATTGATCTGAGCTCATTAGAAGGTAGGAACTTCCTTGTCAATCTTGTTTGTTTACTTTTAAAGAATCTGGAATGAATTGGTTATCGGTGAATCAAGTTTTAGTAGACTATCATAACGAAACCATGATATTTTCATTAGAAGAAAGTCCTATTTCGGATAATCATTTTATGAGTCTCCTTCCATACCAACCAACCATGCTTTCTTATTCATCAATATGAAGATGGTTCAATGATTGGAAACTCCGTATTCTCTCTTCATTTTCACGGACATACTAAGGCTAGGGATAGCGTGGAGCTTAAGGTGAAATTCTTATACTCTTTTGTTGTTTTAGGTTTTGGTTTCTATGGTAATAGGAGAGTGTATTATGAATGGGTTAAGAATATAAACCATTTTCATGTGAAACCCAAAAGTGGAATATGTCTTAAGTATCTTTGGATAGGTGTGAAATGGTATACGAAGATTTTAAGATTTGAGATGGAAGATAATGGCTGTTAAGGGTGACTGTTTGATTTTAGTAAAACCCTAACTCTAGGCTTTGGGGGAAATGAGTAATGATATTATGGAAAGTGATTTTTATGGAAAACCATGATAATGTGTGTGTAGGTGTTATAAATAATGGAGATTGGTGGTTATTAGAAATGATTATTTAGTTTTGATAAAGAACCCTAAGTGTTATAATTTGGGGAATTTAGTTAAATTGAAGATTTCTGATGACTTTAAATACTCTAGAATGATTATATAAAGAGGAAATGAATGTTTGAAGCATTAGTGTTGAATATTGAGGATTGGGAGAAAAGTGTATATGAATATGTGTATGGTTGGGGGAATTAATTTAGGTTGTTGATGTTTATGATGATGTTAAAAATGGTTGTAAGCCATTGATAGTGGATTAGGGAAATAGATACTTAAATTGATGAATGGATATGCCATTTTGAAATAGTTGAATTGGTAATGGTCTTAGACGGATCCGATAGGTTTATAATGAGTTCGAATAGATTTTTGATGATGATTGAATGATTCATGTGATGATTTGGAGGTCTTAAGACTAAGGGACATAGTATTGTTGTTGTTAGGTGTGGTTAGTCATTTAAGATTTAAAGAATCTTGGTCTTGGGAGAGGAATTCCCGAAGCCTAACATGAGCGTGTAAATTGGATTAGACAAGTCTAGGACATGATAGTGAGCATTGGGGGATGATGCCTTATGATCGTATATTAATAGCATGTATAAGTAATTTTGTGATAGGTTTGTGTTCCGAACGATGATGCAGAATGATTTCAACTTCAAATTTCGAGGACGAAATTTTTATTAGGGTGGGAGAATTGTAACATCCCAAAAATTTCAATCTCATGTGTAATTATTTTTAATCTAGGTCATTATTAATATTATCCATTTTATCTCAACTTTCTACATAAATTTTTGGTTAGGACAACATCTTCGATTTAACCTTTTACCATGGTGAATAACTTTAACTTTATACCTTAGGTAAAAGTTAATCAAGTAACTTATTACCTATTTCCTTAGTTATTAATTCATTTGGTTTTTCCAATTACTCTCATCAAATTGCCACATACTCCACTCAAAATACGTCATCTTGTACACATTTTAATTGTTAGTTAGAATCCGAATTTGGAAATGTGGTTAACTACAAAGTTGTTCCTCTTTTTCTTATCTTTCCAACAAGACCAAATTTGTTAAATTCCATTAAGATATGAGAGAGATATGCCCAAAATACCGAAGCAGTGTCAGAATTGATATTTTACTTCAATCATATCATCTTGTACATATTTTATTACCTTGTTAGAGTCTGAATTTGAAAAAGTGGTAAACTACAAAGTTGTTCCTCGTTGTCTTAGCTTTCCAACAAGACCACATTTGTTAAAATACATTAAGATATGAGAGAGATATGCTAAAAATACCAAAATAGTGTCAAAGTTGATATTTACTTCAATCATACAAGCTACATTATGTAGGCTGCGGAAATAGTCAACAATCCAGCTCATTTTTCTCACCTAAAATCTCCATTATCACAATAATTCATGCACCTAACATCTCACTACAATCCCATTATGAAAATCTTGTCCCCCACTTGTCATTTGCATCATTAAATCAACACTACATCTTGTTCCCAAGTCTGAATTCTTAGAACAAGCTAAAGTTAGTGAAGTCTCTCTCTTATTTTCTTTCACTTTCTCCATCAATTTCACTCTTTATCTGAAGCTAGAACAATAATACAACACTTTCAACCACTTTAGGAACCTCCATTAAGGTAAGAGGGGACAGGGTTGTGAATAATTATGAAATGGGTAGAATTGTATGCTGTTCTAGGATTCCAGTATTATTTTCGTATCTTGTTGCAATGCATTGGATTCTGACGTCTTCATGAAAGTTGTAGATCTTTTTGTTTTGTGAATTTGGAGACTTGAATCAACTTATTTGGATATGTATAGCAAAAGTTATAGCCAAAATACTACAGTATGTCAGAGTGGAATATTTACCCTATGTTTTGTGTATATATTAAAATTCTGGGACTTATACATGCATAATCAGCCTTTGATGTCTTCATGAAAGTTGTATATATTTGTGTTATGGATCTTTAGAAAGTGGTTTCAAGTCAAAATTATTTTTGTAGCTCTAGTTATACCTAAAAGACAGAAGTATGTTCATGCTAAAAATCTACTGACGTGAATCACTGTTTGTATTTTTAAAACTGGGAATTTTGTGATGAGAATTAGTATTTAGTATCTTCATAAAAGTTTTAGATATTTGTATTATGAGTAATTTAGAACCGGTCTCATGCCAAAATTATTTTTGTAGATCCAGAAACGTTGAATTTACTAACATATGTACGTTTTGTTACTTTCTTTGAGATAGTTTAGTATACTATGAATTTGTGATATTTTTTTTTGGATTTGGAATTTTTGGTCTTCATAAAAATTATAGATAATGGAATTATTGAAACATAGAACTTGGCCTCATTCAAAAATTATTTTTATACTATGCGTTATAGCTAATTTACTAAATATTGTCAAACCAGTAAATTTTCCAGCAATTGGTGATAATGAAAAATGATAATCTATTGACTATTATGTGATTATGTGATGTTTCTGTTTGGAATTTGAAATTATGGTCTTCATGAAAGTTGTAGATATTTATATTAGAGATCTACAGAAAGTGGTTTTGAGTTAAAAATATTCTTGTAGCTCTAGATATGCTCAAAATACAGAAGTATGTTCATGATGAAAATCTGTTAACTATGAAATCCGAATCTTATTTTTAAAACTGGGAATTTTTTGGTGAGAATTAGTGGTTGGTGCCTTCATGAAAGTTGTAGATATTTGTGTTAAGAATAATTTAGAACTGGTTTCATGCCAAAATTCTTTTTGTAGCTCCAGAAACGTTGAAAATACTAACCTGTGTACGTTTTAAAAATCCTCTTTGAGGCAGTTTTGTATTCTGTGAATAAGTGATGTTTCTGTTTAGAATTTGAATTTATGGTCTTCATGAAAGTTGTAGATATTTGTGTTAAGAATAATTTAGAACTGGTTTCATGCCAAAATTGTTTTTGTAGCTCCAGAAACATTGAAAATACTAACCTGTGTACGTTTTAAAAATCCTCTTTGAGGCAGTTTTGTATTCTGTGAATAAGTGATGTTTCTGTTTATAATTTGAATTTATGGTCTTCATCAAAGTTGTAGATATTTATGTTATTGAGCTATAGAAAGTGGAATCACATGAAAAGGATTTGATTTGCTCATGTTATGACTGTTTTACTAACGTATGTTGCTGTTGGAAATGCTGAAATTTGCTTATAATGGTTATTATGGATAAAAAATGATATTTTCCCTATGGGTAACAATTTATTATTGAATTCTTGAGTGATTATGAAGTATTATGAATGTTGATGAGTGTCTAATGAGCATCATTCAGTTTGTGTATTTTGGTGGTGAATAATTATGAATGATTAAATTAATATATATACATGAATGCCTTGCGGTTATTGATATATGTGGTTGAAACAGTAAATCCATGATTCTAAAAATTATTATATGTGATATGTCCTTTGAGGACTTGTGGTTTTCCAAGTGGTTTTGGAAATTGATATATCATGGTATGTTAAATGATAAAGAGAATTAAAGGCATTCATGCATCATAAGCATTTGGACGCACCATGGAATTTTAGGGGTTCCATGATTGCCTACCCTGGTGGGGGTTACTCTATGAGGAGTTAAAGCCCTATTTTTGCGATGTGTTGGTCATGGGGCTGTAGGGATCCATGACTGTATAAATTCCTACCGATGTGTTGGTCATGGGGCTGTAGGGATCCATGACTGTATAAATTCCTACCGATGTGTTGGTGATGGGGCTGTAGGGATCCATGACTGTATTAATTCCTATCGATGTCTCTATGAGACCTTTTACTGCAGTATTCCCACCAAACCAAATGGATCCAGCATGACATCATGTGACTAATTAAAGATATATAAATGAACTTGTTTGGCATATTCATTATATCATTATGGTTTGTTGATTGTGTTTGTACAATTTTATTTATTTTATATTTATTCTATATTCTGTCTCACTCTTACATTAATTTTTACAGTGATTGCCATGCAGAATGAAGAGTGATGCCATGATTGATGCCTATATGAATTATTACTTGGACTTTGATTTTATGGGTTGTAATAAGTATAACGTATCATGTACCGTTATTTTCTAAATCATTTCCGCTACTTAAATATTTTCTTGAATTTAATTATTCACGACTAGTATGTATGATAATATTCCGCAATTATCAACTGTTACGTGAACTCTGAATTTAATTTATAAATTTTAAAATGATCTTTTAAAAACGCGAAAAATTTATTTGGAAAATTACACGGGACGTCACACATGTTATAGACATCATTTTTATTATTTGTTAGGCTTCGGGAATTCCTTCCCGTTAAGCCATATTCATTATGTTCAATGGACTACCAACAACAATAGTCCAACACCTACAAAATACCACACCATCCAACACTCATACATCCAATGGCTTATATTTGCTCTTAATTGCACTATCCAACTAACATTCATAATTTTCCCCAATTCTTAAAAGTTAGGGTTTCTCTAAAACCCAACAAGTCTCATCAATGCCTCATCCTTCTTCATCTCTTACCATCATAAATACATCCACTACACTTATCCCTCATTAAAACCTCACATTTATGGTAACCCACTCTAGGGCATAAGCATTAAATGCTCCTAATAAATACCCATGTACATGCATTACTCCCCCAACTCACATCAACACTTATATATAGGAAAAACCCAAACAAAATAATGAGTATATATACCTCACACCCAAAAATGAAATGGGTTTAAGAAAGAGGGAGAGGTAGCACGAAAATGAAGGGGAAGAAGGAGAAAACTTCAACTTTAATGGCCTCCTTCCAAGCTCCTTGAGAACGAAAATGGAGGAAGAGATGATCACCTCTTGGCTAGGGTCTTAGAAAAGGAGGAAATGAAGAAGAAGTAGAGAAGAAGAAGAAGAAGAAGAAGAAGAAGAAGAAGAAGAAGAAAAGCCAACGGGTTTTTGCCAAGGAGAAAAAAGCCAACGAGAGTTTAAGAGGAGAAATTGGCTTTTTGCTTTATTTTTAATTCCATTCATTAAAATTTCTTCATTTTATGGCCAACAGGCTCTTTATTTGGGCTCAATACTTTATCTAAAAATTATTCTGAATATATTTTTGGACTCCCAATATTATACTCAACAGCCCTGACCAATATCATCTCAATCAGAGATACTTGATCCGACACCCATATTTCAATCGGGCTCATTTTCAGCTTAACCGGTCTCCATAAATCACCAACAGTCCCCAAAAATCTTAATTTAATTATTTCCAATATTTTGGGACACTAAGTAATTCACATTCGATTATTCAATATTAATTTCCTTAATTAATCCTCTATTTTAAAATTTAGGATGTTATAATCCACCCCACCAAAAAGAAAATTTCGTCCTTGAAATTTTAACTTACCGGATCCGAATGCGTTGGGATATCGTTCTCTGATGTCGTCCTCACGTTCCCATGTGAACGTCTCCACATTTCCATGTTTCCAAGCGACTTTCACCAAAGGTACCAACTTGTTCCATAATTTCTTCACAGAATGCTCGACGATGCGAACAGAAATAGGAGGGATAGATAAATCTTCACGTATGTCAATATTGTCCATAGGAATCACATGTAGAGGATCATGAACATATTTCCTCAACTGCAACACATGGAACACATTGTGTAGGTTAGAAAGATGCGGAGGGAGTGTTATCCGATAAGCAATGTCGCCAATCCGCTCCAATAATTCATAAGGCCCAATAAATCTGGGGCTCAACTTTCCATTCTTCAGCGCCCTTCCAATTCCTTTATCAAGCGATACCTTCAGGAATACATGCTCACCAACTTGAAACTCAAGGGGTTTATGTCTCTTGTCATAATAACTCTTCTGTCTATCTTGAGCAATCTTCATATTCTCTTGTATCTTTCTAATTTGCTCAGTAGTCTCCTGAATAATCTCCAGCCCTAAGGCCAAGTTCTCACCAGTCTCCAACCATCACAACGGAGTTCTACACTTTCTTCCATACAACACCTCATATGGTGCCATACCAATAGAACTATGGTAGCTGTTGTTGTATATGAATTCAATCAATGGCAAGAATCTCTCCCAACACACACCGTGTTCAAGGACATAGGCTCTCAACAAATCTTCAAGGCTTTGTATCGTTCTTTCGGATTGTCCGTCGGTTTGAGGATGATATGCGGAACTAAGTTTCAACTTAGATCCTAACTCGTTATGTAAACTTCCCCAAAATCAAGAAGTAAACCGAGGATCACGGTCGGATATGATACTAGACGGCACACCATGTAGTCTAACAATCTCCTTTATATATATTTGTGCCAATTTCTCCAGGGAACTCTTCATATTCATGGGTAAGAAGTGAGCACACTTCGTCAATCGATCCACAATAACCCATATGGCATCGTTTCCAGCATGAGTTCTGGGTAGTCCAGAAATAAAATCCATAGCTACGCTATCCCATTTCCAAACACGGATCTCCAATGGTCTCAAATAACCAGATGGTCTTTGATGCTTGACCTTAGCCTTCTGACAAACAAGGCAAGACGCTACAAAGTTCGCTATATCACGCTTCATGCCAGGCCACCAAAAATTCTTCTTCAAGTCTTGATACATCTTGGTAGAACTAGGATGAATACTTAATATACTTTTGTGAGCTTCTTCAAGCACACATTTTCTCACATCTCCACTCGAGGGAACATAAACTCGACCCTTCACACGCCAAATGCCATCTTGACCTTCCACTAGGAACAAATTCTTCCCTTTCTCTTGGGTCCTTTTCATCTCAATCAAATACTCATCATTTGGTTGTTGTACCTTCACATATTCAAGAAATTCATTTGTGACTTTTAACATTTGAAGTGACATTTTCTTAGAAGTATATATCTCCACGCCCACATTCAAATCTCTAAATTGTTCTATCAACTCCATCTCTTTCGCCATCATCATAGAGATATGCAATGATTTTCGGCTCAACGCATCAGCGACTATGTTCACCTTCCCGGGATGATACCTTAACTCAAACTCATAATCCTTTAAGAATTCCATCCATCATCTCTGACGCATATTCAATTTCTTTTGGTCAAACAAGTACTTAAGGCTCTTATGGTCACTAAAGACCACAAACTTAGAACCATATAAGTAATGTCGCCACAACTTCAAAGCAAACACCACTGCCGCCAATTCCAGATCATGTGTAGGATAATAAACCTCATGCAGTCGCAACTGTCTCGACGCATAGGCTATCACACACTCCTTTTGCATCAACACACATCCAAGACCAAGCTTAGACGCATCATAATACACCATAAAGTCATCCGTCAAATCGGGCAACACTAACACTGGTGCAGTAGTAAGCCTTAACTTTAACTCTTGGAAACTTTCTTCACATTCATGGGTCTACACGAAAGGTTGATTCTTACGAGTCAACTTCGTCAGCGGTAAGGCCAAACGGGAAAATCCTTCAATGAACCTCCGGTAGTAACCGGCAAGCCCAAGAAAACTTCTTATCTCTATTACAGATGTCAGTCTTTCCCGAGCCATTACAGCTTCAACTTTTGACCTATCAACGGCAACCCCGTCGCCAGAAATCACGTGACCAAGAAAAGAGATCTCACTCATCCAGAATTCATATTTAGAGAGCTTAGCATACAGCTCTTTCTCTCGAAGAATAGTCAATACAAGATGAAGATGTCTTTCATGCTCTTCATGACTCTTGGAGTACACCAAAATGTCATCGATAAACACCACGACGAATTGATCGAGATACTCATGAAAGATGCGATTCATGTAATCCATGAAAATCGCAGGAGCATTCATCACTCCAAATGGCATCACTACGTACTCATAGTGTCCATATCGCGTTCGGAAAGCAGTCTTCGGAATATCTTCGGTCTTCACCTGAATTTGGTGATATCCGAAACACAAATCGATCTTTGAAAACACAACAGCACCCTTCAATTGATCCAAAAGATCATCAATGCAAGGAAGAGGATATTTGTTCTTAATGGTTGGCTTGTTGAGTTGGCGATAATCAATGCACAATCTTATACTTCCATCCTTCTTTTTCACCAATAACATCGGAGCACCCCAAGGAAACATGTTAGTCCTCAAATTTTCAATAAAAGCTTAAATAAAAATTTCATAAAAATTATAAAAATAAGTTTAATTTGTTAGAAAATTAGGATTTAAATTCAATAAATGGATGTTGTTGGAAATAAATCTGCCCTTGATCAATTTTCTCTAGTTTTGCAACGAAAAAGTTAAGAAATCAAGAGAAAATTACACTGGAGGAGCTGACGCGTAGCCTCACCCCACGCGTAACATCAAGAGCTACTTTTGATGCTGACGCTACGCATCAAAGCCACGCGTAGCGTCAGTGCTGCGTGTTCTCCACTCCCACTTTGGCCAACCACTCCACTTGGACTCAATAATGGGCACCCCACTCAGCCCAAGGGCCACCCCAATCAGCATAAATGGCCAAAAACTCGTGGAAACATGTCCAAGTGGCCAGGCATGATCAAGATTAATTATTGAAAGTGGCCATTATCAAGTGTTTAATGGAGGCTGAGTCAGGAGTCTGACGCGTAGCGTCACAGGGACGCGTAGCGTCAGCACCCTTGCTCAGCCCTATAAATAGGGCCATCCAACACCATTCATAGCATCCCATTCCATACACTTCTCTTCTCTTCTCTCTTGTACTCGACTCTGAGTACTTTCTTTTGTGAGTTGTAGTTCTAGAATAGTTTTCTAGATACTTGAGTGTGTTTCGGTGTATTGTGATCGTTGTATCGTGAAGTTTCCATCGTCTTCTTCGTAATGTCAAACTCTGTAAGTGTTGTTTTTACTTTTACCATGTGTAACTAATTTGTTTATGTTGGAATTAGTGAACTAATCTATTGAGAATAATGTTGTGAATTCGACCTCTGCATGTTTATGATTCAATTCCATGTTAGTATTTCAACCTTTTATTAATATGAACGTCAAACGGGAGAATGATTTTCATGTGTATCGAAACTGGTTTTATTAGTGTAAATGTCAAACGGGAGAATGATTATTTATGCCGTATTGAAACTAGTTTTGACGAAAGTAAAAAGTTGGAATACCCTTGGTATCTCAATTCTATAGGGGTTGTTAACCATTGTTGCCATAAGGCCAGGTCTTAATGCAAGTTTTTACTGAGAAAGCTCACGAGGGATCGGACTTTACGGTGAATTCTTAGAATTTATATCACGAGGGATCGGTTATAATGATTTTAAGCTGCAATGATATGAAACTTGATGATTAAATATGCATGTCTTGAGTTCCTCATTGTTATTCTAGATTAGGGATCCAATTTCCAACATAATTTGTTTATCTGTGTTTATCTCAAGTATCTTACCTATTCTAGATTGCAACTCAACTTTTTAGATAGATTTTATTTTCTTTTTATCTCATGAATCACTCAACCATGCTATCTTGTGAATATTGTATAAACTGTATATAAATCATTCTTTTGTTTATAATTTCCTTCACATTTACCATAGTAAGTAGAAAATTACTGTTGTTATTGGACTTTCAATCCCAGTGGAACGATATCTAAATTTCGAAAACTACAAACGATTGGTGCGCTTGCCAATTGACAAAACCCGTTTACACCGAGGGTTAACTAGTTTTCTGGCGCCGTCGCCGGGGATTGAATTGTTTTAGTAAAATAGTAAAATTTTAATTACCGTGGTAAATATTTTTTTTTACCTTAGATAATTTTTTTTTATTGCTTATCATTATTACACTAACTTTCTTTGTCTAGTTTGTGTATGCAAACTCGATCTACCGCAGGTAAAATTTATTTTGATCCTGAGATAGAAAAGTTTGTAAAGAAAATCAAGTTTTTGAAATCTAAAACACAAACTAATTCTTCTTCTACTTCAAAAATTTTTGAAAATTCAAATATGGCTGCTGAAAGGAGAACATTGGGACAGTTTGCTGCTATAAATGGTCCACCCCGAGTTTCGGGAATGTTTCAAGGACCAGTTTTACCAGTGGAAATTAAACCTGCCACTTTAAATATTATTCAAAACAACCAATTTGCTGGTTTAAATCATGAAGAACCATATGAACATTTAACTGTTTTTTATGAATTATGCAGCACAATTGGTTTTGAACCCAATCAAGAAGAGTCTGTTTACATGAGACTCTTTCCTTTTTCATTGATTGGGAAAGCAAAAGAATGGTTTAAATCTTGTCCACCGGGTAGTTTTGCAAATTGGTCCGATGTTGAAAGAAAATTTTTGGAAAGATTTTATTCTCCTTCAAAATATTTTGAAGCAATGACAGCCATACACTCTTTTTCTCAAAATAATGATGAATCATTAGGAGAGACATGGGAACGATTCAAGGCACTCTTGAGAAAATGCCCAAACCACAACCTGAATGATGCCGAGAAGGTAAGAATTGTTTACCATGGTTTATTGCCTCAGTTCAAGATGATGTTAGATGCTTGTGCAGGTGGTTCTTTAATGAACAAGACTGTGGAGGAAGCCATAGAAATATTGGAATCAATGGCTATTAGTGACCATCAAGCTAAACCAGAAAGAGGTAATAAACAAGGTATCGTTGAACAAGGAGTAAATGATACAGTGTTAACTCAGCAAAAATTGTTGATGCAACAAATTGAGACCATGAGTAAACAACTTGGAAAATTGCAAGTTACCCATATACCACCACAACTCCCTGCTCAATTAAAACAATGTGAGTATTGTATGGGCGAACAACCATGTGGTTAGTGTGGAAATGAGCAAGAACAAGTTAATTCCTTGATTCATCAGAGATTACCTATAGGTAATTCCCTAAATCCTCTTGTAAATTCTTTTTCTAACAATTACTTACAGGAAAGGTAAAACTATAGCTGGAAACAAAATGTTAGACCCTTCAACAATCAAGGAGATTACAATGCTAGGTTGACAAAGGCTGAAGAAAGTATTCAACAATTGATGCAATACATGGAGACAATCAATGTCGCACGTAAAGCATCAGATCAACAGTTAAGCCAGCTAGTAAAAGAAGTAGCCGATATCAAAGAATTCAAAGCGAAAGAACAATGTAAGGCTATTTTTACAAGAAGTGGTAAGGCCGTAGGTATGAATCAAGAAAAAGAAAAAGAAGAAGAGAATGAAAAAGAAAAAGAGAAAGAAAAGGAAGAAGAAAAAGAGAGTGAAGAAAAGAAAGAAAAAAATGAAAAAAATTAAAAAAATCAGTATCTTGGACAGACACCCCCTGTCCAAGATTTACCATATCCTCATCCACCATCAAGAAAAGATAAAGAGAAGGAATACAAAAGATTCCTTGAAATCTTTAAGCAGTTACACATAAACATTCCTTTTTCTGAGGCATTAGAACAAATGCCTACATATGCTAAATTTATGAAAGAACTGCTTACAAAGAAAAGGAAGTTTGATGAAGAGATTGTAGAACTTGAAGCAAGCTGCAGCGCTATTCTACAATACAAGATGCCAGAAAAATCCAAAGATCCTGGTAAATTTACTATTCCTGTCTCTATTGGGGGAGTAAATATCGGTAAGGCTTTATTAGATTTAGGGGCTAGCATCAATCTAATGCCCCTAAGTATGATGAAGCGTATTGGTGATCTTGATCCACAGCAGACAAGGATGACTCTGCAGTTAGCTGATAAATCCATCAAGAGACCTTATGGGATTGTAGAAGATGTGCTTGTAAAGGTTGACAAATTCTACTTCCCTGTGGATTTTGTGATCCTAGACATGGAAGAAGATACTGATGTTCCTCTAATTCTTGGAAGACCATTCATGAAAACTGCTAGAGTACTGATTGATGTGGACAATGGAAAGTTAGCAGTAAGAGTGCATGATGAGGAAGTAAATTTTGATGTCTTCAAGGCAATGAAACATCCCAACCCAAAGCAAGATTGTTTCAAAGTGGACATCCTTGATGAAACTTATCTCTCCTTATCAAAAGGTATGATTATTTCTGACCCATTAAATAAGTTATTGACTAATTCAGTTGAATTTTTGGATGGAGAAGAGGAAAAACAGATTGAAAGATATCTTGAAGAATTTGATCACGGGAAAGAAATTTCCTTTGAATCAAGAAAGATTGAAGAAATTCAAGAATCACCTGCTGAAGAAGTCCAGAAACCTGAATTAAAAGTGTTACCTTCCAATCTGAAATACATCTTTTTGAAAGAAGGTAAATTGAAACCAGTTATCATTAGTAATTTGTTGAATGAAACAGAGGAAGAAAAACTGGTGGAAGTATTAAAGAACAATCAAGAAGCAATTGGGTGGACACTTGAGGATTTGAAAGGTATAAGTCCATCATACTGCATGCACAAAATCTTGTTGGAAGATAATTTCAAGCCTATTGCTCAACCTCAAAGACGCCTCAATCCAACTTTGAAAGAGGTAACCAAAAAGGAGGTTCTGAAATTATTGAAAGCAGGTATTATCTATCCTATTTCTGATAGCACATGGGTAAGTCCTGTTCAAGTTGTTCCAAAAAAAGGTGGTATGACAGTAATTGTTAATGAAAAAAATGAACTAATTCCTACAAGAACTGTCACCAGTTGGAGAATGTGTATTGATTATAGAAAATTAAATCAAGCAACAAGAAAAGATCATTTTCCATTACCTTTTATGGATCAAATGCTTGAAAGACTATCTGGACAAGAATATTACTGCTTTCTTGATGGTTATTCTGGATATAATCAAATTGCTGTTGACCCTCTTGATCAGGAAAAAACTGCCTTTACATGTCCTTTTGGCATATTTGCTTACAGAAAAATGCCATTTGGATTATGTAATGCACCTGCTACTTTTCAAAGATGTATGTTTGCTATTTTTGCAGATTTAATTGAAAAGAGCATTGAAATTTTCATGGATGACTTCTCAGTTTTTGGAAATTCATTTGAAACATGTCTATCCAACCTCGACACCGTACTGAAGCGGTGTATTGAGACAAATTTAGTGCTTAATTGGGAGAAATGTCACTTCATGGTGAAAGAAGGAATTGTACTTGGTCATAAAATTTCTTCTAGAGGCATTGAAGTTGACCAGGCCAAAATAGAGGTAATTTCTAAACTCCCTCCTCCTGTGAATGTAAAAGGTATTAGAAGTTTTTTAGGACATGCTGGATTTTATAGAAGGTTTATTCAAGATTTTTAAAAAATTGCAAAACCCTTATCAAACCTTCTAAATAAAGATGTTGAATTCAAATTTGATGAAGTATGTCTTAAAGCTTTTAATTCCTTGAAAGAAAAATTGGTTACTGCTCCTGTAATTGTTGCTCCTAATTGGAATCTACCCTTTGAACTAATGTGTGATGCAAGTGATTATGCTGTTGGAGCAGTTTTAGGTCAAAGATACGAGAAAGTTTTTAAAGTCATACATTATGCTAGTAAAGTCTTGAATGAAAATCAAATAAATTATGCAACTACTGAAAAAGAATTACTAGCCATAGTGTATGCTTTAGAAAAATTTCGATCTTACTTGATTGGCTCAAAAATAATCATTTTTACTGATCATGCTGCAATCAAGTATCTTTTGACTAAACCTGATTCAAAACCTCGGTTAATCAGATGGATTTTGCTCCTTCAAGAATATGATCTTGAAATCAAAGATAAAAAGGGTAGTGAAAATATGGTAGCTGACCATCTTTCTAGATTAGTGAATAATGAGGTTACTGTTAAAGAAAAAGAAATTTTGGAAGAATTCCCAGATGAAAAACTTTTCAAAATAACACAACGGCCATGGTTTGCTGACATGGCCAATTTCAAAGCAGCAGGAGTTCTTCCAAATGATTTGACTTGGCAACAAAGAAAAAAAATTTTTAGAGATGCAAGATATTTTGTTTGGGATGACCCTCATTTATTCAAAATTGGAGCGGATAATTTGTTACGACGTTGTGTGCCTGACTGGGAAGTAAAAGATGTGTTGTGGCATTGTCATAAATCACCATACGGAGGACATTTTAATGATGAAAGAACATCTGCAAAAGTTCTCCAATCAAGTTTGTACTGGCCCTCTCTTTTTAAAGATGCTCACTTATTTGTTCAATCTTGTGATAACTGCCAAAGAACAGGTAATGTTGGAAAAAGGCAAGAAATGCCTCTCACAAATATACAAGAAGTTGAGGTATTTGATTGTTGGGGAATTGACTTCATGGGACCTTTTCCTAACTCATACTCAAATCAATACATTCTTTTGGCAGTAGATTATGTTTCAAAGTGGGTGGAAGCGATATCTACTCCTAATGCTGATACTAAAACTGTTGTGAATTTCTTGAAGAAAAATATTTTTTGTAGATTTGGGACACCAAGAACTTTAATCAGTGATGGTGGTTCACACTTTTGTAATAAAGTTCTTCAGAAAGTATTACAACATTATGGAGTAAAGCATAAGGTAGCCACAGCATATCATCCACAAACCAATGGGCAAGCAGAGATTTCAAATCGGGAAGTGAAAAGGATTCTGGAAAAAACTGTGTCATCTTCCAGAAAGGATTGGTCACAAAAACTTGATGATGCACTCTGGGCATACAGAACTGCATTTAAGACACCAATTGGCCTTTCTCCTTTTCAGATGGTTTATGGAAAATCATGTCACCTTCCAGTTGAAATGGAACATAAAGCATATTGGGCTTTAAAATTCCTCAATTTTGATCAAAATGCAGCAGCAGATAAAAGAAAGCTACAGCTTCTTGAGTTAGAAGAAATGAGGAACAATGCCTATGAATCATCCAGATGCTACAAAAGTAAGGTGAAAGCTTACCATGATAAAAAGTTAAAGAAAAGACACTTCACACCAGGTCAGCAAGTTTTATTGTTCAATTCAAGATTAAAATTGTTTCCTGGAAAATTGAAATCAAAATGGTCAGGCCCGTTTTTGATTAAAGAAGTCAAACCATATGGAGCAGTGGAAATTGAAGATCCAACTTCCAAAAGAAGTTGGATGGTAAATGGCCAAAGGTTGAAACTATATTTGGGTGGTGAAATTAACAAAATTACCACCAGTTATCTTTTAACTGACCCTTGAAATGCAGGAATGTCTGGCTGGAGACATTAAATCTAGCGCTCAATGGGAGGCAACCCATTTTTTTCTTATTTTTATTCGATATACACCAAAAAAAAAAATGAATCAAATTTTCGTTAGTAAGTTAGTTTATACACTTAGAGTTTTTACACAATAAAACCAATTTTGTAAAATCAATTATCAATTTCTTTATAACTTAGGAATTTTGATAAATTTAATTACAATAAGTTTATTAACCATCAAGCAAATTTCAATAACCCAGTGAGTTGAGAGATCTTTTTAAAACACTTGAGGGTTTAATCGGCATATTTTCAATTCGAATTGATTTTGCTTTAATCTCTGATGTGTGTTGTTGTACAGAGAATTCGGGAAAATGATCAAGGCACATTTATTGGTGAAACGAAACCTTGGGCCAAACAGCTTACCTTGGTAAAAAGTCTTTTATCCCTTGCAAGCCAATTTGAGCCTAAAATAAAATTCTTTGGTACCCTTAAAACCTAAATTTGTTTTTACCATTTCCTATACTTGATTGATTAAAAGAGCAGTTGAAATAAATGAAAAATATTTTGAGTGTTCTTACAAAAATGGGGAGTGAAAATGAGCAACTTGATTCTTTTCAAAAAAATAGAATATGGAAAAGAAAAGTCAAAAATAGTGAAAAGAATCAAGTTGGGGGTATTTATTTTTCATCAATAAAAATAAATGAGAGTTTGGATCAAGAGAAAAGCCTAAAAATTATGAAAATGCTCTTTTATGATTTCAGGTTTTTGAATTCCAAGAAAAACCATTGATTCTTGTAAACCAAGCCTCATTACAACCTGTAAAAAGACCTCGTGATTTCCGAATTAACTCTGTATAAATAACCATTGATTAGATGACAAACAAAGTTAAATTCGTTTGATTTTATGATTGATTGAGTGAAACAGGTTACCAATTGCATAGAGATAAACACTTGTGGGGTAAGCCTGAAATTCTGCTTGATTGTTAATAGAATATTGTAAATAATTTTATCATTAAACCTTTGTTATATTTGAATCAGTTTTTGATTATTACAAAATAGTTAAAATTGTGTAATTATTTTTTGTGGTAAATTTTCGGACTAACTTAAAAATTTGATTTCAAATTTTTATTTTTATTTTTCTCTCTTGCTCGAGGACGAGCAATGTCTCAAGTTGGGGGTATTTGTTAGTCCTCAAATTTTCAATAAAAGCTTAAATAAAAATTTCATAAAAATTATAAAAATAAGTTTAATTTGTTAGAAAATTAGGATTTAAATTCAATAAATGGATGTTGTTGGAAATAAATCTGCCCTTGATCAATTTTCTCTAGTTTTGCAGCGAAAAAGTTAAGAAATCAAGAGAAAATTACACTGGAGGAGCTGACGCGTAGCCTCACCCCACGCGTAGCATCAAGAGCTACTTTTGATGCTGACGCTACGCATCAAAGCCACGCGTAGCGTCAGTGCTGCGTGTTCTCCACTCCCACTTTGGCCAACCACTCCACTTGGACTCAATAATGGGCACCCCACTCAGCCCAAGGGCCACCCCAATCAGCATAAATGGCCAAAAACTCGTGGAAACATGTCCAAGTGGCCAGGCATGATCAAGATTAATTATTGAAAGTGGCCATTATCAAGTGTTTAATGGAGGCTGAGTCAGGAGTCTGACGCGTAGCGTCACAGGGACGCGTAGCGTCAGCACCCTTGCTCAGCCCTATAAATAGGGCCATCCAACACCATTCATAGCATCCCATTCCATACACTTCTCTTCTCTTCTCTCTTGTACTCGACTCTGAGTACTTTCTTTTGTGAGTTGTAGTTCTAGAATAGTTTTCTAGATACTTGAGTGTGTTTCGGTGTATTGTGATCGTTGTATCGTGAAGTTTCCATCGTCTTCTTCGTAATGTCAAACTCTGTAAGTGTTGTTTTTACTTTTACCATGTGTAACTAATTTGTTTATGTTGGAATTAGTGAACTAATCTATTGAGAATAATGTTGTGAATTCGACCTCTGCATGTTTATGATTCAATTCCATGTTAGTATTTCAACCTTTTATTAATATGAACGTCAAACGGGAGAATGATTTTCATGTGTATCGAAACTGGTTTTATTAGTGTAAATGTCAAACGGGAGAATGATTATTTATGCCGTATTGAAACTAGTTTTGACGAAAGTAAAAAGTTGGAATACCCTTGGTATCTCAATTCTATAGGGGTTGTTAACCATTGTTGCCATAAGGCCAGGTCTTAATGCAAGTTTTTACTGAGAAAGCTCACGAGGGATCGGACTTTACGGTGAATTCTTAGAATTTATATCACGAGGGATCGGTTATAATGATTTTAAGCTGCAATGATATGAAACTTGATGATTAAATATGCATGTCTTGAGTTCCTCATTGTTATTCTAGATTAGGGATCCAATTTCCAACATAATTTGTTTATCTGTGTTTATCTCAAGTATCTTACCTATTCTAGATTGCAACTCAACTTTTTAGATAGATTTTATTTTCTTTTTATCTCATGAATCACTCAACCATGCTATCTTGTGAATATTGTATAAACTGTATATAAATCATTCTTTTGTTTATAATTTCCTTCACATTTACCATAGTAAGTAGAAAATTACTGTTGTTATTGGACTTTCAATCCCAGTGGAACGATATCTAAATTTCGAAAACTACAAACGATTGGTGCGCTTGCCAATTGACAAAACCCGTTTACACCGAGGGTTAACAAGACACACTTTGGCAAATAAACTCCCGCTCGAGTAATTCCTCGACTTGTTTCTTCAATTTGGTCAACTCCATAGGAGACATCCGATAAGGGGCTCTAGAAACAGGCTCAGCACAAGGAATGAGATCAATAGAAAATTTCACCTCTCGTGGAGGAGGTAATCCAGGAATCTCTTCCGGAAACACATCGAGAAACTCCGAAACAATAGGGATCTCACCAGATTGGGAGGTACTATTCCCATCAATCAAACAGAACATCATAAGAAGCTGAGAGATACCTTGCACATCAAAGCCTTCAGCATTAGAAGTCTGGAAGATCACCGTCTTGTTATGACAATCCACCAAGACCTTGTTAGCAGACAACCAATCCATGCCTAGAATAATATCCAAGTCTTTCATAGGCAAACAAACAAGGGATACATTAAACTTTCTACCCTCAAGGTTCATCGCAATATTCTCACATCGGGTCACCGATCTCAAACAAGTACCGGTCGGTGTGGTTACCAATATAGAACCTCTCATCATACAAACAGGCACCCTCAAGCGCCTCACATTATCTTCAGAAATAAACGAGTGCGTAGCACCAGAATCAAAGATAACATTTACTGGGATACCAAGAACTTCACACTCACCACGGATAAGATCTTCAGCCTGAGCGGCTTCCTCACCAGTAACTACAAATACTCTACCAGCAGTTTGCACTTGATCACCACCATTGCGGTTACTGTTCCTCCTACCATGGCCATTACCTCAACCATTGCCGTTTCTTCCATCGTTATGACTTCCACCACAGCCACCATTATAACCATTACCGTTTCCACGGCCACGGTCTCCACGATTAGCATCATAATTCATGCGGTTAGGAGTGTCAACATTAGCACCTCTTATGTTCAATGGGCAATTGGGGCGAATATATCTGGGTTGGTTGCATTGATAGCAAACCACATCATCCCACGGACAATCGCGTGCCAAATGGTTAGCACCACATTTGTAGCAAGTTAGGCCTTGGACATTTCCATGGCCTTGGTTACCACCACCGTAACCACCTCTAGGAGCAGTACGTCGTCTAGTATTTGAGGATCCACCACAAAAGAACTTGTTCTTCTTGAAATGACCTTGCTTCTTGAAACTAGAAAATTGGCCTTTCAACTTAGGCTCATGCTTTCCATGACTCGAAGGAGCCACATCATCTTCTTCATAAATTCGACACTTATTCACAAGTGTCGGAAAACTCCTTAGCTCTTGATGTCGGATAGCCCGCTTGATCTCGGGCCTCAATCCATTTTTAAACTTTACACACTTCGATGCCTCGGTACCCTCTTGTTGATAGGGTGGATAAAATGCACACAACTCCTCAAACTTGGAGGCATACTCCTCCACCGTCATACCGCCTTGCTTGAGTTCCATAAACTCAAGCTCTTTCTTACTTCTGTAGCTATCCGGAAAATATTTCTTCAAGAACTCAACCTTAAAATTTTCCCAAACTAAGGGAATATCAGCAAATACCATGCGTCCCCTAGTAAGACGCCACCAAGCTTCGGCTTCATCGCGGATCATAAAGACAGCATATTCCACCTTTTACGCTTCAGAACACTCGAAGCTAGCGTAGATTCTTTCCAAATCATTCATCCAAGCATATGCATCTTCTGGCTTATATCCTCCATGAAATTCTAAAGGTTTCCTTTTGAGAAACAAGTCAAGACCTTGGGAGCCTTTTCCCACATTCAGCTGGCCTTGTCTTTCCAAGAGATCGGCAAAGTGGTTTAAGGCATTTGCCATAGCAGCAGCCGCACGATTTGGTCTACCAGCCATATCTTATGCCTATATGTTAAAACATGGCTCACACGTGAGTGTACTAGACCAAACATCTAATTTTTCAACTTATAAATTCAAAGTTCTAGCACTTATAAACTTATCATGCATCACATCACATAATCACATCACTTCTCAATACATAATCACAACATATTTATCATTAGAGGTAAATAGCGTAAGGACTCTTGGTCAGACTCAACAAGAAGTACATTAATTTCAAGTCTATGGCAAACAGCCACAATCCAATCAAATAATCTATAAATCAATCAATTAAAGCTCATACAATTTTAATCATAAACAACAATTACATTAACAACGTTGATCATGATCGTATCAAGAGCAACCAATGCTCTGATACCAGGCTGAGACGCCCCAAAAATACAGGGAAATTTTTCACGATTTAAAGTCATTATTCGATAAAAAAATTAAGTGGTGAAGCTTTTAGTTCAACGCCTAGATCTATGATAAACCACTCCCATATATGAAGATGTGAGAGGGCAAATTAAAGAATGATTTTAGAATAATTTTCCAATTAAAATCAGCGGAAGAATTAATTAATTTAATTGTTGCATGATTGAATTTTAAGAGAAGAGATTTCATGAGGTTCCATGACCCATACTATGTTCAAGAACACCTTTAAGATGATGCATGATAAGGATTTAATGCATAAGAAATGAAAATTTATTTAAAATAAAACAAGGGGGACATCAGGTGGCTACTCGCTCAAGCGAGAGCCACACTCACTTGAGCGAGCACACACAGTGACGGTTGAGCGAGCATAAGGAAGGCTGAGCGAGAAAAATTTTAAGCATCAGGGGCTCCTCTCGCTTGAGCGAGCCCCATCTCGCTTGAGCGAGAAACAAAAGCCCAACCTGAGGGAGCCAGCGAGGCACTTAAGCGAGAGAAGAGATTTGGCACTGGAGCCAATCTCGCTTGAGCGAATTCCGTCTCGCTTGAGCGAGATTACTCCAGCAACCACAGCAGCTCACTGCCCAATTTTTGCTTGGGCGGGGCATGACCCGCCTGGGCGAAAATTGTCCAGTGACGATCCCCCCTTCTCTTCGCTTGAGCGACCACTAGATTAGGACCATTTCGCCTGAGCGAAAATGGTCCAATGACCAAACACTGATTCCAGTTCAATCTCGCTTGAGTGAGAAGGCCATTCGCCTGAGCGAATTTCGGCCAGTGACCATACCACCATTCCACAAAGGTCTCGCTCGAGCGAGATTGCCACTCGCTTGAGCGAATTCTACAGGACTTGTGCAGAAACGTGGAATCATCACAACTTAGCATATGGAATATCATTTCCTACCATTTCACCCTTTCTTTATGCATTATTTTACTTCATTATACATCTACAAATCCTACAAACTTCATAAGGAACCATAATTTAAGAATTACTTGTATTCATTCATTGAATTAAACCTCAACAACATCATCGTCCAACTATCTATACCTTTAAATTCAATTATCATTCATTCAATGCATAGGATCTAAAATCATTCCAACATAAACTTCATTAAATGCTACAAAATTGTAAAATGCATCATTCATTCATAAAATTAAACATCGACAAGCATTGTCATTCATCTAACTACATCATTTGGGTCATTAATGAAAATTGGCCACAACACAAAGGTCCAATTTTCCTACATGACCCTTAAAATAACCAAATATCATCTAGATGACCAAATGAGCATTCATTACATCATATGCTATACAAAATTTAAATTTAGCCGGCCAAGGCACTTCCTATACCACTATTTACCTCCTCAACCAAAATGCGTTTCAAAATGTTTACTCTTCCCATGAGTGCCTTGCATCAAAAATCTAAAAATGGACAACATGGGAGAGTGAGTCACACATTCCAAAAGAATGAATATGAATACCATGTGATTATGTACATATGCATTAAAACATGTATACTTTGCACATATATATCATTCACCACACTCTTTATCATTCCAACATCTTCTTACATACATCACAAGAAACATTACAACTTTGACAAAGTATACAACATATACATAATCAAATTTCACCATGATTTGGATATCACACACAACAATTATTTGGAATTCATATCTTTTATGTTGTCTTAGTATGTCATTACATCCTCGTCACATTCATCATCATATCTCGTCACCTTTGGCATACTTCCTTGCTATATGCAAATGCTCTTAAGCTAATGCATATGCACAATGGAATATTTCAACAATTGCATATCTGACTGTAGGAATATAAACACCAAATATGGGATTCAAGTATGATCATCTAACCATACCCTTACTACAGTAGTAAAATGTGTACACTTATCCTTAAAATTGCATGCATACATCAATTATTTTACTGGTACCAAACCGCATCGCCCATCTTGCAACACCTGGTCATTTTCACCATGACCGCGGTACACAACATATCAACATATGGTGTTACGGGCTGGCCAGATATCAAATCATGGTGGCTGTGATCCCAAGGACCACCGAGGTCACCTGCTCATCAAGAGCCACCCCCCACAAGGGTCGGCCATATGTAGCTCCCCAAAGCAATACATAGGCGGCTTCGTGACTTCACACCGAGTCACAGGGGAATTAAAACTTGCTCGTGCACCGAGCCACCCTCCCACTGGGTCGGCCGAGGGAACTCCCCTAATGTTCCAACAACGGTGGCTATGCAGTATGCCATGGATGCAAATGCAGATCATATGCATTTTTTACTCTATGCATCTTATACATGTCACTCATCATACATCGTCATCATTACCAACATCACCACAAGGCTTCTAGTGGATTCATTATTGTTGGTTATTCTCATTAGTTTAAGTCTTTGTGTAGCATTCTCAATAGTTCTCATTCATATTTCTCAACTTTATCATCAATACAAAGACTCCAATCATTCTCTATCAGGCATCACCAACATTCATATTACATTCATGGTAGATACAAGCATAACATCATAACATTGATCATTCTATACCTCTATATAACACACCATAAATATCCTAAATGCACCAAAGCATGTTGCCAAACGTATTACCCACACCATATACCATGTTACAATTTCTCATATCATCTCAAGCAAGGCTAACATGCATACCAATACATATGGCAATCAAATAACATTCAAATTCATGCATTTAGAACATAAGACTCCTCTCCTACCTCAAGAGAAGAATTCCGACTGATAAGACGCACCCGCCTCGTCGTTCGGAATGGATCCTACATTAACACGCATATAGAATCCCAATCAATCAACTACTCAAGACATTATTTTAATTCTATTTAATCATATTCATATCTATAATTTCACAACATATGTTAGGCATGTTATAGACATCATTTTTATTATTTGTTAGGCTTCGGGACTTCCTTCCCATTAAGCTACATTCATTATGTTCAATGGACTACCAACAACAATAGTCAAACACCTACAAAATACCACACCATCCAACACTCATACATCCAATGGCTTATATTTGCTCTTAATTGCACTATCCAACCAACATTCATAACTTTCCCCAATTCTTAAAAGGTAGGGTTTCTCCAAAACCCAACAACTCTCATCAATGCCTCATCCTTCTTCATCTCTTACCATCATAAATACATCCACTACACTTATCCCTTATTAAAACCTTACATTTATGGTAACCCACTCTAGGGCATAAGCATTAAATGCTCCTAATAAATACCCATGTACATGCATTACTCCCCCAACTCACATCAACACTTATATATAGGAAAAACCCAAACAAAATGATGAGTATACATACCTCACACCCAAAAATGAAATGGGTTTAAGAAAGAGGGAGAGGTAGCATGAAAATGAAGGAGAAGAAGAAGAAAACTTCAACTTTAATGGTCTCCTTCCAAGCTCCTTAAGAACGAAAATGGAGGAAGAGATGATCACCTCTTAGCTAGGGTTTTAGAAAAAGAGGAAATGAAGAGGAAGTAGAGAAGAAGAAGAAGAAGAAAAGCCAACAGGTTTTTGCAAAGGAGAAAAAAGCCAACGAGAGTTTAAGAGGAGAAATTGGGTTTTTGCTTTATTTTTAATTTCATTCATTAAAATTTCATCGTTTTATGTCCAACAGGCTCTTTATTTGGGCTCAATACTTTATCTAAAAATTATTTTGAATATATTTTTGGACTCCCAATATTATACTCAACAGCCCTAACCAATATCATCTCAATCAGAGATACTTGGTCTAACACTCATATTTCAACCGGGCTCATTTTCAGCTTAACTGGTCTCCATAAATCACCAACAATCCCCAAAAATCTTAATTTAATTATTTCCAATATTTTGGGACACTAAGTAATTCACATTCGATTATTCAATATTAATTTCCTTGATTAATCCTCTGTTTTAAAATTTGGGATGTTACATCATACAACAACAATCAATTGCTTATATCATTCCCATCAAAAGGGCTCTAAACATTCATCATCATCTCATATATATGCAATTCCCAAACATTCTACAATTTACCAAGCCTTTGATTCATCATACTATCAATCATTCCATCATTCACAATAGTCATGGCAAGGCAAGCATGAGTATATTCATATACATTAACCATCAATCATTCACTCATGCAATTGAAATGTAAACTCCTCTCCTACCTCGAGAGAAGAACCACAACTTGAATGCTCCGATCATTCCGCACCATAATCCAGAACACAATCTACATATTATACATATATGCATTTATTCAATTATGAGTCATCACAAGGCTTCACCATAATTTTAAACAATCACAAACATCTCTTAAGGCTTGGTAACAAGTTCTAAACTTGTCAAAACACCAATATATAACGTTGTGTTAGGTTTCAGGAATTCCTTTCCCAAAACCAAGATTTTCTAAATCTCAAAAGGGTTAATCTTACCCAAAAACAACAACAATATCACTATCCCCAATAATCCATCAAGTATCACATGGATCATCAAATTTCATCATAAGCCACCTTGGCTTCATTTAGACCATCAATCAACAATTTCAAGTGGCACACATCATGGCCTAAAACCTCATCAAAACACCATCTTATTTCATTAATCCATCATTCATAGTCATCCACCATTATCATTATCCTCTATTATCATAACCAACAACATCTAAGCACAAACATCATATAACCATCCTCAAACTTAATTCCTCTACATCTCAAGATTAGAACCTCATCAAAATCTAATAACCTCAATAATCAACACCAATGATTACCAAACATCATCTCAACACATAAAAATCATTCTCATGACAACCAAATCCTCAATTCCTTAAGTTTTACTAAAGGCCCACAAATCATCAATTCTTTAGGGTTTTTCATAAATTTTCATCAACAATATGAACTTAGTTTAAATTTTCATCAACATCTATAATTAACTCCAATACTTCTAAAATTTCATTTTCCTTATATAAATCATTCTAAAGCATCCAAAATCATCAATTTGGTCCAAACCCCCAAATTTCCAATACTTAGGGTTTTCTCTAAAATTTTCCAACAACAATCACCATCCACCATTTTCCATGATTCATCATAAACACAATAACCCACATCCATATTTAGTATAAAACCATAATCAAGAACCATATCTCAAGCCATTCAAGCCTAGGGTTCATCATTTTCTTCATCACTCATACAACCCAACATTAATATTTCAAGCATAAGCATCATAAAAACCAACAATGAAACAAAATGGGTTCAAAATCTTACCTTTTTTCCAAGCCATGACCCATAAACAAAAATGAGGAGAGGAAGAGAAAGGTGAGTCAAGCTTTGCCCCAAAGTGCCATCCATGCTTCATGAATCCAAGCTTTGATTTTAAGTTTTTGCAAGAAAATGGAGGTGGAAGGGTGGGTTTCCATTTTGTGCCATGGAAGGGAAAGGAAGAAGAAAAAATGGAGAATGGTAGGAGAAGAAGAAAAGCCAACGAAAAAGAGAAAGAAAGGAGAGAGAAATTGTAACTTTTGGTCATTAACCATTGGTTAATAGAGTGCATCATCATACCTTTTTCCATTGGTCACTATTTCCTTTATCCATTGTGTAAAAGAGAGTAGAAAAAGGCACACGGTCAAAATTAAAGGAGAAATGGGATTTTTGGTTTTCTTCCAATTGGCTCGTATATTCCCCGTTTAATAATATACGCCGTGTTTAATTAATTATTTCCTTAACACCAAAAATTATTTTAACTATATCACCATAACCACAATAATTTTCTAAGTATTCTAGACCCATCAAATATCCAATTTGACCAAGTGGGTCCTACATCATCTATTAAATCATCCGATTCCGATAATTCTTAATTTACCGATAATTCACCTCTAATGTCAAATTAATTTTCCCATAATTATTAGACCATAAATAATTAATTATCATTATTCAATAAATTTATTTTCTTTAAAATTTGGGATGTTACAACGAGCACACTCGTTGGATCCCCGAGGACCACTGGACGGGATGGTCTAGAAGTAAGGGGTGTCTTGTTCCAGCAGTGAGTGTGCGGAACAAGGCAACCATGGCCGCAGCCTCCATCCACACTGGGGTAGCATTTCAACCTTCAAGCATAAAAAGAGATTTGTAAGTATATTGATTTCAAATAATATTTTTATGAATAACCGAACATGTTTTCTAATAATAATTTCAATACATTGTGAACTACAGAAGCTGAGGGAGCACTGTGAGCCTTCCCTGTTTAAGGTCATGCAAATGCCCAAGAAGAACAAAGTCGGTGCATGGGTTAACCAAAAATGACAGATCTGGCGGTATTTTATTTTAACTTACACATGTTTATAATTTACAAATTAGCTTACTAACCCTATCACTATTTTACATTTACAGGAGACATACCAGGCCATGAGGGCCGAGAAGGAGGCAGAGTTGGTGGCTTCCACTCCTGAGGGAGAGGTACCTCCCACCCTATCTTGTTCCGATGACAAGGCCATCTACATGGAGATTGTTGACAGCGTGAACAAGAAAGGGAGGGTGTTCAGGTTGGGCAGCATGGGCACGCAAATCGCGAAGTAAGGGAAGACCTCTTCCTCCTCTAGCCTTCCGGCGAATGTTGTTCAGGTCATTCAAAACCTGATCAACGAGCTACAGGAGGAGCGATGCTAGAGGCAGCTTTTGGAGGAGCGGGATGAGACGGGCCAACGACGGGCCGAGGAGGACCGAAGACTGGTTGAGGAGCAGCACGCCGAGACTCCTTGATAGCTTACTGTGCAGCAGGAGCTACTGATGCGGTTGATGGCGAGGCTCCTTCTCCCTACTTCTGAGCCACCACCACCACCACCACAGGATCCCCATCCATCATGATTTTACTCTTTTAGCATTTGTTTATATGTTATATACATTGATTTATACTATATATGTATATCTTATTTTAGTCTTTGTTAATGTCATATCTTTTTTTTATTTTATGTCATTCAATATTCACTCGCTCAATGAAGAATCACAATATTCTTAATTGATTCAATTAACAAATAATAAACCCTAAAAATTAAATTTAATTAAAAAAGTAATAAACAAAAAGTAAATTTTTTAGAAAATAAAACCATATGATAGCGACGGAACTACCATGGTCACTAAGTACTAGTAATAGCGACGGCCTGTGGGGGTCACTAGTCAGCCATCAATAGCGACAGCCAGAAGTGGTCGCTACTATGTCAGTCATAGTGACAGAGTGCTATGGTCGCTAGTAATAGCGACAGGGTTGTTTGTCGCTAGTTAGCCAGTAATAGCGACGGGGTTTTGTGGCCGCTAGTAAGCCAGTCATAGCGACGGGGTTTGGTGGTCGCTAGTAAGCCAGTCATAGCGACAAGGTTTAAGGGTTCCTAGTTAGCCAGTAATAGTGACGGGATGCGTCACCATTATAGGGACCCGTTTAGCGACGGCGTGATGCCATTAAAAAGTTTGCAATGGTGTCTGGTGCCATCGTTGTAGTGTCAACGGCGATGTAGATAGCGACGAAGTCTTGTCTGTCATAAGTTCTGTCGCTAATAGTTTTAGCGATGGAAAAATCACGATTTAGCGACGGGTTTTGGTGGTCACTAATAGGTATCTTTTTGGTTGTGAAGATGGACAAGTTGTTCTAGTGTAGGTGTTCCACCTAGAAAGATTTCCTAATCCAGAAAAGTCACTGATCGCCATATCAGAGCTACATATAATTTGAACACCTCTTTCTTGGAAGCATTAAATGTGTCTGCACCTTCATGCCATAACTCCTTTAACTCTTTGATTAAAGGCTACAAGTAAACATCTATATCATTTCTTGGCATTTTTTTCCTGGAATAATTATTGAAAGGATGAAAAATGATGGCTTCATACACACCCATGGTGGGGTGTTATATGGAATGAGAATGACTGGCCATATGCTGTAACTTGCACTCAAACTTCTGTAGGGATTGAAACCATCAGTGGCCAATGTAAGACGCACATTTCATAGATTTGATGCAAACAAGGGATTCAATGAATTAAACATTTTCCATGCTTTTGAATCTCTCAGATGCCTCATCATGTCATCGTTGCTTTGATTCATACTTTGCCATTTCATATCCTCTACAGTCTTTGAAGACATGAACAATCTTTGTAAATGTGATTTCAATGGAAAATAATAAAGAATTTTTGCAGGCACCTTCTTCTTAGTACTCATCATTAGATGTCCCTGTCTCACCATCTTTCAAACTTTTTTTCCATCTGGAGCAATTGCATACTTTACATTCTACCGATTTTCATCTTCTGCACCTCAATACAACATGCAATGATTGGGACACACATGTATCTTTTAGTAATCCAAGCCAAGCTTCGTTATGGTCTTTTTCATCTCATAAAAAAAGCTTAGAATCTTTGCATGTTGAAATGCATCTTGCAACATTTCCAATATCATTGTCATAGCCTTATCAGTGATCCCACATAAGTATTGGATATGGTATAACTTCACCAAGAAAGAGAGTTTTAAAAAATTAGTACACCCTTCGTACAACGGTTGTTCTCTATCTTTGGCTAATTGTTCAAACACTTTCGCATCATTCTCATTTAGAGTTACACTGGGCATCATATGTTCACCTTGGCCAGTGTCAGCATTTGGTTTGGTGGGTACCTCATCATTTACATGGTGACCATCAACTCCGAAAGTTTCATTGATCATGTTACGAATTTGATCTCCTTCATCCACGGTATTCGATTCTGAATTCAAAATTGATTCACTCCTATTAGCAACATTACTAGGCCCCCTTATTCCAGACTCCCCGTGGTAGTACCAAAAGGTGTATCCTTTCGGGAATAGCTTACATATTAGGTGGTCGTAGGCCTCATCTCTAGTCCTCCATCTTTTAAAACCACACACAGAGCGTGGGCATAATACTTTTGCGTCAACGAATTTATGCTCAAAAGTAAAATCAATAAATCCTCTAACTCCCTGTTCATAAATAGGTAAATTTTGTGGCATCTTGATCCATGATTTATCCATTTCCTTATAAATGTCTTTCTAAGCAAAACAAGAAAAAGATAAGGTTACTATATAAACCATAGAATAACGATACCCATATTTTCATCACTACTAGTAATAAATAAATTTATATATGTATTTTCAAGTGATAAATATAATCCTAAATTAATAAATTTATATGTACCTAGATCTTATATAAATAAACACTTAATTGATAAACCTTAATTGTAATATTATAGGAAATATCTTATAATGAGTATCAACTTCCAAAGAAGATAAGACATTTACTTGTTACATAGATGATATACTTTGACTTTTTTTACCCGTTTCACCAGGACTTAAGAGGAAGACATGCATTTAGGAAAAAGACACGTATTCTTTGAAGAAAACTAATTAAAATTGCAATAATAAGTGAATATTTATAAATAACACGCTTAGATAATATTTAATATAAAAATATAATAATTAATATAAAATAAGTGTGAAAAAAGTTATTTTTAAATACCAAAACCAAAAAAATCAAATTAAGGTATATAGAACAAGAATATATTTAAAGATGTTACTAGTTATTAGTTATTAATTATTCTTTCAAGGCATAGTATAAGGGAACAAGCAAATGTTGATAATTAGAAAAACGTGTATTTTGCATGCCCATGTGCTCTGCCAAATTTTTAATCATAAAAAAGATATATAACGAATTAGAATATGTAATAGTTTGCAGTTATAGGTAGATCTACATAGTATCTACATATAGGAATCAATTGGTATGCACATAAACATAACAAAAACCATATAAATATGTAAATATATAAGAAAATGAAATTACAGACTTCTAAAACCCAATCTCAGATCCACTTCAAAATCAGTGGGCTTGAGAGCTATAAATGTTGTACTCTCCCGATATTTAAGTTTTTCTTAAAAAAATCTATTAAACTTTTATAGTTTGGCAACTTCTTTAAACAATCTGCAAGATACAAAAAGATTTTACAGATAACACGACACCTTTTTATAAGCAAGGAAAACAGTTATTTACGTAAACAAATCACAATATAAATGAAACAAAAATGTTCTCTATTAATTAAAAAAGTACCTGGTGAACAAGAGATAAAGAACGATTAGGCTGACCCAAATAGAAGCACAGGACTTGTCCTCTCTTTAGAAAAACAAGATCTCTTGGGAACTGTTTTAGAAGCTTCAAAACAAAAAACAAGTTGTGTTAATCAACAGAAATTGAGTACCATATGGATGACTCCTATATCATGGTGCAGGCAACTACAATTGGTAAAATGTTTAGGTAGGTTTTATGTTAATTATTAGAATAGAATTAATTAAGACATGTATAGATACTGAACTGGGTGCAGCTATAGCTTCCAACAACGCCGTGTGTACCTATTTAAGTGTCACAAGGGCTACATTTCCAGCAAATACCAACACCAACATTTGCATTCATTTAACATTGAATGTGTGTCATTGTACCAACACCATCACTCTCTTCTTTTCAAGTTATAGGGCTCTTGAAATTGCTACGTTTTCATTGGCAAATGGATCCAAGATTTTGTAAAGAGAATGAGATTAGCTTTTCCACCTTCGTTACACTGACTATGAAACTTTTGTCCTCGAGTGATGTTTTTATAACAATCAAGTTGTTCAAATTTTTAGTTTGATTTTTCTATTAATTTGTTATTAATAATGATTTTTCTCTTATAATATCACAGTAAATAATCTTAAATCTTATGATAATAAATCTATAGATGTGCGTGTACAGAATAATTTCTTAATTTATACATTGTTTCAGTTGATTTTGACAACAAAAACTTTTATAACTTGTATTAAGTTAAAAGTTTGTTATATCCATTTTCATGTATTGGATAAAAAATTGAAAGATGGAATTTTTTCTAGTGGAGACTGTGTTCATGTGATTTTTAAAGTAAATTCAACGTAATTTTTGATTTTCAATAAAATCATTGATATATATTTGATAGAATAAGATTTTGTTTTATGATTAAATGAGTTTAGTACTTCATTTTTTATAGAAAAAACTAAGAAAAATATTGAATACTACATTTTCACTTAATATATCTTTTAGGTGTAAAATTATTTTAGTTTTATACTTTTATGATTGACTTAGAAAAACTCCATTTTAACAAATTCTCAGCGACAAACAAAAATTGAAAAAACTAATCTCCCAAATTAGAAGTTCTAATTTAGAACTATAAAACAGCATAAGGCACTGTCAGATTGCTAGTATTGTTGTTTATTTCTGTTTTGGCTTCCTACTACCTGCAGCCATCACATTCACCAACCTCCTGCCACTCTTTTCTTCACTAGACATTATTGTTCTTTTCAAATTTGTCTAATGATATTTCTTTTGGTTGAACTTTTAACTGTTAATATCAATTTCATTTTTAATTTCCACCCTCATCTATTATGTATGCATCTTTGACCAATCTGTAAGCAATAAAGCTGTTTCCTAGTGTTCTACGAAATATATCCATGTAAAATAAATGTATCTAAAGCTAAGTCTTACAAATGAAACAAAATTAAAATATGTATAACGTTACAGTTAATTAATAAACATGGGAAAGTCAAAAGTAGGAGAAAGTGAGGGTGTGCAGTTTATTCCAACTCACACATGTCTTTAGAAAATTCTAAAGTAACTGACTGAACTTGAGCAGTGGTTATTAATTATATTGGAGAAAGAAGAGGAGTTTTTATTAGCATTAGATTCTAAAATTTTCCTTCACAGATGAGAGATTTTACTAACCCCACAACATAACAACACAACACAAGACAATTTATCTAAAGTTATTCAAAGACAAGACCAATGACTAGTCCTTAGTTTTCACAAGTTCTGCTTCTTGGAGGAAAGGATTAGTAATTTTAAATTCGAACCATATGAATATATTTTTATTAAATTTTACTAAAGAAAGTACGTACATGTATAAAGATTAAAAGTAAAATATATTTATAACATTATTATATTAATTAAGTTTAATGCTAAAAATATTAAATTATTAACAGCTACAAAGAAAGAAACACAAACTTACAAGTAAAGAGTTAGCTTTGATTAGAGAAGAAGGAAAGAAAAGTGGATTCAACAGTTCAAACTCTCAATGCAAAGATCTTGAGAGCAAAATCTAAAGTGGAAGCTGAGTCAGTTGCTGAGGAAAAGGCAAGAACCATAGTCATTAGTCTATTTCATACCCTTGATAAGCTCAAGACAAAAACAGAAGTAACATAAAAAGAAAATGAGCAAATAAAATGTTTTCTATTATGTTTTTTATATTGTTTACTTTATTATCCTTGAAATTATGTTCATAATAATTATCTTAAAGGGGAAAATTTAAATAGAAAATTAGTTTAACCTGAAATTATAAAATATAACTCTTAATTTAGGTCGAATGAAAATTACTAAATTGACTATTTTACAAAGGCATACGGAGTACTATATATTGTGTCTAAAAATTAAAAAGTTAAATTATTGTATGAAAATTACTAAATTGATTATTTTACATGCCACCTAGCTTGATATTCTGGACCTACGGGCAGGATCTGTAAGTATTATAAAGATACTTACAATCACTTATCAATAAAATTTTCTCACCAATAAAATTTGAACATGTGATGTTATGATTATAAATTTAATCTTTAATCAACTGAATCAATATTGGTTAAAAAAATTATCCACAATTTTGATAATTGAGACAAAATTAGTTTTATTTGTGTGATTTTGAAGCTATGATATTGTTGCCTGATTCCATATAACTAATGAATTATCAACACGGTTGTATCTTTTTTAACTAATACTTTTTGTCATGTAAATATTATTGTAGGTGTTTATCTTCAAAAAAAAACATGTTAAATAAAGAATAATCCTTATCCATATTATGATTTCTACAGCTGCCAATCTTTTGTTTCTAGAATCTCCTGTTGGAGTGGGATTCTCCTACACTAACACCACAAGTGATATACCCTATCTTGGTGACTCCATTACAGGTAATGCTGCTATCATTTAAGTATCTGTATTCCTTTTTAGTACTTTTTGTTAATAGTGTGATTTATTGACGAGTCCTGATTTTTTCATGACCAGGTAAGGATTCACATAACTTTATTGTCAAGTGGTCCAGAGATTTCCACCGTTCAGATCACACGAGTTTTACATTGCAGGTGAAAGCTATGCAGGTAATGTATATTATAAAACACCATTCAACTTTTATGAAATATATATATGATCTGGGCTTTTCTTCAATTAAAAATAAATTTGGTTGATTTTGACATTTCAGGGCACTATGTTCCTCAACTTTCTGAGCTCATTTTTGATAATAATCACAATCCTGTCCAGAAAGACTACATTAAATTCAAAGGGTTCATGGTAAATCTTTCTCTCATTAAGCTCCATAATCACTTCAGACTGTTTAGTAAAACGGATTTGCAGAGGAAGAGAAGCTATAAACTCTCTCTAATAGTTTTTCAAAAGTTTCATTTCCCTTTTTTTTGTTTACCAAGCAGTTCTATTAGCTATTGAAGAAGAAACAATATGAAAGTCTGAGTACCCTAAATGACATTTCTTGTGCAGATTGGAAATGCACTGATGGATGATGAAACGAATCAAAAGGGTATGATAGAGTATTGCGCGGGATCATGCTGTGATATCGGATCGACTATACCATAACATCACAACCATATGCAATTTTAGCATTGACAATTTCACCAGTATTGATCCCTTACAAGGAACTACAATAACAAAATACCAACTCAAAAGGAAAGGTAAATAACGCATTTAAATTTCTTTCTTAATAAGAAAACAAGTAATTCCAATACTTGATTCATTTCAATGACGAATCTATAATTTTCTATTCACTTTAAACTTAATCCAAAAGACAGTGAAAAGCATCATGGACAAGACACAAACAATTGATAATCAGAAGATCACAAGAAATAGCAGCACACCCAGTCACAACTTCCACTAGAAGTTTCAAGGCTTTCACTTGCATATCATTATCTAGATACTATAGAAGAAATCCTATGCAGCAAGCCAAGTGTATGTACCATAAACAATCTAATTTAATTTTCTTATAATAACATCCAAAACATAAATCAAAATCACTATTTCTACATGGAATAAAAACCATCTCTAATATGAGCAATCTTGGATTCTCGGTAAAATTTTATGAACAAGATTCAAAAAGGGGGCATAAATAGAGGATTAGAAACTCGTGTATTAGAAATTCTTAACAAATCCCAAAACAGAGGATCAATTGCTTGAGGGCATAAAGTATAGTATCGAGGGATGAAGTGGCAAGTGAACAATACCTTAGCTTAGTAGTAGAGAAGGCAAGGAGACAATGCCAAACGAGAGGGGCTCCATGGTGGTCGGGGAGGGAACAAGGCGATGCATACACGTAGCAGAGGGAACAAGGCAACGTACACACGTAGCAGAGGGAACTCAAAAGTACTATGACGGTCAGGCAAGGAACAAGACAACGCAAGCACGTAGAAGATTCGAAGGAATTTTGGAAGGGAAAGGAGGCAGTGAAAGGGGTTTAGGGATTTTAGATTAAGAGAAAGGGGGGAACTGAAAAATCATAAACTGAAAAGTGAATGCAAAAGAAAGGGGCTCATGTGGGAGACACGTGATATTAGTTAGTGGGTCTAATGGCATTTTATGTGGTACGCCGGGCAAAATGTCATTTTTACCTATCTATCAATGGCGGTTAGAGTAAACTACCGCTGGTACTCTATTAGCGACGACGGTTTCTATATAACTGTCGTTAAATGTCCGCTGCTAAATTCCTTTTTTGTTGTAGTGCACAAGCAAGCATGTTCTTCCAAATGTTTAAGGCAATAGAAGGTAATGTTTTATGATACAAAAGGCATGAAAATGAAGACAAAAATAACATGCAAAGAGTGACACACACTTGTTGGAAAATTAAAATTAAACTCACACCTAAAAGAAATTAAACAACCTACAAATTAATGAGCAACAAAATCCACCTTAATTGAGATGGATAAAACCTATACAAGGAGCTTGTTAGGAACTTCAATTAGAATTATTAAAATTCCTAAGAATCCAGCAACTCAAACCAATGGCAAATGCAAAGAAAATAGCCTAGAAACACATGGAAACAATCTTCTTAACCTAAGACATTAACTAGAAAAGTTAAAGACATAAAAACAAATAAACAAACATGTAATAGGCACACATATACCATACAATTTTTGTAGCAAACAGACGTAACACAACACTTCAAAACAAGTATAGGACTCAAATAAAGCACAAGATGTAAGAAAGATGCACAAAAATGCAAGAAAAGCAAGGTAACTTATGATGTAAGGCATTGAAGGTCAAAGAGTTGACCTAAAAACTTTTTTGCTCAATTTTTTCTTAAACTTTTAGGTCGTGTGGTAGATAGAATAGTGCAGTAAAACAAAATGTGAAAGGATGTTGTCAAAATCAAACTATGTAGATCTAAACTTTAAGAATTGACAACTTTTTACATTTTTGGTGGAATTTCATGTATGATATATGAAAATGAACTAGAGACAAGGATAATGCAATATTTGAAACTAAAATTTTAGAATCTAAAAAGAAAAATGCAGATCTAAAGAAAAGAAGAAAAGAGGAGATAAACTCATGATACCAAAATGTTGTAGGAATTTCTTCAATTCCTAAGGAGGATGGATCTCCCGCTTCTCTTCTCTTTAGATCTAAGCCAAGAGGACTTAAATTTGATGAAAAATTATGATATCATGTGGATATGGTGAAGTAATGGACATTTTTGGTAAAGAAAAACCTAGATCTAGGATAAGAATTGCAAGAGAAATTGAGTAGAAATGGATAGGTAAGAGAAGAATATGAAACTACCACTCTCAAGAGCTTGAGAGATAAGGAATAATGTGGTTCACAACCTTTGGGAGGAAGCCAAAGGATAAGAACATAGAGAAGAAACCATGGCTCTACTTTTCTAGAGAGAAGTGAGAGCTTATCTCACTAAAAACTCTTAAAACTCAAATTATGATGCATTATAAGGAAATGAGGTATTTATACCTCCAAGGAAACTAAAATTTTGAAATTGGCTTGGTGGGCTTGAAAAAGCTTCACCTAAGGCCCAAAAAAACTACATGGCCTAAAAATGGACTAAAGCTAGTACCTATGCAAGGTCCAAAAATGGCACAAAATGGAAAATATGGGCGTGTAAGGCCAAAAACTAAAAATAATTCTAAACCTAATTAATTCTTAGAAAAATAATATTTCTAACAAAAGTATTTACAAAGTGCAAAGAATGACAAAAAGGAGACTCAAATGAGGCCTATGTCACTAACAACCTATGCAATGACATGTGGTGATTAGTGACAATGTTTTGTTTTTTACGCGCAGTGTTAATAATTTGAAAGGCATGCGTATAGGTCATAATGATTACATTGTAACGTCTCACGACTCTTCGCCCTCTAGGTTCCCTTTATGTCAAGGGACCTCTTTTTCCTTATTTGGCGGTTGCTTCAGAAACATTGCTTTGATACCGACATAAGCATTTTACATATCGGTTCTTTAGCTCACACAAAGCAAATGGCTCACATCATCCCCTAAGGTACCCTTTTAACCCCAGTTCTGTAACTTAGCATTATTTCTTAAATTTTCCTTCTTTCGATCTTAGGAAATCAGGGACAGGCGCATAAGTGACGAGTTAGTGGAGGTACTCTCCGAGCCATCGTCATGGCCGTCTATGAAACCTCGGTATAAAAAGCAAGTTTTACAAGCGATATACGTAGGAGGGTCTGGATAATTAGTAAAGAATATAGGGCGACCTTGTCAAGACCTTTATCCTCTTAGATGCGTTCATCCCCGAGGATGAAGGGGTTAATTAGTGAGGCACTTTGTTGTTATATAGATATGTTATTTTCTTCCATAGACTCCACATCATCTTCAGATCATATTTTTGAGTCAAAACCCAAATTTCCCATATTGTCCAGGTCCCCTTATTGGGATATGGACTCTAACTTTTCCTTTTATCATTCTAACAATATTCCATTCTATCATTATATGCGCTTTCTTCAACACATCATCCAACCCATGGGAATAGAAAAATCCTAGAAATTTAAGACAGAAAGCTTACAAGTCATAACATACCCTGTGAACATGAATGTAATAGCAGATAACATTAATTGATTAGTTGAGAAAACAAAAGACCAATATTTCTGGGTGAACTGGGAACTGTTATTTATCCCTTCTATGTCAAGATTAATGACAATGTGGAATTAGAAGAGATTCCCATTCATTCCTCAGTTGAGCATGTTAATGGTTTCACCATTGTGGCACTAATAAAATGTAACTGAATATGCCATGTAACTGGATCATGATATTTATGAAATTCTTTTTAGAAAAATAGGTGTAAAGTTTTCAACCAATGAATTTGAGATAAGGATGCTACATTTTTTAGACATTGCCCTTAGCCATCCAGCTGCACCCTAACGGTTGGAGATTAATGTTGTCTTTGGAAATTCTAGGGACGAGCTCAAGGCCATGGAAGAAAAGTTGGACAAACTTCAAGCTAAGCATAAGGATCTTGTTGTGCTTGGGGCTGAAAATGAAAAATTGAAAAAGCTAGTTGAAAATAAAGAAGCCGAGAATAGGTAGAATGTCAAAATCTATGGTTAAGCCATTATGGAGGCATTTAGTGATGTTTTCCAACTCTTATACCGAAACCATGGTTATACGTTGAACACAAACAGGATTGGAATCTTTAATCAATTTTAAGATAGTGATTCCTATATCAGCTAGTGGATAAGTTGTTCTAACTCCTTCCTTTTCTTAAGGGCCAAGTGATGGATGGGGGGTCTGGGTCTCCTGTCTAGAATAAGGTTAGGAAAGAGAAGGAAAATGTGCCAACATCGACAATGCCTCTCCTCAGGTGCAATTATTTTCTTCTAAGTTTCTTTTCTTTGTGCCTTATGCTGGCATTGGCTCCGGTTATATTTTGGATTGCTATTGTCATGTTTCTAAGAATTCTTATGGCTGTTGTCATTTTTGTTGTATTTTGTATACCAGATAGTAGACCCATGATACCTTGAATGACAATACTTACATTTTGAAAATATAAGCTCTTTCAAATAACTTCTTTAGAGACTAGTTTATAGGGCTAACATTTTCTTGTATAGTTATATGGCACATGTATTTCCTAAAGTCATGACTTAAAACTTATTTTTTTAAGTTGAGACTATACTTTTGACCAATGTTATCTTCTCGTCTCGAATAACCAACCTCACCCTTATTAGGGTAGAGAGTGCCAAAATACACGACTTTTGTTGGATATATTTATTTATGTTGGCTTTCATCATTTCATCATGTTTTCTTCAAATAGAATTTTATTTTAGTTTCAACCAAGTTTTCTTTGGTTGGTAGATCAATGGGATACCTTTCATTGGGGTTGATTAACCATTCTCATATCGGGTGATTTACCTTGCCACTTGTTGGGGCTAAAAATGCCACTTGTTGAGGTCTGACCAATCACTCTTATATTTGGTGATTGACCCCACCTCTTATTGGGGCTTAGGGTGCCACTCATTTGGGTTTAATCAATCACTCTTATATCAAGAAATTAACCTACCCGCCTTTTGTTAGGGTTAAGGGTGCCATTCGTTTGGGTTGGTCAATCACTTTTATATTGGGTGATTAACCTCGCCTCTTGTTGGGGCTAAGGATGCCACTCTTTAGGGTCTAGTCAATCACTCTTATATTGGGTGATCGACCTTGCCTCTTGTTGAGGCTATGTCTTTAGATAAGTAAGCATAATTTATGAACAAGTAATTGTGAACACAAATTTTTCATTAGTCATAATGTATAATATTGTACTAAAGCCATGCCTCATTAAAACCTTTTTATGCAAAGCCAGTGAGAAAAAAATTAGGGTAGGAAAAAGAGTATATGGTTGATGATACTGATTAACTATAATAGACCCTTAGGTTTTGTATGTTCCAATTGTTCTTTATGGTTTCCCCTTGAAAAGTTTCCAACCAATGAGCTCTTCCTTGAGTGACATTGGTTACACAGTATGGGCCTTCCCAATTAGGTGCCAACTTCTCATGATAAGCAAACTTGTATCCAGCACTTGTACATCTTAAAACCGAGTCTCTAATGTTGAAACGTTGAAGTTGCACCTTTTTATTGTACCAGAGTGCTGCTATGGCTTTAATGGCTTGATCTTGGATGAACGTCTCATTGTGTAGCTCTATCAAGCCATCCAATTTATTTATGAGGTGCATACCATCATCCGTTTCTAAGAAATGCTAGATCTGACATGAGGTATTATTGATCTCTATAAGGATGATGACCTCTACTCCATATGTTAGCCTGATTAGGGACTTGCTAATGGATAAGTGCGACATGGTACGATATGCCCACAGAATGTGACATAACTTATTGGCCCATTCTCCTTTAGCATTTCCTAATCCCTTCTTAAGGCCTTTGAGTATCTCCCAATTGGCAACCTTGACTCGTCTGTTGGTTTAAGGGTATTCAACTGAGGAGAAGACTTATCAGATTTGTAAACCCTTAAGCAACTCCACAAACTTGTGGTAAATGAACTGGGTACCGTTATCAGTCACTATCCTTCCTGGAACCTCAAACCTAGAGATGATGTTCTCATATACAAACTTTCTAGTTCTAGCTGATGTGATGTGGACTACGACTTTTGCTTCTATCGACTTGGTAAAAAAATCAGAGCCTGTGATAAAAAATTTGATCCCCCTAGGGATGTGGGAAAAAGACCCGGGATGTCCAATCCTCACTAATAGAAAGACCAAGGGACAGTCGATATGTATAATTCCTTTATTGGGACGTGGTGCAAGTTTGTAAACGTCTGGCATGAATTGTATTTTTTAACGTATTCTACTTCATCCTCCTTCATAATAAGCTACAAGTACCATGCCTTCAGAATCTTCTACATCAAACATCTACTACCAGTATGATGACCGTAGATTTCCTCATGAACTTCAGTCATGACTTCTCTAGTTTCTACCTTATTATGGTTTTTTAGGTATGGGACGAAAATCCTCTACGAAAGAATGCACTGTTAATCATAGCATAATTGGGAAGGTCCATTTTTTAGCTTTTTTTTCTCTACTGGGTCAGTTGGTAACTAGCCGTTGGCCATATACTCGATGATAGAAGCTAACCACAAGTCATCATCATGGGCTCTAACTTGAAGAATGCTAACATGGATTTAGGCTGATATGCTTAGTGTTGCTAGAGTAAGAGTACTTTGGATGAGGGTTGTTGTTGATCTTGCCTTTATGGTGCTAGCCAATCTGGATAAGATATCGGCACACGTATTTTCTTTCTAGAGCACATGTTTGAATGTGACTTTACCAAAACTCTCTACTAGCTCTTTAACCTTATCTAAATACTATTGCAACAATGGTTCCTTGGCCTAATACTCACCCAATATTTGGGAGATGACAAGCTGTAAATCATTGTAAGTGTAACGGTCTTAGCTCCTACATCGATTGCCGCTCTCAAGCCAACCAAACAAGCTTTTTATTCTACCTAGTTGTTTGATGTTTTGGAGTTAAATCATAGTGATATCTCTAACAGCACCTTATCATCACTTTCAATCATGACCCCAGTTCCATAACCTTTTACATTTGAAGATTCATCTACGTAAACCATCTATTATACTTGTGTACACTTTGGGTCATCACTGGTCTTTTTTGTTAATCAACTAGGACCTAGGCTTTGATAACAACTCTAGGCTCGTGTAAGATATCAAACTCAAATAACTCTATATCATTCTTTCAATAAGATCAGGTTTAAGTGATACCGTCCTTAGGGATATATCAGTTCTAACAACGATTGGATGACCATGAAAGTACTAGCATAACTAGCAGGATGCCCAAATGACTATAAAGGTCACCTTTTTAATCTTTTTATAATGAATGTTGGCTCCCTGAAGAGTCTTTCTTGTGAAGTATATCAATTCGTGGCCTTCGATAGTCTCTTTTACTTACACTACCCCCAAGTTTTCGTTTGATACTAAAAGGTATAAAAGTAATTTTTCATCGAGGTCAGGCTTTACTACTATCAGTGGTTGTCCTGACACATCTTTTAAGCTCTATTAAGCTTTCTCCTACTTCTTCCTCACTTGTACTTCTTGCTCTTCTTTAGAATCTTATAGAGTAAAAGTGATCGATGTGCCATTTTAGGCATGAACTGTGATAAGGCTACAATCTTACCATTCAATGACTGGACTTCCTTCAAATTCTTAGAACTTTGCAACTCTCTTATGATTTTACACTTATTTGGGTTAGTCTCTATGCCTCTTTCGGTTAACATGAATCCCATAAAACTTCCTCCTAGCACTACAAAAGTGAACTTCAGAGGGTTTCGTCTCATATTATACATCTCTAATATTTCAAAGATTCTCTTCAGATCGTCCACATGATCACCTCTTTTTGGGGTTTTAGCAATGATGTCATCCACATAGACTTTTACTAACTTAGTATGCATGCCTTTAAAGACTTAGTTTATCATGTGTTGGTAAGTTACTCTGATATTCTTTAGATAAAAAGGCATGGCAATATAGACACATGTCATCTTTTCTTTATCTTCCTCCTATATCGGTATTTGATTATACCATAAATAAACATCCATGAAAGAGAGAAATTGATAGTTGGAGGAATCGTCCATCAACCGGTTGTTAGTCCTCAAATTTTCAATAAAAGCTTAAATAAAAATTTCATAAAAATTATAAAAATTAGTTTAATTTGTTAGAAAATTAGGATTTAAATTCAATAAATGGATGTTGTTGGAAATAATCTGCCCTTGATCAATTTTCTCTAGTTTTGCAGTAAAAAAGTTAAGAAATCAAGAGAAAATTACACTGGAGAAGCTGACGCGTAGCCTCACCCCACGCGTAGCATCAAGAGCTATTTTTGATGCTGACGCTACGCATCACAGCCACGCGTAGCGTCAGTGCTGCGTAGTCTCCACTCCCACTTTGGCCAACCACTCCACTTGGACCCAATAATGGGCACTCCACTCAGCACAAGGGCCACTCCACTCAGCACAAATGGCCAAAACACAGTGGAGACACGTCCAAGTGGCCAAGCATGATTGATTTTTATAATTTGTAGTGGCCATTATCAGCTGTTTAATGGAAGCTGAGTCATGGGCCTGACGCGTAGCGTCACAGGGACACGTAGCGTCAGCACCCTTGCTCAGCCCTATAAATAGGGCCATCCAACACCATTCTAATCATCCCATTCCATACACAGCATCTCATTCTCTTCTCTCTTGTGCTCGACTTTGAGTACTTCTTTTTGAGTTGTAGTTCTAGAATAGTTTTCTAGATACTTGAGTGTGTTTCGGTGTATTGTGATCGTTGTATCGTGAAGTTTCCATTGTCTTCGTAATGTCAAACTCTGTAAGTGTTGTTTTTACTTTTACCATGTGTAACTAATTTATTTATGTTGGAATTGGTGAACTAATCTATTGAGTATAATGTTGTGAATTCGACCTCTGCATGTTTATGATTCAAGTCCATGTTAGTATCTCAACCTTTTATTAATATGAACGTCAAACGGGAGAATGATTTTCATGTGTATCGAAACTGGTTTTATTAGTGTAAATGTCAAACGGGAGAATGATTATTTATGCCGTATTAAAACTAGTTTTGACGAAAGTAAAAAGTTGGAATACCCTTGGTATCTCAATTCTATAGGGGTTGTTAACCATTGTTGCCATAAGGCCAGGTCTTAATGCAAGTTTTTACTGAGAAAGCTCACGAGGGATCGGACTTTACGGTGAATTCTTAGAATTTATATCACGAGGGATCGGTTATAATGATTTTAAGCTGCAATGACATGAAACTTGATGATTAAATATGCATGTCTTGAGTTCCTCATTGTTATTCTAGATTAGGGATCCAATTTCCAACATAATTTGTTTATCTGTGTTTATCTCAAGTATCTTACCTATTCTAGATTGCAACTCGACTTTTTAGATAGATTTTTATTTTCTTTTATCTTATGAATCACTCAACCATGCTATCTTGTGAATATTGTATAAACTGTATATAAATCATTCTTTTGTTTATAATTTCCTTCACATTTACCATAGTAAGTAGAAAATTATTGTTGTTATTGGACTTTCAATCCCAGTGGAACGATATCTAAATTTTGAAAACTACAAACGATTGGTGCGCTTGCCAATTAACAAACCCGGTGGTGGAAACGGACCGTTGAGGCGCCGTCACCGGGTTAACACCGGTCCATGTTGGTGAATTATCCGATATGGGGATAACATTTTTAGTGTTAGCACCGGTCTCTACTTCTCACTTATATATTACACTAGTCCTATGAGGATCAGTATTATCTTTCTTGATACAATAGAGAGTCAGGAATCCATATGTTTGACTTTTCAGTTATTACTCCAACCTTTCGTGTTGGTAGGCGAATGGGGATGTCACATGCAAGGAGACTCTAACACTCAAGTTAGTTCAAGTAGTTTATAACAAAGTTGGAAAGTAAGTTTTAGAATTATATATATACCTTTGTGAGTCATAAATAAGGAGTATTTATACAGGTTGTTGTTCAAGTGGCCTCAATACTCAAGAGGGGGGGTGAATTGAGTTTTAAAAACTTTGAATTGGAATGCCTTTGAACTTGATTTTTATATCCAAGTTTACAAGAGAATGCAAGTTAAGTCAAGTTAAAGGTAGTATGCAATGCACAACAAGGATAAATATAGCTGAAGCAATTTAACAAACACTTTGTGGGCAGTATTTGAAATGTATCTAATTAGACAAGCTCAAGTATGCAATTCTCAATCAATCAACACAAATCAACCAATTGCAGTATATAAAAGTAAAAGAGTAAAGGAGAGGAGCTTGCAAACCGATATAACGAGTTCCACCAACACCGGTGTACGTCTCGCCTCTAAGAAACCCACTTAGAGGATTTCCACTATTGAAGTTTAGAGATACAAGCTATGAGCAATTGCAGCTTCCTAGTGTCCCACACTCAAGAACTCAATCCTCACTAGCACAAGGGCAACCCACCCAATCTCTCAAACTCTCAATACCCAAAGGTTGAACCCCAACCTTTGTGACCACTCAACCTAGAGTGAAAATCTTTTGTGTTTGTTGAAGTGTTTACAAGGAAATGACTCTCTTAATAGAGTGGATAAGCAAATGATAGCTCACACAATTTCTAATCTCTCAAGAAGAGAGGATATACAAATGAAATCTCAAGATATACAAGAATAAAGCTTACAAAGCACAAGAGTGAGCAAAGGAATTGTAGCTTCTTGGTGTGTCTTTTGTGCTTGAGTTCCTCTTCAATTTATAGAGCCATTTGAAAGCTTGAGGAGTGCCTTTTTCTTTCTTCCTAGCCGTTGCACATAGTGGAGATCTGAAGAAGTAATGGAGAAATGTGTTGGTTTCCCACTAATATGTGTTTTCCCACTATCGTAATCGATTATCCCTTAAGGCGTAATCGATTACACTTTGAATTTTCCATCTCTGTTCGCTATGTAATCGATTAGCTTCACTTGCCTAATCGATTATCTTCAAGTCAGAAGCTTGATAATCGATTTCCTTTTGCCTTGTAGTCGATTAGCAGAGATGCCTGATGCATTTAATTTGGCTTCGTAGCTTCGTAATCGATTATATAGTCATAGTAATCAATTAGCTTGATTCCAGTAGGCTTCTAATCGATTGTCAGAATTCTCTTAATCGATTAGTTGTTATACCTGATGCTTCTAAATCCATTTTTGGTTTTGGTAATCGATTGAGCCATTCATGTAATCGATTAGCAGTCATTCCAGTAGCTCTGTAATCGATTATTTCAATTGCTGTAATCGATTAGCTTATGCCCTATTGCAATTGTTCCAAAGACAAAATCACTCTAATCGATTAGACTGGGCTTCCTAATCGATTAGCTTCGCACTGTTTTATGTCTTCTTTGTTTTTGCAAGACTTTCTTCAAGAGTCCTTTGTCATTATCAAAATCCTTGATCCTGAAATCATATTCAAACACATTCTCCCCCTTTTTGATGATGACAACCATGTTCATCTCTTGAGGGTTGTTAATTTTAACCAAAAGACTTATCTCTAATTTTATCTCTTGCAAAAACATATCTGCTGCATTATCTCTTAATCACAGTTTCAAATAGTAGAGTTTCTTTAACCAGTTTTTCAAATGTTCAGCATCTTTATCTCTTAACAATATCCTTATCTCTTATCTCTTAGTATTAACAAATCTCCCCCTATCAGAAGGAATTTATTAACCTCTTTACAAATTGTTAATCATTTGGCAATTATTTTGTTTTAGCAGCTTATTCCAGATGAACAAGATATGAACAAATAATTCTTCTCCCCCTTTGGAATCATCAAAAATAATAAAACAAGTATAGCATATAAGGAAAGACAAATGTTTATTTAAGGATAACGGAAGGAAATTATATGAAGAAAAATAAAAACGTTAATGAAATAAAGAGCTGAAGCAGAAAAACAGAAAGCACAGCCACAAAATCTAGTTATCAGGATTAAAAAATCGAAGCTCGGAGATTTGGTGGAAGAGTTCTTCATAGTGCTGTTGCATCATCTCAAAGTGTTGCTGCTCGGTCATTGAGAACTCTTTAAGGGAGTTTTCGAGGCGATCAAAGCAGCGGTCAAGATGAGCATAGAGTGATGCAAAGGGGTCAGCAGGAGCAGATGAAGAGGCTTGAGGTGCAGCTTGTTGTTGAGGAGGAGGAGGAACGGGTTCATCTTCAGCAGGAGCTTCGAAGGGAATGTTGGCATCAATGCCCTCCATTCGTGAGTACCATGCTCCATGCATAAAAACAAGACCCATTTTGGTTAAATGGTGAGTGCCGATGCAGGCTCTTGGAGGCACTTTTTCTGATAATTCTCCAGCCAAGTCTACTCCACAATATTTGAAAATTTTGGTAAGGAGAATACCATATGGAAGTTTTTGTTGGTCCTTTGCGTGGTGCATATGGAACTTGACCAATTGAACCCAGTTAATTGCCTTGTGGTTCAGCATTGCCTACATCAAGAGGACACCATCCTCTTCCACCAAGGCATAGTTCCCACCACGAGGAACTATCATTTTGACCAAGAAAAAGTGGCGAAGACGATTGTTCATGGTCAGATGTCCTACCAATTTGTGGTTGCTCCTGGGGCGGTCAGCTTTCCACAAGGATTGTCGAGCAGTGAGAGCATTGAAGCCCCATTCATCTTCTGGTTCTCCTCCATCAAAATCTGCATTATTGAGCGGCAGCATAGAGATTTCTGCAAATTGGGCGTTGGTGAGCTTGATGGTCACGTTTTTCACTTTGGATTCGACCATCCCATTCACCAGTTTGAGATTGCAGTAGAACACCCTGATGAGTTCAGGATAATATTCTTCTTCCTTGAGGGTGAGGAAGGGAAAAAGGTTGTAGTGGTGGAGGCATTGGGTGAAGGTGAGGCTATGGTTATCAAAGGTTTCCGCAATGGTGAAGTGGGGAGTCATGATTTCTTTCTCAGAAAAATTTTTAACAAAGTGTTGGAGGTCTCTAGGGGAGGAAAAGAACCTTGAGAAGTCAAGGGGGTTGTTGGCCTGAGCCATGGAGGACCTTGCTCGTTTAACGGTGCGGGAGGAAGCCATTGATAAGGAATGTAGAAAAGGATGAGGAGAGGAGATGAGTTCTTGGGAACTTTTGAGAATGAGAAAGAGGAAGGAGGTAGTGTGAGTTGAGAGGGTGAAGAGAGGGGTATTTATAGATAGAAATTAGGTCTAGAAGAGAGTGAGGTGAGTTAAGGGAGTGAAAAATTCGAGCAGACCTCGGAAACATGCGTTTTGACTCTACAGTACCGATGCTAATCGATTACGAGACATGGGTAATCGATTAGCTCACTGTTTCTGGGGAATTTGAAGGGTTTCGAGCAGTGTGTAATCGATTATTGAAATGGAATAATCGATTAGTGAAGAAACAGAATCGTCCTAATCGATTGAAACAATATGGTAATCGATTAGTGAGAGGATGAAACGTTTTATACCTGAAACAGAGGCTGTGTAATCGATTATGGATTAGAAAGTAATCGATTAGTTTAAAACAGAAGCATTGTAATCGATTAGATATCAAAGGGTAATCGATTATCAACAAAATAGAACCATGTTAATCGATTATGAGGAGCTGAGTAATCGATTATATGGGTCAAAAATTCACTTTTATGCATTTTTCTCAAAGGAAGTTTGCAGTCTTAAAGAATCATGCCACAGATAATACCAAATTCATACAAACATGCTATACAACAGTGCTTTTATCAAAATACTTCATCATTCAAACACAATTGGTCATGTCAAGAATTCCTAATTCTCTTCTAATGTGGATGAATTGCTCCCTAGCTAAAGGTTTGGTGAAAATATCTGTTAGTTGCCTAGAAGTTTCAACATGCTCAATTACACAGTCTCCTTTTAATACATGGTCTCTAATGAAATGATGCCTAATCTCAATATGTTTAGTCCTAGAATGCATTACAGGATTTTTTGAGATATTGATAGCACTAGTATTATCACACTTAAGAGGCACATGGTTCAATACAACTCTAAAGTCTAGAAGTTGTTGTCTCATCCAAAGGATTTGAGCACAACAACTACCAGCTGCAACATATTCTGCCTCAGCTGTTGATAGCGCAACACTTACTTGTTTCTTGCTATGCCAAGAAACAAGAGAACTACCAAGCAAGTGACATGTTCCGCTAGTGCTTTTTCTGTCAAGTTTACATCCTGCAAAGTCTGAATCAGAGTAACCAACTAAAATACATTCAGCCCCTTTGGGGTACCATAAACCAACATTTTGAGTCCCAACTAAATATTTCATTATCCTTTTTACTGCAGTTAGATGTGATTCCTTAGGACAAGCCTGGTATCTAGCACACATACACACAACAAACATGATATCCGGTCTACTAGCGGTTAAGTAAAGTAAGGATCCTATCATACCTCTGTATTTTATGAGTTCAACATCCTTACCTTTCTCATCCTTGTCCAAATAGCATGAAGTGCCCATGGGTGTGGCTATATCATTTGCTTTATCCATATTGAATTTTCTGAGTAGTTCTTTGCAGTACTTGGATTGATTTATGAATATGCCTTCATTGGTTTGCTTGATTTGTAGTCCGAGGAAGAAAGTGAGTTCCCCCATCATGGACATTTCAAATTCTTCCTATATTAGCTTAGCAAACTCCTTACACATTGAATCATTAGTGGCACCAAATATTATATCATCAACATAAACTTGTACCAATAGTATGTTATTCTTTTTGTGCTTTATGAATAAAGTTGTATCAACCTTCCCTCTTTCAAAATGATTTTCTAAAAGAAATTTGCTCAACCTTTCGTACCAAGCTCTTGGAGCTTGTTTCAAACCATACAAAGCTTTCTTTAATTTGAAAACATGATTTGGAAATTGATGGTTTTCAAAACCTGGAGGTTGATCAACATATACTTCCTCTTGAATGTATCCATTCAAGAAAGCACTTTTAACATCCATTTGGTACAATTTGAAGTCCCTACAGCATGCGAAGGCTAATAGTAGCCTAATTGCTTCTAATCTAGCTACGGGTGCATACGTCTCTTCATAATCAATGCCTTCTTCTTGATTATAGCCTTTAGCTACTAGCCTAGCTTTGTTTCTAGTAATTATACCATTTTCATCCAGTTTATTCCTAAAAACCCATTTGGTTCCTATTATTTGGTGATATTGGGTCTTGGCACGAGCTCCCAAACTTCATTTCTTTCAAATTGATTTAGCTCTTCTTGCATGGCCAACATCCAATGTTCATCAATAATAGCCTCATTTATGTTCTTGGGTTCTATTTGTGATACAAATGCTAGGTGATTACAAGTATTTCTAATAGCATTTCTAGTACTTACACCTTGAGTCATTTCACCTATGACTTTGTCTAGAGGATGATCCTTCAAAGTGATCCATTGTTGTGGTTCCTCATGTTTGGCTTCATTTGTGTCTTTGATTTCTCCTTCCTTGTCATCTAAGGTCAATTCTTGAAGAGTACCTACAAGATCATCAACATCTTCCTTTCTCGGAGGGTTATGGCTATTTTCATCAAATTTAACATGAATAGACTCTTCAATGGTGTTTGTTTGTTTGTTGAAGATTCGATAAGATTTACTAGATTGAGAGTACCCTAGGAATATTGCCTCATCAGATTTGGCATCAAACTTTCCTAGATTATCCTTTCCATTATTGAGCACAAAACATTTACATCCAAAAATATGAAAGTGTGAAATGTTGGGTTTTCTACCCTTATAAAGTTCATAGGGGGTTTTCTTTAGAATAGGCCTTATTAAACATCTATTCATTACATAACAAGCGGTGTTTACCGCATCGGCCCAAAAGTGTTTTGCAATATGGTTTTCATTTAACATGGTTCTTGCAAGCTCCACCAAGGATCTATTTTTCCTTTCAACTACTCCGTTTTGTTGTGGAGTTCTAGGAGCTGAAAAATTGTGATTAATACCGTGTTTTTCGTAAAACTTTTCAAAAGATTGATTTTCAAATTCTCCCCCATGATCGGTTCTAATGGATGTAATTTTAGAATTTTGCTCATTTTGGATAATCTTTGCAAGTTTCTTGAATGCATGATATGCTTCATTTTTATGAGCAAGAAACAATGTCCATGTATATCTAGAATAGTCATCTACAATAACTAGACCATAGTAATTACCTCCAAAGCTTTTGATTTTGGATGGTCCAAATAAGTCCATGTGCAAAAGTTGTAAAGGCCTTTGTGTGGAAACAATATTTTTTGATTGAAAAGATGCCTTTACTTGTTTTCCCTTTTGACATGCATCATAAAATCTATTTTCAAACTTAAGCTTTGGTAATCCAATTACTAATTCTTTGGAAACAAGTTTGTTCAAATGGTCTACATGTATATGAGCTATTCTTCTATGCCATAGCCAAGTTTCATCCTCTTTTGAAATGAAGCATTGTTCATCATTTGTAGACAAACTATCCACATCAATCATGTAAATGTTATCAATCCTTTTTCCAACAAATTTGACCTCTTTGTTTAGCTTATTCTCAATTATACAACAATTGGATTCAAATAAAACTCTATATCCTTTGTCACATAATTGACTTATGCTAAGTAGATTATGTTTGAGGCCTTCAACATACAGCACGTCACTTATTGATGTGGAAGAATTCTTACCAATATTTTCGATGCCTAGGATTCTTCCTTTGGTGTTGTCTCCGTAGGTGACACTTCCTTTTCTCTTGGGAGTGAATGATGTAAACTTGCTTATGTCTCCCGTCATATGCTTTGAACACCCACTATCCAAGTACCAATGGGTGTTGCTTGCCTTGAAGCATACCTGCAAAACAAGATTAATTTAGAGAACTAGGTACCCATTTTATGTTGGGTCCTTTTAGGTTAGCTTGTGGTAATGTTCCTTTGGGAACCCACACCTTTTTCATAACCTTTGGCCCTAATTTTCTAACATTTCAATTCGAAGAGTTATGACCTTTAAAACCGCAATGATGACATTTCATAAAAGGTGAAGATGATTTGCTTGGTGGTACAAAGAAATTTTTATAGTGTTTTTCCCTTTTGTGATTACTATTTTCTTGAATATATCCTAGCCCGGTTTTATTAAACATGCATCTTTGTTGTCCAAGTAAGATATTCAAATTGTCTCATCCATTAGTGAACTTTTCTAATGTCTTATTTAGATCTACAACCTTTGTTTCTAACATCACGCATCTTTTTGCAAAGTCACATGGTTTATCCTTAGAACATGCTTGAACATTTTCTAATTCTTCTTTTAAGCTTTCATTTTCTTTACATACCTCCATAAGATGCATTTCAAGGGTGTCACTAGTTTTCCTAGATGACTTAAGCCTATTAGACACTTTTATAAATTTATCATATAACTCCTCAAAAGCATCTAGTAGTTCATTCTTATCTAAGTCAAGAAGGTTTACCTCATTATCTTCTTCTTGGTGATTGGCCATTAAGCAAAGATTTGCTTCCTTATTTTCCGAATCGTCGGAGCTACTTACATCGTTCTCATCCCAAGCGATGTAAGCTCTTCTTCTTCCATGTCACTGCATGATTCTTCTTCATGTATAGAGGTGGCTTTGAGTGCTAAGCCTTTCTTTTTGGAAGATTTTTCTTCTTCCTCCGCTAGCTTCAATGCTTTTAGTTCTTGCTCTTGCTCTTGTAATTTTCCAAAGAGTGTTGCAAGAGACATCTCATTGATGCTTGGAGATTGTTTTATGGCTGTGACAAGTGGTTGCCATTCCCTGCTAAGACTTTTTAAAATTTTATGCACAAGTTCTTTGTTAGTGTAAACTTTGCCAAGAGTAATGAGATGATTAATAATAAGAGTAAATCTTTTCTGCATATCTACAATGGATTCTCCTGAGTTTATTCTAAAGCTTTCATATTGACTTGTCAAGGTACTAATCTTGGAGTCCTTCACATCGTTAGTACCTTCGTGAGTTACTTGTAGAGTATCCCACATTTCCTTAGCAGTTTGACAAGTCATTATTCTAAAGAATTCATCTTGACCTAATGCCATAGTGATTAGATTCTTTGCCTTATAGCCATATTGTACTTTCTTTTCTTCATCACTGGTCCATTCATCTATAGGCTTTTCCACATTCTTACTATCAATAGTATGCATTGGTATATAAGGACCATTTTCAATGGCATTCCAAATTCTCAAATCAATGGATTGAATGAAGATTTTCATTCTTTCTTTCCAAAATGCATAGCCTTCCCTATTGAAAGTGGGAGGTCTGTTTATAGCACCACCCTCGGAAAAATGTTATGAGAACTTGAGGCCATCTAGTCTCTTGAAGCTGTTAAGCTTTATTTAACAAGAGTCAAGCTCTGATACCACTTGTTGTTCAAGTGGCCTCAATACTCAAGAGGGGGGGTGAATTGAATTTTAAAAACTTTGAATTGGAATGCCTTTGAACTTGATTTTTATATCCAAGTTTACAAGAGAATGCAAGTTAAGTCAAGTTAAAGGTAGTATGCAATGCACAACAAGGATAAATATAGCTGAAGCAATTTAACAAACACTTGGTGGGCAGTATTTGAAATGTATCTAATTAGACAAGCTCAAGTATGCAATTCTCAACCAATCAACACAAATCAACCAATTGTAGTATATGAAAGTAAAAGAGTAAAGGAGAGGAGCTTGCAAACCGATATAACGAGTTCCACCAACACCGGTGTACGTCTCGCCTCTAAGCAACCCACTTAGAGGATTTCCACTATTGAAGTTTAGAGATACAAGTTATGAGCAATTGCAGCTTCCTAGTGTCCCACACTCAAGAACTCAATCCTCACTAGCACAAGGGCAACCCACCCAATCTTTCAAACTCTCAATACCCAAAGGTTGAACCCCAACCTTTGTGACCACTCAACCTAGAGTGAAAATCTTTTGTGTTTGTTGAAGTGTTTACAAGGAAATGACTCTCTTAATAGAGTGGATAAGCAAATGATAGCTCACACAATTTCTAATCTCTCAAGAAGAGAGGATATACAAATAAAATCTCAAGATATACAAGAATAGAGCTTACAAAGCACAAGAGTGAGCAAAGGAATTGTAGCTTCTTGGTGTGTTTTTTGTGCTTGAGTTCCTCTTCAATTTATAGAGCCATTTGAAAGCTTGAGGAGTGCCTTTTTCTTTCTTCCTAGCCGTTGCACATAGTGGAGATCTGAAGAAGTAATGGAGAAATGTGTTGGTTTCCAACTAATATGTGTTTTCCCACTATCGTAATCGATTATCCCTTAAGGCGTAATCGATTACACTTCGAATTTTCCATCTTTGTTCGCTATGTAATCGATTAGCTTCACTTGCCTAATCGATTATCTTCAAGTCAGAAGCTTGATAATCGATTTCCTTTTGCCTTGTAGTCGATTAGCAGAGATGCCTGATGCATTTAATTTGTCTTCGTAGCTTCGTAATCGATTATATAGTCATAGTAATCGATTAGCTTGATTCCAGTAGGCTTCTAATCGATTGTCAGAATTCTCTTAATCGATTAGTTGTTATACCTGATGCTTCTAAATCCATTTTTGGTTTTGGTAATCGGTTGAGCCATTCATGTAATCGATTAACAGCCATTCCAGTAGCTCTGTAATCGATTATTTCAATTGCTGTAATCGATTAGCTTGTGCCCTGTTGTAATTGTTCCAAAGACAGAATCACTCTAATCGATTAGACTGGCTTCCTAATCGATTAGCTTCGCACTATTTTATGTCTTCTTTATTTTTGCAAGACTTTCTTCAAGAGTCCTTTGTCATTATCAAAATCCTTGATCCTGAAATCATATTCAAACACACAGGTGGGTGACACTTGAGTCTTACATGGCTTTATGTCAGTATGGATCCATAAATTATGTAGAAAAACTAACACTCACGCAAACATGTCTGATATTCTTTACAAGTTGGTATTGATGTACCCCAGACAAATGACTGGGCTCGTTGAGCATTAGTCTGCAAGGACTTCAGTCATTAAGAAGAGATATTTGTCGGGGCTCTAATATCATTTGTGTCTGACATAGGGGCACATTTTGTTTATGTTGGAGGTAATTTGATATCATGGATTAGGGTCAGTATACAGACTCAAATACTTTGCCCTCTAGCTTATTAGGGTAACCTCAAGGTTACTTTAATAAGCTAAGTAACAGTCCCATGGTAGAATAACAAATGAAGAGTGTTTGCTGGTCTCAATCGGTGTGGTGACTTTTAAAGGTAAGGCTTATAAAATTGGTCTCCAGTGTTGACATATTATATCAACGTTAGGGATGTTTGAACATGTGGCGTGCATTGGTTGGTTTGTGATGATACGCTCCAATGGGCCTATCAAACGACATGCAAAATGACACAACCCTTAGATTGACATGTCATATGGAATGTGAAACGCATGACCCTTTAATGCTCTTACGTACCTGCCCCCAATGTTACCTACAAATAGAAACCACAAACAAAAGGGGTGAGTTTATCTCACTTCAGCCTTATTGGAAAATACATACATAGATGTAGCGTCATACCTTGATGAATTCCACACAATCAAATCATCAAATAGTATTACCTACCATAGATTCTTATAATTCTCTTACTCAACAAACATAATATATAACCTATTGATTACTTGTAATTCTATAATAATGATTTACTAGCTTCCTAGGTTTTCATGATATCAGCTACATAACCTTTGCTTAATTATCCCAAGCCATATATCAACACATTACTCAGAAGATAAACACATTGACTACTACTTGTTATAAGCTGTAACCTTATCAGTTTACTATTAAGCCAACATATAGTTACCTGGATTAGGTGACCATAGTCTTACAATATCTATTTTAACATCCAATCATACACTCAAAGGTTTTCTAATAAATTAAGCTAACACTTTTCCTATTTTAAACTATTCATAGAATATCTAACAGAGGTTAATTATTTTCATTTGTCACCACAATCAACCATCATAGTAGTAGCGCGTCATACAATCTTATACCAAGCACAGTATACTAATAGAGACCAACCATCATCATCATGACATAACAATCAACCACCATCACAACAGTATCACTCCATAACGATATACTAGTCAAACACAAACATCTTTAACAACACACAATCCATAATCATAGTCATAATGTAGTTAGTCATTTAGGATGCTATGTATGAGTTAGGTGTATTTTGATTATTTATTTGTTAAATATTTCATGAATGTGAATGAGGGACCTTACAACAATATACTCATTAAAGTTGTCCTACCTCAGTCCCACTAGGCATAACGCTTCTGTACTAAAGTGAAGAGAACTCACCAAGTCCTATAACAATCATAGGTAAAAAAAAACACACTGGTCTATCATATCATATCATAAATGTGATCACCATCAGTAGGAACTTGGCTCTATACGGCCATGGTAACACTCACCCTAGTCAGGGTATACCTGGTTGGCCAGTAAACTACCCATCACCAGACTCACTTCCAGGCCCCCTAGGCATTCGTCCCCAGTTATACCCTTGAGATCCTATTATGTGGATCGAGATGGTACATCCTCCCAGCGTACCTCTCGCTGTATGCTCTAGTATTGAGTTCCCCAATATAACCCCTAATGATCATGATGCATATGTAATTTCTTTTACTATATTTCTTGTCCCTTTGTTAACCAAGTGTCAGGAGGAATCTTTACACCTGGGGTCCTTGTCCTTAATGCGTTGAGAAAAGAATACTAGGATTTTAAAGAGTCTCAAACTTCAAATTTATGCACCAGGTCTCAGTTACTGGCTAAGATTTAATATTAGGAGCATTGAGACTAAGTCTTTACCAGGAATTAGATCCTTAAGAAATTTTCTAAATTTATTGACCATTTACATTGTAGTTATTTCTTAGCATAGATATGCCCTAGACTTAATAGGTATTTGAAAATTTAAGGATATGTTTATTTTACCAACTTAATGGAAATATCGCCTCATTGTATGAGTCAGTTTCATACTTCATTTCATTTAGTATTTAAAACTTCAAATGCTAAAATAACTCATTAAAACCAAGATTTCTCTACGGCTCAGAGATTAGGAAATTTTGGATTTACCATGTAAAATTTATTTGGCTTTTAGGTGAACACTGTCCTGTCGCATTAGATTACCACAAAACTTTATTCTTTCGGCCTTAAAGCTAAACTATATTTTGAGTATTAGTTTGATAAAATAGGAAAATACAAATTAACTAAATTAATTGATATTTCTTGTCCAAATTTGTAAAAATAGATGTAAAAATTCTCTTATATTGGTTTTATCGAAAAACTTTGTTTTATTCGTTCTTCCACTAGAAAACTCTGATTCAAGTGATTCTAGAGCCAAAAGTAATTAACTTTTTAAGTAATTTATTTATAAAATATATTTTACTTTACTATTATCCAGAAACCAGATTTCCATGAAATTATCAAGTTACACTATTTTCCTCATTTTAAAATCTCGTACCGCGCAGTTAAGGACAAGCACCGTGTAGCGTTATCATCTTCTATCTTTTCTCTTGGGTAATACTCATACATTAAAATCACATGCCAAATATAGGGTAATACATCACAAATCAAAGTCAGCACGCTTATCTTTTCTTATACCTCCACAAATTCTCATTTTCGTATATTGTTGGCTAAGGATTCACGTTGACAGTTAAGGTTTCTTGTAATTCTTTTCAAACAACATTTAGTAGGAATTTTTCTCACCATATTTCAGTCATCAAACAACCCAAAATAGCAACAATACATATTTACTCCTAAGTTCAAAATTTAGAATTTCATGCATGCATTAAATTGGCACCGCAAAGCTTAAATTTTTCTACATAACCACAAGCACATTATCAAGTTTGAAACTTCATAAACCAGCCTCATATAGCCATAGTCTTCATGTCATATACTCATTAAAATTAATTCCTTTCCATACACAGCACAATATCTATAATCAAGAAGCCAATATATAATACAAGCAAGCTCTTTTTGAGTAATAAACAACAATTATACAAGGAATAAAGGAACTAAGTGACATTCGGCCAACACATAGCACTCATAATTATCATTTTAAAATTTCATTTAATGCTGAAAATTCAAATCAGAAATAAAGCATAACATGTACATAAGTATAATCTTAAGAATTTCTTAAAATCAAAGCCTTAGCAAAGAAGTGACAACATGCAAGGTGTTGAGAACAAGTCTAGTTAGAAAAGAAATTGATAATGTCCCTAGACCAGACCCCAAACTGTGTTATTATAACTAAACCCTAGAATTTGTTAATAACACAGATAAATGTACTTAAATTAAATAAAGTATGCTCATGTGTGATCTAATTTGTATATCTAAGTATTTCAGGAATTATATACGAAGTGCACAGGTTACAAGTAAAAGGAGGAGTCCATAAAATCAAAAGTCTGATCCATCAAAAGTTAAAGTTTAGACTTTAACCAAAAAGTTTGATTCAAGATTTCTCAGTTATATGAATCAACAAAATCAGATCTCAAATTTTTTAAGCATAGAAAACTTGTAACATGAACATTACTCCAAAGTACAAATCACAACGTTCTAAAAACTTTTGATGATACATTGAAAGTCAAGCCCTTATCAAAAAGTATATGCTTATCATCAAAAAGGATAAGAGACAAATCAGTAGAGCAACCAAAATAGTTTTTTGAAAGCATCAATGTAACAACTCGGCACACTCTAGAAAAGTTGAACCAAGTCAGCTTATGTGTAAGATTAAATCAGAAGAATTACACCATTAGTCTCTACGTGTTTACTAGAAAAAAGAAAGCCAATAATTAGCTTTTCTCATTGAAAATCTCAAGGGACACCTTATTTATGTAAGTATCAAAGCTCCTTGCTACCAGACTTTTTGGCATCTCTTCAAAATATCAAAAGTCTGGTACCTATACACAAGACAAAACTCCTTTAAAGGATTTCCAATGTTCATATCTCCTTTCAAAATCATCAACGATCATCTCAAGTGACTAATATATGCTTGAAAAGATTCACCTTTCAAAAAGAGAAGCCTATCTAGAATACTCATTCTCCGTGATAAAAAATTCTCTTAATCTCTTCTTGCTTCACTAAGACAAAGGCCTTCTTTATTGTTTTGCTCTTAGCAGACCTTGGACCTTTTGTCTTTCTTAACTTAGTGTATTTACTCATATTTATACAATCCTTCATACACTAAGTTCTGTAAAACACTGTTGTATTTTATTCTTACAAATCAGTCATTGTGTAAAAGCATGGTGAGTTACCAGCTGTTAATTTCACTAGGAAACAGTTGTGGCCAGAAGAGGCTTTCGAAAGAATACTTGGGTTGTTGAGCCAGGAGAGGGTTGTTAAGAATACTTAGGTTTAAGCCAGGAGTGGCTGAAGTCAATAATACTTGTGGCATAAGTCTAGTGCTGTTATTGTAAAACAAATTTTACAATAGTGGAAATCCTTTAAGTTAAAAGGGACTAGACGTAGCTTCTGAGTTGGAAGTGAAGAAGTATAAATTCTTGGTATTCTCTTATCTCCTTTTATTACTCTTTTCTGTTACCCAAGTGGCCTCTAAAGAACTCAAGAGGGGGTGAATTGAGTAGTTGGAAGCTTGTTACTAATAATTTTCTCTTTTAAAAATCTTAATGTCAAATGATTCTAAAAATAATACTTGAAATGAAAAGAGTTAAGGGATAGAGAAGTGCAAATAGATATTTTACACTAGTTTGACCAATACCTGCCTACGTCCAATTCTTAAGATCCCCTTGAAATTTTCACTATAACTGTAATAAGTTACAACACCAAAGCACCCCCACACCTTCGGGATACCACACCCTTGACTTTACACTGCTAGGGATGCCTCATCCTAAACTTAATTCCCTTGGGATACCTCACCCAAGATACACTGCAAGGGATCACCCTAGACTTTTCCCTTTTAGGAGATTTCACCCAAGATAATACAAGAATGTTGAAACTCTTTCTCAAAGAGTGGATAGGACAATTTGAAGCTTAATGGTAATACTCAAGTATAACAATGGCCTTTGAATATCAAGGAGTATTTCTTAAATTAATTATAAAGGATGATAACAAATTTCTCAAGATCCATTTACTTGTCTTATGTAAAGATGGAAAGAATTGTTATGTTTTTACAAATGGAATGCATCTTTATTTATAGCAATTTAAGAGATGCAATTAATTGATGAAAGAATGCCTTTTAATTTTGGAAAGATGCCTTTTCAAATGGATGTCTTCATTGAAAGGTTTGGGTAAGAGGACATGTCTTTCTATGCATGAAACAAGGAAGAGATGCATCTTTTCATGCATTCTGATGCTATGGTAATCGATTACCATAATCCTGGAATCGATTACAACGTTTTAAATTTTACCCGTATTTGTTTAAAATTTACTTTTAACCCAATGGTTAAGTGTGTAATCGATTACATCAAACTTGTAATCGATTACATGCTTTCTAATTTTATCAAAATCCTTTTTGAATGCATGTTATCAATGTTTTAATTTAATCCTAAGGCCATTACGATACTTGATTAAAACCTTACATGTGTGCTAAGACCTTTTGGACTTTGATGCTTTATTCTTTTGACTTGTTGGTCTTGCCTTTTTATTGATCCATTTTTTTTCCAATCTTGGCGTTCAATGTTTGATTCTTTTTAGAGCTTACCGCCTTTCGTCATCATCAAAACTTTGGTCTTCATTCTCCCCCTTTTTGATGAGGATAAAACCTAAGAAGAAAAATTACAAAAAGACACAGACAACAAATAATACAGATAGTTCTAAGTCTTCCATTCATGTTGTTGATATAAAACTTTAGATCTTCACTTTCAAGTCTATTTTATAAGTTTGATTACCTGCACATTAAAGGTTCAATGCTTTTGTTCCCTTGTTCCACCATTTTATAAGTCTAATTAATACAGTGTGGTTGGCCCCTTGTTCCACCATTTTCTAATTTTCAAAGAACACATGCTTTTGGACCTTAGATCATGTAATGCTTATAATTTTTGGGATACATTTTCATCAAGATACACTCATGATAGGGAATAAAACATATAAACATCATAAACATATCAAACCTTTCCTATATCAAATCCAATCACCAAATCAAACATCAAACATGACTAAAATATGCATCCATATAGAGTCTCAACCTAACAAAATTTATACTTCATCCCACCATGGATTATCCTTCAACATATGCATCATTTCCATGAAAGGGACTATAAATTTTTCATTGTCAATATTCATATAGTTGTTTGCAAAAGAATCGGCCTATTGTATACGCATGTATACACAAAAACATGTGAAACCAAGTACATGTAAACTTAAGCCATTAACGAAACATCTACATTAACACCATTGTCATAAAATACATATATGATCCTAAAAGTCAATGATTTTCCAACCAAGGCATCCCTATAAAACTATTTTACCTTCACAACCAAAACATAGAGTTCTAAAATAAGATGCATCTCACCCCATATATATCCTACATAACCACGCTAAAAAGACATCATGGAGAGTGAGTTATACATTCTAAGTGCATATGCATATAACAACATGTAGGCTTTGCTTCAAACATCAATCATCATCATAACTCCATCATTCTATTAACATATACTTATATCATGATCATTAACTAATACATATAGCAAAACACATACACATACACACATTATTGCCCTTCATCTTATTAGGCAAACATAAGCATCATCACCAATACACAAGGTCTTTTCATTACATGTAAATTTTTACTTATTGTCTTTAGCTTTTCTTTCACCCATTTCAAAGCATCACCAATCCAATCTCATCCTTATTTTGGCATATCACTATTATATATGCAAATGCTCTTAAGCTAACGCATATGCCCAAGAATCATATTCATCAAAATACTTGCGAATTCGATTGTGGGAATATAAAACATCAATATGGGTTCAAGCATAGGTATATAACCATGCCCCTACTGCAGTAGTAAAATGTGTACACATGTATGTCAAATCTCAATTTTTACAAGTACCAAACCGCATCACCCATCTTGCAACACCGATCATTTTTACCATGACTGCGGTAAACAACATAACAACATAATGGTGTTGCGGGCCAACCATGAACCATGCCATGGCAGCTGTGATCCAGAGGACCACTGATGATGCATGATTTATCCTTAATTCCTCACTTTAAATGTGTATAATTTGCCATCACTTATTGTGTAATATATTGTATTTTAACATATTTTTATCATTTGAGCTTTATTTAATATTTAATTTGAAAATGAATTAAGGATTGATTTTTAGTGGAAATAATGGAATCCTTATTTCTCTTATTTTATAGTGAATGATTGAGCTTGTAATTGGAAAAGATTGACCAAGAATCAAGAGGGAGAAGACATAAGTGATTACATGTTCAAAAAGGGTCAATAAAGAAGAAAATAAGAGAAGAACAGGGTCAAGAATCAATTCCCAGCATCCATGAATTGATTCCTACATAAAACAAAGCCCAGGAAGTGAAAATGAAGGCTGGGAATCGATTCCCCATAGACATGAATCGATTCCCCACAGACATGAATTGATTCATTCATTAAAAATGGCCTGGGAATCGATTCATAGCCCCTGGGAATCGATTCATAGCCCCTGGGAATCGATTCACACCCCTAGGAATCTATTCCCAGCCCCTAGGAATCGATTCATATGTTATTTTGCCCCTGGGAATCGATTCCCAACCTCTAGGAATCGATTCATTTGCTTGGGAATCGATTCCTACCCCTGAGGAATCGATTCATGTGAAAAATTTGCCCAGTATTTACCTAGATGAATCGATTCAGGCACTTTGAAGAATTGATTCATCAAGTGGAAAACAACAAGGAATGCATTCACAAGTGGAAAACGCGAAGTGGAAACGACACTGAAGTATTAAATTGAAGTATTGGCCGACATTCTCCACCCAGTTAATAAAAAATGGCACGCTGCTTCTTTTCTTCTCCTATAAATAGCATGCCCATCGACCATTTCCTACACACCATAACTTCATTCTTCTTCCTCTTCTCTGCTTCTACTTCTTCCCTCCGTGCTCCATTCCGGGTTAGGTTCTTTTATTTTTAGTTTGTTTTAATTATGGAGGGCTAAAACCCCTAGATTGATTTTTTAGAGAATATTGTAATATAATTTTAAGGTTCTTGTTTTTAATATAGTATGCTTTTATTATTGTTTATTTCTTCATAATCTTACTCTGCTTATTTAATTCCATTATGTTTAATTAAATTTGTATGCTTAATCGGTTTAATTATACAAATGGAATAAAATAAGATTTTAAATTAAAATGGATTAAGGAAATATGCATGCTTAATGAATATTTTCATAATCACTTTTAATAATTATGGTTTGCTTAATTCCATAATTCGAGAATAGATTATGTATGTAGGCGATGTCCTTACATATGCTCAATAATTCCTAGATTTTATGATCTTGACTCCTTTTGCTTAATTAGGATGCTCGATTAAAATATTCATTTTTAAATGAAAGTAAAGGAATTATGAATTGAAAAAGACGCTTAGTTGATTAATTCAAATTGAGCTAAGAAATCAACATTAATGAAAGTGTACAAATTATCTTTAGTGAACGAAGGATAAATTTAATTACAATACTCCAAGAAAATCAATCGCTTGTTATTTATTGTTCCAAATCTTATATTTACTTTGTTTTGATTTTAATTGTGACAACCAATCAATCAAACCCCTCAATTGTATTTGTATGTTTGTTGAATTTCTGTTTGTAAAAATTAATTTTAAACTTGATTTTCCTAAATTTTTGTATTGATCCTTGAGAGAACAACCTAGGTTGACACCCTAGTACTACATTAATTAATTTTAATGTACTAATTTGATGAAACCACGACAATAAACACACGTCAAATGTTTGGCGCTGTAGCTGGGGATCAACGATCTTTAGGAAAATTCTTGTTTTAAATTAATTTTTATATAAATTGAAAATTCAAAAAAAATAATAAATAAATTTTTTAAAAAATAAATATAATAAAAAAAATTTCTTTTGTTTGTTTATTTTATTCCTTTTGTATGATTTAGGATCTTATTGTATGCTATGTATGACTAAAAGGACTTTTGAGCATTTATATTCATTTGATCCTGAAATTGATAGAACTTTTCATAGATTAATTAGAGAAGCTAGATTTAATAATAACTTTGTTGATATTGATAGTGATAGTATCTCATCTGAATCTGCTGAAAGTACTACTGCTAGTTTTTCTGATATGGTTGAACCCCGTGAAAGAACTCTTAGAGAACTAGCTGCACCCGAATTCACATATGAAAGTTTCATCAAATATCTTATTGTATGCTATGTATGACTAAAAGGACTTTTGAGCATTTATATTCATTTGATCCTAAAATTGATAGAACTTTTCATAGATTAATTAGAGAAGCTAGATTTAATAATAACTTTGTTGATATTGATAGTGATAGTATCTCATCTGAATCTGCTGAAAGTACTACTGCTAGTTTTTCTGATATGGTTGAACCCCGTGAAAGAACTCTTAGAGAACTAGCTGCACCCGAATTCACATATGAAAGTTTGTGTATTCAATATCCTAAAAAGGATATCCCTTTTATGCTTAAGACCGGACTTATACACTTGTTGCCTAAGTTTCATGGTCTTGCGGGTGAAGATCCGCACAAACACCTCAAAGAATTCCACATTGTGTGCTCCACAATGAAACCCCAAAACGTTCAAGAAGACCATGTCTATCTTAAAGCGTTTCCTCATTCTTTAGAGGGTGTTGCTAAGGATTGGCTCTACTACCTTGCTCCAAGATCAATCACAAGTTGGAATGACTTAAAGAAAATGTTCTTGGAAAAGTTCTTTCCTACCTCTAGAACAACTGCAATCCGAAAGGACATATCTAGCATTAGCCAACTCTCTGGAGAAAGTCTTTATGAGTATTGGGAAAGATTCAAGAAACTCTGTGCAAGTTACCCTCACTACCAAATTTCTGAACAACTTCTTCTTTAGTACTTTTATAAAGGTCTGCACCACGTTGATCGCAACATGATAGATGCGGCAAATGGAGGGGCTTTAGGAGATATGACTGCTGCTGAAGCAAGGAACTTGATTGAAAAGATGGAATCTAATTCTCAATAATTCAGTGTAAGAAATGATGCTTTCAAATTCTAGTTCATCTGGAATTAAATTGGAGAGCAAACTTGATGCTCTCACCACTCTGGTCACATAATTAGCAATAAATCAAAAATCTATGCAGCTAACATCTACCATGATAGACCTTCATCATAATAACAGCAACAAAACCATGACCTTTCCACCAACAGATACAACCCAGGTTGGAGGAACCATCCAAACTTGAGATGGGGTAACCAACAACAAAATCCCTAACCTCCATTTCAGAGCAATGTGTAACATCCCAGTTTTGAAGTTAGATACCGAATAAAAATTTAATAATAAGAAAATTGAAAGTAAAGAATTAGTTGTTAGTCATAATCAGTATAGCCTGAGAGTTAATGATAAGATTAATTGGGCTTAATTAATGGGACGTGGCTGTCTGTGATTGGTGGAAGGTGTGAGTGGACTGCGACTCACACTTTCCCATCCCACTCCTTCCCCTCGCATGCGTATATAGGTGCGTATTTAGTATCACCGTGGGTGCAAGAACAACTTCTCCCACTACTCCACTTTCTCTCTTTTTCTTCTTCGTCTCCATCTTCCTCTGTTTCCCCTGTTTCTGTTTGTCACGACGACAGTGCGGGAAGAAGGTCAGAGCCCCGTCAGGTGAAGGGCGATCGTTGGAGCAGAGAAAGAACGACACCTCAACTCCGGACCAAGTGCAGAGTACGACGGAGTGAAGGAAGGCTGAACGAATCAGTAGAAGGGCGTCAGATTCAACATCGAAGAGCAGAAGAGCTTCTTGGAGTCCCTTTCGTAGGTAGGGGGCGCTTGCATGTTAAATGCATGGTCCACGAACGGTACCGGATGAATGTTCTGCTTGAGTGTATGTGCATGTGGTTGTGATGGTTGGATCCTATGCATGATTGGAGATTCTGAATCCCGTGTGTTTTATAGTGATTGAACCATAAATGCTTGTGATCTAGATGGTGGTAAAGTAGTATGTTAGCATGGATAATAATGAATGATATGCATGAAAGTATGAATGTGTGCTTGATTGATTTGTCAGATGCTATTACTTGATTGCTGATGGTTGATCATATTGGTGTAAATAATAAAGCAAGTAAAGGTTGCATTGAACCTGTTCCCACTCAATGGTTATGAAAGAGATATCGGTGATGTGATGACACTTGTTGGTAGATGCATTTAGCTGCATGTGTAGGAGTGGGGCGACCCGTGGAAGGTCAAGAGCCCCGAGGGAATGACTTCCAGTTACAGACCCCGGCTAGATTCCGAGGGAGCTCGTGGTAGCCGTAGGAGCTAGAGAGGAGTCTCGAGACGCCAATGGGAGGCCGGTACCACGCGGGAAGAGCTGAAGGACGAGGGGCCAAGAGAGGGGAAAACTGTGACTGAAAGTCATCACTCGAGTCGGATCCGCAGTCATGCATGTAAATACGAGGTTGATTAGAGTAGTACGTATAACGTGTGTAGAGTGTTATGAATAATCTTCGAGTGCGGGAAATACCTGTGTGTGTGATATGTGTGTCTTAAATGCCACTTTGTCGAGTTTAACTTTAATTAATTAGAAACTAATAGAATGGATGTGAATGTGCATGCTGACACTGATACCGAGTTGTTGATTATCATTTTACATGAAAAAGCTCACCCCTGCAGTGGCTATACTTTCAGTGAACATCTCTCGGAAAGAAGGATGAAGGAGGACGAGCGCAGGACAATGAATCCGAAGTGCTGTTGGAACATATGTCTATATGTGTATATGTGTATATCTGTGTAAATGCTGTGTATAACGTTTTGTTAAGCCTTGGCCGGCTTATGTTTGGTTGTAGTTCTTACGTTAAAACTGACAGCTTGGGTAACAGATTTCATGGTGAAGTTTTGTAATTATATATTAATGTTTTCGCTTATATAAGCATATGTTGTGTGTTCTTCTATACTGTAAGTGAGGTTGAGCGGGGAGAGGACTGTATGAGGGCTTCCGAGTAAAAGTAGGCATGAAATCCTGAGTGTAGGAGGTCGGTGTGACTATGAGTAAGTAGTGGGGATAAGTTTGGGGTTGAGAGGATGAAATAAAGAGTTTAAATATGCTTCTAACGATGGAGGAACGAAAGACGAGTGAAAACCTCGAGTGATTCACTGCTGTGAGAGGAGTTCAATTAGAGGTTTAGGGAGGATTGGATCCTAAGTGTAAGGTATTGATAATCCGAGCGAAAGATGTAAAGTCCGACTGAGTAAGGATCGGTGTCCCGAGTGGTTGGGTTTGGAGAAGCCGAGTGAGACTTAACTTCCCAATTTTCTGAGTGAAGTTCCTCGCTTCAGCGAGCAATATACTCGCTCCAGCGAGTGCGGGCTAGGAAGACTTATGTTTGATTCGCGTGGGCGGAGTCATACCTCACCGAGGTGCTAGAGCGGTTCGCCCAAGCGTGAGGACTCGCGTTGAAGCGAGTAGTTGTCATAGTGGGATGCCGCCCAATTACCCTTCCTCTCCGTTGTGGCGCTAATGCGACCCCAACAACGGTGTTGACCCCGGCTTGGGCGTTGTGATTGAGTCCGCCCAGGCGTTGCCATACCTAGTTGAGTTGGGCAGAATAAGTTCGGACCCCTCCTTTCCTCCACAATCTACTACCGCACATGTACATCTCCCTTCTCCTTCCCCTTACCTATTTCCTCCTACTGATTGACTAGTGTTACTCGTGGAAAAGTTTTCTTTGTGAATTCCCTCCATCCGCTGTTGCATTACCATACCCCGCCCAGGCGGTATCAGACCCCGCCTGAGTGAGCCAACGATATCATGTAATCCGCCCTGGCGCTGATATGTTACACTAAACCAAACAGACCGGTTCCAGTCTTAGCCTTCTGTTATTTGCCTTATGTGTGTGGATGATATCTCATTTCCTTTGTCCTTCCTTGTACTCCGCCCCTTTTGTTATCCGGTTGCCTCATAGACCATTTGGTTTACTCAATTTTGGGAAAAATTTCCCCGTCTTTGGGTTTATTTCATTTTGTTAAATTAGGGTGTTACATTTTGGTATCAGAGCAGACCGAAAAGTCCAAGGCCAAGGTATGCTTACCGAGTGTAAGCGGTTGTGTGTTTTCTGACTGAATGGTTGAAATTGTTGTGATGTTAGTTGAACCTGATTGATGTTGGCTTGAGGATAGGAGGTTGTTTCCCCCTGGTCCGATTGTGTGTGTAACCTAGAAGCATGATATAATGTGTTAAGCTATTGAATGTTAGACTGATAACTCGATCGGTAATAAGTGGCTCGGTATACTTATCCTTGAATATCGATTTCAGGATAAGGAATGACGCATCGCCAAAGCATGGAGGCTATAGCCACAGCATTCCAACGCTTTGCAGATGTGTTTGAAAGGCAGGGCCAGACTCGAGCTGAGGATGGCCACGTGCTGGATCGCTTCCTAAAGAGGAAGTCGAGTGAGTTTCAGGGAGGACGTAATCCGGAGGCAGCTTTCAAATGGACTCAGGAACTAGAGAGGATTTTTGGGGGTCTTCGCTGTACCGAGGCCCAGAAGGTAGAATGTGCACTGTATATGCTGCGGGACGAGGTGGAGAACTGGTGGAAGATAGCCAGAAGCCGATTCCCTGAAGATGATAATCAGCTGACATGGAATGATTTCAAGACATGCTTCTTAGAGAAGTACTTCCCCGACACAGTGAGGAGTCGCAAGGAACTAGAGTTTATGGAGTTGAAACAAGGCTCCATGATTGTGGAAGAATACGCGACAAGATTCGAAGAATTGTGCCTATTCTATCCACCCTTCCAGCAACCTGGGACGGAGAGCTCCAAGTGCCTTAAGTTTGAGAACGGATTGAGATCGGACATTAAGAGAGCCTACAGATACCATGAGATACAGAGTTTCCCTGCATTAGTGAACAAATGTAGAATATTCGAAGAAGATGACAGGGCCCATTCGGGCCAGAGCAGCAGAGCCAACCAGCATATGAGGCCTCAGCAGTCACGTTTTAAGAGGCCAGGGAATGTAGGAAGAAATGAACCCTTCACTAGATATCAGGGTCGTGGTGATCGAGGGAGACAGATGAGTGGTCGACCCAGGTACGGTAAGTGCTTTAAATGTGGTGGCGACCACTTTGCTCAGAGTTGCAATGATACCGATGTTAAGTGTTTTCACTGCGGGAATAGAGGACACATTCGCCCTGACTGCCCCCAACTCCGTCCAGCAAATACTAACGTGCGTCAAGGAGGATTCCAGGAGAAGAGCAACAAGAATGACAGACAAAACTCTCAGGGCGGAAACAACAGAGCTAGAGGGAATATGATGGTTGCCCCAAATATCAGGAGGAGAGACACTGACTAACCAGCCATTGGAAGAGTCTACGCTATCAATGCAGAAGAAGTCGCACAGGCAAATGACTTGGTACAATGTAAGTGCTCACTCGGTAGATACACACTTAGTGTAGTTTTCAATTCTGGAGCTACCCACTCCTTCATAGCAAGTGAGTGTGTGAAGCGTTTGAAGTTACCGACTGTGTCTATGGATCGGACTTTAGAAGTGGCCAGCCCGACTGGCACTAATGTGTTCACATCGTCAATGTGCAAGGACGTAACGTTTGCACTGTATGATCGGAGTTTCACCTTCGATCTGATTTGCATGCCCCTAAAGGGTCTTGATATTATACTCGGGGTAGATTGGCTTTCAGCCAACGAGGTGTTAGTGGATTGCAGAAACCGAAGAATAATTTTCCCGAGACAGCACCATGAGGACTGCACAGCACAAGATATAACTCAACTGTTCATGATGCTTTGTCTAACCGAGGGAGAGAGTAAAACCCGAGTGAACGAAATCCCGATCGTCTGCGAATTCCTAGAGGTGTTCCCTAAGGACGTACCGAGTGTCCCTCCCAATAGAGAAATCGAATTCTCTATAGACTTGATCCTTGGAGCCGAGCCGGTCTCCAGTGCACCCTATAGAATGTCCTCAACTGAATTAGCCGAGTTGAAGAAACAAGTGGATGAGTTACTCGAAAAATAGTTTATTAGACCGAGCGTATCACCATGGGGCACACCTGTACTGCTTGTTAAGAAGAAGGACGGCAGCATGAGACTTTGCAAAGATTACCGATAGTTAAACAAACTCACAATTAAGAATCGGTATCCACTACCCAGAATTGATGATTTAATTGACCAACTACGTGGAGCCTCAGTCTTCTCAAAAATCGACCTACGATCAGGATATCACCAGATCCGAGTGAAGGACTCGAATATTCCAAAAACTGCCTTTAGGACTCGATATGGCCACTACGAGTATGTAGTGATGCCGTTTGGTGTGACAAACGCCCCTGCTGTCTTCATGAATTACATGAACAGCATATTCCACCCCTACTTAGACCCATTCGTAGTTGTTTTCATTGATGACATCCTAATCTATTCTAAGACTTCCGAGGAGCATGAAGAACACCTCCGGTCGATACTCCAAGTGTTAAGGGAGAAGCAGTTATTCGCAAAGTTTTCAAAGTGCGAATTCTGGATGAATAAGATCCACTTCCTCGGATATGTAATTTCCGAGAAAGGTGTCTCGGTGGACCCTTCGAAGGTGACAGCTATAATGGCATGGGAGAGACCTCAGTCGGTCTCGGAGATAAGGAGTTTCATGGGCTTGGCAGGTTACTATAGAAGGTTCATTGAAGGTTTCTCTAAACTGGCATTACCACTAACTAAATTGACTCGGAAAAGCGTTCCCTTCGTGTGGAGTTCCGAGTATGAGAACAGCTTTCGAGAGCTAAAGAACAAGTTGACGACTGCGCCAGTGCTGGCATTACCCGACTTACAAGAAAGCTTTATAGTTTATTGTGATGCATCCGGACTCGGATTAGGATGCGTGCTCATGCAAAGAGATCGAGTGATAGCGTATGCCTCTCGGCAACTGAGACCTCACGAGCAGCATTATCTGACCCACGATTTGGAATTGGTAGCTGTGGTGTTCGCACTGAAAATATGGAGGCACTACTTGTACGGGTCCCGGTTTAAGGTATACAGTGACCACAGGAGCCTCAAATACTTATTCGACCAGAAAGAGCTGAACATGAGGCAGAGAAGATGGATTGAGTTTTTAAAAGATTACGAATTCGAGCTAAAATACCATCCGGGAAAGGCAAATGTCGTGGCCGACGCGTTGAGTCGGAAATCCCTCCACATGGCAGCAATGATGGTAAAATAAGTAGAGTTGCTAGAACGGTTCCGAGACATGAACTTGTACGTCGACACCCCCTCCTCTCGGAAAATGACGATTGGTAAATTGAGGATCGCCAATGAATTCCTGAAGTCCGTGTACGAGCAGCAACAGTTAGACTCCTACTTAACCGAAATGAAGGAAGCTCAGGCCAAAGGAAAGGATTTATCCTTGACCGTGGGATCAGATGGGATCTTCCGGGTGAGAGACAGAATATACATACCAAGCAGAGGAGAATTAAGGAGAGTGGTGCTTGATGAAGCCCACAAAAGCCTATTCAGTATTCACCCGGGAACCACGAAAATGTACCATGACCTGAGGAAACAGTTCTGGTGGCCCGGACTAAAGAAAGATGTGGTGGAATACGTGGCCCGGTGTATTACTTGTCAGAAATCGAAAGTAGAGCACCAAAAACCGTACGGTGCAATGCAGCCTTTGGAGATTCCAGTGTGGAAATGGGACTCGATTGCTATGGATTTTGTCATGGGATTGCCCAAAAACCGAGCGGGCCATGATGTGATTTGGGTCATTGTTGACCGACTGACGAAGAGTGCACACTTCCTACCTGTGAACATGAAGTACCCGATGCATAAATTGGCACGGATTTACGTTCATGAGATTATCCGACTGCATGGCATACCAACCTCCATCGTATCGGATAGGGATCCGAGGTTCACATCCCGGTTTTGGACCAGCCTGCATCAAGAAATGGACACCAAACTTTGGCTTAGTTCCGCCTACCACCCCCAATCGGATGGACAATCCGAGCGGACGATTCAGAGTTTAGAAGACTTATTAAGAGCATGTGTGTTAGAGCATGGAGGAGATTGGGAGCAGTACCTTCCATTGATTGAGTTCACGTACAATAACAGCCATCATAACAGCATTGGTATGGCACCCTACGAAGCACTATATGGACGAAGATGCCGAACCCCTCTTTGCTGGTCGGAAACGGGTGAGAGTCTGCTATTGGGGCCAGACATTGTGAAGCAAACCACAGAGCAGATTCGAGCGATACAAGGAAAAATGAAGGCATCTCAAGACAGACAGAAAAGTTACCATGACAACCACACCAAACCATTGGAATTTTCAGTCGGAGACCGAGTGTTTTTGAGGACTTCTCCGAATAAAGGTGTCGGACGAGCCTTGAAGGGCGGAAAGTTAAGCCCTCGATACATTGGACCTTATGAAGTGTTGGAACGAGTCGGCACCATGGCATACCGAATAGCACTACCGACCCACTTATCCCGATTGCACAACGTATTTCACGTGTCGCAACTAAGGAGGTATCTACATGACCCCAGTCACACAATGCCTGACGATGGAGTGGAAGTCAAGGAAGACCTGACCACCGTGACTACGCCGATCAGAATCATGGACCGATCGGTGAAGCGTTTAAGAAACAAAAACATACAGCTGGTAGAAGTGGAATGGCAACAAGGCAAGACTACCTCTTGTACCTGGGAACGCGAAGATATCATGAGACAGCAGTACCCCGAGTTATTTGCTAAGGTGAATTACCGACCGAATTTCGAGGACGAAATTCTTTTGAGTAGGGGAGAACTGTAACATCCCAGTTTTGAAGTTAGATACCGAATAAAAATTTAATAATAAGAAAATTGAAAGTAAAGAATTAGTTGTTAGTCATAATCAGTATAGCCTGAGAGTTAATGATAAGATTAATTGGGCTTAATTAATGGGACGTGGCTGTCTGTGATTGGTGGAAGGTGTGAGTGGACTGCGACTCACACTTTCCCATCCCACTCCTTCCCCTCGCATACGTATATAGGTACGTATTTAGTATCACCGTGGGTGCAAGAACAACTTCTCCCACTACTCCACTTTCTCTCTTTTTCTTCTTCGTCTCCATCTTCCTCCGTTTCCCCTGTTTCTGTTCGTCACGACGACAGTGCGGGAAGAAGGTCAGAGCCCCGTCAGGTGAAGGGCGATCGTTGGAGCAGAGAAAGAATGACACCTCAACTCCAGACCAAGTGCAGAGTACGACGGAGTGAAGGAAGGCTGAACGAATCAGTAGAAGGGCGTCAGATTCAACATCGAAGAGCAGAAGAGCTTCTTGGAGTCCCTTTCGTAGGTAGGGGGCGCTTGCATGTTAAATGCATGGTCCACGAACGGTACCGGATGAATGTTCTGCTTGAGTGTATGTGCATGTGGTTGTGATGATTGGATCCTATGCATGATTGGAGATTCTGAATCCCGTGTGTTTTATAGTGATTGAACCATAAATGCTTGTGATCTAGATGGTGGTAAAGTAGTATGTTAGCATGGATAATAATGAATGATATTCATGAAAGTATGAATGTGTGCTTGATTGATTTGTCAGATGCTATTACTTGATTGCTGATGGTTGATCATATTGGTGTAAATAATAAAGCAAGTAAAGGTTGCATTGAACCTGTTCCCACTCAATGGTTATGAAAGAGATATCGGTGATGTGATGACACTTGTTGGTAGATGCATTTAGCTGCATGTGTAGGAGTGGGGCGACCCGTGGAAGGTCAAGAGCCCTGAGGGAATGACTTCTAGTTACAGACCCCGGCTAGATTCCGAGGGAGCTCGTGGTAGCCGTAGGAGCTAGAGAGGAGTCTCGAGACGCCAATGGGAGGTCGGTACCACGCGGGAAGAGCTGAAGGACGAGGGACCAAGAGAGGGGAAAACTGTGACTGAAAGTCATCACTCGAGTCGGATCCGCAGTCATGCATGTAAATACGAGGTTGATTAGAGTAGTACGTATAACGTGTGTAGAGTGTTATGAATGATCTTCGAGTGCGGGAAATACCTGTGTGTGTGATATGTGTGTCTTAAATGCCACTTTGTCGAGTTTAACTTTAATTAATTAGAAACCAATAGAATGGATGTGAATGTGCATGCTGACACTGATACCGAGTCGTTGATTGTCATTTTACATGAAAAAGCTCACCCCTGCAGTGGCTATACTTTCAGTGAACATCTCTCGGAAAGAAGGATGAAGGAGGACGAGCGCAGGACAATGAATCCGAAGTGCTGTTGGAACATATGTCTATATGTGTATATGTGTATATCTGTGTAAATGCTGTGTATAACGTTTTGTTAAGCCTTGGCCGGCTCATGTTTGGTTGTAGTTCTTACGTTAAAACTGACAGCTTGGGTAACAGATTTCATGGTGAAGTTTTGTAATTATATATTAATGTTTTCGCTTATATAAGCATATGTTGTGTGTTCTTCTATACTGTAAGTGAGGTTGAGCGGGGAGAGGACTGTATGAGGGCTTCCGAGTAAAAGTAGGCATGAAATCCCGAGTGTAGGAGGTCGGTGTGACTATGAGTAAGTAGTGGGGATAAGTTTGGGGTTGAGAGGATGAAATAAAGAGTTTAAATATGCTTCTAACGATGGAGGAACGAAAGACGAGTGAAAACCTCGAGTGATTCCCTGCTGTGAGAGGAGTTCAATTGGAGGTTTAGGGAGGATTGGATCCTAAGTGTAAGGTATTGATAATCCGAGCGAAAGATGTAAAGTCCGACTGAGTAAGGATCGGTGTCCCGAGTGGTTGGGTTTGGAGAAGCCGAGTGAGACTTAACTTCCCAATTTTCCGAGTGAAGTTCCTTGCTTCAGCGAGCAATATACTCGCTCCAGCGAGTGCGGGCTAGGAAGACTTATGTTGGATTCGCGTGGGCGGAGTCATACCTCACCGAGGTGCTAGAGCGGTTCGCCCAAGCGTGAGGACTCGCGTTGAAGCGAGTAGTTGTCATAGTGGGATGCCGCCCAATTACCCTTCCTCTCCGTTGTGGCGCTAATGCGACCCCAACAACGGTGTTGACCCCGGCTTGGGCGTTGTGATTGAGTCCGCCCAGGCGTTGCCATACCTAGTTGAGTTGGGTGGAATAAGTTCGGACCCCTCCTTTCCTCCACAATCTACTACCACACATGTACATCTCCCTTCTCCTTCCCCTTACCTATTTCCTCCTACTGATTGACTAGTGTTACTTGTGGAAAAGTTTTCTTTGTGAATTCCCTCCATCCGCTGTTGCATTACCATACCCCGCCCAGGCGGTATCAGACCCCGCCTGAGTGAGCCAACGATATCATGTAATCCGCCCTGGTGCTGATATGTTACACTAAACCAAACAGACCGGTTCCAGTCTTAGCCTTCTGTTATTTGCCTTATGCGTGTGGATGATATCTCATTTCCCTTGTCCTTCCTTGCACTTCGCCCCTTTTGTTATCCGGTTGCCTCATAGACCATTTGGTTTACTCAATTTTGGGAAAAATTTCCCCGTCTTTGGGTTTATTTCATTTTGTTAAATTAGGGTGTTACACAATGCACTAACCTTCCAAAGACCTACACCTCAACCATCCATAAGTGACCCTTCTTTGGAAGAACTGGTGAAACAAATGGCTACACAGAACTTAGAGTATCAATAGAGGAATGATGCTACTATCTAGAGTTTAAGCGACCAAATTAGGCAACTGGCTTCATCATTGAGCCAGTTACAGTTTCAAAACTCTGACAAATTACCATCTCAACCAGCTACAAATCCAAGAAATATAAGTGCAATTCAGTTAAGATTAGGTAAGAACCTTGAAGTACCCATACCCAAGGAACCTGAGAAACAAACAACTGAGCCTGCAACAGTTGAGAACGATGTACCCTCTTCAAGCACAAGAAAGTCTGAGATGCAACCACCCCAAATTCCACCTTATATCCCTCTTCTTTTCCCACCAAAAGCAATTCTAAGTAAGAAGATTGAAGAAGTGGATAAAGAAATTTTGGATACTTTTAGGAAAGTGGAAGTGAATATACCTCTTCTTGATGCAATCAAACAAATTCCCAAGTATGCCAAATTTTTGAAAGAACTGTGTACTCACAAGAGGAGACTCAAGGGAAATGAAAGGATAAGCATGGGAAGAAATGTATCTGCATTGCTTGGTAAGGAAGTTCTAAATATCCCTGAGAAATGTAAAGATCCAGGTACGTTCACTATACTCTTTATCATAGGCAATAACAAATTTGAAAATTACATGTTAGATTTAGGAGCTTCAATAAATGTTATGCCTATGTCTATTTTCAAATATTTGTCTCTTGGAAATTTACAACCTACTGGTGTAGTGATTCAACTAGCCAATAGAAGTACTGCTTACCCTACTGGAGTCATAGAGGATGTTTTGGTTCAGGTAGAACAACTTGTTTTCCCTGCTGACTTTTTTATACTTGATATGGAAGAAGGTAACCCTCAAATCCCTGTTCCTATAATTTTAGGAAGACCATTTTTGAAAACAGCCCGAACCAAAATAGATGTTCATTCTGGAACACTCTCTATGGAATTTGGTGACACTAGAGTTCAATTTAATATTCTTGATGCTATAAAATATCCATCTAAAGAACACTCTGTTTTTCATATTGACATTATGGATGAATTGATTTGTGAATATCTTTCTGATATCTCTCAAAATGTTGATTTGGAATGCATGGATGATTCAAACAATTATTTTACATGCAATGATTATAGAAGTTGTAATATTTGTGCTGAAATTGATAAATACATAACTTCTAATTCAGAGTTTTTAAATATACCTGTTAATCATAAGGAGCTAGAATACATTAACCTAAATGCAGGGTTTCAAGAAGACTCTAACAAAATTTTTAAGGTACAAGCAGCGGAATCCAAGGATTACCACTTGAATCAGACTCACCCATTGGCTATCAGAGATAGGGTAAATGATTCCTGCTTGTAGAATCTTGGTAATCTCCTTCTTAACCACATCAAGGATTACAGGGTTGAGTCTCCTTTGAGGCTGTCTTACTGCTTTAGCATTTTCCTCCAAAAATATCCTATGCATGCACATGGATGGGCTAATTCTAGGAATATCTGTCAATGTCCAGCCTATAGGCTTCTTGTGCCTTTTCAGAACCTGTAATAATTTTTTTTCTTGATTTTCATCAAGAGAAGTGGAAATTATCAATCACCGGGGACACCTATTTCTCAAAAAGCCACCCCCACTAGATCAACCACATGTATCTCCCCGTAGCTAAGCATGGGCAACATCGTGACTTTACCACTGAGTCACTAGGGTAGTTAATAATGCTCGTGCGTAGAGTCGCCCTCCCACTGGGCCAACTGAAGGAACCCCTAACATCCTTATGCTGCTTGTTTGGGTATGATATATTCACAAAACACTCAGATGGTCAGTTTTATATTGACTCGTGGCAAGTACACCACTTTGTCGGTTGTAGTATATGTTCAAGAGAACAAATGTCGTTCCCACTATGGATCGTTTCAATTCGATTTCAAACTATTACAACAGAAATGATTGAATATTTTCATGATTTGTGGTTTCATAGATAAAAATGAAATATGTGAATAGTTACTCAAATGAACAAAAAAAGAAATATCAAGTGATAAAACTGGGATTTGGATTCACCAATCTTACCTTCCGATGCATGATATATATTCATGAAAGTAGGTTTTGAGCTATGATTCTTTACATCACAATCTTGATCATTCATATCAATTCCTTCACTATGAAATTCATAAGAATAGATTTAATAGCGTCAATCCCTTGATTGTTTCAACTCTATTCCAGCATTAAGAATGATTGTTTGGACGTCCATTGCATTAGATACCATCCCTGGTTATCTACTCACAATGAGTGTTCCATTTAGATCTGTTTGAAAGTCATTTTCCAACAATAAACGTAAACTTGAATCAAGAAACTAATGATCAAATAGATTCAGGCAATGAACATAAAATGGAAGACAAAGATTCATAGAAAAAAATTACCCGATCCATGAATATATCACACGTGATCTTTAAGTATGAATGGTTACATCCAATCCCAATGAGAAGTTTAGCTACTCATTGTAGCCATTACAAACTTAGAAGAATGAAGAAAAGAGAGTACAAAGTGTTTCCTAGAACTACCCAGCCGTCCCCTGAAGTGTCCCTCTTGTATGCTTATATAAAGAAATACTCGCTCAAGCGAGTTTAGGTCTCGCTCAAGCGAAGAGACTACTTCAACGTGAAGAAAGCTTTGAGTCTTGCTTCATCTGCATGCTTATTCACTCAGGCGATATCATTTTGCTTGAGTGAATCTTCATATACTAATCCCTTATTCCATTTCGCTTAAGCCATTCCTTCATCCGCTGCAGTGAGTCTTATGCTTTTTGATTCTGGACAAATTTCACTTGAGCGAATTAAGGTCGCTCAAGCGAATTCAACATTGTAACTTACTGGAGGAATTTTGCTTGATGCTTTTATCCATACACTTGAGCGAAGACATTGTTATTGAATTCTGTCACATTATCGCTCCAGCTAAATGTCTTCACTTGAGCGACTTCTTTATCATTCTTTACTGGCCTGATTTTGCTTGGGCGAATAGGCTTCTCACTCGAGCGAGTCTTGACCTGATACTTGTATCTGTTATTTTCCTTGCTCGCTCAAGCGAGCCTTCAATATGGTCTCAGCGATTTTGATTCGCTCAAGCGATATGACCTTTGCTTGAGCGAATATCACTTCTTTGCTCAAAACTTAGTAAATTTTCTTCTTTTCTTTTTCCTTCTTCTTTCTTCTTCAATTTCCCTGGAAGTGCAAAAAAATTAACCAATCAACTTGTACAATGTTCGTATCACGATTTATGTTCTATCTAGCTTACAAAATGACAAACATTGCACATTATATCCAATTTATGCTTCATTATCACTGCAAAATATATATAAATTGGACATCTATCAACTCTCCCCAACCTAGAACCTTGCTTGTCCTCAAGGAAATGGTCAAGAGAAAGCTAAGTGAAACAAAGATCCTAATTAATCACAGCTGTAAATAGAATGAAGGACAACTTTTCACTATTTACAAATGATAAGTCCTTAATCATGCTTCGATTCATCTAACCAAATTCTAGGTTTGAAATGTGATACACAATTGCAAGTAACCACTCTGCTGTAAAAACAAGAAACCCTCTCTATTTATACCTTCCAGGTGAGTGTTTGCTCTCTATATCATTGATCAAGTGTTATTCAATCATTGCATTTCATTTCACTGCATAAGATAATTACTCAAACAAACATGGATCAAAAGGTCTTTAGTAGGTTGTAACGTGGCCAGGCTTACAAGAAACTTATTAGTTTTTCTTTGGAATGCAAAGAACATACTAAGGACAATCAAATTTCTTAGCCTTGGCTTTTGTTTTCTCATTCTTCCTTCACTTGAGCCATTGAATTCTTCTTTGTATTCCTCCTTACTTTTGTTTATTCTTTGACATTTCTAGGAGAACTTTTGTTTCATTTTCTAATTTTTCCTTTCTTTTTAATAGTTATAGCCAAATTATTCATATAACCCTCTTAAAAGATTGTTCTTGTCCTTAGCATGCATTAGGGTTGGATCTTTTATACAAGCATGTTCTAAGGTTAAAGAAAAAATAAACTTTTTGGCTCAATGGGGTTAAAGAACAAAAAATTGGATTGATTACTATTGAAGGTTGGCTTTTTGGCTCTTGTTTAAACCTATTCTACACAAAGTTTGCCTCTATCCTATCCATGTTTGACTAAGCAATGATCCTTGCTAGAAATTTATGCAATGAAAGATTACACCAGAATCAATGAACTCTCGGTGTTTAAGGTTGCACTCTCTCACTGGGTTAATTATGTTGATTTCTTTATCTTCACAGAAAAGGGTTCAAACATTGTGAACTAATTCCTAACTAAAGATTTAGAAATATTTCATTCAGCATTCAAAAGGACTTATCATATTTTCCAAAACTAGTTGTCCTTCCTTTTATGCAACTCAAGATTAATTCATATCTTTCTTCACTTTTCCAAAACCTTGCATACATTAACCAAAACAAATTTCATGCCTAAACATAACAACTAGCGTATGCAACAAAATTCAGATAAACATAAGCATGTGAATCTATAAACCATATGAAAATACTGTAAAGTAAAAGTACTGAAACAACTGCTGAATTTAAAATAGCATAAACGTAAATAAACTGGACAAAATGAAATGGAACCACAGAGGCTGATCAATCACACGACATCAAAATGTCGGTGACCACACGATTAAGCTGCTCCTCAAACTCTCTATCCTCAGCATCCTACTGCTCCTAAGTCTGTGCAATAGCTGAAGATGATGCTGGGATTGGTGTCTCTGCTGGTTCAGATGGTGGTGGTGATGGTGCTACCTGCTCAGCTTCAGCTGCAGCTGCTAGCCTCTCCTCCTCCGGGAAAGTTGGACTGTCCCCAGGCCAAAGAACTTTGGCAATAAACTCATCTGGGTGCATGAAGGGTCCTGATGGGTGGCTCCAATAGCTGGCACAGTAGAAATATATGAGTGCTCTATTAAGAGCTGCTTGTTGCTACTGGATATGAGTGAGATGAGTAAGAAGGATAGGATCTGTGGTGGTAGGTGGAGGTGGTACTGGTGGTTGAACTTCACTGTATGGTGGGGCTTCAATGCGAGGTGGAGATGATGTAGGTCCTGCTGATGAAGGTCCTGCTGATGCCTCAATTCGACAGTTCTGATGAATGAACTTCTTATCGATGGAAGGTCGAATAGGGGTAGTCGGATCAACATCCACTCCCTAAGATGCACATAAACCTGTAATAAAAGTAGGAAAACCCAAAGTACCTTTCGGCTTTGCATCTGCTATGGTGGTTTTTGGGTTTTGCTGAGAAAAATGGAAGATTTCATCAGAGAGAATTTGTGCAATGTCCACAGATATCCTCGGATCCAAAATGCAAAGAAAGAGCTCACACTTGGGTAAAGGAAGATCGGAAACGTGAGCATTTGGAACCACGTTTGCTAGAAGAAATGCAGTCCACACCCTTGTCAGCATTTTTATGTCTTTACTGAGAAGTCGGGTAGGATGTTGGTTGGCGCCCCTCTGAAAATGGTGGTTAGGAAGGCAGAGAACAGATTCCAACTCGTGAACAGAATACACATAGCGCTCCTTCTTCAATCTGCCATATGTGCACAGTTCATCTTCCTCCAACTGCAATACATCTCCAAGGTGCTCATTGATGGTGTTTCTGTCATAGGAAATCCAATGGCCCCGAACCCAAGCTCTTCGGTCCATAGCACCTTCAGTCCACCAAGCTTTTGCATAGAATTCCTTCACCACTTCAGGGTCGTATTTTACCCGAGGATTGGCAACTCGTAGCCACTTTCTTTTTCTTAGCATGTTCATGAAGTCATCATATTCACCTTCTCTTAAATCCACTCGACGCTCTGGGAGAATGGTCCAGTGGTGAATGTTGTGGAAGCGTTTTTCGGTTTCCTTGGTCCTAAATTTCTGATTAAATAGAGGGGAAGAATCTGTAGTGCGCTTCCTTTTTCCATGATCTTTGTGTGCAGCAGCTCGTTCTTGCCCTCTTTGTATTTCTTGTGCATTTTTGGTGCGTGCCATAACTAAAATTGTAATTTGAATTTCATGGGTTACTTGTCAATCTATGATACCTAACACTATTAAGTGCATATCATGTACTTGTCAAAACAAAATTGTAATCAGATCATTCCTAACGCAAGGCACATGGACTATAATTGTCATTGACCATATTACTCTTTAAAATAAATTATAGCATCATCAAAATAGAGCATGTCATTCATCAATTTCTATCAATTGCATGGCATTACCAATATGGTCTCAGACATCATCTATACAACACTAACCTGTCTTCTAAAACTAAAACCCAAAAACAGAGTATGGTCTTAACAAAAGCACCAAACTTTCCCAAACATTGTACCAAATATAGTCTACTTGGTCCATCAGACATAATTTAGTTGCATTCCAACATCATAATGATATTTACCAAAATAGAGCATGACTACTTATTTGTGCATCTTCTATTCACTTCACACAGTTGCATGCATTGTATTTAAAGAACTCTAGAAAAATAGAGCATGTTTTATCCCATCAGTTTTACCACATTAACCTAGGGCATGGTTCATATATGAATTACCTTAGAGAAAATCAACTTGAAAATGAGAAAACCTAACCCTAGTAACATTAAATCTTTACCCTAAGCAACATTCAATCTTCAAGAACTTTAATAACATGAGAAAGTTGGAGAAGATGAACAAGGAAATGGGAGATGAAGAAACTTACTTACGAATGGTTGATGAAATGAGGAATTGATGAAGAAAATGCAAAAGAAACCGGTGCAAGCCCTTCGGAAGTAGAAAATCGAAAATGGAGGTGAAAGGAGTTAGTGGGTTGGGAGGTTTTAAAAGAGAAGGAGTTTTGTAACTGAAGACAAATGATTAATTTCCCTTTTAAAAACCATAACCGCTTAAATTCGCTCAAGCGAGTTTTAATCGCTCCAGCGAATTTAAGTTTCGAAAATGAAGAGTCTCAGATTTCGCTTAAGCGACGGTGGTTCGCTGCAGCGAAATCGAATGGGAGGGGAACCTGATACTTTAAAATTTCCTTCGCTCAAGCTATATGGGTGTTGCTTAGGCGATAATTGGTGATTTAGGTACTGGACAAAATTCGCTGGGGCTAAATATATATCACTTAAGCGTATTTCTGAATTTTGTTTTCTGGACAAAATTCGCTCGGGCGAGTCTTAATCCGCCTGAGCGAATTTACTCCAGTAACTAAATGAAGAAAAATAGTTATTGTTTGCTTGGGCGACATTTAACTCGCTTAAGCGAATGTTGCAGAAATACAAAATTGTCAACATTGTGGGGATTTCTGCATAATTCGCTTGAGCGGCCATGTAGTCGCTTGAGTGATTTTTGTCCAGTAACTATTTTCCTGGAATCTGCCTGAGCGATTTACATTTTACGTTAAGCGAAGACTTTGTAAAAGCACTTTCACTCGGGCGAAGGATATGTCCCTTAAGCGAAATTCTTCCAGTTTCTGAATGAATGAATTAAGTTTAAGTGACTTACAGCGAAGCTTGTTAAAAACATATCTCGCTTGAGCGAAGTGAGATTCGCTTGAGCGAGATAACTTTTTCTCAAAGTTCTAATTTTCCTAAATTGACTCTTTCTCATTGTTTTACACTTCCATTTTCTAGTTCCTTGGGCTTTACACTTACTTGTCATTTAATTTATACATAAAATTTGTTAGAGATCATAAACACACTGGGTTGCCTCCCAGTCAGCGCTTGTTTAACGTCATCTAGCTCGACGCCTGATTCATCTTAATTTGGATCATGAAAGTGGAGTAGCATATTCTGCTTCTCCACATCTCCACCCATGTAGGGTTTAAGCCTTTGTCCATTGATAGTCCAAGTTCTTTCAGATTTTGGATCTTAAAGTTCCACTGCACCATATGGCTTTACTTCTTTGACTTGAAAAGGTCCTAACCATTTTGAGCGCAGTTTCCCTGGAAAGAGTTTTAATTTTGAATTAAATAACAACACAGACTGACCTGGATAGAAGCTCTTTTTCACAATTTTCTTATCATGATAAGCCTTCATTCGATCTTTGTAGATTTTTGACGACTCATATGCTTCTAGCCTCCATTTTCCAAGTTTTTCCAGTTGAACCTTTCTTTCCTTGGTTGATGCTTCTGGATCAAAATTGAGCAACTTCATTGCCCAATACGCTTTATGCTCTAACTCTACAGGTAAATGATAAATCTTGCCATAAACTAGTTGATAAGGTGAAAATCCTGTAGGGGCTTTAAAAGCGGTCCTATAAGCCTAGAGAGCATCATCTAACTTCAGAGACCAATCCTTTCTACTCTGAGAGATTGTCTTCTCCAGAATTCTTTTAATTTCTCTATTGGACACTTCCACTTGCCCATTAGCTTGTGGATGGTATGGAGAAGTCACCTTATGCCTTACACCATAATGCTCTAAACATTTTTGAAGTTGTGTATTATAAAAGTGGGATCCTCCATCACTTATCAAAACTCTGGGGTGCCAAATCTACTGAAAATATTTTTCTTTAAAAATTTTATAACAGTTTTGGCATCTGCCCTGGCACAAGCGGTTGCCTCAACCCACTTGGAAACATAGTCCACAGCGACTAAAATGTATTCATTAGAGAGTGAGGCTGGTAAGGGTCCAACAAAGTCCATGCCTCAACAGTCAAAAACTTCAACTTCTAAAATGGCTGTTAGTGGCATTTCATCTCTCCTTGTCATACTTCCTGTTCTTTGGCATACATCATAATTTTGCATAAATAAGTTAGCATCTTTAAATAAAGTGGGCCAGAAAAAACCTGATTGAAGGACTTTTGCTGCTGTCCTTTCTCTATTAAAGTGGCCTCCATATGCTGAACTGTAACAATGCCATAAAATACTCCTGGCTTCCAGTTGAGATACAAATCTTCTCAATATATGATCAGATCCAAGTTTAAACAGGTATGGGTCATCCCACACATATTGTTACGCATCCTTCAAAAATTTCTTCTTTTGTTGCCAGGTGAAATCTTCCGGAAGTATCCCTGCAACTTTAAAATTAGCCATGTCAGCAAACCATGGCCTCTCCTAAATCAATAACAGTTTCTCATCTGGAAACTCTTCTTGGACTTCAGGCTATAGTGTTGTAACTTCATTGTTGATCAGCCTAGATAAATGATCTGCTATATGATTTTCACTACTTTTGTTATCACGAATGGTCAAATCAAATTCTTGTAAAAGCAGGATCCATCTGATCAATCTAGGTTTGGAATCTTGTTTGTTTAACAGGTACTTTATTGCAGCATGATCTGTAAAACAAACAACCTTGGAACCAATTAAATATGATCTAAATTTTTCTAATCCATATACTACAGCTAGTAATTCTTTCTCAGTTGTGGCATAATTTATTTGTGCCTCATTTAAAACTTTACTAGCGTAATATATAGGATGGAACAATTTAGATTTCCTCTGTCCAAGCACTGCACCAATGGCATAGTCACTTGCATCACACATCAATTCAAAATCAAGTGACTAGTCTGGAGCAATTAGGACAGGAACAGTAATCAATTTTTGCTTCAACAGTTGAAAAGCTGATAGACAAGCTTCATCAAAATGAAAAGGAGTGTCTTTTTGTAACAAATTACTCAAAGGTTTTGTAATTTTTGAAAAATCCTTAATAAACCTTCGGTAAAAACCAACATGCCCAAGAAAACTCCTAACACCTTTGACATTGATTGGTGGAGGTAATTTTTCAATAACTTCCACTTTAGCACGATCCACTTCAATGCCTTTATTTGAAATTGTGTGGCCTAACACAATGCCTTTGGATACCATGAAATGGCATTTTCCCCAATTTAGCACTAAGTTAGTCTCTACACATCTTTTAAGCACAGTGTCAAGATTTTCTAAGCATAATTCAAATGATTTACCAAAAACTGAAAAATCATCCATGAAAATTTCTATACAATGCTTTACAATATCAGCAAAGATAGAGAGCATGCACCTTTGAAATGTGGCTGGAGCATTACAAAGTTCGAAAGGCATCTTTCTATAAGCAAAAACACCATAAGGACAAGTAAATGCTGTCTTTTCTTGGTCTTCTGGTGCTACTGGAATTTGATTGTAACCTGAATAACCATCCAGAAAACAGTAATATGCTTGTCTAGCCAATCTCTCCAACATTTGGTCCATGAAAGGTAATGGAAAGTGATCCTTTCTTGTAGCTTGATTGAGCTTCTTGTAGTCTATACACATTCTCCAACCAGTTACTATACGCGTAGGAATGAGCTCATTGTTGTCATTTTTCACCACTGTCATACCTCCTTTTTTTGGTACAACCTGTATTGGACTCACCAAAGCACTATCAGAAATTGGATAGATCATCCTAGCTTCCAACAATTTGATGACCTCCTTTTTAACAACTTCTTTCATGGTTGGATTTAATCTTCTTTGAGGTTGTGCTACAGGCTTATACTCTTGCTCCATAAAGATGTGGTGCATACAATATGAAGGGCTAATTCCTTTTAAATCACTCAGCTTCTACCCAATTGCCTCTTCATTCTTCTTTAGGATCTTAGTTAATTTTTCTTCTTCCTCCTTTGACAAGTTTTTGCTAATGATAACTGGTTTTTGTCCTTTAGCATCTAAAAAGACATACTTTAAATATGAGGGCAACTCTTTCAGCTCTAACTTTTGAACTTCAGAAACTTGCTTTTGAGGAAGGGTCTCCACTACCTCTTGTTTCCTAGTGCTCTCTTTTCCTGCATCTAATCTTTGCAGAATCTCCCTGACTTCTTCAACTTCCAAATCATTAAGATTCTCAACAGCTCCTATCAAAGCCTTTCCAAGAAGACTTGAATTTTGCATTTGGTTAAACTGCCTTTCAATGACTTCCTCTTCAACATCAATCTTGAAACAACTTTGTTTATCTGTTGGATATTTCATTGCTTCAAAAACATTAAAATTCACCTCTTCATCTTGAACTCGTACCTTCAGTTTGCCATCATCAATGTTTATGATTACTTTAGCAGTTTTCATAAACGGTCTGCCTAAGATCAAGGGTACTTCAGCATCCTCTTCCATGTCCATTATCACAAAGTCCACTGAAAATACAAATTTCTCCACCTTCACCAACACATCTTCTGCCACACCATAAGGAAACTTCATTGATCTGTCAGCCAATTGTAATGTCATCTTTGTTGGCCTTATCTCAAGCATTGAGAGTGGCATTAGATTTATGCTTGCTCCCAAATCTAGTAATGCTCTCCCTACCGGCATGTGACCAATAGTAACGGGGATTGTGAAACTTCCTGGATCCTTGGTTTTAGTGGTAATGCCTTTTGGATAGTGGCACTACATCCAGCTTCCAATTCAACTGTTTTTTCTGAAAATCTTCTATTCTTTGTTAATAAATCCTTCATAAATTTTGCATAAGTGGGCATTTGCTCCATAGCTTCCATGAATGGGACATTAATTTGAAGCCTTTTAAAAATGTCCATGAACCTTGCAAATTGTCTTTCTTTATCCCGCTTTGAAGGATTCTTTGGGTAAGGCATGCTTTTTAATTGAGGCAATTCTTCATCTACCTTGCCTTTGCCCTTCTCTAACTCACTCTTTTTGTTTTTCTCTTTTTCATTTTCTCTATTTACATTTTCTCTTGTTTCTTTTTCATATTCTTTTTCTTTTTCTTTTTCTTTATCATTTTTTTTTCACACTCTTTCATTTCTTTTTCTTTTTCTTTTTCACACTTTCTTTCTTTTTCTTGTCTTTTTCTCAAAATCTCTTCTTCTTCTTTTTCTTTCTCTCCTAGCTCAACTCCAATTTGTCTTCCACTTCTAGTTGTGATAGCCTTGCAATGCTCCTTTGGATTTGGCTCAGTATTAGCTCCATACCGAGGTCGTTGATTTTCAGCAATTTGTCGGGCCAATTGTCCCACTTGAGTCTCCAAATTCTTTATTGATGCCTCAGTATTTTTCTCATTTGTTAAAGAAGCTTGCATGAATTTCTCCAATGTATCTTCCAGTCTTGAAGTCTTCTCTATCAAAGAAGGATAGTTACTTTGATATGGTCTATTTGAAGAACTTGGTTCTTGTTTCTATCCTTGTCCTTGATGTTGATTACTTCTCCACCCCTGAAATTGTTGGTTAGAATAATTGGAATTGAAATTATTTGGTTTACCTTGGTTATTCACATAATGAACTGTCTCCTCTTGTGCTCCACAATAACCATTCAGATGTTAACCTCCACAGAAATCACATCTTGCATTTTATTGTTGTATTGGTTGTGAAGACTTTACGGAATGTAATTGCTGTAGGAGTTTGGCCATTTGTTGAGTCAAAGCTTCAAGCTGTTAAGTTAAGATCTTATTTTGGGCCAAAATAGCATCTGAAGTATTCAAATCTAAAACTCCTTTCCTCTGAATTTGTTGATGATCGTGTTGAGCTTGATAATCCGTTGAGGATAAAGCTTTTATAATTCTAGTAGCTTGATCAACATCAACTGTCATCGTTGTGCAACCAGCTGCAGCATCCAAAATCATCTTTGTGTCTGGTCGAAGGCCATTATAAAAGATATTCAATTGAGTAATGTCTTCAAAACCATGATTAGGACACTTGCGAAGTAATGATTTAAAACGATCCCATGCTTCACAAAATGGTTCCTCAGCTCCTTGACGGAATGTTGAAATATCAGATTTAGCTTTTATGAATCTTGATGGAGGAAAGAAACGGTGCAGAAATTTTTCTTCTACATCAGACCAACTGATGCTAAATCTTCGAGTCATTAACTTGGTGTGTAATTCTTAGAGGATTTATTCTTTGGAAAGCGCACCAGTCGTTAAAATTGTATTATATTTGATCGTCCCATAGGGATTGTGGTAAGTACCTCAATCTTAGATAGATACAAGCTGAACCAACACAATGATCAAAAGATTCATTCGGTTTTTGTTGTTTTTATACTTTCTATGTTTTTATATTTTTCAGAGACAGTGTTAAGGATAAAATACGATTGATAGAAGATAGGTTAGGATTGCTTTAGTTTACAACTTCATCAAGAATATGGAATTGAGATTGAATCGAGCTTCAAACATCAAGAGGACAATCCGCAAGTGGTTATTCCCTAATTCCTTAGGTGAAAAACGCTAATTCCTATGCATCAAACCTTAATCCCTTAAGTGCTCAATTAACATACGAATCTAATGTGAAATTGGAGGTTGAACTCTAACTATTCACCTAATTGCTAGGCCTGAATTAGTTAGAAAGCTGGAAGTTACCTAAGCTTCAACCATGGTTCCTCACTGGTGAAGTTCTTCATCAGATCTGGATTTGTTAATCCAGCAAAGCAGATCCACTCCTTAGCTCGTTCTGCTCAGGATCTAGAAGTCAATTGCCTCAATACACCTTCAAGATTCCATCGCAAACCTTCGCAATCCCAACCTTAGAGATTTAGAAATCCATCGACATTGGTTCTATCGAAGGAATTTGGAAAGACATGGATGAGAGAGTTTAGAGAGTGAAAGGAATTAGAGAGAGGTTGGAAATGGAAAATGAATTGTGTTCTGTATTATGCTCTATTCTCTGGTGTTTATTACAGAGTATGTACAAGTATATATAGGCATCTAACTAACTAACTAACTTAACTAATCACTAAGAAAGCTGAGTTAATAATTAAACTAACTAACTAATCACATAATTACGGAATAACTAACTAATTACAGCTCAACACTTAACAAATTACAGTTCAGCATTAACTAATTACAGTTCAACACTTAAATTTAAGGTACAAAAGTAGGAGAGAAGGCAGTAGGAACAACACTGGTGCCGAGTGTCTTTTTGGAGGGAACAGTCGGTGTTTAAATAACCGCCTTCACGCTTGAGCGTGAAGGGCTCTCACTTGAGCGAGCTCGAAATATGCACTGCGGTATCGCTTTCTTGCTTAAGCGTGATGGAGAAGCTTGGGTGAGGGTGATATTTTGGAGTCACGCTTGAGCGTGAGTTTGCTCGCTTGAGCGTTATGGATTATTCAATCAGCATGCTGAAGTCTCGCTCGGGTTCTTTATTCGGTATTCGGTTCCCTGTTGCGGTCGGTGTCTTGAAGCATTTCCCAGTCGGACTTTTAGAGTTTCACTCGGATTTATGAAATCTCACTCGGGTTTTTGGAATTTCACTCGGATTTTCCTTCTTAGCTTGAGCGCGCCCTGTTCCTGCACCAATAAACACATAACTGCCTAGCATTTATACGCTGGCTGCTTAGTGAAAATATAAATAATCATAAACTCTTAACCAATTACTGTTTTTAATCATTTTCTTACATAAATAAAGCACTTTTAAAATAAATAAATAAAATACGAATTGTTAACTATTTATTAAATAATGAAGCCAAATTAAACAATAATTAATGAATTATGTTAAATAAAAGGTGAAATAATTAAGTCTTTTCAAGACTTATCACCAACTAGTCAAGCTCCGATTAGGGTGTGATTGCAACCATTCCTTAGCTCTTCCAGCCAATGAAAATCAGAATAAACTAAGGTATGCAGTTTCTATATCTTCTTGACCAAAACCCATGGTACCAACCAATTCATAGAAAGTTGCCAAAGGAGTGTAAGGATCTTCATTGGACATTCTAGTGAATTGATGAGCACTTATCAAACTTAGAAAAGCTGGTTTCATCTCCAAGGCTCTTGTTTGTGGCATCACAATACTTGAGAAGTATCGTGGTCCTTGTTGATTTGCATAATCTCCTAAAGTACGCCTTGGTGGTTAGTTTTGTCTTTCCATATCTTCAATTTTTGGAGTTGATATTGGTGATGAAATTGAAGAAGATGATTGTCCTTCCTCTTGTTGTGCTTTTGCTTTAGCTTTAATTTTCTTTAAAGTCTTCTCAATTTCAGGATCTATTTCAACCTGTTCTTTCGATCCCTGACTTCTTAATATCATAAGCAAAACTTCCAACAAAGAGGTTAGCAAAGAAAAAGATATAACAGTAGAAAATTACAAGTACTATATTCACAAACCGAAATAATTGAATTCGATTTAAATTCGATTCGCGGTGAGCGGTGCCAAAAACTTGCTGCTTGTTTGGGTATGATATATTCGCAAAACACTCAGATGGTCAGTTTTAAATTGACTCGTGGAAAGTGCACCACTTTGTCGGTTGTAGTATATGTTCAAGAGAAGAAATGTCGTTCCCACTACGGATCGTTTCAATTCGATTTCAAACTATTACGGCAGAAATGATTGAATATTTTCATGATTTGTGGTTTCATAGATAAAAATGAAATATATGAATAGTTACTCAAATGAACAAAAAAGGAAATATCAAGTGATAAAACTGGGATTTGGATTCACCAATCTTACCTTCTGATGCACGATATATATTCATGAAAGCAGGTTTTGAGCTATGATTCTTTACATCATAATCTAGATCATTCATATCAATTCCTTGACTATGAAATTCATAAGAATAGATTTAATAACGTCAATCCATTGATCATTTCAACTCTATTCCAGCATTAAGAATGATTGTTTGGACGTCCATTGCGTTAGATACCATCCCTGGTTATCTACTCACAATGAGTGTTCCATTTAGATCCGTTTTCGAAAGTCATTTTCCAACAACAAACGTAAACTTGAATCAAGAAACTAGTGATCAAATAAATTTAGGCAATGAACATAAAATGGAAGACAAAGATTCATAGAACAAAATTACCCGATCCATGAATATATCACACGTGATCTTCAAGTATGAGTGGTTACATCCAATCCCAATGAGAAGTTTAGCTACTCATTGTAGCCATTACAAACTTAGAAGGATGAAGAAAAGAGAGTAAAAAGTGTTTCCTAGAACTACCCAGCCGTCCCCTGAAGTGTCCCTCTTGTATGCTTATATAAAGAAATACTCGCTTAAGCGAGTTTAGGACTCGCTCAAGCGAAGAGACTATTTCAACGTGAAGAAAGCTTTGAGTCCTGCTTCATCTGCATGCTTATTCGCTCAGGCGATATCAATTTGCTTGAGCAAATCTTCATATACTGATCCCTTATTCCATTTCGCTTAAGCCATTCCTTCATCCGCTGTAGCGAGTCTTATGCTTTTTGATTCTAGACAAATTTCGCTTGAGCGAATTAAGGTCGCTCAAGCGAATTCAACATTGTAACTTACTGGAGGAATTTCACTTGATGCTTTTATCCATACGCTCGAGCGAAGACATTGTTATTGCATTCTGTCACATTATTGCTCCAGCGAAATGTCTTCGCTTGAGCGACTTCTTTATCATTCTTTACTGGCCTGATTTCGCTTGGGCGAATAGGCTTCTCGCTCGAGCGAGTCTTGCCCTAATACTTGTATCTGTTATTTTCCTTGCTCGCTTAAGCGAGTCTTCAATATGGTATCAGTGATTTTGATTCGCTCAAGCGATATGACCTTTGCTTGAGCGAATATCACTTCTTTGCTCAAAACTTAGTAAATTTTCTTCTTTTCTTTTTCCTTCTTCTTTCTTCTTCAATTTCCCTGGAATTACAACAAAATTAACCAATCAACTTGTACAATGTTCATATCACGATTTATGTTCTATCTAGCTTACAAAATGACAAACATTGCACATTATATCTAATTTATGCTTCATTATCACTGCAAAATATATATAAATTGGACATCTATCACCTTACTGGCATTCATAATATTTTCCATCAACATAAATTCAACTCACAAATACAAGTTTATACTTGTATCAACATCAATGGCATCAACAATCATTAACAACAATATCCATCAATCTTTCATCAATATTCAAGGGTATGCCCAACAACAATATCCATTTTCATTCAACATCCATATTCATCATTCAATATTTATGGTGAATATGCATATATTCTCAACAACACAAGGCACAACATTTGCCCTAAATTCTCATAACAATTATCAATCACCACAAAGCATACTACCACTATTCAAAATACATATCACACATTTGCCCAGCACACTAACATAACCATATCCATCATCACAAATCATCAATACATCAAGGATAAGGCAAACATGTGTAATATCATATACAAGAATCAACAATTACTCTACTCATGCCTTTAGAATATAAACTCCTCTCTTACCTCAAGAAAAGTAATCCGAGCGATTCGACGGTTTCGCCTTGTCGTTTGGAATAGATTGTACACTAACATATATACAAATCTCAATCAATTGGCATATCAAGGCATTAATTTCAAATTCTAAATATTCACCATTATATCTACAACACTTAAACATGTTTTAAACATGTTATAAACACCAATTTTCTTATTTTGTTAGGTTTCGGGAATTCTTTCCCATTAATAAATATTCTATAAAATTAAATGACTACAAAACAACTCCTTAGTCACTAACACACTCTAAATACCACTTTTACTAATTTCACCAAGTTAGTACCTTCCATACTCTCTTAATTTCTCAAACTCCCAACATCAATAATTAGTGTCAACTATTCCAAAAATTCATTTCCTTATCCAAAATCATTCTTAAGACAAAGAACCCCAAATTCATCAAATTTTTCCAAAAGCCTTAATTTCCACATGTTAGGGTTTTTAACAAAATTTGCTAAAACATCAATTCCAATCATTTCTTTGCATCACCTAGGAATTTCTAAGACAACAACATCATATTCATATCATCATCAACAACAAAGTTCCCAATGGTGATCTACCTTAGGGTTCAGTTCCACATGCATTTTCTCAATAAAACAACATCCAATCATTTATTGTTAAGCTTACCTTTTCTCTATGCACAAAGACGAGCATGAAATTGAGAGGGAAAGAAGTGAAGATAAACCAAGCTTTTCTTCATTTATAAATCCAAGCTTAGATGTTGATTTTGATGAAAAATACACACAAGAAGTGGTGGTCATGGTTTGGTAAGAAGAGAGGATGAAGAAAAAAGAAGAAAATAAAGTGTATGGTGGGAGAAAGAAAAGCCATCGAAAATGAGAAGGAATGAGGGAGAAATGTGAGAAAATTGGTCATTAACCATTGGGTAAAGCAATGCCTCATTTTTCTTTTTCCAATGGTTAATAATTTCCTTTATCCAACATGCAAAAGAGAGTAAATAAGAGTGGAAAAAGTCACACGGTCAAATAGAGAGGGAAAAAGGAAATTTGCATTTTCTTTTTAATTCTATTTGGCTCATATTTTCTCCGCTTATTATCATACGTTGTGTCCGAATAAATATCTCCTTAACACCAAAAATTATTTTAATCATACCACCATATCCATAATAATTTCCTAAGTATCCTAGACGCATCAAATATCTAATTTGACTTAGTAGGTCTCACACAATCCATTGAATTATTCTATGTCAGTAATTTTCAATTTACCGATAAATCACAATCAGTGTCTAATTAAATTTCCCATGTATATTGGACCACAATTAATTAATTATCATCATCTAATAAATTTATTTCTCTAAAAGTTTGGGATGTTACAATCCACCCCACCTAAAAAAACTTTCATCCTCAAAATTTTACATTCATGATTCAAACGCATTTGAATATCGCTCTCGTATATCATCTTCACGTTCCCACGTGAAAGTCTCCACATTACCATGTTTCCATGATACCTTCACCACCGGTACTAACTTGTTCTGAAAGCTCTTAATGGAATGTTCCATAATACGAATAGAAGTAGGGGAGATAGACAGTTCATCCCGTACATCAACATTATTAACAGGAATCATATGCAAAGGATCAGGAACATACTTCCTCAACTATGACACATGAAATACAATATGTAGATTCACAAGATGCGGAGGAAGTGGAATCTGATAAGAAACATCACCAATTCGCTCTAGAATCTCATATGGTCTAATGAACTTAGGACTTAATTTTCTACTCTTCAAAGCTCTCTACCAATTCCTTTATCATGTGAGACTTTTAGAAATACATGATCACCAACTTGAAATTCAAGTGGTTTTCATCATTTGTCATAGTAATGCTTTTATTGATCTTGAGTAATCTTCATATTCTCTTGTATCTTTCTAATCTGTTCAGTAGTCTCTTGAACAATCTCTGGCCTTAAAGCCAAATTCTCACTATTTTCCAACCAACATAGAAGCGTTTTACATTTTCTTCCATAAAGTGCCTCGTAAGGAGCCATACAGATACTATTGTGGTAACTGTTGTACGTGAACTCAATCAATTGAAGAAATCTCTCCTAACAACCACCATGCTCAAGAACACAAGCCCTCAACAAATCTTCAAGGCTTTGAATAGTTCTCTCGGATTGTCCATCTGTTTGAGGATGATAAGCGTAACTAAGCTTTAATTTAGAGACTAACTCGTAATGTAAGTTTCCCTAAAATCGAGAAGTAAACCCAGGATCATGATCGGATACAATACTAGATGACACACCATGTAACCTAATAATCTTCTTTATGTACAATTGAGCTAATTTCTCCAATGAACTCTTCATACTCATGGTAAAAAGTGAGTACACTTTGTTAATTGATCTACAATTACCCAGATAGCATCATTTCCATCACAGGTTCTAGGCAAACCAGAAACAAAGTCCATAGCAATACTATCCCATTTCCAAACAAGGATCTCCATAGGTCTCAACAAACTAGATGGTTTTTGATGTTCAACCTTAGTCTTTGACAAATAAGGCAAGATGTAACAAAATTTGCCACATCATGCTTCATATCGGGCCATTAGAAATTCTTCTTCAAGTCTTGACACATTTTAGTGGTACCAAGATGAATGCTCAACACAACTTTGTAAGCTTCCTCAAGCATAAATTTTCTTAAATCACCACTAGATGAAATATAAATTTGGCCCTTTACATGCCAAATACCATCATGACCTTCCAATAGAAATGAATTCCTCCCATTAGCTTAAGCTTTCTTTATCTTTATCAAATATTCATCATCCGATTGTTACGCTTTCACATATTCAAGTAACATATTTGCTAGCTTTAACATCTTAAGAGACATTTTCTTTGGGGTATATATTTCCATTCCTACATTCAAGTTTCTAAATTACTCAATTTGTTCCATCTCTTTCACCATCATAGTAGAAACATGCAATGACTTTCAGCTCAAAGCATTGGAAACCATGTTTGCCTTTCTGAGATGATATCTCAATTCAAACTCATAGTCTTTTAGAAATTCCATCCATCGTTGTTGGCGTATATTAAGCTCTTTCTGATTAAATAGGTGCTTAAGACTTTTGTGACACTAAGGACCACAAACTTGGAACCATAAAAATAGTGTCTCCATAACTTCAAAGTAAATACAACCGCCACCAATTCAAGATCATCTGTGGGGTAATTAACCTTATGCAAACGCAATTGTCTTGACGCATAGGCTATCATACCCTCGTTTTGCATCAACACACAACCAAGACCCAGCTTAGAAGCATCGCAATACAATACAAATTCATCTAGTAAAAATTACAAAGCCAATACTGCTGTAATAGTAAGCCTTATTTTTAACTCTTGAAAACTTTTCTCGTATGTGAGAGTCCACACAAATGGTTGATTCTTACGAGTTAACTTTATTAATGGTAGGGCTAAACGAGAAAATCCTTCAATAAATCTCTGGTAATAACTGTTAAGACCAAGAAAACTTCTTATTTCAGTCACAGGTATTGATATTTCCCAAGCTGTAACAGCTTCAACCTTTGATGGATCAACAACAACGCCATCATAAGAAACTACATCACCAAGAAATGAGATTTCACTCAACCAGAATTCACATTTAGAGAGCTTAGCATATAACTGTTTCTCTTGAAGAAATAGTCAACATAAGGCGAAAATGCCTTTCATGCTCTTCATGGCTCTTAGAATACACCAAAATATCATCAATGAACACCACGACGAATTGGTTAAGATACTCATGGAAAATACGATTCATGTAGTCCATGAAAATTCCAGGAGAATTTGTCACACCAAATGGCATCACCACATACTCATAGTGGCCATATCGCATTCAGAAAGCAGTTTTAGGAATATCATTGGTGTAACACCCTAAATTTTTACAAATAGAAATCCCAAAAAAAAAAACAACGAGGAAATTTTTTCACAAAAGCAGCCACGAATCGTCTGACACAGAAGGAAAGAAGAAGGCGAGGGAAGCAGAAGAGCATTCGCACGCATAAGACAAGCAACAGGGGAATTAGGACAGAGACCGATCTATTTGGTCCGGTGTGACGCTCCAGCGTCTGGGCGGATTCCAGGACGGAAGGTGACTCACTCATCCGTTGTCCAACACCGCCTGAACGATGCCACAACGGATGAAAACTCCTCAAGCGAACCTCACAACAGCGTCCACTCACTCTCACAGGACGAACCTTTCTTCGATGGAACTACTGGGCGCTCAGCATAAGGGAACAGGTGAGGGAAGGATAAGGAAGACACATATGTATGGCAACCTAAAGAAAGGTGAAACTTGAACCACTCCGCCCAGTTCAGCAAAGCGCAACAACGCCTGGGCGAAGTACTCTACAACGTCCACTCGCTCAGACGGGGTCCAACACCGCCCGAGCAAGACAAGATAATGCACAACGGAGAGGAAGACATTCGGGCGGAGTCCAACACAAGGCCTCTCCAAACACGCACTCGCTGGAGCTAGGTCTAACTCGCTGAGGCGAACACCGGTACAAGGTAATTTCCCATTCGGATATGGACGAGGTCCACTCGGCAAATCTTCATGCTTACACTTCACTCAGAAAATCAGGTAGTTAAGTCCCGCTCGGATTCATTCAAAACTCAACCACTCGGGATACAGATCCTCACTCACTCGGATTTTACATCTTTCGCTCGGATTATAAATACCTTACACTTAGAATCTATTCCATTTTAAACTACTACACTAACTCCTCTCTCAGAAGAGGGTCACTCAAGGTTTTCACTCGGAATCACTCAGCGTGTTCACTCGGAACAGGATCTAAATCTCCTATGTTCCTCTCAGGGTTCATTAACTTAGAGTTATCCACTCAACATCAGGGATATCCCAGCCGGTAATAAGCATCAAATAAACATAAAGCACGTATGTATGAATATATGTTCCCAGAAATGTAAACATGCCCACAATCCAATCTACCGACCCACATACATGCAACCTTATACTCGGAATACTCATTAACTTCACATTATGCCCTTACTATTATTTACAGATCCATACATGTGACACCCTGTCTATACTCATCAAATCAGAGAAAATTCATGCGTTTACTAATAAGATACCATACAATGACACCATGATTATGCAATCTTTATAATGGATATGTTTAATCGTTATTTTACATAAGAGCCGGCCAAGGCTACACTGACTAACATAGTGAATACAATATAAGCACTCAACAGTCGAAGTACACCACATTCAGACTTGAAACCTTATCATCATTTCAGAGCATGACCTGCACACACTGAAAAATGGTATAGGGGTGAGCTTTTGCATATAAAGTGACAGTTATTGACTCGGACTTTACCTCCATTCTCAATTATATGATTTACCAGGTTCAATTCATAACGATATACATATATACATACTACCAAGTAATATTGGAGCCAGACCACATCATTCAATCGGTATTCACACAATAACATGTATTCTCAAACACAGCGTCACATTGCACTCGGCCACAGTATCATTACCTGTCTATTGATTCAACCGGATTCACCCAATTCATTTGATCCATACAATTCACAATAATCTTACTAACAATGCTCATAGACTCATGCAAACAATGCTCATAGACTCATGCAAACAATGCTCATAGACTCATGCAAACAATGCTCATAGACTCATGCATGCGGATCCGACTTAAGACAAGGAGTTCAGTACAGATTCCTTCCCGGTCCCTCGTCCACTAGCCCTTTCCGTGTGGCACCGGTCACCCCGTGACGTCTCGAGACCCAGCTCTAGCTCCATCGGCTACCACGGGTCCTCATGGAACTAACCAGAATCTGACTGAAGCTCATCTTATACGACTCCAGATGCCCTTCCGACCCCCGTCCACTAGCCCTTTCCGTGTGGCACCGGTCACCCTATGACGTTTCGAGACCCAACTCTAGCTCCATCGGCTACCACGGGTCCTTATGGAACTGGTCAGACATCTGGGAATCACCTCACGTATGCAACCTCATGCAAATTCACAACAACATCCAAGCTTACCAGACGCGTCTCACACAGCCATCAATGGGTTATAACAGATCCCTCACACAGCATTCAGATTCATTCGGAATCCCACATTCCATTACAACATCACCTGCTTCTAACATAATAACTCATAACAGCAAGCATAGGCAACCACGTTACAGTACATCCATTCAACATTTTTAACAGAGTCAGCATACCTTTCCACACGGCATTCAAACTGGAAATCACGCATCAATTCACATCTCATGCATTAGGGGATAATGGAAACACACACACATATTCACTCAACAAACTCAGATTTTAGCAACATGCATCACAGACGTATTAACAGGCACTCAGAGACGAGGTCACACAACCCTCAACCTTTCACAGATGTCTCAATTCGGAAGTTGCATGCACAATCAGTCAATCACTACACATCGATCTACACATTTCACACACATATTACATTAAGCAAGCACCAGGGACCCGGTCATAAACCATACGCTTGGCATGCAAAGCGCCCCCTACCTGCTGTCGGGGTTCAGAGACTCTTCAAGTTGCAGTGTTGACCGATCATCCCTCCGTTACTCCTCCAACAGCCTTCGAGTTCAGCGTTGATCCTGGGCCAGAGTTGCTCCTTTCCTCCAACGGGTCTGTCTCCTCCACAGCTCCAAAGCACTTCCAGCACAGCTTTCCAACTGGAATACCACAGCTCCAGGTAGAAGAAGAAGGAGAGGAAGAGGGTAATAGGGAGGAAGGAGAGGACAGGGAGTGGAGTCAGAGCTATGTTGATATTCCTCCAGGAGCTCTCGACTCTCTTACTGTTTGAGTGGCGATGTGAATGAGAGTGAAGGAGAAGAAAAACAGGGAAGGAGAGACCATATGCACGCACAAGGAGAGCTGCCAGCGTGAATAATGAGAGAAAGAGAGAGCTGAAGTTGTCTTATACTCCTAGGGACACATGCGTCCTTTTGTCTGGTACTATTATTATTTATTCAATTACCCAAATCAGCAATTACTCTAATTAACAATTAATCCTGATTCTGTAATTAACCTTTAATTAATAGCTTAACTTCAATCGATAATTAAGTTAGAAATCGGGATGTTACAGTTCTCCCCCTCTCAAAAGAATTTCGTCCTCGAAATTCAAACACATGCTTAGCCTTAATAAACCACTCGGAAATCACTAACATACCACAATAAGCAGTTACACATCTATGTTCCTTAAGTATTCATCCATTGCTTAAATCCCAGCCGGCACAATCGGCCTCCCAAGCAATTCACCGATCATTCCACCCGGAAAACTGGGGCATTATGCTCAACGCATTCCCACTCGGGAGGGGCACCATTGACTCGGAATAACATTCCTTTCTTTCACTCAGACTTACCTCCACAAACAGATCGGAATACCATAGCCATGTTCCGACTGCAACTCTTCGCTCATCCACGTTTTCGACTGCTTCGTAATTTCTAATCAGCATAAGACAGCTCTTCGTAGCCTTCATTACATTCGGGACTCCATTTCCCACGTAGTTGCCCCCATTCAGCTCTGCCAGTTCACCCTAGCCATTGGCACTTTCCAGTTCTTTGGCCGCTCGGCCTTACATTCTCAACACCGATCGGCGTATTTACACCATCGGGTCTCCCGACTCAATGTGTCACTCGGCACGACCATGCACTCACACAAAGCATAGGCTTGACATTGGGTCACATGGGACACATTCTAGACGTTATTCGACCATTTGGGAAGAATCCAGTCGGTAAGCAACATTACCGATTCCCTAGGATACCCACTACTGACCGATTCATTTCGGATCTAGCTCTCCGATTTTCAAATTTTCGGCCATGAGGTTCCTTTCTTAACCAAAATAAACACTCAACGAGTTCCCATAAGCTTCAATTAGCACACTTGTCTGGATTTGCCTCGTACAGGTACCACACTCGGTCCATACATCTCAACTTCTTAACCATTCCTTTGGCTAACTGTATGCCTATAGCCCATGAATGTTACTCGGCCCTCTCACTCAAAAATTTCAATCGGGGTTTTAAGGACAGTTCTCATCCGGGAATCCTTCCACTTGCAGAATTTACTCACGATTCAAGCCTTCCGTGAAACCAACCCGAGTCCAAGCCCAGCAGTCCCAAACGCTGACCTGAGTACGATTTCAGATAAATCCTTCTCTTGGATATCTGCTCCTCTTGGAGGTCCTTTACTCGGAGACTTTCTATTTACCAAATTTCCACTCGGAATCCAGGCTTACTCCAAACATAAATCTGAGTTCAATTCAGCAGCTTCACATCCCCGAACACGGCTATGAATAAGTTTACCGCTCGGTATTTTCTCTCCCTTGGGTAATTCACTCGAAAACTTGCACACTCGAAGTTCCACTTTCCGATGAGAAGTACTTTTCTCCTGGAAGACCGCTCGGTTGGACATCTCAAGGGTATTAGGAATTCTACACTCGTTATCTTACTATTCGGAATCGTTCCACACGGTGCTATTCCACTCGGAAGTGATACACTCCAAGTCACGTCATTCGAATCTTGCCTTACCCAGAAGGTTACGCTCAGACACCATTCCCTTAACTTAGTAATGATCCTCTCAATAAGGTTCTACTCGGAATCCCAAAATTTTCTCTCAGCAGTTCTTTCCCATAAGGACTTCACTCGGAATTTACTAACCTTTCCCGAGCAATTCCTAACCTTCCAATTTAGTTTGGCTCCAATCTTTGTTTCCTCATTAGGCTTACAGTAGCACTCGGTTAACTTTTCAAAAACTCCAACTTCAGTGACAGTCGATCGCCCTTCATATTCCATTACCAATCATCCTTTTAGTAGCCAATCCATACCCAGCAACCTCTAAACCTCTCGGAAGTAGACACGTCAAGGTCAACAAACCTTCTACCTTCATTTTGGTACACAATCACATAACACTCATTTAAGATAACTCTCATCATCACTCGGAATCGTCTGAAAGACTCACCATCACCATAAGCAGTTACAGCTTCACCTGCCCGACTCACGAATTGCTGCATCCAACTTATAGGATGACGTCTCATTCCTATAGGGTTACAACAATCACATGGTCACTACAACGTGTACGCTGCCACATTACCTATGGCAGGAATAGTCATCTCAGAGCAGCAAGCCTCACACGGACCAGACTTCACCCAACTAATACTAATTCACACAGTGGTTAATGGCAGTTCACATACAACTTAGAAGCAATACATCCACATCAACATTATGCATCACATAGGGTGCATCACGCATCAATAATCATGAAAATCATTTATCACCTCTGTAAAACAGAATTAAGGCAATACAACAATCGGCTTCTAGCCAGCACCAAGTAAATATTTCCTCTAAATCTTATTCCTTACAACCATGGTTCAGATTAAATTCTCAGTTCTCAGTTATATAATGACGTCACTCATTCGGCTTCATGCACTTCAGTCAGGATTAAGTAATTCACATTCACATATGTTGTCATAACACACCATAGACTCAGCAACGACATTAATACACATACAACCACTCAGTCGGATTTTATAACAATTATTCACGGCTATATTATTGTTCATTACGGCATGCACCATAACCATAACCACACATTGCACTCAACAATATCATCAATATATATATATATATATGCGTTCATTCAAATCCATGCAACCCATGTTAGTCTCCCTAACAACGTTCTCACACGCACCGATCAACTCACTCAGCTAATACTTACTCACAAGAATCAATGGCAATTCACATGCATATATTTATAAGCACATATTCTCATCAACATCAACATTATCATGATGCATCACCTAGGGCACGTCACACAGCAACAATCATGTAATATAATCTATCCCCTACGGTAAAATAGTATAATGGCCACAGGTTTCCGACTGGTACAAAAAAAATCATACATACACGCTATCATTCGATCAGAATCTATCCAGCCAGCTCTCGGCTATATCACCTACATTATTTACAATCCCGTATAATCACAGCCATAGGCTCACCTTGCACTTAGCGACAACATCAACACATATATATTCACTCATCCAATATCAAATTCACATTCAGCCATACAATTCATATCATTCACCACAGCATGCATTACAGCCACAACATTAATATTCATACATTCATTTAATCGGATTCCATTCAATCATGTTATTCTAGATAACATTCCACATATTCATGTAATTTATATTAAGCTCAACAGCCATTATAGTGTGCTCACATTCCTTTCACCCGGATTTAAAAGGGACTCTTCACTCTGAATTATTTAGTCACTCTTCACTCGGGAAACCTCAACAGTTATCACTTGAAGGGTATCCGGATCGATTCCCACTCGGTGTCACCCGTCCTCTTCACTCATTCTTACTCGAAAATTCTAATCTCTCCCACTCTGGTTTTCCCACTAAGTCAAGACTCGCTCGAATTTTCTATCTGCTTAATGATTTATTATAATGGATCCACTCAGAGTCCTAGGTGTCATCTTCTGGTCGGTAAACTCTCGCTCGGCATCACACTGTCTCATTCACTCAGGATTACCTAGGCTTCCTTTCATTCGGAGGGAGTTACTAACTCTCTTCCCACGTCAACACTCGTCTCCATTTCGACTCATAGTTAAACTAACCTCTCACCCACAACAAATACACATACACATATTACTCGGATCTTCATGTACGGTATAGGAGTTCACGCAACATAGAGGGTGTAATTAATTACAGGCATCAAATTATGTCTTCTACTCCAAAGGGTTCAAGTTCAAGTAAAAAGGAACTAAGGCTAACACATCTCTTGTACTGTAATTCATATACTATTTATTCATCACACGTTCAAATTCCTCAACAAGGCACAAGCATACAACCACACCATTCATAGTCAAACATATACCAAATCATTAAACACATACAATACCGATTAAGTCAGGGCATTCAATCAATCGGACCAGGAGGAAAATGACCTCCTATTCACAAATCAATATCACAATAATGATGACCACTCGGTCATACTGCATACAACCGCTTACACTCGGTAAGCATACCTTGGCCTTGGACCTTTCGGTCTGCTCTGATACCAAAATGTAACACCCTAAATTTTTACAAATAGAAATCCCCAAAAAAAAAAAACAACGAGGAAATTTTTTCACAAAAGCAGCCACGAATCGTCTGACACAGAAGGAAAGAAGAAGGCGAGGGAAGCAGAAGAGCATTCGCACGCATAAGACAAGCAACAGGGGAATTAGGACAGAGACCGGTCTATTCGGTCCGGTGTGACACTCCAGCGTCTGGGCGGATTCCAGGACGGAAGGTGACTCACTCATCCGTTGTCCAACACCGCCTGAACGATGCCACAACGGATGAAAACTCCTCAAGGGAACCTCACAACAGCGTCCACTCACTCTCACAGGACGAACCTTTCTTTGATGGAACTACTGGGCGCTCAGCATAAGGGAACAGGTGAGGGAAGGATAAGGAAGACACATATGTATGGCAACCTAAAGAAAGGTGAAACTTGAACCACTCCGCCCAGTTCAGCAAAATGCAACAACGCCTGGGCGAAGTACTCTACAACGTCCACTCGCTCAGACGGGGTCCAACATCGCCCGAGCAAGACAAGATAATGCACAACGGAGAGGAAGACATTCGGGCGGAGTCCAACACAAGGCCTCTCCAAACACGCACTCGCTGGAGCTAGGTCTAACTCGCTGAGGCGAACACCGGTATAAGGTAATTTCCCATTCGGATATGGACGAGGTCCACTCGGCAAATCTTCATGCTTGCACTTCACTCGGAAAATCAGGTAGTTAAGTCCCGCTCGGATTCATTCAAAACTCAACCACTCGGGATACAGATCCTCACTCACTCGGATTTTACATCTTTCGCTCGGATTATAAATACCTTACACTTAGAATCTATTCCATTTTAAACTACTACACTAACTCCTCTCTCAGAAGAGGGTCACTCAAGGTTTTCACTCGGAATCACTCAGCGTGTTCACTTGGAACAGGATCTAAATCTCCTATGTTCCTCTCAGGGTTCATTAACTTAGAGTTATCCACTCAACATCAGGGATATCCCAGCCGGTAATAAGCATCAAATAAACATAAAGCACGTATGTATGAATATATGTTCCCAGAAATGTAAACATGCCCACAATCCAATCTACCGACCCACATACATGCAACCTTATACTCGGAATACTCATTAACTTCACATTATGCCCTTACTATTATTTACAGATCCATACATGTGACACCCTGTCTATACTTATCAAATCAGAGAAAATTCATGCGTTTACTAATAAGATACCATACAATGACACCATGATTATGCAATCTTTATAATGGATATGTTTAATCGTTATTTTACATAAGAGCCGGCCAAGGCTACACTGACTAACATAGTGAATACAATATAAGCACTCAACAGTCGAAGTACACCACATTCAGACTTGAAACCTTATCATCATTTCCGAGCATGACCTGCACACACTGAAAAATGGTATAGGGGTGAGCTTTTGCATATAAAGTGACAGTTATTGACTCGGACTTTACCTCTACTCTTAATTATATGATTTACCAGGTTCAATTCATAACGATATACATATATACATACTACCAAGTAATATTAGAGCCAGACCACATCATTCAATCGGCATTCGCACAATAACATGTATTCTCAAACACAGCGTCACACTGCACTCGGCCACAGTATCATTACCTGTCTATTGATTTAACCGGATTCACCTAATTCATTTGATCCATACAATTCACAATAATCTTACTAACAATGCTCATAGACTCATGCAAACAATGCTCATAGACTCATGCAAACAATGCTCATAGACTCATGCAAACAATGCTCATAGACTCATGCAAACAATGCTCATAGACTCATGCATGCGGATCCGACTTAAGATAAGGAGTTCAGTACAGATTCCTTCCCGGTCCCTCGTCCACTAGCCCTTTCCGTGTGGCACCAGTCACCCTGTGACGTCTCGAGACCCAGCTCTAGCTCCATCGGCTACCACGGGTCCTCATGGAACTAACCAGAATCTGACTAAAGCTCATCTTATACGACTCCAGATGCCCTTCCGACCCCCGTCCACTAGCCCTTTCCGTGTGGCACCGGTCACCCTGTGACGTTTCAAGACCCAACTCTAGCTCCATCGGCTACCACGGGTCCTTATGGAACTGGTCAGACATCTGGGAATCACCTCACGTATGCAACCTCATGCAAATTCACAACAACATCCAAGCTTACCAGACGCGTCTCACACAACCATCAATGGGTTATAACCGATCCCTCACACAGCATTCAGATTCATTCGGAATCCCACATTCCATTACAACATCACCTGCTTCTAACATAATAACTCACAACAGCAAGCATAGGCAACCACGTTACAGTACATCCATTCAACATTTTTAACAGAGTCAGCATACCTTTCCACACGGTATTCAAACTGGAAATCACGCATCAATTCACATCTCATGCATTAGGGGATAATGGAAACACACACACACATTCACTTAACAAACTCAGATTTTAGCAACATGCATCACAGAAGTATTAACAGGCACTCAGAGACGAGGTCACACAACCCTCAACCTTTCACAGATGTCTCAATTCGGAAGTTGCATACACAATCAGTCAATCACTACACATCGATCTACACATTTCACACACATATTACATTAAGCAAGCACCAGGGACCCGGTCATAAACCATACGCTTGGCATGCAAAGCGCTCCCTACCTGCTGTCGGGGTTCAGAGACTCTTCAAGTTGCAGTGTTGACCGATCGTCCCTCCGTTACTCCTCTAACAGCCTTTGAGTTCAGCGTTGATCCTGGGCCAGAGTTGCTCCTTTCCTCCAACAGGTCTGTCTCCTCCACAGCTCCAAAGCACTTCCAGCACAGCCTTTCAACTGGAATACCACAGCTCCAGGTAGAAGAAGAAGGAGAGGAAGAGGGTAATAGGGAGGAAGGAGAGGACAGGGAGTGGAGTCAGAGCTATGTTGATATTCCTTCAAGAGCTCTCGACTCTCTTACTGTTTGAGTGGCGATGTGAATGAGAGTGAAGGAGAAGAAAAACAGGGAAGGAGAGACCATATGCACGCACAAGGAGAGCTGCCAGCGTGAATAATGAGAGAAAGAGAGAGCTGAAGTTGTCTTATACTCCTAGGGACACATGCGTCCTTTCGTCTGGTACTATTATTATTTATTCAATTACCCAAATCAGCAATTACTCTAATTAACAATTAATCCTGATTCTGTAATTAACCTTTAATTAATAGCTTAACTTCAATCGGTAATTAAGTTAGAAATCGGGATGTTACAATTGGTCTTTACTCTGATTTGGTGATATCCAGAAGGCAGATCAATTTTGGAAAACACAATAGTACCCTTCAACTGATCCAAAAGATCATCGATGAGAGGAAGAGGATATTTGTTCTTAATAGTCAATTTGTTGAGTTGGCGATCGTCAACGTACAATCTCATGCTTCCATCTATCTTTTTCACCAACAACACGGGTGCATCCCAAGGAGATACACTTGGGTGGATAAATTCTTTTTTGAGTAATTCCTCAACTTGCTATTTGAGTTTAGAGAACTCCATAGGAGACATCCTATAAGGAGCTCTAGAAATAGGCTCAGCGCCAAGAATAAGATTAATAGAGAATTCCACTTCTCGTAGAGGAGGCAAACCAGGAACCTCATTAGGAAAAACATCAGGAAATTCAAAAACAATGGGAATTTCAAAAGATTGGGAGGTACTACACCCATCAACCATACAGAACATCACAAGAAGCTAAGAGATACCTTGTAGGCCAAAGCGTTCGGTATTCAGAGTCAGAAAAATCATCGCCTTATTATGGCAGTCCACAAAGACTTTATTGGTAGATAACCAATCCATGCCTAGGATAATATCTAGGTCTTTTATAGGTAAGCATACGAGGGATATAACAAACTTTCTACCCTCAAGAGTCATCTCAACATTTTCATATTGAGTCACTGATCTCAAACAAGTACCAGTCGGTGTAGTCACTATTACAGAGCCTTTCATCATACAAATAGGCACTTTCAAGCGCTTGATACAATCCTCAGAAATAAATGAATGGGTAACACCAGAATCGTAGATAACACAAACAGAGGTACTAAAAATTTCACACTTACTTTGCACAAGGTTATCCAGTTGTACGGCTTCTTCACCAGTGACAGCGAAGACTCTTCTAGCAGCTTGTGGTTGGTCACCACCATTATGATTACCTTTTCTTCCACTATGGCCATTGCCATGACCATTTCCATTATGGTCACCATTTTGATTTCCACCACGGCCACCATTGCGGCCACTATATAACCATTACTATTTCCACGACCACGACCTCCAAAACCACCATGACCTCCAAAGTTAGCATTGTGATTCACACAAACAATAGCATCAATATTCGCATTTCTTGAATTTAATGGAAAATTAGGACGAATATACCCTGGTTGGTTGCGTTGGTAGCAGACCACATCATCTTAAGGATAATCACATGCCAAGTGATTTGCACCACACTTGAAGCATTTAAGACCTTGGGCATTGCCACGACCTTAATTACCATTACCACCTCTAAATGCACCACGTCCTTTTGCATTGGAGGATCCATCACGAAAGAACTTCTTTTTAAATTGACCATGCCTCTTGAAGCTAGAGGATTGACCCTTTAACTTGGGCTCATGCTTACCATGACTGAAAGGAGTCACATCATCTTCTTTATAAATACGACACTTGTTCACAAGTGTCGAATAGCCCGCTTGATCTCAGGCCTCAAGCCATTCTCAAACTTCATACATTTTGAAGCCTCAATACCCTCTTGTTGATAAGAAGGATAAAATGCACATAGCTCCTCAAACTTGGAGGCATACTCCTCCACAGTCATATCACCTTGCTTAAGTTCCATGAACTCAAGCTCTTTCTTACTCTTGTAGCTTTCTAGAAAATACCTCTTCAAGAACTCAACCTTGAAGTTCTTCCACGTCAATGGGACATCAGCAGCTAACATTCGCCCTCTAGTAAGATGCCACCATGATTCAACCTCATCGTGAACCATAAAGATCACATACTTAACCTTTTGAGCTTCAAAACATTCGAAGCTTGCAAAGATCCTTTCCAAGTGGTTAATCCATACATAAGCATCCTCAGGCTTATACCCTCCGTGGAACTCGGAAGGTTTCCTCTTGAGAAATCGTTCAAGACCTTGGGCACCTTGTCCCATATTTTGTTGGCCTTGTCTTTCCAAGAGATCCGCAAAGCGATTCAAAGCAGGTGCCATAGTAGCAGCATCATGGTTATGTCTACCAGCCATGTTTCACGCCTATATGTTAAGACATGGCTCACATATAAGTAAACTAGACCATACAATCAATTCCAATCCATAACTAAGGTTTCAACATCTAATGGTCTACTATATATCATTTCATAATCAATATATCAATCTCAATGCATAATCATAAAGTATTCGTCATTGAAGGTAAATAGCGTAAGAAACTTGGACGGACTTACACAAACAAGCATATCAATCACATTGCAATGTCAAAAAACCTCAATTCAATAATTGAACTTCATACTTCAATAGTATATAATTTACAAAGGTCCAACAATGAGCAATCAATGCATTCACAATAAGTGGAACACGTATGTTAATTCGAAAGCAAGAGCAGATGTAATAAGTGTTAGGGAATCCCTCAGGGTCAGCTAGCGGAAATACAAAGGATTACCAAAAAGGAATTGCAAAACGAGTATTTCAAGGCGTTACATACAAAATTTAAAATTTTGTTTTAGGGTTTACCTCTTTTAGACGCAACATGAGTTCCTCAATCAAAGTAATTGTAGCTTCGTCCTTAGGAGTCCATAAGAGCACTCCTACTAGAATCCAAAATTCCGAATGCTAGTACGGAAGTTCAGAGAGTAATCTAATTTTTAAGCAACAACCTATGAGCATCTCATGCTCTATATATAGGCTTAGGTCTTAACCTGATGAGCTCTCATTAAATATTAGACTCCTGACTCATTCTAAATGAGTTAGGCCCAATAGTTTTCTTTTTAGTCCAACTAAAATAAAACTATTCTTTGGTGGGCTTACTCTATATGTATGACCCTATAGGCAAAATATTCGATTATATTAATAATAAACTATTTTATTTTAATATAAATAAGAGCGACATCTAGCAATACATCATTATGTTCGAATATTATTTATCATCGACAGGACCTATAAGTGATAATTATTTTATATATTTATTCCTTTTGTCACGATATTAATTGGGGCCAAGGCATGGTCGTCGTCATCCTTGTCTGGCCCAATTCATTTTACTTGATACCAGAGTAGACTTTACAGAATAAATATCTAATATTTATTCGTCCTAGCATGGCCATGCATTTCGTTAGTCTCACTCTATCAAGTGGCCTATAGATATCACTTCTGTCACATAGAAGAGACAAATCCCATCTACATCACTCACATCCCTCTGCATAATTTATCCATTGCCTAATCACAATCTTTATGGTCATCCTATTACAGATGACGTTTGATTGTATTAAAACAACAAACTCCTTATGTAGGAATCGTAGTGACTTTACGTCAAAGGACTATATACCATTATCACATTGAGAACTGTTTATGTCACTCATGTAATGATCCATGCAACGTTCTCATGGTGGGTCTATCTAGTACAACATTACTCTTAATGTATTTACATGTCCCCATGTAAATACTTAATTAGGGACATTTTAGGAATAATTCTCATATGACTTATTATTCCAGGATAAATAGTTTTAAAACAATCTTAAAACTGAAAATACTTATTTTATTGATAAGTTAAAATTGATACATTAATAGCTCGTAGTGCATACACCAACAATAAGAGATCCAAGAATACTCAAATTGATTGCCAAAGTTTAGTAAAAACATGTACATTCACTTGCATAAATATGCCATGGAGTAAATAAGTGCAAATCCTAACCCGAAATGGCATAAAAGTATGAAAATTCAACATTTGGGCATAACCACTGGCAATGGTTGCACTCCACTGGCTGTGGTTGCACACCACTGGCCATTGTTGTCACTGCCACAATGCCAGAAAAGCCATTTCAAGTCAAATCCAACCAATGGCAGTGGTTGCAAACCTCTGGTAGTGGTTGTCACTGTTTCCATGCCCCATTTTCACATCAAAGGTCCACTTCCAAGGCAAAAACCCACCTCTGGCCGTGGTTGCAAACCACAAGCCAAGGTTGCAAACCACAGGTCGTGGTTGGTTCTGTTTGCATACCCAAATTTTACAAGACAAAGGTACTCCAGGGCAGGACCTGCCATTGGTCGTGGTTGGCCCCCTGTTCCACTATTTTCTAATTTTTAAAGGACACATGCTTTTGGACCTTAGATCATGCAATGCCTACAATTTTTGGGACAAATTTTCATCAAGATACACTCATCATAAGGCATAAAATATATAAGGATTTCCTACATCAAATCCAATCACCAAATCAAACATCAAACATGACTAAAATATGCATCCATATTGAGTCTCAACTTAACAAGATTTATACTTTATCCCACCATGGGTTGTCCTTTAACATATGCATCATTCCCATCAAAGGGGCTATAAAACTTTCATTGTCAATATTCATATAGTTGTTTACAAAAGAATCGGCCTATTGTATATGCATGTATACACAAACATATATGAAACCATGTACATGTAAACTTAAGGCATCAACACAACATCTACATTAACATCATTGTCATCAAATACATATATCATCCCAAAAGTCAATGATTTGCTCACCAATGCATCCCTATACAATTATTTTACCTTCACCACCAAAACATAGAGTTCCAAAATAAGATGCATCTCACCCCATATACGTTCTACATCACCATGCTAAAAAGACAACATAAAGAGTGAGTTATATATTCTAAGTGATGAATATGAATACATTTGTGATTATGTGCATATGCATATAACAACATGTAGGCTTTACTTCAAACATCAATCACCATCACAACTCCATCATTCTATCAACATATACTTATATCATGATCATCAACTAAAACTTAGAGAGAAACACATACATATACAGTATTGCCCTTCAAATCATCACTAATCCAATCTCAACCTCATTTTGGCATATTACCATTCTATATGTAAATGCTCTTAAGTTAATGCATATGAACAAGAATCATATTCATCAAAACACTTGCGGATCTGACTGTGGGAATATAAAACATCAATGTGGGTTCAAGAATAGGTATATAACCATGCCCCTACTACAGTAGCAAAATGTGTACACATGTATATCAAATCTCAATTTTTACAGGTACCAAACCGCATCACCCATCTTACAACCCCGACCATTTTCACCATGACCGCGGTAGACATAATAACTTAATGGTGTTACGGGCTAACCATGAACCATGCCATGGTAGCTGTGATCCAAAGGACCACCAGGGATACCTTCTCCTCGAAAAGCCACCCCTACTGGGTCAACCACATGCAGCTCTCTGTAGCTAAGCATGGGCAACTTCGTGACTCTACCACTAAGTCACTAGGGTAATTAACAACGCTCATGCGCAGAGCCGCTCTCCCACTGGGCCAATCGGAGGAACCCCTAACATCCTATGCAATATGCCATGGATGCAATTCAAATACCAATCATATGCAATCTCACGTTATGCATCCAACCATGCCACTTATCAACCATCACCATCATCACATCACTACTCAATTCTTAGCAGATTTTAATTTCATTGATCAATGCCATTGTTTCAAATTTTAGTGTGGCATTCAGAACATTTTCCATCAACACAAATTTAACTCATAAATACAAGTTTATACTTACATCAACCACAATGGCGTCAACAATCATCAACAGCAATATCTATTAATCTTTCATCAATATTCAAGGGTATGCCCAACAACAATATCTATTTTCATTCAACATCTATATTCATCATTCAATATTTATGGTGAATACGCATATATTCCCAACAACACAAGGCATAACATTTGCCCTAAATTCTCATAACAATTATCAATCACCATAAAGCATACCACTACTATTCCAAATGAATATCACACATTTTCCAAGCACACTAACATCACTATATCCAATATCACAAATCATCAATACATCAAGGATAAAGTAAACATGTGTAATATTATATACAATAATTACTCTACTCATGCATTTAGAATATACACTCCTCTCCTACCTCAAGAGAACTAATCCGAGCGATTCAACGGTTGCGCATCGTCATTCGAAATAGATCCTACATTAACATATATACAAATATCAATCAATTGGCCTATCAAGGCATTAATTTCAAATTCTAAATATTCACCATTATATCTAAAACACTTAACATGTCTTAAACATGTTATAAACACCAATTTCTTATTTTATTAGGTTTCAGGAATTCCTTCCCATCAATCTATATTCTCTAAAATTAAATGACTACAAAATAACTCTTAAGTCACCAACATACTCTAAATACCACTTCTAGTAATTTTACCAACTTAGTGCCTTCCACATTCTCTTAATTTCTCAAACTCTCAACATTAATAATTAGTGTCAACCATTCCAAAAATTCATTTCCTTATCCAAAATCATTCATAAGACAATAAACTCTAAATTCATTAAATTTTTCCAAAAGCCTCAATTTCCAAATGTTGAGGTTTTTAACAAAATTTGCCAAACATTAATTCTAATCATTTCTTTGAACCACCTAGTCATTTCTAAGACAACAACATCATATTCATATCATCATCAACAACAACAAAATTCCCAATGGTCATCTATCCTAGGGTTCGGTTCCACATGCATTTTCTTAATAAAACAACATCTAATCATTTATTGTTAAGCTTCAAAAACCCTAAAATCACAAAGAAAAGCCATGTATATTATGAAAGCTTACCTTTTCTCTAAGCACAAAAGGGAGCATGAAAATAAGAGGGAAAAAAGTGAAGATGAACCAAGCTTTGCTTCAATGTTCCATTAGAACTTCATGAATCCAAGCTTAGATGTTGATTTTGATGAAAAATAGGCACAAGAGGTGGTGGTCACATTTTGGCAAGAAGAGAAGTTGAAGAAGAAGAAGAAGAAGAAAATGAAGTGTATGGAAGGAGAAAGAAAAGCTACCAAAAATGAGAAGGAATGAGGGAGAAATATGTGAAAATTGGTCATTAACCATTGGGTAAAGAAATGCCTCACTTTCCCTTTTCCAATGGTCAATAATTTCCTTTATCTAATATGCAAAAGAGAGTAAATGAGAGTGGAAAAAGTTACACGGTCAAATAGAAAGGGAAAACGAAATTTGCATTTTCTTTTTAATTCTATTTGTCTCATATTTTCTCCGTTTATTATCATACGCTGTGTCCGAATAAATATCTCATCAACACTAAAAATTATTTTAATCATACCACCATATCCACAATAATTTCCTAAGTATCCTAGACGCATCAAATATCCAATTTGACTTAGTGGATCCCATATCATCTGTTGAATTATTCTATTTCAATAAATTTTAATTTACTAATAAATCATAATAAGTGTCTAATTAATTTTCCCATGTATATTAGACCATAATTAATTAATTATCATCTAATAAATTCATTTCTCTAAAATTTGAGGATGTTTAATAGTTACAACATCAAAATATCACATCTATTCAATTTTAAAATTTTTCAGCCATGTGTTCCCACAACTGTTGCACATCCTTTCAAAATTCTGATATCTTGTCTCTTCAAAATCAGCAAGTCAAAACTTGTAACTTCAAAATTAAAAATTACTTTAATCAGTTAATATGTCATTCTCACTTTGAGACTGCCTTTCAAATTAGTTTTTCAAATTAGTTTCTTTCCCCTCAAAAGGTTATTTTTCTCAAAGCTTACCTTTCAAATTATAAATATTTTTTAACCCCAACGTCTAATACCTTTTCATTTTTTTTATATACTGCTTTGTACACATTTCCTTTCAACAATGCAATCTTTCCACTTTCCCACCTTTGTTCCCTATAACTACGTAAACCATTTCTTTCTCTCTCCATGATTCAAACCTCTGTTTGAAATTCAAACATAATCAAATTCTTGGGTTTTTGACCCATATAGGGTTCTTTTGGAAAAAAATTTTGATTATAGGCTTGTTTAGAAAGTACTTAGCTGTCTGGGTGGCTTTATGTCATGTCAAATTTGCAATTCGTCTGGGCAAGAGACGAAATTTACCGTTCATCTAGGCAAGAGACGAAATTATCAGAGGAGGCCACGTGTCAGGACAAGGTGAATTCGTCCCTTGGAGAGACGAAATCTGCCAGTCAATTTCGTCTCATTGAAAGACGAATTATTTAGTTGTCAAACGCAGTCAATTTTGCATGATTGAAAGACGGAATACGTTGCCACATTTCGTCTGATTGACAAACGAATTTACCTGGAAATTTGTCTCCTTCCCCTATGAAATTAACCATTTATATACCCCATTCTCATGCGCGGTAGTGAAACAGGTTGTATACGTTGGTTCTTCTTGCTTGTTGGTTGCTGCTTGGTTCTTAGGTAAATTTTTATTTTGAATTTTTTTTGCATTTGTAGTAAGAATTAGTGTTTAGGTGGTGAATGTTGTATTATGAAAATAAATTCTGTTAAACAAAATTTATGATTTTACTGTTTGAAAATGTTTTAATTGGAAGTTAATATTAACAATTATGCTTTTGAAATTATTTTATTTTAGGATTACAAGAATGTCTTCCCCTGTGATTTTGTTCGCTAATGGTCGAAAATATGAAGGTCCTGAAGGGTATACGTTTGACGGTGACAAGAAGTTAATGTATATCCGGCGAGGTATTACCTTTGACAAACTGAAAGAAAAAATAGTTGCTAAGCTGGAACTTGATAATACTACAGTAATTACCAAATTAACTAGTAGGTTAGTAGTGGATAAAAGGAAAAATAAATTTGATGCTTTTGAATTAAATGATGATGAGGCGATTGATGTTGCATTAAGATTGTTTGAGTTACAATCTGATATGGTTGCGCTGGAGATATATGTTGATTTTGACCGAGTTGGATGTTCTATGATCAACACACAAGGAGGTTCATCACAATGTGTTACATTGATAGAGGGTAAGCAAATACAAAGCTACTTTAATTTGTAGTTAATAGTTGGAACAAAATTATTTGTTGGTAACTGACGTGAATATTTTTACAGTCGTGGTTCATTCAAATTAGTACATTAAAATTAATTAATGTAGTACTAGGGTGTCAACCTAGGTCGTTCTCTCAAGGATCAACACAAAAATTTAGGAAAAATCAAGTCTTAAACTAATTTTTAACAATTAAAAATAAAAACTCAACAACTAAATTTTTTACAAACATAAGTTCAACAAGCATACAATTGGGGAGGGGGGGTTTGATTGATTTTTATTGTCATAATTAAAATTAAAACAAAGTAAATATAGGATTTAAAACAATAAATAACAAGCGATTGATTTTCTTGGAGTATTGTAAATAAATTTATCCTTGGTTCACTAAAGATAATTTGTATACTTTCATTACTGTTAATTTCTTAGCTCAATTTGAATTAATCAACTAAGCGTCTTTTTCAATTCATAATTCCTTTACTTTCATTTAAAAATGAATATTTTAATCAAGCATGCTAATTAAGCAAAAGGAGTCAATATCATAAAATCTAGGAATTATTGAGCATATGTAAAAACATCGCCTACATACATAATCTATTGTCATATTATAGAATTAAGCAAACCATAATTATTAAAAGTGATTATGAAAATATTCATTAAGCATGCATATTTTCTTAATCCATTCTAATTTAAAACCTTATTTTATTCCATTTGAATAATTAAACCGATTAAGCATACAAATTTAATTAAACAGAATGGAATTAAATAAGCAGAGTAAGATTATGAAGAAATAACAATAATAAAAGCATACTATATTAAAAATAATGACCTCAAAATTACATTACAATATTCTCCAAGAAAATCAATCTAGGGGTTTTAGCCCTCCATAATTAAAACAAACTACAAAGAAAAGAAACTAACCCGGAATGGAGCAAAGAAGGGAAAGAAGAGAGGAGGAGGCTTTGTGCCTTCCTCTGATGCTTAAAGAAACTACTAAGAGGGAATTAAGAGAGAAATGTGAATTGAAGTGTGTGGAAGAAGCTAGGAGGGTCTTCTATTTATAGCATGAGAAAGGAGTCAGGAAATGATAAAAAACTGAGCCAGTGGAATGCTAGTGCATAATTAATAATCCTTCAGTGCTGATTCCACTTGATGAATGCGTTATCTGATGTTTCCACTTAATGAATCTATTCATTTTGGCCATGAATCTATTCATTTAGTGTATTTTGTGCATTCCAATTGAAATGAATAGATTCAGGAAGCAAATGAATAGATTCGAGGCCAATTATTGCATGATTTTTGAGTGAATCAGACGTATGAATCGATTCAGACCAGAATGAATCGATTCATGGCTCAAATTTTCCAATTCTTGGGCATTTTTATTCGTATGAATCGATTCATACATGGATGAATCGATTCATACACCTGATTTTCCATGTTTTGCATACTTTTCACCCTTTCTTGATATTTAATCATCCATGGCTTCTTTTTCTTGATCCTTGGTCATAATTCTTTAATTTGTTGACTTTTATTCCCTACAAAAACAAAAAGGAAACAAGATTTCATTAATTAATTAAGAACTTATCCTTAATTCATTTTAAAATCAATTATTAAATAAAGCACAAAATATGAAAATGTGTTAAAATGCAATATGTTAGACAATAAGTGATGGCAAATTATACACATTTAAACAAATGAATTAAGGATAAATCATTCATTATCAAATACTCCCACACTTATTCTTTTGCACTCCCGAGCAAAATCAGAATAAAAACAAATTTTTACATTTTATTGAAAACATTTAAGTTGAAAACAACAACACACAAAATTGGCATGTTTGTCATGAAATCTTAGGAATATACAAAGGAACAAGAGTTATTCAACATGTAGGATATAAAGCATCAAGATATATATAAAAATCATTCAAACACTTAGGCATGTGAAAATTAATTTAAACTGAAAAGAAGATCATAAGTGATAGAGCCTCACAAGACATACTCTCAACTCTCAAGTGTTTAAGGTTTGTGTATACTCTCTAAACATTTCCTGAAAAACAAACAGTCTAAAAATTTGGCAAGTTTCTCAATTCTACAATCAACACAAATGCATGTATAGATCAACAGGGCTTTGTAGGGTTGTAATGTGGCCAAGATTAAAATGGATGGAAAAATTTTTTTTTAATTTTTTTTTAAATACCAAAAAGAATGATGAAGCAATTAATTTAACTGGCAAACAGTGAGGGTAAAACATTTATTGTATGATATTAGGTCACAATCATAATATTTTTTTATTATTAATGAGATTGCATAACACTTGGAACAAGAGTTGCAATTCCTTTTTGCACACCCCCACACTTATTTGAATGTCTGTTTTTGACTTGATTCCAAAGCTCCAATATATTCCTTAAGGTAGGTATATTTTTGGTTTTTCATCCATGGCTTATTTGAGCTGCAACAAGGAAACAGTTAAATAGGCTCAAAATGGCTAGCAAGAGATAATTTATTCATGGTAGGCTTATCTGGCTTAGTGGCTCAATTGAACAAAATGCCTGTATCATTTCAAATACATTCATATGAGTTTCAAGTATCATCAAGAAACAAGACAAAAATTAGGATGTAAGCTTTCAGGAATTAATCACACATGAAAGAATTTAGATGGCGTAAAGTGATCCATCAAATTTTAAGGCTCAAAAATCTCACAAGGTATAATTCTATCATATATGATCATCTATCAATTATCATGTCATTCTCATCATACCAAAATTGCTTGAGTTCAAATTATAACATATCATTAAGCTCATATCAGACATGAAAGAATTTACCTGTTTACTCATGCATATCTTAAAATTCCAATAAAACATGCCTTTTTAAAACAAAAACACACACAAAATCTTTTATTTTTAATTATTTTTTTACATAGTCACACAAAATTAATCACACAAAATTAATCACACAACAACAAAACAATATACAACAATATTCCCACCTCCACACTTAAATCATACATTGTCCTCAATGTAAGACAGAGCATACAAAATAGACAATATAATGAAAAAGTAAAAAGATGGGTAAGAAAAACTCCCTCAAGGGGGATCAAGAAGTAGTTCCCCCAAAGCATGTTCCTCCATTGTAACATCCACAAGTGAAGGATTTTCATGAAATGGCTTCAAACGTTGTCCATTAACCTTGAAGCTTTTATTGGAGTTTTCACTTTTTATGTCCATAGCTCCATGGGGAAATACAGTAACAATGAAAGGTCCTTCCCATTTGGAGCGCAATTTTCCAGCCATTAGTTTCAACCGGGAATTAAACAGTAGCACTTTCTGTCCAGCAGTAAAATCCTTTCTAGCTATTGAGCTATCATGGAATCTCTTTGTTTTCTCCTTATAGAACCTCGAGTTCTCATAAGCTGCCAAACGGATCTCATCAAGCTCATTCAGTTGTAATTTTCTTTCTTTACCTGCTTGATCAAGTGCTAAGTTGCAAGCTTTTACAGCCCAATAAGCACGATGCTCAATCTCCACTGGAAGATGACATGCCTTACCAAAAACAATTCTATAGGGAGACATTCCTATAGGTGCTTTAAAAGTTGTTCTATGTGCCCAAAGAGCATCATCCAGTTTCCTGCTCCAATCCTTTTTATTAGGCTGTACTATCTTTTCTAGGATTCTTTTGATTTCTCTGTTAGAGACTTCTGCTTGTCCATTGGTTTGGGGGTGATATGGAGTAGAGACTCTATGAACAACCCCATACTTCCTGAGCATAGCTTGCATGGTCCTGTTGTAGAAATGTGTTCCTTGATCACTAATGATTGCTCTCGGGATGCCAAACCTGTAAAAAATTTGAGATCTAACAAAATCCACAACAACTCGAGCATCATTACTTCTGGTGGCTTTAGCTTCCACCCATTTAGAAACATAATCTACAGCCAATAAAATGTAAGTAAAACTAAAGGATAGAGGAAATGGTCCCATAAAATCAATGCCCCAAACATCAAATACTTCACAAAACAACATAGGTTGCTGAGGCATCTGTTGTCTCCATGTGGTAGCATTACTAGCTCTTTGGCATTTCTCACAGGTGTTACAAATTCTCCATGCATCCTTAAAAATTGTGGGCCAATATAAACCAGAATCCAACACCTTCCTTGCTGTTCTTTGTGGACCAAAATGTCCACCAACTGGTGAAGCATGGCAGAATCGAAGAACTGATTCTATTTCATGATCGGGAATGCATCTTTGAATCACCTGATCATTACACAATTTCCACAAATACGGGTCATCCCAAATATAATACTTTGCATCACTTTTTAATTTTGAAATTTGGTTTCTGGATGCACATGGTGGAAAAATAGAAGCAACAAGATAATTTACAATGTTAGCAAACCAAGGTGTATCAAAAGAGTTAGAAATACTCATGAGGTGTTCATCGGGAAAATGGTCCCGAATAGGTGCCGAATCAGGAGCATTCTCAATTCTGCTTAAATGGTCTGTCACAAGGTTTTGTGTTCCACTTCTGTCACGAATTTCTAAGTCAAACTCTTAGAGAAAAAGCATCCAACGAATTAATCTTGGCTTGGACTCACCTTTCTTCAACAAGTACTTCAGAGCTGCATGGTCAGTAAAGACAACTACTCGAGAACCGAGTAGGTAAGATCTGAACTTATCTAATGCAAAAACAATGGCCAAGAGCTCTTTTTCAGTGGTGGTGTAATTTACCTGGGCAACATCTAAAGTTTTAGATGCATAGTAGATGACCCTAGGCTGCTTGTCAATCTTTTGAGCAAGGACAGCTCCCAATGCATAATTAGAAGCATCACACATCAACTCAAATGGGGCTGTCCAAACAGGTGCTTGAATTATTGGGGTAGTGGTCAATGCTTGCTTGAGGCAATTAAAAGGCTCTTTACACTTTTCATCAAACTCAAATGCCACATCCTTTTGAAGCAGACTAGATAGTGGCCTAGCCTTCTTGCTGAAATCCTTTATGAATCTTCTGTAGAATTCTGCATGACCAAGAAAAGAACGAACCTCTCGAACACAAGAAGGGTAAGGCAAATATGATATAACTTCTATTTTGGCAGGATCTACCTGAGACACCCTAATTTTAATAAATGAATAAACCAAACAGGGAAGTTTTCCAAATTTTAGAGTTAGCAAAACCTACATAATCTGCCCAAATTAATTAAACCAGGCACACAAGGAGAAGAAGGGAAATGGAAGCAAGGAAGATAAAGGCCCAAACAAAAGTCACCCAGTGGAGCCCAACAGCGCTCAAGCGAGCCCAAGAGAAACAGCGTGCACTCGCTCAAGCGAGTTCCGACTCGGCTTGAGTGAGACAGCACACTTGCTCGAGCGAGCACTCATTCGCCTAAGCTAAACCACCAAAAGCCTTCCAGCAAACCACGCTCGCTGGAGCGAATCCTTCATTCGCTGAAGCGAAAAGCTACACTCGGCTATTCAGACACTCAGGATCCAGAGTTATCATACGACTCATTCACTCGGAAAATGATAGCTAGTCCACTCGGCATATAACATCTTGTTTGCTCAGGGAAAAATCATTAAGGGAAATCCCCACTCGGACTTAGTCTAATCTTAACCACTCGAATTACAGATTCTCACTCACTCGGATTTTACATTATTCACTCGGATTATGAATGTCATGCGCTTAGGGTCCATTTCACTTTAAACCACTACACTAACTCCTCTCTTAGGAGGGAGTACTCAAGGTTTCCACTCAGAAATACTAACTCTTCCTCACTCGGGGTTTACTTATATCTTCATTCATTCAGAATCACTCAAGCGTATTCACTCGGAAGGGCCACTCTTAATCTACTCGGATTGGCCTTTAAACATACCAGCTACAATCAGAAACATAACACACTCCTGATTTCACTCAACCGGAATACATATATGGCAACTCAGAAATAATCCCCATAGCCACTTACTCGGAATCTAAGAAGACTTCTCACTCGGGATAACTTTCACGTCCTTTTTACCACTCGGGGTATTTCACTCATTTTTCACTCGGTAACCATGACTTCTCTACTTTAGCTATCCAGTTAAGTCAAGATTTACCCAGATCCCCTTACTACTAACAATCCGTTACAACAGGGTCCACTTAAAGCCTTAGGTGACACTTTTCTATCGGGAAACCTTCACTCGGCGGATTCTCACTCGGTAACTACTAATTATTCTACTCTCAGAAAATCTTAGCAGTTATCACTCAGAAAGCACCTAAGTCGATCCTCACTCGGTGATCCGGGCTCTCATTCACTCGGTATTACCTAAACTCCTCAGTGTACAGAATAAATCATTGTCTCATTTCCCCATCAACTCTTAATCCCATTTCTACCCATGGCCATACCAACCTCACACACTCAGTAAGTACATATACATATATTACTCGGATCATTCACGCAAGATAGAGCAACACGTAGTATGATAGGTATAAAAGGGGTATAAATAATTTACAGGCACAAGGTCACGACTTCTACCCAAGAGGGTTCAAGTGCTAGCATAAGAGACTACGACTGAAATACAAGCCGGCCAAGGCTTAACGAGGCATATACACAACATATACATCAACACATAATTTCCACAGTGCACCAGTACTTCACTCGGCATTCAGCTCCTCCATCATCCTTCATTCCGAGAGACATTCACTGAAAAGTATAGCCACGGTAGGGGTGAGCTTTTACATATCAAATGACAGTCAAGGACTCAGTATCAGTATCAATACGCACACCCATGATCACTCGGTCCTATTCAGATTAAAATAAGGCCATGCAGATTAGAATAATATCAATAATATACACTCTCATACATATTACGTGAAGTTCATTCTCATTCACACAATCACATGCATCGACTCACTCGAAATTCTTTCACATCGCCCCAAGTCATACCACGCGTACTATCCTACTCAACATCATATCTACATGCATGCCTGCGGATCTGACTTAGGCAGTGACTTTCAGTTACAGGTCCCCCTTACTGGCCTCTCGTCCATTAGCTCTTTCCGCGTGGTACTGGTCTCCCATTGACGTCTCGAGACTTATCTCTAGCTCCCACGGCCTATAGCTGGAAATCATTCTTTCGGGGTTCCTGACCTTCCACGGGTCACCCCATTCCTACATATGCAGCTTATGCGTTCTATCAGCAAGCATCATCACTCATCCGACGCATTCTTTGTAACCATCAAAGTGGAAACCGATTCAACATAATTCCTACATTTACTCGTCAATCATACTAGTATGCACAAGATTGTATAACTATTAACAAGATGCTACTAACATACACATGGAATCTAAGGATCAACAATCATGCATCACACACACAGTCGTTACAGACACATGCACACACTTAAAGCAATACATTCATCCGGTACCGTTCATGAACCATGCATTTGACATGCAAGCACCCCCTACCTACAGAAGGGACTCGGGAAGCTCCTCTGTTTCCTGACGTTCGATACACTGGTCTGTTTGCCTTGTTCAGTCCCCCTTCGACGCGGTCGTATTCTGCAATCGGCTCGGGAACGGAAAGCTACTCCCTTCTGCTTCGGTGGTCATCCTTCACCAACAGGAGGAACTCTGAATCTTCTGCAGCACCGTCTTCGTGGGTTTCCAGAAACGGAGAACAGAGAACAGGGAACAGGGAACAGGGAAGAAGAAGAACGACGAGGAAGAGAAGAAGGAACTAAGAGAAAGAGGTAGCAGAACAGGAATTCTGAAAAGGAATGCCTATCAACCATGGCCAGGATATATATACATATACGTATGAAGAGAAGAGAAGAGAAGTGGGGTGGGAAAGCGTGAATTGGCAGTCCACTCACGACACCCACCACTCTCAAGCAGCCAGCTATCGTAATTACTCAGCCATCATTTCCAAAGTTGAACTAATTAAATCAATTATGGTTGACAAGTAACTTCCACTTTTATAATTATTCTAATGGCTCAATTTCACTCGGTAATTCATTTTAAATCGGGATGTTATAGTTCTCCCCTTCTCAAAAGAATTTTGTCCTCAAAATTCAATCGGTAACTCACCTTGATCAAATAACTCGGGGTACTGCTGCCTCATGGCATCCTCGCGTTCCCAGGTATAAGAGGTATACCCGTCTTGCTGCCACTCTACCTCAACCAGTTACACATCTTTACTCCTTAAATGCTTTACCAATCGGTCCACTATTCTAGTCGGTATAGTCACAGTGGTCAGGTCCTCTTTAATCTCCACTTCATCATCCGGCATCGTGTGAGTGGAATCGTGTAAGTACTTTCTTAATTGAGACACATGAAACACGTTATGCAACAGGGATAAGTGAGTCGGTAATGCTATTCGGTACGCCACAGGGCCGATCCGCTCTAATACCTCATAAGGCCCAATGTATCGGGGGCTCAGCTTTCCTCCTTTCAAGGCTCGCCCGACCCCTTTGCTTGGTGACGTCTTTAGAAACACTCTGTCTCTGACTAAGAACTCCAGTGGTTGGGTTCGTTTATCGTGGTAGCTCTTCTGCCTATCCTTGGACGCCTTCATCTTTTCCCTTATCACTCAGATCTGTTCTGAAGTCTGCTTCATAATTTCTGGTCCTAATAGCAGACTCTCGCCCATTTCCGACCAGCAGAGTGGGGTTCGGCATCTTCGACCATATAGTGCTTCGTAGGGCGCCATACCAATACTGCTGTGGTGGCTATTGTTGTATGTAAACTCGATCAGGGGAAGGTACTGCTCCCAATCTCCACCGTGTTCCAACACACACGCCCGTAGCAAGTCCTCCAAGCTTTGGATCGTTCGCTCGGATTGTCCATCTGATTAGGGGTAGTAGGCAGAGCTTAGCCAAAGTTTAGTACCCATTTCCTGGTGCAGGCTAGTCCAAAACCGGGACGTGAACCTTGGATCCCTACTCGATACGATAGAAGTCGGTATACCATGCAGTCGGATAATTTCGCGAATGTAAATCCGAGCTAACTTATGCAACGGGTACTTCATGTTCACAGGTAGGAAGTGTGCACTCTTCGTCAGTCGGTCAACAATGACCCAAATCGCATTATGGCCCGCTTAGTTTTTTGGTAATCCCATGACAAAGTCCATGGCAATTGAGTCCCATTTCCATACGGGAATCTCTAGGGGTTGCAATGCACCATACGGCTTCTGGTGCTCGACTTTCGATTTTTGACAGGTGATACACCGAGCCACATACTCTGCCATATTCCTCTTTAATCCGGGCCACCAGAATCGTGTCCTTAGATCCTGGGACATCTTCGTGGTACCCGGGTGAATACTGAGTAGGCTCTTGTGGGCTTCATCAAGCACCATACTCCTTAATTCTCCTCCGCCCGGTACATATATTCTGTTTTTCACTCGGAAGATTCCATCCGATCCCTCGGTCAAGGACAAATCCCTTCCTTTGGCCTGAGTCTTCTTCATCTCAGCCAAGTAGGAATCTGACTGTTGCTACTTGTACACGTATTTCAGGAATTCATTGGTAATTCTCAACGTACCGATTGTCATTTTCCGAGAAGAGGGGATGTCAACTTGCAAGTTCATGTCTTGGAACCGTTCCAACAACTCTACTTCCTTCACCATCATCACTGCTATATGGAGGGATTTCCGACTCAACGCGTCGGCAACAACGTTCGCCTTACCCGGATGGTACTTTAGTTCGAAGTCATAATCCTTTAAAAATTCCATCCATCTCCTCTGCCTCATGTTCAGCTCCTTCTGGTCGAATAAATATTTGAGGCTCTTGTGGTCGCTGTAAACTTCGAACTTCGAACCGTACAAGTAGTACCTCCAAATCTTTAACACGAAGACTACGACTGCTAATTCCAAGTCATGAGTCGGGTAATGCTGTTCGTGAGGCCTCAATTGCCGAGAGGCATAAGCTATCACTCGGTCTCTCTGCATCAGCACGCATCCCAATCCAAGTCCTGATGCATCACAATAAACCACGAAGCTCTCTTGTAAGTTAGGCAATGCCAATACTGGAGCGGTCGTCAATTTGTCTTTTAGCTCTCGGAAACTGCTCTCGCACTCAAAACTCCACTCGAAGGGAATGTTTTTCTGGGTCAATTTAGTCAGTGGCAAAGCGAGCTTAGAAAATCCTTCAATAAACCGCGTATAATAACCAGCCAGGCCCATAAAGCTCCTTATCTCCGAGACCGACTCGGGTTTCTCCCATGCCATTATAGCTGCTACCTTCGAAGGGTCTACCGAGACACCCTCCTTGGAAATCACATGTCCGAGAAAGTGGATCTTATCCATCCAGAAATCGTACTTTGAAAATTTTGCAAATAGCTGTTTCTCCTTCAAGACTTGAAGCACCGCTCGGAGGTGTTCTTCATGCTCATTAGGGGTCTTGGAATAGACTAAGATATCATCAATAAAAACTACTACGAAACGGTCTAAGTACAGGTGGAATATGCTATTCATGTAATTCATGAATATGGCAGGTGCATTTGTCACACCAAACAGCATCACTACATACTCGTAGTGGCCATACCGAGTCCTAAAGGCAGTCTTGGGAATATCTGAGTCCTTCACCCGGATTTTGTGGTATCCAGACCGTAAGTCGATCTTCGAGAAGACTGAAGCACCACGCAGTTGGTCAATTAGATCGTCGATCCTGGGCAACGGGTATCGGTTCTTAATCGTGAGTTTATTTAGCTGTCGGTAGTCTATGCATAGTCTCATGCTGCCATCCTTCTTTTTAACAAGTAGTACAGGTGCGCCCCACGGTGATACACTCGGCCTGATGAATTGTTTTCCGAGTAACTCATCCACCTGTTTTTTCAGCTCAGCCAATTCTGTTGGGGACATTCTGTAAGGTGCACTGGAGACTGGCTCGACTCCAGGGATCAGGTCTATAGAGAATTCAACTTCTCTACTCAGAGGAACACCTGGCACATCCTCCAGAAACACCTCTGGGAACTCACAGACAGTCGGAATATCGTTCACTCGGGCTCTATTCTCACCCTCAGTTAAACAAAGCATCATAAACAGCTGAGCTATACCTTGTATCATGTAGTCCTCATGGTTCTGCCTTGGGGAGATTATCCTTCGGTTTCTACAGTCTACCAACACCTTGTTGGCTGAAAGCCAATCTATACCGAGTACCATGTCAAGGTCCTTCGAGGTACGCACACCAGATCGAAGGTAAAACTCTGATCGCCCAATACAAACGTGACGTCTTTACACATCAATGATGTCAGCACCTTAGGGCCAGTCGGGTTGGCCACTTCCAAGGTCTGGTCCATATCCACAGTCGGTAATCTCAAACGTCTTACACAATCATCAGCTATGAAGGAGTGGGTGGCTCCAGAATCAAAAATTACACTAAGTGTATATTTACCGAGTAGGCACTTACTCTGCACTAAGTCGTTCGCTTGTGCTGCTTCCTCAGCACTGATAGCGTAGACTCTTCCAGCAGCGGGTTGGTCGGTGTTTCTCCTCTGGTTGTTTTGGGCAAACATCATATTTCCTCTGGCTTTGTTGCCTCCACCCCTCGAGCTTTGACCATCTTTTCCATGGCTCCTCTCTTGGAAGCCTCCTTGGCGTACATTGGCACTTGCTTGACGGAGTTGGGGGCAGTCAGGGCGAATGTGCCCCTTCTCCTTGCAATGAAAACACTTGACATCTTTACTATCGTAATTCTGAGCAAAGTGGTCGCCACCACACTTAAAACACTTGCCATATTTTGGATGTCCACTCATCTATCTCCCTTGATTACTGCGATCCTTATATCTAGTAAAGGGTCCATTTCTTCCAATGTTACCTGGCCTCTTAAAGCGTGACTGTTGAGGCCTCAAGGAGGGACCTGCCCTACTGTTCTGGCCTGAGTGGGCCTTGTCGTCTTCTTCAAAGATCCTGCATTTATTCACCAGCACCGGGAAGCTCCTAATTTCCTGATATCTGCAAGCTCTTTTGATGTCCGATCTCAGTCCATTCTCGAATTTGAGGCATTTGGAACTCTCAGTCCCGGGTTGTTGGAAGGGTGGATAAAACAGACATAACTCTTCAAATTTGGCCGCATATTCTTCTACAGACATGGAACCCTGTTTCAGCTCCATAAACTCCAATTTCTTCTGACTCCTTACTGTTTCAGGGAAGTACTTCTCTAAGAAGCACGTCTTGAAATTCTCCCAGGTCAGCTGGGTATCGTCGTCAGTCAAACGGTTTCTGGCTATCTTCCACCAGTTCTCTGCTTCGTCCCTCAGCATGTACACCGCGCACTCCACCTTCTGAGCCTCGGTGTAGTGGAGACCCCCAAAAATCCTTTCTAACTCTTGAGTCCATTTGTAAGCTACCTCAGGGTTACGTCCTCCTTGAAATTCACTCGGCTTCCTCTTCAGGAAGCGGTCCAACACTTGACCATCTTCGGCTCGAGGCTGGCCTTGTCTTTCAAATACATCGGTGAAGCGTTGGAATGCCGCTGCTATGGCTTCCATGCTTTGTGATTCATCATTACTTATCCTGAAATTAACACCCCTTCAAGGATAAATTTACAAGGTTACCTTCTTCCGATCGGATCTCATCCCATATTCACTGACTATAGCACATTATACCATTTATATATATATATATATATATATATATATATATATACATACATCATGCAATCAATCGGACCAGGAGAGAAGTTACCTCCTATTCCCAAATCAATATCTCAACAATAATTATATTCAATCAGAATATCACAATAATGTTGACCACTCGGTCATAACACATACAACCGCTTACACTCGGTAAGCACACCTTGGCCTTGGACTTTTCGGTCTGCTCTGATACCAAAATGAGACACCCTAATTTTAATAAATGAATAAACCAAACAGGGAAATTTTCCAAATTTTAGAGTTAGCAAAACCTACATAATCTGCCCAAATTAATTAAACCGGGCACACAAGGAGAAGAAGGGAAATCGAAGCAAGGAAGATAAAGGCCCAAACAAAAGTCATCCAGCGGAGCCCAACAACGCTCAAGCGAGCCCAAGAGAAACAGCGTTCACTCGCTCAAGCGAGTTCCGACTCCGCTTGAGCGAGACAGCACACTCGCTCGGGGGAGCACTCATTCGCCTAAGCTAAACCCCCAAAAGCCTTCCAAAAAACCACGCTCGCTGGAGCGCATCCTTCATTCGCTGAAGCGAAAAGCTACACTTGGCTATTCAGACACTCGGGATCCAGAGTTATCATAGGACTCATTCACTCGAAAAATGATAGCTAGTCCACTCAGAATATAACATCTTGTTCGCTCAGGGAAAAATCATTAAGGAAAATCCCCACTCGGACTTAGTCTAATCTTAACCACCCGGATTACAGATTCTCACTTACTCGGATTTTACATTATTCACTCGGATTATGAATGTCATGCGCTTAGGGTCCATTTCACTTTAAACCACTACACTAACTCCTCTCTCAGGAGGGAGTACTCAAGGTTTCCACTTGGAAATACTAACTCTTCCTCACTCGGGGTTTACTTATATCTTCATTCATTCGGAATCACTTAAGCGTATTCACTCGGAAGGGCCACTCTCAATCTACTCGGATTGGCCTTTAAACATACCAGCTACAATAAGAAACATAACATACTCCTGATTTCACTCAACCGGAATACATATATGGCAACTCGGAAATGATCCCCATAGCCACTTACTCGGAATCTAAGAAGACTTCTCACTCGAGATAACTTTCACGTCCTTTTTACCACTCGGGGTATTTCACTCATTTTTCACTCGGTAACCATGACTTCTCCACTTTAGCTATCCAGTTAAGTCAAGATTCACCCAGATCCCCTTACTACTAACAATCCGTTACAACGGGGTCCACTTAAAGCCTTAGGTGACACTTTTCTATCGGGAAACCTTCACTCGGCGGATTCTCACTCGGTAACTACTAATTATTCTACTCTCGGAAAATCTTAGCAGTTATCACTCGGAAAGCACCTAAGTCGATCCTCACTCGGTGATCCAGGCTCTCATTTACTCGGTATTACCTAAACTTCTCGGTGTACAGAATAAATCATTGTCTCATTTCCCCATCAACTCTTAATCCCATTTCTACCCATGGCCATACCAACCTCACAGACTCAGTAAGTACATATACATATATTACTCGGATCATTCACGCAAGATAGAGCAACACGTAGTATGATAGGTATAAAAGGGGTATAAATAATTTACAGGCATAAGGTCACGACTTCTACCCAAGAGGGTTCAAGTGCTAGCATAAAAGACTACGACTGAAATACAAGGCGGCCAAGGCTTAACGAGGCATATACACAACATATACATCAACACATAATTTCCATCAACACATAATTTCCACAGTGCACCAGTACTTCACTCGGCATTCAGCTTCTCCATCATCCTTCATTCCGAGAGACATTCACTGAAAAGTATAGCCACGGTAGGGGTGAGCTTTTACATATCAAATGACAGTCAAGGACTCGGTATCAGTATCAATACGTACACCCATGATCACTCGGTCCTATTCAGATTAAAATAAGGCCATGCAGATTAGAATAATATCAATAATATACACTCTCATACATATTACGTGAAGTTCATTCTCATTTACACAATCACATGCATCGACTCACTCGGAATTCTTTCACATTGCCCCAAGTCATACCACGCGTACTATCTTACTCAACATCATATCTACATGCATGCCTGCGGATCCGACTTAGGCAGTGACTTTCAGTTACAGGTCCCCCTGACTGGCCTCTCGTCCATTAGCTCTTTCCGCATAGTACCGGTCTCCCATTGACGTCTCGAGACTTATCTCTAGCTCCCACGGCTACCACGAGCCCTCACAGGATCTAGCCAAGGCCTGTAACTGGACATCATTCTTTCGGGGTTCCTGCCCTTCCACGGGTCACCCCATTCCTACATATGCAGCTTATGCGTTCTATCAGCAAGCATCATCACTCATCCGACTCATTCTTTGTAACCATCAAAGTGGAAATCGATTCAACATAATTCCTACATTTACTCGTCAATCATACTAGCATGCACAAGATTGTATAACTATTAACAAGATGCTACTAACATACACATGGAATCTAAGGATCAACAATCATGCATCACACACACAGTCATTATAGACACATGCACACACTTAAAGCAATACATTCATCTGGTACCGTTCATGAACCATGCATTTGACATGCAAGCGCCCCCTACCTACAGAAGGGACTCGGGAAGCTCCTCTGTTTCCTGACGTTCGATACGCTGGTCTGTTTGCCTTGTTCAGTCCCCCTTCGACGCGATCGTATTCTGCAATCGGCTCAGGAACGGAAAGCTACTCCCTTCTGCTTCGGTGGTCATCCTTCACCAACAGGAGGAACTCTGAATCTTCTGCAGCACCGTCTTCGTGGGTTTCCAGAAACGGAGAACAGAGAACAGGGAACAGGGAACAAGGAAGAAGAAGAACGACGAGGAAGAGAAGAAGGAACTAAGAGAAAGAGGTAGCAGAAGAGGAATTCTGAAGAGGAATGCCTATCAACCGTGGCCAGGATATATATACATATACGTATGAAGAGAAGAGAAGAGAAGTGGGATGGGAAAGCGTGAATTGGCAGTCCACTCACAACACCCACCACTCACAAGCGACCAGCTATCGCAATTACTCAACCATCATTTCCAAAGTTGAACTAATTAAATCAATTATGGTTGACAAGTAACTTCCACTTTTATAATTATTCTAATGGCTCAATTTCACTCGGTAATTCGTTTTAAATCGGGATGTTACACTACCTCAATTCCTTTCTCAGAGATTACATGCCCTAAAACTATTCCTTGTTTTACCATAAAATGACATTTTTCATAGTTCAAGACAAGGTTAGTTTCAATACATCTGTTTAAAACTTTATCCAAACTATCAAGGCATGTTTTAAATGAAGATCCATAGACAGTAAAATCATCCATAAACACCTCTATGCAATTTTCAATGAAATCATGAAAAATACTTATCATGCATCTTTGGAAAGTTCCAGGAGCATTGCATAGGCCAAATGGCATTCTCCTATAAGCAAATGTGCCAAAGGGACAGGTGAATGTGGTCTTTTCTTGATCATCAGGTGCAATATGAATCTGAAAATATCGAGAGAATCCATTAAGAAAATAGTAGTGAGACTTACCTGCAAGACGCTCAAGCATTTGATCAATTAAGGGTAAAGGGAAATGGTCCTTCTTTGTTGCCTGGTTTAGTCTCCTGTAATCAATACAGACTCTCCAACTACTTTTCACTCTAGTTGGGATCAATTCATCCTTTTCATTTTTCACAACTGTGATCCCTGTTTTCTTAGGAACCACTTGAATCAGACTCACCCATCGGCTATCAGAGATAGGATAAATGATTCCTGCTTGTAGAAGCTTGGTAATCTCCTTCTTAACCACATCAAGGATTACAGGGTTGAGTCTCCTCTGGGGCTGTCTTACTGCTTTAGTATTTTCCTCCAAAAATATTCTATGCATGCACATGGATGGACTAATTCCAGGAATATCTACCAATGTCCATCCTATAGCCTTCTTATGTCTTTTCAATACCTGCAACAATTTTTCTTCTTGATTTTCATCAAGAGAAGTGGAAATTATCACCAGGAGCTATTCATTATCCCCTAAGTATACATACTTTAGGTTCTCAGGTAGGGGTTTCAATTCTAACTTGGGTGCCTACAAAACAGATGGAACTAACAAAGTAGATTTTGATTCTGCTGCTTGCACCTCAAAAATTTTGTTAGAATTTTCTTGAAATCCTGCATTCAGCTCCTTATGGTTAACAGGTATATCTAAAGACTCTGAATCAGAAATTATGTATTTATCAATTTCAGCACAAATATCACAACTTCCAGAATCATTGCATGCAAAACATTTGTTTGAATCATCTATGCATTCCAAATCAATATTAGAAAAATGTTGAAAAACTAGTTCATCAATAATGTCCATTTGGAAAACAGAATGATTTTCAGATGGGTATTTCATGGCATCAAGAATATTAAATTGAACTCTCGTGTCACCAAATTCCATAGAGAGAGTTCCAGAATGAACATCTATTTTGGTTCGAGCTATTTTCAAAAATGGTCTTCCCAAAATGATAGGAACAGGAATTTGAGGCATACCTTCTTCCATATCAAGTATGAAAAAGTCAACAGGGAAAACAAGTTGTTCTACCTGAACCAAAACATCCTCTATAACTCCAGCAGGGTAAGCAGTGCTCCTATTGGCTAGCTGAATTACTACACCAGTAGGTTGTAAATTTCCAAGAGATAATGATTTGAAAACAGACATAGGCATAACATTTATTGAAGCTCCTAAATCTAACATGCAATTTTCAAATTTGTTATTGCCTATGATACAAGGTATAGAAAACATACCTGGATCTTTGCATTTCTCAGGAATATTTGAAATTTCCTTACCAAGCAGTGCAGATACATTCCTTCCCATGCTTATCCTTTCATTCCCTTTGAGTCTCCTCTTGTGAGTACACAACTCCTTCAGAAATTTGGCATACTTGGGAATTTGCTTGATTGCATCAAGAAGAGGTATATTCACTTCCACTTTCCTAAAAGTATCCAAAATTTCTTTATCCACTTCTTCCATCTTCTTACTTGGAATTGCTTTTGGTGGGAAAGGAAGAGGGATATGAGGTGGAATTTGGGGTGGTTGTATCTCAGATTTGTTTGAAGAGGGTACATCATTCTCAACTATTTCAGGCTCAGTTGTTTATTTTTCAGGTTCCTTAGGTATGGGTACTTCAAGGTTCTTACCTGATCTTAATTGAATTGCACTCACATTTCTTGGATTTGCAGCTGGTTGAGATGGTAATTTGTCAGAGTTTTGAGATTGTAACTGGCTTAATGATGAAGCCAATTGCCCAATTTGGTTGCTTAAACTCTGGATGGTAGCATCATTCCTCTGTTGATACTCTAAGTTCTATGTAGCCATTTGTTTCACCAGTTCTTCCAAAGAAGGGCCATTTGTGGATGGTTGAGGTGTAGGTCTTTGGAAGGTTGGTGCATTGTTTTGAAATGGGGGTTGGGGATTTTGGTTACCCTATCTCAAATTTGGATGGTTCCTCCAACCTGGATTGTATCTGTTGGTGGAAAGGTCATGGTTTTGTTGTTGTTGTGGTGGTGGAGGTCTATCATGGTAGATGTTAGCTGTATAGGCTTGGGGACTATTATTATCCTTTTCTTGTAGAGACGGACAACAATCAGTGAGGTGCTCTTGTGAAGAGCAAATGCCACATACTTTAGCAGTCATGGATTTTTGATTTACTGCCAATTGTGTGACCAGAGTGGTGAGAGCATCAAGTTTGCTCTCCAATTTAATTCCAGATGAACTAGAATTGGAATCAAACATGGGTTTGAAAGAATCATTTCTCACACCAAATTGTTGAGAGTTAGATGCCATCTTCTCAATCAGATTTCTTGCTTCAGCAGCAGTCATATCTCCTAAAGCTCCTCCACTTGCCGCATCAATCATGTTGCGATCAACGTGGTGCAGACCTTCATAGAAGTACTGAAGAAGAAGTTGTTCAAAAATTTGGTGGTGAGGGCAACTTGCACAGAGTTTCTTGAATCTCTCCCAATACTCATAAAGACTTTCTCCAGAGAGTTGCCTAATGCCAGATATGTCTTTACGGATTGCAGTTATTCTAGAGGCAGGAAAGAATTTTTCCAAAAACATTTTCTTTAAGTCATTCCAACTTGTGATTGATCTTGGAGCAAGGTAGTACAACCAATCCTTAGCAACACCCTCTAAAGAATGAGGAAACGCTTTAAGATAGACATGGTCTTCTTGAACGTTTTGGGGTTTCATTGTGGAGCACACAATGTGGAATTCTTTGAGGTGTTTGTGCGGATCTTCACCCGCAAGACCATGAAACTTAGGCAACAAGTGTATAGGTCCGGTCTTAAGAATAAAAGGGACATCCTCATCAGGATATTGAATACACAAACTTTCGTATGTGAATTCAGGTACAGCTAGTTCTCTAAGAGTTCTTTCACGAGGTTCAGCTATATCAGAAAAACTAGCAGTAGTACTTTCAGCAGATTTAGAAAAAATACTATCACTATCAATATCAACAAAGTTATTATTAAATCTAGCTTCTCTAATTAACCTATGAAAAGTTCTATCAATTTCAGGATCAAATGAATATAAATGCTCAAAAGTTCTTCTAGTCATACATAGCATACAACAAGATATTTGATCATCATGAGCAATAAATCATAAGAATCCTAAATCATGCAAAAGAAATAAAATAAAACAAACAAACAAAAATATTTTTTTTCAATTTATACAAAAAAAATTAATTTAAAACAAGAGTTTTTCCTAAAGATCGTTGATCCTCGGCTGCGGCGCCAAAATTTGACGTGAATATTTTTACAGTCGTGGTTTCGTCAAATTAGTACATTAAAATTAATTAATGTAGTACTAGGGTGTCAACCTAGGTCGTTCTCTCAAGGATCAACACAAAAATTTAGGAAACATCAAGTCTTAAACTAATTTTTAACAATTAAAAATAAAAACTCAACAACTAATTTTTTTACAAACATAAGTTCAACAAGCATACAATTGGGGGGGGGGGGTTTGATTGATTTTTATTGTCATAATTAAAATTAAAACAAAGTAAATATAGGATTTAAAACAATAAATAACAAGCGATTGATTTTCTTGGAGTATTGTAAATAAATTTATCCTTGGTTCACTAAAGATAATTTGTATACTTTCATTACTGTTAATTTCTTAGCTCAATTTGAATTAATCAACTAAGCGTCTTTTTCAATTCATAATTCCTTTACTTTCATTTAAAAATGAATATTTTAATCAAGCATCCTAATTAAGCAAAAGGAGTCAAGATCATAAAATCTAGGAATTATTGAGCATATGTAAAAACATCGCCTACATACATAATCTATTATCATATTATGGAATTAAGCAAACCATAATTATTAAAAGTGATTATGAAAATATTCATTAAGCATGCATATTTCCTTAATCCATTCTAATTTAAAACCTTATTTTATTCCATTTGAATAATTAAACCGATTAAGCATACAAATTTAATTAAACAGAATGGAATTAAATAAGCAGAGTAAGATTATGAAGAAATAACAATAATAAAAGCATACTATATTAAAAATAATGACCTCAAAATTACATTACAATATTCTCCAAGAAAATCAATCTAGGGGTTTTAGCCCTCCATAATTAAAACAAACTACAAAGAAAAGAAACTAACCCGGAATGGAGCAAAGAGGGGAAAGAAGAGAGGAGGAGGCTTTGTGCCTTCCTCTGATGCTTAAAGAAACTACTAAGAGGGAATTAAGAGAGAAATGTGAATTAAGGTGTGTGGAAGAAGCTAGGAGGGTCTTCTATTTATAGCATGAGAAAGGAGTTAGGAAATGATAAAAAACTGAGCCAGTGGAATGCTAGTGCATAATTAATAATATTCCACTTGATGAATGCGTTATCTGATGTTTCCACTTGATGAATCTATTCATTTTGGCCATGAATCTATTCATTTAGTGTATTTTGTGCATTCCAATTGAAATGAATAGATTCAGGAAGCAAATGAATAGATTCGAGGCCAATTATTGCATGATTTTTGAGTGAATCAAACGTATGAATCGATTCAGACCAGAATGAATCGATTCATGGCTCAAATTTTCCAATTCTTGGGCATTTTTATTTGTATGAATCGATTCATACATGGATGAATCGATTCATACACTTGATTTTCCATGTTTTGCATACTTTTTCACCCTTTTCTTGATATTTAATCATCCATGGCTTCTTCTTCTTGATCCTTGGTCATAATTCTTTAATTTGTTGACATTTATTCCCTACAAAAACAAAAAGGAAACAAGATTTCATTAATTAATTAAGAACTTATCCTTAATTCATTTTAAAATCAATTATTAAATAAAGCACAAAATATGAAAATATGTTAAAATGCAATATATTAGACAATAAGTGATGGCAAATTATACACATTTACACAAATGAATTAAGGATAAATCATGCATTATTAGTAACTTTAATTTTGTTTGTTATGGAAGGTGATACTACTACACATTTATCAGACGACGATGATCCTGATTTCAACGTTGATGGGGAATGTTTGAGTAGTGGGGACGATGGATCCGATGAGCAGAATATCCCCAATGACGATGATGTGGATACCGATGTTGAAGGAAATTTTGATTCTGTAGCAGTTCGTGATACGAATGTTTTACCCGGTGGTAGTGTGAATACTTTGTCAATGGTGATAGGTTAGTAATATTATGTTTCATTGTGTTTACCCAATTGATGATATTCTAAAATGGCGACGAACATGAATGTTAAATGTTTGAATTGCAGGTACACCATTTTGGACATCGTCACCCCTTTATACCAACATAAATTGGGATCATCCAGATGAAGAACAAAGACCACTAGACTTAAACAACTCACCAGGGTGGCGGATTGGTGATGATTTGTACGTTGGACTTCAGTTTGCATCAAAGTCTGAGCTGCAAACTGCCTTGAAACAAAATGCCATGAAGAAGCATCAAACGTACATTGTGGGTGAATCTAAATCAACACATTTAACTGTTATGTGTCCAAATCAATTAGATGGTTGTCCTTGGAGGATGCGAGCAATATTATCCAGAAAAACAAATAATTGGGTGGTAAGTAAATGGGGCGGGAGTCACACCTGCGTCAACATTAAACTATCACAGGACCATCCAAAGCTAGATTCTGAGTTCATCTGTTCATGTATACTAGGTATGTCCATGTTGTGTAAATGTTTTGTATATGTCTTTGTCAACTTGTAAAGTTGAATGTTGATTATTTGACATATTATAATCAGGAATGGTGAATCAAGACCCGTCAGTTTCCATTGCCATGATCCAAGAGAGGATATTAGGTGAATGTGGATTCAAAATCTAATATAGCAAAGCTTGGAAGGCAAAACAAAAAGCAATTGTGCGTGTATTTGGTGATTGGGATGAGTCATACGCTGTGTTGCCACGGTGGTTGTCTCGTATGCGGGAGGTTGCACCAGGTTCAGTGTACCATCTCCAGACATCTGAGTACTATGTTGGGACTGAAGTTAATCCACAATTTCATACTTTCAAATGGGTGTTTTGGACATTCAAATAATGTGTCGATGCATTTGCCTTTTGTAAGCCTATCATCCAAGTTGATGGTACGTTTCTATATGGAAAATATCGTCACACTTTGTTGATTGCAACCACTTAGGATGGCAACAACAATGTGTTACCTGTTGCATTCGCAATAGTGGAGGGTGAAACTTTACAGGCATGGACGTGGTTTTTGGCCCAGATAAGGATTCATGTGATCACGATGACAAGCATTTGTCTAATCTCTGATCAGCACCAGAGCATCAAGTCGGCTGTCTCAAATCCCCAAATTGGTTGGCAATCGCCGAATGCATACCACGTCTACTGCATAAGGCATATCGCCAGTAATTTTAACAACAAGTTTAAGAATGTCCGACTGAAGCAAGAGTTGTTGAAGATAGGTATTAAACCAAACCACAACTTTGTAATGTAATTTTGTTTCTCGTACATTAATTGTTATATATGATTTATTGTAGGGTACACTATAAACAGGGAGATATTTGATAGAAAGTTAATAAAATTTCGGGAAGAGGGACAAGAGATTGCGGCGTGGATTGATGGAATCCCCAAAGAACAGTGGAACCTGGCATACGATGACGGTGGGTGTAGATTTGGTCATATGACAACCAACCTCTCCGAGTGTGTAAACAAAGTTTTAAAAGGTGCGCGCAACATGCCTATTACAACATTGGTCAAGTGCACGTATGCCCAGATAGTTGAATACTTTGTCCGTCGTGGTACGCGTGCAAGGTATGAGTTTGGGGAGGGGTTGAGGTACACAAAAAAAGTTATGGAACAAATAGGGAAAAATCAAGCCACTGCTTGCAGTCACCAAGTCCAACGATATAATGTACAAGGTAACCGATTTGAAGTTGAGGAAAGATTCGACCCTATCACACAACGTGGTGGGAGAAAATATACGGTGACGTTATCAACAAATCCATGTTGTAGCTGTGGACGATTTAAGGCGTTTCAGTTTCCCTGTTCATATTTAATTACAGTGTGTCAAGGGTGAGCGTTGACTATTTTCAATTTATTCATTCTGCATATGGCTAAGATAACATCATCAATGCCTACTCTGGTCACTGGTATCCGATTGGTAATGACAACGATCTCCCTATGACTGATGATGTTTGGAAACTAATCCCTGACCCCTTGAGGGTGCGTGCAAAAGGCCGACCTAAGTCCACTCGTATCCGTAATGAAATGGATTGGGTGGAAAGTCAATCAAGTAGTGTTAGATGCCAACGTTGTAAACAGCCTGGCCATAACAGGCGCCAATGCCCACTGTCTTCATTAGGGTCAAATAGCCAGTCCCAAGGTGAGTAAAATGTACTTTGTAACAGTTAAAATTGTAACAAGTACCGCCAAGTTAAATGATGTCTAACTTAAGTTTGGTGGATGTCAAACTGCTAACACAATTTAAATTAACAACAATACCATAAACAACATTACCAATTTAAATTAAAAAAAACCCTAAACTAATTATAATAGTACAAGTGACCCTCCAATCTCTACGGACAACGTCCCTGGTCCTGGGTCGCATCCTCATCACCCGCCAAGTTAAACGTGCTTGCACCACTAAATAGATCCAACCCTAAGTCCAAACCTGGTCCAAAATCATGCAAGCTTCCTTCACCTTGATGGGAGACCAGTGGTGTGTTAGGTGTTAGTAAGTCATTTACAAACCTTGTTGGTGAGACATATGGTGAAGGAGCATATCCGCTGCCCCCTGCAATGCCACTACCCATAACAAGTCCATTACCTCCCCCCCCAAATCCACTACCCCCTGCTTGTCCAAAGAAAAGATCCATATGAGGGGTATAATACTGATGCTCTTGTCCAAAACTCTGTGAAGGCCATTCGTACGTTGCCCTATACCCTGACTCTGTCTGAGTTTGGGATGGAACATAATACATTCCCGGTTCACGAGCAGGCATGGACTGTAGGCTGTACACCTGGTGATCTTCTTGTGTCCTGCCCCTCGGTATACCTTGTCGCTCATTTCTGTTGCCAGGCATGTTAATCTCAAACGGTTGATTAGGTGGATCATATGCACATGGAATCGCTGGACGTGCGGCTTCCAAGACTCGACCCTGTTCAGACCACACTTGCATGACATTCTACGACTATTGTCTGATTTGGTTAAAGACATTTTTCGGTCTTTGGTAAGGATGCTGGACATCATCAGTAGCAAGATAGTGTATTGTCTCAACTGCATCAACCTACACAACATAAAATACACTGTTACAAGCTTTATCATAAAACCTAAGTAAACAATCAACGAAGGTTACATGTTTGGACTTACTGCGTGTCCAAGCAGAGCATATTTTCATGTGATCCACCTACGTGTATGCATCTGGTACCAACACATATACTCAGAATTAACACCCATCAGACCATCCAAGCTGAAGGCGGTTTTCCCATATGCTTATCATCGGTACGTAGATCTGTGCCCAATCCTCACCAGCCTTCCCTCTTTGTGTAATTCCATGTAGATCATCCCGCTGACGAGGAGGCGACGGTATATGCTGCTGCATTCCAAATTGCCTCATCACCCGGTCTGGCTGATGCCACTCAACTATATTGGTACACAGCAGTGGCACCACCGATGTCCATGAGTCTCTGCCTTGCAAACATATTTCAGGCAAACTTTGTAATACTTCCTCAGTATAAGGAGTCCAAACAATCTATATGACATTATCGACATAACAAAATTAATAATCAATTTTTAAACCATAAATGATAAACCTTTTAACAATACTTACGTCAGCACGACCCATTTGGTCAAACGCACGCCGATAGAAGTCAATATCTTGGCGGACAGCCTTGAACGTTTGACTCCCTAACCACCTACAATGACAGTGGGTGTTAGAAAGACATGACATCAAAACCATAAGAACTTAAACACAAACCATTATTCTATAATTTTGTTACCTCGCAGCATAAGGTGTTCCTGGAAGTCTATCACGAGGGGGGACATTTGGTGCAATGCTAGGAAACCTATCCCAAGCCCATACATGAAGAAGTAGATGCAAACCACAAATTGATGACCGATCATAGTCTGTGGACTTACACAATTCACGGTACAAATAGCTCAGTGCAGCAGAACCCCAGCTGTACTCCCCGCACGTATCAAGATCTGCCAGTAATGGCAGGTACTTCAAAGAGACCCTGCTGCTGGATTGATCAGAAAATATAACCCCACCAATCAAACGCAAAATATAAGCCCTCGTGTATCTCAATAACTGCAGTGGAGTCCCAATGTGGTCGTCAACGTTGGCGAAGTTTTCTGAAAGGCACTTCATCTTCAGACAACCATAGTGAAATACATCATCAGGCGGATACACCCCAAACAAATTTTGCACAGTTACCTTCCAATCTCGATCTGATGTGTCAGTTATCAGTGGCCGACCATCCACTCGCAAACCAACCTGCACTGCCACGTCCTCGAGGGTAATCGTGCATTCTCCAGGAGGCATATGAAATGTGTGGGTCTCAGGTCTCCACCTCTCCATAAGTGCAGACACTAACGCAGGCTCCACCTGAAAAAAATGAAGTTGCGCTATCCCAAGGAAACCAGCTCTTTCTAATAGTGGGACAATTTGTTAGGGAACGGAACCTCTCCCACCACGAAAAAGCAATGCACGTCTACATTTTAAGACTTTGTCTGGTTTTCTATTCCATATGCATTCGGATACATGGACATTTTGAAATTTTAAAAGTGACGGATTTTCAGGGCCGGGATTTATTTTAGTAGACTCTCGCATACATGAAGATGATGCATCCATCCTACAAGACACATTGTAAATATAATTAAAAATATAATCATTTGTTTTCCACAATAGCATCATATAAAAAAAGATATTGTCATACTATCAACAAATTACACTATGAACAATATATTTGTTACACAATAAAATATGTTTGTTTTAACGAACAAACCACTATCAATAAAAATTTTTTTATTTATCCTAAACATAATACTTTCACATACCACCAACTACTCTATTAAAAATAAACATCAATATTTTAAAATATAAGTATTTAATCTTCACATTGTTGTCAACTCACACTATACACAACATATATTACCACACTATCAACAACATATATAACCACCCTATCAATAAATCATACTATAAAAATACATATTTATTTTCACAAAAATAATGCTAAAGAAAGCTATTTATTTTAATGAACAAACCACTAACCGCTATAAACAAAAAATTATATTATCATCAATATAATATTTTCACATGTTACCAACTAGTCTAATAAAAAATATTAATAAATTAAATTCTAATTATTTTACCTTTACACCGTCATCATATCACACTTTTAACAATATAAAATCTCACAATATACATAAAATATATAACCACACTATCAACAAATACTATAAACAAAATTAATTTTCAAAAATCCAACAATGTTAATAATATATTTTTTTAATAAACAAATTACTATCAACAAAAGGACAAAACTTTTGGATAAGGGAGACAAGTGTACCTTTAAAGGACAATGTATTAACACAATGCCAAAGTTTAAAACTTTTAGAATGGTCCACACACTGCAAATGAAGCAAGGTTGAAACTGAACTGAAGGTGAAGTGCAAATGGAGGGTGAAAGAGTGAAAGTGAAAGGTAGGAGAGTGAAAGTGAAGTGGAGTAAAACTGCAATGCAGGACCACATTTTATTTCCTTAGCCGAACCTATTTCGTCTCTCAAAGAGATGAAATTATGCTCCAAAATTCGCCCACCAATCGGACGAAATTCTGTCATTTTCGTCGTTCAAAGAGCCAAAGTCTGACAGGCTACTCCCCTATGCGAGACACCTAAGGTTTCGTCGCCCGGGCAGACGAATTCTACGTCCATTTTTGTCCTTCAACGAGGCGAATTATCGCCTGCTCTGAACACGCCTGGACCTGCATCCCTCACAGCTCTAATTTCGTCCCCTCCAGAGCCGAATTCTCTGCATGTTCAACACGTGGCCGACATGCAGAGTTTCGTCCCTTCCACAGACGATTTCCAAACACTGTTATTTTGATTCGACGGAAACCACCCCAGACCGTAAAATATTTTAAACGTAGCCCTATTTTTACTATTTTTTTACTAAATAACCCCAAATGTGTAAAATTCCCCAAATTCTTTCCTTTCAAAATTGACAATTCAAAACACATTTTAAAATCTTTAAACTAACAATTCGAATCCCATGCCTTATCTCTCGTCATAAGCGTTTCCCAATCTCTCCATCTCATTGACTTTCAAAATTCAAATCTTTTCCCATTTAATGTTCACTATTTCAGCATATTAATTTATTCATTTATTTCCTATGCCTCTCGCATTACTCAACACTTGACCACCTTTTCAAAAACATATTCATTAATTTATTTCACCCACGTTACTTTCTACCCTCTTTTTCATAATGTGTGTCAGTTACTTTATTGGCCCTTTACGTGTTCCTCTGACCACTCTAACTCCACGTTCACTCAACTAACCTCCTGCAATCATTGGCATGCATATCTCGTAATCGATTACAAATGTAACGCAATCGATTACTCTATGCGTTTCATCGTTTTAAAAACAATGAGTGCTTCATTTTCCTTTTCTTTTCACTTCATCTTTTACGCATGAAACCAACATGCTTCCCCTTCCACTCCTCATGTCTCCAAGAAAAAGTGAGCCACTCCTTCTTCCTCATCTGATCCCATTCCATGCAATGTCTCTCCTCATACTTTTGCTGAATTTTTCTACTCCTCTAAACAACAAGAACAGTACTACTCTCTTTTCCACTCACGAGACATCATTAATCCTAAGTTCATCGATAACCAATGTATCAAAGGCCTTGACTGCTATCAATATTTTTAATATCAGGACCTTCTTCCATTCCTCACCATGAAAGAGGTCACTATCTTGATCTCGTTCGCTTGTTTTACAACAATCTGCAATTTGATAATGGTTGCCTTGTTTCTGAGCTGAAAAGGATACACATATATATTGATGAGGACTTTTTCTTTCAACTCTCCAAATTGATATCCTTTGGTGAACTATTTGAAGGCACTATTGTCGCGACCGGGGTCCCGGCGCGCGACGCGGACTGGTTAAAGACAAATAAAAGAAAATTGAAACTGCATTGAAGTGAGGCTCTTGAGAAGCCTAAAAAATAAAGGGTTCAAGGAGTCGCCACCAATATTTATTAAGGAAAATATTAGGAAAACCTTTAAATAGCACTGGTTTTTTTTTTAAAAAAAAAATGAGATTCTGTTTAGTCCGGGAGTCGAATTACAGGTGGGGAAGGTATTAGCACCCCACACTGTCCGTAAAAAACGGTTACCCAAATTGATCATGCGTAATTTAAAAAATGATTATCAAATATTTCATCCTTCATAAAACAATCATGAATAATATACACAATAAAAAAATATATAAATATGAATAAAACAAAGATAGTAAAAGAATACATCCCCTAAGTTTGTTGTTTTTTAGTTCTAAAAAAAATAAATAAACAAATGATTAAAAGACCATAAAAATAAAAGGATAAAAAAACAATAAGACGTCTTGTCTTACTTATTTTCTAAAAAAAAAATTAATTTTTATTAAGAAATATAAAGTTTAAAACAAACAAATAAATAAATAAATAAAGATAAGAGAAAAAAATAGAATTAAACACATCAACATGAAGATAAAGAAATATAATACACTTAATTAATTAAAATTGACAAGGAATATTATTTAATTATCTTTTAGAAAAAATAAGATTAATAAGATGTCTTATCTAAATTAATCTCATCTTAAGTTTTAAAAAATGAATGAATAAATAACACACTATTTATTAGTCTTGATTTTTTATTTTATTTTTTTATTTTTTATGAAAGTGATTTTTTCTTAATTATTAAAAGGTTACTAAGAGAAAATAATAGGAAATCATGACCATAATAAAAAAAATAGATAATTATGTATACATATATATACATACTTATAAACTATTAAAATGGTTAAACATAAATAAATAAATAGAAAGTGTAGAAAAATAAATAAATAAAAAAAGCAAAAAGATAAATAACTAAAAATAAAAGTACAGAGAATAAATAATAATAATAAAATATAAAAATAAAGGTACAAAAATAAATAAAAGTTCAAAAATATAAAAAAAATAAAAATAAAAATAAATAGACATAACAATAAATACATTAAAAATAAAAGAGTGGAAAAATAAATACATAAAATAAAGGGGCAGAAAAATAAATAATAAAAAATAAAGGAGCAGAAAGGTAAATAACAAAAATAAAGGGGCAAGAAAGTAAATAACAAAAAAAAAGAGACAGAAAAGTAAATAACAAAAATAAAGGGGCAGAAAAATAAATAACAAAAAATAAAGGGGCAGGAAAGTAAATACATAAAAATAAAGGGGCAGAAATGTAAATAACAAAAATAAAGGGGCAGGAAAGTAAATACATGAAAATAAAGGGGCAAAAAGTAAATAACAAAAATAAAGAGGCTGGAAAGTAAATACATGAAAATAAAAGGGGCAGAAATATAAATAACAAAAATAAAGGGGTAAAAAAGTAAATACATGAAAATAAAGGGGCAGAAAACTAAATAACAAAAATAAAGGAGCAGAAAAGTAAATACATGAAAATAAAGAGGCAGAAATGTAAATAACAAAAATAAAGGACAAGAAAGTAAAAAAATAAAATAAAAGGGCATAAAAATAAATAAATAAAGATAAAAATGTAAAAAATAAAAAAATAAAAAAAATAAATAAACTAATAATTGCAGAAATATAAAGTGCGGATAAATAAAATGCAAAAAAATAAATTAACAATAATAAAAGTGCAGAAAAGTAAATAAAGAGAAATAAAAGTGTAAAAAAAAATAATAAATAAAGAAAAATAAAGGTACAAACAAATAAATAAAGATGGAGATGCATAAAAAATAAATAAACAGATAAATAACTACAGAAAAATAAAGTGCAGGAAAATAAAGTGCTTGAATATAAACAAAGAAAAATAAGAGTGCAGAAAAATAAATAACAATTAAATAAAGACGAATAAATAAATGTAAATAAACAACTTTGTATTAATAAAAAATACCTTGGTACAAGATCAATTACAGAGAAATTAGAACGGAAGTCGGGAAATCAATTTTGTGTGGATTTCCTTTGCTTCTGGCTTTGTTTGGACTTGATTTGAAGGTATTTGGATACCGGTTACAATACTTGGACAGTATTTTAGCTCACAAAAACTCACATACTAAGACAAACTAGAGTGGTGCACTCATTTTCCTAACTAAGATTACACAAAGAAATTTTTAAAAACCAAAACTTCTAACAATTCTCACAAAAATTTAGCACTCTTTTGCCTATTTTTCTTCTTCCTCTTCCAAAATGCCTCAATATCACCTTCTATTTATAGAAGGAAATTGGCATTGGATCCTCCCTAAAAGACATCACTTTTTTACTTTTCCAATTTGTCCAAATTCCATGTCAATTTCCCCAATTTTCTCCAATTATCCAACCAAACCGGGGCCCACCACTAATAAACCACCGTCAACTTTTCTGATTTCTTTTTTTTTTTAATTTTCGTTTTTTTTGGACCTCTTTTTTTGACTTTTCTTTTGGGCCCATTTCCTTTTTTTTTGTTGTTTTTTTTTTGGCCCATTTTCCCTTTTTTTTTAGATTTTTTTTAGGGCCCATTTTTTTCTTTTTCTTTTTCTTTTTCTTTTTTTTTGGCCCTTTTTATTTGATTTTTATTTTTTTTATTTTCGTTTTTTTTTATTTTTTTTATTTTTTTATTTTTTTTTGCCCATTTATTTTTCTATTTTTTTTTTGTTTTTTTTTATTTTTTTTATTTTTTTTGGGCCTTTTATTTAAAGGTACAAATGGAAACATAAATTATTTATTACATATATGGAAATATATAAAATATCCAATAAATATAAATTACTACCCACACTATAAGGAGTAAAAAGGTAGTCACAAAACATCGTCTTCCCTCCCTTATTCTTTCCTCTTGGCTTCGGCATCCATCAGCCATTGCTTGAGAGAAATAAAGAGAATTGATGAAATGAGAGGTGTGGTAGGAAATGAAGAGGGATTGGGTATTTATAGAGATGGGGAAGGGTTACTATTCCAACGGTCACTATGCAATTTTTAATATTATTTTTTTTAATATGATCCGGGGTGGCAATCTGGACTGGACGGGGTTCTAAGCGCTGTACCGCGTCACCAACGAGAACTGGTAAGTCATAATCGGGGTCTGAAATCATTGGTCAACTATGGACATTTCTCTTCACCTCGGTTAAATATTAAGCATTGGGGAATCTCCTGCAGGTGTACCTCCGGTGTGTCTTGAAGTTCAAGTACGGATTAACACATCAGTTTTAACTTGAAGAACCTCGGATTCCCTTCGAACTGAGGTGTAAAATATCGTACTCCACTAAGGCTGTACGAGCTTAGAACTAATGAGGTAACACCGGTCATGAAACCGTGCTAGGACCCCGGTTAATGCAGTCAACATTGACTCCGGATTCTAGGACAAATAAACTTTTTTTTCTTTTTTTTTCATATTTTAATATATATCACTGGACAAAAATAGGTGTTCACAGATGCCCCTCTTTACTTCTTTTCATGAAAGAATGAGACATATTCATATTATTGATGTGAAAAGAAAGTAAAGACGTGAACACCACTAAGAATACTTGACAACTTTTGACAAGAAGTAAATAGCCGAATGGTGTTGTCCCAATGCTAGACAGTTTAAGGAGAGACACTTGGAACATGACAGGAAGATAAACGGCACAACCTAGGGGTTAATGAAGTTGTCTTGACATTTCGAGGAGCCTAAGAATGGGTATTTGAGGCTTCGACACAAAATAGATGACAGGGGGATGCCCCTGAATGATTTTGATTGAGATAGCCTAGGGAAGGATACCTGAGGCTGTGTCATGAAAATAAATGACTGGGTGGATGTCCCTGATTTGATTTTGATTATGATAGCCTAGGGAAGAATACCCGAGGCTTTGACATGAAACTAAATGACTGGGGGGATGCCCCTGATTTGGTTTTGATTGAGATAGCCTAGGGAAGAATACCTGAGGCTTTGACATGAAACTAAATGAATGGGGAGATGCCCCTGAATGATTTTGACAGCCTAGGAATGGATACCTGAGGCTTTGACATGAAAACAAATGACTGGGGGATGCCCATGATTTGTTTTAGTAGCCTAGGAATGGATACCTGAGGCTTTGACATGAAAATAAATGACTGGGGGATGCCCCTGATTTGTTTTAGTAGCCTAGGAATGGATACCTGAGGCTTTGACATGAAAATAAATGACTGGGGAAATGCCCCTGATTTGATTTGGTAGCCTAGGAATGGATACCCGAGGCTTTGACATGAAGTAAGACTTAAGGGAAATACCTCTAACATAATGACTTATGATGGAGAATTATATGAGATTTATGTTCAAGAAGAATGTGTCTGAGATTGACTTTTCTGACTTAGTGAGGGTTCCGAGTGAATACAAGGATTGCATTTTCACATCTTAGTAAACCATCCCTACTGGAGTTAGGTGATAGGCTGAAACTATTGATCTCGACTCTTCATGGGGAATATTTGTCCTTGTTGTAACCTCAACCCTGCATAGAAGAAATAATCAAGTGGAAAACCAAAGGTTAAAGATCTTGTTTCCTCTAGGTGACTACCATAATCCTTATGGGACTTGTTATTACTCATGGCAGAGCGGAATATCCTGATTACCAAGGTCTGTGTAATTGGGAAGTATCAAGCTTGTTTGAGATTAAAAATATGCTTTTCATGATTTTTTTTTAAAATATTTTTCACAAAATGCATGCAAATGAAACCTGACAAGACAAGGATTGGAACTGAAATTGAGAATTCCATATATTTACTTGGGAAAATTACAAGTTTACATCATAATTTTTAATCCAAAATTTTAGAGAACATAAAGACTACCCTATCCCTTTAGAGTATGCTCAAGCATAATACTTCTTGACTGCATCTGAATTGACCGGGAAAGATAACTCCTCACCATCTATGTTCGTCAAAATCAAAGCTCCTCCAGAAAAGGCTCTCTTTACGACGAATGGTCCTTCATAATTTGGCTTCCATTTGCCTCGGTGATCATTTTGATTCGGCAAGATTTTCTTCAGTACCAAATCACCTTCATGAAATTGACAAGGTCGCACTTTCTTTTCATATGCCTTCTTCATACGCTTTTGGTATAACTGCCCATGACAGAGAGCGGTTAACCTTTTCCCATCAATTAAATTTAATTGGTCATACCGGGACCGAACCCATTCAGCTTCTTCTAATTTGGCATCCATGATTACTTTTAAAGACGGAATTTCCACTTCTATTGGTAAAACAGCTTCCATACCATACACCAATGAGAAGGGTGTTGCCCCTGTCGAAGTTCGTACAGAGGTACGATACCCATGTAAAGCAAAAGGAAGCAACTCACTCCAGTCTTTGTAGGTTTCAACCATCTTTTGTATGATTTTCTTTATATTTTTGTTAGCAGTTTCCACTGCTCCATTCATCTTAGGTCTGTATGGAGATGAATTAAGGTGTTTGATTTTGAATTCCTCGCAGAGTTCATCCATCATTTTATTATTCAGGTTTGTACCATTATCAGTGATGATTTGATTTGGTAAACCATATCTACAAATCAATTCTCTCTTGAGGAATTTGACCACAACATTTTTAGTCACGTTGGTGTAGGAAGCTGCTTCAACCCACTTGGTGAAGTAATCAATGGCCACCAAAATAAAGCGATGCCCATTCGATGCTTTTGGTTCAATGGGACCAATAACATCTATGCCCCACATAGCAAAAGGCCAAGGCGCTGTTAGAACGTGCAAAGAAGATGGTGGTGCATGAATGTTGTCTGCATAGGTTTGACACTTGTGACATTTCTTGGTATAGTTATTACAATCATTCTCCATTGTCATCCAATAATATCCAGATCAGAGAATTTTTCTTGCCATCGAGTGCCCATTTGCATGTGTTCCGAAAGGCCCTTCATGAACATCCTTCATGATTTTGTTAGCTTCCGTCACGTCTACGCAACGAAGGAGAACAGAATCATAATTTCTCTTATAGAGTGTATTCCCAGTCATAAAGAAATTCATGGCTAGGCGCCTGAGGGTTCTTTTATCATTTTCTGAGATACCAGGAGGATATTCTTGATTTTGAATATAATTTTTGATGTCATGAAACCATGGTTTCCCATCGGGCTCTTCTTCTATCTCATGACAATATGCAGGTTCGAGACGCCTTTCAATCTCGATGAAGGGCATGTCACAATCCCTACTTACGTTGAACATGGAGGCCAACGTGGCCAAAGCATCGGCTAATTGGTTATCATCCCGAGGAATATGATGGAAAGAGACTTCATCAAACCCTTTGATTAGTTCCATGATGTGAGCTTGATAAGGAATCAATTTTCCATCTCTAGTATCCCATTCTTCTTTCAGTTGATGAATCACCAAGGCAGAATCTCTGTATATTTGTAGAGATTTCACCTTTGCTTCAAGTGCCGCCTGAATCCCCAAAACACAAGCTTTATATTCTGCAATATTATTGGTACAATCAAAACAAAGTCTAGCAGTGAATGGGAAAAGCTTGTTATCTGGTGAGATTAGGATGGCCCCAATCCCATGCCCCAGTGTATTCGACGCCCCATCGAACATCAAAATCCAAGTTCTATTAGGACAATCTTTCTCTTCTGACAACATCATAATATTTTCATCAGGAAATTCGAATGACATTGGTTGGTACTCTTTTAGGGGATGGTGGGCCAAGTGATCAGCTAAAGCACTCCCTCTTACAGCTTTTTGGGTGACATGAATGATATCATACTCAGTCAAAAGAACCTGCCAACGAGCTATTCTTCCCGTCAGAGCCGATTTTTCAAAGATGTACTTAATTGGGTCCATCTTAGATATCAACCAAGTAGTATAAGATAACATGTATTGCCTTAGGCGACGAGCAGCCCATGCTAATGCACAACAAGTTCGTTCTACAGTGGAATATCGTGCTTCGCACTCAGTGAACTTCTTGCTCAAATAGTAAATAGCATGCTCTTTTCTCCCAGACTCATCATGCTGCCCCAGTACAGAGCCCATAGACTCATTTATCACCGTCAAATACAACAGGAGTGGTCTTCCTGGGGTTGGGGGAACCAAGATCGGTGGGGATTGCAAGTATCGCTTTATTTGGTCAAAGGCCTCCTGACAATCATCATTCCATTGTGATGGTTGATTTTTACGAAGCAACTTAAAGATTGGATTACATACAGCTGTTAGTTGAGAAATAAAACGAGCTATGTAATTCAACCTTCCAAGGAATCCTCGTACTTCTTTTTCAGTGCTAGGGGCAGGCATTTCCATGATTGCCTTTACTTTATCGGGATCCACTTCGATACCTTTCTCACTGACAATGAAACCAAGCAACCTTCCAGAGCTAGCCCCAAAAGTGCATTTAGCCAGATTTAATCTGAGTTTGAATTTTCTCAGGCGTTCAAAGAGCTTTCGTAAGTCAATCAAGTGACCTTCAACGGATTTGGATTTGGCAATAATATCATCCACATAAACCTCTATCTCTTTATGCATCATGTCATGAAATAGAGTTACCATCGCTCTTTGGTAAGTGGCACCGGCATTTTTCAATCCAAAAGACATCACCTTGTAGCAGAAGGTTCCCCACAAAGTAATGAAAGTGGTTTTTTCCATGTCTTCGGGTGCCATCTTGATTTGGTTGTACCCAGAAAATCCATCCATGAATGAAAAAATGGAATGTTGGGCCGTGTTATCAACAAGAACATCAATATGTGGTAATGGAAAGTCATCTTTTGGGCTAGCTCTATTCAAATCCCGGTAATCAACACACATTTGTACTTTCCCATCTTTCTTCGGGACCGGAACAATGTTGGCCACCCATTCAGTGTATTTGGAAACAGCCAAGAACCCAGCATCCAACTGTTTGGTTATCTCTTTTTTAATCTTTAAGAGCATTTCTGGCTTCATCCTTCTCAACTTTTGCTTTATGGGGACGCAACCGGGTTTCAATGGCAACTTGTGTTCAACGATGCAGCTATCTGATCCCGGCATATCCTGATACGACCAAGCAAACACATCACTGAATTCGACCAACAATTCTATTAATTCTCTCCTATGTTCTCTACTCAAAGAGGTGCCGATTTTGACTTCTTGTTTGTTTTCTTCACTCCCCAAATTTATGACTTCAACAATTTCTAGATAGGGAGAAATTTCTTTATCTTCCTGATCTAGCAGCCTTAGTAATTCAGGGGAAGGTTCATCGGACTCTTCATCCTCTTCGCTTGTTGGATTAAAATCATGATGGGAGAAAGCAATCTTATTATTTTGGAATTCAATTTCAGATCTGCAATTTATTTAATATGAAAAAGGCAAAATAAGGAAAATGATAATTGAACTTAACTTTTATTTATTTGAAATGATAAAGGAAACATGTTTTGCCCTTATTAAAACTCATCCTAAGGCTTTAGGCATAGCCAAAGGATTTAAACAAAAACCTACAAAGTGAACAATTACTTTGAAATGATCTCTGGAAGCTCAACGGCTTCCCAATTACACAGTTCAGTATCTGAAGGACAAGGGTAAATCAAGTCTTCTTCTCTCTTGGACTCATCATCGATGACCGCCACTTGGTCTAGAGATGTCAAGCCTGCACTCCTGAAGCTTCGGTAAAGGTCACAGATAGGGATCTTCGCAGTTAGGGGTTCTCGGTTTTCTAACCGTGCAAGTCGCTTTTCTCTCTTATCTACGAAAACCTTCGCTCTTTCCATTGGAGATGGATGATACCCCAGCCCAAAGCCGTTCTTATTCTCCTTAACCAATAATGGGTCTACTCCTCCATCAAGCATCTTCCCAAGCCCTTTCCCTGGCTGGAATCCAGATTTCATCATCACTTTAGCTACCATCATAGAAGCTTTAGAAGGACGAGCTAGTTGTAACCCTTCGCTCACATAGGTGGTGTGAGCAATTTCCAATGATTGGAAGGAAGTCTCAAGACTTTCTTCAGCCGCTTCTATATATGGAGTTGACATGGGCTTACTGATAAGGAAATCTCCCTCACCAGAAACAATGATTAGCTTGTTGTTTACCACAAATTTAAGCTTTTGATGAAGGGTAGATGGAACCACACCGGCAGAATGTATCCAAGGCCTCCCCAATAGGCAGCTATAAGCAGGATTGATGTCCATCACTTGAAATAATACATTGAAGGTGCATGGGCCCACTTGGATGGGGATCTCAATATCTCCAATGACCTCTCTCCGAGTACCGTCAAAAGCTCTTACTACCATTGAGCTTAGCTTCATATGTGACCCATCAAAAGGTAGTTGATTTAAAGTGGACTTTGGCATGATATTCAGAGAGGAGCCATTATCAACTAGGACCTTGGCTACGATATGATCCCGACACTTGACAGAGATGTGTAATGCCTTATTATGACCTTTTCCTTCAGCAGGTATCTCTTCGTCGGTGAAAGTTAAGTAGTCATTTGAGGCAATATGCCCCACTATCCCTTCAAACTTTTCAGGCGAAATATCTTTCGCAACATGTGCTTTATTCAAGACCTTCAATAACTTTCCACGATGTGGTTCTGAGTCCAATAAGAGAGATAACAAGGATATTTTTGCAGGAGTGCGGTTTAACTGGTCGAGGACCTGGTATTCGCTTTGCTTAATGAATTTCAAAAATTCACAAGCATCTTCCTCTGTTATTCCTTGGGGAGGGTCTTGTTCTTTACCACGACTTTCTTTTTCACTTACAGGTGCATCCTCCTTTCTCAAGTTTTCAGGAGCATAAACTCATCCACTCCTAGTCATTCCACTTGTCTCGGAAATATTGGTTACTGAGGATGACGATCCCTTTAGGAGTTGAGGGATTACATCCACTTCATACTTCCAAGGTACTGCATGGGTATCCTTGTATGAAAATGGAGATGGGGTCCTAATTGTCAAGGACGGATGGTTTATGACTGGTTCGGTCAAAGGTTTCTTGGTGTAATAGACCACCAAAGGAACAGGGGTGACTGGGCTTACTGAGTCCGTACCATGCTGCCCATGGATCATGTTGACATCATTGGAAGGGGGACAATGATCACTTCCCAAGTCATGTGTTATTGCATTTACCCCAGTATTTACATGATTAGGCAAAGGATTTCTAATCACATTTGGGGAGCCTTCTTCGAAATCCAACCACTTGGCATTTATCAAATCACGTACCTTAAACTTTAAGGCAATGCAATTTTCTGTAGAATGCCCCGGTGCCCCAGCATGATAATCACACTTCACATTAGGATCATACCCCTTAGGATAGGGTGGCCCTACGGGTTTTAAAGGACATCGTACAACAAGAGAACTTTTAAGAAGTTGAGGCAAAAGTTCAGTATATGTCATGGGAATTGGATCAAATTGGACAGAAGGACGGTCATTGTTTGGCTTTTTTTGTGGAAGATTTGGGTTAGGATTTTGCATCCATTGTTGGGGAGGAGGTGGTGGTGTATTCTTAAAATTATGGACGGGTGGGGGTCTATATGATTGAGGATGGGGAAATGAATTTCCAGAAGCAGCAGCTACATAAGGGTAAGGTCCGTACGGTGGATAATGAGGTGGGAAAGGGAAAGGGGAAGGTTGAAACATTTTTTGATTATGTTGACCTTGATTTCCCATTACAGCATTTGCTTCCTCACCCTTTCTTCTTCCTGCCCCTGTCATAGGTCTTCCTATTGATGGGGAACTTTGGACAACTTTTCCTGTTCTCAAACCGCTTTCAATTCTTTCCCCTATTACCACCATATCAGAAAAGCTTGATGATACACTCCCAAGCATCCTTTCATAGAACGGTGGCTGAAGAGTGTCAATGAACATTGCCACTATCTCTTTCTCTATCAAAGGTGGTTCAACTTGTGCAGCCATTTCCCTCCATCGTTGAGCATATTCTTTGAAGGACTCAGTATTCCTTTTGGTCATATTCTGAAGTTGTAGCCGGTCTGGTGCCATGTCCATATTGTATTTATATTGCTTCAGAAAGGCATCGGCTAGATCCTTCCAACAACGAATACGAGTTCGTTCAAGGTGAGTGTACCAGCTCAACGCTGCCCCAGCAAGGCTATCTTGAAAAAAATGGATCAGTAACTTTTCATCATAAGCATACCCAGCCATCTTTCGGCAGTACATGGTCAAATGGTTACGAGGACAAGTTGTTCCTTTGTATTTATCAAATTCTGGCAATTTGAACTTGGGAGGAATTACCACATCTGGAACTAGGCATAATTCAGAAACATTTGTTACGCCTAAGCCACTTCCTCCCTCTACTGCACGCAACCTTTCTTCCAATATTTCTATTTGCCCTTTTGACAAAGGCGTTGCTGGCTGATCAGGATTTGGTGGAGGGACTTGAGCTTTGTGTGACAAGTTTTGGGAAACACCTGCCTGTGGTATTGGGCAACCATAAGGGAAATAATATGGCACTGCTTGTGGGTTTTGTTGTGTGGCATCATTTGGAGTCTGGTGATTTTGTGGTGGAATTGTATTAGGTGGAGTGACATTGGGTGGAGCCTGAGTGTTTTGGGGAATTGCTGTTGATTGGTTGAAATTTGGAGGGTTAGATACAGGGGGATTGGGAATTTGTTGAACAGCAGGAGGATTCTCTTGATTGGGATTAGGATGCATGGTGTAATATCCTTGAGGTAAGCCATATGGAGGCCAAGCATATGCTTGCTGAACATTCCCGTCTTGGGAAACAAAAGGTGGCAATGGCATACCATAAGGTTGGTGTGAGATGAATGGAGTTTCAGTGACTGGAGCAGGATCATTTAAAGGTATAGGGTTCCCCTCTTGAGCTTGAACTTAAGGAGTGGATGTTTGTTCCCCATTTCCTGCAGAAGATCCCCTTTCTGTACCTCTTTTTTCAAGAAGCTTAAGTATTTCTGCCATCTGCTCCTTGATCTGGCCAACTTCATTCCTTAATTCTTCAACTGCGCTTTCCGGCTCTGCCATGAGTCTTGTTTGCAGTCTGGTTTGATAAGGATGCTTTGAGCCCCTTCTCCCCGTGATGTGAATAAATACAAAGAAACCCCCCTTGGTACAAGAACAAGTATTGTTAAATGACATAAAGAGATGTAAAGTAAATACATGATGAATTTTAAATATCGGTAAGTAAAGATAAACCTTTCTTTTAGAATGTCTTTTTCTAAAGTACTAAGTTAGAAGAAAAATACAAATTCAACATGAGATTTATTCATTGATCAACAAGTTCTGATACATTGTTTGTTACAACAACTCAAAATCAATTCTCTCTTACTTTAGCAATCCAGACCTTCATTTCATCTAATCGCCCCTTGCAGTATTGGATGAATGTTATAATTTCCTCTGGTGTAGAAAGCGGATTCATCATCGCTTCAGCCTTCTTCAACAGGTGAGGAATATCTCTAAGTGTTCCATTAGCAAGACCGGCTAGATTAGAAAAACGGTCTCTCCAAGAATAGACAAGACTTTCCAACTCAACCCTTTCTAGGGTCATTAAACGTATAATCTCTTCATATCTATCCTTGTCTTCCATGGCTTGCCATTTTTCTTCATTTATTTCACGCTCGCAAGCACTGACGATATCTCTGACTTGTCGTTCCAGTTCATCAATTCGCACTTGCATAAGGTTCTTTTCAACTTGAGCTTCTTCTTTTGTCTTGGCTAGAATTTCTCGTAACCGCCCTTTATCAGCCAATATATCATTCTTTTGTTTCTCTTTGGTCTTCAATTGGCTGTTCGCGGTTTGGAGGCATTGATCCAATTGCATCATATGTTCTCTTTCAATCCGCTGCTTCTTACCTATGTCTTCAAAGGCATTTTCTAATTCACACCTTTTTCTCTTAAGGGAAGCATTGTCTTGTTGAATTTTGATTAAATCATCCTCCAAAGCTTGATTTTTCTTTGTCATTTCAGCCAACTCACTCCTCAAATTTTCAATCTCTTTGCTTTCATCGGGAACTGGATTTCTCACATGAGCACCGTGATCTTTAAAGGGTAATTTAACAATGGCTACCCTATTTGAAATCCACTGGTAGTAACTTTCTTTTGCGGCATGACTTCGGACACCCAATTCTTTTCCTTTACTATGAACCTTTCCCCAAGCATCAATGACAGTTTGAATAACAGGAGCACTATTTCCCTCAATATAATAATGAAGGAAAGGCGTTACTATTTCTTCTTCTGGAGGCTGTATCATAGGATAAGCAAGTTGTCTTTTTGCAATGCTAGGATTGTAATTGATGCATCCTTGAGTTCCCATGAGAGGCACATTCAGAAATTTTCCACAGCAGTAAATAATGGAATCGACGTTCATCCACTGAGGGTACCACCGAATCATGCTAGCAGATAATCCTGCCAGATGTCCTGCCCACTCCCTATTAGTCTTCTTGGTTAACCTAAGGAGCTTCAAATCAGAGATAGGACATTCAACCTTGCCAACTTGATTGAAGACATGAGAAGTAAGCCATAGATACAAGGCGGGTAGACAACAGACGATCTTTTTCCCATTCCGGTTGTGACAGGAATCCATTGTACAATAGATATCAGCTAAGACAGCAGTCATGGAACTTTCACCTCTAAGCTTTCTAGCTAGGAAAACATCAATTGCCTTGAAATCAATATAATTATCAAGGCTTGGGAAGAGGATCACACCATAGATGGCCAACGCCAAAATGTCAACAAACACGTCCCATTCTCCTTTCCCTGCCAGACTGAGGAGTTGCTGCTCAAAGAAGCTTAGTGCGAATCCTGAAATTTGGTTCCTGTTTAATTGAGCCTTCTTAAGCATTTCAGGATCCATCTTAAGAATGCGAGCTACACTGAAGATTGAAGCATGATGTTCAGTTCGACGATAAGGTTTCAAATCTTCTAATGGCAAGCCAAATATTTGTTCAAACTCCTCCAAAGTAGGAGCTAACTGGAAATCTTTGAATGTAAAACAGCGGAGAGGAGGATCATAAAACTGAGCTAGAGCAGTAAGGGCCCCTTCTTGCACTTCGACCTCTAAGAATTTTAAGATCTTTCCATACTTCCTTGTAAAGGTCATTTTCTGGGTAATATCCATCCTTTTGCTTAAGGACAACAGATTGCTAGTATTTGATCTGATGACTTTGAGGTGTAACAAATTTTTTAGACCAATTGCGTTCACTTCTTGATCACTTGATCTCATGTTAAATTCCATTTTTAGTGATACTTACCGATGTTTAAATTTCACCTTTAACAAAAGAAATAAATAAATCAGATTAACAAAGAAAACAGTTTGATAAATATCCTCACATAAGAGTGTGATAATATTTATCATGACTTAAGTATAGAAAATATATATTTTTGATTTTTTTTTTAAAAAACTTCGTGCAAATGAATAAAAGATAAAAGGAATGTCTGCCCAATTGTGTCTTAGACAAGGTAACCACCTAATTGGCTCTAAGGCTATTTAATCGTGTTTCTTCAAAAGGTAATTGTTCTAATTAGTTCTAAGAAGGTCACCGGAGCTCTGATCTTTAGCTATGAGTCTTATGCAAAAAGTAGGGAATCCTACTTAGTGCGGACATCATAACTAAGATAACACCCCGGCTGAGATTTTCACGCGAATCATGGTAGGACGTCTCGTCCTAAATGACACCGCTAATAATCTCCCCTAGCCTATGTCTTTTGCGGGGCCCGGGAATAGGGTCCCTTCTAATAGTGTGTGCATTATGGTGAATGTGAAGTGTGTGGGGCATTCATACCTAGACTTTTACCCATTCTTCACAATGAACAAACATAAAGAAAAATAAATATCACATGTCTTCTACCCTAAGGTTCTAAATTAAGGCAATAAAGAAGTAAAAAAAAAACAGTATAAAATCTAAAATTAATGGAAGATTAGATAAACAACAAGAATAACATAACAAATAAATATAAAGGATGAAATAATTAACAATCAACAAAATACACAAGATCAATTTAACGGGCTTGACTCTCAAAATATCCCCAGTGGAGTCGCCATCTGTCGCGACCGGGGTCCCGGCGTACGACGCGGACTGGTGAAAGACAAATAAAAGAAAATTGAAACTGCATTGAAGTGAGGCTCTTGAGAAGCCTAAAAAATAAAGGGTTCAAGGAGTCGCCACCAATATTTATTAAGGAAAATATTAGGAAAACCTTTAAATAGCACTGGTTTTTTTTTTTTTTAAAAAAAATGAGATTCTGTTTAGTCCGGGAGTCGAATTACAGGTGGGGAAGGTATTAGCACCCCACACTGTCCGTAAAAAATGGTTACCCAAATTGATCATGCGTAATTTAAAAAATGATTATCAAATATTTCATCCTTCATAAAACAATCATAAATAATATACACAATAAAAAAATATATAAATATGAATAAAACAAAGATAGTAAAAGAATACATCCCCTAAGTTTGTTGTTTTTTAGTTCTAAAAAAAATAAATAAACAAATGATTAAAAGACCATAAAAATAAAAGGATAAAAAAACAATAAGACGTCTTGTCTTACTTATTTTCTAAAAAAAAAATTAATTTTTATTAAGAAATATAAAGTTTAAAACAAACAAATAAATAAATAAATAAAGATAAGAGAAAAAAATAGAATTAAACACATCAACATGAAGATAAAGAAATATAATACACTTAATTAATTAAAATTGACAATGAATATTATTTAATTATCTTTTAGAAAAAATAAGATTAATAAGATGTCTTATCTAAATTAATCTCATCTTAAGTTTTAAAAAATGAATGAATAAATAACACACTATTTATTAGTCTTGATTTTTTATTTTATTTTTTTATTTTTTATGAAAGTGATTTTTTCTTAATTATTAAAAGGTTACTAAGAGAAAATAATAGGAAATCATGACCATAATAAAAAAAATAGATAATTATGTATACATATATATACATACTTATAAACTATTAAAATGGTTAAACATAAATAAATAAATAGAAAGTGTAGAAAAATAAATAAATAAAAAAAGCAAAAAGATAAATAACTAAAAATAAAAGTACAGAGAATAAATAATAATAATAAAATATAAAAATAAAGGTACAAAAATAAATAAAAGTTCAAAAATATAAAAAAAATAAAAATAAAAATAAATAGACATAACAATAAATACATTAAAAATAAAAGAGCGGAAAAATAAATACATAAAATAAAGGGGCAGAAAAATAAATAATAAAAAAGAAAGGAGCAGAAAGGTAAATAACAAAAATAAAGGGGCAAGAAAGTAAATAACAAAAAAAAGAGACAGAAAAGTAAATAACAAAAATAAAGGGGTAGAAAAATAAATAACAAAAAATAAAGGGGCAGGAAAGTAAATACATAAAAATAAAGGGGCAGAAATGTAAATAACAAAAATAAAGGGGCAGGAAAGTAAATACATGAAAATAAAGGGGCAAAAAGTAAATAACAAAAATAAAGAGGCTGAAAAATAAATACATGAAAATAAAAGGGGCAGAAATATAAATAACAAAAATAAAGGGGTAAAAAAGTAAATACATGAAAATAAAGGGGCAGAAAACTAAATAACAAAAATAAAGGAGCAGAAAAGTAAATACATGAAAATAAAGAGGCAGAAATGTAAATAACAAAAATAAAGGGACAGGAAAGTAAAAAAATAAAATAAAAGGGCATAAAAATAAATAAATAAAGATAAAAATGTAAAAAATAAAAAAATAAAAAAAATAAATAAACTAATAATTGCAGAAATATAAAGTGCGGATAAATAAAATGCAGAAAAATAAATTAACAATAATAAAAGTGCAGAAAAGTAAATAAAGAGAAATAAAAGTGTAAAAAAAATAATAAATAAAGAAAAATAAAGGTACAAACAAATAAATAAAGATGGAGATGCATAAAAAATAAATAAACAGATAAATAACTACAGAAACATAAAGTGCAGGAAAATAAAGTGCTTGAATATAAACAAAGAAAAATAAGAGTGCAGAAAAATAAATAACAATTAAATAAAGACGAATAAATAAATGTAAATAAACAACTTTGTATTAATAAAAAATACCTTGGTACAAGATCAACTACAGAGAAATTAGAACGGAAGTCGGGAAATCAATTTTGTGTGGATTTCCTTTGCTTCTGGCTTTGTTTGGACTTGATTTGAAGGTATTTGGATACCGGTTACAATACTTGGACAGTATTTTAGCTCACAAAAACTCACATACTAAGACAAACTAGAGTGGTGCACTCATTTTCCTAACTAAGATTACACAAAGAAATTTTTAAAAACCAAAACTTCTAACAATTCTCACAAAAATTTAGCACTCTTTTCCCTATTTTTCTTCTTCCTCTTCCAAAATGCCTCAATATCACCTTCTATTTATAGAAGGAAATTGGCATTGGATCCTCCCTAAAAGACATCACTTTCTTACTTTTCCAAGTTGTCCAAATTCCATGTCAATTTCCCCAATTTTCTCCAATTATCCAACCAAACCGGGGCCCACCACTAATAAACCACCGTCAACTTTTCTGATTTCTTTTTTTTTTATTTTCGTTTTTTTTTGGACCTCTTTTTTTGACTTTTTTTTTTGGGCCCATTTCCTTTTTTTTTGTTGTTTTTTTTTGGCCCATTTTCCCTTTTTTTTAGATTTTTTTTAGGGCCCATTTTTTTCTTTTTCTTTTTCTTTTTCTTTTTTTTTGGCCCTTTTTATTTGATTTTTATTTTTTTTATTTTCGTTTTTTTTATTTTTATTTTTTTTTATTTTTTTATTTTATTTTTGCCCATTTATTTTTCTATTTTTTTTGTTTTTTTTATTTTTTTTATTTTTTTTTGGGGCCTTTTATTTAAAGGTACAAATGGAAACATAAATTATTTATTACATATATGGAAATATATAAAATATCCAATAAATATAAATTACTACCCACACTATAAGGAGTAAAAAGGTAGTCACAAAACATCGTCTTCCCTCCCTTATTCTTTCCTCTTGGCTTCGGCATCCATCAGCCATTGCTTGAGAGAAATGAAGAGAATTGATGAAATGAGAGGTGTGGTAGGAAATGAAGAGGGATTGGGTATTTATAGAGATGGGGAAGGGTTACTATTCCAACGGTCACTATGTAATTTTTAATATTATTTTTTTTAATATGATCCGGGGTGGCAATCTGGACTGGACGGGGTTCTAAGCGCTGTACCGCGTCACCAACAAGAACTGGTAAGTCATAATCGGGGTCTGAAATCATTGGTCAACTATGGACATTTCTCTTCACCTCGGTTAAATATTAAGCATTGGGGAATCTCCTGCAGGTGTACCTCCGGTGTGTCTTGAAGTTCAAGTACGGATTAACACATCAGTTTTAACTTGAAGAACCTCAGATTCCCTTCGAACTGACGTGTAAAATACCGTACTCCACTAAGGCTGTACGAGCTTAGAACTAATGAGGTAACACCAGTCATGAAACCGTGCTAGGACCCCGGTTAATGCAGTCAACATTGACTCCGGATTCTAGGACAAATAAACTTTTTTTTTCTTTTTTTTTCATATTTTAATATATATCACTGGACAAAAATAGGTGTTCACAACTATTTTTGACGCCTGGGCTGATGAATACAATAGTCTCGATGCTTCGCAATTAGTGTGCCATGAAAATATAGAACTAATTAGTGTTGTGTTCATATTTCTTGCGTATTCTTACTCCTTATTATGTTCCATGTGTTGCATGTTTTATTGATAGTGACAAAAAGGGAAGAAAATCCCAATGCATCTAGTGAAAAATAAACGGGGAGAAACAAATGAATTTTTTTTAAAATAATAAGGATGCATTTTCTAAAAAATAAAGGGGGAGAAATATTTCAAGAATAAATTATAAAGCTAAATTATTAACTTAATAGAAACAATTTTTCCGTTACGAATTTGCTTGTAAAATATTTCTCAGGATAAAGTTTGTCATCATCAAAAAGGGGGAGATTAAAGATGTACGATTTTGATAATGACAAATATATATTGCAAGCAAAACAAGATCAAGTGGCTAAGATATTGCAAGATCAAGATTTCAGCTTAGGTCACAATGTATGGGTTAAAAGAAATATAGTTTGGCCTCAAACTTGGAAAACAAAACTCAAACGTATGATTTTTCCAATTTTGACACCTAAGTAATCGATTACATGAGTTTTGAAGCATTGCACATTTAAAAACATTTAAATCTTCAATTCTGGCAAAGCAACGCAATCGATTACAACTTATGGTAATCGCGATTACAACAATTAGGAAAAATGACAGTTTAAAACATTCATAAAATTCAAGTTTTAAAAAGCAATTGATTCGGTCTGGATACCGGTCCCTTAAGATATGACGTCAGAGTGACCTCTTAGAAGGTGAACCGGTATGACTGGAATACAGTGCCATAACGGTTATCCGATGTCACTTTATCCGTTCTTATTTCATTGAATGCTTCATCCGTCCTCGCCATAATGGATGCTTCATCCGTTCTCATTTCTACGACGTGTATAACCGTTTGCCTCAGGATCACTATGAGATAAGAGTTCATTATAACTTATCAGCGAAGATACCCTGCATAGCGGAATGTGTCTATGTCAATTATCTCAGAGAGTAAGTACAATTGTCAGTGAAATATGCGGAAAGGTGATTATCCTCCATCCCTATCACAGGATCGTACTCTGATAATTGATGTACCTCCCTGACACATTCTGAGTACTGAGTCATATTGATTGACACACTCTACACGCTATCAGAACCAATGGGCCCACTTGCATCCAACGATTCATTTCCTATGTTTAACTATAAATAGCATGTTCCAATACACATGCAAGGTTACGTTGTTCTATCTTACATCTTCGCTATTGCATTGCTTGAGTATTCACTGAGTTTCATACACTCTTCTAACTTGAGCGTTGGAGAATCTTCGCAGGTGGCACCACCTTTCGCCCCCTTTCAATGTGAAATGCTGGTGCAAAGGATCTCCAGGACAACAAGACCGGTTTCTCCCACTGAGAGGCCGAATTACAATACCGGATACCCACTGTACCGGTGTACAAACCCTAAAGCACCTATACATTTGTGGCTGGTCTCACACCGGATCCTAGACCCTGGTTCAGACCAGTTCATTGGCACGCCCAGTGGGACTTGTTAGAGTTATTCCCACTTTTCGTAGAAGTTTGGTAGTTAGAATGGAAGGCGATGGACGTGATTTTGTTGATGGTCATGTGGAGGACGTGACTCACCAACAAACTGGAAGGAGACTCGTTTTCGAATCTCCTATCACCAACACCAGAAGGATGGTACCAGTGGCAACCCCTGACCCTCGGGATGAGGTCATTAGGCAACTCAGGGAGGAGTTGATGGAGCTAAAGCGGGAGAAGAGAGAAGCTAGGGACAGGGTGACGTCCCATGTAGAAGAGGCTCACCATGCATCTGTGAGGGAAAGATCTATGACCCTCCAATACTCGAAAATCCCTACGTACGAGGAGAGGGAACAGACCCAAGACTCTGGTGATAGAGTCAGTACCAGGAGAGGGGAGCAAACAGTGGTGACCTCTGGAGTTTATAGACTCAGTGTTCCTTTCATGAGGAGACTAATGAGTGTCATCATCCCCAAGCACTTTTAGACAACTCAGCCACTGTCGATCGGAAAATACAATGGAGAAACTGATCCCACTAAGCCCCTGGATGCCTATGTTTACGAGGCTATGTATCTGGGAGCTGATGAAGACGTCATGTGTAGAATGTTCCTGAGAACACTGACGGAGGAGGCTCTTAGCTGGTTCAAGAGCCTGCCTTCAAGATCCATAGATTCCTTGGAAGAGATGGCAGCTGTGTTCGAAAGTCACTTTGTCATTTCCAGGGACATCCTAAGGACTTCTCACACCTTGGCTCAGATAAGGCAAGGAGAGACTGAAACTCTCAAGGAGTTTCTGAAGAGATTCTACAAAGAAGCTGCGTTGGTCCCCAACCTCACGGAGGCCATACAGCTCCATATCGTGGTCGAAGCTTTACAACCTAGTTCCGCTTTTGCCCTATCTTTGGCAAAGAGCCCCCCAACAACCTTTGAGGAGTTTCGAAGGAAAGCTTCCAAATACGTTGGTATAGAAATGCACTTGGAGGCCACAGCAGCTAGAATGAAGCCACCAGTTCCCCCTCAGCAGCCATGAAGAGATAAGGAGAGGGTAAGACCAGAAAAGCATACCTTCAGGGAAGATTTTGCAAGCACTCGACCTCATTAACGAGACAGGCGCGTCTCATCTTTCAGCAACTATGCTCCTTTGAACGCCAGGCATTCCCAAATTTTAAGGGAAGTTGCTTGGCCAACGCTCAGTGTCTTTTGGATAAGGAAGCCACCCCCAGTGAAAAGACCTGGGAACCCACGTAAATATTGTGCCTTTCATGAACAGGCGGGTCACCACACAGACGAGTGCAAAGTGTTGAAGAATCTTGTGGAGACCCTTACTAGAGAAGGAAAGCTAAAGCAGTATTTGTTCAGAGAAAAATCCCTAGACGAGCCTGATAGGACCAACAAGAGGGGGGAGATCCAGATGATAAGGGTGAAAATAGTCGCAACCCAGTCAGAAGGTTTACTGCCGCTGAAAAACAAAAAGGAGTGGTGATCGCTGGAGGAGCCTAACAAGACAACATGCCTCAGCAGTAGAGGCAAGGCAGGCGCGAAGTGATTGAGATGATTGCTGGAGGATTTACAGGAGGAGGAGCATCGATCACAGTCAGGAAAAATCACCACCGGATGATCCTGTCTGTACAGGGCAAACCTAGAGATAACCGCCCTTTTAGAGACGGTGTGGCAGCACCGACGGTGTCATTTACTGATGATGACTTCGGCCCAACGATTCTAAGAGGAGACGACGCAGTGGTGATCATCGCTGTTATAGCTAATAAAGATGTGAAGAGGATCCTCGTCGATCAGAGAAGTTCTTGCGATGTAATTTTCTATAACTGTTTCAAAAGAATGGGTTTTAATGATGCAGATCTACAGCCGTATACGCAAGAACTCACAACGTTTAATGGGGTGAAGCAACCTACCAAAGGGTATCTTAATACCCTCATTTCTTTTGAAGGAGAACCTGGCGCGAGAACGGTGAAATCGAGAATTCTAGTGATCGATGTGGAGTCCCCTTACAACGGGATCATAGGCCACCCAACCTTGAACGCGATGGAAGCGATCGTGTCAACTCCACATCTCCTTATCAAGTTCATTGACAAGGATAACTATGTATCTTCCCTCCGAGGTGATCAAGAGATGGCTCGATACTGTTATAACCTGAGCCTCAACATGGTCAAGTTGGAAACGTTCAATAAGAAGAGGAAGCTGAATGACAGAGGAATAGCGGCTTGGTCTGTCAGTCTGATTGACTTAGACCCCAGGGCAGAATTGAAGATCGACCCTCTCAACCCCTCATAGCCCACCCCGGATGGTGGTTCCAGGGACATCATCTTAGGGCATTCCCCAGAGAAGGTCACGCACATTAATGATAATCTGGAGTCAGGCATGGAGCAGCGCTTATTGGCCCTCCTGCAGGAGTTTAAAGACCTGTTTGCATGGACTGCTACGGACATGCCTGGGATGGACCCTGATTTCTGTTGCCATAAACTAGCTGTTTACCCAGAAATAAGACCGGTGGCCCAGAAGAAGAGGAGGTTGGGACCGGAGAAGCAGAAGGCAACGTGTGAGCAAATAGAGGAGTTGTTGAAAGCTGGTTTTATAAAGGAGATTCGCTATTCATCTTGGCTTTCCAACGTAGTGATGGTGCAGAAAGCCAATGGCAAGTGGAGGATGTGTACGGATTACATGGATCTTAACCGATGTTGCCCAAGGATCCATATCCCCTCCTAAACATTGATCGTATGGTTGATGACTCATCTGGTTATCAATACCTCAGTTTCATGGATGCTTATTCTGGGTATAATCAGATTCCGATGTGGGAGGAAGATCAAGAAAAAACGGCTTTTGTCAATGACCGTTGTGTGTTTTGCTACACCGTCATGCCGTTCGAGTTGAAGAACGCTGGTGCTACTTACCAGCGCATGATCAATAAAGTATTCGAAGGGATGCACACCAAGCTGGTAGAGGTTTATATTGATGATATCATTGTGAAGACTCCCGCTGGAGATGACCATGTTGAAGATTTGCGCCAAGTGTTCACTCGGCTGCGACAGTACAACATGAGGTTGAACCCATTAAAGTGCACCTTTGCCGTTCCAGCAGGGAAGTTTTTGGGTTTCATGTTGACCCAGCGGGGCATCGAGGCCAACCCTGGTAAATGTCAGGCAATACTAGACATGCAAAGCCCCAAGAGCCTAAGGGAGGTACAATCGTTGAATGGGAAGGTGGCCGCTCTGGCCCGATTCATGCCTAAGATGGCACATAGATCCCTTCCTTTGTATAAGGCGTTGAAGAAGCACAAGAACTTTGAGTGGGGAGAGGAGCAAGAGCAAGCTTTCCAGCAGCTTAAAGCTGTACTTTCAAGTCTACCGATACTGGTAAAGCCTGACCCAGGTTAAACTCTCATCCTATATTTGGCAATTTCTGACGAAGCCTTGGGCGTGGCTTTGGTCAAAGAAACTTTGGAGGGATAGAGGCTAGTGTACTTCACTAGCAAGACATTCCAGGGGGTAGAGGGTAGATATCAGAAGATAGAGAAGGCCGCTTTAGTAGTCGTGTGGGCTTCACGACGGTTGAGGCTGTATTTTCACGCGTATCCAGTACTTGTGAGAATGGATCTACCCCTCCGTTCAGTGCTTAGTAAGCCAGACCTCGCTGGAAGGATGATTAAGTGGTCCATCGAGCTTTCTGAGTTCAAAATTTCCTATGAACCTCGAGGAGCTATTAAAGCCCAAGTTTTGGTAGATTTTGTGGTGGAAATAATGGGGTCAGATCCAGCCACACCTCGAGCACATTGGACAGTTTATGTTAATGGGTCGTCAAAACGTAAAGGTTGCGGAGCCGGTGTCATAGTGGAAAGTGATGACGACGTGCACTTGGAGATTTCCCTCCGATTCAATTTTAAAACCTCCAATAATCAAGCTGAGTATGAGGCATGCTTGGCCAGCCTCCGAGCGGCGATCGACGTCAGAGTGTCAGAAGTTACATTGTGCAGCGATTCACAGCTGGTGATTTCACAAATCCAGGGAGAATATCAGGTCCGAGAGCCACAACTTCAACTGTACTTGAATTGTGTGAATGAATTGAAGGGGAGATTTGACGTGCTGGAATTTAAGCATGTGCCAAGAGAGGAGAATACCAGAGCGGACATCTTATTGAGGCTTGCAAGTACAAAACAGCCTGGTAGCACAATGACGGTGGTTCAGAGCATGCTGACATCACCGAGTATCCCCGTGTTCCCATCTCTAAATGCTATAATGGTCAATTACCCTTACGAGAATTCTTGGGTCATCCCCTACATCAGTTATCTGGCGGACGGACAGCTTCCCACCGATGAGAAAGAGAGAAGACGAGTAAAAAGGGAACTGCCATACTTCACCATGGTCGATGGTGTTCTATACAAAAGAGGATTCTCAGTCCCATATCTCCTTTGTTTGAAAGAAGATGAAGTACAAGGAGTATTAGAGGAAGTACACGAGGGGCAGTGTGGGCACCATGATAGGGGCAGGAGCTTAACGAGGAAAGTCCTCAGGGCCGGATATTGGTGGCCTACGGTGAAGCAAGACTCAGCTGATTTTGTGAAGAAATGTGATGCTTACCAGAGATTTTCTAATCTTCATCACACACCGGCCCAAGAACTCTCTTCGTCCGCTGTGCCATGGCCGTTCTACCAGTGGGGCCTTGATATCCTGGGTCCGTTCCCTACCGCTCTAGGGGGCATTAAATACTTGATCGTGGGGGTTGATTACTTTACCGAGTGGATCGAGGCTGAGCCAGTAGTACATATTACCTCTGCGCGAACAAGGCATTTTGTATATGAAAACATCATAGCCCGATTCGGTGTCAAAGGGCGGATTATGACTGATAATGGCACCCAGTTCATAAATAAGAAGTTCACAGATTTGCTTGAAGGACTGGGGATAGTCCAAATATTTTCATCTGTTGAACACCCCCAGACAAATGGCCAAGCGGAAGTAGCCAATCGAGAGGTGCTAAAGGGGTTGAAGAAGCGTCTTGGAGAAGCGAAGGGAGGATGGACCGATCAACTATGTCATGTTTTGTGGGCATATCGTACTACACCACATTCTTCCACTAACGAATCCCCGTATCGGCTGACTTATGAGGTAGAGGCAATGATCCCGGTAGAGCTCCAAACCAAATCGGCTCGAGTGGAGTATTTTTCAGCTGGAGACAATAACACTAATCTAGCATCAGAACTGGACGTTCTCCATGAACTAAGGGAACGAGCTTTTATTGGAGATCAGGCAATAAAGGCGAAGGCAGCTCTCCGGTACAACAAGCATGTCCAATACAGAACGTTTAACACTAGAGATCTTGTTCTGAGGAAGGCAAGTATGGGGAATAAATTCGCTTATCAAGGAAAGCTGACACCGACATGGGAAGGCCTTTACAGAGTTTCTGAAGTGACTAGAAATGGATCATACCGGCTCGAGGAGCTCGATGGAACCCCAATTCGCAACAAGTGGAACATTCAGAACTTACGTATTTATTACAGCTAGTTGGTAAGACGGCATGTACTCTTTTTCCTTACTTGAGTTTTTTCCCATTGGGTTTTCTCAAGAAGGTTTTGACGAGGCATGGCCCCGACTATGCTTCCTTTGTAATATACATTCAGTTTAATGAAAATGCAATTCATGACTCTCTCGCTCTCACCCTTTCATTTGTATGTTGTGATTTATAGTTATAAGCTGTCACGCATAAAGACCCTCAGGATGGATGATCTCAATCACCCATTCTGTGTATTGACGATATAACTCCTCGAGGGGTGAAATGGGTTGTAGGATTAAACCAAACCCCATTTGAAGACCCAGATTGTAGGATTAAATCGAACTCTGGGTACGGTTAGTAAGTTTGGCTGAACACTGTTTGAAGGCTTGGATTGTAGGAATAAACCAAACTCCAAGTATGGTTAGTAGGATCGAACTGAACCCCATTTGAAGGCCCAGATTATAGGATTAAACCGAACTCTAGGTACGGTCAGTAAGTTTGGCTGAACACCGTTTGAAGAAAAAATGGTGAATGGGTAAAATCCAACACCGATTGAAGGCTCGGATTGTAGGATTAAACCGAACTCTGAGTACGACTTCTAGACTTGGCCGGTTGCTATTGAAGAATCAATCGTTATCCAATTCAATCGGAAGTACTCCTGGGAATTCCTCACTCGGAAATATTCTCCCTTGGAGTTCCTTTCTCAGAAACACTTCAAATTCGATGCTGGACTCTTAAATTCTTCAGTCGGCAATATCTCATTGAAGTCCGACTCGTGAATTCTTTAAGTCAAGAATATCTCACTTTGGAGTTTCAACCAGGAATTGGTTACTCGGGAAAGTATCTACCCAAAACATTCTCATTTAAAGTCAAAGTCTATATGTCCAGAAGTGTTTCACCCGAAAAATGCTCCACTCGGTGCCTTATTACTCGGGAATCAGAAATATCTCACTCGGTATTTATCCCGCTCAGAAATGTCACACTCAGGGACACCCTCTCAGGAGAGTTGCACTCGGGAATCTCCAACCCGAATGAAGACTCGGATTGTAGGACTAAACTGAACTCCGAGTGTGGTTGGAGCAATTAAATCGAGCGCCGTCGGAGCATCAGTCGGAAATCTTCACACGGGAACGGTCACTCGGAAATCCTCCTCCTGGAAGGATCAATCTGAGAGCTTCTACTCGGAAGTCTCATTCAGAACTTCCCAGGTAACACGGCCAGAACCAATTTCACTCGGAGTCGATCACTCAGAGTTAGATGCTCACTCTGAATCGGTCACTCAGAATCAAATGTTCACTCGGAGTTGTTCATTCAACGTCAAACCTCCACTCGGAATCGCTCACTCAGAGCCGTTTAATTCATAACGCTTGGTGCCAATGTTTGACGATTAACGAGTATTACTAAGGTAAAAACATAACGTGTATATTTGCAGGTTACACCAGCATCCAGACCTCTCACAGGTTGTATAGCTCATATGAGCAACTTCATAAGCCCCTCATATAAGCTAGGGGACATATAGATCTGGTCTGGATATCGGTTTTAAGGAAAAAAGGCCGACTCAGCCTTCCTAGAAGTCAACCGGTATCCCAGGATAATGATCCAGTCGGTAAGCAGTTGTAGGATTAAACCGAACCTCAAAAGACGGGCGTGGGACATAACCTTTTTCAAGGTTGTACCGAATCTCACATGAAGACTTGGATTGTAGGATTTGAACCAAACTCTAAGTACAATCGCCGTGCTCATCTCTAAAATAATTATCACAGGGCGGTTGAATGTGAATATTGCCATTCCACATCTGTGAGATCGAATAAACCTTTTCAATCTCCGAGAAGTAAAAGGTAACACTTCACAACAGATATTTCCTTCCCAAAATACTCATACTTGGGGACAGGGCATACTTTAACGTAAGTATCGTGTATCTATTACGATTTCTGTTATCTTCCTCCGGGGTGAAAACTACGCTTTAAACGACAATACAGTTAAACAAAGCGGATTTACAACGAATGAAGAAGTAAAAATATAGCGTATATGTCTAAGTTATTTGGCAATCATACACTTGTCACAAATGATAGAAGAGAAATGAAGGTGAATTTAATTGATGAGAAGAAAGTTTTATAAGTATGGTTCATAAAAACTGGAGCTGATCCCAGTACACAGCTATGAAACAAAGATGCAAAAACTAAGGAGCAGGTGTTTGATCCTCCGCTGTGGGCACATCCGTTTTTCCCTCCTTGGTTCCTTCAGCTCCTGTCTCCTGGCCAGTCTGGACGTTCTCTGGAATAACATTTTCGGAGCCAGGAGTAACCATCAGAGGTTCCATGCTTTGACCCTCCAGAAGTGCAGGCAGTTCATAAAGAGTATCAGGAGGATCCTGGTGCGAGCCGTCACTCTTCACCTCAACAAGCTTCCCTCCATGGAACTCATAGAAGGGATCCAGTCCATACAAATCAAGCTTCACATCAGGGTTGCGATAGAAGACTTGACGAAGGGCCAGGCCGAAGGATTCAAAAGCTACCTTCTTGTATATCTCCAAGGCCTTGGCAGCTTTGGCCTTAGAAGCAGCCAATTTCTTTTGAAGCTTGGTAAAATCCTCCTCCGACGGCCCAGTGTTCACACTCCCCTTCTTCAGCTCTTCAGTCTGAGTCTGCATCTCTTTCCGAAGGACCTCCCACTCTCCTAAATTTTTATTATGGCTGGCCTCCATTGCTACTAGATCGTCAGCCAGCTTGGCGGATTTCTTCTTCTCCAATTAGAGCTCTTCTTCAAGGAGCGGAATGGACTTATTCTACTGCTGAAGTTTAGTAACCTATCGCTCCAAGGATTTGTTGGTGAAGTGGAGTTGGCTTATTTCTTTAGTTTTCTTCTGCAGCGTCTCCTTGGCCTTAATCAGTTTCAATTCCACCCCTTTGTGAGTCTCTGCTTGCTTGGCTGCCCAGGCCTCCTTTATAGGGATGTCGGCTTCAAGTTTTTCAACTTGTTCCATGTAGTCTACCTTGTCGCTTAAGGAGTCTAGAAGGCCGGAGAGTTTATCCAGCTGCCAGCAACCGGCCTTGCATGCTCCTCGAACTTCGGTAGCATCGAGAGAGGGGCGGAGATAGTACCTTGCCTTCGGAAGAGTGGGGGGCATGGACCCCTGGAACCAGAGGTAGGGAGAGAGAAAAGATTCACTTGGGGGATCAATTACTGGCGGAGGTCCGCTCTTAGATTCCAATTTGGAGCAGGTGTGTGAAGGAGGGGTAGAGGAAGCGAGAATGGGTTTCTTCCCCTTATCCCTTTTCAGTCCGGACTCCTCGAGAGTCTTCTAGCGTTTCCTTGTAGGGTCACCAATAGAAGGCTTTTCCGCATCCGTTGCTTTGACCAGGTGTCTCTTCTTCTTTTTCTTCTCTGGTGCAGCTCCTTCCGGACCTTCCCCTGCGGTCTTAGTTTGTCCCTCAGGTTCTTTCTCATTGAGGAGGGGAACATCATCTCCCACAACGGATTTGAGGGGGATTATGGGAGCCGCCACCTTGAAGGAGTTCTTTTTGGCTTGGATTTCGTTCTCCTCGGAAGAGGAATCACCATCTGCCAGCATGGATTTTAGTGACAGCATGTCGGGAGAAACTTTCTCTATTTGCTCTGCAAAATAAAGAAAATGGAGTTAGTATTTTGAAGGAAAGACAGTAAGAACAGAATGAATATGCAACATAACACAGTTTAAGAACGGCTATTACGGAGGTAAGTATCCTGGACATCGGTACTTCCCAAGAGAAGCCTGCAGGAGAATCCCTTGAGGGCTTTTGAGGCCGATTGCATGGCACTCAACACCTCTACAGAGTGAGAAGAAAGTTCGCTCTTCTCTGTGTAGTAAGAAAGGCTCAACAGCAGGAAGTGCTCGTGCGACCAACTGGTAGGGAATTTTGTGAACCCTCCTTATTGAGCCAGAAGACCGGCTTATTTAGTTGAACTCGAACCCGCATGTAGTAATGTTTGAAAGAGCGTCCATCCACCTTAGCAGATTCGGTGTAGGACTTGAAATTCACTATCCTTGAGTCACAACGGAGCGTTATAAACCCAAGGCCGCCCTTCTTGTTGGCACGCGGACCACTTGGCAGTAGTAGAACAGCTTGGCCATAGTGGCGGTGAAGTTGAAATGCTCTCCCAGAATTTTGAGAGCACGCACTAAGCCCCAGCCATTAGGATGCAGCTGTGTAGGGGCGCAGTCAAGGAAGCAGAGGACGGCCATTTGAAACTCCGTCATGGGGAAACGGACTCCCAAGTTTTGAAAGACGAAGTCGTACATATAGACCAACCTCCCGTCTAGGACGTGGTGGCAGACCCTCTCCATTGGGCGGGGGGCAAGGATAAGAAAGCGTCCCTTATACTTCTTGTCGGAGTAGATTTTGCAGCGAAGTGTAACTGGGTTTCCCTTTTCATTTGCATGATGCGAGGGGATGTTCAAGAATTCCTCCTTGACCCAGTAGTATGGTTTTTCCCTGTTTAGCTTTTCCCAGTTCAGCCAGTGTGCCACGACATTGACACACCCTTCAGCAGTTCGAAGAATCAGAGTTTTCCCAGAACCAGGGATTTCCATGATACCCGACGCGCGATGGAATGCCTGCGTATTATGGTAGAAGGCAACATCGTCAGAGAGGTAACCCTCATCGCTTGACCCATCGTCAGAGCAGCTGGTAGCACTCGAATCAAGGGGATCCTCAGGGCGACGCCGAACAACTGGTTCTCGCGAGGAGAAAGTTTCAACCCTCTCTGAGCGACGAGGCCCAGCCACAGGAAGATTCACTGGAATCCTTCTACCACGGTGGCTAGAGGGGGCACGAGAGCTCAGACTCCCCCTGTTTGAGGTACCAGCGCTGCTTTTCCTAGGGCGCATGGTTGAAGTGAAATAGCTAAAAATGATATGGAGGTAAAGGATAGGAAGGTTACCTAAAGAAGGAAGAGCTTTGTGAAGAGAGAAGGCAGCAATGGAATCTTCAGAAATTTGAGCAAAGGTTCACTAAGCTTGATGGCGGAAGTGAATTCCAAAATTTGTTAAGTGACCCTTTTATAGGTAACGAAGAAGCACTGTGTTCAACCAAGAGTCACGACGTTTATTTCAAAATGCAACCTTTCAGATTCAAACGACTTCGTTGTTTCATAACTTAAAGCGTGAAAATAGTAACGCTTCAGGAAAAGTTTTGAATGAAACGGGCCTGTGGAAGTTAAAATATAGGCCCAATAAGCCCAATCAACGGTTACACTCTTAGGAAATGATGGCTCACGTGTTAAAAGGGGCATTTAATGTCCAATCATTTCAGCCACATTTAATTCACCTCAATAACTATTCGAATACCAAGAGTTTCGATTTTTAAAGACTCTTGGGATTTCCCTCGTTGTGAATCCTTGTCTAAATCTGTTGTAATGGCATCAAAAGAACGGTTACTTGATCTACAGAGCGGATGCGTCGATAACAAACCAAAGACGCATTCAACAAAGAGTTCTTAGAAGAAACTTCTGGAGTGATTTACCGACATCCAGACTTCTCGAAGACTGTATAGCTCATATGAGCGACTTAACGGTCCCTCACATAAGCTAGGGGACAAATGATCCGGTCTGGATACCGGTCCCCAAAGATATGACGTTAGAGTGACCTCTTAGAGGGTGAACCGATGTGACTGGAATACAGTGCCATAACGGTTATCCGATGTCACTTTATCCATTCTCATTTCATTGAATGCTTCATCCGTCCTCACCATGATGGATGCTTCATCCGTTCTCATTTCTATGACGTGTATAACCGTTTGCCTCAGGATCACTATGAGATAAGAGTTCATTATAACTTATCAGCGAAGATACCCTACATAGCAGAATGTGTCTATGTCAATTATCTCAGAGAGTAAGTACAATTGTCAGCGAAATATGCGGAAAGGTGATTATCCTCCATCCCTATCACAGGATCGTACTCTGATAATTGACCTACCTCCCTGACACATTCTGAGTACTGAGTCATATTGATTGACACACTCTACACGCTATCAGAACCAAGGGGCCCACTTGCATCCAACGATTCATTTCCTACGTTCAACTATAAATAGCATGTTCCAATACACATGCAAGGTTACATTGTTCTATCTTACATCTTCACTATTGCATTACTTGAGTATTCACTGAGTTTCATACACTCTTCTAACTTGAGCGTCGGAGAATCTTCACAGGTGGCACCACCTTTCGCCCCCTTTCAACGCGAAACGCTGGTGCGAAGGATCTCCAGGACAACAAGACCGGTTTCTCCCACTGAGAGGCCGGATTACAATACCGGATACCCACGTACCGGTGTACAAACCCTAAAGTACCTATACATTTGTGGCTGGTCTCACACCGGATCCTAGACCTCGGTTCAGACCAGTTCAGCAATGTAATCGATTACTGAATACTTGTAATCAATTACCAGAATAAATGTTGCATAATTTTTTAATAGTTACGCAATATAATCAATTACATACTTGTGGCAATCGATTACATCACTATCAGAATTGATGATTGCACTTCTTCATGAATTTTACATGGAAAGATATGGATTTTGAGTCCAACCTCATGAATCATTACATATCTCTGAAAAGGCATCTTTTCAAGTGACTTGTGATGATCCCAAAGCTTTCATTTCAACTTTCTATAAACTATAAAGAGAGAAGAAATTCATTTTTGTGAATCACAACAATTCTTTCCATCTTTTACAAAAGTAATAAGGAATAAAGGCCACTCTATCTTTCTATTAATCCATTAGTACTTCAAGTTGTTTATCCACTCTTTTGAGAGTTTAATTTATCTTTCCTTCTTCAATAAAATTGTAGTTTGGTGATATCGCAACAAGTTGGTGAGAAAAGAGAAAGGGTTCTCTTGGTAAAGTACTTAGAGACTCTATAAGAGGAAAAGGAATTACTAGGTGTTTGAGTGCTCAACTTGCGTACATTCTCATTGTCATAGGGAACTTCTCAAGTGGGATCTTGAGAGACAAGATGTAGGCAACAGATTGGCCGAACTAGTATAAAATTGAGTTTTCATTTCTTTTACCCTTACTATTTTATTTTCAATTACCCTAAGTTCAAAATGATAATTCGTGCTTGCTTAAAATAAATCTTAAAGTAGTAATATTTGAAAAATTTATTATACTTAATCCACCTCTTCTCTTGAGTATTAAAGGTCATTTGTCTAACATAATCTTCCAAAATATTTCTAGGCAGAGGCTGAGAGCACTTCTTGTTATATTCAAAACAGAATTCCTATCAAACCAATACTGAATAAGACTCCTTATGAATTATGGAAAGGAAGAAGATCCAACATTTTATACTTTCATGTTTTTGGTTGTACCTGTTATATTCTTAACACAAAGGATCATCTTGGAAAATTTGATTCTAAATATGATAAAGGGATATTCATGGGGTACTCAACCACATCAAAATCTTACATAGTTTTTAATATAATAACTCAAACCATTGAGGAACCAATGCATGTAACATTTGATGATCTTTAAGAGACTGACAGGAGACTGGCAGATCTAGACCTTGATGATGTATGTGTGCAGCAGGAAGAAACTAAACAGGATTAACAAAGATCAGGCCCCATATAACCTGAACCAATTAAAGATAGAGACAAAGAATCTAAACAATATTAAACAATGTCTAAATGAGAGAAGCCAAGAGACTGAAAGTTCAAGGGTTATCACCCTTTAGACCTCATAATTGGAGATCAATCTGCTAAAGTTAGGACTAGATCTAGACTTCTCAACTAAACTATTATTGCTCTGGTTTTAAAACTAGAACTAAAGTTTGTGTAGAAGCATTGGAGGGTACTGACTAGATCATTGTCACGCAAGAGAAAGTGAACCAGTTTGAGAGAAATAAGGTCTGGAATCTTGTCCCAAGACCCAATTACAAAAGCATCATTGGAACTAAATGGGTCTACATAAATAAGCTTATTAAGGATGAAAAATTCATTAGAAATAAAGCCAGACTTATAGCTCAAGGCTATAATTAGCAAGAAGGTATAAATTTCACTGAAACTTTTACTCCTGTAGCTAGACTTGAGACTATAAGGATACTCCTTGCATTTTCTTCTTTTAAAGGAATTCATATGTTAAGAGTGCTTTTCTGTATGGATTTATTGAAGAAGAAGTTTATGTAAAATAAACACTTAGTTTTAAAGATGTATCTTCTCCAAATCATGTTTTCAAACTTAGTAAAACACTATATGGTCTAAAATAAGCCCTTAGAGCTTGGTATGACAGGCTTAGTACCTTTTTAATTTCAAAAGGCTTTACTAGAGTAAAAGTGGATACAACTCTATTCAGAAAAAGCTCTTATAATAAATTTATAATTGTGCAAATTTATGTGGATGATATTATTTTTGGTGCTACTGATGTAAGTCCATGTAAAGAATTTTCTAAAATGATGCAAGCTGAATTTGAAATGAGTACGATGGGAGAACTTAAATTCTTCCTAGGCTTGCAGATCAAATAGACTGATGATGGTATCTTTATCCATCAATAGAAGTACACCAAAAAGTTGCTGAAAAAGTTTAAAATGGCTGATGTTAAACCCATGAGTACTCCTTTACATCCAAACTGCATAATTAATAAAGATAAGTCTGGTACATTAGTGGATTAGACATTATATAGAGGAATGATAGGTTCGCTTATGTACCTCACATCCAGGAAATCAGATACTAAGGAATCACACTTGTCTGTACTAAAAAGGATTCTGAGATATCTTGTTAGAACCATAACCTTAGGCTGTTCTACAAAAGAATAGACTCTTTCTCTCTATCAGGATATTATAACGTAAATTTTATAGGACATAGAGTGGACAGAGAAAACATAAGTGGTGGATATCACTTTCTTTGCAAAAGTTTGATATCATAGGAAGTAAAAAGTAGAATTCAATTGCACTTTCAACAACAGAAGTTGAGTATATGTCTACAGCAGGCTGTTGCTCTCAACTTCTTTGAATAAAATATCAACTTGAAGATTATTCATTCAAAGAACATATCCTTGTGTTTTGTGACAACACAAGAGTAATAAATCTCTTAAAGAATCCCATTTAATATTCCAAAGCAAAGCATATAGAAGTGAAGTATCACTTCATTAAACACTATGTACAAAAAAGGATTTTGGACATAAAGTTTGTGGACACAGACTATCAATAGGTAGACATCTTCATAAAGCCTTTGGCTAAGGCTAGGTCTGCTTTCATTAAGTATAATTTAAACTTAATAAATATTGCTTGAGTATGTATGTTCTAAAAGTTACTTGAAATGTCTAAATATATGATAAGTCTGAGTCTGTTGTTTGCTTTAGTTGCTTGTTATGTCTGAACCCATAATAGTATTCTTCCATTTTATACTGAGATGAAAAATATTAAATCCTTTGGGATTCTTGGTAACTGAAAATGTTTCACATACAACGTGGCAGTAGTTAATACCCTTTTGTGTAACTGCCACCTGAGACATGTTTGTTTCTCCTCCCTAGTGGATAGTTGTTGCCTTTGAAATAAGTGGCTTTTCATTTCATTTCCCACTTTGCAAAAACCCTTCAAGTTTTTCTTCTTCCAAAGGCTATTTTTCTCTAAGTCTTTTCATTTCCTAGAACTTTAAACCCTCAATCTCTCTTTAAGCATCAGTCATGGCATCCAAACTCTCTGTTGGAGATATTATGGAGTCTTCTTTCTTCCACCCTGAGTAGGAAAAACTTTATGGGAGAGACATTACAACCAAGATAGATGGAATTGGTTGGACACACTTTTGTGTGGATAGAGAGCCATACTTTCCCTTCCTGGTTTTGGACTTCTGGAAGAGTATCATAGCGGTTAAGTCCAAGTTCATCATTTTGGGGAAGCTTAAAGGGGAAAATATTGAAATATCTAAGGACGTCATTGTTATTGTCACTAGATGTCCTTCTGTTCGAAACGTGTATATAAAGTGGTCTCTTCTCTGGAGATCAATAAGTTGTTGTATGGAACCATTCACCCAACCAAGTCTGTCTTTGGGAACCTTCTTCCCAAGGTAAAAATGCTTCAACTTGTCATGAGGCAAGTATTTTTCCCTAGGAAGAGTGCTAAGGATATTGTTACCAAGATGGACAGATTCTGCATGTATCACATGCTTATGAAGGAGAAAATTAGTCTGCCTAATGTCATCATGACATATCTCATCTCATCAGTAAGAAAGAAGTAGAATAAAATCCCCTACCCAGCTGTGTTCATGAAAATGTTTACACTAGCAAATGTGTAGACTAAGGCTGTAAGTAATCTGATATAGTCTTCATCCTTGGTGAGCAAGCTTCCAACCTTTTCGCCCTTGATTGATTAGCTCTTGGAAAGGTCCATCCCCACTCCAGTTAAAAAGAAAAGGTCAACCCCTGTAGACATAAAGAAAAGAAAGTCTGAGCCTGAGCCAATTAAATAGGCCCCCAAGAGGAAAAGTGGCAGAGTCAAGTTACCTACCATGAAGTCTAGAAGATTGATTTTGGATGATTCTGATGAATCTAATAGTTTAGTTTCACCTCTAGATGCAGAGCCAAAGTCTGTTGCTAGCACAAAATGTAAAAGAAAGGAAAGAAACACTCAAATGAGCTCTACATATTTGATAATGAGTTGAATGAGTTTGAAAGCTTACAAGGCACCTATTTACAGTGCTCTAGGATTACACAAATATTTAAAATAATAACAATGATAAAACTGAATTATTACAAATGAGTTGTAAAGGCAAAGTGGAGTAGAATGGGCAAAGTGGGGTGGTTGAATGGGCAAAGTGTGGTTGAGATGAGTAGGATATGGGGAATGGGTGATGGGTGTGAGGTAGTTTTCTGTTCCATATTATTCTCCCTGGGTTGGAGAAGACTCGTCTCGAGGCTAATTATTTTCTTCATCAAAGTAGGGTGATAGATCTATAACATTGAATGTGGCTGATACTCTATATGATCTTGGCAATTCGATTTTATAGGCGTTGTCATTGATCTTTTGAATGAGTTTGAACGGGCCATCAACTCTTGGGGATAACTTGGCATTAGGTTGTTTCGGAAACCTTTCCTTTCAAAGGTGAATCCATACCAAGTCTCCTTCCTTGAAACTTTGCTGCTTTTGATACTTGCCTTTTCGGGCTTTATACTTCAAATTTTGACTTTCGATCTTTGCTCGAACTTGCTCATGAAGTTTCTTAATTTCCTTGTCTCTCTTGTCAGCGTCAACACTAAGTTGATTTTTTGTAGAATCTGGAACCATGTCTAAGGGGCTAATGTTAACTAAGTGGCCTCAATTACTCAAGAGGGGGGGTTGAATTGAGTATTAAAAATTTTACTTGGAATGCTTTTGAAATTAATTCTTTAATAAATATGCTTGATGAAAAAGATAAATTTAATCACAAGTAAATAACAATTTATACACAAGATAAAATAATAAGCACTTAATGTATGGCAAGTGAATTCACTTAGAGAGTTTAAGTAATATTCAAGATAACAATTAAGAATATCAAATTAAACATTATTTTGAACACTTAGAAGGTAATAATTAATTTTAGCACAATTCAAGAATATTACTTAAATAACTTTAACAATTTTAATCTAAGTGATTTACAAATTTTATCAAACTAAAAGAACATGCACTTTAATATTAACAAGTAAATTAATAACATTGCTTAATTAATTAAATTATAAACACAAATATTTAGCAGGCAATTTTAAGTACACAAATTAAATGAGTGTAGGGAAGAGAGATTTGTAAATTGATATATACGAGTTCCACCACACCGGTGTACGTCTCGCCCCTAAGCAACCCACTTAGAGGATTTCCACTATTGGAGTCTAGAGATACAACTTTGAGCAATCACAGCTTCCTAGTTTCCCACACTCAAGAACCCAATTCTCACAAGTACAAGGGCACCCCACCCAATCTCTCAATCTCACAATTACAAGGTTGAAAGCCTAACCTAAACCTCTAGAATTTTTGGTGTTTAGGTGTACAAAGATAACTCTCCAAAGAGTGGATATACAAATTAAAGCACTTGAGAATATTTTCCTTTCTAAGAAAGAATATACAAATTTAGCACACAAAAATTATTTTCCTCTCTTAGAAAATAAGCAAATTTTAGCACTCAAAATGATTTTTATTTCTCAAGAAATAATATTCAAGTTTAGCTCTTAAAAATAATTTTGCTCACAAAACTCACTCTCAAAATAATTTGCCAAATAATAAAAAGAGAGAGCAATTAAGAAACAGAGAGCAGTGAGAGAAATAAAGAGAGCAGCGTGAGAGAGGAAAGAAAGAATTTCTTGTTGTTGGTGTGTGTTCTACCCCTTCACTTCTTCTCTATTTATAGGTAGTGTCTCAGGTGCTTTTCCATTCTCGGTTCCTCAATTTGTGCAATTATTTTAAAACTTGTCTGCCCATGTTTTGTGCGTGCTTGATTTCTGGCTTGGAGAAGGAGATTGTCTGCCTCAATAAATGCAACGTCGTTTCAATTAGAGTCTCGAGAGAGGAATCAGCGGTGTTGAAGTTTCTGAAAATGCGTACTGATATTTTCCATGATTCAGCGTATGATTCCAGTGATGAATCGATTCCTCTAGGCTATGTTTCCATCAAAAACAGCAAATGAATCGATTCCTGGAAAGGGGAATCGATTCCTAGCATCATGAATCGATTCCTTGGGTCACTGAATCAATTCCCAACCATTTTGAACATCATGAATCGATTCCTATAAGCAATGAATCGATTCCCACGTTGTTTTATAAGCATGAATCGATTCCTCCTTTAATGAATCGATTCCTACGTTGATTTGAACATATGAATCGATTCCTCTTGCACTAATGAATCGATTCCTACGTTGATTTGAACATATAAATCGATTCCTTTGAGTTTAAGACCAATGAATCGATTCTTTGGACTAATGAATTGATTCCTAATATTGTTCCTTTGCGTTTTGTTACGTTTTGGACCGTTTTTATCATTTGGCTCATGGTTCTAGATTCCTTTAATTCTTTGGCATTTTGTTGATCATTTTTCAATTATTTTAGACCTTTGTAAATGCCTTGAATTAATTCTTTTAAATTCATCAATTTAATTCTTGATTTCTTGATTCGTATAAGCTTGAATTACTTCTAATTAATCGCTTTGCATAATATCCTTAATATATCTTCATTTGTTGTGTCATTATCAAAACCTACATCAACATAAAAATACATTCTCCCCCTTTTTGATGATGACAACAAATGTTCATCTCGTGAGGTGTTAGTCTCATAACAGTTTAAGTACATGGTATAAATGACTCCCCCTTGCACATATAATTTGATACCACATGTTATAAATATGTCATACATAAAATTGAATACCACTGTATCATTTACACATGTATTTGGATATCACTTGTTATAAAAAAAATTATTATAAGGCTCCCCTTAATCATGCAATTTCAACAAGGATAGCTATAGATGTTGATTCTAGATTTTATCTCTCCCTTAAGCATTATAACATCATGATATTCTCCCCCATTTTGTAAGATACTTTATGCCACTTAGAATGTATATATTTTCTCCCCCTTTGGCATCATCAAAAACTCTCCTTTGATATCATCAAAAACATTGAAGAATATATATCACTTAAAGACAGATACACATATTACTGAAGCAAGATATCAATTGTATATAAAACTCCCCCTAAAACATGTAACATATATCAGAGAGTAATTCAAAGCATGTAAGCATGCATAATGATATTTTCTTCTCCTTTTGGCTAAGCGATGTCTCATGGGTGTTTTGTGAGAGGTTGTACAAGGATTAAAATTTTGCAATTTGCCAATGATTTTGTTGTACAAGAAAATCAAGAAAATCAAAGGTCATTTGACATTTGTTTTTAAGATCCATATGGTGCATAGGAGATTATCTTGTGTCAAAAACATGTTTTAATTAAATAGATGCTATCTAGGAACTCAATAAAGACTCAGGAGCATTAACATGATTATTGAAAATGTGATTGGCTTTTTAATGAAAATATTTGATCATATATCACAAAGTAAATCATTATGTTCAAAGGAGTAAGAATTTTATGAAAAATATAAGTTTAAATCTTTATGTTAAAGATTTGCAAGACTATGTTCAAGGAGTAAGAAAATGTGATAAAATAAATTAATTAAACAATTTCCAAAATTCCTAATTCCCTTCTAATATTTATAAATTGTTCTTTTGGAAGGGGTTTTATAAAAATATTCGCCAATTATTTTGAAGTTTCAACATATTCAAGAACACAATCTCCTTTCAAAACATGGTTTCTTATAAAATGATGTCTTATCTCAATATGTTTAGTCCTAGAGTGCATGACAGGATTTTTGGATATATTTATGGCGTTAGTGTTATCACATTTAATAGGCACTTTATTTAAAACAACACCAAAGTCAAGAAGTTGTTGTCTCATCCAAAGAATTTGAGCACAACAACTGCCAGTTGCAACATATTCTGCCTCAGCTATTGATAAAGTAACACTTACTTGTTTCTTGCTATACCAAGAAACAAGGGAACTACCAAGTAAATGACATGTGCCACTAGTACTCTTTCTATCAAGTTTACAGCCAGCAAAGTCAGAATTAGAATATCCTAAAAGATTACATTCAACGCCTTTGGGATACCATAAACCAACATTTTGAGTACCCATAAGATATTTCAAAATTCTTTTTACGGCAGTGAGATGTGATTCTTTAGGACATGCTTAATATCTGGCACACATACATACAACAAATATAATATCGGGTCTACTAGCTGTTAAGTAAAGTAAGGAACCTATCATACCTCGGTATTTAGTTATTTCAACGTCCTTACCCTTCTCATCTTTGTCTAAGTAGCAAGATGTACTCATGAGCATGGCTATTTCATTTGCTTTATCCACTTTGAATCTTTTGAGTAATTCTTTGTAGTATTTCGTTTGACTAATGAAAGTTCCTTCTTGAGTTTGCTTAATTTATAGCCCAAGGAAGAAGGTAAGTTCTCCCATCATCGACATTTCGAATTCATCTTGCATAATCTTAGCAAACTCTTGCAAAGAATTTCGTTAGTGGCACCAAATATTATGTCATCAACATAAACTTGTACCAAAAGAATGTCATTATTTTTACATTTTATAAACAGTGTAGTATCAACCTTTCCTCTTTCAAAATTATTTTCTAAAAGAAATTTACTAAGTCTTTCATACCAAGCTCTTGGAGCTTGTTTCAAACCATATAAAGCTTTTCTCAATTTAAAAACATGGTTTGGAAATTTTTGATTTTCAAAACCAGGAGGTTGATCTACATAAATTTCTTCTTGAATATAGCCATTTAGAAAAGCACTTTTGACATCCATTTGATAAAGCTTAAAGTCCATACAATAAGCAAAAGCTAATAGTAATCTTATGGCTTCTAGTCTAGCTACGAGAGCATACGTTTCTTCATAGTCTATTCCCTCTTCTTGATTATATCCCTTAGCAACTAGCCTAGCTTTGTTTCTAGTGATTATTCCGTTTTTGTCTAGCTTATTTCTAAAAACCCATTTGGTGCCTATTATTAGATGGTCATTGGGTCTTGGCATAATTTCCCAAACTTTATTTCTTTCAAATTGATTCAATTCTTCTTGCATGGCCAACATCCAATGTTCATCAATAATAGCTTCATTGATATTTTTGGGTTCCATTTGTGAAACAAAGGCTAAGTGATTGCATGCATTTCTAATAGTGTTTCGAGTACTTATGTGACGCCCAAAAATTTTTCCCCGAATAAAATTTTTCACGTTTTAAAGAATCATTTTGAAATTTGTAATTTAAATTTTGAGGTCACGTAAAAATTAATAAATGCAAAATATTATAAAGCATGCTAGTCGTGAACGAATAAAACATAATACATTTATATAGCGGAAACGATGATTTCAGTACGTGGTACATAATATCATTATAACCCATTAAAAATTCAAATGAAGACAAGTCCAAGCAATATATCATAAAAGCTTCATTAATTGCATCACTTGTCATTCTGTGTAGCATGCACTGTAAAAATAATGTAAGAGTGAGACAGAATATAAAATAAATATAAAACAAGTAAGATTGCACAAACACAATCAACAAAACATAATGATATGATGAATATGCCAAACATGGTCATTTACATTTAATAATCTTTAATTTAGTCAAATGATGTCATGCTGGATCCATTTTGGTTTGGTGGGAATACTGTAGTAAAAAGTCTCATAGAGACACAAGTAGGAATTAGCATAACCATGAATCCCTATACCTTCATGGCTCCTGCGAAAATAAGTACACAAGTAGGAATTAGCATAACCATGAATCCCTACACCTTCATGGCTCCTGCAGTACCGAAGTACACAAGTAGGAATTAGCATAACCATGAATCCCTATACCTTCATGGCTCCTACGAAAATAGGGCTTTAACTCATCATAGAGTAACCCCCCACCAGGGTAGGCAATCATGGAACCCCTAAATTCCATGGTGCGTCCAAATGCTTATGATGCATGAATGCCTTTAATTCTCTTTATCGATTTAACATACCATGATATCAATATTTCCATAATCACTTAGAAAACCACAAGTCCTCAAAGGACACATCACATATAATAATTTTCAGAATCATGGATTTACTGTTTCAACAACATATATAATATACCCCAAGGCATTCATGTATATATTAATTTAGTCATTCATAATCATTCATGACAAAGATATACATACTGTATGACATTTATAGGACACTCAATAATATCCATATTCATCAATAATCCCTCAATAATTCAATAATAAATCATTACTCACATGAAAAATATCATTTTCATCCATAATAATAATCATAGGTAATTTCAGAAATTTACAACAGCAACATAATATTCCAGAACGGACATACTGTAGTATTTCAACTGTAACTCATGCTATACATATCCAAACCAGTCGGTTCAAGTATCAAAATTCACATAACGAAAAGATATACATCTTTGATGAAGAAGTCAGAGTCAAATTCACACATTTTCAGCTTCAAAATTAAATAATAAGTTACTAAAATAAATCTGGAAAATCCTAGGACAGCATACAATTCTACCCATTCCATATTTATTCACAACCCTATCCCCTCTTACCTTGATGAAGGGTCTTAGATTGGGCGAAGACGTTCTCTTTACTGTCCTTGCTTCAAACCAAGAGTGACTTGTACGTAGAGAAGGAAATGAGAAAAAGAGACCTTTACTAATTTTTGTTGTTTTGAGAATTCAGACTTGGGAATGAGTTGTGGTATCGATTTAATAATGTACAAGACAAGTGGGAGACAAGCTTTTTCATGACTGGAGGTTAGGTGCATTAATTATGGAAATAATAGAAGTTTTAGATAAGAAGTGAGCAGTATTTTGACCATTTCCGCCGCTAGCTTGTATGATTGGAGTAGATATATTAAAATATATACTAGATGACATGATTGGAGTAAAAAGGTGCAAGTTTGATAATGAAACGGCCCTTAACACTAAGTAAGAGCAGCGATGCGAATGCTGGTGAGTGCATTAAGTCGATCAGATTTTAACAGGTATGAAGCAGGTCAATTGTTAGGATCGTGCCCGGCCTTGGAAGCCATCCATTCTCCCAGTTCTTATGGTTCGGCATTTCTGTTTCCAAGAAGTTCCAGCAGTCTCTTTCCGTTCAGTATAGCTTCACTCGGGAGGGATTTGCTCGGAACTGTTTCTGCGTTAAACACTCGGTCAGCTTTTCCTTCCTCGGAATGACTGTCTCATCCAGACTCATCAGAATTATCTCACTCAGATTTATATATATCTTCCTGAAGTATTCTTTCAAAGCCACTTTTCCTTTCCGAATGGATCCACTCGGATATATCTCTGACTGAATTTCTTCACTGAAAAATACTTCTCTCGGAAGTGCATAACTCGGAAATCATATAACTGAAAGGATCATTCGGAGTTTTGTCACTCGGTAATCTTATAACAGAGATTATTCGGAGTTAATCAGTCCTCTCAAAAATCTTTCCACTTGGGAATTTCACTCGGATTCGAAGGTAATTTCTAGGACGGACCCGAGCATAATCTCTCGGCAACTTTAAGACATCCGAGCACGAGTAGAATGAAGGGGTTCATCACTCGGATATTTACGTCCCCCCGGAAAGAATTCGCTCGGAATCGTACTTATTCAAAATCAACCTTTCACTTCAGAAGTATTTCCCTTGAAAATAACACTCGGTATATTTCAATCGGTGCCTTATCACGCGGAAATCGGAAACCTCACTTGGTGTTATCCTACTTGGAAATGTCTAACTCGGTGAAATCCCACACGGTAGTGTCACACTCGGAGACGCCCCATTTGGGAAAGTTACACTCAAATTTGTGCTAACCCACTCAGAAATTCACTACTCGGACACATCTTGGTCCGAGAAGTACTCATTCGAAATAAGCTTTTCTTCGGTTGGAAGTACTTCTCTCGGAAACGTTTCACTCAGAGATGGTTGACTCAGAAATGAGTCACTCGAAGACATTTGACTCAGAAACGAGTCATTCAAAGACATTTGACTCGGAAACGAGTCATTCAAAGACATTTGACTTGGAAATGAGTCACTCGAAGACGTTTGACTCGGAAACAAGTCACTCAAAGACAAGTCACTTGGGCCTTTCACCCAGAAGTGGTTCTCTCGAACACACTTCACTCAAAATGTCTCCGAGGCCAGGAATCCACTTGGAAGTGTTTATCTCCGTCATACTTCACTCGAAAATATAACCTTCACTCAGAATTTCTCTCGGTCACTCGGAAACATAACCTTCACTCGGAAACTAATTCTTTTATTCACTCGGAAAGTCTTATTTCTGACATTATTTACTCGGAAATTGGATAATATCATTAATAATCTGGATTAAAAATGATTATACATGAAATTGAAATTTTTAGGATGTTACAATTCTCCCACCCTAATAAAAATTTCATCCTTGAAATTTAATATAACGCACCCCTCAGAGGAACAATTCTGGGTATTGCGTCCTCATCACATCTTCATGCTCCCAAGTTAAAGTTACATCATTTCCTTGTTTCCATGCAACCTTTACTAATGGTACATCCTTATTTCTCAGGCGTTTAATCGACCTTTCCATAGTCTGTGTGGGTTCTGCAGGGACAGTCAAATTTTCTCTAACTTCAACATCATCAGTAACAATAACATGAGTGGGATCTTGTATATACTTCCTCAATTGTGATACATAGAACACATTATGCAAATTTGCAAGGTGAGGAGGAAGTGCAATCTGATAAGCCACTGGGCCAATTCTCTTTAGAATTTCATATGGTCCAATGAACCTTGGGCTCAACTTTTTACTCTTCAAAGCTCGGCCAATCCCCTTGTGAGGCGAAAACTTCAAAAATACATGATCACCAACTTGAAATTCAAGTGGTTTCCTCCTTTTATCGTAATAGTGCTTTTGTCTATCTTGGGATGCCTTCATCTTTTCTCTGATTAATTCTATTTGTTCAGTAGTCTATTGCACAATTTCAAGCCTTAACGCCAAACTTTCACCAGTTTCTAACCATCAAAGGGGTGTTCGACACTTTCTACCATACAATGCTTTAAATGGAGCCATACTAATACTACTATGGTAACTATTGTTATACGTGAATTCAATCAGTGGAAGAAACTTCTTCTAACTACCACCATGCTCAAGCACACAAGATCGCAATAAGTCTTCCAAACTTTGTATGGCACGTTCTGACTGTCCATCTGTTTGAGGATGATAAGCTGAACTTAATCGGAGTCTTGAACCCAACTCCTGATGCAAGCTTCCCTAGAATCGGGAAGTGAACCTCGGATCTCTATCTGACACAATACTGGAGGGTACACCATGAAGTCTCACGATCTCTTTCACATATAATTATGCCAACTTTTGTAGAGAATTCTTCATGTTCATTGGGAGGAAGTGAGCAAACTTAGTCAATCTGTTTATAATAACCCAGATTGCATCATTTCCTGAACGTGTTTTTGGCAAACCTGACACAAAGTCCATTGAAATGTCGTCCCATTTCCAGACAGGAATCTCCAATGGTTGTAGTTCACCAGATGGCTTCTGGAGTTCCACCTTGGCTTTTTGACATACCATACATGAAGACACATATTCAGCTATTTCTTTCTTCATCCTTAGCCACCAAAAGCTTTTTTTCAGGTCTTGATACATCTTATTTGATCCAGGATGAATACTCAATATACTTTTATGTACTTCTTCTAGGATTGTCCTTCTTAGATCAACATCATCTGGTACACAAATTCTGTTTCTAATCCTCTAAATTCCATCTAATCCTTCTTGTAATCCCATATCCTTTCCATTCGCCTGCATCTCTCTCAATTCATGTAATTGTAAGTCCTTTTTCTGCTTCTCACCTATCAGCTTCAGAAAATCATTGGTTATCCTCAAAGTTCCCAAGGTCATACTTCTTGAAGATTTCATCACCACACCCAAGTTCATATCTCTGAACTGTTCTATCATTTCCATTCCTTTTACCATTAAAGATGCCATATGAATGGATTTCCTGCTAAGTGCATCTGCTACCACATTTGCTTTTCCTGGATGGCACTTCAAATCAAAATCATAATCTTTAAGAAACTCCATCCACCTTCGCTGCCTCATGTTCGATTCCTTCTGATCGAACAAATACTTTAAGCTCTTGTGGTCACTGAACACCTCAAACTTGACTCCATACAAATGGTGTCTCCAGATTTTCAAAGCAAATAGCACCGCTGCCAACTCTAGATCATGCGTCGGATAGTTCATTTCATGCGGTTTGAACTGCCTAGAAGCATAGGTAACCACCTTTCGTTGTTGCATCAAAACACAACCTAAACCCATTTTAGAAGCATCACAATAAACCACAAAGTCTTCTTATGGACTAGGCAAAGTTAAGACTGGAGCAGATGTAAGCTTCATTTTTAGTTCCTGGAAGCTTTTCTCACATTCTGGCGTCCAAGCAAAAGGTTGATTCTTCCTGGTCAGACAAGTCATTGGTAAGGCAATTCGAGAAAACCCCTCAATGAATCTCTGATAATAACTAGCTAATCCTAGGAAGCTTCTTATCTCAGTGACTGAAGTAGGTCTCTCCTAGTTTGTTACAGCTTCTATTTTAGAAGGGTCCACAGACACTCCTTCGCTTGAGATTACGTGGCCTAGGAACTTTACCTCTTCCAACCAAAACTCACATTTTGATAACTTAGCATACAACTGCTTCTCCTTCAGAATCTGCAATACCACTCAAAGATGTTTTTCATGTTCCTCCCATGTCTTAGAATAAATCAGAATGTCCTCAATGAAGATAATGACAAATTGATCCAAGTATGAATGAAACACTCAATTCATGTAATCCATGAATACAGCTGGGGCATTGGTCACTCCGAAAGGCGTCACAAGATACTCTTAATGACCATAGCGTGTTCTAAAGGCTGTCTTTGGAATATCCTCAGACTTGACACGAATCTGATGATAACCCGATCGTAGATCAATCTTGGAAAATACTATAGCACCTCTCAATTGATCTATCAGATCATCAATTCTGGGCAAAGGATATTTATTCTTCACCGTCAATTTATTCAATTGACGATAATCTACGCATAATCTCATGCTTCTATCTTTCTTCTTGACGAGCAATATCAGCGCTCCCCATGGCGACACACTAGGCCTGATGAAATGCTTCTCTAACAACTCTTCAATTTTCTTTTTCAGTTCTGCCAGTTCAATAGGTGACATACGATATGGAGCCTTAGACACTGGTTCTGCTCCTGGAATTAAGTCAATTGAGAATTCTATCTTACGTTCTAGAGGTAGACTTGAGACATTCTCTGGAAATTCTTCAGGGAATTCAGAGACAACTGGCATCTCAATTGCTTTAGATTCACCATCTCCTTTGGAAAGAGTGAACAAGGTAAACAATTGAATTTCACCTTTTAAGGCAAAGATCTTGGGATTGTCAGAAATAATGTTTTCTTCTGATGGAAATATCACGGTCTTGTTATGACAGTCCACCAAGACTCGATTCGTCGATAACCAGTTCATCCCTAGAATTACTTCCAGATCCTTCAAAGGTAAACAAACAAGATCGACAAGAAAGTTTCTACCTTCTATGAGCACAGAACAATCGTTACACACCTTAGTAGTCCTAAGTTGTGTACCAGAGGGAGTGGAAATAATCAGGTCATATATCATAGTCTTCACAGGTAATTGAAGACGTCTAACACACTCCTCAGAAATAAAAGAATGTGTAGCACTAGAATCAAACAATACAGATAAAATGGTACCATTGATATCACACTTACATTGCACAAGGTTGTCTGCTTGGTCTGCCTCTGAACTGCTGATGGCAAAGACTCTTCCTGTTGCTGGTTGTAATCTCTGGTCTGTTGACTCCCTATTCTGTCTTGGAGGTTGAACAGCACGCGTGTTTCCTCCACGACCTCCCTGATAACTAGAACCCCTTTGATTATTCATAGGGTTATTGTTGTTGTTTTAACGGTTCTGTGGACAACTTGGACTGATGTGACCTTTCTGATTACATCAGAAGCAAGTGACATCTCCTAGGTATCTGTTGCAATCACGTATATGGTGATTACCTTCGTAATTATGACATTTGATATTCATATGATTGTTGCGTCTCTGAGAAGATGATGATGATCCTCCCCCGAAACGATTTGGATAGAACGATCCTTTCCTTTTGAAGGCAACTGACTGAGATCTCAGTTGTCTATTAGTCTTCTCTTGTGCCAATTTGACTTGGTGGTGTTCTTCAAAAATTCGGCATTTATTGATCAAGATGGGGAAACTCCAAATTTCTTGATAACCGATAGCCTCTTTGATTTCAAGATTCAACCCATTCTCGAACTTGACACACTTTAAGGCTTCAGCACCAGCCTGTTGGAAAGGAGGGTAAAAGAGAGATAATTCTTCAAATTTTGCAGCATACTCACCAACAGACATTGAGCCTTGTTTTAGCTCCATGAATTCTAGCTCTTTTTAGCTCTTCACACTCGCTGAAAAATATTTCTCCAGAAAACAATCTTTGAAGTTTACCCAGTCCAAATGTCAGTCAGTCTCAATCATACGAATTCTGGCTTGGATCCACCAGTTTTCTGCTTCCTCAACCATCATGTAGGCGGCATACTTCACCTTTTCGAATTCTGTGCAGGGCAAGGCTCGGAAGATACGTTCCATTTCCTTAACCCATAGCTATGCTACCTCTGGATTATAGCCTCCTTTGAACTATGATGGCTTCCTTTTTAAGAAGTGATCTAATCCGTGAAGTCCTTCAGCACTTCTTGGTTGATTTTGCCTCTCTATGGCCTCAGCCAAGAGGTTGAAAGCGGCTGCCATAGCGTTGTTATTATTTCTTGCCATCCTACATTCGTAGTTTGGTTTATACTAATTCTAAGGGAAAATATATATCGTATAAAATTACAAGATTATAACATAACCATAAGTAATTTACAATTTATCAGTCAAGCAACAATTCATATAGCACATACTTAACATATTATCAAGCAAGTAATCAAACAATTCACGTAGTATATCAAGAAACAATACATGTTATAGCAATTGGTCCTGAATTTTTAAAAATGCTCTGATACCACCAATGTGACGCCCCAAAATTCACCAATGTGATGCCCAAAAAATTTTCCCCGAATAAAATTTTTCGCGTTTTAAAGAATCATTTTGAAATTTGTAATTTAAATTTTGAGGTCACGTAAAAATTAATAAATGCAAAATATTATAAAGCATGCTAGTTGTGAACGAATAAAACATAATACATTTATATAGCGGAAACGATGATTTCAGTACGTGGTACATAATATCATTATAACCCATTAAAAATTCAAATGAAGACAAGTCCAAGCAATATATCATAAAAGCTTCATTAATTGCATCACTCGTCATTCTGTGTAGCATGCACTGTAAAAATAATGTAAGAGTGAGACAGAATATAAAATAAATATAAAACAAGTAAGATTGCACAAACACAATCAACAAAACATAATGATATGATGAATATGCCAAACAAGGTCATTTACATTTAATAATCTTTAATTTAGTCAAATGATGTCATGCTGGATCCATTTTGGTTTGGTGGGAATACTGCAGTAAAAAGTCTCATAGAGACACAAGTAGGAATTAGCATAACCATGAATTCCTATACCTTCATGGCTCCTGCGAAAATAAGTACACAAGTAGGAATTAGCATAACCATGAATCCCTACACCTTCATGGCTCCTGGAGTACCGAAGTACACAAGTAGGAATTAGCATAACCATGAATCCCTATACCTTCATGGCTCCTACGAAAATAGGGCTTTAACTCATCATAGAGTAGCCCCCCACCAGGGTAGGCAATCATGGAACCCCTAAATTCCATGGTGCGTCCAAATGCTTATGATGCATGAATGCCTTTAATTCTCTTTATCGATTTAACATACCATGATATCAATATTTCCATAATCACTTAGAAAACCACAAGTCCTCAAAGGACACATCACATATAATAATTTTCAGAATCATGGATTTACTGTTTCAACAACATATATAATATACCCCAAGGCATTCATGTATACATTAATTTAGTCATTCATAATCATTCATGACAAAGATATACATACTGTATGACATTTATAGGACACTCAATAATATCCATATTAATCAATAATCCCTCAATAATTCAATAATAAATCATTAATCACATGAAAAATATCATTTTCATCCATAATAATAATCATAGGTAATTTCAGAAATTTACAACAGTAACATAATATTCCAGAACAGACATACTGTAGTATTTCAACTATAACTCATGCTATACATATCCAAACCAGTCGGTTCAAGTATCAAAATTCATATAAGGAAAAGATATACATCTTTGATGAAGAAGTCAGAGTCAAATTCACACATTTTCAGCTTCAAAATTAAATAATAAGTTACTAAAATAAATCTGGAAAATCCTAGGACAGCATACAATTCTACCCATTCCATATTTATTCACAACCCTATCCCCTCTTACCTTGATGAAGGGTTTTAGATTGGGCGAAGACGTTCTCTTTACTGTCCTTGCTTCAAAACAAGAGTGACTTGTACGTAGAGAAGGAAATGAGAAAGAGAGACTTTTACTAATTTTCGTTGTTCTGAGAATTTAGACTTGGGAATGAGTTGTGGTATCGATTTAATAATGTACAAGACAAGTGGGAGACAAGCTTTTTCATGACTGGAGGTTAGGTGCATTAATTATGGAAATAATAGAGGTTTTAGATAAGAAGTGAGCAGTATTTTGACCATTTTCGCCGCCAGCTTGTATGATTGGAGTAGATATATTAAAATATATACTAGATGACATGATTGGAGTAAAAAGGTGCAAGTTTGATTATGGAACGGCCCTTAACACTAAGTAAGAGCAGCGATGCGAATGCTGGTGAATGCATTAAGTCGGTCAGATTTTAACAGGTATGAAGCAGGTCAATTGTTAGGATCGTGCCCGGCCTTGGAAGCCATCCATTCTCCCAGTCCTTATGGTTCGATATTTCTATTTCTGAGAAGTTCCAGCAGTCTCTTTCCGTTCAGTATAGCTTCACTCGGGAGGGATTTGCTCGGAACTGTTTCTGCGCTAAACACTCGGTCAGCTTTTGCTTCCTCGGAATGACTGTCTCATCCAGACTCATCAGAATTATCTCACTCGGATTTATATATATCTTCCTGAAGTATTCTTTCAAAGCCACTTTTCTTTTCCAAATGGATCAACTCGGATATATCTCTGACTGAATTTCTTCACTCGAAAATACTTCTCTCGGAAATGCATAACTCAGAAATCATATAACTGAAAGGATCATTCGGAGTTTTATCACTCGGTAATCTTATAACAGTGATCATTCGGAGTTGATCAGTCCTTTCGAAAATCTTTCCACTTGGGAATTTCACTCAGATTCGAAGGTAATTTCTAGGACGAACCCGAGCACAATCTCTCGGCAACTTTAAGACATCCGAGCATGAGTAGAATGAAGGGGTTCATCACTCGGATATTTACGTCCCCCCGGAAAGTATTCGCTCAGATTTGTACTTATTCAAATTCAACCTTTCACTTCAGAAGTATTTCCCTTGAAAATAACACTCGGTATATTTCAATCGGTGCCTTATCACGCAAAAATCGGAAACCTCACTCAGTGTTATCCTACTTGGAAATGTCTCACTCGGTGAAATCCCACACGGTAGTGTCACACTCGGAGACACCCCATTTGGGAAAGTTACACTCTACTCTGAGCTAACCCACTCGGAAATTCACTACTCGGACACATCGTGGTCCGAGAAGTACTCATTCGAAATCAGCTTTTCTTCTGTTGGAAGTACTTGTCTCAGAAACATTTCACTCGGAGATGTTTGACTCGGAAATGAGTCACTCGAAGACATTTAACTCGGAAACGAGTCATTCAAAGACATTTGACTCGGAAATGAGTCACTCAATGACGTTTGACTCGGAAATGAGTCACTCGAAGACCAGTCACTCAGACCTTTCACCCAGAAGTGGTTCTCTCAAACACACGTCACTCAAAATGTCTCTGAGGCCAGGAATCCACTCGGAAGTATTTCTCTCGGTCATACTTCACTCGGAAATATAACCTTCACTTGGAATTTCTCTCGTCACTCAGAAACATAACCTTCACTCGGAAACCAATTCTTTTATTCACTCGGAAAGTCTTATTTCTAACATTATTTACTCGAAAATTGGATAATATCATTAATAATCTAGATTAAAAATGATTATACATGAGATTGAAATTTTTGGGATGTTACAACTTACACCTTTTATTATTTCACCTATGACATTGTCCAATGGATGGTTCTTCACGATGATCCACTCCTTTTGTTGAGGTTCGTCATTTTGTTTTATTTCTTCTTTATCGTCCAAGTTTATTTCTTGGAATGTACCTACAAGATCATCAATATCCTTTCTCGGAGGATTTTGGTTAAGTTCATCAAATTTGACATGTATAGACTCTTCAATTGTACAAGTTCGTTTGTTAAAGAGTCAATATGCTTTACTTGTAGATGAGTAACCTAAGAATATTGCTTCATCAGATTTTACATCAAATTTATCGAGATTTTCCTTTCTATTGTTTAAGACAAAGCATTTGCATCCAAATATGTGAAAATAAGAAATATTTGGTTTTCTTCCTTTATAAAGCTCATACGGGGTTTTCTTTAATATAGGCCTTATCAAACATTGATTCATAACATGGCAAGCGGTATTTGCCTCATCGGCCCAAAAGTGTTTCGTAATATTACTTTCATTCAACATAGTTCTTGTGAGCTCTGCTAAAGATTGATTTTTCCTTTCAACTACTCCATTTTGTTGTGGAGTTCTTGGAGCCAAAAAATTATATTCAATGCCAAAATTTTCATAAACTTTTTCAAAAGATTGATTTTCAAATTCTCCCCCATGATCAGTTCGAATGCATGCTATTTTTTAAATTTTGTTCATTTTGGATGATCTTGGCAAGTTTCTTAAATGCATGATATGCTTCATGTTTATGAGTAAGAAATAGTGTCCATGTATATCTAGAATAATCATCCACAATCACAAGACCATAATAGTTTCCACCAAAACTTTTAACCTTTGAAGGTCCAAATAAATCCATATGTAAAAGCTGTAAAGGTCTATTTGTTGAAACAATATTTTTTGCTTGAAAAGAAACTTTTACTTGGTTTCCCTTTTGACATGCGTCACAAAATTTATTTTCGAATTTCAATTTTGGTAAACTAATTATTAAATCTTTTGAAACAAGTTTGTTTAAATGGTCTATATGAATGTGAGCAATTCTTCTATGCCATACCCATTATTCATCCTCTTTAGTTATGAAGCATTGCATATCATTTGAAGCAAGACAATCAAGATTAATCATATAAATATTATCAACTCTTTGACCAATGAATTTTGTTTCCTTGTCTAGCTTATTTTCAATTATGCAACAGTTTGATTCAAAGACAATTTTATTGCCCTTATCACATAATTGACTAATGCTAAGCAAGTTATGTTTGAGTCCTTCAACATATAAAACATCATTTATAGAAGCGGAAGAGTTTTTACCAACATTCCCGATTCCTAGAATTCTTCCCTTCGTGTTGTCTCCATATGTAACGAATCCTTTATTTCGTGGAGTAAATAAAATAAACTTACTTTTATCTCCCGTCATGTGTTTTGAACACCCACTATCCAAATACCAATAGGTGTTACTTGCTTTAAAGCATACCTACAAAACAAGTCAAGTTAGAGAACTTGGTACCCATTTTATGCTGGGTCCTTGTAGGTTAGTTTGAGGTAATGTTCCTTTAGGAACCCATACTTTTCTCACAACCTTTGGTCCTAGTTTTCTAACATTACAATTAGATGCACTATGTCCTCCAAAACCACAATAATTGCATTTCATGAAAGGTGATGCAGTTTTACTAGGTGGTATAAAGAAGTTCTTATAATTCTTTTGTTTCTTAGAGGCATTGAAACCTAGTCCTATTTTATCAAACATACATCATTGTTTTCCAAGTAAAACATTTAAGTTGGCTCTACCATTTGTAAACTTTTCTAAAGTTCTACTCAAGTCTAAAACCTTAGTTTCTAGAATGTCACATTTCTTAACAAATTCATAAGGTTTAGTCCTAGAGCATGCTTGTACTTTTGCTACTTCCATTTTTAAATTTTCATTTTATTTACAAACTTCCATAAGATGCATCTCAAGAGTGTCAATGGTTTTTCTAGATAACTTATGCTTATTAGAAACTTTTATGAATTTATCATACAATTCTTCAAGAGCATCAAGTAGTTCATCTTTATCTAAGTTATGAAAATTTACCTCATCATCTTCATCTTGATGGTTGGCCATGAGGCAGAGGTTTGCTTCTTCATTTTCCGATTCGTCCGAGCTACTTATCTCATTTTCATCCCATGCGATATATGCTCTTCTTCTCCTTTTTCTTTCTTTGTTTTTCTTCTTAAGGTTTGGACAATCTATCTTGAAGTGTCCTTCCTTTCCACATTCAAAGCAAGTAGGTGAGGAAGAGTTTTCTTTAAGAGTGGGTTCCTTACCTTGAGATTTAAAGCTTCTTTGGAAATGTTTGTTGTTCATAAGTTTTCCAAAGTGCTTCACGAATAGACCTAACTCTTTGTCCTCATCAAGATCACTCTCGGATTCATCTTCAACATTTGAGGTCACTTTGAGAGCTAGCCCTTTCTTCTTTAAGGCTTTTTCTTCCTTCTCCGCATGTTTCAAATCTTTCAATTCTTGTTCTTGTTCTTGTTGCTTACCAAACAATGTGGCAAGGGACATACCATTTATATTGGGAGATTGCTTGATGGTAGTAACAAGAGGTTGCCATTCCCTAGTAAGACTTTTTAGAACTTTGTGGATAAGTTCCTTGTTAGAGTAAGATTTACCAAGAGTAATAAGGTGATTAATAATCAAAGTAAATCTCTTTTGAATTTCTAAAATAGATTCATTGGAATTCATTCTAAAACTTTCATATTGACTAGTTAAAGTACTAATCTTAGAATCCTTAACATCACTGATTCCTTCATGAGTTATTTGAAGGGTATCCCACATATCCTTAGCAGATTTACATGTAACTAATCTAAAGAATTCATCCGGACCTAAGGCTAAGGTGATAAGATTTTTTGCTTTGTAATTATATTGCACTTTCTTTTCTTCCTCACTCGTCCAATCATCCGTAGGTTTTTCTATTTGTTTATTATCAACAATGTGCATAGGTATAAAAGGACCATTTTTAATAGCATTCCATACTTTCAAATCAATTGATTGCACAAAGATTTTCATCCTTTCTTTCCAAAAAGCGTAACCCTCACCATTGAAAGTGGGAGGTCTATTTGTGGCACCACCCTCAGGAAAAAGGTTTAGAGAATTTGAGGCCATTCGTTCTCTTGAAGCTGTTAAGCTTGATCTACCAAGAGTCAAGCTCTGATACCACTTGTTAACCAAGTGGCCTCAATTACTCAAGAGGGGGGGGGAATTGAGTATTAAAAATTTTACTTGGAATGCTTTTGAAATTAATTCTTCAATACATATGCTTGATGAAAAAGATAAATTTAATCACAAGTAAATAACAATTTATACACAAGACAAAATAATAAGCACTTAATGTATGGCAAGTGAATTCACTTAGAGAGTTTAAGTAATATTCAAGATAACAATTAAGAATATCAAATTAAACACTATTTTGAACACTTAGAAGGTAATAATTAATTTTAGTATAATTCAAGAATATTACTTAAATAACTTTAACAATTTTAATCTAAGTGATTTACAAATTTTATCAAACTAAAAGAACATGCACTTTAATATTAACAAGTAAATTAATAAAGTTGCTTAATTAATTAAATTATAAACACAAATATTTAGCAAGCAATTTTAAGTACACAAATTAAATGAGTGTAGGGAAGAGAGATTTGCAAACCGATATATACGAGTTCCACCACACCGGTGTACGTCTCGCCTCTAAGCAACCCACTTAGAGGATTTACACTATTGGAGATTAGAGATACAACTTTGAGCAATCACAGCTTCCTAGTGTCCCACACTCAAGAACCCAATTCTCACAAGTACAAGGGCACCCCACCCAATCTCTCAATCTCACAATTACAAGGTTGAAACCCCAACCCAAACCTCTAGAATTTTTGGTGTTTAGGTGTACAAAGATAACTCTCCAAAGAGTGGATATACAAATTAAAGAACTTGAGAATATTTTCCTTTCTAAGAAAGAATATGCAAATTTAGCACACAAAAATTATTTTCCTCTCTTAGAAAATAATATGCAAATTTTAGCACTCAAAATGATTTTTCTTTCTCAAGAAATAATATTCAAGTTTAGCTCTTAAAAATAATTTTGCTCACAAAACTCACTCTCAAAATAATTTGCCAAATAATAAAAAGAGAAAGCAATTGAGAAACAGAGAGCAATAAGAGAAATAAAGAGAGCAATGTGAGAGAGGAAGGAAAGAATTGCTTGCTGTTGGTGTGTGTTCTGCCCTTTCACTTCTTCTCTATTTATAGGAAATGTCTCAGGTGCTTTTCCATTCCCGGTTCCTCAATTTGTGCAATTAATTTGAAACTTGTCTGCCCCATGTTTTGTGCGTGCTTGATTTCTAGCTTGGAGAAGGAGATTGTCTGCCTCAATAAATGCAACGCCGTTTCAATTAGAGTCTCGAGAGAGGAATTAGTGGAGTTGAAGTTTCTGAAAATGCATACTGATATTTTCCATGATTTAGCGCATGATTCCAGTGATGAATCGATTCCTCCAGACTATTTTTCCATCAAAAACAGCAAATGAATCGATTCCTGGCAAGGGGGAATCGATTCCTAGCATCATGAATCGATTCCTTGGGTCACTGAATCGATTCCCAAGCATTTTGAACATCATGAATCGATTCCTATAAGCAATGAATCGATTCCCACATTGCTTTAAAAGCATGAATCGATTACTCCTTTAATGAATTGATTCCTACGTTGATTTGCACATATGAATCGATTCCTCTTGCTCTGTGAATCGATTCCTTTGAGTTTAAGACCAATGAATCGATTCTTTAGACTAATGAATCAATTCCTAATGTTGTTCCTTTGTGTTTTGTTGCATTTTGGACCCTTTTTATCATTTGGCTCATGGTTCTTGATTCCTTTAATTCTTTGGCATTTTGTTGATCATTTCTCATTTGTTTTAGACCTTTGTAAATGCCTCGAATTAATTCTTTGAACTTTATCAATTTAATTCTTGATTTCTTGATTTGTATAAGCTTGAATTACTTCTAATTAATCGCTTTGCACAATATCCTTAATATATCTTCATTTGTTGTGTCATTATCAAAACCTACATCAACATAAAAATATAGCTAAGAGGTCAAGCACCATATACAACTTCAAATGGATAGCTTCCAGTAGCCTGATTAAATGAGTTGTTTTAAGGTAACTCGACTTGGCTGATGACGAGGTCCTATTGGCAAATATTATTGTCGACAAAGCTTTGTAACAAGTTGCCTAATATTCTATTGATCGCTTCTGTTTGTCTATCTGTTTTTGGGATGACTTGCATTACTGAACTGCAACTTGGTGTCCATCTTCTTCCATACGGTTCTCCAAAAGTGGCTTAAAAATTTGACATCCCAATCAGAGGTGATGGTTCTTGGAATCCCATGTAGCCGAACAATCTCTCGGAAGTACAAGTTAGCGAAGTAGACAACATTATTAGTCTTTTGACAAGGGACAAAATGAGCCATTTTTCAGAATCAATCCATAACTACCATAATAGAATCCTTTTGCCTTTAGGTTTTTGGTAGTCCAAGAATAAAATCCATGCTGACGTCTTCCCATGGAGAAATTAGTACTGGTAAGGGCATGTATAGTCCGGTGTTTTGACTTGTGGATTTAGCAAGGTGACAAGTCCTGCAACGCTGAATATGTTAGTTGACATCCTTTTCAAGCTTGGGCCAGTAAAAGTTCTCTTTGATGAGTGAAACAGTCTTGTCTCAACTAAAGTGGCCCACTAATCCTCCAATATGAGCTTCCCAGATGATGGATTCTCTTAAGGAACAATGTGGGACACATAAGACATTATCCTTAAATAAGAACCCTTGGTGTCGATGGTATCGCTAAAAATGTTGACCTTCAATTGATTTCCAAAAAACACTAAAATCTGGGTTATGTTGGTATAATTCAGTGAGTGTGGTGTGGAAAGAAAAACTTGGCATCGACTAAGTGCATCAGCAACAGAGTTATGGCATCTTTCCTCGTGTTTGATTAGAATTGAATAAGCTTGTTAGAATTCGATCCATGCTACATGCCTGCGGCTTACCTTTTGTTGAGAATTGAGATATTTGAGGGCTTCATGGTTAGAATAAAGAATGAATTCTTTTGGAAACAAGTAGTGACTCTAATGTTGTAGTGTGATAGCCAACCGCAAGTGCACGGGGTATCGAAGTAATAAAGATATCGTTCCCACAGGGATTATGCCCAAGTACTAGTTATAACGATGATTCAATTATCTAGTGGAATTTGATTAAAATGAATTACCAAAATGATTGTGAACAATAAATTAGAGAACAGAAAATTCAACATCTTTTGTAAAAGAAAATTGGAGCAAGTTTGGGAAATTGAATCAAAGGTAAATCTTGGGGTAATAAGGGTTCATACGCCAGTATCAAAATTAAAGGTTACTCACCTATCCAATTATACGATTTCATTCCTAAGGCAGATTCCCCTAAGTTTAATACATTCCTCTCAAAAGCCTATTAACGTGCCTAATTCCCAAAGAACCACATTCAATTTGTTAATTAGGCCCTTTATGTTCTATGGAAATCTGATTAAACCCTCAAACAATTTCACTTACCATCATAAATCAAAATCATAGGTTCAATTTAGGTATTTTTGAATTACATGCCCATCTCTCGATTACCCATATAATTTGTGATCATCTATACTTATATCTAAGTCTTGCAGAAGCATTAGGAATACATAAATTGAATAGAGATTGCAATCATATGAATTGGAATACGAAGAATAATTAATTGTAACACATAGGCATACTACATCCTTAGCCCCAAGAAAAGAGTTTAGTGTGCCATAAGGATTGTTGTCATCATGTAACACATCACAAAATCAATGCCAAACATACAAGATATAAAAAGTGTAAACTAGGGATTCAGAAATTACAAATTAGTTCTCACTAGGATTTCTAATTCTTCCTCTTAAATTTGCAGATTCGATTGCCCTTGATGAATTTAACTTTTGATTCCTAACGAAATCTTCCCTAGAGTTCTTCAAAATCTCCCAAAAGGTGTGTCCAAATCTATCTATCCAGAGATCCCCTTCAAATCCCCTAGATTGTCCATTAAAAACCCTAAACAATTAAAAGATTTGGGCCTCGTAGAGGACAACCACGGCTAGTGGTTCAGGTTTTGTTCCATAAATTCGTATTTTCTAAAACAAATAGAGCCAACCACGGCCAGTGGTGGATAACCACGGCCAGTGGTGGGTTCTGACTTGGTCTGCTTTGCTCCACAGTCCCAACCACTGGCTGTGGTGGCAACCACAGCCAGTGGTAGTGATGTTGATGATGTTTTGCCCTTAAACAAAGCTATCCATGGCCAGTGGTGAGTTCTGCCACCAATTTCCTCTTTTCCAGTGCTAACCACGACCAGTGGTTGGCCACCACTGGTAGTAGTTTCCTCTAACCTTGCCAAAATACACTCCCAAGGGTCTCAAATGTCTATTCTTTCATCCACTTTGCCGTTTTTCCTTAAAATAGACCTAGAACATCATTAATCCTGCAAAAATAGGAACAACCAAGTAGTATGTGTGGAAAGGAATCAAAATGAAGGGAATCAGGCAAAAATAATATGCAAAAACCTTAAAAATAACCAAGAACAACACACAATGCACACTTATCAAAATACCCGAAACTTAAACATTGCTTATCCTCAAGCAATCACTGAATCCCTACAAGCATATAATGAAAAACCAGTAGACCCAAGCAAACTTAAGAAATCTTGTGTTTATTTATTTTTTATTTTTGTGTTTTTAAGTAATTGCATAAACCACCAGAATATACCACAACCAACAGTCAAACCATATTCACTAAGATTAAACTTAGGGTACTTTTTATCACTTTCCACTCAATGTATGTGCTTGTATTTCAATCCACTCAGACCACAACATTCTAAACACTACCATAGGCTTGACAATTGACCACATACTCCATAGTTATCAAGAAAACATGCATTGGTCAAAAAGTCCTTTAAAGGGTTGTAATTAGGCCAGGGGATTCGTAACGTGGGAATGGAAATTAAGAAAAAGAGAAATGCAAAGGGCTTAATTCTATAAGAAGAGCAATATCATAAGAAGGCAAGCAAACCACAATTTAATAACTCTTTATACCTTCAAACCATAAAGGGTATGATTCATTTTTCTTTTTCTCTTCTTTTTTATTGAGATCAAACTCCTTATCTTTCCTTTTTTTTGTGTACCCATCACCCCAAACTATCATGGTTTTTGTTTTCAATTCAATTTTCAATTCAACCACTTTTAGTTAGCTTACCCTTTTTGCCTCTTCTATATGTGAATCAGAAACCATTATGTTAAAAGGTTTTAAAAGAAAATAATCATTTTATTTCATGGCTCAAAAGGGACAACTAATGGATTACACTTTCAAGAAATTCTGAGGTTAAAGAAAACAAAACCTAAAGTGCCTGTTTCATCCCAAGCATGTATTCATAAACCATTTTGAATTGGTCAAAAGCCAAGTTCTAGAGTGCCATCAAAAGTGTGAATCACTCAGTCAAAGAATCATTGGTCATTTATAATTTAATGCACTGAACACCCTATTGGCTTAAAAGCTCACATTGGTAAGTGGCCTAATCAAAGAAACCAGTCATCATGTAGAGTGATTATTCTGGCAAGAATAACAACCAAAATTATTACTATATTTTTTCAAGATTTTCCCAAGCAATGCTTAAGATCCAACTAATTTACATCATATGTCATACAGATAACAATAATTGCAATCAGCAATCAATGCTAGCCCAAGGCATATGAGCAGACATATAATCATGCAAATGAACTAAAACATAAACATACAATCATGAAAATGAACAAGAAAATAAAATTAAAAAAAATAAACAAGAATAAAGTAAGAACAAGCTGAACTTTTGTGTACACATCACCCTAAACTAAAACTAGACATTGTCCCCAATGTCCATATCAAGGGGACCACAAAGGGCTGTAATTGAGGAACCAGGGGTAAAAGGACACAAAAGTTCAACTGATACTTGTCAAGGAAAAGGGGGTAGAAGTGACCATGTTGTGTGTGCCAATCATACATGGCATCTAGCCGGTCAGAAATCTAATCAATGTAGGCATCTCGGTAAAAAGTGGAGTATGATCATCCTTATCTGCAAAAAGAAAAGATGTCTTTCCTTGCAAACTAGTGAAAATAGGATCAGGCAAGGGGTGAGCAATAGAAAATCCAGCTATTACCAAACAGTATATATTATGTTCCTTAACAATCATCCCCATATTAATCAATTCAGCCATGTCAACCCTCTTGAATTAATGGAGGAGATTATCTTAATCCAAATCTATGCCTAGATACCTAGCAATGGGGTTTATGTAACCAGCCATAACAATCTTACCAATGGTGGTGTTACCAACCCGAATAACTGGCTACATAACCACTTGTTAGAATCGATATGAGTATTATGAAACATAGAGTGGATAAAGAATATCTTTGGCTAATGCATAGTACCTGGACTATCATACCGCCCAAAGATGGATCGGGCCATGAAACGCTATAGGTAACGGAAAACTAGGTGATGGATGGTGGAAGCCTTGGAAGTGGAAGCATCATAACGGTCTTTATGGGGGATAAGATTCCAAAAGTACCTAAAATTAAACTCCTCTAGGATGCTATCAACACCCCCTAGAGGAAAATTATAAATAGTAGCTATTTCATCCAAAGGCAACCTATAGTTGGTATTATTAAGCCGGAAAGTGAGCTCCCACCCGGGTCCAGATTGGCACCTATTGACCTCTACAGAACTTAGGAATTCTAAAGAAGTATGCTCATACACGGGTTCAAATAATTCAATAAAGGAATCCCACCCCATATTTTGACATAAGCGTAAGGTATCTTCAAAAATTCCCAATTCCATTAAAGTATCTTTGTAGAAAAATCTAGAGTGAATAATCTCTCTACTCAATAAAGATTCCAACCTCATCTTTTGCCCCTCCAATGGGCATTCAATATCATTCAGGTCAGAGTAGTTGAAAGACTTACCTTTGGTCTTCCTTTTCTTAGAGGGAATCTTTGGTGCCATGGAGTTGAGTATAAAACTTGGAGATGACCTAATAAAACAATACAATGAGGGTTAAAAAGCATTCTAATTCAAAGCTCCAAAGTTTTGCATCATGACAAGAAATAACACCTAGATAATGTCATAAATTCATGGTATCTATGAGAGAAATGTACATATATGAACAATTAAATACCATGAAAGGTGAACTAGACCACATGCACATTCAAACCATGCAACAATTCAAGAATTTTGTCTCTTGGACATTTCATCAAACACTTGGAGTGCACTAAATAAATAAGTATGAAATGCCACATTCAAGAGTAATGCTACCCTTCATCAAGCTCAATACCAAAAATAAACAACCAAATTCAGAATTTTACCACCAATCAAACATCTAATCCCCACCAAAGACCAAAATTTGCACATGAACACAAATGGGGTACATGAAAAAGTATGAACACTAGATGACGTTCATGAAGATTTTAGTGTTATCCATTTGGTTTTACAACATTCAAATTCATCATAAGGCAATTAGAGAAAGCTTAAATGAATCAATTTTAAGATTTTCATGCTAAATCCCCAAACTTTTTAGAAACCCCAAAAAATCAAATGAGAAATCCCAAAGTAATGAGAAAGAATAGAATGCTTACTTGATTTAAAGATGAGAAAAGATGATTCAAGTAGCAAGATGATGATGATGTGCAAGGATATTGAAAGGGGTTTGAGTTTCTCAAGTAGCTTGCTTGGTGTTTTCAAAAGATATAGGTGAAGGAACCAACAAGGCAATGCATAAAAGAGGGGTACTAGGGCATGGGGTATTTAGAAACTTGAAAACCCCCATGCTGGGCCGAACCACGACCCGTGGTTAGTGCTGTTATGGCCCAGATTTTAGCACGTAAATAAATCATGGTACCTAATGGCATCCACGGCCAATGGTGGGAAACCATGGCCAATGGTTGACTCTATTTCGTGCCTAGAAAAACTTAAAATGCAGAGAGGACTTCCAGTGCCAACCACGACCAGTGGTGGCTAACCACGGCCAGTGGTTTTCACTGTATGGTGCCCAAAAATCTCATATTTTCAGTGGAAAATTTCCTGGGCCAAAACACTGCCAGTGGTAGAAATTCACAGCCAGTGGTTGCCATTGTTTTGTGTCATAAAACGAAATACAAAACACTAAGTTTAGCACATATTCATCTAATTTAAATTAGGACATGCATCATGGTAATCAAAAAAATCGTGCCTTACTCCACAACCTAACAAACCATCAAGTTCTTGTTTATTTGTTTTTCTCTTTATTTGAGTTTTTTTCTTTTTTTATTTATCTTTACCAACTAAGACATTCAAAGAAAAGACAGAGATATAAACAATTATGGGGTTACCTCCCGACAAGTGCTAAGTTTAACGTCTTCAGTCGGATGCCTTACCCATTTAGACTTACAAATCTGATACATTAAGCAAATCCAAAGCACTTGCTTGATGAAAGGGCTCACCTATCAAGTAATGCTTAAGTCTTTGTCCATTTACTTTAAATGGTCCATACTTTTCACTCCATAACTCAACAGTGCTAAAGGGAAATATTTTCAAGACTTTAAACAGTCCCGACCATTGGGACCTCAGTTTACCTGGGAATAGCCTCAATCTGGAGTTAAATAACAAGACATATCACCTGGACTGAATGTCCTCTGAAGGATGTGATGATATTGCCAACATTTTTTTTCCTTATAAATTCTACCATTCTCGTACGCATCCAAATGGAGTTCCTCTAGTTCATTTAGCTCCAATAACCTGCGCTCACCTGTAACCTTATGATCAAGGTTAAGCATTTTAATCACCCAAAACGATTTATACTCAAGTTCAACAGGCAAATGACAAGGCTTCCCATATAGCAATTTGAAAGGTGTGGTTCCAATAGGGGTTTTATATACGGTGTGATACGCCCATAAGGAATTGTCTAATTTAATAGACCAATCCTTACGTGACGTATTGACCACCCTTTGGAGAATACTTTTTATCTCTCTATTGGAAACCTCAACCTGCTCACTAGTTTGAGGGTGATAAGGTGTGGCAACCTTATGCCTCACTCTATTTTTCTTTAAAAGGGTCTGAAAAGTTTTCTCAATAAAATAAGACCCTCCATCACTAATTATGCACTTGGGGACCCTAAACCTCAGAAAATTAATCTTTTTGAAAAGCTTCATAACAGTTTTGGTATCCGAGTGAGGTGTGTTATTCAAGTGGCCTCAATACTCAAGAGGGGGGGTGTGAGTGTTTTAAAAAGTTTGACTTGAAATGCCTTTGAACTTAGTTCTTTATGAAACTTTGATGGGTAAATAGAAATAAATAAGCAACAATAGAGTATCACACACAAATTGCTTTGATTAGAGAAAATGAAATTTTAGAACAAGTGATACTTAACTGAGAAATAAAAATTAATGAAGAACAAAGACTCAGTAATTTTATCAAACAGTTGGCGTACAAAGATCAAGAAACTACTAGAAAGCCTAATCAACATAAGCAATTAACCAAGGCAATATAACAAACAGTTTGCATGCACAATTAAGAAAGGAATTCAAGGTTAGAGAGAATGCAAACGAAATTTAACGAGTTCCACCAACCCGGTGTACGTCTCGCCTTCAAGCAACCCACTTGAAGGATTCCACTATTGAAGATTTGAGATACAAACTTTGAGCAATTGTCTCCTAGTGTCCCACACTCAAGAACCCAATTCTCAAAAGTAAAGGGTAACCCACCCAATCTCACAATCTCTCAATATCCCAAAGGTTGAACCCCAACCTTTGTAACCACTCAACTTAGAGTGAAACTTGATGTTTGGTGTGTGTGTTTACAAGATATTTACTCTCAATAGAGTGGATAAGAAAGTGAATAGCTCACACTAATTCTAACTCTCAAGAAGAGAGGATATACAAATTCCAAGCTCAAATATTCAGAATTTACAAGAAAAATAAACTCACTAAGCACAAATGTAAGTAAGAATTGCTTGCCTCTTGTGTTGTGTATTGTGCTTGAGTTGGAAAGCCATTTATAGAGCCTTGAGGGAGTGCCAAAGTCTTCCTAGCCGTTGCAAGTTATGGGCACTGAGTTGGAATGGAGAAATGAGCTGGTTTTCCACTTAAAAACACTTTCCCCAAATTCTAGCACGATGGTAATCGATTACGCCTCGAGCTGTAATCGATTACATTTTGAAATCTTCAGTGTAGTTTAGTTGGTAATCGATTAGGTATTGTTGTGTAATCAATTAGATTGGAAATAGAGACTTGTTAATCGATTATTTTATGCCTTGTAATCGATTACAAGTGGCACCAGATGCATTTAATTGTGTCTCGTAGTATTGTAATCGATTATGCTTTCATGCAATCGATTAGAGTGCAAAACAGAACTTGTGTAATCGATTATTCCTGGCTTGGTAATCGATTAGTGACCTTTCAGAGTCTTGGTAATCGATTGTTACACACTTGCAATCGATTAGGGAGTGTACCTGATGCTCTTAATTCAAATTTTCAACTTGGTAATCGATTATCTCCAAGGGTGCAATCGATTAGGTTATAAACAGGGCTTAGGTAATCGATTAGATCTATAGGTGTAATCGATTAGTTCACAAATAGAACTTATGTAATCGATTATTTGGAGTCCTGTAATTGCTTATCTTGTGCGTTTTTGCTTATCTGATTCTGTTTTCTCTATTTTAATGGTAACTTGAACTTTTTGCTTTTATCCTTCAATGTCCTTTGTCATTATCAAAATAATTCAACCTGAAATATATATTCAAAGACATTCTCCCCCTTTTTGATGATGACAAACAATGTTCATCTCATGGTGTTAGTTCAAAACAATTATCACAAATGATTATCTTTTAAAGTTATCTCTAAGGTTATCCTTAAAAAAAATTATCTCCCCCTATCTGAAGGAGTTTATGCCAAAAAAATGAAGATAATCATTAATCGCTTGTTGTTTTAGCAGATTTTTAACATGGATTTAGGAAAATAGATTCAAATTCAATCAATTATTTTCCCCTTTAGTGAAAACAGAAAACAGATTAGATGAACTTCAATTTCAATTATTCTCCCCCTTTGTAATCATCAAAAATAAATAAGGCAATGTAGATAAATATATGAAAGGGAAATCTTATTCATTACAAGAAGGAAATGTGAAAATAACTTAATCAAGGTGCAGAAATAAAAAGCATCAAGAAATCCTAACAAAACATGAAAAACTAGGATCTAATTATCCGGATTGAAAAAACGAAATTCAGAAATTTGATGAGACAGCTCTTCATAGTGTTGTTGCATGAGTTCATAGTGCTGCTGCTCAGTCATTTGAAACTCTTGAAGGGAATTTTCAAGTTTATCAAAGCGGCGATCAAGATATGCATAAAGGGAGGTGAAAGGATCAGGTGGAGCGGAGGATTCACCTTGAGGTGCAGGAGTAGGAGTAGGATCAACAACTGGAGTAGGATGGTCTTCTTTAAATGGACTGCTTCCATGAATTCTGTCATTTTTTAAGATCCATCTATTAGCAACACATACCATACCTATTTTGTTGAGATGGTGAGTGCCAATGCACGCTTGAGAGGGCACCTTCTCAGCAAGTTCACCAGCCATGTCCACTCCATATGCCTTGAAAATTTTTGTGAGGAGAATGGCATAGGGCAGTTTGTGTTGCTCCTTGGATTTGAGCATGTGGAGCTTGAGGAGTTGGATCCAGTTTATTCTTTTTTGGTTGATGATGGCCCACATGAGAAGAACATCATCTTCCTCAACTAAAGCATAATTTCCACCTCAAGGAACAAGAAGTTTAACAATGAAAAAGTGAAGGAGACAGTTATTGAGGGTTAAGTGACCTACCAATTTATGATTACTAAGTGGACGATTAGCCTTCCATAGAGATTGGTGTGCGGGAATAGGATTGAAATCCCACTCATCTTTCGGATTTCCCCTGCAAATTCAGCATCGATGAGGGGAATTTGGGTGATCTCAGCAAGCTGTTGGTTGGTGATTTTCAGAGTCACATTCTTGACTCTTGCCTCTAATGTGCCATTAACAAGCTTGAGGTTACAGAAGAAGACCCTCATCGATTTCGGATAATAAAATTCTTCTTTGAGAGTGAGGAAGGGAAGAAGGTTGTAGTGGTGAAGGAGTTGGGTGAAGGTAAAACAAGGATTTTCAAAAGTTTGAGCATCAATGAAGTGGGGAGTGATGATATCCTTCTCTAAAAATTTCTTGATGAAATTTTAGAGGTCTCTTGGTTAGGAGAAGAACCTAGAGAAGTCTAGTGGGTTGTTAGGTTGGTTCATAGAGGACCTAGCCCTTTTGACTATTCTTGAAGAAGACATGGTGGATGAAGAAGAGAATGAGAGATTTGAGAGACTTGAGAGATTAAGGAAGAGGTAATATGGTAGTGTGAGATGGAAGAGTGAAAGGAGGGGTATTTATAGGTAATAGGGTGAGTGGGGATTGGGCCAACATAAATCACACGGATTCTGCATTTAAAATGGCTTCTGATACGAGGCTAATCGATTAGGTCCTTAGGTCTAATCGATTAGGGTGTGTTTTCTGAGGAAGCTGAAACATTTTTGCACAGAAGTAATCGATTAGTGTCAGTGGTATAATCAATTATGTTAAAGACAAAAACTTGATAATCAATTAAGAAAGGATTCTAATCGATTAATAGGAATTCAAAGCGTCAGTAATCGATTTTATAAGGGAGTTAATCGATTGGGCATATAATAGAGAGTTTGTAATCGATTAGATGAAAGTGTGTAATCGATTAGACATGAAACAAAAGCTTTCTAATCAATTATATTAGACAGGGTAATCGATTAGTGGCTGACCAGAAGTGCTCAAAAATTACAGATTTCAAGTGGAACGTCAACTAATCAATATATTGAACATCAATCAACTATTTGCTCAATAATCACACTGTGAATCAAGGAATTATCAAAATTATTCAACATTCAAACACAATTGGAAATGTCTAAGATTCCTAATTCTCTTCTAATGTGTATGAATTGTTCCTTTGCAAGTGGTTTGGTGAAGATATCAGCTAGTTGCTTAAAAGTCTCAACATGTTCAAGCATACAATCACCTTTTAATACATGATCTCTAATGAAATGATGTCTTATCTCTATATGCTTGGTCCTTGAATGCATGACAAGATTCTTGGAAATATTAATGGCACTAGTATTATCACATTTAAGAGGCACATGGCCTAGAATAACACCAAAGTTAAGAAGTTGTTGCCTCATCCATAGGATTTGAGCACAACAACTTCCAGCTGCAACATATTCTGCCTCATCTGTGGATAAAGCAACACTTACTTGTTTCTTGCTATGCTAAGAAACAAGAGAGCTACCAAGCAAATGACATGTTCCACTAGTGCTTTTCCTATCAAGTTTACATCCAGCAAAATCAGCATCAGAATATCTTATAAGAGTATATTCAAGACCTTTAGGATACCAAAGACCTACATTTAGAGTACCAACAAGGTATTTCATTATTCGTTTTACAGCCGTAAGGTGTGATTCTTTTGGACATGCTTGATATCTAGCACACATGCAAACTGCAAACATTATGTCCGGTCTACTTGCAGTAAGATAGAGTAAAGATCCAATCACACCTCGATATTTGGTGATTTCAATATCTTTACCTTTCTCATCTTTATCCAAATAGCAAGATGTGCTCATAGGGGTGGCAATTTCATTTGCCTTATCCATGTTAAACTTTCTAAGTAATTCCTTGCAGTATTTAGATTGACTAATGAATGTGCCTTCTTTAGTTTGCTTGATTTGTAGTCCAAGGAAGAATGTAAGTTCTCCCATCATGGACATCTCAAATTCATCCTGCATTAACTTAGCAAACGCTTTACAAAGAGATTCATTAGTAGCACCGAAAATGATATCATCCACGTATACTTGGACCAATAGTATGTCATTCTTTTTGTGCTTGATGAATAGTGTTATGTCAACCTTTCCTCTTTTAAAATTGTTTTCTAAAAGAAATTTGCTCAATCTTTCATACCAAGCTCTTGGAGCTTGTTTTAAACCATATAAAGCTTTTCTTAGTTTGAAAACATGATTTGGAAATTTATAGTTTTCAAAACTGGGAGGTTGATCAACATATACTTCTTCTTGAATGTATCCATTCAAGAAAGCACTTTTGACATCCATTTGGTACAATTTGAAATTTCTACAATATACAAAGGCTAATAATAACCTAATAGCTTCTAGTCTAGCTACGGGAGCATACGCTTCTTTGTAATCAATGCCTTCTTCTTGATTATAACCTTTGGCAACTAATCTAGCTTTATTTCTAGTTATTACTCCATGTTCATCTAACTTATTCCTAAATACCCATTTAGTTCCTATTATTTGGTGATCATTGGGTCTTGGCACTAGCTCCCAAACTTCATTTCTTTCAAATGGGTTTAATTCCTCTTGCATGGCCAACATCCAATGTTCATCAACAATAGCTTCATTAATGGTTTTAGGTTCAATTTGAGAAACAAATGCTAAGTGATTGCAAGTATTAAAAGAGCGTCGGGTACTTACACCTTTTGTGATATCACCTATAATGTTGTCCAATGGATGGTTCTTCACGGTGATCCATTCCTTGTGTTGAGGTTCCTCATCTTGAGTTGTATTTTCTTCATTTTTGATTTCTTCTTCTTTATTATCCAAGTTCATTTCTTGGAATGTACCTGCAAGATCATCAACATCTTCCTTTCTCAGGGAGTTATGACTATTTTCATCAAATTTCACATGAATTGACTCCTTAATAGTATTTGTTTGTTTGTTAAAGACTCGATAAGATTTACTAGATGAAGAATATCCAAGAAACATTACCTCATCAGCTTTTGCATCAAACTTTCCTAGATTATCCTTTCCATTATTAAGCACAAAGCATTTGCATCCAAATATATGAAAATAAGAAATGTTGGGTTTTCTTCCCTTGTAAAGTTCATAGGGAGTTTTCTTTAGAATAGGCCTAATCAAACATCTATTCATAACATGACAAGCGGTATTTACCGCATCAGCCCAAAAATATTTCGCAATTTTATTTTCATTTAACATGGTTCTTGCAAGCTCCACCAAGGATCTATTTTTCCTTTCAACTACTCCATTTTGTTGTGGAGTTCTAGGAGCTGAAAAATTATGACTAATACCATCTTTTCGCAAAATTTTTCAAATAATTGGTTTTCAAATTCTCCTCCATGATCGGTTCTTATGGATGCAATCTTTGAGTTTTGTTCATTTCGGATAACCTTGGCTAGTCTCTTGAATGCATGATATGCTTCATCCTTGTGAGCAAGAAACAAGGTCCATGTATATCTTGAATAGTCTAAAACTTTCATATTGACTAGTGAGTGTACTGATTTTAGAATCTTTCACATCACTAGTTCCCTCATGGGTGATTTGAAGAGTGTCCCACATTTCTTTTGCGGTTTTACAAGTTACAATTCTAAAGAACTCATCCGGGCCTAAAGCAAGGGTGATGAGATTTTTAGCTTTGTAATTGTATTGGACTTTCTTTTCCTCATCGCTAGTCCATTCATCCATGGGTTTTTCTATTTGTTTACCATCAACAATGTGCATAGGTATGAAAGGTCCATTTTCAATAGCATTCCATACTTTCAAATCAATTGATTGCACAAAAATTTTCATTCTTTCTTTCCAAAAAGAGTAACCCTCACCATTGAATGCGAGAGGTCTATTTGTGGCACCACCCTCAGGAAACATGTTAGAAGTAGAGGCTATTTATCTCTTGAAGCTGTTAAGCTTGTTCTACCAAGAGTCAAGCTTTGATACCACTTGTTATTCAAGTGGCCTCAATACTCAAAAGGGGGGGGGGGTGAATTGAGTGTTTTAAAAAGTTTGACTTGAAATGCCTTTGAACTTGGTTCTTTATGCAACTTTGATGGGTAAATGGAAATGAACAAGCAACAATAGAGTATCACATACAAATTGCTTTGATTAGAGAAAATGAACTTTTAGAACAAGTGATACTTAATTGAGAAATAAGAATTAATGAAGAACAAGGACTCACTAATTTTATCAAACAGTTGGCGTGCAAAGATCAAGAAACTACTAGAAAGCATAATCAACACAAGCAATTAACCAAGGTAATATAACAAACAGTTTGCATGCATAATTAAGAAAGGAATTCAAGGTTAGAGAGAATGCAAACCAAATTTAACGAGTTCCACTAACCCGGTGTACGTCTCGCCTTCAAGCAACCCACTTGAAGGATTCCACTATTAAAGATTTGAGATACAAACTTTGAGCAATTGTCTCCTAGTGTCCCACACTCAAGAACCCAATTCTCACAAGTAAAGGGTAACCCACCCAATCTCACAATCTCTCAATATCCCAAAGGTTGAACCCCAACCTTTGTAACCACTCAACTTAGAGTGAAACTTGATGTTTGGTGTGTGTATTTATAAGATATTTACTCTCAATAGAGTGGATAAGCAAGTGAATAGCTCACACTAATTCTAACTCTCAAGAAGAGAGGATATACAAATTCTAAGCTCAAATATTCAAAATTTACAAGAAAAATAAACTCAATAAGCACAAATGTAAGTAAGAATTGATTGCCTCTTGTGTTGTGTATTGTGCTTGAGTTGGAAAGCCATTTATAGAGCCTTGAGGGAGTGCCAAAGTCTTCCTAGCCGTTGCAAGTTATGGGCACTGAGTTGGAATGGAGAAATGAGCTGGTTTTCCACTTAAAAACATTTTCCCCAAATTCTGGCACGATGGTAATCGATTACGCCTCGAGTTGTAATCGATAACATTTTGAAATCTTCAATGTAGTTTAGTTGGTAATCGATTAGGTATTGTTGTGTAATTGATTAGATTGGAAACAGAGACTTGTTAATCGATTATTTTATGCCTTGTAATCGATTACAAGTGGCACCAGATGCATTTAATTGTGTCTCATAGTATTGTAATCGATTATGCTTTCATGCAATCGATTAGAGTGCAAAACAGAACTTGTGTAATCGATTATTCCTGGCTTGGTAATCGATTAGTGACCTTTCAGAGTCTTGGTAATCGATTGTTACACACTTACAATCGATTAGGGAGTGTACCTGATGCTCTTAATTCAAATTTTCAACTTGGTAATCGATTATCTCCAAGGGTGCAATCGATTAGGTTATAAACAGGGCTTAGGTAATCGATTAGATCTATAGGTGTAATCGATTAGTTCACAAACAGAACTTATGTAATCGATTATTTGGAGTCTTGTAATTGCTTATCTTGTACGTTTTTGCTTATCTGATTCTGTTTTCTCTATTTTAATGGTAACTTGAACTTTTTGCTTTTATCCTTCAATGTCCTTTGTCATTATCAAAATAATTCAACCTGAAATATATATTCAAACACAAGGTGAAGCAATGGCTTCCACCCATTTAGATACGTAATCTATTGCTATTAGAATAAAATGGTTTTCGAAAGAATAGGGAAAGGGTCCTATGAAATCAACCCTCACGCATCAAACAACTCAACCTCTAAAATCCTATTAAGTGGCATTTCATGCCTCTTACCTATATTACCTATTCGTTGACATGCATCAAAAGTTAAGATATACTTACGCACATCCTTAAAAAGGTGTGACCAGTAGAACCTAGCTTGCAACACTTTTGAAGCGGTCTTGGATGTACTCATATGGCCTCCATAAGAAAGAGAGTGGCAACGGTCCAGGATAGCATGGACTTCATCCTCCGAACGCACCTCCTAATCAAACCTTCCCCACATTGTTTAAAAAAGAGGGGTTCATCCCAATAGTAATGCTTAACATCTGTAAGAAACTTCTTTTTCTATTGAAAACCAAGATCAGGGGGAAAAATGCCACATGCAAGAAAATTAACAAAATCCACATACCAAGGCACTTGTTAGACATTAAGACTCAGTAGTTATTCATCCGGAAAAGACTCATTGATGGGAACAACATCACCTAACTCATCATGTTTAGATGACAACCTAGATAGGTGGCCAACAACAAGGTTCTTAGTACCCTTTTTATCTTTTATCTCTAAGTCAAATTCTTGCAAAATCAAAATCCACCTAATTAACCTAGGCTTTGCTTCTTTATTATGTAAAAGATACTTGATGGCAGAATGGTCAGTATATACAGTAACATGCAAGCCTACCAAGTATGATCTAAACTTATCAAAAGCATAAACAATAGCCAATAATTCCTTTTCAGTGGTAGCGTAGTTTACCCACACTTCATCAAGTGTACGACTAGCATAATTGATCACATACAGCTTCTTATCCTTCCGTTGCCCAAGCACAGCTCCCACAGCATGATCACTAGTGTAACAGCCCTCACTTTTGTATGATAGGTCCTTGAGACTAGTTGTCTGTAGTCTGTGATAATTTTATATATATTGATGTTTGGGCTACGGCTGACTTGTTTATATGTTCTATTTTAAAAGATTTTGTGAGTGTGAGGCAGAGATTTTGGTTTTAATTATGTAAGTAATTAAGATAATTAGGATAAAAATAAAAATGTGTTTAATAAACACTCTAATAATAAATATTTATAAAATAAGACATTAAGTGATTTAATATAAATATTTAAGTAATTATTTTAAGTTATTAAACTGTGTAACTCCCCGGTTTGGGCCCAGAAGTTATCTAAGGGACTTGAGTAAAATATTTTTATACGAAAATATCCCTCATGTTATTCCTAACACCTTTTGTGAAGAACCTAAGACCCAATTCTAAACAACCAAGCTTAAAAACGTTGATTTTAAGTTACCCGGGTAAGCCAAACTGCATGTCTGTATGTATTTTGGACGTAATTTTTTCTGCCGATATTGGATTCAACTTATTCTTGTCCTAAAATCTCTGTATCAAGTTTATCTATAACTTTTGTATTGACCACAAAGGTCAGTTCTCATCCCATAAATTTTAGAAATTAAAACACTACACCAATTCACGTTTTTCCAATAACAGTTTGCACTAGGTGCAGTATTTTCCACATAACTCTCTCATATTACCATGAAACTGAATGTGACCTTCACCAACTCTTTTCTAAGTCAATTCTTCATAACCTTTATGAAGAACGCAAAGCCCTAATAGCAACCCATTTGGCCCAGAAAAATAATTTATGCAAGGGATAAAAATCTCGTCACAGCCCTGCACCCCTTTTTATTTAGGCCATAACTTTCTCAATTCTCAATGGATTATTTGGTGCTTTATATCAATTTAAAAGAACAAAAATTTCTATAACTTTTGTGTTCAGTCCATTTGCAAAATAGGCCCAGAAGACCCCTTAAACCCATGAGCAAGCTTCTGCCTTGCACTTGATACCTAAGCTTGCATGCACCATGAATCAATGAGATCACTCCACCACTTGGACACTTGTCCCAACCATGCAACACACTTCACCACATCACTACCAGCTGCAATGGACACATTTAACTTGCATGAAACAAGCTTGACACTTGCCTCACTCACTTGCATGGTCGTGAGAAACTAGGGGGAGTAAGGCAATGCATTCAAAAATCCATCTTTTCATTTCTCTTACTTTGCTTTGCTTTCTTCTTCCACACTTAGAAAAAAGAAATCCAGAAACTCATTTCTTCTCTTTTCTCATATCTCCTCCATCTAAACACCATCACACAACCATCACTATCCATCCTAAATCATCAAACCACCCTACTAAGCTTCCAAAATCCAAGTTCCTACCTTCCAATGACCATATCTTCTTCTTGAACTTTTTTCAAATAGCAAGTATTTTCCTACTTCCATCCACCATCATTCATGTTAAAACCACCACCTTTCTAGCATCCATTTCCTTTTTCCTTAATGAAGCAATCCATGGTGGTCTAGAAGCAAATTTTGGAGTCCTTGCCATCCTTTCTTGAGCACGAAATCTTAGTGGTAAGGGGGGAGTGTTTTGCTTGTTTAAGATCCATTATTTAATACATGCATGGTGGGATATAAGTATTTGTTAGCACTTATATCCTAATGCTATCTTAAAGATCTAAGCTTTTATGGTTTAATCTTGAAAATCCTTGGAAAAAAATAAGATCTTTAAGGAGCATTATGGCTGCACCATGATTTTTGTTGAATCCTTTAAATTTTAAAATTTTTATAAAGATTACTAACAATTGAATTTTATTGCTGCAGATTTTTGGTTGTAACTTTATTGCATGTGATAACTTGTTAATTTATGTGTTGTTTGGCTTGATTCGTGGCTTATGGTGTTAGTAATATTTTTTTAGAAAATAAGAAATTTCTTAAAATGAGTTTTATATTTAATAATAGACTCTTGTTGCTGCTGGAAATTTTTTATGGTTAGTAAATAACTTAATAAATTTTAGATCCTAACATATAAACTTGGAAAGAAATGACTTGGTGGTTAAACATTGGTAACGTGACTTGATCTTGAAAATTATGTGGTAAAAGTAAATTTTTGTATAAGATTTTAATTATGGAATTTTTATTAAAAATAAAAACAAGTGATTTTAGTGATAGCAATTAAATGATATATTTATGACGTTAAGAAAATAATTTATAAGAATTTTAGAAAGAAATTCTTGATGGATATTTGGGGTTATTGGTGCTGTTGTATATTTATGTAATTGAAAAATATTTTGCTCATGAAAATGTTATGGATGTGTAAATACTAAAAGAATTAAAAGGGACACGAGTTTAGGGGCGAACGAGCCGTTAGAAATGGTATAAAATGCATTTTTGGGGGAAAATGGAAGAATTTAGTAAAATTGTTTTAGAGAAGTATTTGGTTGTATAAGAAGTGAATTTTGAGCATAATAAAAATACCCAAATAAGAAAATTGATTGGGAGGATTTTTGACACGCGATTTGTCCTTAAAACGTATTTTTACAAATATTAAAAATGAAGGATTTTAGCACCCTATGACCATTTCATGTGGAGGCTGTTTTTGGGAAGGATTAATGCTTAAAGTTTCTATATTTAATTAGTATTTTAAAAATTAGACACTTTTAGCTTTGGAATCACTCAAATTGGAATTTTCTAAATAAAATACGACAAGAACGAAGTTTTGATAAATAGTAAAAACTAACTATTTTATATCCTTAATTTAGAAAAAGAGAATTTCTTTTATTTTCAATATAGAACTAGGAGAAATGTTTTGTAATGATAACATGTTTTACCCAAGGCCTTATAAAAGTGTTTAGGAAGTCGAAACCAATTTAAATCGTTCGTCGTAAGTCAATATGCTGAAACGGCATTGGTAAAGAATTGAAAAATCATCAAAAAAATATTTGTCCTTATTTTTCTCTTAAAAATTGATATCTAACCTTTAGATCATACATTTGAATAAAGGAACAAAATAAGTAAGAGAATCTTTGTGATGACCCGCGTCAATTTTCCATTTAATTACAACCGTTTAATTATTTTTCACAATAATTTTTCGATTTTACTAATAATTAATTAGGTCTTAATATAAAATAATATTTACTTTTCTTAATTACATTCAAAATAATAAAAGCATAATCAAAATAATGACCGATCGGAAATAAATTCATTAATAAAATGGGATTGATTAGAATCAGCGGAAGGAGAAAGATGAAGACAGGGGTCATTCGCCTGAGCGAGACCCTGATTCGCTTAGGTGAAACCCGAGAAGGTCGCTTAGGCGAGTTCCGACTTGCTTGAGCGAATGCTACAATTTAAACCTGAGCGGATAACAAGACCTACAAGAAAAATTCACAAGTCGGGTTTCACTCGGCAATGGGGTCTACTCGGTCATCTCTCCCTCGGGAACAGCTTAACCTTCACTCAGAAAAAGGTTCTCTCGGTCATGTATCACTCAGAAAATACCCAAACCTTACTTTACTCGGAAGAGGTTCTCTCGGCCATACCTCACTCGGAAACATCCCAATCTTCACTCGGAAACATTCTAATCTTCACTCGGAAGGGAACGAGCGATACTCGAGCGAAATAGGCACGAAATCAACCAGCCTTCGCTCAGACAAGACGGAATCTGCTCGGCGAGATTCGCCCGGTAATCGATTTTACTACAGCAAACACTCATGAAAATTAATACCAATCACATAGCAACATAAATTCATATTCACATTAGTCGGCATACCGATTCGAAATTAGTTCAACACAATCATGTTGTAGCATCACACAGAAAACTCAAAATATATATATTACACACATAATTTATTCAAAATCACTCGGTGCCTTGGCATCAATCCTCCACTTGGCGCACCTTCAGGGCTCCGACCTCTTCCCTGTCACTGGTTACTAAATTGAAAACCACAGCAAGGGTGAGTGTTTGGCATCATAATTAATCTAGAACGGAAATTAACAAATTACATGTCTACAAACTCCGTCCAATTGCATTTTCATCATATTGCAAATCACACTCGGAAATTATAACAAATCACACTCGGCAAGTAACTCACACTCGGCAAGTATAACAATTCACACTCGGCAAATATAACAAATTGCACTCAGTAAATATAACAAATCATACTCGGCAAATATATCAAATTGAACTCGGCAATTATATCAAATTGCACTTGACAAATATATCAAATCATACTCATCACAATACTAAATTCATCAATTGTCACCACTGACTCTCAGACAAAATTGACACCTAGTATCCAGATACTAAAGGATCGGCCTTCAGCTGGGGGTCCTACTTGACACCCCGTGAACCCTGCTTGGTTCACCGAGTCTTGCTTGACTCTTTACCTCGACCACTAGGTCCTGCTTGACCACTAGGTAGCTCAACTGGGCACAAAAACCACGAGAGTCGGAAATAAGGGGCTATACATACCGTCGGCCGTCTCATACCACACAATCATACATATTCACATTTCTCATCATTTCATAAGTGGCCATTAACAACATCACATACTCATCACACAGGTGACCTGCTTGTCAAGCCCGACATCACATTGCCAATATACACCGTTTATCACAGCATCAAATTGTTAAGGAATCCCTAGAACATGAGCATCGGAAAAAACAGGGATTCCATAGGATTTGCAAAGTGTCGTGTTTCAAAGCACAAAACAAACCCGAAAAAAACACATTTTGGATTACCTCTTGAAGAACATCGAAGCAGTCGTAGCCTCGTCCTTTAGGAGTCCACACGAGCACTCCCACCAGAATCGCAACACTTGCCAACTGCTAGTTTGACGGCGTGTAGCTCTTGGAACTTTTGCGAATTTGTGTCTCTCTTTAGTGAACGGCCTATGAGCATCTTATGCTCTATTTATAGGCTTAGGTTTAACCTAATTTGTTCTCTCTAAATAGTGGGCTCCTTACTCATTCTAAATGAGTTAGGCCCAATAGCTTTCTTTTAGTCCAACTAAAATAAAACAAAACATTTTTTGATGGGCTTACTCTATGTATGTGACCCTATAGGTAAAATACCCGGTCATATTAATAATAAATTATTTTATTATTAATATAAAATAAGAGCGGCATCTAGCAATGCATCATTATGTCCGAATATTATTTAATATCAATATAACCTATAGTGATAATTATTTAATATGTTTGTTCCTTTTTTCACGATATCCTAATTGGGCCCAAGGCATGGTCGCGTCATCCTTGTACAACCCAATTTATTTTACTTGATACCGGAGTAGACTTGATCCAAATAAATATCTAATATTTATTCTTTCTAGCATGGCCATGCGTTTTCTTAGTCTTACTCCATCAAGTGGCCTATAGATATCACTCCTGTCACATAGGAGAGACAAATCCCATCTACATCACTCACATCCCTCTACATAATTTGTTCATTGCCTAACCACAACCTTTATAGTCCTCTTGTTACAGAAGACGTTTAATTGTATTAAAACAATAAACTCCTCATGTAGGAATCGTAGTGACTTCAGGTCGAAGGACTACATATACCATTATCACATTGAGAACCGTTTATGACATTCATGTAACGATCCATGCAACGTTCTCATGGTGGGTCTGTCCAGTACATCATTACTCTTAATGTGTACCCGTGTGAAGACTTGATATCATCTATATCTATGATCTGTGAGATCAGGTCATCTGTACACTCATACACTAGTCTCAATGTAATTACATGTCCCCATGTAAATACTTGACTAGGGACATTTTAGGAATAACTTTCATATGACCTATTACTCCAAGGATAAATACGTTTTAAAATAATTTTAAACTGAAATACTTATTTTATTAATAAGCAGAAAAATGATACAAATGAAAAAACATAAAGCTCATAGTGCATACACTAACACAAATATTTCAAACTCATAATCATCTTAAGCCACACACACACGATCCTAAACCGATCGGTGTCTATATATATACATGCATACACATACAACTTTCATCCAGCATTATTTCTAACCATGTTCATAATCAATTCAACGACTCGGACTCAAAGTATGTCCTATTCTAATTAATTATAACCCGAACACCCCCCTTACCTCGGTTCCAAGCTTCGAAAATCTGCTCCTGATGCCGATTATGTCCTCTATGCGCTGGGATCACGGTTTCTCCTCCGAATCCAGCACTAGCTTTGTCAATCAGTCCTCCGGTGTTCATTCTGCTACCTACAGGGTCGGAATGCAAAACCCGTTAACGTCGTACCACCCTCACAGTCAAAAGACCATTTTCAGGCTCATACACCCAAGAGGAGTGGAGATCGGGACCTCACCCCGTCATGCATGACCATTCGGTCCAAAGGAGGAAACGAAAGAGACGAGGTAACACAAATTTAAACGGTTCAATGGACTCACCTTGAAACCACAGTCACGGAAATGTAGTTATCTCAAGGTTTTGATGCAAAATGGACTTCCCCTCAGAGCATGCAGCTCGCAGCGATGGAGAAAGGAGAAGAAGAAAAGAAACAGACGAAGAAGAAGAAGGTTCGTGTAAAAGTGAATGATTAAGGAAAGAGAAAGAAACCTTCTTTATGTAAAGCTCAGGGGCAAACCGGTCACTTCCCTATTTCTTTTATATTTTCTTTGGAAATTTTAATTAAACCTTTTCCTCCTTCTAACCACTCCTCATTTAACCCTTTTTATAATTAATCAATCAAATAATTTTTATTTACTTTCACAACATTTAATTATTTATAATTGTCTAATAATTTGTAAAAATATCAAATAAATCACTCAAACATTTATCAATATTTTCCGCTACACATAATTTTACTAAAATATCCGGGATGTTACATCCACCCCCCCTAAAAAGGGATTTCGTCCCCGAAATCAATATACCTATTGAAAAAGATCGGGGTACACCCGTCTTATGTTTGATTCCAATTCCCACGTGTAGGTTACCCCATTCAAACTCTGCCACTTCACCTTTACCAATGGCACTTCCTTGTTCCTTAACCGTTTGGTCTGATATTCCTCAATACTGATCGGTGTAACTTCCACCGACAGGTCCTCCTTCAATTCGATAGAATCACTTGGCACAATCATGGAGTCATACGGAATGTACACCCGGAGTTGTGACACGTGAAACACATTGTGAATATTAGTTAACGTCCGGGGAAGATCTATTCAGTAAGCAACATCATCGATCCTCTCCAAAATTTGATACGGCCCAATGTATCTCGGATTAAGCTTGTGACTCTTCAATATCCGACCTACACCTTTGGTCGGTGAAACCTTCAGAAATACCCAGTCACCCGCCTGAAACTCAAGTGGTCTATGCCGATTGTCATAGTAACTTTTCTGTCAGTCTTGTGCAATCTTCATTTTCTCTCGGATTAGAGCAACCTGTTCATTCATTTCCTGGATTAACTCGGGCCCCAAATGAATGGCATCACCATTTTCATTCCAACACAATGGTGTACGACACCTCCGACCATATAAAGCTTCATACGGAGCCATTCCAATGCTACTGTGGTAGCTGTTGTTATATACAAACTCTACCAAGGGTAAATATCTTTCCCATGAGCCACCCTGCTCCAATACACAGGCTCTCAGCATATCTTCTAAGGTCTGTATAGTCTGTTCCGACTGACCATCGGTCTGCGGATGATAAGCTAAACTCAGTCTTAGTTCAGTACCCAATTCTTGCTGCAGACTTCCCCAAAATCTGGAAGTAAATCGAGGATCACGATCGGAAATAATACTCGAAGGTACGCCATGCAATCGTACAATCTCCGTAATGTACAGTCTAGCCAGTCGGTCCAATGACCATTTCATGTTCATAGCCAAGAAGTGAGCACTCTTGGTCAGTCGGTCTACAATCACCCAGATTGTATTACACCTGGATTGGGTACGAGGTAACCCAGATACAAAATCCATAGTAATACTCTCCCACTTCCAAATCGGAATCTCAGGAGGTTGAAGTAAACCTGGGGGTCTCTGGTGTTCAACCTTGCATTTCTGACATATCACACAAGACTTCACATACTCGGTTATTGCCTTCTTCATTCCCGACCACCAGAATTCCTTCTTTAAATCGTGGTACATTTTGGTAATACCCGAATGAATGCTCAAAGAACTCCTATGTGCTTCAGCTAGCACGGCTTGCCTGAAATCACCTTTTGCAGGCACCACCACTCGGTCTCGGAATCTCCAAATTCCATCGTTACCTTGGGTTAGTTCCATATCTTTTCCTCTTGCTTGAGTGTCAAGCAGTTCTAGCAACTCTTCATCGTCCTTTTGGGCCACAGCTAAAGATTCCAGAAATTCATTGGAGATCTTCAGCATTCCGACTGTCATTTGATTCGGAGCGGTCATAACAACTCCAATGTTCATATCCCGAAAACTCTCCAACAGTTCTTGCTCTTTGCCTATCAAGAAAGCCGTATGCAATACCTTTCTACTCAGCGCATCGGCAACAACGTTTGCTTTACCCGGGTGGTACCTCAAATCGAAATCATAATCCTTTAGGTACTCCACCCATCTCCTTTGTCTGATGTTGAGTTCCTTCTGATCAAATAAGTACTTCAAACTCTTGTGGTCACTAAATACCACAAAGCGAGACCCATATAGATAATGGCGCCAAATCTTTAACGCAAACACTACTGCCGCAAGCTCAAGGTCATGAGTCAGATAATTCTGTTCATGTGGTCTCAATTGCCTTGAAGCATAGGCAATCACCCGGTCATCCTGCATCAGCACACATCCCAAACCAAACTTAGATGCATCACAATACACTATAAATTCCTTCGTCACGTCAGGTAGTGCAAGCACAGGGGCAGTCATCAAACACCGCTTAAGAGCCTGGAAACTCAATTCGCACTTTTTCGACCATACAAATGGACTCTCCTTTCTCGTCAACCGAGTCAAAGGAAGCGCTATACGAGAAAATCCTTCAATAAAGTGACGATAATACCCAGCCAATCCGAGGAAACTCCTAATTTCAGTTACCGACCTAGGCCTTTCCCAAGCCATAACCGCTTCAATCTTAGATGGATCGACCGATACACCCTCTCGGGAAATCACATGCCCCAAGAATTGTACACTTCCTTCCCAGAAATCACATTTGGATAACTTAGCATACAACCTTTTCTTACGCAATATCTACAGAACAACTTGAAGATGTTGTGCGTGCTCCTCAATCGACTTTGAGTACACCAGTATGTCATCGATGAATACTACCACAAACTGATCCAAGTACAATTGAAAAATCCGATTCATGTGGTCCATGAAGATAGCAGGAGCATTCGTCACTCCAAAGGGCATTACAACATACTCAAAATGTCCATACTGAGTCCAGAACGCCGTCTTCGGAATATCTTCCGACTTCACTCGTATTTGGTGATATCCCGACCTCAAGTCGATCTTAGAAAATACAACAGCGCCACGCAACTGATCCAACAAATCGTCGATCCGTGGCAACGGATATTTATTCTTAATCGTCAATTTATTCAACTGTCGGTAATCGATACACATCCGCATACTACCGTCCTTCTTCTTTACCAATAGTACCAAAGCGCCCCATGGTGAAGCACTCGGTCGGATAAAGCCCTTCTCTAGTATCTCCTTCACTTACTTCTTCACTTCGGTCAATTCCACTGAAGACATCCTATAAGGCGCACGGGACACAGGTTCGGCCCCGAGAATCAAGTCAATGGAAAAATCAATCTCCCGACTGGGAGGCAACTTTGGAATTTCTTCCGGGAATACATCAGGGAATTCGCATACTACCAATATATCACCCGGCATAAGATTATACCAACCCTCCGAAGTAAATAAAATAACATGGGTGGCGGAGACATCACTCACCACGTTCTTGGTGTCAAGTTCCTGGGAGAAAACGATAGTCTTCCGATAGCAGTCCACCATAACATGGTTAGTAGCTAACCAATCGAGACCTAAGATAATATCTAGGTTCTTCAATGGCATACAAATCAGATTCACCAGGAAAGTACGATCTTCAACTTGCATCGGCAACTCCCCACACATAGTGGTTGCACGGAAAGTAGAGCCAGTAGGAGTGGAGACACTAAGAGCGTTCTTCATTTACACAATCGGCAAACCAAGCCGTCATACATAGCTCTCAGAGATAAAAGAATGGGTCGCACCCAAATCATAAATTACATCTACGAGATAGCCATGGATAAGGCACTTACCCTGCACCAAGTTGTCGGTCCTTGAAACTTCCGAGGCATCAAAAGCAAATACTCGCCCGGGCATAACATTCTGAGGGCCACTGGATTGAGCGTCTGACCTCCCCAACTGTTGGCCTCCATGACCAGCACCGTGTCTACCTCCTTTCAGAAAATTAGCACCCCGAGTCCCAGAAGTGTTAGCTCACATGCCCACTCGGTTGCTGCCTCTGTGGGCAATCGGGCCTAAGGTGTCCCGGTTGTCCACATTGGAAACAAACGATCTGACTAGCCGGACAGTACTTTCCAATATGGTCCTGTTGACCATAATTGTAGCACGCACAGCTACCCGACTGACTACCAGAACGGCCAGTGGAACCCCGACCCGATGAGGAAGAAGACGTAGCGGAAGACTTACCACCACGAAAGAACTGACCCATCCTCTTAAAGCTAAACCCTCTTGCCTTCAGCGGCCTCTTATCTTTCGGTTGAAATGTCCTCTGTAGTTGCACTTCCTCCGTCAGCCCGGCCTTGTTTACCAGAGTTGGATAATCCCGAATCTCCATCGGCACAATACCACTGTGAAGTTCAATTCGCAATCCCGCTTCATACTTGGCACACTTACTACCCTCGGTTCCTTCCAATAAGAAAGGGTGATAGAAGTCACACAGCTCGTCAAACTTAGTAGTGTACTCGGCCACTGACATTCGGCCCTGTTCCAGCCTCAGAAACATCATTTCCTTTTGGATTTTGTAATTATCCGGGAAGTACTTGACAAGAAACCTCCTTCAGAAATTCACCCACACTAGCGATTCACTCGCCGCTTTCATCTGCACCTTAGTCCGAGACCACCATATCCTAGCCTCGTCCTTCAACTGGTAGTAGCAAACTGAACCTTCTACTCCTCCGAGCACTCGAAATATTCAAAAGCTTGTTCGATTTCCCTTATCCAAATATACGCCCCATCGTAATCATGCCCTCCTTTATAGGCAAGGGGATTCCTTTTCAGGAATTTATCAAGAGTGGGACCAGATTCGGTCTTACTCATCAATTGGGAAAACTTTGAGATGAAGTCATCTCCTCGACCAGAACTAGTCCCTTCAGCCATAATGTAATTCTACAATTAACAAACACATCACCATTAATAACCAATGCTCTACCAGGGAGTTGGATATTTACCTCACACATATAAAATACAACGCCGCTGGAATGCCAAGGGAATGATGCCAAGCTGCACAAACAACCACAAGCACAATGCAATAGAATGCAAAAACAGCCCAGTATAGGACTCAACACAAATCACTGGGTTCACCCATACACCCGGCTCTTGAAAAAACCGCTCTGATACCAACTGTGAGGACCCGCGTCAATTTTCCATTTAATTACAACTGTTTAATCATTTTTCACAATAATTTTTTGCTTTTACTAATAATTAATTAGGTTTTAATATAAAATAATATTTAATTTTCTTAATTACATTCAAAATAATAAAAACATATTCAAAATAATGACCGATCGGAAATAAATCCATTAATAAAATGGGATTGATTAGAATCAGCGGAAGGAGAAAGATGAAGACTGACGTCGGCTGTCGTGGCCCCGTCAAATTAGTACATTAAAACTAGTTAATGTAGTACTAGGGTGTCAACCTAGGTCGTTCTCTCACGGATCAACACTAAAATTTAGGAAAATCAAGTCTTAAACTAATTTTTAACAAACCAAAATAAAACAACTAAAATTTATTTTTACAGACAAAAGTTCAACAAGCATACAATGGGGGGGGTTTGTTTAAGTGTTACAGAAATTTAAAACAGAATATAAAATACAAAATAAGTGTAGAACAAGTAAATAACGAACGATTGATTTTCTTGGAGTATTGTAATTTATTTTATCCTTGGATTTGAAAAGGTTTCTATACACTTCCTTACTGTCAATCCCTTAGTTCAATTTGAATTAATCAACTAAGCGTCTTTTAATTCGTAATTCCTTTACTTTCATTTAATTAAAAATGAATATTTTAATCAAGCATCCTAATTAAGCAAAAGGAGTCAAGATTTTAATTTCTAGGAATTATTGAACATACATAGAACATCGCCTACATACATAAACTAGCTTCAACGTTATGGAATTAAGCAAACCACAACTATTAAGATTGATTTTGAAACATTCATTAAGCATGTATATTTCTTAATCTATCTTAATATAATTTTTCTTATTTAATTCTAACTGTCTAATTAAATTGATTAAGCATACAATTTAATTAAACCGAATAGACACTAAATAATCGAGCTAGAATTATGAAGAGACTAACAACAAGGAAATGTATTGAAAATCAAAACCTCAAAAATAATATTACATTAATCTCCAAGAAAATCAATCTAAGGGTTTTAGCCCTCCATAATTAAAACAAAATAAAAACCGAACCCGGAATGAAGTTCTCCCGAATTCTTCCTCCGTTCTCCTACTGCTGTCCACTGCTTCTCTGCTCCAAAAATTCCTCTGCTCTTCTCTGCATTTTTGAACTCCCTTATTTATAGCATTTCAAGGCTGATTTTTCTCATTAAAAATTAGCCCATTCCCATGTCCACATGCTCTTCACGTTGGCTATTTAGGCAAAAGAGAAACATGCCATTTGATGCTTCATGGGTGTGAAATTTCCTTGTTGTTTAGTGTCAAATTCTCTGCTGTCCAACAGCCATAATACACGTTAATTGCTTGTCAATAATACCAATTTATTTTGTTCAATTGCTGTCTAAAATCAACAGCAATCAATGTGAATTATTGTCCATTTTTCTTGCTGTTTGCATTATTCCATTTGCTTCCCATCAGCTATATTTCACGTTAGGAATTTAGCACTTTATTGCTGTCCCATTTCTTGTTGTTTGCTGTTTTGTTTTCTTGCTATTTTTGCTGTCCAAATTTCATACTCCCTACAGCACTTTAACGTTAAAATAGCAGCTGAAAAATGGGTCCAATTGTTTGCTGTTGCTGTCCCATTTTCGTTAACTTCATGTAGCAAGTAGGAGTAGAATTTCATTATTTTATTCATGAAACAAAGTGGACAAAGCTTTTTCCTATTCAGCCTATGCAATTCACGTTTGAAAGCTTGGAGGGCTGCACCTTTTCTTTTTACACTTTGACTTCTTCAATATTTTTCATGTGGACCCATGTTGTCTTTGTTTGCATTGAATATTCCATGAGGCCTTATTCCTTTGCTGCAGCCGTTGGAAATAAAAGGGAAATGGATACATGCTTTGCATAAATTATTAGGAACATGGACCCCTTCTTGAAAGCTTTCCAACGTGAAAAAGGAAGGTGTTTTGTTGCCTTTCAAAAATTATTTGAAGCAATGGACCCTTGTGTGACTTTTCAACGTGAAGAGCTTGAGAAGTTGGAAGAGAGATGCATTTGTTTTCTTTAATTAATTAGAACTTGGTGTCTTCTTGATGCTGTCCAGAATTCTGTTTGCATTTTTGTTGTTTTGCTGTCCTATTTTTACTGTTGTTGCTGTCAAAATTCCTTGCTGTTGTTGTACAAAATTCTCTGCTGTTTTTGTCTATTTTATTGCTGTTTTGCAGCAGCTTTCATGTGGACCCATGGCTGAATGGAGTTTATTTTGTTCATTTTTTTTAAGCATTGATAAAGCTAAAACAATTTCACATTAATATACTTGTCAAGAAAAAGTAATTAATGTGAATTTGTACTTGGAGGAGGGTAATTTATTTGCAAAATAATCATGAAGCTTCCAATAATTTGATAGCCTGTAAAATAAAATAAAATCAAATTAAACTTAGTTAATTCAATAGATTTTATTTTAGGATGAAAGCTTAATTTATTTTAAACATACTAATTAACATAAACTAAACAAAAACAGTAGAAATTGGAAACAGCAATCACTAATAAACAGTAACAGTAAAAGAAAACATAAATCACAAAATTCAACACTCAATAGTAACAGTAAAAATAAGAAAACAGTGATTACTAACAAATAGTGAAAATAAAAATTACAAACGGAGATTACTGACAAATTACGCTAAAACACATTTATTAGGATTTAACAGTAAATAAAACAGACAAACAGAGTAAGTAATTAAGGGTAAAAATATTAGTCATCAAATACCCCCACACTTACTCTTTTGCACTCCTGGGCAAAATCAGAATAAAAACAAGTTTTACAATTTATTGAAAACATCCAAAAATTTAAATACAGTAAACACACAGAACTGGCATGCTTTTCATGAAATCTTAGGAATATATAGAGAAACAAGAGTTTTCTACATGTAAGATACAGAGCATCAAGATATTCATAAAAATCATCCAAACATTTAGACATGTGAGAATTAAATTAAACTGAAAGGAAAATCATAAGTGACAGAACCTCACAAGACATACTCTCAACTCTCAAGTGTTTTAGGTTTGTGTATACTCTCAAAACATTTCCTGAAAAATAGACAGTCCAAAAATTTGGCAAGTTTCTCAATTCCACAATCAACACAAATGCATGTATAGATCAACAGGGCTTTCCAAGGTTGTAATGTGGCCAAGGTTAAAATGGATGGAAAAAATTTTTTTTTGGAAAATAAGTTTAAATACCAAAAAGAATGATGGAGCAATTAATTTAACTGGCAAACAGTGAGGGTAAAACATTTACTGTATCATATTTGGTCGCAATCATCAAGAAATTTTATTTTATTATTATTATTTTTTTTCATTTATTCATCAATATTTTTTTTTTATCTTTTTCTTATGTGATTGCATAACACTTGAAACAAGAGTTGGAACTCCTCTTTTTTTTTTGTACACCCCCACACTTATTTGAATGCCTATTTTTGACTTGATTCCAAAGCTCCAATATATTCCTTAAGGTAGGTATATTTTTGGTTTTTCGTCCATAGCTTATTTGAGCTGCAACAAAGAAATGGTTAAATAGGCTCAAAGGGGCTAACAAAGGATGATTTATTCATGGTAGGCTTATATGGCTTAGTGGCTCAATTGAACGAAATGCCTGTATCATTTCAAATACATTCACATGAGTTTCAAGTATCATCAAGAAACAAGACAAAAATTAAGATGTAAACATTCAAGAATTAATCACACATGAAAGAATTAAGATGGTTTAAAGTGATCCATCAAAATTTTTTTAAGGCTCAAAAATCTCACAAGGTATAATTCCATCATATATGATCATCTCTCAATTATCATGTCATTCTCAACATACCAAAAATGCTTGAGTTCAAATTATAACGTATCATTAAGCTTATATCAGACATGAGAGAATTTACCTGTTACTCATGCATATCTTAAAATTCCAATAAAACATGCCTTTTAAAACAAAAACACACAATTTTTTTAAAATTTTTTTTTTTACTTTTTTTTATATATATTTATTTTTGAAAAATAGTCACACAAAATTAATCACAAATTCACACAATGAAAACAACACACAACAACATACAAGGATATTCCCACCCCCACACTTAAATCATACATTGTCCTCAATGTAAGACAGAGCATACAAAATAGACAATATAATGAAAAAGTAAAAAGATGGGTAAGAAAAACTCCCTCAAGGGGGATCAAGAAGTGGTTCCCCCAAATTATGTTCCTCCATTGTGACATCTACAAGTGAAGGATTCTCATGAAACGGCTTCAAACGTTGTCCATTAACCTTGAAGCTTTTATTGGAGTTTTCACTTTTTATTTCAACAGCTCCGTGGGGAAATACATTAGTAACAATGAAAGGTCCTTCCCATTTGGAGCGCAATTTTCCGGCCATCAGTTTTAACCGGGAATTAAACAGTAGCACTTTCTATCCAGCAGTAAAATCCTTTCTAGCTATTGAGCTATCATGGAATTTCCTTGTTTTCTCCTTGTAGAATTTTGAATTCTCATAGGCTGATAAACGGATCTCATCAAGCTCATTCAGTTGTAATTTCCTTTCTTCACCTGCTTGATCAAGTGCTAAGTTGCAAGCTTTTACAGCCCAATAAGCACGATGCTCAATCTCCACTGGAAGATGACATGCTTTACCAAAAACAATTCTATAGGGAGACATTCCTATAGGTGCCTTAAAAGCTGTTCTATGTGCCCAAAGAGCATCAACCAGTTTCCTGCTCCAATCTTTTCTGTTAGGCTGTACTATCTTCTCCAGGATTCTTTTGATTTCTCTGTTAGAGACTTCTGCTTGTCCATTGGTTTGGGGGTGATATGGAGTAGAAACTCTATGAACAACCCCATACTTCCTGAGCATAGCTTGCATGGTCCTGTTACAGAAGTGTGTTCCTTGATCACTAATGATTGCTCTTGGAATGCCAAACCTGCAAAAAATTTGAGATCTAACAAAATCTACAACAACTCGAGCATCATTAGTTCTGGTGGCTTTAGCTTCCACCCATTTAGAAACATAATCTACAGCTAACAGAATGTAAGTAAAACCAAAGGATGGAGGAAATGGACCCATAAAATCAATGCCCCAAACATCAAACACTTCACAAAACAACATAGGTTGCTGAGGCATCTGTTGACGCCATGTGATAGCGTTTCCAGTTCTTTGGCATTTCTCACAGGTGTTACAAATTCTCCATGCATCCTTAAAAATGGTAGGCCAATATAAACCAGAATCCAACACCTTCCTTGCTGTTCTTTGTGGACCAAAATGTCCACCTACTGGTGAAGCATGACAGAATCGAAGAACTGATTCTATCTCTTGATCAGGAATGCATCTTCGAATCACCTGATCATTACACAACTTCCACAAATATGGGTCATCCCATATATAATATTTTGCATCACTTTTTAGTTTTGAAATTTGGCTTCTGGATGCATATGGTGGAAAAACAGAAGCAACAAGATAATTTACAATGTTAGCAAACCAAGGTGTATCAAAAGAGTTAGAAATACTCATGAGGTGTTCATCGGGAAAATGTTCCCGAATAGGTGCCGAATTAGGAGCATTCTCAATTCTGCTTAAATGGTCTGCCACGAGGTTTTGTGTTCCACTTCTATCATGAATTTCCAAGTCAAACTCTTGGAGCAAGAGCATCCAACGAATTAATCTTGGCTTGGATTCACCTTTCTTCAACAAGTACTTCAGAGCTGCATGGTCAGTAAAGACAACTACTCGGGAACCGAGTAGGTAAGATCTGAACTTATCTAATGCAAAAACAATGGCCAAGAGCTCTTTTTCAGTGGTGGTGTAATTTACCTGGGCAGCATCTAAAGTTTTAGATGCATAGTAGATGACCCTAGGTTGCTTGTCAATCTTTTGACCAAGGACAGCTCCCAATGCATAATTAGAGGCATCCCACATCAATTCAAATGGGGCTGTCCAATCAGGTGCTTGGATTATTGGGGTAGTGGTCAATGCTTGCTTGAGGCAATTAAAAGCCTCCTTACACTTTTCATCGAATTCAAATGCCACATCCTTTTGAAGCAAACTGGATAGTGGCCTAGCCTTCTTGCTGAAATCCTTTATGAATCTTCTGTAGAAACCTGCATGACCAAGAAAAGAACGAACCTCTCGAACACAAGAGGGGTAAGGCAAATGTGATATAACTTCTACCTTGGCAGGATCTACCTCAATTCCTTTCTCAGAGATTACATGCCCTAAAACTATTCCTTGTTTTACCATAAAATGACATTTTTCATAGTTCAAGACAAGGTTAGTTTCAATACATCTGTTTAAAACTTTATCAAGACTATCAGGGCATGCATTAAATGAAGATCCATAGACAGTAAAATCATCCATAAACACCTCTATGCAATTTTCAATGAAATCATGAAAAATACTTATCATGCATCTTTGGAAAGTTCCAGGAGCATTGCATAGGCCAAATGGCATTCTCCTATAAGCAAATGTGCCAAAGGGACAGGTGAATGTGGTCTTTTCTTGATCCTCAGGTGCAATATGAATCTGAAAATATCCAGAGAATCCATCAAGAAAACAGTAGTGAGACTTACCTGCGAGACGCTCAAGCATTTGGTCAATGAAGGGTAAAGGAAAATGGTCCTTCTTGGTTGCTTGGTTAAGTCTTCTATAATCAATACAGACTCTCCAACTATTCTACACTCTAGTTTGGATTAACTCATTCTTCTCATTCTTCACAACTGTGATCCCTGTTTTCTTAAGAACCACTTGAATTGGACTCACCCATTCACTGTCAGAGATAGGATAAATGATTCCTGCTTGTAAAAGCTTCGTAATTGCCTTCTTAACAACATCAAGGATTACAGGGTTGAGTCTCCTCTGGGGCTGTCTTACTGCTTTAGTATTTTCCTCCAGAAATATTCTATGCATGTACATAGATGGACTAATTCCAGGAATATCTGCCAATGTCCAGCCTATAGCCTTCTTGTGCCTTTTTAAAACCTGCAATAATTTTTCTTCTTGATTTTCATCAAGAGAAGTGGAAATTATCACTGGGAGCTGTTCATCATCCCCTAAGTATACATACTTGAGGTTCTCAGGTAGAGGTTTTAACTCTAATTTGGGTGCCTGCAAAACAGATAGAACTAACAAAGTAGATTTGGATTCTGCAGTTTGTACTTCAAAAATTTTGTTAGAATTTTCTTGAAATCCTGCATTCAGCTCCTTATGGTTAACAGGTATATCTAAAGACTCTGAATCAGAATTTATGTATTTATCAATTTCAACACAAATATCACAACTTCCAGAATCATTGCATGCAAAACATTTGTTTGAATCATCTATGCATTCCAAATCAACATTAGAAAAATGTTCAAAAACTAGTTCATCAATAATGTCAATTTGGAAAACAGAATGATTTTCTGCTGGGTATTTCATGGCATCAAGAATATTGAATTGAACTCTAGTGTCACCAAATTCCATAGAGAGAGTTCCAGAATGAACATCTATTTTGGTTCGGGCTGTTTTCAAAAATGGTCTTCCCAAAATGATAGGAACAGGAATGTGAGACATACCTTCTTCCATATCAAGTATGAAAAAGTCAGCAGGGAAAACAAGTTGTTCTACCTGAACCAAAACATCTTCTATAACTCCAGCAGGGTAAGCAGTACTTCTATTGGCTAGTTGAATCACTACACCAGTAGGTTGTAAATTTCCAAGAGACAGAGATTTGAAAACAGACATAGGCATAACATTTATTGAAGCTCCTAAATCTAACATACAATTTTCAAATTTGTTATTGCCTATGATACAGGGTATAGAAAACGTACCTGGATCTTTGCATTTCTCAGGAATATTTGGAACTTCCTTACCAAGCAGTGCAGATACATTTCTTCCCATGCTTATTCTTTCATTCCCTTTTAGTCTCCTCTTGTGAGTACACAACTCTTTCAGAAATTTGGCATACTTGGGAATTTGCTTGATTGTATCAAGAAGAGGTATATTCACTTCTACTTTCCGAAAAGTATCCAAGATTTCTTTATCAACTTCTTCCATCTTCTTGCTTGGAATTGCTTTGGGTGGGAAGGGAAGAGGGATATGAGGTGGGATTTGAGGTGATTGTATCTCAGATTTACTTGAAGAGGGTACATCATTCTTAACCGTTGTGGGCACATCTGTTTGTTTCTCAGGTTCCTTGGGTATGGGTACTTCAAGGTTCTTACCTGATCTTAACTGAATTGCGCTCACATTTCTTGGATTAGCAGCTGGTTGAGACGGTAACTTATCAGAGTTCTGAGACTGTAATTAGCTCAATGATGAAGCTAGTTGCCCAATTTGGTTGCTTAAACTCTGAATGGTAGCATTATTCCTCTATTGATATTCCAAGTTCTGTGCAGCCATTTGTTTCACCAGATCCTCCAAAGAAGGTCCACTTATGGATGGTTGAGGTGTAGGTCTTTGAAAGGTTGGTGCATTGTTTTGAAATGGGGGTTGGGGATTTTGTTGTTGGTTACCCCATCTCAAGTTTGGATGGTTCCTCCAACCTGGGTTGTATCTATTGGTGGAAAGGTCATGGTTTTGTTGCTGTTGTGGTGGAGGTCTATCATGGTAGATATTGGCTGCATAGGCTTGGGGATTATTATTATCCTTTTCTTGTAGAGAAGGACAACAATCAGTGGGGTGCTCTTGTGAAGTACAGATTCCACATACTTTAGCAGTCATGGATTTTTGATTTACTGCTAATTGTGTGACCAGAGTGGTAAGAGCATCAAGTTTGCTCTCCAATTTAATTCCAGATGAACTAGAATTGGAATCAAACATGGGTTTGAAAGAATCATTTCTCACACCAAATTGTTAAGAGTTGGATGCCATCTTCTCAATCAAGTTTCTTGCTTCAGCAGCAGTCATATCTCCTAAAGCTCCTCCACTTGCCGCATCTATCATGTTGTGATCAACGTGGTGCAGACCTTCATAGAAGTACTGAAGAAGAAGTTGTTCAGAAATTTGGTGGTGAGGGCAACTTACACAAAGTTTCTTAAATCTCTCCCAATACTCATAAAGGCTTTCTCCAGAGAGTTGCCTAATGCCAGATATATCCTTACGGATTGCGGTTGTTCTAGAGGCAGGAAAGAACTTTTCCAAGAACATTTTCTTTAAGTCATTCCAACTTGTGATTGATCTTGGAGCAAGGTAGTACAACCAATCCTTAGCAACACCCTCTAAAGAATGAGGAAACGCTTTAAGATAGACGTGGTCTTCTTGAACGTTTTGGGGTTTCATTGTGGAACACACAATGTGGAATTCTTTGAGGTGTTTGTGCGGATATTCACCCGCAAGACCATGAAACTTAGGCAACAAGTGTATAAGTCCGGTCTTAAGAATAAAAGGGACATCCTCATCAGGATATTGAATACACAAACTTTCGTATGTGAATTCAGGTGCGGCTAGTTCTCTAAGAGTTCTCTCACGAGGTCCAGCCATATCAGAAAAATTTTCAGAATTATTTTCAACAGATTCAGATGAAATACTATCACTATCAATATCAACAAAATTATTATTAAATCTAGCTTCTCTAATTAATCTATGAAAAGTTCTATCAATTTCAGGATCAAATGAATATAAATGCTCAAAAGTCCTTCTAGTCATACATAGCATACAACAAGATATTTCATGATAATGAGCAATATATCATAAGAATCCTAAATCATGCAAAAGAAATAAAATAAAATAAACAAACAAACAAAAAAAAATTATTTTTTTTTAAATTATTAAACAAAATTAATTTAAAACAACAATTTTCCTAAAGATCGTTGATCCCCGGCAACGGCGCCAAAATTTGACGTCGGCTGTCGTGGCCCCGTCAAATTAGTACATTAAAACTAATTAATCTAGTACTAGGGTGTCAACCTAGGTCGTTCTCTCACGGATCAACACTAAAATTTAGGAAAATCAAGTCTTAAACTAATTTTTAACAAACCAAAATAAAACAACTAAAATTTATTTTTACAGACAAAAGTTCAACAAGGGGGGGTTTGTTTAAGTGTTACAGAAATTTAAAACAGAATATAAAATACAAAATAAGTGTAGAACAAGTAAATAACGAATGATTGATTTTCTTGGAGTATTGTAATTTATTTTATCCTTGGATTTGAAAAGGTTTCTATACACTTCCTTACTGTCAATCCCTTAGTTCAATTTGAATTAATCAACTAAGCGTCTTTTAATTCGTAATTCCTTTACTTTCATTTAATTAAAAATGAATATTTTAATCAAGCATCCTAATTAAGCAAAAGGAGTCAAGATTTTAATTTCTAGGAATTATTGAACATACATAGAACATCGCCTACATACATAAACTAGCTTCAACGTTATGGAATTAAGCAAACCACAACTATTAAGCTTGATTTTGAAACATTCATTAAGCATGTATATTTCTTAATCTATCTTAATATGATTTTTCTTATTTAATTCTAACTGTCTAATTAAATTGATTAAGCATACAATTTAATTAAACCGAATAGACACTAAATAATTGAGCTAGAATTATGAAGAGACTAACAACAAGGAAATGTATTGAAAATCAAAACCTCAAAAATAATATTACATTAATCTCCAAGAAAATCAATCTAAGGGTTTTAGCCCTCCATAATTAAAACAAAATAAAAACCGAACCCGGAATGAAGTTCTCCCGAATTCTTCCTCCGTTCTCCTACTGCTGTCCACTGCTTCTCTGCTCCAGAAATTCCTCTGCTCTTCTCTGCGTTTTTGAACTCCCTTATTTATAGCATTTCAAGGCTGATTTTTCTCATTAAAAATCAGCCCATTCCCATGTCCACATGCTCTTCACGTTGGCTATTTAGGCAAAAGAGAAACATGCCATTTGATGCTTCATGGGTGTGAAATTTCCTTGTTGTTTAGTGTCAAATTCTCTGCTGTCCAACAGCCATAATACACGTTAATTGCTTGTCAATAATACCAATTTATTTTGTTCAATTTCTGTCTAAAATCAACAGCAATCAACTTGAATTATTGTCCATTTTTCTTGCTCTTTGCATTATTCCATTTGCTTCCCATCAGCTATATTTCACGTTGGGAATTTAGCACTTTATTGCTGTCCCATTTCTTGTTGTTTGCTGTTTTGTTTTCTTGCTATTTTTGCTGTCCAAATTTCATACTCCCTACAGCACTTTAACGTTAAAATAGCAGCTGAAAAATGGGTCCAATTACTTGCTGTTGCTGTCCCATTTTCGTTAACTTCATGTAGCAAGTAGGAGTAGAATTTCATTATTTTATTCATGAAACAAAGTGGACAAAGCTTTTTCCTATTCAGCCTATGCAATTCACGTTTGAAAGCTTGGAGGGCTGCACCTTTTCTTTTTACACTTTGACTTCTTCAATATTTTTCATGTGGACCCATGTTGTCTTTGTTTGCATTGAATATTCCATGAGGCCTTATTCCTTTGCTGCAGCCGTTGGAAATAAAAGGGAAATGGATACATGCTTTGCATAAATTATTAGGAACATGGACCCCTTCTTGAAAGCTTTCCAACGTGAATAAGGAAGGTGTTTTGTTGCCTTTCAAAAATTATTTGAAGCAATGGACCCTTGTGTGACTTTTCAACGTGAAGAGCTTGAGAAGTTGGAAGAGAGATGCATTTGTTTTCTTTAATTAATTAGAACTTGGTGTCTTCTTGATGCTGTCCAGAATTCTGTTTGCATTTTTGTTGTTTTGCTGTCCTATTTTTACTGCTGTTGCTGTCAAAATTCCTTGCTGTTGCTGTACGAAATTCTCTGCTGTTTTTGTCTATTTTATTGCTGTTTTGCAGCAGCTTTCATGTGGACCCATGGCTGAATGGAGTTTATTTTGTTCATTTTTTTTAAGCATTGATAAAGCTAAAACAATTTCACATTAATATACTTGTCAAGAAAAAGTAATTAATGTGAATTTGTACTTGGAGGAGGGTAATTTATTTGCAAAATAATCATGAAGCTTCCAATAATTTGATAGCCTGTAAAATAAAATAAAATCAAATTAAACTTAGTTAATTCAATAGATTTTATTTTAGGATGAAAGCTTAATTTATTTTAAACATACTAATTAACATAAACTAAACAAAAACAGTAGAAATTGGAAACAGCAATCACTAATAAACAGTAACAGTAAAAGAAAACATAAATCACAAAATTCAACACTCAATAGTAACAGTAAAAATAAGAAAACAGTGATTACTAACAAATAGTGAAAATAAAAATTACAAACGGAGATTACTGACAAATTACGCTAAAACACATTTATTAGGATTTAACAGTAAATAAAACAGACAAACAGAGTAAGTAATTAAGGGTAAAAATATTAGTCATCAAAGACAGGGGTGATTCGCCTGAGCGAGACCCTGATTCGCTTAGGCGAAACCCGAGAAGGTCGCTTAGGCGAGTTCCGACTCGCTTGAGCGAATGCTACAATTTAAAGCTAAGCGGAAAACAAGACCTACAAAGAAAATTCACAAGTCGGGTTTCACTCGGCAATGGGGTCTACTCGTCATCTCTCCCTCGGGAACAGCTTAACCTTCACTCAGAAAAGGGTTCTCTTGGTCATGTATCACTCAAAAAATACCCAAACCTTACTTTACTTGGAAGAGGTTCTCTTGGCCATACCTCACTCGGAAACATCCTAATCTTCACTCGAAAACATTCTAATCTTCACTCGGAAGGGAACGAGGGATACTCGAGCGAAATAGGCACCAAATCAACCAGCCCTCGCTCGGACAAGATGGAATCCGCTCGGCGAGATTTGCCCGGTAATCGATTTTACTACAGTAAACACTTATGAAAATTAATACCGATCACATAGCAATATAAATTCATATTCACATTAGTCGGCATACCGATTCGAAATTAGTTCAACACAATCATGTTGTAGCATCACACAGAAAACTCAAAATATATATATTACACATATAATTTATTCAAAATCACTTGGTGCCTTGGCATCAATCCTCCGCTTGGTGCACCTCCAGGGCTCCGACCTCTTCCCTGTCACTGGTTACTAAATTGAAAACCACAGCAAGGGTGAGTGTTTGGCATCATAATTAATCTAGAACGGAAATTAACAAATTACATGTATACAAACTCCGTCCGATTGCATTTTCATCATATTGCAAATCACACTCGGAAATTATAACAAATCACACTCGGCAAGTAACTCACACTTGGCAAGTATAACAATTCACACTCGGCAAATATAACAAATTGCACTCGGCAAATATAACAAATCATACTCGACAAATATATCAAATTGAACTCGGCAATTATATCAAATTACACTCGGCAAATATATCAAATCATACTCATCACAATACTAAATTCATTAATTGTCACCACTGACTCACAGACAAAATGGACACCTATTATCCAGATACTAAAGGATCGGCCTTTAGCTGGGGGTCCTACTTGACACCCTGTGAACCCTCCTTGGTTCACCGAGTTCTGCTTGACTCTCCACCTCAACCATTGGGTCCTGCTTGACCATTGGGTAGCTCAACTGGGCACAAAAACCACAGGAGCCGGAAATGAGGGGCTATACATACCGTCGGCCGTCCCATACCACACAATTATACATATTCACATTTCTCATCATATCATAAGTGGCCATTAACAACATCACATACTCATCACACAAGCGACCTGCTTGTCAAGCCCGGCATCACATTGCCGCTATACACCGTTTATCACAGCATCAAATATTTCAAACTCATAATCATCTTAAGCCACACACACACGATCCTAAACCGATCGGTGTCCATATACATACATGCATACACATACAACTCATTCATATACAACTTTCATCCAGCATTATTTCTAACCATGTTCACAAGCAGTTCAACGACTCGGACTCAAAGTATGTCCTATTCTAATTAATTATAACCCGAACACCCCCTACCTCGGTTCCAAGCTTTGATAATCTGCTCCTGATGCCGATTACATTCTTTAAGCGCTGGGTTCATGGTTTCTCCTCTGAATCCAGCACCAGCTTCGTCAATCAGTCCTCCGGTGTTCGTTCTGCTACCTACGGGGTTGGAATGCGAAACCCGTTAATGTCGTACCACCCTTATAGTCAAAAGACTATTTTCAGGCTCATACACCCAAGAGGAGTGGAGATCGGGACCTTACCCCGCCATGCATGACCATTCGGTCCAAAGGAGGAAACGAAAGAGATGAGGTAACACAAATTTAAACGGTTCAATGGACTCACCTTGAAACCATGGTCACGGAAGTGTAGTTATCTCAAGGTTTTGATGAGAAATGGACTTCCCCTCAGAGCATGCAGCTCGCAGCGATGGAGGAAGGAGAAGAAGAAAAGAAACAGACGAAGAAGAAGAAGGTTCGCGTAAAAGTGAATGATTGAGGAAAGAGAAAGAAACCTTCTTTATGTAAAGCTCAGGGGCAAACCGGTCACTTCCCCATTTCTTTTATATTTTCTTTGGAAATTTTAATTAAACCTTTTCCTCCTTCTAATCACTCCTTATTTAACCCTTTTTATAATTAATCAATCAAATAAATTTTATTTACTTTCACAACATTTAATTATTTATAATTGCCTAATAATTTGTAAAAATATCAAATAATCACTCAAACATTTATCAATATTTTCCGCTACACATAATTTTACTAAAATATCCGGGATGTTACAATCTTACTCTCTAATAAATTTAATCAATGAATTATACTTAAAATCTCTTTTAGAGTTGAAAAATATGTTTTGTCCTTACTTTTCTCTTAAAGGTGATATTAAATTTAAGTTCATATTTTTGAACAACGAAACCAAATGATTTAAAGAAAGTGTGTTGTCTAAAAGATTTATTAAATGTATTATATTTAAATATCTTCATAGATTTACTAATAAATTGGATATTTTTACTAGAAGGTTTTATTGTAAGTCTTGAAATGTTTTTGATACTTTTAGTAAAATGGTTTGAGTAATAATTAGACTTTAGTCCATTGTATGTACTATGCGAAAAGACCTTTACTATTAAGTACTTGCACGCTTAAAGGACAAATGCACTATGTGAGTTGTTAGTCCTCAAATTTACAATAAATCTTTTAATAAAAATTTCATAAAAATAATAAAAATTTGGTTAATTTCTTAGAAAATTAGGTTTTAATTCAATAAATGGATGTTGTTGGAAATAATCTGCCCTTGATCAATTTTCTCTAGTTTTGCAATGAAAAAGTAAAGAATTCAAGAGAAAATTATACTGGAGGATCTGACGCGTAGCATCAATCCCACGCGTAGCGTGGACTCTAAATTTTGATGCTGATGCTACGCGTCACAGCCACGCGTAGCGTCAGTGCTACGTGGACTCCACATCCAACTTGGCCAAGCATTCAGCTTTGACCCAATAATGGCCACCCCACTCAGCACCAATGGCCACTCCACTCAACACAAATGGCCAAAACACAGTGAAGACACGTCTAAGTGGCCAAGCATGATCAAATTTAATAATTTGAAGTGGCCATTATCAGCTGTTTAATGGAAGCTGAGTCAGGGGTCTGACGCGTAGCGTCACACTGACGTGTAGCATCAGCACCCTTGCTCAGCCCTATAAATAGGGCCATCCAACACCATTCAACATATCCCATTCTCATTCACTTCTCTTCTTTTTTCTCTTTATGCTCGACTTTGAGTACTTCTTTTGTGAGTTGTAGTTCTAGAATAGTTTTCTAGATACTTGAGAGTGTTGTGGTGTATTGTGATCGTTGTATCGTGAAGTTTCCATCATCTGCGTAATGTCAAACTCTGTAAGTGTTGTTTTTACTTTCACCATGTGTAACTAATTTGTTTATGTTAGAATTGGGGAACTAATCTATTGAGTATAATGTTGTGAATTCGACCTCTGCATGTTTATGATTCAAGTCCATGTTAGTATTTCAACCTTTTATTAATGTGAACGTCAAACGGGAGAATGATTTTCATGTGTATTGAAACTTGTTTTGTTAGTATGAATGTCCAACGAGAGAATGATTATTCATGCCTATTGAAACTTTTTTTAACGAAAGTAAAAGTTGGAATACCCTTGGTATCTCAATTCTATAGGGGTTGTTAACCATTGTTGCCATAAGGCCAGGTCTTAATGCAAGTTTTTACTGAGAAAGCTCACGAGGGATCGGACTTTACGGTGAATTCTTAGAATTTATATCACGAGGGATTAGTTATAATGATTTTAAGCTACAATGACATGAAACTTGATGATTAAGTATGCATGTCTTGAGTTCCTCATTGTTATTCTAGATTAGGGATCCAATTTCCAACATAATTTATTTATATGTGTTTATCTCAAGTATCTTACCTATTCTAGATTGCAACTCGACTTTAAAGATAGATTTTTATTTTTTATCTCATGAACAACTCAACCATGCTATCATGTGAATATTGTATAAATTGTATATAAATCATTCTTTTGTCCATGACTTTCTTCACATTTACCATAGTGAATAGAAAATTACTGTTGTTATTGGACTTTCAATCCCAGTGGAACGATATCTAAATTTTGAAAACTACAAACGATTGTTGCGCTTACCAATTAACAACCCGGTGGTAGAAATTAACGGTTGAGACGCTATCGCTGGGTTAACAAGTTTTCTGACGCCGTCGCCGGGGATTGAATTGTTTCAGTAAAACAGTAAATTTTTAATTACCATGGTAAATATTTTTTTACCTTCGTTAAATTTTTATTTTATTTTGTTTACTTTTACTTATTGTTACACTAACTTTCTTTATCTAGTTTATGTATGCAAACCCGATCTACTGCAGGTAAAATTTATTTTGATCCTAAGATAGAAAGGTTTGTAAAGAAAATCAAGTCTTTGAAATCTAAAACACAAACTAAATCTTCTTCTACTTCTAAAATTTTTGAAAATTCAAATATGGCTGCTGAAAGGAGAACATTGGGACAGTTTACTGCTATTAATGGTCCACCCCGAGTTTCAGGAATGTTTCAAGGACCTGTTGTACCAGTGGAGATTAAACCTGCTACTTTAAATAGTATTCAAAATAATCAATTTGCTGGTTTAAATCATGAAGAACCATATGAACATTTAACTATTTTTTATGAGTTATGTAGCACAATTGGTTTTGAACCCAATCAAGAAGAATCTGTTTATATGAGGTTATTTCCTTTTTCATTGATTGGTAAAGCTAAAGAATGGTTTAAATCTTGTCCACCGGGTAGTTTTGCAAACTGGTCCGATGTTGAAAGAAAATTTTTGGAAAGATTTTATTCTTCTTCAAAATATTTTGAAGCCATGACAGCCATACATTCTTTTTCTCAAAACAATGATGAATCATTAGGAGAAATATGGGAACAATTCAAGGCACTCTTGAGAAAGTGTCCAAACCACAACTTGGATGATGCTGAAAAGGTAAGAATCGTTTACTATGGTTTATTACCTCAGTTCAAGATGATGTTAGATGCTTGTGCAGGTGGTTCTTTAATGAACAAAACTGTGGAGGAAGCTATTGAAATATTGGAATCAATGGCTATCAGTGACCGCCAAGCAAAACATGAAAGAGGTAATGTACAGAGGAAGCCAGGAATACTCGAATTGGGAGTGAATGATGCAGTATTGGCTCAGCAAAAATTGCTGACCCAACAAATTGAAGTTATGAGCAAGCAATTGGAGAAACTCCAAATTGCTCAAGTAACATCACCACCCCCTGCTCAACTTAAACAATGTATGCACTGCACGGGAGAACAACCATGTGGTCACTGTGGAAATGAGCAAGAGCAAGCCAATTTTATGAACCATCAAAGAGCACCCTTAGGTAATTTTCCTTTCAATCATGGAAATTCTTTTCCTAACAATTACCTGCAGGGTTGGCAAAATCAGAATATTGGTTGGAGACGGGATGCTAGACCTTCCAACCGACCTGCTAACAATCAGTTTAAGCAACAACAAACTAACAATGCAAGATTGGCAAGGATAGAGGAATCTATTCAACAGCTATTACAGTTTGTGGAGACAAATGAAGCTGCCCAGAAAGCATCGGATATACAAATCGGTCAGCTTGCAAAAGAAATAGCTGAATTAAAAAGTTCTGGGTTTACTGCAAACACGCAAAACCCAAGGGAACAATGTAATGTTGTTTCTTCTAATGTTATAAAAATTGATTGTAAAGAAAAGAGTAAGAAAAAGAAAGAAGAAGAAGAAAAAAAAAGTAAAAAAATAGAAAAAATTAAAAAAATTAAAAATGAAAAAAATATACAAGAATCTATGAAAATAGAGCAAGAAACAAACTGTACTGCCATCATAACCCCGAAAAAATGTAAAGATCTGGGGAGTTTCACCATTCCTGTAACTATTGGAAATATCAACATCAGGAATGCTTTGTTAGATTTAGGGGCGAACATTAATCTAATGCCTCTAGATTTAATAAAGCGCATTGGTGAATTTGAGCTAAAAGAAGCTAAGACAAACTTACAGTTTGCGGATCGCTCTGTCAAGAAGCCTTTTGGGATTGTAGAAGATGTGTTGGTAAAGGTTGATAAGTACCACTTCAGGGTTGACTTTGTGTTACTGGATATGAAGGAGGATACTGAGATCCCCCTGATCCTTGGAAGACCTTTCATGAAGACTGCAAAGATAAGAGTAGATGTTGATCAAGGAATGGTTGCAGTCAAAGTTTATGAAGAAGAGGTAAACTTCAGTGCTCATGAACATCTTAGAACGAATGATGAGGAAAAAGTTTACCCTTCAACCGAACCAGGTATATCTCTTCCCAATCAATTAAATTATTTTAAATTAACTGATGCCTTGAATGATGAAAGACAGGTAATCAAGCATCGGAGAAGAAGAAGGAGGAACAAAAAGACAGGTGATTCCTCAACAAAAAATGAGAAACCACCTGATTAATCAGAGGTAATGTCTGGCTGGAGACATTAAACCTAGCGCTCAATGGGAGGCAACCCATTCTGTTAATTGTTTATTTTAATTTATTTTCATAAAAAAAATCCAAAAATAAATTTTATCTTTCAATAAATAATCAAATTTTTGTTAGAAAGTTAATTTATTCACTTAACATTTTTACACAATAAAACCAATTTTGTAAAATCAATTATTGATTCTTTTATAACTTAGAGATTTTGATAAATTTAATTACAATAAGTTTATTAACTATCAAGCAAATTTCAAAAACCCGGTGAGTTGAGAGATCTTGTTAAACACTTGAGGGTTTAATCGACATAACTTTATTCGAATTGATTTTGCTTTAATCTTTGATTTGTGTTGTTGTATAGAGAATTCAGGAAAATGATCAAGGCACATTTATTGGTGAAAAGAAACCTTGGGCCAAACAGCTTACCTTGGTAAAACTTATTTTATCATTTGAAAGCCAATTTGAGCCTAAAATAAATTCTTTGGTACCCTTAAAACCTAAATTTGTTTTAACCATTCCCTATACTTGATTGATTAAAAGAGTAGTTGAAATAAATGTTCTCACAAAAATGGGGAGTGAAAATAAGCAACTTGATTCTTTTCAAAAGAAAATAAATTATGAAAAAGAAAAGTCAAAAATAGTGAAAAGAATCAAGTTGGGGGTATTTATTTTTCACCAATAAAAGAAAATGAGAAGTTTGGGCCAAGAGAAAGCCTAAGAATTATAAAATGCTCTTTTATGATTTCAGGTTTTTGAATTCCAAGAAAAACCATTGATTCTTGTAAGCCAAGCCTCATTACAACCCGTGAAAAGACCTTGTGATTTCTGAATTAACTCTGTATAACTAACCATTGATTAGATGAAAATCAAAATTAAATTCATTTGATTTTATGATTGATTGAGTGAAACAGGTTACCAATTACATTGAGATAAACACTTGGAGAGGTAAGCCTGAAATTATGCTTGGTATGTTAATAAAATATTGTAAATTAAACCTTTGTTATATTAGATGTCTATAATTGATTATTTCAAAATGGTAAATTGTGTAATTACTTTTTATGGTAAATTCTCGGACTAACTCAAAAATTTGATTTCAAATTTTTATTTTTTATTTTTCTCTCTTGCTCGAGGACGAGCAATGTCTCAAGTTGGGGGTATTTGTTAGTCCTCAAATTTACAATAAATCTTTTAATAAAAATTTCATAAAAATAATAAAAATTTGGTTAATTTGTTAGAAAATTAGGTTTTAATTCAATAAATGGATGTTGTTGGAAATAATCTGCCCTTGATCAATTTTCTCTAGTTTTGCAGTGAAAAAGTAAAGAATTCAAGAGAAAATTATACTGGAGGATCTGACACGTAGCATCAATCCCAGGCGTAGCGTGGACTCTAAATTTTGATGCTGACCCTATGCGTCATAGCCACGCGTAGCGTCAGTGCTGCGTGGACTCCACATCCAACTTGGCCAAGCACTCAGCTTTGACCCAATAATGGCCACCCCACTCAGCACCAATGGCCACTCCACTCAACACAAATAACCAAAACACAGTGGAGACACGTCCAAGTGGCCAAGCATGATCAAATTTAATAATTTGAAGTGGCCATTATCAGCTGTTTAATGGAAGCTGAGTCAGGGGTCTGACACGTAGCGTCACACTGACGTGTAGCGTCAGCACCCTTGCTCAGCCCTATAAATAGGGCCATCCAACACCATTCAACATATCCCATTCTCATTCACTTCTCTTCTTTTTTCTCTTTGTGCTCGACTTTGAGTACTTCTTTTGTGAGTTGTAGTTCTAGAATAGTTTTCTAGATACTTGAGAGTGTTGTGGTGTATTGTGATCGTTGTATCGTGAAGTTTCCATCGTCTTCGTAATGTCAAACTCTGTAAGTGTTGTTTTTACTTTCACCATGTGTAACTAATTAGTTTATGTTGGAATTGGTGAACTAATCTATTGAGTATAATGTTGTGAATTCGACCTCTGCATGTTTATGATTCAAGTCCATGTTAGTATTTCAACCTTTTATTAATATGAACGTCAAACGGGAGAATGATTTTCATGTGTATTGAAACTTGTTTTATTAGTATGAATGTCAAACGGGAGAATGATTATTCATGCCGTATTAAAACTTGTTTTGACGAAAGTAAAAGTTGGAATACCCTTGGTATCTCAATTCTATAGGGGTTGTTAACCATTGTTGCCATAAGGCCAGGTCTTAATGCAAGTTTTTACTGAGAAAGCTCACGATGGATTGGACTTTACGGTGAATTCTTAGAATTTATATCACGAGGGATCGGTTATAATGATTTTAAGCTACAATGACATGAAACTTGATGATTAAATATGCATGTCTTGAGTTCCTCATTGTTATTCTAGATTAGGGATCTAATTTCCAACATAATTTGTTTATCTGTGTTTATCTCAAGTATCTTACCTATTCTAGATTGCAACTCAACTTTTTAGATAGATTTTTATTTTTTATCTCATGAACAACTCAACCATGCTATCTTGTGAATATTGTATAAATTGTATATAAATCATTCTTTTGTCCATAACTTTCTTCACATTTACCATAGTGAATAGAAAATTACTGTTGTTATTGGACTTTCAATCCCAGTGGAACGATATCTAAATTTTAAAAACTACAAACAATTGGTTCGCTTGCCAATTAACAACCCGGTAGTAGAAATGAACGGTTCAGACACTATCGCTGGGTTAACATGAGTTAGGTTCCATCTACACTCTGAGCACCCTAAGTAATTGAGACAAGTACATGGCATTTTGCATTTGGAGTTCAGGAGGGATGTTGGAAAAATCCCCTTAGAGCATACAGTGATGGGTACACTGAAGAATCTACCAGCGCCTCGATACTTGAGGAAAGTCTAGGGACGGGAATTCCAAGTGGCATCGGATTCATCTTGTCGCTGGATAGCACGTAGCAAACTCTGGTGTACTTCGACAGGAGACGGGATTTTCTATGACCGTGGAGTGCGCATTCTGTGGTGATGTGTGATTGGTCATTTTGATGTTAAGATTATGAATCTTTACCTATTTATGAAAACCACAACGAGGAGAGCTCTGGCCGCTCTAGTTGGGTAAGGGAGATAAGGGTGGAGGATTGTACACATGATTATTGGTATATGAGATTGAGGAATGGAAGTTGGGCCACATTGTATATTGGTAATGAATTATGACTTATACTAATTGAATCTAACACATGCATAGCATGCCATCATTATATGACTAACCCTCTGATTGTTGTTGATATTTGTGTATGCGAAGCTTTATATGTCTATGCTAAGGTATGTTATATGTAAATTCTCTATAGTTTAAAATACTAAACCACCCTTGTATGTATATGTTATGGGTTGAGAGCTTTGAACTCACCCCTTTTATTGTTGTGTGTTGTTTTCCCTTCCTGTGATCATCAGTTGAAGGATGAGGTAAACATGGGCAAAACTCAGAATATCTACAGTGAAGGACGTCGAATTGGGAGCGTCGACTGTTTATATTCGCTATTAGTGTCGAGACCATTGTAGGTCCTGACGTTTATTTAATGCCATGTTATTTTGTAATAACAGTTGTTGGGAGCCTGTGAGCCCCGTATCTTTTGAGTACACTGTTGTGACAAAGAATCGATCTATGTTATGATTTCTGTTTGAATTGCATGTGATGATCACCAATAAAAAAAATACTCCTATTTTTAGTGACTCCTTAATTAAATAGGACGCTCCAGAGTGGGAATTTGTCCTAGTTAATCGAGGGTGTCACAACTAGCATCATACATAAACTCGAATGGGAGTTCCCAATCAGGGGGGTTGTACCACAGGAGCATAAATCAAAGCTTGTTTAATCCTGTAAAAAGCCTCAAGACAAGATGAGTCAAAAATAAAAGGCACATCCTTACCCAATAGATTAGTCAGAGGCTTGGTGATCTTGCTGAAGTCTTTAATGAACCGCCGGTAAAACCCGACATGCCCAAGAATGCTTCAAAGGCCTTTCACTTTGGTCGGTGGGGGTAATTTTTCAATCACCTCCACCTTAGCCTTATCCACCTCAATTCCTCTCTTAGACACCAAGTGTCCAATATCTCTTACCATGAAATGGAATTTCTCCCAATTTAAGACCAAGTTGGTTTCCTCACAGCACTGCAAAACTTGGCACAAATTATTTAAAGAATTATCAAAATCTAAACCACGCACAGAAAAGTCATCCATGAAAACTTCCATTACATTCTCAATTAAATCAGAAAAGATGGCCTACATACACTTTTGAAAATTTATAGGTGCATTACACAGGCCAAATGGCATTCTCCTATATGCATATGTCCCATAAGGGCAAGTGAAAGTAGTTTTCTCTTGATTAGATGGATGGAAGGGGATTTGATGAAAACCTGAGTACCCATCCAAATAACAAAAATAAGAGTGCTTAGCAAGCCTCTCAAGCATCTGATCAATGAAAGGAAGAGGGAAATGATCTTTCTTTGTGGCGCTATTTAGCTTTCTATAATCAATGCACATACGCCACCCAGAAACTATCCTAGGAGAAATTAGTTCCTGTTTATCATTTTTCATAACAGTTATCCCTCCCTTTTTAGGCGCCACATGAACTGGACTTACCCATTTACTACTAGCAATGGGATATATAACACCAGTATCAAGCAATTCAAAATTTCCTTCTTAACCACTTCTTGCATTTTTGGATTTAGTCTCCTAAGTGGTTCTACTGTGGGCCTACTCTCATCCTCTAAAGTTATCCTATGCATACAAAAGGAAGGCTAATCCCCTTTATATCATCCATCGTATAACCAATAACCTTCCTATACAACCTAAGTTATTTCAAAAGCTTCTCAGTTTCACATGGATTCAATTAAGCATTTATAATGACAGGATATGTAGAGTTGGGTCCAAGAAATTCATACCTTAGTGAAGCCGGTAAAGGTTTCAATTCAACAGTTGAGCTTACCACTTTCTTACACATGACTTTAGTATCATGTTTAAGTAGGGCATTTTCTTCCAAACAATCTGATGTTCCTACAGGCTCAATTAATAAAACAGATTTAAGTAGATCCCTAGAAAGGGTTTCTTTCTTCACCACCTGGTTAATAAAATTCACACAGTAAACATCATCAAAAGGTTTCTTTAAAGCATCTTTCAAACTAAAATCTACCTTTTGGTCTGCAACAGTTAGGGATAATTTTCTATTTTTAACATCTATTACTGCACCCGTGGTTGCCAAAAATGGCCTGCCTAAAATAATAGGGACCATAGGATCCTCATCCATTTCCAAAACAACAAAGTCGGCAGGAATGAAAAATTTACCTACTTTAATAGGTACAACTTCTAAAATACCTACAGGATATTTAATAGACCTATCCGCTAATTGCAATGACATCCTAGTAGGTTTCAGTTCACCCAATCCTAATTTCTCAATAATAGACAATGGCATTAAACTGACTCTAGCTCCTAAGTCACATAATGCTCTACCAATAGCCATGTCACCAATCATACAAGTGATAGAAAAACTACCTGGATCCTAAAGCTTGGGTGGTATCTTCTTTTGGATCAAAGCACTGTATTCCTCAGTGAGTGCTATTGTACCATCCTTCTTGAATTTCCTTTTAATGGATAAGATGTCCTTCAGGAACTTAGCATATATTGGCATTTGCTGCAAGGCATCTGTTAAAGGAACATTAACATAAAGCTTCTTAAGAACTTCAAGAAACTTACCAAATTGTTTATCAAGCTTGGCCTTGGCCAAGCGCTGAGGATATGGAACTGGAGGTTAATATGGTTTCACCTACTCCTTCTTTTCACTTTGTTTCTCTTCTTCAATTTTGGGATGAGAGTGAGACTCTTTCCATTTATTTTCTTTCTTGGCCTCCTTTTTAGTCAAACCAACTGATATGGTATTTTCATATAAAGGAATGAAGAGTTCAAGGAAGGAGAATCAAGTTTGTATAATATGAACTCAATGGAATGGTTGTGCCAAGTTTAAACACAGAGGTTGTAATATAGTATAGATGTCGTTCCACTAAGGAGGTGTTAGCATGAAAATTTTAGTTTTGAATTGAGTTGACAGAAGATTTTGATTTAGTTTGTTGTGAATGATGTTGATAAAAAAAATATAAATAACAGAAAGTAAAATTTGCAAAAGAAAACAGTGAATGGTTTTTGAGAGAAATCAGTTTTGTAAAACAGGGATTGGTTTCATCACATCTCACCTTCTGTAAGTTGCATAAGTTTTTATGTAAGTAACTTGAAAAGATAATTTCTACGTCACAATCAAAGTCATTTGCATCGATCCCTCGACTACAAAATTCATAAGAATGATTTCAAACCGCTGATCCCTCAGTCACTTTGAAATCATCCCAGCATTATCGATCGATTGTTTTGACGTTTATTGCGTTAGATGCCATCCCTGGCTACCTACTCACAACAAGTATTTCATTCAGATCTGCTTTCAAAAGTCACTTCCCAGCATACTTAAGAAAATTTAAAACAAGAAAATAGTGATCAAGTACTTTCAGGCATTAAACGCAGAAGGAAATACAGAAACTTATCAGATCTCATTACACATATAAAAACTTACAACAGCGTTACTTCAGGATTGAATGGATTACAACCAATCCCATAAAGGAAGTTTTAGCCACTCATGCTATGCATTTTCACCTCAGAAGATTTTACAATAAATACAGAGTGAAAAATATAGGAAAAATGTTTGATAAAATGAAGAAGATGATCTCTCCGATCCAACTTGATTATCTTGATGTTGTTCTCTACTTGATTTATAGAGGTTATGCTCCAGCTTCCCTTGCCTACTTGCATAGAGCCCATGAAGCATCTTTTAGAGCCATTCAGAAACACAAGAAAGTGGGTGAGTTGGCATCGCATCATTGGTGAATAAAAAATTGGAGGTCCCATGCTACATGAATCACGCTTGAGCTTGATGGTCACGCTCAAGCGTGAAGGGTCCTGATACTCATTAATTGTTTCACGCTTAAACCACTGCAGAGCGTGGCCTTCCTGCCAAACTCATGCCTTCTCCACGCTTAATCCACGCTCAAGCGAGCTCGAGCTTAAGCTTGAGCACCCCCTTTTCACGCTTGAGCGTGGCGGGGTCCTGATGCTACTTTTGGTGCGCACAAACCATGCTCAAGCGAGAGTTTAATATTGTGTTACTCACTCAAGCGCCCATGTCTCAGATTTCACGTTTAAGCTTTCTCAAGCTTAAGCTTGCTTTGTTGAAGCTTAAGCTTGGTTGTTCAAGCTTAAGCTTGATGTCTTCACAGGCTCCCGATCACGCTTAAGCTTGTTCTTTCACGCTTAAGCTTGCTCTTTCACGCTTAAGCTTGCTTTTTCACGCTTAAGCTTGATCTTTCATGCTTAAGCTTGCCTGTTCAAGCTTAAGCTTGCCTACTCAAGCTTAAGCTTGCCTACTCAAGCTTAAGCTTGCCTACTCAAGCTTAAGCTTGCCTTGCTTTCTTGTTGAATTTCCTGCAACTTTCCAAGAGTTTTAACATAATTTTTCTTTTACACACCTATCCATCACTACTTAAAAGATTCATGCTCATTTCCTTTAATAATTCATCAATTTAGCTCAAGTCTTTACAAAATTAGTTCAAATGAGTCATGAAATCAATGCTTAATCAACACTTATCACCAACCAGACCATCATACTGTGTACCACTCCTAAGAGTGATAGCCATGGTGTGATTGGACGGTCCCGTTTCAGGCTTTCCAGGAAAGGTTCCTGGCATTCTCTAAGAGGATGAGGCCTTGTGGTATAAAGGTCTCCATCAAGGACTGGGTGGTCATAAAGGTCTCCATCAAGGACTCTAGCTTAGATTTTTGCGGAATGTAGGGTCCTTGCGGTTGTTGGAAATTACTCGAATTACCTTGATAAGGAGGTGGTCAATTTTGGAAACCGAGTGGTCCTTGTGGCTGTCAGAAATTATTGCCATAATTTCCACTGTAGTTCCCAATAGCATCCACCTATTGTATTTCTGGCTTGATATTCTGAGTCATTCCAAGCTGACATCCTGAAATATTATGACCTGGAACACCACACAGCTCACAAACAAGATTAGAAGTACCTGTTCCTAATTTATCAAATTTATCAATTTTAATAGATAATGCTTCTACTTTAGCGGTTAATAAAGAGAGAACATCAACAAAGTACTTACCTGGAGTTCTTGGTAAACTCCTTTCTGAAGACCATTGGTATGTGTTTTGGGCAACCTCCTCAATGAGATTGTAACCTTCTTTCATGTTCTTACTCATGAAGGCACCGCTAGCTGCGGTATCTAAGGTTACCTTCTAGTTCGGAGTGAGTCCATTATAGAATATGTGCACTGTCAACCAGCATTCAATACTGTGGTGTGGGTATTCCTAGAGCATTTCTTTGTACCTCTCCCAGGAATCATATAGAGTTTCATCATCTTTCTGAGTGAAAGTGATGATTTGCTTCCTTAACTGGTTTGTTTTACTCCTTGGATAATATTTGTTAAGGAAGGCATGAGACAACCGCTCCCATGTAGTGATTGACCCTTCCGGAAGGGCATATTGATACAGACTTAATTGATGTTATTCAAGTATTTATTGGTTATAATTAGACTGTGTGGGGTATGATTAATTGAGTTAAGGATTTCTTTGATTGAATTGTCTCTGTTTGTCATTGAATTGATCTTGATGTGTCTAAACAATTGGATGAACTTTTAAATGCATGGTTGAATGTATCTAACATATTGGTATAGGCTAAAATGGCATGAAATAGGATTTGGTATGTGAAGTTATGTGAAATTCCCATGTTTCTTGCATGAACTGCATAACTCGCTCAAGCGAGATCCTCTTGTATCAGAGGTGTGGCTACTGGCTACATTTCGCTCAGGCGGGCAGGGCCTCGCCCGAGCGAGTGCGAGATGGAATGTTACTGGACCATTTTCGCTCAGGCGAGCAGAGCTCGCTCAAGCGAGATTGGTACCTGATGCATATTTTTCCCTTCGCTCAAGCGTGACCGTTGGCTTGCCCAGGTGTGGATTACTAAACTCGCTCAAGCAAGTGGGGCATTCGCTTGAGCCAAATGCCCCCTGATTCTCCAAACATGAATGCTTTAATTATTTTGGTTTTCCCTTGAATTAAGGCTCCTTCTGGCATCATTACATAAATGTATTTAACATAGTTTGATATATTAACCTTCGAATCATTTATCCTTTTTAAATCCAATCATATAACACCAATATAAATGATTTTTCCACTGCCTTTAATTAAGAGATTCTCATGAATCATTTTTAACTCACCTTCTCATATCATCATATATGAGATAGGTTCTTCATAGATCCAGGGTGTTGAATTAAAGTTTCACCACTTCATTCCTTCATTAATTAACAATTTTTAAATCATGAAAAATTTACCCCCCATTTTCATGGCGTCTCACATACAATCAAGCTCTGGCCTTGTCCCTTAAAGAAAATAGGAAAAGCCTCAGCTGGATTGCATCTTTTGAGACCCCATTTACCTTTAGCGTGTCACAATACTCAAGAAAAATCTGAAGATACAAGTTGGGATCCTCGGATGGCAATCCTCCAAACTGACTTTGTTGAACCATCGAGAGCAAGGATGACTTCAATTCAAAATTATTCACCTCAATATTTGGTCTAGTGATGCTAGACCTTTGACCCATCGTATTAGGCGTTGCAAAATCATAGAGTGCTCTGTTGTCTTGATTTTCCATTTGTGCTTAGCTTGTTGAACTTGAAGGTTGGTGCCTATTTTGTTCAATGCGTGTCCTAAGAGTTCTAATCTTTTGAAGGGTTTTTTCAATCTCAGGATCAAATATATGCTCAAAGCTGTCACTTTTTCACATAAAGAGGACTGCACAAATTTATAAACAACAAAGAAAAACAAGCGTGATTCTACTAAAAAACTGAAATAAAAATGAAAAATATAGAAAAAACAGAAAATGCAGAAAATGTAGAAAATGCAGACTAGTCTAATCAAACACTATTTAGCCAATATTGGAGGAAAACACAATCCCTGGCAATGACGCTAAAAACTTGATAGCCAACCGTAAGCGCATGGGGTTTCGAAGTAATAAAAAGATATTGTTCCCACAGGGATTGTGCCCAAGTACTAGTTATAACGGTGATTCAATTATCTACTAGAATTTAATTAAAATGAATTACCAAAATGATTATGAACAGTAAATCAGAGAACAAAAAAAATCAATGTCTTTTGTAAAAGAAAATCGAAGCAAGTTTGGGAAATTTAATCAAAGGTAAATTTTAGGGTAATAAGGGTTCACACGCCAGTATCAAAATTAAAGGTTACTCGTCTATCCAATTATACAATTTTGTTCTTAAGGCAGATTCCCCTAAGTTAATTAATACCTTCCTCTCGAAAGCCTATTAACGTGTCGAATTCCTAAAGAACCACGTTCAATTTGTTAATTAGGCCCTTTGCGTTCTATGGAAATCTGATTAAACCCTTAAACAATTTCGCTTACCATCGTAAATCAAAATCATAGGTTCAATTTAGGTATTTTCGAATTACATGCCAATCTATCGATTACCCATATAATTTGTGATCATCTACACTTATCTCTAAGTCTTGCAGAAGCATTAGGCATACATAAATTGAATAGAGATTGAAATTATATGAATTGGAATACGAAGAACAATTAATTGTAACACATAGGCAAACTACATCCTTAGCCCTAAGAAAAGAGTTTAGTGTGCCATAAGGATTGTTGTCATCATGCCACACATCATAAAGTCACTGCCAAACATAAAAGATATCAAAAGTGTAAACTAGGGATTCAGAAATTACAAATTAATTCTCACTAGGATTTCTAATTCTTCCTCCCAAATCTGCCGATTCGATTGCCCTTAATGAATTTGACTTTTGATTCCTAATGAAATCTTCCCAAAGAGTTCTTCAAAATCTCCCAAAAGGTGTGTCCAAATTTGACTATCTAGAGATCCCCTTCAAATTCCCTAGAGTGCCAATTAAAATCCCTAAACAATTGAAAGATTTGGGCCTCGTAGGGGACAACCACGGCCAGTGGTTCAGGTTCTATTCTATAAATTCATATTTTCTAAAACAAATAGAGCCAACCACGACCAGTGGTGGGTTCTAACTTGCTCTACTTTGCTCCACTGTGCCAACCACTAGAAGTGGTGGCAACCACGACAAGTGGTGGTGATGTTGATGATGTTTTACCCTTAAACAAATCCAACCATGGCCAATGGTGGGTTCTGCCACCAATTTCCTATATTCTACTGCTAACCACGATTAGTGGTTGGCCACCACTGGTAGTGGTTTCCTCCAACCTTGCCAAAATGCACTCCCAAGGGTCTCAAAGGTCTCTTCTTTCATCCACTTTGCCAATTACCGTCAAAATAGACCTAGAACATCATTAATCCTACAAAAATAGGAATAAACAAGTAGTATATATGGAAAGGAATCAAAATCAAGGGAATTGGGCAGAAATAATATGCAAAAACCATAAAAACTAGACCTAAAAATAACCAAGAACAACACACAATGTACACTTATCATAATGCACGTACGATGGCGTAGAATTCCTTATCGTACATGGAGTATTTGAGCTTGACATTATTTAACTTCTCAATGAAGAAACGAGTTGGTTGTCCTTCCTGATTGAGCACTACACCAATACCGATGTTGGAAGCATCACAATTGACTTCGAATACCTAGTCAGAGTTTGGAAGTGCTAATATGGGCGTCATAGTTAGGTGTTCTTTTAGCTGATCAAAGCTTTTCTATGCTAGCTTCGTCCATTGAAATTTATCGCCTTCAATACAATCAGTGCGAGCTGCTGCTATGCTGTTGAAATTCTTAATGAAATGATGATAAAAAGAAGCTAAGCTGTGGAAACTTCAAACTAATGAATAGACTAGGGAGTATGCCAGGATTGAATTGCCTCGACTATGCTTGGATCTACCTTGATAACTGATAGCCAACCGTAAGAGCACAGGGTATCGCGTAATAAAAAGTTATCGTTCCCACATTGATTGTGCCCAAGTACTGGTTTTATCAGCGATTCGATTATCTAGACCAATGGTTTAATTTCAATAGAAATTTAAATTGACTTAAAACTAAAGATGCCAAAAGAAAACACAAAGCTATTTATGGTGAAAATCAAAGTACTTAATTGAAAATAGTCAAGATTAGGTTCTTGGGAATTAAAAGGTTCACATGTCGTTACTAAGTTTTAATGCAATTCAATTTCCCCATTTATGAAATCTTATTTCCTAAGGCAAGTTTTCCAAATTTAATTAGTGACTTTCTCTCGAAACCTCACTAACGTACCTAATTACCGAAGAACCGCGTTCAATTTGTTAATTAGATCCCTTACGCTTTATGAAAACCTGGTTATCCCTCAAAGAGCTTTGTTTACTTTCATAACCCAAATCCCTAGGTTCAATTTCATGTGATTCAAACCATATGCCAATCTTTCAATTACCCACACCGTTTATAATCATCTACACTTATTTCTAAGCCTTATAGAAGCATTAAACATGCATAAAATTGAATAATAAACATGATTCATAAATGGAAAAATGAAGAACATCTCAAGTTTAGTTTACAAACATGCTACCCCCTAATCCCAAGAATAGAGTTTAGTTCGCCATAAGGAAGATGATTACAATACCATAAATCAGAAATTCAAATCTCAAACAAGAAGGATATCTTAATTACAAACAAGGGTTTAGAGAAGAATTAGAGTTCATACTTTTGGTCCTAATCCAATGCCCTAAAATCTGAAGATCTGATGCCCTTCCTGTTGATTCTTGAAATCCTCTTAAAAATCTTCTCCAAGAGGCTCTCAATTCTCATCCAAAATTGTCTTGTGTCTCTATGTGTCGGTTCCCCATGTTTTTAACCTTTTTGTTCTTTTAAAATTTTGTAAAAACTAAAGGTAACTGCTGCAACATGTGAAATCCACTGACAGTGGATCGCACTGTATGACACTCAAAACGCCTAAAATTAAAAACTGGGCAAAAACCACTGGCAGTGGGAAAAACCACGGCTAGTAGATTTTTTGGTCGAGAGATCCACGGCCAGTAGGAAATTCCACTAGCAGTAGTTTTCTCTGTCTTAATTTTGGCACTTCCCCCAGTGTGTTCCACGACTAGTGTTTTTTCCCAATGGTAGTGGTTTTCTCTGAACCTTGGTAAATATGCATTTTGAGGGTGTTTTTGGGTTCCGCAGTACTTTCTTTAGTGCGTTCTTCTTCCATTGTTAGGCTGGCTTTGATCTTGGGTCTTCTACAAACTCAAGCTCTTCCCATTTGCATCATCCCATTCAAAATCTTCCAAATCCTTTTGCTAATAGATTTATCTCATGAAGGTTTCTGCAAAAGACAACAACCCAAGTAGCATGTGTGGAAATAAAAGAAATACCATGGCAATTAGGGAAAAATAAGATGAAAATAAACTAAAATTAAAACTAAATGGACCCTAAAACTAATGTAAACTAAACTTCTCTCAAAATACCCCAAACTTAGGCATTGCTTGTCCTCAAGCAATCATTGTATCCATACAACATACAATGAAAGACCAGCAGACCCAAACAAACCTGAGGAACCTTGTGTTTATTTATGTGTTTCGTGTGTTATTATTATTCATCATTTTTTATGATTGCATAAACTACCAGAATATACCACAACTACCAATCAAACCATGTAAACTAAGATTTGACTAAGGGTACTCTTTCTCACTATTTACTCACTGTCTGTGTTTCAATCACTCAAATCACTACACTATAAACACTACCATAAGCTTGGTAAATGACCACAAACTCCACAGTTATCAAGAAAAACATGCATTAGTCAAAAGGTCTTTCATGTGGTTGTAACATGGTCAGGGGGTTTATAACATAGGAATGGAAACCAAGAAAAAAGAAATTACAAAGGGTTAATATCATATGAAGAGTAATATCATAAGGAGGCAAACCCCAATTCAATAACTCTTTGCAAATTCAAACTATAAGCAGTATGGTTCATGTCTTTTTCATTTTCATTTTCTGAACTCAACTCTTTATTCCTTTCCCCCCTTTTCACTTTTTTTTTCATTTTTGTATATTAAACCCCAAACCATCACAATTTATTTCTCAAACCTCATCTAGTTTGCCTTACCTCTTTTCCTCCTCTATATACTAATGAGAAACATTATATCAAAGGCTTTGAAAGAACATTTCATTTCATGGCTCAAAAGAGGCAACTAGTGCATTATGTGTTTAACAAATTCTAAGGTTAAAGAAAGAAAACCTAATTTGCCTTTTTCATTCCAAGCATGCATTCACAAACCATTTCGAATTAGTCAAAAGCCAAGTTTTAGAGTGTCATCAAATGTGTGAATCACTCAAAGTAAGAAACATGGGTAAGTAAAATTATATGCACTGAATACCCTATTGGCTCAAAAGCTAATATTGGTACTTGGACTAATCAAAGAAACACAGATCATGCAGAGTGATTATTCTGGCAAGAATAATAATCAAAAACTTTTTATTTATATTTTTTATTTTATTTTTTTTAACAAGATTAACCTAAGCAATGCTTAAGATCTAACCAATCTACATCACATGTCATACAGATAACAATAACTATAATCAGCAATCAATGCCAACCCAAGGCATATGAGCAGACATACAATCATGCAAATGAACTAGAACATAAACATACAATTATGCAAATGAACTAGAAAATAAAAATAAACAAAAATAAAAAAGAATAAACTAAGAACAAGCTGAACTTTTGTGTACCCATCACCCCAAACTAAAATTGGACATTGTTCCCAAGTCCATATCAAGTGGACCAAAGAGACCCGTAATTGAGAAACCAGGGGTAAAAGGACACAAAAGTTCAACCGATACCTGTCATAGAGAATGAAGTGAGAAATAACCTTGTTGGGAGTGCCAATCATACATGGTATCAACTCTACGGGAGATATAGGTGAGCTGGGCTCCTTGCCTCTCTTGCTCTCTAGACATGGATTCCATCTGTAGGACATAGAGTCTATGCAACTACTCATGCCCTCCATCAAAGAGTACATACGCTCCATTGAGAAACTGGAGCCAAAAGTGGATTGGGATGGGCCAGTGAAGTGCTCCGGGGGATGTGGTATATCAGTATCCATATGATCCTCCTTAGCATCACCTGAACCTGTAAACAGAAAAGTACTCTTGCCCTCCAGGCTAGTAAAGCTAGGATCAGGCAAGGGGTGAGGCAAAGAAAGTCCAGGAATAATCAAACTATAAATACCTCTATAAAGTACTATCATACCCATATTAATCATTTCATCCATGTCTACCCTTTTGGGTTGACATAACAGGGTATCTTGTTCTAGGTCAATGCCAACATAGCGGGCAAGTGGGTCGATATACCCAGCTATAACTATCCTGCCAGAGGTAGCCCGACTAACTCGAGTAAATTGACTGAAAAGCCATTTGTTGAGTGGATCGGTATTTGATGGATCATGGCATAAAGAAAGTATAATTCAACAACCCGAAAGGTACCTGGACTACCGAATTGCCCAAAGATGGAACAGGCCATGAACCTCTGGAGGTATTTAAAAATAGGATGATGTATAGAAGATGCTTTGGTGGATGATGGATCATACTGTTCTCTAGCCCCAGAAATTTGGGACCAAAAAGATTGACCCAGAAAGTCCCTTGGAATACGAGTTGTATTCACACAGGCTAAAGGAGTACTAATCATGGAGGGAAAACCATAAATGATATCCATATCCGCCAATCTATTCTATGATCAATGTTGTTTAGCCTAAAAGTAATCTCCCAACCCGAGTCATTTGCATATGGTTTGATATCAATTGAGCTAAGGAGTTCTAAAGTAATGCGTTCATAGCACAGTTCGTATAACTCAATGAAATCACCCCACCCCACATTGTTGCATAGTTTTAAAGTATCATGGTAAAGGCCAAGCTCAAGCAAGGATTCTTTGCAAAAAAACTGGGAGGGAAAATATCCCTCGCGGACAAAGAAGTAAGTCACATTCTTTGCTCATCTGAGGTACACTCAATGTCATCAATATTAGCATAGTTAGATGACTTACCTTTTGTTTTTCACTTCTTTCCCACTGTCTTTGTTCTTTCGGAAGACATGTTTCCTTCCTGAAAAGCATAAAGTGGATAAAAAGTAAGGCACACAGGGAGAATCTTCTTCCAACCCAAATAGAGAATCACAACAAAGAAAAACATGTTAGGAGAATATAAGTTCATGAATTCAGCAAAAGATTCACCCAAAATGAAAGGAAAAATGCCTAGGCATGGAAAAGTGCCTATGAAATCATGTATCTTGTATCTAAGGAATAAGTTCCACATGCTATAGTATGAAGCAATCCTAAGAAAAATGAAGTGAACATGTTTTAGGAATTTTTACAAACACTTGGTGGGTATATAATTTAGCAACAAGAGTTTCATGAACAAACTTAACAAAATGATTCCAAATCAATCCATATTTTAGGCACCCCAAACCACAATTTTCAATACCCCTTATGAGTAGCAATGTATGATAAGCAAAGCATTTCAACACCTTGAAACATAATACAAACCAATCTTGGTGAACTACACATAGAGGCAAAAGGCAATTCAAGCATATCACATGTACCCTTCCATTTTAACTCATTAACACTAATAATACAATCATGTACAAAAGCAAAAGGATGTGAATAACAATACCACGAAGTAGTAGTTATGAATGATTGATGACCAAGGACCCATGAGCAACTTACACTTTGAACAAAAAGTTAAGAACAAAAAGTTGTCTTGAACATTATAACAAACACTTGGTAGGCATAAGAAGAATGAACTATGAAATTCATGAACATGCAACACAAAGCCCTCCAATTTCACAACATGCACTCTACACATGAGTAAACATGAATCAAATTTGTCATATATGCTTTAGGGAGTGTAAATCATGAAAAATAGCCCATATGGGTTTTTGTGGAAAATAGAGAACATGGTGAACATGACTATTCTTAAACAAAAGTTAATAGCATAACCATATGATTTTGAATCATAATAGTCATATAAGAATGCATATAAACCCTTCCACATGATTAATTTCACCAAAAACCAAGCAAAATATCCAACATGAGAGAACCCTAAACTATAGAAATACCCTAAAAATAAGAGGGACATTGGATACTTACTTGATGAAAAAGAATGTAAGTGAGGTTGTAGATGTGGTAAGGAGTGAAAGAAAATTATAGGTTGGAAATGGAGTCAAGGATCTCTCAAACTTGAAAAACCACGTGCAATAGGAGGAAGTGTGAAGGAAGAATGGTAAAGGCACAGGCGTGGGGTGCGTTCAATATAAAAGAAAAGGAAGTGACATACCTATTGCGATCCACGGCTAGTGGGATTTCCCACGGCCCGTGGATCTTGCTGTCCATGGCCCTAAATTTTTTTACACACCCTGTTGAGAACCTACGACTAGTGGATTTCCCACGGCCAGTGGAGTTCTCTGCCTTGGGTCCCTCTGATTCTTATGTTTTACCTGTTAGAAACCCACTGGCAGTGGGAAATTCCACTGCCAGTGGATCTTGCTGCTTGTCTCCTCCAGAATCCTATAAAATTAAACCCAAACACAAGTCAGAAAAACCCACGGTCAGTGGGAAAAGACACTGCCCATGGAGTTCTCTGTTTAGGCCGAAGAATTTCTTGTTTACTCTAAGTCAGAGGATTCTACTGCCAGTGGAAAAATCCATTGGCAGTGGATCTCACTGTTTCCAACACTTCAATCCTTCAATTATACATAGGGACTTGATTTTATTTATGCAACTTACCTATGCCAACATATATACATCCAAAATAACCAAATTGAAAAGAGAAATATGTAATAAAACAAAAGAAGAACAATCATGCAATGCATTGGGATTATTCATCCTTATTTATTAATAAAAAAGAAACATGCAGCACACCAATTTGAACTTTTTTTTAATGAAACAAACAAACTTTATTTTAATGATAAGAAAATAATTAAATAATGACAAATGGGGTTACCTCCCCACAAGTGCTAATTTTAACGTCTTTAGCCAGACATTTTGCACCGTTTGGATTTAAGAGTCTGATGCCTCAAACAAGTCCAAGACACTTGCTTGTTGTATCGGTTCTCCTGTTAAGTAGTCTTAAGTCTTTGTCCATTTACCTTAAACGAACCAGACTTCTCACTCCATTACCTCAACAACTCAAAAGGGAAAAATCTTCATTACCTTAAATGGCCCCAACCACCAGTACATCAGCTTACCAAGGAAAAGCTTCAACTGAGAGTTGAAGAGTAAGACCATGTCACCTGATTTGAAAAACCTTTCGGAGGATGTGACGATCATGCCATTGCTTAGTCTTTTCTTTGTAAATGCGTGCATTCTCATAAGCATCTAAACGGAGCTCCTCAAGCTTATTTAACTCCAATAACCTGTGCTCACCTGCAACCTTATGATCAAGATTAAGTGTTTTAACTCCCCAAAAGGATTTATACTCAAGCTCTACAGGTAAATGGCAAGGCTTCCCATACACTAGCCTAAAAGTTGTGGTTCCAATGGGAGTTTCATAAGTAGTTCGATACACCCATAAAGAATCGTCTAATTTAATAGACTAATCCTTACAGGATGTATTAACCACTTTTTGAAGAATATTTTTGATCTCCCTATTAGATACCTCAACTTGGCCACTAGTTTGAGGGTGATAAGGTGTAACAACCTTATGCCTCACTCCATACTTCTTGAGGAGAGTTTGAAAAGATTTCCATAAAGTGTGATCCTCCATCACTGATTATGCATCGCGGGACCCTAAACCTTGGAAATATGATCTTTTTAAAAAGCTTTGTAATAGTCTTGGCATCCGAATAAGGTGAAGCAATGGCTTCTACCCATTTAGATAGATAGTTGACTACTACTAAAATGAATTTATTTCCAAAGGATGCTGGGAATGGTCCCATGAAGTCTACACCCCAAACATCAAAAAGTTCAACTTCAAAAATGTTATTAAGCGGCATTTCATGTCTTTTAGAAATATTACCTGACCTTTGACATGAGTCGCATATGAGGACATACTTACGAACGTCCTTAAAAATATGTGGCCAGTAGAAACTCGCTTGCAAAACCTTTGAAGTTGTTTTAGAGGTGCTCATGTGGCCTCAACGGGATAAGGAATGGCAATGGTCTAAGATTTGTCGCACTTCCTCTTCTGGTTCACATCTCCTTATGATACCATCAACACACTGTTTGAAAAGGAGTGGCTCATCACAATAATAGTACCTGACATCTGTAAAAAGCTACTTTTTCTGCTAAAAACCAAGGTCAGGAGGTATAATGCCACATGCAAGAAAATTAACAAAATCCGCATGCCAAGGCACTTGTTGGACACTAAGACTCAGTAGTTTTTATCTAGAAAAGACTCATTGATGGGAACAACATCACCCATCTCATCTTTTTTGGATGACAACCTAGATAAATGGTCTGCCACAATGTTCTCAGTACCCTTTTTATCTTTTATCTCTAAGTCAAATTCTTGCAAGATCAAAATCCACCTAATTAGCCTAGGCTTTGCTTCTTTTTTATGTAAAAAATACTTGATGGCAGAATGGTCAGTATATACAGTAACATGTGAGCGTACCAAATATGACCTAAACTTATCAAAAGCAAAAACGATAGCTAATAATTCCTTTTCAGTTGTAGCATAGTTTACCTGAGCTTCATCAAGTGTACGACTAGCATAATGGATCACATGCAGCTTCTTACCCTTCCACTACCCAAGCACAGCCCCCACTACGTGATCACTAGCATCACACATCAACTTGAATGGGAGTTCCAAATCAGGGGGTTGTACCACAGGAGCAGTAATCAAAACTTGTTAAATCCTGTAAAAAGCCTCAAGACAAGATGAGTCAAAAATAAAAGACACATCCTTACCCAATAGATTAGTCAGGGGCTTAGTGATCTCACTGAAGTCTTTAATAAACCACTGGTAAAACCCGGCATGCCCAAGAAAGCTTCAAATGCCCTTCACATTGGTTGGTGGGGGCAATTTTTCAATAACTTCCACCTTGGACTTATCCATACTTGACATAAATTAGATAAATAATTATTGAAATCCAAACCATGCACAGAAAAGTCATCCATGAAAACTTCTATCACATTCTCAATCAAATCAGAAAAGATGGTCTGTATACACCTTTGAAAAGTCACAACTGCATTACATAGGCCGAATGGCATTCTCCTATATGCATATGTCCCATAAGGGCAAGTGAAGGTAGTTTTCTCTTAATCAGATGGATGGATGGGGATTTGATGAAAACCCGAGTACCCATCCAAATAACAGAAATAAAAGTGCTTAGCAAGCCTCTCAAGCATCTGATCAACGAAAAGAAGAGGCAAATGATCTTTCTTTGTGGCACTATTTAATTTTCTATAGTCAATACACATGAACCATCCAGAAATTATCCTAGTAGAAATTAGTTCTTGTTTATCATTTTTCACAACAGTTATCCCTCCCTTTTTAGGCACCACATGAACTGGGCTTACCCACTTACTACTAGCAATAGGATATATGACACCAGCATCTAGTAATTTCAATATTTCCTTCTTAACCACTTCTTGTATTTTTGGATTTAGTTTCCTAAGTGATTCTACTATAGACCTACTCTCATCCTCTATAGTTATCCTATGCATGCAAAAGGAAAGGCTAATCCCGTTTATATCATCCATTGTATAACCAATTACCTTCCTATACAACCTAAGTTGTTTCAAAAGCTTCATAGTGTCACATGGATTCAAGTAAGCATTTACAATGATAGGATATGTAGAGTTTGGTCCAAGAAATTCATACCTCAGTAAAGCCGGTATAGGCTTCAATTCAACAGTTGAGCTTACCACTTTCTCACACATGAGTTTAGTATCATGTTTAAGTGGGGCATTTTCTTCAAAACAATCTGATGTTCCTGCATGCTAAATTAATAAAATAGAATCAAGTGGATCCCTAGGAAGGGTTTCTTCCTTCACCATTTGCTTAATAAAATCCACACAGCAAACATCATCCAAAAGGTTTCTTTAAAGCATCTTTCAAACTAAAATCTACCTTTTGGTCTCCAATAGTTAGAGACAATTTTCCATTTTTAACATCTATTATCGCACCCGCGGTTGCCAAACATGGTCTGTCTAGAATAATAGGGGTCATAGAATCCTCATCCATTTCCAAAACAACAAAGTCGCAGGAATGAAAAATTTACCTACTTTAATAGGTACATTTTCTAAAATACCTACACGATATTTAATAGACCTATCCACTAATTACAATGATATCCTAGTAGGTTTAAGTTCACCCAATCCCAATTTCTCAACAATAGACAATGACATTAAAGTAACGCTAGCTCCTAAGTCATATAGTGCTCTATCAATGGCCGTGTCACCAATCACACAAGGGATAGAGAAACTACCTGGATCCTGAAGCTTGGGTGGTAGCTTCCTTTGGATTAAAGCACTGCACTCCTCAGTAAGTGTTATGGTCCCATCCTCCTCTAATTTTCTTTTATTGGATAAGATGTTCTTCAGGAACTTCGCATATGTCGGCATTTGCTACAAGGCATCTGTAAAAGGAATATTAACATAAAACTTCTTAAGAACTTCAAGAAACTTACCAAATTGTTTATCAAGCTTGGCCTTAGCCAAGCGTTAAGGATATGGAACTAGAGGCTAATATGGCTTTACCTTCTCTTTCTTTTCACTATGTTTCTCTTCTTCAATTTTGGGATGAGAGTAAGACTCTTCCCCCTTCTTTTCTTTCTTGGCTTCCTCTTTAGTCATACTAACTGGACCATCATACTGTGTACCACTCCTAAGAGTGATAGCCATGGTATGATTGGATGGTCCTATTTTGGGCTTTCCAAGAAAAATTCCTGGCATTCTTTGAGAAGATGAGGCCTGCTGAGCAATCTAATTCTACAACATTTTATTATGAGTGGCAAAAGAGTCCACCTTGGAGGTTAACTTCTTGATAGCATCAGAGAACTCATTATTTTGCTTAATTTCGGTGGTCATAAATGTCACCATCAAGGACTCCAATTTTGATTTCTATGGAGTATAGAGTCCTTGTTGTGACCTGAAGTAATTCTGGTTGCCTTGATTTCCTTGGAATAGCAAAGGTCTATATTGGAATCCTGGTAGGCCTTATTGTCTTTACTTATTCCTAAAATTTCCACCATAGCTCCCAATCGCATCCACTTGTTACATTCCAGCCTCAGGACCTTGGGATCCACCAAGTTGACCACCTGTTGTGCTATGACGTGTAACCCCACACAACTCGCACACCACATTAGAAGCACCTGTTCCCAACTTATCAAATTTAACAGACAGTGCTTCTACCTTAGCAATAAGAAGGGAAATAACATATAAAGAATACTTACCTGGAGTTTCTGATGGTAAACTCTGATGCTAAATCTCCAAGTCATTATTTTGATGTGTAATTCTCAGAAGATTTATGCTTTGGCAAGCACACCAGTCGTTAAAATTGTATTATATTTGATCATCCCACAGGGATTGTGGTAAATACCTCAATCTCAGACTAGTACAAGCTGAACCAGCACAAGGCACAGAAAGTTCATTCGGTTTTTGTTGTTTTAATGTTTTCTAGTTGTTTTTGTATTTCCAAAAATAGTATTAAGATGAAATGTGAAAGGTGATTAATAGAAAATAGGTCAGGATTGCTTCGGTTCACAAATTCATCAAGAAACATGCAATTAAAGTATAATCAAACTTCATAATCCATAGGACAATCTGCTTGTGGTTATTCCCTAATTCCTTAGGTGAAAAACACTAATCCTTAAGCATTGGACCTTAATTCCTTAAGTGCTCAATCCATAGAAAGCTGGAAGTTACCTAAGCTTCAACCATGATTCCTCACTGGCAAAGTTCTTCATCAGTTCTGGATTTATCAATCCAGCAAAACAGATCAACTCCTCAGCTTGTTTGCCTCAGGATCTAGAAGTTGATTTCCTCACTCACAACTTTAAGATTCTATTTCTAACCTTCGTAATCCCAACCTTAGGGATTTAGAACTCCATCAACATTGGTTCCATCGAAGGAATGTGGAAAGACATGGATGAGAGAGTTTAGAGAGCGAAAGGAATTAGAGAGATGTTGAAAATGGAAAAATGAATTGTATTCTATGTACTCTATTTTTCTGGTTCTGTTTCTCTGTAACTTTACAGAGTATGTACAAGTATATATAGGCATCTAATTAACTAACTATCTTAACTAATCACTAAGAAAACTTAATTAATAATTAATTAACTAAACTAATTACATAATTATGAAATAAATAACTAACTATATCACTGAACTTAAATTACTAAGGTACAAAGGCATCAGAGAAAACAGCAGGAACAGACGTGGTGCCGAGTGAATTTTGGAGAGAACAATCAGTGTTCAAATAACTGCCTTCACGCTTGAGCGTGAAGGGCTCTCGCTTGGGCGAATTTGAAATATACACTGCGGAATTGCTTTCTCGCTTTAAGCGTTATGGAGAAGCTTGGGCGAGAGGTGATGTTTTGGAGTCACGCTTGAGCGTGAGCTTGCTCGCTTGAACAAATTTGACTCTCGCTTGAGCGAGTGGATTATTCAATCGGTATTCTGAAGTTGACGCTTGGGTTCTTCATGCAATATTCGGTTCCCTGTTCTATTTTGGAGTCGGTATCTTGGGAGTCTTTTAAGTCAGACTTTTATTAATTCCTTCCGATCAACCTTTTGGGAAGTCTTTTCAGTCAGCCTCTTTGAAGTCTCGCTCAGTTTGGGCTTTTGGACTCTTTTCAGTCGGATTTGTGAAGTCTCACTCGGATTTTCCAAATCTCGCTTGGCTTTTTCCTTTCAGCTTGAGCGCTCTTTTTCCTGCACCAATAAACAACTAATTTGCCCAGTGTTTATTCACTGATTGTCCAATATTTGTACACTGGGTTAATGAAAACTCAATTTCTTAACTAATTAATGTTTTTAATCAGTTTCTTACATAAATTAAGCACTTTTGAAATAATTAAATAAATTATAAATTATTAGCAATTAATTAAATAATAAGGCTAAACTAATCACTAAACAATGAATTAAGTCAAATAAAAGGCAGAATAATTAAGTCTTTTCAAGACTTATCAAACTCCATTCAGATGACCACTGGTATGTGTTTTGTGCCACCTCTTCTATAAGATTATACCCCTCCTCCATGTTCTTGTGCATAAAAGCACCGTCAGTTGCGGCATCCATTGTAACCCTTTGGTTTAGGGTCAACCCATTGTAGAAGATGTGGACTGTCAACCATCTTTCCACTCCATGGTGTGGACATTCTCAAAACAACTTCTTATACCTCTCACATACATCATACAATGTCTCATCATCTTTCTAGGTGAAAGTGATGCTCTACTTTCTCAACTAGTCTATTTTGCTTCATGGGTAATATTTGTTGAGGAAGGCATGAGACAACTGCTCCCACATAGTGATTAACTACTCTGGAAGTGAATACAACCAAGCTCTAGCCTTATCCCTCAAAGAGAATGGGAAAAGATGTAACCGGATTACATCACCTTGAGTGTATCATAATACTCAAGGAAGATTTGGAGGTGCAGATTTGTATCCTCAGATGGTAAACCTCCAAATTGGTTTCGTTGGACCATTAAGAGCGAGGAGGGCTTCAATTCAAAGTTGTTTGCCTCAATGGTTGTCCTTGTGATGCTAGGCCTCCTACCCATTGCATTGGGTGCTGCAAAATCATGAAGGGCTCGGTTATCAGGATTGTCCATTGGCTCTTTGGTATTAGAACTCAAAGCTTGTTGCTTGCTTTGTTTAAGGTACTTCCAAAGCGCTCTGATCTTACGGAGGGTTCTTTCAATTTCTGGATCAAAAATGTGTTCAAAGCTATGACTCCTTCGCATAAATGGACCTGCACAATCAACAAAAACACAACAAAACCCAAGTGTAATCCTACAGAAAAATAGAAACCAAAAACAGAAAAATTATGCAAACAAATAAATAATAAAAGAGTCTAGTTTAATCAAAAACACTATTTAACCAATATTGGGGGAAACATAATCCCCGGCAACGGCGCCAAAAACTTGATAGCCAACCGCAAGCACACGGGGATCACGTAATAAAAAGTTATTGTTCCCACAAGGATTGTGCCCAAGTATCGGGTTTATTAGCGATTCGATTATCTAGACCAATGGTTTAATTTCAATAGAAATTTAAATTGACTTAAAACTAAAGATGCCAAAAGAAAATACAAAGCTATTCATGGTGAAAATCAAAGTACTTAATTGAAAATAGTCGAGATTAGGTTCTTGGGAATTAAAAGGTCCACATGTCGTTACCAAGTTTCAATGCAATTCAATTTCCCCATTTATGAATTCTTATTTCCTAAGGCAAGTTTTCCAAATTTAATTAGTGACTTTCTCTCAAAACCTCACTAACATACCTAATTACCGAAGAACCGCGTTCAATTCATTAATTAGATCCCTTATACTTTATGAAAACCCGGTTATCCCTCCAAGAGCTTTGTCTACTTTCATAACCCAAATCCCTAGGTTTAATTTCATATGATTCAAACCATATGCCAATCTTTCGATTACCCATACCGTTTATAATCATCTATACTTATTTCTAAGTCTTGTAAGAGCATTAAACATACATAAAATTGAATAAGAAACATGATTCACAAATGGAAAAATGAAGAACATCTCAAGTTTCGTTTACAAACATGCTACCCCCTAATCCTAAGAATGGAGTCTAATTTGCCATAAGGAAGATGATTACAATACCATAAATGAGAAATTCAATCTCAAACATGAACGAAATCTTAATTACAAAACAAGGGTTTAGAGAAGAATTAGAGTTCTCACTTTTGGTCCTAATCCAATGCCCCAAAATCTAAAGATCCGATGCCCTTCTTGTTGATTCTTGAAGTCCTCTCAAAAATCTCCGCCAAGAAGCTCTCAATTCTCACCCAAAACTATCTTGTGTCTCTATGTGTCGGTTTCCCTATGTTTTTTCCCTTTTTGTTCTTTTAAAATTTTTCAAAAACTAAAGGTAACTGCTACAACATGTGAAATCCACTGGCAATGGGAAAATCCATTGGCAGTGGATCGCACTGTGTGACACTCAAAACGCCTAAAATTAAAAACTGGGCAAAAACCACTAGCAGTGGGAAAATCCATGGCTAATGGGTTTTTTGGCAGGGAGATCTACGGCCAGTGGGAGATCCACAGCCAGTGAGAAATTCCACTAGCAGTGGTTTTCTCTGTCTCAATTTTAGCACTTACCCTAGTGTGTTCCACTGCCAGTGTTTTTTCCCACTAGCAGTGATTTTCTCTAAACCTTGGCAAATATGCATTTTGAGGGTGTTTTTGGGTTCTATAGTACTTTCTTTAGTACATTCTTCTTCCATTGTTAGGATGGCTTCAATCTTGGGTCTTCTACAAACTCAAACTCTTCCCATTTTCATCAACTCATTCAAAATCTTCCAAATCCTTTTGCTAATAGATTTATCTCGTGAAGGTTTCTGCAAAAGACAACTACTCAATTAGCATGTGTGGAAATAGAAGAAATACCATGGCAATTAGGGAAAAATAAGATAAAAAATAAATTAAAATTAAAACTAAATGGACCCTAAAACTAATGCAAACTAAAATCCTATCAATACCCTCAGCAGTACTAATGTACCAAAGAAAAATCCCCTCTTCGATTAGGAAAGAGCATTTTTCCAGGTTGACGTAGAGTTTTTGCTCTTGAAGAACCTCTAAAACCTTCTGTATGTGCCCTAGATGTTCTTCTTTGCTTTTGTTGTAGATTAGGATATCATCGAAGTATATTACTACAAATTTATCAATGAATAAGCGAAGTACCTGGTTCATGAGGCGCATAAAGGTGCTTGGGGCATTAGAAAGCCCAAAAGGCATGGTCGTCCACTCGTAAAGTCCATCTAGAGTCTTAAAGGCAGTCTTCCATTTATCTCCTAGATGGATCCTGATCTGATTGTATCCATTGCGTAGATCAATCTTGGAAAAGATAGTATCACCATGCAACTGATCCAACATGTTGTCAAGTTAAGGTATCATAAATCGATACTTGATAGTGATTTTGTTGACTACTCGACTATCCATGCATATTCTCCATGTTCCATCCCTTTTGGGAACTAATATCACTGGAACAGCATAAAAATTGACACTTTCCTAAATTAACCCCTTATTTAATAAGTTTCAACTTATTTTTGCACTTGCTCATGTTCTTACGAGTTCATGTGGTAGACTGGTTAATTTGGAATAACTACTGGAACAAAGTCTATGGCATGTTGAATGTCGCGCATAGGTGGTAGTCTGAAGGAATTTTCTTTGGAGCAACATCCGGGAATTCTGAAAGAAGCTAAACAATTTTTGGTGGTAGATTTGTTCCACAATTTTGTTCAACTAATAGTAAAAATCTCATATGACTTGCCTCACCTTTAGTTATTTTGATGTGATTTTTGGTAACTAAAGATACCATTGGAGTTGTTTTCTTTTCACCACAACCTGATTCACTAGGTAACAGTAGAGTTAGTTTAACTTTGACTCCATCTTTAGTAAAGGAATAGGTATTAGCATAACCATCATATTGTGCTCGCCTGTCATACTGCCATGGTCTTCCCAAGAGGAGGTGGCATGCATCCATCGGAATGACATCACACCAGACATCATCTTTGTATTTTTGCCCAATCGAGAATGATATAAGGCATTGTTTGGAGACCTTGACTTCATTTCCCTTGTTAAGCCATTGTAACTTATAGGGATGTGGATGAGTCTGTATCGGTAATTTGAGCTTGTCCACCATATAATTAGAGATGATGTTTTCACAGCTCCTACTATCTATGATGACATCACATACTTTACCTTGAGTAGTGCATTGGGTGTGGAAGATATTGTGCCTCAGCTATGGTTCTTCTTTTACCGGTGTCGTGTGTAGACTTTGCCTGACAACTAGCAATTCTACATGATCTACTGGCGTGCCTTCATCATCATACAGCTGCTATAATTTCACCTTCAGGTTCTTCATTAGAAAGCTCATATGCTTCTCCTTCAAGGATGTTGATGACTCTCCGGCTTGGGCAATTTAAGGCTATATGTCTGAAACCTTTGCATTTGAAACATTGGAGAGATGTTTTGGATTTTGATAGGGGTACTGGGCGGTTGTCTTTAGAGGGTTTCGCCGGTTGGGATTTATTTGAAGTGTATGGATGAGTGGTTTGTGTTTGGGTCTTGTCTGTGGTGTATGGTGGTGTGGTTTGTATCTTTTATGTGTAGAAAGGATTTTGGGAGGAAGAGGGTTGTGGTTTCTTGGAGAGTTATTTCTTTATTCTAATAGAAAGACGAATTACATCTTCTAAAGTCCAGTATTGTTATAGCTGGACTAGATTGGCAATGTCTACATTTAATCCTCTAAGATACTGGGCCACGGTTTGCTCGTCTTTCTCTTAGATATCACATTTCATCATGAGTTTTTTGAATTCCCTGGTGTATTCTTCCACAGAAAGGGATTTCTGTCGCAAGTTATGTAATTGAATAAGTTATCTTGGTAATAGTGGTCAGGTAAAAACTTATTAACTCGCGACGCATCTTATCCTAAGATTTGATCTTGCTTTTTCCTTCCCATTCATGTTTTTTCTTAAGATTCTCCCACCATATGGAAGCGTGTTTTTTGAGCTTTATCACAACAATTTTGACTTTTTAAGCATCAGGAACTTCCTTCAACTCAAATATTCGTTCAATGGTTTGCAACCAGTCAAACTCATTGGGTTGAAGTTTACCTTCTAAATAAGGAATATCCACTCTTATGTTGTCACTCCAGAATTGTGGTCGTCGTGGTTGATGGGTGGTGCTGGAAGAGGAATCGCTAGCATCAGATTCTCCATCCAATCATCTCCCTTGCTCCTCTAATTGTGCTTGTTGTATGGCAACAATGGTTTAGAGTTGTTGGATTAGTCTTCTAAGCTCTTCCGTATCATTCTCAAGAACATTTCTTCTTGGTGGCATTTTGTATTTTTGAATTTTTTCCTTTTTTTTAGAATAAGGATAATAAGAGATTTTAAGAAGGTAAGGTGAAAAGATAATTTTAAGTGGTTAAGGGTACAAAGGTAATTCTGAAACTGAATAAGGGAAAATAAGAAATTTGGAAGGCTTAGGAGTCACAATGTAATTTTAGATGGATAGGGGTAAAATGGTAATTTTAGATGGATAAGGGTAAATTGGTAATTTCAAAATGTTTAGGGGTAAAAAAAGAATTTAATGAAACTACAGGGGCCAATTTGTAATTTGGGAATGGTATGGGCTATAATGAAATATACAGTAATATAAGAGGATAATATGTAATTAAAAAAAGTATCTAGTCAAACCTGAGTCAATGGGACACGAGGCAGGATGTGGTGTAGGATACTTTTAACAGCAACCTGAAAAAACTACTATAGAAAGTCCAAACTTTTAGACTTTTAACATCTGTGGTTGAACCGGTGTTAAAAGTATCGTCTTCAACCTTAGATTTTCTAGTGACTTTTCCGGCGAGGCTAGTCTAACCTCAAATGAGTTCTATTTTACACGAAACTTATTACCCCAATGTTTTGGGACCTTCCAGACACTTCTGCAGTGGTGGTTTTGTTAAAAATAGACTGGAAATGGGTGTTTTATGATGACCTAAATTTTTTCGATGAGGGAACAACTACCCACTCACTGTTTTCGCTCTCTCTAACTCAACCTAAAGCGCAACAAGTTCTGGGAACCTTGCTCTGATTACCAAAATGGCACAGAATGCAAAAAGAAGGAAAGAAACACTCAAACGAGCTCTATGTATTTGATAATGAGTTGAATGAGTTTGAGAGATTACAAGGCACCTATTTATAGTGCTCTAGGATTACACAAATATTTAAAATAATAACAATGATAAAATTGAATTATTGCAAATGAGTTGTAAAGGCAAAGTGGAGTAAAATGGGTAAAGTGGGGTGATTGAATGGGCAAAGTGAGGTGTGGTGAATGGGTGATGGGTGTGAGTTGGTTTTCTATTCCATATCAGTTGCTCATTCTCCCTCACCTATTAAGAATTTTATGCCTGAAGGCACAAAAGATTCTTAAAAATCATTAGACTTCGATGATGGAATTTCTTAAGGTTATGGCATAGCAAAGGCAAGCTTCTCAAGTTTCTCAATTGAAACCTCAACAGTAATAGCAACAGCAACCTCAGCAGTAGTATCCTCCCTCACCTCATGTTAGTAGTTTATGAATATTTTTACTACATTACATTATTCTATGTCTGTTCATGGATGGACCGGTACTTTGTGGCAAGCCAAGTACTAGGAGTTAAGGTCTGCCTACCTGAATGATATGAGAGCAAACAAGGAATAACTGATGAAATATGGTGGCTAGCCTAGTTTTGTCTAGTATAAAAAGTTCATTGTAGGACACCTCAAGAGTTTTCTAGAGTATGACATTCTGAAGTGGAACCACATAGACTGGATTAACAAATTCTATAAAGTGGTAGGTGAATTTCAAAGTGACCAAGCTAGCTTCATATCCAAGGTTGCAAGGAAAAGAAAAAGGTTTGAATCTAAGTCTGAGACAAGTCTGAAGAAAGTAAAGTCTGATTTTGTGAGCAGCTCATCCCAACCAGAGTTTACCTCATCACCCCAACCTAATTAGACCTCCCTGCCAGACCAAACTTATCAGATCCCACTTGAACTTAGACTTGCACTTGTCCTTGTTCCACAACCACCTCTACCTCCCAAACCACCTAAACGTTATCCCCTTCATCTTATCACCCTTGAAGTACCTCTTTTCAGAAACTACAAACATACCCTTAATGAAAATAACTTAGGCTATTACAACCCTTCCAACCTAGCCATTGTTAACGTCCCTGGTTTTAACAGAAAGAAAGTTCATCTCCTTCCTTCTGCTCCTTGCTATGTACCTTTCATGACCTTTGAAAAACTTATGAACTACCCCCATATTCTCTTAGAAACAGATGTTTCTATGTACTTTGCTCTAAAGGGTGAAGAGACTTGTGTTCAAAGGCATATAAGACAAAGGTTACAGCATCATAAGTTTCACAGAGTAATAACCCCTCAAAAGAAAATTATGATTTCTCTAGATCATCTGCAACCAAGCGCTGTAAGGATTCAGCTAGGCAGAATGAAGCAACCCATGCTCCCTAAGTATTAGCCTCATTACAAAGGTCCTCTCAGACCTCATGAGCTTCCTAAGGACTCTCTGAAGAGTATTCTAACTGCTCCCAAACCAACAGAAGAACATGTCAGTGCCCTTTGGTGTCATTATTTATGGATGATCAGATAAGAAGGCTCTTATTCTGAACCATCAATTCCTAACCAACCTCTCTTTCTTTATTATCATTCTATTATTTACTTTCACTCTTCTAACATCTTTGTCTTTCAGACTCATTTCTTTACCCTTGTTTTTATAGCTGCCTCCCTTCTTATTATTTCTACCCCAGCCTGTGGTTTAACCCTTTGATCCTTTACGATGCCCTCTTCTTTGTTGATAACAAAGGGAGGAGAACATAGAAGACTTTTATGGGGGTATAATTTTAGGAAGTTTAAGTCTGTAATTTGTTATGATTATGATTAGTCTATTATGTTCTATTACAATGAATTATACTGATCCTTTACCATATTATCAATAAAGCTTTTGAATGCTCTGATATATCATATTTGTTCTAAGTATGTATGCTCTAGTCTTATCTTAAGTTGCTCCAAGTTTCAATCTTAATTGCTCTAATCTAATATTGTCTTTCTAATGATCTTATATGAAAATAAACTTTATTTTGACAAATGAACAAATTCCAGTAATCAATATTTCTTCAAATGCTTTGATCTTCCTAAATGTCACAAATTTATTTAAGCTCTGATATTATTCACATATTTGTTCTATCACATAACTTCTTGTATGTATATTCTGATATGAAATGTGATTAAGTGTTTTGATAATATTCAATTCTGAATCATCCTCCTTTATACTCAAATCATCCTAGACTTCATTTATGAAAAAAACTTGATATTTGCTATCAATAAATAGGGGAAGATTATTAAAGACAGGTCTGGTTGGAAAAAGAAATTAATAATGTCCCTAGACCAGACTCCAAACTTTGTTATTATAACCAGACCCCAGGATTTGTTAATAACACATATCAATGTACTTAAATTAAATGGAGTCTACTCATGTGTGATCTAATTTGTCTATTTAATTGTTTTGGGAATTATATACTAAGTGCAAAGGTTACAAGTAAAAGGGGGAGTCCATAAAATCAAAAGTCTGATCCATCAAAAGTTAAAGTTTAGACTTTGTCTAATTCAAGATTTCTCAGTCATATGAATCAACAGAATCAGACCTCAGACTTTTTAAGCATCAAAAGCTTACAATGTGAATGTTACTTCAAAGTACAAATCACAACGTTCTAAAAACCTTTTGATGATGCATTGAAAGTCAAGCTGTTATCAAGAAGAATATGCTTATCATCAAAAAGGATAAGAGACAAATCAATGGAGTAGGCAAAGCAGTTTTTCGAAAACATCAATGTAATAACTCTGCACACTCTAAAAAAGCTAACCTAAGTCAGCTTATGTGTCAGATTAAATAAAAGAATTAAAACATTAGTCTCTACATGTTTACTTGAAAAAAGAAAGCCAACAAATAGCTTTCCTCACTAAGGATCTCAAGGAGCACCTTATTTATGCAAGTATCAAAGTTCCTTGCTACCAGACTTTTTGGCATTTCTTCAGAACATCAAAAGTCTGGTACCCGCGCATAAGGCAAAACTCCTTCAAGGGATTTCTAATGTACATATCTCCTTTCTAGATCATCAACGGTCATCTCAAGTAACCTATGTATATATGCTTGAAGAGATTTACCTTTCGAAAAGAGAAGCCTATCAATAATACTTATTCTGTGATCAAAAAAATTCTCTTAATCTTTTCTTGCTTCACTAAGACAAAGGCCTTCTTTGTTGTTCTTCTCCTAGCAGACCTTAGTCCTTTTGTCTTTCTTAACTTAGTATATTTGCTCATATTTGTACAATCCTTCATACACTAAGTTTTGTAGAACACTCTTGTACTTAATTCTTACAAATCAGACATTGTGTAAAAGTCTGGTGAGTTACCTGTTAGGAAATCCCTAAACATGAATAGCGGAAAAAAAAGGGATTCCATAGGATTTGCAAAGTTCCGTGTTCCAAAGCACAAAACAAACACAAAAAATTTGTTTTGGATTACCTCTTGAAGAACACCGAAGCAGTCGTAGCCTCATCCTTTAGGAGTCCACACGAGCACTCCCACCAGAATCGCAACACTTGCCAACTGCTAGTTTGACGGTGTGTAGCTCTTGTAACTTTTGTGAATTTGTGTCTCACTTGAGTAAAAGGCCTATGAGCATCTTATGCTCTATTTATAGGCTTAGGTTTGACCTAATTTATTCTCTCTAAAAAGTGGGCTCCTTACTCATTCCAAATGAGTTAGGCCCAATAGCTTTATTTTAGTCCAACTAAAATAAGACAACATTTTCTAATGGGCTTACTCTATGTGTGTGACCCTACAGGTAAAATACCCGGTCATATTAATAATAAATTATTTTATTATTAATATAAAATAAGAGCGGCATCTAGAAATGCATCATTATGTCCGAATATTATCAACATAACCTATAAGTGATAATTATTTAATATGTTTGTTCCTTTTGTCACGATATCCTAATTGGGCCCAAGGAATAGTCGCATCATCCTTGTACGGCCCAATTTATTTTACTTGATACCGGAGTAGACTGGATCTGAATAAATATCTAATATTTATTCTTTCTAGCATGGCCATGCGTTTTCTTAGTCTTACTCCATCAAGTGGCCTATAGATATCACTCTTGTCACATAGGAGAGACAAATCCCATCTACATGACTCACATCCCTCTGCATAATTTGTTCATTGCCTAATCACAACCTTTATAGTCCTCTTGCTACAGAAGACGTTTAATTGTATTAAAACAATAAACTCCTCATGTAGGAATCATAGTGACTTCAGGTCGAAGGACTACATATACCATTATCATATTGAGAATCGTTTATGGCAATCATGTAACGATCCATGCAACATTCTCATGGTGGGTCTGTCCAGTACATCATTACTCTTAATGTGTACCCGTGTGAAGACTTGATATCATCTATATCTATGATCTGTGAGATCAGGTCATCAGTACACTCACACACTAGTCTCAGTGTATTTAGATGTCCCGATGTAAATACTTGACTAGGGACATTTTAGGAATAACTTTTATATGACCTATTACTCCAAGGATAAATACATTTTAAAATAATTTTAAACTGAAATATTTATTTTATTGATAAGCAGAAAAATGATACAAATGAAAAAGCATAAAAGCTCATAGTGCATACACCAACATTACCAGCCTTTAGTTTCACTAGGAAATAGTTATGGCCTAAAAAGGCTTTTGAAATAATACTTGGGTTGTTAAGCCAGGAATGACTTGTTGAAAGAATACTTGGGTTTAAGCCATGAGTGGTTGGAGTTAAGAATACTTGTGGCACAAGTCTAGTGCTGCTATTGTAAAGGAGATTTTAAAATAGTGGAAATCCTTCAAGTTAGAAGGGATTGGACATAGCTTTTATGTTGGAAATGAACCAGTATAAATTCTTGGTGTTCTCTTTTCTACTTTTATTGCTCCTTTCAAGTCTATTTTATAAGTCTGATTACCTGCTTATTAAAGGTTAAATTTTCCATAAAAGAGTCTAAGACTTATTCAACCCCCTTCTAAGTTTGACTCTGAACCATCACAAGGTATTTATGGCATAAGGGTTATTCGACCATCATCATAGTCCAGGAAATTGTCATTTAAAATTTTGTTTTTAAGGCTTAAAATTCTTATTAAGAGAAAATAAAATCACCTACACCATCCACGACCTTAATAGGGTGGAAGTGAATATACCTCTTCTTGATGACATCAAGCGAATTCCTAAGTATGCCAAATTTCTGAAGGAGCTATGTACTCACAAGAGGAGACTAAAGGGCAATAAGAGGATAAGCATAGGAAGGAATGTATCTACACTACTTGGCATGGAAGTTCCTCATATTCCTAAAAATTGCAAGCCAAAGTGACCAAGGCTATAGAGGCCTGCACTCCTGTGGCCTATGAATCCTTTAGCTTAGTTGTCCGTCAAGTCTACTATCGCAACCCCGGAGTGAAGTTTAACTTTTATGGTATGAGCCCTTTTTATGAATTTCACAACTGGAAACTAGTTGCGGTAGTTAATGGCCGGCATGAGGAACCTCCTTCTTCTCTATACGAGTTGCCACCTCTCCCTGAAGGCCAGAGCATGGGACCTCTTTCAGCTACTCTGTGCCAAGAAGATCCCAATGAAAAAGAATCGACTCAGGAAGGGGAGCCCGAAGGTGAAAGGGCCCAAGGCGACAAGGCAAAAGGTCAGCCATCTCAGGAGAACTTTGGAGAACGCTCTGCCAAAGAAGGCGAAGCTGGCAGAACTGCTGGAGAAGAAAGTGGAGGAAAAGAGGCTACTACAACTAGAGACCAGACGCCTACCTCTTAGTCTTTATATTTTCTTTTTTCTACTACTGTGTTTCAGGATCAGCTCTGACTTTAACTCATATTCGAACAATCATGTATAAACTTAATTTGTTGCATTAATGAATTCTTTTTTCAAAATACTATTTCTGTTTTTGACATTTCTTCCATAAATTTGCTAACTTTTACCTTCGTAAAATTTGTTAAGCCGTTCTTTAAGTTCAGCTTAAGATCCACTAACGACGATCATAATGTAGGACGGAACGGTTAGATCGGATTCCAGCAACCATACCGTATAACAGAGACTTGAACTCGACGAATATTGTCCCCAAGCATGTGTTGACTACGAAGGGCATGAGTATTTACTGTAGAATAATACCTTTAACTCTAAAGAATTTGAACGTTGGTCTGCTCTGATAATAGACGTACTCATTGATTTACTTGATGAGAGATGAACAGTTCTATACAGGGGGTGTAGAAGTATGTTTGTTGAACAATTCAAAATGTATATAAAATGTCAATCTGATACAAAGCAATGTGCATAAATGTACAGATAAGGAGTGTCTTTGTATGTTGAGGTGCAGTGCAGTATGCGCGGGCGGTGTGAAGTCCGCCTGACGGGATCTTCTTTGTCTTGACCCGATTGGGGGTTGTAACATCCTGCTTTTAATAATAGCTCTATTTTGTAATTTATGAAGCATGGAAGGCTTATAAGTGTTTATTAATGAATAAAAACACTTTATGAATGGTTTATAATACTCCAAAAATTTCATTTTTGGTATAATTATAGAAATTACATAGATCTATTTTGATAAGATCCAAATTCCGAGTGAAAGAATGAAGGTAGAGGAGTAAATTGAGTGAGATTGGAAGAAACATTCTGATCCGTTCTGACCTTCAAGGCTAGGACGACCTCAAGGTTTCAAAAGGGGAAGAACGGATAACAATAAATGCCACATCACACCGGACAACCGGTGTGGATAGGATTGTCTTTTATGTTGCACACCGGATCAACACTTTACCAAATGAGCTGTAGGACGGATGACTTTGAACCGATATTCAAGACCGGAATTGAGTCCGTCCAAGAAAAGAAGATAACAATAAAAGGGTACGGTTTTCCTAAGTGGAAAGCTTACTAATTGTCCACAAGACTGAGTGACGTCTTGCTGGTTGCTGGACAGTATAGTTTTCCGAACTGTTGGCTATTAGACGTTGTTACTTGCTTACTGATTAGTTGGATGATGTTCGAACTGTTCTTTATTGGCGGAGTAAAACTTAGGCGGAGTCACGTACCTTGACGGAGTAAAGCTTAGGCGGAGTCACGTACCCTGGCGGAGTAATGAGCTTAAACGGGGTCACACGTTTTAACAGAGTAATAAGCATAGACGGAGTCTTATGCCTTGGCGGGGTAATAAGATTAGGCAGAGTCACACGTTTTGACGGAGTAATAAGCCTGGACGGGGTCAAATGCTTTGACGGAGTAGTAAATTTAGGCGGGATCATACGTTTTGGCGGAGTCATAAGCATTGACGAATTCAAATGCCTTGGCGGAGTAGTAAACTTAGGCGGGGTCACACGTCTGGCGGAGTCATAAGCATTGACGGGGTCAAATGCCTTGGCGGAGTAACGTGAACATGTTTTACAACATGGACCTGTTAAGATACACTCAACACCGCCCTTCACATTCAATACCGCCCTCACTCCATACCGCCCTCACACTCAAGACCGCCCTCACACTCAGGACCGCCCTCACACCCTCCACACTGCTCTCACACAGCTGACTTCAGTTCTGGTGAGACCGGATGACTTTAGTTCGGATTATCATTAATGAACACCGGACAGCTTCAAGGATGGTTAACTCAGCTTTCCTTAGAACGGATGTACACACCGGATGATTTTGAGCCGATGTACAAGACCGGATGCTCAACCGGACCTGGAAATGGAATTCTGGTCGGTTTTGAAGTGCAGAAGTAACTTTTTGACCCTTTTCTTGTCTTTTAGGCATTAATTATAATATCTTTTAATCCCACTAATCGCACTAGTACGTAGGACGGCTAGAGATGAACACTAAGATAGCCACCTTCTATTATTAATCCTCCATTATCTCCACTAACAGCACTAACAAACCCACTCACAAAGGGCTTGTTCCCCACTGCCTTGCTTTTTAAAACAGAACCATATCTCTTCAAAAACTCTGAAGAGAAAACAGCATTACAGTATACCATTTTTCTTCTTCCTCAAGACCATCAAATAGAAACAGGACAGCCAGGAGACCTCTTTTCCAATCAGCTAAAAGTCTTCAAACCAAGTAAGAGGGGACAGGGTTGTGAATATTTGTGAAATGGGTAGAGTTGTATGCTGTTCTAGGATTATATTCTTAATTTCGCATCTTGTACTTCAATTTTAGAATTGGAAACGTATGAATTTGTCTTTGACTTCTTCATGAAAGTTGTAAATCTTTTTGTTATGTGAAGTTTGAGACCTGAACCGATTGATTTGAGTATGTGTAGCAAAAGTTATAGCCAAAATACTACTATATGTCCGAGTGAAAGATTTGTTTCATGTTTAGTGCATATTTTGATATGCTGGGAATTATACATGCATAATCAGCCTTGGATGTCTTCATGAAAGTTGTAGATAATTAAGTTATGGATCTTTAGAAAGTGGTTTCACATTAAAATAATTTTTGTAGCTCAAGTTATGCTCATAATACTGAAGTATGTACAAGCTGTAAATCTGTGAACTTGAAATCCGTATCTTATTGTTAAAACTGGGCATTTTGTGGTAAGAATTAGTGATCAGTGTCTTCATGAAAGTTGTAAATCTTTTTGTTATGTGAATTTTGAGACCTGAACCGATTGATTTGAGTATGTGTAGCAAAAGTTATAGCCAAAATACTACTGTATGTCCGAGTGAAAGATTTGTTTCATGTTTAGTGCATATTTTGATATGCTGGGAATTATACATGCATAATAAGCCTTGGATGTCTTCATGAAAGTTGTAGATAATTAGGTTTTGGATTTTTAGAAAGTGGTTTCACATCAAAATAATTTTTGTAGCTCAAGTTATGCTCAAATTACTGAAGTATGTGCAAGTTGAAATTCTGAAATTCTGGAATTTTGGAAATCCGAATCTTGTTTTCAATACTGGGAATTTTGTAGTATGAATTAGTTGTTTGTGTCTTCATGAAACTTCTAGATAATTATGTTAAGAGTACTTTAGAACTAGTTTCATGCAAAAAACATTTTTGTAACTCCAGAAACACTGAAATTACTAACATATGTACGTTTTGAAAAACTCACCTTGAGGCAGTGTGGTATTTCATGAATAAGTAATATTTCTGATCTGAATTTGAAACTGTGTTCTTCATGAAAGTTGTAGATAATTGTATTATTGAGCTATAGAAAGTGGAATCATCTAAAAAGGAGTTGATTTGCCCATGTTATGACTGTTTTGCTAATGTATGTTGCTGATGGGGATGCTGAAAGTCACTTAAAAAGGCTATTTTGAAAGAAAATGATATTTTCTCTATGGATAAAGATTTTTTTTATTAAATTCTTGAGTGATTATGAATTATTATAAATGATGTTGAGTATCACACAGTTTGTATATTGTGATGGTGAATAATTATGAATGACATGATTAATATATATGTACATGAATGCCTTGTGGATATTGATATATGTGGTTGAAACAGTAAATCCATGATTTTGTGAATTATTATGTGTATTGTGGCTTTGAGGACTTGTAGTATCCAAGAGGTTTTGGAAACGTGGATATCATGGTATGTTAAAAGAATTAAAGGCATTCATGCATCATAAGTATTTGGACGCACCATGGAATTTAGGGGTTCCATGATTGCCTACCCTGGTGGGGGGTTACTCTATGATGAGTTAAGCCCTATTATGTTGTGTGCCATGGAGTGTAGGGATTCATGGTTTATGCAGAAGTCCTACTTATGATATTGTGTACTTCGGTACTTAAGCGCCATGGAGTATAGGGATTCATGGTATATGCTAAAGCCCTATTTGTGTCTCTATGAGATTTTTACTGCAGTATTCCCACCAAGACCAAATGGATCCAGCATGACATCATTTGACTAATTAAAGATCTATTAATGGACTTGTTTGGCATATTCATCATATCATTATGAATTGTTGATTGTGTTTGTGCAATTTTATCTATTTTATATTTATTCTATATTCTGTCTCACTCTTACATCAATTTTTACAGTGAATGACACGCAGAACGCAGAATGATGCCATGATGGATGTTTATTTGTTTTATTACCTGAACTTTGAATTTATGGGTTGTAATAAATATAATATGACATGTACTATTATCTTCACAATCGTTCCGCTACTCAAATATTTTCTTGAATTTAATTATTCACGACTAGTATGTATGATAATTTTTCCGCTATTATTAATTGTTATATAAACTCTGAATTAAATTTATAATTTTTAAAATGATCTTTCGAAAAAGCGAAAAATTTACTCGAAATTTTTAATTAACGTTTCGGGGGGTTACATGTTGGTATCAGAGCATTTTTCAAAAATTCAGGACCAATTGCTATGACATGTACTGTTTCTCGACATAATATGGAAAATGTTTGATTTATTGCTTAATAACATGCTAAATGTATACTATATGATTTGTGCCTGACTGATTAATTGTGAAAAGATTTGTTTGATTTCCTCTTGATAATATGATAAATGTGCTATATGATTGATTGCTTAATTGATAGACCGTAGAATAAGGATAGTTATGTAGTATTTATATATATATATATTATTCCTTAGAATTGGTATAAACCAAACTACGAATATAGGATGGCGAGAAACAACAACAACAACCACGATATGGCAGCAGCTTTCAACCGTTTAGCTGAAGCCATAGAATGACAAAATCAACCAAGGAGCACTGGAGGACTCCATGGGTTAGACCACTTCCTGAAGAGAAAGCCTTCACAATTCAAGGGAGGTTATAATCCAGAAGAAGCATATCTTTGGGCCAAGGAAATGGAGCACATTTTTCGAGCATTGCCCTGCACAGAATACGAAAAGGTGGAGTATGCCACCTATATGTTAGTGGAAGAGGCAGAGAACTGGTGGATTCATGCTAGAATCCGTATGATCGAGACTGACAGACCCTTGATCTGGGCCAACTTCAAAGACTGTTTCCTGGAAAAATATTTTCCAGCAAGTGTGAAAAGTCGCAAGGAGCTGGAATTTATGGAGTTGAAACAAGGCTCGATGTCCGTTAGAGAATATGCTGCAAAGTTTGAAGAACTATCTCTCTTTTACCCTCCTTTTCAACAGGCTGGTGCCGAAGAATCGAAATGTGTTAAATTTGAGAACGGACTGAATCTGGAAATCAAAGAAGCGATAGGGTACCAAGAAATTTAGAGTTTTCCCATTTTGATCAACAAATGCAGAATTTTTGAAGAGAATCATCAAGCCAGACTGGCACATGAAAAAGCCAATAGACAACTGAAACCCCAGTCAGTTGATTTCAAAAGAAGAGGATCGTTCTATCCAAATCGCTCCAGAGGCGGATCATCATCATCGTCATCTTTTGATAGACGCAATAACATGAGGTGTCTTAAGTGTGGAGGTAATCATCATGTACGTGATTGTAACAGACGTCTTGAAGAGGTCACTTGCTTCCGATGTAACCAAAAAGGACACATCAGTCCAAATTATCCGCAGAATAATCAAAACAACAACAGGAACACTATGAGTGAACCAAGAGGCTCTAGTTATCAGAGAGGCCGAGGAGAAGACACACGTACTGCCCAACCTCCAAGACAGAACGGGGAGTCCACAGATCAGAGGTTGCGACAAACAGCTAGGAGAGTCTTTGCCATCAGCGGTTCAGAGGCAGACCAAGCTGATGACCTCGTACAAAGTAAGTGTGACATTAATGGTATAATCCTATCTGTGTTATTTGATTCTGGTGCTACGCATTCTTTCATTTCTGATGAGTGTGTTAGACGCCTTCGATTACCTGTGAAGCCTATGACTTATGATCTGATTATTTCTACTCCCACCGGTACACAACTTAGAACTACTAAGGTGTGTAACGAATGTTCTATACTCATAGAAGGTAGACACTTTCTTAACGATCTTGTTTGTTTACCTTTGAAGGATCTGAACGTGATTCTGGGGATGGACTGGTTATCGACAAATCGAGTCTTGGTGGACTGTCACAACAAGACCGTGATATTTCCATCAGAAAATCTAAATTCTGACAACCTCAAAACCTATGTATTGCAAGGTGAAAGTCAATTATTCGCTTTATTCACTCTTTACAAAGAAGATGGTGAACCTAAAGCAATCGAGATGCCGGTTGTTTCTGAATTTCCTGAAGTATTTCCTGAAGATGTCTCAAGTTTACCTCCAGAACGTGAGGTAGAATTCTCCATTGAATTAATTCCAGGAGCAGAACCAGTGTCTAAAGCTCCATACCGTATGGCACTAATTGAACTGGCTGAACTGAAGAAACAAATTGAAGAGTTGCTGGGGAAGCATTTCATCAGACCGAGTGTGTCACCATGGGGAGCGCCAGTATTGCTTGTCAAGAAGAAAGATGGAAGCATGAGGTTATGCGTAGATTATCGTCAACTAAATAAATTGATAGTGAAGAATAGATATCCTTTGCCCAGAATTGATGATCTGATAGATCAATTGAGAGGTGCTGCAGTGTTTTCTAAGATTGATCTACGATCGGGGTATCATCAGATTCGTGTCAAGTCTGAGGATATTCCAAAGACAGCCTTTAGAACACGATATGGTCATTACGAGTACCTTGTGATGCCCTTCGGAGTGACCAATGCCCCAGCCGTATTCATGGATTACATGAATCGAGTATTCCATCCCTACTTAGATCAATTTGTCATCATTTTCATTGATGATATTCTGATCTATTCAAAAACTACAGAGGAACATGAAAAACATCTCCGAGTGGTATTGCAGATTTTGAAGGAGAAGCAGTTGTATGCAAAGTTATCAAAATGTGAATTCTGGTTGAAAGAGGTAAAATTCCTAGGCCATGTAATCTCAAACGAAGGAGTATCTGTGGATCCTTCTAAAATAGAAGCTGTGGTAAACTGGGAGAGACCTACTTCAGTCACTGAGATACGAAGTTTCATGGGATTAGCTGGTTATTATCGGAGATTCATTGAAGGGTTTTCTCAAATTGCCCTACCAATGACTTGGCTAACCCGGAAGAATCAACCTTTTTCTTGGACGCCAGAATGTGAGAAAAGTTTCCAAGAACTGAAGTTGAAGCTTACATCTGCTCCAGTCTTAACCTTACCTAATCCACAAGAAGATTTCGTGGTTTATTGTGATGCTTCCAAAATGGGCTTAGGATGTGTTTTGATGCAGCAAAGAAAGGTGGTAGCTTATGCATCTAGACAGTTGAGACCACATGAGATGAACTATCCAACGCATGATTTAGAATTGGCAGCAGTGGTATTTGCCCTAAAGATCTGGAGACACCATTTGTATGGAGTCAGGTTTGAAGTGTTCAGTGATCACAAGAGCTTGAAGTATTTGTTCGATCAAAAGGAATTGAACATGAGGCAGCGAAGGTGGATGGAATTCCTTAAAGATTATGATTTTGATTTGAAGTACCATCCAGGAAAAGCAAATGTGGTGGCAGATGCACTAAGCCGAAAGTCCATTCATATGGCATTTTTGATGATAAAAGAAATGGAGATGATAGAACAGTTTAGAGATATGAACTTGGGTGTAGAGATGAAATCTTCAAGGAGTATGACTTTGGGGACTTTGAAAATAACCAATGATTTCCTGAAACTGTTAGGTGAAAGACAGAAAGAAGATTTGCCATTACAAGAGTTGAGAGAATTACAGGCGAATGGAAAAGATATGGGACTACAAGAAGGATCAGATGGAATTTGGAGAATCAGGAATAGAATTTGTGTACCAGAGGATGTTGATCTAAGAAGGACGATTCTAGAAGAAGCGCATAAAAGTATGTTGAGCATTCATCCTGGATCAACTAAGATGTATCAAGATCTGAGGAAAAGCTTTTGGTGGCCAAGGATGAAGAAAGAGATAGTTGAATATGTGGCTTCATGCCTGGTGTGTCAAAAAGCCAAGGTAGAACACCAGAAGCCATCTGGTGAACTACAACCATTAGAGATTCCTGTCTGGAAATGGGATGATATCTCAATGGACTTTGTGTCAGGGTTACCAAGAACACGTTCAGGGAATGATGCAATCTGGGTCATTGTAGACAGATTGACAAAATCTGCTCACTTCCTCCCAATGAATATGAAGAACTCTTTACAAAAATTGGCACAGTTATATGTGAAGGAGATCGTAAGACTAGATGGTGTACCATCTAGTATTGTGTCAGATAGAGATCCAAGATTCACTTCCTGATTCTGGGGAAGCTTGCATCAGGAATTGGGTTCAAAGCTTCGATTAAGCTCAGTTTATCATGCCCAAACAGATGGACAGTCAGAGCGTACCATACAGAGTTTGGAAGACTTACTGCGATCTTGTGTGATTGAATATGGTGGTAGTTGGGAGCAGTTTCTTCCATTGATTGAATTCACGTATAATAATAGCTATCACAGCAGTATTGATATGGCTCCATTCGAAGCATTGTATGGTAGGAAGTGTCGAACGCCACTTTGTTGGTTAGAAACTGGTGAAAGTTTGGCGTTAGGACCTGAAATTGTGCAGCAGACTACTGAACAGATAGAAATGATCAGAGAAAAGATGAAGGCATCTCAAGACAGACAGAAGCAGTATTATGATAAGAGAAGGAAACCACTTGAATTCCAAGTCGGTGAGTATGTATTTTTGAAGGTTTCACCTCACAAAGGGATTGGTCGAGCCTTGAAGAGTAAGAAATTGAGTCCGAGGTTTATTGGACCATATGAGATCCTAAAGAGGATTGGTATAGTGGCATATCAGATTACACTTCCCCCTCACCTGGCAAATCTGCACAATGTATTTCATGTATCACAGCTGAGGAAATACGTACAAGATCCCAACCACGTGATTGCTACTGATGATATTGAAGTTAGAGAGAATATGACCATCTCCACAGAACCTACACAGATCCTAGAAAGATCGAGCAAACGTTTGAGGAACAAGAATGTACCACTGGTAAAAGTTGCATGGAAACAAGGAACTGATGTAACTCTGACTTGGGAGCGTGAAGATGATATGAGGACACAATATCCAGGATTGTTTCACTGAGGAGCGCGTTAAATTTCGAGGACGAAATTTTTATTAGGGTGGGAGAATTATAACATCCTGCTTTTAATAATAGCTCTATTTTGTAATTTATGAAGCATGGAAGGCTTATAAGTGTTTATTAATGAATAAAAACACTTTATGAATGGTTTATAATACTCCAAAAATTTCATTTTTGGTATAATTATAGAAATTACATAGATCTATTTTGATAAGATCCAAATTCCGAGTGAAAGAATGAAGGTAGAGGAGTAAATTGAGTGAGATTGGAAGAAACATTCTGATCCGTTCTGACCTTCAAGGCTAGGACGACCTCAAGGTTTCAAAAGGGGAAGAACGGATAACAATAAATGCCATATCACACCGGACAACCGGTGTGGATAGGATTGTCTTCTATGTTGCACACCGGATCAACACTTTACCAAATAAGCTGTAGGACGGATGACTTTGAACCGATATTCAAGACCGGAATTGAGTCCGTCCAAGAAAAGAAGATAACAATAAAAGGGTACGGTTTTCCTAAGTGGAAAGCTTACTAATTGTCCACAAGACTGAGTGACGTCTTGCTGGTTGCTGGACGGTATAGTTTTCCGAACTGTTGGCTATTAGACGTTGTTACTTGCTTACTGATTAGTTGGATGATGTTCGAACTGTTCTTTATTGGCGGAGTAAAACTTAGGCGGAGTCACGTACCTTGACGGAGTAAAGCTTAGGCGGAGTCACGTACCCTGGCGGAGTAATAAGCTTAAACGGGGTCACACGTTTTAACAGAGTAATAAGCATAGACGGAGTCTTATGCCTTGGCGGAGTAATAAGATTAGGCAGAGTCACACGTTTTGACGGAGTAATAAGCCTGGACGGGGTCAAATGCTTTGACAGAGTAGTAAATTTAGGCGGGATCATACGTTTTGGCGGAGTCATAAGCATTGACGAATTCAAATGCCTTGGCGGAGTAGTAAACTTAGGCGGGGTCACACGTCTGGCGGAGTCATAAGCATTGACGGGGTCAAATGCCTTGGCGGAGTAACGTGAACATCTTTTAGAACATGGACCTCTTAAGATACACTCAACACCGCCCTTCACATTCAATACCACCCTCACTCCATACCGCCCTCACACTCAAGACCGCCCTCACACTCAGGACCGCCCTCACACCCTCCATACTGCTCTCATACAGCTGACTTCAGTTCAGGTGAGACCGGATGAATTTAGTTCGGATTATCATTAATGAACACCGGACGACTTCAAGGATGGTTAACTCAGCTTTCCTTAGAACGGATGTACACACCGGATGATTTTGAGCCGATGTACAAGACCGGATGCTCAACCGGACCTGGAAATGGAATTCTGGTCGGTTTTGAAGTGCAGAAGTAACTTTTTGACCCCTTTCTTGTCTTTTAGGCATTAATTATAATATCTTTTAATCCCACTAATCGCACTAGTACGTAGGACGGCTAGAGATGAACACTAAGATAGCCACCTTCTATTATTAATCCTCCATTATCTCCACTAACAGCATTAACAAACCCACTCACAAAGGGCTTGTTCCCCACTGCCTTGCTTTTTAAAACAGAACCATATCTCTTCAAAAACTCTGAAGAGAAAACAGCATTACAGTATACCATTTTTCTTCTTCCTCAAGACCATCGAATAGAAACAGGACAGCCAGGAGACCTCTTTTCCAATCAGCTAAAAGTCTTCAAACCAAGTAAGAGGGGACAGGGTTGTGAATATTTGTGAAATGGGTAGAGTTGTATGCTGTTCTAGGATTATATTCTTAATTTCGCATTTTGTAGTTCAATTTTGGAATTGGAAACGTATAAATTTGTCTTTGACTTCTTCATGAAAGTTGTAAATCTTTTTGTTATGTGAAGTTTGAGAGCTGAACCGATTGATTTGAGTATGTGTAGCAAAAGTTATAGCCAAAATACTACTGTATGTCCAAGTGAAAGATTTGTTTCATGTTTAGTGCATATTTTGATATGCTGGGAATTATACATGCATAATCAGCCTTGGATGTCTTCAAGAAAGTTGTAGATAATTAAGTTGTCGATCTTTAGAAAGTGGTTTCACATTAAAATAATTTTTGTAGCTCAAGTTATGCTCATAATACTGAAGTATGTACAAGCTGTAAATCTGTGAACTTGAAATTCGTATCTTATTGTTAAAACTGGGCATTTTGTGGTAAGAATTAGTGATCAGTGTCTTCATGAAAGTTGTAAATCTTTTTGTTATGTGAATTTTGAGACCTGAACCGATTGATTTGAGTATGTGTAGCAAAAGTTATAGCCAAAATACTACTGTATGTCCGAGTGAAAGATTTGTTTCATGTTTAGTGCATATTTTGATATGCTGGGAATATAAATGCATAATCAGCCTTGGATGTCTTCATGAAAGTTGTAGATAATTAAGTTGTGGATTTTTAGAAAGTGGTTTCACATCAAAATAATTTTTGTAGCTCAAGTTATGCTCAAATTACTGAAGTATGTGCAAGTTGAAATTCTGAAATTCTGGAATTTTGGAAATCCGAATCTTGTTTTCAATACTGGGAATTTTGTAGTATGAATTAGTTGTTTGTGTCTTCATGAAACTTGTAGATAATTATGTTAAGAGTACTTTAGAACTGGTTTCATGCAAAAACCATTTTTGTAACTCCAGAAACACTGAAATTACTAACATATGTACGTTTTGAAAAACTCACCTTGAGGCAGTGTGGTATTTCATGAATAAGTAATATTTCTGATCTGAATTTGAAACTGTGTTCTTCATGAAAGTTGTAGATAAGTGTATTATTGAGCTATAGAAAGTGGAATCATCTAAAAAGGAGTTGATTTGCCCATGTTATGACTGTTTTGCTAATGTATCTTGCTGATGGGGATGCTGAAAGTCACTTAAAAAGGCTATTTTGAAAGAAAATGATATTTTCTCTATGGATAAAGATTTTTTTATTAAATTCTTGAGTGATTATGAATTATTGTAAATGATGTTGAGTATCACACAGTTTGTATATTGTGATGGTGAATAATTATGAATGACATGATTAATATATATGTACATGAATGCCTTGTGGATATTGATATATGTGGTTGAAACAGTAAATCCATGATTTTGTGAATTATTATGTGTATTGTGGCTTTGAGGACTTGTAGTATCCAAGAGGTTTTGGAAACATGGATATCATGGTATGTTAAAAGAATTAAAGGCATTCATGCATCATAAGCATTCGGACGCACCATGGAATTTAGGGGTTCCATGATTGCCTACCCTGGTGGGGGGTTACTCTATGATGAGTTAAGCCCTATTATGTTGTGTGCCATGGAGTGTATGGATTCATGGTTTATGCAGAAGTCCTACTTATGATATTGTGTACTTCGGTACTTAAGCGCCATGGAGTATAGGGATTCATGGTATATGCTAAAGCCCTATTTGTGTCTCTATGAGGTTTTTACTGCAGTATTCCCACCAAGACCAAATGGATCCAGCATGACATCATTTGACTAATTAAAGATCTATTAATGGACTTGTTTGGCATATTCATCATATCATTATGAATTGTTGATTGTGTTTGTGCAATTTTATCTATTTTATATTTATTCTATATTCTGTCTTACTCTTACATCAATTTTTACAGTGAATGACACGCAGAACGCAGAATGATGCCATGATGGATGTTTATTTGTTTTATTACCTGAACTTTGAATTTATGGGTTGTAATAAATATAATATGACATGTACTATTATCTTCACAATCGTTCCGCTACTCAAATATTTTCTTGAATTTAATTATTCACGACTAGTATGTATGATAATTTTTCCGCTGTTATTAATTGTTATATAAACTCTGAATTAAATTTATAATTTTTAAAATGATCTTTCGAAAAAGCGAAAAATTTACTCGAAATTTTTAATTAACGTTTCGGGGCGTTACAGGGGTGGTACCTGCAATTGTTCTCCGACGTTCAAGTCAGTATTTCAGAATACTTAAAGACTTAGAAAGCTAATCTGAGAGAATTATGCAAGTAAGAGAGTGTAAGGTTCAGAATTGGGGGATCCCTTATACCTTTTTGATAGAGGTTTATATACCTGTTACTGGTGCTCCATTATTGGTAGGGCCCGTTCCTTGTTTTCTGGCATAAAGCAAGAAAGGCAGTGGGTCCCTGTGTCGTTCACGAGCACCGTTATTGTAGTAGGTATTTCCACTTACTTGGGAAGCGTGAATGCTTTATTATTTTATTTGTTTCTTCCTTTTAATGCGTGACAACGTGATTCCCATTTTCAACCTCTCAAGACAGAGTCAATCTCGTGCCGGGGTTACAAGTATGGGCTCGCTACGCAGTATAGGAAGTTCAATATTCCGCCTGGGTTGAGTATATGGCTTGGCGGAGTAATGTGCATTCTGGCGGCGTTACATGCCTTGGCGGAGTTATGACCCTTGGCAGGGTAACATGCCTAGGCGGAGTAACATGCCTTGGCGGAGTTATGACCCTTGGCAGGGTAACATGCCTAGGCGGAGTAACGTGCCTTGGCGGAGTTACTTGCCCTGGTCGTATATACTCTGTATAGAAACAATTATAATATATTTGAAGCGTACTTCTCTTGTTCGAAATGCTGAACTGGCAAAGTATTAAAGCCATGCTCTTGGGGGCCGGTGTTGGGACCGGATCATATGCCCCCTAGCTTATTATAGTGACTGGCGGAGTCACTTTAATGAGCTACAACACTTAAGTTTTAGCTTTTATAGGCATCGGTTTAGGCGGCGTTTGCTAGAGCAGGATTTTTTGGACAAGTGTTTTCGTGCATTTAATGCTTCCATTATTACTTGCCACGCCTGTCATTAATGCGCCTCGAAACCGCGTTTTGCCGCTTCAATCTCTCATTGCCACGTATGCCCTCGTAACGATTGCCATTCCAATGATGGGACATAAATGCGTGGGGTGGCAGTTGGATACGTTTTCGAGGTTTTTATCGTGGGCCTTGGATTTTGAAAATACGGCCCAAAAGATGCCTGTCTCGAGGTTCATCCAACGACTGTAATTGCGCTAAATTCATCCAACGGCTGTAGTTGCGTTTCTGAGATTAATGATGCTTTACTCGTTTCCCCCCAAGCCATGCCTATAAATAGATAGACTCTTAGGAGGGAAAACTTTTCGCTTCATCTTCTTCTCTGCGTTTGCGTATTAGAACTGCGTTTCGAACTTTGCTTTCGTGCGAGTAATTGGTTGTTGCAGTTCTTCATTTCTTCAGAAACTTAAGGTAACTTGCTTCTTCCTCTGCTTTCTGTCTTCATTTTCATTGGGCTGGTTCTGTTTTTTCTTTCTGTGTGTTCGTTAAAATGAAGATGAGAGGAAAAAGGTCAGAGTCTTGCTCTAGGGTTTCTGTTCGTCCCATGTTTTCTGACATTGAGAGTGAAGATGAGGCTTTCTATACTGGGAGGGACTCGACGTTTTACAGCAGCGTGGAGTATTTTAGTAATGCTGTACATTCGTTTGTGTCAGGAGGTGTTTCCCACACACAAGTGCTGACGATGGCAGAGTGTTAGAATATTGTATTGCATGGATTGGACTGGGAGAAGACGCTTGAGATCGACCCCTACTGTTGGGTTGAGGAAGATGTTAAGGGTACTTCCTCTCGTCATGCGACAACTAGTGGAGGTGTGGTGGAGTTGTCTGTGCCAATTTGGAAAGATGAACGATATGAAAAGAGGTTCATCGTTCGTTCTCCCAAGACGTTCGAACGGATATGCCATCGCCCTCAGAATGTTCGTACAATATATATGTATGATATTCTATTTACTCAGCTGGGGGTGCGTTTCCCATTGAATAAATTCCAGATGGGCGTACTGAGGTTCCTAGACTGCGCCCCTTCTCAGCTGCACTCCAATGGTTGGGGAATAGTTCGTAGCTTTGAAGTGATAGCTGAGTATCTAGAGTTTACGCCTACTGTGGCGTTGTTCTTTTCTTTCTGCCGCATTATGAGGAGAGTAAATGTAAAAACGGGCGGCATGGGCTTTGTAACTCTTCGGGCGGAGCCGAAGATTTTGAATTTCAAAGCGTTTGCTGACTCCGCCAAGGAAGGCGGACTTCACTTTAGGAAAAACTTTGTGAAGGTTTCTGTTAAGAAGGACAAGTCCATCTTCTGGCGGAGTAGGGAGGGAATTGATAAATTCCCAGTATCGTGGACACATGAGCACTTCCTCCTGACTAAGCAAGCATATGAAGTTGAGGAGAGTGCTTTATCAGCTGCTTTTGTGGAAGTACTTCGGACGTTGAAGGAGTACAACTCCGTCCACAAGCTGATTTTATGTCGAAGGCTGCTTGGGCGGGATGCTCAGGGATATTTAAGTAATACGTTAAGACTTTTTGCTTGAATATTACTCCTGTTGTTTCCTGCAGCTTCTAATCATATTCATGTATGTTATTTTGCAGGAGAAATTGCTGCATTCCCTGGGATGGAACGTATTAAGCAGATTCGTATGAGCCGCGCGGAGATTGACGCGGAGAATAATGTGCAGCCCAGAAGGAATCTGGCTGTTGCTCTGACAAAAACTCTTCCTTTCTCTGCATCCACTAATATAATAAATTTGGAAGGTGGTGCAGGATCCTCAGCAGCTGCTGTTGAGAGGCGTTCTAAAAAACGCCAAGAACCAGAAGCTGCTGAGGAGGAAGAAGAAGAAGTAGATCTCCAGCCCTTGCAAAGAAGGAGGACCAAAGGCAAGAAAAGGGTTGAGGAAGGAGCATCAATTGATGCTGCCATTGACTTGGAGGAGACTCAGAAGGTACCTGTTGTGGGTACTTCTGCTGATATGGGCGGTGTTGAAGGCGTCCCCGAAGAAGATGTCGTGGGGGAGCAAGCGGAGGGAATCCAAGCCTCTCCTAACCAAGTTGTGGGGGATGAGGCAGAGGGAGTTCGAATTTCCCCAGTCCGCCCGTCTGAGGATCCCGCCTTGGACTTGATTGCTCGAGGGACAGCAGTTTTCTTAATTGATGTTCCAGGGGAGTCATCCAGGCGATCCGTCTCTCTGCCTCTGGCGGGGTCTCGTCTGAACCCTTATTTGTATTTCTCAAATGTGGGATCCCGCCAGTCAGAGAGGCGTGATCCGGACTTCGTTCTCCGCCCAGACATCGACTTTGAGGAAGTTGCAGATGCCACTGCTGCTGCAAGGTGGCATCTTACTGAAATTGATGGTTTCCTTGCTTCCGTCCCTCGTATTGCGGAAGTGGCTGCTGAAGCCAACATGTTCCAAGAATCTTTTCATGACTCCGTTGAGAAGATACGCAGCTTGGAACATGATAATGAACAGCTATCGGAGGTGATCAAGGCGAAGGATAAACACCTTGACACCGCCGACCTCAACATGAAGAAGCTGGAGGAGGAGCTGGCTCGGGTGAGAGCTGATAAAGTCTTGCTGGAAAAGCAAGTTTCTGGCTTAAGAGAGCAGAATACAAAACTGGGCGAGGAGGTGAGTGGGCTGTCCCAGGTGAAGGCTGACAATGATCTGCTGAAACAATAAGTTTCGGATCTGACTCAGCAGAAACAAAAATTGGGCGAGGATGTGAGTGAGCTTCAGCAGAAGTTGGTTTCCCTTGAACTTAATAAAACCACTGCTGAAGACGCCTGGGCGGCGGAGTTGGACCAAGCAGCTACTGCATACAATAACCTTGAAAAACAGGTTGAAGGGTTGCGAGCTGAAAAAGCTACCTCAGATGCCGCCAGTGAAAGGCTTGACAAGGAGTTACAATCTGCGTTAGATGCAGCTGAGGCAGCGATTGATGATGCTTTCAGCATGGCTGTTCGCCAACTCCGTTATCGCAATCCAGGCCTTGCTCTCTCCACCATAGGCATTCATCCTTTTGCATTTGGACTGGAGTGTAACTCCTGATTAAATGAAAATTGTTGAATCCAGGATTGCTATGGTGCAGCATATAGCTGTGACACCAATTCATCCTGCAAGAAATTGGTTGAACCTTTGAGGCGGTATGGTGCAGCATATAGCTGTGACACCAATTCATCCTGCAAGAAATTGGTTGAACCTTTGAGGCGGTATGGTGCAGCATATAGCTGTGACACCAATTCATCCTGCAAGAAATTGGTTGAACCTTTGAGGCGGTATGGTGCAGCATATAGCTGTGACACTAATTCATCCTGCAAGAAATTGGTTAACCTTTGAGGCGGTATGGTGCAGCATATAGCTGTGACACTAATTCATCCTGCAAGAAATTGGTTGAACCTTTGAGGCGGTATGGTGCAGCATATAGCTGTGACACCAATTCATCCTGCAAGAAATTGGTTGAACCTTTGAGGCGGTATGGTGCAGCATATAGCTGTGACACCAATCCTTTCCCCCCAAGGAGTTTTCTGTACCTTAGGGTCGGTATGGTGCAGCATACAGCTGTGACACCAATCTTTTCCCCCCAAGGAGTTTTCTGTACCTTAGGGTCGGTATGGTGCAGCATATAGCTGAGACACCAATCCTTTCCCCCCAAGGAGTTTTTTGTTGACTCCGTTTGTGAAGCGTTGTTGCATGTTGGTTGATCTTTATGGAATAAAGAGTTATGCATCTGTGCTTCAGTTTTTGGAGCCGTTGTCTTATCTGCATGGGAATAAATTCTGCCATGGATAATCAATTCAAAGTTAGAGTGAAGATTGAATGCAGGAAGGCATTTCATTAATAATGGAACTACATAAAGGGCTGAGTTGGGGTATATCTTTTCGAAACCTTTTCAAGGAAAGCATACATAGGAAGATCCTTGAGTTAAGAAGAAAAGATCATACCATATTACTCAACTAGCTGTAATATATGCGTAAATTTAAAATGTTCCATTTATTCCTGACTAGAGTGCCATCTAACTTTATCTTTTTTATGGAACCTGTCATTTTTGGATGACTTTTCCTTGTCTTTGTCATGACGTGGGGCTGTAGTGGGTGGTTTATCGTGAGATGCAGTGGTTTCTAGGTGCATCTCAACACCCACATACTTGGACACCTTCTTGCGAAATTCCTCCATCGTGGATGGAGGTCCCTTTGCCAATGACAGAGCAAAAGGTGATTGTGGCTGCATAGCCTCGATGAGGATATGTAACTGGATCGCTTCTGTCAGATCAGGAACCATGGCTGCCTCCTTGTAAAATCTCTTAAGGAAATCCTTCAGAGATTCTTTGTCACCTTGCTTGATCTGAGCCAAGGTATGAGAGGTTCTAGGTGCATCCCTAGAGATCACGAAGTGGCTGCCAAAAGCTGTGGCCAGATCCTCCCATGAATCAATGGAGCCTGAAGGTAAGCTCTTGAACCAACTAAGAGCTTCACCTGTTAGGGTCCTGGGGAACATCCTGCACATGACATCCTCTTCTGCTCCTAAGAACATAGCTTCGTAGATATAAGTATCTAAGTGCTTGGAAGGATCTGTTTCCCCAGTGTATTTTCCTATAGAAATGGGCTGCGTAGTTTGCAAATGTCTGGGTACATGTGCATTCATGAGCCTTTTAGAAAATGGGATACTCATCTTGTATCCTGAGGGGGGTGTATTTGAACTTGCTCTCCTTCCTTCTTGATGTTGAGCATTTGCCAGTGGAAGGCTTCGTTGCTCTTCCATGTAAGTGGGGATGCGAGAGTAGTTAGGAGTACTTGATTCCTCCTGTATGTGTGGTTCATGATGTGGCTGTCTTGTAGGGCCAGCTTTCTCATGCATGGGGTTCACCTTCTCACTATGAAGCTCAGCAAGCTCTTCTCTCAACATTCGAATCGTGTCATCTCTTGGATCTGGAGAATCAACATGCGTTGCTTTTTTATGAGCATCGTTGTCGAAGTTGAGATGTCTGGGGTTGCGTGGAGGAGAATCCTCGTTCTGCACTTCTCATCCTGGTATCTCCATTAATGATGAATGTGATGGAAATTGATCAAAGATTGTGGGAATACCAAATTTACAGGTCCCACCGGGCGTGCCAATGAACTGTTCTATACAGGGGGTGTAGAAGTATGTTTGTTGAACAATTCAAAATGTATATAAAATGTCAATCTGATACAAAGCAATGTGCATAAATGTACAGATAAGGAGTGTCTTTGTATGTTGAGGCGGAGTGCAGTATGCGCGGGCGGTGTGAAGTCCGCCTGACGGGATCTTCTTTGTCTTGACCTGATTGGGGGTGGTACCTGCAATCGTTCTCCGACACTCAAGTCAGTATTTCAGAATACTTAAAGACTTAGAAAGCTAATCTGAGAGAATTATACAAGTAAGAGAGTGTAAGGTTCAGAATTGGGGGATCCCTTATACCTTTTTGATAGAGGTTTATATACCTGTTACTGGTGCTCCATTATTGGTAGGGCCCGTTCCTTGTTTTCTGGCATAAAGCAAGAAAGGCAGTGGGTCCCTGTGTCGTTCACGAGCAGCGTTATTGTAGTAGGTATTTCCACTTACTTGGGAAGCGTGAATGCTTTATTATTTTATTTGTTTCTTCCTTTTAATGCGTGACAGCGTGATTCCCATTTTCAACCTCTCAAGACAGAGTCAATCTCGTGCCGGGGTTACAAGTATGGGCTCGCTACGCAGTATAGGAAGTTCAATATTCCGCCTGGGTTGAGTATATGGCTTGGCGGAGTAATGTGCATTCTGGCGGCGTTACATGCCTTGGCGGAGTTATGACCCTTGGCAGGGTAACATGCCTAGGCGGAGTAACATGCCTTGGCGGAGTTATGACCCTTGGCAGGGTAACATGCCTAGGCGGAGTAACGTGCCTTGGCGGAGTTACTTGCCCTGGTCGTATATACTCCGTATAGAAACAATTATAATATATTTGAAGCGTACTTCTCTTGTTCGAAATGCTGAACTGGCAAAGTATTAAAGCCATGCTCTTGGGGGCCGGTGTTGGGACCGGATCAAGAGATATCGTTCAAGATAGAAGTAATGATCAGGAATATCTGTCCTGCAAGAATTTGTCCCAATCATACGGATAATGACTAGGCCTTTAATCACAAGAATTATGATTGGAATTATCCACGCCAGGAGGTATACCGTCAATCATAAGGATGATAAGTGACGTTATCCGTCCTAGGGGATTTGATGTAGGCTCTTCATGCACTTTCTTGAAGAGGGTTGGATCTAGGGCTCTTTCTTCTATCTTCCTTCATTGGAAGCTTGAGACTTCTTCTTCAAGGACCAAGAAAACCGAAACTAAAAGCCTAAGACTATAGGAATGTGTCACCAAAATAAAGGAAAAGAGAGTGGAAATGGAAGGAGGGAAAGGTGGACAATGGAGGAAGGCTTGGAAAAAGGGAGAGGGAAAGGTTGGAGGCCACTTCCTAAGGAGGAGGAAGATAACTCCACTCACCACCAAGGGAGGGAGAAACCCCTTGGATAAGAGCTTGAGAGAGCTCTCAAATTCTAGAGAGAAGGAGGAGAATCTCTCACTAGGAAACACTTAAGTGCTCTCAAATTTTACAAATGGATTAATGGTGCTTGATTACAAAAGGAGAAGCCCTTATATAGGCCACTAGAATTTCGGCCAAGGACTAGCTAGATGGGCTTGGTCATGGATCCAAGGCCCATTAAGAGAAAAGATGAGCAAATGGCCTATACATGGCCCAAAAGGGAAAGTACAAGGCCCAAAAGTGGCCCATTTGACCTTACAAGGCCCAAATCTATCCTATAAGCCTAGAGAAACTATTTAGAAAGTATATTACAAGTAAAGTACACATAGATCCTCATAGGTTCCTTATTGGGCTTAGGCCCACTAGAAGAGAGAAAACAGAAAAGGGCTTTATGGATGCTCTCTTTGGCCCGTTTGGTCTTTGCCCTTGTGAGGGGACCTCTATATGCTTCAAGTCCTTTCTCCAATGTAGTGTGAGGGTCTTCCTTGGGTATGTCCTCATTATGCTCCCCCTCTTCAAAATGATTTGTCCTCAAATCAAAGGCATCATCCTCATCATCTATATCAAAGGGAGACAAATCAGTTATATTAAAAGAAGCACTCACACCATAATCTCCTGGTAGATCTAGGACATAAGAATTATTATTTATTTTCTTGAGAATTTGAAAAGGTCCATCACCTCTAGGGTTGAGTTTGGATTTTCTCAAATTGGGAAAGCGTTCCTTTCGAAGGTGTAACCATACCCAATCTCCAACCTCAAAGGTGATCTCCTTTCTTTATTTATTTACACAACGAGCATAATGTTCATTTTTAGTTTGTATTTGGTGTCTAACCTTCTCATGAAAATCTTTGATAAATTGGGCCTTTGCCTCTCCATCCATATGAAGGACAGAATCAGAAACCTCAATGGGCAAAAGGTCCAAGGGTGTGAGAGGGTTAAAACCATATACAACCTCAAATGGACTATGCTTGGTTGTGGAGTGTTGTACCCTATTATATGAAAACTCAATGTGGGGTAAACACTCATCCCAAGATTTTACATTTTTGTTTACTAAGACCCTAAGAAGTTGTGAGAGGGTCCTGTTTACTACCTCTGTTTGGCCATCCGTTTGAGGATGACAAGTTGTGGAAAAGAGGAGTTGTGTTCCTAGCCTTGACCAAAGAGTTTTCCAAAAATGGCTTAGGAATTTGGTGTCCCTATCAGAAACAATGGTTTTGGGTACACCATGTAATCGCACAACCTCTTTAAAGAAGATCTTAGCAATATGACTAGCATCATCAACCTTATGGCAAGGGATGAAGTGAGCCATCTTGCTAAACCTATCCACAACCACAAAGATAAAATCCATTCCCCTTTGGGTCTTAGGCAGGCCTAACACAAAGTCCATTGATATATCAATCCAAGGTGCACTAGGTGTTGGCAAGGGAGTATATAAACCACTAGGTGAAAGTTTTGATTTAGCCTTTCTACAAACAATACACCTAGAGCAATGTTTTTGAACATCCTTTTTCATTTTGGGCCAATAAAAGTGTTCATGTAAGATAGACAAAGTTTTATCTCTACCAAAATGACCCATGAGTCCTCCCTCATGACTCTCTCTAAGTAGTAGATCTCTTAAAGAGCTTCGTGGAATACAAAGTCTATTGGCTTTAAAAAGATAGCCATCTAAAATGTAGAAGCCCTTATGAGATGTAGAAGTGGAAGATGAGTTAAAGATGTTTGAAAAATCAAGATCATTTGGGTACAAAGACCTAATTTCATCAAGCCCAATAACTTTGGCTCCTAGAGAGGTAAGTAAAGAGTGCCTCCTAGATAAAGCATTAGCCACAGTATTGGTTTTGCCATTCTTATACTTGATGACATAAGGAAATTGTTTCAAATACTCAACCCACTTAGCATGCCTTTTGTTTAACTTATGTTGCCCTTTGATGAATTTCAAAGATTGGTGATCACTATGTATCACAAACTCTTTTGGGATTAAGTAGTGCTCCCAAGTTTGTAGGGCTCTAATTAAGGCATAAAATTCCTTATCGTATGTGGGATAGTTAATAGTGGCCCCATTAAGTTTTTCACTAAAGAAAGCTATGGGGTGACCTTCTTGTAAAAGCACAGCTCCTATGCCCACATTAGATGCGTCAGACTCAAGCTCAAAGGTTTTAGAAAAATTTGGAAGTTTTAAAATTGGAGCATGAGTGAGCCTATCTTTGAGATCTTGAAAGGCTTTTTCTTGCCTAGGCCCCCATACAAAAGAAACATTCTTTTTAACCAACTCATTTAAAGGGGAGGCTAGGGTTGAAAAATCTTTCATGAATCTCCTATAGAAACTTGCGAGACCATGGAAACTTCTTACTTCACTCACATTTTTAGGTGTAGGCCAATCTTGGATCGCCTTAACCTTAGAGTGATCTACCTCAACACCTCTAGAACTAACTACAAAACCAAGAAAGACAATGGAATCCATGCCAAAAGAACATTTTTCAAAGTTAGCATAAAGATTGTTTGTTCTCAAGGCAAGCATAACTTGTCTTAGGTGGATTAGATGAGAGGTCATGGACTTTGAGTACACAAGAATGTCATCAAAGTATACCACAACAAAATGCCCTATAAAATCCCTTAAAACATGGTTCATAAGTCTCATGAAGGTACTTGGTGCATTAGTTAGGCCGAAAGGCATCACTAACCACTCATAAAGGCCAAGTTTGGTTTTAAAAGCGGCTTTCCATTCATCTCCTTCTTTTATTCTAATTTGGTGGTAGCCACTTTTAAGATCAATCTTGGAGAAGATTGTAGATCCACTAAGCTCATCTAACATGTCATCAAGCCTAGGTATGGGATGCCTATACTTGATGGTGATGTTATTAATGGCTCTACAATCCGTACACATTCTCCATGAACCATCTTTCTTGGGTACAAGTAAAACCGGTAATGCGCAAGGGCTTAAACTTTCTCTAATCCATCCTTTGGAAAGTAGTTCATTCACTTGATTTTCTATTTCTAAACTTTCCTTAGGGTTGCATCTATAGGCAGGTCTATTTGGCAAACTAGCCCCAGGTATAAGGTCTATTTGATGCTCAATTCCCCTAATAGGAGGTAACCCTTTTGGAATGTCTTTTGGGAAGAGGTCGTTAAATTCTTGCAAGATATTTTGGATCCCTTTGGGCAAAGGGGGAGGAGAAGTGCCCATTGAACACAAGGAAGTGTTAGGGATATCTTTTGGATATATGATCAAGCAATGCTTTTGTGAAAACATGGCATGTTTCACATCATATTTATTTGCAAATAGATTAGGTTGGGAGTCATTATAGACAACAACTCCTTTCCCTTTATTGTCTTTTTTGTTTTTCTTTGGTTTTTCTAAACTCACATGGGAAGAAGATCCTAACTCTTTTTCTCTCTTAGCTTTCATTTGGATTTGGTCTTTAGCTACTTGTTGTGGAGTTAGAGGATGTAATACTATCTTCTTACCATCTAGTTTAAATGTGAGGGTGTTAGTGAACCCCTCATGAAGGACCTTCCTGTAACATCCCAGTTTTGAAATTAAATGCTGAATGAAGAATAAACCATTAAGGCTTGGTTTCAACTAGAAAATAACTGTTAATTACATTTAACTAAGTAGGTTTAAGCCATTAAAATATGAAAATGGTGGTGGTCAGGGAATGGGGGTGGAGTGCACGTGGCTGCTGGGCACACACTCTCCCATCCCACTTTTCTCTTACTGTGCGCATGTACATATATATATATATATCGTGAGCCTTTGGTGATAAACACACTCTCTATTCCTTCAGACTCCTTCCTCCGTTACTTCATCCTCTACTTCCTCTCTTCGTCTCCATCTTTCTTCTTCTTCCATCTTACTCTTCGCTCCTGGAGACCTTGGTTGCAGTACTGGAGAACGGACCACACTTCATCCCAGAATCAGGCGCAGGATACGACAAAGCCAAGGAAGACCGAACGAACCAGGAGAAAGACGTCGGACCCAACGACAAGAACGGAAAGGTTTCTGAGGTTCTTCTAAGGTAGGGGGCGCTTTCATGTCGAATGCATGGTCTAAGAACGGTACCGGATGAACATATTGCTGAGTGTGGGTGTGTGTGTGTGCATGTATTTATAATCATTAAAACTAATGCATGGTTTAAGATTCTGATAATGATTTTCGTGGCGATGGTGTAGCCTGTTAGTAGATGATAATGATGGATGATATGCATGGATCTATTTTCTTGTCACTATGAAAAATATGTATGTGCATGCTCTTAAATGGATTGCTCACTGTTGTTAATCTGATGACCGATTGTAACATGCGCTGGTGTGATTGACTGAATGATTACGGGTAGTGTGGGGAAATCCGTTTTGCTTAATGATTACGGTGAAGGTGTTCGTGGCGCGATGATGTGTATTAATGAATGTGTTAGTTGCATGAGTGAGAGTGGGGCGACCCATAGAAGGTCAAGAACCCCAAGGGAAACGACTTCCAGTTACCAACCCTGGCTAGATCCCAATAGTGCTCGTGGTAGCCGTTGGAGCTAGAGAAGAGAGTCTCGAGACGCCGTGGGGAGGCCGGTGCCACCTGGTAAGAGCTGAGGGACGAGGGGCCAGAAGAAAAGGGGACCGTAACTGAGAGTCTTTACCCGAGTCGGATCCGCAGGCATGCATATAGAAATAAGGCCGATTGTGGTGGTGTATAAATTTATGTATGTATATATGTATGATTTTTAATGCATGAATATATATATAGATGTGGAATAAACTCTGTGTATTATGTGTGTCATGAATGTTGTTTGAACTGTAAGAACTTGGTTACTTGAGAAAGGTTGATTGATAGCAGGAGCGTGTACTGACGCTGATACCGAGTCTGTGAGTATCATTTTACATGTAAAAGCTCACCCCTGCAGTGGCCATTTTCAGTGAATGTCTCTCGAAAGGAGGATCAGAAGCAGAGCTGGAATGCTGGGCGGAGTGCTGATGCATTTGGAAGGCTTAATTAAGGCGTTGTTAGATTAAGCCCTGACTGGTTCATACCGGATGTTAATGTTTTGGGATGAATAGAATTTTATGGACAAGGAGAAATCCGATTTTTGTGTTGTAAATATTGACATACACTCTTATGTACATATGGATGTATGGTTTTGGTGTGTGTGATGCTATGTGCTACCTTGTTTCATAATTGTGCTTTAATGGATGCGCAGGGACAGTATGATTGAGCAGGTTATAGCCAAGTCTGAGTGAATCGAGAATTGTCTTAGGAAAATTTATGTCGGATACGTTGGGCGGAGTCGTACCCCGCCCGAAGTATGGGACCAATTCGCCCAAGCGTGAGGATTCGCGGTGGAGCGATGTAGTTGTTAGAATGAGACCCCGGTGTTGACCCCTGATTTGGGCGTTGTGGTTGAGTCCGCCCAGGCGTTGTCATAATTAGTTGAGTTGGGCGGAATAGGTTCAGACTCCTCCTTTCTCCACAACCTACTATCGCATATGTACCCTGTAACTTCCCGTTTTTTCTGAGTGAAGTGCGAGTGTGAGGATTTACCTAGTGAACCCTTGCCCATATCCGATTGAGGAATTACCTTGTAGTTGTGTTAAAGAGGCATTGTACAGATTTCGTTTAGGCGGTGTCATACCTCGCCCAAGTAACTAGGACAGTTCGCCCAAACGCGTAGAACTATGCTGAAGCAAGTAGATATCAACTCGAGATTCCGCCTATGTACCTTCTTTCTCCGTTGTCACATTATTCCGTCTCGCTGGGCGGTATTGAACATCGCCTGAGTAAGTGAATGTTGTGATGTAGTCCGCCCAGGATAAATATACCCCGCCTAGCCAGGTAGGATGATTCGAACTCTGCCCTCCCACCGAATGCTACGCGTGTGAATGTATTAACATCTTTCCCTTATCTATTTCCTCCCGTTGAGTGACCAGTGTTACTCGAAGGGAAGCCTCCTTGTAAAATCTCCTCTATCCGCTGCTGCTTTACCATACTCCGCCTGGACGGTGTCAGACCCCGTTTAAGCGAACAAACGGTGTGGTGTAATCCGCCCTGGTGCTGGTGTGTTGCGATAAACCCATTGAGCCGGCCCCAGTTTTAGCTTCTCTGTAGGTTGCTATATACGCGTGAATGCTCCTCGTCTTCCCCCCTTGCCTGCTCCCTTCTATATCAAATATTACGTGACTGTTTTGTGAAAAAAAAAAAAATTTTCTCATATTTTTGGAATTATTAGTTGCAAATAATAAGGTGTTACACTTCCTATCAAATTGCCAAGGCCTTCCTAAAAGTACATGAGTTGCTTCCATAGGTACTACATCACATTTGACTTCATCTCTATATGTGCCTATGGTGAAATTGATTAGGACTTGCTTATTGACTACCATTTCCCCTTTTTTATTTAACCATTGTAATTTGTAGGGACTTGGATGGTCTATAAGCTCTAATCCCATCTTTTTGACTAGTCTTTGGCTTGCAACATTTGCACAACTCCCACTATCCACAATGAGAGAACATAATTTGTCATTAATGTAACATCTTGTATAAAAGATGTTCTCTCTTTGTGTTGTGTTATCGAGTTTTACATGACTAGCAAGCAACCTTCTAATCATGTACAACTCACCATCATCCCCTAAAATATGCTCACTGTCACTGGAATCACTACTAGAGTCATCACTTGAATAGTGAGAATCAGAATTAGACTCCGATTGACTTGAGTAGGTTCCATTGGTTTTTAAAATCATTGTTCTTTTTGTTGGACAGTCCGAAGCAATATGTCCTCTTCCAAGACACTTAAAACATTTGATGGAAGAAGATCTAGAGGATTGTGGTTTTGATGATGGATCATGCTTATCATGTTGATTGCGAAAGACTTTGCCATTTTTGTGTAACTCACTTTGGGGTTTAGAGGAGGAAGCGCCCACTTCTCTCTCTCTAGGGTTTCTCTCAAACTTACCCTTATTTTCTACCCACTTTGACTTATAGGCTCTATTGTTATCCCCACTATAGGATTCTCTTTCCTTAAATTGGTTTTCTACTTTGGTGCATTGGTGGAGTAACTCTTCTATGTCCACATGTGGAAGAAGTTCCACCCTATTTTTGATGTTCCTATTAAGCCCATGTAAGAACCTATGCATTAGGGTTTCCTCATCCTCTTCTAGATTGGCTCTAATCATGGCTATCTCTAAGGCTTTATAGTAATCTTCTACACATTTGGAGCCTTGGGTGAGCCTATTTAGCTTTGCTAATAGTTCACCCCTATAATAATTAGGAACATATCTTTTTCTAAGGAGAGCTTTTAAGTCTACCCAATCATCTATGGGGGGAAAGTTGTCTCTTTTTCTCTCCTTACAAATTTGGGTCCACCAAACCAGGGCATAATTTTGGAAAGAAAGAGTTGCAATCCTAACTTTTTTATCATCTTTTATTTGATGAGAGTTGAATATTTGTTCTACTCTTATCTCCCACTCTAAGTAAGCTTCAATGTCACTTTTTCCATTGAATGGGGGAATTTCTAATTTTACCTCTCTTAAGCCTATGTCATCTCTTCTATGTTCATGGTGCCTTCTTTGTCTTGTTTCTTCCTCATTATCACTAGTGTTATGTCTTTGATTTCTTTGTCTATGCCTAGTTCTAGGGGGTTCATTATGCTCAAGATTGTTTAGCCTAGCATTAATGGTGTTTAAGCTATCCATTATGTTATGAAGCATGCTTTTGTTCTCCCTATCACTAGAAGACATCTTTTAATGTTGTCAAAGAAATTCAAGACAAAAACAAAGTATGTATAAACAAGCTAGTCGAGGAAGATGAATGCAATACAAGTGAAAAAAACACTTCAACAAACCTAAAATATCAATACTAGGTTTCTATCCTAGGTTGTCTTTAACTAGGTTAGTCCTATGTTGCTTATGGAAATCCTAGGTTGTCCTTAACCTAAGTTGATTATGGTTGTCCTAGGATGTTGCTAGTGATTAACTAACCCTAGACAAGCCTAACCAAATTCGGTTTAAGAAGTAATTAACCTAACAAGATTAGTTCAACTAACTAACCAAGTCCTAACAACCCTAACCAAAAGTAGCTAATTAGTTATGGAAGTTGTAACAAAGTATAACCACTATAACTACCTAACTAATTTCGGTTATGTATTAGTTAACCCAACTAACAATTAGTTATGACAACTAGAATTAGTTCCAACCACTAACTAATTAGTTAAGACACTCAACTAACTACCAACTAACTAACTAACTATAGTTGTAACTTCTAACTAACTCTAACCAATTAACTAAAAGTAGTTAACAAACAAACGCACATGCACTATCCTAATTTGAAATTTACCAAGCAAAAAGGGAAAATTATAATGTCCAAAAAGTCCAATGTCCTTGTTGTGTCCAAAATAACAAGACAAAATCCTACTACACAAAGCCTAAGAATTGAAAACTTTGCCTAAGTTCTACTAGTTACAAAGCTTTTGCCTCCTTTACAAGTGTCTTCACAAGTCCTTCTTGATGTATAAGCTCCACTTTACCTAGCAAAAGAACACAAAGCAACAACTCCAAACAAGACTTGGTTAATGGAAATCACAAAGAAAACTTTAAACCTCACAAAAGTGTATCTCTCAAGTGTATGCCTTCTCTTAGAGATTTTCAAGCTCGATCAATTTCCACACCAATCTCAAGTGTTTCAATATGCTGCCCTCACTTTAATGGCGAAATGGAGTGATCGTTAGAAGTTCAAAAGGATACAAACTCAAGACAAAACTTTAAGAAGCAAAAATGACAAACTAAAAAGGCTTAAAAAAAATAAAGGCTACTCAAATGGAATAGAATGAAGGATCAACAATTAACTTGGAATGACAAGACTCTAAAAGCAAATAAAAGTTCAAAGAATGAAAGCTAACTTGGAATATAATTGAAATTGACAAAACAAGACAAACAAGAAAATAAATACAAGAAACAAAGTTTAAGGTATAACCTAGCCTAGAAACTCTAAAGTTGCAAAAATAAGCAAAGAAGTCTTAATGAACAAGTCTTAGCAATGGCCAATTAATGAAAACAATTCTCATTTGGTATTGGTAATTTCAAAATTTGGTGATGATGTTTGGTGTCTCTAATTCAAACTTTGTAATGAGGCTTTCTCTTTAACACTCTTTTTTTTCTTCTTTTGGTACTTTTCTTTTCTTGTGATTCTTTTCTTTTCTTGTGATACTTTTCTTTTGTTGTGATACTTTTCTTTTGCCTCTCAAGATTTCAAGATAACAACACCAATTTATGATACCCAAAACCGAAATGCACAAATGGTATTAACAAGTTCAATTAATGCTTCTTGCTTAAGGGAAATTATGCAACCTTCTCCTAAATTGATGTATAGGAGGTGACTAAAAATATTTTTTTGACAAGTTTTGTTTTTGATGCAAGCAAGATGAAAATAAGAATGTAAAAGAGATATCCTAATAGTGCAACAAAATTAAACCTAGAATCAAACTAAGAATAGAAACTAACAATCCTAAAATTGAGTTGACTTTGGAGTGTCATGAATGTGAGACCTCCTAACAAGAATGGAACCTTTGTAGGAGCTAATCAAGATGCTTGAATTGCCCCTAATCCACACGGTTTGCACACTAAAAAGGGAGAAGCAATTAACTTCCTAGAACTCTAGAAAAGGTTCCACATGGCACTTAACTAACTTCCTAAATTGGCTCTAACTAACAACTAACAATTAACTAACATGTAACAACAATCTAACCACCTAATAACCGAAATTAACATGTGCCAAATCTGAAATTTTAGAAACCAAAACAGAATGGTAACACAAGCCAAACGAAAATGACAATAACAAGATGCAAAAATTGAAACCACAAAGAAACTAGCACAAAAACTCAAAAGAACTAAGACTTTTTATGATTTTTCTATGCTAACATGGAATTAATAAAGCATATGAATGACTAAGAAACAGAATTCCAGCCAGCAAAATGAACTCAAAACCGAAAATTAAAATGGAAGAGAAGAAGAAAAGAACCTCCCAAGGCTCAATGATACCACATGATGTAGGCTCTTCATGCACTTTCTTGAAGAGGGTTGGATCTAGGGCTCTTTCTTCTATCTTCCTTCAATGGAAGCTTGAGACTTCTTCTTCAAGGACCAAGAAAACCGAAACTAAAAGCCTAAGACTATAGGAATATGTCGCCAAAATAAAGGAAAAGAGAGTGGAAATGGAAGGAGGGAAAGGTGGACAATGGAGGAAGGCTTGGAAAAAGGGAGAGGGAAAGGTTGGAGGCCACTTCCTAAGGAGGAGGAAGATAACTCCACTCACCACCAAGGGAGGGAGAAACCCCTTGGATAAGAGCTTGAGAGAGCTCTCAAATTCTAGAGAGAAGGAGGAGAATCTCTCACTAGGAAACACTTAAGTGCTCTCAAATTTTACAAATGGATTAATGGTGCTTGATTACAAAAGGAGAAGCCCTTATATAGGCCACTAGAATTTCGGCCAAGGACTAGCTAGATGGGCTTGGTCATGGATCCAAGGCCCATTAAGAGAAAAGATGAGCAAATGGCCTATACATGGCCCAAAAGGGAAAGTACAAGGCCCAAAAGTGGCCCATTTGACCTTACAAGGCCCAAATCTATCCTATAAGCCTAGAGAAACTATTTAGAAAGTATATTACAAGTAAAGTACACATAGATCCTCATAGGTTCCTTATTGGGCTTAGGCCTACTAGAAGAGAGAAAAGAGAAAAGGGCTTTATGGATGCTCTCTTTGGCCCATTTGGTCTTTGCCCTTGTGAGGGGACCTCTATATGCTTCAAGTCCTTTCTCTAATGTAGTGTGAGGGTCTTCCTTGGGTATGTCCTCATTAGGATTATACCTCAATCATAAGGATGACGATTAGGTCTTTAATCACAAGAACGGTGACTGGAATTGTCCACGCCAGGAGGTATACCGTCAATCATAAGGATAATGAGTGACATTATCCGTCCTGGGGAATTATACCTTAATCATAAGGATGATGATTGGGTCTTCAATCACAAGAATGGTGACTGGAATTGTCCACGCCAGGAGGTATACCGTCAATTATAAGGATGATGAGTGACATTATCCATCCTGGGGGATTATACCTCAATCATAAGGATGACAATTGGGTCTTTAATCATAAGAATAGTGATTAGAATTGTCCACGCCTGGAGGTATACCGTCAATCATAAGGATGATGAGTGACATTATCCGTCCTGGGGGATTATACCTTAATCATAAGGATGATGATTGGGTCTTCATTGGTGTTCGGCCAAACCTACTAACCGTACCTGGAGTTCAGTTTAATCCTACAATCCAGGTCTTCTAATGGGGTTCGGTACAGCCTTGAAGAAAGTCTTATCCTACAACCCTTTAGTTTACTCGAGGAGTTACATTGCTAATTACAAAATAGGTAATTGGAATCATCCGTCCTGAAGGTTTCCATACAAACCGGCGTAATGTTATAAATCCCAACATAAGAGAGAAAAGTGAAGACATCATGTTCATAAATTGAATTCTCATTGAATTGAATATGTATTACAAAGAAAGCATAGTTGGGGTCATGCCTCGTTAAAACCTTCTTGAGAAAACCCATTGGGAAATAACTCAAGTAAGGAAAAAGAGTACATGCTGTCTTACCAACTAGCTGTAGTAAATACATAAGTTCTGAGTGTTCCACTTGTTACAGATTGGTGTTCCATCAAGATTCTCCAACCGATATGAACCTTTTCCAGTCACCTCGGATACCCTGTAAGGGCCTTCCCATGTCGGTGCTAATTTTCCTTGGTCAGCAAACTTATTTCCCATACTTGCCTTCCTTAGAATGAGATCTTCTGTGTTAAATGCTCTATGTTGCACGCGCTTGTTGTATTGGAGGGCGGCCTTCACTTTAATTGCTTAATCCCTGACAAAAGATTCTTTTCTAAGCTCTTGAAGAACATCTAACTCCAATGCCAGATTGGCATTATTATTCTCCTCGGAAAAATACTCCACCCTTGTTGACTTAGTCTGGAGTTCCAGCAGAATCATCGCCTCAACACCCTAAGTAAGGCGATATGGGGATTCGTTGGTGGAGGAGTGGGGTGTAGTGCGGTATGCCCACAAGACATGGCACAGCTAATCAGCACATCCGCCTTTTGCTTCGCCTAGACGCTTCTTTAGCCCCTTCAGTACTTCTCTATTAGCCACCTCGACCTGGCCATTCGTTTGAGGATGTTCAACAGATGAGAAGATTTAGACTATCCCCAGTCCTTCAAGCAATTCTGTGAACTTCCTGTCAGTAAATTGTGTTCCGTTGTCAGTAACGATCCGTCCTAGGACTCCGAATTGTGCTATGATGTTCTCGTATATGAAGCGTCGTGTTTGAGCTGAGGTGATATGCACAACGGGCTCTGCTTCTATCCATTTGGTAAAGTAATCCACCCCAACTATAAGATACTTGATTCCACCAGGCGCTATTAGGAAAGGAGCCAGGATATCGAGGCCACACTAATGAAAAGGCCATGGCACGACGGACGTAGAAAGTTCCTGGGCAGGTGTGTGATGAAGATTGGAAAATCTCTAACATGGATCACACTTCTTTACGAATTCAATGGAGTCTTTCTTCATTATGGGCCACCAGTAACCCGCTCTAAGAACCTTCCTCATCAAGCTTCTACCTCCGGTGTGGTGTCCACATTGCCCCTCATACACTTCTTCCAGAACACTTCATACCTCATTTTTGCTCAAACACCTGAGGTATGGCACAGAAAATCCCCTTCGTATAAGCATGCCATCTAGGCAGCTCCCTTTTTAACCTCTTCCTCTCTAAGTCATCAATGGGCAACTGTCCGTCCATGAAGTATCGTATGTAAGGGACTACCCACGAATTCTCATCGAAGATGCCGTATAATATCCGCCCTGTACCACTGTGGTTGTACTCCCAGGTTGCTTCGTACTCGCCAATCTAGAAAGTATATTCTCCCTGGTGTTCTCCTCTTAAGGTACATGTTTAAACTCCAACAATACAAATCTCTCATTCAGCTTATTCACATAATTCAAGTATAACTGGAGCTAGGGTTCATGAACCTGATACTCTCCCTGAATCTACGATATCACCAGCTGTGTATCGCTATAGAGGATTACTTCTGTTGCTTCAATATCAATTGCGGCTCGGAGTCTAGCAAGACAAGCTTCATACTCAGCTTGGTTGTTGGAAGTTTTAAAATTGAACCGGAGAGAAATTTCCAAGTAGATGCCATTATCACTCTCAACCATGACACCTACTCCACATCCTTTACTATTCGATGAACCATCGACATAAACGGTCCAGTGAGCATGAGGTACGCCTGGGTCTGCCCCCGTCATCTCCATAACTAAATCAGCCAAAACTTGAGCCTTGATAGCGCCTCATGGTTCATAGAAAACTTCGAACTCTGAAAGCTCGATAGACCACTTAATCATCCTCCCTGCGAGGTTCGGCTTGCTCAGCACAGAGCGGAGTGGCATATTCGTTCTCACCATAATTGGGCGCGTGTGGAAGTACGGTCTTAAATGACGTGAAGCATAACTACGAGGGCAGCCTTCTCGATCATCTGATACCGGCCCTCAGCTCCTTGTAGTGTTTTACTTGTAAAATACACTGGCCTCTGCCCCTCCGGGGTCTCCTTGACTAATGCTACTCCCAGAGCTTCATCCGAGATTGCCAAATACAAGATGAGAATTTCTCCAGGTCAGGTTTTACCAAGATCGGAAGGCTCGACAACACCTCCTTGAGCTCCTGAAAGGCTTGCTCTTGCTCCTATCCCCACTCGAACTTCTTAGATTTCTTTAACACTTTATACAGGGGAAGGGATCTATGTGCCATCTTAGGCATGAATCGAGCCAAGGCTGCCATCTTCCCATTCAAAGATTGAACCTCCCTTGGGTTCTTCGGACTTTACATGTTCAGTATTGCTTGGCACTTCCCCGGATTGGCCTCAATGCCACATTGAGTTAACATGAAACCTAAGAACTTCCCAACTGGGACAGCAAAAGTAGACTTCAATGCGTGAATACCTAGCGCAGATCTTTAATATGATCACCCCCAGCCAGGGTCTTGGCTATGATGTCGTCAATGTATACCTCCACTAGCTTGGGGTGTATGCCTTTAAACACCTTGTTAATCATATGCTGGTAAGTGGCCCCAGTGTTCTTCAAACCGAAGGGCATAACAGTGTAGCAGAAAACACCACGGTTATTGACAAAAGTCATCTTTTCTTGATCTTCCTCCCACATCAAAATCTGGTTGTACCCCGAATATGCATCCATGAAACTCAGGTACTGATAACCAGAGGAATTATCCACCATTCGATCTATATTAGGGAGAGGATACGAATCCTTTGGGCAACAACGGTTGAGGTCCACATAATCAGTGCACATTCTCCATTTACCATTGGCCTTTTGGACCATCATCATATTCAAGAGCCAAGAGGAATAACAGATTTCCCTGATAAATCTGGCCTTCAGTAACTCCTTTGTCTGCTCACAAGCTACCTTCTGCTTCTCTGGCCCTAATCTTCTTTTCTTTTGGGCAACAGGCCTCGTCTCTAGATAGACAGATAATTTGTTACAGTAGAAGTTAGGATCCATCCCAGACATGTCCACAGCAGTCCATGCAAAAAGGTTCTTAAATTACTAGAGGAGTGCGAGCAGACATTGCTCCATTACTGACTCCAGCTTATCATTGATATGAGTAACCTTCTCCGGGGAATCTTCTAAGACGATGTCCTTGGAACCTCCATCCGGCATAGGCTTGGAAGGGTTGAGCGGATCAATCTTTAGACCCCGCTGTTGTTCCTCCATCGTTTAACTTCCTCTTTTTGTTGAATGCCTCCAGCTTCACCATGTTTAGGCTTAGGTTGTAACAGTACCTAGGCATCTCCTGATCACCTTAGAGGGAAGATACGTCATTGTCCTTATCGATGAATTTGATAAGGAGATATAGAGTGGATACGATCGTTTCCATGGCATTTAAGGTAGGGCGGCCTATAATGCCATTGTAAGGTGACTCCACATCAATCACCAACACCCTGGACTTCACCGTCCTTGTTCCCGACTCACCTTCAGAGGACACAAGGGTGTCAAGGTAACCCTTGGTAGGTTGCTTTGCTTCGTTAAAGGCTGTGAGTTCCTGCATGTAAGGTTGTAAGTCTGAGTCATTGAAACCTATTCTTTTAAAAAAATTATAAAAAATAACATCACAGGAACTCCCCTGATCAACAAGGATCCTCTTGACGTCCTTGTTAGCGATCACAACAACTATGACCACAGCGTCATTGCCCCCAGGGATGGTTGGGCCAAAATCTTCATCTGAGAATGATGCCACCGGTGCCACTATACCATCTCTGAAAGGATGGTTATCCCTGGGTTTTCCTTCCGGGCTGTGATCAAAGCTCCACCTCCAGCAAAGCCCCCAACGATCATATCAATTACTTCGCACTGGCCTTGCCTCTGCTGTTGGGGCGTGCCATCTTGCTGAGCAGCCTCGCTGATAACAACTCCCTTCTGTTTCTCAGTGATTGTAAACCTCCTGACCGGGTTGCGGCTATTATCACCCTCATCCTCGTGATCTCTTCCTCTCTTCTCAGTCCAGTTCGGTTCATCCAAGGACTTCTCCTTGAAGAGGTACTGCTTTAACTTTCTCTCTCTGATGAGAGTATCCACAGCGTTCTTCAATGCCTTATATTCATCGGTGGAGTGGCCCACCTGCTCATGAAAACCGCAGTACTTGCACGGGTTACCAGGTCGTTTAAGCGGAGCCGGTTTCCTAATCCCATACACGCTAAGTGTAGGCCATCCGACCTCCCTTAAGATCTGGGAATGCCTGGTGTTTAGCGGGGCATAGTTGCTGAAAAAAGCTACACGTCTATCCTATTGCTGAGGTCAGGGGCTCCTGAAGTCATCTCTCTGGGCATGCCTCTCCAGCCTCACCCTCTCTTTATCTCTCCGTGGTTGATGAGAAGGTACTGGTGGCGTAGCCCTAGCCGCCGTGGCTTCCAAATTCATTTCTATGCCTACATACTTTGAGGCCTTCCTCCGGAACTCTTCAAATATAGTTAGAGGACTCTTTGCCAAAGATAAGGCAAAGGCTGATCCAGGCTGCAGGGCCTCGATGACGATATGTAGCTGAATGGCCTCTGTGAGGTTAGGCACCATAGCTGCTTCCTTGTAAAACCTCTTCAGAAACTCCTTAAGAGTTTCGTTATCCCCTTTCCTAATCTGGGCCAAGGTATGAGACGTCCTGGGGACATCCCTGGAAATGACAAAGTGATTCTCGAAAGCAGCTGCCATCTCCTCCCAGGAGTCTATTGACCCCGATGGTATATCCATGAACCAGCTAAGGGCCTCCTCCACTAAGGTTCATGGGAACATCCTACACATCACATCCTCATCAGCTCCCAGGTACATAGCTCCATAAATGTAAGCATCAAGATGCTTAATGGGGTCTTCTCGAGAATGGAACATTGAGCCGATACGTCCCGGAGGCTACTACCACTAGCTCCTTTCTTCTTCCACTGACTTTATCCCCAGAGTCATGAGTTTGTTCTCTCTCCTCGTACGTGGGAATCTTTGAATACTGGAGAGTGGTATACTTTTCTCTCCCAGAGGTGTGATGAGTCTCCTCTGCCTGAGACATTACCTTGTCTTCTGTCACCTTCCTCTCTTTCCTTAACTCCATCAACTCCTCCCTGAGTTGCCTTATAACTTCATCTCGAGGGTCTGGAATTACTGCAGGTATCACCCTCCTTGAGTTAGTTTTAGGAGATTCAAAAAGAAGTCTCTTGTTAGCGTGTTAATGAGTCATATCTTCCACGTGACCATCAACGAAATCACGTCCATCTCCCTCCATGGAAGACTACCAAACTTCTGCGAAAAGTAGGAATAACTCTAACGTGTCCCACTGGGCATGCCAATGAATTGGTCTAATCCGGGGTCAAGGATCCGGAGTGGGGACCAGCCAAAAAAGTCAATGATTTAAGTGTTTGTACACCGGTACAGTGGGTATCCGGTATTGTAATCCGAACTCTTAGTGGGAGAATCCAGTCTTGTTATCCTGGAGATCCTTCACACCAAGCTTTCGTGTTGATGGGGGGCGAAAGGAGGTGTCACCTGTAAAGATTCTCTGACGCTCAAGTCAGTGAAGAGAATGAGAAATCAAAGGAAACTTGAGCAATGTAACAGTATATTAAGAGTCAGAACAACGTAACCTTTTGGGAGTGTGAAAATCCACTATTTATAGATGAGCATGGAGAATGAACCGTTAGGCACAGGTGGGGCCAGGAGACAAATAGTACAATGCTCAGTGTACGATTCTAACACACGACACAGGGAGAGCCGTATTTCTCGCATATCATTCCTGTGGTTGTACCTTGTACCTTCTGTCGGGGTAATGTGGATACCTTCTGTCGGGTTATGGAGCAGCTACTTATTCTCTCAAAGTATGGGTGAATGGTTATGTATAGTAAAATAGGGAGAGTGTAAGTGTTGGGTTAGGAGATAGAAAGTACGTTGCGTAGAGAATGCTTTTGACACTTGGTATGGGAAGAACGGTGTCTTTGCCAATGTCCCCTGTGACCGCACCTTATACCTTTTACCAGGCAGAACGGATCATATACGGTGTGTGAGGTGTTAACCTGCACATACCGGTATAGGAAGAACGCCTATACGGTCTAGTAATCTAGTGGCCTACCTGCAGCTTCAGTAGCATGTGGAAAATAGATAAAATGACACCCTTGCCCTGGTACCAGTATCTAGACCGGATCAGCTATCACATGGCATCAACAAATGCCTTAACAACCCATGTTATTCTGCGAAGTATTTGATGTTTGGGGCATTGTGTAAGAGCCCTAATTTTTGAAAATAGGAATTTACACCCTCGGGACTCTTGAGGATACTCTATTGAGCTCTCAGTTGAAGGCTTGTGGCTTTGGCCGGATCCCTGAGCGGTTAATTATGAGAAAACAATGAAGAAAAAAAGCTAATTGAAGTATTCATTATAAGGTATAAGAATATTGAGAAAGTATAAACAATAAGAAAACTAGCTTAGAGGAGCGCAGAGAATTAAAAGAAAGATTAGAGAATGTGTTGATAGTTGAAAAGGAACAAAGATGAGAGAATAGTAATAATAAATAATATTTAATAAGTAAAGATAATGTATTAACGATGATTATTTTGTTTAATTGAGTGTTAACTAGTTGATAATTATTTAGTTGATAATTATTCCCTACTAATAATCTTCAATTTAGCATATAGTAAAAATTTAATACTTAATAATTAATATTTAAATTTAATATTAATATATAATTAATTAATTGAAAATATATAAATATTTATAACAATATTTTATTTTTAGTGATTTAATAATTCATTTGTTAATTTCAAAATTAAATATATATTTAATAATCATATTTAATAATAAAATATTGTTGGGTTCCCAGATTTGAATTGTAGGACCCAGTGAACGACTCAATATTGGCGATTCAGCTTGAGACTAGTAATTTCATAGGGAAACTAGTCATTTAGAACCTTCTTGTGGTAAATCGAGGATAACCAGTTCGGTCTGACATGTCCGGCAAGTGCCTCAAGTACCTCCCTCGAGCGATCGTGTATATACTTCGGGATATCCGACAGTAGCACGGTCAATCCTTGGTGACTCATTTAGATGAGTTAGGAACTTTTTCAGAAGGGACCAAATCCTAATTCGGGACATATCGATCTCGTTTCTCAAAGAAACGATTAATTCAAATCGAACCTTCGAACCCGCCCTGAGTACCTTTAGTGTTTTGGGCCTAACTTTCTCATGAGATCTTAGAATTGAATGATTCTGGTCCCAATCTCTTCATTTCAAAGAGATCTATAATCTTTATTTCTAGCCTTGAACTCTGTTTTATACTTTGTCATCCCTAAAATATTGAACCAAGTATTCGTACTCTGAAAACCAGTTATTTTATGTCCTTTTTTTGCGTATGGTTCCTTCAAAAATTCATAATTTATCCATACGACCTCTGTTTCACACAAACCTATTGTCAAAATCTCCGTAACAAAATTCTCTACATTTTTTGTGGAGGCCTCAAAAGCTGAATCCTTCCCAATCGGTACAGTTTTTAATATCTTTGCATACCTATCTTATTCCTATGACAACACTGCACACTTTTAGAAAAAAATTCATATCTCCCTCATACGGTATTGAAGAGACCTACAAACCTCATGAAAGGCACAAAAGCTAATTCCTTGCCCATTTTTCCCACAAAGTTTATTTTGTTCACAAATCTATTTTTGTCACAGTCTGGAGTAGTTTTTCTATTTTGGATATATCTCCCTCGTCCGTTGATGGATTTTTACATACCATAGCTCGTTTTAAAGAGAAAACAAAGATCTACAATTTTTGTGAAGGGATTATTCCCTAATTCTCACTCCATAAATTATTGTATATTTATTTTAAACAACCTCTAAAAAAGGAACTAGTTACTAGTATTCCCTAATTCTCACTCCACCTAGCCCCTCAAGTGGCACCACTAGATTTCACTCCTTGCTTAATAAGGAGAACAACTTGTCTTGCAAGTTGTCTACAACTTGTTTAACAAGTTCTTAAGTTAAAAAAATAAAAAGAAGAAAATCATAATGTCATGTGCCTTTTTTCCTTGTCCTGAACGTTGCCTCATCCTTCATTTCACCATATCATAATGCAAAACCATGCCATACATGATCATCTCATGATCTAAATTTTAACTTTATTCCTTCTCCAACAACTCACTAAATCATCATTAAATCTCTACCTTATGCTAATATAATTTAACTCCACATCTTCATTCTTCTTCTCCTTATTTTTCTTCTAAATTCTAGCAACTAAAATCTCTTATTTTCTAGTTACCTCAAGCCACCCAAAACAACCACCAATTCCTCCTCTACTTCACGACACCATCACCCTTAAGCATCAACCTTCAATTTCAAATTCTCTTATTCCATCCTCCACCAAACCCGTGATACCCCCTCTTGTCCCAGCTCCAAATTGGCTTCAATTTTATCATAAAAAATCATCACCTAGACTGCCGTTGTCAACATACATACTTCCTCCAAGACCATGGCCACTATTTTGATCATCAAAGTAAAATTTCAACTCTTGATCCTTGATTTTTATTTCTTTGTGTTTTCTTTCAAAATTTTAGCATTTTTCATGTCGATTCCTTGCTGTCCTTGGATGAAAGTCATGCCTTCTTTGCTTGATTTTAGTTGCATGTTTGGTTTCTAGGTACTAGAGAACGATCGACGATGAACGACGAGAAGTTTCAAGTAAACGGTAAAACTCCGATGATCGATTCCTTGAGTTTTATTTAAATCCATGGTGGTCCTATTATTTCCTCTACTAGTCGTGACTTGGAGTCACTTGTTGAACACTTGCATGTTGATTTTTAGCGAATCCGAGAGCAATTGAGAGTGATTGGAGTAAGTTTAGTAATAACCAGAAAACTTACGACGCCTGGTTCTTTCTCCTTTATCCAAAATCGTGACTACACCCTAAGTTAAAGGGGTCTTGCTTCATTTCCTTTTGTTATAAATTGTTTTGTGCCGTTTGTTTGATTTCTGGGGACATCCCCTTTAAGTTTCACAACAATCCGACAACTAGATAAGGAGTTATGCGCTTTTTCACTATCCTTGACAATTTTGATTTTATTTTTATGCTTTTATACATTTTGATGATTTTCATAAAAGGCGCTCAAATTTTGTACGTCTCACTAAATTTTATCCAAATCTAAGTTATTATGAAAAATGACAAATTTTAGGATGGTAGTGCGGGCTCGGCCAATAATTTGATTTGGTTGTAATTAAGTATGGATTTTTGACTATTTTATGTAAATTATTATATTTGTTTGTTAAACCCCGCTAAGTTAACTAAAATAGTCAATTAGAGTCTAGCGAGTAAGTTTGATAGAAATCACATGAAATGAGGTGTTTTACTGATTTAATTACGACTACACTCCTTCTTAAGATTTTACAGCGTTAGAAATATTTTGAGAAAATTACTAAGGTGAGTTTTTATAAAATAAAAGGGAGCTTTTATTAGAAAGGTATAAATAACCAAAATAAAGATTAGAAATAATAAATTTCAAGTAATATATATATATACACATTAAAAATAAAAGACATAGAAAGTTTAAAGTATTTACTTTTCAAGAAAAATATATTAATAAATATTAAATATAATTTGGAAAAGAACTTGTACATTAATAAGTAAAAAGAAAAGTTGACAAAGAAAGAATGCTGAGATTCAGTAAGTTTTGATAAAGTATTAGAAGAATAATAAGTTGTAATCAAAGAAATAAGGGAATTTAAAAGTAACTTACAAGAAAAATATGCTATATTTTGAGTCATTAAGAAGAATTTAGAAATATTGGTTATATACTAAGAATCGGAAAGGAAATTGATAAAGAAATAGTAGCAAGAATTAATAAGTCTCAATGAATTAATGATTTCATTCAGATTATAATTTACGTTCATGACAAAATTGTTTAAGGACATTAAATGGGTCTTAAAGTAGTAACTAGATACTAATATAGTAATAGAAGAATTAGACTCCCATTAAGAGCGATCGATAATTTAGAGTTAGCACAAAGTTATAGATGGAAGCTTAGAAATCCAAGGAACATAGGGATAACTGAAATAAGCACCTACTGAATTAAGATGACAATTTAAGGAAATATAACATGAACTCTTAAAGAAAAAAAAGAAGGAAGTAATTAGTAAGCTAGAAGGATTAAATAAAGAACTCATAACTAGTGAATAGAATTAACCAAAATAGTTTATCTCAAGAGCTAGAAAGTAGTAAATAAGAAAAACATATTGTAGATAATCAAGGTATGTAAGAATATGTTAGAACAATTAAATGAAATTATAAGGAAATAACTAAGGTAATTATGAGTCAAACACATATATTCGAAACATTGGAATTTAATGAGAAGTAGAAATTGATGCCATAAGTAACTGTAATTAAAATAAGGACAACAAAAGGGGAGGTATTTATTCACCAGTAAAGTCCAGTAAAAATGATGCCCACCTAGTTAGTACACCAATAAATTTAGGATAATTTAACCCGGTGGTAGTAAGTTAGTAACGATAACTAGAGCACTTGGCACTTGAGTAGTTTAAGGTGTACCCTTAGAATGATATGTTTATATAACAGTATTTAAAGGATAAATAATCTGCCTGGATGGTGTGATTGATAATGAAATAAGAATGTTTAGTAATCTGGAAAATAATCATGAATATAAAAAAGCTATATTAGGAGTACTAATTGCTATCAATAAGGATGAATAGTTAATCAAGATAACTAGGCTAGTATGTGTATTCATAACATAAATTATTACACTTAGTCTCTTACAAAGCCCATTCATGAATATACTTGTATTAAAGTACGAGGTCCTTATACTAGGATAATATAGACAATGATCATTATATGATGAATATTGTGCATGGTAACTGTAATGCGACTATGTACGCGAATGAAAAGTGTGAATTATATGTTGGGAAAATGTGATGAAATACATGATGGATGTTGTATGATTGATTGGATTATATGAGTCTACAAGTTATGTGACTAAGTTGGTAGATTGATCAAAATTGTACATGTGTGTCAAATTATATGTTTCTATTGGCATGATGGGGTAATGAATGAAATGAATGTGATAAAATATATGACTGGATGGGACTTTCATGGTGCATTAAATGACTATGTTGAGATAAATAAGAAAAGAATGAACAAGGATATGTCTCGGTAGGGATGCTGAGGTGATTGAATTATGAAAATGATATGAGGAGAACGAGATCGGATCTAATGTGAGGATAGCCGCTACATGCCAATATTAACCTAAGGTTTAGATGGATGATCAGAATTTGTTTCATTCCTAATTATCAGGTAAGCTATGCTGAGTAGTGAATAATGAAAAATGCTTAATCAAGGATTTTATGAAACTAACCTGATGTTAGGAATGAAATAGAGTCTTTGAAAGGACCCTACCGATAATTAATGAATTAATAGAAGAAAATATATGTTACATGCATCATGTGCATATGTCCTGATGTGGACTAGAGCTAGCAACGACGAGTATGCTAAAGGATATAGAGGTTCGATCCCTGAGGTTGGATCTTGGGAGTGTAGTAGGAGGGGACCCATAATGGCTCGATGATAGCGCTCTGACGCCAGGCGAAACCATGCATTCCTGGTGTACTTTAACTCAGACCAATATCAATAGGACCGTGGAGAGATAAATCCTATTATAATATGATGATATGAGTTGGATCCATGATATTGGGACTGTGAGTCCACGTATACCCTGTGTTGTGATGTGGGGACTTGGTGGGCTCCGGTTGCTCTAGTGAGGAAATATTGTGTCTAGGGGCAACCTGGGCAGGACATATTCTAATATGATACGATGATAAAGGTTGGGCCCATATGCATCATGATGGCTAAGAAAAAAGATTGGAATTAATAAAATGGAACTCATGCATTGTATTATCTTATCTATATGAATTTATGTTTAATTATGATTAATATTTATGCATAAAGAAATTAGTGGTGGAAGTGAGAGCAAAGAGGAATGTGTTCAAGGGTGATTTTGATAAGACTGAATTAGAATAGATGAGTTACAAGAAAAATGAGTAAGACTCTGAAGGTGAGGGAAACATTGTATGAAAACCCAATTGGATTGTGTGGGAGGGACGTCAATGATGATGACTCTCCAATTGTTGTGGAAGTGGAGACTCACCCTTACGCTATTTTTCCAAACTTTGGATGGGACCATGCATTCAAGATCAACACAGACTTCATATTGAAGGTCAACAAGATTCTACTTGGACCGCGGGCGATTAGAATAGATTCTTTTCTTTTCTTTTATGGGAGTCTGCATGCCCCTTTACTTTCAGCATGTACAGTTACTATTTATGACCATTCATTGCATATAACTGTGTAATATACACACAATGCATCTATTCCACCAAGTTTTCTTGTATAAAAAAAAACTTCCACATTTTTCTAAAACTCGTAACCTCTCAATTGACCAGGATAATCTAGTAGAAGGGATTGTCCTAGTTAACCAAGGGTGTTACATATTAACTTTATGGGACCATTTCCTTCCATCTTTTGGTTTTACTTACATTTTATTGGCTATGGATTATGTTTCTAAATGAGTGGAAGCTAAGGCCACCAGAACTAATGATGCTCGGGTTGTTGTGGATTTTGTTAGATCTTAAATTTTTTGTAGATTGGCATTCCGAGAGCAATCATCAGTAATCAAGGAACACACTTCTACAATAGGACCATGCAAGCTATGCTCCGGATGTATGGGGTCATTTATAGAATCTCTACTTTATACCATCCTCAAACTAATTGACAAATAGAAGTCTCTAACAGGGAAATCAAAAGGATTCTCGAGAAGATTGTGTAGCCTAACAGAAAAGATTGGAGCAAGAAACTGGATGACGCTCTTTGGGCCCATAGGACTGCGTTCAAAGCACCTATAGGAATATCTCCTTATAGAGTTATTTTTGGTAAAGCATGTTGTTAGTCCTCAAATTTACAATAAATATTTTAATAAAATTTCATAAAAATAATAAAAATTTGGATAATTTGTTAGAAAATTAGGTTTTAATTCAATAAATGGATATTGTTGGAAATAATCTACCCTTGATCAATTTTCTCTAGTTTTGCAGCGAAAAAGTAAAGAATTCAAGAGAAAATTATACTGGAGGATCTGACGCGTAGCATTAATACCACGCGTAGCGTCCATAGCTACTTTTGATGTTGACGCTACACGTCACATCCACGCGTAGCATCAGTGCTGCATGGACTCCACAGCCAAGCTGGCCAAGCACTCACCTAGTGACCCATTATTGGCCACTCCACTTAGCACAAATGGCCAAAACGCAGTGGAGACAGGGACACATGGCCAAGCATGATTGAATATAATATTCCAAGGTGGCCACTGTTAGAAAATCCCTAAGCATGAGCAGCGGAAAAATAAAAGGGATTCCATAGGATTTGCAAGGTTCCGTGTTTCAAAGCACAAAACAATTTTGAAATTATTTTAGGTTACCTCTTGAAGAACTTCGAAGCAGTCGTAGCCTCGTCCTTTAGGAGTCCACACGAGCACTCCCACCAGAATCGCAACACTTGCCAACTGCTAGGTTGACGGCGTGTAGCTCTTGCAACTTTTTGTGAATTTGTGTCTCACTTGAGTGAACGGCCTATGAGCATCTTATGCTCTATTTATAGGCTTAGGTTTGACCTAATTTGTTCTCTCTAAAAGTGGGCTCCTTACTCATTCCAAATGAGTTAGGCCCAATAGCTTTATTTTAGTCCAACTAAAATAAGACAACATTTTTCTGATGGGCTTACTCTATGTGTGTGACCCTATAGGTAAAATACCCGGTCGTATTAATAATAAACTATTTTATTATTAATATAAAATAAGAGCGGCATCTAGCAATGCATCATTATGTCCGAATATTATCAACATAACCTATAAGTGATAATTATTTAATACGTTTATTCCTTTTGTCACGATATCCTAATTGGGCCCAAGGCATGGTCGCATCATCCTTGTACGGCCCAATTTATTTTACTTGATACCGGAGTAGACTGGATCCGAATAAATATCTAATATTTATTCTTTCTAGCATGGCCATGCGTTTTCTTAGTCTTACTCCATCAAGTGGCCTATGGATATCACTCCTGTCACATAGGAGAGACAAATCCCATCTACATCACTCACATCCCTCTACATAATTTGTTCATTGCCTAATCACAACCTTTATAGTCCTCTTGTTACAGAAGACGTTTAGTTCTATTAAAACAATAAACTCCTCATGTAGGAATCGTAGTGACTTCAGGTCGAAGGACTACATATACCATTATCACATTGAGAATCGTTTATGACAATCATGTAACGATCCATGCAACGTTCTCATGGTGGGTCTGTCCAGTACATCATTACTCTTAATATGTACCCGTGTGAAGACTCGATATCATCTATATCTATGATCTGTGAGATCAGGTCATCAGTACACTCACATACTAGTCTCAGTGTATTTACATGTCCCCATGTAAATACTTAACTAGGGACATTTTAGGAATAATTTTTATATGACCTATTACTCCAAGGATAAATATGTTTTAAAACAATTTTAAACTGAAATATTTATTCTATTGATAAGTAGAAAAATGATACAAATGAAAAAGCATAAAAGCTCATAGTGCATACACCAACAACCACTACCAGTTACGTTAATGGAGGCTGAGTCAGGGGACTGACGCCTAGCGTCACACTCACGCGTAGCGTCAGCACCCTTGCTCAGCCCTATAAATAGGGCCATCCAACACCATTCATATCATCCCATTCTCTACATTTAGAGTTCTTTCCTCTCTTCTATACTCGAGTTTTGAGTATTTCTTTTAGAGTTTGTAGTTCTAGAATAGTTTTCTAGATACTTGAGAGTGTTGTGGTGTATTGTGATCATTGTATCGTGAAGTTTCCATCGTCTTCGTAATGTCAACCTCTGTAAGTGTTGTTTTTACTTTCACCATGTGTAACTAATCTATTGAGTATAATGTTGTGAATTCTACCTCTGCATGTTTATGATTCAAGCCCATGTTAGTATTTCAATCTTTTATTAATATGAATGTCAAATGGGAGAATGATTTTCATGTGTATTGAAACTTGTTTTATTAGTGTGAATGTCAAACGGGAGAATGATTATTCATGCCGTATTGAAACTTGTTTTGACGAAAGTAAAAGTTGGAATACCCTTGGTATCTCAATTCTATAGGGGTTGTTAACCATTGTTTCCATAAGGCCAGGTCTTAATGCAAGTTTTTACTGAGAAAGCTCACGAGGGATCAGACTTTACGGTGAATTCTTAGAATTTATATCACGAGGGATCGGTTATAATGATTTTAAGCTGCAATGACATGAAACTTGATGATTAAATATGCATGTCTTGAGTTCCTCATTGTTATTCTAGATTAGGGATCCAATTTCCAACATAATTTGTTTAGTTGTGTTTATCTCAAGTATCTTACCTATTCTAGATTGTAACTCAACTTTTTAGATAGATTTTTATTTTCTTTTTATCTCATGAACAACTCACCATGTTATCCTGTGAATATTGTATAAATTATATATAAATCATTCTTTTGTCCATAACTTTCTTCACATTTACCATAGTGAATAGAAAATTACTGTTGTTATTGGACTTTCAATCCCAGTGGAACGATATCTAAATTTTGAAAACTACAAACGATTGGTGCGCTTGCCAATTAATGACCCGGTGGTAAACACAAACGGTTAAAACACTATTACCGGGTTAACAAGTTTTCTGGCGCCGTCACGGGGATTGAATTGATTCAGTAAAATAGTAATTTTTTTTACCGTGGTAAATATTTTTTTACCTTAGTTAAATTTTATTTATTTACTTTTTCTTATTACTGTTACACTAACTTTCTTTGTCTAGTTTGTGTATGTAAACTCAATCTACCGCAGGTAAAATTTATTTTCATCCTGAGATAGAAAAGTTTGTAAAGAAAATCAAGTCTTTGAAATCTAGAACACAAACTAATTTTTCTTCTACTTCTAAAATTTTTGAAAATTCAAATATGGCTACTGAAAGGAGAACATTGGGGCAGTTTGCTGCTATTAATGGTCCACCTCGAGTTTCAGGAATGTTTCAAGGACCTATTGTACCATGGAGATTAAACCTGCTACTTTAAATATTATTCAAAATAATCAATTTGCTAGTTTAAATCATGAAGAACCGTATGAACATTTAACTATTTTTTATGAGTTATGCAGCACAATTGGTTTTGAACCCAATCAAGAAGAATCTGTTTATATGAGGTTATTTCCTTTTTCATTGATTGGTAAAGCTAAAGAATGGTTTAAATCTTGCCCACCGGGTAGTTTTGCAAACTGGTTCGATGTCGAAAGAAAATTTTGGAAAGATTTTATTCTCCTTCAAAATACTTTGAAGCCATGACAGCCATATATTCTTTTTCTCAAAATAATGATGAATCATTAAGAGAAACATGGGAACGATTCAAGGCACTCTTGAGAAAGTTTCCAAACCACAACTTGGATGATGCCGAAAAGCTAAGAATCGTTTACCATGGTTTATTACCTCAATTCAAAATGATGTTAGATGCTTGTGCAAGTGGTTCTTTAATGAAGAAGACTGTGGAGGAAGCTATTGAGATATTGGAATCAATGTCCATTAGTGACCATCAAGCTAAACCAGAAAGAGGTAATGTACAAGGTATACTTGAACAAGGAGTAAATGATACAGTGTTAGTTCAACAAAAATTGTTGATACAACAAATTGAGGTAATGAGTAAACAACTTGGAAAACTTCAAGTTACCCATGTACCACCACAACTTCATGCTCAATTAAAACAATGTGAGTATTGTATGGGCGAACAACCATGTGGTTACTGTGTTCTTGACAAGAATGAACAAGAACAAGCTAATTCCCTGATTCATCAGAGATTACCTACAGGTAATTCTCTAAATCCTCTTGTAAATTCTTTTTCTAACAATTACCTGCAGGGAAGGCAAAACCAAAACTATGGTTGAAGGCAAAATGCTAGATCCTTCAACAATCAAGGTGATTACAATACTAGATTGACAAAGGCTGAAGAAAGTATTCAACAATTGATGCAATACATGGAGACAATTAATGCTGCATGTAAAGCATCAGATCAACAATTGAGTCAGCTAGTAAAAGAAGTAGCCGACATCAAGGAGTTCAAAGTGAAAGAACAATGTAAGGCTATTTTTACAAGAAGTGGTAAAACTGTAGGTATAGACTGTGAAAAAGAAACAGAAAAAGAAAAAGAAAAAGAAGAAGAAAAAGAAGAAAAAGAAGAAGAAAGTGAAGAAAATAAAAAAAAGGAAAAAAAAATCAAAAAAATCAGTATTTGGGACAGACACCTCCTGTCCAGGATTTGCCTTATCCTCATCCACCATCAAAAAAAGATAAAGAAAAGGAATACAAGAGATTCCTTGAAATTTTTAAGCAGTTGCACATAAACATTCCTTTTTCTGAGGCATTAGAACAAATGCCTACATATGCTAAGTTTATGAAAGAACTGCTTACAAAGAAAAGGAAGTATGATGAGGAGATAGTAGAACTTGAAGCAAGTTGAAGCGCTATTTTACAATACAAGATGCTAGAAAAATCCAAAGATCCTGGCAAATTCACTATTCCTGTCTCTATTGGCGGAGTAAATATCAGAAAGGCTTTATTAGATTTAGGGGCTAGCATCAATCTAATGCCCCTAAGTATGATGAAGCGTATTGGTGACCTTGATCCGCAGCAGACAAGGATGACTCTGCAATTAGCTGATAAATCCATCAAGAGACCTTATGGGATTGTAGAGGATGTACTTGTAAAGGTTTACAAATTCTACTTCCCTGTGGATTTTGTGATCTTAGACATGGAGGAAAATGTTGATGTTCCTCTGATTCTTGGAAGACCATTCATGAAAACTACTCGAGTACTGATTGATGTGGACAACGGGAAGCTAGTAGTAAGAGTGCACGATGAGGAAGTGAATTTCGATGTCTTCAAAGCAATAAAACATCCTAGCCCGAAGCAAGACTGTTTCAAAGTGGACATCCTTGATGAAACTTATCTTTCCTTATCAAAAGGTATGACTAATTCTGACACATTAAATAAGTTATTGACTAATTCTATTGAATTTTTGAATGAAGAAGAAGAGAAACAGATTGAAAGGTATCTTGAAGAATTCGATCAAGGGAGAGAAATTTCCTTTGAATCAAGAAAGATTGAAGAAATTCAAGACTCACCTGTTGAAGAAATCCAGAAACCTAAACTAAAAGTGTTACCTTCCAATCTAAAATACATCTTTTTGAAAGAAGGTAATTTAAATCCAGTAATCATTAGTAATCTGTTAAATGAAACAGAGGAAGAAAAACTGGTGGAAGTATTCAAGAGAAATCAAGAAGCAATTGGATGGACACTTGAAGATTTGAAAGGTATAAGTCCATCATACTGCATGTACAAAATTTTGTTGGAAGATGATTTTAAACCTGTTGCTCAACCTCAAAGACACCTCAACCCAACTATGAAAGAGGTAACCAAAAAAGAGGTTCTGAAATTGCTGAAAGCAGGTATTATTTATCCTATTTCTGATAGTGCATGGGTAAGTCCTGTTCAAGTTGTTCCAAAAAAAGGTGGTGTGACAGTAATTGTTAATGAAAAAAATGAACTAATTCCTATAAGAACTGTCACCAGTTGGAGAATGTGCATTGATTATAGAAAATTAAATCAAGCAACAAGAAAAGATCATTTTCCATTACCTTTTATGGATCAAATACTTGAAAGATTATCTGGACAAGAATATTACTGCTTTCTTGATGGTTATTCTGGATATAATCAAATTGCTGTTGACCCTCTTGATCAGGAGAAAACTACTTTTACATGTCCTTTTGGCATATTTGCTTACAGAAAAATGCCATTTGGATTATGTAACGCACCTGCTACTTTTCAAAGATGCATGTTTGCTATTTTTGCAGATTTAATTGAAAAGAGCATTGAAGTTTTCATGGATGACTTCTCAGTTTTTGGGAATTCATTTGAGACATGTCTATCCAACCTAAACACCGTACTGAAGCGGTGTATTGAGACAAATTTGGTGCTTAATTGGGAGAAGTGTCACTTCATGGTGAAAGAAGGAATTGTACTTGGTCATAAAATTTCTTCTAGAGGCATTGAAGTTGACCAAGCCAAGATAGAGGTAATTTCTAAACTCCCACCCCCTGTAAATGTAAAAGGTATTAGAAGCTTTTTAGGACATGCTGGATTTTATAGGAGGTTTATTCAAGATTTTTCAAAAATTGCAAAACCTTTATCAAGCCTTCTGAATAAAGATGTTGAATTCAAATTTGATGAAGCATGTCTTAAAGCTTTTAATTCCTTGAAAGAAAAATTGGTTTCTGCCCTTGTAATTGTTGCTCCTAATTGGAATCTACCCTTTGAACTTATGTGCGATGCAAGTGATTATGCTGTTGGAGCAGTTTTAGGTCAAAGATATGAATTTTTTTTAAAGTCATACATTATGCTAGTAAAGTTTTGAATGAAAATCAAATAAATTATGCAACTACTGAAAAAGAATTACTAGCCATTGTAACATCCCGAATTTTAAAATAAAGGATAAATTAAAGAAAATAAATATTGACGGGTTGAATACGAATTGTGTAATGTCCCAATATATTGAAATTAATTAAATTAAGATTTTTGGGAATTGTTGGTAACTAATGGAGACCGGTTAAGCTGAAAATGAACCCGGTTGAAATATGGGTTTCTGCCCCTATAATTGTTGCTCCTAATTGGAATCTACCCTTTGAACTTATGTGCGATGCAAGTGATTATGCTGTTGGAGCAGTTTTAGGTCAAAGATATGAAATTTTTTTTAAAGTCATACATTATGCTAGTAAAGTTTTGAATGAAAATCAAATAAATTATGCAACTACTGAAAAAGAATTACTAGCCATTGTAACATCCCGAATTTTAAAATAAAGGATAAATTAAAGAAAATAAATATTGACGGGTTGAATACGAATTGTGTAATGTCCCAATATATTGAAATTAATTAAATTAAGATTTTTGGGAATTGTTGGTAATTAATGGAGACCGGTTAAGCTGAAAATGAACCCGGTTGAAATATGGGTTTCTGCCCCTGTAATTGTTGCTCCTAATTGGAATCTACCCTTTGAACTTATGTGCGATGCAAGTGATTATGCTGTTGGAGTAGTTTTAGGTCAAAGATATGAATTTTTTTTTAAAGTCATACATTATGCTAGTAAAGTTTTGAATGAAAATCAAATAAATTATGCAACTACTGAAAAAGAATTACTAGCCATTGTAACATCCCGAATTTTAAAATAAAGGATAAATTAAAGAAAATAAATATTGACGGGTTGAATACGAATTATGTAATGTCCCAATATATTGAAATTAATTAAATTAAGATTTTTAGGAATTGTTGGTAATTAATGGAGACTGGTTAAGCTGAAAATGAACCCGGTTGAAATATGGGTGTAGGACCAAGTGTCTCGGAATGAGATGATATTGGTCAGGGCTGTAAAGAATAATATTGCGAATTCGAATATATATTCGGAATTATTTTAGGTGAAGTAATGAGCCCGAACTAAGAGCCTGTTGGTTATAAAACGATGAAGTTTTAATGAATGGGATTAAAAATAAATAGAAACCCCAATTTTTCCCTTCCTATTCACCTGTGTTTGCTGAAGTAATGGGCATATGCACTTCATTCTCCTCCTCTTCATCATCTTCTTCGTTTCCTCTTCTTCTTTCGAAGCCCTAGAGTTGGGTGGTGAACTTTCCCTTTCATTTTCGTTTTCAAGGAACTAGGAAGGAGACCATTGAAGCTGAATCCTTCTTTCTCTTTTCCTCCATTTTTGTGTAGCCTACCTCTACTTTGAAACCCAATTCGTTTTGGGTGTGAGGTAAGCTTCTCCCACCATTTTTGGATGGATTTATGTTGATATTATGGGTATTATGATTTTGGGAGAAGATGCATGTGCATGGGTGTTTATTAGAGCATTTAATACTCATGCCCTAGAATGGGATATCATAAATGCAAGTATTTATAGGAGGAAAATGGTTGTTTGTGTATTAATGATGATGGGAAGTGAAGGTTTATGATGTATTAATAAAGGTGGATGGGTTTTGGAGAAAACCCTAACCTTGAAGTTGGGGGAAAAATAGCTAATGTTAGTTTAAGAATGTGTTTTATGGAGAAATATATGACGTTGAGGAGTTTTGTGAAGCTTGGGGGTAGGGTTGTCTTGTAACCCTTGAATTTAATGATGGTGGCTTAATGGGAAGGAATTCCCGAAGCCTAATAAAGAACAAAATGATATTCACAACATGTCTAACACATGTTGTGACATTATAAATATGATTATGACCAAATAGAATTGAATTAATGATTTGAATGATTGATTGATTAAGGTTTTACATGAATGTGAAAGTAGGACCTATTCCGAATGACGAGGCGGGACCGTCTTATCAATCGGAATTCTTCTCTTGAGGTAGGAGAGGAGTCTAAATTCTAAATGTATGAATTTGAATGTTAGTTGATTGTGGTATATGGTGTTATGCATGTTAGCCTTGCTTGAATGTTGTAAGAAATGATGACTTGTGGTGTGATGTAGATAATATGTTTGGCAACATGCTTTTGTGCATTTAGAATATTCATGGTATGTTATGCGAAGGTGTGTAATGAGCAGTGATATGATGTTAAGTTGTGTTTACCATGAATGTGACATGAATGATTGATAAGTGCTTTATAACACAATAAATTAGATCTAGTTTGCTTAGGATTTTAATCATTATGCACTGTATTTCCTTTATTTATTGTGATTTTTGCTTTCTTTCCACTCTATTCTACTTGGGTATGTTATTTTGCAGGAATTAAGGTAATAAAGGGTCAAAAACAAGAGAAAAATGACCATAAAATGATAAAGAAACAAGAAGAACAAGCCCAAAGTGGAAAGAACTCTCTTTTTATGCTGAATTCCGACTCAGAATGCTGAATTCCGACTCAGAATGACCAAATCCGAGTGGGATGACTGAGAAAGGACCAAATCCGAGTGGAATTACTCAGAATGGAGCAAATCTGAGTGGAATACTTCACTGTTGGATTAGAATCCAAGTGAAAAGTTCCCTGTCTTAGACATTCCGAATGATAAATGGCTGACTCTGTTGGAGGTTCAATGCTGAAAAGGAATAAGTCTCGGTTGGAGGTGATTCCGAGTGGAAGCTTCCCCGAGTGCGACCATTCCAAGTGAAAAAAGGGACTGACCTTCAATAAAAACTGCCCAAAGCTAATTCCGAGTGAAGGGATGCTGACTGAGGCAGGTCTGACCAGGGAACAAGTGCGTTTCTGGGCAAAAAATTGTTCCGAGTGATTGGATTCCGAGCAGAAGTAGCCACAGAATGAATAAACTGTTGAATAAGGAGGTTTCTGAGTGGTTTCATTTGGAGAAAATGGCATTCTCAAGCAGAACAAGGCATTTCCGAGTAGAGTCTTATCAAGCAATGAAAGATCCGACTGGGAATCAATCACACTCGGGCAGACTCTCAAGTTTCACACTAAGCCCGAGTGAGAAGTCTCCAAGGAAAGCACATCCGAGTGAGTTGGGTCAGGAAGCTGCATTTCCGAGAAAAGCAAGGCTCGGACATGGAAGAACTTCTATCAGCCAGATTCCAGAGTCTTTCAAGTCCAAGTTTCTGAGTGAAAGTGAAGGCCATTCCGAGTGAGAAGCATGAAGGCACTTCCGAGTGAATGTGTCCGAATGAATTTGTTCGAATGAATCCAAAGCAAAATCCGAGCGATGTTTTAACTGAGTGGTTCAAATTCAGAGACAGCCGAGTGAAACAGTTTGGGAACCGATTGAATAAATTCCGATCCTGAGTGAGTCTTCAATCAATTCCGAATGAACTCCTCTATCAGTGCCGAGTGAATCAATCGGTTCCGAGTCACTCTTTACTCGGTTCCGATTGAATGTTTCAATCATTCGTCCAGCTCTCTTCACAACCACAACATCAACACCGACTCCTTCCATCTATTCACCGGATCACTCCAACACCGGATCAAATGCACACCGGATCAACTCCAACTCTCCAGCAACCCAAACAACATCCCTTCAAACCAATATCGACCGGCTTTCTCCTAAACACCGTCCAGCCCACAACGTCCAGTCTCTTCACCACCAATACACACCGACTGTCCATCAACACTCTCTTCTCCACACCGTCCCAAACCAACACCGTCCCATCTACTTTGAACACCGGCCCCCTCAAATCAACACCGCCCAGCAACCCACTCACACAACACCGTCCAGATCTCCATCCAATAGCAAGCCACAAAACCGACCAACACCTTCCAGCAAGCTGTCACTCGGTCTTGGGGATAAACAGCAAGCTTTCACTCGGTTTTATGGAAAAACAACACTTTTTCACTAGGAATTTCTCCACCTGCACCAATCATCACAAAATCCAAGCACCGAATTATTGAAAATATTAAAAAATAAACAAGTTGGCACAGCTGGAACTCACATGCACCGAAAGTTTCTTCCACTTGCAATTGCAACGCGTTTTCATTAGCTGGATTCCTCCATTCCTTTGCCTATAAATACAGGAGCAAGTGAAGCCAATTGAGCATCACTTGAATTCAATTCCTTTTCTTTCCTTTCTCGTTCTTCTTCTGTCCTTCTCTTTTCTTTTCTTTCTTTCTTCTTTATTTTCCTTCCTCCGTCCTTTTCTTTTCTTTCTTTCTTTCTCTTCATTTTTCTTCTTCGTTCTTTTTTCTTTCTTTTTCATTTTCTTTCTCTTGTTATTTTCTTTTTCTTTATTTTATTTTAAGAGTTGTGAATTGTAAAAGTGAGTTATTTAAATTTGTAATTAGTGGAGGAATATTGCAACAAGGAATTACAATGGTAAATTATTCTGAGCTTTTGGAGAAACCCGTAAATCTTTATTTTTACCATGTCTTGTATGTTTTATTTTTCCATTATTTATATGAATTTGAATTATTTCATGAGTAGCTAAATTAATTATCTTGGGATAAAGGGGGTATGATAATATTTTATTGTTAATATTATTTTGACTTGGAATTAATTAATTTTGTGTTTTCCATTTAGTTTAAAAAATGCTCAATGCTTTTAGTGATTCCTAACAAGAACCTAAATGATAAAACTGTATACTTGCGGGTATATTAGTAAGTTTAGGTAATAAATAGAATCGAGAGATTTATTTTTACCGGAAAGCTTTGAACTAAACCTAAGATTTTTGAGATGTTTTTTGTGACCTCGGTAAAACCGTGAAAGTAATCAAAATTCTTTTGAGGAAATAAAAGGGATTTTCATAAAACGATAATGGGCCTTTCTGAGGATTAAGCAGCGCTTTCCATAGGTTAGGTACATTAATAGGATTCCGAGAGGAACATATTAATTAGCTTTTGGAAAATTCGCCTTGGAAAACTTAATTCAATTCTTATTTATGAAAAGTTAAAATTCATTAACATAAAATAGAGTCTTAATCCCCCGAAATCCCAAGATATTCTCAACTCTGATTTTTTTTTAAGTGTCAAGTAAATTTTGTTTCTAAATTTAGATTTTTAAATTGTGTTTTATTTTACTAAAACCTTAAAAATCAATTGTGTGGATAATTAAATTTCAATATGCTGGTACTTTGAACACAGTCCATGTGGAGAACGATAATCTTTTATATTACGCGACATAACTAGTGCGCTTGCGGGCCCTGTCAAGGTTTTGGTGCCGTTGGGGGGACTGTTGTCCCTCAAATATCGGCAATATTGAAATTCGATTAGATCATACTTGTTAATATTTTTATTTTTAGTTTGTTTTATTTCTAGTTATTTATTTTTATTTTTATTTTCAAAGATCACCTTTGATCTTGGTCTGTTATGGAATTCTTAACAGGTGCTACTGACCTTTATTGTTGTATTTGTGGTGATTCAGGATATGCTGCTATAAATTGCTATTTTGCAATATCCTTAAACCACCATGAACAAAAATTTCATCAGTTGGATGCTATTGGGAATTATAATCATAGCAGTGATTTTAGAAGCTTACCAGTATTCCAAAACTATCCTCCACAAAAATCCAAACTTGAAATACTGATGGAAAATTTTGTAAGCACCCAAGAAAAACGAAATGAAGAGTTCTCAAATGCCATAAAAACCTTAGCTTCAAAGGTGGACTCTCTGGCCACCCATAACAAAATTTTGGAAAATTAAATTATCCAACAAACCTCTTTATCTATAAGAACACCAGAAACATTTCCTGTAAAACCTGAGGTGGAACCATCTAACCACACCATGGACATCACTCTTGGGAGTGGTACTCATTATGATGATCCGGTTGGCATAACTAAAGAAGAAGCTAAGGAAGAGAAGAAATTTGATGAGTCTTTATCTCATCCAATAATTGAGGAGAGCAATACACTGATCCAAAAGAAGGTACTGCCCAAGCTTCAGGATCCAGGTATTCTAGAGGTTATTCCTATCAAGGTAGGAAAATTTTACATACCTGTTAACTTTGCTGTGCTTGAAATAGATTTTATTGACCAAGTGGTAAAGAAAGAGGCAATCCAAAACCTCCCTCTTGATCCACTTGAATCTGTTTTATCTTATGACTTTTCAGGCATTTCAAAAACACACTTCTGTGATTTTTTGGCTAAAAGAGAATTGATCCCTAAAGTGGAATTCAAACCACTAAAACCTGTGTTCAGGTATGAATTGTATAGTTGAAGCAGGTTCAGAAAAGTCTGGCTAAAGACTTAAAACTTAGCACTTGTGGGGAGGTAACCCCATGTCTTTAATAAATAAATAAAAAAACAAAACAAAACAAAACAAAACAAAAAAAACAAAAAAACAAAAAAACAAAAAACAAAAAACAAAAAACAAAAAACCAACTATGTCAGATGCTGGTTTGGGGTTACTCCAGGTAAGTTTTCTTATCCTTTTATCATCCATTTTAACATTGAGGACAATGTCAAATTCTGGTTTGGGGTGGTAGGTAAGAAAACTTGACTGTTTTGTTTACGTTGTGTGATTGTTATTTTATTATACATGTGTGTTTTCCTTGTTTTATTTATCATCTTGTAATTTACCATGATTGCATGATAAATTTACTTTGAACACAAGGCTAAAGTATCTAAGGACCCCAAAATTTTGAGTAAAATTTTCAAAATTTGATTGTTTAAATGCCAAATAAATGCTTAAATGAACCTTATATGATTAAAATTTTCTTTGAAAAGACTTTCCATGATTAGACTTGAGCCAAAATGGGCTATTTATCAAACAAATTTTCAAAACCCATATTTTCTTGATTGAGTGAATCTCATAGTCATTAATATTCTAGAACTTGTTTTTCAACCGATTCAAAATGGTTTTTGATTATATGTCTTAGGATGGTAAAGGCACAATTAGGTCTTATTCTTAAGCCTCAGAATTTTTTGCATAATTTGACCCCTAGTTGCCCCTTTTGAGCCTGAAAGTGAAAATTTTTCCTTGAAACCTTTCATTGACTGATATTCTCTTAATGGTGAAAAAGTTGGAAATTTAGTGGAGCAAAGAAATAAAAAAGGACTTAAGAAAAATATGGTATTGAATGTAAAAAAAAACAAGAAAAAGAAAAAGAAAATCAAAAGGATGATATTGAATGAATTCCAAAAACTCCATAAAAATTCAAGAATTTGCTCTGTTAAATTTATGATGATAATTTGAATCATTCATGACTGTTAAACCCCTTTTGTATTCCATTTTTCTTGAAATTCCTACCTTGCAATACAACCCAAGGCCACGCTACAACCTTTGAAAGACCTTTAGACTTTGACATATTTTCTATCTAAACTGTGGAGTCTCTGGTTTATTAACAAGCTTACGGTAATGTTTTTTGACTATGATGATTTGAGAGATACACAAACCTTGAAACACTTGAGTGAAAATTGTGAGAAGAGTATCTTAAGTCTTGACATTGAAAAATTGATTCACATAAATTAAAATTGGCATTTGAATAAATCTTTTTCTCTGTTTTGGATTCCTTAGTTTATTAAGCTTAGTGTTTTCTGTATTTTATCTTGTGAATATGGTGATTGCTTGAGGACAAGCAATGCTTTATAACACAATAAATTAGATCTAGTTTGCTTAGGATTTTAATCATTATGCACTGTATTTCCTTTATTTATTGTGATTTTTGCTTTCTTTCCACTCTATTCTACTTGGGTATGTTATTTTGCAGGAATTAAGGTAATAAAGGGTCAAAAACAAGAGAAAAACGACCATAAAATGATAAAGAAACAAGAAGAAAAAGCCCAAAGTGGAAAGAACTCTCTTTTTATGCTGAATTCCGACTCAGAATGCTGAATTCCGACTCAGAATGCTGAATTCTGACTCAGAATGTTGAAATCCGACTCAAAATGACCAAATCCGAGTGGGATGACTGAGAAAGAACCAAATCCGAGTGGAATTACTTAGAATGGAGCAAATCCGAGTGGAATATTTCACTGTTGGATTAGAATCCGAGTGAAAAGTTCCCTGTCTTAGACATTCCGAGTGATAAATGGCTGACTCTGTTAGAGGTTCAATGCTGAAAAGGAATAAGTCTCGGTTGGAGGTGATTCCGAGTGGAAGCTTCCCCGAGTGTGACCATTCTGAGTGAAAAAAGAGACTGACCTTCAATAAAAACTACCCAAAGCTAATTTCGAGTGAAGGGATGCTGACTGAAGCAGGTCTGACCAGGGAACAAGTGCTTTTTTGGGCAAAAAGCTGTTCCGAGTGATTGGATTCCGAGCAGAAGTAGCCACAGAATGAATAAACTGTTGAATAAGGAGGTTTCCGAGTGGTTTCATTTGGAGAAAATGGCATTCTCAAGCAGAACAAGGCATTTCCGAGTAGAGTCTTAACAAGCAATGAAAGATCCGACTGGGAATCAATCACACTCGGGCAGACTCTCAAGTTTCACACTAAGCCCGAGTGAGAAGTCTCCAAGGAAAGCACATTCGAGTGAGTTGGGTCAGGAAGCTGCATTTCCGAGCAAAGCAAGGCTCGGACATGGAAGAACTTCTATCAGCCAGATTCCAGAGTCTTTCAAGTCTAAGTTTTTGAGTGAAAGTGAAGGCCATTCCGAGTGAGAAGCATGAAGGCACTTCCGAGTGAATGTGTCCGAATAAATTTGTCCGAATGAATCCAAAGCAAAACCCGAGCGAAATTTTAATCGAGTGGTTCAAATTCAGAGACAGCCGAGTGAAACAGTTTGGGAACCGATTGAATAAATTCCGATCTTGAGTGAGTCTTCAATCAGTTCTGAATGAACTCCTCTATCAGTGCCGAGTGAATCAATCGGTTCCGAGTCACTCTTTACTCGGTTCCGATTGAATGTTTCAATCATTCGTCCAGCTCTCTTTATAACCACAACATCAACACCGACTCCTTCCATCTCTTCACCGGATCACTCCAACACCGGATCAAATATACACCGGATCAACTCCAACTCTCCAGTAACCCAAACAACATCCCTTCAAACCAATACCGACCGACTTTCTCCTAAATACCGTCCAACCCACAACGTCCAGTCTCTTCACCACCAACACACACCGACTGTCCATCAACACTCTCTTCTCCACACCGTCCCAAACCAACACCGTCCCATCTACTTTGAACACCGGCCCCCTCAAATCAACACCGCCCAATAACCCACTCAACACAACACCGTCCAAATCTCCATCCAACAGCAAGCCACAAAACGGACCAACACCTTCCAGCAAGCTGTCACTCGGTCTTGGGGATAAATAGCAAGCTTTCACTCGGTTTTGTGGAAAAACAACACTTTTTCACTCGGAATTTCTCCACCTGCACCAATCATCACAAAATCCAAGCACCGAATTATTGAAAATATTAAAAAATAAACAAGTTGGCACAGCTGGAACTCACATGCACCGAAAGTTTCTTCCACTTGCAATTGCAACGCGTTTTCATTAGCTGGATTCCTCCATTCCTTTCCCTATAAATGCAGGAGCAAGTGAAGCCAATTGAGCATCACTTGAATTCAATTCCTGTTCTTTCCTTTCTCGTTCTTCTTCTGTCCTTCTCTTTTCTTTTCTTTCTTTCTTCTTTATTTTCCTTCCTCCGTCCTTTTCTTTTCTTTCTTTCTTTTTCTTCATTTTTCTTCTTCGTTCTTTTTTCTTTTTTTTTCATTTTCTTTCTCTTTTTATTTTCTTTTTCTTTATTTTATTTTAAGAGTTGTGAATTGTAAAAGTTAGTTATTTAAATTTGTAATTAGTGGAGGAATATTGCAACAAGGAATTACAGTGGTAAATTATTCTGAGCTTTTGGAGAAACCTGTAAGTCTTTATTTTTACCATGTCTTGTATGTTTTATTTTTCCATTATTTATATGAATTTGAATTATTTCATGAGTAGCTAAATTAATTATCTTGGGATAAAGGGGGTGTGATAATATTTTATTGTTAATATTATTTTGACTTGGAATTAAATAAATTTCTATTTTCTATTTAGTTTAAAAAATGCTCAATGCTTTTAGTGATTCCTAACAAGAACCTAAATGATAAAACTGTATACTTGCGGGTATATTAGTAAGTTTAGGTAATAAATAGAATCGAGAGATTTATTTTTACCGGAAAGCTTTGAACTAAACCTAAGATTTTTGAGATGTTTTTTGTGACCTCGATAAAATTGTGAAAGTAATCAAAATTCTTTTGAGGAAATAAAAGGGATTTTCATAAAACGATAATGGGCCTTTCTGAGGATTAAGCAGCGCTTTCCATAGGTTAGGTACATTAATAGGATCCGAGAGGAACATATTAATTAGCTTTTGGAAAATTCGCCTTGGAAAACTTAATTCGATTCTTATTTATGAAAAGTTAAAATTCATTAACATAAAATAGAGTCTTAATCCCCCGAAATCCCAAGATATTCTCAACTCTGATTTTTTTTTAAGTGTCAAGTAAATTTTGTTTCTAAATTTAGATTTTTAAATTGTGTTTTATTTTACAAAAACCTTAAAAATCAATTGTGTGGATAATTAAATTTCAATATGCTGGTACTTTGAACACAGTCCATGTGGAGAACGATAATCTTTTATATTACGCGACATAACCCGTGCGCTTGCGGGCTCTGTCAATGATGATGTTGTTTGTTGAGATTGAGAATAAAGAGAATGCCACCTAAAGATTTAAACTATAATGAATAATTAATGTTGATGAAAGCCTTGTGGTAATGTTGATAATGGTGTTGATGATGTTGGAAGATGAGTGGCATGTATAGGATGCATAGAGTGAGGAATGCATATGATTGCATTTGTATCCATGGCATACTGCATAGCTGCCGGTGTTGGAATTTTAGGGGATTCCCCCGGTTGGCCCAGTGGGAGGGCGGCTCGGTGCACGAGCAAGATATATTTCCCCTGTGACTTGGTGTATGAGTCACGAAGCTGCCCATGTTGTGCTTCGGGGAGCCACATGTGGTTGACCCTTGTGGGGGTGGCTTTTGAGGAGCAGGTGTCCCCGGTTGTCCTTGAGATCACAGCTGCCATGATGTAATTCATGGTTGGCCCGCAACACCATATGTTGATATGTTGTGTACCACGGTCATGGTGAAAATGGCCAGGTGTTGCAAGATGGGCGATGCGGTTTGGTACCAGTAAAACGATTGGTGAATGCATGCGATTTAAAGAATAAGTGTACACATTTTACTACTGCAGTAGGAGTGTGGTTAAATGACCATGCTTGAAACCCACAGTTGGTGTTGAATTTCCCATAGTCAGATCTGCAATTGTTGAAATATTCCTTGTGCATATGCATTAGTTAAGAGCATTTGCATACAGAAGGAAGTATGCCAAGATGGTGAGATGTGATGATGATTGTGTGAGGTGGTAAAAGTATATTTAAGACAACATAAAAGATATGAATACCAGTTAAAGGTTGTGAGACAATTCAATGGTTGAATAATGTGATTATGTGTATGCTTGTGTGCTTTGTGTGAAATTGTGTTGGTATATGGCATGGTGAATATTATTGATGTGCAAAGCATACATGTGTAGATGCTTATTTACATAATCACTTGGTATTCATATTCATTCCTTTGGAATGTGGACTCACTCTCCCATGTTGTCAATTTTAGACTTGTGATGCAGGGCATTCATGGGAAGAGTAAGCATTTTGAAGTATACTTATGGCTGTGAAGGTAATTAGTGTATAGGGAGCGCCTTGGCCGGCGATATATGTAATCATATCTATTTTGTGTAGAAGGGGATGTAATGAATGTGTATTTTGAAAGATTACATGATAGATGATTTTGGAGGGTCATGGAGGAAAATGAGAAATTGTATGTATATCTCATTTTCATTGATGACCCTAAGTATGTATGAAGGTTTAAATTTTAATGGAAATTCCCTATGTGTTGATGAGTGGATGAAGAATTATATTTGAGTATTTCTTTTATAAAACTAAAGAGATGAAGAATTAATTTATATATATATATATATATGATTTTGATGAATTGAATGGAATTTAAATATATGATGGTGTAGAACCAGTCTTAAATGACCTAAACAATAGTTGAGATGTAATGCATGCTAATTGAATAGAGGTAGTTCAATTTTAGAGGGTTGTGTTGGGTAAAATTCGAAATCTGCATAATGTCTGAAGTTTTCACTCAGGCGAATTAGATTCTCGCCCGAGCGAGAGTCTCATCTGTTAAGGAATTAGCTTCTGGGCAATTTTCGCTCAGGCGAAAGTGGATTTCACTCAGGCCAGATTGTCCCAGTATCAGTGTTTAGACACTGGAGGGAATTCACTCAGGCGAATGGAGTTTCGCCCGAGCGAGAGCGATGGGATTAGTCACTGGTCCGATTTCGCTCAGGCAAATGGACAGTTCGCCCAAGCGAGAGTGTTAGGAGAATCAGAGGATGGCTACTGGATGAAGTCCGCCCGAGCGAAGAGTCTAAGGAATGGCATTTGCCCAGGCGAGACCATTAGATGGAGAATGGGTGAGTTCATGAACGAATCCTGCCTAAGTGAGGATTTTTGAAAATAAGCTAAGAGGTGGAGGAATTTCCGAGTGAATTCCGAGTGACTTAAGTCCGAGCCATGGTTTTCTGAGTGAGGAAGTGTACTTAACCCGAGTGAGAAGGCTCTTGAGTGTGATAATCTGGGCAGTGGAGTCCCGAAGGGGAATTTCCGAGTCCAGCGTACTTGTTCCGAGTGGTGTGTCTCGGTTTTGTATTCTCCGAGTGGGAGAACACCGATTGGTGTTACTCGGTGTGAGTTTGCCCAGGAATTTCCTGGAATAATTTCACTTGAGTGAGAAAGAGAGGAAGTCGGATTGGTAACAAAATACCAAGTGAAAGCTGAGCAGACAATGGGTCGGTCTTGGAATGAAATTCCGAGTGAAAGACCAAACAGGGGTGAGTCAGTTTCTGGGAGGTTTCCCGAGTGAAACACCGAGTGGGTGAAGTCTCGGACTTGGAGTGAATTTACCGAGTGGATGTTGTGTAAGGGAGGACTCGGTCTAGTCTGATCTTACCGAGTGAAGGGCTAAGTGAATCTGGGGTCGGTCAGCATGACTTGCTGAGGGGAAATCTGTGTGCTTTGAGCTGGTCTTGGGAAGATTTTGCTGAGTGTCGCAACCTGGATCGCGACGGCGTGGCGAAGAGAGAAAACCAATGAGATGAAACAGGGAGTCGCCACCAACGTTTTTATTCATAGGAAAAACATTGGGAAAAAACTAAGTTCAGTGAAAGCACTGGTTTAAAAAATAAGATTCAAGTTCGGGAGTCGGTTACGAGTAGGGAAGGTATTAGCACCCTACATCGCCTATCAGAAACAGTACCAAGATTGAAAGCGTAATATAAATAGCCTTAAATAAAACATGGTTTCTTCCTTTTTTTGTGTATTTTTATTTGAAAACGATGGAATGGAGTAGAGAACTGTACAAACATAGAATGTCAAAGCGAGGTCAATGGGACGTTTCATCCGAATTAAACTCGACTTCGATATGTGACAGAAAGGGGAAGAGAATGCAAATAAGATGTCACGCCTAAATTAGACATCCTCGAATAAAAAAAAGACAGGGATAGGAAAGAGATAAGCGGGACGTCTCGTCCTAAGTATCTCTTCCCTATGAATCATGGCGAGGCTCGAACAAAAACTAGAGGGAAATCAACAAGACGTCACGTCTAAATTGATTTTCACGGAAGCGACAAAAAAAAGAACACTTATGAAAGAAACATGAAAGTGAGGAAATAAATCAGTAAAAAGAAATAAGAAAGATGGGCCCGACAGGAGTTGAGGTCCTGCTCCTACGTATTCTTGAATTATCAAGAAATCAGGGTTACGTAGTTCTGAGTGTTTTTTTTTCTTTTAGGAAAAGATTGGGAAAATGTTGGTGGGTATCATGTTGGTGAGGAACCCATACAAGACGAAGTTCTTCGCACGTGTACGGATCCTATAGAGGTTGTGTAGACGGAAGTATTTTCCATACGACACTGACTAAAAATGATTTGTTTCTTTTTTTTGATTTTATTTAGATTTGAAAGAAGACATAGGAAACATTTATTTCTCTTTATTATATTTTTACTACGAAGTAAAGGAGGCAAGGTAGCAGAAGCTATAAGACAGAAATGGAAACAGTGAGTTTGAAAAAGAGAGGGAAAAACAAGCGAAAACTGAGTGGGAGAAGAGAAAACCGAGTGAGAAAAAGGGAAAAACCGAGTAAAAAAATGGAAAAATCGAGTGAAAATGGAAAAACCAAGTTAAAATGGGAAAACTGAGTGAGAATGGAAAAACCGAGTGAGAAATAAAAGTACCGAGTGAAAATTGAAATTACCGAGTGAGAAATAAGAAACTGCAGAGTGGGTCAGCAACTGACTGAAGGTGGAAGGGACCGACCGAGTGAGAAAGGCAGTGGGGGGTTGAGGAGTTTGAATGTGCTTGGAGGGAAAGGAGACAGTGTGGTATGAAGAGAGAGGAGGATGGATGGTGAGATTTGAAGGACGGTTGATGTGGGAGCTGTACGGTATAGGTGAGAAGAAGGAGGTGTGGGGGCTGTTGGAGAGGGCTGTGAAGAATGAGGACGGTGTTATGGGTGAAAGAGGGAGCTGGAGGGTGTTTGATTGCTGTGAGGGGCTGGACGGTGTGAGGGAGAGAGAGAATGAAGGTGAACTCAGGCAGAGTTTTCTCTTAATGAATGCCTTCCGTCCCCTTCAAAGCTTCAACCCTTGTCTATTTATAGGCTTTTTCGAGTGGAAGGCCAACTCAGGCTTCCACTCCGAGTGGAAGGCCAGCTCAGGCTTCCACTCAGGCCTGGTAGTGGGGGACAACGGCTGGTGGGAATTTTTAATTCCTCCACTTCCGCCCCCTGTCTGCCAGCCACCTCCAGGATTCCTGGATCCACTTGGGTGGTGGAATCCAAGTCAGCACGGGCGAACAGGGGGAGCCTGGTGGAAATCCGAGAGAGGATGGTGGAAATCCGAGAGAGGATGACTCGGATTAGCCTCTCAGTCAGCATTCATCCTCAATAGGAGTGAATTCCGAGAGGAATGACTATTCTCCAATAGAATTCCGAGAGGAATGACTATCAGTCTTGTCCGAGTGAGAATCAATCTATAACAGACCGAGTGGGAATTCTTTCACAAAAGACCGAGTAGGAATCCTTTAGTAGCTGACCGAGTAGGAATCTTTTAATAGCTGCCGAGTGTGAATCAATCTGAGAGGACTCAACCACTCGGAAGAATCTCGCTCGACAATGCTTCTACACTCGGATTCGTCACTTGTGCTCGGATACAGGACCCTGGGTGTACAATCAGGTCTTAGTAAGTTTCATTCAAGGTCAGCTTCACTTAATATTCAACTCGGAGCTGGCCTTCCTTTTAATCAGAAGTTGCAACAGCTCCAATAATCCTTCAGGGGCATTCATTCGGAGTCGGCCATATTTCCACTCGGATGGTTTCACTTGTTTCCTGGACAAGTCTTGGTCAGATTCAGGACTCAGGAGCAATTTTTTTGTGTATCAACCGGATTGGAGGTAAGCTATAACCCATTCGGATTTCACAATGGGGAGTCATCCAGTGGAGAGCATTCATTCGGAATCCGACTGGTTTCACATGGAATTGCCTTTTCAATCAGAAATGGTTTCACACGGCAATCAACAGTTCTTATGCACTTTCCAATCAGGATGGTTTCTCTGAAATCAGAACCCTTTTTTAGTCAGAATCTGACCTCTCGGAGTCGGTCTCTTCAGTTTAGTCAAGAGAGATTCATTAAATAATCGTCCCTCGGATGTGTTTATTCAAGAGTCGGCCTTGTATTCACTCAGACTCATCCCTTATACTTTAATCAACGTTTGACCCTCGGATGTGTTTACACGGGTGTTGGGGTTGTTTTCACTCAGAAATATGGGACTTGAGAGAGTCTGCCCAGATATTCATTCTCAGCCTTTCTGCGCTCTGAATTGGTTTGAAGAGTGATGGCTCGGGATTGATTTGAAGGGATTGACTCAGAATTGGTTTGAAGGGTGATGACTCGGCATTGGTTTGAAGAGTGATGGCTCGGGATTGATTTGAAGGGATTGACTCGGAATTGGTTTGAAGGGTGATGACTCAGCATTGGTTTGAAGGGTGATGACTCAACATTGGCTGAAAAGGACTCCTTGCTGACTGAAAAATGTCACTCAGAATTGATTGAGAAAGTTGCTCAGAATTTGGTGAAAATGGTGGCTCGGTAATGGTTAAAAGGATAGCTCAGAATCAGTGGCTCGGAATTGGTTTGAAGAGTGATGGCTCAGGATTGATTTGAAGGATGAGTGAAGATTGGCTCGGAAATCTGACTGAAAAGGACTCGGAAATGGTTGTAGAATGGCCCACTCGGCAAATATTCACTCGGACTCGATCTTCTTTCCTCTCAGAAGTTGGTACTTGAGAGAATCTGACCACTCAGATAGATTTAGAGTTAGACTTTTCTTTCAGTCTAAATCTGACCACTTAGTTACACTCGGAGTCGGTCTTTTTGACTTCAGTCAGGAGAGCTCCATTCAACATCTGACCCTCGGATGTGCTCACTCGGACTTGGTTATTCAGACTCGGTTCTGCCCAGAAAAACACACTCCTCAATCAGTATTCTTTCATTCGGATTTCTCGCATTCAGAAAGCTCCCACTCGGATTCACTTCAATCAGCAATAGTATTCCACTCGGAAATGACTGATTCTGAGTAATTCTACTCGGATTGGATCGTTTATGGGTCATTCCGCTCGGATTCCCTAACGGGAGCTTACTCAGAAATGCTTCATTACGACTCGGATTTGATCATCTTTGAGTCATTCCACTCGGATTTCTCTTCAACAGGGACATACTCTACTCGGGAAAGCTTCCTTTAGGGCCATCATGCTCGGATCTGATCATTTTGGAGCCATTCCACTCGGATTTATCTTCAACAGGGACATACTCCACTCGGCAATGCTCCAATCTGAGTCATTTCACTCGGATTTGCCTCCAATCTGAGTCATTTCACTCAGATTTGCCTCCAACAGGTCTATATTCCACTCGGAAATGCTTCCATCAGAGTCATTCTATTCGGATTTAATCATTCTAAATTGGAATGCAGTATAAAAGAAGATTCTTTCCACTTGGACCGGACCAAACGAGGTGTTCACAAATGCCCCTCTTTACTTCTTTTTCACAAAAGAAACACGAAGCTTCTGTGTTTTTGAAGTGAAAAGGAAGTAAAGATATGAACACCGATATAGGGGCCAAGTGGGACTTTTTGATGGCGTCTGATAGTGCTGGCAATCACTAGTCAGTGTAACCTTTTTCTCTTTAAAGACGAGCATTTCCCACTTCTGTCTCTCTCTTTTTCTTTTTCTTCTTTTTTTTGTTTTTGTTTTTGTTTTGTTTTGTTTTGTTTTGTTTTGTTTTGTTTTGTTTTTTTTGTTGAACCTGGAAAAAAGTGGGTGGCTCTTCTTTGAATGACATGAAGAGGAAGGATTGTCTTTCTATTAACAAAAGGTGAGAGGATTGGGTGTTGATTCTCAATTGATCAGAGATAAAGGATGCCATGTTCGGCGACAGATAAAGGTGAGGGTCTTGCCTCCTAGTTGACTAAAAGGTTAAAGGGTGCCATTTGACCAGTGACTGGAAGGTAAAGGTGCCATTTGATCGGCGACTGGAAAGGTAAAGGGTGCCATTTGATCGGCGACTGGAAAGGTAAAGAGTGCCATTTGATCGGCGACTGGAAAGGTAAAGGGTGCCATTTGATCGGCGACTGGAAAGGTAAAGAGTGCCATTTGATCGGCGACTGGAAAGGTAAAGGATGCCATTTGACCGGCGACTGGAAAGTAAAGGGATGAGGGTGTTGCCTCTTTGTTGACCGGAAAGTAAAAGGTGCCCTTTGATCGGCGACAGGAAAGTAAAGGGTGAGGGTGTTGCCTCTTTGTTGACTGGAAAGTAAAAAGGTGCTATTTGATCAGCGACAGGAAAGTAAAGGGTGAGGGTGTTGCATCTTTGTTGACTGGAAAGTAAAAAGGTGCCATTTGATCAGCGACAGGAAAGTAAAGGGTGAGGGTGTTGCCTCTTCGTTGACTGGAAAGTAAAAGGGTGAGGGTGTTGCCTCTTTGTTGACTGGAAAGTAAAAAGGTGCCATTTGATCAGCGACAGGAAAGTAAAGGGTGAGGGTGTTGCCTCTTTGTTAAAAGGTACCATTTGATCAGCGACAGGAAAGTAAAGGGTGAGGGTGTTGCCTCTTCGTTAAAAGGTGCCATTTGATCGGCGACAGGAAAGTAAAGGGTGAGGGTGTTGCCTCTTCGTTGACTGGAAAGTAAGAGGTGCCATTTGATCGGCGTCTGGAAAGTAAAATGTGAGGGTGTTGCCTCTTCATTGACTGGAAAATAAAAGGTGCCATTTGATCGGTGACAGGAAAGAAAAAGGTGAGGGTGTTGCCTCTTGGTTAACTGGGAAGAAAAAGGTGCCATTTGATCGGTGATAGGAAAGTAAAGGGTGAGGGTGTTGCCTCTTAGTTGACAAGAAAGGTAAAGATTGGGGGAGCTAACAGGACGTCTCATCCGAATTAACTCACTGTTGACAGGAATTGTAAAGGTTGGGGTTGACCCTCGGTTGACAGGAAATGTAAAGGTTGGGGGAGCTAACAGGACGTCTCATCCGAATTAACTCACTGTTGGCAGGAAATGTAAAGGTTGGGGTTGACCCTCGGTTGTCATGACTGCGGGTTCTTGGGGAACTGCCCCTTGATTGAAAGACAATAAACTTGGGGTGATGCCCCGGTTTAACAAGATTTGAAGGAATCTTGGGGAACTGCCCCTTGATTGAAAGACAATAAACTTGGGGTAATGCCCCAGTTTGACAAGATTTGACGGAATCTTGGGGAACTGCCCCTTGAATGAATGAGAACGAACCTGAGGTGATGCCCCAGTTTGACTGTATTTAATGGAATCCCGGGGAACTGCCTCTTGACTAAGAGAATAAACCCGGGGAGATGCCCCAGTTTGACATGATTGGATGAAGCTTGGAGGGTGCTCCTTTTTGACGAAGAGAGGCCCTGGTGATGTCCTAGTTCGGACATTCTGGGAGCGCGGGGTACTGTCCTGGGGTCGACAAGAGATAACGACCTAGGGAAGATGCCCCAGTTTGACATGATCGAAAGAGCTTTGGGGAAAACTGTCCCTTGACCGTAAGAAGAATCTGGGGAGATGCCCTAGTTTGGGTTGACTGGGAAGTGTAGTCCCACTGGGGAAGGATTTGGGAAGTGTAGTTTTTGGCGATTATGGTTCCACTGGGGGAGGATTTGGTGATTCGGGGTAATGTCTCTTTGGGTGAAAGAGAATGGACTTGGGGTTTACTGCGGATATGTCGAAGGTCTGCTAAGGAGAGAGTTGGGCAACCACACATCTTGGGGATCATGGTTCCTGGCCATCCTTTAACAGAGAAACGTGAAACTAATTAAAAACTTACAGGCGGACTTCCTTGGCGACAGGTGTTAAAGTAACTCATGGCCAAAATAATTATTACTTCTGACTTCATTGAGGTTGTTTCGCAGAGTTGGTTGAGCTTGCCCGAGGTAAGATCTGGCAATGGTGTACACTTCGTTCCCCATAACTTTGTGTTTTCGTCCTTCTCAAAAACTTATTTTTAAGAAATTCTTTTTAGGCAAAACTTGTTTATTCATTCTAGTCATGAACACATGTGAGAAGAAGGGAAACTTTTTATTTATAAACAACAGATATGTACAGGTGACAAAAAATATGACAAAGTGCGAGGAATTGATGGCAAGGATGGAAGGGAAGGCCTTTTAGATCCTCTATCGATTTCCTGAGAGCGACAAGATTCCGATCTTTTCCATGATTTCCTGTTTATCTTCTGATTTTGCTTTCGAGGGCGTGACTCGACAATGGCTTCGATGCCCTAGACCCATCTCCTTGTTTGTGACTTGAAAAATTGGCGTTGCAGTGTTGAATCTATAGGGTGTGAATTTGTCTGGGCCGCTTTCTTAGGATTTTTGACCCCACTAATTGCTCTAACTTTTGCCTAGGTCGCCTTTTCAGGTTTTCAACCTAGGGAGCCCCCCTTTTTTTTTACGCGTAGTATCTTTTCACTGCATCCGCATTTATTGGCATCGGTAGATCTTCCCCATCCATGTTGGCGAGTATGAGAGCACCTCCGGAAAAAGCCTTCTTCACGACATAAGGCCCTTCGTAGCTAGGAGTCCATTTGCCCCAGTGATCTTTATGCATCGACAAAACCTTCTTGAGTACCAAGTCTCCTTCTTGGAATTGCTGAGGTCGCACATTCCTTTCAAACGCTCGCTTTATACGCTTTCGATACAATTGACCATGACAGAGGGCAGTCAGTCTTTTACTATCAATCAGATTTAATTGGTCATGTCGAGTCTGGATCCATTCAGCTTCAACCAGTTTGGCTTCCATGATTACTCGGAGGGATGGAATCTCTACTTCCAAAGGCAGGACTGCTTCCATGCCATAAACTAAAGAGAATGGGGTTGCCCCAGTCGAGGTCCGGACTGAGGTACGGTACCCATGCAGAGCAAAAGGGAGCATTTCACTCCAATCCTTATAGGTTACCACCATTTTCTGTATTATCTTCTTAATATTCTTGTTGGCCGCCTCGACCGCTCCATTCATTTTTGGCCGATACGGAGAGGAGTTATGGTGAGAGATCTTAAAGCTCTCACAAAGCTCTTTCATCATCTTATTGTTCAGATTTGTCCCATTATCCGTGATGATTTGACTTGGTAGGCCGTACCGACATATTAATTCACGTTTGATGAATTTGACAACAACACCTTTGGTTACATTAATGTATGAAGCCGCCTTCACCCATTTTGTGAAGTAATCAATGGCGACCAAAATGAAACGATGGCCGTTTGAAGCCTTTGGTTCAATAGGATCGATGACATCCAGGCCCCACATTGAGAAGGGCCATAGTGCTGACAAAACATTCAGAGATGATGGGGGTACATGAATATGATCAGCATATATTTGGCACTTATGACATTTCCGCGTGTAGATGAAGCAGTCCGTTTCCATGGTCATCCAAAAATAACCCGCCCTCAAGATTTTCCTTGCCATGGCATGCCCATTGATGTGGGTTTCGAAAGATCCCTCGTGGATATCCCTCATGATTCTATTTGCTTCAGCGGTATCAACGTAGCGAAGAAGGATAGAATCATGGTTTCTCTTGTAAAGCACGTCGCCATTCAAGAAGAAACCCATGGCGAGCCGTCGCAGGGTTCTCTTGTCATTTTCTGTGGCATTGTCAGGGTACTCTTGCCTCTGGATATACCTCTTAATGTCGTGATACCAAGGTTTTCCATCCGATTGTTCTTCGACTACTTGGCAGTATGCGGGCTCATGACGCCTTTCTACCTCGATGAGGGGCACGTCATAGTCATTGTTCACTTTGAACATTGAAGCGAGAGTGGCCAAAGCGTCAGCCATCTGATTATCTTCCTGGAGAACATGATGGAAAGAAATCTCTTCGAAATCTCTGATCATTTCCATAATGTTGGCGTGATAGGGGAGTAGCTTGCTATCTCTGGTTTCCCACTCACCTTTCAACTGGTGGATGACTAAAGCAGAGTCTCCGTAGACTTGCAGTGTCTTTACTTTCATATCTAATGCCGCTTGGATCCCTAAGGAGCACGCCTTATATTCAGCGACATTGTTGGTACAATCAAAACATAGCCTGGCGCAGACAGGAATGAATTCTCTTTTTGGCGAAATCAAAATGACCCCAATTCCGTGCCCTAAAGCATTAGAAGCTCCATTGAATCTTAAAATCCATTTGTCTTTTTTACCGCCTTCTTTTTCGTCGGACAATGCCAGAATATCCTCGTCTGGGAAGTCGAATGGTATTGGTTGGTAATCACTTATGGGTTGATAGGCTAGGTAGTCAGCCAAAGCGCTCCCTTTTATGGCTTTCTGAGTGACATATGTTATGTCGTACTGAGTTAGCAGCACTTGCCATCGAGCAATCCTTCCGGTCAGGGCTGGCTTCTCAAAGATGTACTTGATAGGATCCATCTTAGAAACTAGCCAGGTAGTGTGACTCAACATGTATTTCCTTAAGCGCTTCGCAGCCCATGCTAACGCGCAACAAGTTCGTTCTAATGCAGAGTATCGCATTTTGCAATCAGTGAACTTTTTGCTTAGGTAATATATGGCATGTTCTTTCTTCCCCGTTTCATCATGCTGACCCAATACGCAGCCCATGGACTCATCCAGTACCGTCATGTATAAAATCAGTGGTCTCCCAGGGGTTGGTGGTACCAATATTGGTGGTTCTTTCAAGTATTTCTTAATTTTATCAAAAGCCATTTGGCAGTCCTCATTCCATTACCCCGGTTGGTTCTTGCGGAGTAGCTTGAAGATCGGCTCGCAGGTCGATGTCAATTGTGAGATAAACCGAGCGATGTAGTTTAATCTTCCCAAGAACCCTCTGACTTCTTTTTCTGTGCAAGGAGGTGGCATTTCTAGGATTGCCCTGACCTTGTCAGGATCCACTTCAATTCCTTTCTTGCTTACAATGAAACCCAACAGTTTTCCTGACCTTGCGCCAAACGTGCACTTGGCAGGGTTCAATCTAAGCTTAAACCTTCTCAACCGTTCAAACAGTTTCCTTAAGTCGCGGACATAATCTTCTGCGGTTCTGGATTTTGCAATGATATCATCCACATAGACCTCTATTTCCTTGTGCATCATATCGTGGAATAAAGTGACCATTGCTCTCTGATAGGTTGCCCTTGCGTTCTTCAAACCAAAGGACATTACTTTGTAACAGAAAGTACCCCACAAAGTGACGAACGTGGTTTTTTCCATGTCTTCGGGCGCCATTTTAATCTGATTGTACCCAGAGAAACCATCCATGAAAGAGAAGATGGAGTGTTGGGCTGTGTTATCAACCAACATGTCAATATGCGGTAGAGGAAAATCATCCTTAGGGCTGGCCCTGTTTAGATCTCGATAGTCCACACACATCCGCACTTTTCCATCTTTCTTCGGGACCGGGACTATGTTGGCTACCCATTGTGGATATTTGGCTACGGCCAAGAAACCGGCTTCGAATTGTTTTTTGACCTCTTCCTTGATCTTGAGAAGCATTTCCGGTTTCATTCTCCGTAGCTTTTGCTTAACTGGTGGACACTCTGGTTTTAGAGGCAACCTATGTTCCACTATGCTGTTATCCAATCCTGGCATATCTTGATATAACCAAGCAAACACATCCTGAAATTCCCGGAGCAGTTCAATCAATTCATCTTGCTGGTTTTTACTCAGGCAGGTGCCTATCTTGATCATTTTATCTTCTCCTTCATCTCCAAGGTTGATGATTTTAATTTCCTCCTGATGTGGGCGGATCTCCTTATCCTCTTGTTCCAACAATCTCGTCAATTCAGATGAGGGTCCAAAGTCTTCCTTACTTTCCTCGTAAACGCAATCATTTGGATAAACAGGGTCATGAAATAAATCCAGGTTTTCGTCGTTCTCAGGGAAATCATTTTTGGATCTGCATTCGGGTTATATTATAAAGTGAAAAGAGAACAAACAAGTGAAAGGTTTAAGAAATAGAGAGTGCACAAAAATGAGGTGATGGGAAATAAAATGTGTTCATTGGTTTTCAAAAATAAAGTAAACAAGTTCTGCCCTTGTTACAAAATGGGTCCCGGAGCCTTGGGCATAGCAAGGGGACCACCAAATTATGAAATACAGTGATTACTCTGATAGAACGTTAATGGTTGTAGGGAACTCCATGACTTCCCAATTGCTCAGCTCTTGATCTGGATGGCAAACATATACCAGCTCCACATTAAGGTCAGGCTCGTTCTCAACCATGGCAACTTGATCCGGATATATCACTCTGGCGCTCTTGAAGCTCTGATAGAGATCACAGATAGGGATTCTCGCAGTGTTGATCTCTTGACCAGTAAGGCGAGCAACTCTCCTCCCCTTCTTTTCCTCTTCAACCCTTTTCTTATCCGTCACAGTGGGCTTATATCCCAAACCATATCTGTTTTTATTTTTCAGGAGACTCACCAGTTGGGTTCTGCCTTCCAAATCCCGCCCTAATCCTTTTCCGGGTTGGTACCCTTTCCGCAACATGTTCAGCGTCACCATTAGAGGTAAGTTGGGGAAAGACACCTTTACAACGCTCGTTGCATTGGCAATCTCCAAGGTTTGGAAGGATGTTTCGAGGGCTTCCTCGGCGGCCTCAATATATGGAGTGGATATGGATTTGCTGACCAAAAGGTCCTCCTCCCCAGAAACAGTCACCAACTTGTTATTGATGATGAATTTTAGTCTTTGATGCAGCGTGGAGGGGACCACCCCCGCCGAGTGGATCCATGGTCGCCCTAATAAACAGCTGTAGGCGGGCACGATATCCATCACTTGGAAGAGTACTTGGAAAGTACAGGGTCTAACTTGTATGGGCAATTTGATTTCTCCTATGACTTCCCGACGTGTCCCATCGAAAGTCTGCACAACCATGGAGCTAGGTCTCATGTATGTCCCATCGAAAAGCAGCTTTGCCAATGTGGATTTTGGCATGACGTTCAGAGAAGATCCATTATCCACAAGTACTTTTGCCAGGATATAATCCTGACATTTCACAGAAATATGGAGGGCTTTGTTATTCCCTCTTCCTTCAATAGGTACTTCCTCATCTGTGAAGGTCAAGTAATTGTTGGCAACGATATGCCCCACTATGCCCCCGAATTGTTCGACGGGTAAGTCATGCTTCACGTGCGCCTCACTCAACACCTTCATCAACGTGTTTCGATATGGTTCGGAACTTATTAGCAAAGACAAAAGGGAAATTTTTGCAGGGGTGTGGTTCAACTGGTCCAACACCTGGTAGTCACTATGGTGAATAAACTTCAGAAATTCCTGGGCTTCCTCTTCAGTCATAGCCCCCTTTGTTTCACCAGAGGCTACTTCTTTCCCAGTTTTTCCTTCTCCGGTAGTCTTGCCCTGTTTGGGTTCAGGTGGCGTATATACCCTTCCACTCTGTGTCATTCTTCCCACTCTGGTTATATTTGTAATAGAGGAGGATGGCATGGAGTTGACCGCCTCTGGATTGGTAACGACCAATTCTGTATTGTACCTCCATGGCACAGCGTGGGAACTCTCGAAGGAAAAAGGGGTTGGTGCCCTTACCGTGAAGACAGTCTTGGTAGGAGCTGAAGCCGCTGGCGTATCCTTGTTATAGTATACGACCAGGGGTTTCAGAACTCGTGCCTTACCCTGTCCCTGTATCATATTTATTCGTCCTTCATGGCACCTACAGACCTCTATGACTTGAGCATTCATGAGTCTTTGAAGGGTTTCCTGGAAGCCCCTTCGCCTTGCGGACTGGAGGTCATTATACTCTTCATCCTATGACCCTTCTATTAATCCCACCTTCAGCATATAGGAGTGTATTATTTCCAAAGGCATTTGGATGTCCTCTACTTTGGAAATGCATTCTTCATCCCCCTCTATAGCGTTGACATCCGGTCCTTTATGGTTTGGAAGGAGATTGGTTGTCATACTTGGGCTCCCTTCTTTAAAGCTTATCCAGTCGGCCCGGATTAGGTCCCTTACCTTAAACTTCAGTGCCAGGCAATTCTCAGTAGAATGTCCCGGTGCACCAGCGTGGCAATCACACCGTGCATTCGGGTCATACCCTCTAGGATATGGCGGCTGAAGTGGCTTTAGAGGGCATGGCACTACCATCGTGTTTTCGATGAGGTAAGGGAGAAGCTCTGTATAAGAGATGGGAATCGAATCAAATTGCGGTGGGACACGGTCATTGTTTTGCCTTCTCTGATTTGGATTCGGCGGGTTTATTTGTGGCTGTTGGTACGGTGCTTGTGGTGGTTGATATGGTGCCTGTAGTGGTGCAGGCGGTCGCATGATAGGCGGGCGGAAATATGGTGGATGTGGTGTTTGAACGGCAGCCACATATAGATGTGGTGTATTATGATAGGTTGATGGAAAGGCGACCGGGGTGGGTGGCCTCGGTTGGTTTCTTCTCTGATTATGGGAGATTAGGTTAGTCTCTCCCTCTCTTCTCTTCCCTTCCCCATGGGAGGGTCTTCTTGCTGCATTAACCCCAGCTGGACCTCGGGTGATCTTCCCTGTCCGGAGGCCATTCTCTATTCTTTCTCCGATAGTGACGATATCGGAGAAGTGGGATGAAATACTTCCAATCATCTTGTCATAGAATGGCGATTGGAGTGTGTCAATAAATGTCGAGATCACCTCTTTCTCAGACAGAGATGGGTCAACTTGTGCTGCTATTTCACACCACCGTTAGGCGTATTCTTTGAACGTCTCGTTGTCTTTCTTGGACATGTTCTGCAATTGTACTCTATCTGGCGTCATGTCCAAATTGTACTTATACTGTTGCATGAAAGCATCTGTCAGATCCTCCTAACAACGTATACGAGATCGTTCAAGATGGTTGTACCAAGTCAGAGGCGCTCCAGCCAAACTATCTTGGAAACAATGGATGAGCAGAGGGTCGTTGGAGGCATGCGAAGCCATCTTCCGGCAGTACATGGTAAGATGGTTTTTCAGACATGTCAGCCCCCGATACTTATCAAATTCAGGCGTTTTGAATTTGGGAGGAATAACAACATCGGGAATTAGACAGAGTTATGCAGCACTGCCTAATCCAAATCGATTCATTCCATTCATTTCTCTTAAATGCCTCTCCAAGAACTCTAATCTTCCCTCCTGGGTAGCAGCAGTGGCAGTACTTGGACCTGCAACGACATAGTGACTACCACTCCTGACTGGTCGGTCAACATGTGCCGGGCTCTCATTCAAAATTGAGGCTTGGTGTCCAGCTGTGGCTTGGGCAGCTTGTGGTTGTTCAGCCTGTGTATGGACTGGAATCGTTTGAGGATTCCGGACAGGTGGGATGTTTGGTTGAGCCGCGTGAAGGATTGTTTCCTGATAATCTGGCTCTTCTTGGAGTGGTGGGAAATAGCCCGGGGGTAACCCATATTGTGGGAAGGCTATGACATTCCCTTCTTTATCAACAAAAATGTGTTGTTGAACATGGGCAGGATTCGACTTACCAAGGCGAACGGTAACAGTAGGCCCTGCAGGGTTTGAGCTCGGTCCTCCAGTATGACCTTGAGCGTGTTGTGGAATGGGAGGTTGCTGCCTAGCATTTTCAACTTCCGCTAAAGAATCCCTTTCTGCGATTCTTCTTTTGAACATCTTGGCCATTTCAGCCATTTGTTCTTTCAACTGATTAACCTCAGCTCGCAAATTCTCATTTTCTTATTCCATATCGGCCATGAGTTTCTTTTTGAGCCTGGTCGCGTAGGGGTGCTTGCCCGTAGTGTCTGAAGAATCACGACAAATGGTTAGAAAAATAAAGGGAACAGTTAAAGAAGATAAAACAAAAATAAATGGGCATACGCGGGATACAATTCCGAATTTGACACGTATTCCTTAACCTCTCCCCAGAACGTCGCGTTCAAAAGTACTCGGTATAACAGTATATTGGAAATTAACATGAGACAACTTGTGGAGATGAAAAGAACTTCACAACTTTATTTTTTCAAATGATACAATGCTGCTAGAAAGATTCAGATTACAAAACTTTAGCCACTCCTGACTCGGGCAATCATGGCCCTCATTTTATAAAGTCTTTCCTGGCAATAGCTCAAAAATGATGATATCTCTTTGGGAGTGGACAGAGGATTAATGATACCTTCGGCTAGCTTCAGCATTAAGGGGAAATCTTCCAGGACTCCATTGGCTAGGTAAGCCAATTTAGCGAAACGATCCATCCATGAATGAATGATTTCGTTACTTTGGGCCAACTCTACCCTCAGAGCCTGTGTAGTCTCCTGGCAACGTCGTTTAACATCAAGGGCTTTTTTATGCTCTGTGTTTATCTCTTGTTCGTAGGCATTTATTACTTCCTCTAGCTGTAGTTCCAATCTACGGACCTGGGTTTGTAACATCCCTTTCTGCACCAAAGCCTCCTTTTCCTTCTCCTTGGATTGTACAGCATGTCCTTCAAAATTTATTTTTCGGCTAATACAGCATCGCTCTGCTGACCCTTCATCTTTAACTGCGAATTAGCCACCCGAAGGCATTGATCTTGTTTTATTCTGTAATCTTCATCAATCTTTCTCTTTTTCCGCATTTCTTCCATAGCATGCCTTCCTTCAGAATTCTCTTTCCTATGGAGGGAGCACTCTTGTTGGCACTTCAGGAGGTCTTCTTCCAGTTTTTGATTCCTTGCTTTCTGCTCTTCTATTTGGGCTTTTAGCTATATGGTAACCTTGTCCTCCATAATGCACGGCGGAGGAACTGTGTCCACAAGTTGGTATGAAGGGCCCTTGAAAGGCAATTTCACGATGGAGACTCTGTTCACCACCCAATCTAAGTATTCGACTCTCACGGCATGGCTTCGTGCTCCCAGTTCTTTGCCCATCCTATGGACCTTCTTCCAGGCATTGGCTGTGTCCTAAATAGTGGAGGTGTAATTCCCATTCGTATAGTACAAAACGAAAGGAGTAAGCAGTGCTTCGTCCGGCGGCCCAAGTAGAGGATAAGCCAACTGCCGCTTAGCAATAACAGGATTATAATTGATGCAACCTTGTGTCCCCATTAGAGGAACATTTGGATATCCTCCACAGCTATAAATGATGGACTCAACTTCTAGCCATTGAGGACACCATCTCACCTTTTCTGTTGTAAGGCCCACAAGGTGATTAGCCCACTCGCGCCCATTTTTCGTTGCCAACTGACACAATTTTAAATCAAAGATGGGACACTCGGCTTTGCATAGTTGATGAAAAGCGTGGGATGTAAGCCACACATACAGAACAGGCAAACAGCAAATAATCCTCTTTCCTCCTTGGGTATGGCAGAAATCCAAGGTGCAATAGACATTGGCCAATATTGCTGTGACGGGATTTTTCAGTCTGTGCTTGTGAGCGGTGAAGACACCTATAGCATCATAATCCACGTAGTTGTCTAAATTATGGAATAAGACAACTCCCTAGATAGTGAGAGCCAAGGTATCCATGAAAGCTTCCCATTCTTCCCTCTCTGCCAGGATATGCATGTGTTTCTCCAGAAATTCCCTAGTAAATCTGGGAATCCGGTTTCTGTTCATTTGTACACCTTTTAACATTTCAGGATGGATCTTCAAAATGCGAGCGACAGAAGTGACTGATACATGATGGTCCAGATGGTGATAAGGAATCTGTCCCTCCACTGGCATCCCCAATATTTGTTCAAACTCTTCTATGGAGGGTGCCAATTGAAAGTCTTGAAAAGTGAAACAGCGGAGAGGTGGGTCATAGAATTGAGCCAGAGCTGTGATGGCTTCTGTTTGGACGTCTACCTCCAAAAGTTTCAGGATCTTCCCATACTTCCTTGCGAAAGTCATCTTCTGTGTCAAGCTCAGTTTCTTCCCTAGTGCTTGTAGACTGTCAGTATTGATCTTTCTAGCCTTGAGATGCAATAACTTCTTTAATTCAGTCACCCCTATATCACAATTACTGTGTCCCATGTTAATTTCCATACTGACTTAGAAATATCGACAAATTCGAAATCGTCCCCTGCGAACATCAAGATAAAGAATGGAATCAGTTATCATCAAGTCCTAAAGATCAATGTTCCTCCCAGGGATTTGATACAAGTTAAAAAAAATGGGGGGAACATGGATTTCTAAAACTCATGCGAGCTTAAAAGTCGTAGGTTTTCCCAATCGTCATTGCCACTTCAATCAGAGGGAAATGAAGTATAATTTTTTGTGGATTTTTCTTTTGACGATTAGGAGAACCTATGACTTCGGACTCAGAGACACATGACAAAAAAGAGGATCATCCATTCACCCGAAGAATACTTGTGTGTTCCAAAGATTTTCAAGACTAAGCGAATCTTTGGATGATAGATAATCCCTTTTTAATAACAGGAAAGTGAAAATGACATAAGGTAAAGTAAAGTTTGCCCTTTCGTGGCCTAAGTCAGGTTTTGTTGAAGGTTTTCTCTGGACCCTAGGGCTTGTCTAAAAGTGACTCTTCACACCGGATGGCTTATACTAGACTTCTAGAAGGTCACCAGAGCCAAGATCCTACCCATGACAGGGACGCAACAGTGGGGAACCACTAGGTGCGTATGTCACAAGAGGTTGAACTCTAGTTGGGGTTCTCACGATCACCGGATAGGAAGTACATCCTATACGATTCTGTATACCAACCCCTCCTAACTTAAGTTTCATTTGGGGCCCGGGTATAGGGCGCCACTCATAAGTGTGTGTGAGTAATTTGTGAGTGTAGTATGTGAGAGGGCATTCAATACCTTTTTACCTTACCCCATTCTGCACAGAGAACAAACACAGAACAAATATATAAAGTCGTCTACCCTAGGGTTTAATAATTATAGGAAAGTAATATGGTCCTCCATCCTAGGGTTCAACAGACATGCAAAACAATAGACAATAAAATAGATAACAAGATACAATTAAAACAAGAACAAACATTCACAACAATTTACGGAAAATAAACAAGGGGAAGAAATCCCATCTAATAAAGGCTATATATAAAAATACGCTTTCAACCAAACTGGCCTGACTCTCTTAAGTTTCCCCAGCGGAGTCGCCATCTGTCGCAACCTGGATCGCGACGGCGCAGCGAAGAGAGAAAACCAATAAGATGAAACATGGAGTCGCCACCAACGTTTTTATTCATAGGAAAAACATTGGGAAAAAACTAAGTTCAGTGAAAGCATTGGTTTAAAAAATGAGATTTAAGTTCGGGAGTCGGTTACGAGTAGGGAAGGTATTAGCACCCTACATCGCCTGTCAGAAACAGTACCAAGATTGAAAGCGTAATATAAATAGCCTTAAATAAAACATGGTTTCTTCCTTTTTTTGTGTATTTTTATTTGAAAATGATGGAATAGAGTAGAGAACTGTACAAACATAGAATGTCAAAGCGAGGTCAACGGGACGTTTCATCCGAATTAAACTCGACTTCGATATGTGACAGAAAGGGGAAGAGAATGCAAATAAGACGTCACGCCTAAATTAGACATCCTCGAATAAAAAAAAGACAGGGATAGGAAAGAGATAAGCGGGACGTCTCATCCTAAGTATCTCTTCCCTATGAATCATGGCGAGGCTCGAACAAAACCTAGAGGGAAATCAACAAGATGTCACGTCTAAATTGATTTTCACGGAAGCGACAAAAAAAAAGAACACTTATGAAAGAAACATGAAAGTGAGGAAATAAATCAGTAAAAAGAAATAAGAAAGATAGGCCCGACAGGAGTTGAGGTCCTGCTCTTACGTATTCTTGAATTATCAAGAAATCAGGGTTACGTAGTTCTGAGTGTTTTTTTTTTCTTTTAGGAAAAGATTGGGAAAATGTTGGTGGGTATCATTTTGGTGAGGAACCCATACAAGACGAAGTTCTTCGCACGTGTACGGATCCTATAGAGGTTGTGTAGACGGAAGTGTTTTTCGTACGACACTGACTAAAAATGATTTTTTTCTTTTTTTGATTTTATTTAGATTTGAAAGAAGACATAGGAAACATTTATTTCCTTTTATTATATTTTTACTACGAAGCAAAGGAGGGAAGGTAGCAGAAGCTATAAGAGAGAAAGGGAAACAGTGAGTTCGGAAAAGAGAGGGAAAAACGAGCAAAAACTGAGTGGGAGAAGAGAAAACCGAGTGAGAAAAAGGGAAAAACCGAGTAAAAAAATGGAAAAACCAAGTGAAAATGGAAAAACTGAGTTAAAATGGGAAAACCGAGTGAAAATGGAAAAACCGAGTGAGAAATAAAAGTACCGAGTGAAAATTGAAATTACCGAGTGAGAAATAAGAAACTGCAGAGTGGGTCAGCAACTGACTAAAGGTGGAAGGGACCGACCGAGTGAGAAAGGCAGTGGGGGGTTGAGGAGTTTGAAGGTGCTTGGAGGGAAAGGAGACAGTGTGGTATGAAGAGAGAGGAGGAGGGATGGTGAGATTTGAAGGACGGTTGATGTGGGAGCTATACGGTATAGGTGAGGAGAAGGAGGTGTGGGGGCTGTTGGAGAGGGCTGTGAAGAATGAGGACGGTGTTATGGGTGAAAGAGGGAGCTGGAGGGTGTTTGATTGCTGTGAGGGGCTAGACGGTGTGAGGGAGAGAGAGAATGTAGCTGAACTCAGGCAGAGTTTTCTCTTAATGAATGCCTTCCGTCCCCTTCAAAGCTTCAACCCTTGTCTATTTATAGGCTTTTTCGAGTGGAAGGCCAACTCAGGCTTCCACTCCGAGTGGAAGGCCAGCTCAGGCTTCCACTCAGGCCTGGTAGTGGGGGACAGCGGCTGGTGGGAATTTTTAATTCCTCCACTTCCGCCCCCTGTCTGCCAGCCACCTCCAGGATTCCTGGATCCACTTGGGTGGTGGAATCCAAGTCAGCACGGGCGAACAGGGGGAGCCTGGTGGAAATCCGAGAGAGGATGGTGGAAATCCGAGAGAGGATAGTGGAAATCCGAGAGAGGATGGTGGAAATCCGAGAGAGGATGACTCGGATTAGCCTCTCAGTCAGCATTCATCCTCAATGGGAGTGAATTCCAAGAGGAATGACTATTCTCCAATAGAATTCCAAGAGGAATGACTCTCAGTCTTGTCCGAGTGAGAATCAATCTATAACAGACCGAGTGGGAATCCTTTCACAAAAGACCGAGTAGGAATCCTTTAGTAGCCGACCGAGTAGGAATCTTTTAATAGCTGCCGAGTGTGAATCAATTTGAGAGGACTTAACCACTCGGAAGAATCTCACTCGGCAATGCTTCTACACTCGAATTCGTCACTTGTGCTCGGATACAGGACCCTGGGTGTACAATCAGGTCTCAGTAAGTTTTATTCAAGGTCAACTTCACTCAATATTCAACTCGGAGCCGGCCTTCCTTTCAATTAGAAGTTGCAACAGCTCCAATAATCCTTCAGGGGCATTCATTCGGAGTCGGCCATATTTCCACTCGGATGGTTTCACTTGTTTCCTGGACAAGTCTTGGTCAGATTCAGGACTCAGAAGCAATTTATTTGTGTATCAACCGGATTGGAGGTAAGCTATAACCCATTCGGATTTCACAATGGGGAGTCATCTAGTGGAGAGCATTCATTCGGAAATCCGACTGGTTTCACATGGAATTACCTTTTCAATCAGAAATGTTTCACATGGCAATCAACAGTTCTTATGCACTTTCTAATCAGGATGGTTTCTCTGAAATCAGAACCTTTTTTTAGTCAGAATCTGACCGCTCGGAGTCGGTCTCTTCACTTTAGTCAAGAGAGATTCATTAAATAATCGTCCCTCGGATGTGTTTATTCAAGAGTCGTCCTTGTATTCACTCGGACTCATCCCTTATACTTTAATCAACGTTTGACCCTCGGATGTGTTTACTCCGGTGTTGGGGTTGTTTTCACTCAGAAAATAGGACTTGAGAGAGTCTGCCCAGATATTCATTCTCAGCCTTTCTGCGCTCGGAATTGGTTTGAAGAGTGATGGCTCGGGATTGATTTGAAGGGATTGACTCGGAATCAGTTTGAAGGGTGATGACTCAGCATTGGTTTGAAGGGTGATGACTCGGCATTGGCTAAAAAAGACTCCTTGTTGACTGAAAAATGTCACTCTGAATTGATTGAGAAAGTTGCTCAGAATTTGGTGAAAATGGTGGCTCGGTAATGGTTAAACGGATAGCTTAGAATCAGTGGCTCGGAATTGGTTTGAAGAGTGATGGCTCGGGATTGATTTGAATGATGAGTGAAGATTGGCTCGGAAATCTGATTGAAAAGGACTCAGAAATGGTTGTAGAATGGCCCACTCGGCAAATATTCACTCGGACTCGATCTTCTTTCCTCTCAGAAGTTGGTACTTGAGAGAATCTGACCACTCAGATAGATTTAGAGTTAGACTTTTCTTCCAGTCTGAATTTGACCACTCAGTTACACTCGGAGTCGGTCTTTTTGACTTCAGTCAGGAGAGCTCTATTCAACATCTCACCCTCGGATGTGCTCACTCGGACTTGGTTATTCGGACTTGGTTCTGCCCAGAAAAACATACTCCTCAATCAGTATTCTTTCATTCGGATTTCTCGCCTTCAGAAAGCTCCCACTCGGATTCACTTCAATCAGCAATAGTATTCCACTCGGAAATGACTCATTCTGAGTAATTCTACTCGGATTGGATCATTTATGGGCCATTCTGCTCAGATTCCCTAACGGGAGCTTACTCGGAAATGCTTCATTACGACTCGGATTTGATCATCTTTGAGTCATTCCACTCGGATTTCTCTTCAACAGGGACATACTCCACTCGGAAAAGCTTCCTTCAGGGTCATCCTGCTCGGATCTGATCATTTTGGAGCCATTCCACTCGGATTTATCTTCAACAGGGACATACTCCACTCGGCAATGCTCCAATCTGAGTCATTTCATTCGGATTTGCTCCAATCTGAGTCATTTCACTCGGATTTGCCTCCAATCTGAGTCATTTCACTCGGATTTTCCTCCAACAGGTCTATATTCCACTCGGAAATGCTTCCATCAAAGTCATTCTATTCGGATTTAATGATTCTAAGTTGGAATACAGTATAAAAGAAGATTCTTTCCACTTGGACCAGACCAAAAGAGGTGTTCACACTAAGTGTGAACCCGTGTGCCTCGAGTCGGTCCTGGTGGAATTGTGCCGGGTGAAAACTAGTGAGAAGAAAGTCGGGTTTGGAGAGACTTTGCCGAGAGAAAATCTGAGTGTGGTGTAATCCTGATTGTACGAGTGAGTATAGGCTTGACCCCGAGAGCTTTTCGCTTAAGCGAGTAAGTCTCGCCCAGGCGAGTGCATACTAAATTAGATTCTAGAGGATTTTCGCCTAATGTTCGCTGGATCCGCCCAAGCGAGGCTTGGGGGTCTCGCTCAAGCGAGTCGGAGTCCGCTTGAGCGAGAGGGACTCTGATGGTCCTATTCACGTTATTCATTCAATTTCTCCTTCTCCTCCACATTGTGACCTTATTCCATGATACTGATGCGTACTTGGAGTATATGATTGGGTTTATTATTTACCCAGTGGTCGGTTTCTTAAAATATAATCACATTCATTCATGTATTTAAATTTCCTTCCGCTGATTTAATTGAGGAACTTTTCTTAAAGGTAATCCTTTTAAATTTACCCTCTCATATCTTCATATATGAGGGTGGCTTACTATAGATCCAGGTATTTTCTAAAACACGAAAAATTTACCCTGATTTTTGGGGTATCTCAGCCATAGTATATGCTTTAGAAAATTTTCAATCTTGCGGCAATCAAGTACCTTTTAACTAAATCTGATTCAAAACCTCGATTAATCAGATGGATTTTTCTCCTTCAAGAATATGATCTTGAAATCAAAGATAAAAAGGGTAGTGAAAATATGGTAGCTGACCATCTTTCTAGATTAATGAATAATGAGGTTACTGCCAAGGAAAAAGAAATTTTGGAAGAATTTCCTGATGAAAAACTTTTCAAAATAACACAACGGCTATGGTTTGCTGACAAGGCCAATTTCAAAGCTGCAGGAGTACTTCCAAATGATTTAACTTGGCAACAAAGAAAAAAATTCTTTAGAGATGCAAGATATTTTGTTTGGGATGACCCTCATTTATTCAAAATTGGAGCGGATAATTTGTTACGGCGTTATGTGCCTGACTGGGAAGTAAAAGATGTGTTGTGGCATTGTCATAAATCACCATATAGAGGACACTTTAATGATGAAAGAACAGCTGCAAAAGTTCTTCAATCAGGTTTATACTGGCCGTCTCTTTTCAAAGATGCTCACTCATTCATTCAATCTTGTGATAACTGCCAAAGAACAGGTAATGTTGGAAGAAGGCAAGAAATGCCTCTCACAAATATACAAGAAGTTGAGGTATTTGATTGTTGGGGAATTGACTTCATGGGACCTTTTCCTAACTCATACTCAAATCAATACATTCTTTTGGCAGTTGATTATGTTTCAAAATGGGTGGAAGCAATTGCTACCCGTAATGCTGACACTAAATCTGTTGTGAATTTTTTGAAGAAAAAATATTTTTTGCAGATTTGGGACACCAAGAACTTTAATCAGTGATGGTGGTTCACACTATTGTAATAAAATTCTTCAGAAAGTATTACAACATTATGGAGTAAAGCATAAGATAGCCACAACATATCATCCACAAACCAACGGACAAACAGAGATTTCAAATCGTGAAGTGAAAAGAATTCTAGAGAAAACTGTGTCATCTTCTAGAAAGGATTGGTCACAAAAACTTGATGATGCACTCTGGGCATACAGAACTGCATTTAAAACACCAATTGGTCTATGGAAAATCATGTCACCTTCCAGTTGAAATGGAACATAAAGCATATTGGGCTTTAAAATTCCTTAATTTTGATCAAAATGTAGCAGCAGATAAACGAAAGTTACAGCTACTCGAATTAGAGGAAATAAGGAACAATGCCTATGAATCATCCAGATGTTACAAAAGTAAGGTGAAAGCTTACCATGATAAAAAGTTAAAGAAAAGACACTTCACACCAGGTCAGCAAGTTTTATTGTTCAATTCAAGATTAAAATTGTTTCCTGGAAAATTGAAATAAAAATGGTCAGGCCCATTTTTGATTAAAGAAGTTAAACCATATGGAGCAGTGGAAATTGAAGATCTAACTTCCAAAAGAAGTTGGATGGTAAATGGGCAAAGGTTGAAACTCTATTTGGGTAGTGAAATTAACAAAATTACCACCAGTTATCTTTTAATTGACCCTTGAAATGCAGGAATGTCAGGCTGGAGACGTTAAACCTAGCGCTCAATGGGAGGCAACCCATTCTGTTATTTGTTATTTTTAATTTATTTTCAAAAAAAAACTAATTTATGCTTTAATAAATCAATCAAATTTTTATTAGAAAGTTAATTTATTCACTTAAGATTTTTACACAATAAAACCAATTTTGTAAAATCAATTATTGATTCTTTTATAACCTAGGAATTTTGATAAATTTAATTACAATAAGTTTATTAACTATCAAGCAAATTTCAATAACCCAGTGAGTTGAGAGATCTGTTTAAACACTTGAGGGTTTAATTGACATAACTTCATTCGAATTGATTTTGCTTTAATCTTTGATTTGTGTTGTTGTACAGAGAATTCAGGAAAATGATCAAGGCACATTTATTGGTGAAAAGAAACCTTGGGCCAAACAGCTTACCTTGGTAAAAATTATTTTATCCTTTGAAATCCAAATTTGAGCCTAAAATAAATTCTTTGGTACCCTTAAACTTAAATCTGTTTTAACCATTCCCTATACTTGATTGATTAAAAGAACAATTGAAATAAATGAAAAATATTTTGAGAGTTCTTACAAAAATGGGGAGTGAAAATAAGCAACTTGATTCTTTTCAAAAGAAAATAAAGAATGAAAAAGAAAAGTTAAAAATAGTGAAAAGAATCAAGTTGGGGGTATTTATTTTTCATCAATAAAATGAGAAGTTTGGGCCAAGAGAAAGCCTAAAAATTATAAAACGCTCTTTTATGATTTCAGGTTTTTTGAATTCCAAGAAAAACCATTGATTATTGTAAGCCAAGCCTCATTACAACCCCGTGAAAAGACCTTGTGATTTCTTAATTAACTCTGTATAACTAACCATTGATTAGATGAAAATCAAAATTAAATTCGTTTGATTTTATGATTGATTGAGTGAAACAGGTTACCAATTGCATTGAGATAAACACTTGGAGAGGTAAGCCTGAAATTATGCTTGATATGTTAATTAAATATTGTAAAGAATTTTACCATTAAACCTTTGTTACATTAGATGTCTATAATTGACTATTTCAAAATGGTAAATTGTGTAATTACTTTTTGTGGTAAATTCTCGGACTAACTCAAAAATTTGATTTCAATTTTTTATTTTTTTTATTTTTTTCTCTTGCTCGAGGACGAGCAATGTCTCAAGTTGGGGGTATTTGTTAGTCCTCAAATTTACAATAAATCTTTTAATAAAAATTTCATAAAAATAATAAAAATTTGGATAATTTGTTAGAAAATTAAGTTTTAATTCAATAAATGGATGTTGTTGGAAATAATCTACCCTTGATCAATTTTCTCTAGTTTTGCAGTGAAAAAGTAATGAATTCAAGAGAAAATTATACTGGAGGATCTGACGCGTAGCATCAATCCCACGCGTAGCGTCCATAGCTACTTTTGATGCTGATGCTACGCGTCACATCCACGCATAGCGTCAGTGTTGCGTGGACTCCACAGCCAAGCTGGCCAAGCATTCACCTAGTGACCCATTATTGGCCACTCCACTCAGCACAAATGGCCAAAACGCAGTGGAGACAGGGACACATGGCCAAGCATGATTGAATATAATATTCCAAGGTGGCCACTACCAGCTGCGTTAATGGAGGCTGAGTTAGGGGACTGACGCGTAGCGTCACACTCACGCGTGGCGTCAACACCCTTGCTCAGCCCTATAAATAGAGCCATCCAACACCATTCATATCATCCCATTCTCTACATTCAGAGTTCTTTCCTCTCTTCTATACTTGAGTTTTGAGTATTTCTTTTAGAGTTTGTAGTTCTAGAATAGTTTTCTAGATACTTGAGAGTGTTGTGGTGTATTGTGATCGTTGTATCGTGAAGTTTCCATCGTCTTCGTAATGTCAACCTCTGTAAGTGTTGTTTTTACTTTCACCATGTGTAACTAATCTGTTTATGTTGGAATTGGTGAACTAATCTATTGAGTATAATGTTATGAATTCGACCTCTGTATGTTTATGATTCAAGTCCATGTTAGTATTTCAATCTTTTATTAATATGAACGTTAAACGGGAGAATGATTTTCATGTGTATAGAAACTTGTTTTATTAGTGCGAATGTCAAACGGGAGAATGATTATTCATGTCATATTGAAACTTGTTTTGACGAAAGTAAAAGTTGGAATACCCTTGGTATCTCAATTCTATAGGGGTTTGTTAACCATTGTTGCCATAAGGCCAGGTCTTAATGCAAGTTTTTGCTGAGAAAGCTCACGAGGGATCGGACTTTACGGTGAATTCTTAGAATTTATATCACGAGGGATCGGTTATAATGATTTTAAGCTGCAATGACATGAAACTTGATGATTAAATATGCATGTCTTGAGTTCCTCATTGTTATTCTAGATTAGGGATCCAATTTTCAACATAATTTGTTTAGCTGTGTTTATCTCAAGTATCTTACCTATTCTAGATTGCAACTTAACTTTTTAGATAGATTTTTATTTTCTTTTTATCTCATGAACAACTCAACCATGTTATCCTGTGAATATTATATAAATTGTATATAAATCATTCTTTTGTCCATAACTTTCTTCACATTTACCATAGTGAATAGAAAATTACTGTTGTTATTGGACTTTCAATCCCAGTGGAACGATATCTAAATTTTGAAAACTACAAACGATTAGTGCGCTTGCCAATTAGTGACCCGGTGGTAAACACAAACGGTTAAAACATTATCATCGAGTTAACACATGTCATCTTCCGGTGGAGATTGAGCATCGTGCTTATTGGGATGTGAAAACTTGCAACTTAGAACTCGATCAAGCAGTAGAGGAAAGGAAATTACAATTAAATGAGCTTGATGAGATTCGTTTTGCAGCATATGAAAACTTAAAGTTCTATAAGGAGAAAACAAGAAAATTCCATGATAACTCAATAGCTAAGAAGGAGTTTGTTGTTGGACAGAAAGTACTGTTTAATTCTTGGTTAAAACTTATGGCCAAAAAACCATGTTCAAAATGGGAAGGACCTTTCATAGTCACTAATGTATTTCCCTATGGAGCTGTAGAGATAAAGAGTGAAACCTCTAATAAGAGGTTTAAGGTTAATGGACAGCGTATGAAGCAATTTCATCAAAACCCTTCACGTGCAGATGTTATAATAGAGGAGCTTACTTTGGAGGAATTACTCCTTGACCCAACTTGATAAGGGAGTTTTCTTACCCATCTCTTTACTATTTCATCCTCTTGTCTAATTTATGTATTATGTTTTACATTGAAGACAATGTATGATTTAAGTGTGGGGTTAGGATTATTCTTGATTGTTTTTGTAATTGTTGTTTTTGTTGTTTTTGTGTGCTATTTATGTTTGAAATATGCACTAAGAGCCTATATAGTACGAATCGTTTTGAATAAAGTATTTTTTGTTAAATAGTTTAACAACCTTTATTTATCCATGGAGTAATAGGTTATATGAGAGTTATACCTAAAATGTCTCTAGCCAAGTATTTACGTGGAGACATGTAAATACATTAAGACTAGTGTGTGAGTGTACTGATGATTTGATCTCACAAATCATGGATATAGATGATATCAAGTCTTCACACAGGTACACATTAAGAGTAATGATGTACTGGACAGACCCACTATAAGAACGTTGCATGGATCGTTACATGAATGTCATAAATGATTCTCGATGTGATAATGGTATATGTAGTCCTTCGACCTGAAGTCACTACGATTCCTACATAATGAGTTTGTTATTTTAATACAATCAAACGTCTTCTGTAACAAGAGGACTATAAAGGTTATGATTAGGCAATGAAAAATTGATATAGAGGGATATGAGTGATGTAGATGGGATTTGTCTCTCCTATGTGATAGGAGTGATATCTATAGGCCACTTGATGGAGTGAGACTAAGGAAATACATGGCCATGCTAGAAATAATAAATATTCAAAATTTATTCAGATAACGACTACTCCGGTATCAAGTAAAATAAATTAGGCCTGTCAGCCCCGCTTCTCCGGACCCGAATCCCAATGTAATCAAGATATGTAAAACACCTTAACAATTACATCAAGATCCGAATCATAGAAAACCAAAGAGTGAGATTTGATAATTTATAACTGGATCCTAAAATAAATCGCCCATAATTGTATACATAAATAACAGAGTTTACAGCGAAAGAAGAATATGTATACAGGGCACACACCTAGTCCCATATATGAAGATATGAGAAAAGGCTCGACAAAGCATGCAAAGATACAACATAAGCCTATTAGGCCACAATTATTTTTACACATAAGTCATCAACATGCATTGCCTAAAATATATATATTTATATGGTCATGCAACATACATCTCCAATATCCATATTTCATAATTGACCATATTCAATTCAATCTTTAAATCATGTATCATTAACACTTATACAATCCCAAAATGGAGTACATAACCAACATCTTTTTAACCATTAAATAGGTATGAATTCAAATACCTCAAATATCGATACATCATCCACTCATATTGTTATTTACATTACATGCATCAATATCAATACTTATCGACACTATAATGTACATTTTATTCATAATACAGTAATTACAACAGTTATCGGCCAAGGCATTCCATTACCACTATTTTACCTTTACAAAAGCATTACTTTAAAAATATCCTCATCCCATGATATTCCTGCATCAATGCTAAAAATGGACAACATGGGAGAGTGAGTTATACATTTCAAATAACGAATATGAATACAATTGAGATTATGTGCATATGCATATTAACATCATGTATGCTTTGCTAAGTTCATCAATAATCATCATAAATTCTCATTTCAATAATATACATGTAACGTATTCAACCATCAATTCATAGCAAAGCAAGCACATATACACATCTTTTCTCAATGCCATAATGGGCTAACATCATTGTCAACAACTATAGACAAACAAGCCCTTCATCACACTGGGCCATCACATACCACATCATCACATTCAATATCTTTTCGTTATATTCATACCCATCTCATCATCGTCTATCTCAATCTTAATCATCATCACAAATTATCACCTTTCATCACCATATCTTAACACCTGTGGCATATCTCCATGCTATATCCAAATGCTCTTAGGCTAATGCATGTGCACAATGAAATTATCAACAACAAATATAGATCTGACTGTGGGAATAAACACCAATTATGGGTTCAAGCATGATCACATACCATGCCCCTAATGCAATAATATAATGTGCACACATATCTTATAATGCATGCATAATCACCAATTTTACTGGTACCAAACCGCATCGCCCATTTCGTAACACCGGTCATTTTCACCATGACCATGGTAAACAACATAATCAACAATATAAGGTGTTGCGGGCCAACCATGACTCATATCATGGCAGCTGTGATCCATAGGACCACCGGGGAGACCTGCTCCTTAAGAGCCACCCCCCACAAGGGTCAACCACATGCAGCTCCCCATAGCTTAGCATGGACAGCTTCGTGACTTACACACTGAGTCACAGGGGAAACAACAAGAATACTTGTGCACTAAGACTCCCTTCCACTAGGCCAACCAGGGGAATCCCCTAATATTCCTTACCGGCAACGTATGATAAGCCATGGATGTAATGCAATGCAAATCAAGTGCATTCTTACACTATGCATCCTATGCCACTCACCAATCATCATCATAAACACCAACACCACCATATAATCTAGTGGATTTTATCATCATTGGTTTTAGCCATTGTTTTCAAGTCTTAAGTGTGGTATTTGTAACATCCCAAATTTTATAAAAATAATTAAATATAAGGAATAAATATTAAATAATTATATATAAGTTGATCTATGTCCCCAAAACCTATAAATAATTAAATTGGGAGTTATTATGGATATTTATAATTTCTTGAGAAGTAAGGAGCTAAAATTATACCCGATTAAAATGTGGGTGACGAACCAAGTATCTCTGATTGAGGTGTTGTTGGTCAAGGCTGTTAAGAATATTATTGGGAGTCTGAATATATATTCGGAATAATTTTTGGATAAAGTATTGAGCCCGAACAGAGATCCTGTATGTTATAACATGGTAAATTTAATGAAGGGTTTAAGTTAAAACAGAAACCTTCTCCACTTTTCTTCACTTCCCCATGGCTTCTCCTTCTCCTTCTCCCTTCTTCATTTCTTTCATCTTCTTCCTCCTCTCTTCTTGCCCAAACTGTGCCCCTTTTCATGACCATTAACCACTAAAATTTCTTGGTCTCCATAGATTCACGAAGCATGAGTGGAACATTGGAGCAAAGCTTGGTTCTCATCTTCTCTCATTTCTCATTTTCGTGTTTGGCATAGAGCTAGGAGAAAGAGGTATGATTCTTGAACACCCATAGCTTTTGTTGATGGTTTTGAGTTTATTTAGGTATTATGATGGGAGATTGGATGTTATTTGGGTGAATAATGGCTTTTTGAACCAAACCCTAGGTGGGGTAACCATTGGGGATTGTTATTGATATTGATAATGAATGGGATACATTGTTGCTAGCCCAAGAATGTTTGAAATAAGGCATAAATGTAGTTGGAATTGATGATAGTAAGTTCTTGATGAAAACCCTAGAAATTAGGATTTTAGGGCTTTATGAAACCCTTAAGAAAATCCTAAGTTATTGATTGATAAGTGCTTTTTAATACAATAAATTAGATCTAGTTTGCTTAGGATTTTAGTCATTATCCACTGTATTTCCTTTATTTATTGCTATTTTTGCTTTCTTTCCACTCTATTCTACTTGGGTATGTTATTTTGTAGGAATTAAGGTAATAAAGGGTCAAAAACAAGAGAAAAACGACCATAAAATGATAAAGAAACAAGAAGAACAAGCCCAAAGTGGAAAAAATTCTCTTTTTAAAGTTGAAATTCGACTCAGAAAGCAAAAATCCGACTCAGAGCACTAAAATCCGACTCAAAATGGCCAAATCCGAGTGGGATAACTCAGAAATGACCAAATCCGAGTGGAAGGACTCAGAATAGAGCATTGCCGAGTGGAATACTGCACTGCTGGAGGAAAATCCGAGTGAAATGTTCCCTCACAAAGCCATTCCGAGTGATAAATAGCTGACTGGAGTAAAGGACCAATGCTGAAATGGAATAAGTCTCGGTTAAAGGTGATTCCGAGTGGAAACTCCCCGACTGCATCCATTCCGATTGAAAAAAAGGAGACTGACCTCCAATAAATATGTCCAAAGCTATTTTCCGAGTGAAAAGCTTACTGATTGAAGTGAATCCGAGTGGGAGCTTTCTGATTGAAACTAATCCGAGTGAAAGCTGTTCCGAGTGAATGGATTCCGAGTAGAAGAGGCCACTGAAATGAATCATACTCGGGCAGGCTCTCAAGTTTCACACTGAGCCCGAGTGAGAAGTCTCCAAAGAAAGGAATTCCGAGTAAGTTGGGTCAGAAAGATGCATTTCTGAGCAAAGCAAGGCTCGGACATGGAAGAATTCTATCAGCCAGATTCCAGTCCTTCAAAGTCTAAGTTTCTGAGTGAAAGTGAAGTCAAATCCGAGTAGAAATTAACTCGGACTTCCGAGTGAAGATGTGATTTTATCATTTGAATCAGTAAATAAATTTGTCCGAGTGAATTCCAATGCAAAATCCGAGCAGAGCTTTAACCGAGTGGTCCAAATTCAGAGACAGCCGAGTGAATATTTCAGACGGTTCCGAGTCTTTCTGCAGTCAATTCCGACTGAATGGAAGATGCCCTTCAGTAAGTCTTCACTCGTCCTTTCATTCAGCTTCATCACCGATCGGTTCTCCTCCAAACACCGACCCAATTCTTCACAAATGCAACACCGGATCACTACCTCCATCAACACCGCCTCCTTCTACTTTCCTTCAAGCCACAACACCGTCCCTTCTCCTTTCAAAACCGACCCACATTCCTCTCTTCTATCCGCTGTCCCCTTCTAATCCATACCACACACCGTCCCACTTCACCTTTCCTTTCCATCCATACCGCCCAGACTTCTCTCCAACCAACTCCGCCCAGACTCTTCTCTAATCCACAACTCCGCCCAGACTCTTCTCCTTTCTATCTACAACACCCCTCTCCTTTCCAATACTCCACACTGCCCAACAATCCTCTTCAACACCAACACCGCCCATACTCCTTTCCTTTCCAACACCCTCAACACACAGCCCAACCGTCCTCACCTCTCAACACACCGCCCAACCGTCCTCATTTCCCAACACCGTCTCCCTTTCTTCTTCTAATACATGATACCGCCCAGCAACTCCTCTCCACGTTGTCCAGTTCGCACCTACACCGTCCAGCAAGCTTTCACTCGGATTTGTGGGAAAATAACATTTTTCCACTATGAATTTCATCATTCTGCACCAATCTTCACTAAAATCCAAGCACCGAATTATTGGAAATATTAAATATGCAAATTGGAAACAAGTTGGCACAGCTGGAATTCACATGCACCGAAAGTTTTTCCAATTGTAAATTTTAACGCGTTTCCTTAGCTGGATTCATTCATCCATTCGCCTATAAAAGGGAGAGCAACCAGGAGCATAGCATCAATCATCACTTCCATTAATTATCATCAGATTTATTTTCTTTCTTCGTTACTTTCTCTTCTTTTCTCTTTAGTTTTCTTCTTTTCCATTTTTCTTTCTCTGTTCGTTTTTCTTCTCTTTCTTTCTATTTTCTTTTCTTTCTTTTATTTTGTAAGAGTGTGAGGGCTGTAAAAGTGAGAATTTAAATTTGTAATTGGTGGAGAATATTGCAACAAGGAATTATAGTGGTAAATTATTCTGAGCTTTTGGAGAAACCCGTAAGTCTTTATTTTTACCATGTCTTGTATGTTTTATTTTTCCATTATTTACATAAATTTAAATTATTTCATGAGTAGCTAAATTAATTATCTTGGGATAAAGGGGGTATGATAATATTTTATTTTAATGTTATTTTGACTTGGAATTAAATAAATTTCTGTTTTCCATTTAGTTCAATTATGCTTAATGCTTTTAGTAATTCCTAACAAGAACCTAAATGATAAAACTGTATACTTACGGGTATATTAGTAAGTTTAGGTAATAAATAGAATCGAGAGATTTATTTTTACCAGAAAGCTTTGAACTAAACCTAAGATTTTTGAAATGCTTTTTGTGACCTCGGTAAAACCGTGAAAGTAATCAAAATTCTTTTGAGGAAATAAAAGGGATTTTCATAAAACGATAATGGGCCTTTCTGAGGATTAAGCAGCGCTTTCCATAGGTTAGGTACATTAATAGGATTCCGAGAGGAACATATTAATTAGCTTTTGGAAAATTCGCCTTGGAAAACTTAATTCGATTCTTATTTATGAAAAGTTAAAATTCATTAAATATAAAATAGAGTCTTAATCCCCCAAAATCCCAAGATACTCTCAACTCTGATTTTTTAGTGTCAAGTAAATTTTATTTTTATATTTATTTGTATTCTGTGCAACTTTAATTTGTGCTTTATTTTATAAAAATCTTAAAAATCAATTGTGTGGATAATTAAATTTCAATATGCTGGTACTTTGAACACAGTCCCTGTGGAGAACGATAATCTTTTATATTACACGACATAACCCGTGCGCTTGCGGGCCCTGTCATTGATCTTGGAGTGGTTTTATATATGAGAATGAGTTTTGAATGAGTAACATTGATGGTTGATGTTACGGAATTATGAAATCAAGGAAATAGAGTAATAGCTCTAAGATTGGCAAGTGTGTTAAGAGTTATGATATTATTATGGAGGGCTTGAATAATGATGAATGATAGTGAAAATGATAGATGGCCATTAATGGTGGAATCAATGAGATATACATATTGGTTAGTAAATCAATAGGTCATGATCTGTGCCATTAGAATTTGTTAATTGAGGATGGTTTAAAAGAAGCAAGGTTAGATTATGTTGAGCTCTAAGTGACGATGATGATATTTGAAAGATTAATGTAATATGGGATTGCATTATGTGATGAAATAGATAATGATGTTATTGGGTTTGGTTGGCCCTTTGAGACTTAAAGAATCTTGATTTTGGGAAAAGAATTCCCAAAACTTCACAATAGTATGAATTGGTGTTTTAGCAAGTCTAAGACTTGATATTAAGCCTTGAGATATGTTTACAATTGCTTATAATTAAAATGATGCCTTGTGTTGGCTCATTGATTGGATATAAGTATATATGTGTATTGATGTAGATGATATTCTGGGCAATGTGGCGGAGCATTCAGAGCGTGCAATGGATTTTGGTTCTTCCCTCGAGGTAGGAGAGGAGTTTACATTCAAATTGCATGAGTAGAATGATAGTGATTATTGTATGTGATTAGTACTCATGCTTGCCTTGTCATGAATATGTTGTATGTTGAATAGATGATGTGATGGATGATGGCTTAGCTCATGTTGATTGTTATGAAAAAAAAATATATATATATATATATGTGATGATGATAAGTTAATTTTAATAGGATTAATGAATTAGAATGGAAATTATTGAGTATGAATGTTTGAGACAAGTTTTAAGTGCTTAATAAGAGGTGTATGATGTGTTGAATTTGACCAATTTGGCTTTGTATAGGTTTTAGTATGTAAGGTTATGGAATTCTTACGTTTCCTGCACTTGGGCTGATAATCTTGCTCAAGCGAGATGGAGTCTCACTCAAGTGAGATAGAGTCTCGCTCAAGCGAGAATCCCCTGTATCAGTATTACAGCCTCTGGCCAAATCTCGCTCAGGCGAGTAAGTGTCTCGCCTAAGCGAGATGTGTGTGGGATGGGTGGATATGATACTGAACGAATCTCGCTCAAGCGGGTATAGCCGCACTTGAACGAGCGAGAGAGGAAATGATTCTGGACGGATCTCGCTCAAGCGAGTAGTGAGGCTGGTGGAGTCTCGCTCAAGCGAGACACGTATACAACAGAGGGATGCTTACTAGATGAATCTCACTCAAGCAAGTGTGGCTACGCTTGAGCGAGCGAGAGGAAAAAATGGTTCTGGACGGATCTCGCTCAAGCGAGTATCGAGGCATGTTGAGTCTCGCTCAAGCGAGCGAGCATGGAATTGGCTACTGAATGGTTCTCGCTCGAGCGAGTAACCAAGTGTGAGGAAATCTCGCTCAAGCGAGCAAGCGTGGAAACACTGCTGGATGATTTTCGCTCACGCGAAGGGGCTCTCCTAAGCGAGCTATGTTAATCTCACTCAAGTGAGTGAGGGTCTTGCTCAAGCGAGTTGGCCAAAATTGAATTATATTTCATTTGCTTATTTCGGGCTTATGACAGATCCCTTTCTTTATATTATGAGATACTTGAGGGAATGCATATGGGGGGTTTAATAGTGATGTGATGTTTTGGGGTTTGAAATCAATTGATATACTTGGGATGATAGCTTTATACCTTTAATATACCATGAAAAGGAAAAAGGTTTATCATCAAGAGTGAAATACAATGAATAATGACAAAGGTTAATGATGGGAGTTTTGAGATACACCCTAGCATGATTATGAAACCAATGAGAGAATGATTCAATGATATAATATTTCTTATAAGTCGATAAATCAGGAATGACACTGATAATGTATAATGATTTATGGTGATGTTGATCACTCCCTTGAATAAAGGGTGATTGTTATTATTGATTGAATTGTAGAATGTCATTGCGTGAAATACAATTGTAGACTTATATGTATGGTTTGAATTGCATTAATGAATTGTTGTATTACCACTCTAGTTATGAAACAATGACAATGATGAATGAAATAAAAATCCACAAACTGATTATGAGGTGGTATTGATGAAATATTAATGAATATTAATGATGATTGTGTGAAATCGTGTGTGTGTAAGTTGAATTGTATTGGCTAGCATGTGGTGTTACGAACTTGAAAAGTGTTTGTTGTCATGCCTTGTTGATTTCCATGCGTGGATTAATGTGAGAATGATATTGTGGCTATTGAGATGCCAAGTATGTGAATAGAAATGCCTTGAGGGGCATTATAAATGATTGTATGTTATTGATTAAAAATATTAAATTAAAATATATCCCTGTGTGAGAGGGTGAGATATCCTTGCGAGGTTGATTGGCATATGTATTATGGCATTTTGCATTCATGGCATGGCATAACATTGAATGTGTGGTTGCGATCACAATGATGAAAGGTCCTGCGGGATTCTATGAAGGCAGTACCCCTTGCGAGGCAGGAAACCAACATGATGATGATATGATATTGAGCCGGTGGTTGCGATCACCTGGTTGTTGAAATGAAAGGCCCTGCGGGGACCATTGTGGATGAATATCCATGGTTACAATCACGAGGAGGGAGTACCCCTTGCGAGGCGGGAAACCATTGTGAAATGATTGGTATGTGGTTGCGATCACAATGAGGCATCCTGCGGGATCGTATGATGATAAGCCAGTGGTTGCGATCACTTGGTACTTGAAATAAAAAGGGCTTGTGAGTTCCTATGATATTCCGTGGTTGTGATCACGAGGAGGGAGTACCCCCTTGTGAGGCGTGAAACCAATATGATGATAATTATAAGTGGTTGTGATCACTTGAGATACCATGTGCACATGGGTGATTGAAATGGATCCATTGTATATGCATTAAACAGTTAACATATGCATTAGCCATAGGTGCATAACATTTGAGATGAGATGACCAAGAGAGATGAAAAACCCCTTGCGAGGAAGAAATGATTAAAGACTTAATAATTTAACGATGATGACTGTGAATGCCCATGATTGATATGTGGCAAAGTGATTATGTATATGCTTGTGCTTGCTTATGTTGTGAATTGCGATTCATGAGGCTTGTGTGCCTATTATGACAATGTGATGATGATTGAATGATGAATTAATAATTTTATAGCAAAGCACACATGATGAATGAATGCATGTACACTTAATCATAATATATTATATTCGTCATTTTGAATGTATAACTCACTCTCCTATGTGGTCTCCTTTTTAGCATTATGATGCAAGTTGCCACGGGATGAGTTTAGGTTTTTGAACTGAAGCTCATGAAGAAGGTAAATAGTGGTAACGGAATGCCTTGGTCGGCAGTATTTATTAAATATGATGTAATAATTGAGTTATGAATAATAATGTTGATAAAGACAGATTTATAAACATGTATATATCATTGTATATTGATGATGTGTGATGTCAACTATGGAATGTGACTAGTGAATTTGAGTGTTGTATAATCGCATATTTATACTTGAGGCATCGGGGATGTATGTATGTTAGGTATAGAATAGCTTATATTCTGATTTAATAATTAATACCTCATGTAGAGGCTACATGTAATTAATGATGTATGATTATGTTCTACGTGCGTAGTCGATTGTGGCCTAATAGGCCTATATTATGAAATTGTATCATTGCTTGGGTCTTTTCTCAGATCTTTATATATGGGACTAGGCATATGCTAGGTATACATAATCTTCTTCCGTTGTAAACTCTATTATCTTGTATACCGTTATGGGCAATTTAGTTATCGATACAGTTGCATTTTTATAAATCTCACTCTTTAGTTTTCTGTGGTTTAGGTCTTGGTGTGATATCAGACTTATTTTGAAAATGTGAAAAATTTACACGCATTTTATTAATTATTTATATCGATCATACTAGGATTCGGGTCCAAAAAATGGGGTGTGACAATGGTGGTATTAGAGCGTATTTTGCTCTGAATTGGGTTATTAATTATTGTCAGAGTGTGGTTACTCTGCATCGAATTAGTATTATGGATGATTGGAGCATAATTGCTCATTTGTAAGGCCTTTATGGTGATTTTTTTTAGAGCGAGATGCTCATTGTTGGAATATGGTTGTTTGTATAGACTAAAGAGTGGTAGTTATCTGGAGGATGATGATATGTTAAAGTATTAATTGCCCTATATGGATTTATGAATGACTAGTTGTCTAAGCATTGTGAAACTGGTTATAGGGGCATTATTGTTTATTGAGGATTCTTTGAGAATCATTAATGTTGAGTTATGATTGATGTTTATGGAAGTCTACCCTTTACCATCGAGGGTGTATGATGCACATATGGAGCATAGTTACCCATTGGGAAACTTAATGAAATCATGAGATTGAATACATATGGATGGATTCCTCAATATGGTTGATATGTTTGTTTGTGTAAGTCCGGCCAAGTTCCCTACCCTATTTCCTTCCATTGACGAATACATTGTTATTATGCATTGATATTGATATATAATGAGATGAATCGAATAGATGATGAATTTATATCATGTGTGATCATGGATATAATATATCGAATATGAATTGATTTGATAATGGACCTATGTCGTGTGTTGATCACGGATAGAAGATATTAAATGTGAATTGATATAGTGGTAGACCATGGATTTTGAGACCATGAAATATGTATTGAAATTAAATTGTTGGTTAGGTCTCTTGCATGATTCATATATGTGGCTCTTAACCGAGGTATGCTTGTTGAATGAAATGAAACTCATATGCTTGAGTTGATTAAATGAATAATAGTGAAAGAGTTCCCTAATATGGGTAACTTTGAATAAGAAATAGATTTCATGTCCTTAGGCATAAGGACCCTACATATACATTATAATGTAATTGGTATGCCATGTCTCCCTAGATTGGGAACATGAATGAATGGTAAATGATAAGCATAATTACATATATGATTGAATTGCATAAGGACTAGGATTGCCAAAGATGGATGTCCTAAAAGATTAAATTGGATTCGATTTTGGGTATGTGAAAGCCAAATGAATGATTGATTAAATTGTGACTTGTGAGATGTGATAACCCTGTTGACTTGGTATGATCTTGCATGACTAAACTTTGTGGATGGTTGATTTGATTGGATCCTATGATGGTCTAGACTCTATGTTATTTTTATGAGCCATTTATATAATGACGTTGTGTATTGTGGGAGTATTCCACGATGGGTACTAGGTAACCCTTAGATCTTCTAAGTCCAGTGATGGATTGAATCGCATGAATTATTGAGCCACAGCGAATGAATGGTGACATAAGTTGTTGAGATTAGAGCTGACATAAGATGGAATGCAAATAATAAATATAACCCCTAAATAGTTGGTGAATAATAAAGAAGAAATTTGGGGTATGAGTTGGCATTGGCAATGATATATGATTCTATGGTATGACTTTGGGCTAAATTGTGTGCCTTGACTTTGTGATTAATGAATTAGCTAGGGGCTTGATAAGACATTGACATAACATAAGTGATTTTGCAGTGGTAAGGGAAATATGATCATGTCATTACTCTTCCTTTGTTCCAAATGGGATGTATTGCTGATAGGAATCACTTAGTGATGTGATATGATACAAGTTGTGCGTCCAGCTTATAGACTTTGGTTTGTGAGGAGAATTCCTAATGGGAAAGCTTAGTATGCGGTTGAGAACCCTATTATGACCTTGAAGTTACATGTTTAATGTGAAAAGGGTGATCCAATTAGGCTTGAATTGATTTATAGCCAACAATATATAAATGGGATAAAGGATTGTTATGATGTTTGATCATGGATTCTAGATGGATGAAGCCCGATGATAGGATGTTTACCCTGTGATGATTAGAAATCTATGGTTGATACACCAATTTATGGTGATGTTAAATTATATTTGATGACTGGTATGGCATGATGTATGCCAGATTAATTGTATAATGACGATGAGATACGAATGTGTTGGTCATGGACTTGTGTGAATTGTCACTAAGTCTCATAAGAATTGATATTATTAGAATAAGTGTGGTCGATGAGAGCAATGGGAATACGACGTACTTGTCCTGATATGACCTTACATGCCATAGGCATTGTGGCAACGTGCACTTATGCGCCGACCTCATATGCTTGTGGTAACCACTACGGAATTGGGACGTCTTCCTGCATGTCAGATGCAGCAACACATAGGCCAGGCAGGTGTAGGGTTGTAACTGCTTATGGTGAATGTGCTGAGCCTATTTGGACGTAGTGAGTATGAACATGTGAGCTCTGTTGGATGACTTGTGATCGATGATATATGACTCATTTAGATGTAGAAATTTTATGATCATGTCCTGGTGGACTTTAGAAAGTCCGATGTTATTTTATGGTGTCATTGAACTCTATTGGTGCACGGCCTGAAGTATGGCCTTGTGATGTATATCGATGATAAATTTTGAGTACAAAATTTCTTTTAGGTGAGGTGGATTGTAACATCCCGAATTTTATAAAAATAATTAAATATGAGGAATAAATATTAAATAATTATATATGAGTTGATTTATGTCCCAAAAACCTGTAAATAATTAAATTAGAAGTTATGATGGATATTTATAATTTCTTAAGAAGTAAGGAGCTAAAATTATACCCGATTAAAATATGGGTGACAGACCAAGTATCTCTGATTAAGGTGCTGTTGGTCAGGGCTATTAAGAATATTATTAGGAGTCCGAATATATATTTGGAATAATTTTTGGATAAAGTATTGAGCTCGAACAGAGATCATATATGTTATAAAACGGTAAAATTTAATGAAGGGTTTAAGTTAAAACAAAAACCTTCTCCACTTTTCTTCACTTTCCCGTGGCTTCTCCTTCTCCTTCTCCCTTCTTCATTTCTTTCATCTTCTTCCTCCTCTCTTCTTGCCCAAACCGTGCCCCTTTCCATGACCATTAACCACCAAAATTTCTTGGTCTCCATGGATTCATGAAGCATGAATGGAGCATTGGAGCAAAGCTTGGTTCTCCTCCTTCTCTCTTTTCTCATTTTTGTGTTTCGTATAGAGCTAAGAGAAAGAGGTATGATTCTTGAACACCCATAGCTTTTGTTGATGGTTTTGTGTTTATTTAAGTATTATGATGAGAGATTGGATATTATTTGGGTGAATAATGGCTTTTGGAACCAAACCCTAGGTGGGGTAACCATTGGGGATTGTTGTTGATGTTGATAATGAATGGGATACATTATTCCTAGCCCAAGGATGTTTGAAATGAGACATAAATGTAGTTGGAATTGATGATAGTGAGTTCTTGATAAAAACCCTAGAAATTAGGATTTTGGGGCTTTATAAAACCCTTAAGAAAATCTTAAGTTATTGATGTTGGAGTGGTTTTATATATGAGAATGAGTTTTAAATGAGTAACATTGATGGTTGATGTTGAGGAATTATGAAATCAAGGAAATAGAGTAATAGCTCTAAGATTGGTAAGTGTGTTAAGAGTTATGATATTATTGTGGAGGGCTTGAATAATGATGAATGATAGTGAAAATGGTAGATGACCATTGATGGTGGAATCAATGAGATATACATATTGGTTAGTAAATCGATAGGCCATGATTTGTGCCATTAGAATTTGTTAATTGAGGATGGTTTAAAAGAAGCAAGGTTAGCTTATGTTGAGCTCTAAGTGATGATGATGATATTTGAAAGATTAATGTAATATGGGATTGCATTATGTGATGAAATAGATAATGATGTTATTGGATTTGGTTGGCTCTTTGAGACTTAAAGAATCTTGGTTTTGGGAAAGGAATTCCCGAAACCTAACACAATGGTATGAATTAGTTTTTTAGCAAGTCTAGGACTTGATATTAAGCCTTGAGATATGTTTACAGTTGCTTAGAATTAAAATGATGCCTTGTGTTGGCTCATTGACCGGATATATGTATATATGTGTATCGATGTAGATGATATTCCGGGCAATGTGGCGGAGCATTTGGAGCGTACAATGGATTGTGGTTCTTCCCTCGAGGTAGGAGAGGAGTTTACATTCAAATTGCATGAGTAGAATGATAGTGTTTATTGTGTGTGATTAGTACTCATGCTTGGCTTGCCATGAATATGTTGTATGTTGAATGGACGATGTAATGGATGATGGCTTAGCTCATGTTGATTGTTATGAAAATATATATATATATATATATATATATATATATATGTAATGATGCTTGCCTTGCCAGTAGCCACACCTCTGATTCAAGGAGATTTTGCTTGAGTGAAATTGTCACTCGCTTGAGTGAATTTAGGCTAGAGGCCACCCTACTGTTACAGGAAGATCTAGCTTGAGCAAGATTCACACTCGCTTGAGCGAGTTATGCAGGAAAAACGAGAAACATGTAAGATTTCACACAGCTTGGCATACCAAATCTCATTTTATGTCATTTTAGACTATATTAATGTATTAGATACATTCCATCATGTATTTAAAGGCTCATCCAATTATTTATACACATCAAAATCAATTCTCACCCACCTAATGCATGACATTTGAATCATTTCCTCTTAAACATCATAAAATGCTACGAGTTATGAAACACATCATTCATTCATAGAATTTATCTTCAACAAGCATCATAATTCATCATCTTAGATCATTTAGGTCATTAATGAAAATTGGCCATACACACCAAGGTCCAATTTTCGTACATGACCCTCAAAATCATCAAACTACACTCTAGATGGCAAAATAAGCATACGTGTATTCTATATACTATACAAAAATCTAGATTTTGCCAGCCAAGGTGCTTCCTATACACCTATTTACCTCCTTCATCAAAATGTACTTCAAAAGATTCATTCCACCCATGAGTTCCCTGCATCACCAATCTAAAAAGTGGACAACATGGGAGAGTGAGTCATATATTCCAAAGAAACGAATATGAATACCATGTGATCATGTGCATATGTATCATAACATGTATACTTTGCATTCACGCATATTTTATCATCAACTATCATCACATAATACAAACATCTTTGTAAACCAAGCAATGTATATGATCATACACATGATCTAGTCCTTCAACAAATTGGACTATTACGCATCACATCATTTTATTCAAATTATTATTTGGTATTCACATCTTTTATGTTATCTTAATTAATTTTCTCATTCTCAACAAACCATCATCATATCTCATCACCTCTGGTATACTTCCTTGCTATATGCAAATGCTCTTAAGCTAATGCATATACACAACGAATCATTTCAACAATTGCAGATATGATTGTGGGAATATAAACACCGATCATGGAATTCAAGTATGATCATCTAATCATATCCCTACTACAGTAGTAAAATGTGTACACTTATCATCCAATTGCATGCATTTCACCAATCTTTTACTGGTACCAAACCGCATCGCCCATCTTGAAACACCTAGTCATTTTCACCATGACCGCGGTAACATATTTTCAACATATGGTGTTATGGGCCGGCCATGACTCATCCCATGGCGGCTGTGATCCAAAAGGACCACCGGGGTCACATGCTCATCGAGAGCCACCCCCACAAGGGTCGGTCACATGTAGCTCCTCGTAGCAATACATGGGCGGCTTCGTGACTTACACACTGAGTCACATGGGAAAATAAAATCTTGCTCGTGCACCGAGCCACCCTCCCACTGGGTCGGCCGAGGGAACTCCCCTAACGTTCCAACATCGGTGGCTATGCAGTATGCCATCGATGCAAATGCCAATCGTATGCATTTCTCACTCTATGCATCCTATTCATACCACTCATAAATCATCATCATCATCATCACCAACATCACCACAAGGCTTTTAGTGGATTTATTATTGTTGGTTATTATCATTAGTTTAAATTTTCATGTGGCATTCTCAATAGTTCTCATTAGCATAATTCGATTCCATCATCAAACACAACGACATCAATCTTTCACTATCAATCAAGGTATGCTATTTATTCACACTCATTCTTAATCAAACATCACTTATAAACATTTCATATTCATGATGGACATAATTATAACATCCTATTCAAGACACCTCATTGTCAAACAATCCACACCACCATATAGCACCAAAATTATTCTAAATGCATCAATGCATGTTGCCAAGACACATCACCAACATCATACATAACATTACAATTCTTCATAACATTACAAGCAAGGCAATTGCATATTGGCACATATGACAATCAAATACTATTCAACTCACGCGTTTAGAACATAAAGACTCCTCTCCTACCTCAAGAGAAGAATTATGATTGATACGACGTACACGCCTCGTCATTCGGAATAGATCCTACATTAACATACATGTAAAATCCCAATCAATCAACTATTCAAGACACAAATTCAACTTTAATTAGCCATAATCATATCTACAATCTCATAACATGTATAAAACATGTTATAGACATCTTTTCCTTCTTTCATTAGGTTTTGGGAATTCCTTCCCATCAAGCCTCATTCATTATGTCTAAGGTTACAAAACAAACTTTAAACCCCCAACATTCACACTACTCCATTTATCAACATCTACACCGATCAATGTCATGTATTCCTTCTCAAGTATATTATTCAATCAACATATACCATTTTCCCCAATTCTTAATAGTTAGGGTTTTCACCAAACTCAACTACACTCATAAATAATCATCAATCTTTCATCTCCTTCAAATAACAAGTTCACCTTCCTCATTTATTACCCCTTTAAGTTTGCATTTATGACAACCCATCTAAGGGTTCATAAATTAAATGCTCTCATTAAACACCCCTCTTACAAGCATTGCTCTCCCAAAGCATAATGACCCATACCCATGGCCATAAACCTAACAAAATGGAGAGAATGACTTACCTCACACCAAAAATGAAATGGGTTTCAAGGGAGAGGGAGAGAGGGTTGTGAAAATGGTGAAGAGAGGAAGAGAATCCAAGCTCCAAGATCCTCCTATGCCAATAGAGAGAATGAAAATGGAAGAGAGTGGAGATACCACCAATTTGCTTAGGTTTTGGAAAGAGGAGAAGAAGAGATAAAGAAGAAAAAGAAGAATGAAATGTGTTTGCCAAGGGAGATAGAGAGCCAACGTGAAATGAAAAGAGGAAAAGAGAGTTTGTGTTTCAATGTTTGGCTTTTCATTAAAATTTCACCGTTTTATGACAAATAGGATCTCTGTTCGGGCTCAATACTTTATCTAAAAATTATTCTGAATACGCATTCAGACTCCCAATAATATTCTTAACAGCCTGATCAATATCATCCCAATCGGAGATACTTGGTCTGACACCCATATTTTAATTGGGCTTAATTTCAGCTTATTCGGCTCCAATAAATTATGAGTGGTCCCCAAAAATCTTAATTTAATTATTTCCAATATTTTGGGACATTAAATAACCCACATACAAATGTTTAATAATTATTTCCTTAATTAACCCTTTACCTTAAAATTTAGGGTGTTACATATGACATTTCATAACAATTCACCAATACAATTTTAAACTACATATACAAGATCATAATTGTATCAAACACAATGGTATTCAACAATTCATTAATAATAACAATCATCCTTTTATTCAAGGAAATAATCAACAGTGTCATCCACCATTATCCATTATCGATGTCATCTCTAATTCATCGATTTACCACAAACACATTGTCGTGCAAATGTCCCTTTATTAGTTTCATCATCATTTAAGGGCATGTCACACAACCATAACATTTGATTTTCATTATAAATCATCATATCATATCATTAATGGTGAACATTAATGTTTTCATAACATGTCTCAATCAATATCAACACCACCTAGACACACCATCATCGTATACCCCTAATACAATCTCTTGTTTTTACATAATAAAAGGGGTTTTGGGTAATAACAAGCTCATTAAAAATTTCAACATTAAAACATGAGAAAAGTTCATTTTTAGTCTTAAAAATAGTGGGACATGTCACAAATATCACCTATTAGTCCCAATTTGACAATTATAAAGAGTTGGGTTCAAAAACCTCTTAAATGCAAATTTTACAATGTAGTGGGTCTGATGTTTTACTCCTAATAAGAGTTAGAAAACTTTAATTATGGTGAGACTAATTTTCAAACCTCTGTAACATAATTATCTACAACTTTCATGTGGAAGTCAGAGGCCAAAAACATCATGAAGATACCCAAACGGGCCAATAACAGCAAAGGAAATACAATAGTTGGAAAAACAACATAACATTGGCCATAACAAAGTAATCATGGCAAGGCAAGCATGAACATATTCATATACATTAACCATCAATCATCCACTCATGAAATTGAAATGTAAACTCCTCTCCTACCTTGAGAGAAGAATCACAATTTGAAAGCTCGGATCATTCCACACCATTATCCAAAACACAATCTACACAACACACATATATGCATTCATTCAATCATGAGCCATCACAAGGCTTTCATCATAATTCTAATAAATTATTAACATCATATAGGGCTTGTATCAAGTCCTAGACTTGTCTAAACACCAATTTAAGCCATTGTGGTAGGTTTCGAGACTTTCCTAAAACCAAGATTTTCTAAATCTTAAAGGGCTAACCAAGACCCAACAACAACAATACCATGTCCCTTATCCCTAATGCATTCCAACATCTCATAACTCATCCAATTTCAACATAAGCCCTTTTTAGCTTCATTTAAGACCATCATCAATTCAACAATTTCAAGTGGCACACAAAATGGTCTAAGACTTACCAAATCACATTCTATTTCATTACTCCATCATCAATGGCCATTACCATTACCATTATCATCATAATGACAACATCCAACCCTAAACATCTCATATCCATTCTCAAGATCAATTCCTCCACTTTTTTCTCATATACATCATTCCAAATATCTCTTCCACACACCAAAATCATTCTCATGGCTAAATCATCAATTTCCTAAATTTTGCCAAGAGTCCCAAATTATCAATTTCTTAAGGGTTTCTTACAAATTGGCAAGCATCAATTCAACAATTTTCATACATCACCACAACCATAATATCATCATTAAAGTGCCAACCAATTATATGTTAGGGAATCCATCAGGGTCAGGCAGCGGAAACACGAAGGCTTCCCAAAAAGGATTGCAAAAACAAATGTCTGAAAGCATTATGCAAAATTAAAATTTTGATATAGGGTTTACCTCTTGTAGACGCAAAGCAAGTTCCTCGATCGAAGCAATTGTAGCTTCATCCTTAGGAGTCTACACGAGCACTCCCACCAGAAAATCGAAGTTTTGAATGCTAGTACGGAAATTCAAGAGTAATCTAATTTCTAAGCAGCAACCTATGAGCATCTCATGCTCTATATACAGGCTTAGGTCTTAACCTAGGCTCTCATTAAACATTGGGCTCCTGATTCATTCTAAATGAGTTAGGCCCAATAGTTTTATTTTTAGTCCAACTAGAATTAAAATATCCTCTGGTGGGCTTACTCTATGTGTGTGATCCTATAGGTAAAATATTCGGTTATATTAATAATAAACCATTTTATTATTAATATAAAATAAGAGCGGCATCTAGCAATACATCATTGTATCCAAATATTATTTATCATTGACATGACCTATAAGTAATAATTATTTTATATATTTATTCCTTTTGTCATGATATCTAATTGGGACCAAGGCATGGTCTTCGTCATCCTTGTATGGCCCAATTCATTTTACTTAATACCAGAATAGACTTTACAGAATAAATATCTAATATTTATTCGTCCTAGCATGGCCATGCATTTCGTTAGTCTCACTCCATCAAGTGGCCCATAGATATCACTCCTGTCATATAGGAGAGACAAATCCTATCTACATCACTCACATTCCTCTGCATAATTTGTCCATTGCCTAATCATAATCTTTATGGTCATTTTATTACAGATAACGTTTGATTGTATTAAACAACAAACTCTTTATGTAGGAATCGTAGTGACTTCAGGTCGAAGGACTATATACCATTATCACATTGAGAATCGTTTATGACACTCATGTAATGATCCATGCAACGTTCTCATGGTGGGTCTATCCAGTACAACATTATTCTTAATGTGTACCCATGTAAAGACTTGATATCATATATCCATGATTTGTGAGATCAAATCATCAGTACATTCACACACTAATCTTAATGTATTTACATGTCCCCATGTAAATACTTGATTAGGGACGTTTTAGGAATAATTCTCATATGACTTATTATTCCAGGATAAATAGTTTTAAAACAATCTTAAAACTGAAAATACTAATTTTATTGATAAGTTAAAATTGATACATTAATAGCTCGTAGTGCATACACCAACATTGTAAACAGCAATTAATGTTCTCAATAGTCTTCTAACCTATGGTTTAGGTTTCACATGCATAATTCATCATACACAACGATATGAACTTAGTTTAAATTTTTCATCAACATCATTAATCAATCAAATACTTCTAAAAATTCATTTCCTTCATATAAATCATTCTAAAGGCATACAAACTATCAAAACCATTAATTTAGCCAAAACCCCTAATTCACTACACTTGGTTTTTCTCTGAATTTTCCAACACTAATCCTAATCAATTTTCTTAAATCATCATAAGCATCCTAACCTTTCTCATCACATAACATCAAGCCACATTCAAGAATCATATTTCCATAATCAAAATTTACATCTCAATCCATTCAAGCCTAGGGTTCCACCATTTTCCTTAACACCTTTAAAGCCAAATGTCCATACTTCAAGCCTAAGCATCATAAAAACCAACAATGGAACAAAATGGGTTCAAAATCTTACCTCATCATCCAAGTCAATGCCAAAAATGAAAATGGAGGAGAGAAAGAAGGAGATGCTTCAATATTAGCCCTAAAGTCCCATATTTGCATCATGAATCCAAGCTTAGATTTAATTTTTGGTGAGAAATGAAAGTGGTGTAGGTGGTGGACGGTTTTGGCATGGTGGGAGGAAGAAAGAGAAGAAAAAATAGAGTTAGAGTGGAGAGGAAGAGTGCTACCAAAAATTAGAGAAAGAGAAAGGGAAATTTGGCAAAATTGGATATTACACATTGGATAAAAGGATGCTCCCATTTGCTTTTACCTTTGGTTAATAATTCTTTATTGTCCAATGGGTTAAAGGACCAAAAGAAAGAGAGAAAAAAGGTCACAGTGGAAAATAAAGGAGAAATGGGAATTTCCATTTTCTTTAAATTCCACTTGGCTCGTATTTTTACCGTTTCATATCATATGTCGTGTCTAAATAATTATCTCCCCAACACCAAAAATTATTTTAACTATATCTCTATAACCACAATAATTTTTTAAGTATTCTAGACCAATCAAATAGCCAATTTAATCAAGTGGGTCCCACACCATTAGTTAAATCATCTGGTTTCCCAAAATCTTAATTTACCGATAATTCACCGCTAGTGTTTCATTAATTTTCCCATAATTATTTGACCATAAATAATTAATTATCTTTATTCAATAAATTTATTTTCTTTAAAATTTTGAGTGTTACAGGGCTGTACAAGGATTACGCGACCATGCCTTGGGCCCAATTAGGATATCGTGACAAAAGGAACAAACATATAAAAGAATTATCACTTATAGGTTATGTTGATCTTAAATAATATTCAGACATAATGATGCATTGCTAGATGTCGCTTTTATTTTATATTAATGGTAAAATAGTTTATTATTAATATGATCGAGTATTTTACCTATAGGGTCACACACATAGAGTAAGCCTATCAGAAAATAGCTTTTATTTTAGTTTGACTCAAATAAAGCTATTGGGCCTAACTCATTTAGAATGAGTAAGGAGCCCACTCTTTGAGAGTGCAAATTTGGTCAAACCTAAGCCTATAAATAGAGCATAAGATGCTCATAGGTGGCTCACCAAAAAGGAGATACAAAATGCAAAAGTTGCAAAAGCTACACGCTGTTAAACTAGCATTTGGAAGGTGTGGCATTTTTGGTGGGAGTACTTGTGTGGACTCCTAAAGGACGAGGCTATGACTACTTCAATTTTCTTCAAGAGGTCCTAAAATGCTCAAATAAAATATTTGATGTTTGTTTTATGCTTTGAAACACAAAGTTTTACAAATCCAATGGGAATCCTTGTATTTCCGCTACTTATGCACTAGGGATTCCTAACAGTGGTATGAAAGCCTGGTTGCAAAACCGTATTTTGGGCAAATGTTTGTTTAAAGAACATGTAAAAAAAATTTCTTTTACCAAAAGAATTATAAAGGTTGAATCTTTTTGCAAAGGTTGCATCTTTTATTAGATATAATGCAAACGTTGCAATTTAATAAGATATTATGTAAATGTTGCATTTTTTTACGAGATATGTTGCAAAGGTTGCACCTTTTTGAAAGCTAGTATCAATTTAATTTTGTTTTGTGTATATTGATTGTTTTTCTCAGCATTTTAATTAAAGAACATGTTTTTTGGATGTGCTTTATTATATGAACATGTTGCAATGGTGATTGTTTTGTATGTGTTCTAATTATAAAGCATAATTTTATGTTCGTTTAATTAAATTGAAAGAAAAGGTTATATGCAATGCATGTCTATATGCTTTCTTTTTCTAATATGAGTTGTTCATGTGAGATTGTATTTAGAAAGTTTAAGAGTTAAACCCTAGCCATAATAGAAACTAGGATTCAAAAGTTGAAACCTAGCCATCATGGTATTTTATTTATTTGTAAATATTACAAATAAAATATTTGATTTTAATATTATATTTTAAATTCAATTTGTAAAAGTTACAAATCAAATTTTAAATGTTTGTTAAATTTAAAGTTTGTTAGAGTTACAAATTATTAATTTTAATAGGACTTGTATCATATGTGATATTTTTAAAATTAATATGATTTATAATTGTTACAAATAGAAGATAAGATCTTTATTAAATTTAATAATTTTTAAAATCAAATATTTAATCCTTAAGAAATTTGATAGGATTTACAAAAGTTGTAAATTAAAAGATAAGATCTTTATCAAATTTAATAGGATTCAAAATAAAATATCTTGAACCCTAGAGATAAGGTTTAAAATTTAAACCTTGATCATTCCTAAAAATAGGATAATTGTTGAGACTCTAAAGATAAGGTTTAAAAGTTAAACCTTGACTATTCTTATTTTAGGATAATTGTTGGGGTCAAAAGATAAGGTTTAAAAGTTAAACCTTGACCGTTCTAAAATTTAGGATTTCAAATTGTTTGAAATAATAACCATTAATTTTGAGTTGTTAATGGTCAGTGGGATGTTCTTGCTAGGAAAGACTTGGTACTTAAGCGGTCACACTAGACCCGCCTCTCTTTCCTAGAAGCTAACTTGATTACAGTACTAAATTTTTGGGTTGGAACGCCATTCGACACCCTATAAAGGGTATCCTCCCCTTGACCCTGTCTGTTGAACGGTCAATGAAACCACCAAACTTCTTTGCATAGTTTTCCTTTTATGACCCCGCGTGTTTAATTATGTGTTTTAAAATTTATTTTATTTTAAATACAATTGATCACTCTATTAATTGATTAATTAACACATCTAGTAGTGAATGGTTATGGCCTTAGATTTTTTTAATTTTAAATACAGCCTGCATGTTGTGTCTTTCTTTATTCTTGAATTTCTTCTCTCAACCCTTTATTCGTATATAAAACGAGTTTCTTATCTTGAAGAAGCCAACAAGGTGGAGACCTAGAAGAAACCTAGCGTGGTGACTCTTGATGGATTTGACCTTGAAAGGAACAAAGGAGTGGTGACTCCAAGAGGATAGTGGTTTCAAGAAGTAAGACTTCATGAAGTCAAGCCATTATAGTTCCTTTAGGTTTATTTTATTTTCTAGGAAGACTATAACCATCTTAAATTTTGGTTGCATGTTTTGGGGTTTTATTTTATGTTAAAGCGTTTAATGAAAGTCGGTAATAAATAATAAGAAATTGAAATCCCTCAAGCCCGATAATCATACCTTCCAATAAGTAATAACGTCTAACTTGATATAAATAAAGTGCAGGTCACGCCATAGTTGGGTGCCTTTATTTATGTTTAGTAGGACATGATTGGATAATTGGATTATCCAAGTATAACTTATTAAGTTTTATTCAAATAGACATTTTTCAATTGGATTGGAAGAGCCTAAAGGTATGAATACTCTAAAATGCATTCCAATAAGCAACACTCATCAATGCTAGTTTCAATAAAGTGTAGGTTCTGCCAAAGTAAGGTGCTTTTATTGATATTAGTAAGGATGATGGATAATTGGATTATCCAACCATTTGTTATTGGACTTACCTAGGTAACTTTAATCAGATTGAAGAACCTAGAAGCGTTAATATTAAGTTTAAATGCCTTCTAGTAAGTAACACTCATCGAGACTAATGTCAATAAATAGTGGGCCTGCCAAAGCAGGGTGCTATCATTTATATTAGTAAGACGCGATAAGATAATTGTAATATCCAAATTGTTTTTATTGGGCCTTAACTAAGTTTTTCAATTGGATTGAAAACAACTTAGAGGCGTAAGGATTGAGCTTAAATTCATAAGATGAATAAGGGTAAAGAGTTACCCACTCAATCATCCAAGAGTTGTATGAGATGCAATTAGAAATGTGTTTCCTACCTAAATAACTAAGGGTTGGGTGATCGGCCAAAACTAACTCAACACTAGGCCAAATATGGATCTTGGGATTTTTTCTGATTCAGTGAGGGTATTTGTTTTGAATCAAAATAGTGGGAGACAACATATTTATTTAATGACCAAAAGTTAAATATATTTTAAATAAAAGTGATAGATTTGTATGTAATTTGTTTTAGAATAACCATGAAAAACCAAATATTATTTTATTGCAATTTATCCTTTAGAATTACACTCTATCTGGAAAAATGCCTAGATAGGTATCGAGACTTGAGAAATTATCTTCAATAAAGAGGAAGCGGCAGCATGTCATGTTTGACTAATTTCAATATCATCTATCATTAGGTATTGAATACCCTATGGAGTCTGCATAAACTAAGCTGTAAAAGGCAATATAAATATATGGAGATATGTGATATGATCGTATACAGACTCTAAAAGGTGATCAAGAAAGGAAATTGCTTCCAGTTTTAGCCAAATAAGACATTGAAATAATTTGTCTAAGAACTTGAAGGAGTTCAAAAGAACGGAAAGTAAGACTTCCGCTACAAGTCATGTGATAAAAGTCAAGTTATTTTACTTCACTGACATTAGTATCAAATACTAGTAGTAGATCTCATATTTTGAAAGGTCAAGGAAGTAGATCACTTGCTAAGGGTGGAGAAATCTGTGTAAAATTAAACAAAAGTTGCTACGATAAAGATAAGATCTTCACCTATTGGGCTAGTTAGTGAACTAGACATTGTGCATATTGTTTCTTGTTGGACAAGAAAGGTTTTCTTTATAAAATAAGTTAGTTCTTCAAAAGAATGTTATGCACAATTGAGTAATGGATTCCATATCCTAAATCTCAAAACACCCATCTATAACATAACTGTCAAAGTAGGTTAAAGTAAGTGATTAAACCTTACTTAGATGGTATTGTCTCCTAAGGCAAATGAATGAGAAACACATTTCTAAATACCATTAATATGGGTATATGGACTCTTTTGATTTTGGAATCAATTGGGACGTGTAAATCTTATTTATTGGAGAGATAGTTAAGACCTCGTTCATTGAAAAGTGAAAGATAAGTAATCTATTATCTAATACATGACGATGTATATGGGCCTATTTAAACAATAACTACATATGTTTTTCAATACTTTGACATACTAATTGAAAAGTCAATGAGTATGGATTTATGTAACACAAGTTAGAAAGTCTTTGAAAAGTTCAAAGAGTTTATAATGAAGTGAAAAACCAAATTGGCAAGACAATTAAAGATCTTAATTAGATCAAGATAACAGATAATTTGAGCTACAAGTTTGATAACTATCAAATTGAGTGAGAGATTACCCCTTAACTCATTCCTCACGGAATGACATAATAGCATCTCTACGAGAAAAAGTCAAACTTTGGTTGACATAGTTTGATTATTGATTATTACCAAACATCTCTAACTCCTTTAATGTTCCTTTATTGACAAAAATTCTATTCTTAACCATGTTCCATCTTAGACTTTCTTAAAGAAACCATATATGATATGGACTAGGAAGAAACCTAGTATGTCTTTACTAATAATTTGGAACTATGATGCTTTATAGAGCATCTAACTCTGACAAGGTCAGATTTAAATTGGATAAACGTCTTCTATGAGATACCCAAAGAAAGCTAAAGGTTATCATTTTTACAATCCATCTGAGAACAAAAGGCTTGTTGCTTAGAATGTTGTATTCTTGAATAAGAGTATATCTCTTAAAGATTCAGTAGGAGGATAGTAGAACTTGAAGAAATTCAAGTATCACAAAGCATTCAAAAGTCAAGGATGGACTTGGAGTAGAAATCACAAAGTGTTGTGACATCATTAGCTCCGATAGCACAAGACTTGCATAAGATCAAATAGGATATGTCACCAAATCTGAAAGATATGGATATGTTATAAATCAGGAAAGCTTCTTATGAAGAGGCCAATGCAAGTTTAGATTCTAAGACATGACATAAGACCATGGGATTTAAAATAGGCTCCATGTATATTAACAAGGTATGAACATTGGCTGACGCACCTAAAGGGTAAAACCTATAGAATGCAAGTGGGTTCTCAAAAGGAAAACTAAACATGGATGGTAATAAGAGTACCTTTAAAAGCCAGATTGACAAAATTCAATTAGCTTAAAAACCATTTGGATCCTACTTGTTGTAGCAGTATACCACCATTATGAGATATAGTAGATAGATGTCAAGATAGAAATCATCTTGAGGATGTGTATATGACATAACCTAAAGGCCTTTTATGCCTAAAACATCTAGGAAGGTATGTGAACTAAAAATGTTCCATTTATAGACTAAAGCAAGCTTTTAAAAGCTAGAATCTTATTAAAGAATAAAAATAAATCTTATGATTATAAAAAAGGTTAGTGACTGCATAATTATAGTTCTAGTATTACATGTAGAAGACATGCTTCTTCTAGAACTAATATTCTTATTCTATAGTCAAGAATATGCTTAAACATTTAAGAAGGACTAAGATGAGCTAGTTGTAAATGTTACATCGATGCCAATCTTTTGATTAATTTGAAAGACTTAAGATTGCAATCAAAATATATGTGTTATCGAGATGGTTGTGATGTATGCTTGAAAGGTTCAAAGCAAGAAATAGTCATTGGGTCTACAAACAAATGTAAGTATTTTGCTACATTAAATTACAAAAGAAGTTAATTTATAAATGTTTTGTACCCTATGAGTTTCCACTGTGATGACAATGAAACCATAGAATAATATAAGGAAATGGATTAATCCAAGCTTATACTTAAATAGTTACATCTTTGGAAGATGTGAAAATATGCAATGTGCATACCAACAAAATTGTTGGGAACCCACTAGTAAAACTGCTTATGTAGCAAAAGCATGAGGGCACTGTAAACGTCATTGGGCATTAACCTTATCGGCTCTAAGTACAAGTGGGAGATTATTGGAAATATGCACTAAGAGCCTATATAGGACGCATCATTTTGAATAACTTATTTTTTTGTTAAATAGTTTAACAAACTTTATTTATCCTTAGAGTATTAGGTCATATGAGAGTTATTCCTAAAATGTCCTTAGTCAAGTATTTACGTGGGAACATGTAAATACATTAAGACTAGTGTGTGAGTGTATTGATGATCTGATCTCACAGACCATGGATATAGATAATATTGAGTCTTCACATAGGTACACATTAAGAGTAATGATGTACTGGATAGACCCACCATGAGAACATTTCATGGATTGTTACATGAATGTCATAAACGATTCTCAATGTGATAATGTTATATGTAGTCTTTTTCGACCTGAAGTCACTACGATTCTTACATAAGGAGTTTGTTGTTTTAATACAATCAAACATCTTCTGTAATAAGAGGACTATAAGGGTTGTGATTAGGCAATGAACAAATTATGCAAAGGTATGTGAGTGATGTAGATGGGATTTGTCTCTCCTATATGACAGGAGTGATATTTATAGGCCACTTAATGGAGTGGGACTAAGGAAATGCATGGCCATACTAGAAAGAATAAATATTGGATATTTATTCAGATAAATTCTACTCCAGTATCAAGTAAAATAAATTGCGCCATACAAGGATGACGCGACTATGCCTTGGGCCCAATTAGGATATTGTGACAAAAGGAACAAACATATAAAATAATTATCACTTATAGGTTATGTTGATCTTAAATAATATTCAAACATAATGATGCATTGCTAGATGTCGCTCTTATTTTATATTAATAATAAAATAGTTTATTATTAATAGGACTGAGTATTTTACCTATAGGGTCACATACATAGAGTAAGCCCATCAGAAAATAGCCTACTCTTTAGAGAGAGCAAATTAGGTCAAACCTAAGCTTATAAATAGAGCATAAGATACTCATAGGTGGCTCACCAAAAAAGAGAGACAAAATACAAAAGTTGCAAAAGCTCCGTCAAACTAGCATTTGGAAGGTGTAGCGTTTCTAATGGGAGTACTCGTGTGGACTTCTAAAGGATGAGGTTGTGACTGCTTCGATTTTCTTCAAGAGGTAATCCTAAAACGCTCAAATAAAATATTTGATGTTTGTTTTATGCTTTGAAACACAAGTTTTGCAAATCCAATGGGAATCCTTGTAGTTCCGTAGCTTATGCACTATGGATTCCTAACAATTTATGTGTGTTAAAAAATTATTAATAATAAAAATTTAAAATAAAATATGTGATTTTGTTTGATAAAATGACATGTTTTCTTGGGATTTTAGGATATGCATGAGTTGTAGGTAATATCTTTCATGCTTCATATGAGTTTCATGATATGTTATGATTTGAACTCAAGTACTTTGGTATGTTAAGAATGATATGATAATTGAAAGGTGATCATATGTGATGGAGTTATTCCTTGTGAGTTTTTGAACCTTAAAACTTGATGGATTACTGTATACCATCCCAAATTCTTTCATGAATGATTTACTACCGAATGCTTGCACCTAAAATATGTCTTGTTTCTTAATGATACTTGAAACTTGATCCGGTCCCAACACCGGCCCCCAAGAGCATGGCTTTAATACTTTGCCAGATCAGCATTTTGAACAAGAAAAGTACGCATCAAGTACATTATAATTGTTTCTATACGGAGTACATACAACCAGGGCAAGTAACTCCGCCAAGGCATGTTACTCCGCCAAGGTGTTTTACCCCGCCAAGGTTTGTTACTCTGCCAAGGAAGAAAATATCGAATACCTCATGCATGAAATATCCCTAATGCATATTACTCCGCCAAGCCATAGGCTCAACACAGGCGGAATATTGAATTTCCCATACTGCGTAGCGAGCCCATACTTGTAACCCCGGCACGAGATTGACTCTGTCTTGAGAGGTTGAAAATGGGAATCACGCTGTCACGCATTAAAGGGAAAAACAAATAAAATAATAAAGCATTCACGCTTTCCAAGTAAGTGGAAATACCCACTACAATAACAGTGCTTGCAAACGGCATAGGGACCCACTACCTTTCCAGCATAATGCTTGAAAACAAGGAACGGGTCCCACCAATAATGGAGCACCAGTAACAGGTATATAAACCTCAGCAAAAAGGTATATGGGGATCCCCAATTCTAAACCTTACACTCTCTTACTTGCATAATTCTCTCAGATTTGCTTTCTAAGTCTAAGAGTATTCTGAAATACTGACTTGAGCGTCGGAGAATAATTGCAGGTACCACCAACAATTGTGTCAAGGCAAAGAAAACAACTTAAGGCGGACTACTACACCGCCACAGAGTGAGTTACACTCCGCCCCAGTGTGGATTATACTCCGCCCAATACACAAGGACACTCCGTATTTACATCTGTATAACATATCCTTGTATCAGATTGACATTACATGTACATTTTGAGCTGTTTCAGAATCATAACTTTACATCCCTTGTAAAGGACAGTTCATTGGCACGCCCGGTGGGACCTGTAAATTTGGTATTCCCACAATCTTTGATCAATCTCCATTACATTCATCATTAATGGAAAGACCAGGACCAGAAGTGCAGACTGAGGATTCTCCTCCACGCAATCCTAGACGTCTCAACTTTGACAACGATGCTCACAAAAAGGCAACGCATGCTGACTCTCCAGATCCGAGAGATGACATGATCAGGATGCTGAAAGAAGAAATTGCTGAGCTTCGTCGTGAAAAGGCAAATCACACTCACGAGAGAGCAGGTCCTGCAAAACAACCGCATCATGAGGCGCATGCATAGGAGGAATCAAGTACTCCTAGCTACTCTCGCATCCCTACTTACATGGAAGAGCAACAAAGCCTTCCACTGGCAAATGCTCAACATCAAGAGGGAAGGAGAGCAGGCTCAATTGCATCCCCCTTGGGGTACAAGATGAGTATCCCATTTTCCAAAAGGCTCATGAATGCATATGTCCCTAGACATTTGCAGACCATGCAACCTGTTTCCATAGGAAAATACACTGGGGAAACAGATCCTTCTAAGCATCTAGATGCTTACATCTACGAGGCTATGTTCCTAGGTGCAGAAGAAGATGTCATGTGCAGAATGTTCCCCAGAACCCTTACAGGTGAAGCTCTTAGTTGGTTCAAGAGTTTACCATCAGGTTCCATTGATTCATGGGAGGACTTGGCTACAGCTTTTGGCAGCCACTTCGTGATCTCTAGGGATGCACCTAGAACTTCTCATACCTTGGCTCAGATCAAGCAAGGTGACAAAGAATCTCTGAAGGATTTCCTTAAGAGATTCTATAAGGAGGCAGCCATGGTTCCAGATCTGACAGAAGCAATACAGTTGCATATCCTTATCGAGGCTATACAGCCAAAGTCACCTTTTGCTCTGTCGTTGGCAAAGGGACCTCCATCTACGATGGAGGAATTTCGCAGGAAGGCGTCCAAGTATGTGGGTATTGAGATGCATCTAGAAGCCACTGCATCTCGCAGTAAACCACCCACCGCAACTCCACATCATGACAAAGACAAAGAAAGGTCATCCAAGAATGACAAGTTCCACCAGAAAGACAAAATAGGGAACCAACCCTTCAAACAGCAAGATAGACGTGTGTTCAATTTTGCTCATTATGCACCCCTGAACACGTGATATGAACAAATCTTGCGTAAAATAGGATGGACTACCCTTAACATTTATGGGATTCAACGTCCACCTCCAATCAGACGCGGTGGGAACCCAAAGAAATATTGTGAGTTCCATGAGTCAGTTGGCCATACCACGGAGGAGTGCAAGCAACTCAAAAATACCATTAAGGTACTCATTCGTGAAGGAAAACTGAAACATTATTTGTTCAAGGGTAAATCTCACGATGAACCAGAGAAGTTTGAGAAAAAATCTCGTGATCGTTCTCCTGATCCTGATAACACTCGGGAGCCAAAACGTACGGCGGCAACAGAAAAACAAAAAGGTGTTGTTCTTGAGTCCGCCCAAAGAGAACCAAGTCCAGAACCCAGATCACGGGGTAAAAGGCAGGTTGTAGATATAATTGCTGGGGGCTTCGCCAGAGGCGGACCCTCAAACACCGCCAGGAAAAATCATCATCGTATTATCTTGTCTGTGCAAGGCAAAGGTAAGGAATATCGCCCATTCAGGAACGGGGTCCAGACTCCGCCTATAACCTTCACAGATGATGATTTTGGCCCTACTATTCCTGAGGGAGATGATGCAGTAGTGATTATTGCAGTAATCGCTAATATGGATATAAAACGCATCCTAATTGATCAGGGAAGTTCCTGCGATGTTATCTTTTATAACTGCTTTAAACGCATGGGACTAACTGATGCTGATTTGCAGCCTTATACACAGGACCTTACAGCCTTTAATGGCGCCAAACAGCCCACTAAAGGCTACTTGGACACAAGGATCACTTTTGACGGTGAACCTGGAGCAAGAACTGTGAAATCCAGGATTCTTGTCATTGATGTTAAATGTCCATACAATGGCATCATCGGGCGGCCCACTCTGAATGCCATGGAAGCCATCGTTTCAACCTTCCACTTGTTAATCAAGTTCATTAATAAAGATAATCAAGTCTCATCTATAAGAGGGGACCAGGAGATGGCTCGTTATTGTTACAATTTGAGTCTTAACATGGTGAAGCTTGAAACCATGTCTAAGAAAAGAAAATTGAACAAAGGAAGCAGTGCGGCGGCATCCGTCAATTTGGTGGATCTTGACCCCAGGGCGGAGTCTTCTATAGACCCACTAAATCCTTTGAAACCAACCCCTGATGGTGGCTCCAAGTCTATTGTTTTAGGCGGCACCCCGGAGCAAATCACAAACATCAATGACAAACTGGAGACTAACATGGAAGCAAGACTGATTGCACTTCTCCATGAATACAAAGAAATTTTTGCTTGGACCGCTGCAGACATGCCTGGCATGGATCCTAACTTTTGTTGTCATCGCCTGGCGGTGTATCCTGAAACTAAGCCAGTGGCACAAAAGAAACGGCGTATGGGTCCTGCTAAGCAAAAAGCTGCTTGTGAACAAACAGAGGAGCTCCTCAAGGCGGGGTTCATCAGGGAACTCCGTTACTCCTCATGGCTGTCCAACGTGGTTATGGTACAGAAAGCCAATGGCAAATGGCGTATGTGCATAGACTACGTTGATTTGAATAAATGCTGTCCCAAAGATCCATACCCTCTCCCCAACATTGACAGATTGGTTGACGATTCCTCAGGATACAAGTATCTATCTTTTATGGATGCCTACTCCGGATACAACCAAATTCCAATGTGTGAGGATGATCAGGAGAAGACAGCATTCATTAATGACAAAAGGGTCTTTTGCTACAACGTCATGCCATTTGGGCTAAAGAACACCGGGGCAACCTACCAGCGCATGATCAACAAAGTTTTTGAGGGTATGCACACAAAGCTGGTAGAGGTTTATATTGATGACATTATTACCAAGACCTCAGAGGGAGGAGACCATGTTGAAGACCTACGCCTCATCTTTCAACGCCTACAGCAATACAACATGAGACTCAATCCATTAAAATGTACATTTATTGTTCCTGGGGGCAGATTTTTGGGTTTCATGTTAACACAAACATTCAATATACTCCATTTCATCCCTTGTAAAGGACAGTTCAAAACTCATGCATGTATTTGAAATGACTTAGGCATTTTGTTCAAATAAGCCACTAGCTAGATAAGCCTACCATTAATAAATTATCCTTTGTTAGCCCATTTGAGCTTATTTAACCATTTCTTCGTTACAGCTCAAAACAAGCCATGAATGAAAAACCAAAAATATACCTACCTTAAGGAATATATTGAAGCTTTGGAATCAAGTCAAAAACGGGCATTCAATTAAGTGGGGGTATGCTAAAAAGGGTCGTAACTCTTAGTTTACATAATTGCACAAGAATATATATATATATAATGATGAATGAATGATAATAAAAAATGATGAATGATTGCGACCAAAAAGAAAATTGAACATAAGTGTTATATCCTCATGCTTGCCTGTAAAATTATTTGCTCCTTTATTCTTTTTGGTACTTGCCAGTAATCCCATATTTTACCATCCACCTTGACCTTAGCCACATTACAACCTTGGAAAGCCTTATTGATCTATAATGCATTTATGTTGATTGTGGATTTGAGAAATTTACCAAATTTAAGGGTATGTCTATTTTCAAGAAGTACGTTGAGTGTATACACAAACCCAAACACTAAAGAGCAGAAAGAATACTTTATAAGGTTCTATCACTTTTGGTTTCCCTTTCGGTTTAATTTATTTCTTGCATGCTTAAGTGTTTGAGTGATTTTCATGAGTATCTTACCTCTCTGTATCTTGTATGTTAGACATCATTCGTTTCTCTGAATATCTCAACATTCCATAATACACATGTCATCTCTATGTGTTTATTGTATTCCAACTTGATGCTTTCAATAAACTATGAGACTTAGTTTCCATTCTTATTTTTCCAAGGAATGAAACAAAGTAAGTGTGGGGGTATTTTATAATGCATATTTCATCCTTAATTCCTTAGTCTAAATGTGTCTATTTTTCACCAAAATTTTGTAATAAATTATATTTTAACATATTTTCACAATTTGAGCTTTCTTTAATATTTGATCTTAAAATGAATTAATTTAGTTTTAATCAACTCAATAATTTAATTTAATTTAATTTTAGATGTCAAAAGATACAAGGAATTAATTGGTCCACACCATTCATAGTCGGCATATACCAATTTCAATAGAGAATCATAACATATATCATCACCCGAGTCATAATTGGACAGGTTTCAACATACAATAGAATATCATAAGCAATCTAGGGCAAACTGGCATAATATACTCAACCGCCCACAAACAGTAGGCAAACCTTGGCCATGGACCTTTTGGTCTGCTCTGATACCAAAACGTAACACCCTAATTTTTAATAAATAATAATTCCAAAAACAGGGAGAAATTTTTCACAAAAACCAACCACTGGCCAATCGGCATAGAAAAGAAAGAAGAAGGCAAGGGAAATAAAAGAATATTTGTGCGTATGGTAATCAGCGGAGGAAACAAGGTTGGGACTGACCCGCTCGGTCCAGCGAGACACAGCAGCGCCTGGGCGAAAACTAAGATAACGCTGACTCGCTTAAGTGAAGCCCGACGCCGCCTGAGCGAAGCACAACAATGCCTGAGCGGATCCAACCACCACGTCCACTCGTTCAGGCGAGGTCCAACACCGCCCAACGAGACATGATAATGCAACAACGGAAGAGGGAGGTATTTGGGCGGAGTTCCTTACTGACATCTGCTCGCTTCAGCGCGCTCCCATACGCTTGGGCGAACCGTCCTAGTCGCTCGGGCGAGGTATGACTCCGCCTAAGCGACGCCAACACAAAGGTCCCTCCAACACAGATACAAGGTAATTTCTCAATCGGATATGGACAAGGGTTCACTCGGCAAATCCCCACGCTCGCACTTCACTCGGGAAATCAGGTAGTTAAGTCCCACTCGGACTTATTCGAAACCCCACCACTCAGGACACAATTTCTTACTCACTCGGACTTTACATCTTCCACTCGGATTTCCAATACCTTATACTTAGGATCCAATCCACTCTGAACCACTATTCGAACTCCTCTCTCAGTGGGGAATCATCTGATGTTTTCACTCGGGGAAATACAAACTCTTCCTCACTCGGGATTTATTTATGATTTTCACTCGGAGTCGCATAACATGTCACTCGGAAAAGCCACCCAGAAATCTTCACTCAGAACCACTAACTTAACATAATTTCACTCCTCAACGGCCCTCGAGACATTTAGCAACACTTCCCAGTCGGAAAACGCATCCAATCAGTACGAACCACATACATATGAATACATGCATTTGCTAAGACTTACGAATACCATACAAGTGACACCATGACTATTCATTCTTTATAGGTGAGTGTATTTAATCGTCATTTTACATAAGAGCCGGCCAAGTCTACGCGGACAAAACATAATAATGCAATACAAATGCTCAACAGTCGGAGTGCACCACACTCGGACTTGAAACCTTATCATCACTTTAGAGTCCAACCTGCACACACACTGAAAAATGGTGTAGGGGTGAGCTTCTACATGTAAAATGACAATCAGGGACTCGGTATCCGTGTTAGTACACACACCTACTTTCGTTCAATCTTTCACAAGTTAACCAAGTTCATGCAATTCAAAATAACATCTATAACATACATGCTACATATAGTTCATTCCTACATCTACTCACACATGCATCCACGCACTCAGAGATCATACACACCCCACATATGCTATGCGTACTACTATGATCAACCTCATCTCTATATGCATGCCTGCGGATCCGACTCGGGTAATGACTTTCAGTTACAGTTTCCCCCTTTTTCCGGCCCCTCGTCCTTCAGCTCTTACCAGGTGGTACCGGCCTCTCATGGGCGTCTCGAGACTCTTCTCTAGCTCCTACGGCTACCACGAGCACTATCAGGATCTAGCCAAGGTCTGTAGCTGGAAGTTATTCCCTCGGGGTTCATGACCTTCCATGGGTCACCCCACTTTTGCACATGTAGCTAATGCACTTACCAGTATATATCATCGTACCACCGATACCTCCTTCGTAGCCATTAAGTAATAACAGATTCAACACAACCTTTATATTTGTTTTTATCAATCATACCAATGCATACTACAATCGGCTATCTACATCATAACAGCGAACAGTTCAACTAACAAGCACACACTCATATTTTCACAGAGATAAGAAGGTTAGAACCATTCATTTCATTCGTCATTATCAATTACTGTATACCCACTATAACACACACAAAGTCCAGAATCTTCAATCATGCATAGGATCCAGTTGTCATAAATACATGCACACACTCAAGCAGTACATTCATCCGGTACCGTTCGTGGATCATGCATTCGGCATGCAAGCGCCCCCTACCTGCTGTCAGAGTTCAGAGGCTTCTCGAGTTGCAAGGCTGACCGATCGTCCTTTCGTTACTCCTCCTCCAACAGCCCTCGAGCTCAGCGTTGATCTTGGGCCAGAGTTGCTCCTTTCCTTCACGGGTTCGTCTCTCCCACAGCTCCAAGGTACTTCCAGCACAGCCTTCCCACTGGAATACTAACAGCTCCAGGTAGAAGAAGAAGGGAAGCCGATGAAGGGATGAAGGAGACAGGTTGTATGCAGGAGGAAGGCACACCTGCACTCTCTCTCGCTCGTCGAGTGAAGAAGGAGGACTCCGATCCCCAGCCACCATTGTTGCGAGCTCACAGGAACAGCGAGTAGAGAGAAGAAGAAGAGGAGAAGGAGAGTGAGGAGCGAAGAAGGAGAGAGAACAGAAGGAGATGCATAACCTTAATGACCCAAGGCACATATATTTATATAAGCATGCGCGTGCAAGAGGAAGAGGAGAGTGGGGTGGGAAATTGTGGATTGTAGTCCCACTCACGTGACTCACCAATCGCGAACAGCCACCCCTTACCAGTTAAGCTTATTTAATTTGTCACTATTCCTCAAGTTAAATCGAATATAATTAACAATTAATTTTTTACTTTTGGAATTACTATTTTAGCAATTTATATTCATTCGGCAAATAATTATTAAATCGGGATGTTACAGTTCTCCCCCTCTCAAAAGAATTTCGTCCTCGAAATTCAATCGGTAACTTACCTTAAATAATTAACTCAGAAAATTGCTGTCTCAATCACCCACACGACTGCGCTTCCATAAGCATTCACCGATCGGATCGCAATTTCACTCGGCAAGGATTCACTACTCAAGCGGTTTACCGACCGCACCGCAATCTCAGTCAGCAAAACATAAAAAGTCAGGCCTTACCTGATTACAACCTCATCACAGAATTTAATGTATTCGGGAATTCAATTCCTAAAATGTACTATTTACCCCATTTTAACTCAGCCAATTCATCACAAGCAGGGGCACTTCCTAATTTCTTGGCCGCTCGGCCCCGTGCTCTCAACACCGACTGGTGTATTTATACCCTCGGTTTCCCTGACTCAAATGAGTCACTCGGTACAACTACAACTCATACAGGGTACAAACCCAAAATTGTATCACATGGACACGTGATGGGGGTTAATCATCTAGTTGGGAGTAATCTAATAGGTAAACAACATCACCGACCCCCAAAAATACCCACTCCTGACCAATTCCTCTCGGTTTAAACACTCGGGTTTTAAAAATCTGACCACAAGATTTCTTCCTTACACCAGAATGAACGCTCAAAAGGGCTTCCATGTGCTCCAGTCAGTACCATTTGCTAGGGTTTAATTCGCACAGGCACCACGCTCGGCGTGGAAATCTTAGGTTCCTACCCATGCTTTTGGCTAAACTCACTCACTCGGAGTCTCATTTTTCATCCAGAAGGACTTTTCTCCGGGAAGATCACTCGGCTGGACATTACAAGGGTATTAAGAACTCCACACTCGGCATCTTTCTACTTAGAATTGTTCCGCATAACTCCATCCTACACGGAAGTGATACACTCTGAGGCACACCACTCGAATCTCTCCTTGCTCAGAGCATTACACTCAGATACTACCCCCTTAACTTACTAATGGTACTCTCTATGAGGTTCTACTCGGAACACTCTAACTCTCACTCAGCAGTTCTTCCTCATAAGACTTCACTCGGAATTGTCCCTACTTTTGCACACTCGGAATATACTAATCCCTTCCCAAGCAAGTCCTCACCTTGCAATTTAATTTGGCTCCAATCCTGGTTTCTTCATTAGGCCTACAGTATTACTCGGTTAACTTTTCAAAACTCCAATTTCAGTGACAGTTTGGTCACTCTCCATATTCCAATACCAATCGTCCTTTTTGTAGCCAATCCGTACCCAGTAACCTCTAATTCTCTCAGAAACAGACACGCCAAGGTCAAATAAACCCTCTTCCCTCATTTTGATAATCAATCGCATAACACTCATTCGATATAACTCTTATTATCACTCAGAAACGTCTGAAGGACTCACCATCACCATAAGTAGTTACAGCTTCACCTGCCCGACTCATGAATTGCTGCATCCAACTTATAGGATGACGTCTCATTCCTATAGGGTTACAACAATTACATGGTCACTGCAACGTGTACGCTGCCACATTACCTATGGCAGGAAGAGTCATCTCAGAGCAGCATACCTCACACGAACCAGACTTCACCCAACTAATACAAATTCACACGGTAGTTAATGGCAGTTCACACATATAAGTAATACACCCACTTTAACATCACGCATCACATAGGGTACATCACGTATCAATAATCATGAAAATTATTCATCACTTCTGTAAAACAGTTGATGGCAATACAACAATCGGCTCCTAGCCAATACCGAGTAATTATTTCCTCTAATCCTATTTAACACAAAATCATGGCTAGGATTAAATTCTCAATCCCCAGCAATGTGATGACATCACTCACTCGGGTTCATGCAATTCATTCAGGTTTAAGCAATTCACAATCACATATGCTATAACACACCACGAGCTTCAGCAACAGCACTAATGTACATACAGACACTCAATCAGATGTCACACCAATTATTCATGGTTATATCATTGTTTACTACAGCATACATCATAATCATAACACACATTGCACTTGACATATACATACACCCATCCAATCAAATTTACCCAAGTCAATTCCAACTACATTAAGGGTTTCATTCACAATATCATATTCACACATTCACATAGTTCACACTGAGCTCATTTATTCTCATAAGTGTACGCACAGTCATTCAATCAGAAATTGCACTATAACATACATTCTCAATTATAACATTGCATCACACTTGGCAACAGCATCATTACATGTACATTCATTCAGTCAGACTTCATTCATACAACATCATCAGGTCGGAAACTACTCAAATCATTCAAATCCATGCAAATCATGTCACCCTCAATAATAATACTCTTATACACATGTAGTCATGCAGTCGGCGAATCAGATGCATACGATTATTCGGCAGGAGTCCCACTCCAATGCACTCGGCATTTGCCTTGAGTCCAACCCAAGGACTTTCATTAAGCATCCAATGCTCATGCTCCAAGCATGGCCTCGAGTCCAACTCAGAGGTCTTTTAGGATTAATCTCAGAATCCTCAATACCCCTCGTATTCATCTGATTGCCCACTCTGAAAAACGTTCAATGCTTGCTACCTTTCATTATAGATCACACACAGCTCTTATTTGCCAACTCGCAGCATAAGCCACTCGACATTCTCATTAGCATATATATATATATATACATATCTTTCAGACGGGGTATTGTCACAACGATTCACAATTAATATCTATCATACTATCCGGGTGTTGCATGCATCACTAAGCAATCACACACAGATCACATATTTCAATCATCAAACAACTGTTATATTTCAAGTATAGAGCAATACATAGAGGCAGTTCACCCTTAATCACCTACATTAGGTATACATATATATATATATTACGCGGGGTTCATATGCTAGGTTACAAAACATCCATCACAATAGCTCTCGGCAGTAATGGTAACACTCCTATTTTACAAGTATTCAGTCAGTATTCGCAGAATTATTAGCATGCATTCGTGGACGGAGTTGTACAATCACTAAACAGTTTACAATACCATAATCCAGGAGTCGCATACATCATTACGCAATCATAGTGCAGCTACCAACACATCTCGCACACAACACATCACATGATAATCATTCAAGCCCCAATGATCTACTACGCAGTTGTTCTACTCGGCTCAACAACTCGCAAGGTTAATAAACTATCAGGTTTAGAATCCCTAAAGGGGTCATTATTCCTATTGGTCTAGCATTTAGCCATCACTCACTTGGTTTCCTCAATCGCCACTGAGACGCAACCCCAATTTTATCATATGTCTAACCTCAACTTCGCTCACTTATTACACACCCAGATTTTCAACCTAGGAACTACAACCCATCCCTTACACTGCAAATCACATACTTCATGTATCATTCATTTATCACACGTTCAAATTTCTCAACAAGGCACAGGCGTACAACCACACCATTCATAGTCGGCATATACCAATTTCAATAGAGAATCATAACATATATCATCACCCGAGTCATAATTGGACAGGTATCAACATACAATAGAATATCATAAGCAATCTAGGGCAAATTGGCATAATATACTCAACCGCCCACAAACAGTAGGCAAACCTTGGCCATGGACCTTTTGGTCTGCTCTGATACCAAAACGTAACACCCTAATTTTTAATAAATAATAATTCCAAAAACAGGGAGAAATTTTTCACAAAAACCAACCACTGGCCAATCGGCATAGAAAAGAAAGAAGAAGGCAAGGGAAATAAAAGAATATTTGTGCGTATGGTAATCAGCGGAGGAAACAAGGTTGGGACTGACCCGCTCGGTCCAGCGAGACACAGCAGCGCCTGGGCGAAAACTAAGATAACGCTGACTCGCTTAAGCGAAGCCCGACGCCGCCAGAGCGAAGCACAACAATGCCTGAGCGGATCCAACCACCACGTCCACTTGTTTAGGCGAGGTCCAACACCGCCCAGCGAGACATGATAATGCAACAACGGAAGAGGGAGGTATTTGGGCGGAGTTCCTTACTGACATCTGCTCGCTTCAGCGCGCTCCCATACGCTTGGGCGACCCGTCCTAGTCGCTCGGGCGAGGTATGACTCCGCCTAAGCGATGCCAACACAAAGGTCCCTCCAACACAGATACAAGGTAATTTCTCAATCGGATATGGACAAGGGTTCACTCGGCAAATCCTCACGCTCGCACTTCACTCGGGAAATCAGGTAGTTAAGTCCCACTCGGACTTATTCGAAACCCCACCACTCGGGACACAATTTCTTACTCACTCGGACTTTACATCTTCCACTCGGATTTCCAATACCTTATACTTAGGATCCAATCCACTCTGAACCACTATTCGAACTCCTCTCTCAGTGGGGAATCATCTGATGTTTTCACTCGGGGAAATACAAACTCTTCCTCACTCGGGATTTATTTATGATTTTCACTCGGAGTCGCATAACATGTCACTCGGAAAAGCCACCCAGAAATCTTCACTCAGAACCACTAACTTAACATAATTTCACTCCTCAACGGCCCTCGAGACATTTAGCAACACTTCCCAGTCGGAAAACGCATCCAATAGTACGAACCACATACATATGAATACATGCATTTGCTAAGACTTACGAATACCATACAAGTGACACCATGACTATTCAATCTTTATAGGTGAGTGTATTTAATCGTCATTTTACATAAGAGCCGGCCAAGTCTACGCGGACAAAACATAATAATGCAATACAAATGCTCAACAGTCAGAGTGCACCACACTCGGACTTGAAACCTTATCATCACTTCAGAGTCCAACCTGCACACACACTGAAAAATGGTGTAGGGGTGAGCTTCTACATGTAAAATGACAATCAGGGACTCGGTATCCGTGTTAGTACACACACCTACTTTCGTTCAATCTTTCACAAGTTAACCAAGTTCATGCAATTCAAAATAACATCTATAACATACATGCTACATATAGTTTATTCCTACATCTACTCACACATACATCCAGGCACTCAGAGATCATACACACCCCACATATGCTATGCGTACTACTATGATCAACCTCATCTCTATATGCATGCCTGCGGATCCGACTCGGGTAATGACTTTCAGTTACAGTTTCCCCCTTTTTCCGGCCCCTCGTCCTTCAGCTCTTACCAGGTGGTACCGGCCTCTCATGGGCGTCTCGAGACTCTTCTCTAGCTCCTACGGCTACCACGAGCACTATCAGGATCTAGCCAAGGTCTGTAGCTGGAAGTCATTCCCTCGGGGTTCATGACCTTCCATGGGTCACCCCACTTTTGCACATGTAGCTAATGCACTTACCAGTATATATCATCGTACCACCGATACCTCCTTCGTAGCCATTAAGTAATAACAGATTCAACACAACCTTTATATTTGTTTTTATCAATCATACCAATGCATACTACAATCGGCAATCTACATCATAACAACGAACAGTTCAACTAACAAGCACACACTCATATTTTCACAGAGATAAGAAGGTTAGAACCATGCATTTCATTCATCATTATCAATTACTGTATACCCACTATAACACACACAAAGTCCAGAATCTTCAATCATGCATAGGATCCAGTTGTCATAAATACATGCACACACTCAAGCAGTACATTCATCCGGTACCGTTCGTGGATCATGCATTCGGCATGCAAGCGCCCCCTACCTGCTGTCAGAGTTCAGAGGCTTCTCGAGTTGCAAGGCTGACCGATCGTCCTTTCGTTACTCCTCCTCCAACAGCCCTCGAGCTCAGCGTTGATCTTGGGCCAGAGTTGCTCCTTTCCTTCACGGGTTCGTCTCTCCCACAGCTCCAAGGTACTTCCAGCACAGCCTTCCCACTGGAATACTAACAACTCCAGGTAGAAGAAGAAGGGAAGCCGACGAAGGGATGAAGGAGACAGGTTGCATGCAGGAGGAAGGCACACCTGCACTCTCTCTCGCTCGTCGAGTGAAGAAGGAGGACTCTGATCCCCAGCCACCATTGTTGCGAGCTCACAGGAACAGCGAGTAGAGAGAAGAAGAATAGGAGAAGGAGAGTGAGGAGCGAAGAAGGAGAGAAAACAGAAGGAGATGCGTAACCTTAATGACCCAAGGCACATATATTTATATAAGCATGCGCGTGCAAGAGGAAGAGGAGAGTGGGGTGGGAAATTGTGGATTGCAGTCCCACTCACGTGACTCACCAATCGCGAACAGCCACCCCTTACCAGTTAAGCTTATTTAATTTGTCACTATTCCTCAAGTTAAATCGAATATAATTAACAATTAATTTTCTACTTTTGGAATTACTATTTTAGCAATTTATATTCATTCGGCAAATAATTATTAAATCGGGATGTTACATATGTCATGCCACAATTAGTAATTCCACGTCTTGTCCAAAGTATTGCAATGGATTGGATTATTTAATTTGGAGTAGATGATTGGTGTAATTGAGTAAACAAATAAGGAAACAAAAGCTATACCTTACGTTTATGACAATGCTAATGGAATTCCATGACCAAATAGCAACATTAAAATATTTCCATGGAACCATAATGCAGTGTTAAGTGGTCTCCTAGTGCTTTGATTTCACAATTAAATAATCAAAGTACAAGTTACATGTGGCTATGCAATTCATGACAATTGGAAGCTTGAATTTGTAACATCCCAAATTTTATATAACTGACTAAATATGAGGAATAAATATTAAATAATTACACATGGGTTAATAAATGTCATAAAAATATTGAAATAATTAAATTAGGATTTATGAAGATTATTCATAATTTATTGTGACTTTAAGAGCTAAAATTATACCCAGTTGAAATATGGGTGTCAGACCAAATATCTCCGGTTGAGGTACTGTTGGTCAGGGCTGCTAAGAATATTATTGTGAATTCGAATCTATATTTGGAATAATTTTTGGATAAAGTATTGAGCCCGAACGGAGATCCTGTTTATCATAAAACGATAAGGTTTTAATGAGAGGCAAAAATTAAAACACAAAACCCACTCTCTCCTCTTCACTCTCACATTGGCTTTTGCTTTCTAAAGAGCAAAGACACTTTCCTTCTTCTCTTTCCTTATTTCCTCTTCATCTTTTTCTTCTCAAAAGACCTAAGTGGTGGTGTGCCTCATTTCCTCCCCTCTTCTCCATATTTTCGTTTTCCATTGGCAAGAAGGACGAGCTTGAAGCTTGAATCTCTCTTCTCCTTCTTCTCCTTCAATTTCGTCACCCTCCTCCACTCTCTTGGAAACTCCCTATTCTCTTGACTTGAGGTAAGTTCCTCATCACTTTTCAAGAGCTTGTACCCTAGGTTTTAGGTTTTTGATGATTGGCTGAGTATTTAATGTATATGGGTTATTTAAGCTATTAATGAAGGAAACCCTAAGGTGGGGTGTCATAAATATGGTATTAATAAGGGTTGTTATGGGCACACAAAATTAATGCTTGAGGTGGTGAAAAATGATGATTATTGATAATGGTTGTTGGGTTTATGGTGAAACCCTAACTTTACGAATTGGGGAAAATAATAAATGTTGGTTGGAGAGTGTATTTTGAGAGGAAATGAATGATATTGAGAGTGTGGGTAGCATTAAATGTGTTTGGAGGATATTTATTGATGATGGTAGATAGCATTGATGATGGTGAATGGCCATTAATGATGAATTATGACCATTGGTGTGTGACCTTACATGCATAATAATAATAATAAACATGAATACCAAACCCATGGTGGTTGTGGTGAAATTAATGAAATGGAAAATGGTTTGATAATGAAAATGTTGAATACACCAAGTATTAAATTAGAATATGTAAATCTTGGTGATCTTGGGTAGAAAATAATGATGTGGTACTTTATGAAATGTAGGACCTTTTCTGAATGACGAGGCGGGAATCTCGTATCACTAAAAATTCTTCTCTTGAGGTAGGTGAGGAGTTTTATATTCTAAATGCATGAATTGAGTATTGGTTGATTATCATATATGACAATATACATGTTTGTCTTATTTGTGTTGTGATGACATATTGAGATGTTGAACATGATGATGATAATTGTGTTTGGCAATATGTATTGTGCATTTAGAATTTTTATGGTATGCTAGATGGTGATTTCATTTGCTTAGCAAGTATTATGCCTTAATATGGTGTGCTTGTGTTTATATTCACCATAAATATGGAATGATCATTATGGATGATAAATGAGAATGAGTATGGATGATTAGTATACCTTGAATGTTGATGAAAGATTGATGAATGTAGTTGATGATTTTGATACCATTGTGATTGATGCAAGTATTGAATTGTATGTGTGAAATGAGAATTGTGATGATGAAAAATTGTTGAAAATGTCACATTAAAACTTGGAACAATAGAAATAACCAATGATAATAAAATCCACTAAGAATTGTGTGGTGATATTGGTGGTGGTGATGATTGGAGAGTGGCATGATAGGATGCATAGTTGTGAGAATGAATATGATTGGCATTTTAATTGCATCCATGGCATATTGCATAGTTGCCAGTGATGGAATGTTAGGGTTCCTCCGGTTGGCCCAGTGGGAGGGCGGCTCTATGCACGAGCGATGTTTTGTTTCCCTAATAACTCAGTGTGTAAGTCACGAAGCTGCCTATGTATAGCTACGAGCAGCTATATATGGTTGACCCTGTGAGGGGTAGCTCTTTGAGGAGCAGGTGTCCCTGGTGATCCTTCGGATCACAGCTGTTGTAACATCCCAGACAATTTAGTGAAATTATATGTAGTGGAAAATATTAAAAATTGTTCTAGGAATTTATTTGATATTTTTATGAATTATTGGGAAACTATATATAATTAAATATTGTGAATGTAAATAAAATTATTTGATTGGTTAATAATAAATAAGGAGCGATTAGGAGGAGAGAAGAGTTTGATTAAACCGTTTAAATGAAATGGTTATGGGAATGGGGGGTAACCGGCTGGTGAGGTTACCGGTTGCCCCTGGGCCTTAAATAAAAGTGGTTTTTCTCTCTCTTCCCTCATTCACTCATATTCACGCGAACCACTTCTTCTTCTTCCTGCTTCAGTTTCTGTTCTTCTTCTCCTTCCTCTGTCATTGAGACTTGCATGTTCTTAAGGGAGGTCCTGTTCGCATTAAAACCGTGTGATAAGCCCATTTCCGTGACCGTGGTCTCAAGGTGAGTCCATTAATCCGTTTACATTTGTGTTTCCTTTCCCCCTTTCATTTTCTCTGTTAACCGAGTCGCCATGCATGGCTGTATGTGGGTTTGTCCTCCACTCCCCTGGTGAGTGTGAGCTCGAAAGTGGTCCTTAGAGCTGAGGATGGTGTAAAGCTAACGAGTTTTTCATTCTTACCCCGTAGGCAGCAAATCGAGCAATGAAAGGCTGATTGATGGAGCTGGTGTTGGATTTGGAAGTGAAACAGCGAACCTAGTACTCAGAGGACGTAATCGGCACCAGGAGTAGATTATCGAAGCTTGGAACCGAGGTAAGGGGGTGTTCAGGTGGTAATTAATTAGAATAGGACATGTTGTGAGTCCGGGTCATTAAATTGGTTGTGAAAAATGGTAAGAAGATATTACTGAATGAAAATTGTATGTGTATGTGTATGCATGTGAGTTTGGACACCGATCGGTTGAGGATCGTGTGTGTGTGTGACTTAAGATGATTTTGAAATACTTGATACTGTGGTAATATGAAGCCAGGCTTGACAAGCAGGTCGCCGGTGTGATGAGTATTTGATGTTATTAATGGCCACTTATGATGCATGAGAAATATGAATATGTGACTATGTGGTATGGGACGGCCGATGGTATGTATAGTCCCTCATTTCCAGCTCCCGTGGTTTTTGTGCCCAGTTGAGCTACCGAGTGATCAAATAGGACCCAGTGGTCGAGGTGGAGAGTCAAGCAGGACTCGGTGAACCAAGCAGGGTTCACGGGGTGTCAAGTAGGACCCCCAGCTGAAGGCCGATCCTTTAGTATCCGGATACTAGGCATCAATTTTGTATGAGAGTCAGTGGTGACAATTGAATTATTAGTTGTGTGATTAATTATATTTTCCGAGTGCAACTTGATGTATTTGCCGAGTGCAATTTGTTATATTTGCTGAATGAGCTGCTATATTTGCCAAGTTCAATTTGTTATATTTGCTGAGTATGATTTACTGTATCTGCCGAGTGTGATTTGTTATATTTCCCGAGAGTGAATTCTTATGTTTGCTGAGTATGATCTGATATATTTGCCGAGTGTAATATGATGTTTACCGAGTGTGAGTTGTTGTAATTTCCGAGTGTGATTCACTATATCTGCTGAAGTATGATTATCTATGTTGCCGAATGTGAATTGCTATAATTGCCGAGTGTAAATTGTTGCATTTGCCGAGTGGGACTTGCAATTTGATGATAAAATAATCGGACGGAGTTATATGCATGTAAATTGTTAATTTCCGTTCTAGATTAATTATGATGCCAAACACTCACCCTTGCTATGGTTTTCAATTTAGTAACTAGTGACAGGGAAGAGGTCGGAGCCCTGGAGGTGCGCCAAGCGGAGAACTGATGCCAAGGCCCGAGTGGTTTTGAATGAATTTTATGTAATATATATATATATGCACTGAGTTTTCTGTATATGAGATTCTACTAAGTTTGAATCGGATTTGAATTTATGTTGTATGATGATTGGTATTAAATTTTCGAGTGTTTGCTGTAGCAGAGTCGATTACCGGGCGAATATTTCCCGAGCGAATTCATTCTTGTCCGAGCGAGGTTCAGTTGGTTTGGTGTTGGTTCGTTCCTATGTATCCCTAGAATATTTCCGAGTGAAGAAAGAGTAAAATGTTTTCGAGTGAGGAAAGAGTAGAATATTTCTGAGTGAAGAAAGAGTAGAATATTTCTGAGTGAAGAAAGAGTAGAATATTTCCAAGTGAGGAAAGAGTGGAATATTTCCGAGTGAAGAAAGAGTAGAATATTTCCGAGTGAAGAAAGAGTAAAATGTCTCCGAGTGAAGATTAGAGTGCTTTCAAGTGAAGGTGAGAATGTTTCTGAGTGAGTTATGCCCGAGAGAGCCTCTTCCGAGTAAGGTAAGGTTAGGGAATTTTTTGAGTAGTACATGGCCGAGAGGACCTTCTTTGAGGAAGGTTAGATTGTTACCGAGTGAGCTATGGCCGAGCGAACTATTCCTGAGTAAAGGTTAGGAATGAGTCAGGTGTGGTATACCCGAGTGGATAAAAGTTAAGAGTTCTCCAAGTGAACCTTTTCTGAGTGATGTGAGGTTAATCTGTTACCGAGTGGACCCTTTTGCCGAGTGAAATCCCGACTTGTGAGTTTTCCTGGTAAGTCTAGTTCGCCCAGGTAGCATTCGCTCAAGCGAGTCGGAACTCGCTTAAGCGACTTCCTCGGATTTCGCCTAAGTGCTTTGATGCTGAAATCCCGAGCCATTAACGTGGTGGTGAAAATCTTAGTAAAAACAAAATATGACTCTCGGATTTATACTTTGGTAAGCGCACCAGTCGTTAAAATTGTAGAATATTTGATCGTCCCACAGGGATTGTGGTAAGTACCTCAATCTTGGACTAGTACAAGCTGAACCAATAGAAAATACGTGAATTTCATTCGGTTTTGGTTGTTTTTGTATTTTATAGTTGTTTTTGTATTTTCAGAAACAGAGTTAAAATGAAATGTGAAAGATGATTAATAGAAAACAAGTCAGGATTGCTTCGGTTCACAATTCACCAAGAAACATGCAATTAAAGTATAATCAAACTCCATAATCTAGAGGACAATCCGCTTGTGGTTATTCCCTAATTCCTTAGGTGAAAAACACTAATCCTTAAGCATCGAACCTTAATTCCTTAAGTGCTCAATTAACCTAAGAATCTAATGTGAAATTGGAGGTTGAACTTTAACTATTCACCTAAATTGATTAGGCCTGAACTAGTTAGAAAGCTGGAAGTTACCTAAGCTTCAACCATGATTCCTCACTGGCGAAGTTCTTCATCAGTTCTGGATTTGTCAATCCAGCGATTCTGCTCCACTCCTCAGCTTGTTCGCCTCAGGATCTAGAAGTCGATTTCCTCGCTCACCGCTTCAAGACTCCATTGCGAACCTTCGCAATCCCAACCTTAGGGAATTAGAACTCCATTGACTTCGGTTCCATCGAAGGATTGTGGAACGTCATGGAGGATAGGATTTAGAGAGAGAAAATTGTGTAGTGAGATGTACGAAGTTGTGAATGAATTGTATTCTATGTATCTGTCTCTGTTCTTCTTTTACAGAATATGTACAACCTATATATAAACTTCTACCTAACTAACTAACTTAACTGATAACTTAGGAAACTTAAGTTAACGACTAAACTAACTAGTTACACAGTTTACAGAATGATTAACTAATTACAGCTCAGCTCTTAACAGGATCCAGCTCAGCCTTAGCTAATTTACAACACAGCTCCAGCTAATTAATAGCTCACTACTTAAGTTACTAAGGGTGCATCAGTAGAGGAGAAGGAAATGGAAGCGGAAACAGCACTGCGCCGAGTATGTTGTTGGAGGAAAGGAATAATGTTTCCTCTACGCTTCAGCAACTGGGTTCTCGCTTGAACGGGTTAAACTCTCGCTTGAGCGAGCTCGGGATTGCACTGCAGTGTTGCTTTCTCGCTTAAGCGTTATGGCGAAGCTTGGGCGAATGAATGATGTTTTGAGGTCACGCTTGAGCGTAGGCTTGCTTTGCTTGAGCGAACTTTGACCCTCGCCCGAGCGAATTTAACTATCGCTTAAGTGAATTATCTTTTCAATCAGCATTTCTGAAATGGACGCTCGGGTTCTTCTTTTTATTTTCAATCGGTTCCTTGTTCTCTTTTAGAGTCGGTATCTTGGAAGTCTTTGCAGTCAGCTTTTCGTTAATTCTTTTCGGTCAACCTTTTGGGAAGTCTCGCTCAGTCGGTCTTTTGGACTCCTTTCAGTCGGTTATACGAAGACTCACTCGGCTTTGTAAATTCTCGCTCGGCTTTATGATTTCTCACTCGGATTTTTATAATTTTTCCTCGGATTTGTCTTCTTCTCTCGAGTATGCCCTGTTCCTGCACCAATAAACAACTAATTGCCTAGCATTTGTATGCTGGCTGCTGAGTAAATTTATAAATAGTAATAAACTCTTGATTTATTAATGTTTTCAATCGTTTTCTTACAAAAGTAAAGCACTTTTGAAATAAATAACTAAAACATAAATTATTAACAAATCATTAAATAATATAGTCAGAACTAAACAATACTTAATAAATTATGTTAAATAAAAGGTGGAATAATTAAGTCTTTTCAAGACTTATCACATCCCCAAACTTAAAACTTGCTTGTCCTCAAGCAAATACTCAGATTATTTAACTAATCAATTTGTTATTTAACACACTCAACTTTTCCTTAACTTAATTCATGCTATAATTATTAAATACTGATCATACTTTCTTTTCGCAACTTCTAAAAGTATAATAACTTACACCTCCTTTGGGAAACAAGCTGCTAATGCTTTCCTCACTGGTTGGTGTTTAACTCTTCTCTCGGTGTATAGGGTGAATAGAATGCACTCATCACCTGCATACTTTGTTAGATAAACATAGGCTTGCAACAGTTCTACACGTCATGCCATATGCCAACACAATCAGATCAGTAAGGGCTTTTTAAGCTTATAACGGGGCTGGGCTACAGGCTCAATTATTGTTTTTCCGAGTGAATGTCAGGTTACAAGATGTATCCACTGATGCCTTGACTCAATTTTGACTTAACTGCCTCTACTTAGCAAGCTCCATTATTTTCCGAGTGAATGCTAATCTTAACACTTTCGGTGCTTTGCACCTTCTTTTTCTTTCAGTCCTTCAGACTTTTCCCTTTTCTTTCTTCTTTTCCATCTTTTTCCGATCACATTTCAATCGGTGTATTTTTTCAATTGGTGCTTTGCACCCTTTTTCTTTTCTGACTTTGTTCATTTTTCTCTCGGCTTTGCCTTTCTTCCTTTCATTTTTTTCAAGATACTCACCCATAATTAAGGTCGGAGTGTGTCCTTAATTACTGTTAGGCACACTCTTCATCCCCAAACTTAGAACTTGCTAGTCCCTAGCAATAAGTAAGAACCGAGCAATACATCAGCATACATCCAGGGTAAATCAGTCGGTTTTTTCTTGGATAAATAGGCTTGTAACGTTAGGTGAATAAACAGAATAAAAGGGTCTTAGGCTCAAACATAATTTTTGGGTCAAAAGATAATTAAATATATTAGGGAGGTTACTTTTTGGCCCTGGCTGAATTAACAAAGAAGGCCTTCATCATTTCTGATTGGATGGCATACAAACAATTAGGAAGTACTAAAGCAAATTTTGTCTCACTAACTAGCATGCAAGTTCACTTGGAAAAGAATAAAACAGGCTCAAAAGCTATGAATATAATAGTTAATCAGCCAGTCATGTCCCCAAACTTAATGTAAGATCATACATTCAGAGTGCTAACTAGCATGCCGAGTAAATAATTAATTAATGATGAAAAAGTTATGGGCAGAGATCCTGAGTTAAACAAAACCGATCAGTTAATTTATCCGACTAAGCTTAAGAATCAACAACTTTAATTTATTAAGATGGATTTAAATTTAAACAATAAATATATTTTAGCAATTAATAAGTCAGAATATCAAGTAAGCAGTCGGAAAAATACTTCCCCTTTTACCTGAGTGGTTGTGGATGTGAAAACACGTGGTCAGGTTGGGCTGCATTAATTTATCGATACAATCGAAAAACAGAACAAAACAAGTAATTTTAATAAAGAAAGAAAGTTTTATTACAACTAAAATAAAAGCACATTCGTTGTTCAGGAAACAGTTAGAATAATGTCAGGTTAATTACATAAAAACATCATAATAACACGTAGTAGCAACTCAAGCATCCTGTTCTTCCTTCTCTTTGTCCTGTTCCGAAGGTGGTGAGAGGTCAGCTGCTTGGGATACGTCCTGTGAGGGAATATTGAATCCAATGGAAGCTAACCACGCATCTCTGTCAGGTGGGGCTCCCATTTCAGCTGTGTGTTCTATCCTCAATTTCGTGGCAATCTTTCTGAGCATGAGATCGTTGTTCAAGACCCGATCAGAAATTCCAAGTTGCATCTTCTTTATGACCTGTAATTCCTGCAACACTACAGAAATGTCAGAAGAAGAAGAACCGGCTCCTGCAGATTGCTTGGGACACTCAGACTCTTTGGTTTTAAACTTTATAACATGGTTGTCAGCAGCTTTAACACTTTCAACTTCTGGCAATTCATTCCTCTCAACTGCAGGGGATGCATTCTTCTCAGCTTTACTTTGACTGGGTGCATGTTCAAAGGAGTCAGATATACTGATGGTTGCTACTTCCTTTTCGTTATCCAATTGCTTTTTTCTCATACTTCCTTCTGCAAAATTTGGTCTAGGTTTTTGCAGGAGTCTTTGTGATCTTCTTTTCATAGTTAATGTTAAAAGAATGCTGATAAACAACCTAGATGAAAAATAAGAACAGAAATCCAAAAGAAACACAGCAAACCAAAAATGTGAGATGCATGGCTATGAACAGTGGAAGAATATTAACAAAGAAGCAAGAAGATACTACAAGCGTTCTTAGAAGTGAACGAAATAAGTGAAATAAGTGGAAAGGTAGTACCTTTCTTAGAAATCAGAAAGTGCCTTTTCGTCTTCAACCTTAGTTCAGCGTAGGTACTTAGGGTTTGGAAGCTGAAAGGTTTTTATACTATTGAAGTTACTTATTCAGAAACGCATAAACATGTTCCAGCTTTATTTATTACTTTATTAATATTATATTATATGTATTTATGTATTTGTTTATTTATTATATATATAAATTTTAATTTTGACACTCTTACTCAGCTCGCATACTGAATAGGTGAAAGATTGAGTGAAAAAGGGAAGAAATGCCGAGTGGATTATAAAAGATGAGTGACAAAGATGAAGAAGACAAGTGAATGAACAAACGATGGGAATGAACGAGCGAATGAAAGTAATAAGTAAATGAAAGAGTTAGTGGAAGAACAAATGGAAGAACGATACGTGAATGAATACAAGATTCCGAGTGGGCAGAAAAACGGGTGGGAGAAATAACAATGAAAAATAAATCCGAGTGAAAGAAAGAGTATGGAGAGATATGAGACGATTGGAAGAGTGTATAGAAGAACGAGTGGAAGAATGAATGAGTAAATAGAAGATGAGTGAATTAAAGTGAACGAATGAATGAAAACCGAGTGATCGAACGTGAGGCAATAAGTGGAAAATTGCAGAGGAAAAACACCGAGTGAAAATGGAGAAAGATACCAAGTGATAAAGAAGATGCTGAGTGGTAAAAAATGAGTGAGTAAATAAAAAGGTCGATGAATAAAAGACGAGCAGAAAAAAAATGAAATGAGCAACGCCGAATGAATGAAACAACAAATGAAAGAACGAATGGATAAAAATAGAGTGCGGTAATGAAAGACTGAGGGATAGGTAAGGAACGAAAAAGAATGAGTGACCGAGTGGAAGAGTGAATAAAATAACAAATGAAAAATATTCCGAGTGAAGGAGATGAGTTAAATGCAGGAGCGAGTGGAAGAAAGACGAGTGATCTAGTGAGAAACCGAGTGAATGAGAAAGAGACTGCAGAAAAAGACTCATGAAAAGGGATACCGAGTGGATCATAGGACGAGTGAAAGAATGAATGGATTAAAGAAAAGAAAATGAAAAACGAGTGCGACAATGAATGAATGAGTGAACAAGCGAGTAGGAGGAAGAACAAATGAAAGAACAAATGAAAGTAATACTGAGTAAATGAAAAGCCGAGTGAACAAAACGAATGCAGCGAGGGGCCGAGTGAATGGATGAGAAAAATAGAAAACCGACTGAACGCAAAACTGATAAAAATATACTGAGTGAATAGGAGACTAATGGATACAAAACTGACTGTGATAAGTGAGGAATCCGAATGATAAAAGGGCTGACTGAAATAAATCACCCTTCATCATCTGACCCGTTTATTAAATCAACGATCAGGAATCCTTTATTAACGTCTCTCTCTTTATTCAAGAATGAGTGAAGTTCAGTCGGGACTATTCTCGCTCAAGCTCGGACTTCCTTCTTCAAAACTTCAAAAATTTTATTCAAACTTTATTCACTAAATTTTTATAGTTTTCTTTTCATTAAAAACACTCAGAACGTAGGGCTGCCTCCCTAGAGCGCTTCTTTAAGGTCACTAGCTTGACCTTATGGCATCTAAGAAGATGCTTGCAGTAACAAGGAGGTTTTCTGCCTATCAAACTCCCCTCCAAAGTAGAGTTTGAGTCGCTAGCCATTTACCTTAAAAATCCGATCAGTAGTCGGGTCTTTTAGCTCAACTGCACCATGAGGAAAAACCTTATTTACAGTAAAAGGCCCCGACCACTTCGATCTAAGTTTTCCAGGGAAGAGTCTCAGTCGGTAATTGAATAATAACACCTGATCATCCTTCTGAAACTCTTTCTTATTAATTCGCTTATCGTGCCACTTCTTTGTTTTCTCCTTATAAATGGAGGCACTTTGATAAGCGTTGAGTCGGAACTCCTCTAATTCATGGAGTTTCAAAACTCTTTCCTCCTGGGATTGGTCACAGTCCATGTTTAATAGCTTTGTGGCCCACCACGCCTTGTGTTCCAACTCTACAGGGAGATGACAAGCCTTACCGTACACTAATTGATACGGGGACATGCCAATCGGAGTCTAGAAGGCTGTTTGGTAGGCCCACAATGCATCATCTAATTTTACCGACCAATCTTTTCTAGATTTCCCGACCACTTTCTCTAAGATTCTTTTGATTTCTCTATTTGACAGCTCGACTTGTCCACAAGTTTATGGATGGTAAGGAGTGGATATCTTATGTAACACCTCATAGTGACGCAGGGCTTTTTCCATTATTTTATTACAAAAATGTGAACCCCCATCACTAATAAGTACTCTTGGAACTCCAAACCTAGAGAAAATATTCTTCTTGATGAACCTAAGCACCACATGTGCATCATTGGTTCTGGTCGGGATTGCCTCCACCCATTTGGAGACATAGTCTACAGCAACAAGTATATATTCGTTGGAGAACGACTTTGGAAAGGGTCCCATAAAGTTGATACCCCAAACGTCAAATAATTCCATAATTAGAATGTTTGTCAAAGGCATACCAGCTTTAGCAGAGAGACCTCCGCTCCTTTGACATTTATCGCACCTTTTGACATACTCTTTAGCATCTTGAAAGATAGTTGGCCAATAAAAGCCACTCTGTAAGACTTTTGCTGCTGTACGGGAGGCACCGTGATGACCTCCATAATAGGAGTCGTGGCAATGCCACTAGAGCCTTTCTTGCTCAGATTCAGGCACACATCGCCTGATCACTCCATCAACTCCTATTTTATACAAAAATAGATCATCCCAAAGAAAGTTCTTGCTATCATGAAATTTTTTTTTCTCATTTGGGATGTCCAACCATCAGGTACCACCGAGGCACTTTTAAAGTTGGCCATATCAGCATACCATGGCCCGGTGATAATTGCCATCAACTTCTCGTCTGGAAATTCTTCCTTTATTAAAATAGAATTCGACTCTCCTTCCAGACGAGACAGTTGGTCGGCAACTGAGTTCTCTACTCCCTTTTTGTCTCGTATTTCTAAGTCAAACTCTTAGAGTAACAGAACCCACCCGATCAGTCTCGGCTTGGATTCTTTCTTAGCTAGTAAATACTTGATTTCCGAGTGATCTGTATATACAACAACCTTGGCCCCAATCAAGTAAGCACGAAATTTATCAAATGCATACACCACAACAAGCATTTCTTTTTTAGTAGTGGTGTAATGTATTTGATTTTCGTTCAACACTTTACTAGCATAATAAATTACATGAGTTAATTTTCCTACTTTCTGACCCAGTACAGCTCCGACTGCAAAGTCACTTGCATCACACATTAATTCAAACGGTAAAGACCAATCAGGTGCTGCAAGGATCGGAGCTGAAATCAGACTTTGTTTTAATTTTTCAAAAGCCTTGACACAGTTTTCATTAAATGCAAACACATGATCTTTTACAAGCAGGTCAGTCAAAGGCTTAGCTATTTTTGAGAAATCTTTAATGAACCTTCTGTAAAAGCCAGCACATCCTAGAAAACTTCTCACTCCTTTCACGTTGATTGGAGGAGGAAGTTTTTCAATAATTTCCATCTTGGCTCGGTCCACTTCAATGCCCTCAGCAGAGATTTTGTGGCCAAGGACTATCCCTTCCTTAACCATAAAATGGCATTTTTCCCAGTTAAGGACGAGGTTAGTTTCTTGGCATCTCACCAACACCTTAGATAGGTTGCTGAGGCATGAATCGAAACTATTACCAAAAACAGAGAAATCGTCCATGAATACTTCAATGAATTTCTCCACCATGTCCCCAAAAATGGCCAGCATACACCTTTGAAAGGTTGCTGGAGCATTGCACAAACCGAACGGCATGCGCCTGTAAGCAAATATTCCGTATGGACAGGTGAAAGCTGTCTTCTCTTGATCTTTTGGGTCAACCACAATTTGGTTATAACCCGAGTAACCATCAAGGAAACAGTAGTACTCATGACCCGACAGCCTCTCAAGCATTTGGTCAATGAATGGCAAAGGAAAGTGGTCTTTCCGAGTGAAGTCATTCAACCTTCTATAGTCTATACACATTCTCCATCCTGTGGTCGGTCTAATAGCTATGACTTCACCTTTTTCATTTTTAACAGTTGTCATTCCTCCTTTCTTGGGCACCACTTGGACCGGACTGATCCAAGCGCTGTCTGAGATAGGATAAATGATTCCTGCATCAAGAAGCTTGACCACCTCTTTCCTGACTGCCTCTTTGATTATTGGGTTCAATCTGCGTTGTGGCTGTACTACAGGGGAATAATCATCTTCCATCAGAATTTTGTGCATACAAAATGATGGACTGATTCCCTTCAAGTCAGAAATATTCCAGCCAATCGCAGATTCATGTGCCTTTAATACCCCAATCAGTTTATCCACATCCTCATCGTTTAAGTCGGCATTAATAATGACAGGATGTGTGTCGTCTTCTCTTAGGAAAACATATTTCAGATGAGAAGGTAAAGGTTTTAAATCACATTTTTCTTCAGAAAATTCCTTTCCTTTCTCAGCTTCAGTAATTTTTAAATTATTTTTCTTTTCTTTTTCAAAATCACCTACTTCTAATACTTCCAGTAGGCTCAATATTTCCGAGTGAGAGTCATTTAACTCCTCAGTCTCAAAGTCAAAGTCATCCTCTAAAAAAGTTCGTAAGGCCTCTTCCTCAGTTTTTAAAAGCATTGGAGTGTGGTAAATTTTAACCTCTTCAATCTTTAAGCAATCCATCCTTTCAGTCGGATGTTTCATGGAATTGAAGATATTGAAGGTTACCTGCTCCTCCTGAACTCTCAGCATGAGTTCACCCTTTTCTACATCAATTAATGCTCTGCCAGTAGCTGGGAAGGGTCTACCTAAGATTAAAGGAATCTCTCGGTCAGCCTCCATATCCAACACTATAAAATCTGCTGGGAAGATAAAGTTATCTACTTTAACTAACAAATCTTCCAGCATCCCTTGGGGATATTTAATGGATCTGTCAGCCAACTGCAAAGACATGCGAGTTGGTTGAAGGTCATTAATTCCCAGTTTTTTCATCAAAGATAGAGGCATCAGATTTATACTTGCTCCTAGATCACAGAGAGCACTTCCTACATGAATATCCCCAATTGCACACGGTATTGTAAAAGATCCAGGATCTTCTAGCTTTTGAGAAAGTTTCTTTTGAATGATTGCACTGCACTCCTGAGTGAGAGCAATCATTTCATCCCTCTTAAGCTTTCTTTTCTTAGACAATAGCTCTTTCAAAAATTTTGCATAAGAAGGCATCTCCTGCAATGCCTCGGCAAAAGGGATATTTATGTGGAGTTTCTTGAATACATCTAAGAACCTAGCAAACTTCTGCTCTTCTATTTGCTTTTTAAACCTGTGTGGAAATGGAGCATTTCTCAATTTCTCAGGAGTCAGCTTAGAAGCTTCCTCCAGAATCAAATCAACCTTTTTCTTTTTCTTTTGGTGGACTTTATTTTCTTTTTCTTTTTCTGTTTCATTTTCAGCTTCATTGTTAACCTGCTCGGTTTCCTGCACTATTTCTTTTTCTTTATCTTTTTCTAAGCTTATTTCCTGACTCGGAGATGGAGAAATAATTTTCCACTCCTAGTGATTATAGCCTTGCAATGTTCCCTTGGATTTACCTCGGTATCTCCAGGGAAATTACCTACTTGCCTCTCAGCTAATTGCTTAGAAAGCTGTCTGACTTGATTTTTTAAATTTCTTATGGACGCTTCCTGATTTTTGAAACTGGCCTGAGTGGCCTGGATGAACTGAGAAAGTACATTCTCAAGTTCTGATTTTTCCTTAACAGGAGGGTGAGAGGGTTGTTGTGGTCTATTTCTGGGTTGATTTGGTGGGATGTTCTGATTCAAATGTGGACCTTTCTGCCAGGAAAAATTGGGGTGATTCTTGTAATTAGGATTAAAGGAATTTGAAGGATAATTCCTTTGATATTGTTGCTGCCCCATATAATTCACTTGCTCGGAAGGCACATTTGGATCACACATTCCATTCTCATGGTCTCTTCCATAAAAATCACAATTTATCATAGAAACTTGACTCGGCTTTTGGAGCTCTGAAATTTGTATGCTTAGTTTCTCCAAAGCCTGAGTCATCAGTTTACTCTGAGCCAGATAAGCATCCTGTGCTTCTAGTTCTAATATCCCTCTCCTAGGGACTTGGCTCCTTTCACTAATCAGACATTCATTAGAATCCATTACATCAATCAGCTCTATGTCTTCTTCTACAGTTTTTGTTGTTAATGAACCTCCAGCTGAGGCATCAATCAGGACCCTGGTAGCTAGCCTGACACCATTATAGAAAATAGTTACCTGTTGCACATCAGAAATCTGATGATGAGGACATCTCCTTAAGCTCTCTTTATACCGATCCCATGCTTCCATCAAAGACTCACCTTCTCTTTGCTGGAAACACGTGATTTTATTGCGCAACTTTGCATATTTAGAAGGAGGAAAGTATTTAATCAAAAATTTTCTTTGCAAGTCCTCCCAAGTGGAAATACTGCCTCTCGGTTGACTCTGTAACCAGGCTTTTGCTCGGTCCCTTAGAGAAAATGGAAATAATCTTAGTCGGATTGCCTCGTCAGGGACTCTGTTCATTTTTACTGTGTCACAAATTTGGAGGAAGGTTGCTAGATGAAAATTTGGATCCTCAACCTCACTTCCTCCGAACTGTTCATTTCTTACTAACTGCAGTAGAGCTGGTTTAAGTTCAAAGTTATTTGCTGAAATTGGTGGCCTAAGGATGCTAGATTGCGATCCTTCTTCAGTCGGCCTGGAGTAGTCACCTAATGTAACTCTCCTCTGTTCCATTTCTTTTTGTTCTTTTTGCTTTTTCTCTTTTCTCAGTTTACGTTCTAACAAATCGATGTCAGGATCAAAGAAGAAAGGCTCTCCTCTGCTCCTTGACTGCATACAACAAATATCAAACAAAAAGACAATTCACAGCTATGACTACAGCTACACAAAAATATCAACTACTACAAACAAAATTGAAACTATGTACTAAATGCAAACAAAGTAAACGGTTCAGTCTAGTACCGGTCTAAGGATTATTGATATTACTCAACAATCCCCGGCAATGGCGCCATTAACTTGATGCTGAAATCCCGAGCCATTAACGTGGTGGTGAAAATCTTAGTAAAAACAAAATATGACTCTCGGATTTATACTTTGGCAAGCGCACCAGTCGTTAAAATTGTAGAATATTTGATCGTCCCATAGGGATTGTGGTAAGTACCTCAATCTTGGACTAGTACAAGCTGAACCAACAGAAAATACGTGAATTTCATTCGGTTTTGGTTGTTTTTGTATTTTATAGTTGTTTTTGTATTTTCAGAAACAGAGTTAAAATAAAATGTGAAAGATGATTAATAGAAAACAAGTCAGGATTGCTTCGGTTCACAATTCACCAAGAAACATGCAATTAAAGTATAATCAAACTCCATAATCCAGAGGACAATCCGCTTATGGTTATTCCCTAATTCCTTAGGTGAAAAACACTAATCCTTAAGCATCGAACCTTAATTCCTTAAGTGCTCAATTAACCTAAGAATCTAATGTGAAATTGGAGGTTGAACTCCAACTATTCACCTAAATTGATTAGGCCTGAACTAGTTAGAAAGCTGGAAGTTACCTAAGCTTCAACCATGATTCCTCACTGGCGAAGTTCTTCATCAGTTCTGGATTTGTCAATCCAGCGATTCTGCTCCACTCCTCAGCTTGTTCGCCTCAGGATCTAGAAGTCGATTTCCTCGCTCACAGCTTCAAGACTCCATTACTAACCTTCGCAATCCCAACCTTAGGGAATTAGAACTCCATTGACTTCGGTTCCATCGAAGGATTGTGGAACGTCATGGAGGATAGGATTTAGAGAGAGAAAATTACGTAGTGAGATGTACAAAGTTGTGAATGAATTGTATTCTATGTATCTGTCTCTGTTCTTCTTTTACAGAATATGTACAACCTATATATAAACTTCTACCTAACTAACTAACTTAACTGATAACTTAGGAAACTTAAGTTAACGACTAAACTAACTAGTTACACAGTTTACAGAATGATTAACTAATTACAGCTCAGCTCTTAACAGGATCCAGCTCAGCCTTAGCTAATTTACAACACAGCTCCAGCTAATTAACAGCTCACTACTTAAGTTACTAAGGGTGCATCAGTAGAGGAGAAGGCAATGAAAGCGGAAACAACACTGCACCGAGTATGTTGTTGGAGGAAAGGAATAGTGTTTCCTCTACACTTCAGCAACTGGGTTCTCGCTTGAACGGGTTAAACTCTCGCTTAAGCGAGCTCGGGATTGCACTACAGTGTTGCTTTCTTGCTTAAGCGTTATGGCGAAGCTTGGGAGAATGAATGATGTTTTGAGGTCACGCTTGAGCGTAGGCTTGCTTTGCTTGAGCGAACTTTGACCCTCGCCCGAGTGAATTTAACTATCGCTTAAGCGAATTATCTTTTCAATCAGCATTTCTGAAATGGACGCTCAGGTTCTTCTTTTTATTTTCAATCGGTTCCTTGTTCTCTTTTAGAGTCGGTATCTTGGAAGTCTTTGCAGTCAGCTTTTCGTTAATTCTTTTTGGTCAACCTTTTAGGAAGTCTCGCTCAGTCGGTCTTTTGGACTCCTTTCAGTCGGTTATACGAAGACTCACTCGGCTTTGTAAATTCTCGCTCGGCTTTATGATTTCTCACTCGGATTTTTATAATTTTTCCTCAGATTTGTCTTCTTCTCTCGAGTATGCCCTGTTCCTGCACCAATAAACAACTAATTGCCTAGCATTTGTATGCTGCCTGCTGAGTAAATTTATAAATAGTAATAAACTCTTGATTTATTAATGTTTTCAATCATTTTCTTACAAAAGTAAAGCACTTTTGAAATAAATAACTAAAACACAAATTATTAATAAATCATTATATAATATAGTCAGAACTAAACAATACTTAATAAATTATGTTAAATAAAATATGGAATAATTAAGTTTTTTCAAGACTTATCATACTTCAGGGTCCTGCTCAGGCAAATGACCCTCCTGCCTTTGTTTCTCTTCCGCTGTTTCTAATCAACTCTATTTTATTAATGTATTTATTTCCGATCGGATATTATTTTGTGTACGCTCTTATTATTTTGAATGTACTTAAGTGAATACTATTTTATATTAAGACCGAGCTGAATCATTTCCGATCGGTTATTATTTTTGGTATGTTTAAGAAAAGTAAACATTATTTTATATTTAGACCTAGATTTTTATTAAATGCGAAAAGTCTATTGCGAAAAATGATTAACCGGGTGTAAATAAAAGTAAATTGACGCGGGTCGTCACAGTTGGTATCAGAGCGGTTCTTTCTAGAGCCAGGTGTATGGGTCATCCCAGTGATTGTGTGAGTCCTATACTGGACTGTCTATATTCTATTGTACTGTGTTTATGATTGTTTTTGTAGCTTGGCATCATCTCCTTGGCACTCCAGCGGCGGTGTGTTTTACATGAGTATGAGGTAAATATCTGACTCCCTGGTTGAACATTGGTTATTAATGGTGATGTGTTTGTTCATTGTAGAATTACATTATGGCCGAAAGAACCAGTTCGGGTGGAGGAGATGATTTCTTCTCAAAGTTTACCCAGTTGATGAGTAGGACCGAATCTGGTCCCACTCTGGATAAATTCCTGAAAAGGAATCCCCCTGCCTATAAGGGAGGGCACGATTATGACGGGGCGTATGTCTGGATCCGGGAAATCGAACAAGCGTTCAAGTATTTCGAGTGCTCGGAAGAGCAGAACGTTCAATTTGCCACATATCAATTGAAGGATGAGACTAGAGTATGGTGGTCTTGGACAAAGGCACAAATGAACGCGGCGGGTGAACCGCTAGTATGGGCAAATTTCCGAATGAGGTTTCTGGTCAAGTACTTCCAGGATAATTATAAAATCCAGAAGGAAATCGAGTTTCTAAAGTTGGAACAGGGCCAAATGTCAGTGGCCGAGTACACCACCAAATTTGACGAGCTGTGTGATTTCTACCACCCTTTCTCATTGGAAGGAACTGAGGGAAGCAAGTATGCCAAGTACGAGGCAGGATTACGGATTGAACTCCGTAGTGTAATTGTGCCGATGAAGATTTGGGATTATCCGACTCTTGTAAACAAGGCTAGGCTGATGGAAGAGGTGCAGTTACAGAGGACATCTCAGCCGAGAGATAAGAAGCCATTGAAGGCAAAAGGAATCAGCTTCAAAAGGATGGGTCAATACTTTCATGGCGGTAAGTCTTCCGCTACATCTTCATCCTCTGCTGGTCGTGGTTCTACTGGCCGTTCGGGTTAGCCAGTCTGGTAGCCGTGCGTGCTACAATTGTGGGCAGGAGGGCCATATTGCAAAATAGTGTCAGGCTAATCAGATCTTTTGTTTCCAATGTGGACAACCGGGACACCTTAGGCCCGATTGCCCATAGAGGCAACAACCGAGCGGGCATGGCAACCGAGCCAACACTTCTGGGACTCGCGGTGCCAATTTTCCGAGAGGAGGTAGACACGGTGCTGGTCGTGGAGGCCAACACTCGGGAAGATCTGATGCCCAGTCCAGTGTCACCCAGAATGTCATGACCGGGCGGGTATTTACTTTTGATGCCTCAGAAGCTACAAGGAATGACAACTTGGTACAAGGTAAGTGCCTCATCCATGGCTATTTTGTTGATGTAATTTATGATTCGGGCGCGACCCATTCATTTATTTCTGAGAGTTGTGTATGACGGCTTGGTTTATCGATTATGTTAATGGAGAATGCTCTTATTGTCTCCACTCCTACCGGCTCCACTTTTCATGCAACCACCATGTGTGGGGAATTGCCGATGCAAGTTGAAGATCGTACCTTCCGAGTGAATCTTATTTGTATGTCGTTGAAGAACCTAGATGTTATCTTAGGTCTAGATTGGCTAGCTGTTAACCATGTGATGGTGGACTGCTATCGGAAGAGTATCGCTTTCTCCCAGGAACTCGACACGAAGAACGTGGTGAGTGATGTCTCTGCCACCTATGTCATTTTATTTGCCCCAGAGGGTCGGTATAACCTTATGCCGAGTGATATTCCGGTTGTATGTGAATTCCCTGATGTATTCCCGGAAGAAATTCTGGAGTTGCCTCCCAGTCGGGAGATTGATTTTTCCATTGACTTGATTCTCGGGGCCGAGCCTGTGTCCCGTGCGCCTTATAGGATGTCTTCGGTGGAATTGACCGAAGTAAAGAAACAAGTGAATGAGATGCTTGAAAAGGGCTTTATCCGACCGAGTGCTTCACCGTGGGGCGCTCCTGTACTGTTGGTAAAGAAGAAGGATGGTAGTATGCGGATGTGCATCGATTACCGACAGCTGAATAAATTGACGGTTAAGAATAAATATCCGTTGCCACGGATTGACGACTGTTGTGTTTTCTAAGATCGACTTGAGGTCAGGATATCACCAAATACGGGTGAAGTCGAAAGATATTCCGAAGACGGCGTTTTGGACTCGGTATGGGCACTTCAAGTATGTTGTAATGCCCTTTGGAGTGACGAATGCCCCTGCTATCTTCATGGACTACATGAATCAGATTTTTCAACCGTACTTAGACCAGTTTGTGGTGGTATTCATTGATGACATATTGGTGTACTCAAAGTTGGTTGAGGAACATGCTCAACATCTTCAAGTCATCCTGCAGATACTACGAGAGAAGAGGTTGTACGCTAAATTATCCAAATGTGACTTCTGGGAAGGTAGTGTACAATTCTTGGGGTATGTAATTTCCTGAGAGGGCGTCTCGGTTGATCCGACTAAGATTGAGGCGGTTATGGCTTGGGAAAGGCCGAGTTCAGTAACTAAAATCAGGAGTTTCCTCGGATTAGCTGGGTATTATCGGCGTTTTATTGAGGGATTTTCTCGGATAGCACTTCCTCTGACTCGGTTGACAAGAAAAGAGAGTCTATTTGTATGGTCGGAAAAGTGCGAATTGAGTTTCCAGACTCTCAAACGGTGTTTAACGACTGCCCTTGTGCTTGCACTGCCTGATGTGACAAAGGAATTTGTAGTGTATTGCGATGCATCCAAGTTTGGTTTGGGATGTGTGCTAATACAATCCGACTGGGTGATTGCCTATTGATGGTGTGTTTTCATATATTGGTATGAATGAGTTCAAATGAAAGAGAATCAAGTTTGTATAATATGAACTCAATGTCATGCTTGTGCCAAGTTTAAACACAGAAGTTGTAATATAGTATAGTTGTCGTTCCACTGAGGAGGTGTTAGAATGAAGATCTTAGTTTTGAATTGATTTGGCAGAATGTTTTGGTTTTTGGTTTGTTTTGAATGATGTTGAATAAAAAAGTAATAAATAACAGAGAGTGAAATTTTGCAAAAGATGACAGTGTTGGAAAAATCAGTTTTGTAAAATAGGGATTGGCTTCATCACATCTTCACCTTCTGTAAGCTGCATAAATTTTTATATAAGTAAATCAAAAAGATAATTTCTACGTCACAATCAAAGTCATTTGTATCGATCCCTCGACTACAAAATTCATAAGAATGATTTCAAACCGCTGATCCCTCAGTCACTTTGAAATCATCCCAGCATTATCGATCGATTGTTTTGACGTTTATTGCGTTAGACGCCATCCCTGGCTACCTACTCACAACAAGTATCTCTTTCAGATCTGCTTTCAAAAGTCACTTCCCAGCATACTTGAGAAAACTTAAAACAAGAAAATAGTGATCAAGTACTTTCAGGCATTAAACGCAGAAGGAAATACAGAAACTTATCAAATCTCATTACTAAATAAAAACTTACAACAGCATTACTTCAGTGTTGAATGGATTACAGCCAATCCCATAAGGGAGTTTAGCTACTCATGCTTTGCATTTTCACCTTCAAAAATATAAAATACAGAAAATAATGGAAAAGGGTTGGATTCTGAGGGAGATACAGGGGATTACAGGGATGATGGATATATTATGATTCCTGATGTTGTTTGCAGCCTGATTTATAGGGGTTCTGGTTCAGCTCCCTTTGCCCACTTGCGTAGAACCCATGCAGCATCTTTCAAAGACTTGTAGAAACACAAGAAAGTGGGTGAGTTGGCATCGCACCATTGGTGAATATTAAATTAGAAATCCCATACTGCATGAGTCACGCTTGAGCTTAGTGGTCACGCTCAAGCGTGAAGGGTACTGGTGTTCACTGGTTGTCTCGCGCTCGAGCTTCCTTAACCACGCTTAAGCGTGGTTCTTCTGTTTAGCCTACGCTTGATCCATGCTTACTTCACGCTCAGGCGCACTCGGGTTCATGCTTGAGCGCCTCCTTGTCTCGCTCAAGCGTGAGACATTTCCTGATACTCTTTCATCTTCGCCCAAGCTAAATCTGTCATGCTTAAGCGAGCTCTTCTATCTCAACAGATATATTCCACGCTCAAGCGGGGTCGGGTTCACGCCCAAGCGACTCCTTCCCACGCTTGAGCGTGAAATGATCCTGATGCTGTTCCTCTTTCAATTGAGTCACGCTTAAGCTCCATATAGTCACGCTTGAGCGCCAGTCATGCATGGAGTCACGCTTGAGCAAGCTCGGGCTTACGCTCAAGCGTGAGAGGCTGTTGGTGTGTTCTTCATTATTTCGCTTGGGCGCATGGGCAGCGTAAGCTTTTGTTTCTTCCACGCTCAAGCGTGCAGTATACCACGCTCAAGCGTCCTTGCTTGATGCTCTGGTGTTTCTTTGTTTCTTCAAGGCTTTTGACAATTTCTTTACTGATTTTTACATTTCAAGCTTCTTTTCTTAATACTTTCTTTATAATCAAAATCATGCTCAATTATTTATCAGTTTAGTTAAGTTATTCAGAAAATGGGTCTAATTGAGTCATGAATTTAATCATAAAATAAGCATTTATCACCTATGCTTCAAGGCAATTGAGGCCGCATGAGCAAAATTATCCGACTCATGACCTTAAGCTTGTAGCAGTGGTATATGCATTGAAGATTTGGCACCATTATCTTTATGGATCTCGCTTTGTGGTGTTTAGTGACCACAAGAGCTTGAAGTACTTATTCGACCAGAAGGAACTCAACATGAGGCAAAGGAGATGGGTGGAGTACCTGAAGGATTATGACTTCGATTTAAGGTACCACCCGGGCAAAGAAAATGTTGTTACCGATGCGCTGAGCAGGAAGGTATTGCACGCGGCTTTCTTGATGGGCAAAGAGCAAGAACTATTGGAGAGCTTTCGGGATATGAACATTGGAGTTGTTATGAACGCTCCAAATCGGATGACAGTCGAAATGCTGAAGATCTCCAACAAATTTCTAGAATCTATAGCTGTTGCCCAAAAAGACGATGAGGAGTTGCTGAAATTGCTTGACACTCAAGCACAAGGCAAGGATATGGAGTTAACTCAGGGTAACGATGGAATTTAGAGATTCTGAGACTGAGTGGTGGTGCCTACAAACGGTGATTTCAGGCAAGCCGTGCTGGCTGAAGCACACAGAAGTTCTCTGAGTATTCATCCCGGTGTGACCAAGATGTACCACGATTTGAAGAAGGAATTCTGGTGGCCGGGAATGAAAAAGGCGATAACCGAGTATGTGAAGTCGTGTGTGATATGCCAAAAATGCAAGGTTGAACACCAGAGACCCCCGGGCTTGCTTCACCCTCTGGAGATTCCGATTTGGAAGTGGGAGAGTATTACCATGGACTCGTATCTGGGTTACCTCATACCCAATTCGGGCGTAATGTAATCTGGGTGATTGTTGACCAGCTAACCAAGAGTGCTCACTTCTTGGCGATGAACATGAAATGGTCATTGGACCGACTGGCTAGGCTATACGTTGCTGAGATTGTACGATTACACAGTGTACCCTCGAATATCATTTCTGATCGGGAACTTCGATTCACTTCAAGATTTTAGGGGAGTCTGCAACAAGAATTAGGTACTGAACTAAGACTGAGTTTAGCTTATCATCCACAGACTGATGGTCAATCGGAACAGACTATACAGACTCTTGAGGATATGCTAAGGGCATGTGTGTTGGAGCAGGGAGGCTCATGGGAAAAATATTTACCCTTGGTGGAGTTTGCATACAACAACAACTATCATAGTAGCATTGGAATGGCTCCGTATGAAGCTTTATATGGTCAGAGGTGTCGTACACCATTGTGCTGGAATGAGAATGACGATGTCATTCATCTGGGGCCCGAGTTAATCCAAGAGATGAATAAACAAGTTACTCTGATCTGAGAGAAGATGAAGATTGCCCAAGACCGATAGAAGAGTTATTATGACAATCGACATCGACCGCTTGAGTTTTAGGTGGGCGACTGGGTATTCCTGAAGGTTTCACCGACCAAAGGTGTAGGTCGGGTATTGAAGAGCCAAAAGCTTAATCCGAGGTACATCGGACCGTATCAAATATTGGAGAGGATCGGTGATGTTGCTTACCGACTGGATCTTCCCCGGTCATTGACTAACATCCACAATGTGTTTCACGTATCACAACTCCGAGCGTATATTTCGTGTGACTCGATGATTGTGCCGAGTGACTCTATTGAATTGAAGGAGGACCTGACGGTGGAAGCTACACCGATCAGTATTGAGGAATATCAGACCAAATGGCTAAGGAACAAGGAGGTGCCATTAGTGATGGTGAAGTGGCAGAATTTGAATGGGGTAACCTACACTTGGGAATTGGAGTCAGACATGAGACGGGTGTACCCCAATCTTTTTCAATCGGTACATTGATTTCGGGGACGAAATCCCTTTTTAGGGGGTGGATGTAACATCCCGGACAATTTAGTGAAATTATGTGTAGTGGAAAATATTAAAAATTGTTCTAGGAATTTATTTGATATTTTTATGAATTATTAGGAAATTATAAATAATTAAATATTATGAATGTAAATAAAATTATTTGATTGGTTAATAATAAATGAGGAGCGATTAGGAGGAGAGAAGAGTTTGATTAAACCATTTAAATGAAATGGTAATGGGAATGGGGGTAACCGACTGGTGAGGTTACCGGTTGACCCTGGGCCTTAAATAAAAGTGGTTTTTCTCTCTCTTCCCTCATTCACTCATATTCACGCGAACCACTTCTTCTTCTTCCTGCTTCAGTTTCTGTTCTTCTTCTCCTTCCTCCGTCATTGAGACTTACATGTTCTGAAGGGAGGTCCTGTTTGCATTAAAATCGTGTGATAAGCCCATTTCTGTGACCGTGGTCTCAAGGTGAATCCATTAATCCATTTATATTTGTGTTTCCTTACCCCCTTTCATTTTCTCTGTTAACCGAGTGGCCATGCATGGCTGTGTGTGGGTCTGTCCTCCACTCCCCTGGTGAGTGTGAGCTCGAAAGTGGTCTTTAGAGCTGAGGATGGTGTAAAGCTAACGAGTTTTGCATTCCGACCCCGTAGGTAGCAGATCGAGCAACGAAAGGCTGATTGACGGAGCTGGTGCTGGATTTGGAAGTGAAACAGCGAACCCCGTACTTAGAGGACGTAATCAGCACCAGGAGCAGATTATCGAAGCTTGGAACCGAGGTAAGGGGGTGTTCGGTGTAACATCCCGAATTTTAAAGTAGAGCATTAATTACCGGAATAAATATTAGAAATTGGTATATGGAGTATTTAATGTCCCAAACTATTGAGAATAATTAAATCGATAATTTTGGGAACTGTTAGAAAATTTTGGAGACCGGTTAAACTAAAATTAAGCCCGGTTGAGATATGGGTGTCAGACCAAGTATCTCAGAATGAGATGATATTGGTCAGGGCTGTAGAGAATGATATTGGGAATCCGAATATGTATTCGGAATAATTTTCAGATGATGTATTGAGCCCGAACTGAGAACCTGTTGGTTATAAAACGATGAAGTTTTAATGAGTTGGGTTAAAAATAAATTGAAAATGTCATTTTCCCCTTCCTTATTCACGTGAGTTTGCTGATGGAATTAGGCACTTCACTTTCTTCTTCTTCTTTCCATCATCATCTTCTCCATTCTCTCATTTCACCTTCTAAAACCCTAGCAACTTGAGCTCATCTTCCACACCTCCCCATTTTAGTTTGAAGGGAGCTTGTAGGAGGCTTGTGGGGCTGCTGTCTTCTCCTCCTTTCTCTTCATTTTTCACAGCTCTCTCTCTCTTGTGAACCCATTTTCGTTTTTGGGTGTAAGGTAAGAAATACTCACTAGTTACTTGGGTTTTTGCCATGGTTATATGATAATATGAGTTTTGGGAACCAAGCATGTGAATGGATGTTCATTTAAGGCATTTAATGCAAGAGTTTAATATGGGTTTGTATGAGAATGAGGTTTCTTTGAGAAGTAATAAAGTGGATGTATTTATTGTTGGAAGGAGAAGAATATTTATGAAGGTGTTGGGAATTTTATGAAACCCTAACTTCATGAATTTGGGGGAAATGCATAATGGAGGTTGATGAGTATTAATTGTTGATAATAAATACGAGTTATGATGTTTAAGAGTCATTGGTGATGATATTTGGTTGATGGAAGTTAATAATGGAGAAACCCATGAAAGGGTTTGGTTATTGAATGCATAATAATAAAGGGTAGCACCTAACCCATGGTGGTTATGGTGGATAAAATGAAATAAAAGAGTTTTGAGAGTTATAATAATAAAAACGGCAAGTATTTATTGATATATAAGTATTTAAGTCTTAATGAGTAAGTAGAAAAATTGATTGTATAATGTATTGTGATGTAGGAAGTGACCCCATTGACGAAGCGGGACCATCAAACCGCGTTGATCACTACTTCACTTGAGGTAGGAGGGGGTAACTTTTCTAAATGCATGATTTCATCCATTGGTGATGTGAAAATATGTATATGTGATTATGTTAATGGTTGTTTGAATGGATGATATGATATGTGTGATTTGAATGCATTTAGAATGATGATTGCTATGTGGCATTGTGTTTGGGATGAAATTAATGATGTGATAATATTATATTACCGAAGTATGATGATGGTTTGCAACCATATGTGGATTGAGATTTTGATGTGAATATCTCAAATATGTGTGTATGATTTATTGAATGTGTATGCCACTAACTATTGATGAGAATAAGTCAAAGAAAATTGGGATTGGATAAGAATGATGAGAATGCTGAAATCCACCAAGTGGTGGTGATGAATGATTAAATGTGGAGTGGCATCTAGGATGCATAGTGTGAGGATGCACTTGATTGGCATTTGCATTGCATCCATGGCATATCATAGCTGTTTATGTGGAATATTAGGGGGTTCCACTAGGCAGGCCCAGTGGGAGGGCGGCTCAGTGCACGAGCGTATTATGATTTTCCCCTGTGACTCGGTGTATGAGTCACGAAGCTGTCCATAGTTTGGTGACGAGGCACCCTATGTGGCAGGCCCAGTGGGCGGGCGGCTCTATGGTGAGCGAGTTTACCTCGGTGTCCGATGGGACACGGCTCTCTCGATGTGTGTTCGGGAGGGGCCCGTAGCACTTGTGGTAGTTGAGGCCACGATGTTGATCCGCAAGTCACAGGGTGACTAGTGCTACAGATGGGCGATAGTGGTTTGGTACCTGTAAAATTATAAGAATGTAAGCATGCTTGAATTGAGATATATGTGTATACAATTTTTCTACTGCAGTAGGGGCATAGTAGCACACCTATGCTTGTCCCACAATTGATTTAATGATATATTTTCCCACAGTCGGATCCGCATTGTTTGATAAGAAATTCTTGTGCATATGCATTAGCTTTAAGAGCATTTGCATATAGCTGGAGATATGCCTAGGTGAAAGCCCTTGGTGGCAACGGATGAATGGGAATTGAAAGGGGAAAGAGTTGAATACTAACCCGATGTGTGTGTTTGGCAATCCAAATGATTGATATTGTGAATGTATACTTGAAATTATAAAATGTACTGTGTATAATGTATGATGTGGTGTAATGATTGCTAATTATGCAAGTATACATGTATTTCGTCATAATGTATGACTTTAATTCATTTGGATTATGTTACTCACCTCCCCGTTGCCATTTTTAAAGTTGATGTAGGTATGACTTAAATCCTACAACTTTTGGAGGCCGAGTATGAAGAAGGTAAAATATGGATAGGAATGCGTAAGCCTTGGCCGGCATGAAATCTGTTTTGTAGAGTATATGAGGTCTATATACTCAATTTTATAATGTTGGTAGTTTTGGAGGTCATGGAAGAAAATTGGACATGTTTGGGTAATGACAATTTTCATTTATGACCCAAAAGATGTAAAGAGTGAATCTGAATACTTGACTTTGTTAAATGAATGGATGTTGTGTTTTCATGCTATATTAGGGAGCTTGTGGAATGATGTGGAAGATAGATGTATGTAGGGAATGCATGTGATTTGATGATGAATTTAAATTATATGTATGGAATCCATATTAGCATGATGATGTTGGTGGTATTTGATTCAATGAAAGGATTATGTAGTTTTAGATTATATTATGGTATGAGTTGGTACATGCACAATGAAATGAGATAGGGTCTTATGTGAGGCCAAATTAGAAGGAATTAATGTTGTATGTGTGTTGTTCAATTAAATTTTCGCTTTCTGCTGAGTTTCTGCAGAACTCGCTCAAGCGAGTAGCAATCTCGCCCGAGCGAGATTGTTGTGGAACAGGGGATTCGTTTCTGCCCCAAATTCGCTCAAGCGGACGAGCAATTCGCCCAAGCGAGATTGCCACGGAATCAGTGTTTTGATTCTGGACAATTTTCGCCCAGGCGTTTAGGGCAGCACTCAAGCGAGGGAGAAGGAGAGTTGATTCTGGAGGATTTTCGCCCAGGCGAGTGGTGCCTCGCCCAAGCGAAAATTGGCCAGAGAGTCCTCAACGTTTCTGGACCAATCTCGCTCAAGCGAGCCTTGGGCCGCTCAAGCGAGATCGACCCCTGTTGCTCCTTTCCTTCTTCGCTCAAGCGTCTCGCCTCCTTCGCTCAAGCATTCATTCGTGTCTCGCTCAAGCGAGGCAGGGCTCGCTCAAGCGAGTTGAGCCCTGATACTTATTTCTCTCTCTCACTCAAAGCCACTCAGCGTTCGCTCAAGCGTGTGCACGCTGGCTCGCTCAAGCGACTTGAGTCGCGCCTGAGCGAGTATGCTCCTGATTCTCATTTTGTTATTTTAAGATAAATTTTAAAATGTTATGCATTATTTCTTCCTTAAATATTATTTTAAAAGTATTGAGGAGTAGTGTTTTGGCTCTTGAGATTATATAAGTGTATTTCACATTTTTATGAAACTCCTCCTCTTGAAAATCAATTAGCCAATGATTAAGTCAAATTGGACAATTCTTCCGCTGATTTTGATTGAAGGATTTACATTTTAGTTTCACCCTCTCATATCTCCATATATGGGAGTGGTTCATTCTAGATCTGGGGGTTTGGTGAAAAATACTTCACCACTTTAATTATCGGATTTATTAATATTTTCAAAGACGCGAAAAATTTTCCCCTAGTTTAATTGGGGGTTTGGGGCGTCTCATTCGGGTGATAATTAATTAGAATAGGACATGCTGTGAGTCCGGGTCATTAAATTGGTTGTGAAAAATGGTAAGAAGATATTACTGAATGAAAATTATATGTGTATGTGTATGCATGTGAGTTTGGACACCGATCGGTTGAGGATCGTGTGTGTGTGTGACTTAAGATGATTTTGAAATACTTGATGTTGTGGCAATGTGAAGCCGGGCTTGACAAGCAGGTCGCCCGTGTGATGAGTATTTGATGTTATTAATGGCCACTTGTGATGCATGAGAAATGTGAATATGTGACTATGTGGTATGGGACGGCCGACGGTATGTATAGCCCCTCATTTTTGGCTCCCGTGGTTTTTGTGCCCAGTTAAGCTACCCAGTGGTCAAGTAGGACCCAGTGGTCGAGGTGGAGAGTCAAGCAGGACTCGGTGAACCAAGCAGGGTTCACGGGCTGTCAAGTAGGACCCCCAGCTGAAGGCCGATCCTTTAGTATCCGGATACTAGGCGCCAATTTTGTATGAGAGTCAGTGGTGACAATTGAATTATTAGTTGTGTGATTAATTATATTTACCGAGTGCAACTTGATGTATTTGCCGAGTATAATTTGTTATATTTGCTGAATGAGCTGCTATATTTGCCAAGTTCAATTTGTTATATTTGTTGAGTATGATTTACTGTATCTGCCGCGTGTGATTTGTTATATTTCCCGAGTGTGAATTATTATGTTTGCCGAGTATGATCTGATATGTTTGACGAGTGCAATATGATGTTTGCCGAGTGTGAGTTATTGTAATTTCTGAGTGTGATTCACTATATCTGCCGAAGTATGATTATCTATGTTGCCGAATGTGAATTGTTATAATTGCCGAGTGTAAATTGTTGCATTTGCCGAGTGGGACTTGCAATTTGATGATAAAATAATCGGACGGAGTTATATGCATGTAAATTGTTAATTTTTGTTCTAGATTAATTATGATGCCAAACACTCACCCTTGCTGTGGTTTTCAATTTAGTAACTAGTGACAGGGAAGAGGTCGGAGCCCTGGAGGTGCACCAAGCGGAGAACCGATGCCAAGGCCCGAGTGGTTTTGAATGAATTTTGTGTAATATATATATATATATATATATATATATACACTGAGTTTTCTGTATATGAGATTCTACATGTTGTGTGCTAAACTAAGTTTGAATCTGTTGTTCAAGTGGCCTCAATACTCAAGAGGGGGGGTGAATTGAGTTTTAAAACTTTTGATTGGAATACCTTTGAAATTGATTTTTATAACCAAGATTGTGAGATTATGCAAGTGAAATAGAATGGAGGATAACAAGCAATGCACTACAATGAGAAATATTGCTGAAGCAATTTATCAAACACTTGGTGTGCAATATTAGAGGTATAACAAATTAAGCAAGTTCAAGTGAGCTCTTCTCAACCAATCAATACCAATCAACAAATATGCAGTAAATGAAAGTAAAAGAGTAAGGAAGAGAAGCTTGAAAACCGATATAACGAGTTCCACCCAATCCGGTGTACGTCTCGCCTCTAAGCAACCCACTTAGAGGATTTTCCACTATTATAGACTAGAGATACAACTTTGAGCAATTACGGCTTCCTAGTGTCCCACACTCAAGAACCCAATCCTCACAAGTACAAGGGTAACCCACCCAATCTCTCAGTCTCACAATATCCCAAAGGTTGAATCCTCAACCTTTGTAACCACTCAACCTAGAGTGAACAACCACTCAACCTAGAGTGAATAACTTGTGTTTGGTGTTTGTTTACAATCAATACACTCTCTCAATAGAGCAAATATACAAATGAAAAGCTCTCACAACTTCTAACTCTCAAGATGAGAGGATATACAAGTGAAGTATAAGATGCAAGAAATAGGCTTACAAAGCACAAAATAGAGCTAAGGATTTGTTGCTTCTTGGTTCTTGTTGGTTGCTCTTTGTGCTTGTGTTCTTCTTCCATTTATAGAGCCATGATAGCAGTTGAGGTGTGCCCTAGTTCATCATAGCCGTTGCACTTAGTGGAAATTTGAAGAATAATGGAGACATGAGCTGGTTTCCCACTTTAATCTGTTTTTCCACTAGTGTAATCGATTACACCCTCGCATTGTAATCGATTAGCTTCAAGTCAGAGAGTCACTAATCAATTATTTCATTTCCTCTAATCGATTAGCATCTGTACCTGATGCATTTAATTTGTTTTCGCAGCATCCTAATCGATTAGCATGTCTTGCAATCGATTACCTTAAATCCAGTGACTCACTAATCGATTATATGGTTCCCTTAATCGATTAGCTTTCATACCTGATGCATTTTGTCCCATTTCTGATTGTTGTAATCGATTAGTCTCTGGTGTATAATCGATTACCTTAATTCCAATGAGTACCTAATCGATTGTTCAGCTCCCTAATCGATTAGCTTTCATACCTGATGCAATTTTCTTCCAAAACAGAAAGCTACTAATCGATTAGCATCTATGGCCTAATCGATTAGCTTCGCTGTTACTTCAATTCTGATTTCATGTCTTTGTTTTTGCATCGGTTTCTTCAAGAGTGCTTGTCATTATCAAAATCTTTGCACATCTTTGGACCTGTTAACATATTCAAACACATTCTCCCATTTTTTGATGATGACAACTATGTTCATCTCTTGAGGGTTGTTAGTTTAAGTAATATAGACTTATCTTTTATCTTTTTGCAAAAACAACTCTGCTACATTATCTCTTTTTCAAATAGCAGATGACCAATTTCAAAAATCAGAGTAATCACATTCAGCAGCCAATGTCTTATCTCATTTTATCTATTGTCTATTATCTCTTATCTATAACTCTCCCCCTATCAAAAGGAATTTAATAACCAGATAAAATTATTCAAATTTTAAACAAGAGATAAGCAAGATGTGAACACATATCAGATCATATATCAGAGCATCTAACACATTTAAGCAAGATATGAACACATGATATTTTTCTCCCCCTTTGTAATCATCAAAAATAATTAGAGCAGTGAAGAGAAATAATATGAACTGAAATGAGAAACTTTTATTGAATTTAAAAAAATGGGAAATACAAGAGGCAAAATTATTCAAAATTCAGAAAATAACATAAGCACTCTAAACAAGAGCATAACTAAGGTTCTAATTATCCGGGTTGAAGAAGCGAATTTCTGCAATTTGGTGAGCCAGCTCTTCATATCGCTGCTGCATCATCTCAAAATGTTGCTGTTCGGTCATTGAAAACTCTTGAAGGGAGTTTTCAAGGCGATCGAAGCGGCGGTCAAGATGGGCGTAGAGAGATACAAATGGGTCAGCTTGTGGTGCAGATGAAGAGGCTGATGGTGCAGCTTGTGGTTGAGGTGGAGGAGGAGGAGGAGCAGCAGGTTCAGCAAAGGGGTTGGCACCATGTTCTCGGTCACTCCTTAGAATCCACATTCCAGCAATGTTGACCATGCCCATTTTATTGAGGTGGGAAGTGCCAATGCAAGCTCTTGGGGGCACTTTCTCAGATAGTTCCCCTGCCAAGTCAACACCACAAAATTTAAAAATTTTGGTGAGGAGGATACCATAAGGGAGCTTTTGCTGGTCCTTGGCATGGCGCATGTGGAATTTGATCAACTGAACCCAGTTGATCTCTTTGTGGTTCAGCATGGCCCATATTAAGAGGACATCATCCTCTTCAACCAGAGCATAGTTCCCACCACGGGGAACAATCATCTTGACCAAGAAGAAGTGGAGCAGGCGGTTGTTCATGGTCAAGTGGCCAACTAGTTTGTGGTTGCTCATGGGAGGATCCGGCTTCCACAAAGAACGGCGGGCAGTGATGGGATTAAAACCCCATTCATCCTCGGGTTCGCCTCCATCAAAGTCAGCATTGTTGAGGGGCAGTTTGGAAATTTCTGCAAATTGGGCATTGGACAGCTTGATGGTTGTGTTTTTGACCTTGGATTCAACCATCCCATTTACAAGGCGGAGGTTACAATAGAATACCCTCATGAGTTCAGGGTAGTATTCTTCTTCTTTGAGGGAGAGGAAGGGGAAAAGGTTGTAGTGGTGGAGACTTTGGGTGAAGGTGAGGCTTGGGTTGTCAAAAGTGTCGGCAATGGTGTAGTGAGGAGTCATGATTTCCCTTTCAGAAAAGTTCTTCATGAAGTGTTGAAGATCTCTAGGGGAGGAGAAGAACCTTGAAAAATCAAGGGGGTTATGGGCTTGAGCAGTAGAGGACCTAGCTCTCTTGACATTTCTTGAGGTAGACATGGTTAGAAAAGGCAAAGAGGAAGATGAAGAGAGATGAGTGGTAGAGAGTTTTTGAGAGGTTTGAGAGGAAGGAGGTAGTGTGAGATGAGAAGGTGAATGAAGGGGTATTTATAGTTGAAAATTAGGTTTAGGAAGGAGGAAAGAGAGTTTAGAAAGGAGTGAAGTGAGTTAAGAGAGGGAGTTGTTCAAGTGAGCCTAGGAAATTGGAGTTTTGACTCATCAGAACGCGTGATAATCGATTACGAGACAGCTGGTAATCGATTAGATCAATGTTTCTTGGGAATTTCAAACGTTTCAAACAGGGGGTAATCGATTAGAGGCTTAGGGTAATCGATTAGTTTAGAAACAGAATCGTCCTAATCGATTGGAGCAAGGTGGTAATCGATTATGAAGAAGAGGAAACGTTTTGAACCTGAAACAGAAGCTTTGTAATCGATTGTGGATCAATGATAATCGATTATCTTAGAAACAGAATGATTGTAATCGATTATGGGTAGGTGCTAATCGATTATCTTAGAAACAGAATGATAGTAATCGATTGTGAGTAGCCATGTAACCGATTATTGAGTCAAAAACTTCAAATTTTACATACAGCAAAGTTCCAATCATGAAATGTGATATATACCATGCATCATGCCATTCAACATAGTTCTTATCAAGATATCCTATCATTCAAACACAACTGGACATATCAAGAATGCCTAACTCTCTTCTTATGTGAATGAATTGTTCTCTAGCCAAGGGTTTTGTGAAAATATCAGCTAGTTGCCTAGAAGTTTCTACATGTTCAAGTACACAATCCCCTTTTAACACATGATCTCTAATAAAGTGATGCCTAATCTCAATGTGTTTGGTCCTAGAGTGCATTACTGGATTCTTGGAGATGTTAATGGCACTAGTATTATCGCATTTAAGAGGCACATGATTTAATACAATTCCAAAATCTAGAAGTTATTGTCTCATCCAAAGGATTTGAGCACAACAACTGCCAGCTGCAACATATTCTGCCTCAGCTGTTGATAGCGCAACACTTACTTGTTTCTTGCTATGCCAAGAAACAAGAGAACTACCAAGCAAGTGACATGTTCCGCTAGTACTTTTCCTATCAAGCTTACATCCTGCAAAGTCCGAATCAGAGTAACCAACTAAAGTACATTCAGCCCCTTTGGGGTACCATAAACCAACATCTTGAGTCCCAACTAGATATTTCATTATCCTTTTTATTGCAGTGAGATGAGATTCCTTAGGACAAGCTTGGTATCTAGCACACATACACACAGCAAACATGATATCCGGTCTACTAGTGGTTAAGTAAAGTAAGGATCCTATCATACCTCTATATTTTGTGAGTTCAACATCCTTACCTTTCTCATCCTTGTCCAAATAGCATGAAGTGCCCATGGGTGTGGCTATATCATTTGCTTTATCCATATTGAATTTTCTGAGTAGTTCTTTGCAGTATTTAGATTGGTTTATGAATGTGCCTTCATTGGTTTGCTTGATTTGTAGTCCAAGGAAGAAAGTGAGTTCCCCCATCATGGACATTTCAAATTCTTCCTGCATAAGCTTGGCAAACTCCTTGCACATTGAATCATTAGTGGCACCAAAAATTATATCATCAACATAAATTTGTATCAATAGTATGTTATTCTTTTTGTGCTTTATGAATAGGGTTGTATCAACCTTCCCTCTTTCAAAATGATTTTCTAAAAGAAATTTGCTTAACCTTTCGTACCAAGCTCTTGGAGCTTGTTTCAAACCATACAAGGCTTTCTTTAATTTGAAAACATGATTTGGAAATTGATGGTTTTCAAAACCTGGAGGTTGATCAACGTATACTTCCTCTTGAATGTATCCATTCAAGAAAGCACTTTTAACATCCATTTGATACAATTTGAAATCCCTACAACATGCGAAGGCTAATAGTAGTCTAATTGCTTCTAATCTAGCTACGGGTGCATACGTCTCTTCATAATCAATGCCTTCTTCTTGATTATATCCTTTAGCTACTAGCCTAGCTTTGTTTCTAGTAATTATTCCATTTTCATCCAATTTATTCCTAAAAACCCATTTGGTTCCTATTATTTGGTGATCATTGGGTCTTGGCACAAGCTCCCAAACTTCATTTCTTTCAAATTGATTTAGCTCTTCTTGCATGGCCAACATCCAATGTTCATCAATAATAGCCTCTTCTATGTTCTTGGGTTCTATTTGTGATACAAAAGCTAGATGATTACAAGTATTTCTGATAGCATTTCTAGTACTTACACCTCGAGTCATTTCACCTATGACTTTGTCTAAGGGATGATCCTTCAAAGTTACCCATTCTTGTTGTCTCTCAATTTGTGCTGCACCTCCATCATTGTTGACTTCTTCTTCTTTGTCTTGCAAGTTCATTTCTTGAAAAGTACCTACAAGATCATCAACATCTTCCTTTCTCGGAGGGTTATGGCTATTTTCATCAAATTTAACATGAATAGATTCCTCAATGGTATTTGTTTGTTTGTTGAAAATTCTATAAGATTTACTTGATTGAGAATATCCTAGGAATATTGCCTCATCAGATTTTGCATCAAACTTTCCTAGATTATTCTTTCCATTGTTGAGCACAAAACATTTACATCCAAAAATATGAAAGTATGCAATGTTGGGTTTTCTACCCTTGTAAAGCTCATAGGGGGTTTTCTTTAAAATAGGCCTTATCAAACATCTATTCATAACATAACACGCGGTGTTTACCGCATCGGCCCAAAAATGTTTTGCAATATTGTTTTCATTTAGCATGGTTCTAGCAAGCTCCACTAAAGATCTATTCTTTCTTTCAACTACTCCATTTTGTTGTGGAGTTCTAGGAGCTGAAAAGTTGTGATTAATACCATGTTTTTCGCAAAACTTTTCAAAAGATTGATTTTCAAATTCTCCCCCATGATCGGTTCTAATGGATGCAATTTTTGAGTTTTGCTCATTTTGGATAATCTTTGCAAGTTTCTTGAATGCATGATATGCTTCATTTTTATGAGCAAGAAACAATGTCCATGTATATCTTGAATAGTCATCTACTATAACTAGACCATAGTAATTACCTCCAAAGCTTTTGATTTTGGATGGTCCAAATAAGTCCATGTGCAAAAGTTGTAAAGGCCTTTGAGTAGAAACAATGTTTTTGGATTGAAAAGATGCCTTTACTTGTTTTCCCTTTTGACATGCATCACAAAATCTATTTTCAAATTTAAGCTTTGGTAGACCAATTACTAAATCTTTAGAAACAAGTTTGTTCAAGTGGTCTACATGTATATGAGCTATTCTTCTATGCCATAGCCATGTTTCATCCTCTTTTGAAATGAAGCATTGTTCATCATTTGTAGACAAACTATCCATATCAATCATGTAAATATTATCAATTCTTTGGCCTACAAACTTAATTTCCTTATTAGTCTTATGCTCAATTATGCAACAATTTGATTCAAATAACACTCTATATCCTTTGTCACATAATTGACTTATGCTAAGTAGATTATGTTTGAGGCCTTCAACATACAATACGTCACTTATGGAGGTGGAAGTATATTTCCAATGCCTAGGATTCTTCCTTTAGTGTTGTCTCCGTAGGTGACACTTCCTTTCCTTTTGGGAGTGAATAATGTAAATTTGGTTATGTCTCCCGTCATATGCTTTGAACACCCGCTATCCAAGTACCAATGGGTGTTGCTTGCCTTGAAGCATACCTATAAAACAAAATCATTTTAGAGAACTAGGTACCCATTTTATGTTGGGTCCTTTTAGGTTAGCTTATGGGAATGTTCCTTTGGGGACCCATACCTTTCTTAAGACTTTTGGTCCTAGTTTCCTAACACTACACTTATAAGCACTATGTCCTTTGGAACCACAATGATTGTATTTCATGAACGGTGAGGAGGATTTGCTTGGTGGTGCAAAGAAACTTTCATAGTGTTTCTCCATTTTATGGTTACTATGTTCTTGGTCATATCCTAAACCGGTTTTACTAAACATGCATTTTTGTTGCCCAAGTAGGATATTCAAATTATCTCTTCCATTTGTGAATTTCTCTAGTGTCCTATTTAGGTCTTCAACCTTGGTTTCTAATACAATGCACCTTTTTGCAAAATCACATGGTTTATCCTTAGAGCATGTTTGAACTTTCTCTAGTTCTTCTTTTAAGCTCTCATTTTCTTTACATACTTCCATGAGATGCAATTCAAGGGTATCACTAGTTTTCCTAGATGCTTTGAGTTTACTAGAGATTTTTGTAAATTTATCATATAATTCTTCAAATGCATCTAACAGCTCATTTTTATCTAAGTCAAGAAGATTTACCTCATTATCTTCTTCTTGATGATTTGCCATTAAGCAAAGATTGGCTTGCTCATCTTCCGAGTCGTCGGAGCTGCTCACATCGTTCTCATCCCAAGCAATATAGGCTCTTCTTCTTCTTTGTTTGTCCTTGCCCTTCTTTTTGAGGTTTGGACAATCGGCTTTGAAGTGCCCTTCCTTGCCACATTCAAAACAACTTGGTGAAGAGGAAGTTTCATTAGAGGTAGGTTTCTTACCTTGGGGCTTAAAGTTCTTTTGGAACTTTTTGTTCTTCATGAATCTTCCAAATCTTTTTACGAATAGCCCAAACTCTTCTTCTTCATCTAAGTCACTGCATGATTCTTCCTCATGCATGGAGGTGGCTTTGAGGGCTAGCCCTTTCTTCTTGGTGGATTTCTCCTCTTCCTCGGCTAGCTTCAATGCTTTAAGTTCTTGCTCTTGTTCTTGCAATTTTCCAAAGAGTGTTGCAAGAGACATTTCATTGATGCTAGGAGATTGTTTTATTGCTGTGACAAGAGGTTGCCATTCCCTGCTAAGACTTTTCAAAATTTTGTGCACAAGCTCTTTGTTAGTATATACTTTGCCAAGAGTAATAAGATGGTTGATAATAAGTGTAAACCTTTTCTGCATATCTACAATAGATTCTCCTGAATTTATCCTAAAGCATTCATATTGGCTAGTCAAGGTACTAATTTTGGAGTCCTTTACATCATTAGTACCTTCATGGGTTACTTGAAGAGTATCCCACATTTCTTTAGCAGTTTGGCATGTCATTATCCTAAAAAATTCATCTTGACCTAAAGACATAGTAATGAGATTTTTGGCCTTGTAGCCATATTGGACTTTATTTTCTTCCTCGCTTGTCCATTCATCTATAGGTTTTTCAACATTCTTGCTATCTATAGTATGCATTGGTATATAAGGACCATTTTCAATGGTATTCCATATTCTCAAGTCAATTGATTGAATGAAGATTTTCATTCTCTCTTTCCAAAAGGCATACCCTTCCCTATTGAAAGCGGGAGGTCTATTTATCGTACCACCCTCGGGAAAAACATTTTGAGAACTTGAGGCCATTTAATCTCTTGAAGCTGTTAAGCTTGATCTACCAAGAGTCAAGCTTTGATACCACTTGTTGTTCAAGTGGCCTCAATACTCAAGAGGGGGGGTGAATTGAGTTTTAAAACTTTTGATTGGAATACCTTTGAAATTGATTTTTATAACCAAGATTGTGAGATTATGCAAGTGAAATAGAATGGAGGATAACAAGCAATGCGCTACAATGAAAAATATTGCTGAAGCAATTTATCAAACACTTGGTGTGCAATATTAGAGGTATAACAAATTAAGCAAGTTCAAGTGAGCTCTTCTCAACCAATCAATACCAATCAACAAATATGCAGTAAATGAAAGTAAAAGAGTAAGGAAGAGAAGCTTGCAAACCGATATAACGAGTTCCACCCAATCCGGTGTACGTCTCGCCTCTAAGCAACCCACTTAGAGGATTTTCCACTATTGTAGACTAGAGATACAACTTTGAGCAATTGCGGCTTCCTAGTGTCCCACACTCAAGAACCCAATCCTCACAAGTACAAGGGCAACCCACCCAATCTCTCAGTCTCACAATATCCCAAAGGTTGAATCCTCAACCTTTATAACCACTCAACCTAGAGTGAACAACCACTCAACCTAGAGTGAATAACTTGTGTTTGGTGTTTGTTTACAATCAATACACTCTCTCAATAGAGCAGATATACAAATGAAAAGCTCTCACAACTTCTAACTCTCAAGATGAGAGGATATACAAGTGAAGTATAAGATGCAAGAAATAGGCTTACAAAGCACAAAATAGAGCTAAGGATTTGTTGCTTCTTGGTTCTTGTTGGTTGCTCTTTGTGCTTGTGTTCTTCTTCCATTTATAGAGCCATGATAGCAGTTGAGGTGTGCCCTAGTTCATCATAGCCGTTGCACTTAGTGGAAATTTGAAGAATAATGGAGACATGAGCTGGTTTCCCACTTTAATCTGTTTTTCCACTAGTGTAATCGATTACACCCTCGTATTGTAATCGATTAGCTTCAAGTCAGAGAGTCACTAATCGATTATTTCATTTCCTCTAATCGATTAGCATCTGTACCTGATGCATTTAATTTGTTTTCGCAGCATCCTAATCGATTAGCATGTCTTGTAATCGATTACCTTAAATCCAGTGACTCACTAATCGATTATATGGTTCCCTTAATCGATTAGCTTTCATACCTGATGCATTTTGTCCCATTTCTGATTGTTGTAATCGATTAGTCTCTGGTGTATAATCGATTACCTTAATTCCAGTGAGTACCTAATCGATTGTTCAGCTCCCTAATCGATTAGCTTTCATACCTGATGCAATTTTCTTCCAAAACAGAAAGCTACTAATCGATTAGCATCTATGGCCTAATCGATTAGCTTCGCTGTTACTTCAATTCTGATTTCATGTCTTTGTTTTTGCATCGGTTTCTTCAAGAGTGCTTGTCATTATCAAAATCTTTGCACATCTTTGGACCTGTTAACATATTCAAACACAGAATCGGATGTGAATTTATGTTGTATGATGATTGGTATTAAATTTTTAAGTGTTTGCTGTAGCATAGTCGATTGCCGGGCAAATATTTCCCGAGCGAATTCATTCTTGTCCGAGCGAGGGTCAGTTGGTTTGGTGTCGGTTCGTTCCTGTGTATCCCTAGAATATTTTCGAGTGAAGAAAGAGTAAAATGTCTCCGAGTGAAGATTAGAGTGCTTCCGAATGAAGGTGAGAATGTTTCCGAGTGAGTTATCCCGAGAGAGCCTCTTCCGAGTAAGGTAAGGTTAGGGCATTTTCAGAGTGGTACATGGACGAGAGGACCTTCTTCGAGGAAGGTTAGATTGTTCCCGAGTGAGCTATGACCGAGCGAACTATTCCTGAGTAAAGGTTAGGAATGAGTCAGGTATGGTATACCTGAGTGGATAAAAGTTAAGAGTTCTCCGAGTGAACCTTTTCTGAGTGATGTGAGGTTAAGCTGTTACCGAGTGGACCCTTTTACCGAGTGAAACCCCGACTTATGAGTTTTCCTGGTAAGTCTGGTTCGCCCAGGTAGCATTCGCTCAAGCGAGTTAGAACTCGCTTAAGCGACTTCCTCGGATTTCGCCTAAGTGCTTCAGGGTCCCGCTCAGGCGAATGACCCTCCTGCCTTCGTTTCTCATCTGCTGTTTCTAATCAACTCCATTTTATTAATGTATTTATTTCTGATCGGATATTATTTTGTGTACGCTCTTATTATTTTGAATGTACTTAAGTGAATACTATTTTATATTAAGACCGAGCTAAATCATTTCCGATCGGTTATTATTTTCGGTATGTTTAAGAAAAGTAAACATTATTTTATATTCAGACCTAGATTTTTATTAAACGTGAAAAGTCTATGGCGAAAAATTATTAACCGGGTGTAAATAAAAGTAAATTAACGCGGGTCGCCACAGCTGCCATGGTATGAATCATGGTTGGCCTGCAACACTTTATATTATTTATGTTATTTACTGTGGTCATGGTGAAAAAGGCCGGTGTTGCAAGATGGGCGATGCGGTTTGGTACTAGTAAAATATGGTGATATGCATGCAAATTGATGATAAGTGTACACATTTTACTACTGCAGTAGGGGTATGGTTATGAATCCATGTTTGAACCCACAAAATGCTGTTTATATTTCCAGAGTCAGATCCGTAATTGTTATTAACTCTGTTGTGCATGTGCGTTAGCCTAAGAGTATTTGTATATAGCAAGGAGATATGCCAAAGGTGATAAGATATGATGATGGTTGTGATTGGGTGAAAGAATACCTAAAGACAACATATAAAATATGAATACAAAGAAATAAATTTGTATATGGTGATGATATGTGCGATAGCCCAATATGATGAGGGGCACGAATGTGTGTATGTTTATATACTTTGCTATGAATCATTAAGATGATTAAGATATATGTATGTTGATAAGATATGATGAATGATATGTTGATGCAAAGTATTCATGGCATTGAATACATATGCACATAATCACAATGTATTCATATTCGTCCTTTGGAATATATAACTCACTCTCCCATGTTGTCTATTTTTAGCCTTGTGATGTAAGACATTTGTAACATCCCAAATTTTATATAAATGATTAAATATAAGGAATAAATATTAAATAATTTCACATGGGTTAATAAATGTCCTAAAATGTTGAAAATAATTAATTTAGGATTTATGAGGATTATTCATAATTTATTATGGCTTTAAGAGCTGAAATTATACCCGGTTAAAACATGGGTCTTAGAGCAAGTATCTCTGATTGAGGTACTGTTGGTCAGGGCTGTTAAGAATATTATTGGGAATCCAAATCTATATTCAGAATAATTTTTGGATAAAGTATTGAGCCCGAATGGAGATCCTGCTTGTCAAAAAATGACAAGACTTTAATGAGAGGCAAAAATTAAAATACCAAAACCCACTCTCCTCTCTTCATTTCACGTTGGATTTTCACTCTCTCATAGGCAATCTCTCTTCTTCTCTACTCCACATTTCCTCTTCATCTTCCTTCTCTAAGAATCCTAAAAGGTGGAATTCATCTTCTCCCATTTTCATTTCTACTTGAAGCTATGGAGAAGCTTGAAGCTTGAAGCTCTTTCCTCTTCCTCCTCCCCAAATTTTTCCACCCTCATTCCCTCTCTTAGAAACTCACTTTTCTCTTAAATTGAGGTAAGTTCCTCATCACTTTTTAATAGCTTGTGCCCTAGGTTTGGTGATTGGGTGAGTATTTAATACATGTGGGTTGTTGGGAGAATCAATTAATACGGAAACCCTAAGGTGGGGTGGCTTGAATGCAAGGTTTTATGAGCCTTTAATGGGGTACACGTAATTCATGTTTGAAGATGATGGATATTGATGTGTATTTATGATGTTGTTGGGTTTATGGTGAAATCCTAACTTTAGAAAATTGGGGAAAATGATGAATGTTAATTGGAGAGTATATTTTGAGAGAAATTGTATGATATTTGAATGGTGGATATGAGTAAATGTGTTAGGAGAATAGTTATTGATGATGGTGGATAGCATTGATAAGGGTGGATGGCCATTAATGGTGATTGATGGCTATTGGTGTATGAACCCTTTGATGGGTAGAGTTATAAATGCATGATAATAAATATGAACACCAAACCTATGGTAGTCATGGTGAAATTAATGAAATTGAAAATGGTTTGATAATGAAAATGTTAAATGCACCAAGTATGAAATTAGAATATATAAATCTTGGTGATCTTGAGTAGAAAATAATTATGTGGTGCCTTATGAAATGTAAGACCTTTTCCGAATGATGAGGCGGGAATGTCATATCGCTAAGAATTCTTCTCTTGAGGTAGGAAAGGAGTTTTATATTCTAAATGCATAAATTGAGTAATGGTTGATTGTCATATGTGACAATATACATGTTTGCCTTGCTTGTATTGTGATGACAAATTAAGATGTTGAACATGATGATGATAATTGTGCTTGGTAATATGTATTGTGCATTTGGAATATTTATGGTATGCTATATGGTGATGTTATTTGATTGGAAAGTGTTATGCCTTGCTGTGATGTGGTTGTGTTATATTCACCATGAACATTGAATGGTCATTGTTGGTGATGAATAAGAATGAATATGGATGATTAGCATACCTTGAATATTAATGAAAGATTGATGAATGTAGTTGATGATTTTGATGCCATTAAGAATTATGATAATGAAAAATTGTTGAAAATGCCACACTAAAACTTGAAACAATGGCAAAACCAATGATAATAAAATCCACTAAGAATTGTGTAGTGATATTGGTGATGGTGATGGTGATGATTGATGAGTGGTATGATTAGGATGCATATTTTTGAGAATGTATATGATTTGCATTTCCATTACATCCATGGCATATTGCATAGCTGCCGGTGATGGAATGTTAGGGGTTCCTCCGGTTGGCCTAGTGGGAGGGGGGCTTTATGCACGAGATATTGTTGTTTCCCTAGTGACTCGGTGTGTAAGTCACGAAGCTGCCCATGTATAGCTATGGGGAGCTGCATGTGGTTGACCCTGTGGGGGGTGGCTCTTTGAGGAGCAAGTATCCCTAGTGGTCCTTTGGATCACAGCTGCCATGGTATGAATCATGGTTCGCCCGTAACACCTTTATGTTGTTTATGGTGTATACCGCGGTCATGGTGAAAATGGTCGGTATTGCAGGATGGGTGATATGGTTTATTATCTGTAAAATATGGTGATATGCATGTAAATTGATGATAAGTATACACATTTTACTACTGCAGTAGGGGTATGGTTATGAATCCATGCTTGAACACACAAATTGGTGTTTATTTTCCCATAGTCTGATCCGCAATTGATATTAACTCCGTTATGCATGTGAATTAGCCTAAGAGCATTTGCATATAGTGAGGAGATATGCCAAAGGTGATGAGATATGGTGATGGTTGTGATTGGGTGAAAAATACCTAAAGACAACATATAAAAAAATATGAATACAAAGAAATAAATTTATGTATGGTGATGATATGTATGATAGCCCAATATGATGAGGGGCATGAATGTGTGTATGTTTATACACTTTGCTATGAATCATAGAGATGATTGAGATATAAGTATGTTGATGAGATGATGAAATTATGATAATGAATGATATGTTGATGCAAAGTATACATGACATTGAATGCATATGCACATAATCACGATGTATTCATATTCGTCATTTAGAATGTATAACTCACTCTCCCATGTTATCTATTCTTAGCCTTGTGATACAGGACATTCATGGGATGAGATTGCATTTCTTTTGGAAGTGTGTTTTGATGAAGGTAAATTAGTTGTATAGGAAGTGCCTTGGCCGGCAACCGTTGATTTGTATAGCATATGATGTTGATATATGCTTAATATGTATTTGGGTTAGTGAATGTTCATTTTAAAGGTCATATGTGAAAATTGGACCCTTATGAGTATGGCTAATTTTTTATTATGACCTTAACAATGTATGATGACGATTGTGATACTTGATTATTACCCAAAATGATGAATGGATGATGTTATTCATGAATTACAATCTTTTATGAGATATGTGTGAAGTTATGTTTTGATGTTCATGTATAATTGAGGAACTGATAGGGTCAAATAGAGTTTTATGAGAATTGAATGGCATGTGATAGTTCCAACAGCCTTTATGTATGGTTTATGACTGTAGAAATTTGAATGGGCCAATTCCATTGAGAATTGACCTTTGAGTTGCACAAAAATGCCTTAAAATGGACTAAACACATTTATATGCATAAGTCTCTTGTTTTTAGGAATTTTTGAGTGTGTCCAATGGTTACACGTCATAAATGGTGTATTTTAGTTGGTGTTAAAATTTGGTGGCAATTGGATTTGATATGAAAAAGATAGGTGGTTAGAAGTTGGATTTTGCTGTTTTTTGGGGCAAATTCTGCATAACCGCTATCATGAATCGATTCATGCTCTGTGGGAATCGATTCATGAGCTACTGTTTGCCCCTGGGTATGTTTCAGAATCGTGGGAATCGATTCACACCATGTGGGAATCAATTCCTGAGCCCTTGGAATTGCCTGAATCGATTCCTAGGTTCCCTCGAATCGATTCAGAGGCTACTGGAATGGCATGAATCGATTCATACGAGTCATGAATCAATTCATGAGGTTTTGTTTTAACTGTTCATGGCTTCTAACTCGTGTGAATCGATTCCCAAGCTACTTGAATCGATTCATGGCCTTGTTTTCCCAAAAATTCATAAGTTTTGATGCATGTTAGGTACCGTTGATCCATAGCATGATTGTACAACAACATGTAAGCATACTTACCATATTTGGCAATCAATGAGGGTATCTTTGAGTCTTTTTTCACTCACTTATACAATTCTTAAAATAACTTATACTTCCGCTATTCCTTGTTGATGATCATGTTGTTGATTGTCCAAGATGCATTCTTGTCTTTGACTTACATACCTTCCCATATCTTCATATATGGGATAAGTCTTTTAAATGGTCTGGGGTTACTTGTTGAAATGTTATTTCGTGGTTTTCTCTTCATTCTTTAATTGTTTTTAAATTGTGAAAAATTTACCCTTATTTTATTAATCATCGTATTATGTGAGACCGGTCCCTCATAACATTCATGGGGTGAGATTGCATCTCTTTTGGAAGTGTGTGTTTTGATGGTTAAGGTAAATTAGTTGTATAGAAAATGCCTTGACCGGCAACCATTGGTTTTGTATTGCATATAATGTTGATATATGCTTATTATGTATTTGGATTGATGAATATTCATTTTGAAGGTCATATGTGAAAATTGAACCCTTATGTGTATGGCTAATTTTTGATTATGACCTTAACAATGTATGAAGACAATTGTGATACTTGATTATTGCCCAAAATAATGAATGGATGATGTTATTCATGAATTACAATCTTTTATGAGGCATGTGGGAAGTTATGTTTTGAAGTTTATGCCTAATTGAGGAACTAATAGGGTCAAATAGAGTTTTATGAGATTTGGATGGCATGTGATAGTTCCAATAGCTTCTATGTATGGTTTACGATTTGTAGAAACTGGAATGGGCCAATTCCATTGAGAATTGACTTTTGAGTTGCACAAAAATGCCTTAAGATGGGGTAAATGCATTTATGCGCTTAAGTTTCTCATTTTTGGGAATTCTTTAGTGCGGTTAGTGGCTACACGTCATAAATGGTGTATTTTAGTTGGTGTTAAAATTTAGTGGTTATTGGATTTCGTATGAAAAAGTTAGGGTGGTTGGAAGTTGAAAATTGTGCCTTTTTCTGCATTATGCAATAGGGATGCTATCATGAATCAATTCATGACTTCCTTGAATCGATTCATGAGCCCCTGGAATAGTCTGAATCGATTCAAATGTCCCCTTGAATCGATTTAAAGGCTACTGGAATGGTTTGAATTGATTTATACGAGGTCCTGAATCAATTTAAGAGGTTTTGTTTTTACTGTTCATCCTTTTCAAATTGCTTAAATCAATTCATACGAGCTTGAATCGACTCAAGAGCCTCTGTTTTCACTGTTTTGAATTCCAAAAATGTATGAATCGATTCATGAAGTGTTGGAATCGATTCATGGCCCTGTTTTTATAAAAAAAATCATGAGTTTTGATGTATGTTTGGTCTTGTTGAGCCATGGCATGATTATACCACAACATGTATGCATATTTACCACATTTGACAATTAATTAGAGTATCTCTGAACCTCTTTTCATACTGTAACATCCCAGTTTTGAAGCTAAATGCCGAATGAAAAATAAACCATCAAGACTCGATTTCAAATAGAAAACAATCGTCAATTGTATATAACTATCAAGTGGATTTAAGCCATTAAAATGATTAAAATGATTTGAGGAATTTAGCAGCCCAACTACCCTGAAAATCAGAAAACAATAAACTAATTAAAATATAAAGGATGGTGATGGCCAGGTGATGGGGCAGAGTACGCGTGGCTGCTGGGCTCACGCTCTCCCACCCCACTCTTCTCTTCCTCGTGCGAATATATATATGAACGTAAGCCTATGGTCACAAACACTCACTGTTCCTTCAGATTCTTTTTCCTCCATCACTTCATTCTCTCTTTTTCCCTCTTCGTCTCCATCTTCTTTTCTCCCTGTCTTGCTCTTCGCTCCTGGAGATCGTGACGACAGTACTGGAGGAAGGACCACGCTCCATCCCAGAACCAAGCGCAGGATACGATGGAGCCAAGGGAGACTGAACGAACCAGGAGAAGGGCATCAGACCCAACGACGAGAGCAGAAAAGTTTCTTGAGGTTCTTCTGTAGGTAGGGGGCGCTTGCATGTCGAATGCATGGTCCACGAACGGTACCGGAGGAATGTACTACATGAGTGTGTGTGCATGTGTGTATGACGACTAGATCTTATGCATGATACTGGATTCTGTGTGTGTTTTACAGTGGGTATGTAGTGATCGTATGTAATCTAGATGGTGGTGACATAGTCTGTTAGTAATTAATAATGACAAATGAAATGCATGGTTCTATCCCTCTTATCTCTGTGAGACTATGAGTGTGTGCTTGTTAGTTGAACTGCCCGATGATATTATTTTGATTGCTGATTGTTGTATGCATTGGTATGACTGATAAAACAAATATAAAGGCTGTGTTGAATCTGTTCTTACTTAATGGCTGCGAGAGAGGTATCGGTGGTGCGATGATACGTACTGGTAAATGCATTAGCTGCATGTGCAAGAGTGGGGTGACCCATGGAGGGTCATGAACCCCGAGGGAATGACTTCCAGCTACAGACCTTGGCTAGATCCTGATAGTGCTCGTGGTAGCCGTAGGAGCTAGAGAAGAGTCTCGAGACGCGCATGGGAGGCCGGTACCACCTGGTAAGAGCTGAAGGACGAGGGGCCAGACGAAGAGAAACCGTAACTGAAAGTCATTATCCGAGTCGGATCCGCAGGCATGCATATAGATATGAGGCTAATTGTGGTAGTGCACATAGCATGTGTGGGGTGTGTGTATGATTTCCGAGTGCATGGATGCATGTGTGTGTGTGTGTGGAGATGAACTATATGTAGCATGTATGTTATAGACGTTATCTTACATTGCATGAACTTAGTTAACCTGAGAAAGATTGAATGAAAGTAGGTGCGTGTACTGACGCTGATACCGAGTCTTTGATTATCATTTTACATGTAAAAGCTCACCCCTGCAGTGGCTATATTTTCAGTGAATATCTCTCGGAATGAAGAATGAAGGAGGAGCCGAGTGTAAAGCAGAGCAGTCGAGTACCATGGAATATGTGTGTATATGTATATACTGTGTATAAGGTCTCGTTAAGCCTTGGCCGGCTTGTGTTTTGATCTTAGTCCTTACTTCTGAAACTTGAACACCTTCGGGTAGAAGGAACATGTTGCGTTTGTAATTATTCAGATGTTTCCTAAACATATGTATATATATATATATTGCGTGTTATATTATGCTGTAGAAGATGTCCGAATGATAAACATGGACGCATAAGTATACCTTCCGAGCGTAGGAGGCCAGTATGGCTAAGGGTAGAAGTGGAGCTAAGTTGAGGTTTGGAAGGATGAAATAAAGAGTCTAAATATGTGTCGAGTGAGGAATAAGCGAAAACCTGAGCGAATCCCTTCTGAGGAAGGAGTTAAGGCAGTGAGTCAGAATGAAATGGATTCCGAGTACTAGATAATTATAACCTGAGTGAATGAGGATCTGTAACAAGAAAGGTGAATTGGATAAGTCTGAATGGGACTTCTCTACCTAATTCCCGAGTGAATGAGTGAAGGATGACTCTGGGTCCGAGCGTCTATTTAGCCGAGTAAGACTCCTCGCTCCAGCGAGCAATGTACTCGCTCCAATGAGTGCGGGTTTGGGAAGGCTTGTGTTGGCCTCGCTTAGGCGGAGTCATACCTCGCCCGAGCGACTAGGACGGCTCGCCCAAGCATGTGGAACCGCGCTGAAGCGAGTAGGTGTTAGTGTGTAACTCCACCCAAATACCTTCCTCTTCCGTTGTTGCATTAACGTGTCCCACTCGACGGTGTTGACCCCTGCTTGAACGGATGGGCGTCGTGGTGGAGTCCGCCCAGGCGTTGTCATGCTTCGCTGAACTGGACGGAGTGGGTTTAGGTCCCATTCCTTCCACAGGTTACCACGCATGGGAGTCTTTCTTCTCTTTCCCTTGCCTATTTCCTTATACTGATTGACTAGCGTTTGCTTGTGGAAAAGTTCTCCCTGTTGATCCTCTTGAGAAAACGAGTGGGGGCTGGTGTTGGGTTTCATTTGTGAACCCCCTCCATCCGCTGTTGCATTTCCATACCCCGCCTAGGCGGTATCGGACCTCGCCTGAGCGAGACAACGATGTCATCGAATCCGCCCAGGCGCTGGTGTGTCACACTAAACCGAATGGATCGGTTCCAGTCCTAATTCCTCTGCTGCTTGCCATGTGCGTGTGAATGCTCTTCTATTTCTCTTGTCTTTTTCTTCCTTCTATGCCAAGTGACCCGTGGCTGCTTTTGTGAAAATTTTCCTCATTGTTTTGGAATTATTATTTGTTAAAAATTAAGGTGTTACACATACCTTCTATACTTCTAAAATAACATACACGTTCCGCAATTCCTTGGATGACGATCACGTGACTGATTGTCCAGGAAAACTCTTGATTTAACTTATACACATTCTCATATATTCATATATAGGATGGGTCTTTTAAATGGTCTGGGGTTACTTGTTAAAGATTTATTTTGTGGCGTTCTTCTTCCGACAGTGGTTTGTAAACGTGAAAAATTTACTCTAATTTTTAATATCTAAATAATATTATTTACTGGATTAAGGGCGTCATGACAAAATTAAATCATGAGGAAATGATGTAGCATGAACTTGGGTACAAGATTGAATTATTCAACCAACATAAGGAAATGATGTAGCATGAACTTGGGTCCCTTAATGTCATGATAAAGCAATTATTACAAAATAACTCAGAATGGGCTAAATGGAAAATTGATAAAAAAAATTGAAATTGAAGGTGGCTTGTTGATTATAAATAGGAAAGAGAGCAATGAAGAAACACACACCAATTGGCAACGAAAACACAATAGGCATAAAGCCTCTTTGAAGCTCTCTCCTTTCTTCTGTAAATTTTGGGTTCGATCAATTCTTATTTTAAATTTTTATTTGCTTTAATTATGGAAACCTAAAACCCTTAGACTAATTTTCTTAGAGGTTATTGTAATGTGATTTTTGAGGTTTTTGTTTTTAATACAATACTCTTTTATTATTGTTGATTTCTTCATAATCTTAGTCTACTTATTTTAATTCCATTATGTTTAATTAAATTTTATGCTTAATTGGTTTAATTATATAAATGGAATAGAATAAGGTCTTAATTAAAATTGATTAAGAAAGTATGCATGCTTAATGAATATTTTTAGAATCACTTTTAATTATTATGGTTTGCTTAATTCCATACTGTGAGACTAGATTATGTATGTAGGCGATGATCCTATGTATGCTTAATAATTCCTAAATTTTACGATCTTGACTCCTTTTGCTTAATTAGAATACTTGATTAATATTTTCATTCAGCTTGAATGTAAGTAAAGAAATTATGAATTAAAAGACGCTTAGTTGATTAATTTAAATTGAGCTAAGAAATTAACAGTAATAAAGTGTACGAATCATCTTTTGTGAACCAAAGATAAAATAAATTACAGTACTCCAAGGAAATCAATTGCTTATTATTTATCTGTTTCAATTTTACATTCACTCTATTTAATTAATTGTGACAATCAAATCCAAAAATTCCCCCAATTATTTTTTTGTGTATGTTATATTTTGTTCATTAATTTTAAAACTAGAAATTCCTAGTTTTTGTTAGCCCTCGAGAGACGACCCAGACTCAAACCCTAGTTATATTTGGAACCATTAACTTTGAATTTGAGATGAATACACTTTGTGTTTTGTGAGTAGTGAGATATTCTCCTCTCCTTTTGTGACGACCCGCGTCATTATTCCATTTAATTACAACCGTTTAATCATTTTTGAAATAATTTTTCACGTTTAATAAATATTAACTCGGTCTTAATATAAAATAATATTTACTATTCTTAATTACCTTTAAAATAATAAAAGCCTATTCAAAATAATGACCGATCGGAAGTATTTCAATAATAAAATAGGATTTAGTTAGAAGCAGCGGAAGAAGGAAAATAGAGTCAGGGGTCATTCGCCTGAGCGGAACCCTAATTCACTTAGGCGAAAGCTGAGAAGGTCGCTTAGGCGAGATCCGACTCGCTTGGGCGAATGCTACGCTTTAAACCTGAGCAAACAAGACTTACAAAGAAAGTCAACAAGACGGGTTTCACTCGGAAATAGGTCCACTCGGGAACACTGATCTTTCTTTACTCAGAAAAGCTTAACCTCACTTTACTCAGAAAAGGTTCAGTCTGATATACCTCACTCGGAAACATTCTAATCTTCACTCGAAAATACTCCAATCTTTCTTCACTCGGAAGTGATTCTCTCGGCCATAGCTCACTCGGAGACACCCTAACCTTTCACTCGGAAGTGGATCTCTCGGTTATTCTTCACTCAGAAAGGGACAAGGGATACTCGAGTGAAACAGACACCAAATCAACCGGCCCTCGCTCGGACAAGAATGAATCCACTCGGCGAGATTCGCTCGGTAATCGACTATGCTACAGCAATGCAAATTCACTCATAAAATAAACACCGATCACATAACATCAAGAATTTATACTCACGTCAATCAGCATACTGATTCAAATTTAATTTAACATACAAGCAACATGTTGTAGCATCACACACTCGGAAAACTCATTATATACATATATTACACAATTCATTCAAAATCACTCGCTGCCTTGGCATCAATCCTACGCTTGGCGCACCTCCATGGCTCCGACCTCTTCCCTGTCACTGGTTACTAAATTGAAAACCACAGCAAGGGTGAGTGTTTAGCATCATAATTAATCTAGAACGGAATTTAAATAACAAAATACGAGTATAAACTCCGTCCGATTGCTTTATCATCAAATTGCACATTACACTCGGCAATTAACTCATACTCGGCAATTATAGCAACTAAGACTCGGAAATATAGCAATTCACACTCGGCAATATAACCAATTATATTCGGTAAATATAGCAATTCTCATTTGGCAATGTTAGGAAATCACTCTACAAATATAGTCATTCACACTCAGCAAGTATAATAATTTACCACTTGGTAAATATAACAAATTTGCACTCGGCAAAATTATCAAATCATACTCATCAAATATATCAAATTGCACTCGGCAAATTATCAAATCATCAATTGTCACCACTGACTCAGACAAAATTGACGCCTAGTATCCGGATACTAAAGGATCGACCTTCAGCTGGGGGTCCGACTTGACACCCCGTGAACCCGACTTGGTTCACCGAGCCCGACTTGGCTCCCCCTCAACCACTGGGTCATAGACCTCTGGGTAGCTCAACTGGGTCTGACTTGACCACGAAAGCGAAAAACGAGGGTAACACATACCGTTAGTTGTCCTCTACCACATAATCACATATCATCTTATCATTACATGTCATCAACAAACAACAGATGCAACTACCAGAAACTTGCATGTGCTCACAATACAGGGCGACCGACTTGTCAAGCCCATCCATCACATTGCCACTGGGCGACCTGCTTGTCAAGCCCGTATCACATTGTCACTATACACCGATTATCACAGCATCAAATATTTCAAACTCATAATCATCTTAAGTCACACACACCATCTTAAACCGATCGGTGTCCACATTCATACGTGCTTTCATACACATACATTCACTTATAACTTTCATCCAGCATTATTTATTACCATGTTCACAATCAGTTCAACGACTCGGACCCAACATGTCCTATTCTAATTAATTATAACCCGAACACCCCCTTACCTTGATTCCAAGCTTTAACAATCGTTGGGTTCACAATTCTACCTCCGGATCCAGCACCAGCTTCCTTAATCGTTCCACCGGTGTTCCTTCTACTACCTTGAAACCACTGTCATGGAAATGTAATTATTTCAAGGTTTTGATGCAAAATGGACATCCCTTTAGAGCATGCAGCTCGCAGCGATGGAGGAAGGAGAAGAAAAGTAATAGATGAAGAAGAAGAAGATTCTCGTAGAAGTGAATGATTAAGTGAATGATTAAGGAAAGAGAAAGAAACCTTTATTTAAAACTCATGGCAACCGGTTACCTCCCCAACCGGTCACTTTTAATTAAACTTTTCTCTTCTTCCAATCACACGTTTTATAATTAACCAATCAATAAATCTATTTGCACTCACAATATTTAATTACTTATAATTACCCAATAATTCATAAAAATATCAAATAAATTCATAAAAAAAATTTTAACATTTTCCATTACACAAAATGTTTCTATAAATATCCGGGATGTTACATCCACCCCCCCTAAAAAGGGATTTCGTCCCCGAAATCAACGCACCTTATTGAAAAAGATCGGGGTACACCCGCCTTATGTCTGATTCTAATTCCCAAGTATAGGTTACCCCATTCAAATTCTGCCACTTCACATTTACCAATGGCACCTCCTTGTTCCTTAGCTATTTGGTCTGATACTCCTCAATACCGATCGGTGTAACTTCGACCGTCAGGTCCTCCTTCAATTCGATAGAGTTACTCGGCACAATCATCGAATCACACAGAATATAGGCTCGAAGTTGTGACACATGAAACACATTATGAATGTTAGTCAATGACTGGGGAAGATCCAGTCGGTAAGCAACATCACCGATCTTCTCCAAAATTTGATACGGTCCGATGTATCTTGGATTAAGCTTGTGACTCTTCAATATCCAACCTACACCTTTGGTCGGTGAAACCTTCAGAATACCCAGTCACCCGCCTGAAACTCAAGTGGTCTATGCCGATTGTCATAATAAATTTTCTGTCGGTCTTGGGCAAATTTCATTTTCTCTCGGATCAGAGTAACTTGTTCATTCATCTCTTAGATTAACTCAGGCCCTAAATGAATGGCATTACCATTTTCATTCCAACACAATGGTGTACGATACCTCCGACCATATAGAGCTTTATACAGAGCCATTCCAATGCTACTATGATAGCTGTTGTTGTATGCAAACTCCACCAATGGCAAGTATTTTTCCCATGAGCCACCCTGCTCCAATACACAGGCTCTCAGCATGTCCTTAAGAGTCTGTATAGTCTGTTCCGACTGACCATCAGTCTGCGGATGATAAGCTAAACTCAGTCTTAGTTTAGTACTGATGCTGAAATCCTGAGTCATTAACTTTGTGATAAAAATCTTAGTAAAACAAAATATGACTCTCAGAATTACACTTATGGCAAGCGCACCAGTCGTTAAAATTGTAGAATATTTGATCGTCCCACAGGGATTGTGGTAAGTACCTCAATCTAGGACTAGTACAAGCTGAACCAACAGACAATACATAAAGTTCATTCGATTTTTATGGTTTTAGTGTTTTATAGTTGTTTTTGTATTTTCAGAAACAGAGTTAAAGTGAAATGTGGAAAGTAATTAATAGAAAACAGGTCAGGATTACTTCGGCTCACACTTTCCTCAAGAAACATGCAATTAAGTATAATTGAACTTCACAATCTAGAGGACAATCCGCTTGTGGTTATTCCCTAATTCCTTAGGTGAAAAACACTAATCCTTAAGCAATGAACCTTAATTCCTTAAGTGCTCGATTAACCTAAGAATCTAATGCGAAATTGGAGGTTGAACTCTAACTATTCACCTAAATTGATTAGGCCTGAACTAGTTAGAAAGCTGGAAGTTACCTAAGCTTCAACCATGATTCCTCACTGGCGAAGTTCTTCATCGGTTCTGGATTTGTCAATCCAGCGATTCTGCTCCACTCCTCAGCTTGTTCGCCTCAGGATCTTAGAAATCGATCTACTTGCTTACAGCTTCAAGACTCCATTGCTCACCTTCGCAATCCCAACCTTAGGGGATTAGAACTCAATCGATGTTGGATTCATCGAAGGAATACAGAGAGACATGGATGGGAGAGTTTAGAGAGATAAAAATGTAGTGAGAGATTGGAAATGGAAAATGAAGTGTATTATGTTGTACGCTGTTTTTTTCTTCTTTTACAGAGTATGTACATGAATATATATAGGCATCTAACTAAACTAACTAACTTAACTAATAACTTAGAAAACTTAAGTTAACGAATAAACTAATTAGTTACACAGTTTACAGAGTAACTAACTAAATACAGCTCAGCTCTTAACAGGATCCAACTCAACCTTAGCTAATTTACAGCTCAGCACCAGCTAATTGACAGCTCACTTCTTAAGTTACTTAAGGTTGCAGTAGTAGAGAAGAAGGCAATGGAAGCGGAACAGTACTGCACCAAGTGTGTTGTTGGAGGGAAGGAACAGTGTTTAAATTACTGCCTTTATGCTTCAGCTGCTGAGTTTTCGCTTGAGCGGATTAAACTCTCGCTTGGGCGAATTGATTATTCAATCGGTATTCTGTAGTTGGCGCTCGGGTTCTTCATGCAATATTCCGAGTCCTTGTTCTCTTTTGGAGTCAGTGTCTTTGAAGTCTCAGTCAGTCGGTCTTTGGACTCTTTTCAGTCGGAATTGAGAAGTTTCACTCGGATTTTCCAAATCTCACTCGGCTTTTGTAATTTTCACTCAGATTTGTCTTCTTTTCTCAAGTACGCCCTGTTCCTGCACCAATAAACAACTGACTGCCTAGCATTTATACGCTGGCTGCTTAGTGAAATTATAAATACTTCAAAATTCCTTAACTAATTAGTATTTTCAGTCGGTTTCTTACATAAATAGCATACTTTTGAAATAAATAACTAAAACATGAATTATTAACAAATTATTAAATAATAATATCAAGACTAGACAATACTTAGTAAATTATGTTAAATAAACAGTGGAATAATTAAGTCTTTTCAAGACTTATTGAGACGCCCCAAACCCCCATGAAATATAGGGGAAAATTTTTCGCGTCTTTGAAAATATTAATAAATTCAATAATTAAAGTAGTGAAGTATTTATTTATTTATTTTTTCACCAAACCCCTGGATCTAGAATGAACCACTCCCATATATGGAGATATGAGAGGGTGAAACTAAAATGTAAATCTTTCAACCAAAATTAGCGGAAGAATTGTCCAATTTGACTTAATCATTGGCTAATTGATTTTCAAGAGGAGGAGTTTCATAAAAATGCGAAATACACTTATATAATCTCAAGAGCCAAAACACTACTCCTCAATACTTTTAAAATAATATTTAAGGAAGAAATAATGCATAACATTTTAAAATTTATCTTAAAATAACAAAATGAGAATCAGGGGCATACTCGCTCAGGCGTGACTCAAGTCGCTTGAGCGAGCCAGCGTGCACACGCTTGAGCGAACGCTGAGTGGCTCTGAGCGAGAGAGAGAAATAAGTATCAGGGCTCAACTCGCTTGAGCGGCCCAAGGCTCGCTTGAGCGAGATTGGTCCAGAAACGTTGAGGACTCTCTGGCCAATTTTCGCTTGGGCGAGGCACCACTCGCCTAGGCGAAAATCCTCCAGAATCAACTCTCCTTCTCCCTCGCTTGAGCGCTGCCCTTAACGCCTGGGCGAAAATTGTCCAGAATCAAAACCCTGATTCTGTGGCAATCTCGCTTGGGCGAATTGCTCGTCCGCTTGAGCGAATTTGGGGCAGAAATGAATCCCCTGTTCCACAACAATCTCGCTCGGGCGAGATTGCTACTCGCTTGAGCGAGTTCTGCAGAAACTCAGCAGAAAACGAAAATTCAATTGAACAACACACATACAATATTAATTCCTTCTAATTTGGCCTCACATAAGACCCTATCTCATTTCATTGTGCAGGTACCAACTCATACAATAATATAATCTAAAACTACATAATCTTTTCATTGAATCAAATACCACCAACAACATCATGCTAATATGGATTCCATACATATAATTTAAATTCATCATCAAATCACATGCATTCCCTACATACATCTATCTTCCATATCATTCCACAAGCTCCATAATATAGCATAAAAACACAACATCCATTCATTTAACAAAGTCAAGTATTCAGATTCATTCTTTACATCTTTTGGGTCATGAATGAAAATTGTCATTACCCAAACATGTCCAATTTTCTTCCATGACCTCCAAAATTACCAACATTATAAAATTGAGTATATAGACCTCATATACTCTACAAAACAGATTTCATGCCGGCCAAGGCTTACGCATTCCTATCCATATTTTACCTTCTTCATACTCGGCCTCCAAAAGTTGTAGGATTTAAGTCATACCTACATCAACTTTAAAAATGGCAACGGGGAGGTGAGTAACATAATCCAAATGAATTAAAGTCATACATTATGACGAAATACATGTATACTTGCATAATTAGCAATCATTACACCACATCATACATTATACACAGTACATTTTATAATTTCAAGTATACATACACAATATCAATCATTTGGATTGCCAAACACACACATCGGGTTAGTATTCAACTCTTTCCCCTTTTAATTCTCATTCATCCGTTGCCACCAAGGGCTTTCACCTAGGCATATCTCCAGCTATATACAAATGCTCTTAAAGCTAATGCATATGCACAAGAATTTCTTATCAAACAATGCGGATCCGACTGTGGGAAAAATACCATATTAATTCAATTGTGGGACAAGCATAGGTGTGCTACTATGCTCCTACTGCAGTAGAAAAATTATGTACACATATATCTCAATTCAAGCATGCTTATATCTTCATAATTTTACTGGTACCAAACCGCTCTCGCCCTCCTGTAGCACTAATCACACTGTGACTTGCGGATCAACATCGTGGCCTCAAATACCACAAGTGCTACGGGCCCCTCCCGAACACACATCGAGAGAGCCGTGTCCTGTCGGACACCGAGGTAAACTCGCTCACCATTAAGCCGCCCGCCCACTGGGCCTGCCACATAGGGTGCCTCGTCACCAAACTATGGACAGCTTCGTGACTCATACACCAAGTCACAGGGGAAAATCATAATACGCTCGTGCACTGAGCCGCCCTCCCACTGGGCCTGCCTAGTGGAACCCCCTAATATTCCACATAAACAGCTATGATATGCCATGGATGCAATGCAAATGCAAATCAAGTGCATCCTCACACTATGCATCCTAGATGCCACTCCATATTTAATCATTCATCACCACCACTTGGTGGATTTCAGTATTCTCATCATTCTTATCCAATCCCAATTTTCTTTGACTTATTCTCATCAATAGTTAGTGGCATACACATTCAATAAATCATACACACATATTTGGGATATTCACATCACAATCTCAATCCACATATGGTTGCAAACCATCATCATACTTCAGTAATATAATATTATCACATCATTAATTTCATCCCAAACACAATGCCACATAACAATCATCATTCTAAATGCATTCAAATCACACATATCATATCATCCATTCAAACAACCATTAACATAATCACATATACATATTTTCACATCACCAATGGATGAAATCATGCATTTAGAAAAGTTACCCCCTCCTACCTCAAGTGAAGTAGTGATCAACGCGGTTTGATGGTCCCGCTTCGTCAATGGGGTCACTTCCTACATCACAATACATTATACAATCAATTTTTTTTTTACTTACTCATTAAGACTTAAATACTTATATATCAATAAATACTTGCTGTTTTTATTATTATAACTCTCAAAACTCTTTTATTTCATTTTATCCACCATAACCACCATGGGTTAGGTGCTACCCTTTATTATTATGCATTCAATAACCAAACCCTTTCATGGGTTTCTCCATTATTAACTTCCATCAACCAAATACCATCACCATTGGCCCTTATGCATCATAACTCACATTTATTACCAACAATTAATACTCATCAACCTCCACATACATTCTCCCCCAAATTTATGAAGTTAGCGTTTCATAAAATTTCCAACCACCTTCATAAATATTCTTCTCTTTTTAACCATAAATGCATCCACTCTATTACTTCTCAAAGAAACCTCATTCTCATACAAACCCACACTAAACTCTTGCATTAAATGCCTTAAATGAACATCCATTCACATGCTTGGTTCCCAAAACTCATATTATCATATAACCATGGCAAAAACCCAAGTAACTAGTGAGTATTTCTTACCTTACACCCAAAAACGAAAATGGGTTCACAAGAGAGAGAGAGCTGCGAAAAATGAAGAGAAAGGAGGAGAAGATAGCAGCCCCACAAGCCTCCTACAAGCTCCCTTCAAACGAAAATGGGGAGGTGTGGAAGATGAGCTCAAGTTGCTAGGGTTTTAGAAGGAGAAATGAGAGAATGGAGAAGATGATGATGGAAAGAAGAAGAAGAAAGTGAAGTGCCTAATTCCATCAGCAAACTCACGTGAATAAGGAAGGGGAAAATGACATTTTCAATTTATTTTTAACCCAACTCATTAAAACTTCATCGTTTTATAACCAACAGGTTCTCAGTTCGGGCTCAATACATCATCTGAAAATTATTCCGAATACATATTCGGATTCCCAATATCATTCTCTACAGCCCTGACCAATATCATCTCATTCTGAGATACTTGGTCTGACACCCATATCTCAACCGGGCTTAATTTCAGTTTAACCGGTCTCCAAAATTTTCTAACAGTTCCCAAAATTATCAATTTAATTATTCTTAATAGTTTGGGACATTAAATACTCCATATACCAATTTCTAATATTTATTCTAGTAATTAATTCTCTATTTTAAAATTCGGGATGTTACACTTATCACATCCCCAAACTTAAAACTTTGCTTGTCCTCAAGCAAATATTTAGACTTATTAACTAACAGCCTTTGATCAACACAATCAACCTTTCCTTAACTTAATTCATACTATAATTATTGAATACCGATCATGCTTTCTTTTTGCAATTTCTAAAAGTATAAATACTTACACCTCCTTTGGAAGACAAGCTGCTGATGCTTTCCTCACTGGTCGGTGTTTAACTCTTCTCTCGGTGTGTAAGGTGACTACAATGCACTCATCACCTGCATACTAGTTAGATCAACATAGGCTTGCAACAGTTCTAAACATCATGAAATATGCCAACTCAATCGGATCAGTAAGGGCTTTTTAAGCTTATAATGGGGCCCGGCTACAGGCTCAATTATTGTTTTTCCGAGTCATAGATAGGTTACAAGATGTATCCACTGATGCCTTGCCTCAATTCTAACTTAATTGCCTTTACTAACAACTCTCTTAACTTTTCCGACTGAATGCTACTTAATAACTCGTGCTGTTTTGCACCTTCTTTTTCTTTTAGTCCTTCGGACTTTTCCTTTCCTTTTCTTTCTTTTCCGAATTTTTTTCTTGTGGTGCTTTGCACCTCTTTTTCTTTTCTGACTTTATTCTTTTTTTTTTCTCTCGGCTTTGCCTTTCTTCCTTTTATTTTTCTACATATTTATCCATAATTAAGGTCGGAGTGTGTCCTTAATTACTGTTAAACCCACTCTTCATCCCCAAACTTAGAAATTGCTAGTCCCTAGCAATAAGCAAAAACCGAGTAATTCACCAGTGGAACATCCAGGGTACTCTAGTCGGGTTTTTCTTGGATAATTAGGCTTGTAACGTTAGGTGCATAAAACGAATGAAAAGGTCTCAGGCTCAAACATAATTATTGGGTCAAAGGATGATTAATGAAATTAGGGTGGCAATTTTTTTTGGCCCTGGCTAAATAATCAAAGAAGGCCTTCATCATTTCCGATTGGCTAGCATACAATCAATTAGTAAGAACTGAGGCAAATTCTGTCTCACTAACCAGCATGCAGATTCACTCGGAAAAGAATAATACAGGCTCAAAAGCTCATATATAATAGTTAATCAGCCAGTCATGTCCCCAAACTTAATGTAAAATTCATACATTCAGATTGCTAACTAGCACGCCGAGTAAACATTTAATTAATGATAAAGAATAGTTATGGCCAGGTATCATGAGTTAAAGAAAACTGATCAATTAATTTATCCGACTAAAGCCTGAGAATCAGCGAGAGTTAAATAATTGAGATGGATTTTAAATTACATAAATTAATGAGTAAATAGTTAAGATAGTTTAACAAATAATGAGTAGGAAAGCTAGAATACTTCCCTTTTTACCTGATTGGCAGTTCATGGAAAGCACCTGGTTGGACTTTCTCAGAAATTAGAAGATGTGCCTTTTCCTGCAATACGCGTAAGTACGCTGAAATATTGGCATGTCAACGCCCAATTTAAAAAAAAAATAAAAATAAAATAATAAAAAATAAATAAATAAATAAAGCATCAGGTATGGTATTCGTTTAAGCGTGTCAAACCCCGCTCAAGCGTCACCCAAATAACATCAGGTATCATCAATATGGTACTCTCGCTAAAAGCTCACATACCGAATAGATAAAAGACCGAGAGAGAGAAAGACGAATGTACAATTATTGAAAGAGAGACGAGTGTGTGACAGAATGAAAGATCGAATGAAGAATAAAAGTGACAGATTGAAGGCGGAAGATCTAATGAAATAGATACCAAGTGGATCAAAAACGAATGAAGACAGGGACCGAGTAAATAAAAACGAGTGAAAGAACCATACCGAGTGGATGAGGTCAGGGAAGGAAGCGGTGAGGGAAACAAGTGAACAAATCGCCGAGTGACTGGAAGGCCGAGTGGACAATATATGTGTATTAAACATACGTGAACGAAAGACACAGAGAGAGACGAGTAGAAAAACAAAAGAAAAACCGAGTGAACGAAGGGATAACAAACTGACTGAAATAACCCGAGTGAATGATATACTGAATGGAAAGAATACTGAGTGAATAAAGAATGAGTAAATGAAAGACGAGTGAAAGATTGACTGGGTGAATGAAGAACTGAGTGAATGGAAGATCGGGTGAGAGTGGAGAAAAAAATACCAAGTGATGGAGATACTGAGTGGAAGAGTAAACAGAACAACTAGTGCAGAGAAGAAATGAGTAAATGGAAGAACCGAGTGAATGAAAGACGAACGGAAAATTGAGAGCAAAGCTGAGTGAATGAAACAACAAGTGGAAAAACGAATTGATAAAAGATAGAATGCGATAATGAAAGACTGAATGATAGGTGATAAAAAGAAAGAGTGACCGAGTGGAAGAAAGACGAGTAGATTCAGTGTGGATGAAAAAGACCAGTGGATGAAAGAATGAATGGGAGAACGAATGAGAATATCCCGAGTAAATGCAGGAGCGAGTGGAAGAAACCGAGTGATCTAGTGAGAAACCAAGTGAATGAAAAATGAAATGACAGGAAACTGAGTGACTGGAAATACTGAGTGTGACAATCGCAAATGAAACACGAGTGGATGAAAAAGAAAAATACAGCGTGAGAAAACCGAGAAAGAAAGTAGGTGGAATGAAACAACGAGTAAATGAATACCGAGTGGATTATACCGAGTAAAAATGAAAAACGAATGAACAAACAACGAGTGGTCGGAAAATGGAAAAACAAGTGAAAGAACACGAAAGAATGACTAACTGACCGGGCGAATAAAATGAAAAGAAGAAGAAGATAAACTGAGTGGATAAAAGAACGACGATAGAGGAAACTGAGTGCTGGAAATACTGAGTGAATCATAAAAGAAAAATAGAAGACACAACATTTATGAGACAATGAGTGAATCAAAATTGGGTGAATGGAAAAATAAATGACCGAGTGAATGGAGAACGAGTGAAATAGATTGACCAAATGAAGGAAAGCTGAGTGGGATAGATGAGTACAAGTTATACCAAGTGGATGAAGAACCGAATGAAAAATAAGGTGAAAAATGAAAGTCAGAATAAAATGAAGTGACAGATTAAGAAAGATGAGTGACAAATGAACGACTGCGGAGGGATCCGGGTGAACGGAATACCGAATAGATGAAGAAGAATACGATTGAGTGAAAAAATGAGTGGACGAAAGAATGAGTGAATGAAAGGCTGGGTGAACAACCAACACATGCAGAGAGATTGGTTGAGGACACCAAAAGACTCGGAAAAATGAAGGACAGGGTGACACAAGTTACCCTTCATCATGTGACCCACCTTCATCATCTAAAACCATTTATTTAAGTACCCCCTTGGTCCAACATCAAAGGATGTTAGAAATTTCCGGTCGGAAAGGGTCAAACACGAGTAACAGCACATCCTCAGGCCCGATTGCGCTCAAGTGAGAGCTTGAAGCGCTCAAGCGTGGAGCAAATATACAAGGCACAATTGGCCACGCTCAGAGCGTGTTAACGTATGCTCAATTGGAGGTGCAGAAAAAGTCATGCATCACAGTCACGCTTTGAGCGTGTGGAATGATGCTCAAGCGGAAGGAGAAACAGATCCAACGCTCGCTCAAGCGAAAAGAATGCACGCTTAAGCAAAAAGACTTATACAAAGTCACGCTTAAATCACGCTTAAGCGTCACTCTTCTCTTGCTCAAGCGTGGAGGGAATCTGATTCTATTTTCTTCATGCTGTTCAGTCTCTCACTATTTTATTTATGTACAAGAGAAACAAACACGAGATCATCCTCCAGGATCCCATTTCTTATGACCATACACTCTTGGTCTTTTTACTCCTTGTTTTTCCTTGTTATGTTTAAAGCTAATGCTCAACGTAACTTTCCTCCAATCTTTATTTTTCCAAAATTTCTGCTTTTTCTTCTTTTTCTTTTCTTCATTGTTAGTCTTCCTCTTTTTATGCCACAAGCAATGTTCTTCTTGACTTGATGATTCACGTTTCCTTTTGAATTCCATAGCTGCAGTAGTCACCACTAGCAAACACTCCTCATAACATGGCTGAATTTCTTCTTCTTCTTTTATATTCTCAACATCTACACATGTTAACTCTTCTTGTGCATGAACTTCTACTTCTTTCTCTGTGTTCACACTTGGCTCCAACAAAATCTCAGTATCATTATTATGTTGCCAAGATATGGTTTCCATCTCAGCTAAGATCTCAACCTTTTCTATCACTTCTTGCTCAATCATAGTGTCTAAATGATTTTCAGGTTCCTCAATGGCTTCTGTTGTCATTTGTTTAATTTGCACTCCTACTACACTTGCATCATCAAAGAAATTATTCAATGACAATTCTTTCTCTTGTTCTTCTTCAGACCAATCTTCTTCATTCCAATCATCAAATAATGCTTCACTAGATATACTATCATCTTCCACTTCTGAAGTATAATCCATATCACTTTCTTCTTCACATTCTTCAATTGACTCTTCTTCCATCAAATATCCCTGAACTTCCTTATTTTCTTCTTCTTCTTTTGTTTCTACCTCAACTTCAAGTTTAGGTTCATCCATTTCAATGTTTTCTAACTGATCTTCTTCTTCCCCAAACTTAATTTCTTCAGCTAGACCAACATCTTCATCCCATGGCTCTTCATATTGGTCTTTTCTTCGTACAACCTTTATATTCCTTTGCTCTTCAGCTAACTACTTTGCAATAAAATCCACTTGCTTTTGAATATTCATGATTGAATTATCGAAATTTTGGAGGCCGGTTTGAGTGACTTTTATAAATTGAATTAAACTCCTTTCTAACTCCGATGGCTCCTCCTCAATTGATTGTACCTCCTCTACCTGGTTCACGCATAATGTTTGTGAATATTGAAGAAACTCTACTAAGGTGTCATCCAGATCCATTACCTGCAACTTTTCACTTTCCAAAGGAACTAAAGAAAACATAAATGCAACAACTGACTATAAACAAGGTTACTGCAACGGTTAGTGCTAACAACTAAACAACTAAAATCAAAGAGTAGTAACTAAGAACAACGATTCACGCAAGACTTAACAAATCCTACTCTTACAACGAAATTTACTAAAAACTAACATGTACAGAAACTAAAAAAAATTGGTCCAGTCTAGTACCGGTCCAAGGATTGTTGATATTACTCAACAATCCCCGGCAACGGTGCCATTAACTTGATGCTGAAATCCTGAGTCATTAACTTTGTGATAAAAATCTTAGTAAAACAAAATATGACTCTCAGAATTACACTTATGGCAAGCGCACCAGTCGTTAAAATTATAGAATATTTGATCGTCCCACAGGGATTGTGGTAAGTACCTCAATCTAGGACTAGTACAAGCTGAACCAACAGACAATACATGAAGTTCATTCGGTTTTTATGGTTTTAGTGTTTTATAGTTGTTTTTGTATTTTCAGAAACAGAGTTAAAGTGAAATGTGGAAAGTAATTAATAGAAAACAGGTCAGGATTGCTTCGGCTCACACTTTCCTCAAGAAACATGCAATTAAGTATAATTGAACTTCACAATCTAGAGGACAATCCGCTTGTGGTTATTCCCTAATTCCTTAGGTGAAAAACACTAATCCTTAAGCAATGAACCTTAATTCCTTAAGTGCTCGATTAACCTAAGAATCTAATGCGAAATTGGAGGTTGAACTCTAACTATTCACCTAAATTGATTAGGCCTGAACTAGTTAGAAAGCTGGAAGTTACCTAAGCTTCAACCATGATTCCTCACTGGCGAAGTTCTTCATCGGTTCTGGATTTGTCAATCCAGCGATTCTGCTCCACTCCTCAGCTTGTTCGCCTCAGGATCTTAGAAATCGATCTACTTGCTTACAGCTTCAAGACTCCATTGCTCACCTTCGCAATCCTAACCTTAGGGGATTAGAACTCCATCGACGTTGGATTCATCGAAGGAATACAGAGAGACATGGATGGGAGAGTTTAGAGAGATAAAAATGTAGTGAGAGATTGGAAATGGAAAATAAAGTGTATTATGTTGTACGCTGTTCTGTTCTTCTTTTACAGAGTATGTACATGAATATATATAGGCATCTAACTAAACTAACTAACTTAACTGATAACTTAGAAAACTTAAGTTAACGAATAAACTAATTAGTTACACAGTTTACAGAGTAACTAACTAAATACAGCTCAGCTCTTAACAGGATCCAGCTCAACCTTAGCTAATTTACAGCTCAGCACCAGCTAATTGACAGCTCACTTCTTAAGTTACTTAAGGTTGCAGTAGTAGAGAAGAAGGCAATGGAAGCGGAACAGTACTGCACCAAGTGTGTTGTTAGAGGGAAGGAACAGTGTTTAAATTACTGCCTTTATGCTTCAGCTGTTGAGTTTTCGCTTGAGCGGATTAAACTCTCGCTTGGGCGAATTGATTATTCAATCGGTATTCTGTAGTTGGCGCTCGGGTTCTTCATGCAATATTCCGAGTCCTTGTTCTCTTTTGGAGTCAGTGTCTTTGAAGTCTCAGTCAGTCGGTCTTTGGACTCTTTTCAGTCGGAATTGAGAAGTTTCACTCGAATTTTCCAAATCTCGCTCGGCTTTTGTAATTTTCACTCAGATTTGTCTTCTTTTCTCAAGTACACCCTGTTCCTGCACCAATAAACAACTGACTGCCTAGCATTTATACGCTGGCTGCTTAGTGAAATTATAAATACTTCAAAATTCCTTAACTAATTAGTATTTTCAGTCGGTTTCTTACATAAATAGCATACTTTTGAAATAAATAACTAAAACATGAATTATTAACAAATTATTAAATAATAATATCAAGACTAGGCAATACTTAGTAAATTATGTTAAATAAACAGTGGAATAATTAAGTCTTTTCAAGACTTATCAAGTACCCAATTCTTGTTCCAGACTTCCCCAAAATCTGGAAGTAAAACGAGGATCTCGATCAGAAATAATACTCGAGGGTACACCGTGCAATCGTACAATCTGAGTAATGTACAACCTAGCTAGTCGGTCAAATGACCATTTCATGTTCATGGCCAAGAAGTGAGCACTCTTGGTCAATCGGTCTATAATCACCCAGATTGCATTAAACCCGGATTGGGTACGAGGTAACCCGGATACAAAGTCCATGGTAATACTCTCCCACTTCCAAATCAGAATTTCCGAAGTTTGAAGGAAACCTGGGGGTCTCTAGTGTTTAACCTTGCATTTCTGGCATATCACACACGACTTCACATACTCGGTTATTGCCTTCTTCATTCCCGGCCACCAGAATTCCTTCTTCAAATCGTGGTACATTTTGGTAATACCCGGATGAATGCTCAAAGAACTCCTGTGTGCTTCGGTCAGCACGGCTTGCCTGAAATCACCGTTCGTAGGCACCACCACTCGGTCTCGTAATCTCCAAATTCCATCGTTGCCTTGGGTTAATTCCATATTTTTGCCTCTTGCCTGAGTGTCAAGCAGTTCCAGCAACTCCTCGTCGTCCCTTTGGGCCACAGCTAAAGATTCCATAAATTCATTGGATATCTTCAGCATTCCGACTGTCATCCGGTTTAGAGCATTCATAACAACTCCAATGTTCATATCCCAAAAGCTCTCCAACAGTTCTTGCTCTTTGCCCATCAAGAAAGCCGCGTGCAATACCTTTGTACTCAGCGCATCGGCAACAACATTCGCTTTACACGGGTAGTACCTCAAATCGAAATCGTAATCCTTTAGGTACTCCACCCATCTCCTTTGTCTCATGTTGAGTTCCTTCTGATCGAAGAAATATTTCAAACTCTTGTGGTCACTAAACACCACAAAGCGAGACCCATATAGATACTAGCACCAAATCTTCAACGCATATACCATTGCTGAAAGCTCAAGGTCATGAGTCGGATAATTCTGTTCATGCGGCCTCAATTGCCTTGAAGCATAGGCAATCACGCGGTCGGCCTGCATCAGCATACATCCCAAACCAAACTTAGATGCATCGCAGTACACTACAAATTCCTTTGTCACATCAGGCAGTGCAAGCACAGGGGCAGTCGTCAAACACCGCTCAAGAGTCTAGAAACTCAATTCACATTCTTCCAACCATACGAATGGACTCTCCTTTCTTGTCAACCGAGTCAAAGGAAGCGCTATCAGAGAAAATCCTTCAATGAAACGCCGATAGTACCCAGCCAATCCAAGGAAACTCCTGATTTCAGTTATCGACTTAGGCCTTTCCCAAGCCATAACCACCTCAATCTTAGACGGATCAACTGATACGCCCTCTCGGGAAATCACATGCCCCAAGAACTGTACACTTCCTTCCCAGAAATCACATTTGGATAACTTAGCGTATAACTTTTTCTCTCGTAGTATCTGCAGAACAACTTGAAGATATTGAGCATGCTCCTCAATCGACTTCAAGTACACCAATATGTCATCAATGAATACTACCACAAACTGATCCAAGTACGGTTGAAAAATCCGATTCATGTAGTCCATGAAGATGGCAGGAGCATTCGTCACTCCAAAGGGCATTACAACATACTTGAAGTGCCCATACCGAGTCCGGAAAGCCGTCTTCGGAATATCCTCCGACTTCACTCGTATTTGGTGATATCCTGACCTCAAGTCGATCTTAGAAAATATGACAGCGCCTCACAACTGATCCAACAAGTCGTCAATCCGTGGCAACGGATATTTATTTTTCACCATCAACTTATTCAGTTATCGGTAATTGATACACATCATCATATTACCATCCTTCTTTTTCACCAACAGTACATGAGCGCCCCACGGTGAAGCACTCGGTTGGATAAAGCCCTTTTCCAACATCTCGTTCACTTGCTTCTTGACTTCGGTCAATTCCACCGAAGACATTCTATAAGGCGCACGGGACACAGGCTCGGCCCCGGGAATCCAGTCAATGGAAAAGTCAATCTCCCGACTGGGAGGCAACTCCGGAATTTCTTCCAGGAATACATCAGGTAATTTGCATACTATCAGAATATCACTCGACATAAGATTATACTGACCCTCCAAAGTAAATAAAATAACATAGGTGGCGAAGACATCACTCACGACGTTCTTTGTGTCAAGTTCCTGGGAGAAAATGATAGTCTTCCGATAGCAGTCCACCATCACATGATTAGCAGCTAACTAATCGAGACCTAAGATAACATCTAGGTTCTTCAACGGCATACAAATAAGATTCACCAGGAAGGTACGATCTTCAACTTGCATCGGCAATTCCCCACACATAGTGGTTGCACGGAAAGTGGAGCCAGTAGGAGTGGAGACACTAAGAGCGTTCTCCATTGACACAATCGGCAAACCAAGCCGTTGTACACAACTCTCAGAAATAAACGAATGGGTCACACCTGAATCATAAATTACATCTACTAGACAGCCATGGATGAGGCATTTACCCTGCACCAAGTTGTTAGTCCTTGCAACTTCTGAGGCATCAAAAGCAAATACTCGCCCAACCATGAGATTTTGAGCGCCACTGGATTAAACATCTGACCTCCCCGAGTGTTGGCCTCCACGACCAGCACCGTGTCTACCTCCTCTCGGAAAATTAGCACCCTGAGTCCCAGAAGTGTTGGCTCAGTTGCCATGTCCACTGGGTTGTTGCCTCAATGGGCAATCGGACCTAATATGCCCCAGTTGTCCACATTGGAAACAAACAATCTGACTGGCCGGATAGTGTTTCGAAATATGGCCCTCCTGGCCACAATTATAGCACGCACGGCTACCCGACTGGCTACCAGATCGGCCAGAAGAACTCCGACCAGATAAGGAAGAAGACGTAGCGGAAGACTTACCGCCACGAAAGAACTGACCCGTCTTCTTGAAGCTGAATCCTCTTGCCTTCAGCGGTCTTTTATCTTTCGGCTGAAATGGCCTCTGTAATTGCACTTCCTCCGTCAGCCTGGCCTTATTTACCAGAGTCGGATAATCCCGAATCTCCATTGGCACAATTACACTGCGAAGTTTAATTCGTAATCCCGCTTCATACTTAGCACATTTACTACCCTCGGTTCCTTCCAATGAGAAAGGGTGATAGAAGTCGCACAGCTCGTCAAACTTAGCAGTGTACTTGGCCACTGACATTCGGCCCTATTCCAGCCTCAGAAACTCCATTTCCTTTTGAATTTTATAATTATCCGGGAAGTACTTCACAAGGAACCTCTTTCGGAAATTCGCCCACACTACCGGATCACTCGCCACTTTCATCTGTACCTTAGTCCGAGACCATCATACCCTAGCCTCGTCCTTCAATTGGTAAGTAGCAAACTGAACCTTCTGTTCCTCTGAGCACTCGAAATACTTAAACGCTTGTTCGACTTCCCTGATCCACACATACGCCCCATCGTAATCATGTCCTCCTTTGTAAGCAGGGGGATTCCTTTTCAGGAATTTATCAAGAACGGGACCAGAGTTGGTCCTACTCATTAATTGGGAAAACTTTGAGATGAAGTCATCTCCTCCACCAGAACTAGTCCCTTCTGCCATAATGTAATTCTACAATGAACAAACACATCACCATTAATAACCAATGCTCTACCAGGGAGTCGGATATTTACCTCACACATATAAAATACAACGCTAATGGTGTGCCAAGGGAATGATGCCAAGCTGCACAAACAATCACAAACACAATGCAATAAAATGCAAAAAGAGTCCAGTATAGGACTCACACAAATCACTGGGTTGACCCATGCACCCGGTTCTAGAAAGAACCGCTCTGATACCAACTGTGACGACCCGCGTCATTATTCCATTTAATTACAACTGTTTAATCATTTTCAAAATAATTTTTCACGTTTAATAAATATTAACTCGGTCTTAATATAAAATAATATTTACTATTCTTAATTACCTTCAAAATAATAAAAGCATATTCAAAATAATAACCGATCGGAAATATTTCAATAATAAAATAGGATTTAGTTAGAAACAGCGGAAGAAGGAAAACAGAGTCAGGGGTCTTTCGCCTGAGCGGAACCCTGATTCACTTAGGCAAAAGCCGAGAAGGTCGCTTAGGTGAGATCCGACTCGCTTGGGCGAATGCTACGCTTTAAACCTGAGCGAACAAGACTTACAAGGAAAGTCAACAAGTCGGTTTTCACTCAGAAATAGGTCCACTCGGGAACACTGATCTTTCTTTACTCAGAAAAGCTTAACCTCACTTTACTTAGAAAAGGTTCACTTGGATATACCTCACTCGGAAACATTCTAATCTTCACTCGAAAATACTTCAATCTTTCTTCACTCGGAAGTGATTCTCTCGGCCATAGCTTACTTGGAGACACCCTAACCTTCCACTCGAAAGTGGATCTCTCGGTTATTCTTCACTCAGAAACGGACAAGGGATACTCGAGTGAAACAGACACCAAATCAACCGGCCCTCGCTCGGACAAGAATGAATCCACTCGGAGAGATTCGTCCGCTAATCGACTATGCTACAACAATGCAAATTCACTCATAAAATAAACACTGATCATAAAACATCAAGAATTTATACTCACGTCAATCAGCATACTGATTCAAATTTAATTTAACATACAAGCAACATGTTGTAGCATCACACACTTGGAAAACTCATTATATACATATATTACACAATTCATTCAAAATCACTCGGTGCCTTGGCATCAATCCTACGCTTAGCGCACCTCCATGGCTCCAACCTCTTCCCTGTCACTGGTTACTAAATCGAAAACCACAACAAGGGTGAGTATTTAGCATCATAATTAATCTAGAACGGAATTTAAATAACAAAATACGAGTATAAACTCTGTCCGACTGCTTTATCATCAAATTGCACATCACACTCGGCAATTAACTCACTCGACAATTATAGCAATTAACACTCAGAAATATAGTAATTCATACTCGGCAATATAACCAATTATATTCGGTAAATATAACAATTCTCATTCAGCAATTTTAGCAAATCACTCTGCAAATATAGCCATTCACACTCAGCAAGTATAACAATTTACCACTCGGTAAATATAACAAATTTGTACTCGGCAAAATTATCAAATCATACTCATCAAATATATCAAATTGCACTCGACAAATTATCAAATCATCATTTGTCACCACTGACTCGGACAAAATTGACGCCTAGTATCCGGATACTAAAGGATCGACCTTCAGCTGGGGGTCCAACTTGACACCCCGTGAACCCGACTTGGTTCACCGAGCCCGACTTGGCTCCCCATCAACCACTGGGTCATAGACCTCTAGGTAGCTCAACTGGGTCCGACTTGACCATGAAAGCCAAAAACGAGGGTAACACATACCGTTAGTCGTCCTCTACCACATAATCACATATCCTATTATCATTACATATCATCAACAAACAGCAGATGCAACTACCAGAAACTAGCATGTGCTCATAATACAGGGCGACCGACTTGTCAAGCCCATCCATCACATTGCCACTGGGCGACTTGCTTGTCAAGCCCGGTATCACATTATCACTATACACCGATTTTCACAGCATCAAATATTTCAAACTCATAATCATCTTAAGTCACACACACCATCTTAAACCGATCGGTGTCCACATTCATACGTGCTTTCATACACATACATTCACATATAACTTTCATCCAGCATTATTTATTACCATGTTCACAATCAGTTCAACGACTCGGACCCAACATGTCCTATTCTAATTAATTATAACCTGAACACCCCCTTACCTCGATTCCAAGCTTCAACAATCGTTGGGTTCACAGTTCCACCTCCGGATCCAGCACCAGCTTCCTTAATCATTCCACCGGTGTTCCTCTACTACCTTGAAACCACTGTCATGGAAATGTAATTATTTCAAGGTTTTGATGTAAAATGGACCTCCCTTCAGAGCATGCAGCTCGCAGCGATGGAGGAAGGAGAAGAAAAGTAATAGATGAAGAAGAAGAAGATTCTCGTAGAAATGAATGATTGAGTGAATGATTGAGGAAAGAGAAAGAAACCTTTATTTAAAACTCATGGCAACCGGTTACCTCCCCAACCGGTCACGTTTAATTAAACTTTTCTCTTCTTCCAATCACACTTTTTATAATTAACCAATCAATAAATCTATTTACACTCATAATATTTAATTACTTATAATTACCCAATAATTCATAAAAATATCAAATAAATTCATAAAATAATTTTTAATATTTTCCATTACACAAAATTTTTCTATAAATATCTGGGATGTTACATCTTTAGGCTAGACAAAGTTCTAACCTTCTTCAAGCTCTTATCACTAGGTGACCATTCCTAGAGTGGCGACCTATATCCAAGTTCCTTGGTGGCGTCTCCTTCATCATTTTCTATCCATTCCATAACCCTTTCAATCTTTTTTCCTTAATTGCCTTCCATTTCCTTATAAATAGGCTTTAGTCTTTGCATTTCCATTAGAGTAGCATTTTGGTCTCCCATTAGAGCTCTTAATTCCAAATTCCATTTTGTATCTCCCATGGTCTCTTTGCTCAAGAATAGAAGAGAAGAAAGAAGGCTAGATCCTAATTCCTTTCATGTTAAAGAAATAGAGTAACATATTATTCGATATCTCGCATATGAAATAGAACTACACATTATTCCATTATTCTATATTTTCCATATCTCGCACACTGATTCCATTTCCATATCTCTGTATAATTTGTTTTTTATTAAATAAAAATTAATTTTAAATATAAGTCCACGGGTAAGAGTTTGGATAGTTATTCTGTTGTAATTTATTAATTAGTTGTAAATATTTATTTTTATTGAAACACTATGCAATTTATATATACCTTAAATTATGGAAACACTACACAATTTATATAGACCTTAAGCAACTTATTTAAATAATTTAATTTTCTATTTTAGTTTGATTTGATGAGTATGGAAGAACAGTATAGTTTAACTTTAAATGAGAGTGTCACTGTTGGACAAGAAAATGATGTTGATGTCTAACTTCAGGAGGCTCTTGGTAGTGGTCTTGCTAAGACTACTGATATAGATGATAAAGAAACAAAAACAAAAGGTAAAGGAGCTAGAAATTTGTCATCAATTATCTGGAATTATTTTGATAAAGTTGTTTTGCATGATAAAGAAAAAGCACAATGTAAAGGGTATGGTTTTGCATTTGCTGGTGGTGGTAATAAATATGGAATATCAACCTTGAGTTGCCATGTTGTAAAGTGTACTAAATTATATAAATTTAAAAAGTCTCTATGTGGTAAGCTCATGCTTAATCAAGCTAAATTGGTAGCTAAGAAAGTGGATAAAAGAGTAATCTATGATTTGATTACAATGGATATAATTGAGCATGATCTTCCTTTTTCTTTTGTTGAATATACAAGAGTAAGAGAGTTGTTGAAATACTTAAATCAAAATGCCAAGGTTTATTCTAGGCGTGTTGCTACAATGGATGTGATTGATAAATATAATACTGAAAAGGCAAAATTGATGGCTATAATGTCTTGTAGCCCAAGTAGAATTTGTTTAACATCTAATGGGTGGACTTCTTGTACTATTGAGGGTTATATTTCTTTGATTTCTCATTGTGGATGAAAGTTGGAAGCTCAACAATAAAATTTCAAACTTCTCTCATTTCCCTCATCAACATTCAAGGGTTGAGTCAGCTAGGAAAGTTTTTGAATTTTTACAAGATTAAGGACTTACTGAAAGAGTTTTTTCTTTAACATTGGACAATGCAAGTGCTAATGACAACATGCAAGAAATGTTGAAAGAGAGACTTCTGTTATAAAAAGATGGTTCATTGTGTGGTGGTGAATTTTTTCACATTCGTTGTTGTGCTCATATCTTGAATCTCATAGTGTAGGAAGGGTTAAAACTAGCTAGTACAGTTATGAACCAAATTAGGGTGAGTATAAAATATGTGAAACGTTCTAAGGGAAGAATGAAAGCTTTTAAAAGTTGTATTTACCAAATTGGTAGTGTTGACACTAGCGTTGGTTTACGTTTGGATGTGCCGACTAGATGAAACTCTACTTTTATGATGCTTGAGAGTGCTTTGCCATATCGGCGTGTCTTTACTTCATTTTTCTTGTATCATAGGAACTACAAGTGTTATCCAATAATTGAGGATTGGGAAAAGAGTAAAAAAATGTATGAATTTTTATGGCCCTTTATGAGATCACTTGTTTGATAAGTTGATCATGTTACCCAACTTCTAATTTATATTTCATGCAAGTGTGGAAGATTGAGTGTCTTTTATTTGAAAATGCAAACAATGGTGATGATTTAGGGAGATGGCAACTAGAATGAAAGTTAAATTTGACTAGTATTGGAGTGATTATAGTGTTGCCCTTGCTCTTGCCAATGTACTTAATCCCCGCATGAAGTTTGCTTTCTTGGAGTTTTGCTATAAAAGCTTGGCCTTGATCTCATAACTTGTCAAGCAAAGATAAATGTTGTAAGGCATAAGTTGTATGCTTTGTTTAGTGAGTATTCCAAAAAGTCAAATAAAGGGTCATTATCTACTACCTCTCCATCTCAAGCTTTTGTTGAAGGGAATTTTGGTGAAGGAGTTTCTCATTCTCCAATTCATGGTGGTGGTGGTGTCATGGATGTAAGTTTATATTTTTTAATTTCTATGACTTTTTTTCCATCTTCATAATTTATTTGATATTGATTTTTAATATTTTAATTAATAATTATGGTTTTGTACTTTAATAGGAATTCATTTAATATGAAAGTTATACAGTGGAAGCAATTGGTAAGTCAAAATTGGATATCTATTTAGATGGTCCAAAACTTCCATCAAATCATCATCCAAATCTTGATGTTTTGCAATATTGAAAGGATAATTAGATTCGATTCCCGAAACTTTCATTGATGGCGTGTGATATCCTTAGTATTCCTATTACAACTGTGGCTTTGGAATCGACATTTAGTATTGGCTCACGTGTTTTGAACAAATATAGAAGTTCTTTGCTTCCAGGAAATGTTCAAGCTCTAATATGTGCAAAAAATTGGTTTATAGGTTTTGATGCACAAGGTAAATAACTAAACATGTATTTCAAAATTTATTAATTGTTTTGAGATATTTAAGATATCAACGTTTTAATTAAATTCATTGTTTTGAGTTATAGGAAATAATGATGAATCTAGCATTTTGGTTGAGACAAATGATGATGAAAAATCCAAAGTTTCTTCAAATGATGCCAATGTTAGTGAAAAATAAGCATATTTGTTCAAGCACAATGACTCTTTATTTAAATCATGGATTTATTGTATCTTTTGTTGTTATTATGTATTTTGTAATTCTATTTGGAGTTTTTAAGACATTGGTGATGTTATTAATTATTATCATGCATTTGGAACCTATTTGTTGTGTTTAAGGTTTATATTTGGATGATAAAACTTTCAAATTAAAATTTCATGAGGGTCACCCATGAGGGTTTCTCTAACACCCTTACATTTGTAGATAATAATAAAAAGTTTGTTTTACATCCCTTAACTCAAACAAGTAATGGATGATCAACTTCAAATGAAGTTGAAAAGGTAGGGAGGTTGGTCCTTCCACATCCTAACCAAAACCTAGATAATCTAAAAATATAGAAAAAGGTAAAGAAGTTTTCACATTTGATGACTCCAAGAGGCATTCTTCTTTGTTTGCCTCCAAAAAATCAAAAAATTAGAATTTCTTGAAAGTAGTCTTACAAGTAAGGGTGAAATGATCAAATCTTGTGAAACATTCATTAAATCACTTTCTCCCTCTACTTGTTAGTTTACTAATGTTCTTTCTTGACGAGGAAAAATCCATGATTATTTTATATTTTGTAAATAATTAGGAAGTATTAGGAATATAATAAATATAGTTTAGAAAGCCTTAGGTTTGGGCCTTGCATGGCCATATTTTTCATTTTGGGCCTTGTATAGGTATATACTAGCTTTAGGCCACTTTTGGGCCATGTATTTTAGTTTTTAGGCCTTATATACGTATATACTAACCACTCTACAACCTCTTAAATCCCTTTAATCCCCTCTCATATTTTTGGCCTCATTACTTTAATCTCTTATTTTTCACTCACAAATCCCTCAACGCATTGTAACTACAAGAAGAAAGAAAAGAAAAGCTAGATTCACCCTTCATCAAAGTAGGCAAGCCTACATCATTTCTATCTCATCTTGTTATATGGATCTTGTAGAAGCCTTCATTAATATAATGTAGGCTCATGAGGAAGCTTCTCCAACTTTTCCTTTTAACTATGGGATGGATAGGACATTGATTGTATATAACTTTCTTAGGGTTACTTGTAGGATGTATATAGTTGTTATAGGTTCTTATAGTGTAGGGATGTGTCTATAATAATTTGAGATTACCTTCCAAGAGTCATTTCTTGTGTTGTTTTACTTGTATCTAGGATGTATATATGTTTACCTTTTTCTTCATCTAATATCATTTCCATTAGGACTCTTTTAGGACCATGTAATAACTTTCAATATGTTAATAACATCCATTTACATGAGGGTTTATAAAGGGAGCTAGTTGCATCTTTTCATTCCATGACCATAATAACCCTTTGTTTAAACTCCATAACATAATATGATCCTCTTAGGGTATTACATCTAATGATTATTCATGATATGCCTATGTTTTATGTTACACCCCATATTTTTACATCCATGTCATCTACCATATCCTTTATGCATACCACACATAGGATCATCCATAGGGTTATTGGGATGCCCCACAACTTTATTTGTGCATTTTTATAGGACCATCTCATTTTGTTTTTTTTATTATATTTATGTTTTAATTCTTTATAGGGACATAAGGTTAGTATTTGATCTTGGTTGATTTCTTTCTATTAAACAAATAATTCATTTTGTGTTTGTTCATTTTTCTTTATCATAATGTGGACTCATTGTTTCTCTTTCTAATCGTAGGAACTCGTGTCTTGGATTTGTGGACAAATCCTCTTGAAGTTAGGGAGCATGATGAGGATCCAATCTCCATATGTTTTTCAAGTCTTGGATTTAATAAAATTATACTAAAAATAATTTTAGCACTTTATTTGGGCCAATTTTAGGCTTTCTATGTTATTTTAGGCCTTGTATGGCCTTAGTTTTGCCTTGGGACATGTATTTTTAGATTTTTGGCCTTAGGTGAAGCTTTTACAAGCCCACCCAAACCAACTTTGAATTCTACATGGAGTATATAAGGCTTCATCTCTTTGTAAATCACAACTTAAGAATCATTTTGTGCAATTTTAGTGAGATAGTGAGTTTTATTTCTCTATACTCTCTTAAGTGCTTAACACTTTCTACATTTCTTATCCTTTGGGTCTCTTCCCCTTAGGTGGCAAAATCTTGGCTTATCTCTCTCGTGGAGTGGAGCTTAACTTTTCTATAAACCATTTCATTCCAATTCCTTTCCATCTTTCCCTCTTATACCATGCTTCCAACCTCCATTTCTTAAAGTTTTCTTCTTCATTTCATTCATATGTTATTCGGCTAGAACTTCATCATCATTATGAGCTATCGTGGATCAAAGAGTAACATAAAGACTTGAAGATCTAAGGAAAGGAACAAAGCTAGATGTGGCGCCTCGATTCCCTGGATCCAAATCTTAATGTAAACATAAATAATCATTGAAAATATGAATAACTTTTTTTTGTGGTTTAACATTTCACCATAACTGACTTTTATCAAGATCCAAACCATAAAATACCAGATGCCATCTTTTAAAGAAGTAAGAAAAAATTGGTTTGAAAAGCAAAAACCCCTATAGGATTACACACAAAATAGAGTCTAATAGCAACGGAATAGAAAACATGTGTGCAAGGGTATCCATCTTATCCCATATATGAAGATCTGAGAAGAGATCATAAGAAAAGCATAAGGTAAGTGGTCAAGAATAATGAAAACATAGTTCCAGAACTGCCCTAATTGATTAGCTAATCTGTTACCAAGGTGCTAATCGATTAACTAATATGTTACGCTAACCAGCTAATCAATTACCATCATCTAGAATGTGCCTAATAGATTACGTTAATTGATTACGCCTCATCCAGAATGGTCCTCATCGATTAGCTAATAGACTACCACTCAGCTAGAATAGTCCTAATCGATTACGCTAAAAGGTTGCCACCTTTATCTGAACCACACGTTAATATTGAGTCATAACCTAGCAATTTAAAGATTCATCAACTCATAAAGTCATAGATTTTCCATCATCACAACATCTTTGCCATCACAATGAGTATCGAATCCATATTGTTCTATACCAATATAGTCAGTTACAAAAGAATTGGTAATGTATGCATAAAAGAATAAAGGTTCAAGTACTTAAGAACTTAGGCTATTACCACCACATCAATATCAATATTATTGGCATCAAAATATATACATTGTCTAAATTTTAAAACATTACCGGCCAAGACATTTGCTTCAACTATTTTACCTTCTTCTCAAAAGCACTTCACATTTTAAAAGATCATCGCATCCCATGATAGTCCTGCATCAAATGGCTTAAAAAAAGACAACATGGGAAAGTGAGTCATCATATTTGAAATGATGAAAATGAAATATTTGTGATCTTATGTATATATATATTGTAACACCCTCTGTTACACCTTAATAAATACTAGAAAAATTCATAATTTTTTTTTACTAAAGAAATGATTGTTAAAAGGAAACTATCAGAATAAATTACATACATCATTTCTGAAATACCTCATAAATATTATTAAAACTTTATAAAGTAATTTTACATTCATCCAAAGAAAATAAATATTAAACATTATAAGAAAGAGAGGAAACTCCATGGAGAAGCAGTTACTTAATAACTTTCTTTATTCATTAGACCACAGTATTCATACCGAGCTCCCTTTCTAGAACGCAATATATTTACTGTCGAGATTCTTCGATCCTTCCCTCTGAACCATCAATTTAAAACATATGAAACAAAAACACGGAGAAACGAGTGAGAAACAGAATATAATATTCTCGAATAAGACATAAACAACAAAGGGTTTTCAAAAACCAATGCATAATAATATCAGTCACAATCACATACGCAATCAATTATGAATGCATGAATGTTATGCAATATCTTCATCATAACTTACCTATATATGTGGGCCCTTAAATTTTAATTTGCACTGGGCCAACCAGGAGTTTACACTATTCCATAAGTCCGGATAATAATAATATGAACAGCTCAACTGGCATGGAAACACTTAGAGACTAGTCAGATTGAGAAAGTTTTCATTGTGAAAGTACCCGACACTAGGGAGCTACCCCAGGTCCCCTGAAGCACCCTTTCACACCCTCTCATCCCAAGGCTCGTAATTAAGCCTCCTCTAACGTATCCTCGGTTTCTATAGTCCGTCCCCATCATTTTGTTTCACTTTAATGATTTATGATGCATGAACTACTCACGTATTTAATTGGTTAAGGCTTTTAGAAACTCAATTATTAAATACCTTAAAGGTTTACAACATCATTTCAATAAACTATATATTTTCTCAATTCTCTGAATTTCTGTCCCACAGAATTAAATTTGGTACAGTTTTCGAATCTCATTGAAATTGAGTTTCTAAGCCTTAAATATCTTAAAATTTTCTTATGTAAAACTTTACATAACCTTTCTCAAATTGAATCTTAACAAGATCAAATTCTCAATTATTTCCAAATATCTTTAGTTATTAAGTTGGAAAAATAAACTAATTTTCTTTTGAAAATTTTATTTTATTAAAAGGGAATAATCTTTAAATCATTAACCAAAAATACTTAAAATTATAAAATTTTTCTTTAATTTAAGATTTAATTATCTCAATTTGTTATAAATTAATTTTCATAAAATGTCTTCTTTCTAAAATAAATACTAATTTTTTTATTCTAAATACTGAAAGTAAAGTTAATAAAAATAATTTCTAAGAAGAAAAGATTTAAAGTAATAAAAATGTAAAGAGTAAGGTAAGAAAGTTCTTACTGAGTTTTAGCTTTCCGTCATACTCGCTATATGCTCAAACTCCACATCACAAAATCATCAATCAAAATCAAGCATTATCAATCATAACTAAATATCATCAATCACATCAAATATTACTAATCAAAATTAAATATCAATCAAAATCAAATATTATCAATTATAAACAATTTAAATAAATTAAATATCACTTATAAATGTAATTCAAATCTTAATGGTTATTTAGATTAATAAGATTGATTTTGAGTCTTTATAGTCCATTCCTCGCATGGGTCTATGTAGGTCCATATAGTCCAATCCTCGCATAGGTATAGTTCAGTCCATACAGGTCATAATAATCCAAGTCCTTGCATAGGTTCAGTCCAGTTCGCATAGGTTATCCAAGTATTTGTAGGTATTTTAGAGTTAGTTACATCAGATATTTTTAATTTAAATTTTATTATAAATTTTAAGTTAAAAAGTTAATAATTTAAAATAATAATATTATAAAATTTAAAAGGAGTAGGGGACTCCTCCCATTATTCTTATGTCTTTTTATATTATATTCTTATCTCACTCCCCCTTACCTCTTGTATACTGATTCGTTGTTGAAAATCCGTGCGCGTCTCGTCTCCGAGTTCTAAAATGTACCAATTTTATTTTAATATAGTTACAAGATAAAAATTAAGATTACTACTTAAAGCAGAAATGGTAAATTTTGAATAGTGAATAGTGAATAATGAATAGTAAATCATAAATAGTAACAGTAAATAGTAAAACGTGAATAGTAATGGTAAATAGTAAATCGTGAATAATAATGGTAAATAGTAAATCATGAATAGTGATAGTAAATAGTAAAACGTGAATAGTAAAGGTAAATAGTAACAGTAAATAGTAATTTACTATTTGAATAGTAATTTACTATTGAAATAGTGATTTACTATTAAAATAGTATTTTACTATTCAGAATAGTAACTTAAAATAATATTATTTCTAGTATAATAATAGATTTCTAAAAACGATATGAAAATAACTCTAAAAAATAAAAAGAAAGGTATTCTTACCTTAGGATTTTAACAGAACCTTCTTCCAAAAAAATTATTTCTCTCTCTTACTTCCACCACTATCTCACTAGCACTACTATATTGAGAAAACTTAATTTGAAATTATAAATTCTAAAGAAGAATTCCTTCGGTATTTATAGGAAGGAAAATTACTATGCATTCCATTATTTTAATATAAAAGTACTGTGCATTTTTTGAAAATTCAATCCTGGTAACTGTGCACCTTTTGAAATTTTCGTACATGCATAGTATTTTGCATAGTAAATGTCGGCTGAATTATTAAGCCAAATAGTAACTTTTCACTCGGTATATTTTAAATATTCAAAATCAGTCCTTTTTGAAATTTAGCGATATTATATCAGTCCTCACTAATTTTATAATAAGTAATATAAAGTTTAAATTTTAAAAATCCAAAACTTTCTGTTAATAAAAATTTATTGAAACGTTCCTGATTTTTTTACGATTGGTAAAAATCAAGATTTTTCTCAAACCGATCATTTTTAGATAAGTCTACTTGAAATAGATTTTATAAAATTTTCTTATAATTTAACTTCACTTTCTTATAAATATTTTTAATTTTAAGTCACTTTATATGAATTTAAAATTATTTAAAAAATATTATTTTATTAAAATAATTCAAAAATTCTAAAAAATTTCAAAAATCATAAATAATACATAGATTAAAAAGTTCTGAAGAATCATAATTTAATTCCTTCAAAATTTTAATATAAAAATAAAAATAGGGGTGTTACATATATAAATCTTCATGTGCTTTGCAACACAAGCACTAAAACATAATCCAACCCATCATTCCATTACCATGAGCATACAAAATCAACATATACACATCTCACAATCAATTCTCAAATACCACCCATTGTGGGATACTACCATTCATTAATGGGTTTATCACATAGTTTTCATCATTAATAATCTTGTCTCTTTACAAGGTTTCACCTCTTTATCAATCATCACCATTTTAATATCTCATTCTTATTCCGGCATATCTCTAGGCTATGCGTAAATGCTCTTAAGCTAATGCATATCCACAAAGGAATATGCTTAATAATTTACAGTAATGCATTACGGATCTAACTGTGGGAAATAAACACCAATTTGGGTTCAAGCATAGATATACAACCATGCCTCTACTACAGTAGTAAAATATGTAAACTTATATTCACAAATATCAGCTTTACTTGTACAAAACTGCATCTCCCGTCATGCAACACCTGTCATTTTCTCCATGGCAGCGGTAAACAACATCAACATCAAGATGATGTTGCGGGCTAACCATGAACTATGCCATGGCAGCTGTGATCCAACAAGACCACCAAGGACAACTATGCCTCAAAGAGCCACCCCCCATAAGTGATGAGGACATAGCCATAAGTCTTCCTTTGAGCTTTGTATTTTGTTTTGTACATAATTAGGATTTTATTAGATTTAGGTTAGAAAAGGCCTTTGGGCTTTAGGTTGGACCTTACATGGTCATATTTTCCATTTTGAGCCTTGTAGTTGGCCATATTTCCTAGTTTAGTTACTTTTAGGCCTAGGATATAAAAGAAGTCTATTAGTGGAATGCATAACCCATGCCTATATAAGGCTTACCTTTCCATATATTCTTAACATTAGAATTTGAATGATACACATTTTGTAAGATTTTTGAGTGCATACTCCCTCCTTAGGCTAGAATGAAATTCAACCTTCTAGCAAGCTCTTATCCCTAGGCTTTTATCCCTATAGGGTGGTGAGGGACTTATCCTTTCCCTATAAAGGTGGCATCCAAACTCTTCTTCCTTCCATAACCATACACTTCCAACCTTCCTTTCATTCATCTCTTAATTCCTTAGGTTTCCATCCCTCCATCCTTTAGTGTTTAAAAGTCATTTCCCTTTCTTTTGCATTTCCCATATTCGGTCTTCATCTCTATTCGTTGGCTGCCCAAGAAATTAACAAAGGAGAAGCAATCTTGAAAGAAAAAGAACCAAGATCCATCAATCTTAGAAGGCATGCCTTCATCAAGAGGTATCATTGAGCTTGGAGGTTCTTATTCTACCTTTCTCTTCTGTAAATTTTGAAAATTCTATGGCTGGCTACATTAATCTTTGTTGATTTTAATCCATTTTAGTTATCTCTTGCATTGTTCTTCATGTCATAAAATCAAAAAAATTAAAAAATATGTTTATTCTCGCCTTTCTTTCTTAGTTTCCTTTCTTTCTTTCTTTCATATTGTGAGTTTGTGTCAAAATTAACAATTGTATGTTGTTAGAATTTTGTAGTTTCAACTTTCTTGCACCTAATAGGAATCGATTGGTAGAAATATGCATAGAAGTTGTCAAAAATTGTAGAGCAAATGTAGGTAGGTTTGGTGCACATTGGAGCTTCATCATTTGTTCTAGGTAAATTTCTTTAATGCTATTGGTAGAATGTGCTGATTCCATGCCATTAAAAATCATTATTTTAATTGGTATTTGAAAGCTCCAATTCCTTGTTACATTGTCTCATTTTAAGGTGGTGTGAGTTGCTCAATTTTAGGCTTGTAGAATTCACTCTATAGTTTTAATTCTAGGGGTTAATCTTTTTATTGATGTCCAACACAATAGGAAAATTAGAAATCTGTTTTAGCATATTGCTTGTTACATTTAATTGTCTAGAATTGTTACCTTTTTGTCCTTTTAATTTTACACAGAAGTATATGTATAAAATCATATATGCAATTGAGGTAAATTGGCGTAACAGTGCAAAAGTGTGGTCATTCGATTTAGTCATTTACAATTTGCTTACGTGCTAAATTTTGATGTGTCTACTCTTATGGCAAGTTATCCACTACCGGTTGTAGTATATATAAAAATAAAGTGTCGTTCCATTAAGGGGTGGTTGACTTTAGTAAATAGAGTTCGAACTATTATGAGGGTAAATGTATATAAACATCATGGTGAAACTAATAAACGAGAGATTAAACAAGTAGATGGATATAAATATACGAAGATGATAATGGTTTATGAGAAAATGGATAGTAAAAGACTGGGGTTGGATTTCATCTATCTCACCCTCTGATACACTATACATACTTATCTAAATGGTTTTTGAACTATTGCTTTTTACATCACAATCAAAGTCATTCATCTCGATCCCTCGGCTAATATTTCTAAACTGTTGAACCCTAAATCATTTTGAAAACATTTCAGCATTAAGAACAACTATTTCGACATTCATTTCATTGATTATTATTCTTAATAACCACTGCAACAAGCGTTCCATTTAGATCCATTTTCAAAAGTCATTTTCCAAAAACCCGAGAAAATTAAAATCAAGAAGCTATTGATCAGATAGATCCAGACATTAAACATAAAATGGAAAGCCAAAAATAATAGAACAAAGGTACCAAATATATAAATATATAACCAGCATACGTCGGGTTCAAATCAGTTACATCCAATCCCAAAGAAAAGTTTAGCTACTCATGGTAGCTTACAACCAAAAAGGAGTAAAAAGATAAAGAGAAAAGCTTCCTAAAGTCTTCAATGCAGGAGAAGAAGAAGAAGTGATGCGCGTGTGCCAAGCTGCCTGGAAATTTCTAAGTTTCCCTTTTATATCAGTCAACTCGCTTAAGCAAGTGAACATTCTTCAACATTAAGCAAGCTTTTTCATGTAGTGTTTCCTTCGATAACTTGCTTGGGTGGATAGTTCTCTCGAGCGAGTCTAAAGATCCATTAATTGCCCTGTTTTGCACTCACTTAAGCTAATGGGATAAATGCTCAAGCGAATTATTTTTCTTTGGCCTCTGGATGAATTTCACTTGAGTAAAAATAGGCTCGCTCAAGAGAATTCTTTTTAATTTGCTTCTGCTTGATTTTTTCTTGAGCTAAAGTGGCTTACTCAAGCAAACTCTTCCTTAATGCTCCCTGGATGAATTTTGCTTAAGCGGATGCAAAGTCGCTCAAGCGAATTATGCCCCCTCATACTTTAATTCTTTGCTTCTTCAATCTCTCAAGCGAAGCTATCTTCCACTTAAGCAATTACTTGCTTAAGTGGATTTCAAGCTTGCTTAAGCGAGTCAATCAAAATTTAGGCTTTTTCCTTATTGTATCTAGGGAATTTCTTCAAGATTTCTTCCTTCTTATTTTCCTCATCCTTTCACCTACAATCATACATAAATTTGGGATAAGGGACGCATTTACATCAATCACAACAAAAATTACCTGAAATTCAAATTTCATCAAATAATATACGCAAAACAATCAAGATATAGTGATATCCTATCAAAATTATGCCCAATTAATTAATAAATAAACACATATTAGGCATTTATCAAATTTTTGAAAAGAATTACGACCATTCTGTTTTGGTTAAGACCGTAGCCCTGAATTTCAAAAGCAAAAAGTGAGAAACAAGCTTAGCAAAAGAAAAAAATTGTGAGCCCATATCAAAAAGTACAAAAAAAATAAGAAGGGCTAAAAAAGCAAAAATGAAAAAGCAAAAGTTGTAGCATTTGAAGTCAAATTTGTTGGACAGGTGTTGGTGTTAAAATTTCAGCCAAGTAATTTCACTTGATCAAAAAGAATTCGTTTCTTAAAAGTTAAACTTTGCACTAAAAATTTTGCTTATACAATTTTTGCATTCTAGAAGTTCTAGGTATTTTTTTAAGGTTCTTGCTCTTGTGCTTTTTTTTTAATTTTTTTTAGTTTATCAAGTTTTGTTTGTCTTGTTGAAGTATCTTAGCTTTTCTTATAATTGTAGAGTAAAATTTTCTTTCAATTTACCTTTTATTGCTTTTAGGGTTTTCTCTCTTATAAATTAAATTCCACTTTATGTGCCTTTTCAAATTGAACCTTTTTGCTTGTCAGTTTTCTTAATCTCAAGTAGTCTTAGAGTTTTCCTCCATTAAAATTCCTTAGATTAGTCTTCTTTAAACATTAAAGGGTAGTGTGACATCCCAGCGCTGTTGAGGGCAGTGAGTGATTGTCGGTGCATGGGGACGTGTTAGGGAATCCCTAGTACATGAGCAGTGGAAATACAAGGATTCCTATAGGATTTGCAAAACGTCGTGTTTCAAAGCACTATACATGCACACACAAAAAAAATTGTTTTAGGATTACCTCTTCAAGAACACCGAAGCAGTCGTAGCCTCATCCTTTAGGAGTCCACACGAGCACTCCCATCAGAATCGTAACACTTGCCAACTGCTAGTTTGACAGCGTCTAGCTCTTGCAACTTTTGTGAATTTGTGTCTCACTTTAGTGAACAGCCTTATAGGCTTAGGTTTGACCTAATTTGTTCTCTCTAAAGAGTGGGCTTCTTACTCATTCTAAATGAGTTAGGCCCAAATAAAACAAAACATTTTTTGATGGGCTTACTCTATGTGTGTGACCCTATAGGTAAAATACCCGGTCATATTAATAATAAATTATTTTATTATTAATATAAAATAAGAGCGACATCTAGCAATACATCATTATGTCTGAATATTGTTTAATATCAATATAACCTATAAGTGATAATTATTTAATATGTTTGTTCCTTTTGTCACGATATCCTAATTGGGCCCAAGGCATGGTCGTGTCATCCTTGTATGGCCCAATTTATTTTACTTGATACCGGAGTAGACTTGATCCGAATAAATATCTAATATTTATTCTTTCTAGCATGGCTATGTGTTTTCTTAGTCTTACTCCATCAAGTGGCCTATAGATATCACTCCTGTCACATAGGAAAGATAAATCCCATCTACATCACTCACATCCCTCTGCATAATTTGTTCATTGCCTAATCACAACCTTTATAGTCCTCTTGTTACAGAAGATGTTTAATTGTATTAAAACAATAAACTCCTCATGTAGGAATCGTAGTGACTTCAGGTCGAAAGACTACATATACCATTATCACATTAAGAATCGTTTATGACATTCATGTAACGATCCATGCAATGTTCTCATAGTGGGTCTTTCCAGTACATCATTACTCTTAATGTGTACCCGTGTGAAGACTTGATATCATCTATATCTATGATCTGTGAGATCAGGTCATCAATACACTCACACACTAGTCTCAATGTATTTACATGTCCCCATGTAAATACTTGACAAGGGACATTTTAGGAATAACTTTCATATGACCTATTACTCCAAGGATAAATACATTTTAAAATAATTTTAAACTGAAATACTTATTTTATTGATAAGCAGAAAAATGATACAAATGAAAAAGCATAAAAGCTCATAGTGTATACACCAACAATCTCCCACTTGCACTAGAGCCAATCCGACATTTGCCTAATGCCTAATGATCTAGTGTGCCCCTCATGTTTTTGTTGTGTAAGAGGTTTTGTGAGTGGGTGAGCAATATTCTTATTAGTATGCACCTTACATATCTTTACATCTCCTTGGTCAAGGATCTCTTGAATGAGATGAAATCGCCTAAGTATATGCTTGGATCATTGATGTAATCTAGGTTCCTTAGCTTGTGTAATTGCTCTACTATTGTCACAGTAGAGACTTATAGGGTCCACAATGCTAGGAATAATCCCAAGTTCTATTATGAACTTCTTGATCCATACGGCCTCTTTTGCAGCATTTGAGGCAGCAATATACTCAAGCTCTATAGTAGAATTAGCAACTGTCTCTTGCTTTAAACTCTTCCAGCTTACAGTGCCACCATTTAGACAAAATACATACCCAGATCGCGATCTTGAGTCATCCTTATTAGTTTGGAAGCTAGCATCAGTGTAACCTTTTACAATGAGCTCTTCTTCCCTCCATATATCAAGAATGCATCCTTAGTTTTTCTTAAGTACTTCACGATATTCTTGACAGCAGTCCAGTGACTTTCACCGGGATCAGACTGGTATGTGCTCGTCATGCTTAGAGCGTACGAAACATCTGGTCGGGTACATATCATGGCATACATGATTGATCCAATAGCAGATGCATATGGAATCTTATTCATCCGTTCTCCTCTTCTTTAGTGGAAAGAGATAGAGCTTTTGATAAGCTTATGCTATGAGCCATAGGCAAAGTTCCTTTCTTGGAATCTTGTATGTTAAACCTTTTTAACACTTTGTCTATGTATGTATTCTGACTTAGGCCAAGAAGTTTTCTTGGTCTATCTCTATAGATCTTAATTCCCAACACATAGGTTGCTTCACCTAAGTCTTTCATAGAAAAACAACTTGCCAACCAACTTTTCACAGACTGAAGAGTAGGAACGTCATTTCCAATAAGTAGTATGTCATCAACATACAGGACCAGAAAAACAATTGTGCAGTCACTAAGCTTCTTGTAGACACAAAGTTCATCCTTATTTTTAGTAAAGCCAAATTGTTTAACAGCTTCATCAAAATGAAGATTCCAACTTCTGGAAGCTTGCTTAAGTCCATATATGGAACGTTGTAGTTTGCACACCTTCCTGGATGCTTCAGGCTTAACAAAGCCTTCGGGTTGTATCATGTACACTTCCTCAAGAAGATTTCCATTAAGGAAAGTAGCTTGACATCCATTTGCCATATCTCATAATCATGGTATGCAGCAATAGCAAGCAGAATTTGAATAGACTTTAGCATAGCAACCGGGGAAAAAGTTTCATCATAGTCTATGCCATGTATTTGCTTGAAACCTTTAGCCACCAACCTTGCTTTAAAGGTACTTATATTACCATCCATGTCAGTTTTCTTTTTGAAAACCCACTTGCATCCTATAGGTTTTACCCCTTCAGGTGCATCAACCAAGTTCCAAACTTGATTAGTGTACATGGAGTCCATTTTAGATTCCATGGCTTCTAGCCATTTCTCAGATTCTGGACTTGCAATAGCCTTTTCATAAGATGTTGGCTTATTTTGATCCATTAGGAATACGTCTCCTTCCTGAGTTACAAGAAATCCATATCTTTTAGGTTGTTGACGTATTCTACCTGATCTATGCAAGTCTTGCGCTACTGGAGTTGGTGTTATCACAATATTTTGTGGGTCTTGCTGTCAGGAATCCCATTAGGGTCAGGCAGCAGAAACACAAAGGATTCCCAAAAGAATTGCAAACACGTATGTCTCAAAGCATTATGCTGAATTAAAATATTTAATTAGGGTTTACCTCTTGTAGACGTAAAACAAGTTCCTCGATCGAAGAAATTGTAACTTCGCCCTTAGGAGTCCACACGAGCACTCCCACCAGAAAAACAGAGCTCCAAATGCTAGTACGGATATTTGTTTATGGTCTAATTTCTGAGCAGTAGCCTATGAGCATCTCATGCTCTATATATAGGCTTAGGTCTTGACCTAAGCTCTCATTAAACATTGGGCTCCTGACTCATTCTAAATGAGTTAGGTCCAAATAGTTTTATTTTCAGTCCAACTAAAATAAAACTATCCTCTGGTGGGCTTACTCTATGTGTGTGACCCTATAGGTAAAATATTCGGTTATATTAATAATAAACTATTTTATTATTAATATAAAAAAAGAGCGGTATCTAGCAATACATCATTATGTCCGAATATTATTTATCATCGACATGACCTATAAGTGATAATTATTTATATATCTATTCCTTTTGTCACAATATCTAATTGGGCCCAAGGCATGGTCGTCGTCATCCTTGTATAGCCCAATTCATTTTACTTGACACCAGAGTAGACTTTATAGAATAAATATCTAATATTTATTCGTCCTAGCATGGCCATGCATTTCATTAGTCTCACTCCATCAAGTGGCCCATATATATCACTCCTGTCATATAGGAGAGACAAATTCCATCTACATCACTCACATCCCTCTGCATAATTTATCTATTGCCTAATCACAATCTTTATGGTCATCTTATTACAAATGACGTTTGATTGTATTAAAACAATAAACTCCTTATGTAGGAATCGTAGTGACTTCAGGTCGAAGGACTATATACCATTATCACATTGAGAACCGTTTATGACACTCATGTAACGATCCATGCAACGTTTCATGGTGGGTCTGTCCAGTACAACATTACCCTTAATGTGTACCCGTGTAAAGACTTGATATCATATATCCATGATTTGTGAGATCAAATCATCAATACATTTACACACTAATCTTAATGTATTTACATGTCCCCATGTAAATACTTGATTAGGGACGTTTTAGGAATAATTCTCATATGACCTATTATTCCAGGATAAATAGTGAGACACCCCAAAAATCAGGGTAAATTTTTCACGTTTTTAGAAAATACCTGGATCTATAATAAGCCACTCTCATATATGAAGATATGAGAGGGTAAATTTAAAAAGGATTAACTTTAAGAAAAGTTCCTCAATTAAATCAGCAGAAGGAAAATTGCGTATGTTTATAATTTATGAATGAGTTTAAGAAACCAACCATTTTGGGATCGTTCAGTTTTTATATCCCATAGTGTTTACAATTTATTATGGAATAAAATCACAGTGTGGAAGAGAAGAAGAAACTGATAAATAACGCGAACAGGACCATCAGAGTCCCCCTCGCTCAAGCGGACTACGACTCGCTTGAGCGAGACCACCAAGCCTAGTTTGGGCGGATTCAGCGAGCATTGGGCGAAAATCCTCCAGAATCGAATTTAGTAAAAACTCGCGTAGGCGAGACTTACTCGCTTAAGCGAAACGCTCTCAGGGTCAAGCCTATACCCACTCACACAATCAGGATTCTCAACACTTAAATTTTCACTCAGCAAAGCCCCTCCAAATCCGACTCCCATCACACGGGTTGTCACTCGGCATAATTCTCCAAAACTGACTCAAGGCACTCGGGTTCTCACTCAACAAGATCATCCTGACCGACCATCATTCACTCAGTCTCCTACTCGGCAACAACAGTCCAGACCGAGTCTTCCCTCACTCAGACATCCACTCGGTAAATTCGCTCCAAGTCCGAGACTTCACCCACTCGGTGTTTCACTCGGAAAACTTCCCAGAAACCGACTCACCCCTATTTGGTCATTCACTCGGAATTTCATTCCAAGATCGACCCATTGTCTGTTCGGCTTTCACTCGACATTTTATTACAAATCCGACTACCTCTCTTTTTCACTCGAGGAGAGTTATTCTAGGGAAAATTCTGGACAACTCACACCGAGTATCACCAATCGGTGTTCTCCCACTCGGAGAATACAAAATCAGGACACACCACTCGAAGCAAGTACACTGGACTCAGAAATTCCCCATTCGGGACTCCTTAGCCCAGACCATCCCACTCAAGAGCCTTCTCACTCAGATTATGTACACTTCCTCACTCGGAGAGCCATGACTCGGGCTTTGGTCACTCGGAATTCACTCAGAAATTCCCCCAACTCTTTGTTTATTTCCAAAATTCTCACTTGGACAGGATTCATTCATGAACTCACCCACTCACCATCTAATGGTCTCGCCTGGGCGAATGCCATTCCCCAGACCCTTCGCTCGGGCGGATTTCGTCCAGTAGCTAATCCCTGTTTCTCCTAACATTCTCGCTTGAGCGATCTGGCCATTCACCTGGGCGAAATCAGACCAGTGGCTAATTCCTTCGCCCTCGCTCGGGCAAGACTCCATTCGCCTGGGCGAATTCTCTCCAGTGTCTAAACACTGATACTGGGACAATCTCGCTTGAGCGATATTTCACTCTCGCTTGAGCGAGAATTGCCCAGAGACCAATTTACCAACAGGTATGGCTCTCGCTCGGGCGAGAATCCATCTCGCCTGAGCGAAATCATCAGATATCATGTAGGACTCGAAATTCACACAACACAGCCCACTAAAATTGAACTTCACCAATTCTACTAGCATGAATTACATATCAATCATCATTCAGGTCATTTAAAACTGATTATACACCATTATATTCTTAAATTCCATTCAACTTTCCAAACACATAAGATTCAATTCTCCATCTTCTCAACTTAATAAAATCGACAGTCAAATATAATTCTTCATTCATTCATCAGCATATAGAAGCATTCCAATATAAACAAATCCTTCATACATACTTGGGTCACAAATAAAAATGAGATACACATACAATTTCTCATTTTCCTCCATGACCCTCCAAAATCATCTATCATGTAAACTTCCAAAATACACATTCATTACATCTCCTGCTACACAAAATAGATATACTTACATATCTCGCCGCCCAAGGCGCTCCCTATACACTAATTACCTCCACAGCCATAAGTATACTGCAAAATGCTTATTCTTCCCATGAATGCCCTGCATCACAAGTCTAAAATTGACAAAATGGGAGAGTGAGTCCACATTCCAAAGGAATGAATATGAATACCAAGTGATTATGCATCTAGGCTTTCACACATGTATACTTTGCACATCAATAATATTCACCATGCCATATACCAACACAATTTCACACAAAGCACACAAGCATATACATAATCACATTATTCAACCATTGAATTGTCACACAACCTCTAGCTGGTATTCATATCTTTTATGTTGTCTTAAATATACTTTTACCACCTCACACAATCATCATCACATCTCACCACCTTGGCATACTTCCTTCTATATGCAAATGCTCTTAACTAATGCATATGCACAAGGAATATTTCAACAATTGCAGATCTGACTATGGGAATTCAACACCAAATGTGGGATTCAAGCATGGTCATCAAACCATACCCCTACTGCAGTAGTAAAATGTGTACACTTATTCTTTAAATTACATGCATTCACCAATAGTTTTACTAGAACCAAACCGCATCGCCCTTCTTGCAACACCTGGCCATTTTCACCATGACCACGGTACACAACATATCAACATATGGTGTTGCGGGCCAACCACGAATTATATCATGGCAGCTATGATCTCAAGGACCACTGGGGACACCTGCTCCTCAAGAGCCACCCCCCACAAGGGTCAACCACATGTGGCTCCCCGAAGCACAACATGGGCAGCTTCGTGACTTATACATCAAGTCATAGGGGAAAAATATAACTTGCTCGTGCACCGAGCCGCCCTCCCACTGGGCCAACCGGGGGAATCCCCTAAAATTCCAACACCGGCAGCTATACAGTATGCCATGGATGCAAATGCAATCATATGCATTCCTCACTCTATGCATCCTATACATGCCACTCATCTTCCAACATCATCAACACCATTATCAACATTACCACAAGGCTTTCATCAACATTAATTATTCATTATAGTTTAAATCTTTGAGTGGCATTCTCTTTATTCTCAATCTCAACAAACAACATCATCATTCATGTCACATTCATGGTAAACACAACTTAACATCATATCACTGCTCATTACACACCTTCGCATAATATACCATGAATATTCTAAATGTATAAAAGCATGTTGCCAAACATATTATCTACATCACACCACAAGTCATCATTTCTTACAACATTCAAGCAAGGCTAACATGCATAACACCATATACCACAATCAACTAACATTCAAATTCATGCATTTAGAATTTAGACTCCTCTCCTATCTCAAGAGAAGAATTCCGATTGATAAGACGGTCCCGCCTCGTCGTTCAGAATAGGTCCTATATTCACATTCATGTAAAACCTTAATCAATCAACCGTTCAAATCATTAATTCAATTCTATTTAGTCATAATCATATTTATAATGTCATAACATGTGTTAGACATGTTGTGAATATCATTTTGTTCTTTATTAGGCTTCGGGAATTCCTTCCCATTAAGCCACCATCATTAAATTCAAGGATTACAAGACAACCCTATCCCCCAAGCTTCACCAAACTCCTTCAACCATCATTCACATCTTTTAATATCATACATTTCTCCATAAAACACATTCTCAAACTAACTTTAACTATTTTCTCCAAACTCTTAGGTTAGGGTTTCCTCCAAAACCCATCCACCTTCATTAATACATCATAAACCTTCACTTCCCATCATCATTAATACACCAACAACCATTTTCTCCTCATAAATGTTTACATTTATGATGACCCATTCTAGGGCATGAGCATTAAATGCTCTAATAAACACCCATGCACATACATCTTCTCCCAAAATCATAATACTCATAATATCAACATAAACCCATCCAAAAATGGTGGGAGAAGCTTACCTCACACCCAAAACGAATTGGGTTACAAAGTAGAGGTAGGCCACACAAAAATAGAGGGAAAGAGAAAGAAGGATTCAGCTTCAATGGTCTCCTTCCTAGTTCCTTGAAAACGAAAATCAGAGGGAAAATTCACCACCCAACGCTAGGGCTTAGAAAGAATAAGGGGAAACGAAGAAGATGATGAAGAGGAGGAGAATGAAGTGCATATGCCCATCAACTTCAGCAAACACACGTGAATAGGAAGGGAAAAATTGGGGTTTCTATTTATTTTTAATCTCATTCATTAAAACTTCATCGTTTTATAACCAACAGCCTCTTAGTTCGGGCTCAATACTTCACCTAAAATAATTCCGAATATATATTCGAATTCGCAATATTATTCTCTACAGCCCTGACCAATATCATCTCATTCTGAGACACTTGGTCCGACACCCATATTTCAACCGGGCTCATTTTCAGCTTAACCGGTCTCCATAAATTACCAACAATTCCCAAAAATCTTAATTTAATTAATTTCAATTTATTGGGACATTAAACAATTCATATTCAACTTATCAATATTTATTTTCCTTAATTAATCTTCTATTTTAAAATTCAGGATGTTACAAATAACATTTGTCTAAAACTGAAAAATACTAATTTTATTAATAAGTTAAAATTGATACATTAATAGCTCGTAGTGCATACACCAACAATCTCCCACTTGCACTAGAGCCAATCAGACATTTGCCTAATGCCTAATGATCTCGTGTGTCCCTCATGCTTTTGATGTGTAAGAGGTTTGGTGAGTGGGTCGGCAATGTTCTCATCATTGTGCACTTTACATATCTTAACATCTCCTCGTGCAAGTATTTCTCGGATGAGATGATAACGCCTAAGTATATGCTTGGATTGCTGATGTGATCTAGGTTCCTTAGCTTGTGCAATTGCTCCACTATTGTCATAGTAGAGACTTATAGGGTCCACAATGCTAGGAACTACCTCAAGTTCTGTTATGAACTTCTTGATCCATACTGCCTCTTTTGCAGTATTTGAGGTAGTAATATACTCAGATTCTGTAGTAGAATCAGCAACTGTCTCTTGCTTCAAACTTTTCCAGCTTACAACGCCACCATTTAAACAAAACACATACCCTGATTGCGATCTTGAGTCATCCTTATCAGTTTAGAAGCTAGCATCAGTGTAACCCTTTACAATGAGCTCTTCTTCCCCTCCATATATCAAGAATAAATCTTTAGTTTTTCTCAAGTACTTTAGGATATTCTTGATAGCAGTCCAGTGACTTTCACCGGGATCAGACTGGTATCTGCTCGTCGTGCTTAAAGCATATGAAATATCTGGTCGGGTACATATCATGGCATACATGATTGATCCAATAGCAGATGCATATGGAATCTTATTCATTCGTTCTCTCTCGTCTTTAGTGTAAGAAGATTGAGCCTTTGATAGGCTTATGCCATGAGCCATAGGCAAAGTTCCTTTCCTGGAATCTTGCATGTTAAACCTTTTTAACACTTTGTCTATGTATTTATTCTGACTTAGGCCAAGAAGTTTTCTTGATCTATCTCTATAAATCTTAATTCCCAACACGTAGGTTGCTTCACCTAAGTCCTTCATAGAAAAACAGCTTCCTAACCAAGTGTTCACAGACTGAAGGGTAGGAATGTCATTTCCAATGAGTAGTATGTCATCAACATACAGGACCAGAAAAACAATTATGTAGTCACTAACCTTCTTGTAGACACAACGTTCATCCTTATTTTTAGTAAAGCCAAATTGTTTAACGGCTTCATCAAAATGAAGATTCCAGCTTCTGGAAGCTTACTTAAGTCCATATATAGAACGTTGTAGTTTGCACACCTTCCTGGATGCTTCAGGCTTAACAAAGCCTTTGGGTTGTGTCATGTACACTTCCTCAAGAAGATTTACGTTAAGGAAAGCAGTCTTGACATCCATTTGCCATATCTCATAATCATGGTATGCAGCAATAGCAAGCAGAATCCGAACAGACTTTAGCATTGCGACTGGAGAAAAGGTTTCATCATAGTCTATACCATGAATTTGCTTGAAACCTTTCGCTACCAATCTTGCCTTATAGGTACTTATATTTCCATCCATGTTAGTTTTCTTTTTAAAAACCCACTTGCATCCTATAGGTTTTACCCCTTCGGGTGCATCAATCAAAGACCAAACTTGATTAGTGTACATGGAGTCCATTTTAGATTCCATGGCTTCAAGCCATTTCTCAGATTCTGGAATTGCAATGACCTCTTCATAAGATGTTGGCTCATTTTGATCCATTAGCAACACATCTCCTTCCTGAGTTACAAGAAATCCATATCTTTCAGGTTGTTGACGTATTCTACCTGATCTACGCAAGTCTTGTTCTACTGGAGTTGGAGTTATCACAACATTTTGTGGTTCCGACTCCATTTCCACCATTGGCTCTTCAATGCCTTGTAGGTCTTGAACTTCTTCAAGTTCTACTTTCCTCCCACTGATTCTTTTAGAGATGAATTCCCTTTCTAAGAATACAGCATTTCGAGCGACAAACACTTTGCCCTCGGTAGGATTGTAGAAGTAATAACCCTTAGTTTCCTTTGGGTATCCCACAAAAAGACATTTATCTGATTTGGGTCCAAGTTTGTCAGAAATCAGACACTTCACATAAGCTTCACAACCCCAAATCTTAAGAAAAGACATACTGGGTCGTTTCCCAGTCCATATCTCATATGATGTCTTTATGACAGCCTTAGATAGAACACGGTTAAGTGTGAAAGCTGCTGTCATCAAAGCATGTCCCCAGAAGGAGTTAGGGAGGTCAGTTTGACTCATCATTGATCAAACCATGTCTAACAAGGTTCTATTTCTCTGCTCAGAAACACCATTCCATTGTGGTGTTCTAGGAGGAGTGAGTTGAGAAACAATCCCACATTCTTTAAGATATTCATCAAACTCCAGGTTTAAGTATTCGCCACCTCGATCAGATCAAAGTACTTTAATTTTCTTGCCAAGTTGGTTCTCTACTTCATGTTTGAATTCTTTGAACTTTTCAAAGGATTCTGATTTATGCTTCATTAGAAACACAAATCCATATCTACTGAAATCATCAGTAAAGGTGATAAAGTAGCTAAAACCTCCCCAAGCCATTGTCCTTACTGGACCACATACATCACTATGTATCAAGCTTAAAAGATCACTCGCCCTTTCACCCATTCTAGTAAATGGGGTCTTAGTCATCTTCCTTAATAAACAAGATTCGTATGTATCTATTGATTCAAAATCAAAAGAGTCTAAATATCCATCTTTATGGAGTTTAGAAATACATTTCTCATTTATATATCCTAGGCGACAATGCCAAATATAAGTTGGGTTTAAATCATTTGGTTTAACCCTTTTAGTATTAACGTTATAGATGGGGGTTTCGAGATCGAGAACATAAAGTCCATTACTCAAATTTGCACAACAATAAAACATGTCATTCAAATAAACAGAACAACTATTGTTCTTTATTATAAAGGAAAACCCTTTCCTATCTAGACAAAAAATAGAAATAATGTTTCTTCTTATTGCTGGAACATAAAAACAATTTTCTAATTCAAGAACAAGCCCTGAGGGCAAGGATAAAAAATAAGTCCCTACAGCTAATGCAGCAACTCTTGCTCTATTTCCAACGCGTAGGTCCACCTCGCCCTTCATCAACTGCCTACTCCTTTTTAGATCCTGCACATTAAGATAAATGTGAGATCCATATCCAGTATCTAATACCCATGATGTTGAAGTTGACAAGTTAATTTCTATAACAAAAATACCTGAAGTGGAAGTCTCACTTCCCTTCTTCTTAAGCTCTTCCAGGTACTTTGGACAGTTTCTCTTCCAGTGTCCCTTCTATCCACAATGGTGACAATTTCCTTCCTTAGCCACCCCGCCCACAGGTTTTAAGGCTGATGTCCTTGGCTTATCCTTGCCTTTCCAAATTGTCTTGCCTTTTCCCATAACAACCTTTCCTTTGCCTTTATACATGCCCCTTCTTTTACCTTTGCCAGAATTGACCATCATTATGGCCTTACCCTTTCCTTTAGAAATATTGGGCTCAGCAGTCCTCAACATATTGAGTAGTTCTGGCAATGTTTTATCCAATGCATTCATGTTATTATTCATGATGACTGGCTTAAAACCGTCAGGTAATAACTTCAAAATGAGATCAGTAGCTAACTTTTGAGGGAAGGGGAATCCTAGCCTAGCTAGATTCTCCAGGTACCCAATCATTTTGAGCACATGTGGTCCTACAGAACCTCCCTCTTCAAGTTGGCAGCTAAATAGGGTTGAAGAAACTTCATATCTTTCTTGGTCAGCTTGACCTTGATATAGTTTCCTTAGGTTTTCGATCATATCGAAAGCCTCCATATGCTCATGTTGCTTCTGAAGCTCAGGAGACATGGTTGCCAGCATAAGGCATTGGACATCTAAAGCGTCATCCTGATGCTTCTTGTAAGCATCCTTGTCAGCTTTAGAGGCATTATTCGCAGGTGGTTCCGGAATCGGATCTTCCAGGACATACTGCTTTTTCTCTTGTTTGAGGACAATCCTCAAATTCCTATACCAGTCTAAAAAGTTGGGTCCAGATAATTTTTCTTTGTCTAAGATCGATCGCAATGAAAGGTTTGAAGGCGTGTTTGATGTCATGGTTATCTAAAACAGAAAGATATGTAGTAAGTATCAATTAAAGAAAAACATATTTAATTTTTTGGTCTTAAAATTAAACACGTCTCCCACTATTTTGATTCAAAATAAAATCACCCTCTACGAATCAGAAAATCCCGTTGGAAGATTTTCTAGTGGGCAAAGATCCATATTTGGCCTAATGTTAAGTCAGCTTTGGCTGATCGCTTAACATTTGGTTATTTAGGTAGGAAACTCCTTTCCAATTGTATCTTATACAACTCTTAGACATTGGGTTAGGTAACCATTACCGATCATTCATCTTATGAAAGTTTAGCCCAATGTATACGCCTCTAAGTTTATTCAATCCAATTGATAACTTAGTAAGTTAAAACCCAATAAAACATTTTGGATATTACAATTATCCCATCGCGTCTTACTAATATAAATGATAGTACCCTGCTTTGGTAGACCCACTATTTGTTGACATTAGTATTGACGAGTGTACTTATTGGAGGGCGTTTGTAACTTAATATTATTTTGAGGGATTTTAATTTATTTTAAATTACCGTCTTTGTTAAACGCTTTAACGCAATAAAATTATACCCAAAGCATGCAAACAAAATTATGAGATGGTTATGGTCTTCCTAGAAGAATAAATAATAATAAAAAAAATATAAACCTAAAGGAACTATATGCCAAGGCTTCATGAAGTCCTACTTCTTGAACCCACCATCCTCTTGGAGTCACCACTCCTTGGTTCCTTTCAAAGACAAAAGCACTTAGAGTCACCACTCTAGTTTTCTTTTAGGTCTCTACTTTGTTGGCTTGATCAAGATTACAAGATTTTTAAGAAACTCGCTTTAGATACGAGTGAAGGGTTGAGAAAAGAAATACAACAGAATAAAGAGAGGCACAGCACGTAAGCTGTATTTAAATAAAATAACTAAGACCATAACCATTCACCATGCAACGTGTTAATTAATTAATTATAACCCATTTGAAACCATTAAAAAAAATAATTTTTAAAAACGGGCCATTAAACACGTGGGTCGGTAATAAGGCGCCACGCAGAGAATGTACGGGGGCCACCCCTTGCGGGGTGCGGGGCAGCGCCCCGACCTGAAAATTTAGTACTGTAGTCAGGTTTGTTCCCAGGAAAGAGAGGTGGGTCCGGTGTGACCGCTTAAGTACCAAGTCTTTCCTAGCCAGAACATCCCACTGACCATTAACAGCTCTAAAATTTCGGCTAGGGTTTCAACCACTTTGAAACCCTAATTCCTTGTTGTGAACACTTCACAACGCAGCTGTCAAGGCACATGTAGGCAGCGCCGTCTAGGGTTTCAAAACCTAGAATTCAAATTACACCTTTCTCATGACGGCTGCCTAGGTTTCAACATTTGAACCCTAGGTTAAGGAACGGCCAAGGTTTAACACTTAAACCTTATCACTTGACGCCCCACAACATAAACTATTCATGCTCGGAGATCAATGCATTATCAAAACATAGTTTATGAGACAACCCGACTTAATAAACCTAAAACCGAGACCAGGGAAGTTTTTTTCCAAAATTCACCAAGCAGTCGGGGTAAAAATAAACCAAACGTAAGGCAAGGGAAAGCAAAACCGATCAGAGAAGGGAAGACCGAGTCAGAAAGCCACACATGGGCAAGACTCAGCTTCGGTCAAACAGCCCAGCGGAAGATGCAGCGCTTGAGCGAGCCCTTTTCTCGCTGTAGCGAATCCTCATTCAAAAGAAGTGAATTCATTCACTCGGTAATTTTCATCACTCGGATTCGGGACCACGTCCACTCGGGAACTGTCCCCATAGGGTGATGCTTCACTCGGCAAATTCATACTTAGCCAAATACTTAGTTTATTCAAGAAGCCCACACACATGCTTCATTCAGAAGCGTCATAATCTCCACTCGGGAAATGATTCCCTCGGTTATTCCACTCAAAATCCATAAGCTTCCCTCACCCGGAGTATTTCCCCAGTCCAATACCACTCGGTATATTTCAACCTTAATTCATTCGAAATACATTATCCATTCTGCTCTCGGCATATTTTGATCTCCCCCACTCGGAGATCATCTAAACCTCATCTCTCGGAGGAATTCATTAAGTTAAGTCACTCGGACTTATTTAAAACTTATCCACTCAGAATATATATATCCTCGTTTACTCGGAAGAGGACTCTTGAATACCTTAATCAGAACCATCACAATTACTCTTCCCTCGGAAGAGATTCACTCGGGATTTCCCACTCGGGAATATTCAAACCCTTCCCCACTCAGGGTTTACTCATATTTTCACTCGGTAACATACGGACTAGTCTCCCCTCGAAAGTAGCCCACTCGAGTACATCTTACTCGGAATCATTTTAAGCCTTCATCACTCGGAAAAGGCCAATACACTAAAGCCTCACTCGGAAACGGCTCTCCCAACAATATTCCACTCAGAATTTATTGACTTAGAATTATTCTCTCAACACCAAATAATGGACAATTTCGGGTGACTTCATAACAATGTAAAATATATATATATATACAATGTACACTTGTTCACAAAACCGACAGTCAACCCACATAATTAAATCCGTTCGGATTACAAGAGAGCCGACCAAGGCTTTAACATATCTATTTACAATATATATATTATATGTGCACTTCAACTATCAGAGTGCCCATCACTCGGACTTGAGGCCATCTCCTCATTCCCAGTCTGACCTGCATATACTGAAAAATATAACCACAGTAGGGGTGAGCTTTTACATATTAAATGATAGTTATTGTCTCGGATTAATCTTCGAATCCTCAACCATACAATAACATATCACAATCAACAATAATGTACTCTGCCATTCAATATGAACCCTACAACAACTTTATCCACTCGAGATTCATGCAATTCAAGCAAGACTGAGTAATTCACAACATTCATAATCACCTTGCACTTGGCAACAGTACCAATTTACATATATTCACCCAGTCGGAATTCACACCAATCATTCATGGCTATATTAATCATGCTATTCACAATAGCATTTACACATATATATATATATACCATTACATTGAGCTCATCAACAATATAAATGTGCACTCAGCAATAGCATTAGTATACATGCATTCATCTACTCGGATATAAGTGTGCACTCGGCATAGCATCAGTATACATGCATTCATCCACTTGGATATAAATATGCACTCGGCATAGCATCAGTATACATGCATTCATCCACATATTCATACAATTCACATTGAGCTCAATGACAATCATAAGTGTGCACACATTCATTTCACCTGGATCCGGTTATTTATTATCAATTTTTATTGTTGCAACATAGGCTCCAAGCCTTTTCTCAGCTCCAAGCTGATTCGGCCGTTTTACTGGTACCAAACCGTTTGCCCTCACATGTAACACAGTTACTCCAAGCAACAACGAAAGTGTTACGGGCAGCCCCGAGTCCAACCCGGTAGGCTTGCCTTGAGTCCAACCCAAGGTCTTTAAGCGTCCAACGCTTAATGCACTCGGCACTGCCTCGAGTCCAACCCGAGGTCTTTCAATATATTTTCAACATATATTCATCTGATTGCCGATCGGTATTAAGCGTCCAACGCTATAAGCTCCAAGCATTCCCAGTGGCGAATCAGATGCATACGGTCTTATTGATCAGGCGTCCAACGCCAATGCACTCGGCATTGCCTTGAGTCCAACCCAAGGTCTTTCATTATATTTCACTCGTATTCATCTGATTGTCGATTCAATATTAAGCGTCTAACGCTATATGTACTCGGCATTTCCAATGGCAAATTAGATGCATACGGTTTATTCATCAGGCGTCCAATGCCAATGCACTCGGCATTGCCTTGAGTCCAACCCAAGGTCTTTCAATATGTTTTCCACACATATGCACTCGCCATTCAAATATCAATACATGCATCCAATGCATTTTATCATTATTATTCATAAACAGGGATCGGCATAGCAATAACACAATACATGCACTCGACAATCACATGCGCTTGGCAAATCACATGTTTTTTAATATAAAATCCCAAACGGGAATTAACATAACCGACCCATATCTCATACACTCGGTAATCATAATGCCATCCACTCGGAATTATCATTTACAACAAGCATCACATGCTATTTCATATAAAATCCACTCGGCATTAACATTTTCAAAGCAAGCATATCATACTAATTCATATAAAAACGTAGCCAGAACCAGCACAGCATTTACACACCACATGCATTCGGTATTCACACTGGTTCACATTACATGCACTCGGCATACTTATTAAAAGCCAACATTTCCATGCATTCATTCATCATTCACATGCTTAACAACACACATCTCATGGACGGGACCACCAAACCACTAGACAGATCATAAATATCACAACTGTACGGGCGTTGCATGTAGTACAACACATCAATCAAGATATTTCAAACATATCATAACATATTTAAGCAAAACCACCCGGAACCCATCTATAAACCATACATTTGAGATGTAAATCAGCCCCCTATCTGGAATGAAGATCCCAAAAGCTCCCTGAGCTTGCAGCACCGACTGAACGTTCTTCAGTCACTCGTTCTCAATAGAACGACCCAGCTTCCAGCTGTTCACATAGCACTCTTCTATCAACTTTTGGAAGAACCATACGCTGCTTGCTTATGAGCAGATCTACCACCAAAACACTCCATGCCAAGCCTCCAAGGCACAACGTCACCCCACACTCAGTCCAGTGGAGGATTCCATGGCTGTTCCCACACACGAACCGACCAATCCTCACCAACAGTGGAGGACCCCATGCTTCCAAGCACCCAACGCTGTTAGGCAGAACAGGGGAAGATCCTAGCTTCCAAAACACGCAACACCCCACAGTTCTCTCCCAGCCACGCTGTTCCCACTTCGTGTTCCCACTTCCACTCGGGGTTCTACTCAGTGTGCGAGTGGAAGAAGAAGATGAAAGAGACGAAGATAAAGAGACAGCAAGAAGAATAAGCAGAGCTTCAAAAAGTTTTAGAGAGAATAGAGAGTGGTTCTCCGTGAACCCAAGAGAAATGAGCAAGGAGTGCGTGGGAAATGAGAAGCTAAAGCCCTTCATCATGGCTCTGCCCAGCGTCCACTCTCCCTCTCAATCAACAGTCCATCCACATTTAATGCCATTCCCATCAGCCATCAATCACCATTACTCTCTCATCCCATCAGCGTGGGAATCACGAGGGAGAGAAGGAGAGAGGGGACCGAAGCCCCATTTTACACCACCAAGGGCATCAATGTCATTTCCTGGCATTATTATTGTTATTATTATTATTCAATCAATAATCTTAATTCTCTAATTAACCTTAATCGGTAATTAGATCAAAACAGGATGTTACAGTTTGTATGACAACAAAGAATATTAACGAATTCAACAATGTATCAAATACAAAAATTGAAAACGTAAATATCATACAAGCCTCTAAAATAACAGAAACGCATACTTCAAATGAGAAAGCCTATAAACAGTATCTTATACAATTTACAGAAAACATATGAGCATATAAATCATGATATTATTTCATACATAACATGCTTGAATGTTTTTCAAAACAAGTTTCGCAAAACAGAACATAAAGCTTATAAAAAGAAAACGATTTCATAAATCAAAAATTTTTAAAAGCTTTTGCAGAATGAAAAACATGCCATCATAAAACGTAAACAAATGCCCAAAACATAGCTTTGCAACCTGGCTTTGATACCATTGTTAGGAATCCCATTAGGGTCAGGCAGCGGAAACACAAAGGATTCCCAAAAGAATTGCAAACACGTATGTCTCAAAGCATTATGCTAAATTAAAATTTTTAATTAGGGTTTACCTCTTGTAGACGCAAAACAAGTTCCTCGATCGAAGCAATTGTAACTTCGCCCTTAGGAGTCCACACGAGCACTCCCACCAGAAAAATAGAGCTCCGAATGCTAGCACGGAAATTTGTTTATGGTCTAATTTCTAAGCAGCAGCCTATGAGCATCTCATGCTCTATACATAGGCTTAGGTCTTGACCTGAGCTCTCATTAAACATTGGGCTCCTGACTCATTCTAAATGAGTTAGGCCCAAATAGTTTTATTTTCAGTCCAACTAAAATAAAACTATCCTCTGGTGGGCTTACTCTATGTGTGTGACCCTATAGGTAAAATATTCGGTTATATTAATAATAAACTATTTTATTATTAATATAAAATAAGAGCGGTATCTAGCAATACATCATTATGTCCGAATATTATTTATCATCAACATGACCTATAAGTGATAATTATTTATATATATTCCTTTTGTCACGATATCTAATTGGGCCCAACGCATGGTCGTCGTCATCCTTGTATGGCCTAATTCATTTTACTTGATACCAGAGTAGACTTTATAGAATAAATATCTAATATTTATTCGTCCTAGCATGGCCATGCATTTCATTAGTCTCACTCCATCAAGTGGCCCATAGATATCACTCCTGTCATATAGGAGAGACAAATTCCATCTACATCACTCACATCCCTCTACATAATTTATCTATTGCCTAATCACAATCTTTATGGTCATCTTATTACAGATAACGTTTGATTGTATTAAAACAATAAACTCCTTATGTAGGAATCATAGTGACGTTAGGTCGAAGGACTATATACCATTATCACATTGAGAACCGTTTATGACACTCATGTAACGATCCATGCAACGTTCTCATGGTGGGTCTATCCAGTACAACATTACCCTTAATGTGTACCCGTGTAAAGACTTGATATCATATATCCATGATTTGTGAGATTAAATCATCAGTACATTTACACACTAATCTTAATGTATTTATATGTCCCCATGTAAATACTTGATTAGGGACATTTTAGGAATAATTCTCATATGACCTATTATTCCAGGATAAATAGCATTTGTCTAAAACTGAAAAATACTAATTTTATTAATAAGTTAAAATTGATACATTAATAGCTCATAGTGCATACACCAACACTTGCTCCATTTCCACCATTGGCTCTTCAATGCCTTGTGAGTCTTGAATTTCTTCAAGTTCTACTTTCCTCCCACTGATTCTTGTAGAGATGACTTCCCTTTCTAAGAATACAGCATTTCGAGCAACAAACACTTTGCCCTCGGTAGGATTGTAAAAATAATAACCCTTAGTTTCTTTTGGGTATCCCATAAAAAGATATTTATCTAACTTGGGCCTGAGTTTATCAGAACTTTGACGCTTAACATAAGCTTCACAGCCCCAAATCTTAAGAAAAGACATACTAGGTTGTTTCCCAGTCCATATCTCATATGGTGTCTTTATGACAGCCTTTAATGGAACACGGTTAAGTGTGAAAGTTGCTGTTAACAAAGCATGTCCCCAGAATGAGTTAGGGAGGTCAGTTTGATTCACCATTGATCGAACCATGTCCAACAAGGTTCTATTTCTCTGCTCAAAAACCCCATTCCATTCTGGTGTTCCAGGGGGAGTAAGTTAAGATATAATCCCACACTCTTTAAGATATTCATCAAACTCTAGGCTCAAATATTCACCACCTCGATCGGATTAAAGTGCTTTAATTATCTTGCCAAGTTGGTTCTCTACTTTATGTTTAAACTCCTTGAGCTTTTCAAAGGATTCTGATTTATGTTTCATGAGAAACACAAATACATATCTACTAAAATCATCAGTAAAGGTGATGAAGTAACTAAAACCTCCCCTAGCCATTGTCCCTATGGGCCTACATACATCACTATGTATCAAGCCAAGAAGATCACTCGCCCTTTCACCTTTCCTGGTAAATAGGGTCTTAGTCATCTTTCCCAATAAACAAGATTCGCATGTATCTATTGATTCAAAATCAAAAGATTCTAAATATCCATCTTGATGGAGTTTAGAAATACGTTTCTCATTTATATGTCCTAGGCGACAATGCCAAAGATAAGTTGGGTTTAAATCATTTGTTTTAACCCTTTTAGTATTAATGTTATAGATAGGGGTTTCGAGATTTAGAACATAAAGTCCATTACTCAAATTTGCACAACAATAAAACATGTCATTCAAATAAATAGAACAACTATTGTTCTTTATTATAAAGGAAAACCCTTTCTTATCAAGACAAGAAACAGAAATAATGTTTCTCCTTATTGCTGGAACAAAATAACAATTGTCCAATTCAAGGACTAACCCTAAGGGCAAGGATAAAAAATAAGTCCCTACAGCTAATGCAGCAACTCTTGCTCTATTTTCAACGCGTAGGTCTACCTCACTCTTCATCAACTGCCTACTTCTTCTTAGATCCTGCGCATTAAGACAAATGTGAGATCCACATCCAGTATCTAATACCCATGATGTTGAAGTTGACATGTTAATTTCTATAACAAAAATACCTGAAGTGGAAGTCTCACTTCCCTTCTTTTTAAGCTCTTCTAGGTACTTTGTACAGTTTCTCTTCCAGTGTCCCTTTTGTCCACAATGGTGACATTTACCTTCCTTAGCCACCCCGCCCATAGGTTTTAAGGCTGATGTACTTGGCTTATCCTTGCCTTTCCAAAATTTCTTGCCATTTCCTGCAATAGCCTTTCATTTGCCTTTATACACACCCTTTCCTTTACCCTTGCCAGAATTGACCATCATTATGGCCTTGCTCTTTCCTTTTGAAATACCGGGCTCAGCAGTCCTCAACATATTGAGTAGCCCTAGCAATGTTTTGTCTAATGTATTCATGTTATAGTTCATGATGACTAGCTTAAAACTGTCAGGTAATGATTTCAAAATGAGATCGGTAGCTAACTTCTAAGGGAAGGGGAATCCTAGCCTATCTAGATTCTCCAAGTACCCAATCATTTTGAGCACATGAGGTCCTACAGAACCTCCCTCTTCAAGTCTACAGCTAAATAGGGCTGAGGAAACTTCATATCTTTCTTGGTCAGCTTGACCTTGATATAGCTTCCTTAGTTTTTTGATCATATCGAAAGCCTCCATGTGCTCATGTTGCTTCTGAAGCTCAGGAGACATGGTAGCCAACATAAGGCATTGGACATCTAAAGCATCATCCTGATGCTTCTTATAAGCATCCTTGTCAGCTTTAGAGGCGTTTGTAGTGGGTGGTTCCGGAACTGGACTTTCCAAGACATACTACTTTTTCTCTTATTTGAGAACAATCCTTAAGTTTCTATACCAGTCAAGGAGGTTAGAACCAGACAATTTTTCCTTGTCTAGGATTGATCGCAATGAAAGGTTCGAAGGTGTGTTTGACATCATGGTTATCTAAAACAGAAAATATATAGTAAGTATCATTTTCAAAACATATTTAAATTATGGTCATTTAAATTAAATACGTCTTCCACTATTTTGATTCAAAACAAAATACCCTCCACAAATCAGAAAATCCCGTTGGATGATTTTCTAGTGGGCTAAGATCCATATTTTGCCAAGTGTTAAGTCAGCTTTGGCTGATCACCTAATACTTGGTTATTTAGGTAGGAAACTTTTTCCAATTGTATCTTTATACAACTCTTAGTCATTGGGTTAAGTAACCATTACTAATTATTCATCTTATGAATATTTAGCCCAATGTTTAAGCCTCTAAGTTATATTCAATCTAATTGAAAACTTAGTTAAGTTAAAGCCCAATAAAACAATTTGGATATTACCATTATCCCGTCGCGTCTTACTAATATAAATTATAGTGCCCTGCTTTGGCAGAGCCACTATTTATTGACATTAGTGTTGACGAGTGTACTTATTGGAAGCCGTTTATAACTTAATATTATTTTGAGGGATTTTAATTTATTTAAAAATTACCGTCTTTGTTAAACGCTTTAATGCAATAAAATTATCCCCAAAGCATGCAAACGAAATTGTGAGATGGTTATGGTCTTTCTAGAAGAAAAATAAATAAATAAATAAATAAACCTAGAGGAATTGTATTGCCATGGCTTTATGAAGTCCTACTTCATGAATCCATCATCCTGTTAGAGTCACCACTCCTTGGTTTTCTTCTAAGTCTCTTTGTTGGCCCGATCAAGATTACATGATTAAATATAGAAACTCGCTTTACATACGAGTGAAGGGTTGAGAAAAGAAATACAATAGAATAGAGAGAGGCATAACACGCAGACTGTATTTAAATAAAATAACTAAGACCATAACCATTCACCATGCAACGTGTTAATTAATTGATTATAACCCATTTAAAAGCATTAAAAGAGTAATTAATTTTTAAAACTGGCAATTAAACATGTGGGGTCGGTAATAAGGCGCTACGCAGAGAATGTAATAAGTACCAAGTCTTTCCTAGCCAAAACATCCCTTTGACCATTAATAGCTCTAAAATTTCGGCTAGGGTTTCAAACATTTTGAAACCCTAATTCCTTATTGCGAATGCTTCACAACACAGCCGTTAAGGCACATGGAGGCAGCGTCGTCTAGGGTTTCAAAACCTGGAATTCAACTTGCGCCAATGCCAACATGCAATGCCTTTCCATGACGGCCGTCTAGGTTTCAACTCTTGAACCCTAGATTAAGGAACGGCCAAGGTTTAACACTTAAACCTTATCACTCAACGCCCCATAACATGATCATTCATGTTTGAAGATCAACTCAATTGATTCATAATTTGTATGATGACTATCATATGAGTAAAACACATATCAAATACGAAAATTGCATAAACTCATACACCATACAAATTTAAATGGCGACAACATACATACTAAAATTGAGAAACTCTATAACATGCATCGTATACAATTTACAAAGAATAACTCAAAAACATATGTATCATGCCAAAATAGAGGTCATACCATATACATGATTAATCATCGTAATAACATGCATCATATGCGATAACCCAAAATAGCAACATAATCATGCTTGTTCATTTTCGAATCCTAGTTTCACAAAATATTTTCGCAAAACAAAAAATGCAAAGCTTTAAACAAGAGACGATTTCACAAATCATATTTTCTAAAAGCTCTTTTCAAACAAAAACATATCATTATGAAACATAAACAAATGCCCAAAACATGGTTTTGCAACCTGGCTCTGATACCACTGTTAGGGAATCCCTAGTACATGAGCAACGAAAATACAAGGATTTCCAAAGGATTTGCAAAACGTCATGTTTCAAAGCACTATACATGCACACAAAAAAAATATTTGTTTTAGGATTACCTCTTGAAGAACACTGAAGCAGTCGTAGCCTCGTCCTTTAGGAGTCCACACGAGCACTCCCACCAAAATCGCAACACTTGCCAATTGCTAGTTTGACAACATGTAGCTCTTGTAACTTTTGCGAATTTGTGCCTTACTTTAGTGAATGGCCTATGAGCATCTTATGCTCTATTTATAAGCTTAGGTTTGACCTAATTTGTTCTCTCTAAAGAGTGGGCTCCTTACTCATTCTAAATGAGTTAGGCCCACATAAAACAAAACATTTTCTGATGGGCTTACTCTACGTGTATGATCCTATAGGTAAAATACCCGGTCATATTAATAATAAATTATTTTATTATTAATATAAAATAAGAGCGGCATCTAGCAATGCATCATTATGTCCGAATATTATTTAAAATCAACATAACCTATAAGTGATAATTATTTAATATGTTTGTTCCTTTTGTCACGATATCCTAATTGGGCCCAAGGCATGGTCGTGTCATCCTTGTACGGCCCAATTTATTTTACTTGATACCGGAGTAGACTTGATCCGAATAAATATCTAATATTTATTCTTTTTAGCATGGCCATGCATTTTCTTAGTCTACTCCATCAAGTGGCCTATAGATATCACTCCTGTCGTATTGGAGAGAGAAATCCCATCTACATCACTCACATCCCTCTGCATAATTTGTTCATTGCCTAATCACAACCTTTATAGTCCTCTTGTTACAGAAGACGTTTAATTGTATTAAAATAATAAACTCCTCATGCAGGAATCATAGTGACTTCAGGTCGAAGGACTACATATACCATTATCACATTGAGAATCGTTTATGACATTCATGTAACGATCCATGCAACGTTCTCATGGTGGGTCTATCCAGTACATCATTACTCTTAATGTGTACCCGTGTGAAGACTTGATATCATCTATATCTATGATCAGTGAGATCAGGTCATCAATAAACTCACACACTAGTCTCAATGTATTTACATGTCCCCATGTAAATACTTGACTAGGGACATTTTAGGAATAACTTTCATATGACCTATTACTCCAAGGATAAATACGTTTTAAAACAATTTTAAACTAAAATACTTATTTTATTGATAAGCAGAAAAATGATACAAATGAAAAAGCATAAAAGCTCATAGTGCATACACCAACAGCACGGATAAGGAGGGTGGGGAGTGATCGTCGGTGCATAGGCACGGACAAGGAGCGGCTCCTGGAGGCTTCTAGTGGGAGGGACACATGAACGAACCTAATACATACCAGAATAAGAGGGATCCAAAGACTGTATAGGTATGTGACTATATGGTCAAGGATAGCTTAAAGGAATGAATTCGCATTACCTATACCAACAAATACATTAACCTTTTCGGTGGCCTATCACTTAAGGACTCTAAAGTTAAGCGCGCTTAACTTGGAGTAATTCTATGATGGGTGACCTCCTGGGAAGTTCTTGGGAAGTGTGTGAGTGAGGACAAAAACACATTGGAAAGGTCTCATGTTGGTCTGTAGGGAGAGTCGTTCATTCCTGAAAAGCGGCCGAGGCATTACTCTGGTATCAAAGCATGGCCTCTCCTAGTACGGTATGGTTCGGGGACGAACCAGGCGGAAGCTGGTTGAGGGCAGGGAGTGATCGCTGGGCAGGGAGTGATCGTTGGTGCATAGGCACGGACAAGGAGCTATATAGGTATGGGACTATACAGTCGAGGATAGCTTAAAGGAATGAATTCGCACTACCTATACCAACAAATACATTAGCCTTTTCGGTGGCCTATCACTTAAGGACTCCAAAGTTAAGCGTGCTTAACTTGGAGTAATTCTGCGATGGGTAACCTCCTACGAAGTTCTTGGGAAGTGTGTGAGTGAGGACAAAAACATATTAGAAAGGTCTTGTGTTGGTTTGTGGGGAGAGTCGTTTATTCCTAAAGAGCGGCCGGGGTGTTACAGGTAGCATATTTGAGAGATAAAGGATAATTTTAACTTAAGGTAAGAAGTAGAGTAAAACACTTGAAAGAGAGAGTATTCTTTTTTATTTTGACTAACTCTAATAGCATTTTTTGAGTTTGTATTTTTGTAAGCTTGATGTCCTGAGGTGGACTTAAAGATTAATTGAAGAACATTTGTAAGGAGGGAAGCAAAGCCTTGTAAAAACACAAAATCAAACACAATTTGAGATTTCTTTGTATTTCACTTTTAGTCCTTGTATTTTGGATTTTTTACATTTCAAGCAAAAAAGAATAGGACATTGGTTAAATTTTTCCTAGTTTTCATTAGGGTAAACTCAGCCATAACATTACATACACCATATAGTTGCATATTTTACCTAAATTCTAAGGTTTGTTAGTTGTCTTAACAAAATTAGTTAATTGGTTATGTAATACCCTAATTTTGATAAGTAAATAAATAAATAAATAAATAAAACAAAGAAAATTTTTCACAAATAAAAAAAAATCAGAATAATCGGGCACAAGGAAATGAGGGAAAAGAAGGCAAGAGGTAAGAAACCGACTCAAGGAGCTGACAGCAAAAGAAGGAAACGCTCAGGCGGGTCACACAGCGACCTTACTCGCTTAGTGAAGGCTACACTCGGTACTCACTCACTCCACTCGGCATTCCCACATCCGGATTTCAGCGCCTGGTTCACTCGGAAAGGTCCACTCCCTATTCACTCAGATTGGTCATTAGACATACCAGTCCCATTCAGAAACATAAAGCATTCTATGGCTTCATTCAATCTGGACGTGTATGCGAACAGCTCAGAAATGGTCCCCATCACCACTCACTCGGAACCCAGGAAGACTTCTCACTCGGAATAGCTTTCACACTCCTTTCGTCACTCAGGATATTTCACTTTTATTTTCACTCGGTAACCATAATTCTTCCTACTCTAGTCATCCTACTACGTTAAGACTCACTCGGTTCCCTCACTGCAACGATTGACTATAATGGGGTCCACTTAGAGTCCTAGGTGCCGCCTTTCGGTCGGAAACCTTCACTCGACAAATTCTCACTCGGTGTTTTGTATTCTCATTCCCTCGGAAAAACTTAAATTCTTCGGTACCCAGAATAAATCACTGTCTCACTCCCCTTATCAACTCTTAATCCCATTTCTACCCATGGTTATACCGACCTCACACACTCGGTAAGTACACGTACACATATGTATATATATATATCACTCGGATCATTCACACAATATAGAACAAGACACGGTAAGATGGATAAAGGAAGGGATATAAATAAGTACAGGCACACAGTCTTGTCTTCTACCCAAGAGGGTTCAAGTTCTAGCATAAAGAAACTACGACTGAAATACGAGCAGGCCAAGGCTTAACAAAACATGTACACATCATATACATAAACGCATAATCCCCATAGCGCACCAGTACTTCACTCGGCATTCAGCTCCTCCTCCACTCCTCATTTCGAGAGACATTCACTGAAAAGTTGCCACAACAGGGGTGAGTATCTTAGATATTAAATGATAGATACTGACTCGGATTGTCCCACAGTTATGCAACAATATATATATACACACAATCATACATGGCAACGATTAGAGTCAGAGAAATACCAATCAACCAGGACACACATAAGACTCTTACCGATCGGAATCCACCAGTTATCACTCGGCCTTATGCACGTATCAATTTAATAACATTAACATGCAACAATCAGTGACATAATAATGCCCATGAATCAGAATGCACATATTGAACATTTCTCAATCAGAGTCCGACAATTCTCACCCGGATATATATATACACAACATTTCAATAACATTAATATACATTCATATAATAGATTTCAATCAGCCTCAACAGCATATGCACACAGAATAATTCACTCGGTTATATACATTCATTATCTCATTAACATGATCACATGCATAATCAATTCCAACTAACATCAGCAGTTAATATGCACAGATTATTTCACTCGGTTCCGCATTCATGTGTAATCGGTTTTGACGTTGCAACGTAGGCTCCCAACCTTTTTATACATAGCTCTCAGCTATCAATTCAGCTCCCAGCTGCTTGGCCGTTTTACAGGTACCCAACCGTTTGCCCACAAGGTGACACCAACGCTCTCAGCGCCAACGGAGGTGTTCACAGGCAGCCCGAGTCCCACTCAAGGGCTACCTTGAGTCCCACTCAAGGATTTACAGCGTCCCACACTTTAATAACCGATGGTAGTGTCCCACACTACATGCTCTCAGCATAAACGCATCCCATGCGCCACACGCGGATTCATCACACAACATAGCATTCTTATACATAACCTTTCGCTCAAACATACATGCATCACATGCAATCGGTAATAAGCATTCTCAGAACTCAATATATTAGTCCTACACACATGCTTCTCATGCAATCAATATCATGGTTCAAATAGATGAATACAACGACATACGCGTCCCATGCAGTCGGTGTTAAGCAGTATTAGGATTCAATGAAGTAATCCAACAACACGAGCATATTATGCAATCGGCATTCGGCAGTATCAGGACTCAGACAACACATGTATCGGTGGGATATATTACCCGATTCACTACGCCAACATTCAATCACATGCAGTCAGTATTTTATATTCGTAACATCTTACATATCACATAAACCGCACGATAATCATCATCACAATTTAGCACACTCTTTCCATGCAATCATTCGACATTCTCAAGCTATCAGCATGCATTTCAAGGACGGGACTAGACATGCAACACTCAACTCTCACTCATCATGCACCCGGGTATTACACACTCCTCATGCAAGTACACATAAACAAAATGCAAACAACAATCATCAACACCCGGAACCCGTCCATAACCCATGCATTTAAAATATAAGGTACTCCCCCTACCAACTACGGTACTCCGAGAGACTCGTCCGCCTGGATGTTGGTCCTCTGCCTTGCTGCTTTGCTCGTTAGTTCTACTCGTTCGGCCTCCTCTTGAACACTGTCGTCTTCCATGATTGACTCAGGAATAGGGGCTGTTTCTTCTTCACTTCGACGATGCCTTTCACTAGCAAAAAATGGAAAATGGAAACAGAGAGCAGGGAAGGAAGGGAAGAAGAACGAAGGAGAAGAGAAGAAGGAAGAAGAAGGGAGAAGTCGCAGAGGGAAACCGAAGGAATGAATGGCAAAAAGACCCATCAACCAATCATATATACGTGCACGGAGAGAAAGGAAGAGTGGGGTGGGAAAGCGTGCACAGCAGCAGCTCCCACACGCGTCATACGCACACAGTCACAATTAATCAGCTATTGACAATTAATCATAATTAAGTAGCCTTTGTTTCCTTAAGTTAAATTAATTAAGTCGGTTATAATTAATAATTAATTTTCCCCACTTTGAAATTATTATTTTAATGATTTATTTTCATTCAGCAATTAATTATTAAATCAGGATGTTACAGGTTAGGTAGTTTTAACTTCTTAACTAAAATTAGGTAATTTTGTTAATTCGTTAGGATTGTTATAAATAGAATTTGTTAGTTGTTATTTGTTATTAGTTAGGATTAGTTTTAACTACTTAGGTTAGTTTTAACTAATAAACTTCCATAACTAAAATTAGTTGTTAGGTTGTTAATTAGTTCTCACCATATAGGTTGTTAATTAGTTCTCACCTAGGACTAGAGTAGTTGGTTTCATAAAACTTAGACAACCTAGTAAAACATCTTAGGATAACAACATGGTACAACATTGCATCCTAGGATTAGTTTTTCTTAAAATCTTTGTTTTGTTCTTTGTTTCATATCCTTGACAAATTTGTGTTTTTCTTGTTGTTTGTGAATGTTAACCGTGTCTTCTTCTAGGGAAAATAAGAAAGATAGAACACCTAATAAATTTAAGGTTTTAATTAAACAACTAGGTGTCTTTCATTCTAAAATAGATTCTTATGAGTCTAAGCATGAGTCTTCCATAAAAAATAATAGATACAAAAGGTTCTTGAGAAAATAAGTAGAAAATTAAAAGAAATTTGGGATCATATTTTAGAATATGTTACCATTGGAAATTTGAAAACCGGTTTATGTAGCAATGAAAAAGTAATAGAGAAATTAAGGCATAAACATAATACAGCTATGGATAAAAAATAAAACTTTATTGGAAAGAATATGATAGGTATAAGGAAAAGAAAAAAAGCAATCAAAGGTGAAAATAAAAAACATAAGGTAGAGAATAATAGTTTGTCTTTAAGCAACCTTAATGTTTCAATAGAGAATCACCTTGATCATAGATTACCTACTCATATGTCCAATAACAGTTTGTCTGTTCTAATCATTAGTGATAGTTTTTCTAGCATTAGTGATAATTTGTCTCTACCCATCATCAATTCTAAGCCTCAAGAGGACCTTAGAAGTATTGAAGAATCATATTCCTTTTCACCCATCCTAGTAAAGAGAATTGGTCAATCATTGTTCATAGTTGTCTTAGAGTTAGTTCTGGCATGTATATCATAATCGTAGGATCTTATAGGATTAGCATATATCTTTATTTTTTTGAATTATTTGTTTCGAGAGTCATTTTATATGTTATCATGTTGCATAGTAAGATTTTTATAGGGTTAACATTTTGCCCATCTTTTTACATGTCCATTCTATTGAATTTTCAATCATATCTTCAAGTCATTCATTTTCATAAAGGATTATATCATGAACTAGTTGCTTCTATGAATAATTTTCTATATATAGTTTATAGGGTCTTCGTGGCAAGTTATACACTACCCGTTGCAGTATAAAATAGATGCCGTTCCACTACGGGATGGTTTAATTTAGAAAGCTAATTTAGAACTATTTAGGCAACAAATTTTGTTTGAATTCATTTTTAACAAAAGAGGAACTTTGTGAACTTAAATTTCAGTTTAACAAATAACAAACAATGACTAGTAATGATGAAAATTAGATATAAAGAAACTAGGATTGGAGTTCATCTATCTCACCCTTGTATTTCTTGTATATATTTGTAATAGTGGTATTCAAAGTAATGATTTTTACGTCATAATCAAAAATCATTCATATCGATTCCTTGACTATGAAATCCATAAGAATATTTTCAAGTTGTTGATTCCTCAATCACTTTGCCAATATTCTAGCATTAAGAGTGATTATTTTGACATTTATTACATTAGATATCATTCCAAATAGCTAACACAACGAATGTTCCATCCAAGTTGATTTTCAAAAGTCATTTTCTAATAACAAAAGAAAACTAGGATCAAGAAACTATTGATCAGATAGAATCAAACATTAAACGTAGAATGTAATAGCAAAATCATTAAATCTCATTACCAAACATACGAATATATAATAGAGTACGTCGGGTTTGAATCGATTACATCTAATCCTAAAAGAAAAGCTTAGCCACACATGGTAGCCATTACAAACATCAAAGATGAAGAGAAGATGAAAAGAAGATCTCTATAATGATTTACAAAGAAGCTAGGTCTTCGCCTTGAGTTTCCAATCAATTTCCAAAGAGTTTCTAATTTTCCATTATATACAGCCTAACTCGCTTCAGTGAGCTTAAATTCGCTCAAGCGATTAGGCTTTCTTCACTTTGAAGGAACCTCTTGCACTACTGAATTACCGACGTGAACTCGCTCAAGTGAGCCTACCTTGCTTAAGCGAGTTAGCCTTCCTATTTCTTTTACTTATTTACTTCATTTTTGCTTGAGCTGAAAGAGTCTCGCTCAAGCGAATTCCAATAGGGTTGCCTCTAGATGATCTTTGCTTAAGAGAGATAGAGGCTCGCTCAAGCGAATTCTTTAAATTACTTTCTGCCTGTTTTTTGCTTGGGCTAAGGTGAACTCGCTTAAGCGAGTATAACACTGATTGCATCTTCCAACCCAGAAGCATGGTTGCTCAAGCGAATGTCGAGCTCACTTAAGCGAGTTACTTTGAACTTACAATTTTTTCACTTTTTCTCAAAGGCGTTTACTTCATCTTCCTTCTTCTTCTTTTTTTTATCCTTTTCACTTATATTAACACAAAATTTTGGGATTAAAAACCTCTTATTCATGAAACATAGCAAATTTATCTATAATTAAAGTTTTTAATACTTTAATGCATACAAAACTCATCTAGATATAACAAATTCTTGCTAAATTTATCCCAAATACACCTTAAATTCATATATTTTGGATGTTTATCAAGTCTCTCAGGCTTAGTATCTTGTTTGCCCTCAAGCAAGAAAACTCAAAATAATCAAAGTGATATATGGTTGCTAGAAAGAAAATCAATACAATATACAAGAAAGAAATTAACTTCCTATATACAAAGCCTTTAACACATGGTGTCTTCAATGTCCATTAAGCTGTATGCCAATACCTTCAAGTCATTAAACAAATCAAAAGCAACCAATCGCTGTAAGAATAAGAAATCTTCTTAAATTCTCATAGGTGAGTGTTTAACTCATCTCATCAAAGATTATGCTCAAAACAAAATTGCCTGTCATTTCCAATCACAAAGACAACATGGATCATGAGGTTGTCAAAATGTTGTAGTGGGGTTGGGTTTTACAAGAAATCTTTGGTTTTTCTGGATAATCAAAGTGCACTATAAGGAAAAGAGCATAAATACTATGCAAAAATTGATCCTTCATAGCTGCATTACTTTACCCTTAACAATTCAATTTCAATCCAACAATTTTTTTTCCCAAACCCTTTTTTATTCTTGCATTCTTCTTTTTATTATTTTTCTTTCCTTGATTTCAAATTGAGGAATTTCTTTCTTTTTCTTTTCATCTTCACTAAATTTCCAAGCCATTCCTTATTTTCAACCAATTAGCCAACTTCACATAACCCTTTATTTATGCATTATACCTATGCTTTTTACCTTAAACATGCATTTAGGGAACATAAGATCATTCATATCATGTTTAGGTTAAGGTACTTAGACGAAAGAAAATTTTTAGATCAAATGGGCTATGAACAAAGGGAATTAAATTACATAAGGGTTGACTTTTTGGCTCTTGGCTCATGCTATATCTACATAAAACTACCTTAATCATTTCCATGCTTATCTAGATGACAAAATCTGACAAAAAGTTTGTTAGGGAATCCCACTCAGATATGCAGCAGAAAAATAAGGATTCTCATAGAATTTGCAAAACGTTGTGTTTCAAAGCATAAGACAAAAACAATTTATACGTTTTAGGGTTACCTCTTGTAGAAACTTTGAAGCAATATTAGCCTCGTCCTTTAGGAGTCCACACGAGTACTCCCACCAAAAATGCTACACCTTCCAAATGCTAGTTTGACGGGGTGTAGCTCTTGTAACTTTTACGTATTAGGCACCTATGAGCATCTTATGTTTTATTTATACGCTTAGGTTTGACCAAATTTGCTCTCTCTAAAGAGTGGGCTCCTTACTCATTCTAAATGAGTTAGGCCCAATAGCTTTATTTTAGTCCAACTAAAATAAAAGCTATTTTCTGATGGGCTTACTCCATGTGTGTCACCCTATAGGTAAAATACTTGGTCCTATTAATAATAAACTATTTTATTATTAATATAAAATAAGAGTGACATCTAGCAATGCATCATTATGTCTGAATGTTATTTATTATCAACATAACCTATAAGTGATAATTATTTTATATGTTTGTTCCTTTTGTCACGATATCCTAATTAGGCCCAAGGCATGGTCACGTCATCCTTGTACGGTCCAATTTGTTTTACTTGATACTAGAGTAGACTTTATCTGAATAGATATCCAATATTTATTCTTTCTAGCATGGCCATGCATTTCCTTAGTCTCACTCTATCAAGTGGCTATAGATGTCACTCTTGTCATATAGGAGAGATAAATCCCATTTACATCACTCACATCCCTCTACATAATTTTTTCATTGCCTAATCATAACCTTAAGTGTCCTTTTGTTACAGAAGACATTTAATTGTATTAAAACAACAAACTCCTTATGTAGGAATTGTAGTGACTTCAGGTCGAAGGACTACATATACCATTATCACATTAAGAATTGTTTATGACATTCATGTAACAATCCATGCAATGTTCTCATGGTGGGTCTGTCCAGTACATCATTACTCATAATGTACACCCATGTGAAGACTTGATATCATCTACATCCATGATCTGTGAGATCAGATCATCAGTACACTCACACACTAGTCTTAATGTATTTACATGTCCCCATGTAAATACTTGACTTGGGACATTTTAGGAATAACTCTCATATGACCTATTACTCTAAGGATAAATAAAGGCTGTTAAACTATTTAAGAAAAAATGCCTTATTGAAAATGATGCGTCCTATATAGCCTCTTAGTGCATATTTCCAACAATCTCCCACTTGCACTTAAAACCGATAAGGTTAATACCCAATGACGTCTACTGTGCCCTCATTCTTTTGCCACGCAAGCGGTTTTACTGTAACATCCCCATTTTAATTAAAACAACCAAGTTAAATAAAAAGTCAACAAGTCAACACCTCCTTTAATTTAATTAATTAAGATGTAACAGAATAATTAGCGTGGAAGCATGGTGGCATGGGCAGGATTACCGCGTTTCCCCCCATCCCACCATACTGCACTCCGCGTGAGTGTATATATATATATATTCGGGTGATGGTCATGCTCTTCACGCAGAGGACCCAGCGAGCTTCCTTCTTCGTTCTTCTTTTCTCTTGTTTCTTCTCTTGCCTTCTCCGCTCTCCAGTCCATCCCCTGCTTTGAGAACCAAAGTGACGGTGCTACAGTGGAGTGGAACTCCCCACACTTGAGAGGACGATCGTCGAGTGAAGCAGCAGAGAGGAGAACCACCACCCAAACAGGAAGAAATCCCTTGGAGTTTCGTAATTGGTAGGGGGAGTATCTTCTATCTTAAATGCATGGGTTATGAACAGGTTTCGAGTGCGGATGCTTGCTATATCCATGCTCTGATGGTGTATTGCGTTACATGTGAGTGTGTATAGTTCGGTTGCATGACGAGTGAGAAATGAGTGATTGCATGTTAATACCTTTCTCACAGATGCATGTGTTGCAGGATCTCAGTTTGCATGTTGGGTTGTGTTGATATGAATGTCGGACTGGAGCTACCCAGGTTATAGAAATGCATATGTTGATACGTCTGCTATAATAAATTGTTTGCATGTAGGAAATGCCTTCTTTAAATGGATTTTGACACTGTCTTACATCGATTGCATGATAGGTTGTGATAACTTGAAATGCCTGACTGGACTTGTGATTTTTAGAATGATGCATGCGTTGAATGAAGCTGTAAACTGTTTGCATATCTGGATCGAACGAAATGTTGTGGATATCTGAATATGGAATGATAACTGATTGCATGACAGCTATATATATTGAGTCCGGATAATGTGTACTACTGGTTGCATGGTGTGTGTATGTGCTTGAATGCGAGATTGCATGCATGAAATAAATGTTGTGCGTTGAATCCGCGTGTGGCGCATGGGATGCGTTGTGCTGGGAGCACGTAGTGTGAGACACTACCTTCGGTCATCCAGCGTGGGACGCTGTAAAATCCTCGGGTGGGACTCGGGGTAGCCCTTGAGTGGGACTCGGGCTGTCTGTGAACACCGCCGTTGGCGCTGAGAGCGTTGGTGTCACCTGTGGACAAACGGTTGGGTACCTGTAAAACAGCCAAGCAGCTGGGAGCTGATCTGATAGCTGAGAGCTATGTATAAAAAAGGCTGTGATGCCTACGTTGCAACGTCGGACCGATACACACGATGCGGAACCAAGTGAAATTTCTGTGCTTATCATTGTTGACATTACTACTACTGTTAATGTTGTTGAAATTGGTTAAGCTTGCTGTGTGGGAAGTGAATGGGTGAAATGCGTAGGACTAAGTGGATGCTCTGTGCATATGTTATTGATTGAAAATCTATTATTCATTTGATATCGTGTATGAGTATGCTGAACGTGTATGCCAAGTAATCCATTCCGTGTGTACGTACCCTAGATGCTGAGTGAAAACTGTTTTCGTGACTATACGTATATATGTATATGCATGCAAGTGTATCCGTGTCATTGAAAATGCTATGACTACAACCGAGTGACGATCGGTAAACAGAGAACGGTAAGAGTTACTTATATATATCTTGATTGATGGATGTGGCCCTGATCTTAATTGTGTTGTACGTATGTGTATTGTTGTGTAATTGGCAGATAACCTGAGTCGGTATCTATCATTTAAAATTTTAGATGCTCACCCCTGCAGTGGCCATTTTTCAGTGAATGTCTCTAGAGATGAGGACCAGAAGCAGAGCCGGAACGCTGGGCGAAGTGCTGATGCATTTGGAAGGCTTAATTAAGGCGTTGTTAGATTAAGCCCTGACTGGTTCATACCGGATGTTAATGTTTTGGGATGAATAGAACTTATGGTCAAGGAGAAATCCAATTTTGTGTTGTAACTATTGACATGCACTCTTATATACATATATATATGTATGTTTCGTGTGTGACATGCTATGTGCTACCTTGTTTCATATTTTTGTTTTAATAGAATATGCAGGGACAGTATGATTGAGCAGGCTATAGCCAAGTCAGAGCGAAATGAGAATTGTCTTAGGAAAACTTATGTCGGATACGTTGGGCGGAGTCGTACCCCGCCCGAAGTATAGGGATATTTCGCCCAAGCGAGAGGACTCGCGCTGAAGCGAGTAATTATCAGAGTGAGATACCGCCCATTATCCTTTCCTATCCGTTGTGATGTTAATGCAATTCCAGACCCCGGTGTTGACCCCTGTTTTGGGCGTTGTGGTTGAGTCCGCCCAGGCGTTGTCATAATTAGTTGAGTTGGGCGGAATAGGTTTAGACTCTTCCTTCTTCCACCACCTACTACCACATATGTACATTGTAACTTCCCGTTTTCTGAGCGAAGTGCGAGCGTGAGGATTTACCTAGTGAACCCTTATCCATATTCGATTCAGGCATTACCTTGTAGTTGTGTTGAAGAGGCATTGTGCAGATTTCGTTTAGGCGGTGTCATACCTCGCCCAAGAAACTAGGACAGTTCGCCCAAACGCGTAGACTATGCTGAAGCAAGTAGATATCAACTCGAGATTCCGCCTATGTACCTTCTTTCTCCGTTGTCGTATTATTCCGTCTCGCTGGCGGTGTTGGACATCGCCTGAGTAAGTGAATGTTGTGATGTAGTCCGCCCAGGATAAATATACCCCGCCTAGCCAGGTAGGATGATTCGAACTCCGCCCTCCCACCGAATGCTACGCGTGTGAATGTATTAACATCTTTCCCTTATCTATTTCCTCCCGTTGAGTGACCAGTGTTACTCGAAGGGAAGCCTCCTTGTGAAATATTCTCTATCCGCTGCTGCATTACCATACTCCGCCTGGACGGTGTCAGACCCCGTCTAAGCGAACAAACGGTGTTGTGTAATCCGCCCAGGTGTTGGTGCGTTACGACAAACCCATTGAGCCGATCCCAGTTTTAGCTTCCCTGTAGGTTGCTATATGCGCGTGAATGCTCTTCGTTCCCCCTTGCCTGCTCCCTTCTATATCAAATGTTACGTGACTGTTTTGTGAAAAATTTTCTCATGTTTTTGGAATTATTAGTTGCAAATAATAATAAGGTGTTACATTTTGGTATCAGAGCGGACCGAAAGGTCCAAGGCCAAGGTAAGCCTACCAAGTGTAAGTGGTTGTGTGTATGATCATGATTGTTGTGGTGTGAATTTAACTTGACTGGTACTCTGTTACTGACTCATGGGTGGGAGGAGTTGTTCCTCCTGACCCGACTAATTGTGTGACATACGAGAATACATAATGGGCTAAGTTACTGAATGTTAGACTAAATTCCGATTGGAATTAAGTAACTAGGAATACTTATCCTTGAATGTTGATTTTAGGATAAGGGATGGCACATCGCCAAAGCATGGAGACTATAGCTACGGCATTCCAACGCTTTGCAGATGTGTTTGAAAGGCAGGGCCAGCCTCGAGCTGAGGAGGGCCAAGTAATGGACCGCTTCTTAAAGAGGAAGCCGAGTGAATTCTTAGGAGGACGGAACCCTGAGGCGGCGTTTAAGTGGACTCAGGAATTAGAAAGGATTTTTGGGGGTCTTCGCTGTACCGAAGCCCAGAAGGTGGAATGTGCAGTGTACATGCTGCGAGACGAAGCGGAGAACTGGTGGAAAATAGCCAGAAGCCGATTCCCTGAAGATGATAATCAACTGACGTAGAACGATTTCAAGGCCTGCTTCTTAGACAAATACTTTCCCGACACAGTGAGGAGTCAGAAAGAGCTGGAGTTTATGGAGTTAAGACAGGGCTCCATGACTGTGGAAGAATACGTGGCCAGATTCGAGGAATTGTGCCTATTCTATCCGCCCTTCCAGCAGCCAGGAACGGAGAACTCTAAGTGCCTTAAGTTTGAGAACGGATTGAGATCGGATATTAAGAGAGCCTGCAGATACCATGAGATACGGAGTTTCCCTGCACTAGTGAACAAATGTAGAATATTTGAGGAGGATGACAAGGCCCATTCGAGCCAGAGCAGCAGGAACCACTATTCCCTGAGGCCCCAACGACCTCATTTCAAAAAGCTAAGCAATGCCAATAGGAACAAGCCTTTTTCCAGATATGAAGGACGGAATCAACCTGGAAGACGACCAGTGGTAGGAGACAGAAGGTGTTTCAAGTGTGGAGGAAATCACTTTGCCAGAGACTGCAAGGATGATGGTGATATAGTGTGCTTTCACTGCAACAAGAGGGGACACATCCGCCCCGACTGCCCCCAACTACGCCAAGCAGACGTTAATATACGTCAAGGAAGATTTCAAGAAAGGAACCGAGTGAATGATGACCAACGTCCTGGTGGCAGAGGCAACGGAGCCAGAGGAGACGGGATGCGAGGGAGGAACACCGGCCCAACAGCGACAGGAAGGATCTACACCATCAATGCAGAGGATGTTGCACCAGCAAACGATCTAGTATAATGTAAGTACTCACTTGGAATGAATACGCTTAATGTTGTTTTCGATTCAGGAGCTACCCATTCTTTTATAGCTGATGAGTGCGTGGAACGGTTGAAGTTACCAACTGTGTCTATGAACCGGACTTTGGAAGTGGCCAGCCCCACTGGCGCTAATGTGTTCACATCGTCAGTATGCAAAGATGTAGCATTTGAGTTGTATGATCGGAGTTTCACCTTCGATCTGATTTGCATGCCCTTAAAGGGTCTTGACATCATACTCGGAATAGATTGGCTTTCAGCCAATAAGGTATTAGTAGATTGTAGAAACCGAGAGATAGTTTTCCCAAAACAGCCCACTGAGGACGGCACGGCACTAGGTATAACCCGACTATTTATGATGCTTTGTCTAACCAAAGATGAGAGCGAGACCCTAGTGAACGAAATTCCGGTTGTCTGCGAATTCCCAGAAGTGTTCCCAGAAGACGTTCCGAGTGTGCCTCCCAATAGAGAAGTTGAATTCTCTATAGACTTAATCCCTGGAGCCGAACCGGTCTCCAGTGCACCCTACAGAATGTCCTCAACTGAATTGGCAGAGTTGAAGAAACAAGTGGATGAGTTACTCGAGAAGTAGTTCATTAGACCAAGCGTGTCACCATGGGGCGCACCTGTGCTACTTGTTAAGAAGAAGGATGGCAGCATGAGACTTTGTATAGATTATCGACAGCTTAACAAGCTCACAATCAAGAATCGATACCCACTGCCTAGAATTGATGATTTAATTAACCAGCTGCGTGGAGCTTCAGTCTTCTCGAAAATCGATCTACGATCGGGGTATCACCAAATCCGAGTGAAAGACTCGGACATTCCTAAAACTGCCTTTAGGACTCGGTATGGTCACTACGAGTATGTAGTGATGCCGTTCGGTGTGACAAATGCCCCTGCTGTTTTCATGAATTACATGAACAACATATTCCACTCCTTCTTAGATCGGTTTGTTGTTGTCTTCATCGATGATATTCTAGTTTATTCTAAGACCTCTGAGGAGCATGAAGGACATCTCAGAACGGTACTCCAAGTGTTGAAGGAGAAACAATTGTTTGCAAAGCTCTCGAAGTGCGAATTCTGGATGGATGAGATCAACTTCCTCGGGCATGTGATCTCCGAGCGAGGCGTCTCGGTGGATCCTGCGAAGGTAGCTACTGTAATAGCATGGGAGAGGCCCAGATCGGTCTCGGAAATAAGAAGTTTTATGGGCTTGGCAGGTTATTATAGGATGTTCATAGAAGGTTTTTCTAAATTGGCATTACCCCTGACTAAATTGACTCGGAAGAACGTTCCTTTCGTGTGGAGTCCGGAGTGTGAGAACAGCTTCTAAGAGCTGAAGAATAAGTTGACAACTGCTCCGGTGTTGGCATTACCTGAGTTACGAGAAAGCTTCGTGGTTTATTGTGACGCGTCCGGACTCGGATTAGGGTGTGTACTCATGCAGAAAGATCGAGTGATAGCATATGCCTCTCGACAATTGAGACCCCACGAGCAGCATTATCTGACCCATGACTTGGAGCTGGCAGCAGTAGTTTTTGCATTAAAAATCTGGAGGCATTACTTGTACGGGTCCAAATTTGAAGTGTACAGCGATCATAAGAGCCTCAAATACCTATTCGACCAAAAGGAGCTGAACATGAGGCAGAGAAGATGGATTGAGTTTTTGAAGGACTATGATTTCGAGTTGAAATACCACCCAGGTAAGGCAAACGTCGTGGCCGACGCATTGAGTCGGAAATCCCTCCACATAGCAGCCATGATGGCAAAAGAAGTTGAGTTGTTGGAGCGGTTCCGAGACATGAACTTGCATGTTGACACCCCTTCCCCTCAGAAGATAACAATCGGTACGTTGAGGATTGCCAATGAATTCTTAAAATCCGTGTACGAGCAACAACAGGCGGACTCTTACCTAGCTGAAATGAAGGAAATTCAGGCTAAAGGAAAGGATTTATCCTTGACAGAGGGGTCAGATGGGATCTTCCGGGTGAGAAACAAAATATACGTACCAAGTGGAGGAAGATTGAGAAGAATGGTGCTTGATGAAGCCCACAAAAGCCTACTCAGCATTCACCCAGGAACCACGAAAATGTACCACGACTTGAGGAGACAGTTCTGGTGGCCCGGACTAAAGAAGGATGTGGCGGAGTACGTGGCCCGGTGTATCACTTGTCAGAAATCGAAGGTAGAGCACCAAAAACCGTACGGTGCAATGCAACCTCTAGAGATCCCCGTGTGGAAATGGGACTCAATTGCGATGGATTTTGTCATGGGATTACCCAAAAACCGAGCCGGCCATGATGCCATTTGGGTCATTGTTGACCGATTGACGAAGAATGCACACTTCTTACCTGTGAATATGAAGTACCCATTGCATAAGTTGGCTCGGATTTACATTCAAGAAGTTATCCGACTGCATGGCATACCTACTTCCATCGTATCAGATAGGGACCCTAGATTTACGTCCAGGTTTTGGACCAGCATGCATCAAGAATTGGGGACGAAGCTTTGACTTAGTTCTGCCTACCACCCCCAATCAGATGGACAATCTGAGCGAACAATTCAGAGTCTAGAAGATTTATTGAGAGCGTGTGTGTTAGAGTACGGTGGGGACTGGGAGCAGTACCTTTCCTTGATCGAGTTTACGTACAACAACAGCCATCATCATAACATTGGCATGGCACCTTACGAGGCATTATATGGGCGCAGATGCCGAACCCCACTCTGCTGGTCAGAAACAGGTGAAAGTCTACTATTGGGACCAGACATCGTGAAGCAAACCACAGAGCAGATCCGAGTGATAGGGGAGAAGATGAAAGCATCACAAGACAGGCAAAAGAGCTACCATGACAAGCGCATCAAGCCATTGCAATTTTCAGTCGGAGATCGAGTGTTTCTGAGAACCTTTCCGAGTAAAGGAGTTGGACGAGCCTTAAAAAGTGGGAAGTTAAGTCCTCGATACATTGGACCTTATGAGGTGTTAGAACGGATCGGCCCCGTAGCATACCGCCTCGCATTACCAACCCACTTGTCCCGATTGCACAACGTATTTCATGTGTCTCAACTAAGAAAGTATTTACATGACCCCAGCCACACGATGCCTGACGATGAAGTAGAGATCAAAGAAGACCTGACCACTGTGACTACACCGATTGGAATTGTGGACCGATCGGTAAAACGCTTAAGAAACAAGAACGTAAGGCTGGTTAAGGTGGAGTGGCAGCAAGGCAAGACCACCTCCTGCACGTGGGAACGCGAAGATGCCATAAAACAGCAGTACCCCGAGTTGTTCATTTAGGTGAGTTACCAACTAAAGCTTCACATGAATTACCAACTGAATTTCGGGGACGAAATTCTTTTTAAGTGGGGGAGAACTGTAACATCCCCATTTTAATTAAAACAACCAAGTTAAATAAAAAGTCAACAAGTCAACACCTCCTTTAATTTAATTAATTAAGATGTAACAGAATAATTAGCGTGGAAGCATGGTGGCATGGGCAGGATTATCGCGTTTCCCCCATCCCACCATACTGCACTCCGCGTGAGTGTATATATATATATATTCGGGTGATGGTCATGCTCTTCACGCAGAGGACCCAGCGAGCTTCCTTCTTCGTTCTTCTTTTCTCTTGTTTCTTCTCTTGCCTTCTCCGCTCTCCAGTCCATCCCCTGCTTCGAGAACCAAAGTGACGGTGCTACAGTGGAGTGGAACTCCCCACACTTGAGAGGACGATCGTCGAGTGAAGCAGCAGAGAGGAGAACCACCACCCAAACAGGAAGAAATCCCTTGGAGTTTCGTAATTGGTAGGGGGAGTATCTTCTATCTTAAATGCATGGGTTATGAACAGGTTTCGAGTGCGGATGCTTGCTATATCCGTGCTCTGATGGTGTATTGCGTTGCATGTGAGTGTGTATAGTTCGGTTGCATGACGAGTGAGAAATAAGTGATTGCATGTTAATACCTTTCTCACAGATGCATGTGTTGCAGGATCTCAGTTTGCATGTTGAGTTGTGTTGATATGAATGTCGGACTGGAGCTACCCAGGTTATAGAAATGCATATGTTGATACGTCTGCTATAATAAATTGTTTGCATGTAGGAAATGCCTTCTTTAAATGGATTTTGACACTGTCTTACATCGATTGCATGATAGGTTGTGATAACTTGAAATGCCTGACTGGACTTGTGATTTTTAGAATGATGCATGCGTTGAATGAAGCTGTAAACTGTTTGCATGTCTGGATCGAACAAAATGTTGTGGATATCTGAATATGGAATGATAACTGATTGCATGACAGCTATATATATTGAGTCCGGATAATGTGTACTACTGGTTGCATGGTGTGTGTATGTGCTTGAATGCGAGATTGCATGCATGAAATAAATGTTGTGCGTTGAATCCGCGTGTGGCGCATGGGATGCGTTGTGCTGGGAGCACGTAGTGTGAGACACTACCTTCGGTCATCCAGCGTGGGACGCTGTAAAATCCTCGGGTGAGACTCGGGGTAGCCCTTGAGTGGGACTCGGGCTGTCTGTGAACACCGCCGTTGGCGCTGAGAGCGTTGGTGTCACCTGTGGACAAACGGTTGGGTACCTGTAAAACAGCCAAGCAGCTGGGAGCTGATCTGATAGCTGAGAGCTATGTATAAAAAAGGCTGTGATGCCTACGTTGCAATGTCGGACCGATACACACGATGCGGAACCAAGTGAAATTTTTGTGCTTATCTTTGTTGACATTACTACTACTGTTAATGTTGTTGAAATTGGTTAAGCTTGCTGTGTGGGAAGTGAATGGGTGAAATGCGTAGGACTAAGTGGATGCTCTGTGCATATGTTATTGATTGAAAATCTATTATGCATTTGATATCGTGTATGAGTATGCTGAACGTGTATGCCAAGTAATCCATTCCGTGTGTACGTACCCTAGATGCTGAGTGAAAACTGTTTTCGTGACTATACATATATATGTATATGCATGCAAGTGTATCCGTGTCATTGAAAATGCTATGACTACAACCGAGTGACGATCGGTAAACAGAGAACGGTAAGAGTTACTTATATATGTCTTGATTGATGGATGTGGCCCTGATCTTAATTGTGTTGTACGTATGTGTATTGTTGTGTAATTGGCAGATAACCTGAGTCGGTATCTATCATTTAAAATTTTAGATGCTCACCCCTGTAGTGGCCATTTTTCAGTGAATGTCTCTAGAGATGAGGACCAGAAGCAGAGCCGGAACGCTGGGCGAAGTGCTGATGCATTTGGAAGGCTTAATTAAGGCGTTGTTAGATTAAGCCCTGACTGGTTCATACCGGATGTTAATGTTTTAGGATGAATAGAACTTATGGTCAAGGAGAAATCCGATTTTGTGTTGTAACTATTGACATGCACTCTTATATATATATATATGTATGTTTCGTGTGTGACATGCTATGTGCTACCTTGTTTCATATTTGTGTTTTAATAGAATACGCAGGGACAGTATGATTGAGCAGGCTATAGCCAAGTCAGAGCGAAATGAGAATTGTCTTAGGAAAACTTATGTCGGATACGTTAGGCAGAGTCGTACCCCGCCCGAAGTTTGGGGATATTTCGCCCAAGCGAGAGGACTCGCGCTGAAGCGAGTAATTATCAGAGTGAGATACCGCCCATTATCCTTTCCTATCCGTTGTGATGTTAATGCAATTCCAGACCCCGGTGTTGACCCCTGTTTTGGGCGTTGTGGTTGAGTCCGCCCAGGCGTTGTCATAATTAGTTGAGTTGGGCGGAATAGGTTTAGACTCTTCCTTCTTCCACCACCTACTACCACATATGTACATTGTAACTTCCCGTTTTCTGAGCGAAGTGCGAGCGTGAGGATTTACCTAGTGAACCCTTATCCATATTCGATTCAGGCATTACCTTGTAATTGTGTTGAAGAGGCGTTGTGCAGATTTCGTTTAGGCGGTGTCATACCTCGCCCAAGAAACTAGGACAGTTCGCCCAAACGCGTAGACTATGCTGAAGCAAGTAGATATCAACTCGAGATTCCGCCTATGTACCTTCTTTCTCCGTTGTCGTATTATTCCGTCTCGCTGGCGGTGTTGGACATCGCCTGAGTAAGTGAATGTTGTGATGTAGTCCGGCCAGGATAAATATACCCCGCCTAGCCAGGTAGGATGATTCGAACTCCGCCCTCCCACCGAATGCTACGCGTGTGAATGTATTAACATCTTTCCCTTATCTATTTCCTCCCGTTGAGTGACCAGTGTTACTCGAAGGGAAGCCTCCTTGTGAAATATCCTCTATCCGCTGCTGCATTACCATACTCCGCCTGGACGGTGTCAGACCCCGTCTAAGCGAACAAACGGTGTTGTGTAATCCGCCCAGGTGTTGGTGCGTTACGACAAACCCATTGAGCCGATCCCAGTTTTAGCTTCCCTATAGGTTGCTATATGCGCGTGAATGCTCTTCGTTCCCCCTTGCCTGCTCCCTTCTATATCAAATGTTACGTGACTGTTTTGTGAAAAATTTTCTCATGTTTTTGGAATTATTAGTTGCAAATAATAATAAGGTGTTACATTTACTAGTGGTTTCCTAACAATTTTGTTGGTATGTATATTGCATATTTTCATATTTTCCAAAGATAGAACTATTTAAGTATATGTTTGAATTAATCCACTTCCTTATATTGTTCTATGGTTCCATTGTCTTCACAGTGGAAACTCATAGGGTATAAAACATTTGGAATGATTAAATGTAAATTGAATTCTTTTTTTAATTTAACATAACAAAATACTTAGATTTGTTAGTAGAACCAATGACTGTTTCTTGCTTTAAACCTTTCAAGCATACATCGCAACCATCTTGACAACACATATTTATTTTGATTGCAATCTTAAGTCAGTCAAATTACTCAAAAGGTTGGGATTCTTAGTCCTTCTTAAGTGTTTAAGAATATTCTTGACTATAGAATAAGAATATTAGTTCTACAAGAAACATGTCTTTTACATGTAATATTAGAACTACAATTGTGCAACTACTAACCTTTTTATAGTCACAAGATTTATCTTCTTCTCTAATGAAGATTCTAGCTTCTGAAAGCTTGCTTTAGTCCATAAATGGAACATTTGCAGTTCACATACCTTTCTAGATGTCATATACATATTCTCAAGATGATTTCCATCTTGACATCTATCTATCATATCTCATAATGGTGGTATACTACTACAACAAGCAGGATCTAAATGGTTTTTAAGCTAATTAAATTTTGTCAATCTTATTTTTAAAGGTACTCTTATTACCATCCATGTTTAGTTTTCCTTTTGAAAACCCACTTGTATCCAATAGGTTTTACCCTTTAGGTGTGTCAAACAAGGTTCATACCATGTTAATATACATGGAGCCCATTTCAAATCCCATGGTCTTATGCCATGTCTTAGAATCTAAACTTGCATTGGTCTCTTCATAAGGAGCTTGGTCAATTAGCAATATGCCTCCTTCCTGATTTATAAGATATACATATCTTTCAAATTTAGTGACATATCCTATTTGATCTTACGTAAGTCTTGTGCTACTAGAGCTAATGATGTCATAACACTTTGCGATTTCTGCTCCAAGTCCATCCTTAACTTTTGAATGCATTGTGATACTTGAACTTCTTCAAGTTATACTATCCTCCCACTAATTCTTTAAGAGATGTACTCTTATTCAAGAATACAACATTCTAAGCAACAAGCTTTTTGTTCTCAGACGGATTGTAGAAATGATAACCCTTAGCTTTCTTTGGGTATCTCACAGAAGACATTTATCCAATTTGGATTTGACCTTGTCAGAGTTGGATGCTCTATAGAAGCATTATAGTTCCAAATTATTAGTAAAGACATACTAGGTTTCTTCCTAGTCCATATCATATATGGTTTCTTTAAGAAAGTCTAAGATGGAACATGGTTAAGTGTGGAAATTTTGTCAATAAAGGAACATTGAATGAGTTAGAGATGTTTGATAATAATCAATAATCAAAATATGTCCAACAAGGTTTGACTTTTCCCTGTACAGATGCTATTATGGCATTCTATGAGGAATGAGTTAAGAGGTAACCTCTCACTCTGTTAGATAGTTATCAAACTTGTAGCTCAAATTATTTGCTATCTTGATCTAATTCAGAGCTTTAATTATCTTGTCAATTTGGTTTTTCACTTTATTATAAATTCTTTGAACTTTTCAAAGACTTTCTAAATTATGTTACATAAATCCATACTCATTGACTTTTCAATTAGTATGTCGAAGTATTAAAAAACATATCTAGTTATTATTTCAATAGGCCTACATACATCATCATGTATTAGATAATAGATTACTCATCTTTCACTTTTCAATGAATGAGGTCTCAACTATCTTTACAATAAATAAGATTTACATGTCTCAATTGATTCTAAAATCAAAAGAGTCCAAATAACCACATTAATGGTATTTAGAAATGCGTTTCTCATTCATTTGCCTTAGGAGACAATACCATGTAAGTAAGGTTCAAAATCACTTACTTTAACCTACTTTGACAGTTATGTTATATATGGGTGTTTTGAGATTAGGATATGGAATCCATTACTCAATTATGCATCAATGTCCTTTTGAAGAAATAAAGTTATTTTATATATATATAAAACTTTTCTTATCCAACAAGAAATAATATGCACAATGTCTAGTTCACTGACTATCCCAATAAGTGAAGATCTTATCTTTATTATAGCAACTTTTGCTTAATTTTACATAGATTTCTTCACCCTTAGCAAGTGATCTACTTCATTGATTTTTCAAACTATAAGATTTGCTACTAGTATCTAATACTAATGTCAGTGAAGTAAAATAACCTGACCTCTATAACATGACTTGTAGCAGAAATCTTACTTCCATTTCTTTTGAACTCCTTCAAGTTCTTTAGACAAATTATTTCAATGTCTTATTTGGCTAAAAATGGAAACAATTTCCTTTCTTGATCACCTTTTAGAGTCTTTATATGATCATATTGTATATCTTTATATCTATTCATATTTACTTTTACAGTTTAGAGTTTATGCAGACTCCATAGGGTATTTAATACCCAACGATAGATGATATTGAAACAAGCCAAACATGACACATTGGCGCTTCCTCTTTATTGAAGATAATTCTCAAGTCTCAATACCTATCTGGGCATTGTTCCAGATAGAGTGTCCTTCCAAAGGACAGATTACAACAAAATAATATTTGGTTTGTCATGGTTATTCTAAAACAAATTACATGCAAATCTATCACTTTTATTTAAAACATATTTAACTTTTGGTCACTAAATAAATATGTTATCTCCCACTATTTTGATTCAAAACAAATACCCTCACTAAATCAGAAAAAATCTTGTTGGAAGATTTTTCTAGTGGGTCAGATCCATATTTGGCCTAGTGTTGAGTCAGCTTTGGCCGATCGCCCAACCCTTGGTTATTTATGTAGGAAACACATTTCCAATTGTATCTCATGCAACTCTTGGATGATTGAGTGGGTAACTCTTTACCCTTATTCATCTTATGAATTTAAGCTCAATCCTTATGCCTCTAAGTTATTTTCAATCAAATTGAAAAACTTAGTTAAGTTAAGGCCCAATAAAAACAATTTGGATATTACAATTATCCTATCGCGCCTTAATATTAATGCTTCTAGGTTCTTCAATCTGATTAAAGTTACCTAGATAAGTCTAATAACAAATGGTTGGATAATCCAATTATCCATCATCCTTTACTAATATCAATAAAAGCACCCTGCTTTGGCAGAACCTACACTTTATTGAAACTAGCATTGATGAGTGTTGCTTATTGGAACGCGTTTTAGACTATCCATACCTTTAGGATTTTCCAATCCAATTGAAAAATTTCTATTTGAATAAAACTTAATAAGTTATACTTGGATAATCCAATTATCCAATCATGTCCTACTAAACATAAATGAAGGCACCCAACTATGGCGTGACCTGCACTTTATCTATATCAAGTTAGACGTTATTACTTATTGTAAGGTATGATTGTCGGGCTTGAGGGATTTCAATTTTCTTATTGTTCATTATCGACTTTCATTAAACTCTTTAACGCAAAATAAAACCCCAAAACATGCAATCAAAATTGTGAGATGGTTATAGTCTTCCTAGAAAATAAAATAAACCTAAAAGAACTATGGTGCCTTGACTTCATGAAGTCCTACTTCTTGAAATCACCATCCTCCTAGAGTTATCACTTCTTTATTCCTTTCAAGGTCATATCCATCAAGAGTCACCACGCTAGGTTTCTTCTAGGTCTCCACCTTGTTGGCTTCTTCAAGATTACTATGTAATAAAGAAACTCATTTTACATACAAGTGAAGGGTTGAGAGAAGAAATTTAAGAATAGATAAAGGCACAACACGTAGGCTGTATTTAAAATTAAATAAAAAAACCTAAGACCATAACCATTCACCACTGGATGTGTTAATTAATCAATTAATAGAGTGATCAATTGTATTTAAAATAAAATAAATTTTAAAACACATAATTAAACACGCGGGGTCATAAAAGGAAAACTATACAAAGAAGTTTGGTGGTTTCGTTGACCGTTCAACGGACAGGGTCAAGGGGAGGCTACCCTTTATAGGGTGCCGAGTGGCGTTCCAACCCAAAAATTTAGTACTGTAATCAGGTTAGTTCCCAGGAAAAAGAGGTGGGTCCGGTGTGACCACTTAAGTACCGAGTCTTTCCTAGCCAGAACATCCCACTGACCATTAATAACTCAAAATTTTTGGTTATAATTTCAAACAATTTGAAATCCTAAATTTTGGAACGGCCAAGGTTTAACTTTTAAACCTTATCTTTTGACCCCAATAACTATCATAAAATAAGAATAGTTAAAGTTTAACTTTTAAACCTTATCTCTAGAGTCTAAACAATCATCCTATTTTTAGGAACAATCAAGGTTTAAATTTTAAATCTTATCTCTAGAGTTCAAGATATTTTATGTTGAATCCTATTACATTTGATAAAGATCTTATCTTTAATTTGTAACTTTTACAAATCCTATCAAATTTATAAATGATTAAATATTTGATTTTAAAAATTATTAAATTTAATAAAGATCTTATCTTCTATTTGTAACAATTACAAATCATATTAAATTTAATAAATATGAATCAATTTGTGACTCCTACAAATAACATTAATTTTAAAAAGATCATATACGATACAAATCCTATTAAAATTAATAAGAATAAATTATTTAGATTTGTAACTCTTACAAACTTTAAATTTAACAAACATTTAAAATTTGATTTGTAACTTTTACAAATCTAATTTAAAATATAATATTAAAATCAAATATTTTATTTGTAACATTTACAAATAAATAAAATACCATGATGGCTAGGTTTCAACTTTTGAATCTTAGTTTCTATTACGACTAGGGTTTAACTCTTAAACTTTCTAAACACAATCTCACTGAACAATTCATATTAGAAAAAGAAAGCATATAGACATGCGTTGCATATAACCTTTGCTTTTAATTTAATTAAATGAACATAAAATTATGTTTTATAATTAGAACACATACAAAAAAATCACCATTGCAACAACATGTTCATATAATAAAACACATAAGAACATGTTCTTTAATTAAAATGTTGAGAAAAGCAATTAATATAAACAAAAACAAAATTAAATTGATAATAACTTTCAAAAAGATGCAACCTTTGCAACATATCTCATAAAAAAATGCAACATTTGCATAATATCTCATTAAAAAGGCAACATTCGCATCACATCTAATAAAAGATGCAACTTTTGTAAAAAGATTCAACCTTTACAATTCTTTTTGTAAGAAATTTGTTTTACATGTTGTCGCGACGGGGATCGCGGCGGCGCAGCCGACCCTTAGAAATAAAACGAGTTAATATGAAACAGGGAGTTGCCACCAACGTTTTTATTCACAGGAAAAACATTGGGAAAAAACTTTTAACAAAGCACTGGCTAAAAAAGGTGAGATTCAAGTTTGGGAGTCGATTACGAGTAGGGAAGGTATTAGCACCCTACATCGCCTGTCAAAAACAGTACCAAGATTGGAAATGCGCAACATAAATAGCCTTACAAAAGATGTTTTATTTCTTCTTCTTCATTAATGTACTTTATGTAAAAAAACAAAGGGAACAAACTGAACAAACATGAAGTGTCAAAGCAAGATCAACAAGACGTCTCGTCCAAATTACCCTCAGCTTCGGTATAAGACAGGGAAAAGGAAGAATGCTAACAAGACATCGCGTCTAAATTAGTCATTCTTTAATCAAAAATACGGGATCAGAAACAGAAAGGGGATAAAAGGAAGGATGGGCCCGACAGGAGTTAAGTTCTGCTCCTACGTATTCTTGAATTACCGAGAAATCAGGGGTACGTAGTTCTTATAATGGCTTTCAAAAAAAAAATTAAGAAGTTGGTGGTGGATAATGTCCTTGGGAAGGACCCATACAAGGCGAAGTTTTTTTTTTCGCACGTGTACAAGTTTTAGGAAAGGAGTGTAGACGGAAGTACTTTCGTACGACACTAGCTAAAGACAATTTTTCATATTTTTTTAGATTTGGAAGAATACTGGAAACACTTATTTCTTTTTTTGTTATTACTAATTACAAAGCAAAATAAAATAAATTTAACGGAACAAACTTAAACAAAAGAACAGATTCAACAAAAATTACAAATTCGACAGAAGGATAAATAATAATACAAAAGAAAACAAAAGAAAAGAGATAGAACAGAACTGGTGTGATTATAACCGAAGTACAGTGGGGTGCCGGAGTAGGACTCAGTGATGAGAATGTATTGATGAAGAGACGGTGTAGGATTCAGCGGTGTTATGAGTCGTTTGGACGAAGTAAGGAGGCTCTGAGTTCCAACAACTTAGAATGGAATTGGTGCTCTTGTTTTGAAGGAAAGAGAATGTAGGTTGGGGACAGGTTTCTTCTTCAGATTCAAGACACCGGAGTATATTTTTTGCCAGAGGTTCCAGTGATTCAAGATGCTCGCCCCCCCTCCTTGCGCACCTTCAGTTAAGGTATTTATAGAAATTTAAGTACTAGTTGATTTGCTTGAACAGCCCAAAGACAGCCTGGCCACTAATAATTATGGGGAACAGCGGCTGATGAATAATTTATTATTTTCATTCTTGTTTGTTATCAACCGCCACCTAGGATTAGAGAATCAACTTGGATGGTGCGATTGTATGTAATGGAGAAACAGCCTGGCCATTGACAATTATGGGGGAACGACAACTAGTGGATAATTTTTTATTATTTTCAATTTTGTCTGATGTCAGCCGCCCCCAGGATTCAAGGATCAACTTGGATGGTGTGATTCCAAGTCAGCATGGGCAAACAGACTCTTCGAATGGTGCCACACGGGGCCGGTGTTCTTCTTATGGTCCAGACCGCTGTCAGTATCCATTCTCAGTGGAAATTGATCCGATTGAGACAGGTGCCTACATACATAAAAGTCCGAGTAGAAAAACCGACCTTTAACACTCGGTGTGAAGACTTGAATTCATTCAAGTGACACCGAATCCCTTTTTCGTCCAAGATTGCTTCACTCGGAGGTGTTTTTCTTGGAAATGTCAATAGCCTTTCTCCCCTCGAAAGTGGACCATTCGGGAACGTATTACTCGGAAACACCTCCAAAAATATTTCACTCGGCTATATCTCCGACCGACAAGCTCGAATGTCTTACTTAAAAATATTTTACTTAAAATTCATTCATTCGGGAATTCTTCACTCGAATGTCTCAGTCCGAGAGGTATTCCTTCGAAATCAAAGTCTTTCTTCACTCAGAAGCATATCTCTTGGAAGTAAGCCACTTGGAAATACTTCACTCGGAGACACCCCACTCAGATATGTCTTCTCAAAAAGTATTCATTCATAGTTAAAGCCTTTGCTCGGAAATAATTCCTTTGAAATGATCCACTCGGAAATATCTTACTTGGAGACACCCTACTCAGATATATCTTTGCCTGAAAAGTACTCTTCATAGTCAGAGCCTTTCTTTACTCGGGAGTAAACCACTCGGAAATGGCTCGCTCGAAGGCACCTCATTCGGGAGTATGAAACTCGGAAATGAAAAGTGCTCCTTTGAAATCAAAGTGTTTCTTCGCTCGGAAACACATCTCTTGAAAATGACTCACTCAGAAATGGCTCACTGGGGACGCCCTACTCGGATATATCTTTGCCTGAAAAGTAATTCATAATCAGAGCCTTTCTTTACTCGGAAATAATTCCCTTTGAAGCAACCCATTCGGACATGCGTCACTCGGAGACATGTCCCTCAGAAGTATGGAACTTGAGAGAGTCTTTACCCGAAAGAGGCTCACTCGAGGTTAGAGATTTTCTTTACTTCGGAAATAGATCCCTCAGAAGCACACCACTCGGAAACACACCACTCGAAAATATCCTTGCCCGACAAGTGTTCTTTTATAGTCAGAGGCTTTCTTTGCTCGGAAGTAATTCCCTTGAAATGATCCACTCGGAAATGCCTCACTCAGAGACATCTCTTTCGGATATACCTTTGCCCGACAAGTGCTCCTTCAAAGTCAAAGTCTTTTTCGTTCAGAATCAATTCACTTGGGAATTCTACATTCAAAAACATCTTTGCCTAGAAAAAGCACTTATGCCACATCAGACTCGCTTTTCATTCAGAGTGGCATTAATCAGGAATTATTCACTCGGATGTATCTCTGCCCGGGAGGTATTCATTCAAAGTCAGTCCCTTTTCATTCAGAGTAGCTTCAATCGGGAATCCTTTACTCGGATGTATTCATCTGAAATCAGACTTGCTTTTCATTCGGAAGTATTTCCTTTAGAAGCAACCCACTCGGAAATGATTCACTCGGAGGTATGGGACTTAAGAGAGTCTCTGTCCGAAAGGTATTCATTCATAGTCTTCGTTTAGAAGTAACTCCCTCGAAAACAGCCCACTCAGAAACACCTCACTCGGTGACAACCCACTCGGCGACGTCTCACTCGGAGACAACCTACTCGAAAATGATCATTCAGAAATATGGAACTTTGAGAGAGTCCACTCGAAAGGTATTCTTTCCTAGTCAGAGCCTTTTCTTTGTTCGGAAGTAACTCCCTCAGAAGCAGCCTACTCGGAAACACCTCACTCGGCAACGTCTTACTCGGAGACACCCTACTCAGAATCATCATTCGGACATATGGAACTTAAAAGAATCTTTGCCCGAGAGGTATTCACTCATAGTCGGAGCCTTTTCCTCGTTTGGAAGTAACTCCCTTTGAAGAAGCCCACTCGGAAATGCCTCACTCGGAGACATCCCACTCGACAATGTCTCACTCGGAAACACCCTACTCAGAAATGATCATTCCGAGTCACCCTACTCGAAAATGATCATTCCGAGTCAGAATTCAGTCCTTTCAAAATTCTTTCCACTTGGGAATATCACTCGGAGCCCAAGACAAATCTGAAGACGAACACAAATATAAAGAAGGGGTTCCAAGTGACGTTATTCCCCATTCTTGGTGAAAATTGACCGGACCGAAATAGGTGTTCACAGATGCCCCTCTTTACTTCTTTTCCGTGAGAAAAACATGAAGTCTCTTCTTACTTTTGAAGTGGAAAGGAAGTAAAGACGTGAACACCATTGTCAGAGTCATGCCGATTCCAATAGCCAGTATTGTTCCATTGAAGAAAACCAATAGTAGTGTCAATTTCTGTGACTTGAAGAATGAAGTAAGGCGTCAACTTTGATGGCTTAGGAAAGATAGTGAGTGTGTCAGCTTCAGAGATTTAAATGAGGAATTCAAACAGGAGTGCTAACTTTGGCGATCTGATGAGGGGGAAACCTAGGAATTGACACTTGAAGCTTTTGCTTTCTCTCTTATTTTTATTTTTTTGTTTTTTAGTAAAATAGAATTGGGGCGGTGCACCAGTTTCAACAGGAAGTGGTTAACTGGGAATCATCTTTTGGGATGACAGGAAGTGAAAGGATTGTCTTTCAGCTAACAGGAGGTGAGAGGATTGGGGGCCAATTCTCAATTGACTGGAGATGAAAAGATTGGGGTTGACCCTCGGTAGGCTGGAAACAAAGGGCACCTTTGTTCGGTGACTGGAAGGTAAAAGGGTGCCATTTGTTCGGCGACTGCAAGGAAAAGAGTGCCATTTGTTTGGCGAAGGGAAGGTAAAGAGTGCCATTTGTTCAGTGACTGGAAGGTAAAGAGTACCATTTGTTCGGTGACTGGAAGGTAAAGGGTGCCATTTGTCCGGCGACTGGAAGGAAGGTAAAGGTGAGGGTGTTGCCTCTCGGTTGACTGGAAAGTAAAGGGTGCCATCTGTTCGGTGACTGGAAGGTAAAGGGTGCCATTTGTTCGGTGAAGGGAAGGTAAAGAGTGCCATTTGTTCGGCGAAGGGAAGGTAAAGAGTGCCATTTGTTCGACGACTGGAAGGTAAAGAGTGCCATTTGTTCGGCGACTACAAGGTAAAGGGTGCCATTTGTCTTGCGACTGGAAGGAAGGGAAAGGTGAGGGTGTTGCCTCCTGGTTGACTGGAAAGTAAAGGGTGCCATCTGTTTGGCGACTGGAAGGTAAAGGGTGCCATTTGTTTGGTGAAGGGAAGGTAAAGAGTGCCATTTGTTCGGCGACTGGAAGGAAGGTAAAGGGTGCCATTTGTCCGGCGACTGGAAGGAAGGTAAAGGTGAGGGTATTGCCTCCTGGTTGACTGGAAAGTAAAGAGTGCCTTTTGTTCGGCGACTGGAAGGAAGGTAAAGGTGAGGGTATTGCCTCCTGGTTGACTAGAAAGTAAAGGGTGCCATCTGTTCGACGACTGGAAGGTAAAGGGTGCCATTTGTTCGGCGAAGGGAAGGTAAAGAGTGCCACTTGTTCGGCGAAGGAAAGGTAAAGAGTGCCATTTGTTCGGCGACTGGAAGGTAAAGAGTGCCATTTGTTCGGCGATTGGAAGGTAAAGGGTGTCATTTATCCGGCGATTGGAAGGAAGGTAAAGGTGAGGGTGTCGCCTCCCGGTTGACTGGAAAGTAAAGGGTGCCATCTGTTCGGCGACTGGAGGGTAAAGGGTGCCATTTGTTCGGCGAAGGGAAGGTAAAGAGTGCGATTTGTTCGGCGACTGGAAGGTAAAGAGTGCCATGTGTCCGGCGACTGGAAGGAAGGTAAAGGTGAGGGTATTGCCTCCCGGTTGACTTGAAAGTAAAGAGTGCCATTTGTTCGGCGACTGGAAGGAAGGTAAAGGTGAGGGTATTACCTCCCAGTTGACTGGAAAGTAAAGAGTGCCATTTGTTCGGCGACTGGAAGGTAAAGGGTGCCATTTGTCCGGCGACTGGAAGGAAGGTAAAGGTGAGGGTGTTGCCTCCCGGTTGACTGAAAGAGGAATCTGGGGAGATACCCCAGTTAGAACATGATTGAAAGAATCACGGGGAATTGAAAGATTTGACTTGGGGTGATGCCCCAGTTAGTACATGATTGAAAGAACCTTGGGGTACTGCTCCTTGATTGAGAGAGAAAAGGAATGGGGGGAACTGCCCCAGTTAGGAAGATGGAAGGGATTTAGGGGAAACTGCCTTTTGACTAGGAAGATTTGGGGTGATGCCCCAATTTGAGCTGTCTAGTGATTCAGGATACCGTCCCTTGACAGAGAGATCCCACCGGGATTGTATGGCGGGCTTGCTGGAGGAGAAAAATCTGGGGGATGCCTTAGTTTAAGCTGTTTGGGATGATTCAGGGTATTGCCCCTCGACTGGAAGAGAAAAGGAACGGGGGAAACTATCCCAATTTGGAAAATCCGGCTGAAGGAGTTAGGGGTATTGCTCCTCGAACGGAGGAAGGATCTAGGGTGATGCCCCAGTTAGGGAGTTTTGAAGAAGCTGGGGGGGCTCCCCTTTGACAGAGAGAGACCTGGGGTGACTGCCTAGTACGAACTTTTTGGGAGCGCGGGGTACTGCCCTTGGGTTGACAAAAGATAATGCCCTGGGGGAGGTGCCCCAGTTTGACATGATTTGAAAGAATCATGGGGGGAAACTCTGGGACAGGAGAAATCTGGGGAGATGCCCCAATTTAAGTTGTTTTGGAATTTGGGGTACTTCCCCCAGACTATAAGTGGAAGAGAAATCTGGGGAGATGCCCCAGTTTAGAAAAACTAAAAGTTTTAGGGGTACTGTCCCTTGACTAAAAGAGACAAATCTGAGGAGATGCCCCAGTTTGAGCTATTTTGAAATTCAGGGTACTGTCCCCTGATTGGAAAAAAAATCTGAGGAGATGCCCCAGTTTGAGCTATTTTAGAAATTCGGGGTATTGCCCCTTTATTGGAAAATAGATCTGGGGAGATGCCCCAGTTTGAGCTGTTTCAGTGATTCAGGATACCGTCTCTTGACTGGGAGAGAGATTTGGGGTCCATCGAGGATGTATGGCGGGCTTACTGGAGGAGAGAAATCTGGGGGATGCCCCAATTTGAGTTGCTTGGGAAGTGTAGTTCCACTGGGGGAGGATTCGGTGGTTCAGGGTACTGCCCCTTGATTGGGAATAGATCTGGGGTGATGCCCCAGTTCTTTGGTAAGATTGAAAGATTTAGGGGTACCGCCCCTTGGCTTGGAGAGAAAAGAAACAGGGGAAGATGTCCCAGTTTGGAAATTCCGGCTGAAGGAGTTAGAAGTATTGTCCCTTTATTGGCGGAAGGATCTGGGGTGATACCCCAGTTATTGGAAAGATTGGAAGATTTTAGGGGTACTACCCCTAGGCCGGGAGAAGGATCTGGGGTGATGCCCCAGTTAGGGAGATTGAAGAAGCTAGGGGTGTTGCTTCTTGAATGAAAGAGAAATCTGGGGAGATGTCCCAGTTTGGAAGATCGGGAGGACTTCGAGGGATTGCCCTTCGACTGAAAAGACTTGGGGTGATGTCCCAGTTCAAACCTTTTTTAAAATTCGGGCACTACACCTTGGCCGACAAAAGACCTGGAGGTGACGCTCCAGTTTGGAGAGGAATGATAGACTTGGTGGCAAAATCCCAGGTTTGAAAGATTTGGGGTTAACAGGACGTCTCATCCAAATTAACCCGTACATGGCGTCGTTGCCAGGGAATGGGATACACTAGACTATTGGGATATACCAAGTTGATTTTTTTTGGAAATGTGACCCCTAATATGCCTTATGAACGAGATAGAAACCTTGAGAAGATGTCGGCTCCGACTATGAGGTATTGATGGAAACCTCAAAGCACAATGGAAACTTAGAAAGGCGTCGTGTTCAGCCCTAGAAAGGTGTTGTGTCCAATGATTTGGGTGGGTTATGAGAAGAAACTCGAGGAGAGTCAGTTTCAATGAGTGAGGATGAGAGTGAGCCTTGAAGACTAATGGATATACCTTGGAAGATGCCAGTTTTGGCGGTTGAGACTTGACACATCTACTTGTCACGACATCCTGCAAGAAAGGTTAGTGGTGCAAAACAAATTGGAAGTTGAAGAGACTTCCCGCAAAAACCACAATCCTTAGAGATTCGAAGTGACCCATGACTGAAACAGAGTTGATGAAGCAACCCTAGCTTTGGAAACGTGTCAGGCCTAGTCTTCATAATGATTGCTTGAGGCGAGATCAAGTAATAGGAACATCTTGTCCTCACGACTTTAAATTTTCATTACCTTCTCATTTTTTATATATTAAGGGAAAACATATGTCTCATCAAATTAGGGAAAATCACAATACAAACATGCGTATCAAAAGAGGTGAGATTGTATTTACAAGTTGAGCAGGGGTGGGAAAAGGGTGACCAAAGAAGCAAGTGGAGTCGTATGGGAAATATTAATAATTGGGTAGAATAGGAATAATTTTACAGATCCTCCAGTGAACTGCTAAGAACAAAGCGTATCTCGATCCCACATCACGACTTTGAATTCACCATTTGACTCTGCTTCTGAAAAGGTAGTCGGACTACGATCCTTATGCCAAAATCTTGATCCCAATTTATTGCCTGAGCCGTCTATTCAGGTTTTCAGCTTATCAGGTCGCTCTAACTTTTGCTTAGGCCGCCCTTCCAGGTTTTCAGCTTATCAGGTCACTCTAACTTTTGCTTAGGCTGCCCTTCCAGGTTTTCAGCCTAGCAGGTCGCTCTAACTTTTGCTTAGGCCGCCCTTCCAGGTTTTTAGCCTAGCGAGCTTTTCTCTCCTTGTGACGTGTTTCGCTCTCTTTTTTTTTGTTTCTTTTTGTTTTTTTGTTTTTTTTTCTTTCTATTTTTTTTTCAAGGTTATGTCCTTCACAACAAAGGTTTAAGCTGATTGATAATGAGCTTATTTGGTCTCTCTTGATTTAGTCTCATCCTGTGGGGGAATAGATGTTATTTCAAAGGTTTTCTCCAACACCATGCATCCAAGGGAACAAGGATGAGCTCTTTTCGGCACTAATGGGGGGCTCATTCCGATTCTTTATCTTTTTGTTCATTCTTTCATCTCTTTTTGTTATTGTTTTCTTCTGCTTCATTTTCTTCTTCTTCTTTTTTTTTTTGAATGACCCCCTTGGTACCTTTGTCATGGTCTAGCCGTTTTATTTACCCTTAGCCAATGTGGCAAAGAACTATAATATTAAGGGTATTACAGTAGACCATTCCCTTGGTTACACTGGTATGAAAGAAATATCATTTTTGTCGTGTCCATAGCTTGATAACATTTATACCCCCATATGGAAAAGTGATGGTTTGATCTATGAATCAGCTTGCCCTAATTGGTATATGCGTAGGACACCCACCATGACTTCTTTTTTGTTGTTTTTTTAAATCATCATTTTTGGCAGAGTATTTTTTTTGACCATGTTTACATTTATGGGTCTTAGCAAGCCTTTGTCTAGCATTTCCTTGAAGGGTAGATATGCCATTATGGAGTCTGGCACTATGTAAACTTTTATGTCACCAGACTAAGCTACCATTATACTGTAACGTCTTCTAAGGCGACTCGATCGATTTTCTAGTTGTTTATGAGTCCTCTTCACTCAGTGTGCTGACCTTGTCGAACGCTTTTGGATAGAGCTAGGTGACCCTTATCTAAACATCCTGGTTAATTCGGCCAAGGGACTTTCGTCTTTGGTATCCTCTTCGTCAACGTGAACAACCGGGTGGCCAAAGTTATGAAATAGAATTGTGATCTAATTGTTCTCAGAAGGATCATTTTGGATGGATGTTTTTTTTAGTGTATGAAGGCAAAGAGAAGGAGGAAAAATAAAAGAGAGCCAATGGATAAAAGGAAAGTTAAAACAAATAAGGGAAGCAAACGAAAACATTTTGAAATTTGATATGTATTCATTGAGAAAAACCTGAAATGATAAAAAATATGCTTTTTCTCTTATTACATAAAATATCCCAATGCCATAGGCATAGCGTTTGGGTTGAAAAGTCATAAAAAACAGAAGTTTAAAGTCGTAAAGAGCTAGGTGGTCTCATGGTCATGAACCTCTCCACTTGGCGTGCAAATCACAAAGCTGGCATCCTCTCTATGCCCCCAGTCCCTTCTTATCATACTAATCCCAGGATTCTCATGGTAATCATGGGGTTTATGATTATATTGGGACTCCCTTCCTGGAAATCTAGCCACTTGGCTTTATCAGATCCCTCACTTTGAATTTTAAGGCATAACAGACCTCAGTAGAGTGCCCTGGGGCTCCAACATGGTAATCACATCGGGTATTAGGATTATAACCTTTGGGGTAAGGAGGAACCATCGGTTTCAATGGATAGGGTACCACAAAGGAACTACGGATAAGGTAAGGCAAAAGTTCTGTGTAGGTTATGGGAATGGGGTCGAACCGGACTGGTGTTCGACTATCAATGGGTTTTATTGTGCTTCGGTCTGGATTAGGTGGCTGAGTCTACCCTAGTGGGGTACAGTAGGGCTGTGGAAGAGAGGGTTTAATAGCAGGCAAATAAGAATGGGAAGATGTTTAAGGGATATACGGACGAAGGTAGAGCTAGAATAGGAAAAGATTGGAGCCCTGGTAAGGGGTGGTGGCGGCCATGTAAGGTGTAGGGAGATTGGCAGGTTGAAAGGAAGTATGAGTCATTAGTCTGGGTTGGGCCCTTTTTTGGTTATAGGAAGTGGAATTAGCATCCCCTTTTCTTTTCCCCTTATCTCCCGATACAGACATTCTCGTGATAGGTGCCCCAGGCGACTGGGAGGATTGTGAAATATGGGGGTTCATTATTTTTAAATCATGATCCTCTTGTTGGTTATGGAATGGAGGAGAGTATTCTGAGGGTACTACATAGGGCAGATTGTTGTTTGAGCCCATGAAGGCATATTATGGTGCATAAGACATGCCATAGGTTGGTTGAGGGTCAATGATGGGGTCGGTCCTGCTGATAGAAATGGGAGGTGTCATGGAAGAGGGAATTTACATTTTTGTCAGTCCAGGAGGATGGAGTGGGGTGGTTGGTAAATGTTGGTTATTCTTGATACCCGCAGAGGGTTCCCCTTCTATGATTTTCTTTTCTAAAAGTCTGGTCATCTCTGCCACCTGCTCCTTTAGCTGGTTAACTTCAATCCTGAGGTTTTCAATTTCTTGCTCTCTTTCAGCCATGAGTCTCCTTTGAAAGTTAGTAAGGGTGTCTTTCGGTGTCTTTGAAAGAAAAACAAAAAAAATGTCAGGTGGAAACAGAAGGAAGGAGAATGTCGTGGGAAGCAATCACAGGCCTTGACGAGTATCCTTTGACCATCCCTTAGAACTTTATAGTTCAAAAGTGCTAGGTATGGTAAACATAGAGATTAATATGGGATAATTGTGAAGACAGAAGAAATCCTTCATTCTGAGGTGGGAGCCTTAAGCTCAAACATTTTGTTCGGGTGACCACGACCCTCATCTCATGAATTTAATCCCATGTTAACTTCCACAGATACTCAAAGGGTATTCGTTAAGTTTTGAATAGCCTCCAATGAAAATGAGGATAAGGAAGAGAAATTAGTTACTGTCATGTTTTGCAAACCGTTACTTCCTTATTAATTTAACAGAAAGCATTTTCACTTTGGGAAGTATCGATCGTCAAAACTCGTGTCGAGCTAAAGTCGTAAGGGTCATAGATTTTCCAATCGTCGTTAACGCCCCATTTGAAGGGAAACAAGATTATTCTTTCCTTTTTTCATTTTTTTTGACGATTAGAAAAAAAAATCTATGACCTGAGACTCAGAAGTACACAGTGAAGAGGGAACTATCTACCCGTTAAAAGATTACCAGTCTTTTCAGAAAAGCGAGCCATTATTTTTGAAGTAAAGTAATCCTTTGACGGGTAAACGGTTCATCCGTTTGGATTAAAAGGGATAATGACGTAAGGTAAAGTAAAGTCTGCCCTTTCATGGCCTAGGTCGGGATTTTCTGAAAGTCTTTTCTAGGCCCTACAGCTTGTCTAATAGTGACTCCTCACATTGGGTGGCTTATACTAGACATCTAGAAGGTCACCAGAGCCAAGATCCTACCCAAGACATGGACGCAACAGTAGGGAATCCACTAGGTGCGTATATCATGAGAGGTCGAACTCTGGTTGAGGTCCTCACAAACACCGGATAGGAAGTACATCCCATACGATTCCGTATACCAACCCCTCCTAACTTAAGTTTCATTTGGGGCTCGGGTATAGGGCGCCTCTCATAAGTGTGTGCAAGTAATGTGAGTGTAGTGTGTGAAAGGGCATTCAGTACCTTTTTACCTTGCCTCATTCTGCACAAAGAACAAACACAGGATACAACATAAAGTCATCTACCCTAGGGTTCAATATTCACAGAAATAAATATAGTCCTCTATCCTAGGGTTCAACAATCATGCAAAACATAGACAATGAAACAAATAATAAGATACGATTAAAACAAGAACGAACATTTACAATAATTAATAGAAAATAAAACAAGGGGAAGAAATCTAAGTGAAAAAAAGGCTATATAAAAAAAACATGCACTTTCAATCGAACTGGCCTGACTCTCTTGAGTGTCCCCAGCAGAGTTGCTATCTGTCGCGATCGCGGTGGCGCAACCGACCCTTAGAAATAAAACGAGTTAATACGAAACAGGGAGTCGCCACCAATGTTTTTATTCATAGGAAAAACATTGGGAAAAAACTTTTAACAAAGCACTGGTTAAAAAAGGTGAGATTCAAGTTCGGGAGTCGGTTACGAGTAGGGAAGGTATTAGCACCCTACATCGCCTGTCAAAAATAGTACCAAGATTGGAAATGCGCAACATAAATAGCCTTACAAAAGATGTTTTATTTCTTCTTTTTTATTAATGTACTTTATGTAAAAAAACAAAGGGAACAAACTGAACAAACATGAAGTGTCGAAGCAAGGTCAACAGGACGTCTCGTCCAAATTGCCCTCGGCTTCGGTATAAGACAGGGAAAAGGAAGAATGCTAACAAGACGTCACGTCTAAATTAGTCATTCTTTAATCAAAAATACGGGATCAGAAATGGAAAGGGGATAAATGAGACGACTCATCCTAAGTATCCTTTTCCTTACGAGTCGTGATGATGGTCAACCAAAAATGAGGGAAAATCAACAAGACGTAACGTCTAAATTGATTTTCATGGAAGTGATAAAAACAAAATATATAAAAGAAAAAACGTGAAAATGAAAAAGGAAGGATGGGCCCGACAGGAGTTAAGTCCTGCTCCTACGTATTCTCGAATTGCCGAGAAATCAGGGGTACGTAGTTCTTATAATGGCTTTCGGGAAAAAAAAATTAAGAAGTTGGTGGTGGATAATGTCCTTGGGAAGGACCCATACAAGGCGAAGTTTTTTTTTTCGCACGTGTACTGTAACACCCTAATCTTTGTAAATAATAATTCCAAAACAATGAGGAAATTTATTTATTTATTTTTTTCACAAAAACAGCCATGACTCCTTCAATATAGAAGGGAAGAAGTAGGCAAGGGAAAATAGAGAGCATTCACACACATATGGCAAATAACAGAAAAGCTAAGACTGGAACCGGTTCATTTGGTTTAATGTAACACACCAGCGCCTGGGCGGATTACACAACATCGTTGGCTTGCTCAGGCGAGGTCTGATACCGCCTAGGCGGGGTATGGCAAAGCAACAGCGGATGGAGAGGGAATTCACAAAGGAAACCCCATACCGGTCCTCACTCGTTTCTACGGGACTAACCCTTCCTCAAAGAAATACTAGGTGTTCAGCATAGGGAAACAGGTAAGGGAAGGAGAAGGGAGATGCACACGTGTATTAGTTTAGAGGAAAGGGGGGTCTGAACTCATTCCACCTAATTCAACTGGGTATGACAACGCCTGGGCGGACTCAACCACAACGCCCAAATAGGGGTCAACACCGTTATCTGGAATGCATTAACGTAACAACGGAGGGGAAGGGTATTTGGGCGGTGTTCCACACTGACACCTACTCGCTTCAGCGCAAGTCCTCACGCTTGGGCGAACCGCTCTAGTCGTTCAGAACTCCATGACTTAGCCCTCCAAATTATCCATACGGCGACACTCATACTCTACTCAGGAAGTGAGGGTTATCCCACTCGGATTCCAAAACTCCTTCTCACTCGAACTTCACATCTTTCACTCGGTTATCGATACCTTAAACTTAAGATCCAATCCACTCTAAACCACCATTCGAACTCCTCTCTCTGAAGGGAATCACTTGAGGTTTTCACTCGGAAATATCAACTCTTCCTCACTCGGGATTTCATACTTACTTTTACTCGGAAATCCTCAGGCCTATAATCATTCGGATTATAATTACCCTACGCTCATAAGACATCCTCAAACAGTCCTCTTCACCGCTCAACCTCACCTACAGCATAGAAGAACACACAATATATACTTATATAAACGAAAACATTCATATAATTACAAAAACTTCATCATGACTTTTGTTACCCAAAGCTGTCAAGATTTAACGTAAGGACTACAACCAAAACATGAGCCGGCCAAGGCTTAACAAAACGTTATACACAGTATTTATATATATACACATATACACATGTAGATATATGTCCCAATAGCGCTCGGATTCATTGTCCTGCACTCGCTCTTCCTTCATCCTTCCTTCCGAGAGATGTTCACTGAAAGTGTAGCCACTGCAGGGGTGAGCTTTTACATATAAAATGACAATCAAGGACTCGGTATCAGTCTTAGCATGTACATTCACATCCATTCAATCGTTTTCAAATTAATTAACGTTAGACACTGCAAAATGACATTTAAGACACACAGACAACACATACAGGTATTCCCCACCCTCGGAGACCATTCATAACACTCCACATACGTTATTATCAATACTAACATACTACTTTACCACCATCTAGATCACAAGCATTTATTGTTCAACCACTATAAAACACACGGATTCCAGAATCTCCGATCATGCATAGGATCCAATCATCACAAACACATGCACATACATTCAAGCAGAACATTCATCCGGCACCGTTCGTGGACCATGCATTTAACATGCAAGCACCCCCTACTTACGAAAGGGACTTCAAGAAGCTTTTCTGCTCTCCGACGTTGAATCTGACGCCCTTCTACCGATTCGTTCAGCCTTTCTCCACTCTGTCGTACTCTGCACTTGGCTCGGAGTTGGGGTGTTGTTCTTCCTCTGCTTTACGATCGTCCTTCACCTGCCGGGGCTCTGACCTTCTTCCCGCACTGTCGTCGTGACAGACAGAAACAGGGGAAAGGAAAGAAGATGGAGACGAAGAAGAAGAAAAGAGAGAATAGAGTAGTGGGAGAAGTTTTTTGCACCCACGGTGATACTAAATACGCACCTATATACGCATGCGAGGGGGAAAGGAGTGGGATGGGAAAGAGTGAGTCGCAGACCACTCACACCTTCCGCCAATCACAGACAGCCACATCTCCTCCTCTGGACCTCATCCTGCAGCTTAGGATAGTCCTCAACACTCAAATCTAAGACTATCTCCCAGATGAGTCTTTGGCCCTTTATTTGGTGAAACCGGGCCCATTTCGCATCAGTGCGAAATCTGGTGGGATCTCTCGGTCCCAACACCTCCTCACCCTGAAGATATGGATCCTTTGAGGTGGTGTCAGTATCCGTGGTCCTTCTTTGTCTTTTAGGACTAGTAGTAGGGATGGATTTCTTTGGTGCCATCTGCAAAAAGAAAAATTTTAAAATCAAACACACATTATAATATTGAAAAACATATCAAACATTTAACAATTATTTTTGGTTTATATATTTTATACAAAACATTCATAATAATAAAATATTTACAAAAATTTTAAACATACATATTTTTGGATTTTCTAAAAAAACAAACAATTTTATTTAATATTTACGCAAAACTCACACAAAATCCATAACAACATATTTTTGAATTTTTGTAATTTTATTAACGTGCATATTTTTGGATTTTTACAATTTGTCACAAACAAAAATCAACATGCATAAATTTCACAAACATGCAAAATTATACAACATGTATATTTACAAAATTATGCAAATTTTTTTTAAGCAAGAGAGTATACCAAATATACAATTCTAGAAAATTTATTAAAAGAAAAATAAACAAACAACAAAAAGAAGCATACTGGATAGATTTTATTAAAAATAGAAAACAAATAAAGGAAAATAAATTACAAAAATAAAAAAAATCAGGAACAGAGGTTGACGCTACGCGTCAGCTCTGTTCTTCCCACGCTACGCGTCAGTGGGACGCTACGCGTGGGCTTACAGTTCATGCCCCACGCTACGCGTTAGTGGGACGCTATGCATGAGGTGCGCAGTTTCAAACACAGAAACAAGGGTTGCGCAGCAGCAACCCCTCCAAACCACATTCAATCCATTCAAATCCTTATTTCTAACAGCAATCAATTCCCAATGGTTCTTTAATCCTAATCCTAACCACATGCATTCTAAAAATCGAAATTGAAATTAAACTAAAGGGAAAGGATTTAGAGAACTTACTTGGAATCCTTTGAGTGATTGAGAAATCGAAGAGGATTGAAAGGTTGAGGGAAAAAGAAGCTTTGAAAATTAGGTTTTGAAAAATTAAAGTGAGGCAGACAGGGAATTTTAGGTTTTAAAACCTAAGATTGGGCCTATCTAGTTCAGTTTTAAAAATTGAACGTGGGCTCTGACGCTACGCGTGGGTGGGACGCTACGCGTCAGGTTGAAATTTTAACCTCCTCGCTACGCGTCAGTAGGACGCTACGCGTAGGGTTCTGATTTTTAAATTTCAAAATTTAATTTTCAAAAACCTTTAAAATTTTAAAACCCTTTTTATTTTCAAAATTAAATTTCTATCTAAAAATTAAAAAGAAAAACTCTTTTTTTTATGTAAAAATAAGCTTAAAATAAAGAAAAGAAATAATGGGTTGCCTCCATTGAGCGCTAGGTTTAATGTCTCTAGCCAGACATTACCTTTGATTAATCAGGTGGTTTCTCAATTTTGGTTGAGGAATCACCCATCTTTTTCTTCCTTCTTCTTCTTCTCCGATGCTTGATTACCTGTCTTTCATCATTCAAGCCATCGGTTAATTTAAAATAATTTAATTGATTGGGAAGAGATATACCTTGTTCGGTTGAAAGGTAAACTTTTTCCTCAGCATTTATCCTGAGATGTTTATGAGCACTGAAGCTTATCTCCTCTCCATGAATTTTGACTGCAACCATACTTTGATCAACATCTACCATTATTTTTGCAGTCTTCATGAAAGGTCTTCCAAGAATTAGGGGGATCTCAGTATCCTCCTTCATATCCAGTACCACAAAATCAACTTTGAAGTGGTACTTGTCAACCTTTACTAATACATCTTCCACAATCCTAACAGGTTGCTTGACAGAGCGATCAGCCAGTTGTAAAGTCCTTTTGGTTTCTTGTAATTCCAGATTACCAATATGCTTCATCAAGTCTAGGGGCATAAGATTGATGTTAGCCCCTAAATCTAACAAAGCATTCCTGATGTTGATATTTCCAATGGTTACAGGAATGGTGAAACTTCCCGGATCTTCACATTTTTCTGGTATTAAGATGACAATACGACTTGCTTCTTGCTTTTTATTCATAGGCACTTGTATATTTTTTCTTTTCCATTTTTTTCTTTTTCACTTTCTTTTTCTTTTTCTTCTTCTTTCTCTTTCTTTTCACAATCAATTTTTACATATTTACAACTTTTAGAAGAAACAGCATTACATTGATCCCTTGGGTTCTGAGTGTTTGTAGTAAAACTAGAACTTTTCAATTCAACTATTTCTTTTGCTAGCTGACCCATTTGTAAATCTGATGCCTTTCGGGTAGCTTCATTTGTTTCCACAAATTGCAATAACTGTTGGATAGATTCCTCAATCCTTGTCAATCTTGTATTGTTAATTTGTGATTATTGTTGCTTAAATTGATTGTTAGGAGGTCGGCTGGAACGTCCAGCATCTTGTCTCCAGCCAGAATTCTGATTCCGCCATCCCTATAGAAAATTGTTAGGAAAAGAATTACCATAATTGAAAGGAAAGTTACCCAATGGTATTGTTTGATGGTTCAGAAAATTGGCTTGCTCATGCTCATTTCTATCAGGGGCACAGTAACTACATGGTTGTTCTCCCATGCAATGCATACATTGTTTCAATTGAGCGGGGGGTGGTGATGTCACTTGAGCAATTTGAAGTTTCTCTAATTGTTTGCTCATAGCTTCAATTTGTTGAGTCAGCAATTTTTGCTGAGCCAATACTGCATCATTCACTCCCAATTCGAGCATACCTGGCTTCCTTGGTGCATTACCTCTTTCATGTTTTTCTTGTCGGTCGCTAATGGACATTGATTCCAATATTTCTATTGCTTCTTCCACAGTTTTGTTCATTAAAGAACCACCTGCACAAGCATCTAACATCATCTTGAACTGAGGTAATAAACCATGGTAAACAATCCTTACCTTTTCAGCATCATTTAAGTTATGGTTTGGGCACTTCCTCAAGAGTGCCTTGAATCGTTCCCATGTTTCTCCTAATGATTCATCATTGTTTTGTGAAAAATAATGTATGGCTGTCATTGCTTCAAAATATTTTGAAGGAGAATAAAATCTTTCCAAAAATTTTCTCTCGACATCGGACCAGTTTGCAAAACTACCGGGTGGACAAGATTTAAACCATTCTTTAGCTTTCCCAATCAAAGAAAAAGGAAATAATCTCATGTAAACTGATTCTTCTTGATTGGGTTCAAAACCAATTGTGCTGCATAACTCATAAAAAATAGTTAAGTGTTCATAAGGTTCCTCATTATTTAAACCAACAAATTGATTATTTTGAATAATGTTTAAAGTAGCTGGTTTGATTTCTACAACAGCAATAGGTCCTTGATACATCCCCGAAACACGAGGTGGTCCATTAATAGCAGCAAACTGTCCCAATGTTCTCCTTTCCACAGCCATGTTAGAATTTTCAAAATTTTTAGATTTTTCAAAAGAAGATGAAGTTGAAGAAGAAGTTTTTGTTTTTTTAGATTTTAATGCTTCAAGTTTCTTTACAAACTTCTCGATCTCAGGATCAAAGAACACCTTTCCTGCAGAAGATCGAGTTTGCATAAACACACTAAATAAAGAAATGTTAGTAAAATAATGTTAAAATACATAAATGAATGAATAAAAAAATTACTAAGGTAAATTTTTTACCACGGTAATTAAAAATTTACTGTTTACTGAATCAATTCAATCCCCGGCGATGGCGCCAGAAAACTTGTTAGACCCGGAAAATATAATGATGCAGAAAACTTGTTACTTTGTTTTACTGTTGGGTCTATTAATTGGCAAGCGCACCAATCGTTTATAGTTTTCAAAATTTAGATATCGTTCCACTAGGATTGAAAGTCCAATAGTTACAGTAATTTTCTAGTTACTATGGTAAATTTATCAAAACTTATACACAAAAGAATAATTTATATATAATTTATACAATATTTACAAGATGGCATAATTGAGTTGTTTATATGGTAAAAAGAGAATAATGATCTATCTAAGAAGTTGAGTTGCAATTTTAGAATAGGCAAGATACTTGAGATAAAACACAGATAGACAAATTATGTTGGAAATTAGATCCCTAATCTAGAATAACAATGAGAAACTCAAGACATGCATATTTAATCATCAAGTTTCATGTCATTGTAGCTTAAATTCATTATAACCGATCCCTCGTGATATAAATTCTAAGAATTCACCGTAAAGTTTGATCCCTTGTGAGCTTTCTCAGTAAAAACTTGCATTAAGTCCTGGCCTTATGGCAACAATAATTACCAATTCTATCCCTAGTAATTGGTATATTAAGGGTATTCCAACTTTTACTTTTATTAAATCAAGTTTTAATAAGGCATGAATAATCATTCTCCCATTTGACATTCACACTAATAAGACAAGTTTCAATACACATGAAAATCATTCTCCCGTTTGACGTTCATATTAATAAAAGATTGAAATACTAACATGGACTTAAATCATAAACTTACAAAGGTCAAATTCACAACATCATACTCAGTAGATTAGTTCACTAATTCCAACATAAACAGATTAGTTACACATGGTGAAAGTAAAAACAACACTTACAGTTATTGACATTACAAAGGCGATGATGGAAACTTCACGATACAACGATCATAATACTACACAACACTCTCAAGTATCTAGAAAACTATTCTAGAACTACAAACTCACAAAAGAAACACTCAAACTTGAGTGTATAAGAGAAGAGAAGAGTAGGAATGGATCAGAATGGGATGCCTAGAAGTGTTGGAAATGGCCCTATTTATAGGGCTGAGGAAGGGTCCTGACGCTACGCATCAACCTGACGCTACGCGTCAATTCCCTGAGTCAGCCTCTATTAAACAGCTCGAAATGGCCATGATGGAATTATTTAATGAATCATGCCCTACCACTTGGCCCTGTCTCCACTTCAGTGTGGACGTTTATGAGTAGTGGAGTGGCCAAAAGTGGGTCAAACAGGTGAGTGCTTGGCCAACCTGGCTGTGGAGTCCACGCAGCTCTGACGCTATGCGTGAATGTGATGCGTAGCGTTAGCATCTAAAGTCCGCACGCTACGCGTGGTGTTGATGCTACGCATCAGGTTCCTGATCTTCAATTTTCTCTTTAAATTCTTCACTTTTTCACTGCAAAACTAGAGAAAATTAATCAAGGGCAGATTATTTCTAACAACTTCTATTTATTGAATTTAAAACCTAATTTTCTAACAATTTAGACTAATTTTTATGAAATTTTTATTAAAGATTTTATTGTAAATTTGAGGACTAACAGGGATGTTGTGGTATCATGCATAATAGAGATAGAGAAGGCCTCGATGGTTAGCTATCTACTGCAACTAAATATGGGCAAGTTGTGCCTAGATGCTAACATCTGATGGTGCAGGTGGTGCTAATGGTGAGGGTTTTAGACGTGGATGGTCATGCTGAAGCTGATGGTGCTATAGGTGGTGGGATGGAAACTGGCACTACATAGTTTAGTTCAATGTACTTCCGGTCAATCGGAGACCAGATGGGTGAGGTGGGTGTGACATCAACTCCATAAATTACATATAACCTAGTAATAAATGCTGGAAATCCTAGGGTTCTCTTTGCCTTTGCACTAGTAATGGTGGTCTTTAGGTCTGACTATGCAAATTTGAAAATCTCATCAGATATAATAGCTGTAATATCAACCGTGACCATTGGTTACGAGATACAATAAAGCAAGTTGTAGCGGGGCATGGGTAAATCTGAAACATGGTTTGTAGGGATGATGTTGGGCAACAAAAAAGAGGTCCAAACTTTTGTCAGGTCATTTATATCCTTACGTAACAACCTGAATGAAAAATCATTCTGACTTCTCTGAAAGTGCTGGCCAGGTAAACACAAAGCATCTTTAAATTTGGATGTCAAAAAAACATAATTCTTCCTCTTATTTTCACCATAAGTACACAATTCCCTTTCTTCAAGCTCCAAAATACTTCTTAGATGGTTGTTAATGGTGCCATGAGAGTAAGATACCCAAGTGCCTCAGATATATGTCTTCCACTCCCTAGAATCATCCTTGTTCCATGCATTAGCATAGAAATCATGAACAAGTTAAGGGTCAAATTTGACTCTAGGGTTGGCTAATCTTAACCACTTCCTTCTCTGAAGAACCTCAAAGAAAGCATCACATTCACCTTGTCTCAAGTCGACTCGGTGCTTCGTAATGAAAGTCTAGCTAGAAATATCCTCAAAATGTTTGGCTCGGTCCTTATCTTAAAATTTCTGGGTTGGTCTCGGAGGCGGTGAAGAATCTAAGGTTCATTGCCTTTTTCCTTTGTTACGAGCAGTCGACTCAGAAACAATATACTCTAAAAGCATGAGTCCATGAATAACCTCACATTCCAGAAATCATTTGACATTACACATGCCTAACAACTAAAACACCAAGACCCATACATCCCATTAAGAAAAAAAATGAGAAAACACATTACAAGTTAGGTGTAAAAATCAGAGCATCAAACATGAAATAAAAATAGAGCATAATGAAAAGAACCATAATCCATCGACAATGCCATTTTTTACATATATACAAATCATTTCTAGAATGCAAATATGGAATAGGAGAATCAGATTCAAGCATGCAAGGTAAAAGAAAGTAGAAAGAAAAAGAAGATGGTAAAAACAACACACTTGCATGGAGAAGATGAAGAAATGAAATGAGGAGAAAACAAAAGTAGATACCTTACTTGAGTGAAGAACACAATGATGTGCAAGAAAAAAGTAGAGAGGGATGGTTAGGAATCTCTTAGGCCAAAATGGGAACCAGAAAGAATAAAAAGTGAAGGGAAAGGAAATGAAGTTTGAAACTTTCGTAACTGATCCTTCAATATGCGTAATGACCTTTTTAAAAACTGAAATTGCATAAATTCACTCAAGCGAGTAGAGTTTTGCTTGAGCAAATTGCATGAAACTATTCAGAATGCCAACAGTTGGACTATTCACTTAAGCGAAATTAAAGTCACTTGAGCGAGGGAACCCAAAAATCAGCCCTTATTCCCTCTCAAAAATCTCGCTAAGGCGAGAAAAATATGCTTGAGCAAAATTTGGACAGAATTAAATGGAAATTAATTCGCTTAAGCGAGCTTATTTCGCTTGGGAGAATTCTTTACAGAATCAAATTGCAAGTACTTTGTTTAAGCGAGTTTAAATTCACTTGAGCGACTTGAACTCTGTTCCACCCCTGATGCATCATGGATTTATTTATTTGAGCAAGTTAATCTTGCTTAGGAGAAATTGTCAAAGAATATCCCTTAATCAAGAATTCGCTTCAGCGAGATAAATTCGCTTGGGTGAATTTCAGGCAGAATCAAAACATAGTTATTTTGCTTAAGCGAGAGCATTTTGGCTTAAGTGAGTTAGAATTTCTAAGAATTTTGCTTAAGCGAAATATACACCGCTTGGGTGAATTTATTAGAAAAACATTTATGCACTTTGAGGGCAACTTTCTGCAACATCCTCTCAAGCACATCAAATTTTGCTTGAGCAAATTGGTCCTGTTTAACTTGAAAACATATGAATTACAACAATTTGGATCAAACAAGTTAATGCCAATACAAAATTGACTAATTCTAGAATTTTTGCCAACTTTTGATCATTAAATTCACTTCAATAGACTCATAATTTTCAAATTTGATCACACTAATACAATCATGAGGGTAATTTGTAATCATTGAGCTGCACAAACATGGAATTAAATTGCTTTTCATGAAATTTTTGGCAAAAATGAACATTCATACCAATTTTATCAAATCTTAACCAACATGCTCAAGGAACACATGCTCAAAATGTACATTACCTATAGCTTGTTCTAATTTTCATCTGTTGCAAGCATACACTACCTATAACATCATAATTGTTAATCACTCAAGCTTATATTAAGTCCTAATCACTTAAGTTCAGGAGTCATCTACATAAAAATTCATAGCAATACCATTCAAATTGAACACAAACAAAATTTAGTCTTCTAAACATAAAAACAACATCCTAACACTATCCAATTAGCATAAAACTAAAATTTAGTTGCCTCCCAGGAAGCACTTATTTTACGTCATTAGCTCGACGCTTGTTTTGAATCACAAGTCATGCAAGTGGATGAGTGTGGTAAGCCTCTCTACCTCTTAACCCAGATAAGCTTTCAGCCTTTGCCCATTAACTGTCTAGGTCCTTTTTGATTCAGGATCCTGTAGCTCAACTGCTTCATAAAATTTCACTTCTTTAACAAGAAATGGGCCTGACAATTTAGATTTCAACTTTCCTAAAAAGAGTTTCAACTGAGAATTAAAGAATAGAACAGATTGACCTGGATGAAAGCTTTTCTTCAGAATTTTCTTATCATGATAAGCTTTCATCTTTCCTTGTAAATTTTAGAGGATTCATAGGCATTCATCCTCTATTCTTCCAACTTATTCATCTGAAGCTTTCTCTTTTCAACTGCTTATCGAGAATCCAAATTCAACAACTTGATTGCCCAATATGCCTTATGTTCCAACTCCACTAGAAGGTGACAACTATTGCCATGAACTAGCTGGAAAGGAAAAAAACTTATGGGGGCCTTGAATTCTGTTATATAGGCCCACAAAGCATCATCTAACTTCAATGACCAATCCTTTCTGGTTTGAGACACAATTTTTTCTAAGATACACTTGATTTCTCTATTAGAGGTTGTTAGGGTTGTTAAACCTAAGTTTGTTAGCCTAACAATTTAAAACCAAAATTGGTTAGTTGGTTAGGATTAGTTACTTGTTAGTTACAACCTAGGACTTTCATAACTAATCATAGTAAGACAACCTAGGATTCTACCTAGTACAAACATCATAGGTGTATGTCCCTTAGGTAGAAAACCTAGAATTTAATTTTTAGGATTATTGTGTGATTTCTTAATTTTGTTTTGCATAAATATCTTTGACTAGCTTGTTAGTACATTTGTTTACATGGTCTTTAATTTCTTTGACATCCTTAATCATGTCTTCTAGTGATAGGGAAAACAAATCTCTTCTTCATAATATCATGGATAGCTTAAATAACATCAACACTAGGTTAACTAACCTAAAACATAGAGAAGAAAACCATAGAACTAGACATAGAGAAAGAAATCAAAGGCATGAAAATAGTGATAGTGAGGATGACCATAGGTCTAGAAGACATAATCATAATAAAAAAGAAGACTTAGGTTTGAGAGAAGTAAAACTTGAAATTCCCCCTTTTAATGGAAAGAGTGATGTAGAAGCTTAATTAGAATAGGAAATGAGAGTTGAACAATTGTTTAATTCACATCAAATTAAAGAAGAAAAGAAAGTTAGGATAGCCACTCTCTCATTCCAAAACTATGAATTAGTGTGGTGGACTCAAGTGTGTAAGGAGAGAAAGAAAGATAATTTCCCACCAATAGATGATTGGTTGGATTTAAAAGCTTCGTTAAGAAATAAATATGTTCCTAATTACTATAGAGGGGAGCTATTAGCCAAGCTAAATAGTCTCACCCAAGGTTCAAAAAGTGTTGAAGACTACTATAAAGCCTTAGAGATAGCAATGATTAGGGCAAACTTAGATTAAAATGAGGAAACCCTAATACATAGATTTTTGCATGGCCTAAATAGGAACATTAAGAATAGAGCAGAACTCCTTCCATATGTAGACATAGAAGAACTATTGCACCAATGTACTAAGGTAGAAAGCTAATTGAAAGAGAGGGAATCCTACAAAGAGGAATATCAAAACTTTAGACCTAAATGGGTAGGTAAAGAAAAAAGTGGGTTTGAGAGAAAACCTAGGGAGAAAGGAGTGGGCATTTTTTCTTCCTAATTACCAAGTGAGTTGCATAAAAATGGAAAAGTCTTTAGAAATTAAAAAGACAAACATGATTCCACATCTAATCCTCCATTCTCTAGATCATCTACCAGTAAATGTTTTAAATGTCTTGGTAGAAGTCATATTACTTCTGACTGTCCTACAAAAAGAACCATGATTTTGAAAACTAATGGAACCTACTCAAGTCAATCAGGGTCTGATTCTGATAATCATAATTTAGGTGATGACTGAAGCAGTCATTCATATGATAGTGAGCATATTTTAGGGGATGATAGAGAGCTTTACATGATTCGAAAGTTACTTGGAAGCCATGTTAAGCTTGATGATACTACACAAAGAGAGAACATCTTTTATAGAAGATATTACATAAATGAAAAATTATGTTCTCTCATTGTGGATAGTGGGAGTTGTACAAATGTAGCAAGTCAAAGGCTAGTACATAAGATGGGCTTAGAACTAATAGATCACCCTAGACCTTATAAGTTACAATGGTTAAATGAAAAGGGAGAAATGTTAGTTAATAAGCAAGTTTTAATCAACTTCACCATAGGCACATATAAGGATAAAGTAAAATATGATGTAGTACCTATGGAAGCAACTCATATTCTTTTAGAAAGACCTTGGCAGTATGATAGGAAGGTCATCCATGAAGGGTTCTCTAACACCCTTACCTTTAAACTAGATAACAAAAAGATAGTTTTACATCCCTTAACTCCTCAACAAGTGCTTAATGATCAACTTCAAATGATGTTTAAAAGGGACAGAGAATTAGGTTCTTCTAGTAGTAATGAAGAAAAACAAAAAAGACAATATAGGAAAAGAAGTTATCATTTATGATGACTCTAGAGCCAATCTCTTGGCTAACAAACATGACTTGAAGCAAGCTATGCTTCTCCAAAAACAATGCTTGATCATGATTCCTAAAGAATTCCCTAGCACTTCTTTGTGTTTAATGGGATCTTCCCCTCCTACTTTGCCCAAAGGGATTCAAAACATTTTAGACGAATTTTAAGACCTTGTCCCTAAGGACATTCCTAAAGGCTTACCTCCAATTAGGGGTATTGAACATCAAATAGACTTAATTCCTGGTGCTAGTCTACCCAATAGGCCTGCATATAAGTGTAACCCTAAGGAAAGCCTTGAAATAGAAAAATAAGTGAATGAACTATTATCTAAGGGATGGATTAGAGAGAGCTTGAGCCCATGTGCTTTACCTATTTTGTTAGTTCCTAAAAAAGATTGTTCATGGAGAATGCGCACCGATTGTAGAGCTATCAACAATATAACCATCAAGTATAAGCATCCAATTCATAAACTTGATGATATGCTTGATGAATTGAGTGGTTCTACTATATTTTCTAAGATTGATCTTAAAAGTGGCTATCATTAAATATGAATTAAAGAAGGAGATGAATGGAAGGCTACTTTTAAAACCAAACTTGGATTATATGAGTGGTTAGTTATTCCATTTGGCTTGACTAATGCACCAAGCATATTCATGAGGTTAATGAATCATGTTTTAAGGGAATTTATTGGGCATTTTGTTATAGTCTATTTTGATGATATTTTAGTTTACTCAAAGACCATGATCTCTCATCTAAACCATTTGAAACGAGTTATGCTTGCCTTAAGTGTGACGACCCGTGTCAATCTCATTTTTCACAATGGATTTTTCACTTTTAATAAAAATCCACTCGGGCTTAATATAAAATAATGTTTACTTTTCTTAAATATATTCAAAATAGTAAAATCATACTTAAATTAGCAATAACCGATCGGAAATAAATCCTTGAATAAAAGCATATTAAAAATAATGACCGATCAGAAATATTTCAACATAAAATAAGATTGAATCAGCGGAAGGAATAAAACAGAGTCAGGGGTATTCGCCTGAGCGAGACTCTGATTCGAATGCCACGCCTTAACCTGAGCGAACAACAAGACCCATAAGGAAAATTCACAAGTTGATTACACTCAGAAATAGGGGTCCACTCAGTCACATCTCACTCGGAAACTCTTAATCTACATTCACTCAGAAACTGTTTCTCTCGGGTATACCTCACCCGGAATACATTCTTAAGCTTTACTCAAAATAGTTCGCTCGGCCAATAGCTCACTCGGGAATATCCCACCCTTCCTTCACTCGGAAAAGCTCTCTAATCTTAACTCGAAAAGAGACAGGATACTCGAGCGAGATAGGCACCAAATCAACCGGCCCTCGCTCGGACAAGACAGAATCTGCTCGGCTAGATTCACCCGGTAATCGACCTTACTACAGCAAACACTCAAGAAATTTAATACCGATTACTTAACAAATTTATGTTCACATTAGTCGGCATACCGATTCAAAATTAGTTCAACTCAATCATATAGCATCACTCAGAAAACTCAATATATATATATATATTACATTCATTTAAAAACCACTCGGTTCCTTGGCATCAATCCTCCACTTGGCGTACCTCCATGGCTCCGACCTCTTCCCTGTCACTGGTTACTAAAATTGAAAACCACAGCAAGGGTGAGTGTTTAGCATCATAATTAATCTAGAACGGAAATTAACAAATTACTTGTATATAAGTCCGTCCGATTGCATTACCAACATATTACAACTCACACTCGGCACTTATTGCATTTCTCACTCGGCAATTATAACCATCACACTCGGCAAATTATAACAGTTCACATTCGTCAGATACAATAAAATTGCACTAGGCAAATATATGAAATTACACTCGGCAATTACATCAGATCACTCAGCAATTATTTAAATTTTCATTCGACAATTATAACCAATTTACCACTTGGTAATTATAATACATCACTCAGAAAATATAACAATCACTCAGTAATATATCCATTAACACTCGACATTATAGTAATTCATAGCCATTTTAACAAAACACTCAGCAAGTAACTCATTCGACAAATATAGCAATTTACCACTCGGTGAATATAACAAATCACTCGGCAAATATATGAAATTATACTCAGCAAACATATCAATTCTCATTTGGCAATTTTAGCAAATCACTCAGCAAATATAGCCATCACACTCGGCAAATATAGCCATCACACTCGGCAATTAAAACAGTTCACACTCGGCAAATATGACAATTTACACTCGGCAAATATAACAAACTTCACTCGGCAAGTATAGCAAACTGCACTCGGTAAACATATGCATCTCAATTAATAAATTCATCAAATGTCACAACTAACTCTCACATAAAATCGACGCCTAGTATCCGGATACTAAAGGATTGGCCTTCAGCTGGGTGTCCGACTTGACATCCCGTGAACCCTGCTTGGTTCACCGAGTCCTGCTTGACTCCCCCTCAACCACTGGATCATAGACCTCTGGGTAGCTCAACTGGGTCCTGCTTGACCACTGAAGCCAAAAAACAAGGGTAACATATACCGTCGGCCATCCCATACCACATAATCATATCTCAATCATTTCTTATTATCAACAATCAATAAATGCAACTACCAGAAACTGGCATGTGCTCACAACACAGGGCGACCGACTTGTCAAGCCCATTCATCATATTGTCACTGGGTGACCTACTTGTCAAGCCCGGCATCATATTTCCATTAAACACCGATTGTCACAGCATCAATTATTTCAAATTTCAATCGGCTCAAGCCACATACACACGATCAGAAACCGATCGGTGTCCATATACATGCATCCTTACACATTCATATACAACTTATTCAGCATCATCTCAATTATCACAACATCAAATATTTCTCAAGTCACCTACACATACACACACGGTCCTAAATCGGTCGGTGTGCACATCCATACATACATTCATACACATATTCACAAAATTTTCACTCAACATCATCTCTTACCTGGTTTAGTCTTTCCAATGACTCGGACAGTGTCCTATTCTAATTAATTATAACCTGAACACCCCCCTTACCTCTGTTCCTTACTTCAACAGTTTCTGGGTTCACAGCTCCTCCGTTCCAGCACCAGCTTCCTTACTCGTTCCACTACCTACAGTTTGGAACGTGAAATACGTTACCATCACACCACCATCCACACGATCAAGGGCCATTTTCAGGCTCACAGCCAAGAGGAGTGGAGATCGGAACAGTACTCCTCCTCACATGGCCATTCATCCAGAAAAGAAAGGAAGAAGGTGAGGTATTAATTTTGAACGGTTCAAAGGACTTACCTTGAAACCACTGTCACAGCTATGTAATTATTTCAAGGTTTGATGCAAAGATAGACCTCCCTTCAAAGCTTACAACTCTCAACAATGGAGGAAGAAGAAAAGTAACAGATGAAGAAGAAGATTCTCATGAATAATTGAGTGAATTATTATGCAAATGATTGAGGAAAGAGAAGGAAATCATTATTTAAACTCATGGCAACCGGTTACCTTCTCAACCGGTAACTTCCAACCGGTAACCTCTTCAACTAGTCATTTCTCCATTTCCTTTACAATTTCTTTAAAGGTTTTAATTAAACCTTTCTTCTTCTAATCACACCTTTTATAATTAACCAATAATTCATAAAAATATCAAATAAATTCCTAAAACAATTTTTAATATTTTCTCACTACACAAAATTTTCTATAAATATCCGGGATGTCACATTAAGAACAAATAACCTCTATGCAAATTTTGAAAAATGTTCTTTTGGCATGGATAGTATTATTTTCATTGGATTTGTAATAAGTTCTAAAGGTGTAGAGGTAGATCACTCAAAAGTGAAGGCAATCCAAGATTGGCCAACAGCAAAGAATGTGAGTGAGGTTAGAAGTTTTCATGGTCTACCTAGTTTTTATAGAAGGTTTGTGAAAGATTTCTCTACCTTAGCATCCCCCTTAAATGAATTGGTTAAGAAAAATATTTCTTTTATATGGGGACCAAGGCAAGAGAAAGCTTTTAAAGACCTTAAGGACAAGCTCAGACATGCTCCAATTTTATCTTCTCCAAATTTTTCAAAAACTTTTATGCTTATGTGTGATGCTTCAAATGTGGGGATAGGAGCTGTTTTGTTACAAGAAGGTCACCCTATTGCATTTTTCAGTGAAAAACTTAATGGCGCTGCCCTCAATTATCCCACATATGACAAAGAATTTTATGCATTGGTGAGATCCCTCCAAACGTGGGAACATTACTTAAGCCTAACAGAATTTGTCATTCATAGTGATCACCAATTACTTAAATTCATAAAAGGCCAACATAAGTTAAATAAAAGACATGCAAAATGGGTTTAGTTTTTAGAACAATTTCCCTATATCATCAAGTACAAGAATGGAAAATCAAATACTGTGGCTGATGCTTTGTCTAGAAGACACTCTTTGCTTGCTTCTCTGGATCAAACATCATTGGACTTGATGAGATTAGGAATTTGTATCAAGGTGGTCTTGATTTTTCTAAAATCTATAATTCATTTTCAAACACCATATCTCAAAAAGCATTCTACATTCTAGATGGTTACCTCTTTAGGGCCAACAAGATTTGTATTCCTAGGAGTTCTTTGAGAGATTTATTGCTTAGAGAAAGCCATGAAGGTGGCTTAATGGGTCATTTTAGATGGGATAAAACATTGTCTATATTAAATGAACACTTCTATTGGCCTAGAATGAAAAAGATGTGCAAAGACTATGTGCTTGGTGTATTGTTTGTAGAAAAGCTAAATCTAAACTATCACCTAATGGTCTTTATACCCCTTTTGCCTACACCTACTTCTCCTTAGATAAATATCTCTATAGATTTTATGTTAGGCTTACCTAGGACCCAAAGGGGCATGGACTCTATCTTTGTTGTGGTAGATAGGTTTAGTAAGATGGCTCACTTCATTCCTTGTCACAAAGTGGATGATGCCAGTCCTATTGCTAAACTATTTTTCAAAGAAATTGTAAGACTTCATGGTGTTCCTAAAACTATCATTTCTAATAGGGACACTAAATTCCTAAGCCATTTTTGGAAAACACTTTGGTCAAGGCTAGGAACGAAGCTTCTATTTTCTACCACCTGTCATCCATAAATGGATCGTCAAACTGAGGTAGTGAACAGAACCCTTTCTCAATTGCTTAGGGTCTTAGTTAATAAAAATATTAAATCATGGGATGAGTGTTTGCCATATATTGAGTTTGCTTATAATAAGGGTGCAACACTCCATAACTAAGCATAGTCCTTTTGAAATTGCTTATGGTTTTAACTCTCTCACTCCTTTGGACCTTTTGCCATTGATGTTTTTGATTCTGTCCTTCTCTTGGATGGAGAGGTAAAGGCCAAATTTATAAAAGATTTTCATGAGAAGATTAAAAACTAAATTCAAGCTAAGAATGAACACTATGTTAGTTGTGTCAATAAGAAAAGAAAGGAAGTTACCTTTGAGGTTGGAGATTGGGTTTGGTTACATCTTAGAAAAGAAAGGTTTCCAAATTTGAGAAAATCCAAACTTGACCCAAGGGGTGATGGTCCTTTTCAAATTCTTAAAAAGATGGGAAATAATGCTTATGTCCTTGATTTTCCTCGTGAGTATGGTGTGAGTGCTTCTTTCAATGTGTCTGACTTGTCTCCTTTTGACATAGATGAAGAGGATGATGCTTCAAATTTGAGGACAAATCCTTTCAAGAAAGAGGAGCATAATGAGGACACAACATGGGAGGATCCTCACACTACATTGGACAAAGGGTTAGAGACTTATAAAGGTCCCTTAACAAGGGCCAAGTCCAAGAAGGGCAAAGAGACTATCCACAAAGCCCTATCTTCCTTACTTACTTTGCTTAGTGGGCCCAAGTCCAATAAAGACACTTTGAGGATCTATTTGCACTCATCATGTAATATAGTTCATAAATAGATTTTCTAGTGTTTTAGGAGTTATTTAGGCCTTACTAGGTCAATTTGGTCATTATTAGGCCATGTATTCTTATTTTGGGCCATGTATAGGCCATCTCTTTCTCATTTATCTTAAATGGGCCTAGGATCCATCATGGAGGCCCATTAGGAGCACCTTGACCAAATTCTTCAAGTGCCTATATAAAGATGCTTTCTCTTATAAAAAGCCATAACTTGCATTTTGAGAAATACATACACCTTGTGTAAAATTCTAGTGAGAAATTCTCCTCATTCTCTCTAGGCTAAAGAGTCTTTAGCAAGCTCTTATCCAAGGGGTGCTCTCCCTCCTTGGTGGCGAGTGGAGTTATCTTCCCCCTTGGGAAGTGGCCTCCAAAACCTTTCCTCCATTTCTATAATCTATTTCCTTCATCTTCCATCTATTCCTTTTACTTCCAACTCTCCTTTTCTTTCTAAATCCTTTCAGTTTTGAGTCTTCTTGTTTATTGAGTTTCGGCCAAGCATTGAAGAATTCATAAGTTTGCTTTGGAAAGCCAAGGAAGAGGAAAGAAGAACCTAGATCGATCCCTAAGGAAGATCTCCTTTCAAGGTCCTCCTACATCACAAGTATTGACTTGCATGTATAATATAAGTATGTTGATATGAAATGTCACACTTAAATCTTGAAACAATGGCTAAAACCAACAATGATAAAATCCACTAAGAATTGTATGGTGGTGTTGGTGACGATGATGATGATTGATGAGTGACATGATAGGATGCATAGTGTGAGAATGCATTGATTAGCATTTGTATCCATGGCATATCATACGCTTCCGGTAAGGAATATTAGGGAATTCCCTTGGTTGGCCCAGTGGGAAGGCGGCTTTATGCACGAGCATTCTTGTTGTTCCCCTGTGACTCGCTGTGTAAGTAAAGAAGCTGCCTATGCTTAGCTACGGGGAGCTGCATGTGGCTGACCCTTGTGGGGGCTGGCTCTTGAGGAGCAAGTGTCCCAGGTGGTCCTTTGGATCACAGCTGCCATGATATGAGTCTTGGTGGCCCACAACACCTTATATTGTTGATTATGTTATTTACCGCAGTCATGGTAAAAATGACCGGTGTTACAAAATGGGCGATGCGGTTTGGTACTAGTAAAATTGGTGACATGCATGCATTATGAGATATGTGTACATATTATACTACTGTAGTAGGGGCATGGCTATGTGATCATGCTTGTACCCATAATTTGGTGTTTATTCCCATAGTCAGATCCGTATTTGTCATTGATAATTCCATTATGCATATGCATTAGCCTAAGCATTTGTATATAGCATGAAGTTATGCCAAAAGGTGATGATTTATGATGATGGTTGAGATTGTGGTATGATGATGATTGAGATTAAGATATGATGATGGTTAAGATGGGTAAAAGATTACCTAAAAAGACAACATGTAAAATATGAATAAAAAGTAAAGATATTGTATATGATGATGTTGAATGTGATGGCATAATATGATGAAGGGCATGCTTGTGTATGGTTGATGATAATGGTGTTGGCCCATTGTAGCATTGAGAAATGATATGTATAGGTGTTTGCTTTGCTATGAATTGATTGATGAATATGTTATATGTATATGTTGGTGAAATGAGCAATTATGATGAATATTGATGATTTTAGCAAAGTACACATGATGTTGATATGCATATGTACATAATCTCAATTGTATTCATATTCGTCATTTGAAATGTATAACTCACTCTCCCATGTTGTCCATTTTTAGCATTGATGCATGAATATCATGGGATGGGGATATTTTAAAGTAAAGCTTTGGAGAAAGTAAATAGTGGTAATGGAATGCCTTGGCCGACAACGATTGTAATTTATTGTGTTATGAATAAAGTGTACATGATAGTATTGATAATTATTAATATTGGTGGATGTATTGTAAATGATAACATAAGTGAATAATGTATTGATATTTAGGGTATTGGAATTCATACCCATTTGATGAATATAATAAGGTTGGACATGTAGCCTATTTTAGGAATGTATAAGTGCTAATGATACATGAATTAGAGGTTGAATTGTATATGGTTAATTATGGAATATGGATATTGGAGATATATGTTGCATGACCATATAAATATATACTTTAGGCAATGCATATTGATGACTTATGTGTAACATTGGTTATGGACTAAATGGCTTATGTTGTGTATTTGCATGCTTTACCGAGCCTTTTCTTATATCTTCAAATATGGGACTAGGTGTGTGCCTTGTATACATATTCTTCTTCCATTGTAAACTCTATTATTTTGTATAAAATTATGGGCGATTTATCTTGTGATCCAGTTATAAATTATCAAATCTCACTCTTTGGTTTTCTGTGGTTCGAGTCTTGATGTAATCGTTGTGATGTTTTGAAATGATTTTAAATGCAAAAAATTTATTCACATTTTTATTAATTAATTATCTTGATTACATCGAGATTCGGGTCTGAAAAATCGGGGTGTGACAATGTGTAAGGTTGGTTGTGGCCAAATAGGCTCATGTTGTGAATTTGCATGCTTGGTTGGGCCTTTTCCCATATCTTCATATATGGGACTAGGCGTATACCTTGTATACATATTCTTCTTCCATTGTAAACTCAATTATTTTGTACACATATGCGGGTGATTTACCTATCGATCCAGTCTGTAAATTTTTAAATCTCACTATTCGATTTTCTGTGGTTTGGGTCTTGATGTAATGGTTGACTTTCTTTTAAACGTAACAAATTTACCCATACTTTGATTGTTTAATTGTATTGATTACATCAGGATTCAGGCCTGGGATATCGGGGTATGACACAACTACTATTTGATTATACCTTGAGTAACCATCAAGTATGCCTGCCCCACCAACCTTTCTAGCATCTAGTCCATAAAAGGTAAAGGAAAATGATCCTCTTATTGAGCTTTCTGTAATCTATACACATTCGCTATCTGGTGACTATTCTGGTCTGGATTAATTCATTTTTTCATTTCTCACTACAGTCATACCTCCCTTGTTTGGAACCAATTGCACTAGGTTAACCCATGAGCTGTCTGAAATGGGATAAATTATACCAGCTTTATGGAGCTTCATTACCTCTGCTTTGACAACTTCCTTCATTGTTGGATTTAAGTGCCTTTAAGGATGAGCCATTGGTTTAAACTCCCGCTTTATGTAAATTCTATTCATGCAGTAAGCTAGACTAATCCCTTTTAAATCTTCTAACTTTTACCCAATCGCACTTGAATTATCTTTATGCACCTGAATCAATTTCTTTTCATTAGATTCTGACAAATTACTATTAATAATAATAGGCTTTTATTTATTTTCTTCAAGAAAAACATATTTCAAGTATGATGGCAAAGTTTTCAACTTAAGCTTCTACACTGGGATCTCAACTTTTTCTTGAAGGTCTTCATAAGAATTTTCTTCTGGTAGAATGCATCTTCTAAAATCAAACTCCTTCAGACACTCTTTTACTTCTTCTTTTTCCTCATCATTCAATTCTTCAAAAACACATCAAAGCCTTTTGCAAAGGATCTGGAGTATTCATTCTATGTAACTCCATTTGCACTGCTTTATCTTCAACATCAATCTCAAAACATTGTTGATCATCTACTAGATATTTCAGTGCTTCAAATACATTAAAATTGACTTTTTCATCTTGTACCCTCAACTTTAACTTCCCGTCATCAACATTAATTGTAACTTTTGTTGTCTTCATAAAAGGTCTGCCTAAAATCAGAGGCACCTCTACATCTTCTTCAATATCCATGACAACAAAGTCCACAGGAAAAATAAATTTATCAACACAAACTAGAACATCTTCAGCTACTCCATATGGAAATTTCATTGATCGATCAGCCAACTGCAAAGTCATCCTAGTTGGCCTAACTTCAAAATCTCCAATTCATTTCAGCATAGAGAGAGGCATCAGATTTATGCTGGCTCCTAGATCTAAGAGAGCTTTTCCTATTGGTAAAGCACCAATAGTGACTGGAATAGTAAAATTGCCAAGATCTTTGGTTTTTTATGGCAATGCTTTTTGAATGATGGTACCGCAACTAGCTTCTACCTTCATTATTTCTTTAAAGAATCTTTTCTTCTTTGAAAGCAAATCTTTCATGAATTTAGCATATGTTGGCATTTACTTCATGGCTTCCATGAATGGCACATTAATTTGCAATCTCTTAAAGATATCCATGAAACAAGAAAACTACCTTTCTTTATCTCTTTTTTGAAGGATTTTTTGGATAAGGTAAATTCTTTAGCTGTGGCATTAAAGTATCCACCTTTTTCTTTCCTTCTTATATCTCTTTTCTTTTATTTTTTTCACTCTCTTTTTCTTTTTCTTTTTCTTTTTCTTTTTCTTTATTTACAACCTCACTTTTTTTATTCATCTCTTCTTCCACTCTTTCTTTTTCTTTTTCTCTTTCTTTGTTCAACTTCTCTCCCTCATTCTCTTCCTCACATATTATCTCCTCATCTGATTTTTTATTCTCACTCGCATCAGTTCCCATAATCTTACCACTTCTAGTAGTGATTGATTTGTATTGCTCCTTCGGTTTGGGATGAGTATTAGCTCCATATTGTGGACTTTGTCTGTCTACAATTTGGTGGGCTAACTGTCTAACTTGAGTCTCCAAATTTCTGATTGAGGATTCAGTGTTCTTCTGATTAGTGAGAGAAGCTCGCATGAGTTTCTCCAATGTATCTTCTAATTTAAAAGTCTTTTCATGCAAAGAGGGATAATTCTGCTGATAAGGTGACCTATTGGATGAACCTGTTTCCTGTTTCCAATTTGCTGCTTGTTTTTTATTTTTATTTTATCTTCATCCTTGAAAAGAAGGATTGGCATAATTAGAATTAAAATTACCTGAACACTGATTCTTCATGAGAACCACTGTCCATTGGGATACTCTGCACCACAAAAGTCATATCTGAGAGATACTTGCTGTTGCCCAGAAGATAAATGCACCACATGGAGGTTTTAAGGAAGCTTAGCCATTTGTTGTGTCAAGGCTTTAATTTGCTATGTAAGAACCTTGTTTTGAGCCAAAATTGAATCTGTGGTATTCAAATCAAGCATTCATTTCCTTTATATTTGATGTTTCTCATGTTGAGCTTGGTAATCAGTAGAAGATAATACTTCAGCAATTCTAGTTGTCTGCTCAGCATCAAATGTCATCATTGTACCCCATGTTTTTGCATCCAATATCATCTTTGTATCTGGCCTCAATCCATTGTAGAAAATATTTAATTGAGCAATATCTTTAAAGCCATGATTGGGACACTTTCTAAGCAATGATTTAAATCTGTCCCACGCTTCACAAAATGGTTCTTCAACTCCTTGTTTGAATGTAGAAATGTCATATTTAGCCTTGATAAATCTAGATGGAGGAAAGAAAGTGTGTAAGAATGTTTCTTCAACATCTGTCCAATTGCTTAGGCTCTAGTTAGGACGAGATTGTAACCATTCCTTAGCATTTCCTACCAATAAGAAAGGAAATAAGCGTAAATAAGTAGACTCCAGATCTCCTTGTTTAAATCCTATAGTCCCCATTAGCTCATAGAATGTTGATAAATGAGTATAAGGATCCCCATTAGACATTCTTGTGAACTAGTGTGCGCTAATCACACTTAGAAAAACTGGTTTCATTTCGAAGGCCCTTGTTGTATTTGGGATGGCAATGTTGGAGAAATATCTAGGACCCTACCGTGTAGCATAGTCTCCTAGTGTTCTCCTTGGTGGATTTTGATTGTTGTTGTTCTCTGCCATAACTTCAAACTATGGTTTCATTGAACTTTCCAAAATAGGTGTGGAAGAAGAATAAGGCTCGTCTGTGTCTGAACTTTTCCTTTTCTTCTTAGCTTTGCCTTTATTCTTTGAGTGACTTTTTTATTTCCAGATCAAATTTTCAATTGTTCTTTAGATCCCTGTCCTCTTAATAACATAAAGCAAGCACTATTCAAGGAATGTTAGCACAGGATAAACCAAAATAACTAACTAAATGATTAAACTATTCACAATGCCTAACAATTTAAACTAGCAATTCAAAATTAACACCGCTCCCCGACAATGGCCCCAAAACTTGATAGGGTCTCTGTGGCAAGTTATCCACTACCCATTGTAGTATAAAATAGATGTCGTTCCACTAAGGGATGGTTTAATTTAAAAAGCTAATTTAGAACCATTTAGGCAAGAAATTTTGTTTGAGTTCATTTTTAATGAAAGAGAAACTTTGTGAACTGAAGATTTAACTTTAACAAATAACAAACAATAACTAGTAATGACGAAAATCAGATATAAAGAAACTAGGATTGGAGTTCATCTATCTTACCCTTGTATTTCTTGTATATATTCATAAAAGTTGTATTCGAAGTAATGGTTTTTACATCACAATCAAAAATCATTCGTATCGATCCTTGACTATGAAATCAATACGAATATTTTCAAACTATTGAATCCCCAATCACTTTGCCATTATTCAAGCATTAAGAGTGATTGTTTTGATGTTTGTTACATTAGATATCATTCCTAATAGCTAATGCAATAATGCTCCATCCAAGTCAATTTTTAAAAGTCATTTTCCAATAACAAAAGAAAACTAGGATCGAGAAACTATTGATCAGATAGAATCAAACATTAAACATAAAATGGAATACCAAAATCATTTAATCTCATTACCAAACATACAAATATATAATAGGAGTATGTCGGGTTCATATCGATTACATCCAATCCTAAAAGAAAAGTTAGCCATACATGGTAGCCATTATAAACATCAAAGATGAAGAGAAGATGAAAAGAAAATCTCTCTAATGATTCGTAAAGAAGCTAGGTCTTCCGCCTTGAGTTTCCAATCGATTTCCAAAAGGTTTCTAAGTTTCCATTATATAAAACCTAACTCACTCAAGCAAGCTTAAATTCGCTCAAGCAAGTAGGCTTTCTTCACTTTGAAGGAACCTCTTGCACTAATGAATTGCCCGCGCGAACTCACTCAAGCGAGTTAGCCTCCCTATTTCTTTTGCTTCTCTGCCTCATTTTCACTTGAGCTGAAAAAGTCTTGCTCAAGCAAATTCCAATAGGTTGCCTCTGGATTATTTTTGCTTAAGCGAGATAGAGGTCTGCTAAAGCGAATTCTTCGAATTACTCTCTACCTGTTTTTCACTTGGGTTAAGGTGAACTCATTCAAGCCAGTATAACACTGATTGCATCTTCCAACCCAGAAGCATGGTCGCTCAAGCGAATCTCAAGCTCGCTTAAGCGAGTTACTCTGAACTTGCAATTTTTTCACTTTTTCTCAAAGGCATTTACTTCATCTTCCTCCTTCTTCTCTTTTTCATCCTTTTCACCTATATTAACACATAATTTTAGGATTAAAAACCTCATATTCATCATACATAGAAAATTTATCTGGAATTAATATTTGTAACACTTTAATGCATATAAAATTTATCCAGATATAACAAATTCTTGCTAAATTTATCCCAAATTCACCTTAAATTAAAATATTTTGGATGTTTATCAATAGCTCTTAGTTTATGTTCCATGGCATCCTATGATCCTTTTAGGGCATCATTTTCATTTACGACTTATAATCTGCCTCTGTACCAAAAAGCATCACATGATCATACATCAATGTTATCTTCTACATGTATCTTGCATCACATCAATAAAGTCATTATTAAGATGCTTGCACACCCCATACATTTGCATGCGTATTTTTATGGGAATATCTCATTGCATTTTATAATGATCATTTTGTTTTGATCATGTCAGATGAAAAAGATAGTTTTTGACCTTGGTGTAATTCTTTCCTAGATACATTTTGGCATTTTCTTCTATTTCTTCTCATAGGTGGACTCATATCTCTCTCTTTCATTTTAGGTTTTCATATCCAGGATTTGAGGACAAATCCTTTTGAAGAAATAGAGCATGATGAGGACATAGCCAGAAGGATTCCTCTAAGCTTTGTATTTTTTATACATAATTAGAATTTTATTAGATTTAGGTTAGAAAAGGCCTTTAGGCTTTAGGTTAGGCCTTACATGGTCATATTTTCCATTTTAGGCCTTTTAGTTGGCCATATTTCCTAGTTAGTTACTTTTGGGCCTGGGATATAGGAGAATCCCATTAGTGGAGTGCATTCCCTTTGCCTATATAAGGTTTACCTTTCCATGTATTCATAACATTAGAATTTGAATGATACACATATTTGTGACATTTTTAAGTGCATACTCTCTCCTTAGGCTAAAGTGGAATTCAACCTTCTAGTAAGCTCTTATCCCTAGGCTTTCATCAACCTAGGGTGGTGAGGGACTTATCCTTTCCTTATAAAGATGGAATCCAAACTCTTCTTCCTTCCATAACCATACACTTCCAACCTTCCTTTCATTCCTCTCTTAATTCCTTAGGTTTCCATCCCTCTATCCTTTAGTGTTTAAAAGTATTTTCCCTTTCTTTTGTATTCGGTCTTCATCTCTATTTGTTGGCTACCTAAGAAATCAAGATCAATCAATCTTAGAAGGCAAACCTTCATCAACAAAGTTCAACCATATGTAATCCCCCACAATTAAGCATGGGAAGGTTTATGATTCCATCACTAAATCACTAAGGTAAACAAATGCCCATGCACTGAGTGGCCCTCCATTAGGCCAATCAGAGGAACCTCTAACATTCCACACCAATAGCTATACAAATATGCCATGGATGTAATACAGATGCAAATCATTATGCATCCTACCATGCCACTCATCAATCATTCATTATCATCATCATCACCACCACCTTTATTTACTGGATTTTAAGTTCTTCAAATGTTGCCATTGTTTCAAGATTTTTATGTGGCATTTACATTATCGTTATTAATTCAATTTCATTCATTACCATAATGGAATCTCAACAACCCGTATCAACTTTCAATAATAAACATAGGTGTGTTGCACAATAACTTTTCATCATGATATTAACAAACATCATGATGGTTCAGAGTCTAACTTAGAAAGGGGTTGAATAAGTCACAAACTCTTTTCACAAAAAATAGAACCAATAAAAGATAGGTAATCAAGCTGTAAAACTGAATTTAAAGAGGAAGGAAAGGAGAGCACCGTAGAGCGTTCATACTGGTTCCCTTCCAACATAGAAGCTACGTCCAATCTCTTCTAACTTAAAAGGATTTCTACTATTGTAAATTCTCCTTTACAATAACAGCACCCGACCAATGCCACAGGTATTATTGACTCCAGCTGTAACACCCTCGGTTAACTAGGATAATCCCTTCCACTAGATTATCCTGGTCAACTGAGAGGTTACAAGTTTTAGAAAAATATGAAAGTTTATTTTTTGTATAAGAAAGCTTGGTGGAACAGATACATCGTATATATAACATGGTCATATACAACACATGGTCAAAACAGCAACTGAACAACTGAAAAAAAGGGGCACACAGGCTCCCATAAATGAAAACAAAATTAACCTGTTCTATTTATCTTCGGTCCAGGAAGAGTCTGGTTGATCCTCAATGCAGAGTCGGTGACCATCGCCATGATGTCTGGAAAAACTAGCATAAGGGTGAGTCTTCACCTCCACAACAATCGGGAAGGTGTCAACACCTGCCCACTACAACACAAACAATCCAAGATCGAGTCCCACCCACTCTCTCTGGGTTTCTTAAGATATAATTTAAGTTATCTCACCACTTTTTATCTCAATTAATTATCCCCATTTTCTCATTCAACTCTCAGGACTATTAAGTTCTACAAAGTCATACTTAAGTAATAAACAGTCACAATCGTAGTACAATGATGCAATGCATGAGTTCTTCTCATTATTTCCATTCTCTTTATTAGTCATTGTGAACACCTCTTTTGGTCCGGCCCAAATACTAAAGATTTAATTAAAAAAAGCGCCAGACATCCGTTACCCAAATCAGGGATCATTGAAGAATTTCCAAGTCTGACTTCGGATGAGTGTTTTTCTCGGAAAGGAATATTCCTCAAGTTGAAAGAATTTTGAGAGGAATGAATTCCGACTCGGAATGATCATTTCTGAGTAGGGTGACTCGGAATAATCATTTCTGAGTATGGTGTCTCCGAGTGAGACGCTGCCGAGTGGGATGTCTCCGAGTGAGGCAATTCCGAGTGGTATATTTCTGAGGGAGTTACTTCCGAATGAAGAAAAGACTCTGACTATACCTTTCGGGCAGAGACTCTTAAGTTCTATATTTCTAAATGATCATTTCCGAGTGGGTTGTCTCTGAGTGAGACGCTGCTGAGTGGGATGTCTCTGAGTGAGGCATTTCTGAGTGGTATGTTTCCGAGGGAGTTACTTTCAAACAAAGAAAAGGCTCTGATTAGGAAAGAATACCTTTCAAGTAGACTTTCTCAAAGTTCCATATTTCCGAATGATCATTTCCGAGTAGGTTGTCTCCGAGTGAGATGTTCCCGAGTGGGCTGCTTCTGAGGGAGTTACTTCCGAATGAAGAAAATGCTCTGACTAGGAAAGAATACCTTTCGAGTAGACTCTCTCAAAGTTCCATGTTTCTGAATGATCATTGCCGAGTGGGTTGTTTTCGAGTGGTCTGTTTCTGAGTGGGCTGCTTCTGAGGGAGTTACTTCTGAACGAAAAGGGCTCTGAACTTCAAATACTTCCGAGTGAGTCATTTCTGAGTAGGCTGTCTCCGAGTGAGATATTTCCAAATGGACCATTTCAAGGGAATTATTTTCGAGCAAAGAAAGGCTCTGAGTGAATACTTTTCGAGCAGACATATCTGAGTGGGGTGTCTCCGAGTGAATCATTTCCGAGTGGTTTACTTCCGAGAGATGTGCTTCTAGGTGAAGAAAGACTTTGATTTCGAAGGAATACCTCTCAGACTAAGACATTCGAGTAAAGAATTCCCGAGTGCATCAACAAAAAATGTCTAATTCTGAAGGAGCTTTTCGGCAGGAGATATATCCGGGTGAAGTATTTTGAATGAGGCACCTCCGAGTAAGACGTTTCCGAGTGGGTCACTTTTGAGGGAAGAAAGGCTGACTTTAAATAAGTGCTCTTCAAGCAGAAACATTTCTGAGCGAATCTCCCCTGAGTGAGGCGATTCTTCACGGAAAGAGGCTCTGATGAATACTTCTCGGAAAGAAATATTCCCGAGTGAGTCAGTCTTCGAAAAAAACACTTTTTAGGCAGATATATCCGAATTAGAAAGTTCCGAGTGGGTCACTTTCGAAGGAAGGAAGGCTGAATGAGTCTTTCAAATAGACATTTCTGGACAAAACACCTCCGAGTGGAGTAATCCTGGACAAAAAAGGGATCCGGTGTCACTTGAATGAATTCAAGACTTCACATCGAGTGTCGAAGGATCGGTCTTTACACTTCGACTTTTCACCTATTTTGATCGGATCAATTTCCACCAAGAAGGGATACTGACAGATAGAGATCCGGGCCATAAAAAGAAAACCGGTCCCATGTGGCACCGATCGAGGAGTCCGATTACCCATACTGTGACTTGGAATCCCACCACCCAAGTCGATCCATGAATTCTAGAAGTGGCAGACAGGAAGCGAAAGTAGAAATAATTAAAAATTCCCCACCAGCTGCTGCCCCCCACTACCTGTTAGTGGAGGCTTGAGCTGTCCAAGCACTCGGCCAGGGCCCAGAACCCCTATAAATACCTCATCTGAAGAGGCATAAGGGGTTGGAATTTTGGGAGCCTTCTTTGAGTCGAAACTCTGCCCCTGTTCCCTTGCAAAACTTGCTCTAATCTCTAAAATCTCTTGATCAAAAAGTTGAGGTTTCTTCCGGAGTTCAAAGCCAGAATCTTGGTACAATTTGCTTTGGACTCAACTGTTCCCAGGATACCGTATTAGACCTGATTCCTATTGAGTTTTCCCATTTCCTAGATACTGCTCAGCTCCCTCCAATCACCTTCATTAGCTTCCCACCGGTCCATACACCAAGTCCTCACACCGTCCAGGCCCTCACCAAGTTCATTCCGGATCTTACACAAATCCTCCACACCGTCCCTTCAGTGAACCACACACCGGTTCCCCACAGCTCCACTAAATCACCAATTCTGTTCTGACTCTTACACCAAATCCCCACACAGTCCCTACAGTAAACCACATCGGTTCCCCACAGCTCCATTGACGCACCAGCTCCACTTCGGCTCCTACACTTCAAGTCCACACCGGTTCCCAGCATCCCCGTCACACCGGTTACATTCTGTTCCTCATTTCCCTTGCTTTTCATTATTTACTTTTGTCAAATTGTCATTTTTACCAAATCTGTTTTCTCACTTTAGTATATCCTATTGAACTCTTTACTCTGCTTTTTAATTGTTAATAACAATCTCCCCTTTTCATTATTTTATTTATTCGTTTTCCTTACTGTTGTGCATTTTATCATCCTGTTTTCTTGTTGAACTTCCCCTTTGTCTTTGTTCAAAAATATAAAAAATAAACAGTAAAAAAAATAAAAAGGAAACGACCCTAAAAGAAAAGCGTGTATTCTTGATACCTTTTTAGAATATTACAATATTGATCTAAATTAGTGTAGTGCAGAAGCACTTCTGCCTACACTATTTCCAAGACCCACGCACGTGCGGAGAACTCCGCCTTGCGTGCACCCTTTTTTTCGTAAACCTTATCCACCCTTAGTCCCTTAAACTTGTCTTAAGAATATCCTTTTTCAAGAACTACGTAACCCTGATTTCTCGATAACTTGAGAATACGTAGGAGCAGGACTTAACTCCTGTCGGGCCCATCCTTCCTTTTTCATTTTCACGTTTTCTTGTATCTATTCCATTTTTATCACCTCCATAAAAATCAATTTAGACGTGACGTCTTATGGATTTTCCCTTATTTTTTTGTTGACCATCATCACAACTCATAAGGAAAGGGATACTTAGGATGAGACGTCCCGTTTATCCCTTTTTCGTTCCTGACCCCATACTTTTGATTAAAGGATGACTAATTTAGACGTGACGTCTTGTTAGTACCCTTCCCTTTTCCTTTTTTATACCGAAGCCGAGGTTAATTTGGACGAGACGTCCTGTTGACCTACACTTCATGTTTGTTAAGTTTGTTCCTTTTGTTTTTTTACACAAAGTACAACAATAAAAAGGAAGAAATAAAACATCATTTGTAAGGTATTTATGTTGCGTATTTTCAATCTTGGTACTGTTTTTGACAGGCGATGTAGGGTGCTAATACCTTCCCTACTCGTAACCGACTCCCGAATTTGAATCTCATTTTTTAAACCAGTGCTTTACTGAACTTAGTTTTTTCCTAATGTTTTTCCTATGGATAAAAACGTTCGTGGCGACTCCCAGTTTCGTATTAACTTATTTTTCGAGAGGGCCGGTCGCGCCGCGCTGCGATCTCAGTCGCGACAGTCATCATGATGCATGTGGGCCCATATCCTCCTCAACAATCTCATCAATCATGTGCTCAATTCGTCACCCTTACATCCCCTACCCAGCTAGAGCGACCAGAGCTCTCTTCGTTCTGGTTTTCATAAATGGGTAAGGACTCTCAGTCTTAACATCAAAATGGCCAATCACACATATCACACATCACCATAGAATGGGCACTCCACGGTCATAGAAACCCCCGCCTCTTGTCGAAGTATATCAGAGTTTTCCACGGGCTATCCAGCATCAGGTGTGAATCCAAGCCATTGAAGGTCCGCCCTTGATATACTCCCAAGACCGCCCTCAAGGGATCGAGACACCTGCTGTTTCTTTAGTGTACCCACCACTGTATGCTCTAGGGGATTATTCCAACATCCCTTCTTAACTCCGATTCATGATGCATAATTCAATAATTCATTTTTGTTTAATGGTCCTCGGTAGGGTCCTCCAAATGACTCCCCTCCATTCCTAATGTTGAGTCTTTTTCTTTACTTAGTGTAACCAAAATTTCTCATTTTCTTTATTTTAGTAATGTGCTCGACACTTAGGAATGAAGTGAGGTTTTACACTTTCTCAATAATTTGGGTACATTGGCGCTTCAACGCCCATATTTTATCTTGGATCCGAGTCTCACATACTTTCATATTTAAGAATCCGGGACCCCTACCGATACCCTTTTCCAAATCTTTTATTTATAATTTCCTCATCTTGTTATCCATACATCATACAATATTCACAACCATACCCCATCAACAAGTATTCAATAGCATCACAAAATACAATGCATTATATCATATTCATCATGTAACTACCACATGTATATTTATGTACACAATCATTCACAATCATATATCCCATCATGTCACATGATCAATCAACCAACAAGTGTTATATTACATGTAATATTAAGTAGTCATTACACACACGTATAATATAAATTTTAATCTTCATCATTACCACGGCTTAGCAAGTAATTGCACACTTAACGTCACTAAAAGTTTACTAGACATAAGCGTTACCATTTATACAATTCATGTCATTGGCATTTCCTTAATTTAGTTTGTTACTAAGGGTATACCACTTAGTTCAATACTCTCTGTATTTTCATTTCTCCACTTGTTAAGCATTCTCTATTCACTTGCATATGATTACTTCCATAATACAACCTCCTGAGGTCCAATTATGAACTCTCAGCCCATTAGTTGTTTTCTAATCTAAGTGGACTTTGTTATTAATCTTGTTTTTCTTAATCACTAAATGAGCCACTAGTCTTTTATATCCCGACAATGATTTATTAATATTTTTCTTCAGCTTAAGATTACCAAATTGTGTATCTCTTACTTCATTATTCTCGACTTCATTAATTGAATTATTCCCTTAACTACGTTCTCTAAATTTATTCCCTTTTATGAGTGCCCATTAGCTGTTTAGAAATCTGAGTACTACCTTGATCTTAACATCACAACCAAGTCTATTATTTCTTAGCTACTAAAAGTTACGATTTTAATTAATAGGTCTTGTTTCTTTTCACGATAAGCTTAACATTTAGTCCTAAAACCCTTTCTTATTAATTAGTATTCAAGGTAGAACTTCTTTTGTCCTAACTTAATCTCTTACATCTTATAGTGATATCTCTCCTAAATGTGACTTTACTAGATTTGAAAATTCCTTCTTTAGTGACTAATAATTGATTTATATAACTATAATTAATCTCTTTTTGCTTTATTGTTACCTGCTTACTAATTAGAAGTCTATTAAGTTTGAGATATCATAAATTGACCAAATGTTGTTCTGTCAACCATAAGTTTGTCAATTGATTCGATGAGTTCTATTGGTTTTATTTATGAGCTAAAAAAACTAGTATGCCCTAAAAATTCCATCTCCTAACTACCAACCCATTTATTCTAGGCACAAAACTTCCATTGATCTCTTTTTCTACATATAGTAACTACCTTAATTTCTTTTATGGCATTACCCCTTTTAAGAGTTCCAGATTCTAAATTGAATTTATTTAAGTAAATAATCCTATTAATTTATTAGAATTCTTTTCAGAACCTTAGTCAAATTTTAAAATTCTAGTTCGTCAGTTCTTTGTTTTAAGTATCTTTAATCTGCTAAAATAATCAATCTCAAAGTCCATTCGTTTTAATCGAGTCTCTTTTTATTAAAATCTATCTCTCTTCTTAAATTTCTACGGCTACCATTTCTCTTCCAAGTGGTTGCTAAAAGTGGTCACAAAATTTTCTATTCTAGTTAGATTCCAAACATTTGATATATATATATATATATTTTCTACTTGTAAAACCTTCTTTTGAGCTAAGGAAACTTTTCAATAATATTATTTTGAGTGGCTTTCTCAAATTTAATTTCTTTATTTTAACTTTTTTCTGAATAACTTACTTTTGTAACTTAAAAAAAATATTCTAACGTCCGATTTGGAATTCGTTTTCACGTGCGCAATATTTCCAAAATAACTCGGTGACATTTAAACGATCATTTAAATCATTTAATAGCAGGGCTTACCGGATGATATTCTACAAATTACTTAATAACATCTGAAACTAAAAATAATTAATATAACCATATCGAATGAAACCGAGCCCGCCTAAATGCTAAATTTTCTAAGTTTTCGTTTTCTTGTTCAATCGCGATAAAATCCTCCCGAGCATGTGAACATCAAGTTATGCCAAATTAATTTCTAAAATACTTACTAAATTAAAAACGTAATAATTTTAATGGTTGATTACGAAAATCTTCGTGGTTTAAAATCTAACCGTTAGATCGCGATGACATTTAAAATGGTGGTTCCCGGATACTCATGCAATATTATAGGATGATGAAAAACAAAATCAAAATGAGGTAAGACCCCCTTAACTTGCCAGACAACTGCTGCCCGGAGGAAAGAAATGGCAAGCTTGCCGAAAAATCTGTGCTGTAAAACGTCCACCGATTGTTGTCGATCGTCCTTACGTTGCTAAAAACGTGACATGCAAAAATTTTAGGCACCTAGAGGGTTGTGGACAGCCAAGGAAAATCACAAAGAGCCATGAAATCATTTAAAACCAAAAGATCATTTACCAAAAATTTGTAGTTTATTCCGTATTTTTCCACCATTCATCGCCGATCATTCTCGATCTTTTAGAAAACACAACATACACACAATATTTAGTAAGGGAGGTCATGGTTTTGAGCTTCCCAAATAGTAAAGTAAAAGTCTCAAAGTGCATGTATAGAAATGGTAAAACATAGAGAAAAGTAAAAGTAAGAGTTTTAAGAATAAAGATTTAATACTTCACCTTTCTTGCCAAGGGAAGTTCACGGTTTGGAGCTTGAACAAAAGGGGGAGGAGGCTAATTTCTTTGAGAGATCAAGACTTGAGGAAAATAGAAAAAAGAAGGCTGGCTTGGGTGGAGGGCAGCCACAGTTTTAGGGTGAAAAAGAAGAAGAAGAAGAGAGGTTGTGATGGTTGGTGATGATGGTAGCTAACTTAGCTGTGAGAATGGGAGGTTGTGGTGAACTTGGTGGTGGTGTAAGGTGTCCAAGGGAAGAGGAGTTTGTGGCTAGAATTTTGAGAAGTGGGAGGGAGGAGAGTGGGTTAGTTTAGCCGTGAATGGAAAATGGAAGAGTGAAGGGAAAATGAATGCAAGGTTTTTGGTGATGTGGTGTTAGATTAGTTGCATGAATTATGATTGGATAGAATGGGAGGTGCGTGGGCTGAGTGGAGAGGGAAGACATGGTGGTGACACCTCTCTAATAAGGTGGAAAGGGCTGGTGATGTATGAAAGGGGGAGTTTCTAGAGCAAGACAAGTGTCTAGTGGCTGGAAAGTGCTGATTGGCCAAAGTTGCATCAAGGAGTGAGGTGTCATAACCAGGGGCATCACGTTGTGCGGGCTGTTTGGGGCCTTTCTATGCCAAATTTTAAAATTATTTAAATACAAAAGTTATATAACTTTTTGTTCTCTTTAATTTGATATAAAGCACAAAAAAATCCATCAAGAATTGAGAGAGTTATGGTCCAAATACAAAAGGGGTACAGGGTTGTGATAGGATTTTTATTCCCTACATAGATTATTTTTCGGGGCCCAATGGATAGGGATTTGGGCTTTGTGCTCTGCATCAAAGTTATGGGTAATTAAGATAAGAAAAATTTGGTGAAGGCCTCATTCAATTTCATGGTCATGTGAGAGAGATATGTGGAAAATACTGGACCTAGTGCAAGCTGTTGCTGGAGAAACGTGAATCAGTAGAGTGTTTTAAATTCTGGGGTTTATGAAGTGGGAATTAGATTTCAAGATCTTCATCAAGTTTGTATATTTTTCCTTCTTCTTTAATTTGATATATCATTTATGATGATACGAGTTCTGTAGCCCAAGATATATCTGATTTACGACAAGGCGCTCCAGAATCTTCCTGGATCAGCTAGGGTCTTAGGAATAAATTCACCATTAATTCTCCTTTGGGAATTTGATATTATTCCTTTCATGAATATTGTAACCTCTTTGATACGGATTCATATCGAAAAGAACAAAGTGATTTAAGCACCAGACGAAGGAGATAAATGGATTTTATCAAAGGCTGCCAACACCGAAATGAAACAGCCAAGGAGTCACAAAAATTTATTAAATTGTACTGATCTAAAGGGATTTAGCTCTCGATGTCTTCACGAATAACATAGATAATTTTGTTACAGATATTTTGACACCAAGTTTTCAAGAAACAGAGGTCGTATGAGAGAGTTAGGAATTTTTGAACGAACCATGCGCAGGATAAAAATACGAATAATCATGGTTTTATGATGAATTTGCTAAATCCTTGAATTTGAGCATGCCAGAGTAGGAATTTGGGATCAAGGTCAGAAATAGAGTTTGAAGATCTCTTCGAAACAAAGTGAATAGAATAACCTCAATCAAGCATCGTTTGAGGAACTTACGCCTAAAATGCCAAGGACGCGCAGGTTGAATTTCTAAAGGAATGGAATAGCTCATGGATGAGATTGGCAGAGTCCGAATCAAGTTTCGGGCCCTTCAGGAAACATTCCTAAAATGTCGAAATGAGTCACCAGAGACTGACCATGTCAAGCTAAGTTAAGTACCCTCGGTTCTTCATGAAGTGACCCTAACAGAACTAGTCTCCCTACTGGACCACTAGTCTTGGTTTGATTGGTCAGAGTCTGACCTCAAGCTAGATCCCACAGTTCAAATCCGAGGAACCGAGCAATATTTTATTATTAAATATAATTATCAAATAAACAGTTCAAAACATATAATCTCAAAATAAGTTATCATAAGTATTTATCAATTAAATATTATCGACAGAAAATAATTATCGATTAAATATAATGATAAATTAATTGTACCCAAAATAATCGTTGTTAACGTATTATTTTTAATTAAATAGTATTGTCGAACGTTATTTAGTATTTTCTTACCTCTGTTTCTCTCTATTTTTCTCATTATAGCTACTCAGGGAACAGGCCAAAAGCCCCGAGCTTCTTACTAGAAGCTCAACAGAGTGTCCTCAGAGTCATGCAGGTCTGGTTTCCTATTTTCAAAAATCAGGGCTGTTACACTCTCCCCACCTTTTAGGAATTTCACCCCCAAAATTCATCACAATTATCATAAGCATCAAGGCAACTTTGGATCATTGACCCTTTGTATTCTCATTTGATGCTTCAACTACTTGGGTTCTAATCAAGTAGTTCCTACCAAACAAGTCCTAATGACTGTCAAACATAACTTTTAGAGTACAGCGGGGTAGAGCAAACAATACCCCAAGCTTGTTGAACTGACCATGCTCTGATACCACCAATGTAACACCCTCAGTTAACTAGGATAATCCCTTCCACTAGATTATCCTGGTCAACTGAGAGGTTATGAGTTTTAGAAAAATATGGAAGTTTATTTTTTTTTGTACAAGAAAGCTTGGTGGAATAGATACATCGTATATATAACATGGTCATATACAACACATGGTCAAAAGAGAAACTATACAACTGAAAGAAAAAGGGGCACGCAGGCTCCCGTGAATGAAAACAAAATTAACTTATTCTATTCGTCTTTGGTCCAGGAAGAGTCTGGTTGATCCTCAATGCAGAGTCAGTGTGTAACATCCCTATTTTTAGTAGCAGTCTTATTTAGTAAAAATTGAAGTTTAGAAGGTTTGTAAGTGGTAATAAGTGAATATACACCCCGTTGATAGTCTGTGGTATCTCAGAAATGTCATTTTTGTACATAATAATGGAATTTATACAGACCATTAGTGAAATTATGCAAATTCCGAGTGAAATATGCACTGATCCGAGTGACAAAGTGAAATTTCGAGTGAAGGATTAGCAATTCCGAGTGAAGAATGAAATTCCGAGTGTAAGGTTATGTTATCCGAGTAATATATGACCAAGTAGGTTACTACCGAGTGAAATCTTGGTCTTAGAGACAGCTGGAGTGCAGTGGGTTCAAGGGAACCACTTCTGAGTGAATATTCCGAGTGAAAATACCCTTGAGAGACTCATTTCCGAGTCAAACCTTGCCAATTGCTTCTTTCTTGAGTGACAATTTCTACGATACCGAGTGAATAGACTCAGTCAGGGATATAACTGATGCAATCCGAGTGAAGTTGTCCAAGTCAGACCTCCCTAATAAGATAGAAGATAACAATCCGAGTAGGTTGAAAGCCATTTTGAGTAGGACTTAATATGTAGCCTTTCCGAGTGAATGGGTTTGAATATTCCCGAGTAAGATATGCTAGAGTGGAAAATAATACTGAGTGAAATGTGTGTATAAGAATGAATTTGGATATTCCCGAGTATAAAATCCGAGGGAAGATTGGTTATAATGGCTTAGATTGGAAAATTTCTAAGTATATGATAAACCGAGTGAAAGATCCATATATAAATCCGAGTGGATGGGGTTAGAACAAGCCTGAGTTGAACTTAATGTGATGATATTTCCGAGTAGATTAAATAATGTGTAATTAGAGGGTCTAAGTATGAAATGAGTCTGAGAGGAACCTAACTCAATAAGTTTTACCTGAGTGGTTAAGCATGAAATAAACCCGAGTGAATGATGAGGAGTTCCGAGTGAATGAATGCATAGGTGTTTTATATTAAGTTGATGCTTCTACCGACTGAAATGAATTATTAAAATTATTTGGGAGGTGTTGATGGAGGAAATAGTGATGGATTCCGAGTGGTTATATATATATATTGTATGGTTAAAGCATTACTTGGCTTGAATATGAGTGGTGATGAATGAATAATGATAATTGAGTAGATACCGAGCGGAAAATGGTATTTGGGAACCCATTCCGAGTGAATTATGGTAGGCAGGGCCATTTCCAAGTAAGTCTATGAGTATGACTCCTCTTCCGAGTGAGAAGTACTCTACTGGACCAAGTCCGGGTGAGGCTCATACGTGTGTGTCTTTTTCGAGAGGTAATGACCTTAATAGGCTTCGATTGAAATTATAGTTGAAGAGTTTGGTTCAAACCGAGGGAGAAATATGAGTGGACCGAGTGGAGAAAGTGTTGATTTCTGAATAAAGGATGTTATAATTCTGAGTGGAAACTGAATGAATATGGATACCCTTTTCCAAGTAAGCCTAAGGTGTTATGAAATCCGAGTAAAAGTGATTTGATGTTGAGTTGGTTAAGGAATGATTTAGTTAAGTAAGAAATAAATAAAAATAGGTTGTTTACCGAATGGAAATCCTGAGTCCGATTGAATCCAGAAGAAATCCGACCTAGAGAGGAGAAATCCGACTAGAGGTTTTAAGAAGAAATAATCAAGAGTGAGGACCAAGAGAAACGAATCGGTTTTAGAAGATTTCCGAGCCATGAAGGGCGGATTCGCTCAAGCGAATCGGATTTCGCTTAAGCGATCCGATGTCAGCACTCCACACCAGTTGGCTAAATTAGGTCGTCCTTAGAGCAGGAGTTCACACCGGACAGCTCTGAGCCGGTGTTCATCACAACACCGCCCAATTTACACAGACGGTGTCCTTCACTCCTTCACACACACTGTCCTTCCCTACTTCACACTCAACACCGCCCACTACACACCGCCCATCACTACACTCCGCCTCACATTTCACTCCGCCCTCACTCAATACCGCCTCACATTGCACTCCGTCCTCACACACCCAATACCGCCCTCACATGTGATACCGACCTTGCCAGCACTGAATATCTTTTTAATTCCACTTCAGATAGTGGTCAGCCCACTTAATCATATAAAGCCAAGAATGATTGGCACAACGAACCAATCAAAGGAGAAAGTTGCCTCCATTACAATAACTTTATATATTTTATTTCAATCAAATGCAAAGCTGACTGTAAAAGGAGTCAAAAGGCTCCATTATTCCACCTAATTCTCCAACCGATGTCTCCCACTTGTCTTCCCACTCACTTCCTCCCTATTTAAACGAGCTCAAGGTCCTCAGAACTCACACCACACACACAACCCAAACACTCTTCATCACTCTCCTTCCCAGCAAGTTTCTTTCTCTCCTATTCCCTCTGTTTCACTCGGATTTGAAGCAGGACAGTGAAGGGAGCCTCTTTCTTCTCCTCCAGGAACTTCATTGAGGTAAGGGGGTATATTCTTGGGTGCCTTGTGGGAAAACCGAGTGGAGGACAAATTCAGTGTGTATGAATTAAATGCTTTAAATTGTATCTGTATATGCATGTATGTATCTGTTACAGAGTGTATATAATCATTGATGAATTGTGAAATATTGGACTGCAAATATTAAGAATCATGGGTACCGTGTGATTTCCAGTGAAACAAATATGATAACAGGTTATGTTTTATGATAATCCGACCGGTTTTACACTTATTTTACTCGGTTTTGCTTATTTATACTCGGATAGTATCTTTCTAGTTATTTCACTCGGCAAACATAGTAATTCACTCGGAAAACACTCTGTTTCTCTCGGACAGCATCTCCGAAGTCTTATTTTACTCGGAAATCTCTTTCTTATATTATTTCACTCGGAACTTGACTTAATTCCACTCAGAAAATATAATTACTTTTTACTCAGAACTCTTTTTCAGTAAATTCACTCAGAAACACACTATTTTACTCGGACAGTAGCTTCCCAACCTTATTTCACTCGGCAAAACAATTTATTTCACTCAGCAAATAGTTATTTTCACTAAAAGAACTCCTTTCAACTTGATGTAACTCGGTATATAAAGTCCACTCACCAGAAGACCTTTCCCAACCTGATTCCACTCGGAATTAGGATTATCTTACTCGGATTTTCTTTATTCCGATGTATCTTATTCAGACAGAACCCTTTTTAATTAATTTCACTCGGTAAACTCATGTTTCACTTGGAAACTTATCTTATTTTTATTCAGGAACATTTTCACTCGGATTCATAAACATTTTTACTCAGAAAACTCCTTTCAGACTAATTCCACTCGGAATCCTATTTTATTTCACTCAGAATTATATTAATTTCACCCAGAAAACTGTTTCTTCATTATGTTTCACTCGGAAGGCATTTTAACTTCACTAAGGAAACTCTTTCAGATTGATTTCACTCGGATTTAGAACTGTTTTACTTAGAAGACCCTCTCAGCTTGATTTTATTTGAAATCGTGATTATTGCACTCGAAATCTTAATTATTTCACTCAGTATTACACCTATTTTACTCAGAAAGCTTGGATATCAACATTTTCATTCGGATATAACTTGTTTTAATCGGAAGAATTATTTCCACTCGAAATCAGATCTGTTTCAGTCGGAAAACAGCCTTTCCAGTACAATTTCACTCGGATTTTTAACCAGAACGTTTGGAGAACCCTTCTCAGTATGATTCCACTCGGAATCATACATATTTCACTCGGATTTGACCCTATTTCACTCGGAAAACTCTATTTTTAATGGTTTTCGCTTGGATTTTCATTTAGAAACTACTTTTTAATACTTTTTAAATTAATGAGAAAATATGATTATTATTATTATCCTTATTCTATTATTATCCTAATTATTATTAATCTTAATATTATTATTAGCAGTTTTCTTGTTATAAACCTTGTTAACATTTTAATTATGTGTAATTATATAAAGAGTAAATTATTTTACTCCTTATGGAAAATACTAGATAATAGATATACTTACAATGTTTAAATAATTGATAGAATCCAAAGAACTTGGAAATGATATGATGAGACTGGAAATACATAAGATACCCAAGGGATCAGTTGATAAGATAAATGCATTTCGCATCATGAAAATATTTTGAAGAAGAAAAACCTCTAGAGCATACACTTGGTACAGTGAAGGACACTCACGTTCGATCTCAGTAGAAGAATCTTGGGAGTACAACTGGAACGGCAACCCAATGGCATCAGAGTCGCGCCCTGATAGCCGGGTGAGACGAATAATTCTGGTGTACTTTGACTAAATGACGGAGTGTGACCATGATCGTAGGGATCCAAGTCTCAAATATATATATAAATCAATGATGAGAACCAATGAGTTCATTTGTACCAGAGCTTGGGCGGACCCTGATCGCTCTAGAGAATTGGAATGGTGATATTCCAGAGAAGAAGAAATAATTTCTTGGGCCCACATGCATCATGAGACTTAATCAAAGATAAATCATAATGGATCCGAACTCATGCATTCATTACATCATATTTGATTGTTATGATTATGAATATGTTATATGTATGATTTATTTCATAGTAATATGCTTGATTGTTATAATTGTGAACATGCTAAATATACGATTATGGGATGACAACATGCTTGATTGTTATAAATATGCTAAATGTATGATCTATGTGACATTGTATGTTAACTGGATTATGTCCGCACCGGATGAACCAATCAGGGTCTTGGGTTATACTCACCCTTACTGTTGAACATTTTTCAGAGGAATTAGAAACTCAAGAACCCGAGTGTGAAGATCAGCAATACGCTGAACCCATTGAGAATAACCATTAAGGATAGATTATTTATAATCAGACATCGGATGACTGTATAATATTTAAGGGTGCCTGCGCGCCCCATTCTGTTAAGAGTACAATTACTTACAGTTTGTGAATGACTATATGATATATACAATATTACTTCCGCTGATCTGCCACGTATTTATTTATTCAAAAAAAAAAATATTCACTTTTTCTGAAAACTGTTAACACTCTCAGTTAAATTGGATGAACCTACAGAAGGATTTATCTTATCTAACCGAGGGTGTTACACAGTGACCATCGCCACGATGTCTAGAAAAATTAGCGTAAGGGTCAGTCTTCACCTCCACAACAATCGGGAAGGTGTCAACACCTACCCACATACAACACAAACAATCCAAGATGGAGTCCCACCCACTCTCTTTGGGGTTCCTAAGATATATTTTAAGTTATCTCACCACTTTTTATCTCAATTAATTATCCCTATTTTCTCATTCATCTCTCAGGACTATTAAGTGCTACAAAGTCATACTTAAGTAATAAACAGTCACAATTACAGTATAATGATGTAATGCTTTAGTTCTTTTCATTATTTCTATTCTCTTTATTAGTCATCATGATGCATGTAGGCCCATCTCATCCTCAACAATCTCATCAATCCTATGCTTAATCCGTCACCCTTATATCCCCTGCCCAACTAGAGCGACCAAAGCTCTCCTCGTTCTGGTTTTCCCAAATGGGTAAAGACTCTCAGTCCCAACATCAAAATGGCCAATCACATATATCACACATCACCATAGAACGGGTACTCCATGGTCATAAAAACCCCCGTCTCTTGTCGAAGTATATCAGAGTTTGCCATGGGCTATCCAGCGTCGGGTGCGAATCTAAGCCATTGGAGGTCCGCCCCTGATATACTCCCAAGACCGCCCTCAGGGGAACAAGACACCTGCTGTTTCTTTAGTGTACCCACCATTGTATGCTCTAGGGGATTATTCCAACATCCCTCCTTAACTCTGATTCATGATGCATAATTCAATAATTCATTTTTGGTCAATGGTCCTCGGTAGGGTCCTCCAAATGACTCCCCTCCATTCCTAATGTCGAGTCTTTTTCTTTACTTAGTGTAACCAAAATTTCTCGTTTTCTTTATTTTAGTAATGTGCTCGACACTTAGGAATGAAGTGAGGTTTTACACTTTCTCAATAATTTGGGTACATTGGCGCTTCAACGCCCATATTTTATCTTGGATCCGAGTCTCACATACTTTCATATTTAAGAATCCGGGACCCCTACCGATACCCTTTTCCAAATCTTTTATTTATAATTTCCTCATCTTGTTATCCATACATCATACAATATTCACAACCATACCCCATCAACAAGTATTCAATAGCATCACAAAATACAATGCATTATATCATATTCATCATGTAACTACCACATGTATATTTATGTACACAATCATTCACAATCACATATCCCATCATGTCACATGATCAATCAACCAACAAGTGTTATATTACATGTAATATTAAGTAGTCATTACACACACGTATAATATAAATTTTAATCTTCATCATTACCACGGCTTAGCAAGTAATTGCACACTTAACGTCACTAAAAGTTTACTAGACATAAGCGTTACCATTTATACAATTCATGTCATTGGCATTTCCTTAATTTAGTTTGTTACTAAGGGTATACCACTTAGTTCAATACTCTCTGTATTTTCATTTCTCCACTTGTTAAGCATTCTCTATTCACTTGCATATGATTACTTCCATAATACAACCTCCTGAGGTCCAATTATGAACTCTCAGCCCATTAGTTGTTTTCTAATCTAAGTGGACTTTGTTATTAATCTTGTTTTTCTTAATCACTAAATGAGCCACTAGTCTTTTATATCCCAACAATGATTTATTAATATTTTTCTTCAGCTTAAGATTACCAAATTGTGTATCTCTTACTTCATTATTCTCGACTTCATTAATTGAATTATTCCCTTAACTACGTTCTCTAAATTTATTCCCTTTTATGAGTGCCCATTAGCTGTTTAGAAATCTGAGTACTACCTTGATCTTAACATCACAACCAAGTCTATTATTTCTTAGCTACTAAAAGTTACGATTTTAATTAATAGGTCTTGTTTCTTTTCACGATAAGCTTAACATTTAGTCCTAAAACCCTTTCTTATTAATTAGTATTCAAGGTAGAACTTCTTTTGTCCTAACTTAATCTCTTACATCTTATAGTGATATCTCTCCTAAATGTGACTTTACTAGATTTGAAAATTCCTTCTTTAGTGACTAATAATTGATTTATATAACTATAATTAATCTCTTTTTGCTTTATTATTACCTGCTTACTAATTAGAAGTCTATTAAGTTTGAGATATCATAAATTGACCAAATGTTGTTCTGTCAACCATAAGTTTGTCAATTGATTCGATGAGTTCTATTTGTTTTATTTATGAGCTAAAAAAACTAGTATGCCCTAAAAATTCCATCTCCTAACTACCAACCCATTTATTCTAGGCACAAAACTTCCATTGATCTCTTTTTCTACATATAGTAACTACCTTAATTTCTTTTATGGCATTACCCCTTTTAAGAGTTCCAGATTCTAAATTGAATTTATTTAAGTAAATAATCCTATTAATTTATTAGAATTCTTTTCAGAACCTTAGTCAAATTTTAAAATTCTAGTTCGTCAGTTCTTTGTTTTAAGTATCTTTAATCTGCTAAAATAATCAATCTCAAAGTCCATTCGTTTTAATCGAGTCTCTTTTTATTAAAATCTATCTCTCTTCTTAAATTTCTACGGCTACCATTTCTCTTCCAAGTGGTTGCTAAAAGTGGTCACAAAATTTTCTATTCTAGTTAGATTCCAAACATTTGATATATATATATATATATATATATATATTTTCTACTTGTAAAACCTTCTTTTGAGCTAAGGAAACTTTTCAATAATATTATTTTGAGTGGCTTTTCAATAATATTTAATTTCTTTTGAGCGAGATTGATACTCGCTTGAGCGAGTTATATAGAACAAGCAAAAAACATGGGGATTTCACACAACTTGACATACTAAATCTTATTTCATGTCATTTTAGCTTATACCAATATATTAGATACATTCAATCATACATTTAAAAGTCCATCCACTTGTTTATACTCACGAAGATCAATTCTCATTCATCCAATGCATGATGTTTAAATCATTTTCACATAAACCTCATAAATTGATGTAAATTGTAAAATACTTTATTCATAGATGGAATTTAATATCAATTAACATCGTAATTCATCCTCATACACCATCTAGGTCATTAAGGAAAATTGGCCATACACATCAAGGTCCAATTTGTTGGAAATATGCACTAAAAGCCTATATAGGTTCACATCATTTTGAATAAGTCATTTTTTGTTAAATAGTTTAACAGACTTTATTTATCCTTGGAGTAATAGGTCATATGAGAGTTATTCCTAAAATGTCCCTAGTCAAGTATTTACGTGGGGACATATAAATACATTAAGACTAGTGTGTGAGTGTACTGATGATCTGATCTCACAGATCATGGATATAAATGATATCAAGTCTTCACACGGGTACACATTAAGAGTAATAATGTACTGGACAGACCCACCATGAGAACGTTGCATGGATCATTACATGAATGTCATAAACGATTCTCAATGTGATAATGGTATATGTAGTCCTTTGACCTGAAGTCACTAGGATTCCTACATAAGGAGTTTATTGTTTTAATACAATCAAACGTCTTCTGTAATAAGAGGACTATAAAGGTTGTGGTTAGGCAATGTACAAATTATGTAGAGGGATGTGAGTGATGTAGATGGGATTTGTCTCTCCTATATGACAGGAGTGATATCTGTAGGCCACTTGATGGAGTGAGACTAAGGAAATGCATGGCCATGCTAGAAAGAATAAATATTGGATATTTATTCTGATAAAGTCTACTCCGGTATCAAGTAAAATAAATTGGACCCTACAAGGATGACACGACCATGCCTTGGGCCCAATTAGGATATCGTGACAAAAGGAACAAACATATAAAATAATTATCACTTATAGGTTATGTTGTTAATAAATAATATTCGGACATAATGATGCATTGCTAGATGTCTCTCTTATTTTATATTAATAATAAAATAGTTTATTATTAATATAACCGAGTATTTTACCTATAGGGTCACACACATAGAGTAAGCCCATCAGAAAATAGCTTTTTATTTTAGTTGGACTAAAATAAGACTATTGGACCTAACTCATTTAGAATGAGTAAGGAGCCTACTCTTTAGAGAGCAAATTAGGTCAAACCTAAGCCTATAAATAGAGCATAAGATGCTCATAGACGGCTACCCTAAAGAGACACAAAAATACGCAATAGTTGCAAAAGCTACACGCCGTCAAACTAGCATTTGGAAGGTGTAGCATTTCTGGTGGGAGTACTCGTGTGGACTCCTAAAGGACGAGGCTACGATTGCTTCGATATTCTTCAAGAGGTAATCCTAAAACGCAATTTTTTTTTATGTTTGTCTTATGCTTTGAAACACGGCGCTTTGCAAATCCTATGGGAATCCTTGTATTTCCGCTGCTCATACACTAGGGATTCCTAACAGTGGTATCAGAGCCAGGTTACAAAACCGTGTTTTGGGCAAACATTTGTTTAAAGAACATGTAAAAATAAAAATAAAATTCTTTTATGAAAAGAATTGTAAAGGTTGAATCCTTTTGCAAAGGTTGCATCTTTTATTAGATATGTTGCAAAGGTTGCATTTTTAATGAGATATTATATAAAGGTTATATTTTTATGAGATATGTTGCAAAGGTTGCACTTTTTGAAAGCTAATATCAATATATTTTTGCTTTATGTATGTTGATTTCTTTTCTCAACATTTTAGTTAAAGAACATGTTTTTAGGATGTGCTTTATTATATGAACATGTTGTATGTTGCAATGGTGATTGTTTTATATGTGTTCTAATTATAAGGCATGTTTTATGTTTATTTAATTAAATTAAAATCAAGGGTTGTATGCAATGACGTCTATATGTTTTCTCTTTTCTAATATGAATTGTTCATGTGAGATTGTATTTAGAAAGTTTAAGAGTTAAACCCTAGCCGTAATGAAAACTAAGATTCAAAAGTTGAAACCTAGTCGTAATGGTATTTTATTTATTTGTAAATGTTACAAATAAAATATTTGATTTTAATATTATATTTTAAATTCGATTTGTAAAAGTTACAAATCAAATTTTTAATTATTTGTTAAAATTAAAGTTTATAAGAGTTACAAATTTAAATAATTTATTCTTATTAATTTTAATAGGATTTGCATTGTTTGTGATCCTTTTAAAATTAATGTGATTTGTAAGAGTTACAAATTTAAATAATTTATTCTTATTAATTTTAATAGGATTTGCATCATATGTGATCTTTTTAAAATTAATATGATTTGTAGGAGTTACAAATTGATTCATATTTATTAAATTTAATATAATTTGTAATTGTTACAAATAGAAGATAAGATCTTTATTAAATTTAATAATTTTAAAATCAAATATTTAATCCTTAATAAATTTGATAGGATTTGTAAAAGTTACAAATTAAAGATAAGATCTTTATCAAATTTAATAGGATACGAAATAAAATATCTTGAACTCTAGAGATAAGGTCTAAAATTTAAACCTTGATCATTCCTAAAAAATTAGGATGATTGTTGAGACTCTAGAGATAAGGTTTAAAAGTTAAACTTTGACTATTCCTATTTTAGGATAATTATAAGGGTCAAAAGATAAGGTTTAAAAGTTAAATCTTGGCCGTTTCAAAATTAAAGATTTCAAATTGTTTGAAATCATAACCGAATATTTTGAGCTATTAATGGTCAGTGGGACGTTCTGGCTAGGAAAGACTTGGTACTTAAGCGGTCACTCCGGACCCACCTCTCTTTCCTGGGAACTAACCTGATTACAGTACTAAATATTTGGGTTGGAACACCCCTTGACCCTGTCTGTTGAACGGTCAACAGAGCCGCCAAACTTCCTTGCGTAGTTTTCCTTTTATGACCCCGCGTGTTTAATTATGTGTTTTAAAATTTATTTTATTTTAAATACAATTTATTACTCTATTAATTGATTAATTAACACGTCCAGCGGTGAATGGTTATGGTCTTAGATTTTTTTTTAATTTTAAATACAGCCTGCGTGCTGTGCCTTACTCTATTCTTAAATTTCTTCTCTCAACCCTTCACTCGTATGTAAAACGAGTTTTCTTTATTACATTGTAATCTTGGAAAAGCCAACAAGGTGGAGACCTAGAAGAAACCTAGAGTGGTGATGGATATGACCTTGAAAGGAACAAAGGAGTGGTGACTCTAGGAGGATGGTGGTTTCAAGAAGTAGGACTTCATGAAGTCAAGACACCATAGTTCCTTTAGGTTTATTTTATTTTATTTTATTTTCTAGGAAGACCATAACCATCTCACAATTTTGATTGCATGTTTTGGGGTTTTATTTTGCGTTAAAGCGTTTAATGAAAGTCGGTAATGAACAATAAGAAATTGAAATCCCTCAAGCCCGACAATCATACCTTCCAATAAGTAATAACGTCTAACTTGATATAAATAAAGTACAGGTCACATCATAGTTGGGTGCCTTTATTTATGTTTAGTAGGACATGATTGGATAATTGGATTATCCAAGTATTATTAAGTTTTATTCAAATAGACTTTTTTCAATTGGATTGGAAAAGCCTAAAGGTATGAACAGTCTAAAACGCGTTCTAATTAACAACAGTCATCAAATCTAGTTTCAATAAAGTGTAGGTTCTGCCAAAGCAGGGTGCTTTTATTGATATTAGTAAAGGATGATGGATAATTGGATTATCCAACCATTTGTTATTGGACTTATCTAGGTAACTTTAATCATATTGAAGAACCTAGAAGCGTTAATATTAAGTTTAAACGCCTTCTAATAAGTAACACTCGTCGAGACTAATGTCAATAAATAGTGGGTCTGCCAAAGCAGGGTGCTATCATTTATATTAGTAAGGCGCGATGGGATAATTGTAATATCCAAATTGTTTTTATTAGGCCTAAACTTAACGAAGTTTTTCAATTTGATTGAAAATAACTTAGAGGCGTACGGATTGAGCTTAAATTCATAAGATGAACAAGGGTAAAGAGTTACTCACTCAATCATCCAAGAGTTGCATGAGATGCAATGGGAAATGTGTTTCCTACCTAAATAACCAAGGGTTGGGCGATCAGCCAAAGCTGACTCAACACTAGGCCAAATATGGATCTTGGCCCACTAGAAAAATCTTCCAATGGGATTTTTTTTATGATTCAGTGAGGGTATTTGTTTTGAATCAAAATAGTGGGAGACAACATATTTATTTAATGACCAAAATTTAAATATGTTTTAAATAGAAGTGATAGATTTGCATGTAATTTCTTTTAGAATAACCATGATATACCAAATATTGTTTTGTTGCAATCTATCCTTTGGAAGGACACTTTATCTAAAAAAAATGCCTAGATAGGTATTGAGACTTGAGAATTATCTTCATTAAAGATGAAGTGGTAGTGTGTCATGTTTGGCTTATATATCATCTATGGTTGGGTCTTGAATACCCTATAGAGTCTGCATAAACTCTGAGCTGTAAAAGGCAATATGAATATATGGGAGATATACGATATGATCGTATACAGACTTTATTAAGGCCAAGTTAGTTTGGAAGTCTACAAGGTGATCAAGAAAGGAAATTGTTTCCAGTTTTAGCCAAAATAAGACATTGAAATAATTTGTCTAAAGAACTTGAAGGAGTTCAAAAGAAAGGGAAGTAAGACTTCCACTACAGGTCATGTTATAAAAGTCAAGTTATTTTACTTCACTAACATTAGTATCAGATACTAGTAGTAGATCTCAAATTTTGAAAGATCAAGGAAGTAGATCACTTGTTAAGGGTGGAGAAATCTGTGTAAAATTAAGCAAAAGTTGCTACAATAAAGAGAAGATCTTTATATATTGGGCTAGTTAGTGAACTAGACATTGTGCATATTGTTTCTTGTTAGATAAGAAATGTTTTTCTTATTATAAAATAACTTTATTTCTTCAAATGGATGTTGATGCACAATTGAGTAATGGATTCCACATCCTAAATCTCAAAACACCCATTTATAACAACTGCCAAAGTAGGTTAAAATAAGTGATTTTGAACCTTACTTACATGGTATTGTCTCCTAAGGCAAATGGATAAGAAACATTTTCTAAATACCATTAATGTGGTTATATGGACTCTTTTTGATTTTGGAATCAATGGAGACATGTAAATCTTATTTATTGGAAAGATAATTGAGACCTCATTCATTGAAAAGATGAGTAATCTATTATCTAATACATAATGATGTATGTGGGCCTATAGGAACAATAACTAGATATGTTTTTCAATACTTCAACATACTAATTGAAAAGTGAATGAGTATGGATTTATGTAACATAAGTTAGAAAGTCTTTGAAAAGTTCAAAGAATTCATAATGAAGTGAAAAACCAAATTGGCAAGACAATTAAAGCTCTTGATTAGATCAAGATAGCAAATAATTTGAGTTATAAGTTTGATAACTATCCAATAGAGTGAGAGATTACCTCTTAGCTCATTCCTCATGGAATGTCTTAATAGCATCTCTACGGGGAAAAGTCAAACCTTGTTGGACATAGTTTGATTATTGATTATTATCAAACATCTCTAACTCCTTCAACGTTCCTTTATTAACAAAATTTCCATACTTAACCATGTTCCATCTTAGAATTTCTTAAAGAAACCATATATGATATGGACTAGGAAGAAACCTAGTACGTCTTTACTAATAATTTGGAACTATAATGCTTCTATAGAGCATCCAACTCTGACAAGGTCAGATCCAAATTAGATAAATGTCTTCTGTGAGATACCCAAAGAAAGCTAAGGGTTATCAATTCTACAATCCATCTGAGAATAAAAGGCTTGTTGCTTAGAATGTTGTATTCTTGAATAAGAGTACATCCCTTAAAGAATCAGTGGGAGGATGATAGAACTTGAAGAGATTCAAGTATCACAAAGCATTTAAAAGTCAAGGATGGACTTAGAGCAGAAATCACAAAGTGTTGTGAAATCCTTAGCTCCAGTAGCACGAGACTTGTTAAGATCAAATAGGATATGTCACCAAACCTAAAAGATATGGATATCTTATAAATCAGGAAGGAGGCATATTGCTAAATGACCAAGCTTCTTATGAAGAGGCCAATGCAAGTTTAGATTCTAAGACATGGCATAAGACCATGGGATTTGAAATGGGTTCCATGTATATTAACAAGGTATGAACCTTGGTTGATGCACCTAAAGGGTAAAACCTATAGGATGCAAGTGGGTTTTCAAAAGGAAAACCAAACATGGATGGTAATAAAAGTACCTTTAAAAGCAAGATTGACAAAATTCAATTAGCTTAAAAACCATTTAGATCCTGCTTATTGTAGCAGTATACCACCATTATGAGATATGGTAGATAGATGTCAAGATGGAAATCATCTTGAGGATGTGTATGTGACACAACCTAAAGGCCTTTTATGCCTAAAACATCTAGGAAGGTATGTGAACTGCAAATGTTCTATTTATAGACTAAAGCAAGCTTTTAGAAGCTAGAATCTTTATTAAAGAATGAAGATAAATCTTGTAACTATAAAAGGTTTAGTAACTGCACAATTATAGTTCTAGTATTACATGCAGAAGACATGCTTCTTCTAGAACTAATAATATTCTCATTCTATAGTCAAGAGTATCCTTAAACACTTAAGAAGGACTAAGGATTTAATCTTGATAAATGGAAGATGAGCTCGTTGTAAAGGTTACATCGATGTCAATTTTTGATTAATTTGAAAGACTTAAGATTGCAATCAAAATATATGTGTTGTCAAGATGGTTATGATGTATGCTTGAAAGGTTCAAAGCAAGAAACAATCATTGGTTCTACTAACAAATCTAAGTATTTTGCTATGTTAAATTACAAAAGAAGTCAATTTACATTTAATCATTCCAAATGTTTTGTATCCTATGAGTTTCCACTGTGATGACAATGGAACCATAGAACAATATAAGGAAGTGGATTAATCCAAGTATATACTTAAATAGTTCCATCTTTGGAAGATGTGAAAATATGCAATGTGCATACCAACAAAATTGTTGGGAACCCACTAGTAAAACCGCTTACGTAGTAAAAGCATAAGGGCACTGTAGACGTCATTGGGCATTAACCTTATCGGCTCTAAGTGTAAGTGGGAGATTGTTGGAAATATGTACTAAAAGCCTATATAGGTTCACATCATTTTGAATAAGTCATTTTTTGTTAAATAGTTTAACAACCTTTATTTATCCTTGGAGTAATAGGTCATATGAGAGTTATTCCTAAAATGTCCCTAGTCAAGTATTTACGTGGGGACATATAAATACATTAAGACTAGTGTGTGAGTGTACTGATGATCTGATCTCACAGATCATGGATATAAATGATATCAAGTCTTCACACGGGTACACATTAAGAGTAATAATGTACTGGACAGACCCACCATGAGAACGTTGCATGGATCGTTACATGAATGTCATAAACGATTCTCAATGTGATAATGGTATATGTAGTCCTTTGACCTGAAGTCACTAGGATTCCTACATAAGGAGTTTATTGTTTTAATACAATCAAACGTCTTTTGTAATAAGAGGACTATAAAGGTGTGGTTTGGCAATGTACAAATTATGTAGAGGGATGTGAGTGATGTAGATGGGATTTGTCTCTCCTATGTGACAGGAGTAATATCTGTAGGCCACTTGATGGAGTGAGACTAAGGAAATGCATGGCCATGCTAGAAAGAATAAATATTGGATATTTATTCGGATAAAGTCTACTCCGGTATCAAGTAAAATAAATTGGACCGTACAAGGATGACACGACCATGCCTTGGGCCCAATTAGGATATCGTGACAAAAGGAACAAACATATAAAATAATTATCACTTATAGGTTATGTTGTTAATAAATAATATTCGGACATAATGATGCATTGCTAGATGCCGCTCTTATTTTATATTAATAATAAAATAGTTTATTATTAATATAACCGAGTATTTTACCTATAGGGTCACACACATAGAGTAAACCCATCAGAAAATAGCTTTTTATTTTAGTTGGACTAAAATAAGACTATTGGGCCTAACTCATTTAGAATGAGTAAGGAGCCTACTCTTTAGAGAGCAAATTAGGTCAAACCTAAGCCTATAAATAGAGCATAAGATGCTCATAGGCGGCTACCCTAAAGAGACACAAAAATACGCAAAAGTTGCAAAAGCTACACGCCGTCAAACTAGCATTTGGAAGGTGTAGCATTTCTGGTGGGAGTACTCGTGTGGACTCCTAAAGGACGAGGCTACGATTGCTTCGATATTCTTCAAGAGGTAATCCTAAAACGCAATTTTTTTTATGTTTGTCTTATGCTTTGAAACACGGCGCTTTGCAAATCCTATGGGAATCCTTGTATTTCCGCTGCTCATACACTAGGGATTCCTAACATAATTTTCGTATATGACCATCTAAAATCATCATTCAATCATTCAGATTACAAAATATACATATACCCATACTACATGCTATACAAAAATTCTGATTTTGCTAGCCAAGGTGCTTCCTATACACCTATTTACCTTCTTCATCAAAATATACTTCAAAATATTCACTCCACCCATGAGTGCCCTACATCACAAGTCTAAAAAGTGGACAACATGGGAGAGTGAGTCGTACATTCCAAAAGAATAAATATGAATATCATGTGATTATGTACATATGCATCAAAACATGTATACTTTGCATACACATATCATTCACTATCTTATTCATCATCATAATACTATCACAAACGACATTATAGATTAGGCAAAGTATACAAGCATACACATAATCAAGTCTTTCAACAATTTAGGCTACTACACACCTCATCGTTTTACTCATTTTATCATTTGGTATCCATATCTTTTATGTTATCTTAATACATGCTCTCATCCACAATACAACCATCATCACATTTCATCACCTTTGGCATACTTCCTGGCTATATGCAAATGCTCTTAAGCTAATGCATATGCAAAACAGATTATTTCAACAATTGCAGATCTGACTATGGGAAATAAACACCAATTGTGGGATTCAAGTATGATCATCTAACCATACCCCTACTGCAGTAGTAAAATATGTACACTTATCATCAAATTGCATGTATTTCACCAATCTTTTATTGGTTCCAAACTGCATCACCCATTTTGTAACACCGGTCATTTTCACCATGATCGCGGTAACACATAATCAACATATGGTGTTGCGGGCCAACCATGACTCATATCATGGCAGCTGTGATCCTAAGGACCACCAGGGACACCTGCTCATCAAGAGCCACCCTCCACAAGGGTCAACCACATGTGGCTTCCTGTAGCACAACATGGGTAGCTTTGTGACTTACACACCAAGTCATAGGGGAAATAACAAATTGCTCATGCATGGAGCCGTTGTAACATCCCGAAATTTATAAAAATGATTAGTTGAAGAGACTAAATAATAAATAATTATACATGAGTTGACTTATGTCCCAAAATGTAGAAATAATTAAATTGGGATTTATTATGGATATTTATAATTTATTAAGATTTAAGGAACTAAAATTATACCCGATTAAAATATGGGTGTCGGACCAAGTATCTCCGATTGAGATGCCATTGGTTAGGGCTGTTAAGAACATTATTAGGAATCCGAATATGTCTTCAGAATAATTTTTAGATTTAGTATTGACTCTGAATAGAGATCCTATTTATTATAAAACAGAGAAGTTTTAATGATGGGTCAAAATTTAAAATAAAACCTCATTTCTCTCTTATATTTCATGTTACATCTCCCTCTTTCTCCCTTTCACTTTGCTTTTTCTTCCTCTCCCTCCATTCTTCTTCTCCATGACTATCTCCCCCTTCCACCTTCTCCTTCCATCCATTTCCAAAATTAAAACCAAAGCTTGGATTCATGAAGCATGAATGGAACATTAGAGAAAAGCTTGGTTCTCCTTTTCCTCTCTTTTCCTCATTTTCGTGTTTGGCATAGAGCTAGGAGAAAGAGGTATGATTCTTGAAAACCCATAGCTTTTGTTGATGGTTTTGAGTTTATTTAAGTATTATGATAGGAGATTAGGTGTTATTTCGGTGAATAATGACTTTTGGAACCAAACCCTAGGTGGGATAACCATTAGGGATTGTTATTGATGTTGATAATGAATTAGATACATTGTTGCTAGCCTAAGGGTGTTTGAAATGAGGCATAAATGTAGGTGGAATTGATGATAGTGAGTTCTTGATGAAAACCCTAGAAATTAGGATTTTGGGGCTTTGGGAAATTGATGAGAAAATTGTGAGTTATTGGCATTGGAGTGATTATATATACATGAGAATGAGCTTTTGAATGAGTAATATTGATTGTTGATGTTGAGATATTATTAGGAAAGGCTTGAACAATGAGGATGATGATTAATAAATTTTAAAGAATCCAAATCCTAAGATTTAGGAATATGTATATGGTGACTAAAAGAATTTAGTTTTGAGAAATGGATATTAGGTACCCAATGTTAAGTGTTGATTTGTATGATAAAGAGTGATGGTGAAAATGATAGAAAACCATTGATGATAAAACCTATAGATAGGTGTTGTTATGAATATGAAATGATGAATATGAGCACCAAAACCATGGTAAATGTGAGGGATTGGTGAAATAAGTATGTGTCTTGATAAGGTCTTAGACCATCTTGTATGCCATATGAAATTGTTGATGAATAATGGTTTGAAAGGAGCTAAAAGGCTCATGATGAATTTGAATGGAAAATGGATAGTTTAGGTGATGGTGAAAAGGATGTTGTTATTGGGTATGGTTAGCCCTTTTAGATTTAGAGAATCATGGTTTTGGGAAAGGAATTCCTGAAACCTAACACAAGCATGTGAATTGGTGTTTTAACAAGTCTAGGACTTGGTGTCGAACATTAAGAAATATTGTCAAATACTTATAATAGTGATAAATGCCCTGTGATGGCTTGATGATTGTATGAATGCATATGTATGTATGTTGGTGTAGATGATGTTCCGGGCAATGAGGCGGAATGGTCGGAGCATACAAAATGTCATTGTTCTTCCTTCAAGGTAGGAGAGGAGTTTACATTCAAATTGCATGAGTTATATAATTGATGATTATTGTATGTCATGATACTCATGCTTGCCTTGCCATATTTATAGTGAAATGATGTGAATGGCAAATTGTTGGCTAATGATGATAATATATGTGTATATATGATGATGAATAACCCATGAGGGGTTGAAGTATGCATATACCATTTGAATTTAGAAGTCCATGCGATTTTGATGAATGAATATTGGTAATAAGAGGCTAAGGCCCATTTGATGGCATTAATGTTTATATTGGTAGAGAAATTACTCAAAATGTGAAATTAGGTATTGACATTAATGCATAATTAAGGAACTAATAGAGCCAAATACGGTTTTATGAGGATTGAATGGCATAGGATAGTTCCAATAGCTTCTATGCATAGTTTATGACTTGTAGAAACTAGAGCGGGCCAATTCCATTGAGAATAGGCCCTTGAGTTGAATAAAAGTGCCTCAAAATGGGTAAAATGCATTTATGTGCATAAGTCACTCATCTTAAGGAAATTTTGAGTGAGACCAGTGGCCACGCGTCACAAATGATGTATTATAACTTGTGTCAAAATTTGGTAGCATTCTGATATCGTTTGCATAGATTTAGGTGTGTGAGAAGTTCATTTCCTTAAGAGAATCTGCATAATTTCTGCAATCTGATAGGGTGTAATCGATTAGTCCCCCTGGCCTAATCGATTACAAGGCTTCTATCTTTAAGGAAATCAATCAGCTTAGTCAATTATAGTCCCAAAATCGATTAGACTCAAAGTTGTAATCGATTATGAGCTAAACAGAACCAAGGTAATCGATTACATTCAGTGTTGTAATCGATTATGAACCAAACAGAATCCTTGTAGTCGATTAGATTGGTTCTTGTAATCGACTAGGTGAAATATCTGATGCATTACATAAATTCCAGGAGCTCTGTAATCGATTATCCCCAATTCTGTAATCGGTTAGGGCAATCGATTAGCACTTGGCCTAATCGATTATATCAGTGTGAAATTGAAATTTTCACACCTTGAGCATTTATCTTGCATCTTTTAGCTCCTCAAGCCTACTTTATAATCATTCGATCTTCTTAGACTCTCTTTGAAACCATTGTAACTAATAGGTAACAATTGTGACATGTCCCACTTCTTTTAAGACTAAAAATGAGCCTTTCTTATATCTTGAGGGTGAAATTTGTCATGAGCTCATTAGTATCCAAAACCCCTTACATTATGTAATAACGAGAGAATTCATTAGGGGTATATATGTGGTGTGCCTTAATGGTGATTGGGGAATGGCTAAAGGCCTTGGTAAGTTATGTGTATGCCTAAATCACATTATGAAAACATGAATGTACACCACCATTGATGTGATACATAATTGATAATGAAAATTAAGGGTTGTGGTTATATGATACACCTTGTATGATAATGAAATTAATGAGGGATAATTGAGTGGCAATGAGTTATGATAACTAAATTAAATTGAAATAGTATCAGTAATGATCAAAAAATGGATAAGGCCACACACATTGAATGATGACTAATAATGTTGGATGAAAAGGGATATTGTTGTTGAACATACCCTTAGTTTAATGGTGATTTATATTATTAATTATGGCAATGCCATTGTGTTTGATACAAGTGTAATCTTGTACATATAGATTTAATTGTATTAGCTAGCATGTGATGCTATGTATTTGAAATGTGTTTATCAACATGCCTTGATTGATTCCCGTGTATGGACTCATACTATGATGCTTGCTATGCTTCTTGAATTCCATGCATGGATTAATGTGAGAATGATATTGTGGCAATTGAGATGTCAAGTATATGAATGATATGCCATGAGGGGCTTTGTAAATGATTGTATGTTATTGATTAAAAATGTCAAATTAAAATATATCCCTATGTGACAGGGTGAGATATCCTTGCAAGGTTGATTGGCATATACATTATTGCATTTTGTATTCATGGCATGGCATAACATTAAATATGTGGTTACGATCACAACGATGAAAGATCCTGCGGATTCTATGAAGGGAGTACCCCTTGCGAGGTGGGAAACCAACGTGATGATGATATGATATTGAGCCGGTGGTTGCGATCACCTGGTTGTTGAAATGAAAGGCCTTGCGGGGACCATTATGGATGAATACCCATGGTTGCGATCACGAGGAGGGAGTACCCCTTGCGAGGAGGGAAACCATTATGAAATAATTGACATGTGGTTGCGATCACAATGAGACATTCTACAGGATTGTATGATGATAAGCCAGTGGTTGAGATCACTTGGTACTTAAAATGAAAAGGGCTTGCGAGTTCTTATGATGTCTCGTGGTTGCGATCACGAGGAGGGAGTACCCCTTGTGAGGCGGGAAACCAATATGATGATGATTATAAGTGGTTGCAATCACTTGAGATACCATGTGCGCATGGGTGAATGAAATGGATCCATTGCATATGCATTAAACAGTTGACATTTGCATTATCCATAAGTGTATGGCATTTAAGATGGGATGACCAAGAGAGATGAAAAACCCCTTGCGAGGAAGGAATGATTAAAGACTTAATAATTTGACGATGATGACTGTGAATGCCAATGATTAATTTATGGCAATGTGATTGTGTATGTGCTTGTTCTTGCTTATGTTGTGAATTGTGATTCTTGAGGCTTGTATGCCTATTATGATAATGTGATGATAATTGAATGATGAATTAATGATTTTATATGCAAAGCACACATGATGATTATATGCATGTACATATAATCACAATATATTTATATTCGTCATTTTGAATGTATAACTCACTCTCCCATGTGGTCTCCTTTTTAGCATTGTAAGGCAAGGTTATTATGGGTCGAGATGAGACTTTGAATTGAAGTTTTGGCGAAGGTAAATAGTGGTAATGGAAGTGCCTTGGTCGGCATCAGTTACGAATTTTAACGTATTGAATTAAATTGTACATAAGGATGATGATTTAGAGAGTTAATAAGTATGTGTAACAAACTTATGTATTTACGAACGTAGACTATATGTTTAGTATATAAGTGATGACTAGATTGATGCCATCTGTTGATGGATGTCTCATGTATAGACTACTTACAATTGATGAAGTATAATTATAATTTATGTGCATAGTTGATTGTGGCCTAATAGGCTTATGTTATGATGTTGCATGAGTGCTTGAGCCTTTTTTCATATCTTCATATATGGGATTAGGCATATGCCCGGTATACACATTCTTCTTCCGTAGTAAACTCTATTATTTTGTATACCGTTATGGGCAATTTAGTTATCGATCCAGTTGTATTTTTATAAATATCACTCTTCAGTTTTCTATGGTTCGGGTCTTGGTGTGGTATCATACTTATTCTGAAAACATGAAAAAAAATTTACCCGCATTTTATTAATTATTTATATAGATCACATTGGGATTCGGGTCCAGAAAACCAGGGTGTGACAACTGCCCTCCCACTAGGCCAACCGGGGGAATCCCCTAAAATTCCAACACCGACAGCTATGCAATATGCCATGGATGCAAATGCCAATCATATGTATTTCTCACTCTATGTATCCTATACATGCCACTCATCAACATCTTAGTCACCAACATCACCAGAAGGTTTTTTTTAGTGGATTCATTATCATTGATTGTTGTCATTAATAAGTCTTAGTGTGGTATTTCAATAAATTTCTCTTTCAATCATCAATAACATTCATTCCACATTCATGGTGGATGTAATCACAATCATCATATTCAAGACTTACACTTGCCAAACAATTTAACACCATCATATAGCACACCTCTTATATTCTAAATGCACAAATGTAAGTTGCCAAACAACATCACCAATATCATACACAACATTACAATTCATCATAACATTACAAGCAAGGCAAACATGCATATTGTCACATATGACAATCAAATACTATTCAATTCATGCATTTTAAACATAAAGACTCCTCTCCTACCTCAAGAGAAGAACTCCGATTGGTATGACGTACCCACCTTGTCATTCGGAATAGATCCTACATTAACATACATGTAAAATCCTAATTAATCAACCATTCAAGACACAACTTCAACTCTAATTAACCATTATTATATCTACAATTTCATAACATGTACAAGACATGTTATAGACATCATTTCTTCATTCATTAGGCTTCGGGAATTCCTTCCCATCAAGCCTCATTCATTATATTGAAGGTTATGAACACCTCTTTTGGTCCGGTCCAAGTGAAATGAATCTTTTTATGCTGAATTCTAATTCAGAATGACCAGAATGGCTCTAAAATAATTAGAACCGAGCAAAATAACTCAGAATGAAGCTTTTCCAAGTGAAATACAGCCCTGTGGGAGGCAAATCCGATTGGAATGACTAAAAAATGATCACATCTGAACAGGACGACTCAAGTTAAAGCATTTCCGAGTGAAATACAGCCCTGGTAGGGATAAATCCGAGTGAAAAAACTCAAAAATGGTCAAATCCGAGTCAAAATGAAGCATTTCCGAGTGGAATGACTCAAAATTGATGAAATCCGAGTGGAATCACTCAGAATGAGTCATTTCCGAATGAAATGCTCCCTGCTGAAGTCAAATCCGAGTGGAATCACTCAGAATGAGTCATTTCCGAATGAAATGCTCCCTGCTGAAGTTAAATCCGAGTGGAATATGCTCCTGTTGGATCAAATCCGAGTGAAATCACTCAGAATGAGTTAAATCCGAGTGACATTACTCTGAATGGAGAAAATCCAAGTGAAACTACTCAGTTTTGGGCATGTCCGAGTGGAGTATGACCTGTTGGGTGGGAAATCCGAATAATGACTCAACAATGGACCAATCCGAGTGGAGTATGACCTGTTGAATTCAAATCTGAGTGAAATGACTCAGATTAGATGTAAATCCGAGTGGATAATTCCCTTTCAGATGCATTCCGAGTGGAGTATGCCAGTTTACAAGCCCTGATTGCAAAGAATGACAATTCCGAGTGAAAGGAATGCTGATTGAAGAAAATCCGATTGAAAGTGACCAAGTTCCATTCGGATTAAGAGCTCACAAGGTCAGTTCCGAGTGAAACCTTCAAGCAGTTAACTTTTGGGTCACTATTGAAGACATTCCGAGTGAACATTCCAAGCAAAGACAAGATCCGAGTAGCACGCCTCCGATTGAAGTTATTCCGAGTGAAACACTGATTCAATCATTTCTGAATCACCTTTTAATTGGTTCCTAAGTAAAATACTATTCAAACAATTCTGAGTAAAGTTTCCACCCGTTTCCGAGTGAAACCATTATGAAGAGGATTCCCGAGCGAATGTATCCGAGTGAATTGATGTGTGAGCACATCCGAGTCACATTTCACACAATACCGAGCCATTTCCCCCATTCCGAGTGAGGCATCCTTTTCCCAGTTCCGAGCCCCTTTCTCACTCGAGTTCCGAGTGACTTTCCCCCATTCCCGAGTGAACCATCCTTTTCCCAGTTCCGAGCCCTTTTTTCTCGGTTTCCGAGTGACACTTCAGTCACCGAGCCATTTTGGCCAACCAATTCCGAGCCCCCATTTCCACCGTACTTCAAACCTTCACCGAGCCACTTTTTACTTGTTCCCGAGTCATCTTTCTCCCAGTTCCGAGTCACACTTCACATATTCTAGTCGGATCCGAGTCATTTGTCACTCGGATTATGGAGAGGAGATGAAGTCCGAGTCATTTTCACTCGGTTCTGATTCAATTTCTTTAATTCCCACTCAATCCAATTGACACCAACATGATTTCATTCAGTCTTTAGCATAAAAGGGGCCTTTTCCACTCGGATTTAGGTGGTAAAGTGAAGACCGACCCCCTTTTACACTCGGATTTAGGTGGCAATGTGGATGAATGTTGACTGAGAGGGTGATCCGAGTCATTTACACTCGGATTTCCAACATTTTCACTCGGAATTCTTCCATTCTCACTCGAATTCCCACCAGGTCCCCCTGTTAAACCGTACGGACTTGGATTCCACCACCCAAGTGGATCCAGGAATCCTGGGGGTGGCAGACAAGTGGCCAACAGGGGCGGAAGTGGGGGGAATTAAAAATTCCCACCCAGCCGTTGTCCCCCACTTCACTCTGAGTGGAGGCCTTAGCTGGCATTCCACTCGGAAGTGGAAGCCTGAGCTGGCCTTCCACTCAGACCAGCCTATAAATAGGCAAGGAGCTGAAGCTTTCAGCCCTTACACACACCTTACAGACTTACACACACCTTACAGAGACTTACACACACAGATACGCATCCAGCACACTCCTTCCTCTCTTCATCAGCCAGCCGTTGTCTCCAACAGCCACGCCGTCCTCTCCCCTCAACACAACACCGCCCAACACTTCATTCCTCTCAGCCAACACCGCCCAGCCAACCGTCTTCTCCAAAACCGACCTCCTCATCCCTTCACCTACACACCGTCCCAATTCCTCTCACAACACCGTCCTCTCCCCTCAAGTACACCAAATCCAATCTCCTCACTCCACTCAACTCCAATACCGTCTCTCTTCTCACTGTCTCACTCGGTAAATCACTTCTCACTCAGTAAGCTCACTGTCTCACTCGGTTTCTGCTATTTCCACTCGGTTTCCTCATTTTCACTCGGTTTTTCCTTGTCCTCACTTGATTTTCTGCTTTCATCACTCGGTTTTACCATTTTACTCGGTTTTTCCTCTTTCTCACTCGGTTTCTGCTATTTTTTCTCGGTTTTTGCCATTTTCACTCGGTTTTTCACTTCTCCCACTCGGTTTTCACTCATTTTTCCTCTATTTTCAGAATTTATTGTTTCCCTTTCTCTTTTGTAGCTTCTACTACCTTTTTCCTTTCGTTCCATAGTAAAATATAATAAAGAGAAATAAATGCTTCCTATGTTTTCTTTCAAATCTAAATAAAAATCAATAAAAAGAAACAAATCATTTTTAAACAATGTGTCGTACGGGAGCATTCCAGTCTACACAACCTCTTTAGGATTCGTACACGTGCGAAGAACTTCACCTTGTACGAGTTCCCCACCTCAGTGACATCTATCATCATCTCCCAAGTCTTTTCCTAAAAGAACAACACTCAGAACTACGTAACCCTGATTTCTTGATAATTCAAGAATACGTAGGAGCAGGACTTTAACTCCTGTCGGGCCCATCTTTCTTATTTCTTTTTGCTGATTTATTTCCTTACTTCCACGTTTCTTTCATAAATGGTCTTTTTTTGGTTACTTCCGTGAAAATCAATTTAGACGTGACGTCTTGTTGGTTTCCCCTAGTTTTTGCTTAAGCCTCGCCATAATTCATAGGGGAGGGATACTTAGGACGAGACGTCCCGCTTATCTCTTTCCTATCCCTACTTTTTTTTATTTTTTTTCGAGGATGTCTAATTTAGGCGTGACGCCTTATTAGCATTATTTTCCCCTCTCTGTCTCATATCGAAGTCGAGTTTAATTCGGATGAAACGTCCCATTGACCTCGCTTCGACATTCTATGTTTATACAGTTCTCTCACTCCATTCTGTCGTTTTTAAAATAAAAAATACAACAATGAAAGGGAAGAAATAAACCATCTTTTGTAAGGCTATTTATGTTGCGCATTTTCAATCTTGGTACTGTTTTTGACAGGCGATGTAGGGTGCTAATACCTTCCCTACTCGTAACCGACTCCCGAACTTGAATCTCAATTTTTTTAACCAGTGCTTTACTGAACCTAGTTTTTTCCAATGTTTTTCCTATGGATAAAAATGTTGGTGGCGACTCCCTGTTTCATTCCACCCATCCTCTCTTCTCGCCGCGCCGTCGCGATCCAGGTTGCGACAAAGGTTACAAAATAAACCTTAAGCCTCAACATTCAAAACACTTTGTTCAATATCCATACTCTCATTGTCATATATCTCCTCTCAAAACATATTTCCCTACCATTATTTATCACTTTCCCTAATTTATCAAAGTTAGGGTTTCACTCAAAAACTGAACCACATTCATAAATGCATCATTAATCTTTATCTCCTTCCGACCATAAATTCATATACCTCATTTATTACCATCAAAGCTTGAATTTATGATAACCCACCTTAGGTCTCTCACATTTAAAGCTTCCATCAAATGCCTAACTCATATACATTGCTCTCCCAAGCCATAAACTCATAAACATAGCATTAAACCAAAACAAAATGGTGAGAAAGATTACCTCACCCTAAAAACAAAAATGGGTATCAAAGAGGGGGAGAGAGAGCAAATGAAAATGAAGGGGAAGAAGAAAGCTCCAAGCTCCAATGGCTTCCTTCCAAGCTTTCTCAAGAGAAAATGGAGGAATGGAATGGTTACAACCTTTTGCTAGGGTTTAGGGAGGAAAAAGGTGAAAAGAATAGGAGAAGAAGAACAAGAAGGTGAATGTTTAGTGTTTTAGAGGAAAAAGCAACGTGAATTGCCAAAGGAGAAGGGGTTTAGTGTTTTAATTTTTGACTCCCCATTAAAATTTCTTCATTTTTCAACAAACAGGATCTTTGTTCGGGCTCAATACTTTATCTAAAAATTATTTCGAATATACATTTGGACTCCCAATAATATTCTTAACAGTCCTGACCAATATCATCTTAATCGGAGATACTTAGTCCGACACCCTTATTTTAATCGGGCCAATTTTCAGCTTATTCGACTCCAATAAATTATGAATAGTCTCCAAGAATCTTAATTTAATCATCTCCAACATTTTGGGACATTAAATAACCCACATACAACTATCTAATATTTATTTCCTTAATTAATCCTTTATTTTAAAATTTAGGATGTTACAGAAGTCACTGTTGTAATCTTTTTATTTTAGCTAACACATAATGCTGACTTGGTTTGGCTTTTTCTCTTCCTACGTAGTGTTTGGTATACTCACTTTGGTTGCTTAGCTTGTTTGGCTCTTATTTCTTTGGGTGATAAGCACGTATATTTGATAAGAGCATAAAACTCAAGGCATCACTTAAATAGAATTCAGAATCTTGCTCTTGAGTTTCTGAATAACGTTTTCCTTTTGTGACAGAAGAACCTTCCATCAGACCTTTAGTTACACACCAATAAGTTAATCTTTAGATTTAATTTAATGGACCCGCTTAGTTTTTATAACCTGTGCATTGTAAGTCTTGAAACACTCAAATGTACATATCAGATTACATAATTGTAGACTTTATTTACTTCCAATATCTTGATGTATGTTATTAACAAATCGAAGGTCTGGTGATAGCAATGTAATCTAGGGTCTGGTCTATTAAAATTCTTATAGTTTCTTTTTGTACCAGACTTTTCTTTAATAATCTCCCTCTATTTGTTGATAACAAACATCAAGTCCTTTTATAAATGAAGTCCATAATCAGAACAATATACCATGTAGACTGATTCAGAATAAATTCAATAGAGTTTTAAAATAAGAGCATTTAACCCAAAACAATCAGAGAATCAGAGCTTTTCAGACTTCTATTAATCGTTAATAGATTTTATATAGATAGGTTATTAAATTCAGACTTGTTGTCTTAGAGAAAATAAACTACCAATCAGATATATATCAGAACATCATATGTATATCTATATCAAAGCATCAGAGCAGATTACATATCTAAGCAAAACAATGTTCATTAATCATTACAAAACAAAATATACTAATATTGATCAAAGCAAAAGATATGATTCAAGACATAGTAGGCTTCTAAGTCTATACCCACTCAAGAAAGACTTTTATTATATCTCCCCCTTTTGATATCAACAAAAGAAAAGGTATCATAGAGAGCTAAAGGCTAAAACACAGGTGGGAGTAGAGCTAATGAGAAGAAAGGCTACTATGGAAACAAGAAGGAAATAACGAGTTTGATGAATAATGATAAAAGGTGAATCAAAACAAATAACATAAGGGCGATAGAGAAAGATAAGATTGGGAGGAAAAGAATAAGATAAACAGGATCCTTCTTCTCTGATAGTTAAAAGGTAGTGACACCAAAGGGAATCAGCATGAGCTTCTGTGTGATTAGGAGCAGACAAAATGCTTTGCAGATTGGCTTCAGGAAGCTCTCAAGGTCTTAGAGGACCCTTGTAATGAGGCTTGGGTGTAAGAGGCATAGGTTTCTTTAGTCTTCCAAATTTAATCTAAATAGCTACAGTCTTTCTTCTGTCAGGAGTAATCAGAATCTTCTTTCTGGGAGTCATGATAGCCATTCTATTCATTACAGCAAATTTGTAATGATCGACACCAAATTTCATATCCCTTGCAACATTGATCTCTTCAGCTACTAAGGATTGGTGAAAGCAGTATCTTCTGGTGAAAGAAGGTAGGGGTGAGGTAAAAGTCTTTCCAATGGCATACGGGTACAAATCTAGGTGTAAAGTCAAGGATACGAAGTCTGTGATCATCAAAGTTAGGGTGACCAACAATGGCTAAATTTTAGGGGCTCTTATATCCTTAGTTAGTAAGGTCAATGGTAGGTTTAAATTTTGATACCAGGGTTAACAAAATAAAATGAAGGGAATTGAGGTAAGTCCACAAAAAGAGGTTCTGGAAGGGGCACAATGGCAAGGATAATTTCTGGTGGGGTCGGGATCAAAGGGTTAGGGCGAGGAATGGTAGATATTAGGGTAGGCTGAGAATTTGAGGATGGCTGAGAAATTTCAAAGAGAAGGGAAGTAAGAGGGTTTGGGATACTTACAGAATTAGTTATTGCTTTCTTGGAACTTGGCCCAAATTCGAAAGCTCTTTTCTTTCTTTTTCTAACAAGGGTGGATATAAAACTGGTCTTATCAATTTGAAATTCTCCAAGAATTTCATAAAATTTGTTCATCCAATCAAAGTGATTCCACTTCAGTATATCATACTCTAGGAAGCTTTTGAAATGACCAGAGATGAACTTCATGTATTTTGTAAAACCTAGGATAGCCACAATATTTTTCTAGTTCCTCTTTATTTGTCTTGACAACTTTCAAATAATCAACCCTCAATTCATTATACTTGCTCTGCCATTTTGTTCTAGTCCATCCATGCACAGAGACAGATAGATTCAGAGTAGTGAAGATGGTGATAAACTTCTGTAGAGCTTCTTCACTAAGATTTTGTTATCTCTACTGCTGAGATTGCTGCTGCTACTATGATTACTGAGAATTCAGATTGTTGGTGTTGAAGTTATGGGGTCTGCTGTGGTGGAAGAGGAGGTGGTTGATATTGTGGTTGTTGTTGAGCTGGATGAGGGGTTAACTTTTTTTCCTTCTGAATCTAGCTAAGAGTGACATCATCATTATATTTGATAACTCTTTGGCAACTTCAGATACAAACTCCATGTATTCTGTAGGATTAGACTCTTTTGCTAGAAAGGAAAAAGAAGGAATCATTTTTCATGCCTTACTTCTAGAGTAGAATCTAAACTACTATCATCATTAAATTCATCAGAGAAATCCAAAATAATTTTTCTGATCTTCGTAGCAAGATACTTCACTCTACCACCTTTCTTCTTGGGGGCTAGCTTTGCTTGAACAACCTCAGCCTGTTACTTCCTTGAATCTGCAGGGGCAGACCTTTTTTCCTGGGAGGAGAATGTAGAGACCTTTCCATGGTGTGGTCAATCAATTGGGAGAACAGAGGGAGCTCGCTCACCAATGAAGTGGACTTTATTAAGTCACTCATAGTTTGAGTTTCCATATTCTCTAAAGCAAATACCTTCATCAGAACTGTTGAGTATGATATCTTGTTTTACTTTTTCCTAATTGAAGAGATCAAATAGGTTAGAATAATATTTACTTTCTCCTTCATCAGCATGTGATACATCTAGAGTCTGTCTAGCTTGCTCATTGTGTCCTTGGTACCCTTGTGAGGATAGAACACTTGCTTCATTACCAAGTGAAGCATCTTTACTTTTGGAAGTAGGTTTCTAGACACTGCCTTAGCAGGATGAGGGGTACCATATAACATCCCGTTTATCTCCAAACTAGAGACAACTTCATACTTAAAGTCTTGTATGAAGACTTCTCCAATAGTTAGGCATCCTGTTACAGTGGCTAATATGTCTTCTGAAATCTTAATCACCTTTTCTTTCAACTTACCCAGAATAATGAACTTAACTTTGTCCACTTTTATTGTTTTCTAGAATTCCAACACTTGAGAGGGTGAGTATGGCTCTCCATCAAGGTAGAACTTGGTCTAGCCAATGCCACTTATCTCTTCAGAGATATCTCCTACCATCCATCTCGTGCTACTTGGGATGGAAAAAAGATGACTCCAAAATGTTAGAAACTTTAAATGCCATAGCAAAAGCTCAAGAGAGAAGAGGAAAGGTTTAGGGTTTAAGGAGAGTGAGAGTTTTTAAGAGAGAGAGTTGAAGCGTTTTTCATAAAGGTGGGAAATGAAAAACAATGAAAAGGCTCATATTTAAAAGGAAATAACTATCCACTAGTGAGGAGAGAGAAGGTACGTCACAGGTGGCAGTTACATGAAAAGGTATTAGTTGCTGCCACGTTGTATGTTTTAGAATAAAGAGAAATGAAAACATAAAATGTTTGACAATTAACACGAATCCTAAACGACTTAAACAATTTCTCTCTCAAAAATATTAGAAGAATATAAGTGTGGGATTAGACTTATGAAACAACAAATAAATAGTACCAGACCTTTTAAAAGACAATGCAATAGACTGATTCAGGCAATATTTCTCAAATTCAAATTATGCTTGATAAAAGCAAGCCTGACCTCAGCTAGAGGCTTTGTGAAAATATCTGCCCATTGATGGTCTGTGAAAATAAACTTCATATCCAGAATCCCTTTTTGTACATAATATCTAATAAGTGATATTTTACTTCTATATGTTTTATCTTTGAATGTTGAATGAGGTTCTTTGATAGATTTATTGCACTTATATTATTATAAAACATAGGAATCTCTTCTTCTTTAATTGAATAACCTTCAAGTTGATATTTTATCCAAAGAAAATGAGAGCAACAGTCTGCCGTAAACATATATTCTACTTCTACTGTTGAGAGTGTAATTGAATTTTTCTTTTTGCTTCCCCATGATATCAAACTTTTGCCTAGAAAATGACATCCACCACTTGTGCTTTTTCTATCCACCCTATCACCTACAAAATCTGCATTATAATATCTAGATAAAGAGAAAGAGTCTATTCTCTTATAGAATAGCCTATCTTAGAATCCTCTTCACTTTAGACAAATACGATCCCTTAGGGTATGATTGATATCTTGTACACATACATACACTAAACATTATATCAGGTCTGCTAGATGTGAGGTACAGAAGTTAACCTATCATTCCTCTATACATGACTTGATCTACTGATGTACCAGACTCATCTTTATTAATTATGCAGTTTGGATGCATAGGAGTGCTCATGGGTTTGGCATCAACCATTTAAAACCTTTCAAGCAATTCCTTAGTGTATTTTTGTTGATGGATGAAAATACCATCATTAGTCTATTTAATCTACAAGCCTAGGAAGAATTTAAGTTCTCTCATCATATTCATTTCAAATTCTACTTGTATTATTTCAGAAAATTCTTTACATAGACTAACATCAGTAGCACCGAAAACAATATCGTGCATATAGATCCGCATAATAATAAAGTGTTTTTGAGAGCTATTTCTAAAGAGTTGCATCTATTTTTCCTCTTGCAAAGCCTTTTGAAATAAAAAAAGAACTGAGTATGTCATACCAAGCTCTAGGAGCTTGTTTTAGACTATACGATGCTTTACTTAGTTTGAAAACATGATTTGGAAAAGACATATCTTCAAAACAAGGGGGTTGTTTTACAAAAACTTCTTCTTCAATAAAACCATTTAGAAAAGTACTCTTTACATCCATCTGATATAATGTGATACCTTTAAATGTGGCAAATGCAAGAAGTATCATAATAACCTTAAGTCTGGCTACAGGTGTAAATGTTCCAGTGAAATCTATACCTTCTTGCTAGTTGTAGCCTTGAGCTACAAGTCTGGCTTTATTTCTAATAATTTTCCCATCTTCATCAAGCTTATTTCTGAAAACCCATTTAGTTCCAATAATACTTTTATTCTTGGGTCTAGGAACAAGGCTCCATACTTTGTTTCTCTTGAATTGATTGAGTTCCTCTTGCATGGAAATGATCTAATTAGTGTCGTCTAGTGCTTCTTTAATAATTTTTGGTTCTAATTCTGAAACCAGTGCCATAGAAGATTAGTTAAAAAGCCTGGATCTGGTTCTAACTTTAGCTGCTTGATCATCAATTATGAGTTTTGAAGGGTGATATGCTTTGAAGTTCCAATCTCTTGGCCTTTCTGGTTCAGTCATCAATTGGTCTAGCTCAGACTTTTTGTCTTCAAATTTAGCTGGTTCTGATTAAGCATGGTTTATTCCTATTATAGTATACCTGCATCATTAACATCTGGATCTATCAGTTTCCTGTTAGCCTTTTAAAGGTTATCAAATCTTACATGCATTAATTCCTCAATAGTTTGAGTTTGAGTATTGAAAATTCTATAAGATTTTGATGTGGTTGAGTATCCCATGAATATTCTTTTATCACATTTAGAATCGAAATTTCCAAGATGATCCTTAGTGTTAAGAATATAGAAGGTATAACCAAACGAGTGAAAATATGAGATGTTGGGTCTTCTTCCTTTCCAAAATTCATAAGGAGTCTTATTCAGTATAGGTCTGATGAGAATTCTATTTTGAATATAACAGGAAGTGCTTATAGCCTCTACCAAAAAGTATTTTGGAAGATTATTTTCACAAAGCATTGTTCTGGCCATTTTCTATAGAGACCTATTTTTCCTTTCCACAACACCATTTTGTTGAGGTGTTTTTGGAGAAGAAAAACCGTGAGTTATACTAAACTCATTGCAAAATTTTTCAAAAACTTTATTTTCAAATTCTCTGCCATGATCACTTCTTATTATACTAATACAGAAACCTTTCTCATTCTAGATTTTCTTATAGAAAATCTTAAATACCTTTACAGACTCATCCTTGTGAGTTAGGAAGTATACCCATCTCATTCTTATGTAATCATCAACAATGGCAAATCCATAATTCTTTCCTGCCAGACTTTGCACTTGAGATAGACCAAACAGATCTAAATGTAACAGTTCCAAGGGTCTGACAGTGGAAACAACATTCTTGTTTTCAAATGAGATTTTGTGTTGTTTCCCTCTTTAGCATGCTTCACAAGGCAGGGAACTATTGAAAGAAATTTTTAGCAATCCCTTAACAAGGCCTTTTCTATAAAGTTTTGAAACATGTTTTAAACTTACTTACATGCCCAAACTTTGTATGTCAGATCCTTCTTTCTTCAGAGTTTGAAAACAAACATGTTACTTTATGATTATTTAGTTCATTCAAGTCAACCTTGTATAGGTTATGATGTCTATTTACATTGAATAGTGTGGATTCATCATGGTTAATGATAGTACACTTTTCTTTATCAAAAGAGACCTTGTACCCATTGTCACAAAATTAACTAATGCTCAGTATGTTTTGTCTCAGACCTTCAACAAGAAATACATTTTCAATAATAACTGAAGGTATTTTACCCACTCTACCAGACCTAATAATTCTTCCAATCTGGTTTCCTCCAAAGGTAACAGTTCCACCTTTAAACTACTCTAGGTCTAGGAACATAGACCTTCTTCCTGTCATATGATGTAAGCACCCACTATCCAGATACTAGTGTAGTGGCTTTGTCTTTGTCGTTGTCTTTAAGCACATCTGCAATTGGAATAATTAACGACTTTGGTACCCATATCTTTTTGGGTCTTGCATTGTTAGAAATTCTCTCATTTCTCCTTTTTCTTTTCTACAATCATTTATTAAATGACCATGCTTTTTGTAGTAATTAAATTTGACATGATTTTAATTCTTCGAAACAAATGTAAGAGGTGAAAGTTGCTTGGTGATAGCTAACCGCAAGCACACGGGGTATCGAAGTAATAAAGAGATATTGTTCCTACAGAGATTGTGCCTAAGTACTAGTTATAACGGTGATTCGATTATCTAGTGGAATTTGATTCAAATGAATCACCAAAATGATGATGAACAGTAAATTAGAAAATAGAAAATTCAATGCCTTTTGTAGAAGAAAATCAAAGCAAGTTTGGGAAATTGAATCAAAGGTAAATTTTGGGGTATTAAGGGTTCATATGCTAGTATCAAAATTAAAGGTTACTCGCCTATCCAATTATATGATTTTGTTCCTAAGGCAGATTCCCCTAAGTTAATTAATACCTTTTTCTTGAAAGCCTATTAACGTGCTTAATTCCTAAAGAACTACGTTCAATTTGTTAATTAAACCCTTTATGTTCTATAGAAATTCGATTAACCCTCAAACAATTTCACTTACCTTCGTAAATCAAAATCATAGGTTCAATTTAGGTATTTTTGAATTATATGACATTCTCTCGATTACCCATATAATTTGTGGTCATCTACGCTTATCTCTAAGTCTTGCAGAAGCATTAGGCATACATAAATTGAATAGAAATTGAAATCACATAAATTGGAATGCGAAGAACAATTAATTGTAACACATAGGCATACTACATCCTTTGCCCCAAGAAAAGAGTCTAGCGTGCTATAAGGATTGTTGTCATCATGTCACACATCACAAAATCAATGCCAGGCATAAAAGATATCGAAAATGTAAAATAGGGATTCAGAAATTACAAATTAGTTCTCACTAGGATTCCTAATTCTTCCTCCCAAATCTGCAGAATTGATTTCCCTTGATGGATTTGACTCTTGATTCTTAATGAAAGCTTCCCAAAAGGTTCTTCAAAATCTCCCAAAAGATGTCTCTCAAACTGTCTCTGTAGAACTCTCTTTCCTTTCCCCTAAGTGCCCAATAAAAACCCTAAACAATTTGGAGACTTGGGCCTCGTAGGGGACAACCATGGCCAGTGGTGGATAACCACGACTAGTGGTTCAAGTTTTGTTCCTTTTTAAACATAATTTTACAACTTGTTGTAACAAACAGAGCCAACCACGGCCAGTGGTGGATGGCCAGTGTGGCTTTTGACTTTCTTTTGTTTGCTCCATAGTGCCCACCAAGGCCAGTGGTGGATAACCACGGCCAGTGGTGGCTTCTAACTTGCTTGTCCTTTTTTCCAGTGCTAACCACGGCCAGTGGTTTGCCACTGTCGCAACCTGGATTGCGACGACACGGCGAGGAAGAAAACTAGTGTGAAATAGGGAGTCGCCACTAACGCTTTTATCCATAGGAAAAACATTGGAAAAGAACTAAGTTCAGTGAAAGCACTAGTAGAAATTGTGAGATTCAAGTTCGGGAGTCGGTTACGAGTAGGGAAGGTATTAGCACCCTACATCACCTGTCAAAAACAGTACCAACATTGAAAACGCGCAACATAAATATCCTTACAAAAGATGTTTTATTTCTTCCCTTTTATTGTTGTACTTTGCATAAAAACAGAAGGAGATGGAAGGAACAAACTGAACAAACATGGAGTGTAGGTTAACAGGACGTCGCGTCCAAGTTAACCTCGACTTTGGTATAAAACATAGAAAGGGAGGAATACTAATAAGACATTGCGTCTAAATTAGTCATCCTTTAATCACATATGGGGTTAGAAAAGGGAAAGGGATAAACGGGACGTCTCGTCCCAAGTACCTCGTTCCTTGTGGTGACGGCCTGCCCAAAATAGGGGAAAATCAGTAAGACGTCACGTCTAAATTGATTTTCATGGAATTTAATCAAGACACAGGGTCAAAGATGGGAAGGGGATAAGCGGGACGTCTCGTCCTAAGTATCCCGTTCCTTATGGGAAAATCAACAAGACGTCACGTCTAAATTGATTTTCATGGGCTTGATAAAAGGGCGGTTACAAAGGAAACATAAAGAAAATAAAATAGGAATGAAATGGGAAAGGTAGGGATAAAAAAAGAGATGGGCCCGACAGGATTTAAAGTCTTGCTCCTACGTATTCTTGAGTTACCAAGAAATTAGGGTTACGTAGTTCTTTGGTGATGTTTTTTTTAGGAAGAGGCTAAAAGATTAATGGTGGATGATGTTTTTTTTGGCTAGTCTGAATGTGAAACACTTGTTTTTTTGTTATTTATTTACTATAAACCTAGGAAGGGGTAAAAAAGAAAAGAAAAGAAAATAACAGAAATTTATTTAAGTGGAAAAATGGAAAACCGAGTAAAAAATGGAAAAACCGAGTGCAAAAAAAGAATACCGAGTGAAAAATTAAATATCGAGTGAAAAAGTGGAATACAGCGTGAAAACTGGAATACCGAGTGAAAAGTAGAATACCGAGTGATGGAGTAAGAGACTGCAGAGGGGGTCAGAAACTGACTGAAGGTGGAAGAGACCGACCGAGTGATAAAGGGACTGACCAAGGGAAAAAGGCAGTGGGGGGTTGTGAGGAGTTTGAAGGTGTTTAGAGGGAAAGAGAAGGGTGCTGGTCAGTGTGGGGAGCTGTTTGGTGTGGAGAGGTGAAGGACGGTGTTGGTGAGGAGAGGGAAGGGTGCTGGTGAGGAGAGGGAAGAGTGCTGGACAGTATGGAGAGGGGCAGAGTTTCTTCTCTTAAAAGCCTTAGAGTTCTCTCAATGAAAGCTTCAGGACTTCTCCAAAATTCAATCCTCAAAGACCAACCCCTTGAGCATCTTCAGATGGGGTACTTATAGGGAGTTTCCAAGTGCTTGGATAGCACATGCTTCCACTTAGAGTGGAGGCCAGCCTAGCCACTAACAGGAAGTGGGGGACAACGGCTTGTGGGGATTTTTAATTTCTCCACTTCTGTCCCCTGTCTGCCACTCCCAGGATTCCTGGATCCACTTGGATTGTGGAAATCCAAGTCATCATGGTGGGAATATGGAGAGCCTGGTGGAAATCCGAGAGAGGATGGTGGAAATTCGAGAGAGGATGACTCGGATTAGCCTCTCAGTCGGTATTCATCCAGAGTGGGACATAATCCGAGTGGAAAAGGTCTCTCTTGTACACAAGGCCGAGTGAAATCTTTGCTCAGTGTTGATTTGAAGGGTCGGTTTTTAGGAGAAAACCGGTTGGTGTTAAGCGTGAAGACCCCTGATGCTAAATTTTCTCTCCACTTCGCTTGAGCGAGAGTTTCTCGCTTAAGCAAAAACACTCCAGTAGCTCACTGTCCATCTTTCGCTCAAGCGAGAATCTATTCCGCTCAAGCGAGAATCTATTCCGCTTAAGCGAGAGTTTATTTCGCTTAAGTGTTTGTTGAAGGAAACTCATTTCGCTCAAGTGGAGAAAGGCTCGCTCAAGCGAGAAGTCCTTCTTAACTCGGATTTGCTCTGGAATTGAACCACTGTTTTACTCGGATATCTCTATGGAAATGAACCACTCGGAGAAACCTTGCTCGGGTTTGCTTAGTAGCATCACGGTTTGAAGTATTCAATCGGAATTACTTCAATTAGAGGGTTTTGCTCGGAACTTCTTCTGGAAGTCCTTTTTTAATTGATTTAATCGGAACTTTAGAAATATTCTGCTTGGAATCAAATCACTCAGGAGTCGGGCTCGGAATGGTTTCAATCGGTACCTCCTAAAATGTCTCACCCGGCTTCTGGAAACGAACCATTCAGAAAAACCTGTGGGAGTCATTCAGTCGACTCTTTCTTCACTCCACCCAGACACATTCATTCGGAAACCCGACTGGCTTCTCACTCAGAATTACCTTCGGTCGTCAATCATTCTATTCGGTTGTTTTCACTCGGGAATCGTCCTTAGGAATGGTTTCACTCGTCAATCAACAGTTCGGATGCATTCACTCGGAGTTGGTCTTACTTTCCAATCGGGATGGTTTCACTTGTCATCCATCCTTTGGATGCATTCACTCGGAACCGACCCTATGGATGCATTCACTCGGAACTGACCCTATTCACTCAGATGTGTTCATTCGGAGTCAGTTTTGTTCTTACTCAGAACAGCTTCCGTCGGAGATTATTCACTCGGATATGCTTTCCTTGGAATCTCACTCAGGCTTAGTTTGAAACATTGAGAGAGTCTACCCATGGTGATTCGCTCGAAAATATCTCTGCCCAGAAAAAGCATTCATTCAAAGTTAGAGTCTCCACTCGGAGGTACTTCAGTCGGGAATTCAACACTCGGGTATATCTTCGCCTGAGAGGTATTTCCCTTATTCGGAAATGCTCTACTCGCAGACATCTCACTCGGAAATGATCATTCGCACATAAGGAAATCTTTACTCTGTTTGGAAGTAACCCTCTCAGAAGCAGTCCACTCGGAAACTCTCAATCGGAGACATCCCACTCGGAATGTCACTCGGTAACGGCTGACTCGGATATCTCACTCGGTAACAGCTATTTTTCACTCGGAAATAGACATTTTTCACTCGGAAATGCTTCAATCAATGTCATCCTGCTCGGACTTGATTATTTTTGAGCCATTCTACTCGGATTTGACCATTCTGATTCAGAATTCAGTATAAAAGAAGATTCGTTCCACTTGGACTGGACTAAAAGAGGTGTTCATAGATGCCCCTCTTTACTTCTTTTCCACAAAAGAAACACGAAGCTTCTGTTTTCTGAAGCAAAAAGGAAGTGAAGATATGAACACCGATGTAGGGGCCAAGTGGGACCTCTTGATCGGTATGGCGTCTGACGGTGTTGGCAATCACGAGTCAGTGTGACCTTTTTGCTTTAAAGACGAGCATTTCCCACTTCTGTCTCTCTCTTTTTCTTTTTTTTCTCTTTTTTTTTGTTTTTTTGTTTTTTTTGTGTGTTTTTTTTTGTGTTCTGAATTGAACGGGAAAAATTGTCTTTCAATTAATAGGAGGTGAGAAAATTGGGGTTGACCCCCGGTAGACTGGAAGGTAGAGGTTGCCTTGTTAGGCGAATGGGAAAGTAAAGGGTGCCTGAATAGGAGAATGGAAAGTAAAGGGTGCCTGAATAAGAGAATGGAAAGTAAAGGGTGCCTAAATAGGCGAATGGAAAGTAAAGGGTGCCTGAATATGCGAATGGAAAGTAAAGGGTACCTGAATAGGTGAATGAAAAGTAAAGGGTGCCTGAATAGGCGAATGAAAAGTAAAGGGTGCCTGAATAGGCGAATGGAAAGTAAAGGGTGCCTGAATAGGCGAATGGAAAGTAAAGGGTTCCTGAATAGGCGAATGGAAAGTAAAGGGTGCCTGAATAGGCGAATAAAAAGTAAAGGGTGCCTGAATAGGCGACTGGAAAGTAAAGGGTGCCTGAATAGGCGAATGGAAAGTAAAGGGTGCCTGAATAGGCGAATGAAAAGTAAAGGGTGCCTGAATAGGCGAATGAAAAGTAAAGGGTGCCTGAATAGGCGAATGGAAAGTAAAGGGTGCCTAAATAGGCGAATGAAAAGTAAAGGGTGCCTGAATAGGCGAATGGAAAGTAAAGGGTGCCTGAATAGGCGAATGAAAAGTAAAGGGTGCCTGAATAGGCGAATGAAAAGTAAAGGGTGCCTGAATAGGCGGATGGAAAGTAAAGGGTGCCTGAATAGGCGAATGAAAAGTGAAGGGTGCCTGAATAGGCGAATGAAAAGTAAAGGGTGCCTGAATAGGCGACTGGAAAGTAAAGGGTGCCTGAATAGGCGAATGGAAAGTAAAGGGTGCCTAAATAGGCAACTGGAAAGTAAAGGGTGCCTGAATAGGCGACTGGAAAGTAAAAGGGCGCCTAAATAGGCGACTAGAAAGTAAAGGGTGCCTGAATAGGCGAATGGAAATGCAGAGATTGGAGGAGCTAACAGGACGTCTCGTCCAAATTAACTCACTGGACTTAAAGGCTCTTGGCGATGCCCCTGTTTGACATGATTGAAGGTTCTTGGGGAATTGCCCCTTGACTGGAATAGAAGAAACCTGGGGAGATGCCCTAGTTTGACATGATTTGAAGGAGTCTTTGGGGAATGGCTCCTTGAATGAAAGAGAGTGAACCTGGGGTGATGCCCCAGTTTGACATATATTGAAGGAATCTTGGGGAATTACCCTTTGATTGGAATAGAAGAAATCTGGGGAGATGCCCCAGTTTGACATGGTTTGAAGGAACCTTGGGGAACTACCCCTTGACTGGAACAGAAGAAATCTGGGGAGATGCCCCAGTTTGAGATGATTTGAAGGAACCTTGGGGAACTACCCCTTGACTGGAATAGAAGAAATTTGGGGAGATGCCCCAATTTGACATGGTTTGAAGGAACCTTGGGGAACTACCCCTTGACTGGAATAGAAGAAATCTGGGGAGATGCTCCAGTTTGACATGGTTTGAAGGAACCTTGGGGAACTACCCCTTGACTAGAACAAAAGAAATCTGGGGAGATGCCCTAGTTCGAGTTGTTTAGGAAGGATTTGGTGATTCGGGGTACTGTTTCCTTGGATGAAGGAGAAGGAACCTAGGGTGATGCCCCAGTTTGAACTATCTGTCTTGAAACCTTGGGGAGCTGCCCCTTGAGTGAGAAGAAATGATCCTGGGGTGATGCCCCAGTTTGATTTGTTTGGGAAGTGTAATTCCACCGGAGAAGGATTGATGGCTTGGGGCATTGCCCCTTGATTGGGAAGGGGGAATCTGGGGTCCACCTGGTATATGTGGATTCACTGAGAGAAATGTGTTGGGCCCTTTGGGGAGAGTTCTTCTAAGCCTGATTAGAAAATGTTCTTACTAGTGGGAGAAGATGATCTAAATTGTAGGCACACTGGGGAGAGTTTGGTGATTCTACTGGGGGAAAGTTTTGCTGGAAACTATCCTTGGGCTTAGGAAGGAGATACGCTTGACTGTCAGAATATATTAGGTAGAATCCTTGGAAGGGAGTTTGAAAAGTATCCGCTTTGGCAATTGAGGAGAGGACTTCAAGAAGTGCCAACTTTGGCGGTCTAGGGAAGGAGTTCTAAGAAGTTCCAACTTTGGCAGTTGAAGAAGAGATTTTGAGCAGTACCAACCTTGGCAATTTAAGGAAGGGATTCTGAGGAGCGCCAGCTTTGGTGATTTGAGGAAAGCATTCTGAGGAGTGCCAAGCTTAGCGGTTTGGGGAAAAGATTCTGAGGAGTGCCAATTTGGCGATTGAAGAAGAGATTTTGAAAAATGCTTACTTTGACGATTTGGGGAAAGAATTCTGAGAAGTGCCAGCTTTGGCGATGGAAGAAAAGACTTGAAGGACTTGATTGAGGTGTCAATACTTGACATGACTGTCTGTTGTAATAACCTACAGAAAAAAAGGTAAATAGTGCAAAGATACATTCAAAAACTAGGTAGGCCCTGTGAAACCGCGACCCTTAGGATAACTCATGGACAGAGGAGAATGAAAGAGGCGATCATAGCTTTGAAGCGCGTGCCTGGCCGGGTCTTCATGATGATTGCCTAAGACGAGGTCAAGTAGTGGGAGCGTCTTGTTCCGTACGACTTTAAATGTTCACCATTCTTTCATTTTATTTTTATAAAAACACAATGTTTTATCAGATCAATGCAATTCATAACACGTATCGAAAAAGGATAAATTTTATTCATGTATGTCAAACAGAATATAGAGAATGGACAACAGGAAAATAGATGGGATGAAATGAAGCTACATAGGATAGGTCAAGGCCAGGAGAAATAGGGCAGGTTCAAGGATCCTCTAGTGAATTCCTTAGACTAGTGAGAACCTTAATCCCACGTCACGATCTCAAGCACATCGTTCAACTTTGCCTTTTGAGAGGGTAGTTTGACCACGGTCCACATGCCCCAGTTTGCACGTTTTGCACTAGAAACTTTAGTTACTTTGCCGAACTCTTGACCCTAATTTTTACCTAAGCCGCCTTTCCATGTTTTCGACTCACCGTGTTGCTATAACTTTTGCCTAGGCCGCCCTTTCAGGTTTTCAGCCTAGCGAGCTCTTCATGTGTTTTTCTCTTTTTGTTCATTTTTGGCTGTATCCTTTACAGTAAAAGGTTGAAACTGATTATACTCCAGTTGAGTCTGCCCAGCCTTTCCAAATTTAGTTTGATCCTTTGGGGAACTGATGTCACTTCAAATAGGAGACTCCACTCCTATGCCATGTACCCAAGGAAATATTGGTGAGTCTTTTGGCATCAATGAGAGGGAATTACTTTTAATCATCATTTTGGCCTTTATTTTCTTTTTTCTCTTTTTTTTGTTTTTTTTATTTTTATTTTCTATTTCTTTTTGTTTGCCCTCTTTTTGTTTTTGTTTTTTTTTTGTTTTTTTTAATCCCCTTAATGACGCAACGACTCAATCTGACAGACTATTTCCTTGGCTACATATGCATGAGGAATGGCGCACTCTTTAGGGTTGAGGTGTTGATGATGACAAGAATGCAAGTTCTTGGCCTGACGACATTTGTTCCCCTTATACAGAAAATGACATCTTGCTCGAGGATCTGGACGTAACCAGCTTGCCCCACTTGGCATGTGCATTGGACTTCAAGCTTGATTCTATTTTTTCATTTTTTCATTCATTTTTTTTCGAATTTTTGGCAAAGTCTCCCTTGATTGTATCTGTATTTATAGGCATCAGCAATTTGCCCCCCATCTATGTTGATGACTATTGAATTTCCTTAAATGACTGGCCTACCACTTGTCCAATTCGGGACTTGGCCATGTTGTCATTCCATAGATTCCTGCAAAATGCCTTCTGATAGGTTGCCCCTGTGATTCCTTCAATTGTTCTTGACTTAAGGGTATACCCATCTTGATCTTTTCTCTTCTCTATTTGACGATCTAAACCGCCTCTTAAAACCTCTTCTTAACCTCTTTTTCTAACAATCTTGTTAACTTGGGCGGTGGCTCACAGTCTTTTCCACCTTCTTCATTGGCATGGTCAGCTGGGTGATCGAAATCGTGAAGCGGGATCGTAATTTTATTAATCCCAAGAAGATCGTTTTTGGATCTACAATTCAGTATGTTATGGCAAAAATAAAAAGAGGGAAAGGGAACAAGTAAATAAAGAAAATGAATCAAAGCAAGGATAATGGGATGAGAAAAAAAAACTTTTTTTTTTGATACGCATTTATTGATTGAACGATAAAGCAAGTTTTTTCGCCCTTATTACATGAAAAGTCCCAAAGCCTTAGGCATAGCCGAGGGATAAACAAGATATTTAAGGCAATGACAAATTACTTTGGTGAATCGTTTACAATCGTAAGGAGTTCGACAGCCTCCCAATTACCAAACTCTTGGCCCGGTGGGCAAGCGATCACCAAATTGGCATTATTATCAAAACCATCTTCAATATCGGCCACCACGGCATTAACTTCTGAACTTCCATGATTAGGCAGGGGATTTGTGGTCACGTTAAGGCTTCCTTCTTGAAAACTAATCCAGTCGGCTTTGATCAAATCTCTCACTTTATATTTCAAAGCTAGGCAATTTTTTGTGGAATGCCCCGGTGCCCCAGCGTGGTAATCACAATGAGCGTTTGGGTCATGCCCCCTTGGATAAGGAGGTTGCAATGGCCTCATGGGGGATGAAGCTACTAGACCTTTCTGAACAAGGATTGGAAAAAGTTTGGTATATGTTATAGGAATAGGATCGAACTGCATAGGGGTGTGCTCATTGTGGGGATTCCTTGTGTTCTGATTATGATTGGATGGTCGAGTCACTTGTTGTGGGTGATGGTAGGGCATGGGTTGCGGCGTTGGCGCTCTTACCATGGGCGGACGGAAGTGAGGAGTATGAGCTGCCGGGCCATAAGTGGCAGCGGCCACATAAGGGTTGGGAGCTTGAATCATGGTAGGGGCGAATGGTCTCGGCAGAGCCGTCTTTTGATTAGAAGAGATGGAATTAGATTCTCCATCCCTTCTCCCAGGCGCCGGCTTTCTTGTCATGCTTGCCCCAGATGGGCCCTGAGTGATCTTTCCCGTTCGTATTCCGCTCTCTACCCTTTCTGTAACATCCCTGTTTTTAGAAAAAGTTTTACCCTTGTAAATTTTGAATTATGGAGAGTTGTAAGTAAGAATAAGTCAATATATACCCTGTTGATGGTCTGTGGTATCTCAGAAATGTCATTTTTGTGCATAATAATGGAAATTTATATGGATCATTAGTGAAATTATGCAAAAACCGAGTGAAAAGGACTCTGTTCCGAGTAACAGAGAGGAATTCCGAGTGAAGAAATGAAATTCCGAGTGAAGGAATGAAATTCTGAGTGTAACGTTACGTTTTTCGAGTAAAACATGACTGAGAGGGCTACCACCGAGTGGAGTCCTGACCTGAGAGGCAATTCTGTGTGAAGTGTGTTCAAGAAAACCACTTCTGGGTGAAATTCCGAGTCAAAACACCCTGGAATGACTCGTTTCTGAGTCAAACTATGCCAAATGCTTCTTTTCCGAAGAAAACTCCTCCGATTAAAGCATTCCGAGTGAAAGAATGCATAAATACTTATGTTTATGTTGATTTGATGCTTCCTTCTGACTGGAGTGTGTTGTGGAATCAATTGGGAAGGATTCCGAACGGTTTCTTATGTATTTTCTTAGGAAACCGAGTGGAAAATGGTAGAGGGAGCCAATTCCGAGTGAGATATACCCTACTGGACCAAAACCGAGTGAGACTCGTACGTGTAGGTCCTGTTCCGAGAGGTAATGGCTTAAATAAACATTTATTGGAAATATAGTTGAAGAAGTTAGCCTAAACCGAGTGAACCAAGTGAATGAAGACTCGAATTTTCGAGTGAAGACTCTGAGAAAGAGAGGACTCGGTCTGGATAGGTATTACCGAGTGAGAAACTGAGTACATGAGTCGGTTTCAAAAGAATTCCGAGCGAGCAAGCCACGCTCAAGCGAGCCTTGTATTTGCTGACTCGGAAGAAGAATTCCAGTCGGCATAGTGGTTAACCGAGTGGAATTTTCACTCGGTATTCAGTGTCAGTAGTGCATATTGACTCCAATTTTGTCTTTTAATGATTATTTAATTCAATAATGCGCATTATAGATAGTGGACGACCAGAAATGGGCACTAACTCAGCCTATCCTCTTAATTAATTCCCACTGACCCTCCATTATCACTCCACTAACAGCCACTCAGAAAAGCTGTCCCCCATTCCACTCACTCTCTCCCTATTTAAACTAACTCAAGGATTCTCAGAACCCACACACACGACACAAACACCCCTTCATTATTTTCCTTTCCAGCAAGCTTCTGTCTCTCTCTTTTCTCTTCTGTTGCACTCGGAATTCGTGCTGGACAGTGAAAGGGAGCCTTTTCTTCTCCTCCAGTAGCTCCATAAAGGTAAGGGGGTATATTCTTGGGTGCTCTATGGGAAAACCGAGTGAAGGAAAGGGTTAAGGAACTTGTTCCTTACCTTTCCAGGACAGATTCAGTGTTGTGTGAATTAAATGCCTTAATTGTTATTATTTGTATTTATATATATATATTTGTTATTAAATGCATATAATCAGTGATGAATTGTGAAATGATATGTACTGTATTGGACTGAAAATACTAAGAATCATGGGTACCGTGTGATTTCCAATGAAAAATTATGAGTAGAAGATGGATTTAATGATAACAGGTTCTGTTTTATGTTAATCCGACCGGTTTTACATCTATAACAACTTGGTTTTGCTTAATTTCAATCGGATTCAACCTTAACTGAATGTATTTCATTCTGATAGAATAAATTTTCACTCGGTAAACAACCTTATTGCACTCGGATAACTTTTCCTAGTTTACTTTCACACGGTCAGCATCTTCCCAGTTGATTTCACTCGGAAAATATCATATTTCACTGAGAAAACAGTTAGTTTTACCCAGATAACATCTTTCAGTAATTTCACTCGGAAAACAATTTATTTTACTCAGCAAACAGTTATTTTCACTAAAAGAACTCCTTTCAGTTTGATGTAACTCGGTATATAAAGTCAATTCACCCAGAAGACCTTTCCCAACCTGATTCCACTCGGAATCAGGATTATCTTACTCGGATTTATTTTACTCGCATGTGTCTTATTCAGACAGAACCCTTTTCAACTAATTTCACTCGGTAAACTCATGTTTCACTCGGAACTTATATTGAATTCACTCAGAAAACTCCTTTGAGACTGATGTCACTCGGAATCGTAGTTTATTACACTCAGAAATTCATTTTTACTCGGTTTCACCAACATTTTCACTCATGAAACTCTTTCTTACTGATTCCACTCAGAAATTATATTTTAATTCACTCAGAAATTTATTTCACTTAGAATTTAAGTTATTTCATTAAGAAAATACTTCTCAGTTTCTGTTTCACTCGGAAAACATATTAATTTCATTTAGAAAACTCTGCTCAGCTTTATTTCACTCGGATTCATAGCTGTCTCATGCGGAAAACTCATTTTCACTCGGATTCAAGCTGTTCCAGTCGGAAAACAGCATTCCAGTTCATTTTCACTCGGACCCAAACTTATTTCAGTCGAAAAACAGCTTTCCAGTGTCATTTCACTCAGATTTTTAGCCAGATCGCTTGGAGAACCCTTCTCTGTATGATTCCACTCGGAATCATACTTATTTCACTCGGATTTACCCCTGTTCCACTCGGAAAACTCTGTTTTTAGTGTTTTTCGCTTGAATTTTCAATTGGAAACTAATCTTTACTACTTTTTAAGTTATTGGTAAGTTATAATTATCATTCTTATTCTATTATTATTATTATTTATTATCAAACTTAATATTGTTATTATTATTATTAGTTTTATTATTATTATACATTGTTAACATCTTAATTATGCGTAATTACATAAAGAATATATTATTTTACTCTTTATGAAGAATATAATTTTTAACCAAGATATAATAGATATATTTCTAAAATAATAAACGGATATCTTACAATGTTTAAATAATTGATGGAATTCAAAGAACTTGGGAATGATATGATGAGACTAGAAACACATAAGATACCCAAGGAATCAATTGATAAAATAAATGCATTTCGCATCATGAAAATATTTTTGAAGAAGAAAAACCTCTAGAGCATACACTTGGTACAGTGGAGGACACTCACGTTCGATCTCCATGAAGAATCTTGGGAGTACAACTGGAACGGCAACCCAATGGCATCAGAGTCACGCCTGATAGCCGGGTGAGACGATGCAATTCTAGTGTACTTTGACTAAATGACGGAGTGTAACTATGATCGTAGGGATCCAAGTTCCAAAAATATTTAAACCAATGATGAGAACCAATGAGTTCATTTGTACCATATGGAACTTAGGCGGACCCTGATTGCTCTAGATGATTGGAATGGAGATATTCCAAAGAATGAGATGAAGAAAAATTGATTTATTGGGCCCACATACATCATGAGACTTAATCAAAGATAAATCATAATAAATTCAATTCATGCATTTTCATGACGACATGCTTGATTTTTATAAATATGCTAATTGTATGAATTATGTGATATTATTTGTTAACTGGATTATGTCCGCACCGGATTAACCAATCAGGGTCTTGGGTTATACTCACCCTTACTGTTGACAATTTTCAGAGGAATTAGAAAATCAAGAACCCTAGTGTGAAGAACAGCAATATGCTGAACCCACTGAGAACCATCATTAAAGATAAAATATTTATTATTAATAATCAGACACTGGATGACTGTATAATATTTAAGGGTGCCTGCGTGCCTCATTCTGTTAAGAGTACAATTACTTACAGTTTATGAATGACTATGTGATATATTCACTATTTGCTTCTATTGATCTACCATCTCTTTAAAAAAAATATATATATTCACTTTTTCTGAAAACTGTTAACACTCTCAGTTAAATAGGATGAACCTACAGAAGGATTTGTCTTATCTAACCGAGTGTGTTACATTGGTGGTATCAGAGCATAGTCGATTCATTAAGCTTGGGGAGTGGACCATTAGGTTTCCACGTACTCTGATAGAAATATTGAATAGTCCATAACACTCCTAAGACTAAATATCCTATGTGGAATGCTCCACATAACGCATACCCTGAATCTATTTGTTGATATTCTTTCAGCAAATTCCTAATGGCACGCCAAAATAACAATCATGTGATGGAGAATCTTCTTACCAGAATCATGGAGGTAATAGAACGCCAAGAGTTACCTCATTCTTCTACTAGGCAAAACCAAGGATTAACTAACTTCTAGAGGAATAATCCTACTCAATTCAAAGGAGGCTTCAATCCAGAAGGAGCACAACTATGGATTGAACACCTTGAAAAGATTTTTGCCGCTATGTGATGTTCTGATGAGGATTGTGTAACCTTTGCTGTCTTCATACTGGTTGGAGAAGCAGAACACTGGTGGACTCATGCTAGAGTCAGACTAGCTACTGATGGGCATATCATTACTTGGGGACGATTCAGGACAGAATTTCTCGCTAAATATTTCCCTGAAGACATAAGGAGACAGAAGGAGCAGGAATTCTTCAATCTAAAACAAGGTAATATGACTGTTGGGGAGTACGCTGCTAAATTTGATGAATTGGCAAAATGTTGTCCCTACTATACCCACATGGGAGAAGCGTCAAGATGTGCAAAGTTCGAAGCAGGGCTACGACATGAGATTCGCCAAGCCATATGTTGTCAACAAATTACACAATTCACTACTTTGGTTGACAGATGCCGCATATTTGAGAACACCTCTAATCTTCGACGACCTGGAGCGTCTAATCATGGGCCAGAACGACGTATGCCAGATCGACAACAAAAAAGGGATTTTCGAGCAGATCGGCCATATTTCCGACCTTTCAACTCAGCCAACCGAATTCCTCCTAGAGGTCAGGAGAACCAAAGCGGTAAAAATTACACAATTTATGGACGGATTGGACATCGTGATGCTGACTGTTGGTACAGAAATAAAAATAACCAACAACAAGTAACTCAAGGATAGGCAGTACGACTAACAGGTCAAGGAAGTGGAGGATCTACTGCAAATACCTCTACCAACAATGTCCCAAGGATGCAAAATATTCACTACGGCAACAATTTCAATCAGAACAATAATCCTAGAAGGCCCGGAAATAACTCTACTAGAAGACCAGGAGGAAATGCTAGAGTTTTTACCATGAATGGTGCCAAAGTATCACAAGAGAACGATCTTGTGCAAGGTACATGCTTTATAGGAAGTACTCTATTAAATGTATTATATGATTCTGGAGCCACTCATTCTTTCATATCTGAGGATTGTGTAAAACATTTAAAGCTTCCTACAACCTCTCTGCCTAATAAGATGATTGTCACGACTGCTGCAAATAAACCCATTAGCCCTTCCTGCATGTGTTTGAAATGTCCTCTCAACATCGAAGGGAAAGCTTATCAAGTAGATCTGATATGTTTGCCTTTGATAGATCTAGATATTGTTCTAGGAATGAATTGGCTTGCTGCCAACCATATTTTGATTGATTGTCATAATAGATCCATCACTCTCGGGTCTACTACATCTCATTGTGATCAAAACACTGATCTTTGTCCTATTAGCTCAGAAAAGGTAATTCCAGCAAAGGAAGTCCAACTATACATGATCCTTACTGAATCTGAAAGTAAGGCCACTCCTCAAATTGACCAAATTCCTGTTGTTCAGGAATTTCCAGAAGTTTTTCCTGATGATATACTAGAGCTACCACCAGAGTGAGAAATTGAGTTCAGTATTGACATTATACCGGGTGCAGGACCAATCTCTATTGCTCCTTACCGAATGTCACCCAAGGAACTCAGTGAACTTAAAGAGCAAATATAAGAACTTTTAGAGAAAGGAATGATTAGACCCAGTGTCTCACCTTGGGGAGCACCAGTTCTTCTAGTCAAAAAGAAGGATGGTAGTATACGGTTATGTGTTGACTATCGTCAGTTGAATAAAGCTACGATCAAGAACCGATACCCTCTCCCAAGAATTGATGATTTGATGGACCAATTACGAGGAGCCACTATTTTCTTGAAAATTGATCTGCGATCAGGCTATCATCAAATCAGAGTGAAGAAAGATGATGTACCCAAAACAGCATTCAGAACACGATATGGGCACTATGAGTATCTTGTTATGCCATTTGGAGTTACAAATGCACCTGCAGTCTATATGGGATACATGAATCGAATCTTCCATGAGTACTTGGACAAATTTGTGGTTGTATTCATTGACGATATTCTCGTCTACTCCAAGAACCATGAGGAACACGAGGAGCATCTCCGAATTGTTCTGAATACTTTGCGTGCAAGGCAATTGTACGCCAAGTTTTCAAAATGTGAATTCTAGTTGACAGAAGTAAAATTTTTAGGACATGTCATCTCTAAGGAAGGAATTGTTGTGGATCCTACAAAGGTAGAAGCTGTACTAAATTGGGAACAACCCAAGAATGTGACGGAAATCCGCAGTTTCCTTGGACTGGCTGGATATTATCGTCGATTTATCGAGAATTTCTCTTGAATTGCAACACCTTTAACCAAGCTGACTCATAAAGATCAACCATTTGAATGGACTGACAAATGCGAAAGTAGTTTTATGGAGTTACGCCAATGACTCACTAGTGCACCTGTCTTGATTTTGCCAGATCCTGCCAAGCCATATGAAGTGTATTATGATGCCTCAAGACAAGGACTAGGATGTGTCCTAATGCAAGAAAGAAAGGTTGTTGCTTATGCTTCGAGACAGCTAAGAACGCATGAAGTTAATTATCCCACACATGACTTGGAATTAGCTGCAGTTGTGTTTGCCTTGAAAATATGGAGACACTACTTGTATGGTACATACTTTGAAGTCTTTAGTGATCATAAGAGCTTGAAGTATCTATTTGACCAGAAAGAATTAAATATGCGACAACGTAGATGGATGGAATTCATCAAAGATTATGAATTCGAACTCTAATATCATCCTGGAAAGGCAAATGTAGTAGCTGATGCACTCAGTCGAAAGGCTTTACATCTATCATATATGATGACAAAGGAGTTAGAATTGATAGAACAGTTTCGCGATTTGAATCTGGCAGTAACACTAAAAAGGGGAAGTCTTATGGTTGGAATGTTGAGAATTTCCAATGATTTCCTGGAACAAGTCAAAGAAGCTCAAGCCAATGATCAGGAGTTTCAAGATCTAGCAGAAAAGACAAAAGAGGGAGTCTCAGAGTTTAGCAAAGATGAACATAGGGTGATCAGGTATCAACAGAGACTCTGTATTCCAGTCAACACAAATCTGAAAAAGATCCATCCTGGATGAAGCACACAAAAGTAAATACAGTATCCACCCAGGATCAACCAAGATGTATCAGGACTTGAAGAAATTATTCTGGTGGCAAGGAATGAAAAGGGATATCGCTGAGTATGTAACAGCTTGCCTGATGTGTCAAAAGGTAAAGGCGGAACAACAACGACCAAGTGGGACCCTTCGTCCTTTGTATATTCCAGAATGGAAATGGGATAAGATTGCTATAGACTTTATGACTGGATTTCCCAGAACATCAGCTGGATATGATGCTATTTGGGTAATCGTGGATCGATTAACAAAGACCGCTCACTTCATTCCTGTGAATATGAAGTATTCCCTAGAGAAACTCACCCAGATCTATATCAAGGAAATTATACGATTACATGGAACTCCCACTGCAATTGTGTCTGATCGAGATCCTCGTTTCACATCACAATTTTGGAAGAGTGTTAGTCCTCAAATTTTCAATAAAAGCTTAAATAAAAATTTCATAAAATTCATAAAAATTAGTTTAATTTGTTAGAAAATTAGGATTTAAATTCAATAAATGAGTGTTGTTGAAAATAATCTGCCCTTGATCAATTTTCTCTAGTTTTGCAGTGAAAAAGTTAAGAAATCAAGAGAAAATTACACTGGAGGAGCTGACGCGTAGCCTCACCCCACGCGTAGCATCAAGTGCTATTTTTGATGCTGACGCTACGCATCACAGCCACGCGTAGCGTCAGTGCTGCGTGGTCTCCACTCCTACTTTTGGCCAACCACCCCACTTGGACCCAATAATGGGCACTCCACTCAGCCCAAGGGCCACCCCAATCAGCATAAATGGCCAAAAACTCGTGGAAACATGTCCAAGTGGCCAGGCATGATCAAGATTAATTATTGAAAGTGGCCATTATCAAGTGTTTAATGGAGGCTGAGTTAGGGATCTGACGCGTAGCGTCACAGGGACGCGTAGCGTCAGCACCCTTGCTCAGCCCTATAAATAGGGCCATCCAACACCATTCATAGCATCCCATTCCATACACTTCTCTTCTCTTCTCTCTTGTGCTCGACTTTGAGTACTTCTTTTGTGAGTTGTAGTTCTAGAATAGTTTTCTAGATACTTGAGTGTGTTTCGGTGTATTGTGATCGTTGTATCGTGAAGTTTCCATTGTCTTCTTCGTAATGTCAAACTCTGTAAGTGTTGTTTTTACTTTTACCATGTGTAACTAATCTGTTTATGTTGGAATTGGTGAACTAATCTATTGAGTATAATGTTGTGAATTCGACCTCTGCATGTTTATGATTCAAGTCCATGTTAGTATTTCAACCTTTTATTAATATGAACGTCAAACGGGAGAAGGATTTTCATGTGTATCGAAACTGGTTTTATTAGTGTAAATGTCAAACGGGAGAATGATTATTTATGCCGTATTGAAACTTGTTTTGACGAAAGTAAAAAGTTGGAATACCCTTGGTATCTCAATTCTATAGGGGTTGTTAACCATTGTTGCCATAAGGCCAGGTCTTAATGCAAGTTTTTACTGAGAAAGCTCACGAGGGATCGGACTTTACGGTGAATTCTTAGAATTTATATCACGAGGGATCGGTTATAATGATTTTAAGCTGCAATGACATGAAACTTGATGATTAAACATGCATGTTTTGAGTTCCTCATTGTTATTCTAGATTAGGGATCCAATTTCCAACATAATTTGTTTATCTGTGTTTATCTCAAGTATCTTACCTATTCTAGGTTACAACTCAACTTTTTAGATAGATTTTATTTTATTTTTATCCTATGAATCACTCAACCATGCTATCTTGTGAATATTGTATAAACTGTACATAAAATCATTCTTTTGTTCATAATTTCCTTCATATTTACCATAGTAAGTAGAAGATTACTGTTGTTATTGGATTTTCAATCCCAGTGGAACGATATCTAAATTTCGAAAACTACAAACGATTGGTGCGCTTGCCAATTCACAAAGCCCGGTTACAACCGACGGGCCAACAAGTTTTCTGGCGCCGTTGCCGGGGATTGAATTGTTTCAGTAAAACAGTAAAATTTTAATTACCATGGTAAATATTTTTTTTACCTTAGATAATTTTTTATTTATTTTGTATCATTGTTACACTAACTTTCTTTGTTTAGTTTGTGTATGCAAACTCGATCTACCGCAGGTAAAATTTATTTTGATCCTGAGATAGAAAGGTTTGTAAAGAAAATCAAGTCTTTGAAATCTAAAACACAAACTAATTCTTCTTCTACTTCAAAAATTTTTGAAAATTCAAATATGGCTGCTGAAAGGAGAACATTGGGACAGTTTGCTGCTATAAATGGTCCACCCCGAGTTTCGGGAATGTTTCAAGGACCAGTTTTACCAGTGGAAATTAAACCTGCCACTTTAAACATTATTCAAAACAACCAATTTGCTGGTTTAAATCATGAAGAACCATATGAACATTTAACTGTTTTTTATGAGTTATGCAGCACAATTGGTTTTGAACCCAATCAAGAAGAGTCTGTTTACATGAGACTCTTTCCTTTTTCATTGATTGGGAAAGCAAAAGAATGGTTTAAATCTTGTCCACCGGGTAGTTTTGCAAACTGGTCCGATGTTGAAAGAAAATTTTTGGAAAGATTTTATTCTCCTTCAAAATATTTTGAAGCAATGACAGCCATACACTCTTTTTCTCAAAATAATGATGAATCATTAGGAGAAACATGGGAACGATTCAAGGCACTCTTGAGAAAATGCCCAAACCACAACCTGAATGATGCTGAAAAGGTAAGAATCGTTTACCATGGTTTATTGCCTCAGTTCAAGATGATGTTAGATGCTTGTGCAGGTGGTTCTTTAATGAACAAGACTGTGGAGGAAGCTATTGGAATATTGGAATCAATGTCCATTAGTGACCATCAAGCTAAACCAGCAAGAAGTAATAAACAAGGTATAGTTGAACAAGGAGTAAACGATACAGTGTTAATTCAACAAAAATTGTTGATGCAACAAATTGAGACTATGAGTAAACAACTTGGAAAATTGCAAGTTACCCATATACCACCACAACTCCCTGCTCAATTAAAACAATGTGAGTATTGTATGGGCGAACAACCATGTGGTTACTGTGGAAATGAGCAAGAACAAGTTAATTCCTTGATTCATCAGAGAATACCTATAGGTAATTCCCTAAATCCTCTTGTAAATTCTTTTTCTAACAATTACTTACAGGAAAGGCAAAACTATGGCTGGAAACAAAATGTTAGACCCTTCAACAATCAAGGAGATTACAATGCTAGGTTGACCAAGGCTGAAGAAAGTATTCAACAATTGATGCAATACATGGAGACAATCAATGTCGCACGTAAAGCATCAGATCAACAGTTAAGCCAGCTAGTAAAAGAAGTAGCCGACATCAAAGAATTCAAAGCGAAAGAACAATGTAAGGCTATTTTTACAAGAAGTGGTAAGGCCGTAGGTATGAATCAAGAAAAAGAAAAAGAAGAAGAGAATGAAAAAGAAAAAGAGAAAGAAAAGGAAGAAGAAAAAAAGAGTGAAGAAAAGAAAGAAAAAAATGAAAAAAATCAAAAAAATCAGTATCTTGGACAGACACCCCCTATCCAAGATTTACCATATCCTCATCCACCATCAAGAAAAGATAAAGAGAAGGAATACAAAAGATTCCTTGAAATCTTTAAGTAGTTACACATAAACATTCCATTTTCTGAGGCATTAGAACAGATGCCTACATATGCTAAATTTATGAAAGAACTGCTTACAAAGAAAAGGAAGTATGATGAAGAGATTGTAGAACTTGAAGCAAGCTGCAGCGCTATTCTACAATACAAGATGCCAGAAAAATCCAAAGATCCTGGTAAATTCACTATTCCTGTCTCTATTGGGGGAGTAAATATCGGTAAAGCTTTATTAGATTTAGGGGCGAGCATCAATCTAATGCCCCTAAGTATGATGAAGCGTATCGGTGATCTTGATCCACAGCAGACAAAGATGACTCTGCAATTAGCTGATAAATCCATCAAGAGACCTTATGGGATTGTAGAAGATGTCCTTGTAAAGGTTGACAAGTTCTACTTTCCTGTGGATTTTGTGATCCTAGACATGGAAGAGGATGCTGATGTTCCTCTAATTCTGGGAAGACCATTCATGAAAACTGCTCGAGTACTAATTGATGCGGACAATGGGAAGTTAGCAGTAAGAGTGCATGATGAGGAAGTAAATTTTGATGTCTTCAAGGCAATGAAACATCCCAACCCAAAGCAAGATTGTTTCAAAGTAGACGTCCTTGATGAAACTTATCTCTCCTTATCAAAAGGTATGATTATTTCTGACCCATTAAATAAGTTATTGACTAACTCAGTTGAATTTTTGGATGAAGAAGAAGAAAAACAGATTGAAAGATATCTTGAAGAATTTGATCACGGGAAAGAAATTTCCTTTGAATCAAGAAAGATTGAAGAAATCCAAGAATCACCTACTGAAGAGATCCAGAAACCTGAATTAAAAGTGTTGCCTTCCAATCTGAAATACATCTTTTTGAAAGAAGGTAATTTGAAACCAGTTATTATTAGTAATTTGTTGAGTGAAACAGAGGAAGAAAAACTGGTGGAAGTATTAAAAAGCAATCAAGAAGCAATTGGGTGGACGCTTGAGGATTTGAAAGGTATCAGTCCATCATACTGCATGCACAAAATTTTGTTGGAAGATAATTTCAAACCTATTGCTCAACCTCAAAGACGCCTCAATCCAACTTTGAAAGAGGTAACCAAAAAAGAGGTTTTGAAATTGTTGAAAGCAGGTATTATCTATCCAATTTCTGATAGTACATGGGTAAGTCCTGTTCAAGTTGTTCCAAAAAAAGGTGGTATGAGAGTAATTGTTAATGAAAAAAATGAACTAATTCCTACAAGAACTGTCACCAGTTGGAGAATGTGTATTGATTATAGAAAATTAAATCAAGCAACAAGAAAAGATCATTTTCCATTACCTTTTATGGATCAAATGCTTTAAAGATTATCTGGACAGGAATATTATTGCTTTCTTGATGGTTATTCTGGATATAATCAAATTGTTGTTGATCCTCTTGATCAGGAAAAAACTGCCTTTACATGTCCTTTTGGTATATTTGCTTACAGAAAAATGCCATTTGGATTATGTAATGCACCTGCTACTTTTCAAAGATGTATGTTTGCTATTTTTGCAGATTTAATTGAAAAGAGCATTGAAATTTTCATGGATGACTTCTCAATTTTTGGAAATTCATTTGAAACATGTCTATCCAACCTGGACACCGTACTGAAGCGGTGTATTGAGACAAATTTAGTACTTAATTGGGAGAAATGTCACTTCATGGTGAAAGAAGGAATTGTACTTGGTCATAAAATTTCTTCTAGAGGCATTGAAGTTGACCAAGCCAAAATAGAGGTAATTTCTAAACTCCCTCCTCCTGAGAATGTAAAAGGTATTAGAAGTTTTTTAGGACATGCTGGATTTTATAGAAGGTTTATTCAAGATTTTTCAAAAATTGCAAAACCCTTATCAAACCTTCTAAATAAAGATGTTGAATTTAAATTTGATGAAGCATGTCTTAAAGCTTTTAATTCCTTGAAAGAAAAATTGGTTACTGCTCCTGTAATTGTTGCTCCTAATTGGAATCTACCCTTTGAACTTATGTGTGATGCAAGTGATTATGCTGTTGGAGCAGTTTTAGGTCAAAGATACGAGAAAGTTTTCAAAGTCATACATTATGCTAGTAAAGTTTTGAATGAAAATCAAATAAATTATGCAACTACTGAAAAAGAATTACTAGCCATAGTGTATGCTTTAGAAAAATTTCGATCTTACTTGATTGGCTCAAAAATAATCATTTTTACTGATCATGCTGCAATCAAGTATCTTTTAACTAAACCTGATTCAAAACCTCGGTTGATCAGATGGATTTTGCTCCTTCAAGAATATGATCTTGAAATCAAAGATAAAAAGGGTAGTGAAAATATGGTAGCTGACCATCTTTCTAGATTAGTGAATAATGAGGTTACTGTTAAAGAAAGAGAAATTTTGGAAGAATTCCCAGATGAAAAACTTTTCAAAATAACACAGCGGCCATGGTTTGCTGACATGGCCAATTTCAAAGCAGCAGGAGTTCTTCCAAATGATTTGACTTGGCAACAAAGAAAAAAAATTTTTAGAGATGCTAGATACTTTGTTTGGGATGACCCTCATTTATTCAAAATTGGAGCGGATAATTTGTTACGACGTTGTGTGCCTGACTGGGAAATAAAAGATGTGTTGTGGCATTGTCATAAATCACCATACGGAGGACATTTTAATGATGAAAGAACATCTGCAAAAGTTCTCCAATCAGGTTTGTACTGGCCCTCTCTTTTTAAAGATGCTCACTTATTTGTTCAATCTTGTGATAACTGCCAAAGAACAGGTAATGTTGGAAGAAGGCAAGAAATGCCTCTTACAAATATACAAGAAGTTGAGGTATTTGATTGTTGGGGAATTGACTTCATGGGACCTTTTCCTAACTCATACTCAAATCAATACATTCTTTTGGCAGTAGATTATGTTTCAAAGTGGGTGGAAGCAATATCTACTCCCAATGCTGATACTAAAACTATTGTGAATTTCTTGAAGAAAAATATTTTTTGCAGATTTGGGACACCAAGAACTTTAATCAGTGATGGTGGTTCACACTTTTGCAATAAAGTTCTTCAGAAAGTATTACAACATTATGGAGTAAAGCATAAGGTAGCCACAACATATCATCCACAAACCAATGGGCAAGCAGAGATTTCAAATCGGGAAGTGAAAAGGATTCTGGAAAAAACTGTGTCATCTTCCAGAAAGGATTGGTCACAAAAACTTGATGATGCACTCTGGGCATACAGAACTGCATTTAAAACACCAATTGGTCTTTCTCCTTTTCAGATGGTTTATGGAAAATCATGTCACCTCCCAGTTGAAATGGAGCATAAAGCATATTGGGCTTTAAAATTCCTCAATTTTGATCAAAATGCAGCAGCAGATAAAAGAAAGCTACAGCTTCTAGAGTTAGAAGAAATGAGGAACAATGCCTATGAATCATCCAGGTGCTACAAAAGTAAGGTGAAAGCTTACCATGATAAAAAGTTAAAGAAAAGACATTTCACACCAGGTCAGCAAGTTTTATTGTTCAATTCAAGATTAAAATTGTTTCCTGGAAAATTGAAATCAAAATGGTCAGGCCCGTTTTTGATTAAAGAAGTCAAACCATATGGAGCAGTGGAAATTGAAGATCCAACTTCTAAAAGAAGTTGGATGGTAAATGGCCAAAGGTTAAAACTATATTTGGGTGGTGAAATTAACAAAATTACCACCAGTTATCTTTTAACTGACCTTTGAAATGCAGGAATGTCAGGCTGGAGACATTAAATCTAGCGCTCAATGGGAGGCAACCCATTCTTTTCTTTTTTTAAAGTTATTTTTAACATAAAAAAAAAAAACACAAAATTCTTTTTGAAGTTTAAAAAAGGGGTTTTAAATTTAAGGTTTTAAAATCAAAATTTTGAAAAATTAAAACAGAAGCCCACGCGTAGCGCCCCTGTGACGCGTAGCGTGGACTCTGAATTTTGGTTCTGATGCGTAGCGTCCCAACCACGCGTAGCGTTAGAGCCCACGTTCAGTTTTTAAAACTGAACCAGAGAGGCCCATCTTAGGTTTTAAAACCTAAGAACTCTTCTCTGCCTCACTTAAGATTTCAAACCTAATTTTCGAAACTCCCTTTTCTCTCTTCCAAACCCCTTCAATCCCATTGCTCAAGGAATCACAAGTAAGTATTCTAATCCCTTCTCTTTAGTTGTGTTTTTGATTTTTAATTTGTAGAAATAAATGTGGTTAGGATTAGGATTAGAAGACCATTGGGATTGATTGCTGTTAGGAGTTAGGGATTGAATGGATGTAGTGCAGGTTGAAAAGGGGTTGCTGCTGTGCAACCCCTGTTTTTTTCTTTTTTCTGCGCATCCCACGTGTAGCGTCCCACTGACGCGTAGCGTGAGGATGAACTGTAAGCCCACGCGTAGCGTCCCACTGACGCGTAGCGTGGGCAGAACAGGCTGATGCGTAGCGTCACACCACGCGTAGCGTCAGCCTCTGTTTTTAAATCTTGTTGTTTGTTTGCTGTTTGCTGTTTTCTTTTGAAATTAATAAATTTTCTTAGTTTATATTTATACTTTCTTGCAACTTTGTATGAATTTTGAATAAATTGTATTTTGTTTTGTATATTATTTGAATATATGTATGTTAATTTCTTTAATTATTAAAAATTCAAAAATATGTCGTTGAATTGCATTTTTATTTGTGAAAAATTTTAGAAAACCCAAAAATATTTTACAAATAATTGTTTGCTTGTGTGTGATTTATTTAGTGTGTGTTTAATTTTAAATTTTTACTTTTTGCAGATGGCACCTAAGAAATCCATTCCCACAGCCGGTCCCTCTAAAAGATAGAGGAAATCCACAGACACTGACACCACTTCTGAGGATCCGGATTCTCAGAGACAGGAGGTGTTGGGACCAAGGGATCCTACTAGATTTCGCACTGATGCGAAGTGGGCGAGATTTCATCAGATCAAGGGCCAGAGACTGATCTGGGAGAGGGTCCTTGATCTGAGTGCAGGAGACTATCCTGAGCTGCAGGATAGAGTACAGCGAGAAGATGGGGACCTCTATTCTCCCTACCTACTGAGGGGGACCCCATCTTAGTGATGGAGTTTTACGCAAATGCTTATAGGACCCGCCAGGACGCACCAAATCTTGGGCAGCAGCGGACGAGTTGGGTTAGAGGCCGGCATATCTCTTATGACCGGGACACCATCAGTACCCTACTGGGTAACCCTTGGGAGCCTACTCCCGAGGATGACACTTGTTTCTGGAAGGAAAACAGAAACAAGATTCTTGCTGAGGGAGAGTTAGGATACTCCCTCGAGGAGGTTGCTCATTTTCTGAGCAAGGATGGAATCTTTTTCAACCTGAGTAGGGTTGGAAGGAGTCCATCTAACCTCCTCAAGACCCAACTTACCCCCATAGCCCAGGCGTGGTCCCACCTCATGCTCCATAATATCACTCCTGTCACCCATCTTTCTTCCCTTCCAGTGGAGCGTTGTTGCCTCCTTTATTCTATCCTCTAGGGCCACACCATTGATATCGCCGAGCTTATCTCCGAGCAGATTCACTTTTATGCCCTTGGGTATAAAGTGAATCGCCCCATACCCTTTCCTCTCATCATATCTGCCTTACTGAGGATTCAGGGAGTCATTGTACCTTCACCCGAGTTTACTAAGTTCTTCAGGGAGAGTCCCTAAAGTTCTAGTAAACAGAGATTATTTTGTGCAGCAGTGTGAGCTTCCACCACTAGAGCAGGAGGCTCAGCCCCGACCTCGGAGGAGGAGACCACCAGTGCAGCCTCCATCTGCTGATGCTGTTACACAGGGCTTTGCCCGGATGACACTTGAGCATCAGCATATGATGCAGATGATGGCTGCCACTCACAGAGCTTATATTCATCTTCACGATGAATTTTATCAGTACAGGTTACAGGCAGAGGGAGCACCTTATGTTACCCCAGCCGAGTTTGCAGCACATGTAGCTTGGCCTGGAGATTTACCCACCTACCCTGAGACTGGTGGATCTTCTAGTGCACATCATGACTCTGATGGTGATGATGATGAGGAGGAGGAGGAGGATGATGATGATCAGATGGAGGATTGAGGATGCCATCTTCATTTATTTTGAGTACATTTGATTCTAGTTATATTTGGATTTACATTTACATTTATATTTACATTTTATATTATGGCATTTTATCATTGTGTGGTGTGTTTAATTGTTTTTGCTCAATTTTCTTTTGAGAAATAATTCTTCTTTTTAATAAATGAATCAGATTTTCGTTAGTAAGTTAGTTTATACACTTAGAGTTTTTACACAATAAAACTAATTTTGTTAAAATCAATTTTTGATTCTTTATAACTTAGGAATTTTGATAAATTGAATTACAATAAGTTTATTAACCATCAAGCAAAATTTCAAATAACCCGGTGAGTTGAGAGATCCTTTTTACACACTTGAGGGTTTTAATCGACATATTTTCAATTCGAATTGATTTTGCTTTAATCTCTGATGTGTGTTGTTGTACAGAGAATTCGGGAAAATGATCAAGGCACATTTATTGGTGAAACGAAACCTTGGGCCAAACAGCTTACCTTGGTAAAAAGTCTTTTATCCTTTGCAAGCCCATTTGAGCCTAAAATAAAATTCTTTGGTACCCTTATAGCCTAAATTTGTTTTTACCATTCCCTATACTTGATTGATTAAAAGAGCAGTTGAAATAAATGAAAAATATTTTGAGTGTTCTCACAAAAATGGGGAGTGAAAATAAGCAACTTGATTCTTTTCAAAAAGAAAATATGGAAAAGAAAAGTCAAAAATAGTGAAAAGAATCAAGTTGGGGGTATTTATTTTTCATCAATAAAAAAATAAATGAGAATTTGGATCAAGAGAAAGCCTAAGGATTGTAAAATGCTCTTTTATGATTTCAGGTTTTTGAATTCCAAGAAAAACCATTGATTCTTGTAAACCAAGCCTCATTACAACCCGTGAAAAGACCTTGTGATTTTCGAATTAACTCTGTATAAATAACCATTGATTAGATGACAAACAAAGTTAAATTCGTTTGATTTTATGATTGATTGAGTGAAACAGGTTACCAATTGCATAGAGATAAACACTTGTGAGGTAAGCCTGAAATTCTGCTTGATTGTTAATAAAATATTGTAAGTAATTTTATCATTAAACCTTTGTTATATTTGAATCAGTTTTTGATTATTACAAAATAGTTGAAATTGTGTAATTATTTTTTATGGTAAATTTTCGGACTAACTTAAAAATTTGATTTCAAATTTTTATTCTTCTTATTTTTCTCTCTTGCTCGAGGACGAGCAATGTCTCAAGTTGGGGGTATTTGTTAGTCCTCAAATTTTCAATAAAAGCTTAAATAAAAATTTCATAAAATTCATAAAAATTAGTTTAATTTGTTAGAAAATTAGGATTTAAATTCAATAAATGAGTGTTGTTGAAAATAATCTGCCCTTGATCAATTTTCTCTAGTTTTGCAGTGAAAAAGTTAAGAAATCAAGAGAAAATTACACTGGAGGAGCTGACGCGTAGCCTCACCCCACGCGTAGCATCAAGTGCTATTTTTGATGCTGACGCTACGCATCACAGCCACGCGTAGCGTCAGTGCTGCGTGGTCTCCACTCTTACTTTTGGCCAACCACCCCACTTGGACCCAATAATGGGCACTCCACTCAGCCCAAGGGCCACCCCAATCAGCATAAATGGCCAAAAACTCGTGGAAACATGTCCAAGTGGCCAGGCATGATCAAGATTAATTATTGAAAGTGGCCATTATCAAGTGTTTAATGGAGGCTGAGTCAGGGATCTGACGCGTAGCGTCACAGGGACGCGTAGCGTCAGCACCCTTGCTCAGCCCTATAAATAGGGCCATCCAACACCATTCATAGCATCCCATTCCATACACTTCTCTTCTGTTCTCTCTTGTGCTTGACTTTGAGTACTTCTTTTGTGAGTTGTAGTTCTAGAATAGTTTTCTAGATACTTGAGTGTGTTTCGGTGTATTGTGATCGTTGTATCGTGAAGTTTCCATCGTCTTCTTCGTAATGTTAAACTCTGTAAGTGTTGTTTTTACTTTTACCATGTGTAACTAATCTGTTTATGTTGGAATTGGTGAACTAATCTATTGAGTATAATGTTGTGAATTCGACCTCTGCATGTTTATGATTCAAGTCCATGTTAGTATTTCAACCTTTTATTAATATGAACGTCAAACGGGAGAATGATTTTCATGTGTATCGAAACTGGTTTTATTAGTGTAAATGTCAAACGGGAGAATGATTATTTATGTCGTATTGAAACTTGTTTTGACGAAAGTAAAAAGTTGGAATACCCTTGGTATCTCAATTCTATAGGGGTTGTTAACCATTGTTGCCATAAGGCCAGGTCTTAATGCAAGTTTTTACTGAGAAAGTTCACGAGGGATCGGACTTTACGGTGAATTCTTAGAATTTATATCACGAGGGATCGGTTATAATGATTTTAAGCTGCAATGACATGAAACTTGATGATTAAACATGCATGTTTTGAGTTCCTCATTGTTATTCTAGATTAGGGATCCAATTTCCAACATAATTTGTTTATCTGTGTTTATCTCAAGTATCTTACCTATTCTAGGTTACAACTCAACTTTTTAGATAGATTTTATTTTATTTTTATCCTATGAATCACTCAACCATGCTATCTTGTGAATATTGTATAAACTGTACATAAAATCATTCTTTTGTTCATAATTTCCTTCATATTTACCATAGTAAGTAGAAGATTACTGTTGTTATTGGATTTTCAATCCCAGTGGAACGATATCTAAATTTCGAAAACTACAAACGATTGGTGCGCTTGCCAATTCACAAAGCCTGATTACAACCGACGGGTCAATAAAGAGCCTGCAACAAGCTCTGGGAACTCGTCTGAAGTTAAGTTCCGCATATCACCCACAGACAGACGGACAATCAGAAAGAACAATCAAGACTCTTGAAGATTTGTTGCGTCTTTGTGTCCTAGAACATGGGGGAAATTGGCAAGAATACCTTCCACTTGTAGAGTTCACTTACAACAACAGCTACCATACCAGTATCGGAATGGCCCCCTATGAAGCTTTATATGGAAGGAAATATCGTACACCTTTATATTGGTATGAGACTGGTGAAAAGACAATAATTGGACCAGAGATTGTTCAGAAGACTACAGAACAAGTCCAAAAGATCCAAATGGCAATGAAGGCTTCGCAAGATAGACAAAAGAGTTACTACGACAAACGTAGAAAGCCATTGGAATTTGAAGAGGGCGATCACGTATTTCTTAAAGTTTCCCCTACCACTGGAGTAGGAAGAGCTTTGAAGGCCAAGAAGTTAAGCCCCAGATACGTAGGACCATATCAGATTTTGCAAAAGATAGGAACTCATGCCTACCGTATTGCTTTGCCACCCGAGCTGTCAAACCTTTATAATGTCTTTCATGTCTCCCAACTCCGTAAATATGCACCAAGCCCTGATCATGTTCTGAATCCTGATCAGTTTGTTCTGAAAGAGAACCTCACCTTTGAAGCATCACCAGTTAAGATTGTTGACCGACGTCTCAAACAGCTAAGAGGTAAGGAAATCTCTTTGGTCAAGGTAGTTTGGAGTCGGACAGATGATGGGGATGCTACTTGGGAAATTGAGGAGAAAATGAGAGAATTGTACCCTCAATTGTTTTAACTTTGAATTTCGAGATGAAATTCCTAAAAGGGGAGGAGAATGTAACATCCCTGTTTTTAGAAAAAGTTTTACCCTTGTAAATTTTGAATTATGGAGAGTTGTAAGTAAGAATAAGTCAATATATACCCTGTTGATGGTCTGTGGTATCTCAGAAATGTCATTTTTGTGCATAATAATGGAAATTTATATGGATCATTAGTGAAATTATGCAAAAACCGAGTGAAAAGGACTCTGTTCCGAGTAACAGAGAGGAATTCCGAGTGAAGAAATGAAATTCCGAGTGAAGGAATGAAATTTCGAGTGTAACGTTACGTTTTCCGAGTAAAACATGACTGAGAGGGCTACCACCGAGTGGAGTCCTGACCTGAGAGGCAATTCTGTGTGAAGTGTGTTCAAGAAAACCACTTCTGGGTGAAATTCCGAGTCAAAACACCCTGGAATGACTCATTTCTGAGTCAAACCATGCCAAATGCTTCTTTTCCGAAGGAAACTCCTCCGATTAAAGCATTCCGAGTGAAAGAATGCATAAATACTTATGTTTATGTTGATTTGATGCTTCCTTCTGACTGGAGTGTGTTGTGGAATCAATTGGGAAGGATTCCGAACGGTTTCTTATGTATTTGCTTAGGAAACCGAGTGGAAAATGGTAGAGGGAGCCAATTCCGAGTGAGATATACCCTACTAGACCAAAACCGAGTGAGACTCGTACGTGTAGGTCCTGTTCCGAGAGGTAATGGCTTAAATAAACATTTATTGGAAATATAGTTGAAGAAGTTGGCCTAAACCGAGTGAACCAAGTGAATGAAGACTAAGATTTTCGAGTGAAGACTCTGAGAAAGAGAGGACTCGGTCTGGACAGGTATTACCGAGTGAGAAACTGAGTACATGAGTCGGTTTCAAAAGAATTCCGAGCGAGCAAGCCACGCTCAAGCGAGCCTTGTATTTGCTGACTCGGAAGAAGAATTCCAGTCGGCATAGTGGTTAACCGAGTAGAATTTTCACTCGGTATTCAGTGTCAGTAGTGCGTATTGACTCCAATTTTGTCTTTTAATGATTATTTAATTCAATAATACGCATTATAGATAGTGGACGACCAGAAATAGGCACTGACTCAGCCTATCCTCTTAATTAATTCCCACTGACCCTCCATTATCACTCCACTAACAACCACTCAGAAAAGCTGTCCCCCATTCCACTCACTCTCTCCCTATTTAAACCAACTCAAGGATTCTCAGAACCCACACACACGACACAAACACCCCTTCATCATTTTCCTTTCCAGCAAGCTTCTGTCTCTTTCTTTTCTCTTCTATTTTACTCGGAATTCGTGCTGGATAGTGAAAGGGAGCCTTTTTTTCTCCTCCAGTAGCTCCATAAAGGTAAGGGGGTATATTCTTGGGTACTCTGTGGGAAAACCGAGTGAAGGAAAGGGTTAAGGAACTTGTTCCTCACCTTTCCAGGACAGATTCAGTGTTGTATGAATTAAATGCCTCAATTGTTATTATTTGTATTTATATATATATATTTGTTATTAAATGCATATAATCAGTGATGAATTGTGAAATGATATGTACTGTATTGGACTGAAAATACTAAGAATCATGGGTACCGTGTGATTTCCAGTGAAAAATTATAAGTAGAAGATGGATTTAATGATAACAGGTTCTGTTTTATGTTAATCCGACCGGTTTTACATCTATAACAACTTGGTTTTGCTTAATTTCAATCGGATTCAACCTTAACTGAATGTATTTCATTCTGATAGAATAAATTTTCACTCGGTAAACAACCTTATTGCACTCGGATAACTTTTCCTAGTTTACTTTCACACGGTCAGCATCTTCCCAGTTGATTTCACTCGGAAAATATCATATTTCACTGAGAAAACAGTTAGTTTTACCCAGACAACATCTTTCAGTGATTTCACTCGGAAAACAATTTATTTTACTCAGCAAACAGTTATTTTCACTAAAAGAACTCCTTTCAGTTTGATGTAACTCGGTATATAAAGTCAATTCACCCAGAAGACCTTTCCCAACCTGATTCCACTCGGAATCAGGATTATCTTACTCGGATTTATTTTACTCGCATGTGTCTTATTCAGACAGAACCCTTTTCAACTAATTTCACTCGGTAAACTCATGTTTCACTCGGAACTTATATTGAATTCACTCAGAAAACTCCTTTGAGACTGATGTCACTCGGAATCGTAGTTTATTACACTCAGAAATTCATTTTTACTCGGTTTCACCAACATTTTCACTCATGAAACTCTTTCTTACTGATTCCACTCGGAAATTATATTTTAATTCACTCAGAAATTTATTTCACTCAGAATTTAAGTTATTTCATTAAGAAAATACTTCTCAGTTTCTGTTTCACTCGGAAAACATATTAATTTCATTTAGAAAACTCTACTCAGCTTTATTTCACTCGGATTCATAGCTATCTCATGCGGAAAACTCATTTTCGCTCGGATTCAAGCTGTTCCAGTCGAAAAACAGCATTCCAGTTCATTTTCACTCGGACCCAAACTTATTTCAGTCGGAAAACAGCTTTCCAGTGTCATTTCACTCGGATTTTTAGTCAGATCGCTTGGAGAACCCTTCTCTGTATGATTCCACTCAGAATCATACTTATTTCACTCGGATTTACCCCTGTTCCACTCGGAAAACTCTGTTTTTAGTGTTTTTCGCTTGAATTTTCAATTGGAAACTAATCTTTACTACTTTTTAAGTTATTGGTAAGTTATAATTATCATTCTTATTCTATTATTATTATTATTTATTATCAAACTTAATATTGTTATTATTATTATTAGTTTTATTATTATTATACATTGTTAACATCTTAATTATGCGTAATTACATAAAGAATATATTATTTTACTCTTTATGAAGAATATAATTTTTAACCAAGATATAATAGATATATTTCTAAAATAATAAACGAATATCTTACAATGTTTAAATAATTGATGGAATTCAAAGAACTTAGGAATGATATGATGAGACTGGAAACACATAAGATACCCAAGGAATCAATTGATAAAATAAATGCATTTCGCATCATGAAAATATTTTTGAAGAAGAAAAACCTCTAGAGCATACACTTGGTACAGTGGAGGACACTCACGTTCGATCTCCATGAAGAATCTTGGGAGTACAACTGGAACGGCAACCCAATGGCATCAGAGTCGCGCCTGATAGCCGGGTGAGACGATGCAATTCTAGTGTACTTTGACTAAATGACGGAGTGTAACTATGATCGTAGGGATCTAAGTTCCAAAAATATTTAAACCAATGATGAGAACCAATGAGTTCATTTGTACCATATGGAACTTGGGCGGACCCTGATCGCTCTAGATGATTGGAATGGAGATATTCCAAAGAATGAGATGAAGAAAAATTGATTTATTAGGCCCACATGCATCATGAGACTTAATCAAAGATAAATCATAATAAATTCAATTCATGCATTTTCATGACGACATGCTTGATTGTTATAAATATGCTAATTGTATGAATTATGTGATATTATTTGTTAACTGGATTATGTCCACACCGGATTAACCAATCAGGGTCTTGGGTTATACTCACCCTTACTGTTGACAATTTTCAGAGGAATTAGAAAATCAAGAACCCGAGTGTGAAGAACAGCAATATGCTGAACCCACTGAGAACGATCATTAAAGATAGAATATTTATTATTAATAATCAGACACTGGATGACTGTATAATATTTAAGGGTGCCTGCGTGCCCCATTCTGTTAAGAGTACAATTACTTATAGTTTATGAATGACTATGTGATATATTCACTATTTGCTTCTATTGATCTACCATCTCTTTAAAAAAAAAATTTACTTTTTCTGAAAACTGTTAACACTCTCAGTTAAATAGGATGAACCTACAGAAGGATTTGTCTTATCTAACCGAGGGTGTTACACTTTCCCTAATAGTCACGATGTCGGAGAAGTTGGCTGAAACACTACCAATCATCTTGCCATAGAAAGGTGATGGGAGCGTGTCGATAAACATCGCGACTATCTCTTTTTCCGACAATGGGGGGTCTACTTGCGCCGCTGTCTCTCTCCATCATTGGGCATACTCCTTAAACGTTTCATTATCCCTCTTCACCATGTTCTGTAACTAAACCCTGTTAGGTGCCATATCCATATTATACTTGTATTGCCTAATGAAGGCATCTGCTAGGTCCTTCCAACAGCGAATATGGTTTCGCTCAAGGTGAGCATACCATGTAAGACGGCCCCTGCCAAACTATCTTAGAGGCAGTGGATCAACAGTTGGTCGTTAGAAGAGTAGGATGCCATCTTTCGACAGTACACCGTGAGATAGTTCTTTGGACAAGTCATTCCCCGATACTTGTCAAAGTCAGGCATTTTGAATTTGGGCGGGAGGACAACATCTGTGACTAGGCATAGCTCAGAAGCATCTATCAGTCCAAAACCTCCAGCGCCTTCCATCATTCTCAAACGCTCTTCTAAGATTTCTATCTTTTCCTTTTGGGGAGCTGCGACCGTGCTATGACCGGCTACCAGGTTCATCATGCGGGCTGTATCTTGGAGATTGGTCATATAGGGGGTTGCGTATCCGTATGGATAGCCGAGTGGCTGGTTGAAAGGAGGCAACGTATGGGACTGGTTTATTAGGCCTGTATTTGGTGAGGGACCTTGGGGTTGGGCCATAGCTTGTACGGCATAAGTCGGCTGGATCATCTGGGCTCGTGTATTTTGGGCTTGTGCGTTGTAGGTTGGCTGGGCCATCGGGGCTTGTGTGTTTTGGGTTTGGTAGGTTTGTGGGTCATGGGCCTGTGTGTTTTGGGTTTGGTAGGCTTGTGGGTCATGGGCTTACGTGTTTTAGGTTTAGTGGAGTGGTGGCATGTTTGGCGGGGTGGGGTATGAAGCGTGAGGATTCATCGCTTGCTGGTCGTGGGCGTCTTGCTGGTTAGCGAGCGGGGGATAGTACCCCGGTGGTAGGCCATAAAGTGGAAAAGGTACTGGGTTGCTGTCAGGACCGACAAATGTATGCTATTGTGCATAAGACTGACCGTAAGGTGGCTGGCCTCCATGGTAGGGTTAGGTCTTCCGACATGAATGGTGAGAGGGGGTGCCGTTGTGTTAGGGAGTTGGGTTCTTGCTGGGTCAGAACCAAGGGGGATGGCGCGGTGGCAGGCTGCTGTTGGGCGTCCTCAATACCTGTAAAGGAGCCTCCTTCTGTGAGTTTTTTTTCTAAAAGTTTAGTTAACTCCGCCACTCGCTCTTTCAATTGATCGAACTCGGTTCTAAAGTCTCCGTCAACAGCTTCTGCCTCAGCCATGAGTTTCCTTTGGAGCCGGGTCAGGTAAGGAATCCTACCCGTGACGCCTGTGTCTTTTTTTTAAAAAAACAAAAATGTTAGGTGGAAATAGAAAGAAGGAGAATGTCGTGGGAAGCAATTACAGGCTTTGGCGAGTATCCTTTGACTATTCCTTAGAACTTATCATTCAAAAGTACTAGGTATGGTAAACATGGAAATTAATATGGGATAATTGTGAAGACAGAAGAAATCTTTCATCCTGAGGCGGGAGCCTCAAGCTCAAACATTTTCTTCGGGCAGTTACAACCCTCATTTCTTAAGTTCAATCCCATGTTAATTTCCATAGATACTCAAAGGGTATTCGTTAAGTTCTGAACAGCCTTCCACGAAATGAGGATAAGGAAAAGAAATTAGTTGATGTCATGTTTTGGAATCGGTACTTCCCCATTGATTTAACATAAAGAAAAATTTTTTTGGGAAACGACGATTACCAAGGGTCCAAGTCGCAATAGTCATAATTTTTCTAATCATCATCGACGCCCCCTGTTGGAGCGGAAATAAAGTTATATTTTTTTGACAATTAGGAAAATCTATGACTCAGGACTCAGAGGTACACGACCAAAAGAGGATTATCTATTCATCCAAAGAATACTGTGTGTTCCAAAACGAGTCATTATTTCAAAAACTCAGTAAATCTGCGGGTGGTAGATAATTCATTTTTTTGGATAAAAGGGAAAGCAAAAATGACGTAAGGTAAAGTAAAGTTTGCCCTTTTGTGGCCTAGGTAGGGTTTTGTTGAAAGTCTTTTCTAGGCCCTATGGCTTGTCTAAAAGTGACTCTCCACACCGGGTGGTTTCCACTAGACATCTAGAAGGACACCAGAGCCAAGATCCTAACCATGACAGGGACGCAAACAGTGGGGAATCCACTAGGTGCGTATATCATGAGAGGTCGAACTCTGGTTGAGGTTCTCACGAACATCGGATAGGAAGTACATCCCATACGATTATGTTACCAACCTCTCCTAACTTAAGCTTCATTTGGGGCCCGGGTATAGGGCGCCACTCATAGGTGTGTGCAAGTAATTGTGAGTGTAGTGTGTGGAAGGGCAGTCCATACCTTTTACCTTACCCCATTCTACACAAAGAATAAACACAGAATAAATATACAAAGTCATCTACCCTAGGGTTCAATGATTACGGAAAAGTAACATGATCTTGTACCCTAGGGTTCAACAAACATGTAAAACATAGACAACGAAACAAATAACAAGACATAATTAAAACAAGAACAAACATTCACAACAATCAACAGAAAATAAAACAAGGGGAAGAAATCCGAGATAACAAAGGCTATATAAAAAGAACATGCGCTTTCAATCAAACTGGCCTGACTCTCTTAAGTGTCCCCAGTGGAGTCGCCATCTGTCGCAACCTGGATCACAACGGCACAGCGAGGAAGAAAACTAGTGTGAAACAGGGAGTCACCACCAACGTTTTTATCCATAGGAAAAACATTGGAAAAAAACTAAGTTCAGTGAAAGCACTGGTAGAAATTGTGAGATTTAAGTTCGGGAGTCGGTTACGAGTAGGGAAGGTATTAGCACCCTACATCGACTGTCAAAAATAGTACCAAGATTGAAAACGCGCAACATAAATAGCCTTACAAAAGATGTTTTATTTCTTCCCTTTTATTGTTGTACTTTGCATAAAAACAGAAGGAAATGGAAGGAACAAACTGAACAAACATGGAGTGTAGGTCAACAGGACGTCGCGTCCAAGTTAACCTCGACTTTGGTATAAAACATAGAAAGGGAGGAATACTAACAAGACGTTGCATCTAAATTAGTCATCCTTTAATCACATATGGGGTTAGAAACGGGAAGGGGATAAACGGGACGTCTCGTCCCAAGTACCTCGTTCCTTGTGGTGACGGCCTGCCCAAAATAGGGGAAATCAGTAAGACGTCACGTCTAAATTGATTTTCATGGAATTTAATCAAGACACGGGGTCAAAGATGGGAAGGGGATAAGTGGGACGTCTCGTCCCAAGTATCCCGTTCCTTATGGGAAAATCAACAAGACGTCACGTCTAAATTGATTTTCATGCGCTTGATAAAAGGGCGGTTACAAAGGAAACATAAAGAAAATAAAATAGGAATGAAATAGGAAAGGTAGGGATAAAAAAAGAGATGGGCCCGACAGGATTTAAAGTCCTGCTCCTATGTATTCTTGAGTTACCAAGAAATCAGGGTTACGTAGTTCTTTGGTGATGTTTCTTTTTTAGGAAGAGGCTAAAAGATTAATGGTGGATGATGTTTTTTTTGGCTAGTCAGAACGTGAAACACTTATTTTTTTGTTATTTATTTATTACGAACCTAGGAAGGGGTAAAAAAGAAAAGAAAAGAAAATAACAGAAATTTATTTAAGTGGAAAAATGGAAAACCAAGTAAAAAATGGAAAAACCGAGTGCAAAAAAAGAATACCGAGTGAAAAATTAAATACCGAGTGAAAAAGTGGAATACCGAGTGAAAACTGGAATACTGAGTGAAAAGTGGAATACCGAGTGATGGAGTAAGAGACTGCAGAGGGGGTTAGAAACTGACTGAAGGTGGAAGAGACCGACCGAGTGAGAAAGGGACTGACCGAGGGAGAAAGGCAGTGGGGGGTTGTGAGGAGTTTGAAGGTGTTTAGAGGGAAAGAGAAGGGTGCTGGTCGGTGTGGAGAGGTGAAGGACGGTGTTGATGAGGAGAGGGAAGGGTGCTGGTGAGGAGAGGGAAGAGTGCTGGACAGTATGGAGAGGGGCAGAGTTTCTTCTCTCAAAAGCCTTAGAGTTCTCTCAATGAAAGCTTCAGGATTCCTCCAAAATTCAATCCTCAAAGACCAACCCCTTGAGCATCTTCAGATGGGGTACTTATAGGGAGTTGCCAAGTGCTTGGACAGTACATGCTTCCACTCAGAGTGGAGGCCAGCCTAGCCATTAACAGGAAGTGGGGGACAACGGCTGGTGGGGATTTTTAATTTCTCCACTTCCGTCCCCTGTCTGCCACTCCCAGGATTCCTGGATCCACTTGGATTGTGGAAATCCAAGTCATCATGGTGGGAATATGGAGAGCCTGGTGGAAATCTGAGAGAAGATGGTGGAAATTCGAGAGAGGATGACTCAGATTAGCCTCTCAGTCGGTATTCATCCAGAGTGGGACATAATCTGAGTGGAAAAGGTCTCTCTTGTACACAAGGCCGAGTGAAATCTTTGCTTGGTGTTGAGTTGAGGGGTCGGTTTTTAGGAGAAAACCGGTCGGTGTTAAGCGTGAAGACCCCTGATGCTAAATTTTCTCTCCACTTCGCTTGAGCGAGAGTTTCTCGCTTAAGCGAAAACACTCCAGTAGCTCACTATCCATCTTTCGCTCAAGCGAGAATCTATTCCGCTCAAGCGAGAATCTATTCCGCTCAAGCGAGAATCTATTCTGCTCAAGCGAGAATCTATTCCGCTTAAACAAGAGTTTATTTCGCTTAAGCGTTTGTTGAAGGAAACTCATTTCGCTCAAGCAGAGAAAGGCTCGCTCAAGCGAGAAGTCCTTCTTAACTGGGATTTGCTCTAGAATTGAACCACTGTTTTACTCGGATATCTCTATGGAAATGAACCACTCGGAGAAACCTTGCTCGGGTTTGCTTAGTAGCGTCACTGTTTGAAGTATTCAATCAGAATTACTTCAATTAGAGGGTTTTGCTCGGTAGTGCTTCTGTTTAAAGCATCCATTCGGTCTCTCTATTTGATTCAGTCAGGAGCTTCTGGAAGTCCTTTTTTAATTGATTCAATCGGAACTTCAGAAATATTCTACTTGGAATCAAATCACTCGGGAGTCGGGCTCGGAATGGTTTCAATCGGTACCTCCTAAAATGTCTCACCCGGCTTCTGGAAACGAACCATTCAGAAAGACCTGTGGGAGTCATTCAGTCGACACTTTCTTCACTCCACCCGGACACATTCATTCGGAAACCCGACTGGCTTCTTACTCAGAATTGCCTTCAGTCGTCAATCATTCTATTCGGTTATTTTCACTCGGGAATCGTCCTTAGGAATGGTTTCACTCGTCAATCAACAGTTTGGATGCATTCACTCGGAGTTGGTCTTACTTTCCAATCGGGATGGTTTCACTTGTCATCCATCCTTTGGATGCATTCACTCGGAACCGACCCTATGGATGCATTCACTCGGAACTGACCCTATTCACTCGGATGTGTTCATTCGGAGTCAGTTTTGTTCTTACTCAGAATAGCTTCCGTCGGAGATTATTCACTCGGATATGCTTTCCTTGGAATCTCACTCGGGCTTAGTTTGAAACATTGAGAGAGTCTACCCATGGTGATTCGCTCGGAAATATCTCTGCCCAGAAAAAGCATTCATTCAAAGTCAGAGTCTCCACTTGGAGGTACTTCAGTCGGGAATTCAACACTCAGGTATATCTTTGCCTGAGAGGTATTTCCCTCATTCGGAAATGCTCTACTCACAGACATCTCACTCGGAAATGATCATTCGGACATAAGGAAATCTTTACTCTGTTCGGAAGTAACCCTCTCGGAAGCAGTCCACTCGGAAACTGTCAATCGGAGACATCCCACTCGGAATGTCACTCGGTAACGGCTAACTCGGATATCTCACTCGGTAACAGCCATTTTTCACTCAGAAATAGACATTTTTCACTCGGAAATGCTTTAATCAAAGTCATCCTGCTCGGACTTGATTATTTTTGAGCCATTCTACTCGGATTTGACCATTCTGATTCAGAATTCAGTATAAAAGAAGATTCGTTCCACTTGGACCGGACCAAAAGAGGTGTTCACAGCCACCATTAGTAGTGGTTTCCTCCAACCTTGCCAAAATGTACTCCTAAAGGCCTCAAAGGTCTATTCTTTCATCCATTTTGCCATTTTTCCTCAAACGAGACCTAGAACATCATTGATCCTGTAAAAATAAGAACAACCAAGTAATATAGGGAATCGGGCATGAAACAATATGCAAAAACCCTAAAAACTTGACCTAAAAACAACCGAAAACAACACACAATGCACACTTATCAAAATACCCAAAACTAAAATGTTGCTTGTCCTCAAGCAATCACTAAATCCATATAAGCATATAATGAAAAACTAGTAGACCCAAGCAAACTTAAGGAATCTTGTGCTTATTTATTTTCTTTGTTTTTATGTTTTTAAGAGATTGCATAAACTACCAGAATATACCACAATCAACAGTCAAACCATATTCTCTAAGATTAAACCTAGGGTACTCTTTCTCACTTTCCACTCAATGTATATGCTTGTGTTTCAATCCGCTCAGAGCACAACATTCTAAACACTACCATAGGCTTGGTAATTGACCACAAACTCCACAGTTATCAAGAAAACATGCATTGGTCAAAAGGTCTTTTAAAGGGTTATAATGGGGCAAGGGGATTCATAACATGGGAATGGAAACCAAGAAAAAGGGAAATGCAAAGGGCTTAATTCTGTAAGAAGAGCAATATCACAAGAAGGCAAGCAAACCTCAATTCAATAACTCTCCATACTTTCAAACCATAAAGGGTATGATTCATTTTTCTTTTTCTCTTCTTTTAATTTTGAGATCAAACTCCTTATCTTTCCTTTTCTTTGAATCACACACCCCAAACTATCATGGTTTTTGTTTTTCAATTTAACCACTTTTAGTTAGCTTACCCTTTTTGCTTCTTCTATATGTGAATCAGAAACCATTATGTTAAAAGGTTTTGAAAGAAAATACTCATTGTTTCATGGCTCAAAAGAGACAACTAAGGGGTTACACTTTTAACAAATTCTGGGGTTAAAGAAAACAAAACCTAAAGTGCCTTTTTCATTCCAAGCATGCATTCACAAACTGTTTTGAATTGGTCAAAAGCCAAGTTCTAAAGTCCCTAAAAATGTGTGAATCACTCAATCAAAGAATCATGGGTCATTTACTATTTAATGCACTGAACACCCTATTGGCTCAAAAGCTCATAGTGGTAATTGGCCTAATTAAAGAAACACAGCCATTATGCAGAGTAATTATTCTGCAAGAATAGCAATCAAAATTATTAATTATATTTTTTTATTTTTTTTAATTACAAGATTCACCCAAGCAATGCTTAAGATCCAACAAATCTACATCACATGTCATACAGATAACAATAACTGCAATCAGCAATCAATGCTAGCCCAAGGCATATGAGCAGACATACAAACAAAACATAACACAACCATGCAAATGAACAAAAACAAAAATAGGAGAAAAACATAATAGAAAGCAAAAACAAAGTGAAGTTAAGGTTTTGTGTACCTACCACCCAAACTAATGACGAACATTGTCCTCAATGTCTAATTTGGAATGAAGAAGGACACAAAATCTTAACAGATACCTATCATGGAGAAGGAGGGGGAAATGACCCTTTAGTCTTCCTTTTCTTATTTTAAGCTTTTGTTGCCGCCTTAGAAGCCATGTTGATATAGGTACTAGGAAATGGACTAAACGGAACACAAAAAGAAGTTAGGATGTATATAGTCCAATATCTTAGTTTTACATACATCACAAATGGCATGGGATATAAGAATGGTGTCACACATCAAAGGTATCTACTAAGAAAGATTTTAAGTCATATATGGACAAATAGATACAATGTGGTATGCATTAGACTCAATTCATAACCAACCCATGCAAAAATGTGTTTTTAAAAGACCAAGTTAAGCATACATTCATATGATCCAAATAAAGACATGCATCATGGTAATCAAAATTATGCCTTACTCCAAAACATAGTAATTCAACAAGTTCTTGTTTATTTGTTTTTCTCTTTATTTAATTTTCTTTTTTACCAACTAAAACATTCAAATAAAACACAAAGATATAAATAACTATGGGGTTACCTCCCCACGAGTGCTAAGTTTAATGTCTTCAGTCGGATGCTATACCTAAATTACAACCAAGAACCTATTAGAGTCATGAAATTCATACCTCAGCATGGAATTTAAATCCATATTTGGGTTCACCACTTTGTCACACATGACTTCAGTATCATGTTTCAGTGGTGCATAACCCTTATTGCATTTTGATGTTCCTGCAGACTCATTCAGAAAAATAAAATCAAATGGGTCCTTAGGAAGAATCTTTTCCTTCACCACTTGGTCAACCAATTCAATGCTACAATAAACATTATCATGAAATTGTTTTTTCAAAGCACCTATCAAATTAAATTCAACCTTTTGGTCCCCTACAGTCAGAGATAACTTACCATTTTTAACATCAATCATGGCACCTAAAGTGGCTAAAAATGGCCTGCCTAATATAATAGGGATCATAGAATCCTCATCCATCTCTAGCACAATAAAATCAGTAAGGATAAAAAATTTTCCTACCCTAATAGGAACATCCTCTAAAATACCTATAGGATACTTAATAGATCTATCAGCCAATTGTAAGGACATCCTAGTAGGTTTCAATTCACTCAATCCTAGCTTCTTAGAAATAGACAGAGGCATCAGGCTGACACTAGCTCCTAAATCACATAAAGCTCTATCTATTGGCATGTCACCAATCATGCATGGGATAGAAAAGCTACCTGGATCCTGAAGCTTGGGTGGTAGCTTCCTTTGGATCAGTGTAATGCACTCCTCAGTAAATGCTACTGTACCATCTTCCTCTAGCTTCCTCTTGTTGGACAAAATATCCTTTAGAAACTTCACATAGGTAGGCATTTGCTACAAAGCATCAGTGAAAGGAATATTAATGTAAAGCATTTTTAAAACCTCAAGAAACTTACCAAACTGTTTGTCCAACTTAGCCTTGGCCAAGCGCTAAGGAAATGGAATGGGGGGTTGATATGGCTTAACCTCCTCCTTCTTCTCTTACTTTTCTTCTTCCATAGCAGGTGGAGGTGATATGGTCTCATCCTCCTTAGGGTCCTTCTCAACTTGTTTTTCCTTAGAGGGCATTAGACTTTCATATCGTGTACCACTCCTAAGCGATACAGCCATGGTGTGGTTGGATGGACCTGCTTCTAGTTTTCAAGGAAAGGTTCCTGGCACTCTTTGAGATGATGAAGCCTGCTGAGCAATTTAATTCTCCAACATTTTATTATAGGTGACAAGAGTGTCCAGCTTTAAGGCTAAAGTCTTTATAGCTTCGGAGAACTCATCATTTTGCTTTAGTTGAGTAGCTACAAATGTCTACATCAAGGATTCCAATTTGGACTTCTGTGGAATGAAAGGTCCTTATGGTCTGTAGTTACTCTGATTATCTTGAAATGAAGGCGGCCTGCTTTGGAAGCCAGGTGATCCAAATGGTGGTCTGAAATTATTTCCATAATGACCACTGTAGTATCCAATAGCATCCACTTGTTGCATCTCTAGTGGTTCTGGAGTAGAAGCCACTCCAAGTTGACAACCTGAAATGGTGTGACCTGAAACACCACACAACTCACAAACAAGATTAGAAGTACCTGCTTCTACTTTAGCAATTAATAAAGAGAGAACATCAATAGAGTACTTACCTGGAGTTCTTGGTAAACTTCTTTTTGAAGACCACTGGTAAGTGTTTTGGGCCACCTCCTCAATGAGATTGTAACCTTCCTCCATGTTCATACTCATGAAGCCACCGCCAGCTACGGCATCCAAGGTTACCTTTTGATTCAGAGTGAGTCCATTATAGAAAATGTGCATTGTCAACCAGCATTGAATACCATGGTGTGGGCATTCCAGGAGTATTTCTTTGTACCTCTCCCAGGCATCATATAGAGTTTCATCATCTTTTTGAGCGAAAATGATGATTTGCTTCCTTAACTGGTCTATCTTGTTCCTTGGATAATATTTGTTAAGGGAGGCATAAGACAGTTACTCCCATGTAGTGATTGACCCCTCCGGAAGTGCATACAACCAAGTTCTGGCCTTGTCCCTTAAAGAAAATAGGAAAACCCTCAGCCGGATTGCATCATTTGAGATCCCATTTACCTTGAGCGTGTCATAATACTCAAGGAAAATCTAAAGATACGAGATGGGATCCTCGGATGGTAATCCTCCAAACTGACTTTGTTGAACCATCGAGAACAAGGATGGCTTCTGTAACACCCTGGTTTTCGGACCTGAATCCCGATGTAATCAAGATAATAATTAATTAAAAATGCAAGTAAATTTTTCGCGTTCAAAATAGTTTCTAAACACTCCAACGATTACATCAAGACCTGAACCACAGAAGCCGAAGAGTGAGATTTACTAAAATATAACTGGATCGACATCTAAAAATTGCCCACAACGGTATACAAAAAGGTAGAGTTTACAGCGGAAGAAGAATGTGTATACCGGGCATACGCCTAGTCCTATATATAAAGATATGAGAAAAGGCTCGGCAAAAGCATGCAAATACTTATCATAAATCAATTAAGTCAATACCAACCCTTCATTTACAACATACGCATGCATTGCCTAAAGTGTATGTATATGCACGCAACTAAGGTTATGCCACCACTATCACTACTTTCCATATTTCATAATTAATGCATCTATTCGCCTAGTGGCATTTATACAACATCACCCTCATCAGTGTATATCATTTAACTCAATTCCTCAAGTACTCATCAAATCATCACTTACATACTAAACATATATATAAAGGATTATCTTATATATATATATATATATCCAAAATCACTAAATCATCAATACCATCATATACAATTTATTCAATGCATTAAAGTTCATAAATGATGCCGGCCAAGGCACTTCCACTACCACTATTTACCTTCGCCAAAACTTCAATTCAAATCTCATCTCATCCCATGACAACCCTGCATCACAATGCTAAAAAGGAGACCACATGGGAGAGTGAGTTATACATTCAAAATGACGAATATAATATATTGTGATTAAGTGTACATGCATTCATTCATCATGTGTGCTTTGCTATGAAATTATTAATTCATCATTCATTCATCATCACATTGTTATAATAGGAATACAAGCCTCATGAGTCGCAATTCACAACAAAAATAAGCATAAGCACATACACAATCACATTGCCACTTATCATCAAGGGCATTCATCAATCATCATCATCAATTTATTAAATCTTTACTCAATTCCTCCTCGCAAGGGCTTTTTCATCTCTCGTGGTCATCCCATCTCAAATGCCATGCACCTATGGCTAATGCATGTGTTGACTATTTAATAATGCATATGCACAGATCCGATTTCATTTCATCAGGTGATCACAACCACCACATCATTCATTCATATGGGTTTCCCGCCTCGCAAGGGGTACTCCCTCTAGCAGCCTCACAAGGTGCTTTCTCGTGATCACAACCACATTCAATGATTCATATTGGTTTCCCGCCTCGCAAGGGGTACTCCCGCCTTGTGATCGCAACCACGGGTGTAACACCCTATTTTAATAAATAAATAAAACCCAAAACAGGGAAAATTTTTCCCAAAATAAACCAATGGTACCGGGTCCAAAAGAGGAGGAAAGGAAGGCAAGGAAATAAATAAAAGCCGGCCAAACATGCATAATCTGACCCAAAATAATGGTTGGAGTAGTTAGCAAACAGCGTAAGGGCAGAGAGGCAAAAAGTCGACCAAGAAGGGAAAAACTAAACCAAGAGACCAAGAGAAGGGGGAAAGGAAAGCAGTGCAAGAACTCGATTAGAAACAACCGAGCGGAAGAGCAACAGCGCTCAAGCGAAATCAAATGAGAGCCTTCTAGCAACACCCACTCGTTGGGGCGAACACCTTAGTCGTTGAGGCAAGCAACACACTCGGTAATTCCCATCGCTCGGTATCAAACATCCATTCACTCGGAGCCAGGGGGTCTCAATCGCTCCGAGATAACCATAATACACTTACGTCCTATAACTTAGCCCCTTATGTCTTTATACACAAGGCCACGCAATAATCTACTCGGGAAACGTGGGTTATCCCACTCGGTATACATCAGACTTGGGTACAGTCGGAATTCCCTCACTCACTCATCACTCAGCATATTTACACTTCTCACTCGGAGAACAAGTAGACCCTCCTTCGCTTAGAAGGGGTCCCACAATCATTTATCGCTCGGAATGTCTCTGCCAGGTTCACTCGGGTTTAGATATCATACGCTTAGAATTCATTCCACTCTAAACCACTATACTGACTCTTCTCTCGGGAGAGGGTCACTCAAGGTTTTCACTCGGGAATACACCTCTTCCTCACTCGGGTTTCACTTATATTTTTCCCTCGGTAATGACCGCTCTCAATATCACTCGGGGATTCTCCCATTAGATCTTATACAGTATAGGTCCATCTAAGATATTTTACTCAGGATCCATTGAAGTATCATCACTCGAACAAGAAGGCATAGCCATTTGTAGCCCCACCCGAGGTTGACTTCCCCAATTACGTCTACTCAGAAAATCATTAACTGAGCAATATTCCATCGATCAACACCTCTCAGTCTACCCAGACACAAATCACCCGCATACAACATATATGTACATACATAATCATGCACTCGGAATACCCATTACCTTAACATCATTCATTCCTCAGTACCTATTATCCGATGCAAGCACAAGCTATCAACGTGAACTATATACGTATAAAAACATGCACTCGGGTCACAATAGCTCAGATTACTTATATATATATATTCATATTCGTTACACAACACTGTTATTATGAGCCGGCCAAGGCTACAACTGACGAAACATGACAAATACAAAATAAGCACTTAACGGTCGGAGTGCACCTCACTCGGACCTGAGACCTTATCATCACTTCAGAGTCCAACCTGCACACACTGAAAATGGTGTAGGGGTGAGCTTTTACATATAAAATGACAGCTATTGACTCAGATTTTACCTCAATCTTCAATTATATAATTTACCGGTTCAATCCATAACGATATATATATATTGCCAATTAATATAAGAGTCAGACCACGTCATCCAATCAGAATTTGCATAATAACATACATTCTCAATCATAGCATCACACTGCACTCAGCAATAGCATCAATACATGCATATTCATTCAGTCAGAATTCACTCATACGACATCATCCAGTCGGGATTCACTCAAACCATTCAATCCATGCAAATCATAATAATCTCAATAACAATATTCATACACTCATGCATGCGGATCCGACTTAAACAGTGATTTTGGTGCAGATTCCTTCCCGGCCCCTCATCCACTAGCCCTTTCCATGTGGCACCGGTCACCCCGTGACGTCTCGAGACCCAGCTCTAGCTCCATCGGCTACCACGGGTCCTCATAGAACTAGCCAGGAATCTGACTGAAAATCATCTTATACGACTCCAGATGCCTTTCCGACCCCCCGTCTACTAGCCCTTTCCGTGTGGTTCCAGTCACCCCGTGACGTCTCGAGACCCAGCTCTAGCTCCATCGGCTACCACGGGTCCTCATGGAACTGGTCAGGAATCTGGGAGTCATCCCATATATACAATTTCATGCAATTCCACAACAAGCATCCAAGCTTACCAGACGCGTCTCACACAGCCATCAATGAGTCATAACCGATCCCCCACACAGCATTCAGATTCATTCAGAATCCCACATTTCCATTACAGCATCACATGCATCTATCATAATAACTCACAACAAGCAAACCTAGGTAACCACATTACAGCACATCCACTCGACATTTTTAACAGAGTCAGCATGCATTTCAACACGACATTCAAATGGGAATCACGTATCAATTCATATCTCATGCATTCGGGAATAATGGTAACGCACACACGTGTTCACTCAGCAGTCTCATGTTTTCAACAACATGCATCACAAAAATATTAACAAGCACTCAAGAACGGAGTTACACAACCCTCAATCATTCACAGATACCCCCATCCAGGAGTTGCATGCACAATCGCTCAATCACAACACATCGATCTACACATTTCACACAGCATATCACATTAAAGCAAGCACCCGGGGACCCAGTCATAAACCATACACTTGACATGCAAAGCGTCCCCTACCTGCTGTCGGGGTTCAGAGACTCCTCGTGTTGCAATGCTGATCGATCACCCTTCTGTTACTTCCCCTCCACCAGCCTTCGAACTCAGCGTTGATCCTGGGCCAGAGTTGTTCTTTCCTCCAACGAGTTCGTCTCCCCCACGGCTCCAAGGCACTTCCCAGCACAGCCTTCCAACTGGGACACTAACAGCTCCAAGTGGAAGAAGAAGGAGGGGGAAAAAGGCGATGGAGAGGAAGAAGAGGACAGGGAGTGGAATAGAGCCGCATTGATGTTCCTCCAGAAGCTCTCGACTCTCTCACTGCTCAACGCGAAAGAGAGGGAAGAAGAGAAAACAGGGGAGGAGGAGACCAGACGCACGCACAGAGGAGCTGACCAGCGTGAATTAATGAAGGAAAGAGAGAGAGCTGAGGTTGTCTTATACTCCTAGGGACACATGCGTCCTTTCGCCTGGCATTATTATTATTATTATCATTATTTATTCAATCATTTTCTAACCAATCAACAATCAGTTTAATTATTCATTAATCCCTATTCTGCAGTTAACCCTTAATTAATGGCTTAGTCTCAATCGGTAATTAAATTAAAAATCGGGATGTTACAACGGGCATCATAGGAACTCGTAAGCCCTTTTTTTCATTTCAACAACCAGATGATCGCAACCACTGGCTCAATATCATATCATCATCAAGTTGGTTTCCCGTCTCGCAAGGGGTATTCCCTTCATAGAATCCCGCAGGATCTTCCAACATTGTAATCGTAACCACATTTTAATGTTATGCTATGCCATGAATACAAAATGCAATAATGCATATGCCGATCAACCTCGCAAGGATATCTCACCCTCTCACTTAAGGATATATTTTGATTTGACATTTTCAATCAATAACATACAATCATTTACAAGCCCCTCAAAGCATTTTATTCCCACACTTGGCATCTCAATAGCTATCATATTATTTCATAACAATCCATGCATGGAAATAAAAAAAACATAGCAAACCTCATAACATTAATCCACACCTAGAATTATTCAAAGAATATTCATCATTCCACATATATGGCAATTATAACTATGCCCATTGTAATCACATCCTTGTTCATCATTAATAATCTCTTATCACTGCACGCTTAACTTGCATCAATCTCATACATTAAGGATATGCATCAATTCTTTGTTAATATTCTAGGTATACTCATCCTTCACAACTAATTCATTTATCATTATCAAATGTTATTTCATATTGTGGTATTCCTTAGTTCACCATTATATTCAAGACATATCGCTTGCCGAGTAACAACAACACCATATAGCATGCCTTAGACATGGTTTCCTACTTGTTTCATCATTTAACGTGTGTGTTTTGTATTCCACACCATTACAATTCGTTCGTCGGTCATTTCATTTCATCGTTGGTAGTAAGGCATTTGTGTTTTCATAACCATTCCTAGGCATATTTATATTAGTTAAGGCCATAAGCCATTAACCATCATCACTACGGTATATTCATATTAAATCCTTTCAATGCATACTCTCATTATTTCATAACCATTATATGCCCCTTATAAATATATTTCATTAATTTTCCATAAAAGGAATGGGGCCCATCACTAGCAACTAAAGAAGAGAAGAATAAAATTTCAGTCAGGATCACTCGCTTAAGCGAGACCCTCACTCGCTTGAGCGAGACAGTTCATTCTCGCTTGAGCGCCTCGGCTCGCTCGAGCGTGATCATGCCAGTATCTGTTTTCACGCTTACTCGCTCAAGCGAAGCACCCACTCGCTTGAGGGAGATTCTCACAGAAGCTCCTATCTTGCATGCACGCTTGAGCAAAGGTCTCCTTCACCATCATTCCGCTTGGGCGAGAATCGCCCAGATCTACTTTCCTTCACGCTCGCTCGAGCGATAGAGTTTTAGTATCAGACCCCCCGTGTTCGCTCAAGCGACTCACGCCCGCTTGAGCAAAAAACGTCCAGTACCTCATCAAGGCTGGCTCGCTCGAGCCAGGTCCAACTTGCCACGCTATTCGCTTAAGCGAATTTCACCCAGAATCCTTTCCTCTCTCGCTTGCTCAAGCGCAGCCACACCCGCTTGAGCGAGATTCATCCAGTATCTCTTCCACTCATCCCACACACGTCTCGCTTGAGCGAGACACATACTCGCCTGAGCAAGAATGGGCCAGAGGCCATAATACTGATTGAAGGGATTCTCGCTCGAGGGAGAATCCATCTCGCTTGAGCGAGATGGCCAGCACATGCGCAGAAAACAAGGAGTTCCAAAACCTTACTTACTAAAACCTATACAAAGCATAATTTGCTAAATTCAACATTTCAAATACTTCTTATTAAACATTTAAAACTTGTCTCGAACGTTCACACTCCACAATTTTCAGTTCCAATTCATTAATCACATTAAAATTAAACTTATCATCATCACACATACATACATTTTTCCATAACAATCATCACATACTCTCATACACCATTCCCAATAAACAATTTTCCATTCACATTATTTCAATATTTACATGGCAAAGCAAGCATGATTACTAATCACATACAATAATCACTATCTTTCTACTCATGCAATTTGAATGTAAACTCCTCTCCTACCTCGAGGGAAGAGCCGAAATCCGAATGCTCCGATCATCCCGCACCATCATCCGGAACATAATCTATACAACGCACATATGTGTATTCATTCAATCATAAGCCATCACAAGGCTTTCATCATAATTCTTAAACAATCACAAACGTCCTTTAGGCTTGGTAATCAGTTCTAGACTTGCCAACACACTAATCCATACACATGTGTTAGGCTTCGGGAATTCCTTTCCCAAAACCAAGCTTTTTGAAATCTCAAAAGGGCTAACCAACCCAACAACAACAATGTCATATCCCTCATCGAAAGACATCCGATTTGTCATTTTTGCCACTCAAGGTTCAACATGACCCAACATAGCCTCTTCAAAGCCATCACCAAATCAACACTTTCAATTTATTCATCCATGGTCTAAGACCTTATCAAGTCACTATCTCATTTCACTTCCTTAATCTATCACTATTGGTCATTTACCATTATCATCATCATCATGAGCAACAACAATCAAAATCAATTGTCTTAGTCACAATGTACATATTCCTAAATCTTAAGATCAGGATTCTTTTTTTAAAAAAATTCAATAGCTATCATTCTTATGATTCAAGCCTTTCTTAGCCATATTTTTACCTTTATCACACTAAACAACTTGGGGTCATTACTCTAATTTTCTTGATTTTATAATTCGTCAACATCAATGATCAATATTACTTATTCAAAACTCTTCCTCATATATAAAATCACTCTCATATCAATAACTCACAATTTCTTAAGGATTCCCTAAAGCCCCAAAACCTCAATGCCTAGGGTTTCCATCAAAAATCCTCAATCATCAATTTCAACCATTTATAAACTTCATTTCAAGCACCCATAAGCTAACAACATAGCATTCTAACCATCAACCACAACATCAATAATTCCCTAATGGTTTTCTAACCTAGGGTTTGGTTCCATATACCATTATCCATTAAATAACATCCAATCTTCCATCACTATACTTAAATAAGCTCAAAACCATAAGGAAAAGCCATGGGTGATCAAAACCATACCTCTTTCTCCAAGCTCAAGCCCCAAAATGAAAATGAGAGGGAGAGCAGAGGAGATGAGCCAAGCTTTGCTCCAAAGCCCCATTCTTGCTTCATGAATCCATGATATCTAATTGATTTTGAGTGAGTGAGGAAGTGGAGGAGGTGGTCACGGTTTGGTGGAGGAGAAGGGAAAGGAGAAGCAAAATGAAGGATGGTGGAGAGAGAATGAACCAACGTGAAAATAAGAGAAAGGGGAAGGGTTTTGTTTTAAATTTCATTCCCTTCATTAAAAATCTTTCTATTTTACAACATACAGGATCTCCGTTCGGGCTAAATACTTAATCTAAAAATTATTCCGAAATATAGATTGGGATTCCCAATAATATTCTTAACAGCCCTGACCAACGGCATCTCAATCGGAGATACTTGGTCCGATACCCATATTTTGACCGGGTAAAATTTTAGCTCCTAAAATCTCAATAAATTATAAATAATCCTTATAAATCTCAATTTAATTATTTCAATATTTTTGGTACACTCATTAATCCATTTATAATTATTTACTATTTATTCCTTCTATTTAATTATTTTTATAAAATTCGGGATGTTACAATCCACCCCACCTAAAAGAAATTTCGTCCTTAAAATTTTGCATCGATATATATATCGCAAAGCCATACCTCAGGTCGTGCACCAACGGGGTTCAATGACATCATAAATAACATCGGACTTTCTAAAGTCCATCAAGGCATGTTCATCATCACTTCATCATTCTTAACATAAAATTTTCTACATCCAAGTGTGTCATATGTCATCGATCACAACTCGTCCAACAGAGCTCACATGTTCATACTCTGTACGACTAGATAGGCTCAGTACATTCACCATAAGCAGTTACAACCCTACACCTACCCGGCCTACGTGTTGCTGCATCCGACATACAGGAAGGCGTCCCAATCCCGTAATGGTTATCACAAACACATAAAGTCGGTGCATAAGTGCATGTTGCCACAATGCCTATGGCTTGTAGGGCCATATTGGGACCAGTACTTTGTATTCCCATTGCTCACATCGGTCACACTTATTCTGATAATATCGATTCATAAGAGACTTAGTGATAGTTCTCACAAGTCCATGACCAACACATGCGTGTCTCGCCATCATTATACTATTAATTTTTAGCATACATCATGCCATACCAATCATCACATATTGATTAACATCACCATAAATTGGTGTACCACTCATATATTTCAATCATTACGGGTAAATACCACATTATCGGGCCCCATCCATCTAGAATCCATGATCAACCTCATAACAATCCTTTATCTCATTCACATATTATTGGTTATAAATCAATTCAAGCCTAAACGAGTTATTAAACTCCCAGGAAGTACGCAACTTCTAGGTTAGAATAAGGTTTCCAATTATATACTATGCTTTCACACTAGGAATTCTCCTCATAATTCACAACTAAAGTCCATAATTTGGACGCACAACCCATATTGTGTCACATCATTACATGGCTTCTATCATCAATATAGCACCTTTCAATTAAAGTGGAGGGTAATGACATGATCAAATCTCTATTTACCGGCTCACAATCATGCATGTCATCCCTATGTCACATCATAATCCATAGCTATTCTTATAATCATAATGTCGAGGGCATACAATATAGCCTAAGGTCATACCATCATGTACACCGTAGCCAATACTATTCATACCTTAAATTCATCATTATTATTCATCAATCATCAGGGGTTACATTCATCATTCACACTTCATCACATGTCGGCTCTAGCCTCAATATTTCATCACACAATAAATCTTACTATGGATCAACTAACCATAAGGTTTAACAATCTCTCAGACTTAGAAAGTTCAATGGTCACCTAGTGCCCATTGTGGAACACTCCCATAACACGCAACATCATTAGATATGGCTCATAAAAAAAGAACAACATAGAGCCTAGACCACTATAGGGTCCGATTAAATCAATCATCCACTAGGTTTGATCATGCAAGATCATGCCAAATCAACGAGGTCACCACATATAGTAGGTTAAAATTACATCAATCATCCACTCGGTCCTCTCTTACAAAATCGAGTTCAACCCCAATGGGTGCATATGCAATTTCATATTTCACTACCTTATCATTTTATCACATATTCAAGTTCCCAATCTAGGGAGATACAACAAATTACATGTATCATATACTATATAAGGTTCTTATGCCAAAGGATATAAAATCCATCATTTAAAATTTAGCACTACCAAGCATCTCAATTCATCTCTAAACAATAACATAGTTAATAATTCCATTCCATGAACATTGACATCCCGGGGTTCCTTCATCTTCACTTATTTAATCGATTCTAGCACATGTAACTCTTACAGTCAATAAATTTGCTTTGGCTATAAGCCATGAGCACCACTCATACATAAGACCTAAGCAATAATTCAATTTCAATATACATACATATGAAGGTCTCAACATTTCACGGTTTATCACCATATCAATTCATATTTCATATCTCATATGCATCAACTCAATATTTCATTTACATGATTAACATCCAACATGGATGCATCATTAAATCAATTTTATACCCAATGTATAAACATCAATGCATAATCATAATATATTCGTCAATGGAAGGAAATAGGGTAAGGAACTTAGCCGGACATACACAATCAAACATATTAATCACATCGTATGATTTATCCACATGTATTCAATCTCATGATTCAACCATAATCAACAATAAGTAACTATGCTCCATAGGTGTATCACATGACCTTAATGATATTGGGCATACTCCCATAAACGTCAATCATGACTTATGAATCATAATTTCACAGAGCCCTCAATGAGCTGTCATCACAATCCTATGCTAATAATTCACAAAGAATAGCCATTAAGGAAGCGTTGCCCTTATACTCAATTCACAATTCCTAGACAATTGGCCCTTCACAAATCCATAGGGCAATCAATGCTTAACATAATATCATCCTCAAGATAATTGTCACTCTTAAATCTATACAAAATAACCATATCCTAACAATCCCCAAAATGCCTCTCAATTGAGCAATCGTGCTCCAATCATCCATGATATCAATTTCAATACAGAGTAACCATACTATGATGATAGTTTAACAAATCTAATTCAGAGCAAAACCACACTCTGATACCACCTTTGTAACACACTGGTTTTTCAGACCCGAATCCCGATGTAATCAAGATAATAATTAATTAAAAATGCAAGTAAATATCTCACGTTCGAAATAGTTTCTAAACACTCCAACGATTACATCAAGACCTGAACCACAGAAATCGAAGAGTGAGATTTACTAAAATATAACTTGATCGACATCTAAAAATTGCCCACAACGGTATACAAAAAGGTAGAGTTTACAACGGAAGAAGAATGTGTATACCGGGCATACGCCTAGTTCCATATATGAAGATATGAGAAAAGGCTCGGCAAAAGCATGCAAATACTTATCATAAATCAATTAAGTTAATACCAACCCTTCATTTACAACATACGCATGCATTTCCTAAAGTATATGTATATACACGTAATCGGGGTTATGCCACCACTATCACTATTTTCCATATTTCATAATTAATGCATCTATTCACCTAGTGGCATTTATACAACATCACCCTCATCAGTGTATGTCGTTCAACTCAATTCCTCAAGTACTCATCAAATCATCACTTACATACTAAATATATATATAAAGGATTATCTTATATATATATATATATCCAAAATCACTAAATCATCAATACCATCATATACAATTTATTCAATGCATTAAAGTTCATAAATAGTGCCGGCCAAGGCACTTCCACTACCACTATTTACCTTTGCCAAAACTTCAATTCAAATCTCATCTCATCCCATGATAACCCTACATCACAATGCTAAAAAGGAGACCACATGGGACAATGAGTTATACATTCAAAATGACGAATATAATATATTGTGATTAAGTGTACATGCATTCATTCATCATGTGTGCTTTGCTATGAAATTATTAATTCACCATTCATTCATCATCACATTATTATAATAGGAATACAATCCTCATGAGTTACAATTCACAATAAAAACAAGCACAAGTACATACACAATCACATTGCCACTTATCATCAAGGGCATTCATAAATCATCATCATCAATTTAGTAAATCTTTACTCAATTCCTCCTCGCATGGGGTTTTTCATCTCTCATGGTCATCCCATCTCAAATGCCATACACCTATGGCTAATGCATATATAGACTGTTTAATAATGCATATGCACGGATCCGATTTCATTTCATCAGGTGATCGTAACCACCACATCATTCATTCACACGGTTTTCCCACCTCACAAGGGGTACTCCCTCTAACAGCCTTGCAAGGTGCTTTCTCGTGATCGCTACCATGTTCAATGATTCATATTGGTTTTCCACCTCGCAAGGGGTACTCCCACCTCGTGATCGCCACCACGGGCATCATAGGAACTCGTAAGCCCTTTTTTTTCATTTCAATAACTAGATGATCGCAACCATCAGCTCAATATCATATCATCATCAAGTTGGTTTCCCGCATCGCAATGGGTATTCCCTTCATAGAATCCCACACGATCTTCCAACATTGTGATCGCAACCACATTTTAATGTTATGCCATGCCATGAATGCAAAATGCAATAATGCATATGCCAATCTGTAACATCCCGATTTAAAATGAATTACCGGGTGAAATTGAACCTTGGAATAATAACTGCAAAGTGGGAAAAAATTATTTAATAATTATAATTAACTTGATTATTTAGCTTAAGAAAATAATGGCTGGTTAAGTATGATTGATTATTAATGGTTGTCCTGTTGTGATTGGGCATGGCGTGAGTGGGCTGCTGCTTCACGTTTTCCCACCCCACCTTTCCATTCCTCCGTGCATGCATATATGATTGGTCGATGGGTCTCTTTGCCATTCATTCCTTCAGTTTCCCTCTGTGACTTCTCCCTTCTTCTTCCTTTTTCTCTTCTCCTTCGTTTTTCTTCCCCTCCTTCCCTGCTCTCTGTTTCCATTTTCTACCTTCGGAAGCAACGTGACGGTACTGCAGAGGAGTCGGAGCTCCCTCGTGCTAGTGAAAGGCGATCGTCAAAGTGAAAGAAGAAACAGCCCCTGTTCCTGAGTCAATCGTGGAAGACGACAGTGTTCAAGAGGAGGCCGAACGAGTGGAAGTAACGAGTGAAGCAGCAAGGCAAAGGACCAACATCCAGGCAGAGGAGTCTCTCGGAGTACCGTAGTTGGTAGGGGGAGTACCTTATATTTTAAATGCATAGGTTATGGACGGGTTCCGGGTATTGATGATTGTTGTTTGCATTCTGTTTATGTGTGTACTTGCATGAGGAGTGTGTAATACCCGGGTGCATGATGAGTGAGAGTTGAGTGTTGCATGTCTAGTCCCGTCCTTGAAATGCATGCTGATAGCTTGAGAATGTCGAATGATTGCATGGAAAGAGTGTGCTAAATTGTGATGATGATTATCGTGTGGTTTATGTGATATGTAAGATGTTACGAATATAAAATACTGACTGCATGTGATTGAATGTTGGCGTAGTGAATCGGGTAATATATCCCACCGATACATGTGTTGTCTGAGTCCTGATACTGCCAAATGCCGATTGCATGATATGCTCGTGTTGTTGGATTACTTCATTGAATCCTAATACTGCTTAACACTGACTGCATGGGACGCGTATGTTATTGTATTCATCTATTTGAACCATGATATTGATTGCATGAGAAGCATGTGTGTAGGACTAATATATTGAGTTCTGAGAATGCTTATTACCGATTGCATGTGATGCATGTATGTTTGAGCGAAAGGTTGTGTATAAGAATGCTGTGTTGTGTGATGAATCCGCGTGTGGCACATGGGATGCGTTTATGCTGAGAGCATGTAGTGTGGGACACTACCATTGGTTATTAAAGCGTGGGACACTGTAAATCCTTGAGTGGGACTCAAGGTAGCCCTTGAGTGGGACTCGGGCTGCCTGTGAACACCTCTGTTGGCGCTGAGAGTGTTGGTGTCACCTTGTGGGCAAACGGTTGGGTACCTGTAAAATGGCCAAGCAGCTGGGAGCTGAATTGATAGCTGAGAGCTATGTATAAAAAGGCTGGGAGCCTACGTTGCAACGTCAAAACTGATTACACACGAATGCGGAACCGAGTGAAATAAGCTGTGCATATTAATTGCTGATGTTGGTTGGAATTGATTATGCATGTGATGATGTTAATGAGATGATGAATGTATATAATCGAGTGAATTATTCTGTGTGCATATGCTGTTGAGGCTTATTGAAATCTATTATATGAATGTATATTAATGTTATTGAAATGTTGTGTAAATATATCCAGGTGAGAATTGTCGGACTCATTTTGAGAAATGTTCAATATGTGCATTCTGATTCATGGGCATTACTATGTCACTGATTGTTGTATGTTAATGTTATTAAATTGATACGTGCATAAGGCTGAGTGATAACTGGTGGATTCTAATCGGTAAGAGTCTTATGTGTGTCCTGGTTGATTGGTATTGCTCTGACTTTAATCGTTGCCATGTATGATTGTGTATATATATATTGTTGCATAACTGTGGGACAATCCGAGTCAGTATCTATCATTTAATATCTAAGATACTCACCCCTGTTATGGCAACTTTTCAGTGAATATCTCTCGAAATGAGGAGTGGAGGAGGAGCTGAATGCCGAGTGAAGTACTGGTGCACTATGGGGATTATGCGTTTATGTATATGCTGTGTACATGTTTTGTTAAGCCTTGGCCGGCTTGTATTTTAGTCGTAGTTTCTTTATGCTAGAACTTGAACCCTATTGGGTAGAAGACAAAGCTGTGTGCCTGTACTTATTTATATCCCTTCCTTTATCCATCTTACCGTGTCTTGTTCTATATTGTGTGAATGATCCGAGTGATATATATATACGTATGTGTACGCGTACTTACCGAGTGTGTGAGGTCGGTATAACCATGGGTAGAAATTGGATTAAGAGTTGATAAGGGGAGTGAGACAGTGATTTATTCTGGGTACCGAAGAGTTTAAGTTTTTCCGAGTGAATGAGAATACAAAACACCAAGTGAGAATCTGCCGAGTGAAGGTTTCCGACCGAAAGGCGGCACCTAGGACTCTAAGTGGACCACATTATAGTCAATCGTTGTAGTGAGGGAACCCGAGTGAGTCTTAACGTAGTAGGATGACTAGAGTAGGAAGAATTATGGTTACCGAGTGAAAATAAAAGTGAAATATCCTGAGTGACGAAAGGAGTGTGAAAGCTATTCCGAGTGAGAAGTCTTCCTGGGTTCCAAGTGAGTGGTGATAGGGACCATTTCCGAGTTGTTCGCATACGCGTCCGGATTGAATGAAGCCGTAGAATGCTTTATGTTTCTGAATAGGACTGGTATGCCTAATGACCAATCTGAGTGAATAGGGAATGGACCTTTCCGAGTGAACCAGGCGCTGAAATCCAGATGCGGGAATGCCAAGTGGAGTGAGTGAGTACCGAGTGTAGCCTTCGCTGAGCGAGTAAGGTCACTGTGTGACCTACCTGAGCGTTTCCTTCTTTCGCTGTCAGCTCCTTGAGTCAGTTTCATACCTCTTGCCTTCTTTTCCCTCATTTCCTTGTGCCCGATTATTCTGATTTTTTTTATTTGTGAAATATTTTCTTTGTTTTATTTATTTATTTATTTACTTATCAAAATTAGGGTGTTACATTTTGGTATCAGAGCAGACCGAAAAGTCCAAGGCCAAGGTGTGCTTACCGAGTGTAAGTGGTTGTATGTGTTATGACCGAGTGGTCATCATTATTGTGATATTTTGATTGAATATGATTGATGTTGAGATATTGATTTGGGAATAGGAGGTAACTTCCCTCCTGGTCCGATTGATTGCATGACGTATATATAAATGGTATGATGTGCTATAATCAGTGGATATGGGGATAAGATCTGATCGGAAAAATATAACCTTGTAAACTTATCCTTGAAGGGGTGTTAATTTTAGGATAAGTTATGGCGAATCGTCAAAGCATGGAGGCCATAGCCACGGTATTCCAATGTTTTGCTAACGTGTTTGAGAGGCAGGGCCAGCCTCGAGCTGAAGAAGGCCAAGTGTTGGACCGCTTCCTGAAGAGGAAGCCGAGTGAATTTCAGGGAGGACATAACCCTGAGGCAGCTTACAGATGGACTCAAGAGTTAGAGAGGATTTTTGGGGGTCTCCACTGCACCGAGGCCCAGAAGGTGGAGTGCGTAGTGTACATGCTGCGGGACGAGGCAGAGAACTGGTGGAAGATCGCCAGAAACCGACTGACTGATGCTGATACCCAGCTGACCTGGGAAAATTTCAAGGCATGCTTCTTAGAGAAATATTTCCCCGACACAATCAGGAGTCGGAAGGAACTTGAATTCATGGAATTAAAACAGGGCTCCATATCTGTGGAGGAGTACGTAGCTAGATTTGAAGAACTGTGCTTATTCTACCCGCCCTTCCAGCAACCTGGAATAGAAAGTTCTAAATGCCTTAAGTTTGAGAACGGATTGAGATCAGACGTTAAAAGAGCCTGCAGATACCAAGAGATTAGGAGCTTCCCTGTATTGGTGAATAAGTGTAGAATATTCGAAGAGGACGACAAGGCCCACTCGGGCCAGAGCAGCAGAGCAGACCATTACTTGAAGCCCCAGCAACCCCGCTTCAAGAGGCCAAACAACGCTGGTAGGAGCAGACCTTTTTCCAGATTTGGGGGTCGGATCCGGCAAGAAAGACGACCAGTTATGGGGAATGGAAGATGTTTTAAGTGTGGGGGAAATCACTACGCTCGAGACTACAATAACGATGGTGAGATGGTGTGCTTCCATTGTAATAGGAAGGGGCACATTTGCCCTGACTGCCCCCAACTCCGTCAAGCAAACATCAATATGCATCAAGGAGGCTTCCAAGAGAGGAACCATGGGAGCGATAGTCAAAGACTGGGGGGCAGAAGCGGCAGAGCCAGAGGAAACATGATGCTTGCTCCAAGTAACCGAGAAGGGAATACCGACCAACCAGCAGTGGGAAGAGTCTACGCCCTCAACGCAGAAGATGCAGTGCAAGCGAATGACTTAGTACAATGTAAGTGCTCACTCGGTAGATATGCACTTAATGTAGTTTTTGATTCGGGAGCCACCCATTCTTTTATAGCTGATGAGTGTTAAGGCGTTTAAAGTTACCGACTGTGTGTATGGATCGAACTTTGGAAGTAGCCAACCCGACTGGCACTAAGGTGTTGACATCATCAATGTGCAAGGACGTAGCGTTTGTGTTGGGCGATCGGAGTTTCACCTTCGATTTGGTGTGCATTGTAACATCCCAATTTAATAACTAGTTGCCAAATGAAAATAAATTGTTAAAATAATAAATTGATAAGTGTGGGAAGAATTATTTATTAATTATAATTGGTTTAATTAATTTAAGTTAAGAAAAGAAAGGTTGATTAATGGTGATTAGCTGTCAATGACTGATTAGATGTGATTATGTGTGTGACACGTGTGGGGGCTGCTGCTGTGCACGCTTCCCCACCCCACTCTTCCTTCTTTTCTTACATGCATATATGGGTACATTATCATTCATTCTTCCCTGCAGACTCCTCTTCCCCCGTTCTCTCTTCTTCTTCTTCTTCTTTTCCTCTTCGATCTTCTTCTTCCTCCTCTGCACTCTATTCCCGTGAGCTCGCAGCAATGGTGGCTGAGGAATGGGGTCCTCCTCCCTTACTCGACGAACCCGTGAGGATGAGGGTGTGCATTCCCTCTGCATGCAACACGTCTCCTTCCTTGTTCCTTCATTCCTTCGTCAGCTTCCCTCTTTTTTCCTCTCCTTGCTCGAAGCTGCCAAGTCCCAGTGGAGATCTGCACTAGGAGGAGCTTCAAGGTGGTCGGAGTATTCACAGCATTGTGATGGAGCCATTCCAGGGAGAGAGCCGAGAGCTGGACGTCTTGGGCCTCGCCTACTCTTGCATGCAGATGTGCTAAGAGTGATTCAGTATTCCTCTGGAACTGAGCGTCGTGTTGACCGACTGAAAGCTTCAGTCCAGGTAAGGGGGTGTCTTCTATCTTAAATGCATGGGTTATGAACGGGTTCCGAGTGTTGATACTTGCTGTTTCTGTGTTCTGATTTCGTGTTGTGTTGCATACGAGTGTGTATCGCCTAGTTGCATGACGAGTGAAAGACGAGTGTTGCATGTTGATGGCCTGTGAATGTTGAACGATTGTGTGAAAGGAATGTGTTGAAGTGATGTTGACGATTACCGTGTGTTTTACATGCCTGCAAGTTGTTATGAGTTTAGAATGCTGATTGCATGTATGTTGTCTGAGTCCTGATGATGTGTTATACCAGTCGCATGAGATGCGTGTATTGTTGAATGCTGATGGTGTACAATGTTGACTGCATGAGATGCATGTGTTGTGGAATACTGTTAATGCCTAGCACTAATTGCATGAGATGCATATGCTATTAAGTTCTGAAAATGTGTAACACCGACTGTATAAGATGTATGTGTTGTTGAGCTCTGTTAATGTCCAGCATTGATTGCATAAGATGCATGTGTTGTTTAAATGCTGATGATGTATGATGCCGATTGCATGAGATGCATGTATGGCTATGTATATGAACTCTGTGTTGTGTGATGAATCTGCGTGTGGCACATGGGATGCGTTTGTGCTGGGAGCAGGTAGTGTGGGACACTACCATCGGTTTTTAAAGCGTGGGACGCTATGAAATCCTTGAGTGGGACTCAAGGTAGCCCTTGAGTGGGACTCGGGCTGCCTGTGAACACCTCCGTTGGCGCTGAGAGCGCTGGTGTCACCTGTGGGCAAACGGTTGGGTACCCGTAAAACGGCCAAGCAGCTGGGAGCTGATTTGATAGCTGAGAGCTATGTATAAAAAAAAAAGGCTGAGAGCCTACGTTGCAACGTCTAAACCGATACACACGAATACGGAACCGAGTGAAATACTATGTGCCTATTAAGTGTTGATATTGTTTGGAATTGGTTATGCATGCAAAGATGTTAATGAAATGATGAATGTTTATAACTGAGTGAAATACTCTGTGTGTATTGACCGATTGATATTGTTTGGAATTAGTTATGCATGTGATAATGTTAATGAAAGGATGAATGTGTATATCCGAGTGAAATACTCTGTGTATATCTATTACTGATGCTGACTCGAATTTGACTATGCGTGTGATGATGTTAAGGAGATGATGAATGGGTATAACCGAGAAGAGTATTCTGTGTGTATACGCAATTGATGCTGATTGAAGTTGCTCCATGAATATGTGTTATTGAAATGTCGTGCGTGTATAGCCGAGTGAGAACTGTTAGATTCTGACCGGAAAGTGTTGAATACGTGCGTTCTGATTCATTGGTATTGTCATGTTGCCAATTGTTGTTATATTAATGTTATTGGCTGTGTATTTGCACCTGGCCGAGTGGTGACTGACGAATTCCGATCGTAAGAGTTCCATGTGTGTCTTGGTTGATTGATATTGCTTGACTTTACTCGTTGCTATGTATAATTGTGTGTATATGTATATTGCTATATAATTATAGGACAACCTGAGTCGGTATCTATCATTTAATATCTAAGATGCTCACCCCTACACCATTTTTCAGAGTGCAGGTCGTACTCGGAAATGATGATAGGGTCTCACGTCCGAGTGTGATGCACTCCGACTGTTGAGCACTTGTATTGCATTATTATGTTCTGTCCGTGTAGCCTTGGCCGGCTCCTATGTAAAATGACGATTAAATATATTCACTTATAAAGATTGAATAGTCATGGTGTCACTTGTATGGTATCGCAAGTATTGGTAAATGCATAATATCAAGTTAATGGGTATTCCGAGTATATGGTTACATGTCTACAGGTCGGTAGACTGGATTTGTGGGTAGATTTATGTTTCTGTGAACATGTATTCATATGTATGAGCTTCGTACCGATTCGATGCGTTTTTCGACTGGGAAGTGTTGCTAAATGACTCGAGGGCCGTTGAGGAGTGGAATTATGTTAAGTTGGTGGTTCCGAGCGAAGATTTCTGGGTGGCTTTACCGAGTAAACATATTGAGTGACTCCGAGTGAAAATTATAAGTAAATCCCGAGTGAGAAAGAGTTTGTATTTCCCGAGTGAAAACCTTGGGTGATCCCCTTCTGAGCGAGGAGTTAGAATAGTGGTTTAGAGTGGACCGGGTCCTAAGTGTAAGGTATCGGTAATCCGAGTGGAAGATGTAAAATTCGAGTGAGTGAGGGTCTGCATTCCGAGTGGTTGAGTTCTGAATACGTCTGAGAGGGACTTAAATACCTGACTTCCCGAGTGAATGTGTGAGTGTATACCGAGTAGTAGAAGTATAATATGACCCGATTGTATCAAGGATGGAATACGTCGAGTGATGTCTGAATAGGATATATTCTGAGTGAGAAGGAGTTCTGGAATCCGAGTGGGATAACCCTCAGTGTCCGAGTAGAGTATAGGTCTGGCTGTATGGATAAAATGGAAAGGCTAAGTTAGGGAATACCGAATGGACTTAGGAATGAACTTCCGAGTGGACTTAGTCGTTTACCGAGTGTATGGATGTTCCGATGCCGAGTGAAGAATTTGCCGTGTGAGGCTTCTCGCTTCAGCGAAGGGAGGATCCATTCCAGCGAATGTGTACTGCTGGAAGGCTTTTGTCGTAGTCTCGCCCAAGCGACGTGGAGTCTCGCCCGAGCAAGTACGCGTGTAATGCTGATGGTTTTCGCCCAGGCGTTGATGTGTTTCGCTGAACCGAATGGGTCGGTCCCAGCCTTGTTCTTTCCGCTGATTGCTATGTGTGTGAATGCGCTTTTATTCCCCTTGCCTTCTTCCTTCTTTTTCTATGCCGATTGACTAGTGGTTGATTTGTGAAAAAAATTTTCCCTGTTTTTGGATTTATTATTTATTAAAAATTTGGGTGTTACATTTTGGTATCAGAGCAGACCAAAAGGTCCATGGCCAAGGTTTGCCTACTGGTTGTGGGCGGTTGAGTGTATTATGCCAACTTGTTATAATTGCTTGTGATATTCCATTAAACGTTACTGTATGTGTAATCATGACTCGTGTGATGATATATACCTCTATTGGATTGGTGTATGTTGACTATGAATGGCGTGGTTGTATGCCTGTGCCTTGTTGAGGAATTTGAATGTGTGATGAATGAATGGTACATGATGTATGTGACTTGCAGTATAAGGGATGGGTTGTAGTTCCTAAGTTGAAAATCTAGGTGTGTAATAAATGAGTAAAGGTGAGGTCGGATATATGTTAAAATTGGGGTTGCGTCTCAGTGGCGATTGAGGAGACCAAGTGAGTGATGGACTAGATGCTGGACCAATAGGAGTAGTGACCCAGTTGATTAGGCATGACCATGAATGAATGAATGTGAAATAGAACATCTGTTTGACTCGGATACTGTCTTGGTTTGGTGTGTGAAAAACCGAGTGAATGGTACTAGACCTTATACAATATTTGAATATTGTGAGGTACCCATCGTGGGATATTGGATAAATAGTGACCCCCTTAGGGATTCTAAATCTGATAATTTATTAACCTTGCGAGTTGTTGAACCGAGTAGAACAATTGCGTAGTAACTCATTGAGGCTTGAATGATTATCATGTGATGTGTTATGTGTGAGATGTGTTGGTAGCTGTACTATGATTGTGTAATGGTGCATGCGACTCCTAGATTATGGTATTGTAAACTGTTTAGTGATTATATGACTCCGTCCATGAATGCATGTTAATAATTCTATGAATACTGACTGAATACTTGTAAATAGGGGTGTTACCATTACTGCCGAGTGTTATTTGTAACGGATGTTTTGTAACCTAGCACACGAACCCTGTGTAATATATATATATATATATATATATATGATATAGATGATTGAGGGTGAACTGCTTTTATGTATTGCTCTATAATTGAAACATGACCGTTGTTTGATGATTGAAATATGTGGTCTGTGTGTGATTAATTATTGATGCATGCAACACCCGGATATTGTGTTAGATATTAATTGTGAATCGTTGTGATGATACTCTGCCTGAAAGATGTGTATATATATATATGCTAATAAGCATGTCGAGTGGCTTATGCTGTGAGTCAGCAAATAAGAGCTGTGTGTGATTTATAATGAAATGCATCAGCATTGAACGTTTTTCAGAGTGGGCAATTAGATGAATGCGTGGGGTATTGAGGATTCCGAGATTAATCCTAAAAGACCTCCGAGTTGGACTCGAGGCCATGCTTGGAGCATGAGCATTGGATGCTTAATGAAAGTCCTTGGGTTGGACTCAAGGAAAATGCCGAGTGCATTGGAGTGGGACTCCTGGTGAATAAATCGTATACATCTGATTCGCCGACTGCACGAATACATGTGTATAAGAGCATTATTGTTGAGGCTGACATGATTTTCATAGATTTGAATGATTTGAGTAGTTTCCGACTTAATGATGTTGTATGAATGAGGTCTGACTGAGTGAATGTACATGTATTAATGTTGTTGCCAAGTGTGATGCAATGTTATAATTGAGAATATATGTTATGGTACAACTTCTGATTGAATGACTGTATGTACATTTATGATGATAAATGAGCTCGGTGTGAATTATATGAATATGTGGATATGATATGGTGAATGAAACCCTTAATGTAGTTTGGAATTGATTTGGGTAAATCTGATTAGATGGGCATATGTATATATCGATGCTATTACCAAGTGCAATGTGACATTGTGGTTATGGTGCATGATGTAGTGGACAATATTATAGCCATGAATAATTGGTATGAAATCCGACTGAGTGTCTGTATGTACATTAGTGTCGTTGCTGAAGTTTGTGGTGTGTTATAATAGCATATGTGATTGTGAATTGCTTAATCCTAAGTGAATTGCATGAACCCGAGTGAGTGATGTTATTATATAACTGAGAGTTAAGAATTTAATCCGAGCCATGGTTTTGTGAGGAATAAGGTTTAGAGGAAATATTTACTCGGTGTTGACTAGAAGCCGATTGTTGTATTGCCATCTTACTGTTTTATAGAAGTGATGAGTATGTGATGCGTGATGTTGATGTGGGTGTATTACTTATGTGTGTGAACTGCCATTAACTACCGTGTGAATTAGTATTAGTTGGGTGAGTCTGGTCCGTGTGAGGCATGCTGCTCTGAGATGACTCTTCCTGCCATAGGTAATGTGGCAGCATACACGTTGCAGTGACTATGTAATTGTTGTAACCCTATAGGAATGAGACGTCATCCTATAAGTTGGATGCAGCAATTCATGAGTCGGGCAGGTGAAGCTGTAACTGCTTATGGTGATGGTGAGTCTTTCAGACGATTCCGAGGGATTATGAGAGTTATATTAAATGAGTGTTATGCGATTGTTTATCAAAATGAAGATAGAGGGTTTATTTGACCTTGGCTTGTCTGCTTCCAAGAGGATTAGAGGTTGCTGGATACGGATTGGCTACTAAAAGGATGATTGGTATTGGAATAAGAAGGGTGATTAAAACTGTCACAGAAATTGGAGTTTTGAAAGGGTAACCGAGTGATGCTGTAAGCCTAATGAGGAAACCAGGATTGGAGCCAAACTAAATTGTAAGGTTAGGAATTGCTCGGGAGAGGTTGGTATATCCGAGTGTGTAAGAGTGGAGACAATTCCAAGTGAAGACCTTGTGGGAAAGAACTGCTGAGTGAAAATTATAGTGTCCGAGCGTAACATTCTGAGTAAAGCAGGAATTCGAGTAACGTGACTCGAAGTGTATCACTTCTGAGTGGAATGGCACCGTGTAGATCGATTCTGAATAGTAAGATAGCAAGTGTAGAATTCCTAATACCCGTGGGATGCCCAACCGAGTGATCTTCCAGGAGAAGAGTCCTTCTGGTCGGGACATGGAACTTAGAGTGTGCAAGTTTCCGAGTGAAGAGGGCTCCGAGAGGAAGTAGATATCGAGTGAAGAATTTAATTGAAGTTGTACTCAGGTCAGTGATTGGGACTGTTGAGCTTAAACTCAGGTTTGGTTTCGAGGTAGGCTCGAGTTGCGAGTGAATTTCTGGTAAGTGGAAGAATTTCCGGGTGAGAATTACCCTCAAACCCCGAGTGATGTCTGTGTAAGAGGACCGAGTGAAACTCTCAGGATGAAAGCATGGAATTAGCCGGAAGCATGGGTAGGAATCTAAGATTTCAGAATTTAGTGTCGTGCATATGCAACGCAAATCCGGGTAAATTGTGTTAATTGAAACACATGGAAATTCCTTGAGTGTTCCCTTTGGTGTAAGAGAGAGATTTTGTGGTCAGGTTTTGAAAACCGAGGGTGTGGTCGAGAGAAATCGGTCGGGAGTAAGTATTTTGGGAGTCGGTGGTGTTGTTTATCGACTAAATTTTTCCCAACTGGTTGAATAACCTCTAAGGATGTGTTCCCCACGACACGATGTCGAGCCTGTGCTTTATGTGATTTCATTATTATGCCGAGCAACTCGTTCGAGTCAAGAAAACCGATGGTGTGAATATGCCGAATGGTGTTGAGAGTATATGGCCGAGTGGCCAAGAAATTAGGAAGCGCCACTACTTATGACGAAATTGGCTAAGTTAAATGAGGGACCTGACCCTTGTGTCTTGCTGACTAGAATTATGGTGCGATCGGTAAACCGCTTGAGTGGTGAATCTCTGCCGAGTGAAGTTGTGATCCGATCGGTGAATGCTTGTGGAAGCACAGTCGTGTGCGTGATTGAGACGACAATTTTCTGAGTTATGTATGTAAGGTAAGTTACCGATTGAATTTCGAGGATGAAATTCTTTTGAGAGGGGGAGAACTGTAACATCCCAATTTAATAACTAGTTGCCAAATGAAAATAAATCGTTAAAATAATAAATTGATAAGTGTGGGAAGAATTATTTATTAATTATAATTGGTTTAATTAATTTAAGTTAAAAAAAGAAAGGTTGATTAATGGTGATTAGCTGTCAATGACTGATTAGATGTGATTATGTGTGTGACGCGTGTGGAGGCTGCTGCTGTGCACGCTTTCCCACCCCACTCTTCCTTCTTTTCGTACATGCATATATGGGTACACTATCATTCATTCTTCCCTGCAGACTCCTCTTCCCCCGTTCTCTCTTCTTCTTCTTCTTCTTTTCCTCTTTGATCTTCTTCTTCCTCCTCTGCACTCTGTTCCCGTGAGCTCGCAGCAATGGTGGCTGAGGAATGGGGTCCTCCTCCCTTACTCGACGAACCCGTGAGGATGAGGGTGTGCATTCCCTCTGAATGCAACACGTCTCCTTCCTTGTTCCTTCATTCCTTCGTCGGCTTCCCTCTTTCTTCCTCTCCTTGCTCGAAGCTACCAAGTCCCAGTGGAGATCTGCACTACGAGGAGCTTCAAGGTGGTCGGAGTATTCACAGCATTGTGATGGAGCCATTCCAGGGAGCGAGCCGAGAGCTGGACGTCTTGGGCCTCCCCTGCTCTTGCATGCAGATGTGCTAAGAGTGATTCAGTGTTCCTCTGGAACTGAGCGTCGTGTTGACCGACTGAAAGCTTCAGTCCAGGTAAGGGGGTGTCTTCTATCTTAAATGCATGGGTTATGAACGGGTTCCGAGTGTTGATACTTGCTGTTTCCGTGTTCTGATTTCGTGTTGTGTTGCATACGAGTGTGTACTGCCCAGTTGCATGACGAGCGAAAGACGAGTGTTGCATGTTGATGGCCTGTGAATGTTGAACGATTGTGTGAAAGGAATGTGTTGAAGTGATGTTGACGATTACAGTGTGTTTTACATGCCTGCAAGTTGTTATGAGTTTAGAATGTCGATTGCATGTATGTTGTCTGAGTCCGAATGATGTGTTATACCAGTCGCATGAGATGCGTGTATTGTTGAATGCTGATGGTGTACAATGCTGACTGCATGAGATGCATGTGTTGTGGAATACTGTTAATGCCTAGCACTAATTGCATGAGATGCATATGCTATTGAGTTCTAAAAATGTGTAACACCGACTGTATGAGATGCATGTGTTATTGAGCTCTGTTAATGTCCAGCATTGATTGCATGAGATGCATGTGTTGTTTAAATGCTGATGATGTATGATGCCGATTGCATGAGATGCATGTATGGCTGTGTATATGAACTCTGTGTTGTGTGATGAATCCGCGTGTGGCGCATAGGATGCATTTGTGCTGGGAGCACGTAGTGTGGGACACTACCATCGGTTTTTAAAGCGTGGGACGCTATGAAATCCTTGAGTGGGACTTAAGGTAGCCCTTGAGTGGGACTTGGGCTGCCTGTGAACACCTCCGTTGGCGCTGAGAGCGCTGGTGTCACCTGTGGGCAAACGGTTGGGTACCCGTAAAACGGCCAAGCAGTTGGGAGCTGATTTGATAGCTGAGAGCTATGTATAAAAAAAAGGCTGAGAGCCTACGTTGCAACGTCTAAACCGATACACACGAATGCGGAACCGAGTGAAATACTATATGCCTATTAATTGTTGATATTGTTTGGAATTGGTTATGCATGCAAAGATGTTAATGAAATGATGAATGTTTATAACCGAGTGAAATACTCTGTGTGTATTGACCGATTGATATTGTTTGGAATTAGTTATGCATGTGATAATGTTAATGAAAGGATGAATATGTATATCCGAGTGAAATACTCTGTGTATATCTATTACTGATGCTGACTCGAATTTGACTATGCGTGTGATGATGTTAAGGAGATGATGAATGGGTATAACCGAGAAGAGTATTCTGTGTGTATACGCAATTGATGCTGATTGAAGTTGCTCCATGAATATGTGTTATTGAAATGTCGTGCGTGTATAGCCGAGTGAGAACTGTTAGATTCTGACTGGAAAGTGTTGAATACGTGCGTTCTGATTCATTGGTATTGTCATGTTGCTGATTGTTGTTATATTAATGTTATTGGCTGTGTATTTGCACCTGGCCGAGTGGTGACTGACGAATTCCGATCGGTAAGAGTTCCATGTGTGTCTTGGTTGATTGATATTGCTTGACTTTACTCGTTGCTATGTATAATTACGTGTATATGTATATTGATGTATAATTATGGGACAACCTGAGTCGGTATCTATCATTTAATATCTAAGATGCTCACCCCTACACCATTTTTCAGTGTGCAGGTCGTACTCGGAAATGATGATAGGGTCTCACGTCCGAGTGTGGTGCACTCCGACTGTTGAGCACTTGTATTGCATTATTATGTTCTGTCAGTGTAGCCTTGGCCGGCTCCTATGTAAAATGACGATTAAATATATTCACTTATAAAGATTGAATAGTCATGGTGTCACTTGTATGGTATCGCAAGTATTGGTAAATGTATAATATCAAGTTAATGGGTATTCTGAGTATATGGTTACATGTCTACGGGTCGGTAGACTGGATTTGTGGGCAGATTTATGTTTCTATGAACATGTATTCATATGTATGAGCTTCGTACCGATTCGATGTGTTTTTCGACTGGGAAGTGTTGCTAAATGACTCGAGGGCCGTTGAGGAGTGGAATTATGTTAAGTTGGTGGTTCCGAGCGAAGATTTCTGGGTGGCTTTACCGAGTAAACATATGGAGTGACTCCGAGTGAAAATTATAAGTAAATCCCGAGTGAGGAAGAGTTTGTATTTCCCGAGTGAAAACCTTGGGTGATTCCCTTCTAAGCGAGGAGTTAGAATAGTGGTTTAGAGTGGACCGGGTCCTAAGTGTAAGGTATCGGTAATCCGAGTGGAAGATGTAAAATTCGAGTGAGTGAGGGTCTACATTCCGAGTGCTTGAGTTCTGAATACGTCTGAGAGGGACTTAACTACCTAACTTCCCGAGTGAATGTGTGAGTGTATACCGAATAGTAGAAGTATAATGTGACCCGATTGTATCAAGGATGGAATACATCGAGTGATGTCTGAATAGGATATATTCCGAGTGAGAAGGAGTTCTGGAATCCGAGTGGGATAACCCTCAGTGTCCGAGTAGAGTATAGGTCTGGCCGTATGGATAAAATGGAAAGGCTAAGTTAGGGAATACCGAATGGACTTAGGAATGAACTTCCGAGTGGACTTAGTCGTTTACCGAGTGTATGGATGTTCCGATGCCGAGTGAAGAATTTGCCGTGTGAGGCTTCTCGCTTCAGCGAAGGGAGGATCCGCTCTAGCGAATGTGTACTGCTGGAAGGCTTTTGTCGTAGTCTCGCCCAAGCGACGTGGAGTGTCGCCCGAGCGAGTGCGCGTGTAATGCTGATGGTTTTCGCCCAGGCGCTGATGTGTTTCGCTGAACCGAATGGGTCGGTCCCAGCCTTGTTCCTTCCGCTGATTGCTATGCGTGTGAATGCTCTTTTTTTCCCCTTGCCTTCTTCCTTCTTTTTCTATGCCGATTGACCAGTGGTTGATTTGTGAAAAAAAATTTCCCTGTTTTTGGATTTATTATTTATTAAAAATTTGGGTGTTACATGCATGCCTTTAAAGGATCTCGACATTGTACTCGGTGTAGATTGGCTTTCAGCCAACAAGGTGTTGGTAGACTGTAGAAACCACAGGATAATTTTTTCGAGGCAAAGCAATGAGGACTATACGGTGCAAGGTATATCTCAGCTATTTATGATGCTTTGTCTAACTGAGGGTGAGAGTAAAGCCCGAATGAACGAAATTCCGACTGTTTGTGAATTCCCAGAAGTGTTTCCGGATGATGTGTCGGGTGTCCCTCCAACTAGAGAAGTTGAGTTCTCTATTGACCTGATCCCTGGAGCCGAGCCAGTCTCCAGTGCACCTTACTGAATGTCCCCAACGGAGTTGGCCGAGCTGAAGAAGCAGGTGGATGAGTTACTCGGTAAACAATTTATTAGACCGAGTGTATCACCATGGGGCACACATGTACTACTTGTTAAGAAGAAGGATGGCAGCATGAGACTATGCATAGATTATCGACAGCTAAACAAACTCACAATTAAGAACCGATACCCGTTGCCCAGGATCGACGATCTGATTGACCAACTGCGTGGTGCTTCAGTCTTCTCAAAGATTGATTTACGGTCGGGATACCACCAAATCCGAGTGAAGGACTCGGATATTCCCAAGACTGCCTTTAGGACTTGGTATGGCCACTACGAGTATGTAGTGATGTCGTTCGGTGTAACAAATGCACCTGCCATATTCATGAATTACATGAACAGCATATTCCACCCGTACTTGGATCGATTCGTAGTAGTTTTTATCGATGATATCTTAGTCTACTCCAAGACCTCCGATGAGCATGAAGAACACCTCCGAGCAGTACTTCAAGTCTTGAAGGAGAAGCAGCTGTTTGCAAAATTTTCAAAGTGTGATTTTTGGATGGATAAGATCCATTTTCTCGGACATGTGATTTCCAAGGAGGGTGTCTCGGTAGACCCTTCAAAGGTGGCAGCTATAATGGCATGGGAGAGACCCGAGTCGGTCTCGGAGATAAGGAGCTTTATGGGCCTGGCTGGTTATTATAGGCGGTTTATTGAAGGTTTTTCTAAGCTAGCTTTGCCACTGACTAAATTGACCCAGAAAAACATTCCCTTCGTGTGGAGTTCCGAGTGCGAGAGCAGTTTCCAAGAGCTAAAAGACAAGTTGACGACCGCTCCAGTACTGGCATTGCCTGACTTATAAGAGAGCTTCGTGGTTTATTGTGATGCGTCAGGACTCAGATTAGGATGCGTGCTGATGCAGAAGGGCCGAGTGATAGCTTATGCCTCTCGGCAATTGAGGCCTCACAAACAGCATTACTCGACCCACGACTTGGAATTAGCAGCTGTGGTCTTCGCATTGAAAATATGGAGGCATTACTTGTACGGTTCTAAATTCAAAGTTTACAGTGACCACAAGAGCCTCAAATATTTATTCGACCAGAAGGAGCTGAACATGAGGCAGAAAAGATGGATGGAATTTTTAAAGGATTATGACTTCGAACTGAAGTACCATCCGGGTAAGGAAAACGTTGTTGCCGACGCGTTGAGTCGGAAATCCCTCCATATGGCAGTGATGATGGTGAAGGAGGTGGAGATGCTGGAACAGTTCCGAGACATGAACTTGCATGTTGACATCCCCTCTTCTCGGAAAATGACAATCGGTACGTTGAGGATTGCCAATGAATTCCTGAAATCCATGTACGAGCAGCAGCAGTCAGATTCCTACTTGGCTGAAATGAAGGAGACACAGGCCAAAGGTAAGGATTTGTCTTTGACCGAGGGATCGGATGGGATCTTCCGAGTGAGAAACAGAATATACGTACCGGGTGGAAGAGAATTAAGGAAAATGGTGCTTGATGAAGCCCACAAGAGCCTACTCAGTATTCACCCGGGTACCATGAAGATGTACCTTGATCTAAGGACACAATTCTGGTGGCCTGGATTAAAGAGAGATATAGCGAAATATGTGGCTCGGTGTATCATCTGTCAAAAATCAAAAGTCGAGCACCAGAAGCCGTATGGTGCATTGCAACCCCTAGAGATTCTCGTGTGGAAATAGGACTCAATTGCCATGGACTTTGTCATGGGATTGCCAAGAAACCGAGCGGGCTATGATGCGATTTGGGTCATTGTTGACCGACTGACAAAGAGTGCACACTTCCTACCCGTGAACATGAAGTACCCGTTGCACAAGTTAGCTCGGATTTACATTCGTGAAATTGTCCGACTGCATGGTATACCGACTTCTATTGTATCGGATAGGGATCCAAGGTTCACGTCCCGGTTTTGGACCAGCCTGCACCAGGAATTGGGTACGAAGCTTTGGCTAAGTTCCGCTTACCACCCTCAATCGGATGGACAATCCGAGCGAACGATACAAAGTTTAGAGGACTTACTGAGGGCGTGTGTGTTGGAGCACGGTGGAGATTGGGAGCAGTACCTTTCCCTGATCGAATTTACGTATAACAACAGCCACCACAACAGTATCGGTATGGCACCCTACGAAGCACTATATGGTCGAAGATGCCGAACCCCACTTTGTTGGTCGGAATCGGGTGAGAGTCTGCTATTGGGACCAGAAATTGTGAAGCAAACCTCAGAACAGATCCGAGTGATAAAGGAAAAGATGAAGGCGTCTCAAGATAGGCAGAAGAGCTACCATGACAAACGAACCAAACCGCTAGAGTTTTCAGTCGGAGACAGGGTGTTTCTGAAGACTTCACTAAGCAAAGGAGTCAGACAAACCTTGAAAAGTGGAAAGCTGAGCCCCCGATACATTGGTCCTTATGAGGTATTGGAGTGGATCGGTTCCGTAGCATACCGAGTGGCATTACCGACTCACTTATCCCGATTGCATAACGTGTTCCATGTGTCTCAATTAAGGAAGTACTTGCACGATTCCACTCGCACGATGCCGGATGATGAAGTGGAGATTAAAGAGGACCTGACCACTGTGACTATACCGACTAGAATAGTGGACCGATCGGTAAAGCGTTTAAGGAGTAAGGATGTGCAACTGGTTGAAGTAGAGTGGCAGCAGGACGGGTATACCTCTTATACCTGGGAACACAAGGATGCCATACGACAACAGTACCCTGACTTGTTTGATCAAGGTGAGTCACCGATTGAATTTCGAGGATGAAATTCTTTTGAGCGGGGGAGAACTGTAACATCCCGATTTAAAACGAATTACCAGGTGAAATTGAACCTTGGAATAATAACTGCAAAGTGGGAAAAATTTATTTAATAATTATAATTAACTTGATTATTTAGCTTAAGAAAATAATGGCTGGTTAAGTATGATTGATTATTAATGGTTGTCCTGTTGTGATTGGGCATAGCGTGAGTGGGCTGCTGCTTCACGTTTTCCCACCCCACCTTTCCATTCCTCCGTGCATGCATATATGATTGGTCGATGGGTCTCTTTGCCATTCATTCCTTCGGTTTCCCTCTGTGACTTCTCCCTTCTTCTTCCTTCTTCTCTTCTCCTTCATTCTTCTTCCCCTCATTCCCTGCTCTCTGTTTCCATTTTCTACCTTCGGAAGCCACGTGACGGTACTGCAGAGGAGTCGAAGCTCCCTCGTGCTAGTCAAAGGCGATCGTCGAAGTGAAAGACAAAATAGCCCCTGTTCCTGAGTCAATCGTGGAAGACGACAGTGTTCAAGAGGAGGCCGAACGAGTGGAAGTAGCGAGCGAAGCAGCAAGGCAAAGGACCAACATCCAGGCGGAGGAGTCTCTTGGAGTACCGTAGTTGGTAGGGGGAGTACCATATATTTTAAATGCATGGGTTATGGACGGGTTCTGGGTGTTGATAATTGTTGTTTGCATTCTGTTTATGTGTGTACATGCATGAGGAGTGTGTAATACCCGGGTGCATGATGAGTGAGAGTTGAGTGTTGCATGTCTAGTCCCGTCCTTGAAATGCATGCTGATAGCTTGAGAATGTCGAATGATTGCATGGAAAGAGTGTGCTAAATTGTGATGATGATTATCGTGTGATTTATGTGATATGTAAGATGTTACGAATATAAAATACTGACTGCATGTGATTGAATGTTGGCGTAGTGAATCGGGTAATATATCCCACCAATACATATGTTGTCTGAGTCCTAATACTACCGAATGCCGATTGCATGATATGCTCGTGTTGTTGGATTACTTCATTGAATCCTAATACTGCTTAACACTGACTGCATGGGACGCGTATGTTGTTGTATTCATCTATTTGAACCATGATATTGATTGCATGAGAAGCATGTGTGTAGGACTAATATATTGAGTTCTGAGAATGCTTATTACCGATTGCATGTGATGCATGTATGTTTGAGCGAAAGGTTGTGTATAAGAATGCTGTGTTGTGTGATGAATCAGCGTGTGGCGCATGGGATGCGTTTATGCTGAGAGCATGTAGTGTGGGACACTACCATTGGTTATTAAGGCGTGGGACGCTGTAAATCCTTGAGTGGGACTCAAGGTAGCCCTTGAGTGGGACTCAAGGTAGCCCTTGAGTGGGACTCGGGCTGCTTGTGAACACCTCCGTTGGCGCTAAGAGCGTTGGTGTCACCTTGTGGGCAAACGGTTGGGTACCTGTAAAACGGCCAAGCAGCTGGGAGCTGAATTGATAGCTGAGAGCTATGTATAAAAAGGCTGGGAGCCTACTTTGCATTTTCAAAACCGATTACACACGAATGCAGAACCGAGTGAAATAAGCTGTGCATATTAACTGCTGATGTTGTTTGTAATTGATTATGCATGTGATGATGTTAATGAGATAACGAATGTATATAACCGAGTGAATTATTCTGTGTGCATATGCTGTTGAGGCTGATTGAAATCTATTATATGAATGTATATTAATGTTATTGAAATGTTGTGTAAATATATCCGGGTGAGAATTATCGGACTCTGATTGAGAAATGTTCAATATGTGCATTCTGATTCATGGGCATTACTATGTCACTGATTGTTGCATGTTAATGTTATTAAATTGATACGTGCATAAGGCCGAGTGATAACTGGTGGATTCCGATAGGTAAGAGTCTTATGTGTGTCCTGGTTGATTGGTATTGCTCTGACTTTAATCGTTGCCATGTATGATTGTGTGTATATATATATTGTTGCATAACTGTGGGACAATCCGAGTCAGTATCTATCATTTAATATCTAAGATACTCACCCCTGTTGTGGCAACTTTTCAGTGAATGTCTCTCGAAATGAGGAGTGGAGGAGGAGCTGAATGCCGAGTGAAGTACTGGTGCACTATGGGGATTATGCGTTTATGTATATGCTATATACATGTTTTGTTAAGCCTTGGCCGGCTCGTATTTCAGTCGTAGTTTCTTTATGCTAGAACTTGAACCCTCTTGGGTAGAAGACAAGGCTGTGTGCCTGTACTTATTTATATCCCTTCCTTTATCCATCTTACCGTGTCTTGTTCTATATTGTGTGAATGATTCGAGTGATATATATATATATATATATATATACGTATGTGTACGTGTACTTACCGAGTGTGTGAGGTCGGTATAACCATAGGTAGAAATGGGATTAAGAGTTGATAAGGGGAGTGAGACAGTGATTTATTTTGGGTACCGAAGAGTTTAAGTTTTTCCGAGTGAATGAGAATACAAAACACTGAGTGAGAATCTGCCGAGTGAAGGTTTCTGACCGAAAGGCGGCACCTAGGACTCTAAGTGGACCCCATTATAGTCAATCATTGTAGTGAGGGAACCCGAGTGAGTCTTAACGTAGTAGGATGACTAGAGTAGGAAGAATTATAGTTACCGAGTGAAAATAAAAGTGAAATATCCTGAGTGACGAAAGGAGTGTGAAAGCTATTCCGAGTGAGAAGTCTTCCTGGGTTCCGAGTGAGTGGTGATGGGGACTATTTCCGAGTTGTTCGCATACGCGTCCGGATTGAATGAAGCCGTAGAATGCTTTATGTTTCTGAATAGGACTGGTATGCCTAATGACCAATCCGAGTGAATAGGGAGTGGACCTTTCCGAGTGAACCAGGCGCTGAAATCCGGATGCGGGAATGCTGAGTGGAGTGAGTGAGTACCGAGTGTAGCCTTCGCTGAGCGAGTAAGGTCGCTGTGTGACCCGGCTGAGCGTTTCCTTCTTTCGCTGTCAGCTCCTTGAGTCGGTTTCATACCTCTTGCCTTCTTTTCCCTCATTTCCTTGTGCCCGATTATTCTGATTTTTTTTATTTGTGAAAAATTTTCTGTTTTATTTATTTGTTTATTTATTTACTTATCAAAATTAGGGTGTTACACAATCAACCTCGCAAGGATATCTTACCCTCTCACTTAGGGATATATTTTGATTTGACATTTTCAATCAATAACATACAATCATTTACAAGCCCCTCAAGGCATTTTATTCCCACACATGGAATCTCAATGGCTACCATATTATTTCATAACAATCCACGCATGGAAATAAAAAAAAAACATAGCAAACCTCATAACATTAATCCACACCTAGAATTATTCAAAGAATATTCATCATTCCACATATATGGCAATTATAACTATGCCCACCGTAATCACATCCTTGTTCATCATTAATAATCTCTTATCAATCACAATATTGCCTTATCACTGCACGCTTAACTTGCATCAATCTCATACATTAAGGATATGCATCAATTCTTTGCTAATATTCTACGTATACTGATGATGCATGATTTAGCCTTAATTCCTTGCTTTAAATGTGTATAATTTGCCATTGCTAATTGTGTAATATTATGCATTTTAACATATTTTCATAATTCAAGCTTTATTTAATATTAACTGAATTAGGCGATAATCTTTAAATGGAAATAATAAATCTTACTTGATTTCCCTTATATTGTAGTGAATAATTGAGTTTGCAATTGGGAAATTATGAAATTGAGCATCAGGTCTGACGCGTAGCGCCAATACCACGCGTAGCGTGGAAACAAATTCGCAACACCCACACACAGCGTCAAGCCCACGCGTAGCGTCAACAGTGATGAGGATCCCATTAACAGGCTGTGTGCAACTTCAGAAGTGGAGGATTTATTTATATTAAAACACTTATTGGCCAATCCATTATAGACATACGGCACTATCTCAGTGGGGAACATGCAGCACAAGTGTCCAAGCATTATTGAAGAATTATTGGATGAAATAATGTATTCTGAGTCAGAAACCCTCACGCGTAGCCTCACAACTAAGCGTAGCGTGGAAGCAGATTCGCAACGCTGACGCGTAACGTCCTGCTGACGTTGTGCGTCAGCAGGAGACCTTTACCTTTGCTTTCACTATAAATAGGACCATTGCCAAAGGCTTCAAACACACCTGAATTCACGTTTCTCTCTTTGTTTCTATAAGCATCAAAGGAAGGCACAAAGCCTCCTCCTCTCTTCTTCCCCCTCTTTGCTCCATTCCGGGTTAGTTTTTTTTTATAGTTGTTATTATGGAGGGCTAAAACCCCTAGATTGATTTTCTTGGAGAATGTTGTAATGTAATTTTGAGGTCACTATTTTTAATATAGTATGCTTTTATTATTGTTAATTCCATATTGTTTAATTAAAGTTGTATGCTTAACCGGTTTAATTATTCAAATGGAATAAAATAAGATTTTAAATTAGAATGGATTAAGAAAATATGCATGCTTAATGAATATTTTCATAATCACTTTTAATAATTATGGTTTGCTTAATTCCATAATTTGAGAATAGATTATGTATATAGGCGATGTTCTTATGTATGCTCAATAATTCCTAGATTTTACGATCTTGCCTCCTTTTGCTTAATTAGGATGCTTGATTAAAATATTCATTTTTTTTAATGAAAGTAAAGGGATTGTGAATTGAAAAAGACGCTTAGTTGATTAATTCAAATTGAGCTAAGATATTAACAGTAATGAAAGTGTACAAATTATCTTTAGTGAACCAAGGATAAATTTATTTACAATACTCCAAGAAAATCAATCGCTTGTTATTTATTGTTTTAAATTCTATATTTACCTTGTTTTAATTTTAATTGTGACAACAAAATCAATCAAAACCCCCCCTATTGTATGTTTATTGAACTTATGTTTGTAAAAAATTTTAGTTGTTGAGTTTTTATTTTTAATTGTTAAAAATTAGTTTAAGACTTGATTTTTCCTAAATTTTTTTGTTGATCCTTGAGAGAACGACCTAGGTTGACACCCTAGTACTACATTAATTAATTTTAATGTACTAATTTGACGGAATCACGACTGTAAAAATACACACGTCATATACTCATCTTTCATAACTAATTCATTTATCATCATCAAATGTTATTTCATATTGTGGTATTCCCTAGTTCACCATTATATTCAAGACATATCGCTTGAGCGAGACATGCACTCGCCATGTACCTAAGAAGGCGAAAGTTAAGCAAGTACCTAAATAAATACATCCATGTATATATAAGATTGTCAGGCACCAATTCCTCTAATTCTCATATTGGTTATTAATCCTTCAAGTTCAAGATACCTACCCATAGTCACACACATTCAAGCCTAATAATCCATAATCATGAACATCCACATCAAAGCTTTTCCAAGAGTCTAATTAGGTGACAATACCATCCATACATACGAATAAATCATCAATCTTTGCTCCTTATCAACTGCTCAGTAAATGTATCTACACTGCTCAGTAAAGAAGTTTCAAATATTCCTGAAAAATGCAAAGATCCAGGTACGTTTTCTATACCTTGTATCATAGGCAATAACAAATTTGAAAATTGCATGTTGGATTTAGGATCTTCAATAAATGTTATGCCTATGTCTGTTTTCAAATCATTGTCTCTTGGAAATTTACAACCTACTGGTGTAGTAATTCAACTAGCCAATAGGAGCACTGCTTACCCTGCTGGAGTTATAGAGGATGTTTTGGTTCAGGTAGAACAACTTGTTTTCCCTGCTGATTTTTTTGTACTTGATATGGAAGAAGGTATGCCTCAAATTCCTGTTCCTATCATTTTAGGAAGACCATTTTTGAAAATAGCCCGAACTATAATTGATGTCCATGCTGGAACCCTTTCTATGGAATTTGGTGACACTAAGGTAAGTTTAACATTCTTGATGCCATGAAACACCCTTCTGAAAATCATTCTATTTTCCAAATTGACATTATTGATGAACCAATTTTTGAACATTTCTCTGATGTTGATTTAGAATGCATAGATGATTCAAACAATTGTTTCGCATGCGATAATTCTGAGAATTGTGATATTTGTGCTGAAATTGACAAATATATAACTGCTGATTTAAAGTATATAGAAATACCTGTTCTGAATGTAGATTTTTAAGAAGACTCTAACAAAAATTTTAAGGTGCAAGCAGCGGAACCCAAGTTTGCTTTGTTAGTTCCATCTGTTTTGCAGGCACCCAATTTGGAGCTGAATCTCTTACCTGAAAACCTCAAGTATGTATACTTGGGAAATGATGAGGAGCTCCCTGTGACAATTTCCACTTCTCTTGATGAAAATCAAGAAGAAAAATTACTACAGGTTTTAAAAAAGCACAAGAAGGCTAGACCACTATCCAATCTGCTTCAAATGGATGTGGTATTTGAGTTTGATCCGCCTTGAGGGAGTTTTTCTTACCCATCTTTTTACTTTTTCATTATATTGTCTATTTTGTATGCTCTGTCTTACATTGAGGACAATGTATGATTTAAGTGTGGGGGTGGGAATATCCTTGTATGTTGTTGTGTGTTGTTTTCATTGTGTGAATTTGTGATTAATTTTGTGTGACTCTTTTTCAAAAAAAAAAGAATATACAAAAAAAAAGTAAAAAATTTAAAAAAAAATTTAAAATTTTTTTGTGTGTTTTTGTTTTTAAAAGGCATGTTTTATTGGAATTTTAAGATATGCATGAGTAACAGGTAAATTCTTTCATGTCTGATATAAGCTTAATGATATGTTATGATTTGAACTCAAGCAATTTTGGTATGTTGAGAATGACATGATAATTGAGAAATGATCATATATGATAGAATTATACCTTGTGAGATTTTTTTGAGCCTTAAAATTTGATGGATCACTTTACGCCATCTAAATTCTTTCATGTGTGATTAATTCCTGAAAGCTTACATCCTAATTTTTGTCTTGTTTCTTGATGATACTTAAAACTCATATGAATGTATTTGAAATGATACAGGCATTTTGTTCAATTGAGCCACTAAGCCATATAAGCCTACCATGAATAAAGTATCCTTTGCTAGCCACTTTGAGCCTATTTAACCATTTCTTTGTTGCAGCTCAAATAAGCCATGGATGAAAAACCAAAAATATACCTACCTTAAGGAATATATTGGAGCTTTGGAATGAAGTCAAAAATTAGTTTAAGACTTGATTTTTCCTAAATTTTTTTATTGATCCTTGAGAGAACGACCTAGGTTGACACCCTAGTACTACACTAATTAATTTTAATGTACTAATTTGACGGAATCACGACTGTAAAAATACACACGTCATATACTCATCTTTCATAACTAATTCATTTATCATCATCAAATGTTATTTCATATTGTGGTATTCCCTAGTTCACCATTATATTCAAGACATATCGCTTACCGAGTAACAACAACACCACATAGCATGCCTTAGACATGGTTTCCTATTTGTTTCATCATTTAACGTGTGTGTTTTGAATTCCACACCATTACAATTCATTCGTCGGTTATTTCATTTCATCATTGGTAGTGAGGCATTTGTGTTTTGATAACCATTCCTAGGCACATTCATATTAGTTAAGGCCATAAGCCATTAACCATAATCACTACAGCATATTCATATTAAATCCTTTCAATGCATACTCTCATTATTTCATAACCATTATATGCCCCTTATACATATATTTCATTAATTTTCCATAAAAGGAATGGGGCCCATCACTAGCAACTAAAGAAAAGAAGAATAAAATTTCAGTCAGGATCACTCGCTCAAGCGAGACCCTCACTGGCTTGAGCGAGACAGTTCATTCTCGCTTGAGCGCCTCAGCTAGCTCGGGCGTGATCATGCCAGTATCTGTTTTCATGCTTGCTTTCTCAAGCGAAGCACCCACTCGCTTGAGCGAGATTCTCACAGACGCTCCCATCTCGCATGCACGCTTGAGCAAAGGTCTCCTTCACCATTATTCCGCTTGGGCGAGAATCGCCCAGATCTACTTTCCTTCACGCTCAGTTGAGTGAGGCACACTAGTACCAGCCACTCGCTCGAGCGAGTAGGGTTTTAGTATCAGACCCCCCATGTTCGCTCACGCTTGCTTGAGCGAAAAACGTCCAGTACCTCATCAAGGCTGGCTCGCTCAAGCCAGGTCCAACTTGCCACGCTATTTGCTTAAGCAAATTTCACCCAGAATCCTTTCCTCTCTCGCTCACTCAAGCGCAGCCACACCCGCTTGAGTAAGATTCGTCCAGTATCCCTTCCACTCATCCCATACACGTCTCGCTTGAGCGAGACATGCACTCGCCTGAGCGAGAATGGGCCAAAGGCCATAATACTGATTGAAGGGATTCTCGCTCGAGCAAGAATCCATCTCGCTCGAGCGAGAATCCATCTCGCTTGAGCGAGATTGATCGTACATACGCAGAAAATAAGAAGTTCCACAACCTTACTTACTAAAACCTATACAAAGCCAAATTTGCTAAATTCAACATTTCAAATACTTCTTATTAAACATATAAAACTTGTCTCGAACACTCTAATCCATAATTTTCCATTCCAATTCATTAATCACATTAAAATTAAACTTATCATCATCACACATACATACATTTTTCCATAACAATCATCACATACTCTCACACATCATTCCCAATAAACAATTTTCCATTCATATTATTTCAATATTTACATGGCAAGGCAAGCATGAGTACTAATCACATACAATAATCACTATCTTTCTACTCATGCAATTTGAATGTAAACTCCTCTCCTACCTCGAGGGAAGAGCCAAAATCCGAATACTCCAATCATCCTGCACCATCATCCGGAACATAATCTACACAATGCACATAATTCTTAAACAATCACAAACATCCTTTAGGCTTGGTAATGAGTTCTAGACTTGCCAATGTGGCACCCTAAATTGGCTATTCAGTATTATGGATATCGACTTCTAATTAATGAAAAGTAGAGAGAATTTTTTTTTCAGGTTTATTTTATCACTTAAGTAAGGCACACCACAATTCAAGACTTATAATAACTACCCTAGATCTAATTAGAAACCAAATCATATGTGAAGATATAAGAAGGCGAAAGTTAAGCAAGTACCTAAATAAATACATCCATGTATATATAAGATTGTCAGGCACCAATTCCTCTAATTCTCATATTGGTTATTAATCCTTCAAGTTCAAGATACCTACCCATAGTCACACACATTCAAGCCTAATAATCCATAATCATGAACATCCACATCAAAGCTTTTCCAAGAGTCTAATTAGGTGACAATACCATCCATAAATACGAATAAATCATCAATCTTTGCTCCTTATCAACTAGGCCCCATAATATACTCATAACTAAGAGGTATACATCATATTATCTCATCCTACATACCTTAGACCAATTGTATGATAAAAATTCAGCATTTACACTAACATGAACAAAGCTTCATAAATTCACTCCATCACTACATCTATGCAACATACACCATTTTGTGACATAATATCAACTTCCATACATAATTCCTTTTTCATAAAGATTCATGATCATCAACCACCAATATACCAATAAGTTCATGGTTCAATCTCTAAATTCAAATGTATTAACAATTAATCTAACAAACTCATTCGGAGATCCAAAAACTTAGGCATATACATCAATAGTCAAGTTATACAAAATAATGCCTATACACAATAAATTCTACCAAGAATTTAAATCATCATTTTCAAAAAGATTGTCGGCCAAGGCAAATAATGTACCCTCTTCACACCACACCGCCCCTCCAAAGAGAGTACCACTCCTCCAATCCAACCTACATAACAAGGCTAAAATGGACAACATGGAGAGTGAGTATATTTTCTCAATGATGAATATTTATAATGATAAGTCATGCATAGTGAAGCAATCATACATATTTTCCTTCAACATATCCAATCTCATTGGTACAACATATAGACCATAATTTGATAATCAAATACATACATCATATATCATAATGCCAACTCATGCCAAAAGCCTTAAATATCATTCTCATGTCACCAACAATGATCATCACTACATTTATACAATAGCCAACAACACCAACAATATCTCCCAATTCAAGATACTCATGAGACATAATCATTTTGGTCATTCAATTTCAAATGCCATGTACTCACAAATAATACATATGCTAGCCAACAATTAATGCTTATGCAATAAGACTAACTTATATAATTTCACTTTCTCATCATGTGTACATTCCACTCATGTGACTACAACCACGCATAGTTGTTTAATATTTAGAACCAACGCAAGGTTTCTTTCTAAAGATCATCGCAAGATCAATAAAACATGTCACATGGTATTCACTACGACCACGCATAGTCGTTTATAAAATCAACCAACACAAGGTTGTTATTCTCAAGATCAACACAAGATCATTATTTATCACACATGAGATATGTTATGCATGTCATAAGATGCATGAAGTGCACATAATGGTCTCAATTTCTCACATAATCCCACTTCATTATCATATATAAGCCAAAAGGGCACATCAAAGTATATCACCACCATAATCATCAATTTATCACCAATGTCATTCAAGAGTCCTACTTTACACACTTGTCACACCTAACAATAATAGAATCAACCAAGGCCAATATGCAATTATACATCACACATACATACATTATCAACACTAAGGTCATGCATTTAGAAAATAAACTCCTCTCCTACCTCAAGAGAAGTATTCTGTGGGGTTGGAGGAGTTGGATGGTCCTGCGTCACAAGAATGGTCAAAGCCTACATTTTTAATAAGTACAAGACCACATCAAACATCGTTCTATCATTAAATCAATGTCAATAACTAAGCCTCTTTTTAGAGATACATAAGTATATTCACGTATGTGAAACTTTGTTATGTTTATGCCTTCTCCATCTTTGAGGTTTGGAACCTAGGCCATTCTCATCACATTCTTTTTATCTTAGGACTTGAAATTCACCTTAGGTGATTAATCAAAATTCAAGGTGTTATCCATTAGGCTCTTTAAGCCTTAATTAAATTGTTCACTTCATTATGTTTCATTTTTAATAGTTTCCCTTTAGAAGGAAAAGTCATTCATCACTAGTAATTCAAATAAATTTTTATTCTTTATTCCCCCTTAAGACAACTAAAGATCATTTCTAATCCTACATGACTTAAGTCCTTTTAGTCCACTTTCATGACAAAGTCACCTACCACCAACAACAACCTTCTCTTAGTCTATTTATTAGCTTTTTCATGCCTAATGTGTTCTAATAATATTTTCTAGACCATTAGTCATTCATTCAACTCCAATAGTTCATAATTGTCACTAAATCCACTTCTACACTACATACTTTTTCTTCTTAATCTTTCTTACCAAATAACCACTTAAATCCTCAAACTACACTTATTAGCACTTACTCAAGTTCATAATTACTCTTTTAAGTCCTAAAATGCTCTTAGCAATTTTATTCACCTTAGCAACACACTTACCCTTTACTAGTTCACACAACAAATCACTTAACTCATGACATTTTACACACCACATCAACCAATAATTATTCAACACTAATTATAATTAATAACCCATATCTAACAAGAGTTTTCATGCTCATTTTAACAAGGCTAATACATTTTTGGGCCTATTATGCCACTTTATCACTTTTAGCATCCAAAAGAATTTTAAAGCTTAGTATTAATTCCTTACTTTTCTATAACTCATCTAATAAATTCTAGAGCATCATTCAAAGTCTCATAATCACTTCAAAACCATCCTTAAGCCATTTCAAGACCAAAACACAATTTTCTTCTAAATTAAAGTAAGTCCTCAATTTAGGATTTTTCACCTAATATCATTCAAGACCAAATTCATTCATTCCAACATCACCAATTCATTTCAATACACTAGTTTAGACCTCATAATCATTCTAAAATCTTTCAAACTAATTTAAGTCTTCTATTTGTAAATTTTTTTTTCAATTAAAGTAAGCCTCAAGGTCCCAATTTACATATAATCAAATCAAAGCACCCATTAAGCACAATCCATACATTAAACTTAATTCCAACAATCAATCACATTCTAATTCAAGTGCCTAATCATGTTTCTAACAACACACAAAATTCCCAATGGTCTCCTAACCTAGGTTTTGGGTTCCACATGCAAATTCTACATTTTTCCAACACTAATCTCATAATCTACAATATATTAGGCTACTAATTTAGAGTTTAGTAAGAGTTCATTACTTACCCCAATGGAATCCTAAACTCAAAATTCAAGAGAAGCAATGGAAGTGGAAATTAAGAAGCCAAACACCAAATGCTTGAACAAGCTTCTCCAAAGTGAAAAATAAGCCTCCCTGGACCTTAAAATTTTGTCACTTTCATGGGTAAGTACAAAGAGGATTTTCGGTTTTGGGACATGGTGAATAGGAAGAAGAAATTAAATGGAAATGGAGAAGGAAGAATGAAGAAGATGAAGCCTAGGTTTATTATGCTTACCTTAGCTTTTTTCTTCAAGAAATTTCAAGGAACACCATGGATGGAAGCAAGCTTTTCATGTTTTGAAGAGGAGAGGGAGAGGAAGAGTTTTCAGATTTTTGATGAAGGAGAAGGAGTGTTGAACGTGATTTTGGGAGGGGGAAAGAAGAGAAAGTAGTTTTGGCTTTTAGTGTACATTGACTACAATGCCGTTCATTTAAATTTTTTTTGGCTCCAAGGCCCATTTTTTTGACAAATTTTCATTCTTGCGCCCAAAATGCTGATGGAAATAGCCCACAATGTTGTGCACAGCCAGCCCACTTGGTTGGGTGAGGTTCGTCGTGTTTTGGCTCAAAAACGAAGCGTTTTGGTCGCCCGGGGCCCCCGTACGTCTAATTAATTATCTATAAATTTTTCCGTGTTTATTTTTGGGTTTAAAATATTTATTTGAGTGTTTTATAATACTCAATAATTATTTTTGGGTTATTGAATTTTTGAGGCCCAATTGAGTCCCGTTGCCCGAATCGGTCGTTTCTGACGTTATACGACGTCGATAAATCTCAAATAATTCATAATAAATTCTGGGAACGCTCAAATTAATTTTAGCTCACCTTTGGGACATAAATATTCATTCCCAATATTTATCTAATGTTTCCCAGCCCGTTGGGCCCATCTCTGTATTTTGCTCGTACGTCGTTCGTCAATTAAACGACGACAGTAATCACTGTATTCGTCGTATTAACTCAAAAGGTCCATAATTAATTTTCTACATGTATAGGGCATCAAATAATTATTTTCTATAATTTTTATATTTATTTACTCCAATTAATTAATTTTACTCAAATTTATAGGATGTTACAGCCAACACACTAATCTATAATTAGGCTTCGAGAATTCCTTTCCCAAAACCAAGATTTTCTAAATCTCAAAAGGGCTAACCAACCCAACAACAACAATGTCATATCCCTCATCGAAAGACATTCGATTTGTCATTTTTGCCACTCAAGGTTCAACATGACCCAACATAGACTCTTTAAAGCCATCACTAAATCATCAATTTCAATTTATTCATCCATGGTCTAAGACCTCATCAAGTCACTATCTCATTTCACTCCCTTAATCTATCACTATTGGTCATTTACCATTATCATCATCACCATGAGCAACAACAATCAAAATCAATTCTCTTAATCACAATATACATATTCCTAAATCTTAAGATTAGGATTCTTTTTTTAAAAAAATTCAATAGCTATCATTCTTATGATTCAAGCCTTTCTTAGCCATATTTTTACCTTTATCACACTAAACAACTTGGGGTCATTACTTTAATTTTCTTGATTCCACAATTCCTCAACATCAATGATCAATATTACTTATTCAAAACTCTTCCTCATATATAAAATCACTCTCATATCAATAACTCATAATTTCTTAAGGATTCCCCAAAGCCCCAAAACCTCAATGCCTAGGGTTTCCATTAAAAATCCTCAATCATTAATTTCAACCATTTATAAACTTCATTTCAAGCACCCATAAGCTAACAACATAGCATTCTAACCATCAACCACAACAACAATAATTCCCCAATGGTTTTCTAACCTAGGGTTTGGTTCTATATACCATTATCCATCAAAATAACATCCAATCTTCCATCACTATACTTAAATAAGCTCAAAACCATAAGGAAAAGCCATGGGTGATCAAAACCATACCTCTTTCTCCAAGCTCAAGCCCCAAAATGAAAATGAGAGGGAGAGAAGAGGAGATGAGCCAAGCTTTTCTCCAAAGCCCCATTCTTGCTTCATGAATCCATGATATCTAATTGATTTTGAGTGGGTGAGGAAGTGGAGGAGGTGGTCACGGTTTGGTGGAGGAGAAGGGAAAGGAGAAGCAAAATGAAGGATGGTGGAGAGAGAATGAACCAACGTGAAAATAAGAGAAAGGGGAAGGGTTTTGTTTTAAATTTCATTCCCTTCATTAAAAATCTTTCTATTTTACAACATACAGGATCTCTGTTCGGGCTAAATACTTAATCTAAAAATTATTCCGAAATATAGATTCGGATTCCCAATAATATTCTTAACAGCCCTGACCAACGGCATCTCAATCGGAGATACTTGGTCCGATACCCATATTTTGACCGGGTAAAATTTTAGCTCCTAAAATCTCAATAAATTATAAATAATCCTCATAAATTTCAATTTAATTATTTCAATATTTTTGGGACACTCATTAATCCATTTATAATTATTTACTATTTATTCCTTCTATTTAATTATTTTTATAAAATTCGGGATGTTACAATCCACCCTACCTAAAAGAAATTTCGTCCTCAAAATTTTGCATCGATATATATATCGCAAAGCCATACCCCAGGTCGTGCACCAACGGGGTTCAATGACATCATAAATAACATCGGACTTTCTAAAGTCCATCAAGGCATGTTCATCATCACTTCATCATTCTTAACATAAAATTTTCTACATCCAAGTGTGTCATATGTCATCGATCACAACTCGTCCAACAGAGCTCACATGTTCATACTCTGTACGACTAGATAGGCTCAGTACATTCACCATAAGCAGTTACAACCCTACACCTACCCGGCCTACGTGTTGCTGCATCCGACATACAGGAAGGCGTCCCAATCCCGTAATGGTTATCACAAACACATAAAGTCGGTGCATAAGCGCATGTTGCCACAATGCCTATGGCTTGTAGGGCCATATTGGGACCAGTACTTCGTATTCCCATTGCTCACATCGGTCACACTTATTCTGATAATATCGATTCATAAGAGACTTAGTGATAGTTCTCACAAGTCCATGACCAACACATGCGTGTCTCGCCATCATTATACTATTAATTTTTAGCATACATCATGCCATACCAATCATCACATATTGATTAATGTGACACCCTAATTTAATAAATAATTAAGAACCAATACGAGGAAAATTTTTCCAAAATGTAAGTAAACCAAATAGACCATAAGGCAACCGGATCGCAAATGGGATAGTAGGCAAGGAAGGGCAAGCACCCAGTCGGACTCAGTGGAGCATAGTAGTTCATCCAGTTTACTCAGTACTCCCTTCGCTCAATAATCAAGAGGAACCGGGCACAAGAAATAGGGGAGGAAGGCAGGGGAAATGAGAGGTCATCCACACGCATGGCATTCGGTGGAAGGGAAAAGGTAAATAAAAGAACGATTAACACGTATAACAGTTGGAGGAGGAAGCAAGGCTTGGACCGACCCATACTGCCCAGCGAAACACAACAGCGCCTGGGCGAAGACTAAGATAACTGGCTCGCTCAGACGAGGGTCCTACGCCGCTTGAGCGAAGCATAATAGTGCAACCACGGAAGGAGGAAGTAATTACACCGCCGTCCAGTTCAGCAAGGCACAACAACGCCTGGACGGACTACATCACAACGTTCACTCACTCAGGCGATGTCCAACACCGCCCAGCGAGATATAATAATGCGACAACGGAAGAGGGAGGTACATAGGCGGAGTCTCACGTTGATATCTACTCGCTTCAGCATGGTTCCACGTGCTTGGGCGAACCATCCTAGTCACTCGGGCGAGGTATGACACCGCCTAAGCGAGGTCAACATGTTACAATCGGTTTATTCAACATGGAAGGAAGGAAGCAGGCAAGAAAAACAAGAGCATTCATACGTATAGGGTATTTTACAGAAAAACTAAGACTGGGGTTGGTTTGTTGGATTTAAGGCAGCACACCAGCGCCTGGGCGGATTGCACAACATCATGGGCTCGCTCAGGCGAGGCCTGATACCGCCTAGGCGGGGTATGATAATGCAACAGCGGATGGAGGGAAATTCTAAAAGAGGAACTCTTCCACGAGTAACACTGGTCACTCATTAGGAGGAAATAGATAAGGGGAAGATGTTAATACATTCACACGCGTAGCACTCGGTAAAGGGGCGGAGTTCGAATCATCCTACCTGGCTAGGCGGGGTATGTTTGTCCTGGGCGGACTCCAGGGCGAAGGTGACCCACTCAACCGTTGTCTCACACCGCCTAAACGATGTGTGACAATGCAACATCAGACGTGAAACTCTTCAAGTAAACCTTACATTAGCGTCTATTCGTTCCTACGGACTGACCCTTTCTCAGAGAACGCTGGTCGTTCAGCTTCGGAGGACAGGCAAGGGAAGAAGAAGGGAGATGTACATATGCAGGAGTAGGTTGTGGAGGAAGGAGGAGCCTGAACTTATTCCGCCCAACTCAACTAATTATGACAACGCCTGGGCGGACTCAACCACAACGCCCAAATCAGGGGGGTCAACACCGGTGTTGGGGTCACGTTAGCTCCACAACGGAGAGGAAGGATAGTGGGACGGTATCACACTCTGACTTTTACTTGCTTCAGCGCGAGTCCTTCTGCTTGGGCGGACTGCTCTAGTCCGCACTCGCTGGAGCGAGGGACTCCACTCGGTTTTTCACTAGTCTTTCGTTCTTCCCTCATTCGAAGCATATTTGAACTCTATATTTCCTCTCCTTAACCCCAAACTTATTCCTACTGCCTATCCGTAGCCACACCGGCCTCTTACGCTCACAAGACATACTCAGGCGTCCGTACTTATCATTCAATACCTTCCGCAGCACAATATAATGCACAACACATATATATATATATATATATAGTTAGGAAACATCTAAACAATTACAACCGCAACATGCCCCTTCTGTCCGGAGTGTTCAAGTTTCGTAAATAAAACGCAAAATTAACACAAGCCGGCCAAGGCTTCTTCTAAAACATTTAAATACGACTAGCACACGGTACATATATATATACACACGATCCATAATGCTCAGCTACTCTGCTCCACACCCGGCTCTTCCTTCATTCTTCATTCCGAGAGATGTTCACTGAAATATGACCATTGCAGGGGTGAGCGTTTACATGTAAAATGATACTCACAGACTCGGTATCAGCGTCAGTACACGCTCCTGCCATCATTCAACCTTTCTCAAGTAACCAAGTTCATGCAGTTCAAACAACATTCGTGACACACATAATACACAGAGTTTATTCCACATCCATATATATTCATGCCCACGGAGTTCCTACGCACATCTACATTCATGCATTCAAAATCATACACATATACATACATAGATTTATACATCACCACAATCGGCCTTATTTCTATATGCATGCCTGCGGATCCGACTTGGGTAAAGACTCTCAGTTACGGTCCCCTTTTCTTCTGGCCCCTCGTCCCTCAGCTCTTACCAGGTGGCACCGGCCTCCCACGGCGTCTCGAGACTCTCTTCTCTAGCTCCTACGGCTACCACGAGCACTATCGGGATCTAGCCAGGGTTGGTAACTGGAAGTCGTTCCCTTGGGGTTCTTGACCTTCTATGGGTCGCCCCACTCTCACTCATGCAACTAACACATTCATTAATACACATCATCACGCCACGAACACCTTCTCCGTAGTCATTAAGCAAAAGCGGATTTCCCCACACTACTCGTAATCATTCAGTCAATCACACCAACGCATGTTACAATCGGTCATCAGACTAACAACAGTGAACAAACCAATTAAAAGCATACACATACATCTTTTCCATAGTGACAAGAAAATAGATCCATGCATATCATTCATCATTATCATCCATTAACAGGCTACACCATCCCCATGAAATCGCTATCAGAATCTTAAATCATGCATCAGTTTTAGTGATTATGAATACATGCACACACACACACACACTCAGCAGTACGTTCATCCGGTACCGTTCGTAGACCATGCATTCGACATGCAAGCGCCCCCTACCTTTAGAAGAACCTCAGAAACCTTTCCGTTCTTGTCGTTGGGTCCGATGTCCTTCTCCTAGTTCGTTCGGTCTTCCTTGGCCTCGTCGTATCCTGCGCCTGATTCTGGGATGGAGTGTGGTTCGTTCTCCAGTACTGAAATCAAGATCTCCAGGAGCGAAGAGTGAGATAGGGGAAGAAGGAGGATGGAGACGAAGAGAGAAAAGTAGAGGATGAAGTGACGGAGGAAGGAATCTGAAGGAATAGTGAGTGTGTCCCTTAATTACAGGCTTACGTTTTTATTTATATATGTATATGCGCACGAGTAAGAGAAGAGTGGGATGGGAGAGTGTGAGCCCAGCAGCCACGCGCACTCCACCCCCATCCCCTGACCACCACCATTTTTCATATTTTAAAGGCTTAAATCTACTTGGTTATATATATAATTAACGGTTATTTTCTTTTTGAAATTAAGTCTTAATGGTTTAGTCTTCATTCGGCATTTAGTTTCAAAACTGGGATGTTACAATTAACATCACCATAAATTGGTGTACCACTCATAAATTGGTGTACCACTCATATATTCGGGACCTTCGACTCATCGCATTAGGTACTGTAAAATCATGAAGTGCTCTGTTGTCTTAATTTTCTATTTGTGTTTGGCTTGTTGAACTTGAAGATTGGTGCCTACTTTATTCAATGTGTGTCCTAAGAAGTTTGATCTTTCGAAGAGTTCTTTCAATCTCAGGTGTCCTAAGAAGTTTGATCTTTCAAAGAGTTCTTTCAATCTCAGGATCAAATATATGCTCAAAGCTGTCACTTTTTTTCATAGAAGGACTTGCACAAATTTATAGACAACAAAGAAAAACAAGCATAATTTTGTAGAAAAAATGGAAATAAACAAAAAATACATAAAAATATGTAGAAAATACACACTAGTCTAATCAAACACCACTTAGACAATATTAGGGGAAAACATAATCCCCGGCAATGGCGACAAAAACTTAATAGCCAACCGCAAGCGCACTGGGTATCAAAGTAATAAAAAGATATCGTTCCCACAAAGATTGTGCCCAAGTACTAATTATAATGGTGATTCAATTATCTAGTGGAATTTGATTCAAATGAATTACCAAAACAATGATGAACAGTAAATTAGAAAACAGAAAATTCAACACCTTTTGTAGAAGAAAATAAGAGGAAGTTTAGGAAATTGAATCAAAGGTAAATCATAGGGTATTAAGGGTTCATATGCTAGTATCAAAATTAAAGGTTACTCACTTATCCAATTATATAATTTTGTTCCTAAGGCAGATTCCCCTAAGTTAATTAATACCTTTCTCTTGAAAGCCTATTAACGTGCCTAATTCCCAGAGAACCGCATTTAATTTGTTAATTAGACCCTTTACGTTCTACGGAAATCTGATTAACCGTCAAACAATTTCGCTTACTATCGTAAATCAAAATCATAGGTTCAATTTAGGTGTTTTTGAATTACATGCCAATCTCTTGATTACTCATATAATTTGTGATCATCCACACTTATCTCTAAGTCTTGCAAAAGCATTAGGCATACATAAATTGAATAGAAATTGAAATCACATAAATTGGAATGCGAAGAACAATATTGTAACACATAGGCATACTATATCCTTAGCCCCAAGAAAAGAGTTTAGTGTTCCATAAGGATTGTTGTCATCATGTCACACATCACAGAATCAATGCCAAGCATAAAAGATATCAAAAATGTAAAATAGGGATTCAGAAATTACAAATTAGTCCTCTGAAATCTGCAGAATTGATTTCCCTTGATGGATTTGACTCTTGATTCCCAATGAAAGCTTCCCAAAAGGTTCTTAAAAATCTCCCAAAAGATGTCTCTCAAACTGTCTTTGCAGAACTCTCTTTCTTTTCTCCTAAGTGCCCAACAAAAACCCTAAACAATTTAGAGATTTAGGCCTCTTAGGAGACAACCACGGCAAGTGGTGGATAACTATGACCAGTGGTTCGAGTCCTGTTCCTTTTAAAACATAATTTTGCAACTTTTTGTAACAAACAGAGCCAACCATGGCCAGTGCCCACCACGGCCAGTGGTGGATAACCACAGCCAGTGGTGGCTTCTGACTTGCTTTTCCTCTTTTCCAGTGTGAACCACGGCTAGTGGTTTGCCACCACTGGCAGTGATTTCCTCCAACCTTGCCAAAATACACTCCTAAAGGCCTCAAAGGTCTCTTCTTTCATCCACTTTGCCATTTTTCCTCTAAAGAGACCTAGAACATCATTGATCCTATAAAAATAGGAACAACCAAGTAATATGTATGGAAAAGAATCAAAATCAAGGGAATCAGACATGAAACAATATGAAAAAACCCTAAACACTAGACCTAAAAATAACCAAAAACAACACATAATGCATACTTATCACTTGAAATCATTATCCTTTACATATCACAGACCTAGCCTTTTATAGTTACTATGGGATTTTCCTAAAAGTAAGTTTGGATTTTCAGTAGTATTCACAAACTTGCTTAGGTCTAAGGTAAGAGACTTAACCTGCTTTTGCAATTTAATGATTTCTTCACTTTGAGAGTTGCAACAGACTTTTGAACTTTCAAAACTTATTTTTATATCAGTATTTTCTTTTGAGTCTGCTTAACTTTTCTAAGTGCATTCTTTCATTCTCTTCTATTTCTTTCAAAATATTTTTGTCAATATTTTCTTCCTTTAATTTTGAAATTTGATTTTAAAAATCAATAACGATTTCAACATGTTTTACTTTTAGCTTTTTGAAGTTCTTCAAAAGTTTAAAAACTTCACTAAACAATATATCATAATTTTGTTTGAATTTAGTATAACTTACATCTTTAGATTCTGAGTCACTTAAGTTTGCTTCACTGTCTGGTTCCTCATCTGCCATGAGACAGATTTGAGCAGATTCTGTTTCTTCTTCAAACTTTTCAGAGCTTGATGATTCCTCATCATCCCATGTTATCAATCCTTTTTATTTCTTGGGAAACTTTCTCTTTTCCTTTATGTCCTTCTTATCTTTATTTAGAAGAGGACATTCAACTTTCATATGTCTTGGTTGCTTATAGTTAAAGCATTCTAGAATAGATTTGTCAGTTTTAAACTCGAATTAATTTTTACCTTTGTAGTCTTTCTTTTGAGACTTGTCAGGTTTGAGCTTTTTTTTCTTTAACAACCTGTGAAATCTCTTGGTTACTAGTGCCAATTCTTTATCTCTATCAGCTTTTGATCCATCAGAGTCTGATTCTAAACTTATGGATTCCTCAGCTTTCAGTGCTTTGGATTTTCTCCCTAATTCATCAGATTTTAAGGTAATGCTCTTAGAGGAGGAAGGTTTGCTGACTTCCTTCTGCTTTAGCTTTAATTTATGCACTGTGAGTACTCCAAGCAGTTCATCCAAGGAAAAGGTACTCAGGTACTTAGCTTCTTCAAGAGCTAAATATTTGGCATCAAACATTTCTGGAAAACTTCCAAGAAGCTTTACATTGATATATTCTATAGAAGGCATGGTTCTAAGAGCTATGAGCTTATTTAACAAAGTCTAGAATCTTTTAAACATTTGATCCACAGTTTCATTTTCTTCCATCTTGAATGTATCATACTATTTAGTCATATTTTCTTGGATCTTTTGACATTTAAGGTGCCTTCATAATTGCGTTGAAGAGCATCCCAGACCTTTTTAGTTGATTTGTAACTAAATACTTTATTGTACTCTGATTTGCTAAGGGCACAAGTAAGTAAGAATATGGCCTTAGCATTTATCTCTATCTTTTTGACTTCCATTGAGGTCCATTCATCCTCAGATTTAGGCTTTCCTTCTTCACCAACAGGAGCTATATAGTCATTATTTACAATGACTCCCCATAAGCTGTACTGGGTGGATTTTATGATTATTTCCATTCTATCTTTCAAGTATAGGTAGTCTTCTCCAAAGAAAGCTGGAAGCCTGTTGATTGATGATCCTTTTGTAATCAGTTGATTCCTCTAAGAGGCTATCATAGATCTTTATCCTTTTCACTTGAGGAAGTGATCAACCCAAAGAACAAGCTCTAATACCAATTGATGGTTTAGATTCTGACTTAGAAGGGGGTTGAATAAGTCAGACTCTTTTCATGGAAAATAGAACCAATAAAAGACAGGTAATCAAATTGCAAAACTTAATTTAAAGAGAAAGGAAAGGAAAGCAACATAACATTTATACTAGTTCACTTCCAACACAGAAGCTACATTCAGTCGTTTCTAACTTGAAGGATTTCTACTATTATAAATTCTCCTTTACAATAACAGCACTAGACCCATGCCACAAGTATTCTTGACTCCAACTACTTCTAGCTTAAACCTAAGTATTCTTTTGTAATAAGTCACTCCTAGCTTAACAACCCAAGTATTCTTTCAAAAGTCTCTTTAGGCCAACAATGTTTCCCACACTAACTAAAGTTGGCAACACACCAGACTTCTTAGTGGTTTAAAAGGAATTATAAGGTAACTTACAAAACTTAGTGTATGAAGATATACAATTACGAATAACTACAATAAATTATGAAAGACAAGAGACCAAGGTTTGCTAGAGGCAGAACACACAAGGAAAGTCTTTGTCTTCAAGAACTGAAAAGAGAGATTGAACACAATATAGAGAAGGATTAATTTTTTCTTGAGAGTTCTCTCTACATCACTTTAAGTCAATCTTCTTTAGTATTTATAGATGCTGCAATATGACTGTTGCTGGTTCTTGAAAGGAGAAATAGATGTTGGAAATCTTGTAAAGGTGTTTGCTTTAAGCTTCAAGCATCATACCTTTGATAATAAGGAAGGATGCTAAAGAGTCTGGTAGTAGATCACTTCTATTCTTGCATGAAATGGGTACTCTACGTATCTTGAACAAATAAAGCTAGATTTCTTATTTTATCAAACATGAGAGCAGAAGTCACTGCTGTAAACCTTCTAATTTTAACTAACACATAATGCTGACTTGGTTCAGCTTTTTCTGTTTTTATGCAGTGTTTGGTATACTGACTTTGGCTGCTTAGCTTGTTTGTCTCTTGTTTCATTTAGTGATAAGCATGCATATTTAATAAGAGAATAGAACTCAAGCCATCACTTAAATAGAATTCAAAATATTGCTCTTGAGTTTCTCAATAATGTTCTCCTTTTGATGTCTAAAGGTTTGATGATTGATTGTGTGACAAAAGCACCTTCCATCAGACCTTTGGTTACACACCAAAGAGTTAATCTTCAGATTTGATTTGATGGACTCCCTTTTAGTTTTTATAATCTGTGCATTGTAGGTTTTGAAACACTCAAATGTACATATTAAATTACAGAATTATAGACTTTATTTACTTCCGATCTCTTAATGTATGTTATTAACAAAGCAAGGGTCTGGTGATAGCAACATAATCTAGGGTCTGGCCTATTAAAATTCTTATAGTTTCTTTTTGTACCAGACTTTTCTTCAATATATCATTATCAATGTTTCACATACTAGTTCATAGGCATACATACATGGCCATACATAACAATACACATACATTTTCACCACAACAACACACCACACATATATTCCAAATGCATCAAACATATTTTTGCTACCCAACAATCATCAAACATGCATTACATCACAAAACAATAATTAATGCAAGGAAAATACGATCCATATCATCATACAACAACCATCAATATTTCTAATTCATGCATTTAGAATATATAACTCATTTCCTACCTCAAGAGAAGTAATTCGAGCGATTAGACGGTTCAACACCATTTTCAGATTTTGTCCTACAGTTAATACATTACAATGCAATCAATCTCTCATTCAAACATCATTCTCAATTCTCACTATGTTTTAAATATTATATAGACTTTGTTTTCTTGTTTTATTAGATTTTGGGAATTCCTTCCTATTAATCCATATTTTCTATAATTCAATGACTATGACACAAACTTCCAAGTCACCAACATACACACCAAATGCTTTAAGATACCACTACACTTGATTTCTTAATCCATCATCCATAATGGTTCCAAAACTCATAATTCCAATTTATTAACGCCAACACCACCAAATATCACTTTTACCAATTTTATCAACTTAGTGCCTTATTACATTTTCTTAATTTCTTAAATTCCCATCATCAATAATCAATCTCAATCATTCCAAATATTCATTTCCATATGCAAAATCACTTTCATGGAAAATAAATTCTTAATCTCTCAAGTTTTGCCAAAAGCCCCAATTTCACCAATCTTAGGGTTTTCACAATAATCACCAACATTAATTCCAATAGTTTTTCTTGCACCATTTCAAGCATTCTCTAGCCGATAATTTCATATTCCAAGTATCAACAACCAATCAACAAATCTCGATGGTCTCCTAACCTAGGGTTTGAGTTCTACACGTATTTCTCAACGTAACAATATCCAATCTTCCATTATTAAGCTTCCATAACTCCAAAACACCAAATAAAAATCATTAACATTATAAAATCTTACCTTTTTTCCATGTTCAAAAAGGGGGACACAAAAATGATGGAAAAGAAGAGACACCCAAAGATTTTCTTAAATGTCCCAAAATTGCTTCACAAATCCAAGCTTAAGTGTTGATTTTAGTCGAAAATGGCTAACGTTATGGGTATGGATAGTTTTTCCTTAAGAGGGGAGGAATAACATGAAGAAAATGAAGAGTGTAGAAGGGAGGAGGAAGTAAACAAAAATTAAGAAAGAGAGAAGGAAAAATGTGACAAAATTGGTCCTTGTCCAATGGGTAACATATTTCCTTTTTGCTTTTACTTTTCAATCCTTGATTCCTCATTGTCCAATTGTTAAGAGAGTGTAAAGTGAGGGAGGAGGGATACACTATCAAAATATCGAGAAGAGAAGGGAATTTTCATTAAATTCCATTTTGCTCGTATTTTTGTTGTTTATTAACATAGATTGTGTCCAAATAAATATCTCCTCAACACCAAAATTTATTTTGAACATACCACCTTAACCACAATAAATTCCTCATTATTCTAGACCTAACAAATACTCAAAATTATTTAATGGGTCCCACACCTTACGTTCAGTTATCTGATTTCAATAAATTTTAATTTACCAATAAATCATAATTAATTCCTAATTAATTTTCCCACATACATTGGACCACAAATAATTAATTATCATCATCCAATAATTTATTTCTCTAAAATTTGGGGTGTTACACTAGATCCATATTTCCTTGAAGAAAGGACTACATCAAAACCCTACAAAAAAAAGGAGATCAATTTCTAGCCAAGAAGGTGGTGTGTGGATATATCTGTTAGCTCAGTGGATAAGTTAAAGACCGAGCTGAAGAATTTGCAAGAAGAACGGGCCCAGGAGCAAAAGAAGTGGGATAAGGATTTGGAAATCTTTGAAGTTGTGGCCCACATTGCTTTTAGCAGCGCACCTGTAGCAAATCTAGCACTAAAATCGAAACCTAAAACTGAATATAAATGGTATATGTGTCTATTATGAGTTCCATGGTAAATGTTTAAACGTGTATAAGGACTGGTATGAGGAACTTATTGATGAGCCTTTCATTCCATTTCTTCTTCCTGAGGGCCAGAGCGTGGAGCCCAAGGCGTTGTCACTTGAGTAGCAAGATTAATATCTATATATTTATCATTCCTCTTTTTTACCTTGTCCCGAGATAGACTCCAACATTGATTCTTTGCATTTGGCATTTTTGTCAATTTTTAGATGTACCGAGGTTGAAGTGCCCTTACTTCTTTTGAAATTATTTTTGTACTCCTGGCTGATGACTCATTTATTCAAGTTAATGACAAGTGTTCTTCCTTTTGTGAAATTTTAAACTGTTATAATTTCCTGCATGTCATAGTTAGTATACTTGTAGCATGTAACCCATAGGGTAATATTATAACTTAGTTTAAATTACAAATTAGTCAAATATTCTCTCTATTGGAGTAAAGGAATTTTACTTGTATAATTGTAATTACCGTTGTAGGTAGGAATTTAAGTACGTTTCTTAGATCAGACGATATCAAGGTTACCTCGGGCAGGTTACTCATCGAAAGATTCATAGAACCATTACGTATAGTGTTTTCTACTTGCACCACTCGTTGGTTCATGTATGGTATTTTAAGAGAACTAATCCTCATCACTTGTTGGGGCCAAGTAGCCAGTTCCCATTATTGTTGACTAGGATACCACTCGTTAGGGTTCAGTACAGAATCTCATAAGAGATAACTGATCCTCACCACTCGAGGGCATCTTTCTACTTGCATCGCTTATCGAGATCCGATAGGTCTCGTAAGAGAACTGATCCTCACCATTCATTGGGGCCAAGTAGCCAATCACCATTATTGGTGACTAAAGTGCCACTTGTTGGGGTCCAGTACATAGTCTCATAGGAGATAACTTGTAACACCCTCGGTTAACTAGGACAATCCCTTCAACTAGATTATCCTGGTCAACTAAGAGGTTACAAGTTTTTTTTTGAAAAATGAGGACGTTTTTTTATATACATAAAACTTGGTGGAATAGATACATCATATATATATAACATAGTCATACAAAACACATGGTCGTTATAACAACTGTACAACTAAAAGAAAAAGGGGCACACAGGCTCCGATGAATGAAAATAAAATTTAACCTATTCTATCCGTCCATGGTCCGAGAAGAATCTAGCTGCTCCTCATTCTGAAGTCTGTCTTCATCCCTACGATGTCTGGAAAGATAGCATAAGGGTGAGTGTAACATCCCAAATTTTATAAAAATAATAAATTGAGGAGAATCAATAATAAATAATTGTATATGAGTTGATTTGTGTCCCAAAAGTATTGGAATGATTAAATTGGGATTTATTATGGATATTTATGATTTACTGAGATTTGAGGAGTTAAAATTATACCCGAATAGAATATGGGTGTCGGACCAAGTATCTCTGATTGAGATGCCATTGGTCAGGGCTGTTAAGAATATTAGTAGGAATCTGAATCTATATTCGGAATAATTTTTATTGAGCCCGAACTGAGAGCCTGTTTATTGTAAAACGGTGAGATTTTAATGTGAAGCCAAATAATAAAAATATAAACTTCCACTTTCTCTTCTCCTTTTCACGTCACTTTCTCCCTCTCCTTTCTACACTTCTTCTTCTTCCACCTTCTTCTTCCTCTCCTAAAAACCCTAAGCATGGTGGTGTGCCTTCTACTTCTCCATTTTGTTTTCCTTCAAGCTTGGATGTGGTGGCAATGGCGATTAAAAGCCCTCCTTCTCCCACTCTATTTTCGTGTTTTCTCTCCCTCTCTTGGAAGCTCATGGCCAACTCTTGGGTGAGGTAAGTTCCTCACCATTCTTTATGAGTTTATGCCTTAGATCTTGGGTTCTTGGTATTTGGGGGAGTATTTATTGCATAGGGGTTGTTGGGAGAAGCTTTAGATGAGGAAACCCTAAGGTGGGGTGTTGTTATTATGGCATTAATGGTGGGTTGTTATAGTGCATGGAATTAATACTTGGATGAGTGGAAAATAAATGAGCATTTATGATGTTGATGGGTTTTTAGTGAAACCCTAACTTTAATAAATTGGGGAAAGTGTGAAATATGTGTAGAATGTAGGTTTAATGATATTGGAGAATGATATTAATGATGAAAGATGGCCATTGATGGTGATTAATGAGCATAGGTAAATGTTATTGGGTTTTGATGAAAACCCTAGCCCTAAGAATTTGGGGAAATGGATATTGTATAACTTGAAAGGTTGAATTGAAAGTTAATGGGTGATGTTTAGTGATGAGTGTTGTTATGAATGTGGAATGTGAGGGATTGGTGTGAAAAGGTTGTGACTTGATAAGGTTCTAAACCATTGTGGTTATTAAAGGATATGAGAACTAAGTTGAATATTGAGTAACAATGTGATGGTGATGTTGTTGGGTTTAGTTGGCCTTTTATGATCTAGAGGATCTTGGCTTCGGCTTGTAACATCCCGAATTTTATAAAAATAATAAATTGAGGAGAATGAATAATAAATAATTGTATATGAGTTGATTTGTGTCCCAAAAGTATTGGAATGATTAAATTGGGATTTATTATGGATATTTATGATTTACTGAGATTTTAGGAGTTAAAATTATACCCGAATAGAATATGGGTGTCGGACCAAGTATCTCTGATTGAGATGCCATTGGTCAGGGCTGTTAAGAATATTATTAGGAATCCGAATCTATATTCGGAATAATTTTTGGGATTAGTATTGAGCCCGAACTGAGAGCCTGTTTATTGTAAAATGGTGAGATTTTAATGTGAAGCCAAATAATAAAAATATAAACTTCCACTTTCTCTTCTCCTTTTCACGTCACTTTCTCCCTCTCCTTTCTACACTTCTTCTTCTTCCACCTTCTTCTTCCTCTCCTAAAAACCCTAAGCATGGTGGTGTGCCTTCTACTTCTCCATTTTGTTTTCCTTCAAGCTTGGATGTGGTGGCAATGGCGATTAAAAGCCCTCCTTCTCCCACTCTATTTTCGTGTTTTCTCTCCCTCTCTTGGAAGCTCATGGCCAACTCTTGGGTGAGGTAAGTTCCTCACCATTCTTTATGAGTTTATGCCTTAGATCTTGGGTTCTTGGTATTTGGGGGAGTATTTATTGCATAGGGGTTGTTGGGAGAAGCTTTAGATGAGGAAACCCTAAGGTGGGGTGTTGTTATTATGGCATTAATGGTGGGTTGTTATAGTGCATGGAATTAATACTTGGATGAGTGGAAAATAAATGAGCATTTATGATGTTGATGGGTTTTTAGTGAAACCCTAACTTTAATAAATTGGGGAAAGTGTGAAATATGTGTAGAATGTAGGTTTAATGATATTGGAGAATGATATTAATGATGAAAGATGGCCATTGATGGTGATTAATGAGCATAGGTAAATGTTATTGGGTTTTGATGAAAACCCTAGCGCTAAGAATTTGGGGAAATGGATATTGTATAACTTGAAAGGTTGAATTGAAAGTTAATGGGTGATGTTTAGTGATGAGTGTTGTTATGAATGTGGAATGTGAGGGATTGGTGTGAAAAGGTTGTGACTTGATAAGGTTCTAAACCATTGTGGTTATTAAAGGATATGAGAACTAAGTTGAATATTGAGTAACAATGTGATGGTGATGTTGTTGGGTTTAGTTGGCCTTTTATGATCTAGAGGATCTTGGCTTCGGCTTGTAACATCCCGAATTTTATAAAAATAATAAATTGAGGAGAGTGAATAATAAATAATTGTATATGAGTTGATTTGTGTCCTAAAAGTATTGGAATGATTAAATTGGGATTTATTATGGATATTTATGATTTACTGAGATTTGAGGAGTTAAAATTATACCCGAATAGAATATGGCTGTCGGACCAAGTATCTCTGATTGAGATGCCATTGGTCAGGGCTGTTAAGAATATTATTAGGAATCCGAATCTATATTCGGAATAATTTTTGGGATTAGTATTGAGCCCGAACTGAGAGCCTGTTTATTGTAAAATGGTGAGATTTTAATGTGAAGCCAAATAATAAAAATATAAACTTCCACTTTCTCTTCTCCTTTTCACGTCACTTTCTCCCTCTCCTTTCTACACTTCTTCTTCTTCCACCTTCTTCTTCCTCTCCTAAAAACCCTAAGCATGGTGGTGTGCCTTCTACTTCTCCATTTTGTTTTCCTTCAAGCTTGGATGTGGTTGCAATGGCGATTAAAAGCCCTCCTTCTCCCACTCTATTTTCGTGTTTTCTCTCCCTCTCTTGGAAGCTCATGGCCAACTCTTGGGTAAGGTAAGTTCCTCACTATTCTTTATGAGTTTATGCCTTAGATCTTGGGTTCTTGGTATTTGGGGGAGTATTTATTGCATAGGGGTTGTTGGGAGAAGCTTTAGATGAGGAAACCCTAAGGTGGGGTGTTGTTATTATGGCATTAATGGTGGGTTGTTATAGGTGCATGGAATTAATACTTGGATGAGTGGAAAATAAATGAGCATTTATGATGTTGATGGGTTTTTAGTGAAACCCTAACTTTAATAAATTGGGGAAAGTGTGAAATATGTGTAGAATGTAGGTTTAATGATATTGGAGAATGATATTAATGATGAAAGATGGCCATTGATGGTGATTAATGAGCATGGGTAAATGTTATTGGGTTTTGATGAAAACCCTAGCCCTAAGAATTTGGGGAAATGGATATTGTATAACTTGAAAGGTTGAATTGAATGTTAATGGGTGATGTTTAGTGATGAGTGTTGTTATGAATGTGGAATATGAGGGATTGGTGTGAAAAGGTTGTGACTTGATAAGGTTCTAAACCATTGTGGTTATTAAAGGATATGAGAACTAAGTTGAATATCGAGTAACAATGTGATGGTGATGTTGTTGGGTTTAGTTGGCCTTTTATGATCTAGAGGATCTTGGCTTCGGCTTGTAACATCCCGAATTTTATAAAAATAATAAATTAAGGAGAATGAATAATAAATAATTGTATATGAGTTGATTTGTGTCCCAAAAGTATTGGAATGATTAAATTGGGATTTATTATGGATATTTATGATTTACTGAGATTTGAGGAGTTAAAATTATACCCGAATAGAATATGGGTGTCAGACCAAGTATCTCCGATTGAGATGCCATTGGTCAGGGCTGTTAAGAATATTATTAGGAATCCGAATCTATATTCGAAATAATTTTTGGGATTAGTATTGAGCCCAAACTGAGAGCCTGTTTATTGTAAAACTATGAGATTTTAATGTGAAGCCAAATAATGAAAATATAAACTTCCACTTTCTCTTCTCCTTTTCACGTCACTGTCTCCATCTCCTTTCAACACTTCTTCTTCTTCCACCGTCTTCTTCCTCTCCTAAAAACCCTAAGTATGGTGGTGTGTCTTCTCCTTCTCCATTTCATTTTCCTTCAAGCTTGGATGTGGTGGCAATGGCGATTAGAAGCCCTCTTTCTCCCACTCTATTTTCGTGTTTTCTCTCCCTCACTTGGAAGCTCATGGCCAACTCTTGGGTGAGGTAAGTTCCTCACCATTCTTTATGAGTTTATGCCTTAGATCTTGGGTTCTTGGTATTTGGGGGAGTATTTATTGCATACGGGTTGTTGGGAGAAACTTTAGATGAGGAAACCCTAAGGTGGGGTGTTGTTATTATGGCATTAATGGTGGGTTGTTATAGGTGCATGGAATTAATACTTGGATGAGTGGAAAATAAATGAGCATTTATGATGTTGATGGGTTTTTAGTGAAACCCTAACTTTAATAAATTGGGGAAAGTGTGAAATGTGTGTAGAATGTAGGTTTAATGATATTGGAGAATGATATTAATGATGAAAGATGGCCATTGATGGTGATTAATGAGCATGGGTAAATGTTATTGGGTTTTGATGAAAACCCTAGCCCTAAGAATTTGGAGAAATGGATATTGTATAACTTGAAAGGTTGAATTGAATGTTAATGGGTGATGTTTAGTGATGAGTGTTGTTATGAATGTGGAATGTGAGGGATTGGTGTGAAAAGGTTGTGACGTGATGAGGTTCTAAACCATTGTGGTTATTAAAGGATATGAGAACTAAGTTGAATATTGAGTAACAATGTGATGGTGATGTTGTTGGGTTTAGTTGGCCTTTTATGATCTAAAGGATCTTGGCTTCGGCTTGTAACATCCCGAATTTTATAAAAATAATAAATTAAGGAGAATGAATAATAAATAATTGTATATGAGTTGATTTACGTCACAAAAGTATTGGAATGATTAAATTAGGATTTATTATGGATATTTATGATTTACTGAGATTTAAGGAGTTAAAATTATACCCGAATAGAATATGGGTGTCGGACCAAGTATCTCTGATTGAGATGCCATTGGTCAGGGCTGTTAAGAATATTGTTAGGAATTGGAATCTATATTCGGAATAATTTTTGGGATTAGTATTGAGCCCGAACTGAGAGCCTATTTATTGTAAAACGGTGAGATTTTAATGTGAAGCCAAATAATAAAAATATGAACTTCCACTTTCTCTTCTCCTTTTCACGTCACTTTCTCCCTCTCCTTTCTACATTTCTTCTTCTTCCACCTTCTTCTTGCTCTCCTAAAAACCCTAAGCATGGTGGTGTGCCTTCTCTTTCTCCATTTAGTTTTCCTTCAAGTTTGGATGTGGTGGCAATGGCAATTAGAAGCCCTCCTTCTCCCACTCTATTTTCGTGTTTTCTCTCCCTCTCTTGGAAGCTCATGGCCAACTCTTGGGTGAGGTAAGTTCCTCACCATTCTTTATGAGTTTATGCCTTAGATCTTGGGTTCTTGGTATTTGGGGGAGTATTTATTGCATAGGGGTTGTTGGGAGAAGCTTTAGATGAGGAAACCCTAAGGTGGGGTGTTGTTATTATGGCATTAATGATGGGTTGTTATAGGTGCATGGAATTAATATTTGGATGAGTGGAAAATAAATGAGCATTTATGATGTTGATGGGTTTTTAGTGAAACCCTAACTTTAATAAATTGGGGAAAGTGTGAAATGTGTGTAGAATGTAGGTTTAATGATATTGGAGAATGATATTAATGATGAAAGATGGCCATTGATGGTGATTAATGAGCATGGGTAAATGTTATTGGGTTTTGATGAAAACCCTAACCCTAAGAATTTGGGGAAATGGATATTGTATAACTTGAAAGGTTGAATTGAATGTTAATGGATGATGTTTAGTGATGAGTGTTGTTATGAATGTGGAATGTGAGGGATTGGTGTGAAAAGGTTGTGACGTGATGAGGTTCTAAACCATTATGGTTATTAAAGGATATGAGAACTAAGTTGAATATTGAGTAATAATGTGATGGTGATGTTGTTGGGTTTAGTTGGCCTTTTATGATCTAGAGGATCTTGGCTTCGGCTTGTAACATCCCGAATTTTATAAAAATAATAAATTGAGGAGAATGAATAATAAATAATTGTATATGAGTTGATTTGTGTCCCAAAAGTATTAGAATGATTAAATTGGGATTTATTATGGATATTTATGATTTACTGAGATTTGAGGAGTTAAAATTATACCCGAATAGAATATGGGTGTCGGACCAAGTATCTCTGATTGAGATTCCATTGGTCAGGGCTGTTAAGAATATTGTTAGGAATCCGAATCTATATTCAGAATAATTTTTGGGATTAGTATTGAGCCCGAACTGAGAGCCTGTTTATTGTAAAACGGTGAGATTTTAATGTGAAGCCAAATAATAAAAATATAAACTTCCACTTTCTCTTCTCCTTTTCACGTCACTTTCTCCCTCTCCTTTCTACACTTCTTCTTCTTTAACCTTCTTCTTCCTCTCCTAAAAACCCTAAGCATGGTGGTGTGCCTTCTCTTTCTCCATTTCGTTTTACTTCAAGCTTGGATGTGGTGGCAATGGCGATTAGAAGCCCTCATTCTCCCACTCTATTTTCGTGTTTTCTCTCCCTCTCTTGGAAGCTCATGGCCAACTCTTGGGTGAGGTAAGTTCCTCACCATTCTTTATGAGTTTATGCCTTAGATCTTGGGTTCTTGGTATTTGGGGGAGTATTTATTGCATAGGGGTTGTTGGGAGAAGCTTTAGATGAGGAAATCCTAAGGTGGGGTGTTGTTATTATGGCATTAATGGTGGGTTGTTATAGGTGCATGGAATTAATACTTGGATGAGTGGAAAATAAATGAGCATTTATGATGTTGATGGGTTTTTAGTGAAACCCTAACTTTATTAAATTGGGGAAAATATGAAATCTGTGTAGAATGTAGGTTTAATGATATTGGAGAATGATATTAATGATGAAAGATGGCCATTGATGGTGATTAATGAGCATGGGTAAATGTTATTGGGTTTTGATGAAAACCCTAGCCCTAAGAATTTGGGGAAATGGATATTGTATAACTTGAAAGGTTGAATTGAATGTTAATGGGTGATGTTTAGTGATGAGTGTTGTTATGAATGTGGAATGTGAGGGATTGGTGTGAAAAGGTTGTGACGTGATGAGGTTCTAAACCATTGTGGTTATTAAAGGATATGAGAACTAAGTTGAATATTGAGTAACAATGTAATGGTGATATTGTTGGGTTTAGTTGGCCTTTTATGATCTAGAGGATCTTGGCTTTGGGAAAGGAAACTTCCGAGTGGAAACTTCCGAGCGGTGGAGTTCCGAGTAGAAACTTCCGAGTTCAAAGTAACACATTCCGAGTGGAGTCCCTCCATGTGTGTAGTTTCGAGTGGGGATGGCACCGATTGGGGGATATATAGTGTGTTGACCAGAAGTACCCTGGAATAACTTCACTCGTGTGAAAAAGAAAGGGAGTCGACTTTGTAATAAGTTTACCAAGTGGAAAACCGATCGAGTGATGGTCAGTCTTGGAATTGTTTAGCTGAGTGAAAGACCGAGCGAGTGTGGGGTCGGTCTGGAATGATTTAACCGAGTGAGGACCAATCGAGTGATGAGTCAGTTGTAGAGTAATTGCCGAGTGAAACACCGAGTGAGAGATGACTCGGATTCAGAATTAAATAACCGAGTGAAAGACTGATTGAGAGATGACTCGGATTTGGAATAAATTGCCAAGTGAAAGGCCAAGTGAGAGACGAGTCGGCTTTGATTGATTTTGCCGAGTAGAAAACCAAGCAAGATGAGTCGGTGTGAGGATGAATTACCGAGTGAATGATTGATCGAGTGATAAGTCAGTTTTAATGTAAATTGCCGAGTGAGGGACCAAATGAGAGGAATCGGTTCTGGAATAACTTTCCCGAGTGCAAAACCGAGTGTTGGGAGAAACGACCTCTGGTTCGGATTCCGCTTAAGCGAGTGGATGCCTCGCTCAAGCGAGCGAGTGTGGAATTAGCTACTGGAGCAATTTCGCCCGAGCGATTGGCTGGTGTGTGGTGTCTCGCCTAAGCGAGCCACATGGAAATTTGATACTGGCAGGATTTCGCCCGAGCGAGATAGGTTCCCTCAAGCGAGACTGGGGTCTGATACTTAAAATCCCCTATTTACTCAGGAAAACTTGGGGCGCTCAAGGGAACTGCCCTCACCTCGCTCAAGCGGAAGTGAATCTCGCTTGAGCGAGATACCCAGAACTTGGGATTAAGCTTTTTCCCTCTGTAATTGATGCCGAGCCCCATTCCCTTATATTATGGGATATTTATGAAGATGTATATGTAGTAATTATTGATGATATGCCACCATGGGGAAATAAAAATAAATTGATGAATTCAAAATAAATTATTTGTGATGTTTTCACCACTAAGAGTGGGACACGAGGGAATGATGAGGAGAATTTAATGGAGAGGCTATATGATACACTTTAGGACTATGGTGATAAATAATGAAAGGAAAGCCCACTAAATCAATGTGTAGTAACATTGACGAATATTACCTAATGACGTAAACATAATGTGATTGAATACAAGTGTTGACTTGCCACACGATATGAACTAGATATGTATGAAATGATGAACATGCCTCAAATTATTCTATGTGTGGCTTGATATTATGATGTTTGCTATGCCCTTTGATATCCATGTGTGGATTGTTATGAATGATGTTGTGGCCATTGAATGCCAATTATATGAATGATGTGCCTTGAAGGGCTAGTACATAATTATATGGTGATTGAAAATGCCACATTAAAAACTTGAAAACAATGACTAAGAAACCAACAATGTTGAAATCCACTAAGGGGTATGGTCGTGTTGGTGATTATGATGATGATGTTTGATGAGTGGCATTTACGATGCACAGAGTAAGAATGCATTTGATTTGCATTGCATTGCATCCATGGCATATCATAGCCACCGATGTTGGAACATTAGGGGAGTTCCCTCGGCCGACCTAGTGGGAGGGTGTCTCAGTGCATGAGCAATTTGTTGTATCCCCTGTGACTCGATGTGTAAGTCATGAAGCCGCCCATGTTTTGCTATGGGGAGCTATATGTGGCCGACCCTTGTGGGGGGTGGCTCTTGATGAGCAGGTGACCCCGGTGGTCCTTGGGATCACAGCCGCCATGATTTGATATCTGGCCGGCCTGCAACACCATATGTTGAATATGTTGTATACCGCGGTCATGGTGAAAATGACCAGGTGTTGCATGATGGGCGATGCGGTTTGGTACCAGTAAAAATATGGTGAATATGCATGCATTATGATATATGTGTACACATTTTACTACTGCAGTAGGGGCATGGTGTGTAATCATGCTTGAACCCACAATTTGGTGTTTATTCCCACAGTCGGATCCGTATTTGTTATCTATTCCATTGTGCATATGCATTAGCCATAAGAGCATTTGCATATAGCATGGTGATATGCCAGAATATGATGATGATTGATGATGAATGAGATGGTGGTATGGTGTTTATGAGATGAGAAATTAATATACCGAAAGACCATATAAAAGTAAGGAAAGATATGAATTAATAAAATAATGATGATAGTTTGTGAATGCCCTTGTTGATAAGTGGCAAAGTGATGGTGTATGTGATTGTGTATATGTTGTGCTTGTTTATGATATGAATTGTAGTTCATGAGGCTTGTATGCCTATTATAATAATGAAATGATGAATGAATGATAATTTAATGATTTTATAGCAAAGCACACATGATGTTGTATGCATATACACATGATCACAATATATATTATTCATCATTTTGAATGTATAACTCACTCTCCCATATGGTCTCCTTTTTAGCATTGTGATGCAGGTTGCCATGGGATGATTTCGGATTTTAATTAAAGCTTGGGTGAAGGTAAATAGCGGTAAAGGAAGTGCCTTGGCCAGCATCATTTATGGATTCTTGTGTAATGAATAAATTATATATGATAATATAGATGATTTAGAGATTTTGAGTATGTATAAGATAATCCTTTGAATTGATGGATGATGAATATATATATGTAGAATGTAAGAGATAATTTGATGTGTATTAGAAGGATTGAAATTGAATGATGTTCATTGGTGATTGAGATAGTCGGGAGTATATTCCCGAATGTATATAAAAAATTAGTTATATCATAGGCATTGTATGCTTATGTAATTATGTAAAGTGATGATGGTTGTCTATTAGGCTTATGATATGCAATTGCATGCTAGCCTAGCCTTTTCTCATATTGTCATATATGGGACTAGGCGTGTGCCCGGTATACACATTCTTCCGCTGTATACTCTATTATTTTGTATACCCTTATGGGCAAACTATTTATCGATCCAGTTATAGATTACTAAATCTCACTCTTTGGTTTTCTGTGATTTGGGTCTTGATGTGGCCATGGTGGTGTATTGGAAATGTTTTCAAACGCAAAAAAAAAGTTTATTTGTATTTTCATTAAATATGACGATCACATCGGGATTCGAGTACAGAAAATCAGGGGTGTTATAATCTGGTATCAGAGCATATTTTGCTCTGAATTATAGTTATTGGTTATTATCGGAGCACAGTTGCTTTGCATTGAATTGATATGACAAGATGGTTGGAGCACGATAGCTCAATGTTGAAACCTTTTGGTGATTAATGGAATATGGTTGTTTTGTATGGAGTAAGAATGATAATTATCTAGAGGATGATGGCATGTTTGGGTATTGATTACCCTATGTGGATTTGTGAGTGACTAGTTGTCTAAGGATTATGGATTGATTATAAAGGCATTAATGCTTATTAAGGATTATTGTGAATCATTAATATTGAGTTGTGAATGATGCCATTTGAGGATTTTCATGAGATTGTGATTCATAAGACGTGGTTGATGTTTATGAGAGTATACCCTTATCATTGAGGTTGTATGAAGTATTTGTGGAGTATAGTTGCTCATTAATAATCATGAATGAATTATGAGATTGAATATGAGTGAATGAATTTCCTCAATATATGATTGATGTACTTATTTGTGTAAGACCGGCCAAGTTCCTTACCCTATTACCTTCAAATGATGAATATATTGTTATTGTGCATTGATGTTGATATATATAATGCAAATTGAATTGATGATGGATCCATGATTGAATGTGATCATGGAAATGAAATAATGGAATTGATGAATATAAGATATGAAGAGTGAGTTGATGAATATGAAATACGAGGTATGAATTGATATGATGATGATTCTATGCCATGTGTTGATCATGGATAGAGAATATTGAAAAATGAATTGATATGGTAGTAGACCATATATGTTGAGACCTTGATGTGTGTATGCACCTTGTATATAAATTGTTGGTTAGGTCTCTTATAAGCATTATGACTGTGGAGTCTAGCCAAGGAGTGCTTGTTAAATGAAAATGGAACTCATATGTTTGAGTTGATTAGATGGATGGTATTGAATAATTCCTTAGTATGGGTATGTTGAATTTAAATGATTGGTTGTGCAATTTGTAAGGGATGGATTTTATATCCTTTGGCACGAGAACCCTATATGTTATATGATATAAGTGATTTATTGTATCCCTTTAGATTGGGAATTTGAATATGTGATAGGCGAATAAATGTGAAATTAAATACATGTTAGATTGGGGTTGTGTCTCGGTTTTGTATGTGAAGACCGAGTGAATAATTGATTTGATTTTGACCCACTAGATGTGATGACCTAGATTGACTTGGAATGATCTTGTATGATCAATTGTTGTAGAGAATTAATTTAATAGACCCTATGGCGGTCTAGGCTCTATGTTGTTTTGTGAACCATATCTAATGATGTTGTGTGGTATGTGAGAATTCCGCAATGGGTATCAGGTGACCCTTAGACTTCCTAAGTCTATTGATTGATCGAACCCTATGAATGTAACCCCTGATGATTGATGAATAATAATGTTGAATTTGGGGTATAATTGGAATTGATTATGGTATATGATTTTACGAAGTGACCTTGGGCTAAATTGTGTGTCCTTGGGATTATGATCATTAGAATAATTATGGATAACGATGTGATTTAGGGATGACATATGTGATTGTGAGTCGGTGAATAGAAATTTGATCATGTCATTACCCCTTATTTTATTTGAAGGGTGCTATATTGATGATAGAAAGCACATAGTGATGTTATACTACATGAAATGTAGGCCCAATTCATGGACTTGAGTTGTGATCTATGAGGAGAATGCCTAATGTGGAAGCTTATTATACGATTAAGTAGCCTACTTGATAAGAGTTTGGTGAATCTTGTAAGGCTCGAATTGATTTATAGCCAACAAATATGTATGTGAGACAATAATTTTGGGCTATTTGACTACAATATTAGATGGATGAAACCCAAAGATGGGGTATTTACTTTGTGATGACTGAAAATTTAGGATCGGTATGGCATGATAGATGCCAAATTAATTGTAGAATGACAATGAAATATGAATATGTTAGTTGTGGACTGGTGAGGATTATCACCAAGCCTTATATGGATTGGTATTGTTTGAATATGTGTGACCGATATGAGCAATGGGAATATGAAGTATTGGTCCCGATACGGTCTTACATGCCATAGGCATTGTGGCAACATGCACTTATGCGCCGACTTTATGTGTTTGTGGTGACCACTACGGGATTGGGACGCCTTCTTGTATGTCGGATGCAACAACACATAAGCCGGGCAGGTGTAGGGATTGTAACTGCTTATGGTGAATGTATTGAGCCTATCTGGTCATACCGAGTATGAACATGTGAGCTCTGTTGGGTGAGTTATAATTGATGATACATGACACACTTGATGTGGAAATTTTATATTAAGAATGATGATATGATGATGAACATGACTTGATGGACTTTGGTAAGTCCAATGTTATTATATGGTGTCATGGAACGTTGTTGATGTGTGGCCTGAGGTATGGCCTTGTGATATGTATATCAGTGATGAATTTCGAGGACGGAATTCTTTTTAGGTGGGGTGGATTGTAACATCCCAAATTTTATAAAAATAATAAATTGAGGAGAATGAATAATAAATAATTGTATATGAGTTGATTTGTGTCACAAAAGTATTGGAATGATTAAATTGGGATTTATTATGGATATTTATGATTTACTGAGATTTGAGGAGTTAAAATTATACCCGAATAGAATATGGGTGTCGGACCAAGTATCTCCGATTGAGATGCCATTGGTCAGGGCTGTTAAGAATATTATTAGGAATCCGAATCTATATTCGGAATAATTTTTGGGATTAGTATTGAGCCCGAACTGAGAGCCTATTTATTGTAAAACGGTGAGATTTTAATGTGAAGCCAAATAATAAAAATATAAACTTCCACTTTCTCTTCTCCTTTTCACGTCACTTTCTCCCTCTCCTTTCTACACTTCTTCTTCTTCCACCTTCTTCTTCCTCTCATAAAAACCCTAAGCATGGTGGTGTACCTTCTCCTTCTCCATTTCGTTTTCCTTCAAGCTTGGATGTGGTGGCAATGGCGATTAGAAGCCCTCCTTCTCCCACTCTATTTTTGAGTTTTCTCTCCCTCTCTTGGAAGCTCATGGCCAACTCTTGGGTGAGGTAAATGCCTCACCATTCTTTATGAGTTTATGCCTTAGATCTTGGGTTCTTGGTATTTGGGGGAGTATTTATTGCATAGGGGTTGTTGGGAGAAGCATTAGATGTGGAAACCCTAAGGTGGGGTGTTGTTATTATGGCATTAATGGTGGGTTGTTATAGGTGCATGGAATTAATACTTGGATGAGTGGAAAATAAATGAGCATTTATGATGTTGATGGGTTTTTAGTGAAACCCTAACTTTAATCAACTGGGGAAAGTGTGAAATGTATGTAAAATGTAGGTTTAATGATATTGGAGAATGATATTAATGATGAAAGATGGCCATTGATGGTGATTAATGAGCATGGGTAAATGTTATTGGGTTTTGATGAAAACCCTAGCCCTAAGAATTTAGGGAAATGGATATTGTATAACTTGAAAGGTTGAATTGAATGTTAATGGGTGATGTTTAGTGATGAGTGTTGTTATGAATGTGGAATGTGAGGGATTGGTGTGAAAAGGTTGTGACTTGATGAGGTTCTAAACCATTGTGGTTATTAAAGGATATGAGAACTAAGTTGAATATTGAGTAACAATGTGATGGTGATGTTGTTGGGTTTAGTTGGCCTTTTATGATCTAGAGGATCTTGGCTTCGGCTTGTAACATCCCGAATTTTATAAAAATAATAAATTGAGGAGAATGAATAATAAATAATTGTATATGAGTTGATTTGTGTCCCAAAAGTATTGGAATGATTAAATTGGGATTTATTATGGATATTTATGATTTACTGAGATTTGAGGAGTTAAAATTATACCCGAATAGAATATGGGTGTCGGACCAAGTGTCTCCGATTGAGATGCCATTGGTCAGGGCTGTTAAGAATATTATTAGGAATCCGAATCTATATTCGGAATAATTTTTGGGATTAGTATTGAGCCCGAACTGAGAGCCTATTTATTGTAAAACGGTGAGATTTTAATGTGAAGCCAAATAATAAAAATATAAACTTCCACTTTCTCTTCTCCTTTTCACGTCACTTTCTCCCTCTCCTTTTTACACTTCTTCTTCTTCCACCTTCTTCTTCCTCTCCTAAAAATCCTAAGCATGGTGGTGTGCCTTCTCCTTCTCCATTTCGTTTTCCTTCAAGCTTGGATGTGGTGGCAATGGCGATTAGAAGCCCTCCTTCTCCCACTCTATTTTCGTGTTTTCTCTCCCTCTCTTGGAAGCTCATGGCCAACTCTTGGGTGAGGTAAGTGCCTCACCATTCTTTATGAGTTTATGCCTTAGATCTTGGGTTCTTGGTATTTGGGGGAGTATTTATTGCATAGGGGTTGTTGGGAGAAGCTTTAGATGAGGAAACCCTAAGGTGGGGTGTTGTTATTATGGCATTAATGGTGGGTTGTTATAGGTGCATGGAATTAATACTTGGATGAGTGGAAAATAAATAAGCATTTATGATGTTGATGGGTTTTTAGTGAAACCCTAACTTTAATAAATTGGGGAAAGTGTGAAATGTGTGCAGAATGTAGGTTTAATGATATTGGAGAATGATATTAATGATGAAAGATGGCCATTGATGGTGATTAATGAGCATGGGTAAATGTTATTGGGTTTTGTTGAAAACCCTAGCCCTAAGAATTTAGGGAAATGGATATTGTATAACTTGAAAGGTTGAATTGAATGTTAATGGGTGATGTTTAGTGATGAGTGTTGTTATGAATGTGGAATGTGAGGGATTGGTGTGAAAAGGTTGTGACTTGATGAGGTTCTAAACCATTGTGGTTATTAAAGGATATGAGAACTAAGTTGAATATTGAGTAACAATGTGATGGTGATGTTGTTGGGTTTAGTTGGCCTTTTATGATTTAGAGGATCTTGGCTTCGGCTTGTAACATCCCGAATTTTATAAAAATAATAAATTGAGGAGAATGAATAATAAATAATTGTATATGAGTTGATTTGTGTCCCAAAAGTATTGGAATGATTAAATTGGGATTTATTATGGATATTTATGATTTACTGAGATTTGAGGAGTTAAAATTATACCCGAATAGAATATGGGTGTCGGACCAAGTATCTCCGATTGAGATGCCATTGGTCAGGGCTGTTAAGAATATTATTAGGAATCCGAATCTATATTCGGAAAAATTTTTAGGATTAGTATTGAGCCCGAACTGAGAGCCTGTTTATTGTAAAACGGTGAGATTTTAATGTGAAGCCAAATAATAAAAAATATAAACTTCCACTTTCTCTTCTCCTTTTCACGTCACTTTCTCCCTCTCCTTTCTTCACTTCTTCTTCTTCCACCTTCTTCTTCCTCTCCTAAAAACCCTAAGCATGGTGGTGTGCCTTCTCCTTCTCCATTTCGTTTTCCTTCAAGCTTGGATGTGGTGGCAATGGCGATTAGAAGCCCTCTTTCTCCCACTCTATTTTCGTGTTTTCTCTCCCTCTCTTGGAAGCTCATGGCGAACTCTTGGGTGAGGTTAGTTCCTCACCATTCTTTATGATTTTATGCCTTAGATCTTGGGTTCTTGGTATTTGGGGGAGTATTTATTGCATAGGGGTTGTTGGGAGAAGCTTTGGATGAGGAAACCCTAAGGTGGGGTGTTGTTATTATGGCATTAATGGTGGGTTGTTATAGGTGCATGGAATTAATACTTGGATGAGTGGAAAATAAATGAGCATTTATGATGTTGATGGGTTTTTAGTGAAACCCTAACTTTAATAAATTGGGGAAAGTGTGAAATGTGTGTAGAATGTAGGTTTAATGATATTGGAGAATGATATTAATGATGAAAGATGGGCATTGATGGTGATTAATGAGCATGGGTAAATGTTATTGGGTTTTGATGAAAACCCTAGCCCTAAGAATTTGGGGAAATGGATATTGTATAACTTGAAAGGTTGAATTGAATGTTAATGGGTGATGTTTAGTGATGAGTGTTGTTATGAATGTGGAATGTGAGGGATTGGTGTGAAAAGGTTGTGACTTGATGAGGTTCTAAACCATTGTGGTTACTAAAGGATATGAGAACTAAGTTGAATATTGAGTAACAATGTGATGGTGATGTTGTTGGGTTTAGTTGGCCTTTTATGATCTAGAGGATCTTGGCTTTGGGAAAGGAATTCCCGAAGCCTAACACAATTGCATATGTTAGTGTTTAGCAAGTCTAGGACTTGGGGTTGAGCTTTATGATAAGCTAGCAAGTGTTTAGAATTATGATGGTTATTAATTACGTGAATATACTTGCATATGGTATGTAGATTGTATTCCGGGTGATGCAATGGAGCATTCGGAGCATTGGAATCGTTTCGGCTCTTCCCTCGAGGTAGGAGAGGAGTTATCATTCAAATTGCATGAGTAAATTCGATAGTGATTGTTGTATGTGATGAATACTCATGCTTGCCTTGCCATGTGTATGTATTGAATTAATTGAATTGGCAAGTTGATGATTATTGAGGATGATGTGTGAGAATATGTGGATTGGTTGTGGCAAGGTATGAATATATGTATATAAGATGATGATGAGTTTGAATTCAACATGAATAATATGTTTGAAATGTAAATCGATAAGAATGAGTGTGTGAACAGGTGGTATATGCCTTTTATAATGTGTAAGAACGTTGGATAGGTCTAAATTTGACTTATAATGAGAACTTCCGAGTGAGAGTGCTTGGATCGAGGTGTATATGCCTCACATGTTGTATATGATAGTGTATAATTTCGTATTTCCTGCAGGGATTCTGCAGAACTCGCTCAAGCGAGTGAGAATCTCGCCCGACCGAGATTGTTGTAGTAAATGGGATTTGCTACTGGCCCAAATTCACTCAGGTGAATAGCCATTTCGCCTAAGCGGGATTGTTAATAGAATCAGGGGTAGCCACTGGACAAAATCTGCCCGAGCGAAGGGTCTTGGGGATAGTATTCGCCCAAGCGAGATGAGTGAATGGAGAATGGGTGAGATCCTGGACAAGTTCTGTCCGAATGGGAGTTTTGAAAACAATTTAAGTTGTGGTGAATTTCCGAGTGAAATTCCGAGTGACCTATGTCCGAATCAGGACCTTCCAAGTGAGGGAGTGGATATAATTCCGAGTGAGAGGTCTCCCTGAATGATATCCCGAGCAGTGGAGTTCCGAGTGGAAACTTCCAAGTTCAAAGTAACTCGTTCCGAGTGGAGTCCCTCCGTGTGTGTAGTTCCGAGTGGGGATGGCACCGATTGGGGGATATATGGTGTGTTGACCAGAAGTACCCTGGAATAACTTCACTCGTGTGAAAAAGAAAGGGAGTCAGCTTTGTAATAAGTTTACCGAGTGGAAAACCAATCGAGTGATGGTCGGTCTTGGAATTGTTTAGCTGAGTGAAAGACCGAGCGAGTGTGGGGTCGGTCTGGAATGATTTAACCGAGTGAGGACCGATCGAGTGATGAGTCAGTTGTAGAGTAATTGCCGAGCAAAACACCAAGCGAGAGATGACTCGGATTCGGAATTAAATAACCAAGTGAAAGACTGATTGAGAGATGACTCGGATTTGGAATAAATTACCGAGTGAAAGGCCAAGTGAGAGACGAGTCGGCTTTGATTGATTTTGCCGAGTAGAAAACCAAGCAAGATGAGTCGGTGTGAGGGTGAATTACCGAGTGAATGATTGATCGAGTGATAAGTCGGTTTTAATGTAAATTACCAAGTGAGGGACCGAATGAGAGGAATCAATTCTGGAATAACTTTCCCGAGTGCAAAACCGAGTGTTGGGAGAAACGACCTCTGGTTGGATTCCGCTTAAGCGAGTGGATACCTAGCTCAAGCGAGCGAGTGTGGAATTAGCTACTGGAGCAATTTCGCCCGAGCGATTGGCTGGTGTGTGGTGTCTCGCCCAAGCGAGCCACATGGAAATTTGATACTGGCAGGATTTCGCCCGAGCGAGATAGGTTCGCTCAAACGAGACTGGGGTCTGATACTTAAAATCCCCTATTTGCTCAGGAAAACTTGGGGCGCTCAAGGGAACTGCCCTCACCTCGCTCAAGCGGAAGTGAATCTCGCTTGAGCAGATACCCAGAACTTGGGATTAAGCTTTTTCCCTCTGTAATTGATGTCGAGCCCCATTCCCTTATATTATGGGATATTTATGGAGATGTATATGTAGTAATTATTGATGATATGCCACCATGGGGAAATAAAAATAAATTGATGAATTCGAAATAAATTATTTGTGATGTTTTCACCACTAAGAGTGGGACACGAGGGAATGATGAGGAGAATTTAATGGAGAGGCTATATGATACACTTTAGGACTATGGTGATAAATAATGAAAGGAAAGCCCACTAAATTAATGTGTAGTAACATTGACGAATATTACCTAATGACGTAAACATAATGTGATTGAATACAAGTGTTGACTTGCCACACGATATGAAATAGATATATGTGAAATGATGAACATGCCTCGAATTATTCTATGTGTGGCTTGATATTATGATGTTTGCTATGCCCTTTGATATCCATGTGTGGATTGTTATGAATGATGTTGTGGCCATTGAATGCCAATTATATGAATGATGTGCCTTGAAGGGCTAGTACATAATTATATGGTGATTGAAAATGCCACATTAAAAACTTGAAAACAATGACTAAGAAACCAACAATGTTGAAATCCACTAAGGGGTATAGTGGTGTTAGTGATTATGATGATGATGTTTGATGAGTGGCATTTAGGATGCACAGAGTGAGAATGGATTTGATTTGCATTGCATTGCATCCATGGCATATCATAGCCACCGATGTTGGAACATTAAGGGAGTTCCCTCAGCCGACGCAGTGGGAGGGTGGCTCTGTGCACGAACAATTTGTTGTATCCCCTGTGACTCAATGTGTAAGTCACGAAGCCGCCCATGTTTTGCTACGGGGAGCTACATGTGGCCGACCCTTGTGGGGGTGCCTCTTGATGAGCAGGTGACCCCGGTGGTCCTTGGGATCAGAGCCTCCATGATTTGATATCTGGCTGGCCCGTAACACCCTATGTTGAATATGTTGTATACCGCGGTCATGGTGAAAATGACCAGGTGTTGCATGATGGGCGATGCGGTTTGGTACCAGTAAAAATATGATTAATATGCATGCATTATGATATATGTGTACACATTTTACTACTGCAGTAGGGGCATGGTGTGTAATCATGCTTGAACCCACAATTTGATGTTTATTCCCACAGTCGGATCCGCATTTGTTGTCTATTCCATTGTGCATATGCATTAGCCATAAGAGCATTTGCATATAGCATGGTGATATGCCAGAATATGATGATGATTGATGATGAATGAGATAGTGGTATGGTGTTGATGAGATGAGAAATTAATATACCGAAAGACCACATAAAAGTAAGGAAAGATATGAATTAATGAAATGATGATGATAGTTTGTGAATGCCCTTGTTGATAAGTGGCAAAGTGATGGTGTATGTGATTGTGTATATGTTGTGCTTGTTTATGATATGAATTACGGTTCATGAGGCTTGTATGCCTATTATAATAATGAAATGATGAATGAATGATAATTTAATGATTTTATAGCAAAGCACACATGATGTTGTATGCATATACACATGATCACAATATATATTATTCGTCATTTTGAATGTATAACTCACTCTCCCATGTGGTCTCCTTTTTAGCATTGTGATGCAGGTTGCCATGGGATGAGTTCGGATTTTAATTAAAGCTTGGGTGAAGGTAAATAGCGGTAGAGGAAGTGCCTTGGCCGGCATCATTTATGGATTCTTGTGTAATGAATAAATTGTATATGATGATATAGATGATTTAGAGATTTTGAGTATGTATAAGATAATCCTTTGAATTGATGGATGATGAATATATATATGTAGAATGTAAGAGATGATTTTATGTGTATTAGAAGGATTGAAATTGAATGATGTTCATTGGTGATTGAGATAGTCGGGAGTATATTCCCGAATGTATATAAAAAATTAGTTATATCATAGGCATTGTATGCTTATGTAATTATGTAAAATGATGATGGTTGTCTATTAGGCTTATGATATGCCATTGCATGCTAGCCTAGCCTTTTCTCATATCGTCATATATGGGACTAGGCGTGTGCCCGGTATACACATTCTTCCGCTGTATACTCTATTATTTTGTATACCTTTATGGGCAAACTATTTATCGATCCAGTTATAGATTACTAAATCTCACTCTTTGGTTTTCTATGATTTGGGTCTTGATGTGGCCATGGTGGTGTATTGGAAATGTTTTCAAATGTGAAAAAAAAAGTTTATTCGTATTTTCATTAAATATGACGATCACATCGGGATTCGAGTACAGAAAATCAGGGGTGTTATAGTGAGTCTTCACCTCCACAATAATCGGAAAGGTGTCTTATAAACACCTACTCACATACAACACAAACAATGCAGGATCGAGTCCCACCCACTCTCTTTGGGATTCTTAAGATACATTCTAAGTTATCTCACCACTTTTAATCTCAGCTAATCATCCCTATTTTCCCATTCAACTCTCAGTGTTATTAAGTTCTACAAGTCACATTTAAGTAATAAAACTGTCATAACCGCAGTATAATGATGCAATATATGAGTTCATTTCATTATTTTCATTCTCTTTATTAGTCATCATGATGCATGTGGGCCCATCTCTCAACATCATATCATATCAAAACCCGTCCTGCCCAAGATATTCCTGGACACAACGTTTTCGCACTAGAGCGACCGGAGTACACTAAGTCCCCACATCACAACACAGGGTACTTATGGACTCACAGTCCCAATATCATGGATCCAACACACATCATCATATCATAATAGGACTTGGCTCTCCATGGTCCTAGTGATACTGGTCTGGGTCGAAGTGCACCAGGATTGCATGGTTTTTCCCGACATCGGGGCGCTACCGCCGAGCCATTGGGGATCCCCTCCCGTTACACTCCCAAGATCCAACCTCAGGGATCGAACCCGCATATCCTTCAGTGTACCCCTCGCTGCTGGCTCTAGTCCACATCAAGTTATATGCACATGATGCATATAACATACATTCCTTCCATTAATTCATTAGTCATCGGTAGGGTCCTGTGAAAGATTCCATTTCATTCCTAACATTGGATTTGTTTCGTAAAATCCTCGATTAAACATTTTTCTTTAGTCATTACTCTTTTCATATTTACTAAAATCACAACACAGCTCACTCGATCATTAGGAATGAAATGAATCATGATTATCCATAAATCATCGGGGCAATATTGACACCATAGTGCCCATCATCACATCAGATCCGATCTCAATTTCATCATATCATTTTTCACAACTCGGACATTATCGGATCCCTACCGAGACATCTCCTCATTCTTTTCTTACTCATTTCAACATATTCATTCAATGCATCATACACGTGCCATTCATCACATCATTCATTTTGTTAACTCATGATATTCTTTAAGTATTTCTACCATATCATATTCCATACGTATGTTATCATATCTCACTCGTCACATATGTTCATTACATAACTAACACATATACATATATATACACATTCATCTGTAGCCACATAATCAGCCAATTAACAAATGTCATGTTGCACGTAGCACTAAGAAATCATCACATAATAATTATTAGGCATATCACATGATATACATTTAACATCTCTAAAAGTACACTAGACACAAGCATTCACATTATATTCTTACATGTTATTCCACTCATTTTACTCTACTATTTATCTAGTATACGTCATTAGCATTTCCTTAATTTAGTTCGTTATTAAGGTATACTATCACTTGATTTAATTCTTTATGTACCTCTCAATTATTTGTTCGTTAAGCATTCTTTACTTCATTATGTATGACCATCTTCTTACTCAATTTGATTTTCTCATGTCCAATCATAAACTCTTTAGTCATCATCAAGCGGTCTCATTGTTGTTTTTCTTTTACTGATCCAATTAAGGTTGAATAACTTATTTCCCTGGGTTACTAAAAGGGTCACTAATTCCTTGGGTATAATTGTCAATTTAGTAATATTCTTTCTACATTTCTAGCTACTAACTTTTGTACTTTCCTGCACCCTTACTATTCTTAATTATATTCATAGATTTATTTCCTTAATTCCATTCTTTCAGTTAACTAAAGTTCACTGTTATGATGAGATTAATCTATTACTTAGAGTTCTAGAATCCATTCTAATATTATGAACTCAGTCAAACATTAACTAACCACTAAAATTTACTATCAAATTTATAAATCTTTCTACTTCTTTTTCATTATCTGGTTCAAGCCCAAATTTCCTTCTTATCTTTTTCTACATTATTTATCCTCAGAAGTGATTTGGGTTTTATAACTTAAAATATTTATTTCATGCATATCATATCCTAAGATTAGGCTTACTTAGTCAATCATTACTTAGTTACTAGAAGTCATCATTTAATTGTTATGTCCCTTTTTATGATAAGTCTAAGTCCAAAGATCTTTCATGATTTAGCTAATTAATATTTTAAAGTATAAAAACTCTTTTATTTCTTCCGTCCCTCTTTAATGGTTACCTAGATCTCTAACTATTAGCATTATTTTCTTTTTGTTAGAATTTCCAATTTTCTTGATTTATTTTATTTAGATGCATGAGCCTTTCCCCTAATTAATTTATTAAGATCCTTTCCTATAACTTACTTCAAGTTAGACCCTAGTTATCCACTTCTTTTTTTTATCCTTAGCCTATTTAAGCTATCAAAATATTTAACTCAAAATATTCATTCCCTACTTAAATTTCTTTCACCACATTCATTTCATTTAATCTAGTTCTTAAAGTCACTTTTATTCTACTACAATTGGTCAAAAAGTGGTTACTAACTCTTCTAAATTTGAATATTCATTTCTTTATCACACATCAAAATTTCTTTTATTTATTTTTCTTCTTCTTGGCGTACAAAACTTATTAAAATCCTATCTTTAGAATTCACCTCAATTGATCACTAAATTTGGTCATCCTTTTTATGTAAAATTTTCCACTTTCCAAAAATCAACTTATCTAACCATCTTTCATAAAACTTTATAATATTAAGAATAATTTCACCTTTTAAAACTTAGTAAGATGAAACGTCAAAACCGTCCGGTCGGTAAATTTTCTTTAAAAGCGTAATGTCGTCAAAATACTCTCGGCGATACGTGATGATAATTTAACTCCTAATAGCGGGGCTTACTAGAACAAATTACAAATTACATAATAACATCAAAAATTTAAAATAAATAACACAACCATATCGAATGAAACCGAGCCCGCCTAAATGCTAAATTTTCTAATTTTTTTTTGTTTTCTTGGTCAATCATGATAAAATCCTCCCGAGCATGTGAACATCAAATTATGCCAATTTAATTTCTAAAATACTTACTAAATTAAAAACGTAATAATTTTGACGGTCGGTTACGAAAATCTTTGCAGTTTGAGATTTTACCGTTGGATCGCGATGAAAATTAAAACGGTGGTTCCCGGATATACATGCAATATTATAGGACGGTGAAAAACAAAATCAAAACAAGGTAAGAACCCCCTTACCATACAAAACGCTCCGCTGCCTGGAGCAAGGAGAGTAATCCGTTCGTCGAAAATTTGTTGGGTACTTCGAAACGTTCGTCGATCGTCGTTGTTCGTCCATACGTTTGCTAAAACGTGACATGTAAAAATTTTAGGCACCTAAAGGGATGTGGACAGCCACCAAACAGCAAAGATATTTACCAAAATAAGGAAAAACCTCACCATTTAATTTAACATCATCATCCGAATTCCTTGCCGTTTTAATGTCGATTTCCACCGATGGCTTTGCGGGATCTAAAATCAAGCATGCAACCATCAAAAGGAATGGAGCATGTCACGGCTAGCAAGGGAGTCAAAGGAATCAACCATGCAAAATTAAAGAAAGCTAAGGAACCGATTGTCAAAAATTTATCGATTACTTGGTACGTCGCACTGATTGCTTTTGATCGTCCTCGAAGCCTTAGGAATCAAACATGCAAGAGCAAAAAGAGGGAGGGCTGGTCACAAACAGCAAGGAACAAAAGAAAACAGTCATGAAAATTCTAAGAGAAAAAGAAGCGGAAAGAGAATTGAAATCGGAACGAAAAAAAAGTCATCGGTCGCTTACCGATTGAAGGACGGTGGCCACGGATTGAAGAACAGAGGCACGTGGCGGCTTTGTGGAGGTGGAGGCAGCATGTGGAGGGGCTCACGGTGGCTGGAAAGTGGTGGAAAAGGGTTGTCTAGGGTGGTGGCAGCCGCGGGTTAAAGAAGAAAAATAGAGAAGAAGAGATCATGGTGGTTGGTGGCGGTGTAATTACGTAAGGCCATCAGGAGAAGTGTGGTGGCTGATTTGGGTGGTCAAGGAGGAGGTGTGGTGGCTGGAATAGAGAGGAGGTAGCTGCTGGAATTTTTTTGAGAAGAAAGTAAGTGATGGATTATGATGAGATAATGGTAGATTAGAGTGTAGGATCCATTGCATGAAACTTGATTGGATGGAGTGGGAAGTGGTGGCTGAATGAAGCAAGAGGTGACACCTCTCATGGCAGGTACCAAGGGCTTGTGATGCATGGAGATGGAGTTTTTTGAGCTAGACAAATGTCTAGTGGGTGGGAGAAAGTGATTGGCTTAAGTTGCATGAAGGGGCTGATGTGTCACAACCAAGGGTGTCACTTTGTGCCAATTATTAAGGGCTGATACGAGCCGAATTTGAAATTGGGCTGAACATAAAAGTTTTAGAAATTTTTTTTATCTCTAAATCCATATAAAGAACAAAACAATCCATCAATAATTGATTGAGATATGACCCAAATACGGAACTAGTGCAGGGCTATGATGGGATTTTGTCCCTTGCACAAATAATTTTTATGGGCCAAATGAGCTGCGAATTGGACTTTTGTTTCTTCATCAAAGTTGTGAAGAAATGTGTTAGGAAACTTTTGGTGAAGGCCTAATTCAATTTCATGGCCATATGAGAGAGATATATGGAAAATACTACACGTAGTGCAAGCTGTTGCTAGGGAAATGTGAATTGGTGTAGTGTTTTAAATTCTGGGATTTATGGATTGGGAATTTTATTTCAAGATCTTCATGAAGTTTTTAGATCTTCCTTGCCTCTTTAATTTTATGTATTATTTGCAAAGATCCAAGTTTTGTAGCCCGAGATATACCCGATTTACGATGGGGTGCTTTAGAAGCTTCCCGGATCAGCTAGGGCCTTCGAAATAAATTCACCATTAATTCTCCCTTAGGAATTTGATTTTTTGCCCTTCATGAAAGTTGTAGATATCTACAATAAGGATCCACAAAAAAAAGAATAGAGTGATTCAAGCAGCGGAAGAGGAACATATGCGAATTTTATCGAAGGCTGCTGACATTGAAATGAAACAGCCAAAGAGTCACAAAGATTTATTAAACTTTACCAATCTAGAAGGATTTAGCTTTTGATGTCTGCATAGAAAACGTAGATAATTTTGTTAAGGAGATTTTGACACCAAGTTTGCACAAATTAAAGCTTGTATAAGAAAGTTATGGATTTGTTTCTGAACCATGCGCAGAGAAAAATTTCCAAACATTGGAATTTTGAGATAAATATACTTAATCTTCGATTTTGGGGTTGATAGAGTAAGAATTGGAGTTCGAGGCTAGAAACAAAGGTTGAAGATATCTTTGAAACAAAATGAACAAAACTAGAATTACCTTAATCAAACATCGTTTAAGAAATTTACGTAGGAATCATCAGAAACGCGCAGATTGAACTTCCAACGGAATAGAATAGCTCATGGATGAGGTTGGCAGAGTCTGAATCAAGTTCCGGGCTCTTCAGGAAACCTTCCTAAAATGTTGAAACGGGTTATCAAGGACTGACCGTGTCACCATCAGGAACCTCGAGGTATATGAACGGTCAAACATAGGAGACGTCAAAGGTTCTAATTGAGCTTATCAGGCTAAGTCAGACACCCTTGATTCTTCACAGAGAGATTCTAATAGGACTAGTATCCCTATTGGATCACTAGTCTTGGTTCGAATGGTCAGAGTCTGACCTTAGGTTGGGTCCCACAGTTCAAATCTGAGGAACCCGATAATATTTTATTATTAAATATAATTACCAAATAAATGAATAAAAAAATTTAAAATAGATATAATTTCAAAATAAATTGTTATAATTATTTACATATTAATTATTGTCGACAAAAATAATTATCGAATAAATATAATGATAAATTAATTTGTACTCAAAATAATCATCGTTAACGTATTATTTTTAATTAAATAGTATTGTCGAATATAATTTATTATTTTCTTATCTCTGCTTTTCTCACTTGTTACGTTCTCTCAGTATCCTCATCTTTCACATTAAGTTATTTTTCACTATTTTCCTTATTCTAAACCGCTCAGGGAACAAGCCAAAAGCCTTGAGCTTCTTACCAGATGCTCAACAGAGTATCCTCAGACTCTTGAGGGTCTGGTTTCCTATTCTCAAAAATCAGGGTTGTTACATAACTAATCCTCACCACTTGTTGAGGCTATTTTTCATGCGTAGACATCAATGATGTATAAAGATGTTGTCCTTAAAGTTGTTAGAAATTAAACTTGGAATAAATAAGAAATTCATTTAATATATAAGCTTACAACAGATGTACACCGGAGCATGCCTCATTAAAACCTTCGTAGGGAAAACCAATTGGGAAAAACTCCTTAGTTAGGAAAAAAAGTACACGCTAAGGTTCTAGGTGTTCCATTTATTCTTGATGGCGGTGCAACCTAGAGTCTTTAGCTGATATATGCCTTTGTGGGTGACCTTAGTGACCTGATAGGGGCTTTCCCAACTTGTTGCAAGCTTCCTTTGGTGGGTGAATTTGTTCTCCATTGGACCTTCTAGTTGTATCTCAAAGCAGCTTTAGCTTTAATAACTTGACCCCAAACAAACACAATCCCACGTAATTTAGAGATTTCGTCTAACTCATTTCAGAGATGGTCTTCATTTTTTACACCAGCGAATTATTGGACCTTGTAGGAGGCCTTATTTAATTTCCACCGGTATGATTACTTCTTATGCCAATGATATATTCGGGGTGTGGGGATAGAACTTTGGTTCTAGTAATCGGTATCAAGTTCTAACTGTATGTTAGACCAGTCTAATAGGATCTAGTAATATATGTTCTGCTCTAGTGGGAAATTACAAGTTTTGGTGTCTTACTCTCTAGTTATCATACTGGTCTACCGCGCTGAATGGTAAAGATGGCACCACTTGCATTCTCACGCTTAAGTCAGTTCAGATACTTAATATCAGAGTTCAGGTGTAGGTTAGACAATGTAACATACATTGATGGGTCATATATAGGAAGTATTTATAGAGTTTGGTGGCAGTTGTGTCCTACGTGGTGTTATGTCAGTACGGATTAATAAATCATGGGAAAAACTACCTCCACAGACATTCCTAACACTTTTTACAGGTTGACTACTAGTGTGCCCCTAGCAGATACGTCAGTGTCTCCTTGACTTTGGTCTTTAAGGACTCTGGTTAGGGAATCAGGATACCGTGGGATTCTGATGGTGTCATGGGATACTTTGCATGAAGTGTCTCTACTTCATGGGGCACCATTTTGTTGTCGTGCCTTCTGGGGCGATATGAGGCCCAAGTTAATAGGTTTTAGAGACCTTGGGAGAGAGACAAAAAGATTAAGTGTTGAAATTTTGCTCGACTTTAATCCTGACATACAAATGCGATTTTGCAATTCCTGCTTTGTTCACCATTGGATCAGGCCAAAATTTTATCATCTTCCCAACATCCTGAATTTCATTCTGAACGGCCAGATCTTGTTTTGGAGTTTCTACTGAAAGAAATGCTTGTGGGAGCAAGAGTTCCTTGCACTTGTGAGCAAGTAGAATTTTGGCCTGCTCGTAGATGTAAGTTGGTCGATACAACATTTCCCCAAAAGCTCTATAAAAGGGTTTTGGTCGAAATTTAAGTGATCTTTGGTTTGTATCTATGGAAGGCTAGGAATGCTATATGGAGGCTCTCTAGCACCGTAGGAAAGCTTAAAGATAAGAGACCTCTTTCAGTTTCCCTTCCTTTCTCTTACTCTCCACTGATATTTTGTGTTTTTCTTTAATTTTAGGTTAGCCCACATGAAAATGTGTGGTTAAACCCTTTTTGTTAGGTTTAAATGTAAGTTGTCCCTTTTCTAGCTTTGTATTGAGCATTTTGTATGCTTTTTGTCTTTGTATCAATGTTAGTGACTCTTTCATATACTTTATGCTTGTTTTGAACGGGAGAACATTACAATATTTTGTGTTCTGGTTTTTCATTGGGAAATGTTTTCTGAAAGCAAATGGATTGGGTCACTTAATAGGTAATGTGCTGATAAATGGTTAAATTATGTATATTTTGGATGTTAATTGGGTATAAAATTGATGAAATATTATCTTATCTTGATGTTTTGTGCACTGTATTGGATAAAATAGGGAATCTGGATATTGTGTTTGAGCTTTGATGTAAATATGTGTTTTTCATCTTAAGTTTTGTGTATTTGTGGGCTTACTCTATGTGTGTGACCCTATAGGTAAAATATTTGGTTATATTAATAATAAACTATTTTATTATTAATATAAAATAAGAGCGGTATCTAGCAATACATCATTATGTCCGAATATTATTTATCATCGACATGACCTATAAGTGATAATTATTTTATATATTTATTCCTTTTGTCATGATATCTAATTGGGCCCAAGGCATGGTCGTCGTCATCCTTGTAAGGCCTAATTCATTTTACTTGATACCAGAGTAGACTTTACAGAATAAATATCTAATATTTATTCGTCCTAGCATGGCCATGCATTTCATAAGTCTCACTCCATCAAGTGGCCCATAGATATCACTCCTATCACATAGAAGAGACAAATTCCATCTACATCACTCACATCCCTCTGCATAATTTATCTATTGCCTAATCACAATCTTTATGGTCATCTTATTACAGATAACGTTTGATTGTATTAAAACAATAAACTCCTTATGTAGGAATCATAGTGACTTCAAGTCGAAGGACTATATACCATTATCACATTGAGAACTGTTTATGACAGTCATGCAACGATCCATGCAACGTTCTCATGGTGGATCTGTCCAGTACAACATTACTCTTAATGTGTACTCGTATAAAGACTTGATATCATATATCCATGATTTGTGAGATCAAATCATCTGTACATTCACACACTAATCTTAAAGTATTTACATGTCCCCATGTAAATACTTGATTAGGGACGTTTTAGGAATAATTCTCATATAACCTATTATTCCAAGATAAATAGTATTAGTCTAAAACTAAAAATACTAATTTTATTGATAAGTTAAAATTGATACATTAATAGCTCGTAGTGCATACACCAACAATAAAGTCCTATAATCAAAATATGGGATTGGTGTTCAGTTCGATAAGTGTGAGGTATTTAAGAAAGGGTCAAGATGGTGGAGGGACTTGGAGAATGTGTTAAAAAACTCAAATAAGCTTGGTTGGTTTAGGGAGAATGTGACACCCTTATGATTTTCTAGATCTGAATCCTGATGCAAGTACAATTAATTAGTGGAAATATGGATAAATGTTTTATGTTTAAACACATGAAACAAATTACTCACATCACATACCGAATTATAGAAAATTAAGCATCATGATATGATAGATAACAACAATAACTAGATCAATAAAAGAAACCCTAAACGTATACCCCATGAAAAGTATAATAGCGACGGAAAAGAAGATGTATACGGGGTATTCTTCCTTCCCATATATGAAAATATGAGAAAGGAACTAAGAATTACAAGTCACATTTTAAATGTCACGTAGAAACATACGAATAAGTATGCACAAACGAGCAAAAAAGCGTATGGATGAAACCCCTAAACAAAGAGGCACACATGAGAAACAAAAGATGAAAAAACATTAAAATTTTGGCCCTATAGCAATGTGTTCCATGGTCTAAGTGTGGTTCATGCCACTAACCATGGTTCACATTGCCTAGCCAGGGAAAGAGCACCATTTTTGGGTCCCAGAGGAAGTGAGTTCCATGGCTTAACTATGATTCCTGCTATGGTCGTGGTTCTCATTACTAGGCCCTATTTTATCATGCTAAAATGTCCTATTTTAGGATCCCTAATCCATGCACTATTTCAGACCTTTTTTGGCACACATCACTCTTATAACTCTTTGCATTTTTGGACATGCAAACACTCATACAACATTATGCAATTGACCAAACAAATCATTCATCTTATTTCATACAAATGTGAAGCTTGTTCTATGCCATTATGCATAAAAATTTGGAAATATGGTAACTCATCCAAAGTCTACCATAACTTATCAAAATGATTCCTTTATGATTCTAACATGCAATAAATGTTATCTAACTTGTATAGAACAACCAAAACATCCTGGATCAAAATATGACCCCCTAGGTTCCCTTTTTAGGCTCGTTTCAATTTTATTTCATGACACTAATGTAGTACCAAAATTCAACAAAGTTTACATGTATGCAAATCCACTTTTCATCCTCAATCATTAACACAATCCCATAAATGTTCTAGAACCACTACTGAGCCATTAAGTCATAAGTGTTGTATCATCCCAAATATTTGAATTAAATTAATTATGCTATAGAGGGATAATAAATTAACTGTTTGGAGATTATTAAAAATTAAAATTTAATTAATTAAGTATTTTTAATTAGTAATAGGATTAAACTAATTAATTAAAGGTGATTAATTAAGAGATTAAATTTAAATTAAATTATGAATGGTAAATTATTAATTACCAAGAGGTAAAACTAAAAAATAGTTATTTAAAAAGAATTAAAAGAAAAGTAATAAATTTGTGAAATGATCATGGTGCCCTTAATATATATGACATTTTTTCAATTCTTTTCTCTTCTTCCTCGTTATGCACACACACACGAAGCTTCTTCTTTCTCTTCTTTTCTATTCTTTCCTGTGAGGTACAGTGGTCCAATTGGTGTCCATTTTCTTGTCAAAACTCGAAATTGAAGGCACCATTGTGATCAGGGAGGTAAAGTGAACATTTTTATATACTCAATTTCATGATTTCTTCTTCTTCCTCTTTAGGTCAGAAAGGGCACCTCTATGAAGGCTTTCATTTTTCATAAACTCTTATGTATGGAAGCTTGAAAATGGTTCTAAACAAAGTGGGTGTTGATGAATGATGAATGAGGTTTTGTTTTCGTGTCGTAGGTGATGGAATAAGTGATAGGAAACTACTAAGTGATGTGAGACTTGTAGCGGAGGTCGAAATCGTCGAAGGTAAGCTTCAGAAACTCCAATGGTGGATTTGGACTAGTTTTGATATATTGGGTTTCTATTCTAGATGTCAAAACATGATGTGGGTTCGTAAATTTTTGAATTTTAGATTTCCGATGAAGTTTGGTAAATTCGACATTTGATTTGAAGAAATGGAAGCACGGAAACAAGGTAAGGGGGTGTACTTGGCATGTAGATTAATAGAAATGATAATAAAATCCAATTATGGCAATTGAGGAAAAGGGTAGGATAGCTTAAATATATTAAATTCCTGTATAAATATGTGCATTTGTATATGAGTATAATGATTAGCTGTGTTTAACTAGATTGTGATGATGAATCATGAATAATTGGATATGATAGATATTAGATTAGCCTGATGGTAATAATGAGAAATAATTATGTGATATTGACTATATGAATGTGTTGTGATGATAGTTCTAGTATGAATGATAATAAGATATTATGGATGACATGTTGGATAATGAAGATGATCGCATGTTGATGTATATTAATGAAATGAAATAATGAATTACTGGTGATTAAAGAATTGAAAAATATTATGTATTAAGATTATAAAACCAAAGATGTGAAGACCATGAAGGTCAGATCTACCCCATTTGGTACAGTTTTTGTGATCTTTCCAGACTTGATCCATTTTCGCATCAACACTGTACCCCTTTTAGAAACAAATTTGTATCTTCCTTATACAATACTAGAATCACTATGTTCTTTTTCAATGGCTTCATATTGAGAAAATCTAGAAGTTTCATGAAGGCTCTGAGGCCCAATTCTAGCCACTTGGTTCCCCAAGAATTTATTTCAATAAAATCGAGTTAATTGTTAAAGTCATTCTGCGCACTCTTTGTATTTTAAGCATAACTCTCTCTACCGTTAATGAAATTGAGTTGTTTTTATCTCAAAATTTCTATGTCAAAATTTCCTACAACTTTTATGTTGACTATGAAGTCCAATTCTTACCCCTTTGGTCCCAGAATTAAAAATACCACACTACCTCACATGTTCACTGTTATAGCTTGACTCATATTTAGTAATTTCCATTTTTCTTACTCGTATGACCATAAAATTGAATGATTCTTTTGCCAAAATTTTATAGACTCATTCCTCTACAATTTTGATGAAGGGTATAAAGCAAATTCCCTACCCATTAGTCCTAGAAAATTATTTTTGATCAAAAATTTAATTCTCATCACAACCTGGAACAATTTTTGTATTTAAGGAATATCTCCCTCATCCGATGTTGGACTTTTGTGTACCATACCTTATTTTAAAGAGGAGACATAGATCTACAACTTTCATGTTTGTGTTTTTCCAAATTTACACCATAACCCTTTTGAAATTTCCTCGTAATTTGTTGTTCCTGATTATGCCACGTCAGCCCCATGTAAAAATGGTCCAATCATATTGCAACACCCATAGGACACTTGTAAACACTAAACTAATCCCTTCTCTCACACTTTAAACTACTAAAGAATACTTGGTGGACATACAAGTGTCTTGACTTCTCAATCTCCTCCTCCATGCAGCCATGAATCTCATGTGGTCTCCATTGTTAACATGCAAAATTTTCCTTATCTCTAGAACACATCCATTTCCCTAAGCTAACAAAATAAAAATCATCCTTTCATTCCTCTTCCTCCATCTCATGTTAATTCCCCTCTAAGATCGGCCAACACTTGCTTGTTCCCTTGCTCTTCATGCAAATAAAATGACTACCTTTTAAACACTTCATAAGCTTCTTCCACCTTTCCAAAAACAGCACCTTCACCTCACTTTCTCCTCTTCAAAATTACTCAAAAAGCCTCAATTTTTAGTAGCTTGGTCCCCTTGATTCCACCTCCTTGGCCGTGGACTCCTCTTGGCCCATCAAGGTGAGATTCTTAAACTTAACTCCTAGATCCTTGTTTCTTTCTTCTCCTTGATTTTTCTAGAAACCATGCATGCATTTTTGGGTTATTTCTTTGCTGTTTTTTGACCCTAAAACTGTGACTACCCCTTCGTTGTTAGGTTGCATGGCTTGTTGTTAGGTTCTACAAAGCGCTCAGTGATAGTCAGCAACAAAACGATAAAGGATTCAAAGCGAATAGTGTGCCATCGGTAACTAGTCTCTTTTAATTATACAAATGCATAACTATTATGGTTTTCTTGCTACTAGCTGTGACCCCCTTGAATGGTTTGGAAACCTTGCATGTCAGTTTTAAGCAACCCGGGAGCGATCGGGAGCTATAATGACGAGTTCGGTTATGATCAAAAATTTTTACGGCATCTGGTTCTTTTTCCTCCTAAAATCGTGAGCATGTCATGATGTAAGGGGAGTTTCACCTTGACTTGTTTCAATTTTAACTCCACTATAATATTTCTTAGATGTTCGGGAGTAGTTATTTCATGTTTCATTGCGATCCGACAGTTAGATTAGGAATTAAGTGATTTTTGACACCGTTGCGATTTACGTTGACATTTTCATGTGATTATGCATTCCGATGGCCTCTGTATGAAAGTATAAAAATTTAATTATCTCATTAAAAATTGCCTAAATATAATTTTTTAGGTGAAAATACCAAAAGTTAGGATATGTTGTAGGCATAATTAAAATATTCGATATGGTTATGATATTATGCATTTTCTTTTAAGATTTTATGTAATTTCTACTAATTATGTGGTAAGTCCCACTAGATTAAATTAAATTACCCACTAGTATTTTATGAGCAAAATTGGGCCAAATCACACATAAGAAACTATTTTCCAATTTAAGTTTCATTACACTTTATATTGAGACGTTACGACATTCTCGATGATTTGAGAAAAATATTAAGAAAGTTTAGTAGTCAAAGAAAATGTAATAATAAAGGAAGCATATACATATTTAAAAGGGGTCAAGTGTAGTAGTTTTCTTAAAATCACATATTTAAAAGCAATGAAGTTTTTGAAAGAATAATTATTAAGAAAAGTATTAGATTAAAAATAAAAATTTTAGTATTAAATGAAAAAGGAACCTTTAAATTAGTGGAGAATAATGATCTCGCATTAAATAAAGGGTAGTCTTGAAAAATAGGAAAGTAGTGTGCTATGGCAAAATATTAGAAAGTTAACATTTTTAAATAATATAAAGAAGCTTTTATAATCAACTATAAAATGAACGAGTTAAAGTAGGCATATATATACATATGAATGACATTAACAAGGAAGGAGTAGATGTTAAAGAAAGGGATTAAAAGTTTTAATCTAGGAGTTCATATTTTAAAAATTACTGAGGTGATACATTTTAAAGGGGATATTAGGGAAAATGACATTTTTATGAAAAGGTTTTAAAATGGGCTACATGGACTAAGCTATAAAATGAAAGAATTAGAATACACATATATGTGTGTATGGCATTAGTATTAGAGAAAGGAGAAGATAAGAATGTCATATAGCGTATCAATTAATACGGACTAAAGGAAAGGTAATGGGCTAGAAAAGTACTAAGAATGAGACACTAAAAGAGAAATTATACTAGAAATAATTAAGTGAAATCTAACAAAATGTTGGTAAGTACTTGGTATAAGAAGAGATTAAGATAACTACTCAAGGGTAACACTAGTCTAGTTAGTAAATAAATGAATGGAATTATGATAACTTACCTAATAATGCTAGTGGCACGTTGAAGATAGAAGTTTGGACACCTTTAAGAAATTTAATATATGAAGGATATAAGTGGAATTTGATGCTAAGGAGTTAAGTAATAGAGAAATACATTTAAATACAAATTGCTTGGGAGATATGTTTAATAATACTACTAGATCGAGTTAAGGATAATTAAACAAGGTGGTAATGAATTAGTAACGATGACAGAAGCCATTGGAACTTGAATAATTTAAGGTATACCCTTAGAATGATATGACTATATGACAGTATTTAAAAGATAAATGGTTAAAGAATTTGCTTGGATGGTATATTTAATAATTAGATAAGAATGTTTAGCAATCCAGAAATTATTATGAATATAAAAAGGTATATTAAGGGTACTAATTGCTATCAATAAGGACGAATAGCTAAGGAGGCAATCAAGATAACTAATCTAGTATGTGTTCATAAAATAAACACTTACACTTGGTCACTTACAAAGCCCTACTGATGAATATGCCTATATTAGAACACATGATCCCTCTACTAATAGATTGAATTATATGAATCTACGTGTTATGTGACTGAGTTGGTAGATTGATTGAAATTGTGTATGTGTGTCAAATTACATATTTCTATTAGCATGATGGATGTTATGTAATAAAGTGTATGATAAACGAGATAAACGCGATAAAGTATATGAATGGATGGAATGAGCATGATGCATTGAATGAATTAAATTGAAATATATGGATAAATTGAGATGAAAATAAGTAAAAATAAGACAATGTCTTGGTAGGGATTTTGAGGTGACTGATTTATGAAAAATGATTTGATGAGATTGAGATCGAATACAATGTGATAATAGGTGATGTGGTGCCAGTATTACCCCAAGGTTTTATAATTGTTCAGAACTCATTTCATTCCTAATTATCAGGTGAGCTGTGTCATGATTTTAGTAAATGCTACAAGAATGATGAATAAAGAAAAATGTTTAACCAAGGACTTTATGAAATGAACTGATGTTAGGAATGGAATGGAGTCATTGAAAGGACCCTACTGATGGCCCATGAAAAAGAACTTATGTTTTGCATGCATCATGGATGGAGTATAAGGGTGGATGGTTGAGTAATCCTCTAGAGCACACAATGATGAGGTACACTTGGGAACAACGACGTTTTGACCCTACGAGACGTCTTGGGAGTATACCAGAGCAGACCTCCAATGGCTCAGAGTCAAGCCTGAGATCAGACTACTCATGGCAAACTTGGTATACTTTGACTCAGAGTGAGTGTTACCATGACCACAGAGTGCCCATTCTGATGAGATGTGTTTGGATCCATGATTGATGATAGGGCAGCGTGTCCTTACCCTTTTGTGAAAACCAGATGAGGCGAGCTCTGGTAGCTCTAGTGGGCAGGGGATAAGGTGGGATTAATATGTACAATTGATTAAGATTGATGAAAAGGAGATGGGCTCACATGCATCATGATGGCTAAGGAAAAGATCAAATTAAATTAAATCAATGCATGCACTATATTATTTTATCTGTCTGGATTGTAATTGTTTATGATTGAATCAATAACTATATATCAAATAGTTAGTGGTAAGAGGGAGAGTAGAGGATCACTCAGGGACGATTGATGAGAATGAGTCAGGATAGATAACTTAGAAACAAACTAACTAGGAGCCCCAATGAGAAAGGAGAACATTGTATACGAGCCTCTGTGGATTGTGTGGGAGGGATGTCAATGATGATAACTCTCTGATTTTTGTGGATGTAGAGACTCACCCTTACGCTATTTTTCTAGACCTCTAATGGGATCATACACTCGACATCGAAAGGATTAGTGCAGCTTTCGCATTGAGGGTCAACCAGACTTACCTTGGACCAAGGACAATTGGGATAGATTATTTTCTTTTCTGTTATGGGAGTGTGTGTGCCTCTTTACTTTCAGCATGTACAATTACTATTATGACCAGGTATTGTATATGACTATGTTGTATGTAAGATGTACCTGTTCCACCAAGCTTTCTTGTACAAAAAAAAGCTTCCATATTTTTCTAAAACTCATAACCTCTCAGTTGACCAAGATAATCTAGTGGAAGGGATTGTCCTAGTTAACCGAGGGTGTTATAATGAACTTTTCAAAAATATACCATTTTCATTGCATAAATTGTGTAAGGAGGATCCGACTTAATGGGTGGAAAATCAAAGTGTCAAGCAAACTGAAGTGCTTATTGAGGAAAATGACCATAACATAACAAAGGGAAGCCGTTAGCATCCAAAGTGCTAGATAAACTAAAGTGCCTCAAGAACAGACAACCCTGATATCCATGACGAACCGAAGTGCCATAAAAATAGATATCCCAGATATCTATGACGAATTGAAGCACCATACTTGTAGATATCCCCAAGCAAACCAAAGCGCTAGGGAAACTGAAGTGCCAAGGAAAAAAATTATTCTCAGGGATTTAAAGCTCTTCCACAAGAGCAACCCCTCCACCAGGGCAAGTAGTAAGAGACCCTGTAACTCTTGCATTTAAAGAAATATGCATATGATGTCATGAACTAAATGCAATATGCATGAAAGTGAACCAAAGTGGTACCTCATAACTTATATATCATAGCCTAACTCCATTAACCTCAACACTCATCAATTCAACATCCATCACAATTCATATACGTCAAATCAAATTCATGAAGCCATTTGACCTTACAATTATATAATCATAAATGCATTCACATATTACCAACAACAATTCATATCAACTATCACATATCATTGCAAACACATTCATATGACATTAATAATAATTCTTATCAAAATGAAATATCAACAAATTGTCATTTTACAACATCATCAACAACATAAGTCATACATAACCATGCAATTCCAGGTAAACTTTTCAAGAAACAAATATTTATATATATTTTAAACATAAATTCTTGGTTCAAAATTATGTTTACTATCTCTACTCAAGCAATAAACCGTCTTCGTACGTCAGTATGTACCTTGGTCGATTTCTAACTTCTAAATTTGATTCTGAACTTTGATTTATCTCTGAACGTCTACTTTTCTATATCCAAAAAATTTTGAAACTTAACAAAATCTACACTCATGACTTTTAAACCTCTAAATCATAAAAATCAAAGTTATAACATTTAACCAATAAAGTTTCAAAAGGGTTTTTCTTACTGAAATTGATGAAACTCTCTGTCAGAACACTACAACCACATCGAGCAGCAAAACACCACTATAGCAACATGCCGACACCCAATAATCAAACTTTCTACACTACTAAAACTGAAAGCTATGAAAAGAGGAAGTGGGTGTCATGATTTGCATCAAAGAAAAAGAAATGGAGATACCCATAAGATTTAGGCTTACCAAGTGAGTTAGAAATGGTTTTTTTATGAAGCTTCAACCTTTACCCAAGCTCTCTAATGGTGTCACACCCTAGAGAAAGGAGGGGAAAAGAGGAACTTAGAAATGGAGGGAAAAAAGGCACTCTCCTTACTTTATGAAGCCAAGCATGAAATAAGATAAAAAGGGAAAGAGAAGAAAGACACGATTATGGTGAAGCAAGGAAAAAAAGATGAAGATGAAGAGTAAGAGAGAAAGCTCGTGAAAATGAGAGAGAAAGTGAGGGAATGAAGGGATGAAGTGGAAAAGGAGAAAGAGAAAAAATAAAATAAGGGTAGGTAAAGAAAGAGAGGTGACGTGATTGATGGGAGAGAAGAGTGGAGTAGGAAAAATAGGAAAGGCAAAAAAGAGAAAATTAGTTAGCGGTGGCGTTTGGTGGTCATTATACAGCCACTCATAGTGATAGGGTAGGTCACCAACATGGGGACCCTATTAGCGATGGAGTGATCCCGTCGAAACCGTAGCGACGATTATTGTAGCAACGTATTGTCTATCATAATTTCCATTGCTAATAGGGTTAGTAACAAAAGTATCATGATTTAGCGATGAAAATTATGATGGATAATACATCATCGCTACAATAATTGTCGCTATAGTTTCGACGAAGAAAGCACCATGTCGCTATGGTTTTGACGGGATCACTCCGTCACTAATAGGGTCCTCATGTTGGTGACCTACCTTGTCGCTATGAGTGGCTATACAACGACCACCAAACATCATCGTTGTTGTTGGCTAGTCAGCGACCACAGGCATTCTGTCGCTATTACTGGTAGTTAACGACCATAAGTACTCTGTCGCTATTACTGGTAGTTAGCGACCATAAGTACTCTGTCGCTATGACTGGTAGTCAGCGACCACTGTTACTTCGTCACTATTACTGGTAGTCAGCGACCACTGTTACTTCGTCACTATTACCGATAGTTAGCGATCATAGGTACTCGTCGCTATTACTGGTAGTCAACGACCACAAGCTATCCGTCGCTACTACTGGTAGTTAGCGACTCTATCAAAGCCGTCATTATTTTGCTTATATACTAGCGATGTGTTCTGTTCCGTTGCTAATATTTATTTATTTTTAAAATTTAATTTTTGTTGATTTTTTTAATTGAATGGATTGGATATTATTAGTTAATAATTACAATAATATTAGTTTTCTTTGTTGAATTTTAAACTACAAATATCGAATGATATAAAAACTATAAAAGAAGAATGAAAGAAAACAAATACTAAATGGAATATGATATAAACTATAAATCAAATATACAATATTGATAAGTGCTTATTTTATAATTAAATTCATGACTCAATTGGATCCATTTTTTTGGATAACTTAACTAAACTGATAAATAATTGAGCATGATTTTGATTATAAATAAAGTGTTAAGAAAAGAAGCTTGAATTGCAAAAATCAGTTAGGAAGTTGTCATAAGCCTTGAAGAAACAAAGAAGCACCAGAACATCAAAGCAAGGACGCTTGAGCGTGGTACACTGCACGCTTAAACGTGGAAGAAACAAAAGGCCTACGTTACCCATGCGCTCAAGCGAAATTGAAGAACACATCAACAGCCTCTCACGCTTGAGCGTGAGCCCGAGCTCGCTTAAGCGTGACCTTATGCATGACTGACGCTTGAGCATGGCTATATGTAGCTCAAGCGTGACCCTGGGCATGGATTGAAGTAGCATCAGACCCCCCCACGCTTGAGCGTGAGAAGGGGACGCTCAAGCGTGAACGCGAGAGCGCTTGAGCGAGGCTGAGCATGGCTTGAGCGTGAATTAAACATTCTCCACCACAAATAAGCCACGCTTGAGCGAGGATGAAAGGAATCAAGCGTGAATCAAGCGTGGAAACTAGTATACTGAATTGGAAGGCCACGCTTAAGCGTGGTTAAGTCAGCTTGAGCGTAAAACTATCACTAAGCATCAGAACCTTTCACGCTTGAGCGTGACAATCAAGCTCAAGCGTGACTCATGCAGTATGGGATTTCTAATTTAATATTCACCAATGGTGCGATACCAACTCAACCATTTTCTTGTGTTTCTGCATGTCTCCGAATATTCCTTCATGGGGTTTATGCAAGTGGCAAAGGGAGCTGAACCAGAACCCCTATAATTCAAGCAGAAAATAAGACAAGAGGCATCAGATTCAATCCCCTGTATTTCCCTCACAATCCAACCTTTTCCATTATTTTCTGTATTCATATTATGAAGGTGAAAATGCAAGGCATGAGTAACTAAACTCCCTTATGGGATTGGCTGTAATCCATTCAACACAGAAGTAATGTTGTTGTAAGTTTTTATTTAGTAATGAGATTTGATAAGTTTCTGTATTTCCTTCTGCGTTTAATGCCTGAAAGTACTTGATCACTATTTTCTTGTTTTAAGTTTTCTCAAGTATGCTGGGAAGTGACTTTTGAAAGCAGATCTGAAAGAAATACTTATTGTGAGTAGGTAGCCAGGGATGGCGTCTAACGCAATAAACGTCAAAATAATCGATCAATAATGCTGGGATGATTTCAAAGTGACTGAGGGATCAGCGGTTTGAAATCATTCTTATGAATTTTGTAGTCGAGGGATCGATACAAATGACTGTGATTGTGACGTAGAAATTATCTTTTCGATTTACTTATATAAAAACTTATACAGCTTACAGAAGGTGAAGATGTGATGAAGCCAATCCCTGTGTTACCAAATTGATTTCTCTCAAAAACCATTCTCTGCTATCTTTTGCAAAATTTCACTCTCTGTTATTTATTACTTTTTCATTCAACATCATTCACAACAAAACAAACTAAAAACCTTCTGCCTAATCAATTCAAAACTACGATCTTCATTCTAACACCTCCCTAGTGGAACGACAACTATACTGTATTACAACTTCTGTGTTTAAACTTGGCACAAGCATTACATTGAGTTCATATTATACAAACTTGATTCTCTTTCATTGAACTCTTCATTCCAATATATCAAAATCAATATCACCAAGTTTTGGCTCCATTGCCGGGGAGGTGATTTAAGTTTGAATATTTTAGCATTGAATTGACAAGACAGTGTAAATAAATTTGTTTTCAATTTGTTTTTATTTTTTTTGTGTGTAGTAACTTTGCTATTTTGAGTACTTGATTTATGATCTTGAGAGGACAGGGTACAAAAGAACAACTTGCATTTGATCCAGAGATAGACAGGTTCCTCAAGAAAATCAAGAAAGCTAAGCAGAACTTCCACGCAGGACAAACTTCCTCTGATACAATGGATGTCAACAGCAACAACCAAAATCCACCAAGGAGAACACTTGGAGATTACACCCTGCAACAAGGACCTAGACACTATTCAAGCATTGCTATACCAAATACAATTAGGGCTATAGAAATGAAACCTGCTTTCCTTAGTTTAATTAGTTCCCATCAATTCCATGGAATGTACAATGAAGATCCTTACACTCACTTGGCCACATTCTATGAATTAGTAGAAACAATGGGCGTTGAACAGGAAGTAATTGAGGCAGCGTATCTAAGATTGTTTCCTTTTTCTCTTGCAGGTAAAGCCAAAGAATGGCTCCAGTCACACCCAAATCAAAGCCTGAACAGTTGGGACACAGTGGAGGAGAAATTCCTACACAGATTTTTTTCCACCATCTAGATTTATCAAGGCTAAATCAGATATTACAACATTTAAACAAAGCCATGATGAACCCTTTTGTGAAGCATGGGAACGTTTCAAATCTCTCCTAAGAAGATGCCCAAACCATGGCTTAGAAGATATTGCCCAATTGAATATCTTTTACAGTGGACTTAAAGCAGACACCAAAATGATACTGGATGCAGCAGCTGGAGGAACCATGATGACAGTAGATGCAGAGCAAGCTACAAGAATCATTGAAGCATTATCATCCACAGATTACCAAGCTCGGCATGACAGAACACAAGTCCAAAAGAAGGGAATTTTGGAACTTAATACAACAGATGCCATTTTGGCTCAAAATAAAATTTTGACACAACAAATTGAAGCTCTGACATAGCAAATGGCAAAACTCCCTCAACAACTGCATGCTGTACAATCCTCTATAGGAAACTAACAAGCACAAATGAGATGTGACTTTTGTGGAGGAGAACATCAGAATGGACACTGTCAAGGAGAGCAAGGAGACCAATCCATCCTCTATATGAATAACCAAGGTAAGCAGGGTAACTTCAATAACAATGCTTACTCCAATAATTTTTCATAGGGATGGAGAAATAGTCAAAATGATGGATGGAAGCAAGAAGCAAGCATGTCCAACAGACAACAACCTTATCAGCAAGGCCCTTCCTTGACAGAAAGGACATCAAAACTAGAGGACACTCTAGAAAAATTCATGTAGGTCTCAATCACCAATCAGAAGAACACTGATGCTTCGATAAGAAACCTGGAGACTCAAGTGGGGCAATTGGCTCATCAAATCGCAGAGCATCATAACTCTCAATTTGGAGCCAATACACACCCAAATCCGAAGGAGCAATGCAAAGCAATCACAACAAGAAGTGGGAAGGTCATTGGATAACAAAAAGAGAATGACAAGGTGGAAGAAAAAGTAGAAGAAAATTTTGAAAAAGAAATAGAAGAGGAAGTTAGTGAAAAGAAAAATAAAAAATATGAAGATGTACATATAAAGGAGGAAGTTGAAAAAGAAAAAAAGAAAGAAATAAAAGAAGGGAAGAAGAAGGTGGACGACCCAGCACCACAACTGAAAAGCCTGCCGTATCCAAAGAACCCTTCAAAAATAGACAAGGAGAGGTAATTTGCAAGATTTATGGATATCTTCAAAAGGCTGCAAATAAACATACCTTTTGTGGAAGCCATGGAGCAATTGCCAACTTACGCAAAGTTCATGAAGGAGCTGTTAACAAAGAAGAAGAGATTTTTTGAAGAAACAGTGGAGCTTGCAGCAGGCTGCAGTGCCATCATTCAAAAAGCACTGCCACAAAAAACAAAAGATCCCGGAAGTTTCACAATCCCAGTGACTATTGGTACTTTACCAGTAGGAAAAGCACTCTTGGATTTGGGAGCAAGCATTAACCTAATGCCCCTCTCAATGGTGAAAAGAATTGGAGATCTTGAGGTGAAGCCAACACGGATGACCCTCCAGCTTGCGGATCGATCTATGAAGTTTCCATATGGCATAGCCGAAGATGTACTAGTAAGAGTTGACAAGTTTGTATTTCTTGTAGATTTTGTCATAATGGATATAGAAGAAGATGCAGAAGTGCCCCTCATTCTGGGGAGACCCTTCATGAAGACCGCAAAAGTAATTATTGATGTGGATGATGGGAAGCTAAAAGTGAGAGTGCAAGATGAAGAAGTAAATTTCAATGTGTTTGATGCAATGAAATACCCAAAGGAAAAGCAACAATGCTTCAAAATTGACATTGAAGAAGAAGCCATCAGAGAACAAACCAGCGAATGGCTCAACAAAAATCCACTAGGTGAGCTAAACGTTGGAGCAAATGGAACAATAGACGAAGACGAGGGAACTTCGAGAAAGGACAAGCAAGATATTCAACAAGAAATTCACTACGAAAAGTTGTCAGAAAAAGAAGTTGCCCCACCGAAAGTGGAGTTAAAAGCTTTACCTCCACACTTGAAATATGTTTTTCTTGATGATGATAACCAAAAACCTGTTATTATTAATAGGGAATTGACAGGTACGGAAGAAAAACAATTGATTCAAGTATTGAAAGAGTACTCAACAATGATTGGATGGAGACTGGAAGATCTGAAAGGAATAAGCCCAGCCTACTGTACGCATCACATTTACATGGAACAAGAATTTAAACCAATTGCTCAGCCACAGAGACGCTTGAATCTAACCATGAAGGAAGTAGTAAAAGGGGAGGTAATTAAATTACTAGAAGCTGGAATAATTTATCCAATTTCTGATAGCTCTTGGGTAAGTCTTGTGCAGGTTGTTCCAAAGAAAGGAGGAATCACTGTCATACAAAATGAAAAAAATGAATTGATCCCTACAAGAACAGTCACAGGATAGAGGATGTGTATCGATTACAGGAAACTAAACACTACAACCCGGAAAGATCATTTTCCTCTACCCTTCATGGATCAAATACTGGAAAGACTTGCAGGACAAGCATACTACTGCTTTCTTGATGGTTACTCAGGCTATAACCAGATAGCAGTTGCACCAGAGGATCAAGAAAAAACAGCATTCACATGTCCCTTTGGGGTGTTTGCATACAGAAAAATGCCCTTTGGGTTATGTAATGCTCCTGCAACATTTTAAAGATGTATGCTTGCTATCTTCTCTGATTTGGTGGAAAAATGTATTGAGGTCTTCATGGATGATTTCTCTATCTTTGGCCCATCATTTGATCAATGTTTGAAAAATTTGACCATAGTACTGAAAAGATGTGTGGACACCAATTTAGTTTTGAATTGGGAAAAGTGTCACTTCATGGTCACTGAAGGCATTGTGTTAGGACATCAAATCTCCAAACGAGGCATTGAAGTGGACAAAGCAAAGGTGGAAGTAATTGAGAAATTACCACCACCAGGGAACGTGAAAGGAGTAAGGAGCTTCTTGGGCCATGCAGGATTCTATAGAAGATTCATCAAGGACTTCTCAAAAATTGCAAAGCCTTTGAGTAATCTCTTAAACAAAGACACTCCTTTTGTTTTTGATGATTCTTGTTTACAGGCATTTAAAACTTTAAAACGTAGACTAACATGTGCACCTGTAATAGTTGCCCCCTGATTGGGGACTAGACTTTGAGATGATGTGTGATGCCAGTGATTATGCTGTTGGAGCCGTATTAGGACAAAGGAAGGCTAAAGTTTTTCATGTTATACACTATGCTAGTAAAGTTTTGAACCCTGCACAGACAAATTATGCAACAACAGAAAAAGAACTCTTAGCGATAGTGTATGGCCTGGAAAAATTTAGACCTTATCTGATTGGTTCCAAAATCACTATTTTTACTGACCATGCTGCTATTAAATATCTGTTGAATAAACCTGATTCTAAGCCCAGGCTGATTAGATGGATCTTGCTAATGCAAGAACTCAACCTAGTAGTCAAAGACAAAAAGGGCAGCGAAAATTTTATTACAGATCACTTGTCCCGCCTTGTTAATCAGGAAGTCACACTACTCCAACCTGAGGTGAAGGAAGAATTTCCTGATGAAAAGCTACTAATGATGAAAGAACGGCCATGGTTTGCAGATATGGCAAACTTTAAAGCTGCTGGAGTGTTGCCTGATGATCTTTCATGGCAGCAGAAGAAGAAGTTTTTGAGGGATGCAAAACAATTCATATGGGATGATCCTTACCTGTTTAAACTTGGATCAGACCATATTTTGAGGAGGTGTGTGTCCCAAGAAGAAGCTAACAGCATCTTATGGCACTACCACAGCTCACCCTATGGAGGATATTTTAATAGGGAAAGGACAGCAGCAAAAATCCTCCAATCAGGTTTTTATTGGCCCTCATTGTTTAAAGATGCTAATGTTTTTGTGCAGCAATGTGAAGCATGTCAGAAGATAGGTAGTATATCAAAAATACATGAGATGTCATTAACCACCATCCTTGAAATAGAAGTCTTTGATTGTTGGGGCATAGATTTTACTGGGCCACTACCAATGTCATTTTCAAATGAATACATAATTGTGGCAGTAGACTATGTCTCTAAGTGGGTAGAAGCCATGGCATGTACTAAAGCTGATGCCAAGACTGTCATCAAATTTCTTAAGAAACACATTTTCAGCAGGTTTGGCACTCCACGAGCATTGATAAGTGATGGAGGCTCTCATTTCTGCAACATTCAACTCCAACGATGCCTAGAACATTATGGAGTCAAGCACAAAGTAACCTCCCCTTACCATCCTCAAGCCAATGGCCAAGTAGAAGTATCCAACAGAGAAATTAAGAGGATACTGGAGAAGACAATTAGTCAAAGCAGAAAGGACTGGTCCTTGAAGCTGGATGACGCTTTATGGGCCTATAGAACAGCCTACAAGGCACCAACTGGATTTTCACCTTATCAGTTGGTATATGGTAAAAATTGCCATCTTCCGGTGGAACTTGAACATAAAGCATTTTGGGCAATGAAAACCCTCAACTATGACCCAAAAGCATCAGCTGAAGGAAGGAAAATTCAGATACACAAGTTAGAAGAATGGAGGAATCATGCTTATGACTCATCAAGGATTTATAAAGAGAAAATGAAGGCTTACCATGATAGACACATCATGAAGAAAAATTTTCACCAAGGACAATCTGTTCTTCTTTTCAATTCAAGGATGAAACTATTCCCAGGAAAACTCAAGTCTAAATGGTCAGGACCCTTTATTGTGAAGGAGGTGAAACCTTATGGAGCTATTGAATTACAGGACCCTAAATCTGAAAGAACTTGGGTCGTAAATGGACAGAGACTAAAGCCCTATTTAGGAGGAGAAGTGGAGAAGGTTGCCACTGATATTCTACTAAAGGATCCATGATCAAACTCAGGCGTCAAGCTAAAGACGTTAAACAAGCGCTCATTGGGAGGCAACCCAATCTTTTATGATTTCTTTTCTTAAGAGTTTTACTTTAAATAAAGTTTAAAAGTTTCTGTTTATTTTGTAGGTCACTCATCAAGAAAAATCCAAAGTTTCAAATAAAGACAAACATGAATGAAGTTTAAACAAGGAAAAGACTCATCTCGCCCAAGCGTGAAGACCCTCGCTTAAGCGAGGCAAAGAAAGTTATGTCTCATGAACTTCACGCTCAAGCGCTGGATGTACACGCTCAAGCGAGCCAAGGTGAGCCATTCACTATCCATATCAGGCTTAAGCGAAGGATTCAAGCTTTAAGCGTGGTAACAATACACAGGGAATTTTCAAAATAAACCCGATCACGCTTAAGCGTGATCAGTCACGCTTGAGCGAGAATAATCAAAAGACTGTCACGCTTAAAGCTAGAATACTGCATGCTTAAGCGAGAAGCATCAGGTACCAATTGTGAATATCACGCTCAAGCGTGACAAACATACGCTTAGGCGTGCAAACAGATTTTCCTTTTTTTTTGCTTGGGCGAATAGCAATCCGCTTAAGTGAGGAAGTACATTCTGCATCAAGGCCCACACGCTTAAGCGAGCAGTAAGAACGCCTAAGCGAGACAAAGTCACCACCATTGGTCGATCACGCTCAAGCGTGATAATCCTGCGCTCGAGCGAGAAATTCAAAATGGCCCCTGATGCTAATAAATAGAATATTTTGAAACTGCCCACTAAATCTCTCACTCAAAATAACTGTCCATTATTTCTCTGACTCTCCAAGTTTTGTAACCGCCCAATTCTTCTCAAATATTTGTTCTCTTCACTCTCATCTCATAAGTCACACTTTCCTGTATTTCATTGAAAGTCATTTTCCTCTCTTCTCACTATCACTCTTGGATCCTTCCAGGTAACCACTAGACTATCCTCTTTTGAATTACAGCATATGGTTACTGTGTTAGAGAGAATTGATACCTTTCCTTTTACATGTATTGAAGTCTTTAACCATTTTCTTCCTATTTCTACTGAATACCATGATCTATGTGTGGTTGTTTTCTGGGTTGTTTAGAAAAGGGGGGTCAATGCTCTTATGTTTCACCTTCTTTGTAATGCATGTCGCCCTTATGTTTCACATTCTGTGTAATGCATGCTAAGTGTTTGAAAAAAATCCTGGAAAACAGATCTTTTGTTAATATGAAAAAGCTTTCCTTCTCGTTAACCATAGAATCAAATTGTCCTAGTGAGAAGAAAGAAAACATGTTTCACTTCACTCTGTTTTGCATTGTATGGTATTTCTTGATGGATTTCTCATTAAAGTTGGCTCTTACCCATCTATGTAATTCAGTCTTAATGCCAACTGATGGATAAAAATACAGGTCAAAAGATTTTTTTTATGCCCACATCACTGATAAACTGCTTTAATAAACATAGCTTGCCTGGCCAAATTAAAAAGTTTATTAAAGAGATCATTGAAATTGCTAACAATTTCCTTTACTAGTTTATATAATGACCACTGAATGACTTGCAGATGGCCAGAACAAAGCAAATTGCACCAAACCCCCCTGTTACTACTTCACCGGCAAGAAGTTCCAAAAGGAATAAAGGCAAAAGACCACGCTCCAGTGACCAAGACAATGCTCCAAGATTCAGGAATAAAGATAAAAGCAAGCGCTATGAGGACATTTCCAACTGGACATTTATACCCGAACGAAAAGTAGATTTGGCCTTGGGAGATTGTGATGCCTTCCTGCAAATCATAAGGAGGAGAAATTGGTTAAAGATATGTTACCCAAGAGAGAAGTATGACCCAGAAGTTGTCCAAGAATTCTATGCTAATGCTTGGACAAGAGATGGAGGAGGAGAAAGAAAAACTTATGTGAGGGGAACCTGGCTCTCCTATGACAGGGACACAATCAATTTTTACTTGGGGAACATTATGACCCTAGGAGAGGGGGAGATATACGAATATGCTGCCATGGTTGTAAGGAACCAATTCATCACAACCAGTGACCTTGAAGCAGCCATATGTGTTCCAGGACACCACTTTCAAATGGGGCAAGGAGAGAACCCACTGAGAATTTTAAGAAAAGACATGACTTCTATCTTTCAAGTTTGGACTTCTTTTTTATTAGCTAACATAGCACCTAACGCTCATGTCTCAGATTTAATTTTTAGTAGGTGTTATTTGCTATACTGCATTCTAAGAGAGGACATTTCCATTGATCTAGCCCAAATACTCTCTGATGAAACTCACAAATTTATGATTTCTGACCAGAAGTATTCCCAGGCAGGTCAGAAGGTAAAAGGGAGTCTTGGTTTTCCTGCCTTTATCACTGATTTTTGTGCAGCTCATGGTGTTGAGGTACAAGACCTCAAACCAATTAAGCCTTCCATAGACAAACGCTTCATTGAGCGTTACTGCAGTAATCCAGCACATCCTGCATCTGATGTACCCCCTCCACCTGCCTCTCAAGCAGCACAGCAAGCATCCAACACAGCACCTGCCCATCCTCCTCTCAGCATAGAAGCCACCCTGATTTTACAAGGCATTCACCTCGTGAAAATTCAAAATAGCCACCTCCTGGCACAGCAAAACGCTAATCATAGAGGTTTGTTGCATATTCACAGTGGCCTTTATCACAGCATTTCTGCAGGTCAACACAATCCTTGGATGTACCCTGCCCAGTTTGAGGCCCTAATTGCTTGGCCTGGGGACAGGCCCCCTTTTGTGGGAGGAGATGAGACTACACAGGATAGGCCAGGAACTTCAACACAGGGACTTCCAGAAAGAAACCAGGGAACAGAAGAGGATTCATCTGAGGATGAGTGAAAAATTTTAATGCTTTCATTTTTATCTTGAGTTTAAATTGCTACTTTAAGTTTTATTGCAAATTGACAATTTATTGTTTACTTTGAATTTTTTTTAGTTACTATTACTGCAGCATGCTTTGGAATTGCTTGTGATTATTTTTTGTTTTGCCCGAAGCTTTAAACATTTTTTTGAAAAACCCAACCAAAGATTTTACTTTTTGAACAAGAAAAGTTTTCAAGAAGCATAATATTTTTAGGCAATAACACTGATTTTTAAAGGGTAAAATGGCTGAATTAAGAACCAAGGAATTAGAATGAATGTACTTTTGATTGTTTACATACTTGAACCCTTTTCTGTTAGAATAAGGAAGTAAGCCTTACATCCTGGTGAGAAGTGAGAAATCTAAACACTGAGAGTCTCATGAGAATTCGTCAAATAAGCATTGCCTGATTTTCTGATTAACATTTCTTTTAGAGATTAGGCAAGGAAATGATAAAGGCAAATTTTGAAAATAAAACAAACTCAGAGCCAAAAAGCTACCCTTAAGAATATGACCCAATTTTTGTAGCCCATTTTTGAGCCAAAAATTTTATTCAAACACCCTAAACCAAGCATGAGAAATAAAATCTTACCTTACTAGCATGCTTAAAATTTTTTTTTAAGAGCATAAAACACTTTTCCAAAAAGGGTGATAAGAGAAACTGAGGCTGAAAAAGAAATAAAGTTCTCCAAAATTTAACAAAAATAGAGAACTAGAAAAAGAAAAATGAAGAATTCAGTAGCATAAAAGAAGAAGCCTCATAAAAGTTTGTAAAATCTCAGAACATATGCTCTTCTTATTCATGCATGCACTTTGAACCTAAGAAAAACCAAGAATTCTTGACAGCCCAGCCTCATTACAACCTAGAAAAGACCTTTTTGATCCTTACTTATCTTATGAATTGATTTTGATTAAAAATGACCGGCAATGTTAATTAGGCAGTTCTCATGATGAATGTGCAACACACCCACCTGGTGAGAAATAATGAGAGTTCTTTATTCTTACAGCAATTGGTTACATGCTTTATGAACAAGGAAATGGTGCATTACATTTTAAGGAATTGGTATTAAGGAAATCATTTGCCTAAATATCAACTCAGATTATTGTCTTTTAAAATTTTGTCTGCAACAGAAACTCAGATTATTAATGCTTGAAACTCTTTCTAAAACTTCTTTTTACTTGAGGACAAGCAAAAATCTAGGTTGGGGAGAGTTTGATAAGTGCTTATTTTATAATTAAATTCATGACTCAATTGGATCCAGTTTTTTGGATAACTTAACTAAATTGATAAATAATTGAGCATGATTTTGATTATAAATAAAGTGTTAAGAAAATAAGCTTGAATTGTAAAAATCAGTTAGGAAGTTGTCATAAGCCTTGAAGAAACAAAGAAGCACCAGAACATCAAAGCAAGGACGCTTGAGCGTGGCACACTACACGCTTAAGCGTGGAAGAAACAAAAGGCCTACGCTGCCCATGCGCTCAAGCGAAATTAAAGAACACATCAACAGCCTCTCACGCTTGAGCGTGAGCCCGAGCTCGCTTAAGCGTGACCTTATGCATGACTGACGCTTGAGCGTGGCTATATGTAGCTCAAGCGTGACCCTAGGCATAGATTGAAGTAGCATCAGACCCCCCACGCTTGAGCGTGAGAAGGGGACGCTCAAGCGTGAACACGAGAGCGCTTGAGCAAGGCTGAGCATGGCTTGAGCGTGAATTAAACATTCTGCACCATAAGTAAGCCACGCTTGAGCGAGGATGAAAGGAATCAAGCGTGAATCAAGCGCGGAAACTAGTATACTGAATTGGAAGGCCACGCTTAAGTGTGGTTAAGTCAGCTTAAGCGTAAAACTATCACTAAGCATCAGAACCTTTCACGCTTGAGCGTGACAATCAAGCTCAAGCGTGACTCATGCAGTATGGGATTTCTAATTTAATATTCACCAATGGTGCGATGCCAACTCAACCATTTTCTTGTGTTTCTGCATGTCTCCGAATATTCCTTCATGGGGTTTATGCAAGTGGCAAAGGGAGCTGAACCAGAACCCCTATAAATCAAGCAGAAAACAAGACAAGAGGCATCAGATTCAATCCCCTGTATTTCCCTCACAATCCAACCTTTTCCATTATTTTCTGTATTCATATTTTGAAGGTGAAAATACAAGGCATGAGTAACTAAACTCCTTTATGGGATTGGCTGTAATCCATTCAACACTGAAGTAATGTTGTTGTAAGTTTTTATTTAGTAATGACATTTGATAAGTTTCTGTATTTCCTTCTGCGTTTAATGCCTGAAAGTACTTGATCACTATTTTCTTGTTTTAAGTTTTCTCAAGTATGCTGGGAAGTGACTTTTGAAAGAAGATCTGAAAGAAATACTTATTGTGAGTAGGTAGCCAGGGATGGCGTCTAACGCAATAAACGTCAAAACAATCGATCGATAATGCTGGGATGATTTCAAAGTGACTGAGGGATCAGTGGTTTGAAATCATTCTTATGAATTTTGTAGTCGAGGGATCGATACAAATGACTGTGATTGTGACGTAGAAATTATCTTTTCAATTTACTTATATAAAAACTTATGCAGCTTACAGAAGGTGAAGATGTGATAAAGCCAATCCCTGTGTTACCAAATTGATTTCTCTCAAAAACCATTCTCTACTATCTTTTGCAAAATTTCGCTCTCTGTTATTTATTACTTTTTCATTCAACATCATTCACAACAAAACAAACTAAAAACCTTCTGCCTAATCAATTCAAAACTACGATCTTCATTCTAACACCTCCCTAGTGGAACGACAACTATACTGTATTACAACTTCTGTGTTTAAACTTGGCACAAGCATTACATTGAGTTCATATTATACAAACTTGATTCTCTTTCATTGAACTCTTCATTCCAATATATCAAAATCAATATCACCAAATATATACAATATACAAACAAATGAAGCATAAAAAAGTAAAATCATGGTAGAAGGGGATCCTGTGGTGGTAGTGGTGGCGGTTGGAAGTACGGGGAGGTAGTCTCGCCATCAGTTGCATAAGTAGCTCCTACTACGCAGCAAGCTGTCGACGAGTCTTGGCCTGCTGTTCCTCGACCCATCATCGGTCTACCTCGGCCTACTCCTCCAAAAGCTACCTCTGGCGTCGCTTCTCTTGTAGCTCATTATTCAGGTTTTGAATAACCTGAGCAACATCCGCCGGAAGGCCAGAGGAGGAAGAGAAAGAGGAAGAGGTCTTCCTCATGTCAAGATATGCCTCCTGCAATTGTAAAATAATGATAAAATTTAGTAAAATAATTTGTAAGTTTAAGCATGTGTAAGTTAAATTAAATTACCTCCACGTCTGTTGATTTTTGGTTAACCCAAACACCAATTTTGTTTTTCTTGGTCATTTGCATGACCTCAAACAGTGATGGCTCCTGGTGCTCCTTCTGCTTCTGTTGTTCATAATAAAATTAAAATTATTAATAGAAAACACATTAAGTCATTCATAAAAAAATAGTAGAAAAAATAGTAGAAAAATATATACTTACAAATCTCTTTTTGTACTCAATGACTGAAATGCTACCCCTAATGTAGATAGAGGCTACAACGTCAGCCGCTCTGTTTGCCTTGTTTCGAACACTCGCCTGCTGGAACAAGACACCCCTCACTTCTGGACCATCTCATCCCAGTGGTCCTCGGGGATCCAACGAGGGCACTCATCTTTGTCCCTCACCTTCTAAAGGGTACTCTTGATGATTATGGAGGTTTTTATGGTAAAAACTCTCCTAATCTTATCAATCATACCCTTTGTCCATTGATAATCATGTTGTTACATGAAATAGATTTCAAAATTAAAAATAGGTGTATGAATTAGCCATAAATTCACAACAAAGGGAAGTGTTAACTTACAGAGAAGGTGTCAAACCACCTATCCTGGATAACCTTCCCAGCATTTATCCAAGAGATGTGTGGACCATTCCACTTGGCCTTCAGAACCTTAGTAATCACTTTGGTAGTACGACTACTATCAACAAAGTTGTAATAAACAATAATTAGAAATAAATAAAACATGAGGAGACTACCAAAATATCGGTAATCTCCCCTGTAAATGTAACATTTCCAAATTTGAACGGTTTCCCTATTACAAACATAAGAGTTCTGGTAATATCCAAAATTTTAAAGAAAATAAATTTATTGGATGATGATAATTAAGTATTTATGGTCCAATGTATGCAGGAAAATTAATTAGACATTAATTGTGATTGATTGGTAAATTAAATTTACTAAAATCGGATGATTTAACAAATGGTGTGGGACCCACTAAGTTAAATTGGATATTTGATGGGTCTAGAATATTGAGGAAATTATTATGGCTATGGTGGTATGATTAAAATAAATTTTGGTGTTGAGGAGATATTTATTCAAACACGACGTATGTTAATAAACGGCGAGAATACAAATGAGCATGAATTAAAGAAAAATGTAAATTCCCATTTTCTCTTCTCTACTCAACCATCCACTTTTTCCCTCTTTTCCTACTTTCTTTTATCCATTGGACAATGGGGATTTATTAACCAAAGGAAAAAGCAAAATGATGCACCTTTTGGACCATTGGTTAATGACCAATTTTGCAATTTCTCTCTCTTTCCTTTTCCAATTTTCAATGGCTTTCCTTCTCCCTCCATACACTTTATTTTTCTTCTTCTCCTTCATCCTTTCTCTTTGCCAAAAATTGTCCACCCCTTTCATAGCCATATTCACTCAAAATTAATTGGTTTTCATGGATTCACGAGGCATTAAAGGCATATTGGGGCTAATAATTGGTTGTCTCATCTCCTTTTCCTCTCATTTTCATGTTCTTCATTATGCTTGGAGAAGAGGTAAGATTTCATAATATTAATGGCTTGTCTTGGTGGTTTTGAGGTTATTGAAGTATTATAGTAGAAGTTTAAGTGTTGTTTTAATGAAAGGATGCATGTGGAACCCAAACCCTAGGCTAGATGACCATTAGGAATTTTATTGATTAGTTGATGATTATTAAGATGTGATATTATTGGATTTAGAATGCTTGAAATGATGTAAGAAAAAAGATTGGAATTGATGTTTGGCAATTTAAGTGAAAACCCTAGAAATTAGAATTTGGGGCTTTTGGCAAAACTTGATAAAATTGGAGTTTATTTGTCTTAAGAATGATTTTAGACATAGTAATGAATTTTTGGAATGATTAGCAATAATTATTGTTTTTGATGGTTAAGGAACCATGTTGAAATGTGAAAATAGTGGTTATTGGATTTTGATAAAATTCCAACCCTAAAATTTGGGAATATATATATATATATATATATATTGTGCCTAGAAGAGTTGATTTTAAAAGTGAATTTATGATATTTAATGTTGGGTGTAGCTATAAATGTGAAATAATGATTAGGACCACAAGACCTATGATGGTTGTTGTGGATTAATGAAATGAAATTATGGATTGATGAGATTTATGTTAAAGTGTAATGGTGGGTATATGAACCCTAGTTGGGATAAGTGTTACCATAAGATGTATAGAAATGAATGTGAAACCAAAATCATGGTGATTGTGATGGGTTAATGAAATAATTGTGGTTTGATGAGGTCTTGGGCCATGATGAGTGCTATTTGGATTTGTTAATTTATGTTGGTTTAAAAGAGGCTAAAATGGTTTATGTTGAACCTTAGGTGGCAATGATGACATTTGGATGGTTTGTATAATATTGGATGCATTTTAGATGATGGATATGATATTCTTGTTGTTACGTATGGCTAACCCTTTTAGACTTAGGAAATCTTGGTTTTGGGAAAGGAATTCCCGAAACCTAACACAATTATGTGAATTGGTATTTCAAAAAGTCCAAGACTTGTTATTAAGCTTTATGGTATGTTAACAATTGTTTAGAAATGTGATGATGCCTTGAGATGGTTTATTGATTAAATGTCTGTGTGTGTATATATATATATATATATTGGTGTAGATTGTATGCCGAGAGATGAGGTGGAACAATCGGGCCGTTCAAATCGTTGTTCTTCTCTTGAGGTAGGAGAGAAGTTTATATTCTAAATGCATAATTTGAATAATTGATGATTAATGTATATGATGTTTCTCATGTTTGCCTTGCGATGGTTATGTTGGAATAATATGATGATTGACATTTTGATGATAATGTGCTAGGCAAATATGTGATTGCATTTAGAATATATGTATGTGGTGTGTCCTTAATAGTGATTGATAAGGACTTGAGATTTTTCCAAAGTGTGTGTGTGCCTAAGTTATATTAAGAAAACCATGTATGTTCCACCATTAATGATAAGATATGATGGTTAATGATGAAAATTAAACAATGTGGTTGTGTGACACACCCATGAGTGAAGATGAGAATATTGAGACAATAATTGAATGTCATGGTGTTTTGTTGTTAATCAATGAATTGGAGATAATGTTGAAAATTTAAGATGATTGAAGACAATGAGAATGTCCTACCAAACTTGAAAACAATGGTAAGATAATGGGGATTTAAAATCCATTAAGAATAGTATGATGACAATGTATGTGTTGGTGCATATTATGCATTTGCCTTGTATGGATATACTACCTCTAATGTATGCTATAAATGGAAAATTGATTCCCACGATTGATGGTCGAATTTGGACTAGCACATTTGATGTAGACATGAATGTAGAATATGATAGTTGACATGCTCTTTGATTTCCATGCGTGGATTAATGTTGATGTAGGTCCTCAACCATTGTAATGTAACTGATGTGAATGGTATGGCTTAAAAGGCTTTTTAATTAGTTGTATGCCACTAATTATTATGTTGAGTGTGAAAAATACCCCTATATGAGAGGGTGAGAAATCCTTTGAGGTTAAGGCTAGCATGTGTATTATTGCATTCATGGCATGCATGACATAGCATTTTATATGTGGTTGCGATCATAATGAATGTCTTACGGGACTATGAAAGGGAGTACCCTTGCATGTGGAAACCAATATTAGAATAAATGAATGTGGTTACGATCACAAGTGTATTGAAATAATAAAGGTCTTTCGGGACTATGAAAAGGAGTACCCTTGCATGGGGGAAACTAAATTGTGGATGATTATATGTGGTTGCGATCACAAGTGTATTGACATGATAAAGGTCTTACGGGACTATAAGAAAGAGGACCCTTACGGGAGGACTTGTATTTCAATGCTCCTCGGTGGTTGCAATCACTTGACATGTGGAGATTATACAAATTATGCGGGATCTCATGAAAAGCACCCTTGCAGGGGATAAAGGCTTAAGAAACTATGTATGATTGTGAATGTTTAAGAAACCATGTGCGCATGGGTTATGAGAAAATGTTTCAGATTGGATCTATTACATATCCATTATATAGTATGACATATGCATTAGCTATAGGAACAAGGCATTTAAGTTAGAGATGGCTAAGATAAATGATATCCCTTTGGGAGTGTAAATTGATTAAAGATGTAAAGACTTGATGATGATATTTGTGACGGCCTATGAGGATGAAGGGCAATGTGAATGTGTATGTGTTTGTACATGTTCTTGTTATGAGTTGTAAACAATGAGACTTTTTGCCTATGATGATATCTTGATGATGGCTTTGTGATAAAATGATGATTTTATTGCAAAGCACTCGTGTTGCTTATATGCATGTACAGATAATCACAATGTATTTGAATTCATCATTTTGAATGTATAACTCACTCTTCCATGTGGTCTTTTTTTAGCATTGTGATGCAGGATTGACATAGGATGAGATTGTGTTTTGAAACAAAGCTTTGGGGAAGGTAAATAGTTGTATAAGAATGCGTTGGCCGACAACCATTTTGTGAAGCATATTATGTAGATGTATACATGTCATGTATTTGAATATTGAATGATGTTGGATGTGTAATTTTGATGGGCCATGTAAGAAAATAAGACCTTAGTGTTTTGGAAGGTTAATTTTTGTCATGACCTAACATTGGGTAATGATACTTGTGATACATTGATTGTTATGCTATATCAATGAATGAATGATGATATTATGAGAATAGTGATTTATTGGAATGAATATGTAACTTGTGTAGGATTAATATTGTGAATTAAATGCAAAACAAGGAAGTGGATAGGCCATCTTTACATTGAACGGATAAGACTTCATGTAGAGGCTACCTATAACCCATACTATATGTATGAAACTTGTGTGCATGGTTGGTTGTAGCCAAATAGGCTTAGTTTGCAATTTGGCATGCTTGGTTTAGCTAAAAGGGACTTAAATTACCACTAGAGGATATCTTGATCTAGAAAATGAGTTATTGGATAAGACTTATTGGAACAAGTCACATTTACATATGTGAATATAGGTCCATGGACAGTTTGGACCAAAACTTAGCTAATTGTATTTTGGTATGTCATATAAAATGCCCAAAAATGCATAAAACTACCCTATAGCTTATATATTGATTGGGAAGGAAGTTGGGCTTGAAACTTTTCCACATAATTGATATTAGGGTAGGTAAGTTGTGTATAAAATTTCATGCAAATTGGATTAGAATAGCCTAGTGAAAAGGGGTCCCAAATTTGGCAAAAATATAAGGGTCAAAAAGCTACAAAATGATGCCTACAACAGTGAGATCCATGACCAATGGGAATTTCCCACTGCTAGTGGATCATTCTGCCTCAAAACATGGAAAAGAATAATAATTTTGATGGTCCAGACAATTGTATTTGCATGTTGTAGATAGGTTTTGATAATAACAAGTATCCAAGAACAAGAAGAGCATCATTCATGGATCAAAAACAAGTGAAATGAACAAATCAAAAGAATACAATTGATGTACTCAAATCAAAGATTCAAGGAATCATGAAGAACATGCTCCCATATGATCAAAGAATCAAGAAAACAATGCATGAAGATCAAGGAAAGGAACCATGACTCAAAATGCATCAAGGAAACATCAAAAAGCATGGAAAAACAACAAACAGCATTACCTGAATCGATTCACATACGTATGAATCGATTCAAAGGCCTGGAAGTCCCAAAAATATGAAAATAGAATGTTCTGAATCAATTCACCAGAGCCTGAATCGATTCACACGAAGCTGACAGCCCAAAAATTCAAAACAGAACAGCCTGAGTCGATTCACCATGTCTTGAATCGATTCACACGCTCCTTGAAGCCCAAAATGCCCAAGTCAGAATGCCTTGAATCGATTCGGAAATGTATGAATCGATTGAAGTAGTGTGAAACATCACTAAAAAGACATGTTTAGGTGGGAAACATAGATCTAATACCCACTATACGCAAAGACAAGCTGGAACCATGATGTGCAACGACTAGGAGGACCTTCAAAGCTCTATAAATGGACCTCTAACTCAAGCACAAGATACACCAACTAGAAGCAATCAATCAACGCTTGCATTTTATGCTTAGTGAGTTCATTTTCTTTATATATTCTGAAACTTTGAGCTTAGAACTTGTATATCCTCTCTTGTGAGAGTTTAGAAATTGTGAGAGCTTTTATTTGCTTATCCACTCTTTTGAGAGAGTTTATTGATTGTAAAACCAAAACACGAAAACACCAAGGTTATTCACTCTAGGTTGAGTGGTCACAAAGGTTGGGGTTCAACCTTTGGGTATTGAGAGATTGTGAGATTGGGTGGGGTGCCCTTTGCTTGTGAGGATTGGGTTCTTGAGTGTGGGACACTAGGAGACAATTGCTCAAAGCTTGTATCTCAAATCTTCAATAGTGGAATCCTTCAAGTGAGTTGCTTGAAGGCGAGACGTACACCGGATTGGTGGAACTCGTTAAATTCGTTTGCATTTATTCGTACCTTAAACTCTTTACTTGCTTGTGCATACCAACTGTTTGTGAAATTGTATGAGTTGATTGGTTGGGTTAATTGTGTTCCTAAGAAAATACTTAATCATTGCACACCAACTGTTTGATAAAATTACTGAACCATTATTCCCTCTTGATTCTCATTTCTCTATTAAGTTTCAAAGAGTTCTCTATCTCAAATTAAACATTTGTTGTGTGTTGGATTATTGCTATTTGAAAATATTTGTATATCTCGTTAAGATTGCATAAAGAATCAAGTTTAAAAGCATTTAAAGCTAAAGTTTTTAAACACTCAATTTACCCCTCCCCCCCTTTGAGTATTGAGGCCACTTGAATAACAAGTGGTATCAGAGCTTGACTCTTGGTAGATCAAGCTTAACAGCTTCAAGAGAAAAATGGCCTCTAATTCTCTAAATCTTTTTCCTGAGGGTGGTGCCACAAATAGACCTCCTGCTTTCAATGGGGAAAGTTATGCTTTTTGGAAAGAAAGGATGAAAATTTTTGTACAATCTATTGACCTTAAAGTTTGGAATGCTATTGAAAATGGTCCTTTCATACCCATGCATATTGTAGATGGTAAACAAGTAGAAAAATTTATGGATGATTGGACTAGCGAAGAAGAAAAGAAAGTTCAATATAACTATAAAGCCAAAAATCTAATCACCTTAGCTTTAGGTCCTGATGAATTTTTTAGAGTAGTTACATGTAAATCTGCTAAGGATATGTGGGATACCTTACAAATGACCCATGAAGGTACAAGTGATGTCAAAGACTCTAAGATTAGTACCTTAACTAGTCAGTATGAAAGCTTTAGATTAAATTCTGGAGAAATAATTGTTGATATGCAAAAGAGGTTCACTCTTATTATAAATCACCTCATTACTCTTGGCAAGACTTACACTAACAAAGAACTTATTCATAAAGTGTTAAAAAGTCTTACCAGAGAATGGCAACCTCTTGTCACCGCCATCAAGCAATCTCCAAGCATCAATGAAATGTCTCTTGCTACACTATTTAGTAAGTTACAAGAACAGGAACAAGAGTTGAAAGAATTGAAGATGGCAGAAGAGGAAGAAAAGTCTTCCAAGAAGAAAGGTCTAGCTCTCAAGGCAACTTCTATCAATGAAGAAGAATCCGGTAGTGAGCTTGATGAAGAAGAAGAGTTTGGACTGTTTGTAAAGCGTTTTGGAAAATTTATGAGAAACAAACGCTTCCAAAAGAACTTCAAACCTTAAGGTAAGAAACCAATCTCACATGAAAATTCTTTCTCACCAAATTGCTTCGAGTGTGGAAAGGAAGGGCACTTCAAAGTGGACTGTCCAAATCTCAAGAAGAAGAACAAAGAGAAAAGAGGAAGAAGAAGAGCATACATTGCTTGGGATGAAAATGAGATAAGTAGCTCGGACGAATCCAAAAACGAGGAAGCCAACCTATGCCTCATGGCAAATCATCAAAATGAAGATGATGAGGTAAGCTTTCTTGACTTAGATAGAGATGAATTACTTGATGCATTTGAGGAATTATATGACAAGTTTGTTAAAATCTTAAACAAGTATAAATTATCTAGGAAAACAATTGATAATCTTGAAATGCATCTTGTAGAACTTGGCAAAGAAAATGAATGTTTGAAAAAGGAATTAGCAAATGTTCAAGCATGCTCCAAGAATAAACCTTGTGATTTTGTAAAGAAATGTGACATCCTAGAAACTAAAGTTTTAGACTTAAATAAAACCTTAGAGAAGTTTACAAATGGTAGAGATAATTTAAATGTATTACTTGGAAATCAAAGATGCATGTTTGACAAAACCGGATTAGGATACAATTCTACCAAAAAGGAAAAGCATTACAAAAGCTTTTTTGTACCACCTAGAAAATCTTCATCACCATTCACTAAATGCAATCATTATGGTACTAAAGGACATAATGCTTTAAATTTCCATATTAGAAAGCTTGGACCAAAAGTGGTAAGAAAGGTGTGGGTTCCCAAAGGGACACTACCACAAGCTAACCAAAAAGGACCCAACATAAAATGGGTACCAAGTTCTCTAAACTAATTTTGTTTTGTAGGTATGCTTCAAGGCAAGCAACACCTATTGGTATTTGGATAGTGGGTGTTCAAAGCATATGACGGGTGATATAAGCAAGTTCACATCATTCACACCCAAAAGAAAAGGAAGCGTCACCTATGGGGATAACACCAAAGGAAAAATTCTTGGCATTGGAAAAATCAGTAAAAATTCTTTTACTTCAATCCATGATGTATTATATGTAGAAGGACTCAAACACAATTTGCTTTACATAAGCCAATTATATGACAAAGGATATAGAGTAATATTTGCATCAAATGGTTGCATAATTGAAAATAAGCAAAATAAAGAGGTAAAATTTGTTGTTCAAAGAGTTGATAACATTTACATGATTGATATTGATTGTTTGTCCTCAAATGATGTACAATGCTTCATGACTAGAGAGGATGAATCATGGCTATGGCATAGAAGAATAGCTCATATACATATAGACCATCTAAATAAACTTGTTTCTAAAGAATTAGTGATTGGTTTGCCAAAGCTAAAGTTTGAAAATAAATTTTATGATGCATGTCAAAACGGAAAACAAGTAAAGGCATCTTTTTAAGCTAAAAACGTTGTTTCTACTCAAAGGCCTTTACAACTTTTACACATGGATTTATTTGGACCCTCTAAGGTCAAGAGCTTGGGTGGCAATTACTATGGTCTTGTAATTGTAGATGACTATTCTAGATATACATGGATCTTGTTTCTTGCTCATAAGAATGAAGCATATCATGCATTTAAGAAACTAGCCAAGATTATCCAAAATGAACAAAATTCAAAGATTGCATCCATAAGAACCGATCATAGGGGAGAATTTGAAAATCAACTATTTGAGAAATTTTGTGAAAAACATGGTATTGGTCATAATTTTTCAGCTCCTAGAACTCCACAACAAAATGGAGTAGTTGAAAGGAAAAATAGATCTTTGGTGGAGCTTGCAAGAACTATGTTAAATGAAAATAATGTTTCAAAACATTTTTGGGCCGATGCAATAAACACTGCTTGTCATGTTATGAATAGATGTTTGATAAGGCCTATTCTAAAGAAAACCCCCTATGAACTCTACAAAGGAAGAAAACCTAATATTTCCTATTTTCATATTTTTGGATGCAAATGCCTTGTACTTAACAATGGAAAGGATAATCTAGGAAAGTTTGATGCAAAAGCTGATGAGGTAATCTTTCTTGGATATTCATCATCAAGTAAATCTTATCGAGTCTTTAACAAACAAACTAATACTATTGAAGAATCAATTCATGTGAAATTTGATGAAAATAGCCATAACTCCCTGAGGAAGGAAGATGTTGATGACATTGTAGGTACTCTCCAAGAATTAAGCTTGAATAACAAAGAGGAAAACAAAAATGAAGGAGATGTAACACAAAATGATCAAGCTCGACAAAAGGAGTGGATCACCTCAAAAGACCATCCTTTGGACAACATTATAGGTGATATCACTAAAGGTGTAAGTACTCGCCGCTCTTTTAATACTTGCAATCATTTAGCATTTGTTTCTCAAATTGAACCTAAAACCATTGATGAAGCTATTATTGATGAACATTAGACATTTGCCATGCAAGAGGAACTAAATCAATTTGAAAGAAATGAAGTTTGGGAACTGGTGCCAAGACCCAATGATCACCAAATAATAGGAACTAAATGGGTATTTAAGAACAAGCTAGATGAAAATGGGGTAATATCTAGAAACAAAGCTAGGCTGGTAGCTAAGGGTTACAATCAAGAAGAAGGAATTAACTATGAAGAAACGTATGCTCCCATAGCAAGATTAGAAGCTATTAGATTATTAGGGCCTTTACATGCTGTAGAGACTTCAAATTATACCAAATGAATGTCAAGAGTGCATTCTTGAATGGATATATTCAAGAAGAAGTATATGTTGATCAACCTCCTGGTTTTGAAAACTATCAATTTCCAAATCATGTTTTCAAACTAGGAAAAATGTTGTACAGTTTAAAACAAACTCCAAGAGCTTGGTATGAAAGACTGAGCAAATTTCTTTTGAAAAATAACTTTGAAAGAGGAAAGGTTGATACAACATTATTCATTAAGCACAAAAAGAATGACATACTCTTTGTTCAAGTATATGTAGATGATATCATTTTTGGTGCTACTAATGAATCACTTTCCAAGGAGTTTGCTAAGTTAATGCAAAATGAATTTGAAATATCCATGATGGGAGAACTTATATTCTTCCTTGGACTACAAATTAAGCAAATGAAAGAAGGCACATTCATTAGTCAATCCAAATATTACAAGGAGTTGCTTAAAAAATTCAACATGGAAAAGGCAAATGAAATTGCTACACCTATGAGCACCTTATGTTATTTGGATAAGGATGAGAAAGGTAAGGATGTAGAACTCACAAAATATAGAGGTATGATTGGATCCTTACTTTACTTAACCGCCAGTAGATCGGATATCATGTTTGCTGTTTTTATGTGTGCTAGATATCAAGCATGTCCAAAAGAATCACACTTAACTGCCATAAAATGAATAATGAAGTAATGCATTAATTAATTCTTATAATGCACAAATGATTAAGTAAGATGTTACTCATATGTGTTTGATTGAATTATGTGACGACCCGCGTCATTTTTCCATTTAATTACAACCGTTTAATCATTTTTCGCAATAATTTTTCACGTTTAATAAAAATTAACTCGGTCTTAATATGAAATAATATTTACTTTTCTTAATTACATTCAAAATAATAAAAGCATATTCAAAATAATGACCGATCGGAAATAAATTAATTAATGAAACGGAATTAACAACAATCAGCGGAAGAAGAAAGATGAAGCAGGGGTCATTCGCCTGAGCGAGACCCTGATTCGCTTAGGCGAAAGCTGAGAAGGTCGCTTAGGCGAGATCCGACTCGCTTGGGCAAATGCTACACTTTAAACCTGAGTGAAATCCGAGACATGCAAGGGAACATTAACAAGTCGGTTTTCACTCGAAAATAGGATCCACTCGGTTATCTCTCACTCGGGAACCCCTTAACCTTCACTCAGAAAAGGGTTCTCTCGGTCATGTATCACTCAGAAAATACCCTAATCTTACTTTACTCGGAAGAGGCTCTCTCGGGCATAACTCACTCGGAAACATTCTCACCTTCACTCAGAAGCACTCTAATCTTCACTCGGAAGCACTCTAATCTTCACTCGGAAGAGGCGAGGGATACTCGCTTGAGTGAAACAGACACCAAATCAACCGGCCCTCGTTCGGACAAGAATGAATCCGCTCGGGCAAGATTCGCCCGGTAATCGACTTTGCTACAACAAACACACTCGTGAAAATTAATACCGATCATATAACAACATAAATTCACATCTGATTAATTAGCATACCGATTCAAATTTAGTGCATCATGCAGGCAACATGTTGTAGCATCACACACTCAGAAAACTCAGTATATATATATATATTACACAATTCATTCAAAATCACTCGGTGCCTTGGCATCAATCCTTTGCTTGGCGCACCTCCAAGGCTCCGACCTCTTCCCTGTCACTGGTTACTAAATTGAAAACCACACCAAGGGTGAGTGTTTAGCATCATAATTAATCTAGAACGGAATTTAAATAACAAAATATGAGTATAAACTCCGTCCGATTGCTTTATCATCAATTACAAGTCATACTTGGCAAATATAGTAATTCACATTCGACAATTATAGCAATTAACACTCGGCAAACGTAGCCAATCACATTCGGTAAATATAACTAATCATACTCGACAATTATAGCAATTCACACAGCAAACATAGCCAATCACACTCGACAAATATAGCAAATTGCACTCGGCAGATACAGCCAATCATACTCGGCAAATATAACCAATCACATTCGGCAAATATAGCTAATCCACACTTGGCAAATATAACAATTAACACTCGGCAAATATAATAATTCACATCAATTTTCACCACTGACTCACATAAAATCGAAGCCTAGTATCTGGATACTAAAGGATCGGCCTTCAGTTGGGAGTCCGACTTGACATCCCGTGAACCCGACTTGGTTCATCGAGCCCGACTTGGTTCCCCCTCAACCACTGGGTCATAGACCTCTGGGTAGCTCAACTGGGTCCGACTTGACCACAGAAGCCAAAAACGAGGGTAACACATACAGTCGGCCATCCCATACCACATAATCACATATCATATCTCATTATTATTACATGTCATCAATAAACAGCAGATGCAACTACCAGAAACTGGTATGTGCTCACAATACAGGGTGACCGACTTGTCAAGCCCATCCATCACATTGCCATTGGGCGACCTGCTTGTCAAGCCCGGTATCACATTGTCACTATACACCGATTATCACAGCATCAAATGTTTCAAACTCATAATCATCTTAAGTCACACACACACACGATCTTAAACCGATCGGTGTCCATATACATACATGCATATACATACAACTCATTCACATACAACTTTCATCCAGCATCATTTCTTACCATGTTCACAATCAGTTCAACGACTCAGACCCAACATGTCCTATTCTAATTAATTATAACCCGAACACCCCCTTACCTCGATTCCAAGCTTCAACAATCGTTGGGTTCACAGTTCCACCTCTGGATCCAGCACCATCTTCCTTAATCGTTCCACCGGTGTTCCTTCTACTACCTACGGGTTTGGAATGTGAAACGCGTTAACGTCGCACCACCCACACGGTTAAAGGATCATTTTCAGGCTCACACACCCAAGGGGAGTGGAGATCTGGACCTTACCCCACCATGCTTGACCATTCGGTCAAAAGAAAGAAACGAAAGAGATGATGTAACAAATTTAAACCGTTTAATGGACTCACCTTGAAACCACTGTCACGGAAATGTAATTATTTCAAGGTTTTGATGCAAAATGGACCTCCCTTCAGAGCATGCAGCTCGCAGCGATGGAGGAAGGAGAAGAAAAGTAATAGATGAAGAAGAAGAAGATTCTCGTAGAAGTGAATGATAGAGTGAATAATTGAGGAAAGAGAAAGAAACCTTTATTTAAAACTCATGGCAACCGGTTACCTCCCCAACCGGTCACTTTTAATTAAACATTTCTCTTCTTCCAATCACACCTTTTATAATTAACCAATCAATAAATCTATTTACACTCACAATATTTAATTACTTATAATTACCCAATAATTCATAAAAATATCAAATAAATTCGTAAAACAATTTTTAATATTTTCCACTACACAAAATTTTTCTATAAATATCTGGGATGTTACAAATTAGAAGGCATAAAGAGTCATAAAAATGAAGTTTTTAATGATCTAAAAGGGTTGCCCTGTGCCTCGAATCGATTCAGCAGTTCAAAACTATAGTTCAAAGGGAAACAAAATCGATTGAATCGATTCACCCATTCCCCGAATCGATTTGAAGACTTAATCCTCAAATTTTTCATAAACAGAGAGGTCTAAATCGATTCACGCGTAGTTCGAATCGATTCAAACCCCTGATGCCCCCAAAACCTCATAAACAACAACATCTGAATCGATTCACAGCCACCTTGAATTGATTCAAGCGACCCATTATGCCCATATGAATGTTGTTTTGGCTCATTTCTTACTTGTTTTCTAAAATCCTCTCATTCCCTTTTCTCCTACCTCTCTCTAAGACACTCTTTTCTCTCTCTAAAAACCTCCTCTCTAAACCTCCATTCCCCATGGCTTCTTCCTCCCAACCAAGAAAGAAACAAAGGTAAAATGTTGCTGGTTCTTTCGTCCCTCAATATTCTGATTTGTCACGCTTCTTCACCACATAAAAGGAATTAGAAAGGTACCAAAACACCTTTTCTGAAAAATAATTGATTTCACCACATTGGATTGATGTTGCATTCTTTGAATCCTTTGGTCTTCCTCTTATTACTACTCTTCACCAACAAGAACTTATTGGCTTTATGGCTCTTGAGGAGATTGCTATATACCCTAAATTGATCCGTGTGTTCTACTTCACATTGCGCCTACAAGATGGTCGATATTATGCCAAAGTGAAAGGCAAGACCATTGTTCTTGACAATGAAGTCATGAACCAAGTTGGAAAACTTCCTATAAGTGATGCTCACTTCCATGGCAAAGAACCCTCTCCTTCCTGGAACTACAACCCATTAGTGGCAAAAGCATTCTTTAATCTCACCGCTCCTGCAAGTACCATTGGCACACTAAGCATTGAACACTGCCTCTTGCACTATGTTTTAGTCAAAATCATCCTCCCATTAGGCGAAAATTATGCAAGACTTAATGAGTCTCAAATTCTACTGCTTTGGGCTATTCTCAACCAGAAAGAGATCAATTAGATCAACATTATAAGGCATCACATGCTCGATGCTCAAAACCTCACTCGCCTCCCATATGCTATTTTTATCACCAAGCTGCTTCGTCATTACAAGGTGGATCTGAAAAACGAAGTCAAAGAACTGATCGGACCAAAAGGACCCATTGGGAAATCTCATCTTACCAAGATGAACATTATTAAGTATCATGGACTTTAGCAGTATCTCCGTCGTCCTCGTGATGATAATGAACCTGCTGCTCCTCCACCTCCTCCACCCGCTCCTACTTATGATCTTTTTGCTCGCCTCACTGCTCATATGGATTGTCACTTTGATGCAATGGAAGCAAATATCAACACCCGGCTTGATAAGCTTGAAGCAAACATGGAGGAACGCTACACAGAGCTTGCTACCCAAATCTGTAGCCTCCAATTCCCTCAGCCTTAGTTGGCCTTCTTTTCTACATTTTACTTGACATTAATATGTTTTTGTGGTTATCTTGCTTAAACTTTATTTCCCTTTTGTGGCATTTCCATTATTATATTTGATGTGCTTGGATTTTATGTTGTTAATTTTCATGATTGTTCCAACTTGATGGTTATTAAATCCTTAATTATGCAATGATTATTTCCTTTTCTTTCCTAGAGCTTATATTGTTTCTGATAATGACAAAAGGGGAGAGATATTAGATATTGAACACTTTTAAAGGGGAAAGTAATAAGAGTAATGTATGATCAGATGAATAAATGCAATAATTCAATACATATCTAACTGAAAAATAAAGGGGGAGACACACTCTGTTCTAAAAACTTGAAATTCTTCAACAAATGGTTCTTTCTCATTGTTATATTAATACTAACACCCCAAGAGATGGCCATTAGTTGTCATCATCAAAAAGGGGGATAATGTATTTGCATGTTGTAGATAGGTTTTGATAATGACAAGTATCCAAGAACAAGAAGAGCATCATTCATGGATCAAAAACAAGTGAAATGAACAAATCAAAAGAATACAATTGATGTACTCAAATCAAAGGTTCAAGGAATCATGAAGAATATGCTCCCATATGATCAAAGAATCAAGAAAACAATGCATGAAGATCAAGAAAAGGAACCATGACTCAAAATGTATCAAGGAAACATCAAAAAGCATGGAAAAACAACAAACAGCATTACCTGAATCGATTCACATACGTATGAATCAATTCAAAGGCCTGGAAGTCCCAAAAATATGAAAACAGAATGTTCTGAATCGATTCACTAGAGCCCGAGTCGATTCACACGAAGCTGACAGCCCAAAAATTCAAAATAGAACAGCCTGAATCGATTCACCATGTCTTGAATCGATTCACACGCTCCTAAAAGCCCAAAATGCCCAAGTCAAAATGCCTTGAATCGATTCAAAAATGTATGAATCGATTGAAGTAGTGGGAAACATCACTAAAAAGACATGTTTAGGTGGGAAACATAGATCTAATACCCACTATACACGGAGACAAGCTGGAATCATGATCTGCAATGGCTAGGAACAAGATACACCAACTAGAAGCAATCAATCAAAGCTTGCATTTTGTGCTTAGTGAGTTCATTTTCTTTGTATATTCTGAAACTTTAAGCTTAGAACTTGTATATCCTTTCTTGTAAGAGTTTAGAAATTGTGAGAGCTTTCATTTGCTTATCCACTCTATTAAGAGAGTTTATTGATTGTAAAACCAAAACACGAAAACACCAAGGTTATTCACTCTAGGTTGAGTAGTCACAAAGGTTGGGGTTCAACCTTTGGGTATTGAGATATTGTGAGATTGGGTGGGGTGCCTTTTGTTTGTGAGGATTGGGTTCTTGAGTGTAGGACACTAGGATACAATTGCTCAAAGCTTGTATCTCAAATCTTCAATAGTGGAATCCTTCAAGTGGGTTACTTGAAGGCAAGACGTACACCGGATTGGTGGAACTCGTTAAATTGGTTTGTATTTCTTCTTACCTTAAACTCTTTACTTGCTTGTGCATACCAACTGGTTGTGAAATTGTCTGAGTTGATTGGTTGGGTTAATTATGTTCCTAAGAAAATACTTAATCATTGCACACCAACTATTTGATAAAATTATTGAACCATTATTCCCTCTTGATTCTCATTTCTCTATTAAGTTTCCAAGAGTTCTTTATCTCAAATTAAACATTTGTTGTGTGTTGGATTATTGCTACTTGAAAATATTTGTATATCTCATTAAGATTGCATTAAGAACCAAGTTCAAAGGCATTCAAAGCTAAAGTTTTTAAACACTCAATTTACCCCCCTCTTGAGTATTAAGGCCACTTGAATAACAACAATGGATTCCACGGGCAGTGGGAATTTCCCATGGCCAGTGGAATGGCCACTGTTAGAATTTTTCAACTGTTGCTTTTCCCTTGCTATTTTTGGCTCTTCTGGGTATCTTAATGATATTTTCAACCTCCAACATCTTCATGAAAGTTGTAGATAAATGTGTGAGTAAGTTATGAAAATTGTTTTTTCCTTAATTGGAGTTTCCTAACTCTCATTAGGCATAAAACACTAGACCCCCTGCATTGTAAAACTTAAATTTAAGAGCGATTTGAACCCAACTTTTTATGATTTTCAATTTGGGACTATTAGGTGATATTTATGACATGTCCCACTATTTCTAAGACTAAAAATGAAATTTTCTTGCCATGGGTTTGTACTCCTTGGGTTCCTGTGCTTGTACTTTAATATCTTATCCTTAATTACTTATAAAACGCTTCTTTGACATGTTTTCCTAATTAAATGCTTATACTTCCATTTATGGGATGTTTATATAGATGTATGTACAAGTTTTAATTAATTTTTAGAAATCACCTTGTGCTTACATGGATCATTTCTCATATCCACTCTTGCACTTGAATTAACTTACATATTCCGTAAACACTTGTATGTTGATCATGTAATTGATTGTCCTAAGTAGACGTTTGTTTAAACTACATACTTTCTCATATCGTCATATATGAGATAGGTCTTTAAAAGGTCCGGGGTTAATTGATACAGTTTTTTATTTTTGGTGTTCATCTTCCAACGGTTGTTCTTAATCGCAAAAGATTTATCCTAATTTTTATCATCTAAAGATCAATATCTTTAATATCACTTATCAGATTAAGGGTGCCACAGTTCCCAGTACAGTTCAATGTATACAAGTATTAAATAATTAACATTCAGTAAACCAATTTAGGTAGTATATGAATTATAAGTATAAATCAACTAACAAGCTACCAACTAAAACTTAAAACAAATTATATAGTAATACATACTCGTCTCCGCCCGGTAGTGGGACCAAAGTGGGTAGGGGGATCCTAAAGGTGGGGTTGCCTCGAGGCCAGGGTCATCCAAACCCTGCGATGAAGGAATCTACTATGGTGTGGTCTGTGGTGGTGAAGGAGTCTGTTGTACTGTGGTGGTCTACTGTGGGGTGGTTTGTTATGTTGTGATCTATAGTGGTGAAGGAGTGGTGCTTTGTTATGTTGTGGTATGGTGGCTTATTGTGGGGTGGTGGTTTGTTATGGTATACCCACACGGGATCCAGGAGCCCTCGATAGTCAACGTCCTGTCATTTGTGGATAAAACCATGAAAACATGTTAGTCTTAAACTATAAAGATATGTATATATGTATATATGTTTAATAACTACATACTGTTTCTGTTTCAGTTTGAAATTCCCCCTTAGTTTTAGTATCACTATGGCTATTTATTTTAATAGGTTCCTCAATCTCCAAATCGGCCCTAGACCATTTTGATTGGGAGACAACATCTTTATCAATGTATTCACCTCCCGTATTGGCGAGTGTCTCATCCATTATCACTGGATCAATGTTGAATAACAAATCACTGTCATTGAGCTTGTTCAGATCGAGCTGATAAGAATCCTCAACCTCATCGAAGACATTATTAGTGACCTGACTTTGGGCCTTGGCCTTGACTACTGTGTACCAGTCCTAATGCCCACCAGGGAAGTTTGTGTAATAAACATGCTCAGCTTATTGGGAAAAATGAAGGGATCAAACCCTTTATATCTACCACTTTTCTAACCTTAACTAAATCGTAGTTGTTGTCAACCTTTGTTCCTACACTGATTGTGTTGTTGTACCAATCACACTTGAATAGAATGATATCTCTTGTTAGTCATCTAGAGAAAGAAACTTCAACAATCTCTGTCAAGACTCCACAAAAGTCTTTCTCTAATTGTCTGTTTGTGCCTTTAATACAAACCCTATAGTTATGGGTGCGCATCCCTTCACTCCATTGGAAAATATTAAACTTGTAGCTGTTTACGTAGTAAATGGGCCATTTTTTTAACATTTTTCACCAGCCCCCTAGAAAAAGATTGGAGTAAGGGATCTTCAATATGGTTATTAGGGTCTTGAATCTATTTACAACATAACATATAGGTCAAGGAGATATAGAGAGAGTTAGTTCTATTAGAAAAGGAGCAGCAGGGTGGTGGCCAACAAAGTGAGGAAAAAGAAGTTAGTGTCCAATTCTCAGAGGATAAGATTCAAGAATTGAGTAGACATGCCAAATCTAGCTCAAGAAAAAGCATTTCCTCTAACAATGAATTGTTCAACTTGAGAAGTCGCAGCCCTATCTATTCCAACAAGTTTGGCAAGTTTTATGAGATCACCCTTAAGAAAAACCCACAACTAAAGAAATTAGATGTCTATATAAGCAATGTAGAGATTAATGAGGTAATTAGTTATACTTGCAGTTTATACAATGACTTAAATTTCCTTGCTTTCTAACTTACAAATTATGGGTGGTTTTTAAAATTTTAGGGAATTCTTCTACTGCCACATTTGAATTGAAGGGCAATTGTGATAGTGGCGGTTAACGAAGGAAGAGGAAACTTTGAACTTGTGGGCTTAAGAGAACAACAAAGGCAGCAAAAGGAAAATGAAGATAGGCAAAAACAGGAAGATGAATAAGAGGAAAGAGAAGTAAAGAGGTACAGAGCCAACTTGCAATCAAGAGATATAATCGTAATCCCGTCATCTTACCATAGATAAAACCATCTCAACCAAAACACTTTAAACTTGTAAACAAACTAATTAAAAAGAAAATTTTTTTGGCCAACAAAGAAAAAATGACTAAATGGACGTATGCACATATGAGCCATTCAAATTTGGGCTTTTCCTTACAAATATTCAATTTTGCACCCCACTTACACATTGGACTTATTTGCTGTTGGAAATAGAAGAACAAAACTTAGGAAATAGCTAGAATCATTAATTTACAGTTTCTAAATCAAATCACAACAAATATAAGAGAATGCATAACAAGTATCTCGAGTATGATGAATCTATTGCAGTCATGTTGGGATCAAGAATTGTTGTTATAGATGAATGCATCTTGAAGCTAAAGGGGATTTACATTTCCTGTCAGTACCTCATGTGGGTGCGGGAGAGGCTCATGGTGGCGTAGTACGACAATGACAGTAGCTCGTGGTGGCTAGCACATGACCTCCTCTTGCATGTGCGGGAGAGGCTCGAAGATAAGAGAGCCCACAGAAGAGCCCACGACGAACGACGGCAGGGATGTCATCTGAGAGGGCAGATGAGGCAAAAGGATGTCATCGAAGGGAGTAGAGGGGGCATAGAAGAAAGAGGCAGGGGATCTAGGGCTGCAGAAATTGGCTGAGGGGAAAGGTTGTGTTTGAATAAGTTATAAGATTTAGGGACGGCTACAAACACGTCGTTAGATTAAAAAGTTTCCATGTGGACAAACCAGCGATGACCAAACCTCGTCGCTACATTTAGGGTTTAGTAAAAAAGGGTGGTCAGTTCAAAAGGAAGGAGGTGGAGGGAAACTTAGCGACCGGTACCGCGACGGTCTATTTTTTCAAATCATAAAGCGACGGTCTACTCTCAGTCGTAACTTTTTTTTGTTAGATCTAGCAACGCTAGCACCATCGTCGCTACCTAAGCCCTAAACCTTTACCTAGCGATTGTAGAACACTATTGCCTAATTGGCCTAACATAGCGACCAACAAAGGCCATAGCTAACGTTTTTTGGGCTTCCTCCAAGGTTTTTTTCTTGGCGCCTAGACGTCGCGATGGACTATTTCTCTGTCGCTACTTCTTGTAGTGTTTAGCGACCGCTATTAACCGTCGCTATGTTTGGCGCCAACAAAAAAATTTAGAGGTAAAGCAAAAATATGGAGGGAGATGAATTTAGCGAACGAGGTGGTGACGGATATGCATGTAGTGACAGAGTTAGCGACAAAATCTTGTAAATTTTAGCGACGGGGTTGTTTGCATCGCTAATATGGTCATAAATTTTATTTCTGACATTATTTTTCACATTACGGTCGCTAAATCGGTCGCTAATTTGCGACAATATTATTCGGTCGCTAACTTTAAGTAGCTATTAGAGGTTTTTTTAGTTGTGTTCCTAATGATTCAAAATTAGGATGTTTTAGAGAACATGAGGAGCACTAGTGGAAAAAGTGGATATAATCATGGTTAAAAATGGCCTTTAATCACGGTTAAAGAACCATAGTTGTTGCAGCCGTGGTAGTAGATGAGGACCTTTGATCACGGTTCACAACCGTGGTTATAAATCACATCTAATCACGGTTGTTTTTAACCGTGATTAAATAAGAACCTATGTAACCACGGTTATCAACCATAACTGTGAATATAAGTGACATAAAACGTGCATTTTCAGACTATATATAATCACGGTTATGGTAGCAACCATGAATAAAGAGGGTCTATAATCACGGTTGTTAAGCATAACTGTGAATATAAGTGACATAAAACATGCATTTACAGACTATGTATAATCACGGTTATGGTAGTAACTGTGAATAAAGAGGGTCTATAATCACGGTTATTACCCGTGATTAAATAATGAGGTTTTTTTTAATATGGACTCTGTTTTAGTTATTTCCCAAACCTGCAATATGAAATAGCCAGCACAGTATATCCCCAGTATATGTAACAACAATAAATGAAACAAATGGTATTTACATAACATTAAGTTGCTATAAAATCATAACAATTTTGTCAAATGAAACTATATACAATTTAAATGAAAATCCTAAACCCTAAACCCTACACTAGGTACAACCATAAGAGAATGAATATCCTATATCTATCTAATACAACTATAACACAATGAAAATCTTATATCTATCTAAGTCCTTGCCTCACTTCAAGGAAGTATGTGGCCCATTGCTTTCTAATATTATGTACCAAAGCCGTAGGGAAGTGTGACTGGTCCTGGAAGTACTACAAATAATACACAAAATAATTAGAACAAAAACTATATTTATTATATAAATTTGATCAAATTGTTACAAAACTAGGCAAGTGGGACTTACATTTGTCCATCCATCTACTAAATGTTGTTGGACAATGGTCAACATGGTGTGCATGATGTAATAGCCACACTCGAAGGTACCCTCCTGCTTATAAGATTACAATGGACATAAAATATAGAACCACTGAATTCAAGTTTTCAAAATATAATAAAGATTTAAGTGAATTCAATTGACTTACTTTTGGGTGCACCCACACAAGTTTCTTCCCGTTTGACTTAATACCATGTAGTCGATTATATCCAAGCACAGCCCTGCGTCAGAAAAAACACAAGATAAGTTAGAATCGTAGAAGAACAACAATGACATAATCAAATTTGTAAAAAGTTAATTTATTTTTTACGGTTTAACTTACGTGTCTACTGAAACACCCTAATTTTCAATAAATAATTAAACCCAAAAAAAACAGAGTGAATTTTTTTTTTTGAAGGAATGAATCCAATGGAACCGGGCAAAAATAAAAGAGGAGGGGAAGAAGGCAAGAGAAGTGAAACTCGTTCACTGCCGTAGGATAAGACGCCTAAGCGAACCCAGCAACACCACGCATACTCGCTCAAGCGAGATCTGACTCCGCTTGGGCGATACCACTCAAAACCCTTCCCTCAAAACCACACTCGCTGTAGCGAGTCCCCACTCGCTGAAGCGAAAAGCTACATTCGGCGCTCGTTCACTCCACTCGGCATTCCCTCACCCGGATTTCAGCGCCTGGTTCACTCGGAAAGGTCCACTCTTAATTCACTCGGATTGTCCCTTATACATACCAGCTCCATTCAGAAAACATAACACGTTCCATGACTCCACTCAATCGGGATACATATACGGCAACTCGGAAATGATTCCCATAGCCACTCACTCGGAATCTATGAAGGCTTCTCACTCGGAATAACTTTCATGTCCTTTTTACCACTCGGGGTATTTCACTCATTTTTCACTCGGTAACCATATTCTTTCCTACTCTAGTTATCCTACTAAGTCAAGACTCACTCAGATTCCCTTGCTGCTAATAATCTACTACAATGGGGTCCACTTAGAGCCTTAGGTGTCACTTTTCTGTCGGGAAACCTTCACTCAGCGGATTCTCACTCGAAAATTGTTAATTATTCTTTACTCGGAAAAATCCTAATAGTTATCACTCGGAAGTATCTAGATCAATCCTCACTCGGTGACCCGTGCTCTCATTCACTCGGTAATACCTAAACTCTTCGGCATTCAGAATAAATCACTGTCTCGCTTCCCCCATCAACTCTTAATCCTATTTCTACCCATGGTTATACCAACCTCACACACCTAGTAAGTACATATACATAAATTACTCGGATCATTCACGCAAGATAGAACAACGCGTAGTATGATAGATATAGAGAGGGATATAAATAATTACAGGCACAAAATCACATCTTCTACCCAAGAGGGTTCAAGTTCTAGCATAAAGAGACTACGACTGAAATACGAGCCGACCAAGGCTTAACAAGACATATACACGGCATATACATAAACACACAATTCTATAGTGCACCAGCACTTCACTCGGCATTCGGCTCCTCCTTCATCCTTCATTCCGAGAGACATTCACTAAAAAATATAGCCACAGTAGGGGTGAGCTTTTTCATATAAAATGACAGTCAATGGCTCGGTATCAGTATCAGTACGCACACTCATGTTCACTCGGTCGCATTCAGATTAAACTAAGGCCATGCAGACTAGGATAATATCAATAACATACACCCACATATATATTACGTGAAGTTCATTTTCATTCATACAAACACATGCATCGACTCACTCAGAATTCATTCGTATCACTCCGAGTCATACCACGCGTACTATCCTAATCAACATCCTATCTACATGCATGCCTGTGGATCTGACTTAGGCAGTGACTTTAAGTTACAGGTTCCCCTTACTGGCCTCTCGTCCATTAGCGCTTTCCGTGTGGTACCGGCCTCCCATTGGCGTCTTGAGACTTATCTCTAGCTCCCACGGCTACCACGAGCTCTCACAGGATCTAGCCAGGGCCTGTAGCTAGAAATCATTCCTTTGGGGCTCCTGACCTTCCACGGGTCACCCCATTCCTACACATGCAGCTTATGTGTCTCATCAACAATCATCTTTACTCATCCGACACATCCTTCGTAACCATCAGAGTCGAGACCGATTCAACTTAGTTCCTACATTTACTCGTCAGTCGTACCAACATGCACAACAATCAAACAGTTCATGTTTATAACATCAGACGAAATCAACTAATAGCCACACATTCATATCCTCTCGGTATTAATAGTAATAGAAACATGCATCACATTCGTCTATGTATAAAAAGACTATTAGACCTCATTACCACAACCCTGAATACATGCACATTATTGTATAACTATTAATAAGATTCTACTAACATATACATGGTATCCAAAAGATTAACAATCACGCATTGCATACAATCGTCACAGACATTCACACACTTAAGGCAATACATTCATCTGGTACCGTTCGTGAACCATGCATTTGACATGCAAGCGCTCCCTACCTACAGAAGGGACTCAGGAAGTTCTTCTGTTTCCGGACGTTCGATCTGATGCTCTGTTTGCCTTGTTCAGTCCCCCTTCGAACGTAGTCGTACTCTGCAATCGGCCCGGGAACAGAAAGCTACTCCCTTCTGCTTCAATGGTCGTCCTTCACCAACAGAAGGAACTCTGAATCTTCTGCAGCACCGTCTTCGTGGATTTCCAGAAACGGAGAACAGAGAACAGGGAACAGGGAAGAAGAAGGAGAACGACGAAGAAGAGAAGAAGGAACTAAGAGAAAGAGGTAGCAGAAGAGGAATTCTGGAAGGAATGCATATCAACTGTGGCCAGGACATATATATATATACGTACGAAGAGAAGAGAAGTGGGGTGGGAAAGCGTGAATTGGCAGTCCACTCATGACACACACCACTCACAAGCGGCCAACTATCACAATTACTCAGCCATCATTTCCTCAAGTTAAACTAATTAAATTAATTATAGTTAACAAGTAACTTTTCCACTTTTATAATTATTATTCTAATGGCTCAATTTCACCCGGTAATTTATTTTAAATAGGGATGTTACAATTCTCCCCCTCTCAAAAGAATTTCGTCCTCGATATTCAATCGGTAACTCACCTTGATCAAACAACTCGGGGTACTGTTGCCTCATGGCATCCTCGTGTTCCCAGGTATAAGAGGTATACCCGTCCTGCTGCCACTCTACCTCAACCAGTTGCACATCTTTACTCCTTAAACGCTTTACCGATCGGTCCACTATTCTAGTCGGTACACTCACAGTGGTCAGGTCCTCTTTAATCTCCACTTCATCATCCGACATCGTGTGAGTGGAATCGTGTAAGTACTTCCGTAATTGAGACACATGAAACACGTTATGCAATCGGGATAAGTGAGTCGGTAATGCTATTCGGTACGCCGCGGGACCGATCCGCTCTAATACCTCATAAGGCCCAATGTATCGGGGGCTTAGCTTTCCACTTTTCAAGGCTCGCCCGACTCCCTTGCTTGGTGAAGTCTTTAGAAACACTCTGTCTTCGACTGAAAACTCTAGTGGTTGGGTTCGTTTATCGTGGTAGCTCTTCTGCCTATCCTGAGACGCCTTCATCTTTTCCCTTATCACTCGGATCTATTCTGAGGTTTGCTTCACAATTTCTGGTCCCAATAGTAGACTCTCACCCGATTCTGACCAACAAAGTGGGGTTCGGCATCTCCGACCATATAGTGCTTCATAGGGTGCCATGCCAATACTGTTGTGGTGGCTGTTGTTGTACGTAAATTCGATCAGGGGAAGGTACTGCTCCCAATCTCCACTGTGTTCCAACACACACGCCCTCAATAAGTCCTCCAAACTTTGTATCGTCCGCTCAGATTGTCCATCCGATTGGGGGTGGTAGGCGGAACTTAGCCAAAGTTTCGTGCCCAATTCCTGATGCAGGCTGGTCCAAAACCGGGACGTGAATCTAGGATCCCTGTCCGATACGATGGAAGTCGGCACACCATGTAGTCGGACAATTTCACGAATGTAAATCCGGGCTAACTTATGTAATAGGTATCTCATGTTCACAGGTAGGAAGTGTGCACTTTTTGTCAGTCGGTCAACCATAACCCAAATCGCATCATGGCCCGCTCGGTTTTTTGCAATCCCATGACAAAGTCCATGGTGATTGAGTCCCATTTCCACACGGGAATCTCTAAGGGTTGCAATGCACCATATGGCTTCTGGTGCTCAACCTTCGATTTTTGACAGGTAATACACCGAGCCACGTATTCCGCCACGTTTCTCTTTAATCCGGGCCACCAGAATTGTGTTCTTAGATCGTGGTACATCTTCGTGGTACCCGGATGGATACTTAGCAGGCTTTTGTGGGCTTCATCGCGCACCATCCTTCTTAATTCTCCTCCACCCGGCACATATATTTTGTTTCTCACTCGGAAGATTCCATCCGACCCCTCGGTCAAGGACAAGTCCTTTCCTTTGGCCTGAGTCTCCTTCATCTCAGCCAAGTAGGAATCTGACTGCTACTATTCGTACACGGACTTCAGAAATTCATTGGTAATCCTCAACGTACCAATTGTTACTTTCCGAGAGGAGGGAATGTCAACATGCAAGTTCATGTCTCGGAACTGTTCCAACAACTCCACCTCCTTCACCATCATTACTGCTATATGGAGGGATTTCTGACTCAACGCGTCGGCAACAACGTTTGCCTGACCCAGATGGTACTTCAGTTCGAAGTCATAATCCTTTAAAAATTTCATCCATCTCCTCTGCCTCATGTTCATCTCCTTCTGGTCAAATAAGTATTTGAGGCTGTTGTGGTCGCTGTAGACTTTGAATTTAGAACTGTACAAGTAATGCTCCATATTTTCAATGCGAAGACCACAGCCGCTAATTCCAAGTCGTGGGTCGGGTAATGCTGTTTGTGAGGCCTCAATTGCCGAGAGGCATAAGCTATCACTCGGTCCTTCTGCATTAGCACGCATCCCAATTCGAGTCCCGACGCATCACAGTAAACCACGAAGCTTTCTTGCAAGTTAGGCAATGCCAATACTGGAGCGGTCGTCAACTTGTCTTTTAGCTCTCGGAAACTGCTCTCGTACTCGGAACTCCACACGAAGGGGATGTTTTTCCGGGTCAATTTAGTCAGTGGCAAAGCTAGCTTAGAAAAACCTTCAATAAACCACCTATAATAACCAGCCAGGCCCATGAAGCTCCTTATCTCCGAGACCGACTCAGGTCTCTCCTATGCCATTATAGCTGCCACCTTCGAAGGGTCTACCGAGACACCCTCCTTAGAAATCACATGTCCGAGAAAGTGGATCTTATCCATCCAGAAATCGCACTTTGAAAATTTTGCAAACAGCCGCTTCTCCTTCAAGACTTGAAGTACCGCTCGGAGGTGTTCTTCATGCTCATCAGAGGTCTTGGAGTAGACTAAGATATCATCGATAAAAACTACTACGAATCGGTCTAAGTACGGGTGGAATATGTTGTTCATGTAATTCATGAATATGGCAGGTGCATTTGTCACACCGAACGGCATCACTACATACTCGTAGTGGCCATACCGAGTCCTGAAGGCAGTCTTGGGAATATCTGAGTCCTTCACCCGGATTTGGTGGTATCCCGACCATAAATCGATCTTTGAGAAGACTGAAGCACCACGCAGTTGGTCAATCAGATCGTCGATCCTGGGCAACGGGTATCGGTTCTTAATCGTGAGTTTGTTTAGCCGTCGGTAATCTATGCATAGTCTCATATTGCCATCCTTCTTCTTAACAAGTAGTACAGGTGCGCCCCATGGTGATACACTCGGCCTAATGAATTATTTTCCGAGTAACTCATCCACCTGCTTTTTCAGCTCAGCCAATTCTGTTGGGGACATTCTATAAGGTGCACTAGAGACTGGCTTGGCTCCAGGGATCAGGTCTATAGAGAACTCAACTTCTCTAGTTGGAGGGACACCCAGTACATCTTCCGGAAACACCTCTAGGAATTCATAAACAGTCAGAATTTTGTTCACTCGGGCTCTACTCTCACCCTCAGTTAGACAGAGCATCATAAATAACTGGGCTATACCTGGTACCATGTAGTCTTCACTAGTCTACCTCGGAAAGATTATTCTTTTTTTCCGACAGTCCACCAATACCTTGTTGGCTGAAAGCCAATCCATGCCGAGTACAATGTCAAGATCCTTTAAAGGTACAGACACCAAATCGAAGGTGAAACTCTGATCGCCCAACACAAACGTTACATCTTTACACATTGATGATGTCAACACCTTAGTGCCAGTTGGATTGGCTACTTCCAAAGTCTGATCCATATACACAGTCGGCAACTTTAAGTGTCTTACACACTCATCAGCTATAAAAGAATCGGTGGCTCCAGAATCAAAAACTACGTTAAGTGTATATCTACCGAGTAAGCACTTACTTTGCACTAAGTCATTCGCTTGTGTAGCTTCTTCAGCACTGATGGCGTAGACTCTCCCAGCAGCTGGTTGGTCGGCGTTCCTCCTCTGGTTGTTTGGGGCAAACATCATATTTCCTCTGGCTCCATTACCTCTGCTCCCCGATCATTGGCTACCATTTCCGTGATTTCTTCCTTGGGAACCTCCCTAGCGCACATTGGCGTTTGCCTGACGTAATTGGGGACAGTCGGGACGAATGTGCCCCTTCTCCTTACAATGAAAACATATGACATCTTCACTATCGCAATTCTGAGCAAAGTGGTCGCCACCACATTTAAAACACTTGCCATATTTTGGACGTCCACTCGCCTGTCTCCCTTGGTTACTGCGATCTTTATGTCTAGCAAAGGGTCCATTTCTTCCAACGTTACCTGGCCTCTTAAAGCGTGACTGTTGAGGCCTCAAGGAGGAACCTGCCCTACTGTTCTGGCCTGAGTGGGCCTTGTCGTCTTCTTCGAAGATCCTGCATTTATTCACCAACACCGGAAAGCTCCTAATTTCCTGATATCTGCAAGCTCTTTTGATGTCCGATCTCAGTCCATTCTCAAATTTGAGGCATTTGGAGCTCTCAGTCCCGGGTTGTTGGAAGGGTGGGTAAAACAGACACAACTCCTCAAATTTGGTTGCATATTCTTCTACAGACATGGAACCCTGTTTCAATTCCATAAACTCCAATTCCTTCCGACTCCTTACTGTGTCGGGGGAAGTATTTTTCCAGAAAGCATGCTCTAAAATTCTCCCATACTAGCTGAATGCCCGGGTCGGTCAGTCGGTTCCTAGCAATTTTCCACCAATTTTCTGCCTCATCTCACAGCATGTACACTGCGCACTCAACTTTCTGGGCCTCTGTACAGTGAAGGCCCCCAAAGACTCTCTCCAAGTCTTGAACCCACTTGTATGCTGCCTCGAGATTAAATCCCCCTTGAAACTCAGTCGGTTTTCTCTTCAGGAAGCGATCCAACACTTGGCCATCTTCAGCTCGAGGCTGGCCCTGCCTCTCAAACACGTCAGCAAAACATTGGAATGCTATGGCTATGGCTTCCAGGCTTTGGCGATTCGCCATGGCATATCTTGAAATTAACACCCCTTCAAGGATAAGTTTACAGGGTTACTCACTATCGTTCGGATCTCATCCCCATATCCACTGATTATAGCACATTATACCATATATATATATATATATGTATATATACGTTATGTAATCAATCAGACCAGGAGAGGAGTTACCTCCTATCCTCAAATCAATATCTCAATATCAATCATGTTCAATCAGAATATCACAATAATGATGACCACTCGGTCATAATACATACAACCGCTTACACTCGGTAAGCACACCTTGGCCTTGGACCTTTCGGTCTGCTCTGATACCAAAATGAAACACCCTAATTTTCAATAAATAATTAAACCCAAAAAAAACAGAGTGAATTTTTTTTTTAAAGGAATGAATCCAATAGAACCGGGCAAAAATAAAAGAGGAGGGGAAGAAGGCAATAGAAGTGAAACCCGTTCACTGCGGAAGGATAAGACGCCTAAGCAAACCCAGCAACACCACGCATACTCGCTCAAGCGAGATCTGACTCCGCTTGGGCGATACCACTCAAAACCCTTCCCTCAAAACCACACTCGCTGCAGCGAGTCCCCACTCGCTGAAGTGAAAAGCTACATTCGGCGCTCGTTCACTTTACTCGGCATTCCCTCACCCGGATTTCAGCGCCTGGTTTACTCGGAAAGGTCCACTCTCAATTCACTCGGATTGGCCCTTATACATACCAGCTCCATTCAGAAAACATAACACATTCCATGACTCCACTCAATCGGGATACATATACGGCAACTCGGAAATAATTCTCATAGCCACTCACTCGGAATCTATGAAGGCTTCTCACTCGGAATAACTTTCACGTCCTTTTTACCACTCGGGGTATTTCACTCATTTTTCACTCGGTAACCATAATCTTTCCTACTCTACTTATCCTACTAAGTCAAGACTCACTCAGATTCCCTTGTTGCTAATAATCTACTACAATGTGGTCCACTTAGAGCCTTAGGTGTCACTTTTCTGTCGGGAAACCTTCACTCGGCGGATTCTCACTCGGAAATTGTTAATTATTCTTCACTCGAAAAAATCCTAACAGTTATCACTAGGAAGTATCTAGATCAATCCTCACTCGGTGACTCGTGCTCTCATTCACTCGGTAATACCTAAACTCTTCGGCATTCAGAATAAATCACTGTCTCGCTTCCCCCATCAACTCTTAATCCTATTTCTACCCATGGTTATACCAACCTCACACACTCAGTAAGTACATATACATAAATTACTCGGATCATTCACGCAAGATAGAACAACGCGTAGTATGATAGATATAGAGAGGGATATAAATAATTACAAGCACAAAATCACGTCTTCTACCCAAGAGGGTTCAAGTTCTAGCATAAAGAGACTACGACTGAAATACGAGCCGACCAAGGCTTAACAAGACATATACATGGCATATACATAAGCACACAATTCCATAGTGCACCAGCACTTCACTCGGCATTCGGCTCCTCCTTCATCCTTCATTCCGAGAGACATTCACTGAAAAATATAGCCACAGTAGGGGTGAGCTTTTTCATATAAAATGACAGTCAATGGCTCGGTATCAGTATCAGTACGTACACTCATGTTCACTCGGTCGCATTCAGATTAAACTAAGGCCATGCAGACTAGGATAGTATCAATAACATACACCCACATACATATTACGTGAAGTTCATTTTCATTCACACAAACGTATGCATCGGCTCACTCGGAATTCATTCGTATCACTCTGAGTCATACCACGCGTACTATCCTAATCAACATCCTATCTATATGCATGCCTGCGGATCCGACTTAGGCAGTGACTTTCAGTTACAGGTTCCCCTTACTGGCCTCTCGTCCATTAGCTCTTTCTGTGTGGTACCGGCCTCGCATTGGCGTCTCGAGACTTATCTCTAGCTCCCACAGCTACCACGAGCTCTCACAGGATCTAGCCAGGGCCTGTAGTTGGAAATCATTCCTTTGGGGCTCCTGACCTTCCACGGGTCACCCCATTCCTACACATGCAGCTTATGTGTCTCATTAGCAAGCATCTTCACTCATCCGACACATCCTTCGTAACCATCAGAGTCGAGACCGATTCAACTTAGTTCCTACATTTACTCGTCAGTCGTACTAGCATGCACAGCAATCAAACAGTTCATGTTTATAACATCAGACGAAATCAACTAACAGCCACACATTCATATCCTTTCGATATTAATAGTAATAGAAACATGCATCACATTCGTCTATGTATAAAAAGACTATCAGACCTTATTACCACAACCCTGAATACATGCACATTATTGTATAACTATTGAGAAGATTCTACTAACATATACATGGTATCCAAAAGATTAACAATCACGCATTGCACACAGTCGTCACAGACATTCACACACTTAAGGCAATACATTCATCCGGTACCGTTCGTGAACCATGCGTTTGACATGCAAGCGCCCCCTACCTACAGAAGGGACTCGGGAAGTTCTTCTGTTTCTCGACGTTCGATCCGATGCTCTGTTTGCCTTGTTCAGTCCCCCTTCGAACGCAGTCATACTCTGCAATCGGCCCAGGAACAGAAAGCTACTCCCTTCTGCTTCGGTGGTCATCCTTCACCAACAGAAGGAACTCTGAATCTTCTACAGCACCATCTTGGTGGATTTCCAGAAACGGAGAACAGAGAACAGGGAACATGGAAGAAGAAGGAGAACGACGAAGAAGAGAAGAAGGAATTAAGAGAAAGAGGTAGCAGAAGAGGAATTCTGGAAGGAATGCATATCAACCGTGGGCAGGACATATATATATACATACGAAGAGAAGAGAAGTGGGGTGGGAAAGCGTGAATTGGCAGTCCACTCATGACACACACCACTCATAAGCGGCCAGCTATCACAATTACTCAGCCATCATTTCCTCAAGTTAAACTAATTAAATTAATTATAGTTAACAAGTAACTTTTCCACTTTTATAATTATTATTCTAATGGCTCAATTTCACCCGGTAATTCATTTTAAATCGGGATGTTACATCTACTATGGTCCTGAGGTCTCCTGGAACTGTCCCATGCACAGAATCAAAGTATAAAGCCACTGAATCCCAGGGAGAGATCACCAAGAGCGTCCAATAAGCACTGCAATTACCAATGATAAGTAAGACTTCAAAATACAAAAATTAATAGACAATAGTTATGGAATAGAATCTTACCCTTTATGATAGGGGCCCAGGTATACCGTCTTCCTAGACTCATACATCCAATTCTGGATGTATGCTGGGTGTCCTCCTTGTTGTTCCCTTTTCCTCTGTATGAAATAGGGCTCTAAGAAACCATAAGTTTTTTCGAAACCCAAGTCCGCACAAATTTTATGTAGAAACCTAAACAAGTTTAGACATGGTTAGCAACAAATAACTTGTATAATGAAATAATTGGACATAAAAGGATATACTTACAGCTTCCACAGCTGAATGATGGATATGTTCAGCATCATTGACCCCATCATAATCTCACATAAGTCACTCCGTGTAATGTAAACCGGTAGTGAACTTGGACGGCCGAACACTAGTGGCTGCCATGGGACCTAAAGAGGGTCCTCTCCTAGCTCATCCCCGACCTGCCATAGCATCTGGATTGGATTGTCGATGGGGTCTGGCTTTTTCAATGCCAATGCTGCTTCCTGTTGAATAATTAAAACCATCACAGTTTGTACCATAATTGACAATATAACAAAATTAGTTAGCGTTTTCGGTTTATAACTGTATAGGAGCAACCGACAGGAGTCTGTTGCGCCACATAAGAAAGTGTCCCACCACCTGACCGATGGTCTTCACCTCTGGAGTTACGACTGGCACAGCAGCATCCTCGTCGAGGATGAGCACAACGGAGACCCTGGACATACCATCAGGTAATGACTGATGGTGAACCATAGGGCCTAAGTTATAGACCATGCCAGTGGCAACTGGCTCCTCCGACCCATCAATGAACAGGTCACATTGATAGGTATCCGCAGCCTCGACCCCATCATCGTCAGCGTCAGCTGCAGCACACGACCCCTTAGTGCTAACCCTCTATACCTACATATTTACACATCAAGCAAAAGTTATTCAACAATGAAAGAAACAAATTAAGAACAACGAACAGTTAAATAGTATAAGGAATCTAACCTGTGGGTCGGCAGCTGGTTCAGTAGTCTCCTGGTGGTGGCTGAGTGAAGCCTTCATCTCCTACTTAAATCGGGCCATCTCCTGTTATAGCTTTGTAATCTCCTCCTAATACTCAACCTTCACAACAGCCACCCTCGACGCAACCTTCTGCTCCACCAACTGCTCAACGGAGGGGGCAGGGTCGGGAGCACCGTAATAGCTCCGGAGGCTATGAAATGTGAATGATTAGCCTATAATTATTTAGTAGATAACAAAATAAAAGGATACAGTTATTTACAACTTACCTACACCTCAACCAATACCACGCACCCTTCCTGGGTGCTCTGGCCTGCCGATGGCGATAGTCAAAATATCCTACCTACCATGGGCTACGAAAGACCCTTGTGTTGATTGCTCAACCAAGGAATCCTGAAACCAAACAAGTTAGTGTTCATTGCTTCATATAAACCAAAAAACTGGAAACTTTATAAGGCGAATACTTACTATCTGTTATGCGACCTCCTGAGCTTATGAGGAAGTGTATTCCCCACTCTTCCTGACCCTGGCCTGCTTCCATTTCTCGTGGCGTACAGGTGGGGAAGGGGGATCCACAATACCAGTGTTAGGTTGGCTAGTCTGACACTGAGTGAGCCTCTTCTGGGCCATCTGCTCCTCCAATCTACGGTAACCCCCACGTGACAATCTGTGGGGCAGTCATTCAGCTTCCTGATGCATTGTGCCTTATCTCGTACATCCTGCAACAAGAAAGAAAATGTGTTAGAGTTACGTTTAAATTATAAATGATTTAATCATGCTAAATACCAACGTACTTTCCACTGGTCGGTATGCCTAGATGCAACGAAGGCATCCCAAGTCTCCCGATCAATGAAGGTATATTTCTCTCTGGGGAACTGTCCTCACTCCTCCCCGAATATATACCTACAATTCACAGTTAAAATAAGGTGAAGTAAAAATTAAGAATACAATAGGTAAACTGTTGATTAAGAATTTAAAATCCTTACATACCTCCTAATGAGTGAGGAATTGAATGACCTCCATCTCTCAGTAATAATACTGAGGATCTTCCTCCTTAGTATGTCATGTGCTGGTATATCCCAAGAGTCCTACAAGGGGGAATAGTTAGTATATGAATTACATGAAACAATACAATAAAATAATTAATATAACATATTTAACTTACCAGAATATCACTCTAGATATGGTTCTTTAGGACCTCCTCGACATTATCCCAGTCAAGGATAATAATGGGCACCTTCGTGCGTGTCACGACTCCCAAGTAACTACTAAACTTCGAGCCATGTGGTCCACCAAATCTACCAGTATTGACATCGACGTCAACACACAACCTCTCTCCCGATGACGCCTGAGTGCAACATTCTGCATCTGGGTAACACCTCTACTCTTCCAAGTAGAGGAACCTGTGGCCTGTGAGTTGGACCTAGCAGTACCATCCTAGTCAGCCATGAGTATCTGTCCAAACAAGGAAAAACAAAATGTCAATAATAGTACTTGTAACATGATTAATACAATGAATAATTAATATAACATTTAATATAATGATTCATTAAAATAACATTCAATATAATCATTCGTACCCTATGAAGATGGTATATTTTCCCACAAGCCTTCATGGTGGTCATGACAGCTAGAAACTACATCATCTATGTCATGTTCCATGACAGATGACAAAATACGTGTTGTGGCAGATGAAATTTCCATAACATCAAGGTTGGGGTCTCCAATGTTGTGTCTACCCCTTGGATAACAATTGACCACATTTTGTCAGCTGGGTCAGTAACATAAAAAACTTGCGTCACTTGCATTACCATAATGAATGGTTCCTTTTTATAACCTGTCCTGTTGAGGTCCACCAATGTAAATCCAAAATCATCAGTTTTGACACCATTTTTATTGTCAACCCATTTGCATTTAAACATAGGAACGGTGAAAGGACCGTAATCGATTTCCCATATATCTTCAATCATACCAAAGTAACACTGGTCGGCCATGACAGGGTTGTTGTCCTTTGAAGTTGAGAAATGCATTGGCTGAGCCATAACCATGACTCCACCATTTTGATTTATACTCTTCTTATCCTGTGTTCTTGTATAAAACCAATAATTATTTATGTCATACCCACAAAATGTAAAGACATCAAAGTTCGGTCCCTGTGCCAGTTGATGTAATGTTACAGAAGCAGATGTATCTTTCAGAACGGTCATTTGAAACCACTGCATAAATTTCTTGTTTGTTCATTCAACACCCACTTTTCAGTCATTATAGGGTTGTTTCTCTTGACTAGCTCTTTGTGAGTGGTTAGATACATTTACACGTCGTCCGTGTTGTTCAAAACATACAAGTGCGCTTGGAGGACATCACGTGGCATGCTCCTTGTTTTTACCAATCATACCTTTCCCATCCAATCGCCCATGCATGTGACATATAATCAGTGCAAAACTTAATTGCTTCCTCTGTAATATACCTTTCCATAATTGAAGCTTCAGGATGACGTTGATTCTTCATATACCCTTTCAATATCTTCATATATCACTCAATGGCATACATCCACCGCAGGAACACTGGACCACACAAACGGACCTCTCTCACTAAATGGATGATTAAGTGGACCATTATGTCAAAAAAAGAAGGTGGGAAATGTATTTCAAGCTGACATAGTATAAGTGATGCTTCCTGTTCCAACACATCCAATTCGTCGGGGATGATTACTTAGCAACATATGGTATTGAAAAACAAACATAGTCTTGTTATGACATTTCTCACATTTTTAGGAAGAATGTCATGAATGGCGATAGGTAGAAACTGTTGCATCAGCATATGACAATCGTGAGACTTCAACCCAACTAACTTCAAATCTTTATGGAAACACAAGAGTTGATGTTGGAGCCATAACCAGACAGAACTTTCACACTGTATAACGATTCACACAGACTTTTCTTTTCTTTTCTAGACAACGTATGATATGTTGGGGGTAAATATGTTCTTTTGCCCTTTGATTGTGGATGCAAATCCTGACGTATACCTATCAACTCCAAGTCCATAGTGAATTTAGGCCATCCTTAGTCTTCCCAGGTATGTTAAAGAGTATCCCAACCAAACTGTCGTACACATTTTTCTCCACATGCATTACATCACTGCAATGTCTTACATCAAGCTCCCTCCAATATGGTAGGACAAAAAATATTGACTTTTTCTTCCAGTGGTTCTGTGCGGTGGATTGTCTTTCACACTTGCCAAACACCATGTTGACGTCTTTCACCTTTTCATATGTCTAGCGACCAGATAGTGGTGGAGGAGCCATTCAAAATCTTGCACTCCATTGAACGACTTCTTTAACCTACGAAATGGATGATTTGCTTTAAGAAACCTTCGATGTCGAAGATAACTATTTTTCCTACCATGGTGCAGTCGCACAGAACTAGTTCCCTCCTCACATACAGGACGAGCTTTATGACCCTTCATGCTGTACCCGAATAAGTTACCATACGCTAGAAAGTCATTGATCATGCAAAATAGTATAGCACGCAATTTGAATGATTGCCTTGTAAACCCATCAAACACATCAAACCCGTCTTCCCACAACACTTTGAGGTCTTTAACTAATGGAGTCAAATATACATCAATGTCATTCCCCGGTTGTGGTGGACCAGAAATCATCATTGATAACATCACATATTTCCGTTTCATGCATAGCCATGGCGGTAAGTTGTAAATAAACAACAAAACAAGCCACGAACTATGGTTTGTGCTCAGGTTCCCAAACGGGTTCATGCCGTCTGTGCCTAGTGCAAGCCTAACATTTCTTGGTTCATAGGCAAAATCCAGAAAAATTGTATCCATTTTCTTCTACTGCGACCCATCGGCCAGATGCCTATGTAGTTTGTCAATAACCCTTTCATCAGTATGCCATCTCATAAGTTTTACATTATCTACATTAGCAAACAGACGCTTTAGTCTTGGAACTATGGGCAGATACCACAACACCTTTACAGGAGACCCTTTAGTGCAGACCTCATTGGAATTAGCCTCTTTCTTCTTATACCATGACACCCCACACCTAAGACATCGATGCAACATTTTATACTCACCTCAGAATAATACACAATCATTTAGGCATGCATGTATTTTCTCATACTCTAAACCCATAGGACACAACACCTTTTTGGCCTCATAGTTATGATTCGGCAAGGTGTTTCTACCTGAGAGCATTTCTTTCAACAACTTCAATGAGTCAGTAAAACTTTTATCCGTCCATCCGTTTATGGCCTTCAAAATAAACAACTACAAAACTGCTGATAATCTCGTGAAATTGATGCAGTTTGGATACAACAGCTTCTCAGAATTCTCACACAGAGTCGTATATACATCAGCTTTCTTAAAACCTTCTACCCTCACATCACGGATCATATCCTCAAGTCGGTCATCGATGTCGACACCGGTGTCATGCCTCGAGCTTCAGTTTTCAATTTGACAGCTGGAACTTGGCACTACCACATCTTCACCATGCCATATGCAACGGATATAACTACGAAGAAATCCATCAGACAGTAGATGGTCTCGCACCTCTTCCAAGTCTAGCCGACGCAGGTTCAAGCATTTAACACAAGGGCAAAAATACCTTCCATTCATCTCCTCAGTATTCCTCGCTATGAATTCTATAAATGATTCAACTCCCCCCTCGTACTCTAGACTTATGCGTGATGCAGTTATCCAACTCCGATCCATACCAACTGTTTACAAGGTGCTATGATCAATCTCACTTTTTCTATAAAGGTGGTGGTCCTATACCCATTCAGGATGATAATTGTTTTTATACGTCATTAATATATACAGGTTAGGAGTTATTTTAAAATGTGATGAAATTTCGGCAGCATATCGCAATGGTCTCTAAGTACACAAAATGGGAGCGGTCAAATCAAATTTAACCACAACCAAATATGCACCCAGAGAACAACACAAAATGCAAGTTACCAAAACTTTATCAAATTTTAAAATAACTCCTAACTTCTACATACTAACAGCGTATAAAAAAATTGTTCATCCCAAACTATCCAAACGGACAATTCAAGATTGAACACAAACGATGAAATCAATTAACTTAATGACCATTTGTGTCGAATCTCAAACGGGGAACTACGGTTCATTCATGCAAAGCAACTTTCATACTAGTTAACTAGTATGTGCTTACGAGTTCGCAACATTGACAACCACACGCATACAACAACAGAAATAACATTATATATCAAAACAACCAACAACAACAGAAATAACATTATATACTGTATGTGACATCCCAAAAATAGGGGTAAATTTTTCACGATTTTATTATTATTAATCTCTAAAACATGTGGGTGGTGAAGCCATTTAACAATTACCCTGGATCTATCAGAGACCTATCTCATATATGAAGATATAAGAAGGTAAGTTAAAGAAATTAACTCTTAAGAAATCCATAATTAATAATAGCGGAAGAATCTTTAGTAAAATAACATTATGGAATTAAATTCTTAAGAGATCATTCATTTGAAATTTAATAGCCAAGGTTATCCCAAAGTGATCATGAAATAGGATAGAATCATGGATTAGTATGAAGAAAAAGGAAAATAATATATTTAAAGCTTTTTGGGAGAATCAGGTCCCTCTCGCTCAAGCGAAATCCCAATTCGCTTGAGCGAGCTTCACACAGCACGCTTGGGCGAACCATAAAATGCTGAGCGAAAGAAGAAAATAGAGATTCAGGGGCCACTTCGCTCAAGCGAACCCAACTCGCTTGAGCGAGTAACACAATCCTCGCTTGGGCGAAGCTAGCGAGCGTAAGGCGAAAAACGCCCAGAATCCATTCCACGCTCACTCGCTTGGGCGACACTATCCCCGCTTAAGCGAGATTCCTCCCGAGAGCAATTTCCTGATAAACCCGAGAGCAAAACCTGAGGGCAAGACCCTCTCGCTTGGGCGAACCCTTAGCTCGCCTGAGCGAACACCAACCAAGGTCCAAACTCTGATTCTAATGCGATTTCGCTTGGGCGACTTGTACATCCGCTTGAGCGAAAATGGAATAATGTCCCAACACTGATGCTGGGACGATCTCGCTTGAGCGAGTCCCATTCTCGCCTAAGCGAGACTCGTCTAGATTCCAAAAATTGAAACAGGGGCATTCTCGCTTGAGCGAGAAGCCCTCTCGCCTGAGCGAGTTTGACAGAAAAACAAGGGAATTGTAGAAATCACCCAACTCCCTACACCAAAACTCATTCTAATCAAATTTACCTAACTTCAACACTTCATATATATCATATTACACATTTGAAACTTGTTCTAATAAGTCATTCTTATCAATTTCCATTACAACTCATCTTTTGTATAAATCAACTCACTAACTCTTCCATTTCACAAATCTAACACTCCACATATAAATTTCATTCGTTCATCAAAATATGAAGAGTTTCATCATTCATTCATTAACAGGGTCATAATTGAAAATGAATCTTAAACAAAAGATCTCATTTTCCTCCATGACCTCCCAAACTTATTATTCATACAATTATCCATTCTAAATCCACACTATGCAAACATACATTATATTACATACATTAGATCTATTCCACATATCTATATATCCCAAAATATTGCCGGCCAAGGCATTCTTTACCAAAAAGGGGGGCCTTCTTCACACTCCTCCTCCACCATAGCTCCAAAGCAATACCTACAACACAGGAGCTAAAAAAAATATACCACAGGGAGAGTGAGTATACTTTCTCAATGACGAAAATCCAATAATTAGAACAATATATGTATGAATGTAATACAACTATCTTCTTCCCGAGAGAAGTTTATTTAATATCAATCAATCAATCGATGATTTTTCATTTCGATACAATTATTCCCTGATTTCTCTCAGAATTATATCAATCAATTCACCATCACAATTTAGTAATTAAAAAGGGAGTTTCTTTTCATATCCCATTATCAAGGTATCACACTATACTATGCTTTCAAACTGATGCACATGCTAATGTCATGAAAATGCACATGCACGGATCTGATTTCGTTTCCTCGGGTGATCGCAACCACCATATCATATACTCATTCTCAATGGTTTCCCGTCTCGCAAGGGGTACTCCCTCTAGCAACCTCACAAGGTGCTTCTCGTGATCGCAACCACGTTCAATATTTCACATAGGTTTCCCTCCTCGCAAGGGGTACTCCCGCCTCATACACATTTGACATAGGTTTCCCTCCTCGCAAGGGGTACTCCCGCCTCATAAACATTTCACATAGGTTTCCCTCCTCGCAAGGGGTACTCCCGCCTCATGATCGCAACCATGGGCATCATAGGTGCTCGCAAGCCCTTTTTCATTTCCATCATCAAATGATCTCAACCACCATCAACATCATTATGATATGTATGTCATGCCATGTATACAAAATACTCATGCATACCTCAAGCTCATTTAGATTATCCTACCCTTTCATCTAGGGTATATTCATTTTCAACCACACAATTTTCCATCAAACTCATACACAAGAATCAATCTTCATATGAACTCAATCATGTACCACGCATAATAAACCATCCATAGCCACACTTAGGTTTCATCATATAAACACTAAATTCATATCATCATACACAATTCACTTCACATACACATAATATCACCTTTAACCACACAAACATGTCATACTACATTAATACATACATTATCAACATAATTCTCATGCATTTAGAAAATACACCCCTCTCCTACCTCAAGAGAAGTAGACCTCTGGGGTTGATGTTCCTGCTTCACCAATATTGCCAAGCCCTACACCAATCATATATAGGGCCACATCAATCATTTATTCAAATACCAATTCAATATACATATACATAGGTGTACACATGATTCTTATCATGTGAATACTATTTATCAAATTCATTCATTTGCCTACTTAGGCTTCGGGAATTCCTTTCCTTAAATCACAATCTATTAGTATCAAAGACTGCAACCTAATTATTAGGTTATTCCATCTAGTAAGATCTCCACCAACACCTTGGTGAGTTTCTACCTATTATATCTTCAAATCAACTTTATCATCATTTAATGTGTCTACCACATCATTTATATCATTCTTCCCATCAACAAATGCTAATTTCTTCATTAATTGCAATATCCTTCAATATCCTACCACTCCTCCTAGGATTCAAATTTAAGGTTTTCACCAACCCACCAACCTTCATAAATGCTCATATACCTCCTTCTTTTCTCACCATAGTTATAACTCCCTCATTAATCATTCATAAGCTTGTATTTATGTCAACTTATCTTTAGATTTCCACTTTTAAACTTTCTCCAACATTACTCATACATTTATTGTATTCTAACACCAAAACTTCAACTAATCTTCAACTTTATACTTATATACATGGAAAATGGTCATAATCTTACCTCAAGAAAAGAAAACAGTGAATTTGCAAAAGATGAAGAGGTTCACACGAATTTGAGGAGGAAGGAGGAGGAAATACTTTAGTTTCCAAGCTTTCTTGAAGTCTCTAAAGGTTATTGATGGAGAAAGAAGAGATATCTTCTTTTAATTTAGAATTCAAAAGCAAGAGGAAGGTGAATTATGAAGAAGAAAAAGAGATATGAAGAAGAAGATAAGAAGAAGAGTGTCTACGTGAGGGAGAAAGAGTGAAACCGCCTTTTTGAATGGGAAAAATGGGAATTTAATATTTAAATTATTAATCCTTCATTAATTCTTCCGTTTTTAAACAAACAGGTTCGCCGTTCGGTGTAACACCCTAATTTTTAATAAATAATAACCCAATAACAGGGAAAATTTTTTCACAAAAACAACCCCTGGTCAATCGGCATAAAAAAGAAGAAGACAAGGGAAAGGAAAGAACATTTACACATATAGCAATCAGCGGAAGGAACAAGGCTTGAACCGACCCATTCGGTTCAGCGGAACACATCAGCGCCTGGGCGAAATCCAAGACGACTCTGACTTGCTTAAGCGAGGTCCAGGACGCTTGAGCGAGACAACTCACTCGCTCGGGCGAAGTACCATTCGCTTGGGCGATACCACGACAAAAGCCTTCCAGCAGTACGCATTCGCTGGAGCGAATCCTTCATTCACTGAAGCGAGAAGCCCCACAAGGCAAATTCATCACTCGGTAGCGGGACATCCATACACTCGGTAAATGACTAAGTCCACTCGGAAGTTCATTCCTAAGTCCATTCTGTGTTCCATAACTTAGCCCTTCAATTTTATCCATGCGGCCACACCTATACTCTACTCGGACACTGAGGGTTATCCCCCTCGGATTCCAGAACTCCTTCTCACTCGGAATATATCCTATTCAAACATCACTTGACGTATTCCATCCTTAACACAACCGGGTCACATTACACTTCCACTATTCGGTATACATTCACATTCACTCGGAAAATTAGGTAGTTAAGTCCCACTCAGACTTATTCAGAACTCAACCACTCGGGATACAGACCCTTACTCACTCGAAATATACATCTTCCACTCGGATTATCAATGTTTTACACTTAGAATCCCTTCCATTCTAAGCCACTACACTAACTCCTCTCTTAGGAGAGAATCGCTTAGGGTTTTCACTCGGGAATACGAACTCTTCCTCACTCGGGTTTTACTTATATTTTTCACTCGGTAATGACCGCTCTCATTATCACTCGGGGATTCTCTCATTAGATCTTACGCAGTATAGGTTCATCCAAGGTATTTTACTCAAAATTCATTGAAGTATCATCACTCGAACAAGAAGGCATAGCCATTTGCAGCCCCACTCGGAGTTGACTCCCCAATTACGTCTACTCGGAAATCATTAACTGAGCAATATTCTAACCATCAACACCCCTCAGTCTGCCCAGACATAAACCACCCGTATACAACATATGTGTACATACATATTCATACACTCGGAATACCCATTACCTTAACATCATTCATTCCTCAGCACCTGTTATCAACGTGAACTATTACGTATAAAAACATGCACTCAGATCTCAATAGCTCAAATTATATATATATATATGTATCCATATTCATTACACCGCACTGTTATTATGAGCCGGCCAAGGCTACAACTGACGAAACATGACAAATTACAAAAATAAGCACTCTACGGTCGGAGTGCACCCCACTCGGACCTGAGACCTTATCATCACTTCAGAGTCCAACCTGCACACACTGAAAAATGGTGTAAGGGTGAGCTTTTACATATAAAGTGACAGCTATTGACTCAGACTTTACCTCCATTCTCAATTATATAATTTACCGAGTTCAATCCATAACGATATATATATACTGCCAATTAATGTAAGACCCAAACCACATCATTCAATCGGAATTCGTATAATAACATATATTCTCAATCATAGCATCACACTGCACTTAGTAACAGTATCAACACCTGTCTATTCATTCAGTCGGAATTCACTCATGCGACATCATCTAGTCGGAGTTCACTCAATTCATTTATTCCATGCAATTCACAATAATCTCACTAACAATGCTCACAGACTCATGCATGCGGATCCGACTTAAACAATGAGTTCAGTGCAGATTCCTTCCCAGTCCCTCGTCCACTAGCCCTTTCCGTGTGGCACCGGTCACCCCGTGACGTCTCGAGGCCCAGCTCTAGCTCCATCGGCTACCACGGGTCCTCATGGAACTAACCAGGAATCTGACTGGAACTCATTTTATATGACTCTAGATGCCTTTTCGACCCCCCGTCCACTAGCCCTTTCCGTGTGGCACCGGTCACCCCGTGACGTCTCGAGACCCAGCTCTAGCTCCATCGGCTACCACGGGTTCTCATGGAACTGGTCAGGAATCTGGGAATCATCCCACATATGCAATCTCATGCAAATTCACAACAACATCCAAGCTTACCAGACGCGTCTCACACAGCCATCAATGGGTCACAACCGATCCCCCCACACAGCATTCAGATTCATTCGGAATCCCACATTCCATTACAACAGAACATGCCTCTATCATAATAACTCACAATAGCAAGCATAGGTAACCACATTACAGTACATCCACTCAACAATTTTAACAGAGTCAGCATACCTTTCCACACGGCATTCAACTGGAAATCACGCATCAATTCACATCTCATGCATTCGGGGATAATGGTAACATGCACACACATTCACTCAACAAACTCAGATTTTAACAACATGCATCACAGAAGTATTAACAGGCACTCAAAGACGAGGTCACACAACCCTCAACCTTTCACAGATGTCCCAATTCGGAAATTGCATGCACAATCAGTCAATCACCACACATCGATCTACACATTTCACACACATATTACATTAAAGCAAGCACCAGAGACCCAGTCATAAACCAAGGCGCCCCCTACCTGCTGTCGGGGTTCAGAGACTCTTCAAGTTGTAGTGCTGATCGATCGTCCCTCTGTTACTCCTCCAACAGCCTTCGAGCTCAGTGTTGATCCTGGGCCAGAGTTGCTCCTTTCCTCCAACGGGTCCGTCTCCTCCACAGCTCCAAAGCACTTCCAGCACAGCCTTCCAACTGGAATACCACAGCTCCAGGTAGAAGAAGAAGGAGAGGAAGAAGGCAATAGGGAGGAAGGAGAGGACAGGGAGTGGAGTCAGAGCTGTGTTGATGTTCCTCCAGGAGCCCTCGACTCTCTCACTGTTCGAGTGGCGACGTGAATGAGAGTGAAGAAGAAGAGAAACAGGGAAGGAGAGACCATATGCACGCTCAAGAAGAGCTGCCAGCATGAATAATGAGAGAAAGAGAGAGCTGAAGTTGTCTTATACTCCTAGGGACACATGTGTCCTTTCGCCTGACACTATTATTATTATTGATTCAATTATTTCTACCCAAATCAGCAATTACTCTAATTAACCATTAAACCTAATTTTGTAATTAACCTTTAATTAATAGCTTAACTTCAATCGGTAATTAAGTTAGAAATCGGGATGTTACAGTTCTCCCCCTCTCAAAAGAATTTCGTCCTCGAAATTCAAATACATGCTTAGCCTTAATAAACCACTCGGAAATCACTGACATACCACAATAAGCAGTTACACATCTATGTTTCTTAAGTATTCATCCATCGCTTAAATCCCAGTCGGCACAATTGGCCTCCATAGCAATTCACCGATCGCTCCACCCAGAAAACCGGGACATTATGCTTAACACATTTCCACTCGGAAATGGCACCATTGACTCGGAATAACATTTCTTTCTTTCACTCAGACTTACCTCAACAAACAGATCAGAATACCACAGCCATGTTCCGACTGCAACTCTTCGCCCATCCACGTTTTTGACTGCTTCGTAATTTCTAATCAGCATAAAACAACTCTTCATAGCCTTTATTACATTCGAGACTCCATTTCCCACGTAGTTACCCCCATTCAGCTCTGCCAGTTCACCCTAGCCATTGGCACTTTCCAGTTCTTTGGCCGCTCGACCTTACATTCTCAACACCGATCGGCGTATTCACACCATCGGGTCTCCCGACTCAATGTGTCACTCGGCACGACCATGCGCTCACACAAAGCATAGGCTTGACATTGGGTCACATGGGACACATTCTAGATGTTATTCGACCATTTGGGAAGAATCCAGTCGGTACACAACATTACCGATTCCCTAGGATACCCACTACTGACTGATTCATTTCGGGTTTAGCTCTTGGATTTTCAAATTTTCAGCCACGAGATTCCTTTCTTAACCAAAATGAACACTCAACGAGTTCCTATAAGCTTCAATTAGCACACTTGTCTGGATTTGCCTCGTACAGGTACCACACTCGGTCCATACATCTCAGCTTCTTAACCATTCCTTTGGCTAACTGCATGCCTATAACCCACGAGTGTCTCTCGGCCCTCTCACTCGAAAATTTCAATCGGGGTTTTAAGGACAGTTCTCATCCTGGAATTCTTCCACTTGCAGAATTTACTCATAATTCAAGCCTTCCGCGAAACCAACCCGAGTCCAAGCCCAGCAGTCCCAAACGCTGACCTGAGTACGATTTCAAATAAATCCTTCTCTTGGATATCTACTCCTCTTGGAGGTCCTTCACTCGGAGACTTCCTATCTACCAAATTTCCACTCGGAATCCAGGCTTACTCCAAATATAAATCTGAGTTCAATTCAGCAGTTTCACATCACCCGAACACAGCTATGAATAAGTTTACCGCTCGGTATTTTCTCTCCCTTGGGTAATTCACTTGAAAACTTACACACTCGAAGTTCCATTTTCCAACGAGAAGTACTTTTCTCCTGGAAGATCACTCGGTTGGACATCCCAAGGGTATTAGGAATTCTACACTCGCTATCTTACTATTCGGAATCGTTCCACACGGTGCCATTCCACTCGGAAGTGATACACTCCGAGTCACGTCACTCGAATCTTGCCTTACCCAGAAGGTTACGCTCAGATACCATTCCCTTAACTTAGTAATGATCCTCTCAATAAGGTTCTACTCGGAACCCCCAAAATTTTCACTCAACAGTTCTTTCCCACAAGGATTTCACTCGGAATTGTCTCCACCCTCACACACTCGGAATTTACTAACCTTTCCCGAGCAATTCCTAACCTTACAATTTAGTTTGGCTCCAATCCTGGTTTCCTCATTAGGCTTACAGTATCACTCGGTTAACTTTTCAAAAACTCCGACTTCAGTGACAGTTGATCACCCTTCATATTCCATTACCAATCATCCTTTAGTAGCCAATCCATACCCAGCAACCTCTAATCCTCTCGGAAGCAGACACGTCAAAGTCAACAAACCCTCTACCTTCATTTTGGTACACAATCACATAACACTCATTTAAGATAACTCTCTTCATCACTTGGAATCGTCTGAAAGACTCACCATCACCATAAGCAGTTACAGCTTCCCTGCTCGACTCATGAATTGCTGCATCCAACTTATAGGATGACGTCTCATTCCTATAGGGTTACAACAATCACATGGTCACTGCAACGCGTACGCTGCCATATTACCTATGGCAGGAAGAGTCATCTCAGAGCAGTATGCCTCACACGGACCAGACTCACCCAACTAATACTAATTCACACGGTAGTTAATGGCAGTTCACACACATAAGTAATACACCTACATCAACATCATGCGTCACATAGGGTTCATCACGCATCAATAATCATGAAAATCATTTATCACTTCTGTAAAACAGAATTAAGGCAATACAACAATCGGCTTCTAGCCAACACCGAGTAAATATTTCCTCTAAATCTTATTCCTCACAAAACCATGGCTTGAATTAAATTCTTAACTCTCAGCTATATAATAACATCACTCACTCGGGTTCATGTAATTCACTCAGGATTAAGCAATTCACAATCTCATATGCTATTATAACACACCACGAACTCAACAACGGCACTAATGTATATACAGACACTCAGTCGGATTTCATACCACTTATTCATGGCTATATTATTGTCCACTACATCATGCACCATAACCACAACATTACATTGCACTTGGTAATAGCACCGACATACACATATGCCCATCCAATCAGATTTACCCAAATCAATTCCGACTACATTAAGGGTTTCACTCACAATATCATATTCACACATTCACATAGTTCACATTGAGCTTATTTATCCTCATAAGTGTACACACAATCATTCAATCAAAAATTGTACCATAACATACATTCTCAATTATAACATTGCATCACACTTGGCAACAGCATCAATACATGTACATTCACTCAGTCAGACCTCATTCATACAACATCATCAAGTCGGAAACTACTCAATCATTCAAATCCATGCAGATCATGTCAGCCTCAATAATAATGCTCTTATACACATGTATTCATGCAGTCGGCAAATCAGATGCACACGATTTATTCACCAGGAGTCCAACTCGGAGGTCTTTTAGGGTTAATCTCAGAATCCTCAATACCCCATGCATTCATCTGATTGCCCCCTCTGAAAAACGTTCAATGCTGATGCACTTCACTACCAATCACACACAGCTCTCATTTGCTGACTCACAGCATAAGCCACTCGACCTTCTCATTAACATATATATATATATATACACATCTTTCAAACAGGGTATTCATCACAACGATTCACAATTAATATCTATCACAATATCCGGGTGTTGCATGCATCAATAATTAATCACACACAGATCACGTATTTCAATTATCAAACAATTGTCATGTTTCAATTATAGAGCAATACATAAAAGCAGTTCTCCCTCAATCACCTATATCATATATATATATATATTACGCAGAGTTCATGGGCTAGGTTACAAGACATCCGTCACAAATAGCACTCGGCAGTAATGGTAACACTCCTATTTACAAGTATTCAGTCAATGTTCGTAGAATTATTAACATGCATTCACGGACAGAGTCACACCATCACTAAACAGTTCACAAATACCACAATCCAGGAATTGCATGCACAACTACTCCATCTTAGTACAGCTACCAACACATCTCACACATAACACATTACATGATAATCGTCCAAGCCTCAATGGGTTACTATGCAATTGTCCTTCTCGGCTCAACAACTCACAAAGTTAATAAATTATTAGACTTAGAATCCCTAAGGGGTCACTATTTACCTAGCATCCCATGATGGGTACCTCACAATATTCAAATATTGTTATAAGGTCTAGTACCATTCACTCGGTTTTTCACATACCCAACCAAGACAGTATCCAAGTCAAACAGATGTTCTATTTCACATTCACTCGTTCATGGTCATGCCTAATCAACTGGGTCACTACTCCTATTGGTCCAGCATCTAGTGCATCACTCACTTGGTTTCCTCAATCGCCACCGAGACCCAACCCCAATTTTAATATATATTCGACCTCATCTTTACTCACTTATTACACACCCAGATTTTCAATTTAGGAACTACCACCCATCCCTTATACTGCAAATCATATACATCATGTGCCATTCATTCATCACACATTCAAATTCCTCAACAAGGCACAGGCATACAACCACACCATTCATAGTCAACATACACCAAATCCAATAGAAGTTCATAAGCACATATCATCACCCGAGTCATAATTGAACAGGCATCAACCTACAATAGAATATCATAAGCAACTAGGACAAGCTGGCATAATACACTCAACCGCCCACTAACTGTAGGCAAACCTTGGCCATGGACCTTTTGGTCTACTCTGATACCAAATTGTAACACCCTAATTTTTAATAAATAATAACCCAATAACAGGGAAAAATTTTTCACAAAAACAACCCCTGGTCAATCGGCATAAAAAAGAAGAAGACAAGCGAAAGGAAAGAACATTTACACATATAGCAATCAGCGGAAGGAACAAGGCTTGAACCGACCCATTCGGTTTAGCGGAACACATCAGCGCCTGGGCGAAATCCAAGACGACTCTGACTCGCTTAAGCGAGGTCCAGGACGCTTGAGCGAGACAACTCACTCGCTCGGGCGAAGTACCATTCGCTTGGGCGATACCAAGACAAAAGCCTTCCAGCAGTGCACATTCGCTGGAGCGGATCCTTCATTCGCTGAAGCGAGAAGCCCCACACGGCAAATTCATCACTCGGCAGCGGGACATCCATACACTCGGTAAATGACTAAGTCCACTCGGAAGTTCATTCCTAAGTCCATTCTGTGTTCCATAACTTAGCCCTTCAATTTTATCCATGCGGCCACACCTATACTCTACTCGGACACTGAGGGTTATCCCCCTCGGATTCCAGAACTCCTTCTCACTCGGAATATATCCTATTCAAACATCACTTGACGTATTCCATCCTTAACACAACCGGGTCACATTACACTTCCACTATTCGGTATACATTCACATTCACTTGGAAAATTAGGTAGTTAAGTCCCACTCAGACTTATTCAGAACTCAACCACTCGGGATACAGACCCTTACTCACTCGAAATATACATCTTCCACTCGGATTATCAATGTTTTACACTTAGAATCCCTTCCATTCTAAGCCACTACACTAACTCCTCTCTCAGGAGAGAATCGCTCAGGGTTTTCACTCAGGAATACAAACTCTTCCTCACTCGGGTTTTACTTATATTTTTCACTCGGTAATGACCGCTCTCATTATCACTCGGGGATTCTCTCATTAGATCTTACGCAGTATAGGTTCATCCAAGGTATTTTACTCAAAATTCATTGAAGTATCATCAATCGAACAAGAAGGCATAGCCATTTGCAGCCCCACTCGGAGTTGACTCCCCAATTACGTCTACTCGAAAATCATTAACTGAGCAATATTCTAACCATCAACACCCCTCAGTCTGCCCAGACATAAACCACCCGTATACAACATATGTGTACATACATATTCATACACTCGGAATACCCATTACCTTAACATCATTCATTCCTCAGCACTTGTTATCAACGTGAACTATTACGTATAAAAACATGCACTCAGATCTCAATAGCTCAAATTATTTATATATATATATATATGTATCCATATTCATTACACCGCACTGTTATTATGAGCCGGCCAAGGCTACAACTGACGAAACATGACAAATTACAAAAATAAGCACTCTACGGTCGGAGTGCACCCCACTCGGACCTGAGACCTTATCATCACTTCAGAGTCCAACCTGCACACACTGAAAAATGGTGTAGGGGTGAGCTTTTACATATAAAGTGACAGCTATTGACTCAGACTTTACCTCCATTCTCAATTATATAATTTACCGGGTTCAATCCATAACGATATATATATATATATATACTGCCAATTAATGTAAGAGCCAAACCACATCATTCAATCGGAATTCGTATAATAACATATATTCTCAATCATAGCATCACACTGCACTTAGTAACAGTATCAACACCTGTCTATTCATTCAGTCGGAATTCACTCATGCGACATCATCTAGTCGGAGTTCACTCAATTCATTTAATCCATGCAATTCACAATAATCTCACTAACAATGCTCATAGACTCATGCATGCGGATCCGACTTAAACAGTGAGTTCAGTGCAGATTCCTTCCTGGTCCCTCGTCCACTAGCCCTTTCCGTGTGGCACCGGTCACCCCGTGACGTCTCGAGGCCCAGCTCTAGCTCCATCGGCTACCACGGGTCCTCATGGAACTAACCAGGAATCTGACTGGAACTTATTTTATATGACTCTAGATGCCTTTTCGACCCCCCGTCCACTAGCCCTTTCTGTGTGGCACCGGTCACCCCGTGACATCTCGAGACCCAGCTCTAGCTCCATCGGCTACCACGGGTTCTCATGGAACTGGTCAGGAATCTGGGAATCATCCCACATATGCAATCTCATGCAAATTCACAACAACATCCAAGCTTACCAGACGCGTCTCACACAGCCATCAATGGGTCACAACCGATCCCCCCACACAGCATTCAGATTCATTCGGAATCCCACATTCCATTACAACAGCACATGCCTCTATCATAATAACTCACAACAGCAAGCATAGGTAACCACATTACAATACATCCACTCAACAATTTTAACAGAGTCAGCATACCTTTCCACACGGCATTCAACTGGAAATCACGCATCAATTCACATCTCATGCATTCGGGGATAATGGTAACACGCACACATTCACTCAACAAACTCAGATTTTAACAACATGCATCACAGAAGTATTAACAGGCACTCAAAGACGAGGTCACACAACCCTCAACCTTTCACAGATGTCCCAATTCGGAAATTGCATGCACAATCAGTCAATCACCACACATCGATCTACACATTTCACACACATATTACATTAAAGCAAGCACCAGGGACCCGGTCATAAACCATACGCTTGACATGCAAGGCGCCCCCTACCTGCTGTCGGGGTTCAGAGACTCTTCAAGTTGTAGTGCTGATCGATCGTCCCTCCGTTACTCCTCCAACAGCCTTCGAGCTCAGCGTTGATCCTGGGCCAGAGTTGCTCCTTTCCTCCAATGGGTCCGTCTCCTCCACAGCTCCAAAGCACTTCCAGCACAGCCTTCCAACTGGAATACCACAGCTCCAGGTAGAAGAAGAAGGAGAGGAAGAAGGCAATAGGGAGGAAGGAGAGGACAGGGAGTGGAGTCAGAGCTGTGTTGATGTTCCTCCAGGAGCCCTCGACTCTCTCACTGTTCGAGTGGCGATGTGAATGAGAGTGAAGAAGAAGAGAAACAGGGAAGGAGAGACCATATGCACGCTCAAGAAGAGCTGCCAGCGTGAATAATGAGAGAAAGAGAGAGCTGAAGTTGTCTTATACTCCTAGGGACACATGCGTCCTTTCGCCTGGCACTATTATTATTATTGATTCAATTATTTCTACCTAAATCAGCAATTACTCTAATTAACCATTAAACCTAATTTTGTAATTAACCTTTAATTAATAGCTTAACTTCAATCGGTAATTAAGTTAGAAATCGGGATGTTACATTCGGGCCCAAAACATATTCTAAAAATTATTCCAAATATAAATTCGGAATCCCAATAACATTTTCTACGGCCCTGACCAACGGCATCTCAATCGGAGATACTTGGTCCGACACCTATATTTTATCCGGGTCAGGTTTCAGCTCATCTGACCACCATAATTCACCAACAGTTTCGAAAAACCTTATTTAAGTCATTTCAAGAATTTTGGGATATTTATTAGCCCAAAATTAATTATCTAACATTTATTTTCCTAATTTATCTTCCTATTTTAAAAATTCAGGGTGTTACAATCCACTCCCCCTAAAAGAAATTTCGTCCTCGAAATTCAACTTACCGGACTCGAATGCATGAGGGTACCGCTTACGGATATCGTCCTCGCGTTCCCACGTAAATGTTTCCATATCTCCATGCTTCCATACCACTTTTACTAATGGTACCATCTTATTCCGTAGTCTCTTCACGGAATACTCAACGATATGAACGGAAACGGGAAGAATGGATAAGTCATCCTGCACCTCAAGATCATCAACAAAGATCACGTGCTGAGGATCATGTACATACTTCCTTAACTGAGACACGTGGAATACATTATGAAGATTTGCAAGCTGTGGAGGGAGTGCAATTCGATATGCGACGTCTCCAATTTGCTCCAAAATCTCATAGGGTCCAATGAATTTAGGGCTCAATTTTTTACTCTTCAAGGCTCTTCCTATACCCTTATCACGTGAAACTCGTAATAACACATGATCGCCAACTTGAAATTCCAGTGGTTTTCTTCTTTTATCATAATAGCTCTTCTGTCGGTCTTGAGCAATTTTCATCTTTTCCCGGATCATTTTGATCTGCTTAGTAGTTTCTTCAACAATTTCAGGTCCTAAGGCTAGATTCTCACCAACTTCAAGCCAACATAAAGGAGTTCGACATCTTCTTCCATATAAGGCCTCGTATGGTGCCATACCAATACTAGAATGAAAACTGTTATTGTAAGTGAATTCGATCAAAGGTAAATATTTTTCCCACGAACCGCCATGTTCCAAAACACAAGCACGCAGCAAGTCTTCAAGACTTTGAATAGTTTTCTCAGACTGCCCATCGGTCTGGGGATGATATGCCGAACTTAGCTTCAGTTTTGAACCCATCGCCTCATGTAAGCTTCCCCAGAATCGGGAAGTAAATCGGGGATCACGATCAGAAACAATACTTGATGGCACACCATGTAATCTCACAATCTCCCGAATGTACAACTGTGCTAAATCTTGTAAAGAGCTCTCCATACTGATTGGCAAGAAATGGGCACTCTTTGTCAAACGATCCACAATCACCCATATTCCATCACATCTGGACCTCGTTCTTGGTAATCCGGACACAAAATCCATGGCAATCGCGTCCCACTTCCAAACAGGGATATCAAGTGGGCTCAAAGTACCTGAAGGTCTTTGGTGTTCCACCTTCGCCTTCTGACAAGTAAAGCAAGAAGCTACAAAGTTAGCAACATCACGTTTCATTCCGGGCCACCAAAAGTTCTTCTTTATATCGCGATACATCTTTGTTACACCAGGGTGGATGCTAAACATGCTTTTATATGCTTCCTCCAGCACTGTACGTCTCAAATCACCGAATGAAGGTACATATACACGACCTTTTATTCGCCATATACTATCAACGCCTTCCACAAGGAATAGATTTTTCCCATTATCCTGAGATCTTCGCACCTCTTGTAAATAATCATCATCTTTTTGTTTCTCTTTCATAAGTTCCAAAAACTCATTACTTATTTTCAAAGTAGCAAAACATAACTTCTTGGAGGATTGAACTTCGGTTCCAACATTCAAATTCCGAAATTCTTCAATTAATTCAAGCTCTTTGATCATCATGGTTGATATATGCAAGGATTTCTGACTAAGAGCATCAGTAACAACATTAGCTTTCCAAATCATGAGTGGGGTAATTACTTTCATGAGGTCGCAACTGGCGTGAAGCATAAGCTATTACACGTTCCTTCTGCATTAGCACGCATCCAAGTCCATGCTTGGAAGCATCACAATACACTACAAACTCTTCTTGTAAATCAGGCAACGCTAAGATAGGAGCTGAAGTCAATCTCATTTTTAACTCTTCAAAACATTTCTCACATTCAACCGTCCATACGAAAGGTTGGTTCTTCTTTGTTAAATTTGTCAAAGGTCTCGCAAGACGAGAGAAACCTTCAATAAACCTTCGATAATAACCTGCAAGTCTGATGAACGTATCTTGATGGTTTGTTTTTGAGATATTGAAATGAAGAGTTCATTGAAAGAGAATCAAGTTTGTATAATATGAACTCAATGCAGTGGATGTGCCAAGTTTAAACACAGAAGTTGTAATATAGTATAGTTGTCGTTCCACTGAAGAGGTGTTAGAATGAAGATCTTAGTTTTGAATTGATTTGGCAGAATGTTTTGGTTTTTGTTTTGTTTTGAATGATGTTGAATAAGAAAGTGAATAAATAACAGAGAGTGAAATTCTGCAAAAGATGACAGTGTTGGAAAAATCAGTTTTGTAAAACAGGGATTGGCTTCATCACATCTTCACCTTCTGTAAGCTGCATAAGTTTTTATATAAGTAAATCAAAAAGATAATTTCTACGTCACAATCAAAATCATTTGTATCGATCCCTCGACTACAAAATTCATAAGAATGATTTCAAACCGCTGATCCCTCAGTCACTTTGAAATCATCCCAGCATTATCGATCGATTGTTTTGACGTTTATTGCGTTAGACGCCATCCCTGGCTACCTACTCACAAAAAGTATTTCTTTCGGATCTGCTTTCAAAAGTCACTTCCCAGCATACTTGAGAAAACTTAAAACAAGAAAATAGTGATCAAGTACTTTCAGGCATTAAACGCAGAAGGAAATACAGAAACTTATCAAATCTCATTACTAAATAAAAACTTACAACAACATTACTTCAGTGTTGAATGGATTACAGCCAATCCCATAAGGGAGTTTAGTTACTCATGCTTTGCATTTTCACCCTCAAAATATAAATACAAAAGATAATGGAAAAGGTTGGATTGTGAGGGAAAATACAGGGGATGAATCTGATGATGGCTCTCATGGTGTTGTTTGCAGCTTGATTTATAGGAGTCAAGGTTCAGCTTCCCTTTCCCACTTGCGTAGAACCCATGCAGCATCTTTCAGAGACTTGTAGAAACACAAGAAAGTGGGTGAGTTGGCATCGCACCATTGGTGAATATTAAATTAGAAATCCCATACTGCATGAGTCACGCTTGAGCTTAGTGGTCACGCTCAAGCGTGAAGGGTACTGATGTTCACTGGTTGTCTTGCGCTTGAGCTTCCTTGACCACGCTTAAGCGTGGTTCCTCTATTTAGCATACGCTTGATCCACGCTTACTTTCGCTTAGGCGTGCTCGGGCTCACGCTTGAGCGCCTCCCTTTCTCGCTCAAGCGTTAGGAGGTTCTTGATCCTTCACTTCAAGCTGGGCCTGTTACGCTTAAGCGAGCTCTTCTATATCAACAGATATATTCCACGCTCAAGCCACACTCAAGCGGGGTCGGGTTCACGCCCAAGCGGCTTCTTCCCACGCTTGAGCGTGAGATGATCCTGATGCTGTTCCTCTTTCAATTGAGTCACGCTTGAGCTCCATATTGTCACGCTTGAGCGCCAGTCATGCATGGAGTCACGCTTGAGCGAGCTCGGGCTCACGCTCAACCGTGAGAGGCTGTTGGTGTGTTCTTCATTATTTCGCTTAGGCGCATGGGCAGCGTAAGCTTTTGTTTCTTCCACGCTCAAGCGTGCAGTGTACCACGCTCAAGCGTCCTTGCTTGATGCTCTGGTGTTTCTTTGTTTCTTCAAGGCTTTTGACAATTTCTTTACTGATTTTTACATTTTAAGCTTCTTTTCTTTAATACTTTCTTTATAATCAAAATCATGCTCAATTATTTATCAGTTTAGTTAAGTTATTCAGAAAATGGGTCTAATTGAGTCATGAATTTAATCATAAAATAAGCACTTATCAAAATCTCCCCAACCTAGATTTTTGCTTGTCCTCAAGTAAAAAGAAGTTTTGGAAAGGGAATCAAGCGTTCAAAAATCTGAGTTTCTGTTGCAGACAAAAAGTTTAAAAAGACAATAATCTGAGTTGATGTCTAGGTAAATGATTTTCTTAATACCAATTCCTTAAAATGTAATGCACCATTACCTTGTTCATAAAGCATGTAACCCATTGCTGTAAGAATAGAGAACTCTCATTATTTCTTACCAGGTGTCTGTTTCACTCATCCATCATTAGAACTGCTCAGTTAACATTGCCTGTCATTTCTAGTAAAACCAAAATTCAAATGAACAGCAAGGATCAAAAGGTCTTTTAAGGTTGTAATGAGGCTGGGTTAACAAGAATTTTTGGTTTTTCTTGGATTCAAATCGCATGTACAAAGAAGAGCATAAGTGCTTTTAGTTAATTTATTTAACAATTTAGAAGGCTTCTTCTTTGAATTTAAACTTCAGAATTTTCCTTTGTTTTCCTCCAGCTTTTTTATACATTTTTTTGAAGAGCTTACTATTTTTCTTTTTGCATTTTCTTTTTCTGCCTCCATTTATTTCATCTCCTTTTGAGAAAAAAATATTTTATGCTCTTTTTCAAGATGAACATGCAGGTAAGGTAGGATTTTTGCTTTTATGCTTAGCTCAGGGTAGAGAAAAAAATTTTTATGGTTCAAAGATGGGCTACCAAAAAATTGGATATTCTTATCAGGGTAGCTTTTTGGCTCTCGGCTTTGGCTCTCGGCTAACTATGTTTTCAAAATTGCCTTATCATTTCCTTGCTTATTTCTTAAGAAAAAGGTTAATTAGAAAATCAGTCAATGCCAATTTAACAAATTCAAATAAGGCTCTCAGTGTTTAGATTTCTCACTTCTCATCAAGATATAAGGCTTACTTCCTTATTCTAACAGAAAAGGGTTCAAGTCATGTAAACAATCAAAAGTACATGCATTCTAGTTCCTTGGTTCTTAATTTAGTCATTTTGCCTAAAAAAAATCAGTGTTATTGCCTAAAAATATTCTGCTGCTTAGAAACTTTTCTTGTTCAAAAAGTAAAATCTTTGGTTGGGTTTTTCCAAAATGGTACAACTGTAAGCATGTAATGGTATATCCAAACAATCAACCAAAAGCATAAAAAAAATTTTTTTTTTTAAAAAAATTTTCAAAGTATGCTGCAATAATGTTAGACAAAACTAACTCAAAGTAAACTAAAGCAATAAAAACTAAAGCAGTAAACTCATTACTCATCCTTAGAAGAGTCATCCTCTGTCTCATGTTTCCTTGCTGGAGGCCCTTGTGAGGAGGGTCCTGGTCTAGCCTATGAAGTCTCACCCTTCCTAAGAAAGAAGGCCTGTCCCCAGGCCCAGCAATGTGGGCTGCAAACTTGCTTCTAATGAGAAACCTCAATGTAGAAGAAAACATAGTTTTTGAACTTCTTGGCTTGCTTCTATCAGTGTTTGACACTTGGAATGGGTTGATGAGTGACCTACGAAAAAAAAGAACTTCAATTATGAGACTTGAAAACGAAAACATAAAAATAAAGTGTGCGCAATGTAAATTCAATAGGATGAAAAAGGAAAACATAAAGGATTGGGTTGCCTCCCAATAAGCGCTTGTTTAACGTCATCAGCTTGACGCCTGATAGATTTTTCAAAATGGATCATGGAGTTGGTGGAGGAGAGTGTTGAGTTTTTCCACCTTCTTGCCTAAGTCAGGCCTTAACTTTTTTCCATTCAGATTTTCAAGTGCACATTCTGAGTATTTATTTGTTTCATCAATAACAAAGTTGGCTTCTTCTTTCTGCACTCGAATTTTTACTCTTCTGTCATCCACATCTATGATGACTTTGGCTGCTTTCAAGAATGGTCTCCCCAGTATTAGGGGGACTTCAGGATCTTCCTCCATATCTATGACAACAAAATTCTCATGAAATTCAAATTGATCAACTTTAACCTCAACATTTTCAGCAATACCATAAGGGGTTTTTATTGATTGATCTGCCATTTTTAAAGTCATGTTTGTTGGCTTTACTGAAAAATCCCCTATACTTTTAAGTGTGGATAATGACATCAAATTTACACTAGCACCAAGATCTAATAAAGCTTTACTTTTTGAAAGATTTCTAATAGTAACAGGAATAGAAAAACTCCCTGGATCTTTGGTGTTATGAGGTACTGCTTCAGAGATGATAGTATCATGTCCATCTTCTTCCTTGGTTATTTCCTCAGTCAGTGTGGTCACAGCCTTGCAATGCTCTATTGGGTTTGTTTCAGTGTTTGCTCCATACTGAGGCTTCTGTTTCTCAGCAAGTTGTCGGGCTAGTTGTCCCAATTGTGTTTCCAAGTTCCTAAGTGATGCCTCATTGTTCTTTTGACTTGCTAAAGAAGTTTGCATAAATTTTTCCAAGGTGTCCTCTAATCTAGAAGTTCTCTCCACCAAAGAAGGACCATTATTTTGATATGGTTTAGAAGAGCTGGGCTCTTGCTTCCATCCTTGGCCTTGGTTTTGGTTACTTCTCCATCCCTGAAATGGTTGGTTAGAAAAATTTGAATTGAAATTACCAGACCTTCCTTGGTTGTTCATGAAGTATACAGTTGCTTCTTGTGAGCCACAGTTCTCATTGAGATGATCTCCTCCATAAAAGTTACATGTTACAGGCATTTGTTATTGCCCTGGTTGTGATGATTGTACTGTGTTAGTCCTCAAATTTTCAATAAAAGCTTAAATAAAAATTTCATAAAAATTATAAAAATAAGTTTAATTTGTTAGAAAATTAGGATTTAAATTCAATAAATGGATGTTGTTGGAAATAAATCTGCCCTTGATCAATTTTCTCTAGTTTTGCAGCGAAAAAGTTAAGAAATCAAGAGAAAATTACACTGGAGGAGCTGACGCGTAGCCTCACCCCACGCGTAGCATCAAGAGCTACTTTTGATACTGACGCTACGCATCAAAGCCACGCGTAGCGTCAGTGCTGCGTGTTCTCCACTCCCACTTTGGCCAACCACTCCACTTGGACTCAATAATGGGCACCCCACTCAGCCCAAGGGCCACCCCAATCAGCATAAATGGCCAAAAACTCGTGGAAACATGTCCAAGTGGCCAGGCATGATCAAGATTAATTATTGAAAGTGGCCATTATCAAGTGTTTAATGGAGGCTGAGTCAGGAGTCTGACGCGTAGTGTCACAGGGACGCGTAGCGTCAGCACCCTTGCTCAGCCCTATAAATAGGGCCATCCAACACCATTCATAGCATCCCATTCCATACACTTCTCTTCTCTTCTCTCTTGTGCTCGACTCTGAGTACTTTCTTTTGTGAGTTGTAGTTCTAGAATAGTTTTCTAGATACTTGAGTGTGTTTCGGTGTATTGTGATCGTTGTATCGTGAAGTTTCCATCGTCTTCGTAATGTCAAACTCTGTAAGTGTTGTCTTTACTTTTACCACGTGTAACTAATTTGTTTATGTTGGAATTGGTGAACTAATCTATTGAGTATAATGTTGTGAATTCGACCTCTGCATGTTTATGATTCAAGTCCATGTTAGTATTTCAACCTTTTATTAATATGAACGTCAAACGGGAGAATGATTTTCATGTGTATCGAAACTGGTTTTATTAGTGTAAATGTCAAACGGGAGAATGATTATTTATGCCGTATTGAAACTAGTTTTGACGAAAGTAAAAAGTTGGAATACCCTTGGTATCTCAATTCTATAGGGGTTGTTAACCATTGTTGCCATAAGGCCAGGTCTTAATGCAAGTTTTTACTGAGAAAGCTCACGAAGGATCGGACTTTACGGTGAATTCTTAGAATTTATATCACAAGGGATCGGTTATAATGATTTTAAGCTGCAATGACATGAAACTTGATGATTAAATATGCATGTCTTGAGTTCCTCATTGTTATTCTAGATTAGGGATCCAATTTCCAACATAATTTGTTTATCTGTGTTATTCTCAAGTATCTTACCTATTCTAGATTGCAACTCAACTTTTTAGATAGATTTTTATTTTCTTTTATCTTATGAATCACTTAATCATGCTATCTTATGAATACTGTATAAACTGTATATAAATCATTCTTTTGTTTATAATTTCCTTCACATTTACCATAGTAAGTAGAAAATTACTGTTGTTATTGGACTTTCAATCCCAGTGGAACGATATCTAAATTTCGAAAACTACAAACGATTGGTGCGCTTGCCAATTGACAAAACCCGGTTACAACGGGGTTAACAAGTTTTCTGGCGCCGTCGCCGGGGATTGAATTGTTTTAGTAAAAACAGTAAAATTTTAATTACCGTGGTAAATATTTTTTTTTTACCTTAGATAATTTTTTTATTTCTTATCGTTATTACACTAACTTTCTTTGTCTAGTTTGTGTATGCAAACTCGATCTACCGCAGGTAAAATTTATTTTGATCCTGAGATAGAAAGGTTTGTAAAGAAAATCAAGTCTTTGAAATCTAAAACACAAACTAATTCTTCTTCTACTTCAAAAATTTTTGAAAATTCAAATATGGCTGCTAAAAGGAGAACATTGGGACAGTTTGCTGCTATAAATGGTCCACCTCGAGTTTCGGGAATGTTTCAAGGACCAGTTTTACCAGTGGAAATTAAACCTGCCACTCTAAATATTATTCAAAACAACCAATTTGCTGGTTTAAATCATGAAGAACCATATGAACATTTAACTGTTTTTTATGAGTTATGCAGCACAATTGGTTTTGAACCCAATCAAGAAGAGTCTGTTTATATGAGACTCTTTCCTTTTTCATTGATTGGGAAAGCAAAAGAATGGTTTAAATCTTGTCCACCGGGTAGTTTTGCAAACTGGTCCGATGTTGAAAGAAAATTTTTGGAAAGATTTTATTCTCCTTCAAAATATTTTGAAGCAATGACAGCCATACACTCTTTTTCTCAAAATAATGATGAATCATTAGGAGAAACATGAGAACGATTCAAGGCACTCTTGAGAAAATGCCCAAACCACAACCTGAATGATACTGAAAAGATAAGAATCGTTTACCATGGTTTATTGCCTCAGTTCAAGATGATGTTAGATGCTTGTGCAGGTGGTTCTTTAATGAACAAGACTGTGGAAGAAGCCATAGAAATATTGGAATCAATGGCTATTAGTGACCGACAAGCAAAGCATGAAAGAGGTAATATGCAAAGGAAGCCAGGAATGCTCGAATTGGGAGTAAATGATGCAGTGTTGGCTCAGCAAAAATTACTGACCCAACAAATTGAAGTTATGAGCAAGCAATTGGAAAAACTTCAAATTGCTCAAGTAGCATCACCACCCCCTGCTCAACTTAAAGCATGTACGCACTGCATGGGAGAACAACCATGTGGTTACTGCGGAAATGAGCAAGAGCAAGCCAATTTCATGAACCATCAAAGAGCACCCTTAGGTAATTTTCCTTTTAATCATGGAAATTCTTTTCCTAACAATTACCTGTAGGGTTGGCAAAACCAGAATATTGGCTGGAGACAGGACACTGGACCTTCCAACAGACCTCCTAACAATCAATTCAAGCAACAACAAACTGACAATGCAAGGTTGACAAGAATAGAGGAAGCTATTCAACAGTTATTGCAGTTTGTAGAGACAAATGAAGCTGCCCGAAAAGCATCAGATATACAAATGGGTCAGCTTGCAAAAGAGATAGCCGAATTAAAGAGTTCTGGGTTTTTTGCAAACACTCAAAACCCAAGGGAACAATGTAATGTTGTTTCTTCTGATATTGTAAAAATTGATTGTAAAGAAAAGAGTGAGAAAAAGAAAGAAGAAGAAAAAGAAAGTGAAAAAATAGAAAAAAATGAAAAAAATGAAAAAGAAAAAAATATGCAAAGAGATACAGAGCAAGAAACAAACTGTATAACCCCGAAAAAATGTAAAGATCCGGGGAGTTTCACCATTCCTGTAACAATCGGAAATATCAACATCAGGAATGCGCTATTAGATTTAGGGGCTAACATCAACTTGATACCCCTAGATTTAATAAAACGCATTGGTGAATATGAGCTAAAAGAAGCAAAGACAGAATTACAGTTTGCAGATCGCTCTGTCAAAAAGCCTTTTGGGATTGTGGAAGATGTATTGGTAAAGGTTGACAAATACCACTTCAAGGTTGACTTCGTGGTACTGGATATGAAGGAGGATACTGAGATCCCCCTGATCCTAGGAAGACCTTTCATGAAGACTGCAAAAATCAAAGTAGATGTTGATCAAAGTATGGTTGCAGTCAAAGTTTATGGAGAAGAAGTAAGCTTCAGTGCTCATGAACACCTCAGGATAAGTAATGAGGAAAAAGTTTACCCTTCAACCAAACCAGGTATATCTTTTCCCAATCAATTAAATTGTTTTGAATTAACCGATGCTTTGAATGATGAAAAACAGGTAATTAGGCATCGGAAAAGAAGAAGAAGGAAGAAAAAGACAGGTGATTCCTCAAAGAATATTGGGAAACCACCTGATTAATCAAAGGTAATGTCTGGCTGGAGACATTAAACCTAGCGCTCAATGGGAGGCAACCCATTCTTTTCTTTTTGTTTTTAAGGTTGTTTTAAATAAAAAAAAAAAAACCACAAAACAATTTTTTAACTTGTTTAAAAGAAAAGGGGTTTTTAAACTGAAAAGGTTTTTGAAAATCCAAATTTTTAAAAATCAAAAACAGAAGCCCACGCGTAGCGCCCACTTGACGCGTAGCGTGGACTCTGAATTTTGGTTCTCACGCGTAGCGTCCCACCAACGCGTAGCGTCAGAGCCCATGTTCAGTTTTTAAAACTGAACAAGAGAGGCCCATCTTAGGGTTTTAAACCTAAAACTTCCTCTCTGCCTCACTTAGTTTTCAAACCTAAAAAAAAAAAACCTCCTTTTCTCTCTTCCAAACCTCTTCAATCTTACTGCTCAAGGAATCACAAGTAAGTATTCTAATCCCTTCTCTTTAGCTTTTTGTTTTAATTTTCGATTTGTAGAAATAAATGTGGTTAGGATTAGGATTAGAAGACCATTGGGATTGATTGCTGTTAGGAATTAGAAAATGAATGGATATAATGTGGTTTGGAAAGGGGTTGCTACTGTGCAACCCCTGTTATTTTTTTCAAAACTGTGCATCCCACGCGTAGCGTCCCACTGACGCGTAGCGTGAGGATGAACTGTAAGCCCACGCGTAGCGTCCCACTGACGCGTAGCGTGGGAAGAACAGGCTGATGCGTAGCGTCACACCACGCGTAGCGTCAGCCTCTGTTTTTAATTCTTGATGTTTGTTTGTTGTTTGCTGTTTTCTTTTGAATTAATAAATTTTCTTAGTTTATATTTGTTATACTTTCTTGCAACTTTGTATGAATAAATTGTATTTTGTTTTGTATATTATTTGAATATATGTATGTTAATTTCTTTAAATTTTAAAAATTCAAAAATATGTTGTTGAATTGCATTTTTATTTGTGAAAAATTTTAGAAAAACCCAAAAATATTTTACAAATAATTGTTTGCTTGTGTGTGGTTTATGTTTTAATGTGTGTTTAATTTTAAATATTTTCTTTTTTTGCAGATGGCACCTAAGAAATCCATTCCCACAGCCGGTCCCTCTAAAAGACAGAGGAAGTCCACAGACACCGACACCACTTCTGAGGATCCTGATTCTCAGAGACAGGAGGTGTTAGGACCGAGGGATCCTACTAGATTTCGCACGGATGCTAAATGGGCACGGTTTCATCAGATCAAGGGCCAGAGACTTATCTGGGAGAGGGTCCTTGATCTGAGTGTAGGAGACTATCCTGAGCTGCAGGATAGAGTGCAGCAGAGGAGATGGGGACCTCTATTCTCCCTACCTACTGAGGGGGACCCCATCTTAGTGATGGAGTTTTACGCAAATGCTTATAGGACCTGCCAGGACGCACCGAATCTTGGGCAGCAGCGGACGAGTTGGGTTAGAGGCCGGCATATCTCTTATGACCGGGACACCATCAGTACCCTATTGGGTAACCCTTGGGAGCCTACTCCCGAGGATGATACTTGTTTCTGGAAAGAAAACAGAAACAAGATTCTTGCTGAGGGAGAGTTAGGATACTCCCTCAAGGAGGTTGCTCATTTTCTGAGCAAGGATGGAATCTTTTTCAACCTGAGTAGGGTTGGAAGGAGTCCATCTAACCTCCTTAAGACCCAGCTTACCCCCATAGCCCAGGCGTGGTCACACCTCATGCTCCATAATATCACTCCTGTCACCCATCTTTCTTCCCTTCCAGTGGAGCGTTGTTGCCTCCTTTATTCCATCCTCCAGGGCCACACCATTGATATCGCTGAGCTTATCTCCGAGCAGATTCACTTTTATGCCCTTGGGTATAAAGTGAATCGCCCCATACCCTTTCCTCTCATCATATCTGCCTTACTGAGGAGGCAGAGAGTCATTGTACCTTCACCAGAGTTTACTAGTTCTTCAGGGAGAGTCCCTAAAGTTCTAGTAAACAGAGATTATTTTGTGCAGCAGTGCGAGCTTCCACCACTAGAGCAGGAGGCTCAGCCCCGACCTCGGAGGAGGAGACCACCAGTGCAGCCTCCATCTGCTGATGCTGTTACACAGGGCTTTACCCAGATGTCACTTGAGCATCAGCATATGATGCAGATGATGGCTGCCACTCACAGAGCTTATATTCATCTTCACGATGAATTCTATCAGTACAGGTTATAGGGAGAGGGAGCACCTTATGTTACCCCAGCCGAGTTTGCAGCACATGTAGCTTGGCCCGGAGATTTACCCACCTACCCTGAGATTGGTGGATCTTCTAGTGCACATCATGACTCTGATGGTGATGATGAGGAGGAGGAGGAGGAGGATGATGATGATCAGATGGAAGATTGAGGATGCCATCTTCATTTATATTGAGTACATTTGTTTTTAGTTATATTTGGATTTACATTTACATTTTATATTATGACATTTTATCATTGTGTGGTGTGTTTATTCGTTTTTGCTCATTTTTTCGAAAAATAATTATTCTTTTAAATAAATGAATCAAATTTTCGTTAGTAAGTTAGTTTATACACTTAGAGTTTTTACACAATAAAACCAATTTTGTAAAATCAATTATCAATTTCTTTATAACTTAGGAATTTTGATAAATTTAATTACAATAAGTTTATTAACCATCAAGCAAATTTCAATAACCCGGTGAGTTGAGAGATCTTTTTAAACACTTGAGGGTTTAATCGACATATTTTCAATTCGAATTGATTTTGCTTTAATCTGTGATTTGTGTTGTTGTACAGAGAATTCGGGAAAATGATCAAGGCACATTTATTGGTGAAACGAAACCTTGGGCCAAACAGCTTACCTTGGTAAAAAGTCTTTTATCCCTTGCAAGCCAATTTGAGCCTAAAATAAAATTCTTTGGTACCCTTAAAACCTAAATTTGTTTTTACCATTTCCTATACTTGATTGATTAAAAGAGCAGTTGAAATAAATGAAAAATATTTTGAGTGTTCTTACAAAAATGGGGAGTGAGCAACTTGATTCTTTTCAAAAAAATAGAATATGGAAAAGAAAAGTCAAAAATAGTGAAAAGAATCAAGTTGGGGGTATTTATTTTTCATCAATAAAAATAAATGAGAGTTTGGATCAAGAGAAAAGCCTAAAAATTATGAAAATGCTCTTTTATGATTTCAGGTTTTTGAATTCCAAGAAAAACCATTGATTCTTGTAAACCAAGCCTCATTACAACCTGTAAAAAGACCTCGTGATTTCCGAATTAACTCTGTATAAATAACCATTGATTAGATGACAAACAAAGTTAAATTCGTTTGATTTTATGATTGATTGAGTGAAACAGGTTACCAATTGCATAGAGATAAACACTTGTGAGGTAAGCCTGAAATTCTGCTTGATTGTTAATAGAATATTGTAAATAATTTTATCATTAAACCTTTGTTATATTTGAATCAGTTTTTGATTATTACAAAATAGTTGAATTGTGTAATTATTTTTTGTGGTAAATTTTCGGACTAACTTAAAAATTTGATTTCAAATTTTTATTTTCTTATTTTTCTCTCTTGCTCGAGGACGAGCAATGTCTCAAGTTGGGGGTATTTGTTAGTCCTCAAATTTTCAATAAAAGCTTAAATAAAAATTTCATAAAAATTATAAAAATAAGTTTAATTTGTTAGAAAATTAGGATTTAAATTCAATAAATGGATGTTGTTGGAAATAAATCTGCCCTTGATCAATTTTCTCTAGATTTGCAGCGAAAAAGTTAAGAAATCAAGAGAAAATTACACTGGAGGAGCTGACACGTAGCCTCACCCCACGCGTAGCATCAAGAGCTACTTTTGATACTGACGCTACGCATCAAAGCCACGCGTAGCGTCAGTGCTGCGTGTTCTCCACTCCCACTTTGGCCAACCACTCCACTTGGACTCAATAATGGGCACCCCACTCAGCCCAAGGGCCACCCCAATCAGCATAAATGGCCAAAAACTCGTGGAAACATGTCCAAGTGGCCAGGCATGATCAAGATTAATTATTGAAAGTGGCCATTATCAAGTGTTTAATGGAGGCTGAGTCAGGAGTCTGACGCGTAGCGTCACAGGGACGCGTAGCGTCAGCACCCTTGCTCAGCCCTATAAATAGGGCCATCCAACACCATTCATAGCATCCCATTCCATACACTTCTCTTCTCTTCTCTCTTGTGCTCGACTCTGAGTACTTTCTTTTGTGAGTTGTAGTTCTAGAATAGTTTTCTAGATACTTGAGTGTGTTTCGGTGTATTGTGATCGTTGTATCGTGAAGTTTCCATCGTCTTCGTAACGTCAAACTCTGTAAGTGTTGTCTTTACTTTTACCATGTGTAACTAATTTGTTTATGTTGGAATTGGTGAACTAATCTATTGAGTATAATGTTGTGAATTCGACCTCTGCATGTTTATGATTCAAGTCCATGTTAGTATTTCAACCTTTTATTAATATGAACGTCAAACGGGAGAATGATTTTCATGTGTATCGAAACTGGTTTTATTACTGTAAATGTCAAATGGGAGAATGATTATTTATGCCGTATTGAAACTAGTTTTGACGAAAGTAAAAGGTTGGAATACCCTTGGTATCTCAATTCTATAGGGGTTGTTAACCATTGTTGCCATAAGGCCAGGTCTTAATGCAAGTTTTTACTGAGAAAGCTCACGAGGGATCGGACTTTACGGTGAATTCTTAGAATTTATATCACAAGGGATCGGTTATAATGATTTTAAGCTGCAATGACATGAAACTTGATGATTAAATATGCATGTCTTGAGTTCCTCATTGTTATTCTAGATTAGGGATCCAATTTCCAACATAATTTGTTTATCTGTGTTATTCTCAAGTATCTTACCTATTCTAGATTGCAACTCAACTTTTTAGATAGATTTTTATTTTCTTTTATCTTATGAATCACTTAATCATGCTATCTTGTGAATACTGTATAAACTGTATATAAATCATTCTTTTGTTTATAATTTCCTTCACATTTACCATAGTAAGTAGAAAATTACTGTTGTTATTGGACTTTCAATCCCAGTGGAACGATATCTAAATTTTGAAAACTACAAACGATTGGTGCACTTGCCAATTGACAAAACCCGGTTACACCGAGGGTTAACATACTGCATGTAACTGTTGAGGAAGATTGGATATCTTTTTGGTCAATGCTTCTAATTGTTGGGTTAGAATTTTGTTCTGTGCTAAAATGGCATCTGTGGTGTTTAAGTCAAGGACTCCTTTCCTTTGAACTTGTTGACGATCGTGTTGAGCTTGGTAGTCTATTGAGGATAAAGCTTCTATTATCCTTGTGGCTTGGTCAGCATCCACTGTCATCATTGTTCCTCCTGCTGCTGCATCTAAAATCATTTTAGTGTCAGCCCTTAAACCACTATAAAAAATATTAAGTTGTGCAATATCTTCAAGTCCATGGTTTGGGCATTTTCTGAGCAGTGATTTAAAGTGTTCCCATGCCTTACAAAAAGGTTCATCTTGGCCTTGTCTAAATGTTGTAATATCTGATTTGGCCTTGATGAATCTAGATGGAGGAAAGAACCTTTGTAGAAATTTTTCTTCAACTATATTCCAGCTATTCAAACTTTGATTTGGATGAGATTGTAACCACTCCTTTGCTTTTCCTGCTAAAGAGAAAGGAAATAGTCTTAAATATGCAGCATCAATAACATCTTGGTTAAATCCCATGGTTCCAACCAATTCATAGAATGTGGCTAAGTGAGTATATGGATCTTCACTTGACATTCCAGTAAATTGGTGTGAACTAATCAAACTAAGAAATGTTGGTTTCATTTCTAGTGCTCTGACAGTGTTTGGAACTGCAATGCTTGAGAAATGTCTTGGCCCTTGTTGTAAGGCATAGTCTCCAAGTGTTCTCCTTGGTGGGTTTTGATTGTTGCTGTTGACATCCATTGTATCAGAGGAAGTTTGTCCTACGTGGAAGTTCTGCTTGGCTTTCTTGATTTTCTTGAGGAACCTGTCTATCTCTGGATCAAATGCAAGTTGTTCTTTTGTACCCTGTCCTCTCAAGATCATAAATCCAGTACTCAAAGTAGCAAGGTTACTAAAAATAAAAATAAAAACAAAATTGAAAACAAATTTATTTACACTGTCTTGTCAATTCAATGCTAAAATATTCAAACTTAAATCACCTCCCCGGCTGCGGCGCCAAAACTTGATGAACGTATCTTGATGGTTTGTTTTTGAGATATTGAAATGAAGAGTTCATTGAAAGAGAATCAAGTTTGTATAATATGAACTCAATGTAGTGGATGTGCCAAGTTTAAACACAGAAATTGTAATATAGTATAGTTGTCGTTCCACTGAGGAGGTGTTAGAATGAAGATCTTAGTTTTGAATTAATTTGGCAGAATGTTTTGGTTTTTGTTTTGTTTTGAATGATGTTGAATAAGAAAGTGAATAAATAACAGAGAGTGAAATTCTGCAAAAGATGACAGTGTTGGAAAAATCAGTTTTGTAAAACAGGGATTGGCTTCATCACATCTTCACCTTCTGTAAGCTGCATAAGTTTTTATATAAGTAAATCAAAAACATAATTTCTACGTCACAATCAAAGTCATTTGTATCGATCCCTCGACTACAAAATTCATAAGAATGATTTCAAACCGCTGATCCCTCAGTCACTTTGAAATCATCCCAGCATTATCGATCGATTGTTTTGACGTTTATTGCGTTAGACGCCATCCCTGGCTACCTACTCACAACAACTATTTCTTTCGGATCTACTTTCAAAAGTCACTTCCCAGCATACTTGAGAAAACTTAAAACAAGAAAATAGTGATCAAGTACTTTCAGGCATTAAATGCAGAAGGAAATACAGAAACTTATCAAATCTCATTACTAAATAAAAACTTACAACAACATTACTTCAGTGTTGAATGGATTACAGCCAATCCCATAAGGGAGTTTAGTTACTCATGCTTTGCATTTTCACCCTCAAAATATAAATACAAAAGATAATGGAAAAGGTTGGATTGTGAGGGAAAATACAGGGGATGAATCTGATGATGGCTCTCATGGTGTTGTTTGCAGCTTGATTTATAGGAGTCAAGGTTCAGCTTCCCTTTCCCACTTGCGTAGAACCCATGCAGCATCTTTTAGAGACTTGTAGAAACACAAGAAAGTGGGTGAGTTGGCATCGCACCATTGGTGAATATTAAATTAGAAATCCCATACTGCATGAGTCACGCTTGAGCTTAGTGGTCACGCTCAAGCGTGAAGGGTACTGATGTTCACTGGTTGTCTTGCGCTTGAGCTTCCTTGACCACGCTTAAGCGTGGTTCCTCTGTTTAGCATACGCTTGATCCACGCTTACTTTCGCTTAGGCGCGCTCGGGCTCACGCTTGAGCGCCTCCCTTTCTCGCTCAAGCGTTAGGAGGTTCTTGATCCTTCGCTTCAAGCTGGGCCTGTTACGCTTAAGCGAGCTCTTCTATCTCAACACATATATTCCACGCTCAAGCCACGCTCAAGCGGGGTCGGGTTCACGCCCAAGCGGCTTCTTCCCACGCTTGAGCGTGAGATGATCCTGATGCCGTTCCTCTTTCAATTGAGTCACGCTTGAGCTCCATATTGTCACGCTTGAGCGCCAGTCATGCATGGAGTCACGCTTGAGCGAGCTCGGGCTCACGCTCAAGCGTGAGAGGCTGTTGGTGTGTTCTTCATTATTTCGCTTGGGCGCATGGGCAGCGTAAGCTTTTGTTTCTTCCACGCTCAAGCGTGCAGTGTACCACGCTCAAGCGTCCTTGCTTGATGCTCTGGTGTTTCTTTGTTTCTTCAAGGCTTTTGACAATTTCTTTACTGATTTTTACATTTCAAGCTTCTTTTCTTTAATACTTTCTTTATAATCAAAATCATGCTCAATTATTTATCAGTTTAGTTAAGTTATTCAGAAAATGGGTCTAATTGAGTCATGAATTTAATCATAAAATAAGCACTTATCAAAGTCCAAGAAAACTTCAGATTTTAGTAACCGTTGTAGGTCTCGACCATGCCATAACGGTTTCAATCTTTGAAGGATCCACAGAAATACCATCCTCAGATATTACATGTCCAAGGAATTGGACGCTCGTCATCCAGAATTCACATTTAGAGAGCTTGGCATATAACTGGTTCTCTCTAAGAATGTTCAGTACCACTCTTAAATGTTCTTCATGTTCCTCGTGACTCTTGGAATATACCAGAATATCATCAATAAACACCACAACAAAACGATCTAGGTATTTGTGGAAGATGTGATTCATGTAACTCATGAATACAGCTGGAGCATTAGTAACTCCAAATGGCATCACGACATACTCGTAGTGACCATAACGCGTCCTAAATGCAGTCTTGGGAATATCTTCGGCTCTCACCCGAATTTGATGATAACCGGAACGCAAATCAATCTTTGAAAATACCACCGCACCTCTCAATTGATCCAACAGATCATCAATACGAGGTAAAGGATATCTATTCTTTATCGTCAACTTGTTCAATTGGCAGTAGTCAACCGCATGGTTCCATCCTTTTTCTTAACTAACAAAACAGGAGCTCCCCAGGGTGACACACTGGGTCGAACAAATTCCCTCTCAAGTAATTCCTCAACTTGCTTCTTTAATTCAATTAACTCCATAGGAGACATCCTATAAGGAGCAATAGACACTGCTTTGGCACCAGGTACAAGGTCAATAGCAAACTCAACCTCTCTTGGAGGTGGTAAACCAGGTATCTCATCAGGAAACACGTCCTGAAATTCAGACACTACGGGAATATTAGTGGGACCGGGATTACTTGTCCCATCAGTGAGAGATAACAACACACAAAGTTGAATTATACCTTGTACATCAAACTGTTCTTTATCAAGAGAAGGGAAACTAACGATCCGTTGTTGACAATCAACCATGACTTTATTGTTAGAAAGCCAATCCATACCAAGTACAATCTCCAATCCCTATTTCCTTCATTAGCATCATTCCCATTTCCTCGACCGTTGCCACGTCTTCCACCATTATAGCCACCTCGGCCACCACGTCAACCGCCATTATTTCCATTACCACGACCTCGACCACCATTATAACCTCCGCGGTTCACATAAGCAGGTGTATTAGCACGATTGGTAACATTAGCTTGTACCGGAGCTGGTCTTACAAGCATAGGACATGCAGAACGGATATGCCCCACCTGATCACAATTAAAACATACAACATCTTCACGATGCACACATTCCCGAACGTAATGAGGTCCTCCACATCTATAACATCTCGGCCCATTGGTATTTATATTACCCCGGCCAAAAACATTACTACGTCCACCACCTCTAGCTTGGACATTAGAAGAAGCACCCCTCAAAAAGCGTCCTCTTCTAAAACTTCTTTGCCTCTTAAAACTAGAAGCTTGACCCTTCAACTTAGAGTCAAATTTAGAGTGTTGAAAAGAAGCATGTTCTTCATAGATGCGGCACTTATTCACAAGCACCGTGAAACTTCGAATCTCTTGGTGACATATAGCCCTTTCAATATCGGAGCGTAACCCATTTTCAAACTTCACGCATTTTGATACTTCAGTTCCCTCTTGTTGGTAAGGAGGGTAGAATTCACAAAGTTCTTCAAACTTAGAAGCATACTCTTTCACCGTCAGCGTGCCTTGCTTGAGTTCCATGAACTCGAGTTCTTTCTTGCTTTTATAACTTTCGGGCACATATTTCCTCATAAGTTCTCGCTTAAAGTTCTCCCAAGTTAAGGGAATCGCAGCAGCATTCATTCTGTTCTTGGCGAGTCTCCACCAAGTCTCCACTTCATCTCTCAACATAAAGACAACATACTCCACTTTCTGGAGCTCATTACATTCAAAGCTATCAAAGATCCGCTCAACATTCCGGATCCAACCATAGGCTTGCTCAGGCCTAAATCCACCATGAAATTCAGTAGGTTTTCGCTTTAAAAACATGTCAAGCCCCTGAGTGCCTTGTACAACAATAGGAGCAGATGGTCTTTCTGCCTCTTATCTCTCACGGTTTTGCGATTCAAGGAGATCCGCAAAACGATTCAAGGCTCTAGCTATGGCGTCATCATTATCTTGACGACGACGGGCCATCACAATATCTAAAACCACAACATAAAATTCAACCAATATCAGTAAATTCGTTCATAAAATTCCTCTATGAGTTCATACTATAGTATTTCATTATAAAATTTACATTGTGACCCTTCCCCATGGAGTCCAATAACAACATTTCATATTAAAGTCCGCATGGCAACATCATCATTTCATAACATAATATGCATTCATAATACATAATATTCTTCATTGAGGGAGGATAGTGTGAAGAAGCTTGGCCGGACTTATAAAAATCATATTCAATCCATCATCAATTCATACGCAATCAATCAATAATAACAATGATTCATCAAACACATATCACTTTCCAGTAATAGCAATGGCTAAACACAATAATACAGAGCGAATAATGCTCTAATACCAAATTGTGACATCCCAAAAATAGGGGTAAATTTTTCGTGATTTTATTATTATTAATCTCTAAAACATGTGGGTGGTGAAGCCATTTAACAATTACCCTGGATCTATCAGAGACCTATCTCATATATGAAGATATGAGAAGGTAAGTTAAAGAAATTAACTCTTAAGAAATCCATAATTAATAATAGCGGAAGAATCTTTAGTAAAATAACATTATGGAATTAAATTCTTAAGAGATCATTCATTTGAAATTTAATAGCCAAGGTTATCCCAAAGTGATCATGAAATAGGATAGAATCATGGATTAGTATGAAGAAAAAGGAAAATAATATATTTAAAGCTTTTTGGGAGAATCAGGTCCCTCTCGCTCAAGCGAAATCCCAATTCGCTTGAGCGAGCTTCGCACAGCACGCTTGGGCGAACCATAAAATGCTGAGCGAAAGAAGAAAATAGAGATTCAGGGGCCACTTCGCTCAAGCGAACCCAACTCGCTTGAGCGAGTAACACAATCCTCGCTTGGGCGAAGCTAGCGAGCGTAAGGCGAAAAACGCCCAGAATCCATTCCACGCTCACTCGCTTGGGCGACACTATCCCCGCTTAAACGAGATTCCTCCCGAGAGCAATTTCCTAATAAACCCGAGAGCAAAACCTGAGGGCAAGACCCTCTCGCTTGGGCGAACCCTTAGCTCGCCTGAGCGAACACCAACCAAGGTCCAAACTCTGATTCTAATGCGATTTCGCTTGGGCGACTTGTACATCCGCTTGAGCGAAAATGGAATAATGTCCCAACACTGATGCTGGGACGATCTCGCTTGAGCGAGTCCTATTCTCGCCTAAGCGAGACTCGTCTAGATTCCAAAAATTGAAACAGGGGCATTCTCGCTTGAGCGAGAAGCCCTCTCGCCTGAGCGAGTTCGACAGAAAAATAGGGGAATTATAGAAATCACCCAACTCCCTACACCAAAACTCATTCTAATCAAATTTACCTAACTTCAACACTTCATATATATCATATTACACATTTGAAACTTGTTCTAATAAGTCATTCTTATCAATTTCCATTACAACTCATCTTTTGTATAAATCAACTCACTAACTCTTCCATTTCACAAATCTAACACTCCACATATAAATTTCATTCGTTCATCAAAATATGAAGAGTTTCATCATTCATTCATTAACAGGGTCATAATTGAAAATGAATCTTAAACAAAAGATCTCATTTTCCTCCATGACCTCCCAAACTCATTATTCATACAATTATCCATTCTAAATCCACACTATGCAAACATACATTGTATTACATACATTACATCTATTCCACATATCTATATATCCCAAAATATTGCCGGCCAAGGCATTCTTTACCAAAAAGGGGGGCCTTCTTCACACTCCTCCTCCACCATAGCTCCAAAGCAATACCTACAACATAGGAGCTAAAAAAAAATATACCACAGGGAGAGTGAGTATACTTTCTCAATGACGAAAATCCAATAATTAGAACAATATATGTATGAATGTAATACAACTATCTTCTTCCCGAGAGGAGTTTATTTAATATCAATCAATCAATCGATGATTTTTCATTTCGATACAATTATTCCCTGATTTCTCTCAGAATTATATTAATCAATTCACCATCACAATTTAGTAATTAAAAAGGGAGTTTCTTTTCATATCCCATCATCAAGGTATCACACTATACCATGCTTTCAAACTGATGCACATGCTAATGTCATGAAAATGCACATGCACGGATCCGATTTCGTTTCCTCGGGTGATCGCAACCACCATATCATATACTCATTCTCAATGGTTTCCCGCCTCGCAAGGGGTACTCCCTCTAGCAACCTCACAAGGTGCTTTTCGTGATCGCAACCACGTTCAATATTTCACATAGGTTTCCTCCTCGCAAGGGGTACTCCCGCCTCATACACATTTCACATAGGTTTCCCTCCTCGCAAGGGGTACTCCCGCCTCATGATCGCAACCATGGGCATCATAGGTGCTCGCAAGCCCTTTTTCATTTCCATCATCAAATGATCTCAACCACCATCAACATCATTATGATATGTATGTCATGCCATGTATACAAAATACTCATGCATACCTCAAGCTCATTTAGATTATCCTACCCTTTCATCTAGGGTATATTCATTTTCAACCACACAATTTTCCATCAAACTCATACACAAGAATCAATCTTCATATGAACTCAATCATGTACCACGCATAATAAACCATCCATAGCCACACTTAGGTTTCATCATATAAACACTAAATTCATATCATCATACACAATTCACTTCACATACACATAATATCACCTTTAACCACACAAACATGTCATACTACATTAATACATACATTATCAACACAATTCTCATGCATTTAGAAAATACACCCCTCTCCTACCTCAAGAGAAGTAGACCTCTGGGGTTGATGTTCCTGCTTCACCAATATTGCCAAGCCCTACACCAATCATATATAGGGCCACATCAATCATTCACCACTAAAAAAACAACTGTTAGCGACGGACGTCATTGGTCGCTAATCAATGGAATTCCCGTCGCTAACACCATTAGCGACGGCATCACAGACGGGAAAGAGGACGTCGCTAAAACCCTCGTCGAAAACACATCAGCGACCACATACACACCGTCGCTAAATTATTGACGGCGTACGGCCGTCGCTAAAATCGTCTCTGCCCCAATAACTCCAGCCGTCGCTAAGTGTTGCCATACAGCGACCTCGAGACCCCGTCGCTACTAACAGCAACCAGCGACCACCGTATGCCGTCGCTATAGGTAGTGATACAGCGACCAAGGGATTCTGTCGCTAGTGTTTGCGATGTAGCGACGCCGACGGCCGTCGCTAGTGGTTGTCAGGTAGCGACCACAGCCTCCGTCGCTAGTTGTTGCCAGGTAGCGACCACAACGTCCGTCGCTAGTCGTTGCCAGTTAGCGACCACAACATCCGTCGCTATTCGTTGCCAGGTAGCGACCACAACGTCCGTCGCTAGTCGTTGCCAGGTGGCGACCACAATGTCCGTCGCTAGTCGTTGCCAGGTAGCGACCACAACGTCCGTCGCTAGTGTTAATAATTCAGCGACAGACGTGAACCGTCGCTAACGAGAATTTTTAAATTTTTTTAAAATTGATTCAATATTGACTGGTTTTGTTAATTTAGCTTTAAAAATATCTTAATATTTTGTATTTTGTATTGGCTGATAAAATTTTATAATTAAATTAAAATAATTTTTTTGAAGTAATGAATTATTATTAAAAACAAAATAATAGATTAAATTAATTTATGAAATAGGTTGAATTATTAATGATAGGTAGAATAAGGCTTTGTGATTTGAATGTAATTACCAATAAATATTGACATAATAAATAAAGAATGACAAAATAAATAATGAATGAAAATATAACATAACTAAAAATCAAATATACAATGTGTATAAATAAAAGAACTACAATCAAGGTGGTGGGGGATCCTGGGGTGGTGGTGGGGGCGCCTGGGAAGTGGGGGGAGGTAGCCTCGCCATCAACTGCATCAGTAGCTCCTGCTGCTGAGCAAGTTGCCGACGAGTCTCGGCGTGCTGCTCCTCGGCCCGCTGTCGGTCCGCCTTGGCCTTCTGTCGGTCCGTCTCGTGCCGCTCCAACAGCAACTGCCTCTGACGTCGCTCCTCCTGTAGCTCATTGTTCAGGTTTTGAATTACCTGAACGACCTCAGTCGGAAGACCAGAGGAAGATGAAGAGGAAGGGGTCTTCCCCTTTTTCGCCAGCTGCGTGCCGACGCCACCCAATCCAAACACCCTCCCTTTCTTGTTCACACCGCCAACAGCCTCCATATAGATGGCGTTGTCGTCAGAACAAGATAGGGTGGGAGGAACCTCCCCTTCAGGAGTGGAAGCCACCAGGTTCGCCTCCTTCTCGGCCCTCCTGGCCTGATACGCCTCCTGTAAATTCAAAAACAACGATAGGATTAGTAAGTTGATTTGTAAATTATAAGCATGTGTCAGTTAAAAGTAAATACCGCTAGCTCCGTAGTCTTCTAGTTTACCCATGCACCGGCTTTGTTCTTCTTGGTCATTTGCATGACCTCAAACAAAGAAGGCTCCCGGTGCTCCCTCTGCTCCTGTGGTGGACAAAAAACATTAAGATTATTATTTGTAAACATGTAAGACGAATCATAATAGAAATGTTTAACATAAATATACTTACAAATCTTTTCTTGTGCTCGAGGGTTGAAATGCTACCCCCAGTGTAAACCGAGGCTGCAGCATCAGCGGCTCTGTTGGCCCTATTCCGAGCACTCGCCTGCTGGAATGGGACCCCGCCCCACTTCTGGACCATCCCGTCCCAATGGTCCTCCAGGATCCAACGAGGGCGCTCACCCTTGTCCCTCACCTTCCAAAGGGTACTCTTGATGATTTTGGAGGTCTTTGTGGCAAAGACCTTCCTAATCTCATCAATCATACCCTCCGCCCACTGGTAATCACGCTGTAAAATGAAATGAGAAATCAAAATTAATAACAGGTCTATTTTACAAATTAAGTCACAACAAATGAGCTAGGAACTTACCGAGAAGGTGTCAAACCACCTATCTTGCACAACCTTCCCAGCATCTGTCCAAGATATATATGGACCATCCCACTGGGCCTTCAAAACCTTAGTAATCGCTTTGGTAGTGCGACTACTATCAACAAAGCTGTAATGACAACAATTATGTTAGGAGTAAAACAACACACAATCTAGGGAGACCCCCAAAATTTCGACAGAGTCTCCCCTGTAAATGTAACATTTCCAAGTTTAAATAGTTACCCTGTTACAAACAGAAGAGTGCCCAGTACAATTTAATCTATACAAGTACTAATTAAAGTAACATCCAATAAACCAACAAGTCTTTCCACTAAAGTTTAATATAAAGTATCATACAAATAACATAAAAGTATTTGAGGTTTAGTCACTTACTCGTCTCCGGCCGGCACGGGTACCAACATGGGCAGAGGGGATGCCGGAGGTGGGGTCGCCTGATGGCCATGGTCCTCCAAGCCACCAGCTCCAGGAGTCTACTCTGGGGTGGTCAGCTGTGGGGGTGATGGGGTGGTCTGCTGTGGTGGTGGTGATGGAGTGGTCTGCTGTACTGGTGATGGAGTGGTCTCCTGTGGTGGTGGTGATGGAGTGGTCTGCTGTAGTGGTGATGGAGTGGTCGGCTGTGGTGGTGATGGAGTGGTCTCCTGCCCTGGGGTAGGAGTCCCCAGACGGGAAGCCGGGGTCCTGGACCCACCACCCCTACTGAAGGGCAGTCGACGTCCCGTCATCTGTGGATAAAATCATGAAAAGAAAGGTTAGTCTCAGGATATATATAAACCTATGTATATATGTTTAACAACTACATACTCTGTGTCTGTTTCAGTTTCAAATTCCCCCTTAGTTTCAGTGTCACTGTGGTTATCTGTTTGAACAAGTTCATCAGTATCCAAATCAGCCCTAGACCGTTTTGATCGAGAGACAAGGTCTTTGTCAATGTGTTCACCCCCCGTAGTGGCGAGTGTCTCATCCATTATGACTGGATCAATGTTGAACAACAAATTGGCATCGTTGAGCTCGTGTGGTGCAAGCTGATAAGCGTCATCGACCTCCTCGGAGACATTGTCAGTGATCTGACTTCGGGCCTTGGCCTTGATTACTGCATACCAGTCCCGATGTCCTCCCGGGAAGTCGGTGTAATAAACCTGCTCAGCTTGTTGGGCAAAAATGAAGGGATCAAACCCTTTATATCTACCATTCTTCTTGACCTCAACTAAGCCGTAGTTGTTGTCAACCTTTGTTCCAACACCGATTGTGTTGTCGAACCAATCACATTTGAATAGAACAATATCTCTTCTTAGTCGTCCAGAGAATGAAACTTCAACAATCTCCGTTAGCACTCCATAAAAGTCTTCTTCCAACTGACCGGCGGTGCCTTTAACACAAACCCCGTAGTTATGGGTGCGCATCCCTTCACTCCATTGAAGAATATTAAACTTGTAGCCATTTACGTAGTAAATAGGCCATTTTTTAACAGTCTTCACCGGCCCCCAAGAAAGGGCTTGGAGTAAAGAATCTTCAATATGGTTGTTAGGCTCTTGTATCTATGTACAACATAAGAAGTAGGTCATTGTTACCATATTGACGGGAGTTAGAAGCAAATAGGCTTAAAAACACTTGGTATACGGGTCTTACATGTTGCGCGAACCAACCAACAAACTTGGATGACACCTCACTATGAATTTGGTCATCAGTTAAATCATTTTGCTCAACTTTTAGCATATCTGTGTATAAGCTATTGAAAGAAACAAATAAGTTTAATATAAAAGCTACGTTAAGAATGTATAATATAACTTCTATGACTTACTCAATAAAGGGTTCCACTTCTGGGCAATTGAGAAGAATGTACAAGTGAGCCGCCTTTCGATCTTTCTCATCAATGTAACATTTTGTGAGCCTGCCCCCCGGGTGACCAGGATAGTTGAAAATCGATGTTTGTTCATCAAAACCTGTGTGGCTAGCTACCCCAAGATTGCAGGGAATTCTACTCATTCTAGTTTCTATCTCCGTCGGAAAATAGAAAGAAGCAAAGGTTGTCATTTCTTCGACTAAGTATGCCTCACAAATTGAAGCTTCAACGCAGGCTTTGTTCGACACTTTATCTTTTAAAGAGCGTAAGAATCTTCAACATCATTAAGAAGACGGTGTTAAGTTAGAAAATACTATTATAAGAAGTGTTTGCAATGAAATTAAAGAGTTCACCAAGCATTCACCTTTCGAATGGATACATCCAACGATACTGCACTGGGCCACCAACCAAGGCCTCGTACGGTAGATGGATAGGCAAATGCTCCATGGAGTCAAAGAAACTTGGTGGGAAAATCTGCTCCAACTTACAAATCAATACCGGGATAGTTTCTTCCATCTTCACAAGTTTCTCCACACTCAACGAAGTAGCCGTCAACTCCTTAAAGAAGTGACTCAACTCCACTAACGGTTTCCAAATAGGCTTCGGTAAGGCATGAAACGCGTACGGGAGTAGTTGTTGCATAAACACATGGCAATCATGACTTTTCATGCCAAACACCCTGCCCTCCTTCAAGTCGACACATCTACTCAAGTTAGAAGCGAATCCGTCAGGCAGGGTCAACCCATTCATCCAAATACACACAGCAATCTGTTGTGGTCTAGTTAAAGCATACTTTGCATGGGGTTTAAACATTCTTCCACGTCCCGCATCCCTCAACTCCAACTCCTTCCTAGAACACCAAATCGGAAGGTCTAGACGACTCTTCTCGTTGTCCTTTGTTCTCCCTTTGATGTCCATAACAGTGTCAAAAATATTCATGAAAACATTACGTTCAGTGTGCATGACATCAATGTTGTGTCTTAACAACAAGTCTTTCCAATATGGCAAATCCCACAAGACACTCTGCTTCACCCAGTGGTGTTCCTTACCGTAACCCGCAAACTCCTTAACACTCTTGTCCCAGATGTAAGGATACTCTTCGACCCTCTGCCAAACCCATGCACCAGATAACCTACGGGGTGGAGGTTCATTGACAACCTTGTTTTTCTTAAAAGCGGTTTTGTTCCTCCTAAACGGGTGATCCAACGGTAGAAACTTTCTATGACAGTCAAAGAAACTTGTCTTGCCACTAACAGGGAGTGATTCCCCCCCGGTATGTTCCATGCATACAGGGCAAGCAAGCTTCCCAGACGTGGACCATCCAGAAAGCATACCATAGGCCGGGAAGTCGTTAATAGTCCACATCAAAACAGCACGCATCATAAAGTTGTTCTTCAAAGACGCATCGTATGTCATTACCCCGACATCCCATAACTGTGATAACTCTTCAACCAACGGTTGCAAAAACACGTCTATGTTCGCCTTTGGATTTTTGGGTCCTGGAACCAGTACAGATAGAAACATGACCTCCCTCTTCATACACATATCAGGAGGCAGATTGTATGGGGTCAGGATGACTGGCCAACAAGAGTAAGCTCTTCCGTATTGACCGAACGGGTTAAACCCATCAGTACATAAGCCAAGTCTTACATTGCGTGGCTCGCCAGAAAAGTCCGGATATAGCTCATCCAAACACTTCCATGCTTTCCCGTCGGAAGGATGGCAAAGAAACCCCTCTTGTGTTCGGTTCAGAGCATGCCAACGCATGTGTTTTGCCGTGGACAATGAGGCATACAGGCGTTGAAGACGCGGTGTTATAGGGAAGTACCACATTTTCTTCCTGGCCGTCCGGGTTACCTTCCCTCTCCTTTTAACGGTCTTGTAGCGTTCCTCATTACAATGCAAACATTTTGTGACACTCTTGTCTGCAAACTCATTTCTGAACAGCATACATCCACCAACACAACACTCTATCTTCACACAACCCAACCCCAACTTTGCCACTTGTTTCTTAGCACGGTACAGGTTTGCTGGCATTCTGTGATTACTAGGCATGGTGGAACCCATCAGATTGACCATCCTATCAAAACAACCTCCAAAAAGATTATAATCTGCCTTTAGGCTTAAAGCAGCTAGGGTGGCGGATAACTCAGTGTGACTGTTGCACCCGTCCCACAATGGAGTCTGAGCCGCTGCCAACAAATCATAAAATCTCTTAACCTCCGGATTAGGATCCTCCTCTACATTGTCAGAGTCCCCATTACCTGCTTGGTCATTATGTTCCAGCATACGCCCGGTGGAGGGTCCAACATGATCCATCACCATTTGTTCTATGTTGTTGTACGTATCCCTGTTTCCTCCAACCTCGTAGTAAGACTGTTGTAGGGTTACGTCTGATGGTCTACGTGGTAACTGCTCACCATGGTTGTACCAGCAGTGGTATGTTTCCATGAACCCTTTCTCAGTTAGGTGGCACATGACATCATCCGCGTATTCAAAACTCATGCATTTGCACTTTGAGCACGGACAACGAATCTTTTGAGTTGCTTCAAATGCAGGCGTGTTTGCCGTAGCGAACGGAATGAACTCCAATAGCCCCATCATAAACTCCTCAGTCACTCGCCGATTGCTATCTAGTCGGTTGTACATCCATCGCCGATTTGCCGGTACCTCCATTTACAATATCTAACAAGCACGATTTCTGTTACTTTAAATTATTGTAATTTTATTTGACTATCGATTGTGAATCACTCTCTATCTCTTTGATGTTGTAAATTGGTGGGGCCCTATCCCATTCGGGATGAATATGCAACCATCCGTAACCCATCCCATAATTGTATGCGGTCTATCTTGAGTTGAACGAATGTTCATTTGAAATTTCGGCAGCATTTCGCATTGGTCCCCGAGTACACAGAGATACGTACGGTATGAAACTCTGCACGCAGACATGCACCCTGGGGACAATACGAAATACCATATCCGAAATTTCAAATCAACATTCATTCAACGTCTCCAGATAGACCACATACAACATTGTTGGGTTACGCCCTACAGGTTACAAATTCATACCAAACTGTCCAACCGGGACAATTCAAGATCCAACACAACACGGTACATCGACCGATTATTTTGAAACTTGAACGGGAATCTAATGGGGACACACACGACTAAACCCTACATTATTAACGTTAACTTTCATCTTTTTAGTTCCCTAAGAAAGGGAGCCTGCCGAAATTTTGGTAGAGTCTCCCCTGTAAACTAGACATTTCCCAAAATTAGAAACGGCCTGGTACATACAGAAAACTTGCCAGTATTGATAATTATATATGCTACGCATTGTATGTGATATTGAGAGGTATTAAGTCCTAAATCATGTTATCAACACACAAAATCAAGTCCTAATGAGCTCTGCTCTCCACTAACAAACAACATTACACATGCATAAAATATCATGTTATCAGCACACAAAACCAATTCCTAATGAGCTCTGCTCTCCACTAACAAACAACATTACACATGCATAAAACATTATGTTATCAGCACACAAAACCGTTGCCTAATGAGCTTTGCTCTCCACTAACAAACAACAATTGACATGCATACACACAATGAGAAAGTCAGTGTTAGGGGATTACCTGGGGAATAAAGTCAGAGATGAATATAAAGTTGTCGACAGACGATCAGAGCCCACGCGTAACGTGTGCTAGTCTGCATGACAAACCAATAAGTGGTTGGACAGTTACAATTAGCAAGGAAACTAAACAAAGAGAGACATGTAAAGTAAATTATAGATTAAGTTCATCATCAAAATGGGCGGGACAACAAATTGAAGATACAAGTTTACCTTATATCAAAATCATGTTTAAACTATATAAATTATTCTATATGTATAGCATTGTTCCATTAAAATGCATTTACATTTATAGCCCGAAAATGTAAATTCAAACATGTACTTATTCTTTCCCCTAGCATTTGCTTCTCTGAGTATTCTGTCATTTTCCACCCTTGACATTATGTTACATAGTTTCCACATTCTGCTGTATTTTACATTTTATGTAGTCATAGAGAACCCTGTGGAATTGCCTGTGAAGGTATGTGGTGTATTAAATGCAAGTCTGAACCCCTAAGCCACAAAATTGTCCTATATTACACACATGCATTTATTGTTGCCGTCAGTTTCAAGTTGATTTATCCCATCACTCGGTTTTCTTCTGCAACACTCTTCAAACCAGTGACGTGATGATGAAAGGGTGGTGTACATTGTGAATGTGTTAGGTTTTTTTATCATTATTCTTGTGTTAATGAGGTGTGAGTGAAGATGGGAAAAGCAGCATGTTGTGATAAGCATGCAGTTAGAAGGGGTGCTTGGACTCCTGAAGAAGATGAAGCATTGGTTAATTACATTACAAAACATGGTCATGGAAGTTGGCGTACACTCCCTAAACAAGCAGGTGTGCAAGTTTCTATTCATTATTGCAATTTGGTTCTAATTATAAGTCACGGGCTGAAACCTCCCAGGATGATAATTTACCTCGGTGGACAGTGTACCTCACAAGTCAATTCTAGACAAGGTACACTGCTGAAAATCCAAGACAAGCCAGGCTAGTTCGGGGGTCCTGCTTGCTTCAAAGTTCATGTTACACAATTGGACTAGCAAGCAGGGTTGGTGTGAGATTTATTGCAAGGAAATTCCCAAATGTAAGTTAGGCTATGATGTTGGACAGAACAGGTGCTTTTAACAATTTTTTAAGCAGTTTTTAAGGTACATGTTACTAATGAACATGACAACATCATGTTACCAGAAAAAAAGAGGCACAAAATTAAATTACTGCACCTTATGCAAATAATGGTGAACCCAACTATAATGGTTCTGTCTTTCTCTCTTATAACATGACAATGTCACGTTCCTTAATAGCATGGAAGAATCTTAACCCGTTTTTAATTGGATAAAGTGTTAACTAATATTCTTAAAAGCTAGGACACTTAAGAAAAAAAATTCTAAATTGTTATAGATGCATCTCAATATTATTTTCAATAAAAATATTTTATTATTTATATTATATGGGTGTAGGACTCTGGTTAACAAAATCTATTTACTATTTCTTTAAAGCTAATGGATGGTTAACGAGTATATCATCGTAATGAAATAGTTGAAGTTAAGTGAGTGGTGAGCTCGGTTGTCTATATTAAAACTACTGTGGCCGGCTTAGGTGGATAAATTATCTTCGGCCTGACATAAAGCGTGGTTCAATCAGCATAAGGAAGAAAGCACGATTATTCAGCTTCATGGCATGCTTGGTAACAGGTAACAAATTGCTCCTTATGCTGATTTTCTTATACATGCAGACACCTCTATTCTGCCCATGAGCTTGTGCTAGGTACTAAACTTACATTTTGCATCCTATGAAGCCTACCACATTGATAATGCTTGAATTCATGTATTACTTTTACATTGACTCAGCAATTTCTAGTCTAAGGAATCTTCTTTCATCACCTCTCTACATAGAAATAAGAGGATGATATGTTTAGATTCTTATGCTGAATTTACTTACAGTACCTATTAAGTTAATCTTAATCCATTTCTGCATATGGGATATGAATGGTTATCTTTCAAATAGGTAACTATTTGTGTCAAAAAATCCTTGATGGAAAGGGGAGATTTCAAAAGAAATTGGTTATCTTTCAAATGTTTGTGATAGATCCCAGTCGAAAATTCTTCCGGTGATCTATATCAGTATAAGCACCCACATTCTAAAGATAAAACAAGAATAAAATAAAACAACTCACAAATTCAGCGTAGTTCAACACTCCAACTAGCAAATCCACTTACAAACTCTCTCATTACAACTATCCAAGTTAAATATATACCTAAAAAGACAAGTGTAGTTGTGGTGAGAAAACGCATCCTAACCGTGTAAGTTTATAGGGAAAAAAAACAGCCAATGGGATATGCTGAAGTAAAAGTTATACGTGGGTGTTCCTCATAAGTTGCAATCAACCAACATTTACTCTCCCTGGGATGTCTTGTTTTTTAGGTCTTGCTATATTAAGACATTGTAACTGTAAAATAGTGATGCCTAATGCCCACTAGTTCTATACATATAACTCACTGCATTTATTGTTGTTACACCATTTTATAAATCTCATATTTTTTCTTCTTAAGCCAAACTTAGATCACCAACAGGAAGGAACCCATTATTTCATATTTCTTATGGACCTTCTATGGTCAGAGCCACATCCATCTGTTGGTTACTCTTCCCCTCAGACCAAGATCAGGCAGAGGAAGTTCTTGGTCGCAAAGAAGAAGAAGAATCAGAACGACGCCGTTTCAGGGCCTTGCAAGTGCGGGAACAACAACAGCAAGTGCGTTTGCGTCGCTTACAACAATCTGAGGAAGTCACAGGAAGAGTTCTTCAAGAACAAGCTTGATGATGGTGGTGATGATGATGAAGGGGTTTCTAAAATTGGGTCTGAAACTCACTCTCTGAGTGTGGTTGAACATGAAGAAAATGAAGAAAAAGGAGAAGACTTGGAGAAGGTTGAGGGGTTAAGGGGTTGGTGGTGAAGCGTAGGAGGGAGAGGATGATGGAGGGAGTTAGAGAGAGTGTTCCTGGGAGTGGGTCTGGGAAGGTTATGAATTTGGTTAAGGCATTTGAGAAGCTTCTCTCTATACGTAAGGATGGTGATGATGAAGAAGATCATAAGGAGGAGTCTATTGAGAACGATAACAACAAGGTTGGGAAATTGGCATTGCCGGGGTTGCAGTTTCATGCACCTTCTGAAACTGAGGTTTCTGCTGCTGGTGGTGGTGGTTCCTCATTTTGCCCACCGAGCTTTGTTTTGACCTCTGAAAACCTTGGCTTGGATAATCGGGTGTCGGTTTCTTCTTCCTGGGATAGTAGCCGTGGAAGGTTGGATTTCATTCTTCTGAATCCATGTTTGGTTTAGACTTTAGTTTTGATCCATTTTGACAGAAAATGATAGATATTCTGGTGTTTCAAGGTTATAAAAAGTCAAGTTGTTTGAAACTAAATTGAGGTGGAAGCACATATTTAACATATGCTATTATGATGTATGCATCAATCCAATTTACTGAATGCTGAATTGTCAGTGAGTGTTAATGCTTTGAACAGTGTTGATTTCTGTGTTGTGAGTGTATTTTTCATCTTGGTGCAGTGTGTGTAGCAGAACTTCAAATGGGGGGCGCAGAAGCAGGACAAATGTAAGGCTTTAGTGAAACTGATATTTTTTGTAATTTTTTAATTAGCGAAAATGCAGAACTGTTAATGGTTTATTCAGTAATCTGCCAATCAGAGTATTGAATGAATGAATTTTAATTGAATGGATTGTTTCAGAGCCTGGAATCATCAAGCACTTTTAAGACAAGGAGGTGGAAAAAGAAGCAGGAGAGAGTCACCAACCAGAAACCATTCAACTTAAGAACTGAGGTAGGTTTTGGCAAATTGATTGATACATTGATAATTTTAAAGTTCACATTTTGTTTTATTGTTAATGGAATGCAAATTGCAGCAAAGAGGAAGGTTAAAAGAGGCAGAATTTGTAAAGAAGGTACAACAGATGATGGCAGAAGAAGAAAAGCAAAGGATACCTATTGCACAGGGTCTTCCTTGGACAACAGATGAACCAGAGGTAAATTATGATCCAAAAAACAATAATTCATCAAATCCATGATATATATTCATTATTACCTGACATGTTTTGGTGCTACTATTTCAGTGTTTGGTAAAACCTGCAGTAAAGGAAAACACAAGGCCTGTTGACCTGAAGCTTCACAGTGATGTACGGGCACTGGATCGCGCTGAGTTTGACCATCAGGTGCTGGTTTCATCTGTATCAGCTTTTTTTCATCCCTATTTATATCTTTGTGTTGGCATTGTTTTTCTTACTTTTGCACAAATGCTTGTATTTTAAGCTCCTAGCCTAGGGATAACTTTAAAGCTGAATTAGTAGACTTGTCATGTTGAATTGTCGATTGAGTTATATTTCATTTTCAGAAGATGTCGACAGTAGGAGTACGGAAACAAGAATTAATGAATATTGAATTATGCAGGTGGCAGAAAAGTTGAGCTTAATAGAGCAATACAAGATGGAAAGGGAAAGACAGCAGAAGGTGCACTGTTACTATCCATATATTCTTGATCTGATTTATCATCCTTCCTTCCTTTCACTAAATAGTAAGTACTGATTTCTTGTATGTTTCACTCCACTATAGTTAGCAGAAGAGGAAGAAATCAGAAGGTTAAGGAGGGAGCTTGTTCCAAAAGCACAACCAATGCCATATTTTGATAGGCCTTTTATGCACTGGAGGTAAGGATTGATTCAGTTGCACCTATTCAATAATATTCTCTTTAGAATGTTTATCTCATATTGGTTCTTTTTGTATCCTCAAGGTCAATCAAGAGTCCAACTACACCTAGAGAACCCAGGTTCCATAATCACAAGAAGATCAAGTGCAGCTTTTCATCATGGAACGATATGAGCCCCTGATGCCTCCCTCTTTAACTATGTTTCCAAATACTATTTGTTGATGTGAATTGTTAAGTGAATAATATTCTTTTCATCCTCCTCATAATGTTTGTCTAAATATTCTTCAATTTTCTACTGAAAAAAATTTAGTTGCACATTATTCTCTTTTTGGCTTTGGTCTTTTCTGTACAGTGTTTTAAAGGAATAAACTACCTTATTACAACAAACATCAACTACATAAAACGAAAAAGGAATAAGTCATTCGAACACACCTTGACTAGAGAGAAGGAGCTGTTGGAGGGAGCTTCAAATAGAGGATGCTGGACCGGAGGTTTGTGAGAGAGAAACTGAGTGAGGAGCTTCAAACGGAGGAAGACAGAGAGGGTTGGACCTGGACCGGAGGTTTCTGAGAGAGAAACTGAGTGAGGACCTTCAAATGGAGGAAGCCAGAGAGGGTTGGAGCTGGACCGGAGGTTTGTGAGAGAGAAACTCAGTGAGGAGCTTCAAACGGAGGAACAGAGAGAGCGTTGGAGAGACACAGTGACGCCAGAGGAGGAAAAAAGGGAGGAGACGGGTGGAGGAACTCTGAGGAAGGGACAGAGGAAGGGAGGGAGTTGGAGGGATTCGGGGAAACAGAGGAAGGGAGGGATTGAAAGTTAGGGCAAATGATTAGGGAGAGGCACTGTTCGAGTATGAGAAACCCTTAGCGACGGTATTCCACCGTCGATAAAAACGTCACTACAATTAAAACATGTAGCGACGGCAAACTAATTCTGTCACTAATCCCCTGAACATTAGCGACGGCAAACAAATACCGTCACTAATATCATGAACCTTAGCGACGGTTTCACAACCCCGTCACTAACTTCCATTATTTAAATTCAATAGTGTGGAGGGAAGACGAAAACATAGCGACAGCAGAGCTTACCGTCACTAATATCTTCATAAATAGCGACGGTACCTGCCAACCGTCACTAATTATTAGCGACGGCATTGTACTTCCGTCCCTAATTATTTCATATAGTAGCGACGATGTACGCCTCCGTCACTATTACAAACCATAGCGACGCGGCCTGACCGTCGCTTTAGTTGGAGGGAACCTTAGCGACGGTAAACAACGGTCGCTAACGTTTGCCGCGAACTGAAAACCAGGGCGGGAAAGAAAAAATGGTGGAGTTAAACAATAGCGACCCTTCTAGCGACGGTGTTGACATGGATTAGCGACCGCGTATTATACACGGTCGCTAATGTAGTCGCTAACAAATTCTTGTCCCTTTTGTTACAAGACGGTCGCTAACACGGTCGCTATTTAGCGACGGCATATGGTGGTCGCTATTTTGAGGTAGCTGTTTGGGGTTTTTTTGGTTGTGATTTATTCAAATACCAATTCAATATACATATACATAGGTGTACACATGATTCTTATCATGTGAAAACTATTTATCAAATTCATTCATTTGCCTACTTAGGCTTCGGGAATTCCTTTCCTTAAATCACAATCTATTAGTATCAAAGACTACAACCTAATTATTAGGTTATTCCATCTAGTAAGATCTCCACCAACACCTTGGTGAGTTTCTACCTATTATATCTTCAAATCAACTTTATCATCATTTAATGTGTCTACCACATCATTTATATCATTCTTCCCATCAACAAATGCTAATTTCTTCATTAATTGCAATATCCTTCAATATCCTACCTCTCCTCCTAGGATTCAAATTTAAGGTTTTCACCAACCCACCAACCTTCATAAATGCTCATATACCTCCTTCTTTTCTCACCATAGTTATAACTACCTCATTAATCATTCATAAGCTTGTATTTATGTCAACTTATCTTTAGATTTCCACTTTTAAACTTTCTCCAACATTACTCATACATTTATTGTATTCTAACACCAAAACTTCAACTAATCTTCAACTTTATACTTATATACATGGAAAATGGTCATAATCTTACCTCAAGAAAAGAAAACAGTGAATTTGTAAAAGATGAAGAGGTTCACACGAATTTGAGGAGGAAGGGGGAGGAAATACTTTAGTTTCCAAGCTTTCTTGAAGTCTCTAAAGGTTATTGATGGAGAAAGAAGAGATATCTTCTTTTAATTTAGAATTCAAAAGCAAGAGGAAGGTGAATTATGAAGAAGAAAAAGAGATATGAAGAAGAAGATAAGAAGAAGAGTGTCTACGTGAGGGAGAAAGAGTGAAACCGCCTTTTTGAATGGGAAAAATGGGAATTTAATATTTAAATTATTAATCCTTCATTAATTCTTTCGTTTTTAAACAAACAGGTTCGCCGTTCGGGCCCAAAACATATTCTAAAAATTATTCCGAATATAAATTCGGAATCCCAATAACATTTTCTACGGCCCTGACCAACAGCATCTCAATCGGAGATACTTGGTCCGACACCTATATTTTATCCGGGTCAGTTTTCAACTCATCTGACCACCATAATTCACCAACAGTTTCGAAAAACCTTATTTAAGTCATTTCAAGAAGTTTGGGATATTTATTAGCCCAAAATTAATTATCTAACATTTATTTTCCTAATTTATCTTCCTATTTTAAAAATTCGGGGTGTTACACTGTACAATGAAATGTATATTTTGATTAAAAATAATACTTAAAAGTGTATAATAATTTACTTAATTTTTCTCCTAAATCAATATGATGTTTTTAATTTATGTTATTTTGAAGTACAACTATGATGTTGGATATATGGATTATGGACTATGGTGTTGGATTATAAGACTCTTATTTAGTAATTAGTTTGAACTATTATTTTATGGATTATGGATTATGGATATGGTGTTGGATGTTGGATTATGGATTACGAATATGGTGAAAGAACTAATTAATAGTTGAAACAATTTGAATATTTTATAAATAAGAAATTTGCTTGAAACTTGATAAAACTTAAACAATTTTAGGGTGATTTGTTTGATAAAATCTAAAGGGGAAACATTTTTTATAATTTTAAATATGATGTTTTAGTGGGTAAATTTTAGTTAAAAATAACTTCAACTCTAATTTTTAATTCATTCTTACATATCTTTCAATAAAAATCTATTTGTAATTATCATGGATTCCAGGACCTAAACCTAAAAAAATAACTCATGAATAAGTTAACCATTCCTTAAACACTAATTTTTCCATTATCATAACTAATTTTTATGCATACATTATGATAATTTTGTGTGACATGAAACTTAATCCACAACAGGGTATCCACTCACCCTAATTTCCTAATTCTAATAGCAGTTAAGGAGTTATAGGTATGCTGAGAATAGTTGTTCTTGGATACCAACCAAACTATTTTTGTGTTGGTTCTGTGTTGCTAAAAATCTAATATTAGCAAACGTGTAATTATCAGACAAAGCTTTTAAATTTCTATTTACTAAATAACACATATCAGCAATACAATTTTGCTGGTAAGCAATATTGTTCATGTTCAAATTGCATGCTTTCATAAGGAAAAAGAAAAATTTAAACATTTTTTCCCAACACATTATACACAGAACAGCAAAACAGAGACAAAAACCCATTTCAACACAAAACAGAACCCATATATCGCATCAAATAGATTTAACTCAAATAGGGAGCAACAAAAATAGTTACGAGCAAAAATAGGGATGACTTACAAGATAATGCAGTAACACTGGGACAAGCAACGAGGAGCTTGGGACAAGCAACGAGCAAGAAAAAGGCAACAGTAGCAACAAGCACACTGGGACAGATAGAGAAGATGAGAAACAGCTCGAACGAAGAAGGAGAAAATGAAAAAGCAAAAAGCAAGTAGGACGACTTACCTGACAGGGACGATGAGAGAAGAGGACAAAAGGGGGAAGAGAACCAGCGCAAATATGAGAGCAACAGGGCAAAGAAAGGTGGAGGAAGTAGAGGAAGACCAGCGCGAAAAAAGGAGAAGGAGCAAAAAAGCTAGCAGTCGTGTCTTTTGAAGTTTCTGAAAATATATATAATCACGGTTAAATGCACAACCGTGGTTATATTACATATATATTCACGGTTAAAGCAATAACGGTGGTTAAATATAAAGACTATATCCACAGTTAATCCAACAATCGTGATCGTATACGTAATATATATCCATGGTTGTAGAGGCAATTGTGATTATAGTGTCCCTAACCTATAAACCCTGAACCCTAAACTATATATCCACAGTTGGAAGTATTACCCGTGATTATATATTTAAGGATACAACCACGGTTGTTAAGTTAACCGTGATTATATACTTAACCCTGAACCTACATCCACGGAGGTTAGCTAACCGTGATTATATAGTTACACTATAATTTCAAAAATGCCACCGCGCATGTTTTTATCACTGATCCACTTTAACACGTGATTATATCCTGTTGTTATATCCAATTTTTGCACTAGTGGAGGTTCGTAGGAAATGGTTCACAAACAAGGTTTTGGTTAGACTACTGGATGGGGAAGCATGCTTTAAAATCTAGTTTTCAAAGATTATTCTCAATTTCAACACAACATAATACAATTTTGGCTAAGATGGGTGCGTGGGTGAGAGGTGTTTAGGTTTGAGATCTAAAATGACGCAAAGAGTTATTTGTTTGGGAACATGATTTGTTGTTAGCTTTATATGAGGCACTTCAAGGCTTTATTGGTCTGCGTGAGGATGTCTAAGATTCTTGGCTTTGATTAGGTGATTATGTTAAGCTTTTTTCCTACATGTTTCACATTCTTTGTGGCAATTATGTTATGTTTGGGTGGGTTTCTATTCAGTTATGCAAAATGAGTGTAAGAGTCACTTTGAGGGTTTTTTGGGGTTGGGTTTTGATAAGGACTAATTACTATGTGGTTTACAACTCTTTGATTGATTTGGGAGCACCACAATAATTTTATTTTTAAGGGTGAAGTTGTTTATATAGAAAAAAATGTTTGATTTAATTAAATACAAGTATTGAGTTTAGTTAAAAATTAGAATAAAAGGTTTTTCTAAAAGTTTTATTAAGTAGTATAAAGTGCCTTTGTTATGAGTGTGTGGTCTATAATTCCTGAAATTATGTATCTTACCTTTTTATTGCTTTTGTTTTTCACCGATAAAAAATTAGAAAAAAGAAAAACACAATCTAGCTCAACCCACGACTATCTAATAATGCCAACGTAACCACATTACAAGGTAGTAATATAAGAATTACAAAATTCATAAATTAATTTTTATGAAAAAACATAACGGGATTTTTTACTATACCATTTAGTGAAAACTTATAGAAATTATCTTCCAATTAATTAAATGAATAGAGAAAAGATTGAAAAATGCTATGACATAATAATTATATCGAGGATAAAATTGAAAGAGAAAAATAATCATACTTTAAAATTGTGAATTGACTATTATTTTAAGAAAAATAAAATTAATTATTTTCAAGTGTAAACAGTAAAAAAATAGTTATATATCTCACCAGGTTTGTGGTGGAGGAAGAAGAGTACGATTTAGTTTAATTTAATTTTGAAAAGAACATATGATATTATTTTTTTAATGTAAACAAATCTTATTTTTTAATTTAATCTGAGAAATTATTTGGAAAGTAGTCTGTTAAGTTAAGGAATTAACCGTATAGAAATTTAATATTTGCTATGAAAGCTTGGCCTAATAACACGAATAGTATCCTGAAATTTCAAAACATTATTTCTGAATGTATTTTAGTCATGCGCTTTCAGGTACGCTCCAAGTAGAACCCTTATTTTTGAAGCTCTTATTATTATCTTTTCTTTTTTCAACATCAAATACACAGTACACGTATTAATTAAGGCGAATGTCAGTAGGTTTGGATACTAATATAAAGATTAGATATATTTAGATTTTAGATAAATACGCTCAAGTAACTCAAACATATCGCTTCTTTGATGTAATGTATACTTTAAGATTTTTTATTTTAAACAGTACTACAACACTATAGGATGTTAAATTTTATTGTTCTCACAGTTAATATGTTAAAAAGACTTATTTAAATCTGTAGCTTTAATATGTTTCTCTTAATAGTCATATCTGTTACAATGTTTTCTCTTAATAGTCATATCTGTTACAATGTTGTAGAACTCTTCATTTTTTTTTTATATTCTCTTTGATTGTAAAGAGAAATAAATAAGTGTGTTTCTTTTTTGGTTATTTACTCTCTTTTATGAGTAACTTCTATTTTAGTTTCTAAATGAAGAGAGAGGGTTGTACCTCAAAATTTAAATTAAAACCTCCTGCTAACTATCTTTTATAATTAACAACTATTATATTTAATTAGAGTTAGACAATAAATTATATGGATCATTATATAAATTATTAAAATAATCTAAAACTACTCCCCAATAGAAACTAAGAATAATTTCTTTGATATGTATAAAACTATAAATTATATATGTAAGTTTTATCTCTTTTAATTATGGGTTTTGTTAATCTCAAGTCCTCAATTTAAGGATTAAAAATAAATATTAAATATATGTATTATTTTTAGTATTTATTAAAAGATTCTTCATAATTTTTAATTTACATTAATTATTTATATTTTAGTAGAATTAAAATAAATCTTTTTATAAATTAATTAATAAATCAACTTTATAAATTTTTATACCTTATTTTACTTTATTTTAATGGCCTAACACTTTGTTTTGCATGAGGATGAGTGGGCGCTCATGTTTGAGAGGGGACAGGTGTTAGTTCCTTTTTCTCTTTTTTACTTTTTTTTTCAAGCTTTCCATCACACATCACAGAAAAAAAGGTTAATGCAGCAAGAAAAAAATCAAACCTTAAAAAAATAATAAACATGCACGCACCTTTTTGTTTCCTTTAATTAATTTAAACATTTAATTTACTGTACCTTTTATTCCTTTTGGACAAATTATATAAAATATTTTCATAAATAAATTGATGAAAACATTCCTTTTAATCACTAATTGCATCAACAAGTTCACAACTAAAAATATCCAAGACTAAAATTAAATCAAAACGAATGTTTTCCGCCTCGATAACTTTGATAATTTTTTTTATTCAAACCTCCTATGCGTTTTTATTAGAATTGAAGGAACACAAAGTATATTGTTAAAGTATAAAAGATCATCCTAAATTCGAATGAAAAGAGGTATAAAAAGCTATATAAAATTTATATAAATTGAAAATTAATTAATTAATTTTAAAAATAGTTTAAATTTAATAAAATAAAAAGATCAGAAAATATCTTTTGATAAATATTAAAAATAATACATATATTTAATATTTATTATCAGTTTTTAGGATTAAGATTAACCTGATGTTTAATAAGATGTTGTCTATTAGATATGATCCATTCTATTCATAGATAACATGATAAATGAAATGCTAACATAATATTAATATATTTACATACATAAATACTTCTTACAAAGTCGTGAATAGAAATATAACTTGCTTCATTTCAATAAAAAAGAGATTTAGCCACACATGATTATAAGAGCTAACCTTAAAACATCAAAGTACAAAGAAGAAGAGGAAAATCCTAGAAAAACAAGGCCCCAAGCTTCAATGACTCTAAGGACTTGAAGAATCTTTAAGGTTTCCTTTCCCAATTGTAAAAGATGCCCTAAAAATATGTTTTAAGGCTCTTAAGTAAGTCCTGCTATGTAGGATCCACTCAAGCAAATGATCTTTAGGCCTGATCATCAATTCTTCCTTTGCAACCTTTTTTTATGCCTAAAACAAACTTAAATAATCAATTAGTTGGCAATTTAAGAGTTGTTTCAAAATGATCAAGATGGGGACATTAAAATGCATCAATTGAGTGTTTAATGTAAAATCAAATGTAAAATTTATTGAGAAAAATCCTAAAATTGACAACTTACATCACCTAAAATCATTTTGAATTGCGCTTAATTACACCATTGTTACATAGTTGGTTTATTTGTCTCTAGGACCAATAAATGTGTATTTTCTATTATTAGAAAAATTTTCATCACTAAATACATACATGAAGAATTAAGATAATTTCATAAATTTGGAAACTAAGAATCTATTGTTGTATTTCCATCTGAGGTAGATAAGTTAACACCACAACATGATCAAGAAAATGGTTATGAACATGTCTCTAAATGTTAGGACCTCAACTTATCTCAACAATTTCCTAGAACAAAATAACTCATAGGATAAAACAATAGCTACCCCATAATAATTATGAAGTAACAATATAAATGTCATCATGTGCCAAATACATTTAAGTACTTCTTTGGGGGTATTATATATAGTGTGTAAAGTTATAAGCTATCTCTTTTGATCTTTCAACTCATCCTACCAAGAAAGATATGGAAAACACAACCTTTAGTTTAGAATCAAACCAAGCAGTAGCCTCAAATTTAAGCTTACTAACTAAATCAACTAGTGGTTAGCATGATTTAGGTTGCAAAAAACTACATATGAACCTACTTGTAACTTTGATACACTAGCTAGCTCAATGAAAGTGTCATACATAAACTTCCTTTTTGGCTTATTTTGTTGTCTTTTATCGACACTAGCTTCACCCAGTGGAAATGCAAGTTGAAGTTGGAGTCAACATCAATGAAGGCCTATGAACTAGCACAAAAATCTCAACATGTGTATGCTACTAATCTAGTGGATCATATGATTACCCATATTTTTGGTCCTGGTGAGGAAATTTTGAACTTTGTAGGGAAATATCATGGAAGCAGTTGGTAGCAAAATAATTCCTATCACAAAGAAAACCATAAAAGTAATAAATCCTAGTCTAATATGGATGAGGCAACATTTTAATGCTTAAGATGCTAGTCCTCTTTTAGGTTTTAAGAATATCTAACTTTTTGTTTTTAATCATGAACTTTCTTTGTTGGAATTACAGGGGCATGAAAAGTAAAGATGTTACCCCCCACAAGGCGGTAGGGATATGCGTGTACGTGTCCACCCCTACTATCCTAAAATATAGGGAAGTCAAAGACCCAGACCCACGACCCTAGTCAGTTACAACTGATAGTAGTGGATTCGAATCCTGCATCCCACTCTCCCTTTCAACTTGTATCATATAAATGGCCTCGAAGCCCTTTTTTGTAAACTAAGTGAGACATATAGAGCAATAACAGTTTTGATTCCCTTAGAGTAACTCTTTAGGGGTTTTTTCAATATTACGCTTCTATTTATGAACAGTTTGGTTCCCACTATAGGGCCCGATGAAATGGTTCCTACCCATCATTCTTTACTAGTTGAGTCAAGATGGTGACAACCCGCAACGACCATAGCCGTCGTGAAGGAGACGAAAGCCAGCGATAGGAACTCAATAGTAACGACCAAATCCAAAAGGTCACGAGTGTTGTAGAAGTATTACAATGTATGGTTGTAGACTTGGAAAAGGAAAATGCATAATTATGTGCATGAAGAGTGGAAGAAAGAGAAGCCTCGAGCCACTACCATGCTTAGTCCACCAGACAAGACACTGACAATCATGACTCAGCAGACCCGAGGCATAAAAAAATATGAGTTCACACATCCTTATGTTACCCACCCATTTATGGAACAAGTCATGAGAACGCTAACTCCGCCCAATTACAAGCCCCCGACTATAGAAAAGTATAACGGAGGAGGGGGACCCGGAAGAACATCTCACAATGTTTACTACCACCATGCTGATCACAGGAGCTTCAGATCCCCTATTCTGTCGGATGTTCCCCACCACATTGACCAAATCTGCACTACGTTGGTTCTTGTACCTCCCCTTCGAGGAGTATAGCCAATTTCACCAAATTGACTAAGAAGTTTGAGTTAGTTCATCACCAGCCGAGCGGTTCAACAAACCTTTCATAGCTTGGTGATCTTAAGGCAACATCCTGATGAAGCCCTTAAGCAGTACATGGCTTGCTTCTTTGAGCAGGCCATTCAGATACGCGACTTAAGCTCTGAAGTCTCCTTATATGTTGTGTAAACCGGCCTCTGCCCGAGTAGATTTTTAAACTCCATGACGAAAAAATCGCCCCTTGATATGGATGACTTCAGATAACATGCAACTTGGTACATTAGCATGGAAGAAAGAAAGGCTTGACACGTCAAACACTGGGAGCAAAACATTTTTCGAGAGTAGCCTAGAGGGAAAAGCCCTAGGCCAAACCGAGACAAACGCTATGCCTCTCCTAAATACAGCTGCTTCACTCCCCTAAAGGACAGATGCGACAAGATCATGCATGAGGTATACAACATAGGTCTGCTCAAACTTCCCTCTCTAAGAGAAGGTCCCAAAGGCTCAGACAAAACTAAATTTTATGAGTTCCACAGAGCTCCCAGCCATGGAACAGAGGATTGTCGCTCCCTTCGGAACTAGAGTGAACACCTGATTCACCAGGGGTACTTGGGAAGGTTTGTCGATCGTAGAAATGACACCGTACGTGAGGGGAATTAGGTAGAACTTCAAACGAGAGGTCACCCCTGCTTAGATGCAAAACATTCCCGATCATAGAGACTAGAAGACAAGAGAGATGATGGGAGACGGGTCATCCATACCATCTCCGGGGGGTTTCCCGGGGCCTAAGCAAGATGTCAACAACATGTGGAAGAGGTGAATTTTTTACACAGAAGTACAGGGAGAAAGTTATAACCTTTGACAACTCAGACTTTCCTAAAGGAGAACCCAACATAGATGAACCAATGGTTGTTACTATGGGGGTTACCGACTGTATCATGGAAAGGGTACTTGTGGATTAAGGAAGCTCGACAGACATCCTACACTGGAAGGCTTACTAGAAGTTGTACTTGCCTTTGAGTTGGTTGAAAATGTATAATGGTGCCTTACTCAGTTTTACAGGTGATTCTGTGCAGGTACTAGGATGGATTAAATTAAAGACCACTTTTAGAGTCAAAGCAAATAGCCAAGCCATTATAGTTAAGTTTTTGATGGTTGATCTCCCTAGCTCCTATAATACGTTACTGGGCCACCCATCCCTCAATACCCTAAGAGCCGTAGTCTCCATAATGCATTTAACCATAAAGTTTCCTCTCAGATATAAAAAAGTAGGAGTGGTAAGGACTGACCTAGAGATTGCACAAGAATGCTACTATGAGAGCCTACGACCTAAAGAGACTTTTATAGTCGAGGAGGACATGGAGACCGACTTTAAACCTCATGGCGATAGTCAATGCAAAAGCCCTCAACCGGTGGAATCCCTCAAGCTCGTCTAGATTGGCCTAAATCCTGGCCAGTTTACGAGAATCAACACAATACTTGACCCAACCATTGAAGAATCTTTGATTAGATTATTGAGGACCAATATGGACATCTTTGCTTGGACCTACAGACATGCCTGACATTGACCTAAGGCCATCTACCATTTGCTCGATATAGAGCTAGATGCCAAGCTTGTGTCCCAAAAGCCTAGAAAGTTGGGGCCTAATAGGAAGGCATTGGTTAAAGAAGAAATATATAAACTACTGGTTACAAATTTCATTCGGGAGGTTAAATATTCAACCTGGTTATCTAATATTGTCATGGTAAAGAAAGGAAATGGCAAGTGGCAAACGTGTGTTGACTTTACCGACTTGAATAAGGTATGTCCTAAAAGCCCTTACCCTTTACCTAATATTGACTGGTTGGTGGATGATACCTCAGACTACAAGATTCTGAGTTTCATGGATGGGTACTTGGGATACAACCAAATCCATATGAATCCTAGGGACGAGAAGAAGACAACCTTCATCATAGGCGGGGCCAATTTCTGCTACTAGGTTATACCCTTCGGCCTCAAAAAACGCTGGCGCCACCTATCAACGTTTGGTAGACAAAATTTTGACAAAGCAGATTGGTCAAAACATGGAAGTGTATATAGACAATATGGTGGTCAAAACCAAGTAGATAGAGGCACATGTCCAAGACCTGGAAGAGACATTTTCTGAGCATAGATAAGATAACATGCGTCTAAACCCTAAAAAATGTTCCTTTAAGGTCCAAGGTGGCAAATTCTTGGGTTATATGTTAACATATTGAGGAATTCAAGTAAATCCTGATTAGTGTCGCGCCATTTTAGAAATGAGAAGCCCCTAAAACATCAAGGATGTTTAACGTCTCACTGGTCGGATCATTGATTTGTCCCGATTCTTCTCAAAATTTACGAAGAAATCCCATGCCTTTTTTCAAGATACTGAAGAAGATAGATACTTTCACATGGACCTCAGAATGTGAAAGTGCTTTCCAAGATCTGAAGGCCTACCTTGCATCTTTTCCCATTTTAACCAGCCCAACCTAGGGTTAGAGCTCATACATTATCTCTTAGCTGGGGGTGACGCAGTTAGTTCAGCCCTTGTCCAAGAAAAAGGTCCTGTTTAATGACCAGTATATTTCACTAGTAAAACCCTTTAAGAGGCAAAGACACGATATCAGAAGGGGAAAAATTTAAATACAGTTTGGTGATGGCTACCCGCCAACTCTAACCGTATTTCTAATGTCACTAGATTATGGTCAGAACAGACCAACCTCTAAGTAAGATACTTCAAAAACCCAACCTCGCGGGTCTGATGATGGCTTGGGCGATAGAACTTTCAAAATATGGCATTCGATATGAAGCAAGAGGCCCCATCAAGGCATAAGTCTTAGCGGATTTCCTGGAGGAGTTTGGGGATGACAAAGAAGCTTATGATGTTGAACACGCCCTCTGGACCCTCTCCATTGATGAGTCCTCCAATGTTAAGGGAAATGGAGTAGAAATTATACTAGAATACCCTACTGGCTTGGTGGTTGAAGAATCTCTCAGATTTATGTTTAAAGCTAGTAATAAAGTGGAGTATGAGGCCCTGATCGTTGGCCTGTGAACGACGATGGATCTAGGAGCTAGGTGTGTGTAGGTGAAAACTGACTCCTAACTTGTGCCCAGACAGGTAGAAGGATCATATCAAATGAGAGACCTGACCAGACCTGATCCTAGAGGAGCCCACGATTTCAGAATTAGAGCAGATATGTTAGGTAGCCACAACTCCAACTGATGAAACTTGGATGACCTAGATCACAAACTTCCTTCTCCATGGAACGTTCCTGGAAGACCCCTACAAGCCAAGAAGCTCCAGGTGCAGGCAGCAAATCACACATTATTGGGTGGGCACTCTATAAAAAAGGCTTGACGATGCCACTCTTGAAGTGCCTTGATGGAGAATAAGCTAATTACGTGATGAGAGAGCTCCACTTGGGAATCTGTGGCATCCATAGGGAAATCTACCCCCTTGCTACTCGAGTTCTCAGAGCTAGCTATTTTTAGCCAACGCTCTATGCAAATTGTTGCGTGTTTGTTAAGAAGTATGACCCGTGCCAGCAAAACACCAATTGGATCAATAGCCACCTAGAGCTTTTGCATGGAATCTTTTCCTCTTGGCCCTTTGACACTTGGGGAATGTATATCCTAGGACCATTTCCCCCCGGCAAAGGTCAGTTAAAATTCCTCCTTGTTGTAATCGACTTATTCACCAAGTGGATCAAAGTGGAGCCCTTTGCCACTATTACTACTGCTAAGGTGTAGAAGTTCACATGGAAACATATCATCTGCCAACACGGGCTCCCTCACACATCATCTCTGACAATGGGTGACAGTTCACTGATAAAGGATTTTTACAATTTTGTGAGAACCTGGGTATCAAGCAAAGATTTTCCTCTATCAAACACCCACAAACAAATAAACAAGCTGAAATGGCCAATAAGGTTATCCTCCAGGAATTGAAACGGTGCCGAGGAAAGGCCAAAGGTAGATGGGAAGAAGAGCTGCCAGGAACTCTGTGGGCATACCATACGACGCCATATTCTTCGACCCATGAAACTCCATTCCGACTCACCTACGGAGTTGATTCTATGATTCCAATGAAGCTTGGAGAACCATCTCCTAAGTGAATAATCTATGATGAGTGTTGAGTTATTGGCAAGCGCACCAATTTATCATTGCAGTTTTTTGAAATAGATATCATTCCCTTAAGGATTGATTGGTTTCAATGTGCAACAGTAATTCTTATTTACTATGGTAAAATTGTCAAAACTTAGTAACAAAAGAATAATTTATATACAAATTGTATAATATTCATAAATATAGAGATTGATTTGTACATTGGGCAAAAGATAGTGTAAAAAGAATTATAAATTACCTAGAAAATAACTATAAAATAGCATTTTAGAATGATTCCAATACTTGAGATTTAAACACAAATTAACAAACTATGTTGGAATTAGGATCCCCACACTAGAATATAACATAGTAATTATAAACATACATATTTAATCATCAAGTTCATGTCATTGCCGCTTAAAATCATTAAACCCTATCCCTCAGTGAATAAATTCTAAATAGTTATTGTAAAGTCTGATCTCTTAGATGCTTTCTCGGTAAAAACTTGCTTTACATAATTACCAACTCTATCCCTAATAATGGTATATTAAAGGTATTTCAACTTTTACTTTCGTTAAAGTAGTTTTAACACACATGAAAATCATTCTCCAATTTGAAGTTCATACTAATAAAAGGTTGAAATACCAACATAAAACTTGAATCATAAATAGGCATAATTCATAATCACAACATCATATTTATAGATTGGCTTACCAATTCTAACATAAACAGATTAGCTACACATAGCAAAAGTAAAGCACAACATATAAATGGAGACATGATGAACACTTGATCACACTTGATACCACACTTCACAACACAAAAGGAAAGCAACACTAAACAACAATCTCAAGTATATGGAAGTATTCTGTAGTACAGACTCAGAAATAGGGTTCTGGAATAGAAGAAAGAAGTAATGGAATAAAGATTTGGATACCAAAACCCTTGGCAAATGGCCCTATTTATAGGGCTGAGTCAAGGTCCTGACGCTATGCGTGGACGTGGCACTACGCGTCAACCTCTTGACTCAATCTCCATTAATCTTCATGATTTCTAGCCATGTTTTTCCAATAATGTTCCAATAATATGCAGACATAATGCCATTTGTCTCCCACTGAGTGCATAGCCTTGGTCTGTAGTGGATTAGCCATTTTGGATAATCTATTGGCCCATTTCATAGTGTAATTCCACCTGTCAGTGGGATACACGTAGCATCTAACACTACGCGTGGGCCTGATGTGTAGCGTTAGGACCAAAAATCCTAATGCTGAGCGTCGGGTTAATGCTACGCGTCAGCCCTCTAACTTGCATAATTTTTCCACCTTTAACCTCGACTTTTCATTGTAGAAATGAGAAAAATGGGTCATGCCAAGTTAAATTCAATAACTTCCATTTATTTAAAATAAAACCTAAATTTATTTATATTTAAACTAATTTTTATTAATTTCTCATAGTTTTTATTATAAAAATAACTATAAATTAAAGACTAACAATGAGGAGAACGGTGATGAAGAAAGACGGGAAGACTTAGATCTCAGTTTGGAAGACGCGACATAGTTTTGGTCAAAACCCAGGCTTCCAAACAAAAGTCCACTCAGAAATGGAATTCCATGCTCTAACCCTGACCCATGCGAAAAGGGAACCTGGTCCTACGTATTGCCGACTACAATCAAGTATCACGTAAGGACAGAAAATTTATAGCTAATTAGGAAGGCCCATACCTAGTGAAAGAAGTCATAGGAAAGAATGCATACCAATTGGAGGAATTAACAGGCAAAGATGTTCCTCAGACGTGGAATGTCACACATTTAAAATTGTATCATAGTTGATGTACGACAAGGGTACTCTTTTTCCTACCTAGGAGATCTTTTCCCATAGGGCTTTTCTCCTAGGAGGTTTTAATAAGGTCTTTATTCAATAAAAGTCATTACCACCTTCAGTCTACATTCTTCTTACATGAAAAATACGTTAAGTTACGAAAACCTGAGTGAGGTATGCTCACTCGGGGGAATTGACTTACGAATCCCAAAGGGTAAAACACCTTTCCTGGGAACAAGTGCAAAAAATACGTTAAGTTACGAAAACCTGAGTGTGGTACACTCACTAGGGGGAACCGACTTACAAAGCCCAGAAGGTAAAACACCTTTCCTGAGAATAAGCATAAAAAATACGTTAAGTTACAAAAACCTGAGTGAGGTATGCTCTCTCGGGGGAACCGACTTACGAAGCCTGGAAGGTAAAACACCCTTCCTGGGGACAAGTGCAAAAAATACGTTAAGTTACAAAAACCTGAGTGAGGTATGCTCACTCAGGGGAACCGACTTACGAAGCCTGGAAGGTAAAACACCCTTCCTGGAGACAAACACAAACAATATAAAGCTTGGAAGAAAAATACTTTTCATCATATATACAAATCAAACAGAAAACCATACAAGTATTTTTTTAATTATAATTTTGACGCTTTTCCCAATAAGCACACCTGTCCTTAGCGATCGTTAAATAAGGCATTGCCAAGGGTTTCAACATCTAATACTCATCAATTTAGAGTATTTCATCCCATTCTTGAGCTTTGAGTTGCGAAAACAGCTTCCATATACTTGAGATTATTGTCTTAGGTCTAGTTTCTTTCCATTTTGTGAAGTTCCTTTCAAGAACAATTTGTTCATCATGTCTCCACTTGTAAGTGTTATTTTTACTTTCACCATGTGTAACTAATCTGTTTATGTTGGAATCGGTGAACCAATCTATAAGTATAATGTTGTGATTATGAATATTGCATGTTTATGATTCAAGTTTCATGTTAGTATTTCAATCTTTTACTAGTATGGATTTCAAATAGGAGAATGATTTTCATACGTGTTAAAATCACTTTTAACGGAAGTAAAAGTTGAAATACCTTTAATATTTCAATTACTAGGGATAGAGTTGGTAATTATTCTTGTGTTAAGGCCAATGCTTAAAGCAAGTTTTTATTGATAAAGCATCCGAGGGATCAGAATTTACGGTAACTATTTAGAATTTATTCACCGAGGGATCGGGTTTAATGATTTTAAGTTGTAATGACATAAACTTGATGATTAAATATACATATTTATAGTTACTCTATTATATTTATAGTACGGGGATGCTAATTCCAACATAGTTTGTTATCCTATTTTGTATCTCAAGTATTGGAACTATTATTCTAAAGTGTTATTTTGACAGTTATTTTCTAGATAGTTTTGCAATTTTACATTACTTTGGATCAATGTATAAATAAATTTTGGAATTTGTGAATAATGTAAAAAATTATATATGAAATATTCTTTTGTTAATAAGTATTGATATTTTTACCATCATTAAATAAAAATTACTGTCTTATACTAAAAACCATCAATCCTTGTGGGAACGATATATATGAATTTTGAAAACTAGAATGATAAATTGGTGCGCTTGCCAAAGTCTTAACAATTTTTCTGGCGCCATTATTGGGGATTAATTCGATTTTCAGTAACAGTAAATTTTTGATTACTGTGGTAAATTTTCTTTACTTATTAACTTAAGTAAAAAATTTTCACTTTTACTTTTTTCTTATAATTATTTATTCACTTTTACTTCTTCTTTAATTATTCTTGTTACACTAACTTTTTCTATTTAGTTTGTGCATGCAAACTCGATCTTTTGCAGGAAAACTTTTCTTTGATCCTGAGATCAAGAAATTTGTAAAAAAACTTAAATCTTTGAAATCCAAAACATAAACTTCTTCTTATTCGACTTCATCTTCTTTTCATAATTTTGAAAATTTTTAAATGGCTGGAGAATAACAAAGACAGACTTTGGGACAGTTTGCTGTTATTCATGGACCACCTCGTGTATCAGGAATGTTTCAAGGACCCGTTGTAGTTGTAGTGGTGGAGATTAAACCTGCTACATTAAATATAATTAAAAATAATAAATTTATTGGTTTAAATCATGGAGAACCGTATGAATATCTAACTAATTTTTATGAATTACGCAGCACGATTGGTTTTGAACCCAATCAAGAAGAATCTGTATACATGAGATTATTTCCTTTTTCTTTGGTTAGGAAGGTGAAAGAATGGTTTAAATCTTGTCCCGCTGGTAGTTTTACAAACTATTCTGATATCAAAAGAAAGTTTTTGGAAAGGTTTTACTCACCTTCTAAATATTTTGAAGCTATGACAGCCATTCACTCATTTTCACAATACCATGATGAGTCATTAGGAGAAGCTTGGGAATGATTCAAAGCATTTCTAAAAAAATGTCCAAACCATAATTTGGATGATGGTAGAAAGGTAAGAATCTTCTATTATGGTTTATTGCCTCAGTTTAAGATGATGTTAGATGCCTGTGCAGGTGGTTCATTAATGAACAAGACAGCTGAAGAGACAATAGCTATAATGGAGTCCATGTCTACTAGAGACAGACAAGCAAAACATGAGAGGGGTAATGTTTCCAGGAAGCTAGGTATTTTAGAGTTAGGAGTGAATGATGCGATCCTAGCTTAGCAGAAATTATTGACACAACAAATTGAAGTAATGAGTAAGCAATTGCAGAAACTATAAATTGCTCAAGTGTCATCATAACCCCTACTCCGTTGAAACAGTGCATACATTGTATGGGTGAACAACCTTATGGATATTATACACCCGATGATAATGAACCTGAGCAAGCCAACTTTTTAAATAACCAAAGGAAGCCTGTTGGTAATTATCCTTTTCATTCTGGTAATTATTTTCCTAACAATTACCAACAGGGCTAGAAGAATCAAAATTTTGGCTGGAAGAAAGAAACTGAACCTTCCAACAGACCTCCCAACAATCAGTTTCCATAATAATCACTTCACGACTAGAATGCTAAGATGACAAGGATAGAAGACTCTATCCAACAATTATTGCAATATATGCAAACGAATGAAGCCGCATGAAAAGCATCAGATTTACAATTGGGTCAGCTAGCAAAGGAAGTAGCTGAAATGAAAAGTTATGGTTTTTCTGCCAACACCCAGAACCCAAGGGAATAATATAAAGCTATTTTCACTAGGAATGGTAAAATTATAGGAACTAATTGTAAAGAAAGTTGTAAAGAGAGTGAAGGAAAAGAAAAGAGTGAAGAAGAAAAGAAAGAAAAAGAGAGTGAAGAAAAAGAAAATAAAAAAAAGAAATAAAATAAAGATAAGAAAAAAAAAGAAAAATAAAAAATAAAAAAATAAGAAAGAAAAAAATTAGTATTTGGGTCAGACACCTCTAGTTAGGGATCTGCCTTATCCTTATGCACCTTCAAGAAACGGTAAGGAAAGAGAGTATAAAAGAAACCTTGAGATTTTTAAGCAGTTACAAATAAACATTCCATTCTCTGAGGCATTGGAACAAATGCCAACATATGTAAAGTTTATGAAGGAACTTCTCATAAAGAAAATGAGGTATAATAAAGAGATTGTGGAGCTCGAAGCATGTTGTAGCGTAATCTTACAATATAACATGCCAGAAAAGTTGAAGAACCCCAAAAGTTTCACCATTCTTGTTTCCATGGGAAGTGTTAATATTGGAAAGACTTTATTAGACTTAGGGGCTAGCATCAATTTAATGCCCCTAAGTATGATGAAGCATATTGGTGATCTTAATCCGCAAAAGACAAAGATGACTCTACAACTGACAGACCGCTTAATCAAAAGGCCCTATGGGATAGTGGAAGACGTACTTGTGAAGGTGGACAAGTTCTACTTCCCTGTTGATTTCGTAGTATTAGACATGGAGTAGGATATTGAAGTCCCCCTAATTCTTATAAGACTATTCATGAAGACTACGAGAGTGTTGATTGATGTGGACAATAGGAAGCTTGCAATCAAAGTGCATGATGAAGAGGTAAATTTTACTGTCTTTAAAGCATTAAACATCCTAACCCAAAACAAGATTGTTTTAGAGTGAATGCCCTTGATGAAGTTTTCCTCTCTATATAAAAAGGTATGCCTTATTTTGATCCTCTTAATAAATTATAATTAAGTTTGTTGATTGTTTAAATAAGGAAGAGGAAAGACAGATAGATATGTGTTTAGAAGAGCTGGAAAGAGAGAAAGACATTTCCCCTGAAACTAAAAAGATAGAAGAACTCCAGAAGAAACCTAATGAAGAGATCTAGAAACTTGAGTTAAAAGTGTTACCTTTGCACCTCAAGTATATATTTCTAAAGAAAGGTAATCTCAAACCAGTCATCTATCCTATTTCTAAAGAGGTTCTTAAATTGTTGAAAACAGGTATCATCTATCCTATTTCTGATAGTGCATAGGTAAGCCCGGTCCAAGTGGTATAAAAAAAGAGAGGTATGACAATTATTATAAATGATAAAAATGAATTAATTCTAACAAGAACTGTCACCAGCTAGAGAATGTGTATAGACTATAGGAAACTGAACCAAGCAACTAGAAAAGACCATTTTCCACTTCCCTTTATGGACCAAATGCTTGAGAGATTGTCTAGATAAGCTTACTATTATTTTCTTGATAGTTATTATGGATATAACCAAATTACTATGGATCCTCTTGATTAGGAAAAGGCTGCTTTTACATGTCTTTTTAGAATTTTTGCTTACAGAAAAATGTCATTTGGATTATGCAATACACCTGCTTCTCTTCAAAGATGTATGTTTGCTATTTTTGTAGATTTATTTGAAAAAAGCATAGAGATTTTCATGGATGATTTCTCTATATTTGGGTACTCTTTTGATACATGTCTATTCAACTTGGAAACCGTACTGAAGTGGTGTATTGATATAAATCTGGTGTTGCACTAGGAGAAATGTCACTTCATGGTGACAGAAGGAATTATGCTTGGTCATAAAATCTCTACAAAAATTATTAAAGTTGACCAAGCAAAAGTAGAGGTAATCTCAAAACTCCCACCCACTGTGAATGCAAAAGGGATTATAAGTTTTTTAGGACATGTTGGGTCTTATCGAAGGTTCATTAAGGATTTTTCAAAAATTGCTAAACCTTTGGCAAACCTCTTGAACAAAGATGCTAAATTCAAATTTGATGACGCATGTGTAAAAGCTTTTAATTCTTTAAAAGAAAAATTGATTTCTGCTCCTGTTATTGTTGCTCCTAATTTGAATCTACCATTTGAACTCATGTGTGATGCAAGTGATTATGTTGTAGGAGCTATTTTAGGTAAAAGGCATGAAAATATTTTTACGGTAATACATTATGCTAGTAAAGTTTTAAATGAAAATCAAGTAAATTATGCAACCAGTTAGAAAGAATTACTAGCCAATAATATATGCCTTAGAAAAATTTTGATCATATTTGATATGTAAAAGATAATTGTTTTTACTGATCATGCAACTATCAAATATCTTTTGACTAAAACAGACTCCAGTTACCCCCCACGAGGCAGTGGGGATATGCGCGTACGTGTCCACTCCCATTATCCTAGGTCTCCTTTTGTTATTTCACCAAAGAAAGAAAAGATGGATGTTTAGTGAGTGGTGGTTGACATGAAATTGATGGTGAGATGGAGTAGAAAAATGTTGTTGTTTGAAGAAAATTCAAGAAGAAAGTGTAGTGTTTGGGAAGGTGGTATTTTGTTTATGGAAGTTAGAAAGGGTGGTGGAGTGGTCTAGGTTTGGATGATCATGAGTGGATGATGATAATTATTTGTTAATGGAGGAGAAGGAAGAAAAATAGAGCTTGTTGAATTTTTTCTGCTTAGAGGAAAAGGAACCAAGAGAAATCAAGGCATAACTTTTAGAAGGATGAAGTTTTTGAATGGAACTCCTTGTTGGACAAGGAGTTTCCACGGCCAAAGAGAAAGAGAGAGAGATATGTGTCAACATGAATCCATACACTTGCTAGGTGTCTCATGTAGTTCTTAGAGTGGTGGAGAAAGAGTTTACATGGTCATGGAAAATGGCAATGTGATGGTGCAATATGATTGGCTTATTCTCATACAAGGCTGGTGTGTCAAACAACAAGGGCAGTAACTTGCTCATGGTTTTAAGGGCTGTTGTGGGCCAAATTTGAAAAATTCCTAAACATAATAGTTTTAGATCATTTTCTAATCTTTAATTTGGTATATGGAACAAAACATTTCATCAAAAGACGAGTGAGATAAGGTCCATTTATGAAAATAATGCAAAGTTGTGACAAGATTAAAGTTGCTTGCAAGAATTAATTTTTGGGGCAAAATTGGTGGCGAATTGGACTTTGTGACCTTCATCAAAGTTGTAGGGAATTGAGTTAAAAAATTTTTGGTAAATAAATCATTCAATTTCATGGTAATACGAATGAGAAACACAAAAAATACTGAACATAGTGCAAGCTGCCACTGGAAAAACATGAATCAATATGGTATTTTAAATTCTGGGATTTATGGGGTAAGAATTGGCTTTCATGGTCAACATCAAAATTATAGATAAATTTGATACAAAGATTTTGGGACAAGAATGACTCAAATCCAATAATAGGAGAGGAAATTACTTTCAAAATACATACATGTGCGTATTTTGACCTATACGGTTTACTTAAAAACAAAGTCTTTGGGTTTGGGTGACTGAAAATGGGCATCGAGCCTTTTATGAAAATCATTATGCACAAGGTGAAGGACATCTTAAGGTAAAATTAATTGACTCAAATGCTCTTGATAATCTCTTGGCAAGAACTGGTTGAGTCACACAATTTAAATAACTTAATCAATAATATTTAAATATTTCTATTAAATTACCTATACTCTAATTAATTAATCTCTATTATTAAGGGTATATTAATCACACTTATTATTATTATTCTAACCATCACTATTACTCACTTAATTAAAGCAAGGGTATTCGCCTCATATTCACAAAATCTTCTAAAATATAACTCAACTATTATTCACAAGCAAGTCGGCCATATTTGTATATGCGTGTTATATACGCGTGTTGTAGTAAAATATTACATCTACTAAAACGCTTAAAAATGATTTAGTAAGATATAATTTTAAAGCGCTTATTTTTATTAAGAGCTTTAGAAGATGTATTTTTTACAACGCCTATTTCAGTCATGTGTTTTAAAAAGTAGTATGTTTTAAAGCGCTTTTTTCTATTACATGTTGTAAAAGAGTATATATTTTACAACGCCTAATTCAATTAAGCACTTTAAAAAAGTACTATTTATTACACCATCTGTTTTGATTAAGCACTTTAAAAGATTACTATTCGTAACTTTACTCAAACCCTCATCTGTAACATAGAAGTAATGAGGAATACCCAAACGACGTAATTAGCTTGAGCTGTAAATTATAAAAACAAAAAATAGAAGAAACATATAAAAATAAAAAAAATATATCTAAGATATAACTTCAATAGAATTATTATTTTGAATAATACTAGTAACATATTATAACCAAAACAAAGTGATGTAGCCCTTTCTTCAAGATAGGGTGAAAAGGATCTAGTCTTCTTCTCTTTTCTCTTCAAGTTTTGATGAATTATCCTTCTTGGAACCTTATGCACACGGAAGCACAAACTTGGACTATAAAACCAAAAATGACTCAATGGGGAAAAGGAAAATTTCTAAGCTATTTAAAAGGGGAAAATATGGAATTAAGGGAAAAAATGGAAAAGGAAGGGGCCTTCTACTGCTGCTGAAGTTGTTGCTGCTGAGGTTGCTGCTATTGAGGTCGTTGTTACTGAGGTTTAGGATTATGGGAGGTCTATTTCTACTGAGTCATAGCCTTGAGCTTCAACTGGCTAAGACTGATTCCATCATCAGAGTCTAAATACTCTTCTACTTCTTTTGTGCCTTTAAGCACAGACTTCTTAGTTGGTCAGGGAAGTAGAGCTACAGACTGGGGCTTCACATCTAAAGGTGAGTATAAGCTTTCAGGCTTATCAAAATTGTCCAATACCAGTATTTTAGACTTTTTGGTGGGCAACTTAACTCTGTCACTTTTCTTTTTGAGGGCTAGCTTTATTGGTTCAGCCTCAGACTTCCTCTTCTTTTTCATGTCTGTAGGGGAAGACTTTTTCTTCTACATAAGTGAGGGGAGAGACCTTTCCAAGGTTTATTCAAGCAATGTGAGAATGTGGGAAGCTTACTCACCAAAGGTGTGGAATATACCAGGTCATTGACAGTCTGGGTCTACACATTCTCTAGTGTAAACACCTTCATTAATATTGCTGGGTAGGGAATCTTGTTCTGTTTCTTCCCTATCAAGGAGATGAGGTAAGTCATGATGATGTTTGGCATACTTACTTTTTCCTTCTCAAGCATGTGATACATGCAAAACCTATCTAGCTTCGTCATAGTATCATTTGTGCTTTTCCTTGGGCAAAACACTTGCCTCATAACCAGATGTAGCATCTTCATTTTGGGGAGGAGGTTCCTAGAAATAGACTTTGTTGGGTAAGTTACACCATCAATGAGTTTTCTATAACAGCCCTGATTTTTTAAAATAGGAAACCAAACCCTCAGGAGTCTGAGGATACTCTGTTGAGCTTCTAGTAAGAAGCTCAAGGCTTTTGGTCTGTTCCCTGAGCAATTTAGAATTAGGAAAATAGTGAAAAACAGAGCTTAACATGAAAGATAAGGATACTGAGAGAACGTAAGAGTGAGAGAAGCAAAGATAAGAAAATAATAAATAACGTTCGACAATACTATTTAATTAAAAATAATGCGTTAATGACGATTATTTTGGGTACAAATTAATTTATCATTATATTTATTCGATAATTATTTTCTATCAACAGTATTTAATATATAAATAATTATAATAATTTATTTTGTAATTATATTTATTTTAAATTATTTTTCATTTATTTGATAATTATATTTAATAATAAAATATTGTCGGGTTCCTCAGATTTGAATTGTGGGACCCAGCCTGATGTCAGACTCTGACCGTTCAACCCGATATTAGTGATCCAGTAGGGAAACTAGTCCTGTTAGGATCATTTCCTAAAAGATTAAGGGTTTTTGACTTAGTCTAACCGGCCCAATCAGAAACCTTAATGTCTCATACGTTTGATCGTTCATATACCTCGGGATATCCGATGGTGGCACGGTCAGTCTCTAGTGACTCATTTCGACGTTTTAGGAATCTTTCCTAAAGGCACCAAAGCTTGATTCAGACTCTATCATCCTTGTTTTTCAATAAGTTGATTTCCTTAGAAATCGCTTTAAAACCCGACCCGAATTCCTTTGGTATTTCGGACCCAACTTTGGTATATGACCTTAGAATTGAACAATTTTGGTCTCAATCTCTTTGTTTTGAAAAGATCTTAAACCTTTGTTTCTAGCCTCAAACTTAGATTCAGAATCTATCAATCCTAAAATCGAAGATTCAGCATGTTTTCCTCAAAATTCCACTGTTTCAACGTTTTTCTCTGCACATGGTTCAGAAAAAAATTCATAACTTTCTCATACAACCTCCGATTCATAAAAAATTGGTACCAAAATCTCCTAAACAAAATTATCTACATTTTCCATGTAGACATCGAAGGCTAATCCCTCTAGATCAATATAGTTTAATAAATCTTTGTGACCCCTTGGCTGTTTCATTTCAATGCTGGAAACCTTTGATTAAATTCGTGTATTTCCTTCATTCGGTGCTTGAATCACTCCATTCTTTTTTATATGGATCCTTATCATAGACCTCTACAGTTTTCATGAAGGACATGAAATCAAATTCCTAAGGGAGAATTAATGGTGAATTTATTTCTAAGACCCTAGCTGATCTGGGAAGCTTCTAGAGCAGCCTCTCGTAAATCAGGTGTATCTTGGGCTATAGAACTTGGATCATCGCAAATGATATATCAAATTAAAGAGGAGATAAATATATATAAACTTCATGTAGGACTCAAAAGCAAATTCTTACTCCATAAATCCTAGAATATAAAATACTATACTGATTCACGTTTCTCCAGCAACAGCTTGTACCCGGTGCAGTATTTTCCACATATCTCTCTCATAAGACCATTAAATTCAATGAGGTCTTCACCAAAAGTTTTTTAACTTAATCCTTCATAATATGAAGGATGCAAAGCCCAAATCGTAACCCATTTGGCCCAGACAATTAATCTATGACAAGGATAAAACTCCCGCCATAGACCTGTACCCTTTTAGTATTTGGGCCATATCTCACTCAATTCTTGATGGATTTTTTTGTGCTATATATGGATTTAAATAGAATAAAACATTATACAACTTTTGTGTTCAGCCCATTTCCAAATTAGGCCTGAATCATCCCTTAAAAACCCACATAATATGACGTCCTAAAACGTGAAGCATTAGCTCCCATGCAACTATAGCCAATGAAGCTTCTCCACCTAAGGCATACATGTCTTCCTCTCTTCCACTCCTTCCCCATGCATTATTTCAGCTTGCCACTTACCCTCTTATGTGTCCATTCATGGATAACTCCTTCTTTTGCAAGGACCCAACAACTTGTTAGACAAGTTGTCATGGGTTAATGTGTTATGTTATCATGGCATCAATTCTATGATCATACCATCATGTCATGAGCTCTTAATTATTATGCCTTGTCTCATGCACGTTCAACCTTGACAATTAGGGAATGAACTCTAATTTTACTCCCTCTCTAACAAGCAGCACATATACTTTCTCTAAATGCTCCACTGAAGTCACAAAAATATTCCTAACCACCTAATCTCTCTACCTTTTTTTCTCTTGGAAGCATCAAAATCTTTTTACCCTCTCTATGTTTTCCTCAAATTCCAGCAAGTAAATCTCCCTCATCCAACCACCCTCACGTTCCACACCACCACTCTAACCACCACATTTCTCTCTTTCTCACGGCATCATAACCAACCACCACAACAACATAATTTTACAACCTCACTTCTTCATTTCCCTTCAAAAACCATAACCTTCTTCTCAAAATAACCACCATCTTGTTGTTTTTTCCACCACTAAGAGGCCACCACCTTACTCCACCATCCTTCTAAATCCGTGGCTATTTTTCCACCTAAGCAAAGAGCTTAGTTTCAATTTTTAAGATTTTTTCCTTTCCCCTTTTCTTCTTATTTCTCCATCAAGATTTAGTTTTGCATGTCTTATTCTTTCCTTGTATGGTCTAGCCGTGACTTGTTCTCCACTCTATGATTGGTGCATGTTGAATTTTTTTAGGTGTCGTAGAACGATCGAGAATGATCGGTGGTGAACGATGACGAGCAGTGAAAAATTATGGAATAAATGACAAATTTTTGGTAAAATGATCTTTTGGTTTTAAATAATTTCATGGTTATTTGTGATCTTCCTTGGCTGTCCATAACCCTCTAGGTGCCTAAAATTTTTGCATGTCCCGTTTTAAGCAACGTAAGGATGATCGGCGACGATCGGCGGACGTTTTGAAGTACCCGACAAATTTTTGACGAACAGATCATTTTCCTTACTCTGGGAAGCGAGTGTTTTGTATGGTAAGGGGATCTTTTCCTTGGTGGATTGTATTTTTAGTTATTCTATAATATTGCTTGCGTATTCGGTGACCTCTGTTTAAAGTTTCGTTGCGATCTAATGGTTAGATTTTAAACCGCAAAGATTTTCGTAACTAACAGGTAAAATTTCTATATTTTTAAATCAATGGGTATTTTATAAATTTAATTGGCATAACTTGACGTTCATGTACTCAGAAGGATTTCATCACGATCCGAAAAAAAAGGAAAAATCTAGAGATTTAGCATTTTAGCGGGCTCGGTTTTATTCGATATGGTTGTATTAATTATTTTTAATTTGTGAAGTACTTATGTAATTTGTGATTTAATTTTTCCGGTAAGCCCCGCCGCTAGAAATTTAATTTACCATTTATACGTTGCTGGAGTCATTTTAGAAATATTGCGTACTTTCAAGAAAATTTACCGTTTAGACGATTAAAATATTTTCTTTTACTAAATTATAATAAGAAGTATAAAAATTTTAGTAAGATAATAATTCCAAAGAAAAATATGTATGACCATATAATAGTAGTGTCGCGACCGGGATCACGGAAACGACGAAGGTAGAAATGGAACAGGGAGTAGCCACCAATATTTTTATCCATAGGAAAAACATTAGGAAAAAACTTTAGTAAAGCATTGGTAAAAAAAGTGAGATTCGAGTTCGGGAGTCGGTTACGAGTGGGGAAGATATTAGCACCCCACATCGCCTGTTAAAAAAAATAGTACCAAATTGAAAATGCGCATCATGAATAGCCTTAAAATTGCTTTTCATTTCTTCCTTTTTTCTTGAAAATGAAGGAAACAGACGAAGTAGATGAACAAATCGGAAGCAAGATTAACAGGACGTCTCGTCCGAATTAACCCTGATTTTGATATGGAAAACATGGAAAAGGGAAAGGAAACTAACAAGACGTCTCATCTAAGTTAGTCACCCTTTCATCAAGATACAAGGTTGGGAAAAGAGATGAGTTAACAGGACGTCTCATCCAAATTAATCCCGACTTTTAGTGGAGGTATGTATGAAAAGGGAGAGAATGCTAACAGGACGGTCTCGTCCAAATTAGTCATCCTCCTGTCAAGATGCAGGGTCGAACAATGAAAGGAGTTAACAGGATGTCTCGTCCAAATTAACCCAACTTTCATGAAAAATGATAACAACCCAGAAAAAGGAAGAAAATCAACAAGACGTCACGTCTAAATTGACTCTCGTGAATACAATAAGAATGAGATTAATTTTGAAAGATGAATAGGAAAGGAAAAGAGATGGGCCCGACAGGAGTTAAGTCCTCCTCTTACGTATTCTTGAGTTTTCGAGAAATCAGGGTTACGTAGTTCTTGAATGGGGTGTGCAACATCCTAAATTTTATAAAAATTATTAAATATGAGGAATAAATATTAAATAATTATAAATGGGTTAATAAGTGTCCCAAAAATATTGAAATAATTAAATTGGGATATATAAGGATTATTTATAATTTATTGAGGCTTTAAGAGACAAAATTATACCGGGTAAAATATACACATGGTCCCCTACGTTTATCCAAAGTCTCAGTTTGGTCCCATTTATGTTTTTTGTCCCAGTTTGGTCCTATACGTTTTATAAAACGTATCAAACTTTTCCCCTCTGTTAACACCGTTAGAAATTTGGACCGAAATATGACGTGGCACTGTTGAGTGACACGTGTCATAATCTGATGGGCTGGGTGGTTTAGGTTGAAAATTAAAAACATTTTGCATTCCATGGTTCTCGAACTTGGCACCTTTAAGTGACAAAAGAGGTTGCTTTACCACTAGGCCAAGGTGTACCTTTGTAATAATATGATGGTTTTATATTTATAAAACATACACTTAAGTTAATTATATGTATAATATTATTAGTTATAATAAATAAATTTATTAAATATATTATTAATAAAATCCTTCTTAAAAAATTATTAAATATTAATCTAACATTTTAAAAATAAATTTTTAAATATTTAATAATATTTATTATTAAAAATGTATTATTAAAAATGTATTATTAAATAAATTATACTATATATAGTATTAATATAAATTATTATTAACATAATATTTAATAATATTTAAATATATTTTTTTATAATACATTTTAAAATTATTTAATAATAATAAGTATTATTTAAAATATATATTTTAATATATCATTAAAAATTATATTTACAATAATTTATATTAATAATAAATAATATTAATATATTATATCATTTATTTAAAAATATATTAGTAATACGTTAATAGTTATTGATAAATATTTTAAATATATTTTTTAAAAATATATTTTAAAAAATTAAATTAAATTAAATTAGAATTTTATAATTTCATAAGTATATTATCAATAATATATTTAATAATACATTTTTAACATATAATTAACTTAAGTGTATATTTTATAAATAAAAAACCATCATCTTATTACAAAGGTACACCTTGGCCTAGTGGTAAAGCAACCTTTTTTGTCACTTAAAGGTGCCAAGTTCAAGTCCCATGGAAGGCAAAATGTTTTTAAATTTCAACCTAAACCACTCAGCCCATCAGATTGTGACACGTGTCACCAACCAAATTATGACATGTGTCACTCAACAGTGCCACGTCACATTTCCGTCCAAATTTCTAACGGTGTTAACAGAGGGGAAACGTTTGATGCGTTTTATAAACGTATAGGACCAAACTGAGACTTTGGATAAACGTAGGGGACCATGTGTATATTTTACCCAAATTATACCCAATTTAAAATATGGGTGTCGGACCAAGTATCTCAGATTGAGATGCCGTTGGTTAGGGCTGTTAAGGATATTATTGGGAGTCCAATTATATAATTGGAATAATTTTTGGATTTAGTATTAAGCCCGAATGGAGATCCTGTTTATTATAAAATAGAGAAGTTTAAGTGGTAAGTTAAGAATTTAAATGAAAAACCTAATTTTTCACTTTCTATCTCACGACACTTCTTCTTCAAGGGCAAACACACTTTGCTCTTCTCTCATTACTTACTCTCTTCTTCTTCTTCTTCTTCTTCTTAAAAACCTAGAGGAGGCTTTGTGCTCTTCCCTCTCCATTTTCATTTGCACCATGAACCATGAAGGAGACATGATGGCTTGAAGCTCTCCTCCTTTCTCCTCTCATTTTCGTTCCCTCTCTCTCCCATTCTTGGAGCTCACCCCCTTTTGCTTGAGGTAAAGTTTCCTCTCTATTTTCTTGAGCTCTAACCCTTGGTTATGTGATTGGGTTATCGGGAGAGTGTTAAATATGTATGGGTAGATGTTGGAGAGGCATTTATGATGAGAAACCCTAAGGTGGGGTGTTTTAGTGTGAGTGTTTTATGAGGGCCTTGGGGGTACACGGAAATGGCATGAAAATATGATGTGTAATGATGAGCATTGATGGTGGTTGTTAGGTTTTGATAAAACCCTAACCCTATAATTTGGGGGAAATACAAAATATGAGTGGGAAGATATGTTTAATGATGTTAAGGAATATTATTGATGAGGAGAAATAGCCATTAATGATGGTTGATGATTATTGATAATGATTGTTAGGTTTTGATAGAAACCTAGTCCTAAGGAATTGGGGAAACATGTAATGTTTATTTGAGGGTTGATTTTGAATGGAAATATATGATATTTAGAGTATAGGCATTGATTTGTATAATGATAAGTGATAGTGAAATGATAAAGAACCATTGATGGTGAAACCTATAAAATAGGTGTGATTAAGAATGAGGAATGTGAAACACTAAACCAAAAAGGTTGTGATGGATTAATGACTTAGAAGTGTGGTTTGGTGAAGTCTTAGACCATAATATATACCATTTGGAATATGTTGATAGATGAAGATTGATAGGGGCTAAGATGGCTCATAATGAACTCTAAGTGTCAACGATGGCATTTGAATGATTGAGGTAATATGGGATGCATCTTAGATGAAGGAAGAATGTGATCTTATTGCTGTTGGGTGTGGTTAGCCCCCTTTGAGATTTAGAGAATCATGGTTTTGGGAAAGGAATTCCCGAAGCCTAACACAAGTGTGTGAATAGGTGTTTTAACAAGTCTAAGACTTGATATTGGACCTTAAGAGATGTTGTCAATTGTTTAGATTTATGATGGTACCTTGTGATGGCTCATAAATTGAATACATGTATATTTATGTGTGTTGATAGGAGATTATATTCTGGACAATGTAGTGAAACTTTTGGAGCATATGAATCGTTGCGGTTCTTCTCTCGAGGTAGGAGAGGAGTTTACATTTCAATTGCATGAGTTGAATAATTGATGGTTGATGTATATGATTGTACTCATGCTTGCCTTGCCATGATCATCTTGAATGGTGATTGATAATGTGATGGATGATAGGCTTGGCCATTTATTGAATGTTTGGGAATTGCATATATATAAGATAATGATGAATGTTTAGTGGTCTTTGATGAATATGATTTATTTGTTGGTAGAAACCCATGAATAAGTGAATTACTCAAAGGTGTGAAGTTGTGTTTTTATGATTTTTATGCATAATTAAGGAACTCATAGGGTCAAAATGAGTTTTATGAAAGATTGATGGCTTAGGATGGTCATACTAGCATGCATACATGAATTGTGACTTGTAGAAATTGGAATGGGTCAATTCTATTAAGAATAGACCCTTGGGTTGTATAAAAATGTCTTGAAACAGTTTAAATGCACTTATATGCATAAGTCCCTCCTTTTTGGGAATTTTTGAGTGCAGCCTGTGGCCACACGTCATAAATGATATATATAAGTTGGTGTTAAAATTTGGTAGAGTTTGGAGTTGATCTGAAAGAGTTAGGATGCTTAGAAGTTGAAAAATTGAGCAAAATCTATATAATTGCTATCTTGAATCGATTCAGAATAGTCTTGAATCGATTCAAGGGTCACTTGAGATGTTTGAATCGATTCACACAAGTTTTGAATCGATTCAAAGCTCTCTGTAAGTGCTTGAATTGATTCACACAAGCTTGAATCGATTAAAAGCCTTGTTATGGCAACTGCTCTGTTTTCTTTGCTATTTTTGGCCCGTTTGGGCATCTTAATGACGTTTTTGGCCTCCGACTTCTTCATAAAAGTTGTAGATAATTATGTTACAGAGGTGTGAGAATTAGTCTCACTTAAATTAGAGTTATCTAACTCTCATTAGGCAAAAAATACCGAACCCACTACGTTGAAAAATTCAAGTTTAAGAGGGTTTTGAACCCAACTTTTTATGGTGGTCTAATTGGGGCTAATAGGTAATATTTGTGACATGTCCTACTATTCTTAAGACTAAAAATAAGCTTTTCTCATGTCTTAGTATTGAAATTTACCATGAGCTTATTATTACTCCAAAACCCATTTAGTATATAAAAATAAGAGGTTGTATTAGGGGTATATGATGATGATGTATCTTGGGGTGTTTGATATTAATTGAAACATGTTATGAAAACATGAATGTTCACCACCAATGATATGATATAGTGATTGATAATGAAAAGTAAATGTTATATTTGTGTGATACACCCTTAAATGATGATGAGACTAATAAAGGATCATTTACATGATAATGTGTTTGTGGTAAATCCATAAATTAGAGATGATACTGATAATGTATAATGATGGATGATGTTGTTGATCATTTCCTTGAGTAAAGGATGATTGTTATTATGAATGATTGTTGAATGCCATTGTGTGTGATACAAATGTGATCTTGTATGTGTGGTTTAAAATTATATTGGTGAATTATTATGAATGCCACACTAATGTATGAACAATGGTAATGATCAATGAGATAAAAATCCACTAAGAGATTATATGGTGATATTAATGAAATATTGATGAATGTTGTTGATGTTTGTGATGCCATTATGAATGTTGCAAGTGTTGACTTGCATGTATGATATACATAATATGTTGAAATAAAATGCCACACTTAAAACATGAAAGAATGGCTAAAACCAACAATGATAAAATCCACTAAAGATTGAATGGTGGTGTTGGTGTTAATGATGATGATTGATGAGTGGCATGATAGGATGCATAGTGTAAGAATGCATTGATTGGCATTTGTATCCATGGCATATCATACACTATCTATGTGGAATGTTAGGGGTTCCACTAGTGATTCTGGGAGGGCAACCCAGTGCACGGGTAGATCGTTGTTGTTCCCTAGTGATTTTGGGAATCATGAAGCTGTCCATAGTTTGGTGACGAGGTACCATATATGGCGGGCCCAGTGAGCGGGCGGCTATGTGATGAGCAAGTTACCTCGGTGTCTGACGGGACATGGCTCTCTCGATGTGTGTTCGGGAGGGGCCCGTAGCACTTTTGGCAAGTGAGGCCATGTTGTTGATCCATAAGTCAAGGGGTGACTAGTGCTACATATGGGCGATGCGGTTTGGTACAAGTAAAATTAGTGATTATGCATGCATTAAGAGATATGTGTACACATTATACTACTGTAGTAGGGGCATAGTAGCATACCTATGCTTGACCCACAATTTAATGTTTATTCCCATAGTCAGATCTGTATTTGTTAATGTTTATTCCATTGTGCATATGCATTAGCCTAAGAGCATTTGCATATAGCATGGAGATATGCTAAAAGGTAAAGATGATTGATGATGATTGAGATTGAGATGTGAGGATGATGAGATAAGTGAATGAATATCTAAAAGACAACATGTAAAATATGAATACAACGAAAAGATATTGAATATGATGACGTTGTATGTGATGGCCCAATATGATGAAGGGCTTGTTTGTCTATGGTTGATGATGATGATGTTGGCCCATTGTGGCATTGAGAATAGTGTGTATATGTGTTCGCTTTGCTATGAGTTAATTGATGAATATAGTAGATGTATGTTGTTGGGATGAACGAATTATGATGATTATTGATGGTTTTAGCAAAGCATACATGATGTTGATATACATATGCACATAATCTCAATTGTATTCATATCATCATTTGAAATGTATAACTCACTCTCCCATGTGGTCTACTTTTTAGTATTGATGCAGAAATATCATGGGATGAAGATATTTTAAAAGTAAAGCTTTGGTGAAGGTAAATAGTGGTAACAGAATGCCTTGGCCGGCAGTGGTTACAATTATTGTATGGTGAAATAGAATATATATCATAATGTTGATTATTAATGATATTGATGGATGTATTGTAAAAGATAAAATAAGTGGGCAATGTGTTGATATTTAGGGTATTGAAATTCATACCCACTTGAAGAATATAATAATGTTAGATGTGTAGCCCATTTCAGGATGTTTGAGTGTTGATGACATATGATTTTAAGGTTGAATCGAATGTGGTCAATTATGAAATTATGGACATAGGAGATGTATGTTGCATAACCATATATATATATATATATATATATATATATATATTAGGCATTGCATGTTTATGACTTATGTGTAAGATTGGTTATGTCCTAATAGGCTAGTGTTGTATGCTTACATGCTTTGCCGAGCCTTTTCTCATATCTTCATATATGGGACTAGGCGTGTGCCCTGTATACATATTCTCCCACTGTAAACTCTGTTACTTTTGTATCATGGGTGATTTATTTTATGATCTAGTTATATTTTATTAAATCTCACCCTTCGATTTTCTGTGATTCGGGTCTTGATGTAATTGTGGTGGTGTTTTGGAAATATTTCAAATGTTAAAAATTTATTCGCATTTTTATTAATTAATTATCTTGATTACATCGAGATTCGGGTCCGGAGAACGAGGGGGTGATAGGGTATTCTTAGAATGGAGTCATGGAGGGTTGGTGACGGAAGAGATCTGTGAAAAGGGGGACATACAAGGCGAAGTTCGCCTCATGTGTATAGGTCTTAGGAATATCGTAGGCAGAAGTACTTCTGCATGACACTAACTTAAATCACTACTGTACCAGTTTAAAGAGATATCAAAAATACATATTTTTGTTATTTTGCATTATGAATAAAGACAAGGGCAAATTTAACAAGAAAACAGAACAATAAAAAAAAGGCAGAATAAACAGAACAATAAAAAAATTGGTGAAGGAATTGTAACCGGTGTGGGTGTGGGCATTGGGAAGCCGAAGTCTAGACTAGGGCCAGTGTGGGTTGGTATAGCAGCGACCGGAGTGACGACGACAAGACCGGCTCGATTGATTACTGGGTACGATGTGGGAGTTCAGTGTAGATTCGATGTGCTTAGTTCAGGGGAAAAGTTGACAGGTGAGTCTGATGTGACAAGAATCAAGGTGACAGGGACTTAATTGCTCTTTTGCTAGAGAAGATGCAGTCACTCTGGAAAATGGGAGTTGATATTCAGTAAGCTGGAATACAAAGGAATTTTGGAGAGGTTTGGACAGAATTCTGACAACAAGGAAGGATTTTCTCTCAGGGAATTCAGGGTTCAAAGTTTGGATCAGTTTTTCAGGGATCAAGGTTTCAGAAATCAGATCAATTCTTTAAGGGCTCCTGGATTTCAAAAGTCAGACCCTTGGACCTCTTCAAGTGATGCATTTATAGAGGTTCCCTCGAACCCCTCCCATACTGCTGAGTGCTTTGACAGCTCAGGGTTCCACTTGACCCATATGCGTAGTGGAGGGACAGGCTGGCCACTTGACTATTGCGGGGAGTAGTGGGGAGTGGAGAGTTTTTTTTTATTGTTTTCATTTTTTATTTCCTGTCTGCCATTTCCTGGATTTCAGCATCGAATCTGGCAGTGTGATTCCAAGTCATAGCATGGGCAACCAGACCTAGCAGATGGTGTCACACGGGATAGTCTTGGAATCCGATGTTGGGTTCATGAGACCTTCACATCAGACACCAGGGACATCAGTCTTTGCTTTGACTGAATTCTTGGGAAAACCACCCCTTCTGGTGGCACTAGAACAATGTAGTTGACGATGTCCATCCTTGCTACTTCATCATGCCTTGACACCGGATTTAGAGTGGGATGGTGCCTCATTTTTGTGGAATGGGATAATTTCAAGGACGGTGTTACTTTCTTGTGGATCATACCGGCTGTAAAGTTCATGCTACCTATTAGCCGCTGACGCTGTTTCTTTGGCATCGAAACTGGCCGGACCGAAATAGATGTTCACAGATGCCCCTCTTTACTTCTTTTTTGCGAGAAAAACATAAAGTCCCTTCATGTTTTTGAAGTGAAAAAGGTAGTAAAGACGTGAACATCGATATCGGAGTTAAGTGAATAATGCTGTCTATAGGAAATCAAACGATGTGACGGATGACGATGTGTAAACATGCTTTTGGCCGAAGTGACCTTCTTAATGGAAGGCATCCTTTTGAAGTGACACCAAACCTTTACACGTGTTGCGTCCTGATTTGTTATGTCATTTTTAGCTCTTCACACCTTCTGGACGGAATGTGAACCATCGCTGCTAATGGGCCTCTTTTATGGGCTTGGGCCGGAATATGGAACGTTCTAGATTCACCAGGGCTGATGCCCCTTCACTCTCTATAAAAGCAGGCACGAGGGTCAATCATTTTTACTTGTTTCCTTGTATCGACATTCTGCTGCTCCGACATTCAACTCCTCTGGTGTCTACCTAGAATTCTGGCTCGCACTCGCAGAACAGCCCGCATCGTCTCAACAAGTACCTCCACATCCTCCTTTTCATTCTTCAATTTTAGATAGGGTATGGGGGACAACGGCTCAAGTAGTGACTCCGTCGAGGTTCTTTCCGGACCTTCGTCAGTCTAATCCCGACGTCAGTCAGGAAGAGTCATGAGCCGGGGTCAGCGTTACCATGGTGAAGCTACCTCTGGGGTTTCACACCGGTAAAGAATTTCAGGACCCAATCGTTTCTCCACAGTGCCTTTGTAGGAAATGAGGGAGTTAGACACATCATCTGGAACCCACACATCGTCCTCCTTTTTTAACTTAGGCACTGTTAGTGAACTTGGCAATAGTGCTGATCTTTACTTGTCTGACGATGTAGCCTTTTACAGCTGCATCCCATTTTTCTGCCACACCGTCCACATGGATTCCGATGGAAATTCTACCACTGGCAATCCCGTTGTTGCAACCAACGCCGTCGAGACCAACATCATCACACATTGGATCGATTAGCTTGCTAAAAAGGCCAAGGACCCTTACTTTTGGGTTCATGAAGAGCCAAGGAACATCGTCTCTCGCTATGCTGAAGAGGCCGTCAACGTCACCATCAAAGATGTTATTGTCCACTCCGAAGAGAAGTTTGAAGATGATTTTACAGTTCTTTGCCCCTTGACATCGGAACGCATCTGCCATCAGCCGGGGTCCAGATATCTCTTCATGCATGAGATATTATTCTCGAAGGTCGGCATTTGATTCCCTTTGACGAAGTTTGAGATGGGTGTACTCCGGTTCTTGGACTGCTCCCCCAGTTAACTGTATCCCGATGGATGGGGTTTGGTGAAGGCTTTGGAGGTATTGGGGGAATACTTCCACTTCGTCCCCTTCGTGGCGCTCTTCTTCACTTACTGCAGGGTGATACGCCGGGGTAACCCAGGCGGTGGCCTCGGTTTCATCAATCTCCGGTGTGAGACCAAGGTGGTGAATTTCGAAAGCTTCAATGAATTGGCCAAGACAGACGGAGTGAGCTTCAGGCACTCTTATATCAAGGTCCAAGTTAATGCAGGCAGGCCGGTGTTCTGGGAGAATTCTGATTTTTCCAGGAAGTTCTACACCAGCTGGACTCATGAGCACTTCCTCCTGACTAGTAATGCCTACTCCGTCAGTAAGAGTCTTCTGTCGACAGAGTCCAAGAAGGTGTTGGACGCTCTGAAGGCTTACTCCACCTGCAAAATCCTTTTAGGGGAGAGGTCTCGCCAGGATGGCTATCTAAGTAGTTTTTTTTACATCGTCCTTTTACCGGTGTTAACAACGATTTCTTTTTTTTAGGTGAAATGGCTCGGATTGATATCCTGAAGAAACTCTGGGAGTAAGCCGAGGCCAGGAACGCTGCTGCGGCCGATGCGGAGAATAGGGTCACTGCAAGGAGGACAGTGGCCAAAGTTATCAGTATACTGGCTGACAAAGTTAGCAACTTGACTTTGGCTCTGGAGGATACGGCCCATAGCAAGGGGAAGAAATGCCACCACTCTGAACAATCTTCTAAGCAAGAAACACAAGGCCCAAAGAACAGAAGCTGGGGTGGAGGATCAAGGCCAAAGGGAGGAGGCTGGGGCCAATGTTGCTAATGTTCTTGACCCAACCCAGCCGGCTGAACCCAATGCCCCCCACTGCAACTCTAGCATATCAGAGTTTCTAGACTACATCGGGGAAACACCGGTGAGGTTCCATGTCCCCTTCAAGCTCAAGAAGGATCTTCCTACGACCGAGGCCAAGAGTGCTACCAAGGGAGCAATCTTCAACTTGATTGAAGCTGCCAGGGTTCTTCATTCTTTGGGGTAGTTTAACTATTCCAGTCTGGAGTCTAAGTAATGCCTAGACTGGATGAAAGAGCCTGAAGCCCTTAGAGTGGAGGCCCAGACTGCCTTGGCCAAGAACTCATGACGGCGTACACTTCAGCTGCTAATAGGGCAAAGGAGGCCGAGGTCAAAAAAAAGGCCACGGAGGATGCCCTTAAAGCTCTTCAAGCAAAATTGGAGAAGAAGAATGAGGAGCTTGTTGTCAAAGTCACGTCTGTGAAGGAGGCTCGTCTTCAGGAGCAGTGGGAGAGGGAGGAGGAAATGGCTAAATTTTCGGAGTTGGCCGATATCGCCTTCAGCACCGTCGTTCATCAAGTGGTACACCGGAATTCTGATGTACAGCTCAATTTGAACGGTATAGGTGTTTACTATGAATTCCATGGTGGACACTAATATGCTAATGACCGGGGTCAGGTAGTAGAGCCTGAGGACGTTCCTTACATACCTCTGCCTCTCCCTGAAGGCCAGAGTATGGAGCTGAGGACGGTGTCGGAGGATTCTAAGAGGACAGCCACCACCGCTGGACTGGACTCCCTTACCACCGGTGTTTAGATTAGTTCTTTTTTGTTTGCCTTCTTCCGGGATAGGCTCCAGATTTAATAGTTTTGTAAGGCCGTAGTGCCACTTTCAGTGAATGAAATGACTTTTCCATATCTGCCTCTACTCTCCTTAACTCTGTAAAGTAATCTGGTAAGAATACAAAGTTAAATTGAACTCTTAACCGATGTCTAACTAATGATACAACTTGAAACAACATTGTCCATTGAACACAACCAATGTCTATCTAATGATACAACTTGAAACAATATCATCCATTCAACACTTAACCGATGTCTATCTAATGATACAACTTGAGACAACATTGTCTATTCTATCCTCTTCATACACCTTGGCTCCTTTGTCAACCAAATTAAACCGTTTACTGAATTTTATCCTAGGTTCAAATGACAAAAATCCTTCTTCACTCTTATACATCGCCTATTAAAACAAATCCGTCAATGGTTAACTGATGTGTAGTGAATTATCAACATCGACCTGCATTCCCTCACATCGATCATCGAGGCCTCTTAAAACCCAGTGACTTGAACCTCTTTTAGGACCCGCGTCAATATTGGATCTATAAACCTTTTTTTGTTTTTTTTGTTTTCTGACTCATGGGTATGTGGACCCAAAGCTCTAAACCTAGAAAAGAATCGGGGTAATGCCCCAATTTCAGTAGGAAACAACAAATTGGGTATTGTTCTTCGATCGACAAGAAATGAAAAGGTTGGGGGTGTCGCCCCTCTGTTGACTGGAAATAAAAGGTTGGGGGTGTTGCCCATCGATTGACAAGAAAGTGAAAGAATTGGGGATGTTGCCCCTCGGTTGACAGGAAAATAAAAGGTTGGGGGTGTTGCCCCTCGGTTGACAGGAATATAAAAGGTCGGGGTATTGCCCCTCGGTTGACTGGTAATGAAAGAATTGGGGGTGTTGCCCCTCGGTTGACTGGAAATGGAAGAATTGGGGGTGTTGCCCCTCGATCGATAGGAAAATAAAAGGTTGGGGGTGTTGCCCCTCGATTGTTTAGAAATGAAGGAATTGGGGGTGTTACCCCTCGGTTGATAGGAAAATAAAAAGTTAGGAGTGTTGCCCCTCGGTTGCAATGAACATAAAAGGTTAGGAGGTGTTGCCCCTCGATTGACAAGAAAATAAAAGGTTGGGGTGTTGCCCCTTGGTTGTTTGGAAATGAAAGAATTGGGGGTGTTGCCCCTCAGTTGACTGGTAATGAAAGAATTCAGGGTGTTGCCCCTTGGTTGTAATAAACATAAAAGGTTGGGGGTGTTGCCCGTCGGTTGACAAGAAAAGAGAGACTTGGGGTAATGCCCCAAGTTGGGAAAGGAATATAGAGATTTTGGGGTGCTGCCCCAAGTTTGAAAAGGAAGAGAGAGACTTGGGGTAATGCCCTAAGTTTGAAAAAGGAATATAGAGAGTTTGGGGGGCTTCCCCAAGTTTGCAAAGGAAGAGAGAGACTTGGGGTAATGCCCTAAGTTTAAAAAAGGAATATAGAGAGTTTGGGGTGCTACCCCAAGTTTGAAAAGAAAGAGAGAGACTTAGGGTAATGCCCCAAGTTTGAAGAAGAAATATAGAGAGTTTAGGGTGCTGCCCCAAGTTTGAAAAAGAGGAGAGAGACTTGGGGTAATGCCACAAGTTGGGAAAATAGATGTAGAGAGTCTGGGGACTGCCCAAGTTTGGACTATTTACTGGTGGGGAGAGTATGACGACATGACGAGAAAGGCACCTAGTGTGGCGATCGGGAAAAGGACAGGTGGAGGAGTATAAATGCCAGCAGTTGAGACTATGTTAGGAAGAGGATTTTGATTGGTGCCAGTTTTGTGGCAATTGTAATCTTACTGGGGAAGAGAAGCTAATTGAATTCTGTTTCCGGAGTGCCATTCCACTGGGGAAGAAAGGTATGGCTGGCCTCTATTTAGTGGCAACCATGGTTTCGTTGGGGAGAGGATTCAGTGATTCCACTTGGGGAGAGAGGCCTACTTATGGATTGTATTTTGCTGGGGATAGGGATATGCTTGATTGCTGATTCGTATTTCCACTGGGGAGGAAGAGTTTGATTGATTTCATCATATGGTAGGGTGATTGTCCTTGAGGAAAGAGGACTTTGGTGGAATTCTCTCTTCTGAGTCAAAACTCAGTTAAAGAAAAAGGGTTCAATTGAAGTCTTTTTCCTATGTTTGTAGTTCTATTGGGGAGACGGACTTATCCTAAGTGGGGAGAAATCTAGTTTAGATTGTAAGCTCACTCGGGAGGAGATCTTGATTTGTGCTCTTTTGCGATGGATTGTAATCCCACTAGGGGTACCGCTCGGTAAACTTTTGCTTCTGGATTGGGAATCTTAGCCAACCTTTAAAAAAAAGATGAATAATGCAGAGATAAACAAATTGACAATTTCGGGTAAGTTTCTTTGGCCGCACTGCCAAGACTTTAGACTTTTATCTTTGCCTGAGTCATTGCTCTAACTTTTGCCTAGGCTGCCCTTTCTAGTTTTCAGCCTAGCGAGCGTTTTTTTATTTTTTTTAAGCATAGTAATTTTTCACCGCATCCGCGTTTACAGGCATTGGTAAGTCATCCCCGTCCATGTTGGCGAGTATCAAAGCTCCCCCAGAAAAAGCTTTCTTTACAACGTACGACTCTTCGTAATTAGGCATCCACTTTCCTCGGTTATCCTTCTGGATTAGCAAAATCTTTTTGAGGACCAGGTCTCCTTCTTGGAATTGTCGGGGTTGTACCTTCTTTTCAAACGCTCACTTTATGCGTCATTGATACAACTTACTATGACAGAGGGCGGTTAATATTTTTCTGTCAATCAAGTTTAGTTGGTCATATCTAGTTCTTACCCACTCAGCTTCTTCTAGTTTTGCCTCCATTATTACCCAGAGGGATGGGATCTCCACTTCAAAAGGTAATACTGCTTCCATTCCGTAGACTAGGGAAACAAGGCTTGCCCTAGTCGAGGTTCGATATTCGTGCAAAGCAAAAAGGAGTATTTCGCTCTAATCTTTGTAAGTTACCACTATCTTTTGCACTATCTTCTTGATATTCTTATTGGCTGCTTTGACTACTCTGTTCATCTTTGGCCGATATGGAGAGGAATTATGATAGGATATCTTGAAATCCTCATAAAGATCTTTCATCATCTTATTGTTTAGATTTGTGCCATTGTCGGTAATGATCAGGCTTGGAAAGCCGTACTAACATGTCAGCTCCTTCTTAATGAATTTGATGATGACATTCTTGGTTACATTAGTGTATGAGGCTGCTTCCACCCACTTAGTGGAGTAATCGATGGCAACCAAAACAAAGCGGTGGCCGTTTAAAGCCCTTTGCTCAATAGGCCCAATGACGTCCATACCCCACATTGAAAAAGGCCATGGAGCTGACAAGATGTTCAAAGATAATGGGGGTACGTGAATGTGATCAACATATATCTGACATTTGTGACACCTCCGCGCATAAGCGAAACAATCTGCTTCCATAGTCATCCAATAGTATCCGGCCCTTAAGATCTTTCTGGACATGGCGTGTCCATTTGTGTGAGTTCCAAAGGATCCCTCGTGGATATCTTTCATGATTCGATTTGCCTCAACGGTGTCAACACAACGGAGGAGGGCAGAGTTATGGTTTCTTTTGTATAGTACATTCCCATTCAAGAAATAACCCATAGCAAGCCTTCTTAGAGTCCGTTTGTCATTATCTGTAACATCCTCGGGATATTCCTGGCATTGGAGGTATCTCTTGATATCATGATACCAAGGCTTGTCGTCTGGCTCTCCTTCTATGACTTGGCAATGTGCCGATTCCTGTCGCTTCTTTACCTCAATAAGAGGTATCTCGTATTCATTACTTACTTCAAACATTGAAGCTAGAGTGGCCAAGGCATTGGCTATCTGGTTGTCGTCCCGGGGAACATGATGGAAGGTGATCTCATCAAACTCTTTAGCCATTTCTTTGATATGATCATGATAGGGAATTAGTTTATTGTCTCTAGTTTCCCATTCACCTCTTAATTGATGAACAACCAAAGCAGAATCTCTGTAGACTTCCAAGGATCTTACACCTGCATCCAAAGCTGCTTGTATCCCTAAAGAGCATGCTTCATACTCAGTGACGTTATTGGTACAATCAAAACATAGCCAAGCACAAATAGGGATAAACTCCTTGTCTGGTGAAATCAGGATGACTCCAACCCCATGCCTCAGTGCATTAGAAGCTCTGTCAAATCTCATGATCCATTTATCGTCACAACCACTTTCTTCTTTGAAAAGGGCTATGATATCTTCATCCAGGAAGTCATGTTGCATTGGTTGGTAGCTATTGACTGGCTGGTGCGCCAAGTAGTCTACTAAAGTGCTACCCTTTATGGCTTTTTGGGTGACATATGTTATGTCATACTCGGTCAGTAGCACTTGCCATTGAGCGATCCTTCCGGTCAAAGTAGGTTTTTCGAAGATGTATTTGATGTGGTCTATCTTGCAAACCAACCATGTCGTGTGAGAAAGCATGTATTGGCTTAACCGTCGGGCGGCCCAGGCTTGCGCACAACAGGTTCTTTCAAGGGAGGAATATCTTATTTCACATTCGGTGAACTTCTTGCTCAGATAGTAGATGGCGTGTTCCTTCTTTCCAGTGCTATCATGCTGACCCAACACGCATCCCATGGACTCGTTTAACACAATCAAATACAAGATTAGCGGTCTCCCAAGAATTGGTGGCACCAGGATTAGAAGTTCTAGCAAATACTATTTTATCTTTTCAAACGCTATTTGGCAATCCTTATTCCATTTTCCTGGTTGGTTTTTGTGGAGCAGCTTGAAAATTGGTTCACAGGTTGTAGTCATTTGTGAAATAAATCGAGCGATATAGTTTAACCTCCCCAGGAATCCTCAAACTTCCTTCTATGTCTTGGGAGGAGGCATTTCAAGAATGGCTTTAACTTTGTCGTGATCAACCTCTATCCCTTTTTCACTTACTATAGACCTGGGCAGCTTTCCAGACCTCGCGTCGAAGGTACACTTGGCTGGGTTTAACCTGAGCTTGAATTTCCTTAATCGTTCGAAGAGTTTTCTCAGATCGATAATGTGCCTTTCCTCTATTTTGGATTTAGCAATGATATCATCCACATATACTTCGATCTCCTTTTGCATCATGTCATGGAAGAGGGTTACTATTGCTCTTTGATAGGTTGCCCCAACATTTTTAATCCAAAGGACATCACTTTGTAACAGAAGGTGCCCCGAAGAGTGATAAATGTGGTTTTTTCCATATCATCAGGTGCTATTTTGATTTGATTGTATCCAGAAAATCTGTCCATGAATGAGAAGATAGAATGCTGAGCCATGTTATCGACTAAGCATCGATTTATGGGAGAGGCAAATCATCTTTAAGGCTGGCCCGATTCAAATCTCGATAGTCCACGAACATCCTTACTTTCCTGTTTTTTTTTGGAATGGGGACTATGTTCTCCACCCGTTGAGGATACTTTGCTACGGCTAGGAAACCGACATCAAACTGTTTCTTAACTTCATCCTTAATTTTAAGGAGCATCTCTGGTTTCGTTCGACACAACTTTTGTTTAATCGGTGGATATTCTGGCTTTAAAGGCAATCTGTGCTCCACAATACTGTTATCCAAACCTGGCATATCTTGATATGACCATGCAAAGATATCATAGAATTCTTTGAGTAATCTAATCAACTCTTTTTTCACTCCTTGTTAAGAGAAGTACCGATTTTGAAATCTTTCACCTCTCCTTCATCTCCCAGGTTAACGGTTTCGAACGTCTTCTTAATGGGGCCAAATTTCCCTATTTTCTTACTCCAATAACCTTGCTAACTCAGGCGAAGGCTCAAAGTCTTCCTTACTTTCTTCATCAGCATAGTCGTTTAGATGATAAGAGTTGTGAAACAAAACCAAAGTCTCGCTATTCTCAGAGGAATCATTTTCAGATCTGCATTTTATTGTATTATAGCGAATGAAAAAGAAAACAAGCAAGCAAAAGGATCAAGTGGAAGGGATATAAAGCAAAAATGAGATATTGGATTTCAATACGTGTTCATTAACATAATAAATAACAAACAAGTTTTGCCTTTATTACAAAGAAAGGGTCCCAAAGTCTTAGGCATAGCGAAAGGACCAACAAGCCACAAAGACATTGTTAAATTACTTTGATAAAACATCTAGAGTCGTGGGGAATTCCATGGTCTCCCAATTACTCAGCTCTTGGTTCGACGGGCAAGCATACACCATCCCAACATCATTATCGAGATCCTCTTCGATTGCAGCCACTTGATTTGGAGGCATCATCCCTGTGCTCCAAAAGCTTTGGTAAAGGTCATATATAAGGATTTCCACGGTGTTAGATTCTCGACTAGTGAGACGAGCAATCCTTTTTCTCCTTTCTTTCCCCACTCTTTTTCTATCAACGACCGTGGATTGGTATCCCAGGCCATATCTGTCTTTATTTTTTAGGAGGCACACAGCTTCGATTCTCCCCTCTAAGTCTTGCCCTAGCCCCTTTCCTGGCTCATACCCCTCACATAGCATTGTTCTTGCTATCGCTAGAGACACACTTGGGAAGGATGTCCTTGCAATGTTTTTCATTATGTTCATCGTGTTAGCTATCTCCAAAGCCTGGAATGAGGTTTCAAGAGCTTCCACAACTACTTTGACATATGGGGTATGTGTTTATATGTTGTTATAGGTTTTGATAATGATAAACAAGCAAAGCAAATGTTCAAGACTCAAAATTCAATTATGATGATATGTTTCAATCAAGGCATTTACTTCAGTGGTTAAATCAAGTGACAAATAGTCTTGTTAAATACCAAAGGAACAAAGGTTGAAAATCTTGAAGATGCTGGCACGCTTGAGCGAAGGGTCAAGCGTGAATCATGAGAATCAGGTGCTTGGCACGCCCAAGCGTGAAGGAAGCTCGCTTGAGCGAGGGAGATAATTGTTAAGCGTAAGAATTAGATGCTTAGCACGCCCAAGCGTGAAGGAAGCTCGTTTGAGCGAGGGAGACAGTTGTTAAGCATGAATTGTGCAAGCTTAAGCGTGAAGGAATAGAAGTTGGCACGCTTGAGCGAAGGATCAAGCATGAGCATCAGGGGTCTACAAGCTTGAGTGTGAACATGATGCATCAGGTTTGATTAAGCGCTGGACCAACTCGCTTAAGCGCTGGACAAGCTCGCTTGAGCGTGAAGACATGGAGCTCAAGCGTGAGCGTGGAACAAAGCGTGATGCATCAGGAGCCCAAGTCTCGCTTAAGCGTAAACAAGGCTCGCTTGAGCGTGATAGCATGCTTGAGTGTAGATTCAAGCGTGAGCAAGCGTGGAAGAGAAATCAAAGGAAATATACATGGTTCGCTTAAGCGTGATTAAACTCGCTTGAGCGAGGAGGCCACTGAATTAATTACAGCATGATGTGCAGTTGAAGATTAAAAGTTCCAAGAAGCAAATTCAAACATCAAACTACTCTCAGATGATTAACCTATGTCATCATGAGTCAGATAAGTTAATTTAATTTAAATAAGTTATATGAATTTGAATTTGAACCCGTGTTGAATATATGACAGCCTTGGATCGCACTTGGACAAACTGAAACACACTATGAATACAAACATTCCAACATTCTCTGAGCAGATTGCACTCTCGAAGTCTCCACTACGCAAGTTGCAATTTAAGTAACTAAGAACAGACCTACTCTCCACTGGTCTAGCTTGCTGTGGAAATTAAATAGATGGCTTCACATGTTGCTCTATGTCATCAAAGGAATTTTTAATTGCAAAACAATGCTCCATTCAAATTGTCGAAGAAATTATTTACTGTCTGGACCATGCTTCTATTTGCTATAAATAGGAAGCCTTGCAAGGGATTCAGCACACCAAGCATTTGAAGCAGTTCCATTTGCTTTCTTTCCTCTCCATTCTCTTGCTCTTCTTCTTGCTCTCTTTATTCTTGATTGGCATATTTCTTGAAGTTATTTTTTGAGAGTTAATTTGTGGGGAAATTATATTTGAGTACTTAATTTGCATATCCTCTCTTTGAGAGTTATTATCTTGTGTAAACCTTAACTTGTATATCCACTCTATCAAGAGAGTTTCCTTGTACACTCAAACACCAAACATACCAAAAGCCTTGGGTTGGGTTTCAACCTTGTAATTGTGAGATTAAGAGATTGGGTGGGGTGCCCTTGTACTTGTGAGAATTGGATTCTTGAGTGTGGGACACTAGGAAGTCGCAGTTGCTCAAAGTTGTATCTCTAATCTACAATAGTGGAAATCCTCTAAGTGGGTTGCTTAGAGGCGAGACGTACACCGGTGTGGTGGAACTCGTATATATCGGTTTGCAAATCTCTCTTCCCTAAACTCATTTAAATTTGTGCACTTAACTTGCTTGCTTGATTTTATTGCTCATTAACTTGGATTAAGTGCATGCTATACTAAGTTGCAAAATATTTTGATTAACATTGTTGTACTTGTCTTTTAGCAACACTCGTTATTGATCTTTCTAAAAAATCTCATAATATGCTTTGTGGTTAATTTGATTCCATTTCTTGAATATTACTTAGACCTCGTAAGCGCTTATTGATGCTGAAATCCTGAGCCATTAATTTGGTGTAAAAATCTTAGTAAAATAAAATGTGACTCTCGGATTTACACTTTGGCAAGCGCACCAGTCGTTAAAATTGTAGTGTATTTGATCGTCCCACAGGGATTGTGGTAAGTACCTCAATCTAGGACTAGTACAAGCTGAACCAACAGAAAATACATGAAGTTCATTCGGTTTTTATGGTTTTAGTGTTTTATAGTTGTTTTTGTATTTTCAGAAACAAAGTTAAAGTGAAATGAGGAAAGTGATTAATAGAAAACAGGTCAGGATTGCTTCGGCTCACAATTTCCTCAAGAAACAAGTAATTAAGTATAATCGAACTTCATAATCTAGAGGACAATCCGCTAATGGTTATTCCCTAATTCCTTAGGTGAAAAAACACTAATCCTTAAGCAATGAACCTTAATTCCTTAAGTGCTCGATTAACCTAAGAATCTAATGCAAAATTGGAGGTTGAACTCTAACTATTCACCTAAATTGATTAGGCCTGAACTAGTTAGAAAGCTGGAAGTTACCTAAGCTTCAACCATGATTCCTAACTGGCGAAGTTCTTCATCAGTTCTGGATTTGTCAATCCAGCGATTCTGTTCCACTCCTCAGCTTGTTCGCCTCAAGATCTAGAAGTCGATCTACTTACTTACAGCTTCAAGGCTCCATTGCTCACCTTCACAATCCCAACCTTAGGGAATTAGAACTCCATTGACTTCAGTTCCATCGAAGGATTGTGGAACGTCATGGAGGAGAGGAATTAGAGAGATGAAAATGAAGTAGTAAGATGTTCGAAGTTTAGAATGAAAAAGAATGTGTTCTATGTATTCTCCGTCTCTCATTACAGAATATGTACAACCTATTTATATGTTTCTACCTAACTAACTTAACTGATAACTTAGGAAAACTTAAGTCAACGACTAAAACTAATTACACAGTTTACAGAGTAACCAACTAATTACAGCTCAGCTCTTAACAGGATCCAGCTTAACCTTAGCTAATTTACAGCGCAGCACCAGCTAATTGACAGTTCACTACTTAAGTTACTAAGGTTGCAGCAGTGGAGAAGAAGGCAATGGAAGCGGAAACAGTACTGCACCAAGTGTGCTGTTGGAGGGAAGGAACAGTGTTTAAATTACTGCCTTTATCGCTTCAGCTGCTGGGTTTTCACTTGAGCGGATTAACTCTCGCTTGGGCGAACTCGGGAATTGTACTGCAGTGTAGCTTTGTCGCTTAAGCGTTATGGCGAAACTTGGGCGAATTGGAAATATGTAATACAGAATGGCTTTCTCGCTCAAGCGTGATTGCTTCGCTTGAGCTAATTTTTGACCTTGGCTTGAGCGAATTTAACTCTCGCTTGAGCGAGTTGATTATTTAATCGGTATTCTGCAGTTGGCGTTCGGGTTCTTCATGCAATATTCCGAGTCCTTGTTCTCTTTCGGAGTCGGTGTCTTTGAAGTCTCACTCAGTCGGTCTTTGGACTCCTTTCAGTCGGCTTTGTGAAGTCTCACTCGGATTTTTCCAAATCTCGCTCGGCTTTTGTAATTTTCACTCGGATTTGTCTTCTTTTCTCAAGTGCGCCCTGTTCCTGCACCATTAAACAGCTAATTGCCTAGCATTTATACGCTGGCTGCTTAGTGAATTTATAAACACTTCAAAACTCCTTAACTAATTAATATTTTCAATCGTTTTCTTACATAAATAAAGTACTTTTGAAATTCATAACTAAAATATGAATTGTTATCAAATTATTAAATAATACTAACAAACTAACCAATAATTACTAAATAATGTTAAATAATGAGGTGAAATAATTAAGTCTTTTCAAGACTTATCACATCCCTAAACTTAAAACTTGCTTGTCCTCAAGCAAATATTCAGACTTATTAACTACAGCATTTGATCAACACACTCAACCTTTCCTTAACTTAGTTCATACTATAATTATTGAATACCGATCATGCTTTCTTCTCGCAATTTCTAAAAGTATAAAAACTTACACCTCCTTTGGGAGACAAGCTGTTGATGCTTTCCTCACTGGTCGGTGTTTAACTCTTCTCTCGGTGTATAGGGTAAATAGAATGCACTCATCACCTGCATACTAGTTAGATCAACATAGGCTTGCAACAGTTCTAAACATCGTGAAATATGCCAACTCAATCGGATCAGTAAGGGCTTTTTAAGCTTATAATGGGGCTCGGCTACAGGCTCAATTATTGTTTTTCCGAGTCATAGATAGGTTACAAGATGTGTCCACTGATGCTTTGCCTCAATTCTAACTTAATTGCCTCTACTAACAACTCTCTTTACTTTTCTGACTGAATGCTACTTAATAACTCGTGCTGTTTTGCACTTTCTTTTTCTTTTAGTCCTTCGGACTTCTCCTTTTTTCTTGACTTTTTCTTTCCATCTTTTTCCGATCGAAAATTTTTTTTTTTCTTGTGGTGCTTTGCACCTTTTTCTTTTCTGAACTTTGTTCATTTTTCTCTCGGCTTTGCCTTTCTTTCATTTCTCAAGATTTTTATCCATAATCAAGGTCAGAGTGTGTCTTTAATTACTGTTAGGCACACTCTTCATCCCCAAACTTAGAGATTGCTAGTCCCTAGCAATAAGCAAAAACCGAGTAATTCACCAGTGAAACATCCAGGGTACTCTAGTCGGGTTTTTCGTGGATAACTAAGCTTGTAACGTTAGGTATATAAAACGAATAAAAGGGTTTCAAGCTCAATCATAATTATTGGGTCAAAGAATGATTAATAAAATTAGGATGGCTAATTTTTGGCCTTGGCTAAATAATCAAAGAAGGCCTTCATCATTTCCGATTGGTTGACATACGACAATTAGCAAGCACTGAGGCAAATTCTGTCTCACTAACTAGCATGCAAGCTCACTCAGAAAAAGATAAAACAGGCTCAAAAGCTCATATGAGTATAACAGTTAATCAGCCAGTCTTGTCCCCAAACTTAATGTAAGATCATACATTTAGATTGCTAACTAGCATGCCGAGTAAACAATTTAATTAATGATGAAGAATAGTTATGGGCAGGGATCATGAGTTAAGCAAAAACCAATTAATTAATATATATCCGACTGAAGCCTAAGAATTAGCAAACTTTAAATTATTAAGATGGATTTGAAATTAAATATAACTAACATATTTTATCAAATAAAGAATCGGAAAATCAAATAAGGAGTCGGGGTACTAGAATACTTCCCTTTTACCTGAGTGGCAGTGCTGGGAAGCACCTGGTTGGACTTTCTCAGAAATTAGAAGACGTGCCTTCTCCTGCAATGCGCGTAAGTACGCTGAAATATTGGCGTGCCAATGCCCAATCTAAAAAAAATGAAGCATCAGGTATGATATTCGCTCAAGCGTGTTAAATCACGCTCAAGCGAGAAACACAGCATTAGGTATCATCAATATGGTACTCACGCTCAAGCTCACATACCAAATAGATAAAAGACCAAGAAAAACTGAGAAAGAGATACTGAGAGAGAGAGAAAGACGAATGTACAATGACTGAATGCGAGACGAGTGTATGACAGAATGAAAGATCGGATGAAGAATAAAAGTGACAGACTGAAGGTGGAAGATCGAATGAAATAAATACCAAGTGGATCAAGAACGAATGAAGAAAGGGACCGAGTGAATGAAAACGAGCGAAAGAAATATACCGAGTGGATGAGGTCAGGGAAGGAAGCGGTGAGGGAAACAAGCGAACAAATGGCCGAGTGACTGGAAGGCCGAGTAGACAATATATGTGTATTAAACACGTGAACGAAAGACAGAGAGACGCGTAGAAAAACGAAGGGATAAGAAACTGACTGAAATAAACTGAGTGAATGAAAACGAGCGAATGAGAGAATTACGGAGAGATGGGTAAGGAACACAATGGATATAAGGTAAATTGAAAGAACGAGTGAATGATATACTGAATGGAAAGAATACTGAGTGAATGAAGAATGAGAAAATAAAGACGAGTGAAAGATTAACTGGGGGAATGAAGGGCCGAGTGAATAGAAGAATCAAGAAAGAATGAAAGAGATGCTGAGTAAATAGAAGAACCGATGAATAAAAGACGAACAGAAAAATGAGAGCAAAGCTGAGTGAATAAAACGTCAAGTGGAAGAACGAAAAAGATAGAGTGCGGTAATGAAAGACTGAATGACGGGTGACGAACAGAAAAGAGAGTGACCGAGTGGAAGAGTAAACGAGTAGATTGAGGGTGGATGAAAAAACCAGTGGATGGAAGAATGAATGGGAGAACGAATGAGAATATTCCGAGTGAAGGAGATGAGTGAAGGATATACCGATCGGATGACGGAGATGAACGAGTGGAAGAAACCGAGTGATCTAGCGAGAAACTGAGTGAATGAGGAACTGAGTGATGAGTGAGTGAGAAAAAATGAATAAAACACTGAATGAAAAGGGTACTGAGTGAATGAATACCGAATGGGTCACAGAATGAGTGAAAGAATGAATGAATAAAGATAAGTGTATGAGAACCGAGTGTGACAATGAATGGACGAGTAAACAACTGCCGTGAGATACGAGTGAACAGAGAAGTGCATGGAAGAAAGAACGAATGAGAGTAAAGCTGAGTAAAAGAAAGAACGAGTGGAGGAAACCGAGTGATCTAGCGAGAAACCGAGTGAATGAGGAACTGAGTGAATAAAAAATCGAGTGACAGAAGTGAAAGAGACCAAGATGGAGATACGAGTAGATAAGTGAAAGTGACCAAATAAATGAAAGACGAGTGGAAGATTGACGGAGTGAATGAAGAATGAGTGAAATAGAGTGACTGAATGAATGAAGACCGAGTAGATGAAAAACGAGTGAAAAATGAGGTGAACAACGAAAGTCAGAATGATATGGAGCGACTGAGTGAGAAAAACGAGTGAATACAAGAATGACTGCATAGGGGTCCGAGTGAATCGGAATACCGAATGGATGAAGAAGAAGACGATTGACTGACAAAATGAGTGGGCGAAAGAATGAGTGAATGAAAGGCTGGGTGAACAACCAACACATGCAGAGAGATCGGGTGAGGAAACCGAGGAAGAGCTCAGCTGGATTAAAAGGACGAATGAATCAATCAACGAATGAGAGGAAGAGATAAAGTATGGGAATGAGTGACAGGTGAGAGTGGATAACAGAATACATGAAAAGAAGGCCGAGTGAAAGATAAATGAAAGAAACTGAGTGAAGAGTGAGGAATGAGGGATCCGAGTGATAAAAGGCTGACTGAAATAAGTCACCCTTCATCATCTGACCTGTTTATTACATCAACAATCAGAAACCATTTATTAAAGTCCCCATGAGAAGTTTCCGATCGAAAAGGGTATCAGTGGGTATCAGTGGGTATCATGTCAATCTCGCTCAGGCTCATTAAGCTTTCACTTAAGCGAGAAAATACACAGCACATCCTTAGGCCCGATTGCGCTCAAGCGTGAGCTTGAAGCGCTCAAGCGGAGGTGCAGAAAAAACCATGCATCACTGTCACGTTTTGAGCGTGTGGAATGACGCTCAGGCGAGCAGTTTATTGAGAGGCAAAAGAGCTCACGCTCAAAGCGGAAGGGGAAACAGGTCTCGATCTCGCTCAAGCGAAAAGAAGACACGCTCAAGCGAAAAGACTTATACAAGGTCACGCTTAGATCACGCTTAAGCATCAACTTCCTCTTGCTCAAGCGTGGAGGGAATCTGATTCTATTTTCTTCATGTTGTTCAGTCTCTCACTATTTTATTTATGTACACGAAAAACCAACACAAGATCATCCTCCAGGATCCCATTTCTTATGTCCATACACTCTTGGTCTTTTTACTCCTTGTTTTTCCTTGTTATGTTTGAAGCTAATGCTCAACATAACTTTCCTCGAATCTTTTCTTTTCCAAACTTTCTGCTTTTTCTTCTTTTTTTTCTTCACTTTTTTTCTTTTTCTGTTTTTTGTTAGTCTTCCTCTTTTTATGCCACAAGCAATGTTCTTCTTGACTTGATGGTTCACATTTCTTTTTGAATTCCATAGCTGCAGTAGTCATCACTAGCAAACGCTCCTCATAACATGGCTGAATTTCTTCTTCTTCTTTTATATTCTCAACATCTACACATGTTAACTCTTCTTGTGCATGAACTTCTACTTCTTTCTCTGTGTTCACACTTGGCTCCAACAAATATTCAGTATCATTATTATGTTGCCAAGATATGGTTTCCATCTTTGCTGAGATCACAACCTTTTCTATCACTTCTTGCTCAATAATAGTGTCTAAATGATTTTCAGGTTCCTCAATGGCTTCTGTTGTCATTTGTTCAATTTGCACTCCTACAACAATTGCACCATCAAAGAAATTATTCAATGACAACTCTTGCTCTTGTTCTTCTTCAGACCAATCTTTTTCATTCCAATCATCAAAGAATTCTTCACTAGATATACTATCATCTTCCACTTCTGAAGTATAATCCATATCACTTTCCTCTTCACATTCTTCAATTGACTCTTCTTCCATCAAATATCCCTGAACTTCCTTATTTTCTTCTTCTTCTTTTGTTTCTACCTCAACTTCAAGTTCAGGTTCATCCATTTCAATGTTGTCTAACTGATCTTCTTCTTCTCCAAACTTAATTTCTTCAACTAGACCAACATCATCATCCCATGGCTCTTCATATTGGTCTTTTCTTCGTACAACCTTTGTATTGCTTTGCTCTTCGGCTAACTGCTTTGCAATAAAATCCACTTGCTTTTGAATATTCATGATTGAATTATCAAAATTTTGAAGGCCAGTTTGAGTGACTTTTATGAATTGAATTAAACTTCTTTCTAACTCTGATGGCTCCTCCTCAATTGGTTGTACCTCCTCTTCATGGTTCATGCAGAACGTTTGTGAATATTGAAGAAACTCTGCTAAGGTGTCATCAAGATCCATTACCTGTAACTTTTCACTTTCCAAAGGAACTAGGAAAAACATAAATGCAACAACTAACTACAAACAAGGCTACTGTAATAGTTAGTACCAACAACTAAACAACTAAAATCGAAACAGTAGTAACTATGAACAACAATACAGCGAGATTTAACAAATCCTACTCTTACAACGAAATTTACTAACAACTAACAATCATGTACAGAAACTAGCAAAAATGGTTCAGTCTAGTACCGTTCCAAGGATTGTTGATATTACTCAACAATCCCCGGCAACGGCGCCATTAACTTGATGCTGAAATCCTGAGCCATTAATTTGGTGTAAAAATCTTAGTAAAATAAAATGTGACTCTCGGATTTACACTTTGGCAAGCGCACCAGTCGTTAAAATTGTAGTGTATTTGATCGTCCCACAGGGATTGTGGTAAGTACCTCAATCTAGGACTAGTACAAGCTGAACCAACAGAAAATACATGAAGTTCATTCGGTTTTTATGGTTTTAGTGTTTTATAGTTGTTAGTGAAATGAGGAAAGTGATTAATAGAAAACAGGTCAGGATTGCTTCGGCTCACAATTTCCTCAAGAAACAAGCAATTAAGTATAATCGAACTTCACAATCTAGAGGACAATCCGCTTATGGTTATTCCCTAATTCCTTAGGTGAAAAAACACTAATCCTTAAGCAATGAACCTTAATTCCTTAAGTGCTCGATTAACCTAAGAATCTAATGCGAAATTGGAGGTTGAACTCTAACTATTCACCTAAATTGATTAGGCCTGAACTAGTTAGAAAGCTGGAAGTTACCTAAGCTTCAACCATGATTCCTCACTGGCGAAGTTCTTCATCAGTTCTGGATTTGTCAATCCAGCGATTCTGCTCCACTCCTCAGCTTGTTCGCCTCAAGATCTAGAAGTCGATCTACTTGCTCACAGCTTCAAGGCTCCATTGCTCACCTTCACAATCCCAACCTTAGGGAATTAGAACTCCATTGACTTCAGTTCCATCGAAGGATTATGGAACGTCATGGAGGAGAGGAATTAGAGAGATGAAAATGAAGTAGTAAGATGTTCGAAGTTTAGAATGAAAAAGAATGTGTTCTATGTATTCTCCGTCTCTCATTACAGAATATGTACAACCTATTTATATGTTTCTACCTAACTAACTTAACTGATAACTTAGGAAAACTTAAGTCAACGACTAAAACTAATTACACAGTTTACAGAGTAACCAACTAATTACAGCTCAGCTCTTAATGGGATCCAGCTTAACCTTAGCTAATTTACAGCGCAGCACCAGCTAATTGACAGTTCACTACTTAAGTTACTAAGGTTGCAGCAGTGGAGAAGAAGGCAATGGAAGTGGAAACAGTACTGCACCAAGTGTGCTGTTGGAGGGAAGGAACAGTGTTTAAATTACTGCCTTTATCGCTTCAGCTGCTGGGTTTTCGCTTGAGCGGATTAACTCTCGCTTGGGCGAACTCGGGAATTGTACTGCAGTGTTGCTTTGTCGCTTAAGCGTTATGGCGAAACTTGGGCGAATTGGAAATATGTAATACAGAATGGCTTTCTCGCTCAAGCGTGATTACTTCACTTGAGCTAATTTTTGACCTTGGCTTGAGCGAATTTAACTCTCGCTTGAGCGAGTTGATTATTTAATCGGTATTCTGCAGTTGGCGTTCGGGTTCTTCATGCAATATTCCGAGTCCTTGTTCTCTTTCGGAGTCGGTGTCTTTGAAGTCTCACTCAGTCGGTCTTTGGACTCCTTTCAGTCGGCTTTGTGAAGTCTCACTCGGATTTTTCCAAATCTTGCTCGGCTTTTGTAATTTTCACTCGGATTTGTCTTCTTTTCTCAAGTGCGCCCTGTTCCTGCACCATTAAACAGCTAATTGCCTAGCATTTATACGCTGGCTGCTTAGTGAATTTATAAACACTTCAAAACTCCTTAACTAATTAATATTTTCAATCGTTTTCTTACATAAATAAAGTACTTTTGAAATTCATAACTAAAATATGAATTGTTATCAAATTATTAAATAATACTAACAAACTAACCAATAATTACTAAATAATGTTAAATAATGAGGTGAAATAATTAAGTCTTTTCAAGACTTATCACTTATTATCTTGTCTTGTGTACTATTTGTTACTATTTGCCATTGAGTTTATCACCTTCAATAAACATAGTAACTAAAGAATCAACTTCAAAAGCATTCAAAGTAAAATTTTTTAATACTCAATTCACCCCCCCTCTTGAGTAATTGAGGCCACTTGGTTAACAAGTGGTATCAGAGCTTGACTCTTGGTAAATCAAGGTTAACAGCTTCAAGAGATTAAATGGCCTCAAGTTCTCAAAACTTTTTTCCCGAGGGTAGTGCCATAAATAGACCTCCCGCTTTCAATGGGGAAGGCTACGCTTTTTGGAAAGCAAGAATGAAAATTTTTGTGCAATCAATTGATTTGAGAGTATGGAATGCTATTGAAAATGGTCCTTTTGTACCTATGCATATTGTTAATGATCAACAAGTTGAAAAACCTATGGATGAGTGGACTAGTGAAGAAGAAAAGAAAGTACAATATAATTACAAAGCAAAAAATCTTATCACTTCAGCCTTAGGTCCCGATGAGTTCTTTAGAATAATTACATGTGATTCTGCTAAGGAAATGTGGGATACCCTTCAAATAACTCATGAAGGAACTAATGATGTTAAGGACTCAAAAATTAGCACTTTAACTAGCCAATATGAAAGTTTTAGAATGAATCCAAATGAATCTATTCTAGAACTTCAAAAGAGATTTACTTTGATCATTAATCATCTTATTACTCTTGGCAAATCTTATACTAACAAGGAGCTTATCCATAAAGTTCTAAAAAGTCTTACTAGGGAATGGCAACCTCTTGTTACGGCCATTAAGCAATCTCCCAACATAAATGAAATTTCTCTTGCCACTTTGTTTGGGAAACTACAAGAACAAGAACAAGAGTTGAAGGACTTAAAACAAGCGGAGGAAGAAGAAAAAGTCTCAAAAAAGAAAGGGCTAGCTCTCAAAGCTACCTCAATCATTGAAGAAGATTCCGAGAGTGAAGTTGATGAGGATGAAGAGCTAGGACTATTTGTGAAGCGTTTTGGAAGGCTCATGAGAAACAAAAAATTCCAAAAGGGCTTCTCCTCTAAAGGTAAGAAATTCATTCCTAAAGAAAATTCTACTTCACCTACTTGCTTTGAATGTGGTAAGGAAGGACAATTCAAGATGGATTGTCCAAACCTAAAGAAGAAAAACAAAGACAAAAGAACTAAGAGAAGAGCATATATAGCTTGGGATGAAAATGAGATAAGTAGCTCGGATGAATCGAAGAATGAAGAAGCAAACCTCTGTCTCATGGCCATTCACCAAGATGAAGAAGATGAGGTAAATTTTCATAACTTAGATAAGGAAGAATTACTTGATGCCCTTGAAAATTTGTATGATAAATTTACAAAAGTCTCCAATAAGCTTAAATTGTCTAGAAAAACAAGTAATACTCTAGAAATGCATCTCATGGAAGTTTGCAAAGAAAATGAATATCTAAAAGAAGAACTAGAAAATGTCCAAGCATGCTCTAAGAATAAACCTTGTGAATTTGCTAAGAAATGCATTGATTTAGAAACCAAGGTCTTAGACTTGAATAGAACACTAGAAAGATTTACAAATGGTAGAGACAATTTAAATGTACTTCTTGGAAACCAACGTTGCATGTTTAACAAAACGGGACTAGGTTACAATCTAGGATCACATGCTCACAAGAAGGATAAACATTACAAAAATTTCTTTGTGCCACCTAGTAAATCATCTACACCTTTTGTGAAATGTAATCATTGTGGTCTTAAAGGTCATAACTCTTATAATTGCAATGTTAGAAGATTAGGACTAAAAGTAGTGAGAAAAGTATGGGTTCCTAAGGGAACATTTTCACAAACTAACCTACAAGGACCCAACATAAAAATGGGTACCAAGCTCTCTAACTTGAATTGTTTTGTAGGTATGTTTTAAGGCTAGTAACACCCATTGGTACTTGGATAGTGGGTGTTCTAAACATATGACGGGTGATAAAAGTAAGTTCATATCACTTACTCCACAAAACAAAGGATTTATTACTTATGGAGATAACACAAAGGGAAGAATACTTGGAATCGGAAATGTTGGTAAAAATTCTTCCACCTCCATAAATGATGTATTATATGTTGAAGGACTAAAACACAACTTGCTTAGTATTAGTCAATTATGTGATAAGGGCTATAAAATTGTTTTTGAATCAAATGGTTGCATAATTGAAAATAAGCTAAACAAGGAGATAAAGTTCATTGGTCAAAGAGTAGATAACATTTACATGATTAATCTAGATTGTCTTGCTTCAAATGATGTGCAATACTTCATAACTAAAGAGGATGAATCATGGCTATGGCATAGAAGAATTGCTCACATTCATGTAGACCATTTAAATAAACTTGTTTCAAAAGATTTAGTTATTGGTTTACCAAAACTGAAATTTGAAAATAAATTTTGTGACGCTTGTCAAAAGGGAAAACAAGTAAAGGCTTCTTTTCAAGCAAAAAATATTGTTTCAACAACTAGACCTTTACAACTCTTACATATGGATTTATTTGAACCTTCAAAAATCAAAAGTTTTGGTGGAAACTATTATGGTCTTGTGATTGTGGATGATTACTCTAGATATACATGGACATTGTTTCTTACTCATAAACATGAAGCATATCATGCATTTAAGAAACTTGCCAAGATCATCCAAAATGAACAAAATTTAAAAATAGCATCCATTCGAACGGATCATGAGGGAGAATTTGAAAACCAATCTTTTGAAAAATTTTGTGAAAAATTTGGCATTGAACATAATTTTTCGGCTCCAGGAACTCCACAACAAAATGGAGTAGTTGAAAGGAAAAATAGATCTCTAGCGGAGCTCGCAAGAACTATGTTGAATGAAAATAATATTTCAAAACATTTTTTGGCCGACGCGGTGAACACTGCTTGCCATGTTATGAATCGTTGCTTAATAAGGCCTATATTAAAGAAAACCCCCTACGAACTTTATAAAGGACGAAAACCAAATATTTCTTACTTTCACATTTTTGGATGCAAATGCTTTGTCTTAAATAATGGAAAGGAAAATCTTGGCAAATTTGATGCAAAATCTGATGAAGCAATTTTCTTAGGTTATTCATCTACAAGTAAAGCATATAGACTCTTTAACAAACAAACTTATACAATTGAAGAGTCCATACATGTTAAATTTGATTAATTTAACCAAAATCCTCCGAGAAAGGAAGTTGATGATCCTGTAGGTACCTTCCAAGAAATGAACTTGGAAGACAAAGAAGAAGTCAACAATGAAGGAGGTACAACACAACTTAATAAACAACAAGATTGGGTAATCTTAAAGGACCATCCCTTGGACAAAATCATTGAAGAAATAACCAAAGGGGTAAGTACTCGAAATTCCATTAGAAATGCATGCAATCACTTAGCTTTTGTATCTCAAATTGAACCCAAAAATATTGATGAAGGCATTATTGATGAACATTGGATGTTGGCCATGCAAGAAGAATTAAACCAATTTGAAAGAAATGAAGTTTGGGAACTTGTGCCAAGACCCAATGACCATTTAATAATAGGCACCAAATGGGTTTTTAGAAATAAGTTAGATGAAAATGGCATAATAACAAGAAATAAAGCTAGACTAGTTGCAAAGGGATATAATCAAGAAGAGGGAATAGATTATGAAGAAACATATGCTCCCATAGCTAGGTTAGAAGCCATTAGATTATTGTTAGCTTTTGCATGTTGTATGGATTTTAAACTTTATCAAATGGATGTCAAAAGCGCTTTTTTAAACGGCTTTATTCAAGAACAAGTTTATGTAGATCAACCTCCCGGTTTTGAAAATCATAAATTTCCAAACCATGTCTTTAAATTAAGAAAAGCTTTATACGGTTTAAAACAAGCTCCAAGAGCTTGGTATGAAAGACTTAGTAAATTCCTTTTAGAAAATAATTTTGAAAGAGGAAAGGTTGATACTACACTGTTTATAAAACGCAAAAATAATGACATTCTTTTGGTACAAATTTATGTTGATGATATAGTATTTGGTGCTACTAATGAAAATCTTTGTCAAGAGTTTGCCAAGATTATGCAAAATGAGTTTGAAATGTCATTGATGGGAGAACTCACCTTCTTCCTTGGATTACAAATAAAACAAACAAATGACGGAACGTTCATTAGTCAAACAAAGTATTGTAAAGAACTACTCAAAAGGTTTGAAATGGACAAGGCAAACGAAATAGCTACACCCATGAGCACATCTTGCTATTTAGACAAAGATGAAAAAGGTAAGGACATTGAAATTACTAAATATCGAGGTATGATTGGTTCTTTACTCTATTTAACAGCTAGTAGGCCTGATATTATGTTTGCGGTATGCATGTGTGCTAGATATCAAGCATGTCCTAAAGAATCACATCTCACTGCCGTAAAAAGAATTTTGAAATATCTTGTGGGTACTCAAAACGTAGGTTTATGGTATCCCAAAGGCGTTGAATGTAATCTTTTAGGATATTCTGACTCTGACTTTGCGGGTTGTAAACTTGATAGAAAAAGTACCAGTGGCACATGTCATTTACTTGGTAGTTCCCTTGTTTCTTGGCATAGCAAGAAGCAAGCAAGTGTTGCATTATCGACGGCTGAGGCAGAATATGTAGCAGCCGGTAGTTGTTGTGCTCAAATTCTTTGGATGAGACAACAACTTCTTGACTTTGGTGTTGTTTTAAACAAAGTTCCTATTAAATATGACAACACTAGTGCTATAAATATCTCTAAGAATCCGGTCATGCATTCTAGGACCAAACACATTGAAATAAGACATCATTTCATAAGAGACCATGTTTTGAAAGGAGATTGTGTACTTGAATATGTTGAAACTTCAAAACAATTGGCGGACATTTTTACAAAACCCCTTCCAAAAGACCAATTTATAAATATTAGAAGGGAGTTAGGAATTTTGGAAATTGCCTAATTGATTTATTTTATCACACTTTCTTACCCCTCGAACATAATTTTTGCAAATCTTTAACTTAAAGATTTCAACTCATCTTTTCCATAAAATTTTCATTTCCTTGAACATAATTTCTTACTTTGTAATATAAATACAATTTTTGAAGAAAATTTATACTCACATTTTCAAAACATAATATCACTTGTTTTAGACCCCATGGAGTCCTCACGTAAGTAAACATATTTCTGACACAAAGATAATCTTCTATGTACCACATGGTTCTCAAAAATAAATGGCAAATGACTTTGATTTTCTTGACTATCTTGTGCAATAAAATCACTGGCAAATTGCAAAATTTTAAGCCTATATAACCTCTCACTTTGCTTATTCAAAAGAAGGAGAAAACCTCATTATGATTGCTTACATGCTTCGAATTACTCTATGATATATGTTTTAGGGGGAATTTTATATGCAAATGGTATCCATCTTTACAAAATGTGTGCTTTTTAAAGTGTTATATTCTTAAATGTTTTTGATGATGCCAAAGGGGGAGAAAATAAATATATATATATATATGCTAAGTGACATAAATTATCTTACAAAGGGGGAGAGATCTTTTATCTCTTCTTAACTTGTGCATATGAAGTCATAAACATGTGGTATCAAATTGTATGTGAAAGGAGGAGTCATTTTTGCAATGTATTTGAACTGTTATAATACTAACACCCCAAGAGACAAACACTTGTTGTCATCATCAAAAAGGGGGAGAATGTGTTTATATGTTGTTATAGGTTTTGATAATGACAAACAAGCAAAGCAAATGTTCAAGACTCAAAATTCAATTATGATGATATGTTTCAATCAAGGCATTTACTTCAGTGGTTAAATCAAGTGACAAATAGTCTTGTTAAATGCCAAAGGAACAAAGGTTGAAAATCTTGAAGAAGCTGGCACGCTTGAGCGAAGGGTCAAGCGTGAATCATGAGAATCAGGTGCTTGGCACGCCCAAGCGTGAAGGAAGCTCGCTTGAGCGAGGGAGATAAATGTTAAGCGTAAGAATTAGATGCTTAGCACGTCCAAGCGTGAAGGAAGCTCGCTTGAGCGAGGGAGACAGTTGTTAAGCGTGAATTATGCAAGCTTAAGCGTGAAGGAATAGAAGTTGGCACGCTTGAGCGAAGGATCAAGCGTGAGCATCAGGGGTCTATAAGCTTGAGCGTGAACATGATGCATCAGGTTCGATTAAGCGCTGGACCAACTCGCTTAAGCGCTGGACAAGCTCGCTTGAGCGTGAAGACATGGAGCTCAAGCGTGAGCGTGGAACAAAGCGTGATGCATCAGGAGCCCAAGTCTCGCTTAAGCGTAAACAAGGCTCGCTTGAGCGTGATAGCATGCTTGAGCGTAGATTCAAGCGTGAGCAAGCATGGAAGAGAAATCAAAGGAAATATACATGGTTCGCTTAAGCGTGATTAAACTCGCTTGAGCGAGGAGGCCACTGAATTAATTACAGCATGATGTGCAGTTGAAGATTAAAAGTTCCAAGAAGCAAATTCAAACATCAAGCTACTCTCAGATGATTAACCTATGTCATCATGAGTCAGATAAGTTTATTTAATTTAAATAAGTTATATGAATTTGAATTTGAACCCGTGTTGAATATATGGCAGCCTTGCATCGCACTTGGACAAACTGAAACACACTATGAATACAAACATTCCAACATTCTCTGAGCAGATTGCACTCTCGAAGTCTCCACTACGTAAGTTGCAATTTAAGTAACTAAGAACAGACCTACTCTCCACTGGTCTAGCTTGCTGTGGAAATTAAATAAATGGCTTCACATGTTGCTCTATGTCATCAAAGGAATTTTTAATTGCAAAACAATGCTCCATTCAAATTGTCGAAGAAATTATTTACTGTCTGAACCATGCTTCTATTTGCTATAAATAGGAAGCCTTGCAAGGGATTCAGCACACCAAGCATTTGAAGCAGTTCCATTTGCTTTCTTTCCCCTCCATTCTCTTGCTCTTCTTCTTGCTCTCTTTATTCTTGATTGGCATATTTCTTGAAGTTATTTTTTGAGAGTTAATTTGTGGGGAAAGTATATTTGAGTACTTAATTTGCATATCCTCTCTTTGAGAGTTATTATCTTGTGTAAACCTTAACTTGTATATCCACTCTATCAAGAGAGTTTCCTTGTACACTCAAACACCAAACATACCAAAAGCCTTGGGTTGGGTTTCAACCTTGTAATTGTGAGATAGAGAGATTGGGTGGGGTGCCCTTGTACTTGTGAGAATTGGATTCTTGAGTGTGGGACACTAGGAAGTCGCAGTTGCTCAAAGTTGTATCTCTAATCTACAATAGTGGAAATCCTCTAAGTGGGTTGCTTAGAGGCGAGACGTACACCGGTGTGGTGGAACTCGTATATATCGGTTTGCAAATCTCTCTTCCCTAAACTCATTTAAATTTGTGCACTTAACTTGCTTGCTTGATTTTATTGCTCATTAACTTGGATTAAGTGCATGCTATACTAAGTTGCAAAATATTTTGATTAACATTATTGTACTTGTCTTTTAGCAACACTCGTTATTGATCTTTCTAAAAAATCTCATAAATTGCTTTGTGGTTAATTTGATTCCATTTCTTGAATATTACTTAGACCTCGTAAGCGCTTATTATCTTGTCCTGTGTACTATTTGTTACTACTTGCCATTGAGTTTATCACCTTCAATAAACATAATAACTAAAGAATCAACTTCAAAAGCATTCAAAGTAAAATTTTTTAATACTCAACTCACCCCCCTCTTGAGTAATTGAGGCCACTTGGTTAACAGGGTAGTGACAGGCTTGCTAATTAGAAGGTCCTCTTCCCCAGAAACAATCACCAACTTGTTATTGATGATGAACTTTAATTTTTGATGCAACGTGGAAGGGACAACCCAACTGAATGGATCCACTGCCGACCTAGTAAACAATTATAGGCGGGCGTGATATCCATGACATGGAAGAGAATCTCAAAGGTATAGGGTCCTACCTATATCGGTAATTCAATTTCACCCATAACCTCCCGGCGAGTCCCATCAAAGGCTCGCACTATCATGGAGCTTGGCCTCATGTACGACCCATCGAAAGGCAACTTTGCCAACGTTGATTTTGGCATGACATTAATAGACGACCCATTATCGATAAGTACTTTTGCAAGAATATGGTCTGGGAATTTAACGAAAATATGAAGGGCTTTATTGTGCCCCACTCCCTCCGCGGGTACCTCGTTGTCCGTGAATGTCAAATAGTTATTAGTGACGATGTGTCCTACTATGCCTTTGAATTTATCGATGGGTAAGTCATGCTTAACGTGTGCCTCACTTAATACTTTCACCAATGTGTTCCAGCATGGTTTGGAACTCATCAACAGGGATAACAAAGAAATATTAGCTGGGGTATGATTCAACTGATCCAACACCTGATAATCGCTATGGCGAATGAACTTTAAAAACTCCTGGGCTTCTTTATCGGTCACCCCCTTTTTGTTTCGCCATTAGTTCTTTCCTTCCTGCTTTGACTCCTTCAATCTTATTAAGTTTCAGTTTTAGAAGAGCATATATTCTCCCACTCCGGGTCATGCCTCCAACCCCGGAAATATTCGTGACAGATGATGGTGAAGGATTATTTGCCGCAGAGCTAGTAACGACTACGTCTGTATCATACTTCCATGGCATAGTTTGGGAATCTCTAAAAGGGAACGGGGTAGGTGCTTTTACAGTTGCAGTTGCTGATGCATTTTTGTTATAGAATATGACCAGCGGTCTCGGAGCCTACGCCCTAGGCTGTCCTTGCATCATGTTAACTTCTTCCTCTTGGCGCTTGTAAACCTCCACAATACGACAGTCCATAAGTCCTTGAAGGATTTCACGAAAGCGTTGTTGCTTTGCAGACTGTTCATCTTTGTGCTCCTCATCCTATGAGCCTTCGATCAACCCCTTTTCAAGTAAGTAGGAGTGAATTATTTTCAAAGGCATCTTTATATTGGCAACTTCCATAATGCGCTCTACATCTTCCCCAACAGCGTTAACCCTCGGCCCTCCATGGTTGGGCAAAGAGTTTGTAGACATATTTGGGCTCCCCTCACGAAAGTTTATCCAGTCAGCCCTGATCAAATCCCTCACTTTAAACTTTAGTGCCAGGCAATTCTCTGTGGAATGCCCCAGTGCACCAACCTGGTAATCACATCGCGTATTCAGGTCATATCCTCTAGGGTAAGGTGGCTGAAGTTGTCTTAGAGGACTGGGCACTACCAAAGTATTTTTGATGAGGTGAGGTAAGACGTCGGTATATGTCATAGGAATGAGATCAAACTATACCTGGGTACGGTCATTATTTGGCCTTCTTGAGTTCAGATTGGGGGTTGGTTTACTTGCAGCGGTTGGTATGGTGCTTGGGGTGGTGTTGGTGGTCGTATAACAGGCGGTCGGAAATGAGGTGAGTTTGGATTTTGAACTATAGCTACGTATGGGTATGGTGTGTAAGGGTGGGCGGGTGGAAATATGACAGGGGTAAACGACCTTGATTGGTTTCTTTTCTGGTTGTAAGAGACGGTATTGGTTTCTCCATCTCTTTTTCTGCCTTTACCCGTTGTCGGTCTCTTCATCGTGCCTGCCCCAGATGGACCTCGGGTAATCTTCCCAGTTCTTAGCCCGTTCTCTATTCATTCTCTGATAGTGACGATATCGGAGAAATGAGATGAAATGCTTCCAATCATCCTATCATAGAAAGGAGATTGGAGTGTGTCAATGAACATGGAAGCTACTTCTTTTTTCGATAAAGAAGGATCCACCTATGTGGCAACTTCACGTCAATGTTGTGCGTATTCTTTGAATGTCTCAGTCTCTTTCTTTGTCATGTTTTGTAATTGCACCCTGTGACGCCCCAAACCCCCAATTGAACTAGGGGAAAATTTTTCGCGTCTTTGAAAATATTAATAAATTCAACAATCGAAGTAGTGAAATATTTTTCACCAAACTCCTGGATCTAAAATGAACCACTCCCATATATGAAGATATGAGAGGGTGAAACTAAATGTAAATCTTTCAATCAAAATCAGCGGAAGGATTGTCCAATTTGACTTAATCATTGGCTAATTGATTTTCAAGAGGAGAAGTTTCATAAAAATGTGGGATACCATTTATATAATCCAGAAGGCCTAAATATACTCCTCAATACCTTTAAAATAATATTTAAGGAAGAAATAATGCATAACATTTTAAAAATTTAATTTAAAATAACAAAATGAGAATCAGGGGCATACTCGCTCAGGCGTGACTAAAGTCGCTTGAGCGAGCCAGCGTGCACACGCTTGGGCGAACGCTAAGTGGCTTTGAGCGAGAGAGGAAAATAAGTATCAGGGCTCAACTTGCTTGAGCGAGCCCTTCCTCGCTTGAGCGAGTCACGAAGGAATGCTTGAGCGAAGGAAGCGAGATGCTTGAGCGAAGAAGGAAGGAGCATCAGGGGTCTATCTCGCTTGAGCGGCCCAAGGCTCGCTTGAGCAAAATTGGTCCAGAAACGTTGAGGACTCTCTGGCCGATTTTCGCTTGGGCGAGGCACCACTCGCCTGGGCGAAAATCTTCCAGAATCAACTCTCCTTCTCCCTCGCTTGAGCGCTGCCCTTAACGCCTGGGCGAAAATTGTCCAGAATCTAAACACTGATTCTGTGGCAATTTCGCTTGGGCGAAATGCACGTTCGCTTGAGCGAATTTGGGGCAGAAACGAATCCCCCATTCCACAACAATCTCGCTCGGGCGAGATTGCTACTCGCTTGAGCGAGTTCTGCAGAATCTTAGCAGAAACGAAAATCCCATCTAACTTAGCACATGAACCATTGACCTCTCCTATGACCATATCTTAGTCCATTATGCATATGCCAATTCATACAATACTATACTCTAAAACTACATAATCCTTTCATTGAATCAAATACCACCAACATCATCATGCTAATATTAATTCTATGCATATAATTTACATTCAACCTCATTTTACAAAATCCACAAGCTAGCATAAAACACAGCATCCTTTCATTGATCAAAGTCAAGCATTCAAATTCATTCTTTACATCTTTTGGGTCATGTAGGAAAATTGGCCTTACACAAACATGTCCAATTTTCTCCCATGACCTCCAAAATTATCAACACTACAAAATTGAGTACATAAACCTCATATACTCTACAAAACAGATTTCATGCCGGCCAAGGCTTACGCATTCCTATCCATATTTTACCTTCTTCATACTCGGCCTCCAAAAGTTGTAGGATTTAAGTCATACCTACATCAACTTTAAAAATGGCAACGGGGAGGTGAGTAACATAATCCAAATGAATTAAAGTCATACATTATGATGAAATACATGTATACTTGCACAAATATCGTTCATTTTACCACATCATGCATTATACACAATACCTCTTATACTCACAAGTATACATTCATCATAACTAGTATTTGGATTGCCATACACACACACAAGGTTAGTATTTCACTCTTTCCCTCATCAATTCTCATTTATCCGTTGCCACCATGGGCTTTCAACTAGGCATATCTCCAGCTATATGCAAATGCTCTTAAAGCTAATGCATATGCACAAGAATTTCTCATCAAAACAATGCGGATCCGACTGTGGGAAAATATTTCATTAAATCAATTGTGGGACAAGCATAGGTGTGCTACTATGCCCCTACTGCAGTAGAAAAATTGTGTACACATATATCTCAATTTAAGCATGTTTATATCATCATAATTTTACTGGTACCAAACCGCTATCGCCCATCTGTAGCACTAGTCACCTTGTGACTTGCGGATCAACATCGTGGCCTCAACTACCATAAGTGCTACGGGCCCCTCTCGAACACACATCGAGAGAGCCGTGTCCCGTTGGACACCGAGGTAAACTTGCTCACCATAGAGCCGCCCGCCCACTGGGCCTGCCACATAGGGTGCCTCGTCACCAAACTATGGACAGCTTCGTGACTCATACACCGAGTCACAGGGGAAATCATAATACGCTCGTGCACTGAGCCGTCCTCCCACTGGGCCTGCCTAGTGGAACCCCCTAATATTCCATATAAACAGCTATGATATGCCATGGATGCAATGCAATTGCAAATCAAGTGCATCCTCACACTATGCATCCTAGATGCCACTCCACATTTAATCATTCATCACCACCACTTGGTGGATTTCAGCATTCTCAGCATTCTTATCCAATCCCAACTTTCTTTGACTTATTCTCATCAATAGTTAGTGGCATACACATTCAATAAATCATACACACATATTTGGGATATTCACATCACAATCTCAATTCACATATGGTTTCAAACCATCATCCTACTTCATTAATATGGTATCATCATATCATTAGTATTATCCCAAACACAATGCCACATAACAATCATCCTTCTAAATGCATTCAAATCACACATATCATGTCATCCATTCAAACAACCATTAACATAATCACATATACATATTTTCACATCACCAATGGATGAAATCATGTATTTAGAAAAGTTACCCCCTCCTACCTCAAGTGAAGTAGTGATCAACGCGGTTCGATGGTCCCGCTTCGTCAATGGGGTCACTTCCTACATCACAATACATTATACAATCAATTTTCTACTTACTCATTAAGACTTAATTACTTATATATATCAATAAATACTTGCTGTTTTTATTAGTATAATTCTCAAAACTCTTTTATTTCATTTTATCCACCATAACCACCATGGGTTAGGTGCTACCCTTTATTATTATGCATTCAATAACCAACCCTTTCATGGGTTTCTCCATTATTAACTTCCATCAACCAAATACCATCACCATTGACTCTTAAACATCATAACTCGCATTTATTATCAACAATTAATACTCATCAACCTCCATTATGCATTTCCTCCAAATTCATGAAGTTAGGGTTTCACAAAATTCCCAACACCTTCATAAATACTCTTCTCCTTCCAACAATAAATACATCCACTTTATTACTTCTCAAAGAAACCTTACTTTCATAGAATCCACATCAAACCCTTGCATTAATTACTCTCCTCAAGAACATCCATACACATGCATGGTTTCAAAACTCATATTATCATATAACCATGGCAAAAACCCAAGTAACTAGTGAGTATTTCTTACCTTACACCCAAAAATGAAAATGGGTTCACAAGAGAGAGAGAGAGAGAGCTGCAAAAAATGAAGAGAAAAGAGGAGAAGACAGCAGCCCCACAAGCCTCCTACAAGCTCCCTTCAAACGAAAATGAGGAGGTGTGGAAGATGAGCTCAAGTTGCTAGGGTTTTAGGAGGAGAAATGAGAGAATGGAGAAGATGATGATGGAAAGAAGAAGAAGAAAGTGAAGTGTAATGTCCAACACCATCAGCAATCCCACGTGAATAGAGAAAGGAAAAAATGGGGTTTTTGATTTATTTTAATACCATTCATTAAAACTTCAACGTTCTATAACCAACAGGTTCTCCGTTCGGGCTCAATACATCATCTGAAAATTATTCCGAATACATATTCGGATTCTCAATAATATTCTCTATAGCCCTGACCAATATCATCTCATTCCGAGATACTTGGTCTGACACCCATATATCAACCGGGCTTAATTTCAGCTTAACCGGTCTCCAAAAATTACCAAAAATTCCCAAAATCTTAATTTAATTATTCTCAATAGTTTGGGACAGTAAATACTCCATATACCAATTTCTAATATTTATTCCGGTAATTAATTCTCTATATTTTAAAATTCGGGATGTTACAATCCACCCCACCAAAAAGAAAATTTCGTCCCCGAAATTTCACATACCGGATTCAAATGCGTCAGGATACCGTTCTCTGATATCGTCTTCGCGTTCCCATGTGAACGTTTCAGTATTTCCATGTTTCCAAGCGACCTCCACCAAAGGTACCAACTTGTTCCGCAATTTCTTCACGGAACGTCCGACAATGCGAACAGAAACAGGAGAAACAGATAGGTCATCTCGCACCTCAATCTCGTCCATCGGGATCACGTGTAAAGGATCATAAACATATTTCCTTAACTGCGACACGTGAAACACGTTGTGTAGATTAGCAAGATGCGGAGGGAGTGCTATCCTATAAGCAACCTCACCAATCCGCTCCAACACCTCGTAAGGTCCGATAAATCTAGGGCTCAATTTCCCACTCTTCAACGCCCTTCCAATGCCTTTGTCACGCGAGACTTTCAAAAACACATGGTCACCCACTTGAAACTCAAGGGTTTTATGCCTCTTGTCATAATAACTCTTCTGTCTATCTTGAGCAATCTTCATATTCTCTTGGATCTTCTTAATTTGCTCTGTAGTTTCCTGAATGATCTCCGGCCCTAAAGCCAAGTTTTCACCAACTTCAAGCTAACACAAGGGAGTTCTACACTTCCTTCCATACAACGCCTCATACGGTGCCAAACCTATACTGGAATGGAAGCTGTTATTGTATGTGAATTCGATCAATGGGAGGAATCTCTCCCAACATCCACCGTGCTCAAGTACACAAGCTCTCAACAAATCCTCCAGGCTTTGTATAGTTCTCTCCGATTGCCCATCGGTTTGAGGGTGATAAGCGGAACTAAGCTTCAACTTAGAACCCAACTCATCATGCAAACGTCCCCAAAACCGAGAAGTAAAACGAGGATCACGGTCGGATATAATACTGGACGGAACACCATGCAGCCTAACAATCTCCTTGATGTATATTTGTGCCAATTTCTCCAAAGAACTCTTCATATTAATCGGCAAGAAGTGAGCACATTTTGTCAATCTATCAATAATCACCCATATAGCATCGTTTCCAGCACGAGTTCTGGGTAGTCCAGAAACAAAATCCATAGCTATACTATCCCATTTCCAAACAGGGATCTCTATTAGTCTCAAATAACCAGATGGTCTCTGGTGCTCGACCTTCGCCTTTTGACAAACAAGGCAAGATGCTACAAAATTCGCCACATCACGTTTCAAACTGGGCCACCAAAAGTTCTTCTTCAAATCTTGATACATCTTAGTGGAACCAGGATGAATACTCAATATGCTTTTGTGAGCTTCCTCAAGTACACGTTTCCTCACATCATCGCTTGAGGGAACATAAATTCGGCCTCTAACACACCAAATGCCATCTTGACCTTCTTCTATGAACAAATTTTTCCTTTTTTCTTGAGTCTTTTTCATCTCAATCAAATACTCATCATTGGGTTGTTGCGTCTTCACATATTCAAGAAATTCATTTGCAACCTTCAACATCTCCAACACCATTTTCTTGGAAGTGTAAGTCTCCACGCCCACATTCAAATCTCTAAATTGTTCAATCAACTCCATTTCCTTTGCCATCATCATGGAAACATGCAATGACTTCCTGCTCAATGCATCAGCAACTACATTTGCCTTACCGGGGTGATACTTCAATTCAAATTCGTAGTCTTTTAGGAACTCCATCCACCGTCTTTGGCGCATATTCAACTCCTTCTGGTCAAATAAGTACTTAAGGCTCTTATGATCACTAAAGACCACAAATTTGGAGCCGTACAAGTAGTGTCACCACAACTTCAATGCAAACACCACTGCCGCCAATTCAAGATCATGTGTGGGATAGTTAACCTCATGCGGTCGCAACTGCCTCGACGCATAGGCTATCACACGCTCCTTTTGCATCAATACACACCCAAGACCAAGCTTAGATGCATCGCAATATACCACAAATTCATCCATTAAGTCGGGCAATGCCAACACCGGTGCGGTAGTAAGCCTTAACTTCAACTCTTGGAAACTCTCTTCACATTCACGGGTCCACACAAAAGAGTGATTCTTCCGAGTCAACTTCGTTAGTGGCAAAGCCAAACGGGAAAACCCTTCAATAAATCTCCGGTAGTAACCGGCAAGACCAAGAAAACTTCTTATCTCTGTTACCGACGTTGGTCTTTCCCAAGCCGTCACAGCTTCAACTTTAGATCTATCCACAGCAACTCCATCATTTGAAATAACATGTCCAAGAAATTGGACCTCAGACAGCCAAAATTCACACTTAGAGAGCTTCGCATACAACTCCTTTTCGCGAAGGATCGTCAACACAAGACGAAGATGTCTTTCATGCTCTTCATGACTCTTGGAATACACCAAAATATCATCGATAAACACCACGACAAATTGATCAAGATATTCATGGAAGATGCGATTCATATAACTCATGAAAATCGCAGGGGCATTCGTCACACCAAATGGCATCACTACGTACTCATAGTGTCCATATCGCGTTCGGAAAGCAGTCTTCGGAATATCTTCGGCCTTCACCCGAATTTGGTGATATCCAGAACGCAAATCAATCTTCGAAAACACAACAGCACCCTTCAATTGATCCAATAGATCATCGATGCGTGGAAGAGGGTATTTATTCTTAATGGTCAGTTTGTTGAGTTGGCGATAATCAACGCACAATCTCATGCTCCCATCTTTCTTCTTCACTAGCAATACGGGAGCACCCCAAGGAGACACACTTGGGCGAATAAACTCCCGTTCAAGCAATTCTTCCACTTGCTTTTTCAACTCAGCTAACTCCATAGGAGACATCCTATAAGGAGCTCGGGAAACAGGTTCTGCACCCGGAATAAGATCAATAGAAAATTCCACTTCTCGTGGAGGAGGTAATCCGGGAATTTCTTCCGGAAACACATCGGGAAATTCCGAAACAATAGGAATCCCACAAGATTGGGAAACACCATTCCCATCAACCAAACAGAACATCACGAGAAGTTGAGAGATACCTCGCACATCAAAGCCTTCAGTATTAGAGGTTGGGAAAATCACTGTCTTGCTATGACAATCCACCAAAACCTTGTTGGCGGACAACCAATCCATGCCTAGGATAACATCCAGGTCTTTCATAGGTAAACACACGAAGGATACAACAAATTTTCTACCCTTCAAGTCCATCTCGACATTATCACATCGAGTCACCGATCTTAAGCAAGCACCAGTCGGTGTAGTCACCAATATTGCACCTTTCATCATACTCACAGGCACTCGCAGGCGCCTCACACAATCTTCAGAAATAAAAGAGTGCGTAGCACCCGAATCAAATATCACATTAACAACATTACCATATATTTGGCATTCACTTTGGACAAGGTCTTCAGCTTGTGCAGCTTCTTCACCGGTCACGGCAAAGATTCTTCCAGCCATTTGTTGATTAGCACCACGATTTGGGCCATTCCGACCACCATGAGCATTACCTCGGCCGTTTCCATTACCACGACCGTTACCACCATTTCGGTTTCCATTTCTTCCACCATTACCGTTTCCACGACCACGGCCTCTAAAAGCACCATAGTCTCCACGGTTTGCATTATCACGTGGCACAACATCTGCAACATTCAAAGGACAATCAGGGAGGATATGCCCCGGTTGGTTGTATCTATAGCACACCACTATTTCTTCTTGATTGCAATCTCTGGCTAAGTGATTTCCACCACATCTGTAACAATGGAGTCCTTGGCCATCACCTCGGCCACCAACGGCACCATGCCTTCCGCCACCACGTCCACCTCTAAAAGAAGAGGACCCACGTACAAATCGTCTATTGTTTTTAAAGTTGCCTTTCTTCTTAAAGCTAGAAGATTGGCCTTTCAACTTGTAATCATGCCCCGAGTAGTTCTTTGGAGCAATATCATTCTCTTCAAAGATTCTACACTTATCCACAAGGGTAGGAAAATTCCTAATCTCTTGGTGACAAATTGCCTTCTTGATTTCTTGGCGTAGTCCATTTTCAAACTTAACACATTTCGAAACTTCAGTGCCCTCTTGCTGAAAGGGAGGATAAAACACACATAACTCCTCAAATTTCATAGCATACTCTTCAACTGACATGCCGCCTTGCTTGAGTTCCATGAATTCAAGCTCTTTCTTGTTTTTGTAACTCGCAGAAAAATATTTCTTAAGAAATTCAGCTTTGAAATTCTCCCAAGTCAAAGGAGTGTGGGCAGCAGTCATACGCTCACGGGTAAGGATCCACCAAGATTTGGCCTCATTCCGAACCATAAACACCGCATACTCTACTTTCTGAGTTTCGGTACACTCCATACTAGCGAATATCCGCTCCAAGTCACGGATCCAAACATGAGCATCTTCTGGTTTATAGCCTCCATGAAATTCAGAAGGCTTCTGCTTAAGAAATTGGTCAAGGCCTTGATTCGGCTGACCAACAGGTTGTTGTTGCTGTGCAAGTATGTCAGCAAAGCGATTGAAGGCCTCAATCATAGCAATTGTATCAGGATTGCGCCTGTACGCCATCACTCAATCTATATACAACAACATGAACATAATTAGAAACTTGAAGTTTCTTCACCCAATGTGTATACATATCATTTATTGTTAACTCGCTTAACACAAGTATCATCATAATATATTTAATAATTAGAAGGTAAATATGAGAAAGGAATTGCCTGGCCGGGCTTAACAACAATCATTTAATAATCTAATTTCAATAACTACCTTCATAACTCATCCATATAATTCACAAATCAATCAGCCATGAGTAATGTATACATCGATAACATCATTTATAATCATATCAAGAGCAATGAATGCTCTGATACCAGGTTGTGACGCCCCAAACCCCCAATTGAACTAGGGGAAAATTTTTCGCGTCTTTGAAAATATTAATAAATTCAACAATCGAAGTAGTGAAATATTTTTCACCAAACTCCTGGATCTAAAATGAACCACTCCCATATATGAAGATATGAGAGGGTGAAACTAAATGTAAATCTTTCAATCAAAATCAGCGGAAGGATTGTCCAATTTGACTTAATCATTGGCTAATTGATTTTCAAGAGGAGAAGTTTCATAAAAATGTGGGATACAATTTATATAATCCAGAAGGCCTAAATATACTCCTCAATACCTTTAAAATAATATTTAAGGAAGAAATAATGCATAACATTTTAAAAATTTAATTTAAAATAACAAAATGAGAATCAGGGGCATACTCGCTCAGGCGTGACTAAAGTCGCTTGAGCGAGCCAGCGTGCACACGCTTGGGCGAACGCTAAGTGGCTTTGAGCGAGAGAGGAAAATAAGTATCAGGGCTCAACTTGCTTGAGCGAGCCCTTCCTCGCTTGAGCGAGTCACGAAGGAATGCTTGAGCGAAGGAAGCGAGACGCTTGAGCGAAGAAGGAAGGAGCATCAGGGGTCTATCTCGCTTGAGCGGCCCAAGGCTCGCTTGAGCGAAATTGGTCCAGAAACGTTGAGGACTCTCTGGCCGATTTTCGCTTGGGCGAGGCACCACTCGCCTGGGCGAAAATCTTCCAGAATCAACTCTCCTTCTCCCTCACTTGAGCACTGCCCTTAACGCCTGGGCGAAAATTGTCCAGAATCTAAACACTGATTCTATGGCAATTTCGCTTGGGCGAAATGCACGTTCGCTTGAGCGAATTTGGGGCAGAAACGAATCCCCCATTCCACAACAATCTCGCTCGGGCGAGATTGCTACTCGCTTGAGCGAGTTCTGCAGAATCTTAGCAGAAACGAAAATCCCATCTAACTTAGCACATGAACCATTGACCTCTCCTATGACCATATCTTAGTCCATTATGCATATGCCAATTCATACAATACTATACTCTAAAACTACATAATCCTTTCATTGAATCAAATACCACCAACATCATCATGCTAATATTAATTCTATGCATATAATTTACATTCAACCTTATTTTACAAAATCCACAAGCTAGCATAAAACACAGCATCCTTTCATTGATCAAAGTCAAGCATTCAAATTCATTCTTTACATCTTTTGGGTCATGTAGGAAAATTGGCCTTACACAAACATGTCCAATTTTCTCCCATGACCTCCAAAATTATCAACACTACAAAATTGAGTACATAAACCTCATATACTCTACAAAACAGATTTCATGCCGGCCAAGGCTTACGCATTCCTATCCATATTTTACCTTCTTCATACTCGGCCTCCAAAAGTTGTAGGATTTAAGTCATACCTACAGCAACTTTAAAAATGGCAACGGGGAGGTGAGTAACATAATCCAAATGAATTAAAGTCATACATTATGATGAAATACATGTATACTTGCACAAATATCGTTCATTTTACCACATCATGCATTATACACAATACCTCTTATACTCACAAGTATACATTCATCATAACTAGTATTTGGATTGCCATACACACACACAAGGTTAGTATTTCACTCTTTCCCTCATCAATTCTCATTTATCCATTGCCACCATGGGCTTTCAACTAGGCATATCTCCAGCTATATGCAAATGCTCTTAAAGCTAATGCATATGCACAAGAATTTCTCATCAAAACAATGCGGATCCGACTGTGGGAAAATATATCATTAAATCAATTGTGGGACAAGCATAGGTGTGCTACTATGCCCCTACTGCAGTAGAAAAATTGTGTACACATATATCTCAATTTAAGCATGTTTATATCATCATAATTTTACTGGTACCAAACCGCTATCGCCCATCTGTAGCACTAGTCACCTTGTGACTTGCGGATCAACATCGTGGCCTCAACTACCACAAGTGCTACGGGCCCCTCTCGAACACACATCGAGAGAGCCGTGTCCCGTCGGACACCGAGGTAAACTTGCTCACCATAGAGCCGCCCGCCCACTGGGCCTGCCACATAGGGTGCCTCGTCACCAAACTATGGACAGCTTCGTGACTCATACACCGAGTCACAGGGGAAATCATAATACGCTCGTGCACTGAGCCGCCCTCCCACTGGGCCTGCCTAGTGGAACCCCCTAATATTCCACATAAACAGCTATGATATGCCATGGATGCAATGCAATTGCAAATCAAGTGCATCCTCACACTATGCATCCTAGATGCCACTCCACATTTAATCATTCATCACCACCACTTGGTGGATTTCAGCATTCTCAGCATTCTTATCCAATCCCAACTTTCTTTGACTTATTCTCATCAATAGTTAGTGGCATACACATTCAATAAATCATACACACATATTTGGGATATTCACATCACAATCTCAATTCACATATGGTTTCAAACCATCATCCTACTTCATTAATATGGTATCATCACATCATTAGTATTATCCCAAACACAATGCCACATAACAATCATCCTTCTAAATGCATTCAAATCACACATATCATGTCATCCATTCAAACAACCATTAACATAATCACATATACATATTTTCACATCACCAATGGATGAAATCATGCATTTAGAAAAGTTACCCCCTCCTACCTCAAGTGAAGTAGTGATCAACGCGGTTCGATGGTCCCGCTTCGTCAATGGGGTCACTTCCTACATCACAATACATTATACAATCAATTTTCTACTTACTCATTAAGACTTAATTACTTATATATATCAATAAATACTTGCTGTTTTTATTAGTATAATTCTCAAAACTCTTTTATTTCATTTTATCCACCATAACCACCATGGGTTAGGTGCTACCCTTTATTATTATGCATTCAATAACCAACCCTTTCATGGGTTTCTCCATTATTAACTTCCATCAACCAAATACCATCACCATTGACTCTTAAACATCATAACTCGCATTTATTATCAACAATTAATACTCATCAACCTCCATTATGCATTTCCCCCAGATTCATGAAGTTAGGGTTTCACAAAATTCCCAACACCTTCATAAATACTCTTCTCCTTCCAACAATAAATACATCCACTTTATTACTTCTCAAAGAAACCTTACTTTCATAGAATCCACATCAAACCCTTGCATTAATTACTCTCCTCAAGAACATCCATACACATGCATGGTTTCAAAACTCATATTATCATATAACCATAGCAAAAACCCAAGTAACTAGTGAGTATTTCTTACCTTACACCCAAAAACGAAAATGGGTTCACAAGAGAGAGAGAGAGAGAGCTGCGAAAAATGAAGAGAAAAGAGGAGAAGACAGCAGCCCCACAAGCCTCCTACAAGCTCCCTTCAAACGAAAATGAGGAGGTGTGGAAGATGAGCTCAAGTTGCTAGGGTTTTAGGAGGAGAAATGAGAGAATGGAGAAGATGATGATGGAAAGAAGAAGAAGAAAGTGAAGTGTAATGTCCAACACCATCAGCAATCCCACGTGAATAGAGAAAGGAAAAAATGGGGTTTTTGATTTATTTTAATACCATTCATTAAAACTTCAACGTTCTATAACCAACAGGTTCTCCGTTCGGGCTCAATACATCATCTGAAAATTATTCCGAATACATATTCGGATTCTCAATAATATTCTCTATAGCCCTGACCAATATCATCTCATTCCGAGATACTTGGTCTGACACCCATATATCAACCGGGCTTAATTTCAGCTTAACCGGTCTCCAAAAATTACCAAAAATTCCCAAAATCTTAATTTAATTATTCTCAATAGTTTGGGACAGTAAATACTCCATATACCAATTTCTAATATTTATTCCGGTAATTAATTCTCTATATTTTAAAATTCGGGATGTTACACACCCTATCTGGTGCCATGTCTAAGTTGTACTTGTATTGCTTCATGAAAGTATTAGCCAGGTCCTTCCAGCAGTGTATACGGGACCGTTTGAGGTGGGTGTACCAGGCAAGGGCGGCCCTAGCCAAGCTGTCTTGGAAACAATGGATAAGCAATGGGTCGTTGGATGCGTGTGATGCTATTTTCTGATAATACATGATGAGATGGTTCTTTGGGCAAGTTAACCCCTGGTATTTGTCAAACTCTAACACTTTGAATTTAGGAGGAATGATGACATTCGGGATTAAGCAAAGTTCTGTGTCATTTCCCAATCCGAAACCTTCTACTCCTTCCATTTCTCTTAATCTCTTTTTAAGGATCTCTATCCTCCCTTCTTGAATAGCAGCAGCGCCACTGGGACAAGTGGTAACACGAGGATTCATATGGCCATAACGTTGGTGGACATGCGTAGCTATATAAGAGGGGTTCATTGGATCTATAGAGATCTGTGGTCGGATGGTGGTTTGGGTTGCATAGGCAGGCTGGGTAACATGGGCTTGAATGGGTTGTGTTTGGACTTGGGTTGTACAAAATTCACGACAAGGTGGTACGTTTGGATGAACAGGGTGAGAATCTCGGTGGTTTGGGTCTTCTTGTGGATTGGCATGAAAAGGAGGAAAATACCCTGGAGGCAAGCCATATAATGGGAAGGGTATAACATTGTCATCTATATCTATAAAGGTATGCTGTTAGGTATCAACGGGATTTGGCCTTCTAATATGGATAGTGAGGAGAGGGGCCATAGGATTAGGGCCTTGTTCTCCAATTGGGCCAGGAGAGTGCCACGGGGTAGACGGTTGTTGTCTGGCATCTTCAACACCAGTGGAGGAACCCCCTTTCGTGACCCTCTTTTCCAAAAGCTTGGCCATCTTAGCCATTTGTTCCTTTAGTTGACTGAGCTCGGCTCTTAAACTCTTATTTTCTTGTTCTATTTCTGCCATGAGTTTCTTTCTGAGCCTGGTCCCGTAAGCATGCTTACCCGTAATGTCTAAAGGAACATAGAGATTTGTTAGCCAAAAAAAAAAGATAAACGGTTAACAAAAATGATAAAAAAAGTAGAAGGATGTACACAGGGCGCAATTCAGGATTTAGCGCGTGTCCTCTAACCGTTCCTCAGAACGTCATATTCAAAATAACTTGGTAAGCAGTAAAACAGAAATTAACATGAGACAATCGTGGAGGTAAAATACTTCATCATTTCATATTTCCATAAAGATACAATGCCACTGTAAAGGTTTGATCACAACATTTCAGCCTTTCCTGGCTTGGGCAATCATAGCCCTCATTTTATAAATTCTTTCATGATAGTAATTCAAAAATGATGAAATTTCTTTGGAGTAGTGAGAGGATTGGACATCCCTTTGGCTTGTTTCAGCAATAACAGAAGATCTTCTAGAACTCCATCGGCCAAGTATGCCAGATTGGCAAAGCGACCCATCCATGAATGAGTGACTTCGCCTTGTCAAGTCAACTCTGCTTCTAAAAGGCGTGTGGCCTCTTGACAATGTTACTCTGTATCTATGGCATTCCAACGTTCATCATTTATCTCCTGCTCGCAGGCTCTTATTACCTTGTCAATCTGTTGTTGCAACCTGTGGACTTGGGATTGTAACAACTCCTTCTGCACCAAAGCCTCCCTTTTATTTTCTTTGGATTGTGTCAACATATCTTTTAGAAAATGCTTCTCAGCCAGGATGGTGTCACTTTGCTTGCTTTTCATTTTTAGTTAAGAATTGGCTGCCTGGAGACATTGGTCTTGCTTCACCCTATAGTCTTCTTCAATCTTCTATTTTTTCTGAATCTCATCCATGGCTTGCTTATTCTCCAAATTTTCCCTCTTTTGAAGCGTGCATTCTTGTTGACACCTCAGCAGGTCTTTTTCCAGCCTTTGATTCTTAGCTGTCAACTCTTCTATCTTGGCTTTCAAAGCCTGGGTTGCTTTGTCTTCCATGATAAGTGGTGGAGCGGGAGTGCTTTCAAATTGGTACGAGGGACTCCTGAAGGGTAATTTAACAATGAAGACCCTATTTAGGACCCACTCATGATACTTCTCTCTAGCAGCATGGCTTCATGCCCCCAACTCTTTACCCATCCTGGAAACTTTTTTCCATGCGTTCGCTATATCCTGAACAGCAGACATATAGTTCCCCTTCGCATAATACAAAATGAAATGAGTGAGCAACTCTTCATCTGGTGGCCTAAGCAAAGGATAAGCTAACTGACGTTTGGCTATAACAAGATTGTAGTTGATACACCCTTGTGTGCCAATGAGAGGAACATTTGGATAACTTCCACAACAATAGATGATTGACTCGACCTCCAACTATTAGGGATACCATCTGACCCTCTCGGCTGTTAGCCCTATGAGATGATTGGCCCATTCACATCCATTCTTTATTGCCAATTGACACAGTTTTAGATCACAGATAGGACATTCGGCCTTACAAATTTGTTGGAAAGCATGAGACGCGATCCATACATATAGAACAGGTAAACAGTATACAATCCTTTTCCCACCTTGTGTATAGCAGAAATCCATGGTGCAGTACACATTGGCCAATACGGCTGTGACGGGATTCTCAAGCCTGTGTTTGGGAGCTAGGAAGGCAACAATGGCGTCATAATCCATGTAGTTGTCTAGATTAGGGAACAAGACAGTAAGGACTAAAGTATCCATGAAGGCATCCCACTCTTCTTTATCTACCAAGATCTACATGTGCTTCTCAAGAAAGTCTCGAGTGAACCTGGGAATTTGATTTCTGTTCATCTGTATACTCTTTAATGTCTCGGGACAAATTCTCAAAATGCGAGCGATAGAAATGATGGTTGCATGATGATCGAGATGGCGGTAAGGAAGTTTTCCCGCCAAAGGCATCCCCAATATTTGTTCAAATTCCTCTCTTTCTCTATTTCACTGTAGGCTTTTCTTCTTCTCCCATCACTCTCCATTTTCTTATTCTCTTCCTCCCTCTCGTGGCCAAACCGTGACCTCCCTCTTTGGTACCTATTTTTATCAAAAATTTCACTTGTGCTTGGATTTGTGAACATCAAAAGGAACATGGGAGCATTGCTTGGGTCATATTCTTCTTCCTCTCCTCCATTTTTAGTTTTTGCTTTAGCTTGGATGGTGAGGTAAGATTTTAAACTTATTCTACTCCCTTGTTAGCTTTTCTGATGCATATGCTTGAAACATTAATGTTGGGTGTATGGGTGATGAAGAAAATGTGGAAACCCTAGGCTTAAAACATTAGAAATATGATTTTTAAATATGGCTTGAAGTTGTATAATGGATGAGGGTGATTGAGTTTATGAGGATTCTTGGAAAAATGGTGGATTATAGAATGTTGTTGGAAAATTTTAGAGAAACCCTAAGTATTGGAAATTTAGGGGTTTTGACTGAATTGATGATTTTGGATGCTTTGGAATAATTTTATATGAGGAAATGAAATTTTTAAAGCATTGGGATTGGTTATTGATGTTGATGAATTTGAGCTAAGTTCAAGTTATGTGAATGATGATATATGCATGTGAAACCTAAACCATAGCGTAGATGACCATTGGGAAAATTGTGTGTTGTTTACATTGATTGGCACTTTGATGAAAATATAATGTTTCTAATGATGTATGAGAATTGATGGAATTGATGATTGAAAATTTGTATGAAATCCTTAAGAGTTGACAATTTTGGGGCTTTTAGCCTAGATGAGGAGATTGATGATTTTGTTTTCATAAGAATGATTTGGATATGTAGGAGAGATGATTGGAATGATTGGTCATAATTGTTACAGTTAATGAGTTTTGATGAGGTTCCAATCTTAAAGTTGAAAGATATATGTATATGAATATGAGAATTAGAGAAGTTGATATTAGAGGTTGTTGGATTTTGATGAGGATTTGATGAGGACTAAGGCCATGATGTTGCCATGTGAAATTGTTAATTGATGAAGGCTTTAAATGAAGCTAAGAGGGCTTATAATGAATTTGAGTGACAATGATAACAAATGGATGATTTATATCATAATTGGATATATTATGGATAAGGAGTGTGATATTGTTGTTGTTGGGTTTGGTTGACCCTTTGAGATTTAGAAAATCTTGGTTTTGGGAAAGGAATTCCTAAAGCCTAACATAAGAGTATAAATAGATGTTTTGACAAGTTTAGGACTTGTTACTAAGCTTGATGATATGGGAGCAATTATTTAGAATTATAATGGAAGCCTTGTGATGGCTCATGATTGAATAAATTCATATATGTTTGATGTGTAGGTTGTGTTCCGGATGATAATGTGGAATGATTGGAGCAATTGGATTACGGTTCTTCTCTCGAGGTAGGAAAAGAGTTTATATTTTAATTGCATGAGTTGAATGGCTGATGATGAATGTATATGATTTATACTCATGCTTGCCTTGCCATGATTGTGTTAATATGATAAGTTGAGTGATGCTTGTTGAATAAAGAGATTAGCGATTTATTTGCCTTGAAAATGATATGAATATGTATGTGAGACGGCCTTAAGAGTTTGAATCTCGTTGAAGGAAATGATGTAATTCTTGGCGAATAATCAATAATGAAATGGACTATGTATATGTGTATATAGATACATGATTTATAGAGTTAAAATCCCATGAGAAGGTGTTTTTAAACATAATGAATGTTGGGTTTGATGAATGGAGTTATAGGATAGTGTTTCTAAAGTGAAAAGGTTGTTAGGGATGCATGAATCGATTCATGCCGGGTCTTGAATCGATTCAATGCATTCTATTTCCAAAAATAAGGACTTCCAGGGCTTTGAATCGATTCATACGAAGGCTTGAATCGATTCAAGACTCCCTAAATTACTGTTCCTCAATTTCACCATGCTTGAATCGATTCATACAGGTTTTGAATTGATTCAAGGCTCTCTGTTTGTCCAATTTTGAGGTTTTAGGACGCTTGAATCGATTCATACAGGCTTGAATTGATTCAAGGCCCTGTTATGGCCATGCTACATTTCTTTTGTTGTTTTTGGCCCATTTGGGTGTCTTAATGACATTTTTGGCCTCCGACTTCTGCATCAAAGTTGTAGATAAATATGTTATGGAGGTGTGAAAATTGTTCTTACCTTAATTGGAGTTTCCTAACTCTCATTAGGGATACAACACCGGACCCATTGCATTGAAAATCTAAATTTAAAAGGGTTTTGAACCTAACTTTTTATGGTTATCAAATTGAGACTAATAGGTGATAATTGTGACATGTCCCACTATTCTTAAGACTAAAAATTAACTTCCCTCATATACCTTGGTGTTGAAATTGAATTAAGTTTATTATTGTTTAAACTTTGTTTCATCATGCAATAACTCATGATTGCAAGGGGTATATGATGATGGTGTGTCTTGGTGGTGTTGGATAATGATGTGTTATGAAAACATGTATGTACACCACTAATGATATGTTATGATGTTGGGTAATGACAAGTTAAATGATGTGGTTGTATGACACACCCTTGCATGATGATGATACTAATGAGGGGATGATTGCCTGATAAATGTATTTGTTGTAAATCGATGAATCGGATATGATATCGATAATGAATAATGATGGATGATGTTGTTGATCATTTCCTTGAATAAAGGATGATTTTTATTATTAATGATTTGTTGAATGCCATTGTGTGTGATGCAAGTGTGATCTAGCATGTATGGTTTAAAATTATATTGGTGAATTATTATGAATGCCACACTAATATATAAAACAATGGTAATGATCAATGAGATGAAAATCCACTAAGAAATTATGTGGTGATGTTGATGAATGGTATTGATGATATTGGTGTCATTGTGATTGTTGCAAGTATTAACTTGCATGTATGATATAAAATGTGTTGAAATGAAATGCCATACCTAAAGCTTGAGAACAATGGCTAAAACCAACGATGTCAAAATCCACTAAAAGGTTGTATGGCGGTGTTGGTGTTGATGATGATGATTGATGAGTGGCATGATAGGATGCATAGTGTGAGAATGCATTGATTGGCATTTGCATCCATGGCATATCATACGCTGTCTATGTGGAATGTTAGGGGTTCCAATAGACGGGCCCAGTGGGAGGGCGACCTAGTGCACGGGTAAATTATTGTTGTTCCCTAGTGATTCTGGGAATCACGAAGCTGTCTATATTTTGGTGACGAGGCACCCTTTATGGCGGGCCCAATAGACGGGCAACTATGTGATGAGCAAGTTACCTCGGTGTCCGACGGGGCACAGCTCTCTCGATGTGTGTCAGGGAGGGGCCCGTAGCATTTATGGCAAGTGAGGCCATGTTGTTGATCCACAAGTCACGGGGTGACTAGTGCTACATATGGGCAATGCGGTTTGGTACCAGTAAAATTGGTGATTATGCATGCATTATTAGATATGTGTATACATTATACTATTGCAGTAGGGGAATAGTAGCATACATATGCTTAACCCATAATTTGGTGTTTATTCCCACAGTCAAATCCGCAATTGTTGATGTTTATTCCATTGTGCATATGCATTAGCCTAAGAGCATTTGTATATAGCATGGAGATATGCCAAAAGGTGATGATGATTGATGATGATTGACATTGAGATGTGATGATGATGAGATGGGTAAATGAATACCTAAAAGACAACATGAAAATATAAATGACGTGAATATAATGAAAAGACATTGTATATGATGACGCTGTTCTGATGGCCCAATGTGTAACATCCCAAATTTTAAAATAGAGGATTAATTAAGAAAAATAAATATTGACAAATTGAATGTAAATTATTTAATGTCCCAACATATTGAAGATAATTAAATTAAGATTTTTGGGGACTGTTGGTGATTTATGGTGACCGGTTAAGCTGAAAATGAGCCCAATTGAGATATGAGTGTCGGACCAAGTATCTCTGAATGAGATGATATTGGTTAGGGCTGTTGAGAATAATATTGGGAATCCGGACATATATTCAGAATAATTTTTAGATAAAGTATTGAGCCCAAATGATGAGCCTGTTAGTTACAAAACGATGAATCCTTTAATATGATAACTAAAACAAAAGCCAAAAACCCAATTTTCTCTTCTATTCTTGTGTGCATGCTGGAGGAAATAGGGGAAAAACACTCCACTTCTTCTTTCTCTCTATTTTCTCCTTCATTTCTTCTTATCTTCTTCTTCCTCCTCTCAAACCCTAAGCTAAGGTGGTGAACTCTCTCATTCTCCCTCATTTTTGTCCTTGGGCAAGCTAGGAGGTTGAAGTCTTCTCCTCCTTCTTCTTCTTATTTTCGTGCATATCTTTTCTCTCCTTGGAACCCATTTCATTTGGGTGTGAGGTAAGCTCCTTTCACCATATTTAGATGGGTCAATGCTAAGATTATGTGATGATATGATTTGGGGGAGTCATACATGTGAAAGGGTATCTATTTGAGGCATTTGAAACTTGAGCCCTAAGGTGGGTGGTAATAAATGTGAGGTTTTAATAAGGGGTAAGTGTATTAGATGCATTTATGATGGTAAGAGATGAAGGTTAAGGATGCATTAATGAGAGTTGTTGGGTTTGGTAAAACCCTAACTTTAAGATTTGGGGGAAATGGTTAATGTTGACTTGAGATAATGATTTATGAAGAGAATGCATGACATTGATGAATATGAGTATGGATGAATAGAGTTATATGAAGATTTAGGCTATTGTGGTTGGTAGCCTTTGAACTTAATGATGGTGGCTTAATGGGAAGGAATTCCCAAAGCCTAATAAATGATGAAAATGGTATCTATAACATGTCTAGTACATGTTGTCAAATTATAGATGTGGTTATGATTAAATAGAATTGAAATGATGTTTTAATTGGTTGATTGATTGGGATTCTATGTATATGCTAATGTAGGATCCATTCCGAACGACGAGGCGGGTGCGTCTTATCAATCAGAATTCTTCTCTTGAGGTAGGAGAAGAGTCTTATGTTCTAAATGCATGAATTTGAATGTTAGTTGATTGCCATATGTATTGGTATGCATGTTAGCCTTGCTTGAAATATTGTGAGAAATTGTAATGTGGTGTGTGGTGTGGATTATATGTTTGGAAACATGCTTTGATGCATTTAGAATATTCATGGTGTGCTATATGATGGTGTAGAATGATAAATGACATGTTGTTATGTTTATATATACCATGAATGTAATATGAGTGTGGATGATGACTGATAAAGAATGATTAAAGTCTTTGTATTAATGATCAAGTGAGAAACATGAATGAGAATGAATGAGAATGCCACGCAAAGACTTAAACTAATACGAATAGCCAACAATAATAAAAGCCTTATGGTAATATTGGTGTTGATGATAATGTATGGTGAGTGGCATGAATAGGATGCATAGAGTGAGAAATGCATATGATCTGTATTCGCATCCATGGCATACTGCATAGCCGCTGTTGTTGGAACATTAGGGGAGTTCCTTTGGCCGACCTAGTGGGAGGATGGCTCGGTGCATGAGCAAGTTTTAATTCCCCTGTGACTCGGTGTGAAGTCACAAAGCCGTCCATGTATTGCTTCGGGGAGCTACATGTGGCCGACCCTCGTGGGGGTGGCTCTTGATGAGCAAGTGACCCCGGTGGTCTTTAAGATCACAGCCGCCATGATTTGATATCTGGTTGGCCCGCAACACCATATGTTGAATATGTTGTATACCGCGGTCATGGTGAAAATGACCAGGTGTTGCAAGATGGGCGATGCGGTTTGGTACCGGTAAAATAATTGGTGAAGGCATGCAAATCTAAGAATAAGTGTACACATTTTACTACTGCAGTAGGGGCATGGTATGTGATCATGCTTAACCCACACTTGGTGTTTATATTCCCACAGTCAGATCTGCAATTGTTGAAACATTCCTTTGTACATATGCATTAGCTTAAGAGCATTTGCATATAGTGAGGAAGTATGCCAAAGATGATGAGATATGATGATGGATGTGATGAGGGTATAATGATATACTAAGACAACATAAAAGATGTGAATACCGAATGGTAGTTTGTGTGTGATATCCGAATTATGGTGAAATTTGATTATGTATACGTTGTATGCTTTGTCAAAAAAAATTACGGTGTTACTTGTGATGTATGTATGATAATGTTGAAATGATGAATGGAATGGTGAAAGATATGTATGTGCAAAGTATATATGTTTTGAATGCATATGTACATAATCATATGGTATTCATATACATTCCTTTGGAATGTGTGACTCACTCTCCCATGTTATCCATTTTTTTAGATTTGTGATGCAGGGCATTCATGGGAGGAGTAGACATTTTGAAGTACATTTTGGTTGAGGAGGTAAATAGTGATATAGGAAGTGCCTTGGCCGGAAAAATTTAGATTTTGTATAGCATGTGATGTAATGTATGCTCATTTGGTGATCTAGATGATATTTGATGATTTTGATGGTCATGTAGGAAAATTGGACCCTTGTGTGTATGGCCAATTTTCCTTTGTGACCCAAATGATGTAAGATGTTGGTTCATATTATGCTTTGGTGGTAAATCTTGTGAATGAAAGATTGTTCATATAAATATTCGAGTGTTGGTAATTATATGAGATGATGTGTTTGAATAAGCATGAATTCGTGGGCTAAAATGGATTTTAGAGGATAATGATGAATGAGATGAGTTATAAATGGGTAATGTGATATGTAAACCATGTTGAATTTAAACGATTTGGAGTAGAATAAGTTTTGGTATATTGAGTTGCATGAAAATTGAATAATTTCACGTTTCTGCATAAGTCTTGCAGAATTCGCTCAAGCGAGTGGTAATCTCGCTCGGGCGAGATCTTTGTGGAATGGTGGTATGGCCACTGGCCGAAATTCGCTCAGGCGAATGGCCTTCTCGCTCAAGCAAGATTGAACTGGAATAAGTGTTTGGTCACTGGACCATTTTCGCTTAGGCGAATTGGTCCTAGTCAGATGGTCGCTCAAGCGAGGGAAAGTGTGGATTGGCACTGGACCATTTTTGCTCAAGCGAGCTCTACCTCGCCCAAGCGAAAATGGGACAGTGAGCTTCTGTGGTTGCTGGAGCAATCTCGCTTGAGCGAGATGGAATTCGCCCAAGCGAGATTGATTCCAGTAGCATACTTCTTCTCTCGCTCAAGCGCCTTGCTGGCTCGCCCAAGTTAGGCTTTTGCTCCTCGCTCAAGCGAGCTGGGACTCGCTCGAGGGAGAGGAGCTCCTGGTGCGTAATACCTCCCTTCGCTCAGTCTCTTCTCGTTTCGCCTAAGCGTGCTTACGCTGGCTCGCTCAAGCGAATATGATTCTCGCTTGAGCGAGTGGCACCCTGATACACATTTGTTTTTGTTTTCAGATAAACTTTTATTTCTTATGCATTAAATCTTTATCATACATCACTTTAAGGGTATTATTGGATACATCATGAATCATGGAACTCCATGAAGTCCCTCCTCTTAAATTCAATAATACAACCATCAATTTAAATTAATTCTTCCGCTGTTTTTAATTTGAAATTTATTATTAAATCATATTTTTATCTGCCCTCTCATATCTTCATATATTAGAGTGGTTTATCATAGATCCAGGTGTTGTATTAAAAGCTTCACCACTTATTTTCTTTTCATTGAATTATGATTTATAAAAACGTGAAAAATTTCCCCGTATTTCTGGGGGTGTCTCACAATGTATGAAGGGCATGTTTATGTATAATTGATAATAATGGTGTTGGCCTATATTGGCAATAAGAAAATATATGCGTATGTGATTGCTTTGTTATGAATGGATGGATGAATACATGATATATATATTATTAAGATGAATAGATTATGAAGATTGTTGATGATTTTAGCAAAGCATACATGAGGTTAATATGCACATGCACATAATCTCAATTGTATTCATATTCGTCATTTGAAATGTATAACTCACTCTCCTATGTTGTCCATTTTTAGCATTGATACAGGAATATCATGGGATGAGGATATTTTAAAAGTAAAGCTTTGGTGAAGGTAAATAGTGGTAATGGAATGCCTTGGCCGGCAATGGATGTAAATTATTTCATTGTGAATAACATGTATATAATGATGTGATGACTATTGATATTGGTGGATGTATTGTGAATAATAATATAAGTGGATGATGTATCGATATTTTGGGTATTCGAATTTATACCCACTTGATGAATAAAATGATTTTGGATATTGTAACATCCCAGTTTTGAAGTTAGATACCGAATAAAAATTAAATAATAAGAAAATTGAAAGTAAAGAATTTGTTGTTAATCATAATCAATATAGCCTGAGAATTAATGACAAGTTAATTGGACTTAATTGATGGGATGTGGCTGTCTGTGATTGGCAGAAGGTGTGAGTGGACTGCGACTCACGCTTTCCCATCCCACTCCTTCCCCTCGCATGCGTATATTGGTGCATATTCAGTATCACCGTGGGTGAAAAACAACTTCTCCCACTACTCCATTCTCTCTTTTTCTTCTTCGTCTCCATCTTCTTTCCTTTCCCCCTATTTCTGTTCGTCACGACGACAGTGCGGGAAGAAGGTCAGAGCCCCGGCAGGTGAAGGACGATCGTGAAGCAGAGGAAGAACAACACCCCAACTCCGAGCCAAGTGCAGAGTACGACGGAGTGGAGAAAGGTTGAACGAATCAGTAGAGGGGCGTCAGATTCAACGTCGAAGAGCAAAAAAGCTTCTTGAAGTCCCTTTCGTAGGTAGGGGGTGCTTGCATGTTAAATGCATGGTCCACGAACGGTACCGGATGAATGTACTGCTTGAGTGTATGTGCACGTGTTTGTGATGATTGGATCCTATGCATGATTGAAGATTCTGGATTCCGTGTGTTTTATAGTGGTTAAACAGTAAATGCTTGTGATCAAGATGGTGGTAAAATAGTATGTTAGTATTGATAATAACGAATGATATGCATGGTTCTATCCTCGTTAACGCTGTGAGAATATGAATGTGTGCTTGTTAGTTGATTTGTCAGATGCTATTTCTTGATTGCTGATGGTTGAACATATTGGTGTAAATGATAAAGCGAATAAAGGTTGCATTGAATTTGTTCCTACTTAATGGTTACGAAGGAGGTATCGGTGGTGTGATGACGCTTGCTGGTAAATGCATTTAGCTGTATGTGTAAGAGTGGGGCGACCCGTGGAAGGTCAAGAGCCCCGAGGGAATGACTTCCAGTTACAGACCTCGGCTAGATTCCGAAGGAGCTCGTGGTAGCCGTAGGAGCTAGAGAAGAGTCTCGAGACGCCAATGGGAGGCCGGTACCACGCGGGAAGAGCTGAAGGACGAGGGGCCAGGAGAGGGGAAAACTGTAACTGAAAGTCATCACTCGAGTCGGATCCGCAGGCATGCATGTAGATATGAGGTTGATTAGAGTAGTACGTATAACGTGTGTGGAGTGTTATGAATGATTTCCGAGTGTGGGGAATACCTATGTGTGTTGTATGTGTGTCTTAAATGTCATTTTGCCTTGCCTAACTTTAATTAATTTGAAACCGATTGAATGGATGTGAATGTGCATGCTGACACTGATACCGAGTCCTTGATTGTCATTTTACATGTAAAAGCTCACCCCTGCAGTGGCTACACTTTCAGTGAACATCTCTCGAAAGGAAGGATGAAAGAGGAGCGAGTGCAAGACAATGAATCCGAGCGCTATTGGAACATATATCTACATGTGTATATGTGTATATATGTATAAATACTGTGTATAACGTTTTGTTAAGCCTTGGTCGGCTCGTGTTTTGGTTGTAGTTCTTACGTTAAAACTTGACAGCTTTGGGTAACAGAAGTCATGATGAAGTTTTTGTAATTATATGAATGTTTTCGTTTATATAAGTATATGTTGTGTGTCCTTCTATGCTGTAAGTGAGGTTGAGCGGTGAAGAGGACTGTATGAGGATGTCTTACGAGCGTAGGGTAATTATAATCCGAGTGATTAAATGGTAGTATGCCGAGTGGTTGGGTTCGAATAAGTCCGAGTGAGAGGGAGTTCTGGGATCCGAGTGGGATAACCCTCACTTCCCAAGTAGAGTATAAGTGTCGCCGTAGGGATAAAATTGGAGGGCTAAGTTACGGAGTTCCGAGCGACTAGAACGGTTCGCCCAAGCGTGAGGACTCGCGCTGAAGCGAGTAGGTGTCAGTATGGAATACCGCCCAAATACCCTTCCCCTCCGTTGTTACGTTAAGGCGTCCCAGACAACAGTGTTGACCCCTACTTGGGCGTTGTGGTTGAGTCCGCCCAGACGTTGTCATACCTAGTTGAATTGGGCGAAATGAGTTCAGGTCCCCCTTTCCTCCACAAACTACTACACATGTGCATCTCTTTTCTCCTTCCCTCACCTGTTCCCATATGCTGAGCTCCCAGTAGTTCCCTCGAGGAAAGGTTTGTCCTGTGAGAGCTTGAGGAGTTTCCACCCGTTGTGACATCGTTCAGGCGGTATTGGATAACGGATGAGTGAGTCACCTTCCGTCCTGGAATCCGCCCAGACGCTGGAGCGTCACACCGAACCGAATTGACCGGTCTCAGTCCTAATTCCCCTGTTGCTAGTCATATGCGTGTGAATGCTCTTCTACTTCCCTCGTCTTCTTCTTCCCTTCTGTGTCAAATGATTCGTGGCTGTTTTTGTGGAAAATTTTCCTCGTTGTTTTGGGATTACTATTTATAAAAATTTAGGGTGTTACATTTTGGTATCAGAGTAGACCGAAAGGTCCAAGGCCAAGGTATGCTTACCGAGTGTAAGCGGTTGTGTGTTTTCTGACTAAATGGTCATAATTGTTGTGATGTTAGTTGAACCTGATTGATATTGGCTTGAGGATAGAAAGTTGTTTCCTCCTGGTCCGATTGTGTGTGTAACCTGGAAGAATGATATAATCTGCTAAGCTATTGAATATTAGACTGAGAACCCGATCGGTAGTAAGTGGCTCGGTATACTTATCCTCGAATGTCGATTTCAGGATAAGGAATGACGCATCGCCAAAGCATGGAGGCTATAGCCACAGCATTCCAACACTTTGCAGACGTGTTTGAAAGGTAGGGCCAGACTCGAGCTGAGGATGGCCACGTGCTGGACCGCTTCCTGAAGAGGAAGCCGAGTGAGTTTCAGGGAGGACGTAATCCGGAGGCAGCTTTTAAATGGACTCAGGAACTGGAGAGGATTTTTGGGGGTCTTCGTTGTACTGAGGCCCAAAAGGTAGAATGTGCAGTGTATATGCTGCGAGATGAAGCGGAGAACTGGTGGAAGATAGCCAGAAGCCGATTCCCTGATGATGAAGCTCAGCTGACATGGAACGATTTTAAGACATGCTTCTTAGAGAAATACTTCCCCGACACAGTGAGGAGTCGGAAGGAGCTGGAGTTTATGGAGTTGAAGCAAGGCTCCATGACTGTGGAAGAATACGCGACGAGATTCGAGGAGTTGTGCCTATTCTACCCACCCTTCCAACAACCTGGGACGGAGAACTCGAAGTGCCTTAAGTTTGAGAATGGATTAAGATCAGATATTAAGAGGGCCTGCAGATACCATGAGATACGGAGTTTCCCTGCATTGGTGAATAAATGTAGGATATTTGAAGAAGATGACAAGGCCCACTTGGGCCAGAGCAGCAGAGCCAACCAGTATCTGAGGCCTCAGCAGTCACGTTTCAAGAGGCCAGGGAACGTAGGAAGAAATGAACCCTTCACTAGATATCAGGGCCGTAGTGACCGAGGGAGACAGATGAGTGGACGACCCAGGTACAGTAAGTGCTTTAAATGTGGTGGCGACCACTTTGCTTAGAGTTGCAATGATACCGATGTTAAGTGTTTTCACTGCGGGAATAGGGGACACATTCGCCCTGACTGCCCCCAACTCCGTCAAACAAATGCTAGTGTGCATCAAGGAGGGTTCCAGGTGAAGAGCAATAGGAATGATGGACAAAACTCACGGGGCAGAAACAACAGAGCTAGAGGGAATATGATGGTTGCCCCAAATATCAGGAAGAGAGACACTGACCAACCAGCCACTGGAAGAGTCTACGCCATCAACGCAGAAGAAGTCGCACAAGCAAATGACTTGGTACAATGTAAGTGCTCACTCGGTAGATACACACTTAGTGTAGTTTTTGATTCTAGAGCTACCCACTCCTTCATAGCTGATGAGTGTGTGAAGCGTTTGAAGTTACCGACTGTGTCTATGAATCGGACTTTAGAAGTGGCCAGCCCGACTAGCACTAATGTGTTCACATCGTCAATGTGCAAAGACGTAACGTTTGCATTGTATGACCGGAGTTTCACCTTCGATCTGGTTTGCATGCCCCTAAAGGGTCTTGACATCGTGCTCGGAATAGATTGGCTTTCAGCCAATAAAGTGTTAGTAGATTGCAGAAACCGAAGGATAATTTTCCCGAGACAGCACCATGAGGACTGCACAGCACAAGGTATAACTCAACTATTCATAATGCTTTGTCTAACCGAGGGCGAGAGTAAAATCCGAGTGAACGAAATTCCGATTGTCTGCGAATTCCCAGAGGTGTTCCCTGAGGACGTACCGAGTGTCCCTCCCAATAGAGAAATCGAATTCTCTATAGACTTGATCCCTGGAGCCGAGCCAGTCTCCAGTACACCCTATAGAATGTCCTCAACTGAATTAGCCGAGCTGAAGAAGCAAGTGGATGAGTTACTCGGAAAACGGTTCATTAGACTGAGTGTATCACCATGGGGCGCACCGGTACTACTTGTTAAGAAGAAGGACGGCAGCATGAGACTTTGCATAGATTATCGACAGTTAAACAAACTCACAATTAAGAATCGGTATCCACTACCCAGAATTGATGATTTTATTGACCAACTGCGTGGAGCCTCAGTCTTCTCAAAAATTGACCTACGATCGGGATATCACCAAATCCGAGTGAAGGACTCGGATATTCCAAAAACTGCCTTTAGGACTCGGTATGGCCACTACGAGTATGTAGTGATGCCGTTCGGTGTGACAAACGCCCCTGCTGTCTTCATGAATTACATGAACAACATATTCCACCCCTATTTAGACCGATTCGTAGTTGTTTTCATTGATGATATCTTAATCTATTCTAAGACTTCCGAGGAGCATGAAGAACACCTCCGATCGGTACTCCAAGTGTTAAGGGAGAAGCAGTTGTTCGCGAAGCTTTCAAAGTGCGAATTCTGGATGAATAAGATCCACTTCCTCGGACATGTAATTTCTGAGCAAGGTGTCTCGGTGGACCCTTCGAAGGTGACAGCTATAATGGCATGGGAGAGACCTAAGTCGGTCTCGGAGATAAGGAGTTTTATGGGCCTGGCAGGTTATTATAGAAGGTTCATCGAAGGTTTTTCTAAGCTGGCGTTACCACTAACTAAATTGACTCGGAAAAACATTCCCTTCGTGTGGAGTCCCGAGTGCGAGAGCAGCTTCCGAGAGCTGAAGGACAAGTTGACGACCGCACCAGTGCTGGCATTACCTAATTTACAAGAAAACTTCGTGGTCTACTGTGACGTGTCAGGACTCGGATTAGGATGTGTACTCATGCAGAGAGACCGAGTGATAGCATATGCCTCTCGGCAATTGAGACCTCACGAGCAGCATTACCCGACCCATGACTTGGAGCTGGCAGCAGTAGTTTTTGCATTGAAAATATGGAGGCATTACTTGTACGGGTCCCGGTTTGAAGTATACAGTGACCACAAGAGCCTGAAATACCTATTCCACCAGAAAGAGCTGAACATGAGGCAGAGAAGATGGATTGAGTTTTTAAAAGATTACGATTTCGAGCTAAAATACCATCCAGGAAAGGCAAATGTCGTGGCCGACGCGTTGAGTCGGAAATCCCTCCACATGGCAGCAATGATGGTAAAAGAAGTAGAGTTGTTGGAACGGTTCCGAGACATGAACTTGTATGTTGACACCCCCTCCTCTCGGAAAATGACAATCGGTACCTTGAGGATCGCCAATGAGTTCTTGAAGTCCGTGTACGAGCAGCAACAGTTAGACTCCTACTTAACCGAAATGAAGGAAACTCAGGCCAAAGGAAAGGATTTATCCTTGACCGTGGGGTCAGATGGGATCTTCTGGGTAAGAGACAGAATATACATACCGAGCGGAGGAGAATTAAGGAGAGTGGTGCTTGATGAAGCCCACAAAAGCCTATTCAGTATTCACCCGGGAACCACAAAAATGTACCATGACCTGAAGAAACAGTTCTGGTGGCCCGGACTAAAGAGGGATGTGGCAGAATACGTAGCTCGGTGTATTACGTGCCAAAAATCAAAAGTGGAGCACCAGAAACCGTACGGTGCAATGCAGCCCCTGGAGATTCCCATGTGGAAATGGGACTCGATTGCTATGGATTTTGTCATGGGATTGCCCAAAAACCGAGCGGGCCATGATGCGATTTGGGTCATTGTTGACCGACTGACGAAGAGTGCACACTTCCTGCCTGTGAACATGAAGTACCCGATGCATAAATTGGCACGGATTTACGTTCATGAGATTATCCGACTGCATGGCATACCAACTTCCATCGTATCAGATAGGGATCTGAGGTTCATGTCCCGGTTTTGGACCAGCCTGCATCAAGAAATGGGCACCAAACTTTGGCTTAGTTCTGCCTACCACCCCCAATCGGATGGACAATCCGAGCGGACGATTCAAAGTTTAGAAGACTTATTAAGAGCGTGTGTGTTAGAGCACGGAGGAGATTAGGAGCAGTACCTCCCCTTGATTGAGTTTACGTACAATAACAGCCATCATAACAGCATTGGCATGGCACCCTACGAAGCACTATATGGATGAAGATACCGAACCCCGCTTTGCTGGTCGGAAACGGGTGAGAGTCTGCTATTGGGACCAGACATTGTGAAGCAAACCACAGAGCAGATCCAAGTGATACAGGGAAAAATGAAGGCATCTCAAGACAGACAGAAGAGTTACCATGACAACCGCACCAAACCATTAGAATTTTCAGTCAGAGACAAGAGTGTTTTTGAGGACTTCTCTGAATAAAGGAGTCAGACGAGCCTTGAAAGGCGGAAAGTTAAGCCCTCGATACATTGGACCTTATGAGGTGTTGGAACGAGTCGGCACCATGGCATACCGAATAGCATTACCGACCCACTTATCCCGATTGCACAACGTATTTCATGTGTCGCAACTAAGGAAGTATCTACATGACCCCAGTCGCACAATGCCTGACGATGAAGTGGAAGTCAAGGAAGACCTGACCACCGTGACTACACCGATCAGAATCATGGACCGATCGGTGAAGCGTTTGAGAAACAAAAACGTACAACTGGTAGAAGTGGAGTGGCAACAAGGCAAGACTACCTCTCGTACCTGGGAACGCGAAGACACCATGAGGTAGCAGTACCCCGAGTTGTTTGCTAAGGTGAATTACCGACTGAATTTTGAGGACGAAATTCTTTTGAGTGGGGGAGAACTGTAACATCCCAGTTTTGAAGTTAGATACCGAATAAAAATTAAATAATAAGAAAATTGAAAGTAAAGAATTAGTTGTTAATCATAATCAATATAGCCTGAGAATTAATGACAAGTTAATTGGACTTAATTGATGGGATGTGGCTGTCTGTGATTGGCGGAAGGTGTGAGTGGACTGCGACTCACGCTTTCCCATCCCACTCCTTCCCCTCGCATGCGTATATTGGTGCGTATTCAGTATCACCGTGGGTGAAAAACAACTTCTCCCACTACTCTATTCTCTCTTTTTCTTCTTCGTCTCCATCTTCTTTCCTTTCCCCCTGTTTCTGTTCATCACGACGACAGTGCGGGAAGAAGGTCAGAGCCCCGGCAGGTGAAGGACGATCGTGAAGAAGAGGAAGAACAACACCCCAACTCTGAGCCAAGTGCAGAGTACGACGGAGTGGAGAAAGGCTGAACAAATCAGTAGAGGGGCGTCAGATTCAACGTCGAAGAGCAGAAAAGCTTCTTGAAGTCCCTTTCGTAGGTTGGGGGTGCTTGCATGTTAAATGCATGGTCCACGAACGGTACCGGATGAATGTACTGCTTGAGTGTATGTGCACGTGTTTGTGATGATTGGATCCTATGAATGATTGAAGATTCTGGATTCCGTGTGTTTTATAGTGGTTAAACAGTAAATGCTTGTGATCAAGATGGTGGTAAAATAGTATGTTAGTATTGATAATAACGAATGATATGCATCGTTCTATCCTTGTTAACGTTGTGAGAATATGAATGTGTGCTTGTTAGTTGATTTGTCAGATGCTATTTCTTGATTGCTAATGGTTGAACATATTGGTGTAAATGATAAAGCGAATAAAGGTTGCATTGAATCTGTTCCTACTTAATGGTTACGAAGGAGGTATCGGTGGTGTGATGACGCTTGCTGGTAAATGCATTTAGCTGTATGTGTAAGAGTGGGGCGACCCGTGGAAGGTCAAGAGCCCCGAGGGAATGACTTCTAGTTACAGACCTCGGCTAGATTCCGAAGGAGCTCGTGGTAGCCGTAGGAGCTAGAGAAGAGTCTCGAGACGCCAATGGGAGGCCGGTACCACGTGGGAAGAGCTGAAGGACGAGGGGCCAGGAGAGGGGAAAACCGTAACTGAAAGTCATCACTCGAGTCGGATCCGCAGGCATGCATGTAGATATGAGGTTGATTAGAGTAGTACGTATAACGTGTGTGGAGTGTTATGAATGATTTTCGAGTGTGGGGAATACCTGTGTGTGTTGTATGTGTGTCTTAAATGTCATTTTTCCTTGCCTAACTTTAATTAATTTGAAACTGATTGAATGGATGTGAATGTGCAAGCTGACACTGATACCGAGTCCTTGATTGTCATTTTACATGTAAAAGCTCACCCCTGTAGTGGCTACACTTTCAGTGAACATCTCTCGGAAGGAAGGATGAAGGAGGAGCGAGTGCAGGACAATGAATCCGAGCGCTATTGGAACATATATCTACATGTGTATATGTGTATATATGTATAAATACTGTGTATAACGTTTTGTTAAGCCTTGGCCGGCTCGTGTTTTGGTTGTAGTTCTTACGTTAAAACTTGACAGCTTTGGGTAACAGAAGTCATGATGAAGTTTTTGTAATTATATGAATGTTTTCGTTTATATAAGTATATGTTGTGTGTCCTTCTATGCTGTAAGTGAGGTTGAGCGGTGAAGAGGACTGTATGAGGATGTCTTACGAGCGTAGGGTAATTATAATCCGAGTGATTAAATGGTAGTATGTCGAGTGGTTGGGTTCGAATAAGTCCGAGTGAGAGGGAGATCTGGGATCCGAGTGGGATAACCCTCACTTCCCGAGTAGAGTATAAGTGTCGCCGTAGGGATAAAATTGGAGGGCTAAGTTATGGAGTTCCGAGCGACTAGAACGGTTCGCCCAAGCGTGAGGACTCGCGCTGAAGCGAGTAGGTGTCAGTATGGAATACCGCCCAAATACCCTTCCCCTCCGTTGTTTCGTTAAGGCGTCCCAGACAACGGTGTTGACCCCTACTTGGGCGTTATGGTTGAGTCCGCCCAGACGTTGTCATACCTAGTTGAATTAGGCGGAATGAGTTCAGGTCCCCCTTTCCTCCACAAACTACTACACATGTGCATCTCTTTTCTCCTTCCCTCACCTGTTCCCATATGCTGAGCTCCCAGTAGTTCCCTCGAGGAAAGGTTTGTCCTGTGAGAGCAAGTGGATGCTGATGTGAGGTTTACTTGAGGAGTTTCCACCCGTTGTGGCATCGTTCAGGCGGTATTGGACAACGGATGAGTGAGTCACCTTCCGTCCTGGAATCTGCCCAGACGCTGGAGCGTCACACCGAACCGAATTGATCGGTCTCAGTCCTAATTCCCCTGTTGCTAGTCATATGCGTGTGAATGCTCTTCTACTTCCCTCGCCTTCTTCTTCCCTTCTGTGTCAAATGATTCGTGGCTGTTTTTGTGGAAAATTTTCCTCGTTGTTTTGGGATTACTATTTATAAAAATTTAGGGTGTTACAGATATGTAGCCCATTTTTGGAATTTATAAGTGTTAATGATATATGACTTTGAGGTTGAATTGAATGTGGTCAATTATGGAATGTGAATATTGGAGATGTATGCTGCAGGACCATATATATACATATTCTAGGCATTGCATGTTTATGCCTTATGTGTAAGGTTAAGTGTGGCCTATACGGTTTATATTGTGTATTTACATGCTTTGCCGAGCCTTTTCCTATATCTTCATATATGGGACTAGGCGTGTGCCCTGTATACATATTCTTCTTCCGCTGTAAACTCTATTATTTTTGTATACACTTATGGGCGATTTATTTAACAATCCAGTTATAAATTCTAATATCTCACTCTTTGATTTTCTAAGGTTCGGGTTCTGATGTAATCGTTGAGGTGTTTTGAAACTATTTTAAACATGAAAAATTTACTCGCATTTTTATTAATTATTTATCTTGATTACATCGGGATTTGGGTCCGGAGAACCAGGGGTGACATCTTCCAAAACTCCAATACAAGAGAGGGAGAATAGGGCTCCCTATCCAAACAGAACTTGGTCCAACCAATGCCATCAATTTCAATAGTGATGTCCTTACCATCCAACTTATGCTGCCCAGGATGGAAGGATGAAGATTCCACAATATCAGAGACTTTGAATGCCATTACAAGTGCTTAAAGAAAGAGAAGAAGGGTTTAGGGTTTAGGAGGTGAAGAGTTTCTTTAGGAGGAAGAAAGACTTTGAAGGGTTTCCATGGTGAGAAATGAAATAAAAATGAACATATTTAAAAAGGAAATAAGTGTCAATTAGTGAGGAGAGAGAAAACACGTCTCAGGTGGCAGTGGCACAAAAGGGTATTAACTACTGCCATGTTGTACATTTTAGAGTAAAAGGCAATAAAACATAAAATGTTTGATAGTTAACATGAATCCCAAAAGATTTAACCTTTTTCCTCTAAAAAAATATGAGCAAATAAATGTGGGTTCAGACTTATAAAGCAACAAAAGCATATCACAACAGACTGAAACTTATCATGCATCAGACTTTTCAAGTAATATACATAATAGACAGATTTAAGCAATATCTTCTAAATTTAAATTATGCTTGATAAAAGCAAACTTGGCCTTACCTGGAGGATTTGTGAAGATGTCTGCCTATTGATGGTCTATGTCTACAAACTTCATGTCTAGAATCCCTTTTTATACATAATCCCTGATGAAATGATATTTTACTTTTGTATGCTTTGCTTTAAAATGCTAAATGAGGTTCTGTGTAAGATTTATTGCACTTGTGTTGTCATAAAACACAAGAATTTCTTCTTCTTTGATTGAATAATCTTTAAGTTGATATTTTATCCAAAGAAGTTGAGAACAACAACCTGCTACAGACATATACTCAACTTCTGTTGTTGAGAGTGCAATTGAATTCTGCTTTTTACTTCCCCGTGATATTAGACTTTTACCTAGAAAGTGACATCCACCACTTATGCTTTTTTTGTCCACTCTATCACCTATAAAATATACATTATAGTATCCAATAGAGAAAAGAAGTCTGTTCTCTTGTAGAACAGCCCTAGGTTAGTGGTTCCAACAATATATCTCATAATCCTCTTCGCTAGAGACATGTGTGATTCCTTAGGGTCTGATTGATATCTTACACACATATAGACATTGAAAATTATATATGATCTGCTGGATGTAAGGTATAGAAGTAATCCTATCATTTCTCTATATAAGGTTTGGTCCACCGATGCACCAAACTCATCTTTATTAATTATGCAGTTTGGGTGCATAGAAGTGTTTGTAGGCTTAGCATAAGCCATTTTAAACCTTTTATGCAACTCCTTGGTGTACTTCTGTTGATGGATGAAAATACCATCATCAGTCTGTTTGATTTGCAAACCTAGGAAAAATTTAGGTTCTCCCATCATACTCATTTGAAATTCAGCTTGTATCATTCAAACAAATCTTTGCATAGACTTACATCAGTAGCACTAAAAACAACATCATCCACATAAATCTGCATAATTATAAAGTTCTTATGAGAGCTTTTTCTAAACAGAGTTGTATATACTTTTCTATTAGTAAAGCCTTTTAAAAGCAAAAAGGTATCAAGTCTGTCATACCAAGCTCTAGGGGCTTGTTTCAGACCATACAATGCTTTACTAAGTTTGAAAACATGATTTGGAAAAGATACATCTTCAAAACCAAGGGGTTATTTTACATAAACTTCTTTAATAAACCTATTTAGAAAAGCACTCTTAATATCCATCTGATATAATGTAATACCTTTGACGTTGGCTGTCGTGGTCCCATCAAATTAGTACATTAAAATTAATGAATGTAGTACTAGGGTGTCAACCTAGGTCGTTCTCTCACGAAGATCAACATAAAAATTTAGGAAAATCAAGTCTTAAACTAATTTTAACAAACCAAAATAAAACAACTAAAATTTATTTTTACAGACAGTTAATATAGAATACAAGAATATAGAATAAATGTGAAACAGATAAATAATGAACGATTGGGGGGGGTTTGTTTAATTGTCACAGAAAGTTAATATAGAATACAAGAATATAGAATAAATGTGAAACAAATAAATAATGAACGATTGATTTTCTTGGAGTATTGCAATTTATTTTATCCTTGGATTTGAAAAGAATTCTATACACTTTCCTTATTATTGATCTCTTAGTTCAATTTGAATTAATCAACTAAGCGTCTTTTAATTCGTAATTCTTTTACTTTCATTTAAAAATGAAGATTTTAATCAAGTATCCTAATTAAGCAAAAGGAGTCAAGATTTTAAATTCTAGGAATTATTGAACATATATAGAACATCGCCTACATACATAATCTAACTTCAACGTTATGGAATTAAGCAAACCACAACTATCAAGATTGATTTTGAAACATTCATTAAGCATGTATATTTCTTAATCTATCTTAATATAATTTTTATTCAATTCTAACTGTATAATTAAATTGATTAAGCATACAACTTAATTAAACAATATAGATATTAAATAATTGAGCTAGAATTATGAAGAGATTAAATAACAAGGAAATGTATTAAAAATCAAAACCTCAAAAATAACATTACATTAACCTCCAAGAAAATCAATCTAAGGGTTTTAGCCCTCCATAATTAAAACAAAATAAAAACTGAACCCGGAATGACGTTCTCCTGAATTCTTCCTCTGTTTCTCCTGCTGCTGTCCACTGCTTCTCTGCTCCAACAATTCCTCTGCTCCTCTCCTCTGAACACACATTTTTTTTCTCAGTTCTTGGCTCTAATTTATAGAGCTTTCTTGGCTGAATTTTTTGCATTAAAAATCTTGCCCATCACCTTGCCATTCTACACTTCACGTTTCCATTTTTGCACTTAAGGGAACATACCATTTTGCTATGTATTGCCATGGATTTATTGCACTTGCTATGTTTCCTTCTTTTTCCAAAATAGTTTCACTTTATTGCAATAATATTCTGCAATTTTAGGAGGCAATTCACGTTGGAAAGCTTGCTGTTTGTTGTCCATTTTTCACTGCTGTTGCTGTTTCAAAATTCTTGCTGTTGCTGTTTCAAAATTCTTGCTGTTGCTGTTCGAATTTCTCTTGTTTTTCAGCAGCTTTTATTGTTAAAAACTTGTTGTTTTGTGCCTATTTTCTGCTGCCAACAGCAAGGTCATTCACGTTGAAACCATTGCAAGAAGGGGTCCCTTGTAAAGCTTTTCTCTTTTTAATTTTTTTTATGCATATTATGACAATAATTTTGCAAAGGCATTCTGCACTTTAGGAGAGCACATTCACGTTAAAATGCTTGGCCTTGTCACTCTTGCCTTTAATTAATTGGTACATGGGGCCTTGTTAGGTGATGACCAAGACTTGTATTTGTTTTCACATGAAAACTTGTCACATGGCCCTTGTAATGCTGCAGCTGTTGGAATTATTTTGTGACCAATTTATTGCATTAAAATATTGGTCTCTTGGTACCTTGTCTTCATGTGAATTGCTGAATTTGAATTGAAAATTCCCATGCTTCCAACGTAAATTCCTTTTGCTACACCTTGTTTTCTTTATTCAATTTGCATGGACCAAGTCAAGCTTTATTTGTCCAATTGGAGCTTGCTTTCACGTGAATGAGGAATGATGGTAGGCCATGATGTTTGATTATGTAAGGCATTGTCATGAAGCAAAATATGATGCATGGAAAATTCTTGCATTTTTAGAGAGTATTAACGTGAACAAGGTCTCCAACATCACTTCACAATTCACGTTACATACTTGGTAGAAAGTAGGAGTTTATTTTGTTTATTTTTGAAGCATGGATAAGGCTTAAACAATTTCACATTAATATACTTGTCAAGAAAAAGTAATTAATGTGAATTTGTACTTGGAGGAGGGTAATTTATTTGCAAAATAATCATGAAGCTTCCAATAATTTGATAGCCTGTAAAATAAAATAAAATCAAATTAAACTCAGTTAATTCAATAAATTTTATTTTAGAACTAAACATTCATGCAAGCTTAAATTATTTTAAACATACTAATTGATGCAAAAGAAACAGAAACAGTAGAAATTAAAAACAACCATCACTAATAAACAGTAATAGTAAAGGAAAACATAAATCACAAAATACAACACTCAATAGTAACAGTAAAAATAAGAAAACAGTGATCACTAGCAAGTAGTGAAATAAAAATTACAAATGGAGATTACTGACAAATTACGCTAAAACATAATTATTATAATTTAACAATAGATAAAACAGACAAACAGAGTAAGTAATTAAAGGTAAAAAGATATGTCATCAACCTTTAAATGCTGCAAATACAAGAAGTATCCTGGTAGCCTCAAGTCTGGTTACAAGGGCAAAGGTTTCATTGAAGTCTATACCTTCTTGCTAATTATAGCCTTGAGCTACAAGTTTGGCTTTATTTATGATAACTTTCCCATCTTCATCAAGCTTGTTTCTGTAAACCTATTTAGTCCCAATGATGCTTTTGTTTTTGGGACTTGGGAAAAGGCTCTAGACCTTATTTCTCTTACATGGCAATGATCCAATCAGTATCCTCTAGTGCTTCTACAATAGACTTTGGTTCCAATTCTGAAACCATAGCAATATGGTTGATTGATTGAGAAGTCTGGATCTGTTCATAACATTAGCTGTTTGACATAACATCCAAAATTTTGAAGAAAATAAAATTATTAGATAATAATAATTGATTATTTATGGTCTAAAACATATGGGAAAATTAATTAGACACTAGAGGTGAATTATCAGTAAATTAAGATTTACTGGAACCAGATAATTTAACAAATGGTGTGGAACCCACTTGGTCAAATTGAATAATTGATGGGTCTAGAATACTTAAAAATTATTATGGTTATAGTGATATAGTTGAAATAATTTTTGGTGTTGAAGTGATCATTATTTGGACACGACGTATGTTATTAAACGGGGAATATACAAGCAAAATGGAATTAAAAGAAAACCAAAAATCCCATTTCTCCTCTCATTTCAACCATACAACTTTTTCCACTCTTCTTTTCATCCTTTTACCCAATGGATATGGGGTTTTATGATTCAATGGACAAAAGGAAAATGGTGCATGGTTTTATCCAATAGGCAATGACCAATTTTGGTTATCTTTTCTCTCTCCCCCTCCTAAAACCATCTATACTTTCTTCTTCTCCTCTCTTCTTCACTTTTCTTCTTCTCCTTCACTTCTCCATGGCAAACCGTCCACCACCCTCTCTCCATTCTATTTTCATGCCAAAATTAAAAACAAAACTTGGATTCATGAAGCTTGTTTGACATTTTGGGGCAAAAATCAAATAGGTGCTCCATCCTCTTCCTCATTTTCATTTTTGGCATTTGCTTGGAGTTTGAGGTATGATTTTTAACTCTTTTTACCCATTGATGGTTTTTATGTTATGAGTTTGAATTGGTGGTGTTAGAAACTATGGATGTCGATGGAAATGTAAGCCCTAGGCTTGAATGACTTGAGATGAGATTCTTGATTATGGTTTTGTGATATTTGAGGATGAAGGATTATTGTGGTTATGATGATTCATGGAAATAGGTGGAAGTTGATTATTGTTAGAAGATTTTAGAGGAAACCCTAAGTGTTGATATTTTGGGGGGGTGGGGGTTTGGTCAAATTGGTAGTTTTAGTGATTTTATGCCTTTAGGAATGATTTATATGAGGAAAATGAAATTTTAAAGTATTGGAATTGATTAATGATGCTGATAAAATTTTGAACTAAGTTCATGTTGTTGTGAATGATGATATATGCATGTGGAACCCAAACCCTAGGTTATAAGACCATTGGGAACATTGAGTGTTGTTTACAATTGTTTGGCACTTTGATAATGATATTAATCTTGTGATGATGCATGAAATTGTTGCAATTGATGATTGGTAAATTTATAAAAAAACCTTAAGAATTGATGATGTGTGGGCCCTTGGTAAAATTTAAGGAATTGATGATTTGGTTGTCATGAGAATGACTTTTGGGTTTAGAGAAGATGATTGGAATGCTTGGTGTTAATTTTTGTGGTTATTGGATTTTGATGAAGTCCTAACCTTGAGATGTAAAAGATATATGTATATGAGTATATGTGATGACTAGAGGACTTGATTTAGAGGATGAATATATGATGTTCATTGTTGGGTGTTATTTATGATGATGACAATAATGGTAGATGACCATAAGTGATGGATAAATGAAATAAGATAAGGATTTGATGAGGACTTAGGCCATGATATGTGCCACTTGAAATTGTTGATTGATGATGGTTTAAATAAAGCCACGGTGGCTTATATTGAATTTGAATGATAGTGATGACAATTGGATGATTCATATGATGATTTGGATAAGGGATGTGATCTTGTTGTTGTTAGGTATGGTTAACCCTTTGGGATCTAGAAAGTTTTGGTTTTGGGAAAGGAATTCCTGAAACCTAACACAAGGGTATGAATTAGTGTTTTGGCAAGTCTAGGACTTGATACTAAGCCCTATATGATGTTAGCAAATGTTTAGAATTGTGATTATGCCTTATGATGGCTCATTGATTGAATGCATATATGTTTGTGTGTTGTGTAGATTGTATTCCGGGCAATGCGGCAGAACAATCAGAGCATTCAAATTGTGATTCTTCTCTCGAGGTAGGAGAGGAGTTTACATTTCAAATGCATGAGTTGAATAACTAGTGATTTATGTATATGATAATACTTATGCTTTCCTTGCCATGATTATATTAAAATAATGTAATATTTGGTTGTGTGATGAATGACATACTTGATTTAGCCAAAGAGGGTTTGAAATCCCATTAGCACATACCTTGATCTGGGAAATGAATCATGGGATGAGACTTGTTAGAGCAAGTCACATTTGTATATGTGAGTATAGGTCAATGGAGAGTTTGGACCAAAACTTAGCCAATTGAATTTTGGTATGTCATGTAAAATGCCTAAAATATGTGTAAAACTAGCCTAGAACTTAGATTTTGATTGGGATGGAATTTGGGCTTGAAATTTGGCCATATAATTGATATTAGGGTAGGTAAGTTATGTATAACATTTCATGAAAATTGGAGTTGAATATGTTAGGGAATCCCACCAGGGTCAGGAAGTGGAAACACAAAGGATTCCCAAAAAAAGATTGCAAATACAAACGTCTCAAGGCATTATGCAAAATTAAATTTTGATTTATGGTTACCTCTTGTAGACGCAAAATGAGTTCCTCGATCGAAGCAATTGTAGCTTCGCCCTTAGGAGTCCACACGAACACTCCCACCAGAAAAATAAAGTTCCGAATACTAGTACGGAAATTTGATTATAATCTAATTTGAGCAGCAGCCTATGAGCATCTCATGCTCTATATATAGGCTTAGGTCTTAACCTGAGCTCTCATTAAACATTGGGCTCCTGACTCATTCTAAATGAGTTAGGCCCAAATACTTTTATTTTTAGTCCAACTAAAATAAAACTATCCTCTGGTGGGCTTACTCTATGTGTGTGACCCTATGGGTAAAATATTCGGTTATATTAATAATAAACTATTTTATTATTAATATAAAATAAGAGCGGTATCTAGCAATACATCATTATGTCCGAATATTATTTATCATCGACATGACCTATAAGTGATAATTATTTTATATATTTATTCCTTTTGTCACGATATCTAATTAGGCCCAAGGCATGGTCGTCGTCATCCTTGTATGGCCCAATTCATTTTACTTGATACCAGAGTAGACTTTACAGAATAAATATCTAATACTTATTGGTCCTAGCATGGCCTTGTATTTCGTTAGTCTCACTCCATCAAGTGGCCCATAGATATCACTCTTGTCACATAGGAGAGACAAATTCCATCTACATCACTCATATCCCTCTCCATAATTTGTCTATTGCCTAATCATAATCTTTATGGTCATCTTATTACAGATAACGTTTGATTGTATTAAAACAACAAACTCCTTATGTAGGAATCGTAGTGACTTCAGGTCGAAGGACTATATACCATTATCACATTGAGAATAGTTTATGACACTCATGTAACGATCCATGCAACGTTCTCATGGTGGGTCTGTCCAGTACAACATTACTCTTAATGTGTACCTGTGTAAAGACTTGATATCATATATCCATGATTTATGAGATCAAATCATCAGTATATTCACACACTAATCTTAATGTATTTACATGTCCCCATGTAAATATTTGATTAGGGATGTTTTAGGAATAATTTTCATATGACCTATTATTCCAGGATAAATAGCATTAAAATTAGTCTTAAAACTAAAAATACTAATTTAATTGATAAGTTAAAATTGATACATTAATAGCTCATAGTGCATACACCAACAGAATAGCCTAGTGAAAAGGGGTCCCAAAGTTAGCAAAAATATAAGGGCCAAAAAGCTGTAGAATGGTGCCTACAACAGAGCCAACCATAGCCAATGGTGAGAAACCACGGCTAGTGGTTGGCACTGCCTCAAAACATGGAAAAAAGTTATTCTAGTGGTCTGGACAGTGCCAACCACGGTCAGTGGTTTGGAATTGTCAAGATTTTTCCAACTGCTACTTTTCCCTTGTTGTTTTTGGCCCATTTGGGTATCTTAATAACATTTTTAGCCTTCGACTTCTGCATAAAAGTTGTAGATAATTATGTTACTGAGGTGTGAAAATTGGTCTTACCTTAATTGAAGTTTTCTAAGTCTCATTAGGCATAAAACACCAGAACTACTGCATTGTAAAACTCAAATTTAAGAGGGTTTTGAACCCAACTTTTTATGATTGTCAAATTGGGACTAATAGGTGATATTTGTGACATGTCCCACTATTTTTAAGATTAAAAACAAACTTTTCTCATATGTCTTAATGTTGAAATTTATCATGAGCTTATTATTAAATAAAACCCCTTTTATTATGTAAAAATAAAAGATTTTATTAGGGGTATATGATGATGATGTGTCTTGGTGGTGTTTGATATTGATTGAGACATTTGAAAAATATGTATGTGCCTATGATATGCTATGAAAACATGAATGTACACCATTAATAATATGATATGATGAATGATAATAAAAGTTAAATGATGGGGTTGTAAGACACACCCTTGTATGATGATGAAGTTAATGAGGGGATGATTGCATGATAATGTGTTTGTTATAAATCGATGAACTGGAGATGATGTCGATAATGAGTAATGATGGATGATTGTTATTATTGATAATTTGTTGAATACCATTGTGTTTGATACAAGTGTGACCTTGTATATGTGGTTTGAATTGAATTGATAAGATGTTGTGAATGCCACACTAGAATGTAAAACAATGGTAAAGATCAATCAGATGAAAAATCCACTAAGAAACTATATGGTAATGTTGATGAAAGATTGATGAATATTATTGATGTTTGTGATGCCATTGTGAATGTTGCAAGTATTGACTTGCATGTATGATATAAGTATGTTGAAATGAAATGCCACACTTAAAACTTGAAAACAATGGCTAAAACCAACAATGATAAAATCCACTAAGAATTATATAGTGGTGTTGGCAATGATGATGATGATTGATGAGTGGCATGATAGGATGCATAGTGTGAGAATGCATTGATTGGCATTTGCATCCATGTCATATCATACGCTGTCGGTAAGGAATATTAAGGGATTCCCCCGTTGGCCCAGTGGGAGGGTACCCTGAATTTTTAAAAATAGGAAGTTAAATTAAGAAAATAAATATTGAATAATTAAATATGAACTAATTAATATTCCAAAATGCTGGCAATAATTTAATTAAGACTCTTTGAGACTGTGGTGAGATATTATGATCGGATAAGTTGAAAACTGACCCGGATAAAATATGGGTGTCGGACCAAGTATCTCTGATTGAGATGCCATTGGTCAGGGCTTTAGATAATGTTATTGGGAATCCAAATATGTATTCAGAATAATTTTTAGAATATGTATCGAGCCCGAACTGTGAGCCTATTTATTTAAAAACGGAAGAGTTTAGTGAAGGATTAAAAATGAGAACAAAAACCTTCACTCTTTTCACTATCACTTTCGTGACTCACTCTCTCCTTTTAGGTAAACACACTTCTTCTCCTTCCCTCATTCTTCTCTTCTTCATATTTCCTTCTCTCTCCCTAAAGACTTGAACAAATTGGTGCTCTCTCCCTTTCTCATTTTCATTCATCAATGAGCTTGGAGGGGGACATTGTGGCTTGAAGCTTCTCCCTTTCTCCTCTTTATTTTCGTCATCCTCATCCTCCCTCTTGATTTTTATTTTCATTTTAGAGCAAGGTAAGCTCTCTATCACTTCTTTTGTGCTTGGAACCTATGGAATAGAGGGTTGTGACTAGGGAGAGAATTAAATGTTGTGGGTGGTGAGAGAAAGCATAAAAGGTATGAACCTTAAGGTGTGGGAGAAATAAATATAGGTATTTATGTGTAATAAATGACATATGTGGATGATAGGGTTAAGAGATTATGAGTATGGAAGTGCATTTAAGATGGGGTTGGGTTTTTACAAAACCCTAGATTATTAAATTGGGGGAAATGTGTAATATTGAAGGGGTTAGCATTTATTGAAGGGAAAAATGTTATAAATGAAGAGGCATTAACATTTAATGATGACTAGAGATGGTGGTTGGAGGATATAAATAAAACCCACTTGAGATAAAATTAATGTAAAGTGTGGCAAATGAGATAACCTAACAATTTAGGTTGTTACTTTGATAATAATGAATAGTGGATTAAGGGAAGGAATTCCCGAAGCCTAAGTAAGCAAATGAATAAACTTATGATAGTTTCCACATGATGAGAATCATGTGTACATAGATATGTATATGTATATTGAAATGGCTTTTGAATGAATAATTGATAAGGTCCTATAATGATTGGTGTAGGATTTGATAATACGAGTGAAGCGGGAACATCAAACCTGGAAGTGTACTTCTCTTAAGGTAGGAGAGGGGTGTATTTTCTAAATGTATGAGAATTGTGATGATAATGTATGTATTAATGTAATTTGGCATGTTGTCTTGATTAGATGTGATATCATGTATTTGAAATGAGAATTGTGTATGGTGTTTTTTTTAAATGAGTGTTTATACGATGAAGCCTAAATGAGGCTATGAATGGCATGTTATGTGATGATGTGTTATTGACTTCATGAACGATATGATGGGTATCCTAAACTTTCGGTTGGAGTGTTTTCTTGAATATAAGAATTGATGTTCATGATTAAACTTGTAGATAATTATGAGGTTGAAAATGAATGTACCCTAGATGAGAGGGTGAGATAGCCATATGAGGTTGAGGCATGCATAAGCATTGCATACATGGCATGGCATGCATATCATGATGATGTTGATAAGTGGTTGCGATCACTCGATGTTGCCATATGAGGTTGAGGCATGCATAAGCATTTCATACATGGCATGGCATGCATATCATGATGATGTTGATAAGTGGTTGCTATCACTCGATGTTGGAAATATAAAAGGGCTTGCGAGTTCCTGTGATTATTAGACCGGTGGTTGCAATCACCTGGTGTTGAAATGAAAGGCCCTGCGGGACCATTGAGATTGAATGCCTATGGTTGCGATCATGAGGCGGGAGTACCCTTGCGAGGCGGGAAACCTTATGAAATATTGAACATGGTTACGATCACGAGAAGTACCTTGTGAGGCTGCTAGAGGGAGTACCCCTTGCGAGGCGGGAAACCATTAAGAATGATTGTAAAGATTATGGTGGTTGTGTCACCCGAGGAAATAAAATCAGATCCATGCATATGCATTTTAAACACTAGCATGTGCATTAGCCTTTGAAGCATGGCATAGAGTGATACTCCGATGATGAGGTTATGTGAGGTATAGGTGGACATCTCCCTTTAAAATTACTAACTATGATTGTGAACTTGGTTGATATGACTCTGAGAAATTTAATGGATAATTGTACTTGAATGAGAATTGATGGTTGAATGATTTAATATTGGATGAACTCCTCTTGAGGAGGTGATGTTTGTATTGCATTCATGCATATATTGTCTTATTTGTTGGATTTTCATCATTGAGAAAGTATACTCACTCTCCCTGTGGTATATCTTTTAGCTCCTGTGTTGTAGGGCTTGCCCTGGAGCTATTTTGAGGAGGAGGAGTGTGAAGGAAGTCTCTTTTGGTAAAGAATGCCTTGGCCGGCAATATTTTGATTATCATAGTTGTGTAAAATGGTTGAATGTGTATGACTTAATTCATATCTTGTGTAATCTGGATTTAGAGTAGATATTTGTATGGATGATAAATTGATTTTTATACGTTTGATGAGTTGTAATGGAAACTTATGAGTATGATGGTTTAGAACAACTTTAAAATGACTAATATGATGATTGAGATGTAATGAATTATGGGAAAATAGATTGAGTTAAATTTTGGTAGGTTGTGTTGTGTAAATTCCAAGTTTCTGTATGTTATCTGATGATCTCGCTCAAGCGAGAGTGAATCTTGCTCAAGCGAGATTATCCTAGTATCCGTGTTTGGTTACTGGATGAAACCCGCCCAGGTGAGTGGGGTCTCGCCCGAGCGAGGGCGAGGGGAATTAGCCACTGGACAAAATTCACCCGAGCGAAGGATCATGAGGATGGCATTCGCCCTAGCGAGGCGAGTGAAAAACGGAGTGCTAGTGAGCCTAGACCGAGTGAGAGAAGACTTAGATTTGGAATGATTTTACAGAGTGGAAAACCGAGCGAGAGATGGGTCGATCTGGACTGATTTTACCGAGTGGAAAACTGAGTGAGAGATGGGTCGGTCTGGATTGTTTTTACCGAGTGGAAAACCGAGCGAGAGATGGGTCGGTCTGGACTGATTTTGCCGAATGGAAAACTGAGTGAGAGATGGGTCGGTCTGGATTGTTTTTGCCGAGTGGAAAACTGAGCGAGAGATGAGCCGGTTTTGGAAGGATTCTGCCGAATGAAAACCCGAGTGCTGGGAAGCCTTGCCAAGTGAGCGAGTATAAGCTCAGCTCTGGAAGTTTTTCGCTTAGACGAGGAGGTCTCGCCCAAGCGAGTAATAGGTAATATAGATACTGGCCGAATTTCGCTGGAGTGAATGGCCTCGGTGGAGGTGCTCGCTCGAGCGAGTCGGTATTGAATTCAGTTCTGGACGATTTTCGCCCATGCTCGCTGGCTCCGCCCAAGCGAGGCTTGTGTGTCTCGCTCAAGCGAGTCAGAATTCGCTTGAGCGAAGTGACCCCTGTAACTCCCTTTCTCTTTTCGCTCAGCTTACTCCTGTCTCACCCGAGCGTTCTATGTGTGACTCGCTCAAGCGAGTGGGTATCTCGCTTGAGCGAAGGGTGCCTGGATAGCCCAAAGTGCATTGTCCAAATTATTTTCCTTCTTCTTCATATTAAATCTTGATTCCAAATTATTTTATGAATACTTGGGTATAAAATCGGGCTTCTTAATTTCAAAATGGTTGATCTCTTAAAATTTAATTACATAACATTAATTTACTTATCCTTCTTCTGCTGTTTTAATTGAGGAATTCTTTGAGGTTAATCCTCCTAACTTACCTTCTCATATCTTCACATATGAGACAGGTCTCTAATAGATCCAGGGAATTAAATGAACAGCTTCACCACTTGTGACTATCATGAATTAATTACACTAAAATCGCGACAAATTTACCCCTATTTTTGGGGTGTCACAGCAGCTCTGTGCACGAGCATTCTTGTTGTTCCCTTGTGACTCGGTGTGTAAGTCATGAAGCTGCCCATGCTAAGCTATGGGGAGCTGCATGTGGTTGACCCTTATGGGGGTGGTTCTTGAGGAGTAGGTGTCCCCGGTGGTCCTTTGGATCACAGCTGCCATGATATGAGTCATGGTTGGCCCGCAACACCTAATATTGTTGATTATGTTGTTTATCGTGGTTATGGTGAAAATAACTGGTGTTGTAAAATGGACGATATGGTTTGGTACTAGTAAAATTGGTGATTATGCATGCATTATGAGATATGTGTACACATTATAATACTGCAGTAAGGGAATAGTGTTTATTCCAATAGTCAGATCCGTATTTGATGTTAATTCCATTGTGCATATGCATTAGCCTAAGAGCATTTGCATATAGCATGGAGATATGCCAAAGGTGTTGTGATATGATGATGATATATGATGATGGTTAAGATTTAGATGTGATGATGATGAGATGGGTAAATGAATACCTAAAAGACAATATGTAAAATATGAATACAATGAAAAGATATTGAATATGATGATGTTGTATGTGCTGGCTCAATGTGATGAAAGACTTGTTTGTCTATGGTTGATGACAATGATGTTGGCCCATTGTGGCATTGAGAAAAAATGTGTATATTTGCTTGCTTTGCTATGAATTGATGGATGAATACGTTATATGTATACTGTTGAAATGAGAAATTATAATGATTATTGATGAATTAAGCAAAGCATACATGATGTTAATATGCATATGCATATAATCTCAATTGTATTCATATTCTTCATTTGAAATGTATAACTCACTCTCCCATGTTGTCCATTTTTAGCATTGATGCAGGAATATCATAGGATGAGAATATTTTTAAAGTAAAGCTTTGGTGAAGGTAAATAGTGGTAATGGAATGCCTTGGCCGGCAACGGTAGTAATTATTGTATTGTGAATAAAATGTACATTATAGTGTTGATAATCATTGATATTGGTGGATGTATTGTAAATGATAATATAAGTGAATGTTGTGTTGATATTTGGGGTATTGGAATTCATACCCATTTGATGAATATAATGAGGTTGGACATGTAGCCCATTTTGGGAATGTATAAGTGTTGACAATACATGATTTGAGATTGAATTGAATGTGGTCAATTATAGAATATGGATATTAGAGATGTATGTTGTATGACCATATAAATATATATTTTAGGGAATTCATGTTGATGACTTATGTGTAAGATTGGTTATGGCCTAAATGGCTTATGTTGTGTATTTGCATGCTTTGTCGAGCCTTTTCATATATCTTCATATATGGGACTAGGCGTGTGCACTGTATACATATTCTTTTTTGCAGTAAACTCTATTATTTTTGTATACAGTTATGGGCTATTTATCTTGCAATCCAGTTATAAATTATTAAATCTCACTCTTTGGTTTTCCGTGGTTCGGATCTTGATGTAATCATTGAGGTGTTTTGAAATTATTTCAAACGTGAAAAATTTACTCGTATTTTTATTAATTAAGTATTTTTATTACGTTAGGATTCGAGTCCCAAAAATCAGGGTGTGACATTTGATCTCTAATTATGAGGTATGAAGGGTGATAAACTTTGAACTTCTAATCTCTTGGCTTTTTTGGTTTAGACACCATCTGATACTATTCAGATTCTTTGTCTCATTCTTCAGTTGGTTCTAGTTGAACATGGTCTATTCCTTACTAATCCTATTCAGCTTCCTACTGCTACACACCTATATCATCAAGATCTAGATATGCCAAACTTCTATCAGTCTTTTGAAGGTCATCAAATTTTACATACATTGATTCCTCAATGGTTTGAGTTCTTGTATTGAAAACTCTGTAAGATTTTGATGTGGTTGAATACCCCATGAATATTCCTTTATCATACTTAGAATCAAATTTTCTAAGATGATGCTTTGTGTTAAGAATATAACAGGTACAACCAAAAAGGTGAAAGTACGAAATGTTGGGTCTTTTTCCTTTCCATAATTCATAGAGTCTTATTTAGTATTGGTCTGATAAGAATTCTATTTTGAGTATAACAAGAAGTGTTCATAACCTCTGCCTAAAAATATTTTAGAAGATTGTTTTCACAAAGCATTATTCTGGCCATTTCCTGTAGAGACTTGTTCTTCCTTTCCACAACACAATTTTGCTGGGGTGTTCTTGGAGAAGAAAACCTATGAGTTATACCAAACTCATTCCAGAATTTTTCAAAAATTTAATTTTCAAATTCTCTGCCATGATCACTTCTTATTGTACAATGCATAATCCTTTCTCATTTTGGATTTTGTTACATAAAATCTTAAATACTTTTACAAACTCACCCTTGTGAGCCAGGAAGTATACCCATATCATTCTTGTGTAAACATTAACAATGACTAATCCATTCTTCTTCCCTATCAGACTCTGTACCTGAGATGGACCAAAAAAATCTAAATGTAACAGTTCCAAAGGTTTGGCAGTGGGAATAACATTTTTATTTTTAAATGATGTTTTATGTTATTTCCCTCTTTGGCATGCTTCACAAGGCAGGGAACTGTTAAAAGAAATCTTTGGCTGTCCCTTATGGTTAATGACAGTACACTTTTCTTTATCAAAAGAGACCTTGTGCCTATTGTCACAAAATTCATTGATGCTTAGTAGGTTGTATCTCAGATCTTCAACCAAAAATACATTTTTAATGATAGGTGAAGAAATTTTACCCACTCTACTAGACCCTGTGATCCTGCCAGTCTGGTTCGTCCAAAGGTGACTGTTCCACCTTGAAACTGCTCCAGGTCTAGGAACATAGACCTTCTTCCTATCATATGATGCGAGCATCCACTGTCTAGATACTAATGCAGAGGCTTTGTCTTTGTCTTTAATCACATTTGCAATTGGAATAATCAATCATTTTGGTACCTATATCTTCTTGGGTCCTACTTTGTTAGCAATTCTTTTATTTCTTCTTTTTATGTTTCTATAGTCATTTATTACATCACCATGCTTTTTGTAGTAATTACATTTGACATGATTTTGTTTCTTTAAAACAAATAAGGGAGGTGAAAATTGCTTAAAATATCTCTACATATCCTAGACTTGGTGTGCTATGGTCACCATGAGACTTTCCTAAAAGTTTGTTTAGATTTTCAGTGTCATTGACAAACTTGCTCAGGTTTGAGGTAAGAGAGCTTACTTGCTTTTACAACTTAATGATTTTACCACTCTTAGAGTTGTAGCAGACTTTGGTGTTTTCAAAATTTGTTTTTAAAACAACATTTTCTTTTGAGTATGCTTAACTTTTCCAAGTGCACATTTTCATTCTCTTCCATTTCTTTCTGAATATTTTCATCAAAATTTCTTCCTTTCAATTTTGAAATCTTACTTTCAAAATCAGTAACCATGTTAACATGTTTTACTTTCAGCTTTTTGAAAAATTTCAAAAGTTTTGAAAAATCATTGAACAATAGATCATAATTTTGTTTATGTTCAAAATAGCTTACATCCTCAGATTGAGTTACTTAAGCTTACTTCAGAGTTTGGTTCCTCATTTTCCATGACACAGATTTGAGCAGATTTTGTCTCTTTATTTGAATCTTTTGAATTGGATGATCCTTCATCATCCCATGTGATCAACCTCTTTTGTTTCTTGGGAATTTTCTTATTTCTCTTTTGTCCTTTTTGTCTTTGTTCAGGAGAGGACATTCTACTTTCATGTGTCATGGTTTCCCGTAGTTAAAACATTCTAGAATAGACTTGTTAGTTTTAAACTTAAATTGATTTTTACCTTTGTAGTCCTTCTTCTAAAATTTCTCAAGTCTAAACTTCTTCTTCTTTAACACCCTATGAAATCTCTTGGTTACAAGGGCCAACTCTTCATCTGTGTTAGCTTCTGATTCATTAAAGTCTAGGTATTAGCATATGGACTCTTCACCTTTCGATGCCTTTGACCTCTTACCCGATTCATCAGACTTTAAGGCAATGCTTTTGGAAGAGAAGGGCTTGCGGACGTCCTTCTACTTTAACTTTAGTTCATGCATTATAAGTACTCCAAGCAGTTTATCCAAGAAGAACATACTCAGGTCTTTTGCTTCCTCTAAAGATGAACATTTTCCATCAAACATCTCTGACAGACTTCCAAGAAGCTTTACTTTGATATCCTTTGGGGAAGGTGTAGTCCCAAGAGCTTTGAGCTCATTTAGCAGAGTCTGGAATCTTCCAAACATTTGATCCATGGTTTTGTATTCTTTCATTTTGAAGGTATCATACTGTTTGGTCAACAATATCTTTTTGGATGTTTTAACATTGGAGGTACCTTTATAGTTACGTTGAAAAGCATCATAGACTTCTTTAGCTGATTTATAGCTAAACACCTTATTGTACCCTGATTTGCCTAGGGCAAAAGTAAGAAGGAATCTTGCTTTGGAATTTATCTCCATTTTCCTTATTTCCATAGAGCTTCATTCATCTTTAGACTTGAGCTTTCCATCTTCATCAATAAGTACTGCATAATCACCATTTATGATAACTTGAAGGATTTCCACTATCGTGAAATCTCCTTTATAATAACAGCACAAGACTAGTGCCATAAGTATTCTTGACTCTAGCCACTACTGACTTAAACCTAAGTTTTCTTTCAACAAGCCACTCCTAGCTTAATAACCCAAGTATTGTTTCGAAAGCTTTTTGTAACAGCCTTTATTTTTCTTAAATAGGAACCCAAGGTCTCGAGACTTCCGAGAATACCCGACTAAGTATTTTAGGAGAATGAGGCTCAGGCTTGACTCCTAGATCATCGTGAAGAAGTGAGAAAGTAAGATTTAAGAGATGGTGAGTAATAACTAACTCAGTTAAATGAAAATGAGTAAGGGAGGTTGTATATAGTAGTGACCCTTAGAGGAACTTATTGGTTTAATAACAATTTATGTTAAGAAATAAATGTGTTTGATTTTGTAATTGAACTATTACTGAGGCATCTATATTCATAATATATTCTTGTTATCAATGTTAGAAATGATAATTTATAGATAATGTTTGGTTATTGGTAATTTATAAATGATGTTACTCAATTACCTGCTAATAGTGACCATAAGTGATTTAGAATATTTGATTTTAATTAAGTACTCAGTACAATTTTAAGGTTAAGTAATTCTTAGAGCCCAAGACTTCATAAGACATTAAGTAATCCCTTTAGTAAAGATGATTAGTAAAAAATACTTTATTTTAATCTTAATTGGTTAATGAGTTTTATTATTAATAATTTTAAGATAAAATTAAGTGAGTAGATAATACTGATCCGGGGCGGTAACTAGGGGCCAGACCGAGGTCCATAAACACCATCCCACGTCACTGAAAAAGCTGGCAAGTCCATGACTGAAGTCTGAAACCATTGGGCGACTACGGTTTCCCCCTCGACCCCGGCTCATAACTGACAATCAGACAACGAGTCAAAGAAGGTATAGGCAACCTGACCCTGCAGACACTGTATCAATAGTAAGTTAGGAAGATGGTCAAATCACTTCTAAAACTAAGATAAATACTATAAATACAACTCATTTATTACTAAAGGGGGATTTGGATAAATCTTATGAGTTACCTCTACTGACTTAAGCATCGGAGAATCTTCTACAGGTACACCTCCGGTGTGGTTCTTAACTCCAATACGGACTAAACATCAATTTCCACCTTTACTTGAAGAACCTCGGATTCCCACTGAACCTAGGTGCATAATACCGTACTCCACTGAGGCGGTGTAAAACTGAGAGTCAGCGAGATGACTACAGTCAGAGTTTAATTTCCAACCCCGGTCAAGACAGTCACTCGTGACCCTGGATTCTTGAACAGAACAAATATTTATTTTGAAACCTAATATTATTAATAATAAGTTTAAAATATGAAAGTATATTTATTATGAGGTTTAGTTAAGAATTAATTGATTATTTTAATATTTTAATAACAAATATTGCCCGGTTCCCCATATTTGAACTGTGGGACCTAATTTGAGTCAAACCCTGACCGTTCAACTCAAGACTAGTGATCTAGTAGGGAAACTCACTAGTGTAAAAATTGGATATAACAACAGGATATAATCACGGGTTGAAGTGGATTAGTGATAAAAACATGCACGGTGGCATTTTTGAAATTATAAGGTGAACGAAATAATCAGGGAAAACTATATATCCACGGTTAACATCACAACCGTGATCGTACCCATCAATATATAATCACGGTTGAGGAGTCAACTGTGGATATATAGTACCTGAAATATACATCTACAGTTGACTACACAACCGTGACTATATATTGATAGGTATGATCACGGCTCTGATGTTATCTATGAATATATATTGATGTCTATAATCACGGTTGTATTTCCAACCGTGGATATATAGTTTAGGTTTTAGGTTTTAATCATTGGATACTGTATGTCCACGGTTGTTTCTATAACTGTGATTATAGATTTAATATTTATCCATGGTTGTGGGCTTAACTGTGGTGATAGAGTTAACATTTATCCATGGTTGTTTGTTCAACCATGAATATATGTGTAATATACTCACGGTTTCAAGGGGAACCATGATTATACATCTTTTCTGAAACTTCAAAAGCCGCGCCAGATACTCTTTTTCACTTTATGCTTCTCCTCTCGCGCTCATCTTTGGCGATTTTCTCCAGCTTGCGCTCTCTACTTGTCGTTATCTACGTTGTTCACTCTGTCCTTCCTTCCTTCTTTGGTTTCGAGTTGTCTTCTTTGCAGCATTGTTTGGTATGTACCTGTGCTCTGTTTAGTTTAACTCCATTAGTTGAAGCTTGTATCTGTGTCTCTGTGTCTGTTTGCTTTAGTTTGCTGGTTCAGTATATCCCTTTGTGTATGTGTGTTTTCTGTGTGTGTGTGTTTTCACTTGTCTTATCAAAGGTTGTCTGTATGTGTGTGTTTTCAACTGTCTCTGTTTATTTGTTCAGCAACTAGTTCAGTATTTTATTTAGTATGGTTAGGTATTAGTTGTTTATTTAGTATGGTTATGTACTAAACTACAGGGTTTTAGTGGAAATCATGTGGTAGACCCCTTTTGCATTAAGAATATGTTGTCATTGTTTGCTAATGCTAATCGTATATGTTACTCAGTCCGAGACTAATAATGTAAGAAGAGTACACATCAATGTCCAACTTAATATTTCTTGACTTTTCCAATTCAACTCTTTTAGCTAAGTTTTGGCTTTTTCCAGTTTCCTTAATGTATAGTGAGTGGATTTGGATGGAAAGTGGATGATTGGAAAGGACTTTAGTTAAGTTTGTTTATTAGAGGTGATATTTTGAGAGCCATTTTAAGTTGACAATGAGTGAAACAATGTTACTAGTTCTGTTGCTTGCTTTTAACTATTTATTCATTGCAAAAGGAGAAACAGCTGATGGGGATTGTGAGTACAGTTTTCTAGTGTTTGATCCTTTTCTTCATATGTGATGTGAATGTCATATTGATTATATTATAATGTTCTTTTATTAAATTTTTTAGTAACTTCATGGTATATAGAACTAGAAAAAGCATGAAGAAGTTAAGATATATCAAATTGGTTATGTCTCGCAAGTTTAAGAAAAAGGTTTGCTAGAATTAGTGATTTCTTCAGAGCATTTCAAAGTTGGACAACAAAATATGTATAAGACTTCAGTTATTGCATTATGTTCTTAATTATGCATTGCTGTAATATCTGATGCAGTTACTGCCTTTTTGTCTCTTATGGATACTGGAAGAACACCATACTTATACTTATACTCCAATCTAACACTATACTTATACTTCAAAATAACACAAATTAAAAAGATTATACTAATTTGGGAGAAAAGTTGACTAAATTATTTTCTATTTTAAAGTATTATTTTTAATCAAAATTTACATTGACTATACAATATATAATGTTATTTCTATTATTGTTTGTTGCTCTTAAATAATGTTATTTATGTTGCTGTTGTATGTGTGTGGTTGTCAATCCTGTGAACTTGTAGGCTTATACTAGTTAACTAGTATGAAAGTTGTTGTAGTTCCCCGTTTGAGATTTGACACAAATGGTCATTAAATTAATTAATTTCATTGTTTGTGTAGAATCTTGAATTATCCGTTTGGACAGTTTGGGATGAACAATTATTTTTTATACATCATTAGTATGTATAAATTAGGAGTTATTTTAAAATTTGATAAAATTTTGGTAACTTGCATTTTGTGTTATTCTCTGGGTGCATATTTGGTTGTGGTTGAATTTGATTTAACCACCCTCATTTTGTGTATTTAGAGACCAATCGCGAAATGCTGCTGAAATTTCATCAAATTTTAAAATAACTCCTAACCTGTATATATCAATGACGTATGAAAACAATGGGTATAGGACCACCACCTTTGTAAGAAAAGTGTGATTGATCATAACACCTTGTAAACAGTTGGTATGGATCGGAGTTGGATAACTACATCATGCATAAGTCTAGAGTATGAGAGGGGAGTTGAATCATTTATAGAATTCGTTGCGAGGAATGCTGAGGAGGTGAATGGAAGGTATTTTTGCCCTTGTGTTAAATGCTTAAACCTACGTCGGCTAGACTTGGAAGAGGTGCGAGAACATCTACTGTGTGATGGTTTTCTGCATAGTTATATACGTTGGATATGGCATGGTGAAGATGTGGTGGTGCCAAGTAACAGCTCTCAAACTGAAAATCAAAGATCGATGCATGACACTGTGTCAACATGGATGACCGACTCAAGGATATGATCCGGGATGTGGGGGTAGAAGGTTTTAAGAAAGCTCATGTATATACGACTCTATGTAAGGACTCTAAGCAATCGTTGTATCCAAACTACGTCAATTTCATGAGGTTATCAGTAGTTTTGCGATTGTTTAATTTGAAGGCCATAAATGGGTGGATGGATAAAAGTTTCACTGACTTACTGAAGTTGTTGAAAGAAATGCTCCTAGCTAGAAACACCTTGCCGAATTGTAACTATGAGGCCAAAGAGTTGTTGTGTCCTATAGGTTTAGAGTATGAGAAAATACATGCATGCCTAAATGATTGTGTATTATTTTGGGGTGAGTTAGAAATGTTGCATCGATGTCCTAGGTCTGGGGTGTCAGGGTATAAGAAGAAAGAGGCAGATTCTGATGAGGTCTGCACTAAAGGGTCTCCTGCAAAGGTGTTGTGGTATTTTCCTATAGTTCCAAGACAAAAGCGTCTGTTTGCTAATACAGATAATGCAAAACTTATGATATGGCATGCTGATGAAAAGGTTATTGACAGACTACTTAGGCATCCGGCCGATGGATCGCATTGGAAGAAAATTGATACAATTTTTCCGGATTTTGCCCATGAACCAAGAAATATTAGGCTAGCACTAGCCACAGACAGCATGAACCCGTTTGGGAACCTGAGCACAAACCATAGTTCGTGGCCTATTTTGTTGTTTGTTTACAACTTGCCACCATGGTTGTGCATGAAATGGAAATATGTCATGTTATTTGTAACATCCCCATTTAAAACGAATTACCGAGTGAAATTGAGCCATTAGAATAATAATTATAAAAGTGGAAAGTTACTTGTCAACTATAATTAGTTTAATTAGTTCAACTTGGGAAATAATGGCTAAGTAATTGTGATAGCTGGCCGCTTGTGAGTGGTGGGTGTGGCATGAGTGGACTGCCAATTCACGCTTTCCCACCCCACTTCTCTTCTCTTCTCTTCGTACGTATATATATATATATATATCCTGGCCACGGTTGATATGCATTCCTTTCAGAATTCCTCTTCTGCTACCTCTTTCTCTTAGTTCCTTCTTCTCTTCTTCGTTGTTCTCCTTCTTCTTCCCTGTTCTCTGTTCTCCATTTCTGGAAATCCATGAAGACGGTGCTGCAGAAGATTCAGAGTTCCTCCTGTTGGTGAAGGACGACCATCGAAGCAGAAGGGAGTAGCTTTCTGCTCCCGAGCCGATTGCAGAATACGACCGCGTCGAAGGGGGACTGAACAAGGCAAACAGAGCAGCGTATCAAACGTCGGGAAACAGAGGAGCTTCCCGAGTCCCTTCTGTAGGTAAGGGGCGCTTGTATGTCAAATGCATGGTTCACGAACGGTACCGGATGAATGTCTTGCTTTAAGTGTGTGCATGTGTCTGTGACAACTGTGTGCGATGCATGATTATTCTTTGGATTCCATGTGTATGTTAGTAGCATCTTGTTAATAGTTATACAATATTGTGCATGTATTCAAGGTGGTGGTAATGTGGTCTGATAGCCTTTTCCACTTAAACGAGTGTGATGCATGGTTCTACTACTGTTAATACCGTGAGGATATGAATGTGTGGCTATTAGTTGGTTCGTCCGATGTTATTACCCTAAACTGTTTGATTGCTGTGCATGCTGGTATGATTGACGAGTAAATATAGGAACTATGTTGAATCGGTTTCTACTTTGATGGTTACGAAGAATGTGTCGGATGAGTGATGATGCTTGCTGACAAAACGTATAAGCTGCATGTGTAGGAATGGGGTGACCCGTGGAAGGTCAGGAACCCCGAAAGAATGATTTCCAGCTACAGGCCTTGGCTAGATCCTGTGAGGGCTCGTGGTAGCCGTGGGAGCTACAGATAAGTCTCGAGACGTCAATGGGAGACCGGTACCACGCGGAAAGAGCTAATGGACGAGAGGCCAGTAAAGGGAACCTGTAACTGAAAGTCACTGCCTAAGTCGGATCCGCAGGCATGCATGTAGATATGATGTTGATTAGGATAGTACGCGTGGTATGACTCGGAGTGATACGAGTGAATTCCGAGTGAGTCGATGCATGTGATTGTGTGAATGAGAATGAACTTCACGTAATATGTATGTGAGTGTATGTTATTGATATTATTCTAATCTGCATGGCCTTAGTTTAATCTGAATGCGACCGAGTGAACATGAGTGTGCGTACTGATACTGATACCGAGTCATTGACTGTCATTTTATATGTAAAAGCTCACCCCTACTGTGGCTATACTTTTCAGTGAATGTCTCTCGGAATGAAGGATGAAGGAGGAGCTGAATACCGAGTGAAGTGCTGGTGCACTGTGGAAATTATGTGTTCATGTATATGCTGTGTATATGCCTTGTTAAGCCTTGGCCGGCTCGTATTCCAATCGTAGTCTCTTTATACTAGAACTTGAACCCTCTTGGGTAGAAGTCGTGACCTTGTGCCTGTAATTATTTATATCCCTTTATATCTATCATACTGTGTGTTGCTCTATCTTGCATGAATGATCCGAGTATTATATGTATATGTGCTTACTGAGTGTGTGAGGTTGGTATGACCATGGGTAGAAGTGGGATTAAGAGTTGATAGGGGAAGTGAGACAATGATTTATTCTGAGTGCTGAAGAGTTTAGGTATTACCGAGTGAATGAGAGCACGGGTCACCGAGTGAGGATCGATCTAGGTACTTTCCGAGTGATAACTATTAGGATTTTCCGAGTGTAGAATAATTAGCAATTACCGAGTGAGAATCCGTCGAGTGACGGTTTCCCGACAGAAAAAACGACACCTAAGGCTTTAAGTGGACCTCGTTGTAACAGATTATTAGTAGCAAGGGAATCTGAGTGAGTCTTGACTTAGCAGGATAACTAAAGTGGGAAAGTCGTGGTTACCGAGTGAAAAATGAGTGAAATACCCCAAGTGGTAAAAAGGACGTGAAAGTTATTCCGAGTGAGAAGTCTTATTAGATTCCGAGTGAATTGAGAGTGGCCCTTCCGAGTGAATACGCTTGAGTGACTCTGAGTGAAAGATATAAGTAAACCCCGAGTGAGGAAGAGTTTGTATTTCCAGGTGGAAACCTTGAGTGACCCCTCCTGAAAGAGGAGTTAGTGTAGTGGTTTAGAGTGGAATGGATCCTAAGTGTATGATATTTATAATCCGAGTGAATGATGTAAAATCTGAGTGAGTAAGAATCTGTATTCCGGGTGGTTAAGATTAGACTAAGTCCGAGTGGGGATTGCCTTAATGATTTTTCCCTGAGCGAACAAGATGTCATATGCCGAGTGGACTAGCTATCATTTTCCGAGTGAATGAGTCGTATGATATCTCTGGATCCTGAGTGCCTGATTAGCCGAGTGTAGCTTCTCGCTTAGCGAATGAAGGATTCGCTACAGCGAGTGTGCGTTGTTGTGTGATCCGCCTGAGCGTTTTCTTCTTCCGCTGGCAGCCTCCTTGAGTCAGTTTTATTCCTCTTGCTTCCCTCCCCTTATTCCTTTCTTGTCGGTTCTCCTTGGTTTATTTGGGAAAAATTTCCTCAGTTTTGTTAATTATTTATTTATTAAATTAGGATGTCTCATTATTAATGATGATTTCTGGTCCACGACAACCGGGGAACGACATTGATGTATATTTAACTCCATTAGTTGAAGACCTCAAAATGTTGTGGGAAGACGGGGTTAATGTGTATGACGGGTTTAGTGGGCAATCATTCAAATTGCGTGCCATGCTATTTTGCACGATCAATAACTTTCCAGCGTATGGTAACTTATCCGGGTACAGCGTGAAGGGTCATAAAGCTTGTCCTCTATGTGAGGAGGGAACTAGTTCTATGTGGCTGCACCATGGTAGGAAAACTGTTTATCTTCGACATTGAAGGTTTCTTAAAGTGAATCATCCGTTTTAGAGGTTGAAGAAGTCGTTCAACGGTGCCTAAGATTTTGAAATAGCTCCTCCACCACTGTCTGGTCGTGAGACATATGAAAAGCTGAAAGACGTCAACATGGTGTTTGGTAAGTGTGAAAAACAATCCCCAACACAAAACAACTAGAAGAAGAACTCAATATTTTTTAACCTGCCATATTGAAGGGAGCTTGATGTAAGACACTGCATTGATGTAATGCATGTGGAGAAAAATGTGTGTGATAGTTTGGTTGGTACACTCTTAAACATACCCGGGAAGATTAAGGATGGCCTAAATTCGTGTATGGACTTGGAGCTGATGGGTATACGTCAGGAGTTGCATCCACAATCAAAGGGCAAACGAACATATTTGCCCCTAGCATGTCATACATTGTCCATAAAAGAAAAGAAAAGTCTGTGTGAATCGTTACATAGTGTGAAAGTTTCGTCTGGTTATGGTTCAAACATTAACACATGTGTTTCCATGAAAGATTTGAAGTTAGTTGGGTTGAAGTCTCACGATTGTCATATGTTGATGCAACAGTTTCTGCCTATCGCCATTCATGACATTCTTCCTAAAAATGTGAGAAATGTCATAACAAGGCTGTGTATGTTTTTCAATGCCATATGTTGCAAAGTAATCGTGCCCGACGAATTGGATGTATTGGAACAAGAAGCATCACTTATACTATGTTAGCTTGAAATGCATTTCCCGCCCTCTTTTTTTGACATAATGGTCCACTGAATCATCCATTTGTTGATAGAGGTCCATTTGTATAGTCTAGTGTTCTTGCGGTGGATGCATCCTGTTGAGCGATACATGAAGATATTGAAAGAGTATATGAAGAATCAACATCGTCTCGAAGCTTCAATTGTGGAAAGATATATTGCAGAGGAAGTAATTGAGTTTTGCACTGATTATATGTCACATACTGTAAGCATTGGTATTCCAAAGACTCGTCATGATGGGCGATTGGATGGGTAAAAAATGAAGAGCATGCCACATGATGATGTCTTCTAAGCGCACTTATATATTTTAAATAACACGGACGACGTGCAATCGTATCTAACCACTCACAAAGACCTAGTCAAAAGAAACAACCCTAGAATGACTGAAAAGTGGGTGTTGAATGAACACAACAAGACATTCATGCAGTGGTTCGAAAAGACCGTTCTAAAAGATACATGTGCATCCTCGACATTACATCGACTAGCACAGGGCCTAAACTTTGATGTCTTCACCTTTTGAGGGTATGACATAAATAACTATTCATTTTATACAAGGACATAGGATGAGAGGAGTACAAATCAAAATAGTGGAGTGATGGTTGTGGCTCAGTCAATGCATTTCTCTACTTCAAAGGACAACAACCCTGTCATGGCCGAGTCATGCTACTTTGGTGTGATCGAAGATATATGGGAAGTCGATTACGGTCCGTTTACCATTCCTGTGTTTAAATGCAAATGGGTTAACAATAAGAACGGTGTCAAAACTGATGATTTTGGAGTTACATTGGTGGACCTCAACAAGATAGGGCATAAGGAGGAACCATTCATCATGGCAACGCAAGTGAAACAAGTTTTTTATGTTGCTGACCTAGCTGACAAACAGTGGTCAATTGTTATCCAAGGTAGACACAGCATTGGAGACCCCAATCTTGATATTATGGAAATTCCGTCCACCACAACACATATTCTGACATCTATCGTGGAACAAGACATAGATGATGTAGTTGCCAGTCATCATGACCACCATGAAGGCTTGTGGGAAAATATTTCAACTTCATAGGGTATTAAACATGTTATATTAATTATTGTATTAAACGATATATTAATTATTCATTGTATTAAATGTTATATGAACTATTTAATAATTGTGTTTCCTTGTTTGGACAGATACTTATGGCTGACCAGGATCCACATTCTAGGTCTGACTCACAGGCTACTGATTCCTCTACTCGGAAGAGTAGAAGTGTTACCCGGATGCCAGACGTTGCACTTAGGCATCACCGGGGAGAGAGGTTACGTGTTGACATCGATGTCAATACTAGTAGATTTGGAGGACCACATGTCGTGAAGTTTAACAGTTATTTAGGAGTTGTAAAGGTGTCCATTATTATCCCCGACTGGGATAATGTCAAGGAGGTGGTGAAGAACCAGATTTGGAGTGATATTCTAGTAACTTAGATATCATTTAAGTTTTATTTTAGTGTATTATTCCATGTAATTCATAATAAGGACTCTTTTATGGACTAACTCCATTCATGTAGGATTCTTTTGAGATACCAGCACATGACACAGCGAGGAGGAGGATCCTCGGTATTATTGCTGAGCGATGGAGGTCGTTCAAATCAACACTCACGAGGAGGTATATTTGGACTTTAAATTCTTAATCAACACTTTGCCAAATTGTACCAATCCTTAGTTTAAAAGTATATGAATTGTAGGTATGTATTCGGGGAGGACTGAGGACAGTTCCCTGAAGAGAAATATACCTTTATTGATCAGGAGACTTGGGATGCTTTCGTTGCATCTAGGCATTCTGACTAGTTTCAGGTGCGTTGGTTTTTAAATGCTTAAATTATGTATAATTTAAAAGTCTAACTCTAAATAATTTTCTTTCTTGTTGTAGGCGGTCAGATTGAAAGCACAAAACATTAGGAAGTTGAATGACTGCCCCCACATATTGTCACATGGGGGTTATCATAGATTGGAGGAGCAGATGGCCCAGGAGAGGCTGAGTCAGTGTTAGACTAGCCAACCTGACACTGGTATTGTGGATCCCCCTTCCCTACCTGTACACCATGAGAAATGGAAGCGGGCCAGGATCAGGAAGAGTGGGGAATACACTTCCTCACAAGCTTAGCAGGTCGCCTCATGGATAGTAAGTATTCCCCTTGTAAATGTGTCAGTTTTTTTGGTTTACGTGAAGCAAGTGAATACTAACTTGTTTGGTATCAGGATTCCTTGGTTGAGCAATCAACCCAAGGGTCTTTAGTAGCCCATGGTAGGCAGGATATTTTGACTACCGCCATCGGTAGGCCAAAGCACCTAGGAAGGATGCGTGCTGTTGGTCGAGGTGTAGGTAAGTTGTAAATAATTGTATCCTTTCATTTTGTTATCTATTAAACAATTATGGGCTAATCATTCACATTTTATAGGCCACCAGAGCTATTACGGTGCTCCCGACCCTGCCCCCTCCGTGGAGCAGTTGGTGGAGAAGAAGGTTTAGTCGAGGGTGGCTGTTGTGAAGGCTGAGTATCAGGAGGAGATTACAAAGCTACAACAGGAGATGGCTCGATTTAAGGAGGAGATAAAGGCCTCACTCAGCCACCACCAGGAGACTACTGCACCAGCTACCGACCCACAGGTTAGATTCCTTATACTATTTAACTGTTTGTTGTTTGTAATCACTTTCTTTTATTGTTGAATAACTTCTGCTTGATGTGTAAATATGTAGGTATGGAGGGTTAGCACTAAGGGGTCGTGCCCTGCAGCTAACCCTAACGATGATAGGGTCGAGCTTACAGATACCCATCAAAGTGACCTGTTCATTGATGGGTCAGAGGAGCCAGTTGCCACTGGCATGGTCTACGACTTAGGCCTTATGGTTCACCATCAGTCATTACTGATGGTATGTCCAGGGTCCCTATTGTGCTTGTCCTCGAGGAGGATGTTGCTGTGCCAGTGGCAATTCCATAGGTGAAGACCGTCAGCCAGGCGGTGGGCCATTTTCTTATATGGCCAAACAGACTCCTGTCGGTTGCTCCTATACAGGTAAAAACCTGAAACACTAACTGATTTTGTTATATTGTCAATTATGGTACGAACTGTGATGGTTGTCAATTGTTCAATAGGAACCGACATTGAAGAAGCCAGACCCCATCGACGATCCGATTCAGATGCTATGGCAGATCGGGGCTGAGCTAGGAGAGGATGTTCTTCAGGTCCCATTGCGGCCAGTGGTGTTCGGCCGTCCAAGTTCACTACCGGTTTACATTACACGGAGTGACTTATGTGAGATTATGATGGGGTCGACGATGCTGAACATCTCCATCATTCAGCTGTGAGAGTTGTAAGTATATCATTTTATGTCCAATTTTTTCATTATACAAGTTATTTGTCGCTAACCATGTCTTAACTTGTTTAGGTTTTTGCATAAAATCTGTGTGGACTTGGGTTCGATGGAACTTATGGTTTCTTAGAGCCCTCTTTCATACAGAGGAAAGGAAACAACAAGGAGGACACCCATACATACATCCATAATTAGATATTTGAGTCTAGGAAGGGTGTATACCTGGCCCCGTATCATAAAGGGTAAGATTCTATTCCATAATTATTATCCATTAATTTTTGCATTTTGAAGTCTCACCTATCACTGGTAACTGCAGTGCTCATTGGACGCTTGTGGTGATCTGTCCCCGGGCTTATGTTGCTCTGTACTTTGATTCTGTGCACGGGACAGTTCCACAAGACCTGAAAAGTATAGTATACGGGTAAGTTAATTCCTAAAAATAAGTACAAATTCGATTACATCATTTTTGGTCTTATACGATTCTAACTTATCTTGTGTTTTATTTGACGTAGGGCGGTGGTTGGATATAGTCGACTTCGTGGAAGTAAGTCCAACAGAAGAAAACTTGCGTGCGTGCACCCAAAAGTAAGTCAATCGTATTCATTCAAATCTTTAATATATATTTTTAAAGTTGCGTATTCACTTATTCTATATTTTATGTCCATTGTAGTCTTACAAGCAGGAAGGTAGCTTCGAGTATGGCTATTACATCATGCACACCATGCTGACCATCGTCCAACAACATTTAGTAGATGGATGGACAGATGTAAGTCTCATCACTTGGACTAGTTTTCTACCAATTTCATCAAATTCATGTAATAAATATAGCTTTTGTTCTAATTGTTTTGTGCATTGTTTGTAGTACTTTCACGACCGGTCATACTTCCCTAGGACACTTGTAGATAATGTTAGAAAGCAATGGGCCGCATACTTCATTGAAGTCAGGAAAGGCTTAGCTAGATATAGGATCTTTATTCTCTTATATATCTACCTAGTGTAGGATTTAGGGTTTACATTTTATTAGGTTACATTCATCTAAATTGTATATAGTTTCATTTTTTAGGTTGTTATGAATTGATAGCAAATTAAAGTTATATAATACCATTCTTTTTATATATTGTTGCTGGATATGCTGGGATATACTGTATACTGTGCTGGTTGTCTGGTTGCAGGTTTGGGAAAAAATAAAACAAAACCCATATTAAAAAAAAACCTCATTATTTAATCACGATTATGGTAACAACCGTGATTATAGACCATCTTTATTCACGGTTACTACCATAACCGTGATTATACATAGTCTGTAAATGAAGTTTTATGACTACTTATATTCACGGATGCTCGACAACCGTGATTATAAACTCTTTTTATTCACGGTTGTGACCATAACCGTGATTATACATAGTCTGTAAATGCAAGTTTTATGAACCTGTGTTCACGGTTATGATTGACAACCATGATTAAATAGGTTCTTATTTAGTCACGGTTGCTATTAACCGTGATTAGATATGATTTATAACCACGGTTGTGAACCGTGGTTAAAGGACCTCATCTACTACCACAGCTGCAACAACCACGGTTGATTAACCGTGATTAAAGACCAATTTTAACCGTGATTATATCCACTTTTTCCACTAGTGACTAGTCCTGTTAGGATTGTTTCGTAAAGAATCAAGGGTACCTGACTTAGCCTAACCGGCCAAATTAGAATCCTTAACGTCTCCTACGTTTGACCGTTCATATATGTCAGAATATCCGGTGGTGACATGGTTAGTTCTTGGTGACGTGTTTCAAAGCTTTAGAAACTTTTCTTGAAGAGACCAAAGCTCGATTCGGACTCTATCACCCTCGTTTTTCCATAATTTGGTTTTTTTAAAAATCATTTTTAAACTCGACCCGAATATCTTCAGTGTTTTGGACCCAACTTCTGCATTTGACCTTGGAATTGAATGATTTTGGTCTCAATCTCTTTGTTTTAAAAAGATCTTCAACCCTTATTTCTAGCCCCGATCTCCGATTCTTACTCTGTTAGCCCCAAAATTGAGGATTAAGTGTGTTCGCCTCACAATTCCATTGCTGGGACATTTTTCCCTATAGATGGTTCAGAAAAAATTCATAACTTTCTTATACAACCTTTAATTTATGCAAAATTGGTGTTGAAATTTCTATAACAAAATTATCTATGTTTTCCATGAAGACATCAAAGGTAATTCTATCTAGATCGGTACAGTTTAATAAATCTTTCTGAACCTTTGGCTGTTTCATTTTATTGCAGGCTGTCTGTAGAAAAATTCATATATCTCCCTCGTCTGGTGCTTGAATTACTTTATTCTTTTTGCTATGGATCCAAACTGAAGAATTCTACAATTGTTATACAGGTCATGAAACCTAATTCTCAAACTAAAATTAATGGTGAATTTATTTTCAAGCCGCCCCTAGCTGATTTGGGAGCTTCTGGATTATCTTGTCGTAAATCAGGTATATCTCAGGCTATCGATCTCTGATCATTGCATATGATGTATCAATTTAAAGAGAAAACGTGGTTCTACAACTTGTGTGTTGGGAGTTTACCTAATTCTGACCCTACAAATTAATCCATATTTATTTTTAACGTCCTTGTTTTTCTGATTCATCAAAATTCTGCACGCGTTAATTCTTCATGTAACAAATTAATTTTCCGGCACGACCATATGGTGTGACACTTGCCCTCCACACCTCACCACCCATTTCCACCACTCTGGACAGGTGTTGCCACCCTGCCCCTCCCCTCCACTGAGCTGGCCACCTTCCTCTATAACCAATTAAATTTCATGCAACTCAAGTCCTCATCATTACATCTCAACTTCCATCACTTCAATTTTCCACTTACTTATGGGCATTAGATTGATGCTAGCCCCTAATAAAGCCTTCCCAATATTTACACCTCTAATGGAGATGGGAATGGTGAAACTTCTAGGGTCTTTTGACTTTTCCAGCATGTTGTACTGCAAAATTGCACTGCAACCTGCTTCAAGTTCAACAATCTTTTCATTGTACCTTATTTTCTTAGTGAGCAGTTCTTTCATAAAGTTGGCATAAGTTGGCATTTGTTCCAATGCCTCAGAAAATGGAATGTTTATGTGTAACTGCTTAAAAATTTCAAGGAATCTTTTATATTTTCTTTCCTTATCCTTTCTTGATGGTGCATGGGGATAAGGTAGATCCTTGATAGGAGGTGTCTGACCCAAATACTGATTTTTTTGTTTTTGTTTTTCATCATCTTTTATTTCATTTTTCTCTTTTTCTTCATTTTCTTTTTCTTCACTCTCTTTATCTTTCTTTTATTCTTTATTTTCATTTTCTTGGTTTTCCTCTTCTTTTTCGTTTTCATCTTTTTCTTCTTCACCTTTTTCACTTTCATTACAATAATTTCCTACAACTTTACCACTTCTTGTAAAAATAGCCTTACATTATTCTCTTGGGTTTTGAGTGTGTTCAGAAAAACCAGAACTTTTCATGTCGGCTACTTCCTTTGCTAGTTGTCCCAATTGTACATCCGATGCTTTACGTGCGGCTTCATTTGTTTGCATGTATTACAACAATTGTTGGATAGATTCCTCTATCCTTGTTAGCCTAGATGTCTGATCAAATTGTGGTTATTGTTTGAATTGATTGTTCAGAGGTCTGTTGGAAGGTCCAAAATCTTGTTTCCAACCAAAGGTCTAATTATGCCATCCCTGTGGGTAATTGTTAGGAAAAAGATTACCAAGATTGAAAGGTAAATTACCTACAGATATCCTTTGGTGGAGTAGAAAATTGGCTTGCTTTTGTTCATTTCCATCAGGTGCACAGTAACCACATGGTTATTCACCCATGCAATACACACATTGTTTCAGTTGAGCAAGGGGTGGTGATGACACTTGAGCAATTTATAATTTCTCCAATTTCTTGCTCATTGCTTCTATTTATTGTGTCAACAATTTTTGCAGAGCTAGAACTACATCATTCACTCCCAATTCAAGCATACCAGGCTTCCTAGATACATTACCTCTTCATGCTTCGCTTGTCGGTCACTAGTGGACATGGATTCCATTATGGCAATTGCTTTTTCAATAGTCTTGTTCATCAATGAACCACCTGCATAAGCATCTAACATCATCTTGAATTGAGGTAATAAAACATGATAAACAATTCTTACCCTTCCAACATCATCCAAATTATAGTTTGGACATTTTCTAAGAAGCGCTTTCTGTAACATCCTTGTTTTTAGTAAGCAGCATTAACCTTATAAATTTTGAAGTATGGAAGTTTTGTAAGTGATAATAAGTAAATAAAAGACCCTGTAGGTAGTCAAGAATTGACAATCCAATCCTATATCTAACACTGATATAATTAACTAATTAGAGTTGTACCATCATTGATCGGGTCAATTCCTAGACATTTGATTCATACCGAAAAGAGATCTACAATTATCTGTTTCTACACTTTGGGAAATCTGATTCTAGCATGGATAGTCCCTAATGAACTATTTTGACAAATCAAACACTTCTCCTCAAGAGCCCAAACTCTAATTCGGACCCCATCAACCTCGTTTCTTAGAAAAATTATCTAGTTAAATAGGAACCTCTGAATTCAACTCAAATATCTTTCCTGTTTTGGGCATAACTTTTTCATATGAGGTCGAAATCAAGAAATTTTCATCTCAGTTTCATCGCTACAAAAAACCTGACAAACTCTATTTCTAGCCTCAAACTCTATTTTGTGATCTATCATCACCAAACTTGAAAAACCCCTTATTTAATCTTGTTAAATTATTAGAAAAATCATAACTTTCTTATACGAGCTCAGAATCAGTTCATTGTAATTTCTTTGTTCTCATATTAAATCCTTTTACAATTCTCGTGAAGAACCTGAAAGCTAGTTCTTGCTCAATCATCCCCGAAAAGTAAAAATTTTCAGAGAAATAGTGATTTTCGCACAAAATAGTACCCCTATAGAAAAACGCAAATATCTCTCTCATACGACATCAAAATGACTTTGTTCTTTTTTTCATGGTTTTGTATCAAAAAATCCTATAACTTTCATGAAGAAACCAAAAGCTAATTCACAACGGATTTTGCGCGGCAGAATTATCTTTCAAAAAAGAACTATTACACCAACTCTGATTTTTCTCTATTTTTGGCGTAACTTTTGCTCCGCGTGTCATATTTTCGCATACCATATATCGGTTCGAAGAGAAAGAGCCGATCTACAACTTTCATGTTGGAAACGTTTTCAGATTCTAACCGTAACTATAAGTAACTTTTTGTTTTCTTTTAAAATTAACTATTCAAAACCGGTACCAATTAAATTTAGACCCGGTGGCCAGATTTTCCTATAAATATGGCATCACCCCTCTTCAAAATCTACACCATTCTTTCTCTCCCACTTTATGCAGCCCATCTCTCTCTCTCTCTCTCTCTCTCTCCCTCTCTCCTCTATTGACATTAAACCACCTTTATTTTTCGCCAAAACCACCTCCGACCACCGTGAACCTCTATTCTTCTTCTTCCTCTGCCACTTCTGCCACTCTTTCTTTTTGGCTAATCATTTACATATTGGAAAATCCAATCTATAATCATCACGTAGAGTTCAACTACAGAGATGGATCGTTGATCGGAGCTACGGTTTGAAAGTTAAATTTTCTCCCTCTTGTCTAGTATCACGAAAATACGACGCCTGAGGTAAGGGGGGTATATTCTCTGGTATCCTGGGGAGAACCGTGTGTTTAGAAAGACTAAGGTACTTTTAGTCCTTACCTTTCCGAGGGCAGGTTCGGGAATTGTTATTAAATTAAGATGCTTTAATTTTTATATATTTCTTTTATATATTTTTATTGCTATGTATATGATTAATTGGCTGTGTTGATTATTACTAACCATGATGATTAAGTTGATATGTTAGGCATTGAATTGTGAAAATATTAAGAACCATGGGTGTCTATGTGGATTCCAGTGAGGAAATTTTGAAAGACGAGATAAACAAGGAAATAAGGATGGATGGTCACCATTTATATGATTGTTACTATTATTATGATTACGATTATAATTACGATTATGAATATGATTATTATTATTATTATTATTATCATTATGATGATTATTATTATTATTACTATTAAGCTTAAAGGCTGGCTCTGCCGCCTTATTCTCTACATTTATCTTTCTTTCTATTTCTATTTATATATATTATAAATGGACGGCCCTGCCACCTTATTCTTAACATTTATTTTTGTTTTATTTAATTTCTATCATTTATTTTATCAAATATATTGGTTGGCTCTGCCGCCTTATTCTCTGCATTTATCTTTCCTTTTATTTCTGCTTATCTATATTATAATAGACGGCTCTGCCGCCTTATTCTCTGTATTAATTTTTCCTTTTTATTTCATTTCTGCTTATCTATACTATAATGCACAGCTCTACTGTCTTACTCTTAACATTTTGTTTTTGCTTTATTTAATTTTTGTCATTTATTTTATCAAATACAATGGCCAGCCCTGCCGCCTTATTCTCTGCATTTAACTTTTCCTTTTATTTCATTTTTTATATTATAACAAACGATGCCTTATTATTATTATTATGATGATTATTATTATTGTTGTTGTTGTTGTTACTAATATTATTATTGTTTTAGTTATGAATAATGAAATAAGGAACACACTACGTACTCTTTAAACGAAGCATTATTTTAGCCAAGATATAACTGATATATTTTCTAGAATAATAATAAATAAAATAATAAAAATAACCTACAACTTCTGAAAAATAGGTGGGACCTAACAACATGAGAACAAATATTACGAGGCTGGAAACATATTGATACCCAAGGATCAAAGTAATGATAAGACTTAAATAATGTATTTTGCATCATAAAGATATTTTTTGAAGGATTAAAACTAGAGCATACACCGGGTACGTTGGAGGACATTCACGTCCGATCTCTGAGGAGAATATTGGGAGTACAACCGGGAAAAAAACCCAATGGCATCAGAGTCGCGCCTGAAGCTGGGTCAGACGATGCAAGTCTGGTGTACTTTGACCAAATGACAGAATGTAACTATGATCGTGTAGAGCCAAGTCCCAGGATAATATAATGATTAGAACCTGTGAGTTTATTCATACCTTATGATGATTAAATAATGGTTGGGGGACTTGGTGGGCTCCGATCACTCTAGTGTGGAAACGTTGTGCCCAGGGGCAGCTTGAGCAGGACGACTTCCAAAGAATGAGATAATGGTGATGGTGGATTGGTTTATTGGGCCCACATGCATCATGAGACTTAAACTTTAGATAAATTATAATGAACCTAACTCATGCATTCCATAACAACATTATTAATTGTTATAGTTATAAATATGTTAATTGGATTATTTATGTTATATTATATGTTGACTGGATATGCCCGCACCGGGAACCTTCAGGGTCTGGAGTATATACTCACCCTTTCTGTTTAATAATAACAAAGGAGCTAGGAAACCAAGAACCGGAGTACAAAGAACAATAATAAGTTGGACCAACTGGGAGCACTCAATAAAAGTAGGATATATGTAGTTGAATATATATAAATAAATAATAAGACAATGGATGACTGTATGTATTTAAGGGTGCCTACGTGCCCCATTCTGTTAAGAGTACAATTGCTTATAGTTTGTGAATGACTTTATGAATTACCTACTATTTGCTTCCACTGATCTACCATTATTTTACTTGTAAAAAAAATAATTTCACTTTTTCTAAAAACTTTTAACCTCTTAGTTAAGTAGGATGATCCTATAGAAAGGTCTGTCCTATTTAACCAAGGGTGTTACACTTTGAATCCTTTCCAAGCTTCTCCTAGTGACTCATCATGATTTTGTGAAAATGAATGAATGGTTGTCATTGTTTCAAAATATTTAGAAGGTGAATAAAATCTTTCCAAAAATTTTCTTTCAACATCGAACTAGTTCGTAAAATTACCGGGTGGACTTGATTTAAACCTTTATTTTGCTTTCCCAATCAAAGAAAAAGGAAATAATCTCATGTAAACAGATTCTTCTTGATTGTGTTTAAAACCGATTGTGTTGCATAATTCATAAAAAATAGTGAAATGTTCATATGGTTCTTCATGATTTAAGCCAACAAATTGATTATTTTGAATTATATTTAACGTAATAGGTTTAATTTCCACCTTTGTGACAGGTCCTTAAAACATTTCTGACACACAGCATGGTCCATTAATAGTAGCAAACTGTCCCAATATTCTTCTTTGTTCAGCTATGTTAGAAGTTTCAGAAGTTTGAAAAGAAGATGAAGTTGAAGAAGAAGTAGTTTGTGTTTTGGATTTTAAAGATTTGATTCTTTTTATAAACTTTTCAATCTCGAGATCAAAGAACAGTCTCCCTACAGAAGATCGAGTTTGCATACACAAACTAAACAGAAAAAGTTAGTGTAATAAGAATAGTTAAAGAAAAAGAAAAAATAAATAAATGAATGTATAAGTAAAAAGTAAAATGAAAATTTACCTAAGTAAAGATTTTTACCACGGTAATTAAAAATTTACTATTTTATTGAAATCAATTCAATCCCCGACGATGGCGCCAGAAAACTTGTTGGCTAGATCATTGAATCCTTTTATTGGCAAGCGCACCAATTTATCATTATAGTTTTTGAAATAGATATCGTTCCCTCAAGGATTGAATGCTTTCAGTAGTCATAGTAATTCTTATTCACTATGGTAAATGTGTCAAAATTTATTACCAAAAGAATGAATTATACATAATTTGTACAATATTCATAGATTTAGAGATTGGTTTATGCATTGAAAAGTGGTGAATTATAAAACTATCTAAAATAACTTTGAGTAGCAATTTAGAGCAAATCCAATACTCGAAATTAAAACACAGATTAACAAACTATGTTAGAATTAGGATCCCCGCACTAAAACATAATAAAGTAATTATAGACATGCATGTTTAATTATCAAGATCATGTCATTGCAACTTAAAGTCATTAAACCCAATCCCTCCGTGAATAAATTCTAAATAGTTACCATAAACTCTGATCCCTCATATGTTTTCTCAGTAAAAACTTGCTTTAAGTCCTGGTCTTAACACAACAATAATTACCAACTCTACTCTAGTAATTGGTATATTAAGGGTTTTTCAACTTTTACTTCTGTTAAAGTAGTTTTAACACGCATGAAAATCATTCTCCCGTTTGAAGTTCATACTAATAAAAGATTGAAATACTAACAATGAACTTGAATCATAAATATGTAAAGGTCATAATCACAATATTATATTCATAGATTGGTTCACCAATTCCAACATAAACATATTAGTTACATATGATGAAAGTAAAAACATAACTTACAATTGATGACATCATGAACACTGATCACACTTCACGATACGAAAAGAACACAATTGAACACCACACTCTCAAGTATATGGAAAATATTCTAAATGCAAACTCAAAAAAGAACTCTGAATTCGAAGAGAGAAAGAAGAAAGAATGAAGATTGGATGATGTAAAACCTATGGCAAATGGCCCTATTTATAGTGCTGAGTAGAGGTCCTAACGCTACACGTGAGGCAGGCGCTACGCGTCAGGCCTTTGACTCAGCCTCCAATAATCTTCCTGATTTTCAGCCATGATTGCCAATTTCTATCCCCATGATGCTCAAACAAGGTTCCCACTGTATTTTGGACTCTAATCAGAAGTGGGTTGGCCAATTTGAATATTTAATTGTGCCATTTTTAGAGGGCAATGCCACCTAAGTGGAGACCATGTAACCGCTGACGCTACGCATGGGCCTGACGTGTAGCGTTAGCATTAAAATTCTGATGCTGAGCGTGGGCTTGATGCTACGCGTCAGCCCTTCTACTTAATTTAAATTTTTAACTTTAATCCTCAGCTTTTCACAAAAATAGAAAACATGGGTTATGCCAAGTCAGTTTTAATAGTTTCCATTTATTTCAATTTAAACCTAAACTTATTACAATTTAAACTAAGTTTTATTAATTTTAACACACTTTTTATTAAGAAAATAATAGTAAATTTAAGGACTAACAGTACCATACCAGGAGTGTAATTCATCAGAAGGACCTGGCATGCCACGAGAACTAGAGGAGATTCCCTCCGACATACTGATGCAACCATTAGCTGTAGATCCATTGGACCCAGTTATTCCTCCAGTTACACCTTAGCAGTTTTCCCTTCTCAACCTCCAGCACCCCACGTACCACGAGGTCTATTGGAGGTATAACCCGAAGTCTTCACTATGTCCCCGATGGAGCTTTGTCTGATTCAACTCAGATCATATCCACTTCAGCTCAACCAAAGTCCCCTTAGTTGGAAGAGGACTTCACAGGAGACCGAGACTAGTGATTAGGGCTAGTTTATGTTATTTTGATGTTTTGTAGTGATGTTTGAATAGGGTGCCGATGCACCCTTTCATATTTCAGTTGTACAGATCTGATGAGACCACTTTATATACATATGATACAGTTATGTATACATTATGCTTTTGTTCCACCATGTGTTATTGTGTACAAAAAAAACTTCCACAATTTTCTAAAACTCGTAACCTCTCAGTTGACCAGGATAATCTAGTGGAAGAGATTGTCCTAGTTAACCGAGGGTGTTACACCTCTTTAGGTCACAACTACTTCCCACTGAAATTAAGGTTGGTAACTCACTGGACTTTTACACAGTAAATGGTTTAATGAAAGTGTGTAAAGTATCCCGCAGAACTTAGTGTATAAAGGATGTACAATGAGGAATGAATACACTAAGTTATGAAAGATGAAAGACTAAGGTCTGTTAGAAGCAGAACAACAAAGAAGGTCTTTGTCTTTGAAAACTAAGAAGAGATTAAAGAGAATTTGATCACAAAGACTGAGTATTCTAGTAAGGATTTTCTTCTGAGTTCTTGTTGTATCTTCGAAAAGATCTTCTCCATGAATATATAGGTGTTAAGATATGACCGTTGCTGATCATGAAAAGAGATATGAACATTGGAATTCCTTTGAAGGAATTTGCTTTTAGCGCATGTACTAGACTTTTGATGATCTGAATGAGTGTCTAAGAGTCTGATAGCTAGGCACATCCACACTTGCATGAATAAGGTGTTCTTTGATATCTTCAGAGAATAAATCTAATTGTTGGCTTTATTTCTTCTAGTAATTTTGCAAAGGTCAATGTTGTAATCCTTCTGATTGAAACTGACACACAACCTAACTTGGTTCAGCTTTTCTAACTTGCGTAGAGTTGTTAAAACATCCTAATATTTAAAATTAAATTTTTAAAATCCAAATAAATTTTTTTTCACAAATAATTTAAATTTTTAAAACAGGATTTGGATTAATGTAATAATACTGTCAACATTACATCAACCTGCCCATTCATAAATACATATATTTTACAAACCGGTATACACTGGAGCCGGCCAAGGCTACTACAAAACAACTATGTGCATCATGTACCATATATATATATATACATAATGCTCCGAGTAGGCTGAGTGATCTCATATCTCATCACTGCGTCCTATATCCACTGTAAAAATAACAACAAATAGGGGGTGAGCATAAACATGTCAAATGATAGTTATTGAATCGGATTAAGTGTCCAATTCATAACTATATATAAATCATAATCATAACACATAATCACATCATATTTCATTCATTCACAATGATCATAAACTCATGTTGTTCACAACAACATACATCAATTAAATCACATGCTCAATAAAATGGATCTATTATTAAGTCTTTTAATTTATGTTGCAACACTGGCTCTCAGCCATAACTCAGCTCTCAGCTGATCCGGCCGTTTTACTGGTACCAAACTGTTTGCCTTCTCACGTGACACAATCACTCCCAGCGACAACGGTAGTGTCACGGGCGAAACCCCGAGCCCCGCTCAAGAGGTTTGCCTTGAGTCCCACCCAAGGTCTTTTTGTGGAATCCTTGAAACCACAATCATATTTCATATTTGTTTAGTACACAAGCATCCCATGCTTATCAAATGCATCCCATGCATTCATACATCATGATATATTTCATGAATAACATTCATATCATCATCATCATCAATCACATATCAACATCATATTTCCTACTACATCTCATGCATAGGATTTATCATAAATACATACATCACATATACAATTCATATCTCATATAAATTCAAAATCAATACCACTCATATATGAACGTAAAATACTATAACACTAGTATATAACATATATTCAGGATTTCTCATAAAATATATAATACTATCCTGAATCCGTTCATAAACTATACATTTAAAATGTAAACGCTCCCCCTACCTGGAATAAAGAATTCCAGCAGCTCCTCAGGCTATATCCAATCACAGTTCAGAAGTTTCGACTGGAATTTCTAACTCTGAACCCGTCCAAAGCTTCTTCTTCCTAAAAGCCAAGCTTCCATGTGAAAGAGAAGAAGTGAAGATTAGTCTCCTCTTTGATTGATCATTTCCAGTAAAGATTGGAAAAGAAAAAGATTAGAGGTGATGTTTTACACTTTCAAAATTCCAAGCTGATCCAACAGTAGAATTTGATATAAATCGTTCATAAAAAAGAGACGTGAACGAAGTGAAGAAGTACGATACACGTGTATTAAGAGATAAGGAAGAAACAAGATATTTAAAAGAAAATAGGATAGGACGATAGAGAGGGTCCCATACTTAGAAAAATCAAAAAAGAGAATCTGCTAGAATTTAGAAGAATAGAGTGACGTGGAGGAACCTCAATGATTGAAATAAATATAAATCCTAACATTATTTAGATATTTTGGCATATCTCTCTTTCCGAGAAAGATTCATCAGAGCCTCTTTCCGTTCAGAATTACTTCACTCGGAAGGAATTCATTCGGAAATGTTTCAGTTTGAAACACTCAGTCATAGCTGTTCTTTCCTCGGAAGTGACCTACTCAGAAATGTCTCACCCGGAGACACCTCATTCAGAATATCTCACTCGGATATATCTCTACCTGAGTCAAGGCCTTTCTTTACTCGAAAATATTTCTCTCGGAAGTGCATCACTCGGAAGTCTTACAATCGAAAGAATCATTCGGAGTCGAAGTTTAGTCTTGAAGACGAACCCGAGCATAATCTCTTGACAACTTTGGATATGGCCCGAGCACAGGCTCTAGGCAATCTTTAAGACACCCGAGCATGAATTGAATGAAGGGGTTCACCACTCGGATATTTACTTTCCCGGAGAACTATTCACTCAGAAACATACTTATTCAAAGTTAAAGTCTTTCTCTGTCCAGAAGTACTTCCCCCGGAAAGACTCACTCGGTATGTCTCAATCGGTGCTGTACTACACGGAATCGAAAATATCTCACTTGGTGTCATCCTACTTGGAAATGTCTCACTCGGTGCCATCACACACGGAAGCGTCACACTCGTAGACATCCCACTCAGGAAAGTTGCACTCAACTCGGAGATACCTCACTCGGGAATTCACTACTCAGAAATATCTTGGCCCGAGAAGTACTTATTCAAAATCAATGCTTTTCTTTACTCGGAAGCACTTCTCTCTGAAACGACCCATTCGGAAACGTTTCACTCGAATTTACCTCACTCAAAATGTCTCATTCGGACACAATTTTTCTTCACTCGGAAGTGATTCTCTCGGTCATGCTTCACTCGGAAACATCTTAACTTTACTTCACTCGGAAGTAGTTATCTCACTCAGAAAGATCTTACTCGAAATCAGATCCCTTTCTTTACTCTGAAAGTCTTATCTCAAACATGATTCACTCGGGAACGTTTCGCTCGTCCGAAATCAGACTCGAAAATTCTTCACTGATAACGGATGTCTGACGCTTTTTAATTAAAAGAAACTCCACCGATCCTTATTGAATTATTTTCAAATTTAGGATGTTACAGTTGTTGTATTGAGATCTTCAAAAATCTATATTGGCTGCTTTGCTGATTTATCCCTTATCCTTGTTGATGATAAGCACATTCTTCTTGATAAGAGCTTGACTTTGTAACATCCCAATTTTTATATAAATATCTAGTTAAGGGAAATAAATGACAAATAATTTTGTGTGGAAAAATTAATGTCCAAAAAATATAAAAATAAATTAATTTGAGTTTATTATGATTTTTCATAAATTACTAAGCTTCATGAGCTAAAGTTTACACCTGGTTAAAATATGGGTGTCAAACCAAGAATCTCTGATTGAGATGACATTGGCCAGGGCTGTAGAGAATATTATTACGAATTCGAATATGTATTCAGAATAATTTTTAGATAATGTATTAAGCCCAAACTGAGATCCTGTTTATTGTAAAACGATAGATTTTAATGAAGGAGGTTAAAATTAAAATAAAAGAAAACTCCCACTCTTCACTCTCTTTTCATGCTAGGTTCTTACTTCCCTTAGGTAAACACATTTCATTTCCTTCTCTTTAACTTCCCACTCATCTTCTTCACCTTTTTCCTTTCTAAAAAGCTTGACCAAGTGGTGCCCTTCCCCTCTTCATTTTTGTTCACCATTGTACAAGGAGGAGACCATAGAAGCTTAAAGCTCGTCCCTTTCTTCTCCATTGTTGTCACCATTCCTCTCCCTTGGTGCCCATTTTTATTTCTTGGTGGAGGTAAGTTCCTCATCATTTTAATGGTGCTTGAACCCTAGGTTATGGGTTATTAAGGTTTAGGAGAATGTTAATTACATGTGGGTACTGATTGGAAGCTTTAAATATGAAAGCCCTAAGGTAGGGTGAAGTGAATATGAGTTTTTACGAGCCTTGGAAGGGCTATACAAAAATATGGGATAGAAGATGATGAACCATATGCATTTATGATGTTTGTTAGGTTTTAATGAAATCCTAACCTTTGATTTTAGGGGAAATATGGAATATGAGTAAGATAAGCATTTAATGATGATGAGAATGTCATTAATAATGAGAGATTACCATAGATTATGATTTATGATGGTGGTGGAGAACCATTAATATGAGAAACCCACTTAAGTAGTTGGGTGTGAAATTGATATGTATGGGTGACTTGTGTTATTGCCTTTTTATTCATAATGAGTCTTGATTTAAGGGAAGGAATTCCCGAAGCCTAATAAAGTAAAAAAATAAAGCTCATAAGCTACAACTATATGAAAAGAGTCATAAGTGTATATACATGTATTTGTATCATAAGAATTGAAAATAATGCTTAAATGGATGATTGATATGGTCCTACAATTGATTGATCTAGGATTTGATAATACTTGTGAGGCAGGATCATCAAATCCAAGAGAATACTTCTCCTAAGGTAGGAGAAGGGTGTATTTTCTAAATGTATGAATGTTTGTGTGATGATAATGTATGTATTGACGTATATTTGCATACTCTTCCTTGAAAGGGAAAGTTATCGCTTGTGTGTGATTGTGAATGGATGTTGATTCCTATTAATGGATTAATGATTATATGATATGATTGATGAGAATATGAGATTGGAGAATCATTATTGATATGTACCTAGATTCCATGTGTAGATTAACTTGACATAATACTTGGCTAGTATGATCTTGATGACTTTGAATGGTATGCCTTAGAGAATGTCATGTATATGATTGTGTGTAACTAATTATGAAAGTGAATGAAAACTATACCCCTAAGTGTGTGGGGGAGTACCCTTACGAGGTTGAAAAGGCCCTGCGGGACCAATGAGAATGAAATATGTGTGGTTGCGATCACAAAGTAAGGATCCTGCGGGAATCCATGGAAAGGGAGTACCCCATGCATGGCAGGAAACCAATATGAATTGAAATGAGACGTGGTTACGATCATGAACAAAACCAATATGAAAGGGAAATGTTTTTTTTCTTTTCTCCTTCTCTTATTTCTCCTCTTATCTTCTTCTTCTAAAACCCTAGCCAAGAGGTGATCATCTCCCCCTCCATTTTCGTTTTCAAGGAGCTTGGAAGGAGACCATTGAAGCTTGAAGCCTTCTCCTTCTTCCCTTTTATTTTCATACTACCCCTTCCTTCTTGAACCCACTTTGTCTTTGGGTGTGAGGTATGTATACTCCCCATTTTGTTGAGCTTTTTGCCATATATATGTGTTAAGGTGATTTGTGGGAGCAATGTATGTGGAAGGGTGGTTGAAGAGAGTATTTAATGTATGAGCCCTAGTGTGGGTTGCCATAAATGCAAGCTTTAACTGAAAAAAATATGGTAGGTGTATTTATGGTGGGAAAGTGATGAAGATTAATGATGCATTAATGAATGTTATTGGGTTTTAGAGGAACCCTAACTTTGAGATTTGGGGAAAATAGTTAATGTTGACTTAAGAGTATGTTTTATGAAGAAGTGCATAACATTTGAGGAATATGAATGTTGATAAATCGGGTTGTATGAAAGGTTAGGCTATAATTATTTTGTAGCCATTGAATCTAATGAATGTGGCTTAATGGGAAGGAATTCCCGAAGCCTAACGATGATGAGAATAATGTCTATAGCATGACTTGTACATGCTATGAATTGGTAGATATAATAATAGTCAATTAGAATTGGATTTGTGTTTTGAATAGTCGGTTGATTGAGGTTTTACATGTATATTAATGTAGGACCCATTCCAAACGATGAGGCGGGTGCGTCTTATCAATCGGAATTCTTCGGTTGAGGTAGGAGAGGAGTCTTATGTTCTAAATGCATGAATTTTGAATGGTTTATGATTGTCGTATGTATTGATATGCATGTTTGCCTTGCTTAGAGTGCTATATGATGTTGATGATATGTTTTGGCAACATGCTTGATGAATTTAGAATAATTCTGGTGTGTTATATGGTGACGTAAATTGTTTGATGTTATGTGGTGATGTACATGTCCACCATAAGTGTATAATGAATGTTGATGCTGTTTGATAGAGAATAATTGAGGTCTTTGTATTGATGATGAAATTGAATGATATGAATAAGACTATCAAAAATACCACACAAAGATTTAAACAAACAAGAATAACTAACAATAATGAATCCACTAAAAACCTTATGGTGACGTTGGTAATGGAGTTGATGATGATGTTGATGAGTGGCATGTATAGGATGCATAGAGTGAGAAATGCATATGATTTGCATTTGCATCCATGGCATACTGCATAGCTGCCGGTGTTGGAATTTAAGGGGATTCCCCCGGTTGGCCCAGTGGGAGGGCGGCTCTGTGCACGAGCAATTTTATATTTCCCTTGTGACTCAGTATGTAAGTCACGAAGCTGCCCATGTTGTGCTACAGGGAGCCGTATGTGGTTGACCCTTATGGGGGGTGGCTCTTGATGAGCAGGTGTCCCCGGTGGTCCTTGGGATCACAGCTGCCATGATATAACTCATGGTTGGCCCGCATCACCATATGTTAAATAGGTTGTATACCGTAGTCATGGTGAAAATGACCAAGTGTTGCAAGATGGGCGATGTGGTTTGGTACTAGTAAAACAATTGGTGAATGCATGCAAATTTTAAGAATAAGTGTACACACTTTACTACTGTAGTAGGGGTATGGTTAGATGATCATACTTGATTATGTATATGCTAGTATACCTTGCTTGACTTAAAATAATGTTGAGTTATGTGTGTGATAAAAATATAATGATGAGTGAGGTATTGTGTGTATGCAAGTATACATGTTTGATGCATATGTATATAATCACATGGTATTCATATTAATCCTTTTAGAATGTATGACTCACTCTCCCATGTTGTCCATTTTTAGACTTGTGATGCAGGGCATTTATGGGAAGAGTGGATATTTGAAGTGCATTTTGGTTGAGGAGGTAAATAGTGGTATAGGAAGTGCTTTGGCTGGCGAAATCTGGATTTTTGTATAACATATAGTGTATATGTATGATTATTTTGTTTTCTAGATTGTAGATGATGATTTTGAGGGTCATGTAGGAAAATCGGACCTTGGTGTTTGTGGCCGATTTTCATTAATGACCCAAAGTATGTAAGATGATGAATTATGATATTTGTTGATGTTTAATTTCCATGTGTGGATAAAGCAATTCTTAAATTATAGCATTTTATGAAGTTTTATAGAAATGAGTTCAAATCCTTTGCATTAGATGAATGGAGATTGTTCTTCAAGTGTATAAGTAATTTGGAGGACTTGTATATGCACAATGGAGTGTAAGCAATGTATTAGGATAGGTGAAATTGGTAGAAATTGAGAATTCATATGCCATGTTGTGTAAAACATACGTGTCTGCATAAGTTTTACAGAACTCGCTCAAGCGAGTGGCAATCTCGCTCGAGCGAGACCTTTATGGGATGATGGTGTGGCCACTGGCCAAAACTCGCCCTAGTGGATGGCAGTCTTGCCTAAACGAGACTTTACCTGGGAGCAGAGGTTGGTCACTGGACCATTTTCGCTCAAGCGAAATGGCCCTGGCTTGATAGCCGCTCAAGCGAGAGGAAAGGAATTGGACACTGGACGATTTTTGCCCAGGCGGGCCTTGCCCTACCTAAGCGAAAATTAGGCAGTAAGTCCCCAACGGTGCTGGAGCAATCTTACTCAAGCGAGATGTAACTCGCCTAAGCGAGATTGGCCCCTGAAGCAAATACCTCTATCTCACTCAAGCGTCCTGTTGGCTAGCTCAAGGGTACTCTTCGAATCTCGCTCAAGCGAGGTGGGGCTCGCTCAAGCAAGAGGAGCCCCTGATGCTTAATCTTTTCTTCGCTCAATTTTTCCTTGTTTCGCTCAAGTGTGCCTATGCTTTCTCGCTCAAGCGAATGTGTTGCTTGCTTGAGCGAGTAGCTCCCTAATGCACACAATTATTTTGTTTCAAGTAATTAAATCTCCCTTGCATTGAACCTTCTTCTTGCATCATCTTAGGAGTATTTTGGGACATATCATGAACCCCTACACTACATGAAATCCTTCCTCTTTAATTTCAATCATGCAACATCAAAATTAATTATTTCTTTCGCTGTTTTAATTGGAAATTTAATATAAAATCATCTTTTAACCTACCCTCTCATATCTTCATATATGGGAGTGGTTTCTCTTGATCCAGGTGTTGAGTAAAAAGCTTCACCACTTTAATTATCCGATATATAAATGATTGATAAATGTGAAAAATTCCCCCGTATTTTCGGGGCGTCTCACAATTTGATGATTGATGCATGATGATTGAGACCAATAATGCATTGGGATAATTGGCTAGATGAGGAGACCTAAATATGTTGAAATCTAGGTAATTTTCATGCTTGTATAAGGAACTGATAGGGTCAAATGGGGTTTTGTGAGGTTTAGATTGCATGAGATGATTTGGATAACACTAATGCATGGTTTGTGACTTGTAGAAACTGGAATGGGTCAATTCCATTAAGAATTGACCCTTGAATTACACAAAAATGCCTCAAAACAGGCTAGTTGCATTTATGTTTATAAGTCTATCATTTTAAGGAATTTTTGAGTGTGGCTAATTGCTACGCGTCATGAATGATGTATTTTAATTGGTGTTAAAATTTGGTAGCAATTGGACTTCATAAGAAAAAGTTAAGGGGTTTGGAAGTTGAAAAATTGGATTTTTCTGCATAATTACTAATATGAATCGATTTAGAACAATGCGTGAATCGATTCAATCGTGACTATTTTTATTGTTCCTAATTTCTAGAATTGTTTGAATCGATTCACACATAGGGGCGAATCGATTCAAACACCATTATTTTTAGTGTTCAAGAAAATCGATTCATTCTCCTGAATCATGGACCCCTGTCCCTTTGGCACACGTAAATCAATTCACCCTTTTAGGGTTCGATTCATTCCCCTAATTTGTGAATCCCAACACTCCAGAAACGCATGAATTGATTCATGCAAGGGGCTGAATCGATTCATACCCCTGTTTCCATGAAAAATCTATATCTTTGGATGTTGTTGGGCATTAATGTGACATGGTACCTTTACGCAAATGATTTAAACATTCTTCTAACATAACTTAGCAATCCTTTATGCATCCTTGACACTTTTCTTCGATTAGTTCCCATCCTTGAATTAAAAATACGTACTCCGCTATTCATTAAACCATATACCTTCTCATATCTTCATATATGAGTTAGGGTTTCGTATAGGTCTGAGGTTAGTCATTTAAAAATATAATTATAGAGTTCTTCATTCCCGTTCATGTTTTAAAAAAAATCTAAAAAAGTTACCATCACTTTTATTATCCTAATTATTAATATTTATAACTTATTTACTGGATTAAGGGCGCCACAGTGGGTGGTATCAGATCATGACATGTATATAGTGAATTATTGTCATTGATGCTTGATCTTGTATGGATTGATTGTGATTAATACTTGATTTAAATAAGTCTGGCTAAGCTTTCTTCACATTATTCTCTCTTAATGATGAATTCTTATGATTATGTGAATGCCTATGACATTATGATGTGATGATATACCTTCTATAAGCTTTAAGGTGAATTAATTGATGTTAGACTCCATGATGGAGGGCCATAGCTTATTTATATGATGAATTGCTATAGTATGAGACTATAGGCATGTTTATGAACCAGTTCGCTAATGTTGGTTGAATTTAATGTTATGGTTATAGATTCCGTGATGGCTCATCATGATCAAGATAATGATGATGCTATAGCTAAAGCTTTGAACCGTTTTGTCAACCTTCTTGAGTCGCAAAACTGGGATAGACAAGAAACGGAAAGGCAAGCTACTCCTGCTGCTCAAGGCACTCAAGGCCTTGATAAATTCTTAAAGCGGAAACCCTCCAAATTTTATAGTGGATTGAGCGAGCCTATGTTTGGATTCGATATGTTGAACGTATCTTTGATAGTTTTGAATGCATTGAACTCCAGAAAGTGGAGTATGTTATTTTTATGATGAGAGATGAAGCTAAGACTTGGTGGAGACTCACCAATAGTAGAATGGTTACTGCTGCTATTCCCTTGACTTGGGAAAATTTTAAGCTTGAACTCATGAGAAAATAGGTGCCGAAGAGTTATAAAAGCAAGAAGGAGCTTGAGTTCATGGAACTTAAGCAAGGCACCATGACTGTGGAAGAGTATGCTTCTAAGTTTGAAGAGTTATGAGAGTTCTACCCTCTTTATCAACAAGAGGGGACTGAAGCCTCAAAGTGTGTGAAATTCGAGAATGGTCTACGCCCTGATATACATAGGGAAATTTGTCATCAGGAGATCCGGAGTTTCATGGTACTTATGAATAAGTGCTATATTTATGAAGAGCATGCACCGCCTCATCATTCTAAATTTGACTCTAAGTTGAAGGGTCAATCTTCTAAGTTTAAGAAGCATGGAAGTTTCACGAGGGGACATTTTCAAAGAGATGTTCACTCTAATGCCCAAGCTAGGGGCTGTTGTCATGGTAACACCTTTTTCCGGGGCAATGCAAATGCCAATAGGCCGAAATGTCATAGGTGTGGTGGTCCTCATTATATTCGTGAGTGTGTTCACCGTGGTGATGTGAAATGCTTTAATTATGATCAAGTGGGACATATTCATCTTGCATGTCCTTTTCTCACAAGGCGGGCTCTTATACAAGCTAATACTCTTAATCGTGCTATTGCTCCCGCTTATGTGAACCGTGGAGGCCACAATGGAGTCAGGGACACGGTAATGGAAACAATGGTGGCCGCGCTGGCTATAATGGTGGAAGGCATGGTAATGGCCGTGGTAATGGCAATGGTGCTCGAAATGGTAATGGTGATGGAAATGGTGGAAATCACCACTAAACTCCTGGAAGAGTATTTACTGTGATCGGTGAGGAAGCGGTACAAGCCGGTGACTTGGTTGAAAGTAAGTGTGAAATACTTAGTAATTTTGTACATGTTATTTATGGTTCGGGTGCTACCCATTCTTTCATATCCTAGGATTGTGTGTGGTGATTGATATTGTCAATGAACTTAATGAAAATGCTCTTGCGGTTTCTACCCCAACCGGTAGTTGTCTTAAGTCGGTTGCTCGTTGTGACAACGTTGATATGCTCCTAGAGGGGAGACGATTTATTACCTCTTTCATATGTTTGCTAATGAGAGGTTTGGAGATCATTCTTGGCATGGATCGGTTTTTCGCCAATAAAGTCTTGGTTGACTACCAACAATGGACTGTTATCTTCCCTTCCCTAAGCATTGGGAAATTCGATATGCAAGGTATATCTCAACTTTGCATATTATTGTCTCTTGCCGATGGGACTAATGGTCCCGATCCTTTTAATATTCTGGTAGTGTCAGAGTTTTTGGATGTGTTTCCCGAAGATGTGCCTAGTTTACCATCTCCACGGGAGGTTGAATTTGCTATGGGTCTTGTTCCCGATGCGGAACCTATTTCTATCTCTCCTTATATGATGTCTCCTATGGAGTTAGTGAAACTTAAAAAAGCAAGTTAAGGAGCTACTTGGGAAAGAATTTGTTTGACCCAGTGTATCACCTTGGGGAGCTCTTATTTTATTGGTTAAAAAGAAGGATGGAACCATGCGGTTGTGTGTTGATTACCACCAATTGAATAAGATGACAATAAAGAATAAATATCCTTTGCCTCGTATTGATGATCTGTTAGACCAATTAAGGGGTGTCCTGGTGTTTTCAAAAATTGATTTACGTTCTGGTTACCATCAAATTCGGGTAAAGACTGAGGACATTCCCAAAACTGCTTTTAGAACGTGATATAACCATTATGAATATGTTGTGATGCCATTCGGAGTGACTAACACTCCCGCTATATTCATGGATTACATGAATCGTATCTTTCATGAATATCTCGATCGATTCATAGTGGTGTTCATTGATGATATCTTGGTATATTCCAAGAGCCGCGAGGAACATGAAGAACACTTGAGACTTGTTTTGAACATTCTTAGAGAAAATTAGTTGTATGCCAAGTTCTCTAAATATGAATTCTGGTTGACAAGTGTCCAATTTCTTGGACATGTAATATCCGAAGAAGGTGTTTCTGTTGATCCTTCTAAAGTTGAGGCTATGATGGCATGGCCCAGGTCTATATCTGTTACGGAGATTCGAAGTATTCTTGGTCTTGTCAGTTATTACCAAAAACTTATCAAAGGTTTTTCTTATTTTACTAGGCCTTAACAAAATTGACAAGAAAGAACTAACCTTTTGTGTGGAATGTTGAATGTGAGAAGAGTTTTAAAGAATTAAAAATGAGACTCACTTCTGCGCCTATTTTGGCATTGCCTGATTTATAAAAAGATTTTGTGGTGTATTGTGATGTTTCCAAGCATGGTCTTTGATGTGTTTTGATGGAGAAGGAATGTGTTATAGCTTATGCTTCACGCCAGTTGAGACCTCATGAAGTTAATTATCCCACTCATGACTTGGAGTTGGCAGCGATCGTATTTTCTTTGAAAATTTGGCGTCATTATCTCTATAGTTCAAGGTTTGTGGTCTTTAGTGATCACAAAAGCTTAAAATACCTCTTTGATCAAAAAGAATTAAACATGCGTCAAAGGAGATCGATGGAATTCCTAAAGGATTGTGATTTTGAATTGAAGTATCATCCGGGAAAGGCTAATGTAGTTGCGGATGCTCTTAGTTGGAAGTCTTTGCATGTGTCGGCCATGATTGTCAAGGAACTTGAGTTGATTGAGGAATTTCACAATTTAAATGTTGGGATCGAGATTAAATCTACATAGAAGATGTGTTTTGCTACCTTGAAGGTGTGCAATAAGTTCCTCGATCTTGTGAAAAGGAAGCAGGTAGATGATGAGTATCTAGATGAGATGGGGAGATCTCAAGAAAGTGGAAGAAACTTATTCCTTGTAAAAAGGTGATGATGGTATGTGGCGTGTCAAAGGCTGAGTATATGTACCTTTCTTTGGTGATTTGAGGAGCATTGTGCTTTAAGAGGCTCACAAAAGCATTTTTAGTATCCACCCTGGTGCGACCAAGATGTAAAGAAGAATTTCTGGTGGCTTGGGATGAAACATGACATTGCTAGTTTTGTGGCTTCGTGCCTTATTTGTCAAAAGGCGAAGATAGAGCATCAAAGACCTTCTGGTACTTTAAGACCACTTGATATCCCCATTTTGAAGTGGGTGCTATGGACTTTGTGTCCGGTTTGCCAAGGATAAGATCTAATTGTGATGGAATTTGGGTGATTCTGGATCGTTTGACTAAAAGTGCACATTTTTTACCGATCAGCATGAAGAGTTCTTTTACAAAATTTGGCACAACTATACATTCGGGAGATTGTGAGGTTGCACAGTGTGCCATCTAGTATTGTATCTATTCGTGACCCATGATTTACTTCTGATTTTAGGGAAGCTTGCATGAGGTGATGGGTTCTAAATTGAAGTTGAGCTCGAAGTATCACCCTTAGATGGACGGACAATCTAAGAGGGCTATTTAGAGTCTTGAGGACTTATTGTGTGCTTATGTTTTGGAGCACGGTGGTTCATGGGAAATATATTTGCCTCTGATCGAATTTACTTATAATAACAACTTTTATTCTAGTATTGGTATGGCACCATATGAGGCGTTGTGTGGAAGGAAGTGTCAAACTCTCTTATGTTGGCTTGCGATTGGTGAGAGTTTGGCCTTAGGGTGAAGATTGTTGAGGAGACCACTGAACAAATTAAGATGATCCAAGAAAAGATGAAAATCCATTAGGACGGACAGAAGAGCTATTATGACAAAAGAAGGAAGCCACTTGAGTTTCAAGTTGGTGATCATGTATTCTTGAGGGTCTCGCATGGTAAGGGTATTGGAAGAGCTTTGAAGAGCAGAAAATTAAGCCCTAAGTTCATTGGACCTTATGAGATATTAGAATGTATCGGTGATGTTGCTTATCAAATTACACTCCCTCCACATCTTGTGAATCTGTACAATGTATTCCATGTGTCACGGTTAAGGAAGTATACTCATTATCCCTTGCACATGATCCCTATTGATGATGTTGATGTGAAGGATGACTTGTCCATTCCTCTTGTTTCTGTTCGTATTGCCGAGTATTCCATGAAGAGGTTACGGAACAAATTAGTACCTTTGGTGAAGGTGGCATGGAAACATGGATGTGTAAATGTTCACGTGGGAATATGAAGATGATATTTAGGAATGGTATCCTCAAATATTTGAATCCGGTATGTCAAATTTTGAGGACGAAATTTCTTTTAGGTAGGGTAGATTATAACATCCTAATTTTTATATAAATATCCAGTTAAGGGAAATAAATGACAAATAATTTTGTGCGGAAAGATTAATGTCCAAAAAATGTGGAAATAAATTAATTTGACTTTATTATGATTTTTCATAAATTACTAAGCTTAATGAGTTAAAATTTACACCCAGTTAAAATATAGGTGTCGGACCAAGTATCTCTGATTGAGATGCCGTTGGTCAGGGCTTTACAGAATACTATTAGGAATCCGAATATGTATTTGGAATAATTTTTAGATAATGTATTGAGCCCAAACTGAGATCCTGTTTATTGTAAATTGGTAGATTTTAATGAAGGAGGTTAAAATTAAAAAAAAACTCCCATTCTTAACTCTCTTTTCACGCTAGTTTCTTGCTTCCCTTGGGTAAACACATTTCATTCCCTTCTCTTTAACTTCCCACTCATCTTCTTCACCTTCTTCCTCTCCAAAAAGCTTGACCAAGTGGTGCCCCTCCTCTCTTTATTTTTGTTCACCATTATGCAAGGAGAAGACCATGGAAGCTTGAAGCTTCTCCCTTTCTTCTTCATTTTTGTCACCATTCCTCTCCCTTGGTGCCCATTTTCATTTCTTGGTGGAGGTAAGTTCCTCATCATTTTAATGGTGCTTGAACCCTAGGTTATGGGTTATTAAGGCTTGGGAGAATGTTAATTGCATGTGGGTATTAAATGAAAGCTTTATATATGAAAACCCTAATGCGGGGTGAAGTGAATTAGAGTTTTTATGAGCCTTGGAAGTGGTATACAAAAATATGGGATGGAAGATGATGAACTATATGCATTTATCATATTTGTTAGGCTTTAATGAAACCCTAACCTTTGATTTTAGTGGAAATATGGAATATGAGTAAGATAGGCATTTAATGATGATGAGAATGTCATTAATAATGAGATATTGCCATAGATGATGATTTATGATGGTGGTTGGGAACCATTAATATGAGAAACTCACTTAAGGTGTTGGGTGTGAAATTGATATGTATGGGTGACTTGTGTTGTTGCCTTTTTATTCATAATGAGTCTTGATTTAAGGGAAGGAATTCCTGAAGCCTAATAAAGTAAAAAAATAAAGTTCATAAGCTACTACTACATGATAAGAGTCATAAGTGTATATACATGTATTTGTATCATAAGAATTGAGAATAATGCTTAAATGGATGATTAATGTGGCCCTACAATTGATTGATGTAGGATTTGATAACGTTTGTGAGGCGGGATCATCGGATCTGGGAGAATACTTCTCTTAAGGTAGGAGAGGGGTGTATTTTCTAAATATATGATAGTTTGTGTGATGATAATGTATGTATTAATGCACATTTACATATTTTTCCTTGAATGGGAAAGTTATTCCTTGTGTGTGATTGTGAATGGATGTTGATTCCTATTAATGGAATGATGCTTATATGATATGATTGATGAGAATATGAGATTGGAGAATCATTGTTGATATGTACCTATATTCCATATGTAGATTGACTTGACATAATACTTGGCTAGTATGATCTTGATGATTTGGAATGGTATGCCTTGGAGAATGTCATGTATGCGATTGTGTGTTACTAATTATGAAAGTGAATGAAAGCTATACCCCTAAGTGTGTGAGAGAGTACCCTTCCAAGGTTGAAGCTTGTATGAGCATCGTTTTATACATAGCATACATAGCATATCATTTGAATATGGTTGTGATCATAAAGAAAAGTCTTGTGGGACTAGTATGGTGATATTGAAAAACGGTTACGATCACTTGGTACTTTGAAATGAAAAGAACCTGAGTGTTTCTGTGAAATTGAGCCGGTGGTTGCGATCACCCTATAGATGGAATGAAAAGGCCCTGCGGGACCAATAAGAATGAAATATGTGTGGTTGCTATCACAAAGTAAGGATCCTACAGGAATCCATGGAAAGGGAGTACCCCATGCATGTAGGAAACCAATATGAATTGAAATGAGACGTGGTTGTGATCATGAACAAAGCCTTGTGGGGTTATGAGAAGGGAGTACCCCATGCGTGACGGGAAACCAATATAAATTGAATGATTATAGTTGTTGCAATCACTCGATGGAATGAAAATCAGATCTGTTGCATATGCATCTTAAACACGACATATGCATTAGCCATAAAAGCATGGCATTTGAGGGAAGTAGGTTGAGAAAAGGATTCCCTATTGAAATTATGGTGAGATGGATATGGAATCCATTTTTGGTCACTAACCATACTTATGTTGTTGATTGGTGTGATCCCTTATGAATTTCATGAATTGTGTCAATGGATGAGATGAAATCATAAATTAATGATATAGTTTTATTTGATATGTCCTTGATGATGGACTTGATATGTGTTTATATATGTACATGAATATGTGTGTTCAATAGATTTTATAAATCGGTTGGTTTTATTGCTATTTGAACTCCTTGATAGGAGAAAATGTTGATTTGCATTCATAGGCATATTATCATAATTGTGGAATTTGTCATCATTAAGAAAGTATACTCACTCTCCATGTGCTCTATCTTTTTAGCTTTTGTGTTGTAGGGTATGACCATGGAGTGAGGCACTTCATGTGAGGAGAAGTTGTGTGAAGAAGGTTCTTTTTAGTAAAGATGCCTTGGCCGACATGATTTATGGTTATGGTTTTGTATATGTTTCTTTTGAGGCGTTGATGGTTGTTTTGCTTATATTGAGTTTTCTGAAAGAGAATCAAGTTTGTATAATATGAACTCAATGAAATGGATGTGCCAAGTTTAAACACAGAAGTTGTAATATAGTATAGTTGTCGTTCCACTGAGGAGGTGCTAGAATGAAGATCTTAGTTTGAATTGATTAGGCAGGAAGTTTTCAGTTTTGATTTGTTGTGAATGTTGCTGAATGAGAAACAGTAAGTAACAAATAACAGAGAATATCACTTGCAAAAGATAGCAGTAAATGATGTTGGAAAATTTAGTTTTGTAAAACAGGGATTGGCTTCATCACATCTTCACCTCTGTAAGCTGCATAAGTTTTCATATAAGTAAATCAAAAAGATAAGTTCTACGTCACAATCAAAGTCATTTGCATCGATCCCTCGACTACAAAATTCATAAGAATGATTTCCAAACCGCTGATCCCTCAGTCACTTTGGAAACCATTCCAGCATTATCGATCGATTGTTTTGACGTTTGTTGCGTTAGATGCCATCCCTGGCTACCTACTCACAACAAGCATTTCTTTCAGGGTCTGCTTTCAAAAGTCACTTCCCAGCATACTCAAGAAAACTTAGAACAAGAAAATAGTGATCAAGTACTTTCAGGCATTAAACGCAGAAGGAAATACAGAAACTTTATCAAATCTCATTACTCAATGAAAACTTACGACAGCATTACTTCAGTGTTGAATGGATTACAGCCAATCCCATAAGGGAAATTAGTTACTCATGCCTTGCATTTTCACCATCGAAGAAATGAATAGAAAATGGAAAGTGTGAAATGAAAAATACAGAGGATGAAATAATGTATGTTGTGATAGGAGATTGATGATGATGATGTTGTTTGCAGCTTGATTTATAGGAGTTTAGGTTCAGCTTCTCTTGCCCACTTGCGTAGAACCCATGCAGCATCTTTCAGAGACTGGTGGAAACAGAAGAAAGTGGATGAGTTTGCATCGCATTGTTGGTGAATAAAGAATTAAGAAATCCCATACTGTCTGAGTCACGCTTGAGCTTGATGGTCACGCTCAAGCGTGAAGAGTTCTGATGCTTATTGATGATCTCACGCTCAAGCTGAAGTAATTCACGCTCAAGCGTGGCTTCCTTGCCTTCTCACGCTTGCTCCTCGCTTAGCCTCACTCAGTTACGCTCAGGCGAGGCCTTAATATCCATTCCTCACGCTCAAGCGGCTTATTCCCACGCTTGAGCGTGAGAGGGGTCCTGATGCCTCTGTTTCCTTTAATTCATGCTGGCCATGCTTAATCCATGCTTAGGCTTCCATTTTTATCATTCCACGCTTAAGCTCCTAGTGTTCACGCTCAAGCGTGAGAGGTCCTGATGCTTTCCAACTTGTTCAAGCTTAAGCTTGCTTGCTCAAGCTTAAGCTTGGTTGTTCAAGCTTGAGCTTGCTGTCTTCAAATGCCCCCGATCACGCTTGAGCTTGCTCTTTCACGCTTGAGCTTGATGCTTTCACGCTTGAGCTTGCTACTTTCACGCTTAAGCTTGCCTGCTTCAAGCTTGAGCTTGATCTTTCACGCTTGAGCTTGATGCTTTCACGCTTGAGCTTGATGCTTTCACGCTTGAGCTTGCCACTTTCACGCTTAAGCTTGCCTGCTTCAAGCTTGAGCTTGATCTTTCACGCTTGAGCTTGATTGCTCCAAGCTTAAGCTTGATTTTTCACGCTTAAGCTTGCTTGCTCAAGCTTAAGCTTGCCCTGCTTTCCTGTTGAATTTCCTGCAACTTTCCAAGAGTTTTAACACAATATTTCTTTTATACACCTATCCATCACTACTTAAAAGATTCATGCTCACTTCCTTCAATAATTCATCAATTTAGCTCAAGTTCTTTACAAAATTAATTCGAATGAGTCATGAAATCAATGCTTAATCAACACTTATCAAACTCTCCCCAACCTAGATTTTTTACTTGTCCTCAAGTAAAAAGAAGTTTAGGAAAGGGAATCAAGCGTTCAAAAATGTAAGTTTCTGTGGCAGACAAAAAAGTTTAAAAGACAATAATCTGAGTTGATGTCTAGGCAAATGATTTTCTTAATACCAATTCCTTGAAATGTAATGCACCATTACCTTGTTCATAAAGCATGTAACCCATTGCTGTAAGAATATAGAACTCTCATTATTTCTTACCATGTGTCTGTTTCACTCATCCATCATTAGAACTGCTCCGTTAACATTGGCCGTCATTTCTAGTAAAACCAAAATTCAAATGAATAGCAAGGATCAAAAGGTCTTTTAAGGATGTAATGAGGCTGGGCTAACAAGAATCTTTAGTTTTTCTTGGTTTCAAAATGCATGTTTAAAGAAGAGCATAAGTGTTTTTGGTTAATTTATTTAACAAATTAGAAGGCTCCTTCTTTGCATTGAAACTTCAGAGTTTTCTTTTGTTTTCCTCCAGCTCTTTTATACATTTTTAGAGAGCTTACTATTCTTCTTGCATTTTCTTCTACTGCCTCCATTTGTTTCATCTCCTTTTGAGAAAAATATTTTATGCTCTTTTTCAAGATGAACATGCAGGTAAGATAGAATTTTTGCTTTTATGCTTAGCTCAGGGCAGAGAAAAATTTTCATGCTTTTATGGCTCAAAGATGGGCTGCCAAAAAATCAGATATTTTTATCAGGGTAGCTTTTTGGCTCTTGGCTGACTATGTTTCCAAAATTGCCTTATCATATCCTTGCTTGTTTCTTAAGAAAAGGTTTAATTAGAAAATCAGTCAATGCCAATTTAACAAATTCAAATGAGGCTCTCAAGTGTTTAGATTTCTCACTTCATAACAAGATACAAGGCTTATTTTCTTCCTTATTCTAACAGAAAAGGGTTCAAGTCATGTAAACAAGCAAAAGTACATGCATTCCAGTTCCTTGGTTCTTAATTAAGTCATTTTGCCTTAAAAAAAATCAGTGTTATTGCCTAAAAACATTCTGTTGCTTAGAAACTTTTCTTGTTCAAAAAGTAAAATCTTTGGTTGGGGTTTTCAAAATTGGTACAACTGCAAGCATGTAATGGTATATCCAAACAATCAACCGAAAGCATAAAAAAAAAAAAATTTTCAAAGTATGCTGCAGTAATGTTAGACAAAACTAACTCAAAGTAAACTAAAGCAATAAAAACTAAAGCAGTAAACTCATCACTCATCCTTAGAAGAGTCATCCTCTGTCTCATGTTTCCTTGCTGGAGGCCCTTGTGAGGAGGGTCCTGGTCTAGCCTATGAAGTCTCACCCCTCCTAAGAAAGAAGGCCTGTCCCCAGGCTAAACAATGTGGGATGCAAACTTACCTTGGATAATGAGTGGGATGAATTTGATGAGCTGCCTGCAAAATAAAAGGAAAATTCAATCTTAGGATAAAATTTACTTAAAATAAAATCAACAGGATGAAAAGAAAACATAAAAGATTGGGTTGCCTCCCAATAAGCGCTTGTTTAACGTCATTAGCTTGACGCCTGATAGATTTTTCAATATGGATCATGGAGTTGGTGGATGAGAGTGTTGAGTTTTTCCACCTCCTTGCCTAAGTCAGGCCTTGGCTTTCTTCCTTTCTGTTTTTCAAGTGCACCTTCAATAGCAAAATCAGCTTGTTCTTTTTGCACTCGAATTTTTACTTTTCTGTCATCCACATCTATGATGACTTTGGCTGCTTTCAAGAATGGTCTCCCTAGTATTAGGGGGACTTCAGGATCTTCCTCCATATCTATGACAACAAAGCTCTCATGAAATTCAAATTGATCAACTTTGACCTCAATATTTTCAGCAATACCATAAGGGGTTTTTATTGATTGATCTGCCATTTTTAAAGTCATGTTTGTTGGCTTTACTGAAAAATCCCCTATACTTTTTAGTGTGGATAATGGCATCAAATTTACACTAGCACCAAGATCTAACAAAGCTTTACTTTTTGAAAGTTTTCCAACAGTAACGGGAATAGAAAAACTCCCTGGATCTTTGGTGTTATGCGGTACTGCTTCAGAGATGATAGTGTCATATCCATCTTCTTCCTCAGTTATTTCCTCAGTCAGTGTGGTCACAGCCTTGCAATGCTCTATTGGGTTTGTTTCAGTGTTTGCTCCATACTGAGGCTTCTGTTTCTCAGCAAGTTGTTGGGCTAGTTGTCCCAATTGTGTTTCCAAGTTCCTGAGTGATGCCTCATTGTTCTTTTGACTTGCTAAAGAAGTTTGCATAAATTTTTCCAAGGTGTCCTCCAATCTAGAAGTTCTCTCCACCAAAGAAGGACCATTATTTTGATATGGTTTATTTGAAGAGCTGGGCTCTTGCTTCCATCCTTGGCCTTGGTTTTGGTTACTTCTCCATCCCTGAAATGGTTGGTTAGAAAAATTTGAATTGAAATTACCAGACCTTCCTTGGTTGTTCATGAAGTATACAGTTGCTTCTTGTGATCCACAGTTCTCATTGAGATGATCTCCTCCACAAAAATTACATCTGGCAGGCATTTGTTGTTGCCCTGGTTGTGATGATTGTACAACATGTAATTGTTGTGGAAGATTGGCTATCTTTTTGGTCAATGCTTCTAGTTGTTGGGTCAGAATTTTGTTCTGTGCTAAAATGGCATCTGTGGTGTTTAAGTCAAGGACTCCTTTCCTTTGAACTTGCTGACGATCATGTTGAGCTTGGTAGTCTGTTGAGGATAAAGCTTCTATTATCCTTGTGGCTTGGTCAGCATCCACTGTCATCATTGTTCCTCCTGCTGCTGCATCCAAAATCATTTTTGTATCACCCTTTAAACCACTGTAAAAGATATTCAATTGGGCAATATCTTCCAGTCCATGGTTTGGGCATCTTCTGAGGAGAGATTTGAAGCGTTCCCATGCTTCACAAAAGGGTTCATCATGGCTTTGTTTAAATGTTGTGATATCTGATTTAGCCTTGATGAATCTGGATGGTGGGAAGAATCTGTGTAGGAATTTTTCCTCCACTGTCTCCCAGCTGTTCAAGCTTTGATTTGGGTGTGACTGGAGCCATTCTTTAGCTTTTCCTGCAAGAGAAAAAGGAAACAATCTCAAGTATGCTACCTCAATTACTTCCTGTTCAAATCCCATTGTTCCTACCAATTCATAGAATGTGGCCAAGTGAGTGTAAGGATCTTCACTGGACATTCCATGAAATTGATGGGAACTAATTAAACTAAGGAAGGCAGGTTTCATTTCTATAGCCCTGATTGTATTTGGTATAGCAATGCTTGAGTAGTGTCTAGGTCCTTGTTGCAATGTGTAATCTCCAAGTGTTCTCCTTGGTGGATTTTGATTATTGTTGTTGTTCTCCATTGTAAGAGAGGAAGTTTGTCCTACGTGGAAGTTCTTCTTGGCTTTCTTGATTTTCTTGAGGAACCTGTCTATCTCAGGATCAAATGCAAGTTGTTCTTTTGTACCCTGTCCTCTCAAGATCATGAATCAAGAATTCAAAGTAGCAAAAAAAAAAAAATAAAAAAAATAAAAACGAATTGAAAACAAATTTATTTACACTGTCTTATCAATTCAATGCTAAAATATTCAAGCTTAAATCACCTCCCCGGCTGCGGCGCCAAAACTTGATGGTTGTTTTGCTTATATTGAGTTTTCTGAAAGAGAATCAAGTTTGTATAATATGAACTCAATGAAATGGATGTGCCAAGTTTAAACACAGAAGTTGTAATATAGTATAGTTGTCGTTCCACTGAGGAGGTGCTAGAATGAAGATCTTAGTTTGAATTGATTAGGCAGGAAGTTTTCAGTTTTGATTTGTTGTGAATGTTGCTGAATGAGAAACAGTAAGTAATAAATAACAGAGAATATCACTTGCAAAAGATAGCAGTAAATGATGTTGGAAAATTTAGTTTTGTAAAACAGGGATTGGCTTCATCACATCTTCACCTCTGTAAGCTGCATAAGTTTTCATATAAGTAAATCAAAAAGATAAGTTCTACGTCACAATCAAAGTCATTTGCATCGATCCCTCGACTACAAAATTCATAAGAATGATTTCCAAACCGCTGATCCCTCAGTCACTTTGGAAACCATTCCAGCATTATCGATCGATTGTTTTGACGTTTGTTGCGTTAGATGCCATCCCTGGCTACCTACTCACAACAAGCATTTCTTTCAGGGTCTGCTTTCAAAAGTCACTTCCCAGCATACTCAAGAAAACTTAGAACAAGAAAATAGTGATCAAGTACTTTCAGGCATTAAACGCAGAAGGAAATACAGAAACTTTATCAAATCTCATTACTCAATGAAAACTTACGACAGCATTACTTCAGTGTTGAATGGATTACAGCCAATCCCATAAGGGAAATTAGTTACTCATGCCTTGCATTTTCACCATCGAAGAAATGAATAGAAAATGGAAAGTGTGAAATGAAAAATACAGAGGATGAAATAATGTATGTTGTGATAGGAGATTGATGATGATGATGTTGTTTGCAGCTTGATTTATAGGAGTTTAGGTTCAGCTTCTCTTGCCCACTTGCGTAGAACCCATGCAGCATCTTTCAGAGACTGGTGGAAACAGAAGAAAGTGGATGAGTTTGCATCGCATTGTTGGTGAATAAAGAATTAAGAAATCCCATACTGTCTGAGTCACGCTTGAGCTTGATGGTCACGCTCAAGCGTGAAGAGTTCTGATGCTTATTGATGATCTCACGCTCAAGCTGAAGTAATTCACGCTCAAGCGTGGCTTCCTTGCCTTCTCACGCTTGCTCCTCGCTTAGCCTCACTCAGTTACGCTCAGGCGAGGCCTTAATATCCATTCCTCACGCTCAAGCGGCTTATTCCCACGCTTGAGCGTGAGAGGGGTCCTGATGCCTCTGTTTCCTTTAATTCATGCTGGCCATGCTTAATCCATGCTTAGGCTTCCATTTTTATCATTCCACGCTTAAGCTCCTAGTGTTCACGCTCAAGCGTGAGAGGTCCTGATGCTTTCCAACTTGTTCAAGCTTAAGCTTGCTTGCTCAAGCTTAAGCTTGGTTGTTCAAGCTTGAGCTTGCTGTCTTCAAATGCCCCCGATCACGCTTGAGCTTGCTCTTTCACGCTTGAGCTTGATGCTTTCACGCTTGAGCTTGCTACTTTCACGCTTAAGCTTGCCTGCTTCAAGCTTGAGCTTGATCTTTCACGCTTGAGCTTGATGCTTTCACGCTTGAGCTTGATGCTTTCACGCTTGAGCTTGCCACTTTCACGCTTAAGCTTGCCTGCTTCAAGCTTGAGCTTGATCTTTCACGCTTGAGCTTGATTGCTCCAAGCTTAAGCTTGATTTTTCACGCTTAAGCTTGCTTGCTCAAGCTTAAGCTTGCCCTGCTTTCCTGTTGAATTTCCTGCAACTTTCCAAGAGTTTTAACACAATATTTCTTTTATACACCTATCCATCACTACTTAAAAGATTCATGCTCACTTCCTTCAATAATTCATCAATTTAGCTCAAGTTCTTTACAAAATTAATTCGAATGAGTCATGAAATCAATGCTTAATCAACACTTATCAGGCGTATATATGTAAATACCTTGTATAGCCATGATGAAATTTGAATAACTTGTCTGAAAGATGACTTGTTGATAATTGAGGTCATAGAATGGAAACAAATGCCATAAGATCATTTTGGTTAGTGGACAATCATTTTGTAATCTTTTGATGATTTTGGATGTCTAAATTGAAAGACAATGCATGATTGATGAATTATAATTTCTTGTCGAGTTATAATTTAATGATTAATGCATGATGATTGAGTCCAATAATGCATTGGGATGATTGGCTAGATGATGAGACCTAAATATGTTGAAGTTTAGGTAATTTTCATGCTTGTATAAGGAACTGACAGGGTCAAATGGAGTTTTGTGAGGTTTAGATTGAATGAGATGATTTGGATAACACTAATGCATGGTTTATGACTTGTAGGAAATAGAATAGGTTAATTCCATTAAGAATTGACCCTTGAATTACACAAAAATGCCTTGAAGTGGGCTAGTCACATTTATGCGCATAAGTCCATCGTTTTAAGGAATTTCCGAGTGCGGCTAGTTGCTACGCTTCATGAATGGTGTATTTTAATTGGTGTTAAAATTTGGTGGTAATTGGACTTCATATGAAAAAGTTAGGGGGCTTGGAAGTTGAAAAATTGGATTTTTCTACATAATTACTGATATGAATCAATTCAGAATAGTGCGTGAATCGATTCAATCGACACTGTTTTTACTGTTCCTAATTTCTAGAATCATTTGAATCGATTTACACATGGGGGCGAATCGATTCAAACCCCAATGTTTTTACTGTTCAAGAAAATCCCTATGCAATCGATTCATCTTCTTAGGGGAATCGATTCATTCTCCTGAATCATGGACCCCTATCCCTTTGGCACGCGTCAATCGATTCACCCTTTTAGGGGAATCAATTCATTCCCCTGATTTATGAATCCCAGCACTCTAGAAATGCATGAATCGATTCATGCAAGGGGCTGAATCGATTCATACCCATGTTTCCATGAAAAATCTATATCTTTGGATGCTGTTGGGCATTAATGTGACATGGTACGTTTATGCAAATGATTTAAACATTCTTCTAACATAACTTTGCAATCCTTTATGCATCCTTGACACTTTTCTTCGATTCGTTCACATCCTTGAATTAAAATACGCACTCTGCTATTCATTAAACCATATACCTTCTTATATCTTCATATATGAGTTAGGGTTTTGTATAGGTCCGGGGTTAGTCATTTAAAAATAGAATTGTTGTGTTCTTCATTCTTGTTCATGTTTAAAAAATCATGAAAAAGTTACCCTTACTTTTATTATCCTAATTATTAATATTTATAACTTATTTACTGGATTAAGGGTGCTACAGACTTCTAATGCATCATCAATTTGTTTTAAGAACGTTGTAATTTGTACTTCTGAAGTAACGTTCTTATTGATAAATCAGGATGCCCAAAAGTCTGATGTCTAAGTTTGTTAAGTTATAAAATTGAAGGTTCTTGAGTTCATACTTTTGATTAAGGTCTAAATTTTGACTTTTAAAGGATCAAACTGTTGACTTTATGGACTTCCCTTAACACTTGTAACTTGTGCACTGAGTATATAAAACTTGAAACACTTAAATGAGCAGGTTAGATCATACATAAGCAAACTTCATTTAGTTTAAGTATCTTGATGTAAGTTATTACCAAATCTTGTAATAATAACGTATTCTGGGGTCTGGTCTAGTAATATCATTGACTTTTTTTTTTAACCAGACTTGTTCTCAACAACTAGTGATAGTTTGCCTCTCCCCATCATATATAATAATGATAGACCACATGAAAACAATAATATGGTAGAAGAATCCTTGCCAATTTTGCCAATGCTTAGTGAAAAACATTGGTAACCAATAATGTATAGTTCTATTAGGATCAGTCAGAAGATATGCATCACAACCAAAAGATCATATAGAGTTAAAATTTGTTTGTTTTCTTTTGAGTTAACTTTTCTAAGAGTTATTTCATGTTATGTTTTGCTTATTTCTAGAATATATGTAGGTTTATGTTTTTCTTCTTATAATAACATAATCCTTAGAACTCTTATAGGACCATATAATCATTTTGATTATGTTCACATCATTCATGTGCATAAATGTTTACATGAGGAGTTGGTTACATCTTATCATGCTTTACCTTTTATAGGCCTTAGTTTATTTCAATCACCAAATATGATCCTCTTAGGGCATCCAATTCCACGATTTTGCATGATATGAACTTTTCTTATACCACACGTCATATCTTTACATTTCTTTCATATGCCATCTTATTTGCACATACATCATATCGGTCATTCCATAAAGTTCTTGGGTTGTCACATATTTTTATATGTGTATTTCTTTGGACTTATTTCACTGCATTTTATAATGATATTTGTGTCATTCTCAAATTTAGTTTCATAATTTTCATATTTGATCCTTGTTAAAGTTTTTTCTTTTCACCATTTTCCTATTTCTCTTTTTTTTGGACTCATGTTCCCTTTTTCCTTGTAGTATTATTGCTAACTTTGGATCTACAAGATTTGAGGTCAAATCCTTTTGAGGAAAGGGGCATGATGAGGACATAACCAGAGGGACTTCTTGTGGCTAAAATAATTCTTTTGTTTCTTTCATACATATTTTTGTCATTTTTTTAGATTAAGGTTAGAAGTCTATTGGGCTACAGGTTTGGACCTTAATTGGTCATCTTTTCCTTTTAAGTATTTTTTTAATAAGACTAGATCCTTTTCACCTTATCTTGAAGAAAGGGCTACATCACAAAGGAACAAAAAATCTTAAAAGAACAAATCTAATTAAAAAATGAATTGCAACTTCCTGCTTCCTTCTTTTAATTGAAAAAAAATTAAATAAGACTATAAGAGATAACATTTATTTCATAATCACAATCAAAAGCAAAGATATGTTACCAAGTGGCCTCAATACTCAAGAGGGGGGATGGATTGAGTAGTTCTAAAACATTAGAATGCTCTTGAAAATCGTTCTTTTATACTTAAAAATACTTAATGAACAAATTTAAACAGCAAACCAAAAATTTAATATTCAGCCAAAATAATTCAATAGAGTACAAATAAATAATGACAACAATTATAAGGAGTTTAGGGAAAAAGAAATTACAAATCGATATACTAGTTCTACCACTTCCACTTATGTTGTACCTCTAGTCCCTAAGCAAACCACTTGGAGAAATTTCACTATTGAAAATTTAAGATACAACACTTGGATCAATTATAGTTTCACAATGTCCCACACTTGAAACTTAATCCTCACACAGTATGGGTAACCCACCCACTCTTACAATCTCTCAATAATCACTTAGGTTCAACAACCTTACTATTTGGGAATCAAGAATTTATAATGACTATACCCTTTTAAAGGATTAATAAAATAACTTGAAAGCTCAAAAGGGATTACGAAAGCCAAGAGCAAGGTACATACAAAGCAAATACCAATTTCTCTCTCATGTTGTTATTGTTTCTCCTTGCGATTTGATCTCTATTTATAGGGTCTTGAAGCTTAAAAATCAGAAAAAAGCTGATTAGGGTTCATGCTTTATTTTGGGAACAAAGATTCTTTTTGTGTTTCCTTATTTAACTATGATATTTGATATATTTGTGTACCTTAATCGATTACATTAATATACTAATCGATTAGCGCCGATCTAATCAATTACACCAACTTCTCTAATCAATTACATAAATGGTATTTCCTTTTTATTTTCCTTTTAAGAATTATAATAAATTATACCCATTTTCCTGATTGATTAGATAAATGATATATTCTTTTCCTTCAATTTTAAAGGCCTCTAATCAATTATCCCTAACATGCTAATAGGTTAATGTGTGATAGATGACTGCTCTTACCACTTTTACATGATAGCAATCTTTATACATTTTTGCCCTTTTGTTAATAGATCCTATACATGTAATTCTAACAACTTTTATCAAATCTATGACAAATAACTTCATTTGAACTTAATTTGTTCAATAGTATTGTCATTATAAAAACCTGTTAAAATATATGCAAACATATTTTCCCCCTTTTTGATGATGACAATTACATATACATCTGATGGAGATGTTAGTTATATATAAAGAAATTTTCTCCCCTTAAGATTGTAATATAAAATCAATCATAGTATCAGAATATCATATAGTCACATATTCTATCACATATCTTATACTACCCCCTTTTTGGCATCATCAAAATATAAGCATATATAACATGCAAGTATAAATCATATCATAATCCAAAGTATGAAAGAGTCAAAGCATAAGCAAAAATTATAAAATTATTGTCCAACATAAAAATAAACTAAGAGATATTAAGCATCAGGATTGGGAAAATGCATGGTAGCAAATTGTTGCGTAAGATTAGAGAGTTACCGATAAAGAGCATCATAGTTTTGTTGCTCAGTTTGCTAAAGGTGCTAAATGGAAGCTTTGAGCTAATCATCGAGCATCGGGATGGCCAAAGCGTCCATTAAGATAGGTATACAAGCTAACTATAGCATCAACAAGAACAGATAAAGATGCTTCAGTAAGTGTAGGGTTTGCCACATAAAGATGGTCGCTGGTAGGTCTATCGCTTTTGAGATACCACTGGTCCTCAAAATGATACATGCCCATCTTGGCCAAGTGGTGGCTGTTAATGGTGGATTTTATTATAAGGCGCTCCTTTGCTTTGCCAGAAAAATCAACACAGTTAGCGAAACATCATAAGGTAGCTTGTGTTGGTCTTTGGCTTTCAACATTTGAAGCTTAACAAGATCCAACCAACTAATGTCTTTGCCATTATTAATTACCCACATGAATAAGGCATCATCTTCCTCAACCAAAGCATAGTTACCACTAGGTATCAAAACCTTAACCAACAGAAAATGAAGTAGTCTATAATTCATAGTGAGTTGACTAATGGTTTTGACATTTGTACCTGAAGGATTGGCTCTCCACAAGGATTGCCGAGCAGTAAGAGGATTCTATGCCCACTCTTCAGTATGGGTATAACCTTGGAATTCAAAAATGGTTTCAGGAAGACCACCGACCTAGGCTCAAATCTGATTAGTGATGTGAAGGTTGACATTTTTCACTCGAGAAAGAGTGATGCCATCTTCAAGGCGGAGGTAGGAATAGAACACTTGAATCAGTTTAGAATAAAAATGCTCTTTTTTTAAGTGACAAAGAGAATGAGATTTTTTTGGTGACGAAGATCCATGAAAGTGAAGCAAGGAATATGGAAGAGGTCTCTATCAATCCACATGGGAGCAATGACATCTTTCTCAAAGAAGTTCTTCTCAAATTTTGGATTTTTCGTTGATAGTTAAAGAACCAAGAGTACTCAAAAGAGGGAAGGGGAATAGAGGCACCAATAATGTTGGCCTTTTACTTTTTGTGATGGTGAGAAGATGATGGGTTTGCCATAGTAAGAGTGTAAGGAGAAAGCTTTTTAACCTTTAAGAAAAGGAAAATGATGCATTTTGAAGAGAGACATGATTTTGAGAAAAAGACTACGCATAAAACCCCAAAAAAGAATAAGTTTCTATTTATATGTCAAGTACTAATCGATTAGATAGGACACGCTAATCAATTAGATGTGATAGTAACTGTTGTTGATCTTTAGAAACAAATCACCTTAATCGATTATTGTGAACATATAATCGATTATGAAACAAGTCAGAGACGTCTTAATCAATTGCAAGATAGATTAATTGATTTAAAGAAGAAACATAATTAACCTAATCGATTATGTGAGAAACAAATCGATTATGATGGAAACAGAATACCTTGAATCGATTATTAGAGAGAGTTAATTAATTATGATGGAAACAAAATGCCTTGAATCGATTATCAGAGAAGGCTAATCGATTATAATGGAAACAGGATGTCTTGAGTCGATTATCAGAGAGGGCTAATCGATTAGGATGGAAACAGAATGCCTTGAATTGATGAGAGAGCAGAGGTAACTAATTAGTAAAGACATAAAAATGTAAATCACAAAATTTTTCATATATTTCAAGCCATCAAGCATGGAAACATCATTTCAACAAGCACATGATACATCTAATATGCCTAGTTCTCTTCTAATATTTATGAATGACTCTTTAGGCAGTGGTTTGATAAATATATCAGCTATTTGCTTAGAAGTTTCCACATATTCAAACACACAATCACCTTTTAATACATGATCCCTTATAAATTGATGTCTAATTTCAATATGTTTAGTTATAGATTACATAACAAGATTTTTTAAGATATTTATGGCACTTGTATTATCACATTTAATTGGAATATTATCTAACTTAACACCAACATCTAGGAGTTGTTGTTTCATCCTTAATATTTATGCACAACAACTACCAACAATGACATATTCTGCCTTTATAGTTGATAAAGCTATACTTGTTTCTTGCTATGCCAAGAAACAAAGGAATTTCCAAGCAAAAGGCAAGTACCACTAGTGCTTTTCCTATCTAGTTTACAACCAGCAAAATCAGAATCTGAAAAACCAATAAGGGTATAGTTATCCCCTTTAGGATACCATAGCCCTACATTTTGAGTTCCTTTTAAATATTTCATTATTCTTTTAACAGTAGTTAGGTGAGATTCTTTAGGACATGCTTGAAATCTAGCATACATACAAACAACAAACATGATATCTAGACGACTAGTAGTTAAATATAGTAAGGACCCTATCATACCTCTACATTTATTTATTTTTATGTTTATACCCTTCTCATCTTTGTCTAAATAGCAGCATAAGTGCAAAATAAGGTTCTTACACCAGCTGTTTTTGACATTTTACACTGGTTGTTAGCCAATGTAAATCTAACAGGTGTAAAAAATATGCAATTTTACATTCAGTGTAAAAAAGATGTTTTACACCGATTATTTAGAACGCACCCTGTGTAGAAATGTTATTTTACATCAATTTTTTAAAGCATATCTGACGTAAAAAATGTTTTTACACTGGTCATTCTTTACACACCTGGTATAAAAGTATACTTTTGTACCTATGCTTTTTATACCAACTGGTGTAAAATATGATATTTTACACTAGTTTCCTTATCCCACCCGATTTTTATAACCGGTGTAAAAACTAGTGTTTTTTGCTTTTTTTGCTTTTTTTGTTTTCTTTTTTTACAATAGCAAGTAGAGGTTGCTATGGAATTGGAAATGCAGGCCAAAATTTAGGGATAATTCCATGTGGACCTACATCTAGGTTGTGCTTAGATAGGGAGAAACATGTGTTCACGGGCCAGGAAAAAATAGGTGGTTCTACAACAAATATAGGAATAAGTAATATTTTCATACAAACCAATTATTCATAAGAATCATACCACTTCCCTAATAAAATATGGATTATAACCACTATAATGAAAGACAGTGAAAATTGAGAACAATCAAATAAAAGATAATTTATTTTTATCAAATTGATATAGGGATACTAGTACTGATAGTATGATTAGGAACATGATGCAGTTGTTGAATAATACATAAACACAAATTACATGGAAGGGAAGTTCAAGATTCTTTACTGATATATTTGAAGTCTTTGATCCAAATTAATTGAAATGCCGAAAAGCAAAGTTAATGCTTGAGGAAGTCATAGATAAAGATAGATAAAATCAAGTGGCATTAACAAATCCATAATTTTGTGTAAATGCCTTTCTTTTCTTGTAAATTGACAACTAGTGGTTAGTAAAAAAAGTATAATTAAGAAATACATGACATTTGGTAAACTATAATTCAACATCACTTGCACCATATATATAGTATTTTTATTTCACAATGTTATCAACCATAAAAAGATGTTAATACTAAAATTATTTTCTTAATAATAGTGGAAGACTACTAGGATAATTTATTTTCTAATAATGTACCTTTATGAACCCTACTTTGGAGGAAATATTGATAATTCTTAGAGAAGTGGATTGCTGGAGAAGGGGAACAAGAGCTTTTTACACCATACAAGTTTTTGATTTTGGGGTACTTTACGCCATAGTTGGAAACCTTCTTCAATAACCCTACACCAAGGTAAGACAAAAAAACAACATCAAACCTTTAATAGGTAGCCCAAGCATACAACAGTAGAGACCCTAATGTCTTTCAAGTAGAAAATCAATATTTACACGGAAGAAATACATGTATAATGATTCTAACTTCTCATATTTTGCCAACTTGATGTTAGATATGGACTTTTTCAGAGGCAGCAGTGGAAGATTTATCTTAGTCTTTGATATTGCACAAATATTTAGTAATAGGTTAAGTACATATCTGAATTCATAATAAAATTTACTCTATGATTAATATGATTTTTCTCGTTGGAAAAATTAAAAAAAAGTGGAACCAAACATACTCTAAATTTATGCAAGCTTGTTGACTTTCATAATCATTTGATAATGTCATATTAGAAACATAGAAAAAAGTAATTTACAAAGTTAATCAGTTACCAAAATATTAGGAATTTGAGAAAAGAACAAGTTCTAATCAGAATATTAGAGGGTTGATGGCTTAGAATTTCTCTACTAATAGCAGCATAACTATAATTTATTGAAATATTTTAGAAGCTGTAAAATCAATCTTAAAACATCATTAAATAAAGAATATCATAGGAAGGATTACTAACATAATCAATGTATCCTTAACAGTGTCTACTAGTATTCCTGTAACATTCCAAATTTTAAGTAAAAATAATTAATTAGAGCCAAAAAAGAATAATTATATAAAATAATTATTTGATACCCTAGGCATGTAGAAAATTTAATTGAGAACCCCTTGAGTTAATACGGCGAATACGACGATTACCGTCGTCATTTAATTGATGAACGATGTACGAGTAGAATACAGAGATAGGCCCAACGGGCCGGGAAACGTTAGATAATTATTAGAAATGAATAACTATGCCCCAACAATCAAGTTAAATTAATTTGAGCATTTGTTGAATTTATCACGAATTATTCAGAATTTATCGACGTCGTTTAACATCAAAAAATGACCGATTCAAGAAACGGGCCTTAATTAGGCCTTAAAACTCACCAACTCAAAAATAATTATTGAGTATTAGAAAAAATTCAAATAAATATGTTAAACACAAAAATAAACCCCAAAAAAATTATAGATAATTAATTAGACGTAAAAGGGGCCCCGGGCGACCAAAACGCTTCATTTTCGAGCCAAAACACGACAACTTTCACCCAACCAAATGGGTTGGCCATGTGTACTATTGTGGGCTATTCCCATCAGCCAATTGGGCCCAAAATGATGAAGGTTTCCAAAAATTGGGCCTTGGAGCCAAAAATTTTAAGTGAGGGGCAAAAGGGTAATTTCGTACATAAGAAAAAGACTATTTTCTCTCCCTTTCCCTTCAATTCACATTGTAACAGCCCTCTTTTTCTCTTCCAAAAGCTGAAAACTCTCCTCTCTTGTCCAACTCCATTAACATGAAAAAGGTGGCCACCACAGGTTCTTTTTGAATGGAGAAGCTAAAGTAAGCACCCTTAGCCCTTGGCATCATCTTCTCCTTATTCTACTCATTTTCTTCTCCTCTCCACCATAACCCTAGCACCGAAATTCTTCTTGACTCACCCTAGCTTGTGACAAATTTTAGGGCTCTTAGAGGTTTCTTTGGTAGTTTGGAGTAACTTGTTCAAGCATTTGGAGTTTGGACTCATCAATTTCCACTTCCTCTTACTCTTTTGAATTTGGAATTTAGGATTCCATTGGGGTATGTCATGAACCCTTACTAAGCTCTAAACTAGTAGCATAATATATTAAAGATTGAGATTGGTGCTGGAAAAATTGATGCTTTGCATGTGGAACCCAAAACCTAGGTTAGGAGACCATTGGGAATTTGTTGTTGTTGCTGGATAGTTGTTTTTGTGACTTGAATTTGATATGAATTAGTTTTTGAAGTGGGATTAACTATTATTGGAATGAATGAATTGGTTTTGGATGGTAGTAGGTGTAAAATCCTAAATTGGTAGCTTACTTTAATTTGAAGAAAAAATTGTGTTTTGGACTTAAAATGGCTTAAGAATGGTTTTGATGTAATTATGAGGCATTAGATAGTATTCTAAAATTGATTAGTGTTAGTAAAAAGTATATGCTAAGTGGTGAGCTTTAAAATCTTCCTTGATGTAGGAAAGATGATAAGTGGCAAGAATGGGCTCAAAAATGTATTGACCTTGTTAAATGAGCTTAAAACCTCTTATTGGATGTAGGTTAGTAATTAGAGTTAGTATTGGGTAATTATTGATTGACAAGGAGTGTGATGTGTCATGAGTTAGGTGAAGGGTTATATGAATTAGTAAGGAATAGGCATGTTACTAAGATGAATGAAGTTGTTAGAGCACATTAGGACTTAAAAGAGTAATTATGAAATTGTGTGAGTGCAAACAAATGTGGTTTAAGAATTTGGAGGGTTATTAGGTAAGAGAGGTTAAAAAGAAAGAGTGTGTAGTGTAGAAGTGGTTTAGATGATGAATATGGTGTTATTCAAGTGGCCTCAATACTCAAGAGGGGGGGGGGTGAATTGAGTTTTAAAACTTTTCTTGGAATACTTTCGAAATTAGTTCCTTTTTCACAAATTAAGTGTTTATGCAAGAGATAATAAGTGTAGTTCAAGAAACAATGTAAGATAAGGGATAAATGTTACTAAAGCAATTTATCAAACACTTAGTGTGCAACACTCTAATACTATTTGTTCAAATAAGCTTAAGAGAGGAAATCATAATCAATAATAACAATCAAGCCAGATGCAATATGTAAATGCAAGAGAGTAAGGGAGAAAAGCTTGCAAACCAATTTAATGAGTTCCACCAATCCGGTGTATATCTCGCCTTCAAGCAAACCTGATGTAGGCTCTTCATGCACTTTCTTGAAGAGGGTTGGATCTAGGGCTCTTTCTTCTATCTTCCTTCAATGGGAGCTTGAGAACTTCTTCTTGAATGCAAGGGAAACCGAAACTAAAAGCCTAAGAAACTAGAAGATGATGACGCCAAAAACAAAGGAAAGGAAAGTGGAAATGGAAGGAGGGAAAGGTGGACAATGGGGGAAGGCTTGGAAAAAGGGAGAGGGAAAGGTTGGAGGCCACTTCCTAAGGAGGAGGAAGATAACTCCACTCACCACCAAGGGAGGGAGAAACCCCTTGGATAAGAGCTTGAGAGAGCTCTCAAATTCTAGAGAGAAGGAGGAGAATCTCTCACTAGGAAACACTTAAGTGCTCTCAAATTTTACAAATGGATTAATGGTGCTTGTTTACAAAAGGAGAAGCCCTTATATAGGCCATAGAGGATTTCGGCCAAGGACTAGAAGAATGGGCTTGATCATGACTCCAAGGCCCATTAAGAGAATGGGCTTGATCATCCATCAATTTTTCTACTTGCTTACCATCTACAGTATGCATAGGTATGAAAGGACCATTTTCAATTGCGTTCCAAACTTTGAGATCAATAGATTGTACAAAAATTTTCATCCTTTCTTTCCAAAAAGTATAGCCTTCCCCATTGAAAGCAGGAGGTCTATTTGTGGCACCACCCTCAGGAAAAAGATTTAGAGAATTTGAGGCCATTGTTCTCTTGAAGCTGTTAAGCTTGATCTACCAAGAGTCAAGCTCTGATACCACTTGTTATTCAAGTGGCCTCAATACTCAAGAGGGGGTGAATTGAATTTTAAAACTTTTCTTGGAATACTTTTGAAATTAGTTCCCTTTTCACAAATTAAGTGTTTATGCAAGAGATAATAAGTGTAGTTCAAAAAACAATACAAGACAAGGGATAAATGTTACTAAAGAAATTTATCCAACACTTGGTGTGCAACACTCTAATACTATTTGTTCAAACACGTTTAAGAGAGGAAATCACAATCAATAACAACAATCAAGCCAGATGCAATATGTAAATGCAAGAGAGTAAGGGAGAAAAGCTTGCAAACCAATTTAACGAGTTCCACCAACCCGGTGTACGTCTCGCCTTTAAGCAACCCACTTGAAGGATTTCCACTATTGAAGTTTAGAGATACAAGCTATGAGTAATTGCAGCTTCTTAGTGTCCCACACTCAATAACTCAATCCTTACTGGCACAAGGGTAACCCACCCAATCTCATAAACTCTCAATACCCAAAGGTTGAACCCCAACCTTTGTGACCACTCAACCTAGAGTGAATAAACTTGGTGTTTGGTGTTTGTGTTTACAATCAATAGACTCTCTCAATAGAGTAGATGAACAAATGAAGGCTCATATAATTTCTAACTCTCACAAGAGAAGATTTACAAATATAAGCTCTAAGTTTCAAAAAATGAAACTAAACAAAGAAATAGAACTTATTAGACTCAAGGTATGATTTCCCTTTGATGGATTTGATTATTACATTGAGTAGCTTGAAGGAATCTTGCATTTATAGGCCTTGGAGAGGTTCCCTAAGGTCTTCAGAGCCGTTGTACAACATGGGCATTTGAGTTGGAATGGAGAAATGAGCTGATTTCCCACTTAAAAACGCTTTTCCTCAAATTCTGGCACTAGTATAATCGATTAAGCCTTGAGCTGTAATCGATTACACTTTGAATTCTTCAGTGTAATTTGACTAGTAATCAATTATCCTTTCCCATGTAATCGATTAGCTAAGAGACAAAACCTTGCTAATCGATTATTCTTTACCTTGTAGTGTATTATGAGTGGCACCTGATGCATTTAATTTGGTTACGTAGCATGGTAATCGATTGTAGCTTGTGTGTAATCGATTGGGTATCAAGCAGAAACTCTGTAGTCGATTAGTTCTTAAGTTGTAATTGATTAGTGACATTACAGAACACTGGTAATCGATTGTGGCAGCCTTGTAGTCGATTAGCAGATGTACCTGATGCTTTTAATTCATTTTCTCTGCTTGGTAATCGATTGGCTTCCTTGGTGCAATCGATTAGGTGACAAACAGAAGCTCTCTAATCGATTAGGAGAGATCTTGTAATCGATTATGTCACAGACAAACGCTTCGTAGTCGAGTAGATCTGGTCTTGTAATCGATTAGCTTGCGTGTTTTTGTAAGTCTGATGTTGTTTTCTCTGTTTTCATGGTAGCTTGAACCTTTTGCTTTGAATCTTTAATTCCTTTTGTCATTATCAAAATTATTTATCCTGAAATGCATATTCAAACATATTCTCCACCTTTTTGATGATGACAAACAATGTTCATCTCATGAGGGTGTTAGTTCAAATAAAATTATCACCAATGATTATCTCTAAAATTATCTCTAAGGTTATCTCTTAATCTAGAGTTATCTCAAAATTATCTCCCCCTATCTGAAGGAGTTTATTCCATTTAAAAAGTGAAGATAATCATTTGTTGTTTTGTTGTTTTAACTACTTGTTGTTTTTAGTAAATTCTAATTTTAACAAATTTAATTACTTTAGATGAACTTCAATTATTCTCCCCTTTTGTAATCATCAAAAATAAATAAGGCAACAGAGACATAATTGAAAGAAAATTACATTCATTTAAAGGAAAGGTACATTAAGGAAATATGCAGAAACAAAAACATAATCAAAGATATCCTAACAAAATATGATAAACTAGGATCTAATTATCCGGATTAAAAAACCGAAATTCAGAAATTTGGTGAGACAGCTCTTCATAACGTTGTTGCATGAGTTCATATTGTTGTTGCTCAGTCATTTTGAACTCTTGAAGAGTGTTCTCAAGGCTATCAAAACGTCGATCAAGATATGCATAAAGAGAAGTGAAGGGATCAGTGGGAGCAGATGGTTCGCCTTATGGTTCTTGAGTTGCAGGAGGAGGAGGAACAGGATCATTTGCTGGAGCCTCAAAAGGGATGTTAGCATGAATACCTTCCATCTTGGACATATCCAAGCCCCATTAACAAAAATTATACCCATCTTTCTGAGATGACGGGTGCCAATGCATGATTTTGGGGGTACCTTTTTCGCAAATTCCCCAGCTAGATCAACACCAAATGCTTTGAAGATTTTGGTGAGGAGGATAGCATAGGGAAGTTTTTGTTGGTCCTTGGCTTTGAGCATGTGTAGTTCAAGGAGTTGAATTTAGTTGATCTCCTTCTCATTGTGCATAGCCCACATTAGGAGGACGTCATCTTCCTCAACCAAGGCATAGTTGCCACCACAGGAACAAGAAGCTTAACCAGAAAGAAGTGGAGAAGACGATTGTTAAGAGTCAGATGGCCTACTAGTTTGTGATTGCTTCGGGGGCGGTCAGCCTTCTAAAGAGATTGACGGGCAGTGATGGCATTGAATTCCTACTGATCTTCCGGATTGCCACTAACAAATTCAGCATCAGAGGTCAGAAGTTGGGTTATCTCAGCCAGTTGCTCATTTATAATCCTAAGAGTCATATTTTTGACTCTTGCCTCAAGCAACCCATCAACAATCCTTAAGTTGCAGAAGAAAACTCTCATGAGTTCGGGGTAGTAAAATTCTTCCTTAAGAGTAAGGAAAGGAAAAAGTTTATAGTGATGAAGGGATTGGGTAAAGGTAAAGCTAGGGTGGTCAAATACTTCAGCATTAATGAAATGAGGGGAAATTATGTCTTGTTCAGAGAAATTCTTGATGAAATTTTGAAGGTCTCTTGGTATGGAGAAGAACCTTGAGAAGTCAAGGGGGTTGTTGGTTTGGGCCATGGAAGACCTGTAACATCCCAATTTTAAAGCTAAATGCCAAATGAAAAATAAACCATTAAGATTTGATTCAAAAATAAGAAGTTAATTGTTAATTATAATCAGATTAGCTTAAGGAATAATGACAAGTTAATTAAAGCTGAGTTGGTGAAAGATGGCTATTTGTGATTGGCGAGTTACGTGAGTGGGCTACGACTCACGTTTTCCCATCCTACTTCCTTTCCTTCGCATGCATGTATATGCCCTGTACCACCGTGAATACTCATCCTTTTTCCCACTACTTCATTCCCCCTTTTCTTCTTCGCCTCCATCATCTTTTCTGTTCTTGCTCTTCGCTTCTGGAGATCACGACGGTGGTGCTGGAGGAAGGTCAGATCCCCTCCAACGGGTGAAGGACGATCGTTGAGGCAGAGGAAGAACAACGCTCCATTCCCAAACCGAGTGCAGAGTACGACGGAGCGAAGGAAGACCGAACGAAACAGAAGAAGGGCGTCAGACCCAACGTCGAGAGCAGAAAAGCTTCTTGAGTTCCTTCTGTAGGTAGGGGGCGCTTGTATGTCAAATGCATGGTCCACGAATGGTACCGGATGAATGTACTACTTTGAGTGTGTGTATGTGTTTATAATGACTGGATTTTATGCATGATTGATGATTCTGGATTCTGTGTGTATTACAGTGGTTATGCAACAATTGCATGTAATCAAGATGGTAGTAGTGTCGTCTGTCGGCCTTGGGTAATGACGAATGAAATGCATGGTTTTATCTCTGTTAACACTGTGAGAATATGAATGTGTACTCGATAGTTGATTTGCCAGATGCTATTACTTGATTGTCCGATTGTTGTACATATTGGTGTGACTGATAAAACAAATATAAAGGCTGTGTTGAATCTGTTCTTACTTAATGGTTGCGAAGGAGGTATCGGTTGTGTGATGATGCTTTCTAGTAAACGCATTAGCTGCATGAGTAAGAATGGGGTGACCCGTGGAAGGTCAAAAGCCCCGAGGGGATGACTTTCAGCTACAGACCTTGGCTAGATCCTGAAAGGGCTCGTGGTAGCCGTAGGAGCTAGAGAGGAGTCTCGAGACGCCAATGGGAGGCCGGTACCACGCGGGAAGAGCTGAAGGATGAGGGGCCAGTAAGGGGGGAACTGTAACTGGAAGTCATCACTCGAGTCGGATCCGCAGACATGCATGTAGATATGAGGTTGACTAGGGTAGTACGCATAGTATGTGTTGGGTGTTACGAATGATTTTTGAGTGTGTGGATGCATGTGTATGTATGTGTGAAGATGAACTAGACGTAGTATGTATGTTATAGATATTACTCTGACTGGCATGGCCTTAGTTAACCTGAAAACAATTGAATGAAGGTAAGTGTGTGTACTGGCACTGATACCGAGTCCTTGATTGTCATTTTACATACAAAAAGCTCACCCCTATAGTGGCTACATTTTCAGTGAACATCTCTCGGAATGAAGCTTGAAGGAGGAGCTGAGTGCAGAACAAAGCAGCCGAGTGCTTCTGAATATATGTGTATATGTATATACTGTGTGTAAGGTCCTGTTAAGCCTTGGCCGGCTCATATTTTGGTTTTAGCCTTTACGTTAGAACTTCAACACCCTCGGGTGACAGAAGACATGATGAAACTCTTGTAATTATTTAAATGCTTCCCTATATATATATATATCGTGTGTTCTTCTATACTGTAGGTGATGCCCGAGCAGTAAATATGGATGTATGAGTGTACCTTACGAGCGTAGGAGGTTAGTGTGTCTATGGGCAGTAGCGGAGCTGAGTGGTTGCTGGGGAAAGGGAAGATAATAATTTATTCCAAGTGTTGAGAGGCTGAAATGGCTGAGTGGTTCCGAGTGAGTTAGTTACTACTCCCCGAGTGAATATGAGTCTGAGTATTTCCGAGTAAAAGTAGGTATAAGAGTCGAGCGAGATTCATTTGTACGAGTTCCTTTCGAGAGAAGAACACTTAGACGAACTCTTAGGGGAGTTTCCTTCGAGACATTCTGGCGAGTAACTTAGTGGAAAGATTCCCGAGCGCATAGGCTTAACGGATTCCGAGTGAAAACATGTATAAGTTCCAAGGGGGGAAATATTCCGAGTGAGAGTTTATGGAATCCGAGTGTAATAACCCTCCTTACCGGGCAAATCAGGTGTGTACCTTGGTGGTTAAATATAAAAGGCTATGTTATAGAATGTAGGTGTGATGGGGTCGTTTCCCGAGTGTTGGAACCCTTATTCCGAGTGGCCTTAGGAATGGATCCCGAGTGGACTTAGTCGTTTACCAAGTGTTTGGATGTCTCGATGCCGAGTAGTGGTTTTGCCGAGTGAGGCTTCTCGCTTCAGCGAATGGAGGACTCGCTCCAGCGAATGTGTATTACTGGAAGGCGTTTGTCGTGGTATCGCCCAAGCGGTGGTGTGCTCGTCCGAGCGAGTTGGGCGTCTCGCCCAGGCGGATTGTGTCTCGCTTGAGCGAGTGTACGCTGTATGGTGGTTCGCTCAGGCGCTGTCGGTGCTTCCGTGTGAATGGTTTTAATTCCCTTGCCTCCTTTTCTTTTTCTTCTTGGCCATGGGGCTAGCTCTCTTATCTTCATATAAGGGAGTGTTTTTAGTATGGATCCAGGTTATTTTCTAATTAATTCGAGAAAAATTTTTCCCCTAAAAATTAGGATGTTTCAAGACCTAGCTCTCTTCACAGTTGTAGAGGAAGACATGATTTAAGATGAATGGAGAAGAGAAGATGAAGAGGGTGAGGCGTTTTTGGAAAGTTTGAGATATTGAAGGGAGGAGAGGTATTGGAGGTGTAAGGTAGAAGAGGTGAAGGAGGGGTTATTTATAGGGTAAAAATAGGGTTTAGAGATGAGAGATAGGAGTCAAGAGGTGAATGTGGATTAGGCCAAAGATTTGTACTCAGATTCTGCATTTAAGTCTGCACCTGATACATAGGTAATCGATTATGGGGTTTCTCGTAATCAATTACACCCTTTCAGAATTTGAATCGTCAGGTGTTCTAATCGATTAGGCCAGTTTAGTAATCAATTGTATTAAAAATAGAACCTTGGAAATCGATTAGGAGGATTGTGTAATTGATTATCAGGAAGATGAAACATCAGTAATCGATTGGACAGGAGTTCTGATTGATTTGGCATGAAACAGAGAGCCAGTAATCGATTAGCTATTAGAGTGTAATCGATTATATATGAAACAGAAGGTTACTAATCGATTAGGTAAGGCTGTGTAATCGATTAGGGAAGTCCAGAAATGCTCAAATCATGCAAATTTCAAACAAAAGCACTTGAGATTCAATATATCATACCTCAATCAATTACTTACTCATTAAACATACTGTAAAGCAAGGAATTATCAAAATCATTCAATATTCAAACACAATTTGAAATATCCAGGATTCTTAATTCTCTTCTAATATATATAAATTGTTCCTTTTCAAGAGGTTTGGTGAAGATATTAGCTAGTTATTTAGAAGTTTCAACATGTTTAGAAGTTTCAACATGTTCAAGCATGCAATCACCCTTTAACATATGATCTCTAATGAAATGATGTCTTATCTCTATATGCTTGGTCCTTGAATGCATAACAGGATTCTTTGAAATGTTAATGGCGCTAGTATTATCACATTTAAGAGGCACATGGTCTAATATAACACAAAAGTCAAGAAGTTGTTGCCTCATCCAAAGGATTTGAGCATAGTAACTTCTAGTTGCAACATATTCTACCTCAGCTGTTGATAAAGCAACACTTACTTGTTTCTAGCTATGCCAAGAAACAAGAGAGCTACCAAGTAAATGACATGTTCCACTAGTGCTTTTTCTATCAAGTTTTCATCCAGCAAAATCAGCATCAGAATATCCTATTAGAGTACATTCAACACCTTTAGGATACCAAAGACCTACATTTAGAGTGCCAACAAGGTATTTCATTATTCATTTTACAGCAGTAAGGTGTGATTCTTTTAGACATGCTTGATATCTAGCACACATGCAAACGGAAAACATTATGTCTGATCTACTTACAGTAAGATATAGTAAAGATCCAATCATACCTCGATATTTGGTAATTTCAACATCTTTGTCTTTCTCATCTTTGTCCAAGTAGCAAGATGTGCTCATAGGAGTGGCAATTTCATTTGCCTTATCCATGTTGAATTTCTTAAGCAACTCCTTGTAGTATTTGGATTGACTAATGAATGTACCTTCTTTGGTTTGCTTAATTTGTAGCCCAAGGAAGAATGTAAATTCTCCCATCATGGACATCTCAAATTCATCCTGCATTAACTTAGCAAACTCCTTGCAAAGTGATTCATTAGTAGCACCAAAAATGATATCATCTACATATACTTGCATCAATAGTATGTCATTTTTCTTATGCTTGACGAATAATGTTGTATCAACCTTTCCTCTTTCAAAATTGTTTTTCAAAAAGAATTTGCTTAATCTTTCATACCAAGCTCTTGGAGCTTATTTTAAACCATATAAAGCTTTTCTTAGTTTGAAAACATGATTTGGTAATTGATGATTTTCAAAACCAGGAGGTTGATCAACATATACTTCTTCTTGAATGTATCCATTCAAGAAAGCACTCTTGACATCCATTTGGTACAATTTAAAATCTTTACAACATGCAAAGGCTAACAATAGTCTAATAGCTTCTAACCTTGCTATAGGAGCATACGTTTCTTCATAATCTATGCCCTCTTCTTGATTATAACCCTTAGCTACTAACCTAGCTTTGTTTCTAGTGATTATTCCATTTTCATCTAGCTTATTCCTAAATACCCATTTAGTACCTATTATTTGGTGATCATTGGGTCTTGGCACTAATTCCCAAACTTTATTTCTTTCAAATTGATTTAGTTCTTCTTGCATGGCCAACATCCAATGTTCATCAATAATAGCTTCATCAATGGTTTTAGGTTCAATTTGAGAAACAAATGCTAAATGATTTCAAGTGTTAAAAGAACGTTGGGTATTTACACCTTTTGTGATATCACCTATAATGTTGTCCAATGGATGGTCTTTTGAGGTGATCCATTCGTTTTGTTGAGTTTCCACTCTTTGTGTTGTGTCTTTTTCTTTGTTATCTTCTTCTTTGTCATCCAAGTTCAATTCTTGGAAAGTACCTACAAGATCATCAAAATCTTCCTTTCTCGGAGGGTTATGGCTATTTTCATCAAATTTTACATGAATTGATTCCTCAATAGTATTTGTTTGTTTGTTAGATACTCGATAGAATTTACTTGATGATGAATATCCAAGAAAGATTGCCTCATCATCTTTTGCATCAAACTTTCCTAAATTATCCTTTCTATTGTTAAGCACAAAACATTTACATCCAAATATATGAAAATAAAAGATATTGGGTTTTCTTCCTTTGTAAAGTTCATAGGGGGTTTTCTTTAGGATAAGCCTTATCAAACATCTATTCATAACATGACAAGCGGTATTTACTACATCAGCCCAAAAATGTTTCGCAATGTTATTTTTGTTTAACATGGTTCTTGCAAGCCCCACTAAAGATCTATTTTTCCTTTCAACTACTCCATTTTGTTGTGGAGTTCTAGGAGCTGAAAAATTATGACCAATACCATGTTTTTCGTAAAATTTCTCAAATAGTTGATTTTCAAATTCTCCCCCATAATCGGTTCTTATGGATGCAATCTTTGAATTTTGCTTATTTTGGATAATCTTGGCTAGTTTCTTGAATGCATTATATGCTTCATTTTTATAAGCAAGAAACAAGGTCCATGTATATCTTGAATAGTCATCTAAAATTACTAGACCATAGTAATTACCACCAAAGCTTTTGATTTTGGAAGGTCCAAATAGATCCATGTGCAAAAGTTGTAAAGGTCTTTGAGTAGAGACAATGTTTTTAGCTTGAAAAGATGCCTTTACTTGCTTTCCCTTTTAACATGCATCACAAAATTTATTTTCAAATTTGAGCTTTGGCAAACCAATTACCAATTCTTTAAAAACAAGTTTGTTTAGATGGTCTACATGTATATGTGCTATTCTTCTATTCCATAACCATGATTCATCCTCTCTAGTCATGAAGCATTGCACATCATTTGAAGTCAAACTATCAACATCAATCATGTAAATATTATCAATTTTTTTACCAACAAACTTAACATCCTTGTTTAGCTTATTTTCAATTATGCAACAATTAGATTCAAACAATACTCTATATCCTTTATCACATAATTGACTTATGCTAAGCAAGTTATGTTTGAGTCCTTCAACATATAGTACATCACTAATTGAGGTAGAAGAATTTTTACCAATGTTTCCAATGCCAAGTATTCTTCCTTTGGTATTATCCCCATAAGTGACGCTTCCTTTTCTTTTGGGAGTGAAGGTTGTGAATTTGCTCATATCTCCCGTCATGTGTTTTGAACACCCACTATCCAAGTACCAATAGGTGTTGCTTGCTTTGAAGCATACCTACAAAACAAAATTAGTTTAGAGACCTTGGTACCCATTTTATGTTAGGTCCTTTTTGGTTAGCTTGTGGTAATGTCCCTTTGGGAACCCACACCTTTCTTACCACTTTTGGTCCAAGCTTTCTAATATGGCAATTTAAAGCATTATGTCCTTTAGTACCACAATGATTGCATTTAGTGAATGGTGATGAAGATTTTCTAGGTGGTACAAAGAAGTTTTTGTAATGCTTTTCCTTTTTAGTGGAGTTATATCCTAAACCAGTTTTATCAAACATGCATCTTTGATTTCCAAGTAATACATTCAGATTATCTCTACCATTTGTAAACTTTTCTAAGGTTTTATTTAAGTCTCAAACTTTAGTTTCTAGGATGTCACATTTCTTTACAAAATCACAAGGTTTATTCTTGGAGCATGCTTGAACATTTGCTAATTCTTCTTTCAAACATTCATTTTCTTTGCCAAGTTATACAAGATGCATTTCAAGAGTATCAATAGTTTTCCTACATAACTTATATTTGTTTGAGATTTTAACAAACTTGTCATACAATTCCTTAAATGCATCAAGTAATTCATTTCTATTTAAGTCAAGAAGACTTACCTCATCATCTTCCTCTTGATGATTTTCCATAAGGCATAGATTGGCTTCCTCATTTTCAGATTCGTCTGAGCTACTTATATCATTTTCATCCCAAGCAATATAAGCTATTCTTCTTCCTTTTTTCTCCTTATTCTTCTTCCTGAGATTTGGGCAATCTACCTTGAAATTCCCTTCCTTGCCACATTCAAAACGGTTTGGTGAAGAAGAGTTTTCATTAGAGGTAGGTTTCTTACCTTGAGATTTAAAGCCCTTTTGGAATCGTTTATTCCTCATAAATTTCCCGAAATGCTTCATAAACAATCCAAATTCTTCTTCTTCATCAAGCTCACTATCGGATTCTTCTTCATTGATAGAAGTGGCCTTGAGAGCTAGACCTTTCTTCTTGGAAGATTTTTCTTCTTGTTCCGCCATCCCTAATTCTTTCAACTCTTGTTCCTATTATTGTAACTTACCGAATAGTGTAGCAAGAGACATTTTATTAATGCTAGGAGATTGTTTGATGGTGGTGACTAGAGGTTGCCATTCCCTGGTGAGACTTTTTAATACTTTATGAATAAGTTCTTTGTTAGTGTAAGTCTTGCCAAGAGTAATGAGATGATTTATAATAAGGGTGAACCTCTTTTGCATATCAACAATTATTTCTCCAGAATTCAATCTAAAGCTTTCATATTGACTAGTTAAGGTACTAATCTTAGAGTCTTTGACATCACTTGTACCTTCATGGGTTATTTGTAAGGTATCCCACATATCCTTGGCGGATTTACATGTAACTACTCTAAAGAATTCATCAGGGCCTAAAGCTAAAATGATTAGATTTTTGGCTTTATAGTTATACTGGACTTCCTTTTCTTCTTCGCTAGTCCAATCATCCATCAATTTTTCTACTTGCTTACCATATACAGTATGCATAGGTATGAAAGGACCATTTTCAATTGCGTTCCAAACTTTGAGATCAATAGATTGTACAAAAATTTTCATCCTTTCTTTCCAAAAAGTATAGCCTTCCCCATTGAAAGCAGGAGGTCTATTTGTGGCACCACCCTCAGGAAAAAGATTTAGAGAATTTGAGGCCATTGTTCTCTTGAAGCTGTTAAGCTTGATCTACCAAGAGTCAAGCTCTGATACCACTTGTTATTCAAGTGGCCTCAATACTCAAGAGGGGGTGAATTGAATTTTAAAACTTTTCTTGGAATACTTTTGAAATTAGTTCCCTTTTCACAAATTAAGTGTTTATGCAAGAGATAATAAGTGTAGTTCAAAAAACAATGCAAGACAAGGGATAAATGTTACTAAAGAAATTTATCCAACACTTGGTGTGCAACACTCTAATACTATTTGTTCAAACACGTTTAAGAGAGGAAATCACAATCAATAACAACAATCAAGCCAGATGCAATATGTAAATGCAAGAGAGTAAGGGAGAAAAGCTTGCAAACCAATTTAACGAGTTCCACCAACCCGGTGTACGTCTCGCCTTTAAGCAACCCACTTGAAGGATTTCCACTATTGAAGTTTAGAGATACAAGCTATGAGTAATTGCAGCTTCTTAGTGTCCCACACTCAATAACTCAATCCTTACTGGCACAAGGGTAACCCACCCAATCTCATAAACTCTCAATACCCAAAGGTTGAACCCTAACCTTTATGACCACTCAACCTAGAGTGAATAAACTTGGTGTTTGGTGTTTGTGTTTATAATCAATAGACTCTCTCAATAGAGTAGATGAACAAATGAAGGCTCACACAATTTCTAACTCTCACAAGAGATGATTTTCAAATATAAGCTCTAAGTTTCAAAAAATGAAACTAAATAAAGAAATAGAACTCACAAGACTCAAGATATGATTTCCCTTTCATGGATTTGATTATTGCATTCAGTAGCTTGAAGGAGTCTTGCATTTATAGGCCTTGGAGAGGTGCCCTAAGGTCTTCAGAGCCATTGCACAACATGGGCATTTGAGTTGGAATGGAGAAATGAGCTGGTTTCCCACTTAAAAACACTTTTCCCCAAATTCTGGCACTAGTGTAATCGATTAGTCCTCGAGCTATAATCGATTACACTTTGAATTCTTTAGTGTAATTTAACTGGAAATCGATTAGCCTTTCCCATGTAATCGATTAGCTAAGAGACAGAACCTTGCTAATCGATTATTCTTTTCCTTGTAGTCAATTATGAGTGGCACCTGATGCATTTAATTTGGTTACGCAGCATGGTAATCGATTGTAGCTTGTGTGTAATCAATTGGGTATCAAACAAAAACTCTGTAGTTGATTAGTTCTTAAGTTGTAATTGATTAGTGACATTACAGAACACTGGTAATCGATTGTGGCAGCCTTGTAATCGATTAGCAGATGTACCTGATGCTTTTAATTCATTTTCTCAGCTTGGTAATCAATTGACTTCCTTGGTGCAATTGATTAGGTGACAAATAGAAGCTCTCTAATCGATTAGGAGAGATCTTGTAATCGATTATGTCACAGACAGAAGCTTCGTAGTCAATTAGATCTGGTCTTGTAATCGATTAGCTTGCGTGTTTTTGCAGGTCTGATGTTGTTTTCTCTGTTGTCATGGTAGCTTGAGCCTTTTGCTTTGAATCTTCAATTCCTTGTCATTATCAAAATTATTTATCCTGAAATGCATATTCAAACACATATGGATTATTGGAGTTGAAAGAAGAGATTATTGGTCTAGAAAATATTATTGGATCACATTAGGCATGAAAAGCTACTAGTTAAACTTATAGAAGATTGTTGTTGGTGATAGGTGACTTGGCCATGTAAGTAAGAAGATTTAAGTCATGATTTAAAATTAGATATGACCATGACTTTAGGAGAACTACTAGTGAATGAGAAATAAAAGTTATAGATGAGTTGTAGTGATTGGTAATGGTAGGAAATCATTAGGAATAAATGGTGTTTCCAAAGAATTATAATAAGATATCTTAATGTTTAAGGACCATCAGTGACAATTTGTTGTCTAAAAAGAATAAAGAACAAAGTTGACTGGAAATATTAAGTGATGAAGAACTTGATGCCTTCTATGGGAAAACTATTAAAAGTGAAAGGTAATAAAGGGAACAATTTAATTACGGCTTTGGAGAGCCTAATGGATGACTCCTAGAATTTTTGTCTAATTACCAATAGTGAAGTTCAAATCCTAAGAAAAAAAAGTGATAAGGATGGTTTAGGTTCCAAACCTCCAAGATGGTGAAGACATAAGCATAGCAAAGTTTCACATACATGAATATACTTATCTATCTCTAAAAAAAGACTTAGTTATTGACATTGATTTAATGATAGAAAGATGTTTGATGTGGCCTTGTACTTGAAAATGTAGGCTTTGATCGTTCTTGTGAGGCGGAACCATCCAACTCTTCTAACCCATCAGAGTACTTCTCTTAAGGTAGGAGAGGAGTTCATTTTATAAATGTATGGTCTATGGTGTTGATATTGTATGCATGTGTGGGTGCATACTTGCATGTTGGCCTTGGTTGTTTTTATTGTTTCCATGTGTGGTGAATATGTGAAGTAAGACTCTTTGAATGACATTGGTGGTGAATTGATAATTATGATGATGATGTACCCTTGATGTGTCTTCTTGCCTTATGAATGATAATAAAGTGGGATTATGTGAAAATTAAGACCACTATATGCACTTTTTGCATCTCATGGCATGCATAACATATCTCATATGTAATATTTAATGATCTTGCGTTGGTCTTAAAAATGGCAACCTTGCATTGGTTGAATGTATGAATGACTATGCATGGTCGTAGTGGATACCATATAAAATATTGAACAACTATGCATGGTTGTAGTCACATGAGTAAAATATGCACATTAAGGGAACATGGAATTATTCAAAGTTGGTTTTATTGCATATGCATTACTTATTGGATAGTATATGCATTATTTATGAGGACATGGCATTTGAATTGGAGTATGCAAAATGAATGTAGTATGAGTACCTTAAATTAAGAAATATTATTGGTGTTGTTTTGCTAGTGAACAAATATAGTGATGACCATTCTTGGTGAAATTAGATTGATATTTGAAGATTTTGGCATGAATTGGTTTTTGGAGTATATGATATGTGAATTTGATTGTTAAATTATAGTCTATGTATTATATCAATGAGATTGGACATGTTGATGGAAAATATATAAGATTGGTTCACTATGCATGAATTATCATTATGATTTCTCATCATTTAGAAAATATACTCACTCTCCATGTTGTCCATTTTAGCTTTGTGATATAGGTGGACATGGTGGAGTGACATTCTTTTTGGAGAGGCGACTTAGTGTGAAAAGGGTATGATGGTTGCCTTGGCTGACATTTCTTTTTGGAATTGATGATTTAGATTCTTTTATAGAATTTAATATAATTAGGCATTGTTTTGTATAGCTTGACTATTTGTGTAAATGCCTAGGTTTTTGAAATTATGAATGGATGTTGTTAAATAATTTGTTGATATACTTGGGATGTAGAGATTGGTTTATGATTTTGTTAGTATGTTGGGAGTTAGTGTTTATGAACCTTTATGAATAAGGTTATTATGCATGAATGTTGAGATTATGTCATGATATTATGTATATTTCATGGATGTGGTTAAGAAATGGATTTGACCTTAGTTATGACTCCATTAAGAGGACTAGTTGATAAGGAGCAAAGATTGATGATTAATTAGCATGTATAGATGGTATTGTCACCTAAGTAGATTCTTGGAAAATTTTGTTGTGGATACTCATGATTATGGACTATTAGGCTTAAAGTGTAGGGCTATGGGTATGTACCTTGAATTTGAATGATTGATGTTCAATATGAATGATAGAGGAATTAGTGCATGACAATCTTATATGTTGATGAAGTCAATTAGGTACTCGCTCAACTTTCACCTTCTCATATCTTCATATATGGGTTGGTTTCTAATTAGATCTAGGGTAGTTATTATGAGACTTGAATTGTGGTGTGCCTTAATCAAGAGTTAAAATAAGCGTGAAAATTTTTCCCTACTTTTTATTAATTAGAAGTCGATATCCATAATACCGAATAGCAGATTTAGGCGCCACAATTCCAACCATTGCAACTGTCCAGTTCAGAGGAAGAACTCTGAATGTAGCAGAAGATCATTCTTTAGAATCATCGCAGTCCTTTCAATTTATTTGAACATGACCAAAAAAAGATAAAATCGTATACTTACCTAGAATGAGGTACACACTCAAAAGTTAGCTTTAGACCAATAACACCACAAAGAGCTGCAGACATCCTCACAAAAGCTGAACAAGTATGCTAGTAAAATATTAATTTACCAGGTTTTGTTGTATAGACTAAATTTTCATATACCTATGGTATACTATAGACATACCTAGTTCATTCATGTCATTTTGGCTAAAACATCAATATATGAAATGTTATAAATGCAAACAAGAAATAATGAATGGTGAGTTATGAGTTAGGTTATCTTTCATAATATAGACTTAAATAACCTTTTGTTCGTTATGCATTTTTAATTTTAGTCTCTGTATTTTCTTATTTTTTATTTATAGTTTCTACCTATTATTTTTAGTCTATACTTTCTGTAAGACCCTAAAAATGAGGGTAAATTTTTCAGGATTTAAAAAGGAAACAATTTAGGAAAAGAAGGCATCGCGGAATAAGTTTTCAACAAGTAACCCCGGACAATTTTGAATAACCCATCTCATATATGAAGATATGAGAAGGTACGCAACTTAAACAAATGTCTACGTAGGAAAATCGGTTACGTGGTTGTCAGACACGTGTTTATGAGACATGCAAGTTAATCCAAGGTCAAGAGTAGATATGAGAAATACCCAAGGAGATACAAGGTGATTACCAAGACATAATCAAAACATTTACAATCAGTCATACAAACATTTCATGAAGTAATAAAGTGAAAAACATAACCTGAAATGGCATAAAAGTATGTAAAATCTAATATTGGAGAAATCCACTGGCAGTGGGAATTCCCACTGGCCGTGGAATCCCCTACCAAACGCCTAGATTTTCAAAAATTTTCAAAACAGAAAAACCCACTAGCCATGGGAATTTCCACTAGTGGTGGAGTTCTCTGGTTCTATGATCCAAAATGCATAATTTTATAAATAGAGTGATCCACTATCAATGGGAATTCCCACTGGACGTGGAGTTCTCTGCTGTAAGCACCATTCTACAGCTTTTTGACCTTTATGATTTTGCCAAATTTGGGACCCCTTTTCACTAGGCTATTCAACTTCGATTTGCATGAAATGTTATACACAACTTACCTACCTTAATATCAGTGATGTGGTAAAGTTTCATGCCCAAATTCCATCCCAATCAAAATCTAAGCTATAGGGTAGTTTTATGCATATTTTGGGCATTTCACATTACACACCAAATTGCAATTGGCTAAGTATTGGTCTAAACTCTCTATGGATCTATATTCACATATATAAATGTGACTTGCTACAACAAGTCTCATCCAATAACCCATTTCCTAGATCAAGATATGTCCTAGTGGCGATTGATGCCCTTTATGGCTAAACCAAGCATGTCAAATTCCAAACTAAGCCCTTTTGGCCATTAAATCATCTTTCAATAATTATTCTCTCAACAAATTGAATGATTCCCTCACACTAATTATTATACATTTCCACTTAAAATTAACTCTTAATTCAACATTATATGTTTTTCCTAAATTCTTAGAGCTAGGGTTTTATCAAAAACCCAACAATCCTTATTAATCACCATCAATCATCATCATTAACAACACCCACACACAAAACATCCTAGGTTTTCTCTTAAAAATCATTCCTCATAGCATAATTACTTATTTTCCCTAATTTCTAAAGTTAGGGTTCCATTAAAACCCAATAATCACCACAAATAATCATCATCTTCCATCACTAATTTTGTGTACCCATACACACCCTCACAAAACCATATATTTATCACACACAACTTTAGGGCTTTGTATAAAAATGACTTCCATTAACAACCCATATGAAACCAAGCACTCTTCCAACAAATAAAACCACAACCAATGGCATAAGCTCAACAAAAGTGGTGATGAACTTACCTCAAGCCAAAAAATAGGTGAGCTTCCAAGAGAGGAAGAGAGAAACACAAAAATTAAGAGGAGATAAGGAAGAGCTTCAAGCCACAAGCTTCTCCTTCAAGCCCAATAGAGAAATGAAAATGGAAGAGGAAGATGGCATACCACCACTAAGGTTTTTGGAGAAGAAAGGTGAAGAGGAAATGAGAGTTGTAGAGAAAGGAGAGTGAATGCCTAATGAGAGGGAGAAAGTATCGTGAAACATAAGGGAGAAAGGAGAGTTTGTTTTTAAGTTTTAACCTCTCATTAAAATTTTACCGTTTTACAACATACAGGATCTCCATTCGAGCTTAATACCTCATCTAAAAATTATTTCAAATATATATTCGGATTCCCAATAATATTGTTAACAACCCTGACCAACGGCATCTCAATCGGATATACTTGGTCTGACACCCATATTTTAACCGGGTATAATTTTAACTCTTAAAGTTTCAATAAATTACAAATAATTCTCATAAATCTCAATTTAATCATTTCACCATTTTTGGGACAGTTATTAACCCACATATAATAATCATTTATATAAAATTCAAGATGTTACAATCCACCCCACCTAAAAAGAAATTTCATCCTTGAAATTTAACCTCAACATATATTTCACAAGGCCACACTTTGGGTCGTACACCAATAGTGTTCAACAACATCAAAAAATAGCATCAGACTTCCCAAAGTCCACTAGACATGATCATCATCATTCCTTTTTCCCCAAAGATAAAAATTCCTAATCTAAAGTATGTCACATATAATCAATCGCAACTCATCCAACATAGCTCATATGTTCATACTCAGTATAAGTAGATAGACTCAGTACATTCACCATAAGCAATTACAATCCCACACTTACCCATCCTATGAATCGTTGCATCTGACATACAGGAAGACATCCCAATCCTATAGTGGTTACCATAGAAACATAAGGTCGGCAGAAAAGTGTACGTTGCCACGGTGCCTATGGCATGTAGGGTCATATCAGGACAAGTACTTTGTATTCCCGTACATCAACCACACTTACTCAAATAACACTAATCCACACGTGACTTAGTGACAATTCTCACGAGTCCACAACTAACATATTCATATCACCTCGTCATTACTTATAATCTGGCATAAATCATGCCATACCAATCATCCAACATCAGTTACCATCATTATAATTTGGTATATTAACAATAGATTTCTAGTCATCACAGGAAAAATACCCCATCATCGACTTCATCCTTCCAGAGACCATAATCATATAACCTAGTATTCCTTGTTTCATTTACATATTGTTGGCTATAAACCAATTCAAGCCTAAAAGATTCACCAAACTCTTATCAAGTATGTAACCTCAAGGTTAAAGTAGGGCTTACAATCATATAATAAGTTTCCATATTAGTGGACCTTCTCCTTGATCATAACCAACATTTAAAAACTAGATATATAATTCACATCATATCACATCACTATGCAATTTCTATCATCAATATGGCAGTTTTCAAATTAAAAAGGGAGGTAATTACATGATTAAATTCCATTTACCAACCTGTAATCATACACGTAATCTTTATAGTAAATCATAGTCCATAGCTATTCTCATGATCACAATGTCAAGAGCACATAATTTAGCCCAAGGTCATACCACAAAATCTTATGTCACATTCAATACCAACTCATACCCCAAATTCAATATTCTTGTTCACCAATTATTTAGGGGTTTACATTCATTATTCATATTTCTTCACATATCGGCTCTAGCCTCAACAATTCATCATATAATTAATTTCACTATGGTTCAATTAATCATAATGTTCGACTGGTCATTAGACTTAGAAAGTCCAAGGGTTATCTAGTACTCATTGTGGAATACTCCCACAATACCCAAACATCATTAAACATAGCTCATCAAAATCACGTAGAGCCTGGACCACCATAGGGTCTAACTTCACAAGGTTCGATCATACGAGATCACATCGAGTCAACGGGGGTTACCACGTCTAGTGGATCAAAATTAAATCAATCATTCACTCGATCCACATGTATACAAAACTGAGTCTAACCCCAATCATGTGCATACACAATTTTACATTTCATAATCTTGTCATTTATTCATGTTCCTGATCTAGGGAGATACAATAAATCACTTGTATCATATAATAATAAGGTTCTTATGGCAAAGGATATAAAATCCATCTTTCTAAAATTTAGCACAACTAATCATTTCAATTCATAGACATCCATATTAGGGAATTCTTTCATTATCATACATTTAATCAACTCTAACACATGAGTTCCTTTTTATTCGACAAACAAACTTTGGCTAGGAGCCACAAACATGATTCATACAAGAGAGAGCCAACCAAATAATTCAATTTCAATATACAACAAGGTCTAAACATCTATGGTCTATCACCATATCCATTCATACTCAGTATATCATATCCATGATCACACATGGTATAAATTTCATCATTACATTTTTTCATACACAATATATAAATATCAAATGCATAATATCAATGTATTCGTCACTAGAAGGAAATAGTATAAGGAACTTGGCCAAACTTACACAATCAAACATGTCAATTACATTGAGGAATTCATCCATATGTATTCAATCTCATGAATCATTAAGTTTGCCAATGAGCAATTATGCCCCACAAGTGCATCACACCACCTCAATGATAATGGGCATACTTTCATAAACAACAATTCATAACTCAATACTAATGGTTTATAAGGCATCACTATTGAGAAAACATTACCCTAATAGCCAATTCATAATTCGTAAACAATTAATCATTCATAAAATCCCTATAGGGTAACCAATGTTTTGATACATATATCACCTTCTAGATAATTGCCGCTCTTAAATCCATACAGAGCAACCATATTCCAACAATGAGCATCACACTCAAATGATCACCAAAAATGTCTCACTATTAAGCAATTATGCTCCAATCATCCATAACATCAACTTCAATGCAGAGCAACTACATTCTGATGATAATTAATAACTTTAATTTATAGCAAATTATGCTCTGATACCAGCTTGTAAGACCCTAAAAATGAGGGTAAATTTTTCACAATTTAAAAAGGAAACAATTTAGGAAAAGAAGGCATCACGGAATAAGCTTTCAAGAAGTAACCCCGAACCCTTTTGAATAACCTATCTCATATATGAAGATATGAGAAGGTACATAACTTAAACAAATGTCTATATAGAACAATCGGTTACGTGGTCGTCATACACGTGTTTATGAGACATGCAAGTTAATCCAAGGTCAAGAGTCGATATGAGAAATACCCAAGGAGATACAACATCATTGCCAAGACATAATCAAAACATGTACAATCAGTCATGCAAACATTCCATGAAGTAAGAAAGTGTAAAACATAACCTGAAAAGGCATAAAAGTATGTAAAATCCAATATTGGAGAAATCCACTGGTAGTGGAAAAATCCACTAGCAATGGGAATTCCCACTGGCCGTGGAATCTCCTGCAAAACACCTAGAATTTTGAAAATTTTCAAAACAGAAAAACCCACTGGTCGTGGGAATTCCCACTGGCCGTAGAGTTCTCTAGCTGCATGATCCAAAATGTGTAATTTCATAAACAGAGTGATTCACTGGCAGTGGGAATTACCACTGGCCATGGAGTTCTCTGCTATAAGCACCATTCTACAACTTTTTGACCTTTATGATTTTGCCAACTTTGGGACCCCTTTTCACTAGGCTATTCAACTCTGATTTGCATGAAATTTTATACACAACTTACCTACCCTGATATCAGTTATATGGTAAAGTTTCAAGCCCAAATTCCATCTGTAACAGCCTTATTTTTTATGTTAGTTCCTTGAGACCAGTTGTCTGTATTCTGGGAAAATTTTGGGTGTATTGTTGAATGGGCTATGGCCGATTTGATTATATGTCTATTTTAAAGAGATTTAGAGAGTGTAAGTTAGAGGTTCTAACTTTAATTATGTGATTAATTGAGATAATTAGGATAACATAATAATGTGTTTAATAACACTTTAATAACAGATTTATAAAATAAAACATTAGGTGATTTAAATATAAATATTTAAGTAACTGTTTTAAGTTAATAAAACAGAGTAACTCCCCGGTTTGAGCCCAAAAATTATCCAAGGAACTTGAGTAAATTATTTTTATCCCGAAATGTCCCTCATTTTATTCCTAACAACTATCATGAAGAGCCCAACACCCAATTTTAAACAACCAAGCTTAAAATACGCTATATGAGTTAGGTTCCGTCTAAACTTTGGGTACCCTAGTAATTGAGATAAATGCATGGCATTTTACATATGGAGTTGAGGAGGGATGTTGGATATTCCTTTAGAGCTTATAGTGATGGGTACACTGAAGAAACAACAGGCGTCTCGATCCCCTGAGGGCGATCTTAAGAGTATATCAGGGACGGACCTCCAATGGCTCAGATTCGCGCCCGACATCGGATAGCCCATGGCAACCACTAATGTACTTCGACAAGAAGCGGGGGTTTTTATGATCGTGGAGTGCCCGTTCTATGGTGATGTATGATGTGGGTTATTGGCCATTTTGATGTTTAGACCGTGAGTCCTTACCCTTTTGTGAAAACCAGAACGAGGAGAGCTTCGATTGCTCAAGTTCGGCAGGAGAGATAAGGATGGTGGGTTGTGTATACGGTTATTGGTATATGAGATTGATGAGTGGAAGTTGGGCCCCGTTGCATATTGGTAATGAATTGTAACTTAAAGTAATTGAATCTAACACATGCATAGCATGCCATCATTATATGACTAACCCTCTGATTGTTGTTGACAATTATGTATGTGAAGTTTTGTATTTCTATTTTAAGGTATACCATATGTAACCTTCTCTATAATTTAAATTATTAAGCAACCCTTGTATGTATATGTTATGGGTTGAGAGCTTTGTACTCACCCCTTTTGTTGTTGTGTATATGGTTTTTCCTCTCTGTGATCATCAGTTGAAGAACAAGGTGAGAGTGGGCAAGACTTGGAATATCTGTAGTGGGAGGCGCCAATTGAAAGTGTCATTTGTGTGTATATTCTCTGTTTGCATCGAGATCGTTATAGACTCGACATTTCCGTTATACTTTTATTTTGTAGTAGTTGTTGGGAGCCTGTGAGCTTCGTACTCTTTTAAATACTCTTATGTTGAAAGAATCGATCTATGTAATATATTTATTTTAAATTGTGTGCTGATGATCACCATTTAAAAAAGAATACTCCTATTTTTTGTGACTCCTTAATTAAGTAGGACGTTCCAACGTGGGAATTTGTCCTAGTTAATCGAGGGTGTCACAAATGGTGGTATCAGAGTGAGGTCGATTCTTTAAGCTTAGGGTATGGACCGCTAAGGTTCCCTCGTACTCAAAAGAGTTATTCGCGAGGTGTTGATACTCGCTCAGTAGGATTTGATTGCTTGTCTGTCTGATGGAGCCTTCCGATAAAGGGAGACTCGTTGAATTTCAATTGAGCTCTACTTTTCTTTTAGTCATCATGGCATACCGAAACAACACAACACTGAATGCTCTTTTGGATAGGATTGTGGCAGCTCTGGAATGTCAGGGGGTGAATGCTCACCAAGCTCTGCCAAGGCACGACCAAGGACTTGTCGACTTACAGAAGAATTATCCTACGCAATTCAAAGGAGGTTTTGACCCTGGGGGAGCTCAGTTATGGATTGAGCAGATAGAAAAGATCTTCCCAGCTATGTAATGTTGGGACAATGATAGAGTGGTCTATGCTACTTTCATGCTGGTTGGAGAAGCTGAGCACTGGTGGACTCATGCGAGGGTGAGGATGACTACTGACAGAGCTGGGATTACTTGAGAATGGTTCAAGAACAAGTTTTTGGCTAAGTATTTTCCTGAAGACATCAAGAGGCAAAAAGAGCAATAATTCTTCAATCTAAGGCAAGGATTCATGACAGTAGGGGAGTACGCAGAAAAGTTCGATGAGTTGGCGAGGTGTTTTCTGTACTACACTCAGATGAGTGAGACTTCTCGATGCGTTAAGTTTGAAGGAGGGCTACAACAAGACATCCGTCAGGCAATCTGCTGCCAGCAAATCACCCAGTTCACTATTTTGGTAGACGGATGCCGTATCTATAAGCATACGCCAGCCCAGAGATTGAAAGGAACTTCCAGTTATGGGCCAGAGCGACGCGTATTTGACTAGCGACCCCAGAAGGACTTCAGGTGAGGGAAACCTTATTACCGACTAAACTTTAGTAGACCCAGTGGACCCACAAGAACTCAGAGTGATCAATCCCCTATGAGATACTATAATTATGGAGGACCTCACTTTGCTAGGGATTGCCCTAAAAAAACCTTAACTTGTTTTAACTGTGGAAAGACCGGGCGCAAGAGTATCGTCTATCCCAAGAAGAATCTGAATTTCCCATTAGAAGTCAGATAGGACGTCCTGCAGGCCGTGGGAATGGAGGACCAGCTACTAGTGCGTCAGTCAATAATCCCGAAATGGAAAATTTGAACCGTCAAGGTGGTGGTAATGCTCAACAAGGACCGAGGAATGCTGCAGCGGGTAGAGGTGGAGGCAATGCTAGAGTCTTCACCATGAATAGAGCAGAAGGTTGCACAAGAGAATGACCTGGTGCAAGGTACATGGTTTATAGGTGAAGTGCTTTTGAATGTGTTATATGATTCTGGAGCCACTCACTCATTTATCTCTGAAGATTGTGTGAAGCATTTGAAATTACCATTGACCTCCTTATCTGGTAAAATGATTGTTGTTATTACTGCTAATGAACCCAGAAGTTCTTTTGTCATGTGTATGAATTGCCCCATCACTATTGATGGAAGATCCTACCAGGTGGACCTGATCTGTTTGCCCTTGATTGATCTAGATATTGTTCTGGGAATGGATTGGCTTGCTGCCAATCATGTTTTAATTGACTGCCACAGTAAGTCTATATCCTATGGAGTCACGACACCTGAACCTTCTCAGCTCGGGAAGTCTAAGTCTATTATTTTTACTCAGGAGGTAACTTCGTTCCAATCAGGAGCGTGACTGTTTATGGTTCTTGCTCGTACCAAGTGTGAGAAGAAGTTAGAGCCCGATCAGTATCCAGTTGTTCAAGAATTCCCTGAAGTATTTCCAGAGGATATACCTGGGATATCGCCAAAGAGAGAAATTGAGTTTAGCATCGATATTTTACCCAGTACTGGACCAATCTCTATTGCTCTGTATCGTATGTCGCCAAAGGAATTGGAGGAACTTAAGAAGCAAATCGAATAACTTCTAGAGAAAGGAATGATTCAACCCAGTGTTTCACCATGGGGAGCTCTAGTGTTATTAGTAAAGAAGAAGGACGACAGTATATGTTTGTGTATGGACTACTGTCAGCTGAATAAAGTCATGATCAAGAATCGATATCCTCTTCCACGCATTTATGTTGGTTCGAGATAGGAGTGAAGGCTATAATTGGACCAAAAGTCATGCAGAAGACCATAAAGCAAATTAAGGGAATTCAAGCAGCAATGAAAACTTCTTAAGACCGTCAGAAAAGCTACTATGACAAGCATCAAAGACCTCTCGAGTCTAAGGAAGGAGATCACATTTTTCTACGAGTCACTCTTGTAACGGGAGTAGGAAGAGCCTTGAAGACGAAGAAGTTAAGCCCTAAGTATGTAGGACCACTAGTGCAAAAAGTGGATATAACAACAGGATATTATCACGGGTTAGAGTGGATCAGTGATAAAAGAATGCAGGGTGGCATTTTTGAAATTATAAGGTAACTATATAATCACGCTATAATCACGGATAACATCATAACCGTAATTGTATCCATCAATATATATTCACGGTTGTTCTACCAACCGTGGATATATAGTTCATGGTTTAGGGTTTATTCGTAGGGGCTATATAACCATAGTTGACTCCACAACCGTGATTATATATTGATGGATACAATCACGGTTATCATGTTATCTGTGGTGATAGGGTTAATATTTAATCAGGGGTATTGTGTAACTGTGATTATATATGTAATATAATCATAGTTGCGCATGGGATCTGTGATTATATATATTTTCAGAAACTTCAAAAACCGCACCTTTAGCCTTTTTTCTCCCCTCCTTCTTTCGCGCTAGTCTTCCACTGCTTATCCTCGACCTCTCTATGCTAGCACTCGTATTCGTGTTGGTTCTCTTCCCTATTTTTCCTCTACTTGTCATCGTCTTGTTTAGGTAAGTGTTTTCTTCCTCTATCTTTTTCCCTATATGCTACATTGTGCCTTTGTCATGATGTTCTCTTTTTCTGTTTGGCTTTGTAGAGCACATATGTTGGTGGTTCCCTGAGCGTTGTGCCCTTCTTTGTTTCTTCATTCAGGTAGGTTCCCTCTTACCTAAGTGTTTTCTTCCTCTATCTTTTTCTCTATATGCTGCATTGTGCCTTTGTCATGACATTCTCTTTTTCTATTTGGCTGTGCAGAGTACATATGTTGGTGGTTCCCTGAGCATCGTGCCCTTCTCTGTTTCTTCATTCAGCTAGGTTCTCTCTTCCCTGAACCCCCATTGTCGTATACTACGTGCTGTCATTGTGTAAAGTTCATTTTCACTTCCTCTCAATTTTTTTCGATTTGATCACTACTGTGTAAGAAAAATCATACGAATAATATACTTTATTTGATTTTGGAATACTGATTAACTAATTGAATTTGTCTTCAGTTGATGCTTAAATCTAGTAAAAAAGTACAGATATACAGTACTTAGGCATCCTAATCATCATATTCTCAAATCCTAAAATTTTAATAAGATAAATTTAAAGAATAATTCAATGTTTATATGATAACACTTTGTTTCTTTTGTTAACCATGAAACTGGATTGGAGCCTAAGAAGACACAAAATCCCAAAGTAGACATTATGACATCTAGCTTGAGTGGAGTTATTGGTGATTAGGATGTCATTAAAAAGCTAATTACATTTAATATAACATTACCATGTTTTGCTTATGACCTCTTAGTTAATATGCTACCTTGCCACCAAGACCACGATATTTATTTATTTGAGACAACCTACATAACTTGCTTTATTAGGAAGAAGATAAGCTAACAAAAGTGATTAGGACAATAGTGACCAAACACAATAATAACATACATGACATCAAAGTAATGACCACACAATTTTCTTATTTTCTTAATGGTTGTTTTAGGAATCAAATATTTTTTTATTTATTTCACCAATTGAGTTATAGATTGCAAAGTTTGTTTTTTAATCTTGCTAACTCATTTGGATATAAAATACTACAATTGAGTGGCAAATTTTTTGAACAAGTCTTGCTGAATTAAATCTTATTCTGTTGATGTTTTGTTGTAATGTAAAACTCTAGTTTATTCTTTTATTGATGTTATTTTTACTCATAGGGAGAATAACTCTAGGTGATAACTTAGAAAACTTGGTACTTTGCATGAGTGAACCGTAGTTCCCCGTTTAAGATTCGACACAAATAGTCATTAAATTAATTAATTTCATTATTTGTGTTGAATCTTAAATTGTCCATTTGGACAGTTTAGGATGAACAATTGTTTTTATACACCGTTGGTATGTACAAGTTAGGAGTCACTTTAAATTTGATAAAGTTTCGGTAACTTGCATTTTGTGTTGTTCTCTGGGTGCATATTTGGTTGAGGTTGAATTTGATTTGACCACTCTTATTTTGTGTACCTAGAGACCAATACGAAATGCTACCGAAATTTGATCAAATTTTAAAATAACTCCTAACCTGTATATATCAATGACGTATAAAAACAATTGTCATCCTGAATGGGTATAGGACCACCACCTTTGCAAGAAAAGTGAGATTGATCATAACACCTAGTAAACAGTTGGTATGGAACAAAGTTAGATAACTGCATCACACATAAGTCTAGAGTACGAGGGTGGGGTTGAATCATTTATAGAATTCATAGTGAGGAATGCTGAGGAAGTTAATGGAAGGTATTTTTTCCCTTGTGTTAAATGCTTGAACCTGCGTCGGCTAGACTTGGAAGAGGTGCGAGAACATCTATTGTGTGAAGGATTTCTTCGTAGTTATACCCGTTGGATATGGCACGGTGAAGATGTGGTGGTGCCAAGTTCCAGCTCTCAAACTAAAAACTGAAGCTCGATGCATGGCACCAATGTCGACATGGATGACTGACTTGAGGATATGATCCATGATGTGGGGGTAGAAGGTTTTAAGAAAGCTCATGTATATACGACTCTATGAGGATTCTGAGCAGTCGTTGTATCCAAACTACATGAATTTCACGAGGTTATCAACAGTTTTACAATTGTTTAATTTGAAGGCCATAAATGGGTGGACGGATAAAAGTTTCACTGAATTACTAAAGTGTTTGAAAGAAATGCTCCCAGCTGGAAACACCTTGCCAAATCCTAACTATAAGGCCAAAAAGGTGTTGTGTCCTATGTGCATTATTCTGGGGTGAGTATGAAATGCTGCATTGATGTCCTAGGTATGGGGTGTCACGATATAAGAAGAAAGAGGCTGATTCTGATGAGGTCTGTACTAAAGGGTCTCTTGCAAAGGTATTATGGTATCTGCCCATAGTTCTAAGACTAAAGCATCTACTTACCAATGTAGATGATGCAAAACTTATGAGATGGCATATTGATGAAAGGGTTGTTGATGGACTACTTAGGCATCCGGCTGATGGATCGTAGTGGAAGAAAATGGATATGATTTTTCCAGATTTTTCCCATGAACCAAGAAATGTTAGGCTTGCACTAGCCACAGACGACATGAACCCGTTTGGGAACCTGAGCACAAACTATAGTTCGTGGCCTATTTTGTTGTTCGTTTATAACTTACTGCCATGGCTATGCATGAAACAGAAATATGTTATGTTATCAATGATGATTTCTAGTCCACGACAACCGGGGAATGACATTGATGTATATCTGACTCCATTAGTTGAAGACCTCAAAGTGTTATGGGAAAACGGGGTTGATGTGTTTGACAGGTTTACAGGGCAATCATTCAAATTATGTGCCATGCTATTTTACACGATCAATGACTTTCCAGCGTATGGTAACTTATCTGGATACAGCGTGAAGGGTTATAACAAACTTCACTCAGCAAGTATAGCAAACTACACTCGACAAATCTAGCAAACTGCACTCGGCAAATATAGTAAACTGCACTCGGCAAATATAACATCATACTCATCAATTCTCACTCGAAAAATATAACATCTTCCTCAGCAAGTACAATAATTCATACTCGACAATTATAATAATTCACACTCAGCAAACACAGCCAATCACTCGGCAAATACGTCAAATCATACTCATCAAATATATCAAATTCTCATTTGGCAATTATAACAATTCATACTCGGCAAATACAGCCAGTCACTCGGCAAATACGTCAAATCATACTCATCAAATATATCAAATTCTCATTCAGCAATTATAACAATTGCATTCGGCAAAATCATCAAGTCATCAATTGTCACAACTGACTCACATAAAATCGACGCCTAGTATCCGGATACTAAAGGATCGGCCTTCAGCTGGGAGTCCGACTTGACATCCCGTGAGCCCGACTTGGTTCACCGAGCCCGACTTGGCTCCCCCTCAACCACTGGGTCATAGACCTCTGGGTAGCTCAACTGGGTCCTGCTTGACCACTGGAGCCAAAAACGAGGGTAACATATACCGTCGGCCATCCCATACCACATAATCACATTTTAATCATTTCATATCATCATCAATCAACAAATGCAACTACCAGAAACTGGCATGTGCTCTTATCACAGGGCGACCGACTCGTCAAGCCCATCCATCACATTATCACTCGGGCGACTTGCTTGTCAAACCCGACTCATTAACAATATCACTCGGGTGACCTGCTTGTCAAACCCGACTCATTAACAATATCACTCGGGTGACCTGCTTGTCAAGCCTGGCATCACATTTCCATTAAACACCGATTGTCACAGCATCAATTATTTCAAATTTCAATCAGCTCAAGCCACACACACGATCAGAAACCGATCGGTGTCTACATACATGTGTCGCGACCAGGATCGCGGCGGCACGGCCGTCCCTTAAAATGATTTTCGCTCGAAATGATTTTTCATTCGAAAAGAAAAATAGGGAGTCGCCACCAATATTTTTTAGGATAACATACCAGAAAAACCTTTTATTAAAGCATTGGTCAAAAAATGAAATTCCAAATTCGTGAGTCTGATTACAGGTGAGGAAGGTATTAGCACCTCACAACTGTCCGTTATAAAAACGGTTACCTTAACATGATAGCGTGCACTATAATTAATCCAGAAATTATTTTAACTTCTTCACGAAAAGAAAGTACACAAAATATACAACAAAAAATACAAAAATAAACACGGAATTTTTACATGAGATTAACAGGATGTCTCGTCCAAATTAATCTCGCTCCGCCTTTTTAAGAAAATAAATAAAATGTATGAAGCACTCATTCTTATTAATGTTTAATATGAATCTTGGTGGGAATTAATTTAATTATTAAATATTAATTAATAATTGAAAAGGAAATGGATTCATCAATTAACAGTTAATTAATTTTGACAGAAAAATAAATAATAACAAATACTGATAATGAGGAACAGATTTTTGATGAGGGACTAATCCGATCAACGAAAATTAATTACTTATTGGAAAGGAAACAGCTCCATCAAACAGCAATTAATTTTAACAAAAAAAATACAAACATTAAAAAAATGAGGGACAGATTGGGACCAGTATGACGAGAGAGAGAGAAAGAGCGCTGGTATTGGAGCTTCTGTTGAATTATGGGGCTGGATGGTGTGGTGAGGATTTAGGTGGAGCTTGGACGGTATGGGTTTAGGGAAGAAGGAAGGACCGTGTGGGTTAGGAGAGACGACAGTGTGGGTTTTGACGAGGACGGTTGGTGTGGGTGTAGGAGAGGTGAAGGACGGTGTGAAGGGATGGTGTTGGTGAAGATTTGAGGGAGGACGGTGTGGAGTTGGAGGGGCTGTATGGAGTTGGTTGGAGAAAGGACAGTTATGGAGTTGGAGGGGCTGTACGGTGGAGAGGGGACGGTATAATGTTGGGTCTAAGGAAGGGACGGTATTGGAACGGTTAGGAAGAGCTGGGACGGTGTGGTGAGGAGTGAGAGACGGTGTTGGTGTGGGAAGGAGGGATGGTGTTGGTGAGGCTTAGGGGGCTATACGGTGTTAGGTGGAGAAGGGAACGGTGTGGAGAAGGAGAGAGGGAGACAGACAGTATGGATGAGGGAAGGAAGGGCAGTACGCTTTTGGGTGAGTTGGTCGGTGTTGGTGAGGAGGAAGAGAGACGGACAATGTGGGTTAGGGGAGGAAGGGCAGTACGGTGTTGGGTGAGTTGGTCGGTGTTGGTGAGGAGTTGGTCGGTGTGGGATTCAAAGGAGAAGGACGGACAGTGTGGTGAGGAGAAGGACGGACAGTGTGGTGAGGAGAAGGAAAGGCAGTACGGTGTGGAGAGGATGAGGGACGATGTTGAGAGGGTTTGAAGGGGCTGGACGGAGTGAAGAGAGGGACTGGTTTTTGGTTTAAGAGAGGGACAGTGTTTCTTCTCTCAAAAGCTTTAGAGTTCTCTCAAAAATGAAGGCTTCAGGCTCCTTTTTCCTCTCTTTCGTTGGGGTATTTATAGGAGGTGTGCATTGATTGTTTTAACAGCCTGGCCACCAGCTAATGAATAACTTATTATTTTAATTTTGTTTGTTATCAGCCGCCCCACGAAATTAGCAAATCAACTTGGATGGTGTGTTGAAGAAATAGCCTGGATCTTGACAATCGTAGGGAATAGAGGCTGGTAGGAATTCTTTATTATTTTCTTCCTTTGTCTTGCTGTGAGCCACCCCTTTAATTCAAGGATCCACTTGGATAGTGGAAATCCATGTCAGCATGCGCAATTGGTGGAAATAGGGAGTCGGATTTCTCCTTCTGACTCGGATTTAGTGCCTTGGTCGGTATACACCCATAGTGGGAAATAATCCGAGTGGAAAAGGTGCTATTTATACACAAAAGACTGAGTGAAAGCTTTGCTCGGTGTTGCTTTGTTGGTCGATGTTGGGTTGCTGTGAGGAGCTGGACGAGCAAAGGCAATTCTAATTGGAAAACTCAATCGGAACTGAGTGAAAAGTGACTCGGAACTGACTGAAGGGCGGCTCGGAACTAGCTGAAAGGTGGCTCGAAACTGTCTGAAGGGTGACTCGGTGCTGACGGAAGAGAGTGACTCGGTGCTGGCTGAAAGGATGGCTCGGAAATGGTTAAAGGATGGCTCGGAAATGGTTGAAGGATGGTTCGAAACTAGCTGAAAGGTGGCTCGGAACTGGCTGAAGGATGGCTCGGAAATGTTTAAAGGATGGCTCGAAAATGGTTAAAGGATGGCTCGGAACTGGCTGAAGGATGACTCACTCGGTGCTGACTGAAGAGTGACTCGGTGCTGACTGAAGAGTATTCACTCGGTGCTGACTGAAGAATGAGTGACTCGGTGCTGACTGAAGAAGATTCACTCGGTGCTGACTGAAGAGGATTCACTCGGTGCTGACTGAAGAGTGGCTCACTCGGTACAAGTTCATGCCCTTCTTCTTTCTTATATGACCCACTCAGGATTGGGAAGTAAATGACTCAATTGGAACCTCTTACAATGTTTCACTCGGCCCTGTCTCTGGAAATGGACCACTCGGAGAAACCTTGCTCGGATTTGCTTGGTAGTATCACGGTTTGGAGTACTCAATCGGAGTTGCATCAATTGGAGGAGTTTTGCTCGGCAGTGCTTCTGCTTGAAGCATTCGTTCAGCCCCTCTACTTGATTCAGTCGGCATCTCAGAATATTTTACTCGGCATCTCAGCACCATTCTTTCTTTGACTTAAGACTAATTCAATCGTGAAGTAAATTTCACTCGGAAACACATCACTTGGATTGAATCACTCGGAGTGATTTGGTCGGATACATGGCTCGGGAGTGATTCAATCGGACACATTCATTATCCTTGCCTTTCACTCAGAATTGTTTCATTTGTGCATTAACCCGCTCAGATGTACAATCGGGAGTCGTCCTTGTTTCTTCAGTTAGAATGGAACTTTGAACTCAGCTCGGGATGTACAATCTGACCACTCAGTGTATTCATCCGGAGACCGATCCTTCATTTCAATCGGAATGGTTTCACTTATCAACAACAGTTTGGATGCACTTGCTCGGGAGTCAGCTTTATTTTCCACTCAGAACTTGGAACTCAGCTCCAACAATTCTTCGGGTGCAATCACTCGGGAACCAGCCTTACTTTTCATTCGGAATTTTGAATTTGACAATCTGACAACTTGGTGCATTCACTCAGAAACCGGCCTTCTCGACAATCAGCCCTTGGATGTGCTCATTCAGAAGTCGGTCTTGTTTTTACTTAGAACAGCTTCAATTGTCAATCACCCCTTCAGATTTACTTACTCGGGAATTGGACTTTAGAATGGTTCCACTCGTCAATCAATCCCTCGGATATATTCACTCAGAGCCGGCCTTGCTTTCACTCAGAATTGCTTCAATACAGCCTCAAAGTGAAAGCTGATCCTTTGAAACTGAGGTGTCTCTTTGATCGGAATGCCATCTCCTCCGAGACAAAACCACTCAGAGCCCTCCTTATTCAATAATTGTTCATTCAGAGGCTTCCTCTGCTCAGACAAACTCTTTGGGACAGTATTTATGCAAATCCAGTTCCTTTTTTACTCAGACTGGCTTGAAAACATTCCTCACACTTGAAGCCCATTCGAAAATGTCCTACCTGGAGACATACTACTCGGCCATGTCCCACTCGGATGTCCTTTACTCAGAAATGATCATTCCGAGTCCTTTCACTTGGAAATGATCATTTCTGAGTCAGATTTTTTTTACTTGTGGATATCAATCGAAAATTCCCCACTTTTGGTAAAAATTGACCAGACCGAAATAGGTGTTCACAGATGCCCCTCTTTACTTCTTTTTTATGAGAAAAGCATGAAGTTTCTTCTTGCTTTTGAAATGGAAATGGAGTAAAGAAGTGAACACCATCGTTGAAGTTTTGCAGAATCCAATAACCAAGAAAGTTAGTATCGTTCCATTGAAAAATGAAGCAAGGTGTGGAAACCTAGGATTTGGCATTTGAAATTCTTGCTTTCTCTCTTTTTCTATTCTTTCTCTTTTTTTCTTTTTTCTATGTTTTTTTTTGAATGAGTCCTAAATCTGGAAAAAAGAAGTGGGGCAGTGCTCTAATTTTTAGCAAGAAGTGGTTAACTGGGAATTACCCTTTGAATGACATGAAGCGGAAGGATTGTCTTTCAGTTAACAAGAGGCGAGAGGATTAAGTGTCTATTCTCAATCGATTGGAGATGAAGGGTACCTCGTTCGGCGACCGAAAGAAAAAGGATGCCTTCTTAGGCGACTGAAAGGTAAAAGGATGCCATTTGTTTGGCGACAGGAAAGTAAAGGTGAGGGTGTTGCCTCCCGGGTGACTAAAAAAGGTAAAGGGTGCCATTTGTTCGGTGACAGGAAGGTAAAGGGTGCCATTTGATCGGCGACAGGGTGATAAAGGGTGCCATTTGATCGGCGACAAGAAGATAAAAGGTGCCATTTGATCAGCGACAAGAAGGTAAAGGGTGCCATTTGATCGGCGATAGAAAGGTAAAGGATGCCATTTGATCGGCGATAGGAAGATAAAGGGTGAGGGTGTTGCCTCCCGGTTGACTGAAAGGTAAAGGGTGCCATTTGATCGGCGACAGGGTGCCATTTGATCGGTAACAGGAAGATAAAGGGTGCCATTTGATCGGCGACAGGGTGATAAAGAGTGCCATTTGATCGGCGACAGGAAGATAAAGGGTGCCATTTGATCGGCGACAGGAAGATAAAGGGTGCCATTTGATCAACGACAGGGTGATAAAGGGTGCCATTTTATCGGCGACAGGGTGATAAAGGGTGCCATTTGATCGGCGACAGGAAGATAAAGGGTGTCATTTGATCGGCGACAGGAAGATAAAGGGTGAGGGTGTTGCCTCCCGGTTGACTGAAAGGTAAAGGGTGCCATTTGATTGCCGACAGGGTACCATTTGATCGGCGACAGGAAGATAAAGGGTGCCATTTGATCGGCGACAGGAAGATAAAGGGTGAGGGTGTTGCCTCCCGATTGACTGAAAGGTAAAGGGTGCCATCTTTGGCAATCGGGGAAGAAAACCCTGAAAGATTCCAGCTTTGGCGATTGAGGAAGAATCTTCTTAAAGTGGCAGCTTTTAGCGGTTGGTTCCACTAGGGAAGAGAACTTGGGAAGTGCCAGCTTTGGCGATTATGGTTCCACTGGGGAAGAGAACTTGGGAAGTGCCAGCTTTGGCGATTATGGTTCCACTGGGGAAGAGGACTTGGGAAGTGCCAGCTTTGGCGATTATGGTTTTAGTGGGAAGAACTTGGGAAGTGCCAGCTTTGGCGGTTTGGGGAGGAAACTTCAAAGGTGCATGCCCCAGTTTGAACAAGATCAAAAGATTTTAGGGGTATCCCTTGATTGGGAGAAAAGAAACGCATGATGCCTCAGTCTGGGAAGACTGAAAGGATTTTGGGGAACTGCCTGTTGATTGGAAGAGGAGACACTTGGGGTTATGCCCCAGTTTGAGATGATTGAAGGTTGGTGGACTACCCCTTGACTAAAAAAGAAATCTGGGGAGATGCTCTAGTTAGAATATGATTGAAAGAACCTTGAGGTACCACCCCTTGATCGAGAGAGCAGATCTGGGGTGATGCCCAGTTTGACATGACTGAATTTTGGGATACTGTCCCTAGACTGGAAGAGAAATCCGAGGAGATGCCCCAGTACGAAAAGACTGAAAGTCTTAAGAGTACTGTCCCTTGACTAAAACAGAAATCTGGGGAGATGCCCCAGTTCGAGCTATTTTGAAATTCAAGGTACTGTCCCCTGATTGGAAGAGAAATCTAGGGAGATGTCCCAGTTCAAGCTGTTTCAAAAATTCAGGGTATTGCCCCTTGGTTAGGAGAGAGATCTGTGGTCCATCAGGATGTATGGTGGACTTATCGAAAGAGAGGAATATGGGTGGGGGTGCCCTAGTTTTAGTTTCCTGGGAAGTGTAGTTCACTAGGGAAGGATTTGGTGATTCAGCCCCTTGATTGGGAATGTATTTGGGGTGATACCCTAGTTTTTTAGAAAGATTGAAAGGTTTAGGGGTAACGCCCCTTGGCTGAGGGAAAGATCTGGGGTGATGCCCCAGTCATTGGAAAGATTCGAAGATTTAGGGGTACTACCCCTAGGCTGGGAGAAGGATCTGGGGTGATGCCCCAGTTATTGGAAAGATTAGGAGATTGAGGGGTACTACCCCTTAGCTGAGAGAAGGATTTGGGGTGATGCCCCAGTTATTGGAAAGATTGGAAGATTGAGGAGTACCGCTCCTTGGCTGAGAGAAGGATTTGGGGTGATGCCCCGGTCATTGGAAAGATTGGGAAGATTTAGGGGTACTACCCCTAGGTTGGGAGAAAGATTTGGGGTGATGCCCCAGTTATTGGAAAGATTGGGAGATTGAGGGGTACTACCCCTTGTCTGAAAGAAAGATCTAGGGTGATGCCCCAGTCATTGGAAAGATTGGGAAGATTTAGGGGTACTACCCCTAGGTTGGGAGAAAGATCTGGGGTGATGTCCCACTTATTGGAAAGATTAGGAGATTGAGGGGTACTACCCCTAGGTTGGGAGAAGGATCTGGGGTGATGCCCCAGTTATTGGAAAGATTGGGAGATTGAGGGGTACTACCCCTAGGTTGGGAGAAGGATCTGGGGTGATGCCCTAGTTATTGGAAAGATTGGAAGATTTAGGGGTACTACCCGTAAGCTGAGAGGAAGATCTGGGGTGATGCCCCAGTTGGAACCCCCTCCTTCTTGAAATTCAGGGCGTTGCCCCTTGGCCGACAGAAGGCCTAGAAGTGATGCTCTAGTTTGAAGAGGAATGATAGACTTGGGGGTAAAATTCCAGGTTTGAAAGATTTGGGGGTTAACAGGATATCTCGTTTGAATTAACCCGTGCTTAACATCGTTGCCAGGGAACGGGATACCTTTGACTGTTGGGATATACCAGGTTGATTTTTGGAAATGCAACCCCTAACATGCCTCATGAACGAGACAGAAACCTTGAGAAGATGTCGGCTCTGACTATAAGGCATTGATGGAAACCTCAAAGCACAATGGAAACTTAGAAAGACGTCATGTTCGGCCACAGGAAGGTGGCTTGTCTAATGATTTGGGTAAGTTATGAGAAGGAAACCCGAGGAGAGTTGGTTTCAATGAGAAAAGATGAGAGTGAGCCTTAGAGACTAATGGATAAACCTCAGAAAGTGCTAGTCTTGGCGGTTGAGACTTGACACATCTACTTGTCATGACGTCCTGCAAGAAAGGTTAGTGGTGTAAAACAAATTGGAACTTAAAGAGACCTCTTGCAAAGCCACAATCCTTAGAGATTCAAAGTGACCCATGACTGAAACAGAGTAGATGAAATAACCAAGCTTTGGAAATGTGTCAGGCCTAGTCGTCATAACGATTGCTTGAGGCGAGATCAAGTAACAAGAATATCTTGTCCTCACGACTTTAAACTTTCATTACCTTTTCAATCTTATATATTAAGGGAAAACATATGTCTTACAAATCAGGGAAAATCTCAATACGAACACGTATCAAAGAGGTGAGATTGTATTTACCAGTTGAGCAGGGGGTGGGAAAAGGGTGGCCAAAGAAGCAAGTGGAGTCACATAGGAAATATTGATAATTGGGTAGAATAGGAATGATTTCACAAATTCTCCAATGAACTGCTGAGAACAAGGTGTATCTCAATCCCACATTGTGACTTTGAATTCACCATTTGACCCTGCCTCTGAAAAGGTAGCCGGACTACGATCCTTATACCTTAACTTGAAATCAGACCATTCACATGAGAATCTTTAAGTTACTCTGCCAAAATCTTGATCCCAATTTATTGCCTGAGCTGCCTATTCAGGTTTTCAGCTTACCATGTTGCTCTAACTTTTGCCTAGGCTGCTTTTTCAGGTTTTCAGCCTAGCAAGCTTCTCCCTCTTTGTGATGTCTTACGCCTTCTCTTTTTTTTTCTTTTTTTTTAAGGTTACGTCCTTCACAACAAAGGTTTAAGCTGATTGACAATGAGCTTATTTGGTTTTCTTGATTTAGTCTCATCCTGTGGGGGAATAAATGTTATTTCAAATAGGAAAGTTTTCTCCAACACCATGTATCCAAGGAAACAGGGGCGAGCCCTTTTTCGGCACCAATGAAGGGGCTTGTTCTAAGTCTGTCTTTTCGTTTATTCTTTCATCTCTTTTTGTTATTGTTTTCTTCTTCTTCAATTTTTCTCTATTTTTTGTTGTTTTTTTTTGTTGTTGTTTTTTTTGAATGACCCCATTGGTACCTTCGTTATGGTCTTGCTGTTTTATTTACTCTTAGCTAATGTGGCAAAGAATTATGATATCAATGGTATCACAGTAGACCACTTCCTTGGTTACACTGATATGGGAATAGTTATACTCCCTTAAGGTTGGGATGTTGATTATGACACAGATGAAACATTGTTTTTTTGTCGCGTTCTTAGCTTGATAACATTTACGCCCCCATATGGAAAAGTGATAGTTTGATCTATGAATCAACTCACCCCAATTAGTATATGCGTAGGGCACCAATCTTGACTCCCTTTTTTTGGTTTTTGGCAGAGTATTTCTTGACCATGTTTACATTTATGGGCCTTAGCAAGCCTTTGTCATCCATGTTGGTCAATACTAACATTCCTTTGAAGGGTAAATATGCCATTAAGAGGTCTGGCATTATCTTCATTCATGTAGACTGTATGTCACTACCATCATACTATAACATCTTCTAAGGCTACTCAATTGATTTTCCAGTTGTTTATGAATCCTTTTCACTCCGTGTGTTAACCTTGCTGAGCGCTTCGGGATAAAACTAGAAACATCCTGGTTAATTCGGTCAAGGAACTTTTGTCTTTGCTACCCTCTTCGTCAGCGTGATCAAACAAGTGGTCAGAGTCATGACATAGGATTGCGATCTCATTGTTCTCAGAAGGATCCTTTTTGGATGAATGTTTTTTTAGTGTATGATGGCAAAGAGAAAGAGGAAGATAAAAGAGAACCAACGAATAAAGGGAATGTCAAAACAAATAAGGGAAGCAAAAGGAAACATTTTGAAATTTAATACGTATTTATTGAGAAAACCCTGAAATGATAAAAATATACTTTTGCCCTTATTACATAAAATATCCCAATGCCTTAGGCATAGCGTTTGAGTTGAAAAGTCATAAAAATTTAAAGTCGTAAAGGGCTAGGTAGTCTCCTGGTCATGAACTTCCCCACTTGGTGTGCAAATCACAGAACTTGCATCCCCTCCATGCCCTCAGTCCCTCCTTATCATACTGATCCCAGAATTCTCATGATTAGACCTGCGGTTTATGATTATATTGGGACTCCCTTCCTAGAAATCTATTAAGAGAGTTTAGTGAAGAAACAGAAATGTCCTAATCGATTAAGAGAGTCTGGTAATCGATTAATGGAAAGACGAAACGTTTTGGACCTGAAACAAAGGCTTTGTAATCGATTATTGATCAAGAGGTAATCGATTATGCATAAAACAGAAGCTTTCTAATCGATTAGATGTCAATGAGTAATCGATTATCAATGAAACAGAGGCTTATTAATCGATTAAGAAGCTGTATGTAATCGATTATATGGTTCAAAAATTCACAATTTATACAGTTTTCACACAGGAAGGTTGCAATTTCAATGAATCATACCACAGATAATAACCAACTCATATAAACATGCTATACAACAATGTTTTTGTCAAAATACTTCATCATTCAAACACAATTGATCATGTCAAGAATTCCTAATTCTCTCCAAATATGGATGAATTGCTCTTTTGCTAGGGGTTTGGTGAAGATATCTGCTAATTGTTTAGAGGTATCAACATGTTCAAGCACACAATCACCCTTTAAAACATGGTCTCTTATAAAAAGATGTCTTATTTCAATATGTTTGGTCCTAGAATGCATGACAGGCTTTTTTGAGATATTTATGGCGCTAGTGTTATCACATTTAATAGGCACTTTGTTTAAAACAACACCAAAGTCAAGAAGTTGTTGTCTCATCCAAAGAATTTGAGCATAACAACTGCCAACTGCTACATATTCTGCCTCAGTTGTCAATAAAGCAACACTTACTTGCTTCTTGCTATGCCAAGAAACAAGGGAACTACCAAGTAAATGACATGTGCCACTAGTACTTTTTCTATTAAGTTTACAACCCGCGAAGTCAGAATCAGAATATCCTAAAAGATTACATTCAACACCTTTGGGATACCATAAACCAACATTTTGAGTACCCACAAGATATTTCAAAATTCTTTTTACAGCGGTGACATGTGATTCTTTAGGACACGCTTGATATCTAGCACACATACACACAGTAAACATAATATCAGGCCTACTAGCTGTTAAGTAAAGTAAGGAACCAATCATACCTCGGTATTTAGTTATTTCAACATCCTTACCCTTCTCATCTTTGTCTAAGTAGCAAGATGTACTCATGGGTGTAGCTATTTTGTTTGCTTTGTCCATTTCAAACCTTTTGAGTAGTTCTTTATAATATTTTGTTTGACTAATGAACGTTCCCTCGTTAGTTTGTTTGATTTGTAATCCAAGGAAGAAGGTGAGTTCTCCCATCATGGACATTTCGAATTCATCTTGCATAATCTTGGCAAACTCTTGACAAAGAATTTCGTTAGTAGCACCAAATATTATGTCATCAACATAAACTTGTACCAAAAGAATGTCATGATTTTTACATTTTATAAACAGTGTAGTATCAACCTTTCCTCTTTCAAAATTATTTTCTAAAAGAAATTTGCTAAGTCTTTCATACCAAGCTCTTGGAGCTTGTTTCAAACCATATAAAGTTTTTCTCAATTTAAAAACATGGTTTGGAAATTTGTGATTTCCAAAATTAGGAGGTTGATCTACATAGACTTCTTCTTAAATATAGCCATTTAGAAAAGCGCTTTTGACATCCATTTGATAAAGCTTAAAATCCATACAACAAGAAAAAGTTAACAGTAATCTTATGGCTTCTAATCTAGCTTATTTCTAAAAACCCATTTGGTTCCTATTATTTGGTGATCATTGGGTCTTGGCACTAATTCCCAAACTTCATTTCTTTCAAATTGATTTAGCTCTTCTTGCATGGCCAACATCCAATGTTCATCAATAATAGCTTCATCAATGTTTTTGGGTTCTATTTGTGATACAAACGCTAGGTGATTACAAGTATTTCTAATAGCATTTCGAGTACTTACACCTTTAGTCATTTCTCCTATGACTTTGTCTAATGGGTGACCCTTCAATGTGATCCATTGATGTGGTTCCTCATTTTGTGTTGTTTCTTCTTTCTTGTTGATTTCATCCCCTTCATTCAAGCGCATTTCTTGAAGTTCACCTACAAGATCATCAACATCTTCCTTTCTCGGAGGGTTATGGCTATTTTCATTAAATTTAACATGAATAGATTCTTCAATGGTATTGGTGCATTTGTTGAAAATTCGATAAGATTTACTGAACTGTGAGTATCCTAGGAAGATTGCTTCATCAGCTTTAGCATCAAACTTTCCTAGATTATCTTTTCCATTATTGAGCACAAAACATTTACATCCAAATATATGAAAGTATGAAATGTTGGGTTTTCTACCCTTGTAGAGTTCATAGGGGGTTTTCTTTAGGATAGGCCTTATTAAACATCTATTCATAACATGACAAGCGGTGTTTACCGCATCGGCCCAAAAATGTTTTGCAATATTGTTTTCATTTAACATGGTTCTTGCAAGCTCCACCAACGATCTATTTTTCCTTTCTACTACTCCATTTTATTGTGGAGTTCTAGGAGCTAAAAAGTTGTGATTAATGCCATGTTTTTCGCAAAACTTTTCAAAAGATTGATTTTCGAATTCTCCCCCATGATCAGTTCTAATGGATGTAATTTTTGAATTTTGCTCATTTTGGATAATCTTAGCAAGTTTCTTAAATGCGTGATATGCTTCATTCTTATGAGCAAGAAACAAGGTCCATGTGTATCTAGAGTAGTCATCTACAATTACTAGACCATAGTAATTACCACCAAAGCTTTTGATTTTGGAAGGTCCAAAAAGATCCATGTGCAAAAGTTGTAAAGGCTTTTGGGTGGAAACAATGTTTTTAGATTGAAAGGATGCCTTTACTTGTTTTCCCTTTTGACATGCATCACAAAATTTGTTTTCAAATTTAAGCTTTGGTAAACCAATTACTAATTCTTTAGAAACAAGTTTATTCAAGTGGTCTACATGTATATGAGCTATTCTTCTATGCCATAGCCAAGTTTCATCCTCTCTAGTCATGAAGCATTGTACATCATTTGAAGACAAACTATCCATATCAATCATGTAAATATTATCAATTCTTTGGCCTATAAACTTAACTTCCTTATTAGTCTTATGCTCAGTTATGCAACAATTTGATTCAAACAAAACTCTATATCGTTTGTCACATAATTGACTAATGCTAAGTAAGTTGTGTTTAAGACCTTCAACATACAACACATCACTAATAGAGGTAGAAGAATTCTTACCAATGTTTCCAATGCCTAGAATCCTTTCTTTGGTGTTGTCTCCATAGGTGACACTTCCTTTTCTTTTGGGAGTGAATGATGTAAACTTGCTTATGTCTCCCGTCATATGCTTTGAACACCCACTATCCAAATACCACTGGGTGTTGCTTGCCTTGAAGCATACCTACAAAACAAAATTAGTTTAGAGAACTAGGTACCCATTTTATGTTGGGTCCTTTAAGGTTAGCTTGTGGTAATGTCCCTTTGGGAACCCACACCTATCTTATAACCTTTGGCCCTAATTTTCTAACATTGCAATTTGAAGAGTTATGACCTTTGAATCCACAATGGTTGTATTTCATAAAGGGCGAAGATGATCTCATAGGAGGTACAAAGAAGTTTTTGTAATGCTTTTCCTTTTTAATAGAATTGTACCCTAAACCAGTTTTATCAAACATGCATCTTTAATTTCCAAGTAGTACATTCAGATTATCTCTACCATTTGTAAACCTCTCTAAGGTTTTGTTTAGATCTAGAACTTTATTTTCTAGATCAACACATTTCTTCTTAAAATCACAAGGTTTACTTTTGGAGCTTGTTTGAGCATTTTCCAATTCTTCCTTTAAGCATTCATTCTCTTTGCAAACCTCCATAAGGTGCATCTCTAGAGTGTCACTAGTTTTTCTAAACATCTTAAGTCTATTGGAGACTTTTGTAAATTTATCATACAATTCCTCTAGAGCATCAAGTATTTCATCCTTATCTAAGTCATGGAAGTTTACCTCATCATCTTCTTCTTGGTGGTTGGCCATGAGGCAAAGGTTTGCTTCTTCATTTTTCGAGTCATCCGAGGTGCTTATCTCATTTTCATCCCATGCTATATATGCTCTCCTTCTTCCTTTTTTCTCTTTGCCCTTCTTCTTAAGATTTGGGCAGTCCACTTTGAAGTTCCCTTCCTTACCACATTCAAAACAATTAGGTGAGGAAGAATTTTCTTTAGTGATAGGTTTCTTACTTGGGTTTTTGAAGCTTCTTTGGAAGCGTTTGCCTTTCATGAATTTCCCAAAGCGTTTCACAAATAGTCCAAACTCTTCTTCTTCATCAAGTTCACTTCCGGATTCTTCTTCATTTATGGAAGTGGCCTTGAGAGCTAGACCTTTCTTCTTGGAAGATTTTTCTTCCTCTTCTGCCATCTTTAATTCTTTCAGCTCTTGTTCCTATTCCTGCAGCTTACCAAATAGTATGGCAAGAGACATTTCGTTTATGCTAGGAGATTGTTTGATGGCGGTAACTAGCGGTTGCCATTCTCTATTAAGACTTTTCAACACTTTATGAATGAGCTCTTTGTTAGTGTAAGTCTTTCCAAGTGTAATGAGTTGATTAATGATGAGAGTGAACCTTTTTTGTATATCAACAATTGATTCATGAGAGTTTAATCTAAAGCACTCATATTAACTAGTTAGTGTACTAATCTTAGAGTCTTTAACATCATTTGTACCTTCATGGGTTACTTCAAGAGTATCCCACATTTCTTTGGCGGATTTACAAGTGATTACTCGAAAAAATTCATCTAGTCCTAGTGCAAGAGTAATTAGATTTTTAGCCTTGTAATTATATTGTACTTTCTTCTCTTCTTCACTAGTCCAATTATCCATAGGTTTTTCAACTAATTTATCATCAACAGTATGCATAGGTATAAAAGGACCATTTTCAATGGCACTCCAAACTCTTAAGTCAACTGATTGAATGAAGATTTTCATTCTCTCTTTCCAAAAGGTATAACCTTCCCCATTGAAAGCGGGAGGTCTATTTGTGGCACCACCCTCAGGAAAAAGGTTTAGAGAACTTGAGGCCATCTTTATCTCTTGAAGTTGTTAAGCTTGATCCACCAAGAGTCAAGCTCTGATACCACTTGTTATTCAAGTGGCCTCAATACTCAAGAGGGGGGGTGAATTGAGTTTTTAAAACTTTTAGTTGGAATACCTTTGAACTTGATTCTTATATACTAATTTACAAGATTATGCAAGTGAAATCAAGTTTAGTGAAATATGCAATGCAAAACAAAGGTAAATATGACTGAGACAATTAAACAAACACTTGGTGTGCAGTCTTCAAGATTTACCAATTTAAACAAGTTCAAGTATGCAAGCCACAATCAATCAACACAAGCCAATTAAGTGCAGTATATGAAAGTAAAAGAGTAAGCGAGAGGAGCTTGCAAATCGATTGAACGAGTTCCACCAATCCGGTGTACGTCTCACCTCTAAGCAACCCACTTAGAGGATTTTCCACTATTGTAGACTAGAGATACAACTTTGAGCAATTGCGGCTTCCTAGTGTCCCACACTCAAGAACCCAATCCTCACAAGTATAAGGGCAACCCACCCAATCTCTCAATCTCACAATATCCCAAAGGTTGAACCCCAACCTTTGTAACCACTCAACCTAGAGTGAACTTTGGTGTTTTGATGTAGTGTTTACAAGCAAGTAACTCTCTCAATAAAGTAGATGTGCAAGTGAAAGTTCTCTCAAATCTATAACTCTCAAGAAGAGAGAATATGCAAATGAAATCTCAGAAATTATAAGAATAAGGGCTTACTAAGCACAAGAGTAAGTAAAGATTGATAGCTTCTTGTTGTATGTTTTATGCTTGAGTTCCTCTTGCATTTATAGAGTCATTTGAGAGCTTGGTGAGTGCCTTGGTCTTCCTAGCCGTTGCATGTAGTGGGTGTTTGAAGGAATGGTGAAGAAATGTGCTGGTTTCCCACTAATATGTGTTTTCCCACTATCGTAATCGATTATGCCTTAAACTGTAATCGATTATACTTTGAACTTTTCATCTCTGTTCGTTATGTAATCGATTAGCTCCCATTGCCTAATCGATTAGATTCAAGTCAGAAGCTTGGTAATCGATTGGACTTTGCCTTGTAATCGATTAGCAATGATACCTGATGCATTTAATTTAGCTTCGCAGCTTCGTAATCGATTATATAGTCTTAGTAATCGATTAGATTAATTCTAGTAGCCTTCTAATCGATTGGTTAAATTCTCTTAATCGATTAGCTTTTATACCTGATACCTTTAATGCCATTTTTGGTTTTGGTAATCAATTAAACTATGTATGTAATCGATTATTGTAGTTCCAGTAGCTCTGTAATCGATTGTCTGAAATGTTGTAATCGATTAGCTTATTGTCCTGATGCAGTTGTTCCAAAACAGAAGCTGCCTAATCGATTAGCTGAGACTCCCTAATCGATTAGATGTGCAGTTTTTCTAGGTCTGATTCCATATCTTTGTTTTTGCAAGGAATTCTTCAAGAGTACTTTGTCATTATCAAAATCCTTGAACCTGTAATCACATTCAAAACAGATATCAACCTCCCCTAATCTAAAGTTTTATTTGGGCCCGGGTATAAGGTCCCACTCAAAAGTGTGTGCAAATTGTGAGTGTAGTGTGTGAAAGAGGCATTCAATATCTGTACCTTACTCATCCTGCACATAGAACAAACACAGAGCAACAAATGAAGTTGTCTACCCTAGGGTTCAACAATCACACAAACATTTACAGAACATAAATGATAGAATACAAATAAAACAGAAACAATATACAAACATTAATAGAAAAATAAAATAAATGAAGAAGTTAAATAATTAATATGCTAATTAAAACATCCGCTATCAAATTGACTGGCTTGACACTCTAAGTCCCCAGTGGAGTCGCCATCTGTCACGACCAGGATAGCGGCGGCACGGCCGACCCTCAAAATGATTTTTGCTCGAAATGATTTTCGCTCGAAAAGAAAAACAGGGAGTCGCCACCAATATTTTTTAGGATAACATACTGGAAAAACCTTTTATTAAAGCATTGGTCAAAAAATGAAATTCCAAATTCGGGAGTCTGATTACAGGTGAGGAAGGTATTAGCACCTCACAACTGTCCGTTATAGTTACCTCAACATGATAGCGCGCACTATAATTAACCCAGAAATTATTTTAACTTCTTCACGAAAAGAAAGTACACAAAATGACGAAATATACAACAAAAAAAACAAAATAAACACGGAATTTTTTCATGAGATTAACAGGACGTCTCATCCAAATTAAACTCGCTCCACCTCTATTTCAAGAAAAAAATGAGATTAACAGGACGTCACGTCCAAATTAATCTCGCTCCGCCTTTTTAAGAAAATAAATAAAATGTATGAAGCACTCATTCTTATTAATGTTTAATATGAATCTTGGTGGGAATTAATTTAATTATTAAAAATTAATTAATAATTGAAAAGGAAATGGATTCATCAATTAACAGTTAATTAATTTCGACAGAAAAATAAATAATAACAAATACTGATAATGAGGAACAGATGTTTGATGAGGGACTAATCCGGTCAACGAAAACTAATTACTTATTAGAAAGGAAATAGTTCCATCAAACAACAATTAATTTTAACAAAAAAAAATACAAACATTAAAAAAATGAGGGACAGATTGGGACCAGTGTGACAAGAGAGAGAAAGAAAGAGCGCTGGTATTGGAGCTTCTGCTGAATTATGGGGCTGGATGGTGTGGTGAGGATTTAGGAGGAGCTTGGACGATATGGGTTTAGGGGAGAAGGAAGGACCGTGTGGGTTAGGAAAGAGGACGATGTGGGTTTTGAGGAGGACGGTTGGTGTGGGTGGAGGAGAGGTGAAGGACGGTTTGAAGGGACGGTGTTAGTGAAGATTTGAGGGAGGACGGTGTAGAGTTGGAGGGGCTGTATGGTGTTGGTTGGAGAGAGGACAGTTATGGAGTTGGAGGGCTGTACGGTGTTGGTGAGGAGAGAGGACAGTTATGGAGTTGGAGGGGTTGTACGGTGGAGAGAGGACGGTATAGTGTTGGGTCTAAGGAAGGGACGGTATTGGAACGGTTAGGAAAAACTGGGACGGTGTGGTGAGGAGTGAGAGACGGTGTTGGTGTGGGAAGGAGGGATGGTGTTGGTCAGGCTTAGGGGGCTGTACGGTGTTGGGTGGAGAAAGGAACGGTGTGGAGAAGGAGAGAGGGAGACGGACAGTGTGGGTGAGGGAAGGAAGGGCAGTACGGTTTTGGGTGAGTTGGTCGGTGTTGGTGAGGAGGAAGAGAGACGAGCAGTGTGGGTGAGGGGAGGAAGGGCAGTACGGTGTTGGGTGAGTTGGTCGGTGTTGGTGAGCAGTTGGTCGGTGTGTGATTCAGAGGAGAAGGACGGACAGTGTGGTGAGGAGAAGGACAGACAGTGTGGTAAGGAGAAGGACGAACAGTGTGGTGAGGAGAAGGAAGGGTAGTACAGTGTGGAGAGGATGAGGGACGATGTTGAGAGGGTTTGAGGGGGCTGGACGGAGTGAAGAGAGGGACTAGTTTTTTGTTTAAGAGAGGGACAGTGTTTCTTCTCTCAAAAGCTTTAGAGTTCTCTCAAAAATGAAGGCTTCAGGCTCCTTTTTCCTCTCTTTCATTGGGGTATTTATAGGAGGTGTGCACTGATTATTTTAACAACCTGGCCACCAGCTAATGAATAACTTATTATTTTAATTTTGTTTGTTATCAGCCGCCCCACAAAATTAGCAAATCAACTTGGATGGTGTGTTGAAGACTCAGCCTGGATCTTGACAATCGTAGGGAATGGAGGCTGGTGGGAATTCTTTATTATTTTCTTCCTTTGTCTTGTTGTGAGCCGCCCCCTTAATTCAAGGATCCACTTGGATAGTGAAAATCCATGTCAGCATGCGCAATTGGTGGGAACAGAGAGTCGGATTTCTCCTTTTGACTCGGATTTAGTGCCTTGGTCTGTATACACCCATAGAGGGAAATAATCCGAGTGGAAAAGGTACTATTTATACATAAAAGACCGAGTGAAAGCTTTGCCCGGTGTTGCTTTGTTGGTCGGTGTTGGGTTGTTGTGAGGAGCTGGACGAGCAAAGGCAATTCCAATTGGAAAACTCAGTCGGAACCGAGTGAAAAGTGACTCGAAACTGACTGAAGGGCGGCTCGGAACTGGCTGAAAGGTGGCTCGGAACTGGTTGAAGAGTGACTCGGTGCTGACAGAAGAGAGTGACTCGGTGCTGGCTGAAAGGATAGCTCGGAAATGGTTAAAGGATGGCTCGGAAATGGTTGAAGGATGGCTCGGAACTGGCTGAAAGGTGGCTCGGAACTGGCTGAAGGATGGCTCAGAAATGTTTAAAGGATGGCTCGGAAATGGTTAAAGGATGGCTCAGAACTGGCTGAAGGATGACTCACTCGGTGCTGACTGAAGAGTGACTCGGTGCTGACTAAAGAGTATTCACTCGGTGCTGACTGAAGAGTGAGTGACTCGGTGCTGACTGAAGAAGATTCACTCGGTGCTGACTGAAGAGGATTCACTCGGTGCTAACTGAAGAGGACTCGGAACTGCCTGAAGGGTGACTCACTCGATGCTGACTGAAGAGTGGCTCACTCGGCACAAGTTCATGCCCTCATTCTTTCTTATATGACCCACTCAGGATTGGGAAGTAAATGACTCAATCGGAACCTCTCATAATGTTTCACTCGGCCCTGTCTCTGGAAATGGACCACTCAGAGAAACCTTGCTCGGATTTGCTTGGTAGTATCATGATTTGGAGTACTCAATCGGAGTTGCTTCAATTGGAGGAGTTTTGCTCGGCAGGGCTTCTGCTTGAAGCATTCATTCGGCCCCTCTGCTTGATTCAGTCGGCATCTCAGAATATTTTACTTGGCATCTCAGCACCATTCTTTCTTTGACTTAAGACTGATTCAATCGTGAAGTAAATTTCACTCAAAAACATATCACTTGGATTGAATCACTCGGAGTGATTTGGTCGGATACATGGCTCGGGAGTGATTCAATCAGACGCATTCATCATCCTTGCCTTTCACTCAGAATTGTTTCATTTGTGCATCAACCCGCTCGGATGTACAATCGGGAGTCGTCCTTGTTTCTTCAGTCAGAATGGAACTTTGAACTCAGCTCGGGATGTACAATCTGACCACTCGGTGTATTCATCCAGAGACCGATCCTTCATTTCAATCGGAATGGTTTCACTCGTCAACAACAGTTTGGATGCACTTGCTCGGGAGTCAGCTTTATTTTCCACTTAGCACTTAGAACTCAGCTCCAACAATTCTTCAGGTGCAATCACTCGGGAACCAGCCTTACTTTTCATTCGGAATTTCGAATTTGACAATCTGACAACTTGGTGCATTCACTCGGAAACCGGCCTTCTCGACAATCAGCCCTTGGATGTGCTCATTCAGAAGTCGGTCTTGTTTTTACTCAGAACAGCTTCAATTGTCAATCACCCCTTCAGATTTACTCACTCGGGAATCGGACTTTGGAATGGTTCCACTCGTCAATCAATCCCTCAGATATATTCACTCGGAGTCAGCCTTGCTTTCACTCAGAATTGCTTCAATACAGCCTTAAAGTGAAAGCTGATCCTTTGAAACCGAGGTGTCTCTTTGCTTGGAATGCCATCTCCTCCGAGACAAAACCACTCAGAGCCTTCCTTATTCAATAATTATTCATTCAGAGGCTTCCTCTGCTCGGACAAACTCTTTGGGACGGTATTTATGCAAATCCAGTTCCTTTTTTACTCGGACTGGCTAGAAAACATTCCCCACACTTGAAGCCCATTCGAAAATGTCCTACCTGGAGACATACTACTCGGCCATGTCCTACTCGGATGTCCCTTACTCGGAAATGATCATTCCGAGTCCTTTCACTCGGAAATGATCATTTCGTCAGATTTTTTTTTTTACTTGTGGATATCAATCAAAAATTCCCCACTTTTGGTAAAAATTAACCGGACCGAAATAGGTGTTCACAACATGCATCCTTACACATTCATATACAACTCATTCGGCATCATCTCAATTATCACAACAACAAATATTTCTCAAGTCAGCTACACACGATTAGAAACTGATCGGTGTTCATATACATACATGCATACTCATACATTCACAGCTTTTATTCAGTAACAACATCAAATATTTCTTGTCACTCACAAACACACACACACGATCCTAAACCGATCGGTGTGCACATCCATACATACATTCATACACATATTCACATAATTTTCACTCAGCATCATCTCTTACCCAGTTTAGTCTTTCCAACGACTTGGATAGTGTCCAATTCTAATTAATTATAACCCAAACACCCCCTTACCTCTGTTCCGAGCTTCAATAGTTGCTGGGTGCACCGTTCCACCTTCGTTCCAGCACCAGCTTCCTTAATCGCTCCATCAGTGTTCATTCCTCCACCTACGGTTCTGGAATGTGAAACATATTAACGTCACACCACCATCCACACGGTAAAAGGGCCATTTCCAGGCTCACAGCCAAGAGGAGTGGGGATCGGAACAGTACCCCCCCATACACATGACCATTCGGTCCAGAAAAGAAGTGAAAGAGGTGAGGTAACAAGTTTTAAACGGTTCAAAGGACTTACCTTGAGACCACTGTCACAGCTATATAATTATTTCAAGGTTTGATGCAAAAGAGACCTTCCTTCAAAGCTTACAGCTCTTCGACGATGGAGGAAGGAAAGGAAGAGAAACAGATGAAGAAGAAAAAGAAGGTTCTCATAACAATGAATGATTGAGATAGAGAAACCTTTATTTAAACCCATGGCAACCGGTCACCTGCCCAACCGGTCACTTCCAACCGGTTTCATTTCTCCATTTCCTTTACAATTTCTTTAAAGATTTAAATTAAACCTCTCTTCTAATCACACCTTTTATAATTAACCCATAATTCATAAAAATATCAAATAAATTCCTAAAAACAATTTTTAATATTTTTCACTTCACAAAATTCTCTATAAATATCCGGGATGTTACAACCATGGTGGTCCAGAAGCAAAATCTTAGAGCTTTGCCATCCTCCCTTGAACACGAAATTCTTGTTGGTAAGGGGGTACTTTGCTTGTTTTAGATCTATAAAATTATGCATGCATAGTGAAGTGTAAGTGACCTTAACACTTATACTTTAATATCTCTTAAAGATCTAAGTTTGTATGGTTTGAATCTTGAGAAATCTTGTGAAAAAAATATGGATCTTTAAGAGATTTTTGGTTGTAACTATATAATGCATATGATAAATTGTTAATTGTATGTTGATTGGTTTGATTGGTGGCTTGTTGTGAAGTAATATTTTTAGAAAATATAAAATCTTTAAAAAATGAATTTTATAATGAAAAGTGAATTAATGTTGCTGCTGGAAAATTTTAATAAATTAGTGAACAACTTGGAAATTTTTTATTCTAAAAGTGTAACTTGAAAGAATTAATTTTTATGGTTAAAATTTGGAAACTTACCTTGATCTTAAAATTTTATGAGATAAAAATTAAATTTTAGTGTAAAACATTAATTCTGGATTATTTTTATTAAAAATAAAAGTAAGTGACTTTTAGTTATAATAATAAAACAATAAGTTTATGACATTAAGGAAATGATTTACATGAGTTTTAGAATTAATTCTTGATGAATATTTGAAATTTTTGTTGCTGTTGTATATTCATATATTTGAGAAATAATTGTGATTATAAAAATATTATGGACGTGGTAAACAATAAAGGAATTAGAAAGGGACCCGAGTTAGGCACGAAGGAAACGTCGAAAATGGTATAAAACATATTTTTGTGGGAAAACAAAAGAAAATGGCAAAACTATTTTGGAGAATTATTTTGTGACATTAAAGATGAATTTTGAGCATGAGAAAAATACCCAAAGAAGAAAAATTGGTTGGATGAATTTTTGACGCGCGATTTGTCCTTAAAACGCACTTTTACAAACGTTGGAATGACAAACATTGACATTGTTGAAATTTCATGTAAGGGGATGTTTTCTGGACATATTTTATTTTTAATTTTATTTTACATAGTTAGTATTTTCAAAATTAAACACTTTTGGCTTTAGAATCAATCGAATTGGAATTTTATAGGCAAAATACGACAAAAATAATGTGTGACAACGAAATAAAAATTTACTACTTTGTATATTTACTTTAGAAAAGAGGATTCTTTTATTTTCAATGTAGAATTAGGAGAGATACCTTATAAATATTTCATCTATTATTTTATGAAAAATTTTAGAAAAATAAAATCAAGTTCTTGAATTATTATAAGTAAATACGACGAAATGACTTTAGTAATCAAAAAATCAAGAAAACTTTTATACCTTACACCTAAGGCAACGTTGGATTTTCTTAAATTATAAAAAACACAGTTGAAATTTGATGTTACCTCCCTTACTTAGATATCTATCATATAAATAAATTGTTTATTTTATACTAGAGAATTTTCTTAAAAGAATTGTTAGTAAATAACTTTGGAAATTCTCATGAAGTGAATTTTTTGTAGTATTGAATCTTGGGACTTAGCCCCTACAACATGAAAAGATTTATGGTTAGATATTTACGAGTTTTAAGGACAAATACGCTATATGAGTTAGGTTTCGTCTAAACTTTGGGTACCCTAGTAATTGAGATAAGTGCATGGCATTTTGCATATAGAGTTGAGGAGGGATGTTGGATATTCCCCTAGAGCTTAAGTGATGGGTACACTGAAGAAATAGTAGGCGTCTCAATCCCCTGAGGGCGATCTTAGGAGTATATCAGGAACGGACCTCCAATGGCTTGGATTCGCGCCCGACGCCGAATAGCCCGTGGCAACCACTGATGTACTTCGACAAGAGGCAGGGGTTTCTATGACCATGGAATGCCCGTTTTGTGGTGATGTGTGATGTGGGTTATTGGCCATTTTGATGTTGGGACCGTGAGTCCTTACCCTTTTATGAAAACCAGAACAAGGAGAGCTCCGGTCGCTCTAGTTGGGCAGGAGAGATAAGGATGGTGGGTTGTGTACACGGTTATTGGTATATGAAATTGATAAGTGGAAGTTGGGCCCTATTGCATATTGGTAACAAATTATAACTTAAAGTAATTGAATCTAACACATGCATAGCATGCCATCATTATATGACTAACCCTCTGATTGTTGTTGATAATTATGTATGTGAAGTTTTGTATTTCTATTCTAAGGTATACTGTATGTAACCTTCTCTATAATTTAAATTATTAAGCCACTCTTGAATGTATATGATATAGGTTGAGAGCTTTGTACTCACCCCTTTTGTTGTTGTGTATGTGGTTTTTCCTCTCCGTGATCATCAGTTGAAGGACAAGGCGAGCGTGGGCAGGACTTGGAATATCTGCTGTAGGAGCCGCCAGTTGAAAGCGTCATTTGTATGTATATTCTCTGTTTGCATCAAGATCGTTATAGACTCGACATTTCTGTTATGCTTTTATTTTGTAGTAGTTGGTGGGAGCCTGTGAGCTCCGTACTCTTTTAAATACTCTTATGTTGAAAGAATCGATCTATGTAATATATTTATTTTAAATTGTGTGCTGATGATCACCATTCAAAAAAAATACTCCTATTTTTTGGGACTCCTTAATTAAGTAGGACGTTCCAACGTGGGAATTTGTTCTAGTTAATCGAGGGTGTCACACCATCCCAATCAAAATCTAAGCTATAGGGTAGTTTTATGCATATTTTAGGCATTTTACATTACACACCAAATTTTTGGTCTAAACTCTCTATGGATCTATATTCACATATATAAATATGACTTGCTCCAACAAGTCTCACCCAATAACTCATTTCTTAGATCAAGATATGTCCTAGTGGCGATTGATGCCCTTTTTGGCTAACCAAGCATGTCGAATTCCAAACTAAGCTCCTTTGGCCATTAAATCATCATTCAATAATTATTCTCCTAACATATTGAATGATACCCTCACACTAATTATTATACATTTCCATTTAAAATGAACTCTTAATTCAACATTACATGTTTTTCCTAAATTCTTAGAGCTAGGGTTTTATCAAAAACCCAATAATCCTTATTAATCACCATCAACCATCATTATTAACAACACCCACACACAAAACATCATGGGTTTACTCTTAAAAATCATTCCTCATAGCATCATTACTTATTTTCCCCAATTTCTAAAGTTAGGGTTCCATTAAAACCCAACAATCACCACAAATAATCATCATCTTCCATCATCTTCCATCATTTTCCATCACTAATTTCATGTACCTGTATACACCCTCACAAAACCATACATTTATCACACACCACTTTAGGGCTTTGCATAAAAATGACTTCCATTAACAACCCATATGAAACCAAGCACTCTCCTAACAAATAAAACCACAACCAATGGCATAAGCTCAACAAAAGTGGTGAGAAAGTTACCTCAAGCCAAGAAATAAGTGAGCTTTCAAGAGAGGAAGAAAGGAACACAAAAATTAAAAGGAGATGGGGAAGAGCTTCAAGCCACAAGCTTCTCCTTCAAGCCCAGTGAAAAAATGAAAATGGAAAAGGAAGATGGCACACCACCACTAGGGTTTTTGGAGAAGAAAGATGAAGAGGAAATGAAAGTTGTAGAGAAAGGAGAGTGAATGCCTAATGAGAGGGAGAAAGTGTCGTGAAACATAAGGGAGAAAGGAGAGTTTGTTTTTAAGTTTTAATCTCTTGTTAAAATTTTATCGTTTTACAACATACAGGATCTCCATTCGGGCTCAACACCTCATCTAAAAATTATTCTGAATATATATTCAGATTCCCGATAATATTCTTAACAGCCCTAACCAATGACATCTCAATCAGAGATACTTGGTCCGACACCCATATTTTAACCGTGTATAATTTTAACTCTTAAAGCCTTAATAAACTACAGATAATTCTCATAAATCTCAATTTAATCATTTTACCATTTTTGGGATAGTTATTAACCCACGTATAATTATTTACTATTTATTCCTCATATTTAATCATTTATATAAAATTCAGGATGTTACATTTTCCCCCTTTTTTTAGGCTTTAGTCCTTATCTATATCCTTTTGTAGGGACCCGAAACATGAAAAAATAGCGACTAAAAACAATTGGTAGGTAAAAAAATAGAAAGTCAGGAAATGCAAGGGCTAAAAACAAATTGACAAAGACTAAAAGCAAGCACGCAAGGAGAAAAAGTTATATAAACTATAAATAATGTGCCTCCCCCCATCAACACTAAGGGCCAATTAAGGCTAAATTTATGATCATTACATTTGTGTATACTTCATAAGCCACCAAAGATGTAATTTAATGCGAATGTAAGTATTATTAAAGTTTCTTACCCATAATATGGATTGATACCACTAGTTCCAGTCCCAAGTTCATGCATGTTAGTCTTCCTAACAAGTATGAAACCACATAATATTAGATGTTTAACACAACAAGCATCATCAACAAGCACCAGCACTGTGAGTGAAAACCACCATCGATGACAACTTTTGAAGCTTAGATGCTTCAACCTTGCCATCTTGTACCTCACGACGCCATGTCATGGAGGCTAACGAATCCATGGCTTCGTAAAAGAAAAATCCCCATTATCAAAAACACTAATCGTAACCCTATTTCCCATTCACTCTCGCTTCCCACTTCCCATGCCTACCTTATTGCAGAGGGTAACCACTTTACACTAGGATTCTTGTGACCTATACTCTTTCATAACCTAAACATCAAATCACATAGAGAGGTACCTATTACGTTTGTGAAACCTAGAGGGCTTGGGAGTTTGCATTTATGTTGAAATGCCAATTGAGAGAGGACTGAAGAGGGATAACAGAGTTTCAAAAGGGAGAAGAGGGTTCAAGAAGGAGAAGATAAAAATTAGAAAAGAGTCAAAGGGTTTTCCAATTTAACAGGATTCTAATTTGTACCTTGTACCAATTCTAGATTTTAACTGGTCAGATATGTCTTTTTTTTCACTGGGTATAGAAATAAACCGGTGTAAATATTATTTTTTACACCAGTTATTTTAATTATCTGGAGTAATAAAGCTAAATATTTACAAAAATGTCACCGCACTAATTTTTACACTAGTTATTTTTATAACCAGTGTAAAAGCCTTATTTTGCACTAGTATAGGATGTGCTTATACGGGTTGCGATTTCATTTGCTTGATCCATACCAAACTTCTTTAGAAGCTATTCACAATATTTAGTTTGGCTAATGAATATTCCTTTACTTTATTGCTTAATTTGCAATCCGAGGAAGAATGTGAGCTCTCCCGTCATTGACATTTTAAATTCGCACTACATGATCTTAGCAAATGCCATACACAAAACCTCATTAGTAGCACCAAATATAATATCATCAACATATACTTATACAAGTAGGATTCAAGGATTTTAAGCTTAATAAATAATGTAGTATCAACCTTTCCTCTTTCAAAATTGTTTTATAAATTTGCTAAACCTTTGTTTTAAACCATGTAAAGCTTTCTTAAGTTTGAAAATATGTTCAGGAAAATCATGGACTTTAAAACCAGGAGGTTGATCTACATATCTTCCTCTTGTATGTAACCATTTAAGAATACGCTTTTGACATCCATTTGATAAAGTTTAAAATTCATGCAACAAGCAAAAACAAGCAATAATCTAATAGCTTCTAATTTAGCAACAGGAGTATAAGTTTCTTCATAATCTATTCTTTCTTCTTGAATATAACCTTTAGCTACTAATCTAGCTTTATTTCTAGTGATTATTCCAAATTCGTCTAGCTTATATCTAAATACCCATTTAGTTCCTATTATTTAATGATTATTAGGTCTTGGCACTAAGTCTCACACTTGATTTCTTTTAAATTGGTTTAATTCTTCTTGCATGGCTAACATCTAATTTTAATTAATAATAGCTTCATCTATAGTTTTAGGTTCCATTTGAGAGACAAAATGATGAGGACATGACTAAAAAGCTTCATTTTATCTTTTATAAATCATTTTAGATATTATTTTGTTAGGATTTGGGCCTTGGATGGTCATTAGGCCATTTTTAGGCTTGTATTTGGGCCATTTTCCTTTTATTTTTGACTAATTGAGCCTAGGGAATATGAGAAGCCCATTAGATAGTGCACTTCCCTTTCCTATATAAAGGCATGCTCTCCATGTACTCCCTACCTTACATTTTAGGGAATATACATTTTCTGTGAATTTTGTGAGTGCTTAGTCTCTCCTTTAGGTTAAAGAAAGTCTAACCCCTTTCAAGCTCTTATCACTAGGTGACCATCCCTAGAGTGGCATGCAAAGAATTATCCAAGTCATTGGTGGAGTCTCCTTCATTATCTTTCATCCCTTCCATCAACCTCCAACCATCTTCCATGTTTCCATGCTTTCGATTAATTTTGTTAGGTTTAGGGTAACCTTTTCACAATCAATTTGAAGAAAGATAGCTAGATCCTCCCCATCCTATATCAAGTGGTATCATTGAGCTTGGAGGTTTTTCTTCCTAATCTTTCTTCTAGTTTTCGGTTTCAATACTTTCTTCTTGGCTGGTTGTGTTTTTCCTTTCATAATAATGCCATGTTATATGTTAGAAAAATACAAAAAGATTGAAGTTTAATGCATTTTCTAGTTACATTTCTTCTAATTTCTCAATTTTTGCATCTTGTTCTTTGAGTAGTTTGAATTGTTTGTGTCATTTGTTAATTGTTAGAGTAGATATTCTGAGTTGGCACTATTTTCAATTCGGTTTTGAGCTTCAAGCATAACTATTACAAAGTTTGTTAATCTTTAGAGCCAATTAGGGTGTGTTGGTGCAAGTGGAACCTTTTCTTTGTTCTAGAAAGTTTTAAAAATTCACCACTAAAGGTGCATAAGTCCATGTGGTAGAGTTACATAATGTAACATCCCGGATATTTTAGAGAAATTATGTGTAGTGGAAAATGTTAAAAATTGTTTTAGGAATTTATTTGATATTTTTATGAATTATTGGGAAATTATAAATAGTTAAATATTGTGAATGTAAATAAAATTATTTGATTGGTTAATAATAAATGAGGAGCGATTAGAAGGAGAGAAGAGTTTGATTAAACTGTTTAAATAAAATGGTAATGGGAATGAGGGGTAACCGGCTGGTGAGGTTACCGGTTGCCCCTAGGCCTTAAATAAAGGTGGTCTCTCTCTCTCTTCCTTCTTTCACTCACGTTCACGCGAGCCATTGTTTCTTTCTCCTTCATCTGCTTCTTTCTTCTTCGTCTTCTCCTTCCTCTATTGCTGTGAGTTGCATGCTCCAAAGGAGGACTCTGTTTGTATCAAAACCGTGTGATAAGCCCATTTCTGTGACCGTGGTCTCAAGGTGAGTCCATTAATCCGTTTACATTTGTGTTTCCTTGCCCCTTTTCATTTTCTCTGTTAATCGAGTGGCCATGCATGGCTGTGTACGGGTCTGTTCTCCACTCCTCTGGTGAGTGTGAGCTCAAAAGTGGTCCTTAGAGCTGGGGATGGTGTAAAGCTAACGGGTTTTTGCATTCCGACCCCGTAGGTAACAGATCGAACACCGAAAGGCTGATTGACGGAGCTGGTGCTGGATTTGGAAGTGAGACAGTGAACCCAGTGCTCAGAGGACATAATCGGCACCAGGAGCAGATTATCGAAGCTTGGAACCGAGGTAAGGGGGTGTTCGGGTTATAATTAATTAGAATAGGTAAATATGTTGGTTCCGGGTCATTGAACCAGTTATGAACACGGTAAGAGATATTGCTGAATGATAAGTTGTATGTGAATGTATGTGAATGTATGTGTGTGTGAATATGGACACCGATCGGTTGAGGATCGTGTGTGTGGCTTGATTGAGTTTGAAATACTTGAGGTTGATAATCAAAATGTATGGTGGCAATGTGACACCGATCCTTTTAGTATACGGATACTAGGCGTCAATTTTGTATGAGAGTTAGTGCTGACAATTGAATCATTAGTTGTATGGGTAATTATATTTACCGAGTGCAACTTGATGTATTTGCCGAATACAGTTTGTTATATTTGCTGAATGAGTTGCTATATTTGCCAAGTTCGATTTGTCATATTTGCTGAGTATGACTTGATAAGTTGCCGAGTGTTATCTGTTATAGTTACCGAGTGGATTTTTATACTTGCCGAGTGTAAGTTATCTGCTATGTGACTTCCAGTTGATAATAAAGTAACCGAATGGAGTTAGATACATGTAAATTGTTAATTTCTCTTCTAGATTAATTATGATGCCAAACACTCACCCTTGCTGTGGTTTTCAATTTAGTAACCAGTGACAGGGAAGAGGTCGGAGCCCTGGAGGTGCGCCAAGCGGAGAATCGATGCCAAGGCCCAAGTGATTTTGAATGAATTTTGTGTAATATATATATACACTGAGTTTTCTGTATATGAGATGCTACATGTTGTGTGTTGAACTAAGTTTGAATCGGATGTGAATTTATGTTGTATGATGATTGGTATTAAATTTTCGAGTGTTTGCTGTAGCAGAGTCTATTACCGGGTGAATATTTTTGAGTGAAGAAAGAGTAGAATATTTCCGAGTGAAGAAAGAGTAGAATATTTCCGAGTGAAGAAAGAGTGGAATATTTCCGAGTGAAGAAAGAGTAGAATATTTCCGAGCGAAGAAAGAGTAGAATATTTCCGAGTGAAGAAAGAGTAGAATGTCTGAGTGAAGATTTGAGTGCTTCCGAGTGAAGGTGAGAATGTTTCCGATTGAGTTATTCCCGAGAGAGCCTCTTCCGAGTAAGGTAAGGTTAGGGCATTTTCCGAGTGGTACATGGCCGAGAGAACCTTTTCCGAGTGAAGGTTAAGTCGTTCCCGAGTGAGAGTTGACCGAGTGGACCTATTTTCGAGTGAAACCCGACTGTTGGCTTTCCTTGTATGTCTTGTCCGCTCAGGTTTAATGTGTGGCATTCACTCAAGCGAGTCGGCACTCGCTTAAGCGACCTTCTCGGATTTCGCCTATGCAGATCAGGGTCTAGCTCAGGCGAATGACCCCCCTGCCTTGTTTTTCTTCTGCTGTTTCTAACGCTTTTATTGTTTTAAATATACTTAAGCGAATACTATTTTATACTAAGACCGAGTTGAATCATTTCCGATCGGTTATTATTTTCAGTATGTTTAAGTAAATATTATTTTATATTAAGACCTAAATTTTTATTAAACCTGAAAAATCTATTTCGAAAATGATTAACCGGGTGTAAATAAAAGGTAAATCGATTTGGGATGTCACAGTTGGTATCAGAGAAGTTCTTTCTAGAGCTGGGTGCATGGGTCAACCCAGTGATTGTGTGAGTCCTATACTGGGCTGTTTGCATCCTATTGTATTATGTTTGTGGTCGTTTGGGCAGCTTGGCATCATTCCCTTGGCATTCCAGCGGCGTTGTATTTTATATGTATGAGGTAAATATCCGACTCCCTGGTTGAGCGTTGGTTATTAATGGTGATGTGTTTGTTCATTGTAGAATTACATAATGGCTGAAGGAACTAGTTCTGGTAGAGGAGATGATTTCTTCTCAAAGTTTACCCAGTTGATGAGTAGGACCGAATCTGGTCCAACTCTTGATAAATTCTTGAAAAGGAATCCCCCGGCCTACAAGGGAGGGCACGATTATGACAGGGCGTATGTTTGGATCAGAGAAATCGATCAAGCATTCGAGTATTTCGAGTGCTCGGAAGAGCAGAAGGTTCAGTTTGCCACCTATCAATTGAAGGATGAGGCTAGAGTATGGTGGTCTCGGACAAAGGTGTAGATGAATGCCACGAGTGACCTGCTTGTATGGGCAAATTTTTCGAAGGAGGTTCCTTGTCAAGTACTTCCCGGATAACTACAAAATCCAGAAAGAAATGGAGTTTCTGAAGTTGGAACAGGGCCGAATGTCAGTGGCCGAGTACACCACCAAGTACGAGGGTAGCAAATATGCCAAGTACGAGGCGGGATTACGGATTGAACTCCGTAGTGTAATTGTGCCGATGGAGATTCGGGATTATCCGACTCTTGTAAACAAGGCTAGGCTGATGGAAGAGGTGCAGTTACAGAGGGCATCTCAGCCGAGAGATAAGAAGCCACTGAAGGCAAAAGGATTCAGCTTCAAGAGGATGGGTCAGTTCTTTCAGGGCGGCAAGTCTTCCGCTACATCTTCATCCTCTTCTGGTCAAGGTTCTACTGGCCGTTCGGGTAGGCAGTCTGGTAGCCGTGCATGCTACAATTGTGGCCAGGAGGGCCATATTTCGAAACACTGTCTGGCCAACCAGGTCTTTTGTTTCCAATGTGGACAACCGGGACATCTTAGGCCCGATTGCCCACAGAGGCAGCAACCGAGTGGGCTTGGCAACCGAGCCAACACTTCTGGGACTCGGGGTGCCAATTTTCTTAGAGGAGGTAGACACGGTGTTGGTCGTGGAGGCCAACACTCGGGAAGATCAGATGCCCAATCCAGTGGCGCCCAGAATGTCATGACCAGGTGAGTATTTACTTTTGATGCCTCGGAAGCTGCGAGGAATAACAACTTGGTACAGGGTAAGTGCCTCATCCATGGCTATCTTGTTAATGTAATTTATACTTCGGGCACAACCCATTCATTTATTTTTGAGAGTTGTGTACGACGGCTTGGTTTGCCGATTATGTTAATAGAGAATGTTCTTATTGTCTCCACTCCTACCGGCTCCACTTTCCGTGCAACCACCATATATGGGGAATTGTCGATGTAAGTTGAAGATCGTGCCTTCCGAGTGAATCTTATTTGTATGCCATTGAAGAACCTAGATGTTATCTTAGGTCTCGATTGGTTAGCTGCTAACCATGTGATGGTCGAATGCTATCGGAAGAGTATCGTTTTCTCCCAGGAACTCGATACGAAGAACGTGGTGAGTGATGTCTCCACCACCTATGTTATTTTATTTACTTCGGAGGGTCGGTATAATCTTATGCCGAGTGATATTCCGGTTGTATGCGATTCCCTGATGCATTCCTGGAAGAAATTCTGGAGTTGCCTCCCAGTTGGGAGATTGATTTTTCCATTGACTTGATTCTCGGGGCCGAGCCTGTGTCCCGTGCGCCTTATAGGATGTCTTCAGTGGAATTGACCGAAGTAAAGAAACAAATGAATGAGATACTTGAAAAAGGCTTTATCCGACTGAGTGCTTCACCATGGGGCGCTCCGGTATTATTGCTAAAGAAGAAGGACGATAGTATGCGAATGTGCATCGATTACCGACAACTGAATAAATTGACGGTTAAGAATAAATATCCGTTGCCACGGATCGACGACCTGTTGGACCAGTTACGAGGCGCTGTTTTGTTTTCTAAGATCGACTTGAGGTCGGGATATCACCAGATCCGAGTGAAGCTAGAAGATATTCTGAAGATGGCGTTTCAGACTCGGCATGGGCACTTCGAGTATGTTGTAATGCCCTTTGGAGTGACGAATGCCCTGCTATCTTCATGGACTACATGAATCGGATTTTTCAACCGTACTTGGACCAGTTTGTGGTGGTATTCATTGATGACATATTGGTGTACTCGAAGTCGGTTGAGGAACATGCTCAACATCTTCAAGTCGTCCTGCAGATACTATGAGAGAAGCGGTTGTACGCTAAATTATCCAAATGTGATTTCTGGGAAGGTAGTGTACAATTCTTGGGGCATGTGATTTCCCGAGAGGGCGTCTCGGTTGATCCGACTAAGATTGAGGCGGTTATGGCTTGGGAAAGGCCGAGGTCGGTAACTGAAATCAGGAGTTTTCTCAGATTAGCTGGGTACTATCGGCGTTTCATTAAAGAATTTTCTCGGATAGCGCTTCCTCTAACTCGGTTGACAAGAAAAGAGAGTCCATTTTTATGGTCGGAAAATTACGAATTGAGTTTCCAGACTCTTAAACGGTGTTTGATGACTGCCCCTGTGCTTGCACTGCCTGATGTGACAAAGGAATTTATAGTGTATTGCGATGCATCCAAGTTTGGTTTGGGATGTGTGCTGATGCAGTCCGACCGGGTGATTGCCTATGCTTCAAGGCAATTGAGGCCACATGAACAAAACTATCCGACTCATGACCTTGAGCATGCAGCAGTGGTATATGCATTAAAGATTTGGCGCCATTATCTATACGGATCTCGCTTTGTGGTGTTTAGTGACCACAAAAGCTTGAAGTACTTATTCGATCAGAAGGAGCTAAATATAAGGCAAAGGAGGTGGGTAGAGTACCTGAAGGATTATGACTTCGATTTGAGGTACCACCCAGGCAAAGCAAATGTTGTTGCCGATGTGCTGAGTAGGAAGGTATTGCACGCTGCTTTCTTGATAGGAAAAGAGCAAGAACTGTTGGAGAGCTTTCAGGATATGAACATTGGAGTTGTTATGAACGCTCCAAACCGGATGAAAGTCGGAATGCTGAAGATCTCCAATGAATTTTTGGAATCTATAGCTGTTGCCCAAAAAGATGACGAGGAGTTGTTGGAACTGCTTGACACTCAAGCAAGAGGCAAGGATATGTAATTGACTCAGGGTAACGATGGAATTTGGAGATTCCGAGACCGAGTGGTGGTGCCTGTAAACGGTGATTTCAGGCAAGCCGTGCTGGCTGAAGCACATAGGAGTTCTCTGAGTATTCATCCCGGTGTGACCAAGATGTACCACGATTTGAAGAAGGAATTCTGGTGGCCGGGAATGAAGAAGGCAATAATAGAGTATGTGAAGTCGTGTGTGATATGCCAGAAATGCAAGGTTAAACATCAGAGACCCCCAGGTTTGCTTCAACCTCCGGAGATTCCGATTTGGAAGTGGGAGAGTATTACCATGGACTTCGTATCCAGGCTACCTCGTACCCAATCCGGGTGTAATGCAATCTAGGTGATTGTTGACCGACTAACCAAGAGTGCTCACTTCTTGGCGATGAACATGAAATGGTCATTGGACCAACTGGCTAGGCTGTACGTTGCTGAGATTGTACAATTGCACGGTGTACCCTCGAGTATTATTTCTGATTGGGATCCTCGTTTTACCTCCAGATTTTGGGGAAGTCTACAACAAGAATTGGGTACTGAGCTAAAACTGAGCTCAGCTTATCATCCTCAGACTGATGGTTAGTCGGAACGGACTATACAGACTCTTGAGGATATGCTGAGAGCCTGTGTATTGGAGCAGGGCGGTTCATGGGAAAAATATTTACCCTTGGTAGAGTTTGCATACAATAACAGCTATCATAGCAGCATTAGAATGGCTCCGTATGAAGCTCTTTATGGTCGGAGGTGTCGTACACCATTGTGTTGGAATGAGAATGGCGATGCCATTCATCTGGGGTCCGAGTTAATCCAAGAGATGAATGAACAAGTTACACTGATCCGAGAGAAAATAAAAATTGCCCAAGACTGACAGAAGAGTTATTATGACAATCGGCATAGACCGCTTGAGTTTCAGGTGGGCGACTGGGTATTCCTGAAGGTTTCACTGACCAAAGGTGTAGGTCGGATATTGAAGAGCCAAAAGCTTAATCTGAGATACATCGGACCGTATCAAATATTGCAGAGCATCGGTGATGTTGCTTACCGACTGGATCTTCCCTAGTCATTGACTAACATCCATAATGTGTTTCACGTATCACAACTCTGAGCGTATATTCTGTGTGACTCGATGATTGTGCCGAGTGACTCTATTAAATTGAAGGAGGACCTGACGGTGGAAGCTACACCGATCGGTATTGAGGAATATCAGACCAAGCGATTAAGGAACAAGGAGGTGCCATTAGTGAAGGTGAAGTGGCAGAATCTGAATGGGGTAACTTACACTTGGGAATTGGAATCGGACATGAGGCGGGTGTACCCCAATGTTTTTCAATCGGTGCATTGATTTCAGGGACGAAATCCCTTTTTAGAGGGGGTGGATGTAACATCCCAGATATTTTAGAGAAATTATGTGTAGTGGAAAATGTTAAAAATTGTTTTAGGAATTTATTTGATATTTTTATGAATTATTGGGAAATTATAAATAGTTAAATATTATGAATGTAAATAAAATTATTTGATTGGTTAATAATAAATGAGGAGTGATTAGAAGGAGAGAAGAGTTTGATTAAACCATTTAAATATAATGGTAATGGGAATGGGGGGTAACCGGCTGGTGAGGTTACCAGTTGCCCCTAGGCCTTAAATAAAGGTGGTCGGTCTCTCTCTTCCCTCTTTCACTCACGTTCACGCGAGCCACTATTTCTTTCTCCTTCATCTGCTTCTTTCTTCTTCATCTTCTCCTTCCTTTATTGCTGTGAGTTGTATGCTCTAGAGGAGGACTCTGTTCGTATCAAAACCGTGTGATAAGCCCATTTCCATGACCGTGGTCTCAAGATGAGTCCATTAATTCGTTTACATTTGTGTTTCCTTGCCCCCTTTCGTTTTCTCTGTTAACCGAGTGGCCATGCATGGCTGTGTACGGGTCTGTTCTCCACTCCTCTGGTGAGTGTGAGCTCGAAAGTGGTCCTTAGAGCTGGCGATGGTGTAAAGCTAACGGGTTTTTGCATTCCGACCCCGTAGGTAACAGATCGAACACCGAAAGGCTGATTGACGGAGCTGGTGCTGGATTTGGAAGTGAGACAGTGAACCCAGTGCTCAGAGGACGTAATTGGCACCAGGAGCAGATTATCGAAGCTTGGAACCGAGGTAAGGGGGTGTTCGGGTTATAACTAATTAGAATAGGTAAATATGTTGGTTCCGGGTCGTTGAACCAGTTATGAACACGGTAAGAGATATTGTTGAATGATAAGTTGTATGTGAATGTATGTGTATGTGTGCATGTGTGAATATGGACACCAATCGGTTGAGGATCGTGTGTGTGGCTTGATTGAGTTTGAAATACTTGAGGTTGATAATCGAAATGTATGGTGGCAATGTGATGCAGGGCTTGACAGGTAGGTTGCCCGTTTGATGAGAAATGTGAATTGTATATGTATGATAAGTATTTGCTATGTGAGAGGGCATTATATTGATGGGCTTGACAAGTCGGTCACCCTACGTTGTGAGCACAAGTCAGTTTCTGACAGTTGCAAATGATGATCGTAATGATATGCCTATGTTTATATAATTGAATATGTGATTATGTGGTAGAGGACGATCGACGGTATGTATTACCCTGTTTTTGGCTTCTGTGGTCAAGTCGGACCCAGTTAAGCTACCCAGAGGTCTATGACCCAGTGGTTGAGGGGGAGCCAAGTCGGGATCGGTGAACCAAGTCGGGTTCGCGGGGTGTCAAGTCGGACCCCCAGCTGAAGGTCGATCCTTTTAGTATCCGGATACCGGATACTAGGCGTCAATTTTGTATAAGAGTCAGTGGTGACAATTGAATCATTAGTTTATGGGTAATTATATTTTCCAAGTTCAACTTGATGTATTTGTCAAATGCAGTTTGTTATATTTACTGAATGAGTTGCTATATTTGCCAAGTTCGATTTGTCATATTTGCTGAGTATGACTTGATAAGTTGCCGAGTGCTATCTGTTATAGTTACCGAATGGATTTTTATACTTGCCGAGTGTGAGTTATCTGCTGTGTGACTTCCAGTTGATAATAAAGTAACCGAATGGAGTTAGATACATGTAAATTGTTAATTTCTGTTCTAGATTAATTATGATGCCAAACACTCACCCTTGCTGTGGTTTTCAATTTAGTAACCAGTGACAGGGAAGAGGTCGGAGCCCTGGAGGTGCGCCAAGCGGAGAATCGATGCCAAGGCCCAAGTGATTTTGAATGAATTTTGTGTAATATATATATACACTGAGTTTTCTGTATATGAGATGCTACATGTTGTGTGTTGAACTAAGTTTGAATCGGATGTGAATTTATGTTGTATGATGATTGGTATTAAATTTTCGAGTGTTTGCTGTAGCAGAGTCTATTACCGGGTGAATATTTTTGAGTGAAGAAAGAGTAGAATATTTCCGAGTGAAGAAAGAGTAGAATATTTCCGAGTGAAGAAAGAGTGGAATATTTCCGAGTGAAGAAAGAGTAGAATATTTCCGAGCGAAGAAAGAGTAGAATATTTCCGAGTGAAGAAAGAGTAGAATGTCTGAGTGAAGATTTGAGTGCTTCCGAGTGAAGGTGAGAATGTTTCCGATTGAGTTATTCCCGAGAGAGCCTCTTCCGAGTAAGGTAAGGTTAGGGCATTTTCCAAGTGGTACATGGCCGAGAGAACCTTTTCCGAGTGAAGGTTAAGTCATTCCCGAGTAAGAGTTGACCGAGTGGACCTATTTCCGAGTGAAACCTGACTGTTGGCTTTCCTTGTATGTCTTGTCCGCTCAGGTTTAATGTGTGGCATTCGCTCAAGCGAGTCGGCACTTGCTTAAGAGACCTTCTCGGATTTCGCCTATGCAGATCAGGGTCTCGCTCAGACGAATGACCCTCCTGCCTTGTTTTTCTTCCGCTGTTTCTAACTGCACTATATTAATGGATGTATTTCCAATCGGATATTATCTTACGAACGCTTTTATTGTTTTAAATATACTTAAGTGAATACTATTTTATACTAAGACCGAGTTGAATCATTTCCGATCGGTTATTATTTTCAGTATTATTTTATATTAAGACCTAAATTTTTGTTAAACGCGAAAAATCTATTTCGAAAATGATTAATCGGGTGTAAATAAAAGGTAAATCGATTTGGGATGTCACACATAACATCTCAATTTGTGACTCTAAAGGTTCCATTTCAAGGTTAGGAGACCTCACTTTAAGGTTCTCTAAGAAAGTGCTCAAATTTTAGGTTGTTAGATTTCTATTCTTAGTTTACTTCTAGGTCTTTTTAGTTTTCATTTCAAGCACCACTTAGAACATATTAGCATTTTGGTCTCATCTTGATAATGCTTATGAAAATTTGTCAAAAACATCATTGCCTTCCATTAGTACAATTAGGAGAAGATTGCATGTCTAACTAAGCAAAAAGGGATAAAATTGAACTTATAGACCAGCATACTTTTGTTTCGATTTTGTGTTAGCTTGTTTGGTGTCTAAGTGCAACAAATATTAGAGGCAAAAGTAAAAAGATAGAAAAGATAAAAAGAAAAAAGAAAAGAAAAGCCCTACAAAAGTAAAATTCAAAAAGGGTACAAAAAGGAAAAGTTCAAAACAAGCCCTCTTTTAGCAAAATTTAAAAAGTGTGTGCACTAAGTCATTTTTTTTCTTAAAACACCAAGACCTAAAAAGTTAATTGCTAGTTGACCCCTTCTTACAAAATCAATTGAACCTTATTTTCTTAGCTTGCAATTCTAGGGTTTCTAGGTTTGTTCATTAGCTTGCTTTATTTCTTGCATTTATTTTGTTGTTTGTCAAGTTTTGTGTTCTATTCCATTTTCAAATTTATGTGTCCTTAGCTTCCTTCAATTTAGCTTTTGTTGCTTTGAGTCTTGTCATATCAAAATCCAAAAATATTCCCTTTGAGTAGCCTTTTAAATTTTGAACATTTTTAATTTGTCTTTCATTCATTCTTAAAGTTTTGTCTCTTGAGTTTCTTTCCCTTCAATTCCAAGATAATTCTTACTCAATACCAAAAGGGTAGCATTTTGAGTACATTTGAAGATAAGTGTGAAGATTGCTTTGGTTCTCTTGACACCAAAGAGAAAGGACAAGACTTGAGAGAAAACACTTTGAGAGATACACTTAGTGAAATTTTCTTCTTTAAGTGAATTGTTTAATAAAATTTTCTTTGAGTTTCATTTGCTAGGTGAAGTGAAGGATCTCACATCAAGACTAAGAATACTTTGAAGACTTGTAAAAAGGAAGCAAAGCCTTGTACTCATTAGCAAATTCTAGGAAATTTTAAAATTTTTAGGGCTTGTAGTCACAAAATTTGGTCCTTATATTTATGGACATTTGGACTTTGGACATTGGACTTGGATTTTTAGCTCTAAATTTCAGCTAGTATAATGCATGTGCATTTGTTTTCTTTAACTAATTATTGTTAGTTAGTTTAATTAGTTAAGTAGTTATAACTAAAATTGGTTAGGTTGTTAGTGGTCTTAACTAGAAGTTGTTAGGTGGTTAGTTGTTATAACTAAGTTTGTTGTTACTTAATAGTAGTTAGAATAAACTCCTAGTTAGTTATAACCTAATCATAACCAAATTAGTTAAGTTAGGGTAGTTGCAACATTAATAACCACATAACTAACTTAGTTAGAGGTTGTTAGGGTTGTTAAACCTAAGTTTGTTAAGCCTAACTACCAAAACCAAATTTGGTTAGTTGTTAGGGTTAGTTGCTTGTTTAGTTACAACCTAGGATTCCGTAACTAATCACAGTAAGACAACCTAGGTTACTCATAACTAAACATAGTAATACAACCTAGGATTCTACCTAGTACAAACATCATAGGTGTGTATCCTTTAGGTAGAAAACCTAGAATTTGATTCTTAGGATTGTTGTTTGATTTCTTGTTTTTGTTTGCATAAGCATCCTCGACTAGCTTATTAGTACATTTGTTTACCTTGTTTTGTTTTTCTTTAACAACCTTAATCATATCTTCTAGTGATAGGTGTAACACCCTAATTTAAACAAATCATAGACGAGAATAACAGAGAAAATTTTTCACAATTAAACTAGAACGCCACGGTATACGAATGAGAGGGGAAGTAGAACGAGAGAACAAAAGGAATTCAAGAAACTAACAGTGGAAGAAGGGGAAAAATCGCATAGGCAGGTCACATAGCAACGCGCACGCGCTCGAGCGAAAGCTTCACTCGGCATTCACTCATTTCACTCGGGTTTCATCGCCTGATTCACTCGGACTTGGCTCTTACACCTATTAGTCCCATTCAAAAAATGCAACTCATTCTACGATTTCCTCAACCAGAGCTCATACACGAATAATACTGAAATGGTCCCCACTATCACTCACTCGGAATCTATGGGGCTCCTCACTCAGAATAGCCTTCACTTCCTTTTTGTCACTCGAGGTATTTCACTTAGTTTTCACTCGGTAACTATAATCTCCTGACTCTAACATTCTACTGGGCTAAGACTCACTTGGATTCTTTTGTCACTAACAGCTTACTACAGCGGGGGTCCCCAAGAGTCTAAGGCGTCACTCTCCAGTCGGAAAAACCGTCACTCAGCGAATTCTCACTCGGGGTTCGTTGATTATTCTACGCTCGGAGAAAATCCTAGTAGTAACCACTCGAAACGTGTATTTAGGCTCTCAACTCTGATCCTAACAACTCATCGTTAGGGGCAGTCTTCTATGTCAACTCCTACTCGGAGCTATCTGATTTCACTCACTCAGAACGTCTGAACCTTCCCCACTCGGTGACAGCGTCACAAACTCACCCTCTAGACCCTAAATTAGCTTCCTTCATGTTAAGTTATGCCATTTCCTACACATTCGGGAATGTAAACACACATATATATAAAGATTACCCAGGCATTTCACGGAATAAAATGGACATGCAACATGGCATAACATAGGCATATATATATATATATATTTATATAGGAGTGCATATCACGGGTTTACAACCATATTGTCGTATTCCCATTCTGAGGGAACCAACTCATTCAAAGAGACTGACAGCAAAACACGAGCCGGCCAAGGCTTAATCAAGACCTTATACACAATATATATATATACATATACACACATTCCATAAAGCTTGGTTGCTCTATTCTGCACTCGGTTGCTCAGGCGAGAGAGTGTCTCGCTCAAGCGAGACATGCATAGGATGAGTAGAGGAGATACTGGATGAATCTCGCTCAAGCGGGCGTGGCCGCGCTTGAGCGAGCGAGAGAGGGAATGATTCTGGGTGAAATTCGCTCAAGTGAATATTGTGGCAAGCTTGAGTCAGCCTTGAAGAGATACTGGACGTTTTTCGCTCAAGCGAGCGTGAGTCGCTTGAGCGAGCAAGAGGGGTTTGATACTAACACCCTCCTCGCTCAAGCAAGTGGCCGATGTTGGTGTGCTTCGCCCAAGCGATACAAGCAGGAAACAGACACTGGAACATTTTCACTCGAGTGAGTGGCTGGCCTTGGGGAGCCTCGCTCGAGCAAGCGAGTCTGAAATGGACACTGGTAGGATCTCGCTCAAGCGAGACTGGCTCGTTCAAGCGAGATCGGGGTCTAATGCTAGAAACCCTTCTCGCTTAGGAAAACTTGGGGGCGCCCAAGTGAACCATCCCCATCTCACTCAAGCGAAGGTGAGTCTCGCTTGAGCGAGATACCCAAAACTTAGGATTTTGTTTATTCCCTTAATTTTTGATGTTGAACCTCATTCCCTTATATTATGGGATATTTAAGGAAATGTATAAGGGGTACTTAATGATGGCATGACAACGGTAGAAACTTTCTGTGACAGTCAAAGAAACTTGTCTTCCCACTAAGAGGGAGTGATTCCCCCCCGGTATGTTCCATGCATACAGGGCAAGCAAGCTTCCCAGACGTTGACCATCCAGAAAGCATACCATAGGCCGGGAAGTCGTTGATAGTCCACATCAAAACAACACGCATCATGAAATTATTCTTCAAAGACGCATCATATGTCATTACCCCGACATCCCATAATTGTGATAACTCTTCAACCAACGGTTGTAAAAGCATGTCTATGTTCGCCTTTGGATTTTTGGGTCCTGGAACTAGTATAGATAGAAACATGATCTCCCTCTTCATACACATATCAGGAGGCAGATTGTATGGGGTCAGTATGACTGGCCAACAAGAGTAAGCTCTTCTGTATTGACCGAATGGGTTAAACCCATCAGTACATAAGCCAAGTCTTACATTGCGCGGCTCGCCAAAAAAGTCCGGATATAGCTCATCTAAACACTTCCATGCTTTCCCGTCGGAAGGATGGCAAAGAAACCCCTCTTGTGTTCAGTTTAGAGCATGCCAACGCATGTGTTTTGCCGTGGACAATGAGGCATACAGGCGTTGAAGATGCGGTGTTATAGGGAAGTACCACATTTTCTTCCTGGCCGTCCGGGTTACCTTCCCTCTCCTTTTAACAGTTTTGTAGCGTTCCTCATTACAATGTAGACATTTTGTGACACTCTTATCTGCAAACTCATTTCTGAACAGCATACATCCACCAATACAACACTCTATCTTCACACAACCCAACCCCAAGTTTGCCACTTGTTTCTTAGCATGGTACAGGTTTGCTGGCATTCTATGATTACTAGGCATGGTGGAACCCATCAGATTGACCATCCTATTAAAACAACCTCCATAAAGATTATAATCTGCCTTTAGGCTTAAAACAGCTAGGGAGGCGGATAACTCAATGTGACTGTTGCACCCGTCCCACAATGGAGTCTGAGCCGCCGTTAATAAATCATAAAATCTCTTCACCTCCAGATTAGGATCCTCCTCTACATTGTCAGAGTCTCCATGACCTCCTTGGTCATTATGTTCCAACATACGCCTGGTGGAGGGTCTAACATGATCCATCACCATTTGTTCTATGTTGTTGTACGTATCCCTGTTTCCTCCAACCTTATAGTAAGACTGTTGCACGGTTACGTCTGATGGTTTAGGCGGTAACTGCTCACCATGGTTGTACCAGCAGTGGTATGTTTCCATGAACCCTTTCTCAATTAGGTGGCACATGACATCATCTGCGTATTCAAAACTCATGCATTTGCACCTTAAGCACGGACAACAAATCTTCTGAGTCACTTCAAATTCAGGCATGTTTGTCGTAGCGAACAGAATGAACTCCAATAGCCGCATCATAAACTCCTCAGTCACTCGTCGACTGCGATCTAGTCAGTTGTACATCCATCGCCGATTTACCGGTACCTCCATTTACAATATCTAACAAGCACGATTTCTGTTACTTTAAATTATTTAAATTTTTATTTGACTATCGGTTGTGAATCACTCTCTATCTCTTTGATGTTGCAAATTGGTGGGGCCCTATCCCATTCGGGATGAATATGCAACCATCCGTAACCCATCGATGTTGTATGTGGTCTATCTTGTGTCGTTGATGTTCATTTAAAATTTCGGCAGCATTTCGCATTGGTCCCCGAGTACACAGAGATACGTACGGTATGAAACACCACATGCAGACATGCACCCTGGGGACAATATAAAACACCATAACCGAAATTTCAAATGAACATTCAACTTCTCAAGATAGACCACATACAACATTGATGGGTTACGCCCTACTGGTTACAAATTCATACCAAACTGTCCAACCGGGACAATTCAAGATCCAACACAACACGGTACATCAACCGGTTGTTTTGAAACTTGAACGGGAATCTAATGGCTACACACACGACTAAACCCTACATTATTAAAGTTGAGTTTCATTTTTTAAGTTCCCTAAGAAAGGGAGCCTGTCAAAATTTTGGCAGAGTCTCCCCTGTAAACTAGACATTTCCCAAATTTACAAACGGCCTATTACATACAGAAAACTTCCCAGTATAGATAAATAAACATATCATACACATTGTATATGATATTCAGAGTTATGAACACCAAATCATGTTATCAATACATAAAATCAATGCCTAATGAGCTCTGCTCTCTACTAACAAACAACATTACACATGCATCATAAATCATGTTATCAGCACACAAAACGAATGCCTAATGAGCTCTACTCTCCACTAACAAACAACATTACACATGCATAAAAAATCATGTTATCAGCACACAAAATCATCGCCTAATGAGCTCTTCTCTCCACTAACAAACAATAATCAACATACATACACTTCAAAAGATACAACACACATAGCCAGAAAGTTAGCGTTAAGGGATTACCTGGGAAAGAGAGATAGCGATAAGGACAAAGCTGATGAGGGCCAAACACGAACCATGCGTAAAGTGTGTTGGTCTGCATGACAAAGTTGATTGTTAACAGTGTATTTAATTAACCATCAAAAAATTACTTTAGTTAACTGCAGCCGAGCAAACCAAATAGTAGCTTATTTGTTTGGTTGGAATGGAAATTGAGTAATCAAAAGAAAAAGTTTCATTATTTGACACAAGTTTAACTATCTTAAATGAAAGTTTTCATGATTATTTTTATAATTGATTACTAAAGGGATATTAGGAACTAAACAAGCATTTTATGCATAGCTTTATTGGCCCTTTCACTTATTTATTCCCTTATTCTCTACTTTCTTTGATGCATGCTTGCTTAGTTTCTCTTCCTATCTATCGTTCCCTTGGTGAACCAATGAAGCCACAAATTGGTTTGCTTTTCACTGTTCTCCTTCTATCCTCTTTCTTAGCTTCTGCCAATCTCCTTGAACCACCAAGTCCGAGACAAGGTAACTAGGCGACATGGTATTGTGATTTTTATTTATTGTTATGATTATTTTACATTTGTCTTTGTTATCATGTGTGCTTTGAACAAATGGTGTAGATGAGAAAAAAGTGAAGGCCGGTGGTAACGATATTGCTCAATCATTCGTTCATCTAAAAGATGATTTCGAAGAAGTAAGAATTCGTAAAAATTATAATGTTTATCCCTTCTCTATTTGCATGTTACTTTCTCACATCCACACAGTTTAAAACCAAGATGAAATTGTTAAGATGTCTCACATAAATCAGGAATATAACATGAATACTCCTTACAAGAGTGTAACAGAAACTTCTACTAAGTTAGCTTTAGCTTTCGAGAGGAGTTAAACTGTATCCATTTTCTAATAAAAATTGATCAACCTTATTGGCTTCTTCTGTATGTTTCTTGTCTCTCTTAGTTGGATGTTATTTCTTTCATGCAGCTAATGGGATCAGAGGAGTGCTATGAGAAAGATGAAGAATGCTATAGCAAAAGGATGATGGTAGAGACCCATTTGGATTACATCTACACCCAACATCATAAGCCTTGAATTCATTGAATTTGCACCTTAGTTGAATGGTAGAGTAATAAAAATAAGTAATATGTGTTAGTAGATATTTTTGTCAGTTGTTCTGTGCAGTTTCAATTTTGATTTATGCTTAGAATAACGGTCTTATGCTGACCGATTATTAAGGATTGAAGGAGCTATAATTTAGTTGTCCTATTTGTTAGGAAACTGCCCCTCTTTTTCGGCAGTATGAGGGAGAGCATTTTTCTCTCTCTAGTCTATTTAATTCTGCAGTATTGATGAAATAAAGCAACAAATTCAGTTTACATACAGAAAGCATCTAAACTATACCTGAATTAAGTTCATAATTTGGTATCAGAGCTCCTTCACAGGGGCCTGAACCAAGACAACGTTCTTGTGCGTGAGAGAGAGAAATACTAGAAATCCTTGCTTTCTGAATTTGGGTTGGGAAGAGTGATACACTAGTGAGTTCTGAGGATTTTGAGAGTGTTATCAGAAATGGCTGAAGCTGGGAAGTATGTTAAACCTGCCATTCCCAAGTTTGTTGGTCACTATGACCATTGGGCTAAATTAATGGAAAATTTCTTGCGCTCTAAGGAGTATTAGAGCTTGGTGGAGCATGGGATTGATACTGTTCAGTACAAAGCAAGTGCCTCAGAAGCTGAACTCAAAAAACTGGAAGAACAACAACTCAAAGATTTGAAGATCAAGAATTATCTCTATCAAGTAATTGATAGAGAGATTATGGACACAATTCTGAATGATGAAATGTCCAAACACATATGGGATTCCATGAAGCAGAAATTTCAAGGCTCTACAAGGGTGAAATGTACGCAGCTGCAGGCGTTACGCAAGGAGTTCGAGACACTGCAGATGAAGGAGGGAGAATCGGTGAACTCATATTTTGGTCGCACTTTAAAAATAGCCAAAAGTATGAAAGTTGTAGGAGAAAGTATGCAGGAGAGTGTCATAACTGCAAAAATTTTACGGTCTGTGACTACAAAATTCAACTATGTAGTGTGCTCAATTGAGGAATCCAACAATATGGACACCATGACTATAGATGAATTGCAAAGTAGCCTATTGGTGCATGAGCAGCGAATGATATGATCTGTGGAAGAAGAACAAGTTCTACAAACAGTTTTTGATGGACGAGGAAGAGGAAGGGGGAGAGCAATAGGAACCTTTCGAGGTAGAGGAAGAGGGAGACAAACATTGAACAAAAATGAAGTTGAATGCTTCAAATGCCATAAACTTGGACATTTTCAATATGAATGTCCAATATGGGAGAGGAAGGTAAATTATGCAGAAATAGAGGACAAGGAAGAACATGAGGAAGAAATCCTACTAATGGTTCTTGCGAAAGGCAAAGAAGGAAAGGAAAATGAGTGGTTCTTGGACTCAGGGTGCAGCAATCATACGAGTGGTAACAAAAGGTGGTTCTCAGAATTAGATGAGGAATTTAGAGGCAAAGTGAAGCTTGGTAATGACACTCATATAGCAGTAATGGGAAAAGGAAGTATTCGAATGAAGGTGAATGGATTAATGCATGTTGTTACAAATGTGTATTACGTTCCAGATTTGAAAAATAATTTGTTGAGCTTAGGATAACTTCAGGAAAAAGGGTTGAGCATCAGAATTCAAAGCAATATGTGTACTATTGCACATCCTGAGAAAGGGATATTATGTGAAGTCTCAATGAATGCCAGCAGGATGTTTGTATTAATAGCAACGATGGGAACAAACACGTGTCTTCAAATGCATACGGAAACCAACTCTCAACTTTGGCACAACAGACTTGGGCACTTAAGCTATGATGGTTTGAACACTCTTGCTTCTAAACAGATGGTGACAGGTTTGCCTCAAATCACAGCCCCTCAAGAAGTATGTTCACAATGTATGGGAGGAAAACAACACAGACACAGTATCTCCAGAAAAGGAACATGGAGAGCATCTAGAAAACTGCAGCTTGTTCATGCAGATCTGTGTGGGCCAATCAAACCAACTTCCAGCAGCAACAAGAGATATTTTTTGAGCTTTATTGATGATCTAACAAGGAAAACCTGGTTATACTTCTTAAACGAGAAGTCTGAAACGTTTTCTTTATTCAAAAACTTCAAGGCATTAGTTGAAAAGGAAGCAAGAGAAAGTATTGTCTGTTTAAGAACTGATAGAGGAGGAGAATTTTGCTCTAAAGAATGTGAGGAATTTTGCAGAAATCATGGAATAAAAAGGCAACTAAGTTTAATTTAAAATATAAAAGTAAATAACAATCAAAAATATAAAAAATTATTATAAGTTTAATAAAAATTTCAATACCCTATATATGAGTATATAAATATTATTTTAAATGTATTAATTATAAATAAAAAGTTAAATTAACAATTATAATTCTATGGTATTTCACACATAAATGAACATTAGTTTTTTTTTTTAAATTTAATGTGAATAGACAGAAAATCAATATAATAAACTAATGATTTTTCTTACTTGAGTGTGTTTTATATTTTCATTCATCAACAAATGAAATGACCCAAAGCAAGTACGACCCTTTCCTTAATAACTCATCAAATCTCTCCGCCTCCCTTCCTTTTCTCCTCTCTCTCGCTCTCTCTGCCATCCAATGAGTGCGTTCATTCTTTATAGTTGATACATAAAAAACCATCTATCAAGATGGGTCATGTTAAACTTGAGATAAAGAGAATAGAAAATGTCACAAATCGACAAGTTATATTCTCAAAGCATAGAAATGGCCTCATTAAAAAAGCGTATGAGCTATCTATCCTTTGTGACATTGATATTGCCCTTATAATGTTTTCTCCGTCAGGAAAGCTCAACCACTTTTCTGGTAGAAGGAGGTACACATCTCTCTTCATCATATGTTATTCTATTTCTTCAATTTGCTAAACAAAGGATTGTCACATAAATTTGTTAACTTTGTACAATGATACACATTCTTCATCTTTAAACATAGAATAATTTTGAATTTCTTTCATTCATATAACATGGAATGCATTTAAAAGGTTGATTGCTTCGAATCAGCTTTTAGAAAGTTGTTATTCTTAATTTATATATTTTCTTATATTTCTCAAATTTGAAGGTTCATTAGGTTATGAATGCAATTAATAAATTATCATGCTATTTTCATTTTAATTTTGGAGGAAGGATTTTATATTAATGGAGCACAACAATATTCCCACCGAGAGAAACTTAACTATGAAGTTTGTAATTTTTCTTTGGAAAGTTAAAGCTTTTCTTTAACTTTATATTATCTAGCCCTATGGGGTTTATAGTTTATTTTTATGAATTCACTTTCCTATCAAAGCTTTTGTTTGTTTGGATGGAGTGAAACTAGAGGCGGCATAAATAGAGTTATATTTGTCGTTGTTTCATTGATTAGTTTGGTGTTCTCATTAGATTGTTCAAGTTCTACTTTTTTAGCGGAAGAGATGTATACATAACCCACATATTAGGATATTGACCAATATATTTTGCTGATTTTTTGCCGTATCATTGTGTACGTTCAAAATTTATTGCAAAGTTACAACAAATTATTTTTTTCAAGAGAACATAAAGTTTGAATGGCAAGTAACTAATGATGATATCAATTTGTTCATTTTACGAAGGTTTTGTGTATACGAATAATTAAAGAGCTATAAAATAAGCTTTATATCCATAAACTTATAGAGATTCACATGTGTGGGCATCCTATACATATAACCATTTTGTGTATTTGAATTTTTTTTACTTAATTTGCGTCTTTTATTTCATGGTTAATATTTTTCATACCTTTCTTTAGATGAATAAATGTTGGATTTGTTCTTATTATTTTGTTCAAATTTTAAGTCTTACTATTCATGACAAAATTCACTATAAGTCATACTCATTGTTACCTATGTGCTAATCAGGATTGGGGATGTTTTTACTCGTTATATAAATCTTCCTGAACAGGAAAGAGATAAGTAAGTTGTGTATATATACCTTAATTTCATATGATATAGTGGTTCTAATATTCTTATTGTATTCAAAATTGACTAACAAAATTGATCAACAATAATTGATATGAAAAACAGAGAGCTAAAAAACAGATAGATGAAAAACAGAGACAAAAAACAGAAAAACAGAGATGTGAAAAACCTAGTCGGAAAGTTGAAAAAGTCACCGGAAAAGCTACAGGGGTGGTCATCGGAGACTCCTTGGCTGTTGTCGCAGCTCTGCCTGGCCGGAAATGGTCGCCTGAAGCAATGGCACACGGAGGTTCGAGGGAGGAAGATAGGGAGCAGACGTGAGAGAGGGAAAGTGAGAGGGAAAGTGGTAAGGTTTGGAGGGAGGAGAGGGAGACGGTGGCTCAAAGAGGAAGGGGAAAGTTAGGGCAAGTAAGAGGGAAAGGGGTTGCTGTCGAGTTAGATTAAAACCTTAGTGACGGCTACCACCCCGTCACTAACAACGTCACTACAATTAAAACGCTTAGCGACGGCACGACAACTTCGTCACTAATCTCCTGGATAGTAGCGATGGTGACACCCCACCGTCACTACCTTCCATTCTTAAAAGTAAAAATAGCGACGGATCATAGCGACGGCACAGTTACTCTGTCACTAATCTCCTGAATATTAGCGACGGTAGGACAATTCCGTCACTAACCTCCTGAATAGTAGCGACGGTGTCACCCCACCGTCACTACCTTCCATTATTAAAAAAAAATATGGAGGGAAGGCTAAAATCATAGCGACAACACAGTTACTCCCTCACTAATCTCCTGAATATTAGCGATGGTAGGCCAATTCCGTCACTAACCTTCTCAACAGTAGCGACGGTGTCACCCCACCGTCACTACCTTCCATTAGTAAAAGAAAAAATATGGAGGGAAGGTGAAAATCATAGCGACGGCAGAGTACTTCTGTCACTAATCTCCTGACTATTCACGACGGTAGGACAATTCCGTCACTAATTCTTTCTTAAAATTAAAATAAGGCCAAAAAATAGCCATGACGGAGGCTTCCGTCTCTAGTACAAACCATAGCTACGCGGTTAGACCGTCGCTAGAGTTGGAGGGAACGTTAGCGACGGTATTTGACCGTCGCTACTATTTGGCGCCAACAGAAAACCCTGGCGGGAAACCAAAAAAAGGTGGAGCTAAAAAATAGCGACCATACTAGCGACGGTGTTTACAATTGGTAGCGACCGCGTCCTCGATCGGTCGCTAAATGAGTCGCTAACATCTTTTTGGTCCCTTTTGTATAGAGCGGTCGCTAAAACGGTGGCTAATTAGCGACGGGAGTCGGTGGTCGCTAATTTGAGATAGCTATTTAGGATTTTTTTAGTTGTGATGGGATGGCCGACGGTATATGTTACCCTCGTTTTTGGCTTTAGTGGTCAAGCAGGACCCAGTTGAGCTACCTAGAGGTCTATGACCCAGTGCTTGAGGGGGAGTCAAGCAGGACTCGGTGAACCAAGCAGGGTTCACGCGGTGTCAAGTAGGACCCCCAGCTAAAGGCCGATCTTTGAGTATCCGGATACTAGGCGTCAATTTTGTCTGAGTCAGTGGTGATAATTGATGATTTGATAATTTTGCCGAGTGCAGTTTGTTATAATTGCCAAATGAGAATTGAAATGTTCGTTGAGTATAATTTGAAGTATTTGTCGAGTGTAATTTCATATATATTTACCGAGTGATTTATTATATAATCATTATTGTCCGAGCGAGGGCCGATTGATTTGGTGCCCATTTAGCTCAATTTAGCATCCCTCGTTTCTGAGTGAAGAATAACCGAGAGACCGTTTCCGAGTGAGAAACGATCAAGTGGACTTATTTTCTGAGTGAAACCCGACTGTAAGTCTTGTCCGCTCAGGTTTAAGTAGTATTCGCTCAAGCGAGTCAGATTTCGTCCAAGCGAATCAGAGTCTCGCTCAGGTGAATAACCCCGACTCTGTTTTATTCCTTCTGCTGATTCAATCTTATTTTATGTTGAAATATTTCCGATCGGTCATTATTTTTAATATGCTTTTATTCAAGGATTTATTTTCGATCGGTTATTGCTAATTTAAGTATGATTTTACTATTTTGAATATATTTAAGAAAAGTAAATAATATTTTATATTAAGCCCGAGTGGATTTTTATTAAACGTGAAAAAAAATCTATTGCAAAAAATGAGAAAATTGACGCGGGTCGTTACAGTGGTATTAGAGCCTAGCCTCTCCTAGTATGGTATGGTTCGAGGACGAACCAGGCGGAAGCTGATGGGCACGGACAAGGAGCGGCTCCTGGCAGGCTTCCAGCGGGGAATGTGACATCCCGGGCACTGTTGAGGGCGGGGAGTGATCGCCGGTGCATGGGCATGGACAATGAGCGGCTCCTGGCAGGCTTCCAGCGGGAGGGACACATGAACAAATCAAATACATACCGGAATGAGAGGGATCCAAAGACTGTATAGGTATGGGACTATACAGTCGAGGATAGCTTAAAGAAATGAATTCGTACTACCTATACAAACAAATGCATTAGTCTTTTCGGTAGCCTATCACTTAAGAACTCCAAAGTTAAGCGTGTTTAACTTGGAGTAATTCTGGGATGGGTGACCTCCTGGGAAGTTCTCAGGAAATGTGTGAGTGAGGATAAAAGCACATTGGAAAGGTCTCGTGTTGGTCTATGGGGTGAGTCGTTCATTCCTGAAAAGCGGCTGGGGTGTCACAGCATGTGATGGTGGAGTGCTATCGGAAAACTATCGTTTTCTCCCAGGAACTCAACACAAAGAAAGTGGTGAGTGATGTCTCCGCCACCTATGCTATTTTATTTACTATGGTGTGTGATGTACGCTAAGTTATCCAAATGTGATTTCTGGGAAGAAAGTGTACAATTCTTGGGACATGTGATTTCCCGAGAGGGTGTATCAGTCGATCTGACTAAGATTGAGGCGGTTATGGCTTGGGAAAGGCCTAAGTCAGTAACTGAGATTAGAAGTTTCCTCAGATTAGCTGGGTACTATCAGTGTTTCATTGAATGGTTTTCTCGGATAGCACTTTCTTTGACTCGGTTAACGAGAAAGGAGAACCCATTTGTGTGGTCGGAAGAGTGTGAAATGAGTTTCCAAACTCTTAAGCGGTGTTTAACGACTGCCCCTGTGCTTGCACTGCCTGATGTGACACAGGAATTTGTAGTGTACCGCGATGCATCCAAGTTTGGTTTGGGATGTGTGCTTATGCAAGCCGACCAAGTGATTGCTTATGCTTCGAGGCAATTGAGGCCACACGAACAAAATTATCCGACTCATGACCTTGAGCTTGCAGCAGTGGTATATGCATTGAAGATTTGGTGTCATTATCTATATTGGTCTTGATTTGTGGTTGTTAACCCGGCGATACCGTCAGATCCGTTCGTTTCCATCACCGGGTTGTTAATTGGCAAGCGCACCAATCGTTTGTAGTTTTCAAAATTTAGATATCGTTCCACTGGGATTGAAAGTCCAATAACAACAATAATTTTCTATTTACTATGGTAAATGTGAAGAAAATTATAGACAAAAGAATGATTTATATACAATTTATACAATATTCACAAGATAGCATGGTTGAGTTGTTCATGAGATAAAAAGAAAATAAAAATCTATCTAAAAAGTTGAGTTGTAATCTAGAATAGGTAAGATACTTGAGATAAACACAGATAAACAAATTATGTTGGAAATTAGATCCCTAATCTAGAATAACAATGAGGAACTTAAGACATGCATATTTAATCATCAAGTTTTATGTCATTGCAGCTTAAAATCATTATAACCGATCCCTCGTGATATAAATTCTAAGAATTCACCGTAAAGTCCGATCCCTCGTGAGCTTTCTCAGTAAAAACTTGCATTAAGACCTGGCCTTATGGCAACAATGGTTAACAACCCCTATAGAATTGAGATACCAAGGGTATTCCAACTTTTACTTTCGTCAAAACAAGTTTCAATACGGCATGAATAATCATTCTCCCGTTTGACATTCATACTAATAAAACAAGTTTCAATACACATGAAAATCATTCTCCCGTTTGACGTTCATATTAATAAAAGATTGAAATACTAACATGGACTTGAATCATAAACATGCAGAGGTCGAATTCACAACATTGTACACAATAGATTAGTTCATCAATTCCAACATAAACAAATTAGTTACACATGGAGAAAGTAAAAACAACACTTACAGAGTTTGACATTACGAAGACGATGGGAACTTCACGATACAACGATCACAATACACCAATACACACTCAAGTATCTAGAAAACTATTCTAGAACTACAACTCACAAAAGAAGTACTCTAAGTCGAGCACGAAGAGAAGTGAATGAGAATGGGATTTTGATTGATTGATGCCCTGGAATGGTGTTGGATGGCCCTATTTATAGGGCTGAGCAAGGGTGCTGACGCTACGCATCAGTGTGACGCTACGCGTCACACCCCTGACTTAGCCTCCATTAAACACTTGATAATGGCCACTTCAAATTATTAAATTTGATCATGCCTGGCCACATGAACATGTTTCCACCGAGTTTTGGCCTTTCATGCTGAGTGGGGTGGCCCTAGGTGCAGAGTGGAGTGCCCATTATTGGGTCTAAGTGGAGTGGTTGGCCAAAGTGGAGGTGGAGACCACGCAGCACTGACGCTACGCGTGGCTGTGACGCGTAGTGTCAGCATCAAAAATAGCTATTGATGCTACGCGTGGGATGAGGCTACGCGTCAGCTCCTCTAGTGTAATTTTCTCTTGATTTCTTAACTTTTTTACTACAAAACTAGAGAAAATTGATCAAGGGCAGATTATTTCCAACAACATCCATTTATTAAATTTAAAGCCTAATTTTCTAACAAATTAACCAAATTTTTATTATTTTTGTGAAATTTTTATTAAAGGATTTATTGTAAATTTGAGGACTAACAAATACCCCCAACTTGAGACATTGCTCATCCTCGAGCAAGAGAGAAAAATAAAAAATAAAAATTTGAAATCAAATTTTTGAGTTAGTCTGAGAATTTACCACAAAAAGTAATTACACAATTTACCATTTTGAAATAATCAATTATAGACATCTAATATAACAAAGGTTTAATGATAAAATTCTTTACAATATTGTATTAACATACCAAGCATAATTTCAGGCTTACCTCTCCAAGTGTTTATCTCAATGCAATTGGTAACCTGTTTCACTCAATCAATCATAAAATCAAATAAATTTAATTTTGATTTTCATCTAATCAATGGTTGGTTATACAGAGTTAATTCAGAAATCACAAGGTCTTTTCATGGGTTGTAATGAGGCTTGGCTTACAAGAATCAATGGTTTTTCTTGGAATTCAAAAACCTGAAATCATAAAAGAGCATTTTATAACTTTTAGGCTTCCTCTTGACCCAAACTTCTCATTTTCTTTTATTGATGAAAAATAAATACCCCCAACTTGATTCTTTTCACTATTTTTGACTTTTCTTTTTCATACTTTATTTTCTTTTGAAAAGAATCAAGTTGCTTATTTTCATTCCCCATTTTTGTAAGAACACTAAAGATATTTTTCATTTATTTCATTTGCTCTTTTAATTAATCAAGTATAGGGAACGGTTACAACAAGTTTAGGTTTTAAAGGTACCAAAGAATTTATTTTAGGCTCAAATTGGCTTTCAAAGGATAAAATAATTTTTACCAAGGTAAGCTGTTTGGCCCAAGGTTTCTTTTCACCAATAAACGTGCCTTGATCATTTTCCTGAATTTTCTGTACAACAACACAAATCAAAGATTACAGCAAAATCAATTCGAATGAAGTTATGTCGATTAAACCCTCAAGTGTTTAATAAGATCTCTCAACTTACCGGGTTTTTGAAATTTGCTTGATAGTTAATAAACTTATTGTAATTAAATTTATCAAAATTCCTAAGTTATAAAAAACATTAATAATTGATTTTACAAAATTGTTTTTATTATGTAAAAATGTTAAGTGAATAAATTAACTTACTAACAAAATTTTGATTTATTTATTTAAAGATAAAATTTATTTTTGGATTATTTCTCAAATAGAATATGCAAAAACAAATAATTACGTAAAAACATACCACAAATAAAATACCATAATATAAAGTGTAAATGTAAATGTAAAACTGATAAACTGTACTCAAAGTAAATGAAAGAAATACAAAGATGGCATCATCAATCCTCCATCTGATCATCATCCTCCTCCTCCTCATCATCCTCATCAGAGTCAGCCTGTGCGCCAGAAGATCCACCAGTCTCAGGGTAGGTAGGTAAATCACCGGGCCAAGCTACATGTGCTACAAACTCGGCCGGGGTAACACAAGGTGCTCCCTCTCCCTGTAACCTGTACTGATAAAATTCATCGTGAAGATGAATATAAGCTCTGTGAGTGGCAGCCATCATCTGCATCATATGCTGATGCTCAAGTGATATCCGGGCAAAGCCCTGTGTGACAGCATCAGTAGATGGAGGTTGCACTGGTGGTCTCCTCCTCCTAGGTCTGGGCTGAGCCTCCTGCTCCAGAGGTGGAAGCTCGCACTGCTGGATGACATAATCTCTGTTCACTAGAACTTTAGGGACTCTCCCTGAAGAACTAATGAACTCTGGTGAAGGTACAATGACTCCCTGCCTCTTCAGTAAGGTAGATATGAATAGAGGAAATGGAATGGGGTGGTTCACTTTATACCCAAGGGCATATAAGTGAATCTGCTCAGAAATAAGTTCAGCGATGTCGATGGTATGGCCCTGGAGGATAGAAAAGAGAAGGCAACAACGCTCAACTGGAAGAGATGAAAGGTGGGTGACAGGAGTGATTTTATGAAGCATGAGGTAGGACCACACTGGGCTAGAGGGGTCAGCTGGGTCTTTAGGAGGTTAGATGGACTTCTTCCAACCTTACTTAGGTTGAAAAAGATTCCATCTTTGCTCAAAAAATAAGCAACCTCCTCGAGGGAGTATCCTAACTCTCCCTCAGCAACAATCTTGTTTCTGTTTTCCTTCCAGAAACAAGTATCATCCTCGGGAGTAGGCTCCCAAAGATTACCCAATAGGGTACTGATAGTGTCCCGGTCATATGAAATATGCCGGCCCCTCACCCAACTCGTCCGCTGCTGTCCTATACTCGGTGCGTCCTGGCGAGTCCTGAAGGCGTTCGCATAAAACTCCATCACTAAGATGGGATCCCCCTTAGTCGGTAGAGAAAACAGGGGTCCCCATCTCCTCCTCTGGATTTCATCCTGCAGCTCAGGATAATCTTCAGCACTAAGATCCAATACTCTCTCCCACATCAGCTTTTGGCCTTTAATCTGATGAAAGTGGGCCCATTTCACATCAGTGCGAAATCTCGTAGGATCCCTTGGTCCTAACACCTCCTGTCCCTGAAGATCAGGATCCTCAGAGGTGGTGTCAGTATCCGTGGCCTTCCTCTGTCTTTTAGAGGGACCAGTAGTGGGAATGGATTTCCTTGGTGCCATCTGCAAAAAGTAAAAATTTTAAAATTAAACACACATTAAAAAGTAAATCACACATTAACAATCATATACAATTAACCAAATATTTACACAAAATTTGAAACACAAATATTTTTGGTTTTTCTAAAAATTAACACTAAATAGACATGTAATTCACAAAATTCAAAACAACATATTTTTGTATTTTTGTGATTTAATATGCATATTTTTGGAATAAAACAAAAATTCACACAAAATAATATGCATCAACAATTTTTATATTTTTAATTTTTATCAATGCAAGAAAGTATAACAAATACTACATAAGAAAATTTATTAAATTTTAAAAAGAAAACAACAAACAAACAAACACACAGCATGTTAAACAAATTAACAAAAAATAAAATAAGAAACAAAAATTAACAAAAATTAAAAAAAAGAGGCTGACGCCACGCGTGGTGGGACGCTACGCGTAAGCCTGTTCTGCCCACGCTACGCGTCAGTGGGACGCTATGCGTGACCTGCGCAGAACAGAGAAAAATAGGGGTTGCACGACAGCAACCCCTTTCCAAACCACATTATATCCATTCAATTTCCTAATTCTAACAGCAATCAATTCCAATGGTCTTCTAATCCTAATCCTAACCATATTTATTTCTAAAAATCGAAAAGTTAAAACCAAAACTAAAGAGAAAGGATTAGAACACTTACTTGTGATTCCTTGATCAAATAGGATTGAGAAGGTTTGGAAGAGAGAAAAGGGGGTTTTGAAAATTTAGGTTTTGAAAACTAAGTGAGGCAGAGAAGAGATCTTAGGTTTTAAAACCTAAGATGGGCCTCTCTGGTTCAGTTTTAAAAACTGAACGTGGGCTCTGACGCTACGCGTGGATGGGACGCTACGCGTCAGGTCCAAAATTCAGAGGCCACGCAATGCGTCACCTTGGCGCTACGCGTGGGCTTCTGTTTTTGTTTTTTCAAAATTTTGATTTTCAAAAACCTTTTATTTTGAGTTTTAAAACCCTTTTTCTTTTTTTAAAAACATAATTCTAAAAATTTTTGTTTTGTTTTGTTTTGTTTTGTTTTGTTTTTTTTAATTGAAAATAACAAGAAAAGAATGGGTTGCCTCCTATTGAGTGCTAGATTTAATGTCTCCAGCTAGACATTACCTCTGATTAATCAGGTGGTCTCCCAATATTCGTTGAGGAATCACCTATCTTTTTCTTCCTCCTTCTTCTTCTCCGATGCTTGATTACCTGTCTTTCATCATTCAAGACATCGGTTAATTTAAAATAATTTAATTGATTGGGAAGAGATATACCTGATTCGGTTGAAGGGTAAACTTTTTCCTCATCATTTGTCCTAAGATGTTCATGAGCAGTGAAGCTTACCTCTTCTTCATAAACCTTGACTGCAACCATATTTTGATCAACATCTACTCTGATCCTTGCAGTCTTCATGAAAGGTCTTCCTAGGATTAGGGGGATCTCAGTATCCTCCTTCATATCTAGTACCACAAAGTCAATACATCTTCCACAATCCCAAAAGGCTTCTTGACAGAGCGATCCGCAAACTGTAATTCTGTTTTTGCTTCTTTTAGCTCATATTCACCAATGCGCTTTATCAAATCTAAGGGCATCAAATTGATGTTAGCCCCTAAATCTAATAACGCATTCCTGATGTTGATATTTCCAATTGTTACAGGAATGGTGAAACTCCCTGGATCTTTACATTTTTTCAGGGTTATATAGTTTGTTTCTTGCTCTGTATTTACTTGCATATTTTTTTCTTTTTAATTTTTTTCATTTTTTCTAATTTTTTACTTTCTCTCTCTTCTTCTTCTTTCTTTTTCTCACTCTTTTCTTTACAATCAATTTTTACAACATTAGAAGAAACAACATTACATTGTTCCCTTGGGTTTTGAGTGTTTGCAGTAAACCCAGAACTCTTTAATTCGGCTATTTCTTTTGCAAGCTGACCCATTTGTATGTCTGATGCTTTCCGGGCAGCTTCATTTGTTTCCACAAACTGCAATAACTGTTGAATAGATTCCTCTATCCTTGTCAATCTTGCATTGTCAGTTTGTTGTTGCTTAAACTGATTGTTAGGAGGTCGGTTGGAAGGTCCAGTGTCTTGTCTCCAGCCAATATTCTGATTTTGCCAACCCTGTAGGTAATTGTCAGGAAAAAAATTTCCATGATTGAAAGGAAAATTACCTAAGGGTGCTCTTTGATGGTTCATAAAATTGGCTTGCTCTTGCTCATTTCCACAGTAACAACATGGTTGTTCTCCCATGCAGTGCATACATTGTTTAAGTTGAGTAGGGGGTGGTGATGTTACTTGAGCAATTTGGAGTTTTTCCAATTGCTTGCTCATAACTTCAATTTGTTGGGTCAGTAATTTTTGCTGAGCCAACACCACATCATTTACTCCCAATTCGAGCATTCCTGGCTTCCTTTGTACATTACCTCTTTAATGCTTTGCTTGGCGGTCACTGATAGCCATTGATTCCAATATTTCTATGGATTCCTCCACAGTCTTGTTCATTAAAGAACCACCTGCACAAGCATCTAACATCATCTTGAACTGAGGCAATAAACCATGGTAAACGATTCTTACCTTTTCGGTATCATTCAGGTTATGGTTTGGACACTTTCTCAAGAGTGCTTTGAATCGTTCCCATGTCTCCCCTAATGATTCATCATTATTTTGAGAAAAAGAATGTATGGCTGTCATTGCTTCAAAATATTTTGAAGGAGAATAAAATCTTTCCAAAAATTTTCTTTCAACATCGGACCAGTTTGCAAAACTACCCGGTGGGTAAGATTTAAACCATTCTTTTGCTTTACCAATCAATGAAAAAGGAAAAAGTCTCATGTAAACAGACTCTTCTTGATTGGGTTCAAAACCAATTGTGCTGCATAACTCATAAAAAATAGTTAAATGTTCATATGGTTCTTCATGATTTAAACCAGCAAATTGATTGTTTTGAATAATATTTAAAGTAGCAGGTTTAATCTCCACTGGTACAACAGGTCCTTGAAACATTCCCGAAACTCGGGGTGGACCATTAATAGCAGCAAACTGTCCCAATGTTCTCCTTTCAGCAGCCATATTTGAATTTTCAAAATTTTTAGAAGTAGAAGAAGATTTAGTTTGTGTTTTAGATTTCAAAGACTTGATTTTCTTTACAAACTTTTCTATTTCAGGATCAAAATAAATTTTACCTGTGGTAGATCGAGTTTGCATACACAAACTAGACAAAGAAAGTTAGTGTAACAATAAGTAAAAGTAAATAAAAAATTTTAACTAAGGTAAAAAAAATATTTACCACGGTAATTAAAAATTTACTGTTTTACTGAAACAATTCAATCCCCGGCGACGGCGCCAGAAAACTTGTTAACCCGGCGACAGCGTCAGATCCGTTCGTTTCCACCACTGGGTTGTTAATTGGCAAGCGCACCAATCGTTTGTAGTTTTCAAAATTTAGATATCGTTCCACTGGGATTGAAAGTCCAATAACAACAATAATTTTCTATTTACTATGGTAAATGTGAAGAAAATTATAGACAAAAGAATGATTTATATACAATTTATACAATATTCACAAGATAGCATGGTTGAGTTGTTCATGAGATAAAAAGAAAATAAAAATCTATCTAAAAAATAAAAATCTATCTAAAAAGTTGAGTTGCAATCTAGAATAAATAAGATACTTGAGATAAACACAGATAAACAAATTATGTTGGAAATTGGATCCCTAATCTAGAATAACAATGAGGAACTCAAGACATGCATATTTAATCATCAAGTTTTATGTCATTGCAGATTAAAATCATTATAACTGATCCCTCGTGATATAAATTCTAAGAATTCACCGTAAAGTCCGATCCCTTGTGAGCTTTCTCAGTAAAAACTTGCATTAAGACCTGACCTTATGGCAACAATGGTTAACAACCCCTATAGAATTGAGATACCAAGGGTATTCCAACTTTTACTTTCGTCAAAACAAGTTTCAATACGGCATGAATAATCATTCTCCCGTTTGACATTCATACTAATAAAACAAGTTTCAATACACATGAAAATCATTCTCCCGTTTGACGTTCATATTAATAAAAGATTGAAATACTAACATGGACTTGAATCATAAACATGCAGAGGTCGAATTCACAACATTATACTCAATAGATTAGTTCACCAATTCCAACATAAACAAATTAGTTACACATGGAGAAAGTAAAAACAACACTTACAGAGTTTGACATTACGAAGACGATGGGAACTTCACGATACAACGATCACAATACACCCAAACACACTCAAGTATCTAGAAAACTATTCTAGAACTACAAGTCACAAAAGAAGTACTCTAAGTCGAGCACGAAGAGAAGTGAATGAGAATGGGATTTTGATTGATTGATGCCCTGGAATGGTGTTGGATGGCCCTATTTATAGGGCTGAGCAAGGGTGCTGACGCTACGCGTCACACCCCTGACTCAGCCTCCATTAAACACTTGATAATGGCCATTTCAAATTATTAAATTTGATCATGCCTGGCCACATAAACATGTTTCCACCGAGTTTTGGCCTTTCATGCTGAGTGGGGTGGCCCTTGGTGCTGAGTGGAGTGCCCATTATTGGGTCTAAGTGGAGTGGTTGGCCAAAGTGGAGGTGGAGACCACGCAGCACTGACGCTACGCGTGGCTGTGACGCGTAGCGTCAGCATCAAAAATAGCTATTGATGCTACGTGTGGGATGAGGCTACGCGTCAGCTCCTCCAGTGTAATTTTCTCTTGATTTCTTAACTTTTTCACTGTAAAACTAGAGAAAATTGATCAAGGGCAGATTATTTCCAACAACATCTATTTATTAAATTTAAAGCCTAATTTTCTAACAAATTAACCAAATTTTTATTATTTTTGTGAAATTTTTATTAAAGGATTTATTGTAAATTTGAGGACTAACAATGGTGTTTAGTGACCATAAGAGTTTGAAATATTTGTTCGATCAGAAGGAACTTAACATGAGACAAAGGAGATGGGTGGAGTACTTAAAGGATTATGATTTTGACTTGAGGTACCACCCGGGCAAAGCAAACGTTGTTGCCGATGCACTGAGTAGAAAAGTATTGTACACGGCTTTCTTGATGGGCAAAGAGCAAGAACTGTTGGAGAGCTTTTAGGATATGAATATTGGAGTCGTTATGAACACTCCAAACCGAATGACAGTCAGAATGCTGAAGGTTTCCAATGAATTTCTGAAATCTTTAGCTGTGGCCCAAAAGGACGACGAAGAGTTGCTGGAACTGCTTGACACTCAAGCAAGAGGCAAGGACATGGAATTGACTCAAGGAAAGGATGGAATTTGGAGATTTCGAGACCGAGTGGTGGTGCCTACAAACGGTGACTTTAGGCAAGCCATGCTGACTGAAGCACACAGAAGTTCTTTGAGTATTCATCCCGGTGTTACAAAAATGTACCACGATTTGAAGAAGGAATTCTGGTGGCCGGGCATGAAAAAGGTAATAACCGAGTATGTGAAGTCTTATGTGATATGCCAGAAATGCAAGATTGAACACCAGAGACCCCCAGGTTTACTTCAACCTCCTTAAATTCCGATTTGGAAGTGGGAGTGTATTACTATGGATTTCATGTCCGGGTTACCTCGTACCCAATCCGGGTGTAATGCAAACTGGGTGATTGTAGACCGACTGAACAAGAGTGCTCACTTCTTGGCTATGAACATGAAATGGTCATTGGACCGACTGGCTAGGTTATACGTTACTGAGATTGTATGATTGCATGGCGTACCTTCGAGTATTATTTCCGATCGGGATCCTCGATTTACTTCCATATTTTGGGGAAGTCTGTAACAAGAATTGGGTACTGAACTAAGACTGAGTTTAGCTTATCATCCGCAGACTGATGGTCAGTCGGAACGGACTATACAGACCTTAGAGGATATGCTGAGAGCCTGTGTATTGGAGTAGGGTGGCTCATGGGAAAGATATTTACCCTTGGTGGAGTTTGCATATAACAACAGCTACCACAGTAGCATTGGGATGGCTCCATATGAAGCTCTATATGGTCAGAGGTGTCATACACCTTTGTGTTGGAATGAAAATGGCGATGCCATTCATTTGGGGCCCGAGTTAATCCAGGAAATGAATGAACAGATTGCTCTAATCCGAGAGAAAATGAAGATTGCCCAAGACCGACAGAAAAGTTACTATGACAATTGACATAGACCACTTGAGTTTCAGGCGGGTGACTGGGTATTTCTGAAGGTTTCACCGACCAAAGGTGTAGGTCGGATATTGAAGAGTCACAAGCTTAATTAGAGATACATTGAGCCGTATCAAATATTGGAGAGGATCGGTGATGTTGCTTACCGATTGGATCTTCCCCAGTCGTTAACTAATATCCATAATGTATTTCATGTGTCACAACTCTGAGCGTATATTCCGTGTGATTCGATGATTGTGCCGAGTGACTCTATCGAATTGAAGGAGGACCTGACGGTGGAAGTTGTGTTTGAATATGATTTCAGGATCAAGGATTTTGATAATGACAAAGGACTCTTGAAGAAAGTTGATGATGCATGATTTAGCCTTAATTCCTTGCTTTAAATGTGTATAATTTGCCATTGCTAATTGTGTAATATTATGCATTTTTACACATTTTCATAATTCAAGCTTTATTTAATATTAACTGAATTAGGCGATAATCTTTAAATGAAATAATAAATCTTACTTGATTTCCTTGATATTGCAGTGAATAATTGAGGTTGCAATTGGGAAATCATAAAATTGAGCATCAGGTCTGACGCGTAGCGCTGGTACCACGCGTAGCATGGAAGCAAATTCGCAACACTGACGCGCAGCGTCAAGCCCACGCGTAGCATCAACAGTGACGAGGATCCCATTAACAGGCTGTATGCAACTTCAGAAGTGGGGGATTTATTTATATTAAAGCACTTGTTGGCCAATCCATTATAGACATACGGCACTATCTCAGTGGGGAACATGCAGCACAAGTGTCCAAGCATTATTGAAGAATTATTGGATGAAATAATGTATTCTGAGTCAGAAACCCTCACGCGTAGCCTCACAACTACGCGTAGCGTGGAAGCAGATTCGCAACGCTGACGCGTAGCGTCCTGCTGACTACCCTTGCTTTCACTATAAATAGGACCATTGTCAATGGTTTCAAACACACCTCAATTCACGTTTTCTCTCTTTTCTCTCTTTGTTTTCTATAAGCATCAGAGGAAGGCACAAAGCCTCCTCCTCTCTTCTTCCCCCTCTTTGCTCCATTCCGGGTTAGTTTCTTTTCTTTGTAGTTGTTATTATGGAGGGATAAAACCCTAGATTGATTTTCTTAGAGAATATTGTAATGTAATTTTGAGGACATTATTTTTAATATAGTATGTTTTCGTTATTGTTATTTCTTCATAATCTTACTCTGCTTATTTAATTCCATTCTGTTTAATTAAATTTGTATGCTTAATCGGTTTAATTATTCAAATGGAATAAAATAAGATTTTAAATTAGAATGGATTAAGGAAATATGCATGCTTAATGAATATTTTCATAATCACTTTTAATAATTATGGTTTGCTTAATTCCATAATTTGAGAATAGATTATGTATATAGGCGATGTTCTTATGTATGCTCAATAATTCCTAGATTTTACGATCTTGACTCCTTTTGCTTAATTAGGATGCTTGATTAAAATATTCATTTTTAAATGAAAGTAAAGGAATTGTGAATTGAAAAAGACGCTTAGTTGATTAATTCAAATTGAGCTAAGAAATTGACAGTAATGAAAGTATACAAATTATCTTTAGTGAACCAAGGATAAATTTAATTACAATACTCCAAGAAAATCAATCGCTTGTTAATTATTGTTTTAAATCCTATATTTACTTTGTTTTAATTTTAATTATGATAACAAAACCAATCAAACCCCCCCCCCCCTCAATTTTATGTTTGTTGAACTTATGTTTGTAAAAATTTTAGTTGTTGAGTTTTTAAAAATTAGTTTAAGACTTGATTTTTCCTAAATTTTTGTGTTGATCTGTGAGAGAACGACCTAGGTTGACACCCTAGTACTACATTAATTAATTTTAATATACTAATTTGACGGAATAACGACTGTAAAAATATTCACGTCAAAAGTCTTGCAAAAACAAAGAAGACATGAAACAGTACGAAGCCAATCGATTAGGAAGCCCAGGCTAATCGATTAGAGTCATTCTGTTTTGGAAGCAATTGCATCAGGACACAAGCTAATCGATTACAGCAATTGAGATAATTGATTAAAGAGCTACTGGAGTTAAGCTAATCGACTACAAACATTAAATAATCAATTACCAATATCAAAAATGGCATTGAAGGCATCAGGTATAATGGCTAATCGATTGAGGGAATTTATCCAATCGATTAGAAGACTACTGGATTTAAGCTAATCGATTACTATACAAAATAATCGATTACAAAGCTGCGAAGCCAAATTAAATGCATCAGGTATAGTTACTAATTGATTGCAGGCCAATATGTAATCGATTAGATGCCCTCTGTTTTGAAGATAATCGATTACAGCTCGAGGGTGTAATCGATTACGATAGTGGGAAAACACTTTTAAGTGGGAAACCAGCACATATCTCCACCATTTTTCAGAACCCCACGATGTGCAACGGCTAGGAAGAAGAAAGGCACTCCTCAAGCTTTCAAATGGCTCTATAAATTGAAGAGGGACTCAAGCACAAAATACACCAAGAAGCTACAATTCCTTTGCTCACTCTTGTGCTTTGTAAGCTTCATTCTTGTATATCTTGAGATTTCATTTGTATATCCTCTCTTCTTGAGAGATTAGAAATTGTGTGAGCTATCATTTGCTTATCCACTCTATTAAGAGAGTCATTTCCTTGTAAACACTTCAACAAACACAAAAGATTTTCACTCTAGGTTGAGTGGTCACAAAGGTTGGGGTTCAACCTTTGGGTATTGAGAGTTTGAGAGATTGGGTGGGTTGCCCTTGTGCTAGTGAGGATTGAGTTCTTGAGTGTGGGACACTAGGAAGTTGCAATTGCTCATAGCTTGTATCTCTAAACTTCAATAGTGGAAATCCTCTAAGTGGGTTGCTTAGAGGCGAGACGTACACCGGTGTTGGTGGAACTCGTTATATCGGTTTGCAAGCTCCTCTCCCTTACTCGTTTACTTTCATATACTGCAATTGGTTGATTTGTGTTGATTGATTGAGAATTGCATACTTGAGCGTGTCTAATTAGATACATTTCAAATACTGCCCACCAAGTGTTTGTTAAATTGCTTCAGCTATATTTATCCTTGTTGTGCATTGCATACTACCTTTAACTTGATTTAACTTGCATTCTCTTGTAAACTTGGATATAAAAATCAAGTACAAAGGCATTCCAATTCAAAGTTTTTAAAACTCAATTCACCCCCCCTCTTGAGTATTGAGGCCACTTGAACAAGTGGTATCAGAGCTTGACTCTTGTTAAATAAAGCTTAACAGCTTCAAGAGACTAGATGGCCTCAAGTTCTCATAACATTTTTCCCGAGGGTGGTGCTATAAACAGACCTCCCGCTTTCAATGGGGAAGGCTATGCATTTTGGAAAGAAAGAATGAAAATCTTCATTCAATCCATTGATTTGAGAATTTGGAATGCCATTGAAAATGGTCCTTATATACCAATGCATACTGTTGATAGTAAGAATGTGGAAAAGCCTATAGATGAATGGACTAGTGATGAAGAAAAGAAAGTATAATATGGCTATAAGGCAAAGAATCTAATCACTATGGCATTAGGTCAAGATGAATTCTTTAGAATAATGACTTGTCAAACCGCTAAGGAAATGTGGGATACTCTACAAGTAACTCACGAAGGTACTAACGATGTGAAGGACTCCAAGATTAGTACCTTGACAAGTCAATATGAAAGCTTTAGAATAAACTCAGGAGAATCCATTGTAGATATGCAGAAAAGATTACTCTTATTATTAATCATCTCATTACTCTTGGCAAAGTTTACACTAACAAAGAACTTGTGCATAAAGTTTTAAAAAGTCTTAGCAGGGAATGGCAACCACTTATCACAGCCATAAAACAATCTCCAAGCATCAATGAGATGTCTCTTGCAACACTCTTTGGAAAATTACAAGAGCAAGAGCAAGAACTAAAAGCATTGAAGCTAGCGGAGGAAGAAGAAAAATCTTCCAAAAAGAAAGGCTTAGCACTCAAAGCCACCTCTATACATGAAGAAGAATCATGCAGTGACATGGATGAAGAAGAGGAATTTGGGCTGTTTGTAAAATGATTTGGAAGATTCATGAAGAACAAAAGATTCCAAAAGAACTTCAAGCCCCAAGGTAAGAAGCCAACTTCAAATGAAATTTCTTCTTCACCTAGTTGTTTTGAATGTGGCAAGGAAGGGCACTTCAAGGCCGATTGCCCAAATCTTAAAAAGAAGGGCAAGGATAAACGAGGAAGAAGAAAAGCTTACATCGCTTGGGATGAGAATGATGTAAGTAGCTCCGACGATTCGGAAAATGAGGAAGCAAATCTTTGCTTAATGGCCAATCACCAAGAAGAAGATAATGAGGTAAACCTTCTTGACTTAGATAAGAATGAACTACTAGATGCTTTTGAGGAGTTATATGATAAATTTATAAAAGTGTCTAATAGGCTTAAGTCATCTAGGAAAACTAGTGACACCCTTGAAATGCATCTTATGGAGGTATGTAAAGAAAATGAAAGCTTAAAAGAAGAATTAGAGAATGTTCAAGCATGCTCTAAGGATAAACCATGTGACTTTGCAAAAAGATGCATGATGTTAGAAACAAAGGTTGTAGATCTAAATAAGACATTAGAAAAGTTCACTAATGGACGAGACAATTTGAATATCTTGCTTGGACAACAAAGATGCATGTTTAATAAAACTGGGCTAGGATATATTCAAGAAAATAGCAATCACAAAAGGGAAAAACACTATAAAAATTTCTTTGTACCACCAAGCAAATCATCTTCACCTTTTATGAAATGTCATCATTGCGGTTTTAAAGGCCATAACTCTTCTAATTGCAATGTTAGAAAATTAGGGCCAAAGGTTATGAAAAAGGTGTGGGTTCCCAAAGGAACATTACCACAAGCTAACCTAAAAGGACCCAACATAAAATGGGTACCTAGTTCTCTAAACTAATCTTGTTTTGTAGGTATGCTTCAAGGCAAGCAACACCCATTGGTACTTGGATAGTGGGTGTTCAAAGCATATGACGGGAGACATAAGCAAGTTTACATCATTCACTCCCAAGAGAAAAGGAAGTGTCACCTACGGAGACAACACCAAAGGAAGAATCCTAGGCATCGAAAATATTGGTAAGAATTCTTCCACATCAATAAGTGACGTGTTGTATGTTGAAGGCCTCAAACATAATCTACTTAGCATAAGTCAATTATGTGACAAAGGATATAGAGTTTTATTTGAATCCAATTATTGTATAATTGAGAATAAGCTAAACAAAGAGGTCAAATTTGTTGGAAAAAGGATTGATAACATTTACATGATTGATGTGGATAGTTTGTCTACAAATGATGAACAATGCTTCATTTCAAAAGAGGATGAAACTTGGCTATGGCATAGGAGAATAGCTCATATACATGTAGACCATTTGAACAAACTTGTTTCCAAAGAATTAGTAATTGGATTACCAAAGCTTAAATTTGAAAATAGATTTTGTGATGCATGTCAAAAGGGAAAACAAGTAAAGGCATCTTTTCATTCCAAAAATATTGTTTCCACACAAAGGCCTTTACAACTTTTGCACATGGACTTATTTGGACCATCCAAAATCAAAAGCTTTGGAGGTAATTACTATGGTCTAGTTATTGTAGATGACTATTCTAGATATACATGGACATTGTTTCTTGCTTATAAAAATGAAGCATATCATGCATTCAAGAAACTTGCAAAGATTATCTAAAATGAGCAAAATTCTAAAATTACATCCATTAGAACCGATCATGGGGGAGAATTTGAAAATCAATCTTTTGAAAAGTTTTGCGAAAAACATGGTATTAATCATAATTTTTCAGCTCCTAGAACTCCACAACAAAACGGAGTAGTTGAAAGGAAAAATAGATCCTTGGTGGAGCTTGCAAGAACCATGTTAAATGAAAACCATATTGCAAAACACTTTTGGGCCGATGCGGTAAACCCCGCTTGTTATGTAATGAATAGATGTTTAATAAGGCCTATTCTAAAGAAAACCCCCTATGAACTTTACAAGGATAGAAAACCCAACATTTCACACTTTCATATTTTTGGATGTAAATGTTTTGTGCTCAATAATGGAAAGGATAATCTAGGAAAGTTTGATGCCAAATCTGATGAGGCAATCTTCCTAGGGTACTCTCAATCTAGTAAAACTTATCGAATCTTCAACAAACAAACAAACACCATTGAAGAGTCTATTCATGTTAAATTTGATGAAAATAGCCATAACCCTCCGAGAAAGGAAGATGTTGATGATCTTGTAGGTACTCTTTAAGAATTGACCTTAGATGACAAGGAAGGAGAAATCAAAGACACAAATGAAGCTAAACATGAGGAACCACAACAATGGATCACTTTGAAGGATCATCCTCTAGACAAAGTCATAGGTGAAATAACTCAAGGTGTAAGTACTAGAAATGCTATTGGAAATACTTGTAATCACCTAGCATTTGTATCACAACTAGAACCCAAGAACATAAATGAGGCTATTATTGATGAACATTGGATGTTGGCCATGCAAGAAGAGCTAAATCAATTTGAAAGAAATGAAGTTTGGGAGCTCGTGCCAAGACCCAATGATCACCAAATAATAGGAACCAAATGGGTTTTTAGGAATAAACTGGATGAAAATGGAATAATTACTAGAAACAAAGCTAGGCTAGTAGCTAAAGGCTATAATCAAGAAGAAGGCATTGATTATGAAGAGACGTATGCAGCCGTAGCTAGATTAGAAGCAATTAGACTACTATTAGCCTTCGCATGCTGTAGGGACTTCAAATTGTACCAAATGGATGTTAAAAGTGCTTTCTTGAATGGATACATTCAAGAAGAAGTATATGTTGATCAACCTGCAGGTTTTGAAAACCATCAATTTCCAAATCATGTTTTCAAATTAAAAAAAGCCTTGTATGGTTTGAAACAAGCTCCAAGAGCTTGGTACGAAAGGTTGAGCAAATTTCTTTTAGAAAATCATTTTGAAAGAGGGAAGGTTGATACAACTTTATTCATAAAGCAAAAAAAGAATAACATACTATTGGTACAAGTTTATGTTGATGATATAATATTTGGTGCCACTAATGATTCAATGTGCAAGGAGTTTGCTAAGCTAATGCAGGAAGAATTTGAAATGTCCATGATGGGGGAACTCACTTTCTTCCTCGGACTACAAATCAAGCAAACCAATGAAGGCACATTCATAAATCAATCCAAGTACTGCAAAGAACTACTCAGAAAATTCAATATGGATAAAGCAAATGATATAGCCACACCCATGGGCACTTCATGCTATTTGGACAAGGATGAGAAAGGTAAGGATGTTGAACTCACAAAATACAGAGGTATGATAGGATCCTTACTTTACTTAACCGCTAGTAGACCGGATATCATGTTTGTTGTGTGTATGTGTACTAGATACCAGGCTTGTCCTAAGGAATCACATCTAACTACAGTAAAAAGGATAATGAAATATTTAGTTGGGACTCAAAATGTTGGTTTATGGTACCCCAAAAGGGCTAAATGTATTTTAGTTGGTTACTCTGATTCAGACTTTGCAGGATGTAAACTTGACAGAAAAAGCACTAGCAGAACATGTCACTTGCTTGGTAGTTCTCTTGTTTCTTGGCATAGCAAGAAACAAGTAAGTGTTGCGCTATCAACAGCTGAGGCAGAATATGTTGCAGCTGGTAGTTGTTGTGCTCAAATCCTTTGGATGAGACAACAACTTCTAGACTTTGGAGTTATATTGAACCATGTGCCTCTTAAGTGTGATAATACTAGTGCTATCAATATCTCAAAAAATCTTGTAATGCATTCTAGGACTAAACATATTGAGATTAGGCATTATTTCATTAGAGACCATGTATTAAAAGGAGACTGTGTAATTGAGCATGTTGAAACTTCTAGGCAACTAGCAGATATTTTCACCAAACCTTTAGCTAGGGAGCAATTCATCCACATTAGAAGAGAATTAGGAATTCTTGACATGACCAATTGTGTTTGAATGATGAAATATTTTGATAAAAGCACTGTTGTATAGCATGTTTGTATGAATTTGGTATTATCTATGGCATGATTCTTTAAGACTGCAAACTTCCTTTGAGAAAAATGCATAAAAGTGAATTTTTGACCCATATAATCGATTACTCAGCTCCTCATAATAGATTAACATGGTTCTGTTTTATTGATAATCGATTACCCTTTGATATCTAATCGATTACAATGCTTCTGTTTTAAACTAATCGATTACTTTCTAATCCATAATCGATTACACAGCCTCTGTTTCAGGTATAAAACGTTTCATCCTCTCACTAATCGATTACCATACTGTTTCAATCGATTAGGACGATTCTATTTTTCTGCTTCAGTTCTTCATTTCATTAACGTTTTTATTTTCTTCATGTAATTTCCTTCCGTTATCCTTCAATAAACATTTGTCTTTCCTTATATGCCATACTTGTTTTATTATTTTTGATGATTCCAAAGGGGGAGAAGAATTATTTGTTCATATCTTGTTCATCTGGAATAAGCTGCTAAAACAAAATAATTGCCAAATGATTAACAATTTGTAAAGAGGTTAATAAATTCCTTCTGATAGGGGGAGATTTGTTAATACTAAGAGATAAGAGATAAGGATATTGTTAAGAGATAAAGATGCTGAACATTTGAAAAACTAGTTAAAGAAACTCTGCTATTTGAAACTGTGATTAAGAGATAATGCAGCAGATATGTTTTTGCAAAAGATAAAATTAGAGATAAGTCTTTTGGTTAAAATTAACAACCCTCAAGAGATGAACATGGTTGTCATCATCAAAAAGGGGGAGAATGTGTTTGAATATGATTTCAGGATCAAGGATTTTGATAATGACAAAGGACTCTTGAAGAAAGTCTTGCAAAAACAAAGAAGACATGAAACAGTGCGAAGCTAATCGATTAGGAAGCCCAGGCTAATCGATTAGAGTCATTCTGTTTTAGAAGCAATTGCATCAGGACACAAGCTAATCGATTACAGCAATTGAGATAATCGATTAAAGAGCTACTGGAGTTAAGCTAATCGACTACAAACATTAAATAATCGATTACCAATATCAAAAATGGCATTAAAGGCATCAGGTATAATGGCTAATCGATTGAGGGAATTTATCCAATCGATTAGAAGGCTACTGGATTTAAGCTAATCGATTACTATACAAAATAATCGATTACAAAGCTGCGAAGCCAAATTAAATACATCAGGTATAGTTGCTAATCGATTACAGGCCAATATGTAATCGATTAGATGCCCTCTGTTTTGAAGATAATCGATTACAGCTCGAGGGTGTAATCGATTACGATAGTGGGAAAACACTTTTAAGTGGGAAACCAGCACATATCTCCACCATTTTTCAGAACCCCACGATGTGCAATGGCTAGGAAGAAGAAAACCACTCCTCAAGCTTTCAAATGGCTCTATAAATTGAAGAGGAACTCAAGCACAAAATACACCAAGAAGCTACAATTCCTTTGCTCACTCTTGTGCTTTGTAAGCTCCATTCTTGTATATCTTGAGATTTCATTTGTATATCTTTTCTTCTTGAGAGACTAGAAATTGTGTGAGCTATCATTTGCTTATCCACTCTATTAAGAGAGTCATTTCCTTGTAAACACTTCAACAAACACAAAAGATTTTCACTCTAGGTTGAGTGGTCACAAAGGTTAGGGTTCAACCTTTGGGTATTGAGAGTTTGAGAGATTGGGTGGGTTGCCCTTGTGCTAGTGAGGATTGAGTTCTTGAGTGTGGGACACTAGGAAGCTGCAATTGCTCATAGCTTGTATCTCTAAACTTCAATAGTGGAAATCCTCTAAGTGGGTTGCTTAGAGGCGAGACGTACACCGGTGTTGGTGGAACTCGTTATATCGGTTTGCAAGCTCCTCTCCCTTACTCTTTTACTTTCATATACTGTAATTGGTTGATTTATGTTGATTGATTGAGAATTGCATACTTGAGCTTGTCTAATTAGATACATTTCAAATACTGCCCACCAAGTGTTTGTTAAATTGCTTCAGCTATATTTATCCTTGTTGTGCATTGCATACTACCTTTAACTTGATTTAACTTGCATTCTCTTGTAAACTTGGATATAAAAATCAAGTTCAAAGGCATTCCAATTCAAAGTTTTTAAAACTCAATTCACCCCCCCTCTTGAGTATTGAGGCCACTTGAACAACAGAAGTTACACGGATCGGTATTGAGGAATATCAGACCAAACGGCTGAGGAATAAGGAAGTGCCATTGGTAAAGGTGAAGTGGCAAAATTTGAATGGGGTAACCTACACGTGGGAATCGAAATCGACATAAGACAGGTGTACCCTAACCTTTTTCAATCGGTATGTTGATGTCGAGGACGAAATCCCTTTTTAGGGGGGGGTGGATGTAACATCCCAGATATTTATAGAAAAATTTTATGCAGTGGGAAATATTAAAAATTGTTTTAAGGATTTAATTGATATTTTTATGAATTATTGGGCAATTATAAGTAATTAAATATTGTGAGTGTAAATAAAATTTATTGATTGGTTAATTATAAAAGGTGTGATTAGAAGAAGAGAAAAGTTTAATTAAAAGTGACCAGTTAGGGAGGTGACCGGTTGCCTATGAGTTTTAAATAAAGGTTTTTTTCTCTTTCCTCAATCATTCACTCAATCATTCACTCTCTCATGTGAACCTTCTTCTTCATCATCTATTACTTTTCTTCTTCTCCTTCCTCTATCGCTGTGAGCTTCATGCTCTGAAGGGAGGTCCATTTTGCATCAAAACCTTGAAATAATTATATTTCCATGACAGTGGTTTCAAGGTGAGTCCATTGAACCGTTTAAATTTGTTACCTCGTCTCTTTCGTTTCCTTCTTTGGACCGAATGGTCAAGCATGGTGGGGTAAGGTCCAGATCTCCACTCCTCTTAGGTGTGTGAGCCTGAAAATGGTCTTTTGACTGTGAGGGTGGTACGACGTTAACGGGTTTTGCATTCCAACCCCGTAGGTAGCAGAACGAACACCGGAGGACTGATTGACGAAGCTGGTGCTGGATTCAGAGGAGAAACTGTGAACCCAGTGCTTAGAGGACGTAATCGACATCAGGAGCAGATTATCGAAGCTTGGAACCGAGGTAAGGGGAGGTGTTTGGGTTATAATTAATTAGAATAGGACATTGTCCGAGTCATTGGAATGACTGTGAACCGGGTAAGTGATGATGCTGACTGAAAATTATGTGAATATGTGTATGAATGTACGTATAAATGTGCACACCGATCGGTTTAGGATCGTGTGTGTGTATGTGACTTAAGAAATAATAGAGATGTTGCCGAATGAAAGTTGTGAATGTGTATGCATGTGTGTATGTGGACACCGATCGGTTTCTAATCGTGTATATGTGGCTTGAGCCGATTCAAATTTGAAATAATTGATGCTGTGACAATCGGTGTTTAATGGAAATGTGATGCCGGGCTTGACAAGCAGGTCGCCCAGTGGCAATATGATGAATGGGCTTGACAAGTCGGTCGCCCTGTGTTGTGAGCACATGCCAGTTTCTGGTAGTTGTATTTGTTGATTGTTGATAATACGAAATGATTGAGATGTGATTATGTGGTATGGGATGGCCGACGGTATATGTTACCCTCGTTTTTGGCTTCAGTGGTCAAGCAGGACCCAGTTGAGCTACCCAGAGGTCTATGACCCAGTGGTTAAGGGGGAGTCAAGCAGGACTCGGTGAACCAAGCAGGGTTCACGGGGTGTCAAGTAGGACCACTAGCTGAAGGCCGATTCTTTGAGTATCCAGATACTAGGCGTCAATTTTGTCTGAGTCAGTGGTGATAATTGATGATTTGATAATTTTTCCGAGTGTAGTTTGTTATAATTGCCGAATGAGAATTGAAATGTTTACTTAGTATGATTTGAAGTATTTACCGAGTGTAATTTCATATATATTTGTCGAGTGATTTGTTATATAATCATTATTGTCCGAGCGAGGGCCGATTGATTTGGTGCCCATTTAGCTCAATTTAGCATCCCTCATTTCTGAGTGAAGAATAACCGAGAGACCGTTTCCGAGTGAGAAATGATCAAGTGGACTTATTTTTTGAGTGAAACCCGACTGTAAGTCTTGTCCGCTCAGGTTTAAGTAGTATTCGCTCAAGCGAGTCGGATTTCATCCAAGCAAATCAGAGTCTCGCTCAGGCGAATAACCCTGACTCTGTTTTATTCCTTTCGCTGATTCAATCTTATTTTATGTTGAAATATTTCTGATCGGTCATTATTTTTAATATGCTTTTATTCAAGGATTTATTTCCGATCGGTTATTGCTAATTTAAGTATAATTTTACTATTTTGAATATATTTAAGAAAAGTAAATATTATTTTATATTAAGCCCGAGTGGATTTTTATTAAACGTGAAAAAAAAATCTATTGCGAAAAATGAGAAAATTGACGTGGGTCGTCACAATTAGTGTCATAAGCCCTAGTTTATATTCAATTACACAGTATGATCCTCTTAGGGCATCCAATTACATGATTTTTCATGATATACACTTATCTTTTGCTGCAACCCATGTGAACTGGTCTAATCTGGGGTCAAAGATCTGGAGTGGGGACCAGCCTCAAAAGTTAAGGATTGGAGTGTTTGAACACCAGTATAGTGGGTATCCGGTATTATGATCTAAACTCCAGTGCAAGAATCTTGTCTTGTTGTCCTGGAGATCCTACACACTGAGCTTTTATGTTGAAGAGGGGCGAAAGGTGGTGTTACCTGCGAAGATTCTCTGATGCTCAAGTCAGTAACGAAAATGAGAATTCAAGCTAAGAGAACTTAAGCAATGAAACAATGTATCAAGAATAAGAACAACGTAACCTTTTATGAGTGTGAGAATCGACTATTTATAGATGAGCTTGGAGAATGAATCATTATGAGCAGGTAGGGCCAGGGGCAAATAGCACACTACTCAGTGTACGATTCTGATGCGTGACGCGGGGAAAGCCACATCTTCTGTGAATTCCCCTTGGGGTTGTACCTTGTACTTCTTGTCAGGTGACGTGGAGCTTCCTAGTGTGTGAGATAACTACTGGGTCATGCCGGTATAGGGCCCCCTCTATGGGGTTCATAGCCCTGTGATATACCTGCCACACCGGTATCTTGATGAAGGTGAACAAAATTATATCCCTGCTTTGGTACCAGTATTGAGACCAGATCATTAGCCCCCAACTTGTGTGAGGGACTCATAAAGTTGCTTATAAAAGCTGAATTATCCTTTTGCAGGTGTTAATACTGATAAAGAAGTCCAAAGTCCTCACTTGATGGGTATGGATACCAGACCAGAGACACACTCCAGACGCTGTCCTGACGTCGTATATGCTGTGTTCAGACAGCATTATACCCCGTGAGGGAATCCCAAGAGTTTTTGGAATTTGTAACCCCCGCATTTAAGTTTTGTAACCTCAATGCCTTAAGACGCTAGCAATGATAAGCATTTACTTCCATTAATGTGTGAATAATGATGATTTCAGTCACATGCTTTATTAACCACCACGGGCATGGATATTGGGCCCAAAATTAGAATTTTTGGGCCTATTCGATTTCACCTTTATGCCAAGAGTCGTTTCTTTTCACGCTATCAAGCGATTGTAGGTTCAATTCCCACTGGGCGTGCCAATGAACTGGTCTAATCTGGGGTCAAAGATCTGGAGTAGGGACCAGCCTCAAAAGTCAAGGATTGAAGTGTTTATACACTTGTATAGTGGGTATCCGGTACTATGATCTGAACTCTGATAAGTCTTGAAAAGACTTAATTATTTCGCCTTTTATTTAACATAATTCATTAATTATTGTTTAGTTTGGCATCATTATTTAATAAATAGTTAACAATTCATATTTTAATTGTCTATTTCAAAAATGCTTTATTTATGTAAGAAAATGATTAAAAACATTGAATAGTTAAGAGTTTATGATTATTTATAATTTCACTGAGCAGCCAGCATACAAATGCTAGGCAATTATGTGTTTATTGGTGCAGGAACAGGTTGCGCTCAAGCTAAAGAGGAAAATCCGAGTGAAATTCTAAAAAAGCCGAGTGAGATTTCATAAATCCGAGTAAAACTCCAAAAGTCCGACTGGGAAATGCTTCAAGACACCGACCACAACAGAGAACAAAGCATAATACAGAACGCAATTCATTTTTCATTTCCAACCTCTCACTACTTCCTTTCTCCCTCTAAACTCTCTTATCCATGTCTTTCCAACTTCCTTCGATAGAACCAATGTTGATGGATTTCTAAATTCCTAAGGTAGGGATTGCAAAGGCTTGTGATGGAATCTTGAAGGTGTAATGAGGAAGTTGACTTCTAGATCCTGAGGAGAACGAGCTGAGGAGTGGATCTGCTTTGCTGGATTGACAAATCCAGATCTGATGAAGAACTTTACCAGTGAGGAATCATGGTTGAAGCTTAGGTAACTTCCAGCTTTCTAACTAATTCAGGCCTAGCAATTAGGTGAATAGTTAGAGTTCAACCTCCAATTTCGCATTAGATTCGTATGTTAATTAAGCACTTAAGGGATTAAGGTTTGATGCATAGGAATTAGCGTTTTTCACCTAAGGAATTAGGGAATAACCACTTGCGGATTGTCCTCTTGATGTTTGAAGCTCGATTGAATCTCAATTGCATATTCTTGATGAAGTTGTAAACTGAAGCAATCCTAACCTATCTTCTATCAATTGTATTTTATCCTTTACACTGTCTTTGAAAAATATAAAAACATAGAAAGTATAAAAACAATAAAAACCGAATGAATCTTTTGATCATTGTGTTGGTTCAGCTTGTATCTGTCCAAGATTGAGGTACTTACCACAATCCCTGTGGGACGATCAAATATAATACAATTTTAACGACTGGTGCGCTTGCCAAAGAATAAATCCTCTAAGAATTACACACCAAGTTAATGACTCGGAGATTTAGCATCAAGTTAATGGCGTCGTTGCCGGGGATTGTTTAGTAATATCAACAATCCTTGGACCGGTACTTGATTGAACCGTTTACTTTTATTTGCATTTAGTACGTAGTTTGATTCTTGTTTTTAGTATAAGTAGTAGTAAGTTGTTTGTTGCTTTGTAGCAGTAGCTGTTGTCGCGACCGGGATCGCGGCGGCACGGCCGACCCTCAAAACGATCTTTCGTTTGGTTCGAAAAGAAAAACAGGGAGTCGCCACCAATATTTTTTAGGATAAAATACCGGGAAAACCTTTCGTTAAAGCACTGGTTATAAAAATGAAATTCCATGTTCGGGAGTCTAATTACAGGTGAGGAAGGTATCAGCACCTCACAACTATCCGTTATAAAAACGGTTACCTCAATATGATAGCGCGCATTATAATTAACCCAATAATTATTTTAACTTCTTCATTAAAAAGAAAATACACGAAATGACAAAAAATAAAAAAAAACAAAACAAACACGGAATTTTTACATGAGATTAACAGGACGTCTCGTCCAAATTAAACTCGTTCCACCCTTTTTTAAAAAAAAAGAAAAATGAGATTAACAAGACGTCTCGTCCAAATTAATCTCGTTCCGCCTTTTTTAAGAAAGTAGAGAAATAAAAATTACAATAATAATGAGAATAATAATATTCATTACAACCTTTTTGCTAGTCCAAATAGAATGTATGAAGCACTCATTTTTTGTTACATATTTATTACGAACCTAGGAAGGGGTAAAAAAGAAAAGAAAAGAAAATAACAGCAATTTATTTAAGTAGGAAAATGGAATACCGGGAAATCCGAGTGAAAAGGTGAGAAAACCGAGTGAAAAGGTGAAAAACCGAGTGAAAAGGTGAAAAACCGAGTGAAAAAGTGGAATACCGAGTGAGAAAGTAGAATGCCGAGTGAAGGTTGAATACCGAGTGAAAACAGTGGGCTGACCAAGTGAGAAAACAGTAGGGGGATTGAGAAGAGTTTGAAGGTGTTTAGAGGGAGAGAGAGGGACTGGACGGTGTGAAAAAAGTGGGGACGATTTGTGGGTATTTGAGGGAGGTCGGTTTGGAGTGAATTGAGGGAGGTGTGAGGTATGTGTGTATGGAAGAAGAGGGCTGTACGGTGTGGTGAGGATTTGGAAACGGCTGTACGGTGTAGAGAGGGCTGTACGGTGTGGTGAGGATTTGGAAAAGGAAGTAGGACGGTTGGGGAGAGGAGAAGGAGGTCAGTTGGTGTGGGATTCGAAGGAAATGGACAGTGTGGTGTAAAGAGGGGGACTGTGAGGATGGGACGGTGTTGGAGGCTATGAGGAGGGGTGAAGAGAGTTGTATGGAGTGGGGGACAGTGTTGGGATGAGGAAGAGAGGGGACGGTTGGTGAGAGGACGAGAGGGGACGGTTGGTGAAAGGAAGAGAAGGGACGTTGCTGGGGTTTTAAAGGAGGTGGACAGTGTGTTTGGAGGAGGAAGTGAGGGAGAGTATGGTGAGGGAGAGTGTAAGGTCTTCTTTTTTTTCAAAATGAAGGCCCCCTTTGAAGGTTTCAGGATCCTCTCTATTTATAGAGGTCCTGGACGCCCACCATCAGTGGCAAATGGGTTTTTTTATTATTTTTCCTTGCCAACCGCCCTACTTGATCAGTGTTGGATACAACCTGGATGGAGTTGGTGGATGCAGCTTGCATCTAGACAGCTATAGGGGTCGGCAGCTAGTGGGCCTCTCCTTTGTCACTTTGTTAGCCACCCCCCACAAGTCAAAGATCCACTTGGATAGTGGAAATCCAAGTCATCAAGGGCACTCGGTGGGAATATGGGTCGGATTTTACCTTTTCTCCAAAATCCGAGTGGAAAAGGTGCCTTTTGTGCACAAAACTGAGTGGAAAGGTGTAGTTTATACAAAAACCGAGTGTAGAATGACTCGGATCCGACTGAAATGGTTAGGGTACGACTCGGAATGGTTGAATAATGACTTGGAATTGAGTGAAAGATGACTCGGAAATGGTTTACGTATGGCTCGGAATTGGGTGAAAGTATGGCTCGGAATTGGCTAAAAAAATGGCTCGGAAATTGAGTGAAAGGATGGCTCGGAATTGGCTAAAAAATGGCTCAGAAATTGAGTTAAAGGACTCGGAAATGGTTTACGTATGGCTCGGAAGTTGGTTTTAAATGGGCTCGGTGATGATTGGCCAAAAAGGGCTCGGGAATGAGTAAAAAGTGATTCAATCAGGATTGTCTGAAAAGAAAATGACTCGGAATTGACTGAAGAGGGTTCACTCGGTGCTGACTGAAGATTCTTCACTCGGTGCTAACTGGAGAGTGGCTCGGTGCTGACTGAAGAGAATACTCACTCGGTGCTGACTGGAGAGTCTTTACTCGGCAACTTGAAGGGAATTTAATCACTCAAAAAAACTTGTTTGGATTTGCTTGGGAGTCATTCAGTAGACTCTTTCTTCCCTCGGAAATCCGACTGGCTTCTTACTCGGAATTTAGCACTCAGCTCCGACTGGCTTCTCACTCAGATGTGTTCATTCGGAGTTAGCTTTGTTTTTTAAATCAGAAGGGTTTCAACTCGGAGTCGGCTTTGTTGTCAATCAGCACTTAGAACTTGGACATATTCACTCGGAACCGACCTTGGGAGTCGGTCTCATCTTCCAATCAGAATGGAACTTGGACATTTTCACTCGGTTTTGGCCTTCTTCTCACTCAGAACTTGGAAATTGGCAATTTTCACTCGGAAACTGCCTTCTTCTTACTCAGAATTTGGAAATTGGCAATTTTCACTTGGATCCTGCCTATTTTCCACTAAGAAATTGGAAATTGGCAATTTTCACTTGGATCCTGCCTATTTTCCACTCAGAAATTGGACTTTTGCAATTTTCACTCGGAAACTGCCTTCTTCTTACTCAGAATTGCCTATTTCTTACTCAGAAATTGGAATTTGACATGTCCACTCGGAAACCGCCTTCCTTCCACTCAGAACTTGGAATTTGGCAATTTTCACTCGGATCCAGCCTTCTTTCCACTCAGAAATTGGAATTTTGGCCATTTTCACTCGGCAAAATCCTTCTCCTCATTCAGAACTCGGGATCTTGGGAATTTGCACTCGGATAGTCTCATTTTGCTCGGAATTTCTTTCCCTGAGTCCTTTCTTGAAGCTTTTTCTTCATTTTTTTGAAATTTTCTTGAAGCCCAATCAGAATATCACCTTGCCACGTTTCACTCGGAGCCTCTTTACTCGGAAATGATCATTCCGAGTCATCTTACTCGGAAATGATCATTTCCGAGTCAGATTTTTTTTTTACTTGTATTCTTTTCTTTTTTCTTCTTTTTTTTTCTTTTTTTTTCTTTTTTTCTTTCTTTTTTTTCACTTGTATTCTTTTCTTTTTTCTTTTCTTTTTTTCTTCTTCTTTTTTTTTCACTTGTATTCTTTTCACTTGTGGATATCAATCAGACAGAAATAGGTGTTCACAGATGCCCCTCTTTACTTCTTTTTCATGAGAAAAGCATGAAATTTCTTCTTGCTTTTGAAATGGAAAAGGAGTAAAGACGTGAACACCATTGTCGAAATAACCAAGAATACCAGATGAGGGGAAAACCCAGGAACTGACAGGAAAAGTAAAAGGTGAGGGCATTGCCTCTCGGTTGATTGGAAAAGTAAAAGGTGAGGGTGTTGCGTCTCGGTTGACAGGAAAAGTAAAAGGTGAGGGTGTTGCCTCTCGGTAGTCAGGAAAAGTGAAAGGTGAGGGTGTTGCCTCTCGGTGGATTGGAAAAGTGAAAGGTGAGGGTGTTGCCTCTCGATGATAGGAAGAGTAAAAGGTGAGGGTGTTGCCTCTCGGTTGACTGAAAAAGTAAAAGGTGAGGGTGTTGCCTCTCGATTGACAGGAAAAGTAAAAGCTGAGGATGTTTCCTCTCGGTTGTCAGGAAAAGTAAAAGGTGAGGGTGTTGCCTCTCGGTTGTTAGGAAAAGTGAAAGGTGAGGGTGTTGCCTCTCGGTTAATTGGAAAAGTGAAAGGTGAGGGTATTGCCTCTCGATTGACAGGAAAAGTAAAAGGTGAGGGTGTTGCCTCTCGGTTGTCAGGAAAAGTGAAAGGTGAGGGTGTTGCCTCTCGGTGGATTAGAAAAGTGAAAGGTGAGGGTGTTGCCTCTCGGTGACAGGAAGAGTAAAAGGTGAGGGTGTTGCCTCTCGGTTGACTGAAAAAGTAAAAGGTGGGGGTGTTGCCTCTCGGTTGTCAGGAAAAGTGAAAGGTGAGGGTGTTGCCTCTCGGTGGATTGGAAAAGTGAAAGGTGAGGGTGTTGCCTCTCGGTTGACAGGAAAAGTAAAAGGTGAGGGTGTTGCCTCTCAGTTGTCAGGAAAAGTGAAAGGTGAGGGTGTTGCCTCTCGGTGACAGGAAGAGTAAAAGGTGAGGGTGTTGCCTCTCGGTTGACTGAAAAAGTAAAAGGTGAGGGTGTTGCCTCTCGATTGACAGGAAAAGTAAAAGGTGAGGATGTTGCCTCTCGGTTGTCAGGAAAAGTGAAAGGTGAGGGTGTTGCCTCTCGATTGTCAGGAAAAGTAAATGGTGAGGGTGTTGCCTCTCGGTTGACAGGAAAAGTAAAAGGTGCCATTTGATCGGCAACAGGAAGGTAAAGGGGTGCCATTTGATCAGCGACAGGAAAGTAAAAGAGTGCCATTTGATCGGCGACTGGAAAGGTAAAGGGTGAGAATTGGGGGAGCTAACAGGACGTTTCGTCCGAATTAACTCTCTGTACCTAAAAGCTCGGGGTGTTGCCCCGGCTTGCCATGACTGAAGCCTTTGACTGAAAGAGAATAAATCTGGGGTGATGTCCCAGTTTGAGATAGTTTGAAAGAATCTAGGGATATTTCCCTTTGTTTGAAAGGAGGAGGCCGGGGGTGATGCCCCAGTTTTGGAAAAAGTGATCTGGGGTTAACAGGACGTCCCGTCCAAATTAACCAGGATCTAGAGCTTTGGGGTGATGCCCCAATTTTGGAAAAGTGATCTGGGGTTTAACAGGACGTCTCGTCCAAATTAACCAGGATCTAGAGCTTTGGGGTGATGCCCCAATTTTGGGAGAATGATCTGGGGAGATGCTCCTGTTTGGAAGGGAGATCTGGGGAGATGCCCCAGTTTGGAAGGGAGATATGGGGAGATGCCCCAGTTTGAGCTTTTTAGTGAGAGGAGCATGATAGGTGCTAGTTTGGTAATGGTGAATTCACTGGGGAATGATAAGTCCTCTTAAGCCTGATCAAAGAAATTTGAGGGAGCTGAGTCCATCTTACGGTTTTCCTTAGGAGAGATCTTCAGTCTATGTTCTACTGAAGTACGAACAATAGGTCTTGCTGAGAGAAAACTTTGGCGAATACCTGCTTTTGGATGATGGATTTGGTGTCCCTTTGACAAAAAAGTGAGTTAGTATAAAAACTTACAGGTAAATCTTCCCTGGCGACTGGCTTTTTAAGATAACTCATGGATGAAATAGAAACATCCTCCAACTTTTGGCGAGCATGTTTAGCAGAGATAGTTATGCTTATACCAAGCGAATTCTGGCGCTAGGATGCATTTCGTTCCTCATAACTTTACGCTCTGTCGTTTCCAATTTCAAAATTTCTTTTAGGCAAAAACTTGTTTATTCATAAAATTTAGTTATGAACACATGTAGGAAGAAGGGAGACTTTTATTTATAAACATCAGGCATACACAGTAAAGATGAAAATAATATTAAGCACAGAGATATGATAAGATATAGAGAATGGAAGGCAAGTGGAAAGGGGAAGGCTCATATATCCTCTAGTGATCTTCTGAGAGTAATGAGAAACTTGTCCCTTTATCACGACTTTGTGTTCGTCCTCTGTTTTTGCTTCTGAGGGAGTAATTTGACAATGACCCTGATACCCGTTTTGACCTCCTTTGTCTTTGGCTTGAAGGGTTTATGTTGCAGAGTCGAGTTTGTGGAACCGCCTTTTCATGTTTTCGACTCATCTTGCTGCTCTAACTTTTGCCTAGGTCGCCTTTTCAGGTTTTCAACCTAGCGAGCCTTTTTTCTTCCTTTTTTTTATTATTATTATGCAAAGTATTTCTTCATTGCGTCGGCATTTACAGGCATTGGCAGGTCGTCTCCATCCATGTTGGTGAGTATGAGAGCTCCTCCGGAGAAAGCCTTCTTTATAACATATGGTCCTTCGTAATTAGGTGTCCATTTCCCTCGAACGTCTTTTTGAATTGGCAAAATCTTCTTGAGGACCAAATCACCTTCTTGGAACTGCCGGGGGCACACTTTCTTTTCGTATGCCCGCTTCATGCGTCTTTGATACAATTGTCCCTGGCAAAGGGCGGTTAACCTTTTCCCGTCAATCAGATTCAATTGGTCATATTTGGTCTGGACCCATTCAGCTTCTTCCAGTTTGGCTTCCATGATCACCCTAAGGGATGGAATTTCCACTTCAAATGGCAGTACAGCTTCCATTCCGTAGACCAAAGAAAATGGTGTTGCCCCAGTTGAAGTTCGCACCGAGGTTCGGTATCTGTGCAGTGTGAAAGGGAGCATTTCATGCCAGTCTTTGTAGGTTACTACCATCTGTTGCACTATCTTCTTGATATTTTTATTAGCTGCTTCGACTGCTCCATTCATTTTTAGACGGTATGGAGAGGAGTTGTGGTGGGAGATTTTAAAGTTCTCGCAAAGCTCCTTCATCATTTTGTTGTTTAAATTTGTTCCATTGCCCGTGATGATTTGGTTTGGTAGGCCATACCGGCATATCAGTTCACGCTTGAGGAATTTGACCACAACATTTTTCGTCACATTGGTGTACGATGGCAACTAGAATGAAACGATGACCGTTTGAGGCTTTTGGCTCAATGGGCCCAATTACATCCATACCCCACATTGAAAAAGGCCATAGTGCTGACAAGACATTTAAGGATGAAGGCGGTGCATGAATGTGATCAGCATAAATCTGGCATTTATGACACTTCCATACGTAAGCAAAATAGTCTGCCTCCATAGTCATCCAATAATACCCGGCTCTCAGGATTTTTCTTGACATAGCATGCCCATTCGTATGAGTTCCGAAAGATCCTTCATGGATATCTTTCATGATCTGGTTTGCCTCGACGGTATCAACACACCGGAGGAGAACGGAATCATAATTCCTCTTGTATAGCACATTACCACTCAATAGGTATCCCATAGCTAGCCTTCTCAAAGTTCGTTTGTCATTATCCGTGATGCCCTCAGGGTATTCTTGGCATTGGAGGTATCTTTTGATGTCGTGATACCAAGGTTTGCCATCTGGCTCTTCTTCTATGACCTGGCAATGGGCAAGTTCTTGTCGTTTCTTTACCTCAATGAGAGGCACTTCGTAGTCACTGCTGACTTCGAACATAGCGGCTAGGGTGGCTAAAGCATCAACCATTTGGTTGTCTTCTCGTGGAACATGATGGAAGGTAACTTCATCAAATCTTTTGATCATCTCCTTGATGTGAGCATGATAAGGAACCAGTTTACTATCTCTAGTTTCCCGCTCATCCTTTAGTTGATGGATAACCAAAGCAGAATCTCCATAAACTTCCTGGATTTTTATTCCCATGTTTAGAGCCGCTTGCATTCCCAGAGAACATGCTTCATATTCCGCCATATTATTGGTGCAATCAACACAAAGCCGCGCGTAAATAGGGATGAATTCCTTATCAGGTGAGATCAGGATAACTCCAATTCCATGTCCCAGCGCGTTGGACGCCCCATCGAATCTCATGATCCATCTGGTTTCCAGGTCATCTTCTTCTTTGGAAAGAGCCAAGATATCCTCATCTGGGAAATCATGTCGCATTGGTTGGTAAGCCTCAATGGGTTGGTGTGCCAAGTAATCTGCTAGCGCACTCCCTTTAATTGCCTTTTGGGTGACATATGTTATGTCGTATTTTGTTAGTAACACTTGCCAATGGGCAATCCTCCCAGTCAAAGCAGGTTTTTCAAAGATATACTTGATGGGATCCATCTTAGACACCAGCCAAGTAGTATGATTAAGCAAGTATTACCGTAAGCGCCGGGAAGCCCAAGCCAATGCACAACATGTTCTTTCAAGAGATGAATACCTCATCTCACATTCAGTAAATCTCTTGCTCAAGTAGTAGATGGCGCATTCCTTCCTCCCAGTCTCATTATGTTGACCTAATACATATCCCATGGATTCATTCAGCACGGTCAGGTATAGAATTAACGGTCTCCCATGAACGGGCGGCACCAAGACTGGTGGCTCCAATAAGTACTGCTTTATCTTTTCAAATGCAATCTGGCAATCCTCATTCCACTGTCCAGGCTGATTCTTGCGAAGCAATTTGAAAATTGGCTCACAGGTTGCTGTCATTTGGGAAATGAATCGGGCGATGTAATTCAATCTTCCCAAGAATCCTCGGACTTCTTTTTCAGTACGAGGAGGAGGCATTTCTAGAATTGCCTTGACTTTGTCAGGATCAACTTCTATCCCTCTCTCATTCACAATGGATCTTGCGCCAAAAGTGCACTTGGCGGGATTCAATCTAAGCTTGAATTTTCTTAACCTTTTGAAAAGTTTTCTCAGGTCAGCAATGTGTTCTTCTTCAGATCTGGACTTGGCAATTATGTCATCCACGTAGACTTCTATTTCCTTATGCATCATGTCATGGAAGAGAGTCACCATTGCCCTTTGATAGGTGGCTCCTGCATTCTTCAGTCCAAAGGACATTACCTTATAACAAAAGGTGCCCCACAGAGTGATGAACGTGGTCTTTTCCATGTCTTCTGGTGCCATCTTGATCTGGTTATATCTCGAAAATCCATCCATGAATGAGAAGATGGAATGCTGAGCTGTGTTATCAACCAGTACGTCAATCTGAGGTAAAGGAAAATCATCCTTAGGACTCGCTCGATTCAAGTCTCGGTAGTCCACACACATTCTTACCTTCCCATCTTTCTTTGGAACGGGAACTATATTGGCTACCCATTGCGGATACTTAGCTACGGCTAAGAAACCAGCATCGAATTGTTTCTTGACTTCTTCTATGATCTTAAGAAGCATTTTTGGTTTCATTCATCGCAACTTTTGCTTGATCGGCGGACATTCCGGCTTTAAAGGCAACTTGTGTTCCACAATGTTATTATCCAGACCCGGCATATCTTGATACGACCATGCAAAGATGTCTCGAAATTCCCAGAGCAGTTTAATCAATTCACTCTGCCGTTGTTCGCTCAAGAGGGTGCCTATTTTGACTTCTTTATTTTCCCCTTCATTTCCCAGGTTAATGGTCTCAATCTTTTCCTGATGAGGCTGAATTTCCTTATCTTCCTGTTCCATTAACCTTGTCAATTCGGGTGAAGGTTCAAAGTCTTCCTCACTATCCTCATAGGCGTAATTATTTGGATTATCAGAGTCATGAAATAGAACCGAGTTCTCATTGCTCTCAGAAGAATCGCTTTCAGATCTGTATTTGGTGTTATATTATAATGAATGAAAACAAAGAAAGACAAGCAAATGGAAGGTTTAAGAGAAAGAAAATTAAACAAAGGTAAGGTATGAAATTGGACTGTGTTTATTTAATTTTACAAACAAACAAGTTTTTTTTTTTGCCCTTATTACAAAATGGATCCCAAAGCCTTAGGCATAGCAAAGAGATCAATCAGTTTTAAAAAAAACAACAACAACCATTACTTTGACTGAGGATTGATAGTTATGGGGAACTCCATGGTTTCCCAGTTGTCCAGTTCTTGACCGGGTGAGCAAGCATGCACCAATTCCACATCACAGCTGGGCCCGTCTCCAATCATAGTCACCTGACCTGGATATATAATCCCGGCGCTCCTGAAGCTTTGATAGAGGTCACAGATAGGGATTCTAGCAGTGTCAAATTCCTGACCGGTATTTCTCCCTTCTTTCTTCCCTTACCCTTTTTCTATCGGCTGCTGTAGGCTTGTATCCCAGACCATATCTATCCTTGTTCTCTGGGAGGCATATAGGTTGGGTTCTTCCTTCCAATTCTCGTCCTAAACCTTTCCCCAGCTTGTATCCTTCTCTCAACATTGTCTTTGCAACCATCAGAGGCACGTTTGGGAAGGATGTCTTTGTAATGCTCGTTGCATTGGCCACCTCTAAAGCCTAAAATGAGGTTTCGAGGGCTTCCTCGGTCGCTTCAATGTATGGGGTGTTGGCAGGCTTGCTGACCAACAAGTCCTCTTCTCCAGAAACAATCACCAACTTGTTGTCAATGATGAATTTCAACTTTTGATACAGAGTGGAAGGGACTACCCCAGCCGAATGGATCCACGGCCGTCCCAGTAAACAACTGTATGTGGGCGTAATATCCATGACTTGAAAAAGGATTTGAAAGGTGCATGGCCCGACCTGTATAGGCAGTTCAATTTCTCCCATAACTTTTCGGCGAGTTCCGTCAAAAGCCCGAACTACCATAGAACTGGTTCTCACATTCAAGGATGACCCATTGTCAACAAGCACCTTCGCCATGATATGATCTTGGCATTTTACAGAGATATGAAGGGCTTTATTGTGCCCTCTTCCTTCTACCGGTGTTTCATCATCCGTAAAAGTTAGATAGTTGTTGGCCACAATGTGTCCCACTATGCCTTCGAACTTATCTACCAGCAAATCATGTTTCACATGTGCCTCACTCAAAACCTTCATCAGTGTGTTCCGGTGTGGTTCGGAACTCATTAGCAAGGACAATAGATAAATTTTTGCCGAGGTGTGGTTCAGTTGGTCCAACACCTGGTAGTCACTATGACGAATGAATCTTAGAAACGCTTGGGCTTCCTCTTCAGTTACGGCCTTCTTTGCCTCACCAGAGGATTCTCCCTTCCCAGGTCTAACATCCCCTGCAGCTTTGTCAAGTTTTGGTTCTGGGGGAGCATATACTCTTCCACTTCGGGTGACACCCCCAATTCTAGCAATATTCATGACAGGGGATGATGGTGTAGGCTCAACTACCTCAGAACTAGTAACAGCCACATCAGTGCCATACTTCCACGGCACAGCTCGTGAATCCTTGTAAGGGAACGGGGTTGGTGCATTCACTGTGATGACAGTTTTAGCAGGAGTCGAAGCCACATGTGCATTTTTGTTGTAAAATATGACTAGAGGCTTTGGGGCACAAACTCGGCTTTGCTCTTATATCATATTTATTCTGCCTTCACGATGCCGGCAAACTTCTATGACATGACTGTCCATAAGTCCCTGAAGGGTTTTTTGGAAGTCCCTTCGCTTTGCAGACTGGAAGTCATTGCACTCTTCATCCCATGATCCTTCTATCAATCCCATCTTAAGCATATGGGAGTGAATCGTTTCTAATGGCATTTGGATGTCCTCAACCTTGGAAATACACTCTTCATCTATTTCCACAGCGTTAACACCTGGCCTCCCATGGTTAGGCAGAGGATTGGTGGTCACATTCGGGCTTTCTTCCTTGAAGCTTATCCAATTAGCTCTGATTAAATCTCTTACCTTAAACTTCAATGCCAGGCAATTCTCGATGGAATGTCCCGGTGCACCGGCATGGTAATCACACCGCGCATTCGGGTCATACCCTCTAGGATAAGGTAGTTGAAGCGGTTTTAGAGGGCAAGGTGCCACCAATGTGTTTTCAATAAGATGGGGGAGAAGCTCAGTGTAGGTCATGGGAATTGGATCAAATTGCACTTGAGTGCGGTCATTATTTTCTCTCCTCAGATTTGGATTCGGTGGGTTCATTTGTTGTGGCTGATATGGTGCTTGTGGTGGAGCAGGTGGTCGCATGACAGGTGGTCGGAAATATGGTGGGTTCGAATTCAGGATTGCAGCCACATATGGTTGTGGTGCGTTATGATAAGTTGACGGAAAGGTGATGGGGGTAGGTGATCTGGGCTGGTTCCTTCCTTTATTGTTAGAGACTAGGTTAGTCTCTCCCTCTCTTCTTTTACCTTCTCCAAGTGAAGGTTTTCTTGCTCCAACCCCAGGTGGGCCTCGAGTAATCTTCCCAGTCCTCAGGCCATTCTCTATTCTTTCTCCGATAGTGACGATGTCGGAGAAATGGGAGGAAATGCTTCCAATCATCTTATCGTAGAAGGGTGACTGGAGTGTATCAATAAATGTAGAAATTACCTCCTTCTCTGATAGAGTTGGATCAACCTGCGCTGCTACTTCTCGCCACCATTGGCCATATTCTTTAAACGTCTCGTTATCTTTCTTGGTCATGTTTTGTAATTGTACTCTATCTGGCGCCATATCCAGATTATACTTGTACTATTGCATGAAAGCATCTGCCAGATCTTCCCAACAGCGTATACGAGATCGTTCAAGATGATTGTACCAGGTTAGAGGTGCTCCAGCCAAACTATCCTAGAAACAATGAATGAGCAGAGGGTGATTGGAAGCATGAGAGGCCATCTTCCGGCAGTACATGGTAAGATGGTTTTTTGGACAGGTTAGCCCCCGATATTTATCAAATTCTGGCATTTTGAATTTGGGGGGAATGACAACATCAGGAATCAGACAGAGTTGTGCAGCACTGCCCATTCCAAACCTATTCGTTCTTTCCATTTCTCTTAGCCGCCTTTCCAGGAACTCTAACCTTCCCTCCTGGGTAGCAGCAGCAGCACTTGGACCTGCGGCAACATGATGACTAGTACCCCTAACTGGTTGGTCGACATGTGCCGAGTTTGCATTAGGTATTGAGATGTGGGGTCTGGCTGTTGCTTGAGCAGCTTGTGGTTACGTGGCTTGTGTATGGATTAGAATCGTTTGAGGATCCCGAATGGGTGGAGCATTTGGCTGAGCCGTATGAAGGATTATTTCCTGATAATCAGGCTCTTCTTGAAGTGGCGGAAAATAGCCCGGTGGCAATCCATATGGTGGAAAAGGTATGGTATTACCTTCCTCATCTATGTAAATAGGTTGCTGGGTGTCTGCAGGGTTTGATTTCCTAACGTGAATAGTTAGGGAAGGCGCAGTAGGGTTTGAGCTTGGCCCCCCAGCAGGACCCTGAGTGGATGGTCGTTGTCTAGCATCTTCAACGCCTGCTGAAGAATCCCCTTCTGTGACCCTCCTTTCAAGAAGCTTGGCCATTTCAGCCATCTGCTCTTTCAGCTGATTGACTTCAGCTCTCAAGTTCTCATTTTCTTGTTCCATTTCAGCCATGAGTCTTGTATTAAGCCTAGTCGCGTAAGGATGTCTACCCGTTATGTCTGAGAAGTCAACAAGAAATTAGTAAAAAGAAAGCACTAAATAAAAGCAGTAAAAGAAAAACAAATGGTATGTGAAGCGATCGCGGAACTCGGCCAGCATCCTCTGACCTTTTTAGAACTTTGTTCAAGAGTGATAAGTGGAAATCAACATGAGATAGTTGTGGAAATAAGAGAATCCCTCTTTCTGAATTCTAATAATACATTACTGCTGCTAGTCTATTCTTTATGCAGAAAAAGTAAATCAGCTATTCCTAGCTCGGGCAATCATGGCCCTCATTTTACAAATCCTTTCTCTACAGTAATCAAGGAAAGTCACAATTTCTCTTGGGGTGTTAAAAGGATTAACCATTCCCTCAGCTTGCTTGAGTAGGAGTGGGAGGTCTTCCAGAGCTCCATTAGCCAAATATGCCAAGTGGGCGAAGCGATTCATCCATGAATGAATATCTTCATTTTGCTATGTTGGTTCATCTTTCAAAACACGGATAGCTTCACCACATTCTTGTTCAACATCCATCACGTGCCATCGCTCGCCATTTATCTCATGCTGGCAAGCTTCTACCACCTCATCAAGCTGATGCTCCAAACAACTAACTTGTAATTGCAGAAGCTCTTTTTGCACTAAGGCATTTTGCTCGCGCTCTTTAGCTTTTGCCAACATATCCCTTAAGAGTTTCTTGTCGGTCAACATGGTATCCCTTTGCTTGTTCTTCGCTTTCAGTTGAGTATTAGCCGTTCGGAGGCATTGACTCTGTTTCCTCAGGTAATCCCTTTCGATCTTTCTTTTTTTTCCAATCTCCTTGATGGTTTGCTTGCTTTCTAAATTCTCCCTTTTCTGAAGGGCACATTCTTGTTGAGATATCAGCAAGTCTTTTTCTAGCTCCTTGTTTTTGGCAATTAGTTCTTTTATCTTGGCTCTCATTGCCTCCTCTTCAAGGGTAGGAGAGGTAACATGTGTGCTTGTTGAGAGATAGGAAGGATTCTTGAAAGGCAGCTTGACAATGGAAACTCTATTTAGGACCCATTGGTAGTATTCTTCCTTCACGGCGTGGCTTCGAGTTCCTAGTTCTTTCCCTTGTCTGTGGACTTTCTTCCATGCATTTGCTATATCCCGAATAACAGAGGTATAATCTCCTTCTGAGTAATAAACGATGAAAGAAGTAAGGGATTTTCCATCGGGTGGCCCAAGTAAGGGATAAGCTAGCTGACGTTTGGCTATGATAGGGTTGTAATTAATGCATCCGTGAGTGCCCATGAGAGGAACATTCGGATAGTTTCCACAATGGTGAATTATGGTGTCAACCTTCAGCCATTATGGATACCACCTTACTTTATCAGCCATGAGCCCTACCAGGTGATTGGCCCATTCACGCCCATTCTTTACTACTAATTGACATAACTTCAGATCTGAGACAGGACATTCAACTTTGCTGACTTGATGGAAGACATGTGACGTAAGCCACACATATAGAGCAGGTAAACAGCAAATGATTCTCTTTCCTCCTTGTGTATAGCAGAAGTCCATGGTGCAGTATTTATTTGCCAAGATAGCAGTGACAGGATTTTCAGACTTGAACTTACGGGCAAGGAAAACCCCAATAGCATCATAATCCACGTAATTATCAATATTAGGGAATAAGATAACACCATAAATGGTGAGAGCCAAGGTATCCATGAAGGTTTCCCAATCTCCTTTCTCAGCTAGCAGGTGTATGTGCTTCTTAAAATATTCTCGGTCAAATCCCAGGATCTGATTTCTATTCAGTTGTGCATTTCTTAACACTTCTGGGTGAATTTTTAGGACATTGGCGATGGTAGCAATATTCGCCTGACGTCCAAGATGGCGGTAAGGCATTTGTCCTTCTAATGGCATCCCCAGAATTTGTTCAAACTCTTCAACAGACGGAGCCAATTGAAAGTCTCGGAACGTGAAACAACGGAGAGGTGCGTCATAGAACTGAATCAAAGCAGTAATTGCTTCGACTTGTACCTCCACTTCTAGCAACTTTAGAATCCTTCCATATTTCTTTGAGAAGACCATTTTCTGATTCATGTCCAATTTCTTTCCTAAGGCTTGCAAATTGGCTGTATCGACTTTTCTAGCCTTAACATGCAGTAATTTTTTTAACTCAGGTACATTTTTACCACAACTATCCGATCTCATGTTAATTTCCATATTTCACTCAGAGGTACTGGCTAAGTTCTTGATAGCTTCCTGTAAGAACATGAAGAAAAGAAAAATCAGTCATTGGGAGCTGACATGCTTTGCAAATTGATACTCTCGTAGTATTTTTCTTGAAAACAATTTTGTACTTAGGGAAGTTACAATTTGACAAAACTTTGCAATAAATCTAAGACCATGTGAGCTACGGATTTTCTGATCATTGTCAAATGATTTTTTTTACTTTTTTTTGTACTCTTTTTTTTTTATGATGATTCAGAAAATTCATAACTCAAGACCCCAAGACTTGAGCAAACATAAAAGGAAAGGACCACTTGCCCATTAAAGGATCACTGGTTAAAAGTAAGTCATTTTTTTTTGAAAAAGTAATCCACTAAATAGGCAAGTGGTCCTTTAATTTGGATCAGAAGGAAGGTGAGAACGAGAAAAGGTATAAGTAAAGTTTGCCCCTTTGTGTCTTAAGTCAGGTTTTTCTGGAAGTCTCCTAATGGTTCTAAGGTTTTTTCTATCAGTGATACCTTGCATTAGGTGGCTTATTCTAAACTTTCTAAAGGTCACTAGAGCCAAGATCCTACTCATGATGTTGACCACAAATAGTAGGAACTCTACTAGGTGTGGGCACCATGAATAAGTCGAACTCTAGCTGAGATTCTCATGGTAACCAGACAGGAAGTACATACCAAATGGCTCCGCTACCAACCTCCCCTAATCTTAAGTTTCATTTGGGCCTGGGTATAGGGTCCCACTCAAAAGTGTGTGCAAATTGTGAGTGTAGTGTGTGAAAGAGGCATCCAATACCTGTACCTTACTCATCCTGCACATAGAACAATCATAGAGCAACAAAATAAAGTCGTCTAACCTAGGGTTCAATGATCACACAAATATTAACAGAACATAAATGATAGAATACAAATAAAACAAGAACCAAAGAAAAATAAAATAAAGGGAGAAGTCAAATAATTAATATGCTAATTAAAACATGCACTATCAAATTGACTGGCTTGACTCTCTAAGTCCCCAGTGGAGTCGCCATCTGTCGCGACCGGGATCGCGGCGGCACGGCCGACCCTCAAAACGATCTTTCGTTTGGTTCGAAAAGAAAAACAGGGAGTCGCCACCAATATTTTTTCGGATAAGATACCGGGAAAACCTTTCGTTAAAGCACTGGTTATAAAAATGAAATTCTATGTTCGGGAGTCTAATTACAGGTGAGGAAGGTATCAGCACCTCACAACTGTCCGTTATAAAAAGGGTTACCTCAATATGATAGCGCGCATTATAATTAATCCAATAATTATTTTAACTTCTTCATTAAAAAGAAAATACACGAAATGACAAAAAAAAAAAAAAAATAAACACGGAATTTTTACATGAGATTAACAGGACGTCTCGTCCAAATTAAACTCGTTCCACCCTTTTTAAAAAGAAAAAAGAAAAATAAGATTAACAAGACGTCTCGTCCAAATTAATCTCGTTCCGCTTTTTTTAAGAAAGTAGAGAAATAAAAATTACAATAATAATATTCATTACAACCTTTTTGCTAGTCCAAATAGAATGTATGAAGCACTCATTTTTTGTTACATATTTATTAGGAACCTAGAAAGGGGTAAAAAAGAAAAGAAAAGAAAATAATAGCAATTTATTTAAGTAGGAAAATGGAATACCGGGAAATCCGAGTGAAAATGTGAGAAAACCGAGTGAAAAGTTGAAAAACCGAGTGAAAAGGTGAAAAACTGAGTGAAAAAGTGGAATACCGAGTGAGAAAGTAGAATGCCGAGTGAAGGTTGAATACCGAGTGAAAACAGTGGGCTGACCGAGTGAGAAAACAGTAGGGGGATTGAGAAGAGTTTGAAGGTGTTTAGAGGGAGAGAGAGGGACTGGACGGTGTGAAAAAAGTGGGGACGATTTATGGGTATTTGAGGGAGGTCGGTTTGGAGTGAATTGAGGGAGGTGTGAGGTATGTGTGTATGGAAGAAGAGGGCTGTATGGTGTGGTGAGGATTTGGAAAGGGCTGTACGGTGTAGAGAGGGCTGTACGGTGTGGTGAGGATTTGGAAAAGGAAGTAGGACGGTTGGGGAAAGGAGAAGGAGGTCAGTTGGTGTGGGATTCGAAGGAAGTGGACAGTGTGGTGTAAAGAAGGGGGCTGTGAGGATGGGACGGTGTTGGAGGCTGTGAGGAGGGGTGAAGAGAGTTGTATGGAGTGCGGGACAGTGTTGGGATGAGGAGGAGAGGGGACGGTTGGTGAGAGGAAGAGAGGGGACGTTGCTGGGGTTTTGAAGGAGGTGGACAGTGTGTTTGGAGGAGGAAGTGAGGGAGAGTGTAAGGTCTTTTTTTTTTTCAAAATGAAGGCCCCCTTTGAAGGTTTCAGGATCCTTTCTATTTATAGAGGTCCTGGACGCCCACCATCAGTGGCAAATGGGTTTTTTTATTATTATTTTTCCTTGCCAGCCGCCCCACTTGATCAGTGTTGGATACAGCCTGGATGGAGTTGGTGGTCGCAGCTTGCATCTAGACAGCTATAGGGGTCGGCAGCTAGTGGGCCTCTCCTTTGTCACTTTGTCAGCCACCCCCCACAAGTCAAAGATCCACTTGGATAGTGGAAATCCAAGTCATCAAGGGCACTCGGTGGGAATATGGGTCGGATTTTACCTTCTCTCCAAAATCCGAGTGGAAAAGGTGCCTTTTGTGCATAAAACTGGGTGGAAAGGTGTAGTTTATACAAAAACCGAGTGTAGAATGACTCGGATCTGACTAAAATGGTTGGGGTACGACTCAGAATGGTTGAATAATGACTCGGAATTGGGTGAAAGATGACTCGGAAATGGTTTACGTATGGCTCGGAATTGGGTGAAAGTATGGCTCAGAATTGGCTAAAAAAATGGCTCGGAAATTGAGTGAAAGGACTCGGAAATGGTTTACGTATGGCTCGGAAGTTGGTTTTAAATGGGCTCGGTGATGATTGGCCAAGAAGGGCTTGGGAATGAGTGAAAAGTGATTCAATCGGGATTGTCTGAAAAGAAAATGACTCAGAACTGACTAAAGAGGGTTCACTCGGTGCTGACTGAAGATTCTTCACTCGGTGCTGACTGGAGAGTGGCTCAGTGCTGACTGAAGAGAATACTCACTCGGTGCTGACTGAAGAGTCTTCGCTCGGCAACTTGAAGGGAATTTAATCACTCAGAAAAACTTGTTCGGATTTGCTTGGGAGTCATTCAGTAGACTCTTTCTTCCCTCAGAAATCTGACTGGCTTCTTACTCGGAATTTAGCACTCAGCTCCGACTGGCTTCTCACTCGGATGTGTTCATTCAGAGTCAGCTTTGTTTTTTAAATCAGAAGGGTTTCAACTCGGAGTCGGCTTTGTTGTCAATCAGCACTTAGAACTTGGACATATTCACTCGGAACCAACCTTGGGAGTCGGTCTCATCTTCCAATCAGAATAGAACTTGGACATTTTCACTCGGTTTTGGCCTTCTTCTCACTCAGAACTTGGAAATTGGCAATTTTCACTCGGAAACTGCCTTCTTCTTACTCAGAATTTGGAAATTGGCAATTTTCACTCGGATCCTGCCTATTTTCCACTCAGAAATTGGAAATTGGCAATTTTCACTCGGATCCTGCCTATTTTCCACTCAGAAATTGGACTTTTGCAATTTTCACTCGGAAACTGCCTTCTTCTTACTCAGAATTACCTATTTCTTACTCAGAAATTGGAATTTGACATGTCCACTCGAAAACCGCCTTCCTTCCACTCAGAACTTGGAATTTGGCAATTTTCACTCGGATCCAGCCTTCTTTCCACTCGGAAATTAGAATTTTGGCCATTTTTACTGGGCAAAATCCTTCTCCTCATTCAGAACTCGGGATCTTGGGAATTTGCACTCGGATAGTCTCATTTTGCTCGGAATTTCTTTCCCTGAGTCCTTTCTTGAAGCTTTTTCTTCATTTTTTTGAAATTTTCTTGAAGCCCAATCAGAATATCACCTTGCCACGTTTCACTCGGAGCCTCTTTACTCGGAAATGATCATTCCGAGTCATCTTACTCGGAAATGATCATTTCCGAGTCAGTTTTTTTTTTACTTGTATTCTTTTCTTTTTTCTTCTTTTTTTTCTTTTTTTTTTCTTTTTTTCTTTCTTTTTTTTCACTTGTATTCTTTTCTTTTTTCTTTTCTTTTTTTCTTCTTCTTTTTTTTTTCACTTGTATTCTTTTCACTTGTGGATATCAATCGGACTGAAATAGGTGTTCACAGATGCCCCTCTTTACTTCTTTTTCATGAGAAAAGCATGAAATTTCTTCTTGCTTTTGAAATGGAAAAGGAGTAAAGACGTGAACACCATTGTCGAAATAACCAAGAATACCAGATGAGGGGAAAACCTAGGAACTGACAGGAAAAGTAAAAGGTGAGGGCATTGCCTCTCAGATCCAGCCTTCTTTCCACTCGAAAATTGGAATTTTGGCCATTTTTACTCGGCAAAATCCTTTTCCTCATTCAGAACTCGGGATCTTGGGAATTTGCACTCGGATAGTCTCATTATGCTCAGAATTTCTTTCCCTGAGTCCTTTCTTGAAGCTTTTTCTTCATTTTTTTGAAATTTTCTTGAAGCCCAATCAGAATATCACCTTGCCACGTTTCACTCGAAGCCTCTTTACTTGGAAATGATCATTTCGAGTCATCTTACTCGGAAATGATCATTTCTGAGTCAGATTTTTTTTTTACTTGTATTCTTTTCTTTTTTCTTCTTCTTTTTTTTCTTTTTTTCTTTCTTTTTTTTCACTTGTATTCTTTTCTTTCTTTCTTCTTTTTTTTTCCACTTGTATTCTTTTCACTCGTGGATATCAATCGGACAGAAATAGGTGTTCACAGCTGTGAATTGCTTTTGTGTTTAACATTTGGTGTATGCAGTCAAGGAACAGAGGAGAGCCTTTCTTCTTTGATCCTGATATCGATTTGTTAGAGCGTAAGCTGAGAAAAGAGAAAAAGCAAAAAGAGCAAAAGGAAATGAAACAGAGGAGAGTTACACTAGGTGACTACTCCAGGCCAACTGAAGAAGGATCGCAATCTAGCATCCTTAGGTCTCCGATTGTAGCAAATAATTTTGAACTTAAACCGGCTTTGCTGCAGTTGGTTAGAAATGATCAATTCGGAGGAAGTGAGGTTGAGGATCCAAATTTGCATCTAGCAACCTTCCTCCAAATTTGTGATACTGTTAAAATGAATGGAGTCCCTGAAGATGCCATTAGACTGAGATTATTTCCTTTTTCTTTAAGGGACCGAGCAAAAGCCTGGTTGCAGAGCCAACCGAGAGGTAGTATTTCTACTTGGGAGGATTTAAAAAGAAATTTTTTGATTAAGTATTTTCCTCCTTCTAAGTATGCTAAGCTGCGCAATGAAATCACTTGTTTCCAACAAAGAGAAGGTGAATCTTTAATGGAAGCATGGGATAGGTATAAAGAGAGTTTGAGAAAATGTCCTCATCATCAAATCTCTGATGTGCAGCAAGTCACTATTTTTTATAATGGTGTAAGACCAGATACCAGGGTCTTAATTGATGCCTCAGCTGGAGGTTCATTAACGAGCAAAACTATAGATGAAGCTATAGAGCTGATTGATGTTATGGCTTCTAATGAGTGTCTGGTTAGTGAAAGGAGCCAAATCCCTAAGAGAGGGATACTAGAATTGGAAGCACAGGATGCTTATTTGGCTCAGAGTAAATTGATGACTCATGCTATAGAGAAATTAAGTGTACAGATTTCAGAACTTCAAAAGCCGAGTCAAGTTTGTATGGTAAGTTGTGACTTTTGTGGTGGAGATCATGAAAATGGAATGTGTGATCTAAATGTGCCTTCCGAGCAAGTGATTTATATGGGGCAGTAACAATTTCAAAGGAATTATCCCTCTAATTCCTTTAATCCTAACTATAGGAATCACCCCAATTTTTCATAGCAGAAAGGTCAACATTTGAATCAGAACATGCGACAAAATCAACCCATAAATAGACCACAATGATCCATTCCCCCTTCTGCTAAAGAGAAGTCGGAACTTGAGAATGTGCTTTCTCAGTTCATTCAGGCCACTCAGGCCAGTTTTAAAAATCAGGAAGTGTCCATAAGAAATTTAGAAAATCAAGTTGGACAGTTGTCAAAGCAACTAGCTGAGAGACAAGCAGGCAATTTCCCTAGAGATACCGAGGTAAATACAAGGGAACATTGCAAAGCTATAACTACTAGGAGTGGAAAAATTCTTTCTCCATCTCCGAGTCAGGAAGTGAGCTTAGAAAAAGACAAAGAAAAAGAAAAAGAGAAGGAAACCTAGCAAGCTGATAATGAAACTGAAAATAATAGTGAACAAGAAAAAGAAAAAGAAAATCAAGTCCACCAAAAGAAAAAGAAGAAGGTTGATCTGATTCTGGAGAAAGCTTCTAAGCTAACTCCTGGGAAATTAAAGAATGCTTCATTTCCACATAGATTTAAAAGACAAATAGAAGAGCAAAAGTTTGCTAAGTTTCTAGATGTGTTTAAAAAACTTCACATAAATATTCCTTTTGCCGAGGCATTGCAGGAGATGCCGTCCTATGCTAAGTTTTTAAAAGAACTTTTGTCGAAGGAGAGGAAGCTTAAGGGGGATGAAATGATTGCTCTCACTCAAGAGTGCAGTGCAATTATTCAAAAGAAACTCCCTCAAAAGCTGGAAGATCCTGGGTCTTTTACAATACCGTGTGCAATAGGGGATGTTCATGTGGGAAGTGCTTTATGTGATTTGGGAGCTAGTATAAACTTGATGCCTCTATCTTTGATGAAAAAATTAGGAATTAATGACCTGCAACCGACTCGTATGTCTTTGCAGTTGGCTGACAGGTCCATTAAATATCCGCATGGGATGCTGGAAGATCTTTTAGTTAAGGTAGATAAGTTTATCTTCCCAGCAGACTTTGTAGTTTTGGATATGGAGGCCGATAGAGAGATTCCTTTGATTCTAGGATGACCCTTTTTAGCTACAGGCAGAGCTTTAATTGATGTAGAAAAGGATGAACTAATACTGAGAGAACACGAGGAGCAAGTGATTTTTAATGTCTTCAATTCTATGAAACATCCAGCTGAAAGGATGGATTGTTTAATGATTGAAGAAATTAAAATTTATAAGACTCTGATGCTGTTAAAAACCGAAGAAGAGGTTTTACAAGCCTTTTTGGAGGATGATTTTGACTCGGATACTGAAGAGTTAATTGACTCTCCTTCGGAATTGCTGAACCTACTCGAAGTATGTGAAGTAGGTGATTGTGAAAATGAAAAGAATGAAAAATTGAATAAAACTGAACTTAAGAAAGGAAAGGAAGTGTCTGTAGAAGAACATGAATTAAAACCTTTGCCTTCTCATTTGAAATATGTTTTCCTGAGAAAGGATGAAACACACCCGGTAATTGTTAATGCCGAGTTGAAAGATGAGGAAGTAGAGAAATTAATAAGGGTTTTGAATAAATATGAGTCGGCTATTAGCTGGAACATCTCTGATTTAAAGGGAATTAGTCCATCATTTTGTATGCATAAAATTCTGATGGAAGATGACTATTCCCCTGTTGTTCAGCCGCAAAAGAAAAGAGGTGGTTAAACTCTTTGATGCAGGAATCATTTATCCTATCTTGGACAGCGCTTGGATCAGTCCAGTCCAAGTGGTGCCCAAGAAAGGAGGGATGACGACTGTTAAAAATGAAAAAGGTGAAGTCATTGCCACTAGACCGACCACAGGTTGGAGGATGTGTATAGATTACAGAAGGCTGAATGACTTCACTAGGAAAGACCACTTTCCCTTGCCATTCGTTGACCAAATGCTTGAGAGGCTGTCGGGTCATGAGTACTACTGTTTTCTTGATGGATATTCGGGTTATAACCAGATTGTAGTTGACCCAAAAGATCAAGAAAAGACAGCATTTACCTGCCCTTATGGAATATTTGCTTACAGGCGCATGCCGTTCAGTTTGTGCAATGCTCTAGCAACCTTTCAAAGGTGTATGCTGGCCATTTTTGGGGATATGGTAGAAAAGTTCATTGAAATATTCATGGACGATTTCTCGGTGTTTGGTAGTAGTTTTGATACATGCCTCAGCAACCTATCTAAGGTGCTGGTGAGATGCCAGGAGGCTAATCTTGTCCTTAACTGGGAAAAGTGTCATTTCATGGTTAAGGGAGGGATAGTCCTTGGCCACAAAATCTCTGTTGAGGGCATTCAAGTGGACAGAGCCAAGATAGAAATCATTGAAAAACTTCCTCCTCTGATCAATGTGAAAGGAGTGAGGAGTTTTCTAGGATGTGCTGGCTTCCACAGAAGATTTATAAAAGATTTTTCAAAAATAGCTAAGTCTTTGACTGACTTACTTGTAAAAGATCATGTCTTTGCATTTGATGAAAACTGTGTCAAGGCTTTTGCAAATTTGAAACAGAGATTGACTTCAGCTCCAATCCTTGCAGCACCCGATTGGTCTTTACCATTTGAATTAATGTATGATGCAAGTGATTTTGCAGTCGGAGCTGTGCTGGGTCAGAAAAAATAAAAATTAACTCATGTAATTTATTATGCTAGTAAAGTGTTGAACAAAAATCAAATAAATTACACCACTACTGAAAAAGAAATGCTTGCTGTGGTGTATGCATTTGATAAATTCCGTGCTTACTTGATTGGTGCTAAGGTCATTGTATATACAGATCACTCGGCAATCAAGTACTTGCTAGCTAAAAAAGAATCTAAGCTAAGGCTGATCAGGTAGGTTCTTTTACTCCAGGAGTTTGACTTAGAAATAAGAGACAAAAAGGGAGTAGACAACTCAGTTGCCGATCAACTGTCTCGTCTGGAAGGTGAATCGGATTCTGTTTTAATAAAAGAAGAATTTCCAGATGAGAGGTTGATGGCAATTATCACCGGGCCATGGTATGCTGATATGGCAAACTTCAAAAGTGCCTCGGTGGTACCTGAAGGCTGGACATCCCAAATGAAGAAAAAATTCTTTCATGATAGTAAAACCTTTCTTTGGGATGATCCATTTCTGTATAAAATAGGAGTAGATGGAGTGATCAAGAGATGTGTGCCTGAATCTGAGCAGGAAAGGCTCTTATGGAATTGCCATGACTCCTATTATGGAGGACACCATGGTGCCTCCCGAACAGCAGCAAAAGTTTTACAGAGTGGCTTTTATTGGTCGACCATTTTTCAGGACGCTAAAGTGTATGTTCAAAGGTGCGATAAGTGTCAAAGAAGTGGAGGTCTCTCTGCTAAAGCTGGCATGCCTTTGACAAACATTCTAGTTGTGGAATTATTTGATGTCTGGGGTATCGACTTTATGGGACCATTTCCAAAGTCGTTCTCCAATGAATATATCCTTGTTGCTGTAGATTATGTCTCCAAGTGGGTGGAGGCAATCCCGACCAGAACCAATGATGCACATGTGGTGCTTAGGTTCATAAAGAAGAACATTTTCTCTAGGTTTGGAGTTCCGAGAGTCCTCATTAGTGATGGGGGATCACATTTTTGTAATAAAATAATAGAAAAAGCCCTGAGGCACTATGAGGTCTTGCATAAGGTATCTACTCCATACCATCCCCAAACTTGTGGACAAGTTGAGCTTTCAAATAGAGAAATTAAAAGAATTTTAGAGAAAGTGGTCGGGAAGTCTAGAAAAGATTGGTCGGTTAAATTGGATGATGCATTGTGGGCCTATAGGACAGCATTTAAAACTCCGATTGGCATGTCCCCGTATCAGTTAGTTTATGGTAAGGCTTGCCATCTCCCTGTGGAGTTAGAACATAAAGCATGGTGGGCCATAAAGCTGTTAAATCTGGATTTTGACCAATCTCAGGAGGAAAGAGTTCTGAAACTCCATGAACTTGAGGAGTTTCGACTCAATGCTTATCAGAGTGCCTCCATCTATAAAGAGAAAACTAAGAGGTGGCATGATAAGTGGATAAATAAAAAAGAGTTTCAAAAGGGTGATAAGGTCTTGTTCAATTCCCGATTAAGACTCTTTCCTGGAAAGCTTAGATCTAAGTGGTCGGGACCTTTTATTGTAAATGAGGTCTTTCCTCATGGTGCAATCGAATTGAAAGACCCGACCACCGAGAGAACTTTTAAAGTGAATGACTAAAGACTCAAACTCTACTTTGGAGGAGAGTTTGATAGGCAGAAAACCTCCATACTACTGCAGGCATCTTCTTAGATGCCAGAAGGTCAAGCTAGTGACCTTAAAGAAGCGCTCTAGGGAGGCAACCCTACTATCCGAGTGTTATATTCTGTAATTTTGGAGTCGAAAGAAAAAAAATAAAAAATATATGAATAATGTTTGAATAAAATTTGTGAAGTTTTAAATAAGGGTTCGGTGATCGGATTTCATCCATTCCTTAGTTAGAATTAGAATCAGTATTTGGTTCGCTTGAGCGAATATATTTACGCTCAAGCGTAATTCTTTCTCGGTTAAACATGAATGGAGTCCGATCCTGATTCTTCCATTCCGCTCAGGCGAAACATTTTTAGCTTAGGCGAGAAGCTTCTACTGTTGATTCACGCTTAAGCGATTGCTTAATGAGCTTGAGCGAGAGTGGAATACTCGGGTCACTGTTACTCATTTTTAACCCTTTTCCCGACTGAAAACTCTTCACTCGTCATTCTTGAATAAACTCCCAATTTTGATGTTGAATAAAAAGGAAGACTTTAATAAATGATTTCTGATCGTTAATTTAATGAACGGGTCAGATGATGGAGGGTGACTTGTCTTAGTCGGCTCTTTTATCACTCGGTCTCTCATTTCATTCACTTGGTCAGTCATTCACTCTTTCACTTTCTTCCACTCATTTTTCCGTTCTTACGTCCACTCATTGTTTATTCATTCGTTTTTTATTTTCACACGGTATAATCCACTCGGTATTCATTCACTCGTTGTTTCATTCCATCTAATTTATTTCTCGGTTTTCTCACACACTCTGTATTTTTCTTTTTCATCCACTCGTTTTTCATTCACTCAGTTTCTCACTCATTCACTCGTCACTCATCCATTCGGTATCTCTACCACTCATTTTTTCATCCACTCTTTCACTCTTCCAATCGTCATTTATTTTACTCGTGTGTTCCTCCACTCGTTCTTTCTTTCACTCGGCCTTACTTTCATTCGTTCTTTCTCCCACTCGTTTTTCTGTTCACTCGTATCTCACTACAGTTGTTCACTCATCCATTCATTGCCACACTCGTCTCTCATGCACTTTACTTTATTCCATTGATTCTTTCACTCGTTCTTGTATCCATTCGTCCTTCATTCACTCAGGATCATTTCCATTCAGTGTTTCATTCACTCGTTCTTTTAATTTACCTGATTTCTATTTTTCGTTCCTTCACCCATCTTTCCAAAATTTTCTCATTCACTCGTTTTTCATCCACTCGGTGTTCCCATCACTTGTTTCTTTTTATTTTTCAGTTTCTCGAACAATTATGTCATTCTCTCATCTACTCGGCCGACCTCTTTCTCGATTTTGGTTCACTCGGGATCTTGTTCATTCGTTCTCCCTTGGTTTCTCATTTGATCACGTGTCGTTCTTCCATTTGTTCTTCCACTCGTTCTTGCATTTACTCATCTCCTTCATCCGATCGGTATATCTTTCACTTGCCCATTTACTCGGAATCTCTTTCATTCATTCTTTTTCATTTGTTCTTTCTTCCACTCGTTCGTTTTCATCCACCCTCATTGTCACTCGTCTTTCTTATATCCACTCGGTCACTTTTTCACTATTCCATTCTCACCTGTCATTCAGTCTCTCATTCCCGCACTCTATCTTTAATTCATTCGTTCTTGCACTGGTTGTTTCATTCATTCAGTTTTTCTCTCACTTTTCCATCTGTTTTTCATTCACAACATTCTTCTATTTACTCGGTTCCTCTCTGCACTCGATGTTTTGTTCACTCACCACTCGGTATTTCTTTCTTAGTCCTACTCGGTCTTTCATCTATTCAGTGTGTGAGCCCGAGCAAGAGTGCTTTATTAAATACCATTTTTTCTTAAAAATATATATATATATAATATAATATAATATAATAATAATAAAAGAAAATGGAGCATTGGTACGCCAACATTTCAGCGTGCTTACGCGTTTATCAGGTAGTGGGTTCAACAGTATAAAAACCCTTCAGCGTACAAACCTTAAATTCCTACGCTAAACTTGGGTTGAAGAGGAAAAGGCACACCTTCTAATTCCTGAGAAAGGTACCATCTTTTCACTTATTTCTTTCACTTCTAAGTACATGATTAGTATTTTACTGTTTCATTGTTAATATTCTTCCATTGTTCATAGCCATGCATCTTACATTTTTCGATTTGCTGTGATTGTTTGGTTTTCTGTACTTGTTTTCATTAAGGCTGTTTTACCACCATTTTTACAACTCAAAATGAAAAGAAGATCACAGAGACTTTTGCAGAAACCTAGACCAAATTTTGCAGAAGGAAGTGTGAGAAAAAAGCAAAAAGATAACAAAAAGGAGGTGGCAACAATAAGTAGATCTGATTCTCCTGAACCTGCACCCAGTCAAATTCAAGCTGAAAGGAATGACTCTCCTTCGGTTCAGAGGTATGAATCTCCTTCAGTTGAAAGGAATGCATCTCCTTCAGTTGAGAGGAATGCGTCCCCTGCAGTTGAGAGGAACGAATCGCCAGAAGTTTAAGGTTTTGACAGGCACAGGTTCAGAGATGCTAAGTCTGTTGAAGAATATGATATAAAGTTTAAAACCAGGGGAGTCATCAGGGACAGAGCTTTGGTCCTTGATGGTGAGAAATGTGCCGATGCTGAGGTACAAGCTGTAATGATACAGAGAGGATGGGAGTTCTTTAATAAAAATTTGGGCAATGGCTACCAGGAGCTCACCCGAGAGTTTTATGCCAACCTGAGAGCTCACTCGAATGAAGCTGAAGTTTCCTTCTCTTCTTTCTTAAGAGGAGTAATTATTCCCTTAACTGGTAATCTGCTGAACGAGCTTTTACAAATACCCATTCTGGAGGAGGACGCATGTCAATACACATGGAAGGTAGAGATGTTTCATCAGGCTGAGAATGAAGAGTTGAGGAAGGAAATATTGAAAAAATGTTGTGTGAAAGATGCTGCTTATCTGACACGGTCTAATGGCTTAACCAAAGGTGTCAGGAAGAACTGTCTGAATAATCTTCCTCTGCTATGGTGCCATTATCTTTTATCATCCCTGTAGCTGGTATTGCATGCGACTGAAATTACCAGTAAGCGGTTGGTGTTGCTGTACTGTTTGATGAAAAATTTGAATGTAAACCTGGGTGAGCTAATATTAGGGGAAATGATGAAAAATTTGGAAAAGAATCTCCAGTTGCCATACTGCTCAGTGGTCACATTGTTGGCTCAAGCGAATCAAGCTGTGGTCAACTATGCTGAGTTGACAAGGGTTAAGCCTGAAAGAGTTATAGACAGGCAATGGGTGATCAGCCACATTGATAACTTTGTGCCCAAGGAGCCAAGGTGTAACATCCCCGTTTTAAAATTTAATGCTGAATAAAGAATGAACCATTAAGACTTGATTTCAACTAGAAATAACTGTTAAGTGCATTTAACTAAGTGAGTTTAAGCCATTAAAATATTAAAATGGTGGCGGACAGGGGATGAGGTGGAGTGCGCGTGACTGACGGGCACGCACTCTCCCATCCCACTCTTCTTTTGCTGTGCGCATGCACATGTACACTTATATATATATGTCGTGAGCCTTTAGTGATGAACACTTTTGCCAATTCTTCAGACTCTCTTCTCTTTCACTTCATCCTCTGTTTTCTCTCTTCGTCTTCATCTTTCTTCTTCTTCTTCCATCTCACTCTTCGCTCCTGGAGATCTTGATTCCAGTACTGAAGAACAGACTACACCCATCCCAGAATCAGACACGGCATACGACAAAGCCAAGCAAGACCGGACGAACCAGGAGAAGGACATCGGACCCAACGGCAAGAACGGAAAAGGTTTCTGAGGAGTCTTCTAAAGGTAGGGGGCGCTTGCATGTCAAATGCATGGTCTAAGAACGGTACCGGATGAATGTACTGCCAAGTGTGTGTGTGTGTGTATGTTTTTATAATTATTAGAACTGATGCTGTGCATGTATGCATGTGTTCACAATTACTAAAACTGATGCATGATTTGAGATTTTGATGGTGATCTTCGTGACGATGGCGTAGTTTGCTCGTGGATGATAATGATGGGTCTATTTTGTTGTCACAATGAAAAGTGTGTATGTGCATGTTCTTAATTGAATTGCTCAATGTTGTTAGTCTGATGATCGACTGTATCATGCGCTGGTGTGATTGACTGAATGATGATGAATAATGGGAGATATCCGTTCTTACTTGATGACTACGGTAATGTGTTCATGGCGCGATGATGTGTATAAATGAATGTGTTAGTTGCATGAGTAAGAGTGGGGGTGACCCATGGAAGGTCAAGAACCCCAAGGGAAACGACTTCCAGTTACCAACCCTGGCTAGATCCCAATAGGGCTCGTGGTAGCCGTTGGAGCTAGAGAATTGAGTCTCGAGACGCCGTGGGGGCCGGTGCCACCTGGTAAGAGCTGAGGGGCGAGGGGCCAAAAGAAAAAGGGGGCTGTAACTGAGAGTCTTTTCCCGAGTCGGATCCGCGTGCATGCATATAGAAATAAGGCTGATTGTGGTGATGTATAAATTTGTATATGTGCATGTGTATGGTTTGAATACATGAATATATATATTGATGTGGAATAAACTCTGTGAATTATGTGTATTACGAATATTGTTGAATTGTATGAGCTTGGTTACTTGAGAAAGGTTGAATGATAGCAGGAGCGTGTACTGACGCTGATACCGAGTCTGTGAGTATCATTTTACATGTAAAAGCTCACCCCTGCAGTGGCAATTTTCAGTGAATATCTTTCGTGAGGAGGATCAGAAGCAGTGCCGGAATGCTGGGCGGAGTGCTGATGCGTTTCGAAGGTTCCATTAAGTGTTGTTAGATGAAGCCCGGACTGGCTCATGCCGGATGTAAACGTTTTGTGATGAATAGAACCTTACGAACAAGAAGAAGTCTGATTTTGTATTGTAAATATTAATATGCACTCTTATGTACATATGGATGTATGGTTTTGTGTGTGTGGTGCTATGTGATGCCTTGTTTTATAATTGTGCTTTAACAGACACGCAGGGACAGTTTGATTGAGCAGGTTATAGTTAAGTCCGAACGAACCGAGAATTGTCTTAGGAAAGACTCATGTCGGATACGTTGGGCGGAGTCGTACCCCGCCTGAAGTATGGGAAGCAATCCGCCCAAGCGCGAGAACTCACGCTGAAGCGAGTAATGACCCGAGCGAAATATCGACCATTATCCTTTCCTATCCGTTGTGATACTAATGCAATCCGGACCCCGGTGCTGAACCCCGGATTTGGGCGTTATGGCTAAGTCCGCCCAGGCGTTATCATAATTAGTTGAGTTGGGCGGAATAGGTTCAGACTCTTCCTTCTTCCATAACTTATTATCGCACTTGTACCCTGTAACTTCATATTTTTCTGAGTGAAAGGTGAGTGTGTGAGGATTTACTTGGTGAACCCTTGACCATACCCGATGGAGGAAAATTACCTTGTAGTTGTGTTAAAGAGGCGTTATGCAGATTTCGTTTAGGCGGCGTTATACCTCGCCCATGTAGCTAGGACAGCCCGCCCAAGATAAATATACCCCGCCTAGCCTAGCAGGATGATTCTAACTTAGCCTTTTCATCAAATGCTACGCGTGTGAATGTATTAACATATTTCCCTTATCTATTCCTCCTGTTGAGTGACCAGTATTTCTTGAAGGGAAGCCTCAGTGCGAAATCTCCTCTATCCGCTGCTGCATTACTATGCTCCGCCTGGACGGTGTCAGACCCCGTCTGAGCGAATAAACGGTATCGTGCAATCCGCCCTAGTGTTGGTGCGTTACGATAAGCCCACCGAGCCGGCCTCACCCTTTTAGCCTCCCTGTAGGTTGCTTTATGCGCGTGAATGTTCTTAGTTTTCCCCATTGCCTGTTCCCTTCTACATCAAATGTTACATGACTGTTTTTGTGAAAAATTTTCTCATATTTTGAGATTTATTAGTTGTAAATAATTAGGGTGTTACACAAGGCATCAAAAGCAGTCTCAATCATCAGGAGCGGGTCCTTCTTCTGACATTTCTTTGATATTGCAGGAATTGTAGGTCATGAAGAGGATGCAACTTGGAATTTATGATCTGGTTTTAAACCATGATCTTATGATCAGGAAGATTGCTGCCAGATTAGATATGGATCCCGCGGAAGAAATGGGGGTTCCACCCAACAGAGATGTGTGGCTGGCCTCTATTGGATTCACCATTCCTTCCGATGAAACGCCTTTGGCAACTGAATTCCCGCCCTCCCCTGACCAAAATGATGAGGCGTCCTTGCAAGAAGACGAGGACGATTGATGTTTTATTCTCTGATTCATGTGATAATGTTTTATTTCTCTGTGTAACAACTCTATTTTTGTGTTTTCCTGAATAATGAATTCTCTTTTATTTTAGTTGTAATGAAATTTTATTTCTTTGTCAAATTGCTTGTTATTATTCTATTTTTCGAATGTATCGGTAAATCCATGCATCCCAATCCGATCACGTGTTTCCCATTCACTGCCACTCAGGTAAAAAGGGAAGTATTCTATCTTTCCGACTCATTATTTGATAAACTATCTTAACTATTTACTCATTATTTAATTTAAAAACCCGTCTTAATTATTTAATTCTTGCTGATTCTCAGGCTTTATTCGGATAGATGAATTGATTGGCATTGTTTGACTCATGATCCATGTCCATAACTATTTTTCATAATTAATTAATTGTTTACTCGGCATGCTAGTTAGCAATCTGAATGTATGACCTTACATTAAGTTTGGGGACATGACTGGCTGATTAACTGTTATATTCGTAGCTTTTGAGCCTCTTTTATTCTTTTTCGAGTGAACCTGCATGCTAGTTAGTGAGACAGAATTTGCTTCAGTGCTTGCTAATTGGTTTTATGCTTGCCAATCGGACATGATGAAGGCCTTCTTTGTTAAATTAGCCAGGGCCAAAAATTAGCCATCCTAATATCATTAAATTATCTTTTGACCCAATAATTATGTTTGAGCCTGAGACCCTTTTATTCTGTTTATTCACCTAACGTTACAAGCCTAAATATCTAAGAAAAACCGACTGAATTTACCCCTGGATGTTCCACTGATGAATTGCTCAGTCTTACTTATTGCTAGGGACTAGCAAGTTCTAAGTTTGGGGATGAAGAGTGTGCCTAACAGCAATTAAGGACACACTCCGACCTTGGTTATAGATGAATAACTAGAGGAATGAAGGGAGAAATAGAAAAGCTGAGAAGAAAAATGAAAAAAAAAATTAGCAAGGAAAAAAGGTGCAAAGCACCACAAGAAAAAATTTTATGATCGGAAAAAGATGGAAGGAGAGAAAGAAAAGAAAAAGTCCAGAGGACTGAAAGAAAAAGAAGGTGCAAAGCACCACAAGTTGTTAAGTTATCATTCACTCGGAAAATAATGGAGCTTGCTAAGTAGAGGCAATTAAGTTAAAATTGAGGCAAGGCATCAGTGGATACATCTTGTAACCCGTCACTGACTCGGAAAAACAATAATAGAGCCTGTAGCCCAGCCCCATTATAAGCTTAAAAAGCCCTTACTAATCTGATTGTGCTGGCATATGTCATGATGTGTAGAACTGTTGCAAGCCTATGTTGATCTAACAAAGATGCAGGTGATGAGTGCATATTGCTTAACCTATACACCGAGAGAAGAGTGAAACACCAATCCAGTGAGGAAAGTATCACCATCTTGTTTCCCAAAGGAGGTGTGAGTTATTATATTTTCAGAATTTGCAAAAAGAAAGCATGTACGGTATTCAATAATTATAGTATGAATTAAGTTAAGGAAAGGTTGATTGTTTTGAATAATAGCTTGTTAGTTAATTAATCTGAGTATTTGCTTGAGGACAAGCAAGTCTTAAGTTTGGGGATGTGATAAGTCTTGAAAAGACTTAATTATTTCGCCTTTTATTTAACATAATTCATTAATTATTGTTTAGTTTGGCGTCATTATTTAATAAATAGTTAACAATTCGTATTTTAATTGTCTATTTCAAAAGTGCTTTATTTATGTAAGAAAATGATTAAAAACATTGAATAGTTAAGAGTTTATGATTATTTATAATTTCACTGAGCAGCCAACGTACAAATGCTAGGCAATTATGTGTTTATTGGTGCAGGAACAGGTTGCACTCAAGCTAAAGAGGAAAATCAGAGTGAAATTCTAAAAAAGCCGAGTGAGATTTCACAAATCCGAGTGAAACTCCAAAAGTCTGACTGGGAAATGCTTCAAGACACCGACCACAACAGAGAACAGAGCATAATACAGAACACAATTCATTTTTCATTTCCAACCTCTCACTACTTCCTTTCTCCCTCTAAACTCTCTCATCCATGTCTTTCCAACTTCCTTTGATAGAACCAATGTCGATGGATTTCTAAATTCCTAAGGTTGGGATTGTGAATGTTTGCGATGGAATCTTGAAGGTGTATTGAGGAAGTTGACTTCTAGATCCTGAGGAGAACGAGCTGAGGAGTAGATCTGCTTTGCTGGATTGACAAATCCAGATCTGATGAAGAACTCCACTAGTGAGGAATCATGGTTGAAGCTTAGGTAACTTCCAGCTTTCTAACTAATTCAGGCCTAGCAATTAGGTGAATAGTTAGAGTTCAACCTCCAATTTCGCATTAGATTCGTATGTTAATTGAGCACTTAAGGGATTAAGGTTTGATGCATAGGAATTAGCATTTTTCACCTAAGGAATTAGGGAATAACCACTTGCGGATTGTCCTCTTGATGTTTGAAGCTCGATTGAATCTCAATTGCATATTCTTGATGAAGTTGTAAACTGAAGCAATCCTAACCTATCTTCTATCAATCGTATTTCATCCTTTACACTGTCTCTGAAAAATATAAAAACATAGAAAGTATAAAAACAACAAAAACCGAATGAATCTTTTGATCATTGTGTTGGTTCAGCTTGTATCTATCCAAGATTGAGGTACTTACCACAATCCTTGTCGGACGATCAAATATAATATAATTTTAATGACTGGTGCGCTTGCCAAAGAATAAATCCTCTGAGAATTACACACCAAGTTAATGACTCAGAGATTTAGCATCAAACTCTCAGTGGAAGAATCCGGTCTTGTTGTCCTAGAGATCCTACACACCGAGCTTTCACGTTGAAGAGGGGCGAAAGGTGGTGTTACCTGCGAAGATTCTCCAACGCTCAAGTCAGTAACCAAAATAAGAATTCAAGCTAAGAGAACTTAAGCAATGAAACAGTGTATCATGAATAAGAACAACGTAACCTCTTATGAGTGTGGGAATCAACTATTTATAGATGAACTTGGAGAATGAATCGTTATGAGCAGGTGGGGCTAGGGGGACAAATAGTACACTGCTCAGTGTACACGTCTTCTATGAATTCCCCTTGCGGCTGTACCTTGTACTTCATGTCGGGTGACGTGGAGCTTCCTGGTGTGTGAGATAACTACTAGGTCATACCGGTATAGGGCCTCTTCTATGGGGTTCATAGCCCGGTGGTATACCTGCCACACCGGTATCATGATGAAGTTAAACAAAATTACATCCCTGCTTCGGTACCAGTATTTAGACCGGATCACCATGCCTTTACATTTCTTTTATATATCATCTCATTTACACATGCTTCATATTGGTTTTTCCATAAGTTTTTAGGGATACCTCATAGTTTTGTATGTGCATTTCTATGGATTCACCTCATTGCATTTTTTGTTGATATTTGTGTTCTAAATCTTTTTGGTCTAATACATCTAGTATTTGATCCTGGTTGATTTGCTAATCACCATTATTCCTATTATTCATTTTGGTCTCCTTTTGTTTTCCCTTGAAATATTTCCTGCTGATTTACCTTTGAATCTATAGGATTTGAGGTCAAATGCTTTTTGAAGAAGGGGAGCATGATGATGACATGACCAAAAAGATTCATTTTATATTTTATAAATAATTTTAGATATTATTTTGTTAGGATTTGGGCCTTGCATGGTCATTAGGCCATTTTTGGTCTTGTAAATTCTATTTGGGCTTGTAAGTTCTATTTGGGCTATTTTCCTCTTATTTTGACTGATTTGGCCTAGGGAATAGGAGATGCTCATTAAGGAGTGCACTTCCCTTTCCTATATAAAGGCATGCTCTCCATGTACTCCTTACCTTATATTTTAGAAAATATACACATTTTGTGAATTTTATGAGTGCTTAGTCTCTCCTTTATGTTAGAGAAAGTCTAACCCCTTTCAAGCTCTTATCACTAGGTGACCATCCCTAGAGTGGCGGGCAGAGACTTATGCAAGTCATTGGTGGCATCTCCTTCATAATCTTCCATCCCTTCCATCAACCTCCAACCATCTTCCATGTTTCCATGCTTCCTATTGGTTTTGTTAGGTTTAGGGTAACCATTTCCTAATCAATTTGAAGAAAGATAGCTAGATCCTCCCTCATCCTACATCACAAAAGCTAAATGATTACATGCATTTCTAAGTGAGTGGCAAGTACTTACACCTTTTGAGATATCACCTAAGATGTTATCGATCAGATGGTGTCTTGATGCAATCTATTCCTTAAGAGCATTGATAGGCTCATTACTTCTTTGTAAACTGTCATCTTCTTTGTTGTTTCCTCTTTCTTCCTTGTTGTCTTCTTGATCGTTTTCTTCTTTTTCTCTTTTATCTTTTAGGGTCGTGTTTCGAGAGATATCTGCACAATGAACATATTCCTTTCTTGGAGATTTTTGGTTAAACTCATCAAATTACACATGTATAGATTCTTTAATAGTACAAGTTCATTTGTTAAAGATTCGATAAGCTTTACTTGATAATGAATAACTTAGAAAGATTGCTTCATCAGATTTAGCATCAAATTTTCCTAAGTTATCATTTCCATTATTTAGAATAAAATACTTACATCCAAAAATGTAAAAATAAGAAATGTTTGATTTTTGTCCTTTGTAAAGCTTATAAGGGGTTTTCTTTAAAATAGGTCTTATCAAACATCGATTCATAATATAATAAGTTATGCTAACTACATCAGCCCAAAAGCTTTTCGCTGTATCACCATCATTTAACATAGTTCTTGCAAGTTCCTCTTGAGATTGATTTTCCTTTTCAATACTCCATTTTGCTGAGGAGTCCTGGGAGTCAAAAAATTATGTTCATTGTTGTGTTTTTCACAAACTTGTGATTCTTAAATTCCCCCCAATGGTTGGTTTAAATGGATACAATTGTTGTATTCTTTTCATTTTGGATGACCTTAGCAAGTCTTTTAAATGTGTTAAATGCTTTATGTTTATGAGTAAGAAATAATGTTTACGTGAACCTAAAAAAATCATCCACAATCATAAGTGCATAGTAATTGCCACTAAAGCTCTTAATTCTTGAGGGTCCAAAAAGATCCATGTGTAATAGTTGTAAAGTTCTAGTAGTTGAAACAATATTTTTCACTTAAAAATAAATTTTATTTGTTTTCCCTTTTTACAATCATCGCAAAATTGGTTTTCAAATTTGAGCTTTGGTAATCCAACTACTGGGTCTTTTGAAATAAGTTTATTTAAATTGTCAAAGTGAATATGGGCAAATCTTCTATGCCATAACCAAGACTCATCTTCTTTAGATAAAAAGCATCATGCATTACTTGAAGCTAACCTATCTAGATTAATCATGTAAATATTATCAATTCCTTGACCAACGAATTTGATTTCTTTCTTTGTTTTATTTTTGATTATGCGGCCACTTAATTCAAATAAAACTCTATGCCCTTTATCGCGTAGTTGACTAATACTTAGCAAATTATGTTTTAGTCCTTCCACGTAAAGGACATTATCAATAGAGTTAGAGGGATTATTGCCAATATTACCATAACCAAGAATCTTCCCCTTGGTATTGTCGCCATAGGTTACACTCCTTCTTCTTTTTGGAGTAAAAGAGGTAAATTTGGTTATGTCCCCGATCATGTGTTTCGAAAGCCCACTGTCCAAGTACCAATGAGTGTTGTTTGCCTTAAAGCATACCAACAACACAAGTTAAGTCAGGATCATGGTGCCCATTTTATGTTGGGTCCTTGAATGTTAGTTTGTAATGTCTTTTTGGAACCCATATCTTTCTAACCATTTTAGTTCCTAACTTTCTAACATTACAAGTAGATGCAGTATGTCCTTTTAATACCATAGTGAAAGCATTTGACAAAAGGAGTAGATGATTTCTTAAAGGAAACAAAGAAATTTTTATATAACTTTTCATTTTTATTGTCATTATATCCTAGACCTCTTTTATCAAACATCCATCTTTGTTTTCAAGGGTCTTATTTAAGTCTAACATTTCTTTTTCCAACTTTTCAAAGTTTTTGAACATTTCACATTCCTTAGAATTACCCCAAGGTTTTAGAGATTTTAGCTTATTGTTTTCATTTTGTAATTTTTCATTTTCCTTACTTGTTTTTAATAGATGTAGTTCAAGAGTAGCAATAGTTTTTCTAGATAATATGTATTTATTAGAGAGCTTGATAAATTGAGAGTTTAATTCTTTAAAAAAATTAAGAATTTCTTCTTTAGTGAAATCATCATCTAAATCAAAATCACTTACCTCATTTTGTTATTTATTGTGGTTTGCCATGGGACATAGATTGGCTACTTCATCTTCTGATTCATTTAAGCTACTCATGTCATTTTTATCCCAAGCTATGTACACCTTTCTTCTCTCCTTTTCTTTGACCTTCTTCCTTAGGTTTGGGCAATTGGCTTTGAAGTGTCCTTCCTTTCCACATTCAAAACAAGTAGATCAGGAATTGTTATCATTAGAAAAAATTTTCTTACTCGATTGTTTGCATTCCTTTGAAACTTCTTGTTCCTTATCAATTTCTTAAACTTCTTTATGAAGTCTAGATCTTCATCATTGATCAATATCGATTAAGCATTAATTTTACATACTAAATGGGCATATTTTGTTAAGTTTTTGTTTAATTGGATACTGCTTTAAAAAAATAGTAAAAAGTTGAATGTAAATATGGATTTTGTAACCTTTTCGAGTTTAAAGCAGAATATCCTTAACTTTTATGCTCATCATTAAATTTCAGGGCAATGAAGGAATGAACTCAAAGGATTATGAAGGAACTTGGAAAAAATAGAGAAAAGCTAAAGAGTTTAAAGCTAGAGGGTCTCGCTTGAGTGAGAATTAGCTCACTTAAGTGAGTAAAGCATCTCGCTGAAGAGAGTGTATTTCCGTTTAAGCCAGACTAAGGCAGCACTTGAATATGGATCAGAGCTTCTCTCACTCAAGCGAGGATAAAGGCACCCAAGCGAAAACTGGACGGAAAGCTTCAGGTTGAAGGTGTAACATCCCAAATTTTAAAATAATAGATTAATTAGGGAAATAAATATTAAATAATAGAATATGGATTATTTAATGTCCCTAAATATTGGAATTATTTAAATTAAGATTTATAGGGACTGTTGGTAAATTATTGAGATGGAATAAGCTGAAAATTGACCCGATTAAAATATAGGTGTCGGACCAAGTATCTCCGATTGGGATGATATTGGTCAGGGCTGTTGAGAATATTATTAGAAGTCTGAATATATATTCGAAATAATTTTTAGATAAAGTATTGAGCCCAAACAGAGATCCTGTTTGTGGTAAAATGATGAAATATTAATTTGTGGGTTAAAAATAAAACCAAAAGCCCTTGCCTCTCTTCTTAATTTTCATTGGCCTCAGAGACCATTTGGTAATCACACTACTTCTTCTCCTTCTCTATTCCCTTCTTCATTTTCCTCTTCTTCTCTTCCAAAAACCCTAAGCAAGAGTGGTGACCTTTCTTCCTCCCCTCATTTTCATTCCTATGGAAGCTTGGAAGAAGACCATTGGAGCTTGGACTCTCCCCCTCTCCTCTTTAAATTTTCATGTGGGTCTCTCTCTCTCCCTTGGAGCCCACTTTATTTTTGGCGTGAGGTAAGGCATCCTCACCATTTTGTTGGGTTTATGGCCATGGGTATGAATTATTATGTTTGGGACAACAATGTTTGTAGGTGGGGTGTTTAATGGAAGCATTTAATGCTTGAACCCTAGAGTGGGTAGTCATAAATACAAACCTTAATGGTAATAAATAAGGAAAATGAAGGTATGTTGGTAGGTGATGAAGATTGATGATTATTTATGAATGTTGTTGGGTTTTAGGTGAAACCCTAACTTGGAAAATTTGGGAAAATGATAAATATGTGATGAATAATATATTTGAGAGCAAATACATAATATTGAGAATATGGGTATTGATTAATGGGGCATTCTTATGGATGTGGGGCTATGGTTATTTTGTAGCATTTGAATCTAATGAATGAGGCTTGATGGGAAGGAATTCCCGAAGCCAAACAAATAATAGAAATGATGTCAATAACATGTCTTAAACATGTTATGAAATTGTAGATATGATTATGGTTAATTAGAATTGGATTTGTGTCTTGAATGGTTGATTAATTAGGATTTTACATATATAATTATGTAGGACCCATTCCAAATGATGAGGCAGGCATGTTGTATCAATCAAAATTCTTCTCTTGAGGTAGGAGAGGAGTCTTTATGTTCTAAATGCATGAATTTGAATGGTATTTGATTGCCATATGTGTTGACATGCATGTTCGCCTTGCTTGTGTTGTGATGATGGATTGTAATGTTGAATATATTAATATGGATAGTGTAGGCAACATGCATCGATGTATTTAGAATGAATATGGCATGCTATAAGGTGGTATGAATTACATGGCAAGATTATGCCTAAATTAAAATGTTATGCTTATATCCACCTCAAATGTGAAATGAATGAAATTAATGTTTGGTTAAAATTGGGTGTGAATGAATAGTATGCCGTGATTGATAATGTAAAGTTAATGATTGAAATTGATGATGAGTGCCATTGTAAATGGTCAATGAATTGTTAAAATGCCACATTGAAACTTGAGAATAAAGACTAAAGCCAACAATAATAAAATCCACTAAGAATGGTGAGGTGGTGTTGGTAATGATGATGATGATGATGTATGATGAGTGTATAGGATACATAGAGTGAGAAATGCATATGATTGGCATTTGCATCTATGGCATACTGCATAGCTGCCGGTGTTGAAATTTTAGGGGATTCCCCCGGATGGCCCAATGAGAGGGCAACTCTGTGCACGAGCGATTTGTATTTCCTCTATTACTCGGTGTGTAAGTCACGAAGCTGCCCATGTTATGCTACGGGGAGCCACATGTGGTTGACCCTTGTAGGGGGTGGCTCTTGATGAGCAGGTGTCCCTGGTGGTCCTTGGGATCACAGCTGCCATGATATGACTCATGGTTGGCCCGCAACACCATATGTCAAATATGTTGTTTACCGCGGTCATGATGTAAATGACCGATGTTGCAAAATAGGCGATGCAGTTTGGTACCAGTAAAAGATCGCTGAAATGCATGCAATTTAAGGATAAGTGTACACATTTTACTACTGCAGTAGGGGTATGGTTAGATGATCATACTTGAAACCTACAACTGGTGTTTATTTCCCACAGTCAGATCTGTAATTGTTGAAATAATCCGTTGTGCATATGCATTAGCTTAAGAGCAATTGCATATAGCAAGGAAGTATGCTAGAGGTGATGAGATATTATGATGGTTGTGTTGAGAATGAGAAATTATATTAAGACAACATAAAAGATGTGAATACCAAAATAACAATATGAGTAAAATGATGAATTGTATGATAGTCTAATTATTGAAGGACTAGATCATGTGTGTGTTTTTATACTTGCTTGATTTACAAATAAATGATTGTATATTATGATACATATTGTATGTGAATGCAAGTTGTGACGACCCATCTCATTTTTCTCATTTTTCGTAATAAATTTTTTGCTTTTAATAAAAATCCACTCGGTCTTAATATAAAATAATGATTACTTTTATTAAATATATTCTAAATAATAAAATCATACTTAAAATAATAATAACCGATTGACCTCATTTGAAACTGAAACCATTAATAAAATAGAGTTGTTCATAAACAGCAAAAGAAGGAAAACAGAGTCAGGGTTCAATCGCCTGAGTGAGCCCCTGATTCACTTAAGTGAGTGTCGACTCGCTTGAGCGAATGCCACACGGCGAACCAAACTCACGAGTCGGGTTTCACTCGGAAAAGGACCACTCGGTTATGTGTCACTCGGTAACATCTTACAATTCCATCACTCGGAAAACTCTTAGCTTTCTTTCACTCGGAAACTGTTTCTCTCGGGTATATCTCACCCGGAATACGTTCTTAAGCTTCACTTAAAATAGTTTTCTCATATCTTCACTCGGAGTCTCAGCCATAGCTCACTCGGAGACACTCTAACCTTTCCACTCGGAAGTGGGTTTCTTGGTTATTCTTCACTCAGAAATGAGGGATATTTACTTGAACAAAAATGGGCACCAATTCAATCGGCCCTTGCTCGGATAAAAAGGAATCCACTCGGCTAGCTTCACCCGGTAATCGACTCTGCTACAGCAATGCAAATTCACTCATAAAATAAACACCAATCTTTTAACATCAAGAATTTATACTTACTTCATACAGCATACCGATTCGAATTTATTTCATCATACAGGCAACACATTGTAGCATCAAACACTTGGTAAACTAAAAATATACATATATTACATAATTCATTTAATTCACTCGGTGCCTTGGCATCAATTCTTCGCTTGGCGCACCTCTATGGCTCCGACCTCTTCCCTATCACTGGTTACTAAAAATGTAAACCACAGCAAGGGTGTGTGTTTAGCATCATAATTAATCTAGAATGGAATTTTAAATAAGATATGAGTACAAACTCCGTCCGATTCCTTTCTCCTTAATTTACGCCTTTCACTCGGTAATTAACTCACACTCGGCAATATACTTACACTCACAAATCATAGCAATCAACACTCGGTAATCATAGCAATCAACACTCGGTAATCATAGCAAATCACACTCGGCAAATATAACAATTCACTCAGCAAACATAACAATTCACTCGGCAAACATAACAATTCACTCGGCAAACATAACAATTCACTCGGCAAATACAACCATCATACTCATGAATTCTCACTGCAAGCACAATAATTCATACTCGGTAATTGTATCAAATTGCACTCGGCAAATGTACACATCATATTCATCAATTATAATACTACATACTCGGCAAATACTGCACTCGGCAAAATTATCAATTCATCATTTATCACCACTGACTCAGTCAAAATTGACACAGTATCCGGATACTCAAACGATCGACCTTCAGCTGGGGGTCCTACTTGACACCCCGTGAACCCTGCTTGGTTCACCGAATCCTGCTTGACTCCCCCTCAACCACTGGGTCATAGACCTCTGGGTAGCTCAACTAGGTCCTGCTTGACCACTGAAGCCAAAAACGAGGGTAACATATACCGTCGGTCGTCCCATACCTCAATCACATTCACATTTCACAAGTGGCCATTAATAACATCACTCGGGTGACCTGCTTGTCAAACTCGACTCATTAATAACATCACTCGGGTGACCTGCTTGTCAAACCCGACTCCACATTGCCACAAAATACCAATTGTCACAGTATCATTTTAAATTTCAATCGGGTTTACACATACACACATACGATCCTTAACCGATCGGTGTCCACATACATGTATATACATTTTCACAGCCTCATTTCATCACACCATCAAATAATTGAATCTCACTCGGAATATTCCATACTCGGAATTTTCCACACACACGATTAGAAACTGATCGGTGTTCTCATTCATCCATATACATTCATAACAAATATTCACACGATCCTAAACCGATTGGTGTGCACATAAATACATGCATATACATTCACAACTTTCATTCAACACCTCATTTCTTGTCATACACACACACGATCATAAACCGATCGGTGTACACATTCACACGTACATTCATATACATATTCACACGGTTTTCATTCAACATCAATTCTCACTCGGTTTAGTCTTTCCAATGACTCGGACAATGACCAATTCTAATTAATTATAGCCCGAACACCCCCTTACCTCTATTCCACGCCTCAACAGTGTCTGGGTTCACCGTTCCACCACCGTCCCAGTAGCGACTCCTTCAATCGTTCTACCAGCGTTTGTTCCACCACCTACAGGTTTGGAACGTGAAGTTCATTAACATCTCACCATCATCCAGAATCCACACGGTCAAGGGCCATTTACAGGCCTACTGCCAGGAGGAGTGGAATCGGAACAGTACCCTCCTCCATACACATGACCACTCGGTGCAGAAGAGAAAGGAGAGAGATTTGAATGGTTCAAAAGACTTACCTCTGTCACAGCTTTGTAAAATGATCCTTCCTTCAAAGCTTATAGCTTTCAATCAGTAGAGGAAGAAGAAAAAAAGTAGCAGAATGTGAAAGAGAGTGAATGATTGCGCAAAAGATTGAAGAAGGAGAAGGAATCCATTATTTAAACTCATGGTAACCGGTTACCTGCCCAACCGGTCACCTCCAACCGGTTACCTGCTTAGCCGGTCATTTCCCCATTTCTTTTACAATTTCTTTAAAGATTTATTTTAACTTCTCTTCTTCTAATCACACCCTTTATAATTAACCAATAATTCATAAAAATATCAAATAAATTCCTAAAACAATTTTTAATATTTCCACTTCACAAAAATTTTCTACAATTATCCGGGATGTTACATTCACCCCCCCTAAAAAGGGATTTCATCCCCGAAATCAACATTCCTTACTGAAAAAGATTGGGGTACACTCTTCTCGTGTCTGCTTCCAATTCCCAAGTGTAGGTTACCCCATTCAGATTCTGCCACTTCACTTTCACTAATGGCACCTCTTTGTTCCTTAGCCATTTGGTTCGATACTCCTCAATATCGATCGGTGTAACTTCCACCGTCAGGTCTTCCTTCAATTCGATAGAGTCACTCGGCACAATCATCGAATCACTCGGAATATACGCTCGGAGTTGTGACACATGAAACACATTATGAATGTTAGTTAACGACTGGGGAAGATCCAGTCGGTAAGCAACATTACCGATCCTCTCCAATACTTGATATGGTCCAATGTATTTCGGATTAAGCTTGTGACTCCTCAATATCTGACCAACTCCTTTAGTCGGTGAAACCTTTAGGAACACCCAATCACCCGTCTGAAACTCATGTGGTCTATGCCGATTATCATAGTAACTCTTCTGTCGGTCTTGGGCAACCTTTATCTTCTCTCGAATTAGAGCAACCTGCTCATTCATTTCTTGAATCAACTCGGGTCCAAGATGAATGGCTTCACCATTCTCATTCCAACACAATGGTGTACGATATTTCCGACCATATAAAGCTTCATACGAAGCCATTCTGATGCTACTATGATAGCTGTTGTTATATGCAAACTCGACCAAGGGTAAATACTGACAGGGCCCGCAAGCACACGGGTTATGTCACGTAATATAAAAGATTATCGTTCTCCATAGGGACTGTGTTCAAAGTACCAGTATATTGAAATTTAATTATCCACACAATTGATTTTTAATATTTTTGTAAAATAAAACACAAGTTAAAAATAAATTTAGAAACAAAATTTACTTGACACTTAAAAATTAGAGTTGAGAGTATCTTGGGATTTCGGGGGATCAAGACTTTATTTTATGTTAATGAATTTTAATTTTTCATAAATAAGAATCAAATTAAGTTTTCCAAGGCGGATTTTCCTTAAGCTAATTAATATGTTCCTCTCGGAATCCTATTAATGTACCTAACCTATGGAAAGCGCTGCTTAATCCTTAGAAAAGGCCCATTATCGTTTTGTGAAAATCCCTTATTTATTCCCCAAAAGATCTTGATTACTTTCACGGTTTTACCGAGGTCACAAAAAGTATTTCAAAACCTTAGGCTTAGTTCAAAACTTTCCAGTAACAATAAATCTTTCGATTCTATTAATTACTTAAACTTACTAATATACCCGCAAGTATACAGTTTTATCACTTAGGTTCTTGTTAGGAATTACTAAGAGCATTGAGCATTTTTTGAACTAAATGGAAAACATAAATTTATTTAATTCCAAGTTAAAATAACATTATCATAAAATATTATCATACCCCCTTCATCCCAAGATAATTAATTTAGTTACTCATGAAATAATTCAAATTCATATATATAATGGAAAAATAAAACATACAAGTCATGGCAAAAATAAAGACTTATGGGTTTCTCCAAAAGCTCAGAATAATTTTACCACTGAATTTCCTTGTTGTAATATTCCTCCACCAATTACAAATTGGAATACTCACTTTTACAATTCACAACTCTTAAAATAAAAGAAAGAAAAAGAAAATAAAAAGAGAAAGAAAATGAAAGAGAAAGAAAAAGGAACAGAGAAGAAAAACAAAGAAGAAAGAAAAAAAAGAGGAACGGAAAAAGGGAACGAAAGAGAGAAAGGAAAGAAAAGGAATTAAAAAAATAAAAGAGAATTAAATCCTAAAAGTGATGCTGTCTGTGATGATTTGGGCTTCAGACCTCCCCCTATTTATAGAAATGGGGAGCGTTAACAATCGGTGGCAAGTGGGGATTTCTCGTTTGTCTTCTTATTGGCCGCCCCACGAGATCAGCTTGGATATAGCCTGGATGGTGTGGTGGAGGAACAGCTTGCACCTAAACAGCTATAGGGAACGGCGGCTAGTGGGTTTCTCCTTTGTCTTGTTGTCAGCCGCCCCCACAAGTCAAGGATCCACTTGGATAGTGGAAATCCAAGTCAGCATGGGCATTCGGTGGGAATATGGAAGGTCGGCTTTCTTCTTCTGACTCAGATTTAGTGCCTCAGTCGGTATACACCCACAGTGGGAAATAATCCGAGTGGAAAAGGTGCTGTTCGTACACAAAAGACCGAGTGAAAGCTTTGCTCGGTGTTGCTTTGCTAGACATTGTGGAGAGGAACTGGACGGTGTTGTTGCTGTGAGGAGCTGGTCGGTATTGGTTGGATGGAGGCGGTGTTGCAGTTTGAGGGGACGGTGTTAAGTTGCTGGAAGGAACTGGTCGATGTTGTATGGATTTGAGGAGCTGAACGTTGTGGGCTGGACGGTGTTGAATGGAGTCAGTGTTTGTGCCAGTGAAGAGATCTGGACAAGAAAAGCAACTCTGATTGAAATATTCAATCGGAACCAATTAAAGAGTGATTCAAAACCGATTAAAACATTTATTCGGAACCGATTGAAAAGTGATTCACTCGGAACTGATTAAAGAGTGACTTGGAACCGATTGAAATGTTTCACTCGGCTATGTCTCTGGAAATGAACCACTCGGAGAGACCTTGCTCGGATTTGCTTGGGAGTAATTCAGTCGACCCTTTTCGTCACTCCTTGAAATGATCCACTCGGACACATTCATTAGGATACATTCACTCGGAAGTCTGACTTGCTTCTTACTCGGAATTGCCTCAATCGTCAATCAGCCCATTCGGTTGAATTAACTCGGGAGTTGGCCTTGCCTTTCACTCAGAAATTTGGAACTTGAGAGACTCTGGAATCTAGCCGATAGAAGCTCTTCACAGGTCCGAGCCTTGCTTTGCTCGGAAATACAACTTTCTGCCCCAACTCACTCGGAAGTCTTCCTTGGAGACATCTCACTCGGGCTTAATGTGAAACTTTGAGAGTCTGCCCGAAAGTGATTCATTCCCGGTCGGATCTTTCCTTGCTTGATAAGGCACTTTCTCCGAAACTCACTGCTCAGAAAGCCTTTGCCTGACAATTGTTCTTTGAAGTTCAGAGTTTCTTTCATTCGGAATCAAGTCACTCGGGAGTCTTTCACTTGGAGGCATTTTTGTCCAGAAGAAGTAGTTGTTCCCCAAATCTAACTTGGTTAAATCAGCATTCCTTCACTCGGACAATAGCTTTGGGCAGTATTTCTTCAAAGTCAGTCCCTTTTTTCACTCGGAATGGTTGCAGTCGGACAGCTTCCACTCGGATTCACCTACAACCGAGACATATTTCTTCAAGGTCAGCCATTTTTCACTCAGAATGGCTTTGATAGGGAAGCTTCCACTCGGATTCACCTCCAACAGGGAAGTATTCCACTCGGCAACGCTCCATTCTGAGTCATCCTACTCGGATTTGATCATTTTTGAGTCATTCTACTCGGATTTCATCATTCTGAGTCGGAATTCAGCATAAAAAGAGAGTTCTTTCCACTTTGGGCTTGTTCTTCTTGTTTCTTTATCATTTTATGGTCGTTTTTCTCTTGTTATTGACCTTTTTATTACCTTAATTTTTGCAAATTAACATACCCAAGTAGAATATAGTGGAAAGAAAGCAAACATTACAATAAATAAAGGAAATACAGTGCATAATGATTAAAATCCTAAGCAGACTAGATCTAATTTATTGTGTTATAAAGCACTTATCAAAATACCCCAAACCAAAACATTGCTTGTCCTCAAGCAATTACCATATTCACATGATAAGATACAGAAAACACTAAGCTCAGCAAACTAAGGAATCCAAAATAGAGAAAAAGATTTATTCAAATGCCAATATTAATTTTCTTATGTGAATCAATTTTCATTATCAAGACAGAGGATACTCTTCTCTCAATTTTCACTCAAAGTGTTTTATGGTATGTGTATCACTCAGATCATTATAGTCAAAAAATATTACCATAAGCTTGTTAATAAACCCAAAACTCCATAGTTTAGATAGAAAATATGTCAAAGTCTAAAGGTCTTTCAAAGGTTGTAACGTGGCCTTGGGTTGTATTGTCAAGGTAGGAATTTCAAGAAAAATGGAATACAAAAGGGCTTTAACAGTCATGAATGATTCAAATTACCATCATAAATTTAACAGAGCAACTTTTATGGACTTTTTGGAATTCATTCAATATCATCATTTTGATTTTCTTTTTCTTTTTTCTTGCTTTTCTTTGCATCCCATACATATTTTTCTTAAGTCCTTTTTTATTTCTTTGCTCTACTAAATTTCCAACTTTTTTACCATTAAGAGAATATCAGTCAATGAAAGGTTTCAAAGAAAAATTTTCACTTTTTAGGCTCAAAAGGGGCAACTAGGGGTCAAATTATGCAAAAATTCTGAGGCTTAAGAATAAGGCCTAATTGTGCCTTTATCATCCTAAGACATATAATCAAAAACCATTTTGAATCGGTTGAAAAACAAGTTCTAGAATATTAATGACTATGAGATTCAATCAATCAAGAAAATATGGGTTTGAAAATTTGTTTGATAAATAACCCATTTTGGCTCAAGTCTAACCATGGAAAGTCTTTTCAAAGAAAATTTTAATCACATAAGGTTCATTTAAGCATTTATTTGGCATTTAAACAATCAAATTTTGAAAATTTTACTCAAAATTTTGGGGTCCTTAGATACTTTAGCTTTTATGTTCAAAGTAAATTTATCATGCAATCATGGTAAATTACAAGATTACAAACAAAACAAGGAAAACACACATGCAAAATAAAATAACAATCACACAACGTAAACAAAACAGTTAAGTTTTCTTATCTACCACCCCAAACCAGAATTTGACATTGTCCTCAATGTTAAAATGGATGATAAAAGGATAAGAAAACTTACCTGTAGTAACCCCAAACCAGGATTTGACATAGTTGTTTTTGTTTTTGTTTTTATTTATATATATATATATATTTTTAATTTATTAAAGACATGGGGTTACCTCCCCACAAGTGCTAAGTTTTAAGTCTTCAGCCAGACTTTTCTGAACCTGCTTTAGCTATACAATTCATACCTGAACACAGGTTTTAGTGGTCTGAATTCTACCTTAGGGATCAGTTCTCTTTTAGCCAAAAAATCACAAAAGTGTGTTTTTGAAATGCCTGAAAAGTCATACGATAGAACAGATTCAAGTGGATCAAGAGGGAGGTTTTGGATTGCCTCTTTCTCTACCACTTGGTCAATAAAATCTATTTCAAGCACAGCAAAGTTAACAGGTATGTAAAATTTTCCTACCTTGATAGGAATAACCTCTAGAATACCTGGATCCTGAAGCTTGGGCAGTACTTTCTTTTGGATCAGTGTACTGCTTTCCTCAATTATCGGATAAGATAGAGACTCATCAAATTTCTTCTCTTCCTTAGCTTCTTCTTTAGTTATGCCAACCGGATCATCATAATGAGTACCACTCCTAAGAGTGATGTCCATGGTGTGGTTAGATTGTTCTACCTCAGGTTTTACAGGAAATGTTTCTGGTGTAGAAAAAGAGGTCTGTTGGACAATTTGATTCTCCAAAATTTTGTTATGGGTGGCCAGAGAGTCCACCTTTGAAGCTAAGGTTTTTATGGCATTTGAGAACTCTTCATTTCATTTTTCTTGGGTGCTCATAAAATTTTCCATCAGTATTTCAAGTTTGGATTTTTGTGGGTAGTTTTGGAATACTAGTAAGCTTCTAAAATCACTGCTATGGTTATAGTTCCCAATAGCATCCAACTGATGAAATTCTTGTTCATGGTGGTTTAAGGATATTGCAAAATAGCAATTTGTAGCAGCATGTCCTGAATCACCACAAATACAACAATAAAAGTCAGTAGCACCTGTTAAGAATTCCATAACAGACAAAGATCAAGTGTGATCTTTGAAAATAAAAATAAAAATAAAAATAAATAACTAGAAATAAAACAAACAAAAAAAATATTAACAAGTATGATCTAATCAAATTTCAATATTGCCGATATTTGAGGAACAACAGTCCCCGACAACGACGCCAAAAACTTGACAGGGCCCGCAAGCGCACAGGTTATGTCGCGTAATATAAAAGATTATCGTTCTCCACAGGGACTGTGTTCAAAGTACCAGCATATTAAAATTTAATTATCCACACAATTGATTTTTAATATTTTTGTAAAATAAAACACAAATTAAAAATACATTTAGAAACAAAATTTACTTGACACTTAAAAATCAGAGTTGAGAGTATCTTGGAATTTCCGGGGATCAAGACTTTATTTTATGTTAATGAATTTTAATTTTTCATAAATAAGAATCAAATTAAGTTTTCCAAGGTGGATTTTCCTTAAGCTAATTAATATGTTCCTCTCAGAATCCTATTAATGTACCTAACCTATGGAAAGCGCTGCTTAATCCTTAGAAAAGGCCCATTATCATTTTGTGAAAATCCCTTATTTATTCCCCAAAAGATCTTGATTACTTTCATGGTTTTACCGAGGTCACAAAAAGTATTTCAAAACCTTAGGCTTAGTTCAAAACTTTCCAGTAACAATAAATCTCTCAATTCTATTAATTACTTAAACTTACTAATATACCCGCAAGTATACAGTTTTATCACTTAGGTTCTTGTTAGGAATTACTAAGAACATTGAGCATTTTTTGAACTAAATGGAAAACAGAAATTTATTTAATTCCAAGCTAAAATAACATTATCATAAAATATTATCATACCCCCTTCATCCCAAGATAATTAATTTAGTTACTCATGAAATAATTCAAATTCATATATATAATGGAAAAATAAAACATACAAGTCATGGCAAAAATAAAGACTTACGGGTTTCTCCAAAAGCTCAGAATAATTTTACCATTGTATTTCCATGTTGCAATATTCCTTCACCAATTATAAATTGGAATACTCACTTTTACAATTCACAACTCTTAAAATAAAAGAAAGAAAAAGAAAATAAAAAGAGAAAGAAAATGAAAGAGAAAGAAAAAGGAATGGAGAAGAAAAGCGAAGAAGAAAGAAAGAAAAGAGGAACGGAAAAAGGGAACGAAAGAGATAAAGGAAAGAAAAGGAACTAAAAAATGAAAGAGAACTAAATCCTAAAAGTGATGCTGTCCGTGATGATTTGGGCTTCAGAGCTCCCCCTATTTATAGAAATGGGGAGCGTTAACAATCGGTGGCAAGTGAGGCTTTCTCGTTTGTCTTCTTGTTGGCCGCCCCACGAGATCAGCTTGGATACAGCCTGGATGATGTGGTGGAGGAACAGCTTGCACCTAAACAGCTATAGGGAATAGCGGCTAGTGGGTTTCTCCTTTGTCTTGTTATCAGCCGCCCCCCACAAGTCAAGGATCCACTTGGATAGTGGAAATCCAAGTCAGCATGGGCATTCGGTGGGAATATGGAAGGTCGGCTTTCTCCTTCTGACTTGGATTTAGTGCCTCAATCGGTATACACCCACAGTGGGAAATAATCTGAGTGGAAAAGGTGTTGTTCGTACACAAAAGACCGAGTGAAAGCTTTGCTCGGTGTTGCTTTGCTGGACGTTGTGGAGAGGAACTGGACGGTCTTGTTGCTGTGAGGAGCTGGTCGGTATTGGTTGGATGGAGCCGGTGTTGCAGTTTGAGGGGACGGTGTTAAGTTGCTGGAAGGAACTGGTCGGTGTTGTATGGATTTGAGGAGCTGAACGTTGTGGGCTGGACGGTGTTGAATGGAGTCGGTGTTTGTGGCAGTGACGAGATCTAGACGAGCAAAGCAACTCTGATTGAAACATTCAATCAGAACCGATTAAAAAGTGATTCGGAACCGATTGAAACATTCATTCAGAATCGATTGAAAAGTGATTCACTCGGAACTGATTAAAGAGTGACTCGGAACCGATTGAAATGTTTCACTCGGCTATGTCTCTGGAAATGAACCACTCGGAGAGACCTTGCTCGGATTTGCTTAGGAGTAATTCAGTCGACCCTTTTCTTCACTACTTGAAATAATCCACTCGGACACATTCATTCGGACACATTCACTCAGAAGTCCGACTTGCTTCTTACTCGGAATTGCCTCAATCGTCAATTAGCCCATTCGGTTGTATTCACTCGGGAGTTGGCCTTGCCTTTCACTCAGAAATTTGGAACTTGAGAGACTCTGGAATCTGGCTGATAGAAGCTCTTCACAGGTCCGAGCCTTGCTTTGCTCGGAAATACAACTTTCTGCCCCAACTCACTCAGAAGTCTTCCTTGGAGACATCTCACTCGGGCTTAGTGTGAAACTTTGAGAGTCTGCCCGAAACTGATTCATTCCCGGTCGGATCTTTCCTTGTTTGATAAGGCACTTTCTCCGAAACTTACTACTCAGAAAGCCTTTGCTTGACAATTGTTCTTTGAAGTTCAGAGTTTCTTTCATTCGGAATCAAGTCACTCGGGAGTCTTCCACTCGGAGGCATTTTTGTCCAGAAGAAGCAGTTGTTCCCCAAATCTAACTTGGTTCAATCAGCATTCCTTCACTCGGACAATAGCTTTAGGCAGTATTTCTTCAAAGTTAGTCCATTTTTTCACTTGGAATGGTTGCAGTCGGACAGCTTCCACTCGGATTCACCTACAACCGAGACATATTTCTTCAAGGTCAGCCATTTTTCACTCGGAATAGCTTTGATAGGGAAGCTTCCACTCAGATTCACCTCCAATAGAGAAGTATTCCACTCGGCAACGCTCCATTCTGAGTCATCCTACTCGGATTTGATCATTTTGAGTCATTCTACTCGGATTTCATCATTCTGAGTCAGAATTCAGCATAAAAAGAGAGTTCTTTCCACTTTGGGCTTGTTCTTCTTGTTTCTTTATCATTTTATGGTCGTTTTTCTCTTGTTATTGACCCTTTTATTACCTTAATTTTTGTAAAATAACATACCCAAGTAGAATATAGTGGAAAGAAAGCAAAAATTACAATAAATAAAGGAAATACAGTGCATAATGATTAAAATCCTAAGCAAACTATATCTAATTTATTGTGTTATAAAGCACTTATCAAATACTTATCCCATGAGCCACCCTGCTCCAATACACGGGCTCTCAGCATATCTTCCAGAGTCTGTATAGTCCGTTCCGACTGACCATCAGTCTGAGGATGATAAGCCGAGCTCAGTCTCAGCTCAGTGCCCAATTCCTGTTACAGACTTCCCCAAAATCTAGAAGTGAATCGGGGATCCCGATCGGAAATGATGCTCAAGGGTACACCATGCAGTCGTACGATCTGAGTAACATACAACCTTACCAGTCGGTCCAATGACCATTTCATGTTCATGGCCAAGAAGTGAGCACTCTTGGTCAATCGGTCTACAATCACCCAGATCGCATTGTACCCGGATTGGGTACGCGGTAATCCAGATACGAAATCCATGGTAATACTCTCCCACTTCCATATCAGAATCTCCAAAGGTTGAAGTAAACCTGGGGGTCTCTGATGTTCAACCTTGCATTTCTGGCATATCACACAAGACTTCACGTACTCGGTAATTGCCTTCTTCATGCCCGGCCACCAAAATTCCTTCTTTAAATCATGGTACATCTTTGTAATACCAGGATGAATACTCAGAGAACTCTTGTGTGCTTCGGTCAGCACGGTTTGCCTGAAATCACCGTGTGCAGGTACCACCACTCGGTCTCGAAATCTCTAAATTCCATCCGTCCCTTCAATTAATTCCATGTCCTTGCCTCTTGCTTGAGTGTCAAGCAATTCCAGCAACTCCTCATTGTCCTTTTGGGCCATAGCTAAAGACTTCAAAAATTCATTAGAAATCTTCAGCATACCGACTGTCATTCGGTTTGGAGCATTCACAACGACTCCAAGATTCATATCCCGAAAGCTCTCCAATAGTTCTTGCTCTTTGCCCATCAAGAAAGCCGTGTGCAATACTTTTCTACTCAGTGCATCGGCAACAACATTTGCTTTCCCCGGGTGGTACCTGTTGGTGTATGCACTATGAGCTTTTATGCTTCTTCATTTGTATCATTTTTCTACTTATCAATAGAATAAATATTTCAGTTTAAAATTGTTTTAAAACATATTTATCCTTGGAGTAATAGGTCATATAAAAATTATTCCTAAAAATGTCCCTAGTCAAGTATTTACATGGGGACATGTAAATACACTGAGACTAGTGTGTGAGTGTACTGATGACCTGATCACACAGATCATAGATATAGATGATATCGAGTCTTCACACAGGTACACATTAAGAGTAATGATGTACTGGACAGACCCACCATGAGAACGTTGCATGGATCGTTACATGATTGTCATAAACGATTCTCAATGTGATAATGGTGTATGTAGTCCTTCGACCTGAAGTCACTACGATTCCTACATGAGGAGTTTATTGTTTTAATCCAATTAAACGTCTTCTGTAACAAGAGGACTATAAAGGTTGTGATTAGGCAATGAACAAATTATGCAGAGGGATGTGAGTGATGTAGATGGGATTTGTCTCTCCTATGTGACAGGAGTGATATCCATAGGCCACTTGATGGAGTAAGACTAAGAAAACGCATGGCCATGCTAGAAAGAATAAATATTAGATATTTATTCGGATCCAGTCTACTCCGGTATCAAGTAAAATAAATTGGGCCGTACAAGGATGACGCGACCATGCCTTGGGCCCAATTAGGATATCGTGACAAAAGGAATAAACATATTAAATAATTATCACTTATAGGTTATGTTGATAATATTCGGACATAATGATGCATTGCTAGATGTCGCTCTTATTTTATATTAATAATAAAATAGTTTATTATTAATATGACCGGGTATTTTACCTATAGGGTCACACACATAGAGTAAGCCCATCAGAAAATGTTGTCTTATTTTAGTTGGACTAAAATAAAGCTATTGGGCCTAACTCATTTGGAATGAGTAAGGAGCCCACTTTTAGAGAGAACAAATTAGGTCAAACCTAAGCCTATAAATAGAGCATAAGATGCTCATAGGCCGTTCACTCAAGTGAGACACAAATTCGCAAAAGTTGCAAGAGCTACACGCCGTCAAACTAGCAGTTGGCAAGTGTTGCGATTCTGGTGGGAGTGCTCGTGTGGACTCCTAAAGGACGAGGCTACGACTGCTTCGGAGTTCTTCAAGAGGTAATCCAAAATGAATTTTGAAATTGTTTTTGTGCTTTGAAACACGGAACCTTGCAAATCCTATGGAATCCCTTTTATTTTTTCCGCTGCTCATGCTTAGGGATTTACTAACAGTACCTCAAGTCAAAATCATAATCCTTTAGGTACTCCACCCATCTCCTTTGCCTCATGTTAAGTTCCTTCTGGTCGAATAAATACTTCAAGCTCTTGTGGTCACTAAACACCACAAACCGAGACCCATATAGGTAATGACGCTAAATCTTTAAGGCATATACCACTGCTGCGAGTTCAAGGTCATGAGTCGGATAGTTCTGTTCATGTGGCCTCAATTGCCTTGAAGTGTGACACCCCAAAAATAGGGGTAAATTTTTTCGTGAATTAGTGTATTTAATTCAAGATAATTGTAAATAATAAGATTGCATCATTACTTATTTATTTATTTATTTATTTTCCTGGACCATCAGAGACCTGTCTCATATGTGAAGATATGAGAAGGTAAATCAAGAGGAGCAGTTAAGAATAAATGCCCCAATTAAGAACAGGGGAATAAATTAAAACAGGGTAATGCTGTGTGATTGAAGTCAAGGAGAACAACCATTTTAAACCGACCCAAAGTATCCCAGAAGCAGTGTGGGATCAGGATTTAATAAGAGTGCAGAAGAAAAACAATTTGATCAAGTATTTGGAAGTAACAGGGGTCCCTCTCGCTCAAGCGAAATCCCCATTCGCTCGAGCGAGTGCCATATAAAGCACACGGGCATGATAGAAGGGAACAAGATCAGGAGAAGGAAAGTAACAGGGGAAGAGCTTCGCTCAAGCGAATCCTGACTCGCTTGAGCGAGACACATAAGCCTCGCTTGGGCGGAGATAAGGCGCCTGGGCGAAATCTGACCAAAATCAGCTGCAATACCGACTCGGACAGCTAGGCTCACCAACATAAGGTTCCAAACAACAGAGTTCCCCAAAACCGACTCACTTCACTCGGGTTTCCATTGGCAGGATCCTCACCAGAACCGACTACTAACATTCGGGTCTCCCACTCAGCAAGACAACCCTGACTGACTCATCCCTCACTCAAACCTCTACTCGGTAATTTCAGATCAGACCGACTCCTTTCTCACCCAGTCTTACACTTGGTATGATCATGTCAAGTCTGAGTCTTCCCTCACTCAGCTTCCCACTCGGTAAAGTCCTTATAAAATCCGACTATCCACCTAGTGAGTCACTCACTCGGAATTTCATTCCAGAGACCGACTCAATACTTCTTCGACCATCGCTCGGCAATCATTTCCAATACCGACCACCTTTCTTTTCCACTCAAGAAGACTGGACAACTCACACCGAGTACTCACAATCGGTACCATCCCACTCGGGATTGCACTTTAGAGGCACTCCACTCGGAACAGATTATCCTGGGCTCGGAATTTCCTCATTCGGAGTCCATCACCCAGAATGTCTTACTTGGAGATTCCTACTCGAAATACCACCTTCTTCCTCACACGGAGAATTTTTGACTTGGGCAAGTTCACTCGGATTTTACTCAGAAGGTTCTCCACATCCTAAGTTATATTCCAAAATTCATACTGGGATGGGATTCATCTTGGATTTTATCCATTCTACATTCACCCGTCCCGGTCCCTCGCTCAAGCGATATTTGTCCAGTAACCAAATCCCTAATTCTCCTAACAATCTCGCTTGAGCGGACTGGCCATTCGTCTGAGCGAAATCAGACCAGTGGCTAACTTCTTTGCCCTCGCTCGGGCGAAACCCCATTCGCCTGAGCGAATTTCCTCCAGTGTCTTAACACTGATACAGGGGCAAATTCGCTTGAACGAGACTCACCCTCGCTTAAGACATAATTGTCCAGTAGCTAATTGTCTTTCAGGAGGGGCTCTCGCTTGGGCGAGGACCCACCACGCTCGGGCGAGACAATCAGAAAACGTACAGGATGTGTAATTTGAATAACACATCTTATCAAGACACCATTTAAGCCAATCCTACTTAATTCTTTCCCTCAAAATCATTCTACCAGTCCATTTAAACTTGCTCCCTACGAGCCAACTCATATTTATATTATAATCCATTATGTGACTACCAATTTTACTCCATTACATATTCTACCCCACAAATTTATACTCAATTAAGATTTTTCATTCATACACCCAACCATAAGGGGAGTTCATACCAGGTTCTTTCCACATACACCCATAGGGTCAGAAACGAAAATAAGCCCTACACAAAAACTCTTATTTTCCTTCATGACCCATGGAATTCCCATTACCCATACAATTTTCCTGATAATTCAAATCTATTCAATATATACATAACATCAACACCTTACAACTATTTCCATGATTACAAAATCATATATTACCGGCCAAGGCATTCTTTACCCAAAAGTGAGGCTTTCTTCACACTTTTCCTCCACAAAATTGCGCCAAGCAAGTCTTACAACACAGGAGCTAAAAAGATATACCACAGGGAAAGTGAGTATACTTTCTCAATGATGAACATCCAACAATTAAGACAATATATGCATGAATGCAATACAACTATCCCCTCCTCAAGAGGAGTTCATCCAATATTAAATCATTCCACCATCACAACTCATACAATCACAATTATTTATTAGATTTCTTAGATTCACACTAATCAAATCACAATCATAGTCAGAAATTCTTAAGAGGGAATCTTCACTCACACCCTACACAACCTAATCACCAGGTGTCACTCTATGCCATGCTTCAAAGGCTTATGCACAAGCTAGTGTTTGAAATGCATATACACGGATCCGATTTCATTTCCTCGGGTAATCGCAACCACTATAATCATATAATCATTCTCAATGGTTTCCCGCCTCGCAAGGGGTACTCCCTCTAGCAGCATCGCAAGGTGCTTCTCGTGATTGCAACCACGCTCAACATTTCATAAGGTTTCCCGCCTCGCAAGGGGTACTCCCGCCTCATGATCGCAACCATGGGCATTCAATCACAATGGTCCCGTAGGGCCTTTCATTTCAATACCAGGTGATCGCAACCACCGGTCTAATAATCACAGGAACTCGCAAGCCCTTTTTATATTTCCAACATCAAGTGATCGCAACCACTTATCAACATCATCATGATATGCATGCCATGCAATGTATGTAATGTTCATGCATGCCTCGACCTCATTAGGATTATCTCACCCTCTCTTCTAGGGTACATTCATTTTCAACCACACAATTATCCACCAATTCATACACAAACATCAATCCTTATATTCAAGAAACATTCTAACCAAATATTTTAGGCACTCATCATGTCTTATATGAAATCAATAATGCATCAACGCATAATATGTCATTCATAGCCTCATTTAGGCTTCATCATATATACACTCATTTCAAAACACCATACACAATTCTCATTTCAACACATGGTATCACATTTAATCAAGACAATATGCCATATCACATTAATACATACATTATCATCACAATTCTCATACATTTAGAAAATACACCCCTCTCCTACCTTAGGAGAAGTACACCTCCGGGTTTGACGTTCCCGCTTCACCAGAGTTATCAAGTCCTACACCAATCATTATAGGACCACATCAATTATTTACTCAAAAGCCATTTTAATATACATATAGATATCTATGTACACATGGTTCTCATCATGTGGGAGCTGTCATAAGTTTATTCTTTTTCTTACTTAGGCTTCGGGAATTACTTCCCTTAACTCACCACTCATTATTATTAAAGTAGCAACCTATATTGTTAAGTTATCCATTTACCAAACTTACATTTAATCCCTTTTCATGTGGTTTCCATTTATATATTCCAACTACCATCCCTAATCATCATCAAATATTAATGTTTCTTCATTTATTACACTTCCCCCATCAATAAATATTAATCCTTTCACTATTATACATTTCCCGCAATTTTAATAAGTTAGGGTTTTCACCAAACCCATCATCCATCATAAATACTCATCATCCCTCAACCCCATCTTCACAAACTTCTTTTATTACTCATAAATACCCTTATTATTCCACCCACGCCTTACGGTGCATGCATTTAATATTTCTTTTCTCTACCCACAACATTTAATACTCCTCCAAGTTACCATCCCCTATTCCCTAGACTCCAAACATAAAAATGGTGGTAAAGGGCTTACCTTGCCCTAAAACGAAAATGGAGTTTAAGAGGGAGAAGGAGGATGACGAAAATGAAGAGGAGGAGGAGAGAAACTTCAAGCCACCATGCCTTCCTTCAAGCTTTAAGGATGGATGAAAATAAGAGGGGAAAGGGGCACCAAGTTGTTCAAGCTCTTGGGGAAGAAGAAGGAGATATGACGAAGGGAAAATGAGGGAAGAAGAAGAAGTGTGTCTTTGCCTCCAAGAAAAGGGTGAGTCACGGAAGTGAGAGTGAAAAGAGTGAGAGTTTTTATTTACATTTTTAACTCTTCACTAAACTCTTCCATTTTTAACTAAACAGGCTCACTGTTCGGGCTCCATACTTATTCTAAAAATTATTCCGAATATATATTCGGATTCCCCATAATATCATCTACAACCCTGACCAACGACATCTCAATCGGAGATACTTGGTCTGACACTCATATTCTATCCAGGTCAGTTTTTCAACTTATCCAGTCACAATAATTCACTAGCAGTTTCAGAGAATCTCAATTTATAATTATTTCTAGTATTTTGGAATATTAGTTAGTCCACATTTAATTATTTAATGTTTATTTTCTTAATTTAACTTCCTACTTTAAAAAAAAATTCGGGGTGTTACATGAAGCATAGGCAATCACTCGGTCGGCTTGCATAAGCACACATCCCAAACCAAACTTGGATGCATCGCAGTACACCATAAATTCCTATGTCACATCAGGCAGTGCAAGCACTGGGGCAGTCGTCAAACATCGTTTAAGAGTCTGGAAACTCATTTCACACTCTTCCGACCAAACAAATGGGTTCTCCTTTCTTGTTAACCGAGTCAAAGGAAGTGCAATCCGAGAAAAACCTTCAATGAAACGTCGATAGTACCCAGCTAATCCGAGAAAACTCCTAATCTCCGTTACCGACTGAGGCCTTTCCCAAGCCATAACCGCCTCAATCTTAGTCGGATCTACTGATACACCCTCTCGGGAAATCACATGCCCCAAGAATTATACACTTTCTTCCCAGAAATTACATTTGGATAACTTAGCATACAATTTCTTCTCTCGAAGTATCTGCAAAACAATTCGAAGGTGTTGAGCATGCTCCTCAATCGATTTCGAATACACCAGTATGTCATCGATGAATACCACTACAAACCGATCCAAATATGATTGGAAAATCCGATTCATGTAGTCCATGAAAATAGCAGGAGCATTTGTCACTCCAAAGGGCATTACAACATACTCAAAGTGCCCATACCGAGTCTGAAAAACCGTCTTGGGAATATCCTCTGACTTAACTCGGATTTGATGATATCCCGACCTTAAGTCAATCTTAGAGAATATGACTGCGCCTCGCAACTGACCCAACAAGTCATCAATCCGTGGTAACGGATATTTATTCTTTACAGTCAGCTTATTCAACTGTCGGTAATCTATACACATACGCATACTACCATCCTTCTTTTTCACCAATAGTACAGGAGCACCCCACGGTGAAGCACTCGGTCGGATAAAGCCCTTCTCCAGCATTTCGTTCACTTTCTTTTTCACTTCGGTTAATTCTACCAAAGACATTCTATAAGGCGCTCGGGACACAGGCTCGGCCCCGGGAATCAAGTCAATCGAAAAATCAATCTCCCGACTGGGAGGCAGCTCCAGAATTTCTTCCGGGAATACGTCAGGGAATTCATATACTACTAGAATTTCACTCGGTATAATATTATACCGACCCTCAGAAGTAAATAAAACAACATAGGTGAAAGAAACATCACTCACCATATTCTTGGTGTCCAGTTCCTGAGAGAAAATAATAGTTTTCCGATAGCAGTCCACCATCACTCCACTACTAAAAAAACACCTGTTAGTGACGGAAGGAATTGGTCGCTAATCCATGCCAAGACCGTCGCTAAAACCATTAGCGACGGCATCTCAGACGAGACAGAGGACGTCGCTAAAACCCTCGTCGAAAACACATCAGCGACCACATACATGCCGTCGCTACCATATTGACGGCGTAAGGCCGTCGCTAAAATCGTCTCTGCCCCAATAACTCCAGCCGTCGCTAAGTGTTGCCCTACAGCGACCTCAAAACCCCGTCGCTACAAGCAGCCACCAGCGACCACCATAAGCCGTTGTTATGGGTACTCATGTAGCGACCACTTAGGTCCATCGCTGTCTTTAACAATACAGCGACCACGATATGCCGTTCCGTTTTCTGACAATACAGCGACCACTTGGCTCCGTCGCTGTTTTTAACAATACAGCGACCACGATATTTCGTCGCTGTTTCTTACAATACAGCGACCACTGTATTCCATCGCTGTTGTAAACAATACAGCGACCAATATATTCCGTCGCTGTTTCTTACAATACAGCGACCACTCTAATCCGTCACTGTTTTTAACAATACAGCGACCATCTTTTTCCGTCGCTAATGGGAAACTTTTTTTAAAAAAAATTGATTTTAATATTTATATAGGTTTTGTTAAATATTTTGTATTTTGTATTGGCTGATAAAATTTTATAATTAAATTTAAATAATTTTTTTAAAATATTAAATTATTATTAAAAACAAAATAATATATCAAATAGGTTGAATTATTAATGATAGGTACAATAAGGCTTTTTGATTTGAATGTAATTACCAATAAATATTGACATAATAAATAAAGAATGACAAAATAAATACTGAATGAAATATAACATAACTAAAAATCAAATATACAATGTGTATAAATAATAAAAATACAATCATGGTGGTGGGGGATCCTGGGGTGGTGGTGGGGGCGCCTGGGAAGTGGGGGGAGGTAGCCTCGCCATCAACTGCATCAGTAGCTCCTGCTGCTGAGCAAGTTGCCGATGAGTCTCCGCGTGCTGCTCCTCGGCCCGTTGTCGGTCCGCCTCGGCCCGCTCCAACAACAACTGCCTCTGACGCCGCTCCTCCTGTAGCTCATCGCTCAGGTTTTGAATTACCTGAACGACCTCAGTCAGAAGACCAGAGGAAGACGAAGAGGAAGGGGTCTTCCCCTTTTTCGCCAGCTGCGTGCCAACGCCACCCAATCCAAATACCCTCCCTTTCTTGTTCACACCGCCAACAGCCTCCATATAGATGGCGTTGTCGTCAGAACAAGATAGCGTGGGAGGAACCTCCCCTTCAGGAGTGGAAGCCACCAGGTCCGCCTCCTTCTCGGCCCTCCTGGCCTGATACGCCTCCTGTAAATTCAAAAATAATGATAGGATTAGTAAGGTGATTTGTAAATTATAAGCATGTGTTAGTTAAAAGTAAATACCGTTAGATCCGTAGTCTTCTGGTTTACCCATGCACCGGCTTTGTTCTTCTTGGTCATTTGCATGACCTCAAACAAAGAAGGCTCCCGGTGCTCCCTCTGCTCCTGTGGTGGACAAAAAACATTGAGATTATTATTTGTACACATGTAAGACGAATCATAATAGAAATGTTTAACATAAATATACTTACAAATCTTTTCTTGTGCTCGAGGGTTGAAATGTTACCCCCAGTGTAAACCGAGGCTGCAGCATCGGCGGCTCTGTTGGCCCTGTTCCGAGCACTCGCCTGCTGGAACGGGACCCCGCCCCACTTCTGGACCATCCCGTCCCAATGGTCCTCCGAGATCCAACGAGGGCACTCACCCTTGTCCCTCACCTTCCAAAGGGTACTCTTGATGATTTTGGAGGTCTTTGTGGCAAAGACCTTCCTAATCTCATCAATCATACCCTCCGCCCACTGGTAATCACGTTGTAAAATGAAATGAGAAATCAAAATTAATAACAGGTCTATTTTACAAATCAAGTCACAACAAATGAGCTAGGAACTTACCGAGAAGGTGTCAAAGAAGTGACTCAACTCCACCAACGGTTTCCAAATAGGCTTCGGTAAGGCATGAAACGCGTACGGGAGTAGTTGTTGCATAAACACATGGCAATCATGACTTTTCATGCCAAACACCCTGCCCTCCTTCACGTCGACACATCTACTCAAGTTAGAAGCGAATCCGTCAGGCAGGGTCAACCCATTCATCCAAATACACACAGCAATCTGTTGTGGTTTAGTTAAAGCATATTTTGCATAGGGTTTAAACATTCTTCCACGTCCCGCATCCCTCAACTCCAACTCCTTCCTGGAACACCAAATCGGAAGGTCTAGACGACTCTTCTCGTTGTCCTTTGTTCTCCCTTTGATGTCCATAACAGTGTCAAAAATATTCATGAAAACGTTACGTTCAGTGTGCATGACATCAATGTTGTGTCTTAACAACAAGTCTTTCCAATATAGCAAATCCCACAAGAAACTCTACTTCACCCAGTGATGTTCCTTACCGTAACCCGCAAACTCCTTAACACTCTTGTCCCAGATGTAAGGATACTCTTCGACCCTCTGCCAAACTCGTGCACCAGATAACCTACGGGGTGGAGGTTCATTAACAACCTTGTTCTTCTTAAAAGCGGTTTTGTTCCTCCTAAACGGGTGATCCAATGGTAGAAACTTTCTATGACAGTCAAAGAAACTTGTCTTGCCACTAACAGGGAGTGATTCCCCCCCGGTATGTTCCATGCATACAGGGCAAGCAAGCTTCCCAGACGTGGATCATCCAGAAAGCATACCATAGGCCGAGAAGTCGTTAATAGTCCACATCAAAACAGCACGCATCATAAAGTTGTTCTTCAAAGACACATCGTATGTCATTACCCCGACATCCCATAATTGTGATAACTCTTCAACCAACGGTTGCAAAAACACGTCTATGTTCGCCTTTGGATTTTTGGGTCCTGGAACCAGTATAGATAGAAACATGACCTCCCTCTTCATACACATATCAGGCGGCAGATTGTATGGGGTCAGGATGACTGGCCAACAAGAGTAAGCTCTTCCGTATTGACCGAATGGGTTAAACCCATCAGTACATAAGCCAAGTCTTACATTGCGCGGCTCGCCAGAAAAGTCCGGATATAGCTCATCCAAACACTTCCATGCTTTCCCGTCGGAAGGATGGCAAAGAAACCCCTCTTGTGTTCGGTTCAGAGCATGCCAACGCATGTGTTTTACCGTGGACAATGAGGCATACAGGCGTTGAAGACGCAGTGTTATAGGGAAGTACCACATTTTCTTCCTGGCCGTCCGGGTTACCTTCCCTCTCCTTTTAACGGTCTTGTAGCGTTCCTCATTACAATGCAGACATTTTGTGACACTCTTGTCTGCAAACTCATTTCTGAACAGCATACATCCACCAACACAACACTCTATCTTCACACAACCCAACCCCAAGTTTGCCACTTGTTTCTTAGCACGGTACAGGTTTACTGGCATTCTGTGATTACTAGGCATGGTGGAACCCATCAGATTGACCATCCTATTAAAACAACCTCCAGAAAGATTATAATCTGCCTTTAGGCTTAAAGCAGCTAGGGAGGCGGATAACTCAGTGTGACTGTTGCACCCGTCCCACAATGGAGTCTGAGCCGCCGCCAATAAATCATAAAATCTCTTCACCTCCGGATTAGGATCCTCCTCTACATTGTCAGAGTCCCCATGACCTGCTTGGTCATTATGTTCCAGCATACGCCCGGTGGAGGGTCCAACATGATCCATCACCATTTGTTCTATGTTGTTGTACGTATCCCTGTTTCCTCCAACCTCGTAGTAAGACTGTTGCACGGTTACGTCTGATGGTCTACACGGTAACTGCTCACCATGTTTGTACCAGTAGTGGTATGTTTCCATGAACCCTTTCTCAGTTAGGTGGCACATGACATCATCCGTGTATTCAAAACTCATGCATTTACACCTTGAGCACGGACAACGGATCTTTTGAGTCACTTCAAATCCAGGCGTGTTTGTCGTAGTGAACGGAATGAACTCCAATAGCCCCATCATAAACTCCTCAGTCACTTGCCGATTGCGATCTAGTCGGTTGTACATCCATCGCCGATTTGTCGGTACCTCCATTTATAATATCTAACAAGCACGATTTCTGTTACGTTACACGTTTAAATTGTTATTTAACTATCGGTTGTGAATCACTCTATCTCTTTGATGTTGCAAATTGGTGGGGCCCTATCCCATTCGGGATGAATATGCAACCATCCGTAACCCATCCCATAATTGTATGTGGTCTATCTTGAGTTGAATGAATGTTCATTTGAAATTTTGGTAGCATTTCGCATTGGTCCCCGAGTACACAGAGATATGTACGGTATGAAACACCACACGCAGACATGCACCCTGGGGACACCGCGAAACACCATAACCGAAATTTCAAATGAACATTCATTCAACTTCTCAAGATAGACCACATACAACATTGATGGGTTATGCCCTACAGGTTACAAATTCATACCAAACTGTCTAACCGGGACAATTCAAGCTCCAACACAACACGGTACATCAACCGGTTGTTTTGAAACTTGAACGGGAATCTAATGGGTACACACACGACTAAACCCTACATTATTAAAGTTGAGTTTCATTTTTTAAGTTCCCTAAGAAAGGGAGTCTGCCGAAATTTTGGCGGAGTCTCCCCTGTAAACTAGACATTTCCCAAATTTACAAACGGCCTGTTACATATAGAAAACTGCCCAGTATAGATAAATAAACATTTCATTCACATTGTATATGATATTCAGAGTTATGAACACCAAATCATGTTATCAATATATAAAATCAATGCCTAATGAGCTCTGCTCTCCACTAACAAACAACATTACACATGCATCGTAAATCATGTTATCAGCACACAAAACCAATGCCTAATGAGCTCTGCTCTCCACTAACAAACAACATTACACATGCATAAAAAATCATGTTATCAGCACACAAAATCACTGCCTAATGAGCTCTGCTCTCCACTAACAAACAACAATCAACATGCATACACTTCAAAAGATACAACACACATAGCCAGAAAGTTAGCGTTAGGGGATTACCTGGGAAAGAGAGATAGCGATGAAGACAAAGCTGATGAGGGCCGAACACGAACCACGCGTAAGGTGTCTTGGTCTGCATGACAAAGTCTAGTTAGAATGGCAATTGAGTAATCAAAAGAAAAAGTTTTATTGGCCTTCGCTAATCATACATTTTCAATGTTACCAAGCAAGGTTGTCAGACTCGAGAGTCTACCAATATATAACATACTAAAATAGTTAAAAAATAAAAAAACGCTTCTACCAGCGGGTATGAGTAACATATTACCTACACACGTCACGTTGCATTGCTATTAAACTAGTCACTAAATTCTGGTGGAGACCAAAGAGTGTAGAGAAACAATTGAGGAAACAAGGAGTTAGAGGCAATTCATACAAGCTTTTGTATTTTAAAAGAGTTATTTTTTGTACAGTGACTCAGATACCATTCCTTTCCAAAAAATTATTGAGGAGGAGGATGATCATGGCCCGTGGGGAGTATTATAAATCAATATCATTTAACACTTTAACATGTGAAAAAGAAATGAGCCATGAATTTTGACAACGAATCACTCATGTTTGAACACAATTTATGAACATCTTGAAACCTCTTAGGAGAGAGTTTCCAGGGTATCCTCTTTTTTTTTTAGTATATGTTTATGTAATTATATCACTATTGTTAGTGTATCACCATTAGGCGTTTTCTTAGGTCCTAAAGAGTATTATAATAATCAAATAAATATTTGGAGAACTTACTTAATAGCTCACTATATTTTTGAAGTAACAAAATGATTAAGGGTAAATACATGTCATAATTTGATAGAATGATATATAACGTTAAAAATAAAAAAATTGTCTTAACTAAAAATCGAACCCGTAACCTAGATTATACATGAAGACTAGTGTGACTACTAGAAGTCTTTAATTTTTAGTTATATATATCATCCAATCAAGAGGAATAATAAAAATAATTTTTAGTTTTAGAAATGGTGAAAAAGAGGACATAGATAATAGAAAATTGAATGTAAAAAAAAATGGAGAAAGACGATGGAGCAATTTAGGACAGTGGATGAGTGAGTGAAGAAGGTGGAGAAGCAACAGGAACAGGAGAGTCGATGAGGAAACTAAGATGGGTAATGGATGGAGGAGGGTTTTGGGATTTGGATATTTCCACTCCTAAGACGCTTGATGGGTTGGCATGTCCTGTTCCTGGAGACCCTCTCCCTTTGGGTTTGTCCCGTGGCACAAAGCTTTCCAGACCCCGGCAGCTCCATTTCATGCACCGTTTCATGCACGCCCCTCTCATTCCTTCCTACTCCATTCTCCATGGCCTCTCTCTCCACCGTGTCCTCTCCCTCCCCCTCCTCCATGACTGGCAAGTCTCTCCCTTCCATCTTCTTACCTCTGCTTTTGTTGCCTGACCATGTGTCTGCTCTGAAACTTTTTCAGGTTTCTATTTTTAAATGGTCAATTCAATTTACAAAGGTTTGTTTCCTTTGTTAAGACTGCAGAGGAAAAGCCTAAAGGCCTTTCCTCTTGGTTAAAAACCATTGGGAGACATCTGTAGAAGAAATCACTGTATGCCCTCGGCTTCTTCTCTGAGTTACAGTTGACGGCGGATGATATTTTACTTTTAGGCTTAGATGCATATGGCTATAGTGATCAGCGTCCTGCAAAAGCAGTCCTACATCATAAGGCAAGTGTCAATATGTATCCTCTTATGAATTTCTAAGTTTTACGACCCTGCAGGTTAGATTTTGTGGACTAGTAACACTTGAAAGGAGGGATATATATACCTACAAACAATCTAGTGAACTCATGTTTTATGTGGAATTTATGATTAATTTTAGGTTACCCTTTAGCCTTAGTTGTCAGATTCAAGGGGCAAGGAAAGTAATTTGCAGCAGATTGGTTTAGAACCCAGAGGGCTATAGATCCAAAATTCTGCATAACCATTTAAAATGAAGATGACATTGTAATTTCAATCATAAGACTAACTAGAAGGGCAGATAATGTAGAATGAAACGGAACTGAAAAACTCTTGGATTTAATCGGTTATTATTTACTGAGATTTGGCTGTTGCATACTGTAATTTAACATTACTGTGAAGTGTTATGGCAATTGCCGTTAGTTTGACTCATTTAAACATGTAAGTACCTGGTTGTGTATTGACTGTTACATTTAAATTATGTTGCTTTGAAATTCCTTGAGCCTATTCCCCTTTGATCAAATCCTCAAGCCAAACTAATAATTATCTGGAGGTCAGTATTTGAGTAGGAGACAAAGTTTTCTTCCCTTCTTCAAACACATCCATATCTATGTTATATTTTAATCAGTTCCTAAATTTACAATATTTTTGTAACTGTTCTTAATAACTTGGAAGATTAAGCTTGAAAATCCACTCCAAACCTCTATTCTTTGTTATTGGTTTCCTTAAAAGAGATATTAACATGGCTACTTATCAATTTTCATACAAGTATTTTCTACCATGGTTTTTCTTTTATACCCCCCTGTATCTAAACTCTTTTGACCATCTAAACATTGCACTAAATGGTTTAACTACTGCATAAAAAGGAAGTCCCAAAAAGTTTTGACTTTAAAGGAGTTGATTGTCAACATAGATTATTGACATAATGGCTTTGATTCCATGACTTTGACTATTATCCAAAAACCTTTATCTATTTTTATGTGAAATATAGAGAAACCTCTTACTCTCCTTCTTTGTCATGTGTGTGCGCATGAGTGAATTGAGAGGAAAAATTGACCTTGTTTTCAAGGATATGGATATAAGCAAACAAGCATTTTTTTGCATTTTATTATCCTGGAATTCACTATTACCGCCAACTCAAATAATAGTGGGCAGCTGCTAAATATTCAATTTGGAGAGCTATAATTCCACACTAAGGCAGTAGCACATTGCAGAACTAGGTTAACTGACACATGCTGCTCCAAGTTTTTGTTGCCAGTGGTTCCTAGTTCACTTCACATTGCAGAATTAGCTTAACACATTGCAGAACAGCTACTGTTTTTTAATAGAGGTAGAACAAATTAGATATGATAAGAGCATACAATTTATGGTAATGCCTTTTAACAGCCATTAACCATTTTCCAAGTCTCTTGGAATTGAAAGATATATTATTGGTATTTTTTAAATATTAGGAGGTTTGTGGATTTTCACATCGGATTCTAACTTGTAAGCACAACGGGTAAGACAACCTTCATGTTAGAGGGATAGGAAAAGCAAAAGTTAATCAACAAATAAACAATGGTTTATTATAGTTATATTATAGTAACATCTACGGAGAAGCATGTTAATGAGATGAGGTGGACTGTCATTTTTTCAAACCTCAAGGGCATGAGTGTTATTTCCCCTCAAATCAAATATGAAATTTCTTACTTCGGTTATAAGTTAGAGAATATTCTGATAGCATATTCTTGGCCAAGGGTGGAGTGTAATATTAAGATGAGAATGAGGCTGAGTGTCATTTTATTAAACCTCAAGGAGTGAGTGTTGTTTATCCCGAATTCCACATTAGCTATCCAACTGGTCATGGACTATAGAATCCAGATCAGATTAACTATCTACTTTCTTTTGTTTTATGGTCACTTTTTTAACTTGAATTGAACTAAAATTTGAATTTTTACTTGTACAAAATTTTAATGGTATGTGGTTGTAGTTTCCGCATCATGATCTTACAGTGGAAGCAGTTTATCCTGGTCTTTTTGTTGATAAGACTGGAAATTACTGGGATTTCCCATTATCAATGGCCATTAGACATATATTTTTTCGTTGCACATATTTTTTTCCCCTAATTATTCTTCTTTACCAGCTTTAACTTTAGGTACTCATCATATATACCTAGATAAGATAATTATTAGGGAATTTTAGTTTTTTGTGTACCTACAAAATGAAGGGTCCAAATAATCAATACCCTTTAAAATAGTTTCAAAGCTTTTCAGTGTTCAGCTCCACTTTGTTCAGATTCTTACCTATATCCTTCTATTGGGGTTTAGTCTAACCATTGGAATCATCATAAGTTTTTATCTTAAAGATTGCTCTTTTAGCCTATAATTCACTCAATTGTCACTCTCTGCCTTACCCAGAACAACACCCTTGAGTGGTACCAATTGACTTACCTTGTTCTCATGATCACAAGGGTGCCCTCAATTTCAAGTTTCATCGTCAAATGGACCTCTGATTTAGGTCATTAAAGCTATGGTTATGGAGGAAGAAACGAAAATTGCATGCACTGCCTCTTTCTCTCACCACGTGAAACATGAAGAATTAAGATGAGAATTTTGTCTTAAAGCCACAAGGCAAAATTGTCATTTTTCATTTCCATTTCCATTTCTATTTCTTTTCTTTTCTTTTCTTTTCTTAAATAAAGACATTACTTTTACCATTTGGTAAATCATAAATTTACCATCACCTCTTTATTTCATATTTTATATTTACAATTTACCACTCCATTAATTTATTTAATTTATCACCTCTAAATAATTATTAATTAATTTATAATAATTTTAGAAAAACCAAATTAAATTCAAAAATTTTATTTATTATTTTTCATCTATCACCAATAATTAAATTAAATACTCAAGATGTTGCACATGCCACCTCAACAGTGTCACGCAATTGACATGTGGGAACTTTGGATAATACTATTTGTGGTTTAAAATTATAACCACTAACAATAACCTTAAACCCATAACTCGGCCCAAAATTAAACTTGATATGCGACTCCCTCACTTCTCTTCCCTCCCCCTACACCTTTTATCTTCCCTAACCTTAGTCCCTAGCCACCTCTGCTCTTTATTGCTCTTTCTCTTTATCTTGGTGCGTTCTTCACTAAGTTGTTCACTCTCTTCACTATGTTACTTCACTTTTTTCACACTACAACAAAAAATGGAAAAGGATATACTACTTTCGGCCTCCGTTGCACCTATTATACTATTCCTATTCCACTTCATTTGTGTCTTCTTTCTCCTTCGGAATTCGAGGGATATCATATCACTTCCCAGTCTTAGATCCAAATCCAATACCCCTACTTTTTCTTCACTCCACTAGTGAGTTTCTTTTCTTTTCCTTCTTAATTACTCATGCCCCTTTCCATTTTTCCATCTTCTGTTTACTCTAACCTATGAAAATTTATACCCTTTTGGTTTTGCTCTCTAATTACACTATTGTTCTACTTTGGTGATATTGGGCTAAAGCAAAGGTTTCATTTTCATCTTTTTTATTTTTTGGGTTCTCAGATTTCATAAATCAAGAAACCCTACTATATCTCTCTGTTTTTTCCCTCTTTCTATGATTTTGACATGGGTTATAGACAATTGATGTAGTTTTTTATTGGAAAAAGTTACAAGAAATGGAAGCCACGATTGTTGATGGAAATAGGACTGAAACAGGATATATAATTGTTACTACCATTGGTGGTAAACATGGCCAGCCTAAACAGGTTTGCCTTTGATTTCTCGTCACTGATAATTAGACAACAATACAGTTTTTGAAATTTACATAGTTGGTTTCTAAAAATTTTAGATCATAAGCTAAATGGTTGAGCATGTTGTCGGACATGGATCTTTTGGTGTAGTTTTCCAGGTTAGCCATTTATGTACTACTATAAATTGGGTAGGTTTGTTGAAGTCTTGTTGTATACTAATGTTTATTTGTTATTCTGTTATGTAAGCAAAGGTGCTTAGAGACTGGTGAAACTGTGGCTATAAAAAAGGTCCTTCAAGACAACAGGTACAAGAATAGGGAATTACAAACCATGCACCTTCTGGACCATCCAAATGTTGTATCTTTGAAACATTGTTTCTTTTCAACAACAAAAAAGATAAGGTTTATCTGAACTTGGTACTTGAGTATGTTCTTGAAACCGTCAACCATGTTATCAGGCAACTACAACAAAATGAATCAAAGAATGCCTTTGATGTATATGAAACTTTATTCATACCAGGTGTGTTGCTAAGTACCATATCAATAGTTTTTTCATCTTTATTATTCTTCCTTTCTTTTAAGATTTCAGTAGATGTTATGAAAGTTTATAAATGTACCACACTTTGTTAGTTCTTATAATCTTTTCTCTTTCTTAATTTATAGATGTTGTAGGGCACTTGCTTATATTCACAACAGTATTGGAGTATGTCACAAGGATATCAAACCTCAAAATTTACTGATAGGTTCACATGGAAATTCTTTCGAAAAACAAAAAAAGAAAAGAAATTGTTTAAGGACAGTAGGCAAGTTACAGTTATTGTAGGCAATCATATTGATATAGCATTTTCCTCTTCACTTGCTTGTTTCATTTACCTTTATTGTTAATTATGGAAATGATTATTGCTTTTGGATAATTGAAATGAATCATATTATAGGGTATAGTCTTATATAAACTGTCTTGTTATATGATTATGTTTGTAGCTATGCAAATAATAGAAAGAGTAAATAAAGGAAAAAACAATCAAGAGGGAAACACGGAGAAGAAAATTGACCATACAATTGCTTCATATTGCTAGAATTGTTAGGGGAAAAGGATCGGCTACAATTTTTTTTCTTTTCGATTTCTGGTTCAGCTAGAATGATAATTTTATTTTTAATAATGTATTAGGTCTTGACTATTTTAAGAAATCAAATTTGCAAATTTGAATTACAAAGTTTAGAATCGGAATATAAATTATTCACTAACACGCTATTTCTCTTACAAAAATATTTGGAAACCAGATTATATGAGGGATAATCTTTATCATGCAGTTGAAATAAAATAGATTATGATTTAAATTTCTTTCAAACCTGGTTGGAAAGTTGAAAACTCGACGGAAAAGCTGCAAGGGTGGTCGCCGGAGACTCCTCGCCACTTGTCGCAACTCTGCCTGGCCGGAGATGGTCGCCTGAGGCAACGGCACACGGAGCTTCGACGGAGGAAGAAAGGGAGCTGAGAGAGGCAGGCAGAGAGAGGGGTTCAGAGAGAGGGGTTCGGAGGAGGAGAGAGGGGGTTCGGAGAGAGGGGTTCGGAGGAGGAGAGGGGGACGACGGCTGAGAGAGGCAGGCAGACGAACGGTTTTGATGTTGAGGGAGGACGTCCGACGAAGGGAGGGAGGAGAGGGAGGAGGCGCTGAAAGAGGAAGGGGAAGTTAGGGCAAGTGGCAGGGAAAGTGGTTGCTGTCGAGTTAGATTAAATATGTAGCGACGGCTACCCCCCGTCGCTACCAACGTCACTACAATTAAAAGGATTAGCGACGGCCGAAACACACCGTCACTAAACGCCTGAATATTAGCGACGACTCAACACCGCCGTCCCTAACCTCCTTAGACTTAGCGACGGTATAATAATTTCGTCACTAACCTCCTGAAATGTAGCGACCGTTTCACCTCACCGTCACTAACTTAAAGAAAATTATGGAGGGAAGGGGAAACCCATAGCGACGGTGAAGTTATTCCGTCACTAACCTCATGAACATTAGCGACGGTGTCAGCGCGCCGTCACTACCTTCCATTATTAAAAAGAAAATTATGGAGGGAAGGCGAAAACCATAGCGACGGTGAAGTTATTCCGTCACTAACCTCATGAACATTAGCGACGGTGTCAGCGCGCCGTCACTACCTTCCATTATTAAAAAGAAAATTATGGAGGGAAGGCAAAAACCATAGCGACGGTGAAGTTATTCTATCACTAACCTCATGAACATTAGCGACGGTGTCAGCGCGCCGTCACTACCTTCCATTATTAAAAAGAAAAATATGGAGGGAAGGCGAAAATCATAGCGACGGCACAGAATGTCTGTCACTAAGTTGGCCAAACAATTAGCCACGACAGACGCTTCCGTCACTAGTATAAACCATAGTGACGCGGGTTCTCCGTCGCTGGAGAAGAGGGAACGTTAGCGACGGTATCTACCTCGCTACTATTTGGCGCCAACAGAAAATCCTGGCGGGAAACTGAAACAAGGTGCTAAAAAATAGCGACCGTACTAGCGACGGTTTTCACAATTGGTAGCGACCGCTAGAGGACTCGGTCGCTAAATAAGTCGCTAACATATTTTTGGTCCCTTTTTGTATAAAGCGGTCGCTAAGTCGGTGGCAAATTAGCGACGGTGTTCGGTGGTCGCTAATTTTAGGTAGCTGTTTAAGGTTTTTTTAGTTGTGCTCGGTTATCAGCTAACCAATCAAGACCTAGGATGACATCTAGGTTCTTCAACGGCATACATATCAGATTTACTCAGAAAACACAATCTTCCACTTGCATCGGCAACTCCCTACATATAGTAGTTGCCCAGAAAATGGAACTAGTAGGAGTGGAGACACTAAGAGCATTCTCCATTAACATAATCGGCAAACCAAGTCGCCGTACATAGCTTTCAGAAATAAACGAATGGGTCACACCCAAATCATAGATTATATTAACAAGATAGCCATGAATGAGGCACTTACCCTGCACCAGGTTGTCATTCTTTACTGCTTCCGAGGCATCAAAAACAAATACACGCCCGGTCACGATATTTTGTGCGCCACTGGATTGAGCATCTGCTCTCCTCGAGTGTTGGCCACCACGCCCAGCTCCGTGTCTACCTCCTCTCGGAACATTAGCACCCCGAGTCCTAGAAGTGTTGGCTCGGCTGCCATGTCCAATCGGTTGTTCCCTCTGTGGGCAATTGGGTCTAATGTGTCCCGGTTGTCCACATTGGAAATAGACAATCTGACTGGCTGGACATTGGTTTGCAATATGGCCCTCCTGGCTACAATTGTAGCACACTCGGCTACCCGACTGGCTACCCGATCGGCCAGTAGAACTTCGACCAGACAAAGAAGAAGACGTAGCAGAAAACTTACTGCCGCGAAAGGACTGACCCGTCTTCTTAAAGTTAAAGCCTCTTGCCTTCAGCTGTTTCTTATCTCTCGGCTGAAAGGCTCTCTGTAGTTACACTTCTTCAGTCAGCCTAGCCTTGTTTACCAGACTCGGATAATCCCGAATCTTCATCGGCATAATTACACTATAGAGTTCAATCCGTAATCCCGACTCATATTTGGCACACTTGCTGCCCTCGATTCCTTCCAAAGAGAAAGGATGATAGATGTAACATCCTGGTTTAGGATTAATTACCAATTAAGGTTAATTGCGGAATTAAGAATTATTGATTGAATAATAATAATAATATTTGGCCAGGAAATGACCTTGATGCCCTTGGTGGTTTATGAGAGCTTCAGTTCTCTCTCTTTGGTACGCTGATGAGAGTGGCCTAAATGGTGATGTGATGGCTGATGGGAATGGCATTAAATGTAGATGGACTGTTGATTGAGAGGGAGAGTGACACTGGGCAGAGCCATGATGAAGGGCTTCAGCTTCACGTTTTACACTCATTCTTTGCTTATTCTCTCTTGGGTTCAAGGAGAACCACTATCCATTCTCTCTAAAACTTCTTGGAGCCTCTGCTTCTTCTTCGTGCCTGCTCTTCTTCTTCATCTTCTTCTTTCACTCAACACTGAGTAGAACCGAGTGGAATACGATGTGGAGCAGCGTGGCTGTGAGAGAGAAACAGCATGGTGCTGTGTGTTTGGAGGCTAGGATCCTCCTCTGTTTTGCCTAACAGCGTTGTTAGGTGCCTGGAAACCTTGGGGTCCTCCATTGTTGGTGAGAACTGGGCTGTTCGAGGATGGAACAGCGTTTGGAGTTCTCCACTGGGTTGCGTGAGGACAGCTTGTGCCTGGGAGGTTTGGCACTTCCCTCTATTTTGCATATAGAACCTGGAGTGGCATGGAGGTGGAGCTGTTCGTGTGTCTGAGTGGCTCGGTGTTTCTCCAAAGCTGTGTTGAGTACAACAGCTGGGTCGTTCTATTGAGAACGAGTGACTGAAGAACGTTCAGTCAGTGCTGCAAGCTCATGGAGCTTCTAGGATCTTCATTCTAGGTAAGGGGGCTATTGCATCTCAAATGTATGGTTTATGGACGGGTTCCAGGTGAAACTATTACACTGTGATGTGTTGTGTTTGTTGTGTGTTGTATGTTGTTGAGTGGAAGCCCGGATGTGTGATAATTATTATTTGTGTGGTGTATGTTAAACTCCGTCCACGAGATGTATGCTGGTAAATATAAAGATGCCGAGTGCATTATACTGAAGGACAGATAAGAATATCTGTTGATTGTTATATTAGTAATGCTGAGTATATGCATGGTAATGTGGCTTTTAATGAGATACCGAGTGAATGCATGTGCTATGAACTAGTGTGAATATTAAACGCATGTGGTGTGTGAATGCTGCGCTGGTTCTGGTTATGATTCTATGTAAATATATGATATGTTGTGGTTGTTGATGCCGAGTGGGTTTTATATGAAAAGCATGTGATGCTTGTTGTAAATGATAATTCCGAGTGAATGGCGTTGTGATTGCCGAGTGTAGGAGATGTGGGTCGGTTATCTTAATTCCCATTTGGGATTTTATGTTGAAAAGCATGTGTTTTGCCAAGTGCATGTGATTGCCGAGTGCATGTATTGTGTTATTGTTATGCCGACCCCTGTTTATGAATAATAATGATAAATGCATTGGATGCATGTTATTAATGTTGAATACCAAGTGCATATGTGTGGAAAATATAATGAAAGACCTTGGGTTGGACTCAAGGCAATGCCAAGTGCATTGGCGTTGGACGCCTGATGAAAGACCATATTTATCTGATTCGCCACTGAAATGCTTGGAGCATATAGCATTGGACGCTTAATACCGATCGGCAATCAGATGAATATGTGTTGAAATATATAAAAAGACCCTGGGTTGGACTTGGGGCAGTGCCGAGTGCACTAAGCGTTGGACGCTGAAAGACCTTGGGTTGGACTCAAGGCAAGCCTACCGGGTTGGACTCGGGGCTGCCCGTAACACTTCCGTTGTCGCTTGGAGTGACTGTGTTACATGTGAGGGCAAACGGTTTGGTACCTGTAAAACGGCTGAATCAGCTTAGAGCTGGGAAAAGGCTTGGAGCCTATGTTGCAACAATAAAAATTGATAATTAACCGGATCTGGGTGAATGGTTGTGTGCACACTTAAAATTGTCATTGAGCTCAATATAAATTGTTGTATATGTGGATATGATATGATTGGAGTGGAATCCGATTAGATTAATGCATGTATACTGATATATTTACCGAGTGCAATATGATGTTGTGGTTGTGATACATGCTGTGGTGAATAATCTGTGTTATATAGCCATGTACGAAAGGATTAACCCCGATTGGAATATATGCATGTTAATGCTGTTGCTGAGTGCAAGATGATAATATAGTTATGATATGTGTTTGGGGTGAATGAAGGGAATTATATAGCCCTGATTGAGTTGGATGAATTCTGATCGGATGTTGTATGAATATTCATATTGAATGACTGTGTTATTGCTATTTGAGATATGTTATTGTATGGTTGAGGATTCAAAGATAATCCAAGTCAATAACTGTCATTTAATATGTAAAAGCTCACCCCTATAATATTTTTCAGTGTATGCAGGTCTGACTAGTAATGAGGAGATGGCCTCAAGTCCGAGTGGTGGCACTCAGATTGTGAAGTGCACGTAATATACATATATTGTAAATAGATATGTAAAGCCTAGGCCGACTCTCTTGTAATCCGAACGGATTTAATTATATGGGTTGATTATCGGGTTTTGTGGATAGGTATACATTGTGTGTATATATACTTTACATTGTTATAAAGTTACCTGAATTGTTCATTATGTGGTGTTGGGAGAATAATGCTAAGTTATTGAATTTCGAGTGGAATATTGATGGGAGAGCCATTGCCGAGTGAGGCTTTAGTTTGTGTGGCCTTTTCCGAATGATAAAGGCATAAGACAGTTACCGAGTGAAAATATGAGTAAACCCTGAGTGGGGAAGGGATTGGATATTCCCGAGTGGAAATCCCGAGTGAGCCTCTTCCGAGGGAAGAGTTATTGTGATGGTTTTGATTGAGGTATTCTAGGTGTCCTCTTCCGAGTGAATGAGGCTATAATTATATTCCGAGTAAATGTTATATATTCTGAGGGGCTAAGTATTGATAAGTCCGAGTGAAACTAGATTGTAGAACTCCTTCCGAAGGAATGGAGGTTATGTGATCTCCGAGTGAGGTAGATCAAATTATGCCGAGTGCAGAATGGATAATGTAATCCGAGTGAATCGTGGTTGAATTATACCGAGTGGTATTGGACTGGGGAAATACTCCGGGTGAGGGAAGCTTGTGGACTCCGAGTGGAGTATCCGACAGAATCATTTCCCGAGTGAAATATGCCCGTGTGTTTTATAATTGTAATTTCGCTAAGCATGAATTTACCGGGTGAAGAATGACCCTATGGGGACAGTTCCCGAGTGGACGTGGTCCCGAATCCGAGTGATGGAATTTACCGAGTGAATGGGTTCGCTTCAGCGAATGAGGGCTCGCTCCAGTGAGTGTGAATGGATGGAAGGTTTCTGGTTGGTTTCGCTTAAGCGAATAGGTGCTTTGCCCAGGCGAGTTGGGTTGTCTCGCTCAAGCGGATTTGGGACTCTCTTGAGCGAGCGAACACTGTAATGGGCTCTCTTAAGCTTTATTCTTCCGCTGGGCTTTCTTGTAAATGGTTTTATTTTCCCTTCCTTTGGTCGGTATTTGCTTTCCCTTGCCTTTATGCTGTTTTTATTTTACCCCGACTGCTTGGTGAATTTTGGAAAAATTTTCCCTGGTCTCGGTTTTGGGTTTATTAAATCGGGTTGTTTCATTTGGGTATCAAAGCATTCTTAAAAGAATTAAGGATGTTTCATTTTGGTATCAGAGCGGACTTAAAAGGTCCATGGCCAAGGTATGCTTACTGAGTGTAAGCGGTTGTGTGCAATGTGACCGGTTGTCATCATTGCTTGTGGCATTTTGTTGGATTTGATATATATTTAACTATGAATTGTGTGGTTATATGTATGTGTTTTGTGAGGGACAGTAGTGGAAGGTATTGCTGTCAGGGTGTTGATTTAGGGTAGAGGATTTGTTACTACCCTGGTTCGGTTATTTATGAAATGCTTAGAGGTTATTCTAAGCCTGGGTTGATTAGAAAGGAAATAGAATGATATGTGTTGAGACCCTTATACAGGTGGAGGTCGGATTAATTGGCTAGAACTCCTGTGTATGCCATGCTAATGATTCATGGCCGAGTCATGCTTGTTGAATGGATTAGAACTCACATATTTGAGTTGACTAAGTGAATGATAATGAAGAAATTCCCTAGTGTGGTGTTTCCTACTTAACGGATCGGTTATGCCATTTGTAAGGGATAAATTTTATATTCTTTGGCACGGGAACCCCATACGATTTATGGTATAAGTGATGTGTTGCAGTTTCCTAAGTTGGAAATCTGGGTATGTGATAGGTGATTAAATGTAAAATCTGATGCAGGTTTGATTGGGGTTGTGTCTCGGTTTCTGGTGTGTGAAAACTGAGTGAATGATTGGTTGATGTTAGGCCACTAGGTGGGGTGACCCAGTTGATTGGGCATAATCTTGTATGATCGGATCTTATTGAGATGGATACCTAAGAGGTTATAAAACTGGGTGAGAAATTGATGTAATTGAATACCTGATGACTTGAGTTAGACTCGGTCTTATGGCTGAAAACTGAGTGAATAATTGATTGAATTGTGACCCATAAGGTGTGGAAATCCTGATCAGATTTAGTATAATTGTATACTATCAGATTTTGTGGAGCTGGACCCTATGGTGGTCCAGACTCGGGATATTTAAATATTGTGGGAATGTTCCACGATGGGTTCTAGGTAACCCTTAGACTCATTAAGTCTAGTGATTGACCAGATTGTGTGAATGGTCTAGACTCGGTGATAATTGGATGTTGTGAGAGTGTCTCACGAGGAGTACTAGGTGACCCCTGGAATTTCTGAGTTTGATAATTTGATTGACCTTATGGATTGTTGAGCCGAGTAAAGGAATGGTATAATAAATTATTGAGACTTGAATTGTCTTAAGGTGAAATGTAAGTAATAAATGGGGTACCTGATTGATAGTGACTGGTAAGGCTAAAATCCGAGTACGCTTGGGTATTGATTATGGTGGTATTAGAAATCATACTATAATGATAATTGCATGACCGATTGGTGGATTGTGTTATGCTCGGTGAATCATTTAGGCTTAAATTGCTTAATGGCCTGTGATGAGTAATGAAATATGGGATTATTAGGCTGTTGAGCCATGGTTTTGTGATGAATAAGATTCTAAGAAGAGATATTTACTCGGTAAGGGCTGGAAGCCGATTGTTGATATGCCGAGTGAGTATAGGTGAATACAGTGCTGAATCCACGTGATATTATGGGGGTCAGAAGCCTATTACCATTATACTATTTTACAGTAGTGGTAGACTATATTTCATGATGGTTGTTGTGTGATGTGCCCTAGATGGTACATAATGATGGTGTTGATGTAAATGTGTGCTTATATGTATGTATAAATTGCCATTAATTTTCATGTGGGTTAGTATTAGTTGAGTGAGTCGGTTGGTGTGAGTGAGAAGAGTGTAATGTATGTTGTTCCGAGACGACTCTTCATACCATAGGTATTGTGGCAGCGTACACTTTTACAGTGACTCTATGCAATTGTTGTAACCCTATAGAAATGAGACGTCATCCTATAAGTTGGATGCAGCAATTCATAAGTCAGGCAGGTGAGGTTGTAGCTGCTTATGGTGATGGTGAGTCTATCGGGCTGTTCTGAGTGAAGATGAGAGTTATATTAAGTAAATAATAAGTGATTGTGTACCGAAATGAGGATAGAAGGTTTGTTTAACCTTGATGTGTTTACCTCCGAGAGGATCAGAGGTATTGGGTGTGAATTGGCTATTAAAATAATAATTGGTTATTGAAATACATGAGTGATCTGTAAGGTGAGAATTTGCTCGAGAAAGAATAGTATATTCTGAGTGTGTAAGAGTAGAGATAATTCCGAGTGAAATCTTTCTAGGAGGAAGAACTTCTGAGTGGAGTTATGATGTTCCGAGTGAAACATCGTTATGGGAGTCATTATTAAGTTAAGGAACTGTGTTCGAATGACACTTTTGTATCAGGAGAAATCCAAGTCAAATATCCGAGTCGTGTGACTTTCGGGTGAAGTGTCCGAATGTGGGACTCCTGAGTAGGGAAAAATCCGAGCGAAGTGTCTCTGGTTGTGACACTTCTGTGTGGAATGGTACCAAGCGGGACGTTGAATGTGTAAGTTTCCGAGCGAATGGCTCCCGAGGGGAATAGATACCCGAGAGGTAAATTTATTTACATTTGTGTTCGGATCAATGTTTAGAGTTGCTGAGTTTAAACTCAGATTTGTATTTGATGTAGGCTTGAATTCCGAGTGAGTTATTGTAAGTGAAAAGATTTTCGGGTAAAAAATTACCCTTAAACCCTGAATAATATTTTTGATTGAGAGCTCCGAGTGGCATTCTCTAGGAGCGGGCATGGAATTAGCCGAAGGAACGGATAGAAATTTGAGATTTCAAAACCGAGTGTGGTGCCTGTATGAGGTAAATCCAAGCAAACTGTGCCATTTGATGCACATGGGAACTCTTTTGAGTGTTTGGCTCGGTATTGTCAAGGTACATCATGGTTTAAAGAGAGATTTTAGTGGTTGGATGTTGTAGAACTGGGGGTTTAATCTGAGATAAAATGGACAATAGTGAGTATTGGTGGGAATTGGTAACGTTTTTTACCGACTGGATTCTTCCCAGTTGGTTGATTAACCTCCATAATATGTCTCATGTGACATAATTTAGGGTTTATACTCTGCGTGGATATTTAATTGTGCTGAGTGACTCCTATGAATTGGAGAAGCTGACGATAGATATACACCGATTGGTGTTGAGAATATAGGGCCGAGTGGCCAAAGAACTAGAGGTGCCCTTGGTTAGGGTGAATTGGTGGAGTTAAATGGGGAAACTTGTACGTTTTTAAAAAAAAATGAATCCCCAAATATATTGAATTTTATGGAGAGGTTGTAATCAGGTAGGACCTGACTTTAGTGTTTTTGCCGACTGGAATTGTGGGGCGGTCGATAAACCTCTTGAGAGGTGAAGCTATGCCGAATGGAATTATGAACCGGTCGGTGAATGCTTGGGAAGCATAGACATGTAGTTAGTTGAGGCAGCAATATTTTGGGCTGCTTGTTGAGATAAGCTCAGGTTGGAATTTTGAGGATGAAATTCTTTGAAGGAGGGGGGAATTGTAACATCCTGGTTTAGGATTAATTACCAATTAAGGTTAATTACGGAATTAAGAATTATTAATTGAATAATAATAATAATATTTGGCCAGGAAATGACCTTGATGCCCTTGGTGGTTTATGAGAGCTTAGGTTTTCTCTCTTTGGCACGCTGATGGGAGTGGCCTTAATGGTGATGTGATGGCTGATGGGAATGACATTAAATGTGGATGGACTGTTGATTGAGAGGGAGAGTGACGCTGGGCAGAGTCATGATGAAGGGCTTCAGCTTCACGTTTTACACTCATTCTTTGCTCATTCTCTCTTGGGTTCAAGGAGAACCACTCTCCATTCTCTCTAAAACTTCTTGGAGCCTCTGCTTCTTCTTCGTGGCTGTTCTTCTTCTTTATCTTCTTCTTCCACTCAACACTGAGTAGAACCGAGTGGAATACGATGTGGAGCAGCGTGGCTGTGAGAGAGAAACAACATGGTGTTGTGTGTTTGGAGGCTAGGATCCTCCTCTGTTTTGCCTAACAGCGTTGTTGGGTGCCTGGAAACCATGGGGTCCTCCATTGTTGGTGAGAACTGGGTTGTTCGAGGGTGGAACAGCGTTTGGAGTTCTCCACTGGGTTGCGTGAGGACAGCTTGTGCCTGGGAGGTTTGGAACTTCCCTCTATTTTACGTATAGAACCTGGAGTGGCATGGAGGCGGGGCTGTTCGTGTATCCGAGTGGCTCGGTGTTCCTCCAAAGCTGTTTTGAGTACAACAGCTGGGTCGTTCTGTTGAGAACGAGTGACTGAAGAACGTTCAGTCAGTGCTGCAAGCTCATGCAGCTTCTGGGATCTTCATTCCAGGTAAGGGGGGCTATTGCATCTCAAATGTATGGTTTATGGATGGGTTCCGGATGAAACTATTACACTGTGATGTGTTGTGTTTGTTGTGTATTGTATGTTGTTGAGTGGAAGCTCGGATGTGTGATAATTATTATTTGTGTGGTGTTTGTTAAACTCCGTCCACGAGATGTATGCTGGTAAATATGAACATGCCAGGTGCATCATACTGAAGGATAGATGAGAATATCTGTTGATTGTTATATTAGTAATGTTGGGTATATGCATGGTAATGTGGCTTTTAATGAGATGCCGAGTGAATGCATGTGCTATGAATCAGTGTGAATATTAAACGCATGTGGTGTGTGAATGTTGTGTTGGTTCTGGTTATGATTCTATGTAAATATGTGATATGTTGTGGCTGTTGATGCCGAGTGGGTTTTATATGAAAAGCATGTGATGCTTGTTGTAAATGATAATTCCGAGTGAAAGGCATTGTGATTGCCGAGTGCAGGAGATGTGGGTCGGTTATGTTAATTCCCATTTGGGATTTTATGTTGAAAAGCATGTATTTTGCCGAGTGCATGTGATTGCCGAGTGCATGTGATTGCCGAGTGCATGTATTGTGTTATTGTTATGCCGACCCCTATTTATGAATAATAATGATAAATGCATTGGATGCATGTTATTGATGTTGAATACCAAGTGCATATGTGTGGAAAATATAATGAAAGACCTTGGGTTGGACTCAAGGCAATGCCGAGTGCATTGGCGTTGGACGCCTGACGAAAGACCATATTCATCCGATTTGCCACTGAAATGCTTGGAGCAGTGCCTAGTGCACTATAAAAAGATGAATTGAAATATATATTGAAATATATAAAAAGATGAATTGAAATATATAATACCGATCGACAATTAGATGAATATGTATTGAAATATATAAAAAGACCCTGGGTTGGACTTGGGGCAGTGCCTAGTGCACTATAAAAAGACCCTGGGTTGGACTTGGGGCAGTGCCGAGTGCACTAAGCGTTGGACGCTTAAAGACCTTGGGTTGGACTCAAGGCAAGCCTACCGGGTTGGACTCAGGGCTGCCCGTAACACTTCCGTTGTCGCTTGGAGTGACTGTGTTACATGTGAGGGCAAACGCTTTGGTACCTGTAAAATGGCCGAATCAGCTTGGAGCTGAGAAAAGGCTTGGAGCCTATGTTGCAACAATAAAAATTGATAATTAACCAGATCTGGGTGAATGGTTGTGTGCACACTTAAAATTGTCATTGAGCTCAATGTAAATTGTTGTATATATGGATATGATATGATTAGAGTGGAATCCGATTAGATTAATGCATGTATACTGATATATTTGCCGAGTGCAATATGATGTTGTGGTTGTGATACATGCTGTGGTGAATAATCTGTGTTATATAGCCATGTACGAATGGATTAACCCCGATTGGAATATATGCATGTTAATGCTGTTGCCGAGTGCAAGATGATAATATGGTTATGATATGTGTTGGGGGTGAATGAAGGGAATTATATAGCCCTGATTAAGTTGAATGAATTCCGATCGGATGTTGTGTGAATATTCATATTGAATGACTGTGTTATTGCTGTTTGAGATATGTTATTGTATGGTTGAGAATTCGAAGATAATCCAAGTCAATAATTGTCATTTAATATGTAAAAGCTCACCCCTACAATATTTTTCAGTGTATGCAGGTCGGACTGTGAAGTGCACGTAATATACATATATTGTAAATAGATATGTAAAGCCTTGGCTGGCTCTCTTGTAATCCGAACGGATTTAATTATATGGGTTCATTATCAGGTTTTGTGGATAGGTATACATTGTGTGTATATATACTTACATTGTTATAAAGTTACCCGAATTGTTCATTATGTGGTGTTGAGAGAATAATGCTAAGTTATTGAATTCCGAGTGGAATATTGATGGGAGAGCCATTGCCGAGTGAGGCTTTAGTTCGTGTGGCCTTTTCCGAATGATAAAGGCATAAGACAGTTACCGAGTGAAAATATGAGTAAACCCCGAGTAGGGAAGGGTTTGGATATTCCTGAGTGGAAATCCTGAGTGAGCCTCTTCCGAGGGAAGAGTTATTGTGATGGTTTTGATTGAGGTATTCTAGGTGTCCTCTTCCGAGTGAATGAGGCTATAATTATATTCCGAGTAAATGTTATATATTCTGAGGGGCTAAGTATTGATAAGTCCGAGTGAAACTTGATTGTAGAACTCCTTCCGAAGGAATGGAGGTTATGTGATCTCCGAGTGAGGTAGATCAAATTATGCCGAGTGCAGAATGGATAATGTAATCTGAGTAAATCGTGGTTGAATTATACCAAGTGGTATTGGACTGGGGAAATACTCTGGGTGAGGGAAGCTTGTGGACTCCGAGTGGAGTATCTGAGGGAATCATTTCCCGAGTGAAATACGCCCGTGTGTTTTACAATTGTAATTTGGCTAAGTATAAATTTACCGGGTGAAGAATGACCCTATGGGGATAGTTCCTGAGTGGACGTGGTCCCGAATCCGAGTGATGGAATTTACTGAGTGAATGGGTTCGCTTCAGCGAATGAGGGCTCGCTCCAGCGAGTGTGAATGGATGGAAGGTTTCTGGTTGGTTTCGCTTAAGCGAATGGGTGCTTCGCCTAGGCGAGTTGGGTCGTCTCACTCAAGCGGATTTGGGTCTCGCTTGAGCGAGTGAACACTGTAATGGGCTCGCTTAAGCTTTATTCTTCCGCTGGGCTTTCTCGTAAATGGTTTTATTTTCCCTTCCTTTGGTCGATATTTGCTTTCCCTTGCCTTTATGCTGTTTTTATTTTACCCCGGCTGCTTGGTGAATTTTGGAAAAATTTTCCTTGGTCTCGGTTTTGGGTTTATTAAATCGGGTTGTTTCATTTTAGTATCAAAGAATTCTTAAAAGAATTAAGGATGTTTCAATAGAAATCACACAGCTCATCAAATTTAGCAGTGTACTCGGCCACTGACATTCGGCCCTGTTCCAGCCTCAAGAATTCCAATTCCTTTCGGATTTTATAATTATTCGGGAAGTATTTGACAAGGAATCTCTTTCAGAAATTTGCTCATACTACGGGTTCATTCCCTGCCTTTATCAGAACCTTGGTCCGAGACCACCATACCCTCGCCTCACGCATTCACTCGGTTCACCCATCCACTCGGCTCTAGAAAGAACCGCTCTGATACCAACTGTGACGATCCGTCTCATTTTTCGTAATAAATTTTTCACTTTTAATAAAAATCCACCCGGTCTTAATAAAAAATAATGATTACTTTTATTAAATATATTCAAAATAATAAAATCATACTTAAAATAATAATAACCAATTGAATTCGTTTGAAACTGAAACCATTAATAAAATAGAGTTGTTCATAAACAGCGAAAGAAGGAAAACAGAGTCAGGGTTCAATCGCCTGAGCGAGCCCCTGATTCGCTTAAGCGAGTGTCGACTCGCTTGAGCGAATGCCACACGGCGAACCAAACTCATGAGTCGGGTTTCACTCGGAAAAGGACCACTTGGTTATGTGTCACTCGGTAACATCTTACAATTCCATCACTCAGAAAACTCTTAGCTTTCTTTCACTCGAAAACTGTTTCTCTCGGGTATATCTCACCCGGAATACGTTCTTAAGCTTCACTCAAAATAGTTCGCTCATATCTTCACTCGGAGTCTCAGCCATAGCTCACTCGGAGACACTCTAACCTTTCCACTCGGAAGTGGGTTTCTCGGTTATTCTTCACTCAGAAATGAGGGATATTTATTTGAACGAAAATGGGCACCAATTCAATCGGCCCTTGCTCGGATAAAAAGGAATCCACTCGGCTAGCTTCACCCGGTAATCGACTCTGCTACAACAATGCAAATTCACTCATAAAATAAACACCAATCTTTTAACATCAAGAATTTATACTTACTTCATACAGCATACCGATTCGAATTTATTTCATCATACAGGCAACACATTGTAGCATTAAACACTCGGTAAACTCAAAATATACATATATTACATAATTCATTTAATTCACTCGGTGCCTAGGCATCAATTCTCCGCTTGGCGCACCTCCATGGCTCCGACCTCTTCCATGTCACTGGTTACTAAAAATGTAAACCACAGCAAGGGTGAGTGTTTAGCATCATAATTAATCTAGAACGGAATTTTAAATAAGATATGAGTACAAACTCCGTCCGATTCCTTTCTCCTCAATTTACGCCTTTCACTCAGTAATTAACTCACACTCGGCAATATACTTACACTCATAAATCATAGCAATCAACACTCGGTAATCTTAGCAAATCACACTCGGCAAATATAACAATTCACTCGGCAAACATAACAATTCACTCGGCAAACATAACAATTCACTCGGCAAACATAACAATTCACTCGGTAAATACAACCATCATACTCATCAATTCTCACTGCAAGCATAATAATTCATACTCGACAATTGTATCAAATTGCACTCGGCAAATGTACACATCATATTCATCAATTATAATACTGCATACTCGGTAAATACTACACTCGGCAAAATTATCAATTCATCATTTATCACCACTGACTCAATCAAAATTGACACAGTATCCGGATACTCAAAGGATCGACCTTCAGTTGGGGGTCCTACTTGACACCCCGTGAACCCTGCTTGGTTTACCGAGTCCTGCTTGACTCCCCCTCAACCACTGGGTCATAGACCTCTGGGTAGCTCAACTGGGTCCTGCTTGACCACTGAAGCCAAAAACGAGGGTAACATATACCGTCGGTCGTCCCATACCTCAATCACATTCACATTTCACAAGTGGCCATTAATAATATCACTCGGGTGACCTGCTTGTCAAACCCAACTCATTAATAACATCACTCAGGTGACCTGCTTGTCAAACCCGACTCCACATTGCCACAAAATACCGATTATCACAACATCATTTTAAATTTCAATCGGGTTTATACATACACACATACGATCCTCAACCGATCGGTGTCTGTAACATCCCAGTTTTCAAGTTGAATACCGAATGAAAATAAACCATTAAGATTTTGATTTCAAAGCAGGAAAATTGATTATTAACTTAATCTAAGAAATAGTGACAAATTAATTAAGCTTAGTTGGTAAGAGGTGGCTGCTTCCGATTGGGAGTCACGTGAGTGGGACTACAATTCATGTCTTCCCATCCCACTCTCCTTCCCTTCCTCGTGCACGGATATGCTTATATATGTGCCTTTGATCACTGAAGTTATGCATCTTCGTTAAACTTCCTCTTTTTCTCTTCTCTTCTTTTCTCTCCTCGTACTCTCCCTTCTTTTTTGTTCTTCGTCTTCCTTTCCCCCTGTTCACTGTTCGGTTCCTGAGAACGCGCGACGACGATACTGTAGAAGACTTGGAGTTCATTCGGCCGAAAGACGAACAGCCCCTGTTGCACGGTGCGACTTCGACCAAGAAAGCCAGAACGAGTGTGAGCCTGGGGAGGCGATCAGACCAGCGTCGGGAAACGGAGGAACCCCTCGAACTTCCTTCAGTAGGTAGGGGGCGCTTTGCATTTCAAATGCATAGCTTGTGAATGGGTACCGAGTGGTTTATTATGCATGCATATGTGCTTAAGGGCGTTTGTGGTGAAATGTATATTTGATAGATAGCTTTGTATACCGAGGCATGTTGTGACTGAATCCGATGGTAGTTCGCTTATAATTGATATATGTGTTTATGAGATACACTGTTGGGATGTGGATGCATGCGTGTGTTATGAGACTGTGTGTGAATGTAGTGCATACTCCTCAAGCTGCCATACTGAGTTTAGTTAATTATTTACCTGTGCATGCATGAAGTGGAAACATATTGTGTGACTTCTGAGTGCTCTGTTCATGGGGTGATGGGTAGATCCTGATTGCTATCCTATGTTGCCTTGCATGCGAGTGTTGAAGATGAATCTGTGTTGCTATGAGATGATGAATGAATCGCATGCAGAGTGTGGTTATGATGAATGAAAGGAGGAGTAATATTGTATTAGCAAACACAAAAAAAATGTAATTAAAAGACCTTGAGTTGGACTTGAGGCAGTGCTGAGTGCACTAGCGTTGGACGCTTAAAGTCTTGAGTTGGACTCAAGCAAGCTACCGGGTTGGACTCGGGGCTGCCCGTAACACTGCCGTGGTCGCTTAGAGTGATTGTGTTACGCGTGAGGGCACACGGTTTGGTACCAGTAAAACGGCCGAACCAGCTTGGAGCTGTAGGAAAAAGGCTTGGAGCCTATGTTGCAACGTGAAAGAAATTAATCAAGTAGGGGTCGGATCCGACTGTAGTAGATCTGTGTGCACTAGGTAGATATATATATATACATAAATACTCTATGCTATAATGAAATTATTGTGTTGCATGTATATATGTAAGTAGGAAATAATATGACTTGTATAATTGAGTATTGAATGAATGATTTCTGATTGCATGGTACTGTTATGAGTAGAGAGACTGGAGGATAAATAACGTTATGATTGCTTGAAATGTGATGTTGTGTGATGGAAGGCTTACGGGCTCCCAAGTCATTAACTGTCATTTGAAATGTGAAAGCTCACCCCTGTTGTGGCAATATTTTCAGTGAACATTCCTCGGAACTACGAGTAAAGTGGAGCTACTTGCCGAGTGGATTAGCCATGCACCAAGGAACTCTATATATAACTATGTAGATAATGTGTATACCGTTTTGATTATACCTTGGCCGGCTCGTGTCTGATGTTGGTCTTTCAAAATAGAACAGAATCCCTTTGGTTTGGAACATGGCAATGTGTTTGTAAATATTGATATACAGTCTTATATGTATATGGTTATGTTTATGTTGTGCTGCATGTTATACCATCCTGTGCGTGATGTTTGATTGGTATATATGTTCATGTTCATCCGAGTGTGTAGGGATGGAAAGACTTAGTATGAAGGGAGTCAAGATATGATCTAGAGAGTGAATTCGTGATCCTGTTGCCGAGTGAGGAAAGCTTTAGGTGTTCCGAGGGGATGAGGGCATACCACTCCGAATGGGGATTGACGTAGTAGATTCCCAAATGATAAGCTGTTAAGATTCAGAGTAGATAGCCTAATCATACTTCCGAATAAGAACTAGCCGAGAGAGTGTTTTCCGACTGGAGGGCAATCCATCCGATTCCAAGTGTAATCCATGAAAGGGAATTGATAGGAAGCTATAAAGCTCTTGAAGGGAGGTTTTAGTTAGCGCGAGCGCTTGGGTACGAAGGGCTATACTGGCCGAGCGAAAGACGAGTGAAATGCCGAGTGGTAGATAACTGAGAAGTTTGTCCGAGTGAAGATACCCCGGGTTTTCGAGTGGGACAACCTTCATTTCCCGAGTGAACTGTTGTGTGGCATAGTGGATAAAATAGAGGACTAAGTTGGGCGTGTGAGATCGGGATCGAGTGGAGAAAATTCCCTTTATCGAGTGGACTTAGGAATGAAATCCGAGTGGACTAGGTCTTTACCGAGCGGACGATTGCCTTGATACCGAGCAAGTGTACGTTATTTCTGTTGGGCTCGTTCGAGCGTTGCTGGACTCCGCTGGAGGGCTTTTGTTTGGCCCTTGTCTTCCCTCGCTTTCTATTTCTCTCCTTCTTCTTGTTGTATCGGGTTATTTACTTTGGAGCGGATTATGTAGACTTTGCTAACTCTAAAATTTGGAAAAATTTCCCTGCTGATTTTGTCTATTTAATTAGAAACTAGGGTGTTACATTTTGGTATCAGAGCAGACCGAAAGGTCCAAGGCCAAAGTATGCTTACTGAGTGTAAGCGGTTGCGTGCATTGTGACCAAGTGGTCATCAGTGTTATGATATTTATTGAATTTGATTGATATAATAGTATTTATTTGTGGATAGGAGGCCATCTTCCTCCTAGTTCGACTGATGGTATAACATATAGAAATGGTATAATGTGTTAAAGTTACTGAATGTTAGGCTGAGATCCGATCGGTAGTAAGTAACTTCGTAAACTTATCCTTGAAAGGGCTGTGAATTTCAGGATAAGAGATGACGAATCGTCAAAGCATGGAGGCCATAGCCACAGCCTTTCAACGCTTTGCAGACGTGTTTGAGAGGCAGGGCTAGCCTCGAGCTGAGGATGGCCAAGTACTGGACCGCTTCCTGAAGAGGAAGCCGAGAGAATTTCTAGGAGGACGTAACCCCGAGGCAGCTTATAAATGGACTCAGGAGATGGAAAGGATTTTTGGGGGTCTTCACTGTACCAAGGCCCAGAAGGTAGAATGTGCAGTGTACATGCTGCGAGAAGAGGCGGAAAACTGGTGGAAGATAGCCAGAAACCGATTCCTTGACGATGATACTCAGCTGACCTAGAACGATTTCAAGACATGCTTCCTAGAAAAGTACTTCCCCGACACAATCAGGAGTCAGAAGGAACTGGAGTTCATAGAATTGAAGCAAGGGTCCATGGCAGTGGAAGAATACGTGACAAAATTTGAGGAATTGTGCCTATTCTACCCACCCTTCCAACAACCGGGGACGGAGAATTCAAAGTGCCTAAAATTTGAGAATGGATTAAGGTCGGATATTAAGAGAGCTTGCAGATACCAAGAGATTAGGAGTTTTCCTGCATTGGTGAATAAGTGTAGGATATTTGAAGAAGATGGCAAGGCCCACTCGGGCCAGAGCAGCAGGGCAAACCCCTCCTTGAGGCCTCAACAATTACACTTCAAGAGGTCAGGAAATGCTAGGAGTACTGGACCCTCCTCTAATTTCAGAGGACGAGGAAACCATGGGGGTCATTTCGGGGGTCGCTCCAGAAATGGTAGATGTTTCAGATGCGGAGGTAACCACTTTGCACGGGAATGTGATACTGGAAACGATGTTGTATGTTTTCACTGTAACGAAAGGGGGCATGTTCGCCCCGACTGTCTGCAACTGCAACCAGAGGGTGCCCATGCACGTCGTGGGGGTTTCCGTGTAGGGGGACGCGGAACCACCAGTAGAGGAAATGGTGGTAGAGGCAACGGAGCAAGGAGCAACATGATTGCTACTACAAGTAACCGAGGGAGAAATATCGACCAACCGGCGGTGGGAAGAGTCTACGCCATCAACACGGAGGATGCTGTGCCAGCGAATGATTTGGTACAGTGTAGGTGTTCACTCGGTAAATATACACTTAATGTAGTTTTCGATTCGGGAGCCACCCATTCTTTTATAGCTGACGAGTGTGTGAGACATTTAAAGTTGCCGACTGTGTGTATGGATCGGACCTTGGAAGTGGCCAATCCGACTGGCACTAAGGTGTTGACATCATCAATGTGCAAAGATGTAATGTTTGTGTTGTGCGATCAGAGTTTTACCTTCGATCTGGTGTGCGTGCCTCTGAAGGACCTCGACATTGTACTCGGTATAGACTGGCTTTCAACCAACAAGGTGTTAGTGGATTGCAGGAACCGGAGGATAATCTTCCCGAGGCAGAACAATGAGGATTACACGGCACAAGGTATAGCTCAACTGTTAATGATGCTTTGTTTAACCGAGGGCGAGAGTAGAGTCCGAGTGAACGAGATTCCGACTGTCTGTGAATTCCCAGAGGTGTTTCCGGAGGATGTGCCGGGTGTCCCTCCGAGTAGAGAAGTCGAATTCTCTATAGACCTGACCCCTGGAGCCGAGCCAGTCTCCAGTGCACCTTATAGAATGTCCCCAACCGAGTTGGCCGAGTTGAAGAAGCAGGTAGATAAGTTGCTCGGAAAACAATTCATTAGGCCGAGTGTGTCACCATGGGGCGCACCGGTTCTGCTTGTTAAGAAGAAGGATGACAGCATGAGACTTTGTATAGATTACCGACAGCTAAACAAACTCACGATTAAGAATCGGTACCCGTTGCCCAGGATTGATGACTTGATTGACCAACTGTATAGAGCCTCAGTTTTCTTGAAAATTGACCTACGATCGGGATACCACCAAATCCGGGTGAAGGACTCGGATATTCCAAAGACTGCTTTTAGGACTTGGTATGGTCACTATGAGTATGTAGTGATGCCGTTCGGTGTGATAAACGCTCCTGCTGTCTTCATGAATTACATGAACAACATATTTCACCCTTATCTTGACCGATTCGTAGTAGTTTTCATTGATGATATCCTAATCTATTCCAAGACCCCTGAGGAGCATGAAGAACACCTCCGAGCAGTACTTCAAGTGTTGAAGGAGAAACAGTTGTTTGCAAAGCTTTCGAAATGCGATTTCTGGATGGATAAGATCCACTTCCTCGGACACGTGATTTCAGAGGAAGGTGTCTCGGTGGACCCTTCGAAAGTGGTAGCTATAATGGAATGGGAGAGACCCAAGTCGGTCTCGGAGGTGAGGAGCTTTATGGGCCTGGCCGGTTATTATAGAAGGTTCATTGAGGGTTTTTCTAAGTTGGCCTTGCCACTGACTAAATTGACTCGGAAAAACATTCCCTTCGTATGGAGTCCCGAGTGCGAGAGCAGTTTCCGAGAGCTGAAGGGCAAGTTGACGACTGCTCTAGTGTTGGCATTACCTAACTTGCAAGAGAGCTTCGTGGTTTATTGTGATGCGTCAGGACTCAGATTGGGATGCGTGCTAATGCAGAATGACCGAGTGATAGCGTATGCTTCTCGGCAATTGAGACCTCACGAACAGCATTACCCAACCCATGATTTAGAGCTGGCAGCTGTGGTTTTCGCTTTGAAAATATGGAGGCATTACTTGTACGGTTCTAAATTTGAAGTTTACAGCGACCACAAGAGCCTCAAATATCTATTTGACCAGAAGGAGCTGAACATGAGGCAGAGGAGATGGATGGAATTTTTAAAAGATTATGATTTTGAGCTGAAATACCATCCGGGTAAGGCAAATGTTGTTGCCGACGCGTTGAGTCGGAAATCCCTTCATATGGCAGTGATGATGGTGAAGGAGGTGGAGTTATTGGAACAGTTCCGAGACATGAACTTGTATGTTGACATCCCCTCTTCTTGAAGAATAACAATCGGTACGCTAAGGATTGCTAGTGAATTCCTAAAATTTGTATATGAACAACAGCAGTCAGACTCCTACTTGGCTGAGATGAAGGAAACTCAGGCCAAAGGGAAGGACTTGTCCTTGACCGAGGGATCGGACGGAATTTTCTGAGTGAAAAACAGAATATACGTACCGGGTGGAGGAGAATTGAGAAGAATGGTACTTGATGAGGCTCACAAGAGTCTGCTTAGTATCCACCCGGGTACCACGAAGATGTACCACGATCTAAGAACATAATTCTGGTGGCCCAGATTAAAGAGGAATGTGGCAGAATACGTGGCTCGGTGTATTACCTGTCAGAAATCAAAAGTGGAGCACCAGAAGCCGTATGGTGCATTGCAACCCCTGGAGATTCCCGTGTGGAAATGGGACTCAATTGCCATGGACTTTGTCATGGGATTGCCAAAAAACCGTGCGGGCCATGATGCGATTTGGGTCATTGTTGACCGACTGACGAAGAGTGCACACTTCCTACCTGTGAATATGAAGTACCCGTTGCATAAGTTAGCTCGGATTTACATTCACGAAGTTGTCCGACTGCATGGTATACCGACTTCTAACGTATCGGACAGGGATCCTAGATTCACGTCCCGATTTTGGACCAGTCTGCACCAAGAATTGGGTACGAAGCTTTGGCTAAGTTCTGCCTACCACCCCTAATCGGATGGTCAATCCGAGCGAACGATTCAAAGCCTGGAGGACTTGCTAAAGGCGTGTGTGTTGGAGCACGGTGGAGATTGGAAGCGGTACCTTCCCCTGATCGAGTTTACGTACAACAATAGCCACCACAACAGTATCGGTATGGCACCCTACGAAGCACTATATGGTCAAAGATGCCGAACCCCACTCTGCTGGTCGGAAACAGGTGAAAATTTACTGCTAGGACCGGAAATTGTGAGGCAAACATCAGAACAGATCCAAAAGATAAGAGAAAAGATGAAGGCGTCTCAGGATAGGCAGAAGAGCTACCATGACAAACGAACCAAACTATTAGAGTTTTCAGTCGGAGACAGAGTGTTTTTGAAGACTTCACCGAGTAAAGGAGTCGGGCGAGCCTTGAAGAGTGGAAAGTTGAGCCCCCGATACATTGGGCCTTATGAGGTGTTGGAACGAGTCGGCTCCATGGCGTACCGGATAGCACTACCGACTCACTTCTCCCGATTGCATAACGTGTTTCATGTGTCACAACTAAGGAAATGTCTACATGATCCCACCCATTCGATGCCAGATTATGAAGTGGAGATTAAGGAGGACCTGACCACTGTAACTATACCGGTTAGAATCGTGGACCGATCAGTAAAGCGTTTGCGGAACAAGGACGTACCACTGGTTGAAGTGGAGTGGCAGCAAGGCGGGACTACCTCTTGTACCTGGGAACGCGAAGACGCCTTGAGGCAGCAGTACCCCGAGTTGTTTACCAAGGTGAGTCACCGAGTGAATTTCGGGGACGAAATTCTTTTGAGAGGGGGAGAACTGTAACATCCCAGTTTTGAAGTTGAATACCGAATGAAAATAAACCATTAAGATTTTGATTTCAAAGCATGAGAATTGATTGTTAACTTAATCTAAGAAATAGTGACAAATTAATTAAGCTTAGTTGGTAAGAGGTGGCTGCTTCCAATTGGGAGTCACGTGAGTGGGACTACAATTCACGTCTTCCCATCCCACTCTCCTTCCTTTCCTCGTGCACGCATATGCTTATATGTGCCTTTGATCACTGAAGTTATGCATCTTCGTTAGACTTCCTCTTCTTCTCTTCTCTTCTTTTCTCTCCTCGTACTCTCCCTTCTCTTTTGTTCTTTGTCTTCCTTTCCCCCTGTTCACTGTTCTGTTCCTGAGAACGCGCGATGACGATACTGCAGAAGACTTGGAGTTCATTCGGCCGAAAGACGAACAGCCCCTATTGCATGGTGCGACTTCAACCAAGGAAGCCAGAACGAGTGTGAGCCTGGGCGAGGCGATCAGACCAGCGTCGGGAAACAGAGGAACCCCTCGAACTTCCTTTAGTAGGTAGGGGGCGCTTTACATTTCAAATGCATAGCTTGTGAATGGGTACCGAGTGGTTTATTATGCATGCATATGTGCTTAAGGGCGTTTGTGGTGAAATGTATATTTGATAGATAGCTTTGTATACCGAGGCATGCTATGACTGAATCCGATGGTAGTTCGCTTATAATTGATATATGTGTTTATGAGATACACTGTTGGGATATAGATGCATGCGTGTGTTATGAGACCGTGTGTGAATGTAGTGTATACTCCTCAAGCTTCCATACTGAGTTTAGTTAATTATTTACCTGTGCATGCATGAAGTGGAAACATATTGTGTGACTTCTGAGTGCTCTATTCATGGGGTGATGGGTAGATCCTGATTGCTATCCTATGTTGCCTTGCATGCGAGTGTTGAAGATGAATCTGTGTTGTTATAAGATGACGAATGAATTGCATGCAGAGTGTGGTTATGATGAACGAAAGGAGGAGTAATATTGTATTAGCAAACACACACAAAAAAAATGTAATTAAAAGACCTTGAGTTGGACTTGAGGCAGTGCCGAGTGCACTAGCGTTGGACGCTTAAAGTCTTGAGTTGGACTCAAGCAAGCTACCGGGTTGGACTCGGGGCTGCCCGTAACACTGCCGTGGTCGCTTGGAGTGATTGTGTTACGCGTGAGGGCACACGGTTTGGTACCAGTAAAATGGCCGAACCAGCTTGGAGCTGGAGGAAAAAGGCTTGGAGCCTATGTTGCAACGTGAAAGAAATTAATCAAGTAGGGGTCGGATCCGACTGTAGTAGATCTGTGTGCACTAGGTAGATATATATATACATAAATACTCTATGCTATGATGAAATTATTGTGTTGCATGTATATATGTAAGTAGGAAATAATACGACTTGTATAATTGAGTATTGAATGAATGATTTCCGATTGCATGGTACTGTTATGAGTAGAGAGACTGGAGGATAAATAACATTATGATTGCTTGAAATGTGATGTTGTGTGATGGAAGGCTTACGGGCTCCCAAGTCATTAACTATCATTTGAAATGTGAAAGCTCACCCCTACTGTGGCAATATTTTCAGTGAACATTCCTCGGAACTACGAGTAAAGTGGAGCTACTTGCCGAGTGGATTAGCCATGCACCAAGGAACTCTATATATAACTATGTAGATACTGTGTATACCGTTTTGATTATACCTTGGCCGGCTCGTGTCTGATGTTGGTCTTTCAAAATAGAATAGAATCCCTTTGGTTTGGAACATGGCAATGTGTTTGTAAATATTGATATACACTCTTATATGTATATGGTTATGTTTATGTTGCGCTGCATGTTATACCATCCTGTGCGTGATGTTTGATTGGTATATATGTTCATGTTCATCTGAGTGTGTAGGGATGGAAAGACTTAGTATGAAGGGAGTCAAGATATGATCTAGAGAGTGAATTCGTGATCCTGTTGCCGAGTGAGGAAAGCTTTAGGTGTTCCGAGGGGATGAGGGCATACCACTCTGAATGGGGATTGACGTAGCAGATTCCCAAATGATAAGCTGTTAAGATTCAGAGTAGATAGCCTAATCATACTTCCGAATAAGAACTAGCCGAGAGAGTGTTTTCCGACTGGAGGGCAATCCATCCGATTCCAAGTGTAATCCATGAAAGGGAATTGATAGGAAGCTATGAAGCTCTTGAAGGGAGGTTTTAGTTAGCACGAGCGCTTGGGTAGGAAGGACTATACTGGCCGAGCAAAAGACGAGTGAAATGCCGAGTGGTAGATAACTGAGAAGTTTGTCCGAGTGAAGATACCCCGGGTTTCCGAGTGGGACAACCTTCATTTCCCGAGTGAAGTGTTGTGTGGCATAATGGATAAAATAGAGGACTAAGTTGGGCGTGTGAGATCGGGATCGAGTGGAGAAAATTCCCTTTACCGAGTGGACTTAGGAATGAAATCCGAGTGGACTAGGTCTTTACCGAGTGGACGATTGTCTTGATACCAAGCAAGTGTACGTTATTTCTGTTGGGCTCGTTCGAGCGTTGCTGGACTCCGCTGGAGGGCTTTTGTTTGGCCCTTGTCTTCCCTCGCTTTCCATTTCTCTCCTTCTTCTTGTTGTATCGGGTTATTTACTTTGGAGCGGATTATGTAGACTTTGCTAACTCTAAAATTTGGAAAAATTTCCCTGCTGATTTTGTCTATTTAATTAGAAACTAGGGTGTTACAGTGTCCACATACATGCACATACATTTTCACAGCCTCATTTCATCACAGCATCAAATAATTGAATCTCACTCGGAATATTCCACACTCGGAATTTGCCACACACACGATCAGAAACTGATCGGTGTTCTCATTCATCCATATACATTCATAACAAATATTCACACGATCCTAAACCGATCCGTGTGCACATAAATACATGCATATACATTCACAACTTTCATTCAACACCTCATTTCTTGTCATACACACACACGATCATAAACCGATTGGTGTGCACATTCACAGGCACATTCATATACATATTCACACGGTTTTCATTCAACATCAATTCTCACCCGGTTTAGTCTTTCCAATGACTCGGACAGTGACCAATTCTAATTAATTATAACCCGAACACCCCCCTTACCTCTGTTCCACGTCTCAACAGTGTCTGGGTTTACCGTTCCACCACCGTCCCAGCAGCGACTCCTTCAATCGTTCTACCAGCGTTTGTTCCACCACCTACAGGTTTGGAACGTGAGGTTTATTAACATCTCACCATCATCCAGAATCCACACGGTCAAGGGCCATTTACAGGCCTACTTCCAGGAGGAGTAGAATCGGAACAGTACCCTCCTCCATACACACGACCACTCGGTCCAGAAGAGAAATGAGAGAGGTTTGAATGGTTCAAAGGACTTACCTCTGTCACAGCTTTGTAAAATGATCCTTCCTTCAAAGCTTATAGCTCTCAATCAATGGAGGAAGAAGAAGAAAAGTAGCAGAATGTGAAAGAGAGTGAATGATTGCGCAAATGATTGAAGAAAGAGAAGGAATCCATTATTTAAACTCATGGCAACCAGTTACCTGCCCAACCGGTCACCTCCAACCGGTTACCTGCTCAACCGGTCATTTCCCCATTTCTTTTACAATTTCTTTAAAGATTTAATTTAACTTCTCTTCTTCTAATCACACCATTTATAATTAACCAATAATTCATAAAAATATCAAATAAATTCCTAAAACAATTTTCAATATTTCCACTTCACAAAAATTTTCTACAATTATCCGGGATGTTACACAAGTATACATGTTGTGATACATATGCATATGATCACATGGTATTCATATTCATTCTTTTGGAATGTATGACTCATTCTCCCTTGTTGTCTACTTTTTAGATTTATGATGCAGGTCACTCATGGGAGGAGCGAAACTCTTTTAAAGTACATTTTGTGAAGGAGGTAAATATATGTATAGGAAGTGCCTTGGCCGGTAATCTGTTACTTTTGTGTTATGCTCATTGTGGTTGGAATGATGTATATTGATTTTGTGGGTCATGAGTGAAAATTGGAACTTATGTATATGCCCAATTTTTGGTTGACCTTGGTGATGTATAATACTAATATATGATGCATGAACTTTGCTCAAATTGGTGAATGTATGATGAGAATTATGAATGATATCCTTATGTGATGCATATTTGAAGTTTCCCATGGTTATCTTATGCATGAGCTAGGAACTAACATGGTCAAATTATGATTTAGGATGAGACGCCCCTAAAATTCGGGGGTAAATTTTTCGCGAATTTAATGTTATTAATTTATGAAAAATATGAGTGATGAAGCTATCATTCGATACCCCGGATCAATCAGAGACCTATCTCATATATGAAGATATGAGAAGGTATCAGAGTACGCAAGATATATTCATGTACAAATCAAAGGCCCTAATCGATTATGGGACACGAATTAGTCGATTACCATTCCATAATCGATTATAGAGCAACAGATAATCGATTACAGAGCTCCTGGAAATGTCACAATGAATCAGGTATTATACTAATCGATTATAACTTTCCAAATAATCGATTACAATGTCCCTGTTTGGTCCGTAATCGATTATTCTGTTAACCCTAATTGATTACAAAGTTCCTGGAATTGATGTTAATCGATTACAGAGTTGGCAGTAATCGATTACAGAACTCCTGGAATTCATGTAATGCATCAGACATCCCACCTAATCGATTACAGGGACAATTCTAATCGATTACAGGACTTTGAATAGTTGATAATTGATTACAGCACTCAGTGTAATTGATTACCTTAAAAACAGAGGCCCTATAATCGATTAGGTTAGCAGGACTAATCGATTACACCCTCCCTTATGTAGAAATTATGCAGATTTTATAAGAAAAATGAACTTCACAACTACCAAAACCTATTCAAACATCGGAATGTCACCAAATTTTGACACAGGCTAAAACAAATTATTTGTGACGTGTGGCCACCAGCCTCACTCAAAAATTCCCAAAAATGAGAAAGTTACGCAAATAAATGCGTTTATTCCATTCTTGGGCCTTTTTGAGTAACTTAGGGGCCTATTCTCAATGGAATTGACCCGTTCCAATTCCTACAAGTCACAAATCATGTATTTAAGCTATTGGAACTACCACACACTATCCAAAACTCATAAACCTATTGGTTTGTCAATTATGCATGAACTCCATATGCAATCTTCACAAATTAATCAATCAATCACACATCATGCACACTATTGTCATCAATTGACCAAGAAACTTGATAATTAATATTCATTCCTCAATATGGTAAGCTAAATCAACATATTCATATCAACATCAACCATTATTAAGGTCACTACCCAGAAATTGGCCTCTCAAAATCAACATATACATATAATTGTTGTTTTACAAAAGGGACACCGGCCAAGGCTTACAAACTTCCATTCACACAACTACAAAATCAAAATGTTGCTGGCCAAGGCATTCTTTACCCAAATAGGCTTCCTTCACACTTCTCCTCCACACAAAAGCTCCATGTACAGCCCTACAACACAAGAGCTAAACAAATATACCACATGGAGAGTGAGTATACTTTCTCAATGATGAAAATCCAACAATTAAGGCAATATATGCATGAATGCAATACAAACATTCCTTCCTCAAAGGAAGTTCATTCACACCAAATCATTCATTTATCAATTTCATCTAAATACATATACCCATCAAATTTCTCAAGATCACATCAACCAATATCACAATCTAAGTTACTAATTCAAAGAAAAGGGTTCCACCTACTCCTCTCATAACCTCATCAACAGGGTATCACTCTATGCCATGCTTCTATGGCTAATGCACATGCCAGTGTTTAAAATGCTTATGCGCAGATCCGATTTTCATTTCCACGGGTGATCGCAACCACCATGATCATTTATTCATATTCGTGGGTTTCCCGCCTCGCAAGTGGTACTCCCTCTAGTAGCCTCGCAAGGTGCTTTCTCGTGATCGTAACCACGTTCAACATTTCATAAAGGTTTCCCGCCTCGCAAGGGGTACTCCCGCCTCATGATCGTAACCATGGGCACTCAATCTCAATAGTCCCGCAGGGCCTTTCATTTCAAACACCAAGTGATCGCAACTGTAACACCCAATTTAACAAAATGAATAAACCCAAAGACGGGGAAATTTTTCCCAAAATTGAGTAAACCAATGGTCTATGAGGCAACCAGATAACAAAAGGGGCGGAGTGCAAGGAAGGACAAGGGAAATGAGATATCATCCACATGCATAAGGCAAATAATAGAAGGCCAAGACTGGAGCCGGTCTGTTTGGTTTAGCGTAACATATCAGCGCCAGGGCGGATTACATGATATCGTTGGCTCACTCAGGCGAGGTCTGATACCGCCTGGGCGGGGTATGGTAATGCAACAGCGGATGGAGGGAATTCACAAAGAAAACTTTTCCACGAGTAACACTAGTCAATCAGTAGGAGGAAATAGGTAAGGGGAAGGAGAAGGGAGATGTACATGTGCGGTAGTAGATTGTGGAGGAAAGGAGGGGTCTGAACTTATTCCGCCCAACTCAACTAGGTATGGCAACGCTGGGCGGACTCAACCATAACGCCCAAGCCGGGGTCAACACCGTTGTTGGGGTCGCATTAGCGCCACAACGGGAGGAAGGGTAATTAGGCGGCATCCCACTCTGACAACTACTTGCTTCAGCGCGAGTCCTCACGCTTGGGCGAACCGCTCTAGCACCTCGGTGAGGTATGACTCCGCCCACGCGAATCCAACATAAGTCTTCCTAGCCTGCACTCGCTGGAGCGAGTATATTGCTCGCTGAAGCGAGGAACTTCACTCGGAAAATTGGGAAGTTAAGTCTCACTCGGCTTCTCCAAACCCAACCACTCGGGACACCGATCCTTACTCACTCGGACTTTACATGTTTCGCTCGGATTATCAATACCTTACACCTAGGATCCAATCCTCCCTAAACCTCCAATTGAACTCCTCTCACAGCAGGGAATCACTCGAGGTTTTCACTCGTCTTTCGTTCCTCCATCGCTAGAAGCATATTTAAACTCTTTATTTCATCCTCTCAACCCCAAACTTATCCCCACTACTTACTCATAGTCACGCCGACCTCCTACACTCGGGATTTCATGCCTACTTTTACTCGAAAGCCCTCATACAGTCCTCTCCCCGCTCAACCTCACTTACAGTATAGAAGAACACACAACATATGCTTATATAAGCAAAAACATTAATATATAATTACAAAACTTCCCCATGAAATCTGTTACCCAAGCTGTCAGTTTTTAACGTAAGAACTACAACCAAAACATGAGCCGGCCAAGGCTTAACAAAACGTTATACACAGCATTTACACAGATATGCACATATACACATATAGACATATGTTCCAACAGCACTTCAGATTCATTGTCCTGCGCTCGTCCTCCTTCATCCTTTCCGAGAGATGTTCACTGAAAGTGTAGCCACTGCAGGGGTGAGCTTTTTCATGTAAAATGACAATCAAAGACTCGGTATCAGTGTCAGCATGCACATTCACATCCATTCTATTGGTTTCTAATTAATTAAAGTTAAACTCGACAAAGTGGTATTTAAGACACACATATCACACATACAGGTATTTCCCGCACTCGAAGATCATTCATAACACTCTACACACGTTATACGTACTACTCTAATCAACCTCGTATTTACATGCATGACTGCGGATCCGACTCGAGTGATGACTTTCAGTCACAGTTTTCCCCTATCTTGGCCCCTCGTCCTTCAGCTCTTCCCGCGTGGTACCGGCCTCCCATTGGCGTCTCGAGACTCCTCTCTAGCTCCTATGGCTACCACGAGCTCCCTCGGAATCTAGCCGGGGTCTGTAACTGGAAGTCATTCCCTCGGGGCTCTTGACCTTCCACGGGTCACCCCACTCCTACACATGCAGCTAAATGCATCTACCAACAAGTGTCATCACATCACCGATATCTCTTTCATAACCATTGAGTGGGAACAGGTTCAATGCAACCTTTACTTGCTTTATTATTTACACCAATATGATCAACCATCAGTAATCAAGTAATAGCATCTGACAAATCAATCAAGCACACATTCATACTTTTATGCATATCATTCATTATTATCCATGCTAACATACTACTTTACCACCATCTAGATCACAAGCATTTATGGTTCAATCACTATAAAACACACGGGATTCAGAATCTCCAATCATGCATAGGATCCAATCATCACAACCACATGCACATACACTCAAGCAGAACATTCATTCGGTACCGTTCGTGGACCATGCATTTAACATGCAAGCGCCCCCCTACCTATGAAAGGGACTCCAAGAAGCTTTTCTGCTCTTCGATGTTGAATCTGACGCCCTTCTACTGATTCGTTCAGCCTTCCTTCACTCCGTCGTACTCTGCACTTGGTCCGGAGTTGAGGTGTCGTTCTTTCTCTGCTCCAACGATCGCCCTTCACCTGACGGGGCTCTGACCTTCTTCCCGCACTGTCGTCGTGACGAACAGAAACAGGGGAAACGGAGGAATATAGAGACGAAGAAGAAAAAAAGAGAAAGTGGAGTAGTGGGAGAAGTTGTTCTTGCACCCACGGTGATACTAAATACGCACCTAAATACGCATACGAGGGGAAGGAGTGGGATGGGAAAGTGTGAGTCGCAGTCCACTCACACCTTCCACCAATCACAGACAGCCACGTCCCATTAATTAAGCCCAATTAATCTTATCATTAACTCTCAGGCTATACTGATTATGACTAACAACTAATTCTTTACTTTCAATTTTCTTATTATTAAATTTTTATTAGGTATCTAACTTCAAAACTGGGATGTTACAGTTCTCCCCTACTCAAAAGAATTTCGTCCTCGAAATTCGGTCGGTAATTCACCTTAGCAAATAACTCGGGGTACTGCTGTCTCATGATATCTTCGCGTTCCCAGGTACAAGAGGTAGTCTTGCCTTGTTGCCATTCCACTTCTACCAGCTGTACGTTTTTGTTTCTTAAACGCTTCATCGATCGGTCCATGATTCTGATCGGCGTAGTCACGGTGGTCAGGTCTTCCTTGACTTCCACTCCATCGTCAGGCATTGTGTGACTGGGGTCATGTAGATACCTCCTTAGTTGCGACACGTGAAATACGTTGTGCAATCGGGATAAGTGGGTCGGTAGTGCTATTCGGTATGCCATGGTGCCGACTCGTTCCAATACTTCATAAGGTCCAATGTATCGAGGGCTTAACTTTCCGCCCTTCAAGGCTCGTCCGACACCTTTATTCGGAGAAGTCCTCAAAAACACTCGGTCTCCGACTGAAAATTCCAATGGTTTGGTGCGGTTGTCATGGTAACTTTTCTGTCTGTCTTGAGATGCCTTCATTTTTCCTTGTATCGCTCGGATCTGCTCTGTGGTTTGCTTCACAATGTCTGGCCCCAATAGCAGACTCTCACCCGTTTCCGACCAGCAAAGAGGGGTTCGGCATCTTCGTCCATATAGTGCTTCATAGGGTGCCATACCAATGCTGTTATGATGGCTGTTATTGTACGTGAACTCAATCAATGGAAGGTATTGCTCCTAATCTCCTCCATGCTCTAACACACATGCTCTTAATAAGTCTTCTAAACTCTGAATCGTCCGCTCGGATTGTCCATCCGATTGGGGGTGGTAGGCGGAACTAAGCCAAAGTTTGGTGCCCATTTCTTGATGCAGGCTGGTCCAAAACCGGGACGTGAACCTCGGATCCCTATCCGATACGATAGAGGTTGGTATGCCATGCAGTCGGATAATCTCATGAACGTAAATCCGTGCCAATTTATGCATCGGGTACTTCATGTTCACAGGTAGGAAGTGTGCACTCTTCGTCAGTCGGTCAACAATGACCCAAATCGCATCATGGCCCGCTCGGTTTTTGGGCAATCCCATGACAAAATCCATAGCAATCGAGTCCCATTTCCACACGGGAATCTCCAAAGGCTGCATTGCACCGTACCGTTTTTGGTGCTCTATTTTCGATTTCTGACAAGTAATACACCGGGCCACGTATTCCACCACATCTTTCTTTAGTCCGGGCCACCAGAACTATTTCCTCAGGTCATGGTACATTTTCGTGGTTCCCGGGTGAATACTGAATAGGCTTTTGTGGGCTTCATCAAGCACCACTCTCCTTAATTCTCCTCCGCTTGGTATGTATATTCTGTCTCTCACCCGGAAGATTCCATCTGATCTCACGGTCAAGGATAAATCCTTTCCTTTGGCCTGAGCTTCCTTCATTTCGGTTAAGTAGGAGTCTAACTGTTGCTGCTCGTACACGGACTTCAGGAATTCATTGGCAATCCTTAATGTACCAGTCGTCATTTTCTAAGAGGAGGGGGTGTCGACGTACAAGTTCATGTCTCGGAACCGTTCTAGCAACTCTACTTCTTTTACCATCATTGCTGCCATGTGGAGGGATTTCTGACTCAACGCGTCGGCCACGACATTTGCCTTTCCCGGATGGTATTTTAGCTCAAATTCGTAATCTTTTAAAAACTCAATCCATCTTCTCTGCCTCATGTTTAGCTCTTTCTGGTCGAATAAGTATTTGAGGCTCTTGTGGTCACTGTATACCTCAAACTGGGACCTGTACAAGTAGTGCCTCCATATTTTCAGTGCAAACACCACAGCTGCCAATTCCAAATCGTGGGTCGGATAATGCTGCTCGTGAGGTCTCAGTTGCCGAGAGGCATACGCTATCACTCGATCTCTTTGCATGAGCACGCATCCTAATCTGAGTCCGGATGCATCACAATAAACTATAAAGTTTTCTTGTAAGTCGGGTAATGCCAGCACTGGCGCAGTCGTCAACTTGTTCTTCAGCTCTCGAAAGCTGTTCTCACACTCGGAACTCCACACGAAGGGAACGCTTTTCTGAGTCAATTTAGTTAGTGGTAATGCCAGTTTAGAGAAACCTTCAATGAACGTTCTATAGTAACCTGCCAAGCCCATGAAACTCCTTATCTCCGAGACCGACTGAGGTCTCTCCCATGCCATTATAGCTGTCACCTTCGAAGGGTCCACCGAGACACCTTGCTCGGAAATTACATGTCCGAGGAAGTGGATCTTATTCATCCAGAATTCGCACTTTGAAAACTTCGCGAATAACTACTTCTCCCTTAACACTTGGAGTACCGACCGGAGGTGTTCTTCATGCTCCTCGGAAGTCTTAGAATAGATTAGGATGTCATCAATGAAAACAACTACGAATCGGTCTAAGTAGGGGTGGAATATGCTGTTCATGTAATTCATGAAGACAGCAGGGGCGTTTGTCACACCAAACGGCATCACTACATACTCGTAGTGGCCATATCGAGTCCTAAAGGCAGTTTTTGGAATATCCGAGTCCTTCACTCAGATCTGGTGATATCCTGATCGTAGGTCGATTTTTGAGAAGACTGAAGCTCCACGTAGTTGGTCAATTAAATCATCAATTCTGGGTAGTGGATACCGATTCTTAATTGTGAGTTTGTTTAACTGTCGATAATCTATGCAAAGTCTCATGCTGTCGTCCTTCTTCTTAACAAGCAGTACAGGTGCGCCCCATGGTGATACGCTCGGTCTAATAAACTGTTTTTCGAGTAACTCATCCACTTGTTTCTTCAACTCGGCTAATTCAGTTGAGGACATTCTATAGGGTGCACTGGAGACCGGCTCGGCTCCAGGGATCAAGTCTATAGAGAATTCGATTTCTCTATTGGGAGGGACACTCGGTACGTCCTTAGGGAACACCTCTGGGAATTCACAGACGATCGGGATTTCGTTCACTCGGGTTTTACTCTCTCCCTTGGTTAGACAAAGCATCATGAACAGTTGAGTTATATCTTGTGCTGTGCAGTCCTCATGGTGCTGTCTCGGGAAAATTATCCTTCGGTTTCTGCAATCCACTAACACCTCATTGGCTGAAAGCCAATCTACCCCGAGTACGATATCAAGACCCTTTAGGGGCATGCAAATCAGATCGAAGGTGAAACTCCGATCATACAGTGCAAACGTTACGTCCTTGCACATTGACGATGTGAACACATTAGTGCCAGTCGGGCTGGCCACTTCTAAAGTTCGATCCATAGACACAGTTGGTAACTTCAAACGCTTCACACACTCACTTGCTATGAAGGAGTGGGTAGCTCCAGAATCAAAAACTACACTAAGTGTGTATCTACCGAGTGAGCACTTACATTGTACCAAGTCATTTGCCTGTGCGACTTCTTCTGCATTGATAGCGTAGACTCTTCCAGTGGCTGGTTGGTCAGTGTCTCTCTTCCTGATATTTGGGGCAACCATCATATTCCCTCTAGCTCTGTTGTTTCCGCCCCGAGAGTTTTGTCCGTCATTCCTGTTGCTCTTCTCCTGGAATCCTCCTTGACGCACGTTAGTATTTGCTGGACGGAGTTGGGGGCAGTCAGGGCGAATGTGTCCTCTATTCCCGCAGTGAAAACACTTAACATCGGTATCATTGCAACTCTGAGCAAAGTGGTCGCCACCACATTTAAAGCACTTACCGTACCTGGCCGTCCACTCATCTGTCTCCCTCGGTCACCACGACCCTGATATCTAGTGAAGGGTTCATTTCTTCCTACGTTCCCTGGCCTCTTAAAACGCGACTGCTGAGGCCTCATATGCTGGTTGGCTCTGCTGCTCTGGCCCGAATGGGCCCTGTCATCTTCTTTGAATATTCTACATTTGTTCACTAATACAGAGAAACTCTGTATCTCATGGTATCTGCAGGCTCTCTTAATGTCCGATCTCAATCCGTTCTCAAACTTAAGGCACTTGGAGCTCTCCGTCCCAGGTTGCTGGAAGGGTGGATAGAATAGGCACAATTCTTCGAATCTTGTCACGTATTCTTCCACAGTCATGGAGCCTTGTTTCAACTCCATAAACTCCAGTTCCTTGTGACTCCTCACTGTGTCGGGGAAGTACTTCTCTAAGAAGCATGTCTTGAAATCATTCCATGTCAGCTGATTGTCATCTTCAGGGAATCGGCTTCTGGCTATCTTCCACCAGTTCTCCGCCTCGTCCCGCAGCATATACACTGCACATTCTACCTTCTGGGCCTCGGTACAGCGAAGACCCCCAAAAATCCTCTCTAGTTCCTGAGTCCATTTGAAAGCTGCCTCCAGATTACGTCCTCCCTGAAACTCACTCAGCTTCCTCTTTAGGAAGCGATCCAGCACGTGGCCATCCTCAGCTCGAGTCTGGCCCTGCCTTTCAAACACGTCTGCAAAGCGTTGGAATGCTGTGGCTATAGCCTCCATGCTTTGGTGATGCGTCATTCCTTATCCTGAAATCGATATTCAAGGATAAGTATACCGAGCCACTTATTACCGATCGAGTTATCAGTCTAACATTCAATAGCTTAGCACATTATATCATGCTTTTAGGTTACACACACAATCGGACCAGGGGGAAACAACCTCCTATCCTCAAGCCAACATCAATCAGGTTTAACTAACATCACAACAATTTTAACCATTCAGTCAGAAAACACACAACCGCTTACACTTGGTAAGCATACCTTGGCCTTGGACTTTTCGGTCTGCTTTGATACCAAAATGTAACACCCAATTTAACAAAATGAATAAACCCAAAGACGGGGAAATTTTTCCCAAAATTGAGTAAACCAATGGTCTATGAGGCAACCGGATAACAAAAGGGGCGGAGTGCAAGGAAGGACAAGGGAAATGAGATATCATCCACATGCATAAGGCAAATAACAGAAGGCCAAGACTGGAACCGGTCTGTTTAGTTTAGCGTAACATATCAGCGCCAGGGCGGATTACATGATATCGTTGGCTCACTCAGGCGAGGTCTGATACCGCCTGGGCGGGGTATGGTAATGCAACAGCGGATGGAGGGAATTCACAAAGAAAACTTTTCCACGAGTAACACTAGTCAATCAGTAGGAGGAAATAGGTAAGGGGAAGGAGAAGGGAGATGTACATGTGCGGTAGTAGATTGTGGAGGAAAGGAGGGGTCCGAACTTATTCCGCCCAACTCAACTAGGTATGGCAACGCCTGGGCGGACTCAACCACAACGCCCAAGCCGGGGTCAACACCGTTGTTGGGGTCGCATTAGCGCCACAACGGGAGGAAGGGTAATTGGGCGGCATCCCACTCTGACAACTACTCGCTTCAGCGCGAGTCCTCACGCTTGGGCGAACCGCTCTAGCACCTCGGTGAGGTATGAATCCGCCCACGCGAATCCAACATAAGTCTTCCTAGCCTACACTCGCTGGAGCGAGTATATTGCTCGCTGAAGCGAGGAACTTCACTCGGAAAATTGGGAAGTTAAGTCTCACTCGGCTTCTCCAAACGCAACCACTCGGGACACCGATCCTTACTCACTCGGACTTTACATGTTTCGCTCGGATTATCAATACCTTACACCTAGGATCCAATCCTCCCTAAACCTCCAATTGAACTCCTCTCACAGCAGGGAATCACTCGAGGTTTTCACTCGTCTTTCGTTCCTCCATCGCTAGAAGCATATTTAAACTCTTTATTTCATCCTCTCAACCCCAAACTTATCCCCACTACTTACTCATAGTCACGCCGACCTCCTACACTCGGGATTTCATGCCTACTTTTACTCAGAAGCCCTCATACAGTCCTTTCCCCACTCAACCTCACTTACAGTATAGAAGAACACACAACATATGCTTATATAAGCGAAAACATTAATATATAATTACAAAACTTCCCCATGAAATCTGTTACCCAAGCTGTCAGTTTTTAACGTAAGAACTACAACCAAAACATGAGCCGGCCAAGGCTTAACAAAACATTATACACAACATTTACACAGATATGCACATATACACATATAGACATATGTTCCAACAGCACTTCGGATTCATTGTCCTGCGCTCGTCCTCCTTCATCCTTCTTTCCGAGAGATGTTCATTGAAAGTGTAGCCACTGCAGGGGTGAGCTTTTTCATGTAAAATGACAATCAAAGACTCGGTATCAGTGTCAGCATGCACTTTAACATCCATTCTATTGGTTTCTAATTAATTAAAGTTAAACTCGACAAAGTGGCATTTAAGACACACATATCACACACACAGGTATTTCCCGTACTCGAAGATCATTCATAACACTCTACACACGTTATACGTACTACTCTAATCAACCTCGTATTTACATGCATGACTGCGGATCCGACTCGAGTGATGACTTTCAGTCACAGTTTTCCCCTCTCTTGGCCCCTCGTCCTTCAGCTCTTCCCGCGTGGTACCGGCCTCCCATTGGCGTCTCGAGACTCCTCTCTAGCTCCTACGGCTACCACGAGCTCCCTCGGAATCTAGCCGGGGTCTGTAACTGGAAGTCATTCCCTCGGGGCTCTTGACCTTCCACGGGTCACCCCACTCCTACACATGCAGCTAAATGCATCTACCAACAAGTGTCATCACATCACCGATATCTCTTTCATAACCATTGAGTGGGAACAGGTTCAATGCAACCTTTACTTGCTTTATTATTTACACCAATATGATCAACCATCAGTAATCAAGTAATAGCATCTGACAAATCAATCAAGCACACATTCATACTTTCATGCATATCATTCATTATTATCCATGCTAACATACTACTTTACCACCATCTAGATCACAAGCATTTATGGTTCAATCACTATAAAACACACGGGATTCAGAATCTCCAATCATGCATAGGATCCAATCATCACAACCACATGCACATACACTCAAGCAGAACATTCATTCGGTACCATTCGTGGACCATGCATTTAACATGCAAGCACCCCCTACCTACGAAAGGGACTCCAAGAAGCTTTTCTGCTCTTCGATGTTGAATCTGACGCCCTTCTACTGATTAGTTCAGCCTTCCTTCACTCCGTCGTACTCTGCACTTGGTCCGGAGTTAAGGTGTCGTTCTTTCTCTGCTCCAACGATCGCCCTTCACCTGACAGGGCTCTGACCTTCTTCCCGCACTGTCGTCGTGACGAACAGAAACAGGGGAAACGGAGGAAGATGGAGACGAAGAAGAAAAAGAGAGAAAGTGGAGTAGTGGGAGAAGTTGTTCTTGCACCCACGGTGATACTAAATACGCACCTAAATACGCATACGAGGGGAAGGAGTGGGATGGAAAAGTGTGAGTCGTAGTCCACTCACAGCTTCCACCAATCACAGACAGCCACGTCCCATTAATTAAGCCCAATTAATCTTATCATTAACTCTCAGGCTATACTGATTATGACTAACAACTAATTCTTTACTTTCAATTTTCTTATTATTAAATTTTTATTCGGTATCTAACTTCAAAACTGGGATGTTACAGCAACCACCGGTCCAACAATCACAGGAACTCGCAAGCCCTTTATATTTCCAACATCAAGTGATCGCAACCACTTATCAACATCATCATGATATGCATGCCATGCCATGTATAAAATGCTCATGCATGCCCCAACCTCATTAGGATTATCTCACCCTCTCATCTAGGGTACATTCATACTCAACCACACAATTATCCATCAATTCATACACAAACATCAGTCCATATATTCAAGAAACATTCCGGCCAAAGGTTTTATGTACTCATCATATCTTATGTGAAATCAACAATACATCATCATATAATATGCCATCCATAATCTCATTTAGGCTTCATCATATAAACACTCATTTCAAAACACCATACACAATTCTCATCACATAAGCACAATATCATATTTATCCAAGAAAACATGCCATATTACATTAATGCATACATTATCATCATAATTCTCATGTATTTAGAAAATACACCCCTCTCCTACCTCAACAGAAGTAGATTTCTGGGTTTAATGTTCTCGCTTCACCCACGTTATCAAGTCCTACACCAATCATTATAGGACCACATCAATTATTCATTCAAAAGCCATTTCAATATACATATACATATGTACACATGATTCTTATCATGTGGAAGTTATTATAGGTTTATTCATTTGCTTACTTAGGCTTCGGGAATTCCTTCCCTTAAACCACCATTCATTATTATCAAGGTAACAACCTAATTTGTTAGGTTACCCCATTTTCCAACCTTACCTTAATCCCATTCCAAGTGGGTTTTTATTTATGTTCTCCCACCATCATCTCTAATCATCATTAAATGCTTCTACCTCATCATTTATTACACTTCCCTTATGAATAAATGTTAACCCCTTCATTGTTACACATTTCCCCCAAATTTCATAAGTTAGGGTTTTATAAAAACTCAACCACATCATAAATACACTTCTTCACTCATCATCTTGTAACCCTATCGTCATGTACCTCATTTATTACTCATAAATACCCATATTTATTTCACCCCCTACGTTAGGGTTTATGCATTTAGTGTTTCCTCTCAACACCCACAAACATTTAATACTCTCTCAAGTCACAACCCTTTATCCCCTAGGCTCCAAACACAAAAGAAGTGATAGAGAGCTTACCTTGCTCCAAAACAAAAATGAAAGCCAAGAGGGAGGATGAGGATGACGAAAATAGAGAGGAGAAAGGAAGAAGCTTCAAGCCACAATGTCCTCCTTCAAGCTTGGAGAAAACGAAAATGGGGAAGAAGAATGGGCAACCACTTGCTATATTTTTTTTTGAAAGAAAAAGAAGAAGGAGAAGTGAAAGAGAAGGAGACGAAGAAAATGAATATTTTTGGTTTAGAGGAAGGCAACGTGAGAGTGAGAAAGGAGTAGGGAAAAAGAATTAAAGTTGATGCCTTCATTAAAACTTTTCCGGTTTTTATAGAAATTAACTTGTCAACTTCAACATCATGGGTATTAGATATTGGATGTGGATCTCACATTTGTCTTAATGTGCAGGATCTAAGAAGGAGTAGGCAGTTGATAAAGGTCGAGGTGGACTTATGTGTTGGAAATGGAGCAAAAGTTATTGCATTAGCTGTAGGGACTTATTTTTTATCCTTGCCCTCAGGGTTTGTTCTTGAATTAGAAAATTGTTTTTATGTTCCGGTAATAAGAAGAAACTTTATTTCTGTTTCTTGTCTATATAGGAAAGGGTTTTCCTTTATAATAAAGAATAATGGTTGTTTTGTTTATTTGAGTGACATGTTTTATTGCTCTGCAAATTTGAGTAATGGACTTTATATTCTCGATCTCGAAACCCCTATCTATAACATTAATACTAAAGGGGTTAAAACAAATTATTTGAACCCAACTTATCTTTGGCATTCTCGCCTAGGATATATAATTGAGAAACGTATTTCTAAACTCCATTAAGATGGATATTTAGACTCCTTTAATTTTGAATTAATAGACACATGCGAACCTTATTTATTGGGGAAGATGACTAAGACCACATTTACCGGAATGGGTGAAAGGGCGAGTGATCTTCTAAGCTTGATACATAGTGATGTATGTAGGCCAATAGGGACAATGGCTAAGGCAGGTTTTAGCTACTTCATCACCTTTACTGATGATTTCAGTAGATATGGATTTGTGTTTCTGATGAAGAATAAATCAGAGTCCTTTGAAACGTTCAAAGAATTCTATCATGAAGTAGAGAACCAACTTGGTACGACAATTAAAGTACTTTGATCTGATCAAGGTGGCGAATACTTAAGCCTGGAGTTTGATGAATATGTTAAAGAGTGTGGGATTATCTCTCAACTCACTCCTCCTGGAACACCATAATAGAATGGTGTTTCTGAGTGGAGAAACAAAACTTTGTTAGACATGGTTTGATCAATGATGAGTCAAACTGACCTCCCTAACTCCTTCTAGGGACATGCTTTGATGACAACAGCTTCACACTTAATTGTGTTCCATCTAAGGCTGTTTTCCTAAATGGAAATCTTCTTGAGGAAGTGTATATGACACAACCCGAAGGCTTTGTTAAGCCCAAAGCATCCAGGAAGGTGTGTAAACTACAACAATCCATATATGGACTTAAACAAGCTTCCAGAAGCTGGAATCTTTGTTTTGATAATATTGTTAAACAATTTAGCTTTACTAAAAATGAGGATGAACCTTGTGTCTACAAGAAGGTTAGTAACTATGAAATTGCTTTTCTGGTCCTGTATGTTGATGACATACTACTCATTAGAAATGACGTTCCTACCCTTCAGTTTGTGAAGACTTGGTCGGGAAGCTGTTTTTCTATGAAAGACTTTCATGAAGCAACCTACGTGTTAGGAATTAAGATCTATAGAGATAGATCAAGAAAACTTCTTGGCCTAAGTCATAATACATACATAGACAAAGTGTTAAAAGGATTTAACATGCAAGATTCCAAGAAAGGAACTTTGCCTATAGCTCATGGCATAAACCTATCAAAGACTCAATCTCTTTCCACTAAAGAAGACAGAGAACGGACAAATAAGATTCCATATGCATCTTTTATTAGATTAATCATGTATGCCATGATATGTACCTGACCATATGTCTCGTATGCTTTAAGCATGACGAGAAGATACCAGTTTGATCCCAGTGAAAGTCACTGGATTGCTGTCAAGAATATCCTAAAGTACTTGAGAAAAACTAAATATTCATTATTGATATATAGAGGGGAAAAAGAGCTCATTGTAAATGGTTACATTGATGCTAGCTTCTAAACTGATAAGGATGACTCAATATCGCAATCAGGGTATGTGTTTTGTTTAAATAGTGGTGTTGTAAGCTGGAAAAGTTGAAGCAAGAGACAGTTGCTGATTCTACTATAGAATCTGAGTATATTGTTACCTCAAATGCTACAAAAGAGGCAGTATGGATCAAGAAGTTTGTAACAGAACTTGAGGTAGTTCCTAGCATTGTGGACCCTATAAGTCTCTACTATGAGAATAGTGTAGCAATTGCACAAGCTAAGGAACCTAGATCACATCAGCGATCCAAGCATATACTTAGGTGTTATCATCTCATCCGAGAAATACTTGAATGGAGAGATGTTAATATATGTAAAGTGCATACCGATGAGAACATTGATGACCCCCTCACTAAACCTCTTGCACAACAAAAGCATGAGGGACACACTAGATCATTAGGCATTAGGCAAATGTCTAATTGGCTCTATTACAAGTGTGAGGTTATTGTGTATGCACTACGAGCTATTAATGTATGAATTTTAACTTATTAATAAAATTAGTATTTCATGTTTTAAGATTGTTTTGAAACTATTTATCCTGGAATAATAGGTCATATAAGAATTATTCCTAAAACATTCCTAATCAAGTATTTACATGGGGACATGTAAATACATTAAGATTACTATGTGAATGTACTGATGATTTGATCTCACAAATCATGGATATATGATATCAAGCCTTTACACGAGTACACATTAAGAGTAATGTTATACTGGACAGACCCACCATGAGAACGTTGCATGGATCGTTCCATGAGTGTCATAAATAGTTCTCAATGTGATAATGGTATATAGTTCTTTGACCTGAAGTCATTACAACTCCTATATAAGGAGTTTATTATTTTAATACGATCAAACCTCATCCATAATAACATGACCATAAAGATTGTGATTAGGCAATGGACAAATTATATAGAGGGGTGTGAGAGATGTAGATGGGATTTATCTCTCCTATGTGATAGGAGTGATATCCATGGGCCACTTGATAGAGTGAGACTAACAAAATGCATGGCCATGTTAGGAAGAATAAATATTAGATATTTATTTTTTAATGTCTACTCTGGTATCCAGTAAAATGAATTGGGTCGTATAAGGATGACGACGACCATGCCTTGGGCCCAATTAGATATCGTAACAAAAGGAATAAATATATAAAATAATTATCACTTATAAGTAATGTCAATGATAAATAATATTCAAACATAATGATGTATTGCTAGATGCCGCTCTTATTTTGTATTAATAATAAAATAGTTTATTATTAATATAACCGAATATTTTACCTATAGGGTTACACACATAGAGTAAGACTGTAATATCCTGAATTTTATAAAAATGATTAATTGAGAGGAATAAATATTACATAATTATAAATGGGTTAATAAATGTCCTAAAAATATTGAAATGATTAAATTGAGATGTATAAGGATTATTTGCAATTTATTGAGATTTAAGGAGCTAAAATTATACCCGATTAAAATATGGGTGTTAGACCAAGTATCTCCAATTGAGATGTCATTGGTCAGGCCTGTTAAGAATATTATGGGAAATCCGAATCTATATTCAGAATAATTTTTAGATAAAGTATTGAGCTCGAACTGAGATCCTGTTTATTATAAAATGGAGAAATTATTATTAAGGGTTAAAAATAAAACCTAAAACTCTATTCTCCTCCCTCTCATTTTCACGTTACTTTCCCCTTCTATCTTTTCTTCATTTCCTTCATCTTCTTCCTCCTCTCTTCTTGCCCAAACTATGACCATCCATCAAAAGCCATACCCACCCAAAATTATTTGGTCTCCATGGATTCTTGAAGCACACAAGGGGCATTGGAGCAAAGCTTAACACCTCTTCTTCCTTCTGCCTCCTAATTTCATGTTTCCCTTAGAGCTTGGAAATGTGGTAAGGCTTTCCACTCATTCTTCTCTATTTATGGTTTGTAAGATGCTTAAGTGTAAGATAGTGACATTGGGCTTTATGGACAATGATAAAAATGGTGAACCCTAGGCTTGAATCCTTGGAGATGGAACTCTTGATTTATGGTTTTTATTATGAGGGATTGAGAGGTTGATGAGATTGTTATGATTAAATGAAATGGTTAAAGGTGATGGTTGTTGGGTATTTTAGAAGAAAACCCTAACCCTAGGAACTGGGGGAAATGAGTAATAATGTTATGAAAAGTGGTTTTAAGTATAAACCCATGATATTTTACTTATGAATATTATTTATGATGATGGTTAATGGTTATTAGAAATGGTTGTTGAGTTTTGATGAAAGCCCTAGAGATTGGGATTTTAGGCTTTATGGCAAGCCTTGAAAATATGGTGGTAATTTAAGGTTAGAGTGAATTTGTATGTAGGAATGAGCTTTTAAGCGTATGACATTGATCATTGATGACAAGGATATATGAAATCAAGAGAATTGTCATAGTAGCTCTAAGTTGTTAAGTATGTTAGAGTTGTGATCTTGTTATGAGGAGCTTGAACAATAAGAATATGAGAAATAATAGCAATTAAATGATTTATGAGATATTGGATGCCTTAAGGATAAGGGATGAGATTTTTTTGTTGTTGGATAAGGTTAACCCTTTTGAAACTTAGAGAATCTTGGTTTTGGGAAAGGAATTCCCAAAGCCTAACACAAGTATGTGAGATGGTGTTTTGATAAGTCTAGGACTTGATATTGAACTCTAAGAGATGAGTCAATTATTTAAACTTGTGATGATGCCTTGTTTTGGCTCATAAATTGAGTACATGTGTTTGTATGTGTGTTAATAGAAGATGGCATTCCGGGTAATATGGCGAAGCATTCAGAGTGTGTAAATCATTGCGGTTCTTCTCTCGAGGTAGGAGAGGAGTTTGCATTTAAATTACATGAGTTAAATGTTTAATGATTAAGTATATGAATATGCTCATGCTTGCCTTGCCATGATTATATTGAATGATGAGATAATTAATAATGTGATGGATGTTATAGTTGGCATTGTGTGTATGAATTAAAACTTGTATATGATGTGGATTTGCATGATATTGAACAAGTGGATAGGTCATATTTTGATCCAAGAGGTTATAAGGCATAGAATTAGGATACATAACCTCAATTGTGCATTTGAATCTTGTTGGCATTGTTTAGAACATGGATGGGGTAGTTTAAATAGCTTTGACCATGATTATTGGCTACAAAGTGCATTTTAATCCATAATCATGGAAGTGAAGGGGTCAAATAGAGTTTTATGTGTTTTTGCTGACATAGGATAGTTCCAAAAGCTTCCATGTATGAATTAAAACTTGTGGAAATTGGAATAGGTCAATTTAAGTGAGAAATGACCCTTGAGTTGCATTAAAAAGGCTTAAAATTGGTAAAACACATTTATATGCATAAGTCATTCATCTTAAGGAATTTTTGAGTGAGACTGGTGGCCACACATCACAAATAGTGTAATTTAGTTGGGGTCAAAATTTGGTAGCATTCGGAGTTTATATCAAAAAGTTAGAGGGGTTAGAAGTCCCAAAATCATGCATTTTCTGCACAATTTCTGCATTTTGGTATGGCGTAATCGATTAAGAAGGTGATTGTAATCGATTACAGGTGTTTTGTTTTAGGCGTAATTGATTAGATTTAGGTGTAATTGATTACAGAGGTTGGCATAATCGATTAAAGTGTTCTGTTCCAGCTGTAATCGACTATCGTAATTGATTACGACAGGATTGCTCAATAAGCGTCCTTTGCTGTTTATGGCCCGTTTGGGCATCTTAACGACATTTTTAACCTCTGACTTCTTCATGAAAGTTGTAGATAATTGTATTATGGAGGTGTGAGAATTAGTCTCAATTTATTTGGAGTTATTTAACTCTCATTAGGCAAAAAATACCAAACCCACTGCGTTGAAAAATTCAAGTTTAAGAGGGTTTTAAACTCAGCTTTTTATGGTGGTCAAATTGGGACTAATAGGTGATATTTGTGACATGTCCCACTATTATTAAGACTAAAAGTGAGCTTTTCTCTTATGTCTTAATGTTGTAATTTGTCATGAGCTTAATAGTATCCAAAACCCCTTTTATTATGTAAAAGTAAGAGATTATATTAGGGGTATATGATGATGGTGTGTCTTGGGGTGTTTGATATTAATTAAAACATGTTATGAAAACATGAATGTTCACCATCAATGATATGTTATGATGATTGATAATGAAAAGTAAAAGTTGTGGTTGTGTGACCTTGTATGTGTGGTTTAAAATTATATTGATGAGTTGTTGCATTACCATACTAGTTATGAAACAATGGTAATGATAAATGCAATGAAAATCCACTAAATGATTATGTGGTGGTATTGATGAAATATTAATGAATGTTAATAATGATTTGTGATGTTGTGATGCCATTGTGGTTGATTTGCAAGTGTTGACTTGCATGTATAGTATATGATATATTGAGATGAAAATGCCACATATAAAACTTGAAAAACAATGGCTAAAACCAACAGCGAGAAAATCCACTAAGGTGTGTATGATGGTGTTGGTGATTATGATGATGATGTTTGATGAGTGGCATTTAGGATGTATAGTGTGAGAAATGCATTTGATTTGCATTGGATTGCATCCATGGCATATCATATTAATCATAACGCCATAATTGCATCCATGGCATCCATGGCATATCATATCATGTTTGATGTTGGAACGTTAGGGGAGTTTCCTCGGCTGACCCAGTGGGAGGGTGGCTTAGTGCATGAGCAATTTGTTGTTCCCTTGTGACTCAGTGTGTAAGTCACGAAGCCACCCATGCTTAGCTACGGGGAGCTGCATGTGGCCGACCTGTGTGGGGGGTGGCTCTTGATCAGCAGGTGACCCCGATGGTCCATTGGATCACAGCCACCATGATATGAGATATGGCCGGCCCGTAACATCATATATTGATTATGTTGTTTACCACGGTCATGGTGAAAATGGCCAGGTGTTGCATTATGGGCGATGTGGTTTGGTACCAATAAAAATATGGTGATTATACATGCATTATAATATATGTGTACACATTTTACTACTGTAGTAGGGGCATGGTATGTGATCATGCTTGACCCATAATTTAGTGTTTATTCCTACAATCGGATCCACATTTATTGTTTATTCCATTGTGCATATGCATTATCCTTAAGAGCATTTGCATATAGCACGGAGATGTGCCAGAAGATGATGATGATTAAGATTGTGGTATGGTGTTGATGAGATGGGTAATTAAATACCTTAAGACCATATATGATTAATAAATGATATGAATACATCTAAAACAATATTGAATAAGATGATGTGTATGTTGTGCCTGATGTAGTGAAGGGCATGTTTATATGAGATTGATGATAACGATGTTAGCCCATGGTGGCTTTGAGAAAAGACCTGGATGATCAGTGATGATGATGTTGGCCAATTGTGGCGTTATGACTAATATGTATATCCCTGCTTTGCTATGAATTGATTAATGCATATGAAATAAGTGTATGTTATTGAATCAATGATTTATGATGATTATCGATATGTTTAGCAAAGCATACATGATGTTGATATGCATATGCACATAATCTCAAATGTATTCATATCGTCATTTGAAATGTATAACTCACTCTCCCATGTGGTCTCCTTTTTAGCATTCTGATATAGGTTCCCATAGGATGAGTTCAGATTTTAAATTGAAGTTTTGGGAAGGTAAATAGTGGTAGTAGAAGTGCCTTAGCCGGCATCATTCATGAATTTAATGTAAAGAATAAATTGTATATGATGATATTGATGATCTAGTGATTTTGGTCATGTATAAGATAATCGTGCATGCATGAATGGTGATCATATGTATTAGTACATAAGTGATGATTTGATGAGTACTTGAGGAATTAAACTTTAACAACATATACATTGATGATGGTGGTGTTTGGATTAATGCCAATAGGTGAATAGGTAGGCCAATTATAAGATATGGGCAGTGGTGATAGTTGGGGCATGACCCCGGAAGTATATGCATATTTATATTATATCTTAGGTGTGACGCCCCAAAAATAGGGGTAAATTTTTCACGATTTTAACATCATTAATTTATGAAAATCATAAGCGGTAAAGTTTTCATTCAATGTCCTGGATCTAAGAAGACCTAACTCATATATGAAGATATGAGAAGATAGGTGAACAAATAATCAAGAAGAGATTCTCAAGCAAAGATAGCGGAAATAATTAATTAAATCAGTACTACATGGTTGGATTTATCGTAGCTAATCACCCTCAGGTCTAATGACTTCATAATAAGTCCAAAACATCCGCAAGATGATTCAAGTAAAAGCTTTAGTGCAAGGGAAAGGAAGAGAATTCAAAGCAATGCAAATTGGGCAACAGGGTACCACTCGCTCAAGTGAGGGTCACGCTCGCTTGAGCGAGACTGAGTGAGACGCTTGGGTGAGCCACAATACGCGTTGAGCGAAAAGAATAAGAGGAGGATCAGGGGCTGACTCGCTTGAGCTAACCACATCTCACTTGAGCGAGATCCTCAGAAATCGCTTGGGCAAAGTAAGCGAGCACGGGCGAAAATCGTCCAGAATCTATCCAACACTCACTTGCTCGAGCGAACGCCACCTCCAAAAGCCTTTCGCTCAAGCGAAAATGGGCCAATAACTAAATACCCTACTCTCGCTCGGGTGAGACCCTACTCGCCTAAGCGATTTTCTTCGAGTAGCAAAACCCATCGCTCTCGCTTGGGCGAGACCTTACTCGCCTAAGCGATGATTTTCTAGTAGCCAACCCCTGATGCCTGGGCAGTCTCACTTAAGCGAGACCCACTCTCGCCTAAGCAAGATTTGGCCAGTGGCCATACATCATCACAGGGGAATTCTCGATTGAGCGAGAATCCCTTTCGCTTGAGCGAGATTATCATTAAAACGCTGTAAAACATGAAAATTAAACAACACAACATGCCAAAACTCAACTGAATCCAATTTAATTAAATTCATCATATCACATCCATCATATTACACATTTAAAACTTGTTATAAACCTTCATACCCATAGATTCTTATTCCAACTCACAATCACATTCTAATCTAACTTACTACTTGGCATAATCTATGAAATGCGGTTTTCATGTAAATCATCATTCATTCATAAGTTTTACTTACACCATGCTTCTTTTTCAAAATCTAGTTAAGGCCAAGGTCACTAACAAAAATGAGCCATAAACTCTAGGATCTCATTTTCCTACATGACCTCCCAAAATCTTCATCATACATATATCATCCATATCAATTCACAGTTATTCAAGATATTCATTATAACTATATACATTACAAAAATCCACTTAAAAGCCACAACTCAAAACAATCGCTGGCCAATTCATTCTTTACCCAAAATAGGCTTCCTTCACACCGCTCCTCCACACAAGATCTCCATAGGCAAGCCCTACAACACAAGAGCTAAAAGATATACCACGTGGAGAGTGAGTATACTTTCTCAATGATGAAATCTAACAATTGTGATAATATATACATAAATGCAATATTAAACATCTTCTTCCTAAAAGAAGTTCAATCAGCACAAAACCAATCATTCATCAAATTCATTAAACACATGTATCCATCAAAATTCACAAGGACACACCAATCATTGACACAATTACAGTTAGTACTCAAGAGAGTTCCACCTTCTCCTCACACAATCTCCTCATCGGGATATCACACTATGCCATGTTCCGAAAGCTAATGCACATGCTAGTGTCTAAGATGCATATGCACGGATCCGATTACATTTCCTCAGGTGATCACAACCACCATAATCATTCATTCATTCAAATTGGTTTCCCGCCTCACAAAGGGTACTCCCTCTAGCAGCCTCGCAAGGTGCTTTCTCATGATCACAACCATGTTCGACAATTCATAATGGTTTCTCACCTCGCAAGGGGTACTCCCGCCTCATGATCGCAACCACGGGCATACAATCTCAATGGTCTCGCAGGGCCTTTCATTTCAAATACTAGGTGATCGCAACCACCGGTCCAGTAATCACAGGAACTCGCAAGCCCTTTATATTCCAACATCAAGTGATCGTAACCACTTTTCAACATCATCATGATATACATACCATGCTATGTATACAACGATGCTCATGCATGCCTCAACCTCATATAGATTATCTCACCCTCTCATCTAGGGTATACTCCCACTCAATTACCATGTTAATTCCACATATTCAAACATATATATATATATATATTCCGATCATAATATTCAAGAATCATTAAGTCAAGGATTTCAAATATTCATTAAGTCACACATGGAATCCATAACATGTCATCACACATTATACCAATCATAACCTCAATAAGGTCTTATCCCACAATCAATCATTATAGGTATCTTACTCAACTTCACATTACATACATATGATACTACATCCATTCAAAGAAGCATGCCACATTACATCAATACATACATTATCATTATACAAGTTCTCATACATTTAGAAAATACACCCCTCTCCTACCTCAAGAGAAGTAGACTACCGGGTTCGATGTTGCTGCCTCACAAGTATTATCAAGTCCTACACTAATCAATTATAAGACCATATCAATCATTTATTCAAACACCATATCAACATACATATACATATATGTACACATGATTCTTATCATGTAGAAACTATTTATAGGCTTTATTCATTTACCTAATTAGGCTTCAGGAATTCCTTCCCTTAAATCACCATTCGTTATTACCAACACAACAACCCCATTTATTAGGTCACCACATACATTAATTTCCCACCAACACCTTGGTGAGTTTTCCATTTATGACTTCTAACCAACATTATAAATCATCATTAAATACCTCTACCTTATCATTTATAACATTTTCATCATCAATTAATGCCTTTCACCTTTATCTTATATATTTCCCCCAATTTCATAAGTTAGAGTTTTTGTAAAAACCCAACCATGTCATAAATGCACTTCTATATACATCATCTTTCAACCCTATTTTCATATACCTCATTTATTGCTCATAAATGTCCATATTTATTTCACCCCACCTTAGGGTTTATATATTTAATGGTTCCTTTCACTACCCACAAGCATTTAATACTCTCCCAAGTCATAACTAACCTTTTCTAGGTTCAAAACATAAGGAAATGGCAAGGAACTTACCTTGCTCCAAGAAAACAAAAATGGGAATCAAGAGGGAGGATGAAGATGACAAAAATGGAGAGGAGAATGGGAGAAGCTTCAAGCTCCATTGTCTCCTCCAAGCTTCAACGGTGAACATAAATAAGAGAGGGAGAGCACCAATTTGTTCAAGCTCTTAGAGAGGAAAAAGAAGATATGAAGAAGGGAAGACTGAGTGAAGTGTGTTTGCCTAGAGGAGTTAAAACCAGCATGGAAATAGAGTGAAAGAGGTGAGGATTTTGTTTTAATTTTAAATCTTTCATTAAACTCTTCCGTTTTTAAACAAACAGGCTCTCTATTCAAGCTTAATACTTATTCTAAAAATTATTCTGAATACATATTTGAATTCCCAATAATATTATCTACAGCCCTGACCAACGACATCTTAATCGGAGATACTTGGTCCGACACCCATATTTTATCCGGGTTAGTTTTCTGCTTATCCGGTCTCAATAATTTACTAACAGTCTCTGTAAATCTCAATTAAATTATTTTAAAATATTTTAGGACATTAAATAGTTCATAGTTCATATTCAATTATTCACCTAAAAGAAATTTCGTCCCCGAAATTTGACATACTGGATTCGAATGCATGAGGGTACTACTCATGGATATCATCCTCTCGTTCCCAGGTGAGTATCTCCATGTTTCCATGCTTCCACGCACCAAAGGTACCATTTTATTATGTAACCTCTTCATGGAATACTCGACGATACGGACCGAAACATGAGGAACGGACAAGTCGTCCCGCACATCAACATCATCAATAGAGATCACGTGCAAAGGATTGTGAACATACTTCCGCAACAACAATACGTGGAACACGTTATGTAGGTTGGCAAGATGTGGAGGGAACACAATCCGATAAGCAACATCTCGAATCCGCTCCAAGATCTCATAAGGTCCGATGAATTTAGGACTTAATTTTTTGCTCTTCAAAGTTCTCCCAATACCCTTGTCACGCGAGACTCGTAAGAACACATGATCGCCAACTTGAAATTCAAGTGGCTTCCTCCTTTTGTCATAATAGCTCTTCTACCGGTCTTGAGTGATTTTCATCTTCTCTCGGATCATCTTAATCTGTTCAATGGTTTCCTCGACAATCTTAGGCCCTAAGGCCATGTTCTCTCCGACTTTAAGCCAACATATAGGGGTTCAACACCTTCTTCCATATAACGCCTCATATGGTGCCATACCGATACTAGAGTGGAAACTGTTGTTATAGGTGAATTCAATCAGGGGAAAATATTTCTCCCACGAACCACCATGCTCTAACACATAAGCACGTAATAAATCCTTTAGACTCTGAATAGTCCTCTCAGATTGTCCATCAGTCTGAGGATGGTACGCCGAGCTTAGCTTTAATTTTGAACCCATCGCTTCATGTAAGCTTCCCCAAAATCGGGAAGTGAATCGGGGGTCATGATCAGAAACAATACTTGATGGCACACCATGTAACCTCACAATTTCTTTGATGTATAATTGTGCCAAATCCTACAAGAAATTCTTCATACTGATTGGTAGAAAATATGCATACTTTGTCAAACGATCCATAATCACCCAGATTCCATCACATCTAGACCTCGTTCTTGGCAAACTAGACACAAAGTCCATAGCAATTGCATACTACTTCCAAACGGGGATATCAAGTGGTCTCAAAGTACCCGAAGGTCTCAAGGCACGAAGCTACAAAGTTGGCAATATCACGTTTCATTCCGGGCCACCAAAAATTCTTCTTTACATCTTGGTACATCTTGGTCGCACCCGGGTAAACTAGAAATGTATTTGTGTGCTTCCTTAAGCACCGTGTGTCTCAAATCTCCAAATGAAGGCACATACACATGACCTTTTACTCGCCATAAGCCATCAATACCTTCTACAAGAAATAGATTTTGCCCATCGCTTTTGGGTCTCCTCATCTCCTGTAAGTATTCATCATCTCTTTGTTTCTCCTTTACAAGTTCTAAAAACTCATTGCATATTTTTAAGGTAGCAAAACATAGCTTCTTAGGAGATTGTGTAACATCCTGTTTTAGAATTAATTACCAATTAAGGTTAATTACAGGATTAAAATTGTTGATTGAATAATAATAACAATAATAATGTCTGGAAATGTCATATGTGCCCTTGGTGGTGTAGATGGGAGTTTCGGTCCTCCTTCTCTCCTTCATTAATCATGCTGATTGTGATTGATGGCTGATGGGATTTGCATTAAATGAAGATGGACTGTTGATTGAGAGGGAGAGTGGGCGCTGGGCAGAGCAATGATGAAAGCTTCGGCTTCACGTTTTTCTACCCACTCTCTGCCCATTTCACCTTGTTTATGCTGTAGACACTCCTCCTTTCTCTCTCGAGTCTTGTGGCTTCTTCTTTTTCTTCTTCGCTGGTCCTTCATCTTCTTCTTCCACTCAATACTGAGTAGAACCGAGTGGGAACACGAAGTGGAACAGCGTGGTTGAGAGAGAGATCTGTGTGGTGTTGACTATCTTGAAGGCTAGGATCCTCCTCTGTTCTGCCTAAGCAACGATGGGTGCTTGGAAGCATGGGCTCCTCCACTGTTGGTGAGGACTGGTCGGTTCGTGTGTGGGAACAGCCATGGAATCCTCCACTGGACTGAGTGTGGGGTGATGTTGTGCCTTGGAGGCTTGGCATGAATTGTCTTGGTGGTAGATCTGCTCGTGAGGAAGCAGCGTTTGGTTCTTCCAAAAGCTGAGAGCAGAGTGCTATTGGATGACTAAAGCAGGATCATTTTGTTGAGAATGAGTGACTGAAGAACGTTCAGTTGGTGCTGCAAGCTCGGGGAGCTTCTGGGATCTTCATTCCAGGTAGGGGGGATAATTTACATCTCAAATGTATGGTTTATGGACGGGTTCCAGGTGGTTTTGCTTTAATATGTTGTGTCATGTTTGAAATATGTTGATTGATATGTTGTAGTTGAGTATTGGTGCATGAAACACCCGGATTTGTGATCATTGTGGTCCGTGTGATGTTGTCATGATTCCGTCCATGAGATGTATGATGATAAATATGAAATGCTGAGTGAATGCATGGGAATGTGGTTGTTAATGAGAAAGCCGAGTATGAGTTTATTGTACTGATCCCCATGTGTGATTTTGTGTTTAAATGCATGTGATGCTTATCATTGAACTTGCGAATGCTGAGTGCATAAGATGGGGGACTGTTATGTTATTCCCAAGTGGATATTATATGAAAATTATGTGATGCTTGTTGTAAAAGATAATTCCGAGTGGATGGTATTATTATTGCCGAGTGCATGAGATGTGGGTCGGTTATGCTATTCCCGTTGGGATTTTATATTGAAAAGCATGTGATTTGCCAAGTGCATATGATTGCCGAGTGCATGTATTGTGTTATTACTATGCCGATCCCTGTTTATGAATAATAATGATAAAATGCATGGGATGCATGTTATTGATATTTGAATGTCGAGTGTATATGTGTGGAAAACATATTGAAAGACCTTGGGTTGGACTCAAGGCAATGCCGAGTGCATTGGCGTTGGATGCCTGATGAATGAGACTGTATGCATTTGATTCGCCACTGGGAATGCTTGGAGCATATAGCGTTGGACGCTTAATACCGATCGGCAATCAGATGAATATGTGTTGAAAATATAATGAAAGACCTCGGGTTGGACTCGAGGCAGTGCCGAGTGCACTAAGCGTTGGACGCTTAAAGACCTTGGGTTGGACTCAAGGTAAGCCTACCGAGTTGGACTCGGGGTTGCCCGTAACACTTCCGTTGTCGCTTGGAGTGACTGTGTTACATGTGAGGGCAAATAGTTTGGTACCAGTAAAACGGCCGAATCAGCTTGGAGCTGAGAAAAGGCTTGGAGCCTATGTTGCAACAATAAAAATTGATAATAAATAACCGGATCCAGGTGAAATGAATGTGTGCACACTTATGATTGTCATTGAGCTCAATATGAATTGTATGAATATGTGGATGAATGCATGTATACTGATGCTATACCAAGTGCACACTTATATCTTAGTGGATGAATGCATGTATACTGATGCTATTGCTGAGTGCACACTTATATTGTTGATGAGCTCAATGTAATGGTATATATATATGTGTAAATGCTATTGTGAATAGCATGATTAATATAGCCATGAATGATTGGTGTGAATTCCGACTGGGTGAATATATGTAAATTGGTACTGTTACCGAGTGCAAGGTGATTATGAATGATATGAATTACTCAGTCTTGATTGAATTGCATGAATTGCATGAATCCTGAGTGGATGATTTTGTTAGGGTATCCATATTGAATGGCAGAGTGCATTATTGCTGAGTGAGATATGCTATTGTATAGTTGAGGATTCGAAGATTAATCTGAGTCAATAACTGTCATTTAATATGTAAAAGCTCACCCCTACTGTGGCTATATTTTTCAGTATATGCAGGTCGGACTGGGAATGAGGACATGGCCTCAAGTCTGAGTGATGGGCACTCTGACAGGGCCCGCAAGCGCACGGGTTATGTCGCGTAATATAAAAGATTATCGTTCTCCACAGGGACTGTGTTCAAAGTACCAGTATATTGAAATTTAATTATCCACACAATTAATTTTTAAGATTTTTATAAAATAAAGCACAAATTAAAGTTGCACAAAATATGAAAAAAATAAAATTTACTTGACACTTAAAAAAAATCAGAGTTGAGAATATCTTGGGATTTTGGGGGATTAAGACTCTATTTTATGTTTAATGAATTTTAGCTTTTCATAAATAAGAATCGAATTAAGTTTTCCAAGGCGAATTTTCCAAAAGCTAATTAATATGTTCCTCTCGGAATCCTATTAATGTACCTAACCTATGGAAAGCGCTGCTTAATCCTCAGAAAGGCCCATTATCATTTTATGAAAATCCCTTTTATTTCCTCAAAAGAATTTTGATTACTTTCACGGTTTTACCGAGGTCACAAAAAGCATTTCAAAAATCTTAGGTTTAGTTCAAAGCTTTCCGGTAAAAATAAATCTCTCGATTCTATTTATTACCTAAACTTACTAATATACCCGTAAGTATACAGTTTTAACATTTAGGTTCTTGTTAGGAATTACTAAAAGCATTAAGCATAATTGAACTAAATGGAAAACAGAAATTTATTTAATTACAAGTCAAAATAACATTAAAATAAAATATTATCATACCCCCTTTATCCCAAGATAATTAATTTAGCTACTCATGAAATAATTTAAATTCACGTAAATAATGGAAAAATAAAACATACAAGACATGGTAAAAATAAAGACTTACGGGTTTCTCCAAAAGCTCAGAATAATTTACCACTGTAATTCCTTGTTGCAATAATTTCTCCACCAATTACAAATTTAAAATCTCACTTTTACAGCCCTCACACTCTTACAAAATAAAAGAAAGAAAAGAAAATAAAAAGAAAGAGAAGAAAAACGGACAGAGAAAGAAAAATGGAAAAGAAGAAAACTAAAGAGAAAAGGAGAGAAAGTAACGAAGAACATAAATCTGATGGTAATTGATGGGAAGAGATGATTGATTCTTGATGCTATGCTCCTGGTTGCTCTCCCTTTTATAGGCGAATGGATGAATGAATCCAGCTAAGGAAACGCGTTAAAATTTGCAAGTGGGAGAAACTTTCGGTGCATGTGAATTCCAACTGTGCCAACTTGTTTCCAATTTGCATATTTAATATTTCCAATAATTCGGTGCTTGGATTTTAGTGAAGATTGGTGCAGAATGATGAAATTCATAGTGAAAAAATGTTATTTTCCCACAAATCCGAGTGAAAGCTTGCTGGACGGTGTTGGTGAGTGAACTGGACAGCGTGGAGAGGAGTTGCTGTTAGATGGAGATCTAGACGTTGTGGGCTGGACGGTGTTGAATTGATGAAAAGTCTGGGCGGTCTTGAGAGGGTTACTGGGCAGTGTTATGTATTAGAAGAAGAAAGGGAGACGGTGTTGGGAAGTTGGGCGGTGTGTTGAGGTGAGGACGGTTGTGGATGGAAAGGAAAAGAGTCTGGGCGGAGTTATGGATTAGGAGCCTGGGCGGTGTTGGTTGATGGATTACTGGGCGGTGTTGGTTTGATGGATTACTGGGCGGTGTTGGTTGATGGATTACTGGGCGATGTTGGTTTGAGAGAAGTCTGGGCGGTATTGATGGAAAGGAAAGGTGAAGTGGGACGGTGTGTAGTATGGATTAGAAGGGGACAGCGGATAGAAGAGAGGAATGTGGGTCGGATTTCTGGATTGAGGACGGTGTAGAGAGTGACTTGAAGGAAAGTAGAAGGAGGCGGTGTTGATGGAGGTAGTGATCCGGTGTTGCATTTGTGAAGAATTGGGTCGGTGTTTGGAGGAGAACCGATTGGTGATGAAGCTGAATGAAAGGACGGGTGAAGACTTACTGAAGAGCATCTTTCATTCAGTCGGAATTGACTGCAGAAAGACTCGGAACCGTCTGAAACATTCACTCGGCTGTCTCTGAATTTGGACCACTCGGTTAAAGCTCTGCTCGGATTTTGCATTGGAATTCACTCGGACAAATTTATTTACTCATTCAAATAATAAAATCACATCTTCACTCGGAAGTCCGAGTTAATTTCCACTCGGATTTGACTTCACTTTCACTCAGAAACTTGGACTTTGAAGGACTGGAATCTGGCTGATAGAATTCTTCCATGTCAGAGCCTTGCTTTGCTCGGAAATGCATCTTTCTGACCCAACTTACTCGGAATTCCTTTCCTTGGAGACTTCTCACTCGGGCTCAGTGTGAAACTTGAGAGTCTGCCCGAGTGTGATTCATTTCCGGTCGGATTTTTCCTTCCTTGCTAAGAATTACTCGGAAATGCTTTGTTCTGCTTGAGAATGTCATTTTCTCTGAGTGAGACCACTCGGATTCCTCCTTAGTCAGCATTTATTCATTTCAGTGGCCTCTTCTACTCGGAATCCATTCACTCGGAACAGGTTTCACTCGGATTAGTTGCGATCAGCAAACCTTTCACTCGGATAATAGCTTTGGACATATTTATTGGAGGTCAGTCTCCTTTTTTCACTCGGAATGGATGCAGTCGGGGAGTTTCCACTCAGAATCACCTTCAACCGAGACTTATTCCATTTCAGCATTGGTCCTTCACTCCAGTCAGCTATTTATCACTCGGAATGGCTTTGACAGGGAACATTTCACTCGGATTTTCCTCCAGCAGTGCAGTATTCCACTCGGCAATGCTCTATTCTGAGTCCTTCCACTCAGATTTGGTCATTTTTGAGTTATCCCACTCGGATTTGGCCATTTTGAGTCAGATTTCAGTGCTCTGAGTTGGATTTTTGCTTTCTGAGTCGAATTTCAGCTTTAAAAAGAGAATTCTTTCCACTTTGGGCTTGTTCTTCTTGTTTCTTTATCATTTTATGGTCGTTTTTCTCTTGTTTTTGACCCTTTATTACCTTAATTCCTACAAAATAACATACCCAAGTAGAATAGAGTGGAAAGAAAGCAAAAATAGCAATAAATAAAGGAAATACAGTGCATAATGACTAAAATTCTAAGCAAACTAGATCTAATTTATTGTATTAAAAAGCACTTATCAAAATACCCCAAACCAAAACATTGCTTGTCCTCAAGCAATCACCATATTCACAAGATAAAATACAGAAAACACTAAACTTAATAAACTAAGGAATCCAAAACAGAGAAACAGATTTATTCAAATGCCAGTTTTATTTTTCTTATGTGAATCAATTTTCAATGTCAAGACTTGAGATACTCTTCTCACAATTTTCACTCAAGTGTTTAAAGGTTTGTGTATCTCTCAAATCATCATAGTCAAAAAAATATTACCATAAACTTGTTAATAAACCAGAAACTCCACAGTTTAGATAGAAAATATGTCAAAGTCTAAAGGTCTTTCAAAGGTTGTAACGTGGCCTTAGGTTGTATTGGTAGGAATTTCAAGAAAAATGGAATACAAAAGGGCTTTAACAGTCATGAATGATTCAAATCACCATTATAAATTTAACAGAGCAAATTGTTGAACTTTTATGGACTTTTTCATTCATTCAATATCATCCTTTTGATTTTCTTTTCTTTTTCTTGCTTTTCTTTGCATTCAATACATATTTTTCTTAAGTCCTTTTTTTTTTTATTTCTTTGCTCCACTAAATTTCCAACTTTTTCACTATTAAGAGAATATTAGTCAATGAAAGGTTTCAAAGAAAAATTTTCACTTTTAGGCTCAAAAGGGGCAACTAGGGGTCAAATTATACAAAATTCTGAGGCTTAAGAATAAGACCTAATTGTGCCTTTATCATCCTAAGACATATAATCAAAAACCATTTTGAATTGGTTGAAAAACAAGTTCTAGAATATTAATGACTATGAGATTCACTCAATTAAGAAAATATGGGTTTTGAAAATTTGTTTGATAGATAACCCATTTTGGCTCAAGTCTAACCATGGAAAGTCTTTTCAAAGAAAATTTTAATCACATAAGGTTCATTTAAGCATTTATTTGGCATTTAAACAATCAAATTTTGAAAATTTTACTCAAAATTTTGGGATCCTTAGATACTTTAGCCTTGTGTTCAAAGTAAATTTATCATGCAATCATGGTAAATTACAAGATTACAAACAAATCAAAGAAAACACACATGCATAATAAAATAACAATCACACAACTTAAACAAAACAGTTAAGTTTTCTTACCTACTACCCCAAACCAGAATTTGACATTGTCCTCAATGTTAAAATGGATGATAAAAGGATAAGAAAACTTACCTGTAATAACCCCAAACTAGCATCTGACATAGTTGGTTTTTTTTTAAAAGAATAAAAGCTTAAAATAAAACAACAACTTTTTATAGGGTTACCTCCCTATCAGTGCTAAGTTTTAAGTCTTCAGCCAGACTTCTCACCGTTTAGATTTACTCATCAGGAGCATCAAACAAGTCCAAGTCACTTGCTTGTTGTATTGGTTGACCTGTGAAGTAATGCTTTACTCTCTGTCCATTTACTCTAAATGTACCAGATTTCTCGCTCCATAGTTCGACAGCTCCAAAGGGAAAGACTTTTGTCACCTTGAATGGTCCCGACCATCAGGATCTCAGTTTACCTGGAAAAAACTTCAGTCTGGAATTAAACAGTAAAACCATATCACCTGGATTAAATGTTCTCCGTTGGATGTGACGATCATGCCATTGTTTGGTTTTTTCTTTATAAATTCTGGCATTTTCGTATGCATCTAGACGGAGTTCTTCAAGCTCATTTAATTCCAACAATCTTTGTTCACCTGCAGCCTTATGATCAAAGTTAAGAGTTTTAACAGCCCAAAAAGATTTATATTCTAGCTCAACAGGTAAATGACAGGGCTTCCTATATACTAGCTTAAAAGGTGTGGTTCCAATGGGAGTTTTGTATGCGGTCCGATACGCCCATAAGGAATCATCTAACTTAATAGACCAATCCTTACGTGATGTATTCACCACTTTTTGAAGAATATTTTTAATTTCCCGATTGGATACCTCAACTTGTCCACTAGTTTGTGGGTGATAAGGTGTAGCAACCTTATGCTTAACTCCATATTTCTTTAGAAGGGTCTGAAAAGTTTTCTCAATAAAATGAGACCCTCCATCACTTATAACACATTTTGGGACTCCAAACCTTGGAAATATTATTTTCTTGAAAAGTTTAATAATAGTTTTAGCATCGGAATGGGGTGAAGCAATGGCTTCCACCCATTTTGACACATAGTCAACTGCCACCAATATGAACTGATTTCCAAAAGAAGAGGGAAAGGGACCCATAAAATCAACACCCCATACATCAAACAATTCAACTTCTAAAATGGTATTCAATGGCATTTCTTGTCTCTTACCAATGTTACCTGTTCTTTGGCAAGCATCACAAGTTAGAACATACTTACGTACATCCTTAAAAATATTTGGCCAATAGAACCCAGCTTGCAATATTTTAGCAGCTGTCTTGGAGGTGCTCATGTGCCCTCCATAGGAAAGAGAATGGCAATGATCCAGGATAGCATGGACATCATCTTGTGAAACACATCTCCGAATCATACCATTTGCACATTGCTTGAAAAGGAGTGGTTCATCCCAATAATAATGCTTGACATCTGCATAAAACTTTTTCCTTTGCTGAAAGCTAAGATCAGGAGGTAAGATACCACATGCAAGAAAATTTATAAAATCAGCATACCAAGGAACACGTTGGATACTAAGATTCAAGAGTTGTTCATCTGGAAAAGATTCATTGATGGGAATATTATCTGTTTCTTCTTTTTCAGATGTCAACCTAGATAGGTGGTCAGCTACCAAGTTCTCGGTACCCTTCTTGTCCTTAATTTCCAAGTCAAATTCTTGCAATATTAGAATCCACCTAATTAATCTAGGCTTTGCTTCCTTTTTATTCAATAGATACTTAATGGCAGAGTGGTCAGTGTAAACAGTAACATGTGAACCTACCAAATAAGACCTAAATTTATCAAAAGCAAAGACAATAGCTAACAGTTCTTTTTCAGTTGTGGCATAATTTACCTGAGCATCATCTAGCGTCCGGCTGGCATAATGAATTACATGGAGCTTTTTATCCTTTCTTTGCCCCAACACAGCTCCCACTGCGTAATCACTCGCATCGCACATTAGCTCAAATGGGAGTTTCCAATCAGGTGGTTGTACGATGGGGGCAGAGATTAGAGCTTGCTTAATCCTGCAAAAAGCTTCCATACAAGATGAATCAAAATTAAAAGGCACATCCTTACCCAGAAGAGTTGTAAGAGGCTTTGTGATTTTGGAGAAATCTTTAATGAACCTGCGATAAAACCCTGCATGTCCAAGAAAACTCCGAATACCTTTCACATTCGTGGGTGGAGGTAATTTTTCAATTACTTCCACTTTAGCCTTATCAACTTCTATACCTCTCTCAGACACCAGGTGTCCAAGAACTATGCCTTCTCTTACCATAAAATGGCATTTTTCCCAATTTAGAACCAAATTGGTTTCTTCACAACGCTGCAAGACTTGGCACAAATTTGGTAAATAATTATCAAAATCCAAACCATGCACTGAAAAATCATCCATAAAGACTTCCATCAAATTTTCAATAAGATCAGAAAAAATTGCTTGCATACACCTTTGAAAAGTCACAGGTGCATTACATAAACCAAAAGGCATACGTTTGTAAGCATAAGTCCCATAAGGGCAAGTGAAGGTAGTCTTTTCTTGATCAGATGGATGAATGGGAATTTGATGAAAACCTGAATACCTATCCAAATAACAGAAATAAGAGTGTTTTGTAAGTCTTTCAAGCATCTGATCAATAAAAGGGAGGGGAAAATGATCTTTTTTCGTGGCGCTATTTAACTTCCTATAATCAATGCATATGCGCCAACCAGAGACAATCCTAGTAGGAATCAAGTTATGTTTATCATTTTCAATCACAGTTATTCCCCCCTTTTTAGGCACCACATGGACAGGACTTACCCATTTACTACTATCAACAGGATATATGACTCCAGCATCAAGCAATTTCAAAATTTCCTTTTTAACCACTTCTTGCATTTTAGGATTTAATCTCCTAAGTGGTTCTACTGTGGGCCTACTTTCATCTTCTATAGTAATCCTGTGCATACAAAGAGAAGGGCTAATCCCTTTGATATCATCCATTGTATAACCTATTACCTTTCTATACAACCTAAGTTGTTTCAAAAGTTTTTCAATTTCACATGGATTCAATTCAGCATTAATAATCACAGGATATGTGGAATTAGGGCCAAGAAACTCATACCTTAATGAAGCTGGTAAAGGTTTTAATTCCACATTGGGGCTTACCACTTTGTCACACATGACCTTAGTATCATGTGGGGCCTCAGAGCAATCAGATGTTTCTGTCGGCTCAATCATGAAAATAGTTTCAAGTGGGTCATTAGGAAGGGTTGATTCCTTTACCACTTGTTCGACAAAATCCACAGTACAGCAAACATCATTATAAGGTTTTTCTAAAACATTTTTCAAGTTGAAATCAACCTTTTGGTCTCCAACAGTTAGAGACAACTTACCATTCTTGACATCGATCACAGCACCTGCAGTTGCTAAAAATGGTCTGCCTAAAATAATAGGAATCAAAGAATCTTCGTCCATTTCAAGCACAACAAAGTCAACAGGTATAAAAAGTTTTCCTATCTTAATAGGAACATCCTCTAAAATTCCTACAGGATATTTTACAGATCTATCAGCCAATTATAAAGACATCCTAGTAGGTTTTAGTTCACCCAATCCTAACTTTTCAGCAACAGATAATGGCATTAAACTCACACTCGCTCCTAAATCACACAATGCTTTATCTATATTCATGTCACCAATCATACAAGGAATAGAGAAACTACCTGGATCTTGGAGCTTGGGTGGAAGTTTCTTTTGAATTAGAGCACTACACTCTTCAGTAAGTGCAACTGTTCCATCTTCCTCCAGTCTTCTTTTGTTGGACAGAATGTCCTTCAAGAACTTTGCATATGTAGGCATTTGCTGCAAAGCATCTGTAAAAGGAATATTAATATATAATTTCTTTAAAACATCAAGGAACTTACCAAATTGTTTGTCCAACTTTGCTTTAGCTAAGCGCTGAGGAAATGGAATGGGAGGTTGATATGGCTTAACTTCCTCCTTCTTTTCTTGTGGTTTCTCTTCTTCAATTACTGGATGAGATAAAGATTCATCAACTTTCTTTTCCTCCTTTGCTGTCTTGTCAACTGGCCCATCGTATTGAGTACCACTCCTAAGAGTCACAGCCATGGTTTGGTTAGATGGTCCAGCCTCTGGTTTCCCAGGAAATGTTCCCGGTGCTCTTTGAGAATAGGAGGCTTGTTGGGCAATTTGATTTTCCAGTATTTTGTTGTGAGTGGCAAGAGAGTCCACTTTTGAAGCCAAGTTTTTTATTGCATCAGAGAATTCATCATTTTGTTTAAGTTGAGTAGCTACAAATGTCTCCATCAAGGATTCTAGCTTTGATTTTTGTGGAATATAGGTTCCTTGTTGAGGTTTGTAGTTACTTTGGAATTGAGGTGGCCTATTTTGGAAGCCAGGTGGACCTTGTGGAGGTCTGTAGTTACCTTGATAGTTTCCACCATAGTTTCCAATAGCGTCCACCTGATGCATTTCTTGTTCTTGATTATGGGTCATTGCTAAATGGCAGTTTGTAGCTCCATGTCCTGAAACACCACAAACTTCACAAACAATATTAGTAGCACCTGTTGACCCTATTTTATCAAGTTTTAATGTTAATGCTTCAACTTTGGCAGAAAGTAGGGAAAGAGCATCAACAGAGTACTTACCTGGTGTTTTAGAAGGTAATCCTCTCTCAGAGTTCCACTAGTGAGTGTTTTGAGCTATTTCCTCAATCAGGTTCTCAGCTTCATCAACATCTTTACTCATGAAGGCTCCTCCAGCTGCAGCATCTAAAGAGATCTTTTGTGTGGAAGTTAGTCCATTTTAGAAAATATAGATTGTCAACCACCTTTCTATCCCATGGTGAGGACATTCTCTTAGCAACTCTCTGTATCTCTCCCAGGCTTCATACAAGGATTCATCATCTTTTTATGAAAAATTGATGATTTGTTTTCTCAGCACATCAGTCTTGTTTCTTGGGTACCATTTATTGATAAAAGCACTGGACAATTGTTCCCAAGTCGTGATGGATCCTTCAGGAAGAGAGTATAACCACGCTCTTGCTTTATCTCTTAAGGAGAAAGGGAAAAGTCTTAAGCGAATGGCATCATTGGTGGCTCCGTTCATCTTCAGGGTGTCACAATATTCAAGAAACATTTGAAGGTGAAGATTTGGATCTTCGGAGGGTAATCCTCCGAATTGGTTCTGTTGAACCATTAAGAGTAGTGAAGGCTTCAATTTAAAATTGTTAGCCTCCACTGTGGGTCTAAGGATGCTAGATCCTCTCCCATTAGTGCTTGGAGCGGCAAAATCTCTTAAGGGTCTGTGTTGGTCTGCCATTTGTTTTTCTTTTTGTTCTTTTTGTTGTTTTTGTTGTTTTCTTAAAGCTCTAAGGGTACGTTCTATCTCAGGGTCAAATCCTAAGTTTAGATCGACACTACGGCTTCGTCGCATAAAAAGAAAGTAAATGACAAATAAAACAAACAATTACAAAAATAAAACCACAACAGATACACAGAATATAGAACAAAATACTAAATTACAAACAAAATAAAAATAAAAATAACAATAAAAATATTAACAAGTATGATCTAATCGAATTTCAATATTGCCGATATTCGAGGGACAACAGTCCCCGGCAACGGCGCCAAAAACTTGACAGGGCCCGCAAGCGCACGGGTTATGTCGCGTAATATAAAAGATTATCGTTCTCCACAGGGACTGTGTTCAAAGTACCAGTATATTGAAATTTAATTATCCATACAATTAATTTTTAAGATTTTTATAAAATAAAGCACAAATTAAAGTTGCACAGAATATGAAAAAAATAAAATTTACTTGACACTTAAAAAAAATCAGAGTTGAGAATATCTTGGGATTTTGGGGGATTAAGACTCTATTTTATGTTTAATGAATTTTAACTTTTCATAAATAAGAATCGAATTAAGTTTTCCAAGGCGAATTTTCCAAAAGCTAATTAATATGTTCCTCTCGGAATCCTATTAATGTACCTAACCTATGGAAAGCGCTGCTTAATCCTCAGAAAGGCCCATTATCGTTTTATGAAAATCCCTTTTATTTCCTCAAAAGAATTTTGATTACTTTCACGGTTTTACCGAGGTCACAAAAAGCATTTCAAAAATCTTAGGTTTAGTTCAAAGCTTTCCGGTAAAAATAAATCTCTCGATTCTATTTATTACCTAAACTTACTAATATACCCGTAAGTATACAGTTTTAACATTTAGGTTCTTGTTAGGAATTACTAAAAGCATTAAGCATAATTGAACTAAATGGAAAACAGAAATTTATTTAATTTCAAGTCAAAATAACATTAAAATAAAATATTATCATACCCCCTTTATCCCAAGATAATTAATTTAGCTACTCATGAAATAATTTTAATTCACGTAAATAATGGAAAAATAAAACATACAAGACATGGTAAAAATAAAGACTTACGGGTTTCTCCAAAAGCTCAGAATAATTTACCACTGTAATTCCTTGTTGCAATAATTTCTCCACCAATTACAAATTTAAAATCTCACTTTTACAGCCCTCACACTCTTACAAAATAAAAGAAAGAAAAGAAAATAAAAAGAAAGAGAAGAAAAACGGACAGAGAAAGAAAAATGGAAAAGAAGAAAACTAAAGAGAAAAGGAGAGAAAGTAACGAAGAAAATAAATCTAATGGTAATTGATGGGAAGAGATGATTGATTCTTGATGCTATGCTCCTGGTTGCTCTCCCTTTTATAGGCGAATGGATGAATGAATCCAGCTAAAGAAACGCGTTAAAATTTGCAAGTGGGAGAAACTTTCGGTGCATGTGAATTTCAGCTGTGCCAACTTGTTTCCAATTTGCATATTTAATATTTCCAATAATTTGGTGCTTGGATTTTAGTGAAGATTGGTGCAGAATGATGAAATTCATAGTGAAAAAATGTTATTTTCCCACAAATCCGAGTGAAAGCTTGCTGGACGGTGTTGGTGAGTGAACTGGACAGCGTGGAGAGGAGTTGCTGTTAGATGGAGATCTGGACGTTGTGGGTTGGACGGTGTTGAATTGATGAAAAGTCTGGGCCGTCTTGAGAGAGTTACTGGGCGGTGTTATGTATTAGAAGAAGAAAGGGAGACGGTGTTGGGAAGTTGGGTGGTGTGTTGAGGTGAGGACGGTTGGGCGGTGTGTTGAGGTGAGGACGGTTGGGCGGTGTGTTGAGGTGAGGACGGTTGTGGATGGAAAGGAAAAGAGTCTGGGCGGAGTTGTGGATTAGGAGCCTGGGCGGTGTTGGTTGATGGATTACTGGGCGGTGTTGGTTGATGGATTACTGGGCGGTGTTGGTTTGATGGATTACTGGGCGGTGTTGGTTGATGGATTACTGGGCGGTGTTGGTTTGAGAGAAGTCTGGGCGGTATTGATGGAAAGGAAAGGTGAAGTGGGACGGTGTGTAGTATGGATTAGAAGGGGACAGCGGATAGAAGAGAGGAATGTGGGTCGGATTTCTGGATTGAGGACGGTGTAGAGAGTGACTTGAAGGAAAGTAGAAAGAGGCGGTGTTGATGGAGGTAGTGATCCGGTGTTGCATTTATGAAGAATTGGGTCGGTGTTTGGAGGAGAACCGATTGGTGATGAAGCTGAATGAAAGGACGGGTGAAGACTTACTGAAGAGCATCTTTCATTCAGTCGGAATTGACTGCAGAAAGACTCGGAACCGTCTGAAACATTCACTCGGCTGTCTCTGAATTTGGACCACTCGGTTAAAGCTCTGCTCGGATTTTGCATTGGAATTCACTCGGACAAATTTATTTACTCATTCAAATGATAAAATCACATCTTCACTCGGAAGTCCGAGTTAATTTCCACTCGGATTTGACTTCACTTTCACTCAGAAACTTGGACTTTGAAGGACTGGAATCTGGCTGATAGAATTCTTCCATGTCCGAGCCTTGCTTTGCTCGGAAATGCATCTTTCTGACCCAACTTACTCGGAATTCCTTTCCTTGGAGACTTCTCACTCGGGCTCAGTGTGAAACTTGAGAGTCTGCCCGAGTGTGATTCATTTCCGGTCGGATTTTTCCTTCCTTGCTAAGAATTACTCGGAAATGCTTTGTTCTGCTTGAGAATGTCATTTTCTCTGAGTGAGACCACTCGGATTCCTCCTTAGTCAGCATTTATTCATTTCAGTGGCCTCTTCTACTTGGAATCCATTCACTCGGAACAGGTTTCACTCGGATTAGTTGCGATCAGCAAACCTTTCACTCGGATAATAGCTTTGGACATATTTATTGGAGGTCGGTCTCCTTTTTTCACTCGGAATGGATGCAGTCGGGGAGTTTCCACTCAGAATCACCTTCAACCGAGACTTATTCCATTTCAGCATTGGTCCTTCACTCCAGTCAGCTATTTATCACTCGGAATGGCTTTGACAGGGAACATTTCACTCGGATTTTCCTCCAGCAGTGCAGTATTCCACTCGGCAATGCTCTATTCTGAGTCCTTCCACTCAGATTTGGTCATTTTTGAGTTATCCCACTCGGATTTGGCCATTTTGAGTCAGATTTCAGTGCTCTGAGTTGGATTTTTGCTTTCTGAGTCAAATTTCAGCTTTAAAAAGAGAATTCTTTCCACTTTGGGCTTGTTCTTCTTGTTTCTTTATCATTTTATGGTCGTTTTTCTCTTGTTTTTGACCCTTTATTACCTTAATTCCTACAAAATAACATACCCAAGTAGAATAGAGTGGAAAGAAAGCAAAAATAGCAATAAATAAAGGAAATACAGTGGATAATGACTAAAATTCTAAGCAAACTAGATCTAATTTATTGTATTAAAAAGCACTTATCACACTCTGATTGTTGAAGTACACATATGGTATATATATTGTAAATAGATATGTTTAAGCCTTGGCCGGCTCTCTTGTAATCCGATATGTTTAATTATATGGGTTGTCTATCGGGATTGTGAACAAGTATACATTGTATGTATATATATATATCTTACATTGTTATGATGTTACCCAAATTGTTCATTATATGTGTTGAGAGAATAATGTTAAGTCAATGAATTCCGAGTGGAATATTGATGAGAGAGCCATTACCGAGTGAGGCTATTGGTTATGTGGCCTTTTCCCGAGTGAAGAAGGCTTAAAATGGTTCCGAGTAAGATGTACTCGAGTGGGCTACTTCCGAGGGAAGACTAGTCCATATGTTACCGAGTGCAAATATGAGTAAACCCCGAGTGGGGAAGGGTTTGAATATTCCCGAGTGATAAATCCCGAATGAACCTCTTCCGAGGGAAGAGTTGTTATGATGGTTTTGATTGAGGTGTATTCTAGGAGTCCTCTTCTGAGTGAACGAGGATATATATATATTCCGAGTGGGTAAGTTTTGAATAAGTCCAAGTGACTTAACTTGGTGAATTCCTCCTAGTGATGAGAGGTCAGAGTAATTCTGATTGGAGTTTGATAATGGAGACTCCTTTCGATGGAATGGAGGTTAAGTGATCTCCGAGTGAGGAAGATCAAATTATACCGAGTGTAGAATGGATAATGTATTCTGAGTGAATCGTGGTTGAATTATACCGAGTGGTATTGGACTGGGGAAATACTCCAGGTGAGGGAAGCTTATGGATTCCGAGTGGAGTATCCGAGGGAACCATTTCCCGAGTGGAGATTAAGACGCTTCCGAATAAAGCATGTATGTGGGCTTACTGAAATGAATCAAGTATCTGGCTCAGTGTGAGTATACCGGATGAAGTATAACCCGAGAGGGGACAATTTCTGAGTGAACTTAAGCCCAATTCCGAGTGACGAAATATCCGAGTGAATAGGTTCGCTTCAGCGAATGAGGATTCGCTCCAGCGAGAAAAGGGCTCGCTCAAGCGCTGTATTCCGCTGGGCTGTGTGACCGATGCTGGGTCTTGCCAACGTGTGGCATTTGGACCCGGTATTCCCTTTCTTTGGTCGGGTTTTGCTTTCCCTTGCCTTTGTGCTGTTTTTATTTTACCCCGACTGCTTGGTAAATTTTGGAAAAATTTCCCCTGGTCTCGGTTTTATTCTTTATTAAGTCGGGTTGTCTCAGATTGTACTTCGGTTCCAACATTCAAATTCCAAAATTCCTCAACCAATTCAAATTCCAAAATTCCTCAACCAATTCAAATTCCTTAACCATCATGGCCGACACATGCAAGGACTTTCGACTAAGAGCATCAGCAACAACATTAGCTTTCCCCGGATGGTATATCAATTTAAAATCATAGTCCTTCAGGAATTCCATCCATCTCCTTTGACGCATATTCAATTCCTTTTAATCAAAAAGGTATTTCAAGCTTTTATGATCACTAACGACCACGAACCTCGAACCATAGAGATAATGACACCAAATCTTTAAGGCGAACACAACCGCCGCCAACTCTAGATCGTGAGTCAGGTAGTTAACTTTATGAGGTCTCAACTGGCGTGAAGCATAAGCTATAACATGTTCCTTCTGCATCAAAACACATCCAAGTCCATGCTTAGAAGCATCGCAGTACACCACAAAGTCTTCTTGCAAGTCAGGCAATGCCAAGATAGGCGTAGAAGTCAGCCTCATCTTTAACTCTTCAAAGCATCTCTCACATTCAACCGTCCATACAAAAGGTTGGTTCTTCCTTGTCAAGTTTGTCAAATGTTTAGCAAGACAAGAAAAACCTTTGATAAACCTCTGATAATATCCGGCAAGTCCAAGGAAACTCCAGATTTCTGTAACTGATGTAGGTGTAGGCCATGCCATAACAGCCTCAACCTTAGAAGGATCTATATAAACACCTTCTTCGGATATCACATGACCAAGAAACTAGACGCTCGTCAACCAAAATTCGCATTTAGAGAGCTTAGCATACAACTGGTTCTCTCTAAAGATGTTCAACACAAGCTTCAAATGTTCCTCGTGTTCCTCATGGCTCTTGGAATACACTAGGATATCATCGATGAATACCACAATGAAGTGATCCAAGTATTTGTGAAAGATATGGTTCATGTAGCTAATGAACACCGCTGGAGCATTAGTCACTCCGAATGACATTACAACATACTCATAATGGCCATATCACGTCCTAAAGGCAGTCTTCGGGATGTCTTCGGTTCTCACCCAAATTTGATGGTAACCGGAACGTAAATCAATTTTCGAAAACACCACAGCACCTCTCAATTGATCCAACAGATCATCAATACGAGGTAAGGGATATTTGTTCTTTATTGTTAGCTTGTTCAATTGGCGGTAGTCAACACACAATCACATGGTTCCATCCTTCTTCTTGACCAGCAAAACAGGAGCCCCCCAGGGTGACACACTGGGTCAGACAAACTCTTTCTTAAGTAGCTCCTCAACTTGCTTCTTAAGTTCAACCAACTACATAGGAGACATCCTATAAGGAGTGATAGACACCGGTTCCATGCTAGGTACAAGATCGATAGTAAATTCAACCTCCCGTGGAGGTGGTAAACTTGGTATCTCCTCAGGAAACATATCCAAAAACCCTGACACCACCGGGATATTAAGGGGATTGGGATTATTTATCCCACTGGCAAGAGATAGTAATATGAAAAGTTAAGCTATACCTCGCATATCAAATTTCCTCACAACAAAAGAAGGGAAAATGACAGTCTGCTATTGACAGTCAACCAAAACTTTATTGGCGGAGAGCCAATCCATACCAAGAATGATCTTTAATCCCTTCAGAGGTAGGCAAATGAAAGACACAACGAATCTTCTCCCTTCTAGGAGCATATCAACATTATCACATCGGTTAACCGATCTGAGACAAGTACCGGTTGGGCCCACTAGGGCATTTTTCATTAAACATACCGGCAATCTCAATCGCCGAACACAATCCACGGATATAAAGGAATGAGTCACACCCGAATCATAAATATCATGAACTGAATGTCTGAGTATTTCATACTTACTTTCAACTAAATTATCTGCTTGTGCTGCTTCCTCACCGGTCACAGCAAACACCCTTCCGGCATTTGTTTGAGGATTTCCACCATTCCTATTTTCGTCACGAGCACCATTTCCGTTACCTCGGGCATTGCCATGCCTTCCACCATTATAGCCACCTCGGCCACCATTGTTTCCATTACCACGGCCCCGACCACCATTGTGGCCTCCGCAGTTCACATGAGTGGGTGCATTAGCATGGTTGGGAGTATTAGCTTGTACCGGAGCCGGCCTTATGAGCAAAGGGCATGTAGGACGAATATGTCCCACCTGATCACAATTAAAGCATACCACGTCCTCACGGTGCACACATTCACGAACATGGTGGGGACCACCACACCTATAGCATCTCGGCCCATTGGCCTTTACATTGCCCCGGCCAAAGGTGTTACCATATCCACCGCCTCTAGCTTGAACATTAGGATGAGCACCCCTCTGAAAACACCCCTTCTGAAATTCCCTTGCCTCTTGAAACTGGGAGATTGACCCTTCAACTTAGAGTCGAATTTGGAATGATGAGGGGGAGCATGTTCTTCATAAATGCGGTACTTATTCACAATTACCGTGAAGCTTCAGATTTCTTGATGACAAATGACCCTTTGAATATCGAGGCGTAGGCCGTTCTCGAACTTCACACACTTGGAGGCTTCAGTTCCCTCTTGTTGATAAGGAGGGTAGAATTCACATAGTTCATCAAATTTGGAAGCATACTCTTCTACCGTCATTGTACCTTGCTTGAGTTCCATGAACTCAAGTTCCTTCTTACTCTTGTAGTTCTCGGGCATATACTTTCTCATGAGTTCAAGCTTAAAATTTTCCCAAGTCAAGGGAATAGCAGCAGCAATCATTCTACTCTTGGTGAGTCTCCACCAAGTCTCCGCTTCATCTCTCAGCATGAAAACAGCATACTCCACTTTCTAGAGCTCATTTCATTTGAAACTATCGAAGATCCACTCGACATCTCAGATCCAAACATAGGCTTGTTCGGGTCTAAACCCACTACGAAACTCGGAAGGCTTCCACTTCAAAACATGTCAAGGCCTTGAGTACCTTGAACAGCAGGAGCAGGTTATCTTTCCGCTTCTTATCTATCACGGTTTTGCGACTCAAGGAGGTCCACAAAACGATTCAAAGCTCTAGCTATAGCGTCATCGTTATCTTGACGATGACGAGCCATCACAGTATCTATAACCATAACACCAAATTCAACTAAGATTAGTAAACTAGTTCATAGACTTCTCTATAGTCTCATACTATAGCAAATCATCATATAATTAAGCCGTGGCCCTCCATCATGGATTCTAACATTGATCAATCCACATTAAAGCTTATAAAACATTTTATCATGTTATGATATCACATGCATTCACATAATCATAAGAATTCATCATTGAGGAGGAATAGTGAGAAGAAAGCTTGGCCGGACTTATAGAAATCGAATTTCATCCACAGTCAATCCATATAAAATCAGGCAACAATGGCAATCGTTGGTTAAATGCATGTCATGCTCTAATAATAATAATTAATCACAACAGAAAAGGGCAAGTAATGCTCTGATACCAGGTTGAAACACCCCCAAAATAGGGGTAAATTTTTTTTGCGTTTTTAAATCTTAAAATGCGAATAAAGAACACCATAATTTTATTTTGAGAAGATAACCCCAGACCTGTATAAAGACCTAACTCATATATGAAGATATGAGAAGGTATGAGATTTAAAAAATAGCGAAATGCATAACTTCATTCAAAATATGGATTGAAAGTTTAAGAACACTCATGAATACTTGAAAAGTTTGTTAAAACATGTTGAAGATATGTTTAGAGCAATTGTATAAAGGTTTCATGTCCATTTGATACCCATCATACTCTAAAACAGAAAAAAAATGATATAACAGGGCCATGAATCGATTCGGGTACCCCTTGAATCGATTAAGGTACCCCTTGAAATGATTCAAATGGTTTTGGAGCTCAAAACAGTGAAAACAATACCCCTTGAATCGATTCAAGCTTGTATGAATCGATTCAAACCCTTCTGAAACTCAAAATTATGCAAACAGGGGTTCCTGAATCGATTCAAGATCGTATGAATCGATACAAGCCTTTTTGGAACCAAAAACTGTAGCTCTTGAATCGATTCAGAGGGGCTTGAATCGATTCAAGACAACACAGTTGCTGTTTTTATGCAGAAAAGCCTAATTTTTTAAACTTCTAACCCCCCTAACTTTTTCATACTAACTCAAAACTCTACCAAATTGTGACACCAACTAAAATACATCATTTGTGACATGTGGCCATCGGCCTCACTTAAAAATTCTCAAAAATGAGGAACTTATACAAATAAATGCGTTTAGTCCATTCCTAAGCCTTTTTGAGTAACTTAGGGATCTATTCTTAATGGAATTAACCCGTTCCAGTTTTTATAAGTTATAAATCATGTATTTAAGCTATTGGAAGCACCACACACTATCCAAAACTCATAAAACTCATTTTGACCCTATTGGTTCCTCAATTATGCATGAACTCCATATGCAACCTTTACAAATTAATCAATCAATCAAACATCGTGCACACTATTGCCATTAATTGCCCAAGAAACTTCATAATTAATATTCATTCCTCAATAGGGTAAGCTAAATAAACATATCTTATCAACATCAACCAATATTAAGGTTACCACCCAAAAATTGACCTTTCAAAACATATAAGATCCAATTTTCACAAGTGACCTTCAAAAGAATACATACTAATATTCACGAAATAAAATGAGCATATACATATATCCATTGTTTTACAAAAGGAATGCCGGCCAAGGCATTCTTTACCCCAAAGTAGACTTCCTTCACACCATTCTTCCGCATAAATGCTCCATGGGCAATCCTACAACACAAGGACTAAAAGATATACCACATGGATAGTGAGTATAATTTCTCAATGATGAAAATCTAACAATTGTGATAATATATATATAAATGCAAGATAAACATCTTTTCCTAAAAAGGGAGTTCAATCAACACAAAATCAATCATTCACCAAATTCCTTAAACACATATATCCATCAAAATTCACAAGTCACACCAACCGATGTCGCAGTTACAGTTAGTAATCAAAGGGAGCCCATATACTCCTCACAGAATCTACTCAACAGGATATCACACTATGCCATGCTTCTATGGCTAATGCACATGAAGGTGTTTAAGGATGCATATGCACCGATCTGATTTTTTTCCATCAGGTAATCACAACCACCGAAACCATTCATTCATTCTCGTTGGTTTCCTGCCTCGCAAGGGGTACTCCCTCTAGCAGCCTCGCAAGGTGCTTTCTCGTGATCTCAACCACGTTCAATAATTCATAATGGTTTCCCGCCTTGCAAGGCGTACTCCCACCTCATGATCGCAACCACGGGTATTCAATCTCAATGGTCCCGCAGGGCCTTTCATTTCAAGTACTAGGTGATCGCAACCACCGGTCCAATAATCATAGGAACTCGCAAGCCCTTTATATTCCAAACATCAAGTGATCACAACCACTTATCAACATCATCATGATATGCATGCCATGCTATGTATGCAAAATGCTCATGCATGCCTCAACCTTTTATGGATTATCTTACCCTCTCATCTAGGGTACACTTATACTCATTTACAATGTTAATTCCACATAATTAAACATATATATATATATTCCAATCCTAATATTCCAGAATTATTATAGCCAAGGACTTCAAGTATTCAGCAAACCACACATGGAATCCATAACATGTCATCACACATTATACCACTCATAACTTCATTAAGGTCTTATTCCACAATCAATCATTATAATGACCTTACTCAATTTCACCTCACATACATATGATACTACATCTATTCAAGAAAACATGCCACATTACATCAACACATACATTATCATCATACAAGTTCTCATGCATTTAGAAAATACACCCTTCTCCTACCTCAAGAGAAGTAGACTTCCAGGTTTGACATTCCCGCCTCACAAGTGTTATCAAGTCCTATACCAATCAATTATAGGACCACATCAATCATTCATTCAAACACCATTTCAACATAAATATACATATATGTACACATGGTTCTCATCATGTAGAAATTATTCATAGATTTCATTCATTTGTCTTATTAGGTTTCAGGAATTCCTTCCCTTTAGTAAAAATCCATTATTATCAAAGGCCACAACCTAAGTAGTCAAGTTACCCATACATGCCATTTTCACATCCAACTCCTTATGTGGGTTTTTCATTTATGGCTTCCAACCACCATCACTAATCATCATTTATGGCAATACCTTATCATTAATAGCACCTCTTCCATCCATAAATGCGAACCCAATTCACATTTCATATTTCCCCCAAAATCATAAGTTAGGGTTTTATCAAACCCAACCATATCATAAATGCACATCCATTTTCATCATCACCCAACCCCATTTTTGTGTTCCCCTATAAATGCTTATAAAAGTTCACATTTATTTCACCCCACCTTAGGTTTTATGCATTTAATGGTTCCATTCAATACCCACATGCATTTAAGACTCTCCCAAGCCATAACCACCCATTTCCTAGGTTCCAAACACAAGAAAATGGCAAGAAGCTTACCTTGTTCCAAAAACAAAAACGGGAAACAAAGGGGAGGGTGAAGATGATGAAAATTTAGAGAAGAATGAGGAGAGCTTCCAGTCACAGTGGTCTCTTCCTTGGCCAATGAAGAAAATAAAGATTGAATGGAGAAGATGGGTTCACCAATTGATTAGGTTTTGAGAGGGGAAGGAGATGAAGAGGAAATGAAAAATGAGAAAGAGAAGTGAATGTTTGGTGTTTTGAAGAAGGTAACGTGAGAGTGAAGAAAGGAGTAGGAAAATGGGAATTAAAATTGATGCCCTCATTAAAACTCCTCCATCTTTCAATACACAGGCTCTCTATTCAGGCTCAATACCCATTCTAAAAATTATTCTGAATACATGTTCAGATTCCAAGTAATGTTATCTATAGCCCTGACCAACGGCATCTCAATCAGAGATACTTGGTCTGACACCTATATTTTATCCAGGTTAGTTTCCTGCTTATCCGATCTTAATAAATCACTAACAGTCTCTGTAAATCTCAATTAAATTATTTCTAATATTTTAGGACATTAAATAGTTCATATTCTATTATTCAATATTTATTTTCTTAATTTATTCTCTATTTTAAAATTTAGGGTGTTACACAATGTACAAAGGTTAAGGGTTATGTTGTGTTGGTCAATTGGTTACAAATAAAGAATGACTTGAAAAAGTGAAGATGAAAAAGAAAACAAAAGAAAAGAAATTCCTCTTTCTAAAATTAAGAATGAAAATTGATAAAAAGAAGAGAAATACAATAGCGAAAGAAAAAAGGTATGGTAAAAAAGAAAAATTAGAGATTTGAATTGATGAAAGCAAAGTTACAACACTTATGAAGGATTGTACAGTAGTTATGTTCTTTTCCTTAATAGTGCATACTTTGATTATCCAAAGAAACCAAGAATTTCTTAAAAAGCCTAGCCCCATTAAAACCCTATTGAAAGACCTTAAGATCCATGTTATTTTTTGGATTGCATTTTGGTTGGAAATGATAGACAATTATAATTAGGCAAAATTAGTGATGAATGTGTGAGACACTCACCTGAGAGAATTTTAGTGGATTCCTTATTCCTATAGTATCTAGTTGCTTTTGATTGTTGGTGAACCACTTGTGTTGCATTCTGGCTTAAGTTGATGCATAGGAGGTCATGTGTTATGAAAATCATAAGTTTTGGAAAAGTATTTTCTTAACTTTGTACAAGAATATCCTTAATTTTTGTGCTCATTATCAAATTTCAGGGCAAGGAAGGAAAGAACTCAAAGCATTATGAAGGACCTTGGAAAAAAATAAAGAAAAGCTAAAGAGTTCAAAGCTGAAGAATCTTGCTTGAGCGAGAATTAGCTTGCTTAAGAGAGTAAAGCATCTCGCTCAAGCGAGCGTATTTTCACTTAAGCGAGACTGAGGTATCACTTCAATATCGATTAGAGGTTCTCTTGCTTAAGCAAGGATAGAGGTGCCCAAGCGAAAACAGGACAAAGAGCTTTTGAAGGTTGTCTCGCTTAAGCGAGACCTTCCCAACTCAGGCGAGATTTTGGCAGAAAGCAAAAATTGATGTATCGCTTAAGTAAGAGACATTCTGCTTAGATGAGACCATAAGGAGTTTTTGGAGTAAGAAGGGTTCTCGCTTGAGCAAGATAATTTTTGCTCAAGCGAGACATTTTAATATAAAAGTTGTTCTAACTCTTATTTTGGGGAGAAGACGGAGGGATACGAAAGAGAACAGAGGGACACTTTGCTTCTTTCACTCAGAGATAAAAGAGAGCTTTTGAGGACTTTATTTCCTTCCCTTTTAGTTAGTTCTTGTGTATGAAGGCTATGATGTGTAGCTAAACAACCATTGGGATTGTATGTAATCAATTAAACCCGTTGTACCACTGTTTCATTCCATATATGTGTATTTGGTATTTCAATTATTTCCTGTGGTATTTCGTTATGATATTAATGCATTATTCTATCTAATAAGTAGTTTCTTGATTTAGTTTATCGTTAGTTGTTGAAAACCAGTTTTAAAAAGCGATCAAAACGAAATACTCGCTACATTGGTCATTAGGAATAGCATTCAATGGACTGAACATTTAAACTATTACTTTTTATGTTGGAATACTTTTAATATGATTCAGGAATCAACATATCTAGGGTTTTCTTATGGATTTTGTATTTAAGGAATCGATATGAATGACTTTTAATAGTAGCGTCAAAAGCGGTAGTATCGAATACCATTTATATGTGTATGGATGAGTAGAGTACACTAGGGGAAAATAGATGAAGTCCAATCCTGTCTTTTTATCATCACATTTAATCAAACCCTAGGTCTTTAGTTAAATGCATTTTCAAAAATCAAACTTCATCTTTCATTCCAACATGTTTTCAAATCATAAATCCACCAAAAAAGTTCAAAACTACTCATTCTGAATTGCGGTAACCCGCTGTGGAACGACATTTATTCTTTTATACTACAACAGGTAGTGGATAACTTACCACAGACACTATCAATCATCAGTTTACTCCTCATCTATTAGAGTTTCTGTGAGGGAAATGCTTCGTTTCTTTAGGATCTTCTCTTCTTCTTCGACCATATTTAAATCTTTTAATTCTTTTTTTTGTTCTTACAATTTACCAAATAAAATAGCTAGAGACATTTCATTCACATTTGGCATTTGTTTGATAGTTGTGACTAGAGATTGCCATTCCTTAGTAAGACTTTTCAACACTTTATGGATAAGCTCTTTGTTAGAGTAAGGTTTGACAAGAGTAATAAGATGATTAATAATCAAAGTAAACCATTTTTGAAGTTCTAAAATGGTTTCTCCAGAATTCATTCAAAAACTTTCATATTGACTAGTTAAAGTTCCAATTTTAGAGTCTTTAACATCCTAGTTCCTTCATGAGTAATTTGCAATGTATCCCATATATCTTTAACACATTTACATGTAACAATTCTGAAGAATTCATCTAGTCCGAAAGCAAAAATAATAAGATTTTTGGTCTTATAATTATATTGAACCTTTCTTTCTTCATCACAAGTCCAATCATCCATTGGTTTTTCAATTTCTTTTCCATCCACTATGTTTTTAGGTACATAAGGACCATTTTCAATTACATTCCATATTTTCAAATCAATATAATGAAGAAATATTTTCATTATTTCTTTCCAAAAAGCATACCCTTCACCATTGAAGGTCAAAGGCCTATTTGTGACACCACCCTCGGGAATAAGAGTATAGGAAGTTGAGGTCATCTATTCTCTTGAAGCTGTTAAGCTTGATCAAGCAAGAGTCAAGATCTAATACCACTTGTTACCAAATAGCCTCAATACTCAAGAAGGGGAGGGGGTGTCAATTGAGTAGTTTATAAAAACATTAGAGTGCTCTTGAAAATCATTCGTTTATACCTAAAAATAATGAATAAATTTAAATAGCCAAGTAAAAATTTAATATTCAGCCAAAATAATTCAATAGAGTACAAATAAAAAATGACAACAATTATAAGGAGTTGAGGGAATAAGAAATTGTAAACTGATATACTAGTTCCACCACTTCTACTTGTGGTGTATGTCTAGTCCCTAAGCAAACCACTTAGATAAATTTCACTATTAAAGATTTGAGATACAACACTTGGAGCAATTACAGTTTCATAGTGTCCCATACTTGAAACTTAATCCTCACACAATATGGGTAACCCAACCACTCTCACAATCTCTCAATAATCAATTAGGTTCAACAACTTAACTCTTTGGGAATCAAGAATTTACAATAACTATACCCTTTTAAAGGATTAATAAAACAACTTGAATGCTCAAAAAGGATTACTCACAAAATCTAAGAGGAAGGAACAATCTAAGCATACACAAATTTCTCTTTTGTGTTGTTATTATTTCTCCTTTCAATTTTATCCCTTTTATGTGATAAGTATCCAAAATATATAGATTTTGTAATGTACTTTGTGCATATAATAGACATAAGAGTACCATGTTTGTTAATTTTGTAAGCTAAAATGAACAATTTTAGAATCAAGCATTGTACATTATCAAATGGTTAACAAGAGCTACTTAAGCCCAGATTTTGGTATGATTTTAGGCACAAATGGAGAAGGAAAAGAAAAGAAGTCAAAATAAAGAAGCTTCATTAAGAGAAGTCTGATCTTCATCATTTTTTGAGAATCTCGCTTAAGCAAAATGATAATTCGCTTGAGCGAATAAGTTCATTGAAGCCATAGAAGAGATTCGTCTGTGCGAGATGAAGAAAGAAGAATCAAGGCATCAGGTTGAAGACTCGCTTGAGCGAACCATTAATTCGCTCAAGCGGAATAGAGCTAGAAAGGAAACTGAAGCACTAAGCTTAAGCGAACCTTATTCGCTTAAGCTAAAATGTTCCAGAGAGCAAAGAACAAGCAATCGCTTGAGCGAAGCACTTGTCGCTTAAGCGAAATTCATCCAGAGCCTAAATTCAAAGGATTCACTGAAGTGGATGAAGGAATGGCTTAAGCGAAAAGGAATAAGGGATCAGTATATGAAGATTCGCTCAAGTGAACTGATACCACTTGAGCGAATAAGCATGCAGATAAAGCAGGACTCAAAGCTGTCTTCACGTTGAAGTAGTCTATTCGCTTGAGCGAAACTTAAACTCGCTTGAGCGAGTATTTCTTTATATAAGCATACAAGAGGGTCACTTCATGGGACGGCTGGGTAGTTCTAGGGAACACTTTGTACTCACTTTTCATCATCTTTCTAAGTTTATAATGGCTACAATAAGTAGCTAAACTTCTCATTGGGATTCGATGTAACCATTCATACTTGAAGATCACGTATGATATATTCATGGATCGGGTAACTTTGTTCTATGAATCTTTGTATTCCATTTTATGTTCATTGCCTGAATCTACTTGATCACTAGTTTCTTGATTTAAGTTTACGTTTGTTGTTGGAAAATAACTTTCGAAAACAGATCTAAATGGAACACCCGTTGTGAGTAGATAACCAGGGATGGTATCTAACGCAATGGACATCCAAACAATCGTTCTTAATGGTGGAATAGATTTAAAACGATCAAGGGATTGACGTTATTAAACCTATTCTTATGAATTTCATAGTCAAGGAATTGATATGAATGATCTAGATTGTGATGTAAAGAATCATAGCTCAAAACCTACTTTCATGAATATACATCGTGCATCGGAAGGTAAGATTGGTGAATCCAAATCCCAGTTTTATCACTTGATATTTCCTATTTGTTCATTTGAGTAACTATTCACATATTTTATTTTCATCTATGGAACCACAAATCATGAAAATATTCAAACAAATCTGCCATAATATTTTGATTTTAAATTACTAACGATCTCCTGTGGGAACGACATTTGTCCTTCGGAACATATACTATAACCGACAAAGTGGTGCACTTGCTACGAGTCAATTTAAAACTGACCATCTGAGTGTTTTGGGAATATATCACACCCAAACAACCAGCAAGGTTTTGGTGCCGTCCGCCGGGGATCGAAGTAAATTGAATTAATTTATTAAGATGAGTGAATATTGTAATTTCTGCATTCTATTTTGGTTTTGTATCTTTTTCTTTGTTAACCTCTTCGTTTCTAGCTTTGCTTATGATACTAAGAAGTCAGGGATCAAAAGAACAGGTTGAAATAGATCCTGAAATTGCGAAGACTTTGAAGAAAATCAAAGCCAAAGCTAAAGCACAACAAGAGGAGGGACAATCTTCTTCTCCAACTTCACCACCATTAACAACTCCAAAACTTGAAAACATGGAAAGACAACACCAACAACCAAGGCATACTTTGGGAGATTATACAAATCAACAAGGACCACGATACTTTTCAAGTATTGTAATGCCACAAACAAGAGCCTTGGAGATGAAACCAACCTCTCTCAGTTTGATTAGTGCTCATCAATTTACTGGAATGTCCAATGAGGATCCTTACACTCATTTGGTAACTTTCTATGAATTGGTTGGTACAATGGGTTTTGGTCAAGAAGATATGGAAACCACATACCTTCGTTTATTCCCATTTTCATTGGCTGGAAGAGCTAAGGAGTGGTTGCAATCACATCCTAATCAAAGCTTAACTAGTTGGTCTGATGTAGAAGAAAAATTTCTGCACCGTTTTTATCCTCCATCAAGATTTATCAAAGCTAAAGCAGATATCTCAACGTTTCGTCAAGGACCAGAGGAGCCATTCTGTGAAGCTTGGGACCGTTTCAAATCATTACTTAGAAAATGTCTTAATCATGGCTTTAAAGATATAGCTCAGTTGAACATCTTTTATAATGGACTTCGTCCTGACACCAAAATGATTCTAGATGCTACAGCTGGTGGCACAATGATGACAGTGGATGCTGAACAAGCCACAAGGATTATAGAGGCTTTATCTTCAACAGATTATCAAGCCCAACATGATCGTCAGCAACCACAGAGGAGGGGAGTCCTAGATCTGAATACATCAGATGCTATTTTGGCCCAAAATAAAATCTTGACTCAACAGATTAAAGTTTTAACTCAACAAATGGCCAAACTTCCACAACAATTACATTCGGTGCAGTCAACACAACCAATGCAGCAAATGACTCCAAGATGTGACTTTTGTGGAGGTGAACATCCAAATGGATGGTGTGACGAAAGAGCTCCACAAGAAGAAGCGGTGCACTACATGAACAATCCAGGTAGACCAAATAATTTCAATTCCAATTTCTCTAATCAACCATTTTAGGGATGGAGGAACAATCCAAATCAAGGCCAAAGTTGGAAGCAAGAGGCCAGCACATCCAACAGACCACAAGCTTACCAACAAGGACCTTATCTGATGGAGAAAACATCCAGATTGGAGGACACATTGGAGAAATTTATGCAAGCTTCTCTAACACCCCAAAATAATACTGAGGCATCTATAAAGAATTTAGAGACTCAAGTAGGACAATTGGCTCGACAAATTACTGAAAATCAATGACCTTAGTATGGAGCAAACACCGAGCCAAATCCAAAGGAGCATTCCAAAACGGTGACAACACTAAATGAGGAGACAGCTGAGATGGAGGAAGGGTATAGTGATATCATCCAAAAAGCAGTACATCATGACACCACAGATCCAGGGAGTTTTTCTATCCCCATAACCATTGGAAATATTTTAGAAAGAAAAGCTTTATTAGATTCTTGGTGCCAGTGTTAATTTGATGCCATTATCTATACTTAAAAAGATAGGGGATTCGGAAATAAGGCCAACAAAAATGATTTTACAATTGGTAGATCAATCAACAAGAATTCCCTATGGTGTTGTTGAAAATGTTGTGGTAAAAATTGATAAATTCGAACTTCAGGTGAATTTTGCTATCATAGACATAGAGGAAGATTCACAAGTACCTATAATATTGGGAAGACCCTTCTTGAAAGCAGCCAGAGTCATCATAGATGTGGGTGACAGAAAAGTAAAAGTCCGAGTGCAAGAAGAAGAAGTCAATATTGATGTTTGTTTCAAAACAAATGAGGAAGACAAAGTCACCCAGCAGAAATCCAAAAAGGATCAAAGCTTAAACATTCTTGAAAGGATTTCAAATTTGAATGAAGGAAGGTCAAAGCTATATCTGGGAAAGGAGGTGAAAAAGCTTAACACTCTTATCCACCACTTACATGATCCAGACTGAACAAATCAATCAGGCGTCGAGCTAATGACATTAAACAAGCGCTGACTGGGAGGCAACCCAGTGTGTTTGATTTGTTATTGTTGTTTTATTTTATTGTAACTTTTAGTTGTTTGAATTATTTTGTATGATGTGTTTTATAAGTGAGTTAGAAGAGAAAAGAAACTGAAGGATGGAATGATGAGATGAGTTTTTGAAGAAAATACAAGTGGAAGATTAAAATTTTCAAGTATAAGGAAATTCGCTCAAGCGAATCTAACTTCGCTCAAGCGAATCAGCCATATAACTACTTTCGCTCAAAAGCCATTGCAGGTCGCTCAAGCAAAACACTACAACTTTGATACTGGAAAACATTCGCTTAAGCGAATTTCATCCTGCTCAAGCGAATTATGCAGAATTTTCACAACTTTGAAAAATTTTCAATTTCTGCAACTTTCGCTAAGGCGAATTAAGAACCGCTCAAGTGAGATTTCTTCATTTTAACACTGGAACAAAATCGCCCAAGCGATTTTCAAGTGCTCAAGCGAGTTTTTTCCAGAAAAGGAACTCTAAGGACTCGCTCAAGCGCCATTTATTTCACCCCAACGAATTGTCTCCAGTATCTAAATCCCCATTTTTTGCCTAAACAAAATTTAAATATTTGAGCGAAATAAATTTCAAAGCATCAGGTGTGTTTCCCACTCGATTTCGCTGAAGCGATGGTAGGTCGGTTAAGCGACATAGGAAACTTTATTTTCAAAGATTAACTTCGCTGGAGCGACTGAGCTCGCTTGAGCGAATTTAAGTGGTGAAGGTTTTTAAAAGTTTTTTAAGTCTCATTTTCAGTTACAAATCATTCTCTCATAAAACCCCTTCACCCACGACAATCATCTCTACTCTCATTCTCAGGTTCGACGGTAAACAACACAATCACAATATAAGGTGTTGCGGGCCAATCATGATTCATACCATGGCAGCTATGATCCATAGGACCACCGGGGACTCCTGCTCCTCAAGAGCCATCGCCCACAACGGTCAACCACATGCAGCTCCCTATAGCCCAGCATGGGCAGCTTCATGACTTACACACTGAGTCACAAGGGAAACAACAGGAATGCTTGTGCATTGAACCGCCCTCCCACTGGGCCAAACGGGGGAATCCTCTAATATTCCTTACCGGCAGTGTATGATATGCCATAGATGCAAATGCCAATCAATGCATTCTCACACTATGCATCCTATCATGCCACTCATCAATCATCATCATCAACACCAACACCACCATATAATCTTTAGTGGATTTTATCATTGTTGGTTTTAACCATTGTTTCAAGTTTCATGTGTGGCATTTTATTCAACATACATATATCATTCATGCAAGTCAATACTTGCAACATTTACAATGGCATTATAGACATCAATAACATTGGTCAATCTTTCATCATATTAAAGATAGGCTTAGCATACTTATTCATCTTTTCTTATCAATAACATCACCACATAATTCTTAGTGGATTTTCATCTTATTGATCATTACCATTGTTCATACACTAGTGTGGTATCACAACAATTCATCACTACAATCTTAAACCACACATACAAGATCACACTTATATCAAACCTAATGGTATTCAACAAATCAGTAATAATAACAATCATCCATCATTACCCATTATCGATATCATCTCCAATTTGTCGATTTATAACAAACATATTGTCATGCAATCATCCCTCATTGACTTAATCATCATACAAGGGTGTGTCATACAACCACATCATTTAACTTTTCATTATCAAACATCATAACATATTATTAATGGTATACATTCATGTTTTCGTAACATACCATAGGTACATACATGTTTTCCAATGTCTCAAATCAATATCAAATACCACCAAGACACACCATCATCATATACCTCTAATATAATCTTTTATTTTTACATAATAAAGGGGTTTTGGATACTATTAAGCCCATGACAAATTTCAACATTAAGACATGAGAAAATATCATTCTTAGTCATAAAAATAGTGGGACATGTCATAAATATCACCTATTGGTCCCAATTTGATAACCATAAAAGTTGGGTTTAAAACCCTCTTAAATTTGAATTTTACAATGCAGTGGGTCCGGTATTTTATGCCTAATGCAGGTTAGAAAACTCCAATTAAGGTGAGACCAATTTTCAAACCTCCATAACATAATTATCTATAACTTTCATGTAGAAGTAGGAGGCCGAAAATGTAATTAAGATACCTAAACAGGCTAAAAAAGCAAGGGAAAAGCAACAGTTGGAAATTTCTGACAGTGGCAATTCCCCTGGCCATGGGAAATTCCCACTGGGCATGGAATCCACTGTTTCCACCACCCAAAATGGCCATTTTTTTCCATGTTTTAAGGCAGAATGATCCACTGGCAGTGGGAAATTCCCACTGGTCGTGGATCTCACTGCTGTAGGTGCCCTTATGTTTTTGCCAACTTTGGGACCCCTTTTCACTAGGCTATTCAACTCCAATTTGCATGAAATTTTATGCACAATTTACCTACTCTAATATAAATTATGTGGCAAAGTTTCAAGCCCAAATTCCATATGAATCAAAATCTAAGCTATAGGGTAGTTTCATGCATCTTTTGGGCATTTTACATGACATACCAAAATGCAATTGGCTAAATTTTGGTCTAAACTCTCTATTGAACTATATTCACATATGTAAATGTGATTTGCTCCAATAATTCAAACACCATATTTTGGTCTCTAAATCATCCAATGTATAAACGACAATTTATGTGCATTATAGCCCAACCAAGCATGCCATGCGTCACACAACCAAACATTACATCATTTCAATATAATCATACCAAGGCAAGCATGAGCATCATCATATACATCAATCACAAATCATTCAACTCATGCAATTGAAATGTAAACTCCTCTCCTACCTCAAGAGAAGACTCCAATCATTCTGTATCATCATCCAAAACATAATCTACAATCAAACATATATGCATTCATTCAGTCATGAGTCATCACAAGGCTTTCATTATAATTCTAAATAATTGCTCCCATATCATTAAGCTTAGTAACAAGCCCTAAACTTGTCAAAATATCCACTTATACACTTATGTTAGGCTTCGGGAATTCCTTTCCCAAAACCAAGACCCTTTGGATCATAAAGGGGTCAATAATACTTAATGACAACAACATCTCATAAAGTTCCTAATTGTCATCACTTTCATCCACTATTCAACATAAGCCACCTTGGGTTCATTTAGACCATCATCAATCAACAATCTCAAGTGGCACATATCATGGCCTAATATCTTATCAATTCAAATTCCCATTTCATTAATTTATCACTCATGATCATCTACCACTGTGATTATCACCATAGTTAACCCCCAATAATGAACATCACATATTCATCCTCAAAAATCAATTCTTCTAATCATCATATGCACTTATGCATATATATATATATATATATATATATATCTCCTAAACCTCAAGATTGGAACTTCATCAAAGTCCAATAACCTCAATAGTCATGCCAATCATTCCAATCATTTCTTCTAAGCCCAAAAGTCATTCTCATGATAACCAAACCATCAATTGTCAATTTCTTAAGGGTTTTTCATAAAACTACTGATCATGAATCTCAACAATCTTCATGCATCATCACAAGCATAACATCATTATCATTAAAGTGCCAATCAATGTAAATAGCACACAATGATCCTAGTGGTCATCTACCCTATGGTTTGGGTTTCACATGCATATACCATCATTCACATAACATCAACTTAGCTAAAAAATTCTTCACTATCAATAATCAAATTTCAATACTTCTAAAATTTCATTCTCCTCACATAAATCATTCTAAAGCATCCAAAATCATCAAAATCATCAATTTGGCTAAAACCCCCAAATTTCCAACACTTAGAGTTTTCATTAAAATCACCCAACAACAACTTAATCAATTTTCTTAAATCATCATGAACACCCAACCCTTCTCATCACATAACATTAAGCCAAATTCAAAAATCATATTTCCAATGTTTCAAGCCTAGGGTTCCACCATCTTCCTTAACACCTATAGTTTCTACAGCAACCATTTCAAACCCAACATCATTAAAACCATAAATAGAGTAAGGTAGGCTTAAAATCTTACCTCAAGAACCCAAGCTTTCACAAAAATAAAAATGGAGGAGAGGAAGAAGAACCCATTTGATTTTTGCCACAAAGTGCCATTCATGCTCCATGAATCCAAGCTTTGATTTTGATTTTTGCAAGAATGGAAGAGGAAATGAGGCACACAATTTTAGAGAAGAGAATGGGTGGAGAAGAAAAAGAAGAAAATGGAGAGATAATGGAGGGAGAAGAAGCCACACGGTGATAGAGGAAAAAAAGAGAGGAATTATATAAAAATTAGACATTATCCAATGGATAAAAGAGTGCTTCTAGTTACTTGTTCCAATGGTCCAAAAATCCTATTACCCAATGGATAAAAGAGAGTAAAGGAGAGTGGGAAAAAGGCTACAGTGGAAAGAAGAGGAGAAATTGGGATTTTGGATTTTCTTTTAATTCCATTTGGCTCGTATTTTCTTCGTTTAATATCATACGTCGTGTTCGATTAATCATTTCCTCAATATAGAAAATTATTTTAACTACACCATCATAACCACAATAATTTTCTAAGTATTCTAGACCCATCGAATATCCAATTTTACCAAGTGGATCCCACACCATTTGTTAAATCATCTGGTTCCGATAAATCTTTATTTACCGATAATTCACCTCTAGTGTCTAATTAATTTTTCCACAATTATTAGACTATAAATAATTAATTATCTTCACCCAATAAATTTATTTTCTTTAAAATTTGGGATGTTACAAAATGCATATTTCTGATATCCTTTCTTGTTTCCTTTGAATTTGTTTATTCATATTGATTGAGTCCTAATATACCTTATTTATATGCTTTAAATTCTTCATTACGCACCATTCACATTCCTTTTATATGATAAAAATTTGATCTTGAAAGCTTTAATTTTTCTAGAGCCAAAATTAGGTCTTGGTGTATTTTTGGAGCCTTATCATTGTTCCTAAATTGTTTCTTGAATCTGTGAATAGTGTGCTGAATTCTAGGCCATTAAAATTTATTTTTTTAATTAGCTTAAGGCTCTAAATCCTTGGATAAACCATCTAATTTTTAGGTGGTTATTTTAAGCTCAAATGTTAGGCCTTGTTAGATTCTTTCCATAGTTTTCTTCTAGGGTTTATTTTTTACAATTTTTGGTCCAGCACAATAGGTTTATTTAAATCTAAATTTTACATATAGTTTTCTTGCATTTTAAATGTCAAAAAATACTTTCCTTCAATACCTAATTCATATGGGAGAAGATGCATGCTTATGTGTAAGTAAAGAGTGCTAAAATTGAATTTTGTGTTTTGTTTCTTGATTGTAATTGTTTGTAAGTTGGTACCTTTTCTTACAAAATTTTTTGAATTCTAGGTTTCTAGGTCTTAATAATTATGCTTGTTTCTTTTATGCATTTAATTGTTTGATTGTCTAGTTTTGTCAAATTTTTGTGTGCTCATGGAAATTCCAAATCCTAAGTAGAAGCTCCATTCATTTTCGCTTTTATTGCTTTGAGTCATTCCTCTTTTCACATAAAATCCAATTTGAGTTACCCTTTTCTAATTTCACATTTGTTGCTTGTCTTTATCTCTTCTAAAGTTTTGTCTTAGAGTTTCCATACCTTTGACATTCTTTTGGGGACAAGTCTCAATTCAATATCTTAGGGTAGTATACTTGGAATGTAGAGGTAAGAGTGACATTGCTTGAGGTTAAGGAACTTAAACCAATTTGGAAGAGTGGTGAGAGTGAAACATTAGAGTGAAGTGACCATTTTTTTCTTTCAAATATTAATTATGTTACCTTTATTTTTGAGTTTTCTTAAGCTTGTGCCATGGTGCTCTTAGAGCTTAAAGACCATTGTATTGGAAGCAAAGCCTTGTAAAAGAAAAATAAATACAAAAATATTGTCATTTTTTTACACTTTAGCCCTTGTACTCTGGGGCATTTGCTTTAAAGATATTGAACTTTTAGGACTTTAGTTATTTAATTGATTAGGGGTAATACGCTTAGGACTTAGTTTAATTTTCTTTGCACCTTTGACTATTTTTTATTTTAATTGCTTTAGATTATACTTTAATTTATCCTTGCATGTTAGGTATTTGTTTGTTTGTCTGAATGTTTTAACCATGTTTTCACTTAGGTCAAGTAAGAAAGATAGAACACCTACATCATGTTTGTTTGAGCTTTTATTAGAAGAAATAGGTGTCCTTTATGCTAAGATAGATTCCTATGAATCCAAGGATAATTATACCATAGAAAAGAAAAAAAAGGAATAAAAAAGGTTCTTGAGGATATCTCTTATAAAATAAAACAAATGTGAGAATTCATTGAAGTCTTTGATAAGATAGAAAATGAGAAAATTAGTTTATGTTCAAAAGAAAAAAAAAGGAAAAATTAACAAGAAAACATAATGCTAATATGGATAAAAAAGTGAAATCTTATTGGAGACAACATGATAGGTTTAGGTTAAAGAAAAAACATCTAAGAGTCAAAATTAAAACAAAGAAATTAAAGTGCATATTAATAATTTCTCTTTAGACAATGATAGTGTGTGAAGTGAAAATCACTTTAATCATAATCTACTTATTCCTATCATAGATAATTGTTAGAGACATCATGAAAATAATAATATGGTACAAGAATCCTTGCCAATTTTGTATGTCCTTAGGGAAACACATTGGTCACCAATAATGTATAGTTCCATTAGGATTAGTCATAGGATATGCATAATCACCATAGGATCTTATAGAGTTAAAATTTGTTTATTTTCTTTCGAGTTAACTTTTCCAAGAGTTATTTCATGTTTTGTTTTGTTTATTTCTAGAATGTATATAAGGTTATCTTTTTCTTCTTGCCATAACATTTCTCTAACATCTTTTCTAGGACCATTTACTCATTTTGATCATGTTCATAACATTCATATGCATAAAGGTTTACAAGATGAGTTAGTTGCATCTTATCAGGCTTTACCTATCACAGGCCCTAGTTTGCGTTCAATTACCAAATATGATCCTCTTCGGGCATCCAACTTCATGGTTTTGTATGATATACACTTTTCTTTTGCTAAACCTCATTATTTTACATTTCCTTCATATGGCATCTCTTTTGCTTATACATTATATTTGTTTTTCTATAATGTTCTAGGGTTACCACATAGTTTTATATGCATATTCCTTTGGACTTATCTCATTATATTTTATGATGATATTTGTGTCATTCTTAAATCTAGTTTCATAATTTTCATATTTGATCCTTATTAAATTTTTTTTCTCCTTTTTTTTCACAATTTTCCTATTTCTCTTTTCTAGACTCATGTTGTTCCTTTTTTTTGTAGAATTATTGTTGACTTTGGATCTACAAGATTTGAGGTCAAATCCTTTTGAGGAAAGGGAGCATGATGAAGACACAGCTAGTGGGACTTCTTTTTACTAAAAGAATTCTTTTGTTTCTTTTATATATTTTTTTCATTATTTTATATTAGGGTTAGAAAGCCTTATTGGGCTATAGATTTGGGCCTTATATGGTCATCTTTGCCTTTTAAGTGTTTTTATGCCTTGTATTTGGCTACTTTTAATACTTTTATCTAGTTTTAGTGCTTTGGGCTTAGGAGAGAATGAAGCCTATTAGGTTAAGTGGTATGCCCCTCTTTAGCCTATATAAGGCTTGCTTTCCTTTATATTACACGCACCTTGAATTGGGAGAATACATTGAGTGTTTGTGGAGTTGAATTTTCCTTCTTAGTTTTAGCTAGGGTTTCTTAAACTTTGGCAAACTTTTATCCTAGGCTTTCCTCTCCTAGATGGCGAGATTGGGGCTTATCCTCTTTAGGCAGTGCCTCATATTTCCCTTCTTTCCCACTTTCCTTTATTTTTCCAAAAAAATCCTAATTCTTATTTTTCCTTTATCAAAAGAGAAAGAAGAAGAAAAACTAGATCCTTCTTCCTACATCACTCAACCATCCACCCTTATACTCCATATATGATGTATGCAACACACAATCTTATTTTCACTAGTCATCAGTAGGGTCCCTTCAATGACTCCATTTCAATCCTAACATCAAGTTCGTTATGCAAAGTTCACGATTAAACATTTTTCTTTATTTATTCCTCTTTTTGTACATACTTAAATCACAACATAGCCCATTTGATAATTAAGAATGTAATGAGTTCTGTACATTTATAAAAGCTTGGGGTAATACTGGCACTGTAGTGCCCATCATCATATCGTATTTGATCTCTATTATGACATTGTTTTCACAAATCAGTCACCTCAGGATCCCTATCGAGACATTTTCTCATTTTTCTTTCCTTGCTTTATTTGACTTACCCATCATAATATAATTCTTTAAATGCATCATACAAGTCCCATTTATTTATCACGTTATTTATTTCATTAATTCATGATATTTTTTAAGTACCATCTCACATTCCATATGCATGTCATCATACCACACCCATCACGTATTTTATCACATATATTCATCACATAATTAACACATATACCAACTTATTTATCTTGATCCACTCTTTAACCAATTGACCTCATTAATAAAGTGTATCTCTAGTATATCTTTTCTCATCCCTGACTCATTTTTGGTTAATAAATATTCTTATCAAGTGTATTACTCGAACGATCTATTTTAGTATATATTTTAACCATTTATCTCTTAGTATTGATGTATAATTGCACTTGTTTCAAGTTGGGTTTATTCATAGTACCATTAACCCCAATCATTGATATGTAATTAGTACCACTTGGTAAGTTATCCTAATTTTATTTATATGCCGATTGGTTTCCTTTTATCTTACTAGTCTTTATTGATTAAAGTCAACATAAATATTCCTCTCTTTCTTTTAATTCTTCATCCTTAGTAAGTTTCTTTTGAACTTATTAAACTTTATTACCATTTTCTCCTCCCTAGTCCTTAGCGCCTTTAATGTACATGCATATCACAACGCTTTTGATTTTCAGTCATTCTAGTTAGCCTATCAAAAAACTTTTCCTTATAATGGTTCCGGAAACACTATCACCCTAATATTTTATCAAAATCTCCTATTTATTTCTTTATCAATCATTCTTTTCAACACTCTATTTAATAATCGATTAAAACATTTTTCTATAAAAATCCCCTTTTATTTTATAAAAACTCGCTTAGTGATTTTCTGAAAAAAAATGCATCTAATATTAACACATTTACATCATGAACCTTTCTCTACAATTTTCTTAAAAATCAGTATTCTAGTTTATTTTCTTCTCTGACATATTTGAAGTCTATGCCTAGTTCATTTTATATACCTCAGTCCTTCATAATATGTGTTTATTCTTAGTGATATTCTCTTTTACTTATTAAACTTATTGAATTTATACTAATTGCCATAACTTATAGTATCAACTTCTATTTCCCATCAGATTCTAATATCCCCACTATAGATATGCTTTAACCCCTTTTAATTTATGAGTACCTTAGTTGCTTTCTTTAGCCCATCGTTATATCATGAAACTTTTTCTTATAAGCTCCTTAATATCATCATTTTTTGAAATTTCATTATTCTTCCTTTGTAACTTTTCTTTTTAGTCCTTAGTATGAAATTGTTATCTTTAGCCAAATTCTCGTCACACATTTTCTTAGGAAAATACTTTAAAGTATCTATTTCTTCACTATATGTATTACTTGAAAAATCATTAGTCTTAATCCCTCTTGGCAATTTATTTCTTTTTTATCAGAAATTTTTTATATATAAAATTCTTTCAAAAATTCTCATAAAATATTAATGATGCTATAAAATTCTGAAACGAAGTATGATTGCACTTAAATCTGTAAAATGTCTTATTTTACGTAATCTCATTGATTTTGCTCACAAAACTCTAGTCGGTTAATTTATGTAAATTAGCAGGACTTACCAAATAAATATAACAAATTACACAAAATATCCAGAAATTTTAAAATAATTACAACTATATCGAATTCCTAACTGCCCCTACACCACGATCTAAATTTTTAATATTTTGTGTATTAACTTTATTTCAGATAAAATTTTAAAGGGGTGTACGAGCTTTGAGACGCTTTTTAGGATAATTTTCTAGAACGTATAGAAACACAAAATAAAGTTATAAACGTCAATGGTATCGATAAATCGTGTATTTTCTAATCTAACCATCGGATCGTTGCGAAACTTAAAGGAGTTATCCCTGAATGCTAAAGGAATGATATCAAGCAATTTTTAACAAACAAAAAACAAAACAATACCCTCTTACCTTAGGGTGTAGTCACGGTTTTATAGAGGGAAAAAGGTGGCTTGTCAAAATTTTGTCAAACGTTTGGAATCGCTCGTTGATCATCCCCCGATACCTAGAAACTTAACATACAATAACCAACGATGGTAGAGCAAGTCATGACCAGCAAAAAAAAATAATGGGGCAGCCATGATTTTTAACAAAGTTGAAAGAATTAAATGCCGAAGGTTTACCATTTACTCAGAACCTTTCATCGTTCATCGCTGATCGCTCCTGAGGCTCAAGAAACAACACATGCACTAACAAAATTAAAGAGATAGTCACGGTTTTGTGCTCAAAAATAGAAAAGAATAGCTTAAAACAACATGCATGCTTGCTAGAATTTTAAGAGGAAAAGAGGGGATCAAAGATCCAAGAGTTAGAGGTTTTGAAAATTCACCTTACCTTGCTTGAGGGGGGTCACGGCCAAGAGTGAAGAGACCAAGGGAATCAGTTGCTGGAATTGTGATCTTTGGTAGTAGAAAATGAAGTGGAATGGAGCTTAAATAAAGAGGGCTCACGGGTTTTAGTAAAAAGTAGGAAGAGGAAGAATTGAAAATTTTAGTATAGTGGTGATATAGGTTGTGGTGCTGTGAAGAAGAGGAGGATTCTGGTGATTCTTTATGGTGGATTGGTGGCTGTCTAGGGAGGTTGTAAGTGGCTAAATTTGAAGAAATTAAAGAGAATGAAATGAAGGTTGTGGGTTGGTGCCTAGAGAGAAGAAAGAGATAGTGGGAGTTGATTTATGATAATAAAGTGTTAAAAGGTAATTATCTATAGCAAATGCATATGTAGGAAATGAGATTGCCTTGCTTTGCATTGAAGGTCTGTAACATGAATTGAATGGGGCAGATTGTGATTATTAATATCGATGCATGGTATGGCTAAGGCATTGTGTGACTCATGACATGTTAGCATATCATAGCATTGTGACAACTTGTTATGCAAGTTGTTAAGTCCTTGCTAGAGAAGGTAAGAGATCTAAGATTACCAAGTAGAAGCTAGGTGGCGTGATATAGAGAGAGGAGAGGACATGTGTCGCATAATGGCGGTGCCAGAAAAATAATTTAGGGTACTGGAAATTGGGTACCCGATAAGTATACAATAATTCGTGGAGTGGATATTTGGAAAAAAGTTTGGCACAAAGATTGTAGATCTTTGTTTCTTCTTCGATTTGATATATCATACTTGAAAATCCGATAATTATAGCCCGAGTTATGGCTGAACCAAGGAAAAGTACTCCTAGAGCTCCCGAAATAAAACAACTACAATACAGGATTCATGGAGTCCAGGGCTTTAGGAATTGCATTTCAAGTCCTACATCAAATTTATAGAATTTTTTGATACAGAACCATAAAAAATGAATAGAGAGATTTCAACATTGTATGAGAGAGATATGCATATTTTTCTAAAATAGTGTAGTGCTATCGTGGAATTGGAACAGGTCTGGAAAGATTCCTAAAACTGTACCAATTGGGAAGAATTCAGCCTTTGAGGCCTTCACAAAAATCATAAAGAATTTTGTTATGGAAATTATGAGACCAGGTTTGCGCGAATTAGAGGTTGTATGAAAAAGTTATTTTTTTGAATGAACCATGCGCAGATTAAAGGGATTAAATAATGAGTTTTTAGAGTATGAATACTTGGTCCTTAATTTTGGGGATGATAGAGTACGAATCGGGGTTTAGGGTAGAAATAAAGGCTATAAATCTTTTCATAACAAAGAGATTAGGACCAGAATCATTTGTTTCTAAGATCGTACGAGAAAGTTAGACCCAGAACACTAACGGTGTTTAGTCTGGTATTGGGGTTTAAATTGAATACATCATTTCTTTGGGAAACGGGGTTGATAAGGCATGAATTAGGATTTGGTCCCTGATATGTTATTTTTGTGGGTTTATACCAAAACTTCTTTAACCAAAGCTTGGTATTGTACAAAAGTGAAGTAGAGTATTCAGAGAAAGAGAATCAAGTTTGTATAATGTGGACTCAATGGAATGGATGTGCCAAGTTTAAACACAGAGGTTGTAATATAGTATAGTTGTCGTTCCACTGAGGAGGTGTTAGCATGAAAGTCTTAGTTTTGAATTTAGTTGACAGAAGATTTTGTTTTGATTTGTTAAAAATTGATGCTAATTGAAAAAATAAATAACACAGAGTAAATTGCAAAAGATAACAGTGAATGGTTTTTGAGAGAAATTAGTTTTGTAAAACAGGGATTGGTTTCATTACATCTCACCTTCTGTAAGTTGCATAAGTTTTTATGTAAGTAACTTGAAAAGATAATTTCTACGTCACAATCAAATTCATTTGCATCGATCCCTCGACTACAAAATTCATAAGAATGATTTCAAACTGCTGATCCCTCAGACACTTTGAAATCATCCCAGCATTATCGATCGATTGTTTTGACGTTTATTGCGTTAGATGCCATCCCTGGCTACCTACTCACAACAAGTATTTCATTCAGATCTGCTTTCAAAAGTCACTTCCCAGCATACTTGAGAAAACTTAAAACAAGAAAATAGTGATCAAGTACTTTCAGGCATTAAACACAAAAGGAAATACAAAAACTTATCAAATCTCATTACACATAAAAACTTACAGCAACGTTACTTCAGGATTGAATGGATTACAACCAATCCCATAAGGGAGTTAGCTACTCATGCTTTCCATTTTCACCTCAGAAGATTTTGCAATAAATACAGAGTGAAAAATGCAGGAAAAGTGTTTGATAAAATGAAGAAGATGATCTGCTCGATCCAACTTGATTCTCCTTGATGTTGTTTTCTGCTTGGTTTATAGAGGTTATGCTCCAGCTTCCCTTGCCTACTTGCATAGAGCCCATGAAGCATCTTTCAGAGCCATTTAGAAACACAAGAAAGTGGGTGAGTTGGCATCGCATCATTGGTGAATAAAAAATTGGAGGTCCCATGCTGCATGAATCACACTTGAGCTTGATGGTCACGCTCAAGCGTGAAGGGTCTTGATACTCATTAATTGTTTCACGCTTAAACCACTGCAGCCGCGCTCAAGCGTGGCCTTCGTGCCCAACTCACGCTTGCTCCACGCTTAATCCACGCTCAAGCGAGCTCGAGCTCAAGCTTGAGCGCCCCCTTTTCACGCTGGAGCGTGGGGGGTCCTGATGCTATTTTTGGTGCGCACAAACCATGCTCAAGCGAGAGTTTAATATTGTGTTACTCGCTTAAGCGCTCATGTCTCAAATTTCACGTTTAAGCTTTCTCAAGCTTAAGCTTGGTTGTTCAAGCTTAAGCTTGGTTGTTCAAGCTTAAGCTTGGTTGTTCAAGCTTAAGCTTGCTGTCTTCACATGCTCCCGATCACGCTTAAGCTTGTTCTTTCACGCTTGAACTTGCTTTTTCACGCTTAAGCTTGCCTGTTCAAGCTTCAGCTTGTCTGCTCAAGCTTAAGCTTGCTTTGCTTTCTTGTTGAATTTCCTGCAACTTTCCAAGAGTTTTAACACTATTTTTCTTTTATACACCTATCCATCACTACTTAAAGATTCATGCTCACTTCCTTCAATAATTCATCAATTTAGCTCAAGTCTTTACAAAATTAGTTCAAATGAGTCATGAAATTAATGCTTAATCAACACTTATCAAACTCTCCCCAACCTAGTTTTTGCTTGCCCTCAAGCAAAAGAAGTTTTTGAAGGGAAATCAAGCATTCAATAAGATCAGATTCAGTTGCAGACAAAATTTTAAAAGAGAATAATCTCAGTTTTTACTTAGGCAAATAACCTCCTTAATACTCATTCTTTGAAATGTAATGCATCATTAATTTGTTCACAACGCAGGTAACCAATTGCTATAAGAATAAGGAACTCTCATTATTTCTCACCAGGTATGTGTGTTGCACATTCATCATGAGAACTGCCTAATTAACATTGCTGGTCATTTCCAATCAAAATCAATTCATAAGATAAGTGAGGATCAAAAAGGTCTTTTCATGGTTGTAATGAGGCTGGGCTATCAAGAATTCTTGGTTTTTCTTGGATTCAAAATGCATGCATGAAGAAGAGCATATGTTCTGAGATTTTTCAAACTTTTATGAGGCTTCTTCCTTTGTGCTACAGAATTCTTTGTTTCTTTTTTTCTAGTTCTCTATTTTTGTTTAAATTTTTGGAGAACTTTATTATCTTTTTTTTTAGCCTCAGTTTCTTTTATCACCCTTTGGGAAAAGTATTTTATGCTCTTATCAAAATTTTTAAGCATGCTGATAGGGTAAGATTTTATTTCTCATGCTTGGGTTAGGGTGTTTGAATACAATTTTTGGCTCAAAAATGGGCTACAAAAATAGGATATATTTAAAGGGTAGCTTTTTGGCTCTGGGTTATTTCATTTTCAAAATTGCCCTTATCATTTCCTTGCTTAATTTCTCAAAAAAATGTTAATCAGAAAATTAGGCAATACAATTTGATAAATTCTCATTAGACTCTCAGTGTTTAAGTTTCTCACTTCTCACCAGGGTATTAAGGCTTACTTCCATATTCTAACAGAAAAGGGTTCAAGCATGTAAACAAGCAAAAGTACATTCATTCCAATTCCCTGGTTCTTAATTCAGCCATTTTACCTTTTAAAAATCAGTGTTACTGTCTAAAAATATTTTGCTGCTTAGAAACTTTTCTTGTTCAAAAAGTGAAATCTTTGGTTGGGTTTTTCAAAGCTGTTACAACTTCAAGCATGTAATGTTGCATCCAAATAGTCATTACCATATAGAGAAAGGTAACAAAATTCAAACCAACAATTATAGATGAAAACTACTGCAAGAGTATTAAAAACTAAAGAGAATGCAAACAAAAACCAAAAACTGTTAATAAAAATTGAAAAATTTAGAAATTGAAAAAGTAGTAAAAACTCATCCTCATCATTTTCTTTATTGATTCTGACTCAAACTCCTTAGGTCCCTTGTAGGAAGTGGCTGTAATGATGATGGCCCTGCTGTCTCACCCCTCCTGGACAAAGTAGGACTGTCCCCAGGCCATACAATGTATGCCCCAAACTGTAGGGTCCATCCAAGGGTTGATTTGGCCTACAGGGATACTGTAGTGTTTTGTTCTGACCATCTTGACTCGCTTGAGCCTGAAATCACTCGCTTGAGCGATTTTAAGACAGAACCACACTTTTCCTTGCTCGCTTAGGCGAATGTTACCACACTCAAGCGTGATGGTGTTCCAACTTAAGTGTGGCAAGTTACGCTTGAGCGTGCAACTTGTCCTTCCTTCCCCTTTGAACTTGGCACTTATCATTCATATAATGAGTGGGATGAATTTGATGGGCTGCCTAAAAAATAAAAGAAAACTTCAATCATAGGATAAAATTTACTTAATGTAAAATCAACAGGATGAAAAGAAAACATAAAAGATTGGGTTGCCTCCCAATAAGCGCTTGTTTATCGTCTTTAGCTTGACGCCTGAAAGTTTTTTCAATATGGGTCATGGAGCTGGTGGATGAGAGTGTTGAGTTTTTCCACCTCCTTGCCTAAGTCAGGTTTTGATTTTCTTTCATTCAGATTTTCAAGCACACCTTTTGAGTATTGATTTGTCTCATCAATAACAAAATTGACTTCTTCTTTTTGCACTCGAATTTTTACTTTTCTATCATCCATATCTAGGATGACTTTGGCTGCTTCCAAGAATGGCCTCCCCAGTATTAGAGGAACTTCAGAATCTTCCTCCATATCTATGACAACAAAATTCTCATGAAATTCAAATTGATCAACTTTGACCTCAACATTTTCAGCAATACCATAAGGGGTTTTTATTGATTGATCTACCATTTTTAAAGTCATGTTTGTTGGCTTTACTGAAAAATCCCTTATCCTTTTAAGTGTGGATAATGGCATCAAGTTTACACTAGCACCAAGATCTAATAAAGCTTTTCCTTTTGAAAGATTTCCAATAGTAACAGGAATAGAAAAACTCCCTGGATCTCTGGTGTTATAAGGTACTGCTTCAGGGGTGATAGCATCATGTCCATCTTCTTCCTCAGTTGTTTCCTTAGTCAGTGTGGTCACAGCCTTGCAATGCTCTATTGGGTTTGTTTCAGTGTTTGCTCCATACTGAGGCTTCTGTTTCTCAACAAGTTGTCTAGCTAGCTGTCCCACTTGTGTTTCCAAGTTCCTAAGCGATGCCTCATTGTTCTTTTGACTTGCTAAAGAAGTTTGCATAAATTTTTCCAAGGTGTCCTCTAATCTAGAAGTTCTCTCCACCAAATAAGGACCATTATTTTGATATGGTTTATTTGAAGAGCTGGGCTCTTGCTTCCATCCTTGGCCTTGGTTTTGGTTACTTCTCCATCCTTGAAATGGTTGGTTAGAAATATTTGAATTGAAATTACCAGACCTTCCTTGGTTGGTCATGAAGTATACAGTTGCTTCTTGTGAGCCACAGCTTTCATTGAGATGATCTCCTCTACAAAAGTTACATGTTGCGGGCATTTGTTGTTGCACTGGTTGTGATGATTGCACTACATGTAATTGTTGTGGAAGATTGGATATCTTTTTGGTCAATGCTTCCAATTGTTGGGTCAGAATTTTGTTCTGTGCTAAAATGGCATCTGTGGTGTTTAAGTCAAGGACTCATTTCCTTTGAACTTGCTAACGATCATGTTGAGCTTGGTAGTCTGTTGAGGATAAAGCTTCTATTATCCTTATGGCTTGGTCAACATCCACTGTCATCATTGTTCCTCCTGCTGCTATATCTAAAATCATTTTAGTGTCAGCCCTTAAACCACTGTAAAAAATATTAAGTTGTGCAATATCTTCAAGTCCATGGTTTGAGCATTTTCTGAGCAGTGATTTAAAGCGTTCCCATGCCTCACAAAAAGGTTAATCTTGGCCTTGTCTAAATGTTGTAATATCTGATTTGGCCTTGATGAATCTAGATGGAGGAAAGAACCTTTGTAGAAAATTTTCTTCAACTATGTTCCAGCTATTCAAACTTTGATTTGGATGAGATTATAACCACTCCTTTGCTTTTCCTGCTAAAGAGAAAGGAAATAGTCTCAAATATGCAGCATCAATAATATCTTGGTTAAATCCCATGGTTCCAACCAATTCATAGAATGTGGCCAAGTGAGTATACAGATCTTCACTTGACATTCCAGTAAATTGGTGTGAACTAATCAAACTAAGAAATGTTGGTTTCATTTCTAGTGCTTTGACAGTGTTTGGAATTGCAATGCTTGAGAAATGTCTTGGCCCTTGTTGTAAAGCATAGTCTCCAAGTATTCTCCTTGGTAGGTTTTGATTGTTGCTGTTGACATCCATTGTATCAGAGGAAGTTTGTCCTGCGTGGAAGTTCTGCTTGGCTTTCTTGATTTTCTTGAGGAACCTGTCTATCTCTGGATCAAATGCAAGTTGTTCTTTTGTACCCTGTCCTCTCAAGATCATAAATCAAGTACTCAAAATAGCAAAGTTACTACACAAAAAAATAAAAATAAAAATAAAAACAAATTGAAAACAAATTTATTTACACTGTCTTGTCAATTCAATGCTAAAATATTCAAACTTACATCACCTCCCCGGCTGCGGCGCCAAAACTTGATATGTTATTTTTGTGGGTTTATACAAAACTTGTTTAACCAAAGCTTGGTATTGTACAGAAGTGAAGTAGAGTATTCAGAGAAAAAGAATCAAGTTTGTATAATGTGGACTCAATGGAATGGATGTGCCAAGTTTAAACACAGAGGTTGTAATATAGTATAGTTGTCGTTCCACGGAGGAGGTGTTAGCATGAAAGTCTTAGTTTTGAATTGAGTTGACAGAAGATTTTGTTTTGATTGTTAAAAATTGATGCTGATTGAAAAAGTGAATAAATAACACAGAGTAAATTACAAAAGATAACAGTGAATGGTTTTTGAGAGAAATTAGTTTTGTAAAACAGGGATTGGTTTCATCACATCTCACCTTCTGTAAGTTGCATAAGTTTTTATGTAAGTAACTTGAAAAGATAATTTCTACGTCACAATCAAATTCATTTGCATCGATCCCTCGACTACAAAATTCATAAGAATGATTTCAAACCGCTGATCCCTCAGTCACTTTGAAATCATCCCAACATTATCGATCGATTGTTTTGACGTTTATTGCGTTAGATGCCATCCCTGGCTACCTACTCACAACAAGTATTTCATTCAGATCTGCTTTCAAAAGTCACTTCCCAGCATACTTGAGAAAACTTAAAACAAGAAAATAGTGATCAAGTACTTTCAGGCATTAAACGCAGAAGGAAATACAGAAACTTATCAAATCTCATTACACATAAAAACTTACAGCAACGTTACTTCAGGATTGAATGGATTACAACCAATCCCATAAGGGAGTTAGCTACTCATGCTTTGCATTTTCACCTCAGAAGATTTTGTAATAAATACAGAATGAAAAATGCAGGAAAAGTGTTTGATAAAATGAAGAAGATGATCTGCTTAATGAGCTCAAGTCTTTACAAAATTAGTTCAAATGAGTCATGAAATTAATGCTTAATCAACACTTATCAGTCCCTTTAGGGAAAGTTCCTAAAACGTCAAAATAAGTCACCAGAAACTGACCGTGCCACAATCGGATATCCCGGAGCATATACACAATCAAACGTGGAGAATGTTTGAGGTACAACTCGGGCTCGCCGGACTGAGCCTGTCACCGTCACTACAAGAGAGTCCTAGCAGGACTAGTTTCCCTATTGAATCACTAGTCTCGGGTTGAATCATCGATATTGAATCGTTCACTTAGTCCCACAGTTCAAATCTAAGAAGCCGACAATATTTTATTATTAAACATAATTATTAAATAAATATATAATTTAAATATATATAAAATTTTAACAAGTAAATAATTAAATCACTAAAATAAAATATTATTATAAATATTTATATATTTTTGAAATAATTAATTAAATGTAAATATCAAATTTAAATATTAATTATTGAGTTCCAAATAATAATTATATGTTAAATTAAATATTATTAGCATGGAATAATTATCAACTAAATAATTATCAACTAATTAATACTTAATTAAACAAAATAATTAACATATTATCTCTACTTATTAAATATTATTTATTATTATCACTCTCTCATCTCTATTCCTTTTCGACTATCATTCTCCAATGTTTCTTCTAATTCTCTACGCTCCTCCGAGCTAGTTTTCTTACTATTTATACCCTTTTGATATTCCTATACCTCGTACTTAACATCTTGATCAGTTTCTCTTTTCACAGTTTCCTCATACTAAAACCACTTAGGGATTCGGCCGAAGCCGCAAGCTTTCAATTGAAAGCTTAATAAAGTATCCTCAAGAGTCCTGAGAGTCTGGATTCCTACTTTCAAAATCAAGGATTTTGTAATTTTTATTAAATTATTATTGGTTATATCAGGATTCGAATCGGGGGAATCGGTGCACCACAATGGTGGTATCAGAGTGTGGTTGCTCTTTATTGGATTAAAGTTGTTTTTCATTAGTATGTGACTATTCATGGTTGATGATTGTCGATATATTGTTGGAGCATGGTTACTCCTTAATGGGGATTTATTGTCTATATTTGGATGATGTGATTGTTTGTGATTAAGACCGGCCAAGTTCCTTACACTATTTACCTTCAATGATGAATATTTACGATTATGTCTTGATATTTGATATGTATCTACAAATTGATGCATTATTAGAACCTCAGTTGATGAGTAAAGATGAATATATAGTCTAGTTTACTAATGTGTGAGCCATGTCTTAATCTATAGGCGTGAAACATGGCTGGTAGAAAAACTCCTGAAGCTACTGTTATGGCTTCCACTTTGAATCGATTTGTCGATCTCTTGGAATGACAAGGCCAACATATGGGACAAGGTACGCAAGGTATTGATCGTTTTCTTAAGAGGAAACTTTCCGAGTTCCATGGAGGGTATAAACCTGATGAAGCTTATATATAAATCAATGATTTTAAGAGGATCTTTGCAAGCTTCGAATGATCAAAAGCTCAAAAAGTTGAATATGTGATCTTCATGATTCGTGATAAAGCCAAGTCTTGGTGGTGTCTTACTTGAGGATAAATGGTAGCTGCTAATGTTATGTTGACATCGAAGAACTTCAAGATTGAGTTCTTAAGGAAGTACTTTCCAGATAGCTACAAAAACAAGAAGGAGCTTGAATTCATGGAACTTAAGCAATGTGACATGATTGTAGAGGAGGATGCCTCCAAGTTTAAAGAACTTTGTACATTTTATCCTCGTTATCAAAAAAAGGAACTGAAGCTTTGAAATATATGAAATTCAAAAATATCTTGAGGCCCGAGATTAAGCGGGAAATTCAGCATCAAGAGATTAAAAGTTTCCCTACGCTTGTAAACAAATGTCGTATTTATAAAGAAGATGGTGAGGCTCCTTTGAGTCAAGCAAAGTATGAACCCAAGTTGAAGGATCAATCCTCTAACTTCAAGAAACATGGTCACTTCTAGAAAAAGAAGTTCTTTCGTGGTGGATCTTCTAAGGCAAAAGGACGTGGTAGATATAAGAATGGTAATGGTAACCAAGGTTGGGGTAATGCCTAAGGCCTTGCATGTTTCAAATGTGGTGCTAATTATTTGGAAAGAGACTGTTAGGAAGATGATTTGGTGTGTTATCAATGTAACCAACCAGGGTATATTCATCTTAATTATCCTTTGAATGCAAGAAATACAAATGTAGATGCCATTGTTCATGTGAACCATAATGCTTATCGTGGAGGCCATGGTGGATTTGGAAGTCGTGGTCGTGGAAACGGTAATGGTCATAATGATGGCCGAAATGGTGGTCATGGTGGAAATCATAACGATGGCCGAAATAACAATGGTCGAGGTAATCGCAATGGTAATGGCGGATGTAATGGTAATCACAATGGTCATAACCAACCACAAGCTGTTGGTCGAGTCTTTTCCATTACTAGTAAGGAAACTACATAAGTGGAGAATCTTGTTCAAACTAAGTACGAAATTCTTGGCACCTCTGTATGTGTTATCTTTGATTTCGGTGCTACCTATTCTTTTATTTTTGAGGATTGTGTTAGGCACTTGAAAGTGCCTGTTTGTATAATGAGAGGTTCGTTGATCGTGACTATACCAACCGGCGCTTGTTTGAGGTCGATGACTAGATGTGAAAATGTTGAAATGACTCTTGAGGGTAGAAAGTTTTACCTCGTGTGTTTGCCTATGAAGGATCTAAAGATTATTTTAGGCATGGATTGGTTATCTGCTAATAAAGTTCTGGTGGATTATCACAACAAGATGGTGACTTTTCTGACTCTAAATGTTGAACATTTTTGACCTGTAAGGTATTTCACAACTTCTTATGATGTTCTGTTTGGTTGACGAGAGTGGTACCTCCCAATCTTGTGAAATTCCTATTGTTTTTGAATTTTTGGATTTTTTCCTAACAAGGTTCCTGGTTTGCCTCCTCTACATGAAGTGAAATTCTTTATTGATTTGATTCCTGGTGATGAACCTATTTCTAGAGCTCCTTATAGGATGTCTCCTATGGAGTTGTTAGAGCTTAAAAAACAAGTTGAGGAATTATTGGAATGAGAGTTTATTCAGCCAAGTGTTTCTCCTTGGGGCGTACCTGTGTTGTTGGTGAAAAAGAAAGATGGAAGCATGAGATTGTGCATTGACTACCGCTAACTCAATAAATTGGCTATTAAGAGCAAATAGCCTATTCCTCACATTGATGATTTATTGGACCAATTGAAGGGTGTTGTAGTGTTTTCTAAAATTGATTTGGGTTTGGGTATCACTAAATTAGGGTGAAGACCGATGATATTTCCAAAACAGTTTTTCGAACACGATATGGCCACTACAAGTATGTGGTGATGCCAATCGATGTGACCAATGCTCCTAGAATTTTCATGGACTACATGAACCATATTTTCCATGAATATCTTGACTAATTTGTTGTGGTATTCATTGATGATATTTTGGTATACTCTAAAAGTCATGAATGAAAGACATTTTTGCCTTGTGTTGTTTATTCTCTGAGAGAAGCAATTGTTTACTAAGCTCTCTAAAAGTGAATATTGGTTGAATGAGATCTCATTTCTTGGTCATGTGATTTTTTGTGATAGTATTGTTGTTGATCCATCGAAGGATGAAACCGTTATGGCTTGGGAAAGACCGAAGTCTGTTTTTGAGGTCTGAAGTTTTCTTGGTCTAGTAGAGTATTATAGGAGATTTATTAAGAGATTTTCCTATATCACTTTGCCAATGACCAACCTGACTCGTAAGAACCAACCCTTTGTTTGGAAGCCTGAATGTGAGAAAAGTTTTCAAGAGTTGAAGCTGCGACTCACTTTTACACCTGTGTTGGCTTTGCCCAATCTATTGGAGGAATTTATTGTTTATTGTGATGCTTCTAAGCTTGGACTTGGATATGTATTGATGCAGAATGAACTTGTGATAGCTTATGCATCGAGATAGTTACCACCGCATGAAGCTAATTATTCGACTCGTGATCTTGAATTGGCGGTGGTGGTCTTTGCTTTGAGATTGTGGTGAAATTATTTGTATGGTTCTAAGTTTGTGGTCTATAGTGACCATAAGAGCCTTAAATATTTGTTTGATCAGAAGGAATTGAACATGCACCAAAGGCAGTGGATGGAGTTCTTGAAGGACTATAACTTTAAATTGAAGTACTATCCTGGGAAAATGAATGTTGTAGCCGATGCTTTGAGTTGAAAGTCATTACATGTTTTAGCCATTATGGTGAAGGAAATGGAATTGATCAAGCAATTTTGTAACTTGAATATTGGTGTGGAGGTGGATACCTCGAATAAAATTTCCTTGGAAGTTTCAAAAATTTGTAATGAATTCTTTGAGGTGGTAAAAGAAAAACAATTGACTGATGAGTATTTAACTGAGTTGAAAGAAACACAAGCCGATGGAAAGGATTTAATGTTGTCAGAAGGTCCTGACAGTATTTGGTGTGTTAAGGGCCAAATTTATACTCTATTTTATGGTGATTTAAGGAAATCTGTGCTTGAGGAAGCTCATAAGAGTGTGATGAGCATCCATCTTGGCACTACTAAAATGTATCAAGACTTAAGAAAGAATTTTTGGTGGCCTGGTGATAAATCAATTTTAATACACTTCTTATAGTTTTACACTTGGGGTTTATTATATAATTACTATGTTTAATAATAGTATTTTAATTAAGTTTTATGTTGTTTAGTTAAATTGAAGTTTTATGTATATATGTTTCAATTTTCATTTTTTGTATGTATCTTGAGTATCTTGCCTTATTTTGGCCATAACTTGGGCTTTTGTGATCCAAATGGGCTAATCTTGGAGCCCATGGAAAGCTAAGACAGAGGGCTACATCATGATGATCAGATTTTGTTATTTTGTATTTGAAAAAAATAAAGAAATGGAGCTTGAATCAATCAGCCCTCATGTGTCCCACCAGCATTGACATAGTTACCAAAATACATATATCTGGAGCTATAGATGTCCAAATGACCTCATTCTTATGTCAAATTCTCAATAAGACAGAGATCTACAACTTTCATGTTGAAGGTTTTGCAAAATTCGGCCATCTAAAAGGTCATATTTGACTCGCCAGGTGGAGAAGATAAAGAGGAGAATGAATTTCAACACCTACCATTATCTTCTTTTGAATTATTGTAATTTCAAGCCCACCAATGTTGAAAAAATGCATTAATGATAAGAAAATGAATGTATAGTATCATGATATCTTGCCTATAAATAGATGCTTGAAATTGTAAGGAAGATACACAAGAAATACATAAGAAATACATGCTTTAGTTTTCATTACATTTCTATATCTTTGCTTTAGTTTCTTAAGTTTTAGTTCTTTCTCTTATTTTATTCATTTGTTTTATATTCCATCCCTCAAGTTATGGTTTTCATTTCCCTTCCTCTATATCAAGTAAGTTAATTTTATTATTTGTTATTTACTTTTATAATCAAAGTTATAGTAAATTTAATATTAGTTTTCATTGTTAAAAATTATCATGGAAGCTTAATCTTTTAAAATCAACTCAAGGAATTTACTTTTTCTTGATGTTAACTTTGAGTTCTTACTCTTAATATTTTGATTGAAGATAATTACTTTTCTTTGTTTCTCAAACATTTATGATGGTAGATTATTTGAGTGTATAACCGATTGGTATACAATTAAACAATCTATAATCTAAACTGATGTTGGTTGGTTAATCAATAATCAATTTGAGAACAAAGATTAAGTCATTAAATAAGAGATTTCTATTTAGTTTCTTAACTCAATCAAATTATGGTTTTAAAGTTATTTTAGTAATTAATAAGAATATATCGATTGATTATTCTTATTAGTTCATTAATTCAATTCTAGAAGATTTTCTAGAATATAATCATTTAGGGATTCCAAATGATTCAAGGTTGAGAAATTAATTATATTTAATCATATTTGTGATTAATGATTAGTTAACTAAAGATTTATTAATTCCTTGGGTTGGTTGTTTCTAAATTTGATTATTCTTACTCATAAGTTTACTTTTTGCACTATTATATAATCACTTAATTTTCCTTTCAATCTCAACACAAACCCCTCTTTATTATAATTAAATTGAGTGTAACTAATTGAACTAAGGTCCTCGAGAGACGACTAAGGTTGTTCACCTTATACTATATTAATTTAACTTTTTATTTGACCCGACAACGATAGCGTGTCACCTGGTATGAAGCGTAACGTAGTGAATATTGTTGCATCTTGCCTTGTTTGTCAGAAGGCTAAGGCTGAACATCAGAAACCATTTAGTTTGTTAAGGCCTATAGAGATCCCTGTTTGGAAGTGGGATAGTATTGCTAAGGATTTTTGTAACACCCTTACTTTTAATAATTAATTAACCCAAACACAGAAGAAAATTTTTTCTCAAAACAAACAAAACAAAAAATAAAAAAATAAAAAAATAAAAAAAAAATAAAACCACCACTGATCAGATGGCATAGAAGAGAAGAGGAAGGCGAGTGGAAGTTAAGGAACGCACACACATGCATGGCTACTTGTGGAAGGAATGGAACATGAACCAACTCCGCCCAGTTCAGTGAGGCATGACAACGCCTGGGCGAAGTCCACCACAACGTCCATTCGCTCAAGCGGGGTCCAACACCGCCGGGCGAGACAGGATAATGAAACAACGGAAGAGGGAGGTATTTAGGCGGAGTTCCACATTAACATCTACTCGCTTCAGCGCAATCCCACACGCTTGGGCAAACTGTCCTAGTCGCTCGGGCGGGGTATGACTCCGCCTAAGCGAGGCCATCTCAAGCCTTCCCAAAACCGTACTCGCTGGAGCGAGTTCCTTGCTCGCTGGAGCGAGGAGCCACACTCGGCTAAGTAGGCGCTCGGACCCAGAGTCATCCTTCACTCGTTCACTCGGAAAATGACAGCTAACTCACTCGGATTATAAATATCTTACGCTCGGAATCCATCCATTCTAAACCACTACACTAACTTCTTTCTCAGGAGAAGGTCGCTTAGGGTTTTCACTCGGGAATACGAACTCTTCCTCAGTCGGGTTTCACTTATAATCTCCACTCGGCAAAACCATCCTCACACGGGATTTATACATACTCTCGCTCGGGATCGAATAGTCCCATCCACTCGGTATCCATATTATTCTCCGTTCTATTTTTCCCACTAAGTCAAGGTTCGCCCGGATTCTTCTATCACTATCAATTCTCTGCAGTAGGGCCCCTTAAATCTAAGGTGCCACTCTCCAGTTGGAAATCTTCACTCGGCAACTTCTCACTCGGATATCGTTGATTATTTGACACTCGGGGGAGAATCCTAGCAATTACACTCGGAAAGCTTATCTAGGCTCTCATCTTCGCATCCTAACAACTCGCTGCTCGGGACAGCCTTCCGCACCAATCCTCACTTGGAATTACATGAGTCCTCCCACTCGGAAAGTACTAATACGCACATCTGCATATAAATTACCCAGACATCACCTAGAATAAATAGACATGCAATATGGCATAAACATAGGTATATATATATATATATATATATATATATCAAATTTACAACCACGTTGCCCCGTCCCTATTCCGAGGGATTCAAGTCTGCCTAAGAGAGGCTATAAGCAAAACACGAGCCGACCAAGGCTTACTCCAAACATTATACACAGCATAAACAGAGTCGTAAAGGTTCCATAGTGCATCAGCACTTCGCCCAGCATTTCAATTCTTCCGCCGATCCTCATCTCGAGAAATGTTCACTGAAAAATGGCAACTGCAGGGATGAGCATCTTAAATTTTAAATGATAGATACCGACTCAGGTTACTTCTCATTCATACAACGACATATACCCATACATACACACACAATCCTACGTTGACTCAATAATATTAACACTCCACAGTCGGTGACACAATGCTAAGGGTCCTTAAGTCAGGATATTTCTTCATAACATTTATCAATCGGAATACACAATTCTCACTCGGGTATAAACGTATTTACAACTTCTCAACAACATATTATACATTCATGGAGCAGGTTTCAGTCAGCAATTATAGTACATGCACACGAAATAACGCACTCATTCACAAGTAAACACCACTTCACTAACATCATCACATGCATAATTAATTCCACATATCATCAGTAGCCATATATGCACAGATTATTCACTCGGTTCCGCATACGTGTGTAATTGGTTCTAACGTTGCAACGTAGGCTCTCAGCCTTTTGTACATAGCTCTCAGCTACCGTTTCAGCTCCCAGCTGCTTGGCCGTTTTACAGGTACCCAACCGTTTGCCCACAGGTGACACCAACGCTCTCAGCGCCAACGGAGGTGTTCACCGGCAGCCCGAGTCCTACTCAAGGGCTACCTTGAGTCCCACTCAAGGATTTTGTAGCGTCCCACGCTGAATAACCGATGGTAGTGTCCCACACTATGTGCTCTCAGCACAAACGCATCCCATGCCCCACACGCGGATCCATCACACAACGTTGAATTCATGCACACAACCTCTATTCAACCACACGTATTTCACATGCAGTCGGTAATACACATTTTTAGGACTCTGCATGTTAATCTAACACATTCAACCTTCATGCAATCATCATCATAGTTCCATTAACAACATATGAGTCCAACGCAATCGATGCCAATCAGTATCAAGCTTCTATGAGCATTTTCATCAACTCAAGTATAACATACACTCAGTTTACAGCAGTATCAGAACTTAATCAACGCATGCATCTATACGAAGATCAACAGGTTCACACAAGCATTTCAAATCAACATAGCACAACATGCAATCGGTATATGACAATGTCAGAACTTAATCAACGCATGCATCCCTATAAACACGAATAGATTCAATAAGCATTCCCATCAACACAACATGACATGCAATCAGGCTCTATGGTAACGTATGCATCCTCAAGGGCGATGATAACATACAACACTCACTCTCACTTATTATGCACTCGGATATTCTACATGCAAGTATATCATGCAACAGTATACAGTTCCATAATTATCAATGTCTTCCAAACCCGTTCGTAACCCATGCATTTAACATGTAAGGTACTCCCCTACCAACTACGAGACTCCGAGAGATTCTTCTGCTTGGGGTGCTGGTTCTCTTCTTTGCTGCTTCGCTCAACACTTTCTCTGGAACACTGCTGTCCTCCATGAGTGGTGCAAGGCTGTTTCTACTTTTGCCTTGACGCTCGTCCTTTACTCGTGTGAGGGAGCTCTGACTCCACTGTAGTACCGTCACCTTGGCTTTCAAAGCAGGGAATGGAATAGAGGGCAGAGAAGGAGAAGAGAAGAGCAAGAGAGAAGAGAAGAAGGGAGAAAAAAGGGAGTCCGTAGAGGGGGGTTTTCGAGAGTGAAAGGGCAAGGGGCCATCACCCAATATAAACACATGCACGAAGAACAGGAAGGTGGGGTGGGGAAACGTGAGGCAGTAGTCTTGCCCACGCCATCCTGTCCCATCAGCACCCTCCAACGTTAATCACCTCGCACCTTTTAATTAATTAAGTTAAGTGTAATTAGTGAACAAATTTCCTCTCCTGAGTTATCATTTTAAATGGCTTTATTTTGCCCGGTTCCTTTTTATTAAAATTGGGATGTTACAGGTCTCCCCCACTCGAAAAGAATTTCATCCTTGAAATTCAGTCGGTAACTCATGCGAAATTCAGTCGGCTACTCACCTAAGTGAACAACTCGGGGTACTGCTGTCTCATGGCGTCTTCACGTTCCCAGGTACAAGAGGTAGTCTTGCCTTGCTGCCACTCCACTTTAACCAGCCCTACGTTTTTGCTCCTTAAGCGCTTTACCGATCGGTCAACGATTCTAATCGGTGTAGTCACAGTGGTCAGGTCTTCCTTGATTTCCACTTCATCATCAGGCATTGTGTGGCTGGGGTCAAGTAAATACTTCCTTAGTTGAGACACATGAAATACGTTGTGCAATCATGATAAGTGGGTCGGTAATGCTATTCGGTATGCCATGGTGCCGACTCGTTCCAACACCTCATAAGGTCCAATGTATCGAGGGCTTAACTTTCCACCTTTCAAGGCTCGTCCGACTCCTTTACTCGGAGAAGTCCTTAAAAACACTCTGTCTCTGACTAAAAACTCCAATGGTTTGGTGCGGTTGTCATGGTAACTCTTCTGCCTGTCTTGAGACGCCTTCATCTTTCCCTGTATCACTCGGATCTGCTCTGTGGTTTGCTTCACAATGTCTGGTCCCAATAGCAGACTCTCACCCGTTTCCGACCAGCAAAGTAGGGTTTGGCATCTTCGTCCATATAGTGCTTCGTAGGGTGCCATGCCAATGCTGTTATGATGGCTGTTATTGTACGTAAACTCAATCAAGGGGAGGTACTGCTCCCAATCTCCTCCGTGCTCTAAACTTTGAATCGTCCGCTCGGATTGTCCATCTGATTAGGGGTGGTAGGCAGAACTAAGCCAAAGTTTAGTGCCTATTTCTTGATGCAGGCTGGTCCAAAACCGGGACGTGAACCTAGGATCCCTATCTGATACGATGGAAGTTGGTATACCATGTAGTCAAATAATCTCATGAACATAAATCTGTGCCAATTTATGCATCGGGTACTTCATGTTCACAGGCAGGAAGTGTGCACTCTTCGTCAGTCGGTCAACAATGACCTAAATCGCATCATGGCCCGCTCAGGTTTTGGGCAATCCCATGACAAAATCCATAGCAATTGAGTCCCATTTCCACACGGGAATCTCCAGGGGCTGCATTGCACCATACGGCTTCTGGTGCTCCACTTTTGACTTCTGACAAGTAATACATCAAGCCACGTATTCTGCCACATTCTTCTTTAGTCCGGGCCACCAGAACTGTTTCCTCAGGTCATGGTACATCTTCGTGGTACCTGGGTGAATACTGAGTAGGCTCTTATGAGCTTCATCAAGCACCATTCTCCGTAATTCTTTCCCACTCGGGACATATATTCTGTCTTTCACTCGAAAGATCCCATCTGATCCCTCGGTTAAGGACAAATCCTTTCCCTTGGCCTGCGTCTCTTTCATATCAGCCAAGTAGGAGTCTGACTGCTGCTGCTCGTACACGGATTTCAGGAATTCATTGGCGATTCTTAATTACCGATTTTTATTTTCCGAAAGGAGGGGGTGTCAACATGTAAGTTCATGTCTCAGAACTGCTCCAACAACTCCACTTCTCTTGCCATCATTGCTGCCATATGGAGGGATTTCCAACTCAACGCGTCGGCAACGACATTTGCCTTACCCGGATGGTATTTCAGCTCGAAATCGTAGTCCTTTAAGAATTCTATCCATCTCCTCTGCCTCATGTTCAGCTCTTTTTGGTTGAATAGGTATTTGAGGCTCTTGTGATCACTGTATACTTCAAATCTGGACCCGTACAAATAATGCCTCCAAATTTTTAGTGTGAACACCACAGCTGCCAACCCCAAGTCGTGGGTCAGATAATGCTGCTCGTGAGGTCTCAATTGCCGAGAGGCATACGCCATCACTCGGTCTCTCTACATGAGCACGCATCCTAATCCGAGTCCTGATGCATCACAATAAACTACAAAGCTCTCTTGTAAGTCAGGTAATGCCAGCACTGGAGCAGTCGTCAACTTGTTCTTCAGCTCTCGGAAGCTGCTCTCGCACTCGGGGCTCCACACGAAGGGAATGTTTTTCCGAGTCAATTTAGTTAGTGGTAACGCCAGCTTAGAAAAACCTTCAATGAACCTTCTATAATAACCTGCCAGGCCCATAAAACTCCTTATCTCTGAGACCGACTTGGGTTTCTCCCATGTCATTACAGCTGTCACCTTCGAAGGATCCACCGAGACACCCTGCTCGGAAATCACATGTCCGAGGAAGTGGACCTTATCCATCCAGAATTCGCACTTTGAAAGCTTTGCAAACAACTGCTTCTCCTTCAACACTTGAAGTACCGCTCGGAGATGTCCTTCATGCTCCTTAGAAGTCTTAGAATAGACTAGGATGTCATCAATGAAGACAACTACGAACCGGTCTAAATAGGAGTAGAATATGCTGTTCATGTAATTCATGAAGACAGCAGGGGCGTTTGTCACACCGAACGGCATCACTACATACTCGTAGTGGCCATACCGAGTCCTAAAGGCAGTTTTTGGTTTATCCGAGTCCTTCACTCGGATTTGGTGATATCCCGATCGTAGGTCGATTTTCGAGAATACTGAGGCTCCACGCAGTTGGTCAATTAAATCATCAATTCTGGGTAACGGGTACCGATTCTTAATCGTGAGTTTGTTCAGTTGTCGGTAATCTATACAAAGTCTCATGCTGCCATCCTTCTTCTTAACAAGTAGCACAGGTGCGCCCCATGGTGATACACTCGGTCTAATGAATTATTTTCCGAGTAATTTGTCCACTTGCTTCTTCAGCTCAGCCAGTTCAGTTGGGGACATTCTATAGGGTGCACTGGAGACTGGCTCGGCTCCAGGGATCAAGTCTATAGAGAATTTGACTTCTCTATTGGGAGGGACACTCGGTACATCCTCAGGAAACACTTCTGGGAATTCACAGACAATCGGAATCTCGTTCACTCGGATTTTACTCTCACCCTCGGTTAGACAAAGCATCATGAATAGTTGAGTTATACTTTGTGCTGTGCAGTCCTCATGGTGCTGTCTTGGGAAAATTATCCTTCGGTTTTTACAATCTACTAACACCTTGTTGGCTGAAAGCCAATCTATTCCGAGCACGATATCAAGGTCCTTCAAGGGTATACACACCAAGTCGAAAGTGAAACTCCGATCGCACAATTTGAACATCACTTCTTTGCACATTGATGAGGTCAGTACCTTAGGACCAGTCGGATTGGCTACTTCCAAAATCCGATTCATTTCCATGGTCGGTAATTTCAAACGTTTCACACAATCATCAGCTATGAAGGAGTGGGTAGCTCCAGAATCAAAACTACACTAAGTGTATGTCTACCGAGTGAGCACTTACATTGTACTAGATCATTTACTTGTGTAACGTCCTCTGCGTTGATGGTGTACACTCTTCCCGCTGCTGGTTAGTCGGTATTCCTCTCTCGGTTATTTGGAGCAAGCATCATGTTTCCTCTGGCTCTGTTGCCTCTGCCACCAGGTCGTTGGTTATCATTCACTCGGTTTTTCTCTTGGAAGCCTCCTTGACGTACACTGGTGTTTGCTTGGCGGAGTTGGGGGCAATCGGGGCGAATGTGTCCTCTTTTATTACAGTGAAAGCACACCACTTCACCATCATCCTTGCAATATCTGGCATAGTGACTTCCTCCACACTTGAAACATCTTCCGTCTCCTACCACTGGTCGTCTTTCAGGTTGGTTCCGACCCCCAAATCTAGAAAAAGGCTTGTTCCTGCCAACGTTGCTTGGCTTCTTGAAGCGGGATTGTTGGGGCCTCAAGGAATGGTGGGTTCTGCTGCTCTGGCCCGAATGGGCCTTGTCATCCTCCTCAAATATCCTACATTTATTCACCAATGCAGGGAAACTCCGTATCTCATGGTATCTGCAGGCCTTCTTAACATCTGATCTTAATCCATTCTCAAACTTAAGGCACTTCGAGCTCTCTGTCCCAGGTTGTTGGAAGGGTGGGTAGAATAGGTACAACTCCTCGAATCTTGTCGTGTATTCTTCCACAGTCATGGAGCCCTGTTTCAACTCCATAAACTCCAGCTCTTTCCGACTCCTCACTGTGTCGGGGAAGTATTTCTCTAAGAAGCATGCCTTAAAATCGTTCCATGTCAGCTGAGCATCATCATCAGGGAATCGGCTTCTGGCTATCTTCCACCAGTTCTCCGCTTCATCTCGCAGCATATACACTACACATTCCACCTTTTGGGCCTCGGTACAATGAAGACCCCCAAAAATTCTCTCCAGCTCCTGAGTCCACTTAAACACTGCCTCAGGGTTCCGTCCTCCTAGAAATTCACTGGGTTTCCTCTTCAGGAAGCGGTCCAGCACTTGGCCCTCCTCAGTTCAAGGCTGGCCCTGCCTCTCAAACACGTCTGCAAAGCGTTGGAATGCTGTGGCTATAGCCTCCATGCTTTGGCGATGCGTCATCCCTTATCCTGAAATCAACATTCGAGGATAAGTATACTGAGCCACATACTACCGATCGGGTTTCAGTCTAACATTCAATGACTTAGCACATCATGCTATCCCTATATGTTATGCAATCAGTCGGACCAAGAGGGGGGAAACAACCTCCTATCCACAAGCCAATATCAATCAGGTTCAATTAACATCACAACAATTATGACCATTTAGTCAGAAGACACACAACCGCTTACACTCGGTAAGCATACCTTGGCCTTGGACCTTTCGGTCTGCTCTGATACCAAAATGTAACACCCTTACTTTTAATAATTAATTAACCCAAACACAGAAGAAAAATTTTTCTCAAAACAAACAAAACAAAAAAAAATAAAAAATAAAAAATAAAAAAAATAAAACCACCACTGATCAGATAGCATAGAAGAGAAGAGGAAGACGAGTGGAAGTTAAGGAACGCACACACATGCATGGCTACTTGCGGAAGGAATGGAACATGAACCAACTCCGCCCAGTTCAGCGAGGCATGACAATGCCTGGGCGAAGTCCACCACAACGTCCATTCGCTCAAGCGGGGTCCAACACCGCCGGGCGAGATAGGATAATGAAACAACGGAAGAGGGAGGTATTTAGGCGGAGTTCCACATTAACATCTACTCGCTTCAGCGCGATCCCACACGCATGGGCAAACCGTCCTAGTCGCTCGGGCGGGGTATGACTCCGCCTAAGCGAGGCCATCACAAGCCTTCCCAAAACCGCACTCGCTGGAGCGAGTTCCTTGCTCGCTGGAGCGAGGAGCCACACTCGGCTAAGTAGGCGCTCGGACCCAGAGTCATTCTTCACTCGTTCACTCGGAAAATGACAGCTAACTCACTCGGATTATAAATATCTTACGCTCGGAATCCTTCTATTCTAACCCACTACACTAACTTCTTTCTCAGGAGAAGGTCGCTTAGGGTTTTCACTCGGGAATACGAACTCTTCCTCACTCGGGTTTCACTTATAATCTCCACTCGGCAAAACCATCCTCACACGGGATTTATACATACTCTCGCTCGGGATCGAATTATCCCATCCACTCGGTATCCATATTATTCTCCGTTCTATTTTTCCCACTAAGTCAAGGTTCGCCCGGATTCTTCTATCACTATCAATTCTCTACAGTAGGGCCCCCTTAAATCTAAGGTGCCACTCTCCAGTTGGAAATCTTCACTCGGCAACTTCTCACTCGGATATCGTTGATTATTTGACACTCGGGGGAGAATCCTAGCAATTACACTCGGAAAGCTTATCTAGGCTCTCATCTTCGCATCCTAACAACTCGCTGCTCGGGATAGCCTTCTGCACCAATCCTCACTTGGAATTACATGAGTCCTCCCACTCGGAAAGTACTAATACGCACATCTGCATATAAATTACCCAGACATCACCTAGAATAAATAGACATGCAATATGGCATAAACATAGGTATATATATATATATATCAAATTTACAACCACGTTGTCCCGTCCCTATTCCGAGGGATTCAAGTCTGCCTAAGAGAGGCTATAAGCAAAACACGAGCCGACCAAGGCTTACTCCAAACATTATACACAGCATAAACAGAGTCGTAAAGGTTCCATAGTGCATCAGCACTTCGCCCAGCATTTCAATTCTTCCGCCGATCCTCATCTCGAGAAATGTTCACTGAAAAATGGCAACTGCAGGGATGAGCATCTTAAATTTTAAATGATAGATACCGACTCAGGTTACTTCTCATTCATACAACGACATATACCCATACATACACACACAATCCTACGTTGACTCAATAATATTAACACTCCACAGTCGGTGACACAATGCTAAGGGTCCTTAAGTCAGGATATTTCTTCATAACATTTATCAATCGGAATACACAATTCTCACTCGGGTATAAATGTATTTACAACTTCTCAACAACATATTATACATTCATGGAGCAGGTTTCAGTCAGCAATTATAGTACATCCACACGGAATAACGCACTCATTCACAAGTAAACACCACTTCACTAACATCATCACATGCATAATTAATTCCACATATCATCAGTAGCCATATATGCACAGATTATTCACTCGGTTCCGCATACGTGTGTAATCGGTTCTAACGTTGCAACGTAGGCTCTCAGCCTTTTGTACATAGCTCTCAGCTACCGTTTCAGCTCCCAGCTGCTTGGCCGTTTTTGAGGTACCCAACAGTTTGCCCACAGGTGACACCAACGCTCTCAGCGCCAATGGAGGTGTTCACAGGAAGCCCGAGTCCCACTCAAGGGCTACCTTGAGTCCCACTCAAGGATTTTGTAGCGTCCCACACTGAATAACCGATGGTAGTGTCCCACACTACGTGCTCTCAGCACAAATGCATCCCATGCGCCACACGCGGATCCATCACACAACGTTGAATTCATGCACACAACCTCTATTCAACCACACGTATTTTACATGCAGTCGGTAATACACATTTTCAGGACTCTGCATGTTAATCTAACACATTCAACCTTCATGCAATCATCATCATAGTTCCATTAACAACATATGAGTCCAACGCAATCGATGCCAATCAGTATCAAGCTTCTATGAGCATTTTCATCAACTCAAGTATAACATACACTCAGTTTACAGTAGTATCAGAACTTAATCAACGCATGCATCAATACGAAGATCAACAGGTTCACACAAGCATTTCAAATCAACATAGCACAACATGCAATCGGTATATGACAATGTCAGAACTTAATCAATGCATGCATCCCTATAAACACGAATAGATTCAATAAGCATTCCCATCAACACAACATGACATGCAATCGGGCTCTATGGTAACGTATGCATCCTCAAGGACGATGATAACATGCAACACTCACTCTCACTTATTATGCACTCAGATATTCTACATGCAAGTATATCATGCAACAGTATACAGTTCCATAATTATCAATGTCTTCCAAACCCGTTCGTAACCCATGCATTTAACATGTAAGGTACTCCCCCTACCAACTGTGAGACTCCGAGAGATTCTTCTGCTTGGGGTGCTGGTTCTCTTCTTTGCTGCTTCGCTCAACACTTTCTCTAGAACACTGCTATCCTCCACGAGTAGTGCAGGGCTGTTTCTGCTTTTGCCTTGACGCTCATCCTTTACTCGTGTGAGGGAGCTCTGACTCCACTGCAGTACCGTCACCTTGGCTTTCGAAGCAGGGAATGGAATAGAGGGCAGAGAAGGAGAAGAGAAGAAGGGAGAAAAAAGGGAGTCCGCAGAGGGGGGTTTTCGAGAGTGAAAGGGCAAGGGGTCATCACCCAATATAAACACATGCATGAAGAACAGGAAGGTGGGGTGGGGAAACGTGAGGCAGTAGTCTTGCCCACGCCATCCTGTCCCATCAGCACCGTCCAACATTAATCACCTCGCACCTTTTAATTAATTAAGTTAAGTGTAATTAGTGAACAGATTTCCTCTCCTGAATTATCATTTTAAATGGCTTTATTTTGCCCGGTTCCTTTTTATTAAAATTGGGATGTTACTATTTTGTTTTTGGTTTGCCAAGAACTCATGCTAGAAACGATGCTATATGGGTGATTGTTGATCGATTGACCAAGTGTACTCACTTTTTAATCGTGATTATGAAGAGTTCATTGTAGAAATTGGCTTAATTATATATAAAAGAAATTGTTAGATTACATGGTGTGCCATCCAACATTGTGTCTGATCGTGATCCTTGATTTACTTCTTGATTTTGGGGAAGCCTACATCAGGAGTTAGGCTCTAAGTTAATGCTTAGTTCTATCTACCATCCTTAAACTAATGGACAATTCGAAAGGACTATTCAAAACCTTAAAGATTTGTTGAGGCTTATGTGCTTTAGTATGGTGTTTATTGGGAGAGATTTCTTCCTTTGATTAAGTTCATGTATAATAATAGTTATCACAGTAGTATCTGTATGGCTCCTTATGAGGCACTTTATGGTAGAAAATATAGAATGCCTCTATGTTGGTTGGAAACTGGTAAGAATTTGGCTTTAGGGCCAGAGATTATTCAAGAAACTACTGAGCAGATTAGAAAGATATAAGAGAATATGAAGATTACTCAAGACCGACAGAAACGTTACTATGATAAAAGGTGGAAATCACTTGAATTTCAAGTTGGTGATCATTTGTTTCTGAAAGTCTAGCGTGATAAAGGGATTGGTAGAGCTTTGAAGAGTAGAAAATTAAGTCCCAAGTTTATTGGACTATATGAGATTCTTGAGAGGATTGGTGATGTTGCATATCGGATTGTGCTTCCTCCATATCTTGCAAATTTTCACAATGTATTTCATGTGTCGTAGTTGAGGAAGTATATTCTTGATCCTTTGCATTTGATCTATGTTGATCTTGTTGATGTACGGGATGATTTGTCTATCTCCTTTGTTTCTATTCAAATTATGGAACATTCTGTAAAAAGATTATGGAACAAGTTGATACCTTTAGTAAAGGTCACATGGAAACATGGTAATAACGAAACTCTTATGTGGGAATATAAAGATGATATTCGTAAGCAATATCCTAATATTTTCGAATCAGGTTTGTTAAATTTTGAGGATGAAATTTCTTTTTGGTGAGGTGGATTGTAACCTCCCAAATTTTTTTGGAAATAAATTATTAAAGTGAAGATGATTAACTATTTGACATCTGAAACTATGGGAAAAATTAATTTGAAATTGATTGTGGATTATCAGTGAATAAGAATTTACTGAAATCAGACGATTTAACAAAATGTATATTCCATTAAATATTTTTGGGTATTTGGTGGACTTAGAATAATGAGAATTTTATTGGGGTTACGATGATGTGATTAAAATAATTTTTGATGTTGAGGAGATATTTGTTTGGACACTATGTATGATTATAAATGTCGAAATGACGAGCAATAATGAATTTAATAAAATTGTAAAATCCCTTCTTCTCCTCCTCTATGTGTCACGTAACTCCCTCTTATTTTCCTACTATCTAATAACCATGGGACAAAGGCTTGTGTGGATGATTACAATCACCAGTTTCAGTGCCTTCTTCTGTTCTCCTTACTTTTTTTTTGCTATTCACTTCTCATCATCTTCCTCTCTTGCTCCAACTGTCCATCTCCCTCCATACCCCATTCTCTTCCAAAATCAACTTCTAAAGCTTGGTTTGTGAAGCATTCTTAGCATTAAGGACATATTGGAGTTTAACTTGCCTCATCTCTTCTCTTCTTCCTCTACTTATTTTCATGTTGGAGCTAGGGCTTGGTTGATAGGTATGAACCCATTCCTATTTCTTGGTTCTATTCAATGTTTTAAGGTCCTAGAAGCTTAATAATGGTAGATTAGACATTGTTGAGAAGAAATATATGTATGGGTGTATGTAACTTTAGGTTTGAGATATTGGACTTTGAGTTTTTGATAATGCCATGGTGCCATACAAATTTTTGGGTGATGTTGTACGTAGAATGATGGTTAAAAATTTATGGGATTAAAGTTGGTGGAAACCCTAAGATAGAAATTAAGGCTTTTACTATGAAGGAATTAAAGAGTTAATATTATGGGAATGATTCTTGTGAGTAGAAATAAATTGTTGATGAAGGATATTGATTATTAGTGTTGAAAGTGTAAAGGAGTCAAGGAAGTATGTTAATGCCCTAAGTGGTTAAGTTGGTGTATAAGGTGTTAGATGTATTGGTAACTTTTGAATTTTTGAGAATCTTGGTTAATGGGAAGGAATTCTGAAACCTAATATATGAATGAAATAATGTTTATCACATGTATTAGACATGTTGGAAAGTCTAAATAAGACATTAATGGTGTGAAAACATGTGTTAACGTAGGATCAATTCCGAACGATGAAGCAGGACTGTCGAATCGCTCGGATTACTTATCTTGAGGTAGGAAGTTATATATTCTAAATACACGAATTAGAAATATTGATGATTGTTGTATTATGATATGAATCATATTTTCCTTGCCTTAATTAATGGTTGTGATGTATTGGATGGTTTGATGATTTTGTTTAGGGAAAATATGTTTAATGCATTTGGATTATATGTATGATGTGTTGTTATGGTGAAATTGTATATGTGTTGTGGTGTATGGCCATATGTGTATGCCTATAAGATAGTGTATGAGACTTTGTATTTCACCATAAATAATGATGATGTTGTTTGAAAATGTGAATGATAATGAATATCGTGCAACACACGTATCAATGTTGTTGAAAACATATATGTGTTATTATGATGCCATTGTGTTGATAAATGAAGTTAAAATATTAATGATTAGGTAAATGACACATATTGAAATCCCAAAATAATGGCAATAATTGGGTAATCTAAAATCCACTAAATGAAGGTGGTAAGGAGGATGGTGGTGTAGGATGATTGAAGAGTGGCATGCTAGAATGCTTATTGTTAGATAACATGTGAAATTGTATGTATTGCATCCATAGCATATCTACACAACTATCGGTGTGGGATGTTAGGGGTTCCTCTGGTTGGCCTAGTAGGAGGGTGGCTCTATTCACGTGCGTTTATTTACCATAGTGATTCAGTGGTGGAATCACGAAGCTTCCCATGCTTAATCACGTGGGGGGCGATTGCCTGTAGTTGACTCTTGTAAGGGGTGGCTCTTTGAGAAACGGTTTCCCCGATGGTCATGTTGGATCGCAGCTGCCATGGCATGGTTCATGGTTAGCCCACAACACTATCTTGTTGTTGATGTGTTTTACTGCTATCATGGTGAAAATGATAGGCGTTGCATGATGGGCAATGCAGTTTGCTACCAGTAAAACTAATATTTGTGAATATAAGTGTACACATTTTACTACTGTAGTAGGGCATAATTATATATCTGTGCTTGAACCTATATTGGTGTTTTATTTTTCCATAATCGGATTTGCAGTGTATTGTTGCAAGTTATTGTATTCATTCCTTTGTGCATATGCATTAGCCTAAGAGCATTTTACATATAGCCTTGAGATATACCGGTATAAGACTTGAGATTGAGATATTGAATTAGTGATGGTTGACAAAGGAGATAAATATTGAGATAAGACAATAATAAAGGATGAAAATTTTATTATAAGACTTATAGCGAATTATTGTTTATGGTGATGGAATGATAAGTTTAATTGTGTTCTAGTGCTTATATTTGCAAAGCGCATGATGATTTGTATGCATATGCACACACTCACGAATGTTTCATTTTTGTCATTTTGAATATGATAACTCACTCTCTCATGTTGTCTCTTTTTAAGCATGATGATACAGGAAAAAATACGAGATAAGGTGTTCTTTTGAACTTTGAAGTGTATTGGAATAAGCGTATATCAACATCTTTTGAACTTTGAAGTGTTTTGGAATGATGTAGGATAAAATATGATAACTTTGAAGGATAAAATATGGGATATAATGAGCATATATCAACATCATATACTATATAAAATCAATGGTTACCGGCCAAGGCACTTTCTATACAACTAATTTACCTTCACCATCAAAACACACTTCCAAAAAAAATGTGATCTCACCCCATGAATGCCCTGCATCATAAGGCTAAAAATAGATAACATGGGAGAGTGACTTATACATTCCAAAGGATGAATATGAATACATTTGTGATTTATGTGCATATGTATTCAATGACATGTATACTTTGCATCAACCAATCATTTATCATCATAATTTTATCATATTGTCAACAAACATATATCTTAGTCATCTCTATGAATCATAGCAAAGTATATAAACATATACACATTCATGCCCCTCATCATATTGGGCTATCACACATATCATCACTATACGCAAATTTATTTCTGTGTATTCATATTTCATATGTTGTCTTTAGGTATTCGTTCACCCAATCTCAACCATCATCATACCTCATCACCTTTGGCGTATCTCCTTACTATATGCAAATGCTCTTAGGCTAATGCATATGCACAACAAAGTTAACATCAATGCAGATCTGACTGTGGGAATATAAATACCAATTTTTGGGTTCAAGCATGGATTCATAACCACACCCCTACTGCAATAGTAAAATGTAAAAACTTATCATAAATTTGCATGCATATCACCATGTTTTACTGTTACCAAACCGCATCGCCCATCTTGTAACACCGGTTATTTTCACCATGACCGCGGTAAACAACATAAACAATATAAAAGGTGTTGAGGGCCAACCATGATTTATACCATGGCAGTTGTGATCCAAGGGACCATCGGGGACATATTCTCCTCAAAGAGCCACCCCCACAGGGTCAACCACATGCAGCTCCCTGTAGCTATACATTGGCAGCTTCATGACTTACACACTCGGTCACTTGGGAAACAATAATATCACTCATGCAAAGAGCCACCCTCATGTATTTAGAATATAAAACTCCTCTCCTACCTCAAGAGAAGTAGTCCAAGCGATTTGACGTTCCCGCCTCGTCGTTCAAAATAGGTCCTACATTTCATAAGGTACCATATCATTATTTTCTATTCAACTACCAAGACCCATATGTTTTCAATTCTAGTACTTGGTGTTATAGCATTTCCATTACTAACCATATTTCATTTTATTAATTTCACCACAACCACCATGGGTTTGGTGCTCATGTTTATTATTACGTATTCAAGGCCATACCCATCAAAGGCTTTCCACACCAATGGCCATCAATCACCATTAATGGCCACCCACCATATTTAATATCAACTCTAATCACCAGAAATATTCTCCCAACACATTTACTAAACCCATACTCTCAATATCATACATTTCCTCTTAAAATATGTTCTCCAATTAACATTCATTATTTTCCCCAATTCCTAAAGTTAGGGTTTCACCAAAAACCCAACAACCATTATAAATAATCATCAATTTCCATCATCTTTCATCTTATTTTTGTGTACCCCATTAAATGCTCATAAAAGCTTGCATTTAAGCCACCCCACCTTAGGGTTTCTATATTAAATGATTCTCCTAGCAACCCACATGCATTAAATCACTCACCCAACAACAATAACCTAAAACCTAGGGCATAAGCTCCTTAGAAATGAAAAGGAACTTAGCTCAATCAACAAACAACAATGAACTTTAAGGGAGGGAGAATGGGTGATGAAATTGGAGAGAAGAAAAGGAGCAAGGGCTTTAAGCTACAAGCCTCACCTCCTTGCCAATGGAAAATGAAAATGGGGGAGGAAGTTGGCACACCACCACTAGGGTTTTTGGAGAAGAAGAAGATGAAGAGAATGGAAGGAAAAAAGAAAGAGAGTGTTTTGCCTTAGGAAGATAAAAGAGTGTCGTGAGAAATGAGAAAAGAATGAGGAATTAACATTTTAATTTGGCCCATCATTTAAGTTTTCTCTATTTTATAACATACAACATCACCATTTGGGCTCAATACTTAATTTAAAAATTATTCTGAATACATATTTGGATTCCCAATAATATTCTTAATAGGCCTGACCAACAGTACCTCATCAGAGATACTTGGTCTGACACCCATATTTCAATCGGGTATAATTTCAACTCTTTAAGCCACAATAAATTATGAATAATCCTTATAAATCCCAGTTTAATTATTTCAACATTTTTGGGACATTTATTAATCTACGTGTAATTATTTATTATTTATTCCTCTCATTTAATCCCACCTAAAGAGAAATTTCATTCTCAAAATTTAATATACCATATTCAAATACAATCAGATATTGCTCCTGAATATCATCTTCACATTCCCACGTGAAAGTCTCCACATTGCCATGTTTCCTGGCCACCTTCACCAAAAGTACCAATTTGTTCCGCAACCTCTTTATGGAATCCTCTACAATACAAACAGAAACAAGAGGGATAGATAAATGATCTTGCATATCTACATCATCAACCAAAATCATGTGCATAGGATCAGGAACATACTTCCTCAACTGCGACACATGAAATACATTGTGCGAATTTGTAAGATACGGAGGAAGTGCAATCCGATAAGCAACATCATCGATTCTCTCTAGAATCTCATATGGTCCAATGAACTTAGGACTTAATTTTCTGTTCTTCAATGCTCTACCAATTCCTTTATCCCACAAGACCTTCAAAAATACATGATCACTAACTTGAAACTCAAGTGTTTTGTGCCTCTTATGATAATAACTCTTCTGTCGGTCTTGAGCAATCTTCATGTTCTTTTCTATCTTTTGAATTTGCTCAATAGTCTCCTAAATAATCTTTGGCCCTAAAGCCAAATTCTCACCAGTTGCCAACCAACATAGAGGCGTTCTACATTTTCTACCATACATAGCCTCACAAAGAGCCATACAAATACTACTGTGGTAACTATTGTTATACGTGAACTCGACAAATGGAACAAATCTCTCCCAACATCCACCATACTCAAGAATACAAGACCTCAACAAATCTTCAAGGCTTTGGATAGTCCTCTTAGATTGTCCATCGGTTAGAGGATGATAGGAAGAACTAAGTTTCAACTTATAGCCTAACTCCTGATGTAGGCTTCCCTAAAATTGGGAAGTAAGCTGAGGATCACGATCGGATAAAATGCTAGATGGCACACCATGCAATCTCACAATTTCCTTAATGTATAATTGGGCTAGCTTCTCCAATGAACTCTTCATATTCATGGGCAAAAAGTAAGCACATTTCATTAACCGATCTACGATCACCCAAATGGCTTCATTTCCAACACGAGTTCTAGATAACCCAGAAACAAAGTCCATAGCAATACTACCCTATTTCCAAATAGGGATCTCTAAAGGTCTTAATAAAACAGATGGTTTTTGATGTTTAACCTTAGCCTTCTGACAAATAAGGCAAGATGCTACAAAATTCACCACATCACGCTTCATACCAGGCCACTAGAAAATTTTCTACAAATCTTGATACATTTTAGTGGAATCAGGATGAATACTTAATACTCTTTTGTGAGCTTCCTTAAGTATAGATTTTCTCAAGTCACCACGGGGATATAAATTCGGCCCTTCACACGCCAAATACCATCATGACCTTCCAATAAAAACAAATTCTTCCCATTAGCTTGAGCTTCCATCATCTCAATCAAATATTCATCATTTGGTTGTTGCACTTTCACGCATTCAAAGAATACATTCGCAACCTTCAACATCTCAAGGGACATTTTATTTGGGGTATACAATTCTACGCCCACATTCAAGTTTCTAAATTGCTCAATTAGCCCTATCTCTTTCACCATCATTGCGAAAACATGCAACGACTTCCAGCTCAAAGCATCGACAACCAAGTTTTCCTTTCCGAGTGATACCTCAACTCAAACTTATAGTCTTTTAGAAATTCCATCCATCGTTGTTGGTGCATATTAAGTTCTTTTTGATCGAATAAGTATTTAAGGCTTTTGTGATCACTAAAGACCATAAATTTGGAACCATACAAATAGTGTCACCACAACTTCAAAGAAAACACCATTACTGCCAATTCAAGATCATGTATGGGGTAATTAACCTCATGGGGTCACAACTACCTCAATGTATAGGCTATCACACGCTCTTTTTGCATCAACATGCAACCAAGACCAAGCTTAGAAGCATCACAATACACCATAAAATCATCCAGTAAAATAGGCAAAGCTAACATTGGTGCGGTAGTAAGCCTCAATTTCAATTCTTGAAAACTTTCTTCATATTTGAGGGTCCACACAAATGGTTGGTTCTTACAAGTCGGCTTCGTCAATGGCAAAGTCAAGCGAGAGAAACCCTCAATAAATCGTCGGTAGTAACTGGCAAGACCAAGGAAACTTCTTATTTTCATCACTGATGTTGGTCTTTCCCAAGCCACAACAGCTTCAACCTTAGGTGGATCGATAACAACACCATCACAAGAGATCTCATGACAAAGAAATGAAATCTGATTCAACTAGAATTCACACTTAGAAAGTGACAGGGCCCGTAAGCGCACGGGTTATGTCGCGTAATATAAAAGATTATCGTTCTCCATAGGGTCTGTGTTCAAAGTACCAGCATATTAAAATTTAATTATCCACACAATTGATTTTTAAGGTTTTTTTGTAAAATAAAGCACAAAATTAAGTTGCACAGAATACGAACAAATAAACAAAATTTTTTAGACACTTAAAAAAAATCAAAGTTGAGGGTATCTTGGGATTTCAGGGGATCAAGACTCTATTTTATGTTAATGAATTTTAACTTTTCATAAATAAGAATCAAATTAAGTTTTCCAAGGCAAATTTTCCAAAAGCTAATTAATATGTTCCTCTCGGAATCCTATTAATGTACCTAACCTATGGAAAGCGCTGCTTAATCCTCAGAAAGGCCCACTATAAATTACAAATTTAAATACTCACTTTTACAGCCCTCACTACTCTTACAAAATAAAAGATAGAAAAGAAAATAGAAAGAAGGAGCAGAAAAACAAACAGAGAAAGAAAAAGGGAAAAAAGAAGGAAAACTAAAGAGAAAAAGAGAGAAGGGAACGAAGAGAACTAGATGAGAAGGGATTGGATGGGATTGCTGGATGCTTGCAACTTCTTCTCCTTTTATAGGTGATGGAAGGGAGAATCCAGCTAAGAAACGCGTTGCAATTGCAAGTGGTAAGAAACTTTCGGTTCATGTGACTTCCAACTGTCCCAAATTGCTTTTTTTTTAATATTTCCAATAATTCAGTGCTTGGATTTATTCAGGTGGACAAATTTCGAGTGGAAAGGTGCTGTTTTTCCATAAGACTGAGTGACAGCTTGCTGGAAGGTGCTGGTTTCTGGACGGTGTGAAGAGAGTGTGTTGCTGGGCGGTGTTGGTAGGAGAGGAGTCTGGGCGGTGTTCAAAGGAGAGGGGACGGTGTTATGGCTTGAGGAGAGTCAGTGTTGTTGTTGGATGGAGAACTGGACGGTGTTAAGTTGGAACTGGACGGTGTTATAGTTTGATCCGGTGTTGTGGTTTAAGGGGTCGGTGTAGAGTGATCCGGTGTTGGTTGTGAAGAATTGGAAGGAGTCCGTGTGGTTTGAGGGTTGATCCGGTGTTGAGTTGATTATGGCCGGTGTGTGTGGATGGAGGGTTGATCCGGTATGCATGGATGGAGCCGGTATTGGAGTAAATGGATGGAAGGTTGATCCGGTGTTGGAGCCTGCATAGTGGTTGTGAAGAGAGCTGGACGAGCAATGGAATTCTGATTGAAACATTCAATCAGAACTGATTAGAAAATGATTCACTCGGCACTGATTGAAGATTGGCTCTGAACCGATTGAAAGATGATTTACTCGGCACTCTTGAAATTGAACCACTCGGAGAAAACTTTGCTCGGATTTTCTTTGGAACAATTCAGTCGACTCCTTCTTCACTCCTTTATCCATTCGGACATTTTCATTCAGAAGTCTGACTTGTTTCTTACTCGGATACATTCAGTCGGATTTGCCATTTTCTTTCACTCGGAAACTTGCACTTGAAAGACTTTGGAATCTGGCTGATAGGAGTTCTTCCCATGTCCGAGCCTTGCTTTGCTCGGAAATGCAGCTTTCTGTCCCAACTCACTCAGATGTCTTCCTTGGAGACTTCTCACTCGGGCTTAGTGTGAAACTTGAGAGTCTGCCCGAGTGTGATTTATTTCCGGTCGGAGTTTTCCTTGCTTAATAAGACACTACTCGGAAATGCCTTGTTCCGCTTGAGAATGCCATCTTCTCCGAATGAAACCACTCGGAAACCTCTTTATTCAACAGTTTATTCATTCTGTGGCTTCTTTTGCTCGGACAATGGTCTACTCGGAGACAGTTTTTGCCCAGAAAACACTTGTTCCCCAATCAGACCTGCTTCAGTCAGCATTCTTTCACTTGGAATGGCTTTGGGCGGTATTTATTGAAGGCCAGTCCCTTTTTTTCACTCGAAACGGTTGCAGTCAGGGAGCTTCCACTCGGTTTCACCTTAATCCGAGACTTATTCCTTTTCAGCATTGAACCTCCAACAGGGTCAGCCTTTTAGCACTCAGAATGGCTTTGACAGGGAACTTTCCACTCGGATTTTGCTCCAACAGTGAAGTATTCCACTCGGAAAAGCTCCATTCTGAGTCATTCCACTCGGATTTAGTCCTTTCTGAGTCATCCTACTTGGATTTGGTCATTTTGAGTCGGATTTCAGTGTAAAAAGGGGAATTCTTTCTACTTGGGCTTGTTCTTCTTGATTTTTTATCATTTTATGGTCTTTTTTCTGTTGTTATTGACCCTAATTTCTGTAAAATAAGATATCCAAGTAGAATAGAGTGGAAAGAAAGTAAAAATCACAATAAATAAAGGAAACACAGTGCATAATGATTAAAATCCTAAGCAAACTAGATCTATTTTATTGTGTTATAAAGCACTTATCAAAATACCCCAAACCAAAACATTGCTTGTCCTCAAGCAATCACCATATTCACAAGATAAAATACAGAAAACACTAAGCTTAATAAACTAAGGAATCCAAAATAGAGAAAAAGATTTATTCAAATGCCAATTTTAGTTTATGTGAATCAATTTTCAATGTCAAGACTTGAGATACTTTTCTCACAATTTTCACTCAAGTGTTTCAAGGTTTGTGTATTACTCAGATCATCATAGTCAAAAAATATTACCATAAGCTTGTTAATAAACCAGAAACTCCACAGTTTAGATAGAAAATATGTCAAAGTCTAAAGGTCTTTCTAACGTGGCCTTGGGTTGTATTGTCAAGGTAGGAATTTCAAGAAAAATGGAATACAAAAAGGGCTTTAATAGTCATGAATGATTCAAATTACCATCATAAATTTAACAGGGCAAATTTTTGAACTTTTATGGACTTTTTGTAATTCATTCAATATCATCCTTTTGATTTTCTTTTCTTTTTCTTGCTTTTCTTTGCATTCAATACCATATTTTTCTTAAGTCCTTTTTTATTTCTTTGCTCCACTAAATTTCCAACTTTTTCACCATTAAGAGAATATCAGTCAATGAAAGGTTTCAAGGAAAAATTTTTACTTTTAGGCTCAAAAGGGGCAACTAGGGGTCAAATTGTGCAAAAATTCTGAGGCTTAAGAATGAGACCTAATTATGCCTTTATCATCCTAAGATATATAATCAAAAACCATTTTGAATCGGTTGAAAAACAAGTTCTAGAATATTAATGACTATGAGATTCACTTAATCAAGAAGGTATGGGTTTTGAAAATTTGTTTGATAAATAACCCATTTTGGCTCAAGTCTAATCATGGAAAGTCTTTTCAAAGAAAATTTTAATCACATAAGGTTCATTTAAGCATTTATTTGGAATTTAAACAATCAAATTTTGAAAATTTTACTTAAAATTTTGGGATCCTTAGATACTTTAGCGTTGTGTTCAAAGTAAATCTATCATGCAATCATGGTAATTTACAAGATTATAAACAAGACAAGGAAAACACACATGCATAAAAAATATAATAATCACACAACGTAAACAAAACATTTAAGTTTTCTTACCTACCACCCCAAACCAGAATTTGACATTGTCCTCAATGTTAAAATGGATGATAAAAGGATAAGAAAACTTACCTATAGTAACCCCAAACCAGGGTTTGACATAGTTGTTTTTTTGTTGTTTTTTTGTTTTTTTTTGTTTTTTTATTTTTTTTATTTTCAAAATAAAAATAAAGACATGGGGTTACCTCCCCACAAGTGCTAAGTTTAACGTCTTCAGCCAGACTCTATCCCTCAATCACAGTCAAGAATCGATTAGGGCCTAGAAACTCATACCTTAGTATGGAAGGTAAAGATTTAAGTTCAACATTTGGGCTCACCATGACCTCAGTGTCATGTCTCAGTGGTATGTTACCTTCACTGCTTTTTGATGTTCCTGCAAACTTATTCAGAAAAATAGATTCAAGTGGGTCATTAAGAAGAGTTTCATCCTTCACCACTTGATCAACAATTTCAATTCCATAGCAAACATCATTAAAAGGTTTTTTAAAACATTTTTCAAGTTAAAATCAACCTTTTGGTCTCCAACAGTTAGAGACAACTTACCATTCTTGACATCGATCACAGTACCTGCAGTTGCTAAAAATGGTCTGCCTAAAATAATAGGAATCAAAGAATCTTTATCCATTTCAAGCACAACAAAGTCAGTAGGTATAAAACATTTTCCTACCTTAATAGGAACATCCTCTAAAATTCCTACAGGATATTTGATAGATCTATCAGCCAACTGTAAAGATATCCTAGTAGGTTTTGGCTCTCCAAATCCTAACTTTTCAGCAACAGATAATGGAATTAAACTCACACTCGCTCCCAAATCACATAATGCTCTATCTATAGCTATGCCACCAATCATACAAGGAATAGAAAAGCTACCTGGATCATGAAGTTTTAGAGGCATTTTCTTCTGAATTAGAGCGCTGCACCCCTCAGTGAGTGCCACGGTTCCATCTTCCTCAAGCTTTCTTTTGTTGGACAAAATATCCTTCAAGAACTTCGCATAGATAGGCATTTGCTGCAAAACATCTATGAAGGGAATATTGACATACAATTTCTTTAAAATATCAAGAAACTTACCAAATTGTTTGTCCCACTTTGCTCTAGCCAGGCGCTGAGGAAATGGAATAGGAGGTTAATATGGCTTAACCTCTTCTTTCTTTTCTTGTGGTTTTTCTTATTCATCGGTGAGATGGAGACTCATCCAATTTCTTTTTCCCTTCAGTCTTACCAACTGGACCATCATATTGAGTACCACTCCTAAAAGTGATAGCCATTGCATAGTTGGAAGGTCCAGCCTCAGGTTTCCCAGGAAATATTCCTGGCGCTCTTTGAGAGTAGGAGGCTTGTTGGGAAATTTGATTCTCTAATATTTTGTTATGGGTGGCAAGAGAGTCCACCTTTGAAGTTCTTTATTGCATTGGAGAACTCATCATTCTGCTTTTGTTGAGTAGCTACAAATGTCTCCATTAAGGACTCTATTTTTGATTTCTGTGGAATGTAGGGTCCTTGTTGAGGGTTGTAGTTACTTTGATTACCTTGGAATTGAGGTGGCCTATTTTGGAAGCCAGGTGGACCTTAAGGAGGTCTGTAGTTACCTTGATAATTTCCACCATAGTTTCCAATAGCATCCACCTGATGCATTTCTTGTTCTTGATTAGGGGTCATTGCTAAATAGCAGTTTATAGCTCCATGTCCTGAAACACCACAAACTTCACAAACAATGTTAGTAGCACCTGTTGACCCTATTTTATCAAGTTTTAATGTTAATGCTTCAACTTTGGCAGAAAGTAAGGAAAGAGCATCAACAGAGTACTTACTTGGTATTTTAGCAGGTAATCCTCTCTCAGAGTTCCACTGGTGAGTGTTTTAAGCTATTTCCTCAATCAGGTTCTCAACTTCATCAACATTTTTACTCATGAAGGCTCCTCCAGCTGCAGCATCTAAAGAGATCTTTTGTGTGGAAGTTAATCCATTATAGAAAATATGGATTGTCAACCATCTTTCTATCCCATGGTGAGGACATTCTCTTAGCAACTCCCTGTATCTTTCCCAAGCTTCATACAAGGATTCATAATCTTTTTGTGAAAAATTGATGATTTGTTTTCTTAGCATATCAGTCTTGTTCCTTGGGTACCATTTATTGATAAAAGCACTGGACAATTATTCCCAAGTTGTGATGGATCCTTCAAGAAGAGAGTATAACCACGCCCTTGGTTTATCTCTTAAGGAGAAAGGGAAAAGTCTCAAGCGAATGGCATCATTGGTGGCTCCGTTCATCTTCAAGGTGTCACAGTATTCAAGAAAGATTTGAAGGTGAAGATTTGGATTTTCATAGGGTAATCCTCCGAATTGGTTCTGTTGAACCATAGAGAGTAGTGAAGGCTTCAATTCAAAATTGTTAGCCTCCACTGTGGGTCTAAGGATGCTAGATCCTCTCCCATTAGTGCTTGGAGCGGCAAAATCTCTTAAGGGTCTGTGTTGGTCTGCCATTTGTTTTTCTTTTTGTTTTTTTGTTGTTTTTGTTGTTTACTTAAAGCTCTAAGGGTACGTTCTATCTCAGGGTCAAATCCTAAGTTTAGATCGACACTACGGCTTCGTCGCATAAAAAGAAAATAAATGACAAATAAAATAAACAATTACAAAAATAAAACAACAACAGAGACATAAAACAAAGAACAAAATACAAAGTAACAAACAGAATAAAAATAAAGAAAAATATAAAAGAAATGAACAAAAAATATTAACAAGTATGATCTAATCGAATTTCAATATTGCCGATATTTGAGGGACAACAGTCCCCGGCAACGGCGCCAAAAACTTGACAGGGCACGCAAGCGCAGGGTTATGTCGCGTAATATAAAAGATTATCGTTCTCCACAGGGACTGTGTTCAAAGTACCAGCATATTGAAATTTAATTATCCACACAATTGATTTTTAAGGTTTTTTTGTAAAATAAAGCACAAAATTAGGTTGCACAGAATACGAACAAATAAACAAAATTTTTTAGACACTTAAAAAAAATCAGAGTTGAGAGTATCTTGGGATTTCAGGGGATCAAGACTCTATTTTATGTTAATGAATTTTAACTTTTCATAAATAAGAATCAAATTAAGTTTTCCAAGGCGAATTTTCCAAAAGCTAATTAATATGTTCCTCTCGGAATCCTATTAATGTACCTAACCTATGGAAAGCGCTGCTTAATCCTCAGAAAGGCCCATTATCGTTTTATGAAAATCCCTTTTATTTCCTCAAAAGAATTTTAATTACTTTTACGGTTTTACCGAGGTCACAAAAAGCATCTCAAATATCTTAGGTTTAGTTCAAAGCTTTCTGGTAAAAATAAATCTCTCGATTCTATTTATTACCTAAACTTACTAATATACCCGTAAGTACACAGTTTTATCATTTAGGTTCTTGTTAGGAATCACTAAAAGCATTGAGCATAATTGAACTAAATGCAAAACAGAAATTTATTTAATTCCAAGTCAAAATAATATTAACAATAAAATATTATCATACCCCCTTTATCCCAAGATAATTAATTTAGCTACTCATGAAATAATTCAAATTCATATAAATAATGGAAAAATAAAACATACAAGACATCGTAAAAATAAAGACTTACGGGTTTCACCAAAAGCTCAGAATAATTTACCACTGTATTTCCTTGTTGCAATATTCCTCCACCAATTACAAATTTAAATACTCACTTTTACAGCCTTCACCACTCTTACAAAATAAAAGAAAGAAAAGAAAATAAAAAGAAGGAGAAGAAAAATGAACAGAGAAAGAAAAAGGGAAAAAAAAAGGAAAACTAAAGAGAAAAAGAGAGAAAGGAACGAAGAGAACTAGATGAGAAGGGATTGGATGGGATTGCTGGATGCTTGCAACTTCTTCTCTTTTTATAGGCGATGGAAAGGGAGAATCCAGCTAAGAAACGCGTTGCAATTGCAAGTGGGAGGAAACTTTCGGTGCATGTGACTTCCAACTGTCCCAAATTGCTTATTTTTTAATATTTCCAATAATTCGGTGCTTGGATTTATTCAGGTGGACAAATTCTGAGTGGAAAGGTGCTATTTTTCCATAAGACCGAGTGACAGCTTGCTGGAAGGTGCTGGTTTCTAGACGGTGTGAAGAGAGTGTGTTGCTGGGCAGTGTTGGTAGGAGAGGAGTCTGGGCGGTGTTCAAAGGAGAGGGGACGGTGTTATGACTTGAGGAGAGTCGGTGTTGTTGTTGGATGGAGAACTGGACGGTGTTAAGTTGGAACTGGACGGTGTTATAGTTTGATCCGTTGTTGTGATTTGAGGGGTCGGTGTAGTGTGATCCGGTGTTGGGTGTAAAGAATTGGAAGGAGTTAGTGTGGTTTGAGGGTTGATCCGGTGTTAAGTTGATTGTGGCGTGTGAGTGGATGGAGGGTTGATCCGGTGTGCATGGATGGAGCCGGTATTAGAGTGAATGGATGGAAGGTTGATCCGATGTTTGAGCCTGCGTAGTGGTTGTGAAGAGAGCTAGACGAGCAATGGAATTCTGATTGAAACATTCAATCGGAACCGATTAGAAAATGATTCACTCGGTACTAATTGAAGATTGGCTCGGAACCGATTGAAAGATGATTTACTCGGCACTCTTGAAATTGAACCACTCGGAGAAAACTTTGCTCGGATTTTCTTTGGAACAATTCAGTCGACTCCTTCTTCACTCCTTGATCCATTCGGACATTTTCATTCAGAAGTCTGACTTGTTTCTTACTCGGATACATTCAGTCGGATTTGCCATTTTCTTTCACTCAGAAACTTGCACTTGAAAGACTCTGGAATCTGGCTGATAGGAGTTCTTCCCATGTCCGAGCCTTGCTTTGCTCGGAAATGCAGCTTTCTGTCCCAACTCACTCGGATGTCTTCCTTGGAGACTTCTTGTAACACCCTCGGTTAAATAAGATAAACCCTTCTATAGGATCATCCTATTTAACTAAGAGTGTTAACAATTTTCAGAAAAAGTGAAATTTTTTTATTTTTTTTAAAACAAAATAATGGAAAATCAGTGGAAGCAAATAGTAGATAAATCACATAGTCATTCACAAACTATAAGTAATTGTACTCTTAACAGAATGGGGCACGCAGGTACCCTTAAATATTTATACAGTCATCCATTGTCTTATCATTCACTAATAAATATTCCACTACATATATCTTCATTTAATGAGTACTTTCAGTTGGTTCAACGTATTGCTATTCGTCGTACTTCGGTTCTTGGTTTCCTATTTCCTCTCTTAATATTCAATAGTAAGGGTGAGTGTAACCCAAGACCCTGGCAGTTATCCGGTGCAGACATATCCAGTCAACAGATAATATCACATAAATCATACAATTAACATAATTACAAATATAACAATCAAGGATGTTATCATGGAATGCATGAGTTCGGTTTATTGAGATTTATCTTTGGTGAAGTCTCATGATGCATGTGGGCCCAACAAATCAATCCACCATCACCATTTTCTCATTCTTTTGCAGTCATTTTGCTCAATTTGCCTCTTGGGCATATTATTTTCCATTCTAGAGCGATCGGAGTCCACCAAGCTCCCATTCATTATTTCATCGTAAGGTACGAATGAACTCACTGGTTCTCATCATTTATATATATATATATTCTTGGGACTTGGATCTCAATGATCATAGATACATTCCGTCATTTAGTCAAAGTACACCAGAATTACATCGTCTCACCTGGCTTCAGGCGCGACTCTGATGCCATTGGGTTTCCGTTCCGGTTGTACTCCCAAGATTCTCCTCAGAGATCGAACGTGAATATCCTCCAGCGTACCAGGTGTATGCTCTAGTTTTACTCCCTCAAAAATATTTTCATGATGCGAAATGCATTATTCTTATCATTTGATCCTTGGATATCTTATGTGTTTCCAGTCTCATAATATTTATTCTCAAGTCCTTGGGTCTCATCAATTTTTATTATTATTCTAGAAAATATATCGGCTATATCTTGACTAAAATAATGCTTCGTTTAAAAAGTAAGTAATATGTTTCTTATTCCATTACTCATAATTAAAACAATAATAATATCAATAACAATAATAATAGTTAATAATAATAATAATAAGAATAACAATAATAATGGTAATAATAATAGAAATAAGAATAGTAATGATAATTGTAACATCCCAATTTTTATGATTTTTATAAAAATAATTTATAAAGGACTAAAGAAGAATTTCTGAATGAAAATCCGAGTGAAAAATGTCAAAAACCAGATTTCCAACTAAAATGGGTTTGATTCCGAGTGAAAATGAGTTTTCCGAGTGAAATAACCATGATTCCGAGTGGAATCAGACTGAGAAGAGTTTTCTGAGTGAAATAACCATAATTCCGAGTGAAATCAGACTGAAAAGAGTTTTCTGAGTGAACTAACTATAATTCCGAGTGAAATCAGACTGAAAAGAGTTTTCTGAGTGAAATATATCTGGGTGGATGGTTTACCGAGTGAAATCATGTATTCTGTTTAAAATGATTCGTTCGGTTTACATAAAATAGATATTTAATTCAAAATCTGTTTGAAATTTAAATAATTTATTTGTATTTTTAGGTAACCGGTCGGATTGTTAAAAACCGAGCTTGTTATCATTGATTCCGACTTCTATTTATAATTCTTCACTGGAATTCACATAGACACCCATGATTCTTAATATTTTCACAATTCAACACCAATCATATCATTTAATTCATCATGATTAATAATAATAGATAAAGTCAATGGAACATATTCATAGTAATGAAGATATATAAAAACAAACATATAAAAATTAAAGCATATTAACATAACAGCAATTCCTGAACCTGTCCTGGAAAGGTAAGGACCAAAGGTACCTTAACCCTTTCCTATCACTCGGTTTTCCCCCAGAATACCCGAGAATATACCCCCTTACCTTAATGGAAGTTCTTTGATGAGAAGAAGACGTTCTGTATTTCCTTATTTCAGCTCACAGCGAAGAGAAATGAAAATGGAAGAGAAAGGCCTTGAACGTATAGAAAAATAGGTAGAGGGTGTGTTCTGCTAAGTTCCGTGGGTTCTGAAAGTTAATGGGTGATAGTATTGGTTTAATAATGAGAAAAGTAAGTGGGAGACAAGCTTTCCGTTGATTGAAGGATTAGGTGAGAAATAATGGAGATAATGGACAAAAAGGTAAGCTGTATTTGACCATTTCTGCCACTAACGTACAAGAGTTAGTGTGATTTGAAGGGAATATATATATAAAATATGTAAAAGGTGCTCTGATTGGAGGGAAAGGTGTTTCACGTGAGTGGAGAAGCTTGGGCGTGAGAAGAAAAGGGAATCAGAAGTCCTTCTCGCTCAAGCGGATTCCGACTCGCTTGAGCGAGTCATGCTTTCCTCGCTTGGGCGTGGGTGGAGGAAAGAGTATCAGGGCCGAGCGCGCTTGATCGCAGTATGCTCGCTTGGGCGAAGTAGAGAAAAGGCTGATTGAAAGGAGGAATTATGCATCAGGGAGTCCATCTCGCTCAAGCGAAGTCCGACTCGCTTGAGCGAGTTGAGACGCCCCAAACCCCCAATTAAACTAGGGGAAAATTTTTCGCGTCTTTGAAAATATTAATAAATCCGATAATTAAAGTGGTGAAGTATTTTTCACCAAACCCCCGGATCTAGAATGAACCACTCCCATACATGGAGATATGAGAGGGTGAAACTAAAATGTAAATCTTTCAATCAAAATCAGCGGAAGAATTGTCCAATTTGACTTAATCATTGGCTAATTGATTTTCAAGAGGAGGAGTTTCATAAAAATGTGAAATACACTTATATAATCTCAAGAGCCAAAACACTACTCCTCAATACTTTTAAAATAATATTTAAGGAAGAAATAATGCATAACATTTTAAAATTTATCTTAAAATAACAAAATGAGAATCAGGAGCATACTCGCTCAGGCGCGACTCAAGTCGCTTGAGCGAGCCAGCGTGCACACGCTTGAGCGAACGCTGAGTGGCTTTGAGCGAGAGAGAGAAATAAGTATCAGGGCTCAACTCGCTTGAGCGAGCCCTGCCTCGCTTGAGCGAGACACGAATGAATGCTTGAGCGAAGGAGGCGAGACACTTGAGCGAAGAAGGAAAGGAGCAACAGGGGTCGATCTCGCTTGAGCGGCCCAAGGCTCGCTTGAGCGAGATTGGTCCAGAAACGTTGAGGACTCTCTGGCCAATTTTCGCTTGGGCGAGGCACCACTCGCCTGGGCGAAAATCCTCCAGAATCAACTCTCCTTCTCCCTCGCTTGAGCGCTGCCCTTAACGCCTGGGCGAAAATTGTCCAGAATCAAAACACTGATTCTGTGGCAATCTCGCTTGGGCGAATTGCTCGTCCGCTTGAGCGAATTTGGGGCAGAAACGAATCCCCTGTTCCACAACAATCTCGCTCGGGCGAGATTGCTACTCGCTTGAGCGAGTTCTGCAGAAACTCAGCAGAAAACGAAAATTCAATTGAACAACACACATACAACATTAATTCCTTCTAATTTGGCCTCACATAAGACCCTATCTCATTTCATTGTGCATGTACCAACTCATACCATAATATAATCTAAAACTACATAATCCTTTCATTGAATCAAATACCACCAACAACATCATGCTAATATGGATTCCATACATATAATTTAAATTCATCATCAAATCACATGCATTCCCTACATACATCTATCTTCCACATCATTCCACAAGCTCCATAATATAGCATGAAAACACAACATCCATTCATTTAACAAAGTCAAGTATTCAGATTCATTCTTTACATCTTTTGGGTCATAAATGAAAATTGTCATTACCCAAACATGTCCAATTTTCTTCCATGACCTCCAAAACTACCAACATTATAAAATTGAGTATATAGACCTCATATACTCTACAAAACAGATTTCATGCCGGCCAAGGCTTACGCATTCCTATCCATATTTTACCTTCTTCATACTCGGCCTCCAAAAGTTGTAGGATTTAAGTCATACCTACATCAACTTTAAAAATGGCAACGGGGAGGTGAGTAACATAATCCAAATGAATTAAAGTCATACATTATGACGAAATACATGTATACTTGCATAATTAGCAATCATTACACCACATCATACATTATACACAGTACATTTTATAATTTCAAGTATACATTCACAATATCAATCATTTGGATTGCCAAATACACACATCGGGTTAGTATTCAACTCTTTCCCCTTTCAATTCCCATTCATCCGTTGCCACCAAGGGCTTTCACCTAGGCATATCTCCAGCTATATGCAAATGCTCTTAAAGCTAATGCATATGCACAAGAATTTCTTATCAAACAATGCGGATCCGACTGTGGGAAAATATATCATTAAATCAATTGTGGGACAAGCATAGGTGTGCTACTATGCCCCTACTGCAGTAGAAAAATTGTGTACACATATATCTCAATTCAAGCATGCTTACATTCTCATAATTTTACTGGTACCAAACCGCTATCGCCCATCTGTAGCACTAGTCACCCTGTGACTTGCGGATCAACATCGTGGCCTCAACTACCACAAGTGCTACGGGCCCCTCCCGAACACACATTGAGAGAGCCGTGTCCCGTCGGACACCGAGGTAAACTCGCTCACCATAGAGCCGCCCGCCCACTGGGCCTGCCACATAGGGTGCCTCGTCACCAAACTATGGACAGCTTCGTGACTTATACACCGAGTCACAGGGGAAAATCATAATACGCTCGTGCACTGAGCCGCCCTCCCACTGGGCCTGCCTAGTGGAACCCCCTAATATTCCACATAAACAGCTATGATATGCCATGGATGCAATGCAAATGCAAATCAAGTGCATCCTCACACTATGCATCCTAGATGCCACTCCACATTTAATCATTCATCACCACCACTTGGTGGATTTCAGCATTCTCATCATTCTTATCCAATCCCAATTTTCTTTGACTTATTCTCATTAATAGTTAGTGGCATACACATTCAATAAATCATACACACATATTTGAGATATTCACATCAAAATCTCAATCCACATATGGTTGCAAACCATCATCATACTTCAGTAATATAATATTATCACATCATTAATTTCATCCCAAACACAATGCCACATAGCAATCATCATTCTAAATGCATTCAAATCACACATATCATATCATCCATTCAAACAACCATTAACATAATCACATATACATATTTTCACATCACCAATGGATGAAATCATGCATTTAGAAAAGTTACCCCCTCCTACCTCAAGTGAAGTAGTGATCAACGCGGTTTGATGGTCCCACTTCGTCAATGGGGTCACTTCCTACATCACAATACATTATACAATCAATTTTTCTACTTACTCATTAAGACTTAAATACTTATATATCAATAAATACTTGCCGTTTTTATTATTATAACTCTCAAAACTCTTTTATTTCATTTTATCCACCATAATCACCATGGGTTAGGTGCTACCCTTTATTATTATGCATTCAATAACCAAACCCTTTCATGGGTTTCTCCATTATTAACTTCCATCAACCAAATATCATCACCAATGACTCTTAAACATCATAACTCGCATTTATTATCAACAATTAATACTCATCAACCTCCATTATGCATTTCCCCCAAATTCATGAAGTTAGGGTTTCATAAAATTCCCAACACCTTCATAAATATTCTTCTCCTTCCAACAATAAATACATCCACTTTATTACTTCTCAAAGAAACCTCATTCTCATACAAACCCACATTAAACTCTTGCATTAAATGCCTTAAATGAACATCCATTCACATGCTTGGTTCCCAAAACTCATATTATCATATAACCATGGCAAAAACCCAAGTAACTAGTGAGTATTTCTTACCTTACACCCAAAAACGAAAATGGGTTCACAAGAGAGAGAGAGCTGCGAAAAATGAAGAGAAAGGAGGAGAAGACAACAGCCCCACAAGCCTCCTACAAGCTCCCTTCAAACGAAAATGGGGAGGTGTGGAAGATGAGCTCAAGTTGCTAGGGTTTTAGAAGGAGAAATGAGAGAATGGAGAAGATGATGATGGAAAGAAGAAGAAGAAAGTGAAGTGCCTAATTCCATCAGCAAACTCACGTGAATAAGGAAGGGGAAAATGACATTTTCAATTTATTTTTAACCCAACTCATTAAAACTTCATCGTTTTATAACCAACAGGTTCTCAGTTTGGGCTCAATACATCATCTGAAAATTATTCCAAATACATATTCGGATTCCCAATATCATTCTCTACAGCCCTGACCAATGTCATCTCATTCTGAGATACTTGGTCTGACACCCATATCTCAACCGGGCTTAATTTCAGTTTAACCGGTCTCCAAAATTTTCTAACAGTTCCCAAAATTATCAATTTAATTATTCTCAATAGTTTGGGACATTAAATACTCCATATACCAATTTCTAATATTTATTCCGGTAATTAATGCTCTACTTTAAAATTCGGGATGTTACACGAGTCATCCAGTTCTCGCTCGGAATTCCTCTGAAACCGACTATTCATCCCTTAGCAACACATAGACTAACCTTTCTTAAAATACGTTTCACTCGGAATCCTTTAAGGCCTTCACCACTCGGAAAAAGAGTCATAAACATAAGCCTCACTCAAAAATGGCTCTAAGCCTTATATATATTCTACTCGGAATGGGCTCCCATCACTATATTCCACTCGGAATTTCATATTCGGGGGCATGCCACTCAGGACAGGTTACACTGGGCTCAGATATGCCCCTACTCAAAACTCTACTGCCGAAAATACCACACTTGGAGACCTTTCTCCCCGAAATGCTATCCCCTTCCTTACTAGGGAGGTCCTGACTTGGACAAACTCACTCGGATTGCACTCAGAAATTCACCTCATCTTAGATTTCTTTCAAAACTCCCCACTCGAAGGGAATTCGTCCAGGATCTCACCTGATCCTCATCATACTCAGGTCGGAAATTCCACTCGGATATATCCCTGATTGAGTCCCTTCACTCGGAAATATTGCTCACTCAGAGTTATATTCATTTCGAAGTCAGTCTGCCTCTGTTTAAGTACTTCCCTTGGGAATGACATTTGGTTCCATCCACACGGAATTCACTACTCAGAACTATCTCGGTCTAAGCAGTACACTAAGTTTTTCTTCGTTCTGAAATTACTTCTCTCGGAACGTTTCACTCGGAGATATGTGACTCGGAAATGAGTCATTCGAAGACATATGACTCAGAATTTTCACCCAGAAGTGGTTCTCTTGAATACACTTCACTCCAAATGTCTCTGAAGCCAGGATTCCACTCGGTAGTAGCCCTCTCGGTCATGTTTTACTCGGAAAACATAACCTTACACTCGGAATTTCAACCTTCAGTCGGAATTTCTAATCCTTCACTCGAAATTTCTCTCTGTCACTCGGAACAGATCCCTTCTTCACTCGGACAGTCTTATCTAAGACATGTTTCATTCAGAAAATGAATAATATCCTTAATGGTCTATATAAATTCCATGATTATACCCAAAAAATGAAATTTTTAGAGTATTGCAGACCATCTACAGAGTGTTTTATTTACCAACTCTCACTTACAGACCTTCCATACTTCAAAATTTACCAAATAAGACTGCTACTAAAAACAGGGATGTTACACTCTCCTCCCCTTTTGGGAATTTCATCCCGAAATTCGAAATTGATATCGTTCCATATCATCGTCTGTAACATAATCTTGTCACAAACATACTTATACATGTTATTACTATACCATCATAAGGCATCACCCCCTAAAACTTATTATCAAGTCTTAGACTTCTCTAAATCCAATTTACACGCTTATGTTAGGCTTCGAGAATTCCTCTCTCAGGATCAAGATTCTTTAACCATACCTAACAACAACAATACTATGACCCTTAGCCTTAAGACTTCCGAATCATCACATGGATCATTCAACCATCACCAAAATTTATTCAAACTCATTATAAGCCTCTTGGCTCCATCTAAGACCTTCACCAATTCAACTATTTCAAAATGGTATACCCACTCATCAACTCAAGTATCTATTTCCTTAATCCCCTATCAATGGCTTGCAACCATTTTTAACATTCTCATAAATACTAACAATCTAAATTAATTCCTCCAACCACATACATACTCATATACACTCCTCTCCCAATCCTCAATAATCAACATCAGAGCTTCAAGCATTCATTTCCCCATATATAATCATTCTAGAGTATTCAAAGTCATCAAAATCATCAACTTAGTCAAAATCCTCAACTCACTATACTTTTCATCAAAACTCAATAATCATTTCTAATAACCACCAATCTTCATCATTAATAACATCCACACATACATTATCATGGGTTTTCACTAAAAATCATCTTTTATAACATTATTACTCATTTTCCCCAAATCCTAGAGTTAAGGTTCCACTAAAATCAAACAATCACCATTAACTACCATCATCTTCCATCTCTAATCTTGAAATTTTCATATACCACTTCACATCCATCCTAAAACACACATAAGTACATCCCACCTTCGGGTTTTACATGAGAATGGTTCCTATTCCTAAACCCATTCATAAGGCACTCTCCTAACCATATAGAAATCAAAACCTAGGGCCAAAAACATCAAAAGAGTAGAGGAATTTACCTCAAGCTCCAAGCTTTCTCAAGTCCTAGCATGTACACAAAAATGAAGGGAGAGAAAGAAGGAAATAAGTTATATCTTAATCCATCATTGAAACGTTTCCTGTTTTATAACAAACAGGATCTCTGTTCGGGCTTAATACTAACTCCAAAAATTATTCCGAATATAGATTCGGGTTCCCATTAATATTCTTAATAGCCCTGACCAATGGTATCTCAATCGGAGATACTTGGTCCGATACCCAGATTCTAACCGGGTATTATTTTAACTCTTAAAGTCCCAATAATATTTGACGGATTTTCTGTTGTAGCCCTCCTTTGAATTGTATAAGATTGTTCCTTTGAAAGTCAGTTAGTCCTTGGCTCGGCCTAGTAGAGGTATGAGGTAATTCTTGTTGTTCTATCATCTCCACGATTTGAGTAAGAAGTTCCTCTATGTCATGATCATTGTTTCGGCGAGTCATTAGGAAATTGTTGATGGAATATCAACAAAAGGTTCAGGGTATATGTTATGTGGAGAATTCCACATAGGAAATCTAGTCTTAGGTGTTTTATGGATTGCTCAATATTTCCATCAGAGTACGTGGAAACCTAGTGGTCCACTTCCCAAGTTTAATGAATCGACTATGCTCTGATACCACCAATGTAACACCCTCGGTTAAATAAGATAAACCCTTCTATAGGATCATCCTATTTAACTAAGAGTGTTAACAATTTTCAAAAAAAGTGAATTTTTTTTTATTTTTTTAAAACAAAATAATGGCAGATCAGTGGAAGCAAATAGTAGATAAATCACATAGTCATTCACAAACTATAAGTAATTGTACTCTTAACAGAATGGGGCACGCAGGTACCCTTAAATATTTATACAGTCATCCATTGTCCTATCATTCACTAATAAATATTCCACTACATATATCTTCATTTAATGAGTACTCTCAGTTGGTTCAACGTATTGCTGTTCATCGTACTCCGGTTCTTGGTTTCCTATTTTCTCTGTTAATATTCAACAGTAAGGGTGAGTGTAACCCAAGACCCTGGAAGTTATCCGGTGCGGACATATCCAGTCAACAGATAATATCACATAAATCATACAATTAACATAATTACAAATATAACAATCAAGGATGTTATTATGGAATGCATGAGTTCGGTTTATTAAGATTTATCTTTGGTTAAGTCTCATGATGCATGTGGGCCCAACAAATTAATCCACCATCACCATTTTCTCATTCTTTTGCAGTCATTCTGCTCAATTTGCCTCTTGGGCATATCATTTTCCATTCTAGAGCGATCGGAGTCCACCAAGCTCCCATTCATTATTTCATCATAAGGTACGAATGAACTCACTGGTTCTCATCATTTATATATATATATTCTTCGGAGTTGGATCTCCACGATCATAGATACATTCCGTCATTTAGTCAAAGTACACCAGAATTGCATCGTTTCACCCGGCTTCAGGCGCGACTCTGATGGCATTGGGTTTCCGTTCCGGTCGTACTCCCAAGATTCTCCTCAGAGATCGAACGTGAATGTCCTCCAGCGTACCAGGTGTATGCTCTAGTTTTACTCCCTCAAAAATATTTTCATGATGCGAAATGGATTATTCTTATCATTTGATCCTTGGGTATCTTATGTGTTTCCAGTCTCATAATATTTATTCTCAAGTCCTTGGGTCTCATCAATTTTAATTATTATTCTAGAAAATATATCGGCTATATCTTGACTAAAATAATGCTTCATTTAAAAAGTAAGTAATATGTTTCTTATTCCATTACTCATAATTAAAACAATAATAATATCAATAACAATAATAATAGTTAATAATAATAATAATAAGAATAACAATAATAATGGTAATAATAATAGAAATAAGAATAATAAGGATAATTGTAACATCCCAATTTTTATGATTTTTTATAAAAATAATTTATAAAGGACTAAAGAAGAATTTCTGAATGAAAATCCGAGTGAAAAATGTCAAAAACCAGATTTCCGAGTAAAATGGGTTTGATTCTGAGTGAAAATGAGTTTTTCGAGTGAAATAACCATGATTCCGAGTGGAATCAGACTGAGAAGAGTTTTCTGAGTGAAATAACCATAATTCCGAGTGAAATCAGACTGAAAAGAGTTTTCTGAGTGAACTAACTATAATTCCGAGTGAAATCAGACTGAAAAGAGTTTTCTGAGTGAAATATATCTGGGTGGATGGTTTACCGAGTGAAATCATGTATTTTGTTTAAAATGATTCGGTCGGTTTACGTAAAACAGATATTTCATTCAAAATCTGTTTGAAATTTAAATAATTTATTTGTATTTTTAGGTAACCGGTCAGATTGTTAAAAGCCGAGCTTGTTATCATTGATTCCGACTTCTATTTATAATTCTTCACTGGAATTCACATAGACACCCATGATTCTTAATATTTTCACAATTCAACACCAAACATATCATTTAATTCATCATGATTAATAATAATAAATACAGTCAATGGAACATATTCATAGCAATGAAGATATATAAAATGATGAACCCTAAGCTTAAAGGGCTTAAGAAGTGATTTTGATTATGGTTTTGTGAGTGTATAAGAATGAGGGCTATTGAGTCATGAGGATTCATAAAATGGGTTGTAGTGGTTGATTTGGTGATTTTAGAGAAAACCCTTTTGGGAATTTGGGGGTTTTGGTAAAATTAGTGAATTTAATGATTTTGATACCTTAGAATAATTTAATATGAAGAAATGAAGTTTTAGAAGTATTTAGATTGATTATTGATGTTGATGAATTTTTGAGCTTAGTTAAAGTTATGTGAATGATGATATATGCATATGAAAGCCAAACCATAGGGTAGATGACCATTGGGAACATTGTGTGCTATTTACAATTGATTGGCACTTTGATGATGATATTATGTTTATGATGATGCAAGGAAATCATTGGAATTGATGATTTGAAAATATAAGGAATCCTTAAGAATTGATAATTTTGGGGTTATTGGCATAGATGATGAGATTGATGATTTTGTTGTCATGAGAATGATTTTGATGTGTAGGAGAGATGATTGGAATGATTGGTTATGATTGTTAGAGTTATTGGGTTTTGATAAGGTTCCAATCTTAAAGTTTGAGAGATATATGTATAAAAGGATATATGAGACATAGAGGAGTTGATATTTGAGGTTGTTGTATTTTGATAAGGATTTGATGAGGCCTTAGGCCATGATAAGGGCCACTTGAATTTGTTGATTGATGAAGGCCTTGAATGAAACTAAGGTGGCTTAAACGAATTTGGTTGACAATGATGGCGATCAGGTGATTTATATGATGATTTAGATACCATATTGATAAAGAATGTGATACTATTGTTGTTGGGTTTGGTTGACCTCTTGAAGCTTAGAAAACCCTGGTTTTGGGGAAGGAATTCTTGAAGCCTAACATAAGAGTATAAATAGATGTTTTTACAAGTTTAGGACTTGTTACTAAGCTTGATGATATGGGAACAATTATTTAGAATTATAATGAAAGCCTTGTGATTGCTCTTGATTGAATGAATGCATATATGTTTAATGTGTAGATTGTGTTCCAGATGATGATGTGGAATGATCGAAGCATTCAAATTGTTGTTCTTCTCTTGAGGTAGGAGAGGAGTTTACATTTCAATTGCATGACTAGAATGATTGGTGATTGATGTATATATGATTTATACTCATGCTTGCCTTACCATGAATATAATGAAAGAATAAGATGCTCGGTAATGTGATAAATGATATGCTTGGCAATTTGATGACTTTGGGAGTCATGTATATATGAGATGATGATGAATGTTTAGCGATCCCTTTTGAAGGGCATGATTTAATTATTGATGGAAATCCATGGATGGATCGATTGTTCAAATTGTGATGATGTGTTTATGATGTTATGCATAACTGAGGAACTAATAGGGCTATATTGAGTTTTAGTATGATTGAAAGCTATGGAATAGTTCCAATAGCCCATGTGATCCGGTCTAGATATCGGTATCCGTTCTATAGGGCTTATGTCAACGACTTTGACCGTTCTCCAACGTGTCACCGGTGTCATCGGTATACATCCGGACTCTAAATCCGTATCAGGCGTTCTCCCTATACCGGTTAGTCCAGGATACCACTATACACACCGGATAAGGCACATCTCACCAGACAGAAGACAATGTATATTGCTACATGGACAAGGACAAAGATTCCATTTTCTACACTACGAGCCATAATCTGCTCCTAGAAATAATTGACTTGTCCCCTAAATCTGGCCCCATTTTCTCTATGCTCAATATAAAATAGCCACTTGCCTCAATTATGCTGATGAGTGTGCATTAAATAATAATTTACTCACATAATGGAAGTTAGTGACTACCCTACTAACAAGTCCTCGTATATCGAGCCAATCACAGGTATAAGAACTCTCTTCATTTTAATGAAAGGGGATCTTTTCCTCTCAGGAACTGATTAAGCTATCGCTTTACATCATATAACATTCCACACTTTGAATATATTTCACTGACTTGAGCGTTAGAGAATCTTCACAGGTGACACCACCTTTCACCCACACGAACGCGTGAGGTCGGTGTGAAGGATCTCTAGGATTCTAAGACCGCTCTCTTCATACAGGAATATCGGATACTCATACCGGATACCCACAGAACCGGTCTTCAGTATCACTCAATCTTTAACTTTTATGGCTGGCCCGACACCGGATCTATTGACCCCGGTGTAGGACAGATCATTGGCACGCCTGGTGGGACTCGCTAAAGTTATTCCCACCTCTCGTTTCTAGAGCCTTGTCTTGTATCATGGAAGGCAATGGGAGAAACCAACCAGATGGGCACGTGGAAGACATCACTGCCCAAGAACAATAAGTGAACAGGCGCTTAGTTTTCGAGTCGCCTGTGGAAAGTTCAAGAAGAATGGTGCAGGTGTCTACACCAGATCCAAGGGATGAGATGATACGAAAATTGATGGAAGAACTGATTAAGTTAAAACGTGAAAGAAAGAGCGTGGATGATAGAGCCACGTCTCAGACCAAGGGGACACTCCACATAACTGAAGGAGAAAAATCCACAACCCTTCAGTATTCAAACATCCCAACATTTGAGGGGAAAGAACAGACCTATGATTCTGAAGGGAGAGTTGCCAAAGGGAAGAAAGAGCTGGTGACAGCATCGTCTATAACTTATAAGCTCACAGTTCCTTTTTCAAGGACACTTATGAGCATACATATCCCTAAGCACGTGCAGACTACTTAACCACTCTCTATTGGAAAATACAGTGGTGAAACTGATCCTACTAAGCATCTTGATGCTTATGTATTTGAAGCCATGTACTTGGGGCAGATGAAGATGTCATATGCAGGATGTTCCCTCGGACTCTTGTTGATGATGCCCTTAGTTGGTTCAAGGGGCTACCATCAGGTTCCATCAACTCATGGGAAGAAATGGCAACAGCGTTTGTGGACCACTTTGTCATTTCCAGAGATATTCCCAGGACATCTCATACTTTGGCTCAGATTAGGCAGGGGAACATGAAACTCTCAAGGACTTCTTGAAGAGGTTTTATAAGGAAGCAGCCGCTGTTCCAAACTTGGCAGACGCACTACAGTTACATATCGTGATAGAGGCCTTGCAACCGAACTCTGATTTCACCCTGTCATTAGCGAAAAGTCCTCCGGTGAGTTTTGAAGAATTCAGGAGAAAAGCATTCAAGTATGTGGGCATTGAAATGCACTTGGAAGCAACAGCGGCGAAAGGGAAATCCCCAATGCCACATCAACAACAACGGAGAGATAAGGACAGGCCCAGATCAGAACGCATGGAGAGACCGTTCCGTGGCAACACCTTCGATAGCCCTGCACCACGACGCCATGCACCACGACGCCAGGAAAAACAGGTAAATACATTTAATCATTATGCCTCTTTAAATTCTAAACCTTCACAGATTTTGAAGGAAATCGGATGGCCAACACTTAGTGTGTACGGGGTCAGAAAGCCACCCCAGATCCGAAGACCTGGAGACCCTCGTAAATATTACGAATTTCACGAGAAAAAGAGCCACTCGACAGACGAATGCCAAGCCCTATAAAATACTATTGAGACCTTGATCCGAGAAGGCAAGCTCAAATAATACCTGTTCAAAGGAAGGTCTTTTGATGAGCCAGACCAGACCAAGGAATGGGGAAGAGATCATGAGGATGGCGATGATAATAGTCCCACTCCCGTTAAAAGATTTACCGCTGCTAAAAACAAATGGGAGTTATAACTGGTGAGCCCACGCAGCAGAATGTCATGCCCCAACAGCAACGCCAAGGCCGTAGAGAAGTCATTGATATGATAGCTGGGGGTTTTGCTGGAGGAGGAGCTTTCATCACAGCCAGGAAAAACCATCATCGTATGATCCTTTCTTTACAAGGCAAGCCAATAAACAACCGTCCTTACAGAGACGGAGTCACTGCTCCAATAATCTCTTTCTCCGATGATGATTTCGGACCAACTATCCCTGGAGGAGATGATGCGGTGGTCATTGTTGTAGTGATAGCCAACAAGGACGTCAAAAGAATCCTTGTCGACCAGGGAAGTTCCTGTGATGTTATTTTTTATAATTCCTTTGAAAGAATAGGTTTTAATGACTCAGACTTACAGCCTTACACACAGGAATTAACAGCTTTCAATGGTGCAAAGCAACCAACAAAGGGGTATCTTGACACCCTTATCTCTTTTGAAGGTGAGCCGGGGGACAGAACAGTTAAATCCAGAGTGCTGGTAATTGATGTTGAATCACCATTCAACGGCATCATAGGCCGCCCCACCTTGAATGCCATAGAGGCAATCGTTTCAACTCCACATCTCCTTATCAAGTTTATCGATAAGGACAATGCTGTTTCCTCTATCCGAGGTGACCAAGAGATGGCCAGGTACTGTTATAACCTGAGCCTAAATATGACAAAGCTGAAGGCTTCCAATAAAAAGAGAAAGCTCAATGATTCTGGAACAGCTGTTGGTTCAGTGAGCCTTGTTGATTTAGATCTTAGGTCAGATCAAAAGATCGACGCTCTCAATCCTTCCAAACCTACACCGAATGGAGGCTCAAGGGATGTGATATTAGGAGACTCACCTGAAAAGGTCACGTATATCAATGACAAATTGGATTCAGCAATAGAGGAGCGTTTGCTTAACCTTCTCAAAGAATTCAAAGACCTTTTCGCATGGACTGCAGCCGATATGCCTGGCATAGATCCTGCTTTCTGTTGTCACAAATTATCCGTTTACCCAGAGACGAGACTGGTTGCCCAGAAGAAAAGAAGACTGGGACCGGAAAAACAGAGAGCTGCTTGTGAACAAACTGAGGAATTACTGAAAGTCAGATTTATCAAAGAAATCTGCTATTCCTTTTGGCTCTCAAACGTGGTGATGGTACAGAAAGCTAATAGTAAATGAAGAATGTACATTGACTATGTGGATCTCAACCGATATTGTCCAAAAGATCCTTACCCCCTTCCTAATATAGATATGTTGGTAGACGATTCCTCTGGTTATCAATACCTGAGTTTCATGGATGTGTACTCAGGGTACAACCAAATTCTGGTGTTCAGAGAGGATCAAGAAAAGACTGCTTTTGTCAATGATCGTGGCGTCTTTTGCTATACTGTTATGCCCTTTGGACTAAAAACTGCTGGAGCCACTTATCAGCGAATGATCAACAAGGTGTTTGAGGGCATGCACACCAAGCTTGTTGAGGTGTACATTGATGATATTATAGCCAAGATGCCGGTTGGAGGTGATCATATCGAAGACCTGCGCCAAGTGTTCACCCCGCTTGAGGGAATATAACATGAGGCTAAACCCGTTAAAATGCACTTTTGTTGTCCCAGCTGGGAAGTTTCTGGGTTTCATGTTAACTCAGCGCGGTATTGAGGCCAATCCAGGGAAATGCCAAATGATTCTCAACATGCAGAGCCCGAAGAATCTGAGAGAAGTTCAATCCCTGAATGGAAAAGTGGCAGCCTTAGCACGGTTCATTCTAAAAATGGCTCACAGGTCACTTCCTCTGTACAAAGTGCTAAAAAAGTCCAAAAAATTTGAGTGGGGACAGGAGCAGGAACAAGCGTTTCAAGAACTTAAGGAGTTGTTGTCCAAACCTCCTATACTAACAAAACCTGACCCCGGAGACACACTCATCTTATACTTGGCGATTTCAGATGAAGCTTTGGGAGTAGCCTTAATAAAGGAAACTCCTGACGGATAGAGGCCGGTATACTTTACTGGCAAAACATTATAAGGCGTTGAGATCCGGTAACAGAAAATTGAAAAAACCGTTCTCGCTGTTGTTTGGGCCTCTCGTCGATTGTGCCCATATTTTCATGCTCATCCAGTCATGGTGAGAACAGATCTACCACTCCATTCTGTGTTAATTAAACCTGACCTCGCTTGTAGAATGATCAAATGGTCCATTGAACTCTTAGAGTTCGATATATCTTATGAACCTCGAGTTGCTATCAAGGCTCAGGTCCTGGCTGATTTTATCGTGGAAATGACAGGGATAGATCCAGCTACACCTCGTATCCATTGGACCATCTATGTAGATGGTTCATCAAATCAAAGGGGCTCCGGAGCAGGTGTAGTCCTTGAAAACAATGATAGTGTGCACCTAGAAATCTCCCTTCACTTCAATTTCAAAACTTCCAATAACCAAGCTGAATACGAAGCTTGTTTAGCTGGGCTTCGAGCTGTGATTGACATCAGAGCTTCTGAAGCAACACTCTGTAGTGATTCACAACTTATGATTTCATAGATCTTGGGAGATTATCAAGCTCGTGAACCTCAACTCCAGCTATACTTAAATTGTGTCAAGGAGTTGAAAGAGAAATTCTCAAAGCTAGAATTTAAACATGTTCCACGCGAAGAGAATACTAGAGCGGATATACTTTCCAGACTGGCAAGCACCAAACGACTAGGCAGCACCACGACGTTGGTCCAAAGTACACTAACATCACCCAGCATTCCTCTTTTCCCTTCTCTGAATGCCATAATGACTAATTCTTCTTATGGAGATTCATGGATGGCCCCTTATATCCGTTATCTAGCCGATGAACTACCGACGGATGAAAATGAAAAAAAAGGATAAGAAGGGAGTTGCCTTATTTCACCATGATTGATGGTAACCTTTACAGAAGGGCGATCTCAGTACCTTATTTAATTTGTTTGAGGGAAAACGAGGTACAAGAAGTAATGGAAGAAGTGCATGAGGGACAATGTGGGCATCACGCCGGAGGAAGAAGTCTGATGAGAAAAATTCTCAGGGCTGGATATTGGTGGCCCATGATTAAACAAGACTCCATTGACTTCGTTAAGAAGTGCGACGCCTACTAGAAGTTTTCCAACCTTCACCATACACCGGCTGAAGAACTCTTCACATCCGCCATCCCATGGCCGTTCTTCCAATGGGGGTTGAACATTTTGGGTTCCTTTCCCAATAGCACCTGGGGGCATTAAGTACCTCATCGTCGGGTTCGATTATTTCACTAAGTGGATTGAAACAGAGCCAGTGGTACACATCACTTCAGCTTGAACTCGTCGTTTTATGTATGAAAACATTATAACACGATTCAGAGTCCCAGCACGAGTCGTTACAGACAACGGCACTCAATTCACCGATAGGAAGTTCACAGATCTGCTTGAAGGGTTAGGAATAACCCAAATATTCTCATCTGTCGAACACCCTCAGACTAACAGTTGGGCATACTGGACAATGCCTCACTCATCCACCAATAAATCCCTATATCACTAGATTTATGGAGTAGAAGCAGTGATACCTGTCGAATTACAAACTGCTTCTATGTGGGTCAAGTACCTCTCTGAGGAAAGCAACAGTGCCAACTTGGCGTTAGAGATGGACGTAATTCAAGAGCTCAGAGAGGAAGCATTCATTAGGGACCAGGCTATTAAAGCCAAAGCCGCCCTTCGGTACAACAAACGAGTCCAATCCAGGACTTTCAACGTTGGGGATTTGGTTCTGAGAAAAGTAAGCGTGGGAAACAAGTTTGCACACCAGGGCAAGCTTGCCCCGACATGGAAGGGTCCCTACAGAATATCCGATGTTTACGGAAAAGGCTCATATCGCCTGGAAAACCTTGATGGCACCCCGATCTGCAATAAGTGGAATATTCAGAACTTACGCATTTATTATAGCTAGTTGGCAAGATGGCATATACTCTTTTTCCTTACTTGGGTTTTTCCCATTGGGTTTTACCAAGAAGGTTTTAACGAGGCATGACCCCAACTGAATTCCTTCTGTAATTCATAATTAATGAAATATATTGTATGTTCACCCATTTTCTTTATGATTTTATTCGAAGCACAACACTGTTGTGACAAAATACTTTTAGGACGGATAATCCTAACTACGTATCCGATATTAGCGATGAACCTCTTTGAGGGTATGAAAGGGTGAACCATTCAGTGAAGGCTTGGGCGCAGTAAGCTGGTCCTTCTTCAAGGCCACGCTGAACCCCAAGTAACGGGTGCAGTAGGTTCAGGATTGGCCCTGATCTGAACCCCGTGTTGAAGGCTCGGATCGTAGGATTAAACCAAACTCCGAGTACGACTAGTAGGTTTGGCCGAACGTCGGTGAAGGCTTGGGCGCACTAAGCTGGTTCTTCTTCAAGGCCACGCTGAACCCCGAGTAATGGGCGTAGTAAGTTCAGGATTAGCCCTGATCTGAACCCCGTGTCGAAGACTTGGATTGTAGGATTAAACCGAACTCCGAGTATGACTAGTAGGTTTGACCGAACATTGAAGAAGAATCAATCGTCATCCTCATTATTGAATTTGCTCAGAAGTACTTCCCCCGAGAATTCTTCACTCGGAAACACCTCAAATTTGAAGTCAGACTTGTGAATTTTTTTAGTCGGAAATATCTCACTTAAGTCAGACTCGTAAATTCTTTAGTCGAAAATATCTCACTTCGAAGTTACAATCAGGAATTATTCACTCGGAAATATCTCTACCCGAAACGTACTCATTCGAAGTCAAAGCCTTTCTCTGTCCAGAAGTACTTCTCCTGGAAATGACCCACTCGGAAATGCTTCACTCGGTGCCATAGTACGCGGGAATAGGAAATGTCTCACCCGGTGTTGTCCCATTCGGAAATGTCGCACTCGGAGACACCCCACTCGGGAAAGTTGCACTCAGAAACTTCCCACCTAAATGAAGGCTTGGATGCTAGGACGAAAGCCGAACTCCAAGTACAGCTAATAGGTTCGACCGAACGCTGGTAAAGACACAACATTACTCTTCTGGTTGGGAAATTCTCTTGCAGGATGAAGATTCAGTAAACATCACCCGATTACTTCCCCTCGTGAAGAATACTCCTAACCACCCTCACGCTTACGACATGTTTTCCCATAAGAGCAATCCCCATCACATTACCTACAATTGAAAGCCTAATCATCAAAGATTAAGGTATTTTTCTTACGAATGTTATATATGCTAAATGATATGATTTAAATGACGACCTCATCATGCCACGATCTCAGTACAATATGAGGTAGATAAGTTCTCTTTTTCTACCAGATTAAAGTGCCCACATATGGGGACAACACTTTTATGTTATTATCCGCTTTACATACTACTTATGTAAATCTGAACTGATTCATTATACATTCAACGATACAGACGTACAAAGAAAATTGTCATTTCATTGATAAAATTCTAAAGTACATTAATGTTTGATTGAAATCCGGAGCTGATCCCGAAACACAGCGGTATTGATTCAACAAAAATAATAAGATAAAAAAAAGCTGCTACTTCTTTTGGCTTGTCCCTCCGCTCTCTTCCTTCTCTTTACCACCAACCTCACCCCCTATCACCAGCAGCTTCATCTGCAGCAGCATTAGCACTTGTTCCTCCACCTCCGGGCTTCTTGGCGATAGGGACCAGAAGAGAAGGCCCCATTGATTGGCCCTTGGGAAGGGGAGGTAGCTTATAAGGAGTGTTGGGCGTTTCCTCATGATGATCGTCAACAACTGCAACGAGCTTCCCCCATGAAACTCGTAGAACGGATTAATACCACTCAAATTAAGTTCCACTTTGGGATTACGGAAGAGAATCTGGTGCACTCCCAACCCAAAGGATTCCTCGACTACTTGGACATAAATATCCACAGCCTCGTCCGCTCTGGCGTTGGCAGCAGCCAGATCCGCTCACAAGGTCGCGACATCATCATTCGGACTCGCCAACTTTAAATTTTCAATCTCTATGAGCAGTTCCTTTTCCCTATGGGACCAGTCTTCATCCTCCCTAGAGTAGTTGTACGCTTTTGCCTTTAACTCCTCTCCCAGCTTTAAAGAATGTTCTTTCTCTGTGCAAAGGCTGGCGCTGAGGTCGGAGTTGGCCTTTTTCTATTCAGCCAATTGGGCTTCCAACTCTTTGATAACCAATCTCTGCCTGGCGGCCTCCTCATCCATTCGTTCCCCATACTCTCTGGATGTCTTGAAACGACTCTCAAGCTTCTGTATAGTTGCCCTGTCCTTGGCAGACGTGACAGTAAGGTCATTAACTTTACCCGTCAGTCTGCCGACCTTTGGGCTGCCTTCTACCAGCCTACGGAGCGATTTCAGAAGACCAGACAGCTCTTCCAACTGCCACAGTCCGGCATCGTACGCTTGCTTTATTTCTTCAGGCTCCAGAGTGGTTTTCAGTTTGTAGTGTGGATCGGGGATGCACTGAGGCACTAGACCCTTATACACCAGGAATGGGGCAAGATTGGAGTTTCCTGGAGGGGGCAAGAGACCCTGGGCACAAAGTAGGTGGTTATTAGTTTGGCGCCGAAGGTAACGGTGTTGCCAGGGGCATCCGGGGTTGGTCCTTCCGCTTTCTTTCCTTTAGAAGCCCCAGAATCAGTATCTCCTTCGGAAGTTTTGGGCTTTTTGGAAGGTGGTTGTGACTCCGCTGCTGCGAGGAGTCATTCTTTATTTTTCTCCTTCTTTCTCCGGCCTTTTTATCCTTAACACTGGAGGTAGGCTTCTCAGATCCGCCCTCCAGCTAGGGAATGTCATCGCCAGCGGAGGAAGTGAGGGTGATGGTTTCAATAGTAGCCTTTTTGGAATTTCGCTTTGGCTGAATACTGTTTTCAGCCGCGACGGATTTCCCTCCGGCCTTTAATGACTTTAACTTTTCCATATCCCGTGATTCAGTCTTGATTTCAACTGCATAATCAAACAAGAAGATGATTAGTAGTAGAAGATTTCAAGACATATAAAGAAATACAACAACAAGAAATGATAGGAAATTACGCAAATATTCCTCGCGAGTGGTTTTCGACGCTAACAAATACCGACAGGAGAAGGATTTATGCATGGCGGTGTATGCCTCAAGAGCAAAGAGAACGGCTACAAAAGTGGATGATAATTCGCCCTCCTTAGTATAATAGGCCTAGGAGGTCAATAAAAAATGCTCATGGGACCAGGCCAAGGGAAATTCGTTTATTCCTTCTTTATTTAGCCAAAAAAATTGGATCATCAAGCTTAACGCGGATCCTGGTGAAGTATGACTTGAACGATCGCCCATCAACTTTGGCAGAGTCTGTGTAGGACTCAAAGTTGACGAGCCTAGAGAGAGTACGAAGAGTTACTAGACTTACTCCTCCGCTTTGTTTATTCGCACGACGGACTACTTGCGTAAAATAAAAGAGCAGGGCGACCATCAGGGTGAAGTTAAAGTGCTCCCCAAGCACTTCTAGAGAAGGGATCAACCCCCATCCGTTGGGATGAAGCTGAGAGGGGGCGCAATCCAAAAATCTCAAAACCCCTATTTTGAACTTGGTCAGAGGAAGGCGCACACCCAAGTTCAAGAAAAGGAAATCGTACATATATATTGACCTCTCATCCGGTGTGTGATAAGTCTTGAAAAGACTTAATTATTCTGTTCAATTTTAGAATTAATTCGTTGTGTAAGTGGTTAGTTTAGCCTTATTATTCAATTAATTGATAATAATTTATGAATTATGTAAATATTGCAAAAGTGTTTTATTTATAGAAGAGAATGGTTAAAAACATTAATAAATTAAGAGTTTATTACTATTTATAAATTTAATAAGTAGCCAGCATACAAATGCTAGGCAATTAGTTGATTTTTGGTGCAGGAACAGGGCGCACTTGAGAAAAGAAGACAAATCCGAGTGAAGAATTACCAAAAGCCGAGCAAGAATTTATAAAGCCGAGTGAGAATTCCTAAATCCGACTAAAAGAAGTTCACAAGACCGATTGGCTGAGACTTCAAAGGGTTGACCGAAAGGAATTAACAAAAGTCCGATTTGAAAAAAACTCCCAAGAGACCGACTCCGAAAGAGAACAGGGAATCAGATACTGCATGAGAACCCGAGCGTCAACTTTAGAACGTTGATTCATTTATCAATCCGCTCTAGCAAGAGCCGACCTCGTTCAAGTATAACTTCAAAGAACCGAACTCGCCCAAGCTTCGCCATAGCGCTTAAGCGAGAAAACAACACTGCAGTACTAATCCGAACTCGCTCAAGCGAGAGTTTAAATTAGCTCAAGCGATATTTCAGTTTGTTGAAGCATAGAGGCAGTAACTTAAACATTGTTCCCTTCCTCCAACAACACACTCAACACCGATATAGTTTAATGCTGTTGTCCCTCCTACTGCACCTTAGTAACTTAAGTTGTGAGCTGTTATTAGCTGGCGCTGTGCTGTAACCAGCTAGGGATGAGCTGGAATCTGTTAGGAGCTGATCTGTAATTAGTTAGTTACTCTCTACGTTATGTAATTAGTTAGTTTAGACGATAACTTAAGTTTTCTAAGTTATTAGTTAAGTTAGTTAGTTAGGTAGAAACATATATATAGGTTGTACATATTCTGTAAGACACACACGCGCATACACAGATACGAAATAACAGAACAAAGAACATTCATTAAACACTTCGAACATCTCACTACACATTTTTTCTCTCTCTAAATCCTCTCCTCCATGACGTTCCACAATCCTTCGATGGAACCAAAGTCAATGGAGTTCTAAATCCCTAAGGTTGGGATTGCAAAGGTTAGCAATGGAGTCTTGAAGCTGTGAGCGAGGAGATCGGCTTCTAGATCCTGAGGCGAACAAGCTGAGGAGTGGAGCAGAATCGCTGGATTGACAAATCCAGAACTGATGAAGAACTTCGCTAGTGAGGAATCATGGTTGAAGCTTAGGTAACTTCCAGCTTTCTAACTAGTTCAGGCCTAATCAATTTAGGTGAATAGTTAGAGTTCAACCTCCAATTTCATATTAGATTCTTAGGTTAATCGAGCACTTAAGGAATTAAGGTTCATTGCTTAAGGATTAGTGTTTTTTCACCTAAGGAATTAGGGAATAACCACAAGCGGATTGTCCTTTAGATTGTGAAGTTCGAGTATACTTTAATTGCATGTTTCTTGATGAAGTTGTGAGCCGAAGCAATCCTGACCTGTTTTCTTTTAATCACTTTTCACATTCAGCTTAACTCTATTTCTGAAAATACCAAAAACAACTAGAAAACATTAAAATCATAAAAACCGAATGAACTACCTTTATTTCGTGCTGGTTCAGCTTGTACTAGTCCAAGATTGAGGTACTTACCACAATCCCTGTGGGACAATCAAATATTCTACAATTTTAACGACTGGTGCGCTTGCCATAAGTGTAAATCCGAGAGTCATATTTTGTTTTACTAAGATTTTCAGCACCAAGTTAATGGCTCGGGATTTCAGCATCAAGTTAATGGCGCCGTTGCCGGGGATTGTTGAGTAATATCAACAATCCTTGGACCGGTACTAGACTGAACCGTTTTACTTTTGTTTGCATTTAATACGAAGTTTCACTTTTGTTTTTAGTAGTAGTAGTTTGTTATTTTCGTATAGATTTAGTCGTAGCTGTGAATTGTTCTTTTGTGTGACATTTGTTGTATGCAGTCAAGGAGCAGAGGAAAGCCTTTCTTCTTTGATCCTGACATAGATTTGTTAGAACGTAGACTAAGAAAAGAGAAAAAGCAAAACGAAGAAAAAGAAATGGAACAGGGGAGAGTTACATTAGGTGACTACTCCAGGCCGACCGAAGAAGGATCGCAATCTAGCATCCTTAGGCCACCAATTTCAGCAAATAATTTCAAACTAAAACCAGCTTTACTACAGTTGGTAAGAAATGAACAGTTCGGAGGAAGTGAGGTTGAGGATCCAAATTTGCATCTAGCAACCTTCCTCCAAATTTGTAACACAGTAAAAATGAATGGAGTCCCTGACGAGGCAATCCGACTGAGATTGTTTCCATTTTCTGTGAGGGACCAAGCAAAAGCCTAGTTGCAGAGTCAACCGAGAGGCACTATTTCAACTTGGGAGGACTTGCAACGAAAATTCTTGATTAAATATTTTCCTCCCTCTAAATATGCAAAGTTGCGCAATGAAATCACATGTTTCCAACAAAGAGAAGGTGAGTCTTTGATGGAAGCATGGGATCGGTATAAAGAGAGTTTGAGGAGATGTCCTCATCATCAGATTTCTGATGTGCAACAGGTAACTATTTTCTATAATGGTGTCAGGCCAGCTACCAGGGTCCTGATTGATGCCTCAGCTGGAGGTTCATTAACAACAAAAACTGTAGAAGAAGCCATAGAGCTGATTGACGTTATGGCTTCTAATGAATGCTTGACTAGTGAGAGGAGCCAAGTCCCTAAGAGAGGGATATTAGAATTAGAAGCACAAGATGCTTATCTGGCTCAGAGTAAACTGATGACTCAGGCTTTGGAGAAACTAAGCATACAGATTTCAGAACTCCAAAAGCTGAGTCAAGTTTCTATGATCAGTTGTGACTTTTGTGGTGGAGACCATGAGAATGGATTGTGTGATCCAAATGTGCCTTCCGAGCAAGTGAATTATATGGGGCAGCAACAATATCAAAGGAATTATCCTTCTAATTCCTTTAATCCTAATTACAGGAATCACCCCAATTTTTCCTGGCAGAAAGGTCCACATCTGAATCAGAACATCCCACCAAATCAACCCACAAATAGACCACAACAACCTTCTCAACCCCCTGTTAAAGAAAAATCCGAACTTGAGAATGTACTTTCTCAGTTTATTCAGGCCACTTAGGCCAGTTTTAAGAATCAGGAGGCGTCCATAAGAAATTTAGAAAATCAAGTCAGACAGCTTTCTAAACAATTAGCTGAGAGGTAAGTAGGCAATTTCCCTAGAGATACCGAGGTAAATCCAAGGGAACATTGCAAGGCTATAATTACTAGGAGTGGAAAAATTATTTCTCCATCTCCGAGTCAGGAAATAAGTTCAGAAAAAGAAAAAGAAAAAGAAATAATACAAGAAACCGAGCAGGTTAATAATGAAGTAGAAGATAAAAATGAAACAGCAAAAGAAAAAGAAAATAAAGTCCATCAAAAGAAAAAGAAAAAGGTTGATCTGATTCTGGAGGAAGCTTCTAAGCTGACTCCTGAAAAAATAAGGAATGCTCCATTTCTACACAGGTTTAAAAAGCAAATAGAGGAGCAGAAGTTTGCTAGGTTCTTAGATGTATTCAAGAAACTTCATATCAATATCCCTTTTGCCGAGGCATTGCAAGAGATGCCTTCCTATGCAAAATTTTTGAAAGAATTATTATCTAAGAAGAGGAAGCTTAAGGGGGATGAAATGATTACTCTCACTAAAGAGTGCAGTGCAATCATTCAAAAGAAACTTCCCCAAAAGCTAGAGGATCCTGGATCTTTTACAATACCGTGTGCAATTGGGGATTTTCATGTAGGAAGTGCTCTCTGTGATCTAGGAGCCAGTATAAATCTGATGCCTCTATCTTTGATGAAAAAACTTAGAATTAATGACTTGCAACCGACTCTCATGTCCTTGCAGTTGGCTGACAGGTCCATTAAATATCCCCAAGGGATGCTGGAAGACTTGTTAGTTAAAGTAGATAAGTTTATCTTCCCAGCAGATTTCATAGTGTTGGATATGGAGGCTGACCGAGAGATCCCTTTAATCTTAGGAAGACCCTTCCTAGCTACTGGCAGAGCATTAATTGATGTAGAAAAGGGTGAACTCATGCTGAGAGTTCAGGAGGAGCAGGTAACCTTCAATGTCTTTAATTCTATGAAATATCTGACTAAAAGGATGGATTGTTTAATGATTGAAGAGATTAAAGGCTACCACACTCCAATGCTTTTAAAAACTGAGGAAGAGGCCTTGCGAACTTTTTTAGAGGATGACTTTGACTCCGAGACTGAGGAGTTAAATGACTATCACTCGGAAATATTGAGCCTACTGGAAGTATTAGAAGTAGGTGATTTTGAAAAAGAAAAGAAAAATGATTTGAAAATTACTGAAGTTGAGAAAGGAAAGGAATTTTCTGAAGAAAAATGTGATTTAAAACCTTTACCTTCTCATCTGAAATATGTTTTCCTAAGAGAAGAAGACACACATCCTGTCATTATTAATGCCGACTTAAACGATGAGGATGTGGATAAACTAATTGGGGTATTAAAGGCACATGAATCTGCGATTGGCTGGAATATTTCTGACTTGAAGGGAATCAGTCCATCATTTTGTATGCGCAAAATTCTGATGGAGGATGATTATTCCCCTGTAGTACAGCCACAACGCAGATTGAACCCCATTATGAAGGAAGCAGTAAGGAAGGAAGTGGTCAAGCTCCTTGATGCAGGAATCATTGATCCTATCTCGGATAGCACTTGGATCAGCCCGGTCCAAGTGGTGCCCAAGAAAGGAGGAATGACGACTGTAAGAAATGACCAAGGTGAAGTTATTACCACTCGGCCCATAACAGGCTGGAGGATGTGTATTGATTATAGAAGGCTGAATGACTTCACTCGGAAAGACCACTTCCCCCAGTCATTTGTTGACCAAATGCTCGAGAGGTTGTCAGGGCATGAGTACTATTGTTTTCTTGATGGGTACTCGGGTTATAACCAAATTGTGGTTGACCCAAAAGACCAAGAAAAGACTGCGTTCACCTGTCCTTATGGAATTTTTGCATATAGGCGCATGCCGTTCGGGTTGTGCAACGCTCTAGCAACCTTTCAAAGGTGCATGCTGGAAATTTTTGGGGATATGGTGGAGAAATTCATTGAAGAGTTCATGGATGATTTCTCGGTATTTGGGAGTAATTTTGATACATGCCTCAGCAACCTATCTAAGGTGCTGGTGAGATGCTAAAAAACTAACCTCATCCTTAACTGGGAAAAATGCCATTTTATGGTTAAGGGAGGGATAGTCCTTGGCCATAAAATCTCTGCTGAGGGCATTCAAGTGGACCGAGCCAAGATAGAAATTATTGAAAAACTTCCTCCTCCAATCAACGTGAAAGGAGTGAGAAGTTTTCTAGGATGTGCTGGCTTTTATAGAAGGTTCATTAAAGATTTTTCAAAAATAACTAAGCCTTTGACCGACTTGCTTGTAAAAGATCATGTGTTTGCGTTTAATGAAAACTGTGTCAAGGCTTTTGAAAAATTAAAACAAAGTTTGATTTCAGCTCCGATCCTTGCAGTACCTAATTGGTCTTTACCGTTTGAATTAATGTGTGATGCAAGTGACTTTGCAGTCGGAGCTGTACTGGGTCAGAAAATAGGAAAATTGACTCATGTAATTTATTATGCTAGTAAAGTGCTGAACGAAAATCAAATACATTACACCACTACTGAAAAAGAAATGCTTGCTGTGGTGTATGCATTTGATAAATTTCGTGCTTACTTGATTGGGGCCAAGGTTATTGTATATACAGACCACTCGGCAATCAAGTATTTACTAGCTAAGAAAGAATCCAAGCCGAGACTGATCAGGTGGGTTCTGTTACTCCAGGAGTTTGACTTAGAAATACGAGACAAAAAGGGAGTAGAGAACTCAGTTGCCGACCAACTGTCTCGTCTGGAAGGTGAGTCGGATTCTGTTTTAATAAAAGAAGAATTTTCAGACGAGAGGTTGATGGCAATTATCACCGGGCCATGGTATGCTGATATGGCCAACTTTAAAAGTGCCTCGATGGTACCTGATGGTTGGACATCCCAAATGAGAAAAAAATTCTTTCATGATAGTAAAAACTTCCTTTGGGATGATCCATTTCTGTTTAAAAGAGGAGTAGATGGATTGATCAGGCGGTGTGTGCCTGAATCCGAGCAAGAAAGGCTCTTGTGGAATTGCCACGACTCCTATTATGGAGGTCATCATGGTGCTTCCCGTACAGCAGCAAAAATCTTACAGAGTGGCTTTTATTGGCCAACTATCTTTCAAGATGCTAAAGAGTATGTCAAAAGGTGCGATAAATGTCAAAGGAGCGGAGGTCTCTCTGCTAAAGCTGGCATGCCTTTGACAAACATTCTAATTGTGGAATTATTTGACGTTTGGGGTATCGACTTTATGGGACCCTTTCCTAAGTCGTTCTCCAACGAATATATACTTGTTGCTGTAGACTATGTATCCAAATGGGTGGAGGCAATCCCGACCAGAACCAATGATGCACAGGTGGTGCTTAGGTTCATCAAGAAGAATATTTTCTCTAGGTTTGGAGTTCCGAGAGTACTTATTAGTGATGGGGGTTCACATTTTTGCAATAAGATAATGAAAAAAGCCCTGCGTCACTATGAGGTGTTACATAAGATATCGACTCCTTACCATCCACAAACTTGTGGACAAGTCGAGCTGTCAAATAGAGAAATCAAAAGAATCTTAGAGAAAGTGGTCGGGAAATCTAGAAAAGATTGGTCGGTAAAACTAGATGATGCATTGTGGGCTTACCGAACAGCTTTCAAAACTCCGATTGGCATGTCCCCGTATCAATTAGTATACGGTAAGGCTTGTCATCTCCCTGTGGAGTTGGAACACAAGGCGTGGTGGGCCACAAAGCTATTAAACATGGACTATGACCAATCTCAGGAGGAAAGAGTTTTGAAACTCCATGAATTAGAGGAGTTCTGACTCAACGCTTATCAAAGTGCCTCCATCTATAAGGAAAAAACAAAGAAATGGCACGATAAGCGAATTAATAAGAAAGAGTTTCAGAAGGATGATCAAGTGTTATTATTCAATTCCCGACTGAGACTCTTCCCTGGAAAACTTAGATCGAAGTGGTCGGGGCCTTTTACTGTAAATGAGGTTTTTCCTCATGGTGTAGTCAAACTGAAAGACCTGATTACCGGTCGGATTTTTAAGGTAAATGGCCAGCGACTCAAACTCTACTTTGGAGGAAAGTTTGATAGGCAGAAAACCTCCTTGTTATTGCAAACATCTTCTTAGATGCCATAAGGTCAAGCTAGTGACCTTAAAGAAGCGCTCTAGGGAGGCAGCCCTATGTTCCGATTGTTTTGTTTAGAACTGTGAGTCAGAATGAATAAAAAGAAAACTAAAAATTTAGTGAATAAAGTTTGTGAAGTTTGAAGAAGGAAGTCCGAGCTTGATTCTTCTATTTCGCTCAGGTGAAGCATTTGTAGCTTAGGCGAGACACTGCTGATTGTTGTTTCGCACTTAAGAGAAAATTTACTGAGTCTGAGTGAGAATAGTACACTCGGATAACTGTTACTTATTCTTAACCCTTCTTCCCGACTGAACTTCACTCGTCATTTTTCAATAAAATTTCAATTCTTGATGCGAATAAAAAGGAAGACTTTGAAGGATTTCTGATCGTTGATTTAATAAACGGGTCAGATGGTGAAAGGCGACTTATTTCAGTCGGCCTTTTATCACTCGGATTCCTCACTCATCACAATCAGTTTTGTATCCACTAGTCTCCTATTCACTCGGTCTTTCGGTTTTTCATTCATCCACTCGACTTTCTCTCATTCTCTTGCCCGATCTTTATCACTCGGTATTTCTTTCATGCGTCTCTTTCTGCAGTGTTCAAAGCATATGACGGGAGACATAAGTAAATTCACCACATTCCCTCCTAAAAGAAAAGGAAGTGTCACCTACGGAGACAACACCAAAGGAAGAATTCTAGGCATTGGAAACATTGGTAAGAAGTCCTCTACTTCTATTAGTGATGTGTTGTATGTTGAAGGCCTAAAACATAATTTACTTAGCATAAGTCAATTATGTGACAAAGGATATAGAGTTTTGTTTGAATCAAATTGTTGCATAATTGAACATAAGATTAATAAGGAAATCAAATTTGTAGGTCAAAGAATTGATAATATTTACCTGATTGATATGGATAGTTTATCCTCAAATGATGTACAATGCTTCATGACTAGAGAGGATGAAACTTGGCTATGGCATAGAAGAATAGCTCATATACATGTAGACCATTTGAATAAACTTGTTTCTAAAGAATTAGTAATTGGTTTACCAAAGCTTAAATTTGAAAACAAATTTTGTGATGCATGTCAAAAGGGAAAACAAGTAAAGGCATCCTTTCAATCTAAAAACATTGTTTCCACCCAAAAGCCTTTATAACTTTTGCACATGGATCTATTTGGACCTTCCAAAATCAAAAGCTTTGGTGGTAATTACTATGGTCTAGTAATTGTAGATGACTATTCTAGATATACATGGACCTTGTTTCTTGCTCATAAGAATGAAGCATATCATGCATTTAAGAAACTTGCTAAGATTATCCAAAATGAGCAAAATTCTAAAATTGCATCCATTAGAACCGATCATGGGGGAGAATATGAAAACCAATCTTTTGAAAAATTTTGCGAAAAACATGGTATCCATCACAATTTCTCAGCTCCTAGAACTCCACAACAAAATGGAGAAGTTGAAAGGAAAAATAAATCCTTAGTAGAACTTGCAAGAACCATGTTAAATGAAAATAACATTACGAAACAATTTTGGGCCGATGCGGTGAATACAGCTTGTCATGTTATGAATAGATGTTTAATAAGGCCTATCCTAAAGAAAACCCCCTATAAACTTTACAAGGGAAGAAAACCCAACATTTCATACTTTCATATTTTTGGATGTAAATGCTTTGTGCTCAATAATGGAAAAGATAATCTAGGAAAGTTTGATGCTAAAGCTGATGAGGCAATCTTCCTAGGGTATTCACAATCTAGTAAATCTTATTGAATCTTTAATAAACAAATAAACACCATTGAGGAGTCCATTCATGTCAAATTTGATGAAAATCGCCATAACTCCCCGAGAAAGGAAGATGTTGATGATATTGTAGGTACTCTTCAAGAATTAACCTTGAGTGACAAGGAAGAAGAGAACAAAGACAAAGATGCAACACAACATGAGGAACCACAACAATGGATCACGTTAAAGGACCATCCTTTAGATAAAGTCATAGGCAAAATGACTAAAGGTGTAAGTACTCGAAACGCCATTAGAAATGCATGTAATCATTTAGCCTTTATATCACAAATAGAACCCAAATGCATTGATGAAGCTATTATTGATGAACATTGGATGTTGGCCATGCAAGAAGAATTGAATCAATTTGAAAGAAATGAAGTTTGGGAATTAGTGCCAAGACCCAATGATCACCAAATAATAGGAACAAAATGGGTGTTTAGGAATAAATTAGATGAAAATGGCATAATTACAAGGAACAAAGCTAGGCTAGTAGCTAAGGGTTACAATCAAGAGGAAGGCATTGATTATGAAGAAACGTATGCTCCCGTAGCTAGGCTATAAGCCATTAGATTATTATTAGCCTTTGCATGTTGTAAGGACTTTAAATTGTACCAAATGGATGTCAAGAGTGCTTTCTTGAATGGTTATATTCAAGAGGAAGTGTATGTTGATCAACCTCCAGGTTTTGAAAACTATCAATTTCCAAATCATGTTTTCAAACTAAAGAAAGCCTTGTATGGTTTAAAACAAGCTCCAAGAGCTTGGTATGAAAGATTGAGCAAATTTCTTTTAGAAAACAACTTTGAAAGAGAAAAGGTTGACACAATATTATTCATAAAGCATAAAAAGAATGACATACTATTGGTGCAAGTATATGTTGATGATATAATCTTTGGTGCTAATAATGAGTCAATGTGCAAAAAGTTTGCTAAGTTAATGCAGGAAGAATTTGAGATGTCCATGATGGGAGAACTTACTTTCTTCCTTGGACTACAAATCAAGCAAACCAATGAAGGCACATTCGTTAGTCAATCAAAGTACTGCAAAGAATTGCTTAGGAAATTCAACATGGACAAGGCAAATGACATTGCCACACCTATGGGCACTTCATGCTACTTGGACAAGGATGAGAAGGGTAAGGATGTTGAACTTACAAAATATAGAGGTACAACCGGATCCTTACTTTACTTAACCGCAATTAGGCCAGACATCATGTTTGCTATTTGTATGTGTGCAAGATATCAAGCATGTCCAAAAGAATCACACCTAACTGCTGTAAAAAGAATAATGAAATATCTTGTTGGAACTCCAAATGTCGGTTTATGGTACCCCAAAGGGGTTGAATGCACATTAGTTGGATATTCGGATTCGGATTTTGCAGGATGTAAATTAGATAGGAAAAGCACTAGTGGAACATGTCACTTACTTGGTAGTTCTCTTGTTTCTTGGCATAGCAAGAAACAAGTGTTGTACTATCCACAGCTGAGGCAGAATATGTTGCAGCTGGTAGTTGTTGTGCTCAAATCCTTTGGATGAGACAACAACTTCTAGACTTTGGTGTTATGTTAGACCATGTGCCTCTCAAATGTGATAACACAAATGCTATTAATATTTCAAAGAATCCTATAATGCATTCAAGAACCAAACATATTGAGATTCGACATCATTTCATTAGAGATCATGTATTAAAGGGTGATTGTGTGCTCGAACATGTTGAAACTTCCAAGCAATTAGCAGATATTTTCACCAAACCTCTAGCAAAAGATCAATTCATACATATTAGGAGAGAATGAGGAATCCTTGATATAACCAATTGTGTTTGAATAAATGGATGATTTTGATAATTGCTTGATTTTGATAATTGCTTGATTCTGATTATGTTGCATTAAGTTTGAAATGTTCTAAGGAAAAACTTGATAGATTTCCAGTCTTCTGAAACAAAATCAGCAAAATCTGGGCGTTTTTAAGCAAAATAATCGATTACAAAGATTGAAATAATCGATTAGTAAGCTTCTGGTTCTTACCTAATCGATTACTCCTTGACATCTAATCGATTACCAAGCTTCTATTTTCTACCTAATCGATTACCACTTGGTCCCTAATCAATTACAAAGCCTCTGTTTTAGGTCTAAAACGTTTCAACTTTCCTCTAATCGATTAACAGACCTTCTTTATCGATTAGGTCGATTCTGTTCTCAACATAATCGATTACCCATCTTCCCTAATCGATTACCCACTGTATGAAACGATTCAAATTCCTCAGTAACAGTGAACTAATCGATTACCTATGCCTCGTAATTGATTAGCCTCGAGTCTGTGACAGTCAAACACTATTTTCCGAGGTCTGCTTGAAACACCCCTAATTTTCTGTACTCGAATCTTGATGTGATCGTTATAATTAATGAAAATGCGAATAAATTTTTCGCGTTTGAAAATATTTCCAAGACATCACCATGATCACATCAAGACCTAAATCACAGAAAACCAAAGAGTGAGATTAAATAACCCTAAGCTGGATCGATAGTTAAATTGCCCATAACGGTATACGAAAATAATAGTGTTTACAGTAGAAGAATGTGTATACCGGGCACACACCTAGTCCCATATATGACGATATGAGAAAAGGCTCGGCAAAGCATGCAATGGCATATCATAAGTTTAATAGACACCATCATCATTTTACATAATTATATAAGCATGCAATGCCTAAGATATAATTGTATATATATATAGACCTATATTCACATACATTCGGGGATATTCCCCCAACTATCACAATCATCAACATTCATCATTCAATTTCAATCTTTCTAATATACATCAAATTGTCTCTTACATTCTATATATATATATATATTCACCATCCACCAATTCAAGGTTTATCTTTTACATATTCACAATCACTAAATCCTCCATGTCCTCATATACAATCTATTCATTTCATAATTTCAATACATAATAGCTCACAAATGATGCCGGCCAAGGCACTTCCTCTACCACTATATACCTTCACCAAATCTTGATCTTTAAATCCAAACTCATCCCATGGCAACCTACATCACAATGCTAAAAAGGAGACCACATGGGAGAGTGAGTTATACATTCAAAATGACGATTAATATATATATTGTGATCATGTGTATATGCATACAAACATCATGTGTGCTGTGCTATCAAAACATCAAATTATCATTCATTCATTATCTCATTATCACAATAGGCATACAAGCCTCATGAATCACAATTCATATCATAAATAAGCACCACATATACACAATCACAAACACCATCACTTTGCCACTTATCAACAAGGGCATTCATAATCATTGCCATCATTAATTCATTAAGGTTTCACTCAAATACCTCATCGTAAGGGGTTTCTCAACGCTCGTGGTCATCCCATTTCAAATGCCATGGTCTTAAAGCTAATGCATATGTCAACTATTTAATGCATATGCAACGGATCCGATTTCATATCACGGGTGATCGCAACCACCATAATCAATCATTCATAATCATTGGTTTCCCGCCTCGCAAGGGGTACTCCCTATAGCAGCCTCGCAAGGAGCTTTCTCGTGATCGCAACCACGTTCAACAATTCACATAGGTTTCCCGCCTCGCAAGGGGTACTCCCGCCTCATGATCGCAACCATGGGCATGATAGGTGCTCGCAAGCCCTTTATCATATCAATTACCAAGTGATCGCAACCACTGGCTTGTCATCATACAATGGTCCCCGCAGGGCCTTTCACATTCCATAATCAGATGATCGCAACCACCATTACAATATCATATCATCATCAAGTTGGTTTCCCGCCTCGCAAGGGGTACTCCCTTCATAGAATCCCGCAGGATCTTTCATCACTGTGATCGTAACCATAAAGTATCAATGCTATGCCATGCCATGAATACAAATGCAATAATACATATGCCCATCAACAACCTCGCAAGGATATCTCACCCTCTCAATTAGGGATATATTTTAATTTGGCATTTTAATAATTATACATAATCATTCATAAGGCCCCTCAAGGCACATCATTCATATAATTGGCATCTCAATGGCCACAAACATCATTCATAACAATCCACACGTGGATATCAACAATATATTTCATACGTACATTTAGCAATCATCATTGCATCTCATACATACAAGTCAATACTTGGATTAATCATATTGGCACCAAACTCATCCAAAATAGCAAACACTGCGTATTCAAGGGTATGTTCAACAACAACGTCCCTTTTCATTTAACATCATTAATCATTATGAAATATGTGTGGCATCATCCATTTTTAATCACCATTGATACGTTTTCAAAATTCATTGAGTTATAATAACTCATTGCCATTCAATTGTCCCCTCATTAGTTTCATCGTCAATTATAGTGTGTCATACAATCACATCATTACTTTTCATCATGATTCATAATATAATCAATAGAGGGGGAAAAGCATACATGTTTTCATAACATAGCATAGGCATACACATACCTCTCCAAGGCCTTAAGCCATTCCTCAATCACCACTAAGACACACTACACATGGACCCCTAATGAAATCGCTTGTTGTTACATAATAAAAGGGGTTTTGGGCAACAATGAGCCCATGATAAATTTCAGCACTAAGGCATGAGGAAATCTTATTTTCAGTCTTAAAATAGTGGGACATGTCACAAATATCACCTATTAGTCCCAATTTGGCCACCATAAAAAGTTGGGTTCAAAACCCCCCTTAAACTTGAATTTTTCAATGCAATAGGTTCGGTATTTTTCGCCTAATGAGAGTTAGAAAACTCCAATTAATGTGAGACCAATTCTCACACCTCCGTGACACAATTATCTACAACTTTCATGAAGAAGTCAGAGGCTAAATATGTCATTAAGGTTCCCGAACGGGCCAAAAATAGCAAAGAAAACAGACCAGTTGGAAAAACAGCACAACAGTGGCCACAACAGGGCTCTGAATCGATTCAGGCTCGTATGAATCGATTCAAGCATCCCAAAATCTCAAAATTTGACAAACAGAGGGCTCTGAATCGATTCAAACTCGTATGAATCGATTCAAACGCCCCTGGAGCCCAAAACAATGAAAACAGCACCTCTTGAATCGATTCAAAGGGTCTTGAATCGATTCAAGACAGCCCTGCTGCTATTTTTATGCAGAAACGCAAGATTTTTCAACTTCTAACCCTCCTAACTTTCTCGTATGAACTCCAAATGCTATGAAATTTTAACCACAACAAATACACATCATTTGTGACGCTTAGCTACCGGCCTCACTCGAAAATTCCCAAAAATGAGGGACTTATACGCATAAATGCGTTTTACCCATTTGGAGGCATTTTTATGCAACTCAAGGGCCTATTCTCAATGGAATTGGCCCATTCCAATTCCTACAAGTCATAAACTACATATATAGGCTATTGGAACTACCGCATGCCATCAAAACCACATAAAACTCTATTTGGCTCTATGAGCTCCTCAATTATGCATAAACCTCAAACTTATCACCAATACCATCACAATGGCCATCACATTCAATGCCAATCATCCACATAAATTCTCAATTCAAAAAACATATACTTCATCCCCTCAAGGATGGTTCATTAACATGTACATATCTCAACCCCTCATAGGTTATTCATCATCATATATACACATACATTATCATCAATAGCCAACAATTTGCCATTCATATCATTTCACTATAAACATGGCAAGGCAAGCATGAGTATCAAGCCATACAATAGTCATCAATTATATAACTCATGCAATTTGAATGTAAACTCCTCTCCTACCTCGAGGGAAGAGCCAAAATCCGAATGCATGCTCCGAAAGCTCCGCCACATAGTCTGGAACACAATCTACACAACATACATATGTATTCAAATAATTAATAAGCCATCTCAAGGCATTCCTCTTAATTCTAAACATTTGCTAGCTTATCATAAAGCTCAACATCAAGTCCTAAACTTGCTAAAACACCAATTCATACCATTTTGTTAGGCTTCAGGAATTCCTTTCCCAAAACCAAGATTCTCTAGATCTTAAAGGGCCAACTATACTCAACAATGACAACATCTCCTTCACCATCACTTAAAGTACCCATTTGCTATTCAAATTCATCATGAGCCTCTTAGCTCCACTTAAGGCCATCAACAATTCACAAATTTCAAGTGACACACACCATGGCCTAAGGCCTCGTCAAATCCTCATCTTAACTCATCTATTCATCATCATTGGTTATCCACCATCATCATTATCATTATCATCATCATAAACAATTCTCTTTATTTCACATATCCTTATCATCAATGATCAATGTCACACACTTAAAAACTCATTCCTACATACCAAATCACTCAACACCAAAAATCATCACCATGTTTTCAAGATTTGTCATAGGGCCCTAAATCCCAATCTTTAGGGTTTTCATCAAAACTCAACAACATGTCTAATAACCATCAATCTCCATCATTAACAAAACCCATATATAAAATATCATGGATTTATACTTAAAATAATTTCTCACAACATCACTATTCATTCCCCTTCAAGCTCTATGGGAGAACTAAAATAGAGGGAGGAGGAAGAGGCACCACCATTTTTGCTAGGTTTAGAGAGGAGAAGAAGATGAATGGGAGATAGGGTATGAAGAGAGAAGAGAGTGTATGAAGGAGAGGAAAAAGCAACGTGAAAAGAGAAGAGAAAGTGAGAGTTTAGGTTTTAATTTTAATTCCTTCATTAAAAATTTACCGTTTTATGACAAACAGGATCTCTGTTTGGGATCAATACTAAATCCAAAAATTATTCCGAATATAGATTCGGATTCCCAATAATATTCTTAATAGCCCTGACCAATGGCATCGCAATCGGAGATACTTGGTCCGACATCCACATTTTAACCGGGTATAATTTTAACTCCTTAAATCTCCATAAATTTTAAATATCCATAATAAATCCCAATTTAGTTATTCTAATATTTTTGGGACACAAATCCACTCATATACAATTATTTATTATTCATTCTTCTCAATTTTTTTCATTTTTATAAAATTCAAGATGTTACACTGCTCGTTTTCTTCTCACATTAAACCACTTTCTCTCCTTCCTAAACCTACTTTTTCCCTATAAAAACCCACCTATTCACTCTCTCAAATCACACTATCTCTTCTCCTTTAAACTCTCTCAAGTTCCCAAAGAACTCTCTCCTTCTCTTCATCTTCCCTCTACACTCTTCTTCTTCCACCATGTCTACCTCAAGAACCACCAAAAGGGCAAGGTCTTCAATAGCCCAAACAAACAATCCCCTTGATTTCTCCAGGTTTTTCACAAGCCATAGAGACCTTCAACACTTCATCAACCATTTTTCTGAAAAAGACATCATAACCCCCCACTACACCATTGCTGAAACCTTTGACAACCACAGCCTCACCTTCACCCAATGCCTCCACCACTACAACCTCTTCCCCTTCCTCACCCTTAAGGAAGAACTTTACTATCCGGAACTCATCTGGGTATTTTACTACAACCTCAAGCTTGTCAATGGGGTGATAGAATCAAAGGTTAAAAATGTGACCATTAAGCTCACAAATGCCCAGTTGGCGAAAATCTCTAATCTGCCACTCAATGATGTAGAGTTCAACGAAGGAGATCCCGAGGATGAATGGGGTTTCAATGCTCTCACTGCCCGACAATCCTTATGGAAGGCTGATCACCCAAGAAGTAACCACAAGTTGGTGGGCCACTTGACCATGAACAACCGCCTCTTACATTCCTTCTTGGTCAAGATGTTGGTTCCCCGTGGTGGGAACTATGATCTAGTAGAAGAGGATGATGTCCTCTTGATATGGGCTATGCAGAACCAAAAGGAGATAAATTGGGTTCAAATGATCAAGCTCCACATGCGCCAAGCCAAGGATCAGCAAAAGCTTCCCTACGCCATTCTACTCACTAGAATCTTCAAACATTATGGAGTAGACTTGGCTGGAGAGCTGTCGGAGAAGGTGCCTCCAAAGGCTTACATTGGCACCCATCACCTCACCAAAATGGGTCTTGTTTTTCTGAATGGCACTTGGTACTCAAGGATGGAAGGCTATCATGCCAACATTCCTTTTGAAGCCCCTACTGATGAGCCAATCCCTCCTCCTCCTGCAACATAACCTGCACCGGAAGCCCCCACTGATCCATTTGCATCTCTCTATGCTCACCTTGACCGCCACTTCGACCGTATTGAGAACTCTCTTCAAGAGTTTTCAATGACTGAACAACAGCACTTTGAGATGATGCAACAACGCTATGATGAGCTCTCTCACCAAATCTCCGAGCTTCACTTTTTTAATCCAGATAACTAAATCCGTTTTTCATGTTTTGGTTAATATGTTTTGTGTTTTTCTCAATTCCGCATAAGTTTTTTTATTATGTTTCCTTTGATGTACTTTCCCTTAGTTTAAATTGAATAAAGATTTACCTTTCATTACATGCCTCTATTTGCTTTATTATTTTTGATGATTCCAAAGTGGGAGAAGAAATAATTGTTCATCTAATTGTTTTGGCTGCTAAAAACAAATATGCTAAATAATTAATTATCTCCAAGTGGTTAATTATAGATTCCTAAAGATAGGGGGAGATTTGATAATGTTTCAGAGATAATGTAATGATATATATTTAAGAGATAAGAGATAACTTGCAAATTCTGAAAAACTGATAAGAGATCATGTAGAATTCAAAAGATATGTTTTTGTAGAGATAAAATTAGAGATAAGCTTGTTGTTTAAACTAACAACCCTCAAGAGATGGACATTGTTGTCATCATCAAAAAGGGGCAAAATGTGTTTGAATATGATTACAGGTTCAAGGATTTTGATAATGACAAAGCACTCTTGCAGAAACTCTTGCAAAAACAAAGACTTAGAATCAGACCCAGAAAAACTGCGCAGCTAATCGATTAGGGAGTCTAAGCCAATCGATTAGACAGCTTCTGCTTTGAATTAAATGCATCAGGAACATAAGCTAATCGATTAGATGGAGAATGCCAATTGATTAGAAAGCTACTGGAATGACACTAATCGATTACCCAAATGACATAATCGATTACCAACATAAAAAACTAAACTAAATGCATCAGGTACATATGCTAATCGATTACAGGACTTCAGCCAATCGATTACCAAGCTACTGGAACATCACTAATCGATTACCTAAGTATCATAATCGATTACCAAATCAAGAAATGAATTAAATGCATTAGGTGCTATAAGTAATCGATTACTGGGCAAGATATAATCGATTACCTGGTCTCTGACTTGAAGCTAATCGATTAGGTAGTGAATGCTAATCGACTACAGCACGAACTGAACTGAAAACTTCAAAGTGTAATCGATTACAGCTCGAGGCGTAATCGATTACGATAGTGGGAAAACACATTTTAGTGGGAAGACAGCTCATTTTTTCACCATTTCTCAGATACCCACTACATGCAACGGCTAGGAACTTCTGCAGCTCAACCATGGCTCTATAAATGCAAGGAAAACACAAGCAAAACATACACAAGAAGAGGCAATCAATCTTTACTTACCTTTGTGCTTAAAAATTCCATAATCCTTGTATATTCATCATTCCTTGAGCTAAAACTTGTATATCCTCTCTTTTGAGAGTTAGATTTTAAGTGAGCTATCACCTATTCATCTACTCTTTTGAGAGAGTATTTTTGCTTGTAAACACAAACATCAAACACCAAATTTCACTCTAGGATTGAGTGGTTATTCACTCTAGGTTGAGTAGTTACAAAGGTTGGGGTTCAACCTTTGGGATATTGTGAGATTGAGAGATTGGGTGGGTTGCCCTTGTACTTGTGAGGATTGGGTTCTTGAGTGTGGGACACTAGGAAGCCGCAATTACTCAAAGTTGTATCCCTAATCTATAATAGTGGAAATCCTCTAAGTGGGTTGCTTAGAGGCGAGACGTACACCGGGTTGGTGGAACTTGTTAAATCTGTTTGTAATCTCTTCTCCCTTACTCTTTTACTTTCATATATTGCTCTTGATCAATTTGTGTTGGTTGATTATGGTTTACATATTTTAGCTTGCTTGATTTGGTTAATATTGTACATTGCACACCAAGTGTTTGATAAATTGTCTTATCTATATTTGCCTCTTGTTTTGAATTATCTTGTGTACTTTACTTGATCTTACTTTCATAATCTCTAAACTTGTGTTAAAAGAATCAAGTTCAAAGGCATTTTAAGCAAAGTTTTAAAAACTCAATTCACCCCCCTCTTGAGTATTGAGGCCACCTGAATAACAATTCATTCATAAAAAGTAGAATTACATGTGTATTGTTCAAAAATAATAAGACCGGAGCTGATCCCAGAACACAGCTTCATATACACTAAACAAGACTACGAAAGAGGAATCTATTCTTGGGACCCTTTCTGTCCCTCTCCTTCTCCGTAGTCTTGTGCTCCTTCCTTAGGTATTTCTTCCGAAGCTTTTTCCTCAGGTGCCTTAACACCTCCCTCAGATGAGACGCTCTCCGGCGCAGGAACAACGTAATCCAATCCCATGCTTTGACCCTCAGGAAGAAGCGGCAAGGCATACAAGGATTCTGAAGGATCCTCATGACGATCTTCAACCATTGCGACTAACTTCCCTCCATGGAATTCATAAAACAGACTCATACCATAGAGGTTTAGCTTCACAATAGGGTTACGGTAGAAAACTTGGCGTATCGCTAAGCCGAAGGATTCTTCAGCCACTTGGCTGCATATATCGATTGCTTCCTTAGCCTCAGCCTTTGCTATAGCCAATTCATCCCGTAACCTAAGAATTTTATCCTCTATTCCTTGGGATTCCACGCTCCTGGCCTTCAGTCCCTCGATCTCAAGGAGGAACTTTTTCTCATTTTGGGACCATTCCTCAGCCTGTTTAAAATAATCCTCCGCAGCAGCTTTGCTTTTATCTTTTAGTTCGGCTTGTTTAGCCTGACTACTGTGGAGTTCTTCTTTTAGCTCATCGACCGTCTTCTCCAAGTCTTTAGCCGTGCTTTTGAGACTGAGATTTTCCTTATTCAAGAGATCTTCGTATTTTTTAGACTTGGCCAGGCGATCTTCAGCTAATTTCAGGGCGACCTTATCTTTTTCTGCTGAGAGGTTGAGCTGATCCACCTTGTCGCTCAGCTTATCCACCTCAGTAGCATCATCAACCAATAGGCTAAATGAATCTAACAGCCCTGTGAGTTCTGCTAGCTGCCATTTTCCAGCTTCACACGCCTCTTTGATCTCTTTAGGTTCAAGTGTGGGCCGGAGTTTATAGAGCGGCTGAGGAAGGACTACTGGAGTTGGCCCCTGGTATGAGAGGAATGGGGTAAAGAATGAAGTGGTTGGAGAGGAATTCTGACCCGGTCCAGAGACCCTGAAAAAGTTACCCTTGTGAAGTCTGGAAGAAACTCTTGCTGTATCCAATGTCTCTACACCTTTACCTTTGGAGGCCCTTGTTCTTTCCGAACTCCTTGAAGGTTTGTATTTCTTCGGTGGAGGAGAGGAAGAGGTAATGATTCCTGAAGGGTCATTCTTGATCTTCCTCCTTCTCTCTTTTATTTTGGGTTGATCCGTAGTTGCATTAACACCAGCTGAGTCTCCCTCCACCAAGGGAATCTCCCCTTCGACATCCAAAGTTAAAATAATAGGCTCCAAACAGAATTTCATAGAATTCCTTTTTGGCTAAATATCATTTTCAGCAGCAGCAGACTTCCCTCCGGCCTTTAAATTTTTCAGCCTTTCCATGTCTGGTGATTTCTGCTCTATTTCACCTACAAGGATAAATAAAAGGCGTGAGCAATAAAAAATAGTCAGTGCAATTGATAAAGGAGGCAAAGGGGTATAACATGAGAATTACGTGAATATTCATCCCGGACTTCACTCGAACTACTCAAAAGGCGTCTACAGTAGAATGCTTTGAAGCGAGTGGTATAGGCTTCAAGGGCAAATAACATTGTCGCTGATGCAGTGGACAGTTCGGATTGATCAATGTAATATGCTTGAGAAGTCAGAAGAAAATGTTCGTGAGTCCAACTTAGAGGAAATTTATTGAAGCCGTCCTCGTTCTTCTAGAAAATAGGCTTGTTCTTTTTAATCGATATTTTGGTGTAGAAAGACTTAAAAGATTGCCCATCTACTTTAGCTGAATCGGTGTAAGATTCAAAATTCACGAAGGAACACAGAGTTCGGAGTGTGATTAAGCTTACACCTTCCTTTTTATTGGCCCTCCGAACTACCTGGGTGTAATAGAACAGAATCGCCACGGTGGGAGTAAAGTTGAAGTAATCACCGAATACTTCCAAAGCCTGGACAAGTCCCTAACCATTGGGATAAAGTTGAGAGGGTGCGTAATCTAAAAACCTTAACACACCCATTTGAAATTCTGTTAAGGGGAAACGGACTCCGAGGTAATGAAATACGAAGTCATGCATATACACAGAACGTTCGTCTGGGAGGACATGACAAATCTGTTCTGTAGGTAGCAGTGCAAACACCCTGAACCACTTTTTTAGCTTCTTCTCTGCATGAACTATGAACCTTTGTTGAATTTGAGATCCGTCTTCATTCGCATGATGAGAAACCATATTTTTAAACTCATCAGCCACCCAACAGAAAGGCCATTTGGCTTGAAGTTCCTCCCAGTCCAGCCGATGTGCAACAACGTTGCACAAGCCCTCCGCTGTCCTCAAAACTACTTGTTCTCCAGAAGTTCCTTCTCCAGTCATCGTTCGAATTGTGTGGACAAAAATCTTTGCTCTATGATAAAAAGTCACATCGTCAGAAGGGTAGCAATCATTACTCACCTCGCTATCGGAAGAGCAACTATAATCAGAGGATGACTCTGAGGAGAGAAGAATCACTCTCTGTCATGAGTAAGATCCCCTTTCCGAGCGACGTGACTTAGCCCTAGGAAGAACCACTCGGATTCTTCCCCCACGATAGCCAGAGATGCGAGAAGCTAATCTCCCCCTCCTAGGGCACATTCTTTCAAGAAAAATAGAGAAATGGAAGACGAAACTAACAGAGGAAAGTAGATTGTTACCTAAGGTAGTAAGGAAAATACAGATAGAAAGAGCCTCGTATAGCAAGCAACAGACGTCTCTGTGAGATTTTTGTAGAGTTTTGCTAAGGAATCAGAAGCAAGTGATTCCCAGAATTCACTAAGTGTTTCTTTTATAAGAGACGAAGGGTTTCGGGTACCAACTCCTGGGGTTGTGTTGTTCACAACCGAACGCGTCGATTTGCAATTCAAACGACACATTTGTCTTAAATTTTTGGGTGCCAAAACAACGTCGATTCACCAAAGGGCCTCTCTATTGGGCCCAAAAGTTTTAAAAATATGAGCCCATTAAGCCTCAGGCGACGGTTACTGAGATACACGCCTCCAATGCAATAATTGCTCGCTCACGTGTTTAAGGGTATTTAACGCCTAATCATGCGACGCGATTAATGCCTTACAACCGTTAATCGAATTTCCAGAGTCTCAAGTTTCAAAAACTTTTAGGATTCTCACACAATGAATCTTTGTCCAGATCCGTTGTAATGACATTATGACAAAGGAGTCTTCATCCACAGAACGGATCCTTGTGACATAATAATATTGAACAATACACATGCAAGTAAATATTTTTCTGTATAAGTAACACCGACATCTAGACCTCTCACAGGTTGTATAGCTTATGTGAACAACTACACAGTCCCTCACATAAGCTAGGGGACATATGATCCGGTCTAGATACTGGTATCCGTTCTATAGGGTTTATTTCAACGACTTTGACCGTTCTCCAACGTGTCACTGGTGTCATCGGTATACATCTGGACTCTAAATCCATATTAGGCGTTCTCCCTATACCGGTTAGTCCAGGATAACACTATACACACCGTATAAGGCACATGTCACCAGACAGAAGACAATGTATATTGCTACATGGACAAGGACAAAGATTCTATTTTCCACACTACGAGCTATAATCTGTTCCTGGAAATAATCGACTTGTCCCCTAAATCTGGCCCCATTTTCTCTACACTTAATATAAAATAGCCACTTGCCTCAATTATGCTGATGAGTACGTATTAAATAATAATTTACTCACATAATGGAAGTTAGTGACTACCCCACTAATAAGTCCTCGTATATCGAGCCAATCATAGGTATAAGAACTCTCTTCATTTCAATGAAAGGGGATCTTTTCCTCTCGGGAACTGATTAAGCTATCGCTTTACATCATATAACATTCCACACTTTGAATATATTTCACTGACCTGAGCGTCGGAGAATCTCCAAGACCGCTCTCTTCATACAGGAATATTGGATACTCATACCGGATATCCACAGAACCGATCTTCAGTATCACTCAATCTTTAACTTTTATGGCTGGCCTGACACCGGATCTATTGACCCCGGTGTAGGACAGATCACCATGTATGTAGTTTTTGACTTATAGGAATTGGAATAGGCCAATTCCATTGAGAATGGGCCCTTGAGTTGCACAAAAATACCTTGAAATGGTCTAAACGCATTTATATGTGCAAGTCCCTCATTTTTAGGAATTTTTGAGTGCGGTCGGTGGCCACACATCACAAATAATGTATATAAGTTGGTGTTAAAATTTGGTGGGCATTGGAATTCGTATGGAAAAGTTAGGGGGATTAGAAGTTCAAAAATAAAGCTTTTTCTACATAAAAAGGGGTCTGTGCTATCATGAATCGATTCAAAATAGTGTTTGAATTGATTCAGAGGCTGCTGGATGGGCTTGAATTGATTCGTACAAAGCCTTAAATTGATTCAATACTCACTGGATTTACTGTTCCTCAATTTCATAATGCTTGAATAGATTCATACGGGGTTTGAATCGATTCAAGGCCTCTTTTTCCACTATTTTGGGCTCCAGGCACATATGAATCAATTCAAAAGGGTGTGAATTGATTTACCACCCTCTGTTTGTCAAATTTTGAGATTTTGGGACACATGAATCGATTCATGCAAGGGCTAAATCGATTCATGGCCCTGTTACGGCCACTGTTATGCTATTTTCCAACTACTGTATTTCCTTTGTTGTTTTTGGCCCATTTGGATATCTTAATGATGTTTTTGTCCTCCGACTTCTGCATAAAAGTTGTAGATAATTATATTACAGAGGTGTGAAAATTGGTCTTACCCTAATTGGAGTTTTCTAACTCTCATTAGGCGTAAAATATCAGACCCACTACATTGTAAAACTTAAGTTTAAGAGGGTCTTAAGCCCAACTTTTTATGATTGTCAAATTGGGACTAATAGGTGATATTTATGACATGTCCCACTATTTTGAAACTAAAAATGAAATTCCCTTATATTCCTTGGTGATGAAATTGAATTGAGTTTGTTATTGTTTAAACTTTGTTTCATTATGCAATAACTCATGATTGTAAATGATATGTGATTGTGGTGTGTCTAGTGGTGTTTTGAGAGACATGAATATGTCATGAGAGACATGAATATTCCACCACTAATGATATATTGTGATGAATGATAATGGAAGATTAAATGACATTGATGTATAGCACACCCCTGTATAATGATGAAACTAATGAGGGATAATTGCAAAATAATGTATTTATTATAAATTGATGAATCGGAGATGATATCGATAATGGATAATGATGGATGATGTTATTGATCATTTCCTTGAATAAATTATGATTGTTATTATTGGTTATTTGTTGAATACCATTGTGTTTGATAAAGTGTGATCTTGTATGTGTGGTTTAAAATTGTATTGGTGAATTGTTATGAAATTCCACACTGGTGTATGAACAATGGTAATGAATCAAGAAGATAAAAATTCACTAAGAATTATATGGTGATGTTATTGATAAGCAAAGACTAATATGCTAGGCATACCTTTAATATGAAGAAAGATTGATGAATGTTATTGATGTTTGTGATGCCATTATGAATGTTGCAAGTATTGACTTGCACGAATGATATATGTATGTTGAAATGAAATGCCACACATAAAACTTGAAACAATGGCTAAAACCAACAATGATGAAATCCGCTAAAGATTGTATGGTGGTATTGGTGTGGATGATGATGATTGATGAGTGGCATGATAGGATGCATAGTGTGAGAATGCATTGATTGGTATTTGCATCCATGGCATATCATAGCTGTCGATGTTGGGAATATTAGGGGATTCCCCTGGTTGGCCTAGTGGGAGGACGGATTAGTGCACGAGTATTCTTGTTATTCCCCTATGACTCGGTGTGTAAGTCACGAAGCTGCCCATGCTAAGCTACGGGGAGCTGCATGTGGTTGACCCTTGTGGGGGGTGGCTCTTAAAGAGCAGGTGTCCCCGGTTGTCCTATGGATCACAACTGCCATGATATGACTCATGGTTGGCCCGCAACACCTTATATTGTTGATTATGTTGGTTACCGCGGTCATGGTGAAAATGACCGGTGTTGCAACATGGGCGATGCGGTTTGGTACTAGTAAAATTGGTGATTATGTATGCATTATGAGATATATGTACACATTATACTACTGCAGTAGGGGCATAGTATGTGATCATTCTTGAACCCATATTTGGTGTTTATTCCTACAGTTGGATCCACATTTGTTGTTATTATTCCATTATGCATATGCATTAGCCTAAGAGAATTTGCATATAGCATGGAGATATGCCAAAAGGTGATAATTATTGATGTTGATTGATGAAAATTGAGATTGAGATATGATGATGAGATGGGTAAATGAATACCTAAAAGACAACAAGTCAAATATGAACACAACAAAAAGATATTGAATATGATATTGTTGTATGTGATGGCACAATGTGATGAAAGGCTTGTTTGTTTATAGCTGATGACAATAATGTTGGCCCATTGTGGCATTCAAAAATTATGTGTATATGTATTGCTTTGCTATAAATTGATTGATGAACATGTTATGATGAATATTGATGATTTTAGCAAAGCATACATGATGTTGATATACATATGCACATAGTCTCAATTGTATTCATATTCGTCATTTGAAATGTATAACTCACTCTCCCATGTTGTCTATTTTTAGCATTTCGATGCAGGGTTGTCATGGGATAAGATTGAGTCTTTAAACTAAAGCTTTGGAGAAGGTAAATAGCTATAATGGAATGCCTTGACCGGCAGCGAATGTTAATTATGATGTGATGATTGAATTGTATAAGATGATTGTTGAAAATCATTGATTTGATGATATTGTATAGATGACAACGCATATGAATAAGGTATTGATATTTAAGGTATTGGGGTTTATACTTATTTGATGATTAAAATGATGTTGATTATGTTGGCCATTTTGGGGTGATATAAGTGTTGATGATACGTAATTTTAAGGTTGAATAGAATATGGTCAATTGTAGAATATGGACATTGGAGATGTATGTTGCATGACCATATAGATGCATATGTATATATATATATATATATATATATATATTTAAAGCAATGCATGTTTATGATTTCTGTGTAAGATTGGTCATGGCCAATAGGCTTGTGTTGTATGCTTGCATGCTTTGCCAAGCCTTTTCTCATATCTTCATATATGGGACTAGGCGTGTGCCCTGTATACATATTCTTCTTCTACTGTAAACTTTGTTATTTTCTTATATAATCATGGGCGATTTATTTTACGATCCTGTTATAAAATATTAAATCTCACTCTTCAGTTTTCTGTGGTTCAGATCTTGATGTAATCGTTGAAGTGTTTTCAAATTATTTCAAACATAAAAAATTTACTCACATTTTCAGTAACTATTTATCTAAATTACATCAGATTTAGGTCTGGAGAACCGTGGTGTGACAACTTGGTATCAGAGCATTGCTTGCTCTTTAATAAAGACTTAATAGATGTTATGCAAGCAATTCTTGCTTATGATTGAATTGTGTGAGTTGTATTTGATTGAGTTAGGGGCTTCTTGATTGAATTGTGACTTTTTCTGCATAAAATGGCCTTTGTGTTGTCATGAATCGATTCATAATAGTGCATGAATCGATTTAAGACACATTGTTTTTACTGTTCCTAATTCCAGAATAGCTTGAATCAATTCAAGCCCTCGTATGAATCGATTCAAAGCTCACTGAAATGACTATTCATGAGGTCCAGGAACGTTTGATCGATTCATGCGAGCTTGAATCGATTCAAAGGGGCCTGTTTTCATTTTTTGGACTCCAATAGCACTTGAATCGATTCTTGGGATGCTTGAATCGGTTCATACCCCTGATTCTTCAATTTTTCATGTGTTTTGCTGATGGGTGGGTTCCATTTAGCCATGGTTCAATTATATATCCATGTGTGATTTCATTTACCACATTTTAACCATCAATTCAAGTCTCTTTAAACCCCTTTCATTATTTTCCAAAATTCTCAAATGGATTATGCCTTCTGCTATCCCTTGTTGATGATCCTATGATTGATTGTCTAAGGAAGACTCTTGATTAAATTTATTCACCTTCTCATATCTTCATATATGAGATAGGTTATTTAAAATGATCTGGGGTTACTTACTAATCATTTATGTCACGGTTTCTTGTATTCTTTAATTACTTTAAATTCATGAAAAATTTACCCTTATTTTTAGGGCGTCTCAGCATCCATACTTCAATACCACCTAGTATACATCCTTTATGACGCATAGCCACTGGCCGCACTCAAAAATTCCCAAAAACGAGAGACTTATGCGCATAAATGCGTTTAGCCTATTTTAAGACATTTTTGTGCAACTCAAGGGTCAATTCTTAAAGGAACTGGCCCATTCTAGTTTCTACAAGTTCTAAATCATGCATAGGAGCTATTGGAACTATCACATGCCATCCAAATCTCATAAAACTCTATTTGACCCTATTAGTTCCTTAATTATGCATAAATATCAAGACATAACTTCACACATGCCTCAAAAAAAGTTGTAACTCATGAATAACATCATTCATTCATCATTTTGGATAATAATCAAGTATCACAATAGTCATCATACATTATGAAGGTCATAATAAAAAATTAGCCATACACATAAGGGTCCAATTTTCACAAATGACCTTTAAAATGAATATTCATCAATCCAATTACATAATGAGCATATATCAATATCATATGCTATACAAAATCAATGGTTGTCAACCAAGGCACTTCCTATACAACTAATCTCACCCTATGAATGTCCTGCATCACAAGGCTAACAATACACAACATAGGAGAGTAGGTTATACATTCCAAAGGACGAATGTGAATACATTTGTCATTTATGTGCATATACATTCAATGACATGTATACTTTGCATCAAACATATATCTTAGTCATCTCTATGATTTATAGCAAAGTATATAAACATACACACATCCATGCCCCTCATCATATTGAGCTATCACACATATCATCACTATACGCAAATTTATTTATGTGTATTCATATTTCATATATTGTCTTTAGGTATTCTTTCACCCAATCTCAACCATCATCCTATCTCATCACCTTTGGCATATCTCCTTGCTATATGCAAACGCTCTTAGGCTAATGCACATTCTCAACAGAGTTAACATCAATGGCGGATCCGACTGTGGGAATATAAGCACCAATTTGCGGGTTCAAGCATGGATTCATAACCATACCCTTACTGTAGTAGTAAAATGTGTACACTTATCATAAATTTACATGCATATCAACATATTTTACTGATACCAAACCACATCGCCCATCTTACAACACCAGTCATTTTCACCATGACCGCGGTAAACAACATAAACAATATAAAGGTGTTGCGGGGCAACCATGATTCATACCATGGCAACTGTGATCCAAGGACCACCAGGGACACCTACTCCTCAAAGAGCCACCCCACAGGGTCAACCACATGCAGAACCCCATAGCTGCATGGGCAGCTTCGTGAGTTACACACTGAGTCACTAGGGAAACAACTATATCGCTCGTGCACAGAGCCACCCTCCCACTAGGCCAACTGAAGGAACCCCTAACATTCCATCACCCGTAGCTATGCAATATGTCAAGGATGCAATACAAATGGCAATCATATGCATTCTCACACTATGCGTCCTATCATGCCACTCACCAAAAATCACCATCGCCAATATCACCACACAATTCTTAAAGGATTTTATTATCATAGGTTATTACCATTGTTTCAAGTTTTAAATATAGCATTCATAATATTTCTCATAAACATAATTTCATACATATATCTTAGTCATCTCTATGATTCACAACAAAGTATATAAACATACACATATTCATGCCCCTCATCATATTGGGTTATCACACATATTATTACCATATGTAAATTTATTTATGTGTATTCATATTTCATATATTATCTTAAGGTATTCTTTCACCCAATCTCAACCATCATTATATCTCATCACCTTTGGCATATATCCTTGCTATATGCAAACGCTCTTAGGCTAATGCACATGCACAGTGGAGTTAACATCAAATACGGATCCGACTGTGGGAATATAAGCACCAATTTGTGGGTTCAAGCATGGATTCATAACCATACACTTACTGCAGTAGTAAAATGTATACACTTATCATAAATTTGCATGCATATCACTATGTTTTACTGGTACCAAACCATGTCGCCCATCTTGCAACACCAATCATTTTCACTATGACCGCGGTAAACAACATAAACAATATAAAGGTGTTGTGGGCCAACCATGATTCATACCATGGCAGCTGTGATCCAAGGGACCACCAGGGGCATCTACTCCTCAAAGAGCCACCCCCTACAAGGTTAACCACATGCAGCACCACGTAGCTATACATGGGCAGCTTCATGACTTACACACCGAGTCACTAGGGAAACAACAATATCGCTCATGCACAAAGCCGCACTCCCACTAGACCAACTGGAGGAACCCTTAATATTCCATCACCATTCGTTATGCAATATACCATGGATGCAATGCAAATGCCAATCATATGCATTCTAACACTATGCATCCTATCATTGCCACTCACCAAACATCACCATCACCAATATCACCACATAATTCTTAGTGGATTTTATTATCATATGTTATTGCCATTGTTTCAAGTTTTAAATATGGCATTCACAATATTTCTCATCAATATAATATCATACATATATCTTAGTCATCTTTATGATTCATAGAAAAGTATATAAACATACACATATTCATGCCCCTTATCATATTAGGTTATCACACATATCATTACCATACACAAATTTGTTTATGTATATTCATATTTCATATGTTGTCTTTAGGTATTCGTTCACCCAATATCAACCATCATCATATCTCATCACCTTTGGCATATCTCCTTGCTATATGCAAACGCTCTTAGGCTAATTCACATGCACAACGGAGTTAACATCAATTACGGATTCGACTGTGGGAATATAAGCACCAATTTGTGGGTTCAAGCATGGATTCATAACCATACCCTTACTATAGTAGTAAAATGTGTACACTTATCATAAATTTACATGCATATCACCATGTTTTACTAGTACCAAACTACATCGCCTATCTTGCAACACCAGTCATTTTCACCATGACCGCGGTAAACAACATAAATAATATAAAGGTGTTGTGGGCCAACCATGATTCATACCATGGTAGCTGTGATCCAAGGCAGCACCAGGGAAATCTACTCCTCAAAGAGCCACCCTCCATAGGGTCAACGACATGCAGCACCCCGTAGCTATACATGGGCAGCTTCGTGACTTACACACCGAGTCACTACAGAAATAACAATATCGCCCGTGCACAAAGCCGCCCTCCCACTGGGCCAACTGGAGGAACCCTTAACATTCCATCACCATCCATTATGCAATATGCCATGGATGCAATACAAATGCCAATCATATGCATTCTCACACTATGCGTCCTATCATGCCACTTACCAAACATCACCATCACCAATATCACCACACAATTCTTAGTGGATTTTATTATCATAGGTTATTGCCATTGTGTCAAGTTTTAAATATGGGATTCATAATATTTTTCATCAACACAATCTTATACATATATCTTAGTCATCTCTATGATTCATAGCAAAGTATATAAACATACACATATTCATGGCCCTCATCATATTGGGTTATGAAACATATCATTACCATACGCAAATTTATTTATATGTATTCATATTTCATATGTTGTGTTTAGTTATTCGTTCACCTAATCTCAACCATCATCATGTCTCATCACCTTTGGCATATCTCCTTGCTATATGCAAACACTCTTATGCTAATATACATGCACAATGGAGTTAACATCAATTGCGGATCTGATTATGGGAATATAAGCACCAATTTATGGGTTCAAGCATGGATTCATAACCATACCCCTGCTACAGTAGTAAAATGTGTACATTTATCATAAATTTGCATGTATATCACCATAGTTTTATTGGTATCGAACCACATCGCCCATCTTGCAACACCAGGCATATTTTATGTGGCCCAACAGACTCCTGGTATAAACCTGAAACACTAACAGATTTTGTTATATTGTTAATTATGGTACAAATTGTAATGGTTTTAGTTGTTCAACAGGAAGCAAGACCAGCATTGAAAATTCCAGACCCCATCAACAATCCGATCCAGATGCTATGGTAGGTTAGGGCTGAGCTTGGAGAGGACGCTCTTCAAATCCCATGGCAGCCACTGGTGTTTGGCCGTCCAAGTTCACTACTGGTTTACATTACACGGAGTGTCTTGTGCGAGATTATGATAGGTCGATGATGCTGAACATATCCATCATTCAGCTGCGGAAGCTGTAAGTATATCATTTTATGTCCAATTATTTCATTATACAAGTTATTTGTCGCTAACCATGTTTAAACTTGTTTAGGTTTCTACATAAAATCTATATGGACTTGGGTTTTGATAAAACTTATGATTTGTTAGAGCTCTCTTTCATACAAAGGAAAGGAAACAGTAAGGAGGACACCCAGGCATACATCCAGAATTGGATGTATGAGTCTTGGAAGGGTGTATACCTGGCCCCGTATCATAAAGGGTAAGAATCTATTACATAATTATTATCCATTAATTTTTTCATTTTGAAGTCTCACTTATCACTGGTAATTGTAGCGTTCATTAGACGCTCTTGGTGATCTGTCCCCGGGATTCAGTGGCTTTATACTTTGATTCTATGCACGGAACTGTTCCACAAGACCTCAGGACCATAGTAGACGCGTAAGTTAATCCCTAAAAATAAGTACAAATTCGATTACACCATTTTTGATCTTATACGATTCTAACTTATGTTGTGTTTTCTTTTGATCTTATACGATTCTAACTTAAGACCTTTATTCTCCCATTGAGATAAAGGACACAATACCGGATATCCACTATACCGGTGTATGAATGACTCTAAACAGTTGACATTTGTGGCTAGTCCTACACCGGATCGTTGACCCCGGTTTAGACTAGTTCATTAACATGCCCAGTGGGACTCGCTAGAGTTATTCCCACTTTTCATAGAGGTTTCATAGTCTACCATGGAAGGTAATGCTAGGGATTTTCCGGAGAAGCACGTGGAGGATGTCATTGCCTAAATTAATATACGTCTAGTCTATGAATCGCCTATAGGAAGTTCACAAAAGATGATGCACATGGGAAAAGACAGGTTAAGGAAAAGGTGGTGTCTCAGGCTGAGGAGACCCATGAGGCATCAGGGAGAGAGAAGTACACTACTCTCCAATATTCCAAGATCCCTATGTGTAGGGAGATGGAGCAAACCTAGGACTCTGGTGATAGGATCACTAGCAGGAGAAGAGAGCCAGTAACAGCAGTTTCAAGGACGTATAGGCTTAATGTCCCTTTTTCTAGAAGGTTGATGAGGATGCCTACTCCTAGGCACTTACAGACAACCCAACCCCTCTCTATAAGAAAGTATACGGGTGAAACGGACCCAAGTAAGCACTTGGACACTTTTGCCTATGAGGCAATGTTTTTGGGAGCTAAGAAGGATGTGATGTGCCGTGTGTTCCACGCACTCTAGTTAGGGAAGCTCTTAGCTAGTTCAAAGGGCTCCCATCAGGCTCAATAGACTCTTGGGAGGAAATAGAAACGACGTTTAGTGCTCATTTTGTCATTTCCAGGGATGTTCCCAGGACGTCACACACCCTTGCACAGATTAGGCAGGGAGAGAACGAGACTCTGAAGGATTTCCTGAAGAGCTTCTACAAGGAGGCAACCATGGTCCCTAATCTCATAGAGGCCATATAACTGCATATTGTCATTAAGGCTCTTCAGCCTAAATCTACTTTTGCTCTATCTTTGGCAAAGAGCCCTCCGTTATCGTTTGAGGAATTTCAGAGGAGGCTTTTAAATATATTGGCATCGAGATGCACCTAGAGGCCACAGTGGAAAGAGCAAAGCCTGTTACTCTGGTGTCCCAGCCGCATAGGGAAAAAGAAAGGGCAAGCCTGGAGAGGACTTTCTAGTGGGACAGATTTAGGAACCCTCAACCCCAGCACCAGGAAAAGCGTATGGCCGCCTTTAGCAACTACGCCCTACTCAACATTAGACCGGCTTAGATCTTAATAGAAGTATAGTGGTTAACGCTTAGTGTTTACGGAATCAGGAGGCCATCTTTATTGAAAAGGCCTGGGAATCCGTGTAAGTTTTGCGATTTCCATGAACAGGCGGGGCACTCTACTAATGAGTGTAGGTCATTGAAGAATGTTGTGGAGACCCTCACCCGTGAAGGGAAAGTAAAGCAATACCTCTTTAAGGAGTGGTCACTTGATGAGCTAGACCGGATGGAGAAGCGTGGTCGTGATCGTGATGAAGACAGTGATAACAGCAGAGGTCCCATAAAAAGTTCACTACTGCAGAGAAATAAAAAGGGATTGTTGTCACTGAGGTAGCCCAAAAGGATAAGGCACCCCAGCAATAGCAGTGAGGCTGGCAAGAGGTAATTGATATGATCACCGGAGGGTTTGTTGGGGGAGCTGCATCGATCACTACATGGAAGAATCATCATCGTATGATTCTATCTGATCAGGGGAAGCCCAAAGACAACTGCCTATTCAGGGACGGTGTGTTGGCGCCGGTTATTTCTTTTTCTAATGATGATTTTGACCTAACCATACCTGGAGGTGATGATGTTGTGGTCATCATAGCTGTTACCGTGAACAAGGACGTCAAGAGGGTCCTTGTGGATCGGGGGAGTTCCTACGACGTTATCTTTTATAGCGATTTTAAAAGAATGGGTTTTAATGACTCTGATTTGCAGCCTTATACACAGGAACTGACATCTTTTAAAGGAGCGAAGCAGCTCACAAAGGGATATCTTGACACCCTGGTGTCATTTGAAGGCAAGCCAGGAGCTAGGAAGGTAAAGTCTAGGGTGTTGGTGATTGATGTGGAGTCACCTTACAACAGCATCATAGGCCGCCCCACGTTGAACGCCCCACGTTGATTTGAACTATTGCTGCCCAAAGGATCTATATCATCTCCCAAACATTGATCGTATGGCAGATGACTCATCTGGTTACCAATACCTTTCCTTAATGGACGTGTATTCGGGGTACAACTCGATCCTGATATGAGACGAGGACCAGGAGAAGACGACATTCATCAATGACCACATTGTGTTTTATTACATCATCATGCCTTTTAGTTTAAAGAACGTTGGAGCCACATACCAACGGATGATAAATAAGGTGTTCGAGGGCATGCAAATCAAGCTGGTGGTGATGTACATTAATGATATTATCGCCAAGACCCCAGTTGAGGGTGATCACATAGAGGATTTGTGCCAAGTGTTCACATGCCAAAGGCAGTACAATATGCAGTTAAACCCTTTGAATTGCACTTTTACTATCTCCGCTAGGAAGTTTATAGGTTTCATGTTGACTCAGCGCGGCATAGAGGTGAATCCAGGCAAGTGCCAAGCTATTCAAAACATGCAAAGACCAAAGAACCTGAGAGAGGTTTAGTCCTTGAACGAGAAAGTAGCGGCCCTGGCGCGGTTTATGCCTAAGATGGTGCACAGGTCCCTCCTTTTGTACAAAATATTGAAGAAGTCCAAGAAGTTTGAGTGGGGGCAGAAACAGGAGCAAGCTTTTCAAGAGCTTAAGGAGGTACTGTCCAGACCTCCCATTTTGGTGAAGCCTGACCCCAGGGAGCTGCTTATTCTTTACTTGGCAATTTCTAATGAGGCTTTGGGGGTGGCATTGGTGAAGGAGACACCGAGGGGATAGAGGCAAGTGTATTTTACAAGTAAAACATTACAGGGTGCTGAGGGCGGTACCAGAAGATTGAAAAAGCCGCTCTCGCAGTCGTTTAGGCTTCTTGATGCCTCAGGCTGTATTTTCATACACACCCTGCCGTAGTGATGACGGATCTCCCGCTTCGCTCTATGTTGAGAAAGCCAGACCTCACAGGAAGGATGATTAAATGGCCCATCAAACTGTTAGAGTTTGATGTCTCATATGAGCCTCGAGGTGCCATAAAAGCCCAGGTGTTAGTAGATTTCTTTGTAAAGATGACCAGGGCAGATCCAACCACACCTCGTGCCCACTGGACAGTTTATGTGGATGGTTCATCCAATAGCAAGGGGAGTGGTGCAGGTGTAGTAGTTAAGAGCGATGGTGGTGTGCATTTAGAAATTTCACTACGCTTTAACTTTAAAACTTCCAACAACCAAGCTGAATATGAAGCTTGTCTCACCAGACTCAAAGCAGCATTAACCCTTTACAATGATTCACAGCTGGTGATTTCATAGATCCGGGGTGAGTATCAGGTTCATGAGCCTCAGCTCTAGTTGTATCTGAATTATGTGAATAAGCTGAAGAAGTGATTTACGATGTAGGAGTTTAAGCATGTGCCAAGAGAGGAGAACACCAGGGCAGATATCCTCTCAAGATTAGCCAGTACAAAGCAACCAGGGGGTACAACCATCGTAGTCCAGAGCACTCTGACCACTCCAGTATTCCCCTGACCTCATCACACATGGCCATAACTTATCGTACGTTTAATGACGATTCATGGGTAGTTCCTTTTGTCCGGTACTTGTCTAATGGATAGCTACCCACAGATGAAGCTGAGAGGAGAAGGGTAAAGAGGGAGATGCCTTATTTCACAATGATAGATGACATGTTATTTAGAAGAGGGTTCTCCATACATGATCTTTGTTGTCTCAATGAGAATAAGGTGAAGGACATTATGGAGGAAGTACACGAAGGCCAGTGTAGACATCACTGTGGAGGATGAAGTTTGATGAGGAAAATCTTGAGGACTGGTTATTGGTGGCCCACAATTAAAAAGGATTGTACGGAGTTTGTGAAGAAGTGTGATCCTTGCCAAAGGTTTACAAACCTTCATCATACACCAGCTAAGGAGCTATCCACCTCCGTAGTGCCTTGGCCTTTTCACCAATGGGGGTTGGACATACTAGGCCCATTCCCTATTGCTCCTGGGGCATCAAGTACCTCATTGTGGGGATTCATTATTTCATGAAGTAGATCGAGGCGGAGCCAGTGGTGCATATTACTTCAACCTAGACCAGGTGTTTCGTGTATGAGAACATTATAGCATGGTTTGGACTACCAACACAGATTGTGACTGATAACGACACTCAGTTCACTGATAAGAAGTTTACAAATTTACTGGAAGGATTGGGGATAATCTAAATTTTCTCATCTATCAAACATCCATAAACAAATGGTCAAGCTAAGGTAGGTAACAGAGAAGTGTTGAAGGGCCTCAAGAAGCGCTTGGGAAAAGCTAAAAATGATTAGGAAAACTAGCTATGCCATGTCCTTTGGGCCTATCGCACCACGCCGTATTCCTCAACAAACAAATCCCCATACCGTCTTACATACAGTGTCAAAGCTATGATACCGGTAGAACTTCAAACGACCTCGACAAGAGTTGAATAATTATCGGAGGAGAATAATAATGCAAATCTGACCTCAGAGCTTGATGTTGTCCAAGAGCTCAGGGAGGAGGCATACATTAGGGACCGGGCTATCAAAGCAAAAGTCGTGCTAAGATACAATAAGCATGTCCAGCATAGGGCCTTTAACATTGGAGATTTGGTGTTGAGAAAAGCTAGTGTGGGGAATAAATTCACACATCAGGGCAAGTTACCACCTACATGGGAAGGCCCTTATCGCGTATTTGAGGTTGCTGGAAAGGGCTCATACCGGCTGGAGAATCTTGATGGCACTCCAATTCGCAACAAATGAAACACACAGAATTTAAGAGTTTATTATAGCTAGTTGGTAAGCTAGCATGTACACTTTTTCCTACCTTGAGCTTTTTCCCATTGGGTTTTTCTCAAGAAGGTTTTAACGAGGCATGACCCCTACTACGCTTCAATTGTACATTATTCATTTTGTAATGAAAAAGTCCATTATCAATTATAGTTTATCTTGTTACTATTCTTTACTTTATGTCTTTAAGCTTTGCGGACAGTGTGAATGTGACACTCTGGATAAATAATCTTAATTACGCATTCTGTAATTGACGATATAACTCTATGAGCGGCACCCTAGCGAGACTTCACCCCGATGAGTGGTGAGGATTAGACCTTATTTAAGGCTATACCAGACCCCAATGCAGGGTGCAAGTTAATTTCTTGTCTCAGTTACCTAACCCCTAACTGATGACATTGTGTTATAAACGGCATGGAAAATAGCCCCAACGAGAGGCAAGGATTGGTCCTTATTTAAGGCCACATCAGACCCTGACGAGTAGCACTCCAATTACCTATTCTATAATTGGCCAAGACAAATAATTCTCTGGATGGATAGTCTCAATTACATATATTATAATTAACGACTTAACTCTAATTACCTATTCTGTAATTGGCCAAGACAAATAATTCTCTGGATAGATAGTCTCAATTACATATATTATAATTGATGACTTAACTCCATGAGTGAGACCTTAAGTAATTTCACCCATGAGAGGTGAGGATTGGTCTTTTTTCGAGGTCATACTGGACCCCAACGACCGATGTAAGTTGTTTTTTTTTGTAGCTTAATGAAGCGACCTCAAAGAGCGGCTTCATGCGGGCAAAATGCTTAAGGCCAATTTAAAACAAAAATTGACGTGAACGCTATGAAGCCAATGAAAATTAAAACCCTTAAGAGAAAACTCTAAGGTAAATATTTTTTCAAAGTCTTATCAAGACAAGCAAGGAGGTATCGAAGGATTTACATAACAGAAATAAAGCCTCACATATATATTGATAAAGGAATTATTCAAAACCGGAGCTGATCCCGGAACACAGCATCACAAAATTTCTTTAACTCAGAGGGTGAATGGTATGACTTTTTTTTTCTTATCATATACAGAAATAAAGTTTTCAAGAAAAGAATCGACTTTGTATAATATGGTTTCAATGAATGGGTTGTGCCATGTTTAAACATAGTAGTTGTAATATAGTAAAGATGTCGTTCCACTGAGGAGGGATTAGTATGAAAACCTTTGCTTATGAATTGCTTCGACAAAAGATTTGATTTGGTTTGTCGGAAATGATGATAATAGAACTAATCTGCTAAAAACAATAAATCTAAAGACAAGTAATATTAAGTGTAACAAAAATCAATTGTGAGAAACTGGATTTGGTTTCATGTCATCTTACCTTTTATAAGCTGTGTAAACTTTGCATATAACTTGAAATGAAAATTTTTACGTCATAATCAAAATCATTTGTATCAATTCCTTGACTATAAAATTCATAAGAATAGTTTCAACCCGCTGATCCCTCAGACACCTTGAAACCATTCCAGCATTAATGTCCGATTGTTTAGACATTTATTGCAATAGATACCATTCTTGGGAGAGACTTGCAATAAGCATTTGATTCAGATCTGCTTTTGAAAGTTATTTTCCAATATACTTAAGAAAACTAAAAACAAAAAAATAGTGATCAAGTATTCTCAGGCATTAAGTATAGAATGAAATGCAAAAATTATCAAATCTGGTTATCATACATGAAAAACTTACAACAGCAATATGTGAGGTTCGAATGGATTACAACCAATCCCAATGAGTGAGTTAGCTACTCATGACTTGCATTTTAACTAATCAATCTCTGAAAGACTATGGAAAAGAAAATGATATAAGAAAGAATGCTGAAAGAATGGTTAATGAATGATTTGATGATCCAGTGATCCAGTGCCCTTCTCTATTTATAGAGGAGTCATGCTTAAGCTTCTCCTTGTCATGCTTAAGTGCATCCCCACTTGCTGAGTGGCCATGTAGGAGTGGTCAGAAACATGCAGGAGTGGGTAAACTGGGATCACAACATTGGGTAATAATAAATTCAGTGCCCATTCTTCTTCGATAACACTCAAGCGTGAGGTATTCTCGTTTGAGCATGGTTGCACTTAAGCTTCAATTGGCCACGCTCAAGCGTGGATGGCTTGTTTCTGTATTTCGCTTGAGTGAAAGGTTAAGCTTGGTTTGTTGAATCATTCCACGCTCAAGCGTGAGGCGACCGGATGCTTCTGTTTTGTGTACGCTCAAGCGTCCATAGTTACGCTCAAGCATGGGAGAGATTGTTAGCTACTGACTTGTGCACGCTCAAGCGTGGGTGGTCACGGTCAAGCGAAAGCTTGCTGAATATTGTAATTTTCTTAAGGTCATGCATGGCTCAAGCTCAGAATTTCATCCATGCATGCTATCACGCTCAAGCTCCTGTCCCTCATGCTCAAGCGTGATTGCTACCTAAAGTCTTGCTTCAGCTCGATCACGCTTAAGGGAGAGAATCCTTCGCTTAAGCGTGATATATGATGGTTGCTTTTTGACTTTTCTTTGAATTTTGAGTCTTATCGCACTTAAGGGGATTTTCAAGATAGTATCTCCAATTCTCAATACTTTTATTCATTTTTACTTTTCATGAGAAAATTCTTTGTTTATCAATCTATTTACTTCACTTTCTTACAAAAATAATTCAAATAACCATGTGAATCTAATGCTTGTTTAGCCATTATCAAACTCTCCCCAACCTAAAGTTTTGCTTGTCCTCAAGGAAAAAGAATGAAAGTTTAAACAAGATATTCATGATTCTCAGATTCTAAGTATGAACATAACTAAAAGACAACATTTATAATTCAATTTTTTTTGGACATATGGCATCCTTAATACCTATTTAATTGAAATGTAATGCACAATTTAATTTTTAACAAAACAAGTAACCTAATGCTGTAAGAATAAGGAGCTTCTCATTAGGTGCCTGTTTCACTTATTCATCATTAGAACTGCCTATTTAACATTGCCATTCATTTCCAATCAAACCAAAATCAAAAGAATAGTAAGGATCAAAAGGTCTTTTAATAAGGTTGTAATGAGGCTGGGCTAACAAGAATTCTTGGTTTTTCTTGGAATTCAAATTACATGAACAAAGAAAAGCGTAAGTATTTCAGTGAGCTTTTCTCAGTTTAGAAGGCTTCTTGCTTGATTTCAAACTTCAGAATTCTTTATCTACTTGTCTTAATTTCTTCCAGCTCTTTCAAAGATTTTTGGAGAATTTACTATTTTTCTTTAGCATTTTCTTCTTCAGCCTCCATTTCTTATATCACCCTTATTGAAAAAAATATTTTATGCTCTTTTACATTAAGCATGCTGATAAGGTAGGAATTAATTTGTCATGCTTTGGTCAGGTTTTTTTATAAATTAAATTTTTGGCTCAAATGGGCTACCAAAGAATGGGATATTTTATTAAGGGTAGCTTTTTAGCTCTTGGCTAAATGAGTTCTAAAAAATGCCTTGATCATTTCCTTTCTTATTTCTTTTAGAAAAAGGTAAATCAGAAAATTAGGCAATGCAAACTTAACAATTACTAATGAGACTCATGACTCTCACTGTTTGATTGCTCGCTTCTCACAAGGTTATAAGGCATACTCCAATATTCTAACAGTAAAAGGTTCAAGCATGTAAAGAATTTCAAAAGTTCATTTATTTCATTTCCTGGTTCTTAATTCAGCCAATTGTCCTTTCAAACAATGTTACTGCCTTAGAATTTGTTGTTAGAACCTATTGAATCTTTTGCATGCATTTTACTTTCTTTCTTACGGTTGGTTTAGGGCATAAACTTAATTTCAAGCATGTTCATATCAAACCAATTAAGCAGATCATGCAAATTCATCAGTTACAGTATAAAATTCAGAAATTCCAAAGTAAAATATCCAAAAATTATTTGCAGTAAGTCAAAGTATTAAACCAGAGTAAAAGTAGTCCAAAAAGAGAAACACAATAAACCAAGATAAAAAATTATGAAGTGTTAATCTGAAAGTGGCGATGATTCAATTCCTCACTCATCATCCTCTGCCTCATCCTCTGACTCTGTATCATCCTGCTCAGGTTCTCTTGCTGGAGGTGGCTGTTAGGATGGTCCTGGTGTCTCATCCCTCCCTGGTAGAAAATGCCTATCCCCAGGCTATGCCATGTGAGCTGTAAACTGAGCAGGGTCGATCAACAAGTTCACTTGGCCTACAGCAGTGCTGTGATATAGGCCATGGTGTAGGTGTATAAGACCTCTATGATTGGCACTTTGTTGTGCCATGATATGATTTTGCTAGATTTTGAGCTGGAAGATGGCCTAAAGAATCATCTATGTTGCTATGTTTAGAAGAGGTGGGGTAGGTATTGTTCTTGATGGTGATGGTGCTTCTTGGGGCTCTTGGGTAGGACTTGTGTTGGTAGTGCAATAGCGTTTTATGAAGCGCCTATCAATAGGTGGTCTGATAGGTTTAAGCCCCTGGATATGAACTCCATGATCTACACAAAAGTCAGTGATAAAAAGCTGGGAATCCTAAACTTCCCTTAACCTTTTGTCCTGCCTGGGAGTACTTTTGATCAACTGTGAAAAATTTATGGATTTCATATGAGATGATCTATGCTAAATCAATGATGATATCTTCCTATAAAATATAGTATAACCGATAACATCTTAAATCAGATAGATACATAAGTATTCGGGGCCACATTGGCAAGTAGAAAAGAAGTCTAAACTTAGGAGGATGTAGTCATATCCTTTCTCAAGATACGCATTGGTTGGTCTCCTTACCCAGTTTGAAAATGGTGACCTGGGATGCATATTGCTTCTTCCATGTCTTGGGCAGCAATTACCTAATTCCTCTGTCTCATATCTACATACTTACAGGTCTCCCTTTCCTCTACTCTATAAGGTTGCCTAAGTAGCTATTAATTTCATCTCTCCCATAAGAGAGCTAAGTCCCCCTGACATAGGTTTTTCTGTCCCCCACTTCTTCCTTAGGCCAAGCATTTGCATAGAATTCTCTGACAATTTCAGGGTCATACTTATCCCTGGGGTAGCAGATTTTAAGCCAATTTCTTCTCCTTATGATTTATTAGAAATCATCACATTCTCCTAATGCTAAATCCACATTTCTTTCAGGGATAAAAGTCCAGTTTTGTATATCTTCATATCTTTTAGTTTTGGCCTTATCTCTGAATTTAGGCCCTATATCTTGCTCCTCAGTACGAGCTTTCTTCACCTTATTTCTTTTGCAAGAACCAACAGTAGCTTGTGGAGAAGAAAGGGTTGTTTGTTTGGTTCTTGCCATCTGCAAGAGAGTAAAGCAATATATCAGTGACAAATTGAACTTTTAATTAATTTGTAAAGGAAATGATAGAGTAGAGGCAAGTTTCTCTCATGAAAATGATGCAAAAGAATTGAAAGAACATTTAAAGATCATAACAATTATGCCTAATCATGTTCTTACAAGACTTTTATCAAGTAGGTATCATGCAACAACATTTGTATATTGGCATTTCTTCATTGGTTTTCCTCAATCACACAATAAAAGAGAACATTTCTATGGTTTTGCAATACCAATGATGGGCATGAAGACAAATTGACATACATCCTATAAGAGATTATTGTGTCGCCCCAAAAATAGGGGTAAATTTTTCACGATTTTAGTATTATTAATCTATGAAAAACATAGGTGGTGAAACTGTCATTCAATACCCTGGATCTATAAAGACCTAACTCATATATGAAGATATGAGAAGGTAAGTTAAAGGAAACAACTATTGAGGAATTCTCAATTGAAAATAGCAAAAAATTTATTTAAATTGTTGCTATATAGTTAGGTTCGAAGAGGTTAAACATCATAAGGATTATTGACCTCAAAATATATCCAAAGGGTTCATAAGTTGGTTTAAGATGAAGATCATATATAAAGAAAATGAAAAGTGATCAAGGCAATACAATTTGGAGGACCAGGACATCCCTCGCTTAAGCGAGAACCATACTCGCTTGAGTGAGTCCCAAGAGAGCGCTCGGGCGAGACATAGGGCGAGCTGAGCGAAGGAAATAAGAGTAGGATCAGGGGCCGACTCGTTTGAGTGAGCCCCATCTCGCTTGAGCGAGATCCTCAGAAGTCGCTTGGGCGAAGCAAGCGAGCACGGGCGAAAATCGTCCAGAATCTACCCAACGCTCACTCGCTTGAGCGAATGTCACCTCCAAAAGCCTTTCGCTCAAGTGAAATTTGACCAGTGGTGAATCCCCTCCCTCTCACTCGGGCGAGATCCAACTCGCCTGGGCGATTTTCCTCCAGTAGCCAAACACTGATGCTAGGGCAGTCTCGCTTGAGCGAAACACACTCTCGCCTAAGCGAGATTTGGCCAGTAGCCAAATGTCATGCAGGGGGATTCTCGCTTGAGCGAGAACCCATCTCGCTTAAGCGACATTATCAGTAAAAATGCAAGAAATGAAGGAATCAAACAACACCTCATACCAAAACTCAATTTAATACATTCCACTTAAATTCATCACATCTCATTCATTATATTCAATATTTAAAACTTGTTCCAATCTATCTTACTCATAAATTTACCTTCCAATTCATGAATTATATTTCAATCTAACTTACTACTCAGCATGATCTATAAAATGCAATATTTCATGTAACTAACATTCCTCCATAAGTTTTAACTACATCAAGCTTCATTTTCATTATCTGAATAAGGCCAAGGTCATTAATGAAAATGAGCCATAAACTCTGGGCTCTTATTTTCCTACATGACCTTCTATAATCAACATTGTCTATTCATCATCCATACTAATGTCTATACCAATCCTTGGCTATACAAAACATTCATTATGACTATATACATTACAAAAATTCAAGTAAAACCCATAAACTCAAAATAATTGTCGGCCAAGGCATTCTTTACCCAAAATAGGCTTCCTTCACACCTCTTCTCCACACAATAGCTCCATAGGCAAGCCCTACAACACAGGAGCTAAAAAGATATACCACATGGAGAGTGAGTATACTTTCTCAATGATGAAAATCTAAGGATTTTGATAATATATATACATGAATGCAATATTAAACATCTTCCCAAGAGAAGTTCACTTAGCACAAAACCAATCATTCATCAAATTCATTAAACACATGTATCCATCAAAATTCATAAGGTCACACCAATCATTAACACAATTACAGTTAATAATTAAAAAGGGAGTTCCACCTACTCCTCACACAATCTCCTCAATAGGATACCACTCTATGCCATGCTTCTATGGTTAATGCACATGCTGGTGTTTAAGATGCATATGCATAGATCCATTTACATTTCCTCAGGTGATCGCAACCACCATAATCGTTCATTCATTTAGATTGGTTTCCCGCCTCGCAAGGGGCACTCCCTCTAGCAGCCTCGCAAGGTGCTTTCTCGTGATCGCAACCACGTTCAATAATTCATAATGGTTTCCTGCCTCGCAAGGGGTACTCCCACCTCATGATCGCAACCACGGGCATACAATCTCAATAGTCCCACATGGCCTTTCATTTCAAATACCAGGTGATCACAACCACCAGACCAATAATCACAGGAACTCACAAGCCCTTTGTATTCCAACATCAAGTGATCTCAACCACTTTTCAACATCATCATGATATGTATGCCATGCTATCTATGCAACAATGCTCATGCATGCCTCAACCTCATACAGGTTATCTCACCCTCTCATCTAGGGTATACTCCTACTCAATTACCATGTTAATTCAACATATTCAAACATATGTATATATTCCGATCATAATATTCAAGGATCATTAAGTCAAGGATTTCAAATATTCATCAAGCCACACATGGAATCCATATCATGTCATCACATATTATACCAATCTTAACCTCAGTAAGGTCTTATCCATAATCATTCATTATAAGAATCTAACTTAATTTCTCCTCACATATATATGATACTACATCCATTTAAGGAAACATGCCACATTACATCAATACATACATTATCATCATACAAGTTCTCATACATTTAGAAAATACACCCCTCTCCTACCTCAAGAGAAGTAAACTTCCGGGTTTGATATTCCCGCCTCACAACTATTATCAAGCCCTACACAAATCAATTATAGGACCACATCAATTATTCATTCAAACTCTATTTTAATATACATGTATATACATATGTACACATGATTCTCATCATGTAGAAGCTATTTATAGGTTCTATCCATTTACCTTATTAGGCTTCGGGAATTCCTTCCCTTGAATCACCATTCATTTTCATCAACATAATAACTTAATTAATTAGGGTACCTCATTCACCAACTTTACATTTAACTCATTCTAAGGGGGTTTTCATTTATGGTTTCCAACCACCATCTCCAATCATCATTTATGATTATACTCTAATATTAATGGCATTCTCACCATTAATTAATGCCCATCTACCCACACATCATATTTCCCCTAATTTATAAGGTTAGGGTTTCACCAAACCTATCAACATTCAAAAATAATCATACATTCTCATCTCCTTCCAACAATAAATGCATTTATCCCATTAATACCATTTTAGGCTTGTATTTATGACACCCACCTTAGGGTTTCCATATTTAAATCTTCTCCTAACAACCCACATACATTTAATGCCCTCTTAATCTTAAGGACACATAACTAAAGGTTCTTATTCTTGAAAAATGGCTAAAATCTTACCTCAAGTGAAGTAATGGAGGAATTCTCAAAAGAGAAGAGGACCACACAAAATTAAGGAGAAGAAGAGAGAAGAACTTCAAGCTCCAAGCCTTCTCTAAGTCTTCATGAAACAAAAATGAGAGGGAGAAAGGAGGGTAGCACCTTGGCTTAGGGTTAGAGAGGAAAAAGAGATGAAGAAGATGATAGAAGAGAGGAAGTGTGTTTGCATAAGAGAAAAAGAGAGGGTTACGAGAAGGAGAGTGAAAAGAGTGAGGTTTTTTATTTTTAAATATTTAACCTTTCATTAAACTCTTCCGTTTTTAAATAAACAGGCTCTCTGTTCGGGCTTCATACTTATTCTAAAAATTATTCTGAATACATATTCGGATTCCCAATAATATTATCTACAGCCCTGACCAACGACATCTCAATTGGAGATACTTAGTCCGACACCCATATTTTATCCGAGTTAGTTTTCTGCTTATCCGGTCTCAATAATTCATTAACAGTCTCCAAAAATCTCAATTAAATTATTTCTAATATTTCAGGACGTTAATTTGTTCACATTCAATTATTCAATATTTATTTTCTTATTTTATTATCTATTTTAAAATTTGGGATGTTACAATCCTCCTCACCTAAAAGAAATTTCGTCCTCAAAATTTGACATACCAGATTCGAATATGTGAGGATACCGCTCACGGATATCATCCTCGCATTCCCAAGTGAGTGTCTCCACGTTCCCATGCTTCCATGCTACTTTCACCAAGGGTACCATTTTATTCCACAATCTCTTCGTGGAATACTCGACGATACGGACCGAAATGGGAGGAACGGACAAGTCGTGCCGCACATCAACATCATCAATAGAGATCATGTGAAAAGGATCGTAAGCATACTTCCGTAACTGCGATACGTGGAACACATTATGTAGGTTTGCAAGATGTGGAGGGAGCGTAATCCGATAAGCAACATCTCCAATCCGCTCCAATATCTCATAAGGTCCGATGAATTTAGGGCTCAATTTTCTGCTCTTCAAAGCTCTTCTAATACCCTTGTCATGCGAGACTCGTAAGAACACATGATCGCCAACTTGAAATTTAAGTGGCTTCATCCTTTTGTTATAATAGCTCTTTTCTGCCGGTCTTGAGCGATTTTCATCTTCTCTCGGATCATCTTAATATGTTCAGTGGTTTCCCCAACAATCTCAGGCCCTAAGGCCAAGTTCTCTCTAACTTCAAGCCAACATAAAGGAGTTCGACACCTCCTTCCATATAACGCCTCATATGGTGCCATACCAATACTAGAATGGAAGTTGTTATTGTAAGTAAATTCAATCAGAGGCAAATATCTTTCCCACGAACCACCATGCTCCAAAACCCAAGCACGCAATAAGTCCTCAAGACTCTAAATAGTCCTCTCAGATTGTCCATCAGTCTAAGGATGATACGCCGAGCTTAGCGTCAATTTTGAACCTATCGCTTCATGTAAGCTTCCCCAAAATCGAGAAGTGAATCGGGGGTCTCGATTAGAAACAATACTTGATGGCACACTGTTAGTCCTCAAATTTACAATAAATCTTTTAATAAAAATTTCACAAAAATTATAAAAATTAGTTTAATTTGTTAGAAAATTAGGCTTTGAATTTAATAAATGGATGTTGTTGGAAATAATCTGCCCTTGATCAATTTTCTCTAGTTTTGCAGTGAAAAAGTTAAGAAATCAAGAGAAAATTACACTGGATGGCCATTATCAAGTGTTAAATGGAGGCTGAGTCAGGGGTGTGACGCGTAGCGTCAGCACCCTTGCTCAGCCCTATAAATAGGGCCATCCAACACCATTCCAGGCATCCCATTCTCATTCACTTCTCTTCTCTCTTTGTGTTCGACTTTGAGTACTTCTTTTGTGAGGTTTAGTTCTAGAATAGTTTTCTAGATACTTGAGTGTGTTTTGGTGTATTGTGATCGTTGTATCGTGAAGTTTCCATCGTCTCTATAATGCCAAACTCTGTAAGTGTTGTTTTTACTTTCACCATGTGTAACTAATTTGTTTATGTTGGAACTAGTGAACTAATCTATTGAGTATAATGTTGTGAATTCGACCTCTGCATGTTTATGATTCAAGTCCATGTTAGTATTTCAATCTTTTATTAATATGAACGTCAAACGAGAGAATGATTTTCATGTGTATTGAAACTTGTTTTATTAGTATGAATGTCAAATGGGAGAATGATTATTCATGCCGTATTGAAACTTGTTTTGATGAAAGTAAAAGTTTGAATACCCTTGGCATCTCAATTCTATAGGGGTTGTTAACCATTGTTGCCATAAGGCCAGGTCTTAATGCAAGTTTTTACTAAGAAAGCTCACGAGGGATCGAACTTTATGGTGAATTCTTAGAATTTATATCACGAGGGATCGGTTATAATGATTTTAAGCTGCAATGACATGAAACTTGATGATTAAATATGCATGTCTTGAGTTCCTCATTGTTATTCTAGATTAGGGATCTAATTTCCAACATAATTTGTTTATCTGTGTTTATCTCAAGTATCCTACCTATTCTAGATTGCAACTCAACTTTTTAGATAGATTTTTATTTTCTTTTTATCTCATGAACAACTCAATCATGCTATCTTGTGAATATTGTATAAAATGTATATAAATCATTCTTTTGTCCATAACTTTCTTCATATTTACCATAGTAAATAGAAAATTACTGTTGTTATTGGACTTTCAATCCCAGTGGAACGATATCTAAATTTTGAAAACTACAAACGATTGGTGCGCTTGCCAATTAACAACCCGGTGTTGGAAACGAACGGATCTGACGCTATCGCCGAGTTAACAAGTTTTCTGGCGCCGTCGCTGGGGATTGAATTGTTTCAGTAAAACAGTAATTTTTTAATTACCGTGGTAAATATTTTTTTCACCTTAGTTAAAAAATTTTATTTACTTTTACTTATTGTTAAACTAACTTTCTTTGTCTAGTTTGTGTATGCAAACTCGATCTACCGCAGGTAAAATTTATTTTGATCCTGAGATAGAAAAGTTTGTAAAGAAAATCAAATCTTTGAAATCTATAACACAAACTAAATCTTCTTCTACTTCTAAAAATTTTGAAAATTCAAATATGGCTGCTGAAAGGAGAACATTGGGACAGTTTGCTGCTATTAATGGTCCACCCCGAGTTTCAGGAATGTTTCAAGGACCTGTTGTACCAATAGAGATTAAACCTGCTACTTTAAATATTATTCAAAACAATCAATTTGCTGGTTTAAATCATGAAGAACCATATGAACATTTAACTATTTTTTATGAGTTATGCAGCATAATTGGTTTTGAACCCAATCAAGAAGAGTCTGTTTACATGAGACTTTTTCCTTTTTCATTGATTGGTAAAGCAAAAGAATGGTTTAAATCTTGCCCACCAGGTAGTTTTACAAACTGGTCCGATGTTGAAAGAAAATTTTTGGAAAGATTTTATTCTCCTTCAAAATATTTTGAAGTAATGTCAGCCATACATTCTTTTCCTCAAAATAATGATGAATCATTAGGAGAGACCTGGGAACGATTCAAGGCACTCTTGAGAAAGTGTCCAAATCACAACCTGAATGATGCCGAAAAGGTAAGAATCATTTACCATGGTTTATTGCCTCTGTTCAAAATGATGTTAGATGCTTGTGCAGGTGGTTCTTTAATGAACAAAACTGTAGAGGAAGCAATTGAGATATTGGAATCAATGTCTATTAGTGACCATCAAGCTAAACTAGAAAGAGGTAATGTACAAGGTATACTTGAACAAGGAGTAAATGATATAGTGTTAATTCAACAAAAATTGTTGATACAACAAATTGAGGCAATGAGTAAACAACTAGGAAAACTTCAAGTTACCCATGTACCACCACAACTTCAAGCTCAATTAAAATAATGTGAGTATTGTATGGGCGAACAACCATGTGGTTACTGTGTTCTTGACAAGAATGAACAAGAACAAGCTAATTCCTTGATTCATCAAAGGTTACCTTCAGGTAATTCTCTAAATCCTCTTGTAAATTCTTTTTCTAACAATTACCTGTAGGGAAGGCAAAACCAAAACTATGGTTGGAGGCAAAATGCTAAACCCTTCAACAATCAAGATGATTACAATACTAGATTGACAAAGGCTGAAGAAAGTATTCAACAATTGATGCAATACATAGAGACAATTAAGGCTGCACGTAAAGCATCAGATCAACAGTTGAGTCAGCTAGTAAAAGAAGTAGCCGACATCAAGGAATTCAAAGTGAAAGAATAATGTAAGGCTATCTTTACAAGAAGTGGTAAAACTGTAGGTATGGATTATGAAAAAGAAAAAGAAAAAGAAAAAGAAAAAGAAAAAGAAAAAGAAAAAGAAAAAGAAGAAAAGAAGAAGAAAAAGAAAGTGAAAAAAATAAAGAAAAAGATGAAATAAAAGAAAAAGGAAAAATCAAAAAAATCAGTATTTGGGACAAACACCTCCTATCCAGGATTTACCTTATCCTCATCCACCATCAAAAAAAGATAGAGAAAAGGAATATAAGAGATTCCTTGAAATTTTTAAGCAGTTACACATAAACATTCCTTTTTCTGAGGCATTAGAACAAATGCCTACATATGCTAAGTTTATGAAAGAACTGCTTACAAAGAAAAGGAAGTATGATGACGAGATAGTAGAACTTGAAGCAAGTTGCAACGCTATTTTACAATACAAGATGCCAGAAAAATCCAAAGATCCTGGCAAATTCACTATTCCTGTCTCTATTGGCAGAGTAAATATCAGAAAGGCTTTGTTAGATTTAGGGGCTAGTATCAATCTAATGCCCCTAAGTATGATGAAGCGTAATGGTGACCTTGATCCGCAACAGACAAGGATGACTCTGCAATTAGCTGATAAATCCATCAAGAGACCTTATGGGATTGTAGAAGATGTGCTTGTAAAGGTTAATAAATTCTACTTCCCTATGGATTTTGTGATCTTAGACATGGAGGAAGATGCTGATGTTCCTCTAATTCTTGGAAGACCATTCATGAAAACTGCTCGAGTACTGATTGATGTAGACAACGGGAAGCTAGCAGTAAGGGTGCATGATGAGGAAGTTAATTTCGATGTCTTCAAAGTAATGAAACATCCTAGCCCGAAGCAAGACTGTTTCAAAGTGGACATCCTTGATGAAACTTATCTTTCCTTATCAAAATGTATGATTATTTCTGACCCATTAAATAAGTTATTGACTAACTCTGTTGAATTTTTGAATGAAGAAGAGGAGAAACAGATTGAAAGGTATCTTGAAGAATTCGATCAAGGGAAAAAAATTTCCTTTGAATCAAGAAAGATTGAAGAAATTCAAGAATCACCTGTTGAAGAAATCCAGAAACCTGAACTAAAAGTGTTACCTTCCAATCTAAAATACATCTTTTTGAAAGAAGGTAATTTAAAGCCAGTAATCATTAGTAATCTATTAAGTGAAACAGAGGAAGAAAAACTGGTGAAAGTATTGAAAAGGAATCAAGAAGCAATTGGGTGGACACTTGAAGATTTGAAAGCTATAAGTCCATCATACTGCATGCACAAAATCTTGTTGGAAGATAATTTCAAACCTATTGCTCAACCTCAAAGACGCCTCAACCCAACTTTGAAAGAGGTAACCAAAAAGGAGGTTCTGAAATTGCTGAAAGCAGGTATTATTTATCCTATTTCTGATAGTGCATGGGTAAGTCCTGTTCAAGTTGTTCCAAAAAAGGTGGTATGACAGTAATTCTTAATGAAAAAAATGAACTAATTCCTACAAGAACTGTCACCAGTTAGAGAATGTGCATTGATTATAGAAAATTAAATCAAGCAACAAGAAAAGATCATTTTCCATTGCCTTTTATGGATCAAATGCTTGAAAGATTATCTGAACAAGAATATTATTGCTTTCTTGATGGTTATTCTGGATATAATCAAATTGCTGTTGACCCTCTTGATCAGGAGAAAACTGCCTTTACATGTCCTTTTGGCATATTTGCTTACAGAAAAATGCCATTTGGATTATGTAACGCACCTACTACTTTTCAAAGATGCATGTTTGCTATTTTTACAGATTTAATTGAAAAGAGCATTGAGATTTTCATGGATGACTTCTCAGTTTTTGGGAATTCATTTGAAACATGTCTATCCAACCTGGACACCGTACTGAAGCGGTGTATTGAGACAAATTTGGTGCTTAATTGGGAGAAATGTCACTTCATGGTGAAAGAAGGAATTGTACTTGGTCATAAAATTTCTTCTAAAGGCATTAAAGTTGACCAAGCCAAAATAGAGGTAATTTCTAAACTCCCACCTCCTGTAAATGTAAAAGGTATTAGAAGCTTTTTAGGACATGTTGGATTTTATAGGAGGTTTATTCAAAAATTACAAAACCTTTATCAAACCTTCTAAATAAAGATGTTGAATTCAAATTTGATTAAGCATGTCTTAAAGCTTTTAATTCTTTGAAAGAAAAATTGGTTTCTGCCCCTGTAATTGTTGCTCCTAATTGGAATCTACCCTTTGAACTTATGTGCGATGTAAGTGATTATGCTGTTGGAGCAGTTTTAGGTCAAAAATACGAAAAAGTTTTTAAAGTCATACATTATGCTAGTAAAGTTTTGAATGAGAATCAAATAAATTATGCAACTATTGAAAAAGAATTACTAGCCATAGTATATGCTTTAGAAAAATTTCGATCTTACTTGATTGGCTCAAAAATAATTGTTTTTACTGATCATGCTGCAATCAAGTATCTTTTAACTAAATCTGATTCAAAACCTCGGTTAATCAGATGGATTTTGCTCCTTCAAGAATATGATCTTGAAATCAAAGATAAAAAGGGTAGTGAAAATATGGTAGCTGACCATCTTTCTAGATTAATGAATAATGAGGTTACTGCCAAAGAAAAAGAAATTTTGGAAGAATTTTCCAATGAAAAACTTTTCAAAATAACACAACGGCCATGGTTTGCTGACATGGCCAATTTCAAAGCAGCAGGAGTTCTTCCAAATGATTTGACTTGGCAACAAAGAAAAAAATTCTTTAGAGATGCAAGATATTTTGTTTAGGATGACCCTCATTTATTCAAAATTGGAGCGAATAATTTGTTACGACGTTGTGTGCCTGACTGGAAAGTAACAGATGTGTTGTGGCATTGTCATAAATCACCATATGGAGGACACTTTAATGATGAAAGAACAGCTGCAAAAGTTCTCCAATCAGGTTTATACTGGCCCTCTCTTTTTAAAGATGCTCACTTATTTGTTCAATCTTGTGATAATTACCAAAGAACAGGTAATGTTGGAAGAAGGCAAGAAATGCCTCTCACAAATATACAAGAAGTTGAGGTATTTGATTGTTGGGGAATTGACTTCATGGGACCTTTTCCTAACTCATACTCAAATCAATACATTTTTTGGCAGGTTGATTATGTTTCAAAATGGGTGGAAGCAATTGCTACCCCTAATGCTGACACTAAAACTGTTGTGAATTTTTTGAAGAAAAATATTTTTTGCAGATTTGGGACACCAAGAACTTTAATCAGTGATGGTGGTTCACACTTTTGTAATAAAATTCTTCAGAAAGTATTACAACATTATGGAGTAAAGCATAAGGTAGCCACAACATATCATCCACAAACCAACGGACAAGCAGAGATTTCAAATCATGAAGTGAAAAGAATTCTAGAGAAAACTGTGTCATCTTCTAGAAAGGATTGGTCATAAAAACTTGATGATGCACTCTGGGCATACAGAACTGCATTTAAATAACCAATTGGTCTTTCTCCTTTCCAGATGGTTTATGGAAAATCATGTCACCTTCCAGTTGAAATGGAACATAAAGCATATTGGGCTTTAAAATTCCTCAATTTTGATCAAAATGTAGCAGTAGACAAACGGAAGTTACAGCTACTCGAATTAGAGGAAATGAGGAACAATGCCTATGAATCATCTAGATGCTACAAAAGTAAGGTGAAAGCTTACCATGATAAAAAGTTAAAGAAAAGACACTTTACACTAGGTCAGCAAGTTTTATTGTTCAATTCAAGATTAAAATTGTTTCCTGGAACGAAATCAAAATGGTCAGGCCCGTTTTTGATTAAAGAAGTCAAACCATATGGAGCAGTGGAAATTGAAGATCCAACTTCCAAAAGAAGTTGGATGGTAAATGGGCAAAGGTTGAAATTATATTTGGGTGGTGAAATTAACAAAATTACCACCAGTTATCTTTTAACTGACCTTTGAAACCGACTCAAGGCACTCAGGTTCTCACTCAGCAAGATCATCCTGACTGACCCATCATTCACTCAATCCTCTACTCGGCAAAATAAGTCCTGACCGAGTCCTCTCCCACTCAAACTTCCACTCGGTAAATTCATTCTAAATCTGAGTCTTCACCCACTCGGGGTTCCACTCAGTACAACACTTCAGGAACCAACTCTCCACCTAGTTGGACACTCACTCAGAGTCTTATTCCAAGACTGACTCATTGCCTGACCAGCTTTCACTCGGTATTTTATTACAAATCCGACTTCCTCTCTTTTTCACTCGAGTTGAGTTATTCCAGGGGACTTCGTGACAAACTCACACCGAGTATCACCAATCGGTGTTCACCCACTCGGAGAATACGAAATCGGGACACACCACTCAGAACAATTACACTGGACTCGGAAATTCCCCTTCGGGACTCCACTGCCCAGATCATCATACTCAAGAGCCTTCTCACTCGGATTATGTACACTTCCTCACTCGGAAAGCCATGGCTCGGACTTAGATCACTCGGAATTCACTCAGAAGTTTTACCTCCACTTAGTTTATTTCTAAACCTCTCACTTGGGTAGGATTCATCCACGAACTCACCCACTCATCCTTTAATTGTCTCGCCTGGGCGAATACCATCCCCCAAGATCCTTCGCTCAGGCGGATTTCGTCCAGTAGCTAATTCCCTACTCCCTCGCTTGGGAAAGCCCCCATTCGCCTGGGTGAATTTCCTCTAGTAAGCAAACACTGATACTGGGACAATCTAGCTTGAACGAGGTTCACTCTCACCTAAGCGAGAATTGCCCAGAAGCTGATTTTCATTAAGGAGGGAGTCTCGCTTGGGCGAGGACCCATCTCGCTCGGGCGAGATAATCAGAAAACATACATGACGTGGAATCTGAACAATATATCCTGTCAGAACTCCATTTAAGCCAATTCTACTTAATTCATCACATCAATATCATCCTTCTAGCCAATTGAAACTTGCTCCCTATGAGCCGACTCATATATTTACATTATAATTCATTATGTGACTACCAAATTACCTCATCACTTACTCTACTCCACAAATTATTACTCAAATATGATTTCTCATTCATTCATCCAAATGTAAGGGAGATTTCATTCCAGGTTCATTCCACATACATTCATAGGGTCAGAAATGAAAATAAGCCCTACACAAAAGCTCTCATTTTCCTTCATGACCCATGAAATTCCCATTACCTATATGTAAACGTTTATCACCCATACAACTATCCTGACAGTTTAAATCTGATCAACATATACAAAATATCAACACATTATAACTATTCCCACAACTACAAAATCATGTGTTGCCGGCCAAGGCATTCTTTACCAAAAAGAGGCTTCCTTCACACTTCTCCTCCACAAAACAGCTCCAAGGCAAGTCCTACAACACAGGAGCTAAAAAAGATATACCACAGGGAGAGTGAGTATACTTTCTCAATGATGAAAATCTAATAAATAAAACAACATATGAATGAATGCAATACAATTATTCTCAAATTCACAATAACTAATATCATAGTCCAGATTAATATTTCAATTCAAGGGTTCCACCTATTCCTCTCATAACCTCACAAACAGAGTATCACTTTATGCCTTGCTTCTATGGCTAATACGTGTGCTAGTGTTTACAATACATATGCACAGATCCGATTTCAGTCACATAAATTAACATCATCACTCCGGGATATACCCTTCGTGGCACCCCGCAAGGTGATATATTCATCAATTCACAATATCATCATACTCCGGGATTTACCCTTCGTGGCACCCCGCAAGGTGATATATTCATCAATTCACAATATCATCATCACTCCGGGATTTACCCTCCGTGGCACCCCGCAAGGTGATATATTCATTAATTCCCAATATCATCATCACTCCGGGATTTACCCTTCGTGGCACCCCGCAAGGTGATATATTCATCAATTCACAATATCATCATTACTCTGGGATTTACCCTTCGTGGCACCCCGCAAGGTGATATATTCATCATATCGTTTATGAATCAATAACACATCATCACATAACATGCCCTTCATAGCCTCATTTAGGCCTCAACACATAAACACTCATTTCAAAATACCATACATAATTCTCATTTCAGACACATAATAACACATCTAATCAAGACAACATGCCATATTGCATTAATACATACATTATCATCATAATTCTCACACATTTAGAAAATACACCCCTCTCCTACCTTAAGAGAAGTACGCTTCCGGGTTTGACGTTCCTGCTTAACAAGAGTTATCAAGTCCTTGCTCCAAAACGAAAATGGAAGTCAAGAGGGAGGATAAGGTAGACGAATATAAAGAGAAGAAGGGAGGAGCTTCAAGCTACATCGTCCTCCTCCAAGCTCATTGATGAACGAAAATGAGAAAGAGAGAGAGCACCAATTTGTTTAAGCTCTTGGGGGAGAAGAAGAAGATATGAAGAAGAGAAGAATGGAAGAGGAAGTGTGTTGGCGTAGAGAAGAAGAGAGTTACGGGAAAAATGAGAGTGAATTGGTGAGGTTTTTATTTTATTTTTATTCTCATCACTTAATTCTTCCATTTTTCACTAAACAGGTTCACAGTTCGGGCTCGATACATATTCTAAAAATTATTCCGAATACATATTCGGATTCCCAATAACATTATCTACAGCCCTAACCAACGGCATATCAATCGGAGATACTTGGTCCGATACTCATATCCTATCCGGGTCAGTTTTTCAACTTATCCGGTCACAATAATTCACTAGCAGTTTTAGAGAATCCCAATTTAATTATTTCTAGTATTTTGGAATATTAGTTAGTCCATATTTAATTATTTAATGTTTATTTTCTTAATTTAACTTCCTACTTTAAAAATTTGGGGTGTTACAATCCGCCCCTCCTAAAAGAAATTTCGTCCTCGAAATTAAACATACCAGATTCAAATACGTGAGGGTACCGCTCACGAATATCGTCCTCGCGTTCCCAGGTGAGTGTCTCAACGTTTCCGTGCTTCCACGCTACTTTCACAAATGGTACCATCTTATTCCGTAGTCTCTTCACGGAATACTCAACAATACGAACCGAAACGGGAGAGACAGACAAGTTATCTCGCACATCAACATCATCAAGAGAGATCACGTGTAAGGGATCCTGAATATACTTCTTTAACTGCGACACGTGAAACACATTATGTAGATTCGCAAGTTGTGGAGGGAGCGCAATCCGATAAGCGACATCTCCAATCCGCTCCAAAATTTCATAGGGTCCAATGAATTTAGGGCTTAGTTTTCTGCTCTTCAAAGCTCTTCCAATACCCTTATCACACAAGACTCACAAGAACACATGGACGCCGACTTGAAATTCAAGTGGCTTCCTCCGTTTGTCATAATCGCTCTTCTGCCGATCTTGAGCAATTTTCATCTTCTCCCGGATCATCTTGATCTGCTCGGTAGTTTCCTCAACAACCTCCGGCCCTAAGGCTAAGTTCTCACCAACTTCAAGCCAGCATAAAGGGGTTCGACACCTCCTTCCATATAATGCTTCATATGGTGCCATACCAATACTAGAATGAAAACTGTTGTTGTAGGTGAATTCGATCAGAGGCAAATATTTCTCCCACGAACCGCCGTGCTCCAAAACACAAGCACGCAGTAAGTCCTCAAGACTTTGAATAGTCCTCTCTGACTCTCCATCAGTCTGAGGATGGTACGCCGAACTCAGCTTCAGTTTTGAACCCATCGCCTCATGTAAGCTTCCCCAGAATCGGGAAGTGAATCGGGGGTCATGATCAGAAACAATGCTTGATGGCACACCATGTAATCTCACAATCTCCCGAATGTACAACTGTTCCAAATCTTACAAGGAACTCTTCATACTGATCGGTAGAAAATGCGTACTCTTCATCAAACGGTCCATAATCACCCAGATTTCATCGTATCTGGACCTCGTTCTCGGTAATCCAGACACAAAATCCATGGCAATCGCATCCCACTTCTAAACGGGAATATCAAGTGGCCTCAAAGTACCCGAAGGTCTCTGGTGTTCTACCTTCGCCTTTTGACAAGTAAGGCATGAAGCTACAAAGTTGGCAACATCACGTTTCATTCCGGGCCACCAAAAATTCTTCTTTATATCTTGATACATCTTGGTTGCACCAGGGTGAATGCTAAAAATGCTCTTATGTGCTTCCTCTAGCACCGTGTGTCTCTAATCTCCAAATGAAGGTATATACACACGACCTTTTACTCGCCATAAACCATCAACGCCTTCCACAAGAAATAAATTCTTTCCATTATCCTGAGATCTTCTCATCTCTTGTAAATAATCATCATCTCTTTGTTTCTCTTTTACAAGCTCCAAAAACTCATTACATATATTCAAGGTAGCAAAACATAGCTTCTTGGAGGATTGAACTTCGGTTCCAACATTGAAATTCCGAAATTCCTTAATCAATTCAAATTCTTTAACCATCATGGCCGACACATGCAAGGATTTCCGACTAAGAGCATCGGCAACCATATTGGCTTTTCCCGGATGGTACATCAATTTAAAATCGTAATCCTTCAAGAACTCCATCCATCTCCTCTGACGCATATTCAATTCCTTTTGGTCAAATTATTTCAAACTTTTGTGGTCACTAAAAACCACAAATCTCGAACCATACAAGTAATGACGCCAAATCTTCAAGGCAAACACAACCGCAGCCAACTCCAAATCATGAGTTGGGTAATTAACTTCATGAGGTCGCAACTGGCGTGAAGCATAAACTATTATACGTTCCTTCTGCATTAGCACACATCCAAGTCCGTGCTTAGAAGCATCACAATACACCACAAACTCTTCTTGTAAATCAGGCAATGCCAAGATAGGCGTAGAAGTCAGCCTCATCTTTAACTCTTCGAAGCATCTCTCACATTCAACTGTCCATACAAAAGGTTGGTGTTTCCTTGTCAAGTTCATCAAAGGTCTAGCAAGACGAGAAAAGCCTTCGATGAACCTCCGATAATAACTGGCAAGTCCAAGAAAACTTCAGATTTCTGTAACCAACGTAGGTCTAGGCCATGCCCTAACGGCTTCAACCTTAGAAGGATCTACCGAAATACCATCCTCGAATATCACGTCCAAGAAACTGGACACTCGTCAACCAGAATTCGCATTTAGAGAGCTTGGCATACAACTGGTTCTCTCAAAGAATGTTCAACACCACTTTCAAGTGTTCTTCGTGTTCCTCACGGCTCTTGGAATATACTAAGATATCATCGATGAACACCACAACAAAACGATCCAGGTATTCATGAAAGATGTGGTTCATGTAGCTCATGAACACCGCTGGAGCATTAGTCACTCCAAATGGCATCACAACATACTCGTAATGGCCATATCGCGTCCTAAACGCAGTCTTCGGAATATCTTCGGTTCTCACCCGAATTTGATGATAACTAGAACGCAAATCAATCTTCGAAAATACCATTGCGCCTCATAATTGATCCAGCAAGTCATCAATGCGATGTAAAGGATATCTATTCTTTATTGTTAGCTTGTTCAATTGGCGGTAGTCTACACACAACCGCATGGTTCCATCCTTCTTCTTAACCAATAAAACAGGAGCTCCCCAGGGTGACACACTGGGTCGAACAAACTCCTTCTCAAGTAGCTCCTCAACTTGCTTCTTTAATTCAACTAACTCTATAGGAGACATCCTATAAGGAGCAATAGACACTGGTTCAGCACCAGGTATAAAGTCAATAGCAAACTCAACCTCCCTTGGAGGTGGTAAGCCAGGTATCTTTTCGGGAAACACATCCAAAAAGTCAGACACCACAGGGATATTAATGGGATCGGGACCACTCGTCCCATCGGCAAGAGATAGTAATATGCAAAGTTGAGCTATACCTTGCACATCAAAGTGTCCCATATTAGAAGAAGGGAAAATAACGGTCCGTTGTCGACAATCAACCATAACTTTATTGGTGAAGAGCCAATCCATACCTAGTATGATCTCCAATCCCTTCATAGGTAAGCAAATAAAGGACACCACAAATCTTCTCCCATCTAGGAGCATATCAACATTATCACACAGGTTAACCGATCTGAGACAAGTACCGGTTGGGGTGGTAACCACAAGGGCATTTTTCATTAAACATACCAGCAATCTCAATCGCTGAACACAATCCTCGGATATAAAAGAGTGGGTTGCACCCGAATCATAAATAACATGAACTGAGTGTCCAAGAATTTCACACTTACTTTCAACCAAGTTATCTGCTTGTGCTGCTTCCTCTCTGGTCACAGTAAATACTCTTTCGGCGTTGGGTTGAACATTTCCACCGTTTCTGTTTCCATCACGAGCACCATTTCCATTCCCTCGACCATTGCCATGCCTCCCACCATTATAGCTACCTCGGCCACCATTTCGGCCTCCATTGTTTCCATTACCACGGCCTCGACCACCGTTGTGGCCTCCGCAGTTCACAAGAGCGGGTGCATTAGCACGGTTAGGGGTATTAGCTTGCATATGAGCCCGCCTCGCAAGCAAAGGACAGGCGGGGCGAGTATGTCCTACTTGGTCATAATTAAAACACACCACGTCATCCTGTTGTGCACACTCACGAATATAATGAGGTCCTTCACACCTATAGCATCTCGACCCATTGGCATTTACATTGCCCCGGCCAAAAGTGTTACCATATCCACCACCTCTAGCTTGGGCATTAGAATGGGTACCCCTCAGAAAGCGTCCTCTTTTGAAATTTCCCTGTCTCTTGAAACTAGAAGATTGACCCTTCAACTTAGAGTCAAATTTAGAATGCTGAGAAGGAGCATGTTCTTTATAAATGCGGCACTTATTCACAAGTACCGTGAAACTTCGAATTTCCTGATGGCATATAGCCTTTTGAATATCAGGACGTAGACCGTTCTCAAATTTCACACATTTTGAGGCTTCAGTTCCCTCTTGTTGATAAGGAGGGTAGAATTCACAGAGTTCTTCAAATTTGGAAGCATATTCTTCCACCGTCATCGCGCCTTGCCTGAGTTCCATGAACTCGAGCTCCTTCTTGCTCTTATAACTTTCGGGCACATATTTCCTCATGAGTTCAATTTTAAAATTTTCCCAAGTTAAGGGAATAGCAGCAGCATTCATTCTACTCTTGGTGAGTCTTCACTAAGTCTCCGCTCCATCTCTTAGCATGAAAATAGCATACTCCACTTTCTGGAGCTCATTACACTCGAAACTATCAAAGATCCGCTCAACATCACAGATCCAAGCATAGGCTTGCTCAGGCCTAAATCCACCATGAAACTCAGTGGGTTTCCGCTTTAAAAACATGTCAAGGCCTTGAGTACCTTGAACAACAAGAGCAGGTTGTCTTTCCGCCTCTTGTTTTTCACGGTTTTGCGATTCAAGGAGATCCGCAAAACGGTTCAAAGCTCTAGCTATAGCGTCATCATTATCTTGACGACGACGGGCCATCTCGATATCTAAAATCATAACATAATATTCATCTAACATTAGTAAACTCATTCATAAAAATTCCTCTATAATCTCACACTATAGCACTTTATCATAAAATTCAATTACGGCCCTCCTTCATGGAGTCCAATATCAACCAATCTATATTTAAGCTCATACAAGAGTATCATCATATCATAATGTAGTATGCATTCACAGTACATAGGATTCATCATTGAGGGAGGATAGTGTGAAGAAGCTTGGCCGGACTTATAACAATCACTTTCAATCCACAATCAGTTCATACTTAACCAAACAATAAGGACAATTATTCCTCAATCACATATCATGTTTTGGTAATAACAACAGCTAATCACAGTAATACAGAGCTAATAATGCTCTGATACCAGGTTGCAACACCCAAAAAATAGGGGTAAATTTTTCATGATTTTAGTGTAATTAATTCATGATAATTGCAAGTGATAAGGCTGCTTAATTATTTATTTATTTATTCATTTCCTCGGACCTATCAGAGACCAATCTCATATGTGAAGATATGAGAAGGTAAGTCAATAAGAGCAACCAAGAATAATTGCCCTAATTAAAAACAGCGGAAGAATTTAGAACAAGATAATGCTATGTGATAGAAATTAAGAAGGACGACCATTGTAAAATTTAATAAATCAGATTTTCTGACCAAAATATTCCCGAAACAGTGTGGGATCAGGGTGTAATGAAAATATAAAAGAAAACATTTCGATCACAGTATTTGGCGACAACAGGGGTCCCCCTCGCTCAAGCGAAATCCCTACTCGCTTGAGCGAGTGCCACACGATGCACATGGACGTGGCATAAGGGAGCTGAGCAAAAAGAGGAAAAAAGCATCAGGGGGAGCTGCGCTCAAGTGAAATCCGACTCGCTTGAGCGAGACAGACAAGCCTCGCTTGGGCGGAGCCAGCGAGCCTGGGCGAAATTCGTCCAGAATCGAATTCATGATTGACTCGATTGGGCGAGACTTCCTCGCCTAGGCAAACAACTTACAGAGCTGGGCTTATACCCACTCGTTTAATAAGGCTTTCCAATACTTAGGTTTTCACTCAGTAAAGCCCCTCCAAATCTGACTCCCAACACTCGGGTTTTCACTCGGCAGAATCCTCCCGAAACCGACTCAAGGCACTCAGGTTCTCACTCAGCAAGATCATCCTGACTGACCTATCATTCACTCAATCCTCTACTCGGCAAAGTCAGTCCAGACCGAGTCCTCTCCCACTCAAACTTCCACTCGGTAAATTCATTCTAAATCTGAGTCTTCACCCACTCGGGGTTCCACTCGGTACAACACTTCAGGAACCGACTCTCCACCTAGTTGGACACTCACTCGGAGTCTCATTCCAAGACTGACTCATTGCCTGACCAACTTTCACTCAGTATTTTATTACAAATCTGACTTCCTCTCTTTTTCACTCGAGTTGAGTTATTCCAGGGGACTTCTAGACAAACTCACACCGAGTATCACCAATCAGTGTTCTCCCACTCGAAGAATACGAAATCGGGACACACCACTCGGAACAAGTACACTGGACTTGGAAATTCCCCTTCGGGACTCCACTACCCAGATCATCACACTCAAGAGCCTTCTCACTCGGATTATGTACACTTCCTCACTCAGAAAGCCATGGCTCGGACTTAGATCACTCGGAATTCACTCAGAAGTTTTACCACCACTTAGTTTATTTCTAAACCTCTCACTTGGGCAGGATTCATCCACGAACTCACCCACTCATCATTTAATTGTCTCGCCTGGGCGAATACCATCCCGCAAGATCCTTCGCTCAGGCGGATTTCGTCCAGTAGCTAATTCCCTACTCCCTCACTCGGGCGAAGCCCCCATTCGCCTGGGCGAATTTCCTCCAGTAAGCAAACACTGATACTGGGACAATCTAGCTTGAACGAGGTTCACTCTCGCCTAAGCGAGAATTTCCCAGAAGCTGATTTTCATTCAGGAGGGACTCTCGCTTGGGCGAGGACCCATCTCGCTCGGGCGAGATAATCAGAAAACATACATGACGTGGAATTTGAACAACATATCCTGTCAGAACTCCATTTAAGCCAATTCTACTTAATTCATCACATCAATATCATTCTTCTAGCCAATTGAAACTTGCTCCCTATGAGCCGACTCATATATTTACATTATAATTCATTATGTGACTACCAAATTACCTTATTACTTACTCTACTCCACAAATTATTACTCAAATACGATTTCTCATTCATTCATCCAAATGTAAGGGAGATTTCATTCCAGGTTCATTCCACATACATTCATAGGGTCAGAAACGAAAATAAGCCCTACACAAAAGCTCTCATTTTCCTTCATGACCCATGAAATTCCCATTACCTATATGTAAACGTTTATCACCCATACAACTATCCTGACAGTTCAAATCTGATCAACATATACAAAATATCAACACATTATAATTATTCCCACAACTACAAAATCATGTGTTGCCAGCCAAGGCATTCTTTACCAAAAAGAGGCTTCCTTCACACTTCTCCTCCACAAAACAGCTCCAAGGCAAGTCCTACAACACAGGAGCTAAAAAAGATATACCACAGGGAGAGTGAGTATACTTTCTCAATGATGAAAATCTAATAAATAAAACAACATATGAATGAATACAATACAATTATTCTCAAATTTACAATAACTAATATCATAGTCCAGATTAATATTTCAATTCAAGGGTTCCACCTATTCCTCTCATAACCTCACAAACAGAATATCACTTTATGCCTTGCTTCTATGGCTAATACGTGTGCTAGTGTTTACAATACATATGCACAGATCCGATTTCAGTCACATAAATTAACATCATCACTCCGGGATATACCCTTCGTGGCACCCCGCAAGGTGATATATTCATCAATTTACAATATCATCATCACTCCGGGATTTACCCTTCGTGGCACCCCGCAAGGTGATATATTCATCAATTCACAATATCATCATCACTCCGGGATTTACCCTTCGTGGCACCCCGCAAGGTGATATATTCATCAATTCCCAATATCATCATCACTCCGGGATTTACCCTTCGTGGCACCCCGCAAGGTGATATATTCATCAATTCACAATATCATCATCACTCAGGGATTTACCCTTTGTGGCACCCGGCAAGGTGATATATTCATCATATCGTTTATGAATCAATAACACATCATCACATAACATGCTATTCATAGCCTCATTTAGGCCTCAACACATAAACACTCATTTCAAAATACCATACATAATTCTCATTTCAGAAACATAATAACACATCTAATCAAGACAACATGCCATATTGCATTAATAAATACATTATCATCACAATTCTCATACATTTAGAAAATACACCCCTCTCCTACCTTAAGAGAAGTACGCTTCCGGGTTTAACGTTCCCGCTTCACAAGAGTTATCAAGTCCTTGCTCCAAAACGAAAATGGAAGTCAAGAGGGAGGATGAGGTAGACAAAAATAAAGAAGAGAAGGGAGGAGCTTCAAGCTACATCGTCCTCCTCCAAGCTCATTGATGAACGAAAATGAGAAAGAGAGAGAGCACCAATTTGTTTAAGCTCTTGGGGGAGAAGAAGAAGATATGAAGAAGAGAAGAAAGGAAGAGGAAGTGTGTTGGTGTGGAGAAGAAGAGAGTTACAGGAAAAATTAGAGTGAATTGGTGAGGTTTTTATTTTATTTTTATTCTCATCACTTAATTCTTCTGTTTTTCACTAAACAGGTTCACAGTTCGGGCTTGATACATATTCTAAAAATTATTTCAAATACATATTCGGATTCCCAATAACATTATCTACAGCCCTGACCAACGGCATCTCAATCGGAGATACTTGGTCCGACACTCATATCCTATCCGGGTCAGTTTTTCAACTTATCCGGCCACAATAATTCACTAGCAGTTTCAGAGAATCTCAATTTAATTATTTCTAGTATTTTGGAATATTAGTTAGTCCACATTTAATTATTTAATGTTTATTTTCTTAATTAAACTTCCTACTTTAAAAATTCGGGGTGTTACAGTTTCAGCTAGGGTTTGTGGATTTCTTGTGGTTTTGGGCAATTGGAGGCCAAGGTAAGTGATAGGAACCTTCAATTGCTAACTTCCTTTTCTTTTATCTTCTTCCCCTCATGAAATCTGAATTTGCATGTGATGATTGGGGTTTTGATTCTGAGTTTCAGTGGCTTGTGAAGCTTGGGTAATGAGTTTGGAAGTTTAAGGAAGGCAATATACTAATTAAATTGATGTTTCAGTGACCGTAGGTACCGGAATGAGAGTTAGGCAAGAGATCGACGAAGTGGACGTCAGAAGCGAAAAAGGAACGGTGAATCCAGCGGTTGTAGGAAGCGATCGACCCCTTGAGCAAACTGTCGGAGCTCGGAATAGAGGTAAGGGGGGTGTGCTGGGTTAAAATTAATAGAGAAATAAAATTTATGTGTTTAACATATGGAAGATGGGTATATCATAATTGCTTGTAATTATCCTAAATTAATTAAGATGTGTGATTAAATTAAGAATTTATCGATGAAGAATTAGAGAATATTGAGTAAAGAATAAGTGAATGAATGAATAAGGAATGGAATATGTTGGTACATGATGATTAGGAAACTTCTAGAATAGCCTATATAAATATGTGAATTGTGAACTATGTGTATAGTAGTTGATGGACTAGAAGGTAAGGTAAATGAGTGGGGAAGATGGATAAGTTGTAGTATCGATGCGTGAATAATAGTGGAATGATATAAGGATGAATATTATGTGGTTAGAGTTAAAAACCATAATGAATAACTTTAATGAAAAGTCATAATAAAATGGGACAATATGCGTATATATATATATATATTGTGAGTTAAAGCACAATAATGATCCTGGTATTGTGAGCCAAGGATGAACTAATAAGGTAATGTATCGGTAAGTTAAAGATAATGATGGTTTATATTGATGATTAATATGATTAGAATCATGTAAGGACCGATGAAAATGAACAATGTGGTTCCCTATGTTAAATTGATGAGATGGTTTATGGGTATGAATTAAGATAAGTATTTGCTATGTGTGGCATGGTATGTATTGTTTTAGTGAGGCGTAACATGATAAGAATAATGAAATAGAGACTAAGAAAAGGTACAACATGGCTTGTGTTGATGGGTTTGGCAAGTAGGCCGCCCGAGTGGTGATAACATGTCAATTCTGACATTTGTGCATGAGATTGATGACGTTTTAAATATATTGAGTTACATATTGTGTATGAGATACCCTGTATACTGTTGAGGGCGGGGAGTGGTCGCTGGTGCGTTGCACGAGCAAGGAGCGGCTCCTGACAGGCTTCCAATAAAAGGATTATATGTTTATGCTATGTGATTGACTATTTGTGAGGACATTATGTTGATGGGCTTGACAAGTCGGTCGCCCTACGTTATGAGCACATGTCAGTTTCTGACAGTTATAAATGATGATCGTAATGATATGCCTATGTTTATATAATTGAATATGTAATTATATGGTAAAGGACGACCGATGGTATGTGTTACCCTCGTTTTTGGCTTCCGTGGTCAAGTTGGACCCAGTTGAGCTACCCAGAGGTCTATGACCCAGTGGTTGAGGGGGAGCCAAGTCGGGCTTGGTGAACCAAGTCGGGTTCACGAGGTGTCAAGTCGGACCCCCAGCTGAAGGTCGATCCTTTTAGTATCCGGATACTAGGCGTCATGTTATCTATGTGAAAATCAGTTGTGTTTTACACTCTTTGGCTTATTTATATACTTATGATGATGATTGTAATATTATATGATTGAGTATTTAGAATGTATGTAATGTGTGATGTTGGTTATTGGATGAGAATGAACATAGGAACTTGAGGCTAAACAATATGTTGATTTATGTGTAAGACGAGTGTGGTAATGAAAAGGAAGCAATGAATGTAACATCCTAATTTAACAAATGGAATAAACCCAAAGACGGGGAAATTTTTTCGAAATTAAGTAAACCAAATGGTCTATGAGGTAACCGGATAAGAAAAGGGGCAGAGTGCAAGGGAGAACAAGGAAAATGAGATATCATCCACACGCATAAGGCAAAAAAAAATAGAAGGCTAAGACTGGAACCGGTCCGTTGGTTTAGTGTAACATAACAGCGCCAGGGCGGATTACATGGCATCGCTGGCTCGCTCAGGCGGGGTCTGATACTGCCTGGGCGGGGTATGGTAATGCAACAGCGGATGGAGGGAAGTCACAAAGAAAACTTTTCCACGAGTAACACTAGTCAATCAGTAGGAGGAATAGGTAAGGGGAAAGAGAAGGGAGATGTACATGTGCGGTAGTGGATTGTGGAGGAAAGGAGGGGTCCGAACTTATTCCGCCTAACTCAACTAGGTATGGCAACGCCTGGGCGGACTCAAACACAACGCCCAAGCCGGGGTTAACACCATTGTAGGGGTCGCATTAGCGCCACAATGGTGAGGAAGGGTAATTGGGCGGCATCCCACTCAGACAACTACTCGCTTCAGCGCGAGTCCTCACACTTGGGCGAACTGCTCTAGCACCTCGGCGAGGTATGACTCCGTCCATGCGAATCCAACATAAGTCTTCCTAGCCCACACTCGCTGGAGCGAGTATATTGCTCGCTGAAGCGAAGAACTTCGCTCGGAAAATTGGGAAGTTAAGTCTCACTCGGCTTCTCCAAACCCAACCACTCTGGACACCGATCCTAACTCACTCGGACTTTACATCTTTCGCTCGGAATATCAATACCTTACACTTAGGATCCAATCCTCCCTAAACCTCCAATTGAACTCTTCTCACAGCAGGGAGTCACTCGAGGTTTTCACTCGTTTTTCGTTCCTCCATTGTTAGAAGCATATTCAAGCTCTTTATTTCATCCTCTCAATCCCCACACTTATCCCCACTGCTTACTCATAGACACACCGGCCTCCTACACTCGGGATTTTATGCCTACATTCACTCGGAAGCCCTTATACAGTCCTCACCCCGCTCAACCTTACTTACAGTATAGAAGAACACACGACATGTGCTTATATAAACGAAAACATTCATATTTAATTACAAAACTTCACCATGAAATCTGTTACCCAAGCTGTCAGTTTTAACGTAAGAACTACAACCAAAACATGAGCCGGCCAAGGCTTAATAAAACGTTATACACAGCATTTACGCAGATATACACATATACACATATAGACATATGTTCCAACAGCACTTCGGATTCATTGTCCTGTGCTCGTCCTCCTTCATCCTTCTTTCCGAGAGATGTTCACTGAAAGTATAGCCACTGCAGGGGTGAGCTTTTCATGTAAAATGACCATCAAAGACTCGGTATCAGTGTCAGCATGCACATTCACATCCATTCTATTGGTTTCTAATTAATTAAAGTTAAACTCGACAAAGTGATATTTAAGACGCACATATAACACACACAGGTATTTCCTGCACTCGAAGATCATTCATAACACTCCACACACGTTATATGTACCACTCTAATCAACCTCGTATTTACATGCATGACTGCAGATCCGACTCGAGTGATGACTTTCAGTCACAGTTTTCCCCTCTCTTGGCCCCTCGTCCTTCAGCTCTTCCCGCGTGGTACCGGCCTCCCATTGGCGTCTCGAGACTCCTCTCTAGCTCCTACGGCTACCACGAGCTCCCTCGGAATCTAGCCGGGGTCTGTAACTGGAAGTCATTCTCTCGGGGCTCTTGACCTTCCACGGGTCGCCCCACTCCTACACATGCAGCTAAATGCATCTACCAACAAGTGTCATCACATCACCAATATCTATTTCATAACTATTAAGTGGGAACAGGTTCAATGCAACCTTTACTTGCTTTATTATTTATACCAATATGATCAACCATCAGTAATCAAGTAATAGCATCTGACAAGTCAATCAAGCACATATTCATACTTTCATGCATATCATTCATTATTATCCGTGCTAACCTACTACTTTACCACCATCTAGATCACAAGCATTTATGGTTCAATCACTATAAAACACACGGGATTCAGAATCTCCAATCATGCATAGAATCCAATCATCACAACCACATGCACATACACTCAAGCAGAACATTCATCCGGTACCGTTCGTGGACCATGCATTTAACATGCAAGCGCCCCCTACCTACAAAAGGGACTCCAAGAAGCTCTTCTGCTCTTCGATGTTGAATCTGACGCCCTTCTACTGATTCGTTCAGCCTTCCTTCACTCCGTTGTACTCTGTACTTGGTCCGGAGTTGAGGTGTCATTCTTTCTCTACTCCAACGATCGCCCTTCACCTGACAAGGCTCTGACCTTCTTCCCACACTGTCGTCGTGACGAACAGGAACAGGGGAAACGGAGGAAGATGGAGACGAAGAAGAAAAGAGAGAAAGTGGAGTAGTGGAAGAAGTCGTTCTTGCACCCACGGTGATACTGAATACGCACCTATATACGCATGCGAGGGAAAGGAGTGGGATGGGAAAGTGTGAGTCGCAGTCCACTCACACCTTCCACCCATCACAGACAGCCACGTCCCATTAATTAAGCTCATTAATCTTATCATTAACTCTCGGCTATACTGATTATGGCTAACTAATTCTTTACTTTCAATTTTCTTATTATTAAATTTTTATTCGGTATCTAACTTCAAAACTGGGATGTTACAGTGAACACTGTTGATAAAAGAATAGAACGTCGCTATAAGATTATCCTCTTCCAGTTTTGAGGTTTATTTCTCTATTAATTCTAATTCCATTCACTCACCCCCTGTATTGTGGTTTTAGTGACTGATGCAGGTACAAATGCACACTACGGAGGCTAGAGCTAAATGAGGCCAGGGTGATACAGAATCTAGAAGAGGAGATGTTTATATGTATATAATTTCTTGTTGATTTATAAAATGTAGGATTATGTTACTTGTTGGTGTGAAAGTACATGGATGTAGTACGAAAGTACTTTATTGCGTTTGTGTGTTATGTAGCACAGAGCAACTGATTAATTGCATGGTATAGGCAGGTAAATGTATGTTTGAATAATATGTAGAGTGTGATTGCATATTTAATTATTCATGATGATAATTATGATGATTGATGATGACGGTAGTAATTATATGTGATGTGTAAATTATGACGAATTGAGGCATGGAGCCAATGATGTGTGAATGATGGATGCGATGGGCAGGTGTTGTATTGATGCATGATTGATGTGTGTATGCTATGTGATTAATGTTGGATTGATAGATAAAATTAATGTAGCAAATCATGCATATAGTTGGTTTTTATGAATATAAGGAACTGGATAGGTGAATTAGAAATCTGGCGGGTTTTAGGACCCCCGGAATGCATCAATAGGTTCTTTAGGATGTTTAGAATCTGTGTGCATTGGCCTTAGGCCATTTGGGATCCATTTAGGGTGTTTGGTGCAAGGGTTTTACACCAAAATGAGTTAAACTGCATTTTGCTCTTAACTTGCGCATATGTTGGAATTTTGGCAAACGGACAACGCCAATAGTTCCGAAATGGGGAAAACATATGGCCTGTGAAGTTTCATGGTAATCGGATCTAAAACGGGCCAATTGGATAGGTTAGAAGTTGGTTAAATAGTTTAAAATGTGTAACAGCATTAGGTGTTGTTACTGTCATGCCCACGCTACGTGTGAGGCTGACGCGTAGCGTGAGGTACGCAGTAGAGGGCTGACGCTACGCGTGGGACTGGCGCGCAGCGTCAAGCCCCTGTTTTATGTTTTTGGTTTTTGTTAAAAGTTAATTGGTTTTAGTGTTTTGATGTGTAACATAATAATTATTTTGAACTGTTTAGTAAAAATAAATGTCATTTTGGATTAAGGAATAATTAAATTTAATTAAATGTGAAAAATTTATTGTGAAAATTAATTAAACGGGTATAAATAAAGGTAAAATGATGAAGGACGTTACAGGTGGTATCAGAACGGTTCCTTCCAGAACTAGGGGGGATGGGTGGAAATGACGGACTGTGTGAGTCCCGTAACGGGCTATTCTGCATTGTATTACACTTGTTGGTGGTTGTTTGCATGTCATAATACATTAATATGAATTGTATGATATATTAATTGATTATTTGAAAGGTGTATACTAGTATGAATATAAGAGTGAGATTGTAGCTACTATATGCATGAAAAGTTTCCTAATTTGTTATGGTAGTGTAAGAGATTGTGTGGAAGACTGATTGAAGTAGAATAACAAATCAAATTGAGGACTGTAGTAGGCATATGAAAGTATGAATGCAATTAATTAGCAGTGTGTAACACATTGATATATATATATATATATAGTCGAGAGGGAGGTTGTTTGAGCCTTTATGGCTAATCTTGTATGTGGACTAATCAATATGATGTATGAGTGGTGTTTGTATTGTATTATGTGAAAATCTTCCAGGTACCCTGGCATTGACCTCATTTAGTAGCTCCGTCGGTTGTGGCATTCCTACTTGAGGTAAAACTTTCAAGATTATTGTTTCAGAATTTATATCACAAATTTATTTGAAAGATAAATATGATTATGTAATAGCCCCATAGAGTGATAGTGGGCTAGACATGAAAGAAGTAATATGTTTGAATGATGTACAATGATGTGTAGAGAGTACATTGATATGTATGTATGTTGATGAGCAAGTTGTTAAATGTGCCAATGAGCGATACTGGTTTAATTGGTAATGGTTGTTGAAATGTTAAAGGAATAAAAAGCTTGTAGTTGTGGATGGTCCACACTATAAATATTAGGCGAGGTAAGATAGGGATAAAACACGAATAACAAATTGTAATGGAAATGATATTTAAAGTAATCATATATATATATATATATGTATTGGAGTGGACATCTAAAAGTGGGTGTAACTCATAAAGGTTAAATCCTGTGGTGAAATGAGAATAATAAGTGCATTGGTAGCCATAAGTGAGTTAAAAAAAAATAATTTGTTTGAATAATGGAGTTTGATATTACATAGAATGAAATAAGTTGATGAATGCTCTGATATGATTATTCTTAGGAGGGGTGAATCCCCTATACCTTTCTACCTTGTTAGAACAACGATAGATATTAGTTGTTCATTCTGGTGTTGAACATACTTGATGGACAGTACGAAAATTCTTAAAATAAAGGAATAAAACTATTGTAATAAACTGTCTTATATTGAGCTTATGGTTAGTAAGCAAGTGGTGGTATGCTAGTAACGTCGATTAGATCAACCAAAGATGTGGAAACATCGGTGGTATAAGTAAATAGAAAGGATGATAAATAAATCAAAAATAGAATGGACGAATAATAGATGATGCAAGTTAACAACGTTGTAATAAGGTTAACCTTCTTAGGAGGGGTGAGCCTCCTGTAGTGCTTCTATGAAGTGGTTTAAATAAACATTACCGGTATGTCATATCCAAATTGTTAGACGATTGATTAACGGACATTAAGAGAAATTTTGAGTAGGTAATGGAGCACGGTGTAAGAATGCCTGAATAAGTTGAAGGTGATAGTCGAAGGGTGGTTAATAATAATTTTCAGTGAGATAATTGACGAGGCAAGAATTCACTCAGGATAGGATTAAGAGAATGTATTATGTGAATGATGGTCAAGTAAAATATGTATACTGGACTATTGTGTACACGATAAGGAGAAGTAGTGAATGAAGGACATGGAACAAAGTGATTAAAAAGTAGTTGAGCAGACAAATAATAAGAATGAGGAGAAGTTTTACCTAGTCATTTGGACTTTGCACTGATATTAGTGTTACGTGGGAATCATAGCGACTGGCCACACTGGGTTCCTTCTAACATTAATTCATTGTAGGGTTGCCAATAGGCTGAGGTAAACAAATTATGATGTAGTCGACTGACATATCGATTGATAAAGTGAATAATTAGGTTGTATACTCGACTTTTACATGGCCTAGCTATAGAGTGTTGAACTCTTGAGACTGATCACCTCAGGTAGTTACACTAGTAGTTGAGGTTGTATGGGGTCGAGGAGGAAAATGTGTTTTAGCAAATCTTGGATAATCAGATTTAGAAAAAGGAAGTGTATGATTCTTAATCCTGGAATTGATAAAAGATGAGGAAATGGGATAAATTGAGTACTTATTAAGGTATATTGAGAAAGGAATTGATAAGTATTTGATGGAAATTAAAGAAATGAGATGAACCAGAAGAGAACGAGTTGTGGCTACGTAGTTGATAAATGATAAGTGAAAGGATAGCTGGATGATTTGGATATATGAAAGAAAGGGATCGATGTGTATTTGACAAAAAGTAAGAAAATGAGATAAACCATTCATAGGTGTTACTTATGGAGTGTTAACTACAAATGTCAGACAGTGCTATAAATTAAGAGAATGTGAATAAGAGAATTTATGGATTATGAAATAATGGTATGATGTGAACGACGTCCTCTTGACTTATGGATTTCTGGGACGAAATCCCTTCTTAGGAGGGGTGGATGTAACATCCCTGATGTTAAATAATGGGAAAATAAATAAAAATATGTTTTGGGTTTGAGATAATAATAAATAAAGGAAAGAAATGGAAAATAAAATTTTAAATGGAATTTTAAAGAAAATAGAATTAGGGGACTCTGACGCGTAGCGTAGCGCCAGGTGCGATTTAATGAGCTGACGCGTAGCGCCAATCTGACGCGTAGCACCAGCGCCATGACCTGTTCTATAACAAGGACTCACAGAACATAACCCGCAAGCTTCTTCTTCCTTTTCTCCTTTCCTCTAAGGCGTTTCAGCTAGGGTTTGTGGATTTCTTGTGGTTTTGGGCAATTGGAGGCTAAGGTAAGTGATAGGAACCTTCAATTGCTAACTTCCTTTTCTTTTATCTTCTTCCCCTCATGAAATCCGAATTTGCATGTGGTGATTGAGGTTTTGATTCTGAGTTTCAGTGGCTTGTGAAGCTTGGGTAATGAGTTTGGAAGTGTAAGGAAGGCAATATACTAATTAAATTGATGTTTCGGTGACTGTAGGTACCAGAATGAGAGTTAGGCAAGCAATCGACGAAGTGGACGTCGGAAGTGGAAAAGGAAGGGTGAATCCAGCAGTTGTAGGAAGCGATCAACCCCTTGAGCAAACTGTCGGAGCTCGGAATAGAGGTAAGGGGGTGTGCTGGGTTAAAATTAATAGGGAAATAAAATTTATGTGTTTAACATATGGAAGATGGGTATATCATAATTGCTTGTAATTATCCTAAATTAATTAAGATGAGTGATTAAATTAAGAATTTATCGATGAAGAATTGGAGAATATTGAGTAAGGAATAAGTGAATGAATGAATAAGGAATGGAATATGTTGGTACATGATGATTAGGAAACTTCTAGAATAGCCTATATAAATATGTGAATTGTGAACTATGTGTATAGTAGTTGATGGACTAGAAGGTAAGGTAAATGAATGGGGAAGATGCATAAGTTGTAGTATCGATGCGTGAATAATAGTGGAATGATATAAGGATTAATATTATGTGGTTAGAGTTGAAAACCATAATGAATAACTTCAATGAAAAGTCATAATAAAATGGGACAATATGCGTATGTATATATATATATATATATTATGAGTTAAAGCACAATAATGATCCTGGTATTGTGAGCCAAGGATGAACTAATAAGGTAATGTATCGGTAAGTTAAAGATAATGATGGTTTATATTGATGATTAATATGATTAGAATCATGTAAGGACCGATGAAAATGAACAATGTGGTTCCCTATGTTAAATTGATGAGATGGTTTATGGGTATGAATTAAGATAAGTATTTGCTATGTGTGGCATGGTATGTATTGTTTTAGTGAGGCGTAACATGATAAGAATAATGAAATAGAGACTAAGAAAAGGTACAACATGGCTTGTGTAACACCTTATTACTGGCAACTAATAATTCCAAAAATATGAGAAAATTTTTCACAAAAGCAGGCACGTATTATTCGATATAGAAGGAAACAGGCAAGGGAAGAATGAAGAGCATTCACACGCATATAGTAACCTACAGAGAAGCTAAAACTGGGACCGGCTCATTGGGTTTCTCGTAACACACCAACAATGGGCAGATTACACAACACCGTTTGCTCGCTCGGACGGGGTCTGACACCGTCCAGGCGGAGTATGATAATGCAGCAGCGGATGGAGGGAATTCCACAAGGGAAGCTTTCCCTCGAGTAACCCTGATCACTCAATAGGAGGAGATAGATAAGGGGAAGATGTTAATACATTCACACGCGTAGCACTCGGTGGAAGGGCGGAGTTCGAATCATCCTACTTGGCTAGGCGGGGTATGTTTGTCCTGGGCGGACTCCAGGGTGAAGGTGACCCGCTTAACCGTTGTCTCACGCCGCCTCAACGATGTGTGACAATGCAACATCAGACATGAAACTCTTCAAGTAGACCTTACCTTAGCGTCTATTCGTTCCTACGGACTGACCCTTTCTCAGAGAAAGCCGGACGTTCAGCTTCAGAGGACAGGTGAGGGAAGAAGAAGGGAGATATACATATGCAGAAGTAGTTTGTGAAGGAAAGAGGAAGTGATTACACCGCCGTCCAGTTTGGCAAGGCACAACAACACCTGGACGGACTACATCACAACATTCACTTACTCAGGCGATGTCCAACACCGCCCTGCACGGCAGAATAATGTGACAAGGAGGAGGAAGGTACATAGGCGAAGTCTCAAGTTGATATCTGCTTGCTTCAGCATGGTCCCACGCGCTTGAGCGAACCGTCCTAGTTACTTGGACGAGGTATGACACCGCCTAAACGAGGTCAGCACAACGCCACTCCAACACAAGACAAGGTAATTTCTCAATCGGATATGGACAAGGGTTCACTCGATAAATCCTCACGCTCGTACTTCACTCAGAAAAACGGGAAGTTACAGTGTACATATGTGGTAGTAGGTTGTGGAAGAAGGGGGGTCTGAACCTATTCCGCCCAACTCAACTAATTATGACAACGCCTGGGCGGACTCAACCATAACGCCCAAATCAGGGGTCAACACCGGGGCCTGGATTGCGTTAGCATCACAACGGATAGGAAAGATAATTGAACGGTGTCCCATTCTAACAACTACATCGCTCCAAGCGAGTCCTCTCGCTTGGGCGAAATGTCCCCATACTTCGGGCGGGGTACGACTCCGCCCAACGTATCCGACATAGGTTTTCCTAAGGCAATTCTCAATTCACTCTGACTTGGCTATAGCCTACTCAATCATACTGTCCCTGCGTATCCATTAAAGCACAATTATGAAACAAGGCAGCACATAGCATCACACACACAAAACCATACATCCATATATACATAAGAGTGTATGTCAATATTTACAACACAAAATCGGATTTCTCCTTGTCCATAAAGTTCTATTCATCCCAAAACATTAACATCCGGTATGAACCAGTCAGGGCTTAATCTAACAACGCCTTAATTAAGCCTTCCAAATGCATCAGCACTCCGCCCAGCATTCCAGCTCTGCTTCTGATCCTCCTCTCGAGAGACATTCACTGAAAATGGCCACTGCAGGGGTGAGCTTTTACATGTAAAATGATACTCACAGACTCGGTATCAGCGTCAGTACACGCTCCTGCTATCATTCAACCTTTCTCAAGTAACCAAGTTCTTACAGTTCAAACAACATTCATGACACACATAATACACAGAGTTTATTCCACATCCATATATATATTCATGCATTCAAAATCATACACATATACATACATAAATTTATACACCACCACAATCGGCCTTATTTCTATATGCATGCCTGCGGATCCGACTCGGGTAAAGACTCTCAGTTACGTTCCCCTTTTCTTCTGGCCCCTTGTCCCTCAGCTCTTACCAGGTGGCACCGGCCTCCCCATGGCGTCTCGAGACTCTCTTCTCTAGCTCCAACGGCTACCACGAGCACTATTGGGATCTAGCCAGGGTTGGTAACTGGAAGTCGTTTCCCTTGGGGTTCTTGACCTCTTATGGGTCACCCCACTCTCACTCATGCAACTAACACATTCATTATTACACATCATCGCGCCACAAACACCTTCGCCGTAGTCATTAAGCAAGAACGGATTTCCTACACTACTCGTAATCATTCAGTCAATCACACCAGCGCATGTTACAATCAGACTAACAACATTGAACAAACCAATCAAGAGCACGCACATGCATATTTTCCACAGTGATAAGAAAATCGATCCATGCATATCATTCATCATTATCATCTACTAACAGGCTACACCATTTCCATGAAATTACCATCAAAATCTTAAATCATGCAATCAGTTTTAATGATTGTAATACATGCACACACACACCTACACTCAACAGTATGTTCATCCGGTACCGTTCTTAGACCATGCATTCGACATGCAAGCGCCCCCTACCTTAGAAGAACCTCAGAAACCTTTCCGTTCTTGTCGTTGGGTCCGATGTCTTTCTCCTGGTTCGTTCGGTCTTCCTTGGCTTTGTCGTATCCTGCGCCTGATTCTGGGATGGAGTGTAGTCCGTTCTTCAGTACTGCAACCAAGGTCTCCAGGAGCGAGGAGTGTGAGAAGAGAAGAAAGATGGAGAGGAAGAGAGGAAAGTAGAGGATGAAGTGACGGAGGAGGGAGTCTGAAGAAATAGTAAGTGTGTTCATCGCCAAAGGCTCACGTTTTATATATATATGTACATGCGCACAGTAAGAGAAGAGTGGGATGGGAGAGTGTGTGCCCAGCAGCCACGTGCACTCCACCCCATCCCCTGTCCACCACCATTTTCATATTTTAATGGCTTAAATCTACTTAGTTAAATGTAATTAACAGTTATTTTCTAGTTGAAATCAAGTCTTAATGGTCTATTCTTCATTCGGCATTCAATTTCAAAACTGGGATGTTACAGTTCTCCCCCACTGAAAAAAGAATTTCATCCCCGAAATTCAGTCGGTACTTACCTAGGTAAACAACTCGGGGTACTGCTGTCGCATGGTGTCTTCGCGTTCCCACGTGCAGGAGGTGGTCTTGCCTTGCTGCCACTCCACCTTAACCAGCCTTACGTTCTTGTTTCTTAAGCGTTTTACCGATCGGTCCACGATTCCAATCGGTGTAGTCATAATGGTTAGGTCTTCCTTGATCTCTACCTCGTCGTCAGGCATCGTGTGGCTGGTGTCATGCAAATACTTCCTTAGTTGAGACACGTGAAATACGTTGTGCAATCGGGACAAGTGGGTTGGTAATGCGATGCGGTATGCCACGGGGCCGATCCGTTCTAACACCTCGTAAGGTCCAATGTATTGAGGGCTTAACTTCCCACTTTTTAAGGCTCGTCCAACTCCTTTACTCGGAGAGGTTCTCAGAAACACTCGGTCTCCGACTGAAAATTCCAATGGTTTGATGCGCTTGTCGTGGTAGCTCTTTTGCCTGTCTTGTGATGCTTTCATCTTCTCCCGTATCTCTCGGATCTGTTTTGTGGTTTGCTTCACGATGTCTGGTCCCAATAGTAGACTTTCACCTACTTCTGACCAGCAGAGTGGGGTTCGGCATCTGCGCCCATATAACGCCTCGTAGGGTGCCATGCCAATGCTGTGATGATGGCTGTTGTTGTACGTAAACTCGATCAAGGAAAGGTACTGCTCCCAGTCCCCACCGTGCTCTAACACACACGCTCTCAATAAATCTTCTAGACTCTGAATTGTTCGCTCGGATTGTCCATCCGATTGGGGGTGGTAGGCAGAACTAAGCCAAAGCTTCGTCCCCAATTCTTGATGCATGCTGGTCCAAAACCTGGACGTAAACCTAGGGTCCCTATCTGATACGATGGAAGTAGGTATGCCATGCAGTCGGATAACTTCTTGAATGTAAATCCTAGCCAACTTATGCAATGGGTACTTCATATTTACAGGTAAGAAGTGTGCACTCTTCGTCAATCGGTCAACAATGACCCAAATTGCATCATGGCCCGCTCGGTTTTTGGGTAATCCCATGATAAAATCCATCGCAATTGAGTCCCATTTCCACACGGGGATCTCTAGAGGCTGCATTGCACCGTACGGTTTTTGGTGCTCTACCTTCGATTTCTGACAAGTGATACACCGGGCCACGTACTCCGCCACATCCCTCTTTAGTCCGGGCCACCAGAACTGTTTCCTCAAGTCGTGGTACATTTTCGTGGTTCCTGGGTGAATGCTGAGTAGGCTTTTGTGGGCTTCATCAAGCACCATTCTTCTCAATCTTCCTTCACTCGGTATGTATATTCTGTCTCTCACCCGGAAGATCCCATCTGACCCCTCGGCCAAGGATAAATCCTTTCCTTTGGCCTGAATTTCCTTCATTTCAGCTAGGTAAGAGTCTGCCTGTTGCTGTTCGTACACGGATTTTAAGAATTCATTGGCAATCCTCAACGTACCTATTGTCATTTTCTGAGAGGAAGGGGTGTCAACATGCAAGTTCATATCTCGGAACCGCTCCAACAACTCAACTTCTTTTGCCATCATGGCTGCCATGTGGATGGATTTCCGACTCAAAGCGTCGGCCACGACATTTGCCTTACCTGGGTGGTATTTTAACTCGAAATCGTAGTCCTTTAAAAACTCAATCCATCTCCTATGCCTCATGTTCAGCTCCTTTTGGTCGAATAGGTATTTGAGGCTCTTATGATCGCTGTACACTTCAAATTTGGACCCGTACAAGTAATGCCTCCAGATTTTCAATGCAAAAACTACTGCTGCCAGCTCCAAGTCATGCGTCGGATAATGCTGCTCGTGGGGTCTCAATTGTCGAGAGGCATATGCTATCACTCGATCTTTCTGCATGAGTACACACCCTAATCCGAGTCCGGACGCGTCACAATAGACCACGAAGCTTTCTCGTAACTCAGGTAATGCCAACACCAGAGCAGTTGTCAACTTATTCTTCAGCTCTTGGAAGCTGTTCTCACACTCCGGACTCCACACGAAGGGAACATTTTTCCGAGTCAATTTAGTCAGGGGTAATGCCAATTTAGAAAAACCTTCGATGAACCTCCTATAATAACCTGCCAAGCCCATAAAACTTCTTATTTCCGAGACCGATCTGGGCCTCTCCCATGCTATTACAGCAGCTACCTTCGTAGGATCCACCGAGACGCCTCGTTCGGAGATCACATGCCGGAGGAAGTGGATCTCATCCATCCAGAATTCGCACTTCGAGAGCTTTGCAAACAATTGTTTCTCCTTCAACACTTGGAGTACCGTTCTGAGATGTCCTTCATGCTCCTCAGATGTCTTAGAATAAACTAGAATATCATCGATGAAGACAACAACAAACCGATCTAAGAAGGAGTGGAATATGCTGTTCATGTAATTCATGAAAACAGCAGGGGCGTTTGTCACACCGAACGGCATCACTACATACTCGTAGTGACCATACCGAGTCCTAAAGGCAGTTTTAGGAATGTCCGAGTCCTTCACTCGGATTTGGTGATATCCCGATCGTAAGTCGATTTTCGAGAAGACTGAGGCTCCACACAGCTGGTCAATTAAATCATCAATTCTAGGCAGTGGGTATCGATTCTTGATTGTGAGCTTGTTAAGCTGTCGATAATCTATACAAAGTCTCATGCTGCCATCCTTCTTCTTAACAAGTAGCACAGGTGCGCCCCATAGTGACACGCTTGGTCTAATGAACTGCTTCTCAAGTAACTCATCCACTTGTTTCTTCAACTCTGCCAATTCAGTTGAGGACATTCTGTAGGGTGCACTGGAGACCGGTTCGGCTCCAGGGATCAAGTCTATAGAGAATTCAATTTCTCTATTGGGAGGCACACTCGGAACGTCTTCTGGGAACACTTCTGGGAATTCACAGACAACCAGAATTTCGTTCACTAGGGTCTCACTCTCATCTTTGGTTAGACAAAGCATCATAAATAGTTGGGTTATACCTAGTGCCATGTCATCTTCAGTGGGTTGTTTTGGGAAAACTATCTCTCGGTTTCTACAATCTACTAATACCTTATTGGCTGAAAGCCAATCTATTCCGAGTACGATGTCAAGACCCTTTAAGGGCATGCAAATCAGATCGAAGGTGAAACTCCGACCATACAACTCAAATGCTACATTTTTGCATATTGACAATGTGAACACATTAGCGCCAGTGGGGCTGGCCACTTCCAAAGTCCGATCCATAGACACAGTTGGTAACTTCAACCGTTCTATGCACTCATCAGCTATAAAAGAATGGGTAGCTCCCGAATCGAAAACAACATTAAGCGTATTCATTCCAAGTGAGCACTTACATTGTACTAGGTCGTTTGCTGGTGTAACATCTTCTGCATTGATGGTATAGATTCTTCCTGCTGCTGGCAGACCGGTATTCCTCTCTCGGCTGTTCAGAGCACGCATCATATTTCCTCTGGTTCCGTTGTCTCTGCCACCAGGTCGTTGGTTATCATTCACTCGGGCTCTATCTTGAAATCCTCCTTGACGCACATTGGCGTTTGTTTGGCGGAGTTGGGGGCAGTCAGGACGAACGTGCCCCTTCTCTCCGCAGTGATAACATTTAACATTTGCGCCATTGCAATCCTTAGCAAAGTGGTCGCCGCCGCATCTAAAGCATCCGCCATGTCTTGGTCGTCCACTCATCTGTCTCCCTCGGTCACCACGACCCTGATATCTAGTGAAGGGTTCATTTCTTCCCACGTTCCCTGGCCTCTTGAATCGTGACTGCTGAGGCCTCAGGTGCTGGTTAGCTCTGCTGCACTGGCCCGAATGGGCCCTGTCATCCTCTTCGAATATTCTACATTTGTTCACTAATGCAGGGAAACTCCAGATTTCATGGTATCTGCAAGCCCTCTTGATATCTGATCTCAATCCGTTCTCAAACTTAAGACACTTGGAGTTCTCCGTTCCTGGCTGCTGGAAGGGCGGATAGAATAGGCACAATTCCTCAAATCTGGTCGCGTATTCTTCCACAGTCATGGAGCCCTGTTTTAACTCCATAAACTCCAGCTCTTTCCGACTCCTCACTGTGTCGGGAAAGTATTTGTCTAAGAAGCAGGCCTTGAAATCGTTCCACGTCAGTTGATTATCATCTTCGGGGAATCGGCTTCTGGCTATTTTCCACCAATTCTCCGCTTCATCTCGCAGCATATACACTGCGCATTCCACCTTCTGGGCTTCGGTACAGCGAAGACCCCTAAAAATTCTCTCTAATTTCTGAGTCCACTTGAACGCCGCCTCAGGGTTCCGTCCTCCTAAGAATTCACTCGGCTTCCTCTTCAGGAAGCGGTCCAGTACATGGCCATCCTCAGGTCGAGTCTGGCCCTGCCTTTCAAATACATCCACAAAGCGTTGGAATGCTGTGGCTATAGCCTCCATACTTTGTCGGTGTGCCATTCCTTATCCTGAAATTGACATTTAAGGATAAGTATACGGAGCCACTTACTACCGATCTAGTTATTAGTCCAACAATTAATAGCTTAGCACATTATATCATTCGCCTAGGTCATACACACAATCGGACCAGGGGAAAACAACCCCTTGTCCTCAAGTCAACATCAATCAAGTTCAACTAGTATCAGAACAATTTCAACCATTCAATCAAAAGACACACACACCACCGCTTACACTCGGTAAGCATACTTTGGCCTTGGACCTTTTGGTCCGCTCTGATACCAAAATGTAACACCTTATTACTGGCAACTAATAATTCCAAAAATGTGAGAAAATTTTTCACAAAAGCAGGCACGTATTATTCGATATAGAAGGAAACAGGCAAGGGAAGAATGAAGAGCATTCACACGCATATAGTAACCTACAGAGAAGCTAAAACTGGGACCGGCTCATTGGGTTTCTCGTAACACACCAACAATGGGCGGATTACACAACACCGTTTGCTCGCTCGGACGGGGTCGGACACCGTCCAGGCGGAGTATGATAATGCAGCAGCGGATGGAGGGAATTCCACAAGGGAAGCTTTCCCTCGAGTAACCCTGATCACTCAATAGGAGGAGATAGATAAGGGGAAGATGTTAATACATTCACACGCATAGCACTCGGTGGAAGGGCGGAGTTCGAATCATCCTACTTGGCTAGGCGGGGTATGTTTGTCCTGGGCGGACTCCAGGGTGAAGGTGACCCGCTTAACCGTTGTCTCACGCCGCCTAAACGATGTGTGACAATGCAACATCAGACATGAAACTCTTCAAGTAGACCTTACCTTAGCCTCTATTCGTTCCTACGGACTGACCCTTTCTCAGAGAAAGTCGGACGTTCAGCTTCAGAGGACAGGTGAGGGAAGAAGAAGGGAGATATACATATGCAGAAGTAGTTTGTGAAGGAAAGAGGAAGTGATTACACCGCCGTCCAGTTTGGCAAGGCACAACAACACCTGGACGGACTACATCACAACATTCACTTACTCAGGCGATGTCCAACACCGCCCTGCGCGGCAGAATAATGCGACAAGGAGGAGGAAGGTACATAGGCGAAGTCTCAAGTTGATATCTGCTTGCTTCAGCATGGTCCCACGCGCTTGAGCGAACCGTCCTAGTTACTTGGACGAGGTATGACACCGCCTAAACGAGGTCAGCACAACGCCACTCCAACACAAGACAAGGTAATTTCTCAATCGGATATGGACAAGGGTTCACTCGATAAATCCTCACGCTCGTACTTCACTCAGAAAAACGGGAAGTTACAGTGTACATATGTGGTAGTAGGTTGTGGAAGAAGGGGGGTCTGAACCTATTCCGCCCAACTCAACTAATTATGACAACGCCTGGGCGGACTCAACCACAACGCCCAAATCAGGGGTCAACACCGGGGCCTGGATTGCGTTAGCATCACAACGGATAGGAAAGATAATTGAACGGTGTCCCATTCTAACAACTACATCGCTCCAGCGCGAGTCCTCTCGCTTGGGCGAAATGTCCCCATACTTCGGGCGGGGTACGACTCCGCCCAACGTATCCGACATAGGTTTTCCTAAGGCAATTCTCAATTCACTCTGACTTGGCTATAGCCTACTCAATCATACTGTCCCTGCGTATCCATTAAAGCATAATTATGAAACAAGGCAGCACATAGCATCACACACACAAAACCATACATCCATATATACATAAGAGTGTATGTCAATATTTACAACACAAAATCGGATTTCTCCTTGTCCATAAAGTTCTATTCATCCCAAAACATTAACATCCGGTATGAACCAGTCAGGGCTTAATCTAACAACGCCTTAATTAAGCCTTCCAAATGCATCAGCACTCCGCCCAGCATTCCAGCTCTGCTTCTGATCCTCCTCTCGAGAGACATTAACTGAAAATGGCCACTGCAGGGGTGAGCTTTTACATGTAAAATGATACTCACAGACTCGGTATCAGCGTCAGTACACGCTCCTGCTATCATTCAACCTTTCTCAAGTAACCAAGTTCTTACAGTTCAAACAACATTCATGACACACATAATACACAGAGTTTATTCCACATCCATATATATATTCATGCATTCAAAATCATACACATATACATACATAAATTTATACACCACCACAATCGGCCTTATTTCTATATGCATGCCTGCGGATCCGACTCGGGTAAAGACTCTCAGTTACAGTCCCCTTTTCTTCTGGCCCCTCGTTCCTCAGCTCTTACCAGGTGGCACCGGCCTCCCCACGGCGTCTCGAGACTCTCTTCTCTAGCTCCAACGGCTACCACGAGCACTATTGGGATCTAGCCAGGGTTGGTAACTGGAAGTCGTTTCCCTTGGGGTTCTTGACCTCCTATGGGTCACCCCACTCTCACTCATGCAACTAACACATTCATTATTACACATCATCGCGCCACAAACACCTTCGCCGTAGTCATTAAGCAAGAACGGATTTCCCACACTACTCGTAATCATTCAGTCAATCACACCAGCGCATGTTACAATCAGACTAACAACATTGAACAAACCAATCAAGAGCACGCACATGCATATTTTCCACAGTGATAAGAAAATCGATCCATGCATATCATTCATCATTATTATCTACTAACAGGCTACACCATTTCCATGAAATTACCATCAAAATCTTAAATCATGCAATCAGTTTTAATGATTGTAATACATGCACACACACACCCACACTCAACAGTATGTTCATCCGGTACCGTTCTTAGACCATGCATTCGACATGCAAGCGCCCCCTACCTTAGAAGAACCTCAGAAACCTTTCCGTTCTTGTCGTTGGGTCCGATGTCTTTCTCCTGGTTCGTTCGGTCTTCCTTGGCTTTGTCGTATCCTGCGCCTGATTCTGGGATGGAGTGTAGTCCGTTCTTCAGTACTGCAACCAAGGTCTCCAGGAGCGAAGAGTGAGAGAAGAGAAGAAAGATGGAGACGAAGAGAGGAAAGTAGAGGATGAAGTGACGGAGGAGGGAGTCTGAAGAAATAGTAAGTGTGTTCATCGCCAAAGGCTCACGTTTTATATATATATGTACATGCGCACAGTAAGAGAAGAGTGGGATGGGAGAGTGTGTGCCCAGCAGCCACGTGCACTCCACCCCATCCCCTGTCCACCACCATTTTCATATTTTAATGGCTTAAATCTACTTAGTTAAATGTAATTAACAGTTATTTTCTAGTTGAAATCAAGTCTTAATGGTCTATTCTTCATTCGGCATTCAATTTCAAAACTGGGATGTTACAGCTTGTGTTGATGGGTTTGGCAAGTAGGCCGCCCGAGTGGTGATAACATGTCAATTCTGACATTTGTGCATGAGATTGATGACGTTTTAATTATATTGAGTTACATATTGTGTATGAGATACCCTGTATATTGTTGAGGGCGGGGAGTGGTCGCCGGTGCATTGCACGAGCAAGGAGCGGCTCCTGACAGGCCTCCAGTAAAAGGATTGTATGTTTATGCTATGTGATTGACTATGTGTGAGGACATTATGTTGATGGGCTTGACAAGTCGGTCGCCCTACGTTGTGAGCACATGTCAGTTTCTGACAGTTGCAAATGATGATCGTAATGATATGCCTATGTTTATATAATTGAATATGTGATTATATGGTAAAGGACGACCGACAGTATGTGTTGTGAACACCTATTTCAGTCCGATTGATATCCACGAGTAAAAAGAATACAAGCAAAACAAAAATACAAGTAAAAAGAAAAAAGAAAGAAAAAAAAGAAAAAGAAAAAGAAAAAAAAGAATACAAGAAAAAAAATAAATAAATAAATAAAATAAAAAAATAAAAAAAATAAAAAAATGATGATGATGACTCGGAAATGATCATTTCCGAGTGAAGGGACTCGGAAATGATCATTTCCGAGTGAGACATGGTCCCTGGCCTGTTTTCGCCCAAGCGGATGATGGTTCGCTCAAGCGAGACATGTCACACCCGGGTGAGATTGAAACCTGATGCGTATTCCTTTCCTTCGAATGATGAAATCCGAGTGGAATTACTCAGAATGGAGCAAATCCGAGTGGAAGCTATCCCACTACAATCATTCCGAGCCAAATTCCAATTTCTGAGTGGAAAGAAGGCAGTTTCCGAGTGACAAACGTCCAATTTCCAAGTTCTGACTGAAAAGCAGGCAGATTCTGAGTGAAAATGTTCAAATTCCAATTTCTGAGTGGAAAATAGGCAGGATCCGAGTGGATATGTCAAAGTTTCCAAATTCTGAGTAATAAGAAGGCGGTTTCCGAGTGGATATGTCAAAGTTTCCAAGTTTCGAGTGATAATAAGGCGGTTTCCGAGTGGTTGTCCAAGTTCTAAATTCTGAGTGAGGAATAAGACCAATTCCAAATGTAAATGGCCGAATTCCATTCTAATTGGAAGATGAGGATGACTCCCAGATATCCGAGTGGATTGATGCACATATGGAACGATTCTGAGAGAATGAAAGCCTCCAATTGATGATTGATGATTGGTGATTGAAACCGAGTAAAAATAAGGCCGACTCAGAATGAAAGCCATTTCTGATTGGAAAGGAAGGAATGGTTGACGAGTGAAAGAAATTCCGAGTGAGAAGCCAGTCAGACCTGAGTGCCAAATTCCGAGTGAAAAGCCAATCGGATTTCCGAGGGAAGAAAGAGTCTACTGAATGACTCGAAAGCCAGTCGGATTCCCGAGGGAAGAAGGAGTCTACCGAGTGATGTTCTTGAGTCAGCACCGAGTGAAGACTCTTCAGTCAGCACCGAGTGATGCTTTTCCAGTCTGCACCGAGTCATTCCCTTCCATTTTTAGTCGGCTCCGAGCCATTCTTTTACCATTACCGAGCCATTCTCTTACCCATAACCGAGCCACTCATTTAACCATTCCCGAGCCCCCATTTCTACCAATTTCCGAGCCATATTTAAACCTTACCCGAGCCCCCCAACATCACCGATCTCATTTTCACCAAACCCGAATCACCAATTTTCACCCAAATCTAACTCACAATTCTCACTCGGATTCCGAGTCATCCTTTACTCATCTCCGAGTCAATTTTTACCAAGTTCCGAGTCATCATTCTCACCTAATTCTGAGTTATCTTTAATCAGTTTTGAGTCAATCTTCGATCGGTTTTTGACTGACACTTTTCAGTCAGTTCTTGGTCAGTGTTCAATCATTTCTGACTCACTTTTTACCAATTCCGTGTCATCCCTCATCAAGCCAATTCCAAGTGACACTTTTCACCCGTTCCCGAGTCATCTTTCACCCATTTCCGAGACCCTTTCCACTCAACTTTCGAGTCACTTTTTACCCATTTTCGAGTGATTTCTCACTCAATTCCGAGTCATCTCCACCCAATTTTGAGTCATTATTCAACCATTTCAGTCGGTTCCAAGTCACGTTTTACTCGGTTCCGATTGAATGTTTCACACCAGCCTCACACCGAGCAAAACCTCTACTCGGCCTTCCATAGGAGGGCTCCTCCCAGAAGAATTCTCACTCAGGAAGGAGTATTTTCACTCGGCTTTCTATGGGAAATGCTTCATTCCACTCGGAATTGACTCCCAATGTGGATGAATACTGACTGAGAGGCTAATCCGAGTCATTTTCACTCAGAATTCTACCATTCTCACTCAGATTTCCATCACTTTCTCTCGGATTTTCACCGTGCTGACTTGGAATTCCACTATCCAAGTGGATCCTTGAATTACGGGAGGTGGCCCATAACAAGACAAGGAGGAAAATGATAAAGAATTGCCACCAGCCTCCATTCTCCTTAATTGTCAAAGATCCAGGCTGTTTCCAACACACTATCCAAGTTGTTTGACAATCTTGTGGGGCGGTTGGCAACAAGACAATTAGGAAATAATAAAAAATCCTCACTAATTGGTAGCCAGGCTGTCTCGGGTCTGTTCAGGCAATCAACATGCTCCTCAAATATTCTATAAATGCTGCAAACAAAGGAAGAAGAAAGGATCCTGGAAGCATTCACTTGAGAGAGTCTGAAACAAATTTTTTTGTCCCTTCACCCACCTTTCAACCGTCCTTCTCCTCTCCCATACAGCCCCCCTTCATCCAAACACCGTCCTCTCTCCTCACAGTCTCCACAATCCTCACACTGTCTCCCTCACAGCCCCCTCTACACCGTCCCTCTCTCCCTCACCTCACACCGTCCCCCTCACAGCCCTCTCTCAACACTGTCCCTCTTCCTCTCTCAACCGTCTCTCATTCCTCACAGCCCCTCAAACACCGTCCATATCTCCTTCAAATTCACCATCCATCCATTCTCCACCTCGCAGCCCCTCAAACACCATCCAACCGTCCTCTCTTCCTCACCTCACTCCGTCTTCCTCCTTTCCTCTCATACCCCCCTCCTCTCTCCTTCATCTCAACACTGTCCCTTCCTCCTCACCCCTCACTACTGTCTTCTCCCTCTCTACACCTCACAGCCCCCTTTCACCATCCCATTCCCCCTCACTCCATGCTCACTCTCTCTCTCACCGTACTCTCCCTTTCCTTTTCTCCCCTAAAACCGAGCCACACACACACACACCTCACCAACACCGTCCTCAACACCGTCCCATACCATCCTTCATACCGTCCCACACACCGTCCTTCAAACACTCAACCGTCCTTCCTTTCAAACGCCCATTCGAACTCACCAACAAACTCCCACACCGTCCTCTCTTCACCTCTCCCAACCATACAGCCCTCTAAACCTCAACACCGTCCCTTCCTCCTCAAAAATTACTATAGTCCAGCCCCTTAAATCCCCTTAACACCGTCCCTTCCTCACACACTATACTGTCCAGCCCACTAAGTTCCCCATCAACACCGTCCCCCTCCTTCAACCGTCCCTCTCTCTTACACACCATCCAACTCCTTTCTTGTAACATCCCAATTCCGAAGTTAGATACCGAATGAAAATTAAACGATAAAAACCTGAATGCAAAGTAAAGAATTAATTGTTAATCATAATCAATATAGCTTGTGAGTTAGTGACAAGCTGATTGGACTTAGTTGGTGGAATATGGCTGTTTGTGATTGGCGGAAGGTGTGAGTGGACTGCGACTCACGCTTTCCCATCCCACTCCTTCCCTTCGCATGCGTATATATGTGCGTACCTTGTATTACCGTGTGTGCAAAACTTCTCCCACTACTTCATTCTCTATTTTCTTCTTCGTCTCCATCTTCTTTTCCTTCCCCTGTTTTTATTCTTCACGATGACAGTACGGGAAGAAGGTCAGAGCCCTCCAACTGGTGAAGGACGATTGTTGAGGCAGAGGAAGAACAACGCTTCATTCCAGAACCGAGTACAGAGTACGACGGGGTGAAGGAAGGCTGAACGAATCAGAAGAAGGGCGTCGGATCCAACGACGAGAGCAGAAAAGCTTCTTGAGGTTCCCTCTGAAGGTAGGGGGTGCTTGCATGTCAAATGCATGGTCCATGAACGGTACCAGATGAATGTACTGCTTGAGTGTGTGCATGTGTTTATGACGACAGGATCTTATGCATGATTGTTGGTTTTGGATTCTGTGTGTTTTACAGTGGTTATATAGTAGTTGCATGCAGCCAAGATGGTGGTAATGTGGACTGTTAGCCTTTGATAATGACGTATGAAATGCATGGTTCCATCTTTGTTAACACTGTGAAATATGAATGTGTGCCCGTCAGTTGATTTATCAAATGCTATTACTTCATTGCCCGATTGTTGTGCATATTGGTATAATTGATAAAGCAATATAAAGGTTGTGTTGAATCTGTTCTACTTATGGTTACGACAGAGGTATCGGTTATGTGTTGGTGCTTACTGGAAAATGCATTAGCTGCATGTGTAAGAGTGGGGTGACCCGTGGAAGGTCATGATCCCGAGGGAATGACTTCCAGCTACAGACCCTGGCTAGATCCCGAGAGAGCTCGTGGTAGCCGTAGGATCTAGAGAGGAGTCTCGAGACGCCTATGGGAGGCCGGTACCACACGGGAAGAGTTGAGGGATGAGGGGCCAGTAGAAGGGAAACTGTAACTGAAAGTCATCACTCGAGTCGGATCCGCAGACATGCATGTAGATATGAGGTTGATTAGAACAGTACGCATAACATGTGTTGAGTGTTATGAATGATTTCTGAGTGTGTGGACATTTGTATGTGTTGTATGTGTGCCATACATAATATTCTTCTTCCCTAACCTTAATTGACTTGAAAACGATTGAATGAAAGTGAGTGTGCATATTGACACTGATACCGAGTCCTTGATTGTCATTTTACCTGTAAAAGCTCACCCCTGCAGTGGCTACATTTTCAATGAACATCTCTCGGAATGAAGGATGAAGGAGGAGCTGAGTGTAGAACAAAACAGCCGAGTGCTTTTGAATAGATGTGTATATGTATATACCGTGTGTAAGGTCCTGTTAAGCCTTGGCCGGCTCATGTTTTGGTTTTAGTCTTTACGTTAGAACTTGAACAGCTTCAGGTAACAGAAGTCATGATAAAACTCTTGTAATTATTTGAATGCTCCATTTATATATATATATGTTGTGTGTTCTTCTATACTGTAAGTGATGTCCGAGCGGTGAATATGGATGCATGAGTATGTCTTATGAGCGTAGGAGGTTAGCGTGTTTGTGGGTGGTTATGAAGCTGAGTGGTTCCGAGTGAAAGATTATATGTAAGCCGAGTGAGGAAGAGCTTGTACTCCCGAGTAAAAAGATCCTAAGTGATCCTCTGTCTGAAGGAGGAGTTAATGGAGTGGTTTGGAATGGAATGTACTCTAAGCGTAGGATAATTATAATCCGAGTGATCAAATTGTAGTATGCCGAGTGAGTTAGCTGCTATTCCCTGAATGAATATAGGCCTGAGGATTTCCGAGTAAATGTAAGTATGAAATTCGAGTGAGATTCATTCACATGCGTTCCCGAGAGAGAAACACTTAGACAGATTCTTAGGGAAGTTTCCTCCAATGACATCCCGGTGAGTAACTTAGTGGAAAGAATCTCGAGCGCATAGGCTTAACTGATTCCGAGTGAAAACGCGTATAAGCTCCGAGCGGGAAATATTCCGAGTGAGAGTTTATAGAATCCGAGTGGAAAGTCCCCTACTTACCGGGCGAATCTAGTATGTACCTTGGTGGATAAATATAAGAGACTATGTTATAGAAGGTAGGCGTGGGAGTCGATTCCCGAGTGTTGGAACCCCTCATACCGAGTTACCTTAGGAGTGAATCCCGAGTGGACTTAGTCGTTTACCGAGTGTATGGATGTTTCGATGCCGAGTGAGAGATTAGCCGAGTGAGACTCCTCGCTTCAGCGAATGGAGGATTCGCTCCAGCGAATGTGGTTCGCTGGAAGGCGTTGTTGTGGTATCGCTCGGGCGAGTTAGGCGTCTCGCCCAGGCGGATTCGTGCTTCGCTGGAGCAAGTGTACGCTGTGTGGTGGTCCGCTCAGGCGCTGTCTGTGTTTCTGTGTGAATGGTTTTTTAATTCCCTTGCCTTCTTTTCTCTTTCTTCTTGTCCATAGGACCAGCTCTCATATCTTCATATATGGGAGTATTTTTATTATGGATCCAGGTTATTTCCCAATTAATTCGCAAAAATTTTTCCCCCTAAAATTTAGGATGTTACATTTTGGTATCAGAGCGGACCGAAAGGTCCAAGGCCAAGGTATGCTTACCAAGTGTAAGCGGTTGCGTGCTTTCTGACTGAATGGTCATTATTGTTGTGATATTGGTTGAACCTGATTGATATTGGCTTGTGGATAGGAGGGTGTTTTCCCTCCTGGTCCAATTGATTGTATAATATATAGAGATAGCATGATGTGCTAAGTCATTGAACATTAGGCTGAAATCCGAATGGTAATGAGTGGCTCGGTATACTTATCCTTGAATGTTAATCTCAGGATAAGGGATGACGCATCGCCAAAGCATGGAGGCTATAGCCACAGCATTCCAACGCTTTGCAGACGTGTTTGAGAGGCAAGGCCAGACTCGAGCTGAGGATGGCCACGTGCTGGACCGCTTCCTGAAGAGGAAGCCGAGTGAGTTTCAGGGAGGACGTAACCCAGAGGCAGCTTTTAAATGGACTCAGGAACTGGAAAGGATTTTTGGGGGTCTTCGTTGTACCGAGGCCCAAAAGGTGGAATGTGCAGTGTATATGCTGCGGGATAAAGCGGAGAACTGGTGGAAGATAGCCAGAAACCGATTCCCTGATGATGATACTCAGCTGACATGGAACGATTTTAAGACATGCTTCTTAGAAAAGTACTTCCCCGACACAGTGAGGAGTCGGGAGGAGTTGGAGTTTATGGAGTTGAAGCAGGGCTCCATGACTGTGGAAGAGTATGCGACTAGGTTCGAAGAATTGTGCCTATTCTACCCACCTTTTCAACAACCAGGGACGGAGAGCTCCAAGTGCCTTAAATTTGAAAATGGGTTGAGATCGGATATTAAGAGGGCCTGCAGATATCAAGAGATCAGGAGTTTTCCTGCATTAGTGAACAAATGTAGAATATTTAAGGAACATGACAAGGCCCACTCGGGCCAGAGCAGCAGAGCCAACCAGTATTTAAGGCCTCAGCAGTCACGTTTCAAGAGGCCAGGGAACGTAGGAAGAAATAAACCCTTCACTAGATATCAGGATCACGGTGACCGAGGGAGACAGATGAGTGGACGACCCAGGTATGGCAAGTGTTTTAAATGTGGTGGCGACCACTTTGCTCAGAGTTGCAATGGTACCGATGTTAAGTGTTTTCACTGCGGGAATAAGGGGCACATTCGCCCTGACTGCCCCCAGCTCCGTCAAACAAATGCTAGTGTGCGTCAAGGAGGGTTCCAGGTGAAGAGCAATAGGAATGATGGACAAAGCTCTCGGGGCGGAAACAACAGAGCTAGAGGGAATATGATGGTTGCCCCAAATAACTGGAGGAGAAACACCGATCAACCAGCTGCTGGAAGAGTCTACGCAATCAACGCAGAGGATGTCACGCAAGCAAATGACTTAGTGTAATGTAAGTGCTCACTCGGTAGATACACACTTAATGTAGTTTTTGATTCTGGAGCCACCCAATCCTTCATAGCTGATGATTGTGTAAAACGTTTGAAATTACTGACCGTGGAAATGGATCGAATTTTGGAAGTAGCCAATCCGACTGGTCCTAAGGTACTGACCTCATCAATGTGCAAAAAAGTGATGTTTGAGTTGTGCGATCGGAGTTTCACTTTCGACTTAGTGTGCATACCTTTGAAGGATCTTGATATCGTGCTCGGAGTAGATTGGCTTTCAGCCAACGAAGTGTTAGTGGATTACAGAAACTGAAGGATAATCTTCCCGAGACAGCACCATGAGGACTACACAGTACAAGGTATACCTCAACTATTCATGATGCTTTGTCTAACCGAGGGTGAGAGTAAAACCCGAGTGAACAAAATCCCGATTGTCTGTGAATTTCCAGAAGTGTTCCCTAAAGACGTACCGAGTGTCCCTCCCAATAGAGAAGTCGAATTCTCTACAGACTTGATCCCTGGGGCCGAGCCAGTCTCCAGTGCACCTTATAGAATGTCCCCAACTGAATTAACCGAGTTGAAGAAGCAAGTAGATGAGTTACTCGGAAAGCAATTCATTAGGCCGAGTGTATCACCATGGGGCGCACCTGTGCTACTTGTTAAGAAGAAGAATGGCAGCATGAGACTTTGTATAGACTACCGACAGCTGAACAAACTCACAATTAAGAATCGTTACCCGCTGCCCAGAATTGATGACTTAATTGACCAACTGCGTGGAGCCTCAGTCTTCTCAAAGATCGACCTGCGATCGGGATACCACCAAATCCGAGTGAAGGACTCGGATATCCCAAAGACTGCCTTTAGGACTCAGTATGGCCACTACGAGTATGTAGTGATGTCGTTCGGTGTGACGAACGCCCCTGCTGTCTTCATGAATTACATGAACAGCATATTCCACCCCTATTTAGACCGATTCGTAGTTGTTTTCATTGATGACATCCTAGACTATTCCAAGACTTCCGAGGAGCATGAACGACACCTCCGAGCGGTACTCCAAGTGTTAAAGGAGAAGCAGTTATTTGCGAAGCTTTCAAAGTGTGAATTCTGGATGGATAAGATCCACTTCCTCGGACATGTGATTTCCGAGCAAGGTGTCTCGGTGGACCCTTCGAAGGTGACAGCTATAATGACATGGGAGAGACCCAAGTCGGTCTCGGAGATAAGGAGCTTTATGGGCCTGGCAGGCTATTATAGAAGATTCATTCAGGGTTTTTCTAAGTTGGCTTTGCCACTGACTAAATTAACTCGGAAAAACATTCCCTTCGTGTGGAGTCCCGAGTGTAAGGGAAGTTTCCGAGAGCTGAAGAACAAGTTGACGGCTGCACCAGTTCTGGCATTACCTGACTTGCAAGAGAGCTTCGTGGTTTATTGTGATGCATCAGGACTCGGATTAGGGTGCGTACTAATGCAGAAGGACCGAGTGATAGCGTATGCCTCTCGGCAATTGAGACCACATGAACAGCACTATCCGACCTACGATTTGGAGTTGGCAGCTGTGGTGTTCGCGTTAAAAATCTGGAGACATTATTTGTTTGGGTCCAGATTTGAAGTATACATTGATCACAAGAGCCTCAAATACTTGTTCGACCAAAAGGAGCTGAATATGAGGCAGAGGAGATGGATGGAATTTCTAAAGGATTATGATTTCGAGTTAAAGTACCACCCGGGCAAGGCAAATGTTGTTGCCGACGCATTGAGTCAGAAATCTCTTCATATGGCAGTGATGATGGTGAAGGAGGTATAACTATTGGAACAGTTCCGAGACATGAACTTGCATGTTGACACCCCCTCCTCTCAGAAAATGACGATCGGCACGCTGAGAATTGCCAATGACTTCTTGAAATCCGTGTACGAGTAACAGCAGTCGGATTCCTACTTGACCGAGATGAAGAAGACTCAGACCAAAGGTAAGGATTTGTCCTTGACCGAGGGAACGAATGGGGTTTTCCGAGTAAGAAACAGAATATACGTGCCGGGTGAAGGAGAATTGAGGAGAATGGTGCTTGATGAGGCACACAAGAGCTTGTGAAGTATCCACCCGGGAGCCATGAAGATGTACCATGACCTGAGAACACAGTTCTGGTGGCCGGACTAAAGAAGGATGTGGCAGAATACGTGGCTCGGTGTATCACCTGTCAAAAGTCAAAGGTCGAGCACCAGAAGCCGTATGGTGCATTACAGCCCCTGGAGATTCCCGTGTGGAAATGGGACTCAATTGCTATGGACTTTGTCATGGGATTGCCCAAAAACCAAGCGGGCCATGATGCAATTTGGGTCATTATTGACCAACTGACGAAGAGTGCACACTTCCTGCCTGTGAACATGAAGTACCCGATGCATAGGTTAGCATGGATCTACATTCAAGAGATCGTCCGACTGCATGGTATACCGACTTCCATCGTATCAGATAGGGATCCTAGGTTCACGTCCCGGTTTTGGACCAGCCTACATCAAGAAATGGGCACTAAACTTTGGCTTAGCTCTGCCTACCACCCCCAATCGGATGGACAATCCGAGCAAACGATTCAAAGCCTGGAGGACTTGTTAAGAGCGTGTGTGTTGGAGCACGGTGGAGAATGGGAGCAGTATCTTCCCTTGATTGATTTTACGTACAATAACAGCCATCATAGCAGCATTGGAATGGCACCCTACGAAGCGTTGTATGGTCGAAGGTGTCGAACCCCGCTTTGCTGGTCGGAAATGGGTGAGAGTCTGCTATTGGGACCAGAGATTGTTAAGCAAACTTCAGAACAGATCTGAGTGATAAGAGAGAAGATGAAGGCATCTCAAGACAGGCAAAAGAGCTACTACGACGAGCGAACCAAACCATTAGAGTTTTCAGTCGGAGACAAGGTATTTTTAAGGACTTCACCGAGTAAGGGGGTCGGGCGAGCCTTGAAGAGCAGGAAGTTAAGCCCCCGATACATTGGACCTTATGAGGTGTTGGAACGAGTCGGCTCCGTGGCATATCGTATAACACTACTGACTCACTTATCTCGATTGCATGACGTGTTTCATGTGTCTCAACTAAGGAAGTATCTACATGACCCCAGCCACATAATGCCTGATGATGAAGTGGAAGTCAAGGAAGACCTGACCACTGTGACTACACCGATCAGAATCATAGACCGATCGGTGAAGCGTTTGAGGAGCAAAAACGTACAGCTGGTCGAAGTGGAGTGGCAACAAGGCAAGACTACCTCTCGTACCTGGGAACGTGAAGACACCATGAGGCAGCAGTACCCCGAGTTGTTTACTAAGGTGAGTTATCGACTGAATTTCGAGGATGAAATTCTTTTGAGTGGGGGAGAACTATAACATCCCAATTCCGAAGTTAGATACCGAATGAAAATTAAACGATAAAAACCTGAATGCAAAGTAAAGAATTAATTGTTAATCATAATCAATATAGCTTGTGAGTTAGTGACAAGCTGATTGGACTTAGTTGGTGGAATGTGGCTGTTTGTGATTGGCGGAAGGTGTGAGTGGACTGCGACTCACACTTTCCTATCCCACTCCTTCCCTTCGCATGCGTATATATGTGCGTACCCTGTATTACCGTGTGTGCAAAACTTCTCCCACTACTTCATTCTCTCTTTTCTTCTTCGTCTCCATCTTCTTTTCCTTCCCCTGTTTTTATTCTTCACGACGATAGTACGGGAAGAAGGTCAGAGCCCTCCAACTGGTGAAGGACGATCGTTGAGGCAGGGGAAGAACAACGCTTCATTCCAGAACCGAGTACAGAGTACGACGGGGCGAAGAAAGGCTGAACGAATCGGAAGAAGGGCGTCGGATCCAACGACGAGAGCAGAAAAGCTTCTTGAGGTTCCCTCTGAAGGTAGGGGGCGCTTGCATGTCAAATGCATGGTCCACGAACGGTACCGGATGAATGTACTGCTTGAGTGTGTGCATGTGTTTATGACGACAAGATCTTATGCATGATTGTTGGTTTTGGATTCTGTGTGTTTTACAGTGGTTATATAGTAGTTGCATGCAACCAAGATGGTGGTAATGTGGACTGTTAGCCTTTGATAATGACGTATGAAATGCATGGTTCCATCTTTGTTAACACTGTGAAATATAAATGTGTGCCCGTCAGTTGATTTGTCAAATGCTATTACTTGATTGCCCGATTGTTGTGCATATTGGTATAACTGATAAAGTAATATAAAAGTTGTGTTGAATCTGTTCTACTTATGGTTACGATGGAGGTATCGGTTGTATGATGGTGCTTACTGGAAAATGCATTAGCTGCATGTGTAAGAGTAAGGTGACCCGTGGAAGGTCATGAGCCCGAGGGAATAACTTCCAGCTACAGACCCTGGCTAGATCCCGAGAGAGCTCGTGGTAGCCGTAGGAGCTAGAGAGGAGTCTCGAGACGCCTATGGAAGGCCGGTACCACACGGGAAGAGTTGAGGGACGAGGGGCCAGTAGAAGGGAAACTGTAACTGAAAGTCATCACTCGAGTCGGATCCGCAGGCATGCATGTAGATATGAGGTTGATTAGAACAGTACACATAGCATGTGTTGAGTGTTATGAATGATTTCCGAGTGTGGGGACATTTGTATGTGTTGTATGTGTGCCATAGATAATATTCTGCTTCCCTAACCTTAATTGACTTGAAAACGATTGAATGAAAGTGAGTGTGCGTATTGACACTGATACCGAGTCCTTCATTGTCATTTTACCTGTAAAAGCTCACCCCTGCAGTGGCTACATTTTTAGTGAACATCTCTCGGAATGAAGGATGAAGGAGGAGCTGAGTGTAGAACAAAACAGCCGAGTGCTTTTGAATATATGTGTATATGTATATACCGTGTGTAAGGTCCTGTTAAGCCTTGGCCGGCACATGTTTTGGTTTTAGTCTTTACGTTAGAACTTGAACAGCTTCGGGTAACAGAAGTCATGATGAAACTCTTGTAATTATTTGAATGCTCCATTTATATATATATGTTGTGTGTTCTTCTATACTGTAAGTGATGTCCGAGCGGTGAATATGGATGCATGAGTATGTCTTATGAGCGTAGGAGGTTAGCGTGTTTGTGGGTGGTTATGAAGCTGAGTGGTTCCGAGTGAAAGATTATATGTAAGCCGAGTGAGGAAGAGCTTGTACTCCCGAGTAAAAAGATCCTAAGTGATCCCCCGTCTGAAGGAGGAGTTAATGGAGTGGTTTGGAATGGAATGTACTCTAAGCGTAGGATAATTATAATCCGAGTGATCAAATTGTAGTATTGCGAGTGAGTTAGCTGCTATTCCCCGAATGAATATAGGCCTGAGGATTTCCGAGTAAATGTAAGTATGAAATTCGAGTGAGATTCATTCACATGAGTTCCCGAGAGAGAAACACTTAGACGGATTCTTAGGGAAGTTTCCTCCAATGACATCCCGGTGAGTAACTTAGTGGAAAGAATCTCGAGCGCATAGGCTTAACTGATTCTGAGTGAAAACGCGTATAAGCTCCGAGCGGGAAATATTCCGAGTGAGAGTTTATAGAATCCGAGTGGAAAGTCCCCTACTTACCGGGCGAATCTAGTATGTACCTTGGTGGATAAATATAAGAGACTATGTTATAGAAGGTAGGCGTGGGAGTCGATTCCCGAGTGTTGGAACCCCTCATACCGAGTTGCCTTAGGAGTGAATCCCGAGTGGACTTAGTCGTTTACCGAGTGTATGGATGTTTTGATGCCGAGTGAGGGATTAGCCGAGTGAGACTCCTCGCTTCAGCGAATGGAGGATTCGCTCCAGCGAATGTGGGTCGCTGGAAGGCGTTGTCGCGGTATCGCTCGGGCGAGTTGGGCGTCTCGCCCAGGCGGATTCGTGCTTTGCTTGAGCAAGTGTACGCTGTGTGGTGGTCCGCTCAGGCGCTGTCTGTGTTTCCGTGTGAATGGTTTTTTAATTCCCTTGCCTTCTTTTCTCTTTCTTCTTGGCCATAGGACCAGCTCTCATATCTTCATATATGGGAGTATTTTTATTATGGATCCAGGTTATTTCCCAATTAATTCGTGAAAATTTTCCCCCCTAAAATTTAGGATGTTACATTTCTCACCACACCGGTCTCACTCTTATTTTTAATACTTGTATTTATTTTATTTTCTGTTAAATTAATTACTGTTTGATGACTATGTTATTAATTAATTTCTGTTAATTAATAAATACAAAAAAATGAATGTTTCACACTTTCTAGTTGGACTGGCGTAAAGGTTGTAATTATTATTATTGTCGTTATTATTATTATTGTAATTTTTATTATATTTCTAAAAAAAAAGGCGGAGCAAGATTAATTTGGACGAGACGTCCTGTTAATCTTATTTTTTTTCATTAAAAATGGTGGAGCGAGATTAATTTGGATGAGACGTCCTGTTAATCTCTTATAAATATTCTGTGTTGATTTTTGTTTATTTTTGTTTATTCTGTCTTCCCGTATATTTTTCTTTTCACGAAGAAGTTAAAATAATTATTAGGCTAATTATAATGCGTGCTATCAAATTGAGGTAACCGTTTTTTTATAACGGACAGCTGTGAGGTGCTAATACCTTCCTCACCTGTAATTAGACTCCCGAATCTGGAATCTCATTTTTGACCAATGCTTTAATTAAAGGTTTTTCCGGTATTTTATCCTAAAAAATATTGGTGGCGACTCCCTGTTTATATTTTTAAAAAACGTTTTTGAGGGTCGGCCGTGCCGCCGCGATCCCGGTTGCGACAGATGGCGACTCCACTGGGGACTTAGAGAGTCAAGCCAGTCAATTTGATAGCGCATGTTTTAATTAGCATATAAATTATTTGACTTCTTCCTTTATTTTATTTGGTCTCTGTTTTATTTGTATCCTATCTTTTATGTTCTGTAAATATCTGTGTGATCATTGAACCCTAGGGTAGTCGACTTTATTTTGTTGCTCTGTGTTTGTTCTATGTGCAGGATGAGTAAGGTACAGGTATTGAATGCCTCTTTCACATACTACACTCACAATTTGCACACACTTTTGAGTGGGACCCTATACCCGGGCCCAAATAAAACTTAAGATTAGGGGAGATTGATAGCGGAGCCATTTGGGATGTACTTCCTGTCTGGTTACCGTGAGAATCTCAGCTAGAGTTCGACTTATTTATGGTGCCCACACTTAGTGGACTTCCTACTATTTGTGGTCAACATCATGAGTAGGATCTTGGCTCTAGTGACCTTTAGAAATTTTAGAATAAGCCACCTAATGTGAGACATCACTGATAAACAAACTTTAGAACCATTAGGAGACCTTCAGAAAAACCTGACTTAAGGCACAAAGGGGCAAACTTTACTTATACCTTTTCTCATTCTCGTTTTCTCTTCTGATCCAAATTAAGGGACCACTTGCCTGTTTAGTGGATTACTTTTTCAAAAAAAAATGACCTACTTTTAACCAGTGATCCTCTAATGGGCAAGTGGTCCTTTCCTTTTATATTTGTTTAAGTCTTAGGATCTTGAGTTATGAATTTTCTGAATCAAAAAAAAAACAAAAAAAAGAAAATAAAAAAAAGGAAAAAATTTACAAAATATACAAAAAAATAGAAAATCATTTTTATTAACAATGATCAAAAAATTTATAGCTCACATGATCCTTGATTTATTGCAAGTTTTGACAAATCGTAACTTCCCTAAATCTAAAAATGTTTTCAAGAAAGTTACTAGGGGAGTATCAATTTGCAAAGCATGTCAGTGACTGATTTTTCTTTTCTTTATGTCCTTACAGGAAGCTATCAAGAGCTTAGCCAGTATCTTTTAGTGAAATATGGAAATTAACATGAGATCAGATAGTTGTGGTAAAAATGTACCCGAGTTGAAAAGATTACTGCATGTTAAGGCTAGGAAAGTCGATACAACCAGTTTACAAGCATTAGGGAAGAAACTGGACATAAATCAGAAAATGGTTTTCTCAAGGAAATATGGGAAGGTCCTAAAGTTGCTAGAAGTGGAGGTACAAGTCGAGGCAATTACTGCTTTGATTCAGTTCTATGACCCACCTCTCCGTTGTTTCACCTTCCGGGACTTCCAATTAGCTCCGTCGGTTGAGGAGTTTGAACAAATTCTGGGGATGCCATTAGAAGGACAAATGCCTTACCATCATCTTGGACGTCAAGTGAATATTGTTACCATTGCTAATGTCCTAAAGATTCACCCGGAAGTGTTAAGGAGTGCATAACTGAATAGAAATCAAATCCTGGGATTTGACCGAGAATACTTTGAGAAGCACATGCACTTGCTAGCTGAGAAAGGAGATTGGGAAACTTTTATGGATACCTTGGCTCTCACCATTTATGGTGTTATCTTATTCCCTAATATTGATAATTACGTGGACTACGATGCTATTGGCGTTTTCCTTGCCCGTAAGTTCAAGTCTGAAAATCCTGTCACTGCTATCTTGGCAAATACGTACTGTACCATGGACTTCTGCTATACGCAAGGCGGAAAGAGAATCATTTGCTGTTTACCTGCTCTATATGTGTGGCTTACATCGTATGTCTTCCATCAAGTCAGCAAAGTTGAATGTCCTGTCTCAGATCTGAAATTATGTCAGTTAGTAGCGAAGAATGGGCGTGAATGGGCCAATCACCTGGTAGGGCTCACAGCTGATAAAGTAAGGTGGTATCCGCAATGGCTGAAGGTTGACACCATAATTCACCATTGTGGAAACTACCCGAATGTTCCTCTCATGGGAACTCAGGGATGTATTAATTACAACCCTGTCATAGCCAAACGTCAGCTAGCCTATCCCTTACTTGGGTCACCCGATGGAGAATCCCTTACTTCTTTCATCGTTTATTTCTTAGAGGGAGATTGTACATCTGTCATTCGGGATGTAGCAAATGTATGGAAGAAAGTCCACAGACAAGGGAAAGAACTGGGAACTCGAAGCCACACCGTGAAGGAAGAATACTACCAATGGGTCTTAAACAGAGTTTCCATTGTCAAGCTACCTTTCAAGAATCCCTCCTATCTCCCGACAAGCACACATGTTACCTCTCCTACCCTTGAAGAGGAGGCAATGAGAGCCAAAATAAAAGAGCTAACCACCAAAAACAAGGAGTTAGAAAAAGACTTGCTGATATCTCAACAAGAATGTGCCCTTCAGAAAAGGGAGAATTTAGAGAGCAAGCAAACCATCAAGAAGATTGGAAAAAGGAGAAAAATCGAAAGGGACTACCTGAGGAAACAAAGCCAATGCCTCCGAATGGCTAACACTCAACTGAAAGCGAAGAACAAGCAAAGAGATACCATGTTGACTGATAAGAAGCTTCTAAGGGACATGTTGGCAAAAGCTAAAGAACGCGAGCAAAATGTCTTGGTGCAAAAAGAGCTTCTGCAATTGCAAGTTAGCCGATTAGAGCATCAGCTTGATGAGGTGGTAGAAGCTTGCCAGCATGGGATAAATGGCGAGCGATGGCACACGATGAATGCTGAACGAGAATGTAGTGAAGCTATCCGTGTTCTGAAAGATGAACTAACATAGCAAAATGAAGATATTCATTCATGGATGAATCGCTTCGCCCACTTGGCATATTTGGCTAATGGAGCTTTGGAAGACCTCCCACTCCTACTCAAGCAAGCTGAGGGAATGGTTAATCCTTTTAACACCCCAAGAGAAATTGTGACTTTCCTTGATTACTGTAGAGAAAGGATTTGTAAAATGAGGGCCATGATTGCCCGAGCTAGGAATGGCTGATTTATTTTTTCTGCATAAAGAATAGACTAGCAGCGGTAATGTATTATTAGAATTCAGAAAGAGGGTTTCTCTTATTTCCATAACTATCTCATGTTAATTTCCAATTATCACTTTTGAACGAAGTACTGAAAGAGTCGAAGGATACTGGCTGAGTTCCGCGATCGCTTCACATACCATTTGTTGTTTTTCTTTTAACTGCTTTTTACTGCTTTTAACAATTTCTTGTTGACTTCTCAGACATAACGGGTAGACATCCTTACGCGACTAGGCTTAATACAAGACTCATGGCTGAAATAGAACAAGAAAATGAGAACTTGAGAGCTGAAGTCAATCAATTGAAAGAGCAAATGGCTAAAATGGCCAAGCTTCTTGAAAGGAGAGTCACAGAAGGGGATTCTTCAGCAGGTGTTGAAAACGCCAGACAACGACCATCCGCTTCCCAACACACTCAGGGTCCTATTGGAGAGCTAAGTTCAAACCCTGTTCCGCCTCCTCTAACTATTCACGTTAGGAAATCAAACCCTGCTGACACCCAGCAAACCATCTATATAGATGAGGAAGGTAATGCCATACCCTTTCCCCCATATGGGTTGCCACCTGGCTATTTCCCACCACTTCAAGAAGAGCCTGATTATCAGGAAACCATCCTTCATACGGCTCAACAAAATGTCCCACCCGTCCGGGATCCCCAAACGTTTCCAATCCATACACAAGCCGCGCAACCACAAGCTACTCAAGCAACAGCCAGACCCCACATCTCAATGCCTAATGCAAACCCGGCACATGTTGACCAACCAGTTAGGGGTACTAGTCATCATGTCGCTGTAGGTCCAAGTGCTGCTGCTGCTACCCAGGAGGGAAGGTTAGAGTTCCTAGAAAGGCGGTTAAAAGAAATGGAAAGAACGAATCGGTTTGGAATGGGTAGTGCTGCACAACTCTGTCTGATTCCTGATGTTGTCATTCCCCCTAAATTCAAAATGCCAGAGTTTGACAAATATCGGGGGCTAACCTGTCCAAAGAACCATCTTACCATGTACTGCCAGAAGATGGCCTCTCATGCTTCCAATGACCCTCTGCTCATTCATTGTTTCTAGGATAGTTTGGCGGGAGCACCTCTGACCTGGTACAACCACCTTGAACGATCTCGTATATGCTGTTGGGAAGATCTGGCAGATGCTTTCATGCAACAGTACAAGTATAATTTGGATATGGCACCAGATAGAGTACAGTTGCAAAACATGACCAAGAAAGATAACGAGACGTTTAAAGAATATGCCCAACGGTGGCGAGAAGTAGCAGCGCAAGTCGATCCACCTCTATCAGAAAAGGAGGTGATTGCTACATTTATTGATACACTCCAGTCACCTTTCTACGACAAGATGATTGGAAGCATTTCCTCCCATTTCTCTGACATCGTCACTATCGGGGAAAGAATAGAGAATGGATTGAAAACTGGGAAGATTACTCGCAGCCCCCCTGGGGTTGGAGCAGCAAGAAAACCTTCACTTGGAGAAGGTAAAAGAAGAGAGGGAGAGACTAACCTGGTCTCTCACAACCAAAGAAGGAACCAGCTCAGACCACCTACTCCCGTCACCTTTCTGTCAACTTACCATAATGCGCCACACCCATATGTGGCTGCAATTCCAAATTCGAACCCACCACATTTCTGACCACCAGTTATGCGACCACCTATACCATCACAAGCACCGTATCAACAACCACAAATGAACCCACCGAATCCAAACCTGAGGAGACAGAATAATGACCGCACTCAGGTGCAATTTGATCTAATTCCCATGACCTACACCGAGCTTCTCCCCCACCTTATTGAAAACACATTGGTGGCACCTTGCCCTCTAAAACCGCTTCAACCACCTTATCCCAGAGGGTATAATCCAAATGCTCGGTGTGATTACCACGCCGGTGCACCAGGACATTCCACTTAGAACTGCCTGGCGCTTAAATTTAAGGTATGGGATTTAATCAGAGCAAATTAGATAAGCTTCAAAGAGGGAAGCCCGAATGTGACCACCAATCCTCTGCCTAACCATGGGAGGCCAGGTGTTAACGCTGTGGAAAAGGATGAGGAATCTGTTTCCAAAGTTGAAGATATCCAAATGCCATTGAAAACAATTCACTCTCATATGCTTAAGATGGGATTAATAGAAGGATCATGGGATGTAGAGTGCAATGACTTCCAGTCCGCAAAGCGAAAGGACTTCCAAAAAACCCTTCAAGGACTTATGGACAGTCATGTCATAGAAGTTTGCCGACATCGTGAAGACGGAATAAATATGATACAAGAACAAGGCCGAGTTCGAGCCCCAAAGCCTCTAGTCATATTTTACAACAAAAATGCACCTGTGGCTTCAACTCCTGTTAAAACTGTCATCACGGTAAACGCTCCAACCATGTTCCCTTACAAGGATTCACGAGCTGTGCCATGGAAGTATGGCACTGATGTGATTGTTACTAGTTCTGAGGCAGTTGAGCCTACGCCATCATCCCCTGTCACGAATATTGCTGGAATTAGGGGTGTCACCCGAAGTGGAAGAGTATATGCTCCCCTAGAATCTAAACTTGACAAGGTTACAGAGGATGTTAGACCTAGGAAGGGAGAATCCTCTGGTGAAGCAAAGAAGGCTGTAACTGAAGAGGAGGCCCAAGAATTTCTAAGATTCATTCGCCATAGTGACTACCAGGTGTTGGACCAACTGAACCATACCCCGGCAAAAATTTCTCTGTTGTCCTTGCTAATGAGCTCCAAACCACACCGGAACACTCTGATGAAGGTTTTGAGTGAGGCACATGTGAAACATGATTTTCCAGTAGATAAGTTTGAAGGCATAGTAGGACACATTGTGGCCAATAACTACCTAACTTTTACGGATGATGAGACACCAGTAGAAGGAAGAGGGCATAATAAAGCCCTTCATATCTCTGTAAAATGCCAAGATCATATCATGGCGAAGGTGCTGGTTGACAATGGGTCGTCCTTGAATGTAATGCCAAAATCTATGTTGGCAAAGTTGCCTTTTGATGGGACCCATATGAGACCCAGTTCCATGGTAGTCCGGGCTTTTGACGGAACTCGCTGGGAGGTTATGGGAGAAATTGAACTGCCTATACAAGTTGGACCATGTACCTTTCAAATCCTTTTTCAAGTCATGGATATTACGCCCGCTTACAGTTGTTTGCTGGGACGGCCATGGATCCATTCGGCTGGGGTAGTTCCCTCCACTCTGCACCAGAAATTGAAATTCATCATCGACAACAAGTTGGTGATTGTCTCTGGAGAAGAGGACTTGTTGGTCAGCAAACCTGCCAACACCCCATACATTGAAGCGACTGAGGAAGCCCTCGAAACCTCGTTTCAAGCTTTAGAGGTGGCCAATGCAACAAGCATTACAAAGACATCTTTCCCTAACGTGCCTATGATGGTTGCAAAGACAATGTTGAGAGAAGGATATAAGCTGGGAAAAGGGTTAGGTCAAAAATTGGAAGGAAGAACCCAACCTATATGCCTTCCAAAAAACAAGGACAGATACGGTCTGGGATACAAGCCTACAGCAGCTGATAGAAAAAGGGTAGGAGAAGAAAGAAGGGAGAGAAGGATTGCTCGCCTTACCGGTCAAGAGTACGACACTGCTAGAATCCCTATCTGTGACCTCTATCAAAGCTTCAGGAGCGCCGGGATTATATATCCGGGTCAAGTGGCTATGGTTGGAGACGGACCCTGCTATGATGTGGAATTAGTGCATGCTTGCTTACCCGGTCAAGAACTGGACAACTGGGAAGTCATGGAGTTCCCCATAACTATCAATTCTCAGTCAAAGTAATTGTTGTTTTCAAAACTTGTCGATCCTTTTGCTATGCCTAAGGCTTTGGGATCTATTTTGTAATAAAGGCAAAAACTTGCTTGTTTGTTGAATTAAACAAATGTAATCCAATTTCTTACCTTTGTTTAAATTCATTTCTCTTAAACCTTTCATTTGCTTGTCTTTCTTTATTTTCATTATAATATAACCCAAATGCAGATCTGAAAGCGATTCCTCTGAGAGTAATGAGAACTCGGTTCTATTTCATGACTCTGATAATCCGAATGATTATGCCTATGAGGAGAGTGAGGAAGACTTTGAACCTTCACCCGAATTGACGAGATTAATAGAACAGGAAGATAAAGAAATTCAACCTCATCAGGAAAAGATTGAGACCATTAACCTGGGAGATGAAGGGGAAAATAAAGAAGTCAAGATAAGCACCCTCTTGAGTGAACAACGACAGAGTGAATTGATTAAATTGCTTCGGGAATTTCGAGACATTTTTGTATGGTCGTATCAAGATATGCCGGGTCTGGATAATAACATTGTGGAACATAAGTTGCCTTTAAAGCCGGAATGTCCGCCGATCAAGCAAAAGTTGCGACGAATGAAACCAGAAATGCTTCTTAAGATCAAAGAAGAAGTCAAAAAACAATTCGATGTTGGTTTCTTAGCCGTAGCTAAGTATCCGCAATGGGTAGCCAACATAGTTCCCATTCCAAAGAAAGATGGGAGGGTAAGAATGTGTGTGGACTACCGAGACTTGAATCGGGCGAGTCCTAAGGATGATTTTCCTTTACCTCAGATTGACGTATTGGTTGATAACACAGCTCAGTATTTCGTCTTCTCATTTATGGATGGATTTTCGGGATATAACCAGATCAAGATGGCACCAGAAGATATGGAAAAGACCACGTTCATCACTCTGTGGGGCACCTTTTGCTACAAAGTAATGTCCTTTGGATTAAAGAATGCAGGAGCCACCTATCAAAGGGCAATGGTGACCCTCTTCCACGACATGATGCACAAGGAAATAGAAGTCTATGTGAATGACATAATTGCCAAGTCCAGGTCTGAGGAGGAGCATATTACTGACCTGAGAAAACTTTTCGAAAGGTTGAGGAAATTCAAGCTTAGATTGAATCCCGCCAAGTGCACTTTTGGCGCAAGATCCGGCAAATTGTTAGGATTCATTATGAATGAGAGAGGGATAGAAGTTGATCCTAACAAAGTCAAGGCAATTCTGGAAATGCCTCCTCCTCGTACTGAAAAAGAAGTCCGAGGATTCTTGGGAAGATTAAATTACATCGCCCGATTCATTTCCTAAATGACAGCAACCTGTGAGCCGATTTTCAAATTGCTTCGCAAGAACCAGCCTGGGCAGTGGAATGAAGATTGCCAGATTGCATTTGAAAAGATAAAGCAATATTTACTGGAGCCACCAGTCTTGGTGCCACCTGTTCATGGGAGACCACTAATTCTATACCTGACCGTGCTGAATGAATCCATGGGATGTGTATTAGGTCAACATGATGAGACTGGGAGGAAGGAATGTGCTATCTACTACTTGAGCAAGAGATTTACCAAATGTGAGATGAGGTATTCATCTCTTGAAAGAACATGTTGTGCATTGGCCTGGGCTGCTCGTCGCTTACGGCAATACATGCTTAATCATACTACTTGGCTGGTGTCTAAGATGGATCCCATCAAGTATATCTTTGAAAAACCTGCTTTGACTGGAAGGATTGCCCGTTGGCAAGTGTTACTGACGGAATATGACATAACATATGTCACCCAAAAGGCAATAAAAGGGAGTGCGCTAGCAGATTACTTAGCACACCAACCTATTAAAGCTTACCAACCAATGCGGCATGATTTCCCAGATGAGGATATCTTGGCTCTTTCCAAAGAAGAAGATGATCTGGAAGCCAGGTGGATCATGAGATTCGATGGGGCGTCCAACGCGTTGGGACATGGAATCGGGGTTATTCTGATCTCGCCTGGTAAAGAATTCATCCCTATTTGCACCCGGTTGTGTTTTGACTGCACCAACAATGTTGCGGAATATGAAGCATGTTCTCTAGGAATACAAGCGGCTCTAAACGTGGGAATAAAGGTTCTGGAAGTTTATGGAGATTCTGCTTTGGTTATCCATCAACTAAAGGATGAGTGGGAAACTAGGGACAGTAAACTAGTTCCCTATCATGCTCACATCAAGGAGATGATCAAAAGATTCGATGAAGTTACCTTCCATCATGTTCCACGGGAAGACAACCAAATGGCAGATGCTTTAGCCACCCTAGCCGCTATGTTCGAAGTCAACAGTGATTACGAAGTGCCACTCATTGAGGTAAAGAAACGACAAGAACCTGCCCATTGCTAGGTCATAGAAGAAGAGCCAGATGGCAAGCCTTGGTATCATGACATCAAAAGATACCCCCAATGCCAAGAATACCCTGAAGGCATCACGGATAATGACAAACGAACTTTGAGAAGGCTAGCTATGGGATATCTGTTGAGTGGTAACGTGCTGTACAAGAGGAATTATGATTCCGTTCTCCTCCGGTGTGTTGATACTGTCGAGGCAAACCAGATCATGAAAGATATCCACGAAGGATCTTTCGAAACTCATACGAATGGACATGCTATGTCAAGAACAATCCTGAGAGCCGGATATTATTGGATGACTATAGAAGCAGGCTGTTTTGCTTACGTATGGAAGTGTCATAAATGTCAGATTTATGCTGATCACATTCATGCACCGCCTTCATCCCTAAATGTCTTGTCAGCACCATGGCCCTTTTCAATGTGGGGTATGGATGTAATTGGGCCTATTGAACCAAAAGCCTTAAATGGTCATCGTTTCATCCTTGTTGCCATCAATTATTTCACCAAGTGGGTAGAGGCAGCTTCGTACACCAATGTGATGAAAAATGTTGTGGTCAAATTCGTCAAGCGTGAGCTGATATGCCGGTACCGCCTACCAAACCAAATCATCACGGACAATGGTACAAATTTAAACAACAAAATGATGAAGGAGCTTTACGAGAACTTTAAAATCTCCCACCACAACTCCTCTCCATACCGTCCGAAAATGAATGGAGCAGTTGAGGCAGCCAACAAAAATATCAAGAAGATAGGGCAAAAGATGGTAGTAACCTATAAAGACTGGCATGAAATGCTCCCTTTCGTGCTGCACGGATGCCGAACCTCAGTGCGAACTTCAACTGGGGCAACACCATTTTCTTTGGTCTATGGAATGGAAGCTGTATTGCCATTTGAAGTGGAAATTCCATCCCTTAGGGTGATCATGGAAGCCAAACTGGAAGAAGCTGAATGGGTCCAGACCAAATATGATCAATTAAATCTGATTGATGGGAAGAGGTTAACTGCTCTCTACCAGGGACAGTTATATCAAAGACGTATGAAGCGGGCATACGAAAAGAAAGTGCGCCCCCGGCAGTTCCAAGATGGTGATTTGGTCCTCAAGAAGATTTTGCCAATTCAAAAGGACGTCCGAGGGAAATGGACACCCAATTACGAAGGACTATATGTTATAAAGAAGGCTTTCTCCGGAGGAGCCCTCATACTCACCAACATGGACGAAGATGACCTGCCAATGCCTGTAAATGCCAATGCAGTGAAGAAATACTTTGCATAAAAAAAACAATAAAACAAAACAAAAAAAAGGAGGAAGAAGAAAAGCTCGCTAGGATGAAAACCTGAAAAGGCGACCTAGGCAAAAGTTAGAGCAGCAAGGTGAGTCGAAAACCTGAAAAGGCGGTTCCATAAACTCAATTCTGCAACATAAACCCTTCAAGCCAAAGACAAAGGAGGTCAAAACGGGTATTAGGGTCGTTGTCAAATTACACCCTCAGAAGCAACATCAGAAGATGAACACGAAGTCATGATAAAGGGTCAGGTTTCTCATTGCTCTCAGAAGATCACTAGAGGATATATGAGCCTTCCCCTTTCCACTTGCCTTCCATTCTCTATATCTTATCACATCTCCGTGCTTAATATTATTTTCATCTCTATTGTACACACCTGATGTTTATAAATAAAAGCCTCCCTTCTTCTTACATGTGTTCATAACTAAATTTTATGAATAAACAAGTTTTTGCCTAAAAGAAATTTTGAAATTGGAAACGACAGAGCGTACAGTTATGGGGAACGAAATGCATCTTAGCGCCAGAATTCGCTTGGTATAAGCATAGCTATCTCTGCTAAATACACTTGCCAAAAGTTAAAGGATGTTTTTATTTCATCCATGAGTTATCTTAAAAAGCCAGTCGCCAGGGAAGATTTACCTGTAAGTCTTTTTATACCAACTCACTTTTTTGTCAAAGGGACACCAAATCCATCATCCAAAAGCAGGTATTCGCCAAAGTTTTCTCTCAGCAAGACCTATTCTTCGTACTTCAGTAGAACATAGACTGAAGATCTCTCCTGAGGAAAACTGCAAAATGGACTCAGCTCCCTCAACCAGGATATTTCTTTGATCAGGTTTAAGAGGACTTATCCTTCCCCAGTAAATTCACCAGTACCAAACTAGTACCTATCATGCTCTCAAACTGGGACATCTCCCCAGATCTCCCTTCCAAAATGGGGCATCTCCCCAAATCTCTCTTTCAAACTGGGGCATCTCCCCAGATCTCTCTTTCAAACTGGGGCATCTCCCCAGATCTCTCTTTCAAACTGGGGCATCTCCCCAGATATCTCTTCCAAACTGGGGCATTTCCCCAGATATCTCTTTCAAACTGGGGCATCTCCCCAGATCACTTTTTCCAAAATTGGGGCATCACCCCAAAGCTCTAGATCCTGGTTAATTCGGACGGGACGTCCTGTTAACCCCCAGATTGCTCTTCCAGTAAAAGGGCAATACCCCCAAGATTCTTTCAAACCATCTCAAACTGGGGCATCACCCCAGATTTATTCTTTCTCAGTCAAAGGTTTCAGTCATGACAAACCGGGGCATCACCCCAAGCTTTTAGGTTCAGAGAGTTAATTCGGACAAGACGTCCTGTTACCTCCCCCAATTTTTACTTTCCAATCAACCGAGAGGCAACACCCTCACCTTTTACTTTTCCTGTCAATCGAGAGGCAACACCCTCACCTTTTACTTTTCCTGTCAACCGAGAGGCAACACCCTCACCTTTCACTTTTCCTGTCAACCGAGAGGCAACACCCTCACCTTTTACTTTTCCTGTCAACCGAGAGGCAACACCCTCACCTTTTACTTTTCCTGTCAACCGAGAGGCAACACCCTCACCTTTCACTTTTCCTGTCAACTGAGAGGCAACACCCTCACTTTTTACTTTTCCTGTCAACCGAGAGGCAACACCCTCACCTTTTACTTTTCCTGTCAACCGAGAGGCAACACCCTCACCTTTCACTTTTCCTGTCAACTGAGAGGCAACACCCTCACCTTTTACTTTTCCTGTCAACCGAGAGGCAACACCCTCACCTTTTACTTTTCCAGTCAACCGAGAGGCAGCACCCTCACCTTTTACTTTTCCTGTCAGTTCCTGGGTTTTCCCCCTCATCTGGTATTCTTGGTTATTTCGACAACGGTGTTCACGTCTTTACTCCTTTTCCATTTCAAAAGCAAGAAGAAACTTCATGCTTTTCTCATAAAAAAGAAGTAAAGAGGGGCATCTGTGAACACATATTTCAGTCCGATTGATATCCATGAGTAAAAAGAATACAAGCAAAAAAAAAAAATACAAGTAAAAAGAAAAAAGAAAGAAAAAAAGAAAAAGAAAAAAAAAGAATACAAGAAAAAATAAATAAATAAATAAATAAACAAATAATAAAAAAATAAAAAAAATAAAAAAAATGATGATGATGACTCGGAAATGATCATTTCTGAGTGAAGGGACTCGGAAATGATCATTTCCGAGTGAGACATGGTCCCTGGCCTGTTTTCTCCCAAGCGGATGATGGTTCGCTCAAGCGAGACATGTCACACCCGGGCGAGATTGAAACCTGATGCGTATTCCTTTCCTTCGAATGATGAAATCCGAGTGGAATTACTCAGAATGGAGCAAATCCGAGTGGAAGCTGTCCCACTGCAATCATCCTGAGCCAAATTCCAATTTCTGAGTGGAAAGAAGGCAGTTTCCGAGTGACAAACGTCCAATTTCCAAATTCTGACTGAAAAGCAGGCAGATTCCGAGTGAAAATGTTCAAATTCCAATTTCTGAGTGGAAAATAGGCAGGATCCGAGTGGATATGTCAAAGTTTCCAAATTCTGAGTAATAAGAAGGCGGTTTCCGAGTGGATATGTCAAAGTTTCCAAGTTTCGAGTGATAATAAGGCGGTTTCCGAGTGGTTGTCCAAGTTCTAAATTCTGAGTGAGGAATAAGACCAATTCCGAATACAAATGGCCGAATTCCATTCTAATTGGAAGATGAGGACGACTCCTAGATATCCGAGTGGATTGATGCACATATGGAACGATTCTGAGAGAATGAAAGCCTCCAATTGATGATTGATGATTGGTGATTGAAACCGAGTAAAAATAAGGCCGACTCAGAATGAAAGCCATTTCTGATTGGAAAGGAAGGAATGGTTGACGAGTGAAAGAAATTCTGAGTGAGAAGCCAGTCGGACCTGAGTGCCAAATTCCGAGTGAAAAGCCAATCAGATTTCCGAGGGAAGAAAGAGTCTATTGAATGACTCGAAAGCCAGTCAGATTCCCGAGGGAAGAAGGAGTCTACCGAGTGATGTTCTTGAGTCAGCACCGAGTGAAGACTCTTCACTCAGCACCGAGTGATGCTTTTCCAGTCTGCACCGAGTCATTCCCTTCCATTTTTAGTCGGCTCCGAGCCATTCTTTTACCATTACCGAGCCATTCTCTTACCCATAACCGAGCCACTCATTTAACCATTCCCGAGCCCCCATTTCTACCAATTTCCGAGCCATATTTAAACCTTACCCGAGCCCCCCAACATCACCGAGCTCATTTTCACCAAACCTGAATCAACAATTTTTACCCAAATCTGACTCACAATTCTCACTCGGATTCCGAGTCATCCTTTACTCATCTCCGAGTCAATTTTTACCAAGTTTCGAGTCATCATTCTCACCTAATTCTGAGTTATCTTTAATCAGTTCTGAGTCAATCTTCGATCGGTTTTTGACTAACACTTTTCAGTTAGTTCTTGGTCAGTGTTTAATCATTTCTGACTCACTTTTTACCAATTCCGTGTCATCCCTCATCAAGCCAATTCCGAGTGACACTTTTCACCCGTTCCCGAGTCATCTTTCACCCATTTCCGAGACCCTTTCCACTCAACTTTCGAGTCACTTTTTACCCATTTCCGAGTGATTTCTCACTCAATTCCGAGTCATCTCCACCCAATTCTGAGTCATTATTCAACCATTTCAGTCGGTTCCAAGTCACTTTTTACTCGGTTCCGATTGAATGTTTCACACCAGCCTCACACCGAGCAAAACCTCTACTCGGCCTTCCATAGGAGGGCTCCTCCCAGAAGAATTCTCACTCGGGAAGGAGTATTTTCACTCGGCTTTCTATGGGAAATGCTTCATTCCACTCGGAATTGACTCCTAATGTGGATGAATACTGACTGAGAGGCTGATCCGAGTCATTTTCACTCGGAATTCTACCATTCTCACTCGAATTTCCATCACTTTCTCTCGGATTTTCACCGTGCTGACTTGGATTTCCACTATCCAAGTGGATCCTTGAATTACGGGAGGTGGCCCACAACAAGACAAGGAGGAAAATGATAAAGAATTACCACCAGCCTCCATTCTCCTTAATTGTCAAAGATCCAGGCTGTTTCCAACACACTATCCAAGTTGTTTGACAATCTCGTGGGGCGGTTGGCAACAAGACAATGAGGAAATAATAAAAAATCCTCACCAATTGGCAGCCAGGCTGTCTCGGGTCTGTTCAGGCAATCAACATGCTCCTCAAATGTTCTATAAATACTGCAAACGAAGGAAGAAGAAAGGATCCTGGAAGCATTCACTTGAGAGAGTCTGAAACAAATTTTTTTGTCCCCTCACCCACCTTTCAACCTCCTTCTCCTCTCCCATATAGCCCCCCTTCATCCAAACACCGTCCTCTCTCCTCACAGTCTCCACAATCCTCACACCATCTCCCTCACAGCCCCCTCTACACCGTCCCTCTCTCCCTCACCTCACACTGTCCCCCTCACAGCCCTCTCTCAACACTGTCCCTCTTCCTCTCTCAACCGTCTCTCATTCCTCACAGCCCCTTAAACACCGTCCATATCTCCTTCAAATTCACCATCCATCCATTCTCCACCTCATAGCCCCTCAAACACCGTCCAACCGTCCTCTCTTCCTCACCTCACTCCGTCTTTCTCCTTCCCTCTCATACCCCCCTCCTCTCTCCTTCATCTCAACACCGTCCCTTCCTCCTCACCCCTCACTACTGTCTTCTCCCTCTCTACACCTCACAGCCCCCTTTCACCATCCCATTCCCCTTCACTCCACGCTCACTCTTTCTCTCACCGTACTCTCCCTTTCCTTTTCTCCCCTAAAACTGAGCCACACACACACACACCTCACCAACACCGTCCTCAACACTGTCCCATACCATCCTCCATACCGTCCCACACCGTCCTTCAAACACTCAACCGTCCTTCCCTTCAAACGCCCATCCGAACTCACCAACAAACTCCCACACCGTCCTCTCTTCACCTCTCCCAACCATACAGCCCTCTAAACCTCAACACCGTCCCTTCCTCCTCAAAAATCACTACAGTCCAGCCCCTTAAATCCCCTTAACACCGTCCCTTCCTCACACACCATACTGTCCAGCCCACTAAGTTCCTCATCAACACCGTCCCCCTCCTTCAACCGTCCCTCTCTTACACACCATCCAACTCCTTTCTCACCACACCAGTCTCACTCTCATTTTTAATACTTGTATTTATTTTATTTTCTGTTAAATTAATTACTGTTTGATGACTATGTTATTAATTAATTTCTATTAATTAATAAATACAAAAAAATGAATGTTTCACACTTTCTAGTTGGACTGGCGTAAAGGTTGTAATTATTATTATTGTCGTTATTATTATTATTGTAATTTTTATTATATTTCTTAAAAAAAAGGCGGAGCAAGATTAATTTGGACAAGATGTCCTGTTAATCTTATTTTTATTTTTTTCTTTAAAAATGGTGGAGCGAGATTAATTTGGATGAGACATCCTGTTAATCTCTTATAAATATTCTGTGTTGATTTTTGTTTATTTTTGTTTATTCTGTCTTCCCGTATATTTTTCTTTTCACGAAGAAGTTAAAATAATTATTAGGCTAATTATAATGCGTGCTATCAAATTGAGGTAACCGTTTTTTTATAACGGACAGCTGTGAGGTGCTAATACCTTCCTCACCTGTAATTAGACTCCCGAATTTGGAATCTCATTTTTGACCAATGCTTTAATTAAAGGTTTTCCCGGTATTTTATCCTAAAAAATATTGGTGGCGACTCCCTGTTTATTTTTTAAAAAAACATTTTTGAGGGTCGGCCGTGCCGCCGCGATCCCGGTTGCGACATGTGTTACCCTCGTTTTTGGCTTTCGTGGTGAAGTCGGACCCAGTTGAGCTACCCAGAGGTCTATGACCCAATGGTTGAGGGGGAGCCAAGTCGGGCTCGGTGAACCAAGTCAGGTTCACGAGGTGTCAAGTCGGACCCCCAACTGAAGGTTGATCCTTTTAGTATCCAGATACTAGGCATCATGTTATCTATGTGAAAGTCAGTTGTGTTTTACACTCTTTAGCTTATTTATATGCTTATAATGATGATTAAAATATTATATGATTGAGTATTTGGAATGTATGTAATGTGTGATGTTGGTTATTGGATGAGAATGAACATAGGAACTTGAGGCTAAACAATATGTTGATTTATGTGTAAGACGAGTGTGGTAATGAAAAGGAAGCAACGAACACTGTTGATAAAAGAATAGAACGTGGCTATAAGATTATCCTATTCCAGTTTTGAGGTTTATTTCTGTATTAATTCTAATTCCATCCACTTACCCCCTGTATTGTGGTTTTAGTGACTGATGCAGGAACGGAAGCACACTACGGAGGCGAGAGCTAAATGAGGCCAGGGTGATACGGAATCTAGAAGAGGAGATGTTTATATGTATATAATTTCTTGTTGATTTATAAAATGTAGGATTATGTTACTTGTTGGTGTGAAAGTACATGGATGTAGTACGAAAGTACTTTATTGCGTTTGTGTGTTATGTGGCACAGAGCCACTGGATGATTGCATGGTATAGGCAGGTAAATGTATGTTTGAATAATATGTAGAGTGTGATTGAATATTTAATTGTTGATGATGATAATTATGATGATTGATGATGATGGTAGTAATTATATGTGATGTGTAAATTATGATGAATTGAGGCATGGAGCCAATGATGTGTGAATGATGGATGCGATGGGCAGGTGTTGTATTGATGCATGATTGATGTGTGTATGCTATGTGATTAATGTTGGATTGATAGATAAGATTAATGTAGCAAATCGTGCATATAGTTAGTTTTTATGAATATAAGGAACTGGATAGGTGAACTGGAAATCCGGCGGGTTTCGGGACCCCCGGAATGCATCAATAGGTTCCTTAGGATGTTTAGAATCTGTATGCATTGACCTTAGGCCATTTGGGATCCATTTAGGGTGTTTGGTGTAAGGGTTTTGCACCAAAATAAGTTAAACTGCATTTTGCGCATAACTTGAGCATATTTTGGAATTTTGGCGAATGGACAGTGCCAACAGTTCCGAATGGGGAAAACATGTGGCCTGTGAATTTTCGTGGTAATCGGATCTAAAACGGGCCAATTGGATAGGTTAGAAGTTGGTTAAATAGTTTAAAATGTGTAACACCATCAGGTGATGTTACTGTCATACCCACGCTACGCGTGAGGCTGACGCGTAGAGTGAGGTACGCAACAGAGGGCTGACGCTACGCGTGGGCCAGTCCCCTGTTTCATGTTTTTGGTTTTTTTTAAAAGTTAATTGGTTTTAGGGTTTTGAAGTGTAATATAATAATTATTTGGAATTGTTTAGTAAAAATAAATGTCATTTTGAATTAAGGAATAATTAAATTTAATTTAATGTGAAAAATTTATTGTGAAAATTAATTAAACGGGTATAAATAAAGGTAAAATGACGAAGGACGCTACACCTTGGCTATACAAAACATTCATTATGACTCTATACATTACAAAAATTCAAGTAGAACCCACAAACTCAAAACAATTGCCGGCCAAGGCATTCTTTACCCAAAATAGGCTTCCTTCACACCTCTTCTCCACACAATAGCTCCATAGGCAAGCCCTACAACACAGGAGCTAAAAAGATATACCACATGGAGAGTGAGTATACTTTCTCAATGATGAAAATCTAAGGATTTTGATAATATATATACACGAATGCAATATTAAACCTCTTCCCAAGAGAAGTTCACTTAGCACAAAACCAATCATTCATCAAATTCATTAAACACATGTATCCATCAAAATTCACAAGGTCACACCAATCATTAAGACAATTATAGTTAGTAATTAAAAAGGGAGTTCCACCTACTCCTCACACAATCTCCTCAATAGGATACCATTCTATGCCATGCTTCTATGGTTAATGCACATGCTGGTGTTTAAGATGCATATGCACAGATCCATTTACATTTCCTCAGGTGATCGCAACCACCATAATCGTTCATTCATTTAGATTGGTTTCCCGCCTCGCAAGGGGTACTCCCTCTAGCAACCTCGCAAGGTGCTTTCTCGTGATCGCAACCACGTTCAATAATTCATAATGGTTTCCCACCTCGCAAGGGGTACTCCCGCCTCATGATCGCAATCACGGGCATACAATCTCAATAGTCCTGTAGGGCCTTTCATTTCAAATACCAGGTGATCACAACCACCGGACCAATAATCACAGGAACTCACAAGCCCTTTATATTCCAACATCAAGTGATCGCAACCACTTTTCAACATCATCATGATATGCATGCCATGCTATCTATGCAACAATGCTCATGCATGCCTCAACCTCATACATGTTATCTCACCCTCTCATCTAGGGTATACTCCTACTCAATTACCATGTTAATTCAACATATTCAAACATATGTATATATTCCGATCATAACATTCAAGGATCATTAAGTCGAGGATTTCAAATATTCATCAAGCCACACATGGAATCCATATCATGTCATCATATATTATACCAATCTTAACCTCAGTAAGGTCTTATCCATAAGCATTCATTATAAGAATCTAACTTAATTTCTCGTCACATACATATGATACTACATCCATTTAAGGAAACATGCCACATTACATCAATACATACATTATCATCACACAAGTTCTCATACATTTAGAAAATACACCCCTCTCCTACCTCAAGAGAAGTAAACTTCTGGGTTTGATGTTCCCGCTTCACAAGTATTATCAAGCCCTACACTAATCAATTATAGGACCACATCAATTCTTCACTCAAACTCTATTTTAATATACATGTACATACATATTGACGTGAATATTTTTACAGTCGTGATTTCGTCAAATTAGTACATTAAAACTAATTAATGTAGTACTAGGGTGTCAACCTAGGTCGTTCTCTCGAAGATCAACACTAAAATTTAGGAAAATCAAGTCTTAAACTAATTTTAACAAACTAAAATCTAATAAACAAAATTTATTTTTACAAACAGCAGTTCAATAAGTATACATTGGGGGAGTTTGTTTGATTATTACAAAAATTTAAAACAGTATAAATAATGAAACTTAGAAAAATAAATAACAAGCGATTGATTTTCTTGGAGTATTGTAATTAAATTTATCCTTGGTTCACAAAAGGTGGTTTATACACTTTCATTATGTCAATTTCTTAGCTCAATTTGAATTAATCAACTAAGCGTCTTTTTCAATTCACAATTTCTTTAGTTTCATTAAAAAAAATGAATATTTTAATCAAGCATCCTACTTAAGCAAAAGGAATCAAGATCTTAAAATCTAGGAATTATTGAGCATACATAAGAACATCGCCTATATACATAATCTATTCTCAAATTATGGAATTAAGCAAACCATAATAACTAAAAGTGATTATGAAAATATTCATTAAGCATGTATACTTCCTTAACCAATTTTAATCTAAATCTCATTTTATTCCATTTGTATAATTAAACTGATTAAGCATACAAATTTAATTAAACAGAATGGAATTAAACAAGCAGGATAAGATTATGAAGAAATCAACAATAATGAAAATATATTATTTTAGAAACAAGAACCTCAAAATCATTATTACAATATTCTCCAAGAAAATCAATCTAAGGGTTTTAGCCCTCCATAATTAAAACAAATTAAAAACCGAACCCGGAATGACGCTCCTCCGAAATTCTTCCTCCGTTTCCTACTGACTCCTTCTGCTCACTCTGCTCCAAAATTCCTTCTGACTCCCTTTTTTTCTCTCTGCTGCTGTCCCATATTTATAGTAGTTTCAGCTGGTTTTTATTTTTATTTCCTTCCAATCTGTCCAGCTTATTTTTCCACTTTGTCCCTTGATTTTTCGTTGGCAGTATAGAGCAAAAGATGGAAACCCATTCACGTTAGGTGCTGTCCAAAAAGGCTGTCCCATTCCACCTGACTTCCTTGCTATTTGCTGTCTCATTTTCTTTGTTGTTTTGTTGCTGTTTGTGTTGTTTTCTTGCTGTTTGTTGTAAAAATTCCTTGCTGTTGCTGTCCATTTTTTCACTGCTATTGCTGTTAAAATTCCTATTTTCCAACAGCTATTAACATTAAAGCCTTGCTGTTTGGTGTCAAATTTTCTATTGTCCAACAGCAACTAATTCACGTCAAAACAACAACTAAAAAGGGGTCCAGAATTCTTGACAAATGCTGTCCAATTTCAGCAGCCTTTCACGTGAACTTCTTGTAGTCTTAGGTGAATGAATGCTTAATTATTTAAGAAATAATTTAGCATTGTGGGCCTTGCAATCAAAAAGAATTCAACACTTTGAAAATTCCCTTCAGCTTTATGTTGTGAACAAAGAGGCTGCACATTGCCTTATTTGATGAATAAAATATGAAAAAGGGAAATGTGTTGTACTTTGACCATTCAATCAAATAAAAAAAAATTAAAGATGACAATCAGCTCTTGCTTTTCACGTGAATAAGTGGCTACACCATGAAGCTTTGCATTAAATGACAAACAATTGGATGCTTTTATTGGATAGAAAAATTGAACAATGGGACCCCATCTAGAATGGCATTTCACGTGAGCTTCATGGGTGAAAAGAGAAGGCTTTTGCAAAAAAAATAATTATTGGCAATGGACTTTGCATTTTGAAGCATTTCAACGTGAATAAATTCCCAACAGCTATAAAAATTCACGTTGGCACCCTTGTGGAAATTAGGAGGTTATTTGCAAAATAATCAAGAAGCTTCCAATAATTAATAGCCTGTAAAATAAAATAAAATAAAATAAAATAAAACTTAGTTAATTCAATTAATTTTATTTTAGGATGAAAGCTTAATTTATTTTAAACATACTAATTAATACAAAAGAAACAGAAACACTAGAAATTAAAAACAACAATCACTAGCAAACAGTAACAGTAAAAGAAAACATAAATCATAAAATACAACACTTAATAGTAACAGTAAAAAAAATAAGAAAACAATGATTACTAACAAATAGTGAAATAAAAATTACAAATGGAGATTACTGATAAATTACGCTAAAACACAGTTATTATAATTTAACAGTAGATAAAACAGACAAACAGAGTAAGTAATTAAAGGTAAAAAGATATGTCATCAAATACCCCCACACTTACTCTTTTGCACTCCTGGGCAAAATCAGAATGAAAACAAATCTTACACTTTATTAAAAACGTTAAAATTGAAATACAGTAAACACACAGAACTAGCATGCTTGTAATGAAATCTTAGGAATACACAAAGAAACAAGAGTTTTCAACATGCAAGATACAGAGCATCAGGATATGTATAAAAAATATCCGAACATTTCGACATGTGAGAATTAAATCAAACTGATAAGAAAATCATAAATGACAGAACCTCACAAGACATACTCTCAACTCTCAAGTGTTTTGGGTTTGTGTATATTCTCAAAACATTTCCTGAAAAATAGACAGTCCAAAAATTTGGCACGTTTCTCAATTTCACAATCAACACAAATGTATGTATATATCAACAGGGCTTTTCTAGGGTTGTAATGTGGCCAAGGTTAAAATGGGTGGTGAAATTTTTGAAAATAAGTTTAGATACCAAAAAGAATGATAGAGCAATTAATTTAACTGGCAAATAGTGAGGGTAAAACATTTACTATATTATATTTGGTCGCAATCATCAAGAAATATTATTTTAATTTTTTTTATTCATCAATATTTTCTTTTTCTTTTTTTCTTTTTATGCGATTGCATAACACTTGAAACAAGAGTTACGACTCCTTTTTGCACACCCCCACACTTATTTGAATGCCTATTTTTAACTTGATTTCAAAGCTCCAATATATTCCTTAAGGTAGGTATATTTTTTGTTTTTTTTCATGGCTTATTTGAGCTACAACAAAGAAATGGTTAAATAGGCTCAAAGTGGCTAGCAAAGGATAATTTATTCATGGTAGGCTTATAAGGCTAGTGGCTCAATTGAACAAAATGCCTGTGTCATTTCAAATACATTCATATCAGTTTCAAGTATCATCAAGAAAGAAGACAAAAATTAGGATGTAAGTATTCAGGAATTAATCACACATGAAAGGATTAAGATGGTTTAAAGTGATCCATCAAATTTTAAGGCTCAAAAATCTCACAAGGTATAATTCTATCATATATGATCATCTCTCAATTATCATGTCATTCTCATCATACCAAAATTGCTTGAGTTCAAATTATAACATATCTTTAAGCTTATATCAGACATGAAAGAATTTACCTGTTACTCATGCATATCTTAAAATTCCAATAAAACATGCCATTTTAAACAAAAACATAAAAAATCTTTTATTTTTAATTCTTTTTTTTTGAAAAATAGTCACACAAAATTAATCACACAATAAAATTAACAACACATGAATGATCCCACCCCCATACTTAAATCATACATTGTCCTCAATGCAAGACAGAGCATACAGAATAGACAATAGAATGAAAAAGTAAAAAGATGGGTAAGAAAAACTCCCTCAAGGGGGATCAAGAAGTGGTTCCCCTAAAACATATTCCTCCATTGTGACATCTACAAGTGAAGGATTTTCATGGAATGGCTTCAAGCGTTGTCCATTAACCTTGAAGCTTTTGTTGGAGTTCTTACTTTTTATTTCAACAGCTCCATGGGGAAATACATTAGTGACAATAAAAGGTCCTTCCCATTTGGAGCGTAATTTTCTGCCATCAGTTTGAACCGGGAATTGAACAGTAGCACTTTCTGCCCGACAACAAACTCCTTCCTAGCTATTGAGCTATCATGGAATTTCCTTGTCCTTTCCTTGTAGAATTTTGAATTCTCATAAGCTGCCAAACGGATCTCATCAAGCTCATTCAGTTGTAATTTCCTTTCTTTACCTGCTTGATCAAGTGCTAAGTTGCAAGCTTTTACTGCCCAATAAGCACGATGCTTAATTTCCACTGGAAGATGACATGCTTTACCAAAAACAATTCTATAGGGAGACATTCCTATAGGTGCCTTAAAAGCTGTTCTATATGCCCAAAGAGCATCATCCAGTTTCCTGCTCCAATCTTTTCTGTTAGGCTGTACTATTTTCTCCAGGATTCTTTTGATTTCTCTGTTAGAGACTTCTGCTTGTCCATTGGTTTGGGGGTGATATGGAATAGAGACTCTATGAACAACCCCATACTTCCTGAGCATAGCTTGCATGGTCCTATTGCAGAAGTGTGTTCCTTGATCACTAATGATTGCTCTCGGAATGCCAAACCTGCAAAAAATTTAAGATCTAACAAAATCCATAATAACTCGAGCATCATTAGTTCTGGTGGCTTTAGCTTCCACCTATTTAGAAACATAATCTACAGCTAACAGAATGTATGTAAAACCAAAAGATGGTGGAAATGGACCCATAAAATCAATGCCCCAAACATCAAATACTTCATAAAACAACATAGGTTGCTGAGGCATCTCTTCACGCCATGTGATAGCATTACTAGCTCTTTGGCATTCCTCACAGGTGTTACAAGTTTTCCATGCATCCTTAAAAATGGTGGGCCAGTATAAACCAGAGTCCAACACCTTCCTTGCTGTTCTTTGTGGACCAAAATGTCCACCAACTGGTGAAGCATGGCAGAATCGTAGAACTGATTCTATCTCATGATCAGGAATGCATCTTTGAATCACCTGATTATTACATAATTTACACAAATACGGGTCATCCCATATATAATATTTTGCATCACTTTTTAATTTCAAGATTTGGTTTCTAGATGTATATGGTGGAAAAACAGAAGCAACAAGATAATTTACAATGTTAGCAAACCAAGGTGTATCAAAAGAATTAGAAACACTCATGAGTTATTCATCTGGAAAATGGTCCCGAATAGGTGCCGAATCAAGAGCATTCTCAATTCTGCTTAAATGGTCTGCCACTAAGTTTTGTGTTCCACTTTTGTCACGAATTTCCAAGTCAAACTCTTGGAGCAAGAGCATCCAATGAATTAATCTTGGCTTGGACTCACCTTTCTTTAACAGGTACTTCAGAGCTGCATGGTCAGTAAAGACAACTACTCGAGAACCGAGTAGGTAAGATCTGAACTTATCTAATGCAAAAATAATGGCCAAAAGCTCTTTTTCAGTAATGGTGTAATTTACCTGGGCGGCATCTAAAGTTTTAGATTCATAGTAGATGACCCTAGGCTGCTTGTCAACTCTTTTGACCAAGAACGACTCCCAATGCATAATTAGAGGCATCACACATCAACTCAAATGGGGCTGTCCAATCAGGTGCTTGGATTATTGGGGTAGTGGTCAATGCTTGCTTGAGGCAATTAAAAGCCTTCTTACACTTTTCATCAAACTCAAATACCACATCCTTTTGAAGCGGACTGGATAGTGGTCTAGCCTTCTTGCTAAAATCCTTTATGAATCTTCTGTAGAAACCTGCATGGCGAAGAAAAGAACGAACTCTCGAACACAAGAGGGGTAAGGTAAATGTGATATAACTTCTATCTTGGCAGGATCTACCTCAATTCCTTTCTCAGAGATTACATGCCCTAAAACTATTTCTTGTTTTACCATAAAATGACATTTTTCATAGTTCAAGACAAGGTTAGTTTCAATACACCTATTTAAAACTTTATCCAAACTATCAAGGCATGCATTAAATGAAGATCCATAAATAGTAAAATCATCCATAAACACCTCTATGCAATTTTCAATGAAATCATGAAAAATACTTATCATGCATCTTTGAAAAGTTCCAGGAGCATTACATAGGCCAAATGGCATTCTTCTATAAGCAAATGTGCCAAAGGGACAGGTGAATGTGGTCTTTTCTTAATCCTCAGGTGCAATGTGAATCTGAAAATATCCAGAGAATCCATCAAGAAAACAGTAGTGAGACTTACCTGCTAGACGCTCAATCATTTGATCAATGAAGGGTAAGGGAAATGGTCCTTCTTGGTTGCTTGGTTAAGTCTCCTGTAATCAATACAGACTCTCCAACTATTCTGCACTCTAGTTGGGATCAACTCATCCTTCTCATTCTTCACAACTATGATCCCTGTTTTCTTAGGAACCACTTGAATTGGACTCACCCATTGACTATAAGAGATAGGATAAATGATTCCTTCTTGTAGAAGCTTGGTAATCTCCTTCTTAACCATATCAAGGATTATAAGGTTGAGTCTCCTTTGAGGCTGTCTCACTGCTTTAGTATTTTCCTCCAGAAATATCCTATGCATGCACATGGATGGGCTAATTCCAGGTATGTCTGCCAATGTCTATCCTATAGCCTTCTTATGTTTTTTCAATACCTGCAACAATTTTTCTTCTTGATTTTCATCAAGAGAAGTGGAAATTATCACCGGGAGTTGTTCATCATCCCCTAAGTATACATACTTGAGGTTCTCAGGTAGGGGTTTCAATTCTAACTTAGGTGCCTGCAAAACAGATGGAACTAACAAAGTAGATTTTGATTTCGCTGCTTGCACCTCAAAAATTTTGTTAGAATTTTCTTGAAATCCTACATTCAGCTCCTTATGGTTAACAGGTATATCTAAAGACTCTGAATCAGAAATTATGTATTTATCAATTTTAGCACAAATATCACAACTTCCAGAATCATTGCATGCAAAACATTTATTTGAATCATCTATGCATTCCAAATCAACATTAGAAAAATGTTCAAAAACAAGTTCATCAATAATGTCAATTTGGAAAATAGAATGATTTTCAGATGGGTATTTCATGGCATCAAAACATTAAATTGAACTCTCGTGTCACCAAATTCCATAGAGAGAGTTCCATAATGAACATCTATTTTGGTTCGAGCTGTTTTCAAAAATGGTCTTCCCAAAATGATAGGAACAGGAATATGAGACATACCTTCTTCCATATCAAGTATGAAAAAGTCAGCAGGGAAAACAAGTTGTTCTACCTGAACCAAAACATCCTCTATGACTCCAGCGGGGTAAGCAGTGCTCCTATTGGCTAGCTGAATTACTACACCAGTAGGTTGTAAATTTCCAAGAGACAAAGATTTGAAAACAGACATAGGCATAACATTTATTGAAGCTCCTAAATCTAACATGCAATTTTCAAATTTGTTATTGCCTATGATACAGGGTATAGAAAACGTACCTGGATCCTTGCATTTCTCAAGAATATTTGGAACTTCCTTACCAAGCAGTGCAGATACATTTCTTCCTATGCTTATCCTTTCATTGCCTTTGAGTCTCCTCATGTGAGTACATAGTTCTTTCAGAAATTTGGCATACTTGGGTATTTGCTTGATTGCATCAAGAAGAGGTATATTCACTTCCACTTTCCTAAAAGTATCCAAAATTTCTTTGTCCACTTCTTCCATCTTCTTACTTGGAATTGCTTTTGGTGGGAAAGAAAGAGGGATATGAGGTGGAATTTGGGGTGGTTGTATCTCAGATTTACTTGAAGAGGGTACATCATTCTCAACTATTTCAGGCTCAGTTGTTTGTTTTTCAGATTCCTTGGGTATGGGTACTTCAAGGTTCTTACCTGATCTTAACTGAATTGCACTCACATTTCTTGGATTTGCAGCTGGTTGAGATGGTAATTTGTTAGAGTTTTGAGATTGTAACTGGCTTAATGATAAAGCCAGTTGCCCAATTTGGTTGCTTAAACTCTGGATGGTAGCATCATTCCTCTGTTGATACTCTAAATTTTGTGCAGCCATTTGTTTCACCAGTTCTTCCAAAGAAGGGCCACTTGTAGATGGTTGAGGTGTAGGTCTTTGGAAGGTTGGTGCATTGCTTTGAAATAGAGGTTGGAATGGGAATTTTGTTGTTGGTTACCCCATCTCAAGTTTGGATGATTTCTCCAACCTGGATTGTATCTGTTGGTGGAAAGGTCATGGTTTTGTTGTTGTTGTTATTGTAGTGAAGGTCTATCATGGTAGATGTTAGTTGCATAGGCTTGGGGACTATTATTATCCTTTTCTTGTAGAGAAGGACAAAAATCAGTAGGGTGCTCTTGTGAAGAGCAGATGCCACATAATTTAGCAGTCATGGATTTTTGATTTACTGCTAATTATGTGACCAGAATGGTGAGAGCATCAAGTTTGCTCTCCAATTTAATTCCAGATGAACTAGAATTGGAATCAAACATGGGTTTGAAAGAATCATTTCTCACACCAAATTGTTGAGAGTTAGATGCCATCTTTTCAATCAGGTTTCTTACTTCAGCAGCAGTCATATCTCCTAAAGCTCCTCCACTTGCCGCATCTATCATGTTACGATCAACGTGGTGCAGACCTTCATAAAAGTACTAAAGAAGAAGTTGTTCAGAAATTTGGTGGTGAGGGCAACTTGCATAGAGTTTCTTGAATCTCTCCCAATACTCATAAAGAGTTTCTCCAGAGAGTTGCCTAATGCCAGATATGTCTTTACGGATTGCAATTGTTCTAGAGGCAGGAAAGAACTTTTCCAAGAACATTTTCTTTAAGTCATTCCAACTTGTGATTGATCTTGGAGCAAGGTAGTACAACCAATCCTTAGCAACACCCTCTAAAGAATGAGGAAACGCTTTAAGATAGACATGGTCTTCTTGAACGTTTTGGGGTTTCATTGTGGAGCACACAATGTGGAATTCTTTGAGGTGTTTGTGCAGATCTTCACCCGCAAGACCATGAAACTTAGGCAACAAGTGTATAAGTCCGGTCTTAAGCATAAAAGGAACATCCTTTTCAGGATATTGAATACACAAACTTTCGTATGTGAATTCGGGAGCAGCTAATTCTCTAAGAGTTCTTTCACGAGGTTCAGCCATATCAGAAAAACTAGCAGTAGTACTTTCAACAGATTCAGAAAAGATACTATCACTATCAATATCAACAAAGTTATTATTAAATCTAGCTTCTCTAATTAACCTATGAAAAGTTCTATCAATTTCAGGATCAAATGAATATAAATACTCAAAAGTTCTTCTAGTCATACATAGCATACAACAAGATACTTGATCATGAGCAATAAATCATAAGAATCCTAAATCATACAAAAGAAATAAAATACACACAAAAGAATTTTTTTTAAAAAAAATAATTTAAAACAAGAATTTTCCTAAAGATCGTTGATCCCCGGCTGCGGCGCCAAAATTTGACGTGAATATTTTTACAGTCGTGATTCTTTCAAATTAGTACATTAAAACTAATTAATGTAGTACTAGGGTGTCAACCTAGGTCGTTCTCTCGAAGATCAACACTAAAATTTAGGAAAATCAAGTCTTAAACTAATTTTAACAAACTAAAATCTAATAAACAAAATTTATTTTTACAAACAGCAGTTCAACAAGTATACATTGGGGGGTTTGTTTGATTGTTACAGAAATTTAAAATAGTATAAATAATGAAACTTAGAAAAATAAATAACAAGCGATTGATTTTCTTGGAGTATTGTAATTAAATTTATCCTTGGTTGACAAAAGGTGGTTTATACACTTTCATTATGTCGATTTCTTAGCTTAATTTGAATTAATCAACTAAGCGTCTTTTTCAATTCACAATTCCTTTAGTTTCATTAAAAAAATGAATATTTTAATCAAGCATCCTAATTAAGCAAAAGGAATCAAGATCTTAAAATCTAGGAATTATTGAGCATACATAAGAATATCGCCTATATACATAATCTATTCTCAAATTATGGAATTAAGCAAACCATAATAACTAAAAGTGATTATGAAAATATTCATTAAGCATGTATACTTCCTTAACCAATTTTAATCTAAATCTCATTTTATTCCATTTGTATAATTAAACTGATTAAGCATACAAATTTAATTAAACAGAATGGAATTAAACAGGCAGGATAAGATTATGAAGAAATCAACAATAATGAAAATATATTATTTTAGAAACAAGAACCTCAAAATCATTATTACAATATTCTCCAAGAAAATCAATCTAAGGGTTTTAGCCCTCCATAATTAAAACAAATTAAAAACCGAACCCGGAATGACGCTCCTCCGAAATTCTTCCTCTGTTTCCTACTGACTCCTTCTGCTCACTCTGCTCCAAAATTCCTTCTGACTCCCTTTTTTTCTCTCTACTGTTGTCCCATATTTATAGTAGTTTCAGCTGGTTTTTATTTTTATTTCCTTCCAATCTATCCAGCTTATTTTTCCACTTTGTCCCTTGATTTTTCATTGGCAGTATGGAGCAAAAGATGGAAACCCATTCACGTTAGGTGCTGTCGAAAAAGGCTGTCCCATTCCACCTGAGTTCCTTGCTGTTTGCTGTCTCATTTTCTTTGTTGTTTTGTTGCTGTTTGTGTTGTTTTCTTGCTGTTTGTTGTAAAAATTCCTTGCTATTGCTGTCTATTTTTTCACTGCTGTTGCTGTCAAAATTCCTATTTTCTAGTAGCTATTAACATTAAAGCCTTGCTGTTTGGTGTCAAATTTTCTGCTGTCCAACAGCAACTAATTCACGTTAAAACAACAGCTAAAAAGGGGTCCAGAATTCTTGACAAATGCTGTCCAATTTCAGCAGCCTTTCACGTGAACTTCTTGTAGTTTTAGGTGAATGAATGCTTAATTATTTAAGAAATAATTCAGCATTGTGGGCCTTGCAATAAAAAAGAATTCAACACTTTGAAAATTCCCTTCAGCTTTACATTGTGAACAAAGGGGCTGCACATTGCCTTATTTGATGAATAAAATATGAAAAAGGGAAATGTGTTGTACTTTGACCATTCAATCAAATAAAAAAAAATGAAAGATGACAATCAGCTCTTGCTTTTCACGTGAATGAGTGGCTACACCATGAAGCTTTGCATTAAATGACAAACAATTGGATGCTTTTATTGGATAGAAAAATTGAACAATGGAACCCCTTCTAGAATGGCATTTCACGTGAGCTTCATGGGTGAAAAGAGAAGGCTTTTGCAAAAAAAATAATTATTGGCAATGGACTTTGCATTTTGAAGCATTTCAACATGAATAAATTCCCAACAGCTATAAAAATTCACGTTGGCACCCTTGTGGAAATTAGGAGGTTATTTGCAAAATAATCAAGAAGCTTCCAATAATTAATAGCCTGTAAAATAAAATAAAATAAAATTAAACTTAGTTAATTCAATTAATTTTATTTTAGGATGAAAGCTTAATTTATTTTAAACATACTAATTAATACAAAAGAAACAGAAACACTAGAAATTAAAAACAACAATCACTAGCAAATAGTAACAGTAAAAGAAAACATAAATCATAAAATACAACACTTAATAGTAACAGTAAAAAAAATAAGAAAACAATGATTACTAACAAATAGTAAAATAAAAATTACAAATGTAGATTACTGATAAATTACGCTAAAACACAGTTATTATAATTTAACAGTAGATAAAACAGATAAACAGAGTAAGTAATTAAAGGTAAAAAGATATGTCATCACATATGTACACATGATTCTTATCATGTAGAAGCTATTTATAGGTTCTATCCATTTACCTTATTAGGCTTCGGGAATTCCTTCCCTTAAATCACCATTCATTTTCATCAACATAACAACTTAATTAATTAGGGTACCCCATTCACCAACTTTACATTTAACTCATTCTAAAGGGGTTTTCATTTATGGTTTCAAACCACCATCTCCAATCATCATTTATGATTATACTCTAACATTAATGGCATTCTTACCATTAATTAATGCCCATCTACCCATACATTATATTTCCCCCAATTTATAAGGTTAGAGTTTCACCAAAACCCATCAACATTCAAAAATAATCATACATTCTCATCTCCTTCCAACAATAAATGCATATCTCCCATTAATACCATTTTAAGCTTGTATTTATGACACGCACCTTAAGGTTTCCACATTTAAAGCTTCTCCTAATAACCCACATACATTTAATGCCCTCTTAACCTTAAGGACACATAACTAAAGGTTCCTATTCTTGAAAAATGGCTAAAATCTTACCTCAAGTGAAGTAATGGAGGAATTCTCAAAAGAGAAGAGGACCACACGAAATTAAGGAGAAGAAGAGAGAAGAACTTCAAGCTCCAAGCCTTCTCTAAGTCTTCATGAAACGAAAATGAGAAGGAGAAAGGAGGGTAGCACCTTGGCTTAGGGTTAGAGAGGGAAAGAGATGAAGAGGATGATAAAAGAGAGGAAGTGTGTTTGCATAAGAGAAAAAGAGAGGGTTACGAGAATGAGAGTGAAAAGAGTGAGGTTTTTTATTTTTAAAGATTTAACATTTCATTAAACTCTTCCGTTTTTAAATAAACAGGCTCTCTGTTCGGGCTTCATACTTATTCTAAAAATTATTCTGAATACATATTCGGATTCCCAATAATATTATCTATAGCCCTGACCAACGGCATCTCAATCGGAGATACTTGGTCTGACACCCATATTTTATCCGGGTTAGTTTTCTGCTTTTCTGGTCTCAATAATTCACCAACAGTCTCCGAAAATCTCAATTAAATTATTTCTAATATTTTGGGATGTTAATTTGTTCACATTCAATTATTCAATATTTATTTTCTTATTTTATTCTCTATTTTAAAATTTGGGATGTTACAATTATCACATGCGAATCCTAAGAGAAAGTTACCATTCTTTACCAGACATATCAACATATAGGAATTCCAAAGATAAAGGTTCAGGGGTTACCTTGTTTGAAGAAGCTGAAAAGTATGCACAAAAGAGAGAATGCATGGAACCTTTGAGTAATTTATAAATGAAACGTAATCAGAATGCACTATGAAAACTGACAGATGGGGATAGAGGTGGGAGGTGGGAAGTTACGTTTTCAGATTTTGAAATAATAGGGAGGAATAGCCCTTTAATGTGGCAATAAGTAGCATCAGGTGGCAGTTTTTAAACTGCTCGCTTAAGTGTGGATAGGTCACACTTAAGCGTGATCAAACAAAATACATGTTTTACCTTTCTGCGCTTGGGCTTGTCATTCATGCTTAAGTGTGACACTTTCTTGTTACATTTTCAAATCTCATGTTTGAGCATGAGGATTCACGCTTGAGCAAGATACCCCTCATACTATTTTCATTCTTCACGCTTGAGCGTGACAAGCTACACTTGAGCGCGGGCGAGGCTGGAAACAAGAAAATTCATGGAAAAAATTGCTTTTACCTATTCACGCTGCAGCGTGGACTTTAACGCTTGAGCGTGGCACCCCCTAATACTATTTCCTTTCCTTGCTTAAGCGTGGAATATCAATCTTGAGCGTGATTGTGCCCATTCAAAAACTTTTCACTTTTCATGCTTAAGCTTGATATGGTCGCTTCAGCTGTGTGCCTCCTGATACCTAAAGTTCCCCACGTTTAAGCATGATTATTCATGCTTGAGCGAGATCGGGCTAAAAAAAACTTTAGATTTTTACCTGTTTGCATTTCAAGTTTCACGCTTGAGCGCAGATTGGGACTCTTGAGCATGATACCCCCTAATTCCATTTTACCTTCTGCACTTAAGCATGGCCTTACACGCTTGAGCTCTATACCCTCTAATGCAATTAAGTTCTTACTCTTGAGTATGGTATCTCTTGATGCAATAAAATTCTTGCTATGCTTGAGTGTGGATTCCACACTTTGTCCATTTTGTTAGCCACACTTAAGCTTGAAGAATCAGGCTTAAGCGTGATTGTGATAGTGGCTGAAACTTGTCTCTTCCTTTGGCTTTTGGCACTTAAGCTTGGTGTGATGACTAGGATGAGTTGTCCTGGAAATAAAGGAAAAATTTAAACATAATACAAATATTACTTGAATTGAAATCAACAAAATGAAAAGAAAATATAAATGATTAGGTTGCCTCCCAACAGCGCTTGTTTATCGTCTTTAGCTTGACATTTGAGGAGTTATTAATGTGGTTCCTGTAGATCGATGAGAGTGGTGAGCTTCTCTACTTCTCCTCCCAGATATGGTTTGAGTCTTGGCCATTAACTACCCAAGTTCTTTCTGATTAAGGGTCCTGTAACTCAATGGCTCCATAAGACTTGACTTCTATGACTATGAATGGCCCTGACCATTTGGACTTCAATTTTCATGGAAATAGTTTTAGTCTTGAATTGAAGACAAGCACAAATTGTCCTGGATAGAAGCTTTTCTTTAGAATGTGTTTATCATTATAAGCTTTGATCTTTTCCTTATAAATCCTTGAAGATTCATATGCTTCTAATCTCTATTCTCCCAACTTCTGTAGCTGAATTTTTCTATCTTTTGTAGATTCTTTAGGGTCAAAATAGAGCAATTTCGTTGTCAAATAAGCTTTATGTTTGAGCTCCACAGGGAGATGACAACTTTTCCCATATACCAATTGATAAAGTAAGAATCTAGTTGGAGCTTTGAAAGCTGTCTTGTATGCCCATAGATCATCATCAAGTTTCAAAGACCAATCTTTTGTTTTGGGAAACTATCTTTTCCAAGATCTTTTTGAGTTCTTTGTTTGACACCTCGACTTGACCATTGGCTTGAGGGTGATAAGGAGACGTCACCTTATGCTTTACTCCATAGTGCTCTAAACACCATTGAAGTTACATGTTGCAAAAGAGAGAACCTCCATCACTTCTTAGCGTATGAGGAGCACTAAACCTACTGAAAATATTTCTCTTAAGAAATTTAATCACATCTTTGGTATCTGCCTTAACACACGCCATTGCTTCTACCCATTTTGAGACATAATCTACTACAACAATAATATATTCATTAGAAAATGAAGTAGGTAATAGACCAATAAAGTATTCCCCAACAATCAAAAACTTCTATTTCTAAGATGGTTGTTAATGGCATCTCATTCCTTCTAGATACACTTCCTGACCTCTGGCAAGCATCACAATTCTGTACAAAAGAGTTAGCATCTTTAAATAAAGAAGGCCAGTAAAAATCAGATTGAAGTATTTTAGCTGTTGTTCTTTCTCCACTGAAATGGCCTCCATAGGCTGAGTTATGACAATGCCATAGTATGCTTTTGGCCTCTTACTGGGACACACATCTTCTAAGGATGTTGTCTAAACCAAGCTTGAATAAGTATCGATCGTCCTAGACAAAATATCTTGCATCTTTAAGAAACTTCTTTTTCTGCTGCCATATGAGCTCTTCCGGCACTACTCCACTTGCTTTGAAGTTAGCCATGTCTGCAAACCGTGGCCTCTCTTGTACCAATAAAAGCTTTTCATCCGGGAATTCTTCATTTACCTCAGGTTGTGACACTGCGACTTCTCTATTAATCAATCGAGATAAATGGTCTGCAATGAAATTCTCACTACCCTTTTTATCCTTGATTATTAGATGAATTATTGCAATAGAAAAATCCATCTAATTAATCTTAGTTTAGAGTCAGTTTTGTTCAACAGGTATTTTATGGCAACATGATTAGTAAAAACATTGTCTTTGGAACCAATCAAATAAGATCTAAATTTCTCCAAGCCATACACTATCCTTCTCAATTGTTGCATAATTGGTTTGAGTAGGGTTTAAAACCTTGCTAGTATAGTGAATGACATGGAAAACTTTAGCTTTTCTCTGCCCCAACTGCTCCTATTGCGTAGTCACTAGCATCACACAGAGCAACTATCACAGGTGCAGAAATCAATTGGTTTTTCAAAGTTTCAAATGCATTCAAACAAAAGTTATCAAAGTTGAAATGAGTATCTTTGTTCAAGAGGTTACTTAAAGGTCTTGCAATTTTTGAGAAGTCCTTGATGAACCTCTTGTAGAATCCTGCATGGCCCAAGAAACTACGAACTCCTTTCATGTTTCCTAGTGGTGGCAGCTTTTTAATAACCTCCACTTTGGCTTTGTCTACTTCAATGCCCTTTTTAGAGATTTGATGTCCTAGCATAATTCCCTCAGTTACCATGAAGTAGTATTTTTCCCAATTTAAGACTAAATTGGTTTCCACGCATCTTTTTAAACCACGTTTGAATTTTCCAGGCAATGCTTAAAGGATGATCCAAATACAGAGAAATCATCCATGAATACTTCAATGCATTTCTCCACCAAATCTGAAAAAATTGCTAGCATGCATCTTTGAAATGTTTCTGGGGCATTACACAATCCAAAAGTCATTTTCCTGTATGCAAAAACCCCAAAAGGACATGTGAATGCTGTCTTTTCTTGATCTTTGGGGGCAACAACTATTTGGTTATATCCTGAGTACCAATCTAGAAAGCAATAATATGCTTGCCCTGCTAACCTCTCCAGCATTTGATCCATGAATGGCAAGGGAAAATGGTTTTTCCTGGTTGCTGTATTGAGCTTCCTGTAGTCAATGCACATTCTCCATCCCGTGACCGTCCTTGTAGGGATTAATTCATTCTTGTCAGTTTTAATGACAATGATACCTCATTTATTTGGAACCACCTGCACTGGGCTTACCTAAGAACTATCAGAAATTGGATAAATTATTCCAGCTTCTAATAATTTAATTACCTCTCCCTTAACAACCTCCTTTATAGTTGGATTTAGACGTCTCTAAGGTTGAGCAACCGGTTTGAATTCTTGCTCCATATAAATACGGTGCATGCAATATGCTGGATTGATTCCCTTCAAGTCTTTTAGTTTCCATCCAATTGCGGTTGAGTTGTCTTTCAATACTTGAATTAATTATTTTTCATCAGATTCTAACAAGTGACTGTTAATAATAATAGACTTTTGTCCTTCCTCATCAAGAGAAACATATTTCAAGTGTGGTGGTAAGATTTTCAACTCCACCTTCTACCCTTTACTCTCTAATTTTTCTGGCAGCTTCTCATAATGGCTTTCCTCTTGTGCAATAGGCTTTTTGTACTCTATCTCCTTTAAAATTTCTTCAACTTCTTCTTTCTCCTTCTCATTTATTTCTTTAAAAGTAGATGTGAGTACTTTTTGCAATGAGTCTTTATTGAGCCATTTGTATGCTTCTTTTTGAATGGCTATATCTTTAATATCAATTTTAAAACATTGTTGCTTCTCTGCAGGGTGCTTCATTACATTAAATACATTAAAATTTAGCTCCTTATCTTGTACTCTAACTTTGAGCTTTCCATCATCCACATCAATAATCACCTTTGCTGTTTTCATAAAAGGTCTACCCAAAATGAGAGGCACCTTTGTGTCTTCTTCAATATCGATGATGACAAAGTCTACTGGGAAGAAGAATTTATTGACTCTCACCAGCATGTCCTCAGCTATCCTGTAAGGGAATTTCATAGATGGATCCGCCAATTGAAGAGTCATTCGTGTTGGTTTAACTTCCAAATCTCCAATCCTTTTTACCATTGACAAAGGCATCAGGTTGATGTTGGCTCTAAGATCTAAAAGTGCCTTCCACACTGGTAGTGTACCAATAGTGACTGGGATTGTGAAGCTACCTGAATCTTTTGTTTTCTATGGCAATGCTTTTGAATAATAGTATTGCATCCTTCTTTGTCAATAGATCCTTCATGAATTTTACGTAGGTAGACATTTGTTCCATGGCTTCTACAAAAGGTATATTTATTTGTAACCTTTTAAAGATGTTCATGAATCTTGCAAATTGCCTCTCCTTGTCTTTCTTTGAGGGATTCTTTGGATAAGGTAAACTTTTCAGCTGTGGTGTTGGATCGACTACCTTCTTCTTTCCTTCTTTTATTTCTTTTTTTTTAATTTTTTCAATGCTATCCTCCATCTCTATATGTACAGCATCATTTTCTTTATTTACTTCTTTCTTCTCTTCAACTCTTTTTTCTTTTTCCAGACTCTTTTCCTCCACCTTTTCTTCCTTCTCTGATTCTTGCCTAGCGTTCCTTCCACTCCTTATGGTAATTGCTTTGCAATGTTCCTTTGGGTTTGGGTGAGTATTAGCTCCAAATTATGAATTGTTTTGTTCTACAATTTGATGAGCCAATTGTCCCACTTGTGTCTCCAGATTCCTTATTGAAGCTTCTATGTTTTTCTGATTGGTAATGGAAACTTGCATGAACTTCTCAAGGGTGTCCTCCAATTTTGATGTTCTCTCATGCAAAGGAGGATGGCCCTGTTTATACGATTGTTGCCTGTTGGACGTGCTTCCTTCTTGTTTCCATCCATTATTTTGAGTATTCCTCCAACCCTGTGAAAAATTGTTAGAATAAACATTGTTATTGAAATTACCATGCTTTCCTTGGTTGCTCATGTACATGATGGATCTGTCAGGCTGTTCTCCTTGGCAGTGTCCATTTTGATGGTCTCCTCCATAAAAATCACATTTCAGTTATGATTGTTGATTTCCTGCACAATCAGACATTTGTACTACATGTAGCTGTTGTGGTAATTTTGCCATTTGCTGTGTGTTAGTCCTCAAATTTATAATAAAATATTTAATAAAAATTTTGTAAAAAGAATAAAAATTTGGTTAATTTGTTAGAAATTTAGGTTTTAAATTCAATAAATGGATGTTGTTGGAAATAATCTGCCCTTGATCAATTTTCTCTAGTTTTGTAGTAAAAATATGAAGAATTTAAAGAGAAAAATTGAAGAACTGGGAAGCTGACACGTAGCATCAACACCACACGTAGCGTGGGAACTTCTGATGTTGACGCTATGTGTCACACCTACGCGTAGCGTCAAGAGCTACATGGACAACACTAACAGGTGGTCAAGCACTCAGCTAGTGACCCCTCCATTACCCACAAGTGTACAAGCCGAACTGGGGGACAAGGCACACCTGTCTGGGCATGATTAATTAAAATAATTACACAATCATGGCCACTTTGAGTTGTTTAATGGATGCTGAGTTAGGGACCTGACGCGTAGCGTCAGGCTAGCGTGTGTTGTCAGGATCCTTCCTCAGCCCTATAAATAGGGCCATTCTCCATACTTCTAAGCATCCAATTCTGAAATTCAGTCTTTTTTTTCTCTCTTTTCACTCGAGATTGTGTGTTCTTCTTTGAGTTTGTAAGGTTGGAGTGATTTCTAGATACTTGAGAGTGTTATGTAGTAGTGTGAGCTTTTGTATTGTGAAGTGTTTTCAAGTCATCCTAATGTCAAACTCTGTAAGTGTTGTTCTTACTTTTATTATGTGTAACTAAATTGTTTATGTTGGAATTTGGTGAATCAATCTATTATATGATGTTGTGATTATGACCTCTACATATTTATGATTCAAGAACATGTTAGTATTTTAACTCTTTATTAATATGAACACCAAACGGAGAATGATTGTCATGTGTATTAAAACTTGTTTTATCAGTATGAATATCAAACAGAAGAATGATTATTCATGCTGAATTAAAATCTGTTTTAATGAAAGTAAGAGTGGAAATACCCTTAATATACTAATTATTAGGGATAGAATTGGTAATTATTGTTGCCATAAGGCCAGGACTTAATGTAAGTTTTTATTGAGTAAGCTCACGAGGGATCGGACTTTACGATAAATACTTAGAATTTATATCACGAGGAATCGGTTATAATGACTTTAAGCCGCAATAACATGAACTTGATGATTAAGTTTGTACGTTGTAATTATTGCATTATATTTTAGTGTGAGAATCCTAATTCCAACATAGTTTGTTAATCTGTGTTTTTACCTCAAGTATCTGCATTATTCTGAATTACATCTCAACATTATAGTTAGATTTTATCTTTTCTATCTTTTTACCTTATGAACAAATCAACCATCAAATCTTTTAAATATTGTATAAATTATTTATAAATTATTCTTTTGTTAATAATCATTGATAAATTTAGCATAAAAAATAAGAAATTACTGTGAGTTACTGGAATTTCAATCCCAGTGGAACGATATCTAAATTTGTAAACTACAATTGATTGGTGCGCTTGCCAATTAATAACCCAACAGTAACATGGGGGTTAACAAGTTTTCTGGCGCCGTCGCCGGGGATTGAATTAATTGAGTAAAACAGTAAATTTTTAATTACCGTGGTAAAAATATTTTTTTACCTTAGTGAAAATTTTTCAATTTATTCATTCATTCATTCATTTTAACATTGTTTTATAAACCTTTCTTTATTTAGTGTGTTTATGCAAACTCGATCTTCTGTAGGAAAGGTGTTTTTTGATCTTGAGATCGAGAAGTTTGTAAAGAAACTTAAAGCATTAAAATCTAAAAAAACAAAAATTTCTTCTTCTTCAACTTCATCTCCTTTTAAAAAATCTGAAAATTTTGAAAATTCTAGTATGGCTTCTGAAAGAAGAACATTGTGACAGTTTGTTACTATTAATGGACCACCTCATGTTTCAGGGATGTATCAAGGACCTATTGCTACTGTAGAAATTAAACCAGCTACTTTAAACATTATTCAAAATAATCAATTTGATGGTTTAAATAATGAGGAACCTTATGAACACTTAACTATTTTATATGAGATTGTTTCCTTTTTCATTGATTGGTAAAGCTAAAGAATGGTTTAAATCTTGTCCACCGGGTAGTTTTGCAAACTAGTCCGATGTTGAGAGAAAATTTTTGAAAAGATTTTATTCTCCTTCAAAATATTTTGGAGCCATGACAGCCATACATTCTTTCTCACAAAATAATGATGAGTCATTAGGAGAAACATAGGAACCATTCAAGGCACTCTTAAGGAAGTGTCTAAACCACAACTTAAAATGATGCCAAAAATGTGACGTCCTACGTCAATTTCACATTTATTTACATCCGTTTAGTTATTTTTCACAATAAATTTTTCGTGTTTACTGATAGTTAATTAGATCCTAATCTAAAGCAACATTTATTTTCCTTAAGCACACTCAGAATAACAAACGATAGAAAATAAATTAAATAATAAAATGGAATTATTTAGAATCAGCGGAAGAAGAAAATGAAGACAGGGTCATTCGCCTGAGCGAGACCCTGATTCGCTTAGGCGAAACCCGTGAAGGTCGCTTAGGCGAGTTCCAACTCGCTTGGGCAAATTCTACATTTTAAACCTGAGCGAACTACGAGACTTACAAGGAAAATTTACAATTCGGTTTTTACTCGGAAATGGGTCCACTCGGTCATATCTCACTCGGAAACCTCTTAACCTTCCTTCACTCGGAAAAGGTTCTCTTGGTCATACCTCATTCGAAAACATTCTAACTTTCCACTCGGAAGAGGTTCTCTCGGATATACCTCACTCAGAATATTCCTAACCTTCCTTCACTCAAAAGAGGTTCTCTCGGTCATGGCTCACTCAGAACATTCTTAACCTTCACTCGGAAGGGAGCGAGGGATACTCGCTTGAGCGAAATAGGCACAGAATCAATTTCCCCGGCCCTCGCTCGGACAAGACTGAATCCGCTCGGGCGAGATTCGTCTATAATCAACTATACTACAGCAGATACAATTCATCCCGTTTTCATCATTCATGACCCACACTTATTCACAAAACCTGCCTATAGCAATTTATCGTATACACCTACTATTGGCTCCGTGCCAATATATATATATATATATATATCTACTTATAAAAATTAACACCGACCACATTAACATCAATACCATACTACTTCAGCACCATGAATTCATATCCGATTAATCAACATACCAATTCTAAATTAATTCAACACACAAGCAACATAATATATCATCACATACACAAAGAACTCATTATGCATTACACACATAATTCATTTCATAATCACTCGGTTCCTTGGCATCATTCCTCCGCTTGGCGCACCTCTAGGGCTCCGACCTCTTCCCTGTCACTGGTTACTAAATTGAAAGAAAACCACAGCAAGGGTGAGTGTTTGGCATCATAATTAATCTAGAACGGAAATTAAATAACAAAATATGTGTATATAAACTTCGTCCAACTACTTTATCCACAAATTGCAAATCACACTCGGCAAACATAGTAAATCACACTCGGCAAACATAGCAAATTACACTCGGTAAATATAGCAAATCACACTCGACGAATAGAATTAGGTACATACACCATCACATAATACTAATAATTCATCAATTATCACCACTGACTCACACAAAATCGACGCCTAGTATCCGGATACTAAAGGATCGGCCTTCAGCTGGGGGTCCTACTTGACACCCCGTGAACCCCGCTTGGTTCACCGAGTCCTGCTTGACTCTCCACCTTAACCACTGGGTCCTACTTGACCACTAGGTAGCTTAACTGGGCACAAAAACCACGGGAGCCGGAAACGAAGGGCTATACATACCGTCGGCCGTCCCACACCACAAAATCATACATATATAATTCATATTTCTCATATCATATCACAAGTGGCCATCAACAACAGCACATACTCATCAAATGGGCGACCTACTTGTCAAGCCCGCCATCACATTGCCACTATACACATCGAATCATCACAATGCAAAACACTTTAATCTTATACTCATCATGAACCATACACAATTCACATTCATACATACATACATATGCAACTATCATCCAATATTTCTTACCGTGTTCATAATCGGTTCAACGACTCGGACCCAAAATATGTACCTATTCTAATAAATTACAACCTGAACACCCCCTTTACCTCGATTCCAAGCTTCAACAATTTGTTCTTGATGTCGATTATGTCCTCTAAGTGCTGGGCTCAAGGTTCCACCTCTGAATTCAACACCCGCTTCGTCACTCGGTCCTCCGACGTTCGTTTGGCTACCTACGGAGGTCGAACGCAAAACCCATTAACATTATACTACTCTAATTGTTCTAAATACCATTTTCAAGCTCCCATGCACTGGAGGAGTTGAAAATAGAAGCTTCTCCCACCATGCATGTCCATCGGCTAGAGAGAGAAAGTGAAGAGGGAAGACACAACTCAATTCTAATGGGTCCATTATACTCACCTCGAAGTCACGATCTCGGAAATGGGGTTATTTCGTAGTTTTGACGTGAACAGAGTCTTCCCTTGGAGCATACAACTCTCGGCAGTGAGGGAGGAGAAGAGGAAGAGAAGGAGAAGAAGAAGAAGGCTCGCATGGATAATGAGGAAGAAGAAAGGAAATCTTTATTATTTAAGACTCAGGGGTAAAACTGTATTTTCCATATTTCTTTTATATTTTCTTTGAAAGTTTTAATTAAACCTTTACCTCCTTCTAATTACACCTCATTTAACCCCTTTTGTAATTAATCAACCAAATAAATTTATTTATTTCCACAATAGTTAATTATTCATAATTGCCTAATAATTCATAAAAATATCAAATAAATCTCTAAAACAATTATTAATATTTTCTGCTCATCATAATTTTACGAAAAGATCAGGGATGTTACATCCACCCCCCTAAAAAGGGATTTCGTCCCCGAAATGAACAAACCTTATTGAAAAAGATCGGGGTACACCCGCCTTATGTCTGATTCCAACTCCCACGTGTAGGTTATCCCATTTAAATTTTGCCACTTCACATTTACCAGTGGTACTTCCTTGTTTCTTAACCGTTTAGTCTGGTATTCCTCAATACCGATAGTGTAACTTCCACCGCCAGGTCCTCCTTCAATTCGATAGAATCGCTCAACACAATCATGGAATCACAAGGAATGTACGCTCGGAGTTGTGACACATGAAATACATTGTGGATATTAGTTAACGATTGGGGAAGATCTAATCAGTAAGCAACACCACCGATCCTCTCTAAAATCTGATATGGCCTGATGTATCTCAGATTAAGCTTGTGGCTCTTCAATATCCGACCTACACCTTTGGTCAGTGAAACCTTCAGAAATACCCATTCTCCCGCCCGGAACTCAAGTGGCCTATGACGATTATCATAGTAACGTTTCTGTCGGTCTTGGGCAATCTTCATTTTCTCTCAAATCAAAGCAACTTGTTCATTCATTTCCTGGATTAACTCGGGTCCCAAATCAATGGCATCGCCATTTTCATTCCAACACAAAGGTGTACGACACCTTCTACCATACAAAGCTTCATATGGAGCCATCCCAATGCTACTGTGGTAACTGTTGTTATATGCAAACTCCACCAATGGTAAGTATCTTTCCCATGAACCACCTTGCTCCAATACACAGGCTCTAAGCATATCCTCTAAAGTATGAATTGTACGCTCGGACTGACCATCAGTTTGAGGATGATAAGCTGAACTCAGTCTTAGTTCAGTACCCAATTCCTGTTGTAGACTTCCCCAAAATCTGAAAGTAAATCGAGGATCCCGATCGGAAATGATACTTGAAGGTACACCATGCAACCGTACAATCTCCGTAATGTATAACCTAGCCAGTCGGTCCAATGACCATTTCATGTTCATAGCCAAGAAGTGAGCACTCTTGGTCAATCGGTCTACAATCACCCAGATTGCATTACACCCGAATTGGGTACGAGGTAACCCGGATACAAAATCCATAGTAATACTCTCCCACTTCCAAATCGAAATCTCCGGTGGTTGGAGTAATCTAGGAGGTCTCTGGTGTTCAACCTTACATTTCTGATATATCACACAAGACTTTACATATTCGGTTATTGCCTTCTTCATTCCCGACCACCAGAATTCCTTCTTCAAATCGTGTACATCTTTGTAACACCGGGATGAATGCTTAAAGAACTCATATGTGCTTCAGCTAACACGGCTTGCCTGAAATCACCTTTTGCAGGCACCACCACTCGGTCTCAGAATCTCCAAACTCCATCGTTACCTTTGGTTAATTCCATATCTTTACCTCTTGCTTGAGTGTCAAGCAGTTCCAGCAACTCTTCATCATCCTTTTGGGCCACAGCTAAAGATTCCAAAAATTTATTGGAGATCTTCAGCATCCCGACTATCATTTGATTCGGAGTGTTCATAACAACCCCAATGTTTATATCACGAAAGCTTTCCAACAATTCTTGCTCCTTGCCCATCAAGAAAGCTGCATGTAATACTTTTCTACTCAAAGCATCGGCAACGACATTTGCCTTGCCAGGATGATATCTCAGATCAAAACCATAATCTTTTAGGTACTCAACCCATCGCCTCTGTCTTATGTTTAACTCCTTCTAATCAAACAAGTATTTCAAGCTCTTGTGATCACTAAATACCACACAATGAGAACCATATAAATAATGGCGTCAGGTCTTTAATGCAAATACCACTGCTGCAAGCTCAAGGTCATGAGTAGGGTAATTCTACTCATGTGATCTTAATTGCCTTGAAGCATAGGCAATCACCCTGTCATCCTGCATCAGTACACCTCCTAAACTAAACTTAGATGCATTACAATATACTACAAACTCCTTCATCACCTCAGGTAGTTGCGCTAGTGGTTGAGGTCGTGTGGAGTCAAGGAGACAGATGTGTTTTAGCCAATCTTGGGTGATCAGATTTAGAGAAAAGAAGTGTATGATTTGTATTTCTGAAGTTGGTAAATGATTAGAGATGAGGAGCAAATAGAGATGAGATTTGGTAACTGACGAATAATAAGTATGGAAAAGTAAATATTGTGACATGGTAGTCGTTATGAATTATTGCTAGATTTTGAATAGAAGAGATGACCTTAAAAGGAAATCGGATGATTTGAGTTCCTACTAAGGTACATTGAGTGGAGAATGATGAAATATCGATAAAAATTAAGGAAACAAGATAAACCAGAGAAGAATCTATACCACCTGTGACGTCCTACGTCAATTTCATATTTATTTACATCCGTTTAATTATTTTTCACAATAAATTTTTCACGTTTACTGATAGTTAATTAGATCCTAATGTAAAACAACATTTATTTTCCTTAAGCACACTCAGAATAACAAATGATAGCAAATAAATTAAATAATAAAATGGAATTATTTAGAATCAGCGGAAGAAGCAAATGAAGACAGGGTCATTCGCCTGAGCGAGACCCTGATTCGCTTAGGCGAAACCCGTGAAGGTCGCTTAGGTGAGTTCCGACTCGCTTGGGTGAATTCTACATTTTAACCTAAGCGAACTACTTGACTTACAAGGAAAATTAACAATTTAGTTTTTACTCGGAAATGGGTCCACTCGGTCATATCTCACTCGGAAACCTCTTAACCTTCCTTCACTTGGAAAAGGTTCTCTCGGTCATACCTCATTTGGAAACATTCTAACTTTCCTTCACTCGGAAGAGGTTCTCTCGGGCATACCTCACTCGGAATATTCCTAACCTTCCTTCACTCGGAAGAGGTTCTCTCGGTCATGGCTCGCTCGGAACATTCTTAACCTTCACTCAGAAGGGAGCGAGGGATACTCGCTTGAGCAAAATAGGCATAGAATCAATTTCCCCGGCCCCCGCTCGAACAAGACTGAATCCGCTCGGGCGAGATTCGTCCGGTAATCAACTATACTACAACAGACACAATTCATCCCGTTTTCATCATTCATGACCCACACTTATTCACAAAACCTGCCCATAGCAATTTACTATATACATTTACTATTGGCTCCGTGCCAATATATATATATATATATATATATATATATATATCCATAAAAATTAACACCGACCACATTAACATCAATACCATACTACTTCAGCACCATGAATTCATATTCGATTAATCAACATACCAATTCTAAATTAATTCAACACACAAGCAACATAATATATCATCACATACACAGAAAACTCATTATGCATTACACACACAATTCATTTCATAATCACTCGGTTCCTTGGCATCAATCCTTCACTTGGCGCACCTCTAGGGCTTCGACCTCTTTCCTGTCACTGGTTACTAAATTGAAAGAAAACCACAGCAAGGGTGAGTGTTTGGCATCATAATTAATCTAGAACGGAAATTAAATAACAAAATACGTGTATATAAACTCCGTCCGACTGCTTTATCCACAAATTGCAAATCACACTCGGCAAATATAGCAAATCACACTCGGCAAACATAGCAAGTCACACTCGGCGAATATAGCAAGTCATACTCGGTAAATTTAGCAAATCACACTTGGTAAATATAGCAAATCACACACGGCGAATATAATAAGGTACATACACCATCACACAATACTAATAATTCATCAGTTATCACCACTGACTCACACAAAATCGATGCCTAGTATCCGGATACTAAAGGATCAGCCTTCAGCTGGGGGTCTTACTTGACACCCCATGAACCCTGCTTGGTTCACCGAGTCCTGCTTGACTCTCCACCTTAACCATTGGGTCCTACTTGACCACTAGGTAGCTCAACTGGGCATAAAAACCACGGGAGCCAAAAACGAGGGGCTATACATACCGTCGGCCGTCCTACACCACACAATCATACATATATAATTCACATTTCTCATATCATATCACAAGTGGCCATCAACAACAACACATACTCATTAAATGGGCGACCTACTTGTCAAGCCCGCCATCACATTACCACTATACACATCGAATCATCACAATATAAAACACTTTAATCTCATACTCATCATGAACCATACACAATTCACATTCATAAATACATACACATGCAACTATCATCCAATATTTCTTACCGTGTTCATAATCGGTTCAACGACTCGGACCCAAAATATGTACTTATTCTAATTAATTACAATCCGAACACCCCCTTACCTCGATTCCAAGCTTCAATGATTTGTTCTTGATGCCGATTGCGTCCTCTAATGCTGGGCTCAAGGTTCCACCTCTGAATTCAACACCCGCTTCGTCACTCGGTCCTCCGACGTTCGTTTGGCTACCTACGGAGGTCAAACTCAAAACCCATTAACATTATACTACTCTAATTGTTCTAAATACCATTTTCAAGCTCCCATGCACTGGAGGAGTGGAAAATAGAAGCTTCTCCCACCATGCATGTCCATCGGCTAGAGAGAGAAAGTGAAGAGGGAAGACATAACTCAACTCTAATGGGTCCATTGTACTCACCTCGAAGTCACGATCTCGGAAATGGGGTTATTTCGTAGTTTTGACGCGAACAGAGTCTTCCCTTGGAGCATGCAACTCTCGGCAGTGAGGGAGGAGAAGAGGAAGAGAAGGAGAAGAAGAAGAAGGATCGCGTGGATAATGAGGAAGAAGAAAGGAAATCTTTATTATTTAAGACTCAGGGGTAAAACTGTCTTTTCCCTATTTCTTTTATATTTTCTTTGAAAGTTTTAATTAAACCTTTATCTCCTTCTAATTACACCTCATTTAACCCCTTTTGTAATTAATCAACCAAATAAATTTATTTATTTCCACAATAGTTTATTATTTATAATTGCCTAATAATTCATAAAAATATCAAATAAATCTCTAAAACAATTATTAATATTTTCCGCTCATCATAATTTTACTAAAAGATCAGGGATGTTACAGAAAAGGTAAGGATCGTTTACCATGGTTTGTTACCTCAGTTTAAGATGATGTTAGATGCTTGTGCAAAGGGTTCTTTAATGAACAAAAGTGTGGAAGAACCAATAGAAATATTGGAATCAATGTCCATCAGTGACCGACAAGCAAAACATGAAAGAGGTAATGTACAAAGAAAGCCAGGTATGCTCGAATTGGGAGTGAATGATGCTGTATAAGCTCAGCAAAAATTACTGACTCAACAAATTGAGGCTATGATCAAATAATTGGAGAAACTTCAAATTGCTCAAATGTCATCACCACCTCCTGCTCAATTGAAACAATGTATGCATTACATGGGAGAATAACCATGTGGTTACTATGCCCCTGATAGAAATGAGCAAGAGCAAGCCAATTTTCTAAACCATCAAAGAATACCCTTAGGTAATTTTCCTTTCAATCTTGGTAATTCTTTTCCTAACAATTACCCGCAGGGTTGGCAGAATCAGAATATTGGCAAGAAATAAGATGTCGGACCTTCTAACCGACCTCCTAATAATCAATTCAAACAATAATCACAATCTGATCAAACAGTAAGGCTAACTAGGATAGAGGAGTCTATCCAATAATTGCTACAATACATGCAAACAAATGAAGCCGTATGTAAAGCGTCGTATATGCAATTAGGACAATTAGAAAAAGAAGTAGCTGACATGAAAAGTTTTGGTTTTTCTGTAAACACTTATAATCCAAGAGAACAATGTAATGCTATTTTTACAAGAAGTGGTAAAGTTGTAGGAAATGATTGTAAAGAAAAAGAAGGAGAAGAAAAAGAAGAAGAAAAAGAAGAAAAAGAAGAAAAAAAATAAGAAAAAGAAAAAGAAAAAGAAGAAAAGAAAGAATAAAAGAAAAAAGAAAATGAAGAAAAGAATGATGAAAAAGAAAAACAAAAAAATCAAAAAATTAAAAAATAAAAAATTAGTATTTAGGTCAGACACCTCCAGTTAAAGATTTACCTTATCCACATGCACCATCAAAGAAGGATAAGGAAAAGAAATACAAGAGATTACTTGAAATCTTTAAGCAATTACATATAAACATTCCATTTTCTGAGGCATTAGAACAGATGCCATCATGTGCAAAGTTTATGAAAGAATTGCTCACCAAAAAGAGGAGGTATGATGAAGAAATTGTTGAACTTGAAGCAGGTTGCAGTGCTATTTTGCAACATAACATGCCAGAAAAGTCAAAAGACCCTGGAAGTTTCACCATTCCCATCTCCATTGGACGTATGAATATTGGAAAAGCCTTGTTAGACTTAGGGGCTAGCATTAGTCTAATGCCTCTAAGTATGATGAAACGAATTGGTGACCTTGATCCTTAAAGAACAAAGATGACTCTGCAATTTGATGATAGATCAATCAAAAACCCTATGGTATTTTGGAAGATGTACTTGCGAAAGTTGACAAGTTCTACTTCCCTGTTGACTTTATGGTTTTAGACATGGAAGAAGATGTTGAAGTTCCCCTAGTCCTGGGAAGACCATTCATGAAGACTGCTAGAGTGCTCATTGATGTAGATAATGGAAAGTTGGCAGTAAGAGTTCACGATGAAGAAGTAAACTTTTATGTTTTCAAAGCCATGAAACATCCCAATCCAAAGCAAGATTATTTCAAGGTGGATGTTCTTGATGAAGTCTGCTCCATATCCACAGGTATGTCAAATTCTGACCCTTTAAATAAGTTATTAACTAACTCTATGGAATTTTTGAGTGAAGAAGAAGAAAAATAGGTAGACAAATATCTTGAAGATCTTGATCAAGGGAAAGAAATTTCCCCTAAATTAGGAGAAATTGAAGAAATTCAAGAAGTACCTGTTGAAGAAATCAAGAGGCCTGAATTGAGAGTGCTACCTTCCAACTTAAAGTATATCTTTTTGAAAGAAGGTAATTTAAAACCAGTGATTATTAGTAATTTGTTAAGTGAAACAAAAGAAAAAAAACTGGTTGAAGTCTTGAAAAGGAATCAAGAAGCAATTGGATGGACACTTGAAGATCTAAAAGGTATGAGCCCATCATATTGTATGCATAAGATTTTGTTAGAAGATAATTTTAAGCCTGTTGCTCAACCTCAAAGGCGCCTCAATCCAACCATGAAAGAGGTAACCAAGAAGGAGGTTTTGAAATTGCTGAAAACGGGTGTTATCTATCCTATTTCTGATAGTGCATGGGTAAGTCCTGTATAAGTTGTTCCAAAAAAAGGTGGTATGACAATAATTGTTAATGATAAAAATGAATTAATCCCAACAAGAACTGTCACTAGTTGAAGAATGTGCATTGATTATAGAAAACTAAATCAAGCAACAAGAAAAGATCATTTTCCACTTCCTTTTATGGATCAAATGCTTGAAAGATTGTCTGGACAGGCTTACTATTGCTTTCTTGATGGATATTCTAGATATAATCAAATTGTTGTTGACCCTTTTGATCATGAAAAGACTACTTTTACATGTCCCTCTGGTATATTTGCATATAGAAAGATGCCATTTGGACTGTGTAATGCACCTGCTACTTTTCAAAGATGCATGTTTGCTATTTTTGCAGATCTAATTGAAAAGAGCATTGAGATTTTCATGGATGACTTCTCAGTCTTTGGAAATTCATTTGAAACATGTCTAACCAATCTGGACACCGTACTGAAGCGATGTATTGAAACCAATTTGGTGCTCAATTTGGAGAAATGTCACTTTATGGTGAAAGAAGGAATTGTACTTGGTCACAAAATTTCCTCTAAAGGTATTGAAGTGGACCAAGCCAAAATAGAGGTAATCTCTAAACTCCCCCCCTGTGAATGTAAAAGGTATTAGAAGTTTTCTAGGACATGCTGGATTCCATAGAAGATTTATTCAAGATTTTTCAAAAATTGCTAAACCTTTAATAAATCTTCTAAATAAAGATGTTGAATTCAAGTTTGATGAAGCATGTCTTAAAGCTTTTAATTCCTTGAAGGAAAAATTGGTTTCTGCCCCTGTAATTGTTGCTCCTAATTGGAATTTACCCTTTGAACTTATGTGCGATGCAAATGATTATACTATAGGAGCAGTTTTAGGTTAAAGATATGAAAAAGTTTTTAGGGTTATACACTATGCTAGTAAAGTTTTAAATGAAAATCAAATAAATTATACAACTACTGAAAAGGAATTACTAGCCATAGTGTATGCCTTAGAAAAATTTAGATCATACTTGATTGGATCAAAAATAATTGTTTTCACTGATCATGCTGCAATCAAGTACCTTTTGACCAAAACTGATTCTAAACCTCGGTTAATCGATGGATTTTGCTCCTTCAAGAATATAATCTTGAAATCAAAGATAAAAAGGGTAGTGAAAATATGGTCACTGATCATTTTTCTAGATTGATGAATGATGAGGTCACTGCCAAAGAAAAAGACATCTTGGAAGAATTTCCAGATGAAAAACGTTTTGAAATAAGAAAACAACCATGGTTTGCTGATATGGCTAATTTTAAAGCAGCAGGAATTCTTCCAAATGATTTAACTTGGCAGCAAAGAAAATTTTTTTTTAAAGATTCAAAATACTTTGTTTGGGATGACCCTCATCTATTCAAAATTGGTGTGGATAATTTGTTACGTCGTTGTGTACCCGATTGGGAAAAGAAAGATGTGTTATGGCATTGTCATAAATCACCTTATGAAGGAAATTTTAATGGAGAAAGAACTGCTACAAAAATTCTTCAATCAGGTTTGTATTGACCCTCCATTTTTAAAGATTCTCACTCATTTGTGCAAGCTTGTGATAACTGCCAAAGAACAGGTAATGTTAACAAAAAACAAGAAATGCCTCTCATAAACATTCAGGAGGTTGAGGTATTTGATTGTTGGGGTATTGATTTCATGGGACCCTTTTCCTTACTCTTAATTTAATCAATACATTCTTTTGGCAGTCGATTATGTTTCAAAATGGGTAGAAGCAATCACTTCACCTAATGCTGACACCAAATCTGTAGTGAATTTATTGAAGAAAAATATTTTCTGCAGGTTTGGAACACCAAGAACTTTGATCAGTGATGGAGGATCATATTTTTGTAACAAAGTTCTTCAGAAAGTGTTACAACACTATGGAATGAGACATAAAGTGGCCATAGCATATCATCCACAAACCAATGGACAGGCTGAGATTTCAAATCAGGAAGTAAAGAGAATTTTGGAAAAGACTGTGTCTTCCTCCAAAAAAGATTGGTCACAAAAGCTTGATGATGCACTCTAGGCATACAGAACTGCATTTAAGACTCCAATTAGCCTATCTCCTTTCCAAATGGTCTATGGAAAAGCTTGTAATCTTCCAGTAGAGATAGAACATAAAGCATATTGGGCTTTGAAGTTTCTCAACTTTGATCCAAATGCAGCAGCTAATAAAAAAAGTTGCAGTTATTTGAGTTGGAAGAAATGAGAAACAATGCTTATGAGACATCTAGAAGTTACAAGAACAAGGTGAAATCTTACCATGATAAAAAAATAAAAATAGACATTTCATACCAGGTCAGCAAGTTTTATTGTTTAATTCAAGATTAAGACTGTTTCCTGGTAAAGTGAAATCAAAATGGTCAGGCCCTTTTGTAATTAAGGAAGTTAAATCCTATAGAGTAGTCAAAATTGAAGATCCAACTTCCAAAAGAAGTTGGATGGTTAATGGGCAAAGATTGAAACCATATCTGGGTGGTGAGAACAACAGACTCACTACCATTTGCTATTTGATTGATTTATGATGTGCAGGATGTCAAGCTAGAGACAGTAAATCAAGCGCTCAATGGGAGGCAACCCATTTTTTTTCTTTTTAACTTATTTTTAAACATAATAATAAAAAAAGTTTTTTTCAAATTATATTTTTTAGAATTTTGATTTTTGAAAATAAAAAGGGGTTTAAAAATTAAAAAAAAAGGGTTTTTAAAATTGAAATTTTGAAAAATGAAAAATAGAATCCCAAGCGTAGCGCCACACTGACGCGTAGCGTGGGTTCTAAATTTTTAACCTGACGCATAGCGTCCCTACCACGTGTAGCGTCAGGGCCCTCGTTCAGTTTTTAAAACTGAACCAGAGGGAGGCCCAAGACCATAACTTTTAAAACCTAGTTTTGCCTCCCTCTGTAATCACTCTCAGAAACCCTATTTTTCCATAAACTTTTATCTCTCAACCCTTCAATCCTCTTCAATTTCTCAATCTCTCAAGGATCCCAAGTAAGTTTCTCTAAATCCTTTTCACTTTGAATTTTAATTTCGATTCTTAGCAATGCATGAGGTTAGGGATAAGATTAGACAACCACTGGGCCTGATTGCTGTTAGATTTAGGAATTTGAATGGATTGAATGTGGTTTGGAGGGGTTGTTGATGCGCAACCCTTGTTTTGTAGTTTCTGTTCTACAAGCCCACGTGTAGCGTCCCATTGACATGTATCGTGGGTAGAACAGGGCTGACGCGTAGCGTCCCACCCACGTGTAGCGTCAGCCTCTGTTTTTGAATTCTGTCAATTTTGTGTTTTAATTTCTAATAATGTATATTCTGTTTTTTCTGTTTTTGATAATTTTGTCCCGTTTAATTTTTGTTGTTGTTTGTTCGTTTTTCTTTTTAGTTTAATAAATTTTCTTAAATTGTATGTTTGATATACTTTCTTGCATAAAAATAAATAAAATAAATTTGTTAATTTGTGTAAATATGTGAGATGAATGTTTTGTTAATTTCATGTTATTTCAAAATCCCAAAAATTCAAAAATATGTTGTTTTGTGAATTTTATGTTGTACTTTTAAAAATCCAAAAATATGTATGTTTAATTTGTTTTTATACTTTGTAAATATTTTATTGTTGTGTGAATTTTGCATGAGTTCTTATTTTTGATGTTTTGCATAATATATATATATATATATAAACCAAAAATATAATTGTTAATTTTTTAATGTTTGACATGTTTTATTATAAATCATGTGATGTGAGTTTGATTTTTGAATTTTTCTTTTTGCAGATGGCACCAAAGAAATCTATCCCTATTACTAGGACGTAGAGATCCTACTAGATTTCACGTTGACACGAAATGGGCCCGGTTCCATCAGATAAAGGGCCAGGGACTCATCTGGGAAAGAGTCTTAGATCTGAATGCTGGAGACTATCCTGACCTACAGGATGAGGTCTAAAGGAGGAAATGGGGACCTCTATTTTCCCTACCTACTGAGGGAGATCCCATCTTAGTGATGGAGTTTTATGCGAACGCTTACAGGACTCGCCAGGACGCACCGAATATCGACCAGCAGAAGACGAGTTGGGTTAGGGGTTGATACATTACATACGACTGAGACACCATTAGTACCCTACTGGGTAACCCTTGGGAGCCTACTCCCAAGAGAGACATTTATTTCTGGAAGGAAAACAGAAACAATGTTGCGACTGAGGATGGTGATTTAGGATACTTCCTAGATCAGGTTGCTCACTTCTTGAACAAAGATGGAATCTTCTTCAACCTGAGTAAAGTTGGAAGGACTCCATCAAACCTCCTCAAGACCTAGCTGACCCCTATAGCTCAGGCATCGTCTCATCTTCTGTTACATAATATCACTCCTGTCACCCACCTCTCTTCTATCCTAGTTGATCGCTGCTGCTTTCTCTACTCTATTCTTCAGGGCCATACTATTGATATTGTCGAGCTGATCTCTGAGCAGATTCACCTTTATACCCTTGGGTATATGATGAACCATCCTATTCCATTCCCTCTCATCATATCTGCCTTACTGAGGAGGTAAGGAGTTGTTGTACCATCACCAAAGTTTACTAGTTCTTCAGGGAGAGTCCCCAAAGTTCTAGTGAACAGAGATTACTTTGTCCAGCAGTGTGAGCTTCCACCACTGGAGCAGGAAGCTCAGCCCAGACAGAGGAGGAGGAGACTACCAGTTCAACCACCATCTATTGATGCTATCAGTGATGGATTTGCTAGGATGACTATTAAGCATCAGCATATGATGCAGATGATGGCTGCCACACATAAAGCTTATATGCATCTTCATGATGCATTTTATCAATACAGACTTCAGGGAGAGGGAGCACCTTATGTCACACCAGCTGAGTTCGTAGCTCATGTAGCTTGGCCTAGTGATTTACCTACTTACCCTGAGACTGGTGGACCATCTGGAGCACACGCTGAGTTAGAGGGTGATGCAGATGAGGAGGGAGATGATGAGGATCACATGGAGAATTAAGGATGTTATTCTCTACATCTTTTACATATACTTTAGTTTACATTTAGTTTGATATTTACATTGGTATTTTTACTTTGTGGATTATATTATAGCTTGTCTTTTATTATGTGGTTTGTTATTTTTGCGTAATTTTTGTCCTGGTGTGTTTTTGCGTATTTTCTTCAAAAATTCAAAAATAAGTTTTATCTTTAAATAAATCAAATTTTTGAAAATAAAGAAATTTATACACTTAAGGTTTTTACACAATAAAACCATTTTTTAAAATCAATTATCTATTCTTTTTGTAATTAAGGGATTCTGATAAATTTCATTATAATAATTTTATTAACTATCAAGTTATTTTTGATAACCCGGTGAACTGAGAAATCTTTTAAACACTTTTGGTAAAAGAAACCTTGGGCCAAAAAGCTTACCATGGTAGAATTATTTTTTATTCTTTGAAAGCCAATTTGAGCCTGAAAAATAATGTCATTGGTACCTTTAAACCTTTATCAAATGTTAACCATTCCCTTTACTTGATTGATTAAAAGAGCAATTGGTCAAAATAGAAAGAATATTTTAAATGTTCTTACAAAAATGGGGAGTGAAAATTAACAACTTGATTCTTTTCAAGAAAAATCAAAACAATGCATATAAATGAAAAATGAATATATGCAAATCAAAAATAATGAAAAGAATCAAGTTGGGGGTATTTATCATCAATAAGGGATATGAGATTTGGGCCAAGAAAGAGCCTAAAAATTATAAAATGCTCTTTTATAATTTTAGGTTTTTAAACTCCGTGAAAAACCATCATTTCTTGTAAGCCAAGCCTCATTACAACCTGTGAAAACACCTTGTCATTTTTGAATTTACTCTGTATGATTAACCATTGATTAGATAAAAATCAAAATGAAATTCATTTTATTTTATGATCGATTGAGTGAAACAGGTTACCCTTTGCACACAGACAAACACTTGTGAGGTAAGCCTGAAATTATGCTTGATATGTTAATAAAATATTGTAAGGATTTTTGTCATTAAACCTTTATTACATAAGATATCTATTTTTGATTATTTCAAAATGGTAAATTATGAAATTACTTTTTATGATAAATTCTCAGACTAACTCAAAAATTTGATTTCAAATTTTATTTTTATTTTTTTTCTTGCTCGAGGACGAGCAATGTCTCAAGTTAGGGGTATTTGTTAGTCCTTAATTTTACAATAAAATCTTTAATAAAAATTTTGTAAAAAGAATAAAAATTTGGTTAATTTGTTAGAAATTTAGGTTTTAAATTCAATAAATGGATGTTATTAGAAATAATCTGTCCTTGATTAATTTTCTCTAGTTTTACAGTAAAAATGTGAAGAATTTAAAGAGAAAAATTAAAGAACTGGGAAGCTGATGCGTAGCATCAACACCACGCGTAGCGTGGGAACTTCTACGTGGACAACACTAACAGGTGGTCAAGCACTCAGCTAGTGACCCCTCCATTACCCACAAGTCTCCAAGCTGAACTGGGGGACAAGGCACACCAGTATAGGCATAATTAATTAAAATAATTACACAATCATTGCCACTTCGAGCTGTTTAATGGAAGCTAAGTCAGGGACCTGACACGTAACGTCAGGCTGGCGTGTAGCATCAGGATCCTTCCTCATCCCTATAAATAGGGCCATTCTCCACACTTTTAAGCATCCAATTTTGAAATTTAGTCTTTCTTTTCTCTCTTTTCACTCGAGTTTGAGTGTTCTTCTTTGAGTTTGTAAGGTTGGAGTGATTTCTAGATATTTGAGAGTGTTGTGTAGTAGTGTGAGCTTTTGTATTGTGAAGTGTTTTCAAGTCATCATAATGTCAAACTCTGTAAGTGTTATTCTTACTTTGATTATGTGTAACTAAATTATTTATGTTGGAATTTGGTGAATCAATCTATTATATGATGTTGTGATTATGACCTCTACATATTTATGATTCAAGAACATGTTAGTATTTCAACTCTTTATTAATATGAACATCAAATGGGAGAATGATTGTCATGTGTATTAAAACTTGTTTTATTAGTATGAATATCAAACGGAAGAATGATTATTCATGCCGAATCAATATCTGTTTTAATGAAAGTAAAAGTGGAAATACCCTTAATATACCAATTACTAGGGATAGAATTGGTAATTATTGTTGCCATAAGGCCAGGACTTAATGCAAGTTTTTATTGAGAAAGCTCATGAGGGATCGGACTTTACGATAAATACTTAGAATTTATATCACAAGGAATCGGTTATAATGACTTTAAGCTGCAATAACATGAACTTGATGATTAAGTATATACGTTGTAATTATTGCATTATATTTTAGTGTGAGAATCCTAATTCCAACATAGTTTGTTAATCTGTGTTTTTACCTCAAGTATCTGCATTATTCTGAATTACATCTCAACTTTATAGTTAGATTTTATCTTTTCCATCTTTTTACCTTATGAACAAATCAACTATCAAATCTTGTAAATATTGTATAAATTGTTTATAAATTATTCTTTTGCTAATAATCATTGATAAATTTACCATAGTAAATAAGAAATTAATGTGAGTTATTGGACTTTCAATCCCAGTGGAACGATATCTAAATTTGAAAACTATAATTGATTGGTGCGCTTGCCAATTAATAACCCAACAGTAACATGGGGGTTAACACTTTGTGAGAACCTCAATCTATCGAGTGAGCATCTTATTTTGAGCTAGCATGGCATCTGTGGTATTCAGCTCCAGCACTCCCTTCTTTTGGACTTGAGATCTGTCATGTTAAGCTTGGTATTCTGTTGAGGATAATGCTTCAATAATTCTGGTGGCTTGTTCTGCATCCACCATCATCATTGTACCTCCAGCTGCTGCGTCTAATATCATTTTGGTATCAGCCCTCAGTTCACTATAGAAGATATTAAGTTGGGTAATATCTTCCAAACCATGGCTTGGGCATTTCCTAAGGAGAGATTTAAAATGTTTCCATACTTCACAAAAGGGTTCATCTTGGCCCTGTTTAAATGTTATGATGTATGGTTTAGCCTTAATGAATCTGGATAGTGGAAAGAATCTTTGTAGAAATTTTTCTTCAACTTATTCCAGCTATTCAAACTTTGATTTTGATGAGTTGTAGTCATTCCTTTATTTTACCTGCCAAAGAAAAAGGAAATAATCTGAGATATGTAGCCTCAATAACATCTTGGTCAAATCCCATTGTTCCAACCAATTCATAGAATATTGCCAAATGAGTATATGGATCTTCAATTGATATTCCATGGAATTGGTGGGAACTAATCAAACTTAGAAAAGCAGGTTTCATTTCTATTGCTCTTATGGTGTTAGGAATAGCAATGCTTGAAAAATGTCTCAGCCCTTGTTGTAAGGCATATTCTCCAAGTGTTCTTCTTGGTGGATTTTGGTAGTGGTTGTTGTCATCCGCCATTTTCTCAGCTGATATTGAGGAAGAAGTTTCACCTATGTGGAAGTTCTGCTTTTTCTTTGCTCTCTTGATCTTCTTGAGGAATTTATCTATTTCTGGGTCAAATAAAAGTTGTTCTTTTGATGCCTTTTGTAACACCTTAAATTCGATTAGTGAATAAACCGAGACCAGGAAAATTTTTCCAAAATCGGAGGGGATTCAAGGCAAATGATTAGCTGAGAGTTAAGGAGGGTAGAATTAGGAGAAGAAGGAAAGGAAAGGAATGCAAACCATCCACAAGGCAACCAGCGAAAGGTGCGGGACATGAGCGATTCCAACAGCGCCTACTCGCTCAGGCGGGATTCAATATCGCTCAAGCGAGACAACCCAACACGCTTGGGCGAAGTTCGCATAGCTTAAGCGTAACCCATCAGAGACCTTCCTTTCACTCACACTCGTTGGAGCGAGCACTTAGCCGCTAAGGCGAGTAACTCCACTCGGTATTCCCATCACTCGGATTTCAGAATCTATGTTCACTCGGAAAAGTCTTTACTCCCGATTCATTCGGATTGACCCCCTTATACTCACAAGCTCCTTTTTGGGGGTTTACCATACACTTCATAACTTCATTCCTTCAAGCCATGGATGTTGACCACTCGGGAGGTGATTCCCATAGTCATTTCACTCAGATTCCACACGTACGTTTCACTCGGAATATTCTTCATGGTCTTCTATCACTCGGGTATTTCACTCGTTCTTCACTCGGCACATACAATCCTTCTTACTCAAGTTCCCTCACCAAATCAAGCCTCACCTAAGGATCTTCTAGCTTCCACTAAGTTTACTACAATGGGTTCCACTCAGGATCTTATAGGTCACTCTTCAGTCGGAAACACTCACTCGGAGGGTTCTCACTCGGAAGTATGTGATCATTCTCCACTCGAGGGAAATGCTAACAGTTTATTACCCTGAAGGTCTTCAGGTCAATCCCCACTCGGAATTATACGACCTCATTCACTCGAAAGCATCTAAACCTTTCTTCACTTGGGGTAAAGTCACTATCTCGCTCCCCACAACAATAACTTACTTCCATTTTCACCTAAGGTCATACCAACCTCCCACGCTCGGAAAGTACATATATACATCACTCGGATTTCACACATAGCATAGATGAACATACAGTATGATATATATATATATATATAGGAATGTATATAAATAATTACAAGCACATTGTCATACTCTCAACCCGAGAGAGTCCAAATTCTGGTTTAAGAGACCAAGATCAAAATACGAGCCGACCAAGGCTTAACCAAAACATTATATACAGTATCTACACATATACATATATTTCCATAGTGCACAAACATTCAACTCGGCATGCAGCTCCACCTTCACTCGTTGTTCCGAGAGACACTCACTGAAAAGTATTGCCACAGTAGGGGTGAGCTTTTACATTTAAAATGACAGTTAGTGACTCAGAAACCCTTAGATCTTCCACCAGACAACATCACATCTCAATCAATTATAATGTTAACTGCCATCCAATGTATCTACATATAACAGTACCATGCAATCAGAATTCATACATTTAATACACGGCTATATGGATCATATCATTTTCGATACCTACACATGCAACACAATAAATTCATTACAGTATAAGAGTATATCTATATATAATGCACACATATCCACTACAGTCGGATCCGACCCCCTCTTTATTACAAATTTTTACGTTACAACATAGGCTCCAAGCCTTTTTTCCTCCAGCTCCAAGCTGGTCCGGCCGTTTTACTGGTACCAAACCGTTTGCCCTCACATGTAACACAGTCACTCCAAGCGACAACGGAAGTGTTACGGGCAGCCCCGAGTCCAACCCGGTAAGCTTGCCTTGAGTCCAACCCAAGGTCTTTCATCAAGCGTCCAACACTAATGCACTCAGCACCGCCTTGAGTCCAACTCAAGGTCTTTCAATCATATTTTACGTATATTTGTCAATACAACAGTACCCCTTTTTCCGCATCTTAACCACACTCTACATGTAACTCATTCATCATCACACAAACACAACAAATTCATTTTCCAGCATTCACATGCATGTTAATATAGGATAGTAATCAGGATCTACCCACTGTTCCCCAGTACAGAGCACTCAGAAGTCACGTCAACATGTACAGCAACAAACATCTCATATTTGAATATAACATTCTGTCTGGAATCAACAGTAGTCACACACCTGCTCTCGGTGTCGGGAATCCCCACTTCATGCATTCACGAGTAAAATAACTAACCAGACTCAATATGGCAACTTAAGATACATACACTCCATTCACACACGGTCCCATAACTCACACATTCATTCACATACCTAACAGTATATCTCATAATCACATACATTAAATATAAAAAGAACTACCATCAGACTCAACCACCACATGCCCTCGAAATTCAAAAGCTGTCAATCATATATATATTTCATAGCTAACACCTTCAAACACACATGCATGAGCAATACTTCACCCGGAGACCGTTCACAAGCTATGCATTTAAGATGCAAAGCGCCCCTACCTACTGAAGGAATTCGAGGGGTTCCTCTGTTTCCCGATGTTGGTCCTTTGCCTTTGTTTGCTTCGTCCAGGGCTCACACTCATTTAGGCTTCCTTGAATGTAGCCGCACCGGGGAACAGGAAGCTATTCATCTTCCACTCCAATGATCATCCCTCACCGGCAGAAGGAAGCTCCGAGTCTTCTGCAGTACCGTCGTCGTGCGTTTCCAGAAATGGAAAACAGTGAACAAGGGAGAAGAAGAAGACGAAGAACGAGGAAGAGAAGAGAAGAGAGAATGAAGCAGTAGAGGAAGAGGGAGTCTGAAGGAAGATGAATAATAATAGTGACCATGGGCGTATATATACGTGCACGAAGAAAAAAGAAAGAGTGGGGTGGGAAAGCGTGAATCGGCAGTTCCACTAAGCCACACGCACCAATCACAATCAACCAGCCATCACCATTAATCATAATTAATCAGCCATTATTTTCTTAAGTTAGGTTAATTGAGTTACTTATAATTAACAAGTAATTTTCCACTTTGTAATGATTATTTTAATGGCTTAATTCTATTCGGTAATTAATTGTTAAATTGGGATGTTACACCTTTCCTCTTAAAAGCATAAATCAAGCACTTACTCAAGCAAGGTTACTACAAAAATGAAAAACATAATCTAAATAAAAACTATTCATAAAGTCTTGTCAATTCAATACTAGATTTTCAAAACTTGAATCACCTCCCCGGCTGCGACGCCAAAACATGGTATGACTTTTTTTTCTTATCATATACAGAAATGAAGTTTTCAAGAAAAGAATCAAGTTTGTATAATATGGTTTCAATGAATGGGTTGTGCCAAGTTTAAACACAGTAGTTGTAATATAGTAAAGATGTCGTTCCACTGAGGATGGATTAATATGAAAACCTTTGCTCATGAATTGCTTCGACAGAAGATTTGATTTGGTTTGTTGGAAATGATGATAATAGAACTAATCTGCTAAAAACAATAAATCTAAAGACAAGTAATATTAAGTGTAACAAAAATCAATTGTGAGAAATAGGGATTGGTTTTATCTCATCTTACCTTTCATAAGATGTGTAAACTTTGCATATAACCTGAAATGAAAATTTTTACGTCACAATCAAAATCATTTGTATCGATTCCTCGACTACAAAATTCATAATAATGGTTTCAACCAGCTGATCCCTCAGACACCTTGAAACCATTCCAGCATTAATGTCCGATTGTTTAAACATTTATTGCAATAGATACCATTCTTGGGAGCTACTTGTAACAAGCATTTGATTCAGATTTGCTTTCGAAAGTTATTTTCCAATATACTTAAGAAAACTAAAAACAAAAAAATAGTGATCAAGTATTCTCAAGCATTAAGTATAGAATGAAATGCAAAAATTATCAAATCTGGTTATCAAACATGAAAAACTTACAACAACATTATGTGAGGTTCGAATGGATTACAACCAATCCCAATGAGTGAGTTAGCTACTCATGACTTCCATTTTCACTAATCAATCTCTGAAAGACTATAGAAAAGAAAATGATACAAGAAAGAATACTAAAAGAATGGTGAATGAATGATTCAATGATCCAGTGATCTAGTGCCCTTCTCTATTTATAGAGGAGTCACGCTTAAGCTTCTCCTTGACACGCTTAAGTGCATCCCCACTTACTAAGTGGCCATGTAGGAGTGGTCAGAAACATACGGGAGTGGGTGAGCTGGGATTGCACCATTGGGCAATAGTAAATTCAGTGCCCATTCTTCTTCAATTACGCTCAAGCGTGAGAAATTCTCACTTGAGCGTGGTTGCGCTTAAGCTTCAATTGGCCACGCTTAAGTGTGGATGGCTTGATTCTGTATTTTGCTTGAGCGAAAGGTTAAGCTTGGTTTGTTGAATCATTCCACGCTCAAGCGCTCCTTCTCACACTCAAGCGTGAGAGGACCTGATGCTTTTGTTTTGTGTACACTCAAGCGTCCATAGTCACGCTCAAGCGTAGGAGAGATTGCTAGCTACTGACTTGTGCATGCTCAAGCATGGGTAGTCATGCAAGGCTTACGCAAGGCTCAACCTCAAATTTTCATCCATGCATGTTGTCACGCTCAAGCTCCCGTCCCTCACGCTCAAGCGTGATTGCTACCTAAAGTCTTGCTTCAGCTAGATCACGCTTAAGCGAGAGAATCCTTCGCTTAAGCGTGATCTGTGATGGTTGCTTTTGAGTCTTCCTACACTTAAGGGGTTTTTTAAGATAATATCTCTAATTCTCAATACTTTTATTCATTTTCACTTTTCATGAGCAAATTCTTTATTTATCAATCCATTCACTTCACTTTCTTACAAAAATACTTCCAATAACCATATGAATCTAAAGCTTGTTTAACCATTATTAGTAGAGCGTCTTCTAGAGTCCCCTATTGAGTTTGGCCATCTTCAGGAGCCTTACCTTCATCTCCGGCCAGGTCCTCCAAGGCCCTATGGCCTCCAGCTTGACTCTTCATGGCTTCTTCTTCTTCAACGCCTTCTGGCCTGGGAGTGGTTGGAGGGGGCTATATACTTTGACCTTGAGGAAGGGGCGGCAACTCATAAAGAGAATCGTCTGTTTCCATATGCCGACCATCCTTCAATGGAACCAACTTCCCTCCGTGAAACTCGTAAAAAGGATGCAACCCATATAGGTTGAGTTTCACATCAGGGTTGCGATAAAAGACCTAACGGATGGCTCCGCCAAAGGAGTCATATACTACATCGGTGCAAATTTTAACAACATGTTTAGCTCTAGCCTTTGCATTATGATAAGTATAAATTAAGCAATGATTTCATGGTCCAATTGACCTTATTTTTTGTAAAGAATTTAACTTGATTGATGAATAAGTGAAAGAATCTAAGTACGAAATCTCTTTTAAAGGATACATTGTGTACAAATTATTATTTTGCCAAAATCCAGAAAGAAATGCAGGAATTAAAAGAGGAACAATCAAGTCAGCACACTTGGTCTCAGTCATGAAGAAGCATAAAGCTTGAGCCATGCATCAAACTCATACCACGCCTGAGCATGACACAAAGGGTGCTTAAGCGAAAGGAATTTTGAAGGCCACGCTTGAAGATGCTTGAGCGAAGAAACAATTGCATCAGACCCCTTTTACACTTAAGTGTGAGAAGGGGACGCTCAAGCTTGAACTCATGTGTGCTTAAGCGTGACCTGAGTGTGGCTTGAGCGTGATCGGGTGAATGAATGCACGCTTGAAGCGTGAGTGAAGCAGGAAGAAAAGAAGTCACTTAAAGGTATCAGGGTTCCTTCACGCTTGAGCATGGTCAACTCACGCTTAAGCGCAGGCGCGCTTAAGTGAATACATTTCACGCTTGAGTTGTTCAAAGAAGTATGGGACTTTTAATTAAATACGGGCCAATGGTGGAATGGCAGCACATCCACTTTTGTGTGTTTCTACATGTCTCTGACCACCTCTGCATGGCCACTCAGCAAGTGGGGGTTACACTTGAGCTTGGAAGAAGAAGCTTAAGCGTGACTCCTCTATAAATAAAGTAGAGAACAGAGGATCAAATTATCTTGAGAATCATTCATTCATTTCACTTCAAATTCCTTTCTGTATTCATTTCCTTTTATTGACTGAAAATGCACGGCATGAGTAGCTAAATCCATTCATTGGAATTTGTTGTAATCATTCAAACCCCAAAGTAATGCTGCTGTAAGTATTCATTTATATAACAAGATCTGGTGATTTTTGTATTTCATTCTGCACTTAATGCCTGAAACTACTTGATCACTATTTTCTTGCCTGTGGTATTCTTAAGTATATTGGGAAATAACTTGTGAGAGCAGATCTGAATGAAATACTCATTGTGAGTAGATAACCAGGGATGGTATCTAACGTAGTGAACATCTAAACAATTGATCGATAATGTTGGAATGATTTCAAACTGACTGAGGGATCAGTAGGTTGAAATCATTCTTATGGATTTTGTAGTCGAGGAATCGATGCAAATGACTCTAATTATGACGTAAAAATTATCAATGCCAATTTTTCAACTTTGATTTTTACCAAAACTCGTTACTATTATTCTTTTCGTTTACTATTTACTGTTAACCTTTTCAACCAATCTCTTTTACAACAAACCAAAATAAACTTTCTGTCAAAATCAATTAATAACTAAAGATCTTCAAGCTAACACCTCCCCAGTGGAACGACAACCCTTTTACTACAATTTCAGTGTTTAAACTTGGCACTAACATTCCATCAGATTCATATTATACAAACTTGATTCTTGAGTTGAATACTTCACTTCATTACTTATTAAGAATCAGTTAGTAAGTTTTATGCTTACATACCAAAAGATTTCCATGCGAAGTTTTGGCATAACAAGTTTTAGCACCGCAGCCGGGGAGGTGATAAGTTCGAAAATCTAAGCATTGAATTGATAAGACTTTATGAATAATTTTTGCTCATTTTTCAATTTTTACATATATGGTAATTTTGCTTGAGTAAGTGCTTGATTTATGCTTTTGAGAGGAGGAGGATCAAAAGAGCAACTTGTATTTGATTAAAAGAGCCCCATCCAAGCTTAAGTGCAAGTCTTGAAACAAAAGAACTCCCAGTTTTTCAAAACCCAAGCACGCTCAAGCGTTTGTTTTCACCCTTAAGCGTGGGATTCTTTTAGTATCAGTGGCTTACTCGCTTAATTGAAATACCCTAATCTTAAGGCACGTACTTTAAAGGAATTAACTAGGAAGCTCATGCTCAGGCACGCTTAAGCGAAGCACTTAAACTTGGTAAACACCACAAATTCTTAAGCTTTTAAGAATCCGATCATGCTCAAGCATGATTGATAAGTGTTATTTTACATTGATTTAATACTTAAATTAAACTCATTTTGGAAAGAATTTAACTGGATTAGTAATTAATTAAACATGATTTTTTTTGTAAATAACACATCGTGTAAAAGAACTTGATTTGTCAAAATCTGTGAAGAAAGGTGCAAAAGTCCTGAAGAAACCAAGAAACACCAGCATAAAACAAAAGGGATGCTTGAACATGACATGTTCCACGCTTGAGCATGAATTAAAGGAAGCAAAATGTATCAGGACCCTTCCACGCTCAAGCGTGGGAAAGGGCCGCTTGAGCGTGATCCCGAGCTCGCTTGAGCATGGCTTAAGCGTGGAGTGGACCTATTGAACTAAAAGGCATGCTCAATCGTGACACAGTTTAGCTTGAGCGAGGATAAATCAGCATCAGGACCTTCCTCACGCTTGAGTGAGAGAAGGAGACGCTCAAGCGTGAGCCCGAGCTCGCTTGAGCGTGGGTTGAGCGTGGGTTAGACATGCTGGACATAAATGGCACGCTTGAGCGTGGCTGAACTTGGTTTAAGCGTGAGATAAAAAGAGAGCATCAGACCTTCCACGCTTGAGCGTGACCTTTGAGCTCAAGCGTGACTCATGTAGCATGGGATTTTTAATTTAATATTAACCAATGGTGTGATGCCAACTCAACCACTTTGAGGTGTTTTTGCATGTCTCGGAATATTCCTTCATGGGCTCGATGCAAGTGGGCAAGGGAAGCTGAAGCATAACCCTTATAAATCAAGCAGAAAATAGGACATCGAGGACATCAAGCATTCCCTACATCTCCTGCAAAATCCAACTTCCCCATTATTCCTTTTACCTTCTGTATTCATTTCCAAAATCTCTTGAAGTGAAAATGCAAAGCATGAGTAACTAATTTTCCTTTATTGGGATTGGTTGTAATCAATTCAAACCTGAAGTAATGCTGCTGTAAATTTTTATGTATGTTAATGAGATTTGATATTTTCTGTACTTCATTCTTCCATTAATGCCTGAAGATACTTGATCACTATTTTCTTGTTTTAAGTTTTCTTAAGTATACTGGGAAGTAACTTTTAAGAGCAGATCTGAATGAAATACTCGTTGTGAGTAGCTGACCAGGGATGGCATCGAACGCAATAAACGTCGAAACAATCGATCGGTAATGTTGGAATGGTTTCAAAGTGACTGAGGGATCAGCGGTTTGAAATCATTCATATGAATTTTGTTGTCGAGGGATTGATACAAATGACTTTGATTGTGATGTAGAAATTATCATTTCAAGTTACATACATGCAAATTTATTTAGCTTATGAAAGGTGAGATGCGATGAAACCAATCCCAGTTTTCCAAATCTGATTTCTACCAAAACACTTTACTGTCATTATTTTTATACTTGTTGTTTCTTTCGTATTCAATCTTTTACACAACAAAATCAAAACAAATCTTTTGTCAAAATCAATTCGAGAACTAAAATCTTCAAACCATCACCTCCTCAATGGAACGACATTTATACTATACTACAATCATTGTGTTTAAACTTGGCACAAACATTCCATTGAGTTCATATTATACAAACTTGATTCTCTTTCCTTGAACACCTCATTTCTTTATATGATCTATAAGAAATTGCTTACCAAGTTTTGGCGCCACAGCCGGGGAGGTGATTCAAGTTTGAATATTTTAGCATTGAATTGACAAGACTTTGTAAATAAATTTCATTTGTTTGCACTTTTCATTTCTGTGTGGTAACATTGAATATTTTAGCATTGAATTGACAAGACTTTGTAAATAAATCTCACTGAACTATTCATCGTTCTCCTTTTTGGTCTTCTTCAGCCGCTCTACTATAATCTTCAAATTTGCCCTATGCTTGGCTGAAGAAATTGAGCTTTTCTACCTGAGCACCTAGTTTGTCCACTGTGTCGATGTTGTCCACCGTCTTAGTCAGGGAATAAAGGAGACCAAATAGTTCCACCAGTTACCATCTACCGGCCTGGCAAGCCTCTTCAATCTCAGGCACCTCCAAGGTAAGGTGAAGTTTATACGTCAGCTTGGGAAGTGTAGCAGGCATGAGCCCCTCCTACTTCAGGAAGGAAGTGGTTGGTGGAGAGCAAGTCACAATCGGTTGTTGGTGTATGCACTACGAGCTATTAATGTATCAATTTTAACTTATCAATAAAATTAGTATTTTCAGTTTTAAGACTAATTTTAATGCTATTTATCCTGGAATAATAGGTCATATGAGAATTATTCCTAAAATGTCCTTAATCAAGTATTTACACAGGGACATATAAATACATTAAGATTAGTGTGCGAATGTACTGATGATTTGATCTCATAAATCATGGATATATGATATCAAGTCTTTACACGGGTGCACATTAAGAGTAATGTTGTACTGGACAGACCCACCATGAGAACGTTGCAGGGATCGTTACATGAGTGTCATAAACGGTTCTCAATGTGATAATGGTATATAGTCCTTCGACCTGAAGTCACTACGATTCCTACATAAGAAGTTTGTTATTTTAATACAATCAAATGTTATCTGTAATAAGATAACCATAAAGATTGTGATTGCAGAGGGATGTGAGTGATGTAGATGGAATTTGTCTCTCCTATATGACAGGAGTGATATCTATGGGCCACTTGATGGAGTGAGATTAACGAAATGCATGGCCATGCTAGGATGAATAAATATTAGATATTTATTCTGTAAAGTCTACTATAGTATCAAGTAAAATGAATTGGGCCATACAAGGATGACGACGAACATGCCTTGGGCCTAATTAGATATCGTGACAAAAGGAATAAATATATAAAATAATTATCACTTATAGGTCATGTCAATGATAAATAATATTCAGACATAATGATGTATTGCTAGATACCGCTCTTATTTTATATTAATAACAAAATAGTTTATTATTAATATAACTGAATATTTTACCTATAGGGTCACACACATAGAGTAAGCCCACCAGAGGATAGTTTTATTTTAGTTGGACTAAAAATAAAACTATTTGGGCCTAACTCATTTAGAATGAGTCAGGAGCCCAATGTTTAATGAGAGCTCAGGTCAAGACCTAAGCCTATATATAGAGCATGAGATGCTCATAGACTACTGCTCAGAAATTAGATTACAATCAAATTTCCATACTAGCATTCGGAACTTTGTTTTTCTGGTGGGAGTGCTCGTGTGGACTCCTAAGGGCGAAGCTACAATTGCTTTGATCGAGTAACTCTTGCGTCTACAAGAGGTAACCCTAAATCAAAATTTAATTTTGCATAATGCCTTGAGACATTTGTATTTGCAATCCTTTTTGGGAATCCTTTATGTTTTCACTACCTGACCCTGTTGGGATTCCCTAACATCGGTATGGTGATACCCACATTGAAAGTTGACCTAGTTTCAGCCTCAAAATTAGAGTGGGCCTCTATGGCAGTGGTGACCTTCTTTCCCTTTTGGATGCTTGTCATTCTGGCTTCTTTTAGGGCTTTTTATTTCTTAACCGGTTTAGGAGAAGGTGGCTTCGATGCTTTAGCATCCCTGTGGTGCCTTTTTCTTTTCTTTTTCTTTTTCTTTTTTATTCTCTTTTTAGCTTCAGGCTACGCGCTGCCATCTTGTCTGGTGTTTTCCCAGCAACATCACCTCGCCGGTCACAGCGTATGTTAAAGGAATAGTGTCAACTCACACCTTGACGGCGTTCCTTTTAGTTGAATATTGTTTTCTTCAGAGGACGAATCCCTTTCAGCCAACAAGCCCTTTAATTTATCCATAGTGGGGTAAAGTTCTTCTATTTGCTCTGCACAAACAAAAGGAAGCATGCTAGTTTTAAGCGTAACACATACCGGTATGCAAACAATAAAGAATAACAAGTACAAGAAATTACTTAAGCATTCATCTAAGATAAAGGGAGACCCCAGCAAACGCTTGTAGTAAAATCTCCCACACTTCGAGGAATACATTTGCATGACACTCAGAACTTCAATCGAGTGGGGGGATAACTCATTCTCCTCAGTGAAATAGGCCTAGAAGGTCAGCAGGAAGTGTTTGTGGGTCCATTCCAAGGGGAACTTAAGAAGTCCCTCTCTGTTTCTCCAGAAGACCAGTTTATTTGGTTAGATCCGGATCCTGGTGTAGAATTGTTTAAAAGACCTACCATCCACTTTGGCAGATTCTGTAAAAGATTCAAAATTAATGACCTTTGCATCGCAATGGAGTGTCACGAAGCTCATGCCGCCCTTTTTATTCATCTGGCGTACCACTTGGCAATAATAAAAAAGCATCGCCACAGTGTGTTTGAAGTTGAAGTGTTCACCTAGCACTTTTAGAGCACGAATCAAGCCTCATCCGTTGGGGTACACTTGGGAGGGAGCGCAATCTAAAAATCTCATCACTCCCATTTGGAATTCACTGAGGGTAAATCACACTCCAAGATGCAAGAAGACAAAATCGTACATGTACATAGACCTATCATCCGGCATGCGATGGCAGATTTTGTCAGTTGGCTGAGATGCGAGCACCATAAATCGTTCCTTGACCCTCTCCTCAGCGTAGATAGGGAACCTCGGATCTATCCTCCTCCTGTCTTCCTTAGCGTGTCGGGATGCTATCTGGCGGATTTCTTCCTCTACCCAGCAGTAGAGGTATTTTTCATTAACTTTCACCCAGTCCAGCCGGTGTGCCACTACGTTGACACACCCTTCGACATTCTTAAGGATGAGGGATTTCAAGAAGTACCTTCGGTGGCCATTCTATTTATTGCGAGATTGAAGGCATCTTTGTTACTGTAAAAGGCCATGTCGTCAGAAAGGTAACACTCAACACTTACCTCGCTCCCAGAAGAGCGGTTAGCCCCAGAGCTAGAGAGGGAGTCAGATGGGGGCAGTACCACCCTCCACCTTGAGTAACAGGCTTAACCCTTTTCTGAACGGTGAGACCCGGCCCTGGGAGGATTCACGAATATTCTTCCTCCTCGATAACCGGAGGGCCATTCAGGGACTCTTCCCCTTCTATAAGTGGGAACAGCTGGAGGAAAGGGAGATGTTTGGTTACCTAAGAAGTTTTTGAAAGTAGGAGGAAAGGGAGAACACAAAAGTAGAAACTTCTTCTTCAGGGAAAAGTTCAAGCAGAGTTTTCCTTAGGTTCAAAGCAATGTGGTTTCTGAAAAATGCCTAAGTCCCCTTTTTATAGCTATGGGGAGGGCATAACCACTGGTCAGGGGGCACGTCGTTTGTCAAAAAACACAACCCCCAAAGGGCTCACGACAACATCGTTTAAATCGAAAGTATGCAAAAGTGGTGTCGTTTCACAAAAAGTTGAAATCTAATTGGCTGAAATTTTTAAATTTTGGGCCCAATAACCATGACCCATGATGGTTGGTAATCCTCGTAAGTGTAACCATCAGTGCTCACGTGTTTTTTGTAATAACTACTCATTATTAGCGATGGCTCCAGAACTGGAGTTACAAACCTTAAATGCGAGGAGTTACGAAATTCAAAAAGTTTCTAAGTTTCACACGCAGAAGCAAGACATTATCTAAAGCCGGTGTCCATAACTACAAAAGAAGGACTCTAGAGAGGAATTTCCAAAGCTGGTATCCACATCCGTAAGACCGACTCTGACAAGGTTGTATAGCTTATATGAGCAACTTACTTAGTCCCTTAAACAAGCTAGGGGGTAAATGATACGGTCTCGATACCGACACATAGACATGAGAGTAATTTCATCCGCTCTCACACTTACTACCGGTGTCGCAGGTAATCCTCTGGACTGTAAATCCGTATTAGACGTTCTTTTATACTGGTTTGTCTAGGTCAGCGCCTCGCATACCGAAAAACTTCCATGTTACCCGACAAAAAGTACAAGGTATAGGTACAAGGGAACGTTTGCAAGAGACATGGAGCTACCCACGTCGTGTCAGAATCGTACACTACACATTGTCCTATTGGTCCCCTAACCCTAAGGACTCTTCATTATCCGTATGAATGTATATAAATACCAACATTTTCACTACTCTAGTACATTAGACTCATTCCTAAACTTATGCTTGAGAAACTTTGCATTCAATTATTGGTTACTGACTTGAGCGTCAGACAATCTTTGCAGGTGAGACCACCTTTCGCCCCTCATCAACGCGAAAGTCTGGTGTGTAGGATCTCCAGGACTTCAAGACCTTTATTCTCCCACTGAGATAAAGGACACAATAGTGGATACCCACTGTACCAGTGTATAAATCACTCCAAACAGTTGATATTTATGGCTGGTCCCACACCATATCGTTGACCCCAGTTCAGACCAGTTCATATATATATATATATACACTTCTCTAACACATTATATTTGAAAAAAATGTAAATAATTTTTTTTGATAAGGTATCTACCTGACCCCTCCTAGTAAATGAATTTCAGTTTCCATGTAAAAAATCTACTCATGTTGAGAATAAAAATCATTTGCTATCCTGAGACTACGCTTAAAGACTTTAGCTGTTAAAATATTTAAGATGAAAAAATAAGGTGTATCAAAGAAATGTTGTAGCATAAATTAATAGCATTATACTAAAACCCAAAAATATTCTAAGAAGTTGCCAAAATATGGAATAATTAAGTGTTTCAATGTTTTGAGTGTTCTTTGATTTTAGTTCCCTTCAAATTCCTTTAACTACATTTATTCCTCATAGTTCAGACTTGATCCATTGCCCTAGGACCTAACAAAATGTTTGTAGCTTTAGACACTACATGAAGAACGAAGAAAATTATAAATTAAGCAATCTAGTTTACATTCTAAAGTGCAACGTGTGGAAAATGGAGAAGTTCTGAATGGATATTTACATCTGAGTCTTACATCAGTATTGAGTGAATTGACATTTTAATTGGACCAATATTTTGATTCCTTTTTGTTACAATATATAACGTAGTTTGAGTCTTGAATACTGGATTTCTATTCATTATGTTTAATAGGATCAGGCTGTTTCACTACCTTTTCTATGCATTTTGTTTTCATGTTATTGTGATTATGTGATTGAAGAGAGGTTAAATTTTCTTTTCACAAACAAAGTTGGCTTCAAATCTCAATTTAAAATTGGATTAGACCCAAGTCCTGCATACCAATTTTCTTTCCAAAAGAACAAAGATGTTGTTCAAAACCAAACAAGAAACTATACCACATGCACTTCTCCATTAAATTTGCTTGTGTTTAAAATTGATATGTAACATAAACTCCAATTCACTTTGAATATTACTTTACACAGCTAGTAAAACAAACATAATACATAAGATTTCATCCTAGATAAAATGAAAAATAGAATTCTAGTGAACATGAAATTACTCTTTTTTGGCTTTTTTATGCTGATTATTGATATGTAATATGAATATAAATTGATTTTTAAAAATTAAAATGAAAAATAGGATTCTAGTGAACATGAATTTAGGGTATAGGCTTTACTTATTATATTGCTAATTTTTTAAAATTAAATGAGTTGATTATCCAACCTTCAAGCAAAGTTAATTTAGTCTTAGTTTGTCATGCAGACCAGTACGTCAAGAGCCAACCCTCTTGTAGTCATTGTTCATCTCTCTTGAGCTTCCTTTCCATCATTGTGTCTCTTTCTTAAGTAATCCTCTCACGCTAACCTTCTTGTGGTCTGTGTTGTGTCCCTCTATGTGTGTCTCTTTGTTGGTCTCTTTTTCCTCACACCATTGTCCGATTCCTGTTAAATTAGAGACATATGTTGGGATTGTTGTAAATCTTTTGATGTGTTTGATTTGTATTCAAGGACTAAAGTTATGTATAGTGGATGTTTGTTAAATTTTGAGTTGCTGTTATTAGTGTCAATTGAACATTATAACCTTTTTTTTACGCAAATTGAAGTGGGTTGAGTTTTATCTTTACCAAGAGACACACAAGTCAACCATACATCAATGTTCAAGATATAATAGGTGTTATCTTTACATAATCAAAATTGATTGATTTTGTTAAACCTTGATGTTAAGGAAATAATTAAAAATTTAAAATAAAATATATTTTTCTTAAAACATGTAATTACATTTGTTATACATAGTTAATAAAAAATTATTTATTAAGTTCTAAATAACCCTTAACTTACAAAGCCTAATTAAAATATATATTTTTAGAATAATCTAATACTTGAAACAACAAATTCTTAAAAATCATTTTGGTTATTTGTTTTTTATATTTAATTTAAAATTAGTTTAGAACTAAGATGCCCTCCTAATTATAGGAGTCGTAACGATAATAATATTATTCGAATGATGAAAGTGAGAGTAAATTTTTCGCGATTTGAAATTAATAAAACATTGGAAGAAACCGTAAGATAAACTTTAACAATGTAACCCCGGATTATTCAAAAGGACCCACCTCATATATGAAGATATGAGGAGGTGAATAAATCAAGTCAAGACACAATTAATCTTAAGATCATTAATCTTAATTATATCTCAATTGTTTAAGGAAAAATCATAGTGTGGAACAAAGGTACCCAACACTATTAAAAATTGATGGAAATATGCTAGTACAGGACCATGAATCGATTCAACACCTCGCATGAATCGATTTATGTTCTTCTAGAGTGCCAGATTTCATCAATCAGGGGAATGAATCGATTCCCAAAAGAGGGGTGAATCGATTCATGTGAAAATGCAATATAGGGACCTCTGATTTGAAGTATGAATCGATTCATTCGTATAACTGTGCCAGGGTGAATCGATTCACAAATGAGGATTTTCAGGAACAGTGAAAACAGCAAGGATTGAATCGATTCAATGCCTGGTGTGAATCGATTCACACGTTTCTGCCCACATGAACAGTAAATCCAGCAAGCTTTGAATGGATTCGAAGCCTTTCTTGAATCAATTCAAACTTGGCAAATCAGACCCCTGCTGTATTTTATGCAGAAAATTACCCAATTTCTAACTTCTAATCATCCTATCTCATTCAAATCAAATCCAATGGTCGCCAAAATTTGACCCAAGCTAAATTATGTTATTTGTGACGTGTAGCCACTAGCTGCAATCAACAATTTCTAAAAACAAAGGATTTATGCACATAAACATGTTTAGTCCATTCTTAAGCATTTTTGTGAAACATAGGGGTTAATTCTCAATGGAATTGGCCCATACCAACTTCTACAAGTCACAAATCATGTAATCAAGCTATTGGAACCATCATATGCTATCCAAAACTCATAAAACTCATTTTGACCCTATTGGTTCCTCAATTATGCATGAACTTCACATACAATCTTTACCAACTAATCAATTCATCATGCATCATGCATACTAATGCCACAATTCGCCAAGAAACTTCATAATTAGTGTTCATTCATTTATATGGTAAGCTAAAATCAACATATCCATATCAACATCAACCAATATTAAGGTCACTACCCAAAAATTGACCTTTCAAAACATATAAGGTCCAATTTTCACAAGTGACCCCCAAAAGAATACATACTAATATTCACGAAATAAAATGAGCATATACATATATCCATGGTTTTACAAAAGGAATGTCGGCCAAGGCTTACAAACTTCCATTCCATGTTTACCTCCTCCATGACTCAATCCTCCAAAAGAGTAGAGTATTCAAGATACCTATACCAAGCTTTAAAAATGGCAACAAGGAGGTGAGTAACATATACCAAATGATTTAAAATCATACATTATGATGATACCAATACATATATGCATAACATGTATTTCTTAAGAAGCAATATAAACTTCTTTCACACATCATCTCATTCCATTCAACATCATACATGTCCAAATCATTACATTTCATAATTCACACATCACAATCTTGGCATTCTCAATAAAGGTCATCACACATTCAATGTTAGTACCACAACTTCCTTCATCTTTATTTAACAATCATCCATCATCACCACGGGCTTCCGACTAGGCATATCTCCAGCTATATGCAAATGCTCTTATGGCTAATGCATATGCGCAAAAGAATCAATAACAATTATGGATCTGACTGTGGGAAACAATATCACATCAAATGTGGGTCAAGCATAGGTGTGCTACTATGCCCCTACTGTAGTAGTAAAAGTGTACACTTATATCTCAAATCATGCATGCTTAACATAATATTTTACCGGTACCAAACCGCTATCACCCATTTGTAGCACTAGTTACCCCGTGACTTGCGGATTCAATAACATGGCCTTACTTGCCATAAGTGCTACGAGCCTCTCCCGAACACACATCGACAGAGCCGTGCCCCGTCGAGCACCGAGGTAACTTGCTCATCATAGAGTCGTCCTCCCACTGGGCCTGCCACATAGGGTGCCTCACCACCAATCTAAGGGCAGCTTCGTGATTCACAGAATAACTAAGGAACAATAAGCTACCCGTGCACTGGGTCGCCCTCCCACTGGCTCTGCCTATTGGAACCCCTAACATTCCATATAAGCAGCGAATGATATGCCATGGATACAAATGCAATGCAGATCAAATGCATTCTCACACTATGCATCCTAAATGCCACTCCACCATCAATAATTCATCCTCAACACTTTAGTGGAACTCTAGGTTCTCATCATCCTCAACCATCTGTTAGGGAATCCCTAGTGTATGAGCAGCGAAAATACAAGGATTTCCATAGGATTTGCAAAGCGTCGTGTTTCAAAGCATAAGACAAACACAAAAAAAATTACATTTTAGGATTACCTCTTGAAGAATATCGAAGCAATTGTAGCCTCATCCTTTAGGAGTCCACACAAGTACTCCCACCAGAAATGCTACACCTTTCAAATGCTAGTTTGACGGTGTGTAGCTTTTGTAACTTTTACGTATTTTATATCTCCTTTTGGGTAGCCGCCTATGAGCATCTTATGCTCTATTTATAGACTTAGGTTTGACCTAATTTGAACTCTAAAGAGTGGGCTCCTTACTCATTCTAAATGAGTTAGGCCCAACAGTCTTATTTTAGTCTAACTAAAATAAAAAGCTATTTTTTGATGGGCTTACTCTATGTGTGTGACCTTATAGGTAAAATACTCAGTTATATTAATAATAAACTATTTTATTATTGATATAAAATAAGAGCGGCATCTAGCAATGCATCATTATGTCCGAATATTATTTATTATCAACATAACCTATAAGTGATAATTATTTTATATGTTTGTTCCTTTTGTCACGATATCCTAATTGGGCCCAAGGCATGGTCGCGTCATCCTTGTATGGTCCAATTTATTTTACTTGATACCAGAGTAGACTTTATCCGAATAAATATCCAATATTTATTCTTTCTAGCATGGCCATGTATTTCCTTAGTCTCACTCCATCAAGTGGCTTATAGATATCACTCCTGTCACATAGGAGAGACAAATCCCATCTACATCACTCATATCCCTCTGCATAATTTGTTCATTGCCTAACCACAACCTTTATAGTCCTCTTATTACAGAAGACGTTTGATTGTATTAAAACAATAAACTCATTATGTAGAAATCGTAGTGACTTCAGGTCAAAGGACTACATATACCATTATCACATTGAGAATCGTTTATGACATTCATGTAACGATCCATGCAACGTTCTCATGGTGGGTCTATCCAGTACATCATTACTCTTAATGTGTACCCGTATGAAGACTTGATATCATTTATATCCATGATCTATGAAATCAGTTCATCAGTACACTCACATACTAGTCTTAATGTATTTACATGTCCCCACGTAAATACTTGACTAGGGACATTTTAGGAATAACTCTCATATGACCTATTACTCCAAGGATAAATAAAGGTTGTTAAACTATTTAACAAAAATGACTTATTCAAAATGATGCGTCCTATATAGGCTTTTAGTGCATATTTCCAACAATCTCCCACTTGCACTTAGAGCCGATAAGGTTAATGCCCAATGACATCTACAGTGCCCTTATGCTTTTACTACGTAAGCGGTTTTACTAGTGGGTTCCCAACAATTTTGTTGGTATGCACATTGCATATTTTCACATCTTCTAAAGATGGAACTATTTAAGAATATGCTTGGATTAATCCTGAAACATCCCGACTAAAAATAGACAAGTCCGAGACCAGGGGAAAATTTTTGCGTTCAGAAATAGGAGTCGGGACAAAATAAAAACAAACCAGAAGTCGAGGGAAACATAAAATGAGTCAGGGCGCCACTCTCTTGGCAAGACTCTGATTCGGTTAAGCGAAACCAACAGAAGTCGCTTGAGCGGGCTCCTACTCGCTAGAGCGAGATCCTACACTCGGTATTTTCATATCGTCACTCGGAATCGGGACTTTCGTTCACTCGGTAACAGTCCCCACCAGGTCATACCTCACTCGGAATTTTTACTCAGCCAGATTCTTACTCTTCACTTAGAAGATCTCCTCACAAACGTGGTTCGCTCGGAAGCGTTTTAATCTTCACTCGAGAAATGATTCCCTCGGTTATTTCCACTCGGGATCTATAAACCTTCCTTCACCCGGAAGTATTTTTCCCCAGTCATACATCACTCGGAGGCACTTCAACCTCAATTCACTCGGTAGTGTTTTACCCATTCTTCACTCAGGAATATTTTAATCTTCCTTCACTCGGAAAACACCTTAACCTTTCTTCCCTCGGAAGTGATCTCCTTAATCAAGTTTCACTCGGAAATACTCTAACCTCTCTTCACTCGGAAGAATTCACTAGGTTAAGACCTGCTCGGAAATATTTGAACCTTATCCACTCGGAATAGGTTTACTAAGATGGGTTTCACTGGGAAATGTTTTGACTATTCTTCCCTCGGAAGAAATTCTCTCGGTCAATTCTCACGCGGGAGTATTAAACCCTTCTTCCCTCGGAAGAGGTTCTCCCAGCTATGTTTCACTCGGAGATATCTTGACTATTCTTCCCTCGGAAGTAGCCCCCATCGAACACATCTCTCTCGGAATTATTCTAAGCTTCATTCACTTGGAGAAAGGCTCTCTCAACTGTATCTTACACGGAACCATTTGGTCCTTGACATTTTTCCTATAATAGTACTTCTTAGATAATTCAACAACTTCATAACATCGTATATAAACATATACTCAAAATACTGGCTAGTTTGAATTCATATAAATAAATATGTGTTCAACAAGACAGAGTTCATAAGAGCCGGCCAAGGCTATATCATATCTATAAACATTATGTACACTACACATATACAATACTCTTCACATAGCTGACGTTCACTCGTCATTCTCCATCCCGACTGATACCCACTGAAAATATAGCCACAGTAGGGGTGAGCATTTTACATACTAAATGACAGTTATTGACTCGGATTACTCACTACATTCACAACTATACAATATCATTTCACAATTAAACAATAACATACACTGCCATTCAATATGACTACTCACTCGGCATCAATCAGTCAGAATTCACTCAACTCATTCATGGCTATATTATTCATGCTATTCTCAAAAACATATACACATAAACATGCAAGACACATTGCACTCGGCAACAGTTTCAGTGTGTGCATATTTATTCAGTCAGATCTGATTGTTTATTATTAATTTTTATGTTGTAACATAGGCTCCCAGCCTTTTTCTCAGCTCCAAGCTGATCCGACCATTTTACTAGTACCAAACCGTTTGCCCTCTCATGTAACACAATCACTCCAAGCAACAACGGAAGTGTTACAGGCAGCCCCGAGTCCCACTCAATAGGCTTGCCTTGAGTCCAACCCAAGGTCTTTCTTTGTATCTCATACATATTCATTTGATTACCATTTCTATATTAAGCGTCCCACGCTGTATGAACTCAGCATTTCAATGGTGAATCACATGCATATGATTTTAATCATCAAGCGTCCCACGCTGTATGCACTCGGCATTCTCATATTCACATCGCATACATATTCATTTGATTACCATTTCTATATTAAGCGTCCCACGCTGTATGCACTCGGCATTTCAATGGTGAATCACATGGATATGATTTTAATCATCAAGCGTCCCACGCTGTATGCACTCGGCATTCTCATATTCACATCGCATACATATTCATTTGATTACCATTTCTATATTAAGCATCCCACGCTGTATGCACTTGGCATTTCAATGGTGAATCACATGGATATGATTTTAATCATCAAGCGTCCCACGCTGTATGCACTCGGCATTCTCATCTCCACATCTCATACATATTCATTTGATTACCATTTCTACATTAAGCATCCCACGCTGTATGCACTCGGTATTTCAATGGTGAATCACATGCATATGATTTTAATCATTAAGCATCCCACGCTGTATGCACTCGGCATTCTCATCTTTACATCTTATACATATTCATTTGATTACCATTTCTATATTAAGCGTCCCACACTGTATGCACTCGGTATTTCAATGGTGAATCACATGCATATGATTTTAATCATCAAGCGTCCCACGCTGTATGCACTCGGCATTCTCATATTCACATTGCATACATATTCATTTGATTACCATTTCTATATTAAGCGTCCCATGCTGTATGCACTCAGCATTTCAATGGTGAATCAAATGCATATGATTTTAGTCATCAAGCGTCCCACGCTGTATGCACTCGGCATTCTTATTTCAATCAACATACTTCACATGTAATTTTATATATAATCATATAGTAAGCGTTTCACGCTATAAGCACTCGGCATACTCATTAAAATCATCATGCATCACATGCAGTTCAATATTCAATCATGGACGGAATCACATAACACTTCATAACTCAGATGTCACATATCCAGGTATATCACAAGTTATCAAACAACCAAAACACATCAATCATCATATTTCAAAGCTATAGAACAAACAACATATCAATTTCACCCAGAACCCATCCATAAACCATTCATTTGAAATGTAAAGCACCCCCTACCTACTGTGAAGTCACTCAAACTTTCAAAGCTGATCGGTTGCTCTCCGGTCGATCCTTCAGTCACTCATCCTCAGCCAAACGACCTCCAAGTCCGGTCGTTAAACCCTGCACTCCGCTGTGGAGAAACCAGAAGCTGTCCTCTCCCACGAGCAGCTCCGCCTCACCAACAGTGGACTATTTCCATATCTCTGAGGCACCCCACGCTGCAAACTCTCCCCACTCGAGATTCTAATCAGCTTTCGAGTGGAAGAAGAAGAAGAAGAAGAAGAAGGAGAAGAAGAAGACAAAGAGGAAGTTTGGTTGAGCTTCAGGAGGAACGGAGACAGTGCTTCTGCATGCACGAAGGAGAAATGCTCCACTCTCTTTTTACTTTTCTCAGCTCAGCGTGAATGAAGGAGTGAGAGAGAGAGAGACCGAATCACTTATATAGTCAAGAGGACACATGCGTAATTTTCCAAGCCACTTTTAGTTAATCAACCATTAATCTTAATCTTCCCACTAACTCTCGGTCAGGATGTTACAAATCCACTTCCTTATATTGTTCTATGGTTCCATTGTCATCACAGTGGAAACTCATAGGGTACAAAATATTTGGAATGATTAAATGTAAATTGACTTCTTTTGTAATTTATCATAGCAAAATACTTACATTTGTTAGTAGAACCAACGATTGTTTCTTGCTTTGAACCTTTCAAGCATACATCGCAACCATCTTGACAACACATATTTTGATTGCAATCTTAAGTCTTTCAAATTAATCAAAAGATTGGCATCGATGTAACCTTTACAACGAGCTCATCTTCCATTTATCAAGATTAAATCCTTAGTCCTTCTTAAGTGTTTAAGGATACTCTTGACTATAGAATAAGAATATTATTAGTTCTAGAAGAAGCATGTCTTCTGCATGTAATACTAGAACTATAATTATGCAGTTACTAACCCTTTTATAGTCACAAGATTTATCTTCATTCTTTAATGAAGATTCTAGCTTCTAAAAGCTTGCTTTAGTCCATAAATAGAACATTTGTAGTTCACATACCTTCCTAGATGTTTTAGGCATAAAAGGCCTTTAGGTTGTGTCACATACACATCCTCAAGATGATTTCCATCTTGACATCTATCTACCATATCTCATAATGGTGGTATACTACTACAACAAGCAGGATCTAAATGGTTTTTAAGCTAATTGAATTTTGTCAATCTTGCTTTTAAAGGTACTTTTATTACCATCCATGTTTAGTTTTCCTTTTGAAAACCCACTTGGATCCTATAGGTTTTACCCTTTAGGTGCGTCAACCAAGGTTCATACCTTGTTAATATACATGGAACCCATTTCAAATCCCATGGTCTTATGCCATGTCTTAGAATCTAAACTTGCATTGGCCTCTTCATAAGAAGCTTGGTCATTTAGCAATATGCCTCCTTCCTGATTTATAAGATATCCATATCTTTTAGGTTTGGTGACATATCCTATTTGATCTTACACAAGTCTTGTGCTACCGGAGCTAAGGATTTCACAACACTTTGTGATTTCTACTCCAAGTCCATCCTTGACTTTTAAATGCTTTATGATACTTGAATTTCTTCAAGTTCTACCATCTTCCCACTGATTGTTTAAGGGATGTACTCTTATTCAAGAATACAACATTCTAAGCAGCAAGCCTTTTATTCTCAGATGAATTGTAGAACTAATAACCCTTAGCTTTCTTTGGGTATCTCACAGAAGACATTTATCTAATTTAGATCTGACCTTGTCAGATTTGGATGCTCTATAGAAGCATCATAGTTCCAAATTATTAGTAAAGACGTACTAGGTTTCTTCCTAGTCCATATCATATATGGTTTCTTTAAGAAAGTCTAAGATGGAACATGGTTAAGTGTGGAAATTTTGTTAATAAAGGAACGTTGAAGGAGTTAGAGATGTTTGATAATAATCAATAATCAAACTATGTCCAACAAGGTTTGACTTTTCCCCGTAGAGATGCTATTATGGCATTCCATGAGGAATGAGTTAAGAGGTAATCTCTCACTCTATTAGATAGTTATCAAACTTATAGCTCAAATTATTTGCTATCTTGATCTAATCAAGAGCTTTAATTGTCTTGCAAATTTGGTTTTTCACTTCATTATGAATTCTTTGAACTTTTTAAAGACTTTCTAACTTATGTTACATAAATCCATACTCATTGACTTTTCAATTAGTATGTTGAAGTATTGAAAAACATATCTAGTTATTGTTCCAATAGGCCCACATACATCGTTAAGTATTAGATAATAGATTACTCATCTTTTCAATGAATGAGGTCTTAATTATCTCTCCAATAAATAAGATTTACATGTCTCCATTGATTCCAAAATCAAAAAGAGTCCATATAACCACATTAATGGTATTTAGAAAATGTGTTTCTTATCCATTTGCCTTAGGAGACAATACCATGTAAGTGAGGTTCAAAATCACTTATTTTAACCTACTTTGGCAGTTGTTATAAATGGGTGTTTTGAGATTTAGGATGTGGAATCCATTACTCAATTGTGCATCAACATCTATTTGAAGAAATAAAGTTATTTTATAATAAGAAAAACATTTCTTGTCTAATAAGAAACAATATGCACAATTTCTAGTTCACTAACTAGCCCAATAGGTAAAGATCTTATCTTTATTGTAGCAACTTTTGCTCAATTTTACACAGATTTCTCCACCCTTAACAAGTGATCTACTTCCTTGATCTTTCAAAATTTGAGATCTACTACTAGTATCTGATACTAATGTTAGTGAAGTAAAATAACTTGACTTCTATAACATGACCTGTAGTGGAAGTCTTACTTCCCTTTCTTTTGAACTCCTTCAAGTTCTTTAGACAAATTATTTCAATGTCTTATTTTGGCTAAAACTGGAAACAATTTCCTTTCTTGATAACCTTTTAGACTTCCAGACCAACTTGGCCTTAATAAAGTTTGTATACGATCATATCGTATATCTCCCATATATTCATATTGCCTTTTACAGCTCAGGGTTTATGCAGACTCCATAGGGTATTCAAGACCTAACCATAGATGATATATAAGCTAAACATGACACACTGCCACTTCATCTTTAATGAAGATAATTCTCAAGTCTCAATACCTACCTAGGCATTTCTCTAGATAAAGTGTCCTTCCAAAGAACAGATTGTAACAAAACAATATTTGGTATATCATGGTTATTCAAAAATAAATTACATGCAAATCTATCACTTCTATTTAAAACATATTTAAATTTTGGTCATTAAATAAATATGTTGTCTCCCACTATTTTGATTCAAAACAAATACCCTCACTGAATCATAAAAAATCCCATTGGAAGATTTTTCTAGTGGGCCAAGATCCATATTTGGCCTAGTGTTAAGTCAGCTTTGGCTGATCGCCCAACCCTTGGTTATTTAGGTAGGAAACACATTTCCAATTGCATCTCATGCAACTCTTGGATGACTGAGTGGGTAACTCTTTACCTTTATTCATCTTATGAATTTAAGCTCAATCCTTACGCCTCTAAGTTATTTTCAATCTAATTGAAAAACTTAGTTAAGTTTAGGCCTAATAAAAACAATTTGGATATTACAATTATCCTATCGCGCCTTACTAATATAAATAATAGCACCCTGCTTTGGCAGGCCCACTATTTATTGACATTAGTCTCGACGAGTTTTACTTATTAGAAGGCGTTTAAACTTAATATTAACACTTCTAGGTTCTTCAATCTGATTAAAGTTACCTAGATAAGTCCAATAACAAATGGTTGGATAATCTAATTATCCATCATTCTTTACTAATATCAATAAAAGCACCCTGCTTTGGCAGAACCTACACTTTATTGAAACTAGCATTGATGACTGTTGTTTATTAGAATGCGTTTTAGACTATTCATACCTTTAGGCTTTTCCAATCCAATTGAAAAATGTCTATTTGAATAAAACTTAATAATACTTGGATAATCCAATTATCCAATCATGTCCTACTAAACATAAATAAAGGCACCCAACTATGACGTGACCTGCACTTTATTTATATCAAGTTAGACGTTATTACTTATTGGAAGGTATGATTGTCGGGCTTGAGGGATTTCAATTTTCTTATTGTTCATTACCGACTTTCATTAAACGTTTTAACGCAAAATAAAACCCCAAAACATGCAATCAAAATTGTGAGATGGTTATGGTCTTCCTAGAAAATAAAATAAAATCAAATAAACCTAAAGGAACTATGGTGTCTTGACTTCATGAAGTCCTACTTCTTGAAACCACCATCCTCCTAGAGTCACGACTCCTTTGTTCCTTTCAAGTTCATATCCATCAAGAATCACCACTCTAGGTTTCTTCTAGGTCTCCACCTTGTTGGCTTTTCCAAGATTACAATGTAATAAAGAAAACTCGTTTTACATACGAGTGAAGGGTTGAGAGAAGAAATTTAAGAATAGAGAAAGGCACAGCACGCAGGCTGTATTTAAAATTAAATAAAAAAATCTAAGACCATAACCATTCACCGTTAGACGTGTTAATTAATCAATTAATAGAGTAATCAATTCTATTTGAAATAAAATAAATTTTAAAACATATAATTAAACACGCGGGGTCATAAAAGGAAAACTACGCAAAGAAGTTTGGCGGCTCTGTTTACCGTTCAACAGACAGGGTCAAGGGGTGTTCCAACCCAAAAATTTAGTACTGTAATCAAGTTAGTTCCCAGGAAAGAGAGGTGGGTCCGGAGTGACCGCTTAAGTACCAAGTCTTTCCTAGCCAAAACGTCCCACTGACCATTAACAGCTCAAAATATTCGGTTATGATTTCAAACAATTTGAAATTTTTAATTTTGAAACGCCCAAGATTTAACTTTTAAACTTTATCTTTTGACCCTTACAATTATCCTAAAATAGGAATAGTAAGGTTTAACTTTTAAACATTATCTCTAGAGTCTCAACAATCATCCTATTTTTTTTAGGAACGATCAAGGTTTAAATTTTAGACCTTATCTCTAGAGTTTAAGATATTTTATTTCGAATCCTATTAAATTTGATAAAGATCTTATCTTTAATTTGTAACTTTTACAAATCCTATCAAATTTATTAAGGATTAAATATTTGATTTTAAAATTATTAAATTTAATAAAGATCTTATCTTCTGTTTGTAACAATTACAAATCATATTAAATTTAATAAATATGAATCAATTTGTAACTCCTACAAATCACATTAATTTTAAAAAGATCACATATGATAAAAATCCTATTAAAATTAATAAGAATAAATTATTTAAATTTGTAACTCTTACAAATCATATTAATTTTAAAAAGATCACATATGATGCAAATCCTATTAAAATTAATAAAAATAAATTATTTAAATTTGTAACTCTTACAAATCACATTAATTTTAAAAGGATCACAAACAATGCAAATCCTATTAAAATTAATAAGAATAAATTATTTAAATTTGTAACTCTTACAAACTTTAATTTTAACAAATAAATAAAAATTTGATTTGTAACTTTTACAAATTGAATTTAAAATATAATATTAAAATCAAATATTTTATTTGTAACATTTACAAATAAATAAAATATCATTACGGCTAGGTTTCAACTTTTGAATCTTAGTTTTCATTACGGCTAGGGTTTAACTCTTAAACTTTCTAAATACAATCTCACATGAACAATTCATATTAGAAAAGAGAAAGCATATAGACGTCATTGCATACAACCCTTGATTTCAATTTAATTAAATAAACATAAAACATGCCTTATAATTAGAACACATATAAAACAATCACCATTGCAACATACAACATGTTCATATAATAAAGCACATCCTAAAAACATGTTCTTTAATTAAAATGTTGAGAAAAGCAATCAATATACATAAAGCAAAAATATATTGATATTAGCTTTCAAAAGGTGCAACCTTTGCAACATATCTCATAAAAATACAACCTTTACATAATATCTCATTAAAAATACAACCTTTACATAATATCTTATTAAAAATGCAACCTTTACAACATATCTAATAAAAGATGCAACCTTTGCAAAAGGATTCAACCTTTACAATTATTTTCATAAAAGAAATTTTATATTTATTTTTACATGTTCTTTAAACAAACGTTTTCCCAAAACACAGTTTTGTAACCAGGCTCTGATACCACTGTTAGGGAATCCCTAGTGTATGAGCAGCGGAAATACAAGGATTGCAAAGCGCCGTGTTTCAAAGCATAAGACAAACACAAAAAAAAAATTGCGTTTTAGGATTACCTCTTGAAGAATATCGAAGCAATCGTAGCCTCGCCCTTTAGGAGTCCACACGAGTACTCCCACCAGAAATGCTACACCTTTCAAATGCTAGTTTGACGGCGTGTAGCTTTTACAACTTTTGCGTATTTTATATCTCCTTTTGGGTAGCCGCCTATGAGCATCTTATGCTCTATTTATAGGCTTAGGTTTGACCTAATTTGCTCTCTAAAGAGTGGGCTCCTTACTCATTCTAAATGAGTTAGGCCCAATAGTCTTATTTTAGTCTAACTAAAATAAAAAGCTATTTTTTGATGGGCTTACTCTATGTGTGTGACCCTATAGGTAAAATACTCGGTTATATTAATAATAAACTATTTTATTATTAATATAAAATAAGAGCAGTATCTAGCAATGCATCATTATGTCCGAATATTATTTATTATCAACATAACCTATAAGTGATAATTATTTTATATGTTTGTTCTTTTTGTCACGATATCCTAATTGGGCCCAAGGCATGGTCGCGTCATCCTTGTATGGTCCAATTTATTTTACTTGATACCGGAGTAGACTTTATTCGAATAAATATCCAATATTTATTCTTTCTAGCATGGCCATGCATTTCCTTAGTCTCACTCCATCAAGTGGCCTATAATATCACTCCTGTCACATAGGAGAGACAAATCCCATCTACATCACTCACATCCCTCTGCATAATTTGTTCATTGCCTAACCACAACCTTTATAGTCCTCTTATTACAGAAGACGTTTGATTGTATTAAAACAATAAACTCCTTATGTAGGAATCGTAGTGACTTCAGGTCAAAGGACTACATATACCATTATCACATTGAGAATCGTTTATGACATTCATGTAACGATCCATGCAACGTTCTCATGGTGGGTCTATCCAGTACATCATTACTCTTAATGTGTACCCGTATGAAGACTTGATATCATTTATATCCATGATCTGTAAAATCAGATCATCAGTACACTCACACACTAGTCTTAATGTATTTACATGTCCCCACGTAAATACTTGACTAGGGACATTTTAGGAATAACTCTCATATAACCTATTACTCCAAGGATAAATAAAGGTTGTTAAACTATTTAACAAAAATGACTTATTCAAAATGATGCGTCCTATATAGGCTTTTAGTGCATATTTCCAACACCATCACCAACATTCATTAGATTTCATATACATAATAGTTAGTAGCAATCACAAATCATTAATTCACATATCATGGGATGTTCAACAACAATGTAATCAATACAATCATGGTTCCAAACCATCACAACAACTCTCATTTATTATGAGTCAATTCAACATCATATTCATCATCCCACAAACACAAGCCACATAACACCATTCACTCTAAATGCATTTCTAATCAAGTAGTCATCAATTCATTCATCCAAGCCAATTAGCATAACACAATCATATACACACACATCATTAATGGATGAAATCAAGCATTTAGAGATGTTACCCCCTCCTACCTCAAGAGAAGTCGAAATCAACGTGGTCCGATGGTCCCGCCTCATCGATGGGGTCGTTTCCTACATTATACAACATACCATATAATTAATTTTTATTTCAACTATCAAGACTCAAGTGGTCATATTTGTTTCTTAGTGTTTTCATGCCATGTTAATCCTCAAACTTTATTTACCTCATCTTATTTACCATAACCACTAAAGGTTGGATGTCTAATCTTATTATTGTGCATTTAAAGTTAAACCCATTCATGGGTTCCCACATTAATGAACTCTATGAACAATTTACCATCATTAATGGTCATGACACATCATAAATAGCATCTACCATCAATAATAAATGCTCATCTACCCACAAATCATATTTCCCCCAATTTATAAAGTTAGGGTTCTAGTAAAAACCCAATAATCACCATTTATATTTATCATTTTCCATCATTCTCATGCCATTTTCGTGTGCCACCCAAGTCCCTCATAAAACTCATATTAAATACACCCCACCTTAGGGTTCCTCATCATAAATGCCTCCCCATCATAACCCATATGCATTAGCTTTCTCCCAACAACCAATACCCAAAATCTAGGGCATAAAGCTCAAGAAAATGAAGAGAAATCCTTAGCTCAAACCAAAAGAGGAGAGCTCCAAGAATAAGAGATGAGAAACACAAAAATAAGAGGGAGAGAAGAGCCCCAATCACAAGCTTCACCTTCTTGCTTGATGAGGAGAATGAAAATGGAAAGTGGGAGTAATGGCACACACCATACTTGTGGGTTTTTAGAACAAGAAGAAGATGATGATAAGTGGGAGATGAAGAGATGAAGAAGGAAAGTGTTTGCCTTAGAGGGAGAAAAGGTCACGTGAAAATGAGAGGGAGAAGAGAAGACTTTGTATTTTATTTTAACCTCTCATTAAAAGTTTCCCGTTTTAGATCAAACAGGATCTCTGTTCGGGCTCAATACTTTATCTAAAAATTATTCTGATTACATATTCAGACTCTCATTAATATTCTTAACAGCCCTGACCAACGGTACCTCAATCAGAGACACTTGGTCCGACACCTATATTTTAATCGGGTCCAATTTTAACTTATAAAGCCCCAACAAATTATAAATAACCCCCAAACATCTTAATTTAATTATCTCCAATCTTTTGGGATATTAATTCACGCATATATAATTATTTAGTATTTATTCCCAATATTTAATCATTTATATAAAATTAGGGATGTTACAAGAACAACCTACGATGATTTTCCTAGGGATGTAATTGATTGTTCTTTTAAGGATCATGATCAAGTTTTAATTATAATTATGTTATAAGTTTTCAACTAGATTCACTAGGTTTGTGTGATGTTTGCCTCAATTTCATGCATAATTCATAGTGTGTATATTGAACTGTACTAGAACGTTTTGTGTGTAACAAGGTGGTTGTAAAATTTTGAAATGTCTAGTTTACAAGGGAGACTCTGCCAAAATTTTGGTATACTCCCTATGTCATTAGACCGTGTCTGTACCCAATAGGCACCCATTTAAGATTCAACACAATAGGTTCATGTGTAAGATGAATCTGTAACTAGTAGGGCGTAACCCATAGATATTGGTGTTTGTGTGAATCTTGTTTTGTTGATGTTCAATTAGGATTCCATTTTTCACATTTCGTGTTGTCTTTGGGTGCATGTTTGCGCGGGGTGTTTCATACTACACATACCTCTGTTTACTCGGGGACTAGATGTATTGATGAGTGTATGTTGTTCTGTAACGAGTTTGCAAACAAGAGCATGGAAAAATGTCTACACTGTATCAATGATCGTTACAAAACCGTTAAGAGAATGAGGAAAGTAACTAGGACGACAAGGGAGAAAATATGGAACTTTCTTATAACACCATGTCTTCAACATTTATACGCCTCATTGTCCATGGCAAAACACATGCACTGGCATGCTCTGAATCAAACATAGGAGGTCTTTTGTGCCATCCATCTAATGGGAAAGCATGGAAGTATTTGGATGAGATGTACCTAGACTTTTCACATGAGCGGCGCAATGTACAGCTTGGCCTATGTACTAACGGATTCAACCCCGTTTGGTTAATACGAAAGAGTGCACTCTCTTTGGCCAATCATATGGACCCATACAATTTGCCTCCTGAGATATGTATGAAGAGGAAGGTAATGTTTTTATCTATAGGGGTTCTAGGACCCAAAAATCCAAAGGCAAAAATAAATGTCTTTTTGTAGCTAATGGTTGAGGAGTTGACATAATTGTGGGGTGTTGGGGTTATAACCTATGATGCATCCTTGAAAAACAATTTCAAGATAAGGGTTATGACCTATGATGCATCCTTGAAACAGAGTATGACTTTATATAGTAATTATTATTAAATAACTATGCAGTCATATATATATATATATATATATTATTCTTTTTATTGAAACTTGTTTACATTGTTTTATTGATAGATAATTGGACGTACACCACAGTATGCACGAGGTGGTGATAGGTAGACCTCGGTTACTCATCTTGGTACCTCTAGCAAATTGAGGGACTCAGTGGTAGATGAGATTCGACATATGCCCCTATTGACGATTCGTGGTAATGTTGTACCTACTTACAACCCAGACACATTACATGCTTAGCAGTAGGTCATAGTCCACGAGGTGACCCCTTCCTCTACACCCGACACCCTTCACACCCTGGTCTCACTGTCAGATGCGAACGAGTAAGTATTACTATATTTCCTAAAGTTAATATTGTTTGTATTATTTTATGGTAGTTAAGGCACACCTTAATAAGTTATCTTGATATACATTTGTATTGTTGAGAGTAATTTGATTGTTGTTTGTTAGTAGAGAGCAAAGCTCACTAGGTATTGGTGTGTATGTGTTGATAACATACAAAATTATGCATGTCTATTATTTTTCTTTACATTGAACTATAATAAAAAGTTTTATGTGTAAGAGGGCACTTGTAAAAATTTGGAAATGTCCAGTTTATAGGGGAGACTCTTGCGAAATTTTGGTAGACTCCTTGTATCAGTAGTCCAAAATAAGAAACCTGTAACCCTTGTTTGTTTGATTGTGTTTATGATAGTTTTATGGATAGTTTTCTTGATTAATTGTTTCATTGTTTAAACTACAGTTACGTTGATAGTACTCAAATTTCAAAAACGATAGGTCCTTAAGGCCTAGTATGATGGTCCTTACATTTCTTGGACAAATGCTAGTAAGATTGTCCAATAGAAATGGCTGGGCACTTTTTCGGTAATTTTAAGATTCCCCCTTAATTTTATTTATATTTTGCATTTTAATTTAGAATTACATTTTAATTTATAGTAAAACTATCAATGAGAGGAAAGAATGACTGATGAGATTAGGAGGATCCTTACCATAAAGACCTCCAACATCATCAAGAGTACCCTTTGGAAGCTAAGGGTAAACAATGAGCGCCCCTGTTGGATCCTAGAGCCCCACTAGGAAGGGATGCTTTAGAAGTGAGGAGATGTCAAGTTCTAGCAGGCCAGTGTTAGGAACAAGGCAAACACACAAGCTGATATTGGTGCCTCCATCTACACTAGGGGGTTTTATTTCAGTTGTAGAGCATAAAAAAAGATTTGTAAGTACACTTTGTTAAATATATTTTTTAATTCAATGATTTCAAATCTTTTTCACTGGCTACTTAGAACTTATAAATTGTAGGAGTAGAAGGAGCATCGTGAGCCTTTGTTGTTTGAGGTGATGCAAATCACCAAAAAGAACAAGGTTGGTGATTGGGTTAACCAGAAAACCACCGACATGGCGGTAGTTTATTTAAACTTAAAAATGTTTAAAGTTTCTCCAAAGATTTACAAATCAAATTACTTACTTGTTTCATCTACCTTTTGTATATGCACAAGAGGTATCTAGCCATGAGAGCTCAGAAGGAGGCTGAGCTGGTGGCCCAAGCACTCGATAGAGAGGCATGTCTCACCCTTTCTTCTACAGACGATAATGCCATCTATTTAGAGGTTGTCAGCAACGTCGACAAGAAAGGAAGGGTGTTTAACTTTGGAGGGATCGGGAGACAGATCGCCAGGACAAGGAAGGCCTCTGCTTCTTCCTCTAGGTTGTCAGTAGATGTGGTTCAGGTTATTCAGAACCTAAACAATGAACTAGCAGAGGAGCACCAGCAGAGGCAACTTCTGGAGGAGCGAGCTGAGGCGGACCGCCAGCATTTTATATTAGCGGAGCAGTAAGTTGAGGAGGATCGACGAGAGACTCATAGGCAACTAATGCAACAAGAGGGTATGCTTCAGTGAATGATGGAGGCTCTTGGGACTCTACTCACACCTTCATCTACTTCTTAGGTGTCCCCATCACTATAGGATCCCCTAGCACCCCCACACTAACATGCTACATTTTTGTATTCATTTTTTATTGTTACATATTTTTGTATTTGTTTTTTATTGTTAGAGTTGTACATCTGTTTTGGATTAATTTTATTTCTTTTTATCTTATTCTTTTTTTTACATGCCTATACTCAAAATTGAAAAAATAATAAAAGCATTATTATAAAAAATCATATATAATTTTTTATATCTAAATATTTAATTCATCTTTATAAAATATATTCTATATTTTATATCAAAATGTTAAATTTACATTATAAACAATAAGACAGTTTACCAAAAAATTATTTTTTAATATTAACAATGGGACAACACCGTCATTGAATACATCACCAAGCTAGCAATGAAATCAGGCTTTGTCGCTAGACGACGAAAGCGATGAACTATGACCAACCACGCAACTACAACTTGAGCCTATCAGTGAATTTGTTGCCCATTAGCGACCACATCAGAGACGTCCGTCGTCAATCCTGTAGCTACACAGCTCTACGCATCGCTATATACGTAGTGTGTTAGCAATGGCGCGAACGATGTAACACCCTCGGTTAACTAGGACAATCCCTTCCACTAGATTATCCTGATCAATTGAGAGGTTATGAGTTTTAAAAAAAGTGAAAGGTTTTTTTTGTACAAGAAAACTTGGTTAAACAGATACACTTTATATACAACATAATCATATATAATACATGGTCGTAACAATAACTGTACAATCTGAAGGTAAAAGGGCACGCAGTCTCCTATAAATGAAATAAAATAATCTATCCTATTCGTCTTAGGCCCAAAGAGAGTCTGGCTGATCCTCAATATGAATCTGTGTCCATCCCTGCAATGTCTAGAAAAATTAGCGTATGGGTGAGTCTCCACCTCCACAATAATCGGGAAGGTATCTCATCGACACTTACCCCACACATAATACAAATAATCTAGAATCGAGTCCCTGCCACTCTCTTCGGGGTCCCTAAGATACATTCTAAGTTATCTCACCACTTTTCATCTCAGCTAACCCTTCCCATTTTCCCATTCATCTCTCAAGATTTCTAATATCTATGCAATCATACTTAAATAACAAACAGTCACAATCTTAGTACAATGATGCAATGCATGGGTTCATTTCGTTATTTCTATTCTCTTTATTAGTCATCATGATGTATATGGGCCCTGTAGAAAATTATGATTATGAACATACAATTCATAACACAATTATAACACATATCATGACAACAAAGTTTGACTGAAGGCGTACCTGAAGACAAGCAATCCATGAATCCCAATAGTGAACGTGTACTACTCTCAATCTGAGTGCCTTATATTCAGTGTGTTACTGACTCTATGTGATAATCACCTAATGGGATAGTGATTATATAGGCAACCAAAGATGAGAGTAGGAACCTTTCACTGGGCATATAGAATGGGCCCACCCATCACGGTCCATTCAGACAAAAAGCCCAATAGCTAAATCTATTATAATATTTACATATTATATAATTAATCAACACAATATAGATATAATAATTTAATGATGCTAATCCATCAAATTAATATAATAATATATTGACAAGAAAATCCAACATTTCTCCCACTTGGATAGCATTATTAGATTATTAAGTACAAAATCAATATTATTACGACAAGTTATTAATTATCACCAAGAAATATAATAATTTCACAATAGCATACAATCATATCCGATAGGGATATACATTATACACCACAATATTTTATATTTCAGTCATGGTATAGATAAGAAAATATGAATTTCATTTCCACATATTCCAAGAATCCAAAATGCAACAAAAGATATGTCAATAAAATGAAGTCAACAATAACATATCCAAAATTAGACAACTAATCCAAAACCAAATTACAATATAAGACTCCCACTGATCCAAAACATCAAAAGACTTGACTAAACCCATATGGGTTACATGATTTTGAAAAACTGCAACGGTCAAGCCTTTGGTCAGTGGATCTGCCAACATGTTCTAAGTAGCAATGTGCTTAATTCGAGTCTGAAACTCAAGTAATTTCTCTCTAACAAACAAGTACTTCACATCGAAGTGCTTCGAACGAGTAGAGCTCTTATTATTTTGAGAGAGAAGTATGGCAGCAGTATTATCACAATAAATTACAAGTGGCCTAGAAATACTTTCAACAATGCGGAAGCCAAAAATCAAATTCTTTAGCCATATAGCTTGGTAGGTAGCCTCATAACAAGCAACATACTCTGCCTCTATAGTAGAAGTAGATATGATTGTCTGTTTGACACTCTTCCAGGATACAGCTCCTCCTGCCATCATAAGAATAAAGCTTGAAGTAGACTTACAGTCATCAGGGCAACTTGTAAAATCAGAATTTGAATAACCTATGACTTCAAGTTGATCAGATTTTGTATAGATTAACATATAATCCTTGGTTCCCTACAAATATCTCAAGACCTTCTTCACGGCATTCCAATGACCCAAACTTGGGTTGTTCAAGTATCTACCCAAAGCATTAACAGTGAAAGCAATATCGGGATAAGTGCAGACTTAAGCATACATCAAGCTCTCAACAACAGAAGCATATAGAACTTTCTCCATTTCAAACAACTCTTTGTCCTTCTGAGGACACTGAGAATTAAAGAGTTTTTCACCCCTTTGAACAGGCGTGGCACATGGGGAGCAAGAGTACATATTAAACCTTTTAAGGATTCTATCAATGTACCCTTTCTGAGACAATCCAAGAGTACCACAAGACCTATCACGACATATCTGGATGCGCAAGACAACAAAAACATCACCAAGGTCTTTCATATCAAAATGGCTACTCAACATTTTCTTTGTCTCATTCAAAACATCAATGAAGCTACTAGCAAGAAGAATATCATCAACATATAGAACAAGGATGATAAAATTTCTCCTACTCATCTTCAGGTAAATACACTAATCTGAGGCATTTTCCTTGAAGCCAAAAAAAGTGACCACTTGGTCAAACTTCAAGTACCATTGTCCAGAAGCCTGTTTCAAACCATAAACGGATTTATTTAACCTGCAAACTAAATGTTCTTTTCCCTTTTCATCAATGCCATCAGGTTAAACCATATAGACATCTTCAACAAGATCACCATTTAGAAAATTTATTTTGACATCCACCTAGTGCAATTCCATATCAAAATGAGCCACCATAGCCATAACAACTCGAAAATAATCCTTTGTGGAGACCGGCGAGAAAGTTTCTTTAAAATCAATGCCTTCTCTCTGACTGTACCCTTTCGCCACTAATCTAGCTTTGTATCTTTCAACTTTGCTAAATGGTGTACACTTGGTTTTGAAAATCCATTTGCAGCCAATTGGTTTGTAGGTATAATTTCATCATTTAAAGGGGTATGGTCAATGGCAACGTCAGGATTTTGATAAGTTGCCACAGGTGCTACCACAGTCTCATCAACGATAGGAACATCTTCATTATTAGGTACAAAAGAAGATGGATCGATTTCAAAAAAAGGAAATTGAGGTGCAGGGACTTCAACTCTATCTTCTTCAAAGACAACTGGTCGTGAGGCAATGCTCCCACTACCCAAATTATCCTCAAAGAATACTGCACAATCAAACTCTATTACTCGTGTAGAGTAAGAAAGACAATAGAATCTGCTACCTCTTGAACCCACACAATAACCAATGAAGAACCCACTAACAGTTTTGAAATCAAGCTTCTTCATCGCAAGGTTATAGGGTCTTACTTCTGCCTTACATCCCCAAACCCGCAAGTGTTTCAAACTTGGTTTCTTTTGAGTCATCAATTCATAAAGAGTTTTTGGTACAGACTTGCTAGGCACTTGATTAAGAACGTACACAGTGGTTCTCAAGGCATCTCCCCAAAGAAAATCGGGTAAGGAAGATGGACCCATCATAGATCTCACCATCTCTATAAGCATGCGATTTCTCCTTTCTACCATTCCATATTGTTCAGGTGTATCTGGCATTGTGTATTGAGCTTCGATGCTGCATTCTTGGAGGTATCTAGCAAAAGGTCCTAGATTTCTTTCGGTTTCATCATATCTGCCATAATATTCTCCTCCTCTATCAGACCGCACACACTTTATCTTCTTTCTAGTTTTTAATTCAGCACTAGCCTTGAACGATTTAAAAGTGTCCAAGGAACATGATTTCTCTTGAAGAAGATCTATCCAGCAAAATGAAAGTAATCGTCTATGAATTAATGAAATACCTATATCCACCCATAGTAGTGGGTGTAATAGGCCCACACATGTCAGTGTGAATCAATTCTAACACGAGATCATGATGACTCCCATACTTGTCCCTGGGTTTAGCAGTAAGCTTACCTTCAATGCAAGCCACATAAGCGTCAAAATTAGAGAAATCCAAATCCGGTAAAATCTCATGCTTAATGAGTTTCTCAATATGAGGCCTTGAAATATGCCCCAAGCGTCTATGCCATAACATAGAAGAGTTCTCATGAACCCTACCATGCTTATGCCCAATAACAGAATTCACACTCATATTAGAAAGAGTCAACATATAAAGATTATCACAAAGAACCCCATGACTAACAAGAGAAGATGTAAAAAAATTTCTAACTTTCCATTGCCAAACACAAAAGAATAACCACACTTATCCAAAGCAGAAACAAAAATCAGGTTTCTACGAATAGAAGGAACATAAACAATGTCTTTTAGAAGCAAAACATGAATAGAAGGCAAACTCAAAGAAACAACCCCTATATCTTCAACAGGAACTCTAGCTCTATCTCCTACTATGATCTTTGATTCAGAATCACTTGGTTTCCTTAGGCTTATGGACCCCTGCAAGGAATTCACCACATAAATAGTTGTGCCCGAATCAAACCACCAAGTAATAGGAGGAACATCAACAACATTGGATTCAAAACAAGCTAGAGCAAGAGATGTACCTTCCCTCTGATTCTTCTTCTTTTCAGCATATGTCCAAACTTCTTGCAATACTTGCATTCTCCTTTGAAAATTTTTTGTTGGGACCGAGGTTAGGAACCATCTGCTTTATTTTCTTGTCATTATGATTTTTATGGACAGATTTAGACCTTGAAGTGGAATCGACAAACTTATTCTTGTGAGGTTTATCAGCAAACTGAACAACTCCAGCTTTCCCTTTTTCATAGCTTCCTTCTCCTGAGTGATAATGGCAATAGTCTGATCAATAGTCCACTCATGGTTTTGAGTATTATAAGAAGTCCTCAAAACATCAAATGAGAAGAGAGTGATTCTAGAATTTTCCAAATCAAGTAACTATCGTCAATCTCAAGCTTCATCCCCCTCAATTTGTTACAATAGTGCACCATTTTCAGCATGTGCTCACGAACTCCACTAACACCATCATACCTAGCTCTATCAAAGAGTCAGGAATAATGACTCTTCTCAGCTTTGTCAAAGGTCTTAAATTTATCTCCAATGGATTTCAGATCTGTCTGATTGACTTCTCCATGGTGAACTTTATCACCATCAAACACACTCAATTCGAATGATCCCATTTTACACGATAAGCCTTTTGATAATTAGTTTATTCAACAATAAGAGCACTTGGCTCTTCTTCCCGCAAAGCTAAGTCAATATTGGCCATAGCCAAATACAAATCCAAAAACTCATTCCAGTCCTCATAATTCGTCCAGTTCAATGTTTTAACCGAAGTGGGCATTGATACTGATATACAAAAAATTAATCAATATGCATAATTAAATCATGCAAAATATAGTGTGCCCATCATAAAATTTCTTATTAATTATAATCCCGCCTAAGGGTCCCAAATTATAATAAATAAAAAAATATTCATAAAAGAATACAATGCATACAAAATTCATATTACCAAATCCTAACACCTATAGGGAATTAGTACAAAATTGACATAAATAAAAACACAAGTGTATAGTATTCAACAAATCACATTAACAATAACACATCGATAGGATATAATTATTATTAATGTAATATAATATTTAGATATATATGTATTTTATTTTATTTTCCCAAGTCCTGTATAAATGGTCTCACGATAGGTGAGATGACATTTGTACAAAATAATTCAAAATTTTATATATCAATATTTTGCCGCATAGAATTGAAATCATATAATTTAAAATTGTATACTACCACATAGAATTATATAAGATAATTCGTTATAATATTACACATATAATTAATATATATGATAGTAATTAATTAACGCATATGATATTGATATAATATATAATATATAACTAACGCATAGAATACAAACGTTAACAGCATGTTAACAGATATATATATATATATAATGGCACGTAAAACAAAACAACATCAATTGAAAAATTTGAAATATAACCGCATATTATAAAAAAATTTGAAAAGTAACTGCATGTATATAATTTGAATTGTAACCATGTACATATGATTTCAGCAATCATGGCACGCTGCAACAATATATGATATGATGGTGCGTTTAACGGCAAAGGAAATTTATATATATATATATATAATGTTATATTTTAGTAGTTATCCACGTCATTTATTTTGTTTCCTTTTCTTGTGCTAACTGCCAATTGCTAAAGATAAGAAACATGGGATCATCATATTATTCCCAACGGAAAAAACAAATCCATGAACAAGGATTCATTCCAAAATTAGAAATTGAAATGCAACATGGAAAAATATGGGAAACAAAATTTAAATCCATGAACAAGGATTCATTCCAAAATCAGAAACTAAAACACAACATGGAAAAATATGGGAAATAAAATCTTTTGCAATTAATTTTTAACATTCATGATATGTGTTAAACTAGGCTCTGATACCATTTGCAAAAAATTATGATTATGAACATACAATTTATAACACAATTATAACACACATCATAACAACAAAGTTTGATTGAAGGTGTACCTGAAGACAAGTGATCCATGAATCCCAATAGTGAACATGTACTACTCTCAATCTGAGTGCCTTATATTTAGTGTGTTATTGACTCTATATGATAATCACCTAATGGGATAGTGATTATATAGGCAACCACAGATGAGAGCAGGAACCTCTCACTGGGCATATAGAATGGGCCAACCCATCACGGTCCATTCAATCAAAAAGCCCAATAGTTAAATCTATTATAACATTTACATATTATATAATTAATCAACACAATATAGATATAATAATTTAATGATGCTAATCTATCAAATTAATATAATAATATTTTAACAAGAAAATCTAACAGGCCCATCTTCTCTTCAACAATCTCATATACAATATCCATATGCACTACAACGCCACCCTATTTTCCTACCTAACTAGAGCGACCGAAGCTCTCCTCATTCTGGTTTTCACAAATGGGTAAGGACTCATAGTCCAATCATCATGACGGCCAATCACACATCTCCACAGAACGGGCACTCCACATCATAGTAAATCCCGCCTCTTGTCGAAGTATACTAGAGTTTTCCACGGGCTGTTTGGAAACGGGCACAAATCTGATACCACTTGGAATTCTTGTCTCCGATATACTCCCTAGACTGCCCTCGGGTATCAAGGCGCTGGCAGATTCTTCAATGTAACCTTCACTGTATGCTCTAGGGGATTATTCCAACATCCCCCCTTAACTTCTATATATGATGCATACAATACACAATTTTCTTTTCACTAGTCGTCTGTAGGGTTCTTTTGATGGCTCCATTTCATTCCTAACATCGGACTTCTTTTTTTTATGAAATTTCAATTTATTCTTTTCCTTATTTTCTTAAAATTCCTTAATTCGTAACGGTCTAATCTAATGCTTAGAAATGAAACGAGATCTCATATTTTCCAGAAATCATGGGTACATTGGCGTTACAACGCTCATCATCGTATCGGATCCGATCTAATCTCATCACATTATTTTCTTAATTTATCCATCTCAAGATCCCTAGCGAGACATTTCTTCATTCATTCTTTCCTTAACTTCTATATATAATGCATCATATAAGTACAATATCACAATCCATACACATGTCATCATACCACACTCATCCTATATATCACACGTACTCGTCATGTATAATTCACACATATTCATGTACACAATCGCATAACAATCGCCAAACACATTTATCATACAAGTATTATACAACAATCATTATACATATTATGAGAAGATCATACATACAAACATACTTATAGTGTTTTAATATTGGTTTCTTACTCGTATCTTATCAGACTATTTATCTCAATTTGTATGATTTCTCCCTTTTTACCCTTATATTTTTCCAATGTCCACTTATGAATTCTTTAATCATTATCAAGCGGTTTCTATTGTCGACTTTCTTCAATTAAATCAAATTAAATTCTATTAGTCAGTTACTTATTTCCTTGGTCACTAAACGAGTCGTCAATTTCTTATATATAATTGGTCGAATTAAGGATATTCTTTTCAAATCTCTAGTCACTAACTTTTGTACTTTTTCTTTTCTCCTACCATTTCTAATGATATTTATGGATTTATTTCCTTAATTTAGTTTCTTATTAAAGGTATACTATCACTCGATTTAATTCTTTATATACCTTTCGATTATTTGTTCGTTAAGCATTCTCACTAATTTAGGTAGAATTATCTCTTTACTCAATTTAATTTCCTGGTATCTAATTATGAACTCTTAGTCATTGTCAATAGTCTTACTGTTGATTTTATTATTTGACTGGTCCCATTAAACTTTTATTAGTTGAACAACTTACTTCCTTAGTCACTAGAGGATTACTAATTCTTTATGTATTATTATTAATTTAGTGACGTTCTCTCGAAATTTCCAACTACTAATTTTTGTACCTTTTTCTATACTTCTAACATTTCTAATTATAATGACTAATTTATGTCTTTAGTTATATATATATACACACTAGAGTTTATGACATTTAGTTATTGCCTAGAGATCTAGAATCCACACCAATATTATGAACTTAGTTAATTATTATTTAGCCAGTAAAATTACTAGTTAATCTATAAGTCATTTTGCCTCTTTTTATTACTAGTTCAAAGTTTAAATTCTAAAAATCCTTTCTATATCTTTTATCCCTTTTAATGACTAATGTTTTAAAGCTTAACCATTTATTTCATTTACATTATGTCTTAAATCATTCTTCCTAAGTTCCTAAGATTTTTAACTCTTAACATCTATTTCTTAACCTTTGGTTCCTAATAATTTCACTTATTAAATTTAGACACCTTTCTTTTCTCTTGATTATTAAAGTCCTCTCCTTAAAATTTATTAGATTCTAAATTCCTTTTTATTTCTTTTCTCTTTATATATAGCATACTTAGTCCATTACAATACTTAACTCAAAATTCATTCCCTATTAAAATAACGTTTCAAATTAGTTCTACCTTATTAAGTTCCTAAGGTTCTTTTCATATTTTTCCTCAATTGGTCACTAAGTTGGTCACTAAAATTGGTTGCTAAAATTCCTAAATTCTAATGTTCATTTTATTATGCTTCAAAAATTTCCTTCCCTTTTTCTTAAAAGAATTACGTTTGGTCCCAATTCTTTTATTATTATTATTATTATTATTTAATAAAATTTTCCCAAATGATCTTATCTTACTAAATTATTCACTTTTCCAACATCAATTTATTTATTTGGTAAATTATTAGAAAATTTTATAATAACTTAAACAGTGTTACTTTTAAAACTTGGTAAAATAAAATGTCGTAGTTATTCAGTCGGTGGATTTTCTTGAAACATGCAATATCATCGGAATAATTCCGAATATGTTTAGTGATAAATTTAATTTCTAATAGCGGGGCTTACAGGAAATAAATTATAAATTATAATTCATTATCATAAAATTTAAATAATAATAATAATACAACCAAATCGAATAAAACTGAGCCAGCCTAAACACTAAAATTCCTAAATTTTTCGTTCCAACTTCGATTGCGATAAAATTGCTTTGAGTACGTGAACGTCAAGTTACGCCAATTAAATTTATAAAATACCCATTAATTTAAAAATGTAGTAATTTTAACCGTTGGTTACGAAAATCTTCACGGTTTAAAATCTAACCGTTATATCACGACAAAATTTAAAACGGAGGTCACCGAATACGCAAGCAATATAATAGAACAACCAAAAATACAATCCACCTAGGAAAAGACCCCTTTTACCACACAAAACAGCTGCTGTCCGGAGGAAGGAAAATGGTGGTCTCGCCGAAAATTCATCGAACGTTCCAAAACGCTTTACCGGTCGCTTCCGGGTTGCTAAAAACCAGCATACATGGATTTTTGAGTTATCAAGGGCAACCAAGAAAATCGCTAACAGCCATGAAATTGTTCAAAATCAAAAGATTGTTTACCGAAAATTCATCGTTTTACTTCGTACTATCCACCGTTTGTCGTCGATTGCCGCCGATCGTCACCAATCCTAAGGAAAAGCAACATGAAATCAAAATGGACAAGAGGGGTCACACTTTTGGGGTCCAAAAACAACAAAGAAATAGCCCAATAATGCATGTATGATTGCTGAAAAATTTAAGGAAAAGAGGTGGACAAGATTCAAAGGATAAAGTTTCGAAGCCTTACTTTGATGGTTTGGGATGGCTTGCGGTTTTGAAGTCCCATGAACAAGGGAATAAGATCAATTCATAAGGGCTATTTCGTGCAAGAAAATTAGAAGAAGAGAGATGCTTGATGGTGGTTGGACCGTGGCTGAATGGACAAAGAGAAGAGGGATTAAATTTTGAATGGATGAAGGTAGATTATAGTGGTGTGACCATGAATAGATGGAAGAGAAGTGGTTGTTTGTGGTGACTCAAGAGAAGGGAATTTGTGATGGTTAGATGAAGTAAAGAGACTTGGAGGGCTGGTTAATTTTGGCTGTGAGTTGAAGGAGAGAGTAGAATTGGAATGGTACAAAGATGATAATTCTTGGTGATGGGTTGGTAACTCTTGTTGCATGAAATCTGATTGGAGGAAAGGGAGGTGGTCAGCTAAGTAGAGGGGAGAGACATGGTGGTGACACCTCTTAGGGAAGGTGTAAAGACGTGGTGCTACATGGGAGAGGTGTTTTCTTAGAGCTACATGTGTCTCTTAGGTGGAGAGGGCTAATTGGCCAAGATTGCATGGGAAAGCTGAGGTGTCCAGCTTTTGGGCATCACTTTGTGCATGGGTTTAAAGGTCTTTGTGGGATGAATTTCAAAATAGGCCAAACACAAACATTTTGGTATATGGCACAAAACAATCCATTAAGAAATGAGAGAGTTATGGCCCAAATACAAAAGGGGTGCAGGGCTATAATGGGATTTTTGTTCCTTGCAAAGATTGATTTTTTAGGCCAAATTGGTAGGGATTTGGGCTTTGCGTTCTTCATCAAACTTGTAAGGATTTGAGTTAAGAATAATTGGGTGAAAGAATTTTTCAATTTCATGGTCATATGAGAGAGATATGCAAAAAATACTGAACCTAGTGCAAATTGCCACTAGGAAAATGTGAATTAATGGGGTATTTTAAATTCTAGGATTTATGGAGTAAGAACTGGCTTTCGAGCCCTTCATGAAGTTTTTAGATCTTTCTTTTATCTTTAATTTGATATATCATTTGCAATGATCCAAGTTCTGTAGCCCATGATATATCCAATTTACGACAATGTGCTCTAGAAGCTTCCCTGATTAGCTAGGGTCTTAGAAATAAATTCACCATTAATTCTCCTTCAGGAATTTGATTTTGTACCCTTCATGAACGTTGTATACCTCTTTAATAAAGATCCATAGCAAAAAGAACAAAGTGATGTAAGCACCGTACGAGGGAGATACATGAATTTTATCAAAGGCTGCCAGCATTGAAATGAAACAGCCAAGGGGTCAAAAAGATTTATTAAACTGTACTGATCTAGAGGGATTTAGCCTTTGAAGTCCCCATGGAAAATATAGATAACTTTGTTACAGAGATTTTGACACCAAGTTTGCATGAATCAAAGTTCGTATGAGAAAGTTGTAAATTTTTTTCTAAACTATACGCAGAAAAAAATGTCCAAACATTGGAATTTTGAGGTAAACACACTTAACTTTCAATTTTGGGGTTGATAGAGTGAGAATCGGAGTTCGGGGTTAGAAACAGAGGTTGAAGATATTTTCAAAATGAATATTTGTGGCATTGGTCTGGTGCTATTATTATAAAGGAGATTTTACAACAGTGGAAATCTTTCAAGTTAGAAGGGACGGGATGTAGCTTCCATGTTAGAAGTGAACCAGTATAAATTCCTGGTGTTCTTTCTTCTCATTACTTTTCAAGTCTACTTTATTAAGTCTGATTACATGTGCTTTAAAGGTTCATATTTCCATGAAAAGAATCTAAGACTTATTCAACCCCCCTTCTAAGTTTGACTTTGAACCATCATTATTCTTTCTTATTCTTCCCACTTGCCCTAACACACCAAAACCTCACTATTTCACCCTCTTTTATCACCCATTAACCCTTACCTAAAATCCATCTAATTTTCTTTAAATTTATCTTAAAAACATCAATTTCCATCATTTTTCTACATCAATTCAAAAAAAAAGTCTAAAATTTTTACCTTCTTCATCCCTATCAAAACCTAAAAACACTTATAACCACCATCTTCCATACCTTCAACAATGGCACCCATGATGCAAAAAGGCAAGGGCAAGGCTCCCTTAACATCAAAAGGACAACCATCATAGAAGAAGGCTCCACCACCATCTAAGAAAATAAGAACTCAAGGTAACCTTTCTACATATCTCATAATGCCCCATGAGGATTTTGTGCTAAAAAACTTTTTGTCTAAAATAACTAATAGTCTTGTAAACTACAATGCCTCTTCCTCCAAAGCCTCCCAAATTTATCACCTATTTTTCAAAATCTGCAAAGGTTTATAATCAGTTCCATCTTTCAATGATTTAATAGTTCTAGAACTATTAGGCTCACTAATCTATATGTGTTTTCGACTCCGTTGAATACCGAAAAAGTTGACTACACAAAATAGCTTAGCAGTTAATTTTCTAGGGTAGGTAAGGCTGATGTTCATAAGATATTGATTGTTCGTTACATAACATCTAAAGCTCCACACTTGAAAATTGACTTATCTTAGGATAAGATCATCTACAACCCCAAAGGGTTAACATGGAAGAACTTACAAATATAGGTATGACTGTTAAGTATTCAGGGTCATACTATCTTGTTATTCATCGTCGCAAGATCCCTCACCCCTTGCCTGATTCTATTCTCATAGGAATGAAGGGCAAGATTCTTTCTTGTTTATAGGTAATGGTGAACTAGAATATGATGAGCCTCTAACTAGAGAGAAACCCTTATCACATCGGCTAGGCCCCTCTCACACTAGCTACGGATAAGTCCTGAGGTCAGACTTTATCCTCCTCGTTCAAGTTAAGTTATCTTTAGATAATTATTCTTTTCCTTTTTTATCATCCATTATGAACATTGAAGAATGTCCAATTCTAGTTTAGGGTGGTAGGGAAAGAATCTTATCTGACTAGTAATTTAAGATTTTCTTGCCTTGTTTGATTGTTTTTGTATTTATATAATTGTTTGTTTCTTTTTATTTACATGGTTATTTTGTTTTTGTGAATGTGTAAATTATTTTCTCTTCATTTGCTTGTTGACTTATGATTGTCATGTTTGCTTGATAGTTAGCTAAGAACTTACAACCATGTAGCATCTTAGAAATGTTTTTTTAAAAACTCTTGATAGATCTTTTGAAAAATACTTTTAAAAAAGTAATTAAATGTTAATTGTAAGATGAAATGATTTTGTGTGATTCGAATTCTCTTTGGAAAAGATCCTATGGTGAGCTTTTAAGCCTAAAAAGGTAATTCATTAAAATTCTAAACCCTCACTTTCCATGTTTAAGTGAATCACATAATCATTAGCATCTAGAACATAGCGTTTAACCAATTCAAAATGGCTTTTATTGCATGTCTTAGGATGATAAAGGTAAATTTAAGTTTTATTCATCAGCCACAAAATTCTTGTATGAAATTTGACCCATTGTTACCTCTTTTAGGCCTAAAAAGCTATAACTTTCTTTCAACCCTTCATTAATTGTTATTTTTGAGATTGAGAAATTAAGAGATTAAGTGAAGCAACGAAGTAAGAAAATGGCTTAAGAAAATAAGTTATGATGAAAATTGAAAAAGTGAAAAAGTAGGAAATAAAGATAAAAACTGAAAAGCTAAAAAAAGTGATATTGAACGGTATTGAAAGGAGTGAATTATGGAAACTCCATAAAACTTAAAATTTGCTCTTTTTTTTTTATTTGTTTTACCTTTTTGTGTTTCTCTTTTTCTTGATTTTCCTTCCCTGACATTACATACTCTAGCCCCATTGCAACCTTGTGAAAAACCATTAGACTATGACATACTTTCTCTTTATGTGTGGTGTTTCTAGTTAATTGTCAAGTTTATGATATTGTTTGTGATTATAATGATTTGAGTGATAAATTGCTTTGCATGTCTTAAAGAACAAAAGTGAACTTGTGATAAAGGTGCCCTTTACCCTAACATTGAGATTTGGATTACATAAGTTAAATAAAGTTTCTCTTGGCATTTGACTAATTGTCTCTGATTTTTCATTAAAAGATCTCTTGTCTGATTGGATTCCTTAATTTGCTAGGTAACTTGCTCTATATTTTCATGGTTCTACTTTAACCAGAAGAAAGAAAAACAATGTGGAAGCTTTTCAAAATGATGGGTTGAAGATAGTGACCTCTTAGAGCATATGGAAAATGAATTTTTTTATGGAGCTATACAAAGATGACAAACTAAATGAAAAATTTTGTTTGGTTCCTCATCTTTTAGTTGATCAATCAGTAAATCTATCTAAGCCTTTCCATTACGATGATGTGAAATGTTTGGCATGGGAGGTTTGAAAGCACCAGGTGTTGAAGGATTTCATGTTGCCTTTCTTCAAAGTCAATGTAACACTGTTGATTCAGAAATTTGTGACTGTGTTTTGAATATAATAGCTAATCCCCATATGATTTCAGTGGTCAATGAGACCTTAATCACACTTGTCCCAAAAGTGGAGCCTATGACTTGTTTGAAAAACTTTAGACCAATTTCTCTATGTAACGTACTTTAAAAAAAATTGTTACCAAGATGATTGCAAATTGTCTTAAAGGAACAATGGAGCACCTTATCAGTCCAACCTAATGCAATTTTGTTCCTGGAAGGAAGGGTACAGATAATATTCTAATTGTTCAGGAGGTATTAGATGAGGAAGAAAATAGGTAACATAGGTTGGATGACAATCAAAATCGACCTTGAAGAGGCCTATAGTATAGTAAAATGGAGTGTTACTAGGGAAACCTTACTTGGTATAGGTTTGCCTACAGGTATTGTTGAGTTTATTTATGTTTGTGTTTCTATTGTGTCTATAAACATTCTTTGGAATAAAAAGGCTCTTGATTCCTTTTAGCCTACTAAAGCTATTTGGTAAGGAGATCCTCTCTCCCCGTATATTTGTGTTTCATGTATAGAACTCTTATCCCACCTTATTTCACTAGCTATGCAAAGAAAGTTTTGCAAACCTGTTAAATTAAGCAAAAATGATCCCATCTTTCACACATATGTTTTGCAAATGACATTATGCTGTTTTTTGTAGCTAATATGGAGCAGGTTGAAACCATACAAAGCTGTCTAGATTTATTTTCTTGCAGCCCAGGAGCAAAAGTTAACAAAAAAAAAACAGAATGTATATTTCCCAGGAGTAAAATAAAATATATCTTTGTATATACTAATTAACAATATAATATCTTATACTAATATTTAATATAAGTATAAATTAATTTTATACTAATTAATAAAATTATTTATTAGTATAATGCATTATATTTTTATTATTAGTAACAATATATCGATTTCATACCAAAAAAATATTACAGCTGGATATTTGTGTTATATAAGAACGTTTACATGTATACAACTCTAATATTCTCTTTTACCACAACAATTCTTCTAGAGTGTATAAATATATAACATTTTATTAATTTTTATTATAAAATAGTGGTAAAATAATTCTTCTAGAGTGTATAAATATATAACATTTTATTAATTTTTATTATAAGATAGTGGTAAAAATAATGGTGATGAAAATTAATTAATGCTAGGTAAAAAAATATGAATATTAAAAATTTTACGCCAATAATGATAGATTCATAAATAATTTAATATCACATCCTTCAAACACTATGCATAAAATTCCTTCACTTTACAAAGTTTGCTGCTTCGTATCTGCGCATTGATTGTCTAAATTTAGAGAACAATGTTTGTAGTTTTTATTTATACTTTGCTTTATGTATATTGTAAGAACACAATCAATTATTTCTTAATGAAATTGCAGCACTTGTAAATCATAATAAGGATTTTAGATGATCATAATGCATTATTGTTGTACAACAAGAATTTCCTCGTCCAAGACCAAATTAAAATAACAATTCATTCACTAATGGACAACTGGAAAGAATCTATCATCTATGCTGACAAATAATGTCCTTATCAAGGGTTCTAGAGCCCATGTGCATGTGCTGTTCGTGATTAATCTCTAACAGTGATCTGATGTTATGGCCTATAAATCATCATCATACACGCTTTTACGTATCGATAGAAATATTAATAAGATTATTAATTAAGTTTTTTTTTTTTTTTTGCTTCTTCGGCAAATAAAATCTTATTAATTCAGATTCTTATCATGTGTCAAGTCGTATGAGATAAAATATCATTGTTAATTTTATTTTATTTTATATTGTATAAATTATTTATCCACCATGAATACTCTAAACCATTGGCAACATATATAGCCTACATAACTCGTAAAATGGTCTGTAATAGCAGATCCGGTGAGTCTGTTTATAAAATGAGTAAGTTTGAATATTTAAAATTAAAGTCTAACTTAATAAGGGTTTTTCTAATCTAGCCACCTGTCTATAAAAAGATATGTACATTTATACTAATTATGTGTCAAATATTTTTAATCTTTTTCTTATAAAATTATAAAGGTTATAAAAAAAAAAACTTGAATTTATATGACCAGTCTAGCTATACACAATTTTTTTTTGCTCGGCTCGTTTAGCATGGTCCGTCCATTTGCCGGCTACACCGAAATGTATATAGTGTAGCACAATCAAAATTTATATATGATGTTTAATTATAATATTGATTAGAACATGATGTAGCTCTGTGTTAGGATGTATCTTATTAAAAAAAATTTAAATGAGAGTGAGAATATTAAATTTGGGTCATACAATATGGATAGTCATAATTAAAAAGATTTTAAAGTTACATGATCACTTTAAAGTTAGATGACTTCTTAAAAAATTTACATAACTATTATATTTTAATTTTAACTATCAACGATCTAACAATTAAAATTATTCCTCTCACTCTCATTAAAAAAGTCTTTCTCACAAGATATATATATATATTATTAACATGAGAAACACTCGATTACATTGTTTCCAAAATATTCAATAGTCCTATTTATTAATAAATGTGTTCTTTACTGATAAAAAAATTGAAAATACTTCGAGAAAAAAGAGAGAGAACTAGTTATTCGAGTTGATTAATTAAAATTGTTCCCTCAAATTTTTAGTGACTATCAATATTACATAATCCGCAGTGTTGGGATATTAATATTAACCACTTCACCAAAGGAGTATATTTGATCAATGTTTGGGTAGTTTGTTGTGAAGACCTAGATAATAATATATCCAAGCGAACCATCAGGTTGTAACCTCTTAGACTTTTTACTCTCCAATTACTACCATGCCCCGATCAACCTATCCTCAGAAGTTCTACTTCTCCTCTTTAACTGCCTATAACCGCCGATAACTTCCCTGTACTACTCATAGCCGTTACGAGCAGAGAAGTTACAAGATTTTAGGAAATAAAAGGGAAGACGACTGATCAAGTGTTACACTAGAAGTTAATTCTCAAGCTAAGAAACTCCTTCCATAGCCAAAAGAGAAATTTCTAAGTTGGATTAGCCTAACTTTTAAGTGTACAAAAATATTTCAAAATACTTACAAATATGCACAAAATAGTAATACAAGAACAACACTAAAGATCATGCATACTCTTAGCAACCTATGATGGTTGTGGATAACAATTCATGCCCACACTACAACAATCTGTTTATGGGATGTAAGACATAAGACAAAACACTAAGACTATACCTGGATGCCCTAATTTAGCTAGTGTCTCATCTCATTCCTTGTGCAAATAAGGGCATAGGACATCATGTCTCATGCCTAAGTCCAAGCTCATCGCCTCAAACCTTCTTTGTTGTCGTTGTTATTGTTGTTATTATTGTTATTATTAACACAAGAGAATAGTATAAATAAAATAAAAAGAAATAACAATAAATATATATAAAATTTTTTAAAAAATAAAATACAAGTAAAAAAAAAATAAAATAAGGCTGGGGTTAGGGTGTGGACGGTCGGTTGCTACTAAGGTTGACAATGACGTTAGAGCGCTCCTCCTTCGAGACAAACTGGTCATCCAAGGCAACATTAAGATGTTGATGATTACCCTTGGATGACCCATCATACTATGCTTATGTGGGCCTACAACCGACCATATCATGTTAGATGATCTTTGACATCTTACAGCTCATTTTGAAGGTATGCCACCTCTAAATCTACATGTGTAAACCCAATGCTAGTTAAAGGGAAAGGTTGTATGATTAAAGATACAAACATTGTTTATTGAATGAAAATATTTTTTTGTTTTTCAAATATATTTATTTTTTAAAAGAATTCAATACCGAAGAAGAGTACGAAATAGAGTAATCTATACATTTACTTTTCTTCATGATTTTATAACATTGGTGCAGATGAAATTCATCATACGACACCGTTATAAAATTATTGCATGTTTAAATATATTAAAATAGTTCAATGCCGAAGAAGAGTACCAGATAGAATAATCTATACACTTACTTTCCTTCATAATTCTATAACATCGGTGTAGATGAAGTTTATCATATGACACTGCTATAAAATTATTGTATTGTTTATTTAATGAAAATATTTTTTTTGTTTTTAAATATATTTCAAAAAATTCAATGACAAAGAAAAATACGAGATAAAGTAATCTATACTCTTAGTTTTCTTTATAATTTTATAGCATTGGTGTAAACAAAATTATTTCATTGTTTATTCAATGAAATATTTTTTTATTTTTTTAATTTATTTTTAAAAAATTTCAATGTCGAAGAAGTTTACGAGATAGAGTAATCTATATGCTTACTTTGCTTCCTAATTTTATAGCATCGGTGTAGATGAAGTTCATCATACGACACTATTATACAATTATTGCATTGTTTATTAAATGAAAATATTTTTTTAAAATATATTTTAAAAAAATCAATACGGAAGAAGAGTACGAGATAGATCTATACACTTACTTTCCTTCATAATTTTATAGCATTGGTGTAGATGAAGTTCATCATACGACACCGTTATAAAATTATTGCATTATTTTATTAAACAAATAAAAACAATTTATTTAAGAGGAATAGTTCTTGAATAAACATTCCTAAACTCTTTACTCATGGGTCAGGGAGGAAGTCCTGTCGAAATCCTTCTCCTTTTAGAGTAATAAAGCAATCGCACGTCTGTGGAAGGGGAGGCGTTTACTAGTTCATTTCTAGCACCAAAAGTAGAATGTCTGTATTGCTCTACCGATGAGAAGGTTTGCAACTTCCTAATAAACCCCAGCGAAGTAGATGTCATCTATATGTATAGAACTCTGTTTTTGTCTCTCCACATATCATTTCCTTTTTTTGATTTTCAAGTGGGGGTTTTGAACACCTTGAACGTTGCCCCCACCCAACTTCATCCAAATGGTTAGGCCTTCGCCAAAGCCTTTGAGGTTTCGTGCGAGCATTTTGGTCAGACACCTTCTGTTCCTTTTTTTTCTATTGCTTTGAAGCCAAGATCTTTAAGGTCGGGGTTCCGATTGGTTAAGTTTATCTAAGCTGGGTTACTGGTCACCGCCTAATACATGCATTTGACTAGTCGTATAAAAATTTCAAGAGTCTTTTCTTTGAAATCCAAGTATAGACGTACTCGAGGAGAATTTTCTTCATGATCTTGATGGTCGTCCCACCTTTCCATTGTATTGGACGCGGGAGCCCATTCACTACCGTGTCAACTAGGAAGACCTATCACTCACCGAGCACGGTTGATGCATTATCATCGGATGATGAAATTCTTGGCAAGTGCACCAATCGTTAAAATATAGTATATTTGATCGTCCCGTAGGGATTGAGGTAACTACCATAATCAACGACTAATACTAGTTGAACCAAACCATAATTGGAAAGAATTCATAATATTTTTTTTATCTTTTGTTGAATTTGATGTTTTTGTATTTTATAGTAACATGCACAGAGCTAAGGTGTAAAATAAAGAATAAAAGCAGGTTAGAATCACTTCAGCATTCAATTTCATTCTAACTCATACAATTGAGACTCAATTCCAGTGAAAGACATGTGATGGATTCCATAGATGGTTAACTTTGATTCCTCTCTAGAGTAGAGCTCAAAACTAATCTGAATTTTCCATTTCAGCAATGAAGTTCCACTTCCTTCCTTGTTCTCATATAAATTCAACTGAGATTTATCTCAATGTAGAGTTTAGAACTCCATTAAAGCCTCAGCAATCCCAACCTTAAGGGTTTAACGACCCATGGAAGGTGGAGAAATGATTTCAGAAATAAAAGACATAGAAAGAAGGGGGAGAATATAGAAAGATGAAAATTGTAGAGAAAGAGTGAAAATCTGAGAAATAAATCTGAATAATTGCCTCTGTGTGTTAATTACAAAGTACTAAACATATATATAGTGTTTGGTTCCAACTAACTAACTAACACTAACATAATTATAAACTTGCCCCAAAGGGGCTTACAAGCAAATAATAAAACTTAACTGAATACAACAGAAATTCAAGTGTTTCCAATTTTTCCTCGCAAGCACGCGTAACCACCACCACTAAAAAAACAACTGTTAGCGACGGAAGGAATCGGTCGCTAATCCATGTAATGGCCGTCGCTACAACCATTAGCGACGGCATCTCAGACGGGGAATAGGACGTCGCTAAAACCCTCGTCGAAAACACATAAGTGACCACATACTTTCCGTCGCTACCATATTGACGGCGTAAGGCCGTCGCTACAGTCGTCTCTGCCCAAATAACTCCAGCCGTCGCTAAGTGTTGCCATACAGCGACCTCGACACCCCGTCGCTACTAACAGCCACCAGCGACCACAGTACGCCGTCGCTATAGGTACTCATGTAGCGACCACCGTTGTCGTCGCTGTTTTCCAACAAGTACAGCGACGACAGCTTCCGTCGCTAGTGGTTGTGATTCAGCGACCATAACATTCCGTCGCTAGTGGTTGCGATGTAGCGACCACAGTATCCGTCGCTAGTAGTTGCGATGTAGCGACCACTACTTCCGTCGCTAGTGGTTGCGATTTAGCGACCACAACTTCCGTCGCTAGTGTTAATAATTCAGCGACGGTTCACTGCCGTCGCTAACGAGAATTTTTAAATTTTTTTAAATTTGATTCAATATTGACTGGTTTTGTTAATTTAACTTTAAAAATATCTTAATATTTTGTATTTTGTATTGGCTGATAAAATTTTATAATTAAATTAAAATAAATTTTTTAAAGTAATAAATTATTATTAAAATCAAAATAATAGATTAAATTAATTTATCAAATAGGTTGAATTATTAATGATAGGTAGAATAAGGCTTTGTGATTTGAATGTAATTACCAATAAATATTGACATAATAAATAAAGAATGACAAAATAAATACTGAATGAAAATATAACATAACTAAAAATCAAATATACAATGTGTATAAATAGAAGAACTACAATCAAGGTGGTGGGGGATCCTGGGGTGGTGGTGGGGGCGCCTGGGAAGTGGGTGGAGGTAGCCTCGCCATCAACTGCATCAGTAGCTCCTACTGCTGAGCAAGTTGCCGACGAGTCTCGGCGTGCTGCTCCTCGGCCCGCTGTCGGTCCGCCTCGGCCTTCTGTCGGTCCGCCTCGTGCCGCTCCAACAGCAACTGCCTCTGACGTCGCTCCTCCTGTAGCTCATCGTTCAGGTTTTGAATTACCTGAACGACCTCAGTCGGAAGACCAGAGGAAGACGAAGAGGAAGGGGTCTTCCCCTTTTTCGCCAGCTGCGTGCCGACGCCACCCAATCCAAACACCCTCCCTTTCTTGTTCACACCGCCAACAGCCTCCATATAGATGGCGTTGTCGTCAGAACAAGATAGGGTGGGAGGAACCTCCCATTCAGGAGTGGAAGCCACCAGGTCCGCCTCCTTCTCAGCCCTCCTGGCCTGATACGCCTCCTGTAAATTCAAAAACAACGATAGGATTAGTAAGCTGATTTGTAAAATGTAAGCATGTGTCAGTTATAAGTAAATACCGCTAGCTCCGTAGTCTTTTGGTTTACCCATGCACCGGCTTTGTTCTTCTTGGTCATTTGCATGACCTCAAACAAAGAAGGCTCCCGGTGCTCCCCCTGCTCCTGTGGTGGACAAAAAACATTGAGATTATTATTTGTAAACATGTAAGACGAATCATAATAGAAATGTTTAACATAAATATACTTACAAATCTTTTCTTGTGCTCGAGGGTTGAAATGCTACCCCCAGTGTAAACCGTGGCTGCAGCATCGGCGGCTCTGTTGGCCCTGTTCCGAGCACTCGCCTGCTGGAACGGGACCCCGCCCCACTTCTGGACCATCCCGTCCCAATGGTCCTCCGGGATCCAACGAGGGCGCTCACCCTTGTCCCTCACCTTCCAAAGGGTACTCTTGATGATTTTGGAGGTCTTTGTGGCAAAGACCTTCCTAATCTCATCAATCATACCCTCCGCCCACTGGTAATCACGCTGTAAAATGAAATGAGAAATCAAAATTAATAACAGGTCTATTTTACAAATCAAGTCACAACAAATGAGCTAGGAACTTACCGAGAAGGTGTCAAACCACCTATCTTGCACAACCTTCCCAGCATCTGTCCAAGATATATATGGACCATCCCACTGGGCCTTCAAAACCTTAGTAATCGCTTTGGTAGTGCGACTACTATCAACAAAGCTGTCATGACAACAATTATGTTAGGAGTAAAACAACACACAATCTAGGGAGACCCCCAAAATTTCGGCAGAGTCTCCCCTGTAAATGTAACATTTCCAAGTTTAAATAGTTACCCTGTTACAAACAGAAGAGTGCCCAGTACAATTCAATCTATACAAGTACTAATTAAAGTAGCATCCAATAAACCAACAATTCTTTCCACTAAAGTTTAATATAAAGTATCATACAAATAACATAAAAGTATTTGAGGTTTAGTCACTTACTCGTCTCCGGCCGGCACGGGTACCAACATGGGCAGAGGGGATGCCGGAGGTGGGGTCGCCTGATGGCCATGGTCCTCCAAGCCACCAGCTCCAGGACTCTGCTCTGGGGTGGTCAGTCGGGGTGATGGGGTGGTCTGCAGTGGTGGTGGTGGTGGTGGAGTGGTCTGCTCTGGTGGTGGTGGTGGTGGTGATGGAGTGCTCTGCTGTCTTGGGGTGGGAGTCCCCAGCCGGGATGTCGGGGTCCTGAACCCACCACCCCTGCTGAAGGGCAGTCGACGTCCCGTCATCTGTGGATAAAATCATCAAAAAAAAAGGTTAGTCTCAGGATATATATAAACCTATGTAACAATTTGTTTAACGACTACATACTCTGTGTCTGTTTCAGTTTCAAATTCCCCCTCAGTTTCAGTGTCACTGTAGTTATCTGTTTGAACAAGTTCATCAGTCTCCAAATCAGCCCTAGCCCGTTTTGATCGAGAGACAAGGTCTTTGTCAATGTGTTCACCCCCCGTAGTGGCGAGTGTCTCATCCATTATGACTGGATCAATGTTGAACAACAAATTGGCATCGTTGAGCTCGTGTGGTGCAAGCTGATAAGCGTCATCGACCTCCTCAGAGACATTGTCAGTGATCTGACTTCGGGCCTTGGCCTTGATTACTGTATACCAGTCCCGATGTCCTCCCGGGAAGTCGGTGTAATAAACCTGCTCAGCTTGTTGGGCAAAAATGAAGGGATCAAACCCTTTATATCTACCATTCTTCTTGACCTCAACTAAGCCGTAGTTGTTGTCAACCTTTGTTCCAACACCGATTGTGTTGTCGAACCAATCACATTTGAATAGAACAATATCTCTTCTTAGTCGTCTAGAGAATGAAACTTCAACAATCTCCGTCAGCACTCCATAAAAGTCTTCTTCCAACTGACCGGCGGTGCCTTTAACACAAACCCCGTAGTTATGGGTGCGCATCCCTTCACTCCATTGAAGAATATTAAACTTGTAGCCATTTACGTAGTAAATAGGCCATTTTTTAACAGTCTTCACCGGCCCCTAAGAAAGGGCTTGGAGTAAAGAATCTTCAATATGGTTGTTAGGGTCTTGTATCTATGTACAACATAAGAAGTAGGTCATTGTTACCATATTGACGGGAGTTAGAAGCAAATAGGCTTAAAAACACTTGGTATACGGGTCTTACATGTTGCGCGAACCAACCAACGAACTTGGATGACACCTCACTATGAATTTGGTCATCAGTTAAATCATTTTGCTTAAGTTTTAGCATATCTGTGTATAAGCTATTGAAAGAAACAAATAAGTTTAATATAAAAGCTACGTTAAGAATGTATAATATAACTTCTATGACTTACTCAATAAAGGGTTCCACTTCTGGGCAATTGAGAAAAATGTACAAGTGAGCCGCCTTTCGATCTTTCTCATCAATGTAACATTTTGTGAGCCTGCCCCCTGGGTGACCAGGATAGTTGAAAATCGACGTTTGTTCATCAAACCCCATGCGGCTGGCTACCCCAAGATTGCGGGGAATTCTACTCATTCTAGTTTCTATCTCCGTTGGAAAATAGAAAGAAGCAAAGGTTGTCATTTCTTCGACTAAGTATGCCTCACAAATTGAAGCTTCAACGCAGGCTTTGTTCGACACTTTATCTTTTAAAGAGCGTAAGAATCTTTAACATCATTAACAAGATGGTGTTAAGTTAGAAAATACTATTATAAGCACGATTTGCAAGGAAATTAAAGAGTTCACCAAGCATTCACCTTTCGAATGGATACATCCAACGATACTGCACTGGGCCACCAACCAAGGCCTCGTACGGTAGATGGATAGGCAAATGCTCCATGGAGTCAAAAAAACTTGGTGGGAAAATCTGCTCCAACTTACAAATCAATACCGGGATAGTTTCTTCCATCTTCACAAGTTTCTCCACACTCAACGAAGTAGCCGTCAACTCCTTAAAGAAGTGACTCAACTCCACTAACGGTTTCCAAATAGGCTTCGGTAAGGCATGAAACGCGTACGGGAGTAGTTGTTGCATAAACACATGGCAATCATGACTTTTCATGCCAAACACCCTGCCCTCCTTCACGTCGACACATCTACTCAAGTTAGAAGCGAATCCGTCAGGCAGGGTCAACCCATTCATCCAAATACACACAGCAATCTGTTGTGGTCTAGTTAAAGCATATTTTGCATGGGGTTTAAACATTCTTCCACGTCCCGCATCCCTCAACTCCAACTCCTTCCGGGAACAACAAATCGGAAGGTCTAGACGACTCTTCTCGTTGTCCTTTATTCTCCCTTTGATGTCCATAACAATGTCAAAAATATTCATGAAAACGTTACGTTCAGTGTGCATGACATCAATGTTGTGTCTTAACAACAAGTCTTTCCAATATGGCAAATCCCACAACACACTTTGCTTCACCCAGTGGTGTTCCTTACCGTAACCCGCAAACTCCTTAACACTCTTGTCCCAGATGTAAGGATACTCTTCGACCCTCTGCCAAACCCGTGCACCAGATAACCTACGGGGTGGAGGTTCATTAACAACCTTGTTCTTCTTAAAAGCGGTTTTGTTCCTCCTAAACGGGTGATCCAACGGTAGAAACTTTCTATGACAGTCAAAGAAACTTGTTTTGCCACTAACAGGGAGTGATTCCCCCCTGGTATGTTCCATGCATACAGGGCAAGCAAGCTTCCCAGACGTGGACCATCCAGAAAGCATACCATAGGCTGGGAAGTCGTTAATAGTCCACATCAATACAGCACGCATCATAAAGTTGTTCTTCAAAGACGCATTGTATGTCATTACCCCGACATCCCATAACTGTGATAACTCTTCAACCAACGGTTGCAAAAACACGTCTATGTTCGCCTTTGGATTTTTGGGTCCTGGAACCAGTATAGATAGAAACATGACCTCCCTCTTCATACACATATCAGGAGGCAGATTGTATGGGGTCAGGATGACTGGCCAACAAGAGTAAGCCCTTCCGTATTGACCGAACGGGTTAAACCCATCAGTACATAAGCCAAGTCTCACATTGCGCGGCTCGCCTGAAAAGTCCGGATATAGCTCATCCAAACACTTCCATGCTTTCCCGTCGGAAGGATGGCAAAGAAACCCCTCTTGCGTTCGGTTCAGAGCATGCCAACGTATGTGTTTTGCTGTGGACAATGAGGCATACAGGCGTTGAAGACGCGGTGTTATAGGGAAGTACCACATTTTCTTCCTGGCCGTCCGGGTTACCTTCCCTCTCCTTTTAACGGTCTTGTAGCGTTCCTCATTACAATACAGACATTTTGTGACACTCTTGTCTGCAAACTCATTTCTGAACAGCATACATCCACCAACACAACACTCTATCTTCACACAACCCAACCCCAAGTTTGCCACTTGTTTCTTAGCACGGTACAGGTTTGCTGGCATTCTGTGATTACTAGGCATGGTGGAACCCATCAGATTGACCATCCTATCAAAACAACCTCCAGAAAGATTATAATCTGCCTTTAGGCTTAAAGCAGCTAGGGAGGCGGATAACTCAGTGTGAGTGTTGCACCCGTCCCACAATGGAGTTTGAGCAGCCGCCAACAAATCATAAAATCTCTTCACCTCCGGATTAGGATCCTCCTCTACATTGTCAGAGTCTCCATGACCTTCTTGGTCATTATGTTCCAGCATACGCCCGGTGGAGGGTCCAACATGATCCATCACCATTTGTTCTATGTTGTTGTACGTATCCCTGTTTCCTCCAACCTTATAGTAAGACTGTTGCACGGTTACGTCTGATGGTCTACGCGGTAACTGCTCACCATGGTTGTACCAGCAGTGGTATGTTTCCATGAACCCTTTCTCAGTTAGGTGGCACATGACATCATCCGCGTATTCAAAACTCATGCATTTACACCTTGAACACGGACAATGAATCTTTTGAGTCACTTCAAATCTAGGCGTGTTTGCCGTAGCGAACGGAATGAACTCCAATATCCCCATCATAAACTCCTCAGTCACTCGCCGATTGCGATCTAGTCGGTTGTACATCCATCGTCGATTTGTCGGTTCCTTCATTTACAATATCTAACAAGCACGATTTCTGTTACTTTAAATTATTGTAATTTTATTTGACTGTCGGTTGTAAATCACTCCCTATCTCTTTGATGTTGCAAATTGGTGGGGCCCTATCCCATTCGGGATGAATATGCAACCAACTGTAACCCATCTCTGTTGTATGTGGTCTATCTTGTGTCATTGATGTTCATTTAAAATTTCGGCAGCATTTCGCATTAGTCCCCGAGTGCACAGAGATACGTACGGTATGAAACACCGTACGCAGACATGCACCCTGGGGACAATACGAAACACCATAACTGAAATTTTATATGAACATTCAACGTCTTAAGATAGACTATATACAACATTGATGGGTTACGCCCTACTGGTTACAAATTCATACCAAACTGTCCAACTGGGACAATTCAAGATCCAACACAACACGGTACATTAGCCGATTGTTTTGAAACTTGAACGGGAATCTAATGGGTACACACACGACTAAACTCTACATTATTAAATCATGAGTTTCATTTTTTAAGTTTCCTAAGAAAGGGAGCCTGTCAAAATTTTGGCAGAGTCTCCCCTGTAAACTGGACATTTCCCAAATTTATGAACAACCTGTTACATACATAAAACTTTCCAGAAATGATAAATATACATACCATACGTATTGTATATGATATTCAGAGTTATGAATACGATCAAGAGACAAGGTTATCAGTACATAAAACCAATGCCTAATGAGCTCTGCTCTCTACTAACAAACAACATTACACATGCATAAAGAATCATGTTATCAGCACACAAAACCAATGCCTAATGAGCTCTGCTCTCCACTAACACACAACATTACACATGCATAAAGAATCATGTTATCAGCACACAACCAATGCCTAATGAGCTCTGCTCTCCACTAACAAACAACATTACACATGCATAAAACTCATTATAAACACATCAAAACCAGTTCCTAATCTCTCTACTAATAAACAATAATTGACATGCATACATATATCGAGAAAGTCAGCGTTAGGGGATTACCTAGCGAAAAAAGTCGGTGATGAATACGGAGCTGAAGAAAGACGATCAGAGACCACGCGTGATCTGTGTTACTCTGTATGACAAACCAAGAAGTCGTTAGAACGTTACAAGTAGCAAGGAAACTAAACAAAGAGAGACACGCAAAGCAAATAATAGATTACACAGCCATGACTTCTTAGTGATCTAGACACTTGGGATCCACGTGAGAATGAGTCCATGAGAGACGCAACAGAGACTACATTTGCATTATTAAACATTCTAAACGTTTTTTGTTATGTTTTTTATTTTATGTATAAAAATATTAAATAAATACAAAATATTAGTGTTAAAATCACAAGTTTTAAGACTTAGGATAGAAAAGTCATCACAAATACTTTTTTTGTTCATCAGCAAATAAAAAATATATTTTTAGGGGTACCCAAACCTATTGACAAAGTATAGAGAACATATAAATAGGGGATCACGAGATATACATGATTATAGTTGATCAAACAATATCTTCGTTCCCTATCCCATTCGTAGAAGGAAAAGAAAAACCCACCCAATCTACATCTAATCCAACTTCCAAGACCATACCCTTATCTTAACTAACTCAAAGAAGGAGTTTAAACAAGTTTGTTCACCTTGAAATATCACTTTGTTTCTTTGCCCCCATATGGTCCATAATACCAAACAGCCATCATAAATACTTTTGAGTAATAGGAAATTATATACATGAGATGTGAATCCCTTAATAAGTTTAGTTACTAATGTAGCAATGCTATCAAAATATTTTACTTGGAGGATTTTGAGAGCAATCATTCACAGTGTGGCCTAAACCTCCTCAAACCACATTTGAAACTATTGAAAGAAAGAAGACCTCAAATTTGAAGGTGTTAGGAGTCAGTTAGAAATAGTGAAACTAAACATGGGGGATGAAATTGTAGGTTTCCAAATTTTAGAGAAAGGGGGCTGATGTCAAGAGCCACGACCACTTGTCTCAATGAAATAGAGTAGACATGTTTTGTACAGTTTTGATATTAGTCTTAGTCATAATAAGGGCTGGGAAGAATTGTTGTCAACTCTTTATTGTGTTTTGGTAATAGTGATGTCTGATGGCTAACATGACCTTGGCACATTTTCTGAAAAAATACAATTGATGAAAATAGACTGTTATGCTGACTGCTGTTGTGTCAGCTGTAGTTAGAACTTACAAGTTAAACTGATTAGTTAGGTCTCTAGCTTGCCTAGAAAGATAATTTCAATTTTCTTCAATGGCAGCAACAAATTAAAGTTGTCTTCCAAGGGCACCAGCTTCAAAACTTTGTAGTTAATCCATTTATACAATCTCATTATCTTCTGAACTCTAAAGAGGATTGCAAAGCATATTGTGTCAATCCGGCATACCTGAAGTGGGATCTATAGGATTTGCTCCTGCTTTCTTGGTTTCCAACTTCTCTATTTGACACTTTGCGAGCTGATGTTGTCGGTTGTTGCCAATCATAGCAAGTTAGAGCAAGGATTTAGCTCAAAGTTTCTAGTTCCCTATTTGACACCTAGGCCTTTGCTAAAGCAACTAGGTTTATTGATGATGGTGAGAGAAAGGATTAGGGTTTAGCTCGAAGCTGCATGTGCTTGGAGAAGAGATAAGAAAGTCTCTTAAGTGAAATGGGAGGCCGCCCTCCAAAATAACTAAAAGATGACATTTAGTAGGGGGAAATGGGCTTTTATATCCATCGACAGGGTGTGAATCTCCATAAGAGGGGCTGTGAATACTGATGCTCCAGTTGCTACACCAAGGCATCTGGTGAGTTGTGACAAGTCTGATAGTAGAAGGGGTTTTGCAATGCACCATGATAGTGGCACTATCAGGCACTATTGCCTACTCTAATTCACATCCATAGAATTGGTATATATGCATATAGTGATATATGAGATTCTGCACCCATTGACTCGTGTAGTTTTAAATATTTTCTTACTATTGTTAATGCCTTTTCAAAATTAACCTGGCTAGTCTATATTCAAGAATAAGTCAGAAGCACTTGCTGCCTTCAAAAAGTTTGAAGCTACGGCTGAAATCCAATCTCAACTGTCAGCTATGCCTTTTTAAATATTTCTATAATCACCCTTAATGAGATTTTGGTCTTAATTCATTGTTCTGTTATGTTGACTGCTGTTTTGAAAAGCCCTGTTTTTTGTATGGTAAATTAGTCATTATCAGATATGCACTAAGTTGGTAATAGGGATGAAAAGTGGTTGTCGATCAAATGGCTAAGAGTAAGAACACAATAAGATATGGATTCTAAAGAGACTGAAATTATCTGTTGGCAGGGAATTGGAGTTATTTCTTAATGTTAATTTTTTTTTTTTACAGATTGATCATATTGTTTGTTGATGCTCATTCTCTTAATCTTGTTGGCTTTGTTTCAGTTCTTATGGGCAGAACCTAGACACAAGCACTTTTATTGGAGAAACATCATTTGCTATTGTTATTGCTATTCTGGGTCTTGTATTATTTTCCCATTTGATTGGAAACATGCAGGTATTTGCAGATAATTTTTTTTCAGTGTATGTTTATGTATAAGTAATATTAAACTACAATATAAACAACTTTATTGATGTGTTATAGATTTCTTATATTCAGTCTATTTTAGTTGTCTTATAATTATAGATCTGGTAGAAAGATGTTTTCTAGTATATTTTGTTAAACTAATATTATATATTTCCTCTGATTAATTGGTTTATCTGATGTCATAAATTGTAAAGGGAAATTTCGTTTTGAAGAAAAATAACTACAATTTGATTTGTTGGTATTTTTTCCATCTTGGTATTTTAACTAAGACTATATATATGCGCTATGTACTCTGTTGTTACAGACAGCCAAAATGGCTGTTAGACTTGCTAAGAATAATTAGCATTATACTTATATAATAGAGTGTTTAGTTTTTTCTTTTAACCCGTGATTGGTTTGCGGTGGTTTCTCTGGTGTAGACATATTTGCAATCAATCACCATAAGGCTTGAGGAACCCATTGAAATTACTATTTCTGAAGTGATTTTGACGAATACTAGTTGGAGAAAACCCGTAAGTGAAAAACTGACAAGAAAAAAAGAAGGTACTATTGGTTTTAATGTTCAAATACTTTGTACATAATCATTAATAATCTCTTTATTTTATTTAAGATTTTATCCGTTTATCTTAAAAAAACAGTATCTACTTTACTTTTACATCAAACATAAACCACTGTTTTCCATCTTTATTAATATATTAATTTGAGGTTGGATTAGAAACTATTTTTTTAATTAAGAAACATTATAGAATTGTATATTTTAATTTTAATTTGAAATAATAAGATGTCAAACAGTTAGTAGGCATTGTGTTATCTTCACAAGACTTTCATGCTTGCCATCCACATTATCACTTAACAAAGAAAACCTTACACAAATAGCAAAATAGAAAGAGGGAGCAGAAGAGGGATGTACAGTTTCACAGGTAGGGCACTGTGAAAGAGACAAGCATTACACTACACTGCGCGAAAGAAAACTCACACAAAACTCAAGAAAAATCTAGCCTTCAAATTCACACAATGAAACCAGCAATCATCAGACTAAGTCTTAGTTCTCTCTTGAGATGAGTGTTCACAAACAGATTCCAAATTCTAATAAATCAAGGCACGTTTCATCATCGAACTATCAGAACTATCAGTATTCATATATTTCAAAAATAAATTAGCAACGTAACATTAACATTTCTTCATTTTGTCAGGGAAGCAATTAGTAACAAACTACTAATTAGCAATGAATCAATAAATTAAACTAAAACAATCAAGCTGAACACAAATCAATGAAAATATTCGATGAAACAAATAGCACCAGATCCAAAAACAAAGAAAACAAGAATCACAATAGAAGAGAGAAAGAGAGAACTACCAGTCTCGTAAAACAATGTTATCACCACGCTGTGAGGACGAAGAACTGTGAGATCATGGCTTCACTCACTGCACGCACTTTCTACTGCTCTTGCGGCCTTTGTTAACTCACTTACGGTGATGCAAAATGACTACCCATTCAAATCAGCAAAGTGCAAGAAATAAGATTCTTGATTCAGAATAAAAGTGAAACAAAAATGAACTTAAGGCATCATGGATTGTGTAGAGAGAACATGAACAAGTAAAAGGGAAAGGGAACTTACTTGGTTGAACAATTTGAAGGGGGGAGCGTAGCCACCGGTGAACGGAGGAACGAAGGGAATGAGCCGGGGAAGGGAAGGAGGGAGGGAGGGACGGTTTCGGGAAGGAACGGAGGGAAGGGTGCCGACCAACGACGGAGGAGAGGGACGGAACGACGGAGGAGAGGAGAGACAGAGAGAGGGTGACGAATTTGGGGAGGGAAAGTTAGGGCATCTGATTTGGGGGGAGGTGCTGGACGAGTATTACTGACATTTAGCGACGGCAACAAGTTCCGTCCCTAAACCCCTCAATATTAGCGACGGCAAAAATGTGCCGTCGCTACCCCTCAATATTAGCGACGGCAAACCGATCCATCCCTAAACCTAAACTCATTAGCGACCGTACCATCCACACTGTCACTACTTTCCTTTTTAAAAAGCAAAATTATGGAGGGAAGACCTTAAACTATAGCGACGGCACGATCCACCGTCACTAAAATACTGAACGTGGCGACGGTAAGCTGATACCGTCGCTACCGTCCATTATTAAAAACAAAAGATTTGGAGGGAATACCAAAATCATAGCGACGGTTAAGTAATTCCGTCACTAGAACAAACTATAGCGACGCATAAATGTCGTCGCTACGATTTGGCGCCAACACAAAACCCTGGCGGGAAAGGAAAACAAGGTTGAGCTACAACATAGCGATGCTACTAGCGACGATGTGTATAACTTTTAGCGACCGAGTCCGCTATCGGTCGCTACATGAGTCGCTAACATCTTCTTGGTCCCTTTTCGTGCACCGCGGTCGCTAATACGGTCGCTAATTAGCGACGGGATACTGTGGTCGCTAATTTGAGGTAGCTGTTTAGGGTTTTTTTAGTTGTGCACGGTGGAAACCAATATAGGTACGCTGGTCTTCTATTTGGGTTTCACTTAAATAATTGACCTGAGCATAGGCACGCTCAAAAAGCCAGCAGAAGCACGCTTTCTTACTGGGTTGACATTTCCTTTGCAACACTTGTTTGTGCGTAAGGATGCTCAGAGTCAGCATAGGCACGCTGACCTTCTATCTTGGCACCTGATATTTACCACTTTTAGCGTAACTTGTGGGCGTGGGCATGCTGGATTCTGATCCTTCTTGCTAAAGCACCCGTTAGTACGCGGTGGGTTAGCGTAGGCACGCTGACCTTCTGACTTATCTTGGACTTACCTCTTCCTCAGCATTGGCACACTTGTAACTAGCGTGGGTACGCTAAGCTACAGGAACTTGCAATTAAGTCACAAAATCACCCCAGCGTAGTATGCTTAGGGTGATCGTTAGTACACGTAGTTAATTTATAACTCAAGAAACATCTTTTCTCAATATGTTATTAATTTATTCTTAGTTAGGCATGTAATTACTAAAATAATAAATAATTAATTAATTTGCACAATTGACAATTATCTTCTAAATAACATTTAAGTTTGATAATTAAACCTAATCTTTCACCTAAAACAGAGTTAAATATTACTGAATAAATAAGTCTTTTCAAGACTTATCAACGACGACATGAAATTTCTCGTTAAATATGTGGGGATTTTTTAGCTCCCAAGGACTCATTTCTATATCCCCCGACCCGAGTCCTATAGATGCTTGGATGCGTAAGTATAGGTTTTATTAGGGTAATGATGAATTACTTACTCAGCGTCATCGTAATGATTTGAGAACTTGTCTTTTTTCAGGTGATATAACCCCAACAAGATGTCAACCAAAGACTTGAAGAAGTGTTATAAAAAAAAAGGTGAATCTAAGGGGACTACTTCCCTACGGGGGCATCTTCTGTTGTTCCAATCACCATCATCCTTGTAAGAAAGCTTTATTTTCCTCCCCTGATTGCTACAGGTGTCGAAGTCGCCTGAAAGATCAAAAGGAAACGTCTTGAGAAGGAACCCTCTCCTCCTAGGATTGAGACTATGCAAGCTACCTCGAGCAAGGCTACTTCGAGTAAGGTCGAATCTTCTCATAATATGCCCTTTTAAACTTCTGTCGTTATGGTGTTAGAGAATCTTGAGTCTCCCAAAGTTCCCTTATCGACTTGGGATAGGGTAAACGCAATAATTGCCGAATGGATTGCTGCTCTTTTGCGCAGTGAGTATAAAAAAGTCTCCCAGCAGTGGGAGAAGTTTATGAATCAAAGTTTGGTGGCCACCAGGAATCCCATTTGGTCCTTGTGGGATGCCCATTTTCCTATCCTGAAGTTTGTCGATCGTGTGGCTCCCCGATTCCCTGAATCTGAATCCCGATGTAAACATAATTAATTCAATTAAAATATGAATAAGTTTTTCACGTTTTAAAGTTATGTCTCAACCCATTTATATCGAGACCCAAACTGCGGATAACCAGAGGTCACGATTTTAAAGAAATGAAAGAGAAGTGGATCAAAATAATTATACAATGGAAGAAAAGAATATGTATATAGGGCATCATCTCTTCCCATATATGAAGATATGAGAAAAGATCTAAAACAATAAAGAGAAGTCCAGAAATTCAATCCTAGTAGTCTCGCTTAAGCGCGACCCTTCCACTTGCTTGAGTGAGTAAAATCTAGGAAGCAACACATGGGTTTTCACTCAAGTGGGCACACCCTCACTTAAGCATGATTCTTCCAGAATCCACCCTTCACATTTATGCTTGAGTGAGACGCACCTCGCTTAAGCGTAAATCACAAAGAATCCAACATTATATTCTCGCTCGAGCAAGACTCTCCTCGCTTGAGTGAGGATCACACATAAACTTACCTATGCCTTTCGGTCAGGCCTCGCATGAGTGGGCAACAAGCGAAACCGTTTCCTCTGTCCCTTGCTTGAGTGGGAATATTCTTGCTTGAGCAGTAATATTCTTACTTGAGCAAGAATGGTCTAGAGACCATAACACTGATGCAATATCACTCATACTTAAGCGAGATTTTTCTATGGATATTTGGCATGTACATCTTCTTTAACATTCCACGCCGACAGCTATACAGATATTTCATGGATACAATGCAGATGTAAATCACATGCAATCTCACACTATGCATCCCACCTTGCCACTCACTAATCATCTATTATCGTCATCACCACCTTATCTTAGTGGATTTATATTTTGATCAATCTTATCATTCTTTCAATACTTGTATTTGGCATATACATCTTCTTTAACAATTCAATCTTAACATCAACAGCGTCATCATTACCAATCATTTTCCTTCAACAATCATAGATGTGTTATACAACATCATATTGTTATTTTCATCACCAATATTTTCATCAATATTAGTAGTAAAATACACAATCTTGCACATTAATGCAAAGGCACACATATTGTCATTCATCAAAACATATGAATTCCACTACAAGCAACACACCACATATATTCCTAATGCATCAAACATATTTGCCATCAAAACCATCATCAAGCTATTCATTATAACATAACTCAATAATTAAGGCAAGGCAGATATGATTCATATCATAATACAATAATCATCAATATTTCTAATTCATGCATTTAAAATATATAACTCCTCTCCTACCTTAAAAGAAGTAATCCGAGCGATTAAATGGTCTTACTTCATTATTTGGATTTTGTCTTGTAATTAACATACACATAAAGCAATCAATTTCCTATTCAATCATCATTTTAACTCCTACTACACAAATAAATATATTTTCATGATTTTCATTATGCTCTAGGTATTTAATAAACCTAAGGTTCTCATTTCATTAGCTTTTGAGAATTCTTTCCCATTAATCAAGATTTTATAAAATCTAATGAGTTACCAACATATCAAACACCTCACCCATCATCAATAATAGGTGTCCAAAGCTTCAATAGGCCATATTCTCACTGTCCCAATCAACTACAATAATAATACAACTCTCACCATCTTTAGCTATTCCAAAACACCAATAATTAATACCAAACCAATTCAAAACTCATTTTCATACACTTAAATCATTCCAATGGTATTCAAATCTTAATTTATCAAATTTTCACCAAAAGCCCTAATTCCAACTTTAAGGATTTCACAAACAACAATTCCAATAATCCCCAATCATCATTTCAAGCATAATAGTGCCCTAAAAATTCATGTAACACATAGCCATCACCAAAACTCAAGTTTCCAAACCTTTTAACTTAGGCTTCTATATACCCACATGCATATTTCATCATAATAACACTCAACCCACCATTACTAAGCTACAACAACCTTAAAACATCAAATAAAAACCACCAAGGACAAGGGTCTTACCTCTTAACCCAAGCTCTAGAGAAAAAAAATTGAGGAGGAAGAAAGGGATAAATAGATGAATGGAAGCTCTAATGTGTCAATGATGCCTTACAAATCCAAGAAAACCATTTGATTTTAGCGGAAGTGGCTATGGAGAGGGAGTTTGGTTTTATGCATGGAGAGAAAAGAGAAAAGAGAGATAAGAGTGAAGGGGAGAAGAGAAGGCATCAAATTGTTGAGGGAAAGAGAGAGGAAATATGTAAAAAATTAGGTATTACCCAATAGTCAATGCATACATACCTATAAGCCTTTGTCCATTGGTCAAAAGAGAGTAAAGAGAGTAGAGTACCACACACACGACAATGAGAGGGAGGAAAAAAATGAATTTATGATTTCTTTTAATCTCATTTCATTCGTATTTTCACCGTTTGCTAACATATGCAGTGTCCATATAATTATCTCCTCAATACCAAAAATTGTTTTAATCGTATCATCGTAACCACCAATAAATCCTCATCATTCTAAACCCAACAAATGTCCAAAAGATTTAATGGGTCCCATACCTTTTGTTAAGTCATCCAATTCCAGTAATTTCTAATTTAACGGTAATTCACAGTAAATGTCAAATTAATTATCATGTGTTTGGGACATCAAATAGTTAATCATCATGACTTAAATAATTTATTTTATAAAATTTGGGATGTTACATATCGGGTGGCCATGTGCTGGGCTGTGGAGATGTTTGGCCTCCGGGTGGCCTCCATGAGTCGTTATATTGACAACTACTTTGAGGCCTAGGAAAAAGCAATGGCACATCCTACTGCGGAGAAGAAAGCTTTTAACACCAAGTTCCGTGAGGCCACAGAGTCGCCAAAAGAACAATTGAGCTAGAGGAAAAATTAAGGAAGGCTAAAGAGGCCCTGAGGGATGCCTAGGCTAGACAAGCTTTCTTCGAAGCAAAGTTATCCCTTACGAAGGAGAAGCTGAGTTATTATGAGAATGCTTGGCGATTACTGAGGATGCACACTGAGAACTTTCCCTAAAGAAAATGGAAGCTAAGGACTCTCTCAAAAAGGTTCAACGGGTTCTAAATTTTGCTCGGGAAAATTTCGAGGATACCAAATCTTAAAAACATGAGGAGCACTCAGAGATGGAGGCTCAAATTTACATGTTAATGGAGAGGTTGCTGAAAAATATGTTTTGGGGTTTGATGTCTGCCGAGTGTAGATTTCAGCCTTGAATCCTTCTCTTACCATTTGTTGGGATGGAGTTAATCTATTCAAGGTTATGGTGGATGGGCAGCTGGTTAACCCTCCAAAGTCGAATGATGATAAACTTACGGCTACTGATCATCCCCCTCATCCGCCGGTGGCCAAGCTAAAGCTACCCATACTCTCGAAGTTGAGGTCATGCCCTTCAAAACCACTGTCTCTTCTGTTTGTGCTCTTTAGTCTCTTTTTTCTCTTATAATTTTCTTATTTTTGATCATGTATAATGTTTATTTTAAGTAATGAAGAATTTGTTTAGTGAAGAACTTGTGTCTTTTCCACTTTCTCTTTGAAGTTGTTTCTAAAGCATTTGTGTGTTAATGGTTTGTGGCTTCTATGCCTGCCCAGAGGTTTTGAAATATAAGAATATAGTTGTTCTAGGACTTAATGTAATTCATGACTAAAAGTGTCATTACCTATAAGTGGGCGTATCCTCACTCAAGTTTTTAGGACTTAGGGTAATTTATGATGAAAGTGTCATTACCCCCGAGTGGGTGTATCCTCACTTAGGTTTTTAGAACTTAGCGTAATATGTGATGGAAAGTGTCGTTACCCCAGAGTGGGTATATCCTCACTCAGGTTTTTAGGATTTAGCGTAATTCATGATGGAAAGTTTCGTTACCCCCGAATGGGCGTATCCTCACTCGGGTTTTTTGGACTTAACATAATTCGTGATGAAAAGTGTCATTACCCCCGAGTGGGTGTATCCTCACTTAGGTTTTTAGGACTTAACGTAATTCATGATGGAAATTATTGTTACCCCTAGGTGGGCGTATCCTCACTCAGGCTTTTAAGACTTAGCATAATTCTTGATGAAAAGTGCCATTACCCCATCCCCCTGTTGGTGTATGCACTACGAGCTATTAATGTATCAATTTTAACTTATTAATAAAATTAGTATTTTTAATTTTAGACAAATGCTATTTATCCTGGAATAATAGGTCATATGAGAATTATTCCTAAAACGTCCCTAATCAAGTATTTACATGGGGACATGTAAATACATTAAGATTAGTGTGTAAATGTACTGATGATTTGATCTCACAAATCATGGATATATGATATCAAGTCTTTACACGGGTACACATTAAGGGTAATGTTGTACTGGACAAACCGACCATGAGAACGTTGCATGGATCGTTACATGAGTGTCATAAACGGTTCTCAATATGATAATGGTATGTAGTCCTTCGACCTGAAGTCATTACGATTCCTACATAAGGAGTTTATTGTTTTAATATAATCAAACGTTATCTGTAATAAGATGACCATAAAGATTGTGATTAGGCAATAGATAAATTATGCAGAGGGATGTGAGTGATGTAGATGGAATTTGTCTCTCCTATGTGACAGGAGTGATATCTATGGGCCACTTGATGGAGTGAGACTAATGAAATGCATGGCCATGCTAGGACGAATAAATATTAGATATTTATTCTATAAAGTCTACTCTGGTATCAAGTAAAATGAATTGGGCCATACAAGGATGACGACGACCATGCCTTGGGCCCAATTAGATATCGTGACAAAAGGAATAGATATATAAAATAATTATCACTTATAGGTCATGTCGATGATAAATAATATTCAGACATAATGATGTATTGCTAGATACCGCTCTTATTTTATATTAATAATAAAATAGTTTATTATCAATATAACCGAATATTTTACCTATAGGGTCACACACATAGAGTAAGCCCACCAGAGGATAGTTTTATTTTAGTTGGACTGAAAATAAAACTATTTGGGCCTAACTCATTTAGAAAGAGTAAGGAGCCCAATGTTTAATGAGAGCTCAGGTCAAGACCTAAGCCTATATATAGAGCATGAGATGCTCATAGGCTGCGGCTCAGAAATTAGACCAAAACAAAATTTCTGTACTAGCATTCGGAGCTCTGTTTTTCTGGTGGGAGTGCTCGTCTGGACTCCTAAGGGCGAAGTTACAATTGCTTCGATCGAGGATCTTGTTCTGCGTCTACAAGAGGTAAACCCTAATTAAAAATTTTTTTAATTTAGCATAATGCTTTGAGACATACGTGTTTGCAATTCTTTTGGGAATCCTTTGTGTTTCCGTTGCCTAACCCTAATGGGATTCCCTAACACCCCCAATTAGGCGTATCCTCACTTAGGTTTTAAGGACTTAACATAATTCATGATGAAAATTACCGTTACTCCTTAGTGGGTGTATCCTTACTCGGGTTTTTAATTCTTAACGTAATTTTTGATGAAAAAGTGTTGGTAGCCTAAATGGGCGTATCTTCTCGTGGGCCTTCCCAATTAGCCATAAATTTTTCTTCTTATCTTGCCCTCTAGTTGTTGTCGGTTATCCGCAAGACTAAATACCCGCTTTGGAAGGGTCATGATTTAAGCATAGTGTTCCATCTCTGGGCAGACTTGTCTTTGAAAGCCTGCATTTTTACAAAGGCTATATCTCACTCCCTAAGCTGAGATCGAGGTCCTCTCTTCGTCCTTCATGATTTTCAGTTTCATCATTGGCTAATCTTCGGAGAGAGGGTTCACTAAGCTCTACTGGGATTATGACATCAGCTTCATACGTTTGTCATAATGGAGTTTTGTGTGTTGCCGAATGAGGAGTCATGTGGTAGGCCCATAAGTCCCCGAACAACTCTTCTTCCCACATTTCTTTTGCCTGTCCCAACCCGCGCTTTAGTTCTTGTAGTATAACTTTGTTTGCTGCCTCATCTAATCTATTTGTCTGCAGATGTTCAACTGATGAGAATTTTCTTTTTATGCCTAGATTTTTGCCAAATTTTATGAAGTGCTTATCCATGAGTTGTCGTCTGTTGTCAGAGATGATGGTATGAGGAAGTCCATGCCTACATATTATGTTTCTCCAGTGAAGTTCTGTACCTTGGCCGTCAACTTTGTAAAAATGTTTATTACCACCAAGAGATATTTGACCTGCCCTTTCCCTGGGAGAAAGGACTGAGGATGTCCATGTGCCAAGTGTTGAACGGACAAGGGGAGAGGATTCCATGCAGTGGTTCTGGTTGGCTGTTGTTAGTCCTCAATTTATTGTTGTTTTCATAATAAAAAGTGAGAGAAGATAAATAAAAATTAGCTCAAATAGAAATAAAATTAAGTTTTATTACAAATAAATGGAAGTTATTGAATTTAACTTTGCATGACCCATTTTCCTTATTTTTTGTAGTGAATATTTAAGGTTTAAAAGTGGAAAATTCATGCAAGACAAAAGGCTGGCGCGTAGCATCAACCTCACGCTTAGCATTAAGTGCCACGTGTAACCCATGCGTAGCGTCAGGTGCCACGTGTACCCCATTAACATGTGGAATTTCACTCAGAAAAAGGGGCCAAATAATGTTACATAATGGCCAATCCACTACAGACCAAAGGCATAAACGTAGTGGGGAACAAGGATTGAAGCTTGTCTGCATATTATTTGAACAATAAAGGGAAGTCATAGCTGAAAATCAGGAAAGATTAATAGAGTCTGAGTTAGAGACCTGACGTGCAGTGCCACACCCACGCATAACGTCAAGTCCAAAATCTTCCACTATAAATAGAGCTAGTTGCAAAGGGTTTCAATATCCCTTAAGCATCCAATTCAGAGCATCTTATGTAACATCCCATTTTCCACTCAAATAGAAAATAGATATTAATATCTCTTTAATGAGAAACACTTATTATTAGTTAGTTTATTATTAACTACTTAATATTTTTATGAAATTTTGATACTTATATTTAATTATTTTGTTAAAATAATATATATATATATATATATATATTGAATGAAGATTCTAAAATGACTTAATTAGTATTCACTAATTAAGAAAATTATATTAAGAATTTTTAATATCTTTATTATTCACAACTTTTATTTTATGCTTTTATATTTATGTTTTTAATATTTATGATTTAAATCTTATAGAATTTTAAAATAAAGATTTGAGCTGTTCATATGCCACAAAGGCATTTATGTTATTATTATCCGGAATTATGGAACAGTATAAACTACTGATTGGCCCAGTGTAAATTAAAACTTTAAGGGCCCACATGCATAAACTGAATTAGATAATAGCATTAAAAGCATTGCATGACATTCATGTGATTGTGACATTGTGACATTCTATGTGGGTGGTTGTGAATGAAAGTATAATTATTATGTTTATGAAAACCCTTATGCTTATGTCTAATCTGTAAAGTATTATATTCTGTTTCTCACTCCTTCTTGTTTGAATTTATGTCCAAAATATATGCTATGTGATATATAGCTAGCAGTCTAAGATGAAAGGATGTAATTACAAGAGGGTAAAGTGGTCTCATCCTCAATCGGATAGGTGAAGAGGCATGGCAAGAGTAGGATTCCAAAATCGTATGGTTCAAGGACTAGGAAATGATTGGTCACAGTCGTAGTAAAGGTATAATTTAGTTTTAGTTTACCTTATTACAATATCAAGTTAGATAATTGTAACAAGGTAAAGGTTAAACCTTATCATTCAGATATAATACTATAATCTTTTATCACTAATGATTTCTATAAATTTATTTTGTCATTATGGACACATATTGAAAGACAACATTTTTTTACTTTCAATATTCAAAGGAAATCAGGTATATATACATCCTTGTATATGCCAGATAAGGAATGATATATATATATATATATATATATATATATATTTGTAAAGTTCTTAAAAGCAATAAGAATATATATATATATATATCGTGTATATAAGGGGGTGTTACATCTTGAGTTCTGAGTTGCGAAAATAACTTCCATATACTTGAGATTATTGTTTTAGGTCTATTTTCCTTTTGTGTTGTGAAGTTCTTTGTCAAGTTCAATTCAATGTTAATCATGTCACCACTGGTAAGTTATGTTTTCACTTTTACCATGTTTAACTAATTGGTTTATGTTGGAATTGGTCAACCAATCTATGAATATGATGTTGTGATTATGAATCATGCATGTTTATGATTCAAGTTTCATGTTAGTATTTCAACCTTTTATTAGTATGAACTTCAAATGGGAGAATGATTTTCATGCATGTTAAAACTACTTTAACAGAAGTAAAAGTTGAAATACCTTTAATATACTAATTATTAGGGATATAGTTGATAATTATTATTGTGTTAAGGTCAGCACTTAAAGCAAGCTTTTACTGAGAAAACATCTGAGGGATCAGACTTTACAGTAGCTATTTAGAATTTATTCACCGAGGGATCAAGTTTAATGATTTTAAGCTCCAATGACATAAACTTGATGATTAAATATGCATGTTCATAATTACTATGTTACATTTTTAGTGCAGGGATCCTAGTTCTAACATAGTTTGTCATTCTGTGTTTAAATCTCAAGTATTGGAATTGTTCTAAAGTGTTATTTTCTAGATAGTTTTACAATTTTTACATTACACTTGATTAATGTATAAATCAATCTTGGAACTTATGAATAGTATACAAAGTTGTATATGAAATTTTCTTTTATAAGTATTTATACTTTTGCCATTAGTGAATAAAAATTATTGTCTTTTACTAAGAACCATCAATCCTTGAGGGAACAATATCTAAACTTTTGGAAACTACAATGATAAATTGGTGCGCTTTCCCAAAGAACAATAGTTGTGTATCTGATTAGCATTTCTTTGGCATGACTCACACTTCTTGATGAACTCAAAGCAATCTGTTTGTAACATGGGCCAAAAGTACCCTGCCCTGAGGACTCAGGCTGGGCAGACTCCCCCATGGTGACCATAAATTCTCGAGTGGAGCTCTCGCATTACATATTCGACCTATTATTGGTCAAGGCATTTGAGGAGTGGCAATGTGAATCCCTGTTTGTAAAGTTTTCTGTTAATAAGAGTGTAATTAGTTACGTACGTCAAAATTTTTTGGGCTTCCAAGGAATCTGAGGGAAAATCCCCTCTGACCAGGAAATCTACTATCGGGTCATCCATGTTCTAAACTTGAAAGTGAGGGTAACTTCATTCATTGACACCCCACAAGCGTACGAGTTTGTCGCATAATATAAAAAATATCATCTCCATAGGGACTGTGTTCTCAAGTACTCAGAATAATAATCCTATCTATATCAAAACAGGAAAGAATAGATATTATATGCAAAGAAATCAAAAGGAAAGTAATTAAAAGGTGCAAATCAGAAGTTCTCCAAGAATGAAATCAATTAAAACGTATCTTGAGATTTTCGGGTTATGAATTGCTTTGTAAAGGTGTTAAGAGATTTTACCTTATCTTTTACTCTCAAGTTTACCAGAACCAACTCCCTAAAGTTCTAACTTTCCATTTTTAGAGTTCTGTTAGGTTACTTAGTCATCAAACAAACCGTTGTTTAATTTGGGAACCAAGTTATAAAAAATAATAGAAGTCTTGAATTCACACAATAATCAAAAAGGTTCACCTTTCAATTTATTCCTTAATTCAATTATTATGAAAACTCTGATCCGTAAAAGATCAAATAAAGTTCACGGTTAAAGTTATCTTAGATTCAATCGTAGGTTCAATTCTTGAATTAGATTAATTAGGTTCACTGTTTGGTTACATCCCTAGAATTAATTAAAGATAACTTATACTTATGTCTAGGGAAATGAGCAAATAAGGCAATCAAGAATTAAAGGTAAACAAGGATTTCATTGATAAGGCAGTAAAGATTTCACCAACTACATTACAAATCACACCCTAAATCCCAAGAACAAGGATTCTAGCCATTCATAGTAAACAAAGAATCAAAAGGTTCATCAAATTCATACAACTCATAACACAAGGATTACAAAGATTCAAACTAAAGGTATACCAAGATCTAAAACAAACCGCAAGATATGCAAAGTCTTCAACCCTTCGTTCTTTAAGCATTCTCCTCCTTGAGAATCCTTGAAAAGAGTCTCCCTGGGTCACCCTTTATGCCTATACAAGTGCCTCTAACTCCTTAAGAGTGAGTCCCCCAAAATAGAGCCCCTCTACCCTTTTTAAATAGAAGGAAAAAAGTGATAATCATGGGCTAGACACGAACCACAGCCTGGTCGTGGTTTGCTTTGGACCCTCTAAACTTGATTTTTGGCCTAATTGCTCCATGGCTATGGTTCCAACCAGGGCTTGGCTGTGGAGTACATTGTTCGGAGCTTTATTTTTCTTCGTGTTTCAATTATTTTGGCACGTAGTTGCTTTGTTATGCATTGCTTTCCATATATGATCCAAAAATAGTCCAAAAAGGCATTTAAACCTGTAATATTTGCAAAACTAGCAAACCAAGTAACACAAGTAGGAAATAAGAAAATATGATAGGGATTTAGGGGGATTTTATACAATTTATCCTAAAAATGCCTATAAAATGTAACCTAAAATGATGTGTTTTAGATACACATCAAAACCCAAAACTAAAACATTGCTTGTCCTCAAGTAATCACTATACTCATCAAGCTAAAGAATAATAAGCAAAGAACTAACATGCTAAGGAACCCAAATAGAATCATGATCTCAAAATTAAAATAAGGAGGGATGAATTATTAATGCCAAATAATACATGTTTTCTTTTTAACCATATTCCAAATGACTCAAATGGCTCACTATCTCACCAATTCTCTCAAGTGTTTATAGGTAAGTGTCACTCAATGTCAACTCAATCAAGGAATTACCACAGGCTTGGCAAGTGACCCTAGCTCTATAGTACTAAGAAAACTTACCTAAGTCAAAAGGTCTTTTTAAAGGTTGTAATAGGTCAAAGGGATAAAATTTAAGGTATGGAAATCAAAGAAAAGATAAAGCAAATGGCTTATTAAATTAAAGAGTTCATCCAAATCTTCTTAATAATATTTCTAGGGACCTTTTAATTTCCTTTTTTTCAACACTTTTTCAATTGTTCCAATCATCCCAGCATGAGCATACAAATATAAGTCATTGAGTTTTGGATGAAAGGAACTGTTATAAGTATTTTCTTTTCTTTTTCCCTTTTTCTATCTTTCTTTTTCTTTTTTCAATCTCATATTTTTTCTTTTCTTTTTAAAGGTCCTATATTTCTAATTTTGATATTTTGTTACCATCTTCGATCCATATTAATGTACTTGACCTCAAAACGTTTTTTATAGAAAAAAGGTTCCAAAGAAAGTAATAAAGATTTTAGGCCTAAAGAAGGAAACTAATGGATAATATATTTTTAAAAATAAGGGCTTCAAGAATTCCTAAATTTTCCTTTATCATCCTAAGGTGTAGAATTGAAACAATATTTTGCCTAGGTCACAAGCCAAGTTCTAGAATACTAAGAAAGAGGAGACAGTCACTCAATAAAGAATAAATAAGGATTTTAAAATTTGTGATAAGAGTATACCCTTTTAGAAAGGCTTAAAAGCTCACCAAGGCAATATTTGAATCAAGAGAAACATAGCAAAATTTTTTATCATTTGTTTGGTAAACATAAAATCATCCTATAAAACATGTTAAGATCATTTAAAAATAGGGGTTCCAAGGATGTTTTATATTGGAGTACTCATTATCAATAGCCCAACTCATATAATAATTTCAAGAAAAACAATCAAGGCTTGATCCTAGAATGCAACAATAAAAAGAGAAACGTCCTAAGAAAATAAAATATGCAGTCCTAAAAATAAAATAAAAATGGATAAAAGTAGAAACATAAAGATAATTGTAAGTTGCCTATCCTACCACCCCAAACTAAAGATGGACATTGTCCTTAGTGTTCACACTTAGAGAAGAAAGGATCGGTAACTTACGTAAGAAACACTTTAATCAAAAGGCGGTGAAGGGAAATGGCCCTGTTGGATGCCAATCATACATGGCATCGATCCGGGCCCTTTGCCTTATTTGCTCATCTTATTGTCTCATTTTCATATCCTGTATATCATGGAGCATAGAGTACATTAAACCAAATGAGAATATATGTTCTTGAGGTAGAGGGTTGAAGGGTTGTTGTACTAACTGTGGTGGCATCTCTTGGTTTAGAGGCCTCTCCTCCTCTTCCTCTGTGTTATCACCTACAAAAATAAAGTAATCCTTGCCCTTCATACTTGTAAGAGTTAGGTCAGGAAAGGGGGCACCTTTCTCCCAGGTATTACTAAGCAATGCACACCAGACTCATTTGCAATCATACCCATATTAATTAACTCATTCATATCACATGACAGATCAATTCCAACATATTTGGCGATTGGGGTGATGTACCCTGCAATTAATATTTTTCCAGACATGGGTTTCCCCACCCTAGAAAATTGGCTACATAGCTATTTGGAAGAGTCGAGGTGGTTGGCGTTCAATATAGTTGACAAAAAATAAATTTCAAAAAGCCTAACAGTGTCGGGACTCTCATGCCTACCAAAAATGGATCTAACTATAAAACGCTATAGGTAATGAAAAACAAGGTGATGTATTTGAGATGCCTTTGTAGAAGAGGCATCATATATACTAGAATAAGGGATTTAGACAAAAAAAATTATTGGGACTAAAGGTTGGGGGAATATAATCAAATCCCCAACAAGAAAGCCATAAATGCTAGCCACCTCAGACAAAGGCAAGGTAAAATTAGTATTATCAAATCTAAAAAATATTTCCCAACCCGAACCACTATCTATTCTTCTTAAAACTAAAGAGCTTAGAAATTCCATAGACACTCTCGCATAGGTTAGTTCAAAGAGAGTTATAAATTCATCTCAACCTATATTTGAAATCAGTTTAAGATTGTCATCGAAGATTCCTAAAGCTTCTAGAGTTTCAACACAAAAATATTTTGAAGATCCTATCTCCCTTTTTTTTAAACATTCAATCTTAATTGTTACTCTTGAGTAGAGCACTCCATGTGATCAATATCAAAGAGGGTTTGATTAGAATTACCTCTAGTATGTTTTCTTTAAGGTTGGGAGGATGAACTTGCCTTGCCTTTTCCTTTGTTAACTTTGGGAGCCATAGATGAGTCTTGAAGCTTCAGAGAAGATAAAGAACTTGTAGAGATTTGAGCAACAAGAAGAGACACACATAATGGTACTTACATTGAGCAAGAAAACTAAGAAAAATATGAGTGTTTACAGAAAATAATGGTGGTAATGGCTATAGAGGAGTAAGGAAGGGGTTTACGTGTAGTAGAGAGGGAAGAATAATAAAGGGTTTGGGTGAAGAATAGGGGAAGACCCCTTATATATAAAAATGGTCCTTATCTGCAGGTGAACCACAACCATGGTGGTGCCTTCCACGACCAGGCCGTGGTTCATTCAATTTCCCTTTTTTTCGAATTTGAATTTTAAAATCCAAATTTTCCCTCTATAAATTCAAAATTTAATTTTCAAAATTCAAAATTTAGACTTTCCCTCATAAAATTTAAAATTCAAAAATTTTCCCCCTAAAATTTAAAAATTGAAATTCAAAATTCAAATTTTGAAATTTAAATTTCCCTCCAAAAATTTTCATTTATTTTTACAATTGCCACCCTAAACTAATTACTTGAAAACTCCATTATTCTTTATTCAGACCCTCTCCACTTCGCCGAACAGGATATCTCTCAGTTTTATTTTTGATTTTTATATGTTGGGTTGTCTCCCGATAAGCGCTAAGTCTAAAGTCTTTAGTTAGACTTTGCTGAGGCTTTTTCTTGTCAACTAGGTTCTTTGACCTCCTCGTTCATCTTCTTCAAAGCATCTTTTAGATGGGAATATGATTTCCTTTTTGCTCTTTTTAAGGCTCTCTTGAATTTTATTATGGCCTTTTTTTTCTCTTTAGGAGAGAGTTCCTCATCCCCCTTTTCTGGTGAATTACCTGCTGATATAGGCATCACTTGGGCCTTCTTTGGGCCATTCCTTTATACTTTGTAAATATTTTTAAGGAATATTATTTGTTTTTAGAAATTAATTAGGTTTAGAATTAATTTTAGTTTTGGACCTTGCATGTTCATATCATTCTATTTTGGGTCACTTTTCAACCTTGTATAGGTGTTAGCTTCTTTTGGTCTCCTTTTAGGCCATGTAGTTTTAGTTTTGGGGCCTTGGGTAAAGCTTTTTCAACCCCACTCAAGCTAAATCCAAATTTTAGTTTTCAAGGAGGTATAAATACCTCATTTCCTTTGTAACTCATCATAAGTTGAATTTTAGAAAGTTTTAGTGAGATAAGCTCTCACTTCTCTCTAGAAAAAGTAGAGCATAGCTTATTTCTCTTTGTTTTTATCCTTTGGCTTCCTCCCAAAGGTGGTGAACCTTATTTCTCCTTATCTTTCTATCCTTAGAGAGTGGTGGCAATCACTTCTCCTACACTAGTCTTCCATTCTCCTCTATTTCTCTTGTATTTTCAAGCCTATATCTAGGTTTCTTTGCATCTAAAACCTTTCTTTCCTCACTTGTAGGGTTTAAGGTTTAGGGTTTTAGTGAGATATGCTAATTCTACCTGTCTCATAATTAATTGTGAGTCGGTCTTCACCTGTATACCACGAGCTCCCAAATCTAGAGGCATTCATAAACTCGTAATCAATGCTTCACACTTTGCCTTGTTATTACTCGCTTTGAATAGAAATCTTAACGAGTCCTCAATGATCAAACAAGTAGAGGATTCGAGTATGATTCCTACTCTGCTCCCTATTTCATTTGACGACCTGTCGATAAACAGGGTCTACAAAGCATGCTCTATGTCATATTCTTCCTTATCAGTTCCTAGCTCGACTAGGAAATCCACAAGGACCTACACCTTGATGGCTCCCTGAGGTTCATAGTGAATTTTGTACTCAAAAAGCTCCACGGCCTAACCAACATTTCTACCTGCCAACTCTAGCTTCTGAAGTATCTTACTAATCGGCTGATCAGTCCTGATAAATATTTGGTGGCTATAGAAGTAGGGTCACAACTTCCAAGCGACTACCACCATGTTTTACGTAAATTTCTCTATCCTCTGGTATCGTACTTTAGCTCCTTATAGAGTCTTACTTTTAAAGTATGTCGGTCGTTGAATAGGATCTTCCTTATGGACCAAAGCCGTACTGACAGCTTGCTCCCTAGCAGCCAGATATATTATCAACTTAGCCCCGGGAGTAGGTTTGGTTAGAATGGGGGGCGAAGCCAGATAGGTCTTTAATTCTTCGAAGGCTTTTTCACACTTCTAGGTCCACATGAATGTGTCAGTCTTCTTCAACACTTGATAAAAGTGCATAAACTTTTCAGCAAACTTAGAAAGATACGCAGACAGAGCTGCAATCCTCTTAGTAAGATATTGTACCTCCTTGATGTTTTAGGGACTCCACATTTCTAGAATGTCTCGACATTAATCAGGGTTAGCCTTGACACCTCTGTGTTTTAATATGTACCCTAAAAATTTTTTGCCTTGTACCCCAAAGGAACACTTGTCAGGGTTAAGATGCATATTATGCCTTTTCAGCTCAACAAAAGTTTCTGTGTTTGAATATATATTTCAGGTTGAATTATTTTGATAATGACAAAGGACATTGAAGGATAAAAGCAAAAAGTTCAAGTTACCATGAAAACAGGGAAAACAGAATCAGATAAGCAAAAACGCACAAGATAATCGATTACAGGACTCCAAATAATTGATTACACAAGTTTTGTGTATGAACTAATCGATTACACCTATAGATCTAATTGATTACCTAAGCCCTGTTTATAACCTAATCAATTGCACCCTTGGAGATAATCGATTACCAAGTTGAAAGTTTGAATTAAGAGCATCAGGTACACTCCCTAATCGATTGCAAGCATGTAACAATCGATTACCAAGACTCTGGAGGATCACTAATCGATTACCAAGTCTGTAATAATCGATTACACAGGTTCTGTTTTGCACTCTAATCGATTGCATGAAAGCATAATCGATTACAATACTACGAGACACAATTAAATGCATCAGGTGCCACTTGTAATCGATTACAAGGCATAAAATAATCGATTAACAAGTCTCTATTTCCAATCTAATCAATTACACAACAATACCTAATCGATTACCAACTGAACTACACTGAAGACTTCAAAATGTAATCGATTACAGCTCGAGGCATCGTGCCAGAACTTGAGGAAAGTGTTTTTAAGTGGAAAACCAGCTCATTTCTCCATTCCAACTCAGTGCCCATAACTTGCAACGGCTAGGAAGACTTTGGCTCTCCCTCTAGACTCTATAAATGGCTCTCTAACTCAAGCACAACACAACATAAGAGGCAATCAATCCTTACTTACATTTATGCTTAGTGAGTTCATTTTTCTTGTAAATTCTGAATATTTGAGCTTAGAATTCATATATCCTCTCTTCCTGAGAGTTAGAATTAGTGTGAGCTATTCACTTGCTTATCCACTCTATTGAGAGTAAATATCTTGTAAGCACACACACCAAAACATCAAGTTTTACTCTAGGTTGAGTGGTTACAAAGGTTGGGGTTCAACCTTTGGGATATTGAGAGATTGTGAGATTGGGTGGGTTACCTTTCACTTGTGAGAATTGGGTTCTTGAGTGTGGGACACTAGGAGACAATTGCTCAAAGTTTGTATCTCAAATCTTCAATAGTGGAATCCTTCAAGTGGGTTGCTTGAAGGCGAGACGTACACCGGGTTGGTGGAACTCGTTAAATATGGTTTGTATTCTCTCTAACCTTAAACTCCTCTCTTAATTGTGCATGCAAACTGTTTGTTATATTGCCTTGGTTAATTGCTTGTGTTGATTATTCTTTCTAGTAGTTTCTTGATCTTTTCACGCCAACTGTTTGATAAAATTATTGAGCCCTTACTCTTCATTAATTCTTATTTCTCAGTTAAGTATCTCTTGTTCTAAAAGTTCATCTTCTCTAATCAAAGCAATTTATGTGTGATACTCTATTGTTTCTTGTTCATTTCCATTTACCCATCAAAGTTGCATAAAGAACCAAGTTCAAAGGCATTCCAAGTCAAACTTTTAAAACACTCAATTCACCCCCCTCTTGAGTATTGAGGCCACTTGAATAACAAGTGGTATCAGAGCTTGACTCTTGGTAGATCAAGCTTAACAACTTCAAGAGATAAATGACCTCTACTTCTAACATGTTTCCCGAGGGTGGTGCCACAAATAGACCTTCCGCCTTCAATGGTGAAGGTTACACTTTTTGGAAAGAAAGAATGAAAATTTTTGTGCAATCAATTGATTTGAAAGTATGGAATGCTATTGAAAATGGACCTTTCATACCTATGCACATTGTTGATGGTAAACAAATAGAAAAACCCATGGATGAATGGACTAGTGATGAGGAAAAGAAAGTCCAATACAATTACAAAGCTAAAAATCTCATCACCCTTGCTTTAGGCCCAGATGAGTTCTTTAGAATTGTAACTTGTAAAACCGCAAAAGAAATGTGGGACACTCTTCAAATCACTCATGAGGGAACTAGTGATGTGAAAGATTCCAAAATCAGTACACTCGCTAGTCAATATGAAAGTTTTAGACTAAATTCCGGGGAAACTATTGTTGATATGCAAAAAAGGTTCACTCTGATTATTAATCACCTTATTACACTTGGCAAGACTTACACTAACAAAGAACTTGTTCACAAAGTTTTAAAAAGTCTTAGGAGGGAATGACAACCTCTTGTCACTGCCATTAAACAATCTCCAAGCATCAACAAAATGTCTCTTGCTACACTATTTGGTAAGCTACAAGAGCAAGAACAAGAACTAAAGGAATTAAAGCTAGCTGAGGAAGAAGAAAAATCCTCCAAGAAGAAAGGTCTAGCTCTCAAGGCCACTTCTATCAATGAAGAAGAATCCGGTAGTAAGCTTGATGAAGAAGAAGAATTTGGATTGTTTGTGAAGCGTTTCGGGAAATTCATGAGAAACAAACGATTCCAAAAGAACTTCAAATCCCATGGTAAGAAACCAATCTCTAATGAAACCTCTTCCTCACCAAACTGTTTTGAATGTGGCAAGGAAGGGCACTTTAAGGTGGATTGTCCAAACCTCAAGAAGAAAAACAAAGAGAAAAGAGGAAGAAGAAGAGCTTATATCGCTTGGGATGAAAACGATGTAAGTAGCTCCGAAGAATCGGAGAATGAAGAAGCAAATCTTTGCTTGATGACAAATCATCAAGAAGAAAATGATGAGGTAAATCTTTTTAACTTAGATAAGGAGGAATTACTAGATGCATTTGAGGAATTGTATGAAAAATTTATTAAAATTTCAAACAAATATAAATTGTCTAGGAAAACCATTGATACTCTTGAAATGCATCTTGTAGAACTTGGCAAAGAAAATGAATGTTTGAAAAAAGAACTAGTAAATGGTCAAGCATGCTCCAAGAACAAACCTTGTGATTTTGTAAAGGAATGTGATATCTTAGAAACCAAGGTCTTAGACTTAAATAAAACCTTAGAGAAGTTTACTAATGATAAAGACAATTTGAATGTATTACTTGGAAATCAAAGATGCATGCTTGACAAAACGGGATTAGGATATAATTCTACCAAAAAGGAAAAGCATTACAAAAACTTCTTTGTACCACTTAGAAAATTTTCATCACCATTCACTAAATGCAATCATTGTGGTGCCAAAGGACATAATTCTTTAGATTGCCAAATTAGAAAGCTTGGACCAAAAATGGTAAGAAAGGTGTGGGTTCCCAAAGAAACATTACCACAAGCTAACCAAAAAGGACCGAACATAAAATGGGTACCAAGTTCTCTAAACTGATCTTGTTTTATAGGTATGCTTCAAGGCAAGCAACACCCATTGGTACTTGGATAGTGGGTGTTCAAAACACATGACGGGAGACAAAAGCAAGTTCATATCATTTACTCCACGAAATAAAGGATTTGTTACATATGGAGACAACACAAAAGGAAGAATTTTAAGAATCGGTAACGTTGGTAAAAATTCTTCCACTTCTATAAATGATGTGCTATATGTTGAGGGACTTAAGCATAACTTGCTTAGCATTAGTCAATTATGTGATAAGGGCTATAAAATGTCTTTAAGTCAAGTTGTTGCATAATTGAAAATAAGCTAAACAAGGAAGTTAAGTTTGTCGGCAAAAGAATTGATGACATTTACATGATTGATATTGATAGTTTGTCCTCAAATAATGTGTAATGCTTCATGACTAGAGAGAATGAATCATGGCTATGGCATAGAAGGATAGCTCATATACACATAGACCATTTAAACAAACTTATCTCTAAAAAACTAGTAATTGGTTTGCCAAAGCTTAAATTTGAAAGCAAATTTTGTGATGCATGTCAAAAGGGAAAACAAGTAAAGGTATCTTTTCAAGCTAAAAACATTGTTTTTACTCAAAGGCCTTTACAACTTTTACACATGGATTTATTTGGACCTTCTAAAATCAAAAGCTTCGGTGGTAATTACTATGGTCTAGTAATTGTAGACGACTATTCAAGATATACATGGACCTTGTTTCTTGCTCACAAGGATAAAGCATATCATGCATTCAAGAGACTAGCCAAGGTTATCCAAAACGAACAAAACTCAAAGATTGCATCCATAAGAACCGATCATGGAGGAGAATTTGAAAACCAATTATTTGAAAAATTTTGCGAAAAGCATGGTATTAGTCATAATTTTTCAGCTCGTAGAACTCCACAACAAAATAGAGTAGTTGAAAGGAAAAATAGATCCTTGGTGGAGCTTGCAAGAACCATGTTGAATGAAAATAAAATTGTGAAATATTTTTGGGCCGATGCGGTAAATACCGCTTGTCATGTTATGAATAGATGTTTGATTAGTCCTATTCTAAAGAAAACTCCCTATGAACTTTACAAAGGAAGAAAACCGAACATTTCTTATTTTCATATATTTGGATGCAAATGCTTTGTGCTTAATAATGGAAAGGATAATCTAGGAAAGTTTGATGCAAAAGCTGATGAGGCAATCTTTCTTGGATATTCTTCATCTAGTAAATCTTATCGAGTCTTTAACAAATAAACAAATACAATTAAGGAGTCAATTCATGTAAAATTTGATGAAAATAGTCATAACTCCCCGAGAAATGAAGATGTTGATGATCTTGCAGGTACATTCCAAGAAATGAACTTGGATAATAAAGAAGAAGAAATCAAAAAGGAAGAAAATACAACTCAAGATGAGGAACCTCAACACAAGGAATGGATCACCGTGAAGAACCATCCATTGGACAACATCATAGGTGATATCACAAAAGGTGTAAGTACCTAACGCTCTTTTAATACTTACAATCACTTAGCATTTGTTTCTCAAATTGAACCTAAAACCATTAATGAAGTTATTGTTGATGAACATTGGATGTTAGCCATGCAAGAAGAATTAAACCAATTTGAAAAAAAATGAAGTTTGGGAGCTAGTGCCAAGACCCAATGATCACCAAATAATAGGAACTAAATGGGTATTTAGGAATAAGTTAGATGAACATGGAGTAATAACTAGAAATAAAGCTAGATTAGTTGCCAAAGGTTATAATCAAGAAGAAGGCATTGATTATGAAGAAACGTAAGCTCCCGTAGCTAGACTAGAAGCTATTAGGTTATTATTAGCCTTTGCATGTTGTAAAAATTTCAAATTATACCAAATGGATGTCAAAAGTGCTTTCTTGAATGGATACATTCAAGAAGAAGTATATGTTGATCAACCTCCCGGTTTTGAAAACTATCAATTTCCAAATCATGTTTTCAAACTAAGAAAAGCTTTATATGGTTTAAAACAAGCTCCAAGAGTTTGGTATGAATGCTTGAGTAAATTTATTTTAGAAAACAATTTTAAAAGAGGAAAGGTTGACACAACATTATTCATCAAGCATAAAAAGAATGACATACTATTGGTCCAAGTATATGTGGATGATATCATTTTTGGTGCTACTAATAAATCTCTTGTAAAGAGTTTGTTAAGTTAATGCAGGATGAATTTAAGATGTCTATGATGGGAGAACTTACATTCTTCCTTGGACTACAAATCAAGCAAACCAAAGAAGGCACATTCATTAGTCAATCTAAATACTGCAAAGAGTTACTTAGAAAGTTTAACATGGATAAGGCAAATGAAATTACCACCCCTATAAGCACATCTTGCTATTTGGATAAAGATGAGAAAGGTAAAGATGTTGAAATCACCAAATATCGAGGTATGATTGGATCTTTACTCTATCTTACTACAAGTAGACCGGACATAATGTTTGTAGTTTGCATGTGTGCTAGATATCAAGCATGTCCAAAAGAATCACACCTTACGGCTGTAAAATGAATAATGGAATACCTTGTTGGTACTTTAAATGTAGGTCTTTGGTATCCTAAAGGTGTTGAATGTACTCTTATAGGATATTCTGATACTGATTTTGCTAGATGTAAACTTGATATGAAAAGCACTAGTGGAACATGTCATTTGCCTGGTAGCTCTCTTGTTTCTTGGCATAGCAAGAAACAAGTAAGTATTGCTTTATCCACAGCTGAGGCAGAATATGTTGCAGTTGAAAGTTGTTGTACTCAAATCCTTTGGATGCGGCAACAACTTCTTGACTTTGGTGTTATTCTAGACCATGTGCCTCTTAAATGTGATAATACTAGTGCCATTAATATTTCCAAGAATCCTGTCATGCATTCAAGGACCAAGCATATAGAGATAAGACATCATTTCATTAGAGATCATGTATTAAAAGGTGATTGTATGCTTGAACATGTTGAGACTTCTAAGCAACTAGCTGATATCTTCACCAAACCACTTGCAAAGGAACAATTCATACACACTCTCATCTAATCGATTACGAACTCTCTGTTATATGCCCAATCAATTAGATCCCCTATAAAATCGATTACTGACGCTCTGAATTCCTATTAATCGATTAGAACCCTCTCTTAATCGATTATCAAGTTTCTGTCTTTAACGTAATCGATTATACCATTGACACTAATCGATTACTTTTGTGCAAAAACGTTTCAGCTTTCTCAGAAAACACACCCTAATCAATTAGACCCAAGGACCTAATCGATTAGCCTTGTATCAGAAGTTGTTTTAAATGCAGAATCTGTGTGATTTATGTTGGCCCAATCCCCACTCACCCTATTAACTCCTTTTCTCATCTCCAAACCCTATATTTTACCTATAAATACCCCTCCTTTCACTCTTCCATCTCACATTACCACATCACCTCTTCTTTAATCTCTCAAGTCTCTCAAATCTTTCATTCTCTTCTTCATCTACCATGTCTTCTTCAAGAACAGTCAAAAGGGCTAGGTCCTCCATGAACCAATCTAATAACCCACTAGACTTCACTAGGTTCTTCTCCTCACCAAGAGACCTCCAAAATTTCATCAAGAAATTTTCAGAGAAGGATACCATCACTCCCCACTTCATTGATGCTCAAACTTTTGAAAATCCTTGTTTTACCTTCACCCAACTCCTTCACCACTACAACCTTCTTCCATTCCTCACTCTCAAGGAAGAATTTTATTATCCGAAATTGATAAGGGTCTTCTTCTACAACCTTAAGCTTGTTAATGGCACATTAGAGGCCAGAGTCAAGAATGTGACTCTAAAAATCACTAACCAACAGCTTGCTAAGATCACCCAAATTCCCCTCACTGATGCTCAATTTACAGGGGGAAATCTGGAAGATGAATGGGATTTCATTCCTATTCCCACACACCAATCCCTTTGGAAGGCCAACCGTCTACTCAGCAATCATAAACTGGTAGGCCACTGGACCCTCAATAACCGTCTCCTTCACTTTTCTTAGTTAAACTTCTTGTTCCCCGAGGTGAAAATTATGCTTTAGTTGAGGAAGATGATGTACTTTTGATATGGGCCATCATTAACCACAAGGAAATAAACTGGATCCAACTTCTCAAGCTCCACATGCTTAAATCCAAGGAGCAACACAAACTGCCCTATGCCATTCTCCTTACAAAAATTTTCAAGGCATATGGAGTAGCCATGGCTGGTGAACTTGCTGAGAAGGTGCCCTCTCAAGCATGCATGGCACTCACCATCTCAACAAAATAGGTATGGTATATGTTGCTGGTAGATGGATCTTCAAGAGTGACAGAATCTATGGAAGCAGTCCATTTGAAGAAGACCATCCTGCTCAAGTTGTTGATCCTACTCCTACTCCTGCACCTCAAGGCGAATCTTCCGCTCCACCTGATCATTTCACCTCCCTTTATGCATATCTTGATCGCCGCTTTGATAGACTTGAAAATTCCCTTCAAGAGTTTCAAATGACTGAGTAGCAGTACTATGAACTCATGTAACAACGCCATAAAGAGCTGACTCATCAAATTTCTGAATTTTGTTTTTTCAATCCAGATAATTAGATCCTTGTTTTTCATGTTTTGTTAGGATTTCTGATCTGTCCCCGACCGGGGTCTAGGTTCTGGTGTCGGGACAGCCACAAGAGTTAGGATTGAATGAGGTTGAAGACTAGTTGTGTGTATCCGGTCTCTGTGATCCGGCCTCTCGGTGGGAGAAATCGGTCTTGTTGTCCTGGAGATCCTTCACACTGACCTCACGCGTTGGTGTGGACGACAGGTGGTGTCACCTGCGAAGATTCTCTGATACTCAAGTTAGAAGAGTGTAAAATAAACTCAGTTAATACTCAAGCAGTATAATAGTGAGAATGAGAGTAAGGACAACGTAACCTTGCATGTGTATTAGAACATGTTATTTATAGTTGATCGTGGAAGATGAATCGTTGGGTGCAAGTGGGCCCATAGGTTCTGATGCCGTGTGTAAAGTGTCAATCAGAATGGCCCAGTATTTAGAGTGTATCAGGGGGTAGATCAATTCGCAGTGTACGATTCTGACACAGGGATGGTGGATAGTCAATAATACCTGTAATTCCAAGTTGACATTTAACTCTGAGCGAGTGATTCTGAGTGAACATTTGACTCTGAGTGAGCGATTCCAAGTGAGGTTGGTTCTGGCCGTGTCACTTGGGAAGTTCCATTACCTAACCTCCTCGTGCGAGTGATACTTCCGAGTGGAAGATTTCCAAATGATCCTTCCTAAATGGATGATTTCTGAGTGATCCTTCCCGGGTGAAAAGGTTTCCGAGTGATCCTTCGACGGTGTTCGGTTTAATCCTACTAACCATACTTGGAGCTCGGTTTAGTCCTATAATCCGAGTCTTCATTCGGGTTGGAAGTTTCTAAGTGCAACTTTCCCGAGTGGGGTATCTCTGAGTGTGACACCTCCGCGTGGGATGGCACCGAGTGAGACATGTCCAAGTAGGATAGTACTGAGTGAAGCATTTCTGAGTGGGATAGAACCGAGTGAGACATCTCTGATTCCCCTATGGTATGGCACCGAGTGAGTCATCTTTGATTTCTGGGTGAAACACTTCTGGACAAAGAAAGGCTTTAACTTCGAATGAGTACGTTTCGGGTAGAGACATTCTCGAGTAAATAATTCCTGATTGTAACCTCAAAGTGAGATATTTTCGATTTAAAGAATTCACGAGTCAAACTTCAGCGAGATATTGCCGACTAAAGAATTCATGATCCTGACTTTAAATTTGAAGTGTTTCCGAGTAAGGAATTCCAAGGGAAAATATTTCCGAGCGAACTCAATAATGAGAATGACGATTGATTCTTCTTCAACGTTTGGACAAACCTACTAGTCATACTTGAGCCTTCGAATGGGGTTCGGTTTGATCCTACAACCCATGTCTTCAATGGCGTTCGGTTAAATCCTACTAACCATACTTCTTTAATCAGTGTTGGATTTTACCCATTCACCATTCTTCAATCGGTGTTGGATTTTACCCATTCATCATTCTTCAATCGGTGTTGGATTTTACCCATTCACCGGTCTTCGAATGGGGTTCGGTGTAATCCTACAACCCATTTCCTGAGGTTCGGTTTAATCCTACAACCCAGGTCTTCACCGGTGTTCGGTTTAATCCTACTAGCCTTCTTCAATCGGTGTTAGATTTTACCCATTCACCGTTCTTCATACTCGGTGTTGGATTTTACCCATTCACCGGCCTTCTCAATCGGTGTTGGATTTTACCCATTCACTATACTCAGAGTTCGGTTTAATCCTACCATCCGAGCCTTCAAATGGGGTTCGGTTTGATCCTACAACTCGTGTCTTCAATGGCGTTTGGTTTAATCCTACTAGCCTTCTTCAATCGGTGTTGGATTTTACACATTCACCGTACTCGGAGTTCGGTTTAATCCTACCATCCGAACCTTCAAATGGGGTTCGGTTTGATCCTACAACCCATGTCTTCAATGGCGTTCGGTTTAATCCTACTAGCCTTCTTCAATCGGTGTTGGATTTTACCCATTCACCGTTCTTCGAATGGGGTTCGGTGCAATCCTACAACCCATTTCCTAAGGTTCGATTCAATCCTACAACCCAGGTCTTCACCGGTGTTCGGTTTAATCCTACTAACCGTACTCGGAGTTCGGTTTAATCCTACAATCCAAGCCTTCGAATGGGGTTCGGTGCAATCCTACAACCCATTTCCTGAGGTTCAGTTTAATCCTACAACCCAGGTCTTCACCGGTGTTCGGTTTAATCCTACTAACCGTACTTAAAATTCGGTTTAATCTTACAATCCGAGCCTTCGAATTATGGTTCATCCAGTTGTACCTTCGAAGAGGTTCATCACTAACGACGAATACGTTGTTAGGATCGTCCGTCCTAAAAGTATCTTGTCACAACAGTGTTGTGCATTGAAATAAAATCATAAAGACAATGGGTGAATTATAAAGAATTTTTCATTAATTATGAACTACAATACAAAAGAAAGAAAGAGAGCCGAGTCGGGGCTATGCCTCGTTAAACCTTCTTGGTAAAACCCGATCGAAAAAAACCCAAGTAAGGAAAAATAGTGCACCCTGTCTTACCGACTAGCTATAACAGCAGAAGGCGTTCTTAGTTTTGATGGCCTGATCCCTAATCAATGACCTCTTGACGGCCCTGATGTTGTTGGGGCAAAACATTTTGCTGTGCCAACTCGCCAACCATAACTCCCTTTTGCTTTTCAAAAGTAGCTTCTTTGAAAAGATATTGTTTGAGCTTACCCTCTCAGATCAGGGTCTCAATAGTATTCTTCAGGGCCTGACATTCATCTGTTAAGTGGCCCTTTTGCTCATGGAATTCGCAGTATTTTCGAGGGTCACCTTTTTTGCGAAGCTGGGGCGGCGTCCTAACCCCGTATGTAGTAAGCGTTGGCCATCCGATCTCTCTCAGAATCTGAGACCGCTTAGAATTTAACGGAGCATAATTGCTAAATGCATTTACCTATTCTTCCTAACTCAGAGGTACAGGATTATCGAAGACGCTGCCACGGAACGGTCTCCCCATGCGTTCCGATTGGGGCCCGTCTTTATGTTTCTGTTGTTGATGTGGTGTTGGGGATTTCCTTTTCGCCGCTGTTGCTTCCAAGTGCATTTATATGCGCACGTATTTCGAAGCTTTTCTTCGAAACTCCTCCAACGTCGTCGGAGGACTCTTTGCCATAGACAAAGCAAAGGTGGATCCAGGTTGTAAGGCTTCAACAATGATGTGAAGCTGAATAGCCTCCGTGAGGTTAGGCACCAAAGCAGCCTCCTTGTAAAATCTCTTCAAAAACTCCTTGAGAGTTTCATTTTCTCCCTTCCTTATCTGAGCCAAGGTATGGGAAGTCCTTGGAACGTCTCTAGATATAATGAAATGGCTCTCAAATGAAGTCGCTATTTCTTCCCAAGAGTTTATTGACCCCGAGGGTAAACTTTTGAACCAGCTAAGAGCCTCCTCCGACAGGGTTCGTGGAAACATCCTGCACATCACATCTTCATCGGCTCCCAGGTACATGGCTTCATACGTGTAAGCATCGAGATGTTTAATGGGATCAGTCTCCCTATTATACTTTCCGATTTAAAGTGGTTGGGTTGTTTGCAGGTGTTTGGGGATGAGTATACTCATGAGCCTCCTTGAGAAAGGGATATTGAGTTGGTATGCCCCAGAAGTCATCACTACCTGCTCCTTACTCCTTGCACTGATTCTGTCCCCAGAATCTTGAGTGTGCTCCCTATCCTCGTAAGTAGGGATCTTAGAATACTGGAGAGTTGTGGACTTCTCTCTCGCAGATGCATGGCAAGTATCCTCCGCCTGAGACATCATTCTATCCCCAGTTCCTCCTTTCTCCCTTTGCAACTCCATCAACTCTTCCCTGAGCTGCCTTATAACTTCATCTCGAGGGTCAGGGGTTGCCACTGGTACCATTCTCCTTGAGTGGGTTGCTGGTGATTCAAAAATGAATCTCCTATCAACTTGTTGATGGGTCACATCTTCCACATGACCATCCACGCAATCGCGTCCATCTTCTTCCATGGTTGACTACTAACTTCTGCAGAAAATGGGAATAACTCTATCGGGTCCCACTGGGCGTGCCAATGATCTGTCCCCGACCGGGGTCTAGGATCCGGTGTCGGGACAGCCACAAGAGTTAGGATTGAATGAGGTTGAAGACCGGTTGTGTGTATCCGGTCTCTATGATCTGGCCTCTCGGTGGGAGAAACCGGTCTTGTTGTCTTGGAGATCCTTTACACCGACCTCACGCGTTGGTGTGGGCGACAGATGGTGTCACCTGCGAAGATTCTCCGACGCTCAAGTTAAAAGAGTGTAAAATGAACTCAGTTAATACTCAAGCAGTATAATAGTGAGAATGAGAGTAAGGACAACGTAACCTTGCATGTGGATTGGAACATGTTATTTATAGTTGATCATGGAAGATGAATCGTTGGGTGCAAGTGGGCCCATAGGTTCTGATGCCGTGTGTAAAGTGTTAATCAGAATGGCCTAGTATTCATAGTGTATCAAGGGGTAGATCAATTCGCAGTGTACAATTCTGACACAGGGATGGTGGATAGTCACCTTTTCCGTAAATTAGGCCTGCGACTGTACCTGCTCCTTTCGGTGAATGAAAGGGACATATTCCGCTGTGCCGAGTATCCTTCTCGTTATGATGCTGAGGTAATTGGATCAGGGGTGACGGATGAATGAGAGCGGATAAGTCACCCGGTGTCTCAGACGTTACTTCGGACGACCGGTTTAAGGGAGACTCGCATCGTGTGTATACCGACGGATCATTACCTTGTGATACCGGCTGATCTCTAGGACGGCTGAGATGGCCTCATCCTTAGGTCGGGTATCCAGACCAGACAATCTTGGGGCCGGTATCCAGACCGGATCAATTTCTTAATGCTTTTAATTTTCTACAAGTTTGTACTTTCCCTTTTCCATAAATGAATGAGATTTCCCTTTCATATATTTCTCTGCATTGCCTTATTTATTTTTGATGATTACAAAGAGGGAGAATAATTGAAATTGAAGTTCATCAAATCTATTTTCTGTTTTCACTAAAAGGGAAAATAATTAATTGAATTTGAATCTGTTTTCCTAAATCCATGTTAAATATATGCTAAAAACAACAAGCGGTTAATGATTATCCTCATTTTTTTGGCATAAACTCCTTCAGATAGGGGGAGATAATTTTTTTTAAGGATAACCTTAGAGATAACTTTAGAAGATAATCATTTGTGATAATTATTTTGAACTAACACCCTCATGAGATGAACATTGTTTGTCATCATCAAAAAGGGGGAGAATGTGTTTGAATATATATTTCAGGTTGAATTATTTTGATAATGACAAAGGACATTGAAGGATAAAAGCAAAAAGTTCAAGTTACCATGAAAACAGGGAAAACAGAATCAGATAAGCAAAAACGCACAAGATAATCGATCACAGGACTCCAAATAATCGATTACACAAGTTCTATGTGTGAACTAATCCATTACACCTATAGATCTAATCGATTACCTAAGCCCTATTTATAACCTAATCGATTGCACTCTTGGAGATAATCGATTACCAAGTTGAAAGTTTGAATTAAGAGCATCAGGTACACTCCCTAATCGATTGTAAGCGTGTAACAATCGATTACCAAGACTCTGGAGGATCACTAATCGATTACCAAGTCTGTAATAATCAATTACACAAGTTCTGTTTTACACTCTAATCGATTGCATGAAAGCATAATCAATTACAATACTACGAGACACAATTAAATGCATCAGGTGCCACTTGTAATCGATTATAAGGTATAAAATAATCGATTAGCAAGTCTCTGTTTCCAATCTAATCGATTACACAACAATACCTAATCGATTACCAACGGAACTACACTAAAGACTTCAAAATGTAATCGATTACAGCTCGAGGTGTAATCAATTACCATCGTGCCAGAACTTGGGGAAAGTGTTTTTAAGTGGAAAACCAGCTTATTTCTCCATTCCAACTCAGTGCCCATAACTTGCAACAGCTAGGAAGACTTTGGCTCTCCCTCAAGACTCTATAAATGGCTCTCCAACTCAAGCACAACACAACACAAGAGGCAATCAATCCTTACTTACATTTGTGCTTAGTGAGTTCATTTTTCTTGTAAATTCTGAATATTTGAGCTTAGAATTCGTATATCCTCTCTTCTTGAGAGTTAGAATTAGTGTGAGCTATTCACTTGCTTATCCACTCCATTGAGAGTAAATATCTTGTAAACATACACCAAAACATCAAGTTTCACTCTAGGTTGAGTGGTTACAAAGGTTGGGGTTCAACCTTTGGGATATTGAGAGATTATGAGATTGGATGGGTTACCCTTTACTTGTGAGAATTGGGTTCTTGAGTGTGGGACACTAGGAGACAATTGCTCAAAGTTTATATCTTAAATCTTCAATAGTGGAATCCTTCAAGTGGGTTGCTTGAAGGAGAGACGTACACCGGGTTGGTGGAACTCATTAAATGTGGTTTGCATTCTCTCTAACCTTAAACTCCTCTCTTAATTGTGCATGCGAACTATTTGTTATATTGCCTTGGTTAATTGCTTGTGTTGATTGTGCTTTCTAGTAGTTTCTTGATCTTTGCACACCAACTATTTGATAAAATTATTGAGCCCTTACTCTTCATTAATTCTTATTTCTCAGTGAAGTATCTCTTGTTCTAAAAGTTCATCTTCTCTAATCAAAGCAATTTGTGTGTGATACTCTATTGTTGCTTGTTCATTTCCATTTACCCATCAAAGTTGCATAAAGAACCAAGTTCAAAGGCATTCTAAGTCAAACTTTTAAAACACTCAATTCATCCCCCGTCTTGAGTATTGAGGCCACTTGAATAACAGTTTCTTCCAAGTCCTCTGTGTGCTTGTATGCTTCCTTGGTCTTTACGACCATGTCGTCAACATAAACCTCTGATGGTACAGAGTTAGACTTAGAAGGGGGGTTGAATAAGTCTTAAACTCTTTTTCAAAAACAATCGTGTATAGACCGCTTAATCAGAAGGTAATTTTTAACAGACCAGAGAAAGAGATAAGAGAAATGCAATAACGAAAATTTATCCTGGTTCACTTCCTACATAGAAGCTAGTCCAGTCACTTCAGCCCGAAGGGTTTTTCACTATTGTAAATCATCTTACAACCTATACCAGCCCAATGCACAAGTATTCTTCACTCCAGCCCCTTCTAGCTTATCCCAAGTATTCTTGACACTAGCCACTCCTAGCTATAAACCCAAGTATTCCTTCAAAAGCCTCTTCAGGCCATAGTGTTTCCCAACACCAACAAATTCTGGCAACACACCAAAAAATACACAGTGATGGTAAAGAGAGTGTTTAAAGTTACAACTAAATAACTCAGCGTACAAAGATATGAAATGATTACAAGGTATACTGAGCTACAAACTACTATAAGTCACTGTCTGTGTAATAGCCCTGATTTTTTAGAGTAGGAAACCAGACCCTCAGGACTCCTGAGGATACTCTGTTGAGCTTTTGGTAAGAAGTTTGTGGCTTTGGCCTGTTCCCTAAATAGTTCGGTATATGAAAAATAGTGAAAAACGGAACTTGTTAAGATATTTAAAATGGAGTATAAGAATACCGAGAAAGAGTATAGTGAATGAGAGAAGCAGCGATAAAAAAATAATAGTAGCAACGTTCGACAGTACTATTCCATAATACGTTAACAATGATTATTTTATTTAAATTGGGTACTAATTAATTTTATTTGGTTGATGATTATTTTCTGCCAATAATATCTTATAGATAATACTTAATCCTGGTAATTAATATCTAATCTCAATCAATAATTATTTATTTTGGAAATATATTATTATTTAATTTTAAATTATGAATATTTATTTATCCATTTAATTTGAAATTTTATGATATTATTTTATAATAATTATTGAATATTAATTTTCTTATAATTATTCCATTGATAATTATTTAGTTAGTAATTATTCCCTGCTAATAATATTATTTTATCATGTAACAATAAAATATTGTCAAGTTCCTCAATATTGAACAGTGGGACCCAACCTGAGGTCGGACCTTGACCGTTTGACCCAAGACTAGTGATCCAGTAGGGAAACTAGTCCTGTTAGGATCATTTCATAAAGGATTAAGAGTGTCCAACTTAGCCTAATCGGCCTAATTAGTACCCTTAATGTCTCCTGCGTTTGACCATTCATATACCTCTGGATATCCGATGGTGGCATGGTCAGTCACTGGTGACTCATTTTGACGTTTTAGAAACATTCCCTGAAAGGACCGAAGCTTGATTCGGACTCTATCACCCTCGTTTTTCCATAAATCAATTTCTTCATAAATCATTTTCAAACTCGACCCGAATACCTTCGGTGTTTTGGACCCATATTTGGCATACAACCTTAGGATCGAATAATTTTGGTCTCAATCTCTTTGTTTTGAGAAGATCTTCAACCTTCGTTTCTAGCCCCGAACTCTGGTTCTCACTCTGTCAACCTCAAAATCGAAGATTAAGTATGTTCACCTCAAAATTCCAACGTTCGGACATTTTACCCTGCGCATTGTTCATAAACAAACTCATAACTCTCTCATACAACCTTCAGTTCACACAAACGTGGTGTCAAAGTATTTATAACAAAATTATCTGCGTTTTTTATGCAACATTGAAGGCCAAATTCTTCTAGATCGGTACAGTTTAATATATCTTTGTAACCATTTAGCTGTTTCGTCATCATGTTGGTAGCCTTCATTAAAATTTGCATATCTCCTTCGTCCGTTACTTGAATCACTCCATTCTTTTTGCTATGGATCCGTATCATAAATCTATAGAATGTTCATGAAGGGCACAAAACCTAATTCTCAAAGGAGAATTAGTGGGAATTTATTTCCGAAGTCGTAGCTGATCTAGGAAGTTCTAGAGCACCCTATCATAAATCGGGTATATCTTGGGCTAACGATCTTGGATCGTCGCAAATGATATATCAAATTAAAGACAAAAATAAAATCCAAAAACTTCATGAAGGGCTTAAAAACCAATTCTTGTTCAATAAATCCCAGAATTTAAAATACCATACAGATTCATGTTTTTCCAGTGGCAGCTTGCACTATGTTTAGTATTTTTCATCTTAATCCCTTGTATAACCATGAAATCAAATTATTCTTTTGCTAAAATTTTCTTGACTCAAATCCCTACAACTTTTATGAAGGAAACGAAGTCAAATTCTTCACCAATTGGGCCCAAAAATTAATATTTGCAAGAAATATTAATCGTGTCACAACCTTACACTCTTTTAGTAAATGGGACATATGTCATTCATTTCTCAATGAATGTTTTTGTGTGATATATCAATTTAAAGATAAGAAAAAGGCTTAGAATTCTTATGTTGGGCTTGTTTCCTAATTCAGCCTGCATTATCCCTTAAATGCCCAATAAAGTTGACGTCCCAGAACCTTGATACCTCAACCTTTATGTAACATAAGCCAATTAGCTTCCATCACCCAAGGCACACATATCTTCCTCTCCTTCACTTTTTCCCCATGCATTACTACAGGCTGTTACTTGTCCCCTTATATGTCTACTAAAGGTAGACTTCTGCTTTAGCAAGCTGAAATCATGTGCCAACTCCCTTAAGCTATCACCGTGCAAAGTACTCCCACCCCATGAAGTATCATTCCATGCCATCATATGCCAATACTATGTTACTATGATACCATGATCCCTCCACCCATTCTCCTCTCTCACAGTTCTCTCTCAACTTCATTCCTCTTCATCTAAAACTCAAAATTCCAACCACCACAACTCCTCCCTCAACCACTTAACCTCATGGCCACACCTCCACCAACCATCACCAACCGCCAAAATTCATCTTCCTTCTTCCTCCTTCACCAACCAGCGGAACCACCTCCCCCAAAATAGCCCCCTCTTCTAAATTTTTCTTACAAGTAATACCCTTCAAAAATTATTCTCATCCTCTTGTGCAAGTAGCCCCCAAAACCGCCAACCATTTGAGCCATTCAAGGAGAAATTTTGGTGTTTTTCTCTTGAGATTTTGTTATTGATTTTCTTGATTTGAAATCATCCCTCATTTTGAAAATTTCATGATGTTTCCCTTGTTGTTTGATAGCCAAAACCGTGACCCTCTTGTTTGAACTTGTTATGCATGTTGCTTTTCCTTAGGATCGGGGACAATTAGTGGCGATCGACGATGAACAGTGGAAACTACGGAGTAAACGATGAATTTTTGGCAAACAATCTTTTGGTTTGGAATAATTTCATGTTTGTTAGTGATTTTCTTGGCTGGCCTTGATAACTTAAAAATCCATGCATGTAAGTTTCTAGTGACCTGGAAGCGATCTAAGGGCAAATTGGAGCGTTTAGTGATTTTTCAGTGAGCGGATCATTTTCCTTCCTATGGGCTACATCTGTTCTATTTTGTAAGGGGGTCTTACCTCGTCTAAACTTGTTTTTAACCGTTCCATAATATTACTTGTATACTCGAGAATCTTTGTTTTGAATTTCGTCACGATCTAACGGTTAGATTTCAAACCACGTAATTTTTCGTAACCAACGGTTAAAAATTTAAAACTTCCAAGTTAATGGGTATTTTATAAATTTAATTGGCTTAACTCGACATTCACATGTTCAAAAGAATTTTATCGCGATCGGAGTCGTAACGAAAAATTTAGGAATTTTAGTATTTAGGCGGGCTCGATTTTATTTGATTTGGTTGTATTATTATTATTTATGTGTTATGGTAGTGATATGTAATTTGTAATTTATTTCCGGTAAGCCCCGCTATTAGGAATTAATTTATCGTCACGTATCGCCGAGAGCATTTTGACGACATCACGTTTTAAGAAAGATTTATCGAACGAACGGTTACGACGTTTATTTTACTAAAAACGATATTGTTTAAAATTATTATAAAACTCTATAAAAGTTAATTAGATAAATAAGTTGAGTTTGAAAAGTGGAGAATTTTACTTGAAAAAGTTTTATTAAAAAGTAACATGATTAGACCTAAATAAGTTTTATAAGCTAGGAAAAAGGAAAAAAAGAGATAAAAGGAATTTTGAAGTGTAACAAAGAAATGGATATTAGGATTTAGAAATTTTAGTGACCAATTTTAGTGACCACTTAAGGTAAAGGTATAAAAAGGGACCTTACGAATTTTTGAAGTGCATGGTATAAATGACTAAATAATAAGCTTAGAAGTTTAAGTAATGAGTAAGCATTAGAATTTTAGAACATTAGTAACTAATGATAGTAAAAGACATGGAAGAGATTTTTGAATTTAAACCTTAGACTAGTAATAAAAAGGATTAGCTTATAAATTAGATGACAACTTTTAAGGAGAAAAAATCTTAATTAAGTTTAAAGCATAGAAGTTAAGATAGTGACTAAATCCTTAAGTAATAAATTGTCATCATAGAGAAAATCAATCTTAGTTGATTAAATGGAAGTGACTAAACAAAATTAAATTAGTTAGTATGATGGAATAGAAAAACAGTAATAAAGGTCAAAAATTAAAAACCTAGAAAGGATATCACTAAAGGTAAACTTATGTGAATAAGGAATTAGTAACCCACTTAGTAACAAAGGAAATAAATTGTTCAATTAGTAAAGTTTATTGACAAAAGAAAATAATGGATAGTAAGACCACTAAAGGGTAACTTAAATTCCTTAATTTAAAAGTAATTTGAATTCCCCAATTACTAAGGATTAGAATTGAGTAATGAAAAGGAATGTACCAATAAATATTGGAGGAACAATAGTTCAAGGACATAAGAAAAGCTGAGCTATTCCATAAAACACTGTTCGTTAAAATATAAGATCTAAGCATATAAGTTGATAATAAGCAATAAAGGCCACTTAGTAGTAATTTAGACTTCGTGATTGGACATGAAGAGTTAAAATCATATAATAAAATAATTAGTGCAATAATAAGAATAAAGGAATAAATAACTTAAAGGGAGTAAGAGAATCCAAACTATTTCATAAGGTATTTTGATTAAACGCGTACGATCTAATGTCTAAATTTGTAGCAAATTAATGTATAAGCTAGTATACCAAGTTTAATATTGACAATTACATTTGATTTTCTGTGAATTATGCTAAGTGGAATTAGAAAAGTATGTTGTTCTCTTCAATGTGTAATGCTACTGAATGAATATTGATGTAATATAGTTGTAATTGTGTGAATTAAGTAAAGTACTACATAAGTATATCGTAATAATGAATATTCTGTTTGGCGACTACTATGTAACGGTGTGCATGAATGAATATGTGTGATAAAAAATATGATGAGTATGGTATCATGACATGTGTGTGAACTATTATGTTATACTTAAAGAATATCATGAGTTAACGAAATGATTTATGTGATGAACGACACTTGTGTGATGCATTGAATGAATATGTTGAAATAAATAAGAAAAGAATGAATGAAGAAATGTCTCGGTAGGGAACTTGAGATAAATAAATTATGAAAATGATGTGATGAGATTAGACCGGATTCTATGTGATGATGGGCATTGTAACGCCAATATACCTCGTGGTTTTCTAGAAATGTGAGGTCTTATTTCATTTCTAAGTGTCGGGTAAGACATTATGGATTGAGGAATTTTGAGAAAGCAAAGAAAGAATTAATTGAAATAAACCTGACATTAGAAATGAAATAGAGTTATTGAAAGGACCCTATCGATGACTAGTAAAAGAAATTGTGTTGTATGTATAACACCCCTGATTTTTTGTACTCGAATCCCGATGTGATCGTCATAATTAACAAAATTGCGAATAAATTTTTCACGTTTGAAAATATTTCCATGACACCACCATGATCACATCAAGACCCAAATCACAGAAAACCCAAGAGTGAGATTAAATAACCTGAAACTGGATCGATAACTAAAATGCCCATAACGGTACACGAAAAATAATAGAGTTTATAGCGGAAGAATATGTATACTAGGCACACGCCTAGTCCCATATATGAAGATATGAGAAAAGGCTAGGCAAGCATGCAATGGCATATTATAAGCCTAATAGACAACCATCGTCATTTTACATAATTATATAAGCATGCAAAGCCTAAGATATAATTATATCCATACGTAAATACATTCCTATACATTCGGGAATCTTCTCCCGACTATCACAATCATCAATATTCATCATTCAACTTTAATCTTTCTAATATACATCAAATTGTCTCTTACATTCTATATATATGTATTCACCATCCACCAATTCAAGGTTTATCTTATACATATTCACAATCACTAAATCCTCCATATCATCATATACAATCTATTCATTTCATAATTTCAATACATAATAGTTCACAAATGATGCCGGCCAAGGCACTTCCTCTACCACTATATACCTTCACCAAATCTTGATCTTTAAATCCAAACTCATCCCATGGCAACCTGCATCACAATTCTAAAAAGGAGACCACATGGGAGAGTGAGTTATACATTCAAAATGATGAATAATATATATATTATGATCATGTGTATATGCATACAAACATCATGTGTGCTTTGCTATCAAAACATCAAATTATCATTCATTCATTATCTCATTATCACAATAAGCATACAAGCCTCATGAATCGCAATTCATATCTTAAATAAGCACAACATATACACAATTACAAACACCATCATTTTGCCATTTATCAACAAGGGCATTCATAATCATTACCATCATTAATTCATTAAGGTTTCACTCAAATACCTCCTCGCAAGGGGTTTCTCATCACTCGTGGTCATCCCATCTCAAATGCCATGGTCTTAAAGCTAATGCATATGTCAACTGTTTAATGCATATGCAACGGATCCGATTTCATATCACGGGTGATCGCAACCACCATAATCAATCATTCATAAGCATTGGTTTCCCGCCTCGCAAGGGGTACTCCCTATAGCAGCCTCGCAAGGTGCATCTCGTGATCGCAACCACGTTTCACCAATTCTCATAGGTTTCCCGCCTCGCAAGGGGTACTCCCGCCTTATGATCACAACCATGGGCATCATAGGTGCTCGCAAGCCCTTTTTCATATGAAATACCAAGTGATTGCAACCACTGGCTCATCATCATACAATGGTCCCCACAGGGCCCTTCACATTTCACAACCAGGTGATCGCAACCACCATTACAATATCATATCATCATCAAGTTGGTTTCCCGCCTCGTAAGGGGTACTCCCTTCATAGAATCCTGCAGGATCTTTCATCACTGTGATCGCAACCACATAATACCAATGCTATGCCATGCCATGAATGCAAGATGCAATAATGCATATGCTCAACAACCTCGCAAGGATATCTCACCCTCTCAATTAGGGATATAATTTAATCTGGCATTTTCAAGAATCATATAGTTATTTACAAGCCCCTCAAGGCATATCATTCATATAGTTGGCATTCAATGGCCACAAACATCATTCATAGCAATCCACACACGGATATCAAAAGGCATAGCAAACAATCATAATATTATTCTACACTTGGAGTTATCCAAAACATATTCATCATTCACATATATGGCAATCACACTTAGGCCCAACACAATCATGTTCTTGACTTTGCATCTCAACACAATATATTCATTTATTTCATATCGTGTGGCAAGTCAACACTTGTATTCCACCACAATATGTTTACATTATTAAGTAATATTCATCACTATTGCAACACATTCATTTAGTGGGCTTTCCTCTCATTATTTATCCTTATTGCCTTAAAATGTAGCTTACAGCCTTTTATTAAATTCTCACCATCGTTCCCTCATATCCCACTTAGTAGTGGAAACATCACAAATAATTCATTTCTAATTCATCAATTTATTTTTAATTCTCCATAGTGGCATATCATCAATAATTACCACATATAAATCACCATAGATATCCCTTAATATAAGAGAATGGGGCTCGGTATCATTTATTGAGGGAAAAATGGCAAAATCCAAAGTTTGAAGTATCTCGCTCAAGCGAGATTCACTTTCGCTTGAGCGAGATGAATGCTGTTTATTTTAACCGTCCCAAGCTTTCCTAAACAGAAGGGGTTTTAAGAATCAGACCACAGGCTCGCTTGAGCGAGCCTATCTCGCTCGAGCGAAATCAAGACAGTACCAAAATCCAGGTTGCTCGCTTGGGCAAAGCACCACACACCCAGTCACTCGCTTAGGCGAAATTACTCCAGTAACCATTTCCACACTCGCTCGCTTGAGCGAGGAGTCAACTCGCTTAAGCGAAATCTGACCAAAGGTCGTATTTCCCAACACTCGGTTTCTACTCAGTGAACCTGATCTAGGCCGATTCCTCCCATTCGGTCTTTCACCCAACTAAATCATTCCAGAACCAACTTCACACTGCCAAGTATACACCCTCTCGTTCAACTAGGCTCCCCAACACTTGGGTTTTCAATAAGCAAGGTCCCACCAAACCTGACTCCCGTCACTCGGGTTTTAACTTGACAGAATCCCTCAAGACCGACCCATTATTCATTCAACCAAATCATTCCAGGGCCGACTCACACTCACATAGTCTATCACTCGGCTAATTACTCCAAAACTGACTCATCATTTGATTGACCGTTCACTCGGTAATTCATCTCAACACCGACTCATCTTACTTGGTTTTCTACTTGGCAAAATCAATCAAAGCCGACTCATCTCTCACTTGACCTTTCACTCGGCAATTTATTCCAAACCCGAGTCATCTCAATCAGTCTTACACTCGGTAATTTCTCTAAAACCAACTTATCACTCGATCGGTCCTCACTCGGCAATTCATACCAAAACTAACTCATCACCCTCGGCTTCCCACTCAGAAAAATACTCCAGACTGAGTCTTTTTTCATTCGGTTTTCCACTCGGTAACTCATTCCAAAAACCGACTTCCTTTCATTCTCACACGAGTGAAGTTATTCCAGAATACTTCTGGACAACACACCATGTGTTCCCACTCGGTGGCATCCCCACTCGGAATTACACACACGGAGGGGCTCCACTCGGAACAAGTTACTTGGAACTCGGAAAATCCTACTCGAAACTCCACTGCTCAAATTATCACACAGGGAGACCTCTCACTCGGAATTATACGCACTTCCTCACTCGGAAGGTTCTGCCTTGGCATAGCCCACTCGGAATTTCACTCGGAAACCCACCACAGATCATGTATTATTTTCTAAGTCCCCACTCGAGCGGAATTCACCCAGAATCAATGTCCTCCCTTGCTCGCTCAAGCACAGCCACGCCCGCTTGAGCGAGATTCGTCCAGAACCTGACCTGATCACAACACACTCTACTCGCTCGAGCGGAACACTCACTCGCTGGGCGAAATTAGCCCAGAGGCCATAATATTGGTGCAAGGGACTCTCGCCTGAGCGAGATCCCATCTCGCCTGAGCGAGAATACCAGGACAGAGGCAGGAAACAAAAATTCTTACAACTCAACATATGATTTCACATTTCAGGCCTACTAAATCATATCCAACACATCATATACGATATTTGAGGCACATTCAACTCGTTCTAAGAGTTCTCACTTGGAATTTCTCATTATAAACTATATTTGGATATATCCAACTGTTCATACACATCATGAAGGGCATATACATCCTGTTCAAATATTCATACTCATACATTTCTATTTCAAACTTAATATTCACATTAAACTCAAACTTATCCTCCTCAAATATACAAATGCATACTTCCACAACAATCATCACATAATCCCACTGCATCATCCACAAAAACAACCATTTGCCATTCTCACTAATCCAATAAATATAGACATGGCAAGGCAAGCATGAGTATTCATCACATATAATAATCACTATCAATTTACTCATGCAATTTGAATGTTAACTCCTCTCCTACCTCGAGGGAAGAGCCAAACCGATTCTAATGCTCTGAAAGCTCCTTCGCATCACCCAGAGTACGATCTACATACCATATGCAAATATATTCACGTAATTAATAACCATCATAATTCTAAACATTTGCTAGCTTATCATAAAGCTTAACCCCAAGTCCTAGACTTGTTAATCATCAACTTATGCAATTGTGTTAGGCTTCGGGAATTCCTTTCCCAAAGCCAAGATCCTCTAGATCATAAAAGGCCAACTAAACCCAACAACATCATCATCTTACCCATTACATAATGTAGTCTCAAATAACCTCAATCCTTCAAACATCATTATTGTTACTCAATATTCAACTTAGTTCTCATATCCTTCAATAACCATAATTAATCATTCAAATTTAAATAGCACACCACAATGGTCTAGAACCTCATCAAGTCACAATCTTATCATACCAATCCCTCACATTCCACATTCATAACAACACTCTTTATTAAATATCACCTATTAACATTCCATTCACCCAACAATTCAATATATATATATTTTTCCCAATTTCCTAAGGCTAGGGTTTTCATCAAAACCCAACAACATTTACCCATGCTCATTAATCACCACCAATGGTCATCTTTCATCATTAATATCATTCTCCAATATCATTAATCTTACATTCTACTCACCTTTCACACTTTCCCCAATTTATTAAGTTAGGGTTTCACTAAAAACCCATCAACATCATAAATGCTCATTTATTTTCCACTAATCCAAGTATTAATTTATGCACCTATAATAACCCACCATTAATTCCATAATGACAACACCCCACCTTAGGGTTTCCTCATTTAAAGCTTCATTCATTACACCATTTGCATTAAACCTTCACCCAACAACCAAAACCCCAAACCTAGGGCATAAAGCTCATAAAAATGATAAGGAACTTACCTCACCCAAAGAAACAACATGAGCGTCCACAAGAGGAAAGAGCCACACAAAAATAGAGTGGGAGAAGAAGGAGGAGTTCCAGCACAAGCTTCTCCTTCAAGCTTCCATAAAAACGAAAATAGTGGAGGAGAAGAAGGCCACCATGCGTTTTGGGTTTTGAAGAGAAGAAGAAGAAGAAGAAGAAGAAGAGGTAAGGAAAAGAGAATAATGAGGATGAGAAGAAGTAACGTGAAGCATAAGAGAGGAAGAAGGGTTTATGTCTTTAATATTCTTGCTTCACATTAAAATTTCACCGTTTTATAATAAACAGGCTCTCAGTTCGAGCTCAATACTAATTCCAAAAATTATTCCAAATATAGATTCGAATTCCCAATAATATTCTTAATAGCCCTGACCAACGGTATCTCAATCGGAGATACTTGGTCCGACACCCATATTCTATTTGGGTATAATTTCATCTCCTAAAATCTCAATAATTTATAAATATCCTCAATAAATCCCAATTGTAATTATTCCAGTATTTTTGGGACACAAATCCACTCATATACAATAATTTATTATTCATTCACCTCGATTATTCATTTTTATAAAATTCGGGATGTTACAATTCTCCCCACCTAAAAAGAATTTTGTCCTCGAAATTCAGCATCGATACACATGTCACAAGGCCATACCTCAGGCCACACATCAACAAGGTTCAACGACACCATAGAATAACATTGAACTTCCCAAAGTCCATCAAGACATGTTCATCATCACATTATCATTCCTTAACATAAAATTTCCACATCAAGTGTGTCATATATCATCAATTATAACTCGTCCAACAGAGCTCACATGTTCATACTCAGTACGACCAGATAGGCTCAGTACATTCACCATAAGCAATTACAATTCCTACACTTGCCCGGCCTATGTGTTGCTGCATCCGACATACAGGAAAGTGGTTACCACAAACACATAAAGTCGGCGCATATGTGCATGCTGCCACAATGCCTATGGCATGTAAGACCATATCGGGACCAGTACTTTATATTCCCATTGCTCATATTGGTCACACATATTCAAACAATACCAGACCATATAAGACTCAGTGACAATCCTCACTAGTCCACAGCTAACATATTCATACTTCATTGCCATTCTACAATTAATTTGGCATCCATCATGCCATATCAATCATCAAATCTTAATTAACTTCACCATAAATCAGTGTACCAACCATAAATTTTCAATCATCACAAAATAAATACCCCATCCTTGGGTTTCATCTATCCAAATACATGCTCAAACAGCCTAAAATTCTTGTCTCACTTACATATTTGTTGGCTATAAATCAATTCGAGTCTTAAAAGATTCACCACACTCTTATCAAGTAGGCTACATAATCGAATAATGAGCTTCCACATTAGGCATTCTCCTTACAGATCACAATTAAGGCTCATAAATTAAACATATAACTCACATTATATCACATCACTATGTGGTTTCTATCACCAATATAGCACCCTTCAAATAAAATAGGGGGTAATGACCTGATCAAATTTCTATTCACCAATTCACAATCACACATGTCATCTATAATTATTCCAATGATCATAGTCTCTAGGGCATACAATTTAGCCCAAAGTCAATTCGTAAATATACCATAATCAATACCAATAATTTCCTAAGTTTGATCATGCAGGGTTATACCAAATCCTTCTAGGTCATCACACCTAGTGGGTCAAAGTCAATTCAATTATCCACTCGGTTTTCACACACCAAAAACTGAGACACAACCCCAATCTAACATGTATTCGATTTCATATTTAATCACTTATCACATATTCAGTCTCCCAATCTAGGGAGATATAACAATCCCTCAAATCATATAACATATAGGGTTCTTGTGCCAAAAGATATAAAATTCATCCTTCACAAATGGCACAACCAATCATTTAGATTCAAACATACCCATACTAGGGAATTATTCATTATCATCCATCTAATCAACTCAAGTATATGAGTTTCGTTTTCATTTAACAAGCACTCCTTGGCTAGACGCCATAGGCATAGTGCATATAAGAGACCTGACCAACAATTTATATTCGAAGTGCATATGCACATCAAGGCCTCAACATATATGGTCTACTACCACGTTAATTCATTTCTCAATATTCTCTATCCATGATCAACAGATGGCATAGAATCATCATCATATCAATTCATATCTCATATTTCATATTCATCAATTCGTTCTTCATTTCCATGATTAACATCCAACATGGATTTATCACCAAATCAATTTGCATTATAGATATCAACATCAATGCACAATAACAATCGTCATTGGAAGGTAATAGGGTAAGGAACTTGGTCGGACTTACACAATAAATACATCCATCATATATTGAGAAAATTCATTCACTCATTTTCAATCCCATAATTCATTCATAATTATCAATGAGCAACTAGGCTCCACCAATTCATCATATAACCCCAATGATAAAGGGTATACTCCCAATAGTCAACAACCACATCTTATGAATCACAATCTTATAGAAGATCCTCATTGAGCATCAAACCCAACTCAACTCTAATGATTCATAATAATCCCTCAATAAGCAAGTATGCCCTCATACTCAATTCATAATCCTTAGACAACTAGTCATTCACAAGTCCATATAAGGCAATCAATACTCAAACATGTCATCATCCTTAAATCCATACAAAACAACCATATTCCAATAATAAGCATCTTGCTCCAAAGATCACCATAAGCATCTCACCATTGAGCAATCATGCTCGAATCATCCATAATATCAAAAACCTCACAGAGCAGTCGTGCTCTGGCAGTAACCAATAACTCCAATTCAGAGCAAAATATGCTCTGATACCAGATTATAACACCCCTGATTTTCTGTACTCGAATCCCGATGTGATCATCATAGTTAACAAAATTGCGAATAAATTTTTCGCGTTTGAAAATATTTCCAAGACACCACCATGATAACATCAAGATCCAAATCACAGAAAACCCAAGAGTGAGATTAAATAACCTGAAGCTGGATCGATAACTAAAATGCCCATAACGGTATACGAAAAATAATAGAGTTTAAAGCGGAAGAATATGTATACCGGGCACACGCCTAGTCCGATATATGAAGATATGAGAAAAGGCTAGGCAAGCATGCAATGGCATATAAGCCTAATAGACAACCATCGTCATTTTACATAATTATATAAGCATGCAAAGCCTAAGATATAATTATATCCATACGTAAATACATTCCTATACATTCGGGAATCTTCTCCCGACTATCACAATCATCAATATTCATCATTCAACTTTAATCTTTCTAATATACATCAAATTGTCTCTTACATTCTATATATATGTATTCACCATCCACCAATTCAAGGTTTATCTTATACATATTCATAATCACTAAATCCTCCATATCATCATATACAATCTATTCATTTCATAATTTCAATACATAATAGTTCACAAATGATGTCGGCCAAGGCACTTCCTCTACCACTATATACCTTCACCAAATCTTGATCTTTAAATCCAAACTCATCCCATGGCAACCTGCATCACAATGCTAAAAAGGAGACCACATGGGAGAGTGAGTTATACATTCAAAATGACAAATAATATATATATTGTGATCATGTGTATATGCATACAATCATTATGTGTGCTTTGCTATCAAAACATCAAATTATCATTCATTCATTATCTCATTATCACAATAGGCATACAAGCCTCATGAATCGCAATTCATATCATAAATAAGCACAACATATACACAATCACAAACACCATCATTTTGCCATTTATCAACAAGGGCATTCATAATCATTACCATCATTAATTCATTAAGGTTTCACTCAAATACCTCCTCGCAAGGGGTTTCTCATCACTCGTGGTCATCCCATCTCAAATGCCATGGTCTTAAAGCTAATGCATATGTCAACTGTTTAATGCATATGCAACGGATCCGATTTCATATCACGGGTGATCGCAACCACCATAATCAATCATTCATAATCATTGGTTTCCCGCCTCGCAAGGGGTACTCCCTATAGCAGACTCGCAAGGTGCATCTCGTGATCGCAACCACGTTTCAACAATTCTCATAGGTTTCCCGCCTTGCAAGGGGTACTCCCGCCTCATGATCGCAACCATGGGCATCATAGGTGCTCGCAAGCCCTTTATCATATCAAATACCAAGTGATCGCAACCACTAGCTCATCATCATACAATGGTCCCCGTAGGGCCTTTCACATTTCACAACCAGGTGATCGTAACCACCATTACAATATCATATCATCATCAAGCTGGTTCCCCGCCTCGTAAGGGGTACTCCCTTCATAGAATCCCGCAGGATCTTTCATCACTGTGATCGCAACCACATAATACCAATGCTATGCCATGCCATGAATGCAAGATGCAATAATGCATATGCTCAACAACCTCGCAAGGATATCTCACCCTCTCAATTAGGGATATAATTTAATCTGGCATTTTGAAGAATCATATAGTTATTTACAAGCCCCTCAAGGCATATCATTCATATAGTTGGCATTCAATGGCCACAAACATCATTCATAGCAATCCACACACGGATATCAAAAGGCATAGCAAACAATCATAATATTATTCTACACTTGGAGTTATCCAAAACATATTCATCATTCACATATATGGCAATCACACTTAGGCCCAACACAATCATGCTCTTGACTTTGCATATCAACACAATATATTTATTTATTTCATATCATGTGGCAAGCCAACACTTGTATTCCACCATAATATGTTTACATTATTAAGTAATATTCATCACTATTGCCACACATTCATTTAGTGGTGATGTAGGCTCTTCATCCACTTTCTTGAAGAGAGATGGATCTAGGGCTCTTTCTTCTATCTTCCTTCAATGTGAGCTTGAGGACTCTTCTCCAAGGCAATGAAAACCAAAAACTAAAGCCTAAAACTAGAGGAATGTGACGCCAAAACAAGGGGAAAAGGAAGTGAAATGGAAGGAGAGAAGGATGGACAATGGAGGAAGGCTTGGAAAAAGGGAGAGGGAAAGGTTGGAGGCCACTTCCTAAGATGGAGGAAGATAACTCCACTCACCACCAAGGGAGGGAGAAACCCCTTGGATAAGAGCTTGAGAGAGCTCTCAAATTCTAGAGAGAAGGAGGAGAATCTCTCACTAGGAAACACTTAAGTGCTCTTAAATTTTGCAAATGAATTAATGGTGCTTGATTACAAAAGGAGAAGTCCTTATATAGGCCATGGGAATTTCGGCCAAGGACTAGCTAAATGGGCTTGGTCATGAATCCAAGGCCCATTAAGAGAAAAAGGTAAGCAAGTGGCCATACATGGCCCAAAAGGAAAAGTACAAGGCCCAAAAGTGGCCCATTTGACCTTGCAAGGCCCAAATCTATCCTATAAGCCTAGAGAAACTATTTAGAAAGTATATTACAAGTAAAGTACACATAGGTCCTCATAGGTTCCTTATTGGGCTTAGGCCCACTAGAAGAGAGAAAAGAGAAAAGGGCTTTATGAATGCTCTCTTTGGCCCGTTTGGTCTTGGCCCTTGTAAGGGGACCTCTATATGCTTCAAGTCCTTTCTCCAATGTAGTGTGAGGGTCTTCCTTGGGTATGTCCACATTATGCTCCCCCTCTTCAAAAGGGTTTATCCTCAAATCAAAGGCATCATCCTCATCATATATATCAAAGGGAGACAAATCAGTTATATTAAAAGAAGCACTCACACCATAATCTCCTGGTAGATCTAGGACATAAGCATTATTATTAATTTTCTTGAGAATTTGGAAAGGCCCATCACCTCTAGGGTTGAGTTTGGATTTTCTCAAGTTAGGAAAGCGTTCCTTTCGAAGGTGTAACCAAACCCAATCGCCAACCTCAAAGGTGATCTCCTTTCTTTGTTTATTTACACAACGAGCATAATGTTCATTTTTAGTTTGTATTTGGTGTCTAACCTTCTCATGAAAATCTTTGATAAATTGGGCCTTTGCCTCTCCATCCATATGAAGGACAGAGTCAGAAACCTCAATGGGCAAAAGGTCCAAGGGTGTGAGAGGGTTAAAACCATATACAACCTCAAATGGACTATGCTTGGTTGTGGAGTGTTGTACCCTGTTATATGCAAACTCAATGTGGGGTAAACACTCATCCCATGATTTTATATTTTTGTGTACTAAGACCCTAAGAAGTTGTGAGAGGGTCCTGTTTACTACCTCTATTTGGCCATTCGTTTGAGGATGACAAGTTGTGGAAAAGAGGAGTTGTGTTCCTAGCCTTGACCAAAGAGTTTTCCAAAAATGGCTGAGGAATTTGGTGTCCCTATCAGAAACAATGGTTTTGGGCACACCATGAAATCTCACAACCTCTTTAAAAAAGATCTTAGAAATATGACTAGCATCATCAACCTTATGGCAAGGGATGAAGTGAGCCATCTTGCTAAACCTATCCACAACCACAAAGATAGAATCCATTCCCCTTTGGGTCTTAGGAAGGCCTAACACAAAGTCCATGGATATATCAATCCAAGGTGCACTAGGTGTGGGCAAGGGAGTATATAAACCACCAGGTGATAGTTTTGATTTAGCCTTTCTACAAACAATACACCTAGAGCAATGTTTTTGAACATCTTTTTTCATTTTGGGCCAATAGAAGTGTTCATGTAATATAGACAAAGTCTTATCTCTTCCAAAATGACCCATGAGTCCTCCCTCATGACTCTCCCTAAGTAGTAGATCTCTTAAAGAGCTTCTTGGAATACAAAGTCTATTGGCTTTAAAAAGATAGCCATCTAAAATGTAGAAGCCCTTATGAGATGTAGAAGTGGAATATGAGTTAAAGATATTTGAAAAGTCAAGATCATTTGGGTACAAAGACCTAATTTCATCAAGCCCAATAACTTTGGCTCCTAGAGAGGTAAGTAAAGAGTGCCTCCTAGACAAAGCATCAGCCACAGTATTGGTTTTGCCATTCTTATACTTGATGACATAAGGAAATTGTTCCAAATACTCAACCCACTTAGCATGTCTTTTGTTTAACTTATGTTGCCCTTTTATGAACTTTAAAGATTGGTGATCACTATGTATCACAAACTCTTTTGGGATTAAGTAGTGCTTCCAAGTTTGTAGGGCTCTAATTAAGGCATAGAATTCCTTATCATATGTAGGGTAGTTAATAGTGGCCCCATTAAGTTTTTCACTAAAGAAAGCTATGGGGTGACCTTCTTGTAAAAGCACAGCTCCTATGCCTACATTTGATGCATCACACTCAAGCTCAAAAGTTTTAGAAAAATTTGGAAGTTTTAAAATTGGAGCATGAGTGAGCCTATCTTTGAGATCTTGAAAGGCTTTTTCTTGCCTAGGCCCCCATATAAAAGAAACATTCTTTTTGACTAACTCATTTAGAGGGGAGGCTAGGGTTGAAAAATCTTTCACAAATCTCCTATAGAAACTTACGAGACCATGGAAACTTCTTACTTCACTCACATTTTTAGGTGTAGGCCAATCTTAGATTGCCTTAACCTTAGAGTGATCTACCTCAACACCTTTAGAACTAACTACAAAACCAAGAAAGACAATGGAATCCATGCCAAAAGAACATTTTTCAAAGTTAGCATAAAGATTGTTTGTTCTCAAGGCAAGCATAACTTGTCTTAGGTGGATTAGATGAGAGGTCATGGACTTTGAGTACACAAGAATGTCATCAAAGTATACCACAACAAAATGCCCTATGAAATCCCTTAAAACATGGTTCATAAGTCTCATGAAGGTACTTGGTGCATTAGTTAGGCCGAAAGGCATCACTAACCACTCATAAAGGCCAAGCTTGGTTTTAAAAGCGGCTTTCCATTCATCTCCTTCTTTTATTCTAATTTGGTGGTAACCACTTTTAAGATCAATCTTGGAGAAGATTGTAGATCCACTAAGCTCATCTAACATGTCATCAAGTCTAGGTATGGGATGCCTATACTTGATGGTGATGTTATTAATGGCTCTACAATCTGTACACATTCTCCATGAACCATCTTTCTTGGGTACAAGTAAAACCGGTAATGCGCAAGGGCTTAAACTTTCTCTAATCCAACCTTTGGAAAGTAGTTCATTAACTTGGTTTTCTATTTCTAAACTTTCCTTAGGGTTGCATCTATAGGCAGGTCTATTTGGCAAACTAGCCCCAGGAATAAGGTCTATTTGATGCTCAATGCCTCTAATAGGAGGTAACCCTTTTGGAATGTCTTTTGGGAAGAGGTCTTTAAATTCTTGTAAGATATTTTGGATCCCTTTAGGCAAGGGGGGAGGAGAGGTGCCCATAGAACACAAGGAAGTGTTAGGGATATCTTTTGGATATATGATCAAGCAATGCTTTTGTGAAAACATGGCATGTTTCACATCATATTTTGTTGCGAAGAGATTAGGTTGGGAGTCATTATAGATAATAACTCCTTTCCCTTTATTGTCTTTTTTGTTTTTCTTTGGTTTTTCTAAACTTATATGGGAAGAAGATCCTAACTCTTTTTCTCTCTTAGCTTTCATTTGGATTTGGTCTTTTGCTACTTGTTGTGGAGTTAGAGGATGTAGTACTATCTTCTTACCATCTAGTTTAAATATGAGGGTGTTAGTGAACCCCTCATGAAGGATCTTCCTATCAAATTGTCAAGGCCTTCCTAATAGTATATGGGTTGCTTCCATAGGCATTACATCACATTTGACTTCATCTCTATATGTGCCTATGGTGAAATTGATTAGGACTTGCTTATTGACTACCATTTCCCCTTTTTCATTTAACCATTGTAATTTGTAGGGACTTGGGTGATCTATAAGCTCTAATCCCATCTTTTTGACTAGTCTTTGGCTTGCAACATTTGTACAACTCCCACTATCAACAATGAGAGAACATAATTTGTCATTAATGTAACATCTTGTATAAAAGATATTCTCTCTTTGTGTTGTGTCATCGAGTTTTACATGACTTCCAAGCAATCTTCTAATCATGTACAACTCACCATCATCCCCTAGAATGTGCTCACTGTTACTGGAATCACTACTAGAGTCATCACTTGAATAGTGAGAATCAGAATTAGACTCTGATTGACTTGAGTAGGTTCCATTAGTTTTTAAAATCATTGTTCTTTTTGTTGGACAGTCCGAAGCAATGTGTCCTCTTCCAAGGCACTTAAAACATTTTATGGAAGAAGATCTAGAGGATTGTGGTTTTGATGATGGTTCATGCTTATCATGTTGAATCCTATAGACTTTGCCATTTTTATGTAACTCGCTTTGGGGTTTGGAGGAGGAAGCGCCCACTTCTCTCTCTCTAGGGTTTCTCTCAAACCTACCCTTATTTTCTACCCATTTTGACTTATAGGCTCTATTGTTATCCCCACTATAGGATTCTCTTTCCTTAAATTGGTTTTCTACTTTGGTGCATTAGTGGAGTAACTCTTCTATATCCACATGTGGAAGGAGTTCTACCCTATTTTTGATGTTCCTATTAAGCCCATGTAAGAACCTATGCATTAGGGTTTCCTCATCCTCTTCTAGATTGGCTCTAATCATGGCTATCTCTAGGCTTTATAGTAGTCTTCTACACATTTGGAGCCTTGTATGAGCCTATTAAGCTTTGCTAATAGTTCACCCCTATAATAGTTAGGAACATATCTTTTCCTAAGGAGAGCTTTTAAGTCTACCCAATCATCTATGGGAGGGAAGTTGTCTCTTTTTCTCTCCTTACAAATTTGGGTCCACCAAACTAGGGCATAATTTTGGAAAGAAAGAGTTGCAATCCTAACTTTTTTATCATCTTTTATTTGATGAGAGTTGAATATTTGTTCTACCCTCATCTCCCACTCTAAGTAAGCTTCAATGTCACTCTTTCCATTGAATGGGGGAATTTCTAATTTTACCTCTCTTAAGCCTATGTCATCTTTTCTATGTTCATGGTGCCTTCTTTGTCTTGTTTCTTCCTCATTATCACTATTGTTATGTCTTTGATTTCTTTGTCTATGCCTAGTTCTAGGGGGTTCATTATGCTCAAGATTAGTTAGCCTAGCATTAATATTGTTTAAGCTATCCATTATGTTATGAAGCATGGTTTTGTTCTCCCTATCACTAGATGACATCTTTTAATGTTGTCAAAGAAATTCAAGACAAAAACAAAGTATGTATAGACAAGCTAGTCGAGGAAGATGAATGCAATACAAGTGAAAGAAACACCTCAACAATCCTAAAATATCAATACTAGGTTTCTATCCTAAGGGAAAAACAATGTCCTAGGTTGTCTTTAACTAGGTTAGTCCTATGTTGCTTATGGAAATCCTAAGTTGTCCTTAACCTAAGTTGATTATGTTTGTCCTAGGATGTTACTAGTGAATAACTAACCCTAGACAAGCCTAACCAAATTCAGTTTTAAGAAGTAATTAACCTAAGAAAAATTAGTTCAACTAACTAACTAAGTCTCAACAACCCTAACTAAAAAGTAGTTAATTAGTTATGGAAGTTGTAACAAAGTCTAACCACTATAACTAATCAACTAATTTGGTTATCTATTAGTTAACCCAACTAACAATTAGTTATGACAACTAGAATTAGTTCCAACCACTAACTAATTAGTTAAGACACTCAACTAACTATCAACTAACTAACTAATTATAGTTGTAACTTCTAACTAATTCTAACCAATTAACTAAGAGTAGTTAACAATCAAATGCACATGCACTACCCTAATTCGAAAATTTACTAAGCAAAAGGGAAAATTATAATGTCCAAAAAGTCCAATGTCCTTGTTGTGTCCAAAATACAAGACAAAATCCTACTACACAAAGCCTAAGAATTGAAAAACTTTGCCTAAGTTCTACTAGTTACAAAGCTTTTGCCTCCTTTACAATTGTCTTCAAAAGTCCTTCTTGATGTATAAGCTCCAACTTTACCTAGCAAAGAACAAGACAATAACTCCAAACAAGATTTGGTTAATGGAAATCACAAAGAAAACTTAAAACCTCACAAAAGTGTATCTCTCAAGTGTATGCCTTCTCTTAGAGATTATCAAGCTCAATCAATTTCCACACCAATCTCAAGTGTTTCAATATGCTACCCTCACTTAATGGCGAAATGGAGTGATCTTAGAAGTCCAAAAGAATACAAACTCAAGACAAAACTTTAAGAAGCAAAAATGACAAACTAAAAAGGCTTAAGAAATAATGGCTACTCAAATGGAATAGAATGAATGTTTAACAATTAACTTGGAATGACAAGACTCTAAAAGCAATAAAAGTTCAAAAGAATGAAAGCTAACTTGGAATAGAATTGAAATTGACAAAACAAGACAAACAAGAAAAACATGCAAGAAACAAAGTTTAAGGTATAACCTAGCCTAGAAACTCTAGAGTTGCAAGAATAAGCAAAGAAGTCTTAATGAACAAGTCTTAGAAATGTCAAGTAATGAAACAATTCTCTTTTGGTATTAGTAATTTTGAAATTTTGGTGATGATGTTTGGTGTCTCAAATTCAACTTTGTAATGAGGCTTTCTCTTTAACACTCTTTTTCTTCTTTGGTACTTTTCTTTTCTTTTGATACTTTTTTTGTTTTGATACTTTTCTTTTGCCTCTCAAGATTTCAAGATAACAACACCAATTTTATAATACCAAACCGAAATGCACTAATGTTACTAACAAGTTCAATTAATGCTTCTTGCTTAAGGCAAATTATGCAACCTTCTCCTAAATTGAAGTATAGGAGGTGACTAAAAATTTTTTTGACAAGTTTTATGTTTTTGATGCAAGCAAGATGAAAAAGGAAAGTAAAAGTGATATCCTAAAAGTGCAACAAAATTAAACCTAGAATCAAACTAAGAATAGAAACTAACAATCCTAAAAATTGGGTTGACTTTGGAGTGTCTTTAATGTGAGACCTCCCAACACAAGAATGGAACCTTTTAGGAGCTAATCAAGATGCTTGAATTGCCCCTACTCCACACGGTTTTTGCACACTAAAAAGGGAGAAGCAATTAACTTCCTAGAACTCTAGAAAAGGTTCCACATGGAACTTAATTAACTTCCTAAATTGGCTCTAACTAACAACTAACAATTAACTAACATGTAACAACAACCTAACCACCTAACTACCGAAATTGACAAGTGCCAAATCTGAAATTTTAGAAACTAAAACAGTATGCTAACAATTGCTAACCGAAAATGACCATATCAATATGCAAAATTGAAACCATAAAAGAAACTAGCACAAAAACTCAAAAGAACCAAGACTTTTTATGATTTTCTATGCTAACATGGCATTAATAAGGCATATGAATAACTAAGAAACAGAATTCCAGCCAGCAAAAGAAGTGAAAAAAACGAAAAACTAAAATGGAAGAGAAAAAGAAAAGAACCTCCCAAGGCTCAATGATACCACATGATGTAGGCTCTTCATCCACTTTCTTGAAGAGAGATGGATCTAGGGCTCTTTCTTCTATCTTCCTTCAATGTGAGCTTGAGGACTCTTCTCCAAGGCAATGAAAACCGAAAACTAAAGCCTAAAACTAGAGGAATGTGACGCCAAAACAAGGGGAAAAGGAAGTGAAATGGAAGGAGAGAAGGATGGACAATGGAGGAAGGCTTGGAAAAAGGGAGAGGGAAAGGTTAGAGGCCACTTCCTAAGATGGAGGAAGATAACTCCACTCACCACCAAGGGAGGGAGAAACCCCTTGGATAAGAGCTTGAGAGAGCTCTCAAATTCTAGAGAGAAGGAGGAGAATCTCTCACTAGGAAACACTTAAGTGCTCTTAAATTTTGCAAATGAATTAATGGTGCTTGATTACAAAAGGAGAAGTCCTTATATAGGCCATGGGAATTTCGGCCAAGGACTAGCTAAATGGGCTTGGTCATGAATCCAAGGCCCATTAAGAGAAAAAGGTAAGCAAGTGGCCATACATGGCCCAAAAGGAAAAGTACAAGGCCCAAAAGTGGCCCATTTGACCTTGCAAGGCCCAAATCTATCCTATAAGCCTAGAGAAACTATTTAGAAAGTATATTACAAGTAAAGTACACATAGGTCCTCATAGGTTCCTTATTGGGCTTAGGCCCACTAGAAGAGAGAAAAGAGAAAAGGGCTTTATAAATGCTCTCTTTGGCCCGTTTGGTCTTGGCCCTTGTAAGGGGACCTCTATATGCTTCAAGTCCTTTCTCCAATGTAGTGTGAGGGTCTTCCTTGGGTATGTCCACATTATGCTCCCCCTCTTCAAAAGGGTTTATCCTCAAATCAAAGGCATCATCCTCATCATCTATATCAAAGGGAGACAAATCAGTTATATTAAAAGAAGCACTCACACCATAATCTCCTGGTAGATCTAGGACATAAGCATTATTATTAATTTTCTTGAGAATTTGGAAAGGCCCATCACCTCTAGGGTTGAGTTTGGATTTTCTCAAGTTAGGAAAACGTTCCTTTCGAAGGTGTAACCAAACCTAATCGCCAACCTCAAAGGTGATCTCCTTTCTTTGTTTATTTACACAACGAGCATAATGTTCATTTTTAGTTTGTATTTGGTGTCTAACCTTCTCATGAAAATCTTTGATAAATTGGGCCTTTGCCTCTCCATCCATATGAAGGACAGAGTCAGAAACCTCAATGGGCAAAAGGTCCAAGGGTGTGAGAGGGTTAAAACCATATACAACCTCAAATGGACTATGCTTGGTTGTGGAGTGTTGTACCCTGTTATATGCAAACTCAATGTGGGGTAAACACTCATCCCATGATTTTATATTTTTGTGTACTAAGACCCTAAGAAGTTGTGAGAGGGTCCTGTTTACTACCTCTATTTGGCCATTCGTTTGAGGATGACAAGTTGTGGAAAAGAGGAGTTGTGTTCCTAGCCTTGACCAAAGAGTTTTCCAAAAATGGCTTAGGAATTTGGTGTCCCTATCAGAAACAATGGTTTTAGGCACACCATGTAATCTCACAACCTCTTTAAAAAAGATCTTAGCAATATGACTAGCATCATCAACCTTATGGCAAGGGATGAAGTGAGCCATCTTGCTAAACCTATCCACAACCACAAAGATAGAATCCATTCCCCTTTGGGTCTTAGGTAGGCCTAACACAAAGTCCATGGATATATCAATCCAAGGTGCACTAGGTGTGGGCAAGGGAGTATATAAACCACCAGGTGATAGTTTTGATTTAGCCTTTCTACAAACAATACACCTAGAGAAATGTTTTTGAACATCTTTTTTCATTTTGGGCCAATAGAAGTGTTCATGTAATATAGACAAAGTCTTATCTCTTCCAAAATGACCCATGAGTCCTCCCTCATGACTCTCCCTAAGTAGTAGATCTCTTAAAGAGCTTCTTGGAATACAAAGTCTATTGGCTTTAAAAAGATAGCCATCTAAAATGTAGAAGCCCTTATGAGATGTAGAAGTGGAATATGAGTTAAAGATATTTGAAAAGTCAAGATCATTTGGGTACAAAGACCTAATTTCATCAAGCCCAATAACTTTGGCTCCTAGAGAGGTAAGTAAAGAGTGCCTCCTAGACAAAGCATCAGCCACAGTATTGGTTTTGCCATTCTTATACTTGATGACATAAGGAAATTGTTCCAAATACTCAACCCACTTAGCATGTCTTTTGTTTAACTTATGTTGCCCTTTTATGAACTTTAAAGATTGGTGATCACTATGTATCACAAACTCTTTTGGGATTAAGTAGTGCTCCCAAGTTTGTAGGGCTCTAATTAAGGCATAGAATTCCTTATCATATGTAGGGTAGTTAATAGTGGCCCCATTAAGTTTTTCACTAAAGAAAGCTATGGGGTGACCTTCTTGTAAAAGCACAGCTCCTATGCCTACATTTGATGCATCACACTCAAGCTCAAAAGTTTTAGAAAAATTTGGAAGTTTTAAAATTGGAGCATGAGTGAGCCTATCTTTGAGATCTAAAAGGCTTTTTCTTGCCTAGGCCCCCATATAAAAGAAACATTCTTTTTGACTAACTCATTTAGAGGGGAGGCTAGGGTTGAAAAATCTTTCACAAATCTCCTATAGAAACTTGCGAGACCATGGAAACTTCTTACTTCACTCACATTTTTAGGTGTAGGCCAATCTTGGATTGCCTTAACCTTAGAGTGATCTACCTCAACACCTTTAGAACTAACTACAAAACCAAGAAAGACAATGGAATCCATGCCAAAAGAACATTTTTCAAAGTTAGCATAAAGATTGTTTGTTCTCAAGGCAAGCATAACTTGTCTTAGGTGGATTAGATGAGAGGTCATGGACTTTGAGTACACAAGAATGTCATCAAAGTATACCACAACAAAATGCCCTATGAAATCCCTTAAAACATGGTTCATAAGTCTCATGAAGGTACTTGGTGCATTAGTTAGGCCGAAAGGCATCACTAACCACTCATAAAGGCCAAGCTTGGTTTTAAAAGCGGCTTTCCATTCATCTTCTTCTTTTATTCTAATTTGGTGGTAACCACTTTTAAGATCAATCTTGGAGAAGATTGTAGATCCACTAAGCTCATCTAACATGTCATCAAGTCTAGGTATGGGATGCCTATACTTGATGGTGATGTTATTAATGGCTCTACAATCTGTACACATTCTCCATGAACCATTTTTCTTGGGTACAAGTAAAACCGGTAATGCGCAAGGGCTTAAACTTTCTCTAATCCAACCTTTGGAAAGTAGTTCATTAACTTGGTTTTCTATTTCTAAACTTTCCTTAGGGTTGCATCTATAGGCAGGTCTATTTGGCAAACTAGCCCCAGGAATAAGGTCTATTTGATGCTCAATGCCTCTAATAGGAGGTAACCCTTTTGGAATGTCTTTTGGGAAGAGGTCTTTAAATTCTTGTAAGATATTTTGGATCCCTTTAGGCAAGGGGGGAGGAGAGGTGCCCATAGAACACAAGGAAGTGTTAGGGATATCTTTTGGATATATGATCAAGCAATGCTTTTGTGAAAACATGGCATGTTTCACATCATATTTTGTTGCGAAGAGATTAGGTTGGGAGTCATTATAGATAATAACTCCTTTCCCTTTATTGTCTTTTTTGTTTTTCTTTGGTTTTTCTAAACTTATATGGGAAGAAGATCCTAACTCTTTTTCTCTCTTAGCTTTCATTTGGATTTGGTCTTTTGCTACTTGTTGTGGAGTTAGAGGATGTAGTACTATCTTCTTACCATCTAGTTTAAATGTGAGGGTGTTAGTGAACCCCTCATGAAGGACCTTCCTATCAAATTGCCAAGGCCTTCCTAATAGTATATGGGTTGCTTCCATAGGCATTACATCACATTTGACTTCATCTCTATATGTGCCTATGGTGAAATTGATTAGGACTTGCTTATTGACTACCATTTCCCCTTTTTCATTTAACCATTGTAATTTGTAGGGACTTGGGTGATCTATAAGCTCTAATCCCATCTTTTTGACTAGTCTTTGGCTTGCAACATTTGCACAACTCCCACTATCAACAATGAGAGAACATAATTTGTCATTAATGTAACATCTTGTATAAAAGATATTCTCTCTTTGTGTTGTTTCATCGAGTTTTACATGACTTCCAAGCAATCTTCTAATCATGTACAACTCACCATCATCCCCTAGAATGTGCTCACTGTTACTGGAATCACTACTAGAGTCATCACTTGAATAGTGAGAATCAGAATTAGACTCTGATTGACTTGAGTAGGTTCCATTAGTTTTTAAAATCATTGTTCTTTTTGTTGGACAGTCCGAAGCAATGTGTCCTCTTCCAAGGCACTTAAAACATTTTATGGAAGAAGATCTAGAGGATTGTGGTTTTGATGATGGTTCATGCTTATCATGTTGAATCCTAAAGACTTTGCCATTTTTATGTAACTCGCTTTGGGGTTTGGAGGAGGAAGCGCCCACTTCTCTCTCTCTAGGGTTTCTCTCAAACCTACCCTTATTTTCTACCCATTTTGACTTATAGGCTCTATTGTTATCCCCACTATAGGATTCTCTTTCCTTAAATTGGTTTTCTACTTTGGTGCATTGGTGGAGTAACTCTTCTATATCCACATGTGGAAGGAGTTCTACCCTATTTTTAATGTTCCTATTAAGCCCATGTAAGAACCTATGCATTAGGGTTTCCTCATCCTCTTCTAGATTGGCTCTAATCATGGCTATCTCTAAGGCTTTATAGTAGTCTTCTACACATTTGGAGCCTTGTGTGAGCCTATTAAGCTTTGCTAATAGTTCACCCCTATAATAGTTAGGAACATATCTTTTCCTAAGGAGAGCTTTTAAGTCTACCCAATCATCTATGGGAGGGAAGTTGTCTCTTTTTCTCTCCTTACAAATTTGGGTCCACCAAACTAGGGCATAATTTTGGAAAGAAAGAGTTGCAATCCTAACTTTTTTATCATCTTTTATTTGATGAGAGTTGAATATTTGTTCTACCCTCATCTCCCACTCTAAGTAAGCTTCAATGTCACTCTTTCCATTGAATGGGGGAATTTCTAATTTTACCTCTCTTAAGCCTATGTCATCTTTTCTATGTTCATGGTGCCCTCTTTGTCTTGTTTCTTCCTCATTATCACTATTGTTATGTCTTTGATTTCTTTGTCTATGCCTAGTTCTAGGGGGTTCATTATGCTCAAGATTAGTTAGCCTAGCATTAATATTGTTTAAGCTATCCATTATGTTATGAAGCATGGTTTTGTTCTCCCTATCACTAGATGACATCTTTTAATGTTGTCAAAGAAATTCAAGACAAAAACAAAGTATGTATAGACAAGCTAGTCGAGGAAGATGAATGCAATACAAGTGAAAGAAACACCTCAACAATCCTAAAATATCAATACTAGGTTTCTATCCTAAGGGAAAAACAATGTCCTAGGTTGTCTTTAACTAGGTTAGTCCTATGTTGCTTATGGAAATCCTAAGTTGTCCTTAACCTAAGTTGATTATGTTTGTCCTAGGATGTTACTAGTGAATAACTAACCCTAGACAAGCCTAACCAAATTCAGTTTTAAGAAGTAATTAACCTAAGAAAAATTAGTTCAACTAACTAACTAAGTCTCAACAACCCTAACTAAAAAGTAGTTAATTAGTTATGGAAGTTGTAACAAAGTCTAACCACTATAACTAATCAACTAATTTGGTTATCTATTAGTTAACCCAACTAACAATTAGTTATGACAACTAGAATTAGTTTCAACCACTAACTAATTAGTTAAGACACTCAACTAACTATCAACTAACTAACTAATTATAGTTGTAACTTCTAACTAATTCTAACCAATTAACTAAGAGTAGTTAACAATCAAATGCACATGCACTACCCTAATTCGAAAATTTACTAAGCAAAAGGGAAAATTATAATGTCCAAAAAGTCCAATGTCCTTGTTGTGTCCAAAATACAAGACAAAATCCTACTACACAAAGCCTAAGAATTGAAAAACTTTGCCTAAGTTCTACTAGTTACAAAGCTTTTGCCTCCTTTACAATTGTCTTCAAAAGTCCTTCTTGATGTATAAGCTCCAACTTTACCTAGCAAAGAACAAGACAACAACTCCAAACAAGATTTGGTTAATGGAAATCACAAAGAAAACTTAAAACCTCACAAAAGTGTATCTCTCAAGTGTATGCCTTCTCTTAGAGATTATCAAGCTCAATCAATTTCCACACCAATCTCAAGTGTTTCAATATGCTACCCTCACTTAATGGCGAAATGGAGTGATCTTAGAAGTCCAAAAGAATACAAACTCAAGACAAAACTTTAAGAAGCAAAAATGACAAACTAAAAAGGCTTAAGAAATAATGGCTACTCAAATGGAATAGAATGAATGTTCAACAATTAACTTGGAATGACAAGACTCTAAAAGCAATAAAAGTTCAAAAGAATGAAAGCTAACTTGGAATAGAATTGAAATTGACAAAACAAGACAAACAAGAAAAACATGCAAGAAACAAAGTTTAAGGTATAACCTAGCCTAGAAACTCTAGAGTTGCAAGAATAAGCAAAGAAGTCTTAATGAACAAGTCTTAGAAATGTCAAGTAATGAAACAATTCTCTTTTGGTATTAGTAATTTTGAAATTTTGGTGATGATGTTTGGTGTCTCAAATTCAACTTTGTAATGAGGCTTTCTCTTTAACACTCTTTTTCTTCTTTGGTACTTTTCTTTTCTTTTGATACTTTTTTTTGTTTTGATACTTTTCTTTTGCCTCTCAAGATTTCAAGATAACAACACCAATTTTATAATACCAAACCGAAATGCACTAATGTTACTAACAAGTTCAATTAATGCTTCTTGCTTAAGGCAAATTATGCAACCTTCTCCTAAATTGAAGTATAGGAGGTGACTAAAATTTTTTTTGACAAGTTTTATGTTTTTGATGCAAGCAAGATGAAAAAGGAAAGTAAAAGTGATATCCTAAAAGTGCAACAAAATTAAACCTAGAATCAAACTAAGAATAGAAACTAACAATCCTAAAAATTGGGTTGACTTTGGAGTGTCTTTAATGTGAGACCTCCCAACACAAGAATGGAACCTTTTAGGAGCTAATCAAGATGCTTGAATTGCCCCTACTCCACACGGTTTTTGCACACTAAAAAGGGAGAAGCAATTAACTTCCTAGAACTCTAGAAAAGGTTCCACATGGCACTTAACTAACTTCCTAAATTGGCTCTAACTAACAACTAACAATTAACTAACATGTAACAACAACCTAACCACCTAACTACCGAAATTGACAAATGCCAAATCTGAAATTTTAGAAACTAAAACAGTATGCTAACAATTGCTAACCGAAAATGACCATATCAATATGCAAAATTGAAACCATAAAAGAAACTAGCACAAAAACTCAAAAGAACCAAGACTTTTTATGATTTTCTATGCTAACATGGCATTAATAAGGCATATGAATAACTAAGAAACAGAATTCCAGCCAGCAAAAGAAGTGAAAAAAACGAAAAACTAAAATGGAAGAGAAAAAGAAAAGAACCTCCCAAGGCTCAATGATACCACATGATGTAGGCTCTTCATCCACTTTCTTGAAGAGAGATGGATCTAGGGCTCTTTCTTCTATCTTCCTTCAATGTGAGCTTGAGGACTCTTCTCCAAGGCAATGAAAACCGAAAACTAAAGCCTAAAACTAGAGGAATGTGACGCCAAAACAAGAGGAAAAGGAAGTGAAATGGAAGGAGAGAAGGATGGACAATGGAGGAAGGCTTGGAAAAAGGGAGAGGGAAAGGTTGGAGGCCACTTCCTAAGATGGAGGAAGATAACTCCACTCACCACCAAGGGAGGGAGAAACCCCTTGGATAAGAGCTTGAGAGAGCTCTCAAATTCTAGGAGGAGAATCTCTTACTAGGAAACACTTAAGTGCTCTCAAATTTTGCAAATGAATTAATGGTGCTTGATTACAAAAGGAGAAGTCCTTATATAGGCCATGGGAATTTCGGCCAAGGACTAGCTAAATGGGCTTGGTCATGAATCCAAGGCCCATTAACAGAAAAAGGTAAGCAAGTGGCCCATACATGGCCCAAAAGGAAAAGTACAAGGCCCAAAAGTGGCCCATTTGACCTTGCAAGGCCCAAATCTATCCTATAAGCCTAGAGAAACTATTTAGAAAGTATATTACAAGTAAAGTACACATAGGTCCTCATAGGTTCCTTATTGGCCTTAGGCCCACTAGAAGAGAGAAAAGAGAAAAGGGCTTTATGAATGCTCTCTTTGGCCTGTTTGGTCTTGGCCCTTGTGAGGGGACCTCTATATGCTTCAAGTCCTTTCTCCAATGTAGTGTGAGGGTCTTCCTTGGGTATGTCCACATTAAGTGGTCTTTCCTCTCATTATTTATCCTCATTGCCTTAAAATGTAGCTTACAACCTTTTATTAAATTCTCACCATCGTTCCCTCATATCCCACTTAGTAGTGGAAACATCACAAATAATTCATTTCTAATTCATTAATTTATTTTTAATTCCCCATAGTGGCATATCATTAATAATTACCACATATAAATCACCATAGATATCCCTTAATATAAGGGAATGGGGCTCGGTATCATTTATTGAGGGGAAAATGGCAAAATCCAAAGTTTGAAGTATCTCGCTCAAGCGAGATTCACTTCCGCTTGAGCGAGATGAATGCTGTTTATTTTAACCGTCCCAAGCTTTCCTAAACAGAAGGGGTTTTAAGTATCAGACCCCAGGCTCGCTTGAGCGAGCCTATCTCGCTCGAGAAAAATCAAGACAGTACCAAAATCCAGGTTGCTCGCTTGGGCGAAGCACCACACACCCAGTCACTCGCTTGGGTGAAATTACTCCAGTAACCATTTCCACACTCGCTCACTTGAGCGAGGAGTCCACTCTCTTAAGCGAAATCCGACCAGAGGTCGTATTTCCCAACACTCGGTTTTTATTCAGTGAACCTGATCTAGGCCGATTCCTCCCATTCGGTCCTTCACCCAACTAAATCATTCCAGAACCAACTTTACACTGCCAAGTATATACCCTCTCGTTCAACTAGGCTCCCCAACACTTGGGTTTTCAATAAGTAAGGTCCCACCAAAACTGACTCCTGTCACTCGGGTTTTAACTTGACAGAATCCCTCAAGACCGACCCATTATTCATTCAACCAAATCATTCCAGGGCCGACTCACACTCACATAGTCTATCACTCGGCTAATTACTCCAAAACTGACTCATCATTTGATTGACCGTTCACTCGGTAATTCATCTCAACACCGACTCATCTTACTTGGTTTTCTACTCGGCAAAATCAATCAAAGCCGACTCGTCTCTCACTTGACCTTTCACTCGGCAATTTATTCCAAACCCGAGTCATCTCAATCAGCCTTACACTCGGTAATTTCTCTAAAACCGACTCATCACTTGATCGGTCCTCACTCAGCAATTCATACTAAAACTGACTCATCACCCTCGGGTTCCCATTCGGAAAAATACTCCAGACTGAGTCTTTTCTCATTCGGTTTTCCACTCGGTAACTCATTCCAAAAACCGACTTCCTTTCATTCTCACACGAGTGAAGTTATTCCAGAATACTTCTGGACAACACACCATGTGTTCCCACTCGGTGGCATCCCTACTCGGAATTACACACACGGAGGGGCTCCACTCGGAACAAGTTACTTGGAACTCGGAAAATCCCACTCGAAACTCAACTGCTCAAATTATCACACAGGGAGACCTCTCACTCGGAATTATACGCACTTCCTCACTCGGAAGGTTCTGCCTTGGCATAGCCCACTCGGAATTTCACTCGGAAACCCACCACAGATCATGTATTATTTTCTAAGTCCCCACTCGAGTGGAATTCACCCAGAATCAATGTCCTCCCTTGCTCGCTCAAGCGCAGCCACGCCCGCTTGAGCGAGATTCGTCCAGAACCTGACCTGATCACAACACAATCTACTCGCTCGAGCGGAACACTCACTCGCCTGGGCGAAATTATCCCAGAGGCCATAATATTGGTGCAAGGGACTCTCGCCTGAGTGAGATCCCATCTCGCCTGAGCGAGAATACCAGGATAGAGGCAGGAAACAAAAATTCTTACAACTCAACATATGATTTCACATTTCAGGCCTACTAAATCATATCCAACACATCATATACGATATTTGAGGCACATTCAACTCGTTCTAAGAGTTCTCACTTGGAATTTCTCATTATAAACCACATTTGGATATATCCAACTGTTCATACACATCATGAAGGGCATATACATCCTGTTCAAATATTCATACTCATACATTTCTATTTCAAACTTAATATTCACATTAAACTCAAACTTATCCTCCTCAAATATACAAATGCATACTTCCACAACAATCATCACATAATCTCACTACATCATCCACATAAACAACCATTTGCCATTCTCACTAATCCAATAAATATAGACATGGCAAGGCAAGCATGAGTATTCATCACATACAATAATCACTATCAATTTACTCATGTAATTTGAATGTTAACTCCTCTCCTACCTCGAGGGAAGAGCCGAACCGATTCCAATGCTCTGAAAGCTCCTTCGCATCACCCGGAGTATGATCTACATACCATATGCAAGTATATTCACGTAATTAATAGCCATCATAATTCTAAACACTTGCTAGCTTATCATAAAGCTTAACCCCAAGTCCTAGACTTGTTAATCATCAACTTATGCAATTGTGTTAGGCTTCGGGAATTCCTTTCCCAAAGCCAAGATCCTCTAGATCATAAAAGGCCAACTAAACCCAACAACATCATCATCTTACCCATTACATAATGTAGTCTCAAATCACCTCAATCCTTCAAACATCATTATTGTTACTCAATATTCAAGTTAGTTCTCATATCCTTCAATAACCACAATTAATCATTCAAATTTAAATAGCACAACACAATGGTCTAGAACCTCATCAAGTCACAATCTTATCATACCAATCCCTTACATTCCATATTCATAACAACACTCTTTCTTAAATATCACCTATTAACATTCCATTCACCCAACAATTCAATATATATATATTTTTCCCAATTTCTTAAGGCTAGGGTTTTCATCAAAACCCAACAACATTTACCCATGCTCATTAATCACCACCAATGGTCATCTTTCATCATTAATATCATTCTCCAATATCATTAATCTTACATTCTACTCACCTTTCACACTTTCCCCAATTTATTAAGTTAGGGTTTCACTAAAAACCCATCAACATCATAAATGCTCATTTATTTTCCACTAATCCAAGTATTAATTTATGCACCTATAATAACCCACCATTAATTCCATAATGACAACACCCCACCTTAGGGTTTCCTCATTTAAAGCTTTATTCATTACACCATTTGCATTAAACCTTCACCCAATAACCAAAACCCCAAACCTAGGGCATAAAGCTCATAAAAATGATGAGGAACTTACCTCACCTAAAGAAACAACATGAGCGTCCACAAGAGGAAAGAGCCACACAAAAATAGAGTGGGAGAAGAAGGAGGAGTTCCAGCACAAGCTTCTCCTTCAAGCTTCCATAAAAACGAAAATAGTGGAGGAGAAGAAGGCCACCATGCGTTTTGGGTTTTGAAGAGAAGAAGAAGAAGAAGAAGAAGAGGTAAGGAAAAGAGAATAATGAGGATGAGAAGAAGTAACGTGAAGCATAAGAGAGGAAGAAGGGTTTATGTCTTTAATATTCTTACTTCACATTAAAATTTCACCGTTTTATAATAAACAGGCTCTCAGTTCGGGCTCAATACTAATTCCAAAAATTATTCCGAATATAGATTCGGATTCCCAATAATATTCTTAATAGCCCTGACCAACGGCATCTCAATCGGAGATACTTGGTCCGACACCCATATTCTATTCGGGTATAATTTCATCTCCTAAAATCTCAATAATTTATAAATATCCTCAATAAATCCCAATTGTAATTATTCTAGTATTTTTGGGACATAAATCCACTCATATACAATGATTTATTATTCATTCACCTCGATTATTCATTTTTATAAAATTTAGGATGCTACAGTATGCATCATACATGGAGAATAAGGGTAATGGACGAAAAACTCCCTAGAGTATAACAGTGAGGGGTACACTGAAGAACTCTTGTGCCTCGATTCTCGGAGGGCGATCTTGGGAGTATATCGGAGTTGGCCCTCTAATGGCTCAGATTTGAGCCTAACACCAAACGACCGTGGCAAACTCTAATATACTTCGACAAGAGGGGGTTTCTATGTTTGTTGAGTGCCCGCTCTGATGTGATATATGATTGGCCATCGGGTCCTAACCCATTTGTGAAAATAGAACGAGGAGAGCTTCAGTTGCTCTAGTGGACAGGAAGAATAAGGCGGGGCTATGATATATATTGTGTTGGAAATGATGAGGAGGAGATGGGCCCACATACATCATGATGACTAATAAAAGATTGGAAATAACAGAATGAACTCATGCATTGCATCGTTGTATTGAGATTGTGATTGTTTGTTACTTAAGTATAACTTTATAGAACTTAGTAATCCTGAGAGATGAATATGAGAATAGGAATGGTCAACTGGGATCAAGAGTGGTGAGATAACTTAGATTGTATCTTAGGGACCCCAAAGAGAGTAGGAGGGGTTCAATCCTGGATTGTTTATATTGTGTATGGGACAGGTGTCGGTGAGATAACTTCCCGACTGTTATGGAGGTGGAGACTCACCCTTACGCTAAATTTTTCCAGACATCGTGAGGATGGATATAGACTTTGCATCAAGGATCAAACAGACTCTTCTTGGACCTAGGATGAACAGAATAGGTTAATTTTATTTGCATTTATGGGAGCTTGCGTTCCCCTTTACTTTTAGTATGCATGATTATTGTATATGACTATGATGTATATCTATTCCACCAAGTTTTCTTGTATGAAAAAAAACTTCCACATTTTTTTAAAAATGGTAACCTCTTAGTTGACCAGGATAATCTAGTGGAAGGGATTATCTTAGTTAACCGAGGGTGTAACAGTCTGCACTAAGGAGAGCTACAAAGAGGACTTAAGTAGTGAATACAAGAACTTAGAAACTTTAAGAACAAGTCTCTCAGACTTTTGTTTCTAGAGAGAAAACAAGTGAGTGTTTTAAGTATCAAGTTAAGCAACATCACTATCTTGTTTTTAAAAGCTTCTTGTATTTATAGTCCTTCTAAAAATATCTATTGGTTCAACTTTAAAGGATATTGGTCTCTTAAGAACTGCGTTGTAAGTAAGTGTAGGTACATGCTTTAGAGAAGTTTTTTTTATCTAGGCAACTTTGAAAGTCTTCAGCAAAAGATCCCTTTTGCGTATGTACTTTAGGAAAGCACATACATCTATAGTAGTTGACCTTAGGCTATCTATTCTGATCAGGTTTAGCTTTTCTAACACCTTAAGACATGTGAGGTAGTTTTCTTGATACGCAAGAGAAAACCTTCTACTTTTTCATTGATTTCCTTTTTAGTGCTACTTTTAGAGAGGACATGTGAAAGTTCTTGCAGCTTCATATTTAGAAAGGAAAGACCATTTTTAAGAACTCAAAGAGTCACAGATCTTCTTGAGGTCTGAAGAGTAATCTTCTGATGGTTTGAAGATACATAATGACTTGATCCATTGAAGCTTGAATGAGTACGGACTTCTTTATTTCAGAAGCAAATTGATTTTAATGGACTCCCCCTTTCTTTTGCAAATGGAGCTCTACGGACTCCTGGCACACTTAAATAGAAATGTTAGATAAACAAGCAGAACAAACTTCTTTTTAGCTGAGAATCTTGATGTGCATCATTAACAAATCTCATGGGTTCAGACTGCTCAATCATGAGTTAAGAGTTTTCTCTAATAATCTCCACCTATTGTTGATAATAAACATTAAGTCTTGAGGATAAAATGAATTTTGTATTAAGTGGTGAATTGAAACATTGAATTCATGAAACATGAAATTATTCATCTGATAAGTTTCAAAATCTTTTAAGTTTTTGCAAAAGATAGTCAAGTTAATCACATGCAATAGACTTAAAGGGAGTTAAAGCAGTGAATCATCAATAAGTCATAATATAGAGAAACTGAATACTTTTATTGATGAACACAAGAAGTGTTACAGACCCCATAAGACAGAAAAAGATAAACTGTATTATTTGAAACTTAAACTATTCTCCAAAATATTCTCTCCCTTTTGCAATCAACAAATAAGGGGCATCACTGAGACTTAGGAGTCTTAGGAGCTGAGGTTAGAACACAGTGAGTGGCAGAGGCTGAAATTAAAAGAGAAGCAGAAACAGAAATTGGAATGAGAAAATGGAGTTGTCTGCAAAAGAAATGAGGAACATCAACCAAACTATAGATAGAGCACAATTAGATGAATGAATAATGGTTGAAGAAGCATCATAGAAGGATGGATGAGCCTTAGATATTTTTCCAGTGCGATTCTAAAAATTGTGCACATCAACCAACAAAAAGTACTCCAAGCTAGGTTCTGAACCCAATAGTGATGTCCCCAAATTAAGCCGCGAGTATTGTTGTCAGGAGAATGATCCTGGAGTAACACTTGCAGAAGATCATCAAGTAATTGCTTTGGTTCATAGACCTACCAATCTGGATCAGAGGGTTCAGAGTACCAGACTTTCTACTTAAGCTTGTTGGTGATCATCCTCTTTGGTTTCGGTATTATCCTGTCAGGAATAACCATTATTTTTATAGAAGGGCTTACCATTGCCTTAACAAATTTAGAAGCAGGAGGATGCATATTTTGAGTTTCTTGGCAAGCTAGCTATTGACTTTTGAGAGAGTTGGTGAATGCTAGAATGTCTTCAAAGAACAAGGTTGGATGGGAGAGAGCGGCTTTAGAAGAGTTAGGGGTGTGTGTTTTTGACCAATCTGCTAGACAGACACCCATGCCAGCCTCAAAGGTTTGTACTAGGACAGAAACCTTCTTAGGAAAGGGTCGGTTGGGATAATGGGAAAAGGTATGCGATGAGGAACAAGGATACAACAGAGGGTTGGAAAAATTAAGAATGAGGGGGAAAGGTAGGGACATTGTTTAGCGGTCTGGGAAAGTTAAAGGTAAGGATGAACGCAGGGCCAGATGGTCAAGAGGGCCATTTAGATGTGGAGGTAGGCTGTTTGGATTTGGGCTTGGGTTTGGAATTTGGTTTAGAGGCAGTGTGTTTGATTTTTATGGATGGAGGGGATACAGACTTAGGAAAGGGGTCAAGTTAAGATTCAGGTTGGGTTATAGGTTGTGCTTCAGGCTGGGTAACAGAAGGGGTTGGAGAGAATGAGATTTGGGTGTAGGTGAAGTTACCTTCGATGGAGAAGGGGGTGGAAAAGGTGTAGATACTTCAATTGCTTGAACATGAAGAGCAGTCAGGGTCTGTTTCTGTACTTTGGTTATTGACTGAGCTGGGGTTACATATGATTTCTCCTTTTTCTTATTCTTCTGAACTTTGGTGGCTTCAAACATTTTCCTTTTAGCAGACACAACTGCTTTAGCTTCAGTTCTAAGACGAGCTTCATTCTTTGCCTTTTCTTTCTAATCCTTGAATAACTTGTATGAATCATAGTGCATGTTATACATATCAATCCAATCATTCTTGGTCCATCTATCAACATTAATATCTGGAAACTGACAGCAATAGAAGCAGATGAAGTTCACATAACGTTGCCTGGAAGGAACTGCTATAATTCTTGAGTGATGCTGAGTGAGGGTCGTAGGAACTTGAGGATGAAGGAGTTAGAGCACGCTTAAGCTTTGCCTTGCCAACAGTCTAATCTAATGAGCACTCTTTAATGAATGGATTCTTTACTTATTTTAAATGAATTGGGCCCAATAGTTTTATTTTTAGTCAAACTAAAATAAAAATTATCCTCTAGTAGGCTTACTCTATATGTGTGATCCTATAATATAAACATTTTATATTTAATATAATATAATGAGCGGCATCTAGCAATACATCATTCTAAATATAAATATCAAAATAACCTATAAGTGATAAACTTTATATGTTTAGTCCTTTTGTCATGATATCTAATTGGGCCCAAGGCATGGTCAATGTCATCCTTGTATGGCTCAATTCATTTTACTTGATACCGGGATAGACTTTTCTTAAATAAATATCCAATATATATTCTTAGTATGGTCATGCATTTTCTTAAGTCTCACTCTATTAAGTAGTCCATAGATATCACTCATATCATATAACAGAGACAAATCTCATCTACATCATTCATATCCCTCTACATGATTTGTTTACTGCCTAATTACAACCTTTATGATCATCTTATTACATATGACATTTGATTGCATTAAAATAAGAAACTCCTCATGTATGAATCGTAGTGACTTTAAGTCAAAAGACTTCATATACCATTATCACATTGAGAACCGTTTATGATATTCTTATAATAATCTATGCAACATTCGCATGGTGGATCCATTTAGTACATTAATACTCTTAATGTGTACCTGTGTGAAGACTTGATATCGTCCATGTTAATGATCTATAAGATTAAATCATCAATACACACATATACTAGTCTTAATGTATTTATATATCCCCATATAAATACTTAACTAGAGACAATTTAGGAATAGTTATTATAATGACATACTCTTTTAGGGACTAATAAATAATGCAAAACCATTTAACGTAAATGCCTTATTCAAAGTGATACGTCCTATATAGGCTCCTACTACATATTTCTGATAATTACAAGAAAGGAACTTTGCCTATGTCACATTGCATAAGCCTATCAAATTATGACTCAATCTCCTTCCATTCAAGAAGAAAGGGAACAAATGAATAAGATTTTATTTGCACCTGCTATTGGATCAATTATGTATGCCATGTTATGTAGTCGACTATATGTCTCATATGCTCTAAGCATGATGAACATATAACAATTTGATACTGTCATTGGATTTCCATCAAGAACATCCTAAACAACTTAAGAAAAACTAAAGATTCATTTTTGATATATGAAGAGGAAGAAGAGTTCATTGTAAAGGGTTACACTAATGCTAGCTTTTAAATTAATAAGCACCACAGTTACCTTTTAAGGCACCACCTCCTTAGCCTTCAATGTTCGTTGGGGGTCATCTTTGATGACGCTAGGCATAGGAACCATACCAGAACCCATGGAGACCGACCCGTCCTCGCTCTGAGTTTGATGGGTAAAATTTGCTTTGACTGCAGATAAACAACCCCTCTTGCCAAGTTTGATAGGGATGGGGGCGGGTGTGGGGAAGCAACCGACCTCGCACCTGAGATCATCCCTATATACAAATTTAGTAATTTTACTTATGGTTATAGTTAAATGATAACTATTATATATTTTTTCAAATAATATATAATAATGAAGCTTATTATTTATAAATAATTTTAATGTCTATTTATATATTATTTTAATTAAAATGTCATAGATATATAATTTATTTGAAATTATATATTTAAGTTATCAAAATGAAAGAAAAATATATTGTTGTAAGATCCCACTGGGTTTGCCTGAACCCGACAAGGAACCCACAGAGACAAAAATGAGTCTTAAAATTACAAACCCAACTTATTTTAACCTAACCCCATCGCCACCCTAACTTTTATTGGAATAAGGAGAGGGATAGAACCCACCTCAACCCGCCTCATTGCCATGCCTAGATGATGTATCCTTCTCCTTCCACTGGCGTTGAGTCCTCATGTATAGATCCGGGGATGGCATATCTTTGGGAGAAGCTACAAGATGATATGGTCAGATAACATAGTATGGTCAACTATAGGTGTAGTTCAACCAACTACAGACCCATATAATTACACTAGCTTAAGCACAACAGGTAGTCATTAACATTTTGATGTTACCCTGGATGACCAATCTGTTTTGAGGGAGGAACGTCACCACCAATTTCATCAACCTCAATAGTTGTCAGTCATCCAGCCCCCACTCCAGCCCAAGTAGGGCTTAGCCTAGACCAAAGAGTGCTACCCTCCCTTACTCTTGCTATGGACATTGAGTTTAGTTTAGTTTTTTTTTTTTTGTTTTACTTGTTTTTATTTTATTTAAACATTTTATATGTGTATTTATTGTTATTTCTTTTTATTTACTATATTTATTTTAGTTAATTGTTCTTATGTGTTAATAATAATAATAATAAATAATTATAAATAATAATAAGTTATTATTATTATTATTATTATTATACAAATAAAATAAAATAAAGAGTGAGATGCAATGGACTTGGACTCTATGTCCTACGCCATGTTGGAATGTGAAAGTCGTGATCCTACACTAAAGACTTTAACATGACTTTTTTACTCTTAAGCATGAGTCCTGCCTCTCAAACAAATTCTTGTAGTGAATTAATAAGTGTAAGAACTTGTGTTAAAAAATAAAGCTTAAATGTCTTTTCAGTATAGAAGTGGCTCGTTCACATGATTTGAATTAAACCTCCACATTCAACTTACACACGCAATTAAGTAGGGAGAGAACTAAAGAGGGAGTAGGAGGAGAGGTTTGCATGTGAAAGCCTGAGCCAACAAACATTCATGTTGAAGTTGAAGCCTTCTTTCTGTCCAAATTAGGATTTCACACTCAAGTGAACTAATTGTTTATACTTTACACCATCTACCCAAGATTAAACAGTTGCATTATTACAAGTCGCCATTTTAGTGTATTGATACATGAGTAGTTGAGATTATATATATGTACATGTACAAAATACGTTACGTATGTATATATAATGGAAGAGTCAAATGTGTGGACGTAGAAACTACACAAGTGCGTGATTTGCCAACCTATCACGCGCCTTGACCACCGCCTATAACTTACATTAAAATTACTAAACTCTATTACTCACCCTAACTTGCCCTTCAATCTTTGACTTCATTGCTCCCTTGTTATATTCACGTGCTCTCATATCAATCTCGATTCCAAATTAAAATTGATAATTTTTACTAAAAGAGTACATTTGTTGTGATTTAATATATTGCATCCATTTTAATAATTTTTTTTATTTTTTAATGATCTTAACTCTATCTATAGGCTTAACATTAATTAACCTTAATTAAATTCTATATTTTTTAAACTACAGATATCTTACAAATTGAGGTAAACATGTCTATCTCTTCAAAAAAGTAATGTAACCCATCGAGCTCAGAACTCTTTCTATAATATCTGTTATAAGTGAATTGAACCTCAACTTTTTGCTTCAAATATATATCTTTTGCTGAACTTGTAATTTACATATATTATTATTATATGATCGACAGGGAAGAAGTGGTTTCAAACTTTCTTATTAGTACATCAACACAATATTTATTATTATCATTTCATACTTTTAAAAGAAGGGACATGTGCGTCTAGCTATTCTAAATTAGGCAAGCAACTTTAAATCTCACCGGCCATTATAAATAACGAATTTTAGGCTCATAATTTTCTTAAACCCCGTGCGGGCTTCATTGTGGCACTGTGTATAAATTCCTCTTAATATACATCAAGAGACAAACTTTGCTTATTAATTTGGCGGGGTTGTTGTGGTCAGTGTTCCAAAAATGGGGGGTACTTCACCTTGTGCTTCTTGCAAATTGTTGAGACGCCGTTGCACCAAAGAATGCATCTTTGCTCCCTACTTTCCTTCTGATGACCCTCGCAAGTTTGCCACTGTGCATAAGGTCTTTGGTGCTAGCAACGTCAGCAAAATGCTTCAGGTCTCTCTCTCCCTCCGTCCCTCCCTCTCCAAAATGGATAGAAATTCACTTGTTTTGATTCTTGTTTATGCCATTATTTTCACAATTAAAAGGTGATACATGATTAAAATGTAAACACATTTTGATTGCATTTCTATTTTTTTGAAAAGAAGTTTTTCATATAATTTTAAAAATTAGCTTTGTTAATTACTTATTTTATTTTAACCCATGACATGTATCACTTTATCAGCAAAACTCAACACAATCAACATGTAACATAGACATAAATTTTATAATTTAGGATTTAGATTCAAACTTCAGTTATCTCACTTCTTTTTACTAACACTTATTTTTATTTTCTTTAACGCTGTTTTGATGGAACAAAAAATCATATGTATCACTCTTTTTTTTTGGAGAACTGAAAAAGAAATACGAAATCAATATAGATACAATTAATATAGGGATTTTGTTAGATTTAAACCTGAGTTTATGCCATTTAATTAAAATGATTTTTTACAATTACAATCATAATATAGAAAATACAATATTTTTTAATAAAAAGTTACCTTCATAATTATCCTTGTTCTTGGTTAATTATCTGATAGGATTCATTTACTTAATTTATATAGCCTACTGTATTTTGTACATGCAGGAGCTTCCAATTCATCGAAGAGGAGATGCTGTAAGCAGTTTAGTTTATGAGGCAAATGCAAGAGTGAGAGACCCTGTGTATGGATGTGTTGGAGCAATATCATACCTACAAAACCAAGTTTCACAATTGCAAATGCAACTTGCTGTGGCTCAAGCAGAGATTTTTTGCCTTCAGATGCAGCAACAAGAGCCTACGACATTAACCCCACAAGTACAACAAGATGACAAATTAACACTGCTCCTATCTCATGAACACAATGATATTAACTACGAAATCTTTCCTCAATATCTTAACTTTCCTTCATCTTCTTCCTCATCTTCCAATGTATTCCAAGACTCTGAGCCTCTTAAGAGAGAGTCTTTTTGGACTTAATTCATTACTTATTATTCTTCAGTGACTCTACATTGTTTTGTTTCCCTTATTAATTTTTATTATTAGTTTAGTCCGAATATGCCTTTAGCACTGCTAATTTATTTGTAGATTACTTCATATGAGTTGTGTTCACACATAAAATAACTGAGACTAAAAATGTTCAAGGTAGAGTCTTTGTTATTCAATGTATGTCACTTGATTACAACGTTTGCCCATTGCCCTATTTATACAAGAAGATAGTAAAATAAATGGGTTTCACATACGAAGTCACTAACATAAACAATTGTTCATGTTCTTTTCCCTGATTCGCGTGGGAAGTGGGATATGGGGAGAATGAGACTAGTGGTAGGGGCCACCTCTTAATTTCAGGGGGAACAGGAGCCCCCCAGTCACGAGTCTTGAGCGATTAGTCAAGCGAAGTGGCTACATAAGTGTGGTTTCAAGCCGAAGCTTCTTTTTTGATTCGTTCAAACATCTTTAGTATTAGCTTCTGGCTAAATAGGTTAAGTCCCGGGGGAAGTTATGTTCTGATTGGGGCACTTCCGAGTAAAATACTTTCGAGTAAGATATTTCCGAGTGAAACATGTCCGAATGAGATATATCCGAGTGAAGAAAGGCCCTGACTTCGAATGAATGCTTTTCGGGCAGACATTTCTGAGTGAGGCATGTCCGAGAGAATTACTTCCGAGTAAAGAGAAGTTCTGGCTCCGAATGAGACATTTCTGAGTGAAGCGTGTCCGAGAGAACCACTTCCGAGTGAAGGGTTCCGAGTGAAGGGAGTCCTGGCTTCGGAGACATTTCTGAGTGAAGCGTGTCCGAGAAAACCACTTCCGAGTGAAGGGTTCCGAGTGAAGAGAGTCCTGGCTTCGGAGACATTTCTGAGTGAAGCGTGTCCGAGAAAACCACTTCCGAGTGAAGGGTTCCGAGTGAAGGGAGTCCTGACTTCGGAGAGTATCTCATGGGTAGGGTGAGGAAGGATCGAGAATGTCTCACCTAGTCATGTAGAGTGGATTGTTACCACCCGGGAAAGATTTCCTTCACGGGGTTGATTCTCAACCCTTATTTCCTCTGTACTGGACCTAGAACCCGACACAATTTTGAGTGTTGTGGGATGATCTGACTGTCCCTGAGAAGTCGAATGTGAAACTTTTCTCCGAGGATGTGAATGTATTTTTTAGTTCTCAGGCACTGATTGGCCTGGCTCCGTCCCCAGACGCTCTGACCGGCTGGATTTGTAAGTTTTAGTAGTGTCCTCCGATTGGAAATTTTCTCGTTTATTTGATGCTAATTTGAAAACTTTTCCATTTGTTTTGCAGGCGATATGGCTCCTCACCATATTTTAAAAAAGGAACTCAAGAAACGTTACGAGGAAGCCATTTCAAAGGGAGTCGGAAAAACGGCTTCGAAGAAGGCTGGATCTTCCTCCACTGTTACTATAGCCCAGCCTGTTGTTCAAATTCTGATCGCCGCTACTCCTCTGATTACTGTCCCTTCACAGCTGGAAGCTGAAGCTGGACGGGTGAATAAAAAGCCTCGTTCTGATAATACTGCTGCCGAGGCTAGAAGGAAATTGTCTTCTATTCCTCCAGCTTTACCCCACACCGAGACAATTTTGGTCACCGATGCCGAGGAGGATGAGGGTCCGTCTCTAGAGACTCATAGCCGATCGGTCAGAAGAGCTCATGCTACCCCTTCGTCTTCAAACCTACCTCCTCCTGTTTCGGCTGAGTTGATAGTCAGTGTTATTCCGTATCCCTCAGATGACTCTGAGCGTTTGTGGGAAGCATTCGTTAATGGGTCTCTAATTTCGGAGAGGAATCCTGCCCACTCCTTTTGGGATGCTCGTTTTCCCATCGGGCCTTTTGTTGATCAGACAATTTTCTTCAAGGAAGATGAAGAAAAATATGCCTCAAATAACCCTGTTGCCATGTGTCGAGCAATGGAGATGTTTGGCTTACGTCTTTCCTCCATGTCACGGGGTTTGGAAAAACGTCTGCTTGATCGGGAAAAATTACTGGCAGAGTTGACTTCCAAGAATGAGTCCTTGAAAAAAGAAAATGAGACGTTGTAGGGGGAAAAGCAGAAAGAAATCGACCGGGTTAGGGAGCTCAGAAAGTTGGTGGCCTTGATGAAAGGAAACCATGAGGTCAGAGGATGATTTGAAATCCGCTCGGGATGAGAGGGATTCTGCGGAGTCTCGTTTGGCGATCGCTGAGGAAAAATGTTTATACTGGGAGAACAAGGTTACCGAGGCTGAAGATTTAAGACCTTGTTTGCTATTACTCTAAAGATAATTTTGATTCCTTTGAGTGGGCGTATCTCACTCGGATTCTTTTGTCATAAGTGTCGTATCTTACTCGGAGTGAACGTATCTTACTCGGATTATCGTTTCCTCTTGAGTGAGCATATCTCACTTAGAGCAAGCGTATCTTACTCGGATTGTTGTTTCCTCTAGAGTGAGCGTATCTCACTCGGGTCTTCTCGTGCTTCATTTATTTTTGAACTTCGAGAGTCATGCACCGAGTAAGCGTACATTACTCGGGTCTCGTATTTTTTAAGTTTTGGAAATGTATTGCCGAGGACTTGTGCTCAAGCTTTTCGTAATTGAAGTTGTCGAGGGCTCATGCTCAGGCTTTTTATATTTTTAGGTGTCGTTTCTTCCGGGTTAAGCGGGCCTTACGTATCGTTGCTTGGGTGAGCGTATATCACTCGGGTCTCTCATTTTCTTAACCTATGAGAGTCGTGCACTGAGTAAGCGTATATTACTCGGGTCTCTCGTTTACTTAGCATACTTCAGGCTTTGAGGACGTGTTGCCGAGGGTTAGGCTTTTTAAGAACTATTGTCGAGGGCTTGTGCTCGGGCCTTTTGTATATGTTTAAGTCTTGAGCGATTCCTTGTTATATTTGCTATGATGATTTTTACCGAGTAATAGTTTCGAACTCGAGGCATATCGTATTTTATATTTTTACCGAGGGATCGTTTCATACTCAGTTTTCTTGAGTCGCGTCGAAAATCGTTTCGTATTCGGGATTTTTTGAGATTTCTACCGAGGGATTGTTTCGTACTCGGTTTTCTTGAGTCACGCCGAAAATCGTTTCGTATTCGGGCTTTTTAGATGTATACCAAGCGATCGTTTCGTACTCGGTTTTCTTGAGTCGTGCCGAAAATCGTTTCGTATTCGGGCTTTTTAGATTTATACCGAGGGGTCGTGTTGTACTCGGTTTTCTTGAGTCGCGCCGAAAATTGTTTCGTATTCGAACTTTTTAGATGTATACCGAGGGGTCGTGTCGTACTCGGTTTCCTTGAGTCTCGCCGAAAATCGTTTCGTATTCGGACTTTAGATGTATACCGAGGGGTCGTGTCGTACTCGGTTTTCTTGAGTCGCGCCAAAAATCGTTTCGTATTCGGACTTTTTAGATGTATACCTAGGGGTCGTGTCGTACTCGGTTTTCTTGAGTCGCACCGAAAATCATTTCGTATTTGGACTTTTTAGATGTATACCGAGGGGTCGTGTCGTACTCGATTTCCTTGAGTCGCGCCGAAAATCGTTTCATATTCGGACTTTAGATGTATACCGAGGGGTCGTGTCGTACTCGATTTTCTTGAGTCGCGCCAAAAATCGTTTCGTATTCAGACTTTTTATCGAGAGCAAAGCCTTGCTAAGAGTATTTTGTTAAAATCTCCCGAAAAAGTTCTTAATATCACAAATAGTGCTCGTGCATAAGATTAACGAGTGATTCCTCCAGGGCTGGTTCAAGAATTATACTGATTCGTGTGAATTGGCCTGGAGATTTTCCAACTTGTATGAGCTTGAGGGATTCAACTGGTTGGGGCCTCTCATATTCCCGTTCGTCTCGAGGACCAAAGTTGGTTTCTACGTCATCTTCAATTATGAACGCGGATTTGGGTTTGAGACTCTCATAGTAGCATTCTTGCGCAACTTCTGGGTCGACTCTAACCACCCCTATCCTTCCATCACCAAGCGGGAATTTCATAGTTAGGTGTATTGTGGAGATGACAGCTCCCAAGGCATTTAGTGAAGGTCGTCCGAGTAGCGCGTTGTAGGAACTAGGGAAATCTACCACCAAGAATTTGACCTTTATAGCGCAACTATTTTCTCCGCCCCCGAAGGTGGTTATTAGGTCGATGCATCCCATGACCTGCACAGAATCACCAGAGAAACTAATGAGTGTACCGTCATACCTTTCTAGATTCCATTCGGATAAACCCATTTTCTGGTATGCTTTCTAATGTAAAATGTCCGCCGAGCTTCCTTGGTCTATGAGCACTCTTTCAACAATACAGTCGGCTACCTTCATAGAGACCACCATGGGTTCGTCACGATTCGGGCCATTTTTTGGGAAATCCGACTTATTAAAGATGATGACTTCTGAATCTGAGTGTTCTTGTAACAGGTTTACCTAGCCTGATCGGCGAGGTTGGCGGGAACCTGGGAATCCTCCAGCAATGGTGTGTATAACTCGTCGAGGGGTGTTTTCCCCATCTTTCGGTCTCGGAGACCTGGAGCGAGATCGAGACCGAGGAATTCTTGACCGTCCCCGAGTATGTAGTTTTACTTGGTCGGGATGTTCTCTTTCCCTCATTCAAAACTTATCTTTGGATGAATGATCTTTTTCCCGATCGACAAATCTACCTAAGTGCCCTTGTTGTATGAGATGTTCTATTTGATTCTGGAGGGATCGACAATCTTCAGTGACGTGGCCGTGAGTCCTATGGAATTCACAGAATCTAGCGGTGTTTGATCTCTTGGGTCCCTCCCCTGGAGGTGGAAGCGTTAAGAGTCCCGTGTTATAAACTTCATGCAGGATACGGTCTCGGCGATCATTTAATGTGGTGAAACTTGTGTAAATAGGAGTTGTGTAGACGCCGATCTGCTTGTCTCGATCAGGCTTGAATGACTCTTTCTTCATTTCAGCACGGCGAATGTTTCGGTCTGGAAAACATTCCCGATTGGTCTCCTGGCGAGTGTTATGGTCGGGAAAACGCTCTTGATCAGGGTTTTCGTTCCTATCAGCTTCTCGTTCGTCGATGGCGATGTAGCGTGAGGCCCTCGCCCTAAAATCATCCATGTGTAGTGGTGGTTTTTTGGTCAAGGAATCAGCAAACTTACCCGGGCGTAATCCAGTTTGAATGGCGTGTAGGGCAACTTTCGGGCTAAGATCTCAGATTTGGATGGCTTGCTCGAAAAAGCGGGCCATGTATTGCTTCAAAGTCTCTTTTGGAAGTTGTCGTAAATTGACTAGGCTATGTGACGTCTGTTGGACAGACCTGCTGGTGGAGAATTGATTGAGGAATTTTTTACTTAGATCGGAAAAGCTAGCGATGCTTTTCGGTGGTAAGTGGGAAAACCACCTGAGTGCAGATTTGGAAAGGGTGGTGGGGAATGTTCGGCAAAAAAGGGAATCAGAGGCTCCAGTCACCAGCATGGTGTTGACATAGATGGTCAAGTGGTCTTCAGGATCGCCCCTTCCATCATAGTTTTCCATCAACGGGGGCTTGTAATTGTTAGGTGTGGGGGCTTCCATTATTGAGTCGATCCATGGGTATGCCGCGAAAGGCAGCTCAACACTAAATTTCGTGGTTTCTATCTGGAGAGAGGATTGCTCCACAGTTTTATGGTGGGTGGATCGATCACCGTTATAGCTGGAGGCTTCCCTTTCTTTCTCCCTTTGCCCTCAGAGTGTGGCGTTTTCTTGCTGTAAGTTAGCCACCGTTCTTTGCAGTGTCTCCACCAGGTTAGTGAGACGTAACATCTGGTCTTCCTCTTCAAGAGGAATCCCTTGTTGCCTGCTATCTTCTTCCCTTCGTGTGTTTCTAGTGTTTACCATTGTCTTCTCCTCTGTAATCTGGGTCTTCACGTTTTGAGATGGTGGCTGTCCGTTTTACCAGGTCCCACGGTGGGCGCCAAAATGTTCACACATAAAATAACTAGGACTAGAAATGTTCAAGGTAGAGTATCTGTTATTCAATGTATGTCACTTGATTACAACGTTTGCCCATGGCCCTATTTATACAAGAAGATAGTAAAATAAATGGGCTTCACATACGAAGTCACTAACATAAACAATTGTTTATGGTGGGGTTCTTTTCCCTGATTCGCGTGGGAAGTGAGATATGCGGAGAATGAGACTAGTGGTAGGGGCCACCTCTTAATTTCTGGAGGAACAAGTTGATTTTAATTTAAACAAAAGTATTTTTATTTAAATTTAATCATTAATTTATTAGTTAAATAAATTTTGAAGATATCTAAAAAACAATGTTAAATTAATATTAATTATTTGATGCTCTTTTCCGTAACTAAATTCTAACGAAATACATGATTGTTTACACATGCACGTAGAAATTAACTAGGGAGAAAAGAACAGAACATGAAGTTAGATCATAGGAAAGGAGAGGAAATTATGATTCTTAATATAAAAACGAGGAGAATCGAGAAATGTACGGGTCAAACATGCATGTGCCTTAATTAGATCGACGTATCAATATTCTCTCGATACTTAATTTTCAAGAAACCTTTTATGAATTTTATTGACTCTTTCTTTTAGTTTTTGTCATTTTTGAAAAATGGAAGTTTAAGCCGGGCGATTTTCGGAATTTCAGAAAATATTTACAGATTATCTGCCCATAAAGTTCTCATCCGATAATGTACAAAATAATATGTCAATGGTTTCGATAGGGTACAAAATATTTACAAAATCAGTGTATTTTAACTTTTTAAATTAAATTTTAACAATCCTCTAACGATTTTTTTGATGAAATACTCTTACGTTTATTAAAATCATAATGTTCACATTGATGTATGATTTTGAACATGGGCTGTGGTCTACACATGTATACATCCTTTAATTAATATAGTATCCCCTGCCATATTTTGACAACAGGAATGGAATCTTATCCCACCTGAGTAAAGGATTATTAAAGGATATTAAAATCTACAATCTAATAATCCTTTTCTTTTAAATCAAGTATTTTTTTTCTTTTACAAATATCTTTATAAAAGTCGATATATTTTTAGATCACAGTTAATCCATTAATTTAATCCATCTTCCAATAATAGTCAGTTATCTTAAACATAAAATTAAACAATTTTAATTTATAATGGGGAAAGTTTTACATGATTAAACATTTTAATGTTTCTCCTATATTAGCATTTTTCTAAAAAAAATCTTTAGTTTAGAAAATAAATCTTTCAAAGTTAATGTTCACCAAAACTTATTTTTTTTTTCAATACAATAGATATTTATGAAGATAAAATGAGGAAGAGAGGAAATTATAGACAATAGGGCTGATCGAAAGATGAATTTAATACGAAAATAAAATAGATATACAATTAAAAATTGAAATGTATATGGATCAAATAATACATGAGAATAGGAAATAACTGAGGTAATTAAAGTGACAATGAGAAGGGGGAGATGACCACGTTATAAATATATGGTTTCAGTTAATTACAAGTCAATAGAAGACTTTTGTGTCACGAGACAGCTTAATCCCCATATGTTAAATGATTAAGGATTTGAACGTTTCTTAGCATGGTATAGATTCAAATCATTCCTACTCTATTAAAGGGAACAAACAGAGAAATTCTGCAAGAGAAATCATAATAATTGACTAGGAATGAGACATTACATAAATTTTCAGCGGTGCCTTTTGTCTTTTTTATTTTTTTTAGATGAATTGTAGTACAACTAAATGACTACAATGAAACCTTGGGCTAATTATCTTAAGTCATTAATATATCTGCAAATCAGCGAGATAATTAGCTGCTGTTATTGACGTTATTGGATACTTATACAATGAAACCTTAGGCTAATTAATGTACATTTACATAAGCTACATATACTAAAATATTTTTATATAGTTTTTTTATTTTTCCCTCTAATATATGTTTCGTCTCCATTCAGTGTTACTTTGTATATATGAGTCGTCATATATCTTATATATGTTCATTAATCTTGAATTTAAAGAGATGAGAAACATGGAAAAGATTTTGGCGAGAAGATCAAAATCTAAGGATTTAAAGTGTTTGTTGGAAGTCCCACGTCGCCTGCAGTATCATATTATGCATGGTTTAAATACTGGGTAACTCCAACCATTACCAATTGGTTTTGGAATGGAACAACATCTTGTTCTTATGGGCCAAAAGTTGTCTTTTCCTTGTGGGTCAAAAGTTACCCATTGTCTGGTATGAACCCACACAATGCAAATGTGTAATTTCACTAGAGAGTAATGGCTTAAATTGGTAGTTATTAGGTTATATTTTTATTAGGAATATAGTTGGTAGTGAGTAACATATCAATTAGTTGGTTATTAATTGTTAAATGAGGTATCATATAGTTAAATTTTCCCTTATATATAAATAATTGTAATATTCTCTTTATTAATTTATCTTTCAAACAATGAGTTTACATAACTATATGTTTAGATTTTTACTTATTTTCTCTACTGCTCTGAATCTTGTCCGAGTATCAAAGCTGTCTTTAGAGGAGAATAATGATCATGATGTTGTTACTGCTCTGAATCCTTTTTCTATTGGGTATCTATTATTTATTCAAGCTTCCATGAGTATTGAACGTATAGCGATGTTGTCAAACCTTCAGCAACTGCATACGACCATTTACGATCCTCCCTTCTTCCTTCTTACACATTCAATCATCTCTCATATATGGAGATAAACGAAAAGGGAGAAGAAGTTCAACCCTCTCCACATTTGCATAAGCAATCTTGCAGAAGTTGCACCGGAATGGATACCAACACCCCATTCCTTCATTTTTGGTACTTTTGGTTGAGAATCTACCATCACTGCATATTTTTCTTCTACACCAACAAAAGTGTTCCACGTTTTCTCTGTTTTTCTTCTTCTCAAGATGTGGACTCACCTACTCAGTCTTTCATCTCTAAGGACAGAGTCCCCAAGGGTTATAACCACATTCTTGGAGGCAGCAACACCATCAATGTCAACTTCTACACCTGAGTCCACCCCAATTTCTTCTCTAGATCAAGTTTGTCTTGTGATCTTAAACGCACAATTGGAACCAAGATTAGCAGCTTCACCCTTGATGCTCTTAACATGAGACACACCTGACATCGTCACCATTTACACCACCATCGAAAAGCCCATTTACACCACTGTCGAGAGGCTTCTCTTTGCCATTGTTGTTTCTGGTAACCAAATCATAGCTAGAGTCCTCTTTATTGATCAAACGGGGATTATCGATCCAAGGGTTTACTTTGAAACTGTTGGGAAAAATCTACATAAATTGATAATTTCCCCGGCGCAGCAGAATGGCGGACCGATGAAATAGGTGGTTGCAGAATAAATTAAATACGAGTAAAGTAAATAAATAATTAAAATGGCACCAGCAATTTAACGTGGTTCACCCTTTTGATTTGGGCTACGTCCATGGGACAAACTTTGAAATTTCTTCCACTAATAAAATTAGTAGGCGTACAAGAGGGACTTCTCTAATAAAATATTAGAGGCAAAAACCCGAGATTAACCCAAAATAGTGGCACTCAAGTGTTTCCCAAACACTCCAATTAACCTCACTATTTTATCACTCACTAATTATTTTTCCCTCACTCAAGAACTCATCAAAGCAATTAACTAATTGCTTTGGCCTCACAAAACACTCTCTCTAAGTGTTTTCTTACAATTTCTCTCAATTTGTATTGCAATTGTTTTTGGATGCCTAATGTTGAAACTTGCAATGCCTATTTATAGGCTTTTGGAAGAAATGTGCACCACATGTAAATGTGTGGTTTTCCTTTGTCCACACCATCTCATTTGTTATCCACAAATTAATTATTATTTTATCCCTCCATTATGAGGGAACACGCAACAATCTACCCCTCCCGATTAGATGGAGGGCTCTACCAGTCCTGTTACTTGTCGATAGTATTCCAGTTTCTCCTTTGGAAGAGTCTTTGTCATCATGTCTGATCCATTTTCATCTGTGTGGATCTTCTCAACTTGTAATAACTTCTTCTCCAATACATCCCTGATCCAGTGATATCTCACATCAATATGTTTTGATCTGGAATGAAAGGAGGAATTCTTCCCAAGGTGAATTACGCTCTGACTGTCACAAAATAGCTCATATTTTTCCTGGTGGATGCCAAGTTCTTCCAAGAACTTCTTCATCCATATCAGCTCTTTGCAAGCTTCAGTGGCCGCAATAAATTCTGCTTCAGTTGTTGAGAGAGCAACACACTTTTGTAGTCTTGATTGCCATGACACAGCTCCCTCTGCAAAAGCAATCAAGTATCCTGATGTGGACTTTCTTGAGTCAACATCGCCAGCCATATCAGCATCTGTATAACCTAATAACATAGGTTTTTCATCTCCAAAACATAAACACATTTTGGACACGGAGATACCTGAAAATCCACTTTACTGCAGCCTAGTGTTCCTTTCTAGGATTTGAAAGGAAGCGACTCACTACTCCCACGGAATGAGCAATATCTGGCCGTGTATATACCATGGCATACATCAAACTCCCAACTGCTGAAGCATATAGAACTCTATCCATCTCATCCTTCTAATCCTCTGAGGAAGGGCACTGCTTGGTACTTAGTCTAAAGTGATTAGTAAGAGGACAACTAACCGCTTTAGCCTTGTCCATATTAAATCATTGAAGTACCTTCTCGATATACTTCTCCTGTGACAACCATAATTTCTTGGCATTCCTATCTCTAGATATTTTCATGCCAAGAATTTATCTTGCTGGCCCTAAGTCTTTCATAGCAAAAGACTTGCTCAATTGCTTCTTCAAACTGTTGATTCTGGAAACATTCTGGCCAATGATCAGTATGTCATATACATAAAGCAAAAGAATAATAAAATCATCATCAGAGAATTTCTGTATGAACACACAATGGTCTGAAGTAGTCTTCTTATAGCCTTGCTCCCCCATCACAGACTCAAACTTCTTGTACCATTGTCTTGGTGCTTGCTTCAAGCCATACAAGCTTTTATTAAGCTTACAGACATAGTCCTCTTTCCTTTTTACTTTGAAACCCTCTGGCTGCTCTATGTATATCTCTTCCTCCAGGTCATCATGAAGGAAGGTTATCTTTACATCCATCTGCTCAATTTCAAGGTCGAGACTTGATGCTAACCCTAACACTGTTTTAATGGATGTCATCTTCACTACTGGTGAGAAAATCTCATCAAAGTCAATCCCCTTTCTTTGACTGAATCCTTTGATAACCAATCTAGCTTTGAATTGTGGCTGGGGATTGTGTTCTTCATGCTTGATCCTGAATACCCACTTATTCTTCAAAGCCTTCTTGCCTTTTGGTAGCTTTAATAGCTCAAATGTCTTGTTCTTATGCAAGGAATTCATCTCATCTTGCATGGCTTTAATCTACCTTTTATAGTGTTCATCATTCATAGCTTCTTGGAAACTTTCCGGTTCTCCCCCTTCAGTCAGTAACACACACTGTTCTTCAGGATATCTTGTAGAGCGTTGTCTGACTCTATCAGATCTCCTTATATTTGGAGAACCCGCTGGAGCTAGTGGTTGATCATGAACACTTTCATCATTAGAATTATTTGATAGTGTCTCAAAGGGAGCAATCGGATCACCTGCCTCAGGTTGATTATTCGGAACTTTATCTTCAACTTCTCTAGGCACCATCGTTGAAGGAACTAGCTCTATGTTTGTTGAACCATCATTGGATTTGGAAGCATTTTCCTTAGCTTTTTCTATATCTTCAATGGTCCCATCTTCAACAAACACTGCATCATGGCTTCTGACAAGCTTCTTATGGATTGGATCATAAAATATATAGCCAAACTGATCTTGACCATAGCCAACAAACACGCATTGTCATGTCTTGACATCAAGTTTGGATCTTTCATCCTTCGGTACATGCACAAAGGCCTTACAGCCAACCACTCACAAATGATCATAGGAAACATCCTTTCTTGACCATACCTTCTCTGGAGTGTCGTACTGAAGAGGAACACAAGGTGAACGGTTCAATACGTGAGTGACTGCTTGTATAGCCTCACCCCAAAACATCTTTGGCAACTTTGCATGTGAGAGTATACATCTAACTCTCTCCATCAAAGTCCTGTTCATCCTCTCAGGTAAACCATTCAATTGCGGCGTCTTTGGTGGTGTCGTTTGATGTCGAATACCATGCTCTTCACAGTAAGCATGAAATGGTCCTGTGTACTCTCCACCATTGTCTGTACAAATACACTTAAGCTTCTTGCCAGTTTCCCTCTCCACCATAGATAAGAACTGTTTAAAGACACCTAATACTTAGTGTCGCGACCTGGATCGCGACGGCGCGGCCGACCCTTTCGAAAGGATGTGAAACAAACGAAAAACAGGGAGTCGCCACCAACGTTTTTATCCATAGGAAAAACATTGGGAAAAAACTAATTTCTGTAAAGCACTGGTTTAAAAAAATGAGATTCAAGTTCGGGAGTCGGTTACGAGTAGGTAAGGTATCAGCACCCTACATCGCCTGTCAAAAACAGTACCAAGATTGAAAATGCGCAACATAAATAGCCTTAAAAAAGATGTTATATTTCTTCCTTTTTATTATTTTACTTTGTGTAAAAAAAATGAAAGGAATAAACTGAACAAACATGAAGTATAGGTCAACAGGACGTCTCGTCCAAATGAACCTTGGCTTTGGTATAAGATAGGAAAAGGGAAGGATACTAACAAGACGTCGCGTCTAAATTAGTTATCCTTTAATCAAAATGCGGGGTTAGAAACGGGAAGGGGATAAACGGGACGTCTCGCCCCAAGTATCCCATTCCTTATGAATCGTGGTGATGGTCTATCAAAAATAGGGCAAAATCAACAAGACGTCATGTCTAAATTGATTTTTCATGGAAGGATGCTAACAAGACGTCGCGTCTAAATTAGTTATCCTTTAATCAAAATGCGGGGTTAGAAACGGGAAGGGGATAAACGGGATGTCTCATCTCAAGTATCCCGTTCCTTATGAATCGTGGTGATGGTCTACCAAAATAGGGGAAAATCAACAAGACGTCACGTCTAAATTGATTTTCATGAAAGTGATAAAAAGGCAGTTATAAAGGAAACATAAAGAAGATAAAATAGAAATAAAATAGGAAAGGTGGGCCCAACAGGATTTAAAGTCCTGCTCCTATGTATTCTCGAGTTATCGAGAATTCAGGGTTACGTAGTTCTTAAAAAAGGATATTCTTAAGACAAGTTTAAGGGATTAAGGGTGGATGAGGTTTACGGAAAAAAAAAGGGTGCATGCAAGGCGGAGTTCTCCGCACGTGAACGGGTCTTGGAAATAGTGTAGGCAGAAGTGCTTCTGCATGACACTAATTTAGATCAGTATTGTAACATTCTAAAAAGGTACACTTTTCTTTTTTTGGGTTGTTCTTTTTTTTATATTTTTTTACTTTTTTTTATTTTTATATTTTTGAACAAAGACAAAGGGGAAGTTCAACAAGAAAAGCGGATAATAAAATGCACAACAGTAAAGAAAACGAATAGATAAAATAATGAAAAGGGGAGATTATTATTAACAATTAAAAAAATAAAGAGTTCAACAGGATATACTAAAGGGAGAAAACAGATTCGGTAAAAATGACAATTTGACAAAGAAAGTAATGAAAAGGAAGGGAAATAAAGAACAGGATGTAACCGGTATGAAGGGGATACTGGGAGCCGGTGTGGACTTGAAGCGTAAGATCTGGAGTGGAGCTGCTGCGTCAGTGGAGCTGTGGGGGACTGGTGTGGTTCACTGTAGGGACGGTGTGGGGATTTAGTGTAAGAGTGGAACGGAGCTGGTGTGTCAGTGGAGCTGTGGGGAACCGGTGTGGTTCACTGTAGGGACGGTGTGGGGGATTTGGTGTAGAGGCCGACACAGAAAGTGGCGCTGGTGTAGCAGTGGAGTTATGGGGTGCCGGTGTGAGGGCTTGGTGTAGAGGCCGGTATGAAGTTGGTGAGGATGATTTAAGGAATCTGGACGGTATCTAGGAAATGGGGAATTTCACTGGATTGAGTCTGATCCGGTGTTGTAGTAACAAATTATGAGGTTCGAGAGAATGAGATTCTGGCTTTGAACACCGGAGGAAACTTCAAGCTTTTTGAGGACCAAAAGATTTTGTGGAGATCGGAGCAAGTTACAGGGGAGTGTGGGCAGGATGACGTTTCAAGAGTGAAAAAATTCCAACCCCTTGTGCCTCTTCGATTGGGGCATTTATAGAAGTTCTGGGCATTGGCCGAGTTCTTGGACAGCACATGCTTCCACTCACAGTGGAGGCAGCCTAGCCACTAACAGGTAGTGGGGGCAATAGCTGGTGGGGAATTTTTAATTATTTCCACTTGCGCCCCCTGTCTGCCACTTCCAGAATTCATGGATCGACTTGGGTGGTGGGATTCCAAGTCACAGTATGGGCAATCGGATTCCACGATCGGTGCCATATGGGACCGGTTTTCTTCTTATGGCCCAGATCTCTGTCTGTTAGCATCCCTTCTCGGTGGAAATTGATCTGAGCGAAACAGATGAAAAGTCCGAGTGTAAAAACTGATCATTCAAGTGACACCGGCTCCCTTTTGCTCCACTCGGAGATGTTTTGTCCTGAAACATCTGCTTGAAAGACTGTCAGCCTTTCTTTGAAAGTGACCCACTCGAAACTTTCTCATTCGGATATATCTGCCTCAAAAGTGTTCTTTTTCGAAGTCTAACTCACTCGGGAATATCTCTTTCCGAGAATTATTCATCAAAGAATCTTTTTCATTCAGAATTGCTTCACTCGAAGGTGCTTTGCTCGGAAATGTTTCTACTTGAAGCACTCATTTAAAGTCGATAGTCTTTCTTTAGTCGGAAGTGGACCACTCCAAAGATATTTCACTCGGTTATATCTCGGGCCGACAAGCTCCTTCGAAGTCAACCATTTTCACTTAAAATTAATTCACTCGGGAATTCTTCACTCGAATGTCTCAGTCCGAGAGGTATTCCTTCAAAATCAGTCTTTCATCGTTCAGAAGTATTTCTCTCGGAATTGAACCACTCAGAAATTATGGAACTTGGAAGAGTCTGCCCAAAGTATTCATTCGGAATCAATCCGCCCGGGAATTGTCCATTCTGAAATCTCTGTATCCGGGAGACACTTCACTCAGATATATTTGTCCGAAAAGTATTTTTCATAGTCAGAGCCTTTCTTTGCTCGGAAATGATTCCCTCGAGAATGACCCACTCGGGAATATATTACTCGGAGAGTAACCACTCGGATATTCTTCATAGTCAGGGCCTTTCTTTGCTCGGAAATCTCTCGAGAATGACCTACTCGGAGAAACCTTACTTGGATATATCTCTTGCCGAAAAGCTCTGGAATCAGCCATTTTTATTGATGCACTCGAGAATTGTCCCCTCTAAAATACTCATTCAAAATCAGCCATTTTTATTGATGCTTCTCTTGGAATTGAACCACTCAGAGAAACCTTACTCGGATATATATCTTTGCCTGAAGTATTCATTAGTAGTTGAGCCTTTTTCGTTTAGAATCAATTCACTCAGAGATGATTCGCTTGGAAACATCTCTGCCCAGAAAAAAGCATCCAAAGTCAGAATCTCTTTGTAATATCCTGAATTTTATAAAAATAATAAAATATGAAGAATGGATAATAAATCATTGTATATGAGTGGATTTGTGTCCCAAAATATTAGAATGATTAAATTGGGATTTATTAAGGATATTTATAATTTATTGAGCTTATGTGAGATAAAAGTTTACCCGATTAGAATATGGGTGTCAAACCAAGTATCTCCGAATGAGATGCTGTTGGTCAGGGCTGTTAAGAATATTATTGGGAGTCCGAATCTATATTCGGAATAATTTTTGAAATTAGTGTTGAGCCCAAACTGAGAGCCTGTTTGTTATAAAATGATGAAATTTTAATGGAGAACTAAAAATTAAAACCAAAAGCCTATTATTCTCTTCCTATTTTCGTTGGGTTCTTGCCCTCATTTGGAAATGACACTTCTTCTTCTTCTTCTCTTATTTTCCTTCTCCATTTCCTCTTTTCTTCTCTCCAAAAACCTAAGCCCTATGGAGTCTTCTTTTCCTCCACCATTTTCATTTTCATGGAAGCTTGAAGGGGAAGCTTGTGACTGGAATTTCCTTCTCCTCTCTTCTTCATATTTTCGTATGGCTCTCTCTTCCTTGGGAGCTCATGGCTAACTCTTGGTTAAGGTAAGTTCCTCATCATTTTCATGAGTTTTATGCCCTATATTTTAGGTTCTTGGCATTTGAGGGAGTATTTATTGTATAGGAGTTGTTGGGAGAGCATTAATGTGGAAACCCTAAGGTGGGGTGGCTTAAATGTGAGCCTTTATAAGCATTTAATGAGGCACTTAAGATTAATGTTGGAAGGTGATGAGAAATAAATGGGTATTAATGAGTGTTGTTGGGTTTTAGTGAAACCCTAAGTCTAATAAATTGGGGAAAGTGTGAAATATGAATAGAATGTAGGTTTAATGATATTGGAGAATGATTATAATGATGAAAAATGGCCATTGTGGTGATTAATGAGCATGGGTAAATGTTGTTGGGTTTTGATCAAAACCCTAGCCTTAAGAAATTAGGAAAACGTATATATAGTGACTTGTTGGGTTGAATAGAATATTAATAGGTGATATTTAATAATGAGTGTTGTTATGAATATGGAATGTGAGGGATTGGTATGATAAGATTGTGACTTGATGAGGTTCTAGACCATTGTGATGTGCCATTTAAATCTGATTGATAAATTGTGGTTATTGAAGGATATGAGAGCTAAGTTGAATATTGAGTAACAATGATGATGTTTGAAGGATTGAGGTGATTTGAGACTACATTATGTAATGGGTAAGATGATGATGTTGTTGGGTTTAGTTGGCCTTTTATGATCTAAAGGATCTTGGCTTTGGGAAAGGAATTCCCGAAGCCTAACACAATTGTATAAGTTGACATTTATCAAGTTTAGGACTTGGGGTTGAGCTTTATGATAAGCTAGCAAGCATTTAAAATTATGATGGTTATTAATTATGTGAATATACTTGCATATGGTATATAGATCGTATTCCGGATGATGCGATGGAGCATTCAGAGCATTGGAACCGTTTCGGCTCTTCCCTCGAGGTAGGAGAGGAGTTAACATTCAAATTGCATGAGTAAATTGAGAGTGATTTGATGTATGTGTTAAATACTCATGCCTGCCTTGCCATATAGTTATTGAGATGTTTGGAATGGCAAGTTGATGATTATTGTAGATAATGTATGAGAATATGTTTGTTAAAAATGATAAGCATGATTTTAATGTGAATAATAAGTTTGGAATGAAAATCTATAAGTATGAATGTGTGAACAGGTTGTATATGCCTTTTTTGATGTGTAAGAAACGTTGGATATGTCCAAATTTGGCTTATAATGAGAATTTTCGAGTGTGAATGCTCAGAACGAGTTGTAAATGCCTCACATGTTGTATATGATGTGCTGGAAGTGAGTGAATTGGCCTAAAATGTGGTTTCATATGACGGCCTGTGTGAATTTACATTTTCTGTCGAAATTCTGATATTCTTGCCCGAGCGAGGTGGGATCTCGCTCAGGCGAGGATCCCCTGTGGTAGTATTATAGCTTCTGGACAAATCTCGCCTAGGCGAGTGAGCTTTCTGCTCAAGCGAGACGAGTGAATGGTGAGCAAGTGAGATTCTGGACGAACCTCACTCAAGCGGGTGTGGCCGCGTTTGAGCGAGCAAGGGAGGACATTGATGCTGGACGAATTCCGTCCGAGCGGGAATCTTTGAAAATAATTTAAGATGTGGTGAATTTCCGAGCGAAATTTCGAGTGAGCTATGTCTGAGACAGGACCTTCCGAGTGAGGAAGTGGATATAATTCCGAGTGAAAGGTCTCTGAGTGTGATATTCCGGGCAGTGGAGTTCCGAGTGGGAATTTCCAAGTTCAGTGTAACTCGTTCCGAGTGGGGTGCCTCCTAGGGTGTGATTCCGAGTAGGATGGCACCGATGGGGTATACAGTGTGAGTCTGTCCAGTGTCCAGAAGTACTCTGGAATAACTTCGCCCGAGTGGAAGACTTAGTGGTAGGAAACCTCGCTCGAGTGATAAAGAAAGGAAATCGGTTTTTAGAATTAGTTTACCGAGTGAAAGACCGCTTGAGAGATGAGTCGGTTTTGAAATAATTTACCGAGTGAAGACCGATCAGGTATTGAGTCGGTTTTGGAATGAATTGCCGAGTGAATGACCGATCAGGTGATGAGTCGGTTTTAGAGTAATTTGCCGAGTGAAAGACCGAGCGAGAGATGGTCGGCCTTGGAATTATTTAGCCGAGTGAAGGACCGAACGAGAGGAATTGGCTCTGGAATAAATTCATCGAGTGAAAAACTGAGTGTTGGGAAGCCTCGCTGAGAGAGCGAGTGTGGAAGGGAAAGACGACCTCTGGTCGGATTTCGCTTAAGCGAGTGGATACCTCGCTCAAGCGAGGGAGTGTGGAATTCTTTATTAGACAATTCTCACCCGAGCGAGTGGCTAGTTGAAGGGAGCCTCGCTCGAGCGAATGTATTTGGAAATGCTTACTGGAACGATTTCGCCCGAGTGAGCTGAGTGAGATGGGCTGTCTCACTCAAGCAAATGTGGGCCTCGCTTGAGCAAGTGACCCCTGACGGGGTTTTCCCTTCTTTTCTCGGTTTTAACAGTATTGGACCTTCTTCCTTATATTGTAAGATGCTTAAGGGGATGCATAGGGATAATTATTAATGACATAATATGATGGTGTTGGCGAATGATTAAAATGTTGGGATAACTTGGTTATGCCCATAACACATAGTGAAACACAAAATTGTTGACTACTAAGATAAAGTATAAAGGAATGATAAATAAGGTTTGCTGATGGACGTTTTGTGATGTTGTAAGACCATCGTGGTTAAATACAATTATTGACTTGCCATATGGTGTGGAATATATATACATGTGATATGTTGAAATGTAAAGTCAAGAACATGATGCTGTTGGACATAAGTGTAATTGCTATGTATGTGAGGTGATGAATATGCCTCGAATGATTCCATGTGTGGATTAATATTATGATGTTTGCTATGTCTTTTATCTCCATGTATGGATTGATATGAAATGATGTTTGTGGCCATTGAGATGCCAACTATATGAATGATATGCCTTGAGAGGCTAGTACATAATTATATGATTATTGAAAATGCCACATTAAAAATTTGAAAACAATGACTAAGAAACCAACAATGTTGAAATCCACTAAGGTGTATGGTGGTGTTGGTGATTATGATGATGATGTTTGATGAGTGGCATTTAGGATGCACAGAGTGAGAATGCATTTGATTTGTATTGCATTGCATCCATGGCATATCATAGCTGCCGGTGTTGGAATATTAGGGGATTCCCCCGGTTGGCCCAGTGGGAGGGTGGCTCAGTGCACGAGCAATATGTTGTTTCCCCTGTGACTCGGTGTGTGAGTCACGAAGCCGCCCATGTATTGCTATGGTGAGCTACATGTGGCCGACCCTTGTGGGGGGTGGCTCTTGATGAGCAGGTGACCCCGGTGGTCCTTGGGATCACAGCCGCTATGATTTGATATCTGGCCGGCCCGCAACACTATATGTTGAATATGTTGTATACCGCGGTCATGGTGAAAATGACCAGGTGTTGCATGATGGGCGATGCGGTTTGGTACCAGTAAAAATATGGTGAATATGCATGCATTATGATATATATGTACACATTTTACTACTGCAGTAGGGGCATGGTATGTGATCATGCTTGAACCCATAATTGATGTTATTTCCCACAGTCGGATCTGCATTTGTTGTCTATTCCATTGTGCATATGCATTAGCCATAAGAGCATTTACATATAGCATGGAGATATGCCAGAATAAGATGATGATTGATGATGATTGAGATGGTGGTATAGTGTTGATGAGATGAGAAATTAATATATCGAAAGACCACATAAAAGTAAGAAAAGATATGAATAAATGAAATGATGTGAATATGACGATATGTATGTTATGGCCCAACGTAATGAAGGGCGTAACTGTTTATGACTAATGACGATGATGATAAACCACTTGCGAGGAGGAATTGATTAAAGATATAATGAATTGATGAGAATAATTTGTGAATGCCCCTGTTGATAAGTGGCAATGTGATTGTGTATATATTGTGCTTGTTTATGGTATGAATTGCGATTCATGAGGCTTGTATGCCTATTATAATAATGAGATGATAAATGAATGATAATTTTATGATTTAATAGCAAAGCACACATGACGTTTGTATGCATATACACATGATCACAATATATATATTATTCGTCATTTTGAATGTATAACTCATTCTCCCATGTGATCTCCTTTTTAGCATTGTGATGTAGGTTGTCATGGGATAAGTTCGGATTTTAAATCAAAGCTTGGGTGAAGGTAAATAGTGGTAATGGAAGTGCCTTGGCCGGCATCATTTACAGGTTCTCATGTAATGAATGGATTGTTTATGAGAATATAGATAATTTAGAGATTTTGGGTATGTATAAAGATAATCCCTTGAATTTATGGATGGTGAATATATATGTAGTTATGTAAAATGATGATGGTTGTCTATTAGGCTTATGATATGCCATTGCGTGCTTTGCCGAGCCTTTTTTCTTATCGTCATATATGGGACTAGGCGTGTGCGCGGTATACACATTCTTCCACTGTAAACTCTATTATTTTCATATACCGTTATGGGCAATTTATCTATCGATCCAGCTTAGGGTTATTTAATCTCACTCTTTGGTTTTCTGTGATTTGGGTCTTGATGTGATCATGGTGATGTCTTGGAAATATTTTCAAACGTGAAAAATTTATTCGCATTTTCATTAATTATGACGATCACATCGGGATTCGAGTACAGAAAATCAGGGGTGTTATAATCTGGTATCAGAGCATATTTTGCTCTGAATTGGAGTTATTGGTCACTACCAGAGCATGGTTGCTCTATGAGGATTTGATATTATGGATGATTGGAGCATGATTGCTCAATGGTGAGATACTTATGGTGATCTTTGGAGCGGGATGCTCATTATTGGAATATGGTTGTTTGTATAGATTTAAGAATGATAATTATTTAGAGAATGATGATATGTTGAGGTATTGATTGCCCTATGTAGAATTGTGAATGATTAGTTGACTAAGGATTATGAATTGATTATAAGGGCATTATTATTTATTGAGGAATTATTGTGAATCATTGATGTTGAGTTGGGATTGATGCTCATTGAGGATTCTTTATGAGATTATGATTCATAAGATGTGTTTGTGGAGCATAGTTGCTCATTGATAATCATGAATGAATTATGGGATTGAATATAAGTGGATGAATTTCCTCAATATGTGATGAATGTATTTATTGTGTAAGTCCGGCCAAGTTCCTTACCCTATTACCTTCAAATGACGAATATATTGTTATTGTGGATTGATGTTGATATATATAATGCAAATTAATTTGATGATGAATCCATGATTGAATGTAAATTATGGAAATAAAATATCGGAGTTGATGAATATGAAATATGAGGTATGAATTGATATGATGATGAATTTGTACCATGTGTGATCATGGATATGATATGTTAATTATGTATTGATTTAATGATAGACCTATGCCGTATGTTGATTACGGATGGGAGGTATTGAGAAAGAAATTGATATGGTAGTAGACCATATATGTTGAGACCTTGATGTGCGTATGCACCTTGAATATAAATTGTTGGTTAGGTCTCTTATATGCATTATGCCTGTGGCGTCTAGCCAAGGAGTGCTTGTTAAATGAAAATGGAACTCATATGTTTGAGTTGATTAGATGGATAATATTGAATAATTCCCTAGTATGGGTATGTTTGAATCTAAATGATTGGTTGTGCCATTTGTGAAGGATGTATTTTATATCCTTTGGTACAAGAACCCTATATGTTATATGATATAAGTGATTTGTTGTATCTCCTTAGACTGGGACATGGATATGTGACAAGATTATGACTGTGAAATTATATTGGCGCATGATCAGAGTTATGTCTCGGTTTTGTGTGTGAAAACCGAGTGAATAATTGATTTGATTTTGACCCACTAGGTGTGATGACCTAGATTGACTTGGTATGATCTTGTACGATCAGTTGTAGTAGAGAATTAATTTAATTGGACCCTATGGCGGTCTAGGCTCTATGTTGTTTTTCTGAGCCATATCTAATGATGTCGTGTGGTATGTGAGAACTCCACAATGGGTACCAGGTGACCCTTAGACTTCCTAAGTCTATTGATTGATCGAACCTTATGAATGGGTGAGCTATAACAAAATTAATGTTGAAATACGTTGTTGAAGCTAGAGCTGATATGTAACGGAATACGAATGATGAATGTAACCCCTGATGATTGATGAATAATAATGTTGAATTTGGGGTATAATTGGAATTGATTATGGTATATGATTTTACGAAGTGACCTTGGGCTAAATTGTGTGCCCTTGGGATTATGATCATTGGAATAATTATGGATGACGATATGATTTAGAGATGACATGTGTGATTGTGAGTCGGTGTGATCATGTCATTACCCCCTATTCTATTTGTAGGGTGCTATATTGATGATGGAAAGCACATAGTGATGTTGTACTATATGAGGTGTAGGTCCAATTCATGGACTTTGGTTGTGATCTGTGAGGAGAATGCCTAATGTGGAAGCTTATTATACGATTAAGTAGCCTACTTGATAAGAGTTTGGTGAATCTTTTAAGGCTCGAATTAATTTATAGCTAACAAATATGTAAGTGAGACAAGAATTTTAATCTATTTGAGCATGGTTTTAGATGGATGAAACCCAAGGATGGGGTATTTACTTTGTGATGACTGAAAATTTATGATCGGTACGCCAAATTAAGATGAATTTGATTAAGATTGATGATCAGTATGGCATGAAGGATGCCAAATAAATTGTAAAATGACGATGAAAAATGAATATGTTAGTTGTGGATTGGTATCTTTTAAAAACATATGACCGACATGAGCAATGGGAATACGAAGTACTGGTCCCGATATGGTCTTACATGCCATAGGCATCGTGGCAACATGCACATATGCGTCGACTTTATGTGTTTGTGGTAACCACTACGGGATTGGGACGCCTTCCTGTATGTCGGATGCGGCAACACATAGGCTGGGCAGGTGTAGGGATTGTAGCTGCTTATGGTGAATGTATTGAACCTATCTGGACGTACCGAGTATGAACATGTGAGCTCTGTTGGGTGAGTTGTGATCGATGACATATGACACGATTGGAAAGGAAATTTTATGTTAAGAATGATGAAGTGATGATGAACATGTCTTGGTGGACTTTGGTAAGTCCGATATTATTCTATGGTGTCGTTGAACCTCATTGGTGTGCGGCCTGAAGTATGGCCTTATGGTATGCATATCGATGCTGAATTTCGAGGATGAAATTCTTTTTAGGTGGGGTGGATTGTAACATCTTGAATTTTATAAAAATAATAAATTATGGAGAATGGATAATAAATCATTGTATATGAGTGGATTTGTGTCCCAAAATATTGGAATGATTAAATTGGGATTTATTAGGGATATTTATAATATATTGAGCTTATGTGAGATAAAATTTTACCCGATTAGAATATGGGTGTCGAACCAAGTATCTCCGAATGAGATGCCGTTGGTCAGGGCTGTTAAGAATATTATTGGGAGTCCGAATCTATATTCGGAATAATTTTTGGAATTAGTGTTGAGCCTGAACTGAGAGCCTGTTTGTTATAAAACGATGAAATTTTAATGGAGAACTAACAATTAAAACCAAAAGCCTATTATTCTCTTCCTATTTTCGTTGGGTTCTTGCCCTCATTTGGAAATGACACTTCTTCTTCTTCTTCTCTTATTTCCCTTCTCCATTTCCTCTTTTCTTCTCTCCAAAAACCTAAGCCGTGTGGAGTCTTCTTTTCCTCCACCATTTTTGTTTTCATGGAAGCTTGAAGGGGAAGCTTGTGGCTGGAATTTCCTTCTCCTCTCTTCTTCATATTTTTGTGTGGCTCTCTCTCTTCCTTGGGAGCTCATGGCTAACTCTTGGTTGAGGTAAGTTCCTCATCATTTTCATGAGTTTTATGCCCTAGATTTTGGATTCTTGGCATTTGGGGGAGTATTTATTGTATAGGAGTTGTTGGGAGAACATTAATATGGAAACCCTAAGGTGGGGTGGCTTAAATGTGAGCCTTTATAAGCATTTAATGAGGCACTTAAGATTAATGTTGGAAAGTGATGAGAAATAAATGGGTATTAATGAGTGTTGTTGGGTTTTAGTGAAACCCTAACTCTAATAAATTGGGGAAAGTGTGAAATGTGAATAGAATGTAGGTTTAATGATATTGGAGAATGATTATAATGATGAAAAATGGCCATTGTGGTGATTAATGAGCATGGGTAAATGTTGTTGGGTTTTGATGAAAACCCTAGCCTTAAGAAATTGGGAAAACGTATATATAGTGACTTGTTGGGTTGAATGGAATGTTAATAGGTGATATTTAATAATGCGTGTTGTTATGAATATGGAATGTGAGGGATTGGTATGATAAGATTGTGACTTGATGAAGTTCTAGACTATTGTGATGTGCCATTTAAATCTGATTGATAAATTATGGTTATTGAAGGATATGAGAGCTAAGTTGAATATTGAGTAACAATGATGATGTTTGAAGGATTGAGGTGATTTGAGACTACATTATGTAATGGGTAAGATGATGATGTTGTTGGGTTTAGTTGGCCTTTTATGATCTAAAGGATCTTGGCTTTGGGAAAGGAATTCCCGAAGCCTAACACAATTTCATAAGTTGACATTTATCAAGTTTAGGACTTGGGGTTGAGCTTTATGATAAGCTAGCAAGCATTTAAAATTATGATGGTTATTAATTATGTGAATATGCTTGCATATGGTATGTAGATCATATTCCGGATGATGCGATGGAGCATTCAGAGCATTGAAACCGTTTCGGCTCTTCCCTCGACGTAGGAGAGGAGTTAACATTCAAATTGCATGAGTAAATTGAGAGTGATTTGATGTATGTGTTAAATACTCATGCCTGCCTTGCCATATAGTTATTGAGATGTTTGGAATGGCAAGTTGATGATTATTGCAGATAATGTATGAGAATATGTTTGTTAAAAATGATAAGCATGATTTTAATGTGAATAAAAAGTTTGGAATGAAAATCTATAAGTATGAATGTGTGAACAGGTTATATATGCCTTTTGTGATGTGTAAGAAACGTTGGATATGTCCAAATTTGGCTTATAATGAGAATTTCTGAGTGAGAATGCTCAGAACGAGTTGTAAATGCCTCACATGTTGTATATGATGTGCTGGAAGTGAGTGAATTAGCCTAAAATGTGGTTTCATATGACGGCCTGTGTGAATTTACATTTTCTGTTGAAATTCTAATATTCTTGCCCGAGCGAGGTGGGATCTCGCTCAGGCGAGGATCCCCTGTGGCAGTATTATAGCTTCTGGACAAATCTCGCCCAGGCGAGCGAGCTTTCCGCTCAAGCGAGATGAGTGAATGGTGAGCAAGTGAGATTCTGGACAAACCTCGCTCAAGCGGGTGTGGCCGCGTTTGAGCGAGCAAGGGAGGACATTGATGCTGGACGAATTTCGTCCGAGCGGGAATCTTTGAAAATAATTTAAGATGTGGTGAATTTCCGAGCGAAATTTCAAGTGAGCTATGTCTGAGACAAGACCTTCCGAGTGAGGAAGTGGATATAATTCCAAGTGAAAGGTCTCTGAGTGTGATATTCCGGGAAGTGGAGTTCCGAGTGGGAATTTCCGAGTTCAGTGTAACTCGTTCCGAGTGGGGTGCCTCCTAGGGTGTAATTCCGAGTAGGATGGCACCGATGGGGTATACAGTGTGAGTCTGTCTAGAAGTACTCTAGAATAACTTCGCCCGAGTGGAAGACTTAGTGCTAGGAAACCTCACTCGAGTGATAAAGAAAGGAAATCGGTTTTTGGAATTAGTTTGCCGAGTGAAAGACCGCTCGAGAGATGAGTCAGTTTTGAAATAATTTGTCGAGTGAAGACCGATCAGGTGTTGAGTCGGTTTTGGAATGAATTGCCGAGTGAATGACCGATCAGGTGGTGAGTCAGTTTTAGAGTAATTTGCCAAGTGAAAGACCGAGCGAGAGATGGTCGGCCTTGGAATTATTTAGCCGAGTGAAGGACCGAACGAGAGGAATTGGCTCTGGAATAAATTCACCGAGTGAAAAACCAAGTGTTGGGAAGCCTCGCTGAGAGAGCGAGTGTGGAAGGGAAAGATGACCTCTGGTCGGATTTCGCTTAAGCGAGTGGATACCTCGCTCAAGCGAGGGAGTGTGGAATTCCTTACTGGACAATTCTCGCCCAAGCGAGTGGCTAGTTGAAGGGAGCCTCGCTCGAGCGAATGTATTTGGAAATGCTTACTGGAATGATTTTGCCCGAGCGAGCTGAGGCGCTCAAGCGAGATGGGCTGTCTCGCTCAAGCGAATATGGGCCTCGCTTGAGCGAGTGACCCCTGACGGGATTTTCACTTCTTTTCTCGGTTTTAATAGTATTGGACCTTCTTCCCTTATATTGTAAGTGTTGGTGTATGCACTATGAGCTTTTATGCTTCTTCATTTGTATCATTTTTCTACTTATCAATAGAATAAATATTTCAGTTTAAAATTGTTTTAAAACATATTTATCCTTGGAGTAATAGGTCATATAAAAATTATTCCTAAAATGTCCCTAGTCAAGTATTTACATGGGGACATGTAAATACACTGAGACTAGTGTGTGAGTGTACTGATGACCTGATCTCACAGATCATAGATATAGATGATATCGAGTCTTCACACAAGTACACATTAAGAGTAATGATGTACTGGACAGACCCACCATGAGAACGTTGCATGGATCGTTACATGATTGTCATAAACGATTCTCAATGTGATAATGGTATATGTAGTCCTTCGACCTGAAGTCACTACGATTCCTACATGAGGAGTTTATTGTTTTAATACAATTAAACGTCTTCTGTAACAAGAGGACTATAAAGGTTGTGATTAGGCAATGAACAAATTATGCAGAGGGATGTGAGTGATGTAGATGGGATTTGTCTCTCCTATGTGACAGGAGTGATATCCATAGGCCACTTGATGGAGTAAGACTAAGAAAACGCGTGGCCATGCTAGAAAGAATAAATATTAGATATTTATTCGGATCCAGTCTACTCCGGTATCAATTAAAATAAATTGGGCCGTACAAGGATGACGCGACCATGCCTTGGGCCCAATTAGGATATCGTGACAAAAGGATTAAACATATTAAATAATTATCACTTATAGGTTATGTTGATAATATTCGGACATAATGATGCATTGCTAGATGCCGCTCTCATTTTATATTAATAATAAAATAGTTTATTATTAATATGACCGGGTATTTTACCTATAGGGTCACACACATAGAGTAAGCCCATCAGAAAATGTTGTCTTATTTTAGTTGGACTAAAATAAAGCTATTGGGCCTAACTCATTTGGAATGAGTAAGGAGCCCACTTTTAGAGAGAACAAATTAGGTCAAACCTAAGCCTATAAATAGAGCATAAGATGCTCATAAGCCGTTGACTCAAGTGAGACACAAATTCACAAAAGTTGCAAGAGCTACACGCCGTCAAACTAGCCGTTGGCAAGTGTTGCGATTCTGGTGGGAGTGCTCATGTGAACTCCTAAAGGACGAGGCTACGACTGCTTCGGAGTTCTTCAAGAGGTAATCCAAAATGAATTTCGAAATTGTTTTTGTGCTTTGAAACACGGAACCTTGCAAATCCTATGGAATCCCTTTTATTTTTCCGCTGCTCATGCTTAGGGATTTCCTAACAGTAAGATGCTTAAGGGGATGCATAGGGATAATTATTAATGACATAATATGATGGTGTTGGCGAATGATTAAAATGTTGGGATAACTTGGTTATGCCCATAACACATAATGAAACATAAAATTGTTGGCTACTAAGATAAAGTATAAAGGAATGATAAATAAGGTTTGCTGATGGACGTTTTGTTATGTTGTAAGACCATCGTGGTTAAATACAATTATTCACTTGCCACATGGTGTGGAATATATATACATGTGATGTGTTGAAATGTAAAGTCAAGAACATGATGGTGTTGGACATAAGTGTAATTGCCATGTATGTGAGGTGATGAATATGCCTCGAATGATTCCATGTGTGGATTAATATTATGATGTTTGCTATGTCTTTTATCTCCATGTATGGATTGATATGAAATGATGTTTGTGGCCATTGAGATGCCAACTATATGAATGATATGCCTTGAGGGGCTAGTACATAATTATATGATTATTGAAAATGCCACATTAAAAATTTGAAAACAATGACTAAGAAACCAACAATGTTGAAATCCACTAAGGTGTATGGTGGTATTGGTGATTATGATGAAGATGTTTGATGAGTGGCATTTAGGATGCACAAAGTAAGAATGCATTTGATTTGTATTGCATTGCATCCATGGCATATCATAGTTGCCGGTGTTGGAATATTAGGGGATTCCCCCGGTTGGCCCAGTGGGAGGGTGGCTCAGTGCACGAGCAATATGTTGTTTCCCCTGTGACTCGGTGTGTAAGTCACGAAGCCGCCCATGTATTGCTGCAGGGAGCTACATGTGGTCGACCCTTGTGGGGGTGGCTCTTGATGAGCAGGTGACCCCGGTGGTCCTTGGGATCACAGCCGCCATGATTTGATATCTGGCCAGCCCGCAACACCATATGTTGAATATGTTGTATACCGCGGTCATGGTGAAAATGACCAGGTGTTTTATGATGGGCGATGTGGTTTGGTACCAGTAAAAATATGATGAATATGCATGCATTATGATATATGTGTACATATTTTACTACTGCAGTAGGGGCATGGTATGTGATCATGCTTGAACCCACAATTGGTGTTATTTCCCACAGTCGGATCCGCATTTGTTGTCTATTCCATTGTGCATATGCATTAGCCATAAGAGCATTTGCATATAGCATAGAGATATGCCAGAATAAGATGATGATTGATGATGATTGAGATGGTGGTATGGTGTTGATGAGATGAGAAATTAATATATCGAAAGACCACATAAAAGTAAGAAAAGATATGAATAAATGAAATGATGTGAATATGACGATATGTATGTTATGGCCTAACGTAATGAAGGGCGTGACTGTTTATGACTAATGATGATGATGATGATAAACCACTTGCGAGGAGGAATTGATTAAAGATATAATGAATTGATGAGAATAATTTGTGAATGCCCCTGTTGATAAGTGGCAATGTGATTGTGTATATGTTGTGCTTGTTTATGGTATGAATTGCGATTCATGAGGCATGTATGCCTATTATAATAATGAGATGATAATGTTAGGAATCCTATTAGGGTCAGGCAGCGGAAACACAAAGGATTCCCAAGAAAAGATTGCAAACACGTATGTCTCAAAGCATTATGCTAAATTAAAATTTTAATTAGGGTTTACCTCTTGTAGACGCAGAACAAGATCCTCGATCGAAGCAATTGTAGCTTCGCCCTTAGGAGTCCACACGAGCACTCCCACCAGAAAACTAATGATCCGAATGCTAGTACGAAATTTTAGTGTAATCTAATTTCTGAGCCCTAGCCTATGAGCATCTCATGCTCTATATATAGGCTTAGGTCTTGACCTGAGCTCTCATTAAACATTGGGCTCCTGACTCATTCTAAATGAGTTAGGCCCAAATAGTTTTATTTTCAGTCCAACTAAAATAAAACTATCCTCTGGTGGGCTTACTCTATGTGTGTGACCCTATAGGTAAAATATTCGGTTATATTAATAATAAACTATTTTATTATTAATATAAAATAAGAGCGGTATCTAGCAATACATCATTATGTCCGAATATTATTTATCATCGACATGACCTATAAGTGATAATTATTTTATATATCTAATCCTTTTGTCACGATATCTAATTGGGCCCAAGGCATGGTCGTTGTCATCCTTGTATGGCCCAATTCATTTTACTTGATACCAGAGTAGACTTTATAGAATAAATATCTAATATTATTCGTCCTAGCATGGCCATGCATTTTATTAGTCTCACTCCATCAAGTGGCCCATAGATATCACTCCTGTCACATAGGAGAGACAAATTCCATCTACATCACTTACATCCCTCTGCATAATTTATCTATTGCCTAATCACAATCTTTATGGTCATCTTATTATAGATAACGTTTGATTGTATTAAAACAATAAACTCCTTATGTAGGAATCGTAGTGACTTCAGGTCGAAGGACTACATACCATTATCACATTGAGAATCGTTTATGACACTCATGTAACGATCCATGCAACGTTCTCATGGTGGGTCTGTCCAGTACAACATTACTCTTAATGTGTACCCGTGTAAAGTCTTGATATCATATATCCATGATTTGTGAGATCAAATCATCAGTACATTCACACACTAATCTTAATGTATTTACATGTCCCCATGTAAATACTTGATTAGGGATGTTTTAGGAATAATTCTCATATGACCTATTATTCCAGGATAAATAGCATTTGTCTAAAACTAAAAATACTAATTTTATTAATAAGTTAAAATTGATACATTAATAGCTCGTAGTGCATACACCAACAGATAAATGAATGATCATTTTATGATTTAATAGCAAAGCACACATGACGTTTGTATGCATATACACATGATCGCAATATATATATTATTCGTCATTTTGAATATATAACTCACTCTCCCATGTGGTCTCCTTTTTAGCATTGTGATGCAGGTTGCCGTGGGATGAGTTCAGATTTTAAATCAAAGCTTGGGTGAAGGTAAATAGTGGTAATGGAAGTGCCTTGGCCGGCATCATTTACGGGTTCTCATGTAATGAATGGATTGTTTATGAGAATATAGATAATTTAGAGATTTTGGGTATGTATAAAGATAATCCCTTGAATTTGTGGATGGTGAATATATATGTAGTTATGTAAAATGATGATGGTTGTCTATTAGGCTTATGATATGCCATTGCGTGCTTTGCCGAGCCTTTTTTCATATCGTCATATATGGGACTAGGCGTGTGCCCGATATACACATTCTTCCACTGTAAACTCTATTATTTTCGTATACCGTTATGGGCAATTTATCTATCGATCCAGCTTAGGGTTATTTAATCTCACTCTTTAGTTTTCTGTGATTTGGGTCTTGATGTGATCATGGTGATGTCTTGGAAATATTTTCAAACACGAAAAATTTATTCGCATTTTCATTAATTATGACGATCACATCGGGATTCGAGTACAGAAAAGGGGTGTTATACTCATCGCTCGAAAGTACTTCAGTAGGGAGCTCTTCACTCGGATGTATTCATCTGAAGTCAGACGCTTTTCATTTAGAATGGCTCCAATCGGCAATTATCCACTCGGATGTATTTCCAACTAGAAAAAGCACTCATCCAAAGTTTCACTTTTCGCTCGGAGGTATTTCCCTCAGAAGCAGTCCATTCGGAAACATCTCACTCGGAGGTAACCCACTCGGCAATGATCATTCGGAAACATGGAACTTTGAGAGAGTCTGAGCCTTTTCTTCGTTCGGAAGTGACTCCCTCGGAAGCAGCCCACTCGAAAATGACTCAATCGGAGACATTCCACTCGGCAGCGTCTCACTCGGAGACAACCTACTCGGAAATTATCATTCGGACCCTTTATTTTTAATCAAATCTTGGGTATTTGGGCCGGACCAAAAGAGGTGTTCACAAATGCCCCTCTTTACTTCTTTTTCACAAGAGAAACACGAAGCTTCTGTGTTTTTGAAGTGAAAGGGAAGTAAAGATATGAACACCGATGTAGGGGCCAGGTGGGACCTCTTAATCGGTATGGCGTCTGACAGTGTTGGCAATTAACGAGTCGGTATGACCTTTTCCTTTTTAATGACGAGCATTTTCCACATCTGTCTCTCTCCCTCTCTTTTTTTTTGTTTTTTTGTGTTGTTTTTTTGTTTTTTTTGTCTTTTTGTTTTTTTTTGTTTTTTTTGTTTTTTTTGTTTTTTTTTAGTTCTGAATTGACCGGAAAGGATTGTCTTCCAGTTAACTGTTGGTGTATGCACTATGAGCTTTTATGCTTCTTCATTTGTATCATTTTTCTACTTATCAATAGAATAAATATTTCAGTTTAAAATTGTTTTAAAACATATTTATCCTTGGAGTAATAGGTCATATAAAAATTATTCCTAAAAATGTCCCTAGTCAAGTATTTACATGGGGACATGTAAATACACTGAGACTAGTGTGTGAGTGTACTGATGACCTGATCACACAGATCATAGATATAGATGATATCGAGTCTTCACACAGGTACACATTAAGAGTAATGATGTACTGGACAGACCCACCATGAGAACGTTGCATGGATCGTTACATGATTGTCATAAACGATTCTCAATGTGATAATGGTATATGTAGTCCTTCGACCTGAAGTCACTACGATTCCTACATGAGGAGTTTATTGTTTTAATCCAATTAAACGTCTTCTGTAACAAGAGGACTATAAAGGTTGTGATTAGGCAATGAACAAATTATGCAGAGGGATGTGAGTGATGTATGTAACATCCCATTTTTGAAGTTAGATACCGAATAAAAATTAAATAATAAGAAAAATTGAAAGTAAAGAATTAGTTATTAATCATAACCAATATAGCCTGAGAGTTAATGGCAAGTTAATTGGACTTAATTGATGGGATGTGGCTGTCTGTGATTGGCGGAAGGTGTGAGTGGTCTGCGACTCACTCTTTCCCATCCCACTCCTTTCCCCTTCGCATGCGTATATAGGTGCGTATTCAGTATCACCGTGGGTGCAAACAACTTCTCCCACTACTCCATTCTCTCTTTTCTTCTTCGTCTCCATCTTCTTTCCTTTCCCCTATTTCTGTCCGTCACGACGACAGTGCGGGAAGAAGTTCAGAGCCCCGGCTGGTGAAGGACGATCGTAAAGCAGAGGAAGAACAACACCCCAACTCCGAGCCAAGTGCAGAGTACGACGGAGTGGAGAAAGGCTGAACGAATCGGTAGAAGGGCGTCAGATTCAACGTCGAAGAGCAGAAAAGCTTCTTGAAGTCCCTTTCGTAGGTAGGGGGTGCTTGCATGTTAAATGCATGGTCCACGAACGGTACCGGATGAATGTTCTGCTTGAATGCATGTGCATGTGTTTGTGATGATTGGATCCTATGCATGATTGGAGATTCTGGAATCCGTGTGTTTTATAGTGGTGGAACAATAAATGCTTGTGATCTAGATGGTGGTAAAGTAGTATGTTAGTATTGATGATAACGAATGATATGCATGGTTCTATCCTTGTTAATGCTGTGAGAATATGAATGTGTGCTTGTTAGTTGATTTGTCAGATGCTATTACTTGGTTGCTGATGGTTGAACATATTGGTGTAAATAATAAAGCGAATAAAAGTTACATTGAATCTGTTCCTACTTAATGGTTACGAAGGAGGTATCGGTGGTGTGATGACGCTTGTTGGTAGATGCATTTAGCTGCATGGGTAAGAGTGGGGCGACCCGTGGAAGGTCAATAGCCCCGAGGGAATGACTTCCAGTTACAGACCCCGGCTAGATTCCGAAGGAGCTCGTGGTAGCCGTAGGAGCTAGAGAAGAGTCTCGAGACGCCAATGGGAGGCTGGTACCACGCGGGAAGAGCTGAAGGACGAGGGGCCAGGGGAGGGGAAAACTGTAACTGAAAGTCATCACTCGAGTCGGATCCGCAGGCATGCATGTAGATATGAGGTTGATTAGAGTAGTACGTATAACGTATGTGGAGTGTTATGAATGGTTTCCGAGAATGGGGAATACCAGTATGTGTTGTCTGTGTGTCTTAAATGTCATTTTGCAGTGTCTAACATTAATTAATTTGAAAACGATTGAATGGATGTGAATGTACATGCTAACACTGATACCGAGTCCTTGATTGTCATTTTATATGTAAAAGCTCACCCCTGCAGTGGCTACACTTTCAGTGAACATCTCTCGGAAGGAAGGATGAAGGAGGAGCGAATGCAGGACAATGAATCCGAGCGCTATTGGGACATATATCTACATGTGTATATGTGTATATATATAAATACTGTGTATAACGTTTTGTTAAGCCTTGGCCGGCTCGTGTTTTGGTTGTAGTCCTTACGTTAAAACTTGACAGCTTTGGGTAACAAAAGTCATGATGAAGTTTTTGTAATTATATGAATGTTTTCGTTTATATAAGTATATATTGTGTGTTCTTCTATGCTGTAAGAGAGGTTGAGCGGTGAAAAGGACTGTTTGAGGATGTCTTATGAGCGTAGGGTAATTATAATCCGAATGATCATAGGTCTGAGGATTTCCGAGTAAAAGTAAGTATGAAATCCCGAGTGAGGAAGAGTTGATATTTCCGAGTGAAAACCTCAAGTGATTCCCTTCTGAGAGAGGAGTTCGAATGGTGGTTTAGAGTGGATTGGATCTTAAGTTTAAGGTATCGATAACCGAGTGAAAGATGTGAAGTTCGAGTGAGAAGGAGTTCTGGAATCCGAGTGGGATAACCCTCACTTCCTGAGTAGAGTATGAGTGTCGCCGTGTGGATAATTTGGAGGGCTAAGTTATGGAGTTCTGAACGACTAGAACGGTTCACCCAAGCGTGAGGATTTGCGCTGAAGCGAGTAGGTGTCAGTGTGGAACACCGCCCAAATACCCTTCCCCTCCGTTGTTACGTTAATGCATCCCAGATAACGGTGTTGACCCCTACTTGGGCGTTGTGGTCGAGTCCGCCCAGGCGTTGTCATACCTAGTTGAATTGGGCGGAATGAGTTCAGACCCCCCTTTCCTCCAAACTAATACACGTGTGCATCTCCTTTCTCCTTCCCTTACCTGTGTCCCTATGCTGAACACCTAGTATTTCTTTGAGGAAGGGTTAGTCCCGTAGAAATGAGTGAAGACTGGTATGGGGTTTCCTTTGTGAATTCCCTCTCCATCCGCTGTTGCATTGCCATACCCCACCTAGGCGGTATCAGACCTCGCCTGAGCGAGCCAACGATGTTGTGTAATCCGCCCAGGCGCTGGTGTGTTACATTAAACCAAATGAACCGGTTCCAGTCTTAGCCTTTCTGTTATTTGCCATATGTGTGTGAATGCTCTCTATTTTCCCTTGCCTACTTCTTCCCTTCTATGTTGAATGAGTCGTGGCTGTTTTTATGAAAAAAAATAAATTTCCTCATTGTTTTAGAATTATTATTTGCAAAGATTAGGGTGTTACATTTTGGTATCAGAGTAGACCGAAAGGTCCAAGGCCAAGGTATGCTTATCGAGTGTAAGCGATTGCGTGTTTTCTGACTAAATGGTCATAATTGTTGTGATGTTAGTTGAACCTGATTGATATTGGCTTGAGGATAGGAGGTTGTTTCCTCCTGGTCCGATTGTGTGTGTAACCTGGAAGAATGATATAATGTGCTAAGCTATTGAATGTTAGACTGAGAACCCGATCGGTAGTAAGTGGCTCGGTATACTTATCCTCGAATGTCGATTTCAGGATAAGGAATGACGCATCGCCAAAGCATGGAGGCTATAGCCACAGCATTCCAACGCTTTGCAGACGTGTTTGAAAGGCAGGGCTAGACTCGAGCTGAGGATGGCCACGTGCTGGACCGCTTCCTGAAGAGGAAGCCGAGTGAGTTTTAGGGAGGACGCAATCCGGAGGCAGCTTTTAAATGGACTCAGGAACTGGAGAGGATTTTTGGGGGTCTTCGTTGTACCGAGGCCCAAAAAGTAGAATGTGCAGTGTATATGCTGCGAGATGAAGCGAAGAACTGGTGGAAGATAGCCAGAAGCTGATTCCCTGATGATGAAGCTCAGCTGACATGGAACGATTTTAAGACATGCTTCTTGGAGAAATACTTCCCTGACATAGTGAGGAGTCGGAAGGAGCTGGAGTTTATGGAGTTGAAGCAAGGCTCCATGACTGTGGAAGAATACGCGACGAGATTCGAGGAGTTGTGCCTATTCTACCCACCCTTCCAACAACCTGGGACAGAGAGCTCGAAGTGCCTTAAGTTTGAGAATGGATTAAGATCAGATATTAAGAGGGCCTGCAGATACCATGAGATACGGAGTTTCCCTGCATTGGTGAATAAATGTAGGATATTTGAAGAAGATGACAAGGCCCACTCGGGCCAGAGCAGCAGAGCTAACCAGTATCTGAGGCCTCAGCAGTCACGTTTCAAGAGGCCAGGGAACGTAGGAAGAAATGAACCCTTCACTAGATATCAGGGTCGTGGTGACCGAGGGAGACAGATGAGTGGACGACCCAGGTACGGTAAGTGCTTTAAATGTGGTGGCGACCACTTTGCTCAGAGTTGCAACGATACCGATGTTAAGTGTTTTCACTGCAGGAATAGGGGACACATTCGCCCTGACTGCCCCCAACTCTGACAAACAAATGCTAGTGTGCGTCAAGGAGGGTTCCAGGTGAAGAGCAATAGGAATGATGGACAAAACTCACGGGGTGGAAACAACAGAGCTAGAGGGAATATGATGGTTGCCCCAAATATCAGGAGGAGAGACACTGATCAACCAGCCACTGGAAGAGTCTACGCCATCAACGTAGAAGAAGTCGCACAAGCAAATGACTTGGTACAATGTAAGTGCTCACTCGGTAGATACACACTTAGTGTAGTTTTTGATTCTGGAGCTACCCACTCCTTCATAGCTGATGAGTGTGTGAAGCGTTTGAAGTTACCGACTGTGTCTATGAATCGGACTTTAGAAGTGGCCAGCCCGACTGGCACTAATGTGTTCACATCGTCAATGTGCAAAGACGTAACGTTTGCATTGTATGATCGAAGTTTCACCTTCGATCTGGTTTGCATGCCCCTAAAGGGTCTTGACATCGTGCTCGGAATAGATTGGCTTTCAGCCAATAAAGTGTTAGTAGATTGTAGAAACCGAAGGATAATTTTCCCGAGACAGCACCATGAGGACTGCACAGCACAAGGTATAACTCAACTATTCATGATGCTTTGTCTAACCGAGGGCGAGAGTAAAATCCGAGTGAACGAAATTCCGATTGTCTGCGAATTTCCAGAGGTGTTCCCTGAGGACGTACCGAGTGTCCCTCCCAATAGAGAAATCAAGTTCTCTATAGACTTGATCCCTGGAGCCGAGCCAGTCTCCAGTGCACCCTATAGAATGTCCTCAACTGAATTAGCCGAGCTGAAGAAGCAAGTGGATGAGTTACTCGGAAAACGGTTCATTAGACCGAGTGTATCACCATGGGGCGCACCGGTACTACTTGTTAAGAAGAAGGACGGCAGCATGAGACTTTGCATAGATTACCGACAGTTAAACAAACTCACAATTAAGAATCGGTATCCACTACCCAGAATTGATGATTTAATTGACCAACTGCGTGGAGCCTCAGTCTTCTCAAAAATCGACCTACGATCGGGATATCACCAAATCCGAGTGAAGGACTCGGATATTCCAAAAACTGCCTTTAGGACTCGGTATGGCCACTACAAGTATGTAGTGATGCCGTTCGGTGTGACAAACGCCCCTGCTGTCTTCATGAATTACATGAACAACATATTCCACCCCTATTTAGACCGATTCGTAGTTGCTTTCATTGATGACATCCTAATCTATTCTAAGACTTCCGAGGAGCATGAAGAGCACCTCCGAGCGGTACTCCAAGTATTAAGGGAGAAGCAGTTGTTCGCGAAGCTTTCAAAGTGCGAATTCTGGATGAATAAGATCCACTTCCTCGGACATGTAATTTCCGAGCAAGGAGTCTCGGTGGACCCTTCGAAGGTGACAACTATAATGGCATGGGAGAGACCCAAGTCGGTCTCGGAGATAAGGAGTTTTATGGGCCTGGCAGGTTATTATAGAAGGTTCATCGAAGGTTTTTCTAAGCTGGCGTTACCACTAACTAAATTGACTCAGAAAAACATTCCCTTCGTGTGGAGTCCCGAGTGCGAGAGCAGCTTCCGAGAGCTGAAGGACAAGTTGACGACCGCACCAGTGCTGGCATTACCCAATTTACAAGAAAGCTTCGTGGTCTACTGTGACGCGTCAGGACTCGGATTAGGATGTGTACTCATGCAGAGAGACCGAGTAATAGCATATGCCTCTCGGCAATTGAGACCTCACGAGCAGCATTACCCGACCCATGACTTGGAGCTGGCAGCAGTAGTTTTTGCATTGAAAATATGGAGGCACTACTTGTACGGGTCCCGGTTTGAAGTATACAATGACCACAAGAGCCTCAAATACCTATTCGACCAGAAAGAGCTGAACATGAGGCAGAGAAGATGGATTGAGTTTTTAAAAGATTACGATTTTGAGCTAAAATACCATCCCGGAAAGGCAAATGTCGTGGCCGACGCGTTGAGTCGGAAATCCCTCCACATGGCAGCAATGATGGTAAAAGAAGTAGAGTTGTTGGAACGGTTCCGAGACATGAACTTGTATGTTGACACCCCCTCCTCTCGGAAAATGACAATCGGTATATTGAGGATCGCCAATGAGTTCTTGAAGCCCGTGTACGAGCAGCAACAGTTAGACTCCTACTTAACCAAAATGAAGGAAACTCAGGCCAAAGGAAAGGATTTATCCTTGACCGTGGGATCAGATGGGATTTTCCGGTTGAGAGACAGAATATACATACCGAGCGGAGGAGAATTAAGGAGAGTGGTGCTTGATGAAGCCCACAAAAGCCTATTCAGTATTCACCCGGGAACCACGAAAATGTACCATGACCTGAAGAAACAGTTCTGGTGGCTCAGACTAAAGAAGGATGTGGCAGAATATGTAGCTCGGTGTATTACGTGCCAAAAATCAAAAGTGGAGCACCAGAAACCGTACAGTGCAATGCAGCCCATGGAGATTCCCATGTGGAAATGGGACTCGATTGCTATGGATTTTGTCATGGGATTGCCCACAAACCGAGCGGGCCATGATGCGATTTGGGTCATTGTTGACCGACTGACGAAGAGTGCACACTTCCTGCCTATGAACATGAAGTACCCGATGCATAAATTGGCACGGATTTACGTTTATGAGATTATCCGACTGCATGGTATACCAACTTCTATCGTATCGGATAGGGATCCGAGGTTCACGTCCCGGTTTTGGACCAGCCTGCATCAAGAAATGGGCACTAAACTTTGGCTCAGTTCTGCCTACCACCCCTAATCGGATGGACAATCCGAGCGGACGATTCAAAGTTTAGAAGACTTATTAAGGGTGTGTGTGTTAGAGCACGGAGGAGATTGGGAGCAGTACCTCCCCTTGATTGAGTTTACGTACAATAACAGCCATCATAACAGCATTGGCATGGCACCCTATGAAGCACTATATGGACGAAGATGCCAAACCCCACTTTGCTGGTCGGAAACGGGTGAGAGTCTGCTATTGGGACCAGACATTGTGAAGCAAACCACAGAGCGGATCCGAGTGATACAGGGAAAAATGAAGGCATCTCAAGACAGGCAGAAGAGTTACCATGACAAACGCACCAAACCATTGGAATTTTCAGTCGGAGACAGAGTGTTTTTGAGGACTTCTCTGAATAAAGGAGTTGGACGAGCCTTGAAAGGCAGAAAGTTAAGCCCCCGATACATTGGACCTTATGAGGTATTAGAACGAGTCGGCACCATGGCATACCGAATAGTATTACCGATCCACTTATCCCGATTGCACAACGTATTTCATGTGTCGCAACTAAGGAAGTATCTACATGACCCCAGTCACACAATGCCTGACGATGAAGTGGAAGTCGAGAAAGACCTGACCACCGTGACTACACCGATCAGAATCATGGACCGATCGGTTAAGCGTTTGAGAAACAAAAACGTACAGCTGGTAGAAGTGGAGTGGCAACAAGGCAAGACTACCTCTCGTACCTGGGAACGCGAAGACACCATGAGGCAGCATTACCCCGAGTTGTTTGCTAAGGTGAGTTACCGACTGAATTTCGAGGACGAAATTCTTTTGAGTGGGGGAGAACTGTAACATCGCAGTTTTGAAGTTAGATATCGAATAAAAATTAAATAATAAGAAAAATTGAAAGTAAAGAATTAGTTGTTAATCATAACCAATATAGCCTGAGAGTTAATGGCAAGTTAATTGGACTTAATTGATGGGATGTGGCTGTCTGTGATTGGCGGAAAGTGTGAGTGGTCTGCGACTCACTCTTTCCCATCCCACTCCTTTCCCCTTCGCATGCGTATATAGGTGCGTATTCAGTATCACCGTGGGTGCAAACAACTTCTCCCACTACTCCATTCTCTCTTTTCTTCTTCGTCTCCATCTTCTTTCCTTTCCCCTGTTTCTGTCCGTCACGACGACAGTGCAGGAAGAAGGTCAGAGCCCCGGCAGGTGAAGGACGATCGTAAAGCAGAGGAAGAACAACACCCCAACTCCGAGCCAAGTGCAGAGTACAACGGAGTGGAGAAAGGCTGAACGAATCGGTAGAAGGGCGTCAGATTCAATGTCAAAGAGCAGAAAAGCTTCTTGAAGTCCCTTTCGTAGGTAGGGGGTGCTTGCATGTTAAATGCATGGTCCACGAATGGTACCGGATGAATGTTCTGCTTGAATGCATGTGCATGTGTTTGTGATAATTGGATCCTATGCATGATTGGAGATTCTGGAATCCGTGTGTTTTATAGTGGTGGAACAATAAATGCTTGTGATCTAGATGGTGGTAAAGTAGTATGTTAGTATTGATGATAACGAATGATATGCATGGTTCTATCCTTGTTAATGCTGTGAGAATATGAATGTGTGCTTGTTAGTTGATTTGTCAGATGCTATTACTTGATTGCTGATGGTTGAACATATTGGTGTAAATAATAAAGCGAATAAAAGTTGCATTGAATCTGTTCCTACTTAATGGTTACGAAGGAGGTATCGGTGGTGTGATGACGCTTGTTGGTAGATGCATTTAGCTGCATGGGTAAGAGTGGGGCGACCCGTGGAAGGTCAATAGCCCCGAGGGAATGACTTCCAGTTACAGACCCCGGCTAGATTCCGAAGGAGCTCGTGGTAGCCGTAGGAGCTAGAGAAGAGTCTCGAGACGCCAATGGGAGGCCGGTACCACACAGGAAGAGCTGAAGGACGAGGGGCCAGGGGAGGGGAAAACTGTAACTGAAAGTCATCACTCGAGTCGGATCCGCAGGCATGCATGTAGATATGAGGTTGATTAGAGTAGTACGTATAACGTATGTGGAGTGTTATGAATGGTTTCCGAGAGTGGGGAATACCAGTATGTGTTGTCTGTGTGTCTTAAATGTCATTTTGCAGTGTCTAACATTAATTAATTTGAAAACGATTGAATGGATGTGAATGTACATGCTAACACTGATACCGAGTCCTTGATTATCATTTTATATGTAAAAGCTCACCCCTGCAGTGGCTGCACTTTCAGTGAACATCTCTCGGAAGGAAGGATGAAGGAGGAGCGAGTGCAGGACAATGAATCCGAGCGCTATTGGGACATATATCTACATGTGTATATGTGTATATATATAAATACTGTGTATAACATTTTGTTAAGCCTTGGCCGGCTCGTGTTTTGGTTGTAGTCCTTACGTTAAAACTTGACAGCTTTGGGTAACAAAAGTCATGATGAAGTTTTTGTAATTATATGAATGTTTTCGTTTATATAAGTATATATTGTGTGTTCTTCTATGCTGTAAGAGAGGTTGAGCGGTGAAGAGGACTGTTTGAGGATGTCTTATGAGCGTAGGGTAATTATAATCCGAATGATCATAGGTCTGAGGATTTCCGAGTAAAAGTAAGTATGAAATCCCGAGTGAGGAAGAGTTGATATTTCCGAGTGAAAACCTCAAGTGATTCCCTTCTGAGAGAGGAGTTCGAATGGTGGTTTAGAGTGGATTGGATCTTAAGTTTAAGGTATCGATAACCGAGTGAAAGATGTGAAGTTCGAGTGAGAAGGAGTTCTGGAATCCGAGTGGGATAACCCTCACTTCCTGAGTAGAGTATGAGTGTCGCCGTGTGGATAATTTGGAAGGCTAAGTTATGGAGTTCTGAATGACTAGAACGGTTCGTCCAAGCGTGAGGACTTGCGCTGAAGCGAGTAGGTGTCAGTGTGGAACACCGCCCAAATACCCTTCCCCTCCGTTGTTACGTTAATGCATCCCAGATAACGGTGTTGACCCCTACTTGGGCGTTGTGGTCGAGTCCGCCCAGGAGTTGTCATACCTAGTTGAATTGGGCGGAATGAGTTCAGACCCCCCTTTCCTCCAAACTAATACACGTGTGCATCTCCCTTCTCCTTCCCTTACCTGTTTCCCTATGCTGAACACCTAGTATTTCTTTGAGGAAGGGTTAGTCCCGTAGAAACGAGTGAGGACTGGTATGGGGTTTCCTTTGTGAATTCCCTCTCCATCCGCTGTTGCATTGCCATACCCCGCCTAGGCGGTATCAGACCTCGCCTGAGCGAGCCAACGATGTTGTGTAATCCGCCCAGGCGCTGGTGTGTTACATTAAACCAAATGAACCGGTTCTAGTCTTAGCCTTTCTGTTATTTGCCATATGTGTGTGAATGCTCTCTATTTTCCCTTGCCTACTTCTTCCCTTCTATGTTGAATGAGTCGTGGCTGTTTTTGTGAAAAAAAAAATTTCCTCATTGTTTTGGAATTATTATTTGCAAAGATTAGGGTGTTACAATGTAGATGGGATTTGTCTCTCCTATGTGACAGGAGTGATATCCATAGGCCACTTGATGGAGTAAGACTAAAAAAACGCATGGCCATGCTAGAAAGAATAAATATTAGATATTTATTCGGATCCAGTCTACTCCGGTATCAAGTAAAATAAATTGGGCCGTACAAGGATGACACGACCATGCCTCAGGCCCAATTAGGATATCGTGACAAAAGGAAAAAACATATTAAATAATTATCACTTATAGGTTATGTTGATAATATTCGGACATAATGATGCATTGCTAGATGCCGCTCTTATTTTATATTAATAATAAAATAGTTTATTATTAATATGATCGGGTATTTTACCTATAGGGTCACACACATAGAGTAAGCCCATCAGAAAATGTTGTCTTATTTTAGTTGGACTAAAATAAAGCTATTGGGCCTAACTCATTTGGAATGAGTAAGGAGCCCACTTTTAGAGAGAACAAATTAGGTCAAACCTAAGCCTATAAATAGAGCATAAAATGCTCATAGGCCGTTCACTCAAGTGAGACATAAATTCGCAAAAGTTGCAAGAGCTACACGCCGTCAAACTAGCAGTTGGTAAGTGTTGCGATTCTGGTGGGAGTGCTCGTGTGGACTCCTAAAGGACGAGGCTACGACTGCTTCGGAGTTCTTCAAGAGGTAATCCAAAATGAATTTCGAAATTGTTTTTGTGCTTTGAAACACGGAACCTTGCAAATCCTGTGGAATCCCTTTTATTTTTCCGCTGCTCATGCTTAGGGATTTACTAACATTAACAGGAAGTGAGAGGATTGGGGTTGACCCCGGTAGACTGGAAATAAAGGGTGCCTCATTCAGCAACCGGAAGGTAAAGGGTGCCTTGTTGGGCAACTGGAAAGTAAAGGGTTCCTTTATAGGCGACTAGAAAGGTAGAGGGTGCCTTCATAGGCGACTGGAAAGGTAAAGGGTGCCTTTATAGGCGACTGGAAAGGTAGAGGGTGTCTTCATAGGTGACTGGAAAGTTAGAGGATGCCTTCATAGGCGACTGGAAAGGTAGAGGGTGCCTTCATAGGCGACTGGAAAGTAAAGGGTGCCTTCATAGGCGACTAGAAAGTACAGGGTGCCATTTGTCCGACGACTGGATTGGAAGGTAAAGGTGAGGGTGTTGCCTCCCGGTTGACTGAAAGGTAAAGATTAGGGGAGCTAATAGGACGTCTCGTCCCAATTAACTCGCTGTTGCCAGGAAATGTAAAGGTTGAGGTTGACCCTCGGTTGACAGGAAATGTAAAGGTTGGGAGATCTAAGGATTAAGAGGACGTCATATCCTGATTAACCTGGACCTAAAGGCTCGGGGTGATGCCTCGGTGACTGAAGGTTCTTGGGGAACTGCACCTTGAATGAAAGAGAATGAACCTGGGAGATGCCTCGGTTTGACATGACTGAAGGTTGTTGGGGAACTGCCCCTTGATTGAGAGAATAGACCTGGGGTGATGCCCCAGTTTGACATGATTTGGAGAAATCATAGGGGGAACTGCCCCTTGACTGAAAGAGAATAAACCTGGGGTGATGCCCCAGTTTGACATGGTTTGAAGGAATCTTGGGGAACTGCCCCTTGACTAAAAGAGAATAGATTTGGGGTGATGCCCCAGTTTGATGTGGTTTGAAGAAATCTTGGGGGGACTGCTCCTTGACTGGAACAAAAGAAATCTGGGGAGATGCCCCAGTTTGAGATGGTTTGAAGGAATCTTGGGGAACTGCCCCTTGAGCGAGAAGAAATAAACCTGGGGTGATGCCCCAGTTTGAATTGTTTGGGAAGTGTAGTTCCACTGGGGAAGGATTTGGTTAGCATCTGTCCGGTAACCTTCATGGTTCCACCGGGGGAAGTATTTGGTGATTTGGGGTACCGTCCTTTGATCGGAAAGAGAAATTTGGGGTCCACTGGGGATATCCGGGGGGTCTGCTAATGATTGAGAAAAGTGTACTGAGGTTCATTAGGGAATGTATGGCAGGCCCACCGGAGGAGAAAAATCTAGGGGTGTCCCAGTTTGGGACATTTAATGAGGGTAACTCCACTGAGGAAAGTGTTTTCCTATTGGGGAAGGAAGGCGTGGCTAGCCTTTGATCACTGTGGTTCTATTGGAAAGGTAATTCCACTAAGGATAACTTAACTTTCCCAGATCTGATTAGGAAGTACTCCAGTTAGGGGAGCTAAGTCCATTTTGTGGTCCTCCCAGGGAGGAACCCTCAGTCGGGATCCCCCTTGGGGATGAATGGTGAGTCTGCTGGGGAGAGTTTTGGGAGATTCGGGGTACTGCCCCTTGACTGGGAGAGAAAAGGAACCGGGGGAACTGTCCCAGTTTGGGAAATCCGGCTGAAGAAGTTAGGGGTATTGCCCTTTGAACGAAGGAAGGGTCTGGGGTGCCAATTTTGAAAAAATTGAAAGATTTTAAGGGTACTACTCCTTGATTGAGAGAGTAGACCTGGGGCGATGCCCCAGTTAGGAGATTGAAGAAGCTAGGGGTGTTCCCCTTTGACAGAAAGAGGCCTGGGGTGATGCCCTAGTTTGAACTTTTTGGGAGCGCGGGGTACTACCCTTGGGTTGACAAAGAAATCTGGGTGATGCCCCAGTTTGAGTTGCTTGGAAATTCAGGGTACAGCCCCTTGAATGGAAGAGAAATTTGGAGAGATGTCCCAGTTTAGAAGATCAAGAGGACTTCGGGGGATTGCCCTTTGACTGAAAAGATTTGGGGTGATGCCCCAGTTAGGGAGAGGAATGATAGACTTGGGGGTAAAATCCCAGGTTTGAAAGATTTGGGGGTTAACAGGACGTCTCGTCCAAATTAACCCGTACTTGGCGTCGCTGCCGGGGAACGGGAGACACTAGACTCTTGGAATATACCAAGTTGATTTTTGGAAATGTGACCCCTAATATGCCTCATGAACGAGACAGAAACCTTGAGAAGATGCCAGCTCCGACTATGAGTGATGATGCATGATTTATCCTTAATTCCTCAATTTAAATGTGTATAATTTGCCATCACTTAGTGTGTAATATATTGCATTTTAACACATTTTCATCATTTGAGCTTTATTTAATATTTAATTTTAAAATGAATTAAGGATAAATTTTTAATAAAAGTTGGTTTTCTCTTGTTTTGTAGTGTGTGATTAAGCCTGCAATTGAAAAATAATTACCACAGGTCAAATGGAAGAAGCCACGCCTCAAGAAATGGTCAAAAATGCAAGAAAAGCACCAAAAGAGGCCTGGGAATCGATTCACCAACCTGGGAATCGATTCCTACATCAAATCATGCCAAGGAATCGATTCATAACCCATGGGAATCGATTCATACACTTGGGAATCGATTCCCACCCCCCTAGGAATCGATTCATGAAGTTTCAAAGGCCTGGGAATCGATTCAACAGCCTTGGGAATCGATTCCCACCCCTTAGGAATCGATTCCTGTGTGAAAATTTGCCCAAAAATTGCCTAGATGAATCGATTCAGGCACTGTTAGGCACTGATTCATCTAGTGGAAATATCAGATAACGCATTATTGAAGTGGAAACAACACTGAAGTTTATTAATTGCGCATTAACATTCCACTCATCATTTTTAATTATATCCGGCACCATTTCTTCTCCTATAAATAGGAGGGATTGCAAGGCTTCAGACATTAATTCCTTCAGACAACAATTCTTCCTTCGTTCTTCTCTGTTTCTATTTCTTCTTCCTTCAGTTCTTCATTTCCGGGTTAGGTTCTTTTTATTTTCAGTTTGTTTTAATTATGGAGGGCTAAAACCCCTAGATTGATTTTCTTGGAGAATATTGTAATGTAATTTTGAGGTCATTATTTTTAATATAGTATGCTTTTATTATTGTTTATTTCTTCATAATCTTACTCTGCTTATTTAATTCCATTCTGTTTAATTAAATTTGTATGCTTAATCGGTTTAATTATTCAAATGGAATAAAATAAGATTTTAAATTAAAATGGGTTAAGGAAATATGCATTCTTAATGAATATTTTCATAATCACTTTTAATAATTATGGTTTGCTTAATTCCATAATATGAGAATAGATTATGTATGTAGGCGATGTTCTTACATATGCTTGATAATTCCTAGATTTTACAATCTTAACTCCTTTTGCTTAATTAGGATGCTTGATTAAAATATTCATTTTTTAAATGAAAGTAAATGAATTATGAATTGAAAAAGACGCTTAGTTGATTAATTCAAATTGAGCTAAGAAATCAACAGTAGTGGAAGTATACAAATTATCTTTAATGAACCAAGGATAAATTTATTTACAATACTCCAAGAAAATCAATCGCTTGTTATTTATTGTTTTAAATCCTATATTTACTTTGTTTTAATTTTAATTGTGACAACAAAATCAATCAAACCCCCCCTATTGTATTTGTATGTTTGTTAAAATTCTGTTTGTAAAAATTAATTTTAAACTTGATTTTTCCTAAATTTTTATGCTGATCCTTGAGAGAACGACCTAGGTTGACACCCTAGTACTACATTAATTAATTTTAATGTACTAATTTGACGGAACCACGACTGTAAAAATTGCCACGTCAAATTTTGGCGCCGTTGCCGGGGATCAACGATCTTTAGGAAAAATTCTTGTTTTAGATTAATTTTTTTTTGTATAAATTGAAAAAAATAAAAATAAATTTTTTTTTGTTTGTTTGTTTTATTTTATTTCTTTTGCATGATTTAGGATTCTTATGATTTATTGCTCATGATGATCAAATATCTTGTTGTATGCTATGTATGACTAGAAGAACTTTTGAGCATTTATATTCAATTGATCCTGAAATTGATAGAACTTTTCATAGGTTAATTAGAGAAGCTAGATTTAATAATAACTTTGTATTCAATATCCTGATGAGGATGTCCCTTTTATACTTAAGACCGGACTTATACACTTGTTGCCTAAGTTTCATGGTCTTGCGGGTGAAGATCCGCACAAACACCTCAAAGAATTCCACATTGTGTGTTCCACAATGAAACCCCAAAACGTTCAAGAAGACCATGTCTATCTTAAAGCGTTTCCTCATTCTTTAGAGAGTGTTGCTAAGGATTGGTTGTACTACCTTGCTCCAAGATCAATCACAAGTTGGAATGACTTAAAGAAAATGTTCTTGGAAAAGTTCTTTCCTGCCTCTAGAACAACTGCAATCCGTAAAGACATATCTGGAATTAGGCAACTCTCTGGAGAAAGTCTTTATGAGTATTGGGAGAGATTTAAAAAACTCTGTGCAAGTTGCCCTCACCACCAAATTTCTGAACAACTTCTTCTTCAGTACATCTGTGAAGGTCTGCACCACGTTGATCGCAACATGATTGATGTGGCAAGTGGAGGAGCTTTAGGAGATATGACTGCTGCTGAAGCAAGAAACCTGATTGAGAAGATGGCGTCTAACTCTCAACAATTTGGTGTGAGAAATGATTCTTTCAAACCCATGTTTGATTCCAATTCTCGTTCATCTGGAATTAAATTGGAGAGCAAACTTGATGCTCTCACCACTCTGGTCATACAATTGGCAGTAAATCAAAAATCCATGACTGCTAAAGTATGTGGCATTTGTTCTTCACAAGAGCACCCCACTGATTGTTGTCCTTCTCTACAAGAAAAGGATAATAATAGTCCCCAAGCCTATGCAGCTAACATCTACCATGATAGACCTCCACCACCACAACAACAACAAAACCATGACCTTTCCACCAACAGATACAATCCAGGTTGGAGGAACCATCCAAATTTGAGATGGGGCAACCAACAACAAAATCCCCATCCCCAACCTCCATTTCAAAGACCTACACCTCAACCATCCACAAGTGGCCCTTCTTTGGAAGATCTGGTGAAACAAATGGCTACACAGAACTTGGAGTATCAACAGAGGAATGATGCTACCATCCAGAGTTTAAGCAACCAAATTGGACAATTGGCTTTATCATTGAGCCAGTTACAATCTCAAAACTCTGACAAATTACCATCTCAACCAGCTGCAAATCCAAGAAATGTGAGTGCAATTCAGTTAAGATCAGGTAAGAACCTTGAAGTACCCATACCCAAGGAACCTGAAAAACAAATAACTGAGCCTGAAACAGTTGAGAATGATGTATCCTCTTCAAGCAAATCTGAGATACAACCACCCCAAATTCCACCTCATATCCCTCTTCCTTTCCCACCAAAAGCAATTCCAAGTAAGAAGATAGAAGAAGTGGACAAAGAAATTTTGGATACTTTCAGGAAAGTAGAAGTGAATATACCTCTTCTTGATGCAATCAAGCAAATTCCTAAGTATGCCAAATTTCTGAAAGAACTTTGTACTCACAAAAGGAGACTCAAGGGTAATGAAAGGATAGGCATGGGAAGGAATGTATTTGCATTACTTGGTAAGGAAATTTCAAATACCCCAGAGAAATGCAAAGATCCTGGTACGTTTTCTATACCCTGTATCATAGGCAACAACAAATTTGAAAATTACATGTTAGATTTAGGAGCTTCAATAAATATTATGCCTATGTCTGTTTTTAAATCTTTGTCTCTTGGAAATTTACAACCTACTGGTGTAGTAATTCAGCTAGCCAATAGGAGCACTGCTTACCCTGCTGGAGTTATAGAAGATGTTTTGGTTCAGGTAGAACAACTTGTTTTCCCTGCTGACTTTTTCATACTTGATATGGAAAAAGGTATGCCTCAAATTTCTGTTCCTATCATTTTGGGAAGACCATTTTTGAAAACAACTCGAACCAAAATAAATGTTCATTCTGGAACTCTCTCTATGGAATTTGGAGACACGAGAGTTCAATTTAATATTCTTGATGCCAAGAAATACCCATCTGAAAATCATTCTATTTTCCAAATTGACATTATTGATGAACTAGTTTTTGAACATTTTTCTATTGTTGATTTGGAATACATGGATGATTCAAACAAATGTTTTGCATGTAATGATTCTGGAAGTTGTGATATTTGTGCTGAAATTGATAAATACATAATTTCTGACTCAGAATCTTTAGATATACCTGTTAACCATAAGGAGCTGAATACAGGATTTCAAGAAAATTCTAACAAAATTTTTGAGGTGCAAACATCGGAATCCAAATCTACTTTGTTAGTTCTATCTGTTTTGCAGGCACCCAAGTTAGAATTGAAACCCCTACCTGAGAACCTAAAGTATGTATACTTAGGGGATAATGAACAGCTCCCGGTGATAATTTCCACTTCTCTTGATGAAAATCAAGAAGAAAAATTGTTACTGGTATTGAAAAGACATAAGAAGGCTATAGGATGCACATTGGCAGACATTCCTGGAATTAGTCCATCCATGTGCATGCATAGAATATTTTTGGATGAAAATACTAAAGCAGTAAGACAGCCCCAGAGGAGACTCAACCCTGTAATCCTTGATGTGGTTAAGAAGGAGATTACCAAACTTCTACAAGCAGGAATCATTTATCCTATCTCTGATAGCCGATGGGTGAGTCTGATTCAAGTGGTTCCTAAGAAAACAGGGATCACAGTTGTGAAGAATGAAAAGGATGAGTTGATCCCAAATAGAGTGCAAAATAGTTGGAGAGTCTGTATTGATTACAGGAGACTAAACCAGGCAACAAAAAAGGACCATTTTCCTTTACCCTTCATTGACCAAATGCTTGAGCGTCTCGCAGGTAAGTCTCACTACTGTTTTCTTGATGGATTCTCTGGATATTTTCAGATTCACATTGCACCTGAGGATCAAGAAAAGACCACATTCACCTGTCCCTTTAGCACATTTGCTTATAGGAGAATGCCATTTGGCCTATGCAATGCTCCTGGAACTTTCCAAAGATGCATGATAAGTATTTTTCATGATTTCATTAAAAATTGCATAGAGGTGTTTATGGATGATTTTACTGTCTATGGATCTTCATTTAATGCATGCCTTGATAGTTTGGATAACGTTTTAAGCAGATGTATTGAAACTAACCTTGTCTTGAACTATAAAAAATGTTATTTTATGGTTAAACAAGGAATAGTTTTAGGGCATGTAATCTCTGAGAAAGGAATTGAGGTAGATCCTGCCAAAATAGAAGTTATATCACATTTGCCTTACCCCTCTTGTGTTCGAGAGGTTCGTTCTTTTCTTGGTCACGCAGGATTCTACAGAAGATTCATAAAGGATTTCAGCAAGAAGGCTAGGCCACTATCCAGTCTGCTTCAAAAGGATATGGCATTTGAGTTTGATGAAAAGTGTAAGAAGGCTTTTAATTGCCTCAAGCAAGCATTGACCACAACCCCAATAATTCAAGCACCTGAATGGACAGCCCCATTTGAGTTGATGTGTGATGCCTCTAATTATGCATTGGGAGCTGTCCTTGGTCAAAAGATTGACAAGCAGCCTAAGGTCATCTATTATGCATCTAAAACTTTAGATGCTTCCCAGGTAAATTACACCACCACTGAGAAAGAGCTCCTGGCCATTATTTTTGCATTATATAAGTTCAGATCTTACCTACTCGGTTCTTGAGTAGTTATCTTTACTGACCATGCAGCTCTAAAGTACTTGTTGAAGAAAGGTGAGTCCAAGCCAAGATTAATTCTTTGGATGCTTTTGCTCCAAGAGTTTGACTTGGAAATTCGTGACAGAAGTGGAACACAAAACCTTGTGGTAGACCATTTAAGCAGAATTGAGAATGCTCCTGATTCGTGATAAGTGCTTTAGAACACTGTTTCTCACTGTTTAAATTGTTTACATTTTCTGTCGTTACTGTATTATTTCCTCCGTTTTTCATGATTTCCGCTTTAAATTCACTATCATTGTTCAAGTATCATATTTTCCCAAATTTCATTGTTCAAGTATCATATTTTCCCAAATTTCATGATTTCACTGTTTCTGCTCAAGTGTTGAGTTTTGTTTGAATTAATTTAAATTGGAATAAAATAAAATAAAATATTTTTTTTAGAATTGGAATAATTTAGTACTAAATATTTAGTACTTCATAATTGTCAAAGAACTTAAATTCCATTTCTATTAAAATAATTTTATTTTAATATTCCATTTAAATTAATTCAAATTGTTTATTTCTCTAAAAATGCAAGCTTTGTCCAAATAATTATGCATGAATTTAATGAAGAAAATGAACCCTTATTTTTGCTATGCCTTTCACGTAAAAACTATGATTGAATGGCAACATTAAATAAGCTTGAATTTGATAAAATTTTCTTCCTACTGCAGCTATACATTTCACGTTGGAAAGGGTCCCTTTAAGGCAACAATACATCACCTTTCACTCCTTATTTTCACGTAAGAAGCCATTAAGGAATGGCCCATGTGCAGAATTTTTTGCCAACCATTATCTTATGTGCATTTCCATGTACCCATTATTTTAATAATTCCACTCTCTTTGTCCAAATGAACTCACGGCTGCATATAAACCAAAAGAGAAGGCAAAGCAAATGTTTCCATTGTTTAATAATTCTTTGACCAATTCATGTGCCTAGTTTTAATTAAAAAAAAATTCTCTTCCAAACTCCAATTCCATTCACGGAAATACAATGACCAATGCACCAAATATTTTTTGTCCTCTTCTTTTCACATGGTCCACAAACATTATTTTATTCAATGACCATTGCCTCTTGTCATTTCATGTAACCAAAGCCATCCTTCACTCCAATTTCTAACGTGAAAATTGGGACAATAAACAGCAATGATTTTAAGTGAAATCTGACAGCAAACAGCAAGTGAAATCTGACAGCAAACAGCAAGGAATTTTTGAACAGCAACATGAAACAAACAGCAAGAAGACAGCAAAATTGGGACAGCAAACAACCAAGCCATTCACGTGAATTTGGACAGTATTTATCAAAGAAATTTTGGACATTAAATCAACATGAAAGCAGGATTGTTAGCAACGAAATTGGACAAAGAAAACAGCAAGAAAATGAGACAGAGTAACGTGAATAAAAATGGGTTCCCATGAAGAAGCACTTTGCCAACGAAAAAGAAGAAATAAAGAGGAAACAAAGTGGAAGAATGAGCTGGCTGGTCCTTGGGAGAAATTAACAAAAACACCACCTGAAGCATATAAAAAGGGGGGGCTGAAAACGTTCACGAGGCAGAGGGTAATCATACAAGAGACAGTGAGAATTTTGTGCAGAGAGTGAGTCAGAAAACACAGAGAAAGAAAAATTCTTGTTGTTATTCTTTTCTTGTTTTTATTTTGTGAAATAAGAATTGAGAGGACAGTGAAATTGAGCGGTTAAATTTGTATATGGTGGAGGGATCCAGAACAAAGATTTACGGTGGAAAATTTACTGGGCTTTTGGAGAAACCCGTAAGTTTTATTTACCATGAATTGTATGTTGTATTTCCTTTTCATTATATATATGAATTTATACCGTATCATGTGTAACTAAATTTTTATCTTGGGAAAACGGGGGTACGATAATATTTTACGTTGATGTTATTTTGACTTAAAAGTAAATAAATTTCTGTTTTCTATTTAGTTTAAATTTTTACTTAATGCTTTTAGTGATTCCTAACAAGAGCCTAAATGGTAAAACTATGTACTTACGGGTATATTAGTAAGTTTAGGTAATTAATAAAATCGAGAGATTTATTTTTACCGGAAAGCTTTGAACTAAACCTAAGATTTTTGAAATGCTTTATGTGACCTCGGTAAAACCGTGAAAGTAATCAAAATTCTTTTGAGGAAAAAAAAAAGGGATTTTCATAAAACGATAATGGGCCTTTCTGAGGATTAAGCAGCGCTTTCCATAGGTTAGGTACATTAATAGGATTCCGAGAGGAACATATTAATTAGCTTTTGGAAAATTCGCCTTGGAAAACTTAATTCGATTCTTATTTATGAAAAGTTAAAATTCATTAAATATAAAATAGAGTCTTAATCCCCAAAAATCCCAAGATACTCTCAACTCTGATTTTTTTTAGTGTCAAGTAAATTTTATTTTTATTTATATTCTGTGCAACTTTAATTTGTGCTTTGTTTTATAAAAATCTTAAAAATCAATTGTGTGGATAATTAAATTTCAATATGCTGGTACTTTGAACACAGTCCCTGTGGAGAACGATAATCTTTTATATTACACGACATAACCCGTGCGCTTGCGGGCCCTGTCAATTCGGCACCTATTCGGGACCATTTTCCCGATGAACACCTCATGAGTATTTCTAACTCTTTTGATACACCTTGGTTTGCTAACATTGTAAATTATCTTGTTGCTTCTGTTTTTCCACCATGTGCATCCAGAAACCAAATTTCAAAATTAAAAAGTGATGCAAAGTATTATATTTGGGATGACCCGTATTTGTGGAAATTGTGTAATGATCAGGTGATTCGAAGATGCATTCCCGATCATGAAATAGAATCAGTTCTTCGATTCTGCCATGCTTCACCAGTTGGTGGACATTTTGGTCCACAAAGAACAGCAAGGAAGGTGTTGGATTCTTGTTTATATTGGCCCACAATTTTTAAGGATGCATGGAGAATTTGTAACACCTGTGAGAAATACCAAAGAGCTAGTAATACTACCACATGGAGACAACAGATGCCTCAACAACCTATGTTGTTTTGTGAAGTATTTGATGTTTGGGGCATTGATTTTATGGGTCCATTTCCTCCATCCTTTGGTTTTACTTACATTTTATTGGCTGTAGATTATGTTTCTAAATGGGTGGAAGCTAAAGCCACCAGAACTAATGATGCTCGAGTTGTTGTGGATTTTGTTAGATCTCAAATTCTTTGCAGGTTTGGCATCCCGAGAGCAATTATTAGTGATCAAGGAACACACTTCTGCAACAGGACCATGCAAGCTATGCTCAGGAAGTATGGGGTTGTTCATAGAGTCTCTACTCCATATCACCCCCAAACCAGTGGACAAGCAGAAGTCTCTAACAGAGAAATCAAAAGAATCCTGGAAAAGATAGTACAGCCTAATAAAAAGGATTGGAGCAGGAAACTGGATGATGCTCTTTGGGCACATAGAACAGCTTTTAAGACAACTATAGGAATGTCTCCCTATAGAATTATTTTTGGTAAGGCATGTCATCTTCCAGTGGAGATTGAGCATCGTGCTTATTGGGCTGTAAAAACTTGCAACTTAGCACTTGATCAAGCAGGTAAAGAAAGAAAATTACAACTAAATGAGCTTGATGAGATCCGTCTGGCAGCTTATGAGAACTCGAGGTTCTATAAGGAGAAAACAAAGAAATTCCATGATAGCTCAATAGCTAAAAAGGATTTTACTGCTGGACAGAAAGTGCTATTGTTTAATTCCCGGTTAAAACTGATGGATGGAAAATTGCGCTCCAAATGGGAAGGACCTTTCATTGTTACTAATGTATTTCCCCATGGAGCTGTGGAAATAAAAAGTGAAAACTCCAATAAAAGCTTCAAGGTTAATGGACAACGTTTGAAGCCATTTCATGAAAATCCTTCACTTGTGGATGTTACAATGGAGGAACATGCTTTGGGGGAACCACTTCTTGATCCCCCTTGAGGGAGTTTTTCTTACCCATCTTTTTACTTTTTCATTATATTGTCTATTTTGTATGCTCTATCTTACATTGAGGACAATGTATGATTTAAGTGTGGGGGTGGGAATATTCTTGTATATTGTTGTTGTGTGATTAATTTTGTGTGACTATTTTCAAAAAAAAAGGGAATTAAAAATAAAAGATTTTGTGTGTTTTTTTTAAAAAAGGCATGTTTTATTGGAATTTTAAGATATGCATGAGTAACAGGTAAATTCTTTCATGTCTGATATGAGCTTAATGATATGTTATAATTTGAACTCAAGCAATTTTGGTATGATGAGAATGACATGATAATTGATAGATGATCATATATGATAGAATTATGCCTTGTGAGATTTTTGAGCCTTAAAATTTGATGGATCACTTTACGCCATCTGAATTCTTTCATGTGTGATTAATTCCTGAAAGCTTACATCCTAATTTTTGTCTTGTTTCTTGATGATACTTGAAACTCATATGAATGTATTTGAAATGATACAGGCATTTGATCAATTGAGCCACTAAGCCAGATAAGCCTACCATGAATAAATTATCTCTTGCTAGCCATTTTGAGCCTATTTAACTGTTTCCTTGTTGCAGCTCAAATAAGCCATGGATGAAAAAACCAAAAATATACCTACCTTAAGGAATATATTGGAGCTTTGGAATCAAGTCAAAAACAGGCATTCAAATAAGTCTAGGGGTGTGCAAAAAGGAATCGCAACTCTTGTTCCAAGTGTTATGCAATTTCATTATTAAAAAAAAATTATTATGATTGCGACCAAATATCATACAATAAATGTTTTACCCTCACTGTTTGCCAGTTAAATTAATTGCTTCATCATTCTTTTTGGTATTTAAAAAAAAATAAAATAAAAAAATTTTCCATCCATTTTAATCTTGGCCACATTACAACCCTACAAAGTCCTATTGATCTATACATGCATTTGTGTTGATTGTGGAATTGAGAAACTTGCCAAATTTTTAGACTGTTTGTTTTTCAGGAAATGTTTAGAGAGTATACACAAACCTTAAACACTTGAGAGTTGAGAGTATATCTTGTGAGGCTCTATCACTTATGATCTTCTTTTCAGTTTAATTTAATTTTCACATGCCTAAGTGTTTGAATGATTTTTATATATATCTTGATGCTCTGTATCTTGCATGTTGAATAACTCTTGTTTTTCTGTATATTCCTAAGATTTCATGCCAATTCTGTGAGTTGTTATTTTCAACTTAATGTTTTCAATAAATTGTGATACTTGTTTTTATTTTGATTTTGCCCGGGAGTGCAAAAGAATAAGTGTGGGAGTATTTGAGGATGCATGATTTATCCTTAATTCCTCAATTTAAATGTGTATAATTTGCCATCACTTAGTGTGTAATATATTGCATTTTAACACATTTTCATCATTTGAGCTTTATTTAATATTTATTTTTAAAATGAATTAAGGATAAATTTTTAATAAAAGTTGGTTTTCTCTTGTTTTGTAGTGTGTGATTAAGCCTGCAATTGAAAAATAATTACCACAGGTCAAACGGAAGAAGCCACGCCTCAAGAAATGGTCAAAAATGCAAGAAAAGCACCAAAAGAGGCCTGGGAATCGATTCATCAACCTGGGAATCGATTCCTACATCAAATCATGCCAAGGAATCGATTCATAACCCATGGGAATCGATTCACACACTTGGGAATCGGTTCCCACCCCCCTAGGAATCGATTCATGAAGTTTCAAAGGCCTGGGAATCGATTCAACAGCCTTGGGAATCGATTCATGTGCTTGGGAATCGATTCCCACCCCTTAGGAATCGATTCTTGTGTGAAAATTTGCCCAAAAATTGCCTAGATGAATCAATTCAGGCACTGTTAGGCACTGATTCATCTAGTGGAAATATCAGATAACGCATTATTGAAGTGGAAACAACACTGAAGTTTATTAATTGCGCATTAACATTCCACTCGTCATTTTTAATTATATCCGGCACCATTTCTTCTCCTATAAATAGGAGGGATTGCAAGGCTTCAGACATCAATTCCTTTAGACAACAATTCTTCCTTCGTTCTTCTCTGTTTCTATTTCTTCTTCCTTCAGTTCTTCATTTCCGGGTTAGGTTCTTTTTATTTTCAGTTTGTTTCAATTATGGAGGGCTAAAACCCCTAGATTGATTTTCTTGGAGAATATTGTAATGTAATTTTGAGGTCATTATTTTTAATATAGTATGCTTTTATTATTGCTTATTTCTTCATAATCTTACTCTGCTTATTTAATTCCATTCTGTTTAATTAAATTTGTATGCTTAATCGGTTTAATTATTTAAATGGAATAAAATAAGATTTTAAATTAAAATGGGTTAAGGAAATATGCATGCTTAATGAATATTTTCATAATCACTTTTAATAATTATGGTTTGCTTAATTCCCTAATATGAGAATAGATTATGTATGTAGGCGATGTTCTTACATATGCTTGATAATTCCTAGATTTTACGATCTTGACTCCTTTTACTTAATTAGGATGCTTGATTAAAATATTCATTTTTTAAATGAAAGTAAAGGAATTATGAATTGAAAAAGATGCTTAGCTGATTAATTCAAATTGAGCTAAGAAATCAACAGTAGTGGAAGTATACAAATTATCTTTAGTGAACCAAGGATAAATTTATTTACAATACTCCAAGAAAATCAATTGCTTGTTATTTATTGTTTTAAATCCTATATTTACTTTGTTTTAATTTTAATTGTGATAACAAAATCAATCAAATCCCCCCCCAATTGTATTTGTATGTTTGTTAAAATTCTGTTTGTAAAAATTAATTTTAAACTTGATTTTTCCTAAATTTTTGTGTTGATCCTTGAGAGAACGACCTAGGTTGACACCCTAGTACTACATTAATTAATTTTAATGTACTAATTTGACGGAACCACGACTGTAAAAATTACCACGTCAATGAGGTATTAATGTAAAACTCAAAGCGCAATGGAAACTTAGAAAGGCGTCGTGTTCGGCCATAGAAAGGTGTTCTGTCCAATGATTTGGGTGGGTTATGAGAAGAAACTCGAGGAGAACCGGCTTTAATGAGTGAGGATCAGAGTGAGTCTTGAAGACTAATGGATATTCCTTGGAAAGTGTCAGTTTTGGCGGTTGAGACTTGACACATCTACTTGTCGTGACATGCTACAAGAAAGGTTAGTGGTGCAAAACAAATTGGAACTTGAAAAGACTTCCGCAAAACACATTCCTTAGAGATTTGAGGTGACTCATGACCGAAGCAGAGCAGATGAAGCAACCTTAGCTTTAGAAATGTGTCAGGCCCAGTCTTCATAATGATTGCTTGAGGCGAGATCAAGTAACAGGAACATCTTGTCCTCACGACTTTAAATTTTCATTACCTTCTCAATTTTATATATTAAGGGAAAACATATGTCTTATCAAATCAGGGAAAATCACAATACGAACACATATCAAAAGAGGTGAGATTGTATTTACAAGCTGAGCGGGGGTGGGTAAAGGGAGACCAAAGAAGCAAGTGGAGTCGTACGGGAAATATTAATAATTGGGTAGAATAGGAATAATTTTACAGATCCTCCAGTGAACTTCTGAGAACAAAGTGTATCTCGATCCCACATCATGACTTTGAATTCACCATTTGACTCTGCTTCTAAAAAGGTAGTCAGACTATGATCCTTATGTCTTAACTTGGAATCAGACCATTCACATAAGAATCTTTAAATTACTTTACCAAAATCTTGATCCCAATTTATTGCCTGAGCCACCTATTCAGGTTTTCAGCTTACCAGGTCGCTCTAACTTTTGCCTAGGCTGCCCTTCCAGGTTTTCAGCCTAGCGAGCTTTTCTCTCCTTGTGACGTGTTTCATTTTTTTTTGTTTTCATTTTTTTTCAAGGTTGCGTCTTTCACAACAAAGGCTTAAGCTGATTGACAATGAGCTTATTTGATGTCTCTTGATTTAGTCTCATCTTGTGGGGGAATAAATGTTATTTCAAATAGGAAAGTTTTCCCCAACACCATGTATCCAAGGAAACAGAGGCGAGCCCTTTTTGGCACCAATGAGGGGGCTCATTCCGAGTCTTTATCTTTTTGTTCATTCTCTTTTTTATTGTTTTCTTCTTCTTTATTTTTTTCTTCCTTTTTTGTTTTTTTTTATTTTTTGTTCTTTTTTTTGTTCTCTTTTTTTTTGAATGACCCTCTTGGTACCTTCGTTATGATCTAGTCATTTTACTCATATCCTTAGCCAATGTGGCAAAGAACTATGATATTAATGGTATCACATAGACTATTCCCTTGGTTACACTGGTATAAAAGGAATATTGTTTTTTTTGTCGCGTTCTTAGCTTGATAACATTTATGCCCCCATGTGGAAAAGTGATGGTTTGATCTATGAATCAGCTCGCCCCAATTGGTATATGCGTAGGGCACCAACCTTGACTCTTTTTTTTCTTTTTCCCTTTTTTCTCTTTTTTTTTGGTCCTTGGGAGAGTATTTCTTGACCATGTCTACGTTTATAGGCCCTAGCAAGTCTTTGCCGTCCATATTGGTCAATACTAACACCTCCTTGAAAGGTGGATATGCTACTATTCATTGTGGAGTTCGGCACTATCTCTATCCATGCAAACTTTTACGTTACCAGGTTGAGCTACCATCACACTGTAACATCTTCTAAGGCGATTTGATCGATTTTCCCAGTTATTCGTGGACCCTCTTCACTCCGTGTACTGACCTTGTTGAACGCTTCTGGATAAATCTAGATGCCCCTTATTCGAACATCTTGGTTAATTCGGCCAAGGAACTTTTTGTCTTTGCTACCCTCTTCGTCAGCGTGATCAAACAAGCGGTCAAAGTTATGAAATAGGATTGTGATCTCATTGTTCTCAGAAGGATCATTTTTGGATGGATGTTTTTTGTTTTTTTTTGTGTGTGTTTTTTTAGTGTATGACGGCAAAGAGAAGGAGGGAAAATAAAAGAGAGCCAATGGATAAAGGGAGTGTTAAAACAAATAAGGGAAGCAAACAGAAACATTTTGAAATTTGATACGCATTCACTGAGAAAAACCTGAAATGATAAAAATATGCTTTTGCCCTTATTACCTAAAATATCCCAATGCCTTAGGCATAGCGTTTGGGTTGAAAAGTCATAAAAAACAGAAGTTTAAAGTCGTAAAGAGCTAGGTCGTCTCTTGGTCATGAACCTCTTCACTTAGCGTGCAAATCACAGAGCTTTCATCCTCTCCATGCCTCCAGCCTCTCTTTATCATACTGATCCAGGATTCTCATGATTAGACCTGGGGTTTATGATTATATTGGGACTCCTTTCCTGGAAATCCAGCCACTTGGCTTTAATCAGATCCCTCACTTTGAATTTTAAGGCATAACAATCTTCAATAGAGTGCCCTGGGGCTCCAGCATGGTAATCACATCAGGTATTAGGATTATAACCTTTGGGGTAAGGAGGAACCATCGGTTTTAACGGATAGGGTACCGCAAGGGAACTACGGATAAGGTGAGGCAAAAGTTCTGTGTAGGTTATGGGAATGGGGTCGAACCGGACCGGTGTTTGACTATCAGTGGGTTTTATTGTGCTTCGGTCTAGATTAAGTGGCTGAGTTTGCCCTAGTGGGGGACAGTAGTGTTGTGGAAGAGAGGGTTCAATAGCAGGCAAATAAGAATGGGAAGGTGTTTGAGGGATATATGGACGAAAGTAGAGCTGGAATGGGAAAAGATTGGAAGCCTGGTCAGGGGTGGTGGCGGCCATATAAGGTGGAGGGAGATTGGCAGGTTGAAAGGAAGTATGAGTCATTAGTCTGGGTTGGGCCCTTTTTGGTTATAGGAAGTGGAATTAGCATCTCCTTTTCTTTTCCCCTTATTTCCCGATGCAGACATTCTTGTGATAGGTGCCCCAGGCGACTGGGAGGATTTTGAAATATGGGGGTTCATTGTTTGTAAATCATGATCCTCTTGTTGGTTATGGAAAGGGGAAGAGTATTCTGAGGGTACTGTATAGGGCAGGTTGTTGTTTGAGCCCATGAAGGCATGTTGTGGTGCATAAGACATGCCATAGGTTGGCTGAGGGTCAATGATGGGGTCGGTCTTGTTGATAGTAATGGGAGGTGTCATGGAAGAGGGAATTTGCGTTTTTGTCAATCCAGGAGGATGGAATGGGGTGGTTGGTAAATGTTGGTCATTCTTGACACCCGCAGAGGGTTCCCCCTCTATGATCTTCTTTTCTAAAAGTCTGGTCATCTCTGCCACTTGCTCCTTTAGCTGGTTAACTTCACTCCTGAGGTTTTCAATTTCTTGCTCTCTTTCAGCCACGAGTCTCCTTTGAAAGTCTAGTAAGGGTGTCTTTTGGTGTATTTGAAGAAAAACAAAAAGTGTCAGGTGGAAATAGAAGGAAGGAGAATGTCGTGGGAAGCAATCACAGGCCTTGACGAGTATCCTTTGACCATTCTTTAGAACTTATCGTTCAAAAGTACTAGGCGTGGTAAACATGGAAATTAATACGGGATAGTTATGGAGGCAGAAGAAATCCTTCATTCTGAGGCGGGAGCCTCAAGCTCAAACATTTTCTTCGGGCAACTACACCCCTCATTTCTTGAGTTCAATCCCATGTTAACTTCCATAGATACTCGAAGGGTATTCGTTAAGTTCTGAAGAGCCTTCCATGAAAATGAGGATGAGGAAGAGTGATGATGCATGATTTATCCTTAATTCCTTGCTTTAAATGTGTATAATTTGCCATTGTTAATTGTGTAATATTATGCATTTTAACACATTTTCATAATTCAAGCTTTATTTAATATTAAATGAATTAGGTGATAATCTTTAAATGGAAATAATAAATCTTACTTGATTTCCCTTATATTGTAGTGAATAATTGAGTTTGCAATTGGGAAATTATGAAATTCAGCATCAGGTCTGACGCGTAGCGCCAATACCACGCGTAGCGTAGAAACAAATTCGCAACACCCACGCGCAGCGTCAAGCCCACGCGTAGCGTCAACAGTGACGAGGATCCCATTAACAGGCTGTGTGCAACTTCAGAAGTGGAGGATTTATTTATATTAAAACACTTATTGGCCAATCCATTATAGACATACGGCACTATCTTAGTGGGGAACATGCAGCACAAGTGTCCAAGCATTATTGAAGAATTATTGGATGAAATAATGTATTCTGAGTCAGAAACCCTTACGCGTAGCCTCACAACTAAGCGTAGCGTGGAGGCAGATTCGCAACGCTGACGCGTAGCATCCTGCTGACGCACAGCGTCAGCAAGAGACCTTTACCTTTGCTTTCACTATAAATAGGACCATTGCCAAAGGCTTCAAACACACCTGAATTCACGTTTCTCTCTTTGTTTCTATAAGCATCAAAGGAAGGCACAAAGCCTCCTCCTCTCTTCTTTCCCCTCTTTGCTCCATTCTGGGTTAGTTTCTTTTCTTTGTAGTTGTTATTATGGAGGGCTAATGTAACACCTTATTTTAATAAATAATTAAAAACCAATACGGGGAAAATTTTTCCAAAATTAAGTAACCAAAGACTATAAGGCAACCGGATAACACAAAGGGCGGAGTGCAAGGAAGAACAAAGGAAATGAGAGATCATCCACACGCATAAGGCAAATGACAGAAGGCTAAGACTGGAACCGGTTCGTGGGTTTAGCGTAACATACCAGCGCCAGGGCGGATTACATAATATCATTGGCTCACTCAGACGGGGTCTGATACCGCCTAGGCGGGGTATGGTAATGCAACAGCGGATGGAGGGAAATTCTAAAAGAGAAACTCTTCCACGAGTAACACTAGTTCGTTCAGTAGGAAGTGATGGGTAAGGGGAAGGAGAAGAGGAAGTACAAGGGAGCAAGGCTGGGACCGACCCGCACTGTCCAGCGAAACACAGCAGCGCCTGGTCGAAGACTAAGATAACACTGACTCGCTCAAGCGAGGCCCGACGTTGCCTGAGCGAAGCATAACAATGCAACCACGGAAGGAGGAAGTGATTACACCGCCGTCCAGTACGGCAAGGTACAACAACGCCTGGACGGACTACATCACAATGCCCACTCACTCAGGCGATGTCCAACACCGCCCAGAGAGACATAATAATGCGACAACGGAGGAGGAAGGTACATAGGTGGAGTCTCACGTTGATATCTGCTTGCTTCAGCATGGTTCCACGCGCTTAAGCGAACCGTCCTAGTTACTTGGGCGAGGTATGACACCGCCTAAGCGAAGTCAGCACGACGCCCCTCCAACACAAACACAAGGTAATTTCTCAATCGGATATGGACAAGGGTTCACTCGGTAAAGCCTCACGCTCGCACTTCACTCGGGAAAACGGGAAGTTACAGTGTACATATACGGTAGTAGGTTGTGGGGGAAGGAGGAGCCCGAATTCACTCTACCCAACTCAACTAGGTACGACAACGTCTGGGCGGACTCGACTACAACGTTCAAGCCGGGGTCAATACTATTATTGAGGTCGCACTAGCGCCACAACGGATAGGAAGGATAATGGGCGGTATCTCACTCTGACTTTTACTCGCTTCAGCGCGAGTCCTTACGCTTGGGCGGACTGCTTTAGCACTTAGACGAGGTATGACTCCGCCCGAGGGAACCCAACATAAGTCTTCCTAGTCCGCACTCGCTGGGGCGGGTATGCTGCTTGCTGAAGCGAGGGACTCCACTCGGTTTTTCACTCGTCTTTCGTTCTTCACTCACTCAAAGCATGTTTAAACTCTTTGTTTCATCCTCTCAACCCCAAACTTAATCCCACTACCTACCCGTAGTCACACTGGCCGTCTACGCTCATAAGGTATGCTTGGGCATCCGGACTTGTCATTCAACACCTTCCACCGTACCATATAACATGCAACACACATATATATATATATAGTTAGGAAATATCTAAACAATTACAACCACAACATGCCCCTTCTGTCCGGAGCGTTCAAGGTTCGTAATTAAAACCCAAATTTAACACAAACCGGCCATGGCTTCCTCTAAAACATTTAAATACGACAAGCACACAGTACACACATATATACACACGATCCATAATGCTCAGCTGCTCTGCTCCACACCTGGCTCTTCCTTCATTCTTTATTCCGAGAGATGTTCACTGAAATATGGCCACTGCAGGGGTGAGCTTTACATGTAAAATGATACTCACAGACTCAGTATCAGCGTCAGTACACGTTCCTACCATCATTTAACCTTTCCCAAGTAACAAGTTCATGCAGTTCAAGCAACATTCATGCCACACATATCACACAGAGCTTATGCCCATAATCTATTCATGCATTCGGAGTTCCTACGCACATATACATTCATGCACTCAAAATCATACACATAAACATACATAGATTTATACATCATCACAATCGGCCTTATATCTACATGCATGCCTGTGGATCCGACTCGGGTAAAGACTCTCAGTTACGGTCCCCTTTCTTCTGGCCCCTCGTCCCTCAGCTCTTACCAGGTGGCACCGGCCTCCCACGGCGTCTCGAGACTCTTCTCTAGCTCCTACGGCTACCACGAGCACTATCGGGATCTAGCCAAGGTTGGTAACTGGAAGTCGTTCCCTTGGGGTTCTTGACCTTCTATGGGTCACCCCACTCTCACTCATGCAACTAACACATTTATTAACACGCATCATCACGCCATGAACACCTTCTCTGTAGCCATTAAGCAAGAACGGATTCCCCACATTACTCGTATTCATTTAGTCAATCACACCAACGCATGTTACAATCAGTCATCAGACTAACAACAGTGAACAAACCAATTAAGAGCATGCACATACATCTTTTCCATAGTGACAAGAAAATAGATCCATGCATATCATTCATCATTATCATCCACTAACAGGCTACACCATCCCCATGAAATCACTATCAGAATCTTAAATCATGCATCAGTTTTAGTGATTATGAATACATGCACACACACACACACACTCAGCAGTACGTTCATCCGGTACCGTTCGTAGACCATGCATTCGACATGCAAGCGCCCCCTACCTTTAGAGGAACCTCAGAAACCTTTCCGTTCTTGTCGTTGGGTCCGATGTCCTTCTCCTGGTTCGTTCGGTCTTCTTTGGCTTCGTCGTATCCTGCGCCTGATTCTGGGATGGAGTGTGGTCCGTTCTTCAGTACTGCAATCACGATCTCCAGGAGCGAAGAGTGAGAGAAGAGAAGAAGGAGGATGGAGACGAAGAGAGAAAAGTAGAGGATGAAGTGACGGAGGAAGGAATAGCGAGTGTGTCCTTAACCAAAGGCTTACGTTTTTATATATATATATATGCGCACGAGTAAGAGAAGAGTGGGATGGGAGAGTGTGAGCTCAGCAGCCATGCGCACTCCACTCCATCCCCTGACCACCACCATTTTTCATATTTTAAAGCTTAAATCTACTTGGTTATATATATAATTAACGGTTATTTTCTTAATGGTTTATTCTTCATTTGGCATTTAGTTTCAAAACTGGGATGTTACAGTTCTCCCCCACTGAAAAAGAATTTCGTCCCCGAAATTCAGTCGGTACTTACCTAAGTAAACAACTCAGGGTACTGCTGTCGCATGGTATCTTCGCGTTCCCAGGTACAAGAGATAGTCTTGCCTTGCTGCCACTCCACTTTAACCAACTTTATATTTTTGTTCCTCAAGCGTTTTACCGATCGGTCCACGATTCCAATCGGTGTAGCCACAGTGGTTAGGTCTTCTTTGATCTCTACTTCGTCGTCAGGCATCGTGTGGCTGGGGTCATGCAAATACTTCTTTAGCTGGGACACGTGAAATACGTTGTGCAATCGGGACAAGTGAGTCGGTAATGCGATGCGGTATGCCACGGGGCCGATTCGTTCTAACACCTCATAAGGTCCAATGTATCGAGGGCTTAACTTCCTACTTTTTAAGGCTCGTCCGACTCCTTTACTCGGAGAGGTTCTCAGAAACACTCGATCTCCGACTGAAAATTCTAATGGCTTGATGCGCTTGTCATGGTAGCTCTTTTGCCTGTCTTGGAATGCTTTCATCTTCTCCCGTATCACTCGGATCTGTTCTGTGGTTTGCTTCACGATGTCTGGTCCCAATAGTAGACTTTCACCTGTTTCCGACCAGCAGAGTGGGGTTCGGCATCTGCGCCCATATAATGCCTCGTAGGGTGCCATGCCAATGTTGTGATGATGGCTGTTGTTGTACGTAAACTCGATCAAGGGAAGGTACCGCTCCCATTCTCCACCATGCTCTAACACGCACGCTCTCAATAAATCTTCTAGACTCTGAATTGTTCGCTCGGATTGTCCATCCGATTGGGGGTGGTAGGCAGAACTAAGCCAAAGCTTCGTCCCCAATTCTTGATGCATGCTAGTCCAAAACTGGGACGTAAACCTAGGGTCCCTATCTGATACGATAGAAGTAGGTATGCCATGCAGTCGGATAACTTCTTGAATGTAAATCCGAGCCAACTTATGCAATGGGTCTTTCATATTTACAGGTAAGAAGTGTGCACTCTTCGTCAGTCGATCAACAATGACCCAAATGGCATCATGGCCCGCTCGGTTCTTGGGTAATCCCATGATAAAATCCATCGCAATCGAGTCCCATTTCCACACGGGGATCTCTAGAGGCTGCATTGCACCGTACGGTTTTTGGTGCTCTACCTTCGATTTCTGACAAGTGATACACCGGGCCACGTATTCCGCCACATCCTTCTTTAGTCCGGGCCACCAGAACTGTCTCCTCAAGTCGTGGTACATTTTCGTGGTTCCTGGGTGAAGGCTGAGTAGGCTTTTGTGGGCTTCGTCAAGCACCATTCTTCTCAATCTTCCTCCACTCGGTATGTATATTCTGCCTCTCACCCGGAAGATCCCATCTGACCCCTCGGCCAAGGATAAATCTTTTCCTTTGGCCTGAATTTCCTTCATTTCATCTAGGTAAGAGTCCGCCTGTTGCTGCTCGTGCACGGATTTTAAGAATTCATTGGCGATCCTCAACGTACCGATTGTCATTTTCTGAGAGGAGGGGGTGTTAACATACAAGTTCATGTCTCGGAACCGCTCCAACAACTCTACTTCTTTCGCCATCATTGCTGCCATGTGGAGGGATTTCCGACTCAATGCGTCGGCCACGACGTTTGCCTTACCTGGGTGGTATTTTAACTCGAAATCGTAGTCCTTTAAAAATTCAATCCATCTTCTCTGCCTCATGTTCAGCTCCTTTTGGTCGAATAGGTATTTGAGGCTCTTATGATCGCTGTACACTTCAAATTTGGACCCGTACAAGTAATGCCTCCAGATTTTCAATGCAAAAACCACTGCTGCCAGCTCCAAGTCATGGGTCGGGTAATGCTGCTCGTGAGATCTCAATTGTCGAGAGGCATATGCTATCACTCGGTCTTTCTGCATGAGTACACACCCTAATCCGAGTCCTGACGCGTCACAATAGACCACGAAGCTTTCTCGTAACTCAGGTAATGCCAACACCGGAGCAGTCGTCAACTTATTCTTCAGCTCTCGGAAGCTGTGCTCACACTCGGGACTCCACACGAAAGGAACGTTTTTCCGAGTCAATTTAGTCAGGGGTAATGCCAATTTAGAAAAACCTTCGATGAACCTCCTATAATAACCTGCTAGGCCCATAAAACTTCTTATCTCTGAGGCCGACCTGGGCCTCTCCCATGCTATTACAGCGGCTATCTTCGCAGGATCCACCGAGACGCCTCGCTCGGAAATCACATGCCCGAGGAAGTGGATCTCATCCATCCAGAATTCGCACTTCGAAAGCTTTGCAAACAATTGTTTCTCCTTCAACACTTGGAGTACCGCTCGGAGATGTCCTCCATGCTCCTCAGACGTCTTAGAATAAACTAGGATGTCATCGATGAAGACAACAACAAACCGATCTAAGAAGGAGTGGAATATGCTGTTCATGTAATTCATGAAAACAGCAGGGGCGTTGGTCACACCGAACGACATCACTACATACTCGTAGTGACCATACCGAGTCCTAAAGGCAGTTTTAGGAATGTCCGAGTCCTTTACTCGGATTTGGTGATATCCCGATCGTAGGTCGATTTTTGAGAAGACTGAGGCTCCACGCAGCTGGTCAATTAAATCATCAATTCTAGGCAGTGGGTACCGATTCTTGATTGCGAGTTTGTTTAGCTGTCGGTAATCTATGCAAAGTCTCATGCTGCCATCCTTCTTCTTAACAAGTAGCACAGGTGCGCCCCATGGTGACACGCTCGGTCTAATGAACTGTTTTTCGAGTAACTCATCTACTTGTTTCTTCAACTCAGCCAATTCAGCTGAGGACATTCTATAGGGTGCACTGGAGACCGGCTCGGCTCCAGGGATCAAGTCTATAGAGAATTCGACTTCTCTATTGGGAGGCACACTCGGAACGTCTTTAGGGAACACTTCTGGGAATTCGCAGACAATCGGAATTTCGTTCACTCGGGTCTCACTCTCATCCTTGGTTAGACAAAGCATCATAAATAGTTGGGTTATACCTGGTGCCGTATCGTTCTCAGTGGGCTGACTCAGAAAAACTATCTCTCGGTTTCTACAATCTACTAACACCTTATTGGCGGAAAGCCAATCTATCCCGAGCACAATATCAAGACCCTTTAAGGGCATGCAAATCAGATCGAAGGTGAAACTCTGACCATACAACACAAACACTACGTCCTTGCACACTGATGATGTGAACACGTTAGTGCTAGTCGGGCTGGTTACTTCTAGAATCCGATTCATAGGTACAGTCGGTAACTTCAGACGCTCTACACACTCGTCAGCTATAAAAGAATGGGTGGCTCCCGAATCAAAAACAACGTTAAGTGTATTCTTACCGAGTGAGCACTTACATTGTACTAGGTCGTTTGCTGGTGCAACATCTTCTGCATTGATGGTGTAGATTCTTCCTACTGCTGGCGTACCGGTATTCCTCTCTCGGCTGTTCGGAGTACGCATCATGTTTCCTCTGGTTCCGTTGCCTCTGCCACCAGGTCGTTGGTTATCATTCACTCGGGTTCTTTCTTGAGACCCTCCTTGACGTACATTGGCATTTGTTTGGAGGAGTTGGGGGCAGTCAGGACGAACGTGTCCCTTCTCTCTGCAGTGGTAGCATTTTACATTTGTATCATTGCAATCCTTAGCAAAGTGGTCACCACCGCATTTAAAGCATCCGCCATATCTTGGTCGTCCACCCGTCTGTCTCCCTCGGTCACTATGACTCTGATATCTAGTGAAGGGTTCATTCCTTCTCACGTTCCCTGGCCTCTTGAAACGTGACTGCTGAGGCCTCAGGTGCTGGTTGGCTCTGCTGCACTGGCCCGAGTGGGCCCGGTCATCCTCTTCGAATATTCTACATTTGTTCACTAATGCAGGGAAACTCCGTATGTCATGGTATCTGCAGGCCCTCTTGATATCCGATCTCAATCCGTTCTCAAACTTAAGACACTTGGAGTTCTCCGTCCCAGGGTGCTGGAAGGGCGGATAGAATAGGCACAATTCCTCGAACCTCGTCACGTATTCTTCCATAGTCATGGAGCCTTGTTTCAACTCCATGAACTCCAGTTCCTTCCGACTCCTCACTGTGTCGGGGAAGTACTTCTCTAAGAAGCATGTCTTGAAATCATTCCACGACAGCTGGTTGTCATCTTCAGGGAATCGGCTTCTGGCTATCTTCCACCAATTCTCCGCTTCATCCCGCAGCATATACACTGCACATTCCACCTTCTGGGTCTCGGTACAGTGAAGACCCCCAAAAATCCTCTCTAGTTCCTGAGTCCATTTGAAAGCTGCCTCCGGATTACGCCCTCCCTGAAACTCACTCGGCTTCCTCTTCAGGAAGCGGTCCAGCACGTGGCCATCCTCAGGTCGAGTCTGGCCCTGCCTTTCAAACACATCCGCAAAGCGTTGGAATGCTGTGGCTATAGCCTCCATACTTTGACGATGCGCCATTCCTTATCCTGAAATCGACATTTAAGGATAAGTATACGGAGTCACTTACTACCGATCGGGTTATTAGTCCAACAATTAATAGCTTGGCACATTATATCATTCGTCTAGGTTATACACACAATCGGACCAGGGGAAAACAACCTCTTGTCCTCAAGTCAACATCAATCAAGTTCAACTAGTATCAGAACAATTTCAACCATTCAATCAAAAAAAAGACACACACAACCGCTTACACTCGGTAAGCATACCTTGGCCTTGGACCTTTTGGTCCGCTCTGATACCAAAATGTAACACCTTATTTTAATAAATAATTAAAAACCAATACGGGGAAAATTTTTCCAAAATTAAGTAACCAAAGACTATAAGGCAACCGGATAACACAAAGGGCGGAGTGCAAGGAAGAACAAAGGAAATGAGAGATCATCCACACGCATAAGGCAAATGACAGAAGGCTAAGACTGGAACTGGTTCGTGGGTTTAGCGTAACATACCAGCGCCAGGGCGGATTACGTAATATCATTGGCTCACTCAGACGGGGTCTGATACCGCCTAGGCGGGGTATGGGAATGCAACAGCGGATGGAGGGAAATTCTAAAAGAGAAACTCTTCCACGAGTAACACTAGTTCGTTCAGTAGGAAGTGATGGGTAAGGGGAAGGAGAAGAGGAAGTACAAGGGAGCAAGGCTGGGACCGACCCGCACTGTCCAGCGAAACACAGCAGCGCCTGGTCGAAGACTAAGATAACACTGACTCGCTCAAGCGAGGCCCGACGTTGCCTGAGCGAAGCATAACAATGCAACCACGGAAGGAGGAAGTGATTACACTGCCGTCCAGTACGGCAAGGTACAACAACGCCTGGACGGACTACATCACAACGCCCACTCACTCAGGCGATGTCCAACACCGCCCAGAGAGACATAATAATGCAACAACGGAGGAGGAAGGTACATAGGCGGAGTCTCACGTTGATATCTGCTTGCTTCAGCATGGTTCCACGCGCTTGAGCGAACCGTCCTAGTTACTTGGGCGAGGTATGACACCGCCTAAGCGAAGTCAGCACGCCGCCCCTCCAACACAAACACAAGGTAATTTCTCAATCGGATATGGACAAGGGTTCACTCGATAAATCCTCACGCTCGCACTTCACTCGGGGAAATGGGAAGTTACAGTGTACATATGCGGTAGTAGGTTGTGGGGGAAGGAGGAGCCCGAATTCACTCTACCCAACTCAACTAGGTACGACAACGTCTGGGCGGACTCGACTACAACGTTTAAGCCGGGGTCAATACTATTATTGAGGTCGCACTAGCGCCACAACGGATAGGAAGGATAATGGGCGGTATCTCACTCTGACTTTTACTCGCTTCAGCGCGAGTCCTTACGCTTGGGCGGACTGCTTTAGCACTTAGACGAGGTATGACTCTGCCCGAGGGAACCCAACATAAGTCTTCCTAGTCCGCACTCGCTGGGGCGGGTATGCTGCTTGCTGAAGCGAGGGACTCCACTCGGTTTTTCACTCGTCTTTCGTTCTTCACTCACTCGAAGCATGTTTAAGCTCTTTGTTTCATCCTCTCAACCCCAAACTTAATCCCACTACCTACCCGTAGTCACACTGGCCGTCTACGCTCATAAGGTATGCTTGGGCATCCGGACTTGTCATTCAACACCTTCCACCGTACCATATAACACGCAACACACATATATATATATAGTTAGGAAACATCTAAACAATTACAACCACAACATGCCCCTTCTGTCCGGAGCGTTCAAGTTTCGTAATTAAAACCCAAATTTAACACAAACCGGCCAAGGCTTCCTCTAAAACATTTAAATACGACAAGCACACAGTACACACATATATACACACGATCCATAATGCTCAGCTGCTCTGCTCCACACCCGGCTCTTCCTTCATTCTTTATTCCGAGAGATGTTCACTGAAATATTGCCACTGCAGGGGTGAGCTTTACATGTAAAATGATACTCACAGACTAAGTATCAGCGTCAGTACACGTTCCTACCATCATTTAACCTTTCCCAAGTAACAAGTTCATGCAGTTCAAGCAACATTCATGCCACACATATCACACAGAGCTTATGCCCACAATCCATTCATGCATTCGGAGTTCCTACGCACATATACATTCATGCACTCAAAATCATACACATAAACATACATAGATTTATACATCATCACAATCGGCCTTATATCTACATGCATGCCTACGGATTCGACTCGGGTAAAGACTCTCAGTTACGGTCCCCTTTCTTCTGGCCCCTCGTCCCTCAACTCTTACCAGGTGGCACCGGCCTCCCACGGCGTCTCGAGACTCTTCTCTAGCTCCTACGGCTACCACGAGCACTATCGGGATCTAGCCAAGGTTGGTAACTGGAAGTCGTTCCCTTGGGGTTCTTGACCTTCTATGGGTCACCCCACTCCCACTCATGCAACTAACACATTTATTAACACGCATCATCACGCCACGAACACCTTCTCTGTAGCCATTAAGCAAGAACGGATTCCCCACATTACTCGTATTCATTTAGTCAATCACACCAACGCATGTTACAATCAGTCATCAGACTAACAACAGTGAACAAACCAATTAAGAGCATGCACATACATCTTTTCCATAGTGACAAGAAAATAGATCCATGCATATCATTCATCATTATCATCCACTAACAGGCTACACCATCCCCATGAAATCACTATCAGAATCTTAAATCATGCATCAGTTTTAGTGATTATGAATACATGCACACACACACACACACTCAGCAGTACGTTCATCCGGTACCGTTCGTAGACCATGCATTCGACATGCAAGCGCCCCCTACCTTTAGAGGAACCTCAGAAACCTTTCCGTTCTTGTCGTTGGGTCCGATGTCCTTCTCCTGGTTCGTTCGGTCTTCTTTGGCTTCGTCGTATCCTGCGCTTGATTCTGGGATGGAGTGTGGTCCGTTCTTCAGTACTGCAATCAAGATCTCCAGGAGCGAAGAGTGAGAGAAGAGAAGAAGAAGGATGGAGACGAAGAGAGAAAAGTAGAGGATGAAGTGACGGAGGAAGGAATAGCGAGTGTGTCCTTAACCAAAGGCTTACGTTTTTATATATATATATATGCGCACGAGTAAGAGAAGAGTGGGATGGGAGAGTGTGAGCTCAGCAGCCACGCGCACTCCACTCCATCCCCTGACCACCACCATTTTTCATATTTTAAAGCTTAAATCTACTTGGTTATATATATAATTAACGGTTATTTTCTTAATGGTTTATTCTTCATTCGGCATATAGTTTCAAAACTGGGATGTTACAGCTAAAACCCTAGATTGATTTTCTTGGAGAATATTGTAATGTAATTTTGAGGTCATTATTTTTAATACAGTATGTTTTTGTTATTGTTATTTCTTCATAATCTTACTCTGCTTATTTAATTCCATTTTGTTTAATCAAAATTGTATGCTTAATCGGTTTAATTATTCAAATGGAATAAAATAAGGTTTTAAATTAGAATGGATTAAGGAAATATGCATGCTTAATGAATATTTTCATAATCACTTTTAATAATTATGGTTTGCTTAATTCCATAATAAGAGAATAGATTATGTATGTAGGCGATGTTCTTTCATATGCTCAATAATTCCTAGATTCTACGATCTTGACTCCTTTTGCTTAATTAGGATGCTTGATTAAAATATTCATTTTTAAATGAAAGTAAAGGAAGTATGAATTGAAAAAGACGCTTAGTTGATTAATTCAAATTGAGCTAAGAAATTGACAGTAATGAAAGTATACAAATTATCTTTAGTGAACCAAGGATAAATTTATTTACAATACTCCAAGAAAATCAATCGCTTGTTAATTATTGTTTTAAATCCTATATTTACTTTGTCTTTAATTTTAATTGTGATAACAAAAATCAATCAAACCCCCCCAATTGTACGTTTGTTGAACTTATGTTTGTAAAAAATTTTAGTTGTTGAGTTTTTATTTTTAATTGTTAAAAATTAGTTTAAGACTTGATTTTTCCTAAATTTTTGTGTTGATCCTTGAGAGAATGACCTAGGTTGACACCCTAGTACTACATTAATTAATTTTAATGTACTAATTTGATGGAATCATGACTGTAAAAATACACACGTCAAATTTTGGCGCCGCAGCCGGGGATCAACGATCTTTAGGAAAAACTCTTGTTTTAAATTAATTTTTTATATATATTTATATAAATTGAAAAAAAATTTCTTTTGTTTGTTTGTTTGTTTTATTTTATTTCTTTTGCATGATTTAGGATTCTGATGATTTATTGCTCATGATGATCAAATATCTTGTTGTATGCTATGTATGACTAGAAGAACTTTTGAGCATTTATATTCATTTGATCCTGAAATTGAAAGAACTTTTCATAGGTTAATTAGAGAAGCTAGATTTAATAATAATTTTGTTGATATTGATAGTGATAGTATCTTTTCTGAATCTGTTGAAAGTACTACTGCTAGTTTTTCTGATATGGCTGAACCTCGTGAAAGAACTCTTAGAGAACTAGCTGCTCCTGAATTCACTTACGAAAGTTTGTGTATTCAATATCCTGATGAGGATGTCCCTTTTATTCTTAAGACCGGACTTATACACTTGTTGCCTAAGTTTCATGGTCTTGCGGGTGAAGATCCGGACAAACACCTCAAAGAATTCCACATTGTGTGTTCCACAATGAAACCCCAAAACGTTCAAGAAGACCATGTCTATCTTAAAGCGTTTCCTCATTCTTTAGAGGGTGTTGCTAAGGATTGGTTGTACTACCTTGCTCCAAGATCAATCACAAGTTGGAATGACTTAAAGAAAATGTTATTGGAAAAATTCTTTCCTGCCTCTAGAACAACTGCAATCCGTAAAGATATATCTGGCATTAGGCAACTCTCTGGAGAAAGTCTTTATGAGTACTGGGAAAGATTTAAAAAACTCTATGCAAGTTGCCCTCACCACCAAATTTCTGAACAACTTCTTCTTCAGTACTTCTATGAAGGTCTGCACCACGTTGATCGCAACATGATTGATGCGGCAAGTGGAGGAGCTCTAGGAGATATAACTGCTGCTGAAGCAAGAAACCTGATTGAGAAGATGGCATCTAACTCTCAACAATTTGGTGTGAGAAATGATTCTTTCAAACCCATGTTTGATTCCAATTCTAGTTCATCTGGAATTAAATTGGAGAGCAAACTTGATGCTCTCGCCACTCTGGTCACACAATTGGCAGTAAATCAAAAATCCATGACTGCTAAAGTATGTGGCATCTGCTCTTCACAAGAGTGCCCCACTGATTGTTGTCCTTCTCTATAAGAAAAGGATAATAATAGTCCCCAAGCCTACACAGCTAACATCTACCATGATAGACCACCACAAAACAACCATGACCTTTCCACCAATAGATACAATCCAGGTTGGAGGAACCATCCAAATTTGAGATGGGGAAACCAACAACAAAATCCCCATCCCCAACCTCCATTTCAAAACAATGCACCAACCTTCCAAAGACCTATACCTCAACCACCCACAAGTGGCCCTTCTTTGGAGGATCTGGTGAAACAAGTGGCTACACAGAACTTGGAGTATCAACAGAGAAATGATGCTACCATCCAGAGTTTAAGCAACCAAATTGGGCAATTGGGTTCATCATTAAGCCAGTTACAATCTCAAAGCTCTGACAAATTACCATCTCAACCAGCTGCAAATCCAAGAAATGTGAGTGCTATTCAGTTAAGATCAGGTAAGAACCTTGAAATACCCATACCCAAGGAACCTGAAAAACAAACAATTGAGCCTGAAACAGTTGAGAATGATGTACCCTCTTCAAGAAAATCTGAAATGCAATCATCCCAAATTCCACCTCATATCCCTCTTCCTTTCCCACCAAAAGCAATTCCAAGTAAGAAGATGGAAGAAGTGGACAAAGAAATTTTGGATACTTTCAGGAAAGTGGAAGTGAATATACCTATTCTCGATGCAATCAAGCAAATTCCCAAGTATGCCAAATTTCTAAAGGAGTTGTGTACTCACAAGAGGAGACTCAAAGGTAATAAAAGGATAAGTATGGGAAGGAATGTATCTGCACTGCTTGGTAAGGAAAATATCCCTGAGAAATGCAAGGATCCAGGTACGTTTTCTATACCTTGTATCATAGGCAATAACAAATTTGAAAATTGTATGTTAGATTTAGGAGCTTTAATAAATGTTATGCCTATGTCTGTTTTCAAATCATTGTCTCTTGGAAATTTACAACCTACTGGTGTAGTAATTCAGCTAGCCAATAGGAGCACTGCTTACCCTGCTGGAGTTATAGAGGATGTTTTGGTTCAGGTAGAACAGCTTGTTTTCCCTGCTGACTTTTTTGCACTTGATATGGAAGAAGGTATGCCTCAAATTCCTGTTCCTATCATTTTGGGAAGACCATTTTTAAAAATAGCCAGAACTATAATTGATGTCCATGCTGGAATCCTTTCTATGGAATTTGGTGACACTAAGGTAAGATTTAATATTCTAGATGCCATGAAACACCCTTCTAAAAATCATTCTGTTTTCCAAATTGACATTATTGATGAACTAGTTTTTGAACATTTTTCTGATGTTGATTTGGAATGCATAGATGATTCATACAGTTGTTTTGCATGCAATAATTCTGAGAATTGTGATATTTGTGCTGAAATTGACAAATACATAATTGCTGATTTAGAGTCTATAGAAATACCTGTTCTAAATGTAGATTTTCAAGAAGACTCTAACAAAATTTTTGAGGTGCAAGAATCCAAATCTGCTTTGTTAGTTCCATCTACTTTGCAGGCACCTAATCTGGAGCTAAATTTCTTATTTGAAAACCTCAAGTATTCATACTTAGGAAATGATGAGGAGCTTCCGGTGATAATCTTTACTTCTCTTGATGAAAATCAAGAAGAGAAATTGCTGCAAGATTTGCGAAGGCACAAGAAGGCTAGACCACTATCCAATATGCTTCAAAAGGATGTGGTATTTGAGTTTGATCCATCTTGAGGGAGTTTTTCTTACCCATCTTTTTACTTTTTCATTATATTGTCTATTTTGTATGCTCTGTCTTACATTGAGGACAATGTATGATTTAAGTGTGGGGGTGGGAATATTGTTGTATATTGTTTTATTGTTGTGTGATTAATTTTAAGTGACTTTGTTAAAAAAAAGAATTAAAAATAAAAGATTTTGTGTGTGTTTTTGTTTTAAAAAGGCATGTTTTATTGGAATTTTAAGATATACATGAGAAACAGGTAAATTCTTTCATGTCTGATATGAGCTTAATGATATGTTATAATTTGAAGTCAAGCAATTTTGGTATGATGAGAATGACATGATAATTGATAGATGATCATATATGATAGAATTATACCTTGTGAGATTTTTGAGCCTTAAAATTTGATGGATCACTTTACGCCATCTGAATTCTTTCATGTGTGATTAATTCCTGAAAGCTTACATCCTAATTTTTGTCTTGTTTCTTGATGATACTTGAAACTCATATGAATGTATTTGAAATGATACAGGCATTTGATCAATTGAGCCACTAAGCCAGATAAGCCTACCATGAATAAATTATCTCTTGCTAGCCATTTTGAGCCTATTTAACTGTTTCCTTGTTGCAGCTCAAATAAGCCATGGATGAAAAAACCAAAAATATACCTACCTTAAGGAATATATTGGAGCTTTGGAATCAAGTCAAAAACAGGCATTCAAATAAGTCTAGGGGTGTGCAAAAAGGAATCGCAACTCTTCTTTCGAGTGTTATGCAATCACATAAGAAAAGATAAAAAAAAATGATGAATAAATAAAAAGAAATATTTTGATGATTGCGACCAAAAGAAATTGGAACACAAAGTGCTATATCCTCATGCTTACCTGTAAAATTATTTGCTCCTTATTCTTTTTGGTACTTGCCATAATCCTAAAAATTTTATCATTCATTTTAACCTTGGCCACATTACAACCTTGGAAAGTCCTGTTGATCTATACATGCATTTGTGTTGATTGTGGAATTGAGAAACTTGCCAAATTTTTAGACTGTCTGTTTTTCAGGAAATGTTTTGAGAGTATACACAAACTTTAAACACTTGAGAGTTGAGAGTATGTCTTGTGAGGTTCTATCACTTATGATCTTCTTTTCAGTTTAATTTAATTTTCACATGCCTAAGTGTTTGAATGATTTTTATATATCTTAATGCTCTGTATCTTGCATGTTTAATAACTCTTGTTTCTCTGTATATTCCTAACATTTCATGCCAATTCTCTGTGTTGTTATTTTCAACTTAATGTTTTTCATAAATTGTGATACTTGTTTTTATTTTGATTTTGCCCAGGAGTGCAAAAGAATAAGTGTGGGAGTATTTGATGATGCATGATTTATCCTTAATTCCTTGCTTTAAATGTGTATAATTTGCCATTGCTAATTGTGTAATATTATGCATTTTAACACATTTTCATAATTCAAGCTTTATTTAATATTAAATGAATTAGGTGATAATCTTTAAATGGAAATAATAAATCTTACTTGATTTCCCTTATATTGTAGTGAATAATTGAGTTTGCAATTGGGAAATTATGAAATTGAGCATCAGGTCTGACGCGTAGCGCCAATACCACGCGTAGCGTGGAAACAAATTCGCAACACCCACGCGCAGCGTCAAGCCCACGCGTAGCGTCAACAGTGACGAGCATCCCATTAACAGGCTGTGTGCAACTTCAGAAGTGGAGGATTTATTTATATTAAAACACTTATTGGCCAATCCATTATAGACATACGGCACTATCTCAGTGGGGAACATGCAGCACAAGTGTCCAAGCATTATTGAAGAATTATTGGATGAAATAATGTATTCTGAGTCAGAAACCCTCACGTGTAGCCTCACAACTAAGCGTAGCGTGGAAGCAGATTCGCAACGCTGACGCGTAGCATCCTGCTCACGCACAGCGTCAGCAGGAGACCTTTACCTTTGCTTTCACTATAAATAGGACCATTGCCAAAGGCTTCAAACACACCTGAATTCACGTTTCTCTCTTTGTTTCTATAAGCATCAAAGGAAGGCACAAAGCCTCCTCCTCTCTTCTTTCCCCTCTTTGCTCCATTCCGGGTTAGTTTCTTTTCTTTGTAGTTGTTATTATGGAGGGCTAAAACCCTAGATTGATTTTCTTAGAGAATATTGTAATGTAATTTTGAGGTCATTATTTTTAATATAGTATGTTTTTGTTATTGTTATTTCTTCATAATCTTACTCTGCTTATTTAATTCCATTTTGTTTAATCAAAATTGTATGCTTAATCGGTTTAATTATTCAAATGGAATAAAATAAGGTTTTAAATTAGAATGGATTAAGGAAATATGCATGCTTAATGAATATTTTCATAATCACTTTTAATAATTATGGTTTGCTTAATTCCATAATAAGAGAATAGATTATGTATTTAGGCGATGTTCTTACATATGCTCAATAATTCCTAGATTCTACGATCTTGACTCCTTTTGCTTAATTAGGATGCTTGATTAAAATATTCATTTTTAAATGAAAGTAAAGGAAGTATGAATTAAAAAAGACGCTTAGTTGATTAATTCAAATTGAGCTAAGAAATTGACAGTAATGAAAGTATACAAATTATCTTTAGTGAACCAAGGATAAATTTATTTACAATACTCCAAGAAAATCAATCGCTTGTTAATTATTGTTTTAAATCCTATATTTACTTTGTCTTTAATTTTAATTGTGATAACAAAAATCAATCAAACCCCCCCAATTGTACGTTTGTTGAACTTATGTTTGTAAAAAATTTTAGTTGTTGAGTTTTTATTTTTAATTGTTAAAAATTAGTTTAAGACTTGATTTTTCCTAAATTTTTGTGTTGATCCTTGAGAGAACGACCTAGGTTGACACCCTAGTACTACATTAATTAATTTTAATGTACTAATTTGACGGAATCATGACTGTAAAAATACACACGTCAAATTTTGGCGCCGCAGCCGGGGATCAACGATCTTTAGGAAAAACTCTTGTTTTAAATTAATTTTTTATATATATTTATATAAATTGAAAAAAAATTTCTTTTGTTTGTTTGTTTGTTTTATTTTATTTCTTTTGCATGATTTAGGATTCTGATGATTTATTGCTCATGATGATCAAATATCTTGTTGTATGCTATGTATGACTAGAAGAACTTTTGAGCATTTATATTCATTTGATCCTGAAATTGAAAGAACTTTTCATAGGTTAATTAGAGAAGCTAGATTTAATAATAATTTTGTTGATATTGATAGTGATAGTATCTTTTCTGAATCTGTTGAAAGTACTACTGCTAGTTTTTCTGATATGGCTGAACCTCGTGAAAGAACTCTTAGAGAACTAGCTGCTCCTGAATTCACTTACGAAAGTTTGTGTATTCAATATCCTGATGAGGATGTCCCTTTTATTCTTAAGACCGGACTTATACACTTGTTGCCTAAGTTTCATGGTCTTGCGGGTGAAGATCCGGACAAACACCTCAAAGAATTCCACATTGTGTGTTCCACAATGAAACCCCAAAACGTTCAAGAAGACCATGTCTATCTTAAAGCGTTTCCTCATTCTTTAGAGGGTGTTGCTAAGGATTGGTTGTACTACCTTGCTCCAAGATCAATCACAAGTTGGAATGACTTAAAGAAAATGTTCTTGGAAAAATTCTTTCCTGCCTCTAGAACAACTGTAATCCGTAAAGATATATCTGGCATTAGGCAACTCTCTGGAGAAAGTCTTTATGAGTACTGGGAAAGATTTAAAAAACTCTATGCAAGTTGCCCTCACCACCAAATTTCTGAACAACTTCTTCTTCAGTACTTCTATGAAGGTCTGCACCACATTGATCGCAACATGATTGATGCGGCAAGTGGAGGAGCTCTAGGAGATATAACTGCTGCTGAAGCAAGAAACCTGATTGAGAAGATGGCATCTAACTCTCAACAATTTGGTGTGAGAAATGATTCTTTCAAACCCATGTTTGATTCCAATTCTAGTTCATCTGGAATTAAATTGGAGAGTAAACTTGATGCTCTCGCCACTCTGGTCACACAATTGGCAGTAAATCAAAAATCCATGACTGCTAAAGTATGTGGCATCTGCTCTTCACAAGAGCGCCCCACTGATTGTTGTCCTTCTCTACAAGAAAAGGATAATAATAGTCCCCAAGCCTACACAGCTAACATCTACCATGATAGACCACCACAAAACAACCATGACCTTTCCACCAATAGATACAGTCCAGGTTGGGGGAACCATCCAAATTTGAGATGGGGAAACCAACAACAAAATCCCCATCCCCAACCTCCATTTCAAAACAATGCACCAACCTTCCAAAGACCTATACCTCAACCACCCACAAGTGGCCCTTCTTTGGAGGATCTGGTGAAACAAGTGGCTACACAGAACTTGGAGTATCAACAGAGAAATAATGCTACCATCCAGAGTTTAAGCAACCAAATTGGGCAATTGGGTTCATCATTAAGCCAGTTACAATCTCAAAGCTCCGACAAATTACCATCTCAACCAGCTGCAAATCCAAGAAATGTGAGTGCTATTCAGTTAAGATCAGGTAAGAACCTTGAAATACCCATACCCAAGGAACCTGAAAAACAAACAATTGAGCCTGAAACAGTTGAGAATGATGTACCCTCTTCAAGAAAATCTGAAATGCAATCATCCCAAATTCCACCTCATATCCCTCTTCCATTCCCACCAAAAGCAATTCCAAGTAAGAAGATGGAAGAAGTGGACAAAGAAATTTTGGATACTTTCAGGAAAGTGGAAGTGAATATACCTATTCTCGATGCAATCAAGCAAATTCCCAAGTATGCCAAATTTCTAAAGGAGTTGTGTACTCACAAGAGGAGACTCAAAGGTAATAAAAGGATAAGTATGGGAAGGAATGTATCTGCACTGCTTGGTAAGGAAAATATCCCTGAGAAATGCAAGGATCCAGGTACGTTTTCTATACCTTGTATCATAGGCAATAACAAATTTGAAAATTGTATGTTAGATTTAGGAGCTTCAATAAATGTTATGCCTATGTCTGTTTTCAAATCATTGTCTCTTGGAAATTTACAACCTACTGCTGTAGTAATTCAGCTAGCCAATAGGAGCACTGCTTACCCTGCTGGAGTTATAGAGGATGTTTTGGTTCAGGTAGAACAGCTTGTTTTCCCTGCTGACTTTTTTGTACTTGATATGGAAGAAGGTATGCCTCAAATTCCTGTTCCTATCATTTTGGGAAGACCATTTTTGAAAATAGCCAGAACTATAATTGATGTCCATGCTGGAATCCTTTCTATGGAATTTGGTGACACTAAGGTAAGATTTAATATTCTAGATGCCATGAAACACCCTTCTAAAAATCATTCTGTTTTCCAAATTGACATTATTGATGAACTAGTTTTTGAACATTTTTCTGATGTTGATTTGGAATGCATAGATGATTCATACAGTTGTTTTGCATGCAATAATTCTGAGAATTGTGATATTTGTGCTGAAATTGACAAATACATAATTGCTGATTTAGAGTCTATAGAAATACCTGTTCTAAATGTAGATTTTCAAGAAGACTCTAACAAAATTTTTGAGGTGCAAGAATCCAAATCTGCTTTGTTAGTTCCATCTACTTTTCAGGCACCTAATCTGGAGCTAAATTTCTTATTTGAAAACCTCAAGTATTCATACTTAGGAAATAATGAGGAGCTTCCGGTGATAATCTTTACTTCTCTTGATGAAAATCAAGAAGAGAAATTGCTGCAAGATTTGCGAAGGCACAAGAAGGCTAGACCACTATCCAATATGCTTCAAAAGGATGTGGTATTTGAGTTTGATCCATCTTGAGGGAGTTTTTCTTACCCATCTTTTTACTTTTTCATTATATTGTCTATTTTGTATGCTTTGTCTTACATTGAGGACAATGTATGATTTAAGTGTGGGGGTGGGAATATTGTTGTATATTGTTTTATTGTTGTGTGATTAATTTTAAGTGACTTTGTTAAAAAAAAGAATTAAAAATAAAAGATTTTGTGTGTGTTTTTGTTTTAAAAAGGCATGTTTTATTGGAATTTTAAGATATACATGAGAAACAGGTAAATTCTTTCATGTCTGATATGAGCTTAATGATATGTTATAATTTGAAGTCAAGCAATTTTGGTATGATGAGAATGACATGATAATTGATAGATGATCATATATGATAGAATTATACCTTGTGAGATTTTTCAGCCTTAAAATTTGATGGATCACTTTACGCCATCTGAATTCTTTCATGTGTGATTAATTCCTGAAAGCTTACATCCTAATTTTTGTCTTGTTTCTTGATGATACTTGAAACTCATATGAATGTATTTGAAATGATACAGGCATTTGATCAATTGAGCCACTAAGCCAGATAAGCCTACCATGAATAAATTATCTCTTGCTAGCCATTTTGAGCCTATTTAACTGTTTCCTTGTTGCAGCTCAAATAAGCCATGGATGAAAAAACCAAAAATATACCTACCTTAAGGAATATATTGGAGCTTTGGAATCAAGTCAAAAACAGGCATTCAAATAAGTCTAGGGGTGTGCAAAAAGGAATCACAACTCTTCTTTCGAGTGTTATGCAATCACATAAGAAAAGATAAAAAAAAATGATGAATAAATAAAGAGAAATATTTTGATGATTGCGACCAAAAGAAATTGGAACACAAAGTGCTATATCCTCATGCTTACCTGTAAAATTATTTGCTCCTTATTCTTTTTGGTACTTGCCATAATCCTAAAAATTTTATCATCCATTTTAACCTTGGCCACATTACAACCTTGGAAAGTCCTGTTGATCTATACATGCATTTGTGTTGATTGTGGAATTGAGAAACTTGCCAAATTTTTAGACTGTCTGTTTTTCAGGAAATGTTTTGAGAGTATACACAAACTTTAAACACTTGAGAGTTGAGAGTATGTCTTGTGAGGTTCTATCACTTATGATCTTCTTTTCAGTTTAATTTAATTTTCACATGCCTAAGTGTTTGAATGATTTTTATATATCTTAATGCTCTGTATCTTGCATGTTGAATAACTCTTGTTTCACTGTATATTCCTAACATTTCATGCCAATTCTCTGTGTTGTTATTTTCAACTTAATGTTTTTCATAAATTGTGATACTTGTTTTTATTTTGATTTTGCCCGGGAGTGCAAAAGAATAAGTGTGGGAGTATTTGATGATGCATGATTTATCCTTAATTCCTTGCTTTAAATGTGTATAACTTGCCATTGCTAATTGTGTAATATTATGCATTTTAACACATTTTCATAATTCAAGCTTTATTTAATATTAAATGAATTAGGTGATAATCTTTAAATGGAAATAATAAATCTTACTTGATTTCCCTTATATTGTAGTGAATAATTGAGTTTGCAATTGGGAAATTATGAAATTGAGCATCAGGTCTGACGCGTAGCGCCAATACCACGCGTAGCGTGGAAACAAATTCGCAACACCCACGCGCAGCGTCAAGCCCACGCGTAGCGTCAACAGTGACGAGCATCCCATTAACAGGCTGTGTGCAACTTCAGAAGTGGAGGATTTATTTATATTAAAACACTTATTGGCCAATCCATTATAGACATACGGCACTATCTCAGTGGGGAACATGCAGCACAAGTGTCCAAGCATTATTGAAGAATTATTGGATGAAATAATGTATTCTGAGTCAGAAACCCTCACGCGTAGCCTCACAACTAAGCGTAGCGTGGAAGCAGATTCGCAACGCTGACGCGTAGCATCCTGCTCACGCACAGCGTCAGCAGGAGACCTTTACCTTTGCTTTCACTATAAATAGGACCATTGCCAAAGGCTTCAAACACACCTGAATTCACGTTTCTCTCTTTGTTTCTATAAGCATCAAAGGAAGGCACAAAGCCTCCTCCTCTCTTCTTTCCCCTCTTTGCTCCATTCCGGGTTAGTTTCTTTTCTTTGTAGTTGTTATTATGGAGGGCTAAAACCCTAGATTGATTTTCTTGGAGAATATTGTAATGTAATTTTGAGGTCATTATTTTTAATACAGTATGTTTTTGTTATTGTTATTTCTTCATAATCTTACTCTGCTTATTTAATTCCATTTTGTTTAATCAAAATTGTATGCTTAATCGGTTTAATTATTCAAATGGAATAAAATAAGGTTTTAAATTAGAATGGATTAAGGAAATATGCATGCTTAATGAATATTTTCATAATCACTTTTAATAATTATGGTTTGCTTAATTCCATAATAAGAGAATAGATTATGTATTTAGGCGATGTTCTTACATATGCTCAATAATTCCTAGATTCTACGATCTTGACTCCTTTTGCTTAATTAGGATGCTTGATTAAAATATTCATTTTTAAATGAAAGTAAAGGAAGTATGAATTGAAAAAGACGCTTAGTTGATTAATTCAAATTGAGCTAAGAAATTGACAGTAATGAAAGTATACAAATTATCTTTAGTGAACCAAGGATAAATTTATTTACAATACTCCAAGAAAATCAATCGCTTGTTAATTATTGTTTTAAATCCTATATTTACTTTGTCTTTAATTTTAATTGTGATAACAAAAATCAATCAAACCCCCCCAATTGTACGTTTGTTGAACTTATGTTTGTAAAAAATTTTAGTTGTTGAGTTTTTATTTTTAATTGTTAAAAATTAGTTTAAGACTTGATTTTTCCTAAATTTTTGTGTTGATCCTTGAGAGAACGACCTAGGTTGACACCCTAGTACTACATTAATTAATTTTAATGTACTAATTTGACGGAATCATGACTGTAAAAATACACACGTCAAATTTTGGCGCCGCAGCCGGGGATCAACGATCTTTAGGAAAAACTCTTGTTTTAAATTAATTTTTTATATATATTTATATAAATTGAAAAAAAAAATTTCTTTTGTTTGTTTGTTTGTTTTATTTTATTTCTTTTGCATGATTTAGGATTCTGATGATTTATTGCTCATGATGATCAAATATCTTGTTGTATGCTATGTATGACTAGAAGAACTTTTGAGCATTTATATTCATTTGATCCTGAAATTGAAAGAACTTTTCATAGGTTAATTAGAGAAGCTAGATTTAATAATAATTTTGTTGATATTGATAGTGATAGTATCTTTTCTGAATCTGTTGAAAGTACTACTGCTAGTTTTTCTGATATGGCTGAACCTCGTGAAAGAACTCTTAGAGAACTAGCTGCTCCTGAATTCACTTACGAAAGTTTGTGTATTCAATATCCTGATGAGGATGTCCCTTTTATTCTTAAGACCGGACTTATACACTTGTTGCCTAAGTTTCATGGTCTTGCGGGTGAAGATCCGGACAAACACCTCAAAGAATTCCACATTGTGTGTTCCACAATGAAACCCCAAAACGTTCAAGAAGACCATGTCTATCTTAAAGCGTTTCCTCATTCTTTAGAGGGTGTTGCTAAGGATTGGTTGTACTACCTTGCTCCAAGATCAATCACAAGTTGGAATGACTTAAAGAAAATGTTCTTGGAAAAATTCTTTCCTGCCTCTAGAATAACTGCAATCCGTAAAGATATATCTGGCATTAGGCAACTCTCTGGAGAAAGTCTTTATGAGTACTGGGAAAGATTTAAAAAACTCTATGCAAGTTGCCCTCACCACCAAATTTCTGAACAACTTCTTCTTCAGTACTTCTATGAAGGTCTGCACCACGTTGATCGCAACATGATTGATGCGGCAAGTGGAGGAGCTCTAGGAGATATAACTGCTGCTGAAGCAAGAAACCTGATTGAGAAGATGACATCTAACTCTCAACAATTTGGTGTGAGAAATGATTCTTTCAAACCCATGTTTGATTCCAATTCTAGTTCATCTGGAATTAAATTGGAGAGCAAACTTGATGCTCTCGCCACTCTGGTCACACAATTGGCAGTAAATCAAAAATCCATGACTGCTAAAGTATGTGGCATCTGCTCTTCACAAGAGTGCCCCACTGATTGTTGTCCTTCTCTACAAGAAAAGGATAATAATAGTCCCCAAGCCTACACAGCTAATATCTACCATGATAGACCACCACAAAACAACCATGACCTTTCCACCAATAGATACAATCCAGGTTGGAGGAACCATCCAAATTTGAGATGGGGAAACCAATAACAAAATCCCCATCCCCAACCTCCATTTCAAAACAATGCACCAACCTTCCAAAGACCTATACCTCAACCACCCACAAGTGGCCCTTCTTTGGAGGATCTGGTGAAACAAGTGGCTACACAGAACTTGGAGTATCAACAGAGAAATGATGCTACCATCCAGAGTTTAAGCAACCAAATTGGGCAATTGGGTTCATCATTAAGCCAGTTACAATCTCAAAGCTCTGACAAATTACCATCTCAACCAGCTGCAAATCCAAGAAATGTGAGTGCTATTCAGTTAAGATCAGGTAAGAACCTTGAAATACCCATACCCAAGGAACCTGAAAAACAAACAATTGAGCCTGAAACAGTTGAGAATGATGTACCCTCTTCAAGAAAATCTGAAATGCAATCATCCCAAATTCCACCTCATATCCCTCTTCCTTTCCCACCAAAAGCAATTCCAAGTAAGAAGATGGAAGAAGTGGACAAAGAAATTTTGGATACTTTCAGGAAAGTGGAAGTGAATATACCTATTCTCGATGCAATCAAGCAAATTCCCAAGTATGCCAAATTTCTAAAGGAGTTGTGTACTCACAAGAGGAGACTCAAAGGTAATAAAAGGATAAGTATGGGAAGGAATGTATCTGCACTGCTTGGTAAGGAAAATATCCCTGAGAAATGCAAGGATCCAGGTACGTTTTCTATACCTTGTATCATAGGCAATAACAAATTTGAAAATTGTATGTTAGATTTAGGAGCTTTAATAAATGTTATGCCTATGTCTGTTTTCAAATCATTGTCTCTTGGAAATTTACAACCTACTGGTGTAGTAATTCAGCTAGCCAATAGGAGCACTGCTTACCCTGCTGGAGTTATAGAGGATGTTTTGGTTCAGGTAGAACAGCTTGTTTTCCCTGCTGACTTTTTTGTACTTGATATGGAAGAAGGTATGCCTCAAATTCCTGTTCCTATCATTTTGGGAAGACCATTTTTGAAAATAGCCAGAACTATAATTGATGTCCATGCTGGAATCCTTTCTATGGAATTTGGTGACACTAAGGTAAGATTTAATATTCTAGATGCCATGAAACACCCTTCTAAAAATCATTCTGTTTTCCAAATTGACATTATTGATGAACTAGTTTTTGAACATTTTTCTGATGTTGATTTGGAATGCATAGATGATTCATACAGTTGTTTTGCATGTAATAATTCTGAGAATTGTGATATTTGTGCTGAAATTGACAAATACATAATTGCTGATTTAGAGTCTATAGAAATACCTGTTCTAAATGTAGATTTTCAAGAAGACTCTAACAAAATTTTTGAGGTGCAAGAATCCAAATCTGCTTTGTTAGTTCCATCTACTTTGCAGGCACCTAATCTGGAGCTAAATTTCTTATTTGAAAACCTCAAGTATTCATACTTAGGAAATGATGAGGAGCTTCCGGTGATAATCTTTACTTCTCTTGATGAAAATCAAGAAGAGAAATTGCTGCAAGATTTGTGAAGGCACAAGAAGGCTAGACCACTATCCAATATGCTTCAAAAGGATGTGGTATTTGAGTTTGATCCATCTTGAGGGAGTTTTTCTTACCCATCTTTTTACTTTTTCATTATATTGTCTATTTTGTATGCTCTGTCTTACATTGAGGACAATGTATGATTTAAGTGTGGGGGTGGGAATATTGTTGTATATTGTTTTATTGTTGTGTGATTAATTTTAAGTGACTTTGTTAAAAAAAAAGAATTAAAAATAAAAGATTTTGTGTGTGTTTTTGTTTTAAAAAGGCATGTTTTATTGGAATTTTAAGATATACATGAGAAACAGGTAAATTCTTTCATGTCTGATATGAGCTTAATGATATGTTATAATTTGAAGTCAAGCAATTTTGGTATGATGAGAATGACATGATAATTGATAGATGATCATATATGATAGAATTATACCTTGTGAGATTTTTGAGCCTTAAAATTTGATGGATCACTTTACGCCATCTGAATTCTTTCATGTGTGATTAATTCCTGAAAGCTTACATCCTAATTTTTGTCTTGTTTCTTGATGATACTTGAAACTCATATGAATGTATTTGAAATGATACAGGCATTTGATCAATTGAGCCACTAAGCCAGATAAGCCTACCATGAATAAATTATCTCTTGCTAGCCATTTTGAGCCTATTTAACTGTTTCCTTGTTGCAGCTCAAATAAGCCATGGATGAAAAAACCAAAAATATACCTACCTTAAGGAATATATTGGAGCTTTGGAATCAAGTCAAAAACAGGCATTCAAATAAGTCTAGGGGTGTGCAAAAAGGAATCGCAACTCTTCTTTCGAGTGTTATGCAATCACATAAGAAAAGATAAAAAAAAATGATGAATAAATAAAAAGAAATATTTTGATGATTGCGACCAAAAGAAATTGGAACACAAAGTGCTATATCCTCATGCTTACCTGTAAAATTATTTGCTCCTTATTCTTTTTGGTACTTGCCATAATCCTAAAAATTTTATCATCCATTTTAACCTTGGCCACATTACAACCTTGGAAAGTCCTGTTGATCTATACATGCATTTGTGTTGATTGTGGAATTGAGAAACTTGCCAAATTTTTAGACTGTCTGTTTTTCAGGAAATGTTTTGAGAGTATACACAAACTTTAAACACTTGAGAGTTGAGAGTATGTCTTGTGAGGTTCTATCACTTATGATCTTCTTTTCAGTTTAATTTAATTTTCACATGCCTAAGTGTTTGAATGATTTTTATATATCTTAATGCTCTGTATCTTGCATGTTGAATAACTCTTGTTTCTCTGTATATTCCTAACATTTCATGCCAATTCTCTGTGTTGTTATTTTCAACTTAATGTTTTTCATAAATTGTGATACTTGTTTTTATTTTGATTTTGCCCGGGAGTGCAAAAGAATAAGTGTGGGAGTATTTGATGATGCATGATTTATCCTTAATTCCTTGCTTTAAATGTGTATAATTTGCCATTGCTAATTGTGTAATATTATGCATTTTAACACATTTTCATAATTCAAGCTTTATTTAATATTAAATGAATTAGGTGATAATCTTTAAATGGAAATAATAAATCTTACTTGATTTCCCTTATATTGTAGTGAATAATTGAGTTTGCAATTGGGAAATTATGAAATTGAGCATCAGGTCTGACGCGTAGCGCCAATACCACGCGTAGCGTGGAAACAAATTCGCAACACCCACGCGCAGCGTCAAGCCCACGCGTAGCGTCAACAGTGACGAGCATCCCATTAACAGGCTGTGTGCAACTTCAGAAGTGGAGGATTTATTTATATTAAAACACTTATTGGCCAATCCATTATAGACATACGGCACTATCTCAGTGGGGAACATGCAGCACAAGTGTCCAAGCATTATTGAAGAATTATTGGATGAAATAATGTATTCTGAGTCAGAAACCCTCACGCGTAGCCTCACAACTAAGCGTAGCGTGGAAGCAGATTCGCAACGCTGACGCGTAGCATCCTGCTCACGCACAGCGTCAGCAGGAGACCTTTACCTTTGCTTTCACTATAAATAGGACCATTGCCAAAGGCTTCAAACACACCTGAATTCACGTTTCTCTCTTTGTTTCTATAAGCATCAAAGGAAGGCACAAAGCCTCCTCCTCTCTTCTTTCCCCTCTTTGCTCCATTCCGGGTTAGTTTCTTTTCTTTGTAGTTGTTATTATGGAGGGCTAAAACCCTAGATTGATTTTCTTGGAGAATATTGTAATGTAATTTTGAGGTCATTATTTTTAATACAGTATGTTTTTGTTATTGTTATTTCTTCATAATCTTACTCTGCTTATTTAATTCCATTTTGTTTAATCAAAATTGTATGCTTAATCGGTTTAATTATTCAAATGGAATAAAATAAGGTTTTAAATTAGAATGGATTAAGGAAATATGCATGCTTAATGAATATTTTCATAATCACTTTTAATAATTATGGTTTGCTTAATTCCATAATAAGAGAATAGATTATGTATGTAGGCGATGTTCTTACATATGCTCAATAATTCCTAGATTCTACAATCTTGACTCCTTTTGCTTAATTAGGATGCTTGATTAAAATATTCATTTTTAAATGAAAGTAAAGGAATTATGAATTGAAAAAGACGCTTAGTTGATTAATTCAAATTGAGCTAAGAAATTGACAGTAATGAAAGTATACAAATTATCTTTAGTGAACCAAGGATAAATTTATTTACAATACTCCAAGAAAATCAATCGCTTGTTAATTATTGTTTTAAATCCTATATTTACTTTGTCTTTAATTTTAATTGTGATAACAAAAATCAATCAAACCCCCCCAATTGTACGTTTGTTGAACTTATGTTTGTAAAAAATTTTAGTTGTTGAGTTTTTATTTTTAATTGTTAAAAATTAGTTTAAGACTTGATTTTTCCTAAATTTTTGTGTTGATCCTTGAGAGAACGACCTAGGTTGACACCCTAGTACTACATTAATTAATTTTAATGTACTAATTTGACGGAATCACGACTGTAAAAATACACACGTCAAAGAGAAATTAGTTATTGTCATGTTTTGGAACCGGTACTTCCCCATTGATTTAATATAAAGCAATTTTTCTTGGGGAAACAACGATTACCAAGGGTCCAAGTCGCAATAGTCATAAGTTTTCTAATCGTCATCGACGCCCCTGTTGGAGCGGAAACAAAATTTTTTTTTATGATTAGGAAAATCTATGACTCAGGACTCAGAGGTATATGACCAAAAGAGGATTATCTATTCACCTGAAGAATACTGTGTGTTCCAAAATGAGTCATTATTTCAAAAACTAAGCAAATCTGCGGGTGGTAGATAATTCATTTTTTTGGATAAAAGGTAAAGTAAAGTCTGCCCTTTTGTGGCATAGGTCGGGTTTTGTTGGAAGTCTTTTCTAGGCGCTATGGCTTGTCTAAAAGTGACTCTCTACACTAGGTGGCTTATACTAGACATCTAGAAGATCACCAGAGCCAAGATCCTACCCATGACAGGGACGCAAACAGTGGGGAATCCACTAGGTGCGTATATCATGAGAGGTCGAACTCTGGTTGAGGTTCTCACGAACACCGGATAGGAAGTACATCCCATATGATTCCGTTACCAACCCCTCCTAACTTAAGCTTCATTTGGGGCCCGGGTATAGGGCGCCACTCATAGGTGTGTACAAGTAATTGTGAGTGTGGTGTGTGGAAGGGCATTCAATACCTTTTACCTTATCCCATTCTACACAAAGAACAAACACAGAACAAATATACGAAGTCGTCTACCCTAGGGTTCAATGATTGTAGAAAAGTAACATGGTCCTCTACTCTAGGGTTCAACAAACATGCAAACATAGACAATGAAACAAATAACAAGATACAATTAAAACAAGAACAAACATTCACAACAATTAACAGAAAATAAAATAAGGGGAAGAATCCAAGCTAACAAAGGCTATATAAAAAAAACATGCGCTTTCAATCAAACTGGCCTGACTCTCTTAAGTGTCCCCAGTAGAGTCGCCATCTGTCGCGACCTGGATCGCGACGGCGCGGCCGACCCTTTCGAAAGGATGTGAAATAAACGAAAAACAGGGAGTCTCCACCAATGTTTTTATCCATAGGAAAAACATTGGGAAAAAACTAATTTCTGTAAAGCACTGGTTTAAAAAAATGAGATTCAAGTTCGGGAGTCGGTTACGAGTAGGGAAAGTATCAGCATCCTACATCGCCTGTCAAAAAAAGTACCAAGATTGAAAATGCGCAACATAAATAGCCTTACAAAAGATGTTATATTTCTTCCTTTTTATTATTGTACTTTGTGTAAAAAAAAATGAAAGGAACAAACTGAACAAACATGAAGTGTAGGTCAACAGGACGTCTCGTCCAAATGAACCTTGGCTTTGGTATAAAACAGGAAACGGGAAGGATACTAACAAGACGTCGCGTGTAAATTAGTTATCCTTTAATCAAAATGCGGGGTTAGAAATGGGAAGGGGATAAACGGGACGTCTCATCCCAAGTATCCCGTTCCTTATGAATCGTGGTGATGGTCTATCAAAAATAGGGGAAAATCAATAAGACGTCACGTCTAAATTGATTTTTCATGGAAGGATGCTAACAAGACGTCACGTCTAAATTAGTTATCCTTTAATCAAAATGCTGGGTTAGAAATGGGAAGCGGATAAACGGGACGTCTCGTCTCAAGTATCCCGTTCCTTATGAATCATGGTGATGGTCTACCAAAATAGGGGAAAATCAACAAGACGTCACGTCTAAATTGATTTTCATGAAAGTGATAAAAAGGCAGTTATAAAGGAAACATAAAGAAGATAAAATAGAAATAAAATAGGAAAGGTGGGCCCGACAGGATTTAAAGTCCTGCTCCTACGTATTCTCGAGTTATCGAGAAATCAGGGTTACGTAGTTCTTAAAAAAGGATATTCTTAAGACAAGTTTAAGGGATTAAGGGTGGATGAGGTTTACGGAAAAGAAAAGGGTGCATGCAAGGCGGAGTTCTCTGCACATGCGTGGGTCTTGGAAATAGTGTAGGCAGAAGTACTTCTGCACGACACTAATTTAGATCAGTATTGTAACATTCTAAAAAGGTACACTTTTCTTTTTTTGGGTTGTTCTTTTTTTAATATTTTTTACTTTTTTATTTTTATATTTTTGAACAAAGACAAAGGGGAAGTTCAATAAGTAAACAAGATAATAAAATGCACAACAGTAAAGAAAACAAATAGATAAAATAATGAAAAGGGGAGATTGTTATTAACAATTAAAAAAAAATAAAGAGTTCAACAGGATATACTAAAGGGAGAAAATAAATTCGGTAAAAATGACAATTTGACAAAAGAAAGTAATGAAAAGGAAGGGAAATAAAGAATAGGATGTAACCGGTGTGAAGGGGATACTGGGAGCCGGTGTGGACATGAAGCGTAAGAGCTGGAGTGGAGCTGCTGCGTCAGTGGAGCTGTGGGGGACCGGTGTGGTTCACTGTAGGGACGGTGTGGGGATTTAGTGTAAGAGTGGAACGGAGCTAGTGTGTCAGTGGAGCTGTGGGGAACCGGACGGTGTGGGGGATTTGGTGTAGAGGCCGATACGGACTTGAACAGAGGAAACCAAAGTGGCGCTGGTGTAGCAGTGGAGTTATGGGGTGCCGGTGTGAGGGCTTGGTGTAGAGGCCGATATGAAGTTGGTGAGGATGATTTAAGGAATCTGGACGGTATCTAGGAAATGGGGAATTTCACTGGATTGAGTCTGATCCGGTGTTGTAGTAACAAATTATGAGGTTCGAGAGAACGAGATTCTGGCTTTGAACACCGGAGGAAACTTCAAGCTTTTTGGGGACCAAAAGATTTTGTGGAGATCATAGCAAGTTACAGGGGAGTGTGGGCAGGATGACGTTTCAAGAGTGAAAAAATTCCAACCCCTTGTGGCTCTTCGACTGGGGCATTTATAGAAGTTCTGGGCGTTGGCCGAGTTATTGGACAGCACATGCTTCCACTCACAGTGGAGGCAGCCTAGCCACTAACAGGTAGTGGGGGCAGCAGCTGGTGGGGAATTTTTAATTATTTCCACTTCTGCCCCCTGTCTGCCACTTCCAGAATTCATGGATCGACTTGGGTGGTGGGATTCCAAGTCACAGTATGGGCAATCGGATTCCACGATCGGTGCCATATGGGACCAGTTTTCTTCTTATGGCCCGGATCTCTGTCTGTTAGCATCCCTTCTTGGTGGAAATTGATCCGAGCGAAACAGATGAAAAGTCCGAGTGTAAAAACCGATCATTCAAGTGACACCGGCTCCCTTTTTCTCCACTCGGAGATGTTTTGTCCTGAAATGTCTGCTTGAAAGACTGTCAGCCTTTCTTCGAAAGTGACCCACTCGGAACTTTCTCATTCGGATATATCTGCATCAAAAGTGTTCTTTTTCGAAGTCTGACTCACTCGGGAATATCTCTTTCCGAGAATTATTCATCAAAGAATCTTTTTCGTTCGGAATTGCTTCACTCGGAGGTGCTTTGCTCAGAAATGTTTCTACTTGAAGCACTCATTTAAAGTCGATAGCCTTTCTTTGGTTGGAAGTGGACCACTCCGAAGATATTTCACTCAGTTATATCTCGGGCCGACAAGCTCCTTCAAAGTCAACCATTTTCACTTAAAATTAATTCACTCGGGAACTCTTCACTCGAATGTCTCAGTCCGAGAGGTATTCCTTCGAAATCAGTCTTTCATCGTTCAGAAGTATTTCTCTTGAAATTGAACCACTCAGAAATTATGGAACTTGGAAGAGTCTGCCCAAAGTATTCATTCGGAATCAATCCGCTCGGGAATTGTCCATTCTGAAATCTCTGTATCCGGGAGACACTTCACTCAGATATATTTGTCCGAAAAGTATTTTTCATAGTCAGAGCCTTTCTTTGCTCGAAAATGATTCCCTCAAGAATGACCCACTCAAGAATGTGTTACTCATAGAGTAACCACTCAGATATTCTTCATAGTCAGGGCCTTTCTTTGCTCGGAAATCTCTCGAGAATGACCTACTCGGAGAAACCTTACTCGGATATATCTCTTGCCGAAAAGCTCTGGAATCAGCCATTTTTGTTGATGCACTCGAGAATTGTCCCCTCTGAAATACTCATTCGAAATCAGTCTTCCTTTGCTCAGAGGTACTTCTCTCGGAATTGAACCACTCGGAGAAACCTTACTTGGATATATATCTTTTCCTGAAGTATTCATTCGTAGTTGAGCCTTTTTCGTTTAGAATCAATTCACTCGGAGATGATTCGCTTGGAAACATCTCTGCCTAGAAAAAAGCATCCAAAGTCAGAATCTCTTCGCTCGGAAGTACTTCAGTCGGGAGCTCTTCACTCGGATGTATTCATCTGAAGTCAGACGCTTTTCATTCAGAATGGCTCCAATCGGCAATTATCCACTCGGAAGTATTTCCAACTAGAAAAAGCACTCATCCAAAGTTTCACTTTTCGCTCAGAGGTATTTCCCTCAGAAGCAGTCCACTCGGAAACATCTCACTCGGAGGCAACCCACTCAGCAATGATCATTTGGAAACATGGAACTTTGAGAGAGTCTGAGCCTTTTCTTCGTTTGGAAGTGACTCCCTCAGAAGCAGCCCACTCAGAAATGACTCAATCGGAGACATTCCACTTGGCAGCGTCTCACTCGGAGACAACCTACTCAGAAATTATCATTCGGACCCTTTTTTTTAATCAAATCTTGGGTATTTGGGCCGCACCAAAAGAGGTGTTCACACTTGGTCTTTAGTCTTTAAAAGATACACCCAAGTCTTTCGGGAATGATCATCAATGAAAGTCACAAAGTACTGAGCACCACCGAGTGACTTTGGCATTGGCTCACACAAATCTGAATGTATTAGGTCCAATACATTCTTCATTCTGGAAGGAGGGGAACTCTTGAAAGTAACTCTGTTTTGCTTTCCCGCCAGACAATCAGCACTCTTCTTCAGATGGACCTGATCCAATCCAGGCAATATATTCTTCTTGGTTAGAACAGTCATACTTTTCTCACTCATATGACCGAGCCGCTTGTGCCATAATTCAACTGTACTATCATTCTCCACTGTATTCACAACATCTTGCAAAACCTTTGCCTACATCATGTACAGTCTTGGGCACTTGTCTCCTTTGGCCACCACCAATGATCCTTTGGTGAGCTTCCATTGGCCGTTGTAGAAGGTGTTACAGTAACCTTCGTCATCCAACCTTCCAGCTGAGATCAAGTTCAGGCGCATGTCAAGAATATGCCTGACGTCCTTCAGGACTATCCACATACCATTCTGTGTCTCCAAACAAACATCTCCTTTTCCTACAACTTTTGAATAATTTTCATTTCCCATTCTAACAACACCAAAATCACCTGGTGTGTAAGAAGAGAATAATTCCTTCTGAGATGTCACATGAATGGTAGCTCCACTGTCAACTACCTAACTAGTCTCATGGGTTGTAAGGTTGACAATGTCTTCTTCATAGATGATGTGTAACTCCTCAGCAGCATTGGTTTGTTCATCATCACTACTGTCATCTTGGACCTTCTCCTTACTTTGTTTTTTTTTTGAGATCTCTTGAGTATCTGGCAGAACCTCTTTATGTGGCCCTTCTGCTTGCAGTGATGGCACTCTACATTTGTATATTTATTTGACTTTCCTTTGCTTTTGCTTCTGGACTTTGAACCTTTAGTCTGATTCCTCCCCCTTGTCTCTGTAACAAGAACATCCTGCTGCGATGATGTGGATCCTTGTGCTTTTCTTCTCATTTCTTCATTTAGGACACCACTTTTGACATTTTCCATATTTACTACACTATTTGGTGCAGAATTTGTGATTGAAATCTTTAAATTCTCCCAAGACTCTGGTAGGGAAGCCAGCACCAAAAGAGCAAGTACTTCATCGTCAAATTTAATGCCCATCCTTGCCAGCTGCTTCACGATCGCCTGCATCTCATTCAAATGATCTGCCATCAGTGTACCCTCCCTGTACTTCATCTGGAGTAGCCTTGTCAAATAAAATAATTTATTATTACCGGTTTTAGAAGCGTACAGCTCCTCTAGTTTGTTCCATAATGTTCGAGCATGAGTCTCACTACAAATGTGATTGTACACATTGTCTTCGACGAATTGTCGGATAAAGCCACAGACTCGTTCATGCTCAAATTCCCATTCTTCATCTATCTTGTTCTCAGGTTTAGTTGTTCTAAATACTGGTAGATGCATCTTCACCACAAACAGGAGATCCTTCATCTTGTTTCTCCATATGTAGTAATTCATGCCATTTAAATTAATCATTTTGCTCGTCTTCACCTCCATGGCCCCAACTAGACTTTTGAAGGGTAAATAATAATCTGACTTATTTTCTGATGTGGAGGGTCCAACTTAGTGGCAACCACAAAGCATACGATAAATAGATATTAATTCCCCCTGGTACCGCTCTGATACTAGTTGTTGGGAAAAATCTGCATAAATTGATAATTTTCCGGCACAGCGGAATGGCGGACCGATAACATAGGTGGTTGCAGAATAAATTAAATACGAGTAAAGTAAATAAATAATTAAAATGGCACCAACAATTTAACGTGGTTCATCCTTTTGATTTGGGCTACGTCCACGGGACAAACTCCAAAATTTCTTCCACTAATAAAATTAGTAGGCGTACAAGAGGGACTTCTCTAATAAAATATTAGAGGCACAAACCCGAGATTAACCCAAAATAATGGCACTCAAGTGTTTCCCAAACACCCCAATTAACCTCACTATTTTATCACTCACTAATTATTTTTCCCTCACTCAACAACTCATCAAAGCAATTAACTAATTGCTTGGGCCTCACAAAACACTCTCTCTAAGTGTTTTCTTACAATTGCTCTCAATTGTATTGTAATTGTTTTTGGATGCCTAATGCTGAAACTTGCAATGCCTATTTATAGGCTTTTGGAAGCAATGTGCACCACATGCAAATGTGTGGTTTTCCTTTGTCCACACTGCCTCATTTGTTATCCACAAATTAATTATTATTTTATCCCTCCATTATGAGGGAACACGCAACATAAACTACCTCCAATGTGATGCAGTGGTTTTATATTGTGGATGAATTTACGTTTAGTGCTTCTCCAGGAACCAATCCTCTGGATACCCTAATGATACTAGGAAGACATCTTGGGCTCAAGATAATCAGAGATGTTGAAACTACAACTTAAGGTGTCTGACAAAATGTTTGCACCAGCTGGCTCAAGTCGTGCTTCAATTGTTGTTGGAAGTTTTGCTAGGAACTTGGTTCTTGCCTTCCATTTAGAACATCAACAACATACTCATTTTGGTGGAGAATCAAATTTGAGTAATGTGGGTGGTGGTGTTGGATGGGTAGATGCTAATGGAAAATAAGCATCATTGCTTATGTGTGGCTTTGAAAATGGTCTCTTAAATAGCATGGAACTTATTTTTAGCTATGATAAAGGTGCTGAATGGTGGGAGAATATGGTTACACCGGTGGTGAATGAAGTTACTGATGTTCGCTTCACTAAGTGCATATTAGAGTTGCTAGTTGGTTATAGATTGTGGGTGAAGTCTTGGCATAATTGCATTGTTTTTGTTAGCTTTGAGGATATGGTTGATATCAAAAATCTCAGTTTTGCTTACACTTTTGTTGGAGTTGACTGCATTGACTATACTGTTGAGGCATTAATTGTCAAGGCTATGAATGAAGGATTTGAAGTTGCAAGAAATATTGTATGCATTAGAAGGTCGCGGGTAACGATCATTGTAAATAATGATAAGGATCTTCACTTTTGAAAGGCTAAATTTGATGTAGAGGACTGTCCAGTAGATTGTTCACGACTTTATGAAAATCTGTGCCCTGCTAATGTAATATCATTCCAAGGAAAATCTACATCAGGAATTTCATATAACACTGAAGCACCAAGAGATACAACAAAACCAATGTTTCAACTTATGGCGGTTAATTGGCCATCCTATGAGCTGTGGTGTTGGAGAAGAGCAATCAAGGAATCAATTGCCTTTGTTGTGCATTTGGCCAAAGCAAAAGAAAGACCTCTTGGTTTTCTTCAACTTGTTGGTGGAACTAATCAATTGCCCTTGCTTTTCATTTGGCCAAAGCAAAAAAACAAACAGACCTCTTGGTTTTCTTCAACTTCCTGATGGAACTAATCCTCACAATTGATGGGTTTTCTTATGTTGATGTTATTTGTATATGTTTCTAGCTAATAATTAGTATCCAATTATTCGTTTGAGGGGAATGTTAGGAATATGGAGGTTAGTGAGTAATCATATAAGTTAGTTGGTTATTAGTTGAGTGGATTGTTAGTTTGTTAAATTTTGTCTTTCATATAAATAATTGTCATCTTCTCATGTATCGATTTATCTTTCAAACAATAAATTTACATAATTCTATGTTTGGGTTTTTTACCTGTTTCCTCTTCTATTCTAAATGTGTTTTTTTTTTTGTAAAAAGTAATGTCCATTGTAATTCAGAATTCTTATAACACATGCAGAATATCTCAACTTACAACTAATTAACAAATATTATTTTCTAATGTAACAACAATGTGATTATAAGTGAAACATTACGTAACATTTTCTTCTATCTTAATGGAAAAAATCCGTCACTTGAAGTGATTTTATTATACTAAAGCATAAATTGCATATATGGGGGAAAAGTAACATTCATTTTGCGTATGAGATGCATGAATTTTAGACAATAGGGTGTTAATCATCAGGTCAAGCAAATTTCAACCAATCCAATACAATTAAAAATTAATTAAACTGAAAATCGATCCAACAATAAAACTAATTAAACTAAAATTATAAAAAAAAATCATATTGTGTATGATTCAGATTGAATTTTAGATCTACCTTTGATAACCGAATCACAAACTTAATAGATTACATCTATATTTAGATTACTTTATTAAACTATATACATGACTTAAGCTTAAAGTGTGATTTAAAAGACTCTAGATATTGCTTTGTGACTTTTTTTGATTATAATGAAATTTTTTACAGTACTGATTCTATTCTTAAAGTAGTTATTCTTAATTTTATTAGGCTGAAATTATATGTTTTATACTTAATTTTTAAAAAAATATAATTAATATAAAACTAAATAAACAAATTCAATCCAAATTATACTTTATCGGATCGGATGGATGTAAACCGATCATAACACTGTAGATAATGTTACCCTCCGAATATGCAATGTTGTTTCTGCATCACATTAAGCAATTGACTTGAGGCTTGTTTTGTTTGCATTGCAAGATGAATCCCATTAACCGTGGCTTTTGGATTACAAAGTAATTCTAGGAAATGCAAGATATACACGACTTAAGTCAGCTTGTAACAGTAAGAAGCAATATCAAGCAGATAACAAATAGTAACGGCCTTAATGATGACATATATATATTAGTGTATTTGCAACAGAAGTAGAGAATACTATTTTTTATCAAGAAAAACAAATACATCAGTATAAAAGGTACCCGAACCTAATACCTTACAAGACCAGTAGATTGTTTAAAATAAACTTAGAAAGAAATTAGAGACTAAACACATAAAAGAGGATCCGAGGCCATTCACAAAAGAAAAAAGAAGTTTAAAGTAGATTAAGAATCTTTTGGTTTATGGGTGATAAATGATTTTACTAGTATAAATTTTATTTTTTACATCGAACAAATTACATCTATTTCAATAAAACTAATGTAAAAGAAAGTATGGAGGCAACATTGTAATTATTTGTATATTTTTTACACTGAGCTTGAAATGGGTCTGGTGTAAAAGACATCTTCTACTTTTTACTTTGTAAAATTTACATCAATTTTAATAAAACAAATGTAAAAGAGAGTGTGGTAGCAACATTCTAATTATTTACGCATTTATTACACCACCAATGCCGAAAAGAACCACTATTTTTTACATCGGGTGTATCTACACCTGTCTTGGAACCAGTGTAAAAAGTCAGAAATGACCGGTGTAAAAAACACCTAATTCATAAGATGTCTGAACCTTTAATGGGCCAAAGGTTCTTTAGCCCACCTGGTACTCATTAGGAGAAAAAGAAACCCTTCATTTTATTCTTAATCCATATCATAGAATTAAGCTTAATAGAATATTAATTCCCCTTAGAATTCACTTCATTCTTAAGGAGCCTTTTGTTTTACTCCAGCCCATATACCCATATAGTTGCTACTAGCCACACAATTCAAGCATCCATGGTGTAGCGCCTCGATTTCCTTGACCTGAATCCCGATGTAAGCATAAATAAACAAATACAAATAAATTTGATTATAAAATGACTTGCATCAAGACTCAAACCACAAAGAATTGGAGGCCGCGTTTTAAAAGAAATAATAAAGAAGTGGATCGAAAGGCAAAAGCCCACAACGTATACACAACAATATTTAAAATAGCAGAAAAGAGATAAGTGTATATCGAACATCTATCTCTTCCCATATATGAAGATATGAGAAGAGATCCAGAGAAAACACAAGATAAATGCCAAAGTTTGGTGAAAACATGCTCATTAGGCTATGTATTTAAGCCGAAAAGCAAAGGGGTTAAATACAATACCAAAGGGATGCAAAAGACCAAGCAAAAGCATGAAAACATAAAAAAAATTTGGGCTCCAGGCAGTGTGATCCACGGCCAGGCCGTGGTTTTATCCATGGGCGTGGTTCCCACTGGTGCCAGGAGAAAACAAATGCCAAAATTATCCATCAGAAACAGAGAGTTTCATGGCTTGGTCGTGGTCTTCTTTGTCTGAACCATACTTTTGCACCATTTTTCTATGATTTTGGGATCCCTTCCTCATGAATTTCTTAGGATCATTTTGGCAGACAAAAATACTCAATATAAGGCATAAAAACATGGGAAACACCAAAGATTCATCAAGGCTCTTTTGTATCCCAAATCATTCATCAAATTGATCACCAAAATCATGTTTCAATCATGCATCAATAATAAGCCACAATCTAGTAATTCAATATTTCATCAACTCAAGGGTTTTCCATCAACATAAACAACATTGCCATTTCATTGGCTATCAAACTCTTAAAATATCAACATGGTCATTTACAAAAGAATTAGCCAACGTATACACAGGTATACTTAAAAGAATAAAGGTTCAACTACAAAAGAATTTAGACCATTGTTACCACATCAATACCAACATCATTGTTACCAAAAATATATACATCGCCTAAATTTTAAACGATTATCGGACAAGGTTTTCCATTACAACCATTTTACCTTCTGCCATAAAATGTAAGTTTCCAAAATAAAATGTATCTCACCCCATGCAAGTCCCACATCACAATACTAAAAAGATACAACATGAGAAAGTGAGTGTTACATTCAAAATGACAAATTCGAATACATTGTGATCATGTGTACATGCATATATGACACAAACATCAATTATGGTCAAGTCATCATCAATATATATCATTATAAGCAAAAATAGTACTCATCAACCACCTCATAATAAATATATACACATTCACAACATTATGTCAGATTGGGCTAACATAAGCATTATCATCCTTTTTCATAACTATTATCATAGTATTTTACTTTGTCGAGTGTTTAGGTTTCCAACCACACAATTACCTCAACTACATTCTAATTCTGTCATATCGCTAGGTTATATGCAAATGTTCTTAAGCTAATGCATATTCACAAAGAATCAAGAAGACTTATAAAGAAATCTTAGATTTGTTGGTAACCAACATTAAGTATTCTAATTTAATCAAAGTCATAATTTGTTAATATTTGATAGCTTTTCTAAGTGTTTTAGAATAAGAAGCATAGGCTATAAAACAAAAGGGGAGTTTTCTACACAACACAAGTCTGTAAGATAAAGCAAAGAAGAAATCAAGATCTGGGAAATAATCTTCAACGTAAAAAGATTATCTAGACTCGCACCAGAACCAGACTCGTCAAGACATATTACAAAGCTTCAAGAATATAGAAGAGTCTCTTACTAAAGGCAACCTTTATCGACCAGACTTCACTCTCATGTTTTTCTTTTCACAAGCTGTATCTCTTTTTCAATCTTCTTGTTATACTCTCTTGTGTTTCCTTTTCTACTTCAGCTCTTCATTTTGTTTTTGCTTTCCTATTGTTTTCTTTTATTTCACAGAGCATATTGACGTTTAAATTACAGTCGTAGTCCCATCAAATTATTACATTAAAATTAATTAATGTAGTACTAGGGTGTCAACCTAGGTCATTCTCTCGAAGATCAACACAAAAATTTAGGAAAATAAAGTTTCAAAATTAATTTCTAACAAACAATAATTTAATAACTAAAATTTATTTTTACAGACAGAAGTTCAACAACCATACAATGGGGGAGGGGTTTGTTTGATTGTCACAATAAATTTAATACAAAATACAAAATACAAAATAAGTGTAAAATAAGTAAATAACGAGCAATTGATTTTCTTGGAGTATTGCAATTTATTTTATCCTTGGATTTGAAAAGATTTCTATACACTTTACTTACTGTCAATCCCTTAGTTCAATTTGAATTAATCAACTAAGCGTCTTTTAATTCATAATTCCTTTACTTTCATTCAATTAAAAAAGAAGATTTTAATCAAGCATCCTAATTAAGAAAAAGGAGTCAAGATTTTAAATTTTAGGAATTATTGAACATACATAGAACATCACCTACATACATAATCTAACTTCAACGTTATGGAATTAAGCAAACCACAACTATTAAGATTGATTTTGAAACATTCATTAAGCATGTATATTTCTTAATCTATCTTAATATAAATCTTATTTAATCTAATTGTATAATTAAATTGATTAAGCATACAACTTAATTAAACAAAATAGATATTAAATAATCAAGCTAGAATTATGAAGAGATTAATAACAAGGAAAGGTATTAAAAATCAAAACCTCAAAAATAACATTACAACATTCTCCAAGAAAATCAATCTAAGGGTTTTAGCCCTCCATAATTAAAACAAAATAAAGACCAAACCCGGAATGAAGTTCTCCCGAATTCTTCCTTTGTTTCTCCTACTGCTGTCCACTACTTCTCTGCTCCAAAATTCTCTCTACACCCTCTGCTCAGATTCTTCTCTCTCTTTTTTTTTCTGACTCTACATTTTTGGCTCCAATTTATATGAATTCCATGGCTGATTTTTAGACAAATTAATTCAGCCTATCACCTTTGCCATGAGCTTTTCACGTTGGAAATTAATGCACTAAGGGAACATGCCATTTGCCTTCCATTCTTTTTTTTCCATGAAACACTTAAAAATTCTGCACTTTTTTGGAGAGTATTCACGTTGGAATTGCTTTTTGTCCAGCTTCAATTTTTCTGCCCATTTTCCAGCAGCATGGTCACGTGAATTGTTCACTTTATTTTAGTGTCCAATTGCTCCAAATTCACGTTGGAAAAATGATGGCTTAATGTTGCCTTCTTTTGAATTTATTTTATACAATGAAGTGACCAAATTTTGTCTAGCATTCAGCTTTTCATGTTGGAAACACTTGGCAAAGTCAAGAGTTTGCATTGAATAATTGTCAAATGGGACCCTTGCTTTATTAGTGACATGAAAGGCTTGTCAAAATGCATTTGTTTGCTTTAATTAATTGGAACATGGTGCAGCCGAAATTTCCTCAATGAATGGAGTTGGTTTCCAATTTTTTTTGCATAAAATATTTGGTCGTTGGAAACTTTTGACCATCTGGACTTCTTTTGGCTTCTTGGAGATGAATTTTAGGCAAAGAACCTTGCACTTTGGTAGGCTTCTAACGTGAATTTAAGCACCCATCAGCTATGTTGCATACTTGTTGCCATAAGAATTGATTTTGTTTCTTTTATGAAGCATAGACAAAGTTTTAAACAATTTCACATCAACATACTTGTCAAGAAAAAGTAATTAATGTGATTTATTTTTGGAGGAGGGTAATTTATTTGCAAAATAATCAAGAAGCTTCCAATAATTGATAGCCTGTAAAATAAGATAAAATCAAATTAAACTTAGTTAATTCAATTAATTTATTTTAGGACTAAACACTCATGAAAGCTTAAATTATTTTAAACATACTAATTAATATAAAATAAACAGAAACAATAGAAATTAAAAGCAGAGATCACAATTTGACAAATTACGTTAAAACACATTTATTAGGATTTAACAGTAAATAAAATAGACAAATAGAGTAAGTAATTAAAGGTAAAAAGATAAGTTATCAAATACCCCCACACTTACTCTGTTGCACTCCTGGGCCAAATTAGAATAAAAACAAGTTTTACAATTTATTGAAAACATCAAGTTTGAAAACAGTAAACACATAACTAGCATGCATATTATTGAGTTGTAGAATATACAGAGATACATGAGTTATCTAACATGCAAGATACAGACCATTAAGACATGTATGAAAATCACCCAAACACTTAGACATGTGAGAATTAAATCAAACTGAAAGGAAAACCATAAGTGATAGAACCTCACAAGATATACTCTCAACTCTCAAGTGTTTTGGGTTTGTGTATACTCTCAAAACATTTCCTGAAAAATAGATAGTCTAAAAATTTGGCAAGTTTCTCAATTTTACAATCAACACAAATGCATGTATAGATCAACAGGGCTTTTCAAGGTTGTAATGTGGCCAAGGTTAAAATGGGTGGTAAAATTTTGGAATTGTGGCAAGTACCAAAAAGAATAAGGAGCAAATAATTTTACAGTTAAGCATGAGGATATAACACTTTATGTTCCAATTTCTTTTAGTCGCAATCATCAAAATATTTCTTTTTATTTATTCATCATTTTTTTTATCTTTTTCTTATGCGATTGCATAACACTTGAAACAAGAGTTGTGACTCCTTTTTGCACACCCCTAGACTTATTTGAATGCCTGTTTTTGACTTGATTCCAAAGCTCCAACATATTCCTTAAGGTAGGTATATTTTTGGTTTTTCGTTCATGGCTTATTTGAGCTGCAACAAAGAAATGGTTAAATAGGCTCAAAGTGGCTAGCAAGCAATAATTTATTCATGGTAGGCTTATATGGCTTAATGGCTCAATTGAAGAAAATCCCTGTGTCATTTCAAATACATTCATATGAGTTTCAAGTATCATCAAGAAATAAGACAAAAATTAGGATGTAAGCATTCAGGAATTAATCACACATGAAAGGATTAAGATGGTTTAAAGTGATCCATCAAATTTGAAGGCTCAAGAATCTCTCAAGGTATAATTCCATCATATATGATCATCTCTTAATTATCATGTCATTCTCAACATACCAAAAAATGTTTGAGTTTAAATTATAATATATCATTAAGCTCATATCAGGCATGAAAGAAATTACCTGTTACTTATGCATATCCCAAAAATTCCAATAAAACATGCCATTTTAAACAAAAACACACACAAAAATCTTTATTTTAAATATAATTTTTTATTTTTTTCAGAAAAAATAGTCACAAAAATAATCTCACAAATTCACACAAAAATAATCCCAAAATAACATACAAGAATAATCCCACCCCCACACTTAAATCATACATTGTCCTCAATGTAAGACAGAGTATACAGAATAGACAATAAAATGAAAAGTAAAGAGATGGGTAAGAAAAACTCCCTCAAGGGGGATTAAGAAGTGGTTCCTCCAAAGCATTGTCCTCCATTGTGACATCTACAAGTGAAGGATTTTCATGATATGGCTTCAAGCGTTGTCCATTAACCTTGAAGCTTTTGTTGGAGTTCTCACTTTTTATTTCAACAGTTCCATGGGGAAATATATTAGTGACAATAAAAGGTCCTTCCCATTTGGAGCGCAATTTTCCGGCCATCAGTTTCAACCGAGAATTAAACAGTAGCACTTTCTGTCCGACAGCAAATTCCTTCCTAGCTATTGAGCTATCATGAAATTTCCTTGTTTTCTCCTTATAGAATTTTGAATTCTCATAAGCTGCCAAACGGATCTCATCAATCTTATTTAGTTGTAATTTCCTTTCTTCACCTGCTTGATCAAGTGCTAAGTTGTAAGCTTTTACAGCCCAGTAAGCACGATGCTCAATCTCCACTGGAAGATGACATGCCTTACCAAAAATAATTCTATAGGGAGACATTCCTATAGGTGCCTTAAAAGCTGTTCTATGTGCCCAAAGAGCATCATCCAGTTTCCTGCTCCAATCCTTTCTATTAGGCTGTACTATCTTCTCTAGGATTCTCTTAATTTCTCTATTAGAGACTTCTGCCTGTCCATTGGTTTGAGGGTGATATAGAGTAGAGACTCTATAAATAACCCCATACTTCCTGAGCATAGCTTGCATGGTCCTGTTGCAGAAGTGTGTTCCTTGATCACTAATGATTGCTCTCGGTATGCCAAACCTGCAAAAAATTTGAGACCTAACAAAATCCATAACAACTCGAGCATCATTAGTTCTGGTGGCTTTAACTTCCACCCATTTAGAAACATAATCTACAACCAATGAAATGTAAGTAAAACCAAAGGATGGAGGAAATGGACCCATAAAATCAATGCCCCAAACATCAAATACTTCATAAAACAACATAGGTTGCTGAGGCATCTATTGTCTCCATGTGATAGCATTACCAGCTCTTTAGCATTCCTCACAGGTGTTACAAGTTCTCCATGCATCTTTAAAAATGGTGGGCCAGTATAAACCAGAGTCTAACACCTTCCTTACTGTTCTTTGTGGACCAAAATGTCCACCAACTGGTGAAGCATGGTAGAATCAAAGAACTGATTCTATCTCATAATCGGGAATGCATCTTCGAATCACCTGATCATTACACAATTTCCACAAATACGGGTTATCCCATATATAGTATTTTGTATCACTTTTTAATTTTGAAATTTGGTTTCTGGATGCATATGGTGGAAAAATAGAAGCAACAAGATAATTTACAATGTTAGCAAACCAAGGTGTATCAAAAGAGTTAGAAATACTCATGAGGTGTTCATTCGGAAAATGGTTCCGAATAGGTGCTGAATCAGGAGCATTCTCAATTCTGCTTAAATGGTCTGCCATAAGGTTTTGTGTTCCACTTTTGTCACGAATTTCCAAGTCAAACTCTTGGAGCAAAAGCATCCAACGAATTAATCTTGGCTTAGACTCACCTTTCTTCAACAAATACTTCAGAGCTGCATGGTCAGTAAAGACAACTACTCGAGAACTAAGTAGGTAAGATCTGAACTTATCTAATACAAAAATAATGTCCAAGAGCTCTTTTTCAGTAGTGGTGTAATTTACCTGGGCGACATCTAAAGTTTTAGATGCATAGTAGATGACCCTAGGCTGCTTGTCAATCTTCTGACCAAGGACAGCTCCCAATGCATAATTAGAGGCATCACACATCAACTCAAATGGGGCTGTCCAATCAGGTGCTTGGATTATTGGGGTAGTGGTCAATGCTTGCTTGAGGCAATTAAAAGCCTCCTTACACTTTTCATCAAACTTAAATACCACATCCTTTTGAAGCAGACTGGATAATGGTCTAGCCTTCTTGCTGAAATCCTTTATGAATCTTCTGTAGAAACCTGCATGACCAAGAAAAGAACGAACCTCTCAAACATAAAAGGGGTAAGGTAAATGTGATATGACTTCTATCTTGGCAGGATCTACCTCAATTCCTTTCTCAGAGATTACATGTCCTAAAACTATTCCTTGTTTTACCATAAAATGACATTTTTCATAGTTCAAGACAAGGTTAGTTTCAATACATCTGTTTTAAACTTTATCCAAACTATCAAGGCATACATCAAATGAACATCCATAAATAGTAAAATCATCCATAAACACCTCTATGCAATTCTCAATGAAATCATGAAAAATACTTATCATGCATCTTTGAAAGGTTCCAGGAGCATTGCATAGGCCAAAGGGCATTCTCCTATAAGCAAATGTGCCAAAGGGACAGGTGAATGTGGTCTTTTCTTGATCCTCAGGTGCAATATGAATCTAAAAATATCCAAAGAATCCATCAAGAAAATAGTAATGAGATTTACTTGTGAGACTTTTAAGCATTTGGTCAATGAAAGGTAAAGGAAAATGGTCCTTCTTGGTTGCTTGGTTAAGTCTCCTGTAATCAATACAGACTCTCCAACTATTCTGCACTCTAGTTAGGATCAACTCATCCTTCTCATTCTTTACAACTATGATCCCTGTTTTCTTAGGAACCACTTGAATTGGACTCACCCATTGACTATTAGAGATAGGATAAATAATTCCTTCTTGTAGAAGCTTAGTAATCTTCTTCTTAACAACATCAAGGATTACAGGGTTGAGTCTCCTCTGAGGCTGTTTTGTTGCTTTAGCATTTTCCTCCAGAAATATTCTATGCATACACATAGATGGACTAATTACAGGGATGTCTGCTAATGTCCAGCCTATAGCCTTCTTGTGCCTTTTCAGAACTTGCAGTAATTTTTCCTTTTTATTTTCATCAAGAAAAGTGGAAATTATCATCGGGAGCTGTTCATCATCCCCTAAGTATACATACTTAAGGTTTTCAGGTAGAGGCTTCAATTCTAACTTAGATGCCTGCAAAACAGATGGAACTAACAAAGTAGATTTGGATTCCGTTGCTTGCACCTCAAAAATTTTGTTAGAGTCTTCTTGAAATCATGCATTCAGGTTAATGCATTCTTGCTCCTTATGATTAACAAACATATTTAAAAACTCTGAATCAGAAGTTATGTATTTATCAATTTCAGCACAAATATCACAACTTCCAGAATCATTGCATTCAAAACAATTGTTTGAATTATCAATGCATTTTAAATCAACATTTTGAGAGATATCAGAAAGGTATTCACAAATCAATTCATCCATAATGTCAATATGAAAAATAGAGTGATCTTTAGATAGGTATTTCATAACATCAAGAATATTGAATTGAACTCTAGTGTCACCAAATTCCATAGAGAGGGTTCTAGAATGAACATCTATTTTGGTTCAGGCTGTTTTTAAAAATGGTCTTCCCAAAATTATAGGAACAGGAATTTGAGACATACCTTCTTCCATATCAAGTACGAAAAAGTCAGTAGGGAAAACATGTTGTTCTACCTAAACCAAAATATCCTCTATGACTCCAGCAGGGTAAGCAGTACTTCTATTGGCTAGTTGAATCACTAGTAGGTTGTAAATTTCCAAGAGACAAAGATTTGAAAACAAACATAGGCATAACATTTATTGAAGCTCCTAAATCTAACATGCAATTTTCAAATTTGTTGTTGCCTATGATGCAGGGTATAGTAAACATATCTGGATCCTTGCATTTCTCAGGAATATTTAGAACTTCCTTACCAAGCAGTGCAGATACATTTCTTCCCATACTTATCCTTTCATTGCCCTTGAGTCTCCTCTTGTGAGTACACAACTCTTTTAGAAATTTTGCATACTTGGGTATTTGCTTGATTGCATCAAGAAGAGGTATATTTACTTCCACTCTCCTAAAAGTATCCAGGATTTCTTTGTCCACTTCTTCCATCTTCTTACTTGGAATTGCTTTTGGTGGGAAAAAAGAGGGATATGAGGTGGGATTTGAGGCGGTTGCATCTCAGACTTGCTTGTGCTTGAAGAGGGTACATCATTCTCAACTGTTTTGGGCATATTTGTTTGTTTCTCAGGTTCTTTGGGTATGGGTACTTCAAGGTTCTTACCTGATCTTAACTGAATTATGCTCACGTTTCTTGGATTTGTAGCTGGTTGAGAGGGTAACTTGTCAGAGTTCTAAGACTGTAATTGGTTCAATGATGAAGCCAATTGCCCAATTTGGTTGCTTAAACTTTGGATGATGGCATCATTCCTCTGTTGATACTACAAGTTCTATGTAGCCATTTGTTTCACCAGATCCTCCAAAGAAGGGCCACTTATGGATGGTTGAGGTGTAGATCTTTGGAAGGTTGGTGCATTATTTTGAAATGGGGGTTGGGGATTTTGTTGTTGTTTACCCCATCTCAAGTTTGGATGGTTCCTCCAACCTGGGTTGTATCTATTGGTGGAAAGGTCATGGTTTTGTTGCTGTTGTGGTGGTGAAGGTGTATCATGGTAGATATTGGCTGCATAGGCTTGGGGATTATTATTATCCTCTTCTTGTAGAGAAGGACAACAATCAGTGAGGTGCTCTTGTGAAGTACAGATGCCACACACTTTGGCAGTCATGGATTTTTGATTAACTGCCAATTGTGTGACCAGAGTGGTGAGAGCGTCAAGTTTACTCTCTAGTTTAATGTCAGATGCACTAGAATTTGAATCATATGAACTTTTGAAAGCATCATTTCTTATACTGAATTGTTGAGAATTAGATGTCATCTTTTCAATCAAGTTCCTTGCTTCAGCAGCAGTCATATCTCCTAAAGCTCCTCCACTTGCCGCATCTATCATGTTGCGATCAACGTGGTGCAGACCTTCATAAAAGTACTGAAGAAGAAGTTGTTTAGAAATTTGGTGGTGAGGGCAACTTGCACAGAGTTTCTTGAATCTCTCCCAATACTCATAAAGACTTTCTCTAGAGAGTTGCCTAATGCCAGATATGTCCTTCCGGATTACAGTAGTTCTAGAGGCAAGAAAGAACTTTTCTAAGAACATTTTCTTTAAGTCATTCCAACTTGTGATTGATCTTGGAGCAAGGTAATAGAGCCAATCCTTAGCAACACCCTCTAAAGAATGAGGAAACGCTTTAAGATAGACATGGTCTTCTTGAACGTTTTGGGGTTTCATTGTGGAGCACACAATGTGGAATTCTTTGAGGTGTTTGTGTGGATCTTCACCCGCAAGACCATGAAACTTAGACAACAAGTGTATAAGTCCGGTCTTAAGCATAAAAGGGACATCCTCTTCAAGATATTGAATACACAAACTTTCGTATGTGAATTCTGGTGCAGCTAGTTATCTAAGAGTTCTCTCACGAGGTCCAGCCATATCAAAAAAATTTTCAGAATTAATTTCAACAGATTCAGATGAGATACTATCACTATCATTATCAACAAAATTATTATTAAATCTAGCTTCTCTAACTAATCTATGAAAAGTTCTATCAATTTCAGGATCAAATGAATATAAATGCCTAAAAGTCCTTCTAGTCATACATAGCATACAACAAGATATTTCATGATAATGAGCAATATATCATAAGAATCCTAAATCATACAAAAGGAATAAAATAAAACAAACAAACAAACAAAATAAAATTTTTTTTATGTATATTTTTTTTTAATTTTTTTAAAAGAAATTAATTTAAAACAACAATTTTCCTAAAGATTGTTGATCCCCGGCTGCGGTGCCAAAATTTGACGTGTAAATTACAGTTGTGGTCCTGTCAAATTAGTATATTAAAATTAATTAATGTAGTACTAGTGTAACATCCCAAAAATTTCATTCTCATGTATAATCATTTTTATTTAGACCATTAATGATATTATCCATTTTAACTCAACTTTCTACATAAATTTGGTTAGGAAAACATTTTTGTGAACACCTCTTTTGGTCCGGCCCAAATACCTTCTTTGATACTAACTTCCGGTAGTGCTCTGATTGGGACATTATCGAGTAAAATATTATTAAGCAAGAAATTTCCGAGTGAATCATGTCTGAGATAAGACTGTCCGAGTGAAGAAAGGAATCTGATTTTGAGTGAGATCTTTCTGAGTGAGGTATGACCGAGAGAACTTTCGAGTGAAGGAATGTTAAGATGTTTCTGAGTGAGTCATGACCGAGAGAACCACTTCCGAGTGAAGGGAGTCCTGGCCTCGGAGACATTTCTGAGTGAAGCATGTCCGAGAGAACCACTTCTGAGTGAAAGGGGCTCTGACTTCGAATGAGCACCTTTCGGGCAAAGACGCTTCCAAGTTCCATACTTCCGGGTGGAGTGTCTCCGAGTGACTCATTTCCGAATGTAACGTCTCCGAGTGAAACTTCTCCGAGTGACTCGTTTATGAATGAAACGTCTCCGAGTGAAACGTTTCCGAGAGAAGTACTTCCGAACGAAGAAAAGCTTTGATTTTGAATGAGTACTTCTCGGGCCGAGATATTTCCGAGTAGTGAATTCCCGAGTGGGGTATCTCCGAGTTGAGTGCAACTTTCCCAAATGGGATGTCTCTGAGTGCAACACTTCCGTCTGGGATGGCACCGAGTGAGACATTTTTGAGTAAGTCATTTCCGAGGAAGGAAAAGCTATGACCGAGTGTTTCAAGCAGAAACATTTCCGAGCGAATTCCCTCCGAGTAAAGCAATTCTAAACAAAAAGAGGCTCTGATGAATCCTTCTCGGAAAGAGATATTCCCGAGTATTTTCAATTTAATCTTTTACCATCGAGGTGCCAAACCTTCTCGTCGATGTGAGCTCTTGGAGAAGATCAGCCTGTTATCCCTAAAGTAACTTTTATCCGTTGAGCGACAGCCCTTCCACTCGGCACCGTCAAATCACTAAGTTATTAATTTCTTAGGCTCTTCCAATTCCTCTCATCAAATTCCCACTCAAAATACGTCATCCTGTACACATTTTAGTTGTTAGTTAGAGTCTGAATTTGGAAATATGGTCAACTACAAAGTTATTCCTTGTTGTCTTAGCTTTCCAAAAAGACTAAATTTATTCAAATCCATTGAGATATAAGAGAGATATGTCCAAAATTCCTAAACAGTGTCAAAATTAATATTTTACTTCAATCATGCAAGCTCCATTATGTAAGCTGCAGAAATGGTCAATAATACAGCTTATTTTCTTATCTAAAACCTCCATTATTACCACAATTAACTCACCTAACATCCCACTACAATCCTATTATGAAAAGCTTGTCCCCCACTTGTCGTTGCATCATTAAATCAACACTACATCTGGTTCCCAAGTCTGAATTCTTAGAACAAGCTAAAGTTAGTGAAGTCGCTCTCTCATTTTCTTTCATTTTCTCCGTCAAAGTCACTCTTGATCTGAAGCTAGGACAATAAGAGAACATTTTCAACTACTCTAGGATCCTCCATCAAGGTAACAGGGGATAGGGTTGGGAATAAATATGGAATGGGTAGAATTGTATGCTGTTCTAGGATTTTCCAGATTTATTTTTGTAACTTGTTACTTAATTTTGAAGCTGAAGATGTGTGAATTTGACTCTGAATTCTTCATCAAAGTTGTAGATCTTTTTGTTATGTGAATTTTGAGATATGAACCGACTGATTTGGATATGTATAGCATGAGTTATAGTCAAAATACTACAGTATGTCTGTTCTAGAATATGTACCTTCTATTTTGTGTAAATATTAATATTCTGGAAATTATACATACATATTTAGACTTTGATGTCTGCATAAAAGTTGTAGATATTTATGTTATGGATCTATAAAAAGTGGAATTGCTTAAAAAGGATTTGATTTGCACACGTTATGGTCGCTTTACTAATGTATGTTGCTGTTGTAAATTTCTGAATTTACCTATGATGATTATTATAGATGAAAATGATATTTTCCATGTGGGTAATGATTTATTTATGAATTATTAAGGGATTATTGATTATTATGGATGTTATTGAGTATCCTATAAATGTCATACAGTATGTTTATCTTTGTGATGAATAATTATGAATGACTAAATTAATGTATACATGAATTCCTTGTGGTTTATTGAGATATATTGTTGAACTGTAAATCCATGATTTTGAGAATTAATATATGTGATGTGTCCTTCAAGGACTTGTGGTTTTCCAAGTGATTATGGAAGTATTGATATCATGGTATATTAAATCGATAAAGAGAATTAAAGGCATTCATGCATCATAAGCATTTGGACGCACCATGGAATTTAAGGGTTCCATGATTGCCGGCCCTGGTGGGGGGTTACTCTATGACGAGTTAAAGCCTTAATTTTGATGAGCGTCATGAACTGTAGGGATTCATGGTTTATGCTAAGTCCTACTTGTGTACTTCGGTACTTGAGCGCCATGAAGTGTAGGGATTCATGGTTTGTGCTAAGTCCTACTTGTGTACTTCGGTACTTGAGCGCCATGAAGTGTAGGGATTCATGGTTTATGCTAAGTCCTACTTGTGTCTCTATGAGACTTTTTACTGCAGTATTCCCACTAAACCAAAATGGATCCAGCATGACATCATTTGGCTAAATTAAAGATTATTAAATGTAAATGATCTTGTTTGGCATACTCATCATATCATTATGATTTGTTGATTGTGATTGTGTAATTTTACTTATTTTATATTTATTCTATATTCTATCTTACTCTTACATTATTTTTATAGTGCACGTTTCACAGAATGACGAGTGGTGCAATTAATGAAGTTTTTTATGTTTTATTGCTTGGACTTTGATTTCATTTGAGATTTAATGTGTTGTAATAATATTATGTACCATGTACTGTAATCTTATTTATCGTTTCCGCTATGTAAATGTATTATGTTTTATTCGTTCATGACTAGTATGCATGATAATATTCCGCATTTATCAATTTTTATGTGACCTCAGAATTTAAATTACGAATTTCAAAATGATTCTTGAAACGCAAAAAATTTATTTCAAAAATTTGGGTTAATAAATTGGAATTTGTAATTTGGGTTTTGGTTGTCACATTGGTGGTATCAGAGCATTTTCAAAAATTCAGGGCCAATTGCTATGACATGTGTTGTTTCTTTGATATACTACGTGAATTGTTTGATTACTTGCTTGACAATATGTTAAGTGTGTGCTATATGACTTGTTGCCTAACTGGTAAATTGTAAAATACTTATAGTTATGTTATAATCTTGTAATTTTATGCGATATACTTTCCCTTAGAATTAGTATAAACAAAACTACGAATGTAGGATGGGAAGAAACAATAACGACTCTATGGCAGCCGCTTTCAAAAGCTTGGCTGAGGTCTTGGAGAGGCAAAATCAACCAACAAATACTGGAGGACTTCATGGATTGAATCACTTCTTAAAAAGGAAGCCATCACAGTTTAAAGGAGGCTATAATCCAGAGGTAGCATACCTATAGATTAAGGAAATGGAACGCATCTTCCGATCTTTACCCTGCACAGAATTTGAAAAGGTGGAATATGCCACCTACATGATGATTGAGGAAGCAGAGAACTGGTGGATCCATGCCAGGATTCGTATGACTGAGACTGACAGACCATTGGACTGGGCTAACTTCAAAGAATGTTTTCTGGAGAAATATTTTCCAGCAAGTGTGAAGAGCCAAAAATAGCTGGAATTCATGGAGCAGAAACAAGGCTCAATGTCTGTTGGTGAGTATGCTGCTAAATTTGAAGAGTTATCCCTCTTTTACCCTCCTTTCCAACAGGCAGGTGTTGAAGCCTCAAAGTGCGTCAAGTTCGAGAATGGTTTGAATCTTGAAATCAAAGAGGCTATCTGTTATCAAGAAATTCAGAGCTTTTCAATCCTGATCAATAAATGCCAAATTATTGAAGAAAACCACCAAGCCAGATTGGCTCAAGATAAGATCAATAGACAACTAAGACCTCAATCAGTTACCTTCAAAAGAAAAGGATCATTCTATCCAAATCATGTCAAGGGAGGATCATCATCATCTTCTGAGAGACGTAACAATCATATGAAGATAAAGTGTCATAAGTACGGAGGTAATCACCATATACGTGATTGCAATAGACACCTAGAAGATATCACTTTCTTTCGATGTAATCAGAAAGGTCACATCAGCCTAAATTGTCCACAGAATCGTCAAATCAACAACAACAATAACAACAATAGCACCATGAATAATCGAAGAGGTTCTAGTTATCAGGGAGGCCGTGGAGGAAACACGCGTGTTGTTCAACCTCTAAGACAGAATGGGGAGTAAACAGACAAGAGATTACAACCAGCAACAGGAAGAGTCTTTGCCATCAGCGGTTCAGAGGCAGACCAAGCAGACGACCTTGTGCAAAGTAAGTGTGAGATCAATGGTACCATTTTATCTATGTTGTTTGATTCTGGTGCTACACATTCTTTTATTTCTGAGGAGTGTGTTAGACGTCTTCAATTACCTGTAAAGTCTATGGTGTATGACCTGATTATTTCCACTCCCACCGATACACAACTTAGGACTACTAAGGTATGTAACGATTGTTCTGTGCTCGTAGAAGGTAGAAAAGGTAGAAACTTTCTTGTCAATCTTGTTTGTTTACCTTTGAAGGATCTGGAAGTAATTCTAGGGATAAACTGGTTATCGGTGAATCGAGTCTTGGTGGACTGTCATAACAAGACCGTGATATTTTCATCAGAAGGAAACACTATTTTTGACAATCCCAAGATCTTTGCTTTAAAAGGAGAAATTCAATTGTTTGCCTTATTTACTCTTTCTAAAGGAGATGGTGAATCTGAAGCAATTGAGATGCCAGTTGTCTCTGAATTCCCTGAAGTATTTCTAGAAAATGTCTCAAGTTTACCTCCAGAACGTGAAATAGAATTCTCAATTGACTTAATTCCAGGAGCAGAAACAGTGTCTAAGGCTCCATATCGTATGTCACCTATTGAACTGACAAAACTGAAAAAGAAAATTGAAGAGTTATTAGAGAAGCATTTCATTAGGCCTAGTGTGTCGCCATGGGGAGCACCGGTATTGCTCGTCAAGAAGAAAGATGGAAGCATGAGATTATGTGTAGATTATCGTCAGTTGAATAAATTGACAGTGAAGAATAAATATCCTTTGCCCAGAATTGATGATCTAATAGACCAATTGAGAGGTGCTACAGTATTTTCCAAGATTGATCTACGATCGGGTTATCATCAGATTCATGTCAAGTCTGAGGATGTTCCAAAGACAGCCTTTAGAACACGCTATGGTCATTACAAATATCTGGTGATGCCTTTTGGAGTGACCAACGCCCCAGCTGTATTCATGGATTACATAAATCGAGTGTTTCATCCATACTTGGATCAATTTGTTATTATCTTCATTGATGACATTCTAATTTATTCTAAGACTTGGGAGGAGCATGAAAAGCATCTTCGAGTGGTATTGCAGATTCTGAAGGAGAAGCAGTTATATGCTAAGTTATCTAAATGTGAGTTTTGGTTGAAAGAGGTAAAGTTCCTAGGCCATGTGATCTCAAGCGAAGGAGTGTCTGTGGATCCTTCTAAAATAGAAGCTGTAACAAACTGGGAGAGACCTAATTCAGTTATTGAGATACGAAGCTTCCTAGGATTAGCTGGTTATTGTCGGAGATTCATTGAGGGGTTTTCTTGAATTGCCTTACCGATGACTCGTCTGACCCGGAAGAATCAACCTTTTTCTTGGACGCCAGAATGTGAGAAAAGTTTCTAGGAACTAAAATCGCAGCTTACATCTGCTCCAGTCTTAAATTTACCTAATCCATAAGAAGACTTTGTGATTTATTGTGATGCTTCTAAGATGGGTTTGGGTTGTGTTTTGATGCAGCAACAAAAGGTGATTGCCTATGCTACTAGGCAGCTGAGGTCACATGAAATGAACTATCCGACGCATGATCTAGAATTAGCAGCAGTGGTATTCGCTTTGAAAATCTGGAGACACCATTTGTATGGAGTCAAGTTTAAGGTGTTCAGTGACCATAAGAGCTTAAAGTATTTGTTCGATCAGAAGGAATTGAACATGAGGCGGCGAAGGTGGATGGAATTTCTTAAAGATTATGATTTTGATTTGAAGTACCATCCAGGAAAAGCAAATGTGGTAGCAAATGCACTTAGCAGGAAATCCATTCATATGGCATCTTTAATGGTAAGAGAGATGGAAATGATAGAATAGTTCAGAGATATGAACTTGGGTGTGGAGATAAAATCTTCAAGAAGTATGACCTTGGGAACTTTAAAGATAACCAATGATTTTCTGAAGCTGATAGGTGAGAGGCAGAAAAAGGACATACAATTACATGAATTGAGAGAGATGCAGGCGAATAGAAAGGATATGGGATTACAAGACTTCTTCATCAAAGTTGTAGATCTTTTCGTTATGTGAATTTTGAGATTTGAACCGACTGATTTGGATATGTATAGCATGAGTTATAGTCAAAATACTACAGTATGTCTGTTCTGGAATATGTACCTTCTATTTTGTGTAAATATTAATATTCTGGGAATTATACATACATATTTAGACTTTGATGTCTGCGTAAAAGTTGTAGATATTTATGTTATGGATCTATAGAAAGTGGAATTGCTTAAAAAGGATTTAATTTGCTCATGTTATGGTCGTTTTACTAATGTATGTTGCTGTTGTAAATATCTGAATTTACCTATGATGATTATTATAGATGAAAATGATATTTTCCATGTGGGTAATGATTTAATTATGAATTATTGAGGGATTATTGATTATTATGGATGTTATTGAGTGTCCTATAAATGTCATACAGTATGTTTATCTTTGTGATGAATAATTATGAATGACTAAATTAATGTATACACGAATGCCTTGTGGTTTATTGAGATATGTTGTTGAACTGTAAATCTATGATTTTGAGGATTAATATATGTGATGTGTCCTTTAAGGACTTATGGTTTTCCAAGTAATTATGGAAGTATTGATATCATGGTATGTTAAATCGATAAAGAGAATTAAAGGCATTCATGCATCATAAGCATTTGGACGCACTATGGAATTTGAGGGTTCCATGATTGCCGGCCCTGGTGGGGGTTACTCTATGACGAGTTAAACCCTTAATTTTGATGAGCGCCATGAACTGTAGGGATTCATGGTTTATGCTAAGTCCTACTTGTGTACTTCGGTACTTGAGCGCCATGAAGTGTAGGGATTCATGGTTTATGCTAAGTCCTACTTGTGTACTTCGGTACTTGAGCGCCATGAAGTGTAGGGATTCATGGTTTATGCTAAGTCCTACTTGTGTCTCTATGAGACTTTTTACTGCAGTATTCCCACTAAACCAAAATGGATCCAGCATGACATAATTTGGCTAAATTAAAGATTATTAAATGTAAATGATCTTGTTTGACATACTCATCATATCATTATGATTTGTTGATTGTGATTGTGTAATTTTACTTATTTTATATTTATTCTATATTCTATCTCACTCTTTCATTATTTTTACAGTGCACGCTTCACAGAATGGCGAGTGGTGTAATTAATGAAGTTTTTTTATGTTTTATTGTTTGGACTTTGATTTCATTTGAGATTTAACGTGTTGTAATATTATTATGTACCATGTATTGCAATCTTATTTATCGTTTCCGCTATGTAAATGTATTATGTTTTATTCGTTCACGACTAGTATGCGTGATAATATTCCGCATTTATCAATTTTTACGTGACCTCAGAATTTAAATTACGAATTTCAAAATGATTCTTTAAACGTGAAAAATTTATTTCAAAAATTTGGGTTAATAAATTGGAATTTGTAATTTGGGTTTTGGGCGTCACAACTAGGGCGTCAACCTAGGTCATTCTCTCAAAGATCAACACAAAAATTTAGGAAAATCAAGTTTCAAAATTAATTTCTAACAAACAATAATTCAACAAGCATACAATGGGGGGTTTGTTTGATTGTTACAATAAATTTAATACAGAATACAAAATACAAAATAAGTGTAAAACAAGTAAATAACGAGCGATTGATTTTCTTTGAGTATTGCAATTTATTTTATCCTTGGATTTGAAAAGATTTCTATACACTTTACTTACTGTCAATCCCTTAGTTCAATTTGAATTAATCAACTAAGCGTCTTTTAATTCATAATTCCTTTACTTTTATTCAATTAAAAAAGAAGATTTTAATCAAGCATCCTAATTAAGCAAAAGGAGTCAAGATTTTAAATTTTAGGAATTATTGAACATACATAGAACATCGCCTACATACATAATCTAACTTCAACGGTATGGAATTAAGCAAACCATAACTATTAAGATTGATTTTGAAACATTCATTAAGCATGCATATTTCTTAATCTATCTTAATATAAATCTTATTTAATTCTAATTGTATAATTAAATTGATTAAGCATACAACTTAATTAAACAAAATAGATATTAAATAATCAAGCTAGAATTATGAAGAGATTAATAACAAGGAAAGGTATTAAAAATCAAAACCTCAAAAATAACATTACAACATTCTCCAAGAAAATCAATCTAAGGGTTTTAGCCCTCCATAATTAAAACAAAATAAAGACCGAACCTGGAATGAAGTTCTCCTGAATTCTTCCTCTGTTTCTCCTATTGTTGTCCATTGCTTCTCTGCTCCAAAATTCTCTCTACACCCTCTGCTCAGATTCTTCTCTCTCTTTTTTTTCTGACTCTACATTTTTGGCTCCAATTTATATGAATTCCATGGCTGATTTTTAGACAAATTAATTCAGCCCATCACCTTTGCCATGAGCTTTTCACGTTGGAAATTAATGCACTAAGGGAACATGCCATTTGCCTTCCATTCTTTTTTTGCCATGAAACACTTAAAAATTCTGCACTTTTTTGGAGAGTATTCACGTTAGAATTGCTTGTTGCCCAGCTTCAATTTTTCTGCCCATTTTCCAGCAGCATGGTCACGTGAATTGTTCACTTTATTTTAGTGTCCAATTGCTCCAAATTCACGTTGGAAAAATGATGGCTTAATGTTGCCTTCTTTTGAATTTATTTTATACAATGAAGTGACCAAATTTTGTCTAGCATTCAGCCTTTCACCTTGGAAACACTTGGCAAAGTCAAGAGTTTGCATTAAATAATTGTCAAATGGGACCCTTGCTTTATTAGTGACATGAAAGGCTTGTCAAAATGCATTTGTTTGCTTTAATTAATTGGAACATGGTGCAACTGAAATTTCCTCAATGAATGGAGTTGGTTTCCAATTTTTTTGCATAAAATATTTGGTCCTTGGAAACTTTTGACCATGTGGACTTCTTTTGGCTTCTTGGAGATGAATTTGAGGCAAAGAACCTTGCACTTTGGTAGGCTTCTAACGTGAATTTAAGCACCCATCAGCTACTTGTTGCCATAAGAATTGATTTTGTTTATTTTATAAAGCATAGACAAAGTTTTAAACAATTTCACATTAATATACTTGTCAAGAAAAAGTAATTAATGTGAATTTATTTTTGGAGGAGGGTAATTTATTTGCAAAATAATCAAGAAGCTTCCAATAATTGATAGCCTGTAAAATAAGATAAAATCAAATTAAACTTAGTTAATTCAATTAATTTATTTTAGGACTAAACACTCATGAAAGCTTAAATTATTTTAAACATACTAATTAATACAAAATAAATAGAAACAATAGAAATTAAAAGCAGAGATCACAATTTGACAAATTACGTTAAAACACATTTATTAGGATTTAACAGTAAATAAAATAGACAAATAGAGTAAGTAATTAAAGGTAAAAAGATAAGTTATCAAATACCCTCACAATTACTCTTTCGCACTCCTGGGCAAAATTAGAATAAAAACAAGTTTTACAATTTATTGAAAACATCAAGTTTGAAAACAGTAAACACACAACTGGCATGCATATTATTGAGTTGTAGAATATACAGAGATACATGAGTTATCTAACATGCAAGATACAGACCATTAAGACATGTATGAAAATCACCCAAACACTTAGACATGTGAGAATTAAATCAAACTGAAAGGAAAACCATAAGTGATAGAACCTCACAAGATATACTCTCAACTCTCAAGTGTTTTGGGTTTGTGTATACTCTTAAAACATTTCCTGAAAAATAGACAGTCCAAAAATTTGGCAAGTTTCTTAATTCCACAATCAACACAAATGCATGTATAAATCAACAGGGCTTTTCAAGGTTGTAATGTGGCCAAGGTTAAAATGGGTGGGAAAATTTTGGAATTGTGGCAAGTACCAAAAAGAATAAGGAGCAAATAATTTTACAGTTAAGCATGAGGATATAACACTTTGTGTTCTAATTTCTTTTGGTCACAATCATCAAAATATTTCTTTTTATTTATTCATCATTTTTTTATCTTTTTCTTATGCGATTGTATAACACTTGAAACAAGAGTTATGACTCCTTTTTGCACACCCCCAGACTTATTTGAATGCCTGTTTTTGACTTGATTCCAAAGCTCCAACATATTCCTTAAGGTAGGTATATTTTTGTTTTTTCGTCCATGGCTTATTTGAGCTGCAACAAAGAAATGGTTAAATAGGCTCAAAGTGGCTAGCAAGGGATAATTTATTCATGGTAGGCTTATATGGCTTAGTGGCTCAATTGAAGAAAATGCCTGTGTTATTTCAAATACATTCATATGAGTTTCAAGTATCATCAAGAAACAAGACAAAAATTAGGATGTAAGCATTCAGGAATTAATCACACATGAAAGGATTAAGATGGTGTAAAGTGATCCATCAAATTTGAAGGCTCAAGAATCTCTCAAGGTATAATTCTATCATATATGATCATCTCTCAATTATCATGTCATTCTCAACATACCAAAAAATGTTTGAGTTCAAATTATAATATATCATTAAGCTCATATCAGGCATAAAAGAAATTACCTGTTACTCATGCATATCCCAAAAATTCCAATAAAACATGCCATTTTAAACAAAAACACACACAAAAACCTTTATTTTAAATATAATTTTTTTATTTTTTTAAGAAAAATAGTCACAAAAATAATCTCACAAATTCACACAAAAATAATCCCAAAATAACATACAAGAATAATTCCACCCCCACACTTAAATCATACATTGTCCTCAACACTTTCTTTTTTATTCTTTAGATGTTCAATCTTACCCACTAAGGCTAATCTTTTACTGGCCTCGGAACTCTTTGATAGCTAGCTGCTAAACATATCCTTATCCAATTTCTCTAGCTTCAAAAATTGTTCTAGGTCAAAGGGGGGCAATCAAGCCTTTTTGGTTCAACTAGTCCAAAGTGAATTATGAAATTATTCAATAATAATTTATAATAAAAATATAAATTATTTTAAAAAATATATAAATAAAAATAAACATATCATTTTTATGTAATAGTGGAGAATTATAGGACAAAAAATAAATCTGGTTGGTTTTAGAGTTGGTACAACTCAAAGTCATGATTCTCTTTGGTTCGCACAACGAACAAATTATTTTAAAAATCTGCAAGAAATAAAAAAAAATACAAGATTTTTTCAGCCTTAGTTAATGTTAGGAAATAGTTATTGACCTGAAGAGGCTTTTAAAAGAACACTTGGGTTTAAGACAAGAGTGGCTTGTTAAAACAATACTTGGGTTTAAACAGAAGTGGCTGAAGTCAACAATACTTGTGGCACGATCTGGTTCTATGATTGTAAAAGGTGATTTTACAATATTGCAAATCCTTCAAGTTTGAAGGGATTGGGTGTTGCTTCTGAGTTGGAAGTGAACCAATATAAATTTTATGTTCAATTCTTCTATCCATAATCTCATAAAGTCTGGTTCAAAAAGTCTTATAAATTCACGCTCGGAAAGTTTCTAAGTTCCGCGTGAAAAAAGTATAAGACTTATTCAACCCTCATTCTAAGTTTGACTCTGAACCATCAGTCTTTACTTTTAAGATCTTTCGATAACTTAATTATTTTAAAGTGGAAAGTTAATCTCAAAGTTAGAAAACAGTTATTTTAAGAATTGTCTCAGGAAAAGAAATGTTTAATGGAAACAGTGTGGAGTATGCCTTAAGGACAATGACCCATTGACATAGGGACCCTACTTGGTAACTTTATGATGTCAATGATAATAGTAATGATGATGATAAAGAATAAAAGATGATAAGTATCCATGCATCATTGCGTAGTGATGAGTTAATGTTGTTGTACTGTGGCCAGCTGCATTACAATGTAAGGGGTACACTAGAGAACGTGCATGTTTCAGGTTTAGAATGAACCTTAGGACTACCTCTGGTTTGGGCGTCAAGATGGCTCAGTCTTGCACCCAATGCCAGATAGTCTATGGCCAACCAGGAGTACTTCGATGTGAACGAATATTTCTAGGGCCGTGTAGCACGAGTTTTGGTTATGTTGCCATATCTGGGATGTGAGAACTCAAAATAACTACGATCACATTGGTAATTCCACAAAGATCATTACTCCCTAGTAGACGTATTGGCGAGGAGATATGTTGATAATGTTAATGATGATGAGTTAATAGGCCCTATTTGCATCATGAGATTTAAATGAAGAGAAAGATACATAATGAACCTAACACATGCATGGCATCTTGGTTGACTAACTACATTGATGGCTGAAAATGTGAATGATCATAAGTTGTGGTTGATTGTGTGATGATTTTTATGAGTTGATGGTTCATGATCTTAAGGTATCTGGTATATGGTGGTTGTGAATGTCTGTTAATTTTTCCTGACTGTGTTTGTGACTACGAGTTTATAAAATATGACTATATATATATATATATTGATGTGTATGATGAATATAGATCTTATGATATTAGGGACTGTGTTGGCTGAGTGTTGCTATTTGGTATGATGATGATTGTATATGTTATGGTGTGTTACATATATGTTGGTATATCTACTGAATATAGGACAATTATTATTATATCAATGACTCAGGCAATGATAGGATGCTACCTGAATATGCCATCTACGATAGTATAATAAGTAAAGCAGCATCATATAAGACATGATGAGATTAAATAAAACTAGGATATAGTTTTAAATGGATATGTTTTGCCTGGTAATTGCTGGATGTGAATCTGATAAATATGTAATAGGTGGTGGAGTATAGTCTAATAATGAAACATAAGATGAGATGTCTGATGATGATGTAAATCTAGGCTGATAATTATTGGGGAAAGTATCCCTGATCTTGAGTGATATTTGCATGATATGTGATGGCATTGTAAGGGGAAACATCAATGATGACGAACTTCCTGTGATAGATGGACAAGTAGGGCTTATTGAAGAGACATCACACTTGAGGTATATTGCCCTTGATCCCTGAAGATCTTCAAATCGTGTTGGATGCACAGGCTACGAGGCAAACCCCTTCTGATATGGATATGGCTCTGATCGAGGGTACAGTTTGGAGGAAAGAAAAACATCTTGGAGAACTTGGGATACCTGCTATAAGGGAAACATCAACAAAGCGTTGGTCCATCCTAAGGGTATCTCCTCCCTTATGTGTCAAGACTCCCAATTCGGAGTGACGTACTCTGAATTACGATTCTTTTAGAAGTTAGGTTGTCTTTTGTATTAGGTAGTTGAGTTGTATTTTAATTTATTTTGTCATGGGAGCCCGCATGCCCCTGATTTCATTTGAGTATGTAAAGCAGATGTTAAACCGTGTATGAGCTGGGTTATTTAATGAGACGATGATCCACCATGTTTTATGTTTTTTATATACAAAAAAATGTCCTTATTTTTATAACTTTATGTGACACTCATAGTCAACTAAGGCAACAAGTGAAGGGATTTTCTTAGCTGATTGAGATATGTCAGAGGCCTCAGATGAAACCCTCAAGCAGTTCATAGCCCGCTTCAATGAGCAAGCTAGAGATTACCCTGCACGTAATTCAGAGAGGATTGCACCCTAGTAAGTTCTCTGATTCATTAGCCAAAACACCCCCTGTGGATATGGATCATTGGTCGCACGATGCATCAACATGGAGGAAAGAGAAGCCGACATAATAGGCCATGTCAAATAGAGTAGAGCCAAATTAGAGCCTCAGAAGAGAAGCCTAAGACCAGGCAAGGAACAAAGAGGCAACCTCTACCCAAACCCCAAATATAGCACCTTCACTCCCATAAACAACAAAAGAGATAGGATAATACATGAGGTTTATAACACAAGACTACTCAAGCTGCCTTCGTCCGGGGAAGGCCCTAAAGACTCAAACCAGGCAAAATTTTATGGGTCTTGCCACGTATTTTGGTAAGGGACTGATGATTATTGGTCCCTTAATAACCAGATCGAACACCTGATCTGTCAAGAGTACCTATAAAAATTTATTGTCTAAAAGGAAGAAACACCATGAGATGCTGCTTGGAAGAGAGAACGTGAACTCCCGAACCAGGTAGAGTTGCAGCCTTGAGACCGACCCCGTTATAAGCGCAACCGCTCCTGATCCCGTAAGCCTAATGACGTGAGGGACAATGTGAAAAGAGTGGTACACACAATCTCAAGAGGTTTCCCCTGCCACAGGATCAATTCTCGGTATGGGGTCGGCTAAATCAACGCAATAAAGAGTTATCTGAGCACAGGAATCATTTCCATCGACAATTCTGACCTCCCCAAGGGAGTCCCAAATAGGGACGACCCGATGGTTGTCACCATGGAGATGGCAGAGTATATAGTCAAAAGAGTTTTGGTGGACCAGGGGAGCTCAACAAACATCTTACACTGGAAGACGTATAAGAAGCTCCAAGTACCCTCAAGTTGGCTCAAAAGGTATAATGGTGTATTACTTAGCTTCACGGGTGATTTTGTGTGGGTAATAGGGTATGTTGAGTTGCAGACCATCTTTGGCTCGGGAGACGACAGTCGGCTGGTAATGGTGAAGTACCTAGTAGTCGACTTCCCTAACTCATACAACGCTATCCTTGGGCATCCGTCCCTCAATGTACCCAGAGCAATTGTCTTAACCTTGCATTTGACAATGAAGTTTCCCCTCGAAGATGGACATATCAGAGTTGTCCGAGCTGACCCTGAAATAGCTCGGGAATGTTATCATGAGAATCTATGACCCTCGTGACAATCGGTAATTCAAACGACCACAACCAGTCGAATCCCTGAAACTAGTCCAAGTCGGGTCCATCCCGAGCCAATGCACTTGTGTTAGTGCAGTGCTAGAACTAAACCTAGAAGTATCATCGGTTACCTTACTAATAGCCAATATGGATCTCTTCACATGGAATCCCTTTGGCATACCTGGAATTAATCTGAGTGTCATATGTCACTCATTAAATATTGACCCCAGGGTTAAGCCAATCACATAGAAGCAGCGTAAGCTAGGCCCCGACAGGAAAGCAACCATCAAAGAAGAGATAGATAAGCTTTTGGTGGGCAACTTCATAAGGGAAGTGAAGTACCCGACTTGGCTATCCAATGTAGTTATGGTGTAGAAAGCCAATCGCAAGTGAAGGATGTGCGTGGCCTTCACCAATCTGAATAAGGTATGCCCTAAAGCTCCCTATTTGTTACCTAGCATTGACCGTTTGATAGATGGTACATCAGCTTACCAGGTACTCAACTTCATGGATGGGTACGAAGAGAAGACCACCTTCATAACGGGTGGAGAAAATTTTTGTTATCGAGTCAGGTCATTTGGGCTAAAAAATACTAGGTCCACTTATCAGAGATTGGTTGACGAGATTTTTACCAACCAGATTGGCAGAAATATGGAAGTTTAGATGGATGATATGGTGATGGAAACTAAGGAGGCAAAAGATCACACCATGAACCTGGAAGAGACATTTGCTGAATTGAGAAAACATAACATATGCCTCAACCTCGAGAAGTGCTCATTCAAAGTCCCCAAAGCATCCAGGAGGTACAACGCCTCACTCGGAGAATTGTCACCCTATCCTGGTTCTTTTTTAAATTTGACGAGATATTGATGCCCTTTTACTAGGTGTTGAAAAAGACTGATGTATTTACGTGGACCAAAGAGTGTGAGAAGGCATTTGAAGATTTGAAGACATACTTGGCTTCCCTCCCATATTGACCAAGCCAAGTCCAGAGGTAGAACTGGTAGTATATTTCGCCATGAGAAAACACGCCGTCAGTGTGGCTTTGGTTCAGTAAAACAGTCCTATCCAATGCCCTGTGTATTTCACAAGAAAAACTCTATATGGCGCTGAAACACAATATAAGTGGGTGGAAAAATTCACATACATCCTAGTGGTGGCTTCCTAGAAGTTATGATTTTACTTCCATGGCCACCAAATCATAGTCAGAACCAATTAACTGCTCAACAAAATACTCCAAAAGCCAAAACTTGTAGTACAAATAGTGGCATGAGCAATAGAGCTGTCAGAATATAGAATTCGCTATGAACACGAAGGACCTATCAAGGTAAAGGTTTTAGCAGATTTCTTGGTTGAGTTGGGAGATGATCAGGAAGAGTATAACATAGAGCACGCTCTATGGACCCTATCGGTGGATGGGTCATCAAACAAAAAGGGGAGCGGGGTGGGGATCATACTCAAATCCCCCTATTTATTAGTAATTGAAGAGTCCTAGCCACAACCAGGCGGAGTATAAGGCATTGATCATAAGCTTGCGAATAGCACTGGATCAGGGAGCTAGGTGTATACAGGTAAAAATTGACTCAGTTGGTAGTAAGACAGGTAGAGGGGCATATCAAGCTAAAGATCCCACTCTGGCTAGGTATCTCCGTCAAGTAAAACAAGTGATAGGCAAATTCAAACTTTTCAAAATAGTGCATGTTCCATGAGCGAAAAATGAAAGGGCAGATTTACTTTTGAAGTTGGCAAGTACGGTAAAAACAGGTCACCTAAAGACGATTATACAAGTCACTCTAAAAGAGCCCACCATTAGGGAAGAAGAATAGATGAATGAAGTCACCCTCATCCCTTGGGAGGCTATATGGATGACTACTATTATAGATTTCCTAACAAGGGGGATCTTGTTGTTCAAGTGGCCTCAATACTCAAGAGGGGGGGGTGAATTGAGTTTTAAAACTTTTGATTGGAATACCTTTGAAATTGATTTTTATAACCAAGTTTGTGAGGTTATGCAAGTGAAATAAAATGGAGGATATCAAACAATGCACTATAATGAGAAATGTTGCTGAAGCAATTTACCAAACACTTAGTGTGCAATATTGGAGATATAACAAATTAAGCAAGTTCAAGTATTCTCTTCTCAACCAATCAATACCAATCAACAAATATGCAGTAAATGAAAGTAAAAGAGTAAGGAAGAGAAGCTTGCAAACCGATATAACGAGTTCCACCCAATCCGGTGTACGTCTCGCCTCTAAGCAACCCACTTAGAGGATTTTCCACTATTGTAGACTAGAGATACAACTTTGAGCAATTGCGGCTTCCTAGTGTCCCACACTCAAGAACCCAATCCTCACAAGTATAAGGGTAACCCACCCAATCTCTCAATCTCACAATATCCCAAAGGTTGAGTCCACAACCTTTGTAACCACTCAACCTAGAGTGAACAACCACTCAACCTAGAGTGAATAACTTGTGTGTTTGGTGTTTGTTTACAATCAATACACTCTCTCAATAGAGCAGATATACAAATGAAAAGCTCTCCCAAATTCTAATCTCTCAAGATGAGAGGATATACAAGTGAAAGTACAATATGCAAGAAATAGGCTTACAAAGCACAAAATAGAGCTATGAATTGTTGCTTCTTAGTTGTGTGTTTGTGCTTGTCTTCCTCTTCAATTTATAGAGCCAAGATATCAGTTAAGGTGTGCCCTAGTTCATCATAGCCGTTGCACTTAGTGGAAATTTGAAGAATGGTGGAGACATGACCTGGTTTCCCACTTAAATCTGTTTTTCCACTAGCGTAATCGATTACACCCTTGCATTGTAATCGATTAGCTTCAAGTCAGAGAGTCACTAATCGATTATTCCATTTCCTCTAATCGATTAGCATTTTGTAACTGATGCATTTAATTTGTTTTCGCAGCATCCTAATCGATTAGCATGTCTTGCAATCGATTACCTTAAATCCAGTGACTCACTAATCGATTATATGGTTCCCTTAATCGATTAGCTTTCATACCTGATGCATTTTGTCCCATTTCTGATTGTTGTAATCGATTAGTCTCTGGTGTATAATCGATTACCTTAATTCCAGTGAGTACCTAATCGATTGTTCAGCTCCCTAATCGATTAGCTTTCATACCTGATGCAATTTCTTCCAAAACAGAAAGCTCCTAATCAATTAGCATCTATGGCCTAATCGATTAGCTTCGCTGTTACTTCAATTCTGATTTCATGTCTTTGTTTTTGCATCGGTTTCTTCAAGAGTGCTTGTCATTATCAAAATCTTTGCACATCTTTGGACCTGTTAACATATTCAAACACATTCTCCCCCTTTTTGATGATGACAACTATGTTCATCTCTTGAGGGTTGTTAGTTTAAATGATATAGACTTATCTCTAAATTTATCTTTTTCAAATAGCAGATGACCAATTTCAAAAAATCAGAGTAATCACATTCAGCAGCCAATGTCTTATCTCATTTTATCTATTGTCTATTATCTCTTATGTATAACTCTCCCCCTATCAAAAGGAATTTAACAAACAGATAATATTTTTCAAATTTTGTTAACAGAGTATCTATTATCCACATTCTTAGTATCAGAGCATTTTCAAAATTGTAGTGTCAGAGCAGCCATCAATATTATCCATATTTAATTATCCAGATTTTTGTATCAGAGCATTATCCAACATATGAACATATATTCTTCTCCCCCTTTGTAATCATCAAAAATAATTAGAACAGTGAAGAGAAATAATATAAACTGAAATAAGATACTTTTATTGAATTGAAAATGGGAAATACACGAAGTAAAATTATTCAAAATTCAGAAAACAGCAAAAAGAAACCAACAGCTAAACAAAGATAACTAAAAATCTAATTATCCGGGTTGAAGAAGCGGATTTCTGCAATTTGGTGAGCCAGCTCTTCATAACGCTGCTGCATCATCTCAAAATGTTGCTGCTCGGTCATTGAAAACTCTTGGAGGGAGTTTTCAAGTCGATCGAAGCGGCGATCAAGATGGGCGTAGAGAGATGCAAATGGGTCAGCTTGTGGTGCAGATGAAGAGGCTGATGGTGCAGCTTGTGGTTGAGGTGGAGGAGGAGGAGCAGCAGCAGGTTCAGCAAAGGGGTTGGCACCATGTTCCCGGTCACTCCTTAGAATCCACATTCCAGCAATGTTGACCATGCCCATTTTATTTAGGTGGGAAGTGCTAATGCAAGCTCTTGGGGGCACTTTTTCAGAGAGTTCCCCTGCCAAATCAACACCACAGAATTTAAAAATTTTGGTGAGGAGGATACCATAAGGGAGCTTTTGCTGGTCCTTGGCATGGCGCATGTGGAATTTGATCAACTGAACCCAGTTGATCTCTTTGTGGTTCAGCATGGCCCACATTAAGAGGACATCATCCTCTTCAACCAGAGCATAGTTCCCACCACGGGGAACAATCATCTTGACCAAGAAGAAGTGGAGCAGGCGGTTGTTCATGGTCAAGTGGCCAACTAGTTTGTGGTTGCTCCTGGGAGGAGCCGGCTTCCACAAAGAACGGCGGGCAGTGATGGGATTAAAACCCCATTCATCCTCGGGTTCGCCTCCATCAAAGTCAGCATTGTTGAGGGGCAGTTTGGAAATTTCTGCAAATTGGGCATTTGAGAGTTTGATGGTGGTGTTTTTCACCTTGGATTCAACCATCCCATTGACAAGGCGGAGGTTGCAGCAGAATACTCTCATAAGCTCAGGATAGTATTCTTCTTCTTTGAGGGATAAGAAGGGGAAGAGGTTGTAGTGGTTGAGGCTTTGGGTGAAGGTAAGGCTTGGGTTGTCAAAGGTGTCAGCAACGGTGTAATGAGGGGTCATAATCTCCTTTTCAGAAAAATTCTTCATAAAATTTTGAAGTTCTCTGGGAGAGGAGAAGAACCTTGAGAAGTCAAGGGGGTTATGAGCTTGAGCTGCAGAGGACCTAGCTCTCTTGACAGTTCTAGAAGTAGACATGGTGGAAAATGCAAAAGAAAGAGATGAAGAGAGATGAGTGGTGGAGAGTTTTGGAGAGGTTTGAGAGGAAGGAGGTAGTGTGAGATGAGAAGGTGAATGAAGGGGTATTTATAGTTGAAGATTAGGTTTAGGAAGGAGGAAAGAGAGTTTAGAAAGGAGTGAAGTGAGTTAAGAGAGGGAGAGTTTTGAGTGAGCCTAGGGAGTTGCATTTGACTCTTCAGAACGCAGACTAATCGATTACGATGCAGGGGGTAATCGATTAGATCACTGTTTCTGGGGAATTTCAAACGTTTCATACAGAGGGTAATCGATTATGGGCTTAGGGTAATCGATTAGTTTAGAAACAGAATCGTCCTAATCGATTGGAGCAATGTGGTAATCGATTATGAAGAAGAGGAAACGTTTTGAACCTGAAACAGAAGCTTTGTAATCGATTGTGGATTTGTGATAATCGATTACCTTAGAAACAGAATGGTTGTAATCAATTATATGTAGGTGCTAATCGATTATCTTAGAAACAGAAGCTTAGTAATCGATTGGGATCAACAATGTAATCGATTATGGAGTCAAAAACTTCAAACATATCAAACAGCAAGGTTCCAAACATGAAATGTAATAAATATCATGCATCATGCCATTCAACAAGGTTCTTATCAAAATATTCAAACACAACTGGACATGTCAAGAATGCCTAACTCTCTTCTTATGTGAATGAATTGCTCTCTAGCCAAGGGTTTTGTGAAAATATCCGCTAGTTGCCTAGAGGTTTCTACATGTTCAAGTACACAATCCCCTTTTAACACATGATCTCTAATAAAGTGATGCCTAATCTCAATGTGTTTGGTTCTAGAGTGCATTACTGGATTCTTGGAGATGTTAATGGCACTTGTATTATCGCATTTAAGAGGCACATGGTTTAATACAACTCCAAAATCTAGAAGTTGTTGTCTCATCCAAAGGATTTGAGCACAACAACTACCAGCTGCAGCATATTCTGCCTCAGCTGTTGATAGTGCAACACTTACTTGTTTCTTGCTATGCCAAGAAACAAGAGAACTACCAAGTAAGTGACATGTTCCGCTAGTACTTTTCCTATCAAGCTTACATCCTGCAAAGTCCGAATCAGAATAACCAACTAAAGTACATTCAGCCCCTTTGGGGTACCATAAACCAACATCTTGAGTCCCAACTAGATATTTCATTATCCTTTTTACTGCAGTGAGATGAGATTCCTTAGGACAAGCTTGGTATCTAGCACACATACACACAGCAAACATCATATCCGGTCTACTAGCGGTTAAGTAAAGTAAGGATCCTATCATACCTCTGTATTTTATAAGTTCAACATCCTTAACTTTCTCATCCTTGTCCAAATAGCATGAAGTGCCCATGGGTGTGGCCATATCATTTGCTTTGTCCATATTGAATTTTCTGAGTAATTCCTTGCAGTACTTAGATTGGTTTATGAATGTGCCTTCATTGGTTTGCTTGATTTGTAGTCCAAGGAAGAAAGTGAGTTCCCCCATCATGGACATTTCAAATTCTTCCTGCATAAGCTTGGCAAACTCCTTGCACATTGAATCATTAGTGGCACCAAAAATTATATCATCAACATAAATTTGTACCAATAGTATGTTATTCTTTTTGTGCTTTATGAATAGGGTTGTATCAACCTTCCCTCTTTCAAAATGATTTTCTAAAAGAAATTTGCTTAACCTTTCGTACCAAGCTCTAGGAGCTTGTTTCAAACCATACAAGGCTTTCTTTAATTTGAAAACATGATTTGGAAATTGATGGTTTTCAAAACCTGGAGGTTGATCAACATATACTTCCTCTTGAATGTATCCATTCAAGAAAGCGCTTTTAACATCCATTTGATACAATTTGAAATCCCTACAACATGCGAAGGCTAATAGTAGTCTAATTGCTTCTAATCTAGCTACGGGTGCATACGTCTCTTCATAGTCAATGCCTTCTTCTTGATTATATCCTTTAGCTACTAGTCTAGCTTTGTTTCTAGTAATTATGCCATTTTCATCCAATTTATTCCTAAAAACCCATTTGGTTCCTATTATTTGGTGATCATTGGGTCTTGGCACAAGCTCCCAAACTTCATTTCTTTCAAATTGATTTAGCTCTTCTTGCATGGCCAACATCCAATGTTCATCAATAATAGCTTCATCTATGTTCTTGGGTTCTATTTGTGATACAAATGCTAGGTGATTACAAGTATTTCTAATAGCATTTCTAGTACTTACACCTTGAGTCATTTCACCTATGACTTTGTCTAAGGGATGATCCTTCAAAGTTACCCATTCTTGTTGTCTCTCAATTTGTGCTGCACCTTCATCATTGTTGACTTCTTCTTCTTTGTCTTGCAAGTTTATTTCTTGAAAAGTACCTGCAAGATCATCAACATCTTCCTTTCTCGGAGGGTTATGGCTATTTTCATCAAATTTGACATGAATAGATTCCTCAATGGTATTTGTTTGTTTGTTGAAGATTCTATAAGATTTACTTGATTGAGAATATCCTAGGAATATTGCCTCATCAGATTTTGCATCAAACTTTCCTAGATTATCCTTTCCATTGTTGAGCACAAAACATTTACATCCAAAAATATGAAAGTATGCAATGTTGGGTTTTCTACCCTTGTAAAGCTCATAGGGGGTTTTCTTTAAAATAGGCCTTATCAAACATCTATTCATAACATAACATGCGGTGTTTACCGCATCGGCCCAAAAATGTTTTGCAATATTGTTTTCATTTAGCATGGTTCTAGCAAGCTCCACTAAAGATCTATTCTTTCTTTCAACTACTCCATTTTGTTGTGGAGTTCTAGGAGCTGAAAAGTTGTGATTAATACCATGTTTTTCGCAAAACTTTTCAAAAGATTGATTTTCAAATTCTCCCCCATGATCGGTTCTAATGGATGCAATTTTTGAGTTTTGCTCATTTTGGATAATCTTTGCAAGTTTCTTGAATGCATGATATGCTTCATTTTTATGAGTAAGAAATAATGTCCATGTATATCTTGAATAGTCATCTACTATAACTAGACCATAGTAATTACCTCCAAAGCTTTTGATTTTGGATGGTCCAAATAAGTCCATGTGCAAAAGTTGTAAAGGCCTTTGAGTAGAAACAATATTTTTGGATTGAAAAGATGCCTTTACTTGTTTTCCCTTTTGACATGCATCACAAAATCTATTTTCAAATTTAAGCTTTGGTAGACCAATTACTAAATCTTTAGAAACAAGTTTGTTCAAGTGGTCTACATGTATATGAGCTATTCTTCTATGCCATAGCCATGTTTCATCCTCTTTTGAGATGAAGCATTGTTCATCATTTGTAGACAAACTATCCATATCAATCATGTAAATATTATCAATTCTTTGGCCTAAAAACTTAATTTCCTTATTGGTTTTATGCTCAATTATGCAACAATTTGATTCAAATAAAACTCTATATCCTTTGTCACATAATTGACTTATGCTAAGTAGATTATGTTTGAGGCCTTCAACATACAACACATCACTTATGGAGGTGGAAGAATTCTTACCAATATTTCCAATGCCTAGGATTCTTCCTTTGGTGTTGTCTCCGTAGGTGACACTTCCTTTCCTTTTGGGAGTGAATGATGTAAATTTGGTTATATCTCCCGTCATATGCTTTGAACACCCGCTATCTAAGTACCAATGGGTGTTGCTTGCCTTGAAGCATACCTACAAAACAAAATCATTTTAGAGAACTAGGTACCCATTTTATGTTGGGTCCTTTAAGGTTAGTTTGTGGTAATGTCCCTTTGGGAACCCACACCTTTCTTAAGACTTTTGGTCCTAGTTTCCTAACACTACACTTATAAGCACTATGTCCTTTGGAACCACAATGATTGCATTTCATAAAAGGTGAGGAGGATTTGCTTGGTGGTGCAAAGAAGTTTTTATAGTGCTTCTCCATTTTGTGATTACTATGCTCTTGGTCATATCCTAAACCGGTTTTACTGAACATGCATTTTTGTTGCCCAAGTAGGATATTCAAATTATCTCTTCCATTAGTGAACTTCTCTAGTGTACTATTTAGGTCTTCAACCTTGGTTTCTAATACAATGCACCTTTTTGCAAAATCACATGGTTTATCCTTAGAGCATGTTTGAACTTTCTCTAGTTCTTCTTTTAAGCTCTCATTTTCTTTACATACTTCCATGAGATGCAATTCAAGGGTATCACTAGTTTTCCTAGATGCTTTGAGTTTACTAGAGATTTTTGTAAATTTATCATATAATTCTTCAAATGCATCTAACAGCTCATTTTTATCTAAGTCAAGAAGATTTACCTCATTATCTTCTTCTTGATGATTTGCCATTAAGCAAAGATTGGCTTGCTCATTTTCCGAGTCGTCGGAGCTGCTCACATCGTTCTCATCCCAAGCAATATAGGCTCTTCTTCTTCTTTGTTTGTCCTTGCCCTTCTTTTTGAGGTTTGGACAATCGGCTTTGAAGTGCCCTTCCTTGCCACATTCAAAACAACTTGGTGAAGAGGAAGTTTCATTAGAGGTAGGTTTTTTACCTTGGGGCTTAAAGTTCTTTTGGAACTTTTTGTTCTTCATGAATCTTCCAAATCTTTTTACGAATAGCCCAAACTCTTCTTCTTCATCTAAGTCACTGCATGATTCTTCCTCATGCATGGAGGTGGCTTTGAGGGCTAGCCCTTTCTTCTTGGTGGATTTCTCATCTTCCTCGGCTAGCTTCAATGCTTTAAGTTCTTGCTCTTGTTCTTGCAATTTTCCAAAGAGTGTTGCAAGAGACATTTCATTGATGCTAGGAGATTGTTTTATTGCTGTGACAAGAGGTTGCCATTCCCTGCTAAGACTTTTCAAAATTTTGTGCACAAGCTCTTTGTTAGTATATACTTTGCCAAGAGTAATAAGATGGTTGATAATAAGTGTAAACCTTTTCTGCATATCTACAATAGATTCTCCTGAATTTATCCTAAAGCATTCATATTGGCTAGTCAAGGTACTAATTTTGGAGTCCTTTACATCATTAGTACCTTCATGGGTTACTTGAAGAGTATCCCACATTTCTTTAGCAGTTTGGCATGTCATTATCCTAAAAAATTCATCTTGACCTAAAGACATAGTAATGAGATTTTTGGCCTTGTAGCCATATTGGACTTTCTTTTCTTCCTCGCTTGTCCATTCATCTATAGGTTTTTCAACATTCTTGCTATCTATAGTATGCATTGGTATATAAGGACCATTTTCAATGGTATTCCATATTCTCAAGTTAATTGATTGAATGAAGATTTTCATTCTCTCTTTCCAAAAGGCATACCCTTCCCCATTGAAAGCGGGAGGTCTATTTATCGCACCACCCTCGGGAAAAACATTTTGAGAACTTGAGGCCATTTAATCTCTTGAAGCTGTTAAGCTTGATCTACCAAGAGTCAAGCTCTGATACCACTTGTTGTTCAAGTGGCCTCAATACTCAAGAGGGGGGGTGAATTGAGTTTTAAAACTTTTGATTGGAATACCTTTGAAATTGATTTTTATAACCAAGTTTGTGAGGTTATGCAAGTGAAATAAAATGGAGGATATCAAACAATGCACTATAATGAGAAATGTTGCTGAAGCAATTTACCAAACACTTGGTGTGCAATATTGGAGATATAACAAATTAAGCAAGTTCAAGTATTCTCTTCTCAACCAATCAATACCAATCAACAAATATGCAGTAAATGAAAGTAAAAGAGTAAGGAAGAGAAGCTTGCAAACCGATATAACGAGTTCCACCCAATCCGGTGTACGTCTCGCCTCTAAGCAACCCACTTAGAGGATTTTCCACTATTGTAGACTAGAGATACAACTTTGAGCAATTGCGGCTTCCTAGTGTCCCACACTCAAGAACCCAATCCTCACAAGTATAAGGGCAACCCACCCAATCTCTCAATCTCACAATATCCCAAAGGTTGAGTCCACAACCTTTGTAACCACTCAACCTAGAGTGAACAACCACTCAACCTAGAGTGAATAACTTGTGTGTTTGGTGTTTGTTTACAATCAATACACTTTCTCAATAGAGCAGATATACAAATGAAAAGCTCTCCCAAATTCTAATCTCTCAAGATGAGAGGATATACAAGTGAAAGTACAATATGCAAGAAATAGGCTTACAAAGCACAAAATAGAGCTATGAATTGTTGCTTCTTAGTTGTGTGTTTGTGCTTGTCTTCCTCTTCAATTTATAGAGCCAAGATATCAGTTAAGGTGTGCCCTAGTTCATCATAGCCGTTGCACTTAGTGGAAATTTGAAGAATGGTGGAGACATGACCTGGTTTCCCACTTAAATCTGTTTTTCCACTAGCGTAATCGATTACACCCTCGCGTTGTAATCGATTAGCTTCAAGTCAGAGAGTCACTAATCGATTATTCCATTTCCTCTAATCGATTAGCATCTTGTAACTGATGCATTTAATTTGTTTTCGTAGCATCCTAATCGATTAGCATGTCTTGCAATCGATTACCTTAAATCCAGTGACTCACTAATCGATTATATGGTTCCCTTAATCGATTAGCTTTCATACCTGATGCATTTTGTCCCATTTCTGATTGTTGTAATCGATTAGTCTCTGGTGTATAATCGATTACCTTAATTCCAGTGAGTACCTAATCGATTGTTCAGCTCCCTAATCGATTAGCTTTCATACCTGATGCAATTTCTTCCAAAACAGAAAGCTCCTAATCGATTAGCATCTATGGCCTAATCGATTAGCTTCGCTGTTACTTCAATTCTGATTTCATGTCTTTGTTTTTGCATCGGTTTCTTCAAGAGTGCTTGTCATTATCAAAATCTTTGCACATCTTTGGACCTGTTAACATATTCAAACACAGATCTCCCCTCAGACCCCTTGAAATCAAAGAAGGTACAAGCACATGCAACTAATTACGCTCTTATGGAGGGACAACTTTACAAGCGGGGATTCATATTACCCCTCCTTAAATGCCTTGGCTCAGAACAAGCAGATTACATGCTACGAGAGCTTCATTCGGGAATTTACAAACACCATGGGGGAGTTCGCCCCCTAGCGGCCCGGGTCATCAAAGCGGGATATTTTTTGCCACGTAAGGGACAAATTACTTTGAATTTATTAAGAAGTGTGAATCATGTCATGAGAATGCTAATCAAATCCACAGCCACCCATAACCATTGCACGGGATCTTTTCCTCATGGTCATTCAACACTTGGGGCATGGATATCCGTGGACCTTTTCCTTTGAAGCATCACATTCAAGCTCAAAGGTTTTTGAAAAATTTAGAAGTGCTAAAATTGTAGCATGAATGAGCTTCTCCTTGAGATCTAGAAAGGCTTTCTCTTGCATTGGCCCCCATATAAAAGGAACATTCCTTTTCACTAATTCATTCAGAGGGGAGGCTAAGGTAGAGAAGTTTTTCATAAATCTCCTATAAAAACTTGCAAGACCATGGAAACTTCTAACCTCACTCACATTTTTAGGTGTTGGCCAATCTTGGATTGCCTTCACTTTAGAGTGATCAACTTCAAGCCCTCTAGAACTCATTATAAATCCAAGGAATACAATGCTATCCATGCCAACAGAATATTTTTCAAAATTTGCATAGAGGTTGTTTGTTCTTAAGGCAAGCATAACTTGTTTTAGATGGTTTAGATGAGAGGTCATGGTCTTTGAGTACACCAAAATATCATCAAAGTATACCATAATGAAATGCACAATGAATTCCCTCAAAACATGATTCATTAACCTCATGAATGTGCTTGGTGCATTAGTCAAGCCAAAGGGTATAACTAACCACTCATATAATCCAAGTTTGGTTTTAAAAGCAGCTTTCCATTCATCTCCTTCTTTGATTCTTATTTGATGATAGCCACTTTTAAGATCAATCTTGGAAAATATGGTAGAACCACTTAGCTCATCAAGCATATCATCAAGTCTAGGTATTGGATGCCTATACTTGATGGTTATGTTATTTATGGCTCTACAATCTGTACACATTCTCCATGAACCATCTTTCTTAGGAACTAGTAAAATAGGTAAGGCACATAGGCTTAGGCTCTCTCTAATCCATCCCTTAGATAATAGATCGTTCACTTATTTTTCAATCTCAAGGCTTTCCTTAGAGTTACATCTATATGCAGGCCTATTAGGTAAGCTAGCACTGGGAATTAAATCTATTTGATGTTCAATGCCCCTAATAGGAGGTAAGCCTTTTAGGATATCCTTTGGAAAGAGGTCTTTAAATTCATTTAATATGTTTTGAATCCCTTTGGGCAAAGGAGGGGGGGAAGAGCCCATTGAGCATAAGGAAGTGTTAGGGATATCTTTAGCATACATGACTAAGCATTGTTTTTATGAAAACATAGCATGTTTCACATCATGTTTATTGGCCAAGAAATTGGCTTTAGAGTTATCATAGATGACAACTCCTTTTCCTTTATCCTCTTTTTTGTTTTTCTTATATTTTTCTACATGATTAGAGGGAGAAGATCCTAACTCTCTATCTTTTTTAAGCTTCATTTGCATTTGATCTTTAGCTACTTGTTGTGGAGTTAAGGGGTGTAAAACTATCTTCTTACCATTTAACTTGAATGTGAGGGTGTTAGTGAACCCCTCATGAATGACCTTCCTATCGAATTGCCAAGGTCTTCCTAGAAGTATATGAGTTGCCTCTATAGGTACTACATCACAATTGACTTTATCATTATATGTGCCTATGGTGAAGTTGATTAAGACTTGCTTATTAACTAACACTTCTCCTTTTTCATTTAGCCATTGCAACTTATAAGGTCTAGGGTGATCTATTAGTTCTAAGCCCATATTATTTACTAGTCTTTGGCTCACAACATTTGCACAACTCCCACTATCCACAATGAGAGAACATAGTTTGTCATTTATGTAACATCTTGTATAAAAGATGTTCTCTCTTTGTGTAGTGTCATCTAGCTTAACATGACTACCAAGCAATCTTCTAATCATGTAAAGTTCACCATCATCCCCTAAAATATGCTCGTTGTCATAGGAATCACTACTTGAGTCATCACTTGAAGTGTGAGAATCAGAATTAGACTTTGATTGACTTGAGTAGGTTCCATTAGTTTTCAAAACCATTATTCTTTTTGTTGGACAGTCAGAAGCAATATGACCTCTGATCTGTCTTGAACCGGGGTTTAGAGATCCGGACTCAAGTCAATCACAAACAGTATGTAAATACCGTATAGGAGACTGGATGTATGAGTATCCGGTGTAAGTATCCGTTGTCCTTGATTGAGGAGAGCGGATTGGGCGTCCTGGAGATCCTTCACACCGACCTAACGCGTTGAAGTGGGTGAATGGTGGTGTCACCTGCAAAGATTCTCCGACGCTCAAGTCAGTGATGATATTCCAAGTAAGGAATGTATTTCAGAGTAATTGTTCGTCCAATTCAGTTGAAGATCCCAACTTCCTTAATGAAATGAGTTCATATACCTGATTGGCTCGTTTTACGAGGACTCATTAGTGGGGAACAACTAACTCCCATTAACATTATTTTATTGCGCACTTACCAGCATGATTGGGTCAAGTGGCTATTTTATATTGAGCATGGAGAATATAGACTAGGATTAGGGAACAAGTTGACCATCCCCGTGAGCAGAATTTGGCTCGTAGTGCAGGGAATTATTGATCGATCCCTGTAGCAATGATCCTTGTCTTTAGCACAGTGACGTGTGTGTTGTCCGGTGTCATGGTGTTATCCTGAACAACCGGTATAGGGAGAACGCCTGATACGGAATTACAGTCCGGATGTATACCGATGACACCGGTTACACGTTGATGTCTTGACAAAGACGTTGAAATATGTCTTGCAGATCGGATACCGGTATTGAGACCGGATCATATGTCCCCTAGCTTGTGTGAGGGACTGAGTGGTCGTTCACATAAGCTACACAACCTGCGAGAGGTCTGAATACCGGTGAGCTTACGCGTAAAATAGTTCCTTAGCATTTATTCGTAAAGAACCGTTCTCAAATTAAGAGATCTGGTCTGTCGGTGTCGTCACAACGGATTCAGACAAAGATTCGTTGTATGAGAATTTCAAGAGTTTATTGGAATTGAAAGCTCTTGAAGTTTGTGTAGCGGCTGTAAAGCGCGAATTGCGTTGCATGATTAGACATTAATGCTTTTAATCACGTGGGCAAGCAATTATTGCGTCTGAGATAACAATCTCATTAACCGTCGTTTTGGGCTTAATGGGCCTGAAGTTTTTAAAACTTTTGGGCCTAGTAGATAGGCCCTTTGTCGAATTGCCATTGTTTTGGCGCCCATGAATTTGGAACGGTTGTGTCGTTTCGCTTGTGAACCAATGCGTTTAGTCGAGAACGACACAACTTCCAGAGTGGGTAACCGAACCTCTTCGTTTCTTATAAAAGAAACATTTAGTGGATTCTGAGTTCCACTTGCTTCTGTTTTCTTAACAAAACTCTGCAAAAATCTCGCAAGGAAGTTCGTTGCTTACTCTACGAGACTTCGTTCGCTCTTCATCTCCATCATCGTTACCTGAGGTAATTATCCCTTCTTCCCCTGTAAACCTCGTCTTATTTTGGGTCTGTTATTCTTGCTTGAAGAGAATGTAGTTTATTTAGTGGGGAGAATAATTTCTCGCAACCCTAATAGTCATGGGGAAGAATCCTTGTGATTCTTTCTAGGGTTGAGTCATGTCGCTCAGAAAGGGGATCTTACTCACTGTGGAAAGTGACTTTTCCCTTCTCAGAGTCGTCCTCTGATTGTAGTCGCTTTGTAGAAGATGAAGTGAGTAATGATTATCACCTTTCTGACGACATAATTTCTTATCGTAGATTAAAAAATTCGGTCTAGACGATTCAAATGGCTACTGGAGAAGGAACTTCTGGAGATAGTGCCATTTTAAAGACAACTGAAGGTCTTTATAGCGTCGCTGTTTCCAAGCTGAATTGGGAAGAGCTTCAGGCCAAATGGCCTTTCTGTTGGGTGTCCAGCGAATTCAAGGACTTGGCTTCCCGTCATGCAGACGAGGAAGGATCCCGGATTCAGCCAAGGTTCACGCTCAATGCGGAAGAGGAAATGAAAAAGTGGTATAGGGTATATGCACCACTCCCAACAGAACGGATATGCCACGTCGTCCCCAATGACCGTTTAGTATATATGTATGATTTCATCTTTCATTACCTGGGAGTTCGTTTCCCTTTAACTGAACTTCAGATGGGTGTGCTGAGGTTTTTAAACTGTGCACCCTCCCAACTTCATCCCAACGGTTGGGGCCTCATCCGTGCTTTGGAGGTTTTGGGTGAACATTTCAACTTCACGCCTACTGTGGCAATGCTATTTTACTACACCCAAGTAGTTTGGAGGGCAAATAAGCAAGGCGGTGTTGGTTTGGTGACGCTCCGGACTCTCTGTTCTTTTGTGAACTTTGAGTCTTACACCGATTCAGCCAAAGTTGATGGAAGGTCGTTTAAGACCTACTTCACCCGGATCTCCATTAAGAAGAGCAAACCGATATTTTGGAAGGATGAAGAGGGTGTTAACAAATTTCCTCTGAGTTGGACCCATAAGCATTTTCTTATGAGCTCCCACGCATATTACGCTGATCAATCCGAGCTGTCTCCCGAGTCCTCAAAAGTGTTATTCGCACTTGAAGCACATACTACACGTCGCAACGTATTTTCGTGTAGGCGTCTTTTAAGTAGTTCAAGCGGAGTCCGGGATGATTATCTGCGTAATACTCATTTTATTTCACTTTTTCTCCTTTGTCAAATATATCGAACATTTTGCAGTTGCTAATCTCTTGTGCTTGTTCATGCAGGTGAAATAGAACAAGAAACTCCGGAAATGAATAAGTTGAAGGGATTTAAGGCGGCGGGTAAATCCGTTGCCCGCGAAAATGAGATTAAGCCTAAGCCCTCTACAAAGGATCGTCCTGAGTTAATCATCCTGACCTCGGATGCTGAAGGGGACATTCCGCTGGCTGAGGGCGGTTCATCCGATGTTGGCGCAGCCACGGGTCAGCCCTCAGTCACTGAGAGAAGGAGAAAAATTAAGAATGACTCTGTGGGGGGTCCGTCCAAGAAGCGTAGAACTTCGGAGGATAAACCTGTTGAAACCTCGGAAGCAGCTGTTGCTTCCTCTGGACTTAATAAAGGAATTGCTGCCGGGGTTTCTGGGGCGAAGCCGACCTCCTACCCAACCACCTCGTTTCTCACCCCCTTCCTCTCATACCAGGGATCTACTCCAGCTACTCTTCCACAGCCGATGTACAAACTCCGACCTACGCTCAGCACTAAAGAAATTAAAGAAGCATGTGAGGCCGGAAGGTGGCAGTTAGCCGAACTTGCTGGAATGCTTTATTCAGTCAGCGAGTTGGCTGACAATTTCGATAAGGTTGATGAGCTGAGTGATAAATTGGAACAACTCAACCTTTCATCGGGGAAAGACAAAGCCACCATCAAGCTATTGGAAGATCGTCTTGCCAAGTCTAAGGAGTTCGGAGATATCATGAACAAAGAGAACCTTAAGCTTAAGGGCGACTTCAAAGACTTGGAAGGCAAGCTGGCAGAGAAGGAAGAGGTTCTCAAAAAAGCAAAGGAAGAACTCCGCAGCAGCCAGGATAAAAGCAAAGCTGCTACTGAGGAGTGGTCCCAAAGGGAGAAGAAGCTCCTTCTTGAGATCGAAGGACTGAAGGTTGGGAGAGCGGAGTCTGAAGGATTGAGTGGGGAGCTGTCGAAGTTGCGGGAAGAATTGGCTATAGCAAAAGCTGAGAGAGAAGAAGCAATTGACATATGCAGCCGGGCTGTTGAAGAATCCTTCGGCCTAGCTATACACCAAGTTTTTTACCGCAACCCCACGGCGAAACTTAGCCTTTATGGAATGGATCCGTTCTATGAATTCCATGGGGGAAAGTTAGTCGCAGTGGTTGATGGTCGTCACGAAGATCCTCCGATGTCCCTGTATGGTTTGCCTCCTCTTCCTGAGGGTCAAACTATGGGACCGGATTTCGTCCTTCCTATGTCTGAGGTTCCTTTTTCTGAAGAAAGAACTGAGGCTCTTGGAGGGGAGATTCCTGTAGAAGTCCCGAAGGAAGGGACACAAGAGCCTGGTGCTGAGGAGGCACAGAAAACTGAAGAACAGATTCCTCCTCCGTAGTTGTATTTTCATTTAAATGTATAGTTGTGTGCCGGGATCAACTCCGGCTTTAAACAATTATGTGTAACCTCGTTTTCAATGAATGAATTTCATTTAAGAAATTTGTCTTCATCGTTTCATGTATATTTAAATCGTTGCTAATCTGTTTTGTATGATTAACCTTGAGGTCGGATTGAAATAACTGCCTCGGAAGATTAAACAACAAATAAATTTAGAACGGATAAATATATACATGTCCCCAAGTGCGTATTAAGAAGAAGGTGCCTGTCTTTGGGGCATGATCCTTAATTCTTTTGGGGAAAAGAGGAGTCGATCCGTTGTTTAGTAAAATAGTGTAACAGGACGGATGACTGTACTTTATTCATGTTATTCTCACTAGAGAAAACTATGTCGTCCATTGTAAGAGTATTGTTCCAAGTTTGGGGAACTGCAAAGGTGTAAGAAAGTGGTGTTTTGAGTCCTCCATCATAAGGATAATGATGGGAGTTTTTCTACGCCAGGAGTTATGTCGTTGTATCACAGAATAGGTGATAAAGAATATCCGTCTTGGGAGAATACCACTTGAGAGCGAAAGTGCGGATTGACTTTCAGAGATTTCCATCATAGGAATGATTATGGGAATTGTTCATACCAGGAGTTTTATCGTCGAATCACTTCATAGGTGATTGAGATCATCTGTCTTGGGGATGTGTACGACACCAGGAATTACATCGTCAGGTCACATAGTAGGTGATTGAGATTATCCGTCCTTGGGGTGTGTATGGCGCCAGGATTTACATCGTCAGATCACAGAATGGGTGATTGAGATCATTCGTCCTGGGCAAGTACACAACGTCAGGAGTTACATCGTCATATCACATAATGGGAGACTGAGGTTATCCGTTCTGGAAAAGTACACAACGCCAAGAGTTAGATCGTCAGATCACAGATTAAGTGATTTAGATAATCCGTCCTGGAGACGCTTTTCAATCGTAGGAGTACGGATTGAGTGAATAGTTCGCAGTTTTCAAAAGCTTCCATCGTAAGAATGATGATGAGAATTGTTCATATCAGGAGTTGCATCATCGAATCATAGAATAGGTGATTGAGATCATCCGTCCTGGAGTGATGATTGGAATTGTTCATACCAAGAGTTGCATCATCGAATCACAGAATAGGTGATTGAGATCATCCGTCCTAGAGACATTTTTCCAATCATAGGAGTGCGGATTGAGGTGGATGCTTCTCAATCGTATGGATTCAATTTTCGTATCCGAAATCAGAGACCATCAGTATTCTACTAGCCCCCTAGCTTATGTGAGGAATTAGTAGATTTGCTCATATGAGCTATATCGATCGTAGTACGTCTGGATTTCGGAATTATACTGGTGTGTAAATATCCGCTCTGGGAACAAGGTTCCGTTGTGATGGATCGCTTGAGGGCGGATTAGAACAATGAGAATCTCAGAAGTTTATCGAATTTCGCAACCCTTGGTATTCGGGTAATGGTGGCCACGTTTCTCATGATTGGACATTTAATGCCTTTACTCACGTGGGCGAGCCATTATTGCGTTAAATGCGCATGTCTTAATAACCGTCACGCAGGGGCTCGTTGGGCCTAGAATTTGGATTTAATAGGCCCATTTAGAAAGCTCTGTGACGAAACGATGGCATTTTGGCGCCTTTGGGTTAAAAACGACAATTTTAATCCACTAAACGGAGAGTCGTTTGAGGGTAAACGACAGGTTGCCTTGAGTCGGTATTTAAAAATTTTCATGCCCTGAAAAAGGCATATTTGGCAATCTCAGTAACCACTTCTTCTTACTCTCTTGACGAACCTCTGCAAAAGTTTCGAGAAGATTATCGTGTCTGCCTCTGTGAATCTTAATTCACTATCCTCATCCATCCTTAGGTAACCACTTTCTTTCCATTTTTTGTGTCTTGTCTCAATATCTGAAAATGTCTAGGAAAGGCGTTAGTCTTAGTGGTGTTAGCCCTAGAGGAAGAGGAGGGAGGGCCTTAACTCGAAACCCCACAGTTCGTGGCGGGAGGATTCCAGTGGTCTTCCAATCGAAGCCACAATGCTCAGAGAGGGAGGCGTCGCCGTATCAGAGGCGAAGGGTGATTATACCCTCTTCAGAATCCTCCTCTAGTGAGAGTGCTGAGAGTGGTGATTTGTGTCTCTCTGACGATGTGGATTTTTACCGCAGCGTAAAAGCTTTCACAATGGTGGTGAAGAAAGCAACTGGGGGAAGATCATCTAGAGGGGAAGCACCCTCTCAGCAGTATATACTGAAGACAGCTTCCGAACTGTGTAACGTGGTTGCACACCGGATCGACTGGATGAGATTCCAAGAGAAGCGCCCATTCAGCTGGGTGGCTGAGGAATTTCGCGAAACAACATCAGTCCACGCTCGAGAGGACGGAGCGGAGCTGGAACCGTGTTTTACAGTTTTCAAGAAGGATAAATACAAGAGGTGCTTTATGGTGTTAGCTCCGCTGCCATCAGATCGGATTTGTCATACTCCGGACGAAAGGTCCCTGTATATGTATGATTTTTTATTTTTGAATCTTGGCGTGCGCTTTCCCTTTACAAAGTTTCAGATGGGGGTTTTGAGATTCTTAGACTGCGCCCCTTCGCAGCTTCACCCCAACGGATGGGGGTTAGTCCGTTCTCTTGAAGTGCTTGGGGAGCACTTCAACTTCAAACCGACGGTGGCCATGCTTTTCTACTTTTCTCAAGTGGTCCGTCGTGCAAATAAGGAGAAGGGGGGAGTGAGCTTGATATCCCTCCGGACTCTCTCCAAGATTATCAACTTCGAGGCGTACACTGACTCCGCCAAAGTTGATGGTCATTCATTCAAGTCTTACTTCACGAAGATCAGCGTCCATCCTGATGAACCAATTTTTTGGTTAACTGAAGATGGGATTCCGAAGTTCCCAGTGGCTTGGACGCATGAACATTTTTTATTGACCTCCCAGGCGTACTACACTGAGGAGGATGAACTGAGCCCATCTTCAGTTTCTGTTCTTTCAGCCCTTCAATCCTACACCGCCTCGCACCAATTTTTCTCTTGCAGGCGTTTATTAGGATCGTGGTCCACCCGCGAGGAGTATTTGCGTAATTTTCCTGCTATTTTTCATGTTTTATTGTATCATGCCTTGAAATCTTTGATTTCTAACCATGTTGTTTGGTTTTGCAGTTGAGATTGAAACCGTGTCACCAGAGATGGAAAAGCTGAAAGGACTCAAAGCTGGAGTGAATGCCGTAGTAGCTGAGAATGACATCCAAGCAAAACGGAATTTGAAGAAAGCTACAGCTGAGACCATAATTTTGACTTCATCTGCTGGTGACGATATCCCCTTGCTTGAGGGCGGATCCGAGAAGGTTGCGGTTGAGAAGGTCGGAGAGAAAAAGAAAAGGACAAAACGCGATTCCTCCAAGACCTCGGATCGTCAACCTTCTCCCAAGAAACCAAAAATTTCAAGAGGGGCTGCTGATCCGGAGCTTTCTAAGGGAAAGAAAGTGGAAGGGTCCACTCCGGATGCAGGATCCACTCTAGATGCCCCAGGCGACGTGATCACTTATGGTGCAAAGCCAATAACGACTTATTTTGCACCCAAAGTTCCTCGCCCTCTTGAAAGTAGCTCCAGTCTTGCTCAATATTTGGCATATGAGGGTTCAGTTCCTGAGGGCGTTCCTGAAACTCCGTACAAGCTGAAGCCATCATTGAAGAGTGAAGAAGTAACCAAAGCTTGCGATGCCGGACAGAAACACCTGGCAGAATTATCCGGTCTCCTGAGATCGGTTCGCGAGCTTTCAAAAGAGAATGAGAGGCTCAGTTTGTTGGTTGGCAAGGTTAACGATCTTAGCGTTGCTGCTGCTAAGGATAAGGCAAACATCCTCCATTTAGAAGGTAGATTAGAGGCTTCCAGAGAGGAAGGATATAAGAAGGATGAGGAAATTGCTAGACTTAAGTACCTTGCCAAGGAGCTGGAGGTCCAAGTACTTGATCAGAAGAAAATCAATTCCGACCTCCATGTCAGCCTTTGTACGGAGAAGGAACGTTCCTCGCAGCTGGAAGAGGAGTTGAAGGAAGCTAAGATCGTCTACTCTCAAGGAGCAGAAGATTGGTCACGTAAGGAGAAGGAGCTGCTCTTAAAGTTAGCGGATTCAACTGACGAAGCCAAAACCCTGAAAGCAGACTTGGCTGTAGCTGTAGATATGTGTGATCAAGCAGTCAAGGAGTCTTTCGGGTTGGCAGTTCGTCAGGTTCAATACCGGAATCCCAAGGTGACTTTTAATTTGAATGGTATTGATCCGTTCTATGAGTTTCATCAAGGGAAACTGGTGGCCATTGTTGAAAACCGTCATGAGAGTCCGCCTGACATGCCATACGAGTTTGCTCCTTTACCTGAAGGCCAATCAATGGGACCTTCTCTCCTGAAGCTCAGAAGTATAGGAACAGGCTCTAGCGTAAACGAAGGCAAGACCGGGGGTAAAGGCAAAGGGAAGGAAGGAGATACAAGTCGCAAAAACTAGTGCCTTCCTTGTCTCTTTTTTCTTTTTATTGATTCAAATTCGCTGTGTTCCGGGATCAGCTCCGGATTATTAAACGAATTTCTCCATGTAATTTGCACTCGATCAATAAAAGAACCATTTGCCTTTGTATGTTTGTTTAATAGAAAACAGCTTTAATAGAGGGATTGCATATGTATTGAATAATTCCGGATTTACGTAATGAAGATCGGATAATAATACAAAATCTTCATTCCGGACTTGTACATGCGAGATGAAGAAGGGATAGGAGTATGTAACTATCGCTTTTCATGTATAGGCGTTTTGATGGCCAAAGACTCGATTCGACAGGATAGATAGAGTATCTTTTTTGTCAAATATGGATAATTTGATATAAAAGCCTGGTAGAAAGCGTATCTTGCCTCTTGAAAGTCAGGCCTTATAATGTTGATCTTGAGGGGGAATGATTGTGAGATCGTTTCATCAAGGGTTCATTCCTCAAGATATTCGTTAAACTGTTGATGCTGTCCCCCAGTATCATTGGGTGATCAGTACTTTGAACAAACTCTGAGTGAGACTTTCACGTGAGAGTTCTTAAGAGTGAGGATTTAAAATATTTCAAATATTTCCGACTGAAAGGTTTCGGGTGAATATGCCTCAGATTATAGCGTACCCGAATGAATTATTTTTGTGTCGGAGTTTATGAGTCAGGTTTCAATTGAAGAATTGATGACTCAGAATTTAAAGCTATAAAACTTCTAAATAAAGAACTTCAAAAGAGAGTATTAATTTGGAGTTCAGTATAACTTACTTGTTGTGTTTGGAGTTCGGTTTGATCCTACAATCCATGTCGTATTTGGTGTTCGGTTTAATCCTACTAACTGTTCTCCAATCGGTTTTTGGTTTTACCCAATGACGATTCTTCACCGACGTTCGGTCAATCCTACTAGTCGTACTCAGAGTTCGGTTTAATCCTACAATCCGAGCCTTCGACACGGGGTTCAGATCAGGGCTAATCCTAAACCTACTGCACCCGTTACTTGGGGTTCAGCGTGGTCTTGAAGAAGATCCAGCTTACTACGCCCAAGCCTTCAATACGGTGTTGGGTTCTACCCTTTTACCGTTCTTAGAATAGGGTTCGGTTCAATCCTACAACCCATTTCCTGAGGTTCGGTTTAATCCTACAGCCCAGGTCTTCACCGGTGTTCAGCCAAACTTACTAACCGTACCCAGAGTTCGGTTTAATCCTACAATCCGGGCCTTCAACTACTTAGACACACTCGAGGAGTTACATCGTCAATTACAGAATGGGTAATTGAGATCATCCGTCCTGAGTATGCTCTTGTGCGCTGCACATATTCGAGGAGTTACATCGTCAACCACAGAATAAGTAGCTGAGATCATCCATCCTGAATATGTTTCTGTACGCCGGATAAACTAAAAATCACAGCATAAGAAAAACTTGAAAGAGTTAAATTGTTGTGAGAGATTCTTATTAAATCAAAAATAAGAATTACAATGAAAGCGTAGCTGGGAAAATAATTTCTCCAGTATTCAATCCAAAATGAGGATAGGAGAATATGTATTGTTCCAACAGCTAGCTATAGTAGATGCGCAAGTTTTGGGTGTTCCACTTATTTCGGATTGGAGTGCCATCAAGGTTCTCAAGGCGGTAAGAGCCTTTGCCAGTAACCTCGGATACCCTGTATGGGCCTTCCCAGTTTGGGGCTAGTTTGCCTTGATGAGCAAATTTGTTCCCTATACTTGCTTTTCTCAAAACCAAATCTCCGACATTGAAAGTCCTTGATTGAACTCGCTTGTTGTATCGGAGAGCAACCTTGGCTTTGATAGCTTGGTCTCTGACGAATGCATCTTCTCTGAGTTCTTGTATGACATCCATTTCTGACGCCAAATTAGCATTATTAGACTCTTCAGAGAAGTATTTGACCCTTGTGGAAGCAATCTGCAGTTCCACGGGTATCATTGCCTCTACCCCGTATGTCAGGCGATATGGGGATTCGTTAGTAGATGAATGAGGCGTTGTCCGGTATGCCCACAGGACGTGGCATAGCTGGTCTGTCCATCCGCCCTTGGCTTCACCAAGGCGTTTCTTTAGTCCTTTCAGCACTTCCCTGTTGGCCACTTCAGCTTGGCCGTTAGTTTGGGGATGTTCAACGGATGAGAATATCTGGGTTATTCCTAACCCTTCGAGTAAATCTGTGAATTTTCTATCCGTGAATTGGGTGCCATTATCTGTGACAATCCGTGCTGGGACCCCGAACTGTGTTATAATGTTTTCATACATGAAACGACGAGTTCGGGCTGAAGTAATATGTACCATCGGCTCTGCTTCTATCCACTTAGTGAAATAGTCGACCCCTACAATGAGATATTTGATGCCCCTAGGAGCAGTTGGAAAGGGGCCCAGAATATCCAATCCCCATTGGTAGAAGGGCCATGGAACAGCGGATGTGAAGAGTTCTTCCGCCGGTGTGTGGTGAAGATTAGAGAATTTTTGGCAAGCGTCGCAATTTTTAACGAAGTCAATGGAGTCCTGCTTCATCGTGGGCCACCAGTATCCAGCCCTGAGGATTTTTCGCATTAAGCTTCTTCCTCCGGCGTGGTGTCCACATTGTCCTTCATGCACTTCCTCCATTACGTCTTGAACCTCATTCTCTTTGAGACAAATCAAATAGGGCACGGAGAGCGCCCTTCTGTAAAGATTACCATCGATCATAGTGAAGTATGGTAATTCCCTCCTTATCCTCGTCTTTTCCTTCTCATCCGTAGGTAGCTGTCCATCAGCCAAATAACGGATGTAGGGGGCCATCCATGTGTCTCCATAAAGAGAGTTTGTCATTATGGCATTTAGATAAGGGAAAAGAGGAATGCTGGGCGACGTTAATGTGCTTTGAACCAGCGTAGTTGTGCTACCTGGTCGTTTGGTGCTTGCTAATCTGGAGAGTATATCCGCTCTAGTATTCTCTTCGCGTGGAACATGCTTGAATTCCATTTTCGAGAATTTCTCTCTCAACTCCTTGACACAGTTCAAGTATAATTGGAGTTGAGGTTCGCGAGCCTGATAATCTCCTAAGATTTGTGAAATCACCAGTTGTGAATCGCTGCAGAGCGTCGCCTTAGAAGCTCCGATGTCAATTGCAGCTCTCAGTCCGGCCAAACAAGCTTCGTACTCAGCTTGGTTGTTGGATGTTTTGAAATTAAAGCGAAGGGAGATTTCCAGGTGTACTCCGTCATCACTTTCTAGAACTACACCTGCTCCAGAGCCTCTTTGGTTCGATGAACCATCAACGTAAATGGTCCAATGGACACGAGGGGAATCTGGATCGGTCCCCGTCATTTCCACAATAAAATCAGCCAGGACTTGAGCTTTAATAGCGCTTCGGGGTTCATAGGATATATCAAACTCAGAGAGTTCAATAGACCATTTGATCATCCTTCCAGCGAGATCGGGCTTGATTAATACAGAACGGAGTGGTAAATCCGTTCTCACTATGATTGGATGGGCGTGAAAGTACGGACGCAGTCGTCGAGAGGCCCAAACAACAGCGAGGGCGGCCTTTTCGATTTTTTGATACCGGATCTCAGCACCTTGTAAGGTCTTGCTAGTGAAATAGACCGGTCTCTGTCCATCGGGAGTTTCTTTTATCAAGGCAACGCCCAAAGCTTCATCTGAAATAGCCAAGTATAGGATGAGTGTGTCTTCGGGGTCAGGCTTTGTGAGAATGGGAGGTTTGGACAACACCTCCTTAAGCTCTTGGAATGCTTTCTCTTGTTCCTGTCCCCACTCGAACTTCTTGGACTTTTTCAGTATCTTATACAGAGGGAGGGATCTATGAGCCATCTTTGGCATGAATCGTGCCAAAGCAGCCACTTTGCCATTCAGGGATTGGACTTCTCTGAGATTCTTTGGACTTTGCATGTCTAGAATCGTTTGGTATTTCCCTGGATTGGCTTCAATACCGCGTTGAGTTAACATGAAACCCAAGAACTTCCCAGCAGGGACAGCGAAGGTGCATTTCATCGGGTTTAGCCTCATGTTAAATTCTCTCAAACGGGTGAATACTTGGCGTAGGTCTTTAATATGATCACCTCCAACCGGTGTCTTGGCTATTATATCATCAATGTATACTTCAACAAGCTTAGTATGCATACCTTCAAAAACCTTATTGATCATGCGCTGATATGTTGCCCCAGCATTTTTCAGGCCAAAGGGCATAACTGTATAGCAAAAGACACCACGATCATTTATAAAAGCTGTCTTTTCTTGATCCTCTTCGCACATCGGAATCTGGTTGTAACCTGAATAAGCATCCATGAAGCTCAGGTATTGATAACCAGAGGAATCATCTACCATCCAATCTATATTAGGAAGTGGATAAGGATCCTTTGGACAGCAGCGGTTGAGGTCCACATAGTCAATGCACATTCTCCATTTACCATTGGACTTACGGACCATCACCACATTCGAGAGCCAAGAGGAATAACGGATTTCTTTGATAAATCCGGCCTTCAGCAATTCCTCAGTTTGCTGGCAAGCTGCCTTCTATTTCTCTGGGCCCAATCTCCTTTTCTTCTGGGCTACCGGTCTCGTCTCTGGATAGACGAATAATTTATGACAGCAGAAAGCAGGGTCTATGCCAGGTATATCGGCTGCAGTCCATGCAAAGAGGTCTTTAAATTCTTGCAGGAGCTTCAGTAGTCGCTGTTCTATTTCAGTATCTAGCTTGTCATTAATATGGGTGATCTTTTCTGGAGAATCTCCCAAGACGATGTCCCTGGAACTTCCATCCGGTGTGGGCTTTAATGGGTTAGACGGATCAATGTTCAAATCCGCCCTAGGGTCCAGGTCGACAAGGCTTACAGATCCAGCGGCTGCTCCAGCATCATTGAGTTTCCTCTTTTTATTGGAGGCGTCCAGCTTTGTCATGTTGAGGCTTAGGTTGTAGTAGTACCTAGCCATCTCTTGATCACCCTGGATAGATGAAACGGAATTATCCTTGTCAATGAACTTGATAAGGAGATGTGGGGTTGATAGAACTGCCTCCATTGCATTTAGTGTGGGGCGGCCTATGATGCCATTAAATGGTGATTTGACATCAATCACTAGCACTCGGGATTTAACCGTCCTGGCCCCTGGTTCGCATTCAAACGAAATAAGGGTATCAAGATACCCTTTAGTCGATTGCTTTGCTCCGTTGAAAGCTGTTAGTTCCTGCGTATAAGGCTGTAAGTCTGAGTCTTTAAAACCCATCCTTTCAAAGCAATTATAGAAAATAACATCGCAGGAACTTCCCTGGTCAACAAGGATTCTTCGGACGTCCTTGTTGGCTAACACTGCTGTGATAACCACAGCATCATCACCACCAGGAATGGTTGGGCCAAAATCCTTATCGGAGAAAGAGATTGTTGGAGCCTCAATCCCACCTCTGTAAGGGCGATTGTCTTTGACTTTCCCTTGCACAGATAGAATCATTCTATGATGATTCTTACGAGCTGTAATTGAAGCTCCTCCTCCAGCGAATCCTCCAGCAATCATGTCAATGACTTCACGCCGACCTTGACGCTGTTGCTGAGGCGCGCCGTCTTTGTGCGCTATTTCATCAGTCATCACACCCTTTTGTTTCTCTGAAGCAGAGAATTTTCTGACCGGATTACGGTTATTGTCATCCCCGTCATCTGGATCCCTTTCTCTTTTCTCATTCCGCTCTACTCTGTCAAAAGATTTCTCTTTGAACAGGTATTGTTTCAACTTGCCTTCTCTAATAAGCGTTTCAACTGCGTTCTTTAGAGCTTGGCATTCATCAGTGGAATGACCATTCTGTTCATGAAAATCGCAGAACTTACGGGGATTTCCTGGTCTTTTCATGGGAGCTGGTCTTCTGATGCCATATATGCTGAAAGCTGGCCATCCGACCTCTCTCAAAATCTGAGATGGTTTGGCAGATAGTTATGCATAATGGCTGAAGGAATTAACATGCCTTTCTCGAGGTCGAGGAGAGTGGTTATTAACTCTGGGATTGGTGAATGGCCTCTCCATGCGTTCAGACCTCGTTTTCTCCTTACCCTTCTGGTTTTGGGAAGGTGGTGTTGATGGCTTTTTCTTTGCAGCTATGGCCTCCAAGTGCATCTCTATACTCACGTATTTTGATGCTTTTTTCCTGAACTCCTCAAAAGTTACAGGAGGGCTTTTCGCTAATGAGAGAGCAAAAGCTGATCCTGGCTGCAACGCCTCAATAATGATATGCAGCTTAATAGACTCTGTGAGGTTAGGAACCAGGGCTGCTTCCTTGTAGAACCTCTTCAAGAAATCTTTTAAGCCTTCGTTTTCACCTTGCTTAATCTGAGCCAAGGTATGAGACGTCCTGGGCACATCTCTAGAGATGACAAAGTGAGTCTTAAAAGTAGCTGCCATTTCAGCCTAAGAATCTATGGATCCAGAAGGTAAACCTTTAAACCATCCGAGGGCCTCCTCAGATAATGTTCGAGGGAACATTCGACACATCACATCTTCATCAGCCCCCAAGTACATGGCTTCAAATACGTAAGCATCAAGGTGCTTAGTAGGATCAGTTTCTCCATTGTATTTTCCGATGGAAAGTGGCTGAGTAGTTTGAAGGTGCTTGGGGATGTGGATGCTCATAAGTCTCCTTGAAAAAGGAACTTTTAGCTTGTAAGACACTGGGGGTGCTGTCGTTGACTCCCTCTTCCTTCGGGAAGCTTCATCTTCAGAATCACGAGTTTATTCTCCCCCCTCAAACGTAGGGATATTTGAGTATTGGAGAGTGGTGGACTTTTCACCATCAGTTGCGTGAGGAGTGTTTCATGTGTGGGATGATTCTTTATCCTCGCTTTGCCTTCTTTCTCTTCGCAATTCAGCGAGTTCCCTCTGAAGTTGGCTGATCAGCTCATCACGAGGATCAGGATTAGACACTGTTACTTTGGGGTTGGCTCTGCCTTCAGGCTGATTCTCCATGAAATCTTGTGCTCCGCCTTCCATTGTGGATTACTTGCTCTTTCAATGGATATGGGAATAACTTTATCGAGTCCCACCGGGCGTGCCAATGATCTGTCCTGAACCAGGGTTTAGAGATCCGGACTCAAGTCAATCATAAACAGTATGTAAATACCGTATAGGAGACCGGATGTATGAGTATCCGGTGTAAGTATCCGTTGTCCTTGATTGAGGAGAGCGGATTGGGCGTCCTGGAGATCCTTCACACCGACCTAACGCGTTGAAGTGGGCGAATGGTGGTGTCACCTGCAAAGATTCTCCGACGCTCAAGTCAGTGATGATATTCCAAGTAAGGAATGTATTTCAGAGTAATTGTTCGTCCAATTCAGTTGAAGATCCCAACTTCCTTAATGAAATGAGTTCATATACCTGATTGGCTCGTTTTACGAGGACTCATTAGTGGGGAACCACTAACTCCCATTAACATTATTTTATTGCGCACTTACCAGCATGATTGGGTCAAGTGGCTATTTTATATTGAGCATGGAGAATATAGACTAGGATTAGGGAACAAGTTGACCATCCCCGTGAGCAGAATTTGGCTCGTAGTGCAGGGAATTATTGATCGATCCCTGTAGCAATGATCCTTGTCTTTAGCACAGTGACGTGTGTGTTGTCCGGTGTCATGGTGTTATCCTGAACAACCGGTATAGGGAGAACGCCTGATACGGAATTACAGTCCGGATGTATACCGATGACACCGGTTACACGTTGATGTCTTGACAAAGACGTTGAAATATGTCTTGCAGATCGGATACCGGTATTGAGACCGGATCAACCTCTAACAAGGCATTTAAAACATTGTATGGTAGAAGATCTAGAGGATTGTGGTTTAGATGTGGATTCATGCTTATCTCTTTGGTTTCTAAAAACTTTGCCATTCTTATGCAACTCACTTTGTGGTTTGGAAGATGAAGTGCCGACTTCCCTCTCCCTAGGGTTTCTCTCAAACCTACCCTTATTCTCTTGACTTACCCACTTAGACTTGTAGGTTTTATTTTCCCCACTATAGGCTTCTCTTTCTTTAAATTGGCTCTCTACCTTAGTACATTGGTGTAGTAACTCTTCTATGTCAACATGTGGAAGGAGTTCTACTCTATTCTTGATGTTCCTATTTAGGCCATGTAAGAACCTGTGCATTAGGGTTTCCTCATCTTCTTCTAGGTTTGCCCTAATCATGGCTATCTCTAAAGCTTTGTAGTAATCTTCTAACTCTTTGACCCTTGGGTGAGCCTATTTGGCTTGGCTAATAGCTCTCCTATATAGTAATTAGGAACATAACATTTTCTTAAAAAAGCTTTCAAGTCTAACCAATCATCTATTGGTGGGAAGTTATCTTTCTTTCTCTCCTTACACACTTGGGTCCACCATACAAAGGCATAGTTTTGGAATGAGAGAGTGGCTATCCTAACCTTCTTTTCCTCTTTTATTTGATGAGAATTAAACAATTACTCAACTCTCATCTCCCATTCTAAGTAAGCTTCAACATCACTCTTGCCATAAAATGAGGGAATTTCAAGTTTTACCTCTCTTAAGCCTATGTCTTCTTTTTTATGTTTATGTTGTCTTCTATGCTAGGTTCATCCTCACTATCACTATTGTTATGTCTTTGATTTCTTTGATTTCTATGCCTAGCTCTAGGGTTTTCATTATGCTTTAGGTTATTTAACCTATTGTTAATGTTATTCAAACTTTCCATTATGTTATGAAGCATAGATTTGTTTTCCCTATCACTAGAAGACATGGTTTAAGGTTGTCAAAGAAACAAGACAAGCAAACAAAGTTATAATCAAACTAGTTGAGGATGCTTGATGTAAGGTAAGTATTAGAAAACATACAACAATCCTAAAATACAAGTACTAGGTTTCTTTCCTAAGGGGAAACAAGAACCTAAGTTGTCTTGTACTAGGTTGTATCCTAGGATGTAGTACTATGATTAGTTATGCAAGACCTAGGTTGTCTTAACCTATGTTCCTTATAAGAATCCTAGGTTGTAACTAATCAAGTAACTAATCCTAACAAGTCTACAACTAATTCGGTTATGGGAAGTTAAGAGTAACTAATTAGTTTCAACTAACCAACTAACTCTAACTAACACCAACTAACACTAACTAAATTTAGTTATTTAGTTATTATGGTTGTAAATAAGTCTAACCACTTAACCTCCTAACTAAAATTCAGTCATGGATTGGTTATGCTAACTAAAATTCGGTTGGTACTTAGTTATGTTAACTAACCAAATTAGTTAAGACCAACAACTAACTAACTACTTGTAACCAATTAACTACTTAACCAACTAACAATTAACTAATTAACAACCAGATGCATATGCTTCTACTATCTAGCCGAAATTACCAAATGGAAATGAAAAATTAATAGTGTCCAAAGTCCAATGTCCAAAGTGTGTCCAAAATACAAGACAAAACCTAATACACAAAGCCTAAGAATTTGAAAATTTCCCTATGTTCTACTAGTTACAAGGCTTTTGCTTCCTTTACAATGTCTTCAAGATCTTCCCTTGATGTATAAGCTCCACCTCACCTAGAAAAACACACAAGAAGCAACTCCAACCGAAATTGTTAAGGGGAAATAAACAAAATTTGAAACCTCACAAGTGTGTCTCTCAAGTGTATGACAAACTAAAAAGGTTAATATGAAGAAAGCTACTCAAATGGATTATTTTTGGATTTTTGATTTTTGACAAGACTCTAAAGAAATAAATGTTCAAATGAATAAAGGCTACACTAATGGAATTTCAAAAATGATAATGATGAACAAACTAGACAAGCAACAAAATAAAATGCAAGAATAAAGCTAAGTAACACCTAAACCTAGAGACTTTAGAGTTGCACTACTAAACAAGCAAGTTTAATTGAAAAAATTTTATGCAATGTAACAACTAGCAATCACTTCTTTATGGTTTTGGAATTTCGAAAATACTACTCATTCTTTGGTGTTAAACTTTTGTTAAAGAGGTCTATTCAAATCTTTTCTTTTTGATACCCTTTCTTACTTTTGAGATGTAGGGTTTTCTTTTTCTTTTTCTTTTGGCTTTGTCTATCTTTTCTCTTTCTATTACCTTTTAAAATTTGTAATTCTAACACCAAATTTTAGATCACAAAACCGAATACACTAGCTAGTCTTCTACCAAGTTCAATTGTCACTCTTTTGCTTAGGGCAAGTGCAACCTTCTTCCACTAGAATGAGTGGAAGGTGAATGATTCTTTTTGACAAGCTTTTCTTTATGCCAAGCAATATGCAAAACCGAATTGAATATTGACCTAATGTGCTTGAAATGAAAAAATTAATCTAGATGAAAAGCTAGGATTAGATCATTAACAAGCCTAAAAATGAGGTAGCATTTGGAGGGCCTTAAGATGAGGCGTCCTAACAAATAATATTGGAACCTTTTAGGGAGTTAATCAAGGATGTTGAATCAACTCCACTACACGGTTTAAGCATAACTAGTATGTTGAAGCAATTAAAATTTCTAGAACACTAGAAAAAGGTTCCAAATGGCATAACAACACACCTACTTGGCTTTAACTTTCAATAAACCAATAACTACCAAGCTAACAACTCAAAACTGAATCACACAAAGTGCCAACTCAGAATTTTGAAAACCTAGAAAAAGAACAAGATATACTAAACCGAAACTACAAAGAACAATATGCAAAAGATTGAAAGACAAGAAGAACTAACACAAAACTTTAAAGAAACAATAACTTTTTATGGATTTTCTATCATATCATGGCATCAAAACACAAATAACCATGGAAAAAGAAAACCAACCATCCAAGAACAACTATTGAAAACTGAAACTTAAAAGGAAGAAGAAGTAGAAAAAGAACCTTTAAGGCTCAATGATACCACTTGATGTAGGAGATTCTTCAAGTCTCCAAAAGAGGGTTGGATCTTGGATCTCTTTCCTTCTTCTAACCTTCAATTGCCAGGAGTGGAAGCTTCTTCAAGGGGAAACTGAAACCATAGGAGACCAAAGACCTAAGATTCTAGACGAAATGGTGGAGGAAACTAAAGAGGAAAGGATGAAAGGAAAGGAAGAGGTAAGGAGGATTGATGGAGGAATGGAAATGGTTGAATGGGAGGTCACTCCTAGTGGAGATAACTCCCTAAATCTTGCCACCAAGGAGGGAGAGAGCCTTCTTGGATAAGAGCTTGCAAAATATCACTCAATCCTAGAGAGAAGGAAGAGTGTCTCTCACTAAAATCTTACTCAAAGTGATAGAAAAATCTCAAAATGCATTAATGTATGTTGAATTTACAAAGGAGAGCTCCTTATATAGGCCTTTAGGGAATTCGGCGAAGGTGACTCTTAATAGGCTTCTCCATGCTTCCTAGGCCCAATGATGCTAAAAGAGAAAGGTATGGTGTAACACCCTAAAAATTTCATTCTCATGTATAATCATTTTAATCTAGACCGTTAATGATATTATCTATTTATATTAACTTTCTACATAAGTTTGGCTGTGAATCGAAGCTTCTTTTTAGGACATTATCGAGTAAAATATTATTGAGCAAGAAATTTCTGAGTGAATCATGTCTGAGATAAGACTGTCCGAGTGAAGAAAGGAATCTGTTTCCGAGTCAAGTATGACCGAGAGAAATTCTGAGTGAAGGAAGGTTATGTTTCCGAGTGAGGTATGACCAAAAAAACTTCCAAGTGAAGGAAGGTTAAGATGTTTCTGAGTGAGTCATGACCGAGAGAACCACTTCCGAGTGAAGGGAGTCCTGGCCTTGGAGACATTTCTGAGTGAAGCGTGACCGAGAGAACCATTTCTGAGTGAAACAAAGCTTTGGCTACAAATAAGACATTTTTGAGTGAAGAAAATCCGAAATGATTACTTTCGGCTGAAGGAAAGCTCTGGCTTCGAATGAGCGCCTTTCGGACAACGACGCCTCCAAGTTCTATACTTCCGAGTGAAGTGTCTCCGAGTAAAACGTTTCCGAGTAAAACGTCTTTGAGTGACTCGTTTCCGAATGAAACGTCTCTGAGTGACTCGTCTCCGAGTGATTCGTTTCCGAATGAAACGTCTCCGAGTGAAACGTCTCTGAGTGACTCGTCTCCGAGTAAAACGTCTCCGAATGAAACGTTTCCGAGAGAAGTACTTCCGAATGAAGAAAAACTTTAATTTCGAATGAGTACTTCTCGGGCCAAGATATTTCCGAGTAGTGAATCCCCGAGTGGGGTATCTCTGAGTTGAGTGCAACTTTCCCAAATGGGGTGTCTCCGAGTACGACACTTCTGTGTGAGATGGCACCGAGTGAGACATTTCAAAATGGGATTACACCGTGAGACGTTTCCAATTTCCGCGTGGTATGGCACCGATTGAGATATACCGAGTGAGTCATTTTCAGGGGAAATACTTCTGGAACAGAGAAAGACTTTGACTTTGAATGAATACGTTTCCGAGTGAAAGGTTCCCGGGGGAAATAAATATCCGAGTGGTGAACCCTTTCATTCTATTCGTGCTCGGATGTCTTAAAGATTGCCTAAAGCCTGTGCTCGGGCCCATATTCAAAGTTGCCAAGAGCTTGTGCTCGGGTTCGTCTTCGAGATTGCCTTCGACTCCGAGTGATATTCCCAAGTGGAACAATTTCCGAGAGGACTGAACTTCGACTCCGAATGATCCTTTCAGTTGTAAGATTTCCGAGTGACGCAACTCCGAATGATCTTTTAGTTGTAATATAACCAAGTGGATAGTTCCCAAGTGAATCAATTCTGAACGAAAAGTGGCTGACTTTGAAAGAACACTTTTCGGGCAGAGATGTCCGAGTGAGATATTTCTGAATGAGGTGTCTCCGGGTGAGACATTTTTGAGTGGGTCACTCACTCGGAAAGAAAAGCTATGATTGAGTATTTCAAGCAGAAACATTTCCGAGCGAATTCCCTTCCGAGTGGAGTAATTCTGAACGAAAAAAGGCTCTGATGAATTCTTCTCGGAAAAAGATATGCCCAAAATACCGAACCAGTGTCAGAATTAATATTTTACTCCAATCATATCATCTTGTACATATTTTAATATATTTACTTCAATCATACAAGCTCCAGTATGTAGGCGGCAGAAATGGTCAACAATACAGCTCATTTTCTTATCTAAAACCTCCATTATCACCGCAATTAATGCACTACAATCCAATTACGAAGAAGCTTGTCCCCCACTTGTCTTTTGCATTATTAAATTGACACTACAACTCGTTCCCAAGTCTGAATTCTTAGAACAAACTAAAATTAGTAAAGTCTCTCTCTCATTTCCTTTTCTCTGTCAAGTCACCTTTGATCTGAAGCTAGGACAGTAAGAAGGGAACGTTTTTCAACCAATCTAAGATCCTCTATCAAGGTAAGAGGGGATAGGGTTGTGAATAAATATGGAATGGGTAGAATTGTATGCTGTTCTAGGATTTCCAGATTTATTTTCATAGTTTGTTACTTAATTTTAAAGTTGAAAATGTGTGAATTTGACTCTGACTTCTTCATCAAAGTTATAGATCTTTTTGTTATGTGAACTTTGAGACTTGAACTGACTGATTTGAATATGTATAGCCTGAGTTATAGTCAAAATACTACAGTATGTCTGTTCTGAAATATGTACCTTCTATTTTGAGTAAATATTAATATTCTGGGAATTATACATACATATTTAGACTTTGATGTCTCTATAAAAGTTGTAGATATTTATGTTATGGATCTATAGAAAGTAGAATTGCTTAAAAAGGATTTGATTTGCTCACGTTATGGTCGCTTTACTAATGTATGTTGCTGTTGTAAATTTCTGAAATTACCTATGATGATTATTATGGATGAAAATGATATTTTCCATGTGGGTAATGATTTATTTTTTAATTATTAAGGGATTAATGATTATTATGGATGTTATTGAGTGTCCTATGAATGTCATATAGTATGTTTATCTTTGTGATGAATAATTATGAATGACTAAATTAATGTATACATGAATGCCTTGTGGTTTATTGAGATATGTTGATTGAACTGTAAATCCATGATTTTGAGAATTAATATATGAGTTGTATCCTTTGAGGACTTGTGGTTTTCCAAGTGATTATGGAAGTATTGATATCATGGTATGTTAAATTGATAAAGAGAATTAAAGGCATTCATGCATCATAAGCATTTGGACGCACCATGGAATTTAAGGGTTCCATGATTGCCGGCCCTGGTGGGGGGTTACTCTATGACGAGTTAAAGCCTTAATTTTGATGAGCACCATGAACTGTAGGGATTCATGGTTTATGCTAAGTCCTACTTGTGTACTTCGGTACTTGAGCGCCATAGAGTGTAGGGATTCATGGTTTATGCTAAGTCCCACTTGTGTACTTCGGTACTTGAGCGCCATGGAGTGTAGGGATTCATGGCATTATGATAAGTCCTACTTATGTCTCTTTGAGACTTTTTACTGCAGTAATCCCACCAAACCAAAATGGATCGAGCATGACATCATTTGACTAAATTAAAGACCATTAAATGTAAATGACCTTGTTTGGCATATTCATCATATCATTATGGTTTGTTGATTGTGTTTGTGTAATTTTACTTATTTTATATTTATTCTATATTCTGTCTCACTTTTATATTATTTTTACAGTGCATACTTCACAGAATGACGAGTGGTGCAATTAATGAAGCTTTTATGTTTTATTGCTTGGACTTTGACTTCATTTAAATTTTAATGTGTTGTAATAATATTATGTACCACGTACTGTAACCATATCTATCGTTTTAGCTATATAAATGTATTATGTTTTATTCATTCATGACTAGTATGCATGATAATATTCCGTATTTATCAATTTTTATATGACCTCAGAATTTAAATTACGAATTTCAAAATGATTCTTTAAACGTGAAAAATTTATTTCAAAATTTTAGGTTAATAATTTGGAATTTGTAATTTGGGTTTTGGGCGTCACATATGGCCTATACATGACCCAAAATGAGAGTATATGGCCCTAAAGTGGCCCACTTGACCTTGCAAGGCCCAAATAAAACCTATAAGCCTAGAGAATCTAACTAGGAACTATATTACAAGAAAAGTGTGAGTAGATCCTCAAGGAGTCCTCATTGGGCTTGGGCCCACTAAGCAAAGAGAGGAAGGAAACTAATGCTTTGTGGATGCTCTCTTTGACTTTCTTTGACTTTTCCCTTGTGAGGGGTCCCTTGTAAGCTTTAAGTCTTTTATCTAGGGTAGTGTGAGGGTCCTCCCTTGGTGTGTCCTCATTACCAATACTTATAAATTAAAATTTATGTTTTAAAATTCATATATTTTTAAGTTTATAATAAAACACTGTTAAAAATAATATATTATGGTATTATTTTGATTATAAATTTATATTATATAAAATTGCTCAGATGACACTTTATTTTTATTGATTGGAAAATTTGATTTCGTCTTCATGACTTCCACAGTTTTAATAATAGTTCTACATCCTTTGAAGTTTACTTTCTTGTTGTAGTTTGTTTGACGTAGAAACCCTTTTTGAGCCTGCACTTACTAGCTGAAAGCCTTACTCTTGGGAAAGTTGGTCAATAACATCATCAGAGTCAGAGCATCTTTGAGCAGATGGTTTAGAGTTTGATGTTTGTTCTCTTTTTTTCACATGATCACATTGGTCTAAAAGGGTTTTTGTGTGGGGGAGGGACTAGAGTTAATAATAATTCTGACGCTTGCTCTTAATGCTTTAGGATATGTTTGGAACTAAAAAAAAATAGGGTAAGGAAAGGAAGGGAAAAGGGAGGGGTTACAGGAATTCCTCTTATCCCTTGTATTTATTAGTAATTGTGCTTTTCTTGGTATGATTTATTAAGCTTTATCCCTCATTTCCTTCCCCTTAAATCTCCCTTAATCCTTCCCTTCCCTCCAAGTCTAAACTCTCTAACACACCCTTAAGCATTTAGAAATAAAAAGAGAGTTGGTACATCAAGAGATTTTTGGTGCATAATTTTATAATTTGATATTTTTGTTGCCACTTATCTTTTTAAACATTGGCCAAAGAACAATCTCACTGGAATGTTCATTGTTTATTATTATTAATGCTTTAGTATCTTAAGGCCTACACCTATATATTGAATGCATTGTTAACGAATAATAATGGTTGGAATGTTTGGTTTGCTAGACAAATATGAAATATACTCTTTTAACTGGGGTCTTTACACTAATTTTATGTGTACTACTAAAATTTTCAGGTTTATTGTTAGAATTTTATTCAAGGAAGGGAATGTGGTGGCTGTAGTTTGTGATGTTTTGGGATACTTTGCTCTTATTAGAAGGAATGGCCAAGAGGGTGCATTGTTGGTTGATTGATTGGTTTAGTTCTTGAAAGATTGGTAATAATGGGTTTGCAAGAATCATGTTGGTCAGTTTTTATTTGGTAAAGTGTCTTAAACTCTTGTTTCAAAGGGGCTTAGAGTAGGAACTAAGGTTTACATAGTTGAAAGTTTGAACTTGAAAATGTAAATTACTTCGATTTGTAGATGCTTAACTGTTTCATGATATCGGGGAAAATACTAGTTCATGCTCTCGTTGATTCATTAATTTTACTACCTCTTATGATAACTCTATGAATGTGTTTTTGAATTTGTTGTGATGGTAAATATTTAATTTCATTTACTGGGTGCATGGGGTAAATATAACAAATTAGAATGTTATTATCTTCAAACATTAATCTTTTTATTGGTTAACATTATACTTGATATTGCCATTTATTAACAAAAATCTAATATATAGATTAAATTCAAAAATTGAAAGTGACCAGGACTTAATAAAGGAAACAAAATGGAAAGTAAAAAAAGAACTTTTTACACCAGTTGTAGTAATCAATCGGTGTTAAAAGTCTACTTTTTTGTACGGGCGTTCAAATAGGACCAGTGTAAATATTACTTTTCTGTACTGGGTGTTTCAAATATGACCGGTGTAAAATATCATATTTATACCAATTGTTAACAAAAAGACTGGTGTAAAATCTATTTTTCTCACCGGTAATAAAACCGGTGTAAAAAGTCCCTATTTTTCTCACTGGCTTCATCTATAACGGTCCTACAACCAGTGTAAAAAGCCTTTTTTCCACTAGTGAACAATGTAACCCTGATTTCCCCACACTCAGGGAATACGTAGGAGCAGAAGTTATTCCTGTCGGGCCCAAATTTTAAGAAATAAATATATCCCCATTAATTTGTAAAAATAAAATCATAACATTTTTAAACGAAGACCCAATTAATTTGGACGAGACGCCCTGTTAATCACCAAAAATATAAATTTAATTATTAAGTCAATAATAAATCCACAGGACATCTCTAAGAGGTTTAAACTACAAATTATTAGGATTATTTAAAACTTAAACAAGTTAGGGTAACTATTTAAAATGGGTAGTGTGAGGTGCTAATACCTTCCCCACCTGTAATCAGACTCCCAAACTTAAAATGTCAATTTAGGACCAATACCTTTAGGTTAGGGTTTTTTCAATGTTTTACCTTAAAAACATTGGTGGTGGCTCCACGGTTTCTGAAAGGAATTCGGGAACCTAAATTCTTTTTACGGTTGACCTCCCGCCACGATCCCAGTCACGACAGATGGCGACTCCACTAGGGATAGTAGAGAGTCAAGCCACGTTTAATTTGTTTAGGTATATTAGAATAATCTTATATAACCTCTTGCCTATGTGTTTGTGCCATGTATTTTTGTCGATATATATTATTATGAAACCTTAAGGTAGGAGACATTATACTATTGTATTATTAGACCCTAGGGTATATGATTTTATTTGTATTGTTCTACGTTTGTTCCTTGTGAAGAAAGGATAAGGTATAGGTATATGTATGCCCCTCCACACTACACCTAGGGGTCTGAATAAATCTTAAGTTTAAGGGAGGTTGTATAGTGGTGCCATTTGGGACATTTGTCTTCTTTTGACATCGTGAGAGCCTGGGCTAGAGCGTGACTTCCTCATGGTGCCCACACCTAGTAGGTGTTCTATTATTATGGTCAACATCATGGGTGGAGTCTGAGCTCTAGTGACTTTAGTAATTTAGAATAGTCACTCAATATGAGAGGACACTATTAAAAAGCCCTAGAACCGATAGGAGACCTTCAAACAAACCTTGATTAGGCATAAAAGGGACAACATTTCTTTTACCTTTCATTTTTTAATTAAAGGATTTTCTTTTTTAAGCCTCAACAAATGTTTTATTAAAAAAGCCTAATAATCTGCCATGGGGCAAGCGGTTCTCAAGCTCATTCAATTTCATTCTTTGAGTTATAGGCTCATTGGATCGTAAATTTTTTATGCAAAGTTTTTTTCCAAAAATCAAACAATCTGAGAAGTCTATAACTTATTCTTAAGCTTCATTAATCATTATTCCCTATAGAAATAGAAAACATTTTTAGGAAATAGTGATTAATGAGACATGACAAGTCCACAAGTTAACCTTTTCTTACCTTTCCTTTTTCAGGAAGCAATCTAAACTTGGCGAGTATCGTACTAGAGATGGAAACTAATATTGGTTTAGACAAATGTGGGGCCAATGGGGCCAAACTGAGGAAACTACTACATGTCAAGGCTGGGAAAATTGACATAGCTAGCTTGTAGGCTTTGGGAAAGAAGCTGAATCTGACCCAAAGGATGGCCTTCTCAAGGAATTATGGGAGGATCCTAAAACTTCTGGTGGTTGAAGTACAGGTCAAAGCGAACACCGTTATGGCCCAATTTTATGACCCACCCATTCGGTGCTTTACCTTTCGAGACTTCCAATTAGCGCCATCAGTGGAGGAGTTTGAACAGATCTTGGGTTCGCCATTAAAGAGGCAGATACCCTACAGATGCATCCCTTGCTTCTATATTGAAAATCAATCCGACTCAGCTAGGAAAAACATAAATAAACAGGAATCAGATACCAAGGTTCGCCAGGGTGTATCTTCAAAAAGATATGAACAGTTTGGCTAAAAAAGAGATTGAGAAACTTTCATGGATACCCTAGCACTTACCCTCTATGGTGTCATCTTGTTCCCTTGAATTCAAAGTTACGTGGACTATGATGCCATAATGTCTTCCTGGCCCATAAGCTTCATCATAAAAATCCTGTTACTGCAGCCTTGGCGGATGTTTACTGTACCATGGACTTTTCCCATACTTAAAAGGGGAAAAGAATCCTTTGTTGCTTACCTACTCCATATGTGTGGCTTACATCACATATCTTCAGCCAAGCAGGCAAGGTAGAATGCCCTTTGTCTGACCTAAAGTTATGCCAGTTGACCATGAAGAATGGGTGTGAATAGGCCATCCATCTTTCGGGCTCACTGCTAAGAAGATAAGGTGATATCTATAGTGGCTGAAAGTTGACACCATTATTCACCATTGTGAAAGCTATCCAAATGTCCCACTCATAGGTACACGGGGATGAATCAATTACAATTCGCTCATAGCCAAGCACCAATTGGCATATCCCTTACTCAGACCACCAAATAAAGAATCATTGACCCCTTTATCCTTTACTATAAAAATGAGGATTACACTTCTACACTGAAGCATATAAAGGGAGCTTGGCAAAGGGTCTGCAAGAAAGGGAAAGAGTTAGAATTTAAAAGCCATAGTACCAAAGAAAAGTATTATCAGTGGATCCTAAATCAGGTCTCCACCATCAAGCTTCCATTTAGACAACTCGGTTCCCCTTTAAAGTACAAGTCATATACCGTGCCTCCCTTTGAAGATAAAAAAGTCAGAGAAATAAGAAGGAAATTTGCCAAGCTGACGACCAAGAACAAGAAGTTAGAAGATGACCTGACGAAAGCCCACTAAGATTTTGCTCTCTTAAAGAGAGAGAATCATGAAAAAGAAGAGGCCCTTGAGAACGTTAGCAAGAAGCGAAAGGCTGAGAAGAGTTATATACAAAAGCTAGATCAATGCCTCTGAGCGGCCAATTTCCAACTAAATACCAAAAACGAAGAAAAGGATGTCATGCTTGTAGATAAGCAATTACTGAAAGAAATGATGGAGAAATCTAAAGAAAATGAGTAGAATGCCTTAACACAAAAGAGTTTTCTACAATTAAAAATCAATATCATGGAGCAACAAATCAAAGATATGGCAGAAACTTTCCGATGAGAAATAAATAATGAAAAGTGGTGTGTGTATGAAATAGAGAACAAATGTCAGGAGATGATACAGTCTATGAGAGCCAAAGTGGCAAATCAAGATGAAATCATTCGCTCATGATGTGCCGCTTTGGGAAGTTGGCATGTTTGGCCAACGAAACTCTGAAGGACTATCCCATGGCTACTAAAGGAGGCTGAAGAAATGACGAACCCCCTCACTACCCCTAAGAAGATTATAGTTTTCTTAGAATATTGTTAAAGTTAGCTTAGTGAAATGAGGGCTATGATTGCCCAAGCTAGGAGAGACTGATTACTTTCCCTTGATGTAATGAATTCTTTTTACTAAAGTAATACATTAGTTACTCCGTATCTACAATGATACCATATTAATTTCCACATTGCTTAACCTAGTACTTTTGAACGAGACATTCTGAAGAACGGTAAAAGGATGCTCGCCAAGGCTTATGATCACTTCAATCACTGTTTGTTTTCCTTTCTTTTGTTTTTCTCTTTCTCTTTCTTTGTTGTCTCTTTCTTTTTCTTTTCCTTTTCACTATCATATCAAACTTAAAAAAAAGGAAGAAGAAATCACGAGGAGGCACTCTTACAGAACTTGACTTCAAGCAAGACTCTTGGTTGAGATAGATTACAGGATTGTAATATATCCAGATCAGGTGACTGCTATTGAAGACAATTATTGTGACAACGAAAGCTTTGTGTGCCCCTGTTCACTGGGAACAAAACTTTATAGCTAGGAGGCCATTGAGCTTCCCACGACTTTAATTTTTTATTCAAAGTAATTTGTAATTGCCTTAATGACTCAATATTCCCATTGTTATGCCCAAGGCTTTGGGGCCTTTTCTTTTTACAATAAGGGCGAAGCATGTTTTGTCATGTGTTTTAAAAGTTCCATTAATAAATGCGTATTTAAATTTCAATATCTCTTTAGTCGCACCCTATATCGATTCTCTTTCTTTTTATCCCTCATTCAACCATTTTTATTAATCACTCAAATACAGATATGGAAATGATCTACTCAAAATAGTAAGATCGTGATCTTATTCCACGACTTTGAGTATTCGATTGATTGCACTGATGAAGAGGGTGAGGAGGACTATGGTCCCTTGCTCGAATTAACCAGGATGTTGAAACAATGGGCTAGAGAAATTCAGCCCTATGAGGAGGTGATTGAGACCATCAACTTGGTTAGTGAAGAGGATAAAAAAAGTTCAAGATTGACATTTTCTTAAGTCAAGAATAACAGGAAAGTTGATTAAGTTGTTCCTACCAAGTTATGCATTGATTAGACAACAACATCATAGAACACAGATTACCCTTAAAACTCGAGTGCCTCCAAGTTAAACAAAAATTACGCTGGATAAAGCCTGAGATTAAGGATGAGGTTAATAAGAAATTCAATGTCGAATTTTTGGTTATTGAAAAATATTCTTAATGAGTGGCTAACATTGTCCCAGTCTCGAAGAAAGATTGGAAGATGTGAATGTTTATAGATTATCAGGACATAAATAGAGCCAATCCAAAAGATGGTTTTCCCTTGCAATAGATTGATGTCCTGGTTGATAATATGGCTTAGAATTTCATTCCTGGATGGCTTCTTTGGGTATAACCAAATTAAAATAGAGCCTGGGGACATGAAAAAACTATGTTTATCACCTTATAGGGAACCTTCTGCTACCAAGTGATGTCTTTTGGTTTAAAAAATGTTTGGGGAACTTATTAGAAAGTGACAGTGACCTTGTTCCATGACATGATAGAAGTCTATATGGACGACAACATTGCCAAGTCCTAAAATAAATAGGGTTATATCTATCATTTAAGGAAGCTTTGGTATTAACTGACATGGATGGGTTGACTTGCCGATGCCCATAAATGTAGACATAGCCAACTGATACTTTGCCTAAGCAAAAAAACAAAAAGAAACAAAACAAAAACAAAACAAAAAAGCAATAAATAAGAAGAAAAAAATAGATCAAACAAAGAATAAAGAAATTATGCTCGCTAGGCTGAAAACCTGAAAGGGCTGCCTAGGCAAAAATTAGAGCGACCCGGTGAATCGAAAACCTGAAAAGGTGGCTCAGGCAAAAATTAGGGTCAAGATTTTGGCAAAGTAACTAAAATTTCCCGTGCGAGCAAATCAGGACTAGACTGGGGCACAAGGACTATAGTTGAATTACTTTCTTGAAAGCAAGATCGAAAGATAAACTCATTGTCGTGATATGAGATCAATATTTTTGTTATTCTCAGGGATTCACTGGAGGATTTGCAAACCCTCCTTACTTCACCCACTACCAAGCTTTCGACCATAGTTATTTCTTGTTTTCCTGCATCTGATTTCCCTTTTCCTTTTCCCCGTACTTGATTGACCCATATGAATAAAATTGCTACCTTTTAAATACACATTTATATATGAGTTTCATTGATTTGACAAAACATGTGCTTTAACAAGAAATAAGAAGGCAATAACAATTATTTATAAAAAAGGGTCGTAGGAGCGAGATGCTTCTGTTATCTGTTAGCACCTCAAAAAGTCATCACAGGGACCAAGTCGTATACATGCTCTGTAGATAGAGTTGCCTCATTCTTTCTGTTTCACTGTAAGGATTGCAGTTCTAAAGGTTTCTCCCTGGATTTAAACTTGGTTTGATTTTCCTTTACTCTCCTATCCGGTCTTAATACAAAGCTGGTGGCACCCTTTAAATTTCCTTGTCGTCAAACATGGCATCCTTTAAATTTCCTGTCATCGAGCATGACACCGTTTAAATTTCCTTGTTGCCAAACATAACACCCTTTAAATTTCCTTGTCGCCGAGCATGGTATCCTTTAAATTTCCTAGCACCAAACATGACACCCTTTAAATTTCCTGTCGCCAAACATGACACCCTTTAAATTTCTCGTCGTTGAACATGACACCTTTTAAATTTCCTTGTCGCTGAACATGGTACCCTTTAAATTTCCTTGTCGTTAAATATGGCCCTCTTTAAATTCCCTTGTCTCTGAACATGGCACCCTTTAAAATTTTTATCGCCGAACATAGCACCCTTTTAAATTTCCTTGTCGCCAAACATGACATCCTTTAAATTTTCTATCGCCGAACATGGCACCCTTTATATTTCCTGTTGCCAAACATGACACCCGTTAAATTTCCTTGTCCCTGAACATGAGACCCTTTAAACTTCCTTGTCATCGAACATGGGACCCTTTAAATTTCTTGTCGCCGAACATAGCACCGTTTAAATTTCCCTATCGCTGAACATAGAACCCTTTAAATTCCCATGTTACTGAACATATCACCCGTTAAATTTCCTTGTTGCTGAACATAGCACCCTTTAAATTTCCTGTCACCGAACATGGAACCCTTTAAATTTCCTTGACGCCGCAGATGGCACCCTTTAAATTTCCTTGTCGCCAAAGCTGGCACCATTTAAATTTCTTTATCATCGAAGATGGCATCCATTAAATTTCCATGTCACTAAAGTCGGCACCCTGAACAAAATTAGTTCGCTCATTCTTTACTTATCCCTTAGTGCAATCCAATAAGGGAAAACTAAAGATGAACAAGCTGTTACTACCCATTTTTTCTGGGCCCATTTAAAAATTTCAAAAAAAATAAAAGAATAAAAATAATAAAATATAAAAATAATGATAATAAAGAAATCAATCTAACATAGGATTTACTTTTTAAGAAAATAAGTAAACCTTTAGGATTGTTTGAATTTTGAATTGTTGATCCGAGCTTTGATCTTTAAAATTTTTAAATCATCATCAGAATCATAAATTTTGAATTTCTTTTAAAAAACTAGAATCTAATCTTAGAGAGATTTTAAAATTCAAATTGGAGGCAAAAGTTTAAAATTTGAATTTTATGAAAAAAGAACAGAATATTATGATAAGGGATTAGAGAAAAAATAAAGAAAGGATTTTAAAGAATGAGATGAAGTTTTTTTTGAATATATGTATATATATATTAGAATGAGATAGAGCTTTTTAAATGTGTGTGTATATATATATATTATAGAATGAGATAAAGCTTTTTTAAAATATATATATTATAGAATGAAATTAGTTTTTTTAATATATATATATATATATATATATTATAAAAGTTCACGCGCAAAAAGAAAGAGAAAAAAAGGAAAGCTGTTCAATTATATATGTATATGTAATTCACACTGATAACAAAGAAAAGGAGAAGAGGCATTATTATTATTATATATATGTGTGTGTAATATGCAAATCAAAAGAAAGAGAGGAAAATTTTTAACATATATATATATATGTATATATATATATATATATATATATATATATATATATATTAGTGAAGCACACGGAAAACAAGGGGCAATGAGTATATTATATATAGAATGTTAAGCAAATAAATGGGATGGATGCTGGAGATAAGGAAACAGACGCACAGGATCAAGGTTTTTAATATAATATATATATATATATATATATATATATATATATATATATATATATATATATATATATATATATATATATATATATATATATATATATATATATATTAGAAGGAAGACAGCTTAAAAAGAGAAAGAAAAGGGGGGAGAGGATATATATATATATATATATATGTTCACGACTAAAATGAGAAAGAGGAAAATGGCAGTTATATATTATATAAATTCACGCGCAGCAGCTGAGAGAGATACATACATTGACGCAAATACAAAGAAAAGATTTCACCTTATGGGAAAAGAATGACCAGGCACAGTTCACTAAAGAAAGGAATCAGGTATATATACATTGGCTCATGCAAAGGAAATAGAGGGAGAAGTATTAGAAGCCATGGATACAATACATACCCACATTGTTTTATTCACTAGTGTAAAAATAAGTTTTAATATTGGTTTTTTTAGACCTTTAACATCGGTTTTCAAACCGATGTGGATCTAGCCGATGTGAAATATATAAACATCTCACATCGGTTTAAAAACCGATGTGAAAAACAGATTTGACATCGGATTTTTTAAGAAAACCGATGTTGAAATTTCCTTTACCAACCGATGTGAAATTTCCTTTACCAACCGATGTGAAAAACGAAGAAATTAACAACGGTTTTTATTAGAAACCGATATGAATGGAGGGCATAGAACATCGGTTTTTTTAGAACCAATGTGAAATATAATGCATGTAACATCGGTTTTTCAGAAAGATGAAAATAAAAAAGAGCAGTGAACCATATCTGAAAATTACAACTATACGAATTTCATTAGAAGAAACTGCTCAACATTCTAAAATTACTGGATTAACCTTCTTGAACCTTCACAGATGGAAATTAACAAGACACCAAAAAAAAAAACAACGCACAAACCCTTCCTTAATTGAAAGGATAACATCAAACTATGAACTAAGCCCTTTTGCCTCTGATTCTTCTAGCGAGCTGAATATCCTTAGGCATAATGGTGCAAAGGTTGGTGTCTTCAAAGAGAACAATCAAATAAGCCTCAGCAGCCTCTTGAAACGCCGAAACGGCACTGCTCTAGAACCTAAGATCCAGTTTTGAAATCCTAAGCGATCTCACAAACCAAACGCTGGAAAGGAAGTTTTCAGATCAGCAGCTCCGTGCTCTTATGGTACTTTCTAATTTCCCTCAGGGCCAGTTCCAGGCCTGAACCTGAGGCTTCTTCACTCCACCAGTCATCGGAGCAGACTTCGGAGCAGCCTTTCTCGCCAGTTGCTTACGGGGAGCCTTGCCACTGGTGGACTTGTGAGCGGTTTGCTTGTTATATGCCATTAGTTGAGAGAGTGTAGAAGGATCTAGAAGAAGAAGAAGGAGAAGAGATAATTAGCGATTGTCGGTGTGGAAAAAAAGAGTAGGATGAGATGAGGGAGTTTATTGAGGATTGAAATTTTAGAGGAAGGTCGGTTTGGGTTTTGGAGTGTTGGATTTGAGAGCGATCCGTGTGATCGGTGAATGGACGGTTGCGATTTGGATCTGGGATATCACGAGGATTTAACTAAAAAGAAAAAAATATTTAACAAAATCCAATACCACATCGGTTTGTGGCAAAACCGATGTAAGAAGTGAGGACCACATCGGATTTATGAAAAACCGATGTGATTAATATTTAACAAAAATCCAATACCACATCGGTTTGTGGCAAAACCGATCTGAGAAGTGAGTTACCACATCGGTTTTTTGAAAAACCGATGTGATTAAGAAAAAAAAAATTAAATTTAAATTTTTTAATTAAAATAAAAAATATATGAAAAAATGTATAATATTTCCCATTCATTATTATAAAAATGAAAAAAATTCAAATACCACATCGGTTTTTTGAGAAAACCGATGTCAAAAATTTATTGTGTGAAAATTTTAAATTTTAAATTCTTTTAGTTAATTTTATAGTTTAAATTCTTTTAGTAAATTTTAAATTTTAAATTTTTGATAAAAATGATGTCATTTACTGTGTGATATATTTCACATCGGTTTTGTAAAAAGCGTTGTCTAATAGTGTTTATAAAACTTTGTGTATAATTTTAAAATTGCCACCGTGTAAATATTTAACATCGGTTTTATAAAACCGATGTGATAAACTATTTTCCACATCGGTTTTTTAGAAAAACCAATGTGAAAGGATATCTGATGTTTCATTTATTTACAAAAATACCACCGCCCTTATATTTCACATCTGTTTTTATTAAACCGTGGTGAAAACTCTGATGTGAAATGCTACTTTTGCACTAGTGATTGTACGTCATAATAGAACGAGGTAAGTTTCTAAAAATTTTTATCTTCCTTCTATTAGTTTTGATCCTTGTTTCCTAGGGAATTGTAATGAGATAATATGCATGATTGAATATGTGACGTCCTTTGCCGGCTAGAAAAATCTAATAATCAGTAATGTTTCGTTATTAACCAAGTTAAAGTATTATGTTCGTAAGATTTAAAAATAAATTAACATTGGTATATAATGAAAGTTAAAATCTTTATGTTAGAGATTAATTTGAACAAGACATCATGTTAATCTATGTTTTAAATTTTTTTAAAATTTAATGTAGACTTTAAAATATTTTAATAATATTGACATGTAACAGAAATTAAAATCTTTATATTAGAGATTAATTTGGACGGGAGTCCTGTTAATCTATGTTTTAATTTAATTTAATGTTTCTCAAAATTAATTTAGATGATGTAATATTTTTAATAATGTTGATATATATGAAAATTTAAAATATTTATATTGGAGATCAATTTGACCGAGACGTCCTGTTGATCTAGGTTTTCAAATAATATAAGTCTTTATTTCAAAATTCATTTAGACCATTAAGTTTTTTCTCTTCTTCTAAAAAAATAATAAGTAAACCTTAGGTTGCCTTTTCAAAAATATATATATATACAATATTTGAGATCAATTTGGACGAGACGTTGTGATGATTAATGTTTCCTAAATCAGAACGTTTTAAAAAGATAAATATATCCCATTAATTGGTAAAAATAAAATCATAACATTTTTAAACGATGACCCGATTAATTTGGATGAGACGTCTTGTTAATCACCAAAAATATAACTTTAATTATTAAGTCGACAATAAATCCACTAGAAAGTTTAGGGTTTAAACTTAAACTACAAAGTATTAGGATTATTCAAAACTTAAACTATTTAGTGTAACCATTTAAAATGGGTAGTGTGAGGTGCTAATACCTTCCCCACCTGTAATCAAACTCCCAAACTTAAAATCTCAATTTAGGACCAATACCTTTAGGTTAAGGTTTTTTTGATGTTTTACCTTAAAAACATTGGTGGTGACTCCACGGTTTCTAGAAGGAATTCAGGAACCTAAATTCTTTTTACGGTCGGTCTCCCGTCACGAACTACCCAATTAAATTAGACTACACCTACTCCTACACATAATTAACTCCCTACTATGCAAGTACGATTATACAGGATAAACTAAGTGGTCGATTAGTAACTAGTCAACATCCAAATACAGTCATAACTAAATTACAATCCATGAAGATAAGATAACTCACATTTTAACATATTATAATACCCTAACCTAATTAATTAGTTTCCACTTGGTAATATAAGGATAATATCATAAGAAACCTAGGATAATTCTTGGAAAGTCCCAACCCTATAAAATAGAAGAGAGAGATTGTGGGAATATAAGTAACAGAATTTAAGTGGATGAATGAAGTACTCAGTCAAGAGTAAGATAAAATAAAATGATCCCTGACATTAAGGACAAAGATGGGTTGTTGGGAATGACCCTACTGACAGTAAGTATAATAAAATAAAAGATTGTGCATTGAGCATGCATCATCTGCATATGATCTTGTGGAGACTAGAGCATACGATAGGGTTATGCTAGAGTACATCTGCATCCGATCCCTATAGAGAATCTTGAGAGTACACCAAGCTAGGACTCCTAATGGCTTGAGGGTAGCGCCTCAAGGTCGGGGAAACAATGCAAACCTGGTGTACTTCGACTAAATAATGACATATAACTATCACCGTGGAGAGTCAAATTCTTTTTATTATATGAATATGATGTGATTACGGAATGATCCTTCAAAGCTGAGGACCTGAGTATCTTGTAGTACCTGGATGTTGTGGGAATTCAATGGGCTCTGGTTGCTCTAGTACAAGAATGTTATGCCCAGTGTCAAACTAAGCAGGACGGATTCTGATGATTGTGATGATGAGAATTTGGGTCCACATGAATTACATTCACAATAATAAAGAAAGAACAAATAATGAACCCGTGCATCCATGTATTGCAATATGTTTGATTGATTCCTAGTATGATGTGTGATATATATGTGACTATGCCTGTGTATATGACTTCCTCTAAGAAATAAATTACCTATAGACGATAGGTGAGGTAATGTTAAGTGAGGTAAGCCGGGTCAGGGATGGCGTGATATAAGGATAAAGAATAATTGATGATACGGGACTGAGGCCCGATCCTTAGATACAATTCAAATTATGATTTATGTATTGGTTGGGACAAACATCAATGATGGCATCTTCTTCGTTGTTTGTGAGTGAGGGGTTCCTTACCCCTTTACATCTATTTTTCAGATCGGAAGAAAGACCCACATAGGTGATAAAGCTCACCATAAGGGACTACTCACAACAGACGGAGCTAACTCTAGTCCATTAGGAAGCATCAGGGAAGTGTGGTAAAGTAGGTAATAGTAACAGCGAAGCGCCTTAGTGAGACTATGTCCCTTAAGTCAGGTTATGGGAACCTGTGTGCCCCTGATGTCTAGAGTATGTATAGTGTGTTGATGACGATGTATTATATATAAATGTATATAATGTATCTATTCCACTATTGTTTCATGTATAAAAAAAAACTTTCATAGTTTTTGAAAACTTGTAACCTCCCAGTTAAGTAGGATGATCTAGTGGAAGGGATTATCCTAGTTAACCAAGGGTGTTATAGTGGCTTGTACATGTTTATACATTATATTGTAAATATGTTATTTAGGGATAAGGGAACAATATTTAAGGATTTGATAATTGTGAGAATTATAATAATGAATAGGTTAACACTACAAGACAAGAAATGGTTGCTAGATTATAATAAAATATTTGTTGAGGGAGATAATGATATGTATTTAGGACCTATATTGTAACACCCTCGGTTAACTAGGACAAACCCTTCTGCTGGGTTATCCTACTTAACTAAGGTTACAAGTTTTTAGAAAAAATGGGGAATTGTTTTTGTACAAGTTAAACAATGGCGGATCAGTGAAAGCAAGCATTAGGTAATTTATATAATCATTCATAAACTATAAGTGATTGTACTCTTAAACAGAATGGGGCATGCAGGAACCCTTAAATATGTACAGTCATCCTAAGTCTTGTTACTTAATTAATTATATATTTAACTATATACATCCTACGTTTGTCGAGCGCTCCCAGCTGGTCCAATTTACAGTTACTCCTCGTATTCTGGTTCCTGATTTTCTGGCTCCTCTGTTATTAATAAGTAGTAAGGGGTGAGTATATACTCCAGACCCCGAGGGTTCCCAGTGCAGGCAAACCCAATCAACAGATAGTATAATACGATCAATTCAAGCAACACATGTACAATTTATGGAAGTCAACAATGTTGCAATGTAATGCATGAGTTAGGTTCATTATGAGTTATCTGATGTTAAGTCTCATGATGCATGTGGGCCCAGTAAATCAATCCATCATCATCATCATTCTCATCATCTCATCCATTGGAATCTGTCCTACTCAGGTTGCCCATGGGCACAATGTTTCCACACTAGAGCGATCGGAGCCCACCAAGTCCCTTACACATCATATCTCATCATTGGGTACAAATAGACTCACAGGTCCTACTCATAAACATGGATCCATCTCATCTCATCATTCATATCACATAATAATGGGACTTGGCTCTACATGATCCCAGATACATTTCATCTTTAGTCGAAGTACATTAGGCTTGCCGCAGACCGTCCGGCATTGGGCGCGAATCCAAGCCATTTGATGCCCGACCCAATTGTACTCCCAAGATCCTTCATGGGTATCGAATGCGAATGTTCTCCAGTGTACCCCTGGTGTATGCTTTAGTTTTCACAAAAATCCTTTTCATGATGCAACATGCATTTATTACTTTTGACCCCTGGGTATCTATGTGTTTCCTGCTTTGAGATATTTGTCCTCAAGTTGTTAGGTCCCACCTATTTTTCAGACGTTATAGTTTATTTATATTTTGTTTAGAAAATATACCGACTATATCTTAGCTGAATCAATATTCAAATTGAGAAGTAAATAATGTGTTTCTTATTTTAATAATAACCATGGTAAGAAAATAATGCTATCAATAAGGCGGCAGGGCCGACCATTATATCGCGTAATATAAATGACAAAAAATAAATAAATAAAATAAATAGATTTGTGAGAGCGACGGCAGAGCCGTCCATTATGCTTAAAATATGAATGTCAAGGATTGAATAAATAAGAAAATACTGAGAGCGGCGGCCAAGCCGTCCATTATGCTCAATAATATAAGTGATGGAATTTTAACAAACAAGAAAATAGTTAGAATGGCGGCACAGCCAACCATTATGCTCAATAATAAAAGTAAAACAAGAAAATAAATAAGATAAATTATTAAGAGTGGCGGCAAAGCCGACCATTATGCTTGATAGTAAATAACAATAAAATAATAATAATATATTAATGATAATAATAATAATATAATAATATAATAATAAAATAATAATATATAATAATAATAATAATAATAGCAATAATATATTTGGTTACAACATTATATCTTGATTTGGTTTCTTTAGGTATCGGGGTTAACATATTGAGGATAAATATAACGATATGGGCAGTAGTCCACACTTCACAATGATTATTACAAGTGTCGACATAACATAAATATACATAATAAAGGCCACATGCCCGTCCATCCTTATATCCTTATTTATTACGTTTTTCGAAAACTTAACCGCTGGAATCCATATAGACACCCATGGTCATTAATATTTTCACAACTCAGCATCTAATTTGTCCATCTAGTCATCATAGTTAGTAATTTCCAACACAACCAATTAATCACATACACGACAATAAAATATTAATAAAAATCTAAGTGGCTTAATTTAACGGCAGGGAAATAACTTAATTTTTAACAATAGTTCCTGAACCTGCCGTCGGATAGGTAAGGACCAAAGGTTCCTTAACCTTTCCGAACACTCGGTTCACCCCAGGATACTTGAGAATATACCCCCTTACCTGAGGTGTCGTATTTTTCTGGATACTAGACGGAGGGGCAAAAACTCAACTTTCAAACCGTAGCTCCGATTGACGACCCGTCTCCGCGTTTGGACTCTACGTGATGATCAGAGTCTAAAATGGCCAACATGCACATGATCAGCCGGGGGAGGAAGGTGACGTCAATGGCTTCCCATGGTGGTGGAGGGTGTTCCGCGACAATTAGAATTGAAATTGATCGGTAGAAATGCAAAAAAATGAAGATCGGAGGTCATAGGAAGGAAAAACGGTGAAAATGAAGGTCGTGGGGAGTTATGGGTGTGTTGGAAGTTCACGTTTTAGGGCTGTTCAATGGTGGGGATGGTGGTTTTTATGGTGGTTTTGGGTGGTGGAAGTGGTGGAGAAAGAAGGAAGGTGGAGGTTTGTGGTGGTCAGAGGTGGTTTCAGCGAAGAACATAGGTGATTTCGGAGGTTAAGTTTCTCATCAATAGAGGGGAGAGAAAGAGTGTGTGTGAAGGAGAAAAAGAGAATGAGCAATTTAAGAGGGGGTTGACTCCCTATTTATAGGAAAATTTGACTGTCGGGTTTAGATTTAATCAGTACCGAATAAAACCCTAGTTATGCTTTTTAATACTTAACTTTGAGGGAAAAAGTGACTTTTGCTACGGCCAGAATCTGAAAAAGTGTCTAACATAAAGTTGTAGATCTCATTTTTCTCTTCGAAACGATATATGGTACGTAAAAATCTGACATCCGGAGCAGGAGTTATGCCTAAAACAAGAAAAAGTGCTTTCGAGGGCTCTAAAATTATCTTTACTTGTAAATATCAATTTACTGCAAAAAATCCTTTAAGAATAAGCTCTTGAACTGTGCATAAAAGTTGTAGGTTTTTTTATACAAAGCCATGAAAAAAGAACAAAGTGATTCAAACATCGTAAGAGGAAGATATTCGCGTTTTACGCAACTGCGTCACTTAGTTACGAAAATGAAGTTTCCTTGAGAAGTTTGGCTTCTCGAGGATGATCGATCATGAATTAGCTTCCGAGTTCTTCACAAGAATTGTAGAGGAATTCAATACAAAGTTAAAGAAATTGCAAAGAATCAATTCTAAGCTCATACAAGAGAGTTATGATTTTTCTCGTAAAGTAATGAAATATAACAGATTTAAATAATGGATTTTCAGAGTACAAATCCTTGGTTCTTCAAGTTGGTGATGATAGGTAACGAATTCGGGTTTTAGACTACAAATAGAGGTTGCTAGGTTTTCCATAATGAAGAAACCAAGATAAGAATTGCTTGATTCCAATGCCATACAAGAAAGTTAGGCTTAAAACACTAAAAGTGTTTGAGCCGAACTCAAGGGTTCAGATTTAACTAGGTAGTTTTTCCAAGAAACGAGGTTGATGGGGTTCGAATTAGAGTTTAGGCTCTTCAGGAGTTGTGTTTGGAATACAAAAATGATTCATTAGGTACTGATTCATGCTGGGATCAGACATCCCGAAGTGTATAAATGAACAACTAAGGGCCCCTTTTCGGTATAAAACGGGTGTGCAGGAACTGACTCGATTCTTCCTCATTTTACGTGAACGATGACACTATTCTAACTAGATTATTATCTAGGTACAACATTTGGAATCGGATAGTCAAAGCTTGACTACCCACGAGGTCCCTTATTTACTCTCCCTAATATTATATTATTATTTATCGTTGGGTATAACCCCGATATTATTATTATACACAATTAATATCTCCTTTTATCGAGTTTTCTCAACTCAATTACATTTTTCTTCTTATAAAAAGGTCTCTACCCTGATTCTCGCTTAAGAATTCTAGTGATTGAAAATCTACAAGTTTAAGGCTGCTTACTAAAAATAGGGATGTTACACTCTCCTCCCCTTTTAGGAATTTTGTCCTGAAATTCAAGGTGGAAACAATTGAGGATATAACTTTCTAATTCCTTCCTCAACTTCCCAGGTGGCATCTCTATCATTAGATGGACTCCAGACTACCTTTACAAGAGGAATTTCTTTGCCTTGCAGTTGTTTTAAACATTGATCGGTAATTTTAACTGGCTAGGTTTCAAAGGTGCGGTTATCCTTAAGAGTGAATTGATCAGGGCTCAAGATGTGGTCGTAGCTAGTGATATATTTACAAGTTGGGAGACATGAAAGACATTATGAAGGTTTGTTAGCTCAGGTGGCAGGGCAATACGGTACACGTTGGTTCCTATCTTTTCCAAAATATGATAGGGTCCCACGTATCTAGGACTAAACTTCTTGGCTTTCAAGTTCTTCCTACTCCCGTGGTAGGGGTGAGTTTGAGGAATACATGGTCTCCTTCCTCAAATTCAAGCGGCTTTTGGCGTTTATCATAGTAACTCTTTTGTCTGTCTTGTGAAGCTTTCATTGCCGCTTGGATGTTTCAAACTCGCGCTATTATTTTCTAAACAATCTCTGGTCCAATTATTGCCTTTTCACCTATCTCATACCAACATAAAGGTGTGCGACATTTTCTTCCATACAGGGCCTCATAAGGGGCCATTCCGATGCTAGCATGATAGCTATTGTTATAGGTGAACTCAATGAGTGAGAGATATTCTTGCCAGCTCCCTCCACGTTCTAAGACGTAGAAGCGTAATAGATCTTCTAGAGTTCTAATTGTTCGTTTTGATTGTCCGTCTGTTTGGGGATGATAGCTTTAACTCAGCTTCAAACAAGTCCATAGGGCTTGTTGCAGGCTTTTTCCAAAATTGTGACGTGAAGCGGGGATCTCGGTCAGACACAATTGTAGTGGGTGTTCCATGTAATCGTACAATTTCCTTGATGTATATTTGGGTGAGTTTCTCTAGAGAATACTTCATATTAACGAGAATAAAGTGAGCGATCTTTGTTAATCGATCCATGATTACCCAAATAGCATCGTGTCCCATTGATGTTCTAGGTAATCTGATTACGAAATCCATGACAATCTCATCCCATTTCCATTTTGGTATCTCCAAAGGTCAAAGGGTTTCACTAGGTTGTTGTTGCTCTGCCTTTACCTTTTGACAGGTCAGGCAAGCTGTTACGTACTCAACAATATCCCTTTTCATTCCTTGCCACCAAAATATTTTTTTCAAGTCTTGATACATCTTGGTTGATCTTGGGTGGATACTATATTTACTTTTGTGTGCCTCATCTAAGATGGCTTTTTTCATATCTGTGTTGGCTGGAACACAGAGCCTTTGTTGGTATCTAATCACCCTATGCTCATCTTTGCTAATTGGTAAGCCTCCTTCTCTTGTCTTTCCTAATAGACTTTATAATTCCTCATCATTGGCTTGAGCTTCCTTGACTTGTTCTAGGAAGTCATTGAAAATTCTTAACATTCCAACCATAAAGCTCCCTTTCTGGGGGTGTTATTTACCAATTGATTCAATAACTCCTATAAAAGTCTACATCTAGTGTACCCAAATCTTTCCTTATTTTACTAGTAATTTTTCACTAGGTAATAAACTCTCTTTAATATTTTCTCCTAGTTTTAATGCTCATTTAAGTTTCTTACTCATAATATCATTTTTTTAAAATTTCAAATTTTAAACTTAATTTATCTTAAATGAATAATCTTCTTTAGATTAATCTATTAGAAACATTCTTTATAAATTATTCTAAATCAAATCCCAGTTATCCATTTATTTTCATTCTTGATCCATTTAACCTATTAAAATAGTTATCCTTGAAATCTGTATTTTCCCGATTTAGTTTCTTTTACCGATTTTAACTTATTTACTCAAATTCTTAAGGTTATTATTTCTTTCTTTCTAAGTGGTCACAAAAATGGTTTCTAAAATTTTGTCACTAACAACTTCTTATAACTCCTATCATTCATGATACTAAAACTTCACTTGTTTTATTTTCTTTACTTAACTCATAAAATGTCATTTGTGCCTAAGTTATAGAATTCCTTAATAAGGTTCTTTTATGTAAAATTTTTTATCTAAAAGAAATTTCCAATTTGTTTATTTTACTTACTATTATATGGTTACACATATTTTTCTTTGAAATTATTACCTTATTAAGATTTAATACTTTTTATTATAATTTAATAAAAGAAAATATTTTAATCGTCCGAACGGTAATTTTTCTCAAAAGTACGCAATATTCCTAAAGTGACTTCGGTAACGTATAAATGGTACATTAAATTTTTAACAACGGGACTTACCAGGTAAATTAAATTACAAATTACAAAAGTACATCACAAATTAAAATAATCAATACAACCATATCGAATAAAACCGAGCCCACCGAAACATTAAGTCTCTAGATTTCCGCTTTCTTGTCCGATTGTGATAAAATCCTTCCAAACACACGAATGTCGAATTACGTCAATTAAATTTTTAACATACCCATTAACTTAAAAATGTTATTTTTATTTTTTTAACCATCAGTTACGAAAAATTATGTCGTTTGAAATCTAACCGTTAAATCAAGGTGAAATTTGAAATGGTGGTTCCCGGAAACTTAAGCGATATTATGGAACAATTTAAAACACAATCAAACAAGGACAAGACCCCCTTACCACACGGAACGCTCATTGTCCGGAGGAGGAGAATGATCCGTTCATCAAAAATTTATTGGGTACTCCAAAATGTCTGTCGATCATCGTCGTTTGTCCTTACATTTGCTAAAACGTGACATGCAAAAATTTTAAGCACCAAAGGGATTATGGATAACCACTAAACAACAAAGATATTTTCCAAAATAAAAGGAAAATCTCACTGTTTAACTTACCATTAGCTCCCAGATTTTTCACCGCTTCGCGTCAATTTCTACCGATGGCTTTACGGATCCTAAGACCGACATGCAATCCCCCTAAGACAGCCAAGAAGTCACAGTTTTTAGCCTTCTAAAAGAAAGGAAACCATCACAAGGCAATGCTAAAAATTCTGTTTTGGCAAGGAGAAAAGGAGATAGCATTTTTGGAATCGAAACCTTGCCTTAGTGACCTTGAATGGTCACAGTTCTAAGGAGTGATGAAGTGCGATGGAGGAAGTTTGGATGATGAGTCTAGAGAAGTGAATTAGAGGTGAAATTGGTGGCTGTTTTGGGTGAGGTTAGCCGCGGGTCAAGAGGAGAAAATGGAGGAAGAGAGAATTCATGGTGGTTGATGGTGGTGGTGTGTTTGGCCTTGAATGGTGGGTGATGGAGGAAGGGGTTGTGATGGTTGTTTTGTGTTTAGGAAGGAAAAGAAATAAAGAGGGGATGAGGATGGGTTGCTGTTGTGAGGAAGAGAAGGAGTGGTCAAGAGAAGATTTGAGAAATGATGATGATTTAGAGTGATGGGATGGTAATTATCTATAGGCATATACATGTGTAAAAAAATAAAGTTATTTTGCCTTGTCTTGGGAGGTATCTAACATGAATGGAATGGGCTGATTGTGTTTTGTGAATGTATGGTATGGTTAATGCATGATGTATCGCAATCTATCATGGTAACATGCCATCTTGGTGGATAATTCTCAAGAAGACAAGTGGTGAGATGTATGGGAGGGTAAGAATTGTTCACGACACATATCAGGGGAGTATGGCAAGCTGCATGGGCAGAGTGAACTTGTCAAGAAAGGAGTTTCAGAGTCTGACCTCAGGCTGGGTCCCACAGTTCAAATCTAGGGAACCCGACAATATTTTATTATTAATGTAATTATCAAATAAACAATTTAAAATATATAATTTCAAAATAAATTATTATAATTATTTATCTATTAAATATTGTCAACAAAAAATAATTATCAAATAAATATAATGATTGTAACACCTTATTATTTGCAACTAATAATTCCAAAAATATGAGAAAATTTTTCACAAAAACAGCCACGTAACATTTGATATAGAAGGGAACAGGCAAGGGGGAAAACGAGGAGCATTCACGCGCTTGTAGCAACCTACAGAAAAGCTAAAGCTGGGGCCGGCTCAATGGGTTTATCGCAACACGCCAGCACCAGGGCGAATTACACAACACCGTTTGTTCGCTTAGACGGGGTCTGACATCGTCCAGGCGGAGTATGGTAATGCAGCAGCGGATAGAGGAGATTTCACAAGGAGGCTTTCCTTCGAGTAACACTGGTCACTCAATAGGAGGAAATAGATAAGGGGAAGACGAAGGAAGATATACATATGTAGGAGTAGTTTTTTGAAGGAAAGAGGAAATGATTACACCGCCGTCCAGTTCGGCAAGGCATAACAACACCTGGACGGACTACATCACAACATTCACTCACTCAGGCGATGTCCAACACCGCCCTACGAGGCAGAATAATGCGACAACAAAGGAGGGAAGGTACATAGGCGGAGTCTCACGTTGGTATCTGCTTGCTTCAGCATGGTTCTACGCGTTTGGGTGAACTGTCCTAGTTACTTGGGCGAGGTATGACACCGCCTTCACGAAATCTGCACCACGCCTCTTCAACACAAACACAAGGTAATTCCTCAATCGGATATGGACGAGGGTTCAGTAGGCAAATCCTCACACTCGCACTTCACTCAGGAAAACAAACGGGAAGTTACAGGATACATTTGCGGTAGTAGGTTGTGGAAGAAGGAGGGGTCTGAACCTATTCCGCCCAACTCAACTGATTATGACAACGCCTGGGCGGACTCAACCGCAACGCCCAAATCAGGGGTCAACACCGGGGTCTGGATTGCGTTAGCACCACAACGGATAGGAAAGATAATTGGACGGTGTCCCATTCTAACAACTACATCGCTCCAGCGCGAGTCCTCTCGCTTGGGCGAAATGTTCCCATACTTCGGGCGGGGTACGACTCCGCCCAACGTATCCGACATAAGTTTTCTTAAGTCAATTCTCAATCCGCTCTGACTTGGCTATAGCCTGCTCAATCATACTGTTCCTGTGTATCCATTAAAGCACAATCATGAAATAAGGCAGCGCATAACATCACACACAAAACCATACATCCATATATACATAAGAGTGTATGTCAATATTTACAACACAAAATCAGATTTCTCCTTGTCCATAAGGTCTATTCATCCCAAAACATTAACATCTGGTATGAACCAGTCAGGGCTTAATCTAACAACGCCTCAATTAAACCTTCCAAATGCATCAGCACTCCGCCCAGCATTCCAGCTCTGCTTCTGATCCTCCTCTCGAGAGACATTCACTGAAAATGGCCACTGCAGGGGTGAGCTTTTACATGTAAAATGATACTCACAGACTCGGTATCAGCGTCAGTACACGCTCCTGCTATCATTCAACCTTTCTCAAGTAACCAAGTTCTTACAGTTCAAACAACATTCATGACACACATAATACACAGAGTTTATTCCACATCCATATATATATATTCATGCATTCAAAATCATACACATGTACATACATAAATTTATACACCACCACAATCGGCCTTATTTCTATATGCATGCCTGCGGATCCGACTCGGGTAAAGACTCTCAGTTACGGTCCCCTTTTCTTCTGGCCCCTCGTCCCTCAGCTCTTACAAGGTGGCACCGGCCTCCCCACGGTGTCTCGAGACTCTCTTCTCTAGCTCCAACGGCTACCACGAGCACTATTGGGATCTAGCCAGGGTTGGTAACTGGAAGTCATTTCCCTTGGGGTTCTTGACCTTCTATGGGTCACCCCACTCTCATTCATGCAACTAACACATTCATTAATACACATCATCGCGCCACGAACACCTTCACCGTAGTCATTAAGCAAAAATGGATTTCCCCACACTACCCGTAATTATTCAGTCAATCACACCAGCGCATGTTACAATCGGTCATCAGATTAACAACATTGAGCAATCCAATTAAGAGCATGCACATACATATTTTTCATAGTGACAAGAAAATAGATCCATGCATATCATCCATCATTATCATCCACTAACAGGCTACACTATCGCCACAAAAATCACTATCAGAATCTTAAATCATGCATCAGTTTTAATAATTATAAATACATGCACACACACACACACCCACACTCAGCAGTATGTTCATCCGGTACCGTTCTTAGACCATGCATTCGACATGCAAGCGCCCCCTACCTTAGAAGAACCTCAGAAACCTTTCCGTTCTTGTCGTTGGGTCCGACGTCTTTCTCCTGGTTCATTCGGTCTTCCTTGGCTTTGTCGTATCCTGCGCCTGATTCTGGGATGGAGTGTAGTCCATTCGTCAGTACTGGAATCAAGATCTCCAGGAGCGAAGAGTAAGATGGGAGAAGAAGAAAGATGGAGACGAAGAGAGAAAAGCAGAGGATGAAGTGACGGAGGAAGAAGTCTGAAGGAATAGAGAGTGTGTTTATCACCAAAGGCTCACGTTTTATATATATATGTACATGCGCACAGTAAAAGAAGAGTGGGATGGGAGAGTGTGTGCCCAGCAGCCACGTGCACTCCACCCCATCCCCTGACCACCACCATTTTCATATTTTAATGGCTTAAATTTACTTAGTTAAATGTAATTAACAGTTATTTTCTAGTTGAAATCAAGTCTTAATGGTTTATTCTTCATTCGGCATTTAGTTTCAAAACTGGGATGTTACAATGATAAATTAATTTGTACCCAAAATAATCATCGTTAACGTATTATTTTTAATTAAACAGTATTGTCGAACGTTATTTATTGTTTTCTTATCTATGCTTCTCTCACTCGTTAGGTTCTCTCGGTATTCTTATCTTTCATATTAAACTCCGCTTCTTTCTATTTTCTCATTCTAAATTGTTCAAGGAACAGGTCGAAGCCTTGAGCTTCTTACTAAAAGCCCAACAAAGTATCCTCAGAGTCCTGAGGGTCTGATTTCCTATTCTAGAATGTTTCTACCTGCCCAACTAGAGCAACTAGAGCTCTCCTCATTCTGGTTATCACAAATGGGTAAGGACTCGCAGTCCAATCATCATAATGGCCAATCACACATCTCAACAGAACGGGCACTCCACGGCCATAGAAAATCCCGCCTCTTGTCAAAGTATACCTGAGTTTGCCATGGGCTGTCCAGCGATGGGCGCAAATCCGAGCCATTGGAATTCCCACCTCCGATATACTCCCTAGACTGCCCTCTGGTATCGAGGTGCGGCAGATTCTTCAGTGTATCCATCACTGTATGCTCTAGGGGATTATTCCAATGCCCCTCCTCAGCTCCAAATGCAATATGCCATGTGTTTGTCTTAATTACTAGGGTGCCAGAGTACTAGACGGAACCTTACTTGCTTGGTGTATTTGTCCTTAAAGCGTACAAACTGTCTAGAGTAGAAATCTTGTCGTATAGTGGGCGCAAGGAACCAAAGTCTAAATACTACCCAAATCATCTTACTAAAAGAATCAAGGTTATTTCCTTAAACAAATTTTATAAGGAAATTTTCTAGTGTTAAAATATCCAATTTATTTGTAAATCTGTAAAAATATTTAGACATAATACGTTTATTAAATTCTTTAGAGAAAAATTATTTGATTCCTCTATCCAAAATATGAATTTAAAATTGTAACATGTTTGTAAGAGAAAAGTAAGGATAAAACATTTCTCTCATGATTTCTCAATTATTTGCTAAGGTCGTTTCATCGTATTGATTTGTAATGAATGATTAAAATTGATTTTGACTTTCTAAAATTTTTATAAATCTTTAGGTAAAATAATTTAAAATACTTCTCCTAGTCCTATATTGAAAATAAAAGAATTCTTTCTTTCTAAAGCAAGGGTTCAAAGTGGTTAATTTTCATTATTTTGTCAAAATGTTGTTTTTATCGTATTTTATCTAGAAAATTCTGATTTGGGTGATTTCAAAGCCAAAAGTATTTAATTTTTTAAAATACCAATTAAATATAGGAATTTCAAGTATCAATTCTGCCCAAAAACACCTCCCACATGAAAAGGTCACTAAGTGCTTAAATTCGTTGTTTAAATGTTAGTAAAAACGCGTTTTAAGGACAAATCGCACGTCGGAAATTCTCCCAATTAATTTTACTTATTTGGGTATTTTTCTTATATTCAAAATTAATTTCTTATGCCTCAAAATACTCCTCCAAAATAGTTTTTCAAAATTCCTCCATTTACCCATAAAAATACATTTTTCATCGTTTCTAATTTACCGTTTGCACCCAAACTCGGGTCCCTTTTTAATTTCTTTGTAAGGTGTTAAATACTAAAAAAATACAACAACTTCAAACTTCCATAATTTACCAAGGAATGCGTTTCAAAAAATCTTTTAAATCATTTTCTTAGCATCGTAAACGTGTCACATAATTATTACAACTAAAAGTCATTCATTTCTTCTTTTAACAAAATTTCTAGGATTTTTGTAAATATTCAAAAAATTATTTTTAACACAAAAATTTAAGAATTAAGCCATGCAACCAAATCTCAACCACCGATTTCACTTTTCATGAGTTTATACGTTAGGATCTATTAACGTTAAATTGTTTAACTAACTATTAAAATTTTCCAGCAGCGACAAAGGTCCATTATTAGTTATAAAAACACATTCTAATATATTTTAAATTTCCAAAAACATCATCAAAACCATACGCCACCAATTAAACCAAGAACACATCATATTTAACAAGTATAACACATGCATGTACTTATAACAAAATTTCTGCAGCAACTAAAATTAACAAGTTAGCAACTTCATCATCTAAAATTTCAAAATTTAAAGAGCTTAATAAAATCATGGTGCAGCCATGATACCACTTAAAGATCTCAATTTTTTCAAAGGATTTTTCAAGATTTAAGCCTTACAAACAAAGATCTTTAAGAAGATATCAAGATATAAGTGCTAAGGAACACTTATACCTCACCATGCATGCATCATTTTATGGATTTAAAACAAGCTATCTATTTTCCCTTACCACCAAATTTTCATGCCCAAGGAAAGGTGAGAAGAACTTTAAGGCTTGCTCCTAGATCTTCATGGTTGGCTTCATCAAGGAGAATGAAAATGGATGCTTGAAGTATGGTAGATTTAATGTGAAAGTGGTGGTGGAGGGTGGAGGAAAATGTTGTTGTTTGATGGAGATTTAATAAGAAGGTTTGATGATTTGTAAGGTAGTAACTTGAGTTTTGGAGGTTAGGAAGGTAGTGTGGTGATTTGGGATGGATGATGATGATGGTTTAGATGAAAGAAGTATGAGAAAATGGAGAAGAAGGTTGTTGGATTTTTCTTCTATGTTAGAGAAAGTGAAGGGAAAGCAAAGGAAAGACAAGAGTAGTTTTGGGAAAGTGAAGTTTGCATGCAAAATGCCTTACCTCCCAAGGAGTCACATGGCCAAAGAGTGAGTGAAGCAGGTGTCATCATGCATTCATGCACTTGATAGGTGTCATATGTAGCTGGTGGTGTGGTGGAGAAAAGCCTTCCATAGCTGAGACAAGTGGCAAGGTGTGGTACAACATGATTGGTTATTTGTTCATGCAAAATAATGTGTCAAGTACAGGAGAGATTCACTTGCTTGTGGATTTAACGGGTCTTCTGGGCCGAATTTGAAAATGGGCCAAAAACAAAAGTTTTACCACACCTTGCCTTGAATCGTTCCCATGTTTCTCCTAATGATTCATCATTATTTTGAGAAAAAGAGTGTATGGCTGTCATTGCTTCAAAATACTTTGAAGGAGAATAAAATCTTTCTAAAAATTTTCTTTCAACATCGGACCAGTTTGCAAAACTACCCGGTGGACAAGATTTAAACCATTCTTTTGCTTTCCCAATCAATGAAAAAGGAAAGAGTCTCATGTAAACAGACTCTTCTTGATTGGGTTCAAAACCAATTGTGCTGCATAACTCATAAAAAACGGTTAAATGTTCATATGGTTCTTCATGATTTAAACCAGCAAATTGGTTGTTTTGAATAATATTTAAAGTGGCAGGTTTAATTTCCACTGGTAAAACTGGTCCTTGAAACATTCCCGAAACTCGGGGTGGACCATTTATAGCAGCAAACTGTCCCAATGTTCTCCTTTCAGCAGCCATATTTGAATTTTCAAAAATTTTTGAAGTAGAAGAAGACTTAGTTTGTGTTTTAGATTTCAAAGACTTGATTTTCTTTACAAACCTTTCTATCTCAGGATCAAAATAAATTTTACCTGCGGTAGATTGAGTTTGCATACACAAACTAGACAAAGAAAGTTAGTGTAATAATGATAAGAAAAAAAAAATTATCTAAGGTAAAAAAAAAAAATATTTACCACGGTAATTAAAATTTTACTGTTTTACTGAAACAATTCAATCCCCGGCGACGGCGCCAAAAAACTTGTTATCCCCGTTGTAACTGGGTTTTGTCAATTGGCAAGCGCACCAATCGTTTGTAGTTTTCGAAATTTAGATATCGTTCCACTGGGATTGAAAGTCCAATAACAACAGTAATTTTCTACTTACTATGGTAAATGTGAAAGAAATTATGAACAAAAGAATGATTTATACACAATTTATACAGTATTCACAAGATAGCATGGTTGAGTGAGTCATAAGATAAAAGAAAATAAAATCTATCTAAAAAGTTGAGTTGCAATCTAGAATAGGTAAGATACTTGAGATAAACACAGATAAACAAATTATGTTGGAAATTGGATCCCTAATCTAGAATAACAATGAGGAACTCAAGACATGCATATTTAATCATCAAGTTTCATGTCATTGCAGCTTAAAATCATTATAACCGATCCCTCGTGATATAAATTCTAAGAATTCACCGTAAAGTCCGATCCCTCGTGAGCTTTCTCAGTAAAAACTTGCATTAAGACCTGGCCTTATGGCAACAATGGTTAACAACCCCTATAGAATTGAGATACCAAGGGTATTCCAACTTTTTACTTTCATCAAAACTAGTTTCAATACGGCATAAATAATCATTCTCCCGTTTGACATTTACACTAATAAAACGAGTTTCGATACACATGAAAATCATTCTCCCGTTTGACGTTCATATTAATAAAAAGTTGAAATACTAACATGGACTTGAATCATAAACATGCAGAGGTCGAATTCACAACATTATACTCAATAGATTAGTTCACCAATTCCAACATAAACAAATTAGTTACACATGGTAAAAATAAAGACAACACTTACAGAGTTTGACATTACGAAGACGATGGAAACTTCACGATACAATGATCACAATACACCAAAACACACTCAAGTATCTAGAAAACTATTCTAGAACTACAACTCACAAAAGAAAGTACTCAGAGTCGAGCACAAGAGAGAAGAGAAGAGAAGTGTATGGAATGGGATGCTATGAATGGTGTTGGATGACCCTATTTATAGGGCTGAGCAAGGGTGCTGACGCTACGCGTCCCTGTGACGCTACGCGTCAGACCCCTGACTCAGCCTCCATTAAACACTTGATAATGGCCACTTTCAATAATTAATTTTGATCATGCCTGGCCACTTAGACATGTTTCCACGAGTTTTTGGCCATTTATGCTGATTGGGGTGGCCCTTGGGCTGAGTGGAGTGCCCATTATTGGGTCCAAGTGGGGTGGTTGGCCAAAAGTAGGAGTGGAGACCACGCAGCACTGACGCTACGCGTGGCTTTGATGCGTAGCGTCAGCATCAAAAGTAGCTCTTGATGCTACGCGTGGGGTGAGGCTACGCGTCAGCTCCTCCAGTGTAATTTTCTCTTGATTTCTTAACTTTTTCACTGCAAAACTAGAGAAAATTGATCAAGGGTAGATTATTTCCAACAACATCCATTTATTGAATTTAAATCCTAATTTTCTAACAAATTTAAACTAATTTTTATAATTTTTATGAAATTTTTATTTAAGATTTTATTGAAAATTTGAGGACTAACAAATACCCCCAACTTGAGACATTGCTCGTCCTCGAGCAAGAGAGAAAAATAAGAAGAATAAAAATTTGAAATCAAATTTTTAAGTTAGTCCGAAAATTTACCACAAAAAATAATTACACAATTTCAACTATTTTGTAATAATCAAAAACTGATTCAAATATAACAAAGGTTTAATGATAAAATTACTTACAATATTCTATTAACAATCAAGCAGAATTTCAGGCTTACCTCACAAGTGTTTATCTCTATGCAATTGGTAACCTGTTTCACTCAATCAATCATAAAATCAAACGAATTTAACTTTGTTTGTCATCTAATCAATGGTTATTTATACAGAATTAATTCGGAAATCACGAGGTCTTTTTACAGGTTGTAATGAGGCTTGGTTTACAAGAATCAATGGTTTTTCTTGGAATTCAAAAACCTGAAATCATAAAAGAGCATTTTACAATCCTTAGGCTTTCTCTTGATCCAAACTTCTCATTTTCTTTATTGATGAAAAATAAATACCCCCAACTTGATTCTTTTCACTATTTTTGACTTTTCTTTTCCATATTCTATTTTTTTGAAAAGAATCAAGTTGCTCATTTTCACTCCCCATTTTTGTAAGAACACTCAAAATATTTTTCATTTATTTCAACTGCTCTTTTAATCAATCAAGTATAGGGAATGGTAAAAACAAATTTAGGCTTTTAAGGGTACCAAAGAATTTTATTTTAGGCTCAAATTGGCTTGCAAAGGATAAAAGACTTTTTACCAAGGTAAGCTGTTTGGCCCAATGTTTCGTTTCACCAATAAATGTGCCTTGATCATTTTCCCGAATTCTCTGTACAACAACACACATCAGAGATTAAAGCAAAATCAATTCGAATTGAAAATATGCCGATTAAACCCTCAAGTGTTTAAAAAGATCTCTCAACTTACCAGGTTATTGAAATTTGCTTGATGGTTAATAAACTTATTGTAATTAAATTTATCAAAATTCCTAAGTTATAAAGAATTAAATAATTAATTATAACAAAATTGGTTTTATTGTGTAAAAACTCTAAGTGTATAAACTAGCTTACTAACGAAAATTTGATTGATTTATTAAAAGAAAATGAATAAAAATAAACACACCACACAATGATAAAATATAAAATGTAAATATAAATGTAAATGTAAATCCAAATATAACTAGAAACAAATGTACTCAAAATAAATGAAGATGGCATCCTCAATCCTCCATCTGATCATCATCATCCTCCTCCTCCTCCTCCTCATCATCACCATCAGAGTCATGATGTGCACTAGAAGATCCACCAGTCTCAGGGTAGGTGGGTAAATCTCCGGGCCAAGCTACATGTGCTGAAAACTCGGCTGGGGTAACATAAGGTGCTCCCTCTCCCTGTAACCTGTACTGATAAAATTCATCATGAAGATGAATATAAGCTCTGTGAGTGGCAGCCATCATCTGCATCATATGCTGATGCTCAAGTGACATCCGGGCAAAGCCCTGTGTAACAGCATCAGCAGATGGAGGCTGCACTGGTGGTCTCCTCCTCCGAGGTCGGGGCTGAGCCTCCTGCTCTAGTGGTGGAAGCTCGCACTGCTGCACAAAATAATCTCTGTTTACTAGAACTTTAGGGACTCTCCCTGAAGAACTAGTAAACTCTGGTGAAGGTACAATGACTCCCTGCCTCCTCAGTAAGGCAGATATGATGAGAGGAAAGGGTATGGGGCGATTCACTTTATACCCAAGGGCATAAAAGTGAATCTGCTCGGAGATAAGCTCAGCGATATCAATGGTGTGGCCCTGGAGGATAGAATAAAGGAGGCAACAACGCTCCACTGGAAGGGAAGAAAGATGGGTGACAGGAGTAATATTATGGAGCATGAGGTGGGACCACGCCTGGGCTATGGGGGTAAGCTGGGTCTTAAGGAGGTTAGATGGACTCCTTCCAACCCTACTCAGGTTGAAAAAGATTCCATCCTTGCTCAGAAAATGAGCAACCTCCTCGAGGGAGTATCCTAACTCTCCCTCAGCAAGAATCTTGTTTCTGTTTTCTTTCCAGAAACAAGTATCATCCTCGGGAGTAGGCTCCCAAGGGTTACCCAATAGGGTACTGATGGTGTCCCGGTCATAAGAGATATGCCGGCCTCTAACCCAACTCGTCCGCTGCTGCCCAAGATTCGGTGCGTCCTGGCGGGTCCTGTAAGCATTTGCGTAAAACTCCATCACTAAGATGGGGTCCCCCTCAGTAGGTAGGGAGAATAGAGGTCCCCATCTCCTCTGCTGCACTCTATCCTGCAGCTCAGAATAGTCTCCTGCACTCAGATCAAGGACCCTCTCCCAGATAAGTCTCTGGCCTTTGATCTGATGAAACCGTGCCCATTTCGCATCCGTGCGAAATCTAGTAGGATCCCTCGGTCCTAACACCTCCTGTCTCTGAGAATCAGGATCCTCAGAAGTGGTGTCGGTGTCTGTGGACTTCCTCTGTCTTTTAGAGGGACCGGCTGTGGGAATGGATTTCTTAGGTGCCATCTGCAAAAAGAAAAATATTTAAAATTAAACACACATTAAAACATAAACCACACACAAGCAAACAATTATTTGTAAAATATTTTTGGGGTTTTCTGAAATTTTTCAAATAAAAATGCAATTCAACAACATATTTTTGAATTTAAAGAAATTAACATACATATATTCAAATAATATACAAAACAAAATACAATTTATTCAAAAATTCATACAAAGTTACAAGAAAGTATAACAAATATAAACTAAGAAAATTTATTAATTCAAAAGAAAACAGCAAACAACAAACAAACATCAAGAATTAAAAACAGAGGCTGACGCTACGCGTGGTGTGACGCTACGCATCAGCCTGTTCTTCCCACGCTACGCGTCAGTGGGACGCTACGCGTGGGCTTACAGTTCATCCTCACGCTACGCGTCAGTGGGACGCTACGCGTGGGATGCGCAGTTTTGAAAAAATAACAGGGGTTGCACAGCAGCAACCCCTTTTCAAACCATATTATATCCATTCATTTTCTAATTCCTAACAGCAATCAATCCCAATGGTCTTCTAATCCTAATCCTAACCACATTTATTTCTACAAATCGAAAATTAAAACAAAAAGCTAAAGAGAAAGGATTAGAATACTTACTTGTGATTCCTTGAGCAGTAGGATTGAAGAGGTTTGGAAGAGAGAAAAGGAGGTTTTTGAAGTTTAGGTTTGAACTAAGTGAGGCAGAGAGGAAGTTTTAGGTTTAAAACCCTAAGATGGGCCTCTCTGGTTCAGTTTTAAAAACTGAACGTGGGCTCTGACGCTACGCGTGGGTGGGACGCTACGCATCAGAACCAAAATTCATAGTCCACGCTACGCGTCAAGTGGGCGCTACGCATGGGCTTCTGTTTTTGATTTTCAAAATTTTGGATTTTCAAAAACCTTTTCAGTTTAAAAACCCCTTTTCTTTTAAACAAGTTAAAAAAAATTGTTTTGTGGTTTTTTTTTTATTTAAAACAACCTTAAAAACAAAAAGAAAAGAATGGGTTGCCTCCCATTGAGCGCTAGGTTTAATGTCTCCAGCCAGACATTACCTCTGATTAATCAGGTGGTTTCCCAATATTCTTTGAGGAATCACCTGTCTTTTTCTTCCTTCTTCTTCTTTTCCGATGCCTAATTACCTGTTTTTCATCATTCAAAGCACCGGTTAATTCAAAACAATTTAATTGATTGGGAAGAGATATACCTGGTTTGGTTGAGGGGTAAACTTTTTCCTCATTACTTATCCTGAGGTGTTCATGAGCACTGAAGCTTACTTCTTCTCCATAAACTTTGACTGCAACCATACTTTGATCAACATCTACTTTGATTTTTGCAGTCTTCATGAAAGGTCTTCCTAGGATCAGGGGGATCTCAGTATCCTCCTTCATATCCAGTACCACGAAGTCAACCTTGAAGTGGTATTTGTCAACCTTTACCAATACATCTTCCACAATCCCAAAAGGCTTTTTGACAGAGCGATCCGCAAACTGTAATTCTGTCTTTGCTTCTTTTAGCTCATATTCACCAATGCGTTTTATTAAATCTAGGGGTATCAAGTTAATGTTAGCCCCTAAATCTAATAACGCATTCCTGATGTTGATATTTCCAATTGTTATAGGAATAGTGAAACTCCTCGGATCTTTACATTTTTTCGGGGTTATACAGTTTGTTTCTTGCTCTGTATCTCTTTGCACATTTTTTTCTTTTTTATTTTTTTCATTTTTTTCTATTTCTTCACTTTCTTTTTCTTCTTCTTCTTTCTTTTTCTCACTCTTTTCTTTACAATCAATTTTTACAACATCAATAGAAACAGCATTATATTGTTCCCTTGGGTTTTGAGTGTTTGCAGAAAACCCAGAACTCTTTAATTCGGCTATCTCCTTTGCAAGCTGACCCATTTGTATGTCTGATGCTTTTCGGGCAGCTTCATTTGTCTCTACAAACTGCAATAACTGTTGAATAGCTTCCTCTATTCTTGTCAACCTTGCATTGTCAGTTTGTTGTTGCTTGAATTGATTGTTAGGAGGTCTGTTAGAAGGTCCAGTGTCCTGTCTCCAGCCAATATTCTGATTTTGCCAACCCTGTAGGTAATTGTTAGGAAAAGAGTTTCCATGATTGAAAGGATAATTACCTAAGGGTGCTCTTTGATGGTTCATGAAATTGGCTTGCTCTTGCTCATTTCCACAGTAACCACATGGTTGTTCTCCCATGCAGTGCGTACATGCTTTAAGTTGAGCAGGGGGTGGTGATGCTACTTGAGCAATTTGAAGTTTTTCCAATTGCTTGCTCATAACTTCAATTTGTTGGGTCAGTAATTTTTGCTGAGCCAACACTGCATCATTTACTCCCAATTCGAGCATTCCTGGCTTCCTTTGCATATTACCTCTTTCATGCTTTGCTTGTCGGTCACTAATAGCCATTGATTCCAATATTTCTATGGCTTCTTCCACAGTCTTGTTCATTAAAGAACCACCTGCACAAGCATCTAACATCATCTTGAACTGAGGCAATAAACCATGGTAAACGATTCTTACCTTTTCAGCATCATTCAGGTTGTGGTTTGGGCATTTTCTCAAGAGTGCCTTGAATCGTTCCCATGTTTCTCCTAATGATTCATCATTATTTTGAGAAAAAGAGTGTATGGCTGTCATTGCTTCAAAATACTTTGAAGGAGAATAAAATCTTTCCAAAAATTTTCTTTCAACATCGGACCAGTTTGCAAAACTACCCGGTGGACAAGATTTAAACCATTCTTTTGCTTTCCCAATCAATGAAAAAGGAAAGAGTCTCATGTAAACAGACTCTTCTTGATTGGGTTCAAAACCAATTGTGCTGCATAACTCATAAAAAACAGTTAAATGTTCATATGGTTCTTCATGATTTAAACCAGCAAATTGGTTGTTTTGAATAATATTTAAAGTGGCAGGTTTAATTTCCACTGGTAAAACTGGTCCTTGAAACATTCCCGAAACTCGGGGTGGACCATTTATAGCAGCAAACTGTCCCAATGTTCTCCTTTCAGCAGCCATATTTGAATTTTCAAAAATTTTTGAAGTAGAAGAAGACTTAGTTTGTGTTTTAGATTTCAAAGACTTGATTTTCTTTACAAACCTTTCTATCTCAGGATCAAAATAAATTTTACCTGCGGTAGATCGAGTTTGCATACACAAACTAGACAAAGAAAGTTAGTGTAATAATGATAAGAAAAAAAAAATTATCTAAGGTAAAAAAAAAAATATTTACCACGGTAATTAAAATTTTACTGTTTTACTGAAACAATTCAATCCCCGGCGACGGCGCCAGAAAACTTGTTATCCCCGTTGTAACCGGGTTTTGTCAATTGGCAAGCGCACCAATCGTTTGTAGTTTTCGAAATTTAGATATCGTTCCACTGGGATTGAAAGTCCAATAACAACAGTAATTTTCTACTTACTATGGTAAATGTGAAAGAAATTATGAACAAAAGAATGATTTATACACAATTTATACAGTATTCACAAGATAGCATGGTTGAGTGAGTCATAAGATAAAAGAAAATAAAATCTATCTAAAAAGTTGAGTTGCAATCTAGAATAGGTAAGATACTTGAGATAAACACAGATAAACAAATTATGTTGGAAATTGGATCCCTAATCTAGAATAACAATGAGGAACTCAAGACATGCATATTTAATCATCAAGTTTCATGTCATTGCAGCTTAAAATCATTATAACCGATCCCTCGTGATATAAATTCTAAGAATTCACCGTAAAGTCCGATCCCTCGTGAGCTTTCTCAGTAAAAACTTGCATTAAGACCTGGCCTTATGGCAACAATGGTTAACAACCCCTATAGAATTGAGATACCAAGGGTATTCCAACTTTTTACTTTCATCAAAACTAGTTTCAATACGGCATAAATAATCATTCTCCCGTTTGACATTTACACTAATAAAACCAGTTTCGATACACATGAAAATCATTCTCCCGTTTGACGTTCATATTAATAAAAAGTTGAAATACTAACATGGACTTGAATCATAAACATGCAGAGGTCAAATTCACAACATTATACTCAATAGATTAGTTCACCAATTCCAACATAAACAAATTAGTTACACATGGTAAAAATAAAGACAACACTTACAGAGTTTGACATTACGAAGACGATGGAAACTTCACGATACAATGATCACAATACACCGAAACACACTCAAGTATCTAGAAAACTATTCTAGAACTACAACTCACAAAAGAAAGTACTCAGAGTCGAGCACAAGAGAGAAGAGAAGAGAAGTGTATGGAATGGGATGCTATGAATGGTGTTGGATGACCCTATTTATAGGGCTGAGCAAGGGTGCTGACGCTACGCGTCCCTGTGACGCTACGCGTCAGACCCCTGACTCAGCCTCCATTAAACACTTGATAATGGCCACTTTCAATAATTAATTTTGATCATGCCTGGCCACTTAGACATGTTTCCACGAGTTTTTGGCCATTTATGCTGATTGGGGTGGCCCTTGGGCTGAGTGGAGTGCCCATTATTGGGTCCAAGTGGGGTGGTTGGCCAAAAGTAGGAGTGGAGACCACGCAGCACTGACGCTACGCGTGGCTTTGATGCGTAGCGTCAGCATCAAAAGTAGCTCTTGATGCTACGCGTGGGGTGAGGCTACGCGTCAGCTCCTCCAGTGTAATTTTCTCTTGATTTCTTAACTTTTTCACTGCAAAACTAGAGAAAATTGATCAAGGGTAGATTATTTCCAACAACATCCATTTATTGAATTTAAATCCTAATTTTCTAACAAATTTAAACTAATTTTTATAATTTTTATGAAATTTTTATTTAAGATTTTATTGAAAATTTGAGGACTAACAAATACCCCCAACTTGAGACATTGCTCGTCCTCGAGCAAGAGAGAAAAATAAGAAGAATAAAAATTTGAAATCAAATTTTTAAGTTAGTCCGAAAATTTACCACAAAAAATAATTACACAATTTCAACTATTTTGTAATAATCAAAAACTGATTCAAATATAACAAAGGTTTAATGATAAAATTACTTACAATATTCTATTAACAATCAAGCAGAATTTCAGGCTTACCTCACAAGTGTTTATCTCTATGCAATTGGTAACCTGTTTCACTCAATCAATCATAAAATCAAACGAATTTAACTTTGTTTGTCATCTAATCAATGGTTATTTATACAGAATTAATTCGGAAATCACGAGGTCTTTTTACAGGTTGTAATGAGGCTTGGTTTACAAGAATCAATGGTTTTTCTTGGAATTCAAAAACCTGAAATCATAAAAGAGCATTTTACAATCCTTAGGCTTTCTCTTGATCCAAACTTCTCATTTTCTTTATTGATGAAAAATAAATACCCCCAACTTGATTCTTTTCACTATTTTTGACTTTTCTTTTCCATATTCTATTTTTTTGAAAAGAATCAAGTTGCTCATTTTCACTCCCCATTTTTGTAAGAACACTCAAAATATTTTTCATTTATTTCAACTGCTCTTTTAATCAATCAAGTATAGGGAATGGTAAAAACAAATTTAGGCTTTTAAGGGTACCAAAGAATTTTATTTTAGGCTCAAATTGGCTTGCAAAGGATAAAAGACTTTTTACCAAGGTAAGCTGTTTGGCCCAATGTTTCGTTTCACCAATAAATGTGCCTTGATCATTTTCCCGAATTCTCTGTACAACAACACACATCAGAGATTAAAGCAAAATCAATTCGAATTGAAAATATGCCGATTAAACCCTCAAGTGTTTAAAAAGATCTCTCAACTTACCAGGTTATTGAAATTTGCTTGATGGTTAATAAACTTATTGTAATTAAATTTATCAAAATTCCTAAGTTATAAAGAATTAAATAATTAATTATAACAAAATTGGTTTTATTGTGTAAAAACTCTAAGTGTATAAACTAGCTTACTAACGAAAATTTGATTGATTTATTAAAAGAAAATGAATAAAAATAAACACACCACACAATGATAAAATATAAAATGTAAATATAAATGTAAATGTAAATCCAAATATAACTAGAAACAAATGTACTCAAAATAAATGAAGATGGCATCCTCAATCCTCCATCTGATCATCATCATCCTCCTCCTCCTCCTCCTCATCATCACCATCAGAGTCATGATGTGCACTAGAAGATCCACCAGTCTCAGGGTAGGTGGGTAAATCTCCGGGCCAAGCTACATGTGCTGAAAACTCGGCTGGGGTAACATAAGGTGCTCCCTCTCCCTGTAACCTGTACTGATAAAATTCATCATGAAGATGAATATAAGCTCTGTGAGTGGCAGCCATCATCTGCATCATATGCTGATGCTCAAGTGACATCCGGGCAAAGCCCTGTGTAACAGCATCAGCAGATGGAGGCTGCACTGGTGGTCTCCTCCTCCGAGGTCGGGGCTGAGCCTCCTGCTCTAGTGGTGGAAGCTCGCACTGCTGCACAAAATAATCTCTGTTTACTAGAACTTTAGGGACTCTCCCTGAAGAACTAGTAAACTCTGGTGAAGGTACAATGACTCCCTGCCTCCTCAGTAAGGCAGATATGATGAGAGGAAAGGGTATGGGGCGATTCACTTTATACCCAAGGGCATAAAAGTGAATCTGCTCAGAGATAAGCTCAGCGATATCAATGGTGTGGCCCTGGAGGATAGAATAAAGGAGGCAACAACGCTCCACTGGAAGGGAAGAAAGATGGGTGACAGGAGTAATATTATGGAGCATGAGGTGGGACCACGCCTGGGCTATGGGGGTAAGCTGGGTCTTAAGGAGGTTAGATGGACTCCTTCCAACCCTACTCAGGTTGAAAAAGATTCCATCCTTGCTCAGAAAATGAGCAACCTCCTCGAGGGAGTATCCTAACTCTCCCTCAGCAAGAATCTTGTTTCTGTTTTCTTTCCAGAAACAAGTATCATCCTCGGGAGTAGGCTCCCAAGGGTTACCCAATAGGGTACTGATGGTGTCCCGGTCATAAGAGATATGCCGGCCTCTAACCCAACTCGTCCGCTGCTGCCCAAGATTCGGTGCGTCCTGGCGGGTCCTGTAAGCATTTGCGTAAAACTCCATCACTAAGATGGGGTCCCCCTCAGTAGGTAGGGAGAATAGAGGTCCCCATCTCCTCTGCTGCACTCTATCCTGCAGCTCAGAATAGTCTCCTGCACTCAGATCAAGGACCCTCTCCCAGATAAGTCTCTGGCCCTTGATCTGATGAAACCGTGCCCATTTCGCATCCGTGCGAAATCTAGTAGGATCCCTCGGTCCTAACACCTCCTGTCTCTGAGAATCAGGATCCTCAGAAGTGGTGTCGGTGTCTGTGGACTTCCTCTGTCTTTTAGAGGGACCGGCTGTGGGAATAGATTTCTTAGGTGCCATCTGCAAAAAGAAAAATATTTAAAATTAAACACACATTAAAACATAAACCACACACAAGCAAACAATTATTTGTAAAATATTTTTGGGGTTTTCTGAAATTTTTCAAATAAAAATGCAATTCAACAACATATTTTTGAATTTAAAGAAATTAACATACATATATTCAAATAATATACAAAACAAAATACAATTTATTCAAAAATTCATACAAAGTTGCAAGAAAGTATAACAAATATAAACTAAGAAAATTTATTAATTCAAAAGAAAACAGCAAACAACAAACAAACATCAAGAATTAAAAACAGAGGCTGACGCTACGCGTGGTGTGACGCTACGCATCAGCCTGTTCTTCCCACGCTACGTGTCAGTGGGACGCTACGCGTGGGCTTACAGTTCATCCTCACGCTACGCGTCAGTGGGACGCTACGCGTGGGATGCGCAGTTTTGAAAAAATAACAGGGGTTGCACAGCAGCAACCCCTTTTCAAACCACATTATATCCATTCATTTTCTAATTCCTAACAGCAATCAATCCCAATGGTCTTCTAATCCTAATCCTAACCACATTTATTTCTACAAATCGAAAATTAAAACAAAAAGCTAAAGAGAAAGGATTAGAATACTTACTTGTGATTCCTTGAGCAGTAGGATTGAAGAGGTTTGGAAGAGAGAAAAGGAGGTTTTTGAAGTTTAGGTTTGAACTAAGTGAGGCAGAGAGGAAGTTTTAGGTTTAAAACCCTAAGATGGGCCTCTCTGGTTCAGTTTTAAAAACTGAACGTGGGCTCTGACGCTACGCGTGGGTGGGACGCTACGCATCAGAACCAAAATTCATAGTCCACGCTACGCGTCAAGTGGGCGCTACGCGTGGGCTTCTGTTTTTGATTTTCAAAATTTTGGATTTTCAAAAACCTTTTCAGTTTAAAAACCCCTTTTCTTTTAAACAAGTTAAAAAAAAATTGTTTTGTGGTTTTTTTTTTTATTTAAAACAACCTTAAAAACAAAAAGAAAAGAATGGGTTGCCTCCCATTGAGCGCTAGGTTTAATGTCTCCAGCCAGACATTACCTCTGATTAATCAGGTGGTTTCCCAATATTCTTTGAGGAATCACCTGTCTTTTTCTTCCTTCTTCTTCTTTTCCGATGCCTAATTACCTGTTTTTCATCATTCAAAGCACCGGTTAATTCAAAACAATTTAATTGATTGGGAAGAGATATACCTGGTTTGGTTGAGGGGTAAACTTTTTCCTCATTACTTATCCTGAGGTGTTCATGAGCACTGAAGCTTACTTCTTCTCCATAAACTTTGACTGCAACCATACTTTGATCAACATCTACTTTGATTTTTGCAGTCTTCATGAAAGGTCTTCCTAGGATCAGGGGGATCTCAGTATCCTCCTTCATATCCAGTACCACGAAGTCAACCTTGAAGTGGTATTTGTCAACCTTTACCAATACATCTTCCACAATCCCAAAAGACTTTTTGACAGAGCGATCCGCAAACTGTAATTCTGTCTTTGCTTCTTTTAGCTCATATTCACCAATGCGTTTTATTAAATCTAGGGGTATCAAGTTAATGTTAGCCCCTAAATCTAATAACGCATTCCTGATATTGATATTTCCGATTGTTATAGGAATAGTGAAACTCCCCGGATCTTTACATTTTTTCGGGGTTATACAGTTTGTTTCTTGCTCTGTATCTCTTTGCACATTTTTTTCTTTTTTATTTTTTTCATTTTTTTCTATTTCTTCACTTTCTTTTTCTTCTTCTTCTTTCTTTTTCTCACTCTTTTCTTTACAATCAATTTTTACAACATCAATAGAAACAGCATTACATTGTTCCCTTGGGTTTTGAGTGTTTGCAGAAAACCCAGAACTCTTTAATTCGGCTATCTCCTTTGCAAGCTGACCCATTTGTATGTCTGATGCTTTTCGGGCAGCTTCATTTGTCTCTACAAACTGCAATAACTGTTGAATAGCTTCCTCTATTCTTGTCAACCTTGCATTGTCAGTTTGTTGTTGCTTGAATTGATTGTTAGGAGGTCTGTTAGAAGGTCCAGTGTCCTGTCTCCAGCCAATATTCTGATTTTGCCAACCCTGTAGGTAATTGTTAGGAAAAGAGTTTCCATGATTGAAAGGATAATTACCTAAGGGTGCTCTTTGATGGTTCATGAAATTGGCTTGCTCTTGCTCATTTCCACAGTAACCACATGGTTGTTCTCCCATGCAGTGCGTACATGCTTTAAGTTGAGCAGGGGGTGGTGATGCTACTTGAGCAATTTGAAGTTTTTCCAATTGCTTGCTCATAACTTCAATTTGTTGGGTCAGTAATTTTTGCTGAGCCAACACTGCATCATTTACTCCCAATTCGAGCATTCCTGGCTTCCTTTGCATATTACCTCTTTCATGCTTTGCTTGTCGGTCACTAATAGCCATTGATTCCAATATTTCTATGGCTTCTTCCACAGTCTTGTTCATTAAAGAACCACCTGCACAAGCATCTAACATCATCTTGAACTGAGGCAACAAACCATGGTAAACGATTCTTACCTTTTCAGCATCATTCAGGTTGTGGTTTGGGCATTTTCTCAAGAGTGCCTTGAATCGTTCCCATGTTTCTCCTAATGATTCATCATTATTTTGAGAAAAAGAGTGTATGGCTGTCATTGCTTCAAAATACTTTGAAGGAGAATAAAATCTTTCCAAAAATTTTCTTTCAACATCGCACCAGTTTGCAAAACTACCCGGTGGACAAGATTTAAACCATTCTTTTGCTTTCCCAATCAATGAAAAAGGAAAGAGTCTCATGTAAACAGACTCTTCTTGATTGGGTTCAAAACCAATTGTGCTGCATAACTCATAAAAAACAGTTAAATGTTCATATGGTTCTTCATGATTTAAACCAGCAAATTGGTTGTTTTGAATAATATTTAAAGTGGCAGGTTTAATTTCCACTGGTAAAACTGGTCCTTGAAACATTCCCGAAACTCGGGGTGGACCATTTATAGCAGCAAACTGTCCCAATGTTCTCCTTTCAGCAGCCATATTTGAATTTTCAAAAATTTTTGAAGTAGAAGAAGACTTAGTTTGTGTTTTAGATTTCAAAGACTTGATTTTCTTTACAAACCTTTCTATCTCAGGATCAAAATAAATTTTACCTGCGGTAGATCGAGTTTGCATACACAAACTAGACAAAGAAAGTTAGTGTAATAATGATAAGAAAAAAAAAATTATCTAAGGTAAAAAAAAAAATATTTACCACGGTAATTAAAATTTTACTGTTTTACTGAAACAATTCAATCCCCGGCGACGGCGCCAGAAAACTTGTTATCCCCGTTGTAACCGGGTTTTGTCAATTGGCAAGCGCACCAATCGTTTGTAGTTTTCGAAATTTAGATATCGTTCCACTGGGATTGAAAGTCCAATAACAACAGTAATTTTCTACTTACTATGGTAAATGTGAAAGAAATTATGAACAAAAGAATGATTTATACACAATTTATACAGTATTCACAAGATAGCATGGTTGAGTGAGTCATAAGATAAAAGAAAATAAAATCTATCTAAAAAGTTGAGTTGCAATCTAGAATAGGTAAGATACTTGAGATAAACACAGATAAACAAATTATGTTGGAAATTGGATCCCTAATCTAGAATAACAATGAGGAACTCAAGACATGCATATTTAATCATCAAGTTTCATGTCATTGCAGCTTAAAATCATTATAACCGATCCCTCGTGATATAAATTCTAAGAATTCACCGTAAAGTCCGATCCCTCGTGAGCTTTCTCAGTAAAAACTTGCATTAAGACCTGGCCTTATGGCAACAATGGTTAACAACCCCTATAGAATTGAGATACCAAGGGTATTCCAACTTTTTACTTTCATCAAAACTAGTTTCAATACGGCATAAATAATCATTCTCCCGTTTGACATTTACACTAATAAAACCAGTTTCGATACACATGAAAATCATTCTCCCGTTTGACGTTCATATTAATAAAAAGTTGAAATACTAACATGGACTTGAATCATAAACATGCAGAGGTCGAATTCACAACATTATACTCAATAGATTAGTTCACCAATTCCAACATAAACAAATTAGTTACACATGGTAAAAATAAAGACAACACTTACAGAGTTTGACATTACGAAGACGATGGAAACTTCACGATACAATGATCACAATACACCGAAACACACTCAAGTATCTAGAAAACTATTCTAGAACTACAACTCACAAAAGAAAGTACTCAGAGTCGAGCACAAGAGAGAAGAGAAGAGAAGTGTATGGAATGGGATGCTATGAATGGTGTTGGATGACCCTATTTATAGGGCTGAGCAAGGGTGCTGACGCTACGCGTCCCTGTGACGCTACGCGTCAGACCCCTGACTCAGCCTCCATTAAACACTTGATAATGGCCACTTTCAATAATTAATTTTGATCATGCCTGGCCACTTAGACATGTTTCCACGAGTTTTTGGCCATTTATGCTGATTGGGGTGGCCCTTGGGCTGAGTGGAGTGCCCATTATTGGGTCCAAGTGGGGTGGTTGGCCAAAAGTAGGAGTGGAGACCACGCAGCACTGACGCTACGCGTGGCTTTGATGCGTAGCGTCAGCATCAAAAGTAGCTCTTGATGCTACGCGCGGGGTGAGGCTACGCGTCAGCTCCTCCAGTGTAATTTTCTCTTGATTTCTTAACTTTTTCACTGCAAAACTAGAGAAAATTGATCAAGGGCAGATTATTTCCAACAACATCCATTTATTGAATTTAAATCCTAATTTTCTAACAAATTTAAACTAATTTTTATAATTTTTATGAAATTTTTATTTAAGATTTTATTGAAAATTTGAGGACTAACAAGACATCAAACAAAAACCATCAAGGATAGTGGGTCTTACCTCTTAACCCAAGCTTTAGAGAAAAATGAAATTGAGGAGCAGAAGAGGGGATGATGGTCCAAGACTTGCTCATAATTGCTTCTAATGCCTCATAAATCAAGTGGAGCCAAAATGTCTTAATGGAAGAGAGACTAGAGTGGGTGAATGGTTTTATGCCAATAGAAGGAAGAAGAAGAAGAAGAATTGTAATAGGTAGGGAGGGAGAAGAAAGAGAGCCATCAGTATTGAGAGAGAGAGAGAAATGTAGAAAGAGATAAAAATTAGGCATTACCCAATGGTCAAAGTGATACACCAAGCCATTGCCTAAAAGTCCTTCAACTTCCTATTATCTAATGGTCAATAGAAAGTAGGGAAAGTGAAAGAGAGAGGACACGGCATATTGAAGAGAATAAAAGGAAGTTTGCAATTTTATTAAATTCATTCCACTCGTTATTTCACTATTTGCTAACATACGTAGTGTCCGTATAAATATCTCCTCAACACCAAAGTTTTTTTGGTCATACCGCAGTAACCACCAATAAATCTTGATCATTTTAAACCCGTTAAATACCTAAAAGATTTAATGGGTTCCACACCTTCCGTTAAGTCATTTAGTTCCAGTAATTTTTAATTTATCGATAATTCATAGTTAATGGAAGATTAATTATCTTATGCGTTTAGGACGTCATATAATTAGTCATCTCACTTAAATAATTTATTTTCTAAATTTTGGGATGTTATAATATCGAACAATACCTATCATTACATTAGAATCTATGTTATCATTTAGAACATCAATAAACGGGACAAATTTAAAAATATGCTTCGAGATGTCATTACACTCAATTGGTTTGGCAATAGTATTGCCAATAAAACTAATTTTGAAATCATGATCCGCAGGTTTGATCACTGTGAGATCCCTTACTTTTTATCTTTAGTTTTAAGCATTTAAATGAAAATCTTAATAAATTTTTCACAAATTAATTAATTAATTAATTCACCCATCCTCAAAATAATTATTTAGTTTTAAAACCTGAAAAACCACTTCCTTATAGCATATCTAGAACCAAGATTCAATAGGAAACAATAAAAATCCATTTTTGCAAAACAGGGGCCTGGCGCTACATGTCAGGTTCATGCTACGTGTGAGGCCAATTCGCACCTGACGCTATGCATGAGACTGGCGCTACACATGAGCATGAAAATAGCAGTAATGCTATTGTCATGCAATTTTAAACCATTTTACCAACTTCCTAGGGTTCTATTTTTCACAAATTAACTCCAAACCTCACCAAACTTCATGGACACTATATTACCCCCATTCGGGAGCTGTTGGGGTAGTCCGTTTCCTAAAATTTCAGTCTAGAAAAGAGTTATACATAGAAATATATTTAGACCAAGTTTTGGCTATTTTAACATGTTAATCACTTTAAAACCATTTTAAGCACAAAATGAATATGCAAACCAATTTCAAATGTTCATATGAACCTATTGGGTTTTTCTGGGGATACTGAATTCCACCGGATCTCTACTTCACCTATCCAGTTTCTCCAACTTTTCTTTTAAACTCATTAATCTAACATCCAAATCTCCTAATTTCAATCTTAATTTCCTAACTCATTCTCATCATGATATAAACACAATCACATAACATTCACACAATACAATTCCTTCCAATAATGCATGATCTCAAATACTAAATGGCCCTGTACCATAATTATATCTATATCAACAGTTCCTAGAAATTATGCATGAATAACTATCTAATGATTCAGTGCCATATCACATTCACATAATCTCATTCCTGGATATATCACACACACACACACATACACACACACACACACATATATATATATACACTAATGGCTTAATGCCATTAATTACTAAACCATAGAAAAGTTATCATAAGCACACATAGCAGTAACACACATAATATAGCCATACATATATTTACATATACATATCCATCAGTATATATATATATATATGACATCCAAATATATACATCACATATTACAAATTGTTCTAACATTGTTCCACTGCTCACTTTGTACTGGTCTCCACGGCATCCGCAATATCCCATTGCTTACTCACTGTAAAATAATTATAAAGGTGAGTATCTTGCATCATAAAATAATGCAAATAAATGAAATAGAAATAATGTCACCTGTAGGATTTCCCACACCTCCCTCAAATGTAATTTCATTATTCTTTTTCTCTTACAACATCAAAATATACTGATAATTCATCATAATCACCATCATTCTTAATTAATTCAAGTATCTTAACATATCACTTATTATCATCATCACAATCAAATCTCAATAAAATAAATTAATCATAACTGAATCTCATGGTCAAATCATATAAAATGACTCCTAGTATCTGTTCCTAAAGGAGCAGCCACCAGCTGGAAGTCATACACCAACATCTTGTGAACCCTCTAGTCCACCGAGCCACACACCGGCTCCTCACCTCAACCACTAGGCTTCTCCATAGACCACTGGTTAGCTCAACCGGGTCACTCATAGCCATGAGAGTCAAAATCGAGGGGTAATACATACCGAATGGCTATCCACACCATATAACATGCATATACAACATATAACAACAATAAAATTGTCTCAAATTCATTAAAACTCTAACCCGGCGTAAAAAGCCATCACCTGGGACATAATCAGCCAGCCAAATCAAGGCATATGACGCCATTATTACCATTATTTTCTCATAAACACATATATATCATCATACCATCTGATAAACCTCGTTATAATCATCATTTCTTATTGCAATCATTATCATTTCACCAATCATAATTACCACATACATCATGTAGTCATAAACATATTCTAAACCATATATTCTCGTATATATATATATATATATACATTATTCACATAATTACACAAATTCATTTCATAGTATAAAAAATCACATAACCTTAATTAAATATATACTATAACACTCCTCTTACCTCGTTACCAATGTCCTCTAACTAGCTTGCAAGTAACGACATGCCAAAACACTAAAAACAAATATTACGAAAATGGTTTAGAAATTTAATCATTGAAATCTTAACATAATCCAAGAAATTACTTAGAAATCCACTCTTAAAGCTTTATAAGCTTACCGCTGCCAAAATCGACGGTTCTTTTAAGAAACCCTTTACTCTGCTAGATTTCCAACGCTTTGTTCGTAACCTACACAAAGTGAAACTTAATTCCATCACTTAATCTTTCATTAGAGAGCCTTAAAGGACTCTTTAATTGGTTCAGAATCTTAAATTTCAAAACCTTTTCTACTTCCATAAGAAAATCAAGTAAAGGAAAGAAACTCCCATAGAAATCAAAATTGAAAGATTGCACGTGTTACCTTAAGTTTCCTACTTCTGATCCACGATTGTTTTGAATTTCGACCAAGATTTGGCTTCAATTAGCTTCTAGAACTTCAAGAGAAGAAAGAAAAAAGAGGAAGGGTTCAGAACTCTATTTTTGCTTCTAACTCACGTTGCTGTCACTGTGGGGTTTTAATTCTAATCGTGAAGCTGACACTACACATCAAGTTCAAATTTTTATGCTGACACAACGCGTCAGACAAAAACTCATATTACCCTTTAAATTTATTTTTAAATCATATAATAGCATTATATTCTCAAATTATCATAATTTAAATATAAAATATACGGATGTTATAATCGCATCCTTAACTTTTAATATCATAACTTTTTTTTGAAGACATGTATTTCCTTAAGTAAACAGCTTCTCATAGTTTTTCACCAAATCTTTTCAAGCTGTCGTGTTCATCCGATCCCTCTATATTAAGTCATAATTAAGCCACTTACACCATAATGAAAATATATGATATTAACTTTAATTAGCTTTAATAAGCTATAATTTACCTTTTGATCAACCAGAACCATCTCAATGTATTAAGATTGTTAGTGTCACTTAAATTTGTTCCCCTCCATAAATTGATGACTCTAGCATAGAACTTCCAATTAATCGTTCCAACTTTAATGTTAGCAAAAAGAGAATAGGTGAGATTCATCCTAACAATAATAGAAATTAGTATTGAAATTATAGTAAAAATCAATTATAGATAAAAATTGATCTCAACATTGTTGCATTAAAAATCACATTACCAAATAAGAAAAAATTAAGAAATAACCTCAAATATAGTAGGGCTAAGAAATGAGAAGTGAATCAAATTATATGATAATGTCTTAAAAAATCAACAAAATATCATCAAGTGAAAAGAGATTAAGAACTAACTTCAAATATGATTGGTTTGAAAAGTGAGGAGTGAATCAGATTCTAATTGTGTTTTTATAGAAATATGAGAATTAATAAATTTGATATAATTAACAAAATTTGATTCAATTTGGTAATTAATAATTCAAAATTTAAAAAGTGTACACAAGATTTACATAAAAGCAATAAGATCTATACATGAATTATATTTAATACATAAAATTATATACAGTAAGATTTATGTTAATTAACTTATTATATATATTGAAAATAAATCGAATAATTTAATGTCACACTATTATTACTATATATATCATTAATAAAATTATATGATGATATAATAATAAATACTAATTACTATAAATATTATTAGTTATCAATCAAATTAATAAATGTAATTACAATTTACATAGAATTAATATCATAGTTAATTTGATGATGAAACTGTAAATATAGATAATATATAACAAATTATTCAAATAGATTTATACATTAATATAGTGATTAAGTTAATTTTCAATTTTAATAATCAACTAATTTATTTGATTTGGTCATCAATTTGTGATTCCAATTATAAAAATTATAATTCAAAACTAATTCATAATAAATTTGATAATTAATGAAATCTGATTCACTCTTTATTAAGAAAACCATTATATTTATTTAATATCTATATCTATATAATACATTTTTGAAATAATTTAATATCTTATTTAATAACTTATTTATTTTTATCTTTTTATAATAAAATAATTTTAATTCTTTAAATAAAAATATTTTCAAATTAATTATTAACATTATTTAAATGATAGTAGTCAATAATCAAATTAATTTTTTTGATTTGGTCATCAATTTGTGATTACAATTAGAAAAGTTGTAATTTAAAATTAATTTGTAATAAATTTGATAATTAATGAAATATGATTCAATATATATTACTTCATAAAATATATTTTCAAATTATTTAATATAGATTACTTAGTAAGATTAATAATTAATAAATATTGTTTTTAATATAGATTAATTAAATGGAATAGTATTTCATAAGGTATTTGCCATGTGGTAAAATTACCTAACACTTTCTATTGGATAAGAGTTGATATGCCCTGGATCTCTCAAGGTGATTCCCTGACTCCGGTCATACGCTGCACCGCTAGAGATACGTGGATTGCCATGTTGACTCAGTCAGGGATATATGACATAAAAGTGTGTATAATGATATAAAACCGACGTAGGCATTTCATGAAGTCTCACTCCGGCGAGATTGATAAGTGTCTGGTCTGAGGTTGGACAAGTCTGGCGTGGCCAATGGTGAAATTCCAAAGTATATCTTTGGGACCGGTATAAGTCCTAGATCATTTGCCCCTTAGCCTGTTGAAGTGACTTGGTAGTTGCTTCAATGGGCTAAATCATAGCCTGATGTCGAAGGTGAAGAATCTAATTATTTTTCATTGGCGATCTGATATGATATAGTTTATCTTATACGAGCCTTTGTATAGGCATGGCTTGGACTACCAACCGATGTTAAAACATTAGAATTGTTAACGGAGAGTCTTAGACATATGGCGTGTAATGGTTGGTACTAACATTTCATTTTAACAAGCCTATCAAATGAAATGCCAAATGATGTGTCTATCCATATTCTAGCCCAATTGCCCACAACCTTTCCTATAAAGAGAAGGGGTTTGTTTTTTCACTTGTGTGGATCATACTGAAACGTTGTCTCTCTGGTGTGATGTAGCCTTTTCTTCAAGGAAATGGTGGATCTAGCTCTCTTCTTCCATAATATTTATTCTTTTTGTGATTTCTTGAAATTTTGATGAACTTGAACAGAGGGTTATGGTGATAACCAAATGGTGTACATTAGGAAGGGATGAAGAAACTCAAGGCAAAGGAGAAAGAAACATGGAAAAAAGGTAGGAGATGGAAGAGAATTGGAGAGGAAGTGTGGAAGGTGGTTAGGCTATGGTGATGGCGCCACTCCCTATGGAAGAGATAAGCCAATTTCACCACCCTAGGGGGAGGAGCCCAAGGGATGAGAAATAAGAGCAAGTGCTATGCACTTGAGAGGATCTAGAGAGATACAAATCTTATTATCTCACTGAAACTTGCACAAATGGATTCTCAAGGTGAATTTTACAAAGGAATAAAGGGTGAAATACCTCCTCTAAATTTTGACTAAACTATTGGCCTTAGGAGTTTCCCTTGACCTAATATTAATCCCTAATGAAGCATTGCCCAAATATAAGGCCCAATAAGAAAGGAAAGCATACAAGGCCAAAAAATGGCCCAAGAAACAACATGGACATACAAGGCCTAAAAACCTAAAGCTCATTGGGCTTATCTACTTATTTTTATTACAATCCTAAGATTTCCTAATTATTTACAAAGTATATTACAAAGCCTAACGGAGGCCCAAATCTTCCTAAGAAGGCCTAATCTATTTTATAGAGCAAGTCATAAGGGTGTAGGTCTTCTTGGTGGCTTCTTTGGGCTTTAGCCTATGGATGGGTAATAAGAAGAGTGTCACAACTTTTGTGAGAACTTGCTTATCCTTTTTGGTCCTTAACCTAGTTAAGGGTCCATTGAAAGACTCTAAAGCTTCTTCCACTCTTTGAGTTGCCTCCTCTTAGATGATGTCCTGATTACAGGGTTATTAAAAGCGTTTTCTAGCTTGCATGAAGAAGACAACTTGTTTTGTCTCCTTTAAAGGTATCTTTCATACCATCCATATTTTTTAATTTAGCCAAATAACATAAAATAATCATAAAGGATGTAGTGTCAAGTGAGGAGTCTGTCATGGTTCTCTCTAGACCACCATTAATGTTATCCCAGTGTGAGCCGCGGTAAGGCAAGAGGGACGTTCATATGTTAACAGAGTCGGTAGCCAAACTACCTTCAAGCTGACATGATATCAATAAGAAAACTTAGGGATCAGACATCTAACAAGGGTGTTGACTCATAAGGAGATGAAAGAGATGGAAACATCTTCTGCTTCATCTTCAAGATCTCTCTATCATCTTTTAACCTTAGGGATTCTGCTAGTGAGCCTAGCATAAGTGTCGAATTATATATGACTGACGATATGGCTTTTATAGTTGTGTGTCATTTATTCAATACACAATAGTGAATATGGTCTCTAAAGTTCATTGCGACACCAACTCTCCTAGGGTAGTAGCAATTGATCCTATTCAAACTAATGTTCATGCACACCAAATAGACTGGGTCACGGAGAAGGTTCAGGATCCCTACTTCTTAGCTCATACAGAACATCTCACCATTATTTCTAAGTACACTGAGAACAAGGATGACATTGAAGTCCCTAATTTGGAGGTCCATTCTGGCAATGAGTATAAAGATTACTTTGTTGTTGTGTCACCCTTGATAACAGAGTACATATGCTACCAACCGAGGTCATGCAACCTATTCATGTAAAAGATGGTCTTTACCAAAATTGGTATTTACTTTCCTTTGACGAAGTTTGAGATAGGTGTACTCCATTCTTGGATTGTACCTTTAACTAGCTTTATCCCAATAGCTAGGGCTTGATCAAGGCCTTAGAAGTGCTGGGGGAGTACTTCCATTTCATCCCTACCATAGCAAAGTTCTTCTACTATTGTAGAGTAATGTGTCAGGGTAATAGGGGTGACGGCCTTGGATTCATCAACCTCTGATGTAACGCCAACCTCACAAACTTTGAGGCATTCACGGAGTCAGTGAAAATGGACGGGGTAAGCCTCAAGTACGCCTTTGTAAAAATAAAAGTGAAGGAAAACCAACCGTTGTTCTGGGAAAATTATGACCTTTTCCAGAAATTCTACACCAGATGGACACATGAGCATTTCCTTCTAACATGCAATTCCTACTCTGTCCATGAGGAAGAACTTTCACTAGAGTCATGGGAAGTAATGGAGGCTCTAAGTGTTTTCTCTAAGTTTATCAAATTCACCTACAAAGCACTTCTCGAAAAGGCCTCACATCGGGATCTCTATCTGTGTATAACCCCTTGACTGTATTTATTTTCTTTATAACTAATTATTCTTTATGGTTGATATGTTGATCTTGCTCTTTTGATTTACAGAGGAACTTGTGAGAATGGAAGCTCTGGCTCAACTTTACGCACAACGGGAAGCCTAGAATGTTGTCATTGTTGAAGTTAAGAACTATGTCCTTCCAAAACACAGGGAAACGAGGTTTAGGGCAAAAAAAGTTAGCCTTCTAGCTAACAAGGTTGGGAAGCTAACATTAATCCCGTGAGTTACCAGAGCCTCTAAGCCAAATAAAAGGCACAGGGGGAAGAAGCCAGTGGAGCCCCAGAAGAAAAAGACTAAGACCCAATAATTAATCCCTTAAAAATGTTGGTGTTGGCCAAGCCACTTAGGGAGAGGGTACTCTGAGGCAAGAGGAGCGCATCTCAAATTGACCAGAGGAGGAGAGAATATTGAATTTCTCTATTTCAGAGTTCTTGGATCTAGTTGGAGAGCTACTGGTTAGGTTCCAAGTACCCTTACAGGCTCTAGAGAGACACGCCCTTGGACCAAATTTAGGAGATCACTAATGGTGCCCACTAGAACCTAGCCGAGGTGGTTGGAGTGCTGAAGTCTCTAGGTCGGTCCCATGTCTCTACCTAGGAAGCTAAATAATGCTTTGATGAAATGAAAAAGGCCTATGTAAAGAAAGTAAAGATGGATTTAGCCTTGGAAAAAGAGAAAGAGAAGACAAAAAAGTTAGAAGACGGCTTCGCACCATCCTCTAAGAAAGCCAATAATGCTGAGCTGAAGTAAAAAACTTTTAAGGATGCTCTAGTAAGTCTTCAAGAGAAATATAAGCAGCTTTTATCTGAAAGGGCTAATGTTGATAACAAGGCAAAGGACTTGGAAGTTGGCATAACAATGCTAAAAGAAAAACATGTTGACGAGAATAAGGGTTGGCAAGATGAGATGATTTCGTTCGAAAGCATCACTATTGAAGCCTTTAGTAGTGTGGTTCGATAAGTTATGCATCAGAGTCTTAAGTTGAGCTAAATATCCATGGGATAGGTATCTATTATGAGTTTCATGGTGGGCATCTATACAACGTGGTACATGGCCAACTCGTGGAGTCGAAAGATAAGCCATACCGACTATTCCCTCTTTCCCAGAATCAATTGATAGAACTGAAGACGATATCCTTGAAGGATGAAATCTTATATGATCTAGAAGAAGTAGGAACTCTTAAGATTGGTGTCATTCTCTAGCGCAAGACTTTAGCCACTCTTGCTTAATTTGTACCTGTAAAGTAATGCCTTTATAGTCGGGATAGGCTCTGATTTAGTTTTTGTCTTAGAATTTTTTAACCTTGTTGATTTGACACTTCATAGGTCGTGCCCCATTTCTTTTTTTCTTGTAATCTTGATTTTATCCCATATTTTAATGACAACATTTTTATTCATATGTGTTGAATTCTAGAAGGGTATTGCACCTTTTTAATATTTGGTATAAGAGAGTAACACTTGTGTGGCTTGCTCCAACATAAATTACTGATCTTTTTATCTCAAATAAAAAATGCATTCAATGGAGCTTAAGTAAAGAATTGAGTAAGTAGGAAGTTACCTCGGATACCTATACCATTTAATTGAAATTGGTAAGGTTTATTAGGAATTTTTCTCTACTAATAGTTACTAATCGTACTTGGCAACTTTCTCATGGAAGCTTCTCCTGCTGGCCAAAGGTATGGCGATGTCCTTGGGGCACCTTATAGGCGTTTTGTTGGCTACATGTATTGTAACATCCCTAATAGGATGTCACATGTATGGCCGAGCTTAGTATAGTTCTTGGGTAATGATTTAAGACCTTGTAGCCCATTTTACCACTCTTGAGTAACGTCAACTCCATTTTCTTGGAGGCTTTACTTACACCGCTTATAGGGTCTGGTATGGTTCAAACTAAGGTAACCAATCCTCGCCATTCATTAGGGCTAAGTAGTCGATAACTATTTTTAATGATCGGGGTGCCACTCTTAGGGCTTCATTAATTAGGCTCATGACAACTAGTTAACTAGACCATTCCTTGGGTTATGTTCTACTTGCACTGCTCATAGGGGTTCGGTAAGGCACCTAGTTGGTGACCAATTCTCGTAACTCATCGGGGCCAAGTAACCAATCATAATTTCTGATGACTAGGGTGCTATTCGTCGAGGTCCAGTGTGAAGCCTTATATGAGATCGTTAATCCTCACCACTCGTTGGGGCTATTCTCATTGTCATTGGAAGGTCCAAGGTGGTCTACATGACACCGTCCTGTTTGAGATGATGTGGTCTCTTTAGAGTCACCATGTAGTTAGCTACTAGAGGCGTTGTTTGTAACAGCCCTCATTTTTGTGTTAGGTTCTTAAGACCAGTTGTTTGTATTTCATGATAATTCTGTGTATTGATGGTTGGGCTACGGCCGATTGACTTATGTGTGATGGTTAAATTATGTTTTAGAAGATTTTATGAGTATGAGATAAATATCTCTACTTTAATTATGTGAGAAATAGAGATGATTAGGATAATAATAACAATAATGTGTTTGATAATACTCATCATAACAGAGATTTATAAAATAAGTCATTAAGTGATCTAATAAAAATATTTAAGCATTTTATTTAAGTTATTAAACTGTGTAACTCCCCCGGTTTTGGCCTAGAAATTATCTAAGGAACTTGGGTCAATTATTTTTACCCCAAAACATCCCTCATATTATTCCTAACAATTTTTACAAAGAGCCTAATGCCCATTTCCAACCACCCAACTCTAAAAACGTAAATTTTAAGTTACCCGAGTAAGCCAAAATACGTATCTGTATGTATTTTAGGCGTAATTTTCTCTCCCAATTTTGGATTCTAGTTGTTCATGTCCTAAAATCTATGTATCAAAATGGTATACAACTTTTATGTTGACCAAGAAGGCCAATTCTCATCCTATAAATCCCAAAATTTAAAATACTACATTAATTCACGTTTTTCTAGTAATAGCTTGCACTAGGTTCCGTATTTTTCCCATATCTCTCTCATATGACCATGAAATTGAACACGTTTTTCACCAAAATTTTCTTAGCACAATTCTACATAACTTTTATGCAGAACACAAAGCCCAAATCCCTACCAATTTGGCCTTGAAAAATAATCTTTGTAAAGAACAAAAATCCCCTCACAGTCCTACAACCCTTTTGTATTTAGGTCATAGCTCTATCATTTCATAATGGATTTTTTTGTACCATATATCAAATTAAAGATAACAAAAGGTTTTACAATTTTTGTGTTTGGACTATTTTCAAAATCAGCTCAAAATGTCCCTTAAACCCTCGAGCAAGCTGCTGCCGCTGCACTTGACACCTCAGCTTGCATGCACCATTAACTAATTAAATCACACCACCACCTTGCCACTTGTTTAGACCATGCAAAGTCCTTCTCCACCACTCTACAAGCTGTATGAGAAACCTAACATTGCATGAAACAAGCTTGACACTTCTCCTTCTTACTCTTTCCTACCAAAATTGACCAAGCCACCTAGGGGAGTCCATGCAAAATTCCACTTCTTTCACAAAACAACACTCTTGCTCTCTTAGTTCCTTTTCTCTAGTTTCTTCTCTTAACTTCTGAAAATTCCAGCAAGCTTTTTTGCTCTTTTATCCTCCTTCATTCACCTTGATCATCATCATCCACCCAACCATATCAAGCCTAAGCCACTCCACCACCCTTCCTAGCCTTCATGCAAGTAACACCACTTCCAAACACTATACTTTCTCCTTGAGTTTTTCCCAACAACAACATTTTCCTTCTCTTTTCACCATCAAATTCACATCAACCTCCACCACTCATGCACCCATTTTTCTTCCCCTTGATGAAGCATATAATGGAGTCCTAGGAACAAGCACTTGAAGTCCTTGTCACTCTTTGGAGGAACAAAAATTTGTTGGTAAGGGGGAGTACTTGGCTTACTTTAAACCCATAATATAATGCATGCATGGTGAAGTATAAGTGTCCCTTAGCACTTATACCTTAATACCCTTTTAAAGGTCATGGTTCTTATAGTTTAAATCTTGAAAATCCTTTGGAAAAATGAGATCTTTAAGGGGTATTATGGCTGCACCATGGCTTTTGTTAAGTTCTCTAAATTTTGAAATTTTAATTATGAAGATTACTAACTTGTGAATTTTGTTGCTGCAGAATTTTTGGTTGTAACTATATGCATGTGATAAACGTTTTTGATAATGTGTATTCTTGGGTTAAATGAGTGACTTGTGATATTGATAATATTTTTAGGGGTCTAAAATATTATAAAATGAGTTCCTATGACAAATAATGGATTCTTGTTGCTACTGAAAAATTTTTAATGGTTAGTTAAACAACTTAATAATTTTAGATTCTAACGTATGAACTAGCGTAAAATGAGATTAGGGGTAGAGATTTGATTTCATGGTTTGATTTCTTTAATTCATGTTAAAAATTAATTTTAGAATATTTATTAAATTCTGGAATTTTTTTTAAAAAATTGGAATAAGTGATTTTTAGTTGTAGTAGTTAAGTGATACGGTTACGCCATTAAGAAAATAATTTATAAGGATTTTGGAAAGTATTTCTTAGAAAACATTTGTGATAATTGGTGCTATTGTATTTTAATATATTTGATTATTATTTATGGTCATACAATTTTTATGAATGTGATGATTAATAAAAGAATTAAAAGGGACCCGAGTTTAGGCGTGAACGGTAAGTTAGAAACGTTACAAAACACATTTTGTGGGTGAACGTAGGAAATTGGTGTCACTGTTTTGGAGGAATATGTTGTGGTATAAGAAATGAATTTTGAGCATAATAAAAATACCCAAATAAGAAAAATTGATTGGGAGAATTTTTGACGCGCGATTTGTCCTTAAATCGTATTTTTACAAATGTTAAAACGAAGGATTTTAGCACCCTATGACCATTTCATCTGGAGGCTGTTTTTGGGCAGCATTATTGCTTAAAATTTCTATATTTAATTAGTATTTAAAAAATTAAACACTTTTGGCTTTGGAATCACTCAAATCGGAATTTTCTAAATAAAATACGACAAGAATGAAATTTTGATAAACGGTAAAAACTAACTACTTTATATCCTTAATTTAGAAAAATAGAATTTCTTTTATTTCTAATATAGGACTAGGGGAAATGTTTTGTAATGATAAAATGTTTTACCCAAGGCTTTATAAAAATTTTAGAAAGTCGAAACCAATTTAAATCAATCGCCGTAGGTCAATAGGTTGAAACGACATTGGTAAAGAATTGAGAAAAATCATCAGAAAAATATTTTGTCCTTATTTTTCTCTTAAAATTGATATCTAACCTTTATACCATACCTTTGAATAAAGGAACAAAATAAGTTAGAGAATCTTACTCTCTAAGAAATTTAATCAATAAATTATACTTAAAATCTCTTTCATAACTGAAAAATATGTTTTGTCCTTACTTTTCTCTTAAACATGATATTAAATTTTAAATTCATATTTTTGAACAAACAAACCAAATGATTTAAAGAAAGTGTGTTCTTTAAAAGGTTTATTAAATGTATTATATTTAAATATCTTCATAGATTTACAAATAAATTGGATATTTTCTTACTAGAAAGTTTTCTTATAAGTCTTGTTTAAAAAATGTTATCGATACTTTTAGTAAAATGGTTTGAGTAATAATTAGACTTTGATCCCTTGTATCTACTATACGAAAAGACCTTTACTATTAGATACTTGCACGTTTTAAGGACAAATACATTAACCAAGTAAGGTTCTGTCTGTTATTCAAGTGGCCTCAATACTCAAGGGGAGGGTGAATTGAGTTTTAAAACCTTTCGTTGAAATGCCTTTGAACTTAGTTCCTTTTTCACAAGTTAAGAGTTTATGCAAGAGAAGGAAAGTTTAGTACAAGAGACAATGCAAAACAAGAGATAAATGTTGCTAAGATAATTTATCAAACACTTGGTGTGCAGCAGTTTAAACCTATTAATTCAAGCAAGTTTAAGAGGGGAAATCATAATCAACAATAATAACACAGCCAAATGCAATATATGAATGCAAGAGAGTAAGGGAGAAGAGCTTGTAAACCAATTTAACGAGTTCCATCAACCCCGGTGTATGTCTCGCCTTCAAGCAACCCACTTGAAGGATTTCCACTATTGATGTTTAGAGATACAAGCTATGAGCAATTGCAGCTTCCTAGTGTCCCACACTCAAGAACTCAATCCTCACTAGCACAAGGGTAACCCACCCAATCTCTCAAACTCTCAATACCTAAAGGTTGAACCCTAACCTTTGTGACCACTCAACCTAGAGTGAAAACCTTAGTGTTTGGTGTAGTGTTTACAAGCAAGTAACTCTCTTAATAGAGTAGATATACAAATGAAGGCTCACACAATTTCTAACTCTCAACAAGATAGAATATACAAGTTTAAGCTCTAAGTTTCAGAAAAATGAAACTATACAAGAATAGAGCTCACAAGACTCAAGATTTGATTTCCCTTTGATGGATTTGTGTGTTACATTGAGTAGCTTGAAGGATTCTTGCATTTATAGGCCTTGTAGAGGAGCTTAATGGTCTTCCTAGCCGTTACAGATGATGGGCACTGAGTTGGAATGGAGAAATGAGCTGGTTTCCACCTAAAAAGCACTTTCCCCAAATTCTGGCACGACTCTAATCGATTACGCCTCGATCTGTAATCGATTAGCTTTCGAAATTTTTAGTGTTACACAGTAGGTAATCGATTAGGCATTTCATTGTAATTGATTAGCTTGAAAACAGGGACTTGCTAATCAATTATTTCATACCCTATAATCGATTACTCTTGGTACCTGATGCATTTAATTGTGTCTCATAGCATTGTAATCGATTAGGCATTCTTGCAATCGATTAGGATGACAAACAGAACTTCAATAATCGATTATGTCTAACTTGGTAATCGATTAGCTTGACTACCTGATGCTCAATCTTCAAACTTTCAACTGGTAATCAATTATCTCCAGGGTGCAATCGATTATTTTACAAACAGAACTTAGGTAATCGATTAGGAGTGGTTTGGTAATCGATTAGCTTGAATACCTGATGCTTATACTTCAACTTGTTCAAATGGTAATCGATTATTCTTCAAGGGTGCAATCGATTATCTTACAAACAGAGATGAGGTAATTGATTATGTCTATAGGTGTAATCGATTACTGCACAAATAGAACATAGGTAATCGATTAGCTTGAGTCTTCTAATCGATTAGTCTGCACATTTTTGTCTATCTGATTTTGTTTTCTCTATTTTCATGGTTACTTGGCCTTTTTTGCTTCAATCCTTCAATGTGCTTTGTCATTATCAAAATAATTCAACCTGAAATATATATTCAAACACATTCTCCCCCTTTTTGATGATGACAAACAATGTTTATCTCATTAGGGTGTTGGTCCAAACAGATTTATTTAAGATGATTATCTCTAAGGAAATTTCTAAGGTTATCTCTAGATTTGCTGCACAACTTATCCTTTTGAAAATATCTCCCCCTATCTAAAGCAGTTTATGCTATCTTTTTAACAATTATAAAGATAAGTAATTTCTTTGATACCACTTGTTATTTTTTAGCCAAATTTCTAATTTAATAGCCAATTAGATGAACTTCAATTATTCTCCCCCTTTCTAATCATCAAAAATAAATAAGGCAATAGAGATATAATCAAAGGAAATTGCATTCATTAAGGGAAATTACAGAAGCAAATTGCAGAATAGAAATGCAAAAACATAAGAAACATAAGCAAAGATGTATCCTAAACAAAGCAAACTAAACAATGAATCTAGTTATCCAGATTGAAAAATTGAAACTCAGAAATTTGATAAGACACTCGTCATAGCGTTGTTGCATGAGTTCAAAGTGTTGCTGCTCAGTCATTTGGAATTCTTGGAGGGAGTTCTCAAGCCTATCAAAGCGGCGATCAAGATATGCAGTTAGGGAGGTAAAAGGATCAGGTGGAGTAGAAGATTCGCCTTGAGGTGCAGGAGTGGGAGTAGGATCAACAGTGGGAGTAGGATGGTCTTCTTCAAATGGACTGCTTCCATGAATTCTGTCACTCTTGAAGATCCATCTTCCAGCTAAGCAGATTATGCCCATTTTGTTGAGATGGTGAGGGCCAATGCAAGCTTGGGAGGGCACTTTCTCAGCAAGTTCTCCAGCCAAGTCTACTCCATATGCCCTGAAAATTTTTGTAAGGAGAATGGCATAAGGCAATTTATGTTGCTCCTTGGATTTGAGCATGTGGAGCTTGAGGAGTTGGATCCAGTTGATGTCCTTGTGGTTGATGATGGCCCACATAAGAAAAATATCATCTTCCTCAACCAGAGCATAGTTTCCACCACGAGGGACAAGCAATTTAACCATGAAAAAATGAAGTAGACGGTTATTAAGAGTTAAGTGGCCTACCAACTTGTGATTGCTGAGGGGTCGGTTGGCCTTCCAAAGAGATTGGTGTGCAGGAATGGGATTGAAATCCCATTCATCATCTGGATTACCCCTGCAAATTTAGCATTGGAGAGGGGAATTTGGGTGATTTTAGAAAGCTGTTGATTGGTGATTGTGAGAGTCACATTCTTGACTCTATCCTCCAAAATGCCATCAACAATTTTAAGGTTGCAAAAGAATACCCTTATTAATTCAGGATAATAAAACTCTTCCTTGAGAGTGAGGAATGGAAGGAGATTGTAGTGGTGAAGGAGTTGGGTGAAGGTAAAACAGGGGTTCTCAAAAGTTTGGGCGTCAATAAAGTGATGAGTGATTATATCCTTCTTCGAAAATTTCTTTATGAAATTTTGGAGGTCTCTTGGTGAAGTGAAGAACCTAAAGAAATCTAGAGGATTGTTGGGTTGGTTCATAGAGGACCTAGCCCTCTTCACTTATCTTGATGAAGAAATGATGAAGAATGAAAGATGAAGAGAATGAGAGATTTTGAGAAAGATTGGAGAAGAGGCAATGGAGTGATAGTGTGAGATGGAAGAATGAAGAAGGGGTATTTATAGGAGAGAGATAGGGTTTAGAGATGAGAGAAAGAGTAAATAGGGTAAGTGAGTGATTGGGCCATTGGAAATCACACGGATTCTACATTAAAATTTCCACCTGATATGATGCTAATCGATTAGGTCCTAGGGACTAATCGATTAGGGTGCTTTTTTGGGGAAGATGAAACGTTGTTTGCACAGAGGTAATCGATTATGGCCAGTGGCGTAATCGATTATGTTAAAAACAGAAACTTTGTAATCGATTAGGAGGAGATTCTAATCGATTACCTGGAAGGCAAAGCGTCAGTAATCGATTTGCTTGAAGGGCTAATCGATTGTACAAGAAACAGAGAGTGTGTAATCGATTAGATATGAGAAGCTAATCGATTATTGATGAAACAATGAGTATGTAATCGATTATAGAGGAAAGTATAATCGATTAATTAGAAAACAGAGAGTGGGTAATCGATTACGTTGAACATGGTAATCGATTAGGGATGCCCAAAACTGTTCTAAACTTGCAGATTTCAAGTGAGACATTAACCAATCAATATATTATACATTAATCAACGATTTGCTTAATGAACACACTGTAACTCAAATTATCAAGATCATTCAACATTCAAACACAATTTGAAATGTCTAAGATTCCTAATTCTCTTCTAATGTGTATGAATTGTTCCTTTGCAAGTGGTTTGGTGAATATATCAGCAAGTTGTTTAGTGGTTTCAACATGTTCAAGCACACAATCACCCTTTAATACATGATCCCTAATGAAATGATATCAAATCTCAATATGTTTGGTTCTAGAATGCATTACAGGATTCTTTGAAATATTAATGGCACTCGTGTTATCACATTTTAGAGGCACATGGTCTAGCATAACACCAAAATCTAGAAGTTGTTGTCTCATCCAAAGGATTTGAGCATAATAACTACCAACTGCAACATATTCTGCCTCAGCTGTTGATAATGCAACACTCACTTGTTTCTTGCTATGCCAAGATACAAGAGAACTACGAGCAAGTGATAAGTACCACTAGTACTTTTTCTATCAAGCTTACATCCTGTAAAATCAGAGTCAGAATATCCAACTAGAATACATTCAACCCCTTTGGGTACCACAAACTAACATTTTGAGTTCCAACTAGATATTTCATTATTCTTTTTACTGCAGTAAGGTGTGATTCTTTTGGGCATGCTTGGTACCTTGTACACATACAAACAGCAAACATGATATCCGGTCTACTAGGGGTTAAGTAAAGTAACGATCCAATCATACCTCTATATTCTGTGAGTTCAACATCCTTACCTTTCTCATTCTTATCCAAATAGCATGAAGTGCCCATAGGTGTGTCAATATCATTTGCCTTGTCCATGTTAAATTTCCTAAGCAACTCCTTGCAATATTTTGATTGACTAATGAAGGTGCCTTCTTTTGTTTGCTTAATTTGTAGTCCTAGGAAGAATGTAAGTTCCCCCATCATAGACATTTCAAATTCTTCCTGCATTAACTTAGCAAAATCCTTGCAAAGTGATTCATTAGTAGCTCCAAAAATGATATCATCAACATATACTTGAACCAATAGTATATCATTCTTTTTGTGCTTAATGAATAATATTGTGTCAACCTTTCCTCTTTCAAAATTGTTTTCTAAAAGAAATTTACTTAATCTTTCATACCAAGCCCTTGGAGCTTGTTTTAAACCATATAAAGCTTTCTTTAGTTTGAAAACATGATTTGGAGATTGATAGTTTTCAAAACCTGGAGGTTGATTAACATATACTTCTTCTTGAATGTATCCATTCAAGAAAGTACTTTTGACATCCATTTGGTACAATTTGAAATCCTTACAACATGCAAAGGCTAACAATAATCTAATGGCTTCTAGCCTAGCTACGGGAACATATGTTTCTTCATAGTCTATTCCTTCTTCTTGATTATATCCCTTAGCAACTAATCTAGCTTTATTTCTAGTGATTACACCATTTTCATCTAATTTGTTCCTAAAAACCCATTTAGTACCTATTATTTGGTGATCATTGGGTCTTGGCACTAATTCCCAAACTTGGTTTCTTTCAAATTGATTTAGTTCTTCTTGCATAGCCAACATCCAATGCTCATCAATAATAGCCTCATCAATGGTTTTAGGTTCAATTTAAGAGACAAAAGCTAGATGATTGCAAGTATTGAAAGAGCGACGGGTACTTACACCTTTTGTGATATCACCTATGATGTTGTCCAAAGGATGGTCTTTTGAGATGATCTATTCCTTTTGTTGAGTTCCCACTTCTTGTGTTGTGTCCTTATCTTTGATATCTTCTTCTTTATCATCCACTGTTAATTCATGGAAGGTACCTACAATGTCATCAACATCTTCCTTTCTCGGGGAGTTATGGCCATTTTCATCAAATTTCACATGTATTGATTCCTTAATAGTGTTAGTTTGTTTGTTAAAGACTCGATATGATTTACTAGATGATGAATATCCTAGAAAGATTGCCTTATCAGCTTTTGCGTCAAACTTACCTAGATTTTCCTTTCCATTGTTGAGCACAAAACATTTACATCCTAAAATATGAAAATAAGAAATATTGGGTTTTCTTCCCTTGTAAAGTTCATAGGGGGTTTTCTTTAGAATAGGCCTTATTAAACATCTATTCATAACATGACACGCGGTATTTACCGCATCGGCCCAAAAATGTTTCACAATGTTATTTTCATTTAACATGGTTCTTGCAAGCTCCACTAAAGATCTATTTTTCCTTTCAACCACTCCATTTTGTTGTGGAGTTCTAGGAGCTAAAAAATTATGATTGATACCATGTTTTTTGCAAAACTTTTCAAAGGATTGGTTTTCAAATTCTCCCCCATGATCGGTTCTTATGGATGCAATCTTTGAGTTTCGTTCATTTTAGATAATCTTGGCTAGTTTCTTGAATGTATGATATGCTTCGTTTTTATGAGCAAGAAACAAGGTCCATGTATATCTAGAATAGTCATCTATAATTACTAGACCATAGTAATTACCACCAAAGCTTTTGATTTTAGAGGGTCCAAATAAGTCCATGTGCAAAAGTTGTAAAGGCCTTTGAGTAGAAACAATGTTTTTAGCTTGAAAGGATGCCTTTACTTGTTTTCCCTTTTGACATGCATCACAAAATTTAATTTCAAATTTGAGCTTTGGTAAACCAATCACTAGTTATTTAGAAACAAGTTTGTTTAAATGGTCTATGTGTATATGAGCTATCCTTCTATGCCATAGCCATGATTCATCCTCTCTAGTCATGAAGCATTGCACATCATTTGAGGACTAACTATCAATATCAATCATGTAAATGTTATCAATTCTTTAACCAACAAACTTAACCTCTTTGTTTAGCTTATTCTCAATTATGCAACAATTGGATTCAAATAAAACTCTATATCCTTTATCACATAATTGGCTTATGCTAAGCAAGTTATGTTTGAGTCCTTCAACATATAATACATCACTAATGGAGGTAGAAGAGTTTTTACCGATATTTCCAATACCAAGTATTTTTCCTTTGGTGTTATCTCCATAAGTGACACTTCCTTTCTTTTTAGGAGTGAATGATGTGAATTTGCTCATGTCTCCCGTCATGTGTTTTGAACACCCACTATCCAAATACCAATGGGTGTTGCTTGCCTTGAAGCATACATACAAAACAAAATTAGTTTAGAGAACTTGGTACCCATTTTATGTTGGGTCCTTTTTAGTTAGCTTGTGGTAATGTCCCTTTTGGAACCCACACCTTTCTTACAACCTTTGGCCCTAGTTTTCTAACATTACAATTTGAAGAGTTATGTCCTTTAAAGCCATAGTGATTACACTTCATGAAAGGTGATGATGATCTTCTAGGTGGTACAAAGAAGTTTTTGTAATGTTTTTCCTTTTAGGTAGAGTTATATCCTAAACCAGTTTTATCAAACATACATCTTTGATTTCCAAGTAATACATTCAAATTGTCTCTACCATTTGTAAACTTTTCTAATGTTCTATTTAAGTCTAAGACCTTGGTTTCTAAGATGTCACATTTCTTTGCAAAATCACAAGGTTTATTCTTAGAACATGCCTGAACATTTGCTAATTTTTCTTTTAGGCATTCATTTTCTTTGCCAAGTTCTACAAGATGCATTTCAAGAGTATCTATGGTTTTTCTTGACAATTTGTATTTATTAGATAGTTTTAAATATTTATCATACAATTCTTCAAATGCATCATACAATTCATCTTTGTCAAGTTCATGATGACTTACCTCATTTTCCTCTTCAAGATGGTTAGCCATTAAGCAAAGATTTGCTTCTTCGTTGTCCGAATCATCGGAACTACATACATCATTTTCATCCCAAGCGATGTAAGCTCTTCTCCTTCCACCTTTCTCTTTACTTTTCTTCTTGAGGTTTGGGCAATCTACTTTGAAGTGCCCTTCCTTGCCACATTCAAAACAGTTGGGTGAAGAAGAATTTTCTTTAGGGATAGGTTTCTTACCTAGAGTTTTGAAGCTCTTTTGGAAGCGTTTGTTTCTTATAAATTTTCCAAACCGCTTCACAAACAGTCCAAATTCTTCTTCTTCATCAATCTCAGTACATGATTCTTCTTCATATATAGAAGTGGCCTTGAGAGCTAGGCCTTTCTTCTTGGAGGTTTTTTCTTCTTCCTCTGCTAGCTTTAAATCCCTTAGTTCTTGTTCTTGCTCTTGTAGCTTTCCAAATAGTGTAGCAAGAGACATTTCGTTGATGCTTGGGGATTGTTTAATGGCAGTGACAAGAGGTTACCATTCCCTGCTAAGACTTTTCAACACTTTATGCACAAGTTCTTTGTTAGTATAAACTTTGCCAAGAGTAATAAGATGATTAATTATAAGGGTAAATCTCTTTTGCATCTCTATAATGGTTTCCCCAGAATTTATCCTAAAGCACTCATAATGACTAGTCAAAGTACTAATCTTAGAGTCTTTAACTTCACTAGTACCTTCATGGGTTACTTGTAAGGTATCCCACATTTCTTTGGCGGATTGACAAGTCATTACTCTAAAAAATTCATCGGGACCTAATGCAAGAGTAATGAGATTTTTAGCCTTATAATTGTACTGTACTTTCTTCTCTTCATCACTTGTCCAATCTTCCATGGGTTTCTCAATATTTTTACCATTAACAGTATGCATGGGTATGAAAGGACCATTTTCAATGGCATTCTAGATTCTTAAGTTAATTGATTGAACAAAAATTTTCATTCTTTCCTTCCAAAACGTATATCCTTCCCCATTGAAAGCGGGAGGTCTATTTGTGGCACCACCCTTGGGAAAAAGATTTAGAGAATTTGAGGCCATTGTTCTCTTGAAGCTGTTAAGCTTGATCTACAAGAGTCAAGCTCTGATACCACTTGTTATTCAAGTGGCCTCAACACTCGAGAGAGGGGGTGAATTGAGTTTTAAAACTTTTCATTGAAATGCCTGAGTTTATGCAAGAGAAGGAAAGTTTAGTACAAGAGACAATGCAAAACAAGAGAAAAATATTGCAAAGACAATTTATCAAACACTTGGTGTGCAGTAGTTTAAACCTATTAATTCAAGCAAGTTTAAGAGGGGAAATCACAATCAACAATAATAACACAGCTAAATACAATATATGAATGCAAGAGAGTAAGGGAGAAGAGCTTGCAAACCAATTTAATGAGTTCCACCAACCCCGGTGTACGTCTCGCCTTCAAGCAACCCACTTGAAGGATTTCCACTAATGAAGTTTAGAGATACAAGCTATGAGCAATTGCAGTTTCCTAGTGTCCCACACTCAAGAACTCAATCCTCACTAGCACAAGGGTAACCCACCTAATCTCTCAAACTCTCAATACCTAAAGGTTGAACCCCAACCTTTATGACCACTCAACCTAAAGTGAAAACCTTTATGTTTGGTGTAGTGTTTACAAGCAAGTAACTCTCTTAATAAAGTAGATATACAAATGAAGGCTCACACAATTTCTAACTCTCAACAAGAGAGAATATACAAGTTTAAGCTCTAAGTTTCAGAAAAATGAAACTATACAAGAATAGAACTCACAAGACTCAAGATTTGATTTCCCTTTGATGGATTTGTGTGTTACATTGAGTAGCTTGAAGGAGTCTTGCATTTATAGGCCTTGTAGAGGAGCTTAATGGTCTTCCTAGCCATTGCAGATGATGGGCACTGAGTTGGAATGGAGAAATGAGCTGGTTTCCACCTAAAAAGCACTTTCCCCAAATTCTGGCACGACTCTAATCGATTACGCCTCGATCTATAATCGATTAGCTTTTGAAATTTTTAGTGTTACACAGTAGGTAATCGATTAGGCATTTCATTGTAATCGATTAGCTTGAAAATAGGGACTTGCTAATCGATTATTTCATACCCTATAATCGATTACTCTTGGTACCTGATGCATTTAATTGTGTCTCATAGCATTGTAATCGATTAGGCATTCTTGCAATCGATTAGGATGACAAACAGAACTTTAATAATCGATTATGTCTAACTTGGTAATCGATTAGCTTGACTACCTGATACTCAATCTTCAAACTTTCAACTGGTAATCGATTATCTCCAAGGTGTAATCGATTATCTTACAAACAGAACTTAGGTAATCGATTAGGAGTGGTTTGGTAATCGATTAGCTTAAATACCTGATGCTTATACTTCAACTTGTTCAAATGGTAATCGATTATTCTTCAAGGGTGCAATCGATTATCTTACAAATAGAGCTGAGGTAATCGATTATGTCTGTAGGTGTAATCGATTACTGCACAAATAGAACATAGGTAATCGATTAGCTTGAGTCCTCTAATCGATTAGTCTGCACATTTTTGTCTATGTGATTCTATTTTCTCTGTTTTCATGGTTACTTGGCCTTTTTTGCTTCAATCCTTCAATGTGCTTTGTCATTATCAAAATAATTCAACCTGAAATATATATTCAAACACACTGTCTAGAACTCGGGCACCCTAGTAATAAGACAAGCATATGGCATTTTGCATTCGGAGTTGAGGAGGGATGTTGGAATAATCCCCCGTAGCGTATAGTGATGGGTACACTGAAGAATCTGCAAGTGCCTCGATACCTGAGGGCAGTCTAGGGAGTATAACTGGAGGCGAGAATTCCAAGTGGCATCAGATTCACGCCCGTCGCCAGACATCCCATGGCAAACTCTGGTGTACTTTGACAAGAGGCGGGATTTTCTATGACCGTGGAGTGCCCGTTCTGTTGCGTTATGTGTTTGTCCATTATAATGATTGGACTGTGAGTCCTTACCCAATTATGAAAACTAGAATGAGGAGAGCTCCGGTCGCTCTAGTTGGGTAGGGGAGATAAGGGTGGCGGGTTGTGCACATGATTATTGGTATATGAGATTGATCAATGGAAGTTGGGCCCCATTGTATATTGGTAATGAATTATGACTTCCCGTAATTGAATCTAACGCATTCATAACATACCATCGTTATATGACTAACCCTCTGATTGTCATTGATATTTGTGTATGTGAAGTTTTATATGTCTATTCTAAGGTATGCTATATATAATATTTTCTATAGTTTAAAATATTAAGCCATCCTTGTATGTATACATTATGGATTGAGAGCTTTGTACTCATCCATTTTATTGTTATGTCTTGTTTTTCTTTCCTGTGAACATCAGTAAAAGGTCAGGGCAAACACGAGTAGGATCTAGACTACTCTCAGTAGAGGGCGTGGATCAGGGCACCGGTTGTTTATATTCCTTGTTAGTATCGAGACCGTTGTAGGTCCCGATGTTTATTTAATGTTATGTTATTTTGTAGTAACTGTCATTGGGAGACTGCGAGCCCTGTACCTTTTGAGTACATTGTTGTGACAAAGAATCGATCTATACGATGATATCTATTTGAACTGATTGTGATGATCACCAATAAAAAGAAACTCCTATTTTTCTTAAACAATTAGTGACTCCTTAATTAAGTAGGATGTTCTAGTGTAGGAATTTGTCCTAGTTAATTGAGGGTATCAAATTGGTGGTATCAGAGCTTGGTCGATTCTTTAAGCTTGGGGTATGGACCGCCAAGGTTCCCTCGTACTCAAAAGAGTTGTTCGCGAGACGTTAGTACTCGCGTAGTAGAAATTGATTGCTTGTTTGTATGTATGGAGCCTCCCAAAGTGGGAAGACTCGTAGATTTTCTATTAAAGTTACCTTTTTCCTTTAGTTATCATGGCACATCGGAACAATGCAACATTGAACGCTCTACTAGATGGGAGGGTAGAAGCTTGGGAACGTCAAGAGACTAATGCTCCCCAAATTCCGCTAAGGCTCAACCAAGGACTCAGTGACTTCCAAGAGAATAACCCTACATAACCTGAGGGAGGATTGCACAAGGACATTCGTCAGGTGATATGTTATCAACAAATCACTCAGTTCACTACTGTAGTGAATCGCTGTTGTACTTGCAAGCATAAATATATGTAAAAATTGAAAGGGACTTCTAGTTATGGACTGAAAAGATTCATATCTAACAAGAGACCACAGAGAGACTCCAGATCAGGGAAGCCTTATCCCCAACCAAATCTTAGTGGACCTAGCACAGTCGTAAGGACCCAAAGCGATAAAGCCTCTATAAGATGCTATGACTGTGGAGGACCTCACTACGCCAGGAATTGCCCTAGGAAGACCTTAACCTGTTTTAGTTATGGAAAGGTTGAACACAAGAGTATCGTCTATCCCGAGAAAACCTTAGACTACCCGAAGAGAGAACTTAGAAGTTAGAGAGGGCATCCTGTAGGTTGTGGAAATGGAGGACCAGCTACTAGCGCCTTAGTTAATAATCCCCGAGTAGCGAACCTGAACTGTCAAGGCGGTGGTAATGCTCAACAAGGACCAAGAAATGTTACAGCAAGCAGGGATAGAGGCAACGCTAGAGTCTTCATTATGAATGGAGCAAGAGTCATACAAGAAAATGATCTAGTGCAAGGTACATGCTTTATGGGTAGAGTGCTTTTAAATATGTTATATGCTTCTAAAGCCACTCATCCATTCATATTTAGGAACTGTGATAAACATCTGAACTTACCTTTGACTCACCTATCTAGAAAAATGATTGTTGTTATTGTTGCTAGTATCTCCATATGTTTTTTTGTTGTATGTATAAAATGCCTTATCACCATTGATAAGAGGTCCTATCATGTGGACCTAATCTCTTTACCCTTGATTAATCTGGATATTGTTTTGAGAATAGATTGGCTTACTGCCAATCTCATTCTGATTAACTGACACCATAAGTCTATATCCCATGGAGTCCTATTACTAGAAGTCTATTGATGTTAATTAGGAGGTAACTCCGTTGCAATCAGGAGCACGAGTGTTTATGGTCCTTGCTAGCACTAAGTGTGAGAAGAAGTTAGAGCCTAAACAACTTCAGGTTGTTTGAGAGTTTCCCAGAGTCTTCCCAGAATAAATACCTGGGATACCTCCCGAAGGAGAGATCTAGTTTAGTATCAATATTCTACCAGGTACTGAGCTGATATCCATCGTTTTGTACCAAATGTCGCCAAAGGAATGGAGGAACTTAAGAAGTAAATCGAAGAACTTCTGGAGAGAGGAATGACCCAACCCAGCGTTTCACCATGGAGAGCTCCAGTGTTGTTAGTTAAAAAGAAAGACGGTAGTATGTGTCTGTGTGTAGACTACTGAAGCTGAATAAGGTCGCGATCAAGAATCAGTATCATCTTCCACACATTCATGATTTGATGGATCAGCTACGAGGAGCAGTCGTTTTCTCTAAGATTGATTTGAGGTCGGGCTACCATCAGATTTGAGTGAAGAAGGGATACATTCCTAAGATGGCATTTCAGACTCACTACGAGTATCTTGTCATGCCTTTTTGGAGTCATAAGCGCACCCACTGTTTTCATGGACCATATGAACCGCATCTTCTACCTGTACCTCGACAAGTTCAAAATCATGTTCATCGACGATATTTTGGTGTACCCCAAGAGAGACGAGGAACATGAAGAACATCTCAGGATTGTTTTCAATACCCTATGCACAAAGGAGTTTTACGCCAAACTGACTCACAAAGATCAATTTTTCATGGGGAACAACAAGTGTGAGAGTAGTTTCCTAAAGCTTAGAAGGAGGCTGACCAGCACATCGGTTTTGATTTGCTTGATTTCGCCAAGTTATATGAAGTGTATTGTGATGCGTCCGAGCAAAGGTTAGGTTATGTGCTGATGCAAGAAAGGAAAGTGGTGGTATACGCGTCTCGTCAGTTGAGACCCCATGAAGTAAATTATCTGATGCGTGACCTGAAACTAACCACAGTTGTTTTCTCTTGAGGATTTGGAAGCACTATCTATACAGGACCAATTTTGGAGTCTTCAGCGACCACAAAGTCTGAGTATCTCTTCAATCAAAAGGAGTTGAAAGTGAGGCAACAACAATGGATAAAGTTTATTAAGGACTAAGACTTTAAGCTTTATCCTGGAGAAGCGAACGTGGTGGATCGACTCATGAGGATTACACGCTTTATTCCAATCAACATGAAATATTTTTTGGAGAAGCTCATATAGATCTACATTAGAGAGATAGTTAGACTATATGGAGTGTCGTCTGCCATTGATCGAGATCCTCGCTTCACTTTACGTTTCTGGGAAAGCTTATATGAAGCATTGGGAACCCGGTTCAAGCTAAGTTCAACATATCACCCTCAAACCAATGGTCAGTCTGGCCATACCATTAGGACTCTTGAGGATCTTCTAAGGATGGGTATGCTTAAACATGGTGGGAGTTGGCAGGAATATCTACCGCTTGTGGAATTTACCTACAACAACAGTTATCATGCTAGCATCAGAATGGCACCGTACAAAGCTCTATATAGGAGAAAACGTCATACGCCCTTGTGTTGGTTTGAGATAGAAGAAAAGGCTATAATTAAGCCAGAGGTCATCCAGAAGACCATAGAGCAGATTAAGGAAATTCAAGCAGCAATGAAAACTTCTCAAGACCGTCAGAAGGGCTACTACGATAAGCAACAAAAACCTCTCAAGTTTAAAGCAGGAGATCATGTTTTTCTATGAGTTACTCCCGTGACAGGAGTAGGAAGAGCTCTAAAAATGAAGAAGTTAACCTCCAAGTATGTAGGACCATATCAAATTCTTGAAAGAATTGGGCCAAGTGCTTATCGCATCACCCTACTTCCTGCATTGTCCAACCTTCATAATGTTTTTCATGTTTCTCAACTCCGAAAATATATGCCACATTCTGATCATATCCTGAAAACTGACCAACTAAATCTAAAAGAAAATCCTACCTATAAGGCACTACTGATAGAGATTGCAGATAGTTATCTAAAACAATTAAGAGGGAAGGATGTACCTCTGGTAAAGGTAGTCTGGAGTCAGTCTGACGAAGGAGACGCTACGTGGGATGTAACACCCCGAATTTTTAAAATAGAGAGTTAAATTAAGAAAATAAATATGGAATAATGAAATGTGGGCTAATTAATATCCCAAAATGCTAAATATAATTTAAATGAGATTTTCGGAGACTGTTAGTAAATTATTGTGACTGGATAAACTGAAAACTGACCCGGATAAAATATGGGTGTTGGACCAAGTATCTCCGATTGAGATGCCATTGGTCAGGGCTATAGCTAATGTTATTGGGGATTTGAATATGTATTCGGAATAATTTTTAGAATATGTATTGAGCCCGAACTGAGAGCCTGTTTAATGAAAAACGCAAGAGTTTAAATGAAAGCTTAAAAACTTAAAATAAAACTCACTTTTTCACTCTCATTTCCGTAACTCTCTCTTCCTCACGCCAACACACTCACTTCTTCTCCTTTCTACCACTTCTACATTCACACCTTTCTTCTAAAATCCCTAATCAAGAGTGATACCAATCTTCTTCTTTTGTTTTCACCCACCATTGGAGCAAGGAAGGACATTGGGTGGTTGAAGTCTCCCTTCTTCCTCCTCTATTTTCGTATACACCACTCTCTCCCTTGGTGTCTACTTTATTTCTTGATTTAGGTAAGTTCTTCCTCATCTTAATGGTAGCTAAACCATAGAGCATGGATTTCTAAGGCTTGTAAGAGTATTAAATGTTTGTGGGTAGAGAAAAAAAGCATTAAATGCATGAACCCTAAGGTATGGGTGAAATAAATATGGGTATTTATGAGTAATAAATGAGGTATATGAAGATAAGATTGAAAGATAATGAGTATAGAAGTGCATTTATGAATGTGATTGGGTTTTGGTGAAAACCCTAACCCTATAAATTGGGGGAAAGGTAGGATGTAGATGAGGTTAACCTTTATTGATGAGGGAAGTGTTATAAATGATGAGATGGAAGCATTTGATGATGATTTATAATGTTGATTAGAAGTGACAATGAATGGGAAGCTCACCAAGGTATAGGTGGGAAATTTAATATAAAATGGTGACCTAATTAATTAGGTTGTGGCCCTTGATAATAATGGGTTTCAATTTAAGGGAAGGAATTCCCGAAGCCTAAATAGGTAAATGAATAAAATTCATGAATAGCTTCCACATTAGGAAAATCATGTGTACATAGATATGTATATGTATATTGAAATGGCCTTTGAATGAATAATTGATGTGGTCCTATAATGATTGGTGTAGGACTTGATAACGCGGGTGAAGCGGGAACGTCAAACCCGGAAATCTACTTCTCTTGAGTTAGGAGAGGGGTGTATTTTCTAAATGAATGAGAATTGTGATGATAATGTATGTATTAATGTAATATGGCATGTTTTCTTGGATAAGTGTGATATCATGTGTATGTATTGAGAATTGTGTTTGGTGTTTTTGAAATGATTTATTTATATGATGAAGCCTAAATGGGGCTATGAATGGCATATTATGTGATGATGTACTATTGATTCCATATATGACATGATGAGCATCTAAAATCTTTGGTTGGAATGGTTCCTAAATATAAGGATTGATGTTTATGTATGAATTGTGGATAATAGTGTGGTTGAGTATGAATGTACCTTAGATGAGAGGGTGAGATAATCCTAATGAGGTAGAGGCATGCATGAGCATTACATACATGGCATGGCATGCATATCATGATGATGTTGATAAGTGGTTGTGATCACTTGATGTTGGAAATATAAAAAGGGCTTGCGAGTTCCTATGATTAATGGACCGGTGGTTGTGATCACCTGGTGTTTGAAATGAAAGGCCCTGCGGGACCATTGAGGTTAAGTGCCCATGGCTGCGATCATGAGGCGGGAGTACCCCTTGCAAGGCGGGAAACCTTTATGAAATGTTGGACATGGTTGCGATCACAAGAAAGCACCTTACGAGGCTGCTAGAGGGAGTACCCCTTACGAAGCGGGAAACCCATGAATATGAATAAATGATTATGGTGGTTGCGATCACCTGTGGAAACGAAAATCGGATCCGTGCATATGCATCCTAAACACTAGCATGTGCATTAGCCATAGAAGCATGGCATAAAGTGATACCCTGTTGATGAGGTTATGTGAGGAGTAGGTGGAACCCTTTCTTTAAATTACTAACTATGATTGTGATATTGGTTGATGTGACTTGACAAATTTGACGGATATATGCATTAAAGGGAATTGGTAAATGAATGATTTGGTGTGGAATGAACTCCTCTTGAGGAGGGGATGTTTGTATTGCATTCATGCGTATATTGTCGTAATTATTGAATTATCATTATTGAGAAAGTATACTCACTCTCCATGTGGTATATCTTTTTAGCTCTTGTGTTGTAGGGCTGCACATGGAGCTATTGTATGGAGAAGTGGTGTAATGGAAGTCCATTTTGGTAAAGAATGCCTTGGCCGGTGATTGTTTTGAGTTTATGAGTTTCACTTGAATCTTGTATTGTATATAGTATTCTGCATATGAGTATGTTTATGACTCGAGGAAGACATTTGTGTGGATGGTAATATATATGATAGAAATTTTAGGTGTCATGTAGGAAAATGAAATCCTTGTGTATGACTCATTTTTATTTATGACCCTATGATTGTATGAAGGATGAACTTATGATGAAAACTTTCCCTACTTTTGATGGATGAATGAAGAATCATATTTATGCATTAGTATTGTGAAGTAGAGGTGATAATGGGTTGATTCTTATGTATATTTAATGAATTGTAATTTAAATTTATGAGCATGCTCGTTTGGAACAAGTTTTGAATGACTAATATGATGATTGTGAATTGATGAATTAAGGTAAATTGGCTGGAGTTGAGTTTAGATAGGTTGTGTTGTTCAATTTTCATGCTTTATAGAATTTTACTAATATTCTCGCTCAAGCGGAGGGATTCTCGCTCAAGCGAGAATACCCCTGTGATGGTGTATGGTTACTGGACCATTCTCGCCCAGGTAAGAGTGGGTCTCGCTCAAGCGAGACTGTCCCAGCATCAGTGATTGGGTTCTGGAGGAATCTCGCCCAGGCGAGTAGGATCTCGCCCGAGCGTGGGCGAGGAAACTTTGCTACTAGAAGGATCTCGCTTAGACGAGGAGGGTCTCGCCCGAGCGAGAGTGGGGTGTTTAGTTTCTAGACGATTTTCGCTTGAGCGAATGTCCTTTGACGTTAGTGCTCGCTCGAGCGAGGAAGCGTAAGTTTGGTTCTGGACAAATTTCACTCACGCTCGCTGGCTCCGCCCAAGCGTATCCTAGAGATCTCGCTCAAGCGAGATGGGGCTCGCTGAACCGAGTTAGCCCCTGATTCTTCCTTAGTCTTCTTGCTCAGCGTGTGGTGTTGCCTGCCCAAGCGTTTCTTTGGGACTCGCAAGCAAGTGTAGTCTTCGCTTGAGCGAGAGGCGCTCTGATCCTTCAAAATGTCTGGTTTAAATTATTTTCGCTTTTCCTTTCAACATATTTTGGTTTCGCATCATCTCATGAATACTTTGGACATAATTTGAATCCTTTACTTTTCAAAGGGGATGATCTCTTCGAACTCAATCACAAAGTATTAATTTAAATGAATTTTTCCACTGTTTTCAATCGAGAATTCTTCATTCATAGTTTTCTTTATCTACCTTCTCATATCTCTATATATGAGATAGGTCTCTGATAGATCCAGGGTATTAAATGAATAGCTTCACCAATTGCATTTTCATAAATCAATAATATTAAAATCGTGAAAAATTTACCCCTATTTTTGGGGGTGTCACATGGGAGCTTGAGGATAAGATGCGAACTTTTTATCCTCATTAGTTTGCTAGCATTAAATGAAATTTCAGGACTAAATTTCTAAAAGGAGGGGAAAGTGTAACCGCCCTTATTTTTGTGCTAGGTTCTTAAGACCAGTTGTTTGTATTTCATGATAATTCTATGTGTACTGATGGTTGGGCTACGGTCGATTGACTTGTGTGTAATGGTTAAATTATGTTTTAGAAGATTTTATGAGTATAAGATGAATATCTCTACTTTAATTATGTGATAAATAGAGATGATTAGGATAATAATAACAATAATGTGTTTGATAGTACTCATAAAAACATATTTATAGAATAAGACATTAAGTGATCTAATAAAAATATTTAAGCATTTTATTAAGTTATTAAACTATGTAACTCCCCTGGTTTTGACCCAGAAATTATCTAAGGAACTTGGGTCAATTATTTTTATCCTAAAACATCCCTCACATTGTTCCTAACAATGTTTACAAAGAGCCCAATGCCCGTTTCTAACCACCCAAGTCCAAAAACGTAAATTTTAAGTTACCCGAGTTAGCCGAAATGCGTATCTGTACATATTTTAGGCGTAATTTTCTCTCCTGATATTGGATTCTAGTTGTTCTTGTCCCAAAATTTCCGTATCAAAATGGTCTACAACTTTTATGTTGACTAAGAAGACCAATTCATATCCCATAAATCCTAGAATTTAAAATACTACATTAATTCATGTTTTTCTAGCAATAGCTGGCACTAGGTTCTGTATTTTTCCCATATAACTCTCATATGACCATGAAATTGAACAATTCTTTCACAAAAGTTTTCTTAACTTAATTCTCCATAACTTTGATGCAGAACACAAAGCCCAAATCCCTAACAATTTGGCCCAGAAAAATAATCTTTGCAAAAAACAAAAATCTCATCACAGCCCTGCATCCCTTTTGTATTTAGGTCATAGCTCTCTTATTTCTTAATTTTTTTATGCTATATATCAAATTAAGGATACCAACAGGTTTCACAATTTTTGTGTTTGGCACATTTTCAAAATTGGCCCAAAAGGCCCCTTAAACCCACAAGCAAGTTGCTACCCTCCACTTGAAACCTCAGCTTGCATGCACCATTAACCAATTAAATCACACCACCACCTTGCCACTTGTTTAGACCATGCAAAGTCCTTCTCCACCACTCTACAAGTTGTATGAGACACCTAGCATTGCATGAAACAAGCTTGACACCTCTTCTTCTCACTCCTTCCCACCGAAATTGACCAAGCCACCTAGGGGAGTCCATGCAAAATTCCACTTCTTTCACAAAACAACACTTTTGCTTTCTTAGTTCCTTTTCTCTAGTTTCTTCTCTTAACTTTTGAAAATTCCAGCAACCTTCTTTACTCTTTATTCCTCCTCCATTCACCTTGATCATCATCGTCCACCTAACCACATCAAGCCTACGCCACTCCACCACCCTTCCTAGCCTTCATGCAAGTGACACCACTTCCAAACACTATACTTTCTCCTTGAGTTTTCCCAATAGCAACATTTTCCTTCTCTTTTCACCATTAAATTCACGTCAACCTCCACCACTCATGCACCCATTTTTCTTCCCCTTGATGAAACATATAATGGAGTCCTAGGAGCAAGGACTTGAAGTCCTTTGTCACTCTTTGGAGGAGCAAAAATTTGGTGGTAAGGAGGGAGTATTTGGCTTACTTTAAATCCATAATATAATGCATGCATGGTGAGGTATAAGTGTCCCTTATCACTTATACCTTAATACCCTTTTAAAGATACCTTAATACCCTTTTAAAGATCATGGTTCTTATAGTTTGAATCTTGAAAATCCTTTGGAAAAATGAGATCTTTAAGGGGTATTATGGCTGCACCATGGTTTTTGTTAAGTTCTCTAAATTTTGAAATTTTAATTATGAAGATTACTAACTTGTGAATTTTGTTGCTGCAGAATTTTTGGTTGTAACTATATGCATGTGATAAACTTGTTTGATAATGTGTATTCTTGGGTTAAATGGGTGACTTGTGATATTGATAATATTTTTAGGGGTCTAAAATATTCTAAAATGAGTTCCTATGACAAATAATGGATTCTTGTTGCTACTGACAAATTTTTTTATGCTTAGTTAAACAACTTAATAATTTTAGATTCTAAATTATAAACTAGCGTAAAATGAGATTAGTGATAGAGATTTGATTTCATGGTTTGATTTCTTTAATTCATGTGTTAAAATGAATTTGAGAATATTTATTAAATTCTAGAATTTTTAAAAAAAAAGAGGAATAAGTGATTTTTAGTTGTAGTAATTAAGTGATACACTTGCGACATTAAAAAAATGATTTATAAGGATTTTGGAAAGTATTTCTTGGCAAAACTTTTTGATAATTGGTGCTGCTGTATTTTAATATATTTGAGTGTTATTTATGGTCATAAAATTTTTATGAATGTAATGATTAATAAAAGAATTAAAAGGGACCTGAGTTTAGGCACGAACTGTACGTTAGAAACGTTACAAAACATATTTTATGCGTAAACATAGGAAATTGGTGTAACTATTTTGGAGGAATGTCTTGTGGTATAAGAAATGAATTTTGAGCATAAGAAAAATACCCAAATAAGAAAAATTGATTGGGAGAATTTTGGACGCGCGATTTGTCGTTAAAACGTATTTTTACAAACGTTAAAACAAAGGATTTTAGCACCCTATGACCATTTCGTGCGGGGGCTGTTTTTGGGCAGGATTACTGCTTAAAATTTCTATATTTAATTAGTATTTTAAAAATTAAACACTTTTGTCTTTGGAATCACTCAAATCAGAATTTTCTAAATAAAATACACAAGAATGAAATTTTGATAAACGGTAAAAATTAACTACTTTATATCCTTAATTTAGACAAAGAAAATTTCTTTTATTTCCAATATAGGACTAGGGGAAATGTTTTGTAATGATAAAAAATTTTACCCAAGGCTTTATAAAAATTTTAGAAACTCAAAACCAATTTAAGACATTCACTATAGGTCAATATGGTGAAACGACATTGGTAAAGAATTGAAAAAAAAATCATCAAAAAAATATTTTGTCCTTATTTTTCGATTAAAATTGATATCTAACCTTTAGACCATACCTTTGAATAAAGGAAAAAATAAGTTAGAGAATCCTAATCTCTAAGAATTTAATCAATAAATTATACTTAAAATCTCTTTTAGAACTGAAAAATATGTTTTGCCCTTACTTTTCTCTTAAAGGTGGTATTAAATTTTAAGTTCATATTTTTGAACAGAGAAACCAAATGATTTAAAGAAAGTGTGTTCTTTAAAAGGTTTATTAAATGTATTATATTTAAATATCTTTATAGATATACAAATAAATTGGATATTTTAATACTAGAAAGATTTCTTATAAGTCTTGTTTAAAGAATGTCCTCGATTCTTTTAGTAAAATGGTAAGAGTAATAATTAGACTTTGGTCCCTTGTATCTACTATGCGGAAAGACCTTTACTATTAGATACTTGCATGATTTAAGGACAAATACGCCAAACAAGTAAGGTTCCTTCTAGAACTCAGGCACCCTAGTAATAAAGACAAGAACATGGCATTTTGCATTCAGAGTTGAGGAGGGATGTTGGAATAATACTCTAGAGCATATAGTGATGGGTAAATTGAAGAATCTGTCCGTGCCTTGATAACTGAGGGCAGTCTACGGAGTATAACAGGAGGCGGGAATTCCAAGTGGCATCGGATTCGCGCCCATCGTCGGACAGCCCGTGGGAAACTCTGGTGTACTTCAACAAGAGGCAGCATTTTCTATGACCGTGGAGTGCCCGTCTGTTGAGTTGTGTGTTTGGCCATTATGATGATTGGACTATAAGTCCTTACCCATTTATGAAAACCAGAACGATCAGAGCTCTGGTCGCTCTAGTTGGCTAAGGGAGATAAGGGTGGCGGGTTGTGCCCCATTGCATATTGGTAATGAATTATGACTTATCATAATTGAATCTAACGCATGCATAGCATACCATCGTTATATGACTAACTCTCTGATTGTTATTGATATTTGTGTATGTGAAGTTTTATATGTCTATTCTATGGTATGTTATGTGTAATCTTTTCTATAGTTTAAAATATTAAGCCATCCTTGTATGTAGACGTTATGGGTTAAGAGCTTTGTACTCACTTCTTTTATTGTTTTGTGTTGTTTTTCTTTCTTGTGAACATCAGTAAAAGGTCAGGGAAAACACGAGCAGGATACTCTAAGTAGAGGGCGTGGATCGTGGGCATCAGTTGTTTATATTAACTATTAGTGTTGAGATCGTTGTAGGTCTCGGTGTTTATTTAATGTTATTTTATTTTGTAGTAACTGTCGTTTGGAGCCTGTGAGCCCCGTACCTTTTGAGTACATTGTTGTGACAAAGAATCGATCTATAAGATGATTTCTATTTGAACTGCATGTGATGATCACCAATAAAAAAATTTTGTTTTTCTCAAACAATTAGTGACTCCTTAATTAAGTAGGACGTTTCAGGATGAGAATTTCTCCTAGTTAATCGAGGGTGTCATATTGTTACATAGCTTGAAGTTTACACATGGGCATGTAAATCTCCGATAGGTACATATTAGATGTGGTCCCCCGACGTTGGGAACCTACGTTGGTGAGGCGTCCAAGATTGTGAAGAAAGTGCTTATGAATGTGAGAATACCTTTAACATGTACCCTACCTAGCGTGGCAATGTTCTATTCGGCATGGGGAAGAGGACTCCAGTTGGGATACATGTAACATCCCTAGTTTAAAAACTAATTAAATTAAATTAATTTAAAATTTATTATTTTTCATGTAAATTAAATTAATCATTTTGGAGAATAAATTACGTTATGACAGTTGTTAATAAATTAGAAGTACATTAAATTAATTCGAGTTAATGGTAAGTTAAAGAAACCTACATAATTAAAGTTGGTGATTTAAAATTTTGAGTTTAGTTAAATTGAATGACAATGGTAAAATAAGAAGTTACTAAATGGTAGAAAGTAAAAGCTTATTTACCTTTAGTTCAAAGAAAGAGGAAAAGAGAAAGTAAAGGAAAGAAAATACAAAATAAAAGAGAAAGTGACAAATGACTAAAATGCCCATAAGTTAAAAACATTTTCACTCCACTTTCTTCTTCTCTTTCACGCGTGAAACAAGAACAAAAAAAGCTTCTCTTCCTTTCTCCAATGGCTACAAGCTGCATGTGTGACGTCCCCATATATATTATATTTATTTTTAACCATTTTTAAACAAATTCATATAAAATTTTTCACAAAATATTTAATTAACTAGTGATTAAATCCTAAATCAGTTATCTCACATTTTCATGACACTGAAAAAGTCCTAAAATTCCATTTCCATGAGTAAAAATTAGTTTTGGGGAAAACAGGGGCCTGGTGCTACGCGTGGCTACCCCGCAGCCCTGACACTATGTGTTAGGCTGGCGCTACGCGCCAACATCATAGTAGCAGCAATGCTACTGTCATGGCTAAAATACTATTTTGTCAACTTCCAACGGTCCTAATTTTCCCGTTTTAACTCCAAACCTCACCAAACTTCGTGGGCACTATATTACACCTATCCCGGAGCTGCTGGCGTAGTTTGTTTGCCAAAATTCCATCATATGCGCAAGTTATGTGTGAAAATGTATTTAAACCATTTAATGTAAAACCTATGTACCAAACTACCTAAATGGGTTCCCAATTACCCGAGGCCTATATGCACCATTCCTAAATGTTATAGGGAACCTATTAGTCCCTTTCGGGGGTCCATAAACCCACTTGACTTCCAAATCACCTGTTTAGTTCCTAACTTTACATATTTCCCCTATTTCTACTATATGCATAACATGCTGCCACTCATCAAACAATTCCATCAATTCTCCATCACATCATGACCTACTTAAACATACAAAGTAGAACTTGCCCATATCAAACAATGAATCATACAATAATGGCTCCATGCCAATTATCACACCCATTTCATCATGTAATTCATAAACTAACTCTAATACCAAGTAAATATCATGAATTCAATTTTTTATCATTTATTTGTATTATAATCATAAATTATCATCAATTAGCAAGTATTTAGCAATTTAAATATCATCATTAGATCATTATGCAAGTTACATAAACATCATCAGCATCACACCAAATCAATCCAATAAATCTCATAATCATACAATTTTGATTAACATACATCAACATACAAGTTATCATCAACTATTACACAATCTATACTTCCACAGCTTTCTTGGCATCCGTTACTCGCTTGGCGCACCCTCTGGGGCATCAGTACCCTCCTTGTCACTAATTAATAAAAGAACGAAACCACAACAAGGGTGAGTGTTTGGAATGGTGTAATTAATCTAGAATGGTAAATAATGAAAATAACCAATTCAATAAATCCTTATTACTAGTATAACTAAGTAGGTCTATTATAATCATATAGTTCCATTCTCCACTACCACTATTTCACAATTACCTAATCTTTGACAAAATCCAAGAATAACACACTCTACATAATTTTACATAAATCACCATCATTCTCAATGTTCAGCTCATGATTAACATTTATAACAACTTATAATTATAGCATCAAACATCATATTCAACTAATCAAATGCATCATGTAACACCTTATTATTTGCAACTAATAATTCCAAAAATATGAGAAAATTTTTCACAAAAACAGCCACGTAACATTTGATATAGAAGGGAACAGGCAAGGGGAAAACGAGGAGCATTCACGCGCATGTAGCAACCTACAGAAAAGCTAAAGCTGGGGCCGGCTCAATGGGTTTATCGCAACACGCCAGCACCAGGGCGAATTACACAACACCGTTTGTCTGCTTAGACGGGGTCTGACACCGTCCAGGCGGAGTTTGGTAATGCAGCAGCGGATAGAGGAGATTTCACAAGGAGGCTTTCCTTCGAGTAACACTGGTCACTCAATAGGAGGAAATAGATAAGGGAAGATGTTAATACATTCATACGCGTAGCACTCGGTGGAAGGGCGGAGTTCGAATCATCCTACTTGGCTAGGCGGGGTATGATTGTCCTGGGCAGACTCCATGGCGAAGGTGACCCGCTCAACCTTTGTCTCACACCGCCTAAACGAGGTCAGTACGACGCCTCTTCAACACAAACACAAGGTAATTCCCCAATCGGATATGGACGAGGGTTCAGTAGGCAAATCCTCACACTCGCACTTCACTCAGGAAAACAAACGGGAAGTTACAGGATACATTTGCGGTAGTAGATTATGGAGGAAGGAGGGGTCTGAACCTATTCCGCCCAACTCAACTGATTATGACAACGCCTGGGCGGACTCAACCGCACGCCCAAATCAGGGGTCAACACCGGGGTCTGGATTGCGTTAGCACCACAACGGATAGGAAAGATAATTGGACGGTGTCCCATTCTAACAACTACATCGCTCCAGCGCGAGTCCTCTCGCTTGGGCGAAATGTCCCCATACTTCGGGCGGGGTACGACTCCGCCAAACGTATCCGACATAAATTTTCCTAAGACAATTCTCGATTCACTCAGACTTGGCTATAACCTGCTCAATCATATTGTCCCTGCGTATCCATTAAAGCACAATTATGAAACAGGGCAGCACATAGCATCACACACACCAAAACCATACATCCATATATACATAAGAGTGTATGTCAATATTTACACAACAAAATCGGATTTCTCCTTGCCCATAAAATTCTATTCATCCCAAAACATTAACATCCGGTATGAACCAGTCAGGGCTTAATCTAACAACGCCTTAATTAAGCCTTCCAAATGCATCAGCACTCCGCCCAGCATTCCAGCTCTGCTTCTGATCCTCCTCTCGAGAGACATTCACTGAAAATGGCCACTGCAGGGGTGAGCTTTTACATGTAAAATGATACTCACAGACTCGGTATCAGCGTCAGTACACGCTCCTGCTATCATTCCACCTTTCTCAAGTAACCAAGTTCTTACAGTTCAAACAACATTCATGACACACATAATACAAAGAGTTTATTCCACATCCATATATATATATATATTCATGCATTCAAAATCATACACATATACATACATAAATTTATACACCACCACAATCGGCCTTATTTCCATATGCATGCCTGCGGATCCGACTCGGGTAAAGACTCTCAGTTACGGTCCCCTTTTCTTCTGGCCCCTCGTCCCTCAGCTCTTACAAGGTGGCACCGGCCTCCCCACGGCGTCTCGAGACTCTCTTCTCTAGCTCCAACGGCTACCACGAGCACTATTGGGATCTAGCCAGGGTTGGTAACTGGAAGTCGTTTCCCTTGGGGTTCTTGACCTCCCATGGGTCACCCCACTCTCACTCATGCAACTAACACATTCATTATTACACATCATCGCGCCACGAATACCTTCGCCGTAATCATTAAGCAAGAACGGATTTCCCACACTACTCGTAATCATTCAGTCAATCACACCAGCGTATGTTACAATCGGTCATCAGACTAACATCATTGAGCAATCCAATTAAGAGCATGCACATACATATTTTTCATAGTGACAAGAAAATAGATCCATGCATATCATTCATCATTATCATCTACTAACAGGCTACACCATCGCCACGAAAATCACTATCAGAATCTTAAACCATGCATCAGTTTTAATAATTATAATTACATGCACACACACACACCCACACTCAGCAGTACGTTCATCCGGTACCGTTCTTAGACCATGCATTCGACATGCAAGCGCCCCCTACCTTTAGAAGATCCTCAGAAACCTTTCCGTTCTTGTCGTTGGGTCCGATGTCTTTCTCCTAGTTCGTTCGGTCTTCCTTGGCTTTGTCGTATCCTGCGCCTGATTCTGGGATGAAGTGTGGTCCGTTCTCCAGTACTGGAATCAAGATCTCCAGGAGCGAAGAGTAAGATGGAAGAAGAAGAAAGATGGAGACGAAGAGAGGAAAGTAGAGGATGAAGTGACGGAGGAGGGAGTCTGAAGAAATAGTAAGTGTGTTCATCACCAAAGGCTCACGTTTTATATATATGTACATGCGCACAATAAGAGAAGAGTGGGATGGGAGAGTGTGTGCCCAGCAGCCACGTGCACTCCACCCCATTCCCTGACCACCACCATTTTCATATTTTAATGGCTTAAACCTACTTAGTTAAATGTAATTAACAGTTATTTTCTAGTTGAAATCAAGTCTTAATGGTTTATTCTTCATTCAGCATTTAATTTCAAAACTGGGATGTTACAGTTCTCCCCCACTGAAAAAGAATTTCGTCCCCGAAATTCAGTCGGTACTTACCTAGGTAAACAACTTGGGGTACTGCTGTCGCATGGTATCTTCGCGTTCCCACGTGCAGGAGGTGGTCTTGCCTTGCTGCCACTCCACCTTAACCAGCCTTACGTTCTTGTTTCTTAAGCGTTTTACCGATCGGTCCACGATTCCAATCGGTGTAGTCACAGTGGTTAGGTCTTCCTTGATCTCTACCTCGTCGTCAGGCATCGTGTGGCTGGGGTCATGCAAATACTTCCTTAGTTGAGACACGTGAAATACGTTGTGCAATCGGGACAAGTGAGTTGGTAATGCGAGGCGGTATGCTACGGGGCCGATCCGTTCTAACACCTCGTAAGGTCCGATGTATCGAGGGCTTAACTTCCCACTTTTTAAGGCTCGTCCAACTCCTTTACTCGGAGAGGTTCTCAGAAACACTTGATCTCCGACTGAAAATTCCAATGGCTTGATGCGCTTGTCATGATAGCTCTTTTGCCTGTCTTGTGATGCTTTCATCTTCTCCCTTATCACTCGGATCTGTTTTGTGGTTTGCTTCATGATGTCTGGTCCCAATAGTAGACTTTCACCCGCTTCCGACCAGCAGAGTGGGGTTCGGCATCTACGCCCATATAATGCCTCGTAAGGTGCCATGCCAATGCTGTGATGATGGCTGTTGTTGTACATAAACTCGATCAAGGGAAGGTACTGCTCCCAGTCCCCACCGTACTCTAACACACACACTCTCAATAAATCTTCTAGACTCTGAATTGTTCACTCGGATTGTCCATCCGATTGGGGGTGGTAGGCAGAACTAAGCCAAAGCTTCGTCCCCAATTCTTGATGCATGCTGGTCCAAAATCTGGACGTAAATCTAGGGTCCCTATCCGATACGATGGAAGTAGGTATGCCATGCAGTCGGATAACTTCTTGAATGTAGATCCGAGCCAACTTATGCAATGGGTACCTCATATTTACAGGTACGAAGTGTGCACTCTTCGTCAATCGGTCAACAATGACCCAAATGGCATCATGGCCCGCTCGGTTTTTGGGTAATCCCATGATAAAATCCATCGCAATTGAGTCCCATTTCCACACGGGGATCTCTAGAGGTTGCATTGCACCGTACGGTTTTTAGTGCTCTACCTTCGATTTCTGACAAGTGATACACCGGGCCACGTACTCCGCCACATCCTTCTTTAGTCCGGGCTACCAGAACTGTCTCCTCAAATCGTGGTACATTTTCATGGTTCCTGGGTGAATGCTGAGTAGGCTTTTGTGGGCTTCATCAAGCACCATTCTTCTCAATCTTCCTCCACTTGCTATGTATATTCTGTCTCTCACCCGGAAGATCCCATCTGACCCCTCTGTCAAGGATAAATCCTTTCCTTTAGCCTGAATTTCCTTCATTTCAGCTAGGTAAGAGTCCGCCTGTTGTTGCTCGTACACGGATTTTAAGAATTCATTGGCAATCCTCAACGTACCGATTGTCATTTTCTGAGAGGAAGGGGTGTCAACATGCAAGTTCATGTCTCGGAACCGCTCCAATAACTCAACTTCTTTTGCCATCATGGCTGCTATGTGGATGGATTTCCGACTCAATGCGTCGGCCACGACGTTTGCCTTACCTGGGTGGTATTTTAGCTCAAAATCGTAGTCCTTCAAAAACTCAATCCATCTTCTCTGCCTCATGTTCAGCTCCTTTTGGTCGAATAGGTATTTGAGGCTCTTATGATCGCTGTACACTTCAAATTTGGACCCGTACAAGTAATGCCTCCAGATTTTCAATGCAAAAACTACTGCTGCCAGCTCCAAGTCATGGGTCGGATAATGCTGCTCGTGGGGTCTCAATTGTCGAGAGGCATATGCTATCACTCGATCTTTCTGCATGAGTACACACCCTAATCCGAGTCCAGACGCGTCACAATAGACCAAGAAGCTTTCTCGTAACTCAGGTAATGCCAACACCGGAGCAGTTGTCAACTTATTCTTCAGCTCTTGGAAGCTGTTCTCACACTCTGGACTCCACACGAAAGGAACGTTCTTCCGAGTCAATTTAGTCAGGGGTAATGCCAACTTAGAAAAACCTTCGATGAACCTCCTATAGTAACATGCCAAGCCCATAAAACTTCTTATCTCCGAGACCGATCTGGGCCTCTCCCATGCTATTACAGCAGCCACCTTCGCAGGATCCACCGAGACGCCTCGCTCGGAGATCACATGCCCGAAGAAGTGGATTTCATCCATCCAGAATTCGCACTTTGAAAGCTTTGCAAACAATTGCTTCTCCTTCAACACTTGGAGTACCGCTCTGAGATGTCCTTCATGCTCCTCAGACGTCTTAGAGTAAATTAAAATGTCATCGATGAAGACAACAACAAACCGATCTAAGAAGGAGTGGAATATGCTGTTCATGTAATTCATGAAAACAGCAGGGGCGTTTGTCACACCGAACGGCATCATTAGATACTCGTAGTGACCATATCGAGTCCTAAAGGTAGTTTTAGGAATGTCCGAGTCCTTCACTCGGATTTGGTGATATCCCGATCGTAAGTCGATTTTTGAGAAGACTGAGGCTCCACGCAGCTGGTCAATTAAATCATCAATTCTAGGCAGTGGGTATCGATTCTTGATTGTGAGCTTGTTAAGTTATCGATAATCTATACAAAGTCTTATGCTGCCATCCTTCTTCTTAACAAGTAGCACAGGTGCGCCCCATGGTGACACGCTTGGTCTAATGAACTGCTTCTCAAGTAACTCATCCACTTGTTTCTTCAACTCTGCTAATTCAGTTGAGGACATTCTGTAGGGTGCACTGGAGACCGGTTCGGCTCCAGGGATCAAGTCTATAGAGAATTCAACTTCTCTATTGGGAGGCACACTCGGAACGTCTTCTGGGAACACTTCTGGGAATTCGCAGACAACCGGAATTTCGTTCACTAGGGTCTCACTCTCATCTTTGGTTAGACAAAGCATCATAAATAGTTGGGTTATACCTAGTGCCGTGTTATCTTCAGTGGGTTGTTTTGGGAAAACTATCTCTCGATTTCTACAATCTACTAATACCTTATTGGCTGAAAGCCAATCTATTCCGAGTACGATGTCAAGACCCTTTAAGGGCATGCAAATCAGATCGAAGGTGAAGCTCCGATCATACAACTCAAATGCTACATTTTTACATATTGACGATGTGAACACATTAGCGCCAGTGGGGCTGGCCACTTCCAAAGTCCGATCCATAGACACAGTTGGTAACTTCAACCGTTCTACGCACTCATCAGCTATAAAAGAATGGGTAGCTCCCGAATCGAAAACAACATTAAGCGTATTCATTCCAAGTGAGCACTTACATTGTACTAGGTCATTTGATGGTGCAACATCTTCTGCATTGATGGTGTAGATTCTTCCTGCTGCTGGCGGACCGGTATTACTCTCTCGGGTGTTCGGAGCACGCATCATATTTCCTCTGGTTCCGTTGCCTCTGCCACTAGGTCGTTGGTTATCATTCACTCGGGTTCTATCTTGAAATCCTCCTCGACGCTCATTGGCGTTTGTTTCGCGGAGTTGGGGGCAGTCAGGACGAACGTGTCCCTTCTCTCCGCAGTGGTAGCATTTAACATTTGTATCATTGCAATCCTTAGCAAAGTGGTCACCGCCGCATTTAAAGCATCCGCCATATCTTGGTCGTCCACTCATTTGTCTCCCTCGGTCATTATGGTTCTGATATCTGGTGAAGGGTTCATTCCTCCTCACGTTCCCTGGCCTCTTGAAATGTGATAGCTGAGGCCTCAGGTGCTGGTTGGCTCTGCTGCACTGGCCCGAATGGGCCCTGTCATCCTCTTCAAATATTCTACATTTGTTCACTAATGCAGGGAAACTCTGGATTTCATGGTATCTGCAGGCCCTCTTGATATCCGATCTCAATCCGTTCTCAAACTTAAGACACTTGGAGTTCTCCGTTCCTGGCTGCTGGAAGGGCGGATAGAATAGGCACAATTCCTCGAATCTGGTCGCGTATTCTTCCACAGTCATGGAGCCCTGTTTTAACTCCATAAACTCCAGCTCCTTCCGACTCCTCACTGTGTCGGGAAAGTATTTGTCTAAGAAGCAGTCCTTGAAATCGTTCCACGTCAGTTGATTATCATCTTCGGGGAATCGGCTTCTGGCTATTTTCCACCAATTCTCCGCTTCATCTTGCAGCATATACACTGCGCATTCCACCTTCTGGGCTTCGGTACAGCGAAGACCCCTAAAAATTCTCTCTAATTCCTGAGTCCACTTGAACGCCACCTCAGGGTTCCGTCCTCCTAAGAATTCACTCGGCTTCCTCTTCAGGAAGCGGTCCAGTACATGGCCATCCTCAGGTCGAGTCTGGCCCTGCCTTTCAAATACATCCGCAAAGCGTTGGAATGCTGTGGCTATAGCCTCCATACTTTGACGATGCGCCATTCCTTATCCTGAAATTGACATTTAAGGATAAGTATACGGAGCCACTTACTACCGATCTAGTTATTAATCCAACAATTAATAGCTTAGCACATTATATCATTCGCCTAAGTCATATACACAATCGGACCAGGGGAAAACAACCTCTTGTCCTCAAGTTAACATCAATCAAGTCAACTAGCATCAGAACAATTTCAACCATTCAATCAAAAGACACACACACCACCGCTTACACTTGGTAAGCATACTTTGGCCTTGGACCTTTCGGTCCGCTCTGATACCAAAATGTAACACCTTATTATTTGCAACTAATAATTCCAAAAATATGAGAAAATTTTTCACAAAAACAGCCACGTAACATTTGATATAGAAGGGAACAGGCAAGGGGAAAACGAGGAGCATTCACGCGCATGTAGCAACCTACAGAAAAGCTAAAGCTGGGGCCGGCTCAATGGGTTTATCGCAACACGCCAGCACCAGGGCGAATTACACAACACCGTTTGTCTGCTTAGACGGGGTCTGACACCGTCCAGGCGGAGTATGGTAATGCAGCAGCGGATAGAGGAGATTTCACAAGGAGGCTTTCCTTTGAGTAACACTGGTCACTCAATAGGAGGAAATAGATAAGGGAAGATGTTAATACATTCATACGCATAGCACTCGGTGGAAGGGCGGAGTTCGAATCATCCTACTTGGCTAGGCGGGGTATGATTGTCCTGGGCGGACTCCATGGCGAAGGTGACCCGCTCAACCTTTGTCTCACACCGCCTAAACGAGGTCAGTACGACGCCTCTTCAACACAAACACAAGGTAATTCCTCAATCAGATATGGACGAGGGTTCAGTAGGCAAATCCTCACACTCGCACTTCACTCAGGAAAACAAACGGGAAGTTACAGGATACATTTGCGGTAGTAGATTATGGAGGAAGGAGGGGTCTGAACCTATTCCGCCCAACTCAACTGATTATGACAATGCCTGGGCGGACTCAACCGCACGCCCAAATCAGGGGTCAACACCGGGGTCTGGATTGCGTTAGCACCACAACGGATAGGAAAGATAATTGGACGGTGTCCCATTCTAACAACTACATCGCTCCAGCGCGAGTCCTCTCGCTTGGGCGAAATGTCCCCATACTTCGGGCGGGGTACGACTCCAACCAACGTATCCGACATAAATTTTCCTAAGACAATTCTCGATTCACTCAGACTTGGCTATAACCTGCTCAATCATACTATCCCTACGTATCCATTAAAGCACAATTATGAAACAGGGCAGTAAATAGCATCACACACACCAAAACCATACATCCATATATACATAAGAGTGTATGTCAATATTTACAACACAAAATCGGATTTCTCCTTGCCCATAAAATTCTATTCATCCCAAAACATTAACATCCGGTATGAACCAGTCAGGGCTTAATCTAACAACGCCTTAATTAAGCCTTCCGAATGCATCAGCACTCTGCCCAGCATTCCAGCTCTGCTTCTGATCCTCCTCTCGAGAGACATTCACTGAAAATGGCCACTGCAGGGGTGAGCTTTTACATGTAAAATGATACTCACAGACTCGGTATCAGCGTCAGTACACGCTCCTGCTATCATTCCACCTTTCTCAAGTAACCAAGTTCTTACAGTTCAAACAACATTCATGACACACATAATACAAAGAGTTTATTCCACATCCATATATATATATATTCATGCATTCAAAATCATACACATATACATACATAAATTTATACACCACCACAATCGGCCTTATTTCCATATGCATGCCTGCGGATCCGACTCGGGTAAAGACTCTCAGTTACGGTCCCCTTTTCTTCTGGCCCCTCGTCCCTCAGCTCTTACAAGGTGGCACCGGCCTCCCCACGGCGTCTCGAGACTCTCTTCTTTAGCTCCAACGGCTACCACGAGCACTATTGGGATCTAGCCAGGGTTGGTAACTGGAAGTCGTTTCCCTTGGGGTTCTTGACCTCCCATGGGTCACCCCACTCTCACTCATGCAACTAACACATTCATTATTACACATCATCGCGCCACGAATACCTTCGCCGTAATCATTAAGCAAGAACGAATTTCCCACACTACTCGTAATCATTCAGTCAATCACACCAGCGCATGTTATAATCGGTCATCAGACTAACATCATTGAGCAATCCAATTAAGAGCATGCACATACATATTTTTCATAGTGACAAGAAAATAGATCCATGCATATCATTCATTATTATCATTTACTAACAGGCTACACCATCGCCATGAAAATCACTATCAGAATCTTAAACCATGCATCAGTTTTAATGATTATAATTACATGCACACACACACACCCACACTCAGCAGTACGTTCATCCGGTACCGTTCTTAGACCATGCATTCGACATGCAAGCGCCCCCTACCTTTAGAAGATCCTCAGAAACCTTTCCGTTCTTGTCATTGGGTCCGATGTCTTTCTCCTGGTTCGTTCGGTCTTCCTTGGCTTTGTCGTATCCTGCGCCTGATTCTGGGATGAAGTGTGGTCCGTTCTCCAGTACTGGAATCAAGATCTCCAGGAGCGAAGAGTAAGATGGAAGAAGAAGAAAGATGGAGACGAAGAGAGGAAAGTAGAGGATGAAGTGACGGAGGAGGGAGTCTGAAGAAATAGTAAGTGTGTTCATCACCAAAGGCTCACGTTTTATATATATGTACATGCGCACAATAAGAGAAGAGTGGGATGGGAGAGTGTGTGCCCAGCAGCCACGTGCACTCCACCCAATTCCCTGACCACCACCATTTTCATATTTTAATGGCTTAAACCTACTTAGTTAAATGTAATTAACAGTTATTTTCTAGTTGAAATCAAGTCTTAATGGTTTATTCTTCATTCAGCATTTAATTTCAAAACTGGGATGTTACACATCACAATTGACTCTCATAATATTTGACGCCTAGTATCTGGATACTGAAGGGTCGGCCTTCAGCTGGGGGTTTAACTTGACACCCCGTGAACCTGACTTAGTTCACCAAGCCTGACTTGACTCTCCACCTCAACCACTAGGTCCGACTTCACCGTTGGGTAGCCCAACTAGATCTCAAAGGACCATGGGAGCCGAAAATAAGGGGCGAATCATACCACAGGTCATCCCACACCACATAATCATACACACATATATATATATATATATATATTACATTCACATACCATATACCATGTGACTAATCAACAATGAATCATAATCATCAACTGGGCGGCTAACAAATGCCAAGCCCACCAACATAATGTCACAATTTTCTCAAATCATTATTGCTTATCAATTACAATATACCACGATTTATCTTAAATCCCCATTCATATTCACATACACATAATCGTCACTAAAATATATTCATCATGCATTTTAATTTATAATTCATAAATTACATGTCATTTAATTTATCACGCAATCTTAACTCATAATCATTTTATTATTTCTTAAAATACTTATTTTATCTAATTCTTTAACTTCCAATGCATTATACTAATCACATGCATATATGAAAAAATATACATTGTATCCTACAATCATGGTCCTAATTTCTTATTGCCTTAAATCACTTTATACTATTCCCGGACCTAAGGTACATACCTAATTCTAATTAATTACGACCTGAACACCCCTGTACCACGATTCCACGCTTCTTCTAGTTGCTCATGGTGTCGGTTGTGCTCCATGCTTACTTGATTCACTTCCCGGCTTCCGTATCCAATACCCGTTTTGCCAATCGCTCCACCGGTACCCGTTTCAGCACGGTCACCGAAACACAAAACCCATCAATACATACCAATTATAACACTTATAAAACATTACTTAAACTCTAATTCGGTGTCTTAGCAAAATTCAACGCTCCTAAATTCAATGTGAGGGTTCAGTCACCAAAGGAAAAGGAAGAGGAAATATCCATTCAAATACCCAATGCTCCAGGGTCCTTATTCAAGTTCCAACAACCATTAAACTCAAAAATCAAACCTTCATTATGCATCTAAGTCACGGTTAGAGACAGAAAGTAAAGGGGAAAAGGAAGAAAATGTGAAATGAAGGGTTCCCAAGTGCTTACCTCACTTCCCCAAAGTCTAAAATGTAGTTAGCTTGAAGAATCCACCAACAATCACCTTAGATTGGGCTCCTAGGGTTCAGAAATAAAAAAGGAAGAAGAATAAGCTATTAGGTTGTATGTGTTCTGTTCTCTATTGTCCCAAGGTTTTGATTATGTCTGTGACGCTGACGCTACGTGTCCCCCCTAGCGTTACGCATCAAGTCATAATTCCCTACATGACGTTATGCGTCATTCCTACGTTACGCATCAGGTAGAATTTCTCACTTCTTATTTAATTTCACTTTAAACTCATCTATTAACCTCACACCTTCTAATTATTATTATTTTAAGCCTCCTTACATATTTATTTATTTATCTAGGTATAAAATACCCGAGGATGTTACAGCATGGCCTAAATTATAGTCCAATTCCTTGTCGAAACTTAAAATTGAAGGCATATTTGGCATCGGGGAAGCATGGTAAGTACAATGGGAGTTCCAACTTTTTGTTTTGGAGTTTCCTTCTCAAAACCGAATTACACCATGGCCATGGTGTTTTCATTTTTCCTTCGACCTTAAGATTTTAACTTGTAACTAAAAGAAATCTAGCTTTTAGAGTTTGAAAGTGGTATCAGATATTAATGGGCCTTGGTTCCGATAAACGTAGGTTGCAAATTAAATATCAAAAAAGCGCTAGTCAAGGTGGACCTTGAAAACGAGAATGAAACCAATCACGGTAAGTTTCAGAACCATTATAAATATGTTGGGACGAAATGTACTTATATTGGTAATCAAAGGATAAAGGATTAAGGATTAATTAAATAAAGGTAAATTAAACATGATTTGGTGTGACAAATAATAATAGATGAGCTATGTGATGCTTATAGGTTTATTGTGAATAATTGAGGTGGAATGAGGAAATATATGCATTGTGGTTGGGAGTTAATTGACGTTCATGAATGTATGTAAAGTTATACTGTAGCATGAGGGGCTCTTAATATATTAAATAAGAATTTTCATGTGATTGGTGAATTAAGTATGTGTATAACAAATAAATTGTAATAAATTAGAGAGTGAAGGCAATCAAGAGTAAGTACACTGAAAGGTAGATGTTATGCCTTTTTATATATTTTTAATTTTTATATTAATTAATGATTTCCAGCACTCACCCTTGATTCTGCTATTTTTTTAGTAAACATTGACAGAAATATCACAAATACTGTGGAGCAAAGCACCAAACAAGCTGAGGAATACCAAGGAAAAAGAAAGAGATGATGTAATTCTAATTAGGCCAATTATTGGTTTATCTATGTTAGTATCTCAGTTATGATGTGTAAATGTATTTATTATGAGTAATTATCTTTTGTGTGATATAGCCAGGTTCTGCTTTGTGTGTGTGTGAATAACACGGAGCCATGTAGCTATATTCACATGCTAGAGATGATGATGCCATGAATAATGTAGGAATGATGATGGTATGAACTTATGCACGTGGTAGAGGTAGATTGGTGGTTTATAGCATTGAGCTGTGTAGGATAGAGCTATAATGATGAGGAGGTCAATGTTGATGATTGGGTGGTATAGTAAGTGGCTAAGGATGCTAAAAATTTAAGGAGATTGCATTATGATGGTTAATGATGCTAGTACTTTAGAAAATTGTATGTTATTGAGAAAATAGGCCATTTAAATCAACTAAATAGGTGAATTTGAGCTTTGACGGGATTCCAAATCCCTGAAAGGTGTCTAGAGGACCTTTGGCATGTTTGAAGTTTGTATGAAATAGTGAATGCCTATTTAGAAAGGGTTTAGTATGATTTTGGGTGTCTAGGTTGCCTAAATTTGTGTAAAAATGTGTTTTTCTACATAACTCCATGATACGGGGGAATGATCGAATACAGACTGTGCCAACAGATCTTGAATATGTTAAATATAGTGGTAATGGAGTTTTGTAGCAATTGGAGTTAGACCGAGCAAGTTAGGTAGGATAGAAGTTGGTTAGAATGCCGAATTCTATTTTTTTCTATAGGTCTGCTATTATGGTAAGATTACATAGGCAATTACTAGAGAGTAGTGTTGTTTTGCTGCACATGTCAGTCTTTGGTAATCAATTACCAGTTTTGTGTAATCAATTACTAGGCCTCTTGTAATTGATTACAGGGTTCCTGTAATAGATCACCATCCCTGAAATTTAGGATTCAGGGGTTCTGAGTGAAGTAGCCCTTAGGTTCCTATTGTTTATTGCCGGTGAGGTTCCCAAAGTGAAAATTTTACTCTGATTTTACCAAATTATGGAATATATTTTAGGAATTGCTAAGGGGACGTTACAAGGTAGTATGAGAGCGTTTTCATTTAGGACCGAATAAATCATGTGAAATATTGAGTTATGAAAATATACTAGTTGAAAGTGTTGATAAATTATAAGCCATCTGAGTGAATTAATGGCTATATGTTGAATGCATCAAATCTTGAGTGGATGTATTTCTGCAATTGAATATACTATTGACAGGTTAGTACTATATGAGTTAAATTGAGTATTGTGTGTCTGTAGCTATATGGAAGTGATGTGTTAAATATTACTATGTGTTGAGTAATTTCTTGTGCTCTTGTATGAGAATTGTAATTATTATGGCTAAATTGATGAAGAATCAAGCCTGAGTGGTTGAGTTGTGTTTTATATATGAAGGCGGTAGTGCCAAGATAGTAGAGATAAGGTATATAAGTAATTATGTGCATATTCTATGATAAATTGATTGAATTTTATATGGATATTTTGCAAAACTGTATGTCCTTAGTAGTATGTTCCTTGGCATGGTGCTTCCTTGGTACTCCAACAGTGTGATATCCCTATATTCAGATAACTTTTTATAACTGAAAATAATTTGAGTAATTATTGTATTGTGATAACAGTGAAAGGAAAAGTTATTTATGTTATGTTGCATAAAGATACGAGTGGTGGATTAAGACTACGAAGGGAGTGTGTTATACTTAAAATGAGATTTTCTTTGAAAATGGAGTTTGTTAAGTATTCTTGATGGGTCATGAATGTAACACCCACAATTAACTGGGATAATCCTTTCTGCCATGTCATCCTACTTAACTAAGAGGTCATAAGTTTTTGGAAAAGTGAGGAACTTTTTTGTATAAGTAAAACTATGGCGGATCAGTGGAAGCAAGTATTAAATAATTTATATAGTCATTCATAAACTACAAGTAATTGTACTCTTAATAGAATGGGGCATACAGGCACCCTTAAATATATACAGTCATCCTTGGTCTTGTAACTTAATTAATGATATATATATATATATATATATATATATAGCTTTAAACAACGTACTTTTGTTGAGCGCTCTCAGATGGTCCGACTTATGGCTACTCCTCGTATTCTGGCACCTGGTTTCCTGGATCTTCTCTTATTATTAAGTAAAAAAGGGGTGAGTATATACTCCAAACCCTGAGGGTTCCCGGTTCGGGTACACCCAATCAACAGATAGTGTAATACAGATAATTGAATCAACATATTTACTACATATGGCAATCAATAATGTTGTCATGGAATGCATGAGTTAGGTTCATTATGAATTATTTAATGTTTAAGCATCATGATACATATGGGCCCAATAAGCCATTCCATCATCATCATCATCATTATATTTCGTTCACTAGAAACTATCCTGCTCAATTGTAATTATTATGGCTAAATTGATGAATAATCAAGCCTGAGTGGTTGAGTTGTGTTTTATATATGAACGCGGTAGTGCCAAGATAGTAGAGATAAGGTATATAAGTAATTATGTGCATATTCTATGATAAATTGATTGAATTTTATGTGGATATTTTGCAAAACTGTATGTCCTTAGTAGCATGTTCCTTGGAATTGGTGCTTCCTTGGTACTCCAACAGTGTGATACCCTATATTCAGATAACTTTTTATAACTGAAAATAATTTGAGTAATTATTGTATTGTGATAACAGTGAAAGGAAAAGTTATTTATGTTATGTTGCATAAAGATACGAGTGGTGGATTAAGACCACGAAGGGAGTGTGTTATACTTGAAATGAGATTTTCTTTGAAAATGGAGTTTGTTAAGTATTCTTGATGGGTCATGAATATGACACCCGCAGTTAACTAGGATAATCTCTTCTGCCGTGTCATCCTACTTAACTAAGAGGTCATCAATTTTTGGAAAAGTGAGGAATTTCTTTTTGTATAAGTAAAACTATGGCGGATCAGTGGAAGCAAGTATTAAATAATTTATATAGTCGTTCATAAACTGTAAGTAATTGTACTCTTAATAGAATGGGGCATACAGGCACCCTTAAATATATACAGTCATCCTTGGTCTTGTAACTTAATTAATGATATATATATATATAGCTCTAAACAACGTACTTTTGTTGAGCGCTCTCAGATAGTCTGACTTATGGCTACTCCTCGTATTCCGGCACCTGGTTTCATGGATCTTCTCTTATTATTAAGTAAAAAAGGGGTGAGTATATACTCCAGACCCCGAGGGTTCCCGGTGCGGGTACACCCAATCAACACATAATGTAATACAGATAATTTAATCAACATATTTACTACATATGGCAATCAATAATGTTGTCATGGAATGCATGAGTTAGGTTCATTATGAATTATTTGATGTTTAAGCATCATGATACATATGGGCCCAATAAGCCATTCCATTATCATCATCATCATTATATTTTGTTCACTAGAAACTATCCTACTTAGGCTGTCCCTAGGCACAACGTTTCCACACTAGAGCGATCGGAGCCCACCAAGTTCTCCATACATCATATTTCATTACTGGGTACTAAGGACTCACAGATCCTACACATAAACACAGATCCATCTCATCTTATTATTCATATCACATAATAATGGGACTTGGCTCTACACGGTCACAATTACACTTCATCTTTATTCAAAGTACATTGGGCTTGCCACAGACTGTCTAATATTGGGCATGAATCCAAGCCATTAGATGCCTGACCCAATTGTACTCCCAAGATTGTTCCTTGGGATCGAACACGAATATTCTCCAGCGTACCCCCGTGTATGCTCTAGTTTTTCAAAAGTATCATTTTCATGATGCAGCATATATGTTTTAGTTCTCTTTATTTTTTACATCTGGGTATCTATGTATTTCCTGCCTCATGATATTTATCCTCAAGTTGTTAAGTCCCACATATTTTTCAAACGTTGTGGTTCATTTCCATTTTTATTTAGAAAATATAACAACTATATCTTGGCTAAAATAATGTTTAGATTGAAGAGTAAATAATGTATTTCCACTTTATAATTAATACTAGGAATGGTAGTAATTTAAATGGTGTCAATTTGACATAAGAAGTAAAAGAGTACTTGGCCATTGCCTTTATCAGTAAGCTTCCTTTTGAATTGAACTCATGAAAGCATTTAGGGATAAAGCGACATTTGACACTTATTTATAAAATACAAATTCTTTCTTAAAACATCATTGACCATTACTCTTATTAGTATACTCCATTAGGTCTGGGAGACTTACGGGGTATTTGGGAATAACATAGCATCTAGTCATTTGTATGTACTGAGTAAATCTAACTAGACTTACTGTGTAACATACTTTATTCGGGTCTTTTTACCGATTTAATAAAATGGGACTTAGGCATGATTGTCGACTCTAAGTCTCATTTCGTTTGGTTAGGAAAAATAATAATGATAATAATAATAATAATAATAAGGCGGTAGAGCCGACCATTATATTCAATAATATAAATGATGGAATTTAAATAAATAAAGAAATTTATGGAGGATAAGGCAGTATAGCCGACCATTATATCCAATAATATAAATGAAAAAAATTAAATAAATAAAGAAAATTCAAAGAGCGGCGGCAAAGCCGACCGTTATGCTCAATAATAGAAGTAACAGAAATTTAACAAGAGTAAACTACTAAGAACGACGACGGAGCCAACCATTATGCTCGATAGTAATTATTTATAATAATAGTAATAATAATAATAATAATAATAAAATATTATTATTGATAATAATATTAGTAATAGTAGCAATGATATAGATGGTGATAATAATGATTCTTGTTTTCATTTTCTTAGGTATCGGGGTTAACGTGTTGATGACAAATAGGACAATTTGGATAGTAGTTCACACTTCAACATAATCATTACAAACTTTTGGACAAAACATGAATTTACATAATAAAGGTCACGTGTCCATCCATCCTTATATCCTTAATTATCACGTCTTTCGAACTTATTCATTAGAATCCAAATAGACACATATGGTCCTTAATATTTTCACAGTTCAGTTTCTATCATGCTCAATTACTCATCACGATTAGTAATAGCCAACACAACCAATTAATCAAATACATGACAATAAAATATTAATAAAAATTTAAGTGGCTTATTTTTAACGATAAGAAAGTATCTTAATTTTAGTAACAGTTCCCGAGCCTGCCCTCGGGAAGGTAAAGACCAAAAGTACCTTAGCCTTTTTGAACACGCAGTCCACCCTAGGATACCCAAGAATATACCCCCTTATCTGAGGTGTCGTATTTTCTTGATACCAGACGGAAGGGCGAAAACTCAACTTTAATTCATGGCTCCGATTGACGATTTGTCTCCGCAATTGGACTCTACGCGATGATTGGAGCTCGAATACATCAACATGTAAAAGATCGCTTGAAGGGAGAAGAGGGTGACGTGATGGCTGCCCATTGTGGTATAGCATGGTTCGCAGCAACGAGAATTAAAACTGATCGGTAGAAATCAAAGGAAACGAAGATCGGAGGTTGTATAAAGGAAGAACGGTGAAAACGGAGGTCGTGGAGGTCTTGGGTGGTGTTGGGGTCACATTTTTTAGGGCTGGTCCAGCGGTAAGGGTGGTGGTTCATGTTGGTTTTGGGTGGTGGAAGAGGTGGACGAAGAAGAAAGGTGGAGGTTCACGGTGGTCGGAGGTGGTTTCGTCGAAGAACAAAGGTGGTTTGGGAGGTTTGGGTTGGCGTCAATAGAGGAGAGGGAAAGGGAGAGAGGCTACGTAAGGGAGAAGGAGGAGAGGGTGAAGAGTTGAAGAAATAGGGGAGAGGTCGTATTTATAGGAAAATCTAGCCGTCGAGTGTAGATTTAATCGATACCAGATGAAACCCTAGTTACGGTTTTTAATACTTAATTTTAAGAGAAAAAATGACTTTTAGCTATGGTAAAAATCTGAAAAGTTCCCATCATGAAAGTTGTATATCTTATTTTTCTCTTTGAAATGATATATGGTAAGCAAAAATCTGACACCCGGAGCAGGAGTTATGCCCGAACCAAGGAAAAGTGCTTTCTGAGGCTCTGATATTATTTTAACTTGGAAAGATGGGTTCACCAAGAAAAATCCTTGGAGAATCAGCTCTGGGGCTCTACATAAAAGTTGTAAGGTTTTTTGATACAAAGTCATGGAAAAAAGAACAAAGTTATTTCAACATCGTATGAGGGAGATATCCATGTTTTACTATGGCTATGCTGTTGAGTTACGAAAATGAATCTTCCCTGAGAAGCTTGGCTTTTTGGGAATGATCGGGTAGGAACTAGCTTTTGAGTTCTTTGCAAGAATTATAGAGTGATTTGATATAGGTGCAACAAACTAATTCTAAGCTTGTATGAGAGAGTTATGATTTTTCTCATGAATTAATAAAATTTAATGGGATTAAATAAGGGGTTTTCGAAGTACAAATTCTTGGTTCTTTAAGTTGGTAGTGATAGGTTATGAATTCGAGTTTCAAGCTAGAAATAACGGTTTTTAGGTTTTCCATAATGAAGAAACCAAGATGAGAATTGCTTGATTCCGATATCGTTTGGGAAAGTTAGGCTTAAAACACTAAAAGTGTTTGAGCCGAACTTAAGGGTCTCGATTTAACTGAATAGTTTTTGCAAGAAATAAAGTTGATGGGGTCCGAATTAGAGTTTGGGCTCTTCAGGAGACATATTTGAATTACTGAAATGGTTTATTACGGACTGCTCATGTTGGGATCGGACATCCTAAAGCGTATAAATGAATAACCGAGGGCCCCTTCGGTATAAAATAGGTGAGAAGGAACTAACTCGATTCTTCCTCGTCTTATGTGAATGATTGTACTATTCTAACTATATTATTCTCCTAAATATTATATTATTATTTATGGTTAAGTATAACCTTGTATTATCATACATACTTACTATCTCTTTTTATTGAATTTTCTCAATTATTCTTTTATGAAAAGGTCTCTGCCCTAATTATCACTTACACAACTCTCATGTTTAGAAACTTACGAAGTTGAGACTGCTTATCAAAAATAGGGATGTTACAATGAAGGAGTGCATATTATGTTTATAGATATAAACGGTTAGAGACACCCTAAGATAGATCATGAGTAACCTATGCCATTCGTTTCATGTTGTTAAGGTGCCTTCCACTATACTAATATGGCTAATGATTGCGATGTACACGTGGAGGCATATGTGGTTATAGTTAGATTTTAACTATTGAGCTAGAGAAAAACCATTTATAAGTATATTGATGCGAGGGTATGTATAGGACCATCGATTTATACTTATTTAGGAATTTGGGGAGTTAAGCCATCAAGGTAGTAGATTGCCCGAGTGGTGGCACATCGACATGAATTTTCATATGTAATGGTCAAGAGTAAAATATGAGAAAATCAATAATGAGAGGAGTCGATACTATGATGGATGAATTAAGGGGTGAAACTGGGCTGAATTGATCGATTAATGAGTGAAATTTTGATCTGTAGGGATACAGTACTCTCAAGTATATTTTAGCACACACATAAAGTATATGAGGTTTGTTGGTGTAGAGTATGAATAGTGCAAAAGTTGATAGAGTGAGTTTTGAACCAACAAAAGCCAAAAAATACCCTAAATGCGATTTCATGTTATCTTCCTCATCCGGAAGAGTTTTTGAGTAAGACTTACGAAAACGAGTCATAAATAAAGAGGATATGTTGATTTCCAAATTTGGCTCGATTGGGAGATCATTTGACCAAAAAGAGGATTGTGAAAATTGAATCAGGAAGTTGGACATTATGCAAAAATATTCTGTATAAATGGGTAAAGTGGCAGCGTTGGTTTTTAGCGTGTGGCGATCAACGTGTTGGGAATTTGACCCAGGTGTCAACACAAAACTTATAGATAATCTTTCTATCGACGAGTAGTCGTAAGTTTCACTCGAATCAGAGGTTTGAGACATGAGATATATGCATTTTTCTTAACTTTGTTGTTGTTGTCAAGTTGTTGTAACAACACTGCGGGTAACGACTTCTAGGAGCACTGTGATTAATCAAAGCAGAATTGGCTCATCGTATCTTCACAACAATTGTAGAGCATTGAGCTAAGGAAATTATGAAATTGGAATCATGTCAATCTAAGTACCTGAGCCAAAGATATGCATGTTGTTCAAAAACTATTTTTTGCTGAAATTTTGTTATATTAAAATTGATCATGCAACTTTGCATGAAATCCGAGGACAAACTATGAGGAATTTGGACCTTTGGTGATGCGGACATAGTTAGTAAATAATTTCATTGTACTCAATATAGTCTAGGTTTATTGTTAGGTCACTTTTGGACCTTGTACATCATTTTGGGCCGTGTAGTTGACCACATTTCCTAGTTTAGTTGATTTTGGGCCTAAGGAAGAGTGGGAAGCCCAAGTTGCCTAGCTTGGCCACCACTCCACCTTGCCCATATAAGGATTACCTCTCCATGTATTTCCACACCATTAGTTTTGAATGAAATTTACATTTTATGAGATTTGAGTGCAAACTCTCTCCTTTAGGTTAGAGAAAGTCTAACCTCTTTCAAGCTCTTATCACTAGGTGACCATTCCTAGAGTGGCGAGTAGAGACTTATCCAAGTCATTGGTGGTGTCTCCTTCATCTTCTTCCATCCCTTCCATCAACCTCCATCCATCTTCCATTCTTCCATAGACACTAGTGTGAAAATAACATTTCACATCGTAGATTTCATCACGGTTTAGGAAAAACCGATGTGAAATATAAAGGCGGTAGCATTTTTGTAAATAAAAAAAACATTAAAAATCTTTCACATCGGTTTTTTCATAAAACAGATGTGAAAAATGATTTATCACATCAGTTTTAAAAAACCGATGTTACAAACTGACGCGGTGGCATTTTTGAAATTATGTAAAAGTTTCATAAGAAATATTAGACAACGCTTTTTAAGAAACCGATGTGAAAAATGTTAAGTCACCGAACGTTACAACAACAAACAAGAAGTAGTAATTTACAAAAATTAAAAATTAAAAATTTCGATTATTTTACACATCGATTTTAAAGAGAAACCGACGTGGTACCTTGTCTCTAAAATCGGTTTTTAGTGATAACCGTTGTGGTAACAACAATGAACTTATATATTTTTTCATCTTTAAGTTAAAATCTAGGATATATCAACATCGGTTTTAATCAAAAACCGTTGTGGGATTTATTTCAGTTCATTTTTAATAAATGGAAAATAACAACAGTGAACTTATATATTTTTTTCATCTTTTGTTTTTTTTAAAGTTAAAATCTAGGTTCAACATCGGTTTTTGTTTAAAACCGTTGTGGGATAAATTTCATTTCGCGCTCATATAGGACAGACAGGTTACAAATTTCATTTCGCGCTCATATATTTCATTGACCACATCAGTTTGTCAGGAAATCGATGTGAAATGTGCACGCTATTAAATTCACAAAGGATGCCACATCGGTTTTTATGAAAACCGATGTTAAGAGTGAATTAAATTCACGCTCACCCAGCAGAATGCACGATACAGCCACGCATACAGATCTGTGCTCTCCTTTCCCTTTCACACGCTTCTCCAACCGTGTGTCTCTCTTAACCCTCTCTTCTCCATCTTCTTAAACCCTCTACGACCCCTACCTTTTTCGAAACTTGGCGAGGCAGCGGAGGTGATGTATCGAACGGCGGCGAGGTGGTTGTTTTGCAGTGCAAGGCAGTATTATGGCAGTGGCAATGTTAGGCTCCGATTCCGGCATCCTCAGGTGTTGACATCTTGTTCTTGCTCTTCCATATCGGAGAGGCAACTATTTTCCAATCCAAACTCTACCGATCGTAGCATTCCTATTACCCCTAACTTTTCAGATTCCGCTTCTTCTTCTTCATCAACGCCTGAAGATCCCCTGCGCTATAAAACCCCAAGATCAGAAGCTAAGTATGAGGACCAACAAACTCGCGTGCTTCAAGCCTCACTCCCTTACATCGTTCGTATACTGTTTCCCTTCCTCTTCTTTCCAATGCTATCTTAGTCTTTCTATTTCTCAATCATTCAATTTTCCTAAATTACTCCTTTTAATTTTACTGAATTGTGTTTTTTTCAGATAAAGTTGGGGTGGACTGAAGCAGCACAAATTGCAGGAGCAAGGGATGTTAGTCTTTCCCCTTCTATCGTTGGATCTTTCTCCAGAAAAGAATCAACACTCGTCGAGGTACGTTTCCTCCTCTACCTGTTCTTATGTCATTTCCACTGTCTTTTTTTTAATGCATTTAATTTAACTCTTTGATACTATATTAGGTTGAGAAAAAATAAGATGTGAGAGAGACAATTAAATCTAATTGAATTGTATTATTTGTTTGAATGAATGAAACTACATTGAGAAGCCATATTTATACAGTTAGAGGTGGTTATAACAACCTACCTGATACACTAAGCAAGAGAAGCTTCTAGAGGAAGCTGAAACAGAATTAATACAGGCAGAAACAAAATAAAAAGAACCAAGTACATATATTCATACATGTGCACACTGGAGTGTTCTTACTCTAGTTTGTTGGAGTACTCTTACTCTAGTTTGTTAGATTGTTATAACTAAAGTCCTGTTTATCAGTAGATACTCAGTTTAATAAGCTTGCATAATTTAGAATATTGCTCTCTTTTGTTTATGCTTAATAGTTTATATGAATTAACCTTTTTATCTGTCACGATAAAACTTTTTTTCAGTATTTCATGGATGACTGCTTACAGAGACTTGTCGATAAAGTTGACTCAGATGAGAGTTTGAAAAACTTGACACCAAGTGACTGCATCTCCAAGCTTATCAGATTTTGTCTAGAAATGCAAGCTCCATATATATCAACATGGCCTCAAGCTCTCTACATCCAGGTCTGTTCTCTTTAAATTTTTTTATTTTTTAAGTCTTTGTTTTATTAACAAAATATACTATAAGGATTATCTTGATAGTGGTTATGAAGAAAGAAACATTCTTTTATGCCTCATCCCATGGATACTCTGTAGCTTTATAATATTGCAGGCTGAGAATAAATATAAATGATTCTGTACATTTGATTGAAAATGTGCAGGCTGAGATTCTTCCCTCGTTGGAGGATGAACATATTGCAAATATACCATATAGTGGTGAATGCCTTATTCAAGGGAAGAGTAAAGCGTGGGTTGGCATATCTCGTGCTGAGGGTGCCAAGTGTGAAAGATGCTGGAATTATTCACAACAAGTTGGCTCATTTTTGGATCATCCTACCCTCTGCACTCATTGCAATGATGTTGTTACACTTCATATGCACTCTCAAGTTGCCGCAGTCAGTTGAAATTTTAGAACAAGCCAAGTTGTTGCAGTTCCAAACTATTTTTACTTTTTTGTTCACAACACATTCTTTCAAGTAAAATCTTACATCCTTTATTTATTACTTTTTTGTACTCCCTCCATTCTATTTATTACTTATTGATGTAAAATAAATGAGGGAGAAAACTTCAAAGTTAAATTAGAAAAATAGATGATGAAATTATGTATTTCCAAATTATTTAATAATTTTTTTAATACTCCCTTACTCTTGATTATAAGTAACAAAAATTTAAAATGTTTTAGTCCAAAATATAAATAAAACTTAACTGAGTACACCTTATTTAATAATACGATTTCTATAATATCCTCCTGTTAATGAAGAGGGAGATAATATGAATAACTTTTAAAATGAAGAAAGAAACTATTGTTTTATTAATTAATTATGGGGTCAATTTAGAAAAATTTTTAAAAAAAAATTGAAAAACCGATGTTATAAATCATTATCTTTCACATCGGTTGTTCTTAAAAACCGTTGTTAATTTCCTACTTTTTCACAACTGTTTTACAAAAAACCGATGTGAAAAATAGATTTCACATTGGCTTTTTGAAAAAATCCGATGTGTTAAGTTGGATTTCACATCGGTTTGATTAAAAAACCGATGTTACATCTTTTTTTCACATCGGTTTAAAAACCGATGTGATATGTTCCTATATTTCACATCGGCCAGATCCACATCGGTTTGAAAACCGATGTGAAATGTCCAAAAAAACCGATGTTAAATCCCTTTTTTGCACTAGTGAGAAACCATCAATGGAGAACAAGATTAAGTGAGAAAGAACCTAGATCCATCCAGTTTAGAAGGCAAGCCTTCATCAAGTGGTATCAGTTAGCCTTGGAGGTTCTTATTCTACCTTGTTTCTTCTCTTAAAAAAAATTCTAAAAAAAAAATTCTTTTGATTTTTCTTTGATTTTTTGTGCATATTGTGTTGAGTTCTTTAAATTTTTAGAATTTGATTTGTCATCTTCTTTAGTTTCTTAGTCTTTCACCATTAAAAATCAAAATTCAGCTTTAGCCTTGTTAAATACACAAATTCTAGAGCCAAAAACTAGGTGTATGGTGCATAATTGGAGCTTGTCTTGTTGCTAAGTTTTCATTGATTTTGTGATAGAAGTGCTGAATTTCTTGTGCCATTGATATATATCCTTTTAATGGCCCAAGCTCCAATTTCTTGTGTTAATCATCTCAATTTTAGGTGATCTAAATTTGTGCTCATTTTTTAGGCTTGTAGTTTCATTCTTTAGTTTTTAATTCTAGGAAAATTTTGTTTTTTGTCCAGCACTATAGAAATATTTTGTGGCATATTAAAATTGTAGTATCCAGTTTGTAAATTTTTGCCTTTCGTGTATTGCATTGAGCGGAAGTATTAATTGTTCATATTAGTATGCTCGTACCTTCCGTTTCTTTAAACACCGTGAAAGCAAATTGAGAAGCAATTGGCATAAAGGAAATTGATGCAGTGCAAGTCATATCAATTCTTGTAATTTTGGTCTAATCTCTCAAAGCCATTCTTTCCATTATCCAAGAAACGGTACGTGTAAATTCTTTGTCTTGTCTATATTGTCCATTGCAATACATTTATTACATCTGGGCAATTTGTTAATCTTGGTCAAAATTGAAATCCTTGCCTTGGTCAATGCGTAACTTTCTTGTTAAAAATGGAATGTGCTTCGCTGTAATTGGGTCGTTTTCTTTGGTCATTGGCATTTCGAAATCTTTGTCAATTTCTGTATAATTTCTATTCAATTGCATCAAATTGAGTATATACTGTTTCGATTTTTGACATTAGCAATTTGCAATTTTCTTTGGCCATTCAATTACAAATATCACACGGTGCACAATTTCTTGGCCAATCACTGTGTAAATTCGTTTCATTCTTGGTCAATTAACACAATTTCAGTCGGTTAAATTTTGGTCAATTCATTCAAATAAGCTGTACGTGCATGAATCTTGGTCAATGCTAATTGGTCTTTGGCAAATACACTGACTTGGCTTTTGAAAATCACTGTACGCTGAATTCTGAGAGTGGTCAATCAATTTTTGGCTTTATTTGCAATCTTTGTTCATGATCAATTGAAAATATTATGTTCCTCGGTCTTGAAGATTGATAAGTGCAGAACCTGTTAATATCAAAAGCTTGTGGTCAATTGTCCAATTTCTTTCATTCAATTCGTTCATTAGCAATTGCAGTTTCTTTGGTCATTCAATTACTCGCGTCAATTGCATTATGTGTTAAAGTACGTTGGTCATTTGAGCCTTGGCATGTACAGTTATGGTATGCACGTGAATTTTGGTCAAATTAGCTATTGAAAATTTTCTTGGTCAATTTTTGATTGGTTTGTCAAGTTGGTCAATTGATAAATGTTGACGTACCCAATTACAGTTTCCTGGGTCAATTACTGTTACGCGTAATTGCAATTTTCCTTGGTCAATTCGAATCATTCTGGGTCAAACACTGAAGTAATTGTTTCATTAGTAATTGTTTCAATTTTGTCTTTAGCAATTGCAAGCCCTTCTCATCACTGTTACAAGCTACATTGTCTTTACGAATTTGGCAATTAAATATTGTTCAATTGGCTTTTCTGGGGAAAACGTAGCCCCTGAAGTACAAAAAAAAAGAGTTTAGGCCTATAAAAAAAAAGTCCAGTTCAAAAAACAAATCAGATTTTCTTTTCTTTTTTTCTTTTTCTAGAAATTCTAGGTATTGTTGTACTTGCATTTTATTGTTGCATTTTAATTTTGTTGATTGTCTAGTTTTGTTTTTTGTGTAATATCTTTTCCATAATAAATAGAGTACCACCTTTATTCATTTGAACATTTATTGATTTTTAGGCTAGTCCTTATCAAATTTTAAAATCCTTTTGAGTAACCAATTCTTTCAAATTAAATTTTTTTTTTGCTTGTCTTCTTCTCTTCTAGTATTGTCTTTGAGTTTCCATTTTCTTTGAAATTCTCTTGGATTTTTCTCTTCCTCCATCTTAAAGGGTAGCATTCTTTGGGAAATAGTAGATAAGAGTGAAAATTGAAGGAGGTGAAAGCAATTGAAGACCTAAAGGAGAAGTTGAGAAAACACTTGAGAGAAACACTTTGTTAATTGAATTGTTTAACAAAATTTGTTTGACTTTTGTTGTTTGCTAGGAACCGTGGAGGAATTCACATCAAGGCTAAGAAGATTTGAAGAATTGTAAAAGGAAGCAAAGCCTTGTACTCTTTAGCAAATATTAGGAAGTTTTTAAATTTTTTTAGGGCTTGTAGTAGCAAAATTTGGTCCTTGTATTTGTGGACATTTGGACTTTGGACACTGGACTTGAATTTTAGCTCTAAATTTTGTCTAGTATAGTGCATGTGCATTTGTTTGCTTTAACTAAGTTTGTTGTTAGTTAGGTTTAGTTAGAACAAACTCTTAGTAAGTTATAACTCCTTGTAACTGAATTAGTTCTAGTAGTTAGGGTTGTTATAACAAGTTAGGATAGTTACAACAATAATAACCAAATAACCAACTTAGTTATAGGTTGTTAGGGTTGTTAAAGCCTAAGTTTGTTTGCCTAACTAACTAAAACCGAATTTGGTTAGCTTTTCTAGGGTTTGTTGCTTGTCTTATTACAACCTTAATTCTCATAACTAATCATAGTAAGACAACCTAGGATTCTACCTAGTACAAACATCATAGGTGTTATGTTCAGGGAGAAAACCTAGAATTTAATTCTTAGGATTGTTGTTTGATTTCTTGTTTTTGGTATTGCATACATTCTCGACTAGTATCTCTTGATTATTTTCTTGTCTACTTTTATGAATAGAGATAACATGTCCTTGCTTAGGTCAATCATGGATTCTCTTGATAAAATCAACTCTAGGTTAGATAATCTAGAAAATAAGGATGAACCTAGGTTAAGGAAACATCACAGAAGGGAAAATAGAAAAGATAGAACACCTAATAAATTTGATGTTTTAATTGAACAACTAGGTGTCCTTCATTCTAAAGTAGATTCTTATGAGTCTATGTATGATTCTTTCATAGAAAAAAATAAAAAGATAAAAAAGTTCTTGAGGAAATCCATAGGAAATTAAAAGCACTTTGGGATCATATTTTAGAATGTGATACCATTGGAAATTTAGGAATTAGTTTATGTAACAATGAAAAAGAAATAGAGAAATTAAGACACAAAAATAATAGAGCTATAGATGAAAAAGTGAAACTTTATTGGAAAGAATATGATAGGTATAAGAAAATGAAAAAAGTCATCAAAGGTGAAAATCAAAATAGAGAACATAAGGTAGAGAATAATAGCTTATCTTTAAGCAATCTTAGTGTTTCAATAGAGAATCACCTTGATCATAGTTTACCTACTCCTATGTCCAATAACAGTTTATCCATTCCAATCATTAGTGATAGCTTTTCTAGCATTATTGATAATTTGTATCTACAAATCATCAGTGTGACCTTAGAAGTATAGAAGAATCATACCCTTTTTCTCTTATCCCTAGTAAAGAGAATTGGTCAATCATTGTTCATAGTTGTCTTAGAACTAGTTCTAGCATGTATACAATCATTATAGGATCTTATAGGATTAGCATATGTCTTTACTCTTTTGAATTATCTTTTCCAAGAGTCGTTTCATATGTTATCATGTTGCATAGTAGAGATTTTATAGGATTAACATTTTGTCCATCAATTAACATGTCAATGTCATTGCATTTTTTACATCTTATCCATGACCATGTTGATATGATTTATTTTCATAAAGGGTTATATAGAGAATTTTTGGCAACACTGCATGACATGCATACTTTAATACCAACTTTAGATGCCATTACTCATTATGATACCTTTAGGAAAATCTATCTTTTTGAGGATAAGTCAATATTTTGCCATATCTCACATGATCATATAACTACATCTACTTATATTTTCATTTTATTGCATCTAGATAGTAGCATGATTAACTATCATAGAGGTATCCATAGTTTCACATATGCATTCTTATGGGAACTTTTGATTGTGTTCTTTGCTAATATTTGTTATATCATCCTTGCAAAAATAAAAAGGTTAGTGTTTGATCCTGGTGGTCAATACCCTACCTTGTTTCTTGTACATTTTAGTTTCCTTTATTTTTCAGTTTTGAACTCATTACTCTCTTTTCTTTTACAGGATTTGAGGATAAATCTTTTTTTAAGAGATGGAGTATGATGCAGACATAGTTTGAAAATAATTTCAATTGTACTCAAAATAGTTTAGGTTTATTGTTGGGTCACTTTTGGACCTTGTACATCATTTTGGGCCATGTAGTTGGCCACATTTCCTAGTTTAGTTGATTTTGGGCCTAAGGAAGAGTGGGAAGCCCAAGTTGCCTAGCTTGGCCACCACTCCACCTTGCGTATATAAGGATTACCTCTCCATGTATTTCCACACCATTAGTTTTGAATGAAATTTACATTTTGTGAGATTTGAGTGCAAACTCTCTCCTTTAAGTTAGAGAAAGTCTAACCTCTTTCAAGCTCTTATCACTAGGTGACCATCCCTAAAGTGGTGAGTAGAGACTTATCAAAGTCATTGGTGGCGTCACCTTCATCTTCTTCCATCCTTTCCATCAACCTCCATCCATCTTCCATTCTTCCATAGAAACCATCAATGGAGAACAAGATTAAGTGAAAAAGAACCTAGATCCATCCAATTTAGAAGGCAAGCCTTAATCATTTGGTTTCTACGGAAGTCAAAGATAATTGCGATACTGAACCAATGAGATTAGATTGCGTTAAAATGAGACTTGTAGTGCAAATCATGCATGAGAAAAACCATACTTATACTTTGCTGTAGAATTCAGCAGCAGGTCTAAAAAGGGATTTAGGAATTAAAGATACTTTGACCATGAATCAATGATTTATATCTTCATGACAATTGTAGCATATTAAGAGGCAGAGGTTTTGAAACTAGACCCAAGTCAATATAAGCTCCAGAGCAAAAATTATGTACTATTTTATAAGAGGAGTTTTAGTTAAATTCTGTGAAAACTCGAGAATGACCATATTTTGTGTCATCATGAGAAATATGCCAGGAATTAGAGATTATGGTCCCTTATGACCTAAGGGATTGAGGCATTGATACGAATGAGTATATACATGTGTTGCATAACGAATGGTAAAGCGAGTCAAAAATGTAAGCAATGATGGAAATAACTTAAAACAGATTTACAGAATGAGGCTGAGCTCTGAATGAGCAATAGTTACTTCTGTATAAAGTATTGAGTGAGTAAATGTCATGATGTATGTATATATATATATATATATATATATATAGTATTCTACATGGACGATGGTCATGTTTATACGTAGGCCCTGAGTGGCACTACTTGTTATGTTCTGTTGAGTGAGTGAGTGATTAGTGAGTGTGATGTCACAATATCTTGAGTTATGATCTAACTAAAGTATATAGGTGCAGCAACATTGGTGCATACAACTACGAGTTGTTAATGGTCGATAAGATCCTCAAGGTATGTTGATTTCGGGGACGAAATCCCTTTTAAGGGGGGGATGTATGTAACATCCCTAGTTTTAAATTAAATTAAAATTTATTATTTATCGTGTAAATTAAATTAACTATTTTGGAGAACAAATTACATTACGACAGTTAGTAATAAATTAGAAGTACATTAAATTACTTTTGAATTAATGGTAAATTAAAGAAACCCAAATAATTAAATTTGCTGATTTAAAATTTTGGGTTTAGTTAAATTGAATGACAATGGTAAAATAAGAAGTCATTAAATGGTAGAAAGTGAAAGCTTATTTACCTTTAGTTCAAAGAAAAGAGAAAAGATAAAGTAAAGAAAAGAAAATACAAAATAAAAGAGAAAGTGACAAATAACTAAAATACCCTTAAGTTAAAAACATTTTCACTAGACTTTCTTCTCTTTCACGTGTGAAACAAGAACAAAAAAGCTTCTCTTTCTTTCTCCTATGGCTACGAGCTGCATGGCCCAAATTAGAGCCTAATTCCTTACCGAAACTCAAAATCGAAGGCATATTTGGCATTTGGGAAGCAAGGTAAGGACAATGGGAGTTCCAATTTTTTTGTTTCGAAGTTTCCTTCTAAAAACCTAATTACACAATGGCCATGGTATTTTCATTTTTCCTTCGATCTTGAGATATTAACTTGTAACTAAAAGAAATCTAGCTTTTAGAGTTTGAAAGTGGTATTAGATGTTAATGGGTCTTGGTTCCGATAACCACAGGTGACAAATTAAATATCGAAAAGACGTTAGTCAAGGTGGACCTTGAAAACAAGAATGAAACCAATCAGGGTAAGCTTCAAAACCATTATAAATGTGTTTAAAGTCATTTTTAGTTAAGTGTGCGTTAGTTTCAAAAACCTTAATGTTGATCCATTTATCGATTTGTTTGAATTATAGATATTAGGCATAATCGACAGCAAGAACAAGTGTTCAAAAGTATGGAATTAAGGCAAAGGGGTGTTCAGAGTCTTAATTAATTTATAATTAGGACTCCAATCGAAGTTCGAAAAAAGGCGTTAGAGTTAAGTGTAAATTTTTAACTTCTTATGTATGTGAGTTATGCATGAAATTGTGAAATTGGAAGTAGCTTGAATTGCTAAGTTAATTATATACGTATATGTTATAAAATCCCTAGTATCAAATTGTGAGAAAGAGGAATTAAGATCAGTTGTCTATATGTGATGTGTAGTAATGAAATGATAAAAATGGATGATTGATATTTAAATGAAACTTAGTGGATAATGAGTATTGTGTGTATGCATATGTAGTAGAATGAGTTTCCAAATAGTAAGGCAATGAGAAGTATAATATGAAATTCAAGAGATTGTAGCAGCTAATATATTGATGTGTGTATATACATACACATGTGTGGGTATAACTAAATGTGAGTGATGATTATATAATTAATATCGTAATTGTTCTTGAGTGGCTTATAACGAAATGAGTAAATGATATATGATGAAGTTAAAATGTGTATGAGAAAATTTAATTGTAATTAAATGTATAATTGACAATGAATTAATGTTTGAGTGACTTGTACTGATGTGAATAAGTAATGAGTGACAAATAAAGGAATTAAGAGAGAATATATGCCTAGGTGTCTATGTTAATATAAAATTACTCATATGTGGCAAAATTGATATACATAAGAACTATAATTGTGATTGTATTCATGCTTATGATTTCTAAGTGGTTATGTGATAATATGATGCAGATTTTAGATGTGGTTATGTCTAAGTTACCGCCATATAGTTAGTGAATGCTTGAGTGGCTAACTATTTCTTTATTTGCCTTAGTTGCTAGTTATTTATCTTTTTGCTTGAGTGCCTATATGATATGGGTCTAGTCTGTGTGGTCGCCCTTTTCTTTAACATTGATGCCTGAGTGGCTGTTTGACGATATGATATTATGTGAATAGACCAAGTCTAAGTGGTCACCCTGTTGTTAATAAATACAGGTCGGGTCTCAGTGGTCCCATTTTGTTTAAATATGAATCCTTATGTGATGCCTTTGTGTTAATTGCTAAATAGAAAGAGAATTTAAAATGAATATATGTGATTTGTGTGGCTACGATGACTGAACGATATATTTCACCCTTGTTTTTGGCTCTCGTGGTCAAGTAAGATCTAGTTGAGCTACCTAGAGGTCAAGCAGGACCCAATGGTTGAGGTGGAGAGCCAAGCAAGGCTCGGTGCACCAAGTAGGGTTCACGAGATGTCAAGTATGACCCCTAGCTAGAGGTTGATTCTTTTAGTATCCGAATACTAACAAGTCATAATTATACTCTGAATGAGTGTCAGTTGTGTTGTATGTGCTTCATGAATAATGATATGTGAATTATAAAATAAGCATGTGTTTATTTTGAGTGATTTAAATTAATAGATATATGTTCTATGTATATTGATGTTTGTGGCCTAAGTGACTTATGGTAATTCAATCGTGACTGAGTGGTGTTGATGATTGGAATTGTGTTCTGAGTGTATAGATGTGATTGAAATAATGATTTAGTAATATATTGGGATGAAATATACTTATATTGGTAATCCAATGATGAGGGATTAAAGATTGATTAAATAAAGGTGAATTGAACACGATTTGGTGTAACAAATAATAATAGACGAGCTATGTGATGTCTGTAGGTTTATTTAGAGTAACTGAGGTGGAATAAGGAAATATATGTATTGTTGTTGAGACTTAATTGACGTACATGGTTATATGTAAAGTGATACTATAATATCCCAAAATTTAAATAAATACTTAATTGAGTGAAATAATTAGTAAATAATTAAACATGAGTTGATTGATGTCCCAAAAATTTAGAAATAATTAAATTGGGATTCATCTTGACTATTCATAATTTATTGTGGCTTAAAGAGCTGAATTTAATACCCGATTAAAATATGGGTGTTAGACTAAGTATCTCCAATTGAGGTACCGTTGGTCAGGGCTGTTGAGAATATTAATATGAATCCGAATATATTTTCAGAATAATTTTTGGATAAGTATTGAGCCCTTTGGTGAGCCTATTTATTGTAAAATAGAAGGATTTTAACCAAGGGTCAGAATTTTAACACTAAAACCCCTTTCTCTCTCATTTTCACGACACCTTTCTCTCTAAGGCAAGGAGCTCTCTTCTCCACTTCTACTATATTCTCCTTTCTTTTTCTTCTTCCTCTAAAACACATCAAGCGTATGTGTATGCCCATTTCCCCTTCCATTATCATTTTCCTCTTGCAAGCAAGGAGGAGGTTGTGTGTTGGGAAGCTCTTCATTTTCCCTCTTATTTTCGTCTCCTACTCTCACTCTCTTAAAACTCATTTCTCTTGTGGCGTGAGGTAAGTCCCTCTCTATTTTTCTTGAGCTTGAACCCTAGGTTATGGGTTATTAAGGTTGGAAAGAGTATTGTATGTATGGGTTATTAAACGGGAGCCATTAATATGTAAGACCCTAAGATGGGGTGTAATAAACGCAAGCTTTTATAACGGGGTATGGTGGTACATGAGAATGGTGATGAAAGTGATGGAAGATGGTGAATACTAATTATGGTTGTTAGGTTTTTAATGAAACCCTAACCCTAGGTTTTGGGGAAATTATGAAATGTGTTTGGAAGAGTTAGTTTCAAGTGAGAATGTATGATATTTAGAGTGTGGGTCACTAGTACATTTCGGGGTTTTAAGCACGGTTATTTTTGACTTTTAAGCACGGTTCTGGAACCGTGCTTGTTTCCAGCGTAGTTGTAGGTAAGGGTCTTTTAGCACGGTTATTTTGAACTGTGGTCGTATGTCACCTATAAGCACGGTTGTTTTCCACCGTGGTTAAAAATGCGAGACTTTTAAGCACGGTTATTTTGAACCATGGTCGTATGTCACCTATAAGCACGGTTTGGTTAAAAATGTGAGACCTATAAGTACGGTTGTTTGGAACCGTGGTCGTCTGTCATTTTTAAGCACGGTTAAGGCACAACCCTGTTTTTTTAAATGCTTTTTTTTGTTTTTTATTCATTCCCAAAACCTACAAGCAGAGTTCATAACCAGACAGCCCAATGATGCATACAATATATATATATATAGCTTAAATAATGAAAATGAATAAATTTCAATAAAATTATATAAACATCAAATATGGTACATAATGCACAATAATCCTAAAGCTACACTAATAGGTACCACTACACACTAATAATAATAAATGACAAAAGTCTATTGGACTCCTTCCTTAACTTGAAGAAGGCTATTGGCCCAATGGGTTCTGATTTCATTAATGTATTTTTCAGGGAACTTTGAGGAGTCTTGAAAGTGCTGCAAAGAAGAGACAATCATTAATAGTAGTAGTGAGCAACAAATTGTAATAGAAGTATGTAAAAACCAAATAAAATAATGTAGGCAGTGAAAACTTACAGTTGTCTATCCATCTATTACACCGAAATTGACAATGGTGAGCATCGTCTTCATCACGAAATACCTACACTCAAAGGTGCCATCCTGCCGATAAGACTACAATGTGTCATACATTGAACTCACAATTGGTTATTGTTTTTGTTACTAATTGAGGTAACTTTAAAAGTAATGCTTATTAATCAAAGTACTTACTTTTGGGAAGACCCACTGTAGTTTTTTCCTGCTCACTTTGCCTGTAGTCGACAGTACCCAGTTAAAGCCCTGTAAGAGAATAAAACACCAGTTCAGTTAATAGAATGATTTAATCAAATATGTAAAGTTGTCTAATTTTTTAAAATCAACTTACGCATCGAGTATTTTCATGTAGTCCACACCAGGACTCCCATGCAAGGAACAGAAGCATGCAGCAACGTTGTCCTTCGGGCAAATAACCAACAGTTGCCAGTGAAGGCTGCAATGAACATTAACTATGCCAAAATGATTAAATTAATAACACCTTTTAAATATTTAATAGACTCTTACTCTCTGTGATATGGCGCAAGGTACACAGTCTTGTTTGAGGCATTCATCCAATTTTGGATGTATGCCTGACTGTCCTCCTTACTATTCCCGTGAACTTGTATTAGAGAGGGCTCCAAGAAACCATAAGTGTCACGGACATCCCTCTCTATGCAAAGTCTATGTAAAAACCTAAGAAAATTTACAGACGTTTAGTTAGTGAAAAATAACATTTTAATTGACATAATCATTGAACGAAAAACATTATACTTACAGCTCCCAACACTAAATCATAGAAATGTTCAACATCGTCCTCCCCATCAGGACCTCACACAAGTCAGGTCGTACAATGTACACTGGCAATGGACTTGGGCGGCCAAAAATGGATTCATCCTATGGGACCTGGATAGTATCCTCGCGTAGCGAAGCCGATATTTCCCATAGTTGTTCAATCGGATCAAGGGGGCTGTGGCTTCTTTGATAGGCCAACACCCTGCTAAAACAGTTAAAAAAGTAGAAGCAATTTCAGATTATTGAAACCATAACTTAATATGCAATTGATGCTAGTTTAGGAAGCATACCTGGGGACCAGAATCTGACAAAAGTTTGGTCGGCCATATAAGTAAGTGTCCTACAGCCTGGCCGACCAGACGTACCTCAAAAGTTGGAATAGGCACAACTGTGTCCGCATCAAGGACCTGTACAACTGAAACCCTTGACACATCATCAGGCATTACTTGATGGTGAACCAAAGGGCCTAGGTTATACACTGAACCAATGGCAACTGGCACATCCACTCCATCAACAAAAAGGTCACACTGACGACACTCTCCAAGATTTACATCGTCATCATCACCGTTAGGTGCAGCACATGACCCCTTTGTGCTGACCCACCTAATCTGCATATTTACACAAAATTTTGAAGTTATTCAAGAAATAATGATAGCAAATCATAAGTAATTCAATTAAATAATGTATAATATAACCTATGGGTCGACCACCGGTGGTGTAGGTTGATGTTGTTGACTGAATGACGCAATCATCTCATTCTGAAACTGTGCCATCTCTTCTTGAAGCAGCCTCTGCATCTCCTCCTTAGCCTCTGCCTTCACTGCAGTAACCTTCTCCTCAAATGTCTTCTCCAAATTAGATATGGATTGGGAAGGGGCGGTGGGACGACCGAAATAGCTTCAGAGGCCTGTAGAGAAAAAATAATTAGAAATAATAATGTTATTATAAAGAATCTAAAACTATTAATATAAACGTACCATTACCTCGACCAGTTGCACGTACTCATCCAGGGTGCTCTGGTCGGCCGATGGCGGTGGTCAATATATCATCCCTACCATGCGACATGAAAGACCCTTGGGTCGACTGATCAAGCAAGGAATCCTATAACCAAAACTCAATAATTAGTGTTGTTAGTAACAGATGGACAATTAAAGTTTCATAAAACCTTTTAAGAAGCTTTGTACTTACAATCCGTGAGACAACCTCCTCAACATGTAATTGACCACTCTTCTTTGTCCTGGCACGCTTCTATTTTTCATGGCGTGCGGGTGGGGAGGAGGGATCCACAATAATGGTGTCAGGGTAGCTGCCCTGGCGTTGGCTAGCTTTCTCCTCCACCATCCGATCCTCCAACAATCGGTAACCCCAACGTGACAACCTGTGAGGGTAGTCATTTTTTGCACAAATTTCCTATGCTTTCATGCATCTGGCCTGCAACAAAAATAATTCAAAGACATTTATACGCTATACATTCTCCGATAACTATAAAAACATAATAAGTAAGAGGTACATACAATAAAGTCGTCCGTGTGCCTGGATGCCACAAACGCATCCCAAGTCTGTTGATCTATGAATGTGTATGTCTCTACAGAAAACTTACCCTGCTTCTTCCCGAAGATATACCTAAAATTTAAAATACTTGAAGTAAGTAAATGATAACATAAAAAAGGATAATTTTAAACACTTGATTTATGAATTGATAGCATACGTGGAGGTCAGCTTGCCCTTGAATGCCTTTCAATGTTCAGCGATCTCAGACATGATTTTCCTACGTAGTATATCGACTGCAGGAATATCCTAAGGTTGAGTTTATTATGCATAACAAATTAAAATACGAGTAAAAAACAAATGGGCAGTTAAAGTACTTATAATAACATCAGCCCAAATTGCATTCTTCACGACCTTCTCAACACTATCCTAATCAGGGATAATGATAGACACCTTCGACCGTGCCAAGACACCCAAGTAACTCTGAAACATGACGGAGTTAGGTCCCTAGTCTGACCCGTTCAAATATCAATGTCAACATGGCTCCTCTGACCCTAATGGCGCCTAAGTGCAACATTGGTCATTCGGGTAACACCTTGACTCCTTCTAGCTGAAGAATCTATATCCTGGGAGTCGGATCTCATGGGTGGACCCTGGTCATCCATAAGTATCTGTTTAAAGAAGCAAAAAAACCATAGTAAGTTTAATAAACACATTACGCATATAAATCAGTTAATACATTAATGTGTAGTGATTATTAATGAATAATACATACAATTAAGCAAATATACAACCTTGACATACCCTATGTTTCCCACAAACCCTCCTGGTGGTCATGACGGGTCGTAACTATATCATCTATGTGATCTTCCACAATCCCAGACGGCATCCGTGTTGTTAGACAAGGTATGTCTAACATATCAAGAGTTGGATCCCCAATGTTGTGTCTACCTTGGACAACTACTGACCATCTTTTATCAGATGGATCAACAATGTAAAAAACTTGCTTTACTTGAGCTGCCATAATGAAAGGCTCCTCCTTGTGACCTACCTTGTTCAGGTTTACCAATGTAAATCCAAATTCATCTTTCTTGACACTATTCTTACTATCAACCCATTTGCATTTAAACACAGGAACAGTGAAACGACCATAATCGACCTCCCATATATCTTCAATGACACCAAACTAACATAACTTAGCCATGATAGGGTTATTATCCTTTGAAGTAGAGAAATGCATTGATTCAGCCATAACCATAACCCCACTATTCTGCACTATACTTTTATCATCCTGGGCCCTTGTATAGAATGAATAGTTATTTATGTCATATCCACAATAGGTGATTACATCAAAGTTGGGACCTAATGCTAGTCGATGTAATGTCTCAGAGGTAGATGTATCTTTGAGAAGGGTTGTTTTAAACCACTGCATGAACGTTTTGTTATGTTTATTCAACATCCACTTTTTAGTCATTCTAGGGTTGTTTCTTTTGACTAGGTCTTTGTGAGTCATTAAATAAGAGAGGACAGCGTCTGTATTGTTCAAAATATACAAGTATGCTTGGAGGACTTCATCACGTGGCATGCTTTTAATTGTTTTCCCAATAGTACCTTTCCCATCTAATCGATCGCCCTTCGTGATGAGTCTTTGGAATGCCAATGCTTTTAGCCCGTGACAAATAATCAATGCAGAACTCAATTACTTCCTCTACAATGTACCTTTCTACTATCGATGCTTCGGGGCGGCGTTGGTTCTTCATATAACCTTTCAATATTTTCATGTATCCCTCAACAGGATACATCCACCTCAAGAACATTGGCCCATACAATTAAACCTTACTCACCAAATGGATGATTAAGTGTATCATTATGTCAAAGAATGAAGGCAGGAAATGCATTTCCAACTGACATAGTATAAGATACCCTTCTTGTTCCAATGCTTCCAACTCCTTGTGGGTGACTACTTTGCAACATATTGCATTGAAAAATAAACATACCCTTGTTATCACATGTCTGACATTTTTAGGGAAAATGCCACGAATGGCAATGGGTAGAAACTATTGCATCAACATATGACAATCGTGCGACTTTAAACCCACTAACTTCAGATCCTTCATGGAAACACAACTGTTGATGTTGGAACCGTACCCAGATGGAACTTTGACACCACGCAACGATTCACACAAACTTTGCTTCTCTTTTCTGGACAAGGTATGACATGCTGAAGGCAAATATGTTCTTTTGCCCCTTGATTGTGGGTACAACTCCTCACGTATACCCAACAACTCCAAGTCTAGATGTGAATTCAGGCCATCCTTAGTTTTTCTAGGTATGTTTAACAAGGTTCCAATCAAACTATCGCATACATTTTTCTCCACATGCATTACATCAATACAATATCTTACATCAAGCTCTTTCTAATATGGCAAATCAAAAAATATTGACCTTTTCTTTCACGTTTTTTTAAAGGAGGACTGCTTCTCAAACTTACCAAGAACCACATTGACTTCTTTCACCTTTTCATATGCTTGACGACCAGACAGTGTTGGGGGAGGCATTTCGAGCTCTTGCGCACCATTGAATGACTTCTTCAACCTATGAAGTGGATGATTAGCTGTGAGAAACCTATGATGTCGAAAATAAACATTTTTCCTTCCATGATGTAGTCGATCAGAACTAGTTCCCTCCTCACATACAGAACACACTTTATGACCTTTGACGTTGTAGCCCGAGAGGTTACCATACGCTGGAAAATCATTGATCGTGCAGAATAACATAGCCCTCAAATTGAATGAATGTCCTGCAAATCCGTTAAACACATCAACCCTGGCTTCCCATAACATTTTTAGGTCTTTAATTAACGAAGATAAGTATACATCAATGTCGTTCCCTGATTGTCATGGACTAGAAATCATCATTGATAACATAACGTATTTTCGCTTTATGCACAGCCATGGTGGCAAGTTGTAAACAAAAAACAAAACAGGCCATGAACTATGGTTTGCGCTTAGGTTCCCATATGGGTTCATGCCTTCTATGGCTAGTGCAAGCCTAACATTTCTTGGGTCACGGGCAAAATCCGGAAACATCCTATCCATTTTCTTCCACTGTAATCCATCAATGGATGCCTAAGTAGTCCATCAATAACCCTTTTATCAGCATGTAATTTCATAAGCTTTGCATCATCTGCATTGGCAAATAAACACTTTAGTCTTGGAACTATGGGGAGATACCATAACACCTTGGCAGGAGACCCTCAGAATTCATCAGAATCAACCTCTTTCTTCTTATACCATGACACCTCACACCTAGCACATCGATGCAGCATTTTATACTCACCACGGTATAATACACAATCATTTGGGCATGCATGTACCTTTGTATACTCCAAGCCCATAGGACACAACACCTTTTTAGCTTCATAGTTACGATTTGGCAAAGTGTTACTAACTGGGAGCATTTCTTTCAACAACTTAAGCAAGTCAGTGAAACTTTTATCTGTCCACCCATTTATCGCCTTCAAGTTAAACAATCGTAAAACTGCTGACAACCTCGTGAAATTGGCATAATTCAGATACAACAGCTTTTCAGAATCCTCACATAGAGTTGCATATTTGTGAGCTCTCTTAAAACTTTCTACACCCATATCACGGATCATATCCTCAAGTCGGTCATCCATGTCGTCATCAACCTTATGCGCAAAGCTTTGGTCTTTTGTTTGAAAACTGGTACTTGGCACCTCAACATGTTCACCATGCCATATCCATCGTGTATAAGTCTGAAGAAATCCATCACACAACAGATGTTCTCGCACCTCTTCCAATTCTAGTCGGCATATGTTCAAGCATTTAACACAAGGGCAAAAAGACTTTGCATTTACCTCCTCAGCATATCGTATCACGAATTCTATGAACGTTTCGACTCCACCCTCGTATTCTGGACTTATACGTGATGCAGTTATCCAACTTCGATCCATACCCATTATTTACAATACCAGCAAATTTAACGACTATGAATCTCACTTTCTTTACAAAGGTGGTGGTCCTACCCATTCAGGATGAACATTTTTCTATACTTCATAACTACATACAACTTAGGAGTTATTTTAAAATTTGATAAAATTTCAACAGCATTTCGCATTGGTCTCTAAGTACACAAAATGAAAGTGGTTTCATCAAATTCAACCACAATCAAATATGCACATAGAGAACAATACAAAATTTAACTAACCAAAACTTGATCAAATTTTAAAATAAGTCCTAAAACTTGTACATAGTAATGATGCATAAAAAAGTTGTTCACCCCAAATTGTCCAAATGGACAATTCAAGATTTAACACAAACGATGAAATCCATTAATTTAATTACCATTTGTGTCGAATCTCAAACGGGAAACTATGGTTCACTCACAAATAAAAGGACTAAAAAAATTTATCAGGAACTAATAATATAACAAATAAAAAATTAAGTTATACAAAATTAACACCAAATTAAAATTAAAATTAAATACACTAAATAGGGTATTTTTATTAGTTTACTATTAGTAATTTTTTTATTTATTCGAGTAGTATTTAGATTTAACATATGGTGTTTTAAGGTGTTGTATAATAAACAAAACTAGTTACTATTGTTATAATAAAATTATTTAAAATTATAAAACTAGTTACATTCAACAACATTCAACAGTATATCACAATTTCACTGCCACCCTCCAATAATTCCATCATACAAGCAAATAATAAACAAAAATCTCAAAATTTGAATGAATGACCGAATTATGAAGGTTCATAAAAGGAAGTTTTTAATACGACTTGAAAGTGTTATTAATAAGATTTGGTTGTGTAATCAATAAGGTTAATTTCTTGACATGTTACTTTATTATGTGTGGCCTTTATTGATGAGGCTCATTAACTTTAAAGTTGTAGCAACTCAACTTAAGAAATAAATAGTGATAAAAACAATTTTAAAACTTAAATGTATTTCATTCTAATTTTAATTTCTCATTCTTTCCCTTAATTATCGTCAAGGAGTCACTTAGGTGCTCCGCATGAGTACTTTGCTAATTAAAACTTTAAAATACGTTACTTTAAATAACACATTTTTTAATTTTTTTTAATTATAATATCATTTTTAATTTAGCCCTAAATTAGTTCTCATAAAATTTGTAAGATTTACATTTTGTCCTGTAAAAGATATAACAAAATGATTCAAACTCAGATGGAAAGCATAAGGATAACAACTGTAGAAGTCATTCAGAATTCAGAAACTGCATCATATCATTGTGCAATTAAAGAATGGAAGTATGCTAAATATCAGATATGTAGTTGGAAACGCAGAGGCTAAGTGTAAACTGTAAATAACTAAGTTAGCAGCTAAAAAAATCTTAAAAACCAGTGATTGTCTTGGGACGACCAGCTTGACCCACAACATCTACTGCTTGACCAACACGAACAGGCACGGATAGAGGCTTCAAGTTCTCATCCACAGTCAACAACATCCTTGGCTGTTGCAACAAAATATAACTCAGAAATGGCTCATAATAGGGAGAGCGGGAGTCAATCATTAGAAAGAGGAAATGAGACATCAAAACTAACCTGCATTGCCAAAACAAGGAAGTAGAGAACATAGTGATATTTCCCCAACACAATAGCTTTCATATCAAGGCATGCATGCAACATGGTAACTAGTCCAGCAAGAGCTGTCCTGCAAAAATGAAACACAAAAACATGAATTGAACCGATTTCATTGTATATCCAAATTATCTATACTAATATTTTATATTTTCTTAATTAAATATTATACTAACAAATACTACCTTTACGATTATGAAATTTAGAGGTTAGTAAATGGGAATTTATTTTAGTATCGTACCGATTTCATTCGTATTAAATGGCAATTGAAATTTTCTACATTCCTTTTGATCACAAGGTAGTGTACTTAAATTAGGAAGGAAAAGATTAAGGTTCAGAAATTGATACCTTCCAACAAGGTAAGGTTTGTACAAATACAAACAAGTGAAGCACTGGACCCATCATGACCCAAATTTTTGCTTTTCCAGCCCCCAAAAAAAGAACTCAAGGAAAAAGTGTGGAGAGATAAAGAGAGAGAGAAGCTAAATAGGAAAGGAAAGTAGCACGTACAGTACTGATATCTGCTTCCTGAAAAATATGTTATGTAAATGTAAAAGTAATCACATAAAGTTATATACTTAAATACCAGAGTGCCATCATATATCATATAAAGTTAAGCAACACAAATTACCATTTAATATTCTATCCATCAAATAAAATTTACACTTATAATTTAGATAGTTAAATCTTTTGATGGTATTGTTGATGGATCAATTGAATTATAATTTACCACATACTGGTAAACACCCTTTCCCTGAATTGAAGTCAGAAGTTAGTTAGAAGAGGTGGTGGAAGCTCTTAAGCAAATAATCTAGCAAATAAAGTGCACCAAGCACCAACAATCACAAAAACATGAACCATATCCCCTTAGAAAATTCAATGTTTCATTACAGGGAAAATGTAGGGGTTAAACTCTATTCTATTTCTACTAACTCAGAGCCTGTGATATCTTGTCATAATAACTCAGAGCCCCAATTAGATCCAAGGAGATAACTGCTGCCTGATGCATATAAATTGTTAATATAGCTACAAATAAGATATAGACCAAAAAGTTTTGAAGAGGCTCTAAAATCTTACCATAGCTACTTCTGAATCAGTATCATGGCTAAGTCTGCTCAAGGTATCCATAACATTGACCTGGAATGATCCAGTAAAAGGTCAGTACAAGTGACAGAAAAATGGTGGTTTCGCACACAAAATCAAATGACGAATTGGGAAATAGAGGAGGAAAGAAGGTTGACCTGGGCGCCGTGAGACCAAGTTTTGAGGCGAGATGAGAAGTTTCTGGCGTCGCAGAAATCAGAATCGCCGAAAGCGTGTTGGAGAGAGAAATGGATCTTGGAATCGGAGGAAGAGTCTGAAAACCTCTTGCGGGAGGAGGAAGGAGAGTGAGATTGGGAATCGGGGGAGATAAAAACACAAGTTTTTCCTCAATACTATACCTGTTGAAGATAAAAACACTAGATCTGCATCTAACAACACAGCAAAACTCAAATGGCAAAAACGGCATTGAGGGACAAACCTTGCAGCTTCAAGGGAGAAGAGCGAGAAAGACAGCTTTGAGGGAGAAGAGAAAGACGGGGGCTTCGAGGCAGACGGCCTTCTAGGGAGAAGAGAATGAGACGGTGGCTTCTAGGCAGACGGTGGTTTCGAAAGAGAAGGAGACGATGGCTTTGCGTGGCTTTGAGGGATAGGCGAGAGATTCGAGAGTCGCTGAGGAGAAGACGAAGGGATCGCGTGGCTTTGAGGGAATGTGACCGACGGAGGGAGACCTTCGAGAGGGAGAGTGAGAGTGGTAGGGATTTGAGAGGGCTGCGATCGTAAGGTAGGAAAACTTAAAAAGCATTTTCTATTTTTTCTCACCGGTCCAAAAAGCAAGACCGGTATAAAGTCTCACATTTCTCACCGATCTAAACAAAGACCGGTACACACTTAAACCTTTCTCACCGGTCCAAAAACAAGACCGGTACAAAATTAAGTATTTCTCACCGGTTTAAAGAGTAGACCGGTGTAAAGTTTTATATTATTTATAAAATTGCCACCGCCTAATTTTTTACACCGGTCACATTACAACCGGTGTAAAACCCCCGGTGTAAAAGGTCATTTTTCCACTAGTGAAATTGTTAAAATTCATCTCTAACTTTATTTTATTTTATCGTGACATTTAGTTTTTCTTGTTAATTTTATTCTACCAACAACCTTGGTAACAACCAGTGTCATTTTATTAACTATTGAATTGACAATAAAATTGATGATGGAAAAAATTAGAACAGAAATATGGACAATACAATAAATCAATAGTTAAATTAGAAAAATTAATATTAAAAAAGACTAAAGACAATACAATAAGCTTAAGAGGAAAATGGGAGAAGAATGAGAACCTGTATGTGCGTCAGATGAGAGAAGAAGGAGACGTTTGTGGAAGACAATAACGTAAAGCTTTACAATACAAAAAACTAAAAAAGGTAAATCATATAGGTTTTTAACTAGTAGTATTCAAACCTACATAGAAAAAAACACAAATGAAATCAATTTCAACAAAACATTTGCCTGTCAAGAAGAAGAAAAATCAAACATAACAATACTTGAATTCAAGTTTGAATAAGAAATTACAATTCATTCAGTAACTCAGTGAGTCAACATATTGATTGAACACTCTGATTCAATCCATTCACAACTCATAACAGATTCATTTCAATTTTCAAATAATAAATTAATAAAATTAAACTTTACCAAAGCAATAGAGTAGAGAAATGTACCTGAATATTTGAAATCCTTATTGGTTCAACGGAGTTGTTCATAGGTAATCAGCGATGGAGTTGCGGAGGTCAATCTCTCTACTAGAGCAGTGAGCAGTGTCAGCTCAATGGTGATAACCGTAGCGGAGATGACAAGCAAAATTGAGGCGGAGCAGCGGAGCTACTGGACAAATCTCGCCGACGGCTAGCTAGGACCGACACACCAGATTTGGGAAATCATTCTTTCTTTCTTTGTAATTTTTTTGGATTTTTGGAATCAAAACAGACCATCTATAGCTGTTCGTCCAAGTGAAATGGAGGGAGGGAGTTCTTGGTCAAACTGAAATGGAGAGAGGAGTTGTTCGTATGAAAGAGAAATGGAAAGAGGGAAGATGAACGAAGAGAGGGAAAGTGAAAAGCTAACCTGTAATGAAGAAAAAAGAGAAGGAAGATGAACGAAGAGAAATGGAGGGACAGAGGGAAAGTGAAAAGCCAAAACGTTAACTAATTTTGAAGAGCGTGCAGACCTTTAAGCACGGATAAAACAAAACCGTGTTAATATCCGCATATTTAAGCATGGTTCCCCTCTAATCGTGTTTATAGGTCATCTATAAACACGGTTCCTCACCCACCCATGTTTGTTTCTCCATTTAAAAAACTTTTAAAAAAATATAAAATGCTTTAACCAAAGACCTGGAATAGCCATGTTTATAGATGCCATCTATAAACACGGTTCCCCACCCACCCGTGTTTGTTTCTCTATTTAAATTTTTTTAAAAAAAAAATATAAAATGCTTTAACCACGGACCTGAAATAGCTATGTTTATAGAAGCCCTATAAACACGGTTTTATCTAACCGTGCTTATATATGCGTTTTAAAAATTTTATGGACTTCCTCATATTTACAAAATTACCACCGTGTGGTTTCAAACACGGTTTTGCTAGAACCGTGCTCATATCCCGTGCTTATAGCTATTGTTTGCACTAGTGGGTAATGGTATTAATGTTTGGAGATGTTATTAATGATGAGAGATGGCTATCAATGATGGTAGATAGTCATTAGTGATGGTTGATAGCCATTAATGGGGGAACCCATTAATGGGTGTGGCTTTAAATACTTAAAAATAAATGTGAACACCAAACCCATGGTGGTTGTGGTGAAATAAATGAAATAGAAGTAGTTTGATAATGATAATGATATAGACACCAAGTGGCTAATTAAGAACATTTAAAATCTTGATGGTTTAGTTAAAAATAATCGTATGGTACATTGTGTGATGTAGACGAAACGGAACCCTCATACCGCAATGAATACTACTTTTCTTGAGGTAGGAGGGGGTAACATTTTCTGAAGGCATGGTTTCATCCATTTTTGATGTATATGTATGGATGTGTTTCCATAATTTTGGTTTATATGAATATCTTGATGAGTATGTGAATTGAAATGCAATTGGAATAATTTGTGTTATGTGGTGAATTAAATTTGGGATGATGATTATAATGTTGATGTTGATTTATGGCATTGTATTTAGCTTGTGATTGATGATATGACCATGATTGGATTGAATATAAGTATGTGATCATCCCATGATATGAAATTGATGAAAATATGTGTGGATATTGTTTTCCACTAAGTATTGATGTGAATGAAAATCTAATGATAATTGGTAGTAATTGAGAATAATGGAAATATTGAAATCCACTAAGAGATGGTGGTGAGTTAATGATTGTGGAGTGACATTTTAGGATACATAATGTGAGAATGCATTGATCTACATTGGCATCTATGGCATATCATACACTGTCTGTTTTGGAAAGTTAGGGATTCCAATAGGTGGGCCCAGTGGGAGGGCGACTCGGTGCACGAGCAAGATTGTTAATGTTCCCTAGTGATTCATGGAATCAAGAAGCTGTTCATAGTTTGGTGACGAGGCACCCTATGTAGCGGGCCCAATAGGTGTGCGGCTTTGTGATGAGCAAGTGACCTCGGTGTCCCTATGGGGCATGGCTTTCTTCATGTGTGTTCGGGAGGGGCCCATAGCACTTTTGGCAAGTAAGACCATGTTGATTGATGAATCAATTTTAATACACTTATTATAGTTTTACATTTGGGGTTTATTATATATTTACTATGTTTAATGATAGTATTTTAATTAAGTTTTATGTTGTTTAGTTTAATTGAAGTATTATGTATATATGTTTCAATTTTTGTTTTTTATTTGTATCTTAAGTATCTTGCCTTGTTTTAGTCATAACTTAGGCTTTTGTGATCCAATTGGGCTAATCTTGGAGCCCATGGAATGCTAAGACAAAGGCCTACGTAATGATCATCATATTTGGTTATTTTGCATCTAAAAAGGATGAAGAAATGGAGCTTGAATCAATCAGTCCGCATGTGTTCTACCAGCATTGACATAGTTTACTAAAATACACATATCTGGAGCCGTAGATGCCCAAATGACTTGGTTCTCGTAGAAAAATTTCAATAAGATAAAGATGTACAAATGACTTGGTTCTTGCATCAATGTTCAGCACATAAGTGTATAATGCTTTGATACCTTGGCTGCAAATTGATGCTTGAAGTTATAAGGAAGATACAAAATAGTTACATAATAAATACATGCTTAAGTTTCCATTAAACTTCTATGTTTTTGCTATAGATTCTTAAGTTTTAGTTCTTCTTTCTCTTGTTTTATTTCTCTGCTCTATATTTCATTCCTTAAGTTATGATTGTCACTACCCTTTCTCAATATGAAGTAAGTTAATTTTATTATTTGTTACTTTTATAATCAAAGTTATAGTTAACTTAAATTTATCTTTTATTATTAAAATCATCATGGAAGCTTAATCTTTTAAAATAAACTCAAGGAATTTAATTTATATTTATGTTAACTTTGAGTTCTTGCTCTTAATATTTTAATTGAAGATAATTACTTTTCTTTATTTCACAAACACTTATGATAATAGATTATTTAAGTGTATAACCGATTGATATATAATTAAACAATCTATAATCTAAAATGATGTTGGTTGGTTAATCAATAATCAATTTAAGAATAAAAATTAAGTAACTAAATAAGAGATTTTTATTTAGTTTCCTAACTCAACCAAATTATGGTTTTAAAGTTATCTTAGTAATTAATAAGAATATATCGATTAAATATTCTTATTAGTTCATTAATTTAATTCTAAAAGATTTTCTAGAATACAATCATTTAGGGTTTCCAAGTGATTTAAGGTTAAGAAATTAATTATATATATATATATTTAAATATATGTTCTAAGAATTACATAATTAAAATGATAACTTTTTCCTTTTTACTATATAGTTGTGTTATTTCCTTGTAATATGTATATATGTATTGTGCATGACTAGATCTAATCTCAAACCACTACATCCTTTTGATTTTGAAATAGATAGAATATTTCATCAACTACATAGATCATCCAAGAGACTATTAGGAAATAATAACCAAACAAATAATAATATTGTAGCTGATAACATAGATGAAAAGACATTAAAAGAACTAGCTACACCAGATGTCACTAATCAAACATCATGCATCTTATATCCTGAGGAGAAAGTTTCTTTTGTGCTTAAAATTGGTTTAGTTCATTTATTGCTTAAGTTTCATGGTCGTGTAGGTGAAGATCCTTATAAACATTTAAAAGCATTTCATATCCTTTGTTCTACCATGAAACCTGAAGGGGTTTCAGAAGACCATGTATAAAAGTTAAAGTTTTTCCTTTCTCCCTAGTAGATACCGCTGAGGATTGGTTATTTTACCTTCCTCCACGATCCATTACTAGCTGGGATGACCTCAAGAAAATGTTTCTCAAAAAAATTTTCCCTACTTCAAGAACTTCCTCAATTAGAAAAGAAATATGTGGCATTCGGCAACATGACCTGTAAAATCTTTATGAATACTGGGAAAGATTTAAAAGATTGTGTGCTAGTTATCCCCATCACCAAGTTTCAAACCAACTTTTTATACAATATTTCTATGAAGGTCTTAATCCAATGGATAGAACTTTGGTTGATGCAGCTAGTTGTGGTGCTTTGCAAAATAAAACTACAAATGCAGCAAAAAACTTTAATTGAAAACATGGCCTCTAATGCTCAACAACATGCCACTAGGAATAATTATATAGTAATTAGAGAAGTCCATGAGATTGAAACTACTAATAATGGAGATAAAAAATGGGAAAATAAATTTGTTGAACTAGCAACTCTTATGAAAAATATTAGTGTCTCAAAAACAACAACCTGCAAACCCTGCTAAGGTATGTGCCATCTATACTTCTATATATCATTATACAATTGTTGTCCTACATTACAGGAAGCTAAAATTCTTGATGAAAATCCTCAAGTATGTGCTTCCGACATATACAATAGCAGACCGCCACAACAACATAAGAATTATGATCCCCTTTCTAATAGATATAATCCAGGTTGGAGGAATCACCCTAATTTAAGATGAGGTAATTCCTTACAACAACCGCATGCACCTTTTCAGACAAATACTGGACCAAGTAGGCCTTATCAACCTCCTCATGTACAACAACAAGCTACACAAATAGTTGCACCTTCCATTGAGAAATCAAATTTAGAGGAATCGATAAAGAAAATGTTAATAGATAATTTAAATTTCCAAAAGAGAACTGAGGCTACAATTCAGACTCTTGAAAATCAGATTAGTCAATTGGCTATATCCTTAAACCATTTGTAGACTCAAGGTTCAGATAAGTTACCCGCTCAAATAGTTGCCAATCCTAGAAATGTAAGTGCAATTACTTTAAGATCTGGTAAAGCTATCCATGACCAGAAAAATAACAACAAACTAATAATACTGTTGTCATAGAAAAACATGCAGAAGAAGTTTTAGATAATTCAAGTAATAATAGTAATGATATATCTCTTACAAATCCTCCTTTTACAGCAGGTCCTGATAAACAACGTATCCCTCTTCCATTTCAACAAAAACAAAAATCTATACAAAATAAGAAAATGAATGAGGAGATCTTGGAAACATTTAGAAAAGTATAGGTAAATATACCTTTATTAGAAGCCATCAAGCAGATCCTAAGATATGCCAAATTCCTTAAAGAATTATGCACTAACAAAAGAAGACTGAAAGGCAATGAAAGGATTAACATAAGTAGAAATGTTTCTGCACTAATTGAGAAACCTTTGCCACATATACCAGAAAAGTGTAAAGACCCTGGGACGTTTACTATTCCATGCATTATAGGCAATAACAAATTTGAAAATGCCATGCTAGACTTAGGTGTATCCATTAATGTTATGCCTATGACTGTATTTATTCACTTTCCCCTAGACCTTTGTAAACTACAGGTAACAAATTGAAGCTCTACACATCCTGCGGGTATCATTGAAGATGTCATTGTTAAAGTTAATGATTTAATTTTTCCTATAGATTTTTATGTTCTGGATATGGAGAGTGAGACTTTTACCAATAAAGCTCCAATAATTTTAGGTGGACCATTCTTAAGAACAGCCAAGACAAAGATAGAGGTGCATGTAGGAACACTTTCCATGGAATTAGGAGATGGTGTGCTTAGATTCAACATTTTAGATGCTATGAAGTATCCTACTGAGGACCATTATGTTTTTCAAATTTAATAACTAATTTAGTTGATGATTATATTATTAAGTTGTTTGATGATGTTGATTTTCCTATATTGTCTTATTTTTGTGATTCATTTGTTTGTGATTCATACATGGATTCTCATCAATGTAATGTGTATGCTGAAATTGAGAAATATTTTCTTAATGATAATAATGATGCAAGCTCCTTTAAAACAGAAAATATAGTTCCAGTTGTTGTTTCAACAGGATCAGAGTGCAATAATTAATTAAAGTAGTTATAAATATATCTAATTTTGTTGAAGTACAAGTTGCTAAGATAAATTCAACCAAATTGATTCCTTCTATAATGTAGCCTCCCATGTTATAGTTAAAACCTCTTCCTGAACATTTAAAGTTTGCATATTTAGAGGAAGATAAGAATCTTCCAGTGTTTATTTCTAACAAATTAAATGTTAATCAAGAAACAAGGTTGTTGCAAATTATTAGGAAGCATAAGAAAACAAATTGGTTGGACTTTGGAAGATATCCCAGGTTTTAGCTCTTCCATATGCATGCATAGAATTCTACAAGAGGAAGAAGTTAAACCAATAAGGCAACCACAAAGAAGGCTTAATCCCCATATCTTGGATGTAGTTAAGAAAGAGGTAACAAAAGTATTACAAGCTGGCATCATTTACCCCATATCAGATAGCACTTGGGTTAGACCTGTACAAATGGTTCCCAAGATATCTAGAATCACAATAGTCAAAAATGAAAATGATGAAGTAATTTCTACCAGAATCCAGAATAGTTAACCAGTATGCATTGATTACAGGAAACTTAACAAAGCAACTCAAAAGGATCACTTTCCTTTTCCTTTCATTAATCAAATGTTAGAACGACTAACAGGTAAGTCTCATTACTGCTTTTAAGATGGATTTTTAGGTTATTTCCAAATTTACGTTGCACCAGAAGATTAAGAAAAAATAATATTTACAAGTCCTTTTGGCACTTTGCCTATAGGAGGATGCCTTTTGGCTTATGCAATGCCCTTGATACTTTTCAATGATGCACGATTAGTATCTTTGCTAATTTTCTTGAAAATTACATGGAAGTATTTATGGATGATTTCATAGTATATGGTTCATCATTTGATGCTTGCTTAAATAACGTATTACATAGATGTATTGAAACTAACCTTGTTCTTAATTATAAGAAGTGTCACTTCATGGTAAAAGAAGGAATAGTTTTAGGCCATGTAATATCTAAAAAAGTCATAGAAGTACATCCTGTAAAAAGTGATGTAATTTCTCAATTACCTTATCCTTCTTGTGTATGAGATGTTTGTTCCTTTCTTGGCCATGCAAGTTTTTATAAGCGGTTTATAAAAATCTTCAGTAAGATAACCCTACCGTTGTCTAACTTACTATAAAAAAAATAATATTTGATTTTAATGACAAATGTAAAGAGGCTTTTGATTGCTTAAAGAAAGCTTTAACTACCACTCTTATTGTAAGCACGCCCTTACTTAATTCAGTAATTAATGGAAATAAGGGTAAATTTTCACGATTTTAAAAAAATAAACATTGGATAAGTACACCACGAAATACAACATCAACATGTAACCCCAGACCATTTCAAAAGACATATACCATATATGAAGATATGAGAAGGTATGTATTTTTAAAACAAGAGTTCTCCTTGGATAGTCAATTACATGATCATCATCCAAGGGATTGTAGAAAGCGTAAGTTAATTCAATATATGTGAATAGGTATGAGAAGAAATTCAAGGATACCCTCATTGGTGGCTATAATATGTCAAAAATGTGTACATCTAATTACATAAACATGCCATGACTCAACAACATCAATTAAGCATCAAAACTTATGGAATTTGGACAAATAACAAGCCATGAATCGATTCGAGCAATCCATGAATCGATTCATGCGAGTTAGAAGTCTAAAACAGTGAAAACAGAAGCTCATGGATCGTTTCAAGACTCATGTAAATCGATTCATGTGAATTAGAAACCTAAAACAACAAAACAAAAGCTTATGAATTGATTCAGGCATTCCATGAATCGATTCATGTGAAATGGAATTTCAGAACAACTAAAACAGAGGCTCATGAATCTATTCAGGACTCGTGTGAATTGATTCATATGAATCCAATAGCTCATGAATCGATTCAAGGAGCTTTTAAATCAATTCAAGTTATTCCGGAGGTTCATGAATCGATTCAGGGGAAGTCATGAATCGATTCATGACAGCAAACAACTACATAATGTAGAAAATGCACAAATTTCTAACTTCTAACCACCCTAACTTTTTCATATGAAATCCGATTGCCACCAAATTTTGACACCACCTAGTATACACCATTTATGACGTGTAGCCACTAGCCGTACTCAAAAATTCCCCAAAATGAGAAACTTATGCATAGAAACACATTAAGCCTATTTTAAAGCATTTCTATGCAACTCAAGGGTCAATTCTCAATAGAATTGGCCCATTTCAGTTTCTATAGGCATACAAATGAATTAAGTTGTACGTTACTACTTTTGATGTTGCTCATGGTTGTGTTGATGATATTTTTCTTTTGGGTTATAACACTAGACCCGTGAAATGGAGTTATATGACATAATCAAATTGTTCAGTTATACTAACCATTTCACATGCAGTTGAACTGATCAATTTGTTGTAGGTATCTTTGTTACTAAGCGCCCTAAAAAAAGTACAGAGCAAAAAGCATAAGGAACCAGATCCTGATACCAATATTTGGTTATGATTATTTTTCCTTCTTTATTTCTTGTTCACAAAAAATAAATCATCATTTCTTGTTTTTCATTTTATATTCTGCATGCCCTTTACTGATTTTTTTTATTTGTCTTAGTAATGAGTAATTACATCACCCTTGTGCAATATTTCATGACATGTTGTGAATAATTTCCTTGCATATTAATTCAATAAGTTGGTTATGAAAAATCAAATTATACATGAATTATGATAGATTCACACCCTCGGTGAGATTTTAAGCTTAATTGAATGAACCACATTATGCCATCTTTCTTCTTTCTTATTAGTACTCTAGAACTTGACTTGTTTCTTTTTTATGTATTATGTTCCATGTTCTTAATTTAGCCATATGACTTACCTTGCATATTTTCCATTGTTACCCGTGTTGAGCCTATATCCATTTCTTAATTTATCCATATAATTAGCCAATTGCAAAAAAAAACATGATCACCTTGCTTAAGAATTGATTAGGAGTTTTGGAATTACTATGAATAAAGGTTCTATTGATTGTGGAAATGTACCCAAGATTATGTATGTTATTGTTTCATTGTTCAAAAAGAAAGTAAAAAAAAGGAAGAAAAAGGAAATGTTAAAAAAAATGAAAAAGAAGAAAAAGAAGAAGTGGTGAATATATATATATATATGAAAATAATCAGGAGGATTTATTCTCATGTTTTATCCTCCATCATGTTTCATTTTATTGAGTATTGAAATTCAAAATGTACTTCCACAATTACTGAATCACTTACTCCATTGCTCTTTTTCAACCCTAAGTTTCGCCATACTATTTTATTTTATCCACCCTGTATCACCTTGGCCCCATTACAACCTTAATAAAGTTCTTTTGATCTCTGCATGCATATGTGTTCAAATATGAAAATTAGAAATTTGTCAAGCCTGTAGTAATGCTAACTTACTTGGGTGATTTTTGATAGTATACACAAACCTAAACAATCGAGATATACAGACCATTCTACTTTTTGATTTGACCACTTAATTTATGTAATGCTTCTTATTCATACTTATCACGACTTCTTGATATAAGGGATCATATGTATTACTTATTATTTTAGATTTTAAAAAATCAAAATTTATTTATTTATTTATTCATATATTTCTCATTTTAGTTTTTGGTTTTGTTTTACCCCATAGTGCAAAAGCTTAAGTGTGGAGGAATTTGATGAATCAATTTTAATACACTTATTAGAGTTTATATTTGGGGTTTATTATATATTTACTATGTTTAATGATAGTATTTTAATTAAGTTTTATGTTGTTTTGTTTAATTGAAGTATTATGTATATATGTTTCAATTTTCATTTTTTTGTTTGTATCTTGAGTCTCTTGTCTTGTTTTGGTCATAACTTGGGCTTTTGTGATCCAATTGGGATAATCTTAGAGCACATGGAAAGATAAGTCAAAGGCCTACATTATGATTATCATATTTGGTTATTTTTCATCTAAAAAGGATGAAGAAATAGAGCTTGAATCAATCAGCCCGCATGGTCCTACCATCATTGACATAGTTCACTAAAATACACATATCTTGAGTTGTAGATGTCCAAATGACTTGATTCTTATAGAAAAATTTCAATAAGATAAAGATCTATAACTTTTATGTTGAAGGTTTGGTGAAATTATGTCATCTAGAGGGTCATAGCTAGTGTTCAAGATGGAAAACATGAAGAAGAATCAATTTCAAAAAGTAACCTTATCATTTCTTTGAATTATTGAAATCTCAACCCCACCAATGTTGAAATGATTGCATCAATGTTTAGCACATAAGTGTATAGTGCTCTAATACCTTGATTATAAATTAATGCTTGAAGTTGTAAGGAAGACACAAAATAGATACATGCTTAAGTTTCTATTACATTTCTATGTTTTTGCTTTAGTTTCTTAAGTTTTAGTTCTTCTTTTTCTTGTTTTATTTCTTTGCTCTGTATCCATTCCTCAAGTTATGATTGTCATTTCCTTTTCTCAATATGAAGTAAGTTAATTTTATTATTTGTTATTTACTTTTAAAATCAAAGTTATAGTTAACTCAAATTATCTTTCATTGTTAAAAATCATCATGGAAGCTTAATCTTTTAAAATCAACTCAAGGAATTTAATTTTTCTTTATGTTAACTTTGAGTTCTTGCTCTTAATATTTTGATTGAAGATAATTACTTTTCTTTGTTTCTTAAACACTTATGATAATAGATTTTTTAAGTGTATAACTGATTGGTATACAATTAAACAATCTATAATCTCAAATAATGTTGGTTGATTAATCAATAATCAATTTGAGAACAAAAATTAAGTAACTGAATAAGAGATTTCTATTTAGTTTCTTAACTCAAATAAATTATGATTTTAAAGTTATCTTAGTAATTAATAAGAATATATCGATTGAATATTCTTATTAGTTCATTAATTTGATTCTAGAAGATTTTCTAGAATATAATCATTTAGGGATTCCAAGCGATTCAAGATTAAGAAATTAATTATATTTAATCATATTTGTGATCAATGATTAGTTAACTAAAGATATTTTAATTCCTTGAGTTGGTTGTTTCTAAATTTGATTTATCACTCACTCATAAATTTACTTTTCATATTATTATATAAATATTTAGTTTCCATTCGAATCTCAACTACAAACCCCCATTTTGTTACAAAAGTAATTAAATAGGTAAATTAAGTGTAACTAATTTGACCAAGGTCCTTGAGAAATGACTAAGGTTGCTTACATTATACTATATTAACTTAACTTTTATTTGACCCAACAATGATAGCGTGTCATTGATCCGCAAGTCACGGGGTGACTAGTGATACATATGGGCGATAGCGGTTTGGTACTAGTAAAAGATGGTGTTATGCATGCAAAAATAAGAGATAAGTGTACACATTTACTACTGCAGTAGGGGCATAGTAGCACACCTATGCTTAACCCACAGGTTATATGATGTTGTTTCCACATTCGGATCCGTGATTTGAAAATGATTCCTTTATGCATATGCATTAGCTATAAGAGCATTTGCATATAGTTGGAGATATGCCGAGTTTAGTAGCCTGTTGTGGCGATGAATGATTGATAAGAAAAAATAAAAAATTTTTGGTAATAACCTTAGATAGATGGTTGTGCTTGATGAGATCACTATTGATTTGGTATGTAATGTATATGCATTGGCTGATACATGTGCTATGATTCAAATGATTGATGATTAAACTATGTGAAATGATATGATGTGTGGTTGAATCATATGGTCCCATTAAGGGACATATGTTATGCATATGTATATATATATTATCATAATGTATGAGATTAATTTATTTGGTATCTATTACTCACCTCCTAGTTATTATTTTTAAAGGTTGATATAGGTATGTTGGTCATCCTACTCTTTTGGAGGTTGAGCATGGTGAAGGTAAATATGGAAGGAAAGCTTGTGTGCCTTGGCCGACAATTGTTTTGTAAAGAATTTTGTATATGCATATTATGTATATGAATATTGAATAGTTATGAATGTATATTTTATGGGTCATGTCTGAAAATTAGACCTTGATATTGGAAGGCTAATTTTTTGTTATGACCTTAACAATGATTGTTGACTATTGTGATATGTCAATTTCATGCTACATCAATGAATGACTTATGATGTTTGAGGATTGTGATCTTTAAAGATGTATATGTAGTTATGTATGATGAATATTGTGAAATGTATGCATGCTAAGGGAAAGTGGTTATGCTATAGTCCTATTTGATGGTTAGGACCTCATGTAGAGGTTACCTACAACCCATAATATATGTATGTAACTCGTGTGCATGGTTGGTTATGGCTAAATAGGCTCACATTGCAAATTGGCATGGTTGGTTTAGTCTAAATACACTTGAATCGCTATTTATGCACAGGATAATCTAGAGTTTAATTTATTGGATGGGCTAAAACCCCTTTTTAGCCCTCTTAATGTTTAGGGATTAGGAAAAATCCCCTAAAAAAAATCCTTAGGTTTTGGCCCTTATTAAATTTTAGGGTTTATGAATTTAAGGATGATGCCCTGAACTGATGAGGTGGCCACCTGTCAAAAATATTATTAATTTAATAAAGCTGTGAATAATTATCCTAAGTTAGGTAATTAAATTGTTTAGGTAATTAATAAAGGTAATTAAGCAAGGTAATTAAACAGCTGAGAGAAAGAGGGGAGAAAGGGTGAGAGAGGGAGGACCGACGGAGAGGGAGAATAAGAGGTCGACGGAGAGAGGGAGAGCCACCGAGAGAGGGAAGAGCGAGAGATCGACGGAGAGAGGGAGAGGGAGAGGGAGAGCCACCGAGAGAGGGGAGAGCGAGAGATCGACGAAGAGAGGGAGACAGATCTAAGAATGCAGTTAGAGAAGAAGTGGACTGGAGGGATGACAGATCTAACACAATAGACTGCTGCTACTGGGGATTGGTGTTGGAGATTGAAGAGCCTGAATCGTTCAAGGAAACATCTTAAGGGGTTGAGTGGGTGGGAAGGGAAGTAGGAGGAATCTGGACAGGGAGAGCAATTTGTTTTCTCTGTATTCTTCCTTCTTTCCTTATTAGTGTCTTATATTTTCTCTGTTGCTGTATTATATTCTTGTTGCATTTCTGATGCCCCAAACCATTCTTAGTACAGAGTTACAATAACCTCAACGCGGACAACTAGATTAAATAATTCATTCATCACCTCTTCATTTGGGTGGCTGTCCAAGATTCACTAAGCCACCACAGAAGCAAGGTGTGGAAACTTACTTGTTCATTTCAAGTACTTCAGCTCCTTCTCTAAGGAAATTACAGTAACTTTCTATCATAGCAAATCCTTGTAGCATGTCTTGTTCTGTTATCCAGTGCTTCACCTATTGAGAAAAGTAGAAAATAAATTCAACATTTTCTTGTAAGATAGAGAGAAAACGGAAAAGTGTTGGTTGGTGCTTACTCTATGTAGAGCACGGTCATGGTAACCAAGGTTCAAGAGTTGAGCTACATCAGACCAGGCATAAGAGGCTCTAGCTTTGTGCTGGTTCTTCAAGATAACCATCCTTGAAATAGCTAGTGTGGTCAAGGTTTTGATTTTGGAAGTGAAACTTTTTCCAAGCAGACCCATATATGTTTCCACTTCAACAATTTCTTGCTTTAAGGTATAAATGGAATTTGATAGCACCAGATGCTTTGTTTATGTATCCACAAGGTAGGGGAATGAAAGATTTTAGGATAGGAGACTCCTTTATAACCAAACTCCCTCTCCCTCTCCCTCTCTCCGTCGATCTCTCGCTCTCCCCTCTCTCGGTGGCTCTCCCTCTCTCTCTCCCTCTCTCCGTCGACCTCTTCTTCTCCCTCTCCGTCGGTCCTCCCTCTCTCACCCTTTCTCCCTTCTTTCTCTCAGCTGTTTAATTACCTTACTTAATTACCTTTATTAATTACCTAAACAATTTAATTACCTAACTTAGGATAATTATTCATAGCTTCATTAAATTAATAATATTTTTGACAGGTGTCACTGATGAGGTAGCCCAAATTCATGCCACCTCATCAGTTCTGGGCATCATCCTTAAATTCGTAAACCCTAAAATTTAATAAGGGCCAAAACCTAAGGGTTTTTTTTAGGGGCTTTTTCCTAATCCCTAAACATTAAGAGGGCTAAAAAGGGGTTTTAGCCTTATTGGATGAGACTTGTTGGAACAAGTCATAATTATGTGTACAAATGTATGTCTATTGCGAGCTTTGATCAAATCCTTGCTTAATGCAATATGGCATGTCATGTAATTTGATTTACCTTTGTTAGAAACCATATTCTGTCGATCTTGCTCAAGCAAGAGTAGTATGCATTAGCGTTAAGCTTTTTGGCTCATTCTGGCTCAAGCGAGCAGGGTCACGCTCAAGTGAGAGTTAGAGTATATGACCCTATGTGTTTTTTGCTTAAGCGAGCAGAGTCTCACTTAAGCAAAGATATTGAAAATTGATTCTGTGCAATTCTCGCTTAAGTGAGTGAGTTCTCGCTCAAGCGAGTATGTATAAAAATGATTTTGTCAAATTTTCACTCAAGCAAGTGGTACCTCACTTGAGAAAGGATGTTATAAATTGATTCTAGAGCTTTTTTCTAGAGCGGAAGTGGCTCGCTCAAGCGTGGAATAGGCATTGCTCGTTCAAGCGAGCGTAAGCAAGATTCAGGGGCTCGCTCAAGTGAGAGTTTCCTCGCTTAAGCGAGGCTACCTGAAATGCATTTTTCAACTCTTTTCTCCATTTTGGGCCTCTTCTCATATCTTCATATATGGGACTAGGCATATGCCCTGTATCCATATTTTTCTTCCACTATAAACTCAATTATTTCTGTATACATGTTGCGGCAAATATTTCTCCATCCATTTTTTAATTTTCTTAAACTTTAATTTTTAGTTTTTCATGATTCGAGTCTCAATGCATGGCTGTATGTCTGGGCTTTTAAAACACGAAAAAATTTATTTGTATTTTTATTGATTTAATTATTGCACTTATACTTGAATCCGGGGGATCGGAGGCCGTCATTACAACGGTGGTATCAGAGCGTTGGTTGCTCTTTATTAAAAGTCAATGTATATTTTCAGAGCATTGAATGCTCTTTATTAAATGGTGCTTGCTTTTAGCGAAATATATTGATGTACCTTATCTCATATTATGATGAGTTGAAGTTATATGAATGAAACTTAATTGTTTGATTATTCGTAAATGGTGGTGATGATTATATGACTATTATTTAGACTAGCCAGGCATTTCCTTTCCAATATTTACCTTCAAATTGTGATTACATTATGATAATATATATGTTGATGATAATTATCTTTGATTGGCAAGCCTTGAGGAATGAAATATGAGTTTTCTAAGTATTATTGTGTTATGTGTCTAGATTAATCGATGACGAATAGATGCAACATAGATGCAGCCACTATGGCTAAAGCTTTTAACCAGTTTGTCGATATTCTCGAACGGCAAGAACAACCTATTGGTCAACCAAATCAAGGTCTTGACCGTTTCCTCAAACTGAAACCCTGCAAATTTCATGGGGGTTACAAACCGGAAGATGCTTATGTTTAGATTCATGATTTTGAGTGAATATTTGCTAGCATAGAGAGTTTAGAGACTCAAAAAGTTGAGAATATGGTGTTCATGATCTACGAGGAAGTTAAATCTTGGTGGATCTTAACTCATGGTCGTATGATTATGGCTCACACTCCCTTGACTTAGAAGAACTTCAATGTGGAATTTTCCATTGTTCTTGTTCCATTCCTGAGGTCCTTATAGAATGTCTCCTATGGAATTGACTGAGTTGAATAAGCAAGTCAAGGAATTGTTGTAACGATAGTTCATTCGTCCAAGTGTATCTTCTTGTGGTGCACCTGTGTTACTAGTGAAAAAGAAGGATGGAAGTATGAGGTTGTGCGTTGATTATCGACACCAATATCCTTTACCTCGCATTGATGACCTTTTGGATCAGTTGAAGGGTACTGTGGTATTTTCTAAGATTGATTTACGTTCCAGATATCACCAAATCAGGGTAAAGACCGAAGATATTCCAAAAACCATTTTTCATAATCATTATGGCCACTATGAATATATAGGGATGCTTTTTGGTGTGACAAATGCTCTTGTGATTTTCATGGATTACATAATTATATTTTCCATGATTATCTTGACCAATTTGTGGTGGTGTTCATCGATGACATTCTTGTCTATTCCAAGAGCCATGAGGAACATGAAGGGCATCTTTGCCTTGTTTTGAATATTCTTCGTGAGAAAGAGATGTATACATAGCTTTCCAAGTGTGAGTTTTGGTTGTCTGAGGTCCAATTTCTTAGACATGTTATCTCTAAGGATGGTGTAATAGCTTAGGAAAGACCAACGTCCGTGACTGAAGTAAGAAGTTTTCTTAGTCTTTTCGGTTATTACCGGAGATTTATTGAAGGTTTTTGCTTTGCCATTGACGAAACAAACTCGTAAGAAACAACTGTTTATATGGAATCTCAATTGCGAGAAAACTTTCCAGGAGTTAAAAGTAAGACTCATTTCTGCTCTTGTGTTGGCTTTGCCCGATTTACAAGACAAATTAATGGTGTATTATGATGCTTCTAAGCTTAGTTTTGTTAGTGTATTAATGTAGAATGAACATGTGATAGCCTATGCGTCGAGATAGTTGTGACCATATTAGGTTAACTATCTCACACATGATCTTGAATTGGCGGCAGTTGTTCTTGCCTTAAAATTATGGTGACATTATTTGTATGGCTCAAAGTTCGTGGTCTTTATTGACCACAAAAGTCTCAAATACTTGTTTTATAAAAAGAATATGCGTCAACGAAGATGGATAGAATTTTTGAAAGACTATAAATTTTATTTGAGATATGATCCAGGAAAAGCAAATGTGGTCACTGATGCTTTAAGCCAGAAGTCATTGCATGTGTCTGCTATGATGGTGAAAGAGATGGAGTTAATTGAACAATTTAGAGATTTAAATGTTGGTATGGAGGTTTATACCACAAAGAAAATTTCTCTTACGGCATTAAAGATGTCAAATGTATTCCTTGAATGGGTGAAGATACAACAACCAAATGATGAGTATTTGATGGAGATAAAAGAATCTCAAATAAATGGGAAGAATCTATTTCTATCGGAAGGTTTCGATGGTATTTGGCATGTGAAGGATCGGATTAATGTCCTATCTATTGGTGATATGAGGAGAACTATATTGGAAGAAGCTCATAAAAGTGTATTCAATATACACTCTTGTGCTACTAAGATGTATCAAGATTTGAAGAAGAATTTCTGGTGGCCTGGTATGAAGCGGGATGTGGCTAATTATGTCGCTTCTTGCATTGTCTATCAAAAGGCTAAGGTTGAATATCATAAGCCATCTGGTATGCTTAGACCTGTTGATATCCCTGTTTGGAAATGGGATGACATTGCTATGGATTTTGTTTCTAGATTGCCCAGAACACGTGCTGGAAATGATGCAATACAAGTACTTTTTGATAGGTTGTCAAAGTGTGCTCACTTTTTTCCCAATAATATGAAAATTCCATTGGAGAAATTGGTGCAATTGTACATTAAGGAGATTGTTAGGCTACATGGTATGCCTTCAAATATTGTGCGGATCGCGACCCACGATTCACTTCCCGGTTTTGGGGGGAGCTTGTACCAAGAACTGGGTTCTAAGCTCAAGCTTAGCTTTACCTATCATCTGTAAACGGGTGTAACATCCGAGCGAACGATTCAACGCCTTGAAGATTTGTTGTGGGCATATGTGTTAAAGCATAAAGGTTGTTAGGAGAGATTCCTACCATTGATTGAATTCACATACAATAATAGTTATTATAGTACTATTAGTATGGTTCTGTATAAAGCTTTGTATGGTTAAAAATGTAGAACTCCCTTGTGTTGGCTCAAAACTGGTGAAAATTTGGCTTTAGGGCCGGAATTGATTACGGAGACGAATGAACAAATTAAAATGATACAAGAGAAGATGAAAATTGCCTAAGATCATCAAAAGAGTTATTATGATAAAAGGCGGAAACCCCTTGAATTTTAAGTTGGTGATCGTGTTTTCTTGAAGGTATCAAGAGATAAAGGTATTGGAAGAGCTTTGAAGAGCCAGAAGTTAAGTCTGAAAATTATTGGACCATTTGAAATCCTTAAAAGGATTGGTGAGGTGGCATATAGAATTGCCCTTCCTCCGCATTTATCCAACTTACATAATGTGTTCCATGTGTCACAACTACGGAAGTATATGCATGATCCTACACATGTGGTTATCATTAATGATGCTTAGATCAGGGATAATCTATCTATTCCTCCAGTGTCTGCTACTATTATGAAGCGTTCAGTCAAGAAATTATAGAACAAGTTGATTCCTTTGCTAAAAGTGTATTAGAAACATGGAGATGTGGTTACAACCACATGGGAGCGTGAGGACGATATGCGAAAATGATATCCTGAAATATTCGAATCAAGTTGGTAATTTCAAGGATGAAATTCTTTTTAGGTGAGGTGGATTGTAACATCCCAAAATTTAAATAAATACTTAATTGAGTGAAATAATTAGCAAATAATTAAATATGAATTGATTGATGTCCCAAAAATTCAGAAATAATTAAATTAGGATTTATCTTCTATTCATAATTTATTGTAGCTTAAAAAGCTGAATTTAATACCCGATTAAAATATAAGTGTCAGACCAAGTATCTCCAATTAAGGTACCATTGGTCAAGGTTGTTGAGAATATTAATGTGAATCCAAATATATCTTCGGAATAATTTTGGTTAAGTATTGAGCCCGTACAGTGATCCTGTTTATTGTAAAACGGAATGATTTTAACCAAGGGTCAAAATTTTAACAATAAAACCCTTTTCTCTCTCTCATTTTCACAGCACTTTTCTCTCTAAGGAAAGAGCTCTCTTCTCCACTTCTACTATATTTTCCTCTCTTCTTCTTCTTTATCTAAAACATATCAAGTGTGTGTGCCTATTTCCCCTTCTATTTTTGTTTTCCTCTTGCAAGCAAGGAGGAGGTTGTATGTTGGGAAGCTCTCCATTTTCCCTTTCATTTTTGTCTCCCACTCTCATTCTCTTGAAGCTCACTTCTCTTTTGGCTTGAGGTAAGTCCCTTACTATATTTCTTAACCTTGAGCCCTAGGTTATGGGTTATTAAGGTTAGAAAAAGTATTGTATGTATGGGCTATTAAATGGGAGCCATTAATATGCAAACCCCTAAGGTAGGGTGTAATAAATGCAAGCTTTTATGAGGGGGTATGGTGGTACACAAAAATGGTGATGAAAGTGATAGAAGATGGTGAGTACTAATTATAGTTGTTGGGTTTTTAATGAAAACCCTAGGTTTAGGGGAAATTGTGAAATGTGTTTGGAAGAGTTAATTTTAAGTAAGAATGTATGATATTTAGAGTATGGGTAATGATATTAATGTTGAGAGATGTTAATAATGATGAGAGATAGCAATTGTTGATAGCCATTAATAGGGGAACCCATTAATGGGTGTGGCTTTAAATACTTAAAAATAAATGTGAACACCAAACCCATGGTGGTTGTGGTGAAATAGATGAAATGGAAGTAGTTTGATAATGATAATGATATAAACACTAAGTTGCTAATTAAGAAAATTTAAAATGTTGGTGATTTAGATGAAAATAATTGTATGGTACATTGTGTGATGTAGGAAACACCCCAATGACAAAGTGGGACCCTTAGACTGCAGTGAATACTATTTCTCTTAAGGTATAAGGGGGTAACATTTTCTAAATGCATAATTTCATCCATTATTGATGTATATGTATGGATGTGTTTCCATAATTTTAGTTTAGATGAATATCTTGATGAGTATGTGAATTGAAATGTTGATGTTGATTCATGGCGTTGTGAATGGCTTGTGATTTATGCTATGACCATGATTGGATTGAATATAAGTGTGTGATCAACCCATGATATAAAATTAATGAAAATGTGTGTGGATATTGTTTGCCACTAACTATTGATGTGAATTAAAATCTAATGATAATTAGTAGTAATTGAGAATAATGGAAATATTGAAATCCACTAAGAGATGGTGGTAAGTTAATGATTATGGAATGGCATTTTAGAATGCACAATATGAGAATTTATTGATCTGCATTTGCATCCATGGCATATCATACGCTGTCTATTTTAGAAAGTTAGGGATTCCAACAGGTGGGCCTAATGGGTGGGCGGCCTAGTGGGTAGGCGACTCTATGATAAGCAAGTGATCTCATTATCCCTATGGGGCGTAGCTCTCTCGATGCGTGTTTAGGAAGGGCCCGTAGCACTTTTGGCAAGTAATGCCATGTTGTTGATCCACAAGTCACAGGGTAACTAGTGCTACATATGGCGATAGCGGTTTGGTACTAGTAAAAGATGGTGTTATGCATGCAAAGGTAAGAGATAAGTGTACACATTTACTACTATAGTAGGGGCATAGTAGCACACCTACACTTAACCCACATGTTATATGATGTTCCCGCAGTCAGATCCATAATTTGAAAATGATTCCTTTGTGCATATACATTAGCTATAAGAGCATTTGCATATAGCCGGAGATATGCTAAGTTTGGTAGCCCATGGTGGTGATAGATGATTGATAAGTGAAAAGAAAGAAATTTTTGGTACTAACCTTAGATAGATGATTGTGCTTGATGATAACACTATTGATTTGTTATGTAATGTATATTCATTGGCTCGTATGTGTGCTATGATTCAACTTATTGATAATGAAACTATAGGAAATGATATCATGTGTGGTTGAATCATACGGTCTTATTGAGGGACATATGTTGTGCACATGTATATATGTGTTATCATAATGTATGAAATTGATTTATTTGGTATATGTTACTCACCTCCTAGTTGTTATTTTTAAAGGCTGATGTAGGTATGTTGGTCATCCCACTCTTTTGGAGGTTGAGCATGGTGAAGGTAAATATGGAAGGAAAGCGTGTGTGCCTTGGCCGACAATTGTTTTGTAAAGCATTTGGTATATGCATATTATGTATATGAATATTGAATATTGAATAGTGATAGATGTATATTTTATGGGTCATGTGTGAAAATTAGACCTTCATATTGGAAGGCTAATTTTGGTTATGACCTTAACAATGGTTGTTGACTATTATGATATGTCAATTTCATGCTACATCAATGAATGAATGATGATGTTTGAGGATTGTGATCTTTGAGGATGTATATGTAGTTATGTGTGATGAATATTGTGAAATGTATGCATGCTAAGGGAAGTGGTTAGGCCATTTGTAACACCCTTAGTTAACTAAGATAATCCCTTCCACTAGATTACCTCGGTTAACTGAGAGGTTACTAATTTTAGATAAATATGGAAGTTTTTTTTTTGTTTTTTGTACAAGATAATATATAGTTGAACAAAAGCATCATACATATGTATACGTACATAACTGTATCATATATATATAAAGTGGTCTTATCAGATCCGTACAACTGAAGTAAGAAAGAGGCATGTAGGCACCCTATACAAAATACCTAAGGGTATAAACAAATAAACCTAGTAGCTAAGCATCTCCTCCCATGAACTCATCAACAAACTAAGGCGACTCTGGAGCATCTGAGGTGGCTACCAATTGTGTCAAGTCCAGGGGATATGACGACCCAACAGGAATCGTGCTCAAAGACAGTAAATCGCTAACCTGCTGAACTGGTTCGTGCCTCCGGCTGCTATAATCCTTATATGCCTCTGCTAGGAGACCTTGAGCCTCTGAAGACATGACCGCATAGCCCTCGGTATCCCTGTACATATAACTCCTAAAGATGTGTCGGAGAAAGCCTCGAGACTGGTCCCACTGGCGCCTTGCAAGTCATCACCAGTACTCTCTGCTGCATATGCACATCCACTGGTCTCTCCTGCTCGAACACAAGTAGAGGCTTTATCGGTCTAAACTGCTAGGGTAAAGTTGGAAGAGAAATCGAGTCCATAACTATCGGGTCCATCAGGGCATCAAGCAGGAACTCCTTGAAATCCTCATCCTTGTCATCATCGTCCAATATCATGGGTACATACTCAAAACTAGGCTCTCTCTGAAGGTTCAGTCCTACTGGTCATGGTGCGGCTGGTATCTCTTCTACATGAAGAACTGCTCATCTGGTATGCACACCTGATCGGGGGGTCTAAAAAATAGTTGTAAGGGTGAGCTCTCACCTCCACAACAATCGAGGGATGCCTTGCCGACACACACCGTGTAATACACAAGCAGTCCAAAATCAAGCCTCCTACTGTCTTAAAGGGCTTCCTAGCGAGTCTTATTCTAAGTTATCTCACCTCTTCTAATCTCAACTGATTGTCCCCATCCCATTTTACTCTTGAACGGGATAATACTCGTATCATCATGGTCAAATAATGATAAGAAATCACAATTTCACACAACAATGATATAATGCATGTATTTCTTTTCCTAAGATTAAATATTCTTTAGCCAGTATGATGCATTTAGGCCTATTCTCCTTCATCATTCACAACACAATACATTCACCATCCCACCTTATCCTTTTTCCTAACTAGAGTGACCAGAGCTTGCCATGTTCTATTTTCATAAAAGGGTAAGGACACACAGTCGTATCAATAGCGGATCCAAATTATATCTCATCAAAACGGGCATTACACAACCATGGTAGCCCTCATCTGGAGTCAAAGTATACCATAGTTACCAGGCCGTCCGGCCTCATGCTCAAATCTGAGCTATTCGAGGTCTGCCCTAGTGTACTCCTAAGACTGATCTTAGGGGATCGAGATGTCGTTGTTCTTCAGTGTACCCATCACTGTATGCTCTAGGGGATCACTCTATCATCCACCCTTATATCTATGTGTCATGCATGATTTCACAGATTCAATGATCACTTATTAGTCCTCAGCAGGGTCACCTTAATGACTCCATTTCATTCCTAACGTCGAGCTTTTTTCTTTTCATTGAGTATTGTTTGTTTCTTTCTTTTCTTGCTTGACAACTTATAATGGTTTTACCCGACATTAGGAATGAAATGATATTTCACAAGTTGCAGAATATCAAAGGGTATACTGGCGCTACAACGCCCACTCATCATCTCGGATCCAGATTCTCATATTTTCATAATTTAATCATCTTGGAACCCCACCGATACCACATCTCATATTTCTTCCTTATTCTCACTTAATAGTTTTCCTTTGTTGAATCATCCATGCATCACATGACAATTGCTAAGGTAGTATAATTGTGTGGTATTTCACTTAATTAACACATTAGGCCCTTAATTATATTGCATTAATAGTTATTTAATAGAACCACATTACACGTAGGATCACTATAGTAAGGGAACAACATATTTTTATTTCTATTTAACCATGATTCACAGAAACTTAAACATAACCATTGGCATTGAACCCGGCATACTAGTTTGCACATTATTATCTTGCTACTAATCTATACGTTAAATCATATATTTTAGTCAAAATATCTTATGAAAGGGGTTTGGATCTTCTTACATCCTTAAGCTATTCATCCTCCTATTATTCATCGGTGCATTCGTCTTTTGTCACATGACTCTAGTTACTAAGTGGTCTACTCCTTGCTTTCTTTTAATAAGCAAATAGCTTGTTCTAGTTAAATAACTTGTTCTTCTTTATTATCAATTAGTTACTATTTTCTCATGCACATATCTATAGGTATATTTTTAGTAATGTCCTTTCTAGTGTTTCACTTGTCACTAACCTATATCACCATTTATTTAATACCATTTTCTTTTACTCTTTATATTACTCCCTAATTATGCCAACCAATTTTTCCTTTAGTTATATTCACTTAATCAACTATAATCCAATTTTTCTTTGATGATTAATTTGTTATTCAAGAGTCTAATTATTACTTTAACTTCTAGATTTTGAGACTTAGTCAAAAGCATTATTCTCCTAAAAAATTGATTTCTAATTTATAAGTTACACTTAGTTCCTTTGTCACTTGGTTCAAAAATTTGCTTCTAAGGTCCTTTCTAAAAAACTTAAACTCTAAAATCTTATTTCTCATTTGAACTTCTAAAATTATTTCTATCTCATTTATTCATTTAACTTATGTCCTTAGTTAATTTCTTAAGATTCCTTTTTCTACTCATTCAAATTTAGAGTCCAGAAATATCTTTTCTTTTTCTTCTTGTCATACTTAGTTATTAAAAACACTTAAACCCAAAATGTTTACTCTTTACTTCAATCTCTCAAGTTATCTCTATTTTATTTAATTATTTATTTTCATACCAAAATCAATTTATTTAACTTGATTAAATCATAAGAAAATTTTATATTCTATAATAATTAAGGATAAAGTCTTTTCTCAAAACTCGGTAAAATAAAATATCATGATGGTCTGATCTGTGAATTTTCTCAAAGTGTGTTTTCTTCAAAATGATTCTGGAAACGTTTAGCGATAAATTTAACTTCTAATAGCGGGGCTTACCGGGAAATTACCACAAATTACTTAATAACACAATAAAATTTATAATTAAATATTACAACCAAATCGAATTACAACTGAGCCCACCTAACTCTAAAATTCCCTAATTTATTCATTGCAGCTCAGATCGTGATAAAATTTCTTTCGGGTACATGAAAAATTTCACGGTTTGATGTCTAACTATTGTATCATGACAAAACTTGAAATGATTATTCCCGGAGACTAAAGCAATCTTATAAAGTAATTTAGAACATAATAAAATGAAATGGAACTCCCCTTACCTGATGGGGCAGCTTCAGTTTTGAGGAAAAAATATAATGGGCTCACCGAAAATTTGCTAAACGTTCCAGATCATCCGTCGATCGGCGCCGATGGTTCCTGATCTTAAGAAAACAACAGCATGCACCTAAAAATTGGACAAAAGGGTCACGACTTTGGGCTCTAAAAATAGAGAGAAATCACCACAGTGCAAGCTTAAAATTATGATTTAGCAAGAATAGAAGGAAGCAATATTTGAAGAGTTAAAACCTTACCTTGGTGACCTTGAATGGTCATGGATTCAAGGAGTGGTGGAGCTTGATGGATGATGTTTGGATGGTGGATTATAGAAGGTGAGTAGAAGCAAAAGTTGGTGGCTGTTTTGGAGGAGAAGCCCACGGGTTTTGTGGAGGAGGAAGGAGGAAGTGAAATTTTTGGTAGGATCGTGGTTGGTGAAGGTAGTGTGGCTGTGATTCAAGAGAGTAAGGAGACCAAACTTTTGTGTGATGAGGGAATGATCTTTTAAGGGATTTCAATGACTGTGAAATGAAGAAAATTAAGAGAAAGAGGATGGCCCTTAGTTCTGCCAAGAGAGAGATAGTGGAGGAAAAGGTGAATTTTGTTTAACAGGTTAAGTGGAACTGATCTATGGTTTGCATGCTAATTTCAGCTTGTTGGCTAATGAAATGGAAATTAAGTGGGCTGAGATAACTAGAGGGTGACACCTCTCTATCTAGGTGGCATGAGGTGATGATGTGATTAGAAATTTGGTGGCTGAAAAATTAATTTGTTACACGAGGAATTAAGGCATGCAGAATTTTTAGGAACCGGAAATTAAGCAGGTTAAAAATAAGTAGAGATTAATTTTTGGGGTAGGAATCTTGAAAAATGGTCAACATAAAGTTTGTAGATATTCTTTTTCCCTTCGATTTGATATATCATACGTCATGATCTAAGGTCGGTAGCCAGAGATATGCTTGAACCCATGTAAAAAGCACTTGAAGCTCCCAAACAAGGAAGATATGCGAATTTTACTAGAAGCTGCTAGCATGGTGACGAGACAGTGAAGGGTCTAGAAATATTCTTTTAACTGTATTGATCTAGAGGGATTCAGCTCTTGATGTCTTCATGAACAATGTATAGAATTTTGTTATGTAGATTTTGACACCAGGTTTGCTTGAATCAAAGGTCGTATGAAAGAGTTATGAATTTTTGAATGAAACATGCACAAGATAAAATGCTCAAACGATGAAATTCTGAGGTGGACATGCTTAATCCTTAATTTTGGGGGTGATAGAGTGGGAATAGGAGTTTGGGGCTAGAGACAGAGGTTATAGATCTTTTCAAAACAAAGAGATTGAGACCAAAATCATCCAATTGTAAGATCGTGTGCGAAAGTTAAGTCCAAAACACCAAAAGTGTTTGGGTTGAGCTTTAAGGTAAATTCTAAGGAAATCGATTTATGGAAAAAATGGGGTTGATAGAGTCTGAATTAAGCTTCAGTCTCTGTAGGAAAAGTTCCTAAAAATGTCGAAGAGAGTCACCAGGGACAGACTGTGCTACCATTGGATTCCCCGAAGTATATGCACGATCAAACGTAGGAGACGTTGGACGTTCTGATCGGACCAGTTAGGCTGAGTCAGTCAGCAATGATTCACCATGAAATAGTCCTAATAGGACTAGTTTCCCTACAGAATCACTAGTCTCAGGTCAAACGGTCAGAGTCTGATCTTTGGCTGAGTCCTACAGTTCAAATCTGAGGAACCGGGCAATATTTATCATTTAAATATTATCAATAACTAAATAAATTTTAACTAAACCTTATTATAATTAAGCTTTTATATTTTTAAATTCATCCTTAACAATATTAGGCATCAAAATGAATAATGTTTAATTATTTTATTTTATATTAATTAATAGAATCATTAATAATAAAATTTATTAACCAATCAACATCGAATTAAAATAAGGTACTCATTACTAATCATATCCATTAAAGGGCTAATCATCATCTTATGAATTTTGAGTTTTAATAAATATTTAGTATTAAAATTAAACCTGATATTTAAATAATTAAATATTCTTAATAAATATTACTATAATCAATAAATGGTTGACTAAAATTACATATTAATTACTAAAATTAAACATTAACCATTAATTATTATTTCACCAATTTAAACATTATTAACAAGGGGATACTTACCTCATCAACAGTTTCACATTAAATTGGACATGATTATCATCTCATTAATTACTACTAAATCAACAAACTCTTTCTAACTAAACATCATCACTAGGCATTGCTATTATTACTCACTTATCTCAATGAACCAAATTGTTGACTACTCACATTCTCTTGAGGTCTCCTTCCCTCATACTCATAGCAATTTGGGGTAAGGCCGAAGCCTCAACCCTTCCTTAAAAGACTTAATAAGGGACTCTTAGAGTCCCGAGAGCCTGGGTTCCTACTCTGAAAAATCAGGGCTATTACATTCTCCCTATCTTTTAGGAATTTCGCCTCTGAAATTCATTGCACTTATCATAGGCATCACGATAACCTTGGTCATTAACCCTTGGTATCCTTATTTGATACTTCAACTACTTGAGTTTAATCAACTAGTTCCTACTACACAAGTCCTAATCTGTCAAGCGAATGACTTTCAGAGTTCAACAGGATATAGTGAGCCATACCCCAAGCCTAATGAATCAACCATACTCTGATACCACCAATGTAACACCCTTGGTTAACTAAGCTAATCTCTTCTACTAGATTACCTCAGTTAACTGAAAGGTTACTAGATTTAGAAAAATATGGAAGTTTTTTTTGTTTTTTGTACAGGATAACATATGGTGGAACAAAAGCATCATACATATATATACATACATAACTGTATCATACATACATAAAGTGGTCTTATCAGATCCGTAAAACTGAAGTAAGAAAAGGTACACAGGAACCCTATACAAAATACCTAATGATATAAACAGATAAACCTAATAGCTAAGCATCTCCTCCTATGAACTCATCGTCAGGCTAAGGCGACTCTAGAGTATCTGAGGTGGCTGCCAACTGTGTCAGGTACGGGGGATATGACGACCCAACAGGAATCTTGCTCAAAGACGGTAAATTGCTAACCTGTTGAATTGGCTCGTGCCTCCAGCTGCTGTAAACCTTATATGCCTCTACTAGGAGACCCTGAGCTTCTAAAGACATGACCGAGAAGCCCTCGGTATCCCCATACATATAACTTTTAAAGATGTGTTACAGAAAGCCTCGAGACTGGTCCCACCAGCACCTCGCAAGATACCTCTCCATACGCATCAACACCAGTAGCATGGGTACATACTCAGAAGTTGGCTCTCTCTGAAGGTTTACTCCTACCAGTCCTGGTGCGGCTAGTATCTCTTCTACATGAAGAACTCCTCATTCGATATCCATGCCTGATCGGGGGGTCTGAAAAGTAGTTCTAAGGGTGAGCTCCCACCTCCACAACAATAAGGGGGTGTCTTGCTGACACACACCCTGTAATACATAAGCGGTCCAAAATCAAGCCTCCTAGTCTCTTAAAGGGGTACCTAACGAGTCTTATTCTATGTTATCTCACCTTTTCTAATCTCAATTGATCGTCCTCATCCAATTTTACTCTCGAAAGGGGTAATACCTGTATCATCATGGTCAAATAATGATAAGAAATCATAATTTCACACAACAATGATATAACACATGTATTTCTTTACCTTAGATTAAATATTCTTTAGCTAGTATGATGCATGTGGGCCCATTCTCCTTCATCATTCATAACACAATACATATCGCCATCTCGCCTTATCCTCCTTCCCAACTAAAGCGACCGAAGCTCGCCTCGTTTTATTTTCACAAAAGGGTAAGGACGCACGATCATGTCAATAGTGGATCCAAATCATATCTCATCAAAATGGGCATTACACGGCCATGGTAACCCTCATCCGGAGCCAAGGTATACTAGAGTTACCAGGTTGTCCGGCCTCGGGCCTGAATCTGAGCTATTGGAGGTCTGCTTCAGTATACTCACAAGACCGCTCTTAGGGGATCGAGACACTATTGTTCCTCAGTGTACCCATCACTGTATACTCTAGGGGATCATTCTATCATTCAACCTTATCCTCTATGTATAATGCATGCTTTCATAGATTCAATGATCACTTATTGATCCTCAACAGGGTCCCCTCAATGACTTCCTTTCATTCCTAACGTCGAGCTTTTTTCTTTTCATTAAGTATTATTTAATTCTTTCTTTTCTTACTTGACAACTTACAATGGTTTTACCCGACATTAAGAATGAAACGAGATTTCCTAATTTCTAGAATATCACAAGGTATACTGGCGCTACAACGTCCACTCATCATCTTGAATCTAGATTCTCATATTTTTGCAATTTAATCATTTGGGGACCCCGTCGATTGTGACACCATTGATTAACTAGGACAAATTCCTACACTGGAATGTCCTATTTAATTAAAGAGTCACTAAAAGTAGGAGTATTTGTTTTATTGGTGATCATCAGCACATAATTTTAAAATAAATATATTATATAGATCGATTCTTTTAAACATAAATGTACTTAAAAGAGTACGGGGCTCACAGGCTCCCAACAACTACTACAGAATAACAAAATAGAAACGTCGAGTCTACAATGATCTCGACGTAAACAGAAAATATACACAGTTGATGTTTTCAGTCTGACGTCCTCACTGCAAATATTCCACGTCCTGCCTACGTTCACCTTATCCTTTAACTGATGATCATAGGAAAGGAAAAACAGCACACAACAACAGAAGGAGTGAGTACAAAGCTCTCAACCTATAAATTATACATACAAGGGTGGCTTAATATTTTAAACTATAGAAAAATATTACACACAGCATACCTATAAACATATAAAACTTCATATACACAAAAATTAATGACAATCAGAGGGATAGTCATATAATGATGGTATGCTATGCATACGTTAGATTCAATTACGGTAAGTTATATTTCATTACCAATATGCAATGGGGCCCAACTTCCACTGATCAATCTCATATACCAATAATCATGTGCACAACCAGCCACCCTTATCTCCCCTGCCCAACTAGAGCGACCGGAGCTCTCCTCGTTCTAGTTTTTACAAAAGGGTAAGGACCCACAGTCCAATGAACACAATGATCAATCAACATCTCGTCAGAACGAGCACTCAACGGCCATAGAAACCCTCGCCTCTCGTCGAAGTATATCAGCGATTGCCACGACTTATCCAGCGTCAAGCTTGAATCTGAGCCATTGGAAGTCCGTCCCTGATATACTCCCAAGACCACCTTTAAGGGATCGAGACGCCTACTGTTTCTCCAATGTACCCGTCGCTATAAGCTCTAGGGGAATATTCCAACATCCCTCCTCAACTCCAAATGCAATATGCCATATGCTCACCTTATCACTAGGGTGCCCGAGTTCTAGATGGAACCTAACTCGCATAGCGTATTTATCCTTAAAACATGTAAAATATCTAAGCCATAAAACTTTTCGTGTAATAGGTGCTAAGGCCCAAAGATTCCTTATTACCAAAAATTCATTTGGAAGTGTCAATGATTTTTCCTAAACAGATCTTATAAGGAAATTCTCTAGTGTAAAACAGTCAATTTATTTTTATCAGAAATATCTAAGTAAAAGGAGTAACATAATTCCAATTATGTTTTCTTGAAGTATAAACTTAAGAAAATCTAAGATTTTCTATTAAAAGAGAATTAAGGATAAGATGTAAAAATTTTCTTGATTTTTCAATTACTAAAGTCGTTTCGTCGTATTTACTTATGATAAACGAATTAGATTGATTTTACTTTCTAAAATTTTTCATAAATCCTTAAATGGAATATATCATTATGATAAGGTTATTCTCCTAGATTTATATTGAAGATAAAAGAATCCTCTTTTCTAAAGTAAAGGTACAAAGTAGTAAATTTTTATTTCTTTGTCAAAACATCATTTTCGTCGTATTTTATCTAAAAAATTCCAATTTGGGTGATTCCAAAGCCAAAAGTGTTTAATTTTAAAAATAATAATTAAATATCATAAAATTAAAACTGAATTCTGCCCAGAAAACAGCCCCTACATGAAAAGTTACCAGATGCCAAAGTTCGTCGTTCCAACATTCGTAAAAATACGTTTTAAGGACAAATCGTGCGTCAAAAATTCTCCCAATCAATTTTTGTCCTTTGGGTATTTTTCTTATGCTCAAAATTCATTTATCATGCCACAAAATACTCCTCCAAAATAGTTTTACCAATTTATTCCGTTTGCCCATAAAAATACATTTTATACCGTTTCTAAAGTTTCGTTCGCGCCTAAACTCGGGTCCCTTTTTATTCTTTTATTATTTACCACATTCATAATATTTTTATAATCACAATAATGCCCAAATATATATTAAAATACAGAAGCACTAATTACCACAAATATTTATCAAGAAATACTTTCTAAAACTCTTGTAAATCACTTTCTTAATGTCATAAACATATTATTTAATTATTATAACTAAAAATCACTTATTCTTATTTTTAATAAAAATTTCAGAATTAAAGTTTTATATTAAAATTTATTTTTATCATATAATTTTCAAAGATCAAGTCATGTTACCAAATTTCAACCACAAAAACCATTTTTTTCAAGTTTATATGTTAGGTTCTAAAATTATTAAGTTGTTTACTAACCATAAAAAAATTTCAGCAGCAATATTACTTCACTATTTATTTTAGAATTCTTTTTAAAAGATTTCATATTTTCTAAAATATCACTAATACTACAAGCCACCAATTAAGACAAGCACCACAAAATTTAACAAATTATCACATGCATAGAGTTACAACCAAAAAAATCTACAGCAATAAAATTCTCAAGTTAGTAACTTATCATCAAAATTTCAGAATTTAAAGAATTAACTAAAACTATGGTGCAGCCATGATATCTCTTGAAGATCCACATTTTTCACATAGATTTTTCAAGATCTAAACCATACAAACTAAGATCTTTAAGGAGATATCAAAGTATAAGTGTTAAGGGACACTTATACTTCACCATGCATGTATTATTTCTATGGATCTCGACAAGCAAAGTACTCACCCCTTACCACCAAAATTTCATCTCCAAGAAAGGGTGGCAAAGACTCCAAAAATTTGCTTTTAAACCACCATTCATCAATGAAGAAGGAAATAGACGCTAGAAGGGTGGTGGTTTTAACGTGAATGATGGTGGATGGAAGTAGAAAAATGATTGCTATTTGGAGAAGGTTCAAGAAGAAGATATGGTCATTGGAAGGTAGTAACTTGAATTTTGGAGGCTAGGGGGTTGGTGTAGTGATTTATGATGAATGATTATGGGTGTGTGGTGATGATTTGAATGAAGAAAATATAAGAAAAAGAGAAGAAGTGTTGTTGAAATTTTCTAAGTTTGGAAGAAGAAGGAGAAAACAAAGCAAGAATAGGTGTAGTTTTCTTGGAATGGAAAATTTTTACATGCAAAGCTTGTCTTCCAAGGGAATCACATGACCATGCATTGAGTGGGGCAAGTGTCACAATGGTTTCATGCAAATGTTTGGTGTCACAAGTAGCTGATGGTGAGGTGGTAGAAGGCTTTTCAAGGTTTCAACAAGTGGCAAGGTCATGAAGTGATTTAATTGGTTCATGGTGCATGCAAGCTAAGGTGTCAAGTGTAGGGACAACAGCTTGCTCATGCATTTAAGGGGTCTTCTAGGCCGATTTTGAAAATAAGCCAAACATAAAAGTTGTAGAAAGTTTTGTTATATTTAATTTGATATATAGCACAAAAAACTCCATTAAGAAATGAGAAAGTTATGACCCAAATACAAAAGGGGTGCAAGGCTGTGACAGGATTTGTATCCATTGTATAGCTTATTTTTCTAGGCCAAATTGGTAGGGATTCGGGCTTTGTGTTTTGCATCAAAATTATGGATAATTGAGTTAAGAAAAATTAGGTGAAGGAATCATTCAATTTTATGGTCATACGAGAGAGATATGTGGAAAATACTACACCTAGTGCAAGCTGTTGTTGGAAAATCGAGAATTAATGTAGTATTTTGATTGCTGGGATTTATGCGATGAGAATTGACCTTCGTGATCAACATAAAAGTTACAGATAAATTTGATACAGAGATGTTTAGACAAGAATGACTTGAATACAATATCGGGGTAGAAAATTATGCCTAAAATACGTATAGATGCGTATTTTGGCTCATACGAGTAACTTAAAATTAACGTTTTTAGGCTCAGGTTGTTGGAAATGGGCACCGGGCCCTTCATGAAAGTTGTTAGGAATTACATGAGGGACGTTTTGGGGTAACAATAATTGACCCAAGTTTCTCAGACAACTTCTTGGTCAAAACTGGGGGAGTTACACAGTTTAAATAACTTTATTAAAACGTCTTAAATATTTCTATTAGATTACTTAACGTTTCAATTGATAAGTTTCTATTATTATGAGTTTCTTATATTATTATTTTGATCAACTCCATTTTATCATATAATTAAAGTAAAGATATTCATCTCATACTCATAAAATTTTTCTAAACAACAATTTAACTATCACACACAAGTTAGTCGGCCGTAGCCTAGACAGCAGTACACATAGAATTATTACACAATTAAAACCATTGGCCTCAAGGACCTAACACACAAAATGAGGGCTGTTACACCAATACCACATCTCATATTTCTTCCTTATTCTCACTTCATAGTTTTCCTTTATTCAATCATCCATGCATCACATGACAATTGCTAAGGTAGTATAATTGTGAAGTATTTCACTTAATTAACACATTAGGCCCTCAATTATATTGCATCAATAGTTATTTAATAGAACCACATTACATGTAGGATTCACTATAGTAAGGGAACAACATATTTTTATTTCTATTTAACCATGATTTACGAAAACTTAAACATAACCATTGGCATTGAACCCGACATACTAGTTCGCACATTATTATCTTGCTACTAATCTATACATTAGATCATATATTTTAGTCAAAATATCTTATGAAAGGGGTTTGGATCTTCTTACATCCTTAAGCTATTTATCCTCCTATTATTCGTCAGTCCATTCGTCTTCTGTCATATGACTCTAGTTACTAAATGGTCTACTCCTTGCTTTCTTTTAATAAGCAAATAGATTGTTTTGGTTAAATAACTTGTTCTCCTTTATTATCAATTAGTTACTATTTTCTCATGCATATATCTATAGGTATATTTTTAGTAATGTCCTTTCTAGTGTTTCACTTGTCACTAACCTATACCACCATTTATTTAATACCATTTTCTTTTACTCTTTATATTACTCCCTAATTATGCCAACCAATTTTTCCTTTAGTTATATTCACTTAATCAACTATAATCTAATTTTTCTTTGATGATTAATTTGTTATTCAAGAGTCTAATTATTACTTTAACTTCTAGATTTTGAGACTTAGTCAAAAGCATTATTCTCCTTGAAAATTGATTTCTAATTTATAAGTTATACTTAGTTCCTTTGTCACTTGGTTCAAAAATTTGCTTCTAAGGTCCTTTCTATAACTCTTATTTTTATTAGTTACTAAAAAACTTAAACTCTAAAATCTTATTTCTCATTTGAACTTTTAAAATTATTTCTATCTCATTTATTCATTTAACTTATGTCCTTAGTTAATTTCTTAAGATTCTTTTTTCTACTCATTCAAATTTAGAGTCCAAAAATATCTTTTCTTTTTCTTCTTGTCATACTTAGTTATTAAAAACACTTAAACCCAAAATGTTTACTCTTTACTTCAATCTCTCAAGTTATCTTTATTTTATTTAATTATTTATTTTCATACCAAAATCAATTTATTTAACTTGATTAAATCATGAGAAAATTTTATAATCTATAATAATTAAGGATAAAGTCTTTTCTCAAAACTTGGTAAAATAAAATATCATGATGGTCTGATCTGTGAATTTTCTCAAAGTGCATTTTCTTCAAAATGATTCTGGAAACGTTTAGCGATAAATTTAACTTCTAATAGCGGGGTTTACCGAGAAATTACCATAAATTACATAATAACATAATAAAATTTATAATTAAATATTACAACCAAATCAAATTACAACCGAGCATGCCTAACTCTAAAATTCCCTAAATTCTTCATTGTAGCTCCGATCGCGATAAAATTTCTTTTAGGTACACAAACATCGAGGCACGCTTTATAAAATTTGTAAAAATGCTTATTAACTTAAATATAAAAATTTAACCATCAGTTACGAAAAATTTCACGGTTTAAGATCTAACCATTGGATTGCGAAGAAACTTGAAACGATAATTCCCAGATACTAAAGCAATATTATAGACTAATTTAGAATGCTATCAAATGAAACAGAATTCCCCTTACCTTATGGGGCAGCTTTGATTTTGAGAAGAAAATAGGATAGGCTCACCAAAAATTTGCTAAACGCTCCAAATCGTGTAACATCCGAAAATTTATATAAATGATAAGTTAAGAGGTATAATTAGTAAATAATTATATATGAATTAATTAATTTCCCAAAATTTAAAATAATTAAATTGGGAATTTTTATAATTATGCATAATTTATTAGGGCTTAAAGAGCTAAAAATAATACCCGATTAAAATATAGGTGTCGTGTAACACCTTATTTCTTGCAACTAATAATTCCAAAAAAATATAAGAAAATTTTTCACAAAAACAGGCACGTATTATTCGATATAGAAGGAAGCAGGCAAGGGAAGAATGAAGAGCATTCATACGCATATAGCAACCTACAGAGAGGCTAAGACTGGGACCGGCTCATTGGGTTTATCGAAACACACCAACAATGGGCGGATTACACAACACCGTTTGCTCGCTCAGACGGGGTCTGACACCGTCTAGGCGAAGTAAGGTAATGCAGCAGCGGATAGAGGGAATTCCACAAGGACAACTTTCCTTCGAGCAACACTGGTCACTCAATAGGAGGAAATAGATAAGGGAAGGATGTTAATACATTCACACGCGTAGCACTCGGTAGAAGGGCGGAGTTCGAATCATCCTACTTGGCTAGGCGGGGTATGTGTGTCCTGGGCGGACTCCATGGCGAAGGTGACTCGCTCAACCTTTGTCTCACACCGCCTAAACGACGTGTGGCAATGCAACAACGGACGTGAAACTCTTCAAGTAAACCTTACATTAGCGTCTATTCGTTCCTACGGGTTGATCCTTTCTTAGAGAACGCTGGACGTTCAGCTTCGGAGGACAAGTGAGGGAAGAAGAAGAGAGATATACATATGCAGGAGTAGTTTGTGAAGAAAAGAGGAAGTGATTACACCGCCGTCCAGTTCGGCAAGGCACAACAACGCCTGGACGGACTACATCACAACATTCACTTACTCAGGCGATGTCCAACACCGCCCTGCGAGACAATAATGCGACAACGGAGGAGGAAGGTACATAGGCGGAGTCTCACGTTGATATCTGCTTGCTTCAGCATGGTTCCACGCACTTGGGCGAACCGTCGTAGTTACTTGGGCGAGGTATGACACCGCCTAAGCGAGGTCAGCACAACGCCCCACAAACACAAGGGAATTTCTCAATCGGATATGGACAAGGGTTCACTCGAAAAATCCTCACGCTTCGCACCTCACTCAGAAAACGGGAAGTTACAATGTACATATGTGGTAGTAGGTTGTGGAGGAAAGAGGAGTCTGAACCTATTCCGCCCAACTCAACTAATTATGACAACGCCTGGGTGAACTCAACCACAACGCCCAAATTAGGGGTCAACACCGGTGTCTGGATTGCATTAGCATCACAACGGAGAGGAAAGGTAATTGAACGGTGTCCCATTCTAACAACTACATCGCTATAGCGCGAGTCCTCACGCTTGGGCGAATTGCTCCCATACCTCGGGCGGGGTAGGACTCTGCCCAAACGTATCCGACATAAGTTTTCCTAAGGACAATTCACAATTCACTCAGACTTGGCTACAGCCTGCTCAATCATGCTGTCCCTACGTATCCATGAAAGCACAATTATGAAACGAGGTAGCACATAGCATCATACACACAAAACCATACATCCATATATATACAAGAGTGTATGTCAATATTTACAACACAAAAATCGGATTTCTCCTTGTCCAAAAGGTTCTATTCATCCCAAAACACTAACATCCGACATGAACCAGTAAAGGCTTAATCTAACATCGCATTAGTTAAGCCTTCTAGATGCATTAACACTTCGCTCATCGTTCCAGCTCTGCTTCTGGTCCTCATCTCGAGAGACATTCACTGAAAAATGGCCACTGCAGGGGTGAGCATCTTAAATTTTAAATGATAGATACCGACTCAGGTTATCTGCCAATTACACAACCATACATATATGTACAACACGATTAAAAATCAATTTCAACAACATTAACACGATTAAAAATCAATTACAACACGATTAAAAATCAATTTCACTCGGTTCCGCATCGTGTGTATCGGTCAGACGTTGTAACGTAGGCATCTCAGCCTTTTATACATAGCTCTCAGCTATCAGATCAGCTCCCAGCTGCTTGGCCGTTTTACAGGTACCCAACCGTTTGTCCACAGGTGACACCAACGCTCTCAGCGCCAACGGCGGTGTTCACAGACAGCCCGAGTCCACTTAAGGGCTACCCCGAGTCCCACTCAAGGATTTTACAGCGTCCCACGCTGGATGACCGAAGGTAGTTTCTCACACTACGTGCTCCCAGCACAACGCATCCCATGCGCCACACGCGGATTCAACGTACAACATTTATTTCTCGCATGCATTCTCGCATTCAAGCACACACACACACCATGCAATCAGTAGTACACATTATCCGGACTCAATATATAGCTTCCATGCAATCAGTTATCATTCCATATTCAGACATCCATAACATTTCGTTCGATCAAGACATGCAATCGGTTTACAGCTTCATTCAACGCATGCATCATTCTAAAAATCACAAGTTCAGTCAGGCATTTCAAGTTATCACAACCTATCATGCAATCGATGTAAGACAGTGTCAAAATCCATTTAAAGAAGGCATTTCCTACATGCAAACAATTTATTAGCAGTCATATCAACATATGCATTTCTATAACCTGGGTAGCTTCAGTCAGACATTCATATCAACACAACTCAACATGCAAACTGAGATCCTGCAACACATACATCTGTGAGAAAGGTGCTAACATGCAACACTCGTCTTTCACTCATCATGCAACTGGATTGTACACATTCACATGCAACACAATACACAATCAGAGCACGGGTACAGCAAGCATTATCATTCGGAACCTGTTCATAACCCATGCACTTAAAATAGAAGATACTCCCCCTACCACTCGCAAAACTCCAAGGAACTTTTCTGCTTGAGGGGTGGTTCTTCTCCCTGCTGCGTCACTTGACGATCGTCCCTTCTCATGTGGAGGTTCCACTCCACTGTAGCACCGTCACTCGACTCTTCGAAGCAGGAATGGACTGGAGGGCAGAGAAGGAAAGAGAGGAAACAAGAGAAAAGAAGAACGAAGAAGGAAGCTCGCTGGGTTCTCTGCGTGAAGAGCATGACCATCACCCGAATATATATACTCGTGCGGAGTGCAGTATGGTGGGATGGGGAAACGCGATAATCCTGCCCATGCCACCATGCTTTCACGTTAATTATCCTGTTACATCATAGTTAATTAAATTAAGGGAGGTGTTGACTTGTTGACTTTTTATTTAGTTCCATTGCCTATAATTAAAATGGGGATGTTACAGTTCTCCCCCACTTGAAAAGAATTTCGTCCCCGAAATTCGGTCGGTGACTCACCTAAATGAACAACTCAGGGTACTTCTGTCTTATGGCATCTTCGCGTTCCCACGTGCAGGAGGTGGTTTTGCCTTGCTGCCACTCCACCTTAACTAGTCTCACGTTTCTGTTTCTCAAGCGTTTTACCGATCGGTCCACGATTCCAATCGGTGTAGTCACAGTGGTCAGGTCTTCTTTGATCTCTACTTCATCGTCAGGCATCGTGTGGCTGGGGTCATGTAAATACTTTCTTAGTTGGGACACATGAAATACGTCGTGCAATCGGGACAAGTGGGTTGGTAATGCGATGCGGTATGCCACGGGGCCGACTCGTTCTAACACCTCATAAGGTCCAATGTATCGAGGGCTTAACTTCCCACTTTTTAAGGCTCGTCCAACTCCTTTACTCGGTGAAGTTCTCAAAAACACTCGGTCTCCGACTAAAAATTCCAATGGTTTGGTGCGCTTGTCATGGTAGCTCTTTTGCCTGTCTTGTGATGCTTTCATCCTTTCCTGTATCACTCGGATCTGCTCTGTGGTTTGCTTCACGATATCTGGTCCCAATAGTAGACTTTCACCTGCTTCTGACCAGCAGAGTGGGGTTCGGCATCTGCACCCATATAATGCCTCGTAAGGTGCCATGCCAATGCTGTGATGATGGCTGTTGTTGTACGTAAACTCGATCAAGGGAAGGTACTGCTCCCAGTCCCCACCGTGCTCTAACACACACGCTCTCAATAAATCTTCTAGACTCTGAATTGTTCGCTCGGATTGTCCATCCGATTGGGGGTGGTAGGCAGAACTAAGCCAAAGCTTCGTCCCCAATTCTTGATGCATGCTGGTCTAAAGCCGGGACGTAAATCTAGGGTCCCTATCTGATACGATGGAAGTAGGTATGCCATGCAGTCGGATAACTTCTTGAATGTAAATCCGAGCCAACTTATGCAATGGGTACTTCATATTTACAGGTAAGAAGTGTGCACTCTTCGTCAGTCGGTCAACAATGACCCAAATTGCATCATGGCCCGCTCGGTTTTTGGGTAATCCCATGATAAAATCCATCGCAACTGAGTCCCATTTCCACACGGGGATCTCTAGAGGCTGCATTGCACCATACGGTTTTTGGTGCTCTACTTTCGATTTCTGACAAGTGATACACCGGGCCACGTACTCCGCCACATCCTTCTTTAGTCCGGGCCACCAGAACTGTCTTCTCAAGTCGTGGTACATTTTCGTGGTTCCTGGGTGAATGCTGAGTAGGCTTTTGTGGGCTTCGTCAAGCACCATTCTTCTCAATCTTCCTTCACTCGGTATGTATATTCTGTTTCTCACCCGGAAGATCCCATCTGACCCCTCGGCCAAGGATAAATCCTTTCCTTTGGCCTGAATTTCCTTCATTTCAGCTAGGTAAGAGTCCGCCTGTTGCTGTTCGTACACGGATTTTAAGAATTCATTGGCAATCCTCAACGTTCCTATTGTCATTTTCTGAGAGGAAGGGGTGTCAACGTGCAAGTTCATGTCTCGGAACCGCTCCAACAACTCTACTTCTTTTGCCATCATGGCTGCTATGTGGAGGGATTTCCGACTCAATGCGTCGGCCACGACATTTGCCTTACCTGGGTGGTATTTTAACTCAAAATCATAGTCCTTTAAAAACTCAATCCATCTTCTCTGCCTCATGTTCAGCTCCTTTTGGTCGAATAGGTATTTGAGGCTCTTATGATCGCTGCACACTTCAAATTTGGACCCGTACAAGTAATGTCTCCAGATTTTTAATGCAAAAACTACTGCTGTCAGCTCCAAGTCATGGGTCGGGTAATGCTGCTCGTGAGGTCTCAATTGTCGAGAGGCATATGCTATCACTCGATCTTTCTGCATGAGTACACACCCTAATTCGAGTCCTGACGCGTCACAATAGACCACGAAGCTTTCTCGTAACTCAGGTAATGCCAACACCGGAGCAGTCGTCAACTTATTCTTCAGCTCTTGGAAGCTGTTCTCACACTCCGGACTCCACACGAAGGGAACATTTTTCCGAGTCAATTTAGTCAGGGGTAATGCCAGTTTAGAAAAACCTTCGATGAATCTTCTATAATAACCTGCCAAGCCCATAAAACTTCTTATTTCCGAGACCGACCTGGGCCTCTCCCATGCTATTACAGCAGCTACCTTCGCAGGATCCACCGAGACGCCTCGCTCAGAGATCACATGCCCGAGAAAATGGATCTCATCCATCCAGAATTCGCACTTCGAAAGCTTTGTAAATAATTGTTTCTCCTTCAACACTTGGAGTACCGCTCGGAGATATCCCTCATGCTCCTCAGACGTCTTAGAATAAACTAGGATGTCATCGATGAAAACAACAACAAACCGATCTAAGAAGGAGTGGAATATGCTGTTCATGTAATTCATGAAAACAGCAGGGGCGTTTGTCACATCGAACGGTATCACTACATACTCGTAGTGACCATACCGAGTCCTAAAAGCAGTTTTAGGAATGTCCGAGTCCTTCACTCGGATTTGGTGATACCCCGATCGTAGATCAATTTTCGAGAAGACTGAGGCTCCACGCAACTGGTCAATTAAATCATCAATTCTAGGCAGTGGGTACCGATTCTTGATTGTGAGTTTGTTTAGTTGTCGGTAGTCTATACAAAGCCTCATGCTGCCATCCTTCTTCTTAACAAGTAGCACAGGTGCGCCCCATGGTGACACGCTCGGTCTAATGAAATGCTTTTCGAGTAACTCATCCACTTGTTTCTTCAACTCAGCCAATTCAGTTGAGGACATTCTATAGGGTGCGCTGGAGACCGGTTCGGCTCCAGGGATCAAGTCTATAGAGAATTCGACTTCTCTATTGGGAGGCACACTCGGAACGTCTTCAGGGAACACTTCTGTGAACTCACAGACAATCGGAATTTCGTTCACTCGGGTCTCACTCTCATTCTTGGTTAGACAAAGCATCATAAATAGTTGGGTTATATCTGGTGCTGTGTCATTCTCAGTGGGCTGTTTCGGAAAAACTATCTCTCTGCTTCTACAATCTACTAACACCTTATTGGCTGAAAGCCAATCTATTCCGAGCACGATGTCAAGACCCTTTAAGGGCATGCAAATCAGATCGAAGGTGAAACTCCGATCATACAACTCAAATGCTACATCTTTGCATACTAACGATGTGAACACATTAGCGCCAGTAGGGCTGGCCACTTCCAAAGTCCGATTCATAGACACAGTCGGTAACTTCAACCGCTTCACGCACTCGTCAGCTATAAAAGAATGGGTGGCTCCCGAATCGAAAACAACATTAAGCGTATTCATTCCAAGTAAGCACTTACATTGTACTAAGTCGTTTGCTGGTGCAACATCCTCTGCGTTGATGGTGTAGATCCTTCCTGTCGCTGTTGGGCCGGTATTCCTCCCTCGCATCCCGTCTCCTCTGGCTCCGTTGCCTCTGCCACCAGGACGTTGGTCATCGTTCACTCGGTTCCTTTCTCGAAATCTTCCTTGACGCACGTTAACGTCTGCTTGGTGTAGTTGGGGGCAGTCGGGGCGGATGTGTCCCCTCTTGTTGCAGTGAAAGCACACTACATCACCATCATCCTTGCAGTCTCTGGCAAAGTGATTTCCTCCACACTTGAAACACCTTCCGTCTCCTACCACTGGTCGTCTTCCAGGTTGACTCCGACCCCCATATCTGGAAAAAGGCTTGTTCCTATTGGCATTGCTTGGCTTTTTGAAATGAGGTCGTTGGGGCCTCAGGGAATAGGGGTTTCTGCTGCTCTGGCTCGAATGGGCCTTGTCATCCTCCTCAAATATTCTACATTTGTTCACTAGTGCAGGGAAACTCTGTATCTCGTGGTATCTGCAGGCCCTCTTAATATCCGATCTCAATCCGTTCTCAAACTTAAGGCACTTCGAGTTCTCCGTCCCAGGCTGCTGGAAGGGCGGATAGAATAGGCACAATTCCTCGAATCTGGCCGTGTATTCTTCCACAGTCATGGAGCCCTGTTTTAACTCCATAAACTCCAGCTCTTTCCGACTCCTTATTGTGTCGGGAAAGTATTTCTCTAAGAAGCAGGCCTTGAAATCGTTCCACGTCAGTTGATTATCATCTTCGGGGAATCGGCTTCTGGCTATTTTCCACCAGTTCTCCGCTTCGTCTCGCAGCATGTACACTGCACATTCTACCTTCTGGGCCTCGGTACAGCGAAGACCCCCAAAAATCCTTTCTAATTCCTGAGTCCACTTAAACGCCGCCTCAGGGTTCTGTCCTCCTAAGAAGTCACTCGGCTTCCTCTTTAAGAAGCGGTCCATTACTTGGCCCTCCTCAGCTCGAGGCTGGCCCTGCCTTTCAAACACGTCTGCAAAGCGTTGGAATGCCGTAGCTATAGTCTCCATGCTTTGGCGATGTGCCATCCCTTATCCTGAAATCAACATTCAAGGATAAGTATTCCTAGTTACTTAATCCCAATCGGAATTTAGTCTAACATTTAGTAACTTAGCCCATTATGTGTTCTCGTATGTCACACAATTAGTCGGGTCAGGAGGAACAACTCCTCCCACCCATGAGTCAGTAACAGAGTACCAGTCAAGTTAAATTCACACCACAACAATCATGATCATACACACAACCACTTACACTTGGTAGGCTTACCTTGGCCTTGGACCTTTCGGTCGGCTCTGATACCAAAATGTAACACCTTATTTCTTGCAACTAATAATTCCAAAAAAATATAAGAAAATTTTTCACAAAAACAGGCACGTATTATTCGATATAGAAGGAAGCAGGCAAGGGAAGAATGAAGAGCATTCATACGCATATAGCAACCTACAGAGAGGCTAAGACTGGGACCGGCTCATTGGGTTTATCGAAACACACCAACAATGGGCGAATTACACAACACCGTTTGCTCGCTCAGACGGGGTCTGACACCGTCTAGGCGAAGTAAGGTAATGCAGCAGCGGATAGAGGGAATTCCACAAGGACAACTTTCCTTCGAGCAACACTGGTCACTCAATAGGAGGAAATAGATAAGGGAAGGATGTTAATACATTCACACGCGTAGCACTCGGTAGAAGGGCGGAGTTCGAATCATCCTACTTGGCTAGGCGGGGTATGTGTGTCCTGGGCGGACTCCATGGCGAAGGTGACTCGCTCAACCTTTGTCTCACACTGCCTAAACGACGTGTGGCAATGCAACAACAGACGTGAAACTCTTCAAGTAAACCTTACATTAGCGTCTATTCGTTCCTACGGGTTGATCCTTTCTCAGAGAACACTGGACGTTCAGCTTCGGAGGACAGGTGAGGGAAGAAGAAGAGAGATATACATATGCAGGAGTAGTTTGTGAAGAAAAGAGGAAGTGATTACACCGCCGTCCAGTTCGGCAAGGCACAACAACGCCTGGACGGACTACATCACAACATTCACTTACTCAGGCGATGTCCAACACCGCCCTACGAGACAATAATGCGACAACGGAGGAGGAAGGTACATAGGCGGAGTCTCACGTTGATATCTGCTTGCTTCAGCATGGTTCCACGCACTTGGGCGAACCGTCGTAGTTACTTGGGCGAGGTATGACACCGCCTAAGCGAGGTCAGCACAACGCCCCACAAACACAAGGGAATTTCTCAATCGGATATGGACAAGGGTTCACTCGAAAAATCCTCACGCTTCGCACCTCGCTCAGAAAACGGGAAGTTACAATGTACATATGTGGTAGTAGGTTATGGAGGAAAGAGGAGTCTGAACCTATTCCGCCCAACTCAACTAATTATGACAACGCCTGGGCGAACTCAACCACAACGCCCAAATCAGGGGTCAACACCGGTGTCTGGATTGCATTAGCATCACAACGGAGAGGAAAGGTAATTGAACGGTGTCCCATTCTAACAACTACATCGCTATAGCGCGAGTCCTCACGCTTGGGCGAATTGCTCCCATACCTCGGGCGGGGTAGGACTCCGCCCAAACGTATCTGACATAAGTTTTCCTAAGGACAATTCACAATTCACTCAGACTTGGCTACAGCCTGCTCAATCATGTTGTCCCTGCGTATCCATGAAAGCACAATTATGAAACGAGGTAGCACATAGCATCACACACACAAAACCATACATCCATATATATACAAGAGTGTATGTCAATATTTACAACACAAAAATCGGATTTCTCCTTGTCCAAAAGGTTCTATTCATCCCAAAACACTAACATCCGACATGAACCAGTAAAGGCTTAATCTAACATCGCATTAGTTAAGCCTTCCAGATGCATTAACACTTCGCTCATCGTTCCAGCTCTGCTTCTGGTCCTCATCTCGAGAGACATTCACTGAAAAATGGCCACTGCAGGGGTGAGCATCTTAAATTTTAAATGATAGATACCGACTCAGGTTATCTGCCAATTACACAACCATACATATATGTACAACACGATTAAAAATCAATTTCAACAACATTAACAGTAGTAGTAATATTAACAATGATAAGCACAGAAGGTTTCACTCGGTTCTGCATCGTGTGTATCGGTCAGACATTGCAACGTAGGCATCTCAGCCTTTTATACATAGCTCTCAGCTATCAGATCAGCTCCCAGCTGCTTGGCCGTTTTACAGGTACCCAACCGTTTGTCCACAGGTGACACCAACGCTCTCAGCGCCAACGGCGGTGTTCACAGACAGCCCGAGTCCACTCAAGGGCTACCCCGAGTCCCACTCAAGGATTTTACAGCGTCCCACGCTGGATGACCGAAGGTAGTTTCTCACACTACGTGCTCCCAGCACAACGCATCCCATGCGCCACACGCGGATTCAACGTACAACATTTATTTCTCGCATGCATTCTCGCATTCAAGCACACACACACACCATGCAATCAGTAGTACACATTATCCGGACTCAATATATAGCTTCCATGCAATCAGTTATCATTCCATATTCAGACATCCACAACATTTCGTTCGATCAAGACATGCAATCGGTTTACAGCTTCATTCAACGCATGCATCATTCTAAAAATCACAAGTTCAGTCAGGCATTTCAAGTTATCACAACCTATCATGCAATCGATGTAAGACAGTGTCAAAATCCATTTAAAGAAGGCATTTCCTACATGCAAACAATTTATTAGCAGTCATATCAACATATGCATTTCTATAACCTGGGTAGCTTCAGTCAGACATTCATATCAACATAACTCAACATGCAAACTGAGATCCTGCAACACATACATCTGTGAGAAAGGTGCTAACATGCAACACTCGTCTTTCACTCATCATGCAACTGGATTGTACACATTCACATGCAACACAATACACAATCAGAGCACGGGTACAGCAAGCATTATCATTCGGAACCTGTTCATAACCCATGCACTTAAAATAGAAGATACTCCCCCTACCACTCGCAAAACTCTAAGGAACTTTTCTGCTTGAGGGGTGGTTCTTCTCCCTGCTGCGTCACTTGACGATCGTCCCTTCTCGTGTGGGGGTTCCACTCCACTGTAGCACCGTCACTCGACTCTTCGAAGCAGGAATGGACTGGAGGGCAGAGAAGGAAAGAGAGGAAACAAGAGAAAAGAAGAACGAAGAAGGAAGCTCGCTGGGTTCTCTGCGTGAAGAGCATGACCATCACCCAAATATATATACTCGCGCGGAGTGCAGTATGGTGGGATGGGGAAACGCGATAATCCTGCCCATGCCACCATGCTTTCACGTTAATTATCCTGTTACATCATAGTTAATTAAATTAAGGGAGGTGTTGACTTGTTGACTTTTTATTTAGTTCCATTGCCTATAATTAAAATGGGGATGTTACATGTCGGACCAAGTATCTCCGATTAAGGTACCGTTGGTCAGGGCTGTTAAGAATATTATTGGGGTTCTGAAGCCCGAACGGAGGTCCTGTTTATCGTAAAATGGAAAAGATTTTAAAGAAGGGCCAAGTTATAACTTAATTCCTTCACTCCTCTATTCTCACGAGCATTTTCCTCTCCCTTCTCTATCCATTTTTGTCACCCTCTTTCTCCCTCACACAAACCCTTTCATTTATCTTCTCCTCCCATAAAACTCATCAAATTTATAAGCCTCCTTCCATACCCAATCAATTTGGCTTCTTCTCCTTCACTTTAGAAGGTGTTTGGAGCTTGGAAACTCTCTCCGTTATCTCCTATTTTTGTGGTGGTACTAGGGCTTAGGTTTTCTTGGAGCTTGAGGTAAGTTCCTCCATTCTTTTAGTGTTCTAAGCCGTAGGCTATGGTGTTGGGTTGTTAGGAGAGTGTTAAATGTGTATGGGTAGATGTTGGGAAGCCATTTATGATACAAAACCCTGAGGTGGGGTGCATTTAATGTGAGTTTCATGAGGGAATTTATGGGTACATGAAAATGGCATTAAATATGATGGAAGAATATGAACATTAATGATGGTTGTTGGGTTTTAATGAAACCCTAACCCTATAATTTTAGGGAAATATGAAATCTGAGTGGATGAGTGTTTAATGATGTTGGGAGAATGTATTTAATGATATGAGATGGTAACATTGATAGTGGATGGCCATTAATGAGGTTAAATGATTGATAATGATGGTTAGAAACCAATTAATATGGGAACTCATTAATAGGTGTAGCTTAAATTGTATAATGAATAATTATGAGCACCAAACCCATGGTGATTATGGTGGATGAAATGAAATAAATAAGGTTTGAGATTGAAATAGTATAAAACACCAAGTAATTAAATATGAGCACTTGAATCTTAGTGGTTTGAATAGAAAATAATTATATGGTACATTGTGTAATGTAGGAAACAACCCCATCGACGAGGTGGGACCTTTGGACTGCGTTGATTTTTACTTCTCTTGAGGTAGGAGGGGGTAACATCTCTAAATGCATGATTTCATCCATTATTGATGTTTATGTATGATTGTGTGATCATAATTTTGCTTGGATGAATATCTTGATGTTTATGTGTTTGGAATGCATTTAGAATGAATGGTGTTATGTGGCATATATTGTTAGGATGATGATTATGATGTTGAACTTGACTCATGTTAACGAGACTTATTGTGAATGGCCTTGAGACTATGATTGAATTAATTGTAATGATTTGAACATCCCATGATATGTGATTTGATAAAATATGATTGCCACTAACTATTGATTTGTATGAAATCCAATGATAATTGGTGATGGTTGAGAATGATGAGTGTATGGAGTTCTACTAAGTGTTGGTGGTAAATTGTTGATTATGGAGTGGCATTTAGGATGCATAGTGTGAGAAATGCATTGATTGGCATTTGCATCCATGGCATTATCATTCGCTGTCTATGTCGAATGTTAGGGGTTTCAATAGGCGGGCCCAGTTGGAGAGCGACCTAGTGCACGGGTAAAAATTGTATGTTGTTCCCTAGTGATTCTTGGAATCATAAAGTTGCCCAGAGTTTGGTGGCGAGGCACCCTATGTGGCAGGCTTAGTGGGTGGGCGGCTCTATGATGAGCAAGTGACCTTAGTGTCCCTATGGGGCACGGCTCTCTCGATGTGTGTTCGGGAGGGGCCCATAGCACTTTGGCAAGTGAGGCCATGCTGTGAATCCGCAAGTCATGGGGTGACTAGTGTTACATATGGGCGATAGCGGTTTGGTACCAGTAAAAGAGTAATATTATGAATGCATGATTTGAGATATAAGTGTACATATTTACTACTGCAGTAGGGGTATAGTAGTACATATTTACTACATCCTACTCTTTTTGGAGGTTGAGCACGGTGAAGGTAAATATGGAAAAGGGAAAGTTTGTAAGCCTTGGCGGCATTCTTTTGTAAAGTATTTGACATATGTATATGCCTATTTTGTATATGGATATTGAATGATTTTTAGGTATTTATTTTGTGGGTCACTTGTGAAAATTAGGCCTTATATGTTTTGGAAGGTTAACTTTTGGTAGTGACCTTAACAATGGTTATGGTTGATTATGAAACAATCATTTACAAGTTATATTGGTGCATGGATTGTGATATTTGTGTAGATGGATGTCCATAGAAAGATGGATTGTTCAAATTATGATGTTATGTTTATGATGTTATGCATAATTATGGAACAAATAGGGTCAAACAAAGTTTTATGAGATTTGGATAGTATGTGATGCTTCCAATAGCTTCCATATATGGTTTATGATTTATAGAAACTAGAATTGGCAAATTCCATTGAGAATTTACCCTTGAGTTGTACAAATTAAGATGGGCTAAACGCACATATGCGTATAAGTCTCTCATTTTTGGGAATTTTTTAGTGCGACTAGTGGCTACACGTCATAAATGATGTATTTTAGGAGGTGTTAAATTTGGTGGCCATTGGATTTGATTTAAAAAAGTTAGGGTGGTTAGAAGTTGAAAAAGCATGTATTTTCTGCATTATGCAGCAGGGATCCTGTCATGAATCGATTCACGAGTTCTTTGAATCGATTCATAGGCCGTTGGAGTGGTCTGAATCGATTCAAATAACCCCTTGAATCGATTTAGAGGCTACTGGAATGGCTTGAATTGATTCATACGAGGTCCTGAATCGATTCAAGAGCTCATGTTTTCACTGTTCACCATTTCCAACTTGCTTGAATCGATTTATACGAGCTAGAATCGATTCAAGAGCCTCAATTTTCACTGCTTTGAGTTCCAAAAACATATGAATCGATTCATGAAGTGTCTGAATCTATTCATGGCCCTGTTTTCATAAAAATTCATGAGTTTTTATGTATGTTTGATAATGTTGAACCATGGCATGATTGTACAACAACATGCATACATAATTACCATATTTTTGGCTATTAATTAGTGTACCTTGAGCCTCTTTTCACACCCTCCTATATTCCATGAAATAACTTATACTTTCGCTATTCCTTGTTGATGATCATGTTGTTGATTGTCCAAGGTGCACTCTTGACTTAACTTACATACCTTCTCAAATCTTCATATATGGGATAGGTCTTTAAATGGTCTGGCGTTACTTGTTAAATGTTATCTCATGGTTTTCTTTTCATTCCTTATTCATTCTTAAAACGGGAAAATTTACCCTGGTTTTCATTATCCTAATTAATGACGTCTTTAATATTATTATTATGTAAGGATACTCCAGGGTCCTTGCAAAGGTGGTATCAGAGCATTGATTGCTCATTGGTTGATTATATGAGTTAAATGCTATTGAAGGGTGATTTTTCTTATTGAATTGAGGTTGTTTGACGTTGAAATATGGTTATTTGTTGTTGAAACATTATTGTACACTAGTAGAGCACTAGTTGCTCAATGTTGTGATATCATCACTATAGTTATACGTTGTTAGGGCATGAATTGCTCATTATTTCATTTTGTGATATTTTTTAGCATGAGTTGAAAACTCCACGAATGAATCTTGGATATTTTAGTTATTTATGAATGATTGTGATTGTTATTAAGCCCGGCCAAGCATTCCCTTTTTGATATTTACCTTCGAATTATGAATACATTATGATGACATATATGGTTATGATAATTGTTTTTGGTTGGTAAATCTTGAGGAAAGAAATACAAGATATCTATTTATTATTGTGTTGTGTGTCTAGATTGATCGATGGTGAATAGACATAATGTTGATGCAGCCGCTATGGCTGAAGCTTTCAATCAGTTTGCTGAATTCTTGAACGGCAACAACAACCTATTGGTCAACCGAATCATGGTCTTGACCGATTCCTCAAGTGGAAACCTTTTGAGTTTCATGGGGGTTGGAAGACGCTTATGTTTGGATTCGTGACTTGGAGCGAATATTTGCTAGCATGGAGTGTTTTGAGGCTAAAAAGTTAAGTATGCGGTATTTATGAGTCGGTGGATTTTGACTCGTGGGCATATAATTTCGGCTCAAACTCCCTTGACTTGGGAGAATTTCAAGGTGAAGTTCTTAAGGAAATACTTTCCTGATAGTTACAAGAGCAAGAAAGAACTTGAGTTTATAGAGCTCAAGCAAGGAAGCTTGTTGATGGAGGATTATGCCTCCAATTGTTGAACCAATAGGGTCAAATAGAGTTTTATGAGATTTGGATAGTATGTGATGGTTTGCAATAGCTTCCATATATGGTTTATGATTTGTAGAAACTGGAATAGGCCAATTCCATTGAGAATTGACCCTTGAGTTACATAAAAATGCCTTAAGATGGGCTAAACGCACTTATGTGCATAAGTCTCTCGTTTTTGGGAATTTTTGAGTGCAGCCAGTGGCTACACATCATAACTGATGAATTTTAGTTGGTGCTAAAATTTGGTGGCCATTGGATTTGATTTTAAAAAGTTAGGGTGGTTAGAAGTTGGAAAAGCATGTGTTTTCTGCCTTATGCAGCAGGGATGCTTTCATGAATTGATTCATGACTTCTTTGAATCGATTCATGGGCCCCTGGAGTGGTCTGAATCGATTCAAATGACCCCTTGAATCAATTCAGAGGCTACTGGAATGGCTTGAATCGATTCATACGAGTTCCTGAATCGATTCAAGAGCTCATGTTTTCACTGTTCACCATTTCCAACTTGCTTGAATCGATTCATACGAGCTAGAATCAATTCAAGAGCCTCTATTTTCACTGCTCTGAGTTCCAAAAACATATAAATCGATTCATGAAGTGTCTGAATCCATTCATGGCCCTGTTTTCATAAAAATTCATGAGTTTTTATGTATGTTTGATAATGTTGAACCATGGCATGATTGTACAACAACATGCATACATAATTACCATATTTTTGGCTATTAATTAGTGTACCTTGAGCCTCTTTTCACACCCTCCTATATTCATCAAATAACTTATACTTCCGTTATTCCTTGTTGATGATCATGTGGTTGATTGTCCAAGGTGCACTCTTGACTTAACTTACATACCTTCTCAAATCTTCATATATGGGATAGGTCTTTTAAATGGTCTGGGGTTACTTGTTGAAATGTTATCTCATGGTTTTCTTTTCATTCCTTATTCATTCTTAAAACGGAAAAATTTACCCTATTTTTCATTATCCTAATTAATGACGTCTTTAATATTATTATTATGTAAGGATACTCTGGGGTCCTTGCAAAGGTGGTATCAGAGCATTGATTGCTCATTGGTTGATTATATGAGTTAAATGCTATTGAAGGGTGATTTTTCTTATTGAATTGAGGTTGTTTGACGTTGAAATATGGTTATTTGTTGTTGAAACATTGTTGTACACTAGTAGAGTACTAGTTGCTCAATGTTGTGATATCATCACTATAGTTATACGTTGTTAGGGCATGAATTGCTCATTATTTCATTTTGTGATATTTTTTAGCATGAGTTGAAAACTCCATGAATGAATCTTGGATTTTTTATTTATTTATGAATGATGGTGATTGTTATTAAGCCCGGCCAAGCATTCCCTTTTCGATATTTACCTTCAAATTATGAATACATTATGATGACATATATGGTTATGATAATTGTTTTTGGTTGGTAAATCTTGAGGAAAGAAATACAAGATATCTAATTATTATTGTGTTGTGTGTCTAGATTGATCGATGGTGAATAGATATAATGTTGATGCAGCCGCTATGGCTGAAGCTTTTAATCAGTTTGCTGAATTCTGGAACGGCAACAACAACCTATTGGTCAACCGAATCATGGTCTTGACCGGCTCCTCAAGTGGAAACCTTTTGAGTTTCATGGGGGTTGGAAGACGCTTATGTTTGGATTCATGACTTGGAGCGAATATTTGCTAGCATGGAGTGTTTTGAGGCTAAAAAGTTAAGTATGCGGTATTTATGAATCGGTGGATTTTGACTCATGGGCATATAATTTCGGCTCAAACTCCCTTGACTTGGGAGAATTTCAAGGTGAAGTTCTTAAGGAAATACTTTCCTGATAGTTACAAGAGCAAGAAAGAACTTGAGTTTATAGAGCTCAAGCAAGGAAGCTTGTTGATGGAGGATTATGCCTCCAATTATTGAACCAATAGGGTCAAATAGAGTTTTATGAGATTTGGATAGTATGTGATGGTTCCAATAGCTTCCATATATGGTTTATGATTTGTAGAAACTGGAATAGGCCAATTCCATTGAGAATTGACCCTTGAGTTACACAAAAATGCCTTAAGATGGGCTAAACGCACTTATGTGCATAAGTCTCTCATTTTTGGGAATTTTTAAGTGCAACCAGTGGCTACGCGTCATAAATGATGTATTTTAGTTGGTGCTAAAATTTTGTGGCCATTGGATTTGATTTGAAAAAGTTAGGGTGGTTAGAAGTTGGAAAAGCATGTGTTTTCTGCCTTATGCAGCAGGGATGCTGTCATGAATTGATTTATGACTTCTTTGAATCGATTCATGGGCCCCTAGAGTGGTCTGAATCGATTCAAATGACCCCTTGAATCAATTCAGAGGCTACTAGAATGGCTTGAATTGATTCATACGAGGTCCTGAATCGATTCAAGAGCTCCTATTTTCACTATTAATAATTTCCAACTTGCTTGAATCGATTCAAGAGCCTCTGTTTTCACTGTTTTGAGTTCCAAAACATGAGAATCGATTCATGAAGTTTCTAAATTGATTCATGGCCCAATTTTCACAAAATTCATGAGTTTTTATGTATGTTTGATAATGTTGAACCATGGCATGATTGTACAACAACATGCATACATGATTACCACCTTTTTGGTGATTAATTAGTGTACCTTGAGCCTCTTTTCACACCCTTCTATATTCCATGAAACAACTTATACTTTTTTTATTCCTTGTTAATGATCATGTTGTTGATCGTCCAAGGTACACTCTTGACTTAACTTACATACCATTTCATATCTTCATATATAGGATAGGTCTTTTAAATGGTCTGGGGTTACTTGTTAAAATGTTATTTAACGGTTTTCTTTTCATTCCTTATTCGTTCTTAAAACGTGAGAAATTTATCCTAGTTTTCATTATCTAAATTTATGAGATCTTTAATAATATTAATATATGAGGCCTCTAGTCCTCACAGATCATCCGCTGATCATCGTCGATGGTTCCTGATCCTAAGAAAACAACACATGCAACCAAAAATTGGATAAGAAGGTCATGGCTTTGGACTCTAAAAGTAGGGAGAAATCACCACAGTGCGAGCTTAAAATTCTAATTTGGCAAGAGTGGAAGGAAGCAACATTTGAAGAGTTAAAACCTTACCTTGGTGACCTTGAATGGTCACGACTTCAAGGAGTGGTAGAGCTTGATGGATGAAGTTTGGATGGTGGATTATGAAAGGTGAGTAGAAGCAAAAGTTGGTGGTTGCTTTGGAGGAAGAGCCCATGGGTTTTGTGAAGGAGGAAGGAGGAAGAAAAGAAATTTTTGGTAGGATGGTGGTTGGTGGAGGTTGTATGGCCGTGATTCAAGAGAGTAAGAAGACCAAACTTTTGTGTGATGAGGGAATGAGCTTTTGAGGGATTTCAATGACTGTGAAATGAAGAAAATTAAGAGGAAGAGGATGGCCCTTGGTTCTACTGAGAGAGAGATAGTGAAGGAATAAGGAGAATTTTGTTTAAGATGTTAGGTGGAAGTGATCTATGGTTTACATGCTAATTTTAGCTTGTTGGCTAAGGAAAGGGAAATTAAGTGGGTTGAGAGAACTGGAGGGTGACACCTCTTTGTGTAGGTGGCATTGGGTGGTGATGTGATTAGAAATTTGGTGGCTAGAAAATTAATTCGTTACACGAGGAATTAAGGCGTGCAGAATTTTTAGGAACCAAAAATTAAGTAGGGTAAAAATAAAAAGAGATTAAGGCTATGCAGAATTTGTAGATCTTCTTTTTCCCTTCAATTTGATATATCATACGTGATGATCTAAGGTCGGTAGCCCGAAATATTCTCAAACCAAGGTAAAGTGCTCCTGAAGCTCCTGAATCAGCTAAGGCTGTAGGAATAAATTCATAATTATTTCTCCTTTCGGAATTAGTTTCTGTGCCCTTCATGAAAGTTGTGTAGCTTTTTTATATAGAACCATGAAAAAAAGAATGAAGCAACTCTAGTACCAAACAAGAGCTCTTGATGTCTTCATGGAAAATGTAGAGAATATTGTTACAAAGATTTTGACACCAGGTTTGTGTGAATCAGAGGTCGTATGAAAAGAGTTATGAATTTTTGAATGAACCATGCGAGGATAAAATGCTCAAACAATGAAATTTTGAGGTGGGCATGCTTAATCCTTAATTTTAAGGGTGACAGAGTGGGAATCGAAGTTTGGGGATAAAGACGGAGGTTATAGATCTTTTCAAAATGAAGAGATTGAGACCAAAATCATCAGATTCTAAGATTATATACGAAAATAGGGTCCAAAACACCTCAGGTGTTCGGGTCAAGCTTTAAGGTAAATTTTGAGAAAATTGATTTATGGAAAAGCGGGGTTAATAGAGTCCGAATTAAGCTTCGGTCTCTTCAGGAAAAGTTCCTAAAACATCGAAGTGAGTCACCAGGGACAAACCATACTACCATCGGATACCCCAAAGTATATGCACGATCAAACGTAGGAGACCTTGGACGTTCTAATCGGACCAGTTAGGCCGAGTCAGTCAGTAATGATTCACCATGAAATGGTCCTAATAGGACTAGTTTCCCTACAGGATCACTAGTCTCAGGTCAAACGGTCGGAGTCTGACCTCTGGCTGGGTCCTACAGTTCAATTCTGAGGAACCGGGCAATATTTATCACTTAAATATTATCAATAACTAAATAAATTTTAACTAAACCTTATTATAATTAAGCTTTTATATTTTTAAATTTATCCTTAACAATATTAGGCATCAAAATAAATAATGTTTAATTATTTTGTTTTATATTAATTAATAGAATCATTAATAATAAAATTTATTAACCAATCGACACCGAATTAAAATAAGGTACTCATTACTAATCATATCCATTAAAGGGCTAATCATCATCTTATGAAATTTAGAGCTTTAATAAATTTAGTATTAAAAATTAAAACTGATATTTAAATAATTAAATATTCTTAATAACTATTACTATAATCAATAAATGGTTGGCTAAAATTGTATATTAATTACTAAAATTAAACATTATCCATTAATCATTATTTCACCAATTTAAACATCATTAACAAGGGGATATTTACCTCATCAATGGTTTCACATTAAATTAGACATGATTATTATCTCATATTAATTACTACTAAATCAACAAACTCTCTTTAACTAAACATCATCACTAGACACTGCTATTATTACTCATGTATCTCATTGAACCAGATTGTTGACTACTGACATTCTCTGGAGGTCTCCTTCCATCATACTTAGAACAACTTTGGGGTAAGACCGACAACTCTTCCTTAAAAGACTTAATAAAGGACTCTCAGAGTCCCGAGAGCCTAGGTTCCTACTCTAAAAAATCAGGGCTGTTATATCATATTCCCATTTGATGGTTAGGACCTCATGTAGAGGTTACCTACAACTCATAATATATGTATATAACTCGTGTGCATGGTTGGTTATGGCCAAATAGGCTCACATTGAAAATTGGTAGGTTGGTTTGGTCTAAATACACTTGAATCGCAATTGATGCACATGATGATCTAGAGTTTAATTTATTGGATGTGACTTACTGGAACAAGTCATAATTATGTGTATAAACATATGTCTATTGAGAGTTTTGATCAAATCCTTACTTAATGCAATATGGCATGTCATGTAATTTGATTTACCTTTCTTATTAGAAACCGTATTCTATCGATCTCGCTCAAGCAAAAGGATTCTCGCTCAAGTGAGAGTAGTATGCATCAATGTTAAGCTTTCTGGCTCATTCTCACTCAAGCGAGCATGGTCCCACTCGAGCGAGAGTTAGAGTATATGACCTTGTGTGTTTTTCACTTAAGCAAGTGGAGTCTCGCTCAAGCAAAGATATTGAAAATTGATTCTGTGGAATTCTCGCTCAAGCAAGTGAGTTCTCACTCAAGCGAGTATGTTTAATAATGATTCTGTCAAATTCTTGCTCAAGCGAGTTAGTACTCACTCAAGCGAGTAAATTATATTTTGATTCTGCCTTTTTCTCGCTCAAGCAAGAGGCGTCTCATTCAAGTGAGAGGTGTCTTGCTCAAGCGAGAAAATATGCTCAAGCGAGGATGTTGTAAATTGATTCTAGAGGTTTTTCGCTCAAGCGGAAGTGGCTCGCTTAAGTGTGGAATGGGGGTCTGATGCTTGGCATTGCTAGCTCAAGAGAGAGTTTCCTCTCTTAAGAGAGACCTTCTAAAATGCATTTTTCAACTCTTTTCTCCATTTTAGGCCTTTTCTCATATCTTCATATATGGGACTAGGCGTATGCTCTGTATACACATTTTTCTTCCACTATAAACTCAATTAATTCAGTATACATGTTGGGGTGATTATTTCTCAATCCATTTTCTTAAACTTCGATTTTTTAGTTTTCTGTGATTCAAGTCTCGATGTATGGTTGTATATTCGGGCTTTTAAAACGCGAAAAATTTATTTGTATTTTTATTGATTTAATTATTGTAATTATACTTGAATCCGAGGGATCGGAGTTCGTTGTTACAGTTACCCTAGCCTGAGTGGCTCTTAATATATTAAATGAGAATTTCATGTGATTGGAGAATTAAGCATGTGTATAGCGAATAAATTATAATAAATTGAAGAGTAAAGGCAATCGAGGGTAAGTATAGTGAAAGATAGATGTCATTCCTTTTCATATATTTTTAATTTCTATATTAATTAATGATTTCTAGCATTCACCCTTGTTGTTTCTATTTTTTAGTAAACATTGATAGGAATATCATGAATACTATAGAACAAAGCACCAAACGATTCGGGGAATGCCAAGGAAAGAGAGAGAGAGATGATGTAATTCTAATTATGCCAATTGTTGATTGTATCTATTTAGTATCTCAGTTATGATGTATAAATATGACTATGATGAGTAATTATCTATTGTGTGATATAGCCAGGTTCTACTCTATCTCTCTATGTGTGAATAACATAGAGCCATATAGCTATATTCACATGCTAGAGATAATAATGCCATAAATGATGTAGGAATGATGATGGTATGAACTATGTGCATGCGGTATAGGTATATTGATGGTTTATAACATTGAGCTATGTAAGATAGAGCTATAATGATGGGGAGGTCATAGTAGATGATTGGGTGGTATAGTAGTGGCTAAGGATGTTAAGAATTTAAAGAGATCGCATTATGATGGTTAATGATGCTAATAATTTTGAAGATTGCATGTTGTTGAGAAAATGGGCCATTTAAATCAGCTAAATTGGTGAATTTGAGTTCTGACGGGATTTAGAATCTCCGAAAGGTGTCTAGAGGACCTTTGGCATGTTTGAAGTTTGTATGAATGGTGAATGGCTATTTAAAAAGTACTTAGTATAATTTTGGGTGCCTAGGTTGCCTAAATTTGTATAAAAATATGTTTTTCTGCATAACTCCACGATGCAGAGGAATTTTTGAGTATGGACTACACCAACAGGTCTGGAATGTGTGAAATATAATGCCCTTAGATTTTGTAGCAATTGAAGATAGAATGGGAAAGTTAGGTAGGGCGGAAGTTGGTTAGAATGCCAAATTCTTTTTTTTACGGGTCTGTTGTCATGGGAATTGATTACATAGGTGATTACCAAAGATCAATGTTGTTTCCTTGCGTTGATCAGTCTCTGGTAATTGATTACCAGTTTTGTGTAATCGATTACCAGGCTTCCTGTAATTGATTATAGGGTTCCTGTAATCGATCGCTTGTGCTAAAATTTAGGTTTTAGTTGTTTTGAGTGACGTAGCCCATGGGTTCCTATTGTTTATTGTCGGTGAGATTTTCAAAGTGAAAAATTTACTCTTATTTTACCAGACTCTGAAATAAATTTTAGGAATCACTAAAGGGACGTTACAACACAGGTTCATCTCTTCATTGTGATATCATCTGGTCATGTATGGGTTGACGTCTTGTGGACGGATCCAAGGGACCACATATTGGTGTCTTCTGTGGTCATCACATCGACATAACATGTTGATGGGTGTGATATGGTGTCACCTGCAAAGACACTCTGATGCTTAAGTCATTCTGGATACTTAATATTAGAATATAAAAGTGTGGATTTAGTGAACATAACAACTTAACTTTGAGGCAGGAATGGGATATATTTATACGAAGTGATTATGAGAATGTTTAACATGACATGTGTCAGTATAGACTTCGTAAATCAACGATAAAACTGCCATGCTTGTAGGCATTCTTGGCACCTTCTGCAAGATAAAAGTTGATATGTCGTGTACTCACTCATGGTGATTCCTTAACTCCGGTCATGAGCTGCACCAGTAGAGATACACAGATTGTCATGCTGACTTCCATCAGGGATTATGTAACATGGATTATGTACAAAGGGACAAAAATGGCATAGGTATTTCACGAAGTCTCACTCTGGTGAGACTGATAAGTGTTAGGTTTAAGGCTGATCAGGTCCAGTGTGGCCAACGGCTAAATTCCAAGGCACATTTTGGGACCAGTGTCAGGCCTAGACCAATATATTTTATCATACATACTTATCTCATCCATGTTGTATTTAAACTAATACTAAAAAGATACCAATTGTCATCTTATATATATATATATATATATATAAATTAATAGTTAAAAGATGCAACAATTTGCTGGTTAAGTACAGGGTCTTTTGTGTAGTAGGTTATGGGTTCTATCCTTATATGATACTTCTTTTAATTTTTAATTTTATCCATCAATCAATATGGATTTGACACATGAAGTAAACACATCAGTAAGGTCAATGACACATCAAATTTCTTTTAACAATGTTGGTCAAATATATCTGGTTTGAATGAATTGAAATATTAGAGAAAAAATACAAAAATAAATCTTTTCTTATTTGAATGGATAAAAAAAGTGAAAATAATAAAAATTTTCTTATTTGAATGGATAAAAGTAAATCAATTATATAATAAACAAATTAAATTTTAGCTTAAAATATAAAATAATCCCATGTAATACTTAGGCTTCCAGAAGAAATTCCTCATAAAAAAAATCACCACTTTTAATCGTATAAGGTAACCCCAGAAAACCTCACCCTATTAGTTAAACATGTTAAATTTTAAAAAAATAAAATTAACCCTAAACCCTAAACCTCACCCTAAACCCTAAACCCTAAACCCCAGAAAACCTCACCCTATTAGTCAAACATGTTAAATTTAAAAAAAAATAAAATTACATATCATTTTCTTAAATTACTTATTAAAAAACTAATTATCAACCATTCAAAATCAATAGCCACTAAAAATAATATGTACCACAAAAGAGAAAAAAACAGTGAAAACATTCTTTATGTTTCAAAATTTTAACGTCCAATAATATTCCAATATCTTGTTCTCTAACATTTCCCCGTACCCCCCAGGTTTGTCTTGCATTTTCTGAAGGCCAAGAATTTATCAACACCAAAACTTAACATAACTAATACAGAATATGAGCATCTATGGGCTGTTTGGTTTCCAGTTGTGACCAACCTAAAAAAAATCCTACTAATGAAGTTCAGAGGAAGAAAAAGAGAAGAAGCTTCAAGAGAAATGTAGCTGAATAACAAACTCATTCATTCTGATTCTTGGAACATTAATTGGTCCTATTTATACACAACAGAAACTAACTAATGCCATTAAAAATTACAAAATTCAAGGTCAACAAACTAAATGTAACTAAATGAACTCTTATACTTCTAATACCCTCTCAAGCTAAACCTTGGTAAATACCTACCAAGTTTAGATTGTTACTAGCTGATGAGAACAAGTTTGGAGGCAATGGCTTTGTAAACATATCAGCAAATTGCTGATGAGTGTTGATTGGTAACAACTTCAGTGCTCTACTTGTGAGTTTTTCCCTAATGAAATGGCAGTCTATCTCCAAGTGTTTAGTGCGAGAATGGAACATAGGATTTTGAGCTAAGTTTCTTGCTCTTTCAATCTAACAAAAGAAAGCTAGAGTCTTGATAGATTGTGCCCTGTAACACCCCGAAAATGGGGGTTAATTTTTCACGATTTTAGAATAATTATAAGTAGAGGAAACGCGATATATAAAATGTTGAGTGATTACCCCAGATAATTAAATAACCTATCTCATATATAAAGATACGAGAAGGTATCAGAGTGCTCCTTGGATGACCAGACTCGAGATCGTTGACAGGGCCCGCAAGCGCACGGGTTATGTCGCGTAATATAAAAGATTATCGTTCTCCACAGGGACTGTGTTCAAAGTACCAGCATATTGAAATTTAATTATCCACACAATTAATTTTTAAGATTTTTATAAAATAAAGCACAAATTAAAGTTGCACAGAATATGAATAAATATAAAAATAAAATTTACTTGACACTAAAAAAATCAGAGTTGAGAATATCTTGGGATTTTGGGGGATTAAGACTCTATTTTATGTTTAATGAATTTTAACTTTTCATAAATAAGAATCGAATTAAGTTTTCCAAGGTGAATTTTCCAAAAGCTAATTAATATGTTCCTCTCGGAATCCTATTAATGTACCTAACCTATGGAAACCGCTGCTTAATCCTCAGAAAGGCCCATTATCGTTTTATGAAAATCCCTTTTATTTCCTCAAAAGAATTTTGATTACTTTCACGGTTTTACCGAGGTCACAAAAAGCATTTCAAAAATCTTAGGTTTAGTTCAAAGCTTTCTGGTAAAAATAAATCTCTCGATTCTATTTATTACCTAAACTTACTAATATACCCGTAAGTATACAGTTTTATCATTTAGGTTCTTGTTAGGAATTACTAAAAGCATTAAGCATAATTGAACTAAATGGAAAACAGAAATTTATTTAATTCCAAGTCAAAATAACATTAAAATAAAATATTATCATACCCCCTTTATCCCAAGATAATTAATTTAGCTACTCATGAAATAATTTAAATTTATGTAAATAATGGAAAAATAAAACATACAAGACATGGTAAAAATAAAGACTTACGGGTTTCTCCAAAAGCTCAAAATAATTTACCACTTGTATTTCCTTGTTGCAATATTCTCCACCAATTACAAATTTAAATTCTCACTTTTACAGCCATCACACTCTTACAAAATAAAAGAAAGAAAAGAAAATAAAAAGAAAGAGAAGAAAAACGAACAGAGAAAGAAAAATGGAAAAGAAGAAAACTAAAGAGAAAAGGAGAGAAAGTAACGAAGAAAGAAAATAAATCTGATGATAATTAATGGAAGTGATCACTGATGCTATACTCCTGGTTGCTCTCCCTTTTATAGGCGAATGGATGAATGAATCCAGCTAAGGAAACGCGTTAAATTTTGCAAGTGGGAGAAACTTTCGGTGCATGTGAATTCCAGCTGTGCCAACGTGTTTCCAATTTGCATATTTAATATTTCCAATAATTCGGTGCTTGGATTTTAGTGAAGATTGGTGCAGAATGATGAAATTCATAGTGAAAAAATGTTATTTTCCCACAAATCCGAGTGAAAGCTTGCTGGACGGTGTTGGTGAGTGAACTGGACAGCGTGGAGAGGAGTTGCTGTTAGATGGAGATCTGGACGTTGTGGGCTGGACGGTGTTGAATTGATGAAAAGTCTGGGCGGTCTTGAGAGGGTTACTGGGCGGTGTTATGTATTAGAAGAAGAAAGGGAGACGGTGTTGGGAAGTTGGGCGGTGTGTTGAGGTGAGGACGGTTGGGCGGTGTGTTGAGGTGAGGACGGTTGGGCGGTGTTGAGAATATTAGGAAGGAGAGGACGGTGTTGTGGATGGAAAGGAAAGGAGTCTGGGCGGAGTTGTGGATTAGTTGCCTGGGCTGTATTAGTTGGAGAGAAGAGCCTGGGCGGTGTTGGTTGATGGATTACTGGGCGGTGTTGGTTGATGGATTACTGGGCGGTGTTGGTTTGATGGATTACTGGGCGGTGTTGGTTTGAGAGAAGTCTGGGCGGTATTGATGGAAAGGAAAGGTGAAGTGGGATGGTGTGTAGTATGGATTAGAAGGGGACAGCGGATAGAAGAGAGGAATGTGGGTCGGATTTCTGGATTGAGGACGGTGTAGAGAGTGACTTGAAGGAAAGTAGAAGGAGGCGGTGTTGATGGAGGTAGTGATCCGGTGTTGCATTTGTGAAGAATTGGGTCGGTGTTTGGAGGAGAACCGATTGGTGATGAAGCTGAATGAAAGGACGGGTGAAGACTTACTGAAGAGCATCTTTCATTCAGTCGGAATTGACTGCAGAAAGACTCAGAACCGTCTGAAACATTCACTCGAACAAATTTCTTTACTCATTCAAATGATAAAATCACATCTTCACTCGGAAGTCCGAGTTAATTTCCACTCGGATTTGACTTCACTTTCACTCAGAAACTTGGAATTTGAAGGACTGGAATCTGGCTGATAGAATTCTTCCATTCCCGAGCCTTGCTTTGCTCGGAAATGCATCTTTCTGACCCAACTTACTCGGAAATCCTTTCCTAGGAGACTTCTCACTCGGGCTCAGTGTGAAACTTGAGAGTCTGCCCGAGTGTGATTCATTTCCGGTCGGATTTTTCCTTCCTTGCTAAGAATTACTCGGAAATGCTTTGTTCTGCTTGAGAATGTCATTTTCTCTGAGTGAGACCACTCGGATTCCTCCTTAGTCAGCATTTATTCATTTCAGTGGCCTCTTCTACTCGGAATCCATTCACTCGGAACAGGTTTCACTCGGATTAGTTGCAATCAGCAAGCCTTTCACTCGGATAATAGCTTTGGACATATTTATTGGAGGTCAGTCTCCTTTTTTCACTCGGAATGGATGCAGTCGGGGAGTTTCCACTCGGAATCATCTTCAACCGAGACTTATTCCATTTCAGCATTGGTCCTTCACTCCAGTCAGCTATTTATCACTCGGAATGGCTTTGACAGGGAACATTTCACTCGGATTTTCCTCCAGCAGTGCAGTATTCCACTCGGCAATGCTCTATTCTGAGTCCTTCCACTCGGATTTGGTCATTACTGAGTTATCCCACTCGGATTTGGCCATTTTGAGTTGGATTTCAGTGCTCTGAGTCAAATTTTTGCTTTCTGAGTCAGATTTCAGCTTTAAAAAGAGAATTCTTTCCACTTTGGGCTTGTTCTTCTTGTTTCTTTATCATTTTATGGTCGTTTTTCTCTTGTTTTTGACCCTTTATTACCTTAATTCCTGCAAAATAACATACCCAAGTAGACTAGAGTGGAAAGAAAGCAAAAATTGTAATAAATAAAGGAAATACAGTGGATAATGACTAAAATCCTAAGCAATTTAGACCTAATTTATTATATTATAAAGTATTTATCAAAATACCCCAAACCAAAACATTGCTTGTCCTCAAGCAATCACCATATTCACAAGATAAAATACAGAAAACACTAAACTTAATAAACTAAGGAATTCAAAACAGAGAAACAGATTTATTCAAATGCCAGTTTTATTTTTCTTATGTGAATCAATTTTCAATGTCAAGACTTGAGATACTCTTCTCACAATTTTCACTCAAGTGTTTAAAGGTTTGTGTATCTCTCAAATCATCATAGTAAAAAAATATTACCATAAGCTTGTTAATAAACCAGAAACTCCACAGTTTAGATAGAAAATATGTCAAAGTCTAAAGGTCTTTTAAAGGTTGTAACGTGGCCTTTGGTTGTATTGTCAAGGTAGGAATTTCAAGAAAAATGGAATACAAAAGGGCTTTAACAGTCATGAATGATTCAAATTACCATTATAATTTTAACAGAGCAAATTTTTGAACTTTTATGGACTTTTTTGGAATTCATTCAATATCATCCTTTTGATTTTCTTTTTCTTTTTCTTGCTTTTCTTTGCATCCAATACCATATTTTTCTTAAGTCCTTTTTTATTTCTTTGCTCCACTAAATTTCCAACTTTTTCACAATTTAAGAGAATATTAGTCAATGAAAGGTTTCAAAGAAAAAATTTTCGCTTTTAGGCTCAAAAGGGGCAACTAGGGGTCAAATTATACAAAATTCTGAGGCTTAAGAATAAGACCTAATTGTGCCTTTATCATCCTAACACATATAATCAAAAACCATTTTGAATTGGTTGAAAAACAAGTTCTAGAATATTAATGACTATGAGATTCACTCAATCAAGAAAATATGGGTTTTGAAAATTTATTTGATAGATAACCCATTTTGACTCAAGTCTAACCATGGAAAGTCTTTTCAAAGAAAATTTTAATCACATAAGGTTCATTTAAGCATTTATTTGGCATTTAAACAATCAAATTTTGAAAATTTTACTCAAAATTTTGAGATCCTTAGATACTTTAGCCTTGTGTTCAAAGTAAATTTATCATGCAATCATAGTAAATTCCAAGATTACAAACAAATCAAAGAAAACACACATGCATAATAAAATGACAATCACACAACGTAAACAAAACAGTTAAGTTTTCTTACCTACCACCCCAAACCAGAATTTGACATTGTCCTCAATGTTAAAATGGATGATAAAAGAATAAGAAAACTTACCTGTAATAACCCCAAACCAGCATCTGACATAGTTGGTTTTTTTTTTATAAGAATAAAAGCTTAAAATAAAACAACAACTTTTTATAGGGTTACCTCCCTATCAGTGCTAAGTTTTAAGTCTTCAGCCAGACTTCTCACCGTTTGGATTTACTCATCAGGAGCATCAAACAAGTCCAAGTCACTTGCTTGTTGTATTGGTTGACCGGTGAAGTAATGCTTTACTCTCTGTCCATTTACCCTAAATGTACCAGATTTCTCGCTCCATAGTTCGACAGCTCCAAAGGGAAAGACTTTTGTCACCTTGAATGGTCCCGACCATCGGGATCTCAGTTTACCTGGAAAAAGCTTCAATCTGGAATTAAACAGTAAAACCATATCACCTGGATTAAATGTTCTCCGTTGGATGTGACGATCATGCCATTGTTTGGTTTTTTCTTTATAAATTCTGGCATTTTCGTATGCATCTAGACGGAGTTCTTCAAGCTCATTTAATTCCAACAATCTTTGTTCACCTGCAGCCTTATGATCAAAGTTAAGAGTTTTAACAGCCCAAAAAGATTTATATTCTAGCTCAACAGGTAAATGACAGGGCTTCCCATATACTAGCTTAAAAGGTGTGGTTCCAATGGGAGTTTTGTATGCGGTCCGATACGCCCATAAGGAATCATCTAACTTAATAGACCAATCCTTATGTGATGTATTCACCACTTTTTGAAGAATATTTTTAATTTCCCGATTGGATACCTCAACTTGTCCACTAGTTTGTGGGTGATAAGGTGTAGCAACCTTATGCTTAACTCCATATTTCTTTAGAAGGGTCTGAAAAGTTTTCTCAATAAAATGAGACCCTCCATCACTTATAACACATTTTGGGACCCCAAACCTTGGAAATATTATTTTCTTGAAAAGTTTAATAACAGTCTTAGTATCAGAATGGGGTGAAGCAATGGCTTCCACCCATTTTGACACATAGTCAACTGCCACTAATATGAACTGATTTCCAAAAGAAGAGGGAAAGGGACCCATAAAATCAACACCCCATACATCAAACAATTCAACTTCTAAAATAGTATTCAATGGCATTTCTTGTCTCTTACCAATGTTACCTGTTCTTTGGCAAGCATCACAAGTTAGAACATACTTACGTACATCCTTAAAAATATTTGGCCAATAGAACCCAGCTTGCAATATTTTAGCAGCTGTCTTGGAGGTGCTCATGTGCCCTCCACAGGAAAGAGAATGGCAATGATCCAAGATAGCATGGACATCATCTTGTGAAACACATCTCCGAATCATACCATCTGCACATTGCTTAAAAAGGAGTGGTTCATCCCAATAATAATGCTTGACATCTGCATAAAACTTTTTCCTTTGCTGAAAGCTAAGATCAGGAGGTAAGATACCACATGCAAGAAAATTTACAAAATCAGCATACCAAGGAACACGTTGGATACTAAGGTTCAAGAGTTGTTCATCTGGAAAAGATTCATTGATGGGAATATTATCTGTTTCTTCTTTTTCAGATGTCAACCTAGATAGGTGGTCAGCGACCAAGTTCTCGGTACCCTTCTTGTCCTTAATTTCCAAGTCAAATTCTTGCAATATTAGAATCCACCTAATTAATCTAGGCTTTGCTTCCTTTTTATTCAATAGATACTTAATGGCAGAGTGGTCAGTGTAAACAGTAACATGTGAACCTACCAAATAAGACCTAAATTTATCAAAAGCAAAGACAATAGCTAACAGTTCTTTTTCAATTGTGGCATAATTTACCTGAGCATCATCTAGCGTCCGACTGGCATAATGAATTACATGGAGCTTTTTATCCTTTCTTTGCCCCAACACAGCCCCCACTGCGTAATCACTCGCATCGCACATCAGCTCAAATGGGAGTTTCCAATCAGGTGGTTGTACGATGGGGGCAGAGATTAGAGCTTGCTTAATCCTGTAAAAAGCTTCCATACAAGATGAATCAAAATTGAAAGGTACATCCTTACCTAGAAGAGTTGTAAGAGGCTTTGTGATCTTGGAGAAATCTTTAATGAACCTACGGTAAAACCCTGCATGTCCAAGGAAACTCCGAATACCTTTCACATTTGTGGGTGGAGGTAATTTTTCAATTACTTCCACTTTAGCCTTATCAACTTCTATACCTCTCTTAGACACCAGGTGTCCAAGAACTATGCCTTCTCTTACCATAAAATGGCATTTTTCCCAATTTTGAACCAAATTGGTTTCTTCACAACGCTGCAAGACTTGGCACAAATTTGTTAAACAATTATCAAAATCCAAACCATGCACTAAAAAATCATCCATAAAGACTTCCATCACATTTTCAATAAGATCAGAAAAAATTGCTTGCATACACCTTTGAAAAGTCGCAGGTGCATTACATAAACCAAAAGGCATACGTCTGTAAGCATAAGTCCCATAAGGGCAAGTGAAGGTAGTCTTTTCTTGATCAGATGGATGAATGGGAATTTGATGAAAACCTGAATACCCATCCAAATAACAGAAATAAGAGTGTTTCGCAAGTCTTTCAAGCATCTGATCAATAAAAGGGAGGGGAAAATGATCTTTTTTCGTGGCGCTATTTAACTTCCTATAATCAATGCACATGCGCCAACCAGAGACAATCCTAGTAGGAATCAAGTTATGTTTATCATTTTCAATCACAGTTATTCCCCCCTTTTTAGGCACCACATGGACAGGACTTACCCATTTACTACTATCAACAGGATATATGACTCCAGCATCAAGCAATTTCAAAATTTCCTTTTTAACCACTTCTTGCATTTTAGGATTTAATCTCCTAAGTGGTTCTACTGTGGGCCTACTTTCATCTTCTACAGTAATCCTGTGCATACAAAGAGAAGGGCTAATCCCTTTGATATCACCCATTGTATAACCTATTACCTTTCTATACAACCTAAGTTGTTTCAAAAGTTTTTCAGTTTCAGATGGATTCAATTCAGCATTAATAATCACAGGATATGTGGAATTAGGACCAAGAAATTCATACCTTAATGAAGCTGGTAAAGGTTTTAATTCCACATTGGGGCTTACCATTTTTTCACACATGACCTCAGTATCATGTGGGGCCTCAGAGCAATAAGATGTTTCTGTCGGCTCAATCATGAAAATAGTTTCAAGTGGGTCATTAGGAAGGGTTGATTCCTTTACCACTTGTTCGACAAAATCCACAGTACAGCAAACATCATTATAAGGTTTTTCTAAAACATTTTTCAAGTTGAAATCAACCTTTTGGTCTCCAACAGTTAGAGACAACTTACCATTCTTGACATCGATCACAGCACCTGCAGTTGCTAAAAATGGTCTGCCTAAAATAATAGGAATCAAAGAATCTTCGTCCATTTCAAGCACAACAAAGTCAGCAGGTATAAAAAATTTTCCTATCTTAATAGGAACATCCTCTAAAATTCCTATAAGATATTTTACAGATCTATCAGCCAATTGTAAAGACATCCTAGTAGGTTTTAGTTCACCCAATCCTAACTTTTCAGCAATAGATAATGGCATTAAACTCACACTCGCTCCTAAATCACACAATGCTTTATCTATATTCATGTCACCAATCATGCAAGGAATAGAGAAACTACCTGGATCTTGGAGCTTGGGTGGAAGTTTCTTTTGAATTAGAGCACTGCACTCTTCAGTAAGTGCAACTGTTCCATCTTCCTCCAGTCTTCTTTTGTTGGACAGAATGTCCTTCAAGAACTTTGCATATGTAGGCATTTGCTGCAAAGCATCTGTAAAAGGAATATTAATATACAATTTCTTTAAAACATCAAGGAACTTACCAAATTGTTTGTCCAACTTTGCTTTAGCTAAGCACTGAGGAAATGGAATGGGAGGTTGATATGGCTTAACTTCCTCCTTCTTTTCTTGTGGTTTCTCTTCTTCAATTACTGGATGAGATGAAGATTCATCGACTTTCTTTTCCTCCTTTGCTGTCTTGTCAACTGGCCCATCGTATTGAGTACCACTCCTAAGAGTCACAGCCATGGTTTGGTTAGATGGTTCAGCCTCTGGTTTCCCAGGAAATGTTCCCGGTGCTCTTTGAGAATAGGAGGCTTGTTGGGCAATTTGATTTTCCAGTATTTTGTTGTGAGTGGCAAGAGAGTCCATTTTTGAAGCCAAGTTTTTTATTGCATCAGAGAATTCATCATTTTGTTTAAGTTGAGTAGCTACAAATGTCTCCATCAAGGATTCTAGCTTTGATTTTTGTGGAATATAGGTTCCTTGTTGAGGTTTGTAGTTACTTTGGAATTGGGATGGCCTATTTTGGAAGCCAAGTGGACCTTGTGGAGGTCTGTAGTTACCTTGATAGTTTCCACCATAGTTTCCAATAGCGTCCACCTGATGCATTTCTTGTTCTTGATTAGGGGTCATTGCTAAATGGCAGTTTGTAGCTCCGTGTCCTGAAACACCACAAACTTCACAAACAATATTAGTAGCACCTGTTGACCCTATTTTATCAAGTTTTAATGTTAATGCTTCAACTTTGGCAGAAAGTAGGGAAAGAGCATCAACAGAGTACTTACCTGGTGTTTTAGAAGGTAATCCTCTCTCAGAGTTCCACTGGTGAGTGTTTTGAGCTATTTCCTCAATCAGGTTCTCAGCTTCATCAACATTTTTACTCATGAAGGCTCCTCCAGCTGCAGCATCTAAAGAGATCTTTTGTGTGGAAGTTAGTCCATTATAGAAAATATGGATTGTCAACCACCTTTCTATCCCATGGTGAGGACATTCTCTTAGCAACTCTCTGTATCTCTCCCAGGCTTCATACAAGGATTCATCATCTTTTTGTGAAAAATTGATGATTTGTTTTCTCAGCACATCAGTCTTGTTTCTTGGGTACCATTTATTGATAAAAGCACTGGACAATTGTTCCCAAGTCGTGATGGATCCTTCAGGAAGAGAGTATAACCACGCTCTTGCTTTATCTCTTAAGGAGAAAGGGAAAAGTCTTAAGCGAATGGCATCATTGGTGGCTCCGTTCATCTTCAGGGTGTCACAATATTCAAGAAAGATTTGAAGGTGAAGATTTGGATCTTCGGAGGGTAATCCTCTGAATTGGTTCTGTTGAACCATTGAGAGTAATGAAGGCTTCAATTCAAAATTGTTAGCCTCCACTGTGGGTCTAAGGATGCTAGATCCTCTCCCATTAGTGCTTGGAGCGGCAAAATCTCTTAAGGGTCTGTGTTGGTCTGCCATTTGTTTTTCTTTTTGTTCTTTTTGTTGTTTTTGTTGTTTTCTCAAAGCTCTAAGGGTACGTTCTATCTCAGGGTCAAATCCTAAGTTTAGATCGACACTATGGCTTCGTCGCATAAATAGAAAATAAATGACCAATAAAACAAATAATTACAGAAATAAAACAACAACAGATACACAGAATATAGAACAAAATACAAAATTACAAAAAATATTAACAAGTATGATCTAATTGAATTTCAATATTGCCGATATTTGAGGGACAACAGTCCCCGGCAACGGCGCCAAAAACTTGACAGGGCCCGCAAGCGCACGGGTTATGTCGCGTAATATAAAAGATTATCGTTCTCCACAGGGACTGTGTTCAAAGTACCAGCATATTGAAATTTAATTATCCACACAATTAATTTTTAAGATTTTTATAAAATAAAGCACAAATTAAAGTTGCACAAAATATGAATAAATATAAAAATAAAATTTACTTGACACTAAAAAAATCAGAGTTGAGAATATCTTGGGATTTTGGGGGATTAAGACTCTATTTTATGTTTAATGAATTTTAACTTTTCATAAATAAGAATCGAATTAAGTTTTCCAAGGCGAATTTTCCAAAAGCTAATTAATATGTTCCTCTCGGAATCCTATTAATGTACCTAACCTATGGAAACCGCTGCTTAATCCTCAGAAAGGCCCATTATCGTTTTATGAAAATCCCTTTTATTTCCTCAAAAGAATTTTGATTACTTTCACGGTTTTACCGAGGTCACAAAAAGCATTTCAAAAATCTTAGGTTTAGTTCAAAGCTTTCTGGTAAAAATAAATCTCTCGATTCTATTTATTACCTAAACTTACTAATATACCCGTAAGTATACAGTTTTATCATTTAGGTTCTTGTTAGGAATTACTAAAAGCATTAAGCATAATTGAACTAAATGGAAAACAGAAATTTATTTAATTCCAAGTCAAAATAACATTAAAATAAAATATTATCATACCCCCTTTATCCCAAGATAATTAATTTAGCTACTCATGAAATAATTTAAATTTATGTAAATAATGGAAAAATAAAACATACAAGACATGGTAAAAATAAAGACTTACGGGTTTCTCCAAAAGCTTAAAATAATTTAGCACTTGTATTTCCTTGTTGCAATATTCTCCACCAATTACAAATTTAAATTCTTACTTTTACAGCCCTCACACTCTTACAAAATAAAAGAAAGAAAAGAAAATAAAAAGAAAGAGAAGAAAAACGAACAGAGAAAGAAAAATGGAAAAGAAGAAAACTAAAGAGGAAAGGAGAGAAAGTAACGAAGAAAGAAAATAAATCTGATGATAATTAATGGAAGTGATCACTGATGCTATACTCCTGGTTGCTCTCCCTTTTATAGGCGAATGGATGAATGAATCCAGCTAAGGAAACGCGTTAAATTTTGCAAGTGGGAGAAACTTTCGGTGCATGTGAATTCCAGCTGTGCCAACTTGTTTCCAATTTGCATATTTAATATTTCCAATAATTCGGTGCTTGGATTTTAGTGAAGATTGGTGCAGAATGATGAAATTCATAGTGAAAAAATGTTATTTTCCCATAAATCCGAGTGAAAGCTTGCTGGACGGTGTTGGTGAGTGAACTGGACAGCGTGGAGAGGAGTTGCTGTTAGATGGAGATCTGGACGTTGTGGGCTGGACGGTGTTGAATTGATGAAAAGTCTGGGCAGTCTTGAGAGGGTTACTGGGCGGTGTTATGTATTAGAAGAAGAAAGGGAGACGGTGTTGGGAAGTTGGGCGGTGTGTTGAGGTGAGGACGGTTGGGCGGTGTGTTGAGGTGAGGACGGTTGGGCGGTGTTGAGAATATTAGGAAGGAGAGGACGGTGTTGTGGATGGAAAGGAAAGGAGTCTGGGCGGAGTTGTGGATTAGGAGCCTGGGCTGTATTGGTTGGAGAGAAGAGCCTGGGCGGTGTTGGTTGATGGATTACTGGGCGGTGTTGGTTGATGGATTACTGGGCGGTGTTGGTTTGATGGATTACTGGGCGGTGTTGGTTTGATGGATTACTGGGCGGTGTTGGTTTGAGAGAAGTCTGGGCGGTATTGATGGAAAGGAAAGGTGAAGTGGGATGGTGTGTAGTATGGATTAGAAGGGGACAGCGGATAGAAGAGAGGAATGTGGGTCGGATTTCTGGATTGAGGACGGTGTAGAGAGTGACTTGAAGGAAAGTAGAAGGAGGCGGTGTTGATGGAGGTAGTGATCCGGTGTTGCATTTGTGAAGAATTGGGTCGGTGTTTGGAGGAGAACCGATTGGTGACGAAGCTGAATGAAAGGACGGGTGAAGACTTACTGAAGAGCATCTTTCATTCAGTCGGAATTGACTGCAGAAAGACTCGGAACCGTCTGAAACATTCACTCGAACAAATTTCTTTACTCATTCAAATGATAAAATCACATCTTCACTCGAAAGCCCGAGTTAATTTCCACTCGGATTTGACTTCACTTTCACTCAGAAACTTGGACTTTGAAGGACTGGAATCTGGCTGATAGAATTCTTCCATTCCCGAGCCTTGCTTTGCTCGGAAATGCATCTTTCTGACCCAACTTACTCGGAAATCCTTTCCTTGGAGACTTCTCACTCGGGCTCAGTGTGAAACTTGAGAGTCTGCCCGAGTGTGATTCATTTCCGGTCGGATTTTTCCTTCCTTGCTAAGAATTACTCGGAAATGCTTTGTTCTGCTTGAGAATGTCATTTTCTCTGAGTGAGACCACTCGGATTCCTCCTTAGTCAGCATTTATTCATTTCAGTGGCCTCTTCTACTCGGAATCCATTCACTCGGAACAGGTTTCACTCGGATTAGTTGCAATCAGCAAGCCTTTCACTCGGATAATAGCTTTGGACATATTTATTGGAGGTCAGTCTCCTTTTTTCACTCGGAATGGATGCAGTCGGGGAGTTTCCACTCGGAACCACCTTCAACCGAGACTTATTCCATTTCAGCATTGGTCCTTCACTCCAGTCAGCTATTTATCACTCGGAATGGCTTTGACAGGGAACATTTCACTCGGATTTTCCTCCAGCAGTGCAGTATTCCACTCGGCAATGCTCTATTCTGAGTCCTTCCACTTGGATTTGGTCATTTCTGAGTTATCCCACTCGGATTTGGCCATTTTGAGTTGGATTTCAGTGCTCTGAGTCAAATTTTTGCTTTCTGAGTCGGATTTCAGCTTTAAAAAGAGAATTCTTTCCACTTTGGGCTTGTTCTTCTTGTTTCTTTATCATTTTATGGTCGTTTTTCTCTTGTTTTTGACCCTTTATTACCTTAATTCCTGCAAAATAACATACCCAAGTAGACTAGAGTGGAAAGAAAGTAACAATTGTAATAAATAAAGGAAATACAGTGGATAATGACTAAAATCCTAAGCAATTTAGACCTAATTTATTATATTATAAAGTATTTATCAAAATACCCCAAACCAAAACATTGCTTGTCCTCAAGCAATCACCATATTCACAAATACAGAAAACACTAAACTTAATAAACTAAGGAATTCAAAACAGAGAAACAGATTTATTCAAATGCCAGTTTTATTTTTCTTATGTGAATCAATTTTCAATGTCAAGACTTGAGATACTCTTCTCACAATTTTCACTCAAGTGTTTAAAGGTTTGTGTATCTCTCAAATCATCATAGTCAAAAAATATTACCATAAGCTTGTTAATAAACCAGAAACTCCACAGTTTAGATAGAAAATATGTCAAAGTCTAAAGGTCTTTTAAAGGTTGTAACGTGGCCTTTGGTTGTATTGTCAAGGTAGGAATTTCAAGAAAAATGGAATACAAAAGGGCTTTAACAGTCATGAATGATTCAAATTACCATTATAATTTTAACAGAGCAAATTTTTGAACTTTTATGGACTTTTTTGGAATTCATTCAATATCATCCTTTTGATTTTCTTTTTCTTTTTCTTGCTTTTCTTTGCATCCAATACCATATTTTTCTTAAGTCCTTTTTTATTTCTTTGCTCCACTAAATTTCCAACTTTTTCACCATTTAAGAGAATATTAGTCAATGAAAGGTTTCAAAGAAAAAATTTTCGCTTTTAGGCTCAAAAGGGGCAACTAGGGGTCAAATTATACAAAATTCTGAGGCTTAAGAATAAGACCTAATTGTGCCTTTATCATCCTAAGACATATAATCAAAAACCATTTTGAATTGGTTGAAAAACAAGTTCTAGAATATTAATGACTATGAGATTCACTCAATCAAGAAAATATGGGTTTTGAAAATTTATTTGATAGATAACCCATTTTGGCTCAAGTCTAACCATGGAAAGTCTTTTCAAAGAAAATTTTAATCACATAAGGTTCATTTAAGCATTTATTTGGCATTTAAACAATCAAATTTTGAAAATTTTACTCAAAATTTTGAGATCCTTAGATACTTTAGCCTTGTGTTCAAAGTAAATTTATCATGCAATCATGGTAAATTCCAAGATTACAAATAAATCAAAGAAAACACACATGCATAATAAAATGACAATCACACAACGTAAACAAAACAGTTAAGTTTTCTTACCTACCACCCCAAACCAGAATTTGACATTGTCCTCAATGTTAAAATGGATGATAAAAGAATAAGAAAACTTACCTGTAATAACCCCAAACCAGCATCTGACATAGTTGGTTTTTTTTTTTATAAGAATAAAAGCTTAAAATAAAACAACAACTTTTTATAGGGTTACCTCCCTATCAGTGCTAAGTTTTAAGTCTTCAGCCAGACTTCTCACCGTTTGGATTTACTCATCAGGAGCATCAAACAAGTCCAAGTCACTTGCTTGTTGTATTGGTTGACCGGTGAAGTAATGCTTTACTCTCTGTCCATTTACCCTAAATGTACCAGATTTCTCGCTCCATAGTTCGACAGCTCCAAAGGGAAAGACTTTTGTCACCTTGAATGGTCCCGACCATCGGGATCTCAGTTTACCTGGAAAAAGCTTCAATCTGGAATTAAACAGTAAAACCATATCACCTGGATTAAATGTTCTCCGTTGGATGTGATGATCATGCCATTGTTTGGTTTTTTCTTTATAAATTCTGGCATTTTCGTATGCATCTAGACGGAGTTCTTCAAGCTCATTTAATTCCAACAATCTTTGTTCACCTGCAGCCTTATGATCAAAGTTAAGAGTTTTAACAGCCCAAAAAGATTTATATTCTCGCTCAACAGGTAAATGACAGGGCTTCCCATATACTAGCTTAAAAGGTGTGGTTCCAATGGGAGTTTTGTATGCGGTCCGATACGCCCATAAGGAATCATCTAACTTAATAGACCAATCCTTATGTGATGTATTCACCACTTTTTGAAGAATATTTTTAATTTCCCGATTGGATACCTCAACTTGTCCACTAGTTTGTGGGTGATAAGGTGTAGCAACCTTATGCTTAACTCCATATTTCTTTAGAAGGGTCTGAAAAGTTTTCTCAATAAAATGAGACCCTCCATCACTTATAACACATTTTGGGACCCCAAACCTTGGAAATATTATTTTCTTGAAAAGTTTAATAACAGTCTTAGTATCAGAATGGGGTGAAGCAATGGCTTCCACCCATTTTGACACATAGTCAACTGCCACTAATATGAACTGATTTCCAAAAGAAGAGGGAAAGGGACCCATAAAATCAACACCCCATACATCAAACAATTCAACTTCTAAAATAGTATTCAATGGCATTTCTTGTCTCTTACCAATGTTACCTGTTCTTTGGCAAGCATCACAAGTTAGAACATACTTACGTACATCCTTAAAAATATTTGGCCAATAGAACCCAGCTTGCAATATTTTAGCAGCTGTCTTGGAGGTGCTCATGTGCCCTCCACAGGAAAGAGAATGGCAATGATCCAAGATAGCATGGACATCATCTTGTGAAACACATCTCCGAATCATACCATCTGCACATTGCTTAAAAAGGAGTGGTTCATCCCAATAATAATGCTTGACATCTGCATAAAACTTTTTCCTTTGCTGAAAGCTAAGATCAGGAGGTAAGATACCACATGCAAGAAAATTTACAAAATCAGCATACCAAGGAACACGTTGGATACTAAGGTTCAAGAGTTGTTCATCTGGAAAAGATTCATTGATGGGAATATTATCTGTTTCTTCTTTTTCAGATGTCAACCTAGATAGGTGGTCAGCGACCAAGTTCTCGGTACCCTTCTTGTCCTTAATTTCCAAGTCAAATTCTTGCAATATTAGAATCCACCTAATTAATCTAGGCTTTGCTTCCTTTTTATTCAATAGATACTTAATGGCAGAGTGGTCAGTGTAAACAGTAACATGTGAACCTACCAAATAAGACCTAAATTTATCAAAAGCAAAGACAATAGCTAACAGTTCTTTTTCAATTGTGGCATAATTTACCTGAGCATCATCTAGCGTCCGACTGGCATAATGAATTACATGGAGCTTTTTATCCTTTCTTTGCCCCAACACAGCCCCCACTGCGTAATCACTCGCATCGCACATCAGCTCAAATGGGAGTTTCCAATCAGGTGGTTGTACGATGGGGGCAGAGATTAGAGCTTGCTTAATCCTGTAAAAAGCTTCCATACAAGATGAATCAAAATTGAAAGGTACATCCTTACCTAGAAGAGTTGTAAGAGGCTTTGTGATCTTGGAGAAATCTTTAATGAACCTACGGTAAAACCCTGCATGTCCAAGGAAACTCCGAATACCTTTCACATTTGTGGGTGGAGGTAATTTTTCAATTACTTCCACTTTAGCCTTATCAACTTCTATACCTCTCTTAGACACCAGGTGTCCAAGAACTATGCCTTCTCTTACCATAAAATGGCATTTTTCCCAATTTTGAACCAAATTGGTTTCTTCACAACGCTGCAAGACTTGGCACAAATTTGTTAAACAATTATCAAAATCCAAACCATGCACTAAAAAATCATCCATAAAGACTTCCATCACATTTTCAATAAGATCAGAAAAAATTGCTTGCATACACCTTTGAAAAGTCGCAGGTGCATTACATAAACCAAAAGGCATACGTCTGTAAGCATAAGTCCCATAAGGGCAAGTGAAGGTAGTCTTTTCTTGATCAGATGGATGAATGGGAATTTGATGAAAACCTGAATACCCATCCAAATAACAGAAATAAGAGTGTTTCGCAAGTCTTTCAAGCATCTGATCAATAAAAGGGAGGGGAAAATGATCTTTTTTCGTGGCGCTATTTAACTTCCTATAATCAATGCACATGCGCCAACCAGAGACAATCCTAGTAGGAATCAAGTTATGTTTATCATTTTCAATCACAGTTATTCCCCCCTTTTTAGGCACCACATGGACAGGACTTACCCATTTACTACTATCAACAGGATATATGACTCCAGCATCAAGCAATTTCAAAATTTCCTTTTTAACCACTTCTTGCATTTTAGGATTTAATCTCCTAAGTGGTTCTACTGTGGGCCTACTTTCATCTTCTACAGTAATCCTGTGCATACAAAGAGAAGGGCTAATCCCTTTGATATCACCCATTGTATAACCTATTACCTTTCTATACAACCTAAGTTGTTTCAAAAGTTTTTCAGTTTCAGATGGATTCAATTCAGCATTAATAATCACAGGATATGTGGAATTAGGACCAAGAAATTCATACCTTAATGAAGCTGGTAAAGGTTTTAATTCCACATTGGGGCTTACCATTTTTTCACACATGACCTCAGTATCATGTGGGGCCTCAGAGCAATAAGATGTTTCTGTCGGCTCAATCATGAAAATAGTTTCAAGTGGGTCATTAGGAAGGGTTGATTCCTTTACCACTTGTTCGACAAAATCCACAGTACAGCAAACATCATTATAAGGTTTTTCTAAAACATTTTTCAAGTTGAAATCAACCTTTTGGTCTCCAACAGTTAGAGACAACTTACCATTCTTGACATCGATCACAGCACCTGCAGTTGCTAAAAATGGTCTGCCTAAAATAATAGGAATCAAAGAATCTTCGTCCATTTCAAGCACAACAAAGTCAGCAGGTATAAAAAATTTTCCTATCTTAATAGGAACATCCTCTAAAATTCCTATAAGATATTTTACAGATCTATCAGCCAATTGTAAAGACATCCTAGTAGGTTTTAGTTCACCCAATCCTAACTTTTCAGCAATAGATAATGGCATTAAACTCACACTCGCTCCTAAATCACACAATGCTTTATCTATATTCATGTCACCAATCATGCAAGGAATAGAGAAACTACCTGGATCTTGGAGCTTGGGTGGAAGTTTCTTTTGAATTAGAGCACTGCACTCTTCAGTAAGTGCAACTGTTCCATCTTCCTCCAGTCTTCTTTTGTTGGACAGAATGTCCTTCAAGAACTTTGCATATGTAGGCATTTGCTGCAAAGCATCTGTAAAAGGAATATTAATATACAATTTCTTTAAAACATCAAGGAACTTACCAAATTGTTTGTCCAACTTTGCTTTAGCTAAGCACTGAGGAAATGGAATGGGAGGTTGATATGGCTTAACTTCCTCCTTCTTTTCTTGTGGTTTCTCTTCTTCAATTACTGGATGAGATGAAGATTCATCGACTTTCTTTTCCTCCTTTGCTGTCTTGTCAACTGGCCCATCGTATTGAGTACCACTCCTAAGAGTCACAGCCATGGTTTGGTTAGATGGTTCAGCCTCTGGTTTCCCAGGAAATGTTCCCGGTGCTCTTTGAGAATAGGAGGCTTGTTGGGCAATTTGATTTTCCAGTATTTTGTTGTGAGTGGCAAGAGAGTCCATTTTTGAAGCCAAGTTTTTTATTGCATCAGAGAATTCATCATTTTGTTTAAGTTGAGTAGCTACAAATGTCTCCATCAAGGATTCTAGCTTTGATTTTTGTGGAATATAGGTTCCTTGTTGAGGTTTGTAGTTACTTTGGAATTGGGATGGCCTATTTTGGAAGCCAAGTGGACCTTGTGGAGGTCTGTAGTTACCTTGATAGTTTCCACCATAGTTTCCAATAGCGTCCACCTGATGCATTTCTTGTTCTTGATTAGGGGTCATTGCTAAATGGCAGTTTGTAGCTCCGTGTCCTGAAACACCACAAACTTCACAAACAATATTAGTAGCACCTGTTGACCCTATTTTATCAAGTTTTAATGTTAATGCTTCAACTTTGGCAGAAAGTAGGGAAAGAGCATCAACAGAGTACTTACCTGGTGTTTTAGAAGGTAATCCTCTCTCAGAGTTCCACTGGTGAGTGTTTTGAGCTATTTCCTCAATCAGGTTCTCAGCTTCATCAACATTTTTACTCATGAAGGCTCCTCCAGCTGCAGCATCTAAAGAGATCTTTTGTGTGGAAGTTAGTCCATTATAGAAAATATGGATTGTCAACCACCTTTCTATCCCATGGTGAGGACATTCTCTTAGCAACTCTCTGTATCTCTCCCAGGCTTCATACAAGGATTCATCATCTTTTTGTGAAAAATTGATGATTTGTTTTCTCAGCACATCAGTCTTGTTTCTTGGGTACCATTTATTGATAAAAGCACTGGACAATTGTTCCCAAGTCGTGATGGATCCTTCAGGAAGAGAGTATAACCACGCTCTTGCTTTATCTCTTAAGGAGAAAGGGAAAAGTCTTAAGCGAATGGCATCATTGGTGGCTCCGTTCATCTTCAGGGTGTCACAATATTCAAGAAAGATTTGAAGGTGAAGATTTGGATCTTCGGAGGGTAATCCTCTGAATTGGTTCTGTTGAACCATTGAGAGTAATGAAGGCTTCAATTCAAAATTGTTAGCCTCCACTGTGGGTCTAAGGATGCTAGATCCTCTCCCATTAGTGCTTGGAGCGGCAAAATCTCTTAAGGGTCTGTGTTGGTCTGCCATTTGTTTTTCTTTTTGTTCTTTTTGTTGTTTTTGTTGTTTTCTCAAAGCTCTAAGGGTACGTTCTATCTCAGGGTCAAATCCTAAGTTTAGATCGACACTATGGCTTCATCGCATAAATAGAAAATAAATGACCAATAAAACAAATAATTACAGAAATAAAACAACAACAGATACACAGAATATAGAACAAAATACAAAATTACAAAAAATATTAACAAGTATGATCTAATTGAATTTCAATATTGCCGATATTTGAGGGACAACAGTCCCCGGCAACGGCGCCAAAAACTTGACAGGGCCCGCAAGCGCACGGGTTATGTCGCGTAATATAAAAGATTATCGTTCTCCACAGGGACTGTGTTCAAAGTACCAGCATATTGAAATTTAATTATCCACACAATTAATTTTTAAGATTTTTATAAAATAAAGCACAAATTAAAGTTGCACAGAATATGAATAAATATAAAAATAAAATTTACTTGACACTAAAAAAATCAGAGTTGAGAATATCTTGGGATTTTGGGGGATTAAGACTCTATTTTATGTTTAATGAATTTTAACTTTTCATAAATAAGAATCGAATTAAGTTTTCCAAGGCGAATTTTCCAAAAGCTAATTAATATGTTCCTCTCGGAATCCTATTAATGTACCTAACCTATGGAAAGCGCTGCTTAATCCTCAAAAAGGCCCATTATCGTTTTATGAAAATCCCTTTTATTTCCTCAAAAGAATTTTGATTACTTTCACGGTTTTACCGAGGTCACAAAAAGCATTTCAAAAATCTTAGGTTTAGTTCAAAGCTTTCTGGTAAAAATAAATCTCTCGATTCTATTTATTACCTAAACTTACTAATATACCCGTAAGTATACAGTTTTATCATTTAGGTTCTTGTTAGGAATTACTAAAAGCATTAAGCATAATTGAACTAAATGGAAAACAGAAATTTATTTAATTCCAAGTCAAAATAACATTAAAATAAAATATTATCATACCCCCTTTATCCCAAGATAATTAATTTAGCTACTCATGAAAAAATTTAAATTTATGTAAATAATGGAAAAATAAAACATACAAGACATGGTAAAAATAAAGACTTACGGGTTTCTACAAAAGCTTAAAATAATTTACCACTTGTATTTCCTTGTTGCAATATTCTCCACCAATTACAAATTTAAATTCTTACTTTTACAGCCCTCACACTCTTACAAAATAAAAGAAAGAAAAGAAAATAAAAAGAAAGAGAAGAAAAACGAACAGAGAAAGAAAAATGGAAAAGAAGAAAACTAAAGAGGAAAGGAGAGAAAGTAACGAAGAAAGAAAATAAATCTGATGATAATTAATGGAAGTGATCACTGATGCTATACTCCTGGTTGCTCTCCCTTTTATAGGCGAATGGATGAATGAATCCAGCTAAGGAAACGCGTTAAATTTTGCAAGTGGGAGAAACTTTCGGTGCATGTGAATTCCAGCTGTGCCAACTTGTTTCCAATTTGCATATTTAATATTTCCAATAATTCGGTGCTTGGATTTTAGTGAAGATTGGTGCAGAATGATGAAATTCATAGTGAAAAAATGTTATTTTCCCACAAATCCGAGTGAAAGCTTGCTGGACGATGTTGGTGAGTGAACTGGACAGCGTGGAGAGGAGTTGCTGTTAGATGGAGATCTGGACGTTGTGGGCTGGACGGTGTTGAATTGATGAAAAGTCTGGGCGGTCTTGAGAGGGTTACTGGGCGGTGTTATGTACTAGAAGAAGAAAGGGAGACGGTGTGTTGAGGTGAGGACGGTTGGGCGGTGTTGAGAATATTAGGAAGGAGAGGACGGTGTTGTGGATGGAAAGGAAAGGAGTCTGGGCGGAGTTGTGGATTAGGAGCCTGGGCTGTATTGGTTGGAGAGAAGAGCCTGGGCGGTGTTGGTTGATGGATTACTGGGCGGTGTTGGTTGATGGATTACTGGGCGGTGTTGGTTTGATGGATTACTGGGCGGTGTTGGTTTGATGGATTACTGGGCGGTGTTGGTTTGAGAGAAGTCTGGGCGGTATTGATGGAAAGGAAAGGTGAAGTGGGATGGTGTGTAGTATGGATTAGAAGGGGACAGCGGATAGAAGAGAGGAATGTGGGTCAGATTTCTGGATTGAGGACGGTGTAGAGAGTGACTTGAAGGAAAGTAGAAGGAGGCGGTGTTGATGGAGGTAGTGATCCGGTGTTGCATTTGTGAAGAATTGGGTCGGTGTTTGGAGGAGAACCGATTGGTGATGAAGCTGAATGAAAGGACGGGTGAAGACTTACTGAAGAGCATCTTTCATTCAGTCGGAATTGACTGCAGAAAGACTCGGAACCGTCTGAAACATTCACTCGAACAAATTTCTTTACTCATTCAAATGATAAAATCACATCTTCACTCGGAAGTCCGAGTTAATTTCCACTCGGATTTGACTTCACTTTCACTCAGAAACTTGGACTTTGAAGGACTGGAATCTGGCTGATAGAATTCTTCCATTCCCGAGCCTTGCTTTGCTCGGAAATGCATCTTTCTGACCCAACTTACTCGGAAATCCTTTCCTTGGAGACTTCTCACTCGGGCTCAGTGTGAAACTTGAGAGTCTGCCCGAGTGTGATTCATTTCCGGTCAGATTTTTCCTTCCTTGCTAAGAATTACTTGGAAATGCTTTGTTCTGCTTGAGAATGTCATTTTCTCTGAGTGAGACCACTCGGATTCCTCCTTAGTCAGCATTTATTCATTTCAGTGGCCTCTTCTACTCGGAATCCATTCACTCGGAACAGGTTTCACTCGGATTAGTTGCAATCAGCAAGCCTTTCACTCGGATAATAGCTTTGGACATATTTATTGGAGGTCAGTCTCCTTTTTTCACTCGAAATGGATGCAGTCGGGGAGTTTCCACTCGGAATCACCTTCAACCGAGACTTATTCCATTTCAGCATTGGTCCTTCACTCCAGTCAGCTATTTATCACTCGGAATGGCTTTGACAGGGAACATTTCACTCGGATTTTCCTCCAGCAGTGTAGTATTCCACTCGGCAATGCTCTATTCTGAGTCCTTCCACTCGGATTTGGTCATTTCTGAGTTATCCCACTCGGATTTGGCCATTTTGAGTTGGATTTCAGTGCTCTGAGTCAAATTTTTGCTTTCTGAGTCAGATTTCAGCTTTAAAAAGAGAATTCTTTCCACTTTGGGCTTGTTCTTCTTGTTTCTTTATCATTTTATGGTCGTTTTTCTCTTGTTTTTGACCCTTTATTACCTTAATTCCTGCAAAATAACATACCCAAGTAGACTAGAGTGGAAAGAAAGCAAAAATTGTAATAAATAAAGGAAATACAGTGGATAATGACTAAAATCCTAAGCAATTTAGACCTAATTTATTATATTATAAAGTATTTATCAAACTACCCCAAACCAAAACATTGCTTGTCCTCAAACAATCACCATATTCACAAGATAAAATACAGAAACACTAAACTTAATAAACTAAGGAATTCAAAACAGAGAAACAGATTTATTCAAATGCCAGTTTTATTTTTCTTATGTGAATCAATTTTCAATGTCAAGACTTGAGATACTCTTCTCACAATTTTCACTCAAGTGTTTAAAGGTTTGTGTATCTCTCAAATCATCATAGTCAAAAAATATTACCATAAGCTTGTTAATAAACCAGAAACTCCACAGTTTAGATAGAAAATATGTCAAAGTCTAAAGGTCTTTTAAAGGTTGTAACGTGGCCTTTGGTTGTATTGTCAAGGTAGGAATTTCAAGAAAAATGGAATACAAAAGGGCTTTAACAGTCATGAATGATTCAAATTACCATTATAATTTTAACAGAGCAAATTTTTGAACTTTTATGGACTTTTTTGGAATTCATTCAATATCATCCTTTTGATTTTCTTTTTCTTTTTCTTGCTTTTCTTTGCATCCAATACCATATTTTTCTTAAGTCCTTTTTTATTTCTTTGCTACACTAAATTTCCAACTTTTTCACCATTTAAGAGAATATTAGTCAATGAAAGGTTTCAAAGAAAAAATTTTCGCTTTTAGGCTCAAAAGGGGCAACTAGGGGTCAAATTATACAAAATTCTGAGGCTTAAGAATAAGACCTAATTGTGCCTTTATCATCCTAAGACATATAATCAAAAACCATTTTGAATTGGTTGAAAAACAAGTTCTAGAATATTAATGACTATGAGATTCACTCAATCAAGAAAATATGGGTTTTGAAAATTTATTTGATAGATAACCCATTTTGGCTCAAGTCTAACCATGGAAAGTCTTTTCAAAGAAAATTTTAATCACATAAGGTTCATTTAAGCATTTATTTGGCATTTAAACAATCAAATTTTGAAAATTTTACTCAAAATTTTGAGATCCTTAGATACTTTAGCCTTGTGTTCAAAGTAAATTTATCATGCAATCATGGTAAATTCCAAGATTATAAACAAATCGAAGAAAACACACATGCATAATAAAATGACAATCACACAACGTAAACAAAACAGTTAAGTTTTCTTACCTACCACCCCAAACCAGAATTTGACATTGTCCTCAATGTTAAAATGGATGATAAAAGAATAAGAAAACTTACCTGTAATAACCCCAAACCAGCATCTGACATAGTTGGTTTTTTTTTTTATAAGAATAAAAGCTTAAAATAAAACAACAACTTTTTATAGGGTTACCTCCCTATCAGTGCTAAGTTTTAAGTCTTCAGCCAGACTTCTCACCGTTTGGATTTACTCATCACGAGCATCAAACAAGTCCAAGTCACTTGCTTGTTGTATTGGTTGACCGGTGAAGTAATGCTTTACTCTCTGTCCATTTACCCTAAATGTACCAGATTTCTCGCTCCATAGTTCGACAGCTCCAAAGGGAAAGACTTTTGTCACCTTGAATGGTCCCGACCATCGGGATCTCAGTTTACCTGGAAAAAGCTTCAATCTGGAATTAAACAGTAAAACCATATCACCTGGATTAAATGTTCTCCGTTGGATGTGACGATCATGCCATTGTTTGGTTTTTTCTTTATAAATTCTGGCATTTTCGTATGCATCTAGACGGAGTTCTTCAAGCTCATTTAATTCCAACAATCTTTGTTCACCTGCAGCCTTATGATCAAAGTTAAGAGTTTTAACAGCCCAAAAAGATTTATATTCTAGCTCAACAGGTAAATGACAGGGCTTCCCATATACTAGCTTAAAAGGTGTGGTTCCAATGGGAGTTTTGTATGCGGTCCGATACGCCCATAAGGAATCATCTAACTTAATAGACCAATCCTTACGTGATGTATTCACCACTTTTTGAAGAATATTTTTAATTTCCCGATTGGATACCTCAACTTGTCCACTAGTTTGTGGGTGATAAGGTGTAGCAACCTTATGCTTAACTCCATATTTCTTTAGAAGGGTCTGAAAAGTTTTCTCAATAAAATGAGACCCTCCATCACTTATAACACATTTTGGGACCCCAAACCTTGGAAATATTATTTTCTTGAAAAGTTTAATAACAGTCTTAGCATCAGAATGGGGTGAAGCAATGGCTTCCACCCATTTTGACACATAGTCAACTGCCACTAATATGAACTGATTTCCAAAAGAAGAGGGAAAGGGACCCATAAAATCAACACCCCATACATCAAGCAATTCAACTTCTAAAATAGTATTCAATGGCATTTCTTGTCTCTTACCAATGTTACCTGTTCTTTGGCAAGCATCACAAGTTAGAACATACTTACGTACATCCTTAAAAATATTTGGCCAATAGAACCCAGCTTGCAATATTTTAGCAGCTGTCTTGGAGGTGCTCATGTGCCCTCCACAGGAAAGAGAATGGCAATGATCCAAGATAGCATGGACATCATCTTGTGAAACACATCTCCGAATCATACCATCTGCACATTGCTTAAAAAGGAGTGGTTCATCCCAATAATAATGCTTGACATCTGCATAAAACTTTTTCCTTTGCTGAAAGCTAAGATCAGGAGGTAAGATACCACATGCAAGAAAATTTACAAAATCAGCATACCAAGGAACACGTTGGATACTAAGGTTCAAGAGTTGTTCATCTGGAAAAGATTCATTGATGGGAATATTATCTGTTTCTTCTTTTTCAGATGTCAACCTAGATAGGTGGTCAGCGACCAAGTTCTCGGTACCCTTCTTGTCCTTAATTTCCAAGTCAAATTCTTGCAATATTAGAATCCACCTAATTAATCTAGGCTTTGCTTCCTTTTTATTCAATAGATACTTAATGGCAGAGTGGTCAGTGTAAACAGTAACATGTGAACCTACCAAATAAGACCTAAATTTATCAAAAGCAAAGACAATAGCTAACAGTTCTTTTTCAGTTGTGGCATAATTTACCTGAGCATCATCTAGCGTCCGGCTGGCATAATGAATTACATGGAGCTTTTTATCCTTTCTTTGCCCCAACACAGCCCCCACTGCGTAATCACTCGCATCGCACATCAGCTCAAATGGGAGTTTCCAATCAGGTGGTTGTACGATGGGGGCAGAGATTAGAGCTTGCTTAATCCTGTAAAAAGGTTCCATACAAGATGAATCAAAATTGAAAGGTACATCCTTACCTAGAAGAGTTGTAAGAGGCTTTGTGATCTTGGAGAAATCTTTAATGAACCTACGGTAAAACCCTGCATGTCCAAGGAAACTCCGAATACCTTTCACATTTGTGGGTGGAGGTAATTTTTCAATTACTTCCACTTTAGCCTTATCAACTTCTATACCTCTCTTAGACACCAGGTGTCCAAGAACTATGCCTTCTCTTACCATAAAATGGCATTTTTCCCAATTTAGAACCAAATTGGTTTCTTCATAACGCTGCAAGACTTGGCACAAATTTGTTAAACAATTATCAAAATCCAAACCATGCACTAAAAAATCATCCATAAAGACTTCCATCACATTTTCAATAAGATCAGAAAAAATTGCTTGCATACACCTTTGAAAAGTCGCAGGTGCATTACATAAACCAAAAGGCATACGTCTGTAAGCATAAGTCCCATAAGGGCAAGTGAAGGTAGTCTTTTCTTGATCAGATGGATGAATGGGAATTTGATGAAAACCTGAATACCCATCCAAATAACAGAAATAAGAGTGTTTCGCAAGTCTTTCAAGCATCTGATCAATAAAAGGGAGGGGAAAATGATCTTTTTTCGTGGCGCTATTTAACTTCCTATAATCAATGCACATGCGCCAACCAGAGACAATCCTAGTAGGAATCAAGTTATGTTTATCATTTTCAATCACAGTTATTCCCCCCTTTTTAGGCACCACATGGACAGGACTTACCCATTTACTACTATCAACAGGATATATGACTCCAGCATCAAGCAATTTCAAAATTTCCTTTTTAACCACTTCTTGCATTTTAGGATTTAATCTCCTAAGTGGTTCTACTGTGGGCCTACTTTCATCTTCTACAGTAATCCTGTGCATACAAAGAGAAGGGCTAATCCCTTTGATATCACCCATTGTATAACCTATTACCTTTCTATACAACCTAAGTTGTTTCAAAAGTTTTTCAGTTTCAGATGGATTCAATTCAGCATTAATAATCACAGGATATGTGGAATTAGGACCAAGAAATTCATACCTTAATGAAGCTGGTAAAGGTTTTAATTCCACATTGGGGCTTACCATTTTTTCACACATGACCTCAGTATCATGTGGGGCCTCAGAGCAATAAGATGTTTCTGTCGGCTCAATCATGAAAATAGTTTCAAGTGGGTCATTAGGAAGGGTTGATTCCTTTACCACTTGTTCGACAAAATCCACAGTACAGCAAACATCATTATAAGGTTTTTCTAAAACATTTTTCAAGTTGAAATCAACCTTTTGGTCTCCAACAGTTAGAGACAACTTACCATTCTTGACATCGATCACAGCACCTGCAGTTGCTAAAAATGGTCTGCCTAAAATAATAGGAATCAAAGAATCTTCGTCCATTTCAAGCACAACAAAGTCAGCAGGTATAAAAAATTTTCCTATCTTAATAGGAACATCCTCTAAAATTCCTATAAGATATTTTACAGATCTATCAGCCAATTGTAAAGACATCCTAGTAGGTTTTAGTTCACCCAATCCTAACTTTTCAGCAATAGATAATGGCATTAAACTCACACTCGCTCCTAAATCACACAATGCTTTATCTATATTCATGCACCAATCATGCAAGGAATAGAGAAACTACCTGGATCTTGGAGCTTGGGTGGAAGTTTCTTTTGAATTAGAGCACTGCACTCTTCAGTAAGTGCAACTGTTCCATCTTCCTCCAGTCTTCTTTTGTTGGACAGAATGTCCTTCAAGAACTTTGCATATGTAGGCATTTGCTGCAAAGCATCTGTAAAAGGAATATTAATATACAATTTCTTTAAAACATCAAGGAACTTACCAAATTGTTTGTCCAACTTTGCTTTAGCTAAGCACTGAGGAAATGGAATGGGAGGTTGATATGGCTTAACTTCCTCCTTCTTTTCTTGTGGTTTCTCTTCTTCAATTACTGGATGAGATGAAGATTCATCGACTTTCTTTTCCTCCTTTGCTGTCTTGTCAACTAGCCCATCGTATTGAGTACCACTCCTAAGAGTCACAGCCATGGTTTGGTTAGATGGTTCAGCCTCTGGTTTCCCAGGAAATGTTCCCGGTGCTCTTTGAGAATAGGAGGCTTGTTGGGCAATTTGATTTTCCAGTATTTTGTTGTGAGTGGCAAGAGAGTCCATTTTTGAAGCTAAGTTTTTTATTGCATCAGAGAATTCATCATTTTGTTTAAGTTGAGTAGCTACAAATGTCTCCATCAAGGATTCTAGCTTTGATTTTTGTGGAATATAGGTTCCTTGTTGAGGTTTGTAGTTACTTTGGAATTGGGATGGCCTATTTTGGAAGCCAAGTGGACCTTGTGGAGGTCTGTAGTTACCTTGATAGTTTCCACCATAGTTTCCAATAGCGTCCACCTGATGCATTTCTTGTTCTTGATTAGGGGTCATTGCTAAATGGCAGTTTGTAGCTCCGTGTCCTGAAACACCACAAACTTCACAAACAATATTAGTAGCACCTGTTGACCCTATTTTATCAAGTTTTAATGTTAATGCTTCAACTTTGGCAGAAAGTAGGGAAAGAGCATCAACAGAGTACTTACCTGGTGTTTTAGAAGGTAATCCTCTCTCAGAGTTCCACTGGTGAGTGTTTTGAGCTATTTCCTCAATCAGGTTCTCAGCTTTATCAACATTTTTACTCATGAAGGCTCCTCCAGCTGCAGCATCTAAAGAGATCTTTTGTGTGGAAGTTAGTCCATTATAGAAAATATGGATTGTCAACCACCTTTCTATCCCATGGTGAGGACATTCTCTTAGCAACTCTCTGTATCTCTCCCAGGCTTCATACAAGGATTCATCATCTTTTTGTGAAAAATTGATGATTTGTTTTCTCAGCACATCAGTCTTGTTTCTTGGGTACCATTTATTGATAAAAGCACTGGACAATTGTTCCCAAGTCGTGATGGATCCTTCAGGAAGAGAGTATAACCACGCTCTTGCTTTATCTCTTAAGGAGAAAGGGAAAAGTCTTAAGCGAATGGCATCATTGGTGGCTCCGTTCATCTTCAGGGTGTCACAATATTCAAGAAAGATTTGAAGGTGAAGATTTGGATCTTCGGAGGGTAATCCTCCGAATTGGTTCTGTTGAACCATTGAGAGTAATGAAGGCTTCAATTCAAAATTGTTAGCCTCCACTGTGGGTCTAAGGATGCTAGATCCTCTCCCATTAGTGCTTGGAGCGGCAAAATCTCTTAAGGGTCTGTGTTGGTCTGCCATTTGTTTTTCTTTTTGTTCTTTTTGTTGTTTTTGTTGTTTTCTCAAAGCTCTAAGGGTACGTTCTATCTCAGGGTCAAATCCTAAGTTTAGATCGACACTATGGCTTCGTCGCATAAATAGAAAATAAATGACCAATAAAACAAATAATTACAAAAATAAAACAACAACAGATACACAGAATATAGAACAAAATACAAAATTACAAAAAATATTAACAAGTATGATCTAATTGAATTTCAATATTGCCGATATTTGAGGGACAACAGTCCCCGGCAACGGCGCCAAAAACTTGACAAGGCCCGCAAGCGCACGGGTTATGTCGCGTAATATAAAAGATTATCGTTCTCCACAGGGACTGTGTTCAAAGTACCAGCATATTGAAATTTAATTATCCACACAATTAATTTTTAAGATTTTTATAAAATAAAGCACAAATTAAAGTTGCACAGAATATGAATAAATATAAAAATAAAATTTACTTGACACTAAAAAAATCAGAGTTGAGAATATCTTGGGATTTTGGGGGATTAAGACTCTATTTTATGTTTAATGAATTTTAACTTTTCATAAATAAGAATCGAATTAAGTTTTCCAAGGCGAATTTTCCAAAAGCTAATTAATATGTTCCTCTCGGAATCCTATTAATGTACCTAACCTATGGAAAGCGCTGCTTAATCCTCAAAAAGGCCCATTATCGTTTTATGAAAATCCCTTTTATTTCCTCAAAAGAATTTTGATTACTTTCACGGTTTTACCGAGGTCACAAAAAGCATTTCAAAAATCTTAGGTTTAGTTCAAAGCTTTCTGGTAAAAATAAATCTCTCGATTCTATTTATTACCTAAACTTACTAATATACCCGTAAGTATACAGTTTTATCATTTAGGTTCTTGTTAGGAATTACTAAAAGCATTAAGCATAATTGAACTAAATGGAAAACAGAAATTTATTTAATTCCAAGTCAAAATAACATTAAAATAAAATATTATCATACCCCCTTTATCCCAAGATAATTAATTTAGCTACTCATGAAAAAATTTAAATTTATGTAAATAATGGAAAAATAAAACATACAAGACATGGTAAAAATAAAGACTTACGGGTTTCTCCAAAAGCTTAAAATAATTTACCACTTGTATTTCCTTGTTGCAATATTCTCCACCAATTACAAATTTAAATTCTTACTTTTACAGCCCTCACACTCTTACAAAATAAAAGAAAGAAAAGAAAATAAAAAGAAAGAGAAGAAAAACGAACAGAGAAAGAAAAATGGAAAAGAAGAAAACTAAAGAGGAAAGGAGAGAAAGTAACGAAGAAAGAAAATAAATCTGATGATAATTAATGGAAGTGATCACTGATGCTATACTCCTGGTTGCTCTCCCTTTTATAGGCGAATGGATGAATAAATCCAGCTAAGGAAACGCGTTAAATTTTGCAAGTGGGAGAAACTTTCGGTGCATGTGAATTCCAGCTGTGCCAACTTGTTTCCAATTTGCATATTTAATATTTCCAATAATTCGGTGCTTGGATTTTAGTGAAGATTGGTGCAGAATGATGAAATTCATAGTGAAAAAATGTTATTTTCCCACAAATCCGAGTGAAAGCTTGCTGGACGGTGTTGGTGAGTGAACTGGACAGCGTGGAGAGGAGTTGCTATTAGATGGAGATCTGGACGTTGTGGGTTGGACGGTGTTGAATTGATGAAAAGTCTGGGCGGTCTTGAGAGGGTTACTGGGCGGTGTTATGTATTAGAAGAAGAAAGGGAGACGGTGTTGGGAAGTTGGGCGGTGTGTTGAGGTGAGGACGGTTGGGCGGTGTGTTGAGGTGAGGACGGTTGGGCGGTGTTGAGAATATTAGGAAGGAGAGGACGGTGTTGTGGATGGAAAGGAAAGGAGTCTGGGCGGAGTTGTGGATTAGGAGCCTGGGCTGTATTGGTTGGAGAGAAGAGCCTGGGCGGTGTTGGTTGATGGATTACTGGGCGGTGTTGGTTGATGGATTACTGGGCGGCGTTGGTTTGATGGATTACTGGGCGGTGTTGGTTTGATGGATTACTGGGCGGTGTTGGTTTGAGAGAAGTCTGGGCGGTATTGATGGAAAGGAAAGGTGAAGTGGGATGGTGTGTAGTATGGATTAGAAGGGGACAGCGGATAGAAGAGAGGAATGTGGGTCGGATTTCTGGATTGAGGACGGTGTAGAGAGTGACTTGAAGGAAAGTAGAAGGAGGCGGTGTTGATGGAGGTAGTGATCCGGTGTTGCATTTGTGAAGAATTGGGTCGGTGTTTGGAGGAGAACCGATTGGTGATGAAGCTGAATGAAAGGACGGGTGAAGACTTACTGAAGAGCATCTTTCATTCAGTCGGAATTGACTGCAGAAAGACTCGGAACCGTCTGAAACATTCACTCGAACAAATTTCTTTACTCATTCAAATGATAAAATCACATCTTCACTCGGAAGTCCGAGTTAATTTCCACTCGGATTTGACTTCACTTTCACTCAGAAACTTGGACTTTGAAGGACTGGAATCTGGCTGATAGAATTCTTCCATTCCCGAGCCTTGCTTTGCTCGGAAATGCATCTTTCTGACCCAACTTACTCGGAAATCCTTTCCTTGGAGACTTCTCACTCGGGCTCAGTGTGAAACTTGAGAGTCTGCCCGAGTGTGATTCATTTCCGGTCGGATTTTTCCTTCCTTGCTAAGAATTACTCGGAAATGCTTTGTTCTGCTTGAGAATGTCATTTTCTCTGAGTGAGACCACTCGGATTCCTCCTTAGTCAGCATTTATTCATTTCAGTGGCCTCTTCTACTCGGAATCCATTCACTCGGAACAGGTTTCACTCGGATTAGTTGCAATCAGCAAGCCTTTCACTCGGATAATAGCTTTGGACATATTTATTGGAGGTCAGTCTCCTTTTTTCACTCGGAATGGATGCAGTCGGGGAGTTTCCACTCGGAATCACCTTCAACCGAGACTTATTCCATTTCAGCATTGGTCCTTCACTCCAGTCAGCTATTTATCACTCGGAATGGCTTTGGCAGGGAACATTTCACTCGGATTTTCCTCCAGCAGTGCAGTATTCCACTCGGCAATGCTCTATTCTGAGTCCTTCCACTCGGATTTGGTCATTTCTGAGTTATCCCACTCAGATTTGGCCATTTTGAGTTGGATTTCAGTGCTCTGAGTCGAATTTTTGCTTTCTGAGTCGGATTTCAGCTTTAAAAAGAGAATTCTTTCCACTTTGGGCTTGTTCTTCTTGTTTCTTTATCATTTTATGGTCGTTTTTCTCTTGTTTTTGACCCTTTATTACCTTAATTCCTGCAAAATAACATACCCAAGTAGACTAGAGTGGAAAGAAAGCAAAAATTGTAATAAATAAAGGAAATACAGTGGATAATGACTAAAATCCTAAGCAATTTAGACCTAATTTATTATATTATAAAGTATTTATCAATCGTCACAAGGGAAAAGTGAAAAATTGGATAAAATTTAAGAGTTATTAAGATACATACGTAAAAAGGGGATGAAGAGTGCCTCATCAATTTGTTAAACCTTAATAATACAATTCCATAGCAAAAACATCATTTCTATAATGGGTGAGTTCCAAAACAAGCAAGAAAATTGAGCTAAGAAGCAAAAATAAAGAAACTGGATACAAGGCAACTCGCTCGAGCGAGTCCCTGTCTTGCATGAGCGAGACCCACATGGGTCGCTTAGGCGAGGCCAGCGAGCGTGAGGAAAAACGCTCCAGAACTGAAATTACGCTTGCTCGCTTGAGTGAATCACCACCAAAAGACCATTTTACTTGAGCAAAAATGGTCTAGAACTATTCTGCCATAATTTCGCTCGAGCGAGGAGAAGCCAACCTGAGAGAATTGCCTCCAGTAGCTCCCACCTAATACATAAGTATCTCGCTTGGGTGAGACACCAATTCGCCTAAGCAAACCTCGTCCAGAAATAACTCCATACCACACTCGCTTGAATGAAGGCGAGACCGCTCGAGCGAGAAACGTCCAGAATGCACATGCCAAGTGCAAAGTCGCCTCGCCTGAGTGAGGACCAATCTCGCTTGAGCGAGATTAGGCCAGGGTGTAACATCCCGAATTTTAAAATAGATGATTAATTAAGGAAAATAAATATTGGCAAGTTGAATCTGAATTATTTAATGTCCCAATAAATTGAAATTAATTAAATTAAGATTTTTGGGAATTGTTGATAATTTATGGAGATCGATTAAGCTGAAAATGAGCCCGGTTGAAATATGGGTGTCGGACCAAGTGTCTCGGAATGAGATGATATTGGTCAGGGATGTAGAGCATAATATTGGGAATCCGAATATATATTCGGAATTATTTTAGTTGAAGTATTGAGCCCGAACTAAGAGCCTATTGGTTATAAAACGATGAAGTTTTAATGAATGGGATTAAAAATAAATAGAAACCCCAATTTTTCCCTTCCTATTCATGTGTGTTTGCTGAAGTAGATGGACATATGCACTTTATTCTCCTCCTCTTCATCATCTTCTTCGTTTCCTCTTCTTCTTTCTAAGCCCTAGCGTTGGGTGGTGAACTTTCCCTCTCATTTTCGTTTTCAAGGAACTAGGAAGGAAACCATTGAAGCTGAATCCTTCTTTCTCTTTTCCTCCATTTTCGTGTGGCCTACCTCTACTTTGTAACCCAATTCGTTTTGGGTGTGAGGTAAGCTTCTCCCACTATTTTTGGATGGGTTTATGTTGATATTATGGGTATTATGATTTTGGGAGAAGATGTATGTGCATGGGTGTTTATTAGAGCATTTAATGCTTATGCCCTAGAATGGGTTATCATAAATGCAAGTGTTTATGGGAGGATAATGGTAGTTGGTGCATTAATGATGGGAGAGAATGAAGGTTTATGATGTATTAATGAAGGTGGATGGGTTTTGGAGGAAACCCTAACCTAAGAGTTTGGGGAAAATAGTTAAAGTTAGTTTGAGAATATGTTTTATGGAGAAATGTATGATATTAAAAGATATGAATGATGGTGGAAGGAGTTTGGTGAAGCTTGGGGAATAGGGTTGTCTTGTAATCCTTGAATTTAATGATGGTGGCTTAATGGGAAGGAATTCCCGAAGCCTAATAGAGAATAAAATGATATCCACAACATGTTTAACACATGTTGTGACATTATAAATATGATTGTGACTAAATAGAATTGAATTGACGATTTGAGTAGTTGATTGATTAAGGTTTTACATGAATGTGAATGTAGGACCTATTCCGAACGACGAGGCGGGACCGTCTTATCAATCGGAATTCTTCTCTTGAGGTAGGAGAGGAGTCTAAATTCTAAATGCATGAATTTGAATGTTAGTTGATTGTGGTATATGGTGTTATGCATGTTAGCCTTGCTTGAATGTTGTAAGAAATGATGACTTATGGTGTGATGTAGATAATATGTTTGGCAACATGCTTTTGTGCATTTAGAATATTCATGGTATGTTATGCGAACGTGTGTAATGAGCAATGATATGATGTTAAGTTGTGTTAACCATGAATGTGACATGAATGATGATGTTGTTTGTTGAGATTGAGAATAAAGAGAATGCCACCCAAAGATTTAAACTATTGTGAATAATTAATGTTAATGAAAGCCTTGTGGTGTTGATGATGTTGGAAGATGAGTGGCATGTATAGGATGCATAGAGTGAGGAATGCATATGATTGCATTTGCATCCATGCATACTGCATAGCTGTCGGTGTTGCAATTTTAGGGGATTCCCCCGATTGGCCCAGTGGGAGGGCGGCTCGGTGCACGAGCGAGTTATATTTTCCCCTGTGACTTGGTGTATAGGTCACGAAGCTGCCCATGTTGTGCTTCGGGGAGCCACATGTGGTTGACCCTTGTGGGGGGTGGCTCTTGAGGAGCAAGTGTCCCCGGTGGTCCTTGGGATCACAGCTGCCATGATATAATTCGTGGTTGGCCCGCAACACCATATGTTGATATGTTGTGTACTGCGGTCATGGTGAAAATGGCCAGGTGTTGCAAGAAGGGCGATGCGGTTTGGTACCAGTAAAACTATTGGTGAATGCATGCAATTTAAAGAATAAGTGTACACATTTTACTACTGCAGTAGGGGTATGGTTTGATGACCATGCTTGAATCCCACATTTGGTGTTGAATTCCCACAGTCAGATCTGTAATTATTGAAATATTCCTTGTGCATATGCATTAGTTAAGAGCATTTGCATATAGAAGAAGGTATGCCAAAGTGGTGAGATGTGATGATGATTGTGTGAGGTGGTAAAAGTATATTTAAGACAACATAAAAGATATGAATACCAGTTAGAGGTTATGGTTGAATAATGTGATTATGTATATGCTTGTGTGCTTTGTGTGAAATTGCGTTGGTATATGGCATGGTGAATATTATTGATATGCAAAGTATACATGTGTGAAAGCCTAGATGCATAATCACTTGGTATTCATATTCATTCCTTTGGAATGTGGACTCACTTTCCCATGTTGTCAATTTTAGACTTGTGATGTAGGGCATTCATGGGGAGAGTAAGCATTTTGCAGTATACTTATGGCTGTGGAGGTAATTAGTGTATAGGGAGCGCCTTGGCCGGCGATATATGTAAACATATCTGTTTTGTGTAGTAGGAGATGTAATGAATGTGTATTTTAGAAGTTTACATGATAGATGATTTTGGAGGGTCATGGAGGAAAATGAGAAATTGTATGTGTATCTCATTTTTATTTGTGACCCAAGTATGTATGAAGGATTTGTTTATATTGGAATGTTTCTATATGCTGATGAATGAATAAAGAATTATATTTGACTGTCGATTTTATTAAGTTGAGAAGATGGAGAATTGAATCTTATGTGTTTGGAAAGTTGAATGGAATTTAAGAATATGATGGTGTCTAATCAGTTTTAAATGATCCGAATAATGACTGATATGTAATGCATACTGTTAGAATGGGTAAAGTTTAATTTTAGTGGGTTGTGTTGTGTGAAATTCGAGTCCTGCATGATACCTGATGATTTCGCTCAGGCGAGGGTGATTCTCGCCCGAGCGAGAGCCTCACCTGTTTGGAGTTTAGCTTCTGGGCAATTTTCGCTCAGGCGAAAGTGAATTTCGCTCAGGCGAGATTGTCCCAGTATCAGTGTTTAGACACTGGAGGAAATTCGCTCAGGCGAATTGAGCTTCGAAAGATTGAGGGCGAAGGAATTAGCTACTGGTCTGATTTCGCTCAGGCGAATGGCCAGTTCGCTCAAGCGAGAATGTTAGGAGAATCAGGGGATAGCTACTGGATGAAATCTGCCCGAGCGAAGGGTCTAGGGAATGGCATTTGCCCAGGCGAGACCATTAGATGGTGAGTGGGTGAGTTCATGAATGAATCCTGCCCAAGTGAGAATTTTGGAAATAAACAAAGGGTTGGGGGAATTTCCGAGTGAATTCCGAGTGACCAAAGCCCGAGTCATGACTTTCGAGTGAGAAAGTGGTCATAAACCGAGTAAGCTGGCTATTAAGTGTGATGGTCTGGACAGTGGAGTCCCGAATGGGGAATTTTCGAGTCCAATGTAACTTGTTCCGAGTGGTGTGCCCTGATTGTACAATTCCGAGTGGGAGGACATCGACTGGTGATACTCAGGGTGAGTTGCCCTGAATTTTCCCTGAATAATTCTCCTCGAGTGAAAAAGAGAGGTAGTCAGATTTGTAATAAAATGCCGAGTGAAAGCCGAACAGACAATGGGTCGGTCTTGGAATGAAATTCCGAGTGAATGACCAAATAGGGGTGAGTCGGTTTCTGAGAAGTTTTCCGAGTGAAACACCGAGTGGGTAAAGTCTCAGACTTGGAGCAAATTTACCAAGTGGATGTCTGAGTGAGGGAGGACTCGGTCTGGACTATTGTTGCCGAGTAGGAGACTGAGTGAATGATGGTCGGTTAGGATGATCTTGTTGAGTGAGAACCCGAGTGCCTTGAGTCGGTTTTGAGAGAATTATGCCGAGTGACAACCTATGTGTTGGGAGTTGGATTTGGAGGGGCTTTACTGAGAGAAAAGTTAAGTGTGGAAAGCCTTATTGGACGAGTGGATATAGGCTGGGCACTAGAAGTCTTTCGCTTAAGCGAGAAAGTCTTGCCCAAGCGAGTTTGTACTAAATTCGATTCTGGAGGATTTTCGCCCAATGCTCGCTGGCTCCGCCCAAGCGAGGCTTGAGTGTCTCGCTCAAGCGAGTCGGAGTCCGCTTGAGCGAGGGGGACTCTGATGGTCCTGTTCGCGTTATTTATTAATTTCTTCTTCTCTTCTACACGGAGACTTTATTCCATAATAAATTGTAAACACTATGGGACATAAAACTGAACTCATTAACCCCCAAAATGGTCGGTTTCTTAAACTCATTTATATATTATTAATATACTCAATTTTCCTTCCGCTGATTTAATTGAGGAACTTTTCTGAAAGTTAATCCTTTTAAATTTACCCTATCATATCTTCATATATGAGAGTGGCTTATTATAGATCCAGGTATTTTCTAAAAATGTGAAAAATTTACCCTGATTTTTGGGTGTCATAACCTGGTATCAGAGCAGTTGCTGCTCTTGATACAACTATGATTAAAGATGTACATGTGATTATTGACTGTGCAAGACTGATTTATGAATTACTTGACTGAATTATGATGGTTGACATTGAATTGAGATTGTTGTATGGAGTTGTTAAGTCCGGCCAAGAGTCCTTACACTAATTACCTCTATTTATGAATATGCTGTGATCATGTATTGAAAATGATGTGGTTATGTGATATGATATATGATAGGATTATGATTGCTGAAATTCCAGAATTTATAAGTCGAAAAGCTAATGTTTGGCCTAGTGTACTTATGTGTGAGCCATGTTTTGATGTATAGGCATAAGATATGGCTGGTAGACAAAATCGTGAGGCTGCTGCCATGGCAAACGCCTTGAACCGATTCACTGACTTCTTGGAAAGGCAAGGCTAGCTGAATGTGGGACAAGGTTCCTAAGGTCTTGACTTATTTCTCAAGAGGAATCCTTCGGAGTTTCATGGAGGATTTAAACCCGAAGATGCGTATGCGTGGATAAATGACTTAGAAAGGATATATGCAAGCTTCGAATGTTCTGAAGCGCAAAAGGTAGAGTATGCGGTCTTTATGCTCCGCGATGAGGCTGAAGCGTGGTGGCGTCTTACTAGAGGACGCATGATAGCTGCTGATGTTCCCTTGATTTGGGAAAATTTCAGGTTGGAATTTTTGAAGAAATATTTTCCGGACAGCTATAGGAGCAAGAAAGAGCTTGAGTTCATGGAGCTTAGGCAAGGAAGTATGACGGTGGAGGAGTATGCCTCTAAATTTGAAGCATTGTGTGCATTTTATCCACTCTATCAACAGGAGGGCACTGAAGCTTCAAAGTGTGTTAAATTTGAAAATGGACTGCGCCAAGAAATCAAGAAGGCGATTTGTCATCAAGAGATTAGGAGTTTTCCTACTCTTGTGGACAAGTGTAGAATTTTTGAAGAAAATGATGTTGCTCCAAGGAGTTACTCGGGGCATGATTAGAAGCTTAAGGGCCAATCTTCTAGCTTCAAGAAGAAAGGCAATTTTAAAAATAATAGACAATTTGTACGTGGTTTTTCTTCTTTCCGAAGGGGACGAGGTGCTCCTAGAGGCGGTTATGGTGGCGGTAACCAAGGCCGTGGAAATGTCCAAGGCATAACTTGCTTCCGATGTGGTGCCAACCATTTGGCACGTGATTGTCCTCAAGATGATGTTGTGTGTTTCCAATGCAACCAACCCGGGCATATTCGTCCTAATTGTCCAATGAATGCAAGAGGTGCTAATGTTGATGCTCCTAACCGCATGAACTATGGTGCTAACCGTGGAGGTTTTGGTGGCTGTGGACGTGGAAATGGTGGTGGCCAAAATGATGGCCGAAATGGTGGCCGTGGTGGCAATCACAATGGTGGAAGAAATGGTCGAGGTATCGGCCGTGGTGGAAGAAATGGAAACCGAAATGGTGGTGGTCAAGTGCAAGCTGCGGGAAGAGTATTTGCAGTTACTGGTGAAGAAGCGGCTCAGGCTGAAGATCTTATCCGTGGTGAGTGTGAAATCCTTGGCACTCCGGTGCATATTATTTATGATTCTGGTGCTACGCACTCATTTATTTCCGAAGATTGTGTGAGGCGCTTGCGGGTGCCTGTGTGCATGATGAAAGGTTCTATATTGGTGACTACACTGACTGGTGCTTGCTTAAGATCGGTAACTCGATGTGAGGATGTCGAGATGAACCTAGAGGGTAGGAAATTTGTTGTATCCCTCGTATGCTTGCCTATGAAGGATTTGGATATTATTCTAGGCATGGATTGGTTATCTACTAACAAAGTCTTAGTGGATTGTCATAGCAAGACGGTAATCTTCCCGACTTTGAATGCTGAAAGTTTTGATGTACAAATTATTTCCCAGCTTCTTATGATGTTCTGCTTGGTTGATGAGAATGGTGTTTCCCAATCTGGTGGAATTCCTATTGTTTCGGAGTTTCCCGATGTGTTTCCGGAAGAGATTCCCAGATTACCTCCTCCACGAGAAGTGGAATTTGCTATTGATCTTATTCCGGGTGCAGAACCTGTTTCCCGAGCTCCTTATAGGATGTCTCCTATGGAGTTAGTTGAGTTGAAAAAGCAAGTGGAAGAATTACTTGAACGGGAATTTATTCGCCCAAGTGTGTCTCCTTGGGGTGCTCCTGTGTTGTTAGTGAAGAAGAAAGATGGGAGCATGAGATTGTGCGTTGACTATCGCCAACTCAATAAACTAACCATTAAAAATAAATATCCTCTTCCACGCATTGATGATCTATTGGATCAATTGAAGGGGGCAGTTGTGTTTTCAAAGATTGATTTGTGCTTCGGATATCACCAAATTCGGGTAAAGGCCGAAGATATTCTGAAAACTGCTTTCCGAACACGGTATGGACATTATGAGTACGTGGTGATGCCATTTGGGGTGACGAATGCCCCTGCGATTTTCATGAGCTACATAAATCGCATCTTCCATGAATATCTTGACCAATTTGTCATGGTGTTTATTGATGATATTTTGGTGTACTCCAAGAGTCATGAAGAGCATGAAAAACACCTTCGTCTTGTGTTGACCATCCTTCGTGAGAAGGAATTGTATGCGAAGCTCTCCAAGTATGAATTTTGGCTGTCTGAGGTCTAATTTCTTGGACATGTTATTTCGAATGATGGAGTTACTGTGGATAGATCTAAAGTTGAAGCTGTGATGGCTTGGGAAATACCAACGTCGGTGATGGAGATAAGAAGTTTTCTTGGTCTTGCCGGTTACTACCGGAGGTTCATTGAAGGGTTTTCCCGATTGGCTTTACCACTAACGAAGTTGACTCGGAAGAATCACTCTTTTGTGTGGACCCGTGAATGTGAAGAGAGTTTCCAAGAGTTTAAGTTAAGGCTTATTACCGCACCGGTGTTAGCATTGCCCGATTTGATGGATGAATTTGTGGTATATTGTGATGCGTCTAAGCTTGGTCTTGGATGTGTGTTAATGCAAAAGGAACGTGTAATAGCCTATGCGTCGAGGCAGTTACGACCGCATGAGGTTAATTATCCCACACATGATCTTGAACTGGCGGTTATGGTGTTTGCATTAAAGTTGTGGCGACACTACTTGTATGGCTCCAAGTTTATGGTCTTTAGTGATCATAAGAGCCTTAAGTACTTGTTTGACCAGAAGGAATTAAATATGCGCCAAAGACGGTGGATGGAGTTCCTAAAAGACTATGAGTTTGAATTGAAGTATCACCCCGGTAAGGCGAATATAGTTGCCGATGCATTGAGCTGGAAGTCATTGCATGTTTCCATGATGATGGCAAAGGAGATGGAGTTGATTGAACAATTTAGAGATTTGAATGTGGGCGCGGAGACTTACACTTCCAAGAAAATGGTGTTGGAAATGTTGAAGGTTGCAAATGAATTTCTTGAATATGTGAAGACGCAACAATCCAATGATGAGTATTTGATTGAGATGAAGAAAACCCAAGAGAAAGGGAAGAATTTGTTCATAGAAGAAGGTCGTGATGGTATTTGGCGTGTGAAGGGCCGAATTTATGTTCCCTTAAGTGATAATGTGAGAAAACGTGTACTTGAGGAAACTCATAAAAGCATATTGAGTATTCATCCTGGTTCCACCAAGATGTATCAAGATTTAAAGAAGAATTTTTGGTGGCCTGGTATGAAGCGTGATGTAGCAAATTTTGTAGCATCTTGCCTTATTTGTCAGAAGGCTAAGGTCGAGCATCAGAGACCGTCTGGTTATTTGAGGCCGTTGGAGATCCCGGTTTGGAAATGGGATAGCATAGCTATGGATTTTGTTTCTGGACTACCCAGAACTCGTGCTGGAAACGATGCTATATAGGTGATCGTAGACCGGTTGACAAAATGTGCTCACTTTCTGCCCATTAATATGAAGAGTTCCTTGGAGAAATTGGCACAAATATACATCAAGGAGATTGTTAGGCTGCATGGTGTTCCATCCAGCATCATATCCGACCGTGATCCTCATTTTACTTCTCGGTTTTGGGGACGTTTGCATGATGAGTTGGGTTCTAAGTTGAAGCTTAGTTCCGCTTATAACCCTCAAACCGATGGGCAATCGGAGAGAACTATACAAAGCTTGGAGGATTTATTGAGACCTTGTGTCCTTGAGCACGGAGGATGTTGGGAGAGATTCCTACCATTGATCGAATTCACATACAATAATAGCTTCCATTCCAGTATTGGCATGGCACCTTTTGAGGCGTTGTATGGAAGGAAGTGTAGAACTCCCTTATGTTGGCTTGAAGTTGGAGAAAACTTGGCTTTAGGGCCGGAGATCATTCAGGAGACTATTGAACAAATTAAGAAGATACAAGAGAATATGAAGATTGCTCAAGATAGGCAGAAGAGTTATTATGACAAGAGACATAAACCCCTTGAGTTTCAAATGGGTGACCATGTGTTTTTAAAGGTCTTGCGTGATAAAGGCATTGGAAGGGCATTGAAGAATGGGAAGTTAAGCCCTAGGTTTATTGGACTTTACGAGGTGTTGGAGCGGATTATTGAGGTTGCTTATCGGATAGCACTCCCTCCGCATCTTGCTAACCTACACAACGTGTTCCACGTGTCGCAGTTGAGAAAATATGTTTATGATCCTCTACACGTGATTCCTGTGGATGAGATTGAGGTGCGTGAGGATATATCTATTCCTTCTGTTTCCATTCGTATTGTCGGACATTCCGTGAAGAAATTGTGGAACAAGTTGGTACCTTTGGTGGAGGTCGCTTGGAAACATGGAAATACTGAAACGTTCACATGGGAACGCGAAGACGACATCAGAGAACGGTATCCCGATGCGTTTGAATCTGGTAAGTTAAATTTCGAGGACGAAATTTTCTTTTTGGAGGGGTGGATTGTAACATCCCGAATTTTAAAATAGAGGATTAATTAAGGAAAATAAATATTGGCAATGTAACACCCAATTTTAAATTAACTATGGTCAAGATTAAGCCATTAATTAAAGGTTAATTAGAGAATTAGGATTAATGGTTAATTATAGTAAATTGCTGACTGGTTAGGGATAATTGAATAAATAATAATGATCATAATGCCGTGAAAGGACGCATGTGCCCCTGGTAGTATAAGACAACTTCAGCTCTCTCTCTTACCTTCATTAATTCACGCTGACAGCCTCCTTGTGCATGCATATGATCCCTTCTCCCCTGTTTTCTCTTCTTCCCTCTCAATCGCGTTAAACAGCGAGAGAGTCGAGAGCTTCTGGAGGAACACCAACGCGGCTCTGTTCCACTCCCTGCCTTCTCCTTCCTCCCCATTGCCTTCTTCCTCCCCTTCTTCTTCTACCTGGAGCTGTTAGTATTCCAGTGGGAAGGCTGTGCTGGAAGTACCTTGGAGCTGTGGGAGAGACGAACCCGTAGGAGGAAAGGAGCAACTCTGGCCCAAGATCAACGCTGAGCTCGAGGGCTGTTGGAGGAGGAGTAACGAAAGGACGATCGGTCAGCCTTGCAACTCGAGAAGCCTCTGAACTCTGACAGCAGGTAGGGGGCGTTTGCATGTCAAATGCATGGTCCACGAATGGTACCGGATGAGTGTACTGCTTGAGTGTGTGTGTGCATGTGTTTACAATGATTAAAGCTTATGCATGATTTAAGATTCTGGATCTCGTGTGTTTTATAGTGGGTATACAACAATTCATGGGGGTGGCATAGTCTGTTAGTAATTAATAATGACGAATGAAATGCATGGCTATATCTTTCTTATCACTGTGAAGATATGTGTGTGTGCCCTTTAGTTGATTTGTTCGATGCTATCATCTTAATTCCCGATTGTGGCGTGTATTGGTGTGACTGGTAAATGCATTAGTTGCATGTGCAAAAGTGGGGTGACCCATGGAAGGTCATGAACCCCGAGGGAATGACTTCCAGCTACAGACCTTGGCTAGATCCTGATAGTGCTCGTGGTAGCCGTAGGAGCTAGAGAAGAGTCTCGAGACACCCATGGGAGGCCGGTACCACCTGGTAAGAGCTGAAGGACGAGGGGCCAGAAGAAGGGAAACCGTAGCTGAAAGTCATTACCCGAGTCGGATCCGCAGGCATGCATATAGATATGAGGCTGATTGTGGTAGTGCACATAGTATGCGTGGAGTGTGTGTATGATTTCCGAGTGCGTGGTTGCATGTGTGTGTATGTGTGGAAATGAAATATACGTAGTATGTATGTTATAGATGTTATCTTGAATTGCATAAATTTAGTTAACCGATAACGCTTGAATGAAGGTAAGTGTGCGTACTGACACTGATACCAAGTCCCTGATTGTCATTTTACATGTAGAAGCTCACCCCTACACCATTTTTCAGTGTGTGTGCAGGTCGGACTCTGAAGTGATGATGAGGATTCAAGTCCGAGTGTGGTGCACTCCGACTGTTGAACAATTGTATTGCATTATTATATTTTGTCCGTGTAGCCTTGGCCGGCGTTTATGTAAAATGACGATTAAATACACTCACCTATAAAGATTGAATAGTCATGGTGTCACTTGTATGGTATTCGTAAGCCTTAGTAAATGCATGTATTCATATGTATGTGGTTCGTGCTGATTGGATGCGTTTTCCGACTGGAAGTGTTGCTAAACGTCTCGAGGGCCGTTGAGGAGCGAAATTATGTTAAGTTAGTAGTTCTGAGTGAAGATTTCTGGGTGGCCTTTCCGAGTGACATGTTATTCGACTCCGAGTGAAAATCATAAATAAATCCCGAGTGAGGAAGAGTTTGTATTTCCCCGAGTGAAAACATCAGATGATTCCTCACTGAGAGAGGAGTTTGAATAGTGGTTCAGAGTGGATTGGACCCTAAGTATAAGGTATTGGAAATCCGAGTGGAAGATGTAAAGTCCGAGTGAGTAAGAAATTGTGTCCCGAGTGGTGGGGTTTCGAATAAGTCCGAGTGGGTCTTAACTACCTGATTTCCCGAGTGAAGGGCGAGCGTGAGGATTTGCCGAGTGAACCCTTGTCCATATCCAATTGAGAAATTACCTTGTATCTGTGTTTGGTGGGGCCCTTGTGTTGGCCTCGCTTAGGCGGAGTCATACCTCGCCCGAGCGACTAGGACGGCTCGCCCAAGCGTGTGGAATCGCGCTGAAGCGAGTAGGTGTCAGTGTGGAACTTTACCCAAATACCTTCCTCTTCCGTTGTTGTATTATCATGTCTCGCTGGGCGGTGTTGGACCTCGCCTGAGTGAGTGGATGTTGTGGTTGGATCCGCTCAGGCGTTGTCGTGCTTTGCTGAACTGGATGGGCGGCGTGGACATTTCCTCCTTCCGTGGTTGCATCATTGTGCTTCGCTCAGGCGGCGTCAGGCTTCGCTTGAGCGAGCCAGCGTTATCTTAGTTTCGCCCAGGCGCTGCTGTGTCTCGCTGGACCGAACGGGTCGGTCCCAACCTTGTTTCCTCCGCTGATTACCATACGCACAAATATTCTTTTATTTCCCTTGCCTTCTTCTTTTTTTTTTATGCCGATTGACCAGTGGTTGGTTTTTGTGAAAAATTTCTCCCTGTTTTTGGAATTATTATTTATTAAAAATTAGGGTGTTACAGGCAAGTTGAATCTGAATTATTTAATGTCCCAATAAATTGAAATTAATTAAATTAAGATTTTTAGGAATTATTGATAATTTATGGAGATCGATTAAGCTGAAAATGAGCCCGGCTGAAATATAGGTGTTGGACCAAGTGTCTCGGAATGAGATGATATTGGTCAGGGCTGTAGAGAATAATATTGGGAATCCGAATATATATTCGGAATTATTTTAGGTGAAGTATTGAGCCCGAACTAAGAGCCTGTTGGTTATAAAACGATGAAGTTTTAATGAATGGGATTAAAAATAAATAGAAACCCCAATTTTTCCCTTCCTATTCACGTGTGTTTGCTGAAGTAGATGGGCATATGCACTTCATTCTCCTCCTCTTCATTATCTTTTTCGTTTCCTCTTCTTCTTTCTAAGCCCTAGCGTTGGGTGGTGAACTTTCCCTCTCATTTTTGTTTTAGAGGAACTAGGAAGGAGACCATTGAAGCTGAATCCTTCTTTCTCTTTTCCTCCATTTTCATGTGGCCTACCTCTACTTTGTAACCCAATTCGTTTTGGGTGTGAGGTAAGCTTCTCCCACCATTTTTGGATGGGTTTATGTTGATATTATGGGTATTATGATTTTGGGAGAAGATGTATGTGCATGGGTGTTTATTAGAGCATTTAATGCTTATGCCCTAGAATGGGTTATCATAAATGCAAGTGTTTATGGGAGGATAATGGTAGTTGGTGCATTAATGATGGGAGAGAATGAAGGTTTATGATGTATTAATGAAGGTGGATGGGTTTTGGAGGAAACCCTAACCTAATTGTTTGGGGAAAATAGTTAAAGTTAGTTTGAGAATATGTTTTATGGAGAAATATATGATATTAAAAGATATGAATAATGGTGGAAGGAGTTTGGTGAAGCTTGGGGAATAGGGTTGTCTTGTAATCCTTGAATTTAATGATGGTGGCTTAATGGGAAGGAATTCCCGAAGCCTAATAGAGAATAAAATGATATCCACAACATGTTTAACACATGTTGTGACATTATAAATATGATTGTGACTAAATAGAATTGAATTGATGATTTGAGTAGTTGATTGATTAAGGTTTTACATGAATGTGAATGTAGGACCTATTCCGAACGACGAGACGGGACCGTCTTGTCAATCGGAATTCTTCTCTTGAGGTAGGAGAGGAGTCTAAATTCTAAATGCATGAATTTGAATGTTAGTTGATTGTGGTATATGGTGTTATGCATGTTAGCCTTGCTTGAATGTTGTAATAAATGATGACTTATGGTGTGATGTAGATAATATGTTTGGCAACATGCTTTTGTGCATTTAGAATATTCATGGTATGTTATGCGAAGGTGTCTAATGAGCAGTGATATGATGTTAAGTTGTGTTTACCATGAATGTGACATGAATGATGATGTTGTTTGTTGAGATTGAGAATAAAGAGAATGCCACCCAAAGATTTAAACTATTGTGAATAATTAATGTTAATGAAAGCCTTGTGGTGTTGATGATGTTGGAAGATGAGTGGCATGTATAGGATGCATAGAGTGAGGAATGCATATGATTGCATTTGCATCTATGGCATACTGCATAGCTGCCGGTGTTGGAATTTTAGGGGATTCCCCCGGTTGGCCTAGTAGGAGGGCGGCTCGGTGCACGAGCGAGTTATATTTTCCCCTGTGACTTGGTGTATAAGTCACGAAGCTACCCATGTTGTGCTTCAGGGAGCCACATGTGGTTGACCCTTGTGGGGGTGGCTCTTGAGGAGCAGGTGTCCCCGGTGGTCCTTGAGATCACAGCTGCCATGATATAATTCGTGGTTGGCCCGCAACACCATATGTTGATATGTTGTATACTGCGGTCATGGTGAAAATGGCCAGGTGTTGCAAGAAGGGCGATGCGGTTTGGTACCAGTAAAACTATTGGTGAATGCATGCAATTTAAAGAATAAGTGTACATATTTTACTACTGCAGTAGGGGTATGGTTTGATGACCATGCTTGAATCCCATATTTGGTGTTGAATTCCCACAGTCAGATCTGTAATTGTTGAAATATTCCTTATGCATATGCATTAGTTAAGAGCATTTGCATATAGAAGGAGGTATGCCAAAGTGGTGAGATGTGATGATGATTGTGTGAGGTGGTAAAAGTATATTTAAGACAACATAAAAGATATGAATACCAGTTAGAGGTTGTGTGACAATTCAATGGTTGAATAATGTGATTATGTATATGCTTGTGTGCTTTGTGTGAAATTACGTTGGTATATGGCATGGTGAATATTATTGATGTGCAAAGTATACATGTGTGAAAGCCTAGATGCATAATCACTTGGTATTCATATTCATTCCTTTGGAATGTGGACTCACTCTCCCATGTTGTCAATTTTAGACTTGTGATGCAGGGCATTCATGGGGAGAGTAAGCATTTTGCAATATACTTATGGCTGTGGAGGTAATTAGTGTATAGGGAGCGCCTTGGCCGGCGATATATGTAAACATATCTGTTTTGTGTAGCAGAAGATGTAATGAATGTGTATTTTGGAAGTTTACATGATAGATGATTTTGGAGGGTCATGGAGGAAAATGAGAAATTGTATGTGTATCTCATTTTCATTTGTGACCCAAGTATGTATGAAGGATTTGTTTATATTGGAATGTTTCTATATGTTGATGAATGAATGAAGAATTATATTTGACTGTCGATTTTATTAAGTTGAGAAGATGGAGAATTGAATCTAATGTGTTTGGAAAGTTGAATGGAATTTAAGAATATGATGGTGTATAATCAGTTTTAAATGATCCGAATGATGACTGATATGTAATGCATACTGTTAGAATGGGTGAAGTTTAATTTTAGTGGGCTGTGTTGTGTGAAATTCGAGTCCTGCATGATACCTGATGATTTCGCTCAGGCGAGGGTGATTCTCGCCCGGGCGAGAGCCTCACCTGTTTGGAGTTTAGCTTCTGGGCAATTTTCACTCAGGCGAAAGTGAATTTCGCTCAGGCGAGATTATCCCAGTATCAGTGTTTAGACGCTGGAGGAAATTCGCTCAGGCGAATTGAGCTTCGCCCGAGCGAGGGCGAAGGAATTAGCTACTGGTCTAATTTCGCTCAGGCGAATGGCCAGTTCGCTCAAGCGAGAATGTTAGGAGAATCAGGGGATAGCTATTAGATGAAATCCGCCCGAGCGAAGGGTCTAGGGAATGGCATTCGCCCAGGCGAGACCATTAGATGGTGAGTGGGTGAGTTCATGAATGAATCCTACCCAAGTGAGAATTTTGGAAATAAACAAAGGGTTGGGGGAATTTCCGAGTGAATTCCGAGTGACCAAAGCCCGAGTCATGACTTTCCAAGTGAGGAAGTGGTCATAAACCGAGTAAGCTGGCTATTGAGTGTGATGGTCTGGACAGTGGAGTCCCGAATGGGGAATTTCCGAGTCCAATGTAACCTGTTCCGAGTGGTGTGCCCTGATTGTACAATTCCGAGTGGGAGGACACCGACTGGGGATACTCAGGGTGAGTTGCCCAGAATTTTCCCTGGAATAACTCTCCTCGAGTGAAAAAGAGAGGTAATCGGATTTGTAATAAATGCTGAGTAAAAGCCAAACAGATAATGGGTCGGTCTTGGAATGAAATTCCGAGTGAATGACCAAATAGGGGTGAGTCGGTTTCTGAGAAGTTTTCCGAGTGAAACACCGAGTGGGTGAAGTCTCGGACTTGGAGCGAATTTACCGAGTGGATGGCTGAGTGAGGGAGGACTCGGTCTGGACTGTTGTTACCGAGTAGGAGACTGAGTGAATGATGGTCGGTCAGGATGATCTTGTTGAGTGAGAACCCGAGTGCCTTGAGTCGGTTTTGGGAGAATTATGCCGAGTGATAACCTGTGTGTTGGGAGTCGGATTTGGAAGGGCTTTACTGAGAGAAAAGTTAAGTGTGGAAAGCCTTATTGGACGAGTGGATATAGGCTGGGCACTAGAAGTCTTTCGCTTAAGCGAGAAAGTCTCGCCCAAGCGAGTTTGTACTAAATTCGATTCTGGAGGATTTTCGCCCAATGCTCGCTGGCTCTGCCCAAGCGAGGCTTGAGTGTCTCGCTCAAGTGAGTCGGAGTCCGCTTGAGCGAGGGGGACTCTGATGGTCCTGTTCGCGTTATTTATTAATTTCTTCTTCTCTTCCACACGGAGACTTTATTCCATAATAAATTGTAAACACTATGGGACATAAAACTGAACTCATTAACCCCCAAAATGGTCGGTTTCTTAAACTCATTTATATATTATTAATATACTCAATTTTCCTTCTGCTGATTTAATTGAAGAACTTTTCTGAAAGTTAATCCTTTTAAATTTACCCTCTCATATCTTCATATATGAGAGTGGCTTATTATAGATCCAGGTATTTTCTAAAAACGTGAAAAATTTATCCTGATTTTTGGGGTGTCACACAGGGGCCATATAACTAATACAGGGGATTCTCGCTTGAGCAAGAATCCATCTTGCTTGAGCGAGAATCCATCTCGCTTGAGCGAGATTACCAGACCATGCGCAGAAACAGGTAAAATCTCACAACTCCACATACCAAAACCCATACTAAGCGAAATTGATCAAATTCAACACATCACATACATCATATTAAGCATTTAGAACTTGTTTCAAGTAATCATATTCAACAATTCCCATTCTAATTCATTAATCATATCAAAATCAAGTTTATCATCTCATATGCTTTATAAAACCCAAAATATAATTAAACATTCACTCATTCATCAATTCTAACAGCATAGCACATCATTTTTATCATCCAAACATTGTCAAGGTCACTAATGATAATAAGCCATAAATACAATGGGTCTCATTTTCCTACATGACCTCCAAAATCATCATTCATTATATCAATTTACAAAATTGAGCATATGTATGTACATCATATACTCTACAAAATGACAATATGCCGGCCAAGGCTAACCCACTTCCCTTCCACATTTACCTTCATCAATACTCGACCTCCAAAAAAGTAGGGTTTACATCCCACCTACATCAAACTTAAAGTGGCAACTAGGAGGTGAGTAACATAATCCAAATGTATCAAAGTCATACATTATGATGATATCCATACATGCTCACATATGATATGTAACATCCCATTTTCAACACAAATAGAAAATAGATATTAATATATCTTTAATGAGAAATACTTACTATTAGTTAGTTTATTATTATCATTTTTTTATGAAATTTTGGTATTTATATTTAATTATTTGTTTTTTAAAATAAAATAAAATAATAATAATAATAATATAAATATTTATGTATTTTGAATGAGAATTTTAAAATGACTTAATTAGTATTCATTTATTAATGAAATTATTTTAAGAATTTTAAATATCTTTATTATTTACAACTTTTATTTTATGTTTTTATATTTATGTTTTTACATATTTGTGATTTAACTCTTATTAGAATTTTAAAATAACATTTTAAAGGAATTAGACTATGGTTCTTTAGAACTTTTTGATCTACATAATATTTATGATTTTCTGGAATTTTTTGAATATTTTGAAATATTTTAATAAAATAATATTTTAAATAATTTTAAATTCATATAAAGTTACTTAAAATTAAAAATATTTACAAGAAAGTGAATTTAAATTATAAGAAAATTTTCAAAAATCCATTTCAAGTAGACTTATCTAAAAATTATCGGTTTGAGTAAAATCTTAATTTTTACCAATCGTAAAAAAATCGAAAACGTACTAATAAATTTTTATTAACAGAAAATTTTAGATTTTTAAAATTTAAACTTTATATTACTTATTATAAAATTAGTGATGACTGATATAATATCACTAAATTTCAAAAAGGACTGATTTTGAATATTTAAAATATACCGAGTGAAAGGTTACTATTTGCCTTAATAATTCAGCCGACATTTACTATGCAAAACACTGTGCATGTATGAAATTTTCAAATGATGCACAGTAACCAGGATTGAATTTTCAAAAAATGCACAGTATTTTTATATTAAAATAATGGAATGCATAGTAATTTTCCTTCCTATAAATACCGAAGGAATTCTTCTTTAGAATTCACAGTTTCAGATTAAGTTTTCTTAATATAGTATTGCTAGTGAGATAGTGGTGGAAGTAAGAGAGAGAAATAAATTTTTTTGGAAGAAGGTTCTGCTAAAATCATAAGGTAAGAATGCCCCTCTTTTATGTTTTCTAGGGTTATTTTTATATCATTTTTAGAAATCTATTATTATACTGGAAATAATATTATCTTAAGTTACTATTCTAAATAGTAAAATACTATTTCAATAGTAAATTACTATTCAAATAGTAAATTACTATTTACTGTTACTATTTACCTTTACTATTCATGTTTTACTATTTACCATTACTATTCACGATTTACTATTTGCCATTACTATTCATGATTTACTATTTACTATTACTATTCACGATTTACTATTTACTGTTACTATTCACGATTTACTATTTACCATTACTATTCACGTTTTATTATTTACTGTTACTATTTACAATTTACTATTCACTATTCACTATTCATTATTCAAAATTTACCATTTTTGTTTTAAGTAGAAATCTTAATTTTCATCTTATAACTATATTAAAGTGAAATTGGTATACTTTAGAACTCAGAGACAAGGCACGCATGGACTTTCCATAACGAACCAAGATACAAGAGGTAAGGGGGAGTGGGATAGGAATATAATATGAAAAGACATAAGAATAATGGGAGGAGTTCCCTACTCCTTTAAAATTTAATAATATTATTATTTAAATAATAACTGTTTAACTTAAAAAATTTATAATAAATTTTAAATTGAGTATCTTATGTAACTTGATCTGAATACCTATGCAAATACCTGGATAACCTATGCGAACTGGACTAAACCTATTCAAGGACTTGGACTATTATGACCTATATGGACTGAACTATACCTATGCGAGGATTGGACTATATGGACCTACATAGACCTATGCGAGGAATGGACTATAAAGACTTAAAATTAATCTTATTAATCTAAATAGGTATTAAAATTTGAATTATATTTATGACTGATATTTAGTTGATTTGATTTGATTATAATTAATAATATTTGATTTTGATTATGATATTGTGATTTATAATACTAGACTGTGATTAATAATATTTGTGATTTGATGATATTTGATTGTGATTGATGATATTACAATACTTGATTGTGAATGATGAATAATTGATGACCTTGTGATATGGAGTTTGAGCATATAGCAAGCATGACGGAAAGTTAAAACTCAGTAAGAATTTTCTTACCTTACTCTTTAAATTTTTATTCTAAGAGAAAGTATTTTATCATTATTTTAGTCTTTTATTTCTTCTTAGAAATAATTTTCATTGACTTTATCTTTAATCTTTAGAATAAAATCTAGTATTAGAAAGAAACTATTTTATGAATCAAAGGTTGAGATACTTAATTCTTGAATTAAAGAAAAATTTTATAGTTTTAAGTATTCTTAGTTAATGATTTTAAAATATATATATATATTTTCTTTTAGAAATTAGAAATTTAAATTGGTTTTCCCTAATGAAATAACTAAAGGATATTTTGTTATAGTCGAGATTTCTAAACTCAATCTAGTTAAGATTCAAATTTGAAAAGATTATGTAAATATGTAAAGTTTTTTAAGAGAAAGTTTTGAGATATTTAAGGCTTGGAAACTCAATTTTGGTGAGATCTGAATTTGAAGACTGTACTAAATTTGGTTCCGTATAACAGAAGTTCAAAGAAGAACTTATGGGAATGTACGGTTTATTGAGATGATTTTGTGAACCTTTATGGTATTTAATAATTGAGTTTCTAAAAGTCTTAACCAACTAAATATGCGAGTAGTTCATGCATCATGAATTATTAAAGAGAAATGAGATGTGATATTGCCTGGGGACGGATTATAGAAACCGAGGATACATTAGAGGAGGCTTAATTGCGAGCCTTGGGATGAGAGGGTGTGAAAGGGAGCTTCAGGTGACCTGGGGTCGCTCCCTAGTGTCGGGTACTTTCACAATAAAAACTTTTTCAGTCTAACTAGTCTCTAAGTGTTTCCACGCCAGTTGAGCTGCTCATATGCTAGAAAGGCATTTATGTTATTATCCGGAATTATAGAACAGTGTAAACTCCTAGTTGGCCCAGTGCAAATTAAAACTTTAAGGGCCCACATGCATAAACTAAATGAGATAGTATTAAAAGCATTACATGTCATACATGTGATTGTGATATTCTGTATAGATGATTGTGAATAAAAGTATGATTGTTATGTGTGTGAGAACCCTATATTTATAATTAATTATGTATAAAATTTTGAATGATATTAATTTATTAGTTTATGAAAACCCTTATGCTTATGTCTTATTTGTAAAGTATTATATTCTGTTTCTCACTCCTTCTTGTTTGAATTTTGTGTCCAAAATATATGTTATGTGATATATAGCTAGCGATTCAAGATGAAAGGATATGTAATTATAAGAAGGTAAAGTGGTCTCATCCTTAATCAGATAGATGAAGAGATATGACAAGAGTAGGATTCCAAAACTCGATGATTCAAGGACTAGGAAATGATTGGTCACATTTGTAGTAGAGGTATAGTTTAGTTTTACCTTGCCTTATTATAATATCAAGTTAGATAATTGTAACAAGGTAAAGGTTAAACTTTGATAAACTTTCCCATCCGGATATAATACTGTAATGATTTATCACTCATGATTTCTATAAATTATTTTATCATGGACAAATATTGAAAGACAATGTTTTTTTTACTTTTAATATTCAAAGGAAATCAGATGTATATACGTCCTTGTATACGCGAGATAAAGAGTGATAAATATATATATCTTTCTAAAAATTTTTTTTATATCTCGTGTATATAAGGGGGTGTTACATGATACACTTCACAAGAAACATCATAGTTTCATTCACATACTATATCATTCATAGCAACATATTACATACTCAAGAAATACAACCACAACACACATATTCAAATCATTGGTATTCTCAATAACATCATCATATACATAATGTTAGTACCACATTTCTTCCCTCTTTATATCTCAATCATCCATCGCCACCACGAGCTTTCAACTAGGCATATCTTCGGCTATATGCAAATGCTCTTATAGTTAATGCATATGCACAAGGAATTATTATCAAATGCGGATCTGACTGTGGAAAACAACAACATACTAAATGTGGGACAAGTATAGGTGTGCTACTATGCCCCTACTGTAGTAGAAAAATTGTGTACACATATACCTCAATCCATGCATGCTCAACTACATACTTTTACTGGTACCAAATCGCTCTCGCCCATCTGTAGCACTAGTCACCCCGTGACTTGCGGATCTATAATCATGGCCTTACTTGCCACAAGTGCTACGGGCCCCTCCTGAACACACATCGAGAGAGCCGTGTCTCATCAGACACCGAGGTAACTTGCTCATCACAGAGCCACCGACCCACTGGGCCCGCCATATAGGGTGCCTCATCACCAAACTATGGACAGCTTCGTGATTCCTAGAATCACTAGGGAAAATACAATAATATACCCATGTATTGGGTCGCCCTCCCACTTGGCCTGCCTAGTGGAACCTCTAACATTCCACATAGACAGCATATGATATGCCATGGATGCAAATGCCAATCAATGCATTCTCACTCTATGTGTAACATCCCAGTTTTGAAGTTAGATACCGAATAAAAATTAAATAATAAGAAAAATTGAAAGTAAAGAATTAGTTGTTAATCATAACCAATATAGCCTGAGAGTTAATGGCAAGTTAATTGGACTTAATTGATGGGATGTGGCTGTCTGTGATTGGCGGAAGGTGTGAGTGGTCTGCGACTCACTCTTTCCCATCCCACTCCTTTCCCCCTCGCATGCGTATATAGGTGCGTATTCAGTATCACCGTGGGTGCAAAAAAAACTTCTCCCACTACTCTATTCTCTCTTTTCTTCTTCTTCGTCTCCATCTTCTTTCCTTTCCCCTATTTCTGTCCGTCACGACGACAGTGCGGGAAGAAGGTCAGAGCCCCGGCAGGTGAAGGACGATCGTAAAGCAGAGGAAGAACAACACCCCAACTCCGAGCCAAGTGCAGAGTACGACGGAGTGGAGAAAGGCTGAACGAATCGGTAGAAGGGCGTCAGATTCAACGTCGAAGAGCAGAAAAGCTTCTTGAAGTCCCTTTCGTAAGTAGGGGGTGCTTGCATGTTAAATGCATGGTCCACGAACGGTACCGGATGAATGTTCTGCTTGAATGTATGTGCATGTGTTTGTGATGATTGGATCCTATGCATGATCGGAGATTCTGGAATCCGTGTGTTTTATAGTGGTTGAACAATAAATGCTTGTGATCTAGATGGTGGTAAAGTAGTATGTTAGTATTGATAATAACGAATGATATGCATGGTTCTATCCTTGTTAATGCTGTGAGAATATGAATGTGTGCTTGTTAGTTGATTTGTGAGATGCTATTACTTGATTGCTGATGGTTGAACATATTGGTGTAAATAATAAAGCGAATAAAGGTTGCATTGAATCTGTTCCTACTTAATGGTTACGAAGGAGGTATCGGTAGTGTGATGACGCTTGTTGGTAGATGCATTTAGCTGCATGGGTAAGAGTGGGGCGACCCATGGAAGGTCAATAGCCCCGAGGGAATGACTTCCAGTTACAGACCCCGGCTAGATTCCGAAGGAGCTCGTGGTAGTCGTAGGAGCTAGAGAAGAGTCTCGAGACGCCAATGGGAGGCCGGTACCACGCGGGAAGAGCTGAAGGACGAGGGGCCAGGGGAGGGGAAAACTGTAACTGAAAGTCATCACTCGAGTCGGATCCGCAGGCATGCATGTAGATATGAGGTTGATTAGAGTAGTACGTATAACGTATGTGGAGTGTTATGAATGGTCTCCGAGGGTGGGGAATACCTGTATGTGTTGTCTGTGTGTCTTAAATGTCATTTTGCAGTGTCTAACGTTAATTAATTTGAAAACGATTGAATGGATGTGAATGTACATGCTAACACTGATATCGAGTCCTTGATTGTCATTTTATATGTAAAAGCTCACCCCTGCAGTGGCTACACTTTCAGTGAACATCTCTCGGAAGGAAGGATGAAGGAAGAGCGAGTGCAGGACAATGAATCCGAGCGCTATTGGGACATATATCTACATGTGTATATGTGTATATATATAAATACTGTGTATAACGTTTTGTTAAGCCTTGGCCGGCTCGTGTTTTGGTTGTAGTCCTTACGTTAAAACTTGACAGCTTTGGGTAACAAAAGTCATGATGAAGTTTTTGTAATTATATGAATGTTTTCGTTTATATAAGTATATATTGTGTGTTCTTCTATGCTGTAGGTGAGGTTGAGCGGTGAAGAGGACTGTTTGAGGATGTCTTATGAGCGTAGGGTAATTATAATCCGAATGATTATAGGCCTGAGGATTTCTGAGTAAAAGTAAGTATGAAATCCCGAGTGAGGAAGAGTTGATATTTCTGAGTGAAAACCTCAAGTGATTCCCTTCAGAGAGAGGAGTTCGAATGGTGGTTTAGAGTGGATTGGATCTTAAGTTTAAGGTATCGATAACCGAGTGAAAGATGTGAAGTTCGAGTGAGAAGGAGTTCTGGAATCCGAGTGGGATAACCCTCACTTCCTGAGTAGAGTATGAGTGTCGCCGTATGGATAATTTGGAGGGCTAAGTTATGGAGTTCTGAACGACTAGAACGGTTCGCCCAAGCGTGAGGACTTGCGCTGAAGCGAGTAGGTGTCAGTGTGGAACACCGCCCAAATACCCTTCCCCTCCGTTGTTACGTTAATGCATTCCAGATAACGGTGTTGACCCCTACTTGGGCGTTGTGGTTGAGTCCGCCCAGGCGTTGTCATACCCAGTTGAATTGGGCGGAATGAGTTCAGACCCCCCCTTTCCTCCAAACTAATACACGTGTGCATCTCCCTTCTCCTTCCCTTACCTGTTTCCCTATGCTGAACACCTAGTATTTCTTTGAGGAAGGGTTAGTCCCGTAGAAACGAGTGAGGACCGGTATGGGGTTTCCTTTGTGAATTCCCTCTCCATCCGCTGTTGCTTTGCCATACCCCGCCTAGGCGGTATCAGACCTCGCCTGAGCGAGCCAACGATGTTGTGTAATCCGCCCAGGTGCTGGTGTGTTACATTAAACCAAATGAACCGGTTCCAGTCTTAGCTTTTCTGTTATTTGCCATATGTGTGTGAATGCTCTTTATTTTCCCTTGCCTACTTCTTCCCTTCTATATTGAAGGAGTCGTGGCTGTTTTTATGAAAAAAAAAAAATTTCCTCATTGTTTTGGAATTATTATTTGCAAAGATTAGGGTGTTACATTTTGGTATCAGAGCAGGCCGAAAGGTCCAAGGCCAAGGTATGCTTACCGAGTGTAAGTGATTGCGTGTTTTCTGACTAAATGGTCATAATTGTTGTGATGTTAGTTGAACCTGATTGATATTGGCTTAAGGATAGGAGGTTGTTTCCTCCTGGTCCGATTGTGTGTGTAACCTGGAAGAATGATATAATGTGCTAAGCTATTGAATGTTAGACTGAGAACCCGATCGGTAGTAAGTGGCTCGGTATACTTATCCTCGAATGTCGATTTCAGGATAAGGAATGACACATCGCCAAAGCATGAAGGCTATAGCCACAGCATTCCAACGCTTTGCAGACGTGTTTAAAAGGCAGGGCCAGACTCGAGCTGAGGATGGCCACGTGCTGGACTGCTTCCTGAAGAGGAAGCCGAGCGAGTTTCAGGGAGGACGTAATCCGGAGGCAGCTTTTAAATGGACTCAGGAACTGGAGAGGATTTTTGGGGGTCTTCGTTGTACCGAGGCCCAAAAGGTAGAATGTGCAGTGTATATGCTGTGAGATGAAGCGGAGAACTGGTGGAAGATAGCCAGAAGCCGATTCCCTGATGATGAAGCTCAGCTGACATGGAACGATTTTAAGACATGCTTCTTGGAGAAATACTTCCCCGACACAGTGAGGAGTCGGAAGGATCTGGAGTTTATGGAGTTGAAGCAAGGCTCCATGACTGTGGAAGAATACGCGATGAGATTCGAGGAGTTGTGCCTATTCTACCCACCCTTCCAACAACCTAGGACGGAGAGCTCGAAGTGCCTTAAGTTTGAGAATGGATTAAGATCAGATATTAAGAGGGCCTGCAGATACCATGAGATACGGAGTTTCCCTGCATTGGTGAATAAATGTAGGATATTTGAAGAAGATGACAAGGCCCACTCGGGCCAGAGCAGCAGAGCTAACCAGTATCTGAGGCCTCAGCAGTCACGTTTCAAGAGGCCAGGGAACGTAGGAAGAAATGAACCCTTCACTAGATATCAGGGTCGTGGTGACCGAGGGAGACAGATGAGTGGACGACCCAGGTACGGTAAGTGCTTTAAATGTGGTGGCGACCACTTTGCTCAGAGTTGTAACGATACCGATGTTAAGTGTTTTCACTGCAGGAATAGGGGACACATTCGCCTTGACTGTCCCCAACTCCGTCAAACAAATGCTAGTGTGCGTCAAGGAGGGTTCCAGGTGAAGAGCAATAGGAATGATGGACAAAACTCACGGGGCGGAAACAACAGAGCTAGAGGGAATATGATGGTTGCCCCAAATATCAGGAGGAGAGACACTAATCAACCAGCCACTGGAAGAGTCTACGCCATCAACGCAGAAGAAGTCGCACAAGCAAATGACTTGGTACAATGTAAGTGCTCACTTGGTAGATACACACTTAGTGTAGTTTTTGATTCTGGAGCTACCCACTCCTTCATAGCTGATGAGTGTGTGAAGCGTTTGAAGTTACCGACTGTGTCTATGAATCGGACTTTAGAAGTGGCCAGCCCAACTGGCACTAATGTGTTTACATCGTCAATGTGCAAAGACGTAACGTTTGTATTGTATGATCGGAGTTTCACCTTCGATCTGGTTTGCATGCCCCTAAAGGGTCTTGACATCATGCTCGGAATAGATTGGCTTTCAGCCAATAAAGTGTTAGTAGATTACAGAAACCGAAGGATAATTTTCCCGAGACAGCACCATGAGGACTGCACAGCACAAGGTATAACTCAACTATTCATGATGCTTTGTCTAACCGAGGGTGAGAGTAAAATCCGAGTGAACAAAATTCCGATTGTCTACGAATTTCCAGAGGTGTTCCATGAGGACGTACCGAGTGTCCCTCCCAATAGAGAAATCGAGTTCTCTATAGACTTGATCCCTGGAGCCGATCCAGTCTCCAGTGCACCCTATAGAATGTCCTCAACTAAATTAGCCGAGCTGAAAAAGCAAGTGGATGAGTTACTCGGAAAACGGTTCATTAGACCGAGTGTATCACCATGGGGCGCACCGGTACTACTTGTTAAGAAGAAGGACGGCAGCATGAGACTTTGCATAGATTACCGACGGTTAAACAAACTCACAATTAAGAATCGGTATCCACTACCCAGAATTGATGATTTAATTGACCAACTGCATGGAGCCTCAGTCTTCTCAAAAATCGACCTTCGATCGGGATATCACTAAATCCGAGTGAAGGACTCGGCTATTCCAAAAACTGCCTTTAGGACTCGGTATGGCCACTACGAGTATGTAGTGATGCCGTTCGGTGTGACAAACGCCCCTGCTGTCTTCATGAATTACATGAACAACATATTCCACCCCTATTTAGACCGATTCGTAGTTGTTTTCATTGATGACATCCTAATCTATTCTAAGACTTCCGAGGAGCATGAAGAACACCTCCAAGCGGTACTCCAAGTGTTAAGGGAGAAGCAGTTGTTCGCAAAGCTTTCAAAGTGCGAATTCTGGATGAATAAGATCCACTTCCTCGGACATGTAATTTCCGAGCAAGGAGTCTCGGTGGACCCTTCGAAGGTGACAACTATAATGGCATGGGAGAGACCCAAGTCGGTCTCGGAGATAAGGAGTTTTATGGGCCTAGCAGGTTATTATAGAAGGTTCATCGAAGGTTTTTCTAAGCTGGCGTTACCACTAACTAAATTGACTCAGAAAAACATTCCCTTCGTGTGGAGTCCCGAGTGCGAGAGCAACTTCCGAGAACTGAAGGACAAGTTGACGACCGCACCAGTGCTGGCATTACCCAATTTACAAGAAAGCTTCGTGGTCTACTGTGACGCGTCAGGACTCGGATTAGGATGTGTACTCATACAGAGAGACCGAGTAATAGCATATGCCTCGCGGCAATTGAGACCTCACGAGCAGCATTACCCGACCCATGACTTGGAGCTGGCAGCAGTAGTTTTTGCATTGAAAATATGGAGGCACTACTTGTACGGGTCCCGGTTTGAAGTATACAGTGACCACAAGAGCCTCAAATACCTATTCGACCAGAAAGAGCTGAACATGAGGCAGAGAAGATGGATTGAGTTTTTAAAAGATTACGATTTTAAGCTAAAATACTATCCCGGAAAGGCAAATGTCGTGGCCGACGCGTTGAGTCGGAAATCCCTCCACATGGCAGCAATGATGGTAAAAGAAGTAGAGTTGTTGGAACGGTTCCGAGACATGAACTTGTATGTTGACACCCCCTCCTCTCAGAAAATGACAATCGGTACATTGAGGATCGCCAATGAGTTCTTGAAGTCCGTGTACGAGCAGCAACAGTTAGACTCCTACTTAACCAAAATGAAGGAAACTCAGGCCAAAGGAAAGGATTTATCCTTGACCGTGGGATCAGATGGGATTTTCCGGGTGAGAGACAGAATATACATACCGAGCGGAGGAGAATTAAGGAGAATGGTGCTTGATGAAGCCCATAAAAGGATATTCAGTATTCACCCGGGAACCACGAAAATGTACCATGACCTGAAAAAACAGTTCTGGTGGCCCGGACTAAAGAGGGATGTGGCAGAATACGTAGCTCGGTGTATTACGTGCCAAAAATCAAAAGTGGAGCACCAGAAACTGTACGGTGCAATGCAGCCCCTGGAGATTCCCATGTGGAAATGGGACTCGATTGGTATGGATTTTGTCATGGGATTGCCCACAAACCGAGCGGGCCATGATGCGATTTGGGTCATTGTTGACCGACTGATGAAGAGTGCACACTTCCTGCCTGTGAACATGAAGTACCCGATGCATAAATTGGCACAGATTTACGTTCATGAGATTATCTGATTGCATGGTATACCAACTTCTATCGTATCGGATAGGGATCCGAGGTTCACGTCCCGATTTTGGACCAGCCTGCATCAAGAAATGGGCACTAAACTTTGGCTCAGTTCTGCCTACCACCCCCAATCGGATGGACAATCCGAGCGGACGATTCAAAGTTTAGAAGACTTATTAAGGGCGTGTGTGTTAGAGCACGGAGGAGATTGGGAGCAGTACCTCCCCTTGATTGAGTTTACGTACAATAACAGCCATCATAACAGCATTGGCATGGCACCCTATGAAGCACTATATGGACGAAGATGCCGAACCCCACTTTGCTGGTCGGAAACGGGTGAGAGTCTGCTATTGGGACCAGACATTGTGAAGCAAACCACAGAGCGGATCCGAGTGATACAGGGAAAAATGAAGGCATCTCAAGACAGGCAGAAGAGTTACCATGACAAACTCACCAAACCATTGGAATTTTCAGTCGGAGACAGAGTGTTTTTGAGGACTTCTCCGAATAAAGGAGTTGGACGAGCCTTGAAAGGCGGAAAGTTAAGCCCTCGATACATTGGACCTTATGAGGTGTTGGAACGAGTCGGCACCATGGCATACCGAATAACATTACCGATCCACTTATCCCGATTGCACAACGTATTTCATGTGTCGCAACTAAGGAAGTATCTGCATGACCCCAGTCACACAATGCCTGACGATGAAGTGGAAGTCAAGGAAAACCTGACCACCGTGACTACACCGATCAGAATCATGGACCGATCGGTGAAGCGTTTGAGAAACAAAAACATACAGCTAGTAGAAGTGGAGTGGCAACAAGGCAAGACTACCTCTGGTACCTGGGAACGCGAAGACACCATGAGGCAGCAGTACCCCGAGTTGTTTGCAAAGGTGAGTTACCGACTGAATTTCGAGGACGAAATTCTTTTGAGTGGGGGAGAACTGTAACATCCCAGTTTTGAAGTTAGATACCGAATAAAAATTAAATAATAAGAAAAATTGAAAGTAAAGAATTAGTTGTTAATCATAACCAATATAGCCTGAGAGTTAATGGCAAGTTAATTGGACTTAATTGATGGGATGTGGCTGTCTGTGATTGGCGGAAGGTGTGAGTGGTCTGCGACTCACTCTTTCCTATCCCACTCCTTTCCCCCTCGCATGCGTATATAGGTGCGTATTCAGTATCACCATGGGTGCAAAAAAAACTTCTCCCACTACTCTATTCTCTCTTTTCTTCTTCTTCGTCTCCATCTTCTTTCCTTTCCCCTGTTTCTGTCCGTCACGACGACAGTGCGGGAAGAAGGTCAGAGCCCCGGCAGGTGAAGGATGATCGTAAAGCAGAGGAAGAACAACACCCCAACTCCGAGCCAAGTGCAGAGTACGACGGAGTGGAGAAAGGCTGAACGAATCAGTAGAAGGGCGTCAGATTCAACGTCGAAGAGCAGAAAAGCTTCTTGAAGTCCCTTTCGTAAGTAGGGGGTGCTTGCATGTTAAATGCATGGTCCACGAACGGTACCGGATGAATGTTCTGCTTGAATGTATGTGCATGTGTTTGTGATGATTGGATCCTATGCATGATCGGAGATTCTGGAATCCGTGTGTTTTATAGTGGTTGAACAATAAATGCTTGTGATCTAGATGGTGGTAAAGTAGTATGTTAGTATTGATAATAACGAATGATATGCATGGTTCTATCCTTGTTAATACTGTGAGAATATGAATGTGTGCTTGTTAGTTGATTTGTCAGATGCTATTACTTGATTGCTGATGGTTGAACATATTGGTGTAAATAATAAAGCGAATAAAGGTTGCATTGAATCTGTTCCTACTTAATGGTTACGAAGGAGGTATCGGTGGTGTGATGACGCTTGTTGGTAGATGCATTTAGCTGCATGGGTAAGAGTGGGGCGACCCATGGAAGGTCAATAGCCCCGAGGGAATGACTTCCAGTTACAGACCCCGGCTAGATTCCGAAGGAGCTCGTGGTAGCCGTAGGAGCTAGAGAAGAGTCTCGAGACGCCAATGGGAGGCCGGTACCACGCGGGAAGAGCTGAAGGACGAGGGGCCAGGGGAGGGGAAAACTGTAACTGAAAGTCATCACTCGAGTCGGATCCACAGGCATGCATGTAGATATGAGGTTGATTAGAGTAGTACGTATAACGTATGTGGAGTGTTATGAATGGTCTCCGAGGGTGGGGAATACCTGTATGTGTTGTCTGTGTGTCTTAAATGTCATTTTGCAGTGTCTAACGTTAATTAATTTGAAAACGATTGAATGGATGTGAATGTACATGCTAACACTGATATCGAGTCCTTGATTGTCATTTTATATGTAAAAGCTCACCCCTGCAGTGGCTACACTTTCAGTGAACATCTCTCGGAAGGAAGGATGAAGGAAGAGCGAGTGCAGGACAATGAATCCGAGCGCTATTGGGACATATATCTACATGTGTATATGTGTATATATATAAATACTGTGTATAACGTTTTGTTAAGCCTTGGCCGGCTTGTGTTTTGGTTGTAGTCCTTACGTTAAAACTTGACAGCTTTGGGTAACAAAAGTCATGATGAAGTTTTTATAATTATATGAATGTTTTCATTTATATAAGTATATATTGTGTGTTCTTCTATGCTGTAGGTGAGGTTGAGCGGTGAAGAGGACTGTTTGAGGATGTCTTATGAGTGTAGGGTAATTATAATCCGAATGATTATAGGCCTGAGGATTTCTGAGTAAAAGTAAGTATGAAATCCTGAGTGAGGAAGAGTTGATATTTCCGAGTGAAAACCTCAAGTGATTCCCTTCAGAGAGAGGAGTTCGAATGGTGGTTTAGAGTGGATTGGATCTTAAGTTTAAGGTATCGATAACCGAGTGAAAGATGTGAAGTTCGAGTGAGAAGGAGTTCTGGAATCCGAGTGGGATAACCCTCACTTCCTGAGTAGAGTATGAGTGTCGCCGTATGGATAATTTGGAGGGCTAAGTTATGGAGTTCTGAACGACTAGAACGGTTCGCCCAAGCGTGAGGACTTGCGCTGAAGCGAGTAGGTGTCAGTGTGGAACACCGCCCAAATACCGTTCCCCTCCATTGTTACGTTAATGCATTCCAGATAACGGTGTTGACCCCTACTTGGGCGTTGTGGTTGAGTCCGCCCAGGCGTTGTCATACCCAGTTGAATTGGGCGGAATGAGTTTAGACCCCTCCTTTCCTCCAAACTAATACACGTGTGCATCTCCCTTCTCCTTCCCTTACCTGTTTCCCTATGCTGAACACCTAGTATTTCTTTGAGGAAAGGTTAGTCCCGTAGAAACGAGTGAGGACCGGTATGGGGTTTCCTTTATGAATTCCCTCTCCATCCGCTGTTGCTTTGCCATACCCCGCCTAGGCGGTATCAGACCTCGCCTGAGCGAGCCAATGATGTTGTGTAATCCGCCCAGGCGCTGGTGTGTTACATTAAACCAAATGAACCGGTTCCAGTCTTAGCTTTTCTGTTATTTGCCATATGTGTGTGAATGCTCTCTATTTTCCCTTGCCTACTTCTTCCCTTCTATATTGAAGGAGTCGTGGCTGTTTTTGTGAAAAAAAATAAAATTTTCTCATTGTTTTGGAATTATTATTTGCAAAGATTAGGGTGTTACACTATGCATCCTGTCATGCCACTCCATATTCAACAATTCACCACAACCACTTAGTGGATTTTGTATGCTCATCATTTTCAACCATCACCAATTCTTATTGGATTCCATATACATCAATAGTTAGTGGCAATCATCCTTTATCAATTCACACATCATGGGATGTTCAACAATACATTAATCAATACAACTATGGACATCAAGCCATTCACAACAATTCTCATCAACATGAGTCAAGTTTCATCACAAACAACATCCCAAAACACATGCCATATAGCATCAATTACTCTAAATGCATTTCAATCATTTAATCATCAAATCATCCATTCAAGCCAAATTAACAATACACAATTATATACACACATCACTAATGATGAAATCATGCATTTAGAATAGTTACCCCCTCCTACCTCAAGAGACGTAGTAATCAACGCGGTCTGATGGTTCTGCCTCGTCGATGGGGTTGTTTCCTACATTGTACAATATACCACACAATCATTTTCTATTCAATCACCAAGACTAAATGTTCATATTCATTTACTTGGTGTTTATATCACTTTAAATTCTCAAACCTCATTTATTTCATTAGTTCCACCACAACCACTATGGGTTAGGTGTCCAAATTCATTATTATGCATTATTAATATCATACCCATTATTAGGTTCCCACACTAATGGTTCCCAACAACCATTATCAATTATCAAACTTCATTAATGGTCATCCACCATTAATAACATTACTTTACCTCATTAATAATATTTATCTAACACAATAAATGCTTCTCTATTCATATTTTACATTTTCCCCAAATCATAGGGTTAGGGTTTCTCTAAAACTCAACAACCATAATCAATGCCCATCATTTTCCATCATCTCTCTTACCATATACACCCTCTTATAAATACCCATTATAACTCTCATCAATGTCACCCCACTTAAGGGTTTCCCATCATAAATGCACCCCATTATTATCTCTATATACATTCAATCATCTTCCCAACATCAAAACCCAAAACGCATAGTTCATACTCTTGAGAAATGACAAGAACATACCATATGAGGAGTAAAGAGTGGGTTTTCTAGAAGAGGGAATGTTGAGCACAAAAATGAGAGGGAGAGGGAGAGCTTTAAACCACCATTATCATCTCCCCCAAGCTTGAAGCAAAAACGAAAATGGAAGGAGGAAGGAGAGCATACCACACTTGGGGTTTTTAGAAAAAGAAGATGAGTGGGGAATAGAGTATGAAGAGAAAAGAGAGTGTGTGAAGGGGAAGAAGAAGCAACGTGAATGGGAGAAGGGAAAAGGAGTTTCAAGTGTTTTAATTTAATCCCTTCATTAAAATTCTCCATTTTATAACCAACAGGATCTCAGTTTGGACTTGATATTTTATCTAAAAATTATTTTGAATACATATTCAGATTTCTAATAATATTCTTAACAGCCCTGACCAATATCATCCCAATCGGAGATACTTGGTCTGATATCCATATTTTAATCGGGTATTATTTTAGCTCATACAGCCTCAATAAATTACAAATAATCCTAAAAATCTAAATTTAATTATTTTTAATATTTTGGGACATTTATTAACCCCACATATAATTATTCAATATTTACTCTCCTTATTTAGTTATTTATATAAAATCTGGGGTGTTAAATGCCCCAATTTCTTCCAGCAGGTAAGTGATCTAAAGAAGCTTTGCAGTGGCTTCACCAAGGGCCCGATACTCTACCTCTGTGGAAGAACGAGCTACAGTTGGTTGTTTCTTTAATTTCTAGCATATGAGTGAATCACTAATCTTTAATCATAAACCAGAAACTGATTTTCTGGTAATGGGACAACGAGCCCAATCAGAATCACTGAACCCCAATAGCTGGAGGGAGGAGTTTTTGCTTAATAAAATACCTTTTCCTAGGCAACCTTTTAAGTATCTAAGGATACGTGTGGCAGCAGTGAAATGGACCTTTGTTGGACAATTTAGGAATTGGCTCAGTTGTTGTGTTACATACATAATGTCAGACCTAGTATTGGTAGGGGTGTCAAATGGATGGTTTGGATAAGATTTGAGTTAAATTTTATTGGATAGATAAAATCCATCCATTAATCCATTTATGATTCATTTAAAAAATCTTGAAATATCCATCCAATCCATAACTTTAATTAACTAAATCCACCAAATCCATCCATTAACATCTTTTTTATGGATGGATATCCAACCATCCATTTAAAAAATAATGTTATTTTTTAATTTCTTTTCTTATTTTTCCACTTTATATTTTATACTCTTACACTTTAGTTTTTTTCTAAACTTTTTCTTTTAATTTCTCTCTATATTTTTTATTTAATTTTTTTACTCTCCAAATTTTTTCTTTTAATTCTTTTTTTATTTTCTCGCTTCATATTCTTACATTTTAATTTATCTTTTTTTACTCTTCAATTTTTTCTTTTAATTTTTTTATTTTATCACTTTATATTCTTACACTTTAATTTTTATTTTTCTTCTCTCTAGATTTTTCTTTTAATTTCTCTCCATATTTTTTCATTTAATTTCTCTTTTTACCCTCCAAATTTTTTCTTTTTATTTTTTTTATTTTCTCACTTTATATTCTTAATCCTTAGGCATAATTTGTTTTAGTGCATGTTTTTTTCTTTAACTTCTACTTTAAATGTTTTCTTTAAAAAAAATTTAAAGAAATATGAAAATTAGTTACAACGGTTGCAATCTTTACTTTTATTAATGAACTCTAGTCTTGGAGAGAGAAAATTGAACTTTCATGCAAATTAACTTGATGTAAAGATAATCAAATTTTCGCATAATCAGACTTTCTTTTTTTTTAAATTTCATAACTCAATGATAAAATAAAGTTTTTGTTATCGTATTTTATTATGATAAAGTAACATTCACTTTTAAGTTTGTCCATGATTTCTAATTTGTTAACTGTGAATCACAGTTAATTGACTTAGTGTTAAGAGAAATGTTGAGTAGATATATAACAATAATTAATTATGTTGTTAATGATATTACCAAAAAAACAGAGGAAGGCAACTCAATTTTATTTCATACAGAAAATTTGATGAGCATTTTTTTTTGTTCGGGTTTGATAAATTTTTAATTGACGATATGACATAAATCAACAATTAATTAAATTTTTAAATTAAGTAATTTTACAAATTTGATAAAGAAATAAATAAATAGAAAAATCATAAATAAATTCGTAATAAAAGAGAAGTTTAGAATACGATATATTGATAATCAAAAAAGGTTAGTATTTCGTAATGAATAACTACTGATAATCTCCTACTTTTATCTTAGGAAACTATGCGCCAATGACGTAAGATTTTTGGTTAATATTGATAGGTAGGTTTGGTTATGAAAATTTTACCGGTTTTTGACCAATTCAATGCATAACCAGTTTTTCCATGTTTCCGGTCTAGACAAGGCATCGGTTCCCAGTTGAACTAGTCCGACTGGCCGGTCCGGTCCGATCGGCCAGTTCAGTCCATTTCTGATAACACTGTATGAGATTGAAATTAATTTTTTTAATTTGAAAATCTAATGGATTTTAATAAAAAAACAAAAGTAAAATCCAATGGATTTTAATAAAAAAACAAAAGTAAAATCCAATGGATTAAAATTATGATGGATCCATCCATATCTATCCAATAAATAAACAGGATCCAATCCATTAAATCCATCATATTTTTATTTTATAAATAGATGGATTGGATGGATTATGTGTGGATGGATTGGATACTTAATGGATGGATGGGTTAAATTGACACCCCTAAGTATTGGTGAGGTATACCAATTTGCTAATGAGTCTTTAATAGGCCAAGGGATCATCGTGTGGTTCAGATTTGGAATGAATAAGGGAAGCAGAAGTTAGTGAATGATAGTCCATAGGTACCCGTACTGGTTTGCAACTAAGCAAGCCAAAAGATTGAAGAAGGTCAAGGCAATACTTTCTTTGAGTAAGGACAATGCCACAATCAGTATGTGATACCTCCAAGCCAAGAAACTATTTCAAGGTGCCAAGATCCTTGATGCCAAAAGCTGTGTGAAGTTGGTGCTTAATGAAATTAAAACTGGATAGTGAATTACCAACTAGGATTATATCATCAACATAAACTAACAAAGCCAAAAGATAATCAGAGATGCGTTTGAAGAAGAGGGAATGGTCTGATTGTGCCTGAATGAAACCTTCATGAATGAGAAAATCAGTCAACTTTTCATGCCAACTTCTACTAGCTTGCTTCAAGCCATAAAGAGACTTGAGTAACTTGCATACCTAGGTGGATCTTGTTGGATGATTCATGCCATCAGGGATAGTCATGTATACATCTTCCTTGAGACCACCATGTAAAAAAGCATTATTGACATCAAGTTGGTGGACTGCCCAGCCATTGATGGAAGCCAAAGCAAGGAGAGTACGAATAGTGGTCATCTTAACTACAGGAGAGAAGGTCTCCAAGAAATCTAATCCTTCAACTTGTGTGTAACCCATAGCTACAAGGTAGGCTTTATACCTTTCAATGCTGCCATCAGGATGCCTTTTTATTTTGTAAACTTATTTGCTACCTATGGGATGAACATGTGGTGGACAAGGGACAATCTCCCAAGTTTGGTTCTAATTTAGGGCCTGAAACTTCTTGTTCATAGCATCTTGCCATTTTGTGAGATGACATGCTTCTTGATACGAAGAAGGTTCAGAAAGAGTATCAAGTGAAGTGGTATAGGCTAAGTGATGAGATGAAAGATGAGTTTTTTTGATATAACTGGTGATAGGGTACTAGTATGTGGAAGAAGAAAAGTTGTTGTAGTGATAATCGACCAAGTATGAAGGTGGTCTTTTTTGGAGAGTAGGTCTGGTGGAAGGAAGGGTAGGTGAGTTATGAATGGGTTTTGGTGAGACTGGGGTAAGTGAGAGGGTAGAAGGTTCAGATTTTACAGGTTCAAGTACAGGGGAATACTCTAGGTTAGTGTTAGAAAGAATTGAAGAATCTAACTTTGTAGTTGATGTGGTCCAAGAGGTGGGAGCATACCTCTAAGAGGAGAGTGGCAAAATATGTTTATATGGTAGAAATCTCTTATAAAATATCACATATCTTGAAGTGTGAATGGCTTGAGTCCTCAAGTTCAGGGTTACAAACTCTTTTGTGTCAATTTTGTAGCCCAAAAAAACTGATGGAGCAGATTTGGCATCAAACTTGGTTCTGTTACTTTCGAGAGTGGAGACATAACACAAGGATCCAAAGACTTTGAGATCCCTCAAATCTGGTAAGGCACCAGTTAATAACTGAAATGGGTAGTTATTGAGAAGGATGGGTAAAGGAACTCTGTTGATGAGGAAGACAACATGTAGAATGGAATAGGACCAATACATTTTTTGTAATCCTAACTGTATCATCAATGCTCTTGCCTCAGACAAAATATGTTGGTGCTTCCTCTCCACCCGAGCATTTTGTTGAGGAGTTTCTCTATAAGAAGTCTTATGGATCATTCCATGCTTAACATAAAACTCTAACATATTAAACTCCAAGCTATTGTCACTGTGAATCACTTTGACAAAAAATTGAGTTTTTGTCATGTGCACAAAGTTTTGTATTTGTTTTCTTACTTCATGTTTTCCCTTTAGCAATACTACCCAAGTGAACCTTGAGTAATCATCCACAATAGTGAGGAAGTATTTGTAGCCATGCACAGAATTTGTAGAATAAGGCCCCCAATCCATGTGAACAAGATCAAAGGCTTGTGCAGCCTTGGAATGACTCAGGGAGAACCTTGACTTCTTTTGTTTTGCTAAATGACACACCTTACATAATTCATAGGTAGAGTCAGAAATGAAATCATATTGAGACTTTATTAGATTCAATCTTCCATTAAAGCAGTGTCCAAGTCGAAAGTGCCATAAACTAGAAGTAGGAATGGAAGGCTACAATGGTAAAGTATCCATGCTATTACATGAAGTAATGAAAGGGAAATCAGAGATCTTACTACCAGTAAAATGAAATAATCCCTTTTTCAACTTAGCCAAACCAAGGATCTTCTTATTCTTCTTCTTCCCCTGTATGGTACAAATGTCATGATCAAAGATCAACTGGCAGTCAAGATCTGAGTATATTTTAGGCACTGAGATGAGATTCAATGCAAAAGATGGGAGATAAATGGTGTTGTGTAGTGTGATGTGAGGTGCTAGGTGTACAGTGCCTGTGATGTGTGCTGTTAGAGTGTTTCCGTTAGGTAAGTGTACCACCATGGCATCAACTTTAGCATATGAAGTGAATTAGCTCAAAGAATTACATATATGATCTGATGCACCAAAGTCTAAAATCCAATTAGAGGTGAATTTACCAACTACTGCCACTGTTGTATGCCTTTCAGTATCAACTTGCTTCTTCATTACTGAGAGCTGGTTTGACACATGATTCCCTCCAGCATGTGATTGCTTCAACAGATTCATAAGTCCCTAGTATTGTTCATTTGTGAGCATGTTAACTCCTGCATCAGAATTATTAGCTCCTACAACAAAATCATCTGCAGTCTCTTCAAAACTTTCCTCATGATCTTCCTTAGTGTTTGCATAGCTAATTGAACTATTTCCTCTCCTCCTGATAGATGCAGAATTGTTTGATTAAAATTCGGTGGAAATGCTTGATGGATAACCATGTTTTTTATAACATACATCAATGGTATGGCCTTCACAACTACAATAAGTGTAAATTTTCATTTTGTTTCTTCCTCTACCAACACCAAATTTCCTGGTTTCTGAGGAATTGACACTGAATTTAGTTTCATCACTAGATATAAAACCTAATCCATTCTGCCTCTCATGTTGAAGGATCATCGAGAACATACGATTCAGATGAGGTAAAGGCTCTATGATTAAGATATGAGACCTAACAGTTGTGTATTCATCATTCAAACTTGTGAGAAATTGTATGATCTTATCTTGTTCTTTGTATAATCTGGAATTTCGCATGGAAAGGCAAGAACAAGGCACAACACAAGTGCAATGAGGAACAGGTCTATAATTTTCAAGTTCTTCCCATAGACATTTCAAATCAGTAAAGAACTTGGTCACATTAGACAAACCTTGCCTCAAGCCATGAATTTCTTGTTGAAGCTTACAAACACGAATTAAATCACCTTGAGAAAATCTCTCACAAAGTTAATTACACACATCAGATGCAAGATCCACATATACCACGCTTTGTGCGATTGAGTCAGAAATCGAATGAATTATCCAAGTGATCCGGTCTGGATACCGGCCCCATAGGTTGTGACATCAGCATCTCTGTTCAAAAGGACAACCGGTATTGCGGGGCAGCATTTTCACACCGGTTATCCGCCCTCATACTTTTTCGCTCTCACTTATCCAGATACTCCATCCGTCCTCACTCCCCCATCACATAAAACCGTTTACTTTAGTGTTACAATGAGATAAGGGGGTTATAACTTATCAAGTGTGGATACCCTACACAGCGGAATGTGTCAATATCACTTGCAGAAGGGAGTAGGTACGATCGCAGGCATGATGTACGGAAAAGGTGATTATCCTCCGTCTCTGTGTCAGAATTGTACACTAATAATTGACCTACCCACTGTCACTCTCTGAATACTGAGCCACTGTGATTGACACTCTATACACGGTATCAGAACCTATGGGCCCACCTGCATCTAAAGATTCATTTTCCACATCCGACTATAAATAGCACATTCCAATACACATGCAAGGTTACGTTGTTCTAACTCTCATCTTGCTATTGCATTGCTTAAGTATTCACGGAGTTCATATACACTCTTCTAACTTGAGCATCGGAGAATCTTCGCAGGTGACACCACTTTTCGCCCACTCCAACGTGAAACTCTGGTGTGAAGGATCTCCGGGACAACGAGACCGGTTTCTCCCACTGAGAGGCCAGATTACAATATCGGTTACCCACTGTACCAGTGTATAAACACTATAATATATATACTCTTGTGGCTGGTCCCACACCGGATCCTAGACCCTGGTTCAGACCAGTTCACCAAGAATGGACAAGATTGTTGCATCTCTCCTACAAATCAAACATAGGATTGAAACGATTTGGCACTCCAATTGTTCCATCGACAAATTTGAACTTGTTCTTCAATATTAGAACTCTTTGCATGAGACAAGACCAAGAGTGGAAATTATTACCTGTTAAAACAGGAGTGACGAGAGCCAGGGATGAATTCTCCCCTGGATGAATATAGTACGACAAAGCAGGGTTTTAAGAAAGATCTAGATTCGGTGGAGGAGCACCACCACCACCACCACCACCAGAAGATGAAGCTCTAACCATGGTTGCCAAGACTCTAGAACCTTAGAGCTTTGATACCATAATGAAGTTTAGAGGAAAAAGAGGAGAAGAAGTTTCAAGAGAAATATAGTTGAATAACAAACTCATTCATTCTGATTCTTGGAACATTAATTAGTTCTATTTATACACAACAGAAACTAACTAAATGCTATTAAAAATTACAAAAGTCAAGGTCAACAAACTAAATGTAACAAACTCATTCATTTTGACTGTCTCGAACGACGTGAATAATCAATATTAACCTAGATTTTTTCATTTTCATAACTTTGTTTCCTCATCTATAAATCAAACAGACATTAACTTCGATATACAAACTTTAACTCCATTCAAACAAAAACAATAAAAGAAGCTATTTCGTGCAACCAAATTAGAGTAGAGTTTAGAGTATGTTCCAAACAAGTCTAAAGTATAGTGGTGAATTCACTCTAGCAATAATGACATACACATAAACATAATAGAGTAATGTCTTACACATCTTTTTGCACGCTGCATTCACAATTATGACATTTGATTTGATTATGTTGAATTGACAAGCGATAAACAGAAAGCTGAAATGAATCCCTAAAATTGAAATTCCCTAGAACCTCAGGTGCCGACTCTCGACATAGTGAGGAGAGACGCCGATAATGGTGTGAGGGAACAGTTCTACGAGGTAGTGGTCAGATATGCAAGGGGTTGCTCAAAATGTCTCCTCGTCTTTTCCATGACATTAGTTTTTTTTAACGTGTGCCAAAGGTTCATGTTAAACAATTTAAAATTAAAAACTTTTTATAAAAAAATTATGTTTATTATAGTTTTTATTGATTTTAATATAAATTTAATAGAGTTTGTAATAAAATATTTTTACTTTTATATTAATTATTATGATTAATGTAGTCTTAATTTATTTTTTTATGTAAGTCTAACGTAAATTTTAATAAATATTTTTATTTTTGTATTGTTTAACATGTACCCAAGACACACACACACATATATATATATATATCATAAATATACATGTGAACACCTTTTTTTGTCCGACCCAAAAATATATTAGAAGAAAAAAAAGGGAAAAATAGATGAAATAGCTTGCCTAAATGAGACCATTAATTGTTTTTTATTTATGTTTTTTTTGCTCGCTTATTCATTTCTTTGTTTTTAAAACTTTGAGAACTTGCGGCAATTAGGTAATTTGGAAGAAAAATGTAACATCCTGGTTTAGATTTATTACCAACTAAGATCAATTGCTGATTAAGATTAATTGCCGATTAAGGCTAATGGCTGAATAATACAAAGAGGTCAGGAAAATGACACATGTGCCCCTGATAGTATAAAGGGGTTTGGTCTCTCTCTCTCACTCATTATTCACGCTGAGTTGGACAAGGCTGAGAGAGTGAACCACTTCTCTTCGTGCATGCAGAGGGCTGTTTGTGATCAACCCAAGCTCCTTCTACTTCGCCTTCTTCTTCCACTCGAAGGCTGTTGGAATCTCGAGTGGAAGTGTGCAGTGTTGGGTGCCTGGAAGTCTGGAAGTCCTCCATTGTTGGTGAGGATTAGACTGTTCGAGTGAGGGAACAGCTTTTGGAATCCTCTGTAACACCCTAATTTTGATAAGTAAATAAATAAATAAATAAATAAAACAAAGAAAATTTTTCACAAATAAAAAAAATCAGAATAATCAGGCACAAGGAAATGAGGGAAAAGAAGGCAAGAGGTAAGAAACCGACTCAAGGAGCTGACAGCGAAAGAAGGAAACGCTCAGGCGGGTCACACAACGACCTTACTCGCTCAGCGAAGGCTACACTCGGTACTCACTCACTCCACTCAGCATTCCCGCATCCGGATTTCAGCGCCTGGTTCACTCGGAAAGGTCCACTCCCTATTAACTCGGATTGGTCATTAGACATACCAGTCCCATTCAGAAACATAAAGCATTCTATGGCTTCATTCAATCCGGACGCGTATGCGAACAGCTCGGAAATGGTCCCCATCACCACTCACTCAGAACCCAGGAAGACTTCTCACTCGGAATAGCTTTCACACTCCTTTCGTCACTCGGGATATTTCACTTTTATTTTCACTCGGTAACCATAATTCTTCCTACTCTAGTCATCCTACTATGTTAAGACTCACTCGGGTTCCCTCACTGCAACGATTGACTATAATGGGGTCCACTTAGAGTCCTAGGTGCCGCCTTTCGGTTAGAAACCTTCACTCGGCAGATTCTCACTCGGTTTTTTGTATTCTCATTCACTCGGAAAAACTTAAACTCTTCGGTACCCAGAATAAATCACTGTCTCACTCCCCTTATCAACTCTTAATCCCATTTCTACCCATGGTTATACCGACCTCACACACTCGGTAAGTACGCGTACACATATGTATATATATGTATCACTCGGATCATTCACACAATATAGAACAAGACACGGTAAGATGGATAAAGGAAGGGATATAAATAAGTACAGGCACACAGTCTTGTCTTCTACCCAAGAGGGTTCAAGTTCTAGCATAAAGAAACTACGACTGAAATACGAGTCGGCCAAGGCTTAACAATCATACATGGCAACGATTAAAGTCAGAGCAATACCAATCAACCAGGACACACATAAGACTCTTACCGATCGGAATCCACCAGTTATCACTCGGCCTTATGCACGTATCAATTTAATAACATTAACATGCAACAATCAGTGACATAATAATGCCCATGAATCAGAATGCACATATTGAACATTTCTCAATCAGAGTCCGATAATTCTCACCCGGATATATATATACACAACATTTCAATAACATTAATATACATTCATATAATAGATTTCAATCAGCCTCAACAGCATATGCACACAGAATAATTCACTCGGTTATATACATTTATCATCTCATTAACATCATCACATGCATAATCAATTCCAACCAACATCAGCAGTTAATATGCACAGATTATTTCACTCAGTTTCGCATTCGTGTGTAATCGGTTTTGACGTTGCAACGTAGGCTCCCAGCCTTTTTATACATAGCTCTCAGCTATCAATTCAGCTCCTAGCTGCTTGGCCATTTTACAGGTACCCAACCGTTTGCCCACAAGGTGACACCAACGCCCTCAACACCAACGGAGGTGTTCACAGGCAGCCCGAGTCCCACTCAAGGGCTACCTTGAGTCCCACTCAAGGATTTACAGCGTCCCACGCTTTAATAACCGATGGTAGTGTCCCACACTACATGCTCTCAGCATAAACGCATCCCATGCGCCACACGCGGATTCATCACACAACACAGCATTCTTATACACAACCTTTCGCTCAAACATACATGCATCACATGCAATCGGTAATAAGCATTCTCAGAACTCAATATATTAGTCCTACACACATGCTTCTCATGCAATCAATATCATGGTTCAAATAGATGAATACAACGACATACGCATCCCATGCAGTCGGTGTTAAGCAGTATTAGGATTAAATGAAGTAATCCAACAACACGAGCATATCATGCAATCGGCATTCGGCAGTATCAGGACTCAGACAACACATGTATCGGTGGGATATATTACCCGATTCACTATGCCAACATTCAATCACATGCAGTCAGCATTTTATATTCATAACATCTTACATATCACATAAACCGCACGATAATCATCATCACAATTTAGCACACTCTTTCCATGCAATCATTCGATATTCTCAAGCTATCAGCATGCATTTCAAGGACGGGACTAGACATGCAACACTCAACTCTTACTCATCATGCACCCGGGTATTACACACTCCTCATGCATGTACACACATAAACAGAATGCAAACAACAATCATCAACACCCGGAACCCATCCATAACCCATGCATTTAAAATATAAGGTACTCCCCCTACCAACTACGGTACTCCGAGAGACTCCTCCGCCTGGATGTTGTTCCTCTGCCTTGCTGCTTCGCTTGTTACTTCCACTCGTTCGGCCTCCTCTTGAACACTGTCGTCTTCCATGATTGACTCATGAACAGGGGCTGTTTCTTCTTTCACTTCGACGATCGCCTTTCACTAGCACGAGGGAGCTCCGACTCCTCTGTAGTACCATCACGTGGCTTCCGAAGGTAGAAAATGGAAACAAAGAGCAGGGAAGGAGGGGAAGAAGAATGAAGGAGAAGAGAAGAAGGAAGAAGAAGGGAGAAGTCGCAGAGGGAAACCGAAGGAATGAATGGCAAAGAGACCCACCGACCAATCATATATGCATGCACGGAGAGAAAGGAAGAGTGGGGTGGGAAAGCGTGCACAGCAGTAGCTCCCACACGCGTCACACGCACACAGTCACAATTAATCAGCTATTGACAATTAATCACAATTAAGCAGCCTTTGTTTCCTTAAGTTAAATTAATTAAGTCGGTTATAATTAATAATTAATTTTCCCCACTTTGTAATTATTATTTTAATGATTTATTTTCATTCAGCAATTAATTATTAAATCGGTATGTTACATCCTCCACTGGACCGAGAGAGAGAACAGCGTTGTGTCTTGGAGGCTCGAAACTCATCCACTGTTTGGAGGCAGAGCTACTCGAGAAAGGAAACAGCCTTTGGTTCCTCCGAAGCTGAGTTCGGAGGTGACGACTGGAATCAGGATCGTTCTATAAAAATGAGTGACCAATGGAGCGATCGGAGAGTAGCCGATCGGAGTTGAAAGCTCGAAGAGCTTCTGGAATCTTCATTCCAGGTAGGGGGCTGATTTACATCTCAAATGCATGGTTTATGGACGGGTTCCGGGTGAAATTGCTTTGCTGTGTTGTGTTATACTTGAAATGTGTTGATTGATGTGTTGTGGTTGAGTAACAGTTTATGAAACACCCAGATTTGTGATAGTTGTGATCTGTGTAGTGTTATGGTGATTCCGTCCATGAGTGCATGTCGATATTTCTGAGAATGCTGAGTGAATGCATGAGATGCATGTTGATGATGCATGATTTATCCTTAATTCCTTGCTTTAAATGTGTATAATTTGCCATTGCTAATTGTGTAATATTATGCATTTTAACACATTTTCATAATTCAAGCTTTATTTAATATTAAATGAATTATGCGATAATCTTTAAATGGAAATAATAAATCTTACTTGATTTCCCTTATATTGTAGTGAATAATTGAGGTTGCAATTGGGAAATTATGAAATTGAGCATCAACCCTGACGCGTAGCGCCAGTGCCACGCGTAGCATAAGACCTCAAGAGCTGACGCATAGCGTCAAGCCTACGCGTAGCGTCAAAAGTGATGAGGATCCCATTAACAGGCTGTGTGCAACTTTAGAAGTGGGGGATTTATTTATATTAAACACATATTGGCCAATCCATTACAAACATACGGCACTATCTCAGTGGGGAACATGCAGCACAAGTGTCTAAGCATTATTGAAGAATTATTGGAGAAAATAATGTATTCTGAGTCAGAGAACCTCACACGTAGCCTCACAACTACGCGTAGCATGGAAGCAAATTCGCAACCCTGACGCGTAGCGTCCTACTGACGCACAGCGTCAGCAGGAGACCTTTACCTTTGCTTTCACTATAAATAGGACCAATGCCAAAGGCTTCAAACACACCATTCCTCCAGCATATTCATTCAGAGTAACAGAGGTACAAAGCCTCTAGGAGGAAATTCTTCTCCCCTATTCCGGGTTTGATCTTTCTTGTTTTTAGTTTATTTTAGTTATGGAGGGCTAAAACCCTTAGATTGATTTTCTTGGAGGTTAATGTAATGTTATTTTTGAGGTTTTAATTTTCAATACATTTCCTTGTTATTAATATCTTCATAATTCTAGCTCAATTATTTAATATCTATATTGTTTAATTAAGTTGTATGCTTAATCAATTTAATTATATAGTTAGAATTGAATAAGAATTATATTAAGATAGATTAAGAAATATACATGCTTAATGAATGTTTCCAGATCAATCTTAATAGTTGTGGTTTGCTTAATTCCATAACGTTGAAGTTAGATTATGTATGTAGGCGATGTTCTATGTATGTTCAATAATTCCTAGAATTTAAAATCTTGACTCCTTTTTCTTAATTAGGATGCTTGATTAAAATCTTCATTTTTAATTGAATGAAATTAAAGGAATTATGAATTAAAAGACGCTTAGTTGATTAATTCAAATTGAACTAAGAGATCGATAATAAGGAAAGTTTATAGAATTCTTTTCAAATCCAAGGATAAAATAAATTGCAATACTCCAAGAAAATCAATCGCTTGTTAGTTATTTGTTTCACATTTATTCTATATTCTTGTATTCTATATTAAATTTCTGTGACAATCAAACAAACCCCCCCCCCCAATGTATACTTGTTGAACTTCTGTCTGTAAAAATAAATTTTAGTTGTTTTATTTTTGTTTTGTTAAAAATTAGTTTAAGACTTGATTTACCTAAATTTTTGTGTTGATCCTTGAGAGAACGACCTAGGTTGACACCCTAGTACTACACTAATTAATTTTAATGTACTAATTTGATGGAATCACGACTGTAAAAATATTCATGTCATATGTAAATGTGAATGTTATTATGATTGCCGAGTTACATTGTACTGTGAGATAGTGGGTAAATATCTGTTTGTTGTTTTATATTAAAATGCATGAGATGCATATGGTTATTAATGAGAAAATCGAGTGTATAAGATATGTGAATGTTGTGCTAAATCCTTTGTGATTTTATAATGACTGCATGAGATGCATGTCAATTTTATTGAGAATGCCGAGTGTATGAAATGTGAATCTGATATGTTAATTCACGTTTGGGATTTTCTATTAAAAAGCATGAGATGCATGTAATGAAAGTATGGATTGCCCAGTGTATGAGATATGTGAATGCTGTGCTAAATCCTTTGTGATTTTATAATGACTGCATGAGATGCATGTGTTATGAGGTGCTTAACGAGTGAAATGGCACTGTTGTACTAATGAATATGTATGAGATACAAAGAAAGACCTTGGGTTGGACTCAAGGCAATGCCGAGTGCATTTAGCGTTGGACGCTTGATGAATAAGACCATATGCATCTGATTCGCTATTGAAAATGCTGAGAGCATATAGCGTGGGACGCTTAATATAGAAACGGCAATCAGATGAATATGTGTGAGATATAATGAAAGACCTTGGGTTGGACTCAAGGCAAGCCTACCGAGTTGGACTCGGGGCTGCCCGTAACACTTTCGTTGTCGCTTGGAGTGACTGTGTTACATGAGAGGGCAAACAGTTTGGTACCAGTAAAATGGTTGGATCAGCTTGGAGCTGAGAAAAAGGCTTGGAGCCTATGTTGCAACATAAAAATTAATAATGAATAATCGGATCCGATTGAATAAATATGTGTACACTTATCTGTTGTTGAGCTCAATGTGATTTGTATGAATATGTGTAAATGTTATTGAGAATAACATGATTAATATAGTCTCGAATGACTTGAGTGGATTCTGACTGGATGAATGTATGTATATTGATACTGTTGCCGAGTGTAATGTGATGGTATGGTTATGAGTATATGTTAATGAGAATAATGTGATTATATAGCCCTGAGTGAATTCAATAATTCCGATCGGATGGTGTTGTGTGAATATTCATATTGAATGGCAGTGTATGTTATTATTGATTGACATATGTAATTGAATAACTGAGAATTTGAGGATTAATCTGAGTCAATAACTATCATTTAATATGTAAAATGCTCACCCCTACTGTGGCTATATTTTTAGTAAATGTAGGTCGGAATGGTGAATGACGAGAAAGCCTCATGACTGAGTGATGAGTACTTATACTGTTGTAATGTATATATTGTACATATTGTATATAGTCTGATGTAGCCTTGGCTGGCTCTTATGTATGACGATTGTTCTGGATATATATATATATATATATATATATAATTGAATTAACCGGGTTGTGGACAAGTGTATGTATATTTACATTGTTATGAAGTTATCTGAATTGTCCATTAGGTGGCATTGTAAGAATGATGCTAAGGTCAATAAGTTCCGAGTGGAATATAATTGTGAGCCTGTTCCGAGTGATAAAGGCTTAAAACGGTTCCGAGTGAGATGTGCTCGAGTAGACTTCTTCCAAGGGAAGAATAGTCATGATACCGAGTGAGATATATCTGGGAGAACCTCTTGCGAGGGAAGAAGGGTTTAATACTCCTGAGTGAGAATTGACCGAGAGAATTTCTTCCGAGGGAAGAGTGGTCAAAACATTTCCAAGTGAAACCCATCTTAGTAAACCTATTCTGAGTGGATAAGGTTCAAATATTTCTGAGCAGGACTTAACCTGGTGAATTCTTCTGAGTGAAGAGAGGTTGGAGTATTTTCGAGTGGAACTTGATTAGGGAGCTCACTTCCAAGTGAAGAGAGGTTAGAGTACTTCTAAGGAAGACTTGGTTAAGGAGATCATTTCCGAGAAATGAAGGATTAAGGTGTTCTCCGAGTAAGGAAGATTAAAATATGCCGAGTGAAGAATACGCAAGACAATTCCGAGAGAATTGAGGTTGGAAAATACCCGAGTGATGTATGACCAGGGAAAATACTTCCGTGTGAGGGAAGGTTGATAGATTCTGAGTGGAATAACTGAGGGAATCATTTCCCGAGTAGAGATTAAAACGCTTCCGAATGAAACATAACTGTGACTTCCAGAATTAAAAATGAGGATCTGGCTAAGTAAGAGTTTACCGAGTGAAGCATGACCCGAAGGGGACCGTTCCCGAGTGAACATAGGTCCCGATTCCGAGTGATGGAATTACCCGAGTGCGTGGGCTCGCTTCAGCGAATAAGGGTTCGCTCCAGCTAGTATGGCTCGCTCAAGCGTCATCCGCTGGCTTTCGTTTAACCGAAGCTGGGTCTTGCCAGTGTGTGGCATCCTAACCCGGTTTTCTCTTTCTCTGATTGGTTTTCTATTTCCCTCGACTTTGAGTTTGTCTTATTTATCCTGACTCCTACTCTGAACTGCTTTGTGAACGCGAAAAATTTCCCCTATCTCGGATTTACTTTATTTAAGTCGGGATGTTTCATTTTGGTATCAGAGCGGACTTAAAAGGTCCAAGGCCAAGGTATGCTTACTGTGAGTAAGCGGTTGTGTGCAATATGACCGGTTGTCATCATTGCTTGTGATATTCTATTAGAGTTGACACATGCCTAAGCATGATTTGTGGGCTATATGCCTACGAGCCTTTATATGAGGACGGTGACGAAAGGTATTACTGTTGGAATGTTACCTTGGGGTAAAAGATTTGTTACTACCCTGGTTTGATTGTTCACGAAATGCTTAGAGGTTAGTTCAAGCATGGGTTGACTGGGAGGAAAATAGAATGATAGATGTTGAGACCTTCATATGTATTGAAGCTGAATTAGTTGGTTTGGTCTCTTGTATAAGCCATGCTAGTGGCTCATAGCCGAGGCATGCTTGTTGAACGAAATGGAACTCACATGTTTGAGTTGATTAAATGAATAGTAGTAAAAGAATCCCTTAGTGTGGTGTTTTCAAATTCAAATGATCGGTTGTGCCATTTGTAAGGGATGAGTTTTATATCCTTTGGCACAAGAACCCTATATGATATATGATATAAGTGATTCATTGCAGTTTCCTAGATTGGGAGTTTAAGTATGTGATAAGTGATTAGATGTGAAATCGGATACGTGTTAGATTGGGGTCGTGTCTCAGTTTTGGTGTGTGAAAACCGAGTGAATGATTGATTTGATGTTAAGCCATTAGGTGTGGTGACCCCGTTGATTTGGCATGATCTTGTATGATTAGATGTTGTTGAGATGGATACCTGAGAAATTAGAAAACTGAGTGAATAATTGATTTAATTATGACCCCTAAGGTATGGTAACCCCGACTGGATTTAGTATGATCTTATACTATCAGACCTTGTAGAACTAGACCCTATGGTGATCTAGGCTCGGTGATATTTGGATGTTGTGGGAGTGCCCCTGATGGGTACTAGGTGACCCCTGGGATTTCTGAGTTTGATGATCTGTTAAACCTTATGGATAGTTGAGCCCAGTAAGGTAATTGTGTAATAAAGTGTTGAGGCTTGAACCATCATAAGATGAAATGCAAATAATAAATGTGATACCGGATAGATAGTGAATGGTAATGTCAAATTCCGGGTACGCTTTGGTATTGAGTATGGTGATGATAGAAACAATATGATGATGATTGTACGTCCAACTGGTGGATTGTGCTGATGATTAGTGAAAAGGTTCACCGATGCAGAAACCTGTTATGTGATTGAAAATCATATTGTAACCTTGAGTTGTATACCTAAGTGAGTTTAGTGAATTATCTAGGCTTAAGTCGATTGATGGCCAGTGATGAGTGATGAAGTGAGGGATTATTAGACTGTCGGGCCATGGTTTTGTGATGAATAAGATCTAAAGTAGAGATATTTACTCGGTGAGGGCTGGAAGCCAATTGTTGTTATACCATTTTATGGTGATGGCGACTGATATTCGATGATTATCATCATGAGAATTGCACTAGATTATGTATAATGGCGAGGTTGATGTGAGTGTGTCGGTTATAGACTTGTGTGAATTGCCACTAATTTTCATGTGGGTTAGTATTATTTGAGTAAGTGTGATAGATGTGAGTGATAGGAATATAAAGTATTTCGCTCTGATATGACTCTACAAACCATAGGTACTATGGCGGCGTACACTTTTGCAGCGACTGTATGTAATTGTTGTAACCCCTATGGGAATGAGACGTCATCCTGTATGCCAGATACAGCGATTCATAGGTCGAGCAGGTGAGGCTGTAGCTACTTATGGTGATGATCTGAGTCTATCTGGTTGTTCTGGATAAAGATGAGAGTTGTGTTGAATGGGTAGTAAGTGATAGCGTATCAAAATAAGGGTAGAAGAGTTATTTTAACCCCTGTGTGCTTACACTTACCTTCGGAAGGATTAACGGTTATTTTAGTATAAACTGGCTATTAAACTGATGTTAAATTGTTAAAGTAGAAGAGTAGTCTTTCCTACAAGGGTGCACCGATGTTACCGGTCGAGAAGAGTGATGGTGGTAAGCGGTTATGCACTGATTGCCACTGACTGGATAAGCTAACTATAGAGAATAAATACCCACTACCGAGGGTTGATGATCCGATTGACCGATTGTGGAATGCTTCGATCTTTTCTAAGATCAATTTGCAGTTCGGATACCATCCAATTGGGTCAAGGCTTCTGATATCCTAGAACGGCGTTCAGGACTTGTTATGGCCACTTTGGGAATATGGTAATGCCGTTTGGTGTGATAAATGTTCAGGCGGTGTTCATGACTGTATGAACAATACCTCCAGCCTTACTTGTATCAGTTCATGAGAGTATTCATTGATGATATTCAGACTTATTCCGAGTCATACTGGGAGCATGAAGAACATCTCCACATAGTACTGCAGGTACTGAAAGGGAAGCAATTAATTGCCAAGTTATCGGTGTATGACTTTTGATTGGATGGGATCCAATTTCTGGAACACTCCAAAGATGGCGTTGTTGTCGGTCCATCTAAGGTGGGAGTAGTTATGGCATAAGTGTGACCCAAATCAGTCACTGAAATTAGAAGTTTGTGGGTCTAGCCGGGTAATACTGAGGATTTAGTGAAGGATCATGACTTTGAGCTAAAATAATTGATGAGGCGAAAATTCGCTCGGGGAAGATTAGTATATTCCGAGTGTGAGAAAGTGGAGATGATTCTGAGTGAAGTAAAGTTAAGATGTTCCGAGTGAAACATCATTAAGAGAGTCATTACTAAGTTAAGAAAAAACTGTGTCCGAATGTGACACTTGTGAGTAAGGCAAAATCCGAGTGAAACATCTCCGGGTGAAACGTTTCCAAATGGGTTACTCCGAAAGACGTATTGCCGAATAAAGGAAAGCTTGAATTTGAATAAGTACTCCTTAGGCTGAAGAATTTTTGAATAAAAACCGAGTGGAGTATCTCTGAGTCGTGTGACTTTTTAGGTGAAGTGTCTCTGAGTGTGACACTTCTGAGTGGAAAGGCGTCAAGTGAGAAATTTCTAAGTCTGTATGATGTGCCACCGATTAACCTTTTTCCAGGGGAAGGTACTTCTGGACGGAAATTGTAACTTTGAATGAGTATGTTTCTGAGTGAATGGCTCCCGAGGGGAGTAGATATCCGAGAGGTGAATTTATTTGAATTCGTACTCAGGTCGATGTTGGGAACTGCTGAATTTGAACTCAGGTACGTCCTCAAAATGGACTTGGATTCCGAATGAATTTTTGTAAGTGGAAAGATTTCCGGGAGAGAATTGCCTTCAAACTTTGAATAATCCTTTCGAATGAGAAGCTCCGAGTGACATTCTCAAGGGGTAGACATGGAATTAGCCGAAGGCATGGATAGAAATCTGAGATTTCAAGACCGAGTGTGGTGCCTGCAAGTGAATCCAGGAAAACCATGCTAACTGAAGCACATGGGAACTCTTTTGAGTATTCATCCCGGTATCTCCAGGAGGTATCACGGTTTGAAGAAGAAATTCTAGTGGTCGGATATTGAAGAGCCAAGGGCTTAATCCAAGATATATCAGACAGTATTGAATATTGGGGAGAATCGGTAACGTTGCTTACCGACTGGATCTTCCCAGCTGGTTAGTTAACATCCATAATGTGTCTCATGTGACACAACTTTGAGCCTATACTCTGTGTGAGTCCATGGTTGGGCCGAGTGACTCCTTTGAATTGAAGGATCCGATGGTAGAAGTACACCGATCGGCGTTGAGGATATAAGGCCGAACGGCCAAGGAACTAGGAAGAGCCATTGGTTATGGCGAAGTGGCAAAAATTAAATGGGGTGACTTATACATGGGAAATTGAACCCCAGATATATTGGACCATATGAAGTGTTGGAACGGGTCAGTCCTGTAGCCTGTCGGATTACATTGCCGACTCACCTATCAGATCTACACAGATTGTTCCATGTGTCTCAGTGAGGAAAATACTTACCTGACTCCACTTGTGAGATGCCGAATGATGAGGTTGAGATCAGAGAATCTAACTACAGTGGCAGTGCCGACTGGGAATTGTGGACCGGTCGGTGACATGTTAGAGAAGCAAAGATGTGCAATTATTTAAAGTGGCATGGTAGCAATATTCCGAGCTGTTTTGTTGAGGCAAGTTTATGTTTGAATTTTGAGGACGAAATTCTTCAATGGAGGGGAGAACTGTAACATCCTGGTTTAGATTTATTACCGACTAAGATCAATTGTTGATTAAGATTAATTGCCGATTAAGGCTAATGGCTGAATAATACAAAGAGGTCAGGAAAATGACGCGTGTGCCCCTGATAGTATAAAGGGGTTTGGTCTCTCTCTCTCACTCATTATTCACGCTGAGTTGGACAAGGCTGAGAGAGTGAACCACTTCTCTTCGTGCATGCAGAGGGCTATTTGTGATCAACCCAAGCTCCTTCTACTTCGCCCTCTTCTTCCACTCGAAGGCTGTTGGAATCTCGAGTGGAAGTGTGCAGCGTTGGGTGCCTGGAAGTCTGGAAGTCCTCCATTGTTGGTGAGGATTGGACTATTCGAGTGAGGGAACAGCTTTTGGAATCCTCCACTGGACCGAGAGAGAGAACAACGTTGTGTCTTGGAGGCTCGAAACTCCTCCCCTGTTTGGAAGCAGAGCTGCTCAAGAAAGGAAACAACCTTTGGTTCCTCCGAAGCTGAGTTTGGAGGTGACGACTGGAATCAGGATCGTTCTATAAAAACGAGTGACCAATAAAGCGATCGGAGAGCAGCCGATCGGAGTTGAAAGCTCGAAGAGCTTCTGGAATCTTCATTCCAGGTAGGGGGCTGATTTACATCTCAAATGCATGGTTTATGGACGGGTTCCGGGTGAAATTGCTTTGCTATGTTGTGTTATACTTGAAATATGTTGATTGATGTGTTGTGGTTGAGTAACAGTTTATGAAACGCCTAGATTTGTGATAGCTGTGATCTGTGTAGTGTTGTGGTGATTCCGTCCATGAGTGCATGTCGATATTTCTAAGAATGCTGAGTGAATGCATGAGATGCATGTAAATGTGAATGTTATTATGATTGCTGAGTGCATTGTACTGTGTGACAGTGAGTAAATATTCGTTTGTTGTTTTATATTAAAATGCATGAGATGCATGTGGCTATTAATGAGAAAGCCGAGTGTTGAGATATGTGAATGTTGTGCTGAATCCTTTGTGATTTTATAATGACTGCATGAGATACATGTCAATTTTATTAAGAATGCCAAGTGTATGAAATGTGAATCTGATATGTTAATTCCCGTTTGGGATTTTCTATTAAAAAGCATGAGATGCATGTAATGAAAGTGCGGATTGCCCAGTGTATGAGATATGTGAATGTTGTGCTGAATCCTTTGTGATTTTATAATGACTGCATGAGATGCATGTGTTATGAGGTGCTTAACGAGTGAAATGGCACTGTTGTACTAATGAATATGTATGAGATACAAAGAAAGACCTTGGGTTGGACTCAAGGCAATGCCGAGTGCATTTAGCGTTGGACGCTTGATGAATAAGACCATATGCATCTGATTCGCTATTGAAAATGCTGAGAGCATATAGCGTGGGACGCTTAATATAGAAATGGCAATCAAATGAATATGTGTGAGATATAATGAAAGACCTTGGGTTGGACTCAAGGCAAGCCTACCGAGTTGGACTCGGGGCTTCCCGTAACACTTCCGTTGTTGCTTGGAGTGACTGTGTTACATGAGAGGGCAAACGGTTTGGTACCAGTAAAACGGCTGGATCAGCTTGGAGCTGAGAAAAAGGCTTGGAGCCTATGTTGCAACATAAAAATTAATAATGAATAATCGGATCCGACTGAATAAATGTGTGCACACTTATCTGTTGTTGAGCTCAATGTGATTTGTATGAATATGTGTAAATGTTATTGAGAATAACATGATTAATATAGTCTCGAATGACTTGAGTGGATTCCGACTGGATAAATGTATGTATATTGATACTGTTGCCGAGTGCAATGTGATGGTATGGTTGTGAGTATATGTTAATGAGAATAATATGAATTATATACACATCTAAAGTGCTTGAGAAACTAGCTTTGTATCAAGCCCAAGCATCTTCGATCGATGTATAAAGGTATGATGCAAAGTCCACAAGGTTCGAGGTTGAAGATAGAATGAACCCTGTTACTCAAAAAGGTGGCCATGTCTGGATTCTTAATCTAAAGGAAAGATGGTGTAAGTGTGGTTGATTCCAAGCTTACAAGTACCCGTGCATGCACGTTATTGCTGCCTGTAACGCAGTTAATGTGAATTACTTTCAGTTTATAGACAACACGTACGTGTTACATAACATTGCTAAGGTGTATGCAGGCCAGTGGTACCCAATTGGGGATGATCAGTCTCTCCCTGAAACTAATGAAGCATACATCATTCTTCCAGATGAGGACATGTTACGTGGTAAAGGGCGACCAAAGTCGACAAGAATAAGGAATGAGATGGATTGGGTTGATTCTCAAACCCGTTCCAAATGTGGAATATGTCGACAACCAGGCCATAATAGATCTAACTGTCCAACGATAAATCAAGGCGCATGAACTCCCTCAAATCCGTGAAGTAAATTTTTTAGCGTGTTTACGTTGGTTTGATTTTAAGTTTTAGTTGAGTTATGATTCTATGTTTTAGTTGGTTTGATTGTATGTTTTAGTTTGTTTGATGCTATGTTCTACTTATTTCATTAACGTGGAAAATTTAAAAAAAGTTAGATCTCACAAAAGACATAAACATAAACAGTCTAAAACAAAGTACATTACTCATAACTGTCCATAATATATTACACATAATTATCCAAAACATAAATAATACACTAGCGTCGTCAGGGGTGTCCATCCGTGGATAGAAAACAAGGCCACGGAATTCCACGGTTATACCGTGGTGGAAGAACTCGAACGTGATCAATATGTGTTTCAATTTCATCCTCCTCGTCGGGTTCTTCATTTGGTTGTGGATCGGGCCTGACATCCGAAGTAGCCGTGTTTAAATCAATCATCTGGGGAACAAATCCAGATGAACTACCAATGTCAAAACCCCAGTTGAAGCCTAAAGGAGCTGGCGGGGTCATCATATTTTGAACGAAAGGAGGTGGGGTCAAATCTGCTGGTTCTGGCACATAATGAGAGGATGATGCCTGATTAGATTGGAAACCCGTCCCTCCAAAATCTGTAAAGAACTGTGAAGCATCAAACAATGGGTTAATATAGTCGCTTGTGTTCGTGTGAGGTGAGGCCTGTGAAGGATAATGGTATGTAGGCCACGGAGATGGCGGAGTCTGTTGTGATGGAACAAAGTAATCCCCTGTCTGGCGAGGAGGTAGGCCTGCGACGATAAACTGTTCATCTGGTTCTCGAAGTCGACGACGAAGTATCCCTTCCCGTTCTACACGATTCCCGGGCATGTCTACGTTGACCTCTACAAAAGGCCCTTCCTCTGTTGGGTTCGGTGCATGCACCCTGGCCTCCACGATCCTGTCTTCTTCATTCATCGACATGAATATTGCCTCAGTTTCCCTCCGGATTGACTCAAACACAAAAGCAGGAGGCTCAGATGTATTGTAACCTTCTGGTGACGAAAGGTACTGTATGATCTCTAGGCTGTCGTACTGAAATTAAAAAAATGCCAAACAAATATCAGTTACACAAATACACAAGTAAAATGCTCCACACATTTGTTAAAAATCTTACCGAAGCACCCCTAGCAGCCCCTTGTCTAGTCACCCATCGTCTTGTACGGGTACGGTACCATCTAAAATATTGATGGTTTGCAGACATCTCGCCAAACAATGGTTGGCCGGACCACACATGTGCCACCTTGTTGTTCCATAATTCCACTAAAGGTTGAAAGATAGTGGGCCAGTTTTCTTCAACCTTCCCTTTTAGAGTTATTGCATGTAAATCTTCATGCTGTGAGGGTGGTCTAGGAATATGTTGCTCCATTCCAAATTGCCTTAAAACCCTATCGGGTTGGTGCCACTCCGCAATTTGGAAACAGAGCAAAGGAACAATGGATCTCCATGAATCTTGGCCTCGTTTACAAATATCTAGCAGATCATCCCAGTGTGCCACAACATAAGGTTGTCAGATAAACTGCAAAAAACATTACAGCTATTTAGAATAAGCACATCCATAATTATTAAACATAAAGACTCCATAAAAAAATTACTTTGAAAAGCATATACCTTGTTTTTTTCAAACCATCAAACTGAGTTCGGTAGTGGTTTAGGGTATATGAAATGTGTTTGGTACCCTCTGGCTTCACCCATCTACCAGCATACAGACTACCAGGTTCTCTCGCATCTGGACAGGGTGGGGAAATGTGTGGGATTCGCTCCCAAGCCCACAATTGCACCAATAAAACAAGGCCACAAATATCTTTTTACGTGTAGTCAGTTGCATTGCACAACTGCCTGTATAAATAACTCAATGCTGCTGCACCCCAGGCATACTCACCACATCTATCAAGATCCTCCAACAGATATAAGTATCTAAGTGGCACTCTACTGGATGATTGATCTGAAAATATGGAGCCACCTATCAACCTAAGAATGTAAGCACGGGCGAATCTCTCAATTGCATCATCGCTACCAACATGATCATGGATTTCTCCAAAATTCTCTTGCAGCCAAGACAACCGCAAACACTGTCCGTGCAGCATGCCACGGGGTGGTTGTCTACCGAGCTGTTCTTCTACATACCTTTGCCAATCATTGTAACCAGTGTACGTCACAATAGCACGTCCATCAATGTTAAGCCTTACCAACACAGTCATATCTTGGAGAGTAATGGTGCACTCCCCAACTGGTAGATGAAATGTATGTGTCTCTAGCCTCCACCTCTCAACCAATGTAGATATAAGCTCTGAAGACACAGCCAAATACGTGACCTTGGCAAACTCATAGAACCCCGCTCGTCGTAAGTGAGGTATGATTTCTTCTAGTATGTCGTTTCTCACACGAACTGCTTTCCTTACTTTTAAAACACGATCTGGTCGCCCATTCCAAACATGTGTAGAAACGTGTTTCTCCTGGAACTTTAATAGGGACAGATCCAATGGTCTGGGATTTATTGATCTCTCCTCAGCCATTCTACACAAACAACAAAACATTATAAACAGTAACAACATTTTATTAACTAATAAAGACTTTTAAAATATTATTACAATTGAGAATACAATTACAGTTTATTAAATAATACCACATTTAAACTAGTATCAACTGTTTAACTAATAAACAATTATAAAATTTTGACTACTTAAATATAAACCACCACTTATTATATTGTAACAATTTTTTGTATATTAAAATTTTTTATACAATACAAATACAAAATTGTTAAATTGTAACAATTTATAATGTACTAATAGTTAATGATAACATATATTATATATCACCATTTTCTTAACTATCACACATTTTTTAAATATTAACTATTTCAAAAATAATAACAATTTATTAAATGCTAACAACTTATAATATAATAACAATTTATATTATACCACATTATACTATAAGATCATTTTTATTTATAATAATAACAGTTTATTAAGTACTAACAGTGTATGGTAACAACCTATAATGTTTAACAATATATAATACCAACTTATAATTTAATGCGATTTATTGACTAATAAATATTTCTTAACATTAAGTATTCCTAAAATAATAACACTAAATAACATAATAACAGCTTGTAATAAAATCACATTTTATACTTTAACAACAACTTATTAAATAATAAACATTACTACATGCAAACTTTATACGAAATATTAACTAACAGTCACTACATGCAAATTTTATACAAAATATTTTTAAATAAAACCTCCTACTAACCAAAATAAAAAATAATTATAACAACATTAACCTGTGTTTGTATCTGCCAAAAGGGGACCACAATGTCACAACTATGGACCACAAAACACAAAAGGGACAACAAAAAAAAAGTCCTTCCTTTCTCCTTCTTGCTGGCTTCAAACGACACAACAATGGTGAGCAGAATGGGAAACAAGAAGGACCACAACGGGAAAGAAGAAGCAAACAAAGATCTGGTGCTCCTCTCCCTGCACCACACGCGTTTAAAGTGGTCCCGGAAGGGGGACCCGTGACTGGAGTCGCATCTCCAGAGTGCACCACACAGGGACCTTTCCACGTGGCGTCTCCCCATGGTGTCGCTTGTAGCAGTCACGACAGCTTTGTCGTTCTTCCTAGCTGCGACGCGTTGGTGTCGTCTGATGGCTGGACGACTCATGTACGTGCCAGAGTGTGTCGTCTTGCTAATGAACGACTCATGTGTCGTTTCTCCTTGCTACGACACATAATAATCAACCCCAGACACAAAGTTACTCGTAAAACAACCCCATTTGCGAAAATAATTTCCCCAACAGCATTATTAATAATAAATAGCCAATATCTTTTCACCATTGCCTGAAATAATCAAAATACTTTTAAGTCAAATCAATCAAAATAAAATATGAGAAAGAACCAAAGACATTGCTCCTCTATTCTTACAAATCTGTTTAGAGAATAAAAAATATAATTTAAAAATATAAAGAAACGTGATTAGGGTTCAACAATTTTGTTGTGCGTGACTTGACTAGCTAGCATGCCAATAAAAATGTTTTTACCATTTGTGTGATTAGGGACCACAAACAAATATAATATATATAATGGCTGCATTATAATGTCACTTTCTCGTTTGACAAGACAATGATAGAAGATTAATTTTGTCAATTTATTACATACGGTGTATTTATTTAAACTTATTTTTATGTATATTTTAAAAATATTTTTTTATAAATGTTTTTTTAATAAGTAAATAAAGTTACTTCTTAAAATAAATTAAAATTAATTTATTTTTAACTTCTATTTATCTTTAAAACTTTAAACAAACACATCAAAATTTAAAATAAATATTTTTTTAATTAAAAAACACTTATATTTTAAAATAAATTTAAACAAACAAACTCATAGTTATTAAAAAGACCAGTTTTTTTATTTCACGTTAATATGATGTAGAAAACAATCAGGATTTGGCTACAAACTACTTAAAACAACACCCATTAGGGAATCCTTTCGTTAACAATTCTAATCAAAAAGATCACTAACAAGCATTTGCCTGTTAAAAACAACACCTACCATAGGGCAATTGTCATTGTCTCCCAAAGGGGACAACGCAGGACAAATGACAGTGCTCATCGGAAATCAGTTTGTAAATTGGTTTGTAAACAGGTAAAGTGTCTGTATAGTAACAGAATTATAAAAATAAAAACTTTAAGAGTTAATATTTATTTTTTATGTTTGAAAAAATTAAATCTACAACTCACTTAAATGAAATATGCCTTCTGAACAAAAACAAACATAGCAGAAATATATACCAAATCCTCAGTTTCATTTCATGGGATAACGTGAAAGTTAATAGAAAAATTCAACTGTTAAAATTGCATCAACTTCAAAATTTGAGTTTTTTTATTTATTGCCCACACCAATTGACTTGGGCTTAAACATTCTTTTCTAAATTAAAATTGAATTTGAGTTTTTATTTATCAAATCATCATAGTCCACTGCCCACACCAATCGATTTAGAGCCTGTTTGGATGGCTCATTTGGTTGGTCAAACCTCGGTTTGACCAACCCCAAAAATAAATCCTACGGTCAAACAGAGTTTTGACTATCTCGAACGGCGTGAAGAATCAATATCAACCCTTAAATTTCTCCATTTCCCCAACTCCGTTTCCCCAACTGGAAACCAAACGGACCCTTAGGCTTAAACATTCTTTTCTAAATTTCAGAATCCTCTGCCATACCAATCAATATGATGTAGTTCGATCCGGGTCGGTTAACTGTTTTGGCAGCTAACACGAACCCCAAGTAGATGAGGGAATAAAATAATCAAGAAAAAAAATTGCAGAATTGAATCCACCCACAAAATTATTCTTGCACTTGCACAAAATAAAAATTGTCAAAGGAGGAGTTGGTTACACAAAAATTTATATTTCAAAATCAGTAATCAATAAAAATTGTCAAAGGAGGAGTTGGTTACACAAAATATATATTTCATAATCAGTAATCAGAACTAGAAACCTAATCCGCCAAACAAAAAAGGATAGAAAAGAAGAGTAGTGCATATGGATGTGGGTTTCAGGTTGACCAACCTCCTTGGCAACATTGACAGAGTTGAGAACAATGACAGTGAAAGCACCGGTTCTGATGGAATAAATGGGCCCATATTTCTCAGCCCACTTTGTGAAGGTCTTATAAGGCTTCTTCTCTTTCAATTGCAACAGATTCCCTATCACTGGTAGCCCCGGAACAACTGCAACAAATCTTTTCAATGTCATGCCATTTATGCCCATGCATGTCACATCAATACACAACTAGTACAAGGTGATATGTTGAGAATGGATGAGTGATGTTCATACCTGGTACTTGGCGAAGTTTAGAATGTTTGCCGCGCAGAGCTCCTCTGAAGCCGAGGAAGACCAAGATAAGCAGACCCACCATAGCGGAGGTGGCTAACGGTTTTGTCTGCACAACCTGAAGGATGCTTCCCAGGTTCTCCATTGTTGTTCCACCAATACAATGGGCTCTTTTACCTTTGATTACCTCATATATATAGTTAGCATAAATGGTGGCAGGTGAAATGAGTTTCCTTTGATGATTAGTGTTAATTCAACACATTTCTAACCGACCATGTTATGCATTTTTAAAAGTATTTATTATTAAATGTAATAATTATAATATATTTAAATAAATTTTAATTACATACTTTTATCGTATATTTATTAAATACTTTTTGAATAATATATTGTTAAAATATTAATATATTTAATAAACCATTAAAAATACTTTTATTAGTTATACCTTTAATAAAAAATTTAAATAATATATCACAAATATATTATTTAAAATATATTTAATATTAATATATTTTTTAAAAATATTTAAAATACATCAAATAATAAATTTATTTAATAATAATGATATAGTTTAAAATATATTTATTTAATAGTAATATATTTAATAAATATTAAATGTTTAATATTTAAAATACATAATATGATAAAAGCTTACTTTCCGTAATATATATATATATATATATATATATATATATATATAATATCTCAACAAAATTAATCTAATTTGGTAAATAACTAAATCTTTTAAACAAGTTATAATGGTTTTGAATAAAAAACATTTATGTTTTATAAGACCACTTTTATCACACACAACTCTTACGAATAGTCTAAAATATTTTATTGTTAAGAATTTAAATTTTTTCAAGATTATATCTCATTAACGAATTTTTTTTCTCCAATTCAGTAAATAATAAATAAAAATAAAAGTAGACCCCATCAACCCACAAAATAAAAGAAAACCCCTATCACCCGTATGCATCTGATTATTCATAAATTCCATATCAATTTACAAATAACAAATATATTTCACTGTAGATCGAATTTAATATTTTTTAAAGATTTTTAATATTCAAAACAATTAAAATTACAAATTTTTTTAATATTAAAATTAATGTAATAAATATCAAGTTCTTGGCATCTATTGTCTGATATTATTTTAATTTTCACATATTATTATTCTTATTATTCTATTTTTTATTAAGCTATTATTATTATTGTATTATTGTTATAATTATATTATTATATTATTGTTATTTTATTATAATAATATTATATTAATAATGCGTTTATTTAATTGCCTATCATATTCTTTTATTTTCTATCCTACCCATCAAACATGCTATATATAATGGTTGGTTTAGATGCTGAGAAGAGATACGTAGACACTATAAGGTGAAAATAAGATGGAAAAAATATGTTATTTAGATGAATTGAAAAAAAGATAAAAACTTATTATATATATATATAACTTTTATCATAATAAATTTAAATATATAAAAACTTATTTTGACTTTTTATAATTTTTAATAACATTATTAAATTATTTATATTTATTAAATAGATTTCACCATATTTCCTTCTATTTGTTTTCTTATAAGGAAAGAATTCATTTCCATCACATCCCACTTATTTTTTTTTTTCTTATCCTTCCTTTTTTTCATTTAAAATAAATAAATGAAAACTTTATTTTTTTCTCATTTTTTTCTTCTAATTTCTCTTTTCCCTTACCAATAATGGTTAGTTTAAGTACTACACGTTTGATTCCTCTCAAGCAAGGTATTGAGTTTGAACCTTGTAGCTGGAAAACATTCTTGCTGAAAAAGTTTGTCTCATCATGATATAAGTGTTTTCAACCCAAACATTATGATAAAGCTTTTATGAATTAAACCCAAAAAATTTATTTTCTCCATTTCCCTAATAAAAACAAACATATTTTCTAGTCTCTTTTTACTTATCACTTTAAGAGTTTAAGAAAATATTTATTACTTATTTTTTTCTTATTATATCTTTAATCTTTAAATAAACAAAAAGAGAAAAAGGAATAAGAAACATAATTAATGAGGAACAGTACTCCCCGCATAATCTTTTATAAGCCATTCATTAATCTTTACAAAGACACACAATTTTAAGAGATTAATTATTGTTTTAATTTTATAAAAGGTAATTTTATTTTTAAATGTACTTTCATTTAAAGTCAAATTCTATTACCTTACATTAATTATACAAATTTAAAAACATTAAATTCTTAAGGGTAAAATAAAAAATATAATAAATATTTATAATTTTTTTTATTAAAGATCGTAAAAAGTAACGTTTTTTTAAAAGGTGAGAGAAAGTAAGAGTACATCGATAAACTTGAAAACGGATGCAGTAGCATATGGCTTATGGGTATCAAGTGAATATTGTTAATATTGTCTCTAATTCAAGTACAATTAATGCCTCCCCATCCAGCCACTAATTAATATTCCTTCCTTTACATTTTTAAGCCTTTATTTTAAGAGAATAATTATTTTAATCTTTTAAAAAGTATTTTTTTTAATTGTACTCTCATTAAAGTCAAATTTCACTATTCTATATTAATTATATTCTATATATTTTTATTGGATAAAATATACACATGGTCCCTTACGTTTAATGAAAGTCACAATAAGGTCCCATATGTTTATTTTGTATCAGTCTGGTCCCCAATGTATTTAAGTTGTCTCAACGTTTTCCCTTTTGGTAACACCATTAGTTAGCAAGACAGAGGATGCCCACGTGTCACCAACATTTTCCCTATGTGTCACCAATGTGGATAGACGGTGTCCTTTTGCGCAGTATAAGAAAGGGGAAAGTACGAAGACTCTAGGAATTCACTTTCTCCCAAATTGTTTTGAAACTTGTAATTGAAGGAAGTTGTGGAGAACAGAAGGAACGATTGTGGTTATCGAAGGTCTTAAAAGGCATTACGTCATCGGTGATTAACATTTCGAGTTGTGTCGATTGTATCCACCAAAAGAGAAGGTACGTGTCTAAACAAAAGCTCTTCCTTGGGTTTATATGCATCATTGGACTGTGTATTGTGTATTTGTAGGTTTAATAATTTGCGCATTTGTGTTTTTTTTTAATTAAGGCATGGATTTGTTTCAAGTAGAGTTTATTCATAGGGGTGATTTTGTTAGGCATGGTTTTAAGTGTAAATACGAGGGTAGGAAGAGTTCTATTTGGGACATTGATGCTGATAGGTGGAGCTATTTTGAAGCATTAGGACTCGTTAAGGAGATGAGGTATATTGATGTAAGTGGTTTGTGGTATAAAGCCCCTGTGGAAGGATGTCAACATGGTTTGAAGGAACTGAAAGATGATAATGGGGCTATGGAGATATGTAGATTATCATAGCAAATAGGGATGGCGGAGATATATGCAGTGCATGTCATTTCAGAGGTAATTGTTGTTGAGGAATCATTGTTACTTAAGGATGGAAAACATAGTGATGCTATTAATGAGGAAGTTGAAGTGGAAGTTGATAATGGTGCTGGTTGTGGTGATGAGGTGCAAGGTGAAGGTCATGAGGGTGCTAGTTGTGATGAACAGGTGTAGGGTGTTGATGTTCAGGTCCAGGGGGGTTGATGAGGTGGGAGTTGAGGCTAGTGATGATGTTTAGGTGCAGGGTGAAGGTGATAAGGATGTTAGTTGTGATGATCAAGTGCAAGAGGGAGTTGAGGAGGGTGCTGGTGATGATGTTTAAGTGCAGGGGGAGTTAAAAATAAGGATGATAGTGTCTTGGATGTTATATTCAGGGACAATGATGAGGAAGGGGATGATGTCGATCTTTTTGGTAATGTGAATAAAGGTTTGGAGAATGTTGATACTCGAGGGGTTAAGGTTAAAGGGAAAAGGGTTTATGTTAAAGGAAAATGGTTAATGTTAAAGGAAAAGGGGTTAAGGCTACAACTCACAATAAAAAGAGGAAGAGAGCAAGGAAGTCCCATGTGTAGAGGAAGGTTGATGAGAACCAATCTGGGGGAATTAAGAAGGGGGATAGTTCTGTACCTAAAACAACTTCCATGCAAGGTGGAGGTGGCTTATCTGACTCTGAGTATATTGTATTTATATGTTGACACAGGTTTTGATAATGATACAACAAATGAAGAATCAAGATCAAACATATATAATTATGGACAAATTAATTATGTTTGATGTTTGAATTTTATGAACAACCAAGGATTTAAGTCAAAGCAATTACAAGGTTTAGATCAAGTGAAGAATGATCAACAAAGTGCCAAAGAATCAAAGGAATCAAGAACCACGAGCCATATGATCAAAAAGGGTCCAAAAATGAATAAAAACACAAGTAACAGGTGTGGGAATCGATTCACCACATGTGGGAATCGATTCATGTGATTTTGAAAGCCTAGGAATTGATTTATTTAGTCTAGGAATCGATTCCTCCCTCTTGGGAATCGATTCCTATGTGGAAGAATGCCTGGGAATCAATTCATATTGATGGGGAATCGATTCCTACGTCTATCAGGGGCCAAAATTACGCAATGAATACGTGTAAATGGGTTCTGTAACTTGAAACTTCAGAAGCTCCAACCTTGCATCGTATTATGAGTTTCTCGCATTGCACTATGAATTAACAATTGTAGACATACGCTCCCTGCTTCCACTATGACAACCTGCAAGCATCAGAAGGAATTTTTAATTGCAAACACCATGCCTTGCATTTGCTATAAATAGGAGACGAAGTTGAAGGCTGAAGACACACCAAGCAACAGAAGCATTCCTCTGTTCTTCTTCCTCTCATCGTTGCCTTCTCTCTTTAATATTTCATTTGCAAATTCTTTTAAGAGTTAGTCAGTGAGAAAATAATTTTGAGTGCTAAACTTGCATATTCTTTCTTAGAGAAAAAATTATTTTTGAGTGCTGAATTTGTATATCCACTCTTTTGGAGAGTTATCTTTGTAAAATCCTTTACTAAATTTTTGAGAGTTTTGGGTTGGGGTTCAACCTTGTAAAATTGAGAGATTGAGAGATTAAGTGGGTTGCCCTTGTACTTGTGAGAATTGGGTTCTTGAGTGTGGGACACTAGGAAGCTACAATTGCTCAACGTTGTATCTCTAATCTCCAATAGTGGAAATCCTCCAAGTGGGTTGCTTGGAGGCGAGACGTATACCGGTGTGGTAGAACTCGTATATATTCGTTTGTAAATCTCTCTTCCTTAAACTCATTTAACTTGTGCACTTAAATTGCTTGCTTAACTTATTGCGTTTATAACTTGGTTGATTAAACTTCTTCATTATTGATAATTAATTTGTTTGTTAAAATTAAGTGCATATTCTATTAGCTTCATATAATTTGTAAATTATTTAGATTAAATTTGTTGAAATTATTTAAGTAATATTCTTAAATTAATTGTGTTGAAATTTTTCTAAGTGCTCAAAATAGTGTAGTGATTAATTTGATATTATTTGTTCTCTTGAATATTACTTTAACTCTTAAGTGAATTTACTTGCCACATACTTAGCGATTGTTAATTTTCCTTGTGTATAAATTGTTATTATTTGAGATTAAATTTACTATCTTCATTAAGTATATTTGTTAAAGAATCAATTTCAAAAGCATTCTAGGTAAAAAAATTTAATACTCAATTCACCCCCTCTTAAGTAATTGAGGCCACTTAGTTAACATATATGTCAGAGGAGTTGCATAGTGGAGGTGAAAGTGATAAGGGTCGTCAGTCATTCTATTCAATGTTTCCATCCTTTAAAATGCCTACAAGTATGAATAACTATAAGTGGGAGGTGGGGTTGTTATTTTCAAATAAGGAAAAGTTTAAAAATGCCATTATTACCTATGTTGTTCATGGTGGCAGGGATTTGAGGTTTGTTAAGAATGATAAATTAAAGGCGAGGATGTGATGTAAGAGTAAATGTTGTTGGATGGCTTATGCTGTAAAACTACCTCATGAAGACACGTGGCAATTAACGAAGGTGTTGGATGAGCGTTCATGTTGTGAGGAGTTTAGGGTGCAAATGTTGAGTACAAAGTGGTTAAGCCAAAATATAGATAACTCTGTGAGAGAGAATCCAAACATTAAATTAAGTGACATTATGGACAAGGCTTGCAGGAAGTGGAATACTAGTGTAAGCAAGCAAAAGGCTTCAAGAGTAAGGAAAGTTTCTAAAAATGTTGTTGAAGGTTCATACAAGAAGCAATACAAGTGACTTATGACTAGTGCCACGGGGTATTAAGGACAAACCCAGGGTTTACTTTTTAGTTAAAAATGGAACCATATCAAGGTCAACCTGATGACATAAAGGACTCGAATGCAATAATGTGTCCATCCTTTCAAAGGTTATACATGTGCCTAAAGGCGTGTAAAGACTCATTCCACTTGTGCAAGCCCATTCTTCATTTAGATGGGTGTTTCTTGAAGGGGGTGTATGAGGGCTAATTATTGGCAGTAGTTATACGTGATCCCAATGACTAGATGCTTCCAGTAGCTATTGTAGTGGTTGAGAGTGAAAATAAGGAGTCCTGGACATGGTTTCTAGACCTCCTTAATACTGACCCTGGTGGGCAGAGAGCATGTTAGTCCATCATATTTGTTTCATAGCAACAAAAGATGTGTATGACTTGTGCATTTTTCAAGGTTTGTTACCTATGATTGAAGAGCTCATCCTAAGAGCTTATCACAAGTTTTGCATGCGCCACCTGTATAGTAATTTTAGGAAGAAGTTCCCAGGCAAACAATTAAAGGAAATGATTAGGAGAGTTGTAACTGCAACATACACTAACCAATGGGAAAGGCGTATGAAGGAGATTCGAGAAGTTAATGAGGATGCATATAAGTACTTAATGAAGCTACCTCCACGGTTTTGGAGTTGTTCAAGATTTTCCTTCAACAGAAAGTGTGACACATTAGTTAATAACATGTCTGAGACATTCAATGTAGTCATAGTTGTAGCCAGAGAGAAACCCATTATCACAATATTGAATGACATAAAGACATACTTAATGGAGAGATGGGCTGATAACAGGAAAAAACTGATGTCATGGGAGGGGAATATTCCACCTAAGATCATGAAGAGGTTACAAAAAGAGAAAACATACACAAACAATTGGATGGCAAGGTTAGTACCATGTTTAATAAGTCTCAATTAGGTCCCTCATGTTTTCAATAACCTTTTAAGTAGTCCCTCATGTTATCAACAACTTTTTTAAAAGTCCCACATGTTTTCTAATCTGGTTCTATGTATTCTCTTTTTTTACAAGTAGTCAGCGGAGGATATTTTTAACGTTAGGCACACCAACATGACAAGTGAGTAGCTGGTGGTGAATCTGAGAACCAAGGAATGCTCTTGCAAAAGGTGGCAACTGACTGACATACCTTGTTGTCATGCCATTACTAGAATGAATGTGGTAAACAACAAGGCAGAAACCTATATACTTCCCTACTTTAGAAGAGCCCTCTATGCCCAGGTTTATACCCTAATCATATACCCTTGCAATGGTTAGAACCTATGGGAGAAGACCACATATCCATATGTCATCCTTCCCTTAGAATAATGCCAAGGAGGCCAAAGAAAGCTAGAAGAAAGGATCCTGAAGAAATGGTAAAGAATTCTTCCTAGATGACCAAGAAAGGACTTGCTTAGAAATATGGCAATTATGGTCAGTTTGGACACAACAAGAAGCCATGCAAGGTTCCAAGGCCACCAACTGCTTCAGCCCAATACCAACCTGAGTCTACAACTCCTGCAGGCCTATCTCAGTCTCAAACTACAACTCCTGCAGGCCCATCCCAATCTTAATCCATAACTCATGCCTAGACTCAGAACAACATCGTGGACCCATCCCATGATTGTAACCCTACACACTTCAAAAGAAGTGGGACAAAACATACACCATTTAAACCACCAAGAAAGTGTGAAGCCTAACACTTGACACAAGCACTATCATCAAAAAACCCTAAAGTCATAACTGCATCATGTACTGGTGGTGTTGTTTCTGCCATAGGTTGTATCACAAGGTCACATACAAGGAGCCTTAGAGGAATTACAACAAGGTCACAGGCAAGGACTGTGACAACACCATTACCCATTCAAGCTACTAAGAGATTGAAGCTTGTAGTTAGGAAACAAAATTAGAGAAGAAAACTTGTAATTGCCTTTTTTTTGGAACTGATTTACATGTTGAGTTGTTATTTTTATTTTCTTGTAATTGACAATGTTGGGTTGTTTTTTTGAACTAATTTACATGTTGGGTTGTTGTTTTCATTTTGCTTGACAATGTTGGAACTGATTAACAATGTTAGGTTGTTGTTTTGGAATTGATTGACAATGCTAGGTTGCTTCTGTGTATGTTATTATATTGTAAATACATATCTGCACAAGGTACCACAATATTGGCTTCTTATTTTGCTATTTTTATTCATATTGGTTGTAATGTAAAAGTTCCCTTTTATTGGCACATTTGCATAATGAATACATCAGTAAAACCATATTTATACAATAAATGACCATCAAAGTTACTTCCATTAATTTAACCAAAGGAAAATACATTTTTAGTACAACCTTTATCAACCCCACCAACACATTAATTAGTCAGTACAATGCTCTATCTTTTTTACCCCTACCCTTGAAAAAACACAAATAGAAACCAATAATTCACAGCAAAGCTAACACTTAGGATCACAAGCAGTAATTTGTTTATCTTTTTTTGCTTCTTCAATGCTCTTTACACGGACACTAGTTCTCTTCTCAATCTTAGTATCAACAAATCTTTGTCAACCATAGCCACATCTCCCACTTCTTGCCATTCAAAAAAACCGCAACCTTCACCATCCTGAAAACATAGATCAAACATACAATTAAACAACAACCTCCATAAAAAACCTTATTTCCAGCACTCATTTTTCTTGTTCATACCTTGTATTTTTTATAGCCCTAGAAACGTCTACCAAACTTCTCACCTGTCTTCGTAGTGCATAACACAACTTCCTCGAGACATCCACAAATTGTAACTTCAGCCCTACTCAATGTTCTTCGATTGGTCTAACTTGTCCCACTCCTCAAGAATGAACCTTACGAATCCATACCAAAAGAGATCAACAAGGAATAGAAACACCACTTGCAGGTTGAGATGGAAGATGGAGATACACGACGAAGCTTGAGAAGTAGATGGAGAAGACGATGGAGAAACAGATAGAGAAGAAGATAGAGAAGTGTAATCAAAATGCCTTAGATCCCATTGATAAGTCTTGAAAAGACTTAATTAATTCTGCCTTTTATTTGACTTAATTCATCATTTAGTGATTAGTTTAGCCTTATTATTTAATTAATTGCTAACAATTTATAATTTATTTAATTATTTCAAAAGTGTTTTATTTATGTAAGAAAATGGTTAAAAACATTAATTAATTAAGAGTTTATGATTATTTGTAATTCCATTAAGCAACCAGCATACAAACGCTGGGCAAATTAGTTGTTTAGTGGTGTAGGAAAAGAATTGCTCAAGCTAAAAGGAAAAAGCCGAGCGAGATTTAGAAAATCTGAGTGATATTTCACAAATCTGACTGAAAAGAATCCAAGAGTCCAAGAGCCCAAACTGACCAAGACTTCAAAAGAGGCCGACTGAAAAGACTTCTCAAAAGGTTGACTGGAAGGAATTAATGAAAATCCGACTTGAAAGACTTCCAAGATACCGACTCCAAAATAGAACAAGGAACCGATTAAAAATAAAAAGAAGAACCCTAGCATCAATTTCAGAGTGCTGATTGAAAAGTCAATTCGCTCAAGCGACAGTTAAATTCGCTCGGGCGAGGGTCAAAAATTCGTTCAAGTGAGCAAATTCGCTCGAGCGTGACCCCAAAAATCTCAAGTTCGCTCAAGCTTATCCATAACGCTTAAGCGAGAAAGTAACACTGCAGTACATATCTCAAGTTCGCCTAAGCGAGAACCCAGTTCGCTCAAGCGAAAAGGCTGATATTTAAAACAACGATTGTTCCCTCCAGAATCCGCTCGGCACCGATGTTGTTTCCTGCTTCCTTCTCTCCTACTTCTGCACCTTAGTAATGAAGTAGTGAGCTGTTAATTAGTTGGTGCTGTGCTGTGATTAGCTAAGGATGAGCTGTAACTTGTTAAGAACTGAGCTGTAATTAGTTAAGTTATTCTGTAAATTATGTAGTTAGTTAGTTTTAGTCGTTAACTTAAGTTTCCTAAGTTATCAGTTAAGTTAGTTAGTAGGTAGATGCCTATATATATGTTTGTACATATTCTATAAAAAACAGAGACAGATTCACATAGAATACATAGAATACAATTCACTTCGAACACCTCACTACTTCATTTTCTCTCTCTAAATCCTCTCCTCCATGACGTTCCACAATCCTTCGATGGAACCGAAGTCAATGGAGTTCTAAATCCCTAAGGTTGGGATTGCGAAGGTGAGCAATGGAGTCTTGAAGCTGTGAGCGAGGAAATCAACTTCTAGATCCTGAGGTGAACAAGCTGAGGAGTGGATCTGAATTGCTGGATTGATAAATCCAGAAATGATGAAGAACTTCGCTAGTGAGGAATCATGGTTGAAGCTTAGGTAACTTCTAGCTTTCTAACTACTTCAGGCCTAATCAATTTAGGTGAATAGTTAGAGTTCAACCTCCAATTTCGCATTAGATTCTTAGGTTAATTGAGCACTTAAGGAATTAAGGTTCGATGCTTAAGGATTAGTGTTTTTCACCTAAGGAATTAGGGAATAACCACAAGCGGATTGTCCTCTGGATTATGAAGTTTGATTATACTTTAATTGCATGTTTCTTGATGAATTTGTGAACCGAAGCAATCCTGACTTGTTTTCTATTAATCACCTTTCACATTTCATTTTAACTCTGTTTCTGGAAATACAAAAACAACTATAAAACATTAAAACAATAAAAAACCGAATGAAATTCCTGTGTCTTTTGTTGGTTCAGCTTGTACTAGTCCAAGATTGAGGTACTTACCACAATCCCTATGGGACGATCAAATATACTACAATTTTAACGACTGGTGAGCTTGCCAAGGTATAAGTCTGAGAGTCACAATTTTTAAACAAAGATTTTCACACCAATTTGATGACTCGGGATTTTAGCATCAAGTTAATGGCGCCGTTGCCGGGGATTGTTGAGTAATATCAACAATCCTTGGACCGGTACTAGACTGAACCATTTTACTTTTGTTTGCATTTAATACGTAGTTTGAATCTTGTTTTTATTAGTAGTAGTTTGTTATTTTCGTGTAGCTGTAGTCGTAGCTGTGAATCGTCCTTTTGTTTGACATTTGTTGTATGTAGTCAAGGAGCAGAGGAGAGCCTTTCTTCTTTGATCCTGACATCGACTTGTTAGAACGTAAACTGAGAAAAGAGAAAAAGCAAAAAGAATAAAAAGAAATGGAACAGAGGAGAGTTACATTAGGTGACTACTCCAGGTCGACTGAAGAAGGATCACAATCTAGCATCCTTAGGCCACCAATTTCAGCAAATAATTTTGAACTTAAACCAGCTTTACTGCAGTTAGTAAGAAATGAACAGTTCGGAAGAAGTGAGGTTGAGGATCCAAATTTGCATCTAGCAACCTTCCTCCAAATTTGTGATACAGTAAAAATGAACGGAGTCCTTGATGAGGCAATCCGACTGAGATTGTTTCCATTTTCTCTAAGGGACCGAGCAAAAGCCTAGTTGTAGAGTCAACCGAGAGGCAGTATTTCCACCTGGGAGGACTTGCAAAGAAAATTTTTAATTAAATACTTTCCTCCCTCTAAATATGCAAAGTTGCGTAATGAAATCACGTGTTTCCAACAAAGAGAAGGTGAGTCTTTGATGGAAGCATGGGATCGGTATAAAGAGAGTTTGAGGAGATGTCCTCATCATCAGATTTCTGATGTGCAACAGGTAACTATTTTCTATAATGGTGTCAGGCCAGCTACCAGGGTCCTGATTGATGCCTCAGCTGGAGGTTCATTAACAACTAAAACTGTAGAAGAAGCCATAGAGCTGATTGACGTTATGGCTTCTAATGAATGTCTGATTAGTGAAAGGAGCCAAGTCCCTAGGAGAGGGATATTAGAACTAGAAGCACAAGATGCTTATCTGGCTCAGACTAAACTGATGACTCAGGCTTTAGAGAAACTAAGCATACAGATTTCAGAACTCCAAAAGCCGAGTCAAGTTTCTATGATAAATTGTGACTTTTGTGGTGGAGACCATGAAAATGGAATGTGTGATCCAAATGTGCCTTCAGAGCAAGTGAACTATATGGGGCAGCAACAATATCAAAGGAATTATCCTTCTAATTCCTTTAATCCTAATTATAGGAGTCACCCTAATTTTTCCTGGCAGAAAGGTCCACATTTGAATCAGAACATCCCACAAAATCAACCCACAAATAGAACACAACAACCCTCTCACCCTCCTGTTAAAGAAAAGTCAGAACTTGAGAATGTACTTTCTCAGTTCATCCAGGCCACTCAGGCCAGTTTCAAAAATCAGGAAGTGTCCATAAGAAATTTAGAAAATCAAGTTGGACAGCTTTCTAAGCAATTAGCTGAGAGGCAAGCAGGTAATTTCCCTGGAGATACCGAGGTAAATTCGAGGGAACATTGCAAGGCTATAATCACTAGGAGTGGAAAAGTTATTTCTCCATCTTCGAGCCAGGAAATAAGCTCAGAAAAAGAAAAAGAAAAAGAAATAGTGCAGGAAACCGAGCAGGTCAATAATGAAGCTGAAAATGAAAATGAAACAGAAAAAGAAAAATAAAATAAAGTCCATCAAAAGAAAAAGAAAAAGGTTGATTTGATTCTGGAGGAAGCTTCTAAGCTGACTCCTGAAAAACTGAGGAATGCTCCATTTCCACACAGGTTTAAAAAGCAAATAAAAGAGCAGAAGTTTGCTAGGTTCTTAGATGTATTCAAGAAACTTCACATAAATATCCCTTTTGCCGAGGCATTGTAGGAGATGCCTTCTTATGCAAAATTTTTGAAAGAGCTATTGTCTAAGAAGAGGAAGCTTAAGGGGGATGAAATGATTGCTCTCACTCAGGAGTGCAGTGCAATCATTCAAAAGAAACTTCCTCAAAAGCTAGAGGATCCTGGATCTTTTACAATACCGTGTGCAATTGGGGATATTCATGTAGGAAGTGCTCTCTATGACCTAGGAGCCAGTATAAATCTAATGCCTCTATCTTTGATGAAAAAACTGGGAATTAATGACCTACAACCGACTCGCATGTCTTTGCAGTTGGCTGACAGGTCCATTAAATATCCCCAAGGGATGCTGGAAGACTTATTGGTTAAAGTAGACAAATTTATCTTCCCAGCAGATTTCATAGTGTTGGATATGGAGGCTGACCGAGAGATTCCTTTAATCTTAGGTAGACCCTTCCTAGCTACAGGCAGAGCATTAATTGATGTAGAAAAGGGTGAACTCATGCTGAGAGTTCAGGAGGAGCAGGTAACCTTTAATGTCTTCAATTCCATGAAACATCCGACTGAAAGGATGAATTGTTTAATGATTGAAGAGATTAAAAGTTACCAGACTCCAATGCTTTGAAAAACTGAGGAAGAGGCCTTACGAACCTTTTTAGAGGATGACTTTGACTCTGAGACTGAGGAGTTAAATGACTCTCACTCAGAAATGCTGAACCTACTGGAAGTATTGGAAGTAGGTGATTTTGAAAAAGAAAAGAAAAATGATTTGAAAATTACTGAAGTTGAGAAAGGAAAGGAAGTTTTTGAAGAAAAATATGATTTAAAACCTTTGCCTTCTCATCTAAAATATGTTTTCCTGAGAGAGGACGAAACACATCCTGTCATTATTAATGCGGACTTAAAAAAAGAGGATGTGGACAAATTAATAGGGGTTTTAAAGGCACATGAATCTGCGATTGGCTGGAATATTTCTGACTTGAAGGGAATCAGTCCATCATTTTGTATGCACAAAATTCTGATGGAGGATGATTATTCCCCTGTAGTACAGCCACAACGCAGATTGAACCCCATAATGAAAGAGGCAGTCAGGAAAGAGGTGGTCAAGCTTCTTGATGCAGGAATCATTTATCCTATCTCGGACAGTGCTTGGATCAGTCCGGTCTAAGTGGTGCCCAAGAAAGGAGGAATGACAACTGTTAAAAATGAAAAAGGTGAAGTCATAGCTACTAGACCGACCACAGGATGGAGAATGTGTATAGACTATAGAAGGTTGAATGACTTCACTCGGAAAGACCACTTTCCCTTGCCGTTTGTTGACCAGATGCTTGAGAGACTATCAGGTCATGAATACTATTGCTTCCTTGATGGTTACTCAGGTTATAACCAAATTGTGGTTGACCCAAAAGATCAAGAGAAGACAGCTTTCACCTGTCCATACGGAATTTTTACCTATAGGCGCATACCATTCGGTTTGTGCAACGCTCCAGCAACCTTTCAAAGGTGTATGCTGGCAATCTTTGGGGACATGGTGGAGAAATTCATTGAAGTATTCATGGACGATTTCTCTGTCTTTGGTAGTAATTTTGATTCATGCCTCAGCAACCTATCTAAGGTGCTGGTGAGATGCCAAGAGACTAACCTCGTTCTTAACTGGGAAAAATGCCATTTTATGGTTAAGGGAGGGATAGTCCTTGGCCACAAAATCTCTGCTGAGGTCATTCAAGTGGACCGAGCCAAGATAGAAATCATTGAAAAACTTCCTCCTCCGATCAACGTGAAAGGAGTGAGAAGTTTTCTAGGATGTGCTGGCTTCTACAGAAGGTTCATACAAGATTTTTCAAAAATAGTTAAGCCTTTGACCGACTTGCTTGTAAAAGATCAGGTGTTTGTGTTTAATGAAAACTATGTCAAGGCTTTTGAAAAATTGAAACAAAGTCTAATTTCAGCTCCGATCCTTGCAGCACCCGATTGGTCTTTACCGTTTGAATTAATGTGTGATGTAAGTGACTTTGCAGTCGGAGCTGTGCTGGGTTAGAAAATAGGAAAATTAACTCATGTAATTTATTATGCTAGTAAAGTGTTGAACGAAAATCAAATACATTACACCACTACTGAAAAAGAAATGCTCGCTGTGGTGTATGCATTTGATAAATTTCGTGCTTACTTGATTGGGGCCAAGGTCATTGTATATATAGATCACTCGGCAATCAAGTACTTACTAGCTAAGAAAGAATCTAAGCCGAGACTGATCAGGTGGGTTCTGTTACTCTAGGAGTTTGACTTAGAAATACGGGATAAAAAGGGAGTAGAGAACTCAGTTGCCGATCAACTGTCTCGTCTGGAAGGTGAATCGGATTCTGTTTTAATAAAAGAAGAATTTCCAGACGAGAGGTTAATGGAAATTATCACCGGGCCATGGTATGCTGATATGGCCAACTTCAAAAGTGCCTCGGTGGTGCCTGATGGCTGGACATCCCAAATGAAGAAAAAATTCTTTCATGATAGCAAAAACTTCCTTTGGGATGATCCATTTCTGTATAAAATAGGAGTAGATGGAGTGATCAGGCGATGTGTGCCTGAATCTGAGCAAGAAAGGCTCTTGTGGCATTGCCACGACTCCTATTATGGAGGTCATCATGGTGCCTCCCGTACTGTAGCAAAGGTTTTATAGAGTGGCTTTTATTGGCCAACTATCTTTCAAGATGCTAAAGTGTATGTCAAAAGGTGTGATAAATGTCAAAGGAGCGGAGGTCTCTCTGCTAAAGCTGGCATGCCTTTGACAAACATTTTAATTGTGGACTTATTTGACGTCTGGGGTATCGACTTTATGGGACCATTTCCAAAGTCGTTCTCTAACAAATATATACTTGTTGCTGTAGACTATGTCTCCAAATGGGTGGAGGCAATTCCGACCAGAACCAATGATGCACATGTGGTGCTTAGGTTCATTAAGAAGAACATTTTCTCTAGGTTTGGAGTTCCGAGAGTACTTATTAGTGATGGGGGTTCACATTTTTGTAATAAAATAATGGAAAAATCCCTGCGTCACTATGAGGTTTTACATAAAATATCCACTCCTTACCATCCACAAACTTGTGGACAAGTTGAGCTGTCAAATAGAGAAATCAAGAGAATTTTAGAGAAAGTGGTTGGGAAATCTAGAAAAGATTGGTCGATAAAATTAGATGATGCATTGTGGGCCTACAGAACAGCCTTCAAAACTCCGATTGGCATGTCCCCGTATCAATTAGTTTACGGTAAGGCTTGCCATCTCCCTGTGGAGTTGGAACACAAGGCGTGATGGGCCACAAACTTATTAAACATGGATTGTGACCAATCCCAGGAGGAAAGAGTTTTGAAACTCCATGAACTAGAGGAGTTCCGACTCAACGCTTATCAAAGTGCCTCCATTTATAAGGAGAAAACAAAGAAGTGGCACGATAAGTGGATTAATAAGAAGGAGTGTAAAAAGGGTGATCAGGTTTTGTTATTCAATTCCCAACTGAGACTCTTCCCTGGAAAACTTAGATCGAAGTGGTCGGGGCCTTTTACTGTAAATGAGGTTTTTTCTCATGGTGCAGTTGAGCTGAAAGACCCGACTACCGATCGGATTTTTAAGGTAAATGGCCAGCGACTCAAACTCTACTTTGGAGGAGAGTTTGATAGGCAGAAAACCTCCTTGCTACTGCAAGCATCCTCTTAGATGCCATAAGGTCAAGCTAGTGACCTTAAAGAAGCGCTCTAGGGAGGCAGCCCTACGTTCTGAGTGTTTTTAATGAAAAGAAAACTAAAAATATTTAGTGAATAAAGTTTGAATAAAATTTGTGAAGTTTGAAGAAGGGAGTCTGAGCTTGATTCTTGCATTTCGCTCAGGCGAAGCACTTATAGCTTAGGCTAGAAGCTGCTGTTGATTGCTTCGCGCTTAAGCAAAAGTTTACTGAGCTGAGCGAAAGTAGTACACTCCGATAACTGTTACTCATTCTTAACTTTTTTTTCCGACTGAACTTCACTCGTCATTTTTCAATAAATTCCAAATTTTGATGTGAATAAAAAGGGAGACTTTAATAAAGGATTTTTGATCGTTGATTTAATAAACGGGTCAGATGATGAAGGGTGATTTATTTCAGTCAGCCTTTTATCACTCGGATTCCTCACTCATCACAGTCAGTTTTTTATCCATTAGTCTCCTATTCACTCAGTATATTTTCTTGTCAGTCTTGTGTTCACTCGGTCTTCCATTTTTCTCATTCATCCACTCGGCTTTCTCACTCAGTCTCTTATTGTAACGTCCTAGACTATTTTTACAATTATTTTTATTCAAACTATTACATTTTACAATAAATTTTTCCTTTTCTTGAAAATTAATTGATATTTAGGGAAAAACAATTTTAATTAAACACAGCGGACGAGAGAAAGGGAAATCAGGGCGTCTCGCTTGAGCGAGGCCCTTACTCGTCTAAGCGAGATTCCGGACTCTCACTTAGACGAGGTGCTATTCGTTAAATGAACACCTTTCTCACATCGGATTAAACAGACATGCAACCGGTCTCACAAACTTCACTCTCACAAACGGTCCAGTGAACCCAAGAATTTATTATAAAAACATATGCACATAACAGTAATATATTTTTGAAATATATTTTTCATTCAATCCGGTCTGTATTACATACACTAGTAACTATAATAAGAAGTTTTTACACACAAGTAAGACTCTATAAAGAGTCACTCAAATTCATCCGACCCTGACACCGTTCTTCCCCCTTGGCCCAGCTCCATGGCTTCATCCCCCTCCCTGCCTCTGGTTACTAAAAAAAAAATGCAAGGGTGAGTGTTTGGCATAATAATTAATCTAGAACGGATCTTAACAAATACGCATGCATATCTATACATACACATCAATCATTACTTCTAAATAAACAAACCGAAACATAGAGTATTTCAGGCAGTAACTGTATTAAACCAAACACACAATTCCATCAATTTCCTCACATTCATCGCATTCATTACATGCATCACATTCATTACATACATCACATTACATACATCATGATCACAACTGACTCTCATGCAATCTGACTCCTAGTATCCGGATACTAAAGGATTGGCCTTCAGCTGGGGGTCCTACTTGATACCCCGTGAACCCTGCTTGGTTCACTGAGTCCTGCTTGACTCTCCACCTCGACCACTGGGTCCTACTTGACCACTGGGTAGCTCAACTGGGCACGAAAACCACGGGAGCCGGAAATGAGGGGCTATCATATACCGTCGGCCATCCCATACCACATAATCATTCAACAGTTTACCTTTCTCACAATAATATCAATTTCTCATCAATCGGGTAGCCTGCTTGCTAACCCAACGTTACATAACACTGATCTTTTCACATTAGATATCAATTTTCTCATCCCTCGGGTAGCCTACTTGCTAACCCGGAGTCGCATAACACTGATTACGTCAATATTAAATATTTCAAGATCATGCATAATAACTCAACCATACACTTAATTCTTAACTCATCAATGTACACTATCACACATGCACAAGTATAAACACACACCACGTTTAGTAACATTTTTCCTTAACCCGTTTACGCAACCCAAGGACCTGGATTAGAAGCGAGTCCTATTCTAATTAATTATAACCCGAACACCCCCTTACTCTGGTTCCACGCTTCGATGATCTGCGCTCTGTGCCGATTTCTTTCTCTGAGCACCGGTTCTCAAAATCTCAACTCCTTCACTCAGTCTTCCATTGCTTAGTCTACTACCTACGGATCATGAAGTACAGCTTCATCACTTCAACGTCCTTAGTTCATGGACAACATCTGGACTCACACTCACCAGAGGAGTGGAGAACAGCCACGAATATAGCCATGCATGGCTCTTAACGGCCAAAGAATAAAAGAAATAAGGGAATTACAATTGGATTGGATCAGTAGACTCACCTTGAAGTCTCGATCATAGAAATAAGGTTAAATTGTAGTTCAGACACAAATGGAGTCTCACTCCAGTGCATGCAGATCAGCGGTTAAGAGAGTAGAGACAAATGGAAGAGAAGGAACAAACTGATAGTAAAGGTAAGTTGTGTAAAATGAAGAGGAAAGGAAGGGAATCTTCATATATATATGGCTCATGGGCAAGATCGTCTTTTCCTTGATTTTATTTGTATTCTTACTATTTTAAACTATTGCTTAGTCATCAAATCAATTACACGTGTTTATCCCTTCAACGCCCACGTAGTCATAATCCTCTAATAATTCGCTAGAGTATAGGTCCGATATAAATATCGACCCCGCCGTCCTAACTTAATGTTCATACCTCGGAAATCCGAGCTACAACCTGAGAGATCGGATATATCATCCACTCTCGACTATTTGTCACACACGTCCGTTGTTTCAATTATTGTGAAGTTGATCCGGGATGTGACCCCGTGTGAGGCGCTCTCCCCACAACGTAGGACCAGACCGCCTAGCCCTGTCCGCTCTTCTCCCACACTTCTGCTCTTTTAACTCCGCCTGCTCGCGTTTCAGATACCGACCACGACACCGGCTCAGACAGAATAAATACTAAATAGAATTTCTAAACATTCACTAATATTTCCCATTTCATAATTTTCATTAAAACATCAGAGATGTTACACTCACCCCCCCTAAAAGGAGATTTCGTCCCCGAAATCAGTGTTCCGATTGAAAAAGATGCGGGTACATCCGCCTCATATCGGATTCTAACTCCCAAGTGTAGTTCATCCAATGAAAATTCTGCCACTTCACTTTCACCAGCGGTACCTCCTTGTTCCTTAAACGTTTAGTTTGGTGTTCTTCAATGCTAACCGGTACAGCCTCTACTGTCAGGTTTTTCTTCACTTCAATGGAATCACTCGGTACAATCATTGTATCACACGGAATGTAGGCTCGAAGTTGTGATACGTGGAACACGTTGTGGATATTAGTCAATGATTGAGGAAGATCCAGCCGATATGCGACTTCACCAATCCGCTCTAGTATTTGGTATGGTCCAATATACTTCGGATTAAGCTTTTGACTTTTCAAAATTCGACCTACACCTTTAGTTGGTGAAATTCTTAGAAACACCCAATCACCCACTTGGAATTCAAGAGGTCTATGCCTATTGTCATAATAGCTCTTCTGACGGTCTTGGGCAATTTTTATCTTCTCCCGGATTAAAGCGATCTGTTCGTTCATCTCTTGAATCATCTCAGGCCCTAGATGAAGGGCATCGCCGTCCTCATTCCAACATAATGGAGTACGACATTTTCGACCATAAAGAGCTTCGTATGGAGCCATCCCAATGCTGCTATGGTAACTATTATTATATGCAAATTCCACCAAGGGCAAGTATTTCTCCCATGATCCGCCCTGTTCCAGTACACATGCTCTTAACATATCTTCAAGAGTCTGTATAGTCCGTTCTGATTGACCATCGGTTTGGGGATGGTAAGCCGAACTCAATTTAAGCTCAGTACCCAACTGTTGTTGCAAACTCCCCCAAAACCTTAAAGTAAATCGGGGATCCCGATCGGAGATAATGCTTGAGGGCACACCATGCAGTCGTACGACCTCAGCAATGTACAACTTAGCTAATCGATCTAACGACCACTTCATATTTATTGCCAGAAAATGCGCACATTTAGTTAGTCGATCAACAATTACCCAAATCGCGTTGTATTCGGTTTGAGTACGAGGTAGTCCGGACACGAAGTCCATTGTGACACTTTCCCACTTCCAGATCGGAATTTCTAGAGGTTGAAGCAAACCTGGAGGTCGTTGGTGCTCAACCTTGCACTTCTGACATATAACACAGGATTTCACGTACTCGATTATTGCCTTCTTCATGTTTGGCCACCAAAATTCCTTCTTTAAGTCATGATACATTTTCGTTACTCCTGGATGTATACTCAGAGAGCTCTTCTGTGCTTCTGTTAACACCGCCTGCCTGAAGCCTCCATGTGCAGGCACCACAACTCGATTTCTGAATCTCCATACGCCATCCTCACCTCGAGTTATCTCTTCATTTTACCTCGGGTCTGAGTGTCGATCAACTTCAGTAACTCCTCATCGTCTTTCTGCGCAGCTACCATCGACTCCAGAAATTCGTTGGAGATTTTTAACATTCCAATCATCATTCGTTTTGGCGCACTCATGACCACTCCAATATTCATATCCCTAAAGCTTTCTAGCAGTTCTTGTTCTCTGCTCATTAAGTAAGCCACGCGTAATACCTTCCTGCTTAGTGCATCTGCCACAACATTTGCTTTGCCCGGATGATACTTCAAATCGAAGTCATAATCTTTCAAATACTCCATCCACCTCCTCTGTCTCATATTTAGCTCCTTTTGATCAAATAAATACTTTAAACTCTTGTGGTCGCTGAATACTACAAAGCGAGCTCCATACAGGTAATGGCGCCAAATCTTCAGCGCGTACACTACTGCTGCCAGTTCCAGATCGTGAGTCGGGTAATTCTCCTCATGTGGCCTCAATTGCCTTGAAGCATAGGCAATTGCTCGATCCGCTTGCATCAACACACACCCCAATCCAAATTTGGACGCATCGCAATATACTTCAAATTCTTTGGTCACGTCGGGCAGTGCAAGCACGGGCGTAGTAGTTAAACACTGCTTCAAAGTTTGGAAACTTAATTCACATTTTTCTGACCACACGAAAGGGTTTCCTTTCCTTGTCAATCGAGTCAGAGGGAGTGCTATCCGAGAGAACCCCTCAATGAAACGTCGATAGTATCCAGCTAATCCAAGGAAACTCCGGATTTCAGTTACTGACTTCGGTGTCTCCCAAGTCATAACCGCCTCAATTTTTGTCGGATCAACTGAGACTCCCTCTTGGGAAATTACATGCCCCAAGAATTGTACACTACTCTTCCAGAACTCACACTTAGATAATTTAGCGTACAACTTCTTCTCGCGGAGTGCTTGTAAAACAAGTTGAAGATGTTGAGCATGCTCCTCGTCCGACCTCGAATATACCAAAATATCATCAATGAAGACCACCACAAACTGGTCCAAGTACGGTTGAAATGTCCGATTCATATAATCCATAAAAATGGCAGGAGCATTTGTTACTCCAAAGGGCATTACTACGTACTCGAAGTGCCCATAACGAGTCCGGAATGCTGTCTTTGGGATATCCTCTGACCTCACTCGGATTTGGTGGTATCCCGATCTCAAGTCAATCTTAGAGAACACAGCGGCGCCTCGCAACTGGTCCAGTAAATCATCAATCTGGGGTAGTGGATATTTATTTTTGATCGTCAGTTTGTTCAGCTGTCGATAATCAATACACATGCGCATACTACCGTCCTTCTTCTTTACCAGTAACACCGGAGCGCCCCAGGGTGAGGCACTAGGTCGGATAAAGCCCTTTTCTAATAATTCGTTCACTTGTTTCTTCACTTCGGTTAATTCCACCGAAGACATTCTATATGGCGCTCGGGACACCGGTTCTGCCCCGGGAATCAAGTCGATAGAGAAATCAATCTCTCGACTGGGAGGTAGCTCCGGAATTTCTTCCGGAAAAACGTCAGGAAATTCACAAACAATCGGAATATCATTTAGCAGGAGGTTATGTCGACCCTCCGAAGCGAATAAAACAACATACGTGGTTAGGACATCGCTCACCCCGTTCTTCACGTCAAGTTCTTGGGAGAAAACAATATTCTTTCGATAACAGTCGACCAACACATGATTAGCAGCAAGCCAATCAAGACCTAGAATAACATCTAAGTCCTTCAATGGCATACAGATAAGATTCACTCGAAAAGTACGGGCTTCGATTTGCATCGGTAGTTCCCTACACACTATAGTTGCACGAAAAGTAGAACCAGTTGGAGTGGAAACAATAAGAGCGTTCTCCATCAAACTGATTGGCAGACCAAGCCGTCGCACACAGCTTTCCAAAATAAAGGAATGGGTGGCACCAGAATCATAAATCACATCAACCAGATAACCATAGATGAGGCACTTACCCTGTACCAGATTGTCATTCCTCGTAGCCTCTGAAGCATCAAATGCGAATACACGCCCAGTCATGGCGTTCTGGGCATCACTAGATTGGGCGTCATATCTCCCCGCTTGTGGGTTCCCTCTACCAGCTCTATTCCGACCTCCTCTCGAGAAGTTGGAACCCCGGGTCCCAGAAAAGTTAGTTCGGTTATCCGTCCTGCCCTGCTGCTGCCTTTGAGGGCAATCGGGCCTGAGGTGCCCTGGTCGTCCGCACTGGAAGCACACAATCTGATTAGCTTGGCAATGTTTAGCAATGTGTCCCTCTTGACCACAATTGTAGCATGTACGATTCCCAGGGGGATTACCCGATCGACCAGTGGAACCACGGCCAGAGGAGGATGAGGAGGTAGTAGAAGACTTGCCGCCCTGAAAGAATTGACCCATCCTCTTGAAGCTGAAACCTTTTGCCTTCAATGGCTTTTTATCTCTTGGCTGAGACATCCTTTGCAACTGCACTTCCTCTGTCAGCCTTGCTTTGTTCACCAAGGTCGGATAGTCCCTGATCTCCATCGGTACAATTACACTACGGAGCTCAATCCGTAGTCCAGCTTTGTATTTGGCACACTTGCTGCCTTCAGTCCCTTCTAACGAGAAAGGGTGGTAAAAATCACACAGCTCATCAAACTTGCTGGTGTACTCAGCCACAGACATCCGGTCTTGCTCTAACTTCAGGAATTCCATTTCTTTCCGGATTTTGTAGTTGTCTTGGAAGTATTTAACAAGGAACCTCCTCTGAAAATTCGCCCATACTAACGGCTCATTGGCTGCGTTCATTTGCACCTTCACGCGAGACCACCATACTCTAGCCTCATCTTTCAATTGATATGTAGCAAATAAAACCTTTTGCTCCTCAGAACACTCAAAATATTCAAAAACTTGCTCGATATCCCTAATCCAGATATATGCCCCATCATAGTCATGTCCCCCCTTGTAAGTCGGAGGATTCCTTTTCAGGAATTTATCCAGAGTGGGACCGGACTCGGTCCTACTCATCAGCTGAGTAAATCTAGAGAAGAAATCATCCCCTCCCCCAGAACTGTTCTCTCCGGCCATTGTAATTCTACAATGCGCAAACACATCACCATTAATAACCAAGATTAGTCAGGGGATTGTAAACTTACCTTATATTCATAAAATACTACACCAGTGGAGTGCCAAGGGAACGGTGCCAGACCACACACAATCTCAACACAACAAAATACAATTAATTTTCATAAAACTATCACATTCACTAGATCGGCCCACACACCGGCTCTAGAAAGAACCGCTCTGATACCAAGTGTAACGTCCTAGACTATTTTTACATTTATTTTTATTCAAACTATTACATTTTACAATAAATTTTTCCTTTTCTTGAAAATTAATTGATATTTAGGGAAAAACAATTTTAATTAAACACAGCGGACGAGAGAAAGGGAAATCAGGGCGTCTCGCTTGAGCGAGGCCCTTACTCGTCTAAGCGAGATTCCGGACTCTCACTTAGACGAGGTGCTATTCGTTAAACGAACACCTTTCTCACATCGGATTAAACAGACATGCAACCGGTCTCACAAACTTCACTCTCACAAACGGTCTAGTGAACCCAAGAATTTATTATAAAAACATATGCACATAACAGTAATATATTTTTGAAATATATTTTTCATTCAATCCGGTCTGTATTACACACACTAGTAACTATAATAAGAAGTTTTTACACACAAGTAAGACTCTATAAAGAGTCACTCAAATTCATCCGACCCTGACACCGTTCTTCCCCCTTGGCCCAGCTCCATGGCTTCATCCCCCTCCCTGCCTCTGGTTACTAAAAAAAAAAATGCAAGGGTGAGTGTTTGGCATAATAATTAATCTAGAACGGATCTTAACAAATACGCATGCATATCTATACATACACATCAATCATTACTTCTAAATAAACAAACCGAAACATAGAGTATTTCAGGCAGTAACTGTATTAAACCAAACACACAATTCCATCAATTTCCTCACATTCATCGCATTCATTACATGCATCACATTCATTACATACATCACATTACATACATCATGATCACAACTGACTCTCATGCAATCTGACTCCTAGTATCCGGATACTAAAGGATTGGCCTTCAGCTGGGGGTCCTACTTGACACCCCGTGAACCCTGCTTGGTTCACTGAGTCCTGCTTGACTCTCCACCTCGACCACTAGGTCCTACTTGACCACTGGGTAGCTCAACTGGGCACGAAAACCACAGGAGCCGGAAATGAGGGGCTATCATATACCGTCGGCCATCCCATACCACATAATCATTCAACAGTTTACCTTTCTCACAATAATATCAATTTCTCATCAATCGGGTAGCCTGCTTGCTAACCCAACGTTACATAACACTGATCTTTTCACATTAGATATCAATTTTCTCATCCCTCTGGTAGCCTACTTGCTAACCCGGAGTCGCATAACACTGATTACGTCAATATTAAATATTTCAAGATCATGCATAATAACTCAACCATACACTCAATTCTCAACTCATCAATGTACACTATCACACATGCAGAAGTATAAACACACACCACGTTTAGTAACATTTTTCCTTAACCCGTTTACGCAACCCAAGGACCTGGATTAGAAGCGAGTCCTATTCTAATTAATTATAACCCGAACACCCCCTTACTCTGGTTCTACGCTTTGATGATCTGCGCTCTGTGCCGATTTCTTTCTCTGAGCACCGGTTCTGAAATCTCAACTCCTTCACTCAGTCTTCCGTTGCTTAGTCTACTACCTACGGATCATGAAGTACAGCTTCATCACTTCAATGTCCTTAGTTCATGGACAACATCTGGACTCACACTCACCAGAAGAGTGGAGAACAGCCACGAATATAGCCATGCATGGCTGTTAACGGCCAAAGAATGAAAGAAATAAGGGAATTACAATTGGATTGGATCAGTAGACTCACCTTGAAGTCTCGATCACAGAAATGAGGTTAAATTGTAGTTCAGACACAAATAGAGTCTCACTCCAGTGCATGCAGATCAGCGGTTAAGAGAGAAGAGACAAATGGAAGAGAAGGAACAAACTGATAGTAAAGGTAAGTTGTGTAAAATGAAGAGGAAAGGAAGGGAATCTTCATATATATATGGCTCATGGGCAAGATCGTCTTTTCCTTGATTTTATTTGTATTCTTACTATTTTAAACTATTGCTTAGTCATCAAATCAATTACACGTGTTTATCCCTTCAACGCCCACGTAGTCATAATCCTCTAATAATTCGCTAGAGTATAGGTCAGATATAAATATCGACCCCGCCGTCCTAACTTAATGTTCATACCTCGGAAATCCGAGCTACAACCTGAGAGATCGGATATATCATCCACTCTCGACTATTTGTCACACACGTCTGTTGTTTCAATTAGTGTGAAGTTGATCCGAGATGTGACCCCGTGTGAGGCGCTCTCCCCACAACGTAGGACCAGACCGCCTAGCCCTGTCCGCTCTTCTCCCACACTTCCGCTCTTTTAACTCCGCCTGCTCGCGTTTCAGATACCGACCACGACACCGGCTCAGACAGAATAAATACTAAATAGAATTTCTAAACATTCACTAATATTTCCCATTTCATAATTTTCATTAAAACATCAGAGATGTTACACTTATTCCCTCGACCGATCTCTTTCACTCGTTCTCTATTCACTCGGTCACTCTTTCATTCTTTCATTCGTCACTTATTCACCCGATCTTTTTCACTCATTATTTCATGAATGCTTCGTCTTCTGTTTTTCTTTTTCATCCACTCAGTATTTTCATTCACTCAGTTTCCACTGTAGTTGTTCTTCTATCCACTCAGGTTATCTCCTTCTTCTTCTGTCTTTCACTCATGTTATTCGCCTGGTCAGTCAGTCATTCTTTCGTGTTCTTTCACTCGTCTTTCCATTTTGCAACCACTCGTTGTTCATTCATTCGTTTTTCATTTTTACCCGGTATAATCCACTCGGTATTTATTTACTCGTTGTTTCGTTCCACCTAAATTCTTTCATGGTTTTCTCACAAACCTCTCTGTCTTTTTCTTTTTATCCACCCTCAATCTACTCGTCTTTCTTCCACTCGGTCATTCTTTTTCATTCCTCACCTGTCCTTCAGTCTTTCATTACCGCACTCTATCTTTTATCCATTCGTTCTTCCACTTGTTGTTTCATTCACTCAGCTTTGCTCATTTTTCCGTTCGTCTTTTATTCATCGGTTGTTCTACTTCCTCATTCCTGCTTTGCACTCGTTGTTTTGTTCACTCTTCCACTCGTCCTTTACCACTCAGTATCGCCATCACTCGGTATTTTTCTCCATACTCACTTGGTCATTTTCTTTTCACTCTTTCACTTGGTCTCCTCTTCTGTAGTCTTCCATTCACCGTCTCCCATTCGATCACTTGGTTTTCATTCATTCGTTCACTTTAATTCACTCGTCTTTTATTCACTCTGTCAATCTCCCACTTATTCATTCTTCCACTCGTTCTTCTATTCATTCTTCCAATCGTCCTTTATTTCTCCATATTCTTTCTTTCACTCGGCCTTACTTTCATTGTTCTTTCTCCCACTTGTTTTTCTATCCACTCACATCCTAATGCAGTTATTCACTCGTCTCTCATGCACTCTACTTCATTCATCCATTCTTTTACTCGTTCTTGTACCCATTCGTTCTTCATTCACTCAGGATCATTTCCATTCAATTTTCATTCACTCGGGATCCTGTATTCATTCACGTGTTGTTCTTCCATTTGTTCTTCCACTCACTCTTTCATTTACTTATTGCTTTCATTCGCTCATTCTTTTTTCATCGTTTGTTCATTCATTCGTCTTCTTCATCACTATTACTCATCTTTCGTGAATCCACTCGGCATCTCTTCCCACTCTCACTCGATCTTCCACCTATTCAGTATGTGAGCCGAGTAAGAGTGTCTAAAAAAAAAATAAAAAAATAAAAAAATAAAAAAATAATATGTATATATATTTATTATAATAATAATAAAGTAATAAATAAAGCTAGAGCATACTTACGCGTTTCTTGGATAGTAACTTCAACAGTATAAAAACCTTTCAGCTTCCAAACCCTAAGTACCTATGCTGAAACTTGGGTTGAAGACGGAAAGACACTTTCTAATTTCTAAGAAAGGTACTATCTTTCCACTTATTTCACTTATTTTATTCACTTCTAAGTACATGCTTAGTATTTTCTTGCTTCTTTGTTAATATTCTTCCACTGTTCATAGCCATGCACCTCACATTTTTGATTTGCTGTGTTTCTTTTGGATTTTGGTACTTATTTTTCATTTAGGATGTTTATCAGCATTCTTTTAACATTAACCATGAAAAGAAGATCACAGAGACTCCTGCAAAAACCTAGACCAAATTTTGCAGAAGGAAGTATGAGAAGAAAGCAAACAGATAACGAAAAGGAAGTAGCAACCATAAGTATATCTGATTCTTCTGAACCTGCCCACAGCCAAAGTCAAGCTGAGAGGAATGCATCTCCTTCGGTTCAAAGGAATGCATCCCCTGCACCTGAGAGAAACGAAGCGCCAGTAGTTGAAGATGTTGACAGGCACGGGTTCAGAAATGTTAAGGCTGCTGAAGAATATGCTATAGAGTTTAAAACCAGAGAGACCAAACGTCCCAGGCAATCTGCAGGAGCCGCTTCTTCTTCTTCTGACATTTCTATGGTGTTGCAGGAATTGCAGGTCATGAAGAAGATGTAACTTGGAATTTATGATCGGGTCTTGAACCACGATCTCATGCTCAGGAAGATTGCCACGAAATTGAGGGTAGAGCACACAGTAGAAATGGGAGCCCCGCCTGACAAAGATGCATGGTTGGCTTCCATTGGATTCACGATTCCCTCAGAGGACGTATCCCGAGCAGCTGATCTCCCATCATCTTCCGAACAGGACAAAGAGAATGAAGATCAGGATGCTTGAGTTGTTGCTACGTGTTATTATGATGTTTTTTATGTAATTAACTTGACATTATTTTAACTGTTTCCTGAACAATGAATTCGCTTTTATTTTAGTTGTAATGGAATTTTCTTTCTTTGTTAAAATTGCTTGTTTTATTCTGTTTTTCGATTGTATCAGTAAATTAATGCATCCCAATCCGACCACGTGTTTCCCATCCACAACCACTCAGGTAAAAAGGGAAGTATTTTTCTGACTCACTCCTTAATTGATATTCTGACTCCTTAATTGCTAAAATATGCTTATTGTTTAATTTCAAATCCATCTTAATAATTTAAAAGTTTGCTGATTCTTAAGCTGTAGTTGGATAAATTAACTGATCGGCTTTGTTTAACTCATGATCTCTGCCCATAACTATTTTTCATCATTAATTAATTGTTTACTCGGCATGCTAGTTAGCAATCTGAATGTATGACCTTACATTAAGTTTGGGGACATGACTGGCTGATTAACTGTTATATTCATAGCTTTTGAGCCTGTTTTATCCTTTTTCGAGTGAACCTGCATGCTAGTTAGTGAGACAGAATTTGCTTCAGTCCTTGCTAATTGATTGTATGCCAGCCAATCGGAAATGATGAAGGCCTTCTTTGTTAATTTAGCCAGGGCCAAAAAGTAGCCTTCCTAATATATTTAATTATCCTTTGACCCAAAAATTATGTTTGAGCCTGAGACCCTTTTATTCTGGTTATTCACCTAACGTTACAAGCCTATTTATCTCAAAAAAACCGATTGATTTACCCCTGGATGTCCCACTGATGAATTGCTCAGTCTTACTTATTGCTAGGGACTAGCAAATTCTAAGTTTGGGGATGAAGAGTGTGCCTAGCATCAATTAAGGACACACTCCGACCTTGGTTATAGATGAATAAATAGAGAAATGAAGGGAGAAATAGAAAAATTGAAAAGCTGAGAAGAAAAATGAAAAAAATCAGCAAGGAAAAAGGTGTAAAGCACCGATTGAAATGTGATCGGAAAAAGATGGAAAAGAAGAAAGAAAAGGAAAAGTCCGAAGGACTGAAAGAAAAAGAAGGTGCAAAGCACCGAAAGTGTTAAGTTAGAATTCACTCAGAAAATAATGGAGCTTGCTAAGTAGAGGCAGTTAAGTTAAAAATTGAGTCAAGGCATCAGTGGACACATCTTGTAACCCGACATTCACTCAAAAAACAATAATTGAGCCTGTAGCCCAGCCCCATTATAAGCTTAAAAAGTCCTTACTGATCCGATTGTGATGGCATATGGCATGACGTTTAGAACTGTTGCAAGCCTATGTTTATCTAACAAGTATGCAAGTGATGAGTGCATTCTATTTACCCTATACACCGAGAGAAGAGTTAAACATCGACCTGGTGAGGAAAGCATCAACAACTTGTTTCCCAAAGGAGGTGTAAGTTATTATACTTTTAGAAATTGCGAAAAGAAAGCATGGTCGGTATTCAATAATTATAGCATGAACTAAGTTAAGGACAAGTTGATTGTGTTAAATAACAGCTTGTTAGTTAAATAATCTGAATAGTTGCTTGAGGATAAGCAAGTTTTAAGTTTGGGGATGTGATAAGTCTTGAAAAGACTTAATTAATTCTGCCTTTTATTTGACTTAATTCATCATTTAGTGATTAGTTTAGCCTTATTATTTAATTAATTGCTAACAATTTATAATTTATTTAATTATTTCAAAAGTGTTTTATTTATGTAATGGTTAAAAACATTAATTAATTAAGAGTTTATGATTATTTGTAATTCCATTAAGCAGCCAGCATACAAACGCTGGGCAAATTAGTTGTTTAGTGGTGCAGGAAAAGAATTGCTCAAGCTGAAAGGAAAAAGCCGAGTGAGATTTGGAAAATCCGAGTGATATTTCACAAATCCGACTGAAAAGAGTCCAAGAGTCCAAGAGCCCAAACTGACCGAGACTTCAAAAGAGGCCGACTGAAAAGACTTCTCAAAAGGTTGACTGGAAGGAATTAATGAAAATCCGACTTGAAAGACTTCCAAGATACCGACTCCAAAATAGAACAAGGAACCGATTGAAAATAAAAAGAAGAACCCGAGCGTCAATTTCAGAGTGCTGATTGAAAAGTCAATTCGCTCAAGCGACAGTTAAATTCGCTCGGGCGAGGGTCAAAAATTCGTTCAAGTGAGCAAATTCGCTCGAGCGTGACCCCAAAAATCTCAAGTTCTCTCAAGCTTATCCATAACGCTTAAGCGAGAAAGTAACACTGCAGTACATATCTCAAGTTCGCCCAAGCAAGAACCCAGTTTGCTCAAGCGAAAAGGCTGATATTTAAAACAGCGATTGTTCCCTCCAGAATCCGCTCGGCACCGATGTTATTTCCTGCTTCCTTCTCTCCTACTTCTGCACCTTAGTAATGAAGTAGTGAGCTGTTAATTAGTTGGTGTTATGCTGTGATTAGCTAAGGATGAGCTGTAACTTGTTAAGAACTGAGCTGTAATTAGTTAAGTTATTCTGTAAATTATGTAGTTAGTTAGTTTTAGTCGTTAACTTAAGTTTCCTAAGTTATCAGTTAAGTTAGTTAGTAGGTAGATGCCTATATATATGTTTGTACATATTCTGTAAAAAATAGAGACAGATTCACATAGATTACATAGAATACAATTCACTTCGAACACCTTACTACTTCATTTTCTCTCTCTAAATCCTCTCCTCCATGACGTTCCAAAATCCTTCGATGGAACCGAAGTCAATGGAGTTCTAAATCCCTAAGGTTGGGATTGCGAAGGTGAGCAATGGAGTCTTGAAGCTGTGAGCGAGGAAATAAACTTCTAGATCCTGAGGCGAACAAGCTGAGGAGTGGATCTGAATTGCTGGATTGACAATAGTAAGAATAAAGAGGAAATAAAATGAAAATGGGAAATTAATTAAACAATTGCCAAAATGTACTCTTTGTAGTAGCGGTCCTTATATATCATATTAACAATAGAAAGATGGTCGAAAGAAAAAATCTCTATTTGACAGGGCTTCTTCCTATACCTATGAATTCCATTGGACCCAAAAATGATACATTGGAAGAATCTTTTGAGTCTTCCAATATCAATAGGTTGATTACTCCGCTTCTGCCTCTTCCAAAGTCCCTAAGCCTTTTTAAATTAAAAATTTCCTTCTTCTTCATTCCATTCTCTTTTGTTGGCATCAGAGAGGGTGAGAAAAGCTTTGTTTCCTTCTTCTTTCTTCTTCTCCATAGCATAATCATCCAAATTCATCAACTCTTTTTCTTGGGTTCATCAATTTGAAGCATAATCATCTCCTCCACTTCTTTCCTTTCACGTGAGAAGTATGAATTGAAAGGAAGAAAGGTTGAACTTTTCACTTAGAGGTAAATTGAAGAACACCCATCATGGGTTTTGATTTAATCATGTCTTCATCCTTTAATTCTTCCAATTTTATGAGTTTCAAAGCAATTAGAATCAATATGCATGAGTGGATAGCTTAGGTTTTCAAGAACTTTGAGTTCCATGGAGGAAGTATATAGAAAATGGTTCTTGATTGCTAATTTTACAAAATTGAATCTTAATGATTTTGTTCCAATGAATTAAGGTGGTTTCGGAGAGTTTTGGAAGGTTTTGGAGTAATTTGGAGGCGAAGTTTGAAGTTGACGTCTTGGTTCAGTGAGTCGTAACTTGCCAAAATAGTCATACTTTAATCATTCTTAACTTGGCTAGCGATATTTGTGTTAAATACAAGACTAAAATCAAGTACTATGAACTTTAGGAAGTCGTTTGATTTTGAGGAATAGAGATCGAAACTTACGACTTATGGTTTGTGAGGTTCGATAGCTCTTGGAGCTTTTGGGAATTCTTCATTTAGAGGTAGGGGGAGCTTTTACATAATTGAATGCATGGTTATAGGCAGATTCGAGGTATATTAATGTATTGAATTGTGAAATATGTGTTTTATGGACTAGATGCTTATGTTGTGTGCCATTCATATAAATTTGATATATATTGCATGAGATGCAAGGTATGCTTTGAAATCATTGAGTTATATGATTGTTTGAGATGTTTATGTTATATGAAATATGAGTTATCTCATGGAATGGTACTTATGCATAATATACTTGAATGAGCATATTTATGTGTGAATTTAGCATATCATGCTTAAATTATACAGTATATGATATTAGAATAGCATGAGATGCTTATGAGATCATTTAATAGTTTAAAATGAGATGTTGTGAGCATAAAAATGTGGGACACTTATGCATTGATTTAAAATTGATAGTATTTAAATGCATGAGATACGATATGTATATTCAAAAGATCTTGGGTGGGACTCAAGGCAAACCTCTTTAGCAAGGCTTGGGGTTAGCCCGTGACACTACCGTTGTCACTGAGAGTGATTGTGTCACGTGAGAGGGCAAACAGTTTGGTACTAGTAAAATGGCCGGATCAGCTGAGAGCTGAGTATATGGCTAAGAGCCAGTGTTGTAACACAAAGTTTAATAATGATTATTTGGATCCAATTGAATTGAGAATTATATGTGCACATATGTATGACATTGAGAATGATATGATAGTAAAGCATTAAGATGAAAAAGGGATAATATTGAATGGTAGTTATGTTTGTAGATTGTTATACCTCATTGCATGATAGAGAATAAGATAATTGAATCAGTGCTATAGCTGTCATTTGTTATGTATAATGCTCACCCCTATTTGTGGTTAATGTTACAATGGATTTAGGACGTGGTGGAAACTGAAGAGAAATCACTTAGTTGAGCGTGGAGCAATATGTATATATGTGTAATGTACATGATGCACATAGTTATTTTGTAGTTGCCTTGACCGGCTCCTGTCTATACCTAATTTGTTAGGTGTATATGCATATATATGGTTGAATGTTAGTGGACTAGATGGTTGATAGCTTCACTTGGAAGCTTAGAATCTATCCTTAGCATACACTTGTAGTATGTGATGAATAATGATGTTTACTTGATGATGTTAAAGTGTGGAGACCATGGATGGTCCCACCATATGCATGAGTTTGATATATATCCAGGAATTATGGACATGTATATGATGATATATTGATGATACAATGTCCAAGAATTGTTGTGGTATGAGAAATGACAATTGGTTATGTATTAGAGTCATGATTATGTGTTATGCATATGGTGTTCATGCATAATTGAAGAACTGAGATGGTAAAATAACAAATTATGAGGATTGAATGGCATAGAATAGTTTGAATAACATCTATGCATGATTTGTGACTTGTAGAAACATGAATGGGTCAATTCCGTTGACCCCCTTGGTTGCAAAAAATGCCACAAAATGAGCCAAACCCATTTTTGCGCATAACTCTCTTGTTTTTGTGAATTTTTGAGTACGGCCAGTGGCCACACGTCATAAATGGTGTATTTTAATTGGTGTAAAAATTTGGTAGCGTTTGGAGTTGATATGAAAGAGTTAGGATGCTTAGAAGTTGAAAAATTGGGCAAAATCTACATAATTGCTGTCTTGAATCGATTCAAGACTGTCTTGAATCGATTCAAAGGTCCCTGGAAGTGTTTAAATCGACTCACATGAGTTTTTGAATCGATTCAAAGCCCCTGGAAGTGCTTGAATCAATTCATACGGGCTTGAATCGATTTAAAGCCCTGTTACGGCCACTATTATGTTGTTTTTCCAACTACTGTATTTCCTTTACAGTTTTTGGCCCATTTGGGCATCTTAATGACATTTTTGGCCTCCGACTTCTTCATAGAAGTTGTAGATAATTATGTTATAGAGGTGTTAAAATTAGTCTTACCTCAATTGGAGTTTTCTAACTCTCATGGAGGGTAAAATACCAGACCCACTACGTTATAAAACTCAAATTTAAGAGGGTTTTGAACCCAACTTTTTATGGTTGTCAAATTGGGACTAATAGGTGATATTTGTGATATATCTTACTATTTTTAAGACTAAAAATGAACTTTCTCATATGTCCTAATGTGGAAATTTGTTAATGCCTGTTAAACCCTAATTTGCACCTGTTTGGAACCTAATTGATGTATATTGAGTCTTGGGTGGTTTCCCTCACTTCTTTGTGCAAATTTTGAATTATTTGGGCTTATGTAACCCACCAAATCACTATTTATGAATGACATTGAGTTGTATGGTCCCTAAACCCTTGTTTTGATTCTGGATTGAATCACGAAAACATTTTCTTGGGTTTTTAGGCTTACCTTTATTAAGTTAGGATGTTTTACATGCAATACCTCATTTGGCCAAGAGAGGGAGAATGAGAGGGAAGGACCAAACCATGAAATTAAGGGTATATATGGACTCACCTCGATGCCACATGTAACACCCCGAATTTTTTTAAAATGAATAATTGATGGGAATGAGTAATAAATAATTGTATATGAGTGGATTTATGTCCCAAAAATATTGGAATGATTAGATTGGGATTTATTGTGGATATTTATGGTTTATTGAGCTTATGTGTGATGAAATTATACCCGAATAGAATATGGGTGTCGGACCAAGTATCTCCGATTGAGATGCCGTTGGTCAGGGCTATTGAGAATATTATTGGGAATCCGAATCTATGTTCAGAATAATTTTTAAATGTATTGAGCCCGAACTGTGAGCCTGTCTATTATAAAATGATGAACCTTTAGTGGAGAATTAAAAATTAAAACCAAAAGCCCATTCTTCTCTTCCTATATTCGTTGGGTTCTTACTCCCATTTGGTAGTGACGTTTCTTCTTCTCTCATTTCCCTTCTCCATTTCCTCTTTTCTTCTCTCCAAAAACCAAAGCCGTGTGGAGCCTTCTCCTCCTCCACCATTTTCGTTTTCATGGAAGCTTGAAGGAGAAGCTTGTGGCTGGAATTCCTCTCCCCTCTTCTCCTCCATTTTCGTGTTTTCTCTCCCTCTCTTGGAAGCTCATGGTTGTCTCTTGGTTGAGGTAAGTTCTTCACCAATCTTTATGAGTTTATGCCCTATACTTTGGGTTCTTGGTTTTTGGGGGAGTATTTATGGCATATGGGTTGTTGGGGAGAGTATTAATGTGGAACCCTAGAGTGGGTTGTCATAAATGTTAACATTGGAGGTAATAAATGAAGAGGATGAATGCATAGTTGGAAGGTGATGAGGAATAAATAGATATTAATGAGTGTTGTTGGGTTTTAGTGAAACCCTAACTTTAATAAATTAGGGAAAATATGAAATATGAGTAGAATGTAGGTTTAATAAAATTGGAGAATGATATTAATGAAGAATGATGGCCATTTGTGGTGATTAATGAGTATTGGTAATGGTTGTTGGGTTTTGGATGGAAACCCTAGCCCTAAGAATTTGGGGACATGGATATAATATAGCTTGAAAGGTTAAATTAAATGTAATGGGTGATATTTAATATGTGTGTTGTTGATTATAATGATGAATAATGGTGAACATTGGAGATAACTCTTAATGGTGGAATTAATGGGATATACATATTGATTGGTGAATTGATAGGCCATAGTTGTGACATTAGAGTTGTTAATTAAGAGTGGTATAAAATAAGCAAGAATAATTTATGTTGGGCTCTAAGTGACAATGATGATATTTGAAGGATTGATGTAATATGGGATTGCCTTATGGAATGGATGAGATGATGATGATGTTGGGTTTAGTTGGCCTTAAGATCTAGAGGATCTTGGCTTTGGGAAAGGAATTCCCAAAGCTTAACGCAATTGCATAAGTTGGTGTTTAACAAGTTTAGGACTTGGGGTTGAGCTTTATGATAAGCTAACAAATGGTTAGAATTATGATGATTATTGATTATGTGTATGCATATGTATGGTATGTAGATCGTATTCCGGGTGATGCAATGGAGCATTCGGAGCATTGGAACCGTTTCGGCTCTTCCCTCGAGGTAGGAGAGGAGTTAACATTCAAATTGCATGAGTAAATTGTGAGTGATTTGATGTATGTGTTAAATACTTATGCCTGCCTTGCCATATAGTTATTGAGATGTTTGGAATGGCAAGTTGGTGATTATTGTGGATAATGTATGAGAATATGTTTGTTAAAAATGATAAGTGTGATTTTAATGTGAATGATAAGTTTGGAATGAAAATCTATAAGTATGAATGTGTGAACAGGTAATATATGCCTTTTATGATGTGTAAGAAACGTTGGATATGTCCAAATTTGGCTTATAATGAGAACTTTCGAGTGAGAATGCTTAGAACGAGTTATAAATGCCTCACATGTTGTATATAATATGCTGGAAGTGAGTGAATTGGCCTAAAATATGGTTTCATATGACGGCCTGTGTGAATTTATGTTTTCTGTTGAAATTCTGATATTCTCACCCAAGCGAGGTGGGATCTCGCTCAGGCGAGGATCCCCTGTGGCAGTATTATAGCTTCTGAACAAATCTCGGCCAGGCGAGCGAGCTTTCCGCTCAAGCGAGACGAGTGAATGGTGAGCAAGTGAGATTCTGGACGAACCTCGCTCAAGCGGGTGTGGCCGTGTTTGAGCGAGCGAGGGAGGACATTGATGCTGGACGAATTCCATCCGAGCGGGAATTTTTGAAAATAATTTAAGATGTGGTGAATTTCCGAGTGAAATTCCGAGTGGGCTATGTTCGAGACAGGACCTTCCGAGTGAGAAAGTGGATATAATTCCGAGTGAACGGTCTTCGAGTGTGATATTCCGAGAAGTGGAGTTCCGAGTGGGAATTTCCGAGTTCAGTGTAACTTGTTCCGAGTGGAGTGTCTCCGGGTGTGCAATTCCAAGTGGGATGGCACCGATAGGGGTGTACGATGTGAGTCTGTCCAGAAGTACTCTGGAATAACTTTGCCCGAGTGAAAGACTTAGTGCTAGGAAGCCTCGCTCGAGTGAAAAAGAAAGGAAATCAGTTTTTGGAATTAGTTTGCCGAGTGAAGGACCGCTCGAGAGACGAGTCAGTTTTGAAATAATTTGCCGAGTGAAGACCGATCAGGTGTTGAGTCGGATTTGGAATGAATTGCCGAGTGAAAGACCGATCGAGTGATGAGTCGGTTTTAGAGTAATTTGTCGAGTGAAAGACCGAGCAAGAGACGGTCAGCCTTGGAATTATTTAGCCGAGTGAAGGACCGAACGAGAGGAATCGGTTCTGGAATAAATTCACCGAGTGAAAAACCGAGTGTTGGGAAGCCTCGCCGAGTGAGCGAGTGTGGAAAGGAAGGACGACCTCTGGTCGGATTTCGCTTAAGCAAGTGGATACCTCGCTCAAGCGAGCGAGTGTGGAAATGGCTACTGGAGTAATTCCACCCGAACGAGCGGCCGGGTGTGTGGTGTCTCGCTCAGGCGAGTAACATGGAAAATAGACGCTGGCGTGATTTCGCCCGAGCGAATTGAGGCGCCCAAGCGAGATGGAAGTGCCTCGCTCAAGCGAATGGGTACCTCGCTTGAGCGAGTAAACCCCTGATGAAATTTTTCCTTCTTTTCTCGGTTCTAATGGCATTGGGCCTTCTTCCCCTTACTTTGTTAGATACTTGAGGGGATGTATAGAGATGTATATATGTAATTACGACATGATATGGTGGATTGTTGTGTTTCCATCTTAAATATGAAATAACGGTGATGGATAATGAGTTGAAAACCACCAAATGAATATATAATGGCATTGATGAATAATGGGAAATATTATGACACCCTTGTGGCTGAGACAAGTAATTGACTTGTATGTGTGTGAGGCAATGATGATTGCTATATATATATATATATATATATATATATATATATGTTCCGAAAACACCTTGTTGTTACATGTGTGGGTTAATATTATGATTGTTTGCTATGCCCTTGATATCCATGTGTGGAATGTTATGAATGATGTTTGTGGCCATTGAATGCCAATTATATGAATGATGTGCCTTGAGGGGCTTTGTAAATGATTATGAATAATTATTAAAATGCCAAATTAAATTATATCCCTAATTGAGAGGGTGAGATATCCTTGCGAGGTTGTTGAGCATATGCATTATTGCATTTTGCATTCATGGCATGGCATAGCATTGATACTTTGTGGTTGCGATCACAGTGATGAAAGATCCTGCGGGATTCTATGAAGGGAGTACCCCTTGCGAGGCGGGAAACCAACTTGATGATGATATGATATTGTGCCGGTGGTTGCGATCACCTGGTTGTGGAATGTGAAAGGCCCTACGGGGACCATTGTATGATGATGAGCCAGTGGTTGCGATCACTTGGTATTTGATATGATAAAGGGCTTGTGAGCACCTATGATGCCCATGGTTGCGATCATGAGGCGGGAGTACCCCTTGCGAGGCGGGAAACCTATGAGAATTGTTGAAACATGGTTGCGATCACGAGAAGCACCTTGCGAGGCTACTATAGGGAGTACCCCTTGCGAGGCGGGAAACCAATGATTATAAATGATTGATTATGGTGGTTGCGATCACCCGTGATATGAAATCGGATCCGTTGCATATGCATTAAACAGTTGACATGTGCATTAGCCATAAGAGCATGGCATTTGAGATGGGATGACCACGAGTGATGAGAAACCCCTTGCGAGGAGGAAATGAGATAAAGATTTAATAAGATGATGATAATGATTTATGAATGCCCTTGTTGATAAGTGGCAAAATGATGGTGTATGTGATTGTGTATATGTTGTGCTTGTTTATGATATGAATTGCGATTCATGAGGCTTGTATGCCTGTTATAATAATGAAATGTTGAATGAATGATAATTTAATGATTTTATAGCAAAGCACACATGACGTTTGTATGCATATACACATGATCACAATATATATATATATATATATTATTCGTCATTTTGAATGTATAACTCACTCTCCCATGTGGTCTCCTTTTTAGCATTGTGATGCAGGTTGCCATGGGATGAGTTTGGATCTTTAATTAAAGCTTTGGTGAAGGTAAATAGTGGTAATGGAAGTGCCTTGGCCGGCATCATTTATGAGTTCTTATGTAATGAATGAATTGTTTATGAGAATATAGATGATTTAGATATTTTGAATATGTATAAGATAATCCTTGAATTTGTGGATGGTGAATATATATATGTGGAATGTAAGAGATGATTTGATGTGTATTAGAAGAATTGAAATTGAGCGATGTTCATTGATGATTGAGATAGTCGGGAGAAGATCCCTAAATGTATGCATATATATATATATACATATATATAATTATTGTATCTTAGGCAATGTATGCATATGTTGTAAGTGTATGAATGTGATATAGTAATAAGTTTGTGTTTGGTGTTTGAATGCTTGCCTAGCCTTTTCTCATATCGTCATATATGGGATTAGGCGTGTGCCCGGTATACACATTCTTCCGCTGTATACTCTATTATTTTTGTATACCGTTATGGGCAAACTATTTATCGATCCAGTTATAGGTTATTTAATCTCACTCTTTGGTTTTCTGTGATTTGGGTCTTGATGTGATCATGGTGGTGTCTTGGAAATATTTTCAAACGTGAAAAATTTATTCGCATTTTTATTAATTATGACGATTACATCGAGATTCGAGACAGAAAATCAGGGGTGTTATACCACAGTCCCAAAAATGTAATCAATTTCAAGCTTTAACGCAAAATGGACCCCCGATTTGAGCTTCTTACCCGCAGTTATGGATGGAAGAAGAAATAGAATTCTGCCTCACTCTCTCATGCGTGAAATCGTAGGGAAGAAGAAGAAATTTTGAGTTTTAATGCCCCAAGGGTATTTTAGTTATTTCACCCTTTTCTCTTTTCTTTACTATTTTTTTATTACCTCTTACTTTTCACCTTTGGTACCATCACTCATTTAAATTTTAATTTTTATTTAATAACCAACCAATTAAATTAATTTATTTAAATTTATTGCCTCTAAATAATTTCAATTAATTTATAATCATTTACAAAGATCCTAATGAGAAATTTGATTAATTTATAAATTAATATTTATATATCGCCAGTAATTAAATTTAATTATTTGGGATGTTACAATTCTCATAAAAAATAAAGACTATAGTCAAATGATCAATGGGAAAGAAAGTATTAATGAAATGTAAAATAGTAAAATAATTAGTTGTTACATGAAAATTACCAAAAATGACTAGATTTTTTAATATGTGTTTTTTTCTCTAGACAATTAATAAGAAACAAAACGAGTACAAATTTTGAAAACATTAAATTCTTAAGGGTAAATTAAGAAAAAAACTACAATAAATGCTTTTAATTTTTTGTAGGTGTTTATAAAAATAACAACAATTTTATTTTTAGGAAATTATAAAAAATTACGGAGGGAGCATATGATATATAACTTTTCATGTCTAATGTGAGCACCTAATGCTCTAATACCATTAAAACTATAAAATGTATTTAAAAATAACATTTTAAAATATTGCATTAAATACAAATTTTTTTAAATTTTGCTCAAGAAAGAATTCCCCCGCTCGAACGAAAATCTCCAGTTGCTTGAGTGAGAACGTCTCGCTTAAGTGAAAATGGGCCAGAGCCTTCCCTTTTGAGTTTTGCTCAAGCGAAAATATCATTGCTTGAGCAAAAATTCACCAGAATCCAACATTTTGAATTTCGCTTGACCAAGATTGCCCTCACTCAAGCAAAATTCACCCAAAGACCACTATTCATTCCATTCACTATCTTGCTCAAGCGATATTGGGCTCGCTTGAGTGAAAATTTCAGCATTTGGCCCCCGGGCCAAGTTTCACACACCTTAACTTCTCCAATGACCTCCAATCACCACCAAACTTTGACATAAGCTAAAATGCCTTATTTATGACTTCTGGCAACCAACCATGCTTCAAATTTCAAAAAAATGACATAGTTATATGCTGAAATGCATTCACATAGTTTTGGGCCATTCCAAGCAAAATGACCTATCAATTCTTATTCAAATTGGACTATTCTAATTCTTACACATTCTAAATATAGTATAAGAGCAATCAAACCATTCTGGAGGTCCCAGAAGCTCACAAATCCCAATTTAGCCTGTTTAATTCCTTATTATACATAAACTATAACAAAATAACAAGTACATTAAGTCATTCACAAGGCTAACATACATTCATCAATACCTACTCATCACTGATCACTTTGAAGACTATATGCCATTTCCATAGACCTGCCCATTCCATATGCATAGCAATACATAAATTACTATTCAATTCCTGGACATGAAAAATAATTCGTCTACATCATTATTCATATGTATATGCATATTGTCACATATCATCATTAAAATTCATGGTTTGGTATCATAATCAGTTCAAGCCTCTAATAAGGTCATCAGGTATATGAGTCACTATACAGTACATACAAAGATGCAAAAGAGCCGGCCAAGGCTATATGACATCAAGACTAGACTATATATATGTAATACATATATCCATTAATGGTTCCCATGAGCACAATGGCTTCAACATAGATAATCATCATTCCTCACCATGGTCCAAATCCACTGAAAAACCATAAGTTTAGGGGTGAGCATATATATATTAAATGATAAATATTAAACTGGATTTCACCACTATACAAACTATCACCTATCAAGTTCTACAATCATCAAATCAATATATAAATCATCATAAATCATCATTATTCACATATTTGCATAATCACAAATGCACCAATCGTAAAAATAGATATCCTAAGCTACCTAGCAGTATCTCAATCTCAATGTCTATACACAAATGCATATACATCTAGATCTGACTCTAATGATGGGATTAATACTCCAATATATAATTTTCTCAACATATATCATAGATCTTTTTACTGATAAGGAATTGCTCGTTTATAATGCAACACCAATCACTCTAAGTGATAGTGATAACTCAACTCAGGTGTTGCAAGCCAGCCTTGAGCCTAATCAAAACGGCTGTGGAATCCAAAGGAAACCACCACAGGGTCTGTACCTATCCAAAAGTTGCCCTTCCATCTTGATGTAAGATAACTTTGATGGAGATCTTCCTAGGGATGGATATAGGATCTTTTCTCCTCTTCCTTAGCCTTCAAGGAGCCTTGGCTTGAAATTTCCAATACTTGGCGGAGACAAAGACACAAGAAATTAACACAAAACCGAATGGAACCAAAGGGAAAATGAAAGGAAAATATAGAAGAGAAGGGTTAAAAGTGGAAGGAGATGGAAGAAAGAAATGGAGGAAGTGTTTTGGAGGACACTTCCCAAGGGGAAGATAACTCTACTTGCTACCAAGGAGAGAAGGAGGAGAATCTCTCATTAAAAGTTCATACAAGGTGTTTGTATTTCTAAAAAATGAATCTTATGTCCATTTTACAAAGAGGAGACACCTTCATATAGCCACATGAGTAATTCGGCCAAGGTGCTCAAAATGGGCCTTCATGATGGATCCTAGGCCCATTCAAGGAAAAATAGAAGAAGATGGCCTATACATGGCCCTAATAAGAGTACATGGCCCAATAGTGACCAAATTGACCTATTAAGGTCCAAATAAAACCTAAATCACTAGAAAATCTATTTATGAACTATATTACATGATGAGTACAAATAGATCCTCAAAGTGTCTTCATTGGGTTTGGGCCCACTAAGTAAAGTAAGGAAGGCAGATAGGGCTTTGTGAATGGTCTCTTTGCCCTTCTTGGACTTGGCCCTTGTTAAGGGACCCTTGTAAGCCTCTAATCCTTTATCCAAAGATGTGTGGGGATCCTTCCATGTTGTGTCCTCATTATGCTCCCTTCCTCGAAAGGATTTATCCTCAAATCTGAAGCATCATCCTCTTCATCTATATCAAAGGGAGACAAGTCAGACACATTAAAAGAAGCACTCACACCATATTCACCAGGTAAATTAAGGACATAGGCATTATTTCCCATCTTTTTAAGAATTTGGAAAGGACCATCACCCCTTGGGTCAAGTTTGGATTTTCTTAAATTTGGAAACCTTTCTTTTCTAAGATGTAACCAAACCCAATCTCTAACTTTAAAGGTAACTTCCTTTCTTCTCTTATTAGCATAACAAGCATAATGTTCATTCTTAGATTGTATTTGGTTTTTAACCTTCTCATGAAAATCTTTTATAAATTTTGCCTTTACCTCTCCATCCATGTGAAGGACAGAATCAGAAACATTAATGGGCAAAAGGTCCAAAGGAATGAGAGGGTTAAAACCATAAACAACTTCAAAAGGACTATGCTTAGTTGTGGAGTGTTGTATCCTATTATAAGAAAATTCAATATATGGCAAACACTCATCCCATGATTTAACATTTTTATTTACTAAGACCCTAAGTAATTGAGAAAGGGTCCTGTTCACTACCTCTGTTTGGCCATCCGTTTGAGGATGACAAGTGGTAGAAAATAGAAGTTTCGTTCCTATCATTGACTAAAGTGTTTTCCAAAAATGGCTTAGGAATTTAGTGTCCCTATCAGAAATGATAGTTTTAGGAACACCATGAAGTCTTATAATTTCTTTAAAAAATAATTTAGCAATATGACTAGCATCATCCACTTTGTGACAAGGAATGAAGTGAGCCATCTTACTAAACCTATCTACTACAATAAAGGTAGAGTCCATGCCCCTTTGGGTCATAGGTAAGCCAAACACAAAATCCATAGAGATATCAATCCAAGGAGAAGTAGGTGTAGGCAAAGGAGTATAAAGACCATTAGGTGCTATTTTAGATTTAGCTTTTCGACAAACTATACACCTAGCACATAGTCTTTGCATATTTTTTTATCAACACATCACTATTAATTTTTATCAACACATCAATTAAATCATCATATATATATATAGTTATCCCTTATCCATTCATAATACATACATTTAAAATATAATGCTCACCCTACCAAGAATATGAGATTCTAAATATCAAACTGTGCTCTGATTATGTTTTGATACTAGTTTCTTGATTCAATAATTCCTAAAATTGATAACAATTATTTTAGAAACCCATAGACCACTAGATATATTTTTTAGAGATGAATTCATCGATTTACTATAATTTTGATAAGCTTCAACTTATCAAACAACGTTGACAGTTCCTGAAATATAATTCTGCAAACCCTCGACATTATACCCATGAAAAGAAAAAGGATGAAGCTGGAACCTCAGTACTCAACTAATTTCACAACCGGGCTTATAGAGCCTTACCCCTTGCAAAAAGGAAAATGGAAGCCATGCTTGCCCTAGCCTTTCCAAATGCTTCCTACACTCTTGATTAGCTTCAAAACTCACTATCACTACTAAAAAATACCTAACAGTGATGGACCAAAGCCGTCGCTAAAGCACCAAAAATCCGTTGCTAACACATTTAGCGAAAGACTTTTTGACTGGATAACGTCTGTCGTTACGAACGTTGTTGTTAATTAGATAGCGATGGATACAGTACCCCATCGTAAAGTTTGCGATGGTAGAATCTCATGACTGATCTGGTCCCATAGGTGGTTACCCATTTTCGTTGCTGGTGATGACAGGTTAGTAACAATGTTAGATTGTAACTAAGGTTATAACACAATAGCAACCACATTCTCCATCGCTGAGTAACTACACCTTAGTGACAATGTGATCCGTCGCTACGTAGCTACAAATGTAACGACTACACATTATATCACTACATAGCTACAAAGGTAGCGACCACGTGTGTCATCCCTACTATAGCTACATATATAGCTACCACACATTCCATCACTATGTAACTACATGTTAGCGATCACCTTTACCGTCGCTATGTAGCTACATGTTAGCTAGACATATAGAGACCACGACTTCCGATGCTATGTAACCATAGATATAACGACAACGCTCTTCGTCGCTACTCTTTACATGTTAGCAACGTATCATATCAGTCGCTAATTTTATAGGTTATTCTTTTGGTGGACGATTATATTTTTATTGATAAATATTTTTTAATTATATTAGTTAAATATTTTTATATTAAATTATATTACCTATTAATATTGTAATTTATGATTTTCCTTCGTTGAATTTTTAGTGATACATTAATAATATGAAATTGGCATAAAATTGATACTAAAATACCAAATATGATAAAAAAATTTATATACAATCTATACAATCCAATAAAAATAAATGTCAAAAGAAATATATGATAACGGTGGGGGGGATCCTGTGGTGGTGGGGGCGGCTAGGAAGTAGAGGAGGGTAGCGTTGCCATTATCCACATGATAAGCTCTTGCTACTACAAAAGCTGTCGACGAGTCTCAAGAAACTCCTCGACTCGCCGTCGATCCTTGGTAGCTTGCTCCTGCAAAAGCTGCCTCTGTCGTCGGTCCTCATTGGCCCGCTCCTCCCAAAGCTGCCTACGGTGGTGCTCCTCCTATAGCTCATTGTTCAGGTTCTCAATAACCTAAATAATATTTGCTGGAAGCCCAAAGGAAGAGGAAAAGAAAGAGGTCTTCCCCTTCTTAGCAAACTGTGTGCCTACCCCTCCTAGGCCAAACACCCTCCCTTTCTTATTCATCATTCCAATAGCCTCCATAAAGATGACGTTGTCGTCAGAAGAAAAAAGGGTGGGAAGTACCTCCCCTTCAGGTATGGAAGCCACCAACTCTGCCTCCTTCTATGCCCTTATGGCCTGATATGTCTCCTATAAATGTAAAATAGTGAGATAAAATTTAGTAAGCTAATTTGTAAATTTAAGCATGTGTAAGTTAAAATAAAATATCACTAAGTCCGTCGTCTTTCGGTTAATCCATGCACTGGCTTTGTTCTTCTTGGTCATTTACATGACCTCATATAGTAAAGGCTCACGGTGCTCTTTCAGCTTATGTAGTTCATAATGTATTGAAATTATTAGTGGAAAACATGTTTAACAAAATATACTTACAAATCTCTTTTTATGCTCAAGGACTGAAATGCTACCCCTAGTGTAGACAAAGGCACCAACATCGACCGTCTGTTTGCCTTGTTCCTAGCATTGGCCTGCTGGAACAAGACACCTCCCCACTTCTGCACCATCCCATCATAGTATGCCTCAGGGATCATACAAGGGCGTTTGGCCTAGTCCCTCAGTTTCCAAAGGGTACTCTTGATGATTTTGAAGGTCTTTATGGCAAAGACCTTCCCAATCTCATCAATCATACCCTCTGTCCATAGGTAATCGTGCTGTAAAATGAAATAAGATTTCAAAATTAAAAAAAGGTGTATGAATATATTAAACTCACAACAGAAGGAAATGTTAAACATACCAAGAGATGTATGGACCATCCCACCAGGCCTTAAAAACCTGAGTAATTGCTTTGGTAGTGTGACTACTATCAACAAAGCTGTAATAAACCACAGTTAGAAATAATCAAACAATATAGACATAACTGTATACAAGTCAATCAGTTAATGACTTCAATATGGTCTAATGACACAAGGAGCCTACCGAAATTTCGGCAGAGCCTCCCCTATAAATCTAATATTTCTAATTTTCTACTATTGCTATGTTGCATGTAGAAAACTTCCCAATATAGTTCAATGAATATAAATACTAAAAGACTAACATACAACAACAAATTTATACATTAAACACCTAAGTGTGGTCTAACGACACAAGGAGGCTACTAAAATTTTGGCAGAGTCTCCCCTGTAAATCTAACATCTTCAAATTTGTAGTATTGCCCTATTACATGCAGAAAACTTCCCAGTATAGTTCAATGAATACATATATTAAAAAACTAACATACAACAAACAAATCTAGGTACTATATGAATTATAAGTATGAAATAAATAAAAAGCTACCAACTAACAAACTTAAAACAAACCATATAATAATACTTACTTGTCTTCACCCGGTATTGGGACCAGAGTAGGTAGGGGGATGTAGGAGCAGGGCTCGCCTGGAGGCCTGGGTCATCCAAACCTGGTGGTGAAGGAGTCTGTTGTGCTATGGTGGTATGTTGTGGTGTCATATGTTATGGTGTGGTCTGCTGTGGTGTGGTGGTTTGCTATGGTGTGATAGTCTACCATAGGGTGGTGGTCTACTTTGGTGCTCCAAGATGGGATCCTCTAGTTCATGAACCACCACCCCGACTGAAATATAGTCTATGTCCTATCATCTATGGATAAAACCATGAAAACCTCTTTGTAGTCTAAGTCCTACCAAAATGTAGTCTAAGTCCTAGACCATTTTAATTGGGAGACAACCTCTTTGTCAATGTGTTCACCCCTGTAATGGCAAGTGTCTCATCCAGTATCATTATCATTAAGCTCATTCAGAGCAAGCTGATAAGCATTCTCAACCTCATTTGAGACATTATCAGTGATTTGACTTTGGGTCTTGGCTTTGATGACCACATACCAGTCCCGGTGCCCTCTAGGGAAGTCTGTGCAATAAACCTGCTCAACTTGTTAGGAAAAAATAAAGGGATCAAACCCTTTATATCTACTGCTTTTCTTGACCTCAACTAAACTGTAGTTGTTGTCAACCTTTGTTCCTATACTGATTATGTTGTCATACTAATCACACCTAAATAGAACAATATCTCTTCTTAGTCGTCTGGAGAAAGAAACTTTAATAATATGTGTCAAGACTCCATAGAGTCTTCCTCTAACTGACTGTTTATGCCTTCAACAGAAACCTCATAGTTATGGGTGTGCATCCCTTCACTTCATTGGAAAATGTTGAACTTGTAGCCGTACGTAGTAAATTGGTCATTTTTGAACAGTTTTCACTAGCCCCCAAGAAAGACCTTGGAGTAAGGGGTCTTCAATATGATTTTAGGTTCTTGAATTTATTTACACATAATAACGTTAGATAACTAAAATTTGAAGTTTAACAAAAATGCATAAGGTATACGAGTCTTACGTGTTTGATGACATATCTTTTTACCTTTAATTACTCACTCTGTTTGTCTGTTTTATTTACTGTTAAATCTTAATAAATGTGTTTTAGCGTAATTTGTCAGTAATCTCCATTTGTAATTTTTATTTCACTATTTGTTAGTAATCACTGTTTTCTATTTTTTTTTACTTTTACTGTTAAGTGTTGTATTTTGTGATTTCTATTTTCTTTTACTATTTCTGTTTACTAGTAATTGTTGTTTTTAATTTTTACTATTTTTGTTTATTTTAATTTAAAGCTTTCATGAGTGTTTAGTCTTAAAAATAAATTAATTGAATTAACTAAGTTTAATTTGATTTTTATTTTACAGGCTATCAAGTATTGGAAGCTTCATAATTATTTTGCGAATAAATTACCCTCCTCCAAGTACAAATTCACATTAATTACTTTTTCTTAACAAGTATATTAATGTGAAATTGTTTAAGCCTTATCCATGCTTGCCTTTCATTTCACACGTTAAAAGAGGTTCAAATTGCCCAATTTTATTGCTTGCAAATAATTGGTACAGTTGCACCTAAAAATAAAGTTCCATATGCTTAATATTTTTAAAAAAAAAAGAAAAAAAGAAAATTCAGTAGCAAACAGAATTCTGGACAGCATCAAGAAGGATCCATGTTCCAATTATTTAAAGCAAACAAATGCATTTTGACAAGCTTTTCATGTCACTAATAAAGCAAGGGTCCCATTTGACAAAATTCTTGACTTTTCCAAGCTTCCCAACGTGAAGTGCATGGGCTGAATGTGGAATTGGCAAAGCTTTGTCCACTTTGTTTTATGAATAAAATAATGCAATCTTCTCCTACTTGCTATATGAAATATACAAAGCTGAATGTGTCCTAGTGCAGCCCCATGATTCCAACGTCAAAGCTGAATGGTTCAAAGGCAAAGTGTTGAATTTTCAAAAAGCAAAATTGGACCCACAAGCCAAGAAATTAATTAATTAAGCTATCACTCAATGCTTCCAATGTAAAAGCTGCAGAAACAGAGGAAAAGTGGACAGCAATTCACGTTGATTGCTGCTGCTCTTGGACAGCAATTGAACAAAATAAATTAGCATCATTCTAAGGCAATTCACATGAATAATGCTGGCTGGTTGGCAATGTGAATTTTAACAACAAAACAACAAAGAAAATGGGACAGCAAGACAACAAGCTAACGTGAAGGATGATACTAAGTCATGGGTTCCCATTTTTGCCAACGAAAAATCAAGAGACAAAGTGGAAAATAAGCTGGACAGATTAGAAGGAAATAAAAATAAAAACCAGCTGAAACTACTATAAATATGGGACAGCAGGAGAGAGGAAGAGCAGAGAGTCAGAGGGAATTTTTGAAGCAGTGACAGCAGCAGAAACGGAGGAAGAATTCCGGAGGAGCTTCATTCCGGGTTCGGTTTTTTATTTTGTTTTAATTATGGAGGGCTAAAACCCTTAGATTGATTTTCTTGGAGAATATTGTAATAATGATTTTGAGGTTCTTGTTTCTAAAATAATATACTTTCATCATTGTTGATTTCTTCATAATCTTACTCTGCTTGTTTAATTCCATTATGTTTAATTAAATTTGTATGCTTAATCGGTTTAATTATACAAATGGAATAAAATGAGATTTAAATAAAAATTGGTTAAGGAAATATACATGCTTAATGAATATTTTCATAATCACTTTTAGTTATTATGATTTGTTTAATTCCATAATTTGAGAATAGATTATGTATGTAGGCGATGTTCTTATGTATGCTCAATAATTCCTAGATTTTACGATCTTGACTCCTTTTGCTTAATTAGGATGCTTGATTAAAATACTCATTTTTTAAATGAAAGTAAAGGAATTGTGAATTGAAAAAGACGCTTAGTTGATTAATTCAAATTGAGCTAAGAAATCGACATAATGAAAGTGTATAAACCACCTTTTGTGAACCAAGGATAAATTTAATTACAATACTCCAAGAAAATCAATCGTTCGTTATTTATTTGTTTTACACTTATTCTGTATTCTTGTATTCTGTATTAAGTTTATTGTGACAATCAAACAAATCCCCCCAGCGTATGTTTGTTGAACTTCTGTTTAAAAAAAAATAAAATTTGTTTGTTAAATTTTAGTTTGTTAAAATTAGTTTAAGACTAGATTTTCCTAAATTTTTATGTTCATCTTCGAGAGAACGACCTAGGTTGACACCCTAGTACTACATTAATTAATTTTAATGTACTAATTTGACGGGGCTACGACAGCCAACGTCAGTGTTTTATAAATCAACCGATGAATTTGGATGAAACCTCATGACGAATTTAGTCATTAGTTATATCATTTTTCTCTTGTTTTAACATATCTGCATATAGGCTAATTAAAGAACAATAGTTTAGCTACAATGGTTGCTAGCTTCAAAATGCAATAAATAAGTTGGTGACTTACTCGAGATAAGGTTCCACTTCTGGGAAATTCAGAAGAATATACAAGTAAGCCGTCTTTCAATGTTTCTCATTAATGTCATTCTGTGACCTTCCCCTAGGATGACCAGGATAGTTAAAAATTAAACTTTGATCGTCGAAGCCTGGATCTATGGCCACCCCAAGCTTGCGGGGTTTTAACTCATTCTAGTTTCTATCTCTATCAAAAAATACAAAGAATCTTGAAAAGACTTATTTATTAGTATTAATTCTAATTATATTTTAATAATTTAAGTGTCAAAATAATTATTATTTTATTCATTTAGTAATTAATTAGCAATTTTAGTTATTTAGTCAAATAATAAAATATTGTAGTATTTTTAAGTAATTAATAATTTAAACTAATTAAAGGAAGTTAGTAATTTCAGTTGCTATCACAGAGTCATCCAGCGTGCCCACTCTAGTTTCCAGTGTGCCTACACCCACTAATGTGCAGGTACCAAATAGGAACCGCATGTTCTAACGCTGAGAACACGTGTGCCAACGCAACAAGCCAACGTACCAATGCCCAAGTGCAGCATAAGTGCGCTCACCATCTTCAGCTGCGCGTAACCATACCCAGTTTCCAGTATGCCTACGCCCAAGGCCAATTACTATCAGGTCTTGGTCCAGAAGCCCAACATACCCACGCCCATCGACCAGCGTCCCTACGCCCATGGTACGCTTGCCATCAGATCCAACACAAGAAGCCTGGCGTGCCAACGCTGAAAACTAGCATGCCTACGCCCAGCTGCTGCTTCTAGAGAAACCCACCAGTGTGCCTACGCCCAAGTCTAGCGTACCTACGCCCAGTGATTAGTCCACTTAGTTTTGTTTTCTTTTTAGAATCATAATTATTGTATTTTTACTAACTTAAGTTAGTTATTTATTTTGTACTTCTTAAATTAATTACATTCTCTGTAATTATTTAATTTAGGATTTTTAGTTAAGGCTAGGAAGGCTATATATAGCTAGATTGTAAAGGATTCAACAAATAATTTTCAGATTCTAATTTCACTTCCAGATTTCTCTTATCTCTCTAGGTCTTTTCTCTCTAAATTCTCTCATCCCTAACCTCCATTCTTTGTATCCATTTTCCTTTTCTTTCATGACTGCTTAAATCCCTAGGATTTGGATTGATTAAAGCTGCAACTAAGCTAAGATTCAATTCATTGGAGCTGAGGATTCAACTAAAGCAAGTTCTGAACATTGGAATTGTTGGATCACACCTCTTGGATTGGGAAATCCAAGGCTAATTTAGAAGCAATCATTAGAGAGGAATCATGGTGAGAGCTTTAGATTACACTTCCTAACCTAGTTGTTTCATGCCTTAGGAATTAGGTGAATAGCTAGGGTTCCCTTTAATTTTGTAATTGGCTTTAACATGAACTGATACCTAAGGAATTAGGATTATTTTGTGTTGAGTTAGTGATAATTACCTAAAAAATTAGGAGTTATTCATCTGTGAGATTAAACCATGCTTGAATTGAATCTTAAACTGCTGTCATTAGGATTTAAGTGAAGTTATATGCTGAGATTAATTCCAATCTGTGTTTAGTATTATTAATTGTTATCTTAATTCTACTTGTGAGCCTACTATATGAAAATTCATAAAACAACATTAAATTCAAAAAACTGCAAGACTTTATTGGCTTTGTTGTAAGGTTCAGCTAAAGACTCTTCAAGATTGTGGTACTTAACGTAATCCTGGCGGGAATGATCAAATATATTACTTCTTAACAATTGGTGTGCTTGCCATAAAAATCATCATCCAATGAATTTGCATCAAGTTAATAGCGCCGTTTCTGAGGATTAATCAACAATCCTTGGGGAGTTGCTAGACTAAACTATTTTTTTAGTTTTTGTAATTTTTGTTAGTTGTTAGTGATTTTTGTTGTGGGTGTAGGATTTTGTTAAGTGCGGCTTGAGTTGTTGTTAGTTGTTACCACTTTTTTGATTTTTGTTGCTAGTTGTTAGTGCTAACCGTTGTAGTAGTTTTGTTTGTGTTTAGTTGTATTTTTGTTGGTTGTAGTTGTTTTGGAAAGTGAAAAGTTACAGGTGATGGATCTTGATGACACCTTAGTAGAGTTTCTTCAATATTCACAAACATTATGCATGAACCATGTGGAGTAGATACAACCAATGGAGGAAGAGCCATCAGAATTGGAAAGAATTTTGATTCAAATCATGGAGTTCACTCAAACCGGCCTCATAAATTGTGATAATGCAATCATAAACATTCAAAAGCAAGTGGATTTTATTGCAAAGTAAACATCCAAAGAGGAAAGTAACACAATGGTTGTATGAAGAAAAGACCAATATGAAGAGCCATGGGATGATGATACTGGTCCCAATGAAGAAACTAAGTTTAGGGAAGAAGAAGACCGACTAGAAAACATTTATGATGAAAGGAACAATGAAATTATTAAACCTGAACTTGAGGTTGATGTTGAGATGTATGAAACAAAAGAAGAAAAAAAATGAGGAAGTTTAGGGTTGTTTGAATGAAAAAGAGTCAATTGAAGAATGCGAAGAGGAAAACGATATGGATTATACTTCAGAGTTGGAAGATGATATATCAATTGAAGCATTCTTTAATGATGGGAATGAAGAAGATTAGTGTAACAGCCCTGGTTTTTAGAATGAGGGCCTAGACTCTCAGGATCTCTGAGAGTACTCTAATAAGTGCTTGAGTGGAAGTCGAGGCTTCGGCCTGATCCCGAGTGACTAGAAGAAAAGAGAAATTAAGTGTTCAAGGTAATAGCAGATGGCTAAGTATGAGCAGAGCAAAAAATATAGCAGGATAATAAAGGCTTATGGGAGAAATAAGAAAGCCTAGAGACTGAGAGATGTATAAGGAACGATAGGGTAGAGTAAGAAATAAATGAATGTGAGTGTTAGTGAAATAGTGTCGATGTTGATAATTGATTGTATTTGATTAATTTATCATGATTAATTGTTTAGATTGTTCCTTTAGTAAAATGTATGTAGATTAATTGGGAGTAACTAATAATAATATAATTGAAATATATAATTATAATAATAATTAATAATTATTCAAAAATATATAAATATACATATATAATATTAAAATAATATTTTATTTTAACTTTTTGATTAATTTGTAATGTATAATAATATTTTAATAATAAAATATTAAGGAATTTCCCAATATTATATTATGGGGCCCAACTGTTAAATTTTCCTGGTGACTCGATCTGAGACTAATGACTCCGTAGAGGAGATTAGTCATGATAGGGCTTACCTATAGTGAACTAAGGATAATTGATTTGGCTTAAAACTAGCCAATCAGAACCTTCGACGTCACCTGCGTTTGGTCGTGTATATACTTCGGAGTATCCGATGGTGACACGGTTAGTCCCCGGTGACTCATTTTGACGTTTTAGGAACATTTCATGAAGAGACCGAGACTTGATTCAGACTCTGTCAACCCCATTTTCATATTGTCTTGTTCCTTCAAAAATTCAATCCGCACATCCTTAGCAATCCGGACCTAACTTTCCCAAATGACATTTGATTAAAGTGATTCCAGTCTCATTCACTTTGTTTCGAAGAGATATTCAATCTCGATCCCAATTCCTTACTTTTTCATGCCCAAATTCATCGAGCAAGTAAATTCAATTCAATGTTGCATTGTTCGCATTTTTACCCTACGCAATGTTCATTCAAAAACCCATAACTCTTTCATACGACCTTAGATTTTCACAAACTTGATGTAAAAATCTCCGTAACAAAATTATCTACATTTTTTGTGCAAACATTGAGAGCCAGATCCTTCTAGATTGGTACAGTTTTTAGGATCTTTACCAATCTTTATTTATCACGTCACCATGCTGACTAGTTCCAGAAAAATGGGCATATCACCTTCTTCCGGTATTAGAATTACTTCGTTCTTTTTTCCATGGATCCATGTCGAGGATATATATAATTCTTATGAGGAGCACAAGGCCAGTTCCCAAAGGAAAATTAATTACAGATTTAATTCTAAAGCCCCACATGATTCAAGAGCAATTAGGACATCCTGTCTCATTTTGGTCATATATTGGGCTACTGATATTGGATCGTCACAAATGATATATCAAATCAAAGGGAAAAATAAGATCTACAAGTTTTATTTTAGAAATATTTCAAGATTCTAGTTCCTCGTATTATCATATATTTAATTTTAACGGTCCTTAGTTTCTTGTTCATAAAAATCCTACACGCCAAAAATCATCTGGTAACAATTTAATTTTCGGTCACCAATTTTTAACTCACCACTACACCAGCCATCTCCAAGGCAGGTGTCAACCCCAGGAGAGACCAGCCCACTCACGGTTTCCCACTCCCTCATCAGCTGCAGTTTCCACTCAACCATAACTCCTTATTTTATTGTTAGCATGCCATGACATTCCTACTAGTGCAGAGTGCAATTCCTCCATCCATTTCATGTTGCATTCACACCCATGACCAATTTAGAATTCTAAGATCAGCTGCTCCCACTCAACATCATGTGCTCATCAAGTGTTTAATCTCTTGCCATCATAACATCACTTGGTCACTTAAGCACATTACAAACCCCTTCACTTCTCCCCTTCTTCTTGCTTCCAAACCATGACAAATCCTCATTGTACAACCCCTCAAATGGCAAAGCTCAATGTATGCATGGCTGTTAAAAAAAAGAAAATCGATTTCATTCCCTTGCATGAAGAAGTCTTAAAACCGTGAGCTTCTTGGGCTTGTTCTAGGCAAGTTTTGTGAATTTTTCTCTTGATCATCACCCCTAAGTTCTTGAAGCATAAATTCTATTTTACTCTAGAAAAATTTTTGGTTTTCCTTACTGCATTAGAGCTAAAAACCATGGGTTACCCAAGACCATCCATGGTAAGTTTGGCAAAAATTCCTTCTTGATCAATGTCCTTGAACCTTGTAGTTCAAATTCTGTTTTGGTTTAGGAATTAGATAGCATTTCCTTGCTTGTTTTAAGACTAGAACCATGGCTGTCTCCATGATCCTAAACCATGCAAATTTATTTTTCTAAAGATTCGGGAGCTTAGACAGCGATCGGAGTATGTTGGGAACGATCGGCGGAATCTTCGGCAAAATCTTTGAATTCCTTCTCCGGGCAGCAGCGAAAACATGAGGTAAGGGGAGTTTTTCTTCAGTAAATTGTGTCTAAGGCAATGTTAGTTTTAAGTTTCGATGCGATTCAACAATTGAATTGTAAAATATTTAATTTTTGATAACCGATGGTTAAATTCTATATTAAAAATAAAAATCAAATAAAGGAAGTACTTAATAAAATCTCGTAACATGTGCTTCGATGATCGGGGGATCAGAAGAATTTTATAAAATTGGAGTTAAAATGAAAGGAGTGCGAATTTTAGCATTAGGCGGGCTCAGTTGGCTTTCGATATGGTTGTATAATTTAAATATATATTTTCATGATTCTTGATTTAATTTGTATATACTCGTTCGGCAAGCCCCGCAATTAGAAGTTAGATTCGCCGTTAAAGTGGTCGGAGTCACAAACAAGAATTACACGCCTTACGAGGAATTCTATAGAACGGAACGTTTGACGATTATTTTATTCTACTGGACACTGACCGAAATAAAGAGAAAAAATGAGAGAGAGAGAGAGAGAGAGAAAGAGAAAGAAATGCTACAAGAAAGTCATGTTAAGTAGAAAAAGAAATCTAAGTAGATTTTGTGCTTAGAATAAAGAAATAAAACCTTTGGGTACACTAGTCCTTTTTAATGTAAAATGAAAATAGATAGGATTTATTAACTCGATTAGTAACGATTGAAGGATTAAACAATCTTTGGCTAAATTATACTTCAAATTGAAAAGTTTATAAGGTCCCTAATTAGTAATCGGGTAACTATAAAACAAAAGAGATTAATGATAGTTAAGAAAATTAATTAATTAATCACCAAAGAAGGAAGTTACCGAACTTAGTAAATTTACATTTAAAAAGGGCTGGAACATAAAGAATTAAGTTGAATATAAGAGGTGTATACTATAAGTTGAATATATGTCTAGTTGCCTATATAAGTAAACTTTTAGTGACATTAAGTGCGTGATTACTTGCTAAGCCGTGGTAATGATGAAGATTTAAATGTATACTATATGTGTGTGTAATGACTTCTTAATATTGCATGTAATATAACACTTGTTGGTTGACTGATTATGTGACATGATGAGATGTGTGACTGTAAATGATTGTGTACATGGATATATGTGTGTTAGTTATGTAATGTACATATGTGATAAAATATGTGACGAGTATAATATGATGACGTGTATATATAGTGTGATGTGATAGAAATACTTAAAGAATATCATGAGTTGATAAAATGAATTGTGTGATGAAAGGCACTCGTATGATGTATTGGGTGAATATATTAGGATAAATAAGAAAAGGATGAATAAAGAAATGTCTTGGTAGGGATCCTAAGATGAATTATGAAAATGATGTGATGAGATTAGATCGGATCCGATGTAATGATGGGCGCTGTGGTGCCATTATTACCCTGACGTTTTGTGGATAATCAGAACTCATTTCATTCCTAACCATCAGATGAGTCGTGTTGTGAATTGAGCAAAATACGAAAAGAGTAATGACTAAAAAAATGTTTAATCGAGGATTTCACGGGACAAATCCGATGATAGGAATGAAATAGAACCTCTGAAAGGACCCTACCGATGACTAATGAATTAATGGGAGGAATGTATGTTACATGCATCATGTGCATATAACTTGATGTGGACTAGAGCCAGCAGCGAGGGGTACACTAAAGGGTATGCGGGTTCGATCCCTGAGGTTGGATCTTGGGAGTGCAACGGGAGGAGACCCCTAATGGCTCGGCGGTAGTGCCCCGATACCTGGAAAAACATTGCAATCCTGGTGCACTTTGACCCAGACCAGTATCACTAGGACCATATAGAGCCAAGTTCAATTATGATATGATGTGTATTATGGATCCATGATATTAGGACTGTGAGTCCATGAGTACCCTGTGTTGTGATGTGGGGACTTGGTGTACTTTGGTCGCTTTAGTGTAGAAATGTTGTGTCCAGGGGCAGCCTGGGCAGGACGAGTTCTGATATGATATGATGTTGAGAGTTGGGCCCACATGCATCACGACGACTAAGAAAAAGATTAGAATAAATGAAATGAATTCATGCATTGCATTACCTTATCTGTATGACGGTGATTGTTATGATTGAATTAATATTTGAATGTAAATTGACTAGTGGCAAGAGGGAGAGTAGAGAACTGTATATTTAAGGACGATGGACAGGGATGAGTTAGGAAGGATAACTTAGAGCAAACCAACTAGGAACCTCAATATGATTATTGTTTGAGTGTTCATGTGGACTATTATATAGAAATAGCTAATTGTGGAATTAGGGTATGAGTTAGGAACGTTAGGGAGTTGGAAAGGTGTGAGACAACTTAGAAGAAATAGGTCTCCTTTGAGTACAATTAGTTTGTGTTATGATTACCTTGTTAGTTATGCGAGGACGTCAGAAATGACATCCTCTACCTTGTTTGGAGGAGAAGTTCACCCTTACTCTACTATAGGCCGCCTATCCGTATCCGCTATCACACTCATAGAGAGAGTGCCCGGATTGCAGCTGAAGGAGGATTTGGACCCTCTCGCCTACCAGGTATCCTTGAGGTTCCTGAGGACTATCTAGAAGGGTCACCATTACCAGAGATTCCTCCTATTCAGGAGCCAGAACGTCCTTTTGAAAGGACGTGGAGGTGATTGAGAGTACTGTTAGATGTTATGGTGATCCACCTCTTCCACCGAGCGTAGCAGATTTAGAAGAGATTGCCAGCAGGCAGATGGTCATTGATTCAGGAGTTCTGTCCCTCCACCCATTACCCAAACCTCTGACTCGTCAGCCTCGTTCCCTATCTCCTGTGTACTCTCATTTGTCCCCAGGTAGAGATACCGAGTCCGAGGAAGAGGAAGATCTAGAAGAGGAACCTATGGAAGAACCAGAGCCAGCAACTTCTCTAGCATATACTCCCACACTAGCATTAACACCAGTTGATGTAGAGATGGCAGATCCTATTGACCTTCTTCCGCTACCAGTCTAGTTGTCACCATCATATTTCCTCTATGTGGTAGCCGCGTCTGTTCCTTCCCCTACTACTACTTTGGCAGTGGAGCCACTAGGGATGTATATACCGGATATGCTGATGGAAGATCTCACCCCTGTAGTGATGGATGGTTTTATTACTAGACGACAATGGGACCAGTCCCATGGATTCCTCAGGCACGTATTCAGGTCTTACCTGTATGGAGGCATGGAGTAGTTTCACGAGATGTCACCTACTGCGAGGGACTTATTGAGAGAGGCTTTTGAGGCATATAATGATAGGTTCGGTCAACTTTCTTCACCTATGTCAGACCAATCTTTGTCGAGTTCGGGACCTCTGCCAGATGTCGGGTGTCCATCTCCATCAGTACTTATCTAGGATCAGACCGCCCAGACTCTCCTCCGAGTGACAGAGATTAGCGAGCTAAAGTGGATGTTTTGCTATTTTGTTTGAACCTAGTCAGGGAGAGGTGTATCCCTGTAGGTTTTTGGATGGCCCTAATGAAGCTTATATTTTGTAATGATCTGTATGTATTATGACACTATCCACCATGACTTTATCTTGTATTTTTCGGTTTAAATGTTATGTCATTATATTTGTTTTATATTATGGTTATTTTATATGTGACTCTAGGAGTTGGTACTCTTGTGATGTGTTATTTGATTTTAAAAAACTTCCATATTTTTCAGAAACTCGTAACCTCTCAGCTGACCAGGATGATCTAGTGGAAGGGATTGTCCTAGTTAACCAAGGGTGTTACAATTGCTCTGAAGAAGAAGAAGAGAATAAGCTGTCATTGGATTGTTTCTTTAAAGATGTAAGTGTTGAAGTAGTCCAAATTGAAGAAATGACAACAGAAGCCATTGAAGAAGTTGAGACTCAGTTATATACTATGGTTGAGGAAGAAGTGATAAAAATGGTAGAGGTCTCAGCTGAGATGGAAACCACATTTTGGCAATACAATAATGATACTGAAATTTGGTTAGAGCAAAGTATGAATATGAAGAAAGAAGTAGTGGTTCATGGACAAGAAGAATTAATATGTCTAGATGTTGAGAATACAAAAGAAGAAGAAATTCAACCATGTTATGAGGGGCATTTGCTAGTGGTGACTACTACAGCTATGGAAACCACAAGGAAACTTGGAATCATCAATTCAAGAAAAACACTACTTATGGTATAAAAAGGCATGGTGATGAAGAGCACATGATGTAGGGTAGAGAGACGGTAGAGAGAATAGAGAGATCAAATCTGAAGAGTAAAAGTGAATTCTAAATTATGAGTGTGTCTCTCTGATTAGAATGTCATTTAATTATTTATACTAACTAGAGATAACTAATAACTACTAAAATTACAAATTGAAAATTTACCCCTTTTGGGGCTTTAACATAAATAACAAAACTTAACTTAGCCTAGAATTAACATATGGTACAAGGATTATTTGAATTAGGCGCCTTTCCCTCACGTATGCACGTAGACACGCCTGTGGGCCTAGGTGTATGCTGGGATAATAAAGCACTTCAACATTAGTTGCAGGGGGTAGGCGTAGGAACACTTGATGGCCAGCGTTGGAACGTTGGCCCCCTAATATGGACTTGATAGTAGTGGAAGACTGAGTGTAGGTAAAGTGTGAACTGGGCGTGAGAATGCCCTCCATACTCAAGAAGATTCCAGCGTAAGCATATGTGGATCAGCATTGCCACGCATGGACCCTGATGCAAGACCTGATTCCTTGATGGGTTGAGTGTACATCCAAGCGTGTGAGCAGTGTTGAGACACTGACCTTCTGTCTTGAAGTTCCACTTATTACTTACCCAGGCGTGACCTTGCGCTTGGTAGCGTAGGCATGCATGGATCCTGGCTCCCCTAATGCTTCCAGCGTAGTCATGAGCGTGTAACCAGCGTTGAAGCGCTGGTCCTCTGATTTGGATGCAACAATCTTCTTATGCTCTAGCGTGACCTAACGCTGAGTAGCGTAAGCACGCATAACTTAAGAGTTTCCCTTCTTCTTCCTATGTAGCTATGAGTGTGGGTCAAATGTTTATCCTCTGTAGCTCCTTCCCTTAAGACCTGAAATAAGAACAAACATCTTAACGTAGGTATGTTGGAACCAATGTTAGCACGCTGGGACATAGGTCCATATCTCCATACTTGATTTATGATTTTCCTTCTATTTCACTCTATAACTTTCCCATAATAAACATTAAATTATCTAACATAACACAAAATTTTCCTACATAACTTATATTTTTTATTTTTTATTATTAGATGTTAACTAGCTTAACAATAACAACCTAAATCACTAAATTGTCTACAAAAATGCACAAATAATGGTCAAAAGAGTAAGTCTTTTCAGGACTTATCAAAACACTGGTAAAATCCTGCATGACCAAGAAAACTTCTAACTTCTTTCACATTTACTAGTGATGGTAGTTTCTCAATTACTTTCACCTTAGCTCTATCAACTTCTATGCCTCTGCTGGAAACTTCATGACCTTTAGTTACCATGAAATGACATTTCTCCCAATTTAGAACCAAATGAGTTTCCACGTATCTCTTCAATACAATATCCAAATTGTTCAAAGAGTGGTCAAATGATGATCCGAAGATAGAAAAGTCATCCATGAAGACTTCTATACATTTTTCCACAAGATTAGAAAAGATGGACAACATATACCTCTGAAATATGGCAGGAGCACTGCATAATCCAAAAGACATTTTCCTATAAGTGAAAATTTCATAAGGACATGTAAAGGTAGTTTTCTCCTAATCCTCAGAGGCAACTGCTATTTGATTATACCCCAAGTAACCATCAAGAAAACAATAATATGGTGGCCTTACCAATCTTTCTAGCAGCTAATCCATGAATGGTAATGGAAAATGGTCTTTCCGAGTGGCCTGATTAAGTTTTCTATAATCAATGCATATACGCCAACTAGTGACTAACATTCATGCCCCATTCTTTGGAACAACTTGCATAGGGCTTACCCAAGAGCTGTCTGAAATATGGTAAATCATTCATGCTTCTAAAAGCTTTATGACTTCCTTTTCGACAACTTCCTTCATTGTTGGATTAAGTGGCCTTTGAGGTTGAACAACTGCTTTGTATTCTTGTTCCATGAAAATTTTATGCATACAATAAGCTGGGCTAATTCCTTTCAAATCTTCCAAGCACCATCCAATTGCTCCTACATTTTCTTTAAGCACTTGAACCAACCTTGCTCTTCAAATTCTGAAAGATGACTGCTGATAATAACAGGCTTCAAACCTTCATCATAAAGAAAAACATACTTTAAATGAGATGATAAGGTCTTCAACTCAAGCTTCTGGGATATAATCTCTTCTTGTTTTGGGAGTTTTTCAATGGAATTTTCTTTGGAAGAATTGATTTTTTGGAATCAAAACCTCTCAAAAATTCTTCTACCTCATCTTTCTCTTCATAATTCAAATCTTCTAATGCATAAATTAGAGCTTTCTGCAAAGGATCCAAAGAAAGTAGACACACAACGCAAGAGGGATGAGTATAAGCTCTCAATGACTCACATGCAAGGGTAGCCACATATATTACATGTAATTTAAACAAATACAAAAATTTAGACAACATTTACCAATACACTCACATAATTTAGAACTTACATAAAATAATATATACCAACAGAATTTATCACATAACTATAAGATGCTATGTATGTGTTAGTTAATTATCATTTATCTTGATTGGATCCCAGTATGCAATGGGCCAAAATCCCACTCATCAACCTCACGTGTTAATAACCATGTGCACAACCATCCAACCTTATCCCTCTGCCTAACTAGAGCGACCAGAGCTCTCTTTGTTCTGGTTTTCACAAATGGGTAAGCACCTGTAGTCCTATTATCACAATGGCCAATCACATCTCTGTAGAACGGGTGCTCCACGGTCCTGGCAACACTCGCTCTGAGTTAGAGTATCCTAGATTTGCCATGGGCTATCCAGTCTCAGGCGTGAATTCAAACCATTGGATGCCCGCTCAAGTATACTCCCAAGACCACCCGTGGGGTCAGAACGCTAATTGTTCCCAGTGTACCCATCACTGTATGCTCCAGGGGATCACTCTACATCCCTCCTCATACTCCATATACAATATGCAATCTACTTATTTCATCATAAGGGTGCCCGAGTTCTAGACGGAACCTTGCTTATCCAATGTACTTGTCCTTACGGCATTTAAAACCAACTATCATGAAATTTTCTAATAAGTACTCTTTACATGCCAGAGCCTAGGTGCCACTGGAAAATCATTCTTTAGGAGCACTGAGGCTAGGCCTAAAATACAAGTTTTATACAAAAAGTTTTTCGAGACTTTAGTCATCTAACTTTTTTCCTAAGTTCTTTTTAAGAATTATTGTAAAATTATTTGTTTAATAATTTTTTGACCATTTTTGTTTTTCACTTCTAAAAACTAGTTATTCCATTGAAAATATTAAGCTTCCTTAAAAAAAGAATATAAGATACTTAATACTCCTTATAACATATCGGGCCATTTAACGATATTGTCTCGTCGTATTGATTTATGACGAAACTTGATATATTGGCCTCAAATTTTAGATTTACTAAAACCTTTCAAAACTATTTTATTACAACTTAATAAAATCCATTCCAAACTTTATTATAGAAAGGAAATTTTTCTATAAGTCAATAAATGTCATAAAATCGTTATTTCTCGTTATTTTATCGAAACTTCGTTTTCATCGTATTTTATCTAGAAAACTCCAAATTGAGTGATTCCGAAGCCAAAAGTGCTTAATTTTTAAATGATAATCAAATACAATGAAATTAAATGTTAATTCTTCCCAAAAACCAGTTTTACATGAAAATGTACTAAGGTACCAAAACTCATCATTTTAGCCTTCATAAAAACGCGTTTTAAGGATAAGTAACGTGTCGGAATATCTCCAAACCAATTTTCCTCATTGGGTAATTTTCCACTACTTCAAAATTCACATCATATCTCATAAAATACATGTCCAAAAAAGTTTGGCGAATTTCCTTATTTTCTCATGTAAATGCATTTTAACTGTTTCTAACTATCGTTCGCACCTATACTCGGGTCCCTATTTATTTTTCTTTCAAAACATCAATTTATACACATTTTTACCATCATTTCTATAATTACAAACATGTCCACACAGAAATCAAATCGTGTCTCTCAAAAACCTTAATTTCTTCATATATCTATAAGCCAATTTCACTAAATCAAAGCATATAAAATACTTGCCATAAAAATAAATATTTAAGCATTTTAATTCACAAAAATTCCAAAATTAAAATTCATATCTAAACTTATTTTTCCTCATCAAGAATTAAATATTTAACTAAACTTGTTACTCATGGTCACTAAGTTGCTAAAAGTCAATTTTTCATGTGAAAATCTATAAACTTAAGTCATAAATTCTAAGACAAATTTTTCGACAGCAACATATCCCTTGTATTTGGACTTCCAAAAATCATTTTTCAAGTATGTTAGTTCATCTAGATTTAAGGAATTTTAAAGGTATAACATGCAGTCACTAAATTAAAGAAAAACTCGTTCTTTCAACATTTTTAACAACATGCAAGTGATATTTTATAACTTATTAAATCTGTCCAGAATTTTTAAATCAATTATCATGCATAAAAAATTATACTTTAGGCATCTAAATTTGCATTAAATCATGGGAAAAATGTCACATTAATTTGGCCTTAAGAAATCATGATTTTTAAAGCTTTCTACTAAGTATAATAGGCATGCATGTACCTAAAAAAATTCTACAGCAACAAAATGATTAGAGAAAAATAATTCACAACTTGAAATTCTTAAAAATAAAAAAAAATTATTGGGAACATGGTGCAACCATGCTACCACTCATGAACAAAAATTTCAACAATAGATTTTCATGATTAAAGGTTAAAAGTTAGAGTTTTCAAGGGAGGTACCATGGTGTGAATATTAGGGGTATCCACACTACACCATGTGTCACACCCCGATTTTCCGGACTCGAATCCTGATGTAATCAAGATAATAATTAATAAAAGTACGAGTAAATTTTTCACGTTTAAAATAATTTCAAAACATCACAACGATTACACCAAGACCCGAACCATAGAAAACCGAAGAGTGAGATTTCAATAAAATATACTGGATCGGTAACTAAATTGCCCATAACGGTATACAAAATAATAGAGTTTACAGTGGAAGAAAAATGTATATATCGGGCATACGCCTAGTCCCATATATGACGATATGGGAAAAGGCTCGCTCAAGGCATGCGACTACCTAACAAAGACCTATTATATCATAACCCATTTATTCACTCATAACATACACATACACATGCGTTGCCTAAGATATAAATATATATATACATATACATCTGGGGTCATGCCATAACTATCGCTACTATCCGTATTTCATAATTAATACATTTATTCGCGTAGTGGCATTAATACAACATCACCATCATCAATGTATATTGTTCAAGTTCAATTCCTCGAGTACTCATCAAATCATCACTTACATACTAAACATATATTCACCATTCATAAATACAAAAGATTATATTGTACATATCCAAATCACCAAATCATCAATATCATTATACACAATTTATTCATTACATCAAAATTCACAATTGATGCCGGCCAAGGCACTTCCAATACCACTATTTACCTTCACCAAAAGCTTCAATTCATAAATCTTATCTCATCCCATAACAACCCTACATCACAATGCTAAAAAGGAGACCACACAAGAGAGTGAGTTATACATTCAAAATGGCGAATATAATATATTGTGATTAAGTGTACATGCATTTATTTATCATGTGTGCTTTGCTATAAAATTATCAAATTGTTATAGTAGGCGTACAAGCCCCATGAATCGCAACCACTAGTGGAAAAAAAACTTTTTACACCGGTCTTTTTTGGCTTTTTACACCGGTTGTAGGACCGGTGTAGATACAGCAGGTGAGAAAAATATGGACTTTTTACACCAGTTTTGGGACCGGTGAGAAAAATTATTTTTACACCGGTTGTTACAAATAGGACCGGTGTGAAATCTAATATTTACGCCGGTCTTATTCATTACAACTGGTGTAAATATTATATTTTACACCGGTTCTATAGGTAACAACCGGTGTAAGTATTAGATTTTTCAACGGTCCTATTTGTAACACCCGGTATAAAAAAATAAGCTTTTAACACCAGTTGGTAATTACAACCGATGTAAAAACCTTTATTTATTTTTTTTCATAGCGAGACCCCTACACTCATCTCCCTATTAACAAAAGCAAGATAACCCACAATATTTCCAATTGATTCGGTTAGTATTTTACATATATTAATGTCTATAAATACAGTACCACTTGCTAAAGCAACTATTACTACCACTTAAGCTATCAATGTCACTAGAATTCTCAACATCACTTGCTGGCTATACAAGGCTATTAGAAGCAATCCATGAATACTGGTATTAAAAGCACTCTAGGAAGCGAGAACAAGTGCAGCCTACAAAATCAAGCGAGAACAAGTGCAGCCTACAAAATCAACAAAGGAATTTTGTCTTTGAGCACATAATATCTACATCAAGAAGTGGGAAGTACACTTAACAAAAACATGTTTGACACCAAATAAACTATAACATACTTTATGCCTAGCAAGTGTGTCCCAAGTTTACATCCTTGAAGAAAACATGTTGCTTTACCTGAATAATAAAGTATCTATAAGTTTGACATTTGAAAGGAAAAAGGTAAGGAAAACTTATATCATAAAAATTAAACACAAGAATATGATTATAATTAATTAGATCACCTCTGATGCTCATTTGTCTCCAAGTCTTTGATTGGGATCTTCAACCAATAATCTGAAATTAAAAATCTCAGATGCTAATGAAAAATGACCTTCCTATCTTAATTATTGAAGTGCTAAACTGAGAATAACAATCAATGACAAGAAACCATCTTATGATAAAAATCTTTCCAAATAAAATAAAAGGAACAAATGCTTTAAAAATATTTTAAACAAAATAAATAATCTCTTAACCCACATTAAGAATAGTAATGTACAACTATAATATATCATGACAATTACCAATCAGTAAGATCATGTGCTTCAAGACTCATTTCTTTAGGAACTACAGGCCAAGGTATCTAGAGGAAGCTAAAACAGAAACAATATAGATTGACTAAAAGTAAAGGGAACTGAGTACATATATTCATACACAAGCATATTGATTATTGAAAATCAAGAGACCAACATAATACTAAAACTAAAAACCTGATCCAGGACCACATGGGTCAAAAAAATCATCTGTGGTCTTAGTTTCTTGGGTTCTAGATGTAGTAGTACTTGCCACAGTAGTCACTTCAGTTGGATTATTGGCATTAAAGATTGGCACTAGTTACTGATATGAAACTCAAATTTTAATTAGAGAACATAAAAAACACTAAAAAACTGCACGTGTTTTTTCCTTCTATAAATTCTTATTCAAATCGCTATTGCTAGCAGGCTAAATATCCTATGCCATTGCTATTCAAAAATGACTTAGCTTTTTTTCAAAGACAGTTATTGGAGAAATCCTATGAGAAGTAAAATCCTCATTTCACTAATGAATAACCAAGGCAAATTTCAAATATAAGCACATAATTCATAAACTATCTATTTTTGCTAATTAGTATAGTTTACAAGTGAACAGTATACTGCTTACGGTCTTAAATTCAAAGCAATAAACATGAGCAGAGTATTCAATAAGTGTCGAGTTAAGAACAAGAACAAATTGTTACATTTATATTCTATTTTAAACTAGTTAGAAAATAAAGATCAAAACCATATAGGTGCCAAATGGTTTGGGTTTTCCACACTATCTGTCAAAATTTCCAATTGAAAAGTTGAAGATATAGATGCACTTTTTAGTTAAATGGAGAATTTCAGGATATGCATGTATGTAAGTAAAACAAATTGAAACAAAAAGGAAAATATAATTTATAGAGTTACTTATGCTAAAACAAAAACTTGCCAATTTCACTCACAATTTATCAAATCAATTAAGTAACCAAACTAGGATACTTGTAAGTCAATTTGGTCTCTGATGTTTAACGCGCACCAATGTTAAAGGTCAATTAACTACCACTGCTAGGATCTGGTTAATAGTTGCCAAGGTCAAAGACTAAGGTTGCCTTTTCTTTATGTCAAAGGCCAAATTGAGTAGCACTAGCAGTGTCAACATGAAGTAAAGAATATTTTGATTTTAATTTCTTAATTCTTTTAATGAACATTTCAAATTTTCTTAGTCAACATGAAATATAATGAGATATTTGTGTGAAAAACCAAATCTGAAATTTTTCTACAACAATATTATAATCAATAGCTATCTTTTTCAAGGGTTTTTTTGTTCAATTTATCTATGCAATGTATTAGATACAGTTTCCAATATTTTAGAATGCCATGTCATACTAAAAGTCAAACATTACATATATCATGTTTTTATGTTAAGTTTAAAAGTCTTTTCTTTTTAATTTAATTTGTTCTTTAAAGTTAATATATAATCATCGTATTATTCCTTTAAAAATTTTAACAAAGAGACTAATTTAATGACAAAAATTTGAATAATACTTGAAATACAATTTGACAGAAGATTTTCCCTTTATACCTTTGAAATAAGATTGCCAACAAGGTTGTAGCCCAGAGAGGTAGACAAAATATGAAATGCATTTATAGGGTCTACAGCTTTCTACATCATCACACCAAAAGATATATGTATGTTATTCACATGAAGGTTAAAAGAACTAGTTGAGCAAAATTTAATGAAAAGAAGAGTTAAAGCAAAAGTAAAGTCTTAAATCTCTTTCACTTAGCTGCAATGATTTAGAGATATCATCAGAAAATTTAGGGGGCCCATACCCGATCTTGAACCAAGGATCCTTAAAGATCTGACTCATTGTAATATGCTGTATCATTGCCATATTAATTAACATGGTTAGTTAGATTAGTCGTAGCATTAATTTTTTAACCAAAAAAAACCCAACTTGTGTAAGTACTACTTACTGTATCAGGCTTGGGATCAAGGATTCTCTTGATTAGTTTCTTTACCTTTGAAGAAAAATATGAAGGAAAGGTGATTTCTACGTTGAGAATCTATACATTACATGTAAAATCTTAATGATTAATAATAATAAAAACCTCACAAGGCAGAAACTAACATGAAGCACAGGTTACCTTTAATGAGCAACATAAAACTGCACCTGACAATGACATGAATATTATGTACTGGTTCTGCTTATCTTATATTTATGTCATCCTTACTCCTAGGTTTACACTCTCTTCTCTATTTCTAAAATCAAAATCATCATACTACACCATAACATCACTACAAAAGCAAAATATGTTATTCACTTCATATCCACCTATTGTCAAACATTTATTGTGCCAATACAGATGAATTATTATGGGTGAGTTTGTTTAAATTATTTCTTTTAAAACAAAAGCTGAAAAAAGTTAAAAACATCTTATTTGAAGGAACTAACAAGCAAAATACAATCCCTTCAACATTCCCGTAAAAAAACAACCAAAAGAGAAGGCAAAAAAAGAAAAGACATTTCGTCGTACAATTAATAGGCATACTTAGTGAGTTACAGTTACTATAATAATTTTGAGATAGAAAATCGAACTTAACATAGGTATCAGGCACCAGAAACTCATCAATATGGAAAACAATCACACATAAAAGAGAAACCTATTTCTCAAAGTCCATGAGCACAAAAACAAGGAGAAAAAGGGTACCTGTGGTTTGATCGAAGTGAGACATCGAGTAGTGAACGGGTTTTGAAAGGGAGACCTTCCAGAGGGAGAGACCTTCGAGCTTCGACAAATAGAGATGGTAGGGCTACGCAGACAGAGACCTTTTGAGAGGTAGAGCTTTCAAGAGGTTCCAGAATGAGAGCTTCAAGAGGTTCCAGAATGAGAGCTTACGACTTCAAGAAGGTAGGGCTTCAAAAGAGCTTCGTAAAGTGAATGGCTTTGAGAAGGAGAACTTTCGTAAGGTGAATGGCTTAGAGAGGGAAATTGAAAAGGATATTTAGCAAAAAAATGTGAAACGTTTTCTCACCGGTCCATAAAGCAAGACCGGTATAAAGTTTTCCATTTCCCACCGGTTGAAACTGGAGACCGATACAAACTTGAACTTTTCTCACCGATTTAAAACAAAGACTGGTACAAAGTACACTATTTCTCACAAGTCCAAAGATTAGGCCAGTGTAAAGTTTTATAATATTTTCAAAACTGCCACCGTCTAATTTTTTATACCGGTCACATTACAACCGGTGTAAAAACCCCGGTGTAAAAGGCTATTTTTCCACTAGTGAACTCACAACATAAGCAAGCACAAGCATGTACACAATCATATTACCATTTATCATCAAGGGCATTCATAAATCATCATCATCAAATTATTAAATCTTTACTCAATTCCTCCTCGCAAGGGGTTTTTCATCTCTCGTGGTCATCCCATCTCAAATGCCATGCACCTATGGCTAATGCATATGTCAACTATTTAATGCGTATGCAATGGATCCATTTCAATCACCCATGCGCACATGGTATCTCAAGTGATCGCAACCATTTATAATTATCATCATACTATGCATGTGAAATCAAGAGTTAGAATAAGCATATTGACATGGGCATTACCCAAGAGGAAGCCCCAGACTCTTCACAGACTCTGGAGGTTGCCTTAGATAGCTTTAAGGGCCCCATGACTAGGTCAAGGGTCAAGAAAGATAGAGAGACCCTCCAAACTTATTTGGCATCCTCTATAGACACCATGATTAGGCCCATGTCCAAGGAGGAGCATTTGAAGACCTTACCCTTTTCTCTTGATCTATAGAGGGGTAATAAGCTTACTTTTATAGTTTGGGCCTCCTTTGGGCCTTTTTATGGGCCAAGACCATTGTTGTACATATTTAATATTTTAGTATTTTTAGGATTATATTAGGATATTATTTTAGGTTTGAGTTTGGCTTTGCATAGCCATTGATTTTAGGCCAGTTTTGGGCTTGTATTGGGCCAAGATTGCATAGGTTTTATGATTTTATGATTTTTTGCATAGCCTTAGGAAATAATCCAAGGCCCATGGTTTAGTGAGGTGACCAAATTTTTGAGAGATCTATATAAGCTCCTCTCCTTTGTATTTTCTTTATAATTTGGATGCTAATAGTTTTTAGTAGGAGAAATTCTCCATTCTCTCTGGAAAATAGAAACAACTAGGCTCCTTTCTATAGTCTTATCCTTTGGCCTTCTTCTAAAGGTGGTGACCTCACAACCTCATCTCTCTAATACTAGGGAGTGATGGGTTCAAAAGCCATACTTGCCTCTCCATCTTCTTCCATCTTCCCTCTTAAGTTCTTAGCCTTCAACCTTAGGTTTTCCTCTCAACAAACCTCCATTTCCCTACTTGAAGCTCTCAGCCTCCTCCTCCTTTTCTCAAATCCATGAGCTTTTCTACTCTTTGATGTAAAGAATGCTTGGATCTAAGGAAGCTTGAGAAGAAGATCCACCTCTCCATGCTTCTTAAGGCATTTTTGCCTACTACACATATACTCCCCCCACCTTGATGGTACTTTTGGTCAAGGAGAAAGGAGGTAAGGATCCAAGCTTTTGCCTCAAGTTCACAACAATGCAACACCAAGAGTCCAAGAGAATGAAAGCTTAAGTGGTGGATCAAGGAAGTGATTTTTTCAGAGGATAAAAGTGGATGGATGTTGTTTTTAAAAGGTGTGTAGAATGGTGTAGTATTTAGGAGGTAGCTATCTTTTTGTATGGAGGTCAAGAATGATGGTGAGTGTTTGAGCTTGACATGGATGAGATGTTGAAAGTGGTTGATGTGAGAAAAGAGGAAGAAGGAGAGGAAGTGGGTGGCTGATCAAGACATAGAGAAAAGAAATAGTGTGTTTTTTTAGAAAGAATGATTTTACATGTGCTCTCCCTTGAAAGCCAATGAGAATTTCGGTTGGAAGAGTAAGAGGAGAGGTGTCTAGGTACAAGGCATGCATTATTAGAATCAAGGCAGCTGTCTAGAGTGTTAAAGAAAGAGTTAACAAGGTTGTAACAAGTGTCCCATGGCTGTTTCAACATGATTAGACCATGTGTTAGGCTTACTGATCTGTCAGTACCAAAGATAGTAACTTGGGGGATAATTTTAAAGGGTTTAGAGTGGTTATTTGAAAACCAACAAAACATGAAAGTTATAGATCTTTGTCTTATATTTAAATCAATATATGGTATGAAAACATCCAAAAAAACAAGGGAGATATGGTAATTTTACAAAATATGTCCAATGTTGTTACGAGATTTAAGTTGGTTGCAAAGAAAAATTTTCTGGGCCAAATTAGTAAGGAATTAGCCTTTGTGCACTTCATAAAAGTTGTAGATAAATGTGTCTAAAAAAGTTTGGCAAATGAATCATTCGATTTAATGGTCGTATGAGTGAGAAAAGTGGAAAATACTTAATATAGTGCAAGTGTTTCAAGGAAAACACAAATCAGTGTGGTATTTTAAATTCTGGGATTGAATTAGCAAGAATGGGCTTTTATGGTCAACATCAAAGTTGTAGATAATTTTAATACAGAAATTTTAGGACAACAATGACTCGATTCTAATTAAGGGAGAAGAAATTACACCCAAAATACAAACAGGTGCATAAATGGGCTCTTACGGTTAGCTTGGTTTTCATCGAAATAAACTTTCGGAGGGTTAAGTGATGGAAAACGGGACTCGAGCCCTTCATAAAAGTTACAGGGTATGACATCAGGAACGTAATAAGATAAAATTAGCTCGACTCAGATACTCCAGACATTCTCTTGGCCAGAACCGGGGGATACACACAAAATCATATAATTAAAACTATATAATTTGTATAATGCTATTTAATTACTAAGTTTTCTTAACTTGATTAATTATACCTTTTCACACAATTAAACTGAAAATAATCATCTTAACCCTTTGAAATTCCTTAAAAATACTAATCACTTACCACGCAAACTAGTCGGCCGTAGCCTAATTATCATTGTACATAAAATTTAGCATAGAAAATAACATACTTGGCCCTAAGGACCAATCACACAAAATGAGGGCTATTACACTCCTCCCTCCTTTTAGAAATTTCATCTTAAAATTTTACCTAGTGCTAGTAAACAAATAAGGATAAGGAGTTAACATCTTTTCCTCGAGCTCCCACATAGGGTTTCCTTCGTCAGACTGGTTTCAAATTACCTTCACCAAAGGTACATCTTTCCCTCTAAGTTATTTCCTACGATCTTCTACAACCCTCACTGATACAACTTTATAAGTAAGATTTTCTTTAAGGATAAACTTATCAAGCTTCAGAATATGGTCAGAATGGGGTACATACTTTCGAAGTTGTGAGACATGGAAAACATTATAGAGGTTAGACAACTTAGGAGGTAGGGCCATACGATAAGTGTTTTACCCAACATTCTCAAGAATCTGGTACGGTCCAACATAATTAGGGCTTAACTTCTTCATCTTTAAGGCTTTTCCCACTCCTGTTACAGGAGTAACTCACAGAAAAACATGGTCACCTTCTTTAAACTCGAGCGGCTTCCAATGCTTGTCGTAGAAACTTTTCTAACGATTTTAAGAAATCTTCATCACTGTGTGGATTTCTTTAATTTACCTTGTGGTCTTCTGAATAACCTTTAGTCCAATCATCGCTTTCTCTCTTGTTTCGAACCAACACAAGGGTGTATGACACTTCCTCCTGTTCAAAGCCTCGTACGGTGCCATTCTAATGCCAACGTGGTACTATCGTTATAGGTGAATTCCACAAGTGGAAGGTACTCATGCCAACTTCCACCATGTTCTAGCATGCACATGCATAGAAGATCTTTAAGAGTTTTGATAGTGTGCTCAGACTGACCATCGGTCTGAGGATGATATGTTAAACTTAGCTTTAATCAGGTTCCTAATGCTTGTTGCAAGCTCTCCCATGGACGCGAAGTGAAACAGGGGTCTCGATTGGATACAATTACAGATGGTACACCATGCAATCTAACTATTTCCCTGATATAGATCTACGTGAGTTTCTCGAGAGAATACTTCTTGTTGATCGAAATAAAATGTGTAGTCTTCACGAATCGATCCACCATGTTTGCTTTTCCAAGATAAAGCTCAAAGTCGTAGTCCTTAATAAACTCCATCCACCATCTTTGCCCCATGTTCAGCTCCTTCTAATGAAAGAGGTACTTAAAGTTTTTGTGGTCGCTGAAAACTTCAAACTTAGTCCCGTACAGGTAGTTCCTCTAGATCTTCAAGGCAAAAACGACTACAATTAATTCCAGGTCATGTGTCGGGTAACTTACTTCATGAGGCCTCAACTGACATGACGTGTAAGCTACAACTTTCCGTTCTTGCATCGAAACACATCCAAATCCTTTTTTAGAGGAATCACAATACACTTCATAAGACTTGGTGGGGTCGGCTGCAATACCTTCTTCCGAGATGACATAACCTAAAAATTTCACCTCATACAGCCAAAACTCGCACTTAGATAGCTTGGCATACAACTTCCTCACATGTAGCATATTCAAAACAATCCTGAGATGTTCTTTGTGTTCCTTATCACTCTTGGACTACACTAAAATATCGTTGATAAACACGACTATGAACTTATCGAGGTACGGATGGAAGATGCGGTTCATATAGTCCATGAAAACAGCTGGTGTGTTTGTGACTCAAAAGGGATGGCGAGATACTCATAGTGACCGTAGCGAGTTCAAAATGTCATCTTGGAGATATCTTCTTTCTTTAATCGTATCTGATGATATCCCAACCTCAAGTCAATCTTAGAGAAGACAATTGTTTCTCGCAGCTGATCCATTAAATGATTGAAGCGTGGAAGAGGATACTGATTCTTGATTGTAACTATTTAGCTGGCGGCAGTCCACACACAGACGCATACTATTGTCCTTTTTCTTTACCAATAACATTGGTGCTCCCCACGGTGAAACACTAGGTCGAAACATTCTTTTCTCTGAGAGCTCTTCGATCTGCTTTTTAAGTTCCTCTAATTCCTTTGGTGATATTTGGTATGGAGCGATGGATATCGGCCCAGTACTGGGTAGGGTATCGAGACTAAACTAAATCTCTCTCTTGGGAGGTATCCCAGGTATATTTTCTAGGGAAAACTTTGGGAAATTCTTGAACAACTAGAAGTTGTTCAGCCTCTAATTTCTTCTCAAAACTTGGTGTTAGCAAGGACCATAAACACCCGTATTCCTGATCAGAATGGAGTTACCTCTTGATTAGCAACAATAAACTCAGATTTCCCGAGCTGAGAATGCTCAGGTGACAAGACTCTATAGAATATAGACTTACTATGGCAGTCAATCAGGATGCGATTGGCAGTAAGCCAATCCATTCCTAGAATAACATCTGATTCAATCAAAGGTAAACAGACCAGGGCCACCCGATAGGACCTTTCATCAATGGTGATAAGGCATCTCATACATACAACAAAGGAACATATGGGGATACTAGCAGCAGTAACAACAATCATTTTGCTAGATAAGGGAGTCAAAGGTAAGTTCAGATGTTTCACACAATTCTCAGATAAGAATGAATGAGTGGCTCTAGAATCATATAACACATTCAGAAGTACTTCACCTATAAAGCATGTACCTTACACCAGTTCATTTTCTTGTGTGACTTCTACTCCATTCATGGTGAAGACCCTAGCATTGCTTCCATCTATGCTTGCCATAATGTTCCTTGGTCCTTGTTGAACATTACCGCCGCCTTGACGGCTAAGATTCGCCATTCTAGGATTATTAATTAATGCACTAGTAGCTAGTCCTCCATTCCAACGACCTGCAGGACGTCATATTTAACCTCTAATCTCCGTCTTTGGATAATCCAGGTTCTTCTCGAGATATATGTTATTCTTGTGCCCAACTTTTCCACAGGTTCTTCCTAGGGCAGTCTCTAACGAAATGAGGTCCTCTACAATCATAGCATCTTATAGAGGCTTCACCACTTTGGGTATTGATAAATCTACTAGGTCCACTAAGATTTGGTCAGGGATAAGGCTTACCTGATCTGAGGTCTTTCTAAGGTCGCTTGTCAAATGTGCATCTCTCTGGCCCGTAGCTAGAAGTTTCTTTTGATTTGTGCACAGATGTATACTCGTAGATACGACATTAATCCACTAAAGTAGTGGACTGAGTGATTTGTTGATAATAGATCACCTTACGGATGTCCTAGCGCAATCCTCCCTCAAGTTGTGCAGGGTTGCTCTCGTGGAAGTCACTAAGTCCTTGGCCATGCCTCGGCGGAGCCTGGGGAGTTTTAGTCCCCTGATGTTCCAGAACTTCTACCCTTCTATCTAACAGAGAACTCTATGTCGTGTTGTTCTAGTGTGCCATGATGACTGAAGAAAAGGGGCAACTTTAATAGAAAATCCATGAGTCTTCCCACTTTGGGAGGCTCCACACATACAAACAAGCAATCAATTTCTACTACGTGAGTACTAACGTCTCACGAACAACTCTTTTTGACTACGAGGGAACCTTGGCGGTCCATACCCTAAGCTTGAAGAATCGACCATGCTCTAATACCACCGATATGACACCCTCGATTAACTAGGACTAATTCCCATACTGGAATGTCCTACTTAATTAAGGAGTCACAAGTTATTAAGAAAATTAGAGTTTTTTTTTGTTCAGTGATCATCAACACATAGTTCAAAATAAACATTATAATAAAGTAGGTCAATTCTTTATGGCAGTAATGTACTCAAAAGGTACGGGGCTCACAGTCTCTCAATAGAATAACTTCAGAATAATAACATAACGTTAACTAAACATCAGGACCTATAAAAGTATCAACACAAGTGATGAGTATAAACAATCTACGTCCACAGCTCAACATCCTCTATTGCGGGTAGTCTAGGTTCTACTCTTTCTCGTCCTGCCCTTCAGTTGATGATCACGATAAAAGAAAGTAGGCACATAACACAAAAGGGGTGAGTATAAGCTCTCAAGCCACTTGACTCACATGCAAGGGTAGACACAAATATTACATGTAATTTAAACATATACAAAAATTTAGACAACATTTACCAATACACTCAAACAATTTAGAACGTACATAAAATAATACATACCAACAGAATTTATCATATAACTATGAGATGTTATGTATGTGTTAGTCTATTATCATTTGTCTTAATTAGATCCCAGTATACAATAGGGCCCAACTCCCTCTCATCAACCTCATGTGTCAATAACCATGCTCACAACTATCCAACCTTATCCCTCTGCTCAACTAGAGTGATCAGAGCTCTGCTTATTCTGGTTTTCATAAATAGGTAAGGACCCGCAGTTTTATTATCACAATGGCCAATCATATCTCTATAGGATGGGCACTCCATGGTCCTGGAAACACTCACTCTGAGTTGGAGTATCCTAAATTTGCCATAGGCTATCTGGTCTCAGGTGTGAATTCGAACCATTGGATGCCCGCTCCAATATACTCTCAAGACCACCCGCAGGGTCGGAACACTAATTTTTCCCTAGTGTACCCATCACTGTATGCTCCAAGAGATCACTCTGCATCCCTCCTCATACTCCATATGCAATACACAATCTACTTATTTCATCATAAGGGTGCCCGAGTTCTAGACGAAAGCTTGCTTATCCAACGTACTTGTCCTTAAGGCATTTAAAACCAACTATCATGAAATTTTCTAATAAGTACTCTTTACATGCCAAAGCCTTGGTACCACCCAAAAATATTTCTTTAGGAGCACTAAGGCTAGGCCTAAAATACAAGTTTTATACAAAAATTTTTTTGAGACTTTAGTCATCTAATTCTTTTTCCTAAGTTCTTCTTAAGGAATATTGTAAAACTATTTGTTTAATAATTCTTTGACCATTTTTGTTTTACACTTCTAAAAACCAGTTGTTCCATTGAAAATATGATGCTTCCTTAAAAAAGAATATAAGATACTTAATACTCCTTATAACATATCGGGCCATTTAACGATATTTCCCATCGTATTGATTTATGACAAAACTTGATATATTGGCCTTAAATTTTAGATTTACTTTAACCTTTAAAAAATATTTTATTACAACTTAATAAGATCAATTCTAAACTTTATTAGAGAAAATATATTTTTTTAAGTCAATAAAAGTCATAAAATTGTTATTTCTCGTCATTTTATCGAAACTTTATTTTCGTCGTAGTTTATCTAGAAAACTCCAAATTGAGTGATTCTAAAGTCAAAAGTTCTTAACTTTCTAAATGCTAATTAAATACAATGAAATTAAATGTTAATTCTTCCCCAAAACAAGTTTTACATGAAAATGTATTAAGGTACCAAAATTAGTCATTTTAGCCTTCGTAAAAATGTGTTTTAAGGACAAGTAACGTGTCGGAATATCTCCAAACCAATTTTCCTCATTGGGTAAGTTTCTACTACTTCAAAATTCACATCATATCTCATAAAATACATGTCCAAAACAGTTTGGCAAATCTTCCTCATTTGCTCACATAAATGCATTTTTAACTGTTTTTAACTATCGTTCGCGCCTATACTCGGGTCCTTATTTATTTCTCTTTCAAAACATCAGTATATACACATTTTTACCATCATTTATATAATTACAAACATGTCCACATAGCAATCAAATCGTGTCTCTCAAAAACCTTAATTTATTCATATATCTATAAGCCAATTTCACTAAATCAAGCATATAAAATACTTGCCATAAAAATAAACATTTAAGCACTTTAATTCAAAAAATTCTTGAATTAAAATTCATATCTAAACTTATTTTTCTTCATCAAGAATTAAATATTTAACTAAACTTGTTACTCATGGTCACTAAGTTGCTAAAAATCAATTTTTCATGTGAAAATCTATAAACTTAAGTCATAAATTCTAAGACAATTTTTCCAACAGCAACATATCCCTTGTATTTGGACTTCCAAAAATCATTTTTCAAGTATGTTAGTTCATCTAGATTTAAGGAATTTTAAAGGTATAACATGCAGTCACTAAATTAAAGAAAAACTCATTCTTTCAACATTTTTAACAACATACAAGTGATATTTTATGACATTAATTCTGTCCAGAATTTTTAAATCAATTATCATGCATCAAAAATTATACTTTAGGCATCTAAATTTGCATTAAATCATGGGTAAAATGTCACATTAATTTGGCCTTAAGGATCATGGTTTTTAAAGCTTTCTACTAAGTATAATAGGCATGCATGTACCTAAAACAATTCTACAACAACAAAATGGTTAGAGCAAAATAATTCACAACTTGGAATTCTTAAAAACAAAAAAAAATTATTGTGATCATGGTGCAGCCATGGTACCAGCCAAGAACAACATAAATTTTAGCAATAGATTTTCATGATTAAAGGTTAAAAATTAGAGTTTTCAAGGGAGGTACCATGGTGTGAATATTAATGGTATCCATACTACACCATGCATGTGAAATCAAGAGTTAGAATGAAGATATACCCCCTACCTTGATGGTAGTTTTGGTCAAGGAGAAAGGAGGCAAGGATCCAAGCTTTTGCCTTAAGGTCACCACAATGCAACACCTAGAGTCCAAGAGAATGAAAGCTTAAGTGGTCGACCAAGGAAGTAATTTTTGAAGAGGATAAAAGTGGATAGAAATTGTTGTTTTTAGAAGGTGTGTAGAATGATTGAGTGTTTAGGAGGTAGCTATCTTTTTGCATAGAGGTCAAGAGTGATGGTGAGTGTTTAAGGTTGACATGGATAAGATGTTAAAGGTGGTTGACAAGAGAAGAGAGGAAGAAGGAGAGGAAATTGTTCACTGATCAAGACTTAGAGAAAAGAAAGTTTTTTTTAAGAAACAATGATTTTGTATGTGTTCTCCCTTGGAAGCCAATGAGAATTTTGGTTGGAAGAGTGGGAGGAGAGGTGTCAAGGTCCAAGGCATGCATTTCTTAGAAGCAAGGCAGGTGTCTAGAGTGTCAAAGAAGGAGTTAACAAGGTTGTAACAAGTGTCCCATGGCTATTGCAACATGATTGGACCATGTATTAGGCTTGGCTGATGTGTCAACACCAGAGGCAGTAACTTTCAGGGCCATTTTGAAGGGTTTAGAGTGATTATTCAAAAAAAAACACAAAATATGAAACTTGTAGATCTTTGTCTTATCTTTAAAACGAGATATAGGACAAAAAATCCATCTATATACAAGGGAGATATGGTCGTTTTACAAAAACTATCCAATGCTATTACGAGGATTTAAGTTGGTTGTAAAGAAAACTTTTCTGGTTCAAATTGGTGAGGAATTAGCCTTCATGCCCTACATAAAGGTTGTCTAGAAAATTTTGGTAAAAGAATCATTGAATGAGAAAAGTGGAAAATACTGAACATAGTGCAAGTTGTTACCAAGAAAACGCAAATCAGTGTAGTAGTTTAAATTCTAGGATTGAATGAGCAAGAATGGGTTTTCGTTGTCAACATCAAAGTTGTAGATAATGTTAATACAGAAAATTTGGAACTAGAACTACTCGATTCTAATAACAGGAGAAGAAATTATACTCCGGACATTCTCTTGGCCAGAACCGGGGGATACACACAAAATCATATAATTAAAACTATATAATATGTATAATACTATTTAATTACTAAGTTTTCTGTACTTGATTAATTATTCTTTTTCACACAATTAAACTAAAAATAATCATCTTAACCCTTTGAAATTCTTTCAAAATACTAATCATTTACCATGTAAACCAGTCAGTCATAGCCCAATTATCATTGCACATAAATTTAGCACAGAAAATAACACACTTGGCCCTAGGGACTAATCACACAAAATAAGGGTTGTTACAATTCTAATTCATTATTAAGTGATTAATAATCTTTATCATTAATATTTCCCAATTCGCTTTAACTTGAATTGATACCTAAGGAATTAGGATTATTTTATGTTGAGTTAGTGATAATTACCTAAGAAATTAGGAGTTATTCATTTGTGAGATTGAACCATGCTTTAATTGAATCTGAAACTACTGTTATTAGGATTTAAGTGAAGTTGTATGCTGAGATTAATTCCAATCTGTGTGTTTAGTATTTGATTAATTGATGTCTTAATTCTACTTGTGACACTACTATATGAAAATTCACAAAACAATATAAAATTTAGAAAACTACAAGACTTTAATGGCTTTATTGTAAAGTTCAGCTAAAGACTCTTCAGGATTGTGGTACTTAACACAATCCCTGTGAGAACGATCAAATATATGACTTTTTAACAATTGGTGCGCTTGCCATAAAATTCATCATCCGATGAATTTGCATCAAGTTAATGGCGCCGTTGCTGGGAATTATTGATTAATATCAACAATCCTTGAGGAATTGTTATACTGAACCATTTTTTTAGTTTTCGTACATTTTGTTAGTTGTTAGTGAATTTTATTGTAGGGGTAGGATTTTGTTAAGTGCTGCTTGAATTATGGTGCTTGTTACTATTGTTTTGATTTTTGTTGTTAGTTGTTAGCACTAACCTTTGTAGTAGTTGTTTGTGTTTAGTTGTTACATTTTTGTTGATTGTAGTTGTTTTGGAATGTGAAAAGTTATAGGTAATGGAATCAAACTTGGAAGAGACACTTGCTAAATTTCTACAATATGCAGAAAGTTTATGCATGAACCATGAGGAAAGGGTACAAACGGGTGAGTTAGAAAACATACTAGCTCAATTCATAGAAATTACAAAGATTGGTCTCAAGAATTCTGAAGATTCTATTAGAAATATTCAGAATTAAGTTGAATGCATTGCATATTAAGTGGCCAATCAAAATATAGAACAGTGTGATAAGATGGTTGTACAAGATAAGGATGCTATGAAAGAAGAAGAAACATTGGAGTTGGAAAAAACACTTGCTCGATTCATCGAGTATACATAAATTGGTATCAAGAATTTTAATGATACTATCATGAGAATTTAGAACCAAGTGGAGTAAATTGTAATACAAATGGCTACACCTAACTTTAAGCAAGATGATGATGTGTTTGTGTTAGAAGAAGAACTTGAAACTAAGAATATAATTCAAAAAGTTAAAGCTGAAAAATCAAGTTTCAGGGAGAGTTCAATGAAGGAGTTACTTTGAGGAGGATTTTCATTCACCAATTATTGAGAAGTTGGATTACATTCCTTGTCCTCAAAGACTATTAATGAAAGAAACTCCTGAGATTAAAAATGAAGAATTATTTGATTCTTCAAGTGAAGAAGATATGGACGAATGTTGGTTAGTGGAAGAGAACACAAGAGTTGAGAAACTTGAGAATCAATGTAATAATTCCTTTTCCATTGTTGTTGAAGAAGAAGAGAATAAGCTATCATTGGATTGTTTCCTTGAGGAGCAAGGTTATGAAGAAGTCCATGATGAAGTTATGATAGTTGAGGATAAAGGGGAAGTTGAGGTTTTAATTTATGTTGATGATGCTGAAGTTGAAGAACAAGTATCAATTGATGATGGAACCATAAATTCTGAAGCTTCATTGATAGAAAGTGTGGATAAAGATGAAGTAATTGGGAATCATGAACCACGAATGAAATCTGAAGTTAAAATTAATGAAGAGCAGGAAAGTCAGCAAGGTGAATCATATCTGGAAGAAGTACGTTTCTTGTGGTAGAAAAAGATGAAGATTGATATAGAAAAGAAAAAGCAAAAGAGGATGAAAAAGAAAGAGAAAAGAAAGAAAGAATTGGAAAAGAAGAAAAAGAACAAGAAAGTCTTTGTTTGGAGCTTGAGCCTCTAGCAACAAAATAGAAAATTTGGCTTGAATAGACTAATAGTCTATGGTCATTGGCAATGGGATCCTGGGGGATAAGCCTATGTTTGTTCATTCCTATACATAAATAAAGTAGTGAGAAAATTTTAAAAAATATGGAGAGAAAAATAGAGTTTGAAGAAAGAAAAAGAAGAGAAAAGTCATTTTAAGGATTACTCAATGGGGCAATGTGCTTACACTTACCACCGAGCATGCCCACGCATGAAGTTAGACACCTTTCCAGGATGCATTCTAGAACTTCAGTGTCACTACACTGGGAAGCTAGTGTCCCTATGCCCATATGCTCACCCTTGCTTCTACCTTGACTAGAAAATCAGCGTTTTGACGCTCACAAGTAGTGTTCCTACGCCCATCCTTTTCCTATAAATAAGACCCATCAGCGTATGAACCTCTACTCCATTTTTTCTCTCACCATTTAGGTAATTTCAATTCATGCAATTTCAATTCCTCTATTTGAAAAAAAACACTGATAAATTTCAATTCTATATTTTATATTTCATGCCATTGTACAACACCCATTTCTTTCATTGTGTGTTCAATGTTGTGTCACTGTTATTGTCATTTCCTTGTAAATAATTCCATTCCCACCATATACCAATCAAACCATTCACCATATCACAAGTAATAAAGGGAAGTGCTCTATCCCTATCCTTAATACGTTGAAAACTAAAAACATTTTAGATGGATAACTAGGCTGTTAATATCATGAATAAATTTCAAACTTTCACATCCCAAATGCTAAGATAGCTTGTCTAAGGAAATACTTGATCATAATTGCATATTTGTGTTGGTTTTGGTTGAAGTATTTGCCATGCCTTGATTGTAGTGTACTTGTGATTGCCTAGGATAATAATCTGATATCACTACAATGCCTTAAGTTTAGGGATATGATACTTGATGCTTACCTTAATATATTGTGAGAATTGTCCCTACTTTTCATTGAGAGTGTGCTTGCTTAGTAACAATGTGGTAGAGCTTGCCTCTTTCCTTGCTTGTGCATGTTTGCAATTTGTACATGGAAATGATAAAGGCCTTGTTTCTAATTATTAACTAAAGCGAAATATAGCCTGCCTTCTATATATTTATCCATGGACCTTAATTATTGCGCCTAAGCCTTTTTGTTCTGGAAGTTATACCTGACATTACAAGCCTTGATTTTTTGAGAAAAACTATGTATTAACTGTTGAGGTGTCATTGATGGCTTGTGTTGTCTTGATGGGTTACTAGGGACTAGCAACATTTAGGTTTAGGGAGATAGAGCGTGCCTAAAAGCAATAAAAAGGCACACTCTGAAATAAATTTAATTGTGAAGAAAAGGTAGAAGTTATATATCGAAAGGGGTGCATGAGGAAAAAAAAGAGTCCAAAGGACTAAAAAACAAAAAGAGCAAAGCTCTGAAAATGGTTAAAAAAAAGCTGAGGCATTACAAGAGATGCCTTCCTATGCAAAGTTTATGAAAGAGTTTTTGTCTAAAAAAAAGAAAATTGAAAGGAGATGAAACAATTGCCCTCACTCAAGAGTGTACTGTAATTATTCAAAAAAATTACCATAAAAACTTGAAGATCCAGGCTCTTTCACTATACCTTGTGCAATTGGTGATGTACATGTAGGGAGTGCCTTAATCGACTTAGGAGCTAGCATAAACCTGATGCCATTGTCTTTAATGAGGAAGTTAGGGATAAAAGATCTTCAACCAACTCGTATGTCTTTGCAGTTGGCGGATAGATCAATCAAATATCCTCATGGCATGCTGGAAGATTTGTTAGTAAAGGTTGATAAATTCATATTTCCAATAGATTTTGTTATGTTAGACATGGAAGCTGATAAGGAAATACCTCTGATATTAGGAAGACCATTCTTAGCAACAGGTAGAGCTTTAATAGATGTAGAAAAAAATGAATTAATGCTAAGAGTTCAAGAAGAACAAGTGGTCTTTAATGTGTTTAGTGCCATGAAGCATCCAGCTGAGACACCAGATTACTTCATGATTGAGGAGTTTTCCACTTATAAGACTCCCATGTTGTTAAAAGCTGAAGAGAAAGCTTTGAAAGCCTTCCTTGAGGATGATTTTGACTCTAATAGTGAAAAGTTAAATGATGAAGAAGGTGAGTTGTTGCAGTCACTTGAGGCTTTAGAAGTGATGCAAGAGAATGAAGAAATATAAAAGGAAGTGAATGAGAGGCCTAGAGAGGTATTAGAGGAAAAACATGATTTAAAACCTTTGCCTTCTCATTTGAAATATGCCTTCTTAGGAGAAAATGAATCACATCCTATTATCATAAGTGCTGAACTTAGTGATGGGATGTTGAAAAGCTAATGAGGGTTCTACTGAAACATGAATCTACTATAGGTTGGAAAATTTCTAATTTAAAGGTGATTAGTCCATCATTTTGTATGCATAAAATTTTGATTAGAAAAAGATTATTCTCCGGTTGTCCAACCATAGTGGAGGCTGAATCCTATAATGAAAAAGGCTGTTAGAAAGGAAGTGGTCAAACTTTTAGATGCAGGGATCATATATCCTATCTTGGATAACGCTTAGATCAGTCTGGTTCAAGTGGTACCCAATAAAGGAGGTATGAACACCATAAAAAATGAGAAAGTGGAAGTCATTTTAACTAGACTTACCACAGGTTGGAGGATGTGTATAGACTATAGGCAGTTGAATGACTCCACTAGAAAAGATCTCTTCTCCTTGCCATTTGTGGACCAAATACTGGAAAGGTTATGTGGCCATAAGTATTATTATTTCCTAGATGGGTACTCAGGGTACAACCAGATTGTTGTTGACCCAAAAGACCAAGAGAAAACTGCTTTTACATACACATATAGAATATTTGCTTTTAGGCGCATGCCTTTCAGGCTATGCAATGTACCAGCTACCTTTCAAAGGTGTATGCTAGCGATTTTTGGAGACATAGTTGAGAAGTGCATAGAGGTTTTCATGGATCACTTCTCTGTGTTTGGAATAGATTATGATACATATCAAGGTAATTTGGCCAAGGTCTTAATGAGATATCAAGAGACTAATCTCATCCTTAATTGGGAAAAGTGCCATTTTATGGTAAGAGGAGGGATAGTCCTTGGCCACAAAGTCTCTGCTAAAGGAATTGTAGTGGACTATGCCAAAATAAATATGATAGAAAAGCTTCCACCCCTGTTAATGTTAAAGGGATAAGGAGTTTTTTGGGCTGTGTGGGTTTTACCATAGATTCATAAAGGATTTCTCTAAGATTGCAAAACCATTAATAGATTTACTAGAGAAGAATATCCTTTTTGTCTTTAATGAGCATTGCTCAATGGCTTTTGCAAGTCTAAAAGAGAAACTAATTTCAGCCCCTATCCTTGTTGCACCATATTGGACTTTACCTTTCGAACTTATGTGTGATGCAAGTGATTTTGTTGTGGGGGCTGTGTTTGGCCAAAAGAAAGGTAATTTGACCCATGTCATTTATTATGCAAGTAAAGTGTTGAATGAGGCACAACTTAATTACACTACCACTAAGAAAGAAATGCTTGTTGTGGTGTATGCCTTTGATAAATTTAGATCATATTTGATAGGTGCTAAAGTGATAGTTTATACTGACCATTCAGTACTTAAGTACTTACTTGCCAAAAAAGAGTCAAAGCTTAGATTGATTAGGTGGGTCCTTTTACTACAAGAGTTTGATTTGGAAATTAGAGACAAAAAGGGAATAGAGAACTCTGTAGTTGACCAGTTGTCTCGTTTGGAAGGAGATAATGAAATTGTTCCTATCAAGGAAGAATTTCTAGATGAGAACTTAATGAAAATAGAACAAAGTCCATGGTATGCTGACATGACAAACTTTAAAAGTGCAGCCATGGTACCTGCAGGAATGACATCCCAAATAAGGAAGAAATTCTTTCATGATATCAAGAGTTTTCTCTGGGATGATCCTTTCCTATACTAGGTTGGATTAGATGGAATAATTAGAAGATGTGTGCCTGAAAGTGAACAAGAGAGAATTCTTTGGCACTGCCATGATTCTCATTATGGGGGGCACCATGGTTCATCAAGAAATGCTACCAAGGTGCTGCAATGTGGCTTTTATTGGCCAACCATCTTTCAAGATGCTAAGGGTTATGTTCAGAGGTGTGATAAATGCCAAAGGAGTGGAAGACTCTCTATTAAAGCCAGCATGGCTCTAACTAACATTCTAATAGTTGAGCTATTTGATGTGTGGGGAATAGACTTCATGGGAGCCTTCCCAAAATCTTTTACGGCAGTGGATTATATATCAAAGTGGGTGGAAGCTATACCCACTAGGTCCAATGATACACATGTGGTGCTGAGGTTTGTTAAGAAAAACATTTTTTCAAGGTATGGAGTACCTAGAGTTGTCATTAGTGATGAAGGGTCTCATTTCTACAATGGGATAATGGAAAAGGCCCTACAACATTATGAGGTACTCCATAAAGTGTCAACTCCCTATCATCCATAAACTTATGACAAGTAGAATTATCCAATACAGAAATCAAGAGGATCCTTGAGAAAGTTATAGGTAAATCTAGGAGAGATTGGTCTGTAAAATTAGATGATGCTTTGTAGGCTTACTGTACAGCTTTCAAAACTCCAACTGGCATGTCCCCTTATCAACTTGTGTATGGTAAGCCTTGCCATCTTCTTGTGGAGTTGGAACATAGAGCTTAGTGGGCTACAAAATTATTAAATATGGAATTTTCCCAATCTCAGGAGGAAAGAGTCCTGAAACTTCATGAGCTTGATGAGTTTAGATTACAAGTCTATTACAGTGCCTCTTTGTACAAGGAAAGAACAAAGAGATAGCATGATAGGAAGCTAGGAAGGAAAAAGTTTCAAAAGGGGGACAAAGTCTTGCTGTTTAACTCTAGGATGAGACTTTTCCCAGGAAAACTTAAATCTAAATCGTCTGGTCCTTTTGTGGTTAATAAAGTGTTTCCTCATGGTGTTATTGAGGTAAAGGAACCAGAAACTAGAAGAATGTTTAAGGTTAATGGTCAAAGACTCAAACTCTACCATGGAGGTGAGTTTAATAGGCAAAAGGCCTTAGTTGAATTGCATACTCCTACTTAGGAGTCATACGTCAAGCTAGTGACGTTAAAGAAGTGCTTCAAGGAGGCACCTTTGCAACTTTGTTTTCTTTCTTTAATTTTTTGTGTTAACTCATCTAAAAAGTAAATGAATATTATAAAAAAATATGTATTGTAATAATGTTGGTTAAGAGTAAAAGATCAATTAGGAGCATTTCTAAAGGGTCTTGCATTTTTATGCTGGAACAAGGGCTTCCTACGCCTATTTTCCTTCTTTGGATCCATAGCTGCGTGTGGTTACGTTCCATTACAGCGTACCCACGCTTGCTTTCTGTGGTCCTTGGTGGTATCTGGAATGAGTTGCGTATTTCTACGCCACTCCAAAGCGTGCTTATGTTGCATTTCTGTCCATCCTTTAAGTCAAGTCTTTGTTAGATGTCTTCATACAGGTATCAGACATTCTTACACGTACCCACTGTGAAACTTGAAGTGAAAATCTAGGAGATAAACGTATTAACACTCTCTTCTAACATGGCTATGTGAATCCTCTGAGTTTAATTTCCACTTGCAATACACGCTTAAGCTTGCGTACCTACGCTAACAACCCTGATTATCTTTGATTCCATCTTTTCAATTAGGTGTACTTATGCTTCCCCCTTGCATTCTTACGCTAGTTTCATAAAAGCATCAGGTGATGTCAATTACTTGTGCGTACCTACACTCTAGTGAAGCGCGCTTACGTGTGAATATTGTTATGTCAAGAAGCTGAGAGTTCTTTTACGTGTGTCAATGCTCTACCATACGTACTTACACGTACGTCCCATCTAACTCCTTTGTTGTTCTCCCTTTTTAAGCGTGCCTACGCCCTGGCTGAGCGTCCTTACGCTCAATGCAGACAGTGCCCATTTGGCACTGTTCATTCTAATAGCGTCACTATGCTACTCAATAAGCGTATTTATACTAGTTTTTTATTTGTGGTTAATAAATTCCAGGAGCCTTCCGTGGGTACGCTTGGGGTGAGTGTTCTTACGCAATCCCTTTGCTCTTTCTTGCTGTGTTTTAACAATAATTGAGCGTTCCTACACTTCTGTGAAACATTCTTACGCTTGTTTTCTATTCCTGTTCATTATTTTTAGTATTTCATAAAGCGTGTCTATGCTTCGTTTGAGCATGCTTAAGCATCCTTACACTTCTAAGAAGCGTGCCTACACGTCGATCCTGTAGCATCAGGTATTGTCTCTGTATCTGAGGGTGCCTATGCTCCCAATAAAGCATATTTATGCGCATTTTCTGTTTTGATCCAACTTCCTGACGCTTGCAATAAGTGTGCTTACGCCAGGGTTGAACGTGCCTACACTGGCCCCCTGTCTATAAATACTTGTTCCAGCGTAGGAACCCTAACCCAACTACTGTTATGCAAGTGTCTTGCCCCTTCTCAATTGTAAAGGTCACATCCCTTTATTTCTTCAAATTGGTAACAGTTTTTTACATTTTACTATCATTTAATTCATTTTACCATTTTAATTTCTTCCCACCTTTTCAATTATCACATTTCACCTCACATTTTCATATTCTACCCATTATTTCATAGTTCATGCATCTTTCCATTTCCTATATATAGTGTATTGTATTTTCTTGCCATGGCATCTAGACCTTCTTACTCCATTTATAAAACTGAGAAGTTGATTAAAATGGAAAAAGAAAAAGCATCCCAAAAAGAGAAGGAAAAAGGGGTAGCCGCTACTAACACTCCTACTTCCCCTTCTTCCATTAAGAAGAGGAAGTCTGAGAAAGGGTAGAAGCATTCCAAGCGCCAAGGCTGCTCAGGACTATGAAAGGAAGTTCAGAGAGAGAGGTCCGATCAGGGACAGGGTGATGTTGTTGAGTGGGGAAGATTGTCTTGACCCCACTATGAGGGTTGCCATCTTTGCTAGGGAGTGGCAGAATTTAAATAAAGTACTAGGTCATGGCTATCAAGAACTCACCAAGGAGTTCTATGCCAATTTGAGGGTCAATGATAGTGATGATGATGCACCATATTCTTCCTATCTAAGGAGTGTTGTCATCTGAATTTCCAGTGAAATTCTTAATAAGGCTTTACGATTGCCTGTGGTGGAAGATGTTGAGTGTCAATACACAAAAATTCTGAATGGGTTCTCATTGGAGGAGAATGCTAATTTGAGGAAGAAGGTATTGGAAGTATGTTGTCAAGAAGGGACCACCTTTGAAACTACTGTTGGTGGTGTTCCAAGATTAGTAAGCAAAAATACTCTTCTTGATGTGCCTATGATTTGGTGCCAATATCTTCTCTCTTTACTGTAATCGGTGGCTTATGCTACTGAAATTATGGTGAAAAGGTTTATCCTTATTTATTGTTTAATGTAAGAATTATATATCGATTTGGGTGATTTAATTCTATTTGAAATGATTAAGGCTCATGAGAAATATGCCCAACTAACATACTGTTCTGTCATTTCACTTTTGGCCAAGAAAAATTCTGTAAAGGTGTAGGAGGAGGAGTTTACTAAGGTAAAAATGGAAAAGGCCTTGGACCATGCCTAGGTGAGGGATAGGATTGATCACTATATTCCCAAGGAACCCAAGCGTTCGAAGTCCAAACTAGTCAAACCATCATCTTCTCACCAAGAACAATCCTCTGCTCCAATCCTCACCACCATCTTAGATGAACTACAAGAAATTAAGAAAATACAACTTGGGACTTGTGATCTAGTAATGAACCATGATTTGCTGGTGAGGAAAATGGCCACTACAATAAACTTGGACCCTACTGAATAGATGGGGGTTCTAATGGATAAAAATCAATGGCTGGCTTCTATAAGCTTTACCATCCCTCTAGTTGATACACCCTTGAGCATAGAATTTCTACCATATACTGATCAGGGTGATGTTGAAGAGGCAGTTGATGAAGAGATTGTTGGCACTACTGACGAGAGAGATGGCACTGCTGTTGAGTAGATTAGGAGTTTTAATTTGTTTTTCTTTGTAATTCATTTAAGACTTTATCATTCTAGTTTTTAGGTTGTAACATTTGAACTATTGTTTGTCGTTTATTTCACCTGTTATTCTAGTTTTAGTTTCTATTTCTACATTGTTTGTTTTGGTTTCCATGTTATATGTTTTTCTTCATTCGCTATTTGTAATAATTGGTCGTCATCAGAAGATGCACATACACCTGCCTACACAGGTATAGAGGGAAGTTCCTTCACTTTTTACTCATTGATGATTATTATGAAAAAAATAATAATAATGATAAGATAAGAATAATAGGACTATTACATCTCCAAGTCTGAAATGATTGTCCTAAGTAATTACTTGAATATAATTACTGATAGTGCTACAATTTATGAGAACTCAAAGAACTATACTTGTCATAATCCGTTGTAGTGCATGCTTGAGGACCTAGGATGATAATTTAATATCACTGCATTGTTTTAAGTTTGGGGATATGTTAATTGATGCTTAAGATTTGTCCTTGTAGTGAGATTTGTGCCTTGATCTTTGTGAGTGTACTTGCTTAGCAGTGCTGCAGAACTTGCATTTCTCCTTGCTTATGCATATTCTGACTGGTAAATGGAGATGATAAAGGCCCTGTTTCTATTTATTAACTAGAGCCAAATTTAGCCTACCTTGCACATATTTACACATTGACCTTAACGTTTGAGCCTGAGATTTTCTTTCAACAATAATACATACATTACAAGTCTTGATTTTATGAGAAAAACCATGTATTAACCCTTGGGTGTCATTGATGGATTGTGTTGTTTTGACTAGTTGTTAGGGACTAGCAACATTTAAGTTTGGGGAGATAAAGTGTGCCTAACAGAAATAAAAAGGCACACTTCTGAAAAAATTCTTAGTTGAGAAAAGAAAAGGTAGAAAGTGCAATCAAAAGAAAAGGAAAGAGTCCAAAGGACTAGAGAAAAAAAAGCCAGAAGAAAAAGAGAAAAACTCTAGAAATGGTTAAAAGAAAGTTGAGAAAAAAAAGGAATCAAAGATGAAGTAACATAAAAAATCCTGAAGTTACCTTTTGTTGTTCTTTGAGAAAAAAAATGGAAAGGAAAACATGTTCAAGGCAAGGGAAACATCAATGAACACACTCATTACCTTTACATTGACCAGAAAAATAAAAAAGAGCTGTAACCTAACCTCATTACAAGCCAATCAAAGTCCTTATTGATCCACATGTAGTTACTTTTATGCATAATTCTTAGGAGGAATACAAGCCTATGTTTACTTGTTGTTTTGCAAGTGATGTGTGCATAATGATATTCCTTAAACACTGAAAGTAGAGAGAAACACATTGCACCCAGTGAGAATGAAGCATCATTGGCATACTTATATTCTATACAGGATCAATTGAAAGGTCCTTCATCGATGTGCTGCACTAAAATTGTTCAAGATTGGTCTGAGGAGAAACGTGAATTTAATAAATTAAGTTAATTAATTTGACCCTTGCTTAAGGACAAGCAAGTTTTAAGTTTGGGGAAGTGACAAGTCTTGAAAGACTTAATTATTTGATAATATTTATCCCTAGTTTATGTGAAAGTTTAAGTTTAATTATTAAGTTTAAAGGTAAATTAGAAAGTATTTGTCAATTATGCAATTTCACTAATTAGTTGTTAATTTAGTTCATTAATTCTAGAAGATTTTCTAGAATATAATCATTTAGGGATTCCAAATGATTCAAGGTTGAGAAATTAATTATATTTAATTATATTTATGATCAATGATTAGTTAACTAAAGATTTATTAATTCATTGGGTTGGTTATTTCTAAATTTGATTATTCACTCGCTCATAAATTTATTTTTTGCATTATTATCTAATTACTTAATTTTCCTTTCAATCTTAACACAAACCCCCTTTGTTATAACTAAATTGAGTGTAACTAATTGAACTAAGGTCCTCGAGAGACGGCTAAGGTTGTTTACCTTATACTATATTAATTTAACTTTTTATTTGACCCGACAACGACAGCGTGTCAAATTTGGCGTCGTTGTCGGGGACCTTTGGTCCTCATTATTTACATTTAATTACCTAATATGTTTTACATTTTTTGTAGATGTGTTGAAGATATTCAGGTTTGGTTGAATGCAAGCATATAAAAATTTTTTTAAAAAAATAACTTTATTATATCCTTATTTATTTTCTAGTAATTTCATTTTCAACCATTGAAAAAAAATATAAATATAAAAAAATCTTTAAATTTTTAAATATATGTTCTAAGCATTACATAATTAAAATTATAACTTTTTCCTTTTATTACATAGTTGTAGTATTTTGTTACAATATATGTAGATGTATTGTGCATATCTAGATCTAATCCCGAACCACTATATTCTTTTGATCCTAAAATAGATAGAACATTTCATCAATTTGTTAGATCATCTAAGAAACTATTAGACAATAATAATAATAATAATAATAATAATAATAATAATAATAATAATAATAATAATAATATTCTAGCTAATAGCATAAGTAGTGAAACTAAACTGTCAACTTCTGAGTATTTGCATAACATGGCTGAAAAGACATTAAAAGAACTAGCTATACCAGATGTCACTAATCAAACATCATGCATCTTATATCCCGAGGAAGACGTTCCTTTTGTGCTTAAAACTGGTTTAGTTCATTTGTTACCAAAGTTTCATGGTTGTGCAGGTGAAGATCCTCATAAACACTTAAAAGCATTTCATATCATTTGCTCTACCATGAAACCTGAAGGGGTTTCAGAAGAACATGTAAAACTTAAAGCTTTTCCTTTCTCCCTAGCAGATATCACTGAGGATTGGTTATTTTACCTTCCTCCTGGCTCCATTACAAGTTAGGATGACCTAAAGAAAATGTTTCTTGAAAAATTTTCCCCGCTTCAAGAACTTCCTCAATTACAAATGAAATATGTGGCATCCGGCAACATGACCGGGAAAATCTTTATGAATACTGGGAAAGATTTAAAAATTATGTGCTAGTTGTCCCCATCACCAAATTACGGACCAACTTCTCATACAATATTTCTATGAAGGTCTTAATCCAATGGATAGAACTTTGGTTGATGCAGCTAGTGGTGGTGCTTTGCAAAATAAAATTGCAAAATAAAACTACAAATGCAGCAAAAACTTTAATTGAGAACATGGCTACTAATGCTCAACAACATGTCACTAGAAATAATTCTGTAGTAATTAGAGGAGTCCATGAAATTGAAACTAATAATGATGGAGATAAAAAATAGGAAAGTAAATTTGCTGAACTAGCAACACTTATGAAAAATATTATTGTGTCTTAAAAACAACAACCTGCAACCCTTGCTAAGGTATGTTCTATCTGTACTTCATTAGATCATTATACTGATTGTTGTCCTACACTGCAAGAAGCTAAAATTCCCGATGAAAATCCTCAAGTATGTATTGCCAACTTATACAATAACAGACTGCCACAACAACAACATAATAATTATGATCTTTCTTCTAACAGATATAATCCTGGTTGGAGGAATCACCCTAATTTAAGATGGGGTAATTCCTCACAACAACCTCATCCACCTTTTCAGGCAAATACTGGACCAAGCAGACTATATCAACCTCCTCATGTACAACAACAAGCTACACAAATAGCTGCACCTTCCACTGAGAAATGAAATTTGGAGGAATTGATAAAGCAAATGTCAATAGATAATTTGAACTTCCAAAAAAGAACTGAGGCTACAATTCAGACTCTTGAAAATCAGATTAGTCAATTGGCTACATCTTTAAACCATTTGTAGTCTCAATGTTCAGATAAGTTTCCCGCTCAGACAATTGTCAATCCTAAAAATGTAAGTGCAATTACTTTAAGATCTGGTAAAGCTATCCATGGACCAGAAAAACAACAACAAACTGAAAATACTATTATCACAGAAAAACATACAAAAGAAGTTTTAGATAGTTCAAGTAATAATAGTAATGATATACCTCTTACAAATCCTCCTTCTGCAGCTGGTCCTAATAAACAATATATCCCTCTTCCATTTCCATAAAGACAAAAATCTATACAGAATAAGAAAATGGATGAAGAGATCTTGGAAACATTTAGAAAAGTAGAGGTAAATATACCTTTATTAGAAGCCATCAAGCAAATCCCAAGATATGCCAAATTCCTTAAAGAACTATGCACTAATAAAAGAAGACTAAAAGGCAATGAAAGGATTAACATAAGTAGAAATGTGTCTGTATTAATTGAGAAACCTTTGTCACATATACTAGAAAAATGTAAAGACCCTGGGACGTTTACCATTCCATGCATAACAGGAAATAACAAATTTGAAATACCATGCTAGACTTAGGTGCATCTATTAATGTTATGCCTATCACTGTATTTACTTCACTTTTCCTTGGACCTTTGCAAACTACAGGTGTGGTTATACAATTAGCAAATCGAAACTCTGCATATCCTACAGGAATTATTGAAGATGTCCTTGTTAAAGTTAACGATTTAATTTTTCCTACAGATTTTTATGTTCTAGATATGGAAAGTGAGATTTCCACTAATAAAGCTCCAATAATTTTAGGTAGACCATTCTTAAAAACAGCTAGAACAAAGATAAATGTGCATGCAGGAACACTTTCCATGGAATTTAGAGATAGTATGGTTAGATTCAACATTTTAGATGCTATGAAGCATCCTATTGAGGATCATTCTATTTTTCAAATTGACTTAATAACTGATTTAGTTGATGATAATATTATTAAGTTGTTTGATGATGTTGATTTTCCTGTATTGTCTAATTTTTGTGATTCATTTGTTTGTGATTCATGCATGGATTCTCATCAATGCAATATGTGTGCTGAAATTGAGAAATATCTACTTAATGATAATAATGATCCAAACTCCCTTAAAACAGAAAATATAGTTCCAGATGTTGTTTCAAAAGAATCAGAGTGTAATAATTTGATTAAAGTAGTTACAAATATATCTGATTATGTTGAAGTATAAGTTACTGACACAAGTTCAACCAAAATGATTCCTTCAATAATGCAGCCTCCTATGTTAGAGTTAAAACCTCTTCCTGAACATTTAAAGTATGCATATTTAGAGGAAGATAAGAATCTTCCAGTGATTATTTCTAACAAATTAAATGTTGATCAAGAAACAAGGTTGTTGTAGATTATTAGGAAGCATAAGAAAGCAATTAGTTGGACTTTGGCAGATATCCCAGGTATTAGCCCTTCCATGTGTATGCATAGAATTCTATTAGAGGAAGAAGTTAAAGCAGTAAGGCAACCACAAAGAAGACTTAATCCCCAGATCCTTGATGTAGTTAAAAAAGAGGTAACAAAATTATTACAAGTTGGCATCATTTACCCTATATCAGATAGCACTTGGGTTAGCCCTGTACAAGTGGTTCCTAAAAAGTCTGGAATAACAATGATTAAAAATGAAAATGATGAACTAATTCCTACCAGAATCCAAAATAGTTGGCGAGTATGCATCGATTCCAGGAAACTTAACAAAGCAACCTAAAAGGATCACTTTCCTTTACCTTTCATTGATTAAATGTTAGAACGACTGGCAGGTAAGTCACATTACTACTTTCTAGATGGATTTTCAAGTTACTTCCAAATTTATATTGCACCAGAAGATCAAGAAAAAACAACATTTACATGTCCTTTTGGCACTTTTGCTTATAGGACGATGCCTTTTAGCTTATGCAATGCCCTTGGTACCTATCAACGATGCATGATTAGTATCTTTGCTGATTTTCTTAAAAATTGCATGGAAGTATTTATGGATGATTTCACAGTATATGCTTCATCATTTGATGCTTGATTAAATAGTCTAGATAAAGTATTACATAGATGCATTGAAACTAACCTTGTTCTTAATTATGAGAAATGCCACTTCATGGTAGAAGAAGGAATAGTTTTAGGCCATGTAATATCTAAAAAAGGAATAGAAGTAGATCTTGCAAAAATTGATGTAATTTCTCAATTACCTTATCCTTCTTGTGTGCGAGATATTCGTTCTTTTCTTGGTCATGCAGGTTTTTATAGAAGGTTTATAAAAAACTTTAGTAAGATAGCCCTTCTGTTGTCTAACTTACTACAAAAAAATATAAAATTTGACTTTAATGACAAATGTAAAGAGGCTTTTGATTGCTTAAAGAAAGCTTTAACTACCACTCCTATCATCCAGGCACCAGATTGGTCACTTCCATTTAAACTTATGTGTGATGCATCAAATTATGCATTAGGAGCTGTTCTTGCTCAAAGAGTAGGTAAAGTACATGTTATTTACTATGCCTCACGAACTTTGGATACTGCACAAATAAACTATACTACCACAGAAAAAGAACTACTTTCTATTGTGTTTGCACTTGATAAATTTAGATCTTATTTGCTCGATTCAAAAGTAGTTGTATTTTCAGATCATGTAGTATTGAAGTTCCTTTTAAAGAAACCAGATGCAAAACCAAGATTGATCAGGTGGATGTTGCTGCTCCAAGAATTTGACATTGAAATTAGGGATAAAATTGGAGCAAAAAATTTGGTGGCTGATCACTTAAGCAGAATTGAAAAAGAACTTGACCCAATTTCCATTAGAGATGATTTCCCTGATGAACAACTTATGGGAATACATGATTCCACTCCATGGTTTGCTGATTTGGTAAACTACTTAGTTGCTTCTGTTACTCCCATACATGCATCTAAACAATAAATAATAAAACTAAAAAGTGATTCTAAATACTATGTTTGGGATGATCCTTACTTATGGAAACTTTCTAGTGATCAAGTCATTAGAGGGTGTGTACCTGAAAATGAATTTCATTCCATTCTTACATTTTGTCATACATACGTATGTGGTGGACATTTTGGACCTCAACGTATAGCAAGGAAAGTATTAGAATCTGGTTTATATTGGCCAACAATTTTTTGTGACGCATATACATTTTGTAAATCTTGCAAACAATGTCAAAGAATGGGAGACATATCTTGTAGAAATGAGATGCCTCAACAACCCATGTTATTTTATGAAATTTTTAATGTTTGGGGCATAGATTTCAGGGGACCTTTTCCTGTATCTTTTGGTTTTGTTTATATACTACTTGCGGTCGATTATGTGTCTAAATGGGTTGAAGCTAAAGCTACTCGAACTGATGATTCTAAAGTTGTTACAGATTTTGTTAGATCATACATCATTTGCATTTGGTGTTCCTAAAGCCATTATTAGTGATCAAGGATCACATTTTTGCAACCGTAAAATGGAGTCCCTTCTTAAAAATATGGAGTTATGCATAAGGTTTCAACACCTTATCACCCCCAAACAAATGGGCAAGCTGAAGTGTCTAATCGGGAATTAAAAATGATCCTTCAAAAAACAGTACAACCAAATAGGAAAGATTGGAGCAAAAGGCTAGAAGATGCTCTTTGGGCTTATAGAACAACTTATAAAACACCTATTGGAATGTCACCCTATAGGATTGTTTTTGGAAAATCATGTCACTTACCTATAGAAATTGAGCACAAAGCTTATTGGGCAGTAAAACAATGTAATTTGGACTTAAATGAGGCCAGTAAAGAAAGGAAACTCCAACTACAGGAACTGGAAGAAATTCGTTTGGAAGCTTATGAATGTTCTAAAACCTATAAAGAAAAAGCCAAATCCTTTTTCATGACAAACAGGTCTTAAGAAAAAACTTTTTCATTGGACAAAAAGTTTTATTGTACAATTCACGTCTAAAGCTCATATCTGGTAAGCTTCGCTCTAAATGGGCAGGCCTATTTGAAATAACTAATATCTTTCCTTATGGTGTGATTGAAATTTCAGATAAAGCGACAAACAAGGTTTTCAAGGTAAATGGGCACCGACTTAAACCTTTCTTTCAAGGGTCCCAAGAGCACATAGATACGGAGGTGTATTTGTGTGATGCCAAATATTTTGACTAATTTTTCCTAATAACAATATTTATAAAAAAATAAAAAATGGATATCAATTAATTACATCATCATTTTTTCGGTGCTAACACTTGTCTCTCTCATTATTACTATTATTGTTTTGCCATTATTATCATTTTCTTGTAGTAGTTAAAAGATCATCATCAGGCTCGAGACGTTAAACAAGCGCTTGATAGAAGGCAACCTATCACATTTTCACCTTCTTCATCTCTACTATTCTCTATAACCTCGTTTTCTATTCTCTCTTTTCTAAACAACTACAACTTCAAAGTAATTTGACAATGGAACAAACCCTTGCAAAACTTAAGGAAAGATTCCCTACACTTCCACGCGATGTGGTTGTAAAAATTTACAAAGGTCGAGTTCAAAGGTTAAAACTACTCACGTATTTTGGTATTCCACAGGATGTTCGTTGGCTTATTGAAGCAAAGGTACGTCTTTCTGGTGGATTACATAAATCTTATATAAAACATTTACCAGGTATGGGACGTAGTTCTTATTCTAAAAAATGAAGAGCTAAGAGGATGGGAGTTTGCCACAAGTATGCAAGATGGAACTGTGATACATGTTGTAGAAACCTTGGAATGGTATCTATAAATCGGGAGGACAAAATTAAATTTATAAAGGATGGACTGAGTAAAGAATGCAACTTCGATAACTTAATCCAAACTCTTGATGTGTTCTGGAATTATGTATGGTTTATGATGATTATGAGAATAAAGTGTTTTACATTGTGATAAATCGATGTGTATAGTGGCATTGGTGATGATGGGCTTGACAAGTAGGTCGCCCATTTAATGAATATAAGCTGTTGTTGATGGCCACTCGTTATGTGATATGAGAAATGTGAGTTATACATGTATGCTTATGTGGTGTGGGATGGCCGACGGTATGTACAGCCCCTCGTTTCTGGCTCCTGTGGTTTTTATGCCCAGTTGAGCTACCCAGTGGTCAAGTAGGACCCAGTGGTTGAGGTGAAGAGTCAAGTAGGACTCGGTGGACCAAGCAGGGTTCACGGGGTGTCAAGTAGGACCCCCAGCTGAAGGCCGATCCTTTAGTATCCAGATACTAGGCGTCGATTTTGTGTGAGAGTCAGTGGTGATAATTGATGGAATTATTAGCATTGTGTAATGATGTGTATGTACTTAATTATATTTGCTAATTGTGATTTCAATTTGAGGATAAAGAATTCGGATGGAGTTTATGATTGGTAAATATATGTTGATGATGAATGGGTGAGTCTACTTGTATAAAGTGGAGTTTGTACATATGCATTTTGTTATTTAATTTCTGTTCTAGATTAATTACGATGCCAAACACTCACCCTTGTTGTGGTTTTCTTTTAATTTAGTAATCAGTGAAAGGAGGAAGTTGAAGCTCCGGAGGTGCGCCAAGCGGAGAATTGATGCCAAGAAGTGAAATGAACTATGAAGATAATGCTGTGTGAAATGTTTAATGTGTTTTATGTATGTCGTGATTACATGTTTCTTATGTGTGATGAAATAAGCATAGTTGGATCGAATGATTATGAATGATTGTGATGAGTAGTGAGCTAGAATTGACATGTTGCATGATGAAAATATGAGTTCATATGAATGAAGTGGTGTGGTGGTGATGCTAATGTGATCAGTGTCGATTTTCATGAGTTTGATATATATATATACATACTGGCATAGAGCCAATAGTAGATGTAAATGATAAATTGCTATGGGTGGGTTTTGTAAATAATTGTGGGTCATGAATGATGAAAATGGGATGTTTCCTAGTGAGGCACGACTGAGATAACCACTTCTGAGTGAAGGAAGGTTAAAATGTTTTTGAGCGAGGCATGATCGAGAGAACCACTTCCGAGTGAAGGAAGGTTAAGATGTTTCTGAGCGAGGCATGACCGAGAGAACCCCTTCCGAGTGAAGGAAGGTTAGGATGTTCCCGAGTGAGGCATGACCGAGAGAACCACTTCCGAGTGAAGGAAGGTTAAGATGTTTCTGAGTGAGGCATGACTGAGAGAATCCTTTTCGAGTGAAGGAAGGTTAAGATGTTTCCGAGTAAGGCATGACCGAGAGAATCACTTCTGAGTGAAGGAAGGTTAGGATGTTTCTGAGCGAGGCATGACCGAGAGAACCCCCTTCCGAGTGAAGGAAGGTTAGGATGTTCCCGAGTGAGGCATGACTGAGAGAACCACTTCCGAGTGAAGGAAGGTTAAGATGTTTCCGAGTGAGGCATGACTGAGAGAATCCTTTCCGAGTGAAGGAAGGTTAAGATGTTTCCGAGTGAGGCATGACCGAGAGGAGCATTTCCGAGTAAAGGAAGGTTCTGGCTTCGAATGAAGAAACACCTTAGGGATATTGCTTGTTTTTCTTTGTAAAAGACTGAATTGTTAGTGAATTTTCTTTGCAAGTCTCGTAACTCACTCAGGTTTAAAATGTAGAACTCACTCAAGCGAGTAGGAACTCGCCCAAGCGACCTTCACTGGTTTCACTTAAGCGAATCAGGGTCTCGCTCAAGCGAGTGACCCCTGACCTCATTTTCTTCTTCCACTTATTTTAATTAATTCCATTTTATTATTTGATTTATTTACTATTTTTTTATTATTTTGAGTATGCTTAAGAAAATAAATGTTATTTTACCTAATTAATTATCATTAAACGTGAAAAATTTATTGTGAAAAATAATTAAACGGATATAAATAAATGTAAAATGACGTAGGACGTCACAGGTGGTATCAGAGCAGTTCTTTCCAGGATTGCAATAGGTGGATATGTGTAACAAATTATGTGAGTCCTATACAGGGCTATTATGTATTTTTATTGTATTTGTTGTGGTTATTTATGTTATTAGCAGGGTAGCTTGGCATCATTCCCTTGGCACTCCAGTGGCGTTGTGTTTTATATGTGTATGAGGTAAATATACTACTCCCTGGTAGATTATTGGTTATTATTGGTGATGTGTTTGGTTATTGTAGAAACACTTTATGGCTGAAAAAGCTAGTTCTGGTGGAGGAGATGACTTCTTGAAATTTTCTCAATTGATGAGTAGGACTGAATCTGGTCCCACTCTTGACAAATTCCTAACAAGGAATCCACCTGCTTATAAAGGAGGGCGTGACTATGATGGATCGCATGTTTGGATACGGGAAATTGAGCAAGCTTTTGAGTATTTTGAGTGTTCGGAGGAACAAAAAGTGCAATTTGAAACTTATCAGCTGAAAAATGAGGCTAGGGTATGGTTGTCTAGAACCAAGGTGCAAATGGATGCAGCAAATGAACTGTTGGTGTGGGCAAATTTTCGAAGAAGGTTTCTCATTAAATATGTTCCCGACAATTACAAAATCCGTAAAGACATGGAGTTTCTGAGATTAGAACAAGGCAGAATGTCAGTGGCTGAGTATACTGCCAAATTTGATGAATTGTGTGATTTCTATCATCCTTTCTCTTTGGAAGGAACTGAAGGCAGTAAATGTGCTAAATATGAAGCTGGATTACGAATTGAACTTCGCAGTGTGATTGTGCCTATGGAAATTCAAGATTATCCTACTTTGGTGAATAAGGCTAGGCTGACTGAGGAAGTACAGTTGCAGATAACATTTCAACCAAAGGATAAGAAACCGTTGAAGGCAAGAGGATTCAGTTTTAAGAAGATGGGCCAGTTCTTTCGTGGGGGTAAGTCCTCCGCTACGTCTTCTTCCTCTTCTAGTCGTGGTTCTACAGGCCGTTCTAGTGGTCATTCTGGTAGTCGTGCATGTTATAATTGTGGCCAGGAGGGCCATATTACGAAACATTGTCCGGCTAGTCAAATTGTTTGCTTCCAATGTGGACAACCGGGATACCTTAGGCCAGATTGCCCACAGAGGCAGCAACAAGGTGGACATGGTAATCGAGCCAATACTTCTATGACTCGTGGTGCTAATTTTCAGAGGGGAGGTAGAAACGGCGGTGGTCATGGAGGCTAACACTCAAGGAGGCCTGATGCTCAATCTAGTGGTGCTCAAAATGTTATGATTGGGCGAGTATTTGCCTTTGATGCTTCTGAGGTTGTAAGAACTGATAACTTGGTGCAGGGTAAGTGCCTTATTCATGGCTACATGGTAAATGTTATTTATGATTCTGGTGCAACGCATTCTTTTATTTCTGAAAGTTGTGTTAGACGGTTTGGCTTACCAGTGGTGTTAATGGAGCATGCCCTTAGTGTCACCACCCCTACTGGTTCTACATTCCATGCAACCACCATGTGTGGAGAGTTGCCAATGCAAATTGAAGACCGTTCCTTTTTGGTGAATTTAATATGTATACCATTGAAGAACTTATATGTTATCCTGGGTCTTGATTGGTTGTCTGCTAACCATGTTATGGTGGATTGTTATCTCAAGACTATAGTCTTCTTTCAGGAATTGGACACTAAGAATGTGGTAAGTGATGTCTCTGTAACTTATGTTATTCTATTTACTTCGGAAGGACGGTATAATCTTACGCCTAATGATATTCCAGTGGTGTGCGATTTTCTTGATGTATTTCCGAAAGAAATCCCAGAATTGCCTCCCAATCGGGAGATTGATTTTGCCATTGATTTGATTCCCGGGGTCGAACCTGTGTCCCGTGCTCCTTATAGAATGTCTTCTGTGGAATTGACTGAAGTGAAAAAGTAAGTGAATGAGATGTTAGAGAAGGGATTTATCCGACCGAGTGCTTCACCTTGGGGCGCTCCGGTATTATTGGTGAAAAAGAAAGATGGCAGTATGAGGATGTGTATTGATTATCGGCAATTAAATAAGTTGATGATTAAGAATAAATATCCTTTGCCACGAATTGACGATTTGTTAGATCAGTTAAGAGGCGTTGTGGTATTTTCCAAGATTGACTTGAGGTCTGGATATCATCAAATAAGAGTGAAGCCGGAAGATATTCCAAAGACGGCGTTCCGGACTCGATATGGATACTTTGAGTATGTTGTGATGCCCTTTGGAGTGATAAATGCTCCTGCTATCTTTATGGATTACATGAACCAGATCTTTCAACCATACCTGGATCAATTTGTAGTAGTGTTCATCAATGATATATTGGTGTATTCGAAGTCCATTGAGGAGCATGCATAACATCTTCAAATTGTTTTATAGATATTACGGGAGGAAAGGTTGTATGCTAAGTTATCTAAATGCGATTTCTGAGAAGAAAGTGTACAACTCTTGGGACACGTGATTTCCCGGGATGGAGTATCTGTTGATCCATCCAAGATTGAAGCAGTTATGGCTTGGGAGAGGCCTAAATCAGTGACTGAGATTAGGAGTTTCCTTGGATTGGCTGGTTATTATCACCGTTTTATTGCAGGATTTTCTCGTATTGTGCTTCCTTTGACTTGATTGACGAGAAAGTAGAATCCATTTGTATGGTCAGACAAGTGTGAATTGAGTTTTCAAACTCTGAAGTAGTGTTTGACTACTGCACCGGTGCTTGCACTACCAGATGTGACGAAAGAATTTGTAGTGTACTGTGATGCATCCAAGTTTGGCTTAGGATGTGTATTGATGCAGGATGACAGGGTGATTGCCTATGCTTCAAGGCAATTGAGACCGCATGAGCAGAATTACCCTACCCACGATTTGGAACTTGCAGTGGTGGTATTTGCATTAAAGATCTGGCGCCATTATTTATATGGTTCTCGTTTTGTGGTATTTAGTGACCACAAGAGCTTGAAATATTTATTTGATCAGAAAGAATTAAACATGAGACAAAGGAGATGGGTGGAATATCTAAAGGATTATGATTTTGATTTGAGGTACCATCCTGGAAAAACAAATGTTGTGGCTGATGCCTTAAGTAGAAAAGTATTACATGCATCCTTCTTGATGAGCAAAGAACTAGAATTGTTGGAAAACTTCCGCGATATGAATATCAGGGTTGTTATGAACGCCCCAGATCAAATGATAGTTGGGATGCTGAAGATTTCCAATGAATTTCTGGAATCTTTAGCTGTGGCACAAGATGATAATGAAGAGTTGCTGGAATTGCTTGACACTCAAGTAAGAGGTAAAAATATGGAATTAACCAGAGGCAACGATGGAATTTGGCAGTTTAGAAACCGAGTTGTGGTGCCCGCAAAAGGTGATTTCAGGCAAGCTGTGTTGTCAGAGGCACATAAAAGTTCTTTAAGCATTCATCCTGGTGTTACAAAAATGTATCATGATTTGAAGAAAGAATTCTGGTGGCCGGGAATGAAGAAAGCAATAATTGAATATGTGAGATCTTGTCTAGTATGTCAGAAGTGTAAGGTTGAACACCAGAGACCTCCTGGACTACTCCAACCACCTGAGATTCCAATTTGGAAGTGGGAGAGTATTACAATGGATTTTATATCTGGATTACCTCGGACCCATTTTGGATGCAATACAATCTGGGTAATTGTAGACAGATTGACCAAGAGTGCTCACTTTCTAGCTATGAACATGAAATGGCCATTGGACCGATTGGCTAGATTATACATTACTGAAATTGTACGGTTGCATGGCGTGCCTTCAAGTATTATTTCAGACCGTAATCCTCGATTTACTTCCAGATTCTGGGGAAGTTTACAGCAGGAATTTGGTACTGAGCTGAGACTGAGTTCAGCTTATCATCCTCAGGCCGATGGACAATCTGAGCGTACAATTCAGACTTTAGAGGATATGCTTAGAGCCTGTGTATTAGAGCAAGGTGGCTCATGGGAAAGATACTTGCCATTGGTAAAATTTGCTTATAACAACAGCTATCATAGTAGTATTGGTATTGCTCCATATGAAGCTTTGTACGGTAGAAGGTGTCGTACACCTTTGTGTTGGAATGAAAATGGTGATGCTATCCATTTGGGTCCCGAACTAATTCAAGAAATGAATAAACAAGTTGCTTTGATTCGTGAAAAAATGAAGATTGCCCAGGATCGACAGAAGAGTTACTATGATAATCGACATAGACCACTTGAGTTTCAGGTGGGAGATTGGGTATTTCTGAAGGTTTCACCTACCAAAGGTGTAGGTTGGATATTGAAGAGTCATAAGCTTAACCCGAGATACATTGGGCCATATCAGATTTTGGAGAGGATTAGTGATGTTGCTTACCGATTGGATCTTCCCCCATCGTTAACTAATATCCACAATGTATTTCATGTGTCACAACTTCGAGCGTACATTCCTTGTGACTCCATGATTATACCGGCAGATTCTATTGAACTAAAAGAAGACTTGACGGTGGAGGTAGCACCTATCTGCACTGAAGAGTACCAGACTAAAAAATTAAGAAATAAGGAAGTACCATTGGTAAAAGTGAAGTGGCAAAATCTAAATGGAATAACCTATACATGGGAGTTGGAATCAGACATGAGGCAGTTGTACCCCGATCTTTTCCAATAAGGTACGTTGATTTCGGGGATGAAATCTTTTTTTTAGAGGGGGTGGATGTAACATCCTTAAGATTTTAGCAAAATTTTAATTGGCGGAAAAATATTAATAATTGCCCAACTGGATTTATTGAGATTTTGGGAATTATTATTAATATAAATACAATTATAGATAATTAAATATGGTGGGAATAAGTAAATTTATTTGGTTGATTAATTATAAAATGTTAAATGAGGTGAAATTAGAAGGAGCTAAATTTAACAGTTACCGATGGAAGGTAAAAGGTAAAAGTTTAATTAAAACTTTCAAAGAAATTATAAAAGAAATAGGGAAACGACCATTTTGCCCTTGGTCTTAAGATAACAAAGTTTCCTTCCTCTTCCTCATTCTACACGCGCGACTTCTTCTTCTTCCTCTTCCTTACCATCGCCGTGGACTTGCATGCCTCAAGGGGAGGACCATTTCGCGTCGAAACTCTGAAATAACTACGTTTTTGAGATCGTGGCTTCGAGGTGAGTACAATGGACCCTTTAAATTGAGTTATCTTCTCCCCCTTCACTTTCTCTCTCTAGACGATGGCTTTGCATGGGGGGATAAGCTTCTGTTTCCTACTCCTCTAGTGTATGGAAGTTTGAAAATGGTCTTTGAAGCATTGAGGGTGGTATAACGTTGATGAGTTTTGCGTTTTGACCTCCGTAGGTAGTGGAACAGACGTCGGAGAATCGAGCGGTGAAGCGGGTGTTAGATTCGGAAGTAAGACCTTGAACCAAACACTTAGAGGATGCAACCGGCATCAAGAACAAATCGTCGAAGCTTGGAATTGAGGTAAGGGGGGTGTTCGGGTTGTAATTAATTAGAATAGGTGTATATTTTGGGTTTGGGTGATCTAACTAAATACTAAAACGACAAGAAGGATTACTAGATGATAATTGTATGTGTATATACGTATGAATGTGAATTGTGTATGGTTTATGATGATTATGAGAATAAAATGTTTTACATTGTGATAAATCGATATGTATAGTGGCATTGGTGATGACGGGCTTGACAAGTAGGTCGCCCATTTGATGAATATAAGTTGTTGTTGATGGCCACTCGTTATGTGATATGAGAAACGTGAGTTATACATGTATGCTTATGTGGTGTGGGACGGCCGACGGTATGTATAGCCCCTCGTTTCTGGCTCCCATGGTTTTTGTGCCCAGTTGAGCTACCCAGTGGTCAAGTAGGACCCAATGGTTGAGGTGGAGAGTCAAGTAGGACTCGGTGGACCAAGCAGGGTTCACGGGGTGTCAAGTAGGACCCCTAGCTGAAGGCCGATCCTTTAGTATCCGGATACTAGGCGTCAATTTTGTGTGAGAGTCAGTGGTGATAATTGATGGAATTATTAGCATTGCGTGATGATGTGTATGTACTTAATTATATTTGCTGATTGTGATTGCAATTTGAGGATAAAGAATTCGGATGGAGTTTATGATTGGTAAGTATATGTTGATGATGAATGGGTGAGACTACTTGTATAAAATGGAGTTTGTACATATGCATTTTGTTATTTAATTTCCATTCTAGATTAATTACGATGCCAAACCCTCACCCTAACTAGTGACAGGGAGGAAGTTGAAGCTCCGGAGGTGCGCCAAGCGGAGAATTGATGCCAAGAAGTGAAATAAACTATGAAGATAATGCTGTGTGCAATGTGTAATGTGTTTTATGTATGTCGTGATTACATGTTTCTTATGTGTAATGAAATAAGCATAGTTGGATCGAATGATTATGAATGATTGTGATGAGTAGTGACCTAGAATTGACATGCTGCATGATGAAAATATGAGTTCATATGAATGAAGTGGTGTGGTGGTGATGCTAATGTGATCAGTGTCGATTTTCATGAGTTTGATATATATATATATATATATATATATATATTGGCACGGAGCCAATAGTAGATGTAAATGATAAATTGCTATGGGCAGGTTTTGTAAATAATTGTGGGTCATGAATGATGAAAATGGGATGTTTCCTAGTGAGGCACGACCGAGAGAACCACTTCCGAGTGAAGGAAGGTTAAATGTTTCTGAGCGAGGCATGACCGAGAGAACCACTTCCGAGTGAAGGAAGGTTAAGATGTTTCTGAGCGAGGCATGACCGAGAGAACCCCTTCCGAGTGAAGGAAGGTTAGGATGTTCCCAAGTGAGGCATGACCGAGAGATGCACTTCCGAGTGAAGGAAGGTTAAGATGTTTCCGAGTGAGGCATGACTGAGAGAATCCTTTCCGAGTAAAGGAAGGTTAAGATGTTTCCGAGTGAGGCATGACCAAGAGAACCACTTCCGAGTAAAGGAAGGTTAGGATGTTTCCAAGCGAGGCATGACCGAGAGAACCCCCTTCCGAGTGAAGGAAGGTTAGGATGTTCCCTAGTGAGGCATGACTGAGAGAACCACTTCCGAGTGAAGGAAGGTTAAGATGTTTCCGAGTGAGGCATGACTGAGAGAATCCTTTCTGAGTGAAGAAAGGTTAAGATGTTTCCGAGTGAGGCATGACCGAAAGGAGCATTTCCGAGTAAAGGAAGGTTCTGGTTTCGAATGAAGAAACACCTTAGGGATATTTGAAACATCCTAGATTAAATAAAAAAATAAATCTGGGACAATGAAAATTTTCCCAAAAATAAACCAGAGACAGGGAAATTTTTCCAAAATACGTCCTTACAATTAGACTATAAAACGACCGGGTGAAATATGGAATGGAAGGCAAGGGAAAAACGAAGCACCACAGCTTAAGCCGTCCCAAACAGTACACCCACGCTCAAGCGAGACCCAGCGTCACTTGAGCGAAATATCACAAGGCAGCCAGCGGAAGACATAAAGCGCCTAAGCGAGGCCCACAAAACAACGTCCACTCGCTCAAGCGAGATCCAATACGCCTGAGCGAGACTGCCCAATACGCCTGGGTGAACACCCATTCACTTAAGCGAATCCAACTCGAAAGCCTTCCCCGTACTCACACTCGCTGGAGCGAACACGTAGTCGCTGAGGCGAATAACACACTCGGTAGTTCCCATCACTCGGAATCTGGGGTTCCATCCACTCGGGATTGCCCCCAACATATTATACTTAGTCATTTATTTTTATCCACAAGGGTCACATATACAATCCACTCGGGTATCATCATTTCTCTCACTCGGGAAACACACAGACCTTCCTTCACTCAGAAGGGGTCTCCACAGTCATACGTCACTCAGAATATTCCAGCCAGATTCACTCGGTATACATCATCATATTCACTCGGGGAAAATCAGGAAGTTAAGTCCCACTCGGACTTATTCAAATCTTAACCACTCGGGACATGGATCCTCGTTCACTCAGATTATGTATAGATCATACACTTAGGATTTATCTCAATTAAACCATCATAACAACTCTTCCCTCGGAAGAGGTTCACTCAGCATCTCCACTCGGGCCTACCTAGATCTTTCCCCACTCGGGGTTATACTCATATTTTCCACTCGGTATTACTTACGCATAACATTACCAGGGAAATTCTCCCATCGAATCCCATACAGTGTAGGTTCATCTAAAAGGATTTCTCTCAGAATCCTTTTGAGTCTTCTCTACTCGGAACAGAAGCCCAACACTATAGTCTCACTCGGAATCATCAACTTAACACTATTTCACCCATCAACAATTCTCAAATAATTCAACAACACTTCACAACCAATACAGTGTATGCTACCAATATAACCACACCCGTATATATATATAAACATGCGCTCGGATACTTATCATCCTAACATCATTCATTCACCAACACTTATTACTCGATGCAATTAACACCATACCCATGTAAAGTATTTATATATATGTATACTGTACTTGTCTACAATTCTGATAGGCATTACTCATAAACACATATGTTAATTTTCCTATTACATGAGAGCCGGCCAAGGCTACATTGACCAAACACAATAAATACAATATAAACACTCGACAGTCGGAGTGCACCTCACTCGGACTTGAGGCCCTATCATCACTTCCGAGTCCGACCTACACATACTGAAAAATGGTGTAGGGGGTGAGCTTTTACATATGAAATGACAGTTATTGACTCGGATTATACCTCAATCCTCAATTATACAATTTACATGGCTCAATCCACAATAATATATATACACTACCAATTAATATAAAAGTCACACAACATCATCCAATCAGAAATTGCACAATAACATACATTCTCAATCATAACATCACATTGCACTCGGCAACAGCATCAATACATACATATTCATTCAGTCGGAATTCACTCATACGACATCATCTAGTCGGAATTTACTCAAATCATTCAAATCCATGCGAATCATGTTAGTCTCAATAACAATGCTCTTACACACATGCATGTGAATTTGACTTAAACAGTGATTTTAGTTGCAGATTCCTTCCCAGCCCCTCGTCCACTAGTCCTTCCCGTGTGGTACCGGTCACCTCGTGACGTCTCGAGACTCAGCTCTAGCTCCGTCGGCTACCACGGGTCCTCATGGATCTAGCCAAGAATCTGTGACTGAAAATCATCTCATATGGCTCCAGATTCCTTCATGGCCCCTCGTCCACTAGCCCTTTCCGTGTGGTACCGGTCACCTCGTGACGTCTCGAGACTCAGCTCTAGCTCCGTCGGCTACCACGGGTCCTCATGGAACTAGCCAGGAATCTAGAAGTCATCTGATAGGGTCCTTGACCTTCCACGGGTCACCCTTTTCTCATGTATGCAATTCTCATGCAATTTCACAACAAGCATCCAAGCTTACCAAGTGCGTCTCACGCAGCCATTAATAGGTCACAACTGTTTCAACACGGCATATAGATACACTCGGAATTTCACAGTTTCATCACAGCATCACATGCGTTTGTCATAGTAACTCACAACAAGCAAATCAGGGTAACAATACTACTGCACATCCACTCGACATTTTTAATGAAGTCAGCATGCATTTCAACAAAACATCCCAAATGGAAATCAACATATCAACTCACATCTCATGCATTCGGAAATCATCATGGCATTCTCATTCATATACATTTAAACATGAAACTGCAAACAGAACTCAGTGAATCACCCCCTTTTTAACTCATGCACTCGGCAATAATGGTAACACTCTTATTTACAAGCATTCAGTCAGCATTCGCAGAAATATTAACATGCACTCATGGACGGAGTCACACAACACTAAACAGTTCACAGATACCACAAATCTGGGAGTTGCATGCACTATTACTTAATCACAGCACAGCTAGCAACACATTTCACACATAACACATCACATTTAAACAAACACCCGAAACTCATCCATAAACCATGCAGTTGACATGTAAAGCGCCCCCTACCTGCTCTCGAGGTTCAGAGACTCTTCGAGTTACAATACTGACCGATCGTCCCTTCTGTTACTCCTCCTCCAACAGCCCTCGAACTCAGCGTCGATTCTGGGCCAGAGTTGCTCCTTCCACCAACGGATTCATCTCCCCCACAGCTCCAAGGCACTTCCCAGCACAGCCTTCCAACTGGGACATTGATAGCTCCAAGTGGAAGAAGAAGAAGGGGAAAGAAGGTGACGGAGAAGAAGAAGAGGACAGGGAGTGAAAACAGAACCGCGTCTTTGTTCCTCCTAAAAAGCTCTCAACTCTCTCTCTGTTCTTTCCAAGCGGACGATGCGAACGAGGGTGAAGAAGAAGAGAATCAGTAAGAAGAAGCGACCAGATGCATGCCCGTAGGAGGATGTCCAGCGTGAATAAAAAATGAGGGAAAGAGAGAGCTGAAGTTATCTTATACCATTAGGGGCACATGCGTCCTTTCGCCTGGCATTATTATTATTATCTTTATTTATTCAATCATTTCTAACCAATCAGCAATTAGTCTAATTAATCATTAATCTCAATTCTACAATTAACCCTTAATTAATGGCTTAATCTCAATCAGTAAAAAAATCAGGATGTTACAATATTGCTTGTTTTTCTTTGTAAAAGACTGAATTGTTAGTGAATTTTCTTTGCAAGTCTCGTAACTCGCTCAGGTTTAAAATGTAGAACTCGCTCAAGCGAGTAGGAACTCGCCCAAGCGACCTTCACTGGTTTTGCTTAAGCGAATCAGGGTCTCGCTCAAGCGAGTGACTCCTGACCTCATTTTCTTCTTCCACTTATTATAATTAATTCCATTTTATTATTTGATTTATTTACTATTGTTTATTATTTTGAGTATGCTTAAGAAAATAAATGTTATTTTACCTAATTAATTATCATTAAACGTGAAAAATTTATTATGAAAAATAATTAAACGGATATAAATAAATGTAAAATGACGTAGGACGTCACAAGATGTGAGCCACAATCAGAACTACTGTACATATTTACTGTTGTTTTCAATGTTTTACTTTTCTGAATTCACTTTGACTTTTAAAATTACCTGTTTTTATTTTCTTCAATCATGTCTTTTCAAATTTCTTCAGTACCATTATTTCTTTTTATATGATATTAATTGTGTAAACTTTTTATCTTTCCTCAATTATTTCATCTCAGTTTTCATCTATATAAGGGCGCATAACTCTATATAGAAAACACAAAAAAAAGATGAGAAAAATTAAATCCATTTGTGTTTGGTGGATCCAACAATGGTAATTATAAGGAGTACCTAATAGCAGCTACTAAGTTGGGAAAACTATTGGTTGCGAAAGAAATAAAGGTCTTGTATAGAGGAGGAGTACAAGGTTTGAGAGACTCCATGGTATTATCTGCACTAGTTGAAGGAAGCAACGTCTCTAGTATCATCCTACAACATGTTAGTATTACACCAGCTATTGCTGTAGGAACTGAGGTAAAAGTTACAAGCATCCATCAACGAATGGCTCGTATGGTTATAGGTGTTGAAGCCTTTATTGCACTTCCTGGAGGTTTTGGTACTTTTGAGGAAATATTTTGCATTGCATCATGGTGTAGCATGAACCTTCATAAAACGCCATTAGGGTTGTTAAATATTAATGGTTTTTATGACAGTTTGTTAATGTTTTTAGATAAAGCTGTGGAACAGGGCCTTATAACTCAAGATGATCGATCATTCATTCATGCTTCTTCAAATACAGATGAATTGATTGATATTTTGCAGAGCTTTTTACCCCAACCTCAACCCCTCTTAAAGCAAGATAAGGATCACACACACAAGCGCAAGAATCCAAAACCAGACACCACCCTTCGGTTATAACTTCTTTCTCACCTTTATCTATATTAAAAAATTAAAAAAATAAAAATTAAAAAAAAGAAAAAAGAGACTGTGGAAATCATATAAGACACTAAGGACAATGTCTTGAATAAATATGGGGGGTCTGAGTTATATATTCTATTATTTTTTTATGACAGATAGACAGAGTAAAAATTAATTTGGGAAAGTTGCATCTAAAATCACAAAGATGCATCTTTGAGAACCAAAGTCTTGAGACGTATCCTTCACTATATAGTTTCAGTATCACTTTTGTTTAATTTTTTTTGGTTTTAAAATAAAAAAATAATTTTTTTTGTCATGAGTACTTTTGTTAAGATGGGCTGAGTAAAAAGTCCAAACTCTTGAGACGCATCCTCACAACAAATCTCACTCAGATAACTACAATCGTTTCACCTTCCTTATCAAAACCATTTTTCATTAAAAAAACAAAAAAAAGATATAAAAAAAATACACATACACACACAACCACTATCTTTGCTTTAGTGTCGGGTATCTTTTGCCTTTACCTTTACTACGATCATTTCCATCCGGCATTAACCATTCTGCAACCATAAACATTATCTTTATCATTCTCCAGCCGCCACACTTTGCCTTCATCCTTTTCTTTCAGATTGGAGCCACACCTGACCACTAGTCAATCATCAGGTTCTTTATTTTCTCTTAATGGATGATATAGCAGAGTCTTTCCATAGGCATACGAATGAATTATGATGTATGTTATTGCTCTTGATGCTACTCATAGTTGTGTTGATGATGTTTTTCTTTTGGGCTCTAACACAAGTCCCATGAAACTAGATTGTATGACACAATCAAATTGTTCAGTTATACTAACCATTTCACATGTAATTAAACTGATCAATTTGTTGTAGGTATCTTCGTTACTAAGCGCCCTTAAAAAAAATATAGAGCAAGAAGCATAAGGAACCGGATCTTGACACCAATATTTGGTTATGATTTATTTTTCCTTCTTTGTTTCTTATTCAAAAAAATCATCATTTCCAGTTTTTCATTTTAAATTCTACATACTTTTCACTGATTTTTTTAAATTTGTTTGAGTAATGAGTAATTACATCACCCTTGTCCAATATTTCATGACATGTTGTGAATAATTTCCTTACATATTAATTTAATAAGTTGTTTATAAAGATCAAATTGTATATGAATTATGATAGATTGACCACCCTCGGTGAGATTTTGAGCTTAATTGGATGGACCAGATTATGCCATCTTTCTTTTGTTTTTGATTGACCCTTATTTATTAGTATTCTAGAACTTGACTTGTTTCTTTTTGATGTATTATGTTCCATATGCATGCTTTGATGTGATTAAGGCCATTTTTGTTTTTACCAAACACTAGCCATATGCCTTACCTTACATATTTTCCATTGTTACCCACGTTGAGCCTATATCCATTTCTTGATTCAGCCACATAATTAGCCAATAGCCCTAAAAAAAAACATGATCACCTTTGCTTAGGAATTGATTAAGAGTTTTGGAATTACTATGAATAAAGATTCTTGATAATTGTGGAAATGTACTCAAGATATGTATGTTGTTATTTCATTGTTCAAAAAGAAAGTAAAAAAAAAGGAAATGTTAAAAAAAAAGAAGAAAAAAAAAGAAGTGGTGAATATATGTATGAAAATAATCAGGAGGATTTATTCTCCTATTTTATCCTCCATCATGTTTCATTTTACTAAGTATTGAGTTTCAAAATGAACTTCCACAATCACTGAATCACTTACTCCATTGCTCTTTTTTAACCCTAACTTTAGCCATACTATTTCATTTTATCCACCTTATATCACCTTGGCCCCATTACAACCTTAATAATGTCCTTTTGATCTCTACATGCATATGTGTTCAAATATGAAAATTAGAAATTTGTCAAGCCTATGGTAGTGCTAATTTATTTGGGTGATTTCTGAGAGTATACACAAGCCCAAACAATTGAGATATAAAGAGCATGAAGAGAACATCTATCACATTTTCATCCACTCTTTGATTTGATCACTCAATTTGTGTAACTAGTATATAATGCTTCTTATTCATACTTATCATGACTTTTTGATATAAGGGATGATGTGTATTACTTATTATTTTAGACTTTAAAAAAAAGTCAAAAATCAATTAAAAAAAACCTTTTTCTGTTATTTCTCATTTTAGTTTTTGGTTTGGTTTTGCCCTGAAGTGCAAAAGCTTAAGTGTGGGGGAATTTGATAAATCAATTTTAATACACTTCTTATAGTTTTACACTTGGGGTTTATTATATAATTACTATGTTTAATAATAGTATTTTAATTAAGTTTTATGTTGTTTAGTTAAATTGAAGTATTGTGTATATATGGTTCAATTTTCATTTTTTGTATGTATCCTGAGTATCTTGCCTTGTTTTGGCCATAACTTAGGCTTTTGTGATCCAAATGGGCTAATCTTGGAGCCCATGGAAGGATAAGACAGAGGGCTACATCATGATGATCAGTTTTGGTTATTTTGCATCTGAAAAAAGAAAAGAAATGGAGCTTGAATCAATCAGCCCTCATGTGTCCCACCAACATTGACATAGTTCACCAAAATACATATATCTGGAGCTGTAGATGTCTAAATCACCTAATTATTAACCAAATTCTCAATAAGACAGAGATATACAACTTTCATGTTGAAGGTTTTGCAAAATTCGGCCATCTAGATGGTCATATTTGACTCGCAAGGTGGAGAAGATAAAGAGGAGAATGAATTTCAACACCTACCGTTATTTTCTTTTGAATTATTGTAATTTCAAGCTCACCAATGTTGAAAAAATGCATTAATGATCAGAAAATGAATGTATAGTATCATGATATCTTACCTATAAATAGATGCTTAAGTTGTTAGGAAGATACACAAGAGATACATAAGAAATACATGCTTTAGTTTTCATTACATTTCTATATCTTTGCTTTAGTTTCTTAAGTTTTAGTTCTTTCTCTTGCTTTATTTCTTTGTTCTATATTCCATCCCTCAAGTTATGGTTTTCATCTCCCTTCCTCAACATCAAGTAAGTTAATTTTATTATTTGTTATTTACTTTTATAATCAACTCAATGAAAGCTTAATCTTTTAAAATCATGGAAGCTTAATCTTTTAAAATCAACTCAATGAATTTAATTTTTCTTTATGTTAACTTTGAGTTCTTGCTCTTAATATTTTGATTGAAGATAATTACTTTTCTTTGTTTCTCAAACATTTATGATGGTAGATTATTTAAGTGTATAACCGATTGGTATATAATTAAACAATCTATAATCTAAAATGATGTTGGTTGGTTAATCAATAATCAATTTGAGAACAAAGATTAAGTCACTAAATAAGAGATTTCTATTTAGTTTCTTAACTCAATCAAATTATGGTTTTAAAGTAATTTTTGTAATTAATAAGAATATTTCGATTGATTATTCTTATTAATTCATTAATTCAATTCTAGAAGATTTTCTAGAATATAATCATTTAGGGATTCCAAATGATTCAAGGTTGAGAAATTAATTATATTTAATTATATTTGTGATCAATGATTAGTTAACTAAAGATTTATTAATTCCTTGGGTTGGTTATTTCTAAATTTGATTATTCACTCGCTCATAAATTTACTTTTTCCATTATTACCTAATTACTTAATTTTCCTTTCAATCTCAACACAAACCCCCTTTGTTATAACTAAATTGAGTGTAACTAATTGAACTAAGGTCCTCGAGAGACGACTATGGTTGTTCACCTTATACTATATTAATTTAACTTTTTATTTGACCCGACAACGACAGCGTGTCAATGGCCAAAGTGTCAGCCATTTGATTTCCATCTCGGAGAACATGGTTAAAAGAGATATCATCAAACTCCTTGATCAGCTCTTTGATGTGAGCATGATAGTGAATTAACTTGTTATACCTAGTTTCCCAATCACCTTTCAATTGGTGAATAACTAAGTTGGAATCCCATAGACCTCTAATGACTTTATTCTTGCCTCTAGTGCCACCCGGATCCCCAAAAAGCATGCCTCATATTCGACGATATTATTGGTACAGTCAAAACACATCCTGGTGCAAACAGGGATGAACTTTTTATCTGGTGAAATTAGGATGGCCCTAATTCCATGCCCCAATGCATTAGAAGCTCCATCAAACCTCAAGATCCATTTGTTTTTCCAGGTATCCTCTTCATTAAAGATCTCCAAGATGTCTTCATTTGGGAACTCAAATTTCATGGGTTGGTAGTCACTTACAGCTTGGTGTGCCAAGTAATCCACTAGAGTGTTTCCTCTTATTGCCTTTTGAGTGACATAGGTTATGTCGTAGTCAGTTAATAGAACCTGCCACCGAGCGATCCTTCTAGTCAAGGCGGACTTTTCAAAGATGTACTTGACAGGGTCCATTTTGGAATCCAACCAAGTGGTGTGACATAGCATATATTATCTCAGACGTTGGGCTGCCCATGCTAATGTGTAACAGGTTTATTCTAGGGTGGAATGTCTCATTTCATAATTAGTAAACTTCTTGCTCAGGTAATAAATGGCACATTCTTTCTTTCCAATCTCATCATGTTGTCCAAACACATAACCCATGGACTCATCCAACACAGTTAGATACAGGATTCAGGGCCTCCTAGGGGTTGGAGGTACCAAGATCGGTGGCGACTGTAGGTATTGCTTTATCCTCTCAAAAGAGGCTTGACAATTATGAACACCTATTTTTGTTCGACCTAAAAATCAGGAATCCAAAAGAAATTTGTCTATTTTAAAATGCTTAAATCATTATGTGATTCAATTTTCATTGGAAAGACTTTCCACGGTGAATTTGAGCCTAAAAGGATAATTCATTAAAAATTTCAAACCCATGTTTTTCTTGGTTGAGTAAATCTCATAGTCATTGATATTCTAGAACTTGTTTTTCAACCCATTCAAAATGGTTTTTGATTGCATGTCTTAAGATGATAAAGGAAAAATTAGGTCTTATTCTTAAGCCCTAGAATTTGTGCATGATAAATTGACCCCTAGTTGCCCCTTTTGAGCCTGAAAATGAAATTTTTCTATAAAGCCTTTCATTGATTGATCTTCTCTTAATGGTGAAAAAAAGTTGGAAATTAAGTGGAGCAAAGAAATAAAAAGGACTTAAGAAAAATATGTTATGGGATGAAAAGAAAAGCAAAGAAGAATAAAAGGATGATATTGAAAAAATTGCTAAAAGAAACCATAAAAGTTTAAAAATTTTCTCTGTTAGTTTCTGAATTTATGATGGTAATTAAATCATTCATGACTGTTTAAACCCTTTTGTATTTCATTTTCTTGAAATCCCTACCTCAACAATATATTCCCTGGCCCTGTAACAACATTTTGAAAGACCTTTAGACTTTGACATGCTTTCTTTCTAAACTGTGGAGTTTATGGTTAATAACCAAGCTTATGGTAATATTCTTGACTATGACTTGAGTGATACACAATCCTTAAAACACTTTGAGTGAAAATTGCGTGAAGAGTACCCTCTTTCTTGACATTAAAAATTAAATCACACAAGAAAATTAATTTTGAGATTTTTGAATAAATCGGTTTCATTGTATTAGGCTCCCAATTTTACTGAGCTAAATGTTACAAATGCATTCAAGGAAAAAATGAAAGTCAAAAATTCAGATTTTGGAAAATGGTTTCATGCTATTAAATTTTACAAATTTGGAAGGCAAAAATGGACCCATTTTCACGTTAGCATCAAGAGTGAAAGGTGCATCAAAATTTGCACCATGTTAGCATTGAAATATTCCATTACAAAATTTAATGTACAAGTTTCTAAGAGACCAAAGAAGCTCACAACAATGCTTCAACAAAGGAATGGAATTGCTTTTAATTAATTAATCAATGGTGGTTCAACATGGTCCACAATGTCCACCCATTATTCAAAAGCATATCCCACCTTGTTTTAATTAATTGAAAGCTTCTAAAATGCCAAAGAAAGCTCACCATAATAGGCGTCCCATTCGCTAACATTTGTTGATTAAAAAATCAGCAATAATGCTTCAATTATACAAGGGACATTCAAGGCTACAACATGTTGTATTTGTAGTTCTATTTACTTTATTTAATTAAGCAAATTCAGCCAAGAAGCCTTGCCAAATGCCAACATGAAAGGCAATGAGAAAGTGGACCATTATGCCTTTAATTATGCATGATTAGTTCACTTCCATAAGTGGAGAATTTTTAAGTGCAATAATTTGGCCTTGAAATTACTATAAATAGGTCATAATACATGAAGACAAAAGGACCATGAAGGGGAGATCATGCACCAAGAACACCTTGAGTTACTATTGACTTTAGAGATGCAATTCTAAATTTTTAGATTTAGAATACAGTGAGGAAACAACACAAAATGTAGTACAGCAAACAAAAAAAATACAGTACAATAAAAATAGTAGACAATACAGTATAACAAAAACAATAAAAAATATAGTATAGTAAAAATAACAGAAAATACAATACAGTAAAAATAGTAGAAAATAGTACAGTAAAAATAGAGAGTGAGAGGGATACAGAGTCATAAATAGAGTGTATGTCAAGTAATTGAGAAATTTGTTTATTCAACTCCCTTTGTAACCTTCAATAAATATTTTTTACAATAAGGTAAATATTTTTAATGTAAGGTAAATATTTTTTTGTTGTAAGGTGAATATTTTTTACTGTAAGGTAATTTTTTTACTGTAAAGTAAATATTTTTACTGTAAGGTAAATATTATTTTACTATAAGGTAAATATTTTTTATTGTTAAGTAAATACTTTTTACCATCTATCTCATTTTTTTAGAAGGGTACTTAATGAAGTAAATCAAATTTATTTATATGTTGTGAATTTTTATTTATTGTTTTAGTATTTATTCTATTTATTTACAGTTCATGTTATTTCTGTAAATTTTTGGAATGTTTAAATGTGTTCAAGTATATGTTTAATTTGGATGGTTGTCATATAAATTTTTACTCTCAGTAATCTTTTTACTTTCATGCTTGAGTGACATCGAGCCCTGTTCGTAAATTTTTATGCTTTGTTCCGTTAAAATACAGTATGTTGTTAAGAAAATAGTTTTTGTGGGAAATATTCATTCTTTACATGAAGTTAATTAAAACAGGATATTTTATCAACTTTTGTTTGACTTGTGTGTTATAATTTTATAATATTTCAAAAAAATGTTTTTGTACAAGTTTCCTTTTATTTATTTAATTTAAATGTTAAAAAATGAAAAATGGTAACAGAGGTTAATTTGAGCAAGACTCTTTTAGCTTTAAACAAAAAAAAATCCTTTTTAATAAAAAATAAAAAATATTTTTTTATCTTCATATTTTTATTTTTTATTTTGTTAATGTGAATTTGTATTATGTTGAGATTAAATTTAATTAAGTTTATTTTGGGATAAGATAATAAATTAATTGTAAAAAGAATGCACCCAAATAATTTTAGTAATTGTTTTAAAACAAACAGTGAGGTGTTTTCCCCACTTATAACTGACTTCCGAACCCAAAATGGAATCTCATGACTAGTGCCATACACAGGTTTTTCCGATATCTTAAATAAATATTGGTGGCGACTCCAGTGTTTTTTTATTTTTGTATTCTTCCATTTATTTGTCCTCCTTTTTCTTTGCCCTACCCGTGCCTTGTTGCAACCCCGGCCCGGGCCTGTGCCAGTTCGCGCTGCGGCGTCAGAAGCCTTACCCGCGACAATTGGCGACACCAGTTGGGATTCTGATGAGATAATATTTCTTAAGAGAGTTAAGCTAATTAAATTGCTCAGGTGCATTCTTTTATAGTTAATTTATTATTTTATCCCTTTTAATTTTATGTTTTGTCTTTTGATAAGTGTTTTATAACACAATAAATTAGATTTAGTTTGCTTAGGATTTTAATCATTATGCACTGTATTTCCTTAATTTTTGTGATTTTTGCTTTCTTTCCACTATATTCTACTTGGGTATTTTATTTTGTAGAAATTAAGATAATACAAGGGTCAATAACAAGAGAAAAACGACCATCAAACGATAAAGAAACAAGAAGAACAAGCCCAAGTGGAAAGAATTCTCTTTTTTATACTGAATTCCAACTTGGAATGATCAAATCCGAGTAGGATGACTCAGAAATGATCATTCCCGAGTAGGGAGTCTCCTAATGAAGCATTGCCGAGTGGAATATTTCCCGGTTAGAGGTAAATCTGAGTAAAAGATTCCCTATCAAAGCCATTCCGAGTGAAAAATGGCTGACCTTGAAGGAAAATTTCTCGGTTAGAGGTAAATCCGAGTGGAAGCTTCCTGACTGCAACCACTCTGAGTGAAAAAGGGACTGACTTTGAATAAATACCGCCCAAAGATATTCGTCGAAGTAAAGAATTACTAATTGAAGCGAGTCTGATTTGGGGAACAACTGTTTTTTCTGGGCAAAATTATCTCCGAGTGGAAGACTCCCGAGTGAGTTGATTCTGAATGAAAAACTCTAAACTTCGGAAGAACACTTGTCAGGCAAGGATGTCTCCGGGTGGTGTGTCTCGGAAAAGATGGCATTTTGAGCAAAGAAAAGGCCTTTCCGAGTAGTGTGTTTCGGAGAAAATGTTTTTTCAAGCAAGGAAAAGGTCCGACCGGGAATGAACCTCTTTCGGGTAGACTCTCTCTCAAGTTTCAAACTAACCCCGAGTGAGATATCTCCGAGGAAGGCACTTTCGAGTGGTTTGGGGCCGAGGGATGTATTTCCGAGCAAAGCAAAGCTCTGACCTGGAAAGAGCTTCTATCGGCCAGTTTCTCTCAAGTTCCAAATTTCTGAGTGAAAAGCAAATCCGACTTCTGAGTGAATGTGTCCGAGTGGTTCAATTCCAGAGACATAGCCGAGTGAAACATTTTGGAGGTGCCGATTGAATCATTTGAATGAAGACTTCCCGATCCTGAGTGAGTCATATGTGAAAGAAGAGGGTCTGAACGAGTGCTTTAAGCAGAAGCACCTCCGAGCAAATGATCCCCGAGTGAGTCACTTTTGAAACAATTCCGAATGAATGTTTCAATCAGTGAAGTAATCAGAGGTGCTTTGCTCGGAACTTGTTTTTGTTTGAAGAAATTCTGAATGAATGCTTCAAGCAGTGACATTTCCTGACAAAGCAACACCGAGTGAAGCAATTCCGAATGAACAAAGGTCCTGATGAATGCTACTCAGAAATAAATTTTCGAGTCAATAATCGGTGAATTCAAGCTTTCACTCGGTCTTTTATGTATGAAAAGCACCTGTTCCACTCGAATTAATTCCCACTGAGGATGGATACTGGCTGAGGCACTAATCCGAGTGATAAGGAGAACGTCGGTTCCATATTCCCACCGATTGCCCATGATGACTTGGATTCCCACTATCCAAGTGGATCCTTGAATTATGAGGGGGCGGCTAACAACAAAACAAAAGGGAAAATAATAAAGAATTCCTACTAGCCGCCGTTCCCTATAGTTGTCAAGGTCCAGGCTGTTTCCAAGTTGATTTGTTGATCTCGTGGGGCGGCTGACAAGAAGACAAAGAGAAGTCCCACTAGCCGCCGTTCCCCATGACTATTGACGCCCAGATTTCTATAAATAGGGGGGAGGTCTGAAGCCATTGGAGCGTCGCTTTTTTGATCGAGTTCTCTTTCATTTACTTTAATTCCTTTCTTTTCTTTCTCATTCGTTTTCTTTCTCCGTTCCATCTCTTTCTCTTTCGTTTTCTTTCTCTGTCCCGTTTCTTTCTCTTTTTATTTTCTTTTTCTTTCTTTTATTTTATGCAAGAGTTGTGAGGATTGTAAAAGTGAATGTTCCAATTTGTAATTGTTAGAGGAATATTGCAACAAGGAAATACAGTGGTAAAATTATTTTGAGCTTTTGGAGAAACTCGTAAGTCTTTATTTTTACCATGTCTTGTATGTTTTATTTTTCCATCATGTATATGAATTTGAATTATTTCATGAGTAACTAAATTAATTATCTTGGGATGAAGGGGGTGTGATAATATTTTATGATAATGATATTTTGACTTTGAATTAAATAAATTTCTGTTTTCCATTTAGTTCAAAAAATGCTCAATGCTCTTAGTAATTCCTAACAAGAACCTAAGTGATAAAACTGTATACTTGCGGGTATATTAGTAAGTTTAAGTAATTAATAGAATCGAGAGATTTATTGTTACTGGAAAGTTTTTGAACTAAGCCTAAGGTTTTGAAATACTTTTTGTGACCTCAGTAAAACCGTGAAAGTATTCAAAATCTTTTGGGGAATAAATAAGGGATTGTCACAAAACGATAATGGGCCTTTTCTAAGGATTAAGCAGCGCTTTCCATAGGTTAGGTATATTAATAGGATTCCGAGAGGAACATATTAATTAGCTTAAGGAAAATTCGCCTTGGAAAACTTAATTTGATTCTTATTTATGAAAAGTTAAAATTCATTAACATAAAATAAAGTCTTGATCTCCCGAAATCCCAAGATACTCTCAACTCTGATTTTTAAGTGTCAAGTAAATTTTGTTTCTAAATTTATTTTTAATTTGTGTTTTATTTTACAAAAACATTAAAAATCAATTGTGTGGATAATTAAATTTCAATATGCTGGTACTTTGAAAACAGTCCCTGTGGAGAACGATAATCTTTAATATTACGCGACATAACCCGTGCGCTTGCGGGCCCTGTCATCTTTATAATTATTTTGTAAATTATTTTTGTTTTAGTATTTTTAATTGTTACTTTCATTTTTTTTGTTATTTTTATTTTTGTTGCTCTAATTTTGTTAATAGTGATATTGAACCCTAGGGTAGAGAACATGCTTTATTTGTTTTGTGTTTGTTCACTATGTAGGGTAAATAAAAGGGTAAAGGTATGAATGCCTCCACACACTTCACATTCATAATTGTACACACATTATTGAGAATGGACCCTATTCTCGGGCCCCGTAAAAGAGATAGGTTAGGAGAGATTAATAGTGGTGTTATTTGGGACAAGGCGTCCTACAATGATTCGCGTGAAAATCTCATCCGGGGTGTGATCTTATTTATGATGCTCGCACCAAGTAGGATTCCCTACTCTTGCATAAGGCTCAAAGTTAAGATCTTAGCTTCAATAACCTTTTTTAGAACCAGTTAGAATAGCCACCTTGTGAGAAATCACGTTTAAAAAACATTAGAACCAATTAAGTGGTTACCTCGGTCTAAGACACAATGGGGCAAACATTCCTCTTATCTTTTATTTATTCTCACAAAAATATTGAATTCAAAAATTCAAAAATTCAAAAAAAAAGTTTCAAATTTTCTTTTACAAAACTTTGCAAATAATGTATTTTTTTCTTTAACAGAGATCATGATAAATATCATCTCACGATTATGAGAAAATAATTATCAGATCCTTCTTTTTATTAATCTGGTTTTTTCCTTTTTTCTTGGTGAAGGGTGAAATTTAAAGATTGGTAAATATCCCTGAAAATGGAAATTAACATGAGATGAAGTGATGATACAACAAAAGGAGTTAGGTCGGAAAATTTGTTACATCTTAAAATTAAGAAATCAGACACTAGCAATTTGCAAACCTTGGGTAGAAAGTATGGAAAGATTTTGAAATTCTTAGAGGTTGAAATATAAGAAGAGACCCTTACTACTCTAGCTCAGTTTTACAATCCTTCTTTGTGTTATTTTACATTCAAAGGCTTTTAGTTAACTCCTACTATGGAAGAATTTAAATAGATATTTTGCTTGCCATTGGAAAATTAGAAACCTTATCACTGCACTAAACATCTTGCTTCCATTTTTGCTATAGTTCGTGTTCTCAAGAGTGGATCCTAAAATACTTAAGAAAGCACTGTTGAACCGAAATCAGATTTCAGGATTTACATTAAGCTCTTTTGAGCAGCAACTCCTTAGTTTGGCAGGAAAAGGGAAATGGGATACTTTTATTGACACATTGGCATTGGCTATTTATGGTATGGTTCTTTTCCCTAGTCTTGATAATTACATTAATTACGAGGCAATTGATGTTTCCCTCGCCCGAAAACTTAGAGGGGAAAATCCTGTTACTATTGTTTTGGCTGATGTTTATTGTACAATGGATTTATGCCATAATCGAAAAGGGAAGAAAATTGTATGTTGCCTACCAATGTTATATGTATGGTTCACATTACACATCTTCAATCAAGTGGGAAAGGCGGATTGTCCTATCTCTGATTTGAAGCTTCTGTAGTTGACCAAAAAAACTAGTAGAGAATGGGCTGCTCACTTAGCTGGTTTATCTGCTAGCACAATCAAATGGTACCCTCAGTAGATGAATGTGGATTCAATTGTTTATTGCTGTAGGAATTTCCTAATGTACCTCTCATGGGAACTCAAGGATGCATCAACTATAATCCGGCCATTGCGAAGAGACGGCTTGCCTATCCTATGCTCCAACCTCCTATGGAAGAAGCGTTAACATATTTCCTTCATTACTATGCAGAGGGAAACAATGTTTCTATTATCAAGACTATAAATGATGCTTAGGCCGAAGTTCATAAAAGAGGAAAAGAGTTGGGTATCCATAGCTATGTTGCAAAGGAAGGTTATCGCTAATGGATTCTAAATAGGGTGGCTATTGTTAAGTTACCATTCAAAGATCATAATGCTCCTGTAAATAATACACTTTCAGTTCACATTAAAAGTAAAGAGATTAAGAGCATGAAGGTTAATTTATCAGAGATGGCAAAAAAGAATCGAGCTTTAGAAAAAGATAATGCTTCCCTGAAAAGGAAAAGTTGTGAACTAGAGCATGCCTTTGAGAATGTTAGCCAGAAGTGTAAAATGGAAAAAGAATATACAGGACAATTGGATGAGTGTCTCTAAATAGCAAATAGTCAATTGAAGACTAAAGAAAAGTAAAGAGATGACATGTTGGTTGACAAAGGGCGGTTAAGGGAAATTCTAATAAAGACAAAAGAGAAAGCTCAAGCTCAGAAAGACCTTATGCAAGCACGAATTGATGAATTAGAATGACAAGTCAAAGATATCGTCAATGCTTGCGAGCATGAGATAAATGAGGAGAAATGGCTAGCCATGGAAGACAAAGAGAGATACGAAGAGATTATGCGTTTAATAATGCTAGAGAGGGTTGAGATGGATAGCCTTGTCTATTCTTGGAAAGACTATTTTCCTAATTTGGTTGGTCTTGCTAATGGAACACTTGGAGAAATTGCTCACTTGTTAAAGAAGGCTTAAGCAATGATGAATCCACTTTCTACACCAGAAGAGGTCATAACTTTCATTCAATACTACAAGGGGTGATTGGATGAAATGAATGTCTTGATTGTGAGAGCGAGGGAAGATTGATTCTGATTTGTTGTAACAAATGATGTATTGGAACCTGCTGTTGAACAATGAATAAATCTCATGTTGAATTTCCATTTTTCTTAACTTAGTACTTTAGAATAAGACATTCTAAAAGAAAAGTTTATCTGTCTTTACCAATATTTAAAATTTATCGTGTATTTACTTTATGTTTCTTTACGTTATTTAACAAAATTTTGCTATTTGTACAAAAAAGGTTTCTTTGTACTTGCCCACATCACGAGTACAAAGGGTTCAAGGCATCCTTATAGGACTAGACTGCAAGCAAGGCTCATGGCAGAGACGGAACCATCTATTGTTGATAATTTAAGGAATGAGATCAGTGAGTTCAAGGAGCACATTGCAAATATGGCCCAAATTCTTGAGAAGAAGCTCATGAAAGGGGGATCTTCTACAGCAAATGGGGATCCTGATGCTACTGTGTAAAATTAGGAAGGGAATCCTATACCCTTGACCATACATGCAAATAACCCTGCTCCAGTAGTGGAACCTCAACCCATCCAGCCTTATGGTATGCCATTTCCACCTTTTGCTTCCCAAGATGGGAATACTCATTAAACATATGTTTTCCCTTAATATGGTTCTCTTTAAGGATATTACACCATGTATCCTAATCCCACTCAGGAAAATCCTCCTACCACCCAACAAATTCCTAATCCCCAGACATCTAACCTTCCAACTACTAATTAAACAATAGCCATCCCCCAAAATACTCAAGCTCAACCCCAAGCCAACACCAACCCACAAAATACATCTCAACCACAAACCACCCTAGTTACGCCATGCAACCCATACCCTCATGCCAACATATATATATATAACATACCAACCATTTATCTATCAAGGTCTTGCTCAAAATTCTCCCCTCAGTACAATAAATCCAAATATTGTCACAACTTCTTTACCAAAAGGGCAAATAGAGTTATTGGAAGAGAGGCTACGAGCTGTCAAAGGAAGAAGCGGTCTAGGTACAATAAATGTTGCTGAGTTATGCTTGGTATCGGATGTGGATATTCCTCCAAAGTTCAAGCTACCTGAATTTGACAAATACGTGGGTACCACGTGTCCACATAATTGTTTGACAATGTATTGCTGGAAGATGGCTACATATTCTCACGATGATAAGGTACTAATCCACTTCTTCCAAGACAGTCTTGTTGGGTGATAGTCAACCTCAAGCGCATGGGGTATCGAAGTAATAAAAAGATATCATTCCCACAGAGATTATACCCAAGTACTAGTTATAACGGTGGTTCAATTATCTAGTGAATTGATTAAAATGAATTATTAAAACTATGATGAATAGTAAATAAGAAAACAAAATATCCAACGTCTTTTGTAGAAGAAAATAAGAGCAGTTTGGGAAATTTTATCAAAGGTAAATCTTGGGGTATTAAGGGTATCAAAATTAAAGGTTACTCGCCTATCCAATTATATGATTTCATTTTTATGGTAGATTCCCCTAAGTTAATTAACACCTTTCTCTCAAAAGCCTATCAACGTGCCTAATTCCCAAAGAACCATGTTCAATTTGTTAATTAGACCCTTTACGTTCTATGGAAATCTAATTAACCCTCAAACAATTTTGCTTACCGTCGTAAATCAAAATCATAGATTCAATTTAGGTATTTTCAAATTATATGCCAATCTCTCGATTACCTATATAATTTGTGATCATCTACCCTTATCTCTAAGTCTTGCAGAAGCATTAGGAATACATAAATTGAATAGAAATTGAAATCACATAGATTGGAATGCGAAGAAAAATTAATTGTAACATATAGGCATACTACATCCTTAGCCCCAATAAAAGAGTTTAGTGTGCCATAAGCATGGTTGTCATCATGTCACACATCACAAAATCAATGCCAAGCATAAAGGATTTCAAAAGTGTAAAATAGGGATTCAGAAATTACAAATTAGTTCTGACTAGAATTCTTAATTCTTCCTCCCAAATCTGTAGAATTGATCTCCCTTGATGGATTTGACTCTTGATTCCCAATGAAAGCTTCCCAAAAGGTTCTTCAAAATCTACCAAAAGATGTGTCAAAATTTGTCTATGAAGAAGTCCCCTCAAAATCCCCTAGAGGGCCCATTAAAAACCCTAAATTGAAAGATTTAAGCCTCATAGGGGACAACCACGGCCAGTGGTTTGAGTCTTGATCCCATTTAAATGAAATTTTATAACTTTGGGTAATAGGCAGAGCCAACCACGACTAGTGGTGGCTTCTAACTTCTTGTTCTTTGCTCCACTCCATAGTGTACCACAGTGCCCACCACGGGTAGTGGTGGATAACCACGACCAGTGGTGGCTTTTGACTTGTTTTTTTCTCTTTTCTAGTGCTAACCACAGCCAATGGTTTGTCACCACTAGTAGTGGTTTCCTCCACCCTTGCCAAAATGCACTCCTAAAGGCCTCAAAGGTCTTTTCTTTCATCCACTTTGCCATTTTTCCTTAAAAGAGACTTACAATATCATTGATCCTGTAAAATAAGAACAACCAATGTAATAACCAACCCTCTACCTAATCATGAAACCTCAGGAGTTAATGTAGTTGTGGAAGATATGGAAATCAGTCGCGTAAGGAGAGTGCGAGAAATAAGAAACTCCTTTCCTTGGATATATCTTGAACTTTACAAGAGAGGGATGATAAATAAGATTCCAAATCTCGATATACATAGTCTTAATCAAGTGTCCACCGATTCTAATTTTCTTGATGCCTTACAAGAATTATTGGACACACATTTGGTAGAGATCTATCGTCGTCCTTGTGAAAATCAAAATATGATCCAAGAAGAAGGTGACTCTAGCTCAGTTAGTTCTATTGCACCAAAGCCTTTCATACTCTACTACACCAAAGGCATTCAGTCTGTAATTCAACATTGGTCCTTGACAGTCAGGATCCCGTCTCTATTTTTATACAAAGATACTCATGAGGTACCTTGGAAATAGAAGGTAGATGTAATCCCTCAGTCCTTAAAGGAATCATCACCCTCTCCAGTAACAAACATTTCTAGAACGAGTGAAGTAACAAGGAACGGTTGGATTTTTGCTCCTAAAAATTTGAGGAGAAAAGATGTACCTGTCATTAGGAAAGAAGGTCGAGGTAAAGAGAAAGACAAGACCCTCTAAATAACTAAGGAAGATGCTTGTGAATTTTTAAAATTCATCAAGCAAAGTGAATACCAAATTTTGGATCAGTTGAATCACACTCATGCTAAGATATCCCTTTTGTCTTTCTTAGTTGATTTAGAACCCCATCGTGAAATGTTATTGAAGGTTTTAAACAAGGCATATGTGGCAAGAGATATCTCTCTTAAAAAGTTTGGAGGGATAATAGGGTATATCACTGACAACGATTTCCTGACGTTTACCGATGTGGAAATCCCCGCAGAGGTGCAGGGACTTAATAAGGCATTGCATATTTCTGTGAAATACCAGGATTACATCTTGGCCAAGGTCCTAGTCGATAATTGCTCCTCCCTGAATATCATGCCAAAATCTATGTTGAATCAGTTCCCATTTGATAGGACATATATAAAGCCCAGTACCATGGTAGTGAGAGCCTTTGACGGTACCCATAGAGAAGTTATCGGGAATATTGAAATTCCCATTGAAGTAGACCCTTATACTTTTAATGTCTTGTTTCAAGTGATGGACATTATCCCTGCCTATAGTTACCTACTTGGAAGACCGTGAATTCATTATGCTGGTGTGGTTCAATCCATCATTCACCAAAAAACTTAAATTCATAGTAGACAATAAACTGATCATTGTTTCGGGAGAGGAAAATTTCCTAATCAACAAACCTATGTCCACTCCATATATCGAGGCAGGTGAGGAAAGTCTCAAAACCTCCTTCCAGTCATTGGAAATTGCTTATACCACTTCTGTAAGTGAGGGGTTAAAGCTAGCTCAACCCTCAAAGGCATCTATAATGATGGCAAGAGTAATGTTGAAAACAAGACATCAGCCAGGGAAAGGGCTTGGAAAAGAGCTTAAAGATAAAGTTAAGCCATTATGCCTTAAGGAGGAATTAAGAGGAATGAAACCAGAGATGCTCTTGAAGATCAAAGAAGAGACAACTAAACAATTAGATGCTAGATTTTTGACTGTCTCTAAATACCCAAAGTGGATTACAAATATTGTCGCTGTTCCTAAGAAACATGGAAAGGTCAGAATGTGTGTTGATTATTGGGATCTGAATAAGGCAAGCTCCAAAGATGATTTTCCATTACCCCACATTGATGTCCTAGTCGATAACATGATAAGTGCTTATTTTATGTTAAATTCATGATTCAATTGGACTCATTTTTTGAATAACTTAACTAAACTGATAAATAATTGAACATGATTTTGTATAAATATTACATTGTGTAAAAAGGAACTAATATGTCCAAATTTTGAAGAAAAGGGTCCAACATCCTGAGGAAACTAAGAGGAACCAACACATTAAACCAAGAACGCTTGACCGTAGCATACTGCGTGCTTGAGCGAAAATACACTGCGCGCTTGAGCGTGGCACCAGACGCTTAAGCGTGGGAGAGACAGAAGGCCTACGCTTACCCTTGCACTCAAGCGAAGACTCAGGAAATCAACAAACAACATCAAACCCTTCTCACACTTGAGCGTGAGCTTGAGCTCGCTTGAGCGTGGCCCTGGACATAACTGGCACGCTTGAGCAAGGTATTATGAAGCTTAAGCGTAAAGACATTACAACATCAGGACCCTTCCATGCCCAAGCGTGAGGAAGGGCCGCTTGAGAGTGAACCCGAGCATGCCTAAGTGTGGCTCGAGCGTGGATCAAGCGTGCTTAAGAAGAAGGCCACGCTTGAGCGTGGTTAAAGCAGTCTAAGTGTGAAACAATCAATGAGCATCAGGACCCCTCACGCTTGAGCGTGACCATTGAGCTCAAGTTTGACTCATGCAGCATGGGACTTCCAAATTTTTTATTCACCAATTGTGCGATGCCAACTCATCCATTTTCTTGTGTTTCTGCATGTCGCTGAAAGATGCTTCATGGGCTCTATGCAAGTGGGCAAGGGAAGCTGGAGCATAACCTCTATAAATCAAGCAGAAAACAACATCAAGCATCATCAAGTTGGATTGATCAGATCATCTTCTTTATTTTACCAAACACTTTTCCTACATTTTTCACTCTGTATTTTTAAAAGGTTTCTTAAGTGAAAATGCATAGCATGAGTAACTAAATTTCCTTTATGGGATTGGTTGTAATCCATTCAATCCTGAAGTAACGTTGCTGTAAGTTTTTATGTGTGTAATAAGATTTGATAAGTTCCTATATTTCCTTCTGCGTTTAATGCCTGAAAGTACTTGATCACTATTTTCTTGTTTTAAGTTTTCTCAAGTATGCTGGGAAGTGACTTTTGAAAGCAGATCTGAAAGAAATACTTGTTGTGAGTAGGTGGCCAGGGATGGCATCTAACGCAATAAACGTCAAAACAATTGATCGATAATGCTGGAATGATTTCAAGGTGACTGAGGGATCAGCGGTTTGAAATCATTCTTATGAATTTTATAGTCGAGGGATCGATGCAAATGACTTTGATTGTGGCGTAGAAATTATCTTTTCAAGTTACTTACATAAAAAAACTTATGCAACTTACAGAGGGTGAGATATGATGAAACCAATCCCTGTTTTACAAAACTGATTTTTCTCAAAACCATTCACTGTTGTCTTTTGCAAATTTTACTTTCTGTTATTTATATTTTTTTTATCAGCATCATTCACAACAAACTAAAACAAAATCTTCTGTCAACTCAATTCAAAACTAAGATTTTCATGCTAACACCTCCTCAGTGGAACGACATCTATACTATATTACAACCTCTGTGTTTAAACTTGGCACAACCATTCCATTGAGTTCATATTATACAAACTTGATTCTCTTTCCTTGAACTCTTTATTCTTTTGTGTGAACCATAAAAAATAGCTTATCAAGTTTTGGCGCCGTTGCCGGGGAGGTGATTTAAGTTTGAACATTTTAGCATTGAATTGACAAGACAGTGTACATAAAATTGTTTTCAATTTCTTTTGTGTGGTAACAACTTGCATTTGATCTAGAGATAGACAGGTTCCTCAAGAAAATCAAGAAAGCCAAGTAGAGCTTCCACGCAGGACAAACTTCCTCTGATATAATGGATGTCAACAGCAATAATCAAAACCCACCAAGGAGAACACTTGGAGATTACACTCTACAACAAGGACCCAGACACTACTCAAGCATTGCCATACCAAATACAATCAGGGCTATAGAAATGAAACCTGCATTCCTTAGTTTAATTAGTTCCCACCAATTCCACGGAATGTCCAGTGAAGATCCATACACTTACTTGGCCACATTCTATGAATTAGTAGGAACAATGGGCTTTGAACAGGAAGTAATTGAAGCAGCATATCTAAGACTATTTCCTTTTTATCTCACAGGTAAAGCTAAAGAATGGCTCCAGTCGTACCCAAACCAAAGCCTGAACAATTGGGACACAGTGGAAGAGAAGTTCCTACACAGATTTTTCCCACCATCTAGATTTATCAAGGCTAAGTCAGATATTACAACATTTAAACAAACCCATGATGAACCTTTTTGTGAAGCATGGGAACGTTTCAAATCTCTCCTGAGAAGATGCCCAAACCATGGCTTAGAAGATATTACCCAATTGAATATCTTTTACAATGGACTTAAAGCAGATACCAAAATGATACTGGATGCAGCAGCTGGAGGCACTATAATGACAGTGGATGCAGAGCAAGCTATAAGAATCATTGAAGCATTATCATCCACGGATTACCAAGCTCAGCATGATAGAACACAAGTCCAAAAGAAGGGAATGTTGGAACTCAATACAACAGATGCCATTTTGGCTCAAAACAAAATTTTGACACAACAAATTGAAGCTCTGACACAGTAAATGGCAAAACTCCCTCAACAACTACATGTTGTACAATCCTCTGCAGGCAACCAACAAGCACAAATGAGATGTGATTTTTATGGAGGAGAACATCAAAATGGACACTATCAAAGAGAGCAAGGAGACCAATCCATCCTTTATATGAATAGCCAAGGTAAGCAGGGTAACTTCAACAACAATGCTTATTCTAACAACTTTTCACAGGGATGGAGAAATAATCAAAATGGTGGATAGAAGCAAGAGGCAAGCACTTCCAATAGACAACAACCTTATCAACAAGGTCTTTCCTTGACAGAAAGGACATCAAAACTAGAGGACACTCTAGAAAAATTCATGCAGGTCTCAATCACCAATCAAAAAAACACTGATGCTTCAATAAAAAACCTGGAGACTCAAGTGGGGCAATTGGCTTGTCAAATTGCAGAACATCATAACTCTCAATTTGGAGCTAATACCCACCCAAATCCGAAGGAATAATGCAAAGCAATCACAACACGAAGTGGAAAGGTCATTGGACAACGAGAAGAAAAGGGTGAAAAAGAGGAAGAAAAGGTGGAAGAAAAAAATTGTGAAAAAGAAACAAAGGAGGAAGATAGTGAAAAGAAAAATAAAAAGAATGATGATGTATATATGAAGAAGGATGAAGTTGAAAAAGAAAAAAAGAAAGAAATAAAAGAAGGAAAGAAGAAGGTAGATGACCCAGCACCACGGCTAAAAAGTTTTCCGTATCCAAAGAATCCTTCAAAAATAGACAAGGAGAGGCAATTTGCAAGATTTATGGACATCTTCAAAAGGTTACAAATAAACATACCTTTTGTGGAAGCCATGGAGCAAATGCCAACGTACGCCAAGTTCATGAAGGAGCTCTTAACAAAGAAAAAAAGATTTTATGAAGAAACAGTGGAACTCGCCGCAGGATGCAGTGCCATCATTCAAAAAGCACTGCCTGAGAAAACAAAGGACCCTGGGAGTTTCACAATTCTAGTAACCATTGGTACTTTGCCAGTAGGAAAAGCACTCTTAGACTTAGGAGTTAGGATTAACCTAATGTCTCTCTCAATGGTGAAAAGAATCAGAGATCTCGAGGTGAAACCAACACGGATGACTCTCTAACTTGCTGATCGATCCATGAAGTTTCCATATGGCATAGCGGAGGATGTGCTAGTACGAGTTGACAAATTCGTATTCCCTGTAGATTTCGTCATCATGGACATTGAAGAAGATACAGAAGTACCCCTCATTTTGGGAAGGCCTTTCATGAAAACAGCAAAGGTGATTATTGATGTGGACGATGGTAAACTAAAGGTAAGAGTGCAAGATGAGGAGGTAAACTTCAATGTGTTTGATGCAATGAAGTATCCAAGGGAAAAGCAGCAGTGCTTCAAAATTGACATGGAAGAAAAGGCCATCAGAGAACAATCCAGTGAATGGCTCAACAAAGATCCACTAGATGAGTTAAACAATAAAGCGATGGCAACAGTGGAAGAAGATGGGGAAAACTCGAAGGAGGACAAGCATACCATTCAAAAAATAATTCATTATGAGAAGCTGTTAGAGAAAGCAAAAGAAGTTGTCCCACCAAAAGTGGAGTTAAAAGCTTTACCTCCACATTTGAAATATGTTTTTCTTGATAATGATAACCAAAAACCTGTTATTATTAATAGGGAATTGACAGGTACAGAGGAAAGGCAATTGATTCAAGTATTGAAGGGTCACTCAACAGCAATTGGATGGTAATTAGAAGACTTGAAGGGAATAAGTCTAGCCTACTGTATGCACCGCATTTACATGGAACAAGAATTCAAACCAATTGCTCAGCCACAGAGACGCTTGAATCCAACCATGAAGGAAGTAGTAAAGGGGGAGGTAATTAAATTACTAGAAGCTGGTATAACTTATCCAATTTCTGATAGCTCTTGGGTGAGTCCTGTGCATGTTATTCCAAAGAAAGGAGGAATTACCGTCATATAAAATGACAAAAATGAATTGATCCCTACAAGAACAGTCACAGGATGGAGGATGTACATTGACTACAGAAAACTGAACACAGCAACTAGGAAAGACCATTTTCCTCTACCTTTCATGGACTAAATGCTGGAGAGACTAGCAGGACAAGCATATTACTACTTTCTGGATGGTTACTTAGGCTACAACTAGATAGCAGTTGCACCAGAAGATCAAGAGAAAACAGCATTCACATGTCCTTTTAGGGTGTTTGCATATAGAAAAATGCCCTTTGGGTTATGTAATGCTCCTGCAACATTTCAATGATGTATGCTAGCCATTTTCTCAGATTTGGTGGAGAAATGCATTGAAGTCTTCATGGGCGATTTCTCTATTTTTGGTCCATCATTCGATCAATGTTTGAAAAATTTAAGGGTAGTATTGAAAAGATGTGTGGAAACCAATTTAGTTTTAAATTGGGAAAAGTGCCACTTCATGGTTACAGAAGGAATTGTGCTAGGACATCAAATTTCTAAAAGAGGCATTGAAGTGGACAAAGCCAAAGTGGAAGTAATTGAGAAACTACCACCACCAGGGAATGTGAAGGGAGTTAGAAGCTTCTTGGGCCATGCAGGATTCTATCGAAGATTCATCAAGGACTTCTCAAAAATTACAAAGCCTTTGAGTAATCTCTTAAACAAAGATACTCCTTTTTTTTTATGATTCTTGTTCACATGCATTTGAAACTTTAAAACATAGACTAACCTGTGCACCTATAATAGTTGCTCCTAACTGGGAGATGGAATTTGAACTAATGTGCGATGCTAGTGATTATGCCATTGGGGCTGTATTAGGACAGAGGAAGGCAAAAATTTTTCATGTCATACACTATGCTAGCAAAGTTTTAAACCCTGCCCAGATAAATTATGGAACAACAGAAAAAGAGTTGTTAGCAATAGTGTATGGCCTGGAAAAGTTTAGACCTTATCTAATTGGTTCCCGAGTCACCATTTTTACTGATCATGTTGCTATTATATATCTGCTGAATAAACCTGACTCTAAGCCCAGATTACTTAGATGGATCTTGCTAATGCAAGAATTCAATCTAGTGATCAAAAACAGAAAGGGCAGTGAAAATTTTATTGCAGATTATTTATCTCGCCTTGTTAACAAGGAAGTCACACTGCTCCAACCAAAGGTGAAGGAAGAATTTCATGATGAAAAGCTGCTGATGATAAAAGAAAGGCCATGGTTTGCAGACATGGCAAACTTTAAGGCTGCTGGAGTGTTGCCTGAGGATCTTTCATGGCAACAGAAGAAAAAATTTTTGAAGGATGCAAAATAATTCATATGGGATGATCCTCACCTGTTTAAACTTGGATCAGACCATATTTTGAGGAGATACATGTCCCAAGAAGAAGTTAACAGCATCTTATGGCACTGCCACAACTCACCATATGGAGGACACTTTAATGGGGAAAGGACAGCAACTAAAATCCTCCAATCAGGTTTTTATTGGCCTTCATTGTTTAAAGATGCTAATGTTTTTATGCAGCATTGTGATGCATGCCAGAAGACAGGGAGCATATCAAGAAGACACGAGATGCCATTAACTACCATCCTGGAAATAAAAGTATTCGATTGCTAGGGTATAGATTTTGTTGGGCCACTACCAACTTCATTTTCAAATGAGTACATTATTGTGGTAGTGGACTATGTCTCAAAGTGGGTAGAAGCCATGGCATGTATTAAAGCTGATGCCAAGACCGTTAACAAATTTCTGAAGAAACATATTTTCAGTAGGTTTGGCACTCCAAGAGTACTGATAAGTGACGGGGGTTCTCATTTTTGCAACACTCAACTCCAACGATGTCTCGAACATTATGGAGTGAAGCACAAAGTGACCTCCCCCTACCACCCTCAAGCCAATGGCCAAGTAGAAGGATCTAATAGAGAAATTAAGAGGATACTGGAGAAGACAATTAGCCTAAGTAGAAAGGATTGGTCGTTGAAACTGGATGATGCTTTATGGGCCTATAGAACAGCCTACAAGGCACCAACTGGATTTTCACCTTACCAGTTGGTATATGGAAAAAATTGCCATCTTCCAATAGAACTTGAACATAAAGTATTCTGGGCAATGAAAGTCCTCAATTATGACCCAAGGTCATCAGCTGAAGAAAGGAAAATTCAGATGCACAAGTTAGAGGAATGGAGGAATCATGCTTATGAATCATCAAGGATTTATAAGGAGAAAATGAAGGCTTACCATGATAAGCACATTGTGAAAAAGAGTTTTCACCCAGGGTAGTCTGTGCTCCTTTTTAATTCAAGGATAAAACTGTTCCCAGGCAAACTCAAATCCAAATGGTCAGGACCATTCATTGTGAAGGAAGTGAAATCTTATGGGGCTGTTGAATTACAGGACCCTAAGTATGAAAGAACCTGGGTTGTAAATGGACAAAGACTGAAGCCTTATTTAGGAGGAGAGGTGGAGAAGGTCGCCACCGTTATTCAACTGAAGGATCCATGATCAAACTCAGGCGTCGAGTTAAAGATGATAAACAAGCGCTCATTGGGAGGGAACCCAATCTTTTATGCTTTCTTTTCATGTTGATTTTACTTTAAATGTTATTGAAGTTCTCGTTTATTTTGTAGGTCACTCATCAAGCCACTCCAAATGTAAAAATCAAGTTTCAATCAATGGCAAACATGAAGGAAGCTTAAGCTTGAGTAACCATGCTCAAGCTTGACCTATTCAAAGGAACATGCGTGAAAAGAAACGCTTAAGCGAGGAAAGACAGTTAGGAGAGAAAAACATCATGGGATCACCACGCTCAAGCGTGAAGACTCTCGCTCAAGCGATATAAGGTAAGGCACTCAGAATCATGTTTCACACTCAAGCGCTGGAACGACGCTTAAAGCGTGGCAAAGCTACTAGTGGAAATGTCAAACTTTCAAACTCGATCACGCTCAAGCATGGCACTTCGCGCTTAAGCGAGACGGACTTGTTCAAAATTTTCAAGGGCCACGCTCAAAGCGGATGTACCTGCGCTCAAGCGAGAAGCATCAAGGACATCAGGTATTGATCACGCTCAAGCGTGATAACCCACGCTCAAGCGTGGGAATTCTGTTTGAAGTCACGCTCAAGCGTGATATCCCCAGCTTAAGCTTAAATAATTTAAAAGTATCCGGGGGTCCTTCCACAAGTAACCACGCTCAAGCGTGACAGCTACACACTTAAGCAAGATACATTTAATTTGATTCGCTTAAGTGAATAATTACGCACTTAAGCGAGGAAGTTTAAACTGCATCAGGTATAAATTCTTTCATGCACGCTTAAGCGAGTGTAAAGAGCGCTTAAGCGCCTGATATACAACACTGTTGGACGATCACGCTTAAGCGTGATAACCTCACGCTTGAGCGAGCGTTTTTAAAACTGCCCTGATACCAATAAATGCAGCGTTTTGAAACCTTCCACTCCTGTAACCGCCCATTATCACCTCTATCTTTCAAAATTCATAAACTGACCAACCCATTTTCACTAATCCCCCCATTTCCTCTCGCATCATAATTTACATTACACATTCTCACTGCATTCCATTAACAATTCACTTCAAGGGTCACTGCACTTTCTATTCTCTCTAACATTTCCAGACTCACCAAGGTAACCATTAAACTCTCTCTTTCTCTAATCTTCATTATTCTGCTAAAGAGAAATGGTAAAACTTTTAGGAATGCATGCACTTAAGTCTTGGAAATTTTCTTTATACCCATTCCTACTGAATGATTATGATGCAAAAATACCTCATGCTTGATGATTTTCGGGAATATTTAGAGGGGATTGATGCTACTATGTTTCAACTTCTTTGTGATGCATGTTAACTATTCGTGAAAGTCCTGTAAGCACTTGTTTTGCATATTGGTCATACATACTAGGCAATGGTATTTATTTGGGCCATAATTTTTGACACAGAACACTGTATTTTGTGGCTTTTCTTTACCATCCTTATTATCATATTAGCATCATATAAAGCTATGCCTTTTATGTAGATGGCCAGAACCAAGCAGGTTGCCCCAAATTCCCCTACAACCACTTCCCCACCAAGATCTTCAAGAAGAAATAAAGGGAAACGACCCCGCATCGAAGAGCCAACTTCTGGACAAAAATTCAGGGACAAAGAGCGAAGAAAGAGATATGAAGACATTTAGAACTGGACATTTATTCCTGAGCGAAAAGTAGATTTGGTACTAGGGGAATGTAATGCCTTTTTAGATATTATCAGAAGAAGGAACTGGCTAAAAATCTGTTACCTAAGAGAAAACTATGACCCAGAGGTTGTGAGAGAATTTTACGCCAATGCATGGCCAAGAGAAGTGGCAGAAGATCGAAGAACCTACGTGAGAGGCCATTGGCTCTCTTATGGAAGGGACGAAATCAACTTTTACTTGGGCAGCATCATGGAACTGGGAGAAAGAGAAATTTATGACTATGCTGCCATGGTTTCAAGAAACCAAATCATTGCCATCAATGATCTTGAAGCCGCCATATGCAGCCCAGGTCGTCACTTCCAGATGGGGCAAGGGGAAAACCCACTGCGAGTTCTAAGAAAGGATACGACTACCATTTCTCAAGTATGGACTTCTTTCATGCTTGCCAACATCGCACCTAATGCCCATGTCTTTGATCTCATTTTCAGCAGGTGTTATTTATTATATTGCATTTTACAAAATAACATCTCTGTTGATCTAGCACAGATAGTCTCTGATGAAATTCATAAATTTGTAAAAGCTGATCAAAAATACTCCCAAGCAGGGCAAAAGGTTAAAGGAAGTTTAGGCTTTCCTGCTTTTATTACTGACTTTTGTGCAGCACATGGGATTGAGGTACAAGACCTCAAACGTATCAGGGCATCCATTGATAAACGCTTCATTGAGCGATATTGCAGCACCCAAGAAGCCCAACAAGAGCCACAACCAGCACCACCACAGGCAGGATCAGAACCTACCCCTCCCCCTCTTAGCACAGAAACAGCTATGATTTTATAGGGCATCCACGTCTTGAAGATCCAAATCAGCCACCTTCTGGCACAACAAAATGCTGATCATAGAGGTAGGATGCATATTCATAATGGCTTATATCACAGCATCCCTGCAGGACAACCCAATCCCTGGATGGACCCTGCCCAATTTGAAGCCCTGATTGCTTGGCCTGGGGACAGGCCTCCTTTTATGGGAGGGGGTGAGACTTCACAAGAGAGGCCAGGACCTTCTTCATAAGGACCTCCAGAAAGGGAACAGGAAGCAGAGGATGATTCTTCTGAGGATGAGTGATGAATTTAATGCTTTAGTTTTTTTTTATATTTATTTAGTTTTTAATTGCTTCAATCTGCTACTTTAAATTTTCTTTCTTGGCATTTTTATAGTTTTACTTTGAATTGTTAGTTTAATACTACTGTAGCATACTTTGGAATTTTTTGTGATTTTGTGTTATGATTGTTTTGGATACAACATTACAATTTTTGAAAACAACAGCTTTGAGAAACCCAACCAAGATTTAACTTTTTGAACAAGAAAAGTTTCTAAGCAGCAAAATAATTTTAGACAGTAACACTGATTTTTTTGTCAAAAGGTAAAATGGCTGAATTAAGAACCAGGGAATTGGAGTAAATGTACTTTTGATTGTTTACATGCTTAAACCCTTTTCTGTTAGAAAAAGGAAGTAAGCCTTATAGCTTGGTGAGAAGTGAGAAACTTAAACACTAAGAGTCTCATTAGAATTTGTCAAAATTGCATTGCCTAATTTTCTGATTAACAATTTTTATAAGAAATTAAGAAAGGAAATGATAAAGGGAATATTTGAAATAAAATAAACCCAGAGCCAAAAAGCTACCCTTTAAATTTGTCTTAGTTTTTGTAGCCCATTTTTGTGCCAAAAAGTTTATTCGAACACCCTAACCCAAGCATGAGAAATAAAATCTTACCTTATCAGCATGCTTAAATTTTGATAAGAGCATAAAATACTTTTCCCAAAAGGGTGATTAAAGAAACTAAGGCTAAAAAAGATAGTAAAGTTCTCCAAAAATTTAAACAAAAATAGAGAACTAGAAAAAGAGAAACAAAGAATTTTGTAGCATAAAGGAAGAAGCCTTATAAAAGTTTGAAAAATCTCAGAACATATGCTCTTCTGCATGCATGCACTTTGAATCCGAGAAGAAACCAAGAATTCTTGATAGCCCAGCCTCATTACAACCATGAAAAGACCTTTCTGATCCTTACTTATCTTATGAATTGATTTTTGGAAATGACCGACAATGTTAATTAGGCAGTTCTCTTGATGAAAATGCGACATACACACCTGGTGAGAAATAATGAGAGTTCCTTATTCTTACAGCAATTGGTTACCTGCTTTATGAACAAATTAATGGTGCATTACATTTCAAAGAATTGGTATTAAGGAGGTTATTTGCCTAAGTAAAAACTGAGATTATTGTCTTCTAAAATTTTGTCTGCAACTGAATCTGATCTTATTGAATGCTTGATTTCCTTTCCAAACTTCTTTTACTTGAGGACAAGCAAAAATCTAGGTTGGGGAGAGTTTGATAAGTGCTTATTTTATGTTAAATTCATGATTCAATTGGACTCATTTTTTGAATAACTTAACTAAACTGATAAATAATTGAACATGATTTTGCATAGATGTTACATTGTGTAAAAAGGAACTAATGTGTCCAAATTTTGAAGAAAAGGGTCCAACATCTTGAGGAAACTAAGAGGAACCAACACATTAAACCAAGAACGCTTGAGCGTAGCATACTGCGCGCTTGAGCGAAAATATACTGCGCGCTTGAGCAAAAATATACTGCGCGCTTGAGCGTGGCACCAGACGCTTAAGCGTGGGAGAGACAGAAGGCCTACGCTTACCCTTGCACTCAAGCAAAGACTCAGGAAATCAACAAACAACATCAGACCCTTCTCACGATTGAGCGCGAGCCCGAGCTCGCTTCAGCGTGGCCCTGGACATAACTGGCACGCTTGAGCGAGGCATTATGAAGCTTAAGGGTAAAGACAATACAACATCAGGACCCTTCCACGCCCAAGCGTGAGGAAGGGCCGCTTGAGCATGAACCCGAGCATGCCTGAGCGTGGCTCGAGCGTGGATCAAGCGTGCTGAAGAAGAAGGCCACGCTTGAGCATGGTTAAAGCAGTCTAAGCATGAAACAATCAATGAGCATCAGGACCCCTCACGCTTGAGCGTGACCATTGAGCTCAAGCGTGACTCATGCAGCATGGGACTTCCAAATTTTTTATTCACCAATGATGCGATGCCAACTCATCCATTTTCTTGTGTTTCTGCATGTCGCTGAAAGATGCTTCATGGGCTCTATGCAAGTGGGCAAGGGAAGCTAGAGCATAACCTCTATAAATCAAGCAGAAAACAACATCAAGCATCATCAAGTTGGATTGATCAGATCGTCTTCTTCATTTTACCAAACACTTTTCCTGCATTTTTCACTCTGTATTTTTAAAAGGTTTCTTAAGTGAAAATGCATAGCATGAGTAACTAAATTTCCTTTATGGGATTGGTTGTAATCCATTCAATCCTGAAGTAACGTTGCTGTAAGTTTTTATGTATGTAATAAGATTTGATAAGTTTCTATATTTACTTCTGCGTTTAATGCCTGAAAGTACTTGATCACTATTTTCTTGTTTTAAGTTTTCATGCTAACACCTCCTCAGTGGAACGACATCTATACTATATTACAACCTCTATGTTTAAACTTGGCACAACCATTCCATTGAGTTCATATTATACAAACTTGATTCTCTTTCCTTGAACTCTTCATTCTTTCATATGAACCATAAAAAACAGCTTATCATAACACAGCTCAACATTCCATCTTCTCTTTTATGGATGGATTTTCTGGGTATAACCAAATTAAAATGATGCCAAAAGACATGGAAAAGACCACATTCATTACTTTATGGAGAACCTTCTGCTACAAAGTAATGTCTTTTGGATTAAAAATACTGGTGCTACCTACCAAAGAGCCATGGTGACTTTGTTCCATGACATGATGCATAGACAAATAGAAGTCTATATGGATGAAATTATTGCTAAATCAAAGTCTAAAAAACATTATCTCATGGATTTACGAAAACTCTTTGAGTGCCTGAGAAAATTCAAACTTAGAGTGAATCCAGCTAAATGCACTTTTGGTGTTAGATCTGGCAAGTTGCTCAAGTTTATTGTCAATAAGAAAAGAATTGAAGTGGATCCTGATAAAGTGAAAGCCATAGTGGAAATGCCTGTTCCCAGCATGAAAAAAGAAGTGTGACGGTGTTTAGGAAGGTTGAATTACATAGCTCATTTCATATCTCAATTAATAGCTACTAGGCCAATATTCAAATTACTGCAAAAGAATCAACCAGTAGAATGTAATGATAATTGCCAAGAAGATTTCGACAAGATAAAGCAGTACCTCCAAAACCCACCTATCTTGGTCTGACCAGTTCTAGGAAGGCCTCTTCTCCTTTACTTAACTGTGTTAGATGAGTCCACGGGCTCTGTACTAGGGTAGCACAATGAATCAAGAAAGAAAGAACATTCCATTTATTATTTAAGTAAAAAGTTATCAAGATATTCTAATGTAGAACGAACTTGTTGCGTGCTAGCATGGGTAGCATGTCATTTACGGCAATACATGTTATGTCACATTACTTGGTTGATATCTAAAATAGATCCAATCAAGTACATCTTTGAAAAGACAACCCTAACTAGAAGAATAACTCGTTGGTAAGATCTTTTGACAGAATATGACATTGTTCACATCACTCAAAAAGCTATAAAAGGAAATGCCTTGGCAGATTACTTAGCCCATCACCCTCTAAATAACTATCAACCAATGTCATTCGATTTTCCCGATGAAAATATCCTGATGTTGTTAGAGGAAGAATACCATTATGAAGAAACAGGGACTATGATGTTTGATGGAGCATCAAACGCATTGGGACATGGGGTTGGAGCCATTTTAATCTCCTCAGACCACAAGTTTATGCCATTTACTACTCGGTTGTATTTCAATTACACCAACAATATTGCAGAATATGAAGCATGTGTCTTAGGAATTCAAGCAACTTTAGAAGCCAAAGTAAAATCCCTATAAATATACAGGGATTCTACTTTAGTAATCCACCAATTGAAAGAAGAATGGGAAACTAGGGACAATAAGTTGATCCTTATCAAACCCATATTGCAAAATTAATTAAGGAATTTGATGAAGTCTCTTTTCATCATATTCCTCGAGAAGATAACCAATTGGCGAATGCTTTAGCCACTTTAGCTTTCATGTTCCATATGAGTAGGGAATATGACATACCCCTCATTGAGATTGAAAGACATCTGGAACCTGCATCTTGTCATGTGATAGAAGAAGAACCTAATGGGAAACCATGGTTTCACGACATCAAAAATTACATTCAAAATCAAGAATATCCCTTGGTGTTTCAGAAAATGATAAAAGAACTCTCAGGCGCATGGCCATGAATTTCTTTATGACTAGGGACACACTTTATAAGAGAAATTATAATTCTGTTCTCCTTTGTTGCATTGACGCAACGGAAGCTAACAAAATCATGTAAGTGGACACTCAATGGTAAGAAAAATTCTCAGAGCTGGATATTATTGGATGACGATGGAAAATGATTATCATAACTATGCCGAGAAATGTCATAAATGTCAAACCTATGTCGATAAAATTTATGCACCACCATTTTCTCTGCACGTTTTAATCGCACCATGGCCTTTTGCCATATGGGGCATAGATCTTATTGGTCCCATTGAACCAAAAGCATCGAATGAGCATCGTTTCATTTTTATGGCCATTGATTATTTCACTAAGTCGGTTGAAGCAACTTCCTATACCAATGTGACAAAGAATGTTATGGACAAATTCATTAAGAGAGAATTGATTCATAGATATGGTTTGCCAAATCAGATCATTACTGATAATGGCATAAACCTGAATAATAAAATGAAGGATGAACTCTGTAAAGAGTTCAAAATCAAAGACCTCAATTTATCTCCATAATATCAAAGATGAATGGAGCAGTGGATGTTGCCAACAAAAACATAAAGAAAATCATACAAAAGATGGTTGAAACCTACAAAGATTAGAGAGAGTTGCTTCCTTTTGCTTTACATGGGTATCCTACCTCTATACGAACTTCAATAAGGGCAACACCCTTCTTATTGGTATATGATATAGAAGCTATTTTACCAATAGAAGTGGAAATTTCTTCTTTAAAAGTAATCATGGATGCCAAATTAGAAAAAGATGAATGGGTTCGATCCTGGTATGATCAACTAGATTTAATTTATGGAAAAGGTTAACTGTTCTCTATTATGCACAGTTATACCAAAGACGTATGAAGAAGGCATACAAAAAGAAAGTGCGACCTCATCAATTTCATGAAGGTAATTTGGTGCTAAAGAAGATCTCGTTGTGTGTTGTGGTGCATAACCATAAGGCATACCATAGGGTGGCAGGGGATCGGTGGTTTAGTGAGGTTTTTTAATTTTGATGGTGAAAAGAGCAACCGTGGGATTTGTAGCTTCAACCTGAGTCAGACATAAAACCTGGGGGATGTAGAGGAGTAGGCAGTTGCTCTTCATTCCTTGCAGAAGAGCCCCCTTCAGTGATCCTCTTCTTCAAGAGCTTTGTCAATTCCACTACTTGCTCTATCAATTAGTTAACCTCATTCCTATGATTGTCTGCATGTTCTGTTTCGGCCATCAGTCTCCTCTAGAGTCAGGTTCCGTAAGGGTATTTCTCCGTGGTGCCTTTTGTTAAAATAAAAATATGTCAGGCGAAAACGAAAGGAAATAAAACAATGAAATTGTAAATGCATTAAAATAAAATAGCGCGTGAAGCAATCACGGATCTTGACTAGTGTTAGTCCTCAAATTTACAATAAATCTTTTAATAAAAATTTTATAAAAATAATAAAAATTAGTTTAATTCGTTAGAAAATTAGGTTTTAAATTCAATAAATAGATGTTGTTGGAAATAATCTGCCCTTGATCAATTTTCTTTAGTTTTGCAGTGAAAAAGTAAAGAATTCAAGAGAAAATTGAAAAACTGGAGAAGCTGACACGTAGCATCAACACCACGCGTAGCGTGGGTACTTCTGATGCTGATGCTACGCGTCACAGCCACGCGTACCGTCAGAGCTGCGTGGACTCCACAGCCAAGCTGGCCAAGCACTCACCTAGTGACCCATTATTGGCCACTCCACTCAGCACAATGGCCAAAACGCAGTGGAGACAGGGACACATGGCCAAGCATGATTGAATAAAATATTCCAAGGTGGCCACTACCAGCTGCGTTAATAAAGGCTGAGTCAGGGGACTGACGCGTAGCGTCACATTGACGCGTAGCGTCAGCACCCTTGCTCAACCCTATAAATAGGGCCATCCAACACCATTCTAAGCATCCCATCCCATTCTCTACATTCAGAGTTCTTTTCTCTCTTATATATGATGAGTGCTTATTTTATGATTAAATTCATGACTCAATTAGACCCATTTTCTGAATAACTTAACAAAATTGATAAATAATTGAGCATGATTTTGATTATAAAGAGAGTATTAAGAAAAGATGCTTGAAATTTGAAAATCAGTGAACAAATTGTCAAAATCCTTGAAGAAACAAAGAGCATCAAGCAAGGACACTTGAGCGTGGTACACTACACGCCTGAGCCTGGAGGAAACTAAAGTTTACGTTGTCCATACACCCAAGTGAAATAATGAGGAACACACCAACAGCCTCTCACGCTTGAGCGTGAGCCCGAGCTCGCTCAAGCGTGATTTCATGCATGACTGACGCTCAAGCGTGACAACATGGAGCTCAAGCGTGACAACATGACTCGATCCCGCTTGAGCGTGGCTTGAGCGTGGCTTACATCTGTTGGATCGAGGAGCTCGCTTAAAGCGTAACAGGCCCAGCTTGAAGCGAAGGATCAAGCACATGCTAAACAAAGGAACCACGCTTAAGCGTGGTCAAGGAAGCTCAAGCGCAAGACAATCAAACAGCATCAGAGCCCTTCACGCTTGAGCGTGACCATCAAGCTCAAGCGTGACTCACACAGCATGGGTTTCTTAATTCTTTATTCACCAATGATGCGATGCAAACTCATCCACTTTCTTCTGTTTCCACCAAGTCTCTGAAAGATGCTACATGGGTTCTACGCAAGTGGGCAAGAGAAGCTGAACCTAAACTCCTATAAATCAAGCTTCAAAACACAGGAAATGACATCAGACATCAGATTCATCCTCTGTATTTCATTCATACTTTCCATTATTTCCTGTATTCACTCTGTTGATAGTGAAAATGCAAGGCATGAGTAGCTAATTCTCCCTTATGGGATTGGCTGTAATCCATTCAACACTGAAGTAATGCTGTTGTAAGTTTTTATTGAGTAATGAGATTTGATAAGTTTCTGTATTTCCTTTTGCGTTTAATGCCTGAAAGTACTTGATCACTATTTTCTTGTTCTAAGTTTTCTCAAGTATGCTGGGAAGTGACTTTTGAAAGCAGAATCTGAAAGAAATACTTGTTGTGAGTAGGTAGCCAGGGATGGCGTCTAACGCAATAAACGTCAAAACAATCGATCGATAATGCTGGAATGATTTCCAAAGTGACTGAGGGATCAGCGGTTTGAAAATCATTCTTATGAATTTTGTAGTCGAGGGATCGATACAAATGACTTTGATTGTGACGTAGAACTTATCTTTTCGATTTACTTATATGAAAACTTATGCAGCTTACAGAGGTGAAGATGTGATGAAGCCAATCCCTGTTTTACAAAAACTGATTTTTCCAACATTATTTACTGTTATCTTTTGCAAGTGCTATTCTCTGTTATTTGTTAGTTACTGTTTCTTGTTCAACAACATTCACAGCAAATCTAAACAAAAACTTTCTGCCTAATCAATTCAAACTAAGATCTTCATTCTAGCACCTCCTCAGTGGAACGACAACTATACTATATTACAGCTTCTGTGTTTAAACTTGGCACATCCATTTCATTGAGTTCATATTATACAAACTTGATTCTCTTTTATTTGAACTCATTTATACCAATATCCATCAAAAGAAAACCCTCATCAAGTTTTGGCGCCGTTGCCGGGGAGGTGATTTAAGTTTGAATATTTTTTAGCATTGAATTGACAAGACAGTGTAAATAAACTTGTTTGTAATTTGTTTTTATTTTTTTTGCTACTTTGAGTTCTTGATTTATGATCTTGAGAGGACAGGGTACAAAAGAACAACTTGCATTTGATCCTGAGATAGACAGGTTCCTCAAGAAAATCAAGAAAGCCAAGCAGAACTTCCACGTAGGACAAACTTCCTCTGTTACAATGGAGGACAACAGCAATAATCAAAATCCACCAAGGAGAACACTTGGAGATTACACATTGCAACAAGGACCTAGACACTACTCAAGCATTGCTATACCAAATACAATCAGGGCTATAGAAATGAAACCTGCTTTCCTTAGTTTAATTAGTTCCCATCAATTTCATGGAATGTCCAGTGAAGATCCTTACACTCACTTGGCCACATTCTATGAATTGGTAGGAACAATGGGATTTGAACAGGAAGTAATTGAGGCAGCATACCTAAGATTGTTTCCTTTTTCTCTTGCAGGAAAAGCCAAAGAATGGCTCCAGTCATACCCAAATCAAAGCTTGAACAGCTGGGAGACAGTGGAGGAAAAATTCCTACACAGATTCTTCCCACCATCCAGATTCATCAAGGCTAAATCAGATATCACAACATTTAAACAAAGCCATGATGAACCCTTTTGTGAAGCATGGGAGCGTTTTAAATCTCTCCTCAGAAAATGCCCAAACCATGGACTGGAAGATATTGCCCAATTAAATATCTTTTACAGTGGTTTAAAGGCTGACACTAAAATGATTTTAGATGCAGCAGCTGGAGGAACCATGATGACAGTAGATGCCGAGCAAGCTACAAGGATCATTGAAGCATTATCATCCACAGATTACCAGGCTCAGCATGACAGAACACAAATCCAAAAGAAGGGAGTGTTGGAACTTAATACAACAGATGCCATTTTGGCTCAAAATAAAATTTTGACACAACAAATTGAAGTTCTAACACAGCAAATGGCAAAACTCCCGCAACAACTGCATGCTGTACAGTCCTCTACAGGAAACCAACAAGTACAAATGAGATGTGACTTTTGTGGAGGAGAGCATCAGAATAGACACTGCCAAGGAGAGCAAGGAGACCAATCTATCCTCTATATGAATAACCAAGGTAAGCAAAGTAACTTCAATAACAATGCTTACCCCAATAATTTTTCACAGGGATGGAGGAATAGTCAAAATGGTGGATGGAAGCAAGAAGCAAGCACATCCAACAGACAGCAACCTTATCAACAAGGTCTTTCATTGACAGAAAGGACATCAAAACTAGAGGACACTCTAGAAAAATTCATGCAGGTCTCAATCACCAACCAGAAGAACACTGATGCTTCGATAAGAAATCTAGAGACACAAGTGGGGAAATTGGCTCGCCAAATCGCAGAGCATCATAACTCCCAATTTGGAGCCAATACACACCCAAATCCAAAGGAACAATGCAAAGCAATCACAACAAGAAGTGGGAAGGTCATTGGACAACAAAAAGAGAATGACAAGGTGGAAGAAAAAGTAGAAGAAGATTTTGAAAAAGAAACAAAAGAGGAAGTGAGTGAAAAGAAAAATGATGATGTAAATATGAAGGAGGAAGATGAAAAAAAGAAAGAAATAAAAGAAGGGAAGAAGAAGGTGGACGACCCAACACCACAACTAAAGAGCTTGCCGTATCCAAAGAACCCTTCAAAAATAGACAAGGAAAGGCAATTTGCAAGGTTTATGGATATCTTCAAAAGGTTACAAATAAACATACCTTTTGTGGAAGCCATGGAGCAAATGCCAACTTACGCTAAATTTATGAAGGAGCTGTTAACAAAGAAGAAGAGATTTTCTGAGGAAACAGTGGAGCTTGCAGCAGGCTGCAGTGCCATCATTCAAAAAGCACTGCCGTTAAAAACAAAAGACCCCGGAAGTTTCACAATCCCAGTAACTATTGGTACTCTACCAGTAGGAAAAGCACTCTTGGATTTGGGAGCAAGCATTAACCTAATGCCTCTCTCAATGGTGAAAAAAATTAGAGATCTTGAGGTGAAGCCAACTCGGATGACCCTCCAGCTGGCGGATCGATCTATGAAATTTCCATATGGCATAGCTGAAGATGTACTGGTAAGAGTTGACAAGTTTGTATTTCCTGTAGATTTTGTCATAATGGATATAGAAGAAGATGCAAAAGTACCTCTCATTTTGGGGAGACCCTTCATGAAGACAGCAAAAGTAATTATTGATGTGGATGATGGGAAGTTAAAAGTGAGAGTGCAAGATAAAGAGGTAAATTTCAATATGTTTGATGCAATGAAATACCCAAAAGAAAAACAACAGTACTTCAAAATTGACATTGAAGAAGAAGCCGTCAGAGAACAAACCAACGAGTGGTTCAACAAAGATCCACTTGGTGAGCTGAACGTTGGGGCAATGGATGAAGACAAGAAGGACAAGCAAGATACTCAAAAAGAAAGTCACTTTGAAAGGCTGTCTGAGGAAACAAAAGAAGTTGTCCCACCAAAAGTGGAGTTAAAAGCTTTACCTCCACACTTGAAATATGTTTTTCTTGATAATGATAACCAAAAACCTGTTATTATTAACAGGGAATTGACAGGTACCGAAGAGAAGCAGTTGATTCAAGTATTGAAAGAGCATTCAACAGCGATTGGATGGAGGCTGGAAGATTTGAAGGGAATAAGCCCAGCTTACTGCACTCATCACATTTACATGGAACAAGAATTCAAACCAATTGCTCAGCCACAGAGACGCTTGAACCCAACTATGAAGGAAGTGGTAAAAGGGGAGGTAACTAAGTTACTAGAAGCTAGTATAATTTATCCTATTTCTGATAGCTCTTGGGTAAGTCCTGTGCAGGTTGTTCCAAAGAAAGGAGGAATCACTGTCATACAGAATGAGAAGCATGAATTGATCCCTACAAGAACAGTCACAGGATGGAGGATGTGTATCGATTACAGGAAACTAAACACTGCTACCCAGAAAGATCACTTCCCTCTGCCCTTCATGGATCAAATGCTAGAAAGACTTGCAGGTCAAGCATACTACTGCTTCCTAGATAGATACTCAGGGTATAACCAGATCACGGTTGCACCTGAGGATCAAGAAAAAACAGCATTCACATGTCCCTTTAGGGTATTTGCATACAGAAAAATGCCCTTTGGATTGTGCAATGCCCCTGCAACATTTCAAAGATGTATGCTTGCTATCTTCTCTGATTTGGTGGAAAAATGTATTGAGGTCTTCATGGATGATTTCTCTGTTTTTGGTCCTTCATTTGATCAATGTTTGAAAAATTTGACCATTGTGTTGAAAAGATGTGTAGACACCAATTTGGTTTTGAATTGGGAAAAATGTCACTTCATGGTGACTGGAGGCATTGTGTTAGGACATCAAATCTCCAAAAGAGGTATTGAAGTGGACAAAGCAAAGGTAGAAGTGATCGAGAAATTACCACCACCAGGAAATGTAAAGGGAGTCAGAAGCTTCTTGGGCCATGCAGGATTTTATAGAAGGTTTATCAAGGACTTCTCAAAAATTGCAAAGCCTTTGAGTAATCTCTTAAACAAAGACACTCCTTTTATTTTTGATGATTCTTGTTTGCATGCCTTTGAAACTCTAAAGCATAAACTAACATGTGCACCTGTAATAGTTGCCCCTGATTGGGGACTAGACTTTGAAATGATGTGTGATGCCAGTGATTATGCTATTGGAGCCGTATTAGGACAAAGAAAGACTAAAATTTTTCATGTTATACACTATGCTAGTAAAGTTTTAAACCCTGCACAAACAAATTATGCAACAACAGAAAAAGAACTCTTAGCAATAGTGTATGGCCTGGAAAAATTTAGACCTTATCTGATTGGTTCCAAGATCACTATTTTTACTGACCATGCTGCCATTAAATATCTGCTGAATAAACCTGATTCTAAGCCCAGACTAATTAGATGGATCTTGCTAATGCAAGAATTCAACCTAGTAGTCAAAGACAAAAAGGGCAGCGAAAATTTTATTGCAGATCACTTGTCCCGACTTGTCAATCAGGAAGTCACACTACTCCAACCTGAAGTTGAGGAAGAATTCCCTGATGAAAAGCTACTAATGATGAAAGAACGACCATGGTTTGCAGACATGGCCAACTTTAAAGCTGCTGGAGCACTGCCTGATGACCTTTCATGGCAGCAGAGGAAGAAGTTTCTAAGGGATGCAAAACAATTCATATGGGATGACCCCTACCTATTCAAACTTGGATCAGATCACATCTTGAGGAGATGTGTGTCCCAAGAAGAGGCTAAAAGCATCCTATGGCACTGTCACAGCTCACCCTATGGAGGACATTTCAATGGGGAAAGGACAGCAGCAAAGATCCTCCAATCAGGTTTTTATTGGCCCTCTTTATTTAAAGATGCTAATGTTTTTATGTAGCATTGTGAAGCATGTCAGAAGACAGGGAACATATCAAAAAGACATGAGATGCCATTGACTACTATCCTTGAAATAGAAGTTTTTGATTGCTGGGGCATAGATTTTACTGGGCCATTACCAATGTCATTCTCAAATGAGTACATAATTGTGGCAGTAGATTATGTCTCTAAGTGGGTGGAAGCCATGGCATGTACTAAAGCTGATGCTAAGACGGTCATCAAATTTCTTAAGAAAAACATTTTCAGCAGGTTTGGCACTCCAAGAGTATTGATAAGTGATGGAGGCTCTCACTTCTGCAACAGTCAACTCCAAAGATGCCTAGAACATTATGGAGTCAAGCACAAAGTAACCTCCCCTTACCATCCTCAGGCTAATGGCCAAGTGGAAGTATCCAACAGAGAAATTAAGAGGATACTGGAGAAGACAATCAGCCAAAGCAGAAAAGACTGGTCATTGAAGTTAGATGACGCTTTATGGGCCTATAGAACAGTATACAAGGCACCAACTGGATTTTCACCTTATCAGTTGGTATATGGTAAAAATTGCCATCTTCCAGTGGAACTTGAACACAAAGCATTTTGGGCACTGAAAACCCTCAACTATGACCCAAAGGCATCAGCTGAAGAAAGGAAGACTCAGATGCACAAGTTGGAAGAGTGGAGGAATCATGCCTATGACTCATCCAGGATCTATAAAGAGAAAATGAAGGTTTACCATGATAGACACATCATGAAGAAAAGTTTTCACCAGGGACAATCTGTTCTTCTTTTCAACTCAAGGATGAAACTATTCCCAGGAAAACTTAAGTCTAAATGGTCAGGCCCCTTTATTGTGAAGGAGGTGAAACCTTATGGAGCTATTGAATTACAAGATCCTAAATCTGAAAGAACTTGGGTCGTGAATGGACAGAGAGTAAAGCCCTATTTAGGAGGAGCAGTGGAGAAGGTTGCCACTGACATCCTACTAAAAGACCCATGATCAAACTCAGGCGTCGAGCTAATGACGTTAAACAAGCGCTCATTGGGAGGCAACCCAATCTTTTATGCCTTCTTTCCATAAAAATTTTTATTTCTTAAAGTTTCTATTTACCTTGTAGATTGCTCATCAAGAGTACCTCAAATAAAAGTCTAAAACAAAGGCAAACAAAACTGGAGCTGGAAGTTGAATTAAGAGAGACATGAGGACATCACCACGCTCAAGCGTGGATAACCTCGCTTAAGCGAGCCAAGGTAAGTCACACACCATCCATATCAAGCTTAAGCGCAAGAATCCAAGCCTTGAGCATGGCACCTCTACAAAAAGAAGTTTTCAAAATAAACCCGATCACGCTTAAGCGTGACCTCTTACGCTTAAGCGAAAGGACCTGGACAGCAATCAGAGGCTACCACGCTCAAAGCAAGACCCCTGCGCCCAAGCGAGAAATTAAATTAAGCATCAGGTGGTCGATCACGCTCAAGCGTGGTACTCTTGCGCTCAAGCGCAACACCCCTGCGCTCAAAGCGTGAATCCTGCGCTCAAGCGAGAAAGTGAATAAGCATCAGGTATGAAAAATTTTGTTTCACGCTCAAGAGAGACAAACACAAGCCTGAGCGAGGAAAATATACTTTGTAGCAATGCCCACACGCTCAAGCGTGATAACCCTGTGCTCAAGCGCGAAACTATTGTGCCCAAGCGTGACAAAAGCACGCTCAAGCGTGACGTTTCATTTTCAAACTCTGAATCTAGGCCGATCACGCTCAAGCGTGATTATACTGCGCTCAAGCGTGTCACTCTTGCGCTCAAGCGTGACATTCCAGCGCTCAAGCGTGAAATGCAAAACGGCCCCCTGATACTAATAAATTAAGAAATTTGAAACTGCCCACTCTCTCACTCACATAACCGCCCATCAATCTCCTGACTCTCTAAGTTTTGTAACTGCCATTTCTTCTCTAAATAATTGTCTTTTCACTTTTATCTCATAAGTCACACTTCTCTTTTGCAAATCATTCTCTCTATCACTCTCGGATATTTCCAGGTAACTGCTGCACTATCCTCTTTTAAAATTTCAAGCATAGGACTACTATGTAGGGAGAATTGATACATTTCTTTTGAGCATATATTGAAGTCTGTAAACACCTTCTCCCTGTTTTTAATGAATGCTATGATCTATGTTTGGTTGTTTTGTTTAGAGAAAGACGTTCAAATTCTTGGGTTTCAATTTCTTTGTAATGCATGTCCCTTTTCTGTTTCACATTCTTTTAACGCATGCTGAATGTTTGATAAAAGTCCTGAAAGGAAGTATTTTGAGTGCAAAGTGGTTCTTAACTTTCTTGCATATGGCCAGAACCAAGCAAACTGCACCAAACCCCCCTGTCACCACTTCCCCATCAAGGAGTTCCCGAAGGAATAAAGGCAAAAGACCACGCACAGACGAACAAGATAATGCTCCAAGATTTAGGAAGAAAGGCAACAGCAAGCGTTATGAGGACATTTCAAATTGGACGTTCATACCAGAAAGAAAAGTAGACTTGGCCCTGGGAGACTGTGATGCCTTCCTGCAGATCATAAGAAGGAGGAATTGGTTAAAGGTATGTTACCCAAGGGAGAAATACGATCCTGAAGTTGTAAGAGAATTCTATGCGAACGCCTGGACAAAAGATGGAGGGGGAGAACGAAAAACTTATGTGAGGGGAACCGGGCTCTCATATGACAGAGACACAATCAACTTTTACTTGGGGAACATCATGACCTTAGGAGAGGGGGAAATCTGCGAATATGCTGCTATGGTTGCAAGGAACCAGTTCATTGCCACAAATGACCTTGAAGCAGCTATATGTGTTCCAGGACACCACTTTCAAATGGGACAAGGAGAGACACCACTGAGAATTTTAAGAAAAGACATGACTACTATTTCTCAAGTTTGGACTTCTTTCTTATTAGCTAACATAGCACCTAACGCTCATGTCTCTGATTTGATTTTTAGTAGGTGTTATTTCCTATACTGCATTCTGAGAGAGGACATCTCTATTGATCTAGCCCAAGTACTATCGGATGAAATCCACAAGTTTGTGATTTCTGACCAGAAGTATTCCCAGGCAGGTCAAAAGGTAAAAGGGAGTCTCGGTTTTCCTGCCTTTATCACTGATTTTTGTGCAGCTCATGGTGTTGAGGTACAAGACCTCAAACCAATCAGGCCTTCCATAGACAAACTCTTCATTGAGCGTTACTGCAGTAATCCAGCACTTCCTACAACTGATGTACCTCCTCCACCTACCTCACAAGCATTCAGCACTGCACCTGCCCATCCCCCCCTCAGCACAGAAGCCAATCTGATTTTGCAAGGCATTCACATCCTGAAAATTCAAAACAGCCACCTCCTGGCCCAGCAGAACGCTCAGCATAGAGGTTTGTTACATGTTCACAATGGCCTTTATCACAGCATTCCTGCAGGTCAACACAATCCCTGGATGCCACCTGCCCAGTTTGAGGCCCTACTTGCTTGGCCTGGGGACAGGCCTCCTTTTGTGGGAGGAGGTGAGACTACACAGGAGGATAGGCCAGGAACTTCAACACAGGGACCTCCAGAAAGAGACCTGGGAACAGAAGAGGACTCATCTGAGGAAGAGTGAAAATTTTTTTTCATTTCTTGAAGTTTAAATTGCTATTTAGTTTTATTTCCAATTGACAATTTACAGCTTTACTTTAGCTTTAATACAGGATACTTTAGAATTGCTTGTGATTATTATTGATTGCTTGTGATTATCTGCTTGCGATTTTTTTTTTCTCTTGTTTGCTTTCCTGTTTTGATGATTAAGACTTTGAACATTTTTGAAAACCCCAACCAAAGATTTTACTTTTTGAACAAGAAAAGTTTCTAAGCAGCAGAATGTTTTTAGGCAACAACACTGATTTTTTTAGGCAAAATGACTTAATTAAGAACCAAGGAACTGGAATGCATGTACTTTTGCTTGTTTACATGACTTGAACCCTTTTCTGTTAGAATAAGGAAGTAAGCAGTGAGAAATCTAAACACTTGAGAGCCTCATTCGAATTTGTTAAATTAGCATTGACTGATTTTCTAATTAAAACCTTTTTCTTAAGAAATAAGCAAGGAAATGATAAGGCAATTTTGAAAACATAGTTAGCCAAGAGCCAAAAAGCTACCCTGATAAAAATATCTGATTTTTTTTTTTGGCAGCCCATCTTTGAGCCATAAAAGCATGAAAATTTTTTTTTTCTCTACCCTAAGCTAAACATAAAAGCAAAAATCCTATCCTACCTGCATGTTCATTTTGAAAAAGAGAATAAAATATTTTTTCTCAAAAGCAGATGAAACAAATGGAGGCAGTAGAAGAAAATGCAAAAAGAAGAATAGTAAGCTCTCCAAAAAGGTATAAAAGAGCTGGAGGAAAACAAAGGAAAAGTCTGAAGTTTCAATGCAAAGAAGAAGCTTTCTAAATTGTTAAATAAATTAATCAAAAGCACTTATGCTTTTCTTTGAACATGTGTTTTGAAACCAAGAAAAACCAAAGATTCTTGTCAACCCAGCCTCAGTACATCCTTAAAAGACCTTTTGATCCTTGCTATTCATTTGAATTTTGGTTTTACTAGAAATGACGGCCAATGTTAACTGAGCAGTTCTAATGATGGATGAGCGAAACAGACACCTGGTAAGAAATAATGAGAGTTCTCTATTCCTACAGCAATGGGTTACATGCTTTATGAACAAGGTAATAGTGCATTACATTTTAAGGAATTGTTATTAAGAAAATCATTTGCCTAGACATCACTCAGATTATTGTCTTTTAAACTTTTTGTCTGCAACAGAAACTCAGATTTTTGAATGCTTGATTCCCTTTCAAAATTTCTTTTTACTTGAGGACAAGCAAAAATCTAGGTTGGGGAGAGTTTGATGAGTGCTTATTTTATGATTAAATTCATGACTCAATTAGACCCATTTTCTGAATAACTTAACAAAATTGATAAATAATTGAGCATGATTTTGATTATAAAGAGAGTATTAAGAAAAGAAGCTTGAAATTTGAAAATCAGTGAACAAATTGTCAAAAGCCTTGAAGAAACAAAGAGCATCAAGCAAGGACACTTGAGCGTGGTACACTACACGCCTGAGCGTGGAGGAAACTAAAGTTTACATTGTCCATGCACCCAAGTGAAATAATGAGGAACACACCAACAGCCTCTCACGCTTGAGCGTGAGCCCGAGCTCGCTCAAGCGTGATTTCATGCATGACTGACGCTCAAGCGTGACAACATGGAGCTCAAGCGTGACAACATGGAAGAAGGAGTAGCATCAGGGTCATCTCACGCTCAAGCGTGGGAAGGAACCGCTTGGGCGTAAACTCGATCCCGCTTGAGCGTGGCTTGAGCGTGGCTTACATCTGTTGGATCGAGGAGCTCGCTTAAAGCGTAACAGGCCCAGCTTGAAGCGAAGGATCAAGCACATGCTAAACAAAGGAACCACGCTTAAGCATGGTCAAGGAAGCTCAAGCGCAAGACAATCAAACAACATCAGAGCCCTTCACGCTTGAGCGTGACCATCAAGCTCAAGCGTGACTCACACAGCATGGGTTTCTTAATTCTTTATTCACCAATGATGCGATGCAAACTCATCCACTTTCTTCTGTTTCCACCAAGTCTCTGAAAGATGCTACATGGGTTCTACGCAAGTGGGCAAGAGAAGCTGAACCTAAACTCCTATAAATCAAGCTTCAAAACACAGGAAATGACATCAGACATCAGATTCATCCTCTGTATTTCATTCATACTTTCCATTATTTCCTGTATTCACTCTGTTGATAGTGAAAATGCAAGGCATGAGTAGCTAATTCTCCCTTATGGGATTGGCTGTAATCCATTCAACATTGAAGTAATACTGTTGTAAGTTTTTATTGAGTAATGAGATTTGATAAGTTTCTGTATTTCCTTCTGCGTTTAATGCCTGAAAGTACTTGATCACTATTTTCTTGTTCTAAGTTTTCTCAAGTATGCTGGGAAGTGACTTTTGAAAGCAGAATCTGAAAGAAATACTTGTTGTGAGTAGGTAGCCAGGGATGGCGTCTAACGCAATAAACGTCAAAACAATCGATCGATAATGCTGGAATGATTTCCAAAGTGACTGAGGGATCAGCGGTTTGAAAATCATTCTTATGAATTTTGTAGTCGAGGGATCGATACAAATGACTTTGATTGTGACGTAGAACTTATCTTTTCGATTTACTTATATGAAAACTTATGCAGCTTACAGAGGTGAAGATGTGATGAAGCCAATCCCTATTTTACAAAAACTGATTTTTCCAACATTATTTACTGTTATCTTTTGCAAGTGCTATTCTCTGTTATTTGTTAGTTACTGTTTCTTGTTCAACAACATTCACAGCAAATCTAAACAAAAACTTTCTGCCTAATCAATTCAAACTAAGATCTTCATTCTAGCACCTCCTCAGTGGAACGACAACTATACTATATTACAGCTTCTGTGTTTAAACTTGGCACATCCATTTCATTGAGTTCATATTATACAAACTTGATTCTCTTTTATTTGAACTCATTTATACCAATATCCATCAAAAGAAAACCCTCATCAATATACTCGAAGTTTTGAGTATTTCTTTTAGAGTTTGTAGTTCTAGAATAGTTTTCTAGATACTTGAGAGTGTTATGGTGTATTGTGATCATTGTATCGTGAAGTTTCCATCGTCTTCGTAATGTCAACCTCTGTAAGTGTTGTTTTTACTTTTACCATGTGTAACTAATCTGTTTATGTTGGAATTAGTGAACTAATCTATTGAGTATAATGTTGTGAATTTGACCTCTGCATGTTTATGATTCAAGTCCATGTTAGTATTTTAATCTTTTATTAATATGAACGTCAAACGGGAGAATGATTTTCATGTGTATTGAAACTTGTTTTATTAGTGTGAATGTCAAACGGGAGAATGATTATTCATGTCGTATTGAAACTTGTTTTGATGAAAGTAAAAGTTGGAATACCCTTGGTATCTCAATTCTATAGGGGTTGTTAACCATTGTTGCCATAAGGCCAGGACTTAATGCAAGTTTTTACTAAGAAAGCTCACGAGGGATCGGACTTTACGATGAATTCTTAGAATTTATATCACGAGGGATCGGTTATAATGAATTTATGCTGCAATGACATAAAACTTGATGATTAAATATGCATGTCTTGAGTTCCTCATTGTTATTCTAGATTAGGGATCCAATTTCCAACATAATTTGTCTATCTGTGTTTATCTCAAGTATCTTACCTATTCTAGATTGCAACTCAACTTTTTAGATAGATTTTTATTTTCTTTTTATCTCATGAACAATTCAACCATGCTATCCTATGAATACTGTATAAATTGTATATAAACCATTCTTTTGTCTATAAGTTTCTTTACATTTACCATAGTGACTAGGAAATTACTGTTGTTATTGGACTTTCAATCCCAGTGGAACGATATCTAAATTTTGAAAATTACAAATGATTGGTGCGGTTGCCAATTAATGAACTGGTAGTAAACACAAACAGTTAAACATAAACAACCATTATTACCGAGTTAACAACTAGCGTCCTTCGATTGTTCCTCAAAATGTCTCGTTCAAAAGTACTAAGTAGAGTAAAAATGGAAATTAATATGGGATAATTATGGACACAAGAAATCTTTAATTATGAATTCCAAAAAAAGTACATTACTACCAACAGGCATCTATTATAATAAAAAAAGTAAATTAGCCACTCCTAGCTCGGGCAACCATAACCCTTATCCTACGAATCTTCTCTTTACAATAATCCAGGAAAGTCGTAATTTCTTTTAGGGCTTAAGAGAGTTTTCCATCTCTTCGGCCTTCCTCAACGGGGAATGGGATGTCCTCCAAAGCCCCATTAGCCAAGTCTGCTAGATTTGCAAAGTGTTACATCCATGAATAAATGATTTTGTCTTGTTATACCATCTCGGCTTCCATGATGCACACAGCCTCACAACAGTCTTGTTCCACTTCCATTGCATGTCGTCGCTCGCTGTTTATTTCCTATTGGCAAGACTCTACCACCTCGTTAAGTTGCTCTTCATCCTGCTAATTTATGACTGCAGAAGCTCCCTTTGCACTAGAGCGTTTAATTTATTTTCTTTGGCTTTTGCCAACATATCCTTCAAAAGCTGCTTGTCTACCAGCATGGTGTCTCTCTGTCTACTCTTCATCTTCAGCTGTGAGTTAGCTTCTTGAAGGCATCGATCCTGCTTCCTCATGTGGTCCCTTTCAGACTTCCACTTCTTACTAACTTCCTCAATAGTTTGTTTGTTCTCTTGATTCTCTCTCTTCTAAAGGGCGCATTTTTACTGAGGCTTTCAAATTCTTTTTCCAACTTCTTGTTTTTTACGGTTAGCTCCTCTATCTTAGCCTTTATTGCTTTAGTTACTTCATCCTCAAAAGCAGGTGGGGGAGTAGGTGTGCTTATTGGGAGATAAGAGGGACCTTTGAAAGGTAATTTGATGATGGAAGCCCTATTCAGGATCCACTGGTAATATTCCTCCTTCACGGTATGGCTCCTGATGCCCAACTCCTTCCCTTTCTTATGAACCTTTTTCCATGCTTCTCCTATATCCTGAATTGCTGAAGTGAAATTTCCTTGGAAATAGTAGAAGATGAAAGGGGTCAATGATTCCTCATCGGACGGACCAAGTAGAGGGTAAGCTAGTTGGCGCTTACCTATGATGGGGTTGTAGTTAATGCACCCCTGAGTGCCCATGAGAGGAACATTCGGGTAGTTTCCATAGTGATGAATGATTGTCTCAACTCTCAGTCATTAGGGGTACCGTCTTACTTTTTCAGTCATGAGCCCAACTAAATGATTGGCCTATTCGTGCCCATTCTTTGTTGCCAGTTGACACAACTTCTGGTCAGAAATGAGAGATTCAACTTTGCCTAGTTGATTGAAGATGTGGGACATAAGCCATACGTATAATGTAGGTAGACAACAAAGGACTCTCTTCCCCCCTTGGGTATGGTAGAAATCCAAAGTATAATAGACGTTTGTCAAGATAGCAATGACAGGATTTTTGAACTTGAGCTTGTGAGCAAGGAAAACATCAATAACATCATAATCGATGTAGTTGTCAATGTTGAGGAACAAAACCACACCGTAAATCGTGACTGCCAGAGTGTCCATAAAAGCTTCCCAATCTCTTCTTTCAACTAGAACGTGCATATGTTTCTCAAAATACTCTCAGGTGATACCCGGGGTCTAATTTCTATTCAGTTGTGCATTTCTTAAAACTTTTAGGTTAATCTTTAAGACATTAGCGAGGGAGGTAATGTTTGCATGATGCGCAAGATGACAATAAGGATTTTACCCCTCTAATGGCATCCCTAGAATTTATTCAAATTCCTCGACAGACGGGGCCAACTGCAAAATCTCAGAATGTGAAACACCAAAGAGGTGGGTCATAAAACTGAGTCAAAGGCGGTGATTTCTTTGAGTTGTACCTCCACCTCTAACAACTTGAAGATCCTCCCATACTTCCTTAAGAAAACCATTTTTTGATTCAGATTTAACTTCTTCCCTAAAGCTTGCAAACTAGTAGTATCGACTTTCCTTGCCTTGACATGTAGAAGCTTCCTTAGTTCAGTCACATTGGTCCCATGACCATCTTATAAGGACACTTACCAAGTTTCGGATAACTTCCTGAAAAAGAGAAAAGAAAAGGAAAGGGAATTGGTTCATGAATGATATGCCTCATTGATTATTACTCTCTCAGTACTTTGCTTTCAAAATATTTTTCTTGCATCTGAAAGAAGTAGTGATCAATGAAGCTCACGGTAACAAGGAAGAAAAAAGCATGAGTTACGGGCTTTCTGATCGTCCTTTAAAAAACCTAGGTTTATTTTTTTATAACCTAAAAAATCCATAACTTAGTACCCAAAAGCGTACAGAAGGAAATAACTTCTTGCCCATTAAAGGATTACTAGTTCAGAAAAAGGGACATCATTTTGGAAAAATAACAATATGCTAAACAGGCAAGTGGTCCGCTAATTTGGATTAGAAGGGAAAGTGAGAATGAGAGAAGGTAGAGGGAAAGTCTGCCCCTTTGTGCCCTAAGTTGGGTTCTATCTGAAGGCCTCCTACGGCTTCTAAGGTTTGTTTAACAGTGATACCTCACATTAGTTGGCTTGCACTAATTGTCTAAAGGTCACCAGAGCTAACATCCTACTCATGATGTTGACCACAATAGTAAGAAGTCTACTAGGTGTAGGACACCATGAATAAGTCAAACTCTAGTTGAGGTTCTCATGATAGCCAGATAGGACGTACGTCCCAAATGACACCACTAATAACCTCCCCTAATCTTAAGTTTCATTTGGACCCGAGTATAGGGCCCCACTCAAAAATGTGTGCAAATCGTGAGTATAGTGTGTGAAAAAGGCATCCAATACCTTTACCTTACCCATCCTTCACAAAGAACAAACACAGAACAATAAAATAAAGTTGTTTACCCTAGAGTTCAACAACGTACAAACATTAAAAGAAAATAAATGACAAAGATACAAACAAAGCAATAATTGCATATAAACATCAACAGGAAATAAATGGCATAAAAAATAAAGAAGTTAAATAATTAACAGCTAAATAAATATGCGTAATCAATTTGGTAGGCTTGACTCTCAAATTCCCTAATGGAGTCGCAAGCTGTCGAGACGGAGACCGCGAAAGGAGGCCGACCGAAAAGATAAATTGTTTCAAAATCCTTTCAGAAAACATGGAGTTGCCACTAATATTTTTTAAAGGTAAAACATCGGGAAAACCTTCATTAAAGCACTGGTCATAACAATGAAATTCCAAGTTCGGGAGTTGAATTAAATGTGAGGAAGGTATTAGCACCTCACACTGTCCGTTATAAAATGGTTACCTCAAATTGATTGCGCGTATTTAAAATAGCCTAGAAATTAATTGAACTTCTCGAGAAAAGGGACAAACAACACGGACAAAGAATTTTTCAACATAAGATCAACAGGACATCTCGTTCAAATTAATCTTAAATCGAACAACTTAATTAAATAGTAACAATAGTAATTAAGAAAACAAAATAAAATAAAGATCAATAGGATGTCTCGTCCAAATTAATCTTAATTTCTAATAAGGATTTAGAGATTAAAATAAAATAAAGTTTAATGGGATCAGATTAAATAAAATGAAACAAGACAAGATAAAACAAGGTGAGATAGCAGGAAGTGAATTAAAAGCGAACAAAAGATTAATAGGACGTCTTGTCCAAATTAACCCCATTTTTATAAGAAACATCATTATAAAATAAAGTGTATTGAAAATATGAGAAGATTAACAATACGTCTCGTCTAAATTCATCCTTTTTATAAGAAATATTACTATTGAAATGAATAAAAACATACCAAAAACTTGAATAGGTTAACAAGACGTCTCGTCTAAATTAACCTTCTCGTAATAAAACAATGTTTTAGAATTAAATAGTAATGATATAAAATTGATCAAGATGAAAACGGAGACAAACAAAAATTAATAACAGGAAAATAGTCCCGACGGGAATTATTCCTGCTCCTACGTATTCTCAAACATATCGAGAAATCAGGGTTACGTAGTTCTTTGTCGAATTTTGACTTTATTTAAGGAAAATGTTTGCTCTTTTCTTTTAAGAATTTAGACTTTATTATATTTTAGGAATTTTAATAAAAAGGCATTTTATGCGAGAGGAGAATACAAGACGGAATTTGTCGCACGTGTATCTCCTCTTTTCGATCTTATAATATCAGTGTAGACAAAGTGTTTATACGACACCGTCATAAAATCATCACATGATTTATTTAGTGAAAATGATTAATTTAATTCTAAGAAAGGAATCCATAATTTCAAGATTAAATTGGAAATGTGTTTAGTTTTTAATATAGTGACCCAAAAAAAAACACACCTACAAGAAAATCAAGTATTAGAAAGAGAGTAAATAAAATAAAATAAAGGGAAAAGTTAAACTAAATTAAATTAAAAGAAAAAAGTAATAAAAAAACTTATTAACAACATAAAAAAGGACACTTAAACAATAACCGAAAGAGATTAAAGAGGGAATAAAATAAAGCAACATGAATGGAAAGGAAAAAGAGAAGTAAAAGGAACAACTTTAAATAAAAAGTAGGGAACTAAGGCTTGAACCTACTCCCCTCTATACTTAAGGTCAATGTCTCTATCACCAGGACAACCAATTTTTATGTTACAATGGCAGATTAAATTACCTATAACGCATCGTAACACTATTAGATTTAGAAAAAGAACAAAAATAAGGGAGTAAAGTTTTGAACATGTTCCCTTTAGAATGCTAAAGCATGAGTTTGCCACTACAACAACCACAATTTAGTTGAATAATTTTAACCATTAAAATTATAAGCCAAAACTATCTTTATTCATTTAAAAAAAACAAAATAGGCCATATGAACTTTGCAAGGGCATGAAAAGTGGAGACACAACATGTCAATGAAAAGCTATGAGGTGACATGAAAGGATTGAAATAATAAAAGAAGAAAAACAAGCTAAAAGGTAAAGAGAACAAACAATGAAGAAAGAAGGAGTGGCAAAGTGAAAGAGAGGGATGGAGAAAGAAATGAGACTGAAAGAAACGAGAGCTTGATGATAACAACGGTCTCAAGCGATAAAGAAATGATTCTGACCGGGTGGTGGTGGTGACCGCGGTGGGTACCCAGTAGTGGAGGGGTATGCAACGACGGTGGGTGCTAAGATGGTTAGGAAATGGAGGTAGATGGTTGTGATTGGTTTGCTTTCCTATTCTTTTGTTATTATTTTTGCTATTGGTTCCCCCCTTTTTAAAAACTTTGCCTGCTTTATATTTTGATGAGGGGTTCTGAAGCAATTTGTGATATTGCCTCTTTTATGATTAAACTTCAAAATCAAAGTTTCCTTTTTTCAATTTTACTGCAATGGCTATCTTTGCTCCCTAAGGTCTAAATCAGAAAAAATAGAACCTTTAGCATTTGACCACTCGAAATGATTACTTTCAAACTTCCCATGTTCTGATCCTATAATTTCTACTTAAGCCATCCCTTTTTCCAAGTTCCCAATTTTGGTTCAAACTGTATTTTTTTATTGAAAATACAGTCTTTACGTCTGCCCCTCTTTACTTTCTTTTCGCGGGGATATGAATGTTTCATTCAAATAGCGGAAAGGAGGTAAATATATGGACATTGTTTTATTCATAAAAGACTTGAAAGGATGCTAACTTTGACGATAAAGAGGCTAAAGTGACACTAGTTTTGACGACCAAGAAATTTAAAAGAAAGCCATCTATGGCAATGAGGAAATTCAAAATGTGTTATTTCTGGTGACACGAAACCTAAAAGGTGCTAACTTCAAAAATAAGAAGATTTAAAAGGGGTCAACTTTAACAAAGGGGATTTAAAGGTGCTCTCTCATTTGGCTCTTTTGTCCATTGGACAATGGGATTTATTGACTAAAGGAAAAACCAAAATGGTGCATCCTTTTGACCATTCGGTAATACCCAATTTTGTCAAAATTTTCCCTTTCTTCTTTTTATTTTTGGCAACTTTCTTTCTTCCTCCATTCACTTGTATTTCTCTTCTTCTTCTTCATCCTCTCAAGCGTAAAACCGTGAGACACCCCTCTTAATCCATTTTCTTGCAAAATTAAAACCTAAGCTTCGATTTGTGACGCTCATATTGGACATTGGGGCCAATCTTAACTCATCTCTTTTCTTTTCTTATCTTCTCTTCCTTTCATTTTTTTTATAGGCTTGGAGAACAGGTAAGTGTTTTTTACTTTAATGGGGTTTCTTAGTGGTTTTGGGGTTACTCAAGCTTAATAATGGATGATTGGATGTTGTTTTGTTAAAACAATACATGTGGAACCCAAACCCTAGGCTAGATGACCATTGGGATTTGTTGATTGGTTATTGATGATTAAGATATGATATTATTGGTTTAAGGATGCTTGACTTGATACAAGAAAAATTATTGGAATTGATGTTTGGTAATTTAAGTGAAAACCCTAGAAATTAGAATTTGAGGCTTTTGGTAAATCTTGAGAAAATTATGATTAATTGATGTTGGAGTGATTTTCCATATGAAAATGAAATTTTGGAATGATTGGCATTAATTGTTGATGTTGGCAATTTGAGAAATCAAGAATATATGATAAGATACTAAGTTGATGAAATCGGTAAGAGTGATATTTGGTAGTGTTAGTATGAATAGGATTGGTACAATGTGTTTAATACATTAAAACCCATTAAGGATGATGGGTAAGAAGTTTGGTGTGTATATTGGTAACTTGGGTGTTATGTTGTAGTTATTTAATTATTGAAAATTTAAGTTGATGGGAAGGGATTCCTAAAATCTACTAAAATGAGGAAATAAAGCTTATAAATATTTACATGATGAGAATCATGTATATACATTTATTTGTATAGCAAAAATGGAAAATGATGTTTGAATAGGTGATTGATGTGGTCCTATATTTATTTAATGTAGGGTTTGATAATTCTAATAAGGTGGGACCATCTAACCAGGTAGAGTACTTCTCTTAAGGTAGGAAAAGAGTATATTTTCTAAATGCATGATCAATTATATGTTGATAATATATATGTTGTTCAAGTGGCCTCAATACTCAAGAGGGGGGGTGAATTGAGTTTTTAAAATTTTGATTGGAATGCTTTTGAACTTGATCTTTATATCCTAGCTTTCAAGAAAATGCAAGTGAACTTAAGTTGAAGATAGTGTGCAATGTAATACAAGGATAAATATAGCTGGAGCAATTCAACAAACACTTGGTGGGTAGTATTTGAAATGTATCAAATTAGACAAGCTCAAGTATGCAATTCACAATCAATCAACACAAATCAACCAATAGCAGTATATGAAAGTAAAAGAGTAAGGGAGAGGAGCTTGTAAACCAATATAACGAGTTCCACCAACACCGGTGTACGTCTCGCCTCTAAGCAACCCACTTAGAGAATTTCCACTATTGAAGTTTAGAGATACAAGCTATGAGCAATTGCAGCTTCCTAGTGTCCCACACTCAAGAACTCAATCCTCACTAGCAAAGGGTAACCCACCCAATCTCTCAAACTCTCAATACCCAAAGGTTGAACCCCAACCTTTGTGACCACTCAATCCTAGAGTGAAAAACCTTTGTGTTTGTTGAAGTGTTTACAAGGAAATGACTCTCTTAATAGAGTAGATGTACAAGTGAAAGATCACACAAACTTTAACTCTCAAGATGAGAGGATGTACAAATTTAAACTCAGAATATACAAGAAAGATGGCTTACTAAGCACAAGAACAAGTGAAGAATGATAGCTTCTAGTTGTGTGTTTTGTGCTTGAGTTCCTCTTGAATTTATAGAGCCATTTGAGAGCTTGAGGAGTGCCTTTCTTCTTCCTAGCCGTTGCACATAGTGGGTGTCTGAAGGAATGGTGGAGACATGTGCTGGTTTCCCACTAATATGTGTTTTCCCACTATCGTAATCGATTACGCCTCGAGCTGTAATCGATTACAACTTGAATTTTTCATTCCAGATCATGTTGTAATCGATTAGCCAATCCATGGTAATCGATTATCACCAAGTCAGAGGCTTGATAATCGATTACTTCATTCCTGGTAATCGATTGTATAAGGTACCTGATGCATTTAATTTGGTCACGCAGCTGTGTAATCGATTACTGCTTCCTTGTAATCGATTATTGACATTCCAGTGGCTTGGTAATCGATTATTTCATGTCCCATAATCGATTAGCTTAAACACCTGATTCACTTCATTCAATTTTATAATTGGTAATCGATTACTTGATGTTACAATCGATTAGTTAACAAAACAGTGGCCATCTAATCGATTAGACCTGGGTTCATAATCGATTATCTTGTAAAACAGAGGCTTCTTAATCGATTAGACTTCATTGTGTAATCGATTAGCTTCGTGGTTTTTGCAGTCTGATGCTGTTTCTTTGTTTTCCAAGAGTTTCTTCAAGAGTCCTTTTGTCATTATCAAAATCCTTGATCCTGAAATCATATTCAAACACAATATATGTTGGTGTATACTTACATGTTTTTCCTTGAATGGATGTGTTACCTCCTGTTGAGAAGTTGTATGAGATTGAACCTTGTTGATAGTTTAATTTTGGATTGGAAAATATGTTGATGATAATATATATTTAGAGTATGCTTGTTGATATGCCTCTTAACTCCCATGTATGGATTGATATTAATGAGACTCCTTGGCTATTATACTGTGAATAATATGAATTGATGCCTTAGAAGATGTTGTGATAAATTATGTGCCTTAAGGAGTATTGTGATTTGTTGCATGCCACTAACTGAAATGTTAAGTGCAAAATGTACCCTTAAGTGTGAGGGTGAGAGATTCTTGTGAAGCTGAGGCTAGCATATGCAATCATGCATTCATGGCATGCATGGCATATCATATTATATGTGGTTAGGATCACTTGACATGCTGAAATGATAGAGGTCTTGCGGGATCTTGTGAAAAGGACCCTTGCGTGGGAGATAAATATTTAAACGATTATATGTGGTTGTGATCAATTGACATGTAGAAATAATTGAGGTCTTACGGGATCTTGTGAAATGGACCCTTGCGAGGGGACAAATGTTTAAACAACTATGTGTGGTTGCAAATAATTGATAAATTGTGTACACATGTATAATAAATAATTGTTTCAAATCGGATCTGTTGCATGTGCATTTCATGGTATGGCATATGCATTAGCTATAGGGACACAGCATTTAAGTTGGAGAGGGCCAAGAAAAATGACAACTCATTAAGAGTGTGTGTTGAGAGATGAAACTACACTTATTGAACACTAACTAATTATGTTATCATTGTTAGTGTTGTCAGCGATGTTGCTTATGGACTTTGACAATAAATGTGATAATGATATGATCTAGTGACATGATTCTATTTTGTGGTATCATTGTTATTAGAGGTTGATTCTATACATATACACGTGTTTAATGGAAATTGATATGAATTGTGACATTGATGTTGGATTGAAACTCCTTGATAGGAGAATATGATTGGTTACATTCATATATCTATATTATCATAATTTTATTTGATTGTTCATCATTGAGAAAGTATGCTCATTCTTCATGTTGTTAATTTTTAGCTTTTGAGTTGTGGGGCATGACCATTGAATGATGCTTTGGCAATCACCTTGTGCTTACTTGGATCATTTCTTATATTCACTCTTTCTCTTGAATTAGCTTACATGTTTCGCAAACACTTGTATGGTGTTTATGTAATAGATTACCCTAAGTATATGTTTGCTTAAACTATTTACCTCCTTATATCGCCATATATGAGATAGGTCTTTAGAAAGGTCTGGGGTTAATTATTTTAGTTTTTATTTGTGGTGTTCTTTTTCCAACGATTGTTTAAATCGCAAAAATTTTATCCTTATTTTTAATATCTAAATAATAATATCGTTAATATCATTTACCGGATTAAGGGCGTCATATAAACTCGCAATCTTACAAAATTCTTTTATATTCAAAATGTAAGGTAAGGAATACAAATGAGAACAAGCCTTATATAGGCAAGAGAGGGATTCGACTATCCACTCTCTAAATGGGCTTCCATTAAGCTCTTAGGCCTAAATAGCTAAAACTAGGGAAAAATGACCAAATACAAGGCCCAAAAGTGGCCCTTTGACTATGTAAGGTCCAAAATATAACCCTAAAATTTATGAAGCCTTATTTTACACTTAAAAAACTATTTCTCTAAAATATTACATGTGATCAAAGCATAGGTCTTCAAGTATTTATCCTTGGGCCTATGCATAGTGGTAAGAAAAGTAGCTAAGGTTTTCTTGGTGATGTCCTTCGCCATTTTGGTCCTTGCCCTTATTAAGGGACCTTTGAATGCCTTCAAACCCTTGTATAGGGTTGTGATGGGATCCTCCTTAGCTATGTACTCATCAGATAGTAAGGAAAAGGAACGACCAATAAGACATAATTGACACCATGATGATAGGGGATTTAGGGAAGTTAAACTAGATGTTCCCTCATTTTGTGGAAAAGTGATGTTAAGGCTTATCTATAATGAGAAATAAGAGTTGAGAAACTCTTCAACTCTTACAATATAAAATTAAGAAGAAAACTAGGATAGCCACCCTCCTTTTTCAAAACTATGCCCTCGTTTAGTGGATTCAAGTTTGAAAAGAATGAAAAAGGGACAACTTTCCACTAATTGATGATTGGGAAGACCTAAAGGCCTTACTACGCAAACAGTATATGCCTTCTTATTACAAGGGGAATTATTGGTTAAACTCAATAGGCTAACCCAAGGTTCAAAAAGTATAGAAGACTACTATAAATCCCTAGAGATAACCATGATTAAGGCAAACATAAAGGAAGATAAGGAAACCCTAATTCATAGGTTCTTACATGGTCTAAATAGGGAAAATTAAACAAAGGGTTAAGCTATTACCTCATGTTGATATTGAAAAGCTCCTCCATCAATTGCACTAGGGTGGAAAGTCAATTGAGTGAAAGAGACTCCTACTATAAAGGGGATAGCAAACCTTTTAAGCCCAAGTGGAAGGGCAAGGAGGACTCTTATCCTAGAAAAAGTTAACAAAAAGGATGGGGAGTGATGCATATTCCTCGGATGATAATTTTTATGGCAAGCGCACCAATCGTTAAAAAGTAATTTATTTATATCGTTCCCACAGGGATTGTAGTAATTACCATAACTAAGGACTGATACTAGTTGAACCAAACAACACAAATGAGTAATTCATGAAATTTTCTTAGGTTTCTGATTTAATATTTTTATACTTTTCAAAATGTAATTTTAGTATCTAACAGTAGTTAATGAGATGAACACTGATTTAAAAATAGGTTGGAAGTAGCTTTACCTATCAAATTTAGTTAAACTCCATGAATGAAATACAGTTCCCTATATTACAGCATGTGTAACTTCACAGATGACTAATCCCTAATTCCGTAGGTGATTAACACTAATCTTAATACAAATAAACAATAATCCCTTAGGTGATTAAGCACACTGAGACCTAATGCGAAATTAAGAGAATGAACCTTAATTATTCACTTAAATCCTTAGGCCTAAATTAATTAGGTTGCAAGGAGAATACCTATGCTCTCAGCCATGATTCCTCTCTAGAGAGAACTCAAAATTGGATCTGAATTTTCTAATTCAAGTTGAAATCCATTCCTTGTTGTGTTCTACATGCTCAAATATAGAGAATGCTACAACCACAAAGCTAAACTTCCATTGAAGCTTCAACAATTTCCAACCTTATGGATTTAGCAATCTATGGCAGGGAAAGAGGTGAAAGTAAAGTTGGAATACATAATGGATTGCAAAGGATTTAGAGAGAAACAAAATGTAGAGAGAGAAGTAAATCTGAAGAATGAATCTATATTAAAATCTGTGTGTCCATAATTAACTCATTAAAGCTATTTATATCAACTCTTAATAACCTACAATAATCACTAAATTAATTATGAAATCTACCCTTAATAGACTTACAAAATCAATAAAAAAACTTAAATTAACTAATTTACAATTGAAATTCAAAAGGTTGGGTTGTTTCCCTCGCAATCACGTGTAATTACGCCCTCTACCAGCGTTCACACGTTGGTTTTCTGCCTGGAAATTGCTGTCCAAAGCATTACCCGTACGCAGGTATGCTCATGGTCAGTGATAAATGCTTATATATATATATATTGGTGTTATTTGGGCATAATTTGGTTAGGTGTTGCGTTATCTGGAACATTTTGTGTATTGTAATAGATGGAAATTGAAAACCATATATTTTTGATATATTTAATGTAATTAAGTTCGTATCCTTATTTTTTGATTAAATGATAAGTGAAAAAGATGAAAAAGAATATGAAGTAAAGAATTCCAAGCCATTCCCCAATTCAAAATAAAGAAAAATTCAAGTTTTGGTTGTCTCACTCAAGCGAGACTCAAGTCCGCTTGAGTGAGCTACGAGCTCTCAGGAAGAAACTATCATAGGTAAGATTTTGATTGAGCGAATCTCAATTCGCTTGAGCGAATAACTTATAGTGAGCATTAGAGAATAACTCACTTGAGCGAGTCTCAAACCGCTCAAGCGAGAATTATCCAGGGAGCAAAATAGAAGGCTTCGCTTGAGTGAAGGGGAAGCAGCCTGAGCGAAATGGATCCAAAAATAAGGGACGAAGAATTCGCTTGAGCGAGCCTCAAGTTGCTTAAGCGAAAATTGTCCATAATTAAATTTAAGTCTAGTTTGCTTAAGCGAATCACATTGAGCTCAAGCAAATATAACAAAAGCAAAAGCAGTAGGGGATTATACTCACTTGAGTGACTCACTCGCCCAAGCGAGTCTACGAGGGAAAACCAAGATGTAAAAGACTCCTTTAAGCTGAAGAAACGTATCTCGCTTAAGCAAAATAACTGTAGCTTAAGCGAGAAACTTAATATTTAAGGAAAAACTTCAGATATCAAAGGCGGCTTGGAAAAATTACATTTTAGAAACGTGGAACTTTCACCGAAGATCATTTTTTTCCACTTCTTCATCTTTTTCTCTTTGAATTTTGATTGTAATGGCTACGATGTGTAGCTAAACTCTTTATTAGGATTGGATGTAGTCGAATCGAACCCCGGCATACACTTGTTCTATATCTATATATTTAATATTCTTGTTCTATCATTTTGGCTTTTCGTTTTATGCTTAATGCTTGATTCTATTGGGAAATAGATTCTTGATCATGATTTCCGTTTGATTATTGGAAAATAGCTTACAAAAATAGATCTAAATGGAATTCTTGTTACAGCGGATATTAGGAATAATATTCCATGTAATGAACATCAAAATAATCGCTTATAATGCTGGAATATTCTTAATGTGATTGAGGAATCAACATATTTAAGAATGCTCTTATGAATTTCGTAGTCGAGGGATTGATACGAATGATTTAAGATTGTGACGTCAAAAGTGATAGTTGAGAAACTGTTTATATATATGTATGCAACATATTGAAGGGCTAGATTGATGAAATCAAATCCCAGCTTTTATCATTTTATAGTTTGTATTTCTTACTGTTTACTTTAGCTTATGCTTGTTTATGTTCATTTCTTTCAAATTCCAGTATGTTTATGAAATTATTACTTTATTTCTGCTAAGGTAACAACGAATCAATATTTAAAATACCGTATCCCAGTGGAACAACACACTATTTTTACATATACTACAACGCGACAGTGGAACTTGCCACAGAAAAATTTTACCACCTTAAAACTTTTAACAAAGTTTCTGGTGCCATCTGTTGGGATCAATCCAGTTTGAGTTTCGATTCTAAGTTACCAAGGCATTATGAATAGTATATTTATGAATAGTTATATTACTTGTTCTTTTTGTGTGTTAATATTTGCTTGCAGTAAGTTTTTGCTTTATGCACTTAAGAAGTCAGGGATCCAAAGATGATTTTGATTTTGATCCCGAGATAGAAAGATCATTGAGAAAAGGAAAAGGCAAAAACAAGCAAAGGCAATAACAACACACAAGTGAATCTTCTTCCACACATATTCCTGAGAGTGCAACAAAACTTGAAGAAGAAGATGTGGAAAATAACAACAATAACAATAACAATCCACCTCCTCTACCTAGAAGAACACTTGGGGATTATACTGCATAACAAGGCCCAAGACACTTCTCTAGCATTACAATAGCAAGCACTACAAGGACCTTAGAAATGAAGCCAGCATTTTTTAGTCTTATCAGTACACACCAATTTACTAGAACGACAAATGAGGATCCTTACACTCATCCTGCTACATTTTATGAGTTGGTAGGAACTATAGGATTTGAGTAGGATGATATTGAATCAGCTTACCTGAGATTATTCCTTTTTTCTTTAGCAGGAAAAGCTAAAGAGTGGTTGCAATCTTGTCCTAATCAAAGTTTGCATAATTGGAGCACAATGGAGGAAAAATTTCTTCAAAGGTTTTTTCCACCTTCTCATTTTATTAAAGCAAATTCTGATATCTCCACCTTCGAGCAAGGCCCTAATGAACTATTTTGTGAAGCCTGTGAAAGATTTAAATCACTACTGAGGAAATGTCTGAATCATGGATTTAAAGATATTGCACAACTTAATATTTTCTATACTAGTTTGAGACTTGACACTAAAATTACTCTAGATGCTGCTGTCAGAGGTATAATGATGACTGTAGATATGGACCAAGCAACAAGAATTATTGATGCTCTATCTTCTACAGATCACCAAGCTGAACATGATAGGCAGGAGGTGACTAGAAGAGGTGTGTTGAATTTGAATATTACTAATGCTATACTAGCTCAGAACAATATTCTAACCCAACAGATAGAAGCATTGACCCAACAAATGGCAAAGCTACCACAACAATGACATGTAGTTCATTCTTCTATGGCACCTACCATGAATCATCAGCAACAACTAAAATATGTTTTTTGTGGAGGCAATCATTTAAACGGCCAGTGCTCATACCAAGGAGATTAACAGGAAGAATCTGTTCATTATATGAACAACCCAAGGCGACAAGGTAATTTCAATTCTAGTAATTATCCTAACAATTTTTTGCAGGGTTGAAGAAACAATCAGAATTCAAATCATGGATGGAGACAGGAGGCAGGACCTTCTAATAGACAACAGCCTACCAGCAACACTATCATTCTTTGCATGAAAAGACTTCTAAATTGGAGAAGACTCTGGAAAAGTTCATGTAAGCTTCCCTAACCAATCAGAAGAACACCGAAGCATCAATCAGAAATCTAGAAACCCAGGTTGGACAATTGGGACAACATCTATCAAATCAACAGGGAGGTTCCTTCTCTGCCAATACTCATCCAAATCCTAAGAAGCATTGTAAGTCAATTACCATAAAGAGTAGTAAGGTGATAGGCAGAGAGATTGGTGAGAATGATAAAGTTGAAGAAGAGGTGTTGAGGGAAAAGGAAGAAAAAGAAAAAGAATGTGTGAGTAAGAAAGATCAAAATAAAAGAGAGAATATAAAAAGTGAGGTTGTGAAAAAAGAGAAAGAAAAAGGAAAACAAAAAGAGAGTGAAAAGCAGAGAGAAAAAATGAGAGTCATATTTCGCAGTTGAAAAAGCTTCCATATCTAAAGAATCCTTCAAAGAAAGATAAGGAGAGGCAGTTCGCTAGATTTATGGGTATCTTCAAAAGGCTGCAGATCAATATTCTTTTTATAGAAGCTATGGAACAAATGACTACTTATACTAAATTGATGAAGAAGTTATTGATAAAGAAGAGGAGATTTTCAGAGGAAACTGTGTTGTTGGAAGCAGGATGTAGTGCTATCATTCAAAAAGCACTACCATTGAAGACTAACGACCCTGGCAATTTCACAATTCCAATTACCATTGGCACTTTACCAGTGGGAAAGGCTTTGTTGGATTTAGGGGCTAGTATTAATTTGATGTCGTTGCCTATATTAAAGAGAATTAGAGACTTGAAGGTCAGGCCTATGAGGATGACCTTGCAGCTAGCAAATAGATTAATGAAATTTCCCTATGTGGTAGCCGAGGATGTGTTGGTTTGAGTTGATAAATTTGTGTTTTTGGTGGATTTTATGGTGATGGATATAGAAGAGGATTCTGAAGTACAATTGATCCTAGGGAGACCATTTATGAAGACTACCAAGATAATTATTGATGTTGATGATAGGAAGTTAAAAGTAAGAGTGCATGATGATGAAGTAAACTTCGATGTTTTTGAAGCAATGAAGCATCCCTCAGACAAGCAGCATTGTTTTTGGATAGATGTAGAAGAAGAAGCTATTGAAAATGAATTGTACAAGTTGAATCATTTTAGCACTCTTGAGAAAGTTCTAGGGAATACTGTTGATGAGCTCAGTGATGATGAAGCAAAAGATGTAGAGGAAATTTTGAAAGATTTTGATTCAGATAAATTCATTTCACCAAGCCAATCATCTATGGACACTTACCTTTGAAGATAGAGAGTGAAGCCTAGAAGCTTGTATTAAAGACTTTACCTTTCTATTTGAAATATGTCTTCTTGGATGATGATAGTCAGAAACTATTGGTGATTAGCAGTAGATTGACCAAGTCAGAAGAAATGAAATTGATTGAAGTGTTAAGAAGAAACATGGGAGCAATTGGATGGACTTTGTAGGATCTAAAAGGAATCAGTCCTTCATATTGCATGCATCAGATATTCATGGAGTAGGAGTACAGGCCAATTGCACAGCCTCAGAGAAGATTAAATCCGACTATGAAAGAGGTAGTGAAGAAGGAGGTGATGAAGTTACTTAAAGCGGGTATGATTTATCCCATCTCTAATAGTGCTTGGGTAAGCCTAGTTCAAGTTGTTCTAAAAAAAGGTGGTATAACTATAATTCAGAATGAAAAGAATGAATTGATTCCAACAAGAACAGTCATTGGATGGAGGATGTGTATTGATTACAGAAAACTTAACTAAGCCACCAAAAAAAGATCACTTTCCTTTGCCTTTCATGGATCAAATACTCGAAATGTTGGCCGGTCAAGCATACTATTGGTTTCAAGATAGATACTCAAGTTATAATTAGATAGTTGTTGCTCTAGAAGATCAAGAAAAGACTGCCTTTACATGTCCCTTTGGTCTTTTTACTTACAGAAAAATACCTTTTGGAGTATATAATGCTCCAGGTACCTTTCAAAGATGTATGTTTTCCATATTTACAAATTTGATTGAGAAATGTATTGAAGTATTCATGGATAATTTTTCTATCTATGGATCATCATTTGATCACTGCTTGGCTAATCTGGATACCATATTAAATCGGTATGTGGAAACAAATCTGGTTCTTAATTGGGAGAAGTGCCATTTTATGGTCACAAAAGGTATAGTGCTAGGTCACAAAATCTCTTATAGATGTATTGAAATGGACCCAACAAAAGTTGAAATGATTGAAAAACTCCCACTGCCTATTAATGTTAAAGGAAACAGAAGTTTCCTGGGTCATGCAGGCTTCTATCGACGATTCATCAAAGATTTTTCAAAGATCATAAAGCCACTGAGTAACCTCTTGAATAAGGATACTCCTTTTCATTTTGATGACTCATGTTTAATTGCTTTTGATTTGTTGAAACAAAAATTAATTCTTGCTCCTATAATAGTTACTCCTAATCGAAAACTTGAATTTGAACTTATGTGTGATATGAGCGATTATGCTATAGAAGCAGTTCTTGGTCAAAGGAAGTCAAAGATTTTTCATGTCATACACTACGCAAGTAAAGTTCTTAATGAAGCACAAATAAATTATGCTACAACAGAAAAAGAACTTTTAGCAGTGGTGTATGGCTTAGAAAAATTTTGACCTTACTTGATTAGATCTACTGTTATTGTTTATATTGACCATGCAGGAATTCGATTTGATTATCAAAGACAAGAAAGGAAGCAAGAATTTCATTGCAGATCATTTTTCGAGAATTTCCAGCAAGGCAGTTACAAATGCTCAGCCTGAAGTAGATGATGCTTTTCCTGATGAAAAATTGTTACTGGTTATAAAGAGACCACGGTTTACAGATATTGCAAATTTCAAGGCAGTAGGAATCATGCCTGAGGATCTCACCTGGCAGCAGAAAAAGAAATTCTTGAAGAAAACTCAACAGTATATTTGGGATGATCCATATTTGTTTAAGATTAGATCAGACAATATCTTGAGAAGATGTGTATCTCAGGAAGAAGCAAGAAGCATCTTGTGGCATTATCATAATTCAACATATGGAGGCTACTTCAATGGAGAAAGAAGTACAGCTAAAGTTTTGCAATCTGGTTTCTACTGGCTTTCATTATTTAAGGATTCCTATATTCATGCTCAATCATGTGATAGTTGTTAGAGAACAGGTGGAATTTTAAGGAGAAATAAAATGCCTCTGATTACTATCCTAGAGGTTAAGGTGTTTGATTGTTGGGGGATTGATTTTGTTGGACCATTGCCCACTTTATTTGCTAATGAATATATTTTGGGTGCTATGTATTATGTATCAAAATGGATGGAAGCTACTGCCAGTCCTAAAGCTGATGCTAAAATAGTGATCAAGTTCTTGAAAAAGAATATCTTTTGTATGTTTGGCACACCCAGAGTATTGATAAGTGATGAAGGTTCTCACTTTTGTAATGCTCAGTTGCAAAAATGTTTAGAGCATTATGGAGTCAAACACAAAGTGACATCTCCTATCATCCATAAGCAAATAGGCAAGTAGAGGTTTCAAATCGGGAGACCAAGCGCATTCTAGAGAAGACAGTCTCAATCGGTAGGAAGGATTGGGCATGGAAGCTTGATGAAGCTCTATGGGCTTATCGGACAACATACAAAGCACCTACCAGCCTTTCTCTATACCAACTGGTTTTTGGTAAAAGTTGTCACTTGCTGGTGGAACTTGAACATAAAGCCTATTGGGCTATGAAGTTGTTGAATTTTGATCAGCAAGCCGTCGGTAAAAAAAGGAAGCTGCAGATGCAGGAGCTAGAAGAATGGAGGCTTACAGCATATGAGTCATCCTGTATCTATAAGGAAAGGATAAAAATGTACCATGATAAGAAGATTCTTCAAAAGAGATTTCATCTTGGCCAATCTGTGCTCCTATTTAATTCAAGGTTAAGATTATTTCCCAGAAAGTTGAAATCCAAATGGTCTACACCTTTCTTGGTCAAAGAAGTCAGGTCTTATGGAGTTATTGAGTTGTAGGACCCTGTTTCAAAAGGAACTTGGACTGTCAATGGGCAAAGACTGAAGCCATATCTTAGTGGTGAAGTGGAGAGGCTTACCATGCTCATCTACTTACATGATCCTTCAAAACCCCAAAGGCATCGAGCTAATGACGGAAAACAAGCGCTTCCTGGGAGGCAACCCAGTGTTTTATTGCTTTTTGTGTGATTTCTAAGTTTTTGTACGTGAATTGTAAGTTTAGTCATGCTTTGAGAGTTGTTTAATGCATTGATGATTTGTTGAGAAGTCATGAGAAGGAATGGAAAATTTATAAGAGGACGATGTTTGAACGGTGAATTGCATTATTGTTGAAATTGCTGCATAATTGATGATATTTGTAATGGATTATGAATTTGATATGAAAATGATAAAAAAAACTCATGAAAGCTTGGTACTACATTGATGTATAGTTGAAGTTAGTAATAAGACTAACAAAAATGTGCTTGCTTGTAGAGTTTTGATTGAGTTTATGTTTATCTTGGTGCTAATTTGTCAAAATGTAAGATTGGATTATACAATTATGAATCTGTTTGAAAGTTGATATGGAATGCAATGAATTATTAATTGAATTCATGAAGATTGCAGGGATAGGATTGAATCTTTCAATTCACCTTTGGTGGTACTTCAATTAATGATTCAAAGTTGCTAAATATTTGTCAAATGGTCAAGTCTTGTCCACTTTGAAGAAACTCAATCAGGTACATTGTTAAAATTTAAGAAAAAGTAGAAAATGATTGTTTCACTCAAGCGAAACTATGTTTGCCCAAGCGACTTTCGTAGAAAACTCCATTAAATGCTATTCTACTAAACTCGCTCAAGCGACGTGGAATTCGCTCAAGCGAAATTGTTAAAGTTTAGTCACGCTCAAGCCAAGTTTATTTCGCCCAAGTGAATTTATATTAGATATGTTCTGGACAAAAATCGCCTAAGAGAAATATCATCGCTCAAGCAAGTTACAAGTGAATTTGGTTCTGTTGAAATTTGGCTTAAGTGAATTATCTTGGCTCAAGCGAGAGAAGAGAGGAAGTAACGGGGGCTAAGTTTTATTTCTCTCGCCCAAGCGAACTTTGCTTTGCTTGAATGAGTGTAAGGTAAAATGATTCTGTTTAAATTTTTCCGAAGCGAGATTGGAATAGCTCAAGCGAATACATTTGAAAATGTTTCTGCCAAATTTTCGCTTAGGAGACTTATATCCACTCATGCAAAAAAGTAATGAAGTATCAAGGGGTGTTTTTCATGTATTTTGCCTAAGCGACTTTCAGCTCGCGTGAGCGAATCCCTTTTTGAAACAATTTTTTGAAACATTCGCTTAAGCTAGAATCATTACTCTTAGGTGAGATAATTAAACAAGTGATTCTATCTAAATTTCGCTCAAGCTAATCTGAATCGCTTAAGCAAAAAAGCGACCCCTGATGTTCTGCGTGTAAACACGCTCAAGCAAATCACCGTCCCTTTAGCGACTTGTTGCAAGATACGTTTTTTGAAAGCTTTTTAAAGTAAAAGAACGGTTACATTTTTTATTTCTTTAAAAGAACTTCTCCCTTATGTTTCCCCCTCTAAGAGTGTGTTGCCCTAACTCTATTGTCGTCTTCCTTGGAGCTTTTTCTTTTCTTTCATATTGCACAAGTAAGTTACTCTCTTTCCTTCTCCTCCTTCTCTCTTCTCCATTTATGCATTACTTCTTCTCTTTTGTTCTTCTTCTTTTTCCCTCATGCTCTATTTTCTTTAGATGTTTAAACAATGACATGCTTGAGCTTATAAATTGTTGTAACTTCTCCGTTGTTTCATGTATGGTGTTTAAAATTGTGATAGGGAGGTACATTAAGTTTTAGATGTTATTGTGTTTATTTTTTTTGTAGTTGTATTTTGATGGTGTGCCCTATTTCTATTTGAAATTTCTTAAACCTTCTAGTGTTCTTACTAAGTGCATTGTATTGTGAATAGCTCATTACTCAATATTTTGATGTTTGTTTCAAATTCGGTATAGGAGTCTACTTTGTATATGCAATTCATTTTCCTTAAACTCAAAATATGAACTTTTTGTAAATTGAATACCTTTTTCTCATGGTTGAAGCTGTAATGACAGAACTTGTTTTATAATTAGGGGCTATTTTTGCACAGTGTTTATGGTGTTGGTTGATGGTATTGTAAAGTTTTGGTTGATCATCCATGCTTTTTAATTTATGCTACATTTCAGGATGGCACGCACTAAATCTACCAGACCACCTCCCACTTCCACCAATCCTAATTCTTCCAATCCATCACGCAAGGAGTGTGCCAAAAGACAATGCATCTCCAAGCCTTCGCCACCTCGAAACCAAAGATTCTAAGATAAAGATGGAGCGAAGAGATTTGAAGAAATTCAACAATGGAACTTTATACCTGAGCGACGGGTGGATTTGAGGCAGGGTAAATGTCATGATTTCATAGGAGTACTTCGGGATAGGAAATGGCTAAGGTTGGCCAATCCTAGTCTTTAGTTTGATCCTGACATCGTAAGGGAGTTTTATGCAAATGCCTGGCCAAAGGATAGTTTTGGCGATTAAAGGACCTTTGTCAGAGGTTTTTGGATGTAATTGGGTAAGATTTTGATAATGACAAGCATGATGACAAAGGTAAAGCACAAGCATAAAGAATGCACATAAACAAGAAATGAATGTGTTTGATGAACAACAAAGGGAAAATGTGGTTGATAAAGACATGACGTAAACAATGATCAAGAATAAGGACTGGATGCAAAACATTTGATGAACAACTAGGGGAAAATATGATTAGCAAAAATTATGACATAGATCAGATTTATGCGTTTGAATTATTTGAAGGTATAGTGCAATGAATCAATTCATGGAAATGGTGAATCTGTTCATGCGCTCTTATGAATCAATTTATGGAAATGGCAAATCTATTTATGTGCTCTTATGAATCAATTCATGAAAATGACGAATCTTTCATGCACTCCTATGAATCAATTCATGGAAATGGCGAATCTATTCATGCACTCTCATGAATCAATTCATAGAAATGGCAAATCTATTCACGCGCTCTTATGAATCAATTCATGGAAATGGCGAATCTATTCATGCACCTTTGGGAATCAATTCATGCATTCAGGGAATCGATTCAAGCTTAAAGGAATTGATTCATGGCCTATTAAATACGTACGAATCGATTCAGAAGACATAGGAATTGATCCATGGCATATTAAACGCGTGGGAATCGATTGAGAGGACATAGGAATCAATTCATTGCTTTAGGAATCGATTCCTCCTCTTTGGGAATCGATTCATACGTAGGAAAAAGTATGGGAATCGATTTAGCACTGGAGGAATCGATTCATGCAGTGTATTTTTGACAAAATTGAAGGCAGAAAAATCAAAAGAATTGATTCATCATTTTGGGAATCGATTCATGACATGAAAAACAACGCTTCTTGATTTCTAGAAGTTTAATTTACGCGTTGGATTTTCAAGAAATCGAAGATGCCAATTCACAAATTCAAGGTCAGGAAATTTGCGCTAGGAAACAAGGAACCTAAATCATGGATTGATTTGGAGAAATTTGCCTCAGAAGAAATTAAAAAAATTGGAAACCCCTTGCTTTTGATTGCTATAAATAGAGAAGAGGTGAAGAGGCAGAAACACACCAATGGAGAAGCATTTCCTCTGTTTTCTTTCTTCCTTCCTCTTCGTTGCCTATTCTCTTTGTTTACTTCATTGGAAAATTAATTCTTTGAGAATTTATTTTAAGAGAGAAAAATATTTTTGAGTGAACTTAAATTTGTATATCTTCTCTGTGAGAGTTATTATTATTGTGTGGGAGCTTCAAGTTGTATATCAACTCTATTGAGAGAGAAAAATCTTGTAAATCGAACACCAAAATTCTAAGAGTTTTAAGGTTGGGATTCAACCTTGTTTATTGAGAGACTGAAAGATTGGGTGGGTTACCCTTTGCTTGTGAAGATTGAGTTCTTGAGTATGGGACACTAGGAGACAATTGCTCAAAGCTTGTAATCTCAAATTCTCAATAGTGGAAATCCTTCAAGTGGGTTGCTTGAAGGCGAGACGTACAACGGGGTGGTGGAACTCGTTATATTGGTTTACAAATTCTCTTTTTTCTTAAACTCCTTTATTATTGTGAATTTAATTTACACGCTAAAATATTTATATCTAATTGGTATGCTGAAATTGTTTAAATTAAATCCTTAAATTAATTGACTTAAATCTTGTTGGATTTAATTATTGCATAAGTGAGTTGAATATTATTGTTAATAACTTGGTAAATTAATTATGCTTAATTAATTTGCTAGAAATTGATTAAGTTAAATTTGTATTGGAATTAATTATTGCATGCCAAGTATTTCAAGAATTGCTTAAACTAATAACTTGCCTTGTTTATCAAAATCAATTCTTGAATATTGTACCTTCAACTCAAAGTATTTTAGTATGATATATGCTTCATAATTATTATCTCTTTTATATTGCATCATTTGTATATTACTAACCATTTTCAAAGGGATTCCGTGAAAAAATTTGAAATACTCAATTCACCCCCCCCTCTTGATTATTGAGGCCTTGGCTAACAAGTGGTATCAGAGCTTGACTCTTGCCACAAGGCTTAACAGCTGCAGGTGATCAAGATGGCCTTCACTTCTTATGATGCATTTCTGCAAAATGGTACACTAAATAGACCTACAATCTTCAATGGCAAAGACTATGCTATTTGGAAAGAAAGGATGAAAATCTTTGTCCAATCTTATGACCTAAAGGTATGGAATGCTATTCAATTTGGTCCTTTTATTCCTAAGCATATTGTTTATAATGTAGAATATATAAAGCTCATGAACTTATGGACTAATGAAGAAGAAAGAAAGGTACAACTCAATCTTAAAACGAAAATCCTTATAACATTATCATTAGAACCTAATGAAGTGTCAAGAGTTATTAATTGTGCCAATGCTAAAGAAGTGTGGGAAATTCTTGAAACAATTTATGAAAATGCTAATGATGATAAAAATGCAAGGATTAGTACTCTTTCTAGTCAAAATGAAGGCTTCGAAATGAGTCTGGAAGAAGAGATCCACGAATCGGAAGAAGAAATTGCATGTCTAATAACAAAGCACTCCCAAGATACTGAGGTATGTCTCTAAATTCATTTAGTGAAATTGATGATGATGAAATTGACAAAGATGAATTGCTAGAAGCATTTGAACAATTGCATGAAAACTTTATATCAATTTCAAAGAAGTATGCATGTTCAAAACAAACCATTTTGAAACTTGAAAATGATTTGGAAAATGCTCACATTGAAAAGAAAAGTCATAGAGTTAAAAACGATGGTTTAATAGCTTCAAGTGTCACTCCTAGAAGTTGTAATGGAGATAAAGAATGCATGCTTGTTGATAAATGTATGCGTCTTGAAAAGGAAAATAAAGAACTAAAGAAAGCACTTAGGAAGCTCACAAATAGTCAAACATATCTAAGTGCACCTCTTGAAGATCAAGAGCATACTCTAGATATAAGTATAAAAGGTCATTACAAGAATCCCTTTGCACTTTATAAGAAAAAATATAAACCCATTCTAAGATGTACAAACCATGAAAGAAAGGAGCATTCAATGTCAAATTGTTTTGAAAATAAGAACATAGAACATAATAGGAACCTTTATAACTCCAAAAGTGACTTATTCCTTAAATGCAACATGTTTTTATTGTGGAACATATGGTCATATATATTCTAATTGCTTAATAAAGAAATCCCATCAAAAGTATACAAGAAAAGTATGGATTCCAAAACAATCTTGAAATCCCAAACTAACAACGAAGGACCCAACTCCCAAAGGGTACCTTAAAATTTTTGAAATCTTGTAGGCAAACTTCAAAGCAACTACTTCTCATTGACGGATGACCAAAACTCATGGCCAAAGGAGATATCAAGCCTCTCAATATTTACTCCAAAAGACAAAGGAGAACAATAAAGGAATCCAAGATTATGATGACTCATCATACATCTAAAAGGTACCACTCAAAATAAGGAAATGAACAAGAAGCTTCAAGGTGACTAACACAAATTGGATTACACCAAGACAAAATCCAATTTACATCACTAAAGGTGATACAACAAAAAGGTGTAAGTGCTTATCATACAATTTATGGCAATACTCATTCATAATGAATCTTGATATGTGAAAATCTAACCTTGATTTGATATGTGAGTTTGAGCATGAAAGGTGCTAAATTTTGAGATGGATGAATGAATAACTTTAAAACCCCTTAAATTCGTTAAAATCTTAGGATCAATGATGTATGTGCATATCCTTATGACTTTGATTTAAATGTTTGGCAATAAGTTTAATAAATGATTGCTTGGATAACATGTTTTGATTCCATGAAAAACTTGAAATTAAAGTTATTTGCATTCATGTGTGATAGGAAGGATTGAAACATCAAAATGCTGAAATATTAAATCTTGATGCTTAGATTCAAAGTCTTAATGATGTATGAACTCTTAATGATGTATGGAGTCTTAAATGATGCATGAACTCTTGTTTATATATGAATTCTTGGATGATGTATGTATGAATCCTTGATAACGTTTGAATTCTTAATAATGCATGAATTTTTGATTAAATATGAATTCTTGATGATGTATCATTTATTGAACAAGAGATATATTGTTTAACTAGTGGTATCTAAGTGACAAACATCTTCCTTTAACAAAATGGTATCAACTGAATTAGTAAGAGGAAGAGATCACGGGGACATAATCTTGATTATGCTTATACTCGTTATTACTGCCACTATGCTTTGATAATAAATACATATATTGTGTGTTGCTTTGATAATTTATGCATAATTTGTTTTAACAAGTGGTATGTCATATAACTTTCCTAACAAGTAAGTATCTTTTCATAACAAGTGGCATTAAACTTCATATCAAGAAAATGTTATGACAAGTTGATTATGACAAATTTTAAAGTTGCTTCAAGTTAGGACTATATTATGCTTATATGACTTATAAAGCTGTCAATCTTAGGCAAAATATTTTCTATTCAATTATACATTATTTTTGAAAAAGACTAAGAGAAAGTATGTATGCTCTATGTATGTTATAACAAGTGATTGCCTAGACCTTATGACTAGTAACATCATAGGCATGAACAAAAGAGTTTAATGTTAAATATCTATGCATCATGGTATATTAAGAGACAATGCATGAAATGTTAAGAAATAATGCATGATATGATAAGTGATAATGCATGACATGATCTTCCTTAATACACTATGCTTGAGTAATTGGTATCTCTCTTGATTGACTTTATAATTCTTATCTACACCGTATGTGATGTATAATCTTGACTGTGAAAAGAAATTTGAAAGTATTGATCATTAAGTTTGAAAAGAATAATTGATTGAATCAAGAATGATGTATGCTTGAATGATAACAATCTTATGCTAAATGCTTAAATGTTAATAATTGATATCAAGAGCTTAAATTGGCAAATCCATCAAGTGGTATCATACATAACATCAAGATAACAAGTGGTATGACATATATGTTATGGCAAATTGATTATATGACTTGCATTGCAGCCGCACCATAACCATGATATGATTCTGTGACTTATCTTTAAGTGCTGTAAATGATCTATGCCAAATGTATTCTCTTATATAATCATATGTTTTTTAATAAATAACATATGTGCCCTAGGTAAATGCTTGACTAGACATATATGTAACATCATAGGCACAAGTTAAGAAGAGAATATTTGAGATAAAAAGGTCATAGAAAAAAAATTATATATTGGCATATGTTATAATACAAATGCATGAGTAAGCCAACAAGCTATATTAATCATTCCACCGTTGCTCTGATACCTAGATATAAGCAAAATTGCATTAACAAGTGGTATAGACAATGAACTAGAAATAGGTAAACCATGTACTGTTAAAAGAAAACAAGTTGTATATATCACTTCATCCCTGCTCTGATACCCAGATATAAGTATACATTTTTTTTTAAAAAATCTTCTCTGTTACTGCTCTGATACCTAGAAATACATTATTATAACTTAAATGATTAACAAGTGAATTTTATATGCAAGTGGTATCTAACTTTTGAGTGGTATCTATTTATATTGTGATATCTATTGTTTCAACAAGTGGTATCTATTAAAAAGAGGAGATTATATGCTTAAAAAGTAAATAAATGGTATCAAACTTGATCAAATTGTTATAATTGGTTTCACACGTTAATAAGTGGTATATTTTTATAAGTGATATCAATTACAGTAGTAAGGGGGAGCATACATATGAACAATTATCCTTGATTTCATTTCTCTATGATTATGCTTATGGAACTTATATTTATAATTTTGTTTCTACTCTCCTATATGCTTACTTGGAAGAATATCCTTGTGTGTTTGATAATGCCAAAAAGGGAGAAGATTATGTGCTTATTTGAAATAATTATGTGCCTACCATAATTGAGAAAATTACTTGTTTACTTTTATTTTGACTAATTAACAAATGTGCTAGTAATAATAACAATCAAGAGAACTATATGTGTGCTTAATTGAAAAGAATCATGTGATGCTTACCATACTTGAAAAGTGATATTAATTACATGATTAAAAATCAGTTAGCAATCAATTGCATTATTAAGGAAGAGATATTATCTTGCATAATATAATATGATCTTTTTAACTAGTGGTATTTCCTTTAAATTATGACTATGTTTGATCCTATAATACATAATCATATAACAAGTGGTATCAACTGGCATCTATTACATTAATTAGGGGGAGAAATACCAAATGCAAGATTGTCATTGATTTCTCTTTCTGTGGTTATGATTTTCATTAATATTGGTTTATGGAACTTATCTCTACTCTGAATTCTACTATGCTTATTATTGTTTGTTTTTTATGATGCCAAAGGGGGAGAGAATTATGTGCCTACTTGATTAAGAGAATTATATGCTTACTTGATAAATGAATTATGTGGTTGATTATTGACTCTAGATATTAACATATGGTATGCAATAAAATGGTATGACATCAATCAAATCCACAATTGGTATCTATTGCATGAGTAAAGGGGAGAATTACTCTAAAGATCAAAAGCAGTAATTGGTATCTAAATGCATCAGTAAAGGGGAGCTATTCGTTTGTCAAAATCATGAGCTATAACTGTTATAAAACTAACACCCCAAGAGATGAACATCTGTTGTCATCATCAAAAAGGGGGAGACTGTGTTTATATGTTGAAACAGGTTTTGATAATGACAAACATAGACTCAAGCACGAAGAATGCATTAGCAATGCATATGTAACATAAGTTGTCATCATCAAAAGGGGGAGAATGTAATTGGGTAAGATTTTGATAATGACAAGCATGATGACAAAGGTAAAGCACAAGCATAAAGAATGCACATGAACAAGCTGTCATCATTAAAAAAGGGGAGAATGTAATTGGGTAAGATTTTGATAATGACAAGCATGATGACAAAGGTAAAGCACAAGCATAAAGAATGCACATAAACAAGAAATGAATGTGTTTGATGAACAACAAAGGGAAAATATGGTTGATAAAGACATGACATGAACAATGATCAAGAATAAAGACTGGATGCAAAACACTTGATGAACAACAAGGGGAAAATATGATTAGCAAAACTTATGACATGGATCAGATTTATGCGTTTGAATTATTTGAAGGTATAGTGCAATGAATCAATTCATGGAAATGGCGAATCTATTCATGCGCTCTTATGAATCAATTCATGGAAATAGCAAATCTATTCATGCGCTCTTATGAATCAATTCATGGAAATGGCGAATCTATTCATGGAAATGGCGAATCTATTCATGCACTCTCATGAATCAATTCATAGAAATGGCAAATCTATTCATGCGCTCTTATGAATCAATTCATGGAAATGGCGAATCTATTTATGCACCTTTGGGAATCGATTCATGCATTCAGGGAATCGATTCAAGCTTAAAGGAATCGATTCATGGCCTATTAAACGCGTGGGAATCGATTGAGAGGACATGGGAATCAATCCATTGCTTTAGGAATCGATTCCTCTTCTTTGGGAATCGATTCATACGTAGGAAAAAGTATGGGAATCGATTCAACACTTGAGGAATCGATTCATGTAGTGTATTTTTGACAAAATTGAAGGCAGAAAAGTCAAAAGAATTGATTCATCATTTTGGGAATCGATTCATGACATGAAAAACAACGCTTCATGATTTCTGGAAGTTTAATTTACGCGTTGGATTTTCAAGAAATCGAAGATGCCAATTCACAGATTCAAGGTCAGGAAATTTGCGCTAGGAAACAAGGAACCTAAATCATGGATTGATTTGGAGAAATTTGCCTCAGAAGGAATTAAAAAAATTGGAAACCCCTTGCTTTTGATTGCTATAAATAGAGAAGAGGTGAAGAGGCAGAAACACACCAATGGAGAAGCATTTCCTCTGTTTTCTTTCTTCCTTCCTCTTCGTTGCCTATTCTCTTTGTTTACTTCATTGGAAAATTAATTCTTTGAGAATTTATTTTAAGAGAGAAAAATATTTTTGAGTGAACTTAAATTTGTATATCCTCTCTGTGAGAGTTATTATTATTGTGTGAGAGCTTCAAGTTGTATATCTACTCTATTGAGAGAGAAAAATCTTGTAAATCAAACACTAAAATTCTGAGAGTTTTAAGGTTGGGATTCAACCTTGGTTATTGAGAGATTGAGAGATTGGGTGGGTTGCCCTTTGCTTGTGAGGATTGAGTTCTTGAGTGTGGGACACTAGGAGACAATTGCTCAAAGCTTGTAATCTCAAATTCTCAATAGTGGAAATCCTTCAAGTGGGTTGCTTGAAGGCGAGACGTACAACGGGGTGGTGGAACTCGTTATATCTGTTTGCAAATTCTGTTTTTCCTTAAACTCCTTTATTATTGTGAATTTAATTTACATACTAAAATATTTATATCTATTTGGTATGCTGAAATTGCTTAAATTAAATCCTTAAATTAATTGACTTAAATCTTGTTGGATTTAATTATTTCATAAGTGAGTTGCATATTATTGTTAATAACTTGGTAAATTAATTATGCTTAATTAATTTGTTAGAAATTGATTAAGTTAAATTTGTATTGGAATTAATTATTGCATGTCAAGTATTTCAAGAATTGCTTAAACTAATAACTTGCCTTGTTTATCAAAATCAATTCTTGAATATTGTACCTTCAACTCAAAGTATTTTAGTATGATATATGCTTCATAATTATTATCTTTTTTATATTACATCATTTGTATTTTACTAACGGTTTTCAGAGGGATTCCGTGAAAAAATTTGAAATACTCAATTCACCCCCCCCCCCTCTTGAGTATTGAGGCCTTGGCTAACATTGGATTTCATACAACAAGGAGACCATCAATGAGCATCTAGGGAGGCCAATGACACCAAAGCAGGCAGAGTCCTGTAGCTATCCTTTCATGCGAGAGCATAATGAGTTTTATCAAACAGAGGTGTTAGAGAACACTTTTTTCCTTGAGGTCAACATTTCCAGATGGGCCAAGGTAATCATAATCCTATCCGTATCTTTGAGGAAGGATATGAACCTTCTTACCAGTGTCTACACTGCATTCCTGCTAGCCTATGTGACCCCTAATAGTCATGTCTCTGATCTTACCTATCAAAGGTGCCATCTCCTAAAAACCATTCTCTCTCATCACTCTCTAGTGGATATAGCTTGCATCATTCAGGATAAAATTCACAAGTTTGTAAGGATAGAAGCGAAGACATCAGCTTCAGAGTAGAGGGTGAAGGGAAGTTTGGGATTCCCTATCTTCATTACTGGATATTATGCAACTCATGGCGTCGAAGTTCATCCGACAAGACCTATCCGACCTTCCATCAACTGGTGCTTCCTTCAGTAGTTTTATACTCCACCAGGCCCTACTTAGCCAGATGCACCACCCTCACCTCCTTCCCCACCAGCATCTACAGCACCACCTGTTGTACCAGTAACACCCCCAATACCACCATCACCTATTATTAATCCTTTTCTCTTGGCTCATCTCACTCATTTTCAGTAGCAGCAGGCTGCTCTCCACTGAGGCCTGGATTATTTGTACAGAGCCAGTTATTACAGCCATTCAGCTGGCCTATTTATGGCTCCGTGTAATTTCTTTGATAGAGTTACTTAGCCGTGGGATAGGTGTATTCTACCGAGGAGGCAGGACCATCTGAGCCAGCAACAGCTGCACCTGCACCTACAGTGACTGAGCCAGCTGTAGAGGCACCTGCTACTACATAAACAATTACTGAGGCAACTAAAGAGCCAACACGAGTTGAGACAGGTCCTCAAGATACCCCACAACAATAAGAGGGTGGCCCAAAGTTTGAGGCACAGTTGGATCGAGTTATCAACAGCATAGTGGCTGATGACTGATGGACACTTCATATGGATGCCTTTGTTATGATTAGTTTATTTACTTTCAGTCCTTTACTTATAATCTTTACTTTTACTATCTTACTTCAATTGTATTTACACTTACTTATAGCAGTTTATAGTTTATGGTATATATCTTGTTTTGGATTATATGGTTACCCTGTTGGTGTTATATATATATAGGCATGGTATTTCTTTTGATATTATGAAAATGTACCTTTTTGCATTTAGTTAGTAGTTAAAAAGCACTAAAGTGGATTAAAGATGGTGTATAATCATAGGATGCATAAGTTAAAAAGTAACTTCATTTTGAAATATCAGTATCATGGTTGATCTTAATTGAAATCTAATTCATCTCAAGTTATGAGGTAACTAAATGATGTTTGAACCTTTCGCTATTTAAATAAAGGAATCAGGCATTTTAACCGGGAGAGTGAGTGAATCTAAAACACTAAAAGATCGCTTGTTATTATGTAGTTGTATTGCATGATTTTCTATCAAAAAGCATCACTGAAATAAGCAAGGAAATGATAGAGGTGATTTTGTGTAGAAATAGGTTAAGCCGGAGCCAAAAAGATAACCTTTACATAAATTGAACTCCATTTTGTTGTAACCCTGTTGAGCTGAAAAATTTTGTTCTGAAACCCTTATCTATAGCATGAATTAAAAATTTAAATTCCTACCTGTATAGCATGCTAAAAGAATAAGGAACATGATATGTTGTATATAAAAAGGTTTATGTTACGCTTGATGGGTTCAAATGGCAAGAAATAAATGGTTGTTAAGAAAAGTGAAAATGTAAAGACGAAGAAAAATTCCTCAATTGAAATCAATAAAAATATAAGAATGTCATGAGAATGAAATGACAAACAATGTATGAGCTGGATAAAATAAAAATTGTCATGTCTAGGCAAGCTAAGTATGTACAAATATCATGATTTTTTCTCTTCTTAGCATGCTTATTGAATTCATAGAAAAAACATTAATTTTATTGTTTAGCCTAGCCACATTACAACCCTTTTGAAGACCTCTAGATCATTGTTGATTGAGTGATTGTTCTTTTAAAATGAAATGAAGTGCAATATTGACTAACATGTGATCAGTGATGGCGAGAGGGAAACACTCACCTGTAAGATATTGAGTGGATTCCTTGTTTTTACAGCCATTGGTTACTTTCAATTGTTTAGTGCTTTGCAAGCTTGAGTATTTCCTTTGATGGATTTTAATTGAAGTCAGGATTTGTCAATTGTAAATATGTGTGTTTAAATGTTTCTTTTCTTATGCATAGCTATGATTAAAACAAATCTTCAGGTTCACTTTAATGTTTTGTTACTTTTGCTTGAGGACAAGCAAAGTTCTAGGTCAGGGAGAGTCGATAAATGCTCAAATGTATATAAATTTTGGTGTTATTTGGACATAATTTGGTTAGGTGTTACATTATCTGGAACATTTTGTGTATTGTAATAGATAGAAATTGAAAACCAGATATTTTTTATATACTTAATGTAATTAAGTTCTTATCCTTATTTTTTGATTAAATGATAGGTGAAACAGATGAAAAAGAAAATGAAGCAAGGAATTCCAAGCCATTCCCCAATTCAAACTAAAGAAAAAATCAAGTTTTTGTTGTCTCGCTCAAGCAAGACTCAGATCCGTTTGAGCGAGCTACGAGCTCCCAGGACAAAACTATCAGAGGATAGATTTCGCAAGAGCATTAGTGAAGATCGCTTGAGCGAGTCTCAAATCAAGTGAAAATTATCCAGGGAGCAAAATAGAAGGCTTCACTTGAGCAAAGGGGAAGCAGCTTGAGCGAAATGCATCCAGAAATAGAGGATGAAGAACTTTCTTGAGCGAGCCTCAAGCCGCTCAAGTGAAAACTGTGCAAAACCAAATTTAAGGCTAGTTCACTTGAGGGAATCATGCTGAGGTCAAGCGAATGCAACAAAAGCAAAAGCAACAGGGGATTATACTCGCTTGAACGACTCACTCGCCCAAGCGAGTCTACGAGGGAAAACTAAGATGCAAAAGACTCCTTCAAGCTGAAGAAATGTATCTCACTTAAGGGAGATAACTCTAGCTTAAGTGAGATACTTAATATTTAAGGAAAAAATTTTAGATATCAAAGGTGGCTTGGAAAAATTACATTTTAGGAATGTGGAACTTGCACCGAAGATCATCTTTTTCCTCTTCTTCATCTTTTTCTCTTTAACCTTTGATTGTAATGGCTACGATGTGTAGCTAAACTCTTTATTGGGATTGGATGTAGTCAAATTGAACCCCCACATACGCTTATTCTATATCTATATATTCGGTATTCTTGTTCTATCATTTTTGGCTTTACATTTTATGCTTAATGCTTGATTCTATTAGGAAATAGTTTCTTGATCATGATTTCTATTTGATTATTGGAAAATAGCTTATGAAAATGGATCTAAATGGAATGCTTGTTACAGCGGATATTAGGAATAATATTCGATATAACGAACGTCAAAACAATCACTTATAATGCTAGAATATTCTTAATGTGATTGAGGAATCAACATATTTAAGAATGTTCTTATGAATTTCGTAGTCGAGGGATCGATACGAATGATTTAAGATTGTGACGTAAAAAGCAATAGTTCAGAAACCTTTTATATATATATATATATGTATGTATGCAAAGTATTGAAAGGCGAGATTAATGAAATCCAATCCTAGCTTTTATCATTTGATAGTTCGAATTTCTTACTGTTTGCTTTAGCTTATACTTGTTTATGTTCATTTCATTCAAATTCCAGTATGTTTATGAAATTATTACTTTATTTCTACTAAGGTAACAATGAATCAATATTTAAAATACCGTATCCCAATGGAATGACACTCTATTTTTACATATACTACAACTCAACAGTAGAACTTGCCACAGAAAAGTTTTACCACCAAAAAGCTTTTAATAGTCAGCGTAGGCACGCTGACCCTCTGTTTGCTTCTAAGCTTTTATCCTTCAAATGCGCATCAGTACACTCATGACCAGCATAAGTACGTTGGGTTTCTGACTTGATTCTCCTTCCAATGTTTCATTTGCGCATAACTACGGTTGAGGTTAGCAAAGGGATACTAACCTTTTGGACTGGCACCTGATGCTTTCTAACTCCAGCGTAACTGTGGACGTAGGTATGGCGTGGGTACGTGGGTCCTCTGGAACTTTTCTCCTTAAATACACGTAAGCACAATGAGACACAGCTTAGGTACGTTGTTCTTCTCTCTTCCTCTTAGACTTGAGCGTAATCATCAACATTAGTATGTTGGTTTCAACGTAGGTATGCTTAGGTCTCGCGTACTATCTTAAGCTTCTGGACTCTTCCTCCCAACTGAGCGTGGGTACGCTGAGTTGGGCGTGGGTACGCTGGTATCCTGGTCCTATAATTCAACATAAAAATAACACTAGCGTAGGTACGCTAAGTGTGACCGTTAGTACGCTCAGCAGACTTTTAACTCAAGAAACATCCTTTTTCATTTTGTTATCTATTTATTCCTAATTCTAGGGGTAATTGCTAAAATAATAACTAATTAATGAAATTTCACAAATAGCAAATACTTTCTAATTTACATACAATCTTATTTATAAGACCTAATCTTTCACATAAAATAAGGTTAAATATCACTAAATAATTAAGTCTTTTCAAGACTTATCACATCCCCAAACTTAAAACTTGCTTGTCCTCAAGCAAGGCTCAAATTAATCTACTTAATATACTAAATTCATTTTCCTCCTCAAACCAAACTTGAAAAAATTCAGTTGAAGCATATAGATGAAAGACCTTTCAATTGATCCTCAATAATCTAAATGCAAAAACTAAGAATGTTAACATGATAATGATGTTTCATTCTCATAAGTTCAATGTGTTTCTCTCTTCCCTCAGTGTTTAAGGTAATAATTATGCACACATTAACTTCCAAAACAACAAATAAGCATATGCAATTCTCCTAAGCATCATACATAAAAGCAACTGTACAAGGATTAATAAGGACTTTATTTGGCTTTTAATGAGGTTAAGTTACAGGCTCTATTTTTGTTTTTTTTAGTCAATGCAAGGGTAGAAAATATGCTTCATTGGAGTTTGTCTTGCCTTGACTTCTATTTTCTTTCTTTTTCTTTTCATTTTTCTTTTGAATTTTTTAGTGCTTGGTCTTTTTACCCCTACTCAGACTCTTGTTTTTCAAAGCTTTGCTCTTTTACAACTTTTCTTTTGTCCTTTAGACTATCTTTCTCTTTGCTTTCTTTTCTCTTTGCAATTCTTTTTCAGAGTGCTTCAAAGTGTGCCTTATTATGATGTAGGGGCACACTCTACTTCCCCAAACTTAAATGTTGCTAGTCCCTAGCAACTAGTCAAAATAAGACATACTATAATGTTACATATCAAGGTTAAAACATGGTTTTTCTATTGGATAATCAAGGCTTGTAATGTTAGGTATTATTACTGAAGAAAAAGTCTCAATCTCAATAATTAAGGTCAATGGATAAATATGCACAAGGTATGCTATATTTGGCTCTAGCTATTAGATAGAAATAAGGCCTTCACCATTTCTATATAACAATTACCCAAATGTACAAACAAGGAAAAAGGAAAGTTCTGCCACAATGCCATTAAGCAAGCACACCCTTAATAATTAAGGCACAAAACTCATAATATAAACAAGGCTAAACATCAATTATCACATCCCCAAACTTAAAACAATGCAATCATATCAAATTATCATCCTAGGTCTTCAAATATGAACCACAATAGAATATGATAAGAATGATCTGAAGATTCTCATAAATGCAACACATATAAGTAAATCATTTTAGCTTTTGGGATGCGAAAGCCTTATTGTTATTATTCCATATTTTTTCGACTTCATTTGTATAATCATCAATAATTTTCAAGGTTTCAATGAGTAAGGGATACAAGAACTTCCCTTTTTAACTGTATAGGCATATATGTGTGAAGCTTTTGACAGCAACCAGGGATTACAAACAACGAATTAAATGAAACACACAAAATAGGAACCAAGCACACAAAAGAAATAAAATAATAAAGTTTAAACTGAATTACAAAGAACAAATAAAACTCTTAAACTACTCAATAGCAGTGCCATCTCCCTCTACAGTAACATCAGCCATCTCTTCATCAACTGCCTCATCATCAAAAGCCTGATCAACATGTGGTGGAAATTTTATGCTCAAGGGTGTATCAACTGGAGGAATGGTGAATCCTATGGAAGCCAGCCATTCATCCTTGTCAGTCGAAACCCCTATCTACTCAGTAGGGTCTAAATTCATTGCAGTGGCCATCTTCCTCAGCATCACATCATGATTCATTACCAAATCATATGTTCTTAACTGCATCTTCTTTATAGCCTGAAGTTCTCCTAAAATAGTGTTCAAAATTGGAGCAAAAGATGGTTCTTGTCGTGAAGAGGATGGTTTGGATGGTTTAGGCTTGGGACACTTAGGTTCCTTAGGAATATAATGATTAATGCGATACCTTACCCAAACATGGTCCAAGGCCTTCTCCATCTTAACCTTGGTGAAATCTCTTTCCTACACTTTCACAGAATTCTTTCTTGCCAGTAGAGAAATAACAGAACAATATGGTAGTTGGGGATGTTTCTTATTAGCTTTCACCATTTCAAAAAGGATTAAGTCACCCATGTCAACATACAATTCTTGTATCAAACGGTAAATGAGCACCAACCTTTTCACTATAATCTCAATAGCATATGACACCAGTTGTAATGAAGAGAGAAGGTATTGGCACCATATCATAGGAACATCAAGAAGAGTATTTTTCCTTACAAATTTTGGTGCACCACCAATAGTAGTTTCAAAGGTGGTCCTTTCTTGGCAGCAAACTTCCAATACTTTCTCACCAAGTCAGCATTCTCCTCCGATGTAAAACCATTCAGTAGTTTGGTGTATTGGCATTCAACATCCTCCACCACAGGCAATTACAACGCATGATTAATGATTTCCCCTGAAAGTAGGATGACAACACCCATTAGATAGGAAGAATATGGAGTATCATCATCACTATCATTGACCCTTAAGTCGGCATAGAACTCCCTGGTGAGTTCTTGGTAACCATGGCCTAGAATTTTGTTAAAATTTTACCACCCCCTTGCAAGCATGACAGCCCTCACTGTGGGGTCAGGACAAGCCTCTTCATCCAATAGCATTAGCTTATCCCTTATGAAACCTCTCTCCTTAAACTTCCTCTCATAATCTAGAGCAGCTTTTGAATCCCTGAAGCGCTTCTAATCAAAGTCTTCTTGGCGTTTAGACCGCTTTTCCCCCTTGTCATTCTTGCTTTTCTTGGTGGGTGGGGGAGAAGTAAGAGTGCTTGCAATAGCCACTCCTTTGCCTTTCTCTCTATAAGAAGCTTTGGCTTGCTCCATTTCTAAGAGTTTCTCACTTTTGTGTATGGAACGAGAAGGTCTAGATGCCATCACAAGTGAGTGGGGTGCAATTTATAGCAAATGAAAGGGTGGGTGAAGGGTGAAAGGGTGAGGTGAAATGGTATGACTGAAGAGTTAAGAAGAAATTGTAATGGTTTAATGAAATTAATGACAATACTAAGCAAAAATTGTTACCAATTTGAAGAGTTAAAGAGTTGAAGCTGCTGCACTTCCAAAGGGCCTGAACATATGCGTAACAGCTTTTGGGAATTAGGGTTCCTACGCTGGGACGATTATTTATAGCTAGAGGACCAGCGTAGGTTCGTTCAAAAGAGAGTAAGTGCACACAGATCAACAACAGGGAAAATCCCATCCATGTGTTGGTATGCTTGTGTAGAGCGTCAGTATGTTCAGATATAAGGAACCATACCTAATACTACGAAAAACATGCATAAGCACGCTCTGGTGGAATGTCAGTACGCTCAGATACTGACTCCCTAACATTATTCCTGGCAGAAAATGCATGTAACCACACTAAGTTGAGTGTAAACACACTTATTTACAAGTGTTAAAAATGATCAAAGCTGAAAATGGGCGTAAAAACACACAAAAGAACCGTAAGTACACTTACTTTTGAAACACCACTGATATAACAGAATCGGGGTGTAAGAACGCTTGAGTGTAGCGTAAAATGCACAAAACTTGACAGCAATAGATTTTATAGACTAATTGGCGTAAGTACGCGCAACTTTAAAAATAGATGAGTCTCAACACAGGAACGTAGCGTAAACACGCTCAAGACGAACGTGGGTAACGTAAATACGCTATTAAGAAGCGTAAGTGTGACATCCTTGGTCAGTTTTTATAATTATCTTTATCCGTTCAATTAAAATCTATAATAAATTTTCACAAATAAATATTTTAATTAGCCCGTATTTATAAAATAGACAATTTCAATATAAAGGGCAAAATATAAAATATATAATGATTTGAAAACCCCAAAAGTCAATAAAAGCCAAAGAAACACAAAAGCTGGAACAGGAGACTGACGCTACGCGTCAGCCCCACGCTACGCGTCAGACTCTGTTCGTAACCCTGGCGCTACGCGCTAGGCTGACGCTCAACATCAGAGTATCAGTAGCAGCACCTCCTTCTGCTACATATTTTAGGCCAATCGGCCAAATTCTGACTACCCAATTTGCCCGTTTCAGGTCTGGTTGCCACGAAACATCGTGGGCCACATGTTTTCCCCACTCTAGAACTGTTGGCTTTGTCTGTTTGCCAAACTTCCATCATATGCTTGAGTTATATACGAAGTGAAGTTTAACATTAATAGGTGCAAAACCCTTGCACCAAACCACCTAAATGGACACTCAGTGGCTCAAGGCCTATATGTACAATTTCTAAATGACCTAAGGAACCTATTGGTACCTCCCAGGGGTCCTGAAACTCAGTAGATCATGAAATTACCTGATTAGTTCCTTAATTCCACATGGAAATCACTATATGCTTACTTCCTACAAATAATCAAATTCATCCATCCATTCTCAATCACATCACACCACAATCATGCATCATGAATCACAAAATATCAACAAGACCTGCCCATAGCAGTCATCACGCATAATACATTGACTGTGCCAATATATGCCTATTTCACACATTAAACATGATCATCAACAACATCATCGCTTCATCATCCAACTACCACATGTATGCATATCATCATCACATCACATTCAAATTATAAATTCATCACCATTGGTACCACATCATGAACACATCAACTGTATACTAAACCAATTCATCAATCATATAAAGCAAGTTACATCTTTACATACACTAAATTCATAGTATGATTAGTTTTAAGTCATAAATTTTCATTGCTTCTTGGCATCAATTCTCTGTTTATCGCACCTCTGGGGCATTGGCATCCTCCCTGTCACCGGTCACTAAATTGAATAAACAACAGCAAAGGTGAGTATTTGGCATATTGTAATTAATGTAGAATGGAAATACAAAGAAACCTAAATATCTAATAACTTATTATTACCTTACTGGTTTCATTACATTTATACTTATACTTAGATTCATTTCCTCTAGTTCTTGGTAATTTGTGGTGCTCCTAAGCCTCAATTCAATCCTAAAATAACATGATTCACATACATTGCATCCCTCGCATATCCAAGCTCATATCAAATCACACACCACAAATCATTGAAATCATCGTAAACATACATCAATATCCATTTACCATTTATCATACAACATCCATCAAGATCATATTACATGTGCACAACTGACTCACAGATATATCGGACTCCTAGTATCCGGATAATTAAGGGTCGGCCTTCAGCTATGGGCCAAACTTGACACCCTGTGAACCCAACTTGGTTCACTGAGCCTGACTTGGCTCCCCACCTCAACCATTAGGTCTGACTTGACCACTGGGTAGCTCAACTGGTATAAAAACCACGGGAGCCGAAACACGAGGGGTACATTATACCGTTGGCCGTCCTACACCATATAATCACATATAACATTATATCCTCATGGCTTAAAACATCATCAAATCCATCCATAATTGTCAGAAGCTAACATACAAACCCTACACAGGGCGGCCACACAGACCCAGTCTTCACAAGCCATGTTATCATATTTTCATACTCATTATTTTATTATTCTCACCGAGTAACATATCAATTTCACCTTTCTTTCATTGTCAATTTAACATAATTATCACAACACAATCATCTTTCCTTCTAATTTAAAATTTACAAGGCATTTCATAGATTCATATGATCCATATATTTGTTTACTTACTTCCTTTCATATAATTAATTGTTTGAACATTCTTTCTTAATACTTTAACTATCTAATCACACATAAACATACACAAACAATTATATAAATCATAGCTAACTAATTTGCATTATTTCTAACAACTCCTAATTAATTTCTAAACTCCCTAAAGCTACCACACATACCAATCCTAATTAATTACGACCTGAACACCCCCTTACCTCGATTCCAAGCTTTAATAATTTGTTCTTGATGTTGGTTGTGCCCTCTGGTCATCAGATTTAAGGTTTCTCTTCTGAATCTGATGCCCACTTCATCAATCGACCATCCAACACTTGTGTTGGCACCTACAGTCACTGAAACACCAACCCGGTTAGTACATTACCTTTCTTACCTTTCCAAACTCATAATCTAAGCTTCTTAGAGCCACAAAACATAAAATCCATGCCTCCCACCATCAATGCAAATTCAGTTTTGAGAAAGAGGAAGAAAAAGAGAAGAAGAGACTTGAGATTAGAGGTTCCCATGACTTACCTTAGCTTCCAATTGCCCAAAAACACAAGAAATAGGAGCTTCCACCAAGTGTTGGGCAAAATTCATAGAGAGGGAGAAAAAAGAAGAAAAATGATGCTTTTAACATTCTGTTTTGCATACCTCATTTTAAAACAGGTCGTAACGCTGATGCTACTATTCTCATTGGCACTACGCGTCAGGTCATTAATTCCCTCCTGATGCTATACGCCATGGCCACGCCGCGCGTCAGGGTCCTGATGTCATTTTCTTTAAAAATTTATTTTTAAATCTCATTTCCACTTCATATCCCTTATTTATTATTATTTAGGCTCAATTGCATTTGTATTCATTCCCAAATTATTAAACATCAGGGATGTTATAGTAAGCATGCTCAAGGACAACTACAATTCATACCCTTTACAGAGACCACACGTAAACATGCAAGAGCATTAAAGTAGGCACGCTCATATACTGACTTATGCCTGATACTCAACATAACAACAGCGTAGATTCACTGAAGATCAGCGTAAGTACATGTAGATTAGATAACATTTTAGCACTAAAAGTTGAGATCCAACATAAGCACACCATCATGAGCGTTGGCACGCCCATCTCTTATTGAAAAAGAACCCCTAAAGCAGAGAAATAGCATGAGTACGCTGAAGAGGAGCATAAATACACATAAGGAAAATCTGGCACTCAATGTTTGATAGGAGCTCACCGTCAGTACGCTGAGAATGGGCATAAGCACGCTATCAGCATGAACAGTACAATTTAGCCACTGTCTGCACTGGGTGTAACGACGCTTGGCTGGCGTAAGAGACCCCTATTCGAGTGTAAGCACGCTAGACTCTTATGCATTGGTCCTACTACAAATTTTATTCCTGACCAACAATATTTTTGGTTTTCAATTCTTCCTTGCACTTTTCTTTTTTTTCTTTGTTTCAAAAATATTTATTTATTTTTCAAGATGAATTAACACAACAATTTCAAGGAAAGGATATGCAAGGGTGCCTCCTTAAAGCGCTTCTTTAAGTCACTAGCTTGATGTATGACTCCTAAGTAGGAGTATGCAATTCAACTAAGGCCTTTGGCCGATTAAACTCACCTCCAAAAGAAAGTTTGAGTCTTTGACCATTGACCTTAAACATTCTTCCTATTTTTGGTTCCCTTACCTCAATAGCACCATAAGGAAACACTTCATTAACAATGAAAGGACTAGACCATTTAGATTTTAGTTTTCCTAGGAAGAGTCTCAACCTAGAATTGAATAGTAGGACTTTGTCCCCCTCCTGAAACTTTTTCTTTTCTAGCTTCCTATTGTACCATTTCTTTGTTCTTTCCTTGTATAGAGAGGCACTATAATAAGCCTATAATCTAAACTCATCAAGCTCATGGAGTTTCAGGACTCTCTCCTCCTAAGATTAGGCAAATTCCATATTTAATAACTTTGTAGCCCTCCAAGCTCTTTGCTCTAACTCCATAGGGAGATGGCAAGCCTTACTATACACAAGTTGATAAGGGGACATACCAATTGGAGTTTTGAAAGCTATGTGATAAACCCATAAAGTATCATCTAATTTTACAAACCAGTCTCTTCTAGATTTACCTATAACTTTCTCAAGGATCCTCTTTATTTCCCTATTAGATAACTCTACTTGTCCATAAGTTTGTGTATGATAGGGAGTAGGCACCTTATAGAGTACCTCATAATGCTTTAAGGCCTTTTCCATCAACTTATTACAAAAATGAGATGCCCCATCACTAATGATCACTCTTGGTACTCCATACCTTAAGAAAATGTTTTTCTTAACAAACCTCAACACCACCTGTGCAGCATTGGTTCTAGTGGGTATAGCTTCCACCCACTTTGACACATAGTCCACTACCACAAGAACATACTCATAGAAAAAGAACTTTAGGAAAGGTCCCATGAAGTCTATTCCCCATATATCAAATAGCTCAACTATTAGAATGTTAGTTAGAAGCATGTCAGCTTTAGCAGAGAGTCCTTCACTCCTTTGGCATTTATCATACCACCAAACATAACCCTCAGTATCTTGAAAGATGGTTGGCCAATAAAAGCCATATTGTAGCACTTTTGCAGTAGTTCTTGAGGAACCATGGTGCCCTCCATAACGAGAATCATGGTAGTGCCAAAGAATTCTCTCCTGCTTATTTTTAGGCACACATCTCCTAATTATCCCATGCAATCTAACCTTATACAAGAAAGGATCATCCCATAAAAGCTCTTGCTATCATGAAAGAATTTATTTCTCATTTGGATGTTATTCTTGCAGGTACCATAGCTGTACTTTTAAAGTTTGCCATGTCAGCATACCATAGACTTTGCTCTATTTTCATCAAGCTCTCATCTGGAAATTCTTTCTTGATTGGAACAATTTCAGTATCTCCTTCCAAACGAGATAGCTGGTCAACAACAGAGTTCTCTATTCTCTTTTTATCTCTAATTTCTAAATCGGACTCTTGTAGTAAAAGGACCCACCTAATCAATCTAGGCTTTTACTCTTTTTTGGCAAGTAAGTACTTAAGTGCTGAACGATTTGTGTAAACTATCACTTTCACACCAATTAGATATGATCTGAACTTATCAAAATCATACACCACAACAAGCATTTCTTTCTCAGTGGTGGTGTAATTAATTTATGCCTCATTCAACACTTTACTTGCATAATAGATGACATGGGTCAACTTATCCTTCTTTTGGCCCAACACAGCCCCTACAACAGAATCACTTGTATTGCACATAAGTTCAAAAGGTAAAGACCAATCTGGTGCATCAAGGATAAGGGGTAAAATTAATTTCTCTTTCAGACTTACAAAAGCCATTGAGCAGTGCTCATCAAAGGCAAAAGGAGCGTCCTTCACTAACAAATCAGTTAATGGTTTTTCAATCTTAGAGAAATCTTTTATAAATCTATGGTAAAACCCTGCACAGCCTAGAAAACTCCTTATCCCCTTAACATTAACAGGGGGACAAAGTTTTTCTATCATTTCTATTTTTACACGGTCCACTGCAATTCCTTCAGCAGAGATTTTGTGGCTAAGGACTATCTCTCATCTTACCATAAAATGGCACTTTTCCCAATTGAGGACGAGATTAGTCTCTTGACATCTCATTAAAACCTTGGCCAAATTGCCTAAACGTGTATCATAATGTATTCCAAAAATAGAGAAGTCATCCATAAAAACCTCTGTGAACTTCTCAACCATATCTCTAAACATTGCCAGCATACACCTTTGAAAGGTAGCTGGTGTATTGCATAACCCGAAAGGTATACGCCTATAAGCAAATATTCCATATAGGCAAGTGAAACCAGTTTTTTCTTGATCTTTTAGGTCAACCATAATTTGGTTGTACCCTGAGTACCTATCTAGGAAACAATAATACTCATAACCATACAACCTTTCAAGCATTCGGTCAACAAATGGCAAAGGAAAGTGATCTTTTCTAGTGGAGTCATTCAACCATCTATAGTCTATACACATCCTCCAACCTGTAGTAGGCCTAGTTGAAATAACTTCCCCTTGCTCATTTTTTATGGTGGTCATACCTCTTTTCTTGGCTACCACTTAAACTAGACCGATCCTAGCGCTATCCAAGATAGGATATATGATCCCTGCATCTAATAATTTCACCACTTCCTTTCTTATAACCTCTTTCATTATAGGATTCAGCCTCTATTGTGGTTGGATAACTGGGGAATAATCCTCTTCCATCAAAATTTTATGCATATAAAAAGATGGACTAATCTTCTTTAAATTAGAAATTTTCCAACCTAAGGTAGATTGATGTTTCAACAAAACCCTCATTAGCTTTTCAACATCCTCATCACTAAGTTCAAAACTTATGATAATTGGATGTGATTCATTCTCTCCTAAGAAGGCATATTTCAAATGAGGAGGCAAAGGTTTTAAATCATGTTTTTCTTTTACTACCTCTCTAGACCTCTCATTCAATTCCTCTTTTATTTCTTCCTTCTCTTGCATTAGTTCTAAAGCCTCAAGTGAATGCAACATCTCAATCTCTTCCTTATTTAACTCTTCACTTTCAGAGTCAAAATCATCCTCAAGGAAGGTTTTCAAAGCTTCCTCTCCATCTTTTAGTAACATGGAAGTCTTTTAAGTGGAAAACTCTTCAATCATGAAGCAATCTAATGTCTAAGCTAGATGCTTCATGGCACTAAACACATTAAAGACCACTTGTTCCTCTTGAACTCTTAGCATCAACTCATCTTTTTCTATGTCTATCAAAGCTCTACCTATTGATAAGAATGGTCTTCCTAATATCAAAAGTATTTCCTTATCAGCTTCCATGTCTAACACTACAAAATCTGTTGGAAATATGAACTTATCAACTTTTACTAACAAATCTTCCAGCATGCCATGAGGATATTTGATTGATCTATCAGCCAACTACAAAGACACGCGGGTTGGTTGGAGATCCTTTATCCCTAACTTCTTCATTAAAGACAAAGGCATAAGATTTATGCTAGCTCCTAAGTCACATAAGGCACTCCCTACATGTACATCACCAATTGCATAAGGTATAATGAAAGAGCCTGGATCTTCAAGTTTTTATGGTAATTTTTTTCTGAATAATTGCACTACACTCTTAAGTGAGGACAATTGTTCCTGGACAATTGATTTTTGCTAGCCCCCATTACTCAAGCTTCCTCACACCTATTTTTAATTGGAGCAAGGTCAACCAAAGTTTTCCCACTTCTTGTTATGGTAGCCTTAAAATGCTCTTTTGGGTTAACTTCAGTGTCTGCTTGAAAATTTCCAGTTTGTCTCTCAGCCAATTGCTTTGACAATTGTCCTACCTGATTTTCTAAATTTCTAATGGGGGCTTCTTGGTTCTTAAAGCTAGCTTGAGTAACTTGTATGAAATGAGACAAGACACTTTCTAACTTAGATTTTTCTTTAACTAGTATAGGTTAGGGTTGTTGTCTATTAATAGACTGCTGTGATGGTTGACCTTGGGCCATGTTTTGATTCAAATTTTGGTTGAGATGGGGCCCTCTTTACCAATAAAAGTTTGGATGATTCCTATAGTTAGGATTAAATGAATTCGATGGGTAACTCCTTTGTTGCCTCATGTAATTTACTTGCTCTGTTGAACTATTGGAATCACACAAACCATTTTCATGGTCACCACCACAAAAGTCACATTTCATCATACAAACTTGACAAGGCTTTTGAATTTTAGAAATTTGCACACTCAATTTTTCTAAGGCCTGAGTCATTAACTTACTTTGTGCCAAGTAAGCATCTTGCATGTCTAATTCCATAATTCCCCTCTTAGGAACACTATTCCTTTCACCTGTCAAACATTTACTAGAGGCCATTACATTTATCAACTCTATAGCCTTATCCACTGTTTTGGTAGTTAGAGAACCTCCAGCTGAGGCGTCTATTAATATTCTAGTTGCTGGCCTGACCCCATTATAAAAGATGTTAACCTGTTGCATTTCAGGTATTTGGTGATAAGGACACTTCTTCAAGATCTCCTTATACCTACCCTATGCTTCTAACAAAGACTCACCCTCTCTCTACTAGAAACAAGTAATTTCATTACGCATCCTAGCATACTTAGAAGGAAGGAAATATTTAATCAGAAATTTTCTAGTTAGATCCTCCCAAGTAGAAATACTACCCCTAGGTTGGCTCTATAACCTGTGACGCCCCAAAAATTAGGGGTAAATTTTTCATGTTTTATAAATCATTATTAGACAAAGAAATAAAGTGGTGAAGTTTTACTCAACACCCTGGATCTATGAGAACCTACCTCATATATGGAGATATGAGAAGGCGAATTAAATGATTCATGAGAAATTCTCAATTAAAATAGCGGAAAGATTAATTGAATTGAGATTGTATGATTGGGTTTAAAGAGAGTGAATTTCATGAGATTTAATGGTTCATAATATGCTAAATATACTTATATGATTATCATGGAATAAGCTTTGATGCATCCAATAGTACCCTTAAAGTGTTGCATGTTATAGATAATATGCCCAAGAAAATAAAAATTTTATTTGAAAACAACAAATATGTGCATCAGGGGTACCACTCGCTCAAGCGAGAATCACATTCGCTTCGGCGAGCTAGCGTAGGCACGCTTGGGTGAATCAAAGAGACACTGAGCGAGGAAAGGTGTTACGCATCAGGGGCTCCTGTTGCTTGAGCGAGCCCCATCTCGCTTGAGCGAAAATCAGAAATCCAACCTGGGCGAGCCAGCGAGACGCTTGACCGAGAGAAGAGATATGCATCAGGAAACAATTTCGCTAGGGCGAGATCTTCCTCGCTTGAGAGATATTGTCCCAATGATCTTAGAAGCTTTCTGCCTAATTTTCGCTTGGGCGAGGTAAGTCCCGCCTGGGCGAAAATCAACCAGTGTCTATTCCCTTCTCCCTCGCTTGAGCGACCACCAAATTAGGACCAATTCGCCTGAGCAAAAACGGTCCAATGACCAAACACTGATTCCCACTGATCCTCGCTTGAGCGAGAAGGCTATTCGCTTGGGCGAATTTCGCCCAGTGGCCACACCACCATTCCACAAGGATCTCGCTCGAGCGAGATTGCCACTCACTTGAGCGAATTCTGCAGGACTTATGCAGAAACATTGAATTCTCACAACTTAGCATATGAATTATCATTTCCTACCACTTTAACCTTTCTTAATACATTATTTTACTCCATTATGCATCTACAAATCCTAGCAACTTCATAAAGAACTATAATTTAACAATTACTTCATTCATTCAATGAATTAAACCTCAACAACATCATTATCCAACTATCTATACCTTCAAATTCAATTATCATTCATTCAATGCACATCATTTGAACATATATTCTCATAAATTTCAAAAAATGCTACAGAGCACCATACTCATCATTCATTCATAAGAATTAACAATATCCAACATCTTGGTTCATCTTCTTACATCATTTGGGTCATAATTGAAAATTGACCATACACATCAAGGCTCCATTTTCCTCCATGACCCTCAAAAATCATCATCACTAATCTAGATATCAAAATAAGCATTCATATACATCACATGCTATACAAAAATCTAGATTTCGCCGGCCAAGGCACTTCCTATACCACTATTTACCTCCTCAACCAAAATGTACTTCAAAATGTCTACTCTTCCCATGAGTGCCCTGCATCACAAGTCTAAAAATGGACAACATGGGAGAGTGAGTCGCACATTCCAAAGGAACGAATATGAATACCATGTGATTATGTACATATGCATTAAAACATGTATACTTTGCATATATATATATCATTCACCACACTCTTTATCATTCCAACATCTTCTTACATACATCACAAGAAACATTACAACTTTAACAAAGTATACAGCATATACATAATCAAATTTCACCACAATTTGGATATCACACACAATAATTATTTGGTATTCACATCTTTTATGTTGTCTTAGTATGTCATTACTTCCTTGCTATATGCAAATGCTCTTAAGCTAATGCATATACACAATGGAATATTTCAACAATTGCAGATCTGACTGTGGGAATACAAACACCGAATGTGGGATTCAAGTATGATCATCTAATCATACCCCTACTACAGTAGTAAAATGTGTACACTTATTCTCAAATTTTGTATACATTTCACCAATTGTTTTACTGGTACCAAACCGCATCGCCCATCTTGCAACACCTAGTTATTTTCACCATGACCGTGGTATACAACATATCAACATATGGTGTTGTGGGCTAACCATGAGATATATCATGGCAGCTGTGATCTCAAGGACCACCGAGGACATCTGCTCATCAAGAGCCACCCCCCACAAAGGTCAACCACATGCGGCTCCCCGTAGCACAACATGGGCAGCTTCGTTACTTACACACCGAGTCACAGGGGAAATATAAATTGCTCGTGCACAGAGCCGCCCTCCCACTGGGCCAACCGGGGGAATCCCCTAATATTCCAACACCAGCAGCGTATGCAGTATGCCATGGATGCAAATGCAAATCATATGCATTTCTCACTCTATGCATCCTATACATGCCACTCATCATACATCTTAATCAACACCATTACCAACATTTCCATAAGACTTTTAAGTGGATTTATCATTATTGGTCATTCTCAATAGTTCCAATATTTATGTGGCATTACAATGGTTCTCAATCAACATCATCAATATTTATATTACATTCATGGTAGATACAAACATAACTTCACATCATTGATCACTATATACCACCATATAGCACACCATGAATATTCTAAGTGCATAAAAGCATGTTGCCAACCACATTATCCATACTATATAGCACATTACAAATTTCTCATATCATCTCAAGCAAGGCTAACATGCATACCAATATATATGGCTATTAAATAACATTCAAATTCATGCATTTAGAACATAAGACTCCTCTCCTACCTCAAGAGAAGAATTCCAATTGATAAGACGCACCCGCCTCGTCGTTCGAAATGGATCCTACATTAACATGCACATAGAATCCCAATCAATCAACTACTCAAGACATTACTTCAATTCTATTTAATCATATTTATATCTATAGTTTCACAACATGTGCTAGACATGTTATAGACATCATTTTTATTATTGGTTAGGCTTTAAGAATTCCTTCCCATTAAGCCACATTCATTAGATTCAAGGGTCATAAACAACTATAACTCCAACCCTCATACAACCTCTTTTATCCATGTTCATATCCATCATTATCATGCATTCCTTCATAAAACACTCTCTTGCACCAATATTATTCATTTTCCCCAATTCTTAAAAGTTAGGGTTTCTCCAAAACCCAACAACTCTCATCAATGCCTCATCATTCTTTATCACTTTTCAATATAAATGCATCTATCATTATTAACCCCTCATAAATACTCATATTTATGACAACCCACTCTAGGGCATAAGCATTAAATGTTCTCTTCAACCACTCCTCCACACATATTACTTCCGCCAAAGAATAAATACATACACCCATGGCCAAAACTCAACAAAAGAGTGAGTATAGCTTACCTCACACCCAAAACGAAATGGGTTCCAAGAGGAGGGAAAATGAGCTGTGAAAATGAAGGAGAGGAGGAGGAAGGATTCAGCTTCTATGGTCCCCTCCCAAGCTTCTTGCAAACGAAAATAAAGGAAGAAGAATCACCACCTTGGCTAGGGTTTGAGAGGAGGAAGAAGAAGAGATAAAGAGAGATGAATAAGAAGAAGAAGTGAAATGTGCTTCCAAAAGCTTCAGCAACCCACGTGAAAAGGGAAAGGGTTTTGGCTTTTTGCTTTATTTTTATTTCCATTCATTAAAATTTCATTGTTTTATGGCCAACAGGCTCTCTATTTGGGCTCAATACTTTATCTGAAAATTATTCCGAATATATATTCGGATTCCCAATATTATTCTCAATAGTCCTGACCAATATCATCTCGATCGGAGATACTTGGCCCGACACCCATATCTCAACCGGGCTTATTTTCAGCTTAATCGGTCTCCATAAATCACCAACCGTCTCCAAAAATCTTAATTTAATTATTTCCAATATTTTGGGACACTAAATAATTCACATTCAATTATTCAATATTAATTTTCTTGATTAATCCTCGATTTTAAAATTTGGGATGTTACACAACATGGGCAGCTTCGTGACTTACACACCGAGTCGCAGGGGAAACAACAAATCGCTCATGCGTAGAGCCGCCCTCCCACTGGAAAAACCGGGGGAATCCCCTAAAATTCCAACACCGGCAGTTATGCAGTATGCCATGGATGCAAATGCCAATCATATGCATTTCTCACTCTATGCATCCTAATCATGCCACTCATCAATCATTATTATCATCATCCCCAACATCACCACAAGGCTTTTAGTGAATTTATTATTGTTGGTTATTGCCATTAGGTTAAGTTTTTGTGTGGCATTTTCAATAGTTCTCAGTAATATAATTCAATTCCTTCATCAAGCACAACGACATCAATCTTTCACTATCAATCAAGGTATGTTATTCATTCACACCCATTCTTAATCAAACATCAACTATATTCATTGTATATTTATGGTGGACATGAGTATAACATCATATTCAAGACACCACATTGTCAAAAAATCCTAACCACCATATAGCACACCACAATTATTCTAAATGCATCAATGTATGTTGCCAAAACACATCACCAACATCATACACAACATTACAATTCTTCATAACATTACAAGCAAAGCAAACATGCATAACGTCATATATGACAATTAAATACTATTCAATTTATGCATTTAGAACTTAAAGACTCCTCTCCTACCTCAAGAGAAGAATTCTGATTGATACGATGTTCCCGCCTCGTCGTTCGGAATGGGTCCTACATTAATATACATATAAAATCACAATCAATCAACCATTATCATATTTACAATTTCTTAACATGTATAGGACATGTTATAGACATCATTCCTTCATTTATTAGGCTTTAAGAATTCCTTCCCATCAAGCCTCATTCAATATATTAAAGGTTACAAAATAACCTTAAGCCTAACATCCATAAGAATGTTCCATCAATCAATACCCATATTCTCAATATTATGAAATATATTATTCATCACACATTTATCATTTTCCCAAAATTTCCAAGTTAGGGTTTCACCTAAAACCCAACAACATTCATAAATAATCATCAACCTTCATCTCCTTCAAACAACAAGTTCATCTTCCTCATTTGTTACCATTAAAGTTTGCATTTATAATAACTTACTCTAGGGTTTATACATTTATGGCTTCCATTAAATACCCCATTCACCTACATTACTTCCCCAAGCTATAATAACTCATAACCAAGGCATTAAATCCATTAAAAATGGTGAGAAAAGCTTACCTCACCCCAAACATGAAAATGGAACCAAGGGAGAGAGAGCAATGAAAATAGAGAAGAGAGGAAGAGAGTCCAAGCTCCAATGGCTTCCTCCAAGCTTTCTCAAATGAAAATAGTGAAAGAAGAAGGAGACACCGCTTTGTCTTGGGTTTTTGAAGAGAAAGTGATGAAGAGAATAGAGAAGAAAAAGAAGAAGAAGAGTGTTTTGCCAAAATGATCAGCAAGCCAACGAAAGGAGAAGAGAAAATATAGGCTTTTGGCTTTAATTTTATTCCTCATATTAATATTTCATCCTTTTTCAACAAACAGGATCTCTGTTTGGGCTCAATACTTTATCTAAAAATTATCCCAAATACATATTCGGACTCCCAAAAATATTCTTAACAGCCTTGACTAATATCATCCTAATCGGAGATACTTGGTCCGACACTTATATTTTAATCGGGCTTAATTTCAGCTTATTCGGCTCTAATAAATTATAAGTAGTCCCCAAAAATCTTAATTTAGTCATCTCCAATATTTAGGACATTAAATAATCCACACACAACTATTTAATATTTATTTCCTTGATTAATCCTTTATTTTAAAATTTAGGGTGTTACAATCCACCCCATCAAAAAGGAAATTTCGTCCTCGAAATTTAACATACCAGATTCGAACACATGAGGGTATCATTCTTTTATGTCATCTTCACGTTCCCAGGTGAATGTCTCCACATTTCTGTGTTTCCAAGCGACCTTCACCAAAGGTACCAACTTGTTCCACAATTTCTTCACAGAACGCTCTACAATACGAATAGAAACAGGAGGAATAGACAAGTCGTCCCGTACATCCACATCATTAACGGGGATCATGTGCAAAGGATTATGAACATACTTCCTCAACTGTGACACATGGAATACATTGTGTAGATTCTTGAGATGCGGAGGAAGTGCAATCCGATAAGCAGCGTCACCAATTCGCCCCAAAATCTTATAAGGTCAAATGAACCTAGGGCTTAACTTTCCACTTTTCAACTCCCTTCTAATCCCTTTATCACGTGAGACTCTCAAAAATACATCATCACCAACTTGAAATTCAAGTGGTTTATGCCTCTTATCATAATAACTCTTCTGTCGATCCTGAGCAACTTTTATATTCTTTGTATCTTCTGAATTTGTTCCGTAGTCTCCTGAACAATCTCTGACCCTAAAGCCAAATTCTCACCAGTCTCTAGCAAACATAGAGGCGTTCTACATTTTCTGCCATAGAGTGCCTCATAAGGAGCCATACCAATACTACTGTGGTAACTGTTATTATAAGTGAACTCGATCAATGGGAGAAACCTCTCCCAACACCGGCCATGCTCAAGAACACAAGCCCTCAACAAACCTTCAAGGCTTTAGAGAGTCCTCTCAGATTGCCCGTCGGTTTGGGGATGATAAGCGAAACTAAGCTTCAACTTAGAACCTAACTTATGATGTAAACTTCCCCAAAATCGAGAAGTAAATCGAGGGTCACGATCGGATATAATACTAGATGGAACAACATGTAGTCTAACAATCTTCTTTATGTACAACTGGGCTAATTTCTCCAATGAACTTTTCATATTCATGGGTAAGAAGTGAGTACACTTCGTCAATTGATCCACAATCACCCATATAGCATCATTTCCAGCACAAGTTCTAGGTAGTCCAGAAACAAAGTCCATGGCAATCTATCCCACTTCCAAACAGGGATCTCTAAAGGTCTCAAATAACCAGATGTCCTTTGATGCTCGACCTTAGCCTTCTGACAAATAAGGCAAGATGCAACAAAGTTCGCCATATCATGCTTCATACCAGGCCACTAAAAATTCTTCTTCAAGTCTTGATACATCTTGGTGGAACCAGGATGAATGCTCAATACACTCTTGTGTGCTTCCTCAAGTACACATTTCCTCAAATTACCACTTGAGGGAACATAAATTCGGCCCTTCGTACGTAAAATGCCATCCTAACATTCCACTAGAAACAAGTTCTTCCCTTTTTCTTAGGTTCTTCTCATTTCAATCAAGTATTCATCCTTCGGTTGTTGCAATTTTACGGTCTCAAGAAACACATTAGCAACTGTCAACATCTCAAGGGACATCTTCTTCGGAGTATATGTTTCCACGCCCACATTCAAATTTCTAAATTGCTCAATTAATTCCATCTTTTTCGCCATCATTGCAGAAACATGCAATGACTTCTGGCTTAAAGCATCGGCAACCATATTTGCCTTCCAGGATGATACCTTAATTCAAACTCATAGTCCTTTAGAAACTCCATCCATCGTCCTTGGCACATGTTAAGTTCTTTTTGATCAAACAAGTACTTAAGGCTCTTATGATCACTAAAGACCACAAACTTAGAACCATATAAGTGATTTCGCCATAACTTCAAAGCAAACACCACCGCCGCCAATTCAAGATCATGTGTCAGATAATTAACCTCATGCGGTCATAACTATCTTGACGCATAGGCTATCACATGTTCACACTGCATCAACACACAACCCAGACCATGCATAGAAGCATCACAATATACCACAAAGTCATCCAATAAATCAGGCAATGCTAACACTGGTGCGGTAGTAAGCCTCAATTTCAACTCTTGGAAACCTTTTTTACATTCACGAGTCAACATGAACAGTTGATTCTTACGAGTCAACTTCATCAATGGTAAGGCTAAACGGGAAAATCCCTCAATAAACCTCCGATAATACCCAGCAAGACCAAGAAAACTTCTTATTTCCATCACAGACGTCGGTCTTTCCCAAGCCATAACAGTTTCCACTTTTGATCTATCAACGACAACTCCATCACCAGAAATCACATGACCAAGAAATCTTATTCATCCAGAATTCACATTTAGAGAGCTTAGTATATAATTCTTTTTCTCGAAGAATAGACAACACAAGGCGAAGATGTCTTTCATGCTCTTCATGGCTCTTAGAGTACACCAAAATATCATCAATAAACACCATGACGAATTGGTCAAGATACCCATGGAAAATGCGATTCATGTAATCCATGAAAATCACAGGAGTATTTGTCACTTCGAATGGCATCACTACATACTCATAGTGACCATAACGTGTTCGAAAGGCAGTTTTAGGAATATCCTCGGTCTTCACCTGAATTTGGTGATATCCGAAATGCAAGTCAATCTTGGAGAATACAACAGCACCCTTCAATTGATCCAAAAGATCATCAATATGAGGAAGAGGATATTTGTTCTTAATAGCTAACTTATTGAGTTGGTGATAGTCAACGCACAATCTCATGCTTTCATCCTTCTTTTTCACCAATAGCACAAGAGCACCCCAAGGAGACACACTTGGGCGGATAAACTCTCGTTCAAGTAATTCCTTGACTTGCCTCTTCAATTCGGCCAACTCCATAGGAAACATCCTATAAGGAGCTCTAGAAACAGGTTCAGCACCAGGAATGAGATCAATAGAGAATTCCACTTCACGTGGAGGAGGCAATCCAGGAATCTCATCTGAAAAATGTCAAAAACTTTAGAAACAATGGGGATTTCACAGGATTGGGATGTACCATTCCCATCAACCATGTAGAACATCACAAGAAGCTGAGAGATACCTTGTAGGTCAAAGCTTTCAGCAATAGAAGTCAGAAAAATCACCGTCTTGTTATGGCAATCCACCAAGACTTTGTTGGCAGATAACCAATCCATGCCTAGAATAACGTCCAAGTTTTTCATGGGTAAACACACGAGAGATACAACAAATTTTTGACCCTCAAGAGTCATCTCGACATGCTCACATCGAGTCACCAATCTCAAACAAGTACCGGTCGGTGTAGTCACCATTATAGAACCTTTCATCATGCAAACAGGCACCCTCAAGCGCCTCACACAATCCTCAGAAATAAATGAGTGCGTAGCACTAGAATTAAATATAACATCTACTGAAGTGCAAAGGATTTCACACTCACCATGAACAAGATCTTCAGCTTGTATAGCTTCTTCACCGGTAACGGCAAAAACTCTTCCAGCTACCTGTGGTTGATCACCACCATTTCGACTACCATTCCTTCCACCATGGCCATTGCCTCAACCATTGTCATTTCTTCCACCATTATGGTTTCCACCGCGGGCACCATTACAGCCACCATTATGACCATTACCGTTCCCACGACCATGGCCTCCAAAGCCACCATGGCCTTCACGGTTACCATTAGGGTTCATATGAGTAAGAGTATCAACATTTGCATTCCTTGCATTCAATGGACAATTAGGGCGGATATGCCCCGGTTGATGGCATTGGTAGCACACTACATCATCTTGAGGACAATCTCTTGCCAAGTGATTAGCACCACACTTGAAATAAGTAAGGCCTTGGACATTGCCACGACCTTAGTTACCAACTCCATGACCACCTCTAAAAGCACCATATCCTCTTGCATTTGAGGATCCACCACGAAAGAATTTCTTCTTCTTGAAATTTCCTTGCCACTTGAAACTAGAGAATTGCCCCTTCAACTTGGGCTCATGTTTGCTATGACTGAAAGGATTCATATCGTCTTCTTCATAAATACGACACTTGTTCACAAGCATCGGAAAGCTTCTTATCTCTTCATGCCGAATAGCCCGCTTGATCTCGGGCCTTAAACCATTTTCAAACTTCACACACTTTAAATCCTCGGTACCCTCTTATTGATAAGGAGGATAAAACACACAAAGCTCATCAAAATTGGAGGCATACTCCTCCACGGTCATATCACCTTGCTTAAGCTTCATGAACTCAAGCTCTTTCTTACTTCTGTAGCTATCCAAAAGATATTTCTTTAAGAATTCAACCTTGAAGTTTTCCCTAACCAAGGGAATATCAGCAGATATCATGCGCCCTCTAGTAAGACGCCACCATGCTTTGGCTTCATCACAAACCATAAAGACCGTATATTCTACCTTTTGTTCTTTAAAACACTCGAAGCTTGCATAAATCCTCTCCAAATCATTAATCCATGCATAAGCATCCTCCGGCTTATAACCTCCATGAAATTCAGAAGGTTTTCTCTTGAGAAACAGATCAAGACCTTGGGTACCTTATCCCATATTCAGTTGGCCTTGTCTTTCCAAGAGGTCAGCAAAGCGATTCAAGGCATTTGCCAGAGCAACAGCCTCACGATTAGGTCTACCAGCCATATCGCAAGCCTATACATTAAAACATGGCTCACACGTGAGTATACTAGACCAAACATTAAATTTTTAACCTATAAATCCAAAGGTTTCAACATTCATCAATCCCTTATGCATCACATACATAATCATGTCGATCTCAAAACATAATCACAACATATTCATTATTGAAGGTAAATAGTGTAAGGAACCTTGGCCGGACTCGAACAACATAGACACCAATCTTAATTCAATGACAAACAGCCACAATTCAATCAAAGAAATCCCTAACTCAATTAATTATACCTCATATGATCCAATCATAAGTAACAATTACTTGTACAACATCAATTATGTTTGTATCAAAGGCAATCAACGCTCTGATACCAGGTTGTAACACCCCAAAAATTGGGGGTAAATTTTGCACGTTTTATCAATCATTATTAGACAAAGAAATAAAGTTGTGAAGTTTTACTCAACACCCTAGATCTATGAGAACCTACCTCATATATGGAGATATAAGAAGGTGAATTAAAAATGATTCATGAGAAATTCTCAACTAAAAACAACGGAAAGATTAATTGAATTGAGGTTGTATGATTGGGTTTAAAGAGAGTGAATTTCATGAGATTTAATGGTTCATAATATGCTAAATATACTTGTATGATTATGCAGAAAAAAGCTTTAATGTAAAGGGAAATCAAAATAATTAAGGCACGAAAATTTGGAGGAAACAGGCACCACTCGCTCAAGCGAGCACCACACTCGCTTAAGCGACTTCGCATGGTCACGCTTGGGCGAGTCAAGAAACACGCTTGAGTGAAAGGGAAAATTAGCATCAGGTGCCAATCTCGCTTGAGCGAGCTCTGCTCGCTTGAGCGAGCTCTGCTCGCTTGAGCGAAGTCGTCCCAGAAGCATCAGGTCCTTATTTCGCTTGGGCAAGGCACGTCCGCTTGAGCGAAAAAGGGACAGAACCTCACTGTCCTCATTTCGCTCGAGCGAGGTCAGGCCCGCCTGAGCGAAATCCCTCCAAAGCCAAATTTTCCCATGCTTGCTTGAGCGAATTTCCATACACTGGCCATTTCGCTTGAGCGAAAATGGTTGAGAAGCTCTCCACCTCTCACTCGCTCGAGCGAGAGCCTTTCCGCCTAAGCGAATTATGGCCAGTAGCCACACCCCTGATTCAAGAGGATCTCGCTTGGGCGAGATTCTCACTTGCTTGAGTGAGTTTTACAGGAACAGCGAAAACATGTAAAATTTCACACAACTTAACATACCAAATCTCATTTTATGCCATTTTAGCCTATACTAATAGATTAGATACATTCTGTCACACATTTAAAAGTTCATCCAATGGTTTATACACATCAAGATCAATTCTCATTCATTTAATGCATGATATTTAAATCATCTTTACATGCACTTCATAAAATGCTCCAAGTTATGAAACACACCATTCATTCATAGAATTTAACATCGACAAGCATCATAATTCATTATCATACATCATCTAGGTTATTAATGAAAATCAGCCATACACACCAAGGCCCAATTTTAGTACATGACCCTCAAAATCATCAAACTACAATCTAGATGGAAAAATAAGCATACATGTACACTATATGCTATACAAAATTTAGATTTGTCGGCCAAGGCATTTCCTCTACACCTATTTACCTCCTTCATCAAAATGTACTTCAAAAGATTCACTCCATCCATGAGTGCCCTGCATCACAAGTCTAAAAAGTAGACAACAGGTGAGAGTAAGTCATATATTCCAAAAGAATGAATATGAATACCATGCGGTCATGTGCATATGTATCACAACATGTATACTTTGCATTCACGCATATTTCATCATCAACTACCATCACATAATACAAACATCTTTGTAAATCAAGCAAGTATAAAATCATACACATGATCTAGTCCTTCAACAAATTGGACTATTACACATCTCATCATTTTACTCAAATTATTATTTGGTATTCACATCTTTTATATTATCTTAATTCATGTTCTCATACACAACACAACTATCATCACATCTTATCACCTTTGGCATACTTCCTTGCTATATGCAAATGCTCTTAAGCTAATGCATATGCACAACGGATTATTTCAACAATTGTAAATCTGACTGTGGGAATATAAACACCAATTGTGGGATTCAAGTATGATCATCCAACCATACCCCTACTGCAGTAGTAAAATATGTACACTTATCATCAAATTACATGTATCTCATTGATCTTTTACTGGTTCCAAACCGCATCACCCATTTTTCAACACCTGGTCATTTTCACCGTAACCGCGTTAACAACATAATCAACATATGGTGTTGCGGGCCAACCATGAGTCATATCATTGCAGCTGTAATCCCAACGACCACCCGGGACACCTGCTCATCAAGAGCCACCCCTCATAAGGGTCAACCACATGTGGCTCCCCGTAGCACAACGTGGGCAGCTACGTGACTTACACAACGAATCACAGGGGAAATAACAAATCGCTCGTGCACAGAGCCGCCCTCCCACTAGGCCAACCAGAGGAATCCCCTAAAATTCCAGCACCGACAGCTATGCAGTATACCATGGATGCAAATGCCAATCATATGTATTTCTCACTCTATGCATCCTAATCATGCCACTCATCACTCATCATTATCATCATCCCCAACATCACCATAAGGCTTTTAGTGGATTTATTATTGTTGGTTATTGCCATTGGGTTAAGTTTTCGTGTGGCATTTTAAATAGTTCTCATTAACATAATTCAATTCCTTCATCAAGCATAACGATATCAATCTTTCACTATCAATCAAGGTATGCTATTCATTCACACCCATTCTCAATCAAACATCAACTATATTCATTGCACATTTATGGTGGACATGAGTATAACATCATATTCAAGACACCACATTGTCAAACAATCCAAACCACCATATAGCACACCACAATTATTCTAAATGCATCAATGCATGTTGCCAAAACACATCACCAACATCATACACAGCATTACAATTCTTCATAACATTACAAGCAAGGAAAACATGCATAATGTCATATATGACAATCAAATACTATTCAATTCATGCATTTAGAACATAAAGACTCCTTTCCTACCTCAAGAGAAGAATTCCAATTGATACGACGTTCCCGCCTCGTCGTTCAGAATGGGTCCTACATTAATATACATATAAAATCACGATCAATCAACCATTATCATATTTACAATCTCTTAACATGTATAGGACATGTTATAGACATCATTCCTTCATTTATTAGGCTTTGGGAATTCTTTCCCATCAAGCCTCATTCAATATATTAAAGGTTACAAGATAACCTTAAGCCTAACATCCATAAGAATGTCCAATCAATCAATACCCATATTCTTAATATTATATATTTGCCCTCAAATATATTATTCATCACACGTTTATCATTTTCCCAAAATTTCCAAGTTAGAGTTTCACCTAAAACCCAACAACATTCATAAATAATCATTAACCTTCATCCCCTTCCAACAACAAGTTCATCTTCCTCATTTATTACCATTAAAGTTTGCATTTATGACAACCCACTCTAGGGTTTATACATTTACGGCTTCTATTAAATACCCCATTCACCTACATTACTCCCCCAAGCTATAAGAACTCATAACCAAGGCATTAAATCCATCAAAAATAGTGAGAAAAGCTTACCTCACCCCAAAAACAAAAATGGAACCAAGGGAGAGAGAGAGAGCAATGAAGATGGAGAAAAGCGGAAGAGAGTCCAAGCTCCAATGGCTTCCTCCAAGCTTTCTCAAATGAAAATGGTGAAGGAAGAAGGAGACACCACTTTGTCTTGGGTTTTTGAAGAGAAAGTGGTCAAAAAAATAGAGAAGAAGAAGAAGAAGAAGAAGAAGAAGAAGAAGAAGAAGAAGAAGAAAAAGAAGAAGAAGAAGAAGAAGAAGAAGAAAAAGAAGAAGATGAAGAAGAAAAGTGTTTTACCAAAGTGATCAGCAAGCCAATGAAAGGAGAAGAGAAAATATGGACTTTTGGCTTTAATTTTATTCCTCATATTAATATTTCATCGTTTTCAATAAACAAGATCTCTGTTCGGGCTCAATACTTTATCTAAAAATTATCCCAAATACATATTCAGACTTCCAATAATATTCTTAACAACCTTGACCAATATCATCCCAATTGGAGATACTTGGTCCCACACCTATATTTTAATCGGGCTTAATTTCAGTTTATTCGGCTCCAATAAATTATGAGTAGTCCCCAAAAATCTTAATTTAATCATCTCCAATATTTGGGACATTAAATAATCCACACACAACTATTTAATATTTATTTCCTTAATTAATCCTTTATTTTAAAATTTAGGGTGTTACATAACCAAGCTTTAGCTCTGTCCTAAAGAGACAAAGAAAACAATCTCAACCGAATTGCTTCATCGGGAATGCTATTCATCTTAACTATATCATAAATCTGAAGGAAACTAGCTAGATGTAAGTTTGGGTCCTCAACCTCACTTCCTCTAAACTGATCATTCCTTTCCAATTGCAGTAATATTGGTTTAAGTTCAAAATTATTTGCTACAATTGAAGGCCTGAGAATGCTAGATTGCATCCCCTCATTTGTTGGCCTGGAGTAGTCACCTAGTGTGACTCTTCTATTGTCCATTTTATCTATCTCATTTAATCTTTTTTCTTTTCTTAACCTTCTCTCAAGCAAATTAGTATTAGGATCAAAGAAAAATGGCTCCTTTTTATCCCTTGATTGTATATACTAATTCATACACAAAATTTAAAAAGACAACTACCTAAGAATTGAAACTAACACACAAAGCACAACTAAACTAATCAATAAAATGGTTCAGTCTAGTAGCGGTCCAAGGATTGTTGATATTACTCAACAATCCCAGGCAACGGCACCATTAACTTGATGCATATTCATCGGATGATGATTTTTATGGCAAGCGCACCAATCGTTAAAAAGTAATATATTTGTATTGTTCCCACAGGGATTATAGTAATTACCATAACCAAGGACTGATACTAGCTAAACTAAACAGCACAAATGAGTAATTCATGAAATTTTCATTTAAGTTTTTGATTTAATATTTTTGTACTTTTCAAAATGAAATTTCATTATCTAACAATAGTTGATGAGATGAACACTGATTTAAGAATAGGTTGGAAGTAGCTTCATTTATCAATTTCAGTTAAACTCAATGAATGAAATACAATTCCCTATATTACAGCATGTGTAACTTCATATATGACCAATCCCTAATTCCTTAGGTGATTAATGCTAATCTCAATGCAAATAAACCCTAATCCCTTAGGTGATCATGCACGCTGAGACCTAATGTGAAATTAAGAGAATGAACCCTAATTATTCACCCAAATTCTTTGGCCTGAATCAATTAGGTTACAAGGAGAATACCTAAGCTCTAAGCCTTGATTCCTCTCTGGAGAGAACTCGAAATTAGATCTGAATTTTCCGATTCAGAGTCGAAAATCACTCCTTGTTGTGATCTACATGCTCCAACATAGAAAATGCTCTAACCACAAAGCTAAACTTCCATTGAAGCTTTAGCAATTTCCAACCTTATAGATTTAGCAATCCATGGCGGGGAAAGAGGTTAAAGTAGAGTTGGAATGCATAACGGAGTGTAGAGGATTTAGAGAAAAGAAAAATATAGAGAGAGAAGTAAATCTGAAGAATGAATGTATATTAAAATATATGTGTCCATAAATAACTCATTGAAGCTAATTATATCAACTCCTAATAACTTACAATAATCACTAAATTAATTCCGAAATCTACCCCTAATAGACTTACAAAAAAATAGAAAACTTAAATTAACTAGTTTACAACTAAAATTCAAAAGGTTGGGTTGTTTCCCTCGCAATCAAGCGTAATCACGCCCTCTACCAGTGTTAGCACGCTGGTTTTCTACCTGGAAATTACTCTCTCAGTTATTGCCCGCGCGTAGGCACGTTGACCCTCTGTTTGCTTCAGAGCTTTTGTCCTTGAAATGTACATCAGTACGCTCGTGACCAACGTAAGTAAGCTGGGTCCTCTGGAACTTTTCTCCTTAAATACGCGTAAGCACACTGAGACACAGCATAGGTACTATCACACCCCGATTTCCCAAACCTGAATCTCAATGTAATCAAGATAAATGATCAATAAAAAGGCAAGTAAATTTTTCACGATTCAAAGAATTCCAAAACACCTTAACATTACATCAAGATCCGAACCATAGAAAACCAAAGAGTGAGATTTAAAAATTCACAAATTAGATTGATAGATAAATCGTCCATATGTGTATACAAAATAATTGAGTTTACAATGGAAGAAGAATGTGTATACAAGGCACACGGCTAGTCCCATATATGAAGATATGAGAAAAGGCTCGACAAAGCATGAAAGTACATAACATGAGCCTATTAGGCCACAATCAACCTCACACACAAATCATATGCATGCATTCTAAATTGTAAGTAACCTTTACATGAGGTATTAATCATCAAATGGGGATATAGACTATCCACACCAATGTTAATACAACCCCTATGCCTCAAATATATATATAAGATTATGTGACACACAATTCCAATAATCACATTCCATAATTGACCTTATTCATTCACCGAATTGGTATCAATCCAAATATCACCATCACCAATATGTATACTTTACCAAGGTCAAATCCATAAATGTTTTGACTAATCATTCACTAACATATTAAACATACATCTACCATATGCATCACAAAAGATTGTTATATTCATATCCATAAATCACTATTTATCAACATACATAATTCATTCATTACATCATGTTTAACAATGGCTGCCGGCCAAGGCATTCCATTACAACTATTTACCTTCTCCAAAAACTTTACTTTAAAATACTTCTTCATCCCATGATATTCTTGCATCACAATGCTAAAAATGGACAACATGGGAGAGTAAGTTATACATTCTAAGTGACGAATATGAATAAATTAAGATTGTGTGCATATACATATCAACATCATGTATACTTTGCTTAAATCATCATTAATCATCACAGTTTCCCCATCCCAATAATATATACATATATCATATTCATCAATCAACTTATAGCAAAGTAATTACACATACATATCATTTCTTAATATCACAATGGGCTAACACCATTATCATCAACCATACACAAAGTCTTTTCTTTGTATTCATATGTTACATGTTGTCTTTAGATATTCTTTTACCCATCTTAACCATCATCACAAATCACCACCTTTTGGCATATCTCCATGTTATATGCAAATGCTCTTAGGCTAATGCATATGCACAACAGAATCAATAACAATTACGGATCCGACTGTAGGAATATAAAACATAAATTGTGGGTTCAAGCATAGATAAATAACCATGCCCCTACTGCAGTAGTAAAATGTATACAGTTATCATAATATTTGCATGCCTATCACTGTATTTTACTGGTACTAAACTACATCGTCCATCTTGCAACATTGGTCATTTTCACCATGACCACAGTAAACAACATAAACAACAAATGGTGTTGCGGGCCAACCATGAATTATACCATGGCAGCTGTGATTCATAGGACAACCGGGGACACCTGCTCCTCAAAGAGCCACCCCTCATCGGGTCAACCACATGCAGCTCCCCGTAGCTAAGCATGGGCAGCTTCGTGACTTACACACCGAGTCACTAGGGAAACAACAATGCTCATGCACAGAGCCGCCCTCCCACTGGGCCAACCAGAGGAACCCCTAACATTCCTTACCGGCAGCTATGCAATATGACATGGATGCAATACAATGCAACGCAAATGCAAATCATGTGTATTCTCACACTATGCATCCTATCATGTCACTCATCAATCATCATCATCACCGACACCATCACACAAGTCTTAGTGGATTTTATTAACGTTGGTTATTGTCATTGTTTCATATTTTTAAATGTGGCATTTCATAGTATTTTTCTATCAACATACTTTACCTCATGCATACAAGTCAATACTTGCATCAATCACAATGGCATTACAATCATCAACAATAACAATCATCATTTATTCAAGGGTATGCTCAACAACAATATCCCTTTTCATTCAACATCAATATTTATCATTCAATATGTATGGTAAACATACATACACCCACAACAACACTTATCTTTGTTCATCATCAACATTTTCCATCAATCATAATTTTAACTTATAAATGTAAATTCATCTTGCATCAATCCCAATCACCATCAATATTCATCATTCTTTCATCAACATTTAAGGTATGCTCAACATCTATATTCATTCTCACTCATCACCAATAATCATCGTTCTATATTATGGTGACATAAATACATTCTTAATATTTCAAGGCATAACGTTTGCCAATCAATAACACCACCACAAAGCATACCATTGACATTCCAAATGCTTGTCACATATTTGCCAAACACACTAACATCACCATATCTGTCACCACAAATCATTGATGCGTCATGGACAAGGCAAACATGCATACTATCACACATAATAATCAACAATTTCATGACAATGTCATCATCAATAACACAAGGACTCAAAGCAAGCCAATGCCAATGTTGCTTGAAGAAAATCCAAGAAAAATATGCTTGAGAAAACAAAGGAACAAGCCTTGACTCAACACACTTCAATCAAGCATCAAAACTTTTGGAAAATTGGCAAATAAGAAGCCATGAATTGATTCGAGCCAGTCATGAATCGATTCGAGCCAGTTATGAATCGATTCATACGAATTAGAAATCCATGACAACAAAATAGAAGCCTATGAATCAATTCAGAGATTCATGTGAATCGATTCATATGAATTGGAAAGCAATCCCAACCAAGAAGTAAGCTATGAATTGATTCAAGAGGTTACATGAATCGATTCAAGGAATTCTAGAATTACCACTATGGAATTCAATAGGTCATGAATCGATTCAAGGGAATTCATGAATTAATTCAAGGAATTCCAGTAGCTCATGAATTGATTCAAGCTAAATCATGAATCGATTCAATAACAGGGAAATGCAATCATATCATAATTTTAAATTAAGAAACACCCCCATACTCCAATTTATTAAATCAACATCAACCAAGACTAAAAACATGCATTCCTATGGAATCTTAACAAGATGCATACATACTTCATTCCATCATGGATTATTCATTAACAAATGCATCATTCCCATCAAAGGAACTCGAAAACTTTCATTATCATCAATTACATATATGATTCTCAAGATCAATAGTTTGTCAAGTATGTCATTCATCACACAACCAAATATTACATCATTCTAACATAACTATAACAAGGCAAATATGAGCATTGTCATACATACATAAATCACCAAATGTTTAACACATGCATTTGAAATATAAACTTTTCTCCTACCTTGAGAGAAGAACAATGACCCAAAAGTTCTGATCGTTCCACCACATTGCCCGGAATACAATCTACACCAACATACATATATACATACATTTAATCAATGAGCCATCTCAAGGCATCATCACAAGTCTAAATAATTGCTAGCATATCATCAAGCTTAATATTAAGTCCTAGACTTGTCAAAATACTAATTCATGTAATTGTTAGGTTTCGGGAATTCTTTTTCTAAAACCAAAATTTTCTAAGTCTTAAAGGGTTAGCCATACCCAACAATCAACAATATCACATCCATTATCTAAAATGCATCCAACATTGTATAAATCATCTAAATGTCATCATTGCCATCTAAAATTTAACATGAGCCTCTTAGCTCCTTTTAAACCATCATCAATCATCAAACCTAAATGGCACTTATCATGGTTCAGGACCTCAAAAAATCATAATGTACATTTCATTAGTCCATCACACCCATTATAGGTTCCATCACCAATGGTCATCCATCATTATCCTGATCATCTATCATCATAACTAACAACACCTAACTTTAAACATCATATACTTATTCTCATAATCAACTCCTCTAGCCAAAATGTATATATATATATATATTTATATCTTCCAAATCTTAAGGTTGGAATTTCATCAAGATCCAATAACCTATATTTTCACATATACATCATTCCAATCTCCTTTATGATGATACCATACCTCAACATCAATCAACAACAATAAACAATATCAATCACTTCAAACATCATTTCTACACACTAAAGTCATTCTCATGACAATTAAATTATTAATTTCTCAATCTTTGCCAAAAGCCCCAAATTACCAATTCTAGGGTTTTTCATAAAAATTCCCAAATCATCAATTCCAATAACTTTCATGCATTATTCCAAGCATAACATCATCATCAATATGCTAAATCAATTGTAAACAGCAACCAATAATCCCAATGGTCATCTAACCTAGGATTTGGGTTCCACATGTATATATTATCATCCACAATAACATTAAATTAGTTCAAAACCTCATCAACATCAATAACCAATTCCAATCCTCCAAAAACTTATTTTCTTTATATAAAATTATTCTAAGAGCATAATATCATCAATACCACCAATTTGGCCAAAAATCTTAAAATACCCACACTTAGGGTTTTATCAAAAATCCCCCAATAACATCCTTAACCATTTTCTTAAAACCTTACAAACACAATAACCTTTATCTTCATGTAATACTAAACCATAATCAAAAATCATGTTTCAAGCATTCAAGCCTAGGGTTTCACCATGCCCATCAATACCCATAACACTTAATGTCACTATTTCAAGCTTAAACAATATTAATACCATCAATGAAACAACAAAGAGGCCATGAACTCTTACCTCATAACCTAAGCTCCAATGAAATAAAAATGTGGGAGAGGAAGGAGAGATGATCCAAGCATAACTTCAATGTCCAATGTGTGCCTCGTGAATCCATGAAAACCAAGAAATTTGAGTGGAAAATGGTTATGGAGGAGTGTGGTTCAGTTTTGGGAAGAAGAGAATGGAGAAGAAGAAGAAAACATGAAGATGAAGTGGAGAAGAAGAGAGCCACACGAAAATTGAAAGAAGGAGAGAGAATTTGCAAAATTAGGTATTACCTAATGGTTAAAAGCATGCTTCAATTTGCTTTTACCAATGGTTAATAATTCCCCATTTTCCAAAGGTAAAAGGACCAAGTGAGAGAAAGAAAAAGAGGTTACGGTGATGAGGAAGGAGAAATGGGAATTTCCATTTTCTTTTTAATTTCATTTGGCTCGTATTTTCTCTATTTATTAACATACGTCATGTTCGAATAATTATCTCCTAATAGTAAAAATTATTTTAATCATATCACCATAACGACAAGAATCTTCTAAGTATCCTAGACCCATCAGATATCAAATTTGACATAATGGGTCCCACACCATCTGTTAAATCACCCGGTTTCAGTAAATCTTAATTTACCGATAATTCACCTCTAGTGTCTAATTAATCTTCCCACATATATTGGACCATACATAATTAATTATCTTCATCCAATAAATTCATTTCCTTAAAAACTTGGGATGTTACAGGTACGTTGTTTGTAACGCCCCAGCCGCTTTTCAGGAATGAACAACTCTCCCCACAGACCAACACGAGACCTTTCCAGTGTGTTTTTGTTCTCACTCACACACTTCCCGAGAACTTCCAGGAGGTCACCAATCCCAGAATTACTCCAATTAAGCATGCTTAACCTCTGAGTCTTTAAGTGATAGGCCACTGTTAGTCCTCAAATTTACAATAAATATCTTAATAAGAATTGTGTCAAAAATAATAAAAATTAGATTAATTTGTTAGAAATTTAGATTTTAATTATAATAAATGTAAGTTATTTGAAATTATCTGCCTTGATCAATTTTTTCTAGTTTTGCAGTGAAAAATTAAGGAAATTCAAGAGAAAATTCAAGATTTGGAGAACTGATGTGTAGCATCACACCCACGCATAGCATCAGGGTTTTGATGCCGACTTTACGTGTCAATCCCGCACGTAGCGTTAGAAGCTATGTGGACTCCACTTCCAGGTGGCCAAGCACTCTGCCAAGTGGCCTATAATTGACCAACCCACCAACAGCTATTGTCCAAACGTTATTGGGAGACAGAGGCCATATTGTCTGAGCATTATTTGATTAAATTATTCTTAATCATGGCCACTTAATCATGCGTTTAATGGAGGCTCAGTCAAGAACCTGACGCTACGCGCCAGCCTGACGCTACGCGTCAGGACCCTTTCTCAGCCCAATAAAAAGGCCATTCTCAAGGCATTCTATGCATCCCATTCTACATACAGTAGCTTCTTTTCTCTCTTTTCACTCGAGTTTGAGTGTTCTTTCATGAGTTTGTAGTCTAGAGTAGTTTCTAGATACTTGAGAGTGTTGTGTAGTATTGTGATCGTTTGTATCATGAAGTGTTTCCACGCCTTTGTAATGCCAACCTCTGTAAGTGTTGTTTTTACTTTTACCATGTGTAACTAATTTGTCTATGTTGGAATTGGTGAACTAATCTATTGGGTATGATGTTGTGAATTCGACCTCTGCATGTTTATGATTCAAGTGCCATGTTAGTATTTCAATCTTTTATTAGTATGAACGTCAAACGGGAGAATGATTTTTATGCTATTGAAACTTGTTTTATTAGTGTGAATGTCAAATGGGAGAATGATTATTCATGCCGTATTGAAACCTGGTTTAATGAAAGTAAAAGTTGAAATACCCTTAATATACCAATTACTAGGGATAGAGTTGGTAATTATTGTTGTGTTAAGGCCCGGACTTAAAGCAAGTTTTTACTGAGAAAGCATCTAAGGGATCAGACTTTACGGTAATTATTTAGAATTTATATCACGAGGGATCGGTTATAATGATTTTAAGCTACAATGACATGAACTTGATGATTAAATATGCATGTCTTGAGTTTCTTCATTATGTTCTAGAAAGGGGATCCAAATTCCAACATAACTTGTCAATCTATGTTTTTACCTTAAGTATCTGAGCTATTCTGAATTACATCTTAACTTTTTAGATAGATTTTATATTTACCCTCTTTTTACCACATGAACAAATCAACCACTAAATTCTGTGAATATTGTATAAATTGTGTATAAATTACTCTTTTTAAGTTTAGAAACTTTTATCATAGTAAATAAAGAATTACTGTGACTACTGAATATTCAATCCTTACGGGGACGATATCTAAATTTGAAAACTACAAACGATTGGTGCGCTTGCCAATAGAAGGCCTTTACAAAAGCCTCAACAAGTTTTCTGAATCGTTTGTAGTTTTCAAATTTATATATCGTTCCCACAAGGATTGAATATTCAGTAGTCCCAGTAATTCTTTATTTACTATGGTAAAAGTTTCTAAACTTAAAAAGAGTAATTTATACACAATTTATACAATATTCACAGAATTTAATAGTTGATTTGTTCATGTGGTAAAAAGATGGAAAATATAAAATCTATCTAAAAAGTTGAGATGTAATTCAGAATAGCTCAGATACTTGAGGTAAAAACACAGATTGACAAATTATGTTGGAATTTGGATCCCTTTTCTAGAACATAATGAAGAAACTCAAGACATGCATATTTAATCATCAAGTTCATGTCATTACAGCTTAAAATCATTATAACCGATCCCTCATGATATAAATTCTAAATAATTATCGTAAAGTCTGATCCCTCAGATGTTTTCTTAGTAAAAACTTGATTTAAGTGTTGGCCTTAACACAACAAGAATTACCAACTTTATCCCTAGTAATTGGTATATTAAGGGTATTTCAACTTTTACTTTCATTAAAACAAGTTTCAATAGGCATGAATAATCATTCTCCCATTTGACATTCACACTAATAAAACAAGTTTCAATAGCATAAAAATCATTCCCCCGTTTGACGTTCATACTAATAAAAGATTGAAATACTAACATGGCACTTGAATCATAAACATGCAGAGGTCAAATTCACAACATCATACTCGATAGATTAGTTCACCAATTCCAACATAGACAAATTAGTTACACATGGTAAAAGTAAAAACAACACTTATAGAGGTTGACATTACGAAGGTGTGGAAACACTTCACGATACAAACGATCACAATACTACACAACACTCTCAAGTATCTAGAAACTACTCTAGACTACAAACTCATGAAAGAACACTCAAACTCGAGTAAAAAGAGAGAAAAGAAGCTACTGGATGTAGAATGGGATGCATAGAATGCCTTAAGAATGGCCTATTTATAGGGATGAGAAAGGGTCCTGACACGTAGCGTCAGGCTGGCACATAGTGTCAGGTTCTTGACTCAACCTCCATTAAACGTATAATTAAGTGGCCATGATTAAGAATAATTTAATCAAATAATGCTTAGACAATATGGCCTCCGTCTCCCAATAGCGTTTGGACATTAGTTGTTGGTGGGTTGGTCAATTATAGGCCATTTGGTAGAGTGCTTGGCCACCTGCAAGTGGAGTCCATGTAGCTTTTGACGCTATGCATGGGACTGACGCGTAGTGTAAGCATCAACACCCTAACGCTACACGTGGGCGTGATGCTACGCGTCAGCTCTCTAGATCTTGAATTTTCTCTTGTATTTCCTTAACTTTTCACTACAAAACTAGAGAAAATTAATCAAGGCAGATAACTTCCAATAACTTCTATTTATTACAATTAAAATCTAAATTTCTAACAAATTTAACTAATTTTTATTATTTTTGACACAATTTTTATTAAGAAATTTATTGTAAATTTGAGGACTAATAGCCACCAAAAAGGCTAATGCATTTGTTGGTATAAGTGGTACGAATTCATTCCTTGTCCGTGCCCATACACCGATGATCACTCCCCACCCTCAACAGTGTCAGGATGTCACATGCCCAACAGCTTCCGCCTGGTTCATCCTTAAACCATACCGTACTAGGAGAGGCTAGGCTCTGATACCATTGTAACGCCAGGCCATTTTTCAGGAATGAACGACTCTCCCCACAGACCAACATGAGACCTTTCCAGTGTGCTTTTGTTCTCACTCACACACTTCCCGAGAACTTCCCAGGAGGTCATCCATCCCAAAATTACTCCAAGTTAAGCACGCTCAACCTTGGAGTCTTTAAGTGATAGGCCATCGAAAAGGCTAATGCATTTGTTGGTATAGGTGGTACGAATTCATTCCTTTAAGCTATCCTCGACTGTATAGTCCCATATCTATACAGTCTTTGGATCCCTCTCATTTTGGTATGTATTCAGTTCATTCATGTGTCCCTCCCATTGGAAGCCTGCCAGGAGCCGCTCCTTGTCTGTGCCCATGCACCGACGATCACTCCCTGCCCTTAACATCACCAGGATGTCACACTGTTCTTATGTCTTCCTCTTAGACTTGAGTGTAATAATCAACATTAATACATTGGTTTCAACGTAGGTACGCTCAGGTCTTGCGTAACTACATTGAACTTCTGGACTCTTCCTCCCAACTGAGCGTGGGTACACTGAACTGTGTGCGGGTACGCTGGTCTTCTGGTCCTGTAATTTAACATAAAAATAACACTAGCGTAGGTACGCTATGTGTGAACGTTAGTACGCCCAGGAGACTTTTAACTTAAGAAACACTTTTTTTCATTTTGTTATCTATTTATTCCTAATTCTAGGGGTAACTGCTAAAATATAACTAATTAATGAAATTGCATAAATAACAAATACTTTTTAATTTATATACAATGTTATTAATAAGACCTAATCTTTCACATAAAATAGGGTTAAATATCACTAAATAATTAAGCCTTTTCAAGACTTATCAGGGAGAAGCTAGTGGGTACTACTTCTTAAATGAAAGGTAAAGTCTATAAAGAGGGTTCCTCTGCCAAACCCTCTAAACATGATAAGCATAATTAGTCATCTAAACCTTCATCATCTAAGACTAGCTCTATTAAATGTTTTACATGCTTAGAAAGAAGACATATTGTCTCTCAATGCCCAAACAAAAAATAATAATTTTAAGTTCCTTTCTCACCTTACTTGTTGGTCTACTAATGTTCTCTCTATCCCATCAAGTTACATGGATTTTGGAGAAGCCTTTAGTAATACATTATGGGCTTATAAGGACGTTTCTCCAACCTTTTCTCTCACCTATGAGGTAAATAAAATATTTATTAATAGTCTTAGGGTTTCATGTAGAATATATATAGTTGTTAGTGGGTCTTATAGTATTGGGATGTGTTTATACTCATTTGAGTTAACCTTCCCAAAAGTCATTTCTTATTTTCTTTTGCTTATTTCTAGATTGTATATAGATCTTCCATTTTCTTCATCGAATATCATTGCATTTAGGTATCTTTTAGGATCATGTACTTATTTTCATCATGTTCATACCATCCATTTTCATGAGGATTTATATAGGGAGCTAAATGCATCTTTTCATGTCATACCCATCATAGCCCCTACTTTAGACTCCATTACACAATTTGATCCTCTTAAGGCATTACATCCAATGTTTATTCATGACATGCCCATGCTTTATATTACACTTATTCTCTTTCCATCTATATCATTTCACATTTCTTTTATACGTATACCATAAGGGATCATCAATATGGTTGTCGGTACACCCCGTAGTTTTGTTTGTGCCTTTTTATGGGTTTATCTCATTTAATTTTTTGTTACTATTTTTGTCTTAGTGTTTATGAGGGTCATAAAATTAGTCTTTGACCCTGGTTGATTTCTTTTTATTCAATAAAAAAATCAGTTTTCTGTTTGTTTATTTTCGTTATCATGTGGACTCTTTCTTTCCCATTTTCATTGTAGGTACCTATGTCTTGGATTTGAGGATAAATCCTCTTGAGGGGGAGTATGATGAGGGCAAATCCATGATTATTTTATATTCTGTAAATAATTAGGAAATATTAGGAATGTAATAAATTTAGTTTATAAAGCCTTAGGTTTGGGCCTTGCATGGCCATAATTTTCATTTTGGGCTACTTTTGGGCTTTGTATAGGTATATACTAGCTTTGGGCCATGTATTTTTAGTTTTTGAGCCTTGGGAGAAGAACCTTATCCTTGGGCATCCTCCCCTCAAGGTGGTGGTTGGCTTATCTCTTCCATAAGTGCCACCATTCTCATTCCTCCCCTCTAACAAATTCCAACAAGCTCCCTTCAACAACCTTAACCACCTATAACCACTCTACAACCTTCTATCTCCCTTTAACCTCCTTTCATATTTCAGCCACTTCCTCTTAGTCTTCTATTGCTCATTCATAAATCACTCAAGGTCTTGTATCTCCAAGAAGAAAGGAAAGGAAAGCTAGATCCACCCTTTATCAAAGTAAGCAAGCCTACATCAATAAATTATGTGTCTTATGGTTTGTATAAAGTTAAAATATCATTTGAATGACACTATAAATGAGTTATATTTATGGATTAAGCTCATATGATTAAATGGATATGAGAATAAGTTGAAGTCCTAGTAGGGTTCGTGGCAAAGGAAATTATGGAGAATGAATTTGATAAGAATTATATGAATAAAGAGTATGAGAACTCTGTGGGGGTATTGATGTATATTGTACGTTGAATTATATATATCGTGGGCAGTGATGATGATTGAGAATTATGGAATTGAGTGACTTATCCAGACTTTCTCCTTAATCGTCATCAAGAAGAAACCAAATGATAAAAATGTTAATACTAAATCAAGGAGGAAATTATGGGCCGTTGTTTTCTTAATCTAGAACTAATCAATTATTTTAAATTTGAAGGAATAGTAATTATAAAGCTACTCAAGTTTGCTTTCTTGATTAACTAGTCCAAGATTTTATATTTGAAATATAAAAGTTGTTAGTTCCAATAAAATTGACAATTTTACAAGAAAATAGTTTTAGACGAACATTACCCTCAAAATTAAAGAGTAATGTTGAAGTTTAAATCAATTTATGAATTTCAAAGAAGTATCCTTAAATCTAAACTAATTTGTGAGTTTAATTATTAAGGTCGAGGGACGCGTTTTGTTGTAATCAATGCAACAGAACAACTATAGATTTTTAAATACCTCTAGATCTCAAACCTTAACTTCAGTAGTATTCATGAGCACGTATTTTCCAATGAAGATTTGGGGCTTGATAATTGAGTATATATATATATATCACTGTTTATATAGTTTGAACACTCGATTATATAAGAAGTACTAAGTTATTGAAAGATATTCTCTTATTATATAAAAGAAAATTTATTTGAAAAGAGATATTGGTTTTCTAAATCCTACCTATGGTGCTAAGGTATATATATATATATGTATGTATGTATATATGTATGTATGTATGTATGTGATCCGGTCCCAACACCGGTCCCCAAGAGCATGGTTTTAATACTTTGCCAGATCAGCATTTTGAACAGGATCTCAAATACCTTATAATTACTTTTATACGGAGTACATACCGCCATGGCATGTAACCCCGCCAGGTCACGTAACTCCGCCAGGGCACTTTACTCCGCCAAGGCACGTTACTCCGCCAAAGCTTATTACTCCGCCAAGGTGGAAAACATTGAATATCTTATACACATGCATAAAGTATTTCCAATGCATATTACTCCGCCAAGCCATAGGCTTAATACAGGCGGAATATTGAATTTCCCATACTGCGTAGCGAGCCCATACTTGTAACCCCGGCACGAGATTGACTCTGTCTTGAGAGGTTGAAAATGGGAATCACGTTGTCACGCATAAAAGGGAACAATGAATAAAATAATAAAGCATTAACACTTTCCAGGCAAGTGAAAACACCCACTACAGTGATTGTGCTCGTGAACGACACTGGGACCCACTACCTTTCTTGCATTATGCCAGAAAATAAGGAACGGGTCCTATCAATAATGGAGCACCAGTAACAGGTATATAAACCTCAGCAAAAAGGTATAAGGGATCCCCCCCCTCAATTCTGAACCTTACACTTTTACTTGCATAATTCTCTCAGATTTGCTTTCTAAGTCTTACAGTATTTCAGAATACTGACTTGAGCGTCGGAGAATAATTGCAGGTACCACCACCAATTGTGTCAAGGCAAAGAAGGTTACTTCAGGCGGACTTCCACACCGCCCAGAGTGCATTGTATTCCGCCCCAGTATACAAGGATACTCCGTATTTGCACATATACAAATATCTCCTTGTACCAGATTGACATTATATGTACATTTTGAATTGTTCATCAACCATACTTTTACACCCCCAGTAAAGAACAGTTCATTGGCACGCCCAGTGGGACCTGTAAAATTGGTAATCCCACAATCCTTGAGCAATCCCCATTACATTCATCATTAATGGAAAGACCAGGACCAGAAATGCAGACAGAGGATTCTCCTCCACGCAATCCTAGACGTCTCAACTTTGACAACGATGCTCACAAAAAGGCGACGCATGTTGACTCTCCAGATCCGAGAGATGACATGATCAGAATGCTGAAAGAAGAAATTGCAGAGCTTCGTCGTGAGAAGGCAAATCCTATACACGAGAGAGCGGGCCCTGCAAATCAGCCTCGCCATGAATCGCATACACAGGAGGAATCGAGTACTCCAAATTACTCTCGCATCCCTACTTACATGGAAGAGCAACGAAGCCTCCCACTGGCAAATGCTCAACATCATGAGGGGAGAAGAGCAGTTTCAAACGCATCCCCCTCAGGATACAAGATGAGTATCCCATTTTCCAAAAGACTCATGAACGCGCATGTTCCCAGACATTTGCAAACTATGCAACCCATTTCCATAGGAAAATACACTGGGGAAACAGATCCTTCTAAGCATTTAGATGCTTACATCTACGAGGCTATGTTCTTAGGTGCAGAAGAAGATGTCATGTGCAGAATATTCCCCAGGACCCTTACAGGTGAAGCTCTTAGCTGGTTCAAGAGTTTACCTTCAGGTTCCATTGATTCATGAGAGGACTTGGCTACAGCTTTTGGCAGTCACTTTGTAATCTCTAGGGATACGCCTAGAACCTCCCACACCTTGGCTCAGATCAAACAAGGTGATAAGGAGTCTCTAAAAGATTTCCTGAAGAGATTTTACAAAGAGGCGGCCATGGTCCCTGACTTGACGGAAGTAATTCAATTGCATATCCTCATCGAAGCCATGCAACCGAAATCACCCTTTGCTTTATCATTGGCAAAAGGACCTCCATCCACCATGGAGGAGTTTCACAGAAAGGCATCTAAGTACGTAGGTATTGAGATGCACTTGGAAGCCACTGCATCTCGCATTAAGCCACCTCCTTCAGCACCACACCATGACAAAGTGAAGGAAAAATCATCCAGGAATGATAAGTTCCCTCAGAAAGACAAAGCAGGGAACCAATCCTTCAAACAGCAAGATAAACGAGTGTTCAATTTCGCTCATTATGCACCCCTGAACACAACATATGAACAAATCTTGCGTGAAATAGGATGGACTACCCTTAACGTCTATGGGATTCAACGTCCACCTCCAATCAGACAAGGTGGGAACCCAAAGAAATATTGTGAGTTCCACGAATCAGTTGGCCATACCACGGAGGAGTGCAAGCAACTCAAAAACACCATTGAGGTGCTTATTCGTGAAGGCAAGCTGAAACATTATTTGTTTAAGGGTAAATCTCATGATGAGCCAGAGAGGTTTGAGAAAAGATCTCATGATTGTTCTCCTGATCCTGATAACACTCGGGAGCCTAAACGCACGGCGGCAACAGAAAAATAAAAGGGCGTTGTTCTGGAGTCCGCCCAAAGAGAACCAAGCCCAGAACCCAAATCGAGGGGCAAAAGGCAGGTTGTAGACATGATAGCTGGAGGCTTCGCCAGGGGCGGACCCTCAAACTCCGCCAGGAAAAATCATCATCGCATGATCTTGTCTGTGCAAGGCAAGAGCAAAGAATATCGCCCATTTAGAAACGGGGTCCAGACTCCACCTATAACCTTCACGGACGATGATTTTGGCCCTACTATTCCTGAAGGAGATAATGCAGTAGTGATTATTGCGGTAATCGCTAATATGGATGTAAAACGCATCCTAATTGATCAGGGAAGTTCCTGCGATGTTATCTTTTATGACTGTTTTAAACGTATGGGACTAACTGATGCAGATTTGCAGCCATATACACAGGACCTTACAGCCTTCAATGGTGCCAAACAGCCCACTAGAGGCTACTTAGATACGAGAATTACCTTTGATGGTGAACCTGGAGCAAGGACTGTGAAATCCAGGATTCTTGTCATTGATGTGAAGTCTCCCTACAATGGCATCATTGGGCGGCCTACCCTGAATGCCATGGAAGCCATCGTTTCAACTCCCCATTTGTTAATCAAGTTTATTGACAAAGATAATCAAGTCTCATCTGTGAGGGGTGACCAAGAAATGGCTCGCTATTGCTACAACTTGAGTCTTAACATGGTGAAGCTGGAAGCCGTGTCTAAGAAAAGAAAGTTGAATGAAGGGGGCAGTGCGGCGGCGTCCGTCAATTTGGTGGATCTCGACCCCAGGGCGGAGTCTTCTATAGACCCACTGAACCCTTTGAAACCAACTCCTGATGGCGGATCCAAGTCTATTGTTTTGGGTAGCACCCCAGAACAGATTACAAACATCAATGACAAGCTTGAGGCTAACATAGAGGCAAGACTAATTGCACTTCTCCATGAGTATAAAGAAATCTTCGCTTGGACCGCTGCAGACATGCCTGGCATGGATCCCAACTTTTGTTGTCACCGCCTGGCGGTGTATCCTGAAACTAAGCCCGTGGCACAAAAGAAACGGCGTATGGGTCCTGCTAAGTAAAAAGCTGCTTGTGAACAAACAGAGGAGCTCCTCAAGGCGGGGTTCATCAGGGAACTCCGTTACTCCTCCTGGCTCTCTAACGTGGTCATGGTACAGAAAGCCAATGGCAAGTGGCGTATGTGCATAGACTACGTTGACTTAAATAAATGTTGTCCCAAGGATCCATACCCTCTCCCTAACATTGACAGATTGGTTGACGATTCCTCTGGATACAAGTATCTATCTTTTATGGATGCTTACTCCGGGTACAACCAAATTCCAATGTGTGAGGATGATCAAGAGAAGACAGCATTTGCTAATGATAAAGGAGTCTTTTGCTACAACGTCATGCCATTTGGGTTAAAGAACGCCGAGGCAACCTACCAGCGTATGATCAACAAAGTTTTTGAGGGTATGCACACAAAGCTGGTAGAAGTGTATATTGATGATATTATTGCCAAGACCCCGGAAGGAGGAGATCATGTTGAAGATCTATGCCTCATTTTTCAACGCTTACAACAATACGACATGAGACTCAACCCATTAAAGTGTACATTTGCTGTCCCTGGGGGCAGATTTCTGGGTTTCATGCTAACACAAAGAGGTATTGAGGCTAATCCTGATAAATGTCGTGTAATCCAAGAGTTGCAGAGCCCCAAAACATTGAGAGAGGTACAATCCCTCAATGGCAAAATTGCTGCTCTAGCACGGTTCATGCTAAAAATGGCTCATCGCTCTCTTCCCTTGTACAAAATGTTGAAAAAAGACAAAAAATTCAGTTGGGGCCCAGAGCAAGAGGCAGCTTTCCAAAGCTTGAAAAATGTCTTGGCCAGCCCTCCAATCCTGGTAAAACCAAGCCCGGGTGAGCAACTCATTATTTATTTGTCTGTTTCAGATGAAGCTTTGGCAGTAGCCATGGTCAAGGAAACGACTGAAGGCCAACGACCGGTGTATTTCACTGGTAAAACATTGCATGGTGCAGAGTGCCGTTATCAGAAGATTGAAAAGGCAGCACTTACAGTTTTTTGGGCTTCACGACGTCTAAGACCATACTTCCATGCCCATCCTATCCTGATTCGCACAGACTTGCCACTCCGTACTATACTGTTCAAACCAGACCTAGCTGGAAGAATGATCAAATGGGCCGTAGAACTCTCTGAATTTGACATATCTTACGAACCAAGAACTGCTATCAAGGCACAAGTCCTAGCAGATTTCGTAGTTGAGTTAACAGGTTCTAGCCCAGATGCAGATCACTCACACTGGACGGTATACGTAGATGGGTCTTCCAATAGCAAAGGATGCGGAGCAGGAATTGTTGTGGAAAGTGATGACGGGGTACACCTTGAAATTTCACTGCACTTTACCTTCACTACGTCTAACAATCAGGCGGAGTATGAAGCCTGCTTGGCCGGACTCAGAGCAGCACAAGATATTGGGGCCAAAATTGTCACTGTGAACACCTATTTTTGTCCGGTGATATATATTAAAAAGAAAAAAAAGAAAAAAAAAAGAAGAAAAAAAGAGTTTTTTTGTCCTAGAGTCCGGAGTCAATGTTGACTGCATTAACCGGGGTCCTAGCACGGTTTCATGACCGGTGTTACCTCATTAGTTCTAAAGCTCGTACAGCCTCAGTGGAGTACGGTATTTTACACCTCAGTTCGAAGGGAATCTGAGGTTCTTCAAGTTAAAACTAATGTGTTAATCCGTACTTGAACTTCAAGACACACCGGAGGTACACCTGCAGGAGATTCCCCAATGCTTAATATTTAACCGAGGTGAAGAGAAATGTCTATAGTTGACCAATGATTTCAGACCCCGGTTATGACTTACCAGTTCTCGTTGGTGACGCGGTACAGTGCTTATAACCCCGCCCAGTCCAGATTGCCACCCCGGATCATATTAAAAAAAAAATAATATTAAAAATTACATAGTGACCGTTGGAATAGTAACCCTTCCTCATCTCTATAAATACCCAATCCCTCTTCGTTTCCTACCACACCTCTCATTTCATCAATTCTCTTCATTTCTCTCAAGCAATGGCTGATGGATGCCGAAGCCAAGAGGAAAGAATAAGGGAGGGAAGACGATGTTTTGTGACTACCTTTTTACTCCTTATAGTGTGGGTAGTAATTTATATTTATTGGATATTTTATATATTTCCATATATGTCATAAATAATTTATGTTTCCATTTGTACCTTTAAATAAAAGGCCCAAAAAAAAATTAGAAAAATAAATGGGCAAAAAAAAATAAAAAAATAATAAAATAATAAAAAAAGAAAAAAAATAAATAAATAATAAATAAATAATAAAAAAACGAAAATAAAAAAAATAAAAATCAAATAAAAAGGGCAAAAAAAAAGAAAAGAAAAAGAAAAAGAAAAAGAAAAAAAATGGGCCCTAAAAAAAATCTAAAAAAAAGGAAAATGGGCAAAAAAAAAAGGAAATGGGCCAAAAAAAAAGTCCAAAAACCAAAAAAAAATGAAAATTAAAAAAAAAAAAGAGGAAAGTCACGTTTGGCTTTCGGTGGTTTTAGTGGTGGGCCCCGGTGTGGTTGGATAATTGGAGAAAATTGGGAAAATTGATATAGAATTTGGACAAATTGGAAAAGTAAGAAAGTGATGTCTTTTAGGTAGGATCCAATGCCAATTTTCTTCTATAAATAGAAGGTGATATTGAGGCATTTGAGCAGGAGAAGAAGAAAAATAGGGAAAAGAGTGCTAAATTTTTGTGAGAATTTTTAGAAGTTTTGGTTCTCAAAAATTTCTTTGTGTAATCTTAGTTAGGAAAATGAGTGCACCACTCTAGTTTGTCTTAGTATGTGAGTTTTTGTGAGCTAAAATACTGTCCAAGTGTTGTAACCGGTATCCAAATACCTTCAAATCAAGTCTAAATAAAGCCAAAAGCAAAGGAAATCCACACAAAATTGATTTCCCGACTTCCGTTCTAATTTCTCTGTAATTGATCTTGTACCAAGGTATTTTTTATTAATACAAAGTTGTTTATTTATATTTATTTATTCGTCTTTATTTAATTGTTATTTATTTTTCTGCACTTTTATTTTTCTTTGTTTATATTCAAGCACTTTATTTTCCTGCACTTTATTTTTTTGTAGTTATTTATTTGTTTATTTATTTTTTATGCATCTCCATCTTTATTTATTTGTTTGTACCTTTATTTTTCTTTATTTATTATTTTTTTACACTTTTATTTCTCTTTATTTACTTTTCTGCACTTTTATTATTGTTAATTTATTTTTCTGCACTTTATTTATCCGCACTTTATATTTCTGCAATTATTAGTTTATTTATTTTTTTTCCTTTTTTTATTTTTTACATTTTTATCTTTATTTATTTATTTTTATGCCCTTTTATTTTATTTATTTACTTTCCCGTCCCTTTATTTTTGTTATTTATATTTCTGCCTCTTTATTTTCATGTATTTACTTTTCTGCTCCTTTATTTTTATTATTTACTTTTCTGCCCCTTTATTTTCATGTATTTACTTTTTTCCCCTTTATTTTTGTTATTTATATTTCTACCCCTTTATTTTCATGTATTTACTTTCATGCCCCTTTATTTTTGTTATTTACTTTTCTACCCCTTTATTTTCATATATTTACTTTCCTGCCCATTTATTTTTGTTATTTATTTTTCTGCCCCTTTATTTTTTATGTATTTACTTTTCTGCCCCTTTATTTTTTGTTATTTACTTCTCTGCCCCTTTATTTTTGTTATTTACTCTTCTGTCTCTTTTTTTTGTTATTTACTTTCTTGCCCCTTTATTTTTGTTATTTACCTTTCTGCTCCTTTATTTTTTATTATTTATTTTTCTACCCCTTTATTTTATGTATTTATTTTTCTGTTCTTTTATTTTTAATGTATTTATTGTTATGTCTATTTATTTTTATTTTTATTTTTTTATATTTTTGAACTTTTATTTATTTTTGTACCTTTATTTTTATATTTTATTTTTATTATTTATTCTCTGTACTTTTATTTTTAGTTATTTATCTTTTATTTATTTATTTATTTATTTATTTATTTTTCTACACTTTCTATTTATTTATTTATGTTTAACCATTTTAATAGTTTATAAGTATGTATATATATGTATACATAATTATCTATTTTTTTTTTATTATGGTCATGATTTCCTATTATTGTCTCTTAGTAACCTTTTAATAATTAAGAAAAAAATCACTTTCATAAAAAATAAAAAAAATAATAAAAAAGGTCAAGACTAATAAATAGTGTGTTATTTATTCATTCATTTTTTTAAAATTTAAGATGAGATTAATTTAGATAAGACATCTTATTAATCTTATTTTTTCTAAAAGATAATTAAATAATATTCCTTGTCAATTTTAATTAATTAAGTGTATTATATTTCTTTATCTTCATGTTGATGTGTTTAATTCTATTTTTTTCTCTTATTTTTATTTATTTATTTATTTATTTGTTTTAAACTTTATATTTCTCAATAAAAATCAATTTTTTTTACTAGAAAATAAGTAAGACAAGACATCTTATTGTTTTTTTTATCCTTTTATTTTTATGGTCTTTTAATCATTTGTTTATTTATTTTTTTTAGAACTAAAAACAACAAACTTAGGGGATGTATTCTTTTACTATCTTTGTTTTATTCATATTGATATATTTTTTTTATTGTGTATATTATTTATGATTGTTTTATGAAGGATGAAATATTTGATAATCATTTTTTAAATTACGCATGATCAATTTGGGTAACCGTTTTTTACGGACAGTGTGGGGTGCTAATACCTTCCCACCTGTAATTCGACTCCCGGACTAAACAGAATCTCATTTTTTTAAAAACAAAAAAAACCAGTGCTATTTAAAGGTTTTCCTAATATTTTCCTTAATAAATATTGGTGGCGACTCCTTGAACCCTTTATTTTTTAGGCTTCTCAAGAGCCTCACTTCAATACCGTTTCAATTTTCTTTTATTTGTCTTTAACCAGTCCGCGTCGCGCGCCGGGACCCCGGTCGCGACAGATGGCGACTCCGCTGGGGATATTTTGAGAGTCAAGCCCGTTAAATTGATCTTGTGTATTTTGTTGATTGTTAATTATTTCATCCTTTATATTTATTTGTTATGTTATTCTTGTTGTTTATCTAATCTTCCATTAATTTTAGATTTTATACTTTTTTTTTACTTCTTTATTGCCTTAATTTAGAACCTTAGGGTAGAAGACATGTGATATTTATTTTGCTTTATGTTTGTTCATTGTGAAGAATGGGTAAAAATCCAGGTATGAATGCCCCACACACTTCACATTCACCATAATGCACACACTATTAGAAGGGACCCTATTCCCGGGCCCCGTAAAAGACATAGGCTAGGGGAGATTATTAGCGGTGTCATTTAGGACGAGACGTCCTACCATGATTCGCGTGAAAATCTCAGCCGGGGTGTTATCTTAGTTATGATGTCCGCACTAAGTAGGATTCCCTACTTTTTGCATAAGACTCATAGCTAAAGATCAGAGCTCCGGTGACCTTCTTAGAACTAATTAGAACAATTACCTTTTGAAGAAACACGATTAAATAGCCTTAGAGCCAATTAGGTGGTTACCTTGTTGACGTGTGTATTTTTACAGTCGTGATTCCGTCAAATTAGTACATTAAAATTAATTAACGTAGTACTAGGGTGTCAACCTAGGTCGTTCTCTCAAGGATCAACACAAAAATTTAGGAAAAATCAAGTCTTAAACTAATTTTTAACAATTAAAAATTAAAACTAAACAACTAAAAAATTTTTACAAACATAAGTTCACTAACATACAATTGGGAGGGTTTTGAGTGATTTTTGTTGTCACAATTAAAATTAAAACAAGGTAAATAAAGGATTTAAAACAATAAATAACAAGCGATTGATTTTCTTGGAGTATTGTAAATAAATTTATCCTTGGTTCACTAAAGATAATTTGTATACTTTCATTACTGTCAATTTCTTAGCTCAATTTGAATTAATCAACTAAGCGTCTTTTTCAATTCACAATTCCTTTACTTTCATTTAAAAATGAATATTTTAATCAAGCATCCTAATTAAGCAAAAGGAGTCAAGATCTTAAAATCTAGGAATTATTGAGCATACATAAGAACATCGCCTATATACATAATCTATTCTCAAATTATGGAATTAAGCAAACCATAATTATTAAAAGTGATTATGAAAATATTCATTAAGCATGCATATTTCCTTAATCCATTCTAATTTGAAATCTTATTTTACTCCATTTGAATAATTAAACCGATTAAGCATACAAATTCAATTAAACAAAATGGAATTAAATAAGTAGAGAATGATTATGAAGAAATAACAATAATAAAAGCATACTATATTAAAATTAATGACCTCAAAATTACATTACAACATTCTCCAAGAAAATCAATCTAGGGTTTTAGCCCTCCATAATAACAACTAAAAAGAAAAGAAACTAACCCGGAATGGAGCAAAGAGGGGGAAGAAGAGAGGAGGAGGCTTTGTGCCTTCCTCTGATGCTTAAAGAAACAAAGAGAGAAAAGAGAGAAACGTGAATTGAAGTGTGTTTGAAACCTTTGGCAATGGTCCTATTTATAGTGAAAGCAAGGGTAAAGGTCTCCTGCTGACGCTGTGCGTCAGCAGGACGCTACGCGTCAGCGTTGCGAATCTGCTTCGACGCTACGCGTAATTATGAGGCTACGCGTGAGGGTTTCTGACTCAGAATACATTATTTCATCCAATAATTCTTCAATAATGCTTGGACACTTATGCTGCATGTTCCCCACTGAGATAGTGCCGTATGTCTGTAATGGATTGGCCAATAAGTGCTTTAATATAAATAAATCCTCCACTTCTGAAGTTGCACACAGCCTGTTAATGGGATCCTCGTCACTGTTGACGCTACGCGTGGGCTTGACGCTGCGCGTCAGTGTTACAAATTTGCTTCCACGCTACGCGTGGTACCAGCGCTACGCGTCAGACCTGATGCTCAATTTTATGATTTCCCAATTGCAACCTCAATTATTCACTACAATATCAAGGAAATTAAGTAAGATTTATTATTTCATTTAAAGATTATCGCCTAATTCAGTTAATATTAAATAAAGCTTGAATTATGAAAATGTGTTAAAATGCATAATATTACACAATTAGCAATGGCAAATTATACACATTTAAAGCAAGGAATTAAGGCTAAATCATGCATCATCAAATACTCCCACACTTATTCTTTTGCACTCCCGGGCAAAATCAAAATAAAAACAAGTATCACAATTTATGAAAAACATTAAGTTGAAAATAACACACAGAATTGGCATGAAATTTTAGGAATATACAGAAAAACAAGAGTTATTCAACATGCAAGATACAGAGCATCAAGATATATATAAAAAATCATTCAAACACTTAGGCATGTGAAAATTAAATTAAACTGAAAAGAAAATCATCAGTGATAGAACCTCACAAGACATACTCTCAACTCTCAAGTGTTTAAGGTTTGTGTATACTCTCAAAACATTTCCTGAAAAACAGACAGTCTAAAAATTTGGCAAGTTTCTCAATTCCACAATCAACTTAAATGCATGTATAGATCAACAGGGCTTTGTAGGGTTGTAATGTGGCCAAGGTTAAAATGGATGAAAATATTTTTTTTTAAATAAATAAATACCAAAAAGAATGATGAAGCAATTAATTTAACTGGCAAACAGTGAGGGTAAAACATTTATTGTACGATATTAGGTCGCAATCATAATATTTTTTTTTTTTAATGAGATTGCATAACCCTTGGAACCAGAGTTACAATTCCTTTTTGCACACCCCCACACTTATTTGAATGCCTGTTTTTGACTTGATTCCAAAGCTCCAATATATTCCTTAAGGTAGGTATATTTTTGGTTTTTCATCTATGGCTTATTTGAGCTGCAACAAAGAAATAGTTAAATAGGCTCAAAATGGCTATCAAGAGATAATTTATTCATGGTAGGCTTATCTGGCTTAGTGGCTCAATTGAACAAAATGCCTGTATCATTTCAAATACATTCATATGAGTTTCAAGTATCATCAAGAAACAAGACAAAAATTAAGATGTAAGCTTTCAGGAATTAATCACACATGAAAGGATTAAGATGGTTTAAAGTGATCCATCAAATTTAAAGGCTCAAAAATCTCACAAGGTATAATTCTATCATATATGATCATCTATCAATTATCATGTCATTCTCATCATACCAAAATTGCTTGAGTTCAAATTATAACATATCATTAAGCTCATATCAGACATGAAAGAATTTACTTGTTACTCATGCATATCTTAAAATTCCAATAAAACATGCCTTTTTAAAACAAAAACACACACAAAATCTTTTTTTTTTTTTTTAATAAAAGCACATAAAATTTAATCACACAACAACACATAAATGATCCCACCCCCACACTTAAATCATACATTGTCCTCAATGTAAGACAGAGCATACAGAATAGACAATATAATGAAAAAGTAAAGAGATGGGTAAGAAAAACTCCCTCAAGGGGGATCAAGAAGTGGTTCCCCCAAAACATGTTCCTCCATTGTAACATCCACAAGTGAAGGATTTTCATAAAATGGCTTCAAACGTTGTCCATTAATCTTGAAGCTTTTGTTGGAGTTTTCACTTATTATTTCCACAGCTCCATGGGGAAATACATTAATAACAATGAAAGGTCCTTCCCATTTGGAGCGCAATTTTCCGGCATCAGTTTCAACCGGGAATTAAACAGTAGCACTTTCTGTCCAGCAGTAAAATCCTTTCTAGCTATTAAGCTATCATGGAATTTCTTTGTTTTCTCTTTATAGAACCTCGAGTTCTCATAAGCTGCCAAACGGATCTCATCAAGCTCATTCAGTTGTAATTTTCTTTCCTCACCTGCTTGATCAAGTGCTAAGTTGCAAGCTTTTACAGCCCAATAAGCACGATGCTCAATCTCCACTGGAAGATGACATGCTTTACCAAAAACAATTCTATAGGGAGACATTCCTATAGGTGCCTTAAAAGCTGTTCTATGTGCCAAAAGAGCATCATCCAATTTCTTGCTCCAATCTTTTTTATTAGGCTGTACTATCTTTTCTAGGATTCTTTTGATCTCTCTGTTAGATACTTCTGCTTGACCATTAGTTTGGGGGTGATATGGAGTAGAGACTCTATGAACAACCCCATACTTCCTGAGCATAGCTTGCATGGTCCTGTTGCAGAAATGTGTTCCTTGATCACTGATGATTGCTCTCGGGATGCCAAACCTGCAAAGAATTTGCGATCTAACAAAATCCACAACAACTCGAGCATCATTAGTTCTGGTGGCTTTAGCTTCCACCCATTTAGAAACATAATCAACAGCCAATAAAATGTAAGTAAAACCAAAGGATGGAGGAAATAGACCCATAAAATCAATGCCCCAAACATCAAATACTTCACAAAACAACATAGGTTGCTGAGGCATCTGTTGTCTCCATGTGGTAGCATTACTAGCTCTTTGGCATTTATCACAGGTGTTACAAATTCTCCATGCATCCTTAAAAATTGTGGGCCAATACAAACCTGAATCCAACACTTTTCTTGCTGTTCTTTGTGGACCAAAATGTCCACCAACTGGTGAAGCATGGCAGAATCGAAGAACTGATTCTATTTCATGATCGGGAATGCATCTTCGAATCACCTGATCATTACACAATTTCCACAAATACGGGTCATCCCAAATATAATACTTTGCATCACTTTTTAATTTTGAAATTTGGTTTCTGGATGCACATGGTGGAAAAACAGAAGCAACAAGATAATTTACAATGTTAGCAAACCAAGGTGAATCAAAAGAGTTAGAAATACTCATGAGGTGTTCATCGGGAAAATGGTCCCGAATAGGTGCCGAATCGGGAGCATTCTCAATTCTGCTTAAATGTTCTGCCACAAGGTTTTGTGTTCCACTTCTGTCACGAATTTCCAAGTCAAACTCTTGGAGCAAGAGCATCCAACGAATTAATCTTGGCTTGGACTCACCTTTCTTCAACAAGTACTTCAGAGCTGCATGGTCAGTAAAGACAACTACTCGAGAACCGAGTAGGTAAGATCTAAACTTATCTAATGCAAAAACAATGGCCAAGAGCTCTTTCTCAGTGGTGGTGTAATTTACCTGGGCAGCATCTAAAGTTTTAGATGCATAGTAGATGACCCTAGGCTGCTTGTCAATCTTTTGACCAAGGACAGCTCCCAATGCATAATTAGAAGCATCACACATCAACTCAAATGGAGCTGTCCAAACAGGTGCTTGGATTATTGGGGTAGTGGTCAATGGTTGCTTGAGGCAATTAAAAGCCTCCTTACACTTTTCATCAAATTCAAATGCCACATCCTTTTGAAGCAGACTGGATAGTGGCCTAGCCTTCTTGCTGAAATCTTTTATGAATCTTCTGTAGAATCCTGCATGGCCAAGAAAAGAACGAACCTCTCGAACACAAGAGGGGTAAGGCAAATGTGATATAACTTCTACCTTAGCAGGATCTACCTCAATTCCTTTTTCAGAGATTACATGCCCTAAAACTATTCCTTGTTTTACCATAAAATGACATTTCTCATAGTTCAAGACAAGGTTAGTTTCAATACATCTGTTTAAAACTTTATCCAAACTATCAAGGCATGCATTAAATGAAGATCCATAGACAGTAAAATCATCCATAAACACCTCTATGCAATTTTCAATGAAGTCATGAAAAATACTTATCATGCATCTTTGGAAAGTTCCAGGGGCATTGCATAGGCCAAATGGCATTCTCCTATAAGCAAATGTGCCAAAGGGACAGGTGAATGTGGTCTTATCTTGATCCTCAGGTGCAATGTGAATCTGAAAATATCCAGAGAATCCATCAAGAAAACAGTAGTGAGACTTACCTGCGAGACGCTCAAGCATTTGGTCAATGAAGGGTAAAGGGAAATGGTCCTTCTTTGTTGCCTGGTTAAGTCTCCTGTAGTCAATACAGACTCTCCAACTATTCTGCACTCTAGTTGGGATCAATTCATCCTTTTCATTTTTCACAACTGTGATCCCTGTTTTCTTAGGAACCACTTGAATTGGACTCACCCATTGGCTATCAGAGATAGGATAAATGATTCCTGCTTGTAGAAGCTTGGTGATCTCCTTTTTAACCACATCAAGGATTACAGGGTTGAGTCTCCTCTGGGGCTGTCTTACTGCTTTAGTATTTTCCTCCAGAAATATTCTATGCATGCACATGGATGGACTAATTCCAGGAATGTCTGCCAATGTCCATCCTATAGCCTTCTTATGTCTTTTCAATACCTGCAACAATTTTTCTTCTTGATTTTCATCAAGAGAAGTGGAAATTATCACCGGGAGCTGTTCATCATCCCCTAAGTATACATACTTTAGGTTCTCAGGTAAGGGTTTCAATTCTAACTTGGGTGCCTGCAAAACAGATGGAACTAACAAAGTAGATTTTGATTCTACTGCCTGCACCTCAAAAATTTTGTTAAAATTTTCTTGAAATCCTGCATATAGCTCCTTATGGTTAACAGGTATATCTAAAGACTCTGAATCAGAATTTATGTATTTATCAATTTCAGCATAAATATCACAACTTCCAGAATCATTGCATGCAAAACATTTGTTTGAATCATCCATGTATTCCAAATCAACATTAGAAAAATGTTCAAAAACTAGTTCATCAATAATGTCAATTTGGAAAACAGAATGATTTTCAGATGGGTATTTCATGGCATCAAGAATATTGAATTGTACTCTTGTGTCACCAAATTCCATAGAGAGAGTTCCAGAATGAACATCTATTTTGGTTCTGGCTGTTTTCAAAAATGGTCTTCCCAAAATGATAGGAACAGGAATTTGAGGCATACCTTCTTCCATATCAAGTACGAAAAAGTCAGCAGGGAAAACAAGTTGTTCTACCTGAACCAAAACATCCTCTATAACTCCAGCAGGATAGGCAGTGCTCCTATTGGCTAGCTGAATTACTACACCAGTAGGTTGTAAATTTCCAAGAGACAATGATTTAAAAATAGACATAGGCATAACATTTATTGAAGCTCCTAAATCTAACATGCAATTTTCAAATTTATTATTGCCTATGATACAGGGTATAGAAAACGTACCTGGATCCTTGCATTTCTCAGGGATATTTTCCTTACCAAGCAGTGCAGATACATTTCTTCCCATGCTTATCCTTTCATTACCCTTGAGTCTCCTTTTGTGAGTACACAACTCCTTCAGAAATTTGGCATACTTGGGAATTTGCTTGATTGCATCGAGAAGAGGTATATTCACTTCCACTTTCCTGAAAGTATCCAAAATTTCTTTGTCCACTTCTTCCATCTTCTTACTTGGAATTGCTTTTGGTGGGAAAGGAAGAGGGATATGAGATGGAATTTAGGGTGGTTGTATCTCAGACTTTCTTGAGCTTGAAGAGGGTACATCATTCTCAACTGTTGTGGGCACATCTGTTTGTTTTTCAGGTTCCTTAGATATGGGTACTTCAAGGTTCTTACCTGATCTTAACTGAATTGCACTCACATTTCTTGGATTTGCAGCTGGTTGAGATGGTAATTTGTCAGAGTTTTGAGATTGTAACTGGCTTAATGATGAAGCCAATTGCCCAATTTGGTTGCTTAAACTCTGGATGGTAGCATCATTCCTCTGTTGATACTCCAAGTTCTGTGTAGCCATTTGTTTCACCAGATCCTCCAAAGAAGGGCCACTTGTGGATGGTTGAGGTGTAGTTCTTTGGAAGGTTGGTGCATTGTTTTGAAATGGAGGTTGGGGATTTTGTTGTTAGTTGCCCCATCTCAAGTTTGGATGGTTCCTCCAACCTGGATTGTATCTATTGGTGGAAAGGTCATGGTAGATGTTAGCTGCATAGGCTTGGGGACTATTATTATCCTTTTCTTGTAGAGAAGGACAACAATCAGTGGGGTGCTCTTGTGAAGAGCAGATGCCACATACTTTAGCAGTCATGGATTTTTGATTTACTGCCAATTGTGTGACCAGAGTGGTGAGAGCATCAAGTTTGCTCTCAAGTTTAATTCCAGATGAACTAGAATTGGAATCAAACATGGGTTTGAAAGAATCATTTCTCACACCAAATTGTTGAGAGTTAGATGCCATCTTCTCAATCAGATTTCTTGCTTCAGCAGCAGTCATATCTCCTAAAGCTCCTCCACTTGCCGCATCAATCATGTTGCGATCAACGTGGTGTAAACCTTCATAGAAGTACTGAAGAAGAAGTTGTTCATAAATTTGGTGATGAGGGCAACTTGCACAGAGTTTCTTGAATCTCTCCCAATACTCATAAAGACTTTCTCCAGAGAGTTGCCTAATGCCAGATATATCTTTACGGATTGCAGTTGTTCTAGAGGCAGGAAAGAATTTTTCCAAGAACATTTTCTTTAAGTCATTCCAACTTGTGATTGATCTTAGAGCAAGGTAGTACAACCAATCCTTAGCAACACCCTCTAAAGAATGAGGAAACACTTTAAGATAGACATGGTCTTCTTGAACGTTTTGGGGTTTCATTGTGGAGCACACAATGTGGAATTCTTTGAGGTGTTTGTGCGGATCTTCACCCGCAAGACCATGAAACTTAGGCAACAGGTGTATAAGTCCGGTCTTAAGAATAAAAGGGACATCCTCATCAGGATATTGAATACACAAACTTTCGTATGTGAATTCAGGTGCAGCTAGTTCTCTAAGAGTTCTCTCACGAGGTTCAGCCATATCAGAAAAACTAGCAGTAGTACTTTCAACAGATTCAGAAAAAATACTATCACTATCAATATCAACAAAATTATTATTAAATCTAGCTTCTCTAATTAACCTATGAAAAGTTCTTTCAATTTCAGGATCAAATGAATATAAATGCTCAAGAGTTCTTCTAGTCATACATAGCATACAACAAGATATTTGATCATCATGAGCAATAAATCATAAGAATCCTAAATCATGCAAAAGAAATAAAATAAACAAACAAACAAAAGAAAATTTTTTTAAATTTTTTTTAAAAAAAAAAATTAATTTAAAACAAGAGTTTTTCCTAAAGATCGTTGATCCCCGGCTGCGGCGCCAAAATTTGACGTGTGTATTTTTACAGTCGTGATTCCGTCAAATTAGTACATTAAAATTAATTAACGTAGTACTAGGGTGTCAACCTAGGTCGTTCTCTCAAGGATCAACACAAAAATTTAGGAAAAATCAAGTCTTAAACTAATTTTTAACAATTAAAAATTAAAACTAAACAACTAAAAAATTTTTACAAACATAAGTTCACTAACATACAATTGGGGGGGGTTTTGAGTGATTTTTGTTGTCACAATTAAAATTAAAACAAGGTAAATAAAGGATTTAAAACAATAAATAACAAGCGATTGATTTTCTTGGAGTATTGTAAATAAATTTATCCTTGGTTCACTAAAGATAATTTGTATACTTTCATTACTGTCAATTTCTTAGCTCAATTTGAATTAATCAACTAAGCGTCTTTTTCAATTCACAATTCCTTTACTTTCATTTAAAAATGAATATTTTAATCAAGCATCCTAATTAAGCAAAAGGAGTCAAGATCTTAAAATCTAGGAATTATTGAGCATACATAAGAACATCGCCTATATACATAATCTATTCTCAAATTATGGAATTAAGCAAACCATAATTATTAAAAGTGATTATGAAAATATTCATTAAGCATGCATATTTCCTTAATCCATTCTAATTTGAAATCTTATTTTACTCCATTTGAATAATTAAACCGATTAAGCATACAAATTCAATTAAACAAAATGGAATTAAATAAGTAGAGAATGATTATGAAGAAATAACAATAATAAAAGCATACTATATTAAAATTAATGACCTCAAAATTACATTACAACATTCTCCAAGAAAATCAATCTAGGGTTTTAGCCCTCCATAATAACAACTAAAAAGAAAAGAAACTAACCCGGAATGGAGCAAAGAGGGGGAAGAAGAGAGGAGGAGGCTTTGTGCCTTCCTCTGATGCTTAAAGAAACAAAGAGAGAAAAGAGAGAAACGTGAATTGAGGTGTGTTTGAAACCTTTGGCAATGGTCCTATTTATAGTGAAAGCAAGGGTAAAGGTCTCCTGCTGACGCTGTGCGTCAGCAGGACGCTACGCGTCAGCGTTGCGAATCTGCTTCGACGCTACGCGTAATTATGAGGCTACGCGTGAGGGTTTCTGACTCAGAATACATTATTTCATCCAATAATTCTTCAATAATGCTTGGACACTTATGCTGCATGTTCCCCACTGAGATAGTGCCGTATGTCTGTAATGGATTGGCCAATAAGTGCTTTAATATAAATAAATCCTCCACTTCTGAAGTTGCACACAGCCTGTTAATGGGATCCTCGTCACTGTTGACGCTACGCGTGGGCTTGACGCTGCGCGTCAGTGTTACAAATTTGCTTCCACGCTACGCGTGGTACCAGCGCTACGCGTCAGACCTGATGCTCAATTTTATGATTTCCCAATTGCAACCTCAATTATTCACTACAATATCAAGGAAATTAAGTAAGATTTATTATTTCATTTAAAGATTATCGCCTAATTCAGTTAATATTAAATAAAGCTTGAATTATGAAAATGTGTTAAAATGCATAATATTACACAATTAGCAATGGCAAATTATACACATTTAAAGCAAGGAATTAAGGCTAAATCATGCATCATCACTTGTCTAAGACACAATTGGGCAGACATTCCTTTTATCTTTTATTCATTTGCATGAAGTTTTTTAAAAAAAAAAATCAAAAATGTATATTTTCTATACTTTAGTCATGATAAGTATTATCACACTCTTATGTGAGGATATTTATCAAACTGTTTTCTTTGTTAATCTGATTCATTTATTTCTTTTGTTAAAGGTGAAATTTAAACATCGATAAGTATCACTAAAAATAGAATTTAACATGAGATCAAGTGATCAAGAAGTGAAGGCAACTGGTTTAAAAAATTTGTTACACCTCAAAGTCATCAGATCAAATACTAGCAATCTGTTGTCCTTAAGCAAAAGGATGGATATTACCCAGAAAATGACCTTTACAAGGAAGTATGGAAAGATCTTAAAATTCTTAGAGGTCGAAGTGCAAGAAGGGGCCCTTACTGCTCTAGCTCAGTTTTATGATCCTCCTCTTCGCTGTTTTACATTCAAAGATTTCCAGTTAGCTCCTACTTTGGAGGAGTTTGAACAGATATTTGGCTTGCCATTAGAAGATTTGAAACCTTATCGTCGAACTGAACATCATGCTTCAATCTTCAGTGTAGCTCGCATCCTCAAGATGGATCCTGAAATGCTTAAGAAGGCTCAATTAAACAGGAACCAAATTTCAGGATTCGCACTAAGCTTCTTTGAGCAGCAACTCCTCAGTCAGGCAGGGAAAGGAGAATGGGACGTGTTTGTTGACATTTTGGCGTTGGCCATCTATGGTGTGATCCTCTTCCCAAGCCTTGATAATTATATTGATTTCAAGGCAATTGATGTTTTCCTAGCTAGAAAGCTTAGGGGTGAAAGTTCCATGACTGCTGTCTTAGCTGATATCTATTGTACAATGGATTCCTGTCATAACCGAAATGGGAAAAAGATTGTCTGTTGTCTACCCGCCTTGTATCTATGGCTTACTTCTCATGTCTTCAATCAAGTTAGCAAGATTGAATGTCCTATCTCTGATTTGAAGCTCCTTAGGTTAACCAAGAAGACTAATAGGGAGTGGGCAGGACATCTGGCAGGATTATCTGCTAGCATGATTCGGTGGTACCCTCAGTGGATGAACGTGGATTCCATTATTTACTGCTGTGGAAAATTTCCGAATGTCCCTCTCATGGGAACTCAAGGATGCATCAATTACAATCCTAGCATTGCAAAAAGACAACTTGCTTATCCTATGATACAGCCTCCAGAAGAAGAAACAGTAACGCCTTTCCTTCATTATTATATTGAGGGAAATAGTTCTCCTGTTATTCAAACTGTCATTGATGCTTGGGGCAAGGTTCATAGTAAAGGAAAAGAATTGGGTGTCTGAAGTCATGCCGCAAAAGAAAGTTACCACCAGTGGATTTCAAATAGGGTAACCATTGTTAAATTACCCTTTAAAGATCACGGTGCTCATGTGAGAAATCCAGTTCCCGATGAAAGCAAAGAGATTGAAAATTTGAGGAGTGAGTTGGCTGAAATGACAAAGAAAAATCAAGCTTTGGAGGATGATTTGATCAAAATTCAACAAGACAATGCTTCCCTTAAGAGAAAAAGGTGTGAATTAGAAAATTCCTTTGAAGACATAGGTAAGAAGCAGCGAATTAAAAGAGAACATATGATGCAATTGGATCAATGCCTCCAAACCGCAAACAGCCAATTGAAGACCAAAGAGAAACAAAAGAATGATATATTGGCTGACAAAGGGCGGTTACGAGAAATTCTAGCCAAGACAAAAGAAGAAGCTCAAGTTGAAAAGAACCTTATGCAAGCACGAATTGATGAACTGGAACGACAAGTCAAAGATGTCGTTAGTGCTTGCGAGCGTGAAATAAATGAAGAAAAATGGCAAGCCATGGAAGACAAGGATAGATATGAAAAGATTATACGTTTAATGACCCTAGAAAGGGTTGAGTTGGAAAGTCTTGTCTATTCTTGGAGAGACCGTTTTTCTAATCTAGCCGGTCTTGCTAATGGAACACTTGGAAATATTCCTCACCTGTTGAAGAAGGCTGAAGCGATGATGAATCCGCTTTCTACACCGGAGGAAATTACAACATTCATCCAATACTGCAAGGGGCGATTGGATGAAATGAAGGTCTGGATTGCTAAAGCAAGAGAGAATTGATTTTGAGTTGTTGTAACAAACAATGTATCAGAACTTGTTGATCAATGAATAAATCTCATGTTGAATTTGTATTTTTCTTCTAACTTAGTACTTTAGAAAAAGACATTCTAAAAGAAAGGTTTATCTTTACTTACCGATATTTAAAATTCATCATGTATTTACTTTACATCTCTTTATGTCATTTAACAATACTTGTTCTTGTACCAAGGGGGGTTTCTTTGTATTTATTCATATCACGGGGAGAAGAGGCTCAAAGCATCCTTATCAAACCAGACTGCAAACAAGACTCATGGCAGAGCCGGAAAACGCAGTTGAAGAATTAAGGAATGAAGTTGGCCAGATCAAGGAGCAGATGGCAGAAATACTTAAGCTTCTTGAAAAAAGAGGTACAGAAAGGGGATCTTCTGTAGGAAATGGGGAACAAACATCCACTCCTCAAGTTCAAGCTCAAGAGGGGAACCCTATACCTTTAAATGATCTTGCTCCAGTCACTGAAACTCCATTCATCTCACACTAACCTTATGGTATGCCATTGCCACCTTTTGTTTCCCAAGACGGGAATGTTCAGCAAGCATATGCTTGGCCTCCATATGGCTTACCTCAAGGATATTACACCATGCATCCTAATCCCAATCAAGAGAATCCTCCTACTGTTCAACAAATTCCCAATCCCCCTGTATCTAACCCTCCAAATTTCAACCAATCAATAGCTATTCCCCAAAACACTCAGGCTCCACCCAATGTCACTCCACCTAATACAATTCCACCATAAAATCACCAGACTCCAAATGATGCCACACAACCAAACCCACAAGCAGTGCCATATTATTTCCCTTATGGTTGCCCAATACCACAGGCAGGTGTTTCCCAAAACTTGTCACACAAAGCTCAAGTCCCTCCACCAAATCCTGATCAGCCAGCAGCGCCTTTGTCAAAAGGGCAAATGGAAATATTGGAAGAAAGGTTGCGTGCAGTAGAGGGAGGAAGTGGCTTAGGCGTAACAAATGTTTCTGAATTATGCCTAGTTCCAGATGTGGTAATTCCTCCCAAATTCAAATTGCCGGAATTTGATAAATACAAAGGAACAACTTATCCTCGTAACCATTTGACCATGTACTACCGAAAGATGGCTGGGTATGCTTATGATGAAAAGTTGCTGATCCATTTTTTTCAAGAAAGCCTTGCTGGGGCAGCGTTGAGCTGGTACACTCACCTTGAACGAACTCGTATTCGTTGTTGGAAGGATCTAGCCGATGCCTTTCTGAAGCAATATAAATACAATATGGACATGGCACCAGACCGGCTACAACTTCAGAATATGACCAAAAGAAATACTGAGTCCTTCAAAGAATATGCTCAACGATGGAGGGAAATGGCTGCACAAGTTGAACCACCTCTGATAGAGAAAGAGATAGTGGCAATGTTCATTGACACTCTTCAGCCACCGTTCTATGAAAGGATGCTTGGGAGTGTATCATCAAGCTTTTCTGATATGGTGGTAATAGGGGAAAGAATTGAAAGCGGTTTGAGAACAGGAAAAGTTGTCCAAAGTTCCCCATCAATAGGAAGACCTATGACAGGGGCAGGAAGAAGAAAGGGTGAGGAAGCAAATGCTGTAATGGGAAATCAAGGTCAACATAATCAAAAAATGTTTCAACCTTCCCCTTTCCCTTTCCCACCTCATTATCCACCGTACGGACCTTACCCTTATGTAGCTGCTGCTTCTGGAAATTCATTTCCCCATCCTCAATCATATAGACCCCCACCCGTCCATAATTTCAAGAATACACCACCACCTCCTCCCCAACAATGGATGCAAAATCCCAACCCAAATCTTCCACAAAAAAAGCCAAACAATGATCGTCCTTCTGTCCAATTTGATCCAATTCCCATGACATATACTGAACTTTTGCCTCAACTTCTCAAAAGTTCTCTTGTTGTACGATGTCCTTTAAAACCCGTAGGGCCACCCTATCCTAAGGGGTATGATCCTAATGTGAAGTGTGATTATCATGCTGGGGCACCGGGGCATTCTACAGAAAATTGCATTGCCTTAAAGTTTAAGGTACGTGATTTGATAAATGCCAAGTGGTTGGATTTCGAAGAAGGCTCCCCAAATGTGATTAGAAATCCTTTGCCTAATCATGGAAATACTGGGGTAAATGCAATAACACATGACTTGGGAAGTGATCATTATCCCCCTTGCAATGATGTCAACATGATCCATGGGCAGCATGGTACAGACTCAGTAAGCCCAGTCACCCCTGTTCCTTTGGTGGTCTATTACACCAAGAAACCTTTGACCGAACCAGTCATAAACCATCCGTCCTTGACAATTAGGACCCCATCTCCATTTTCATACAAGGATACCCATGCAGTACCTTGGAAGTATGAAGTGGATGTAATCCCTCAACTCCTAAAGGGATCGTCATCCTCAGTAACCAATATTTCCGAGACAAGTGGAATGACTAGGAGTGGACGAGTTTATGCTCCTGAAAACTTGAGAAAGGAGGATGCACCTGTAAGTGAAAAAGAAAGTCGTGGTAAAGAACAAGATCCTCCCTAAAGAATAACAGAGAAAGATACTTGTGAATTTTTGAAATTCATTAAGCAAAGCGAATACCAGGTCCTCGACCAGTTAAACCGCACTCCTGCAAAAATATCCTTGTTATCTCTCTTATTGGACTCAGAACCACATCGTGGAAGGTTATTGAGGGTCTTGAATAAAGCACATGTTACGAAAGATATTTCGCCAGAAAGGTTTGAAGGGATAGTGGGGCATATTGCCTCAAATGACTACTTAACTTTCACCGACGAAGAGATACCTGCTGAAGGAAGAGGTCATAATAAGGCATTACACATCTCTGTCAAGTGTTGGGATCATATCGTAGCCAAGGTCCTAGTTGATAATGGCTCCTCTCTGAATATCATGCCAAAGTCCACTTTAAATCAACTACCTTTTGATGGGTCACATATGAAGCCAAGCTCAATGGTAGTAAGAGTTTTTGACGGTACTCGGAGAGAGGTCATTGGAGATATTGAGATCCCCATCCAAGTGGGCCCATGCACCTTCAATGTATTATTTCAAGTGATGGACATCAATCCTGCTTATAGCTGCCTATTGGGGAGGCCTTGGATACATTCTGCTGGTGTGGTTCCATCTACCCTTCATCAAAAGCTTAAATTTGTGGTAAACAACAAGCTAATCATTGTTTCTGGTAAGGGAGATTTCCTTATCAGTAAGCCCATGTCAACTCCATATATAGAAGCGGCTAAAGAAAGTCTTGAGACTTCCTTCCAATCATTGGAAATTGCTCACACTACCTATGTGAGCGAAGGGTTACAACTAGCTCGTCCTTCTAAAGCTTCTATGATAGTAGCTAAAGTGATGATGAAATCTGAATTCCAGCCAGGGAAAGGGCTTGGGAAGATGCTTGATGGAGGAGTAGACCCATTATTGGTTAAGGAGAATAAGAACGGCTTTGGGTTGGGGTATCATCCATCTCCAATGGAAAGAGCGAAGGTTTTCGCAGATAAGAGAGAAAAGCGACTTGCACGGTTAGAAAACCGAGAACCCCTAACTACGAAGATCCCTATCTGTGACCTTTACCGAAGCTTCAGGAGTGCAGGCTTGACATCTCCAGACCAAGTGGCGGTCATCGATGATGAGTCCAAGAGAGAAGAAGACTTGATTTACCCTTGTCCTTCAGATACTGAACTGTGTAATTGGGAAGCCGTTGAGCTTCCAGAGATCATTTCAAAGTAATTTTTCACTTTGTAGGTTTTTTTTTAAATCCTTTGGCTATGCCTAAAGCCTTAGGATGAGTTTTAATAAGGGCAAAACATGTTTCCTTTATCATTTCAAATAAATAAAAGTTAAGTTCAATTATCATTTTCCTTATTTTGCCTTTTTTATATTAAATAAATTGCAGATCTGAAATTGAATTCCAAAATAATAAGATTGCTTTCTCCCATCATGATTTTAATCCAACAAGCGAAGAGGATGAAGAGTCCGATGAACCTTCCCCTGAATTACTAAGGCTGCTAGATCAGGAAGATAAAGAAATTTCTCCCTATCTAGAAATTGTTGAAGTCATGAATTTGGGGAATGAAGAAAACAAACAAGAAGTCAAAATCGGCACCTCTTTGAGTAGAGAACATAGGAGAGAATTAATAGAATTATTGGTCGAATTCAGCGATGTGTTTGCTTGGTCGTATCAGGATATGCCGGGATTAGATAACTGCATCGTTGAACACAAGTTGCCATTGAAACCCGGTTGCGTCCCCATAAAGCAAAAGTTGAGAAGGATGAAGCCAGAAATGCTCTTAAAGATTAAAGAAGAGATAACCAAACAGTTGGATGCTGGGTTCTTGGCTGTCTCCAAATACCCTGAATGGGTGGCCAACATTGTTCCGGTCCCGAAGAAAGATGGGAAAGTACGAATGTGTGTTGATTACCGGGATTTGAATAGAGCTAGCCCAAAAGATGACTTTCCATTACCACATATTGATGTTCTTGTTGATAACACGGCCCAACATTCCATTTTTTCATTCATGGATGGATTTTCTGGGTATAACCAAATCAAGATGGCACCCGAAGACATGGAAAAAACCACTTTCATTACTTTGTGGGGAACCTTCTGCTACAAGGTGATGTCTTTTGGATTGAAAAATGCCGGTGCCACTTACCAAAGAGCGATGGTAACTCTATTTCATGACATGATGCATAAAGAGATAGAGGTTTATGTGGATGATATTATTGCCAAATCCAAATCCGTTGAAGGTCACTTGATTGACTTACGAAAGCTCTTTGAACGCCTGAGAAAATTCAAACTCAGATTAAATCCGGCTAAATGCACTTTTGGGGCTAGCTCTGGAAGGTTGCTTGGTTTCATTGTCAGTGAGAAAGGTATCGAAGTGGATCCCGATAAAGTAAAGGCAATCATGGAAATGCCTGCCCCTAGCACTGAAAAAGAAGTACGAGGATTCCTTGGAAGGTTGAATTACATAGCTCGTTTCATTTCTCAACTAACAGCTGTATGTAATCCAATCTTTAAGTTGCTTCGTAAAAATCAACCATCACAATGGAATGATGATTGTCAGGAGGCCTTTGACCAAATAAAGCGATACTTGCAATCCTCACCGATCCTGGTTCCCCCAACCCCAGGAAGACCACTCCTGTTGTATTTGACGGTGATAAATGAGTCTATGGGCTCTGTACTGGGGCAACATGATGAGTCTGGGAGAAAAGAGCATGCTATTTACTATTTGAGCAAGAAGTTCACTGAGTGTGAAGCACGATATTCTACTGTGGAACGAACTTGTTGTGCATTAGCATGGGCTGCTCATCGGCTAAGGCAATACATGTTATCTTATACTACTTGGTTGATATCTAAGATGGACCCAATTAAGTACATCTTTGAAAAACCGGCTCTGACGGGAAGAATAGCTCGTTGGCAGGTTCTTTTGACTGAGTATGATATCATTCATGTCACCCAAAAAGCTGTAAGAGGGAGTGCTTTAGCTGATCACTTGGCCCACCATCCCCTAAAAGAGTACCAACCAATGTCATTCGAATTTCCTGATGAAAATATTATGATGTTGTTAGAAGAGAAAGATTGTCCTAATAGAACTTGGATTTTGATGTTCGATGGGGCGTCGAATACACTGGGGCATGGGATTGGGGCCATCCTAATCTCACCAGATAACAAGCTTTTCCCATTCACTGCTAGACTTTGTTTTGATTGTACCAATAATATTGCAGAATATGAAGCTTGTGTTTTGGGGATTCAGGCGGCACTTGAAGCAAAGGTGAAATCTCTACAAATATACGGAGATTCTGCCTTGGTGATTCATCAACTGAAAGAAGAATGGGATACTAGAGATGGAAAATTGATTCCTTATCAAGCTCACATCATGGAACTAATCAAAGGGTTTGATGAAGTCTCTTTCCATCATATTCCTCGGGATGATAACCAATTAGCCGATGCTTTGGCCACGTTGGCCTCCATGTTCAACGTAAGTAGGGATTTTGACATGCCCTTCATCGAGATTGAAAGGCGTCTCGAACCTGCATATTGTCATGCGATAGAAGAAGAGCCCGATGGGAAACCATAGTTTCATGACATCAAAAATTATATTCAAAATCAAGAATATCCTCCTGGTATCTCAGAAAATGATAAAAGAACCCTCAGGCACCTAGCCATGAATTTCTTTATGACTGGGAATACACTCTATAAGAGAAATTATGATTCTGTTCTCCTTCGTTGCGTAGACGTGACGGAAGCTAACAAAATCATGAAGGATGTTCATGAAGGGCCTTTCGGAACACATGCAAATGGGCACTCGATGGCAAGAAAAATTCTCAGATCTGGATATTATTGGATGACAATGGAAAATGATTGTCATAACTATGCCAAGAAATGTCACAAGTGTCAAACCTATGCAGATAACATTCATGCACCACCATCTTCTTTGCACGTTCTAACTGTGCCTTGGCCTTTTGCTATGTGGGGCATAGATGTTATTGGTCCCATTGAACCAAAAGCATCGAATGGGCATCGCTTTATTTTGGTGGCCATTGATTACTTCACTAAGTGGGTTGAAGCAGCTCCCTACACCAACGTGACTAAAAATGTTGTGGTCAAATTCATCAAGAGAGAATTGATTTATAGATATGGTTTACCAAATCAGATCATCACTGATAATGGTATAAACCTGAATAATAAAATGATGGATGAACTTTGTGAGGAATTCAAAATCAAACACCTCAATTCATCTCCATACAGACCTAAGATGAATGGAGCAGTGGAAGCTGCTAACAAAAATATAAAGAAAATCATACAAAAGATGGTTGAAACCTACAAAGACTGGAGTGAGTTGCTTCCTTTTGCTTTACATGGGTATCGTACCTCTGTACGAACTTCGACAGGGGCAACACCCTTCTCATTGGTGTATGGTATGGAAGCTGTTTTACCAATAGAAGTGGAAATTCTGTCTTTAAAAGTAATCATGGATGCCAAATTAGAAGAAGCTGAATGGGTTCGGTCCCGGTATGATCAATTAAATTTAATTGATGGGAAAAGGTTAACCGCTCTCTGTCATGGGCAGTTATACCAAAAGCGTATGAAGAAGGCATACGAAAAGAAAGTGCGACCTCGTCAATTTCATGAAGGTGATTTGGTACTGAAGAAAATCTTGCCGAATCAAAATGATCACCGAGGCAAATGGAAGCCAAATTATGAAGGACCATTCGTCGTAAAGAGAGCCTTTTCTGGAGGAGCTTTGATTTTGACGAACATGGATGGTGAGGAGTTATCTTTCCCGGTCAATTCAGATGCAGTCAAGAAGTATTATGCTTGAGCGTACTCTAAAGGGATAGGGTAGTCTTTATGTCCTCTAAAAGTTTGGATTAAAAATTATGATATAAACTTATAATTTTCCCAAGTAAATATATGGAATTCTCAATTTCAGTTCCAATCCTGGTCTTGTCAGGTTTCATTTGCATGCATTTTGTGGAAAATATTAAAAAAATATAAAAGGCATATTTTTAATCTCAAACAAACTTGATACTTCCCAATTACACAGACCTTGGTAATCAGGATATTCCGCTCTGCCATGAGTAATAACAAGTCCCATAAGGATTATGGTAGTCACCTAGAGGAAACAAGATCTTTGACCTTTGGTTTTCCACTTGACTATTTCTTCCATGCAGGTTTGAGGGTACAACAAGGACAAACGCTCCCCATGAAGAGTCGAGATCAACAGTTTCAGCCTATCACCTAACTCCAGTCGGGATGGTTTACTAAGATGTGAAAATGCAATCCTTGTATTCACTCGGAACCCACACTAAACCAGAAAAGTCAATCTCAGACACATTCTTCTTGAGCATAAATCTCATATAATTCTCTACCATAAGTCATTATGGTAGAGGTATCTCCCTTAAGTCTTACTTCATGTCCAAGCCTAAGGTATCCATTCCTAGGCTACTCAGATCAAATCAGGGGCATTTCCCCAGTCATTTAGTTTCATGTCAAAGCCTCAGGTATCCATCCCTAGGCTATCTCAATCAAAATCAAATCAGGGGTATTTCCCCAGTCATTTAGTTTCATGTCAAAGCCTCAGGTATCCATCCCTAGGCTATCCCAATCAAAATCAAATCAGGGGCATCCCCCCAGTCATTTAGTTTCATGTCAAAGCCTCAGGTATCCATCCCTAGGCTATCTCAATCAAAATCAAATCAGGGGCATCCCCCCAGTCATTTATTTTCATGTCAAAGCTTCAGATATTCATCCCTAGGCTATCTCAATCAAAATCAAATCAGGGGCATCCCCAGTCATTTAGTTTCATGTCAAAGCCTCAGGTATCCATCCCTAGGCTATCTCAATCAAAATCAAATCAGGGGCATCCCCCCAGTCATTTAGTTTCATGTCAAAGCTTCAGGTATCCTTCCTTAGGCTATCTCAATCAAAATCAAATCAGGGGCATCTTCCCAGTCATTTAGTTTCATGTCAAAGCTTCAGGTATCCTTCCCTAGGCTATCTCAATCAAAATCATTCAGGGGCATCCCCCTGTCATCTATTTTGTGTCGAAGCCTCAAATACCCATTCTTAGGCTCCTCGAAATGTCAAGACAACTTCATATTTTTCCAAAGCTTCAGGTATTAACCCCTAGGTTAAGCCATTTATCTTCCTGTCATGTTCCAAATGCCTCTCCTTAAACTGTCTAGCATTGGGACAACACCATTCGGCTATTTACTTCTTGTCAAAAGTTGTCGAGTATTCTTAGTGGTGTTCACGTCTTTACTTTCTTTTCACATCAATAATATGAATATGTCTCATATTCTTTCATGAAAAGAAGTAAAGAGGGGCATCTGTAAACACCTATTTTTGTCCGGTGATATATATTAAAAAGAAAAAAAAGAAAAAAAAAGAAGAAAAAAAGAGTTTTTTTATCCTAGAGTCCGGAGTCAATGTTGACTGCATTAACCGGGGTCCTAGCACGGTTTCATGACCGGTGTTACCTCATTAGTTCTAAGCTCGTACAGCCTCAGTGGAGTACGGTATTTTACACCTCAGTTCGAAGGGAATCCGAGGTTCTTCAAGTTAAAACTGATGTGTTAATCCGTACTTGAACTTCAAGACACACCGAAGGTACACCTGCAGGAGATTCCCCAATGCTTAATATTTAACCGAGGTGAAGAGAAATGTCTATAGTTGACCAATGATTTCAGACCCCGGTTATGACTTACCAGTTCTCGTTGGTGACGCGGTACAGTGCTTATAACCCCGCCCAGTCCAGATTGCCACCCCGGATCATATTAAAAAAAAAATAATATTAAAAATTGCATAGTGACCGTTAGAATAGTAACCCTTCCTCATCTCTATAAATACCCAATCCCTCTTCGTTTCCTACCACACCTCTCATTTCATCAATTCTCTTCATTTCTCTCAAGCAATGGCTGATGGATGCCGAAGCCAAGAGGAAAGAATAAGGGAGGGAAGACGATGTTTTGTGACTACCTTTTTACTCCTTATAGTGTGGGTAGTAATTTATATTTATTGGATATTTTATATATTTTCATATATGTAATAAATAATTTATGTTTCCATTTGTACCTTTAAATAAAAGGCCCAAAAAAAATCAGAAAAATAAATGGGCAAAAAAAAATAAATAAAAATAAAAAAAAGAAAAAAAGAAAAAAAAATAAATAAAAAATAAATAAAAAAAACGAAAATAAAAAAAATAAAAATCAAATAAAAAGGGAAAAAAAAGAAAAGAAAAATAAAAAGAAAAAGAAAAAAATGGGCCCTAAAAAAATCTAAAAAAAAAGGAAAATGGGCAAAAAAAAAAGGAAATGGGCCAAAAAAAAGTCCAAAAACCAAAAAAAAAACGAAAGTTAAAAAAAAAAAAGAGGAAAGTCACGTTTGGCTTTCGGTGGTTTTAGTGGTGGGCCCCGGTGTGGTTGGATAATTGGAGAAAATTGGGAAAATTGATATAGAATTTGGACAAATTGGAAAAGTAAGAAAGTGATATCTTTTAGGTAGGATCCAATGCCAATTTTCTTCTATAAATAGAAGGTGATATTGAGGCATTTGAGCAGGAGAAGAAGAAAAATAGGGAAAAGAGTGCTAAATTTTTGTGAGAATTTTTAGAAGTTTTGGTTCTCAAAAATTTCTTTGTGTAATCTTAGTTAGGAAAATGAGTGCACCACTCTAGTTTGTCTTAGTATGTGAGTTTTTGTGAGCTAAAATACTGTCCAAGTGTTGTAACCGGTATCCAAATACCTTCAAATCAAGTCCAAATAAAGCCAAAAGCAAAGGAAATCCACACAAAATTGATTTCCCGACTTCCGTTCTAATTTCTCTGTAATTGATCTTGTACCAAGGTATTTTTTATTAATACAAAGTTGTTTATTTATATTTATTTATTCATCTTTATTTAATTGTTATTTATTTTTCTGCACTTTTATTTTTCTTTGTTTATATTCAAGCACTTTATTTTCCTGCACTTTATTTTTTTGTAGTTATTTATTTGTTTGTTTATTTTTTATGCATCTCCATCTTTATTTATTTGTTTGTACCTTTATTTTTCTTTATTTATTATTTTTTTTACACTTTTATTTCTCTTTATTTACTTTTCTGCACTTTTATTATTGTTAATTTATTTTTCTGTACTTTATTTATCCGCACTTTATATTTCTGCAATTATTAGTTTATTTATTTTTTTTCCTTTTTTTATTTTTTACATTTTTATCTTTATTTATTTATTTTTATGCCCTTTTATTTTATTTATTTACTTTCTTGTCCCTTTATTTTTGTTATTTATATTTCTGCCTCTTTATTTTCATGTATTTACTTTTCTGCTCCTTTATTTTTATTATTTACTTTTCTGCCCCTTTATTTTCATGTATTTACTTTTTTGCCCCTTTATTTTTGTTATTTATATTTCTACCCCTTTATTTTCATGTATTTACTTTCATGCCCCTTTATTTTTGTTATTTACTTTTCTACCCCTTTATTTTCATATATTTACTTTCCTGCCCCTTTATTTTTGTTATTTATTTTTCTGCCCCTTTATTTTTTATGTATTTACTTTTCTGCCCCTTTATTTTTTGTTATTTACTTCTCTGCCCCTTTATTTTTGTTATTTACTCTTCTGTCTCTTTTTTTTGTTATTTACTTTCTTGCCCCTTTATTTTTGTTATTTATCTTTCTGCTTCTTTATTTTTTATTATTTATTTTTCTGCCCCTTTATTTTATGTATTTATTTTTCCGTTCTTTTATTTTTAATGTATTTATTGTTATGTCTATTTATTTTTATTTTTATTTTTTTATTTTTTTGAACTTTTATTTATTTTTGTACCTTTATTTTTATATTTTATTTTTATTATTTATTCTCTTTCTTTTATTTTTAGTTATTTATCTTTTATTTATTTATTTATTTATTTATTTTTCTACACTTTCTATTTATTTATTTATGTTTAACCATTTTAATAGTTTATAAGTATGTATATATATGTATACATAATTATCTATTTTTTTTTTATTATGGTCATGATTTCCTATTATTGTCTCTTAGTAACCTTTTAATAATTAAGAAAAAAATCACTTTCATAAAAAATAAAAAAAATAATAAAAAAGGTCAAGACTAATAAATAGTGTGTTATTTATTCATTCATTTTTTAAAAATTTAAGATGAGATTAATTTAGATAAGACATCTTATTAATCTTATTTTTTCTAAAAGATAATTAAATAATATTCCTTGTCAATTTTAATTAATTAAGTGTATTATATTTCTTTATCTTCATGTTGATGTGTTTAATTCTATTTTTTCTCTTATTTTTATTTATTTATTTATTTATTTATTTGTTTTAAACTTTATATTTCTCAATAAAAATCAATTTGTTTTACTAGAAAATAAGTAAGACAAGACGTCTTATTGTTTTTTTTATCCTTTTATTTTTATGGTCTTTTAATCATTTGTTTATTTATTTTTTTTAGAACTAAAAACAACAAACTTAGGGGATGTATTCTTTTACTATCTTTGTTTTATTCATATTGATATATTTTTTTTATTGTGTATATTATTTATGATTGTTTTATGAAGGATGAAATATTTGATAATCATTTTTTAAATTACGCATGATCAATTTGGGTAACCGTTTTTTACGGACAGTGTGGGGTGCTAATACCTTCCCCACCTGTAATTCGACTCCCGAACTAAACAGAATCTCATTTTTTTTAAAAACAAAAAAACCAGTGCTATTTAAAGGTTTTCCTAATATTTTCTTTAATAAATATTGGTGGCGACTCCTTGAACCCTTTATTTTTTAGGCTTCTCAAGAGCCTCACTTCAATACCGTTTCAATTTTCTTTTATTTGTCTTTAACCAGTCCGCGTCGCGTGCCGGGACCCCGGTCGCGACAGTCACCCTATGCAGTGATTCTCAATTAGTAATCTCACAAATTCTTGGTGAGTATCAGGCTAAAGAACCTCTGCTACAACAATATCTAGACTGCGTCAATGAGTTAAAGCAGCGCTTCGATGAAGTCACTTTCAAGCATGTACCCCGTGAAGAAAATACACGTGCTGATATCCTCTCCAGGTTGGCTAGCACAAAGAAGGCAGGATGCACAACTACGGTTGTACAAAGTACCTTGGCGGAGCCAAGCATTTCCTTTCCTTCCTCAGCGTATATGATTAAAAGCCGCTCTTTTGATGATAATTCCTGGGTAGCACCGATAGTTCGTTACCTTGTTAATGGACAATTACCCATGGATGATCTTGAGCGACGAAAACTGAAGAAAGAAGCACCTTACTATACACTCCTAGACGGACAGTTATACCGCCGAGGAATCTCTGTTCCTTACTTGATATGTATAAATGAAAATGAGGTGCAAGCTATATTAGAAGAAGTCCATGAAGGGCAATGTGGACACCATCCAGGGGCACGTAGTCTTATGCGAAAAATACTCAGGGCGGGGTACTGGTGGCCCACCCTGAAGCATGACTCTGCCTCGTATGTTCAAAAGTGCGATCAATGTCAACGATTCGCAAATCTCAACCATACTCCGGCGGAAGAAATGTCATCATCAATAACGCCTTGGCCTTTCTATCAATGGGGCATGGATATCTTGGGTCTATTCCCAACTGCGCCCGACGGTATCAAATACTTGATAGTTGGTGTTAATTACTTCACCAAATGGATTGAAGCAGAGGCAGTGGTGCATATTACATCAGCCAGGACTCGCAGATTCATATATGAAAATATCATTGCACGTTTTGGAGTCCCTGGACGCATAGTCACTGATAATGGCACCCAATTCACAGATCGTAAGTTCACTGAACTCCTGGAAAATCTCAGCATTACGCAGATTTTCTCTTCTATGGAACACCCTCAAACCAATGGCCAAGCTGAAGTTGCCAACAGAGAAATCTTGAAAGGCCTTAAGAAACGCCTTGGTGAAGCAAAGGGAGATTGGGCAAATCAATTATGCCACGTTCTATGGGCATATAGAACAACCCCTCACTCCACCATAAATGAATCTCCATATCGGCTGACATATGGAGTCGAAGCTGTTATTCCCATTGAATTGGCAGCCCCATCAGCTCGAGTCCTCCATTTCAACAAAGAAGCCAATCAACAGAACCTCGCCCATGAACTCGAGGTCTTGGCGGAGTTGAGAGAGGAAACCTTTGTGAGAGACCAAGCTGTTAAAGCAAAGGCCGCCAAACGGTATAACACACGTGTTTTTGAACGTCGTTTCAAAGAAGGAGATTTGGTCTTGAGAAGGGCCAATATCGGTAACAAATTTGCACACTAAGGCAAATTGGCACCAACATGGGAAGGTCCATACCGAGTCGTCGAAATTCTAGGCAAAGGCATATACCGCCTAGAAAACTTAGATGGCACTCCGGTCAGGAATAAATGGAACATTTTAAATTTACGCATATATTACAGCTAGTTGGGTAACATGGTATGTTCTTTTCTTCCTAACTCAAGGTTTTTTCCAGCTGTGCTTTCCTTGAAAAGATTCTGATGAGACATATCCCAACTCAGCTCCTTATGTAGTTCCATCATTAATAAAATGCCTTCCTACATTCAGTCTTCATTCTAACTTTCAGTTAATTATCCATGGCAGAACTTGTTCCCATGCAGATAAGACACCGGCTCCAACAATTGAAGCATAATGGCATAACTCTTTATTCCATAAAGATCATCCAACATGCAACAAAGCTTCACAAACGGAGTCAAAAAACTCCTTGGGGGGAAAGGATTGGTGTCACAGCTATATGCTGCACCATACCGACCCTAAGGTCCAAAAAACTCCTTGGGGGAAAGGATTGGTGTCACAGCTATATGCTGCACCATACCGACCCTAAGGTCCAAAAAACTCCTTGGGGGGAAAGGATTGGTGTCACAGCTATATGCTGCACCATACCGACCCCAAGGTCCTGCAGGCTTCCTGTGGAAAGGATTGGTGTCACAGCTATATGTGCACCATACCGCCCCCAAGGTCCTGCAGGCTTCCTGTGGAAAGGATTGGTGTCACAGCTATATTATGCACCATATCGACCCCAAGGTCCAGCAAAATTCCTGCGGAAAGGATTGGTGTCACAGCTATATGCTGCACCATACCAACCCTGGATTCAACAATTTTCACATGATCAGGGATGAACGCTCCATCCAAAACTTGACTCCGCCTAACTACGAATGTTTAACGGAGTACATAATCAACAAACCCAAGCACTATCGACAAGTTCAAGTAAGTATACTACTTGTAAAAACTGTGCTTCATTGAAATTCCTAAGAGGCTACTACGCCTCATTATTGAATTTACTTCATTGAAATTCTCAAGAGGCTACTCCGCCTCCTTGCAGAATTTACTTCAATGAAATTCTTAAGAGGCTACTCCGCCTCATTATTGAATTTACTTCATTGAAATTCTCAAGAGGCTACTCCGCCTCCTTGCAGAATTTACTTCAATGAAATTCCTAAGAGGCTACTACGCCTCATTATTGAATTTACTTCATTGAAATTCTCAAGAGGCTACTCCGCCTCCTTGCAGAATTTACTTCAATGAAATTCTTAAGAGGCTACTCCGCCTCATTATTGAATTTACTTTATTGAAATTCCTAAGGGGCTACTCCGCCTCATTATTGAATTTACTTCAATGAAATTCCTAAGAGGCTACTACGCCTCATTATTGAATTTACTTCATTGAAATTCTCAAGAGGCTACTCCGCCTCCTTGCAGAATTTACTTCATTGAAATTCCTAAGAGGCTACTCCGCCTCCTTGCAGAATTTACTTCAATGAAATTCCTAAGAGGCTACTACGCCTCATTATTGAATTTACTTCATTGAAATTCTCAAGAGGCTACTCCGCCTCCTTGCAGAATTTACTTCAATGAAATTCCTAAGAGGCTACTACGCCTCATTATTGAATTTACTTCATTGAAATTCTCAAGAGGCTACTCCGCCTCCTTGCAGAATTTACTTCAATGAAATTCTTAAGAGGCTACTCCGCCTCATTATTGAATTTACTTCATTGAAATTCCTAAGGGGCTACTCCGCCTCATTATTGAATTTACTTCAATGAAATTCCTAAGAGGCTACTACGCCTCATTATTGAATTTACTTCATTGAAATTCTCAAGAGGCTACTCCGCCTCCTTGCAGAATTTACTTCATTGAAATTCCTAAGAGGCTACTCCGCCTCCTTTGCAGAATTTACTTCAATGAAATTCCTAAGAGGCTACTATGCCTCATTATTGAATTTACTTCATTGAAATTCTCAAGAGGCTACTCCGCCTCCTTGCAGAATTTACTTCAATGAAATTCCTAAGAGGCTACTACGCCTCACTATTGAATTTACTTCATTGAAATTCTCAAGAGGCTACTCCGCCTCCTTGCAGAATTTACTTCAATGAAATTCTTAAGAGGCTACTCCACCTCTTTATTGAATTTACTTCATTGAAATTCTCAAGAGGCTGCTCCGCCTCCTTGCAGAATTTACTTCAATGAAATTCCTAAGAGGCTACTACGCCTCATTATTAAATTTACTTCATTGAAATTCTCAAGAGGCTACTCCGCCTCCTTGCAGAATTTACTTCAATGAAATTCTTAAGAGGCTACTCCGCCTCATGATTGAATTTACTTCATTGAAATTCCTAAGAGGCTACTCCACCTCATTATTGAATTTACTTCAATGAAATTCTTAAGAGGCTACTCCGCCTCATTATTGAATTTACTTCATTGAAATTCTCAAGAGGCTACTCCACCTCCTTGCAGAATTTACTTCAATGAAATTCCTAAGAGGCTACTACGCCTCATTATTGAATTTACTTCATTAAAATTCTCAAGAGGCTACTCCGCCTCCTTGCAGAATTTACTTCAATGAAATTCTTAAGAGGCTACTCCGCCTCATTATTAAATTTACTTCATTGAAATTCCTAAGAGGCTACTTCGCCTCATTATTGAATTTACTTCATTGAAATTCCTAAGAGGCTACTCCGCCTCCTTGCAGAATTTACTTCAATGAAATTCCTAAGAGGCTACTACGCCTCATTATTGAATTTACTTCATTGAAATTCTCAAGAGGCTACTCCGCCTCCTTGCAGAATTTACTTCAATGAAATTCCTAAGAGGCTACTACGCCTCATTATTGAATTTACTTCATTGAAATTCTCAAGAGGCTACTCCGCCTCCTTGCAGAATTTACTTCAATGAAATTCTTAAGAGGCTACTACGCCTCATTATTGAATTTACTTTATTGAAATTCTCAAGAGGCTACTCCACCTCCTTGCAGAATTTACTTCATTGAAATTCCTAAGAGGCTACTCCGCCTCCTTGCAGAATTTACTTCAATGAAATTCTTAAGAGGCTACTCCGCCTCATTATTGAATTTACTTCATTGAAATTCTCAAGAGGCTACTCCGCCTCCTTGCAGAATTTACTATAATGAAATTCCTAAGAGGCTAGTACGCCTCATTATTGAATTTACTTCATTGAAATTCTCAAGAGGCAACTCCGCCTCCTTGCAGAATTTACTTCAATGAAATTCTTAAGAGGCTACTTCGCCTCATTATTGAATTTACTTCATTGAAATTCCTAAGAGGCTACTCCGCCTCATTATTGAATTTACTTCAATGAAATTCCTAAGAGGCTACTACGCCTCATTATTAAACTTACTTCATTGAAATTCTCAAGAGGCTACTCCTCCTCCTTGTAGAATTTACTTCATTGAAATTCCTAAGAGGCTACTCCACCTCCTTGCAGAATTTACTTCAATGAAATTCCTAAGAGGCTACTACGCCTCATTATTGAATTTACTTCATTGAAATTCTCAAGAGGCTACTCCGCCTCCTTGCAGAATTTACTTCAATGAAATTCTTAAGAGGCTACTCCGCCTCATTATTGAATTTACTTCATTGAAATTCCTAAGAGGCTACTCCGCCTCATTATTGAATATACTTCAATGAAATTCCTAAGAGGCTACTACGCCTCATTATTGAATTTACTTCATTGAAATTCTCAAGAGGCTACTCCGCCTCCTTGCAGAGTTTACTTCATTGAAATTCCTAAGAGGCTACTCCGCCTCCTTGCAGAATTTACTTCAATGAAATTCCTAAGAGGCTACTACGCCTCATTATTGAATTTACTTCATTGAAATTCTCAAGAGGCTACTCCGCCTCCTTGCAGAATTTACTTCAATGAAATTCTTAAGAGGCTACTCCGCCTCATTATTGAATTTACTTCATTGAAATTCCTAAGAGGCTACTCCGCCTCATTATTGAATTTACTTCAATGAAATTCTTAAGAGGCTATTCTGCCTCATTATTGAATTTACTTCAATGAAATTCCTAAGAGGCTACCCCGCCTCATTACTGAATTTTACTTCACCAAATTCCTAAAAACGTTATTCCACCTCATTATACTTAGTCATATTTCATTAAGTCCTCAAATGATTACGCTGCCTTCTTAATATCGTTTTACAAGGCATAAACCCGACGGACTCAGACATTGTTTGTATGAACAAGTATAAATTTATAAAAAATATACTTTATTGAATATTGTCAAAGATTGATAAGGGTCCAGAGCCTATCCTAGAACAAGGCAATATTATTAAAGTATAAAAAACAAAATTAGAGAAGAACTCCGGAGCTAATCCTCAAGGCTCGGGTGGCACTCCTTCTTGGCGGGCGGAGCTGGGCTGACTCTCACTGGGTTTAGACAAACTTTGTGAGGGGGGCAAGTCCGCCAGAACATACTCTGCATTAGGCGCAGGAACATGACCCCCCCGAGCAGGCACCATCAATTCACTATTGATAAACTCATAGTAAGGATGAATGCCTGCAATGTTGAGAGCAACGCCTGGGTTACGATGATGGAGTTGGCGAATAGCCATGCTGAAAGCATCATCAATTGCCGCCTCAGCTGCATCCAAAGTCATTTTCAACTCCTAATCAAGCCTCTTATTGGTGGCATCTGAAATAGCTTTTTCAGCTTACAGCTCTTCAACCTGTTTTTCAAGGTTGCTATATGAAGTGGCCGCTACATCCAACTCCGTCGCCCAGGCGTCTTCAGCAAGAGTCTTATCAATTTCAAAGGAAACCAACCTCTGCTAAAGCTCGCTCACACCCTCGCCCAGTTTTTGGTTCTGCTGATTCAGATTTAAAACTTCCTGTTTCAGCAGAACATTGTCAGCCTTCACTCGGGTCAGCTCGCCCACCTCTTCGCCCAGTTTTGTATTTTGATCTCTCAAACCCGAGACTTGCTTTTCCAGAAGGGCCTTGTCAGCTCTGACCTGGGCCAGCTCCTCTTCCAGCTTCTTTATATCAGAGTCGGCGGTGTCAAGATGTTTATCTTTGGCCTTGATCACCTCCGACAGCTGTTCGTTATCATGCTCTAAGCTGCGGATTTTTTCGACGGAATCATGATATGATTCTTGAAACATTGCAGCCTCCGCAACAACCTCAGCGATACGCGGCATAGAAGTAAGGAAACCATCAATTTCCGCAAGCTGCCACCTTGCAGCAGCAGCGGCGTCTGGAATCTCCTCAAAGTCGATGTCTGGGCGGAGAATGAAGTCCGGATCATGCCTCTCTGACTGGCGGGATCCTACATTTATGTAATACAAAAAAGGGTTCAGACGAGACCCCGCCGCAGGAAGAGAGACGGATCGCCTGGATGACTCCCCTGGAACGTCGATGAGGAAAACTGTTGTTCCTTGAGTAGTCAAGTCCAGGGCAGGACTCTCAGCTTGGCGGACTGGAGAAGCTTGAATTCCCTCCATCTCCTCCCCCACAACATCTTCTTCAGGAATTCCCTCCACACCGCCCAACTCAGCAGTGATAGCCACAGCTGGTGTCTCTGGAATCTCTTCCACATCAATGGCAGCATCAGATGATGCCCCTGCCACTTCCCCAACCTTCTCCTTGCCCTTGGTCTTCCTCTTTTACAAGGGGTGGGGGTCCACTTCCTCCACCTCAACAGTTTCTGGTTCTTGGCGTTTTTTAGATCGCCTTTCAACCTCAACCGTCGAGGACCCTGCAACACCCTCCAACGTCACTACGTTAGTGGAGGCAGGGAAAGGGAGAGTTTTTGTCAGAGCAGTAGCCAGATTCCTCCTAGGCTGCACATTATTTTCCGCATCAATTTCCTGGCGACTCATGCGAATTTGCTTGATACGCTCCATCCCAGGAAATTCAGCGATCTCTCCTGCAAAATAACATACATAAATACAATTAGAAGCTGCAGGAAACAACAGGAGTAGTATTCAAGCAACATTGGAATTGTTAATGATAAAGCATTACTTAAGTATCCCTCAGCATCCCGCCCAAGCAGCCTTCGGCATAAAATCTGCTTATGGACGGAGTTGTACTCCTTCAATGTCCGCAGGACTTCCACGGAAGTAGCTGATAGGGCACTATCCTCAACTTCATAAGCTTGTTTGGTTAGGAGGAAGTGCTCATGGGTCCACGCTACTGGGAATTTATCAATTCCCTCCTTACTCCGCCAAAAAACGGACTTGTTCTTCCTGACAGAGACTTTTATAAAGCTCATTCTGAAGTGAAGTCCGCCTTCCTTGGCGGAGTCAGCAAACGCCTTAAAGTTCACAATCTTCGGCTCCGCCCGAAGAGTTACAAAACCCATACCACCAGTTCTCGCATTCACCCTCCTCATGATGCGATAGAAAGCAAAGAACAACGCCACAGTAGGCGTAAATTCTAGATGTTTAGCCAACACTTCAAAGCTGCGAACTATCCCCCAACCATTAGGGTGCAGCTGAGAAGGGGCGCAGTCCAGAAATCTGAGTACGCCCATCTGGAACTTATTCAGCGGAAATCGTACCCCCAGCTGGGTAAACAAAATATCATACATGTATAATGTACGTTCATCTTGAGGACGATGGCATATACGTTCAAACGTCTTCGGCGAACGGACGATGAACCTCCTTTCAAACCTTTCATCCTTCCAGATTGGCACAGACAACTCCATCACCCCACCACTTGTTGTTGCATGACGAGAGGAAGCATCTTTAACATCTTCCTCAACCCAACAATAAGGGTCAGTTTCAAGCATCTTTTCCCAGTCCAACCCATGCAACACAACATTCTGACATTCTGCCATCGTTATCACTTGTATTTGGGAAATACCTCCTGATACAAACGAATGTACAACATTACTAAAACACTCCACGCTGCTGTAAAATGTTGAATCCCTCCCAGTATAGAAAGCCTCATCTTCACTCTCAATATCCGAAAACATAGGGTGAACAGAAACCCTAGAGCACGACTCTGACTTTTTTCCTCTCATCCTCGTTTCAACAAACACACATATAAAGAAAACAAAACCAACCCAATAACAGTGAACACAGAAAACAGAGGAACAAGAGAGTTACCTTAAATTTCTGAAGAAGTGAAGAACTGCAACAACAAACAACTCGAAAGAAAGTAGCATCCCAAAAGCAGTTTCAGCACAAAAACGCAAGGTAGAAGATGAAGCAAAACATTTCCTCTCCCAAGAGTTTACCTATTTATAGGCATGGCTTGGGGGGAAATAAGCGAAACCCCAAAAACTTCAAAGATGTGTTTACAGCCATTGGATGAATATCACTGATGATTCCTTTGATTCTGAAATCGATAGATGAATCTAAGGGCAGGTATTTCCTGGGCCGCATTTTCAAAATCCAAGGCCCATGGTAATAACCTCGAAAACGTATTTCAACTGCCATCCCACGCATTTATGTCCCATCATTGGAATGGCAATCGTTACGAGGGCATACGTGGCAATGAGATATTGAAGCGGCAAAACGTGGTTTCGAGGTGCTTTAATGACAGGCGTGGCAAGTAATGACAAAAGCAATAAATACATGAAAACACTTGTCCGTAAATCCTGAACTAGCAAATACCGCCTAAACCCATGCCTATAAAAGCTAAAAGTGTTATAGCTTATTAAAGTGACTCCGCCAGTCACTATAACAAGCTAGGGGGCATATGATCCGGTCCCAACACCGGTCCCCAAGAGCATGGTTTTAATGCTTTGCCAGATCAGCATTTTGAACAGGAGAAGTACGTCTCAAATACCTTATAATTACTTTTATACGGAGTACATATCGCCATGGCATGTAACCCCGCCAGGTCACGTAACTCCGCCAGGGCACGTTACTCCGCCAAGGCACGTTACTCCGCCAAAGCTTATTACTCCGCCAAGGTGGAAAACATTGAATATCTTATACACATGCATAAAGTATTTCCAATGCATATTACTCCGCCAAGCCATAGGCTTAATACAGGCGGAATATTGAATTTCCCATACTGCGTAGCGAGCCCATACTTGTAACCCCGGCACGAGATTGACTCTGTCTTGAGAGGTTGAAAATGGGAATCACGCTGTCACGCATAAAATGGAACAATGAATAAAATAATAAAGCATTAACGCTTTCCAGGCAAGTGGAAACACCCACTACAGTGATTGTGCTCGTGAACGACACTGGGACCCACTACCTTTCTTGCATTATGCCAGAAAACAAGGAACGGGTCCTACCAATAATGAAGCACCAGTAACAGGTATATAAACCTCAGCAAAAAGGTATAAGGGATCCCCCCCTAATTCTGAACCTTACACTTTTACTTGCATAATTCTCTCAGATTTGCTTTCTAAGTCTTACAGTATTTCAGAATACTGACTTGAGCGTCGGAGAATAATTGCAGGTACCACCACCAATTGTGTCAAGGCAAAGAAGGTTACTTCAGGCGGACTTCCACACCGCCCAGTGTGACATCCCGGTGCTGTTGAGGGCGGGGAGTGATCGCCGGTGCATGGGCACGGACAAGGAGCGGCTCCTGGCAGGCTTCCAGCGGGGGATATGACATCCCGGGCACTGTTGAGGGCGGGGAGTGATCGCCGGTGCATAGGCACGGACAAGGAGCGGCTCCTGGCAGGCTTCCAGTGGGAGGGACACATGAATAAACCGAATACATACCAGAATGAGAGGGATCCAAAGACTGTATAGGTATGGGACTATACAGTCGAGGATAGCTTAAAGAAATGAATTCGTACTACCTATACCAACAAATGCATTAGCCTTTTCGGTGGCCTATCACTTAAGAACTCCAAAGTTAAGCGTGCTTAACTTGGAGTAATTCTGGGATGGGTGACCTCCTGGGAAGTTCTCAGGAAATGTGTGAGTGAGGACAAAAGCACATTGGAAAGGTCTCGTGTTGGTCTGTGGGGCTAGTCGTTCATTCCTGAAAAGCGGCTGGGGCGTTACAGTGGTATCAGAGCCTAGCCTCTCCTAGTACGGTATGGTTCGGGGACGAACCAGGCGGAAGCTGGTGGGCATGTGACATCCCGGTGTTGTTGAGGGCGGGGAGTGATCGCCGGTGCATGGGCACGGACAAGGAGCGGCTCCTGGTAGGCTTCCAGCGGGGGATATGACATCCCGGGCACTGTTGAGGGCGGGGAGTGATCGCCGGTGCATAGGCACAGACAAGGAGCGGCTCCTGGCAGGCTTCCAGTGGGAGGGACACATGAATAAACCGAATACATACCAGAATGAGAGGGATCCAAAGACTGTATAGGTATGGGACTATACAGTCGAGGATAGCTTAAAGAAATGAATTCGTACTACCTATACCAACAAATGCATTAGCCTTTTCGGTGGCCTATCACTTAAGAACTCCAAAGTTAAGCGTGCTTAACTTGGAGTAATTCTGGGATGGGTGACCTCCTGGGAAGTTCTCAGGAAATGTGTGAGTGAGGACAAAAGCACATTGGAAAGGTCTCGTGTTGGTCTGTGGGGCTAGTCGTTCATTCTTGAAAAGCGGCTGGGGCGTTACACCCAGAGTGCATTGTATTCCGCCCCAGTATACAAGGATACTCCGTATTTGCACATATACAAATATCTCCTTGTACCAGATTGACATTATATGTACATTTTGAATTGTTCATCAACCATACTTTTACACCCCCAGTAAAGAACAGTTCAGTATGTATGTATCATAACATATTTATATAAATTAATAAAGAATGATTTTTAAGAAAATAAAAACAATTGAGTTAACTAGGCATAAGTGAATTGAATAAAGGAATATATGTATATAACTGTAAACCAGTATGTAGTAAAGATTTTTTATGGAAATTCTAATTTGGCATTAAGGACAAAGGACTTATCGAGGAGGGACCCTACCTGGTGGCGATGATATGATTTGAATAAACATAAAGATTAAAGAAGGAAAATTGCATATCCATGCATCATGTGCATTGAAGTATGAGTTGTGGTGCGAGACTATAGTTACAATGTCAGGGTACATTGGAGAACATGTTCACTATGATCCATGAGTTGGGGTAAGTACCAATAGGTCGGTCCCCTATAATGTCCCGATGTCAGGCAGCCCGTGACAAGCCTATTGTACTTCGACTCAAGCGGGTGTTACTAAGACTGTGGAGAGCCAATTTTGATTATTGATTATGGTCACCAGTGATGTGAGGTGTATGGATCCATGTTATGAATATATTATTTTTTTAGGACTGTGTATATCTATTACCTGCAGAATGAGGTTGGAAGGAACTAGTATACTCCGGTCACTAGTAATTTTTGATACTATGATGATATGATATTGTGATGCCCAGTAGACTTGCTATGGTAATGTGATTGTATGGGATTTCTGAAGTTATGGGCTGGCATTCACATCATGATGACTTAATGACAACACAATATGAATGAACTCATTCATGCATAGCATCTTGTATGACTAACCTCATTATGGTTGTGGTAGTTGTTAGGAATCCTTAGTGTATGAGCAGCGGAAATACAAGGATTCCCATAGGATTTGCAAAGCGCCGTGTTTCAAAGCATAAGACAAACACAAAAAAAAATTACGTTTTAGGATTACCTCTTGAAGAATATCGAAGCAATCGTAGCCTCGTCCTTTAGGAGTCCACACGAGTACTCCCACCAGAAATGCTACACCTTCCAAATGCTAGTTTGACGGTGTGTAGCTTTTGCAACTTTTGCGTATTTTATGTCTCTTTTGGGTAGCCGCCTATGAGCATCTTATGCTCTATTTATAGGCTTAGGTTTGACCTAATTTGCTCTCTAAAGAGTGGGCTCCTTACTCATTCTAAATGAGTTAGGCCCAATAGTCTTATTTTAGTCCAACTAAAATAAAAAGCTATTTTCTAATGGGCTTACTCTATGTATGTGACCCTATAGGTAAAATACTCGGTTATATTAATAATAAACTATCTTATTATTAATATAAAATAAGATCGGCATCTAGCAATGCATCATTATGTTTGAATATTATTTATTAACAACATAACCTATAAGTGATAATTATTTTATATGTTTGTTCCTTTTGTCACGATATCCTAATTGGGCCCAAGGCATGGTCGTGTCATCCTTGTACGGTCCAATTTATTTTACTTGATACCGAGTAGACTTTATCTGAATAAATATCCAATATTTATTCTTTCTAGCATGGCCATGCATTTCCTTAGTCTCACTCCATCAAGTGGCCTATAGATATCACTCCTGTCACATAGGAGAGACAAATCCCATCTACATCACTCACATCCCTCTGCATAATTTGTACATTGCTTAACCACAACCTTTATAATCCTCTTATTACAGAAGACGTTTGATTGTATTAAAAAAATAAACTCCTTATGTAGGAATCGTAGTGACTTCAGGTCAAAGGACTACATATACCATTATCATATTGAGAATCGTTTATGACATTCATGTAACGATCCATGCAACGTTCTCATGGTGGGTCTGTCCAGTACATCATTACTCTTAATGTGTACCTGTGTGAAGACTTGATATCATTTATATCCATGATCTGTGAGATCAGATCATCGGTACACTCACACACTAGTCTTAATGTATTTACATGTCCCCATGTAAATACTTGACTAGGGACATTTTAGGAATAACTCTCATATGACCTATTACTCTAAGGATAAATAAAGGTTGTTAAACTATTTAACAAAAAATGACTTATTCAAAATAATGCGACCTATATAGGCTTTTAGTGCATATTTCCAACAATCTCCCACTTGCACTTAGAGCCGATAAGGTTAATGCCCAATGACGTCTACAGTGCCCTTATGCTTTTACTACGTAAGCGATTTTACTAGTGGGTTCCCAACAATTTTGTTGGTATGTATATTGCATATTTTCACATCTTTCAAAGATGGAACTATTTAAGTATATGCTTGGATTAATCCACTTCCTTATATTGTTCTATGGTTCCATTGTCATCACAGTGGAAACTCATAGGATACAAAACATTTGGAATGATTAAATGTAAATTGACTTCTTTTGTAATTTAACATAGCAAAATACTTAGATTTGTTAGTAGAACCAACGATTGTTTCTTGCTTTGAACCTTTCAAGCATACATCGTAACCATCTTGACAACACATATATTTTGATTGCAATCTTAAGTCTTTCCAATTAATCAAAAATTGACATCGATGTAACCTTTACAACGAGCTCATCTTCCATTTATCAAGATTAAATCCTTAGTCCTTCTTAAGTGTTTAAGGATACTCTTGACTATAGAATGAGAATATTATTAGTTCTAGAAGAAGCATGTCTTCTGCATGTAATACTAGAACTATAATTGTGCAGTTACTAACCCTTTTATAGTCATAAGATTTGTCTTCATTCTTTAATGAAGATTCTAGCTTCTAAAATCTTGCTTTAGTCCATAAATAGAACATTTGCAGTTCACATACCTTCCTAGATGTTTTAGGCATAAAAGGCCTTTAGGTTGTGTCACATACACATCCTCAAGATGATTTCTATCTTGACATCTATCTACCATATCTCATAATGGTGGTATACTGCTACAATAAGCAGGATCTAAATGGTTTTTAAGCTAATTGAATTTTGTCAATCTTGCTTTTAAAGGTACTTTTATTACCATCCATGTTTAGTTTTCCTTTTGAAAACCCACTTGCATCCTATAGGTTTTACCCTTTAGGTGCGTCAACCAAGGTTCATACCTTGTTAATATACATGGAACCCATTTCAAATCCCATGGTCTTATGCCATGTCTTAGAATCTAAACTTGCATTAGCCTCTTCATAAGAAGCTTGGTCATTTAGCAATATGCCTCCTTCCTGATTTATAAGATATCCATATCTTTCAGGTTTGGTGACATATCCTATTTGATCTTACGTAAGTCTTGTGCTACCGGAGCTAAGGATTTCACAACACTTTATGATTTCTACTCCAAGTCCATCCTTGACTTTTAAATGCTTTGTGATACTTGAATTTCTTCAAGTTCTATCATCCTTCCACTGATTCTTTAAGGGATGTACTCTTATTCAAGAATACAACATTCTAAGCAACAACCCTTTTATTCTCAGATGGATTGTAGAATTGATAACCCTTAGCTTTCTTTGGGTATCTCACAGAAGACATTTATCTAATTCAGATCCGACCTTGTCAGAGTTGGATGCTCTATAGAAGCATCATAGTTTCAAATTATTAGTAAAGACATACTAGGTTTCTTCCTAGTCCATATCATATATGGTTTCTTTAAGAAACTCTAAGATGGAACATGGTTAAGTATAGAAATTTTGTTAATAAAGAAACATTGAAGGAGTTAGAGATGTTTGATAATAATCAATAATCAAACTATGTCCAACAAGGTTTGACTTTTCCCCGTAGAGATGCTATTAAGGCATTCCATGAGGAATGAGTTAAGAGGTAATCTCTCACTCTATTAGATAGTTATCAAACTTATAACTCAAATTATTTGCTATCTTGATCTAATCAAGAGCTTTAATTGTCTTGCCAATTTGGTTTTTCACTTCATTATGAATTCTTTGAACTTTTCAAAGACTTTATAACTTATGTTACATAAATCCATACTCATTGACTTTTCAATTAGTATGTTGAAGTATTGAAAAACATATCTAGTTATTGTTCCTATAGGGCCACATACATCGTTATGTATTAGATAATAGATTACTCATCTTTTCAATGAATGAGGTCTCAATTATCTCTCCAATAAATAAGATTTACATGTCTCCATTGATTCCAAAATCAAAAAGAGTCCATATAACCACATTAATGGTATTTAAAAAATGTGTTTCTTATCCATTTGCCTTAGGAGACAATACCATGTAAGTAAGGTTCAAAATCACTTATTTTAACCTACTTTGGCAGTTGTTATAAATGGGTGTTTTGAGATTTAGGATGTGGAATCCATTACTCAATTGTGCATCAACATCCATTTGAAGAAATAAAGTTATTTTATAATAAGAAAAACATTTCTTGTCTAATAAGAAACAATATGCACAATGTCTAGTTCACTAACTAGCCCAATAGGTAAAGATCTTATCTTTATTACAGCAACTTTTGCTCAATTTTATACAGATTTCTCCACCCTTAACAAGTGATCTACTTCCTTGATCTTTCAAATTTTGAGATCTACTACTAGTATCTGATACTAATGTTAGTGAAGTAAAATAACTTGACTTCTATAACATGACCTGTAGTGGAAGTCTTACTTCCCTTTCTTTTGAACTCCTTCAAGTTCTTTAGACAAATAATTTTAATGTCTTATTTTGGCTAAAACTAGAAACAATTTCCTTTCTTGATCACCTTTTAGACTTCCAGATTAACTTGGCCTTAATAAAGTCTGTATACGATCATATTATATATCTCCCATATATTCATATTGCCTTTTACAGCTCAGAGTTTATGCAGACTCCATAGGGTATTCAAGACCCAACCATAGATGATATATAAGCCAAACATGACACACTGCCGCTTCATCTTTAATGAAGATAATTCTCAAGTCTCAATACCTATCTAGGCATTTTTTCAGATAAAGTGTCCTTCTAAAGGACAGATTGCAACAAAACAATATTTGGTATATCATGGTTAATCTAAAACAAATTACATGCAAATCTATCACTTCTACTTAAAACATATTTAAATTTTGGTCATTAAATAAATATGTTGTCTCCCACTATTTTGATTCAAAATAAATACCCTCACTGAATCATAAAAATCCCATTGGAAGATTTTTCTAGTGGGCCAAGATCCATATTTGGCCTAGTGTTGAGTCAGCTTTGGCTGATCGCCCAACCCTTGGTTATTTAGGTAGGAAATACATTTCCAATTGCATCTCATGCAACTCTTGGATGATTGAGTGGGTAACTCTTTACCCTTATTCATCTTATGAATTTAAGCCTAATCCTTACGCCTCTAAGTTATTTTCAATCCAATTGAAAAACTTAGTTAAGTTTAGGCCTAATAAAAACAATTTGGATATTACAATTATCCCATCGCGCCTTACTAATATAAATGATAGCACCCTGCTTTGGCAGGCCCACTATTTATTGACATTAGTCTCGACGAGTGTTACTTATTAGAAGGCGTTTAAACTTAATATTAACGCTTCTAGGTTCTTCAATCTGATTAAAGTTACCTAGATAAGTCCAATAACAAATGGTTGGATAATCCAATTATCCATCATCCTTTACTAATATCAATAAAAGCACCCTGCTTTGGCAGAACCTACACTTTATTGAAACTAGCATTGATGACTGTTGTTTATTAGAACGCGTTTTAGACTGTTCATACCTTTAGGCTTTTCCAATCCAATTGAAAAAAGTCTATTTGAATAAAACTTAATAATACTTGGATAATCCAATTATCCAATCATGTCCTACTAATCATAAATAAAGGCACCCAACTATGACGTGACCTGCACTTTATTTATATCAAGTTAAACGTTATTACTTATTGGAAGGTATGATTGTCGAGCTTGAGGGATTTCAATTTTCTTATTGTTCATTACCGACTTTCATTAAACGTTTTAACGTAAAATAAAACCCCAAAACATGCAATCAAAAATTATGAGATGGTCATGATCTTCCTAGAAAATAAAATAAAATAAAATAAACCTAAAGGAACTATGGTGTCTTGACTTCATGAAGTCCTACTTCTTGAAACCACCATCCTCCTAGAGTCACCACTCCTTTGTTCCTTTCAAGGTCATATCCATCACCACTCTAGGTTTCTTCTAGGTCTCCACCTTGTTGGCTTTTCCAAGATTACAATGTAATAAAGAAAACTCGTTTTACATACGAGTGAAGGGTTGAGAGAAGAAATTTAAGAATAGAGAAAGGCACAGCACGCAGGCTGTATTTAAAATTAAATAAAAAAAATCTAAGACCATAACCATTCACCGCTGGACGTGTTAATTAATCAATTAATAGAGTAATCAATTGCATTTAAAATAAAATAAATTTTAAAACACATAATTAAACATGCGGGGTCATAAAAGGAAAACTACGCAAAGAAGTTTGGCGGCTCTGTTGACCGTTCAACAGACAGGGTCAAAGGGTGTTCCAACCCAAAAATTTAGTACTGTAATCAGGTTAGTTCCCAGGAAAGAGAGGTAGGTCCGGAGTGACCGCTTAAGTACCAAGTCTTTCCTAGCCAGAACGTCCCACTGACCATTAACAGCTCAAAATATTCGGTTATGATTTCAAACAATTTGAAATCTTTAATTTTGAAACGGCCAAGATTTAACTTTTAAACCTTATCTTTTGACCCTTACAATTATCCTAAAATATGAATAGTCAAAGTTTAACTTTTAAACCTTATCTCTAGAGTCTCAACAATCATCCTAATTTTTAGGAACAATCAAGATTTAAATTTTAGACCTTATCTCTAGAGTTCAAGATATTTTATTTCGAATCCTATTAAATTTGATAAAGATCTTATCTTTAATTTATAACTTTTACAAATCCTATCAAATTTATTAAGGATTAAATATTTGATTTTAAAATTATTAAATTTAATAAAGATCTTATCTTCTATTTGTAACAATTACAAATCATATTAAATTTAATAAATATGAATCAATTTGTAACTCCTACAAATCACATTAATTTTAAAAAGATCACATATGATGCAAATCCTATTAAAATTAATAAGAATAAATTATTTAAATTTGTAACTCTTATAAATCACATTAATTTTAAAAGGATCATAAACAATGCAAATCCTATTAAAATTAATAAGAATAAATTATTTAAATTTGTAACTCTTACAAACTTTAATTTTAACAAATAATTAAAAATTTGATTTGTAACTTTTACAAATCAAATTTAAAATATAATATTAAAATCAAATATTTTATTTGTAACATTTACAAATAAATAAAATACCATTACGGCTAGGTTTCAACTTTTGAATCTTAGTTTTCATTACGGCTAGGGTTTAACTCTTAAACTTTCTAAACACAATCTCACATGAACAATTCATATTAGAAAAGAGAAAGCATATAGACGTCATTGCATACAACTCTTGATTTCAATTTAATTAAATAAACATAAAACATGCCTTATAATTAGAACACATATAAAACAATCACCATTGCAACATACAACATGTTTATATAATAAAGCATATCCTAAAAACATGCTCTTTAATTAAAATGTTGAGAAAAGAAATCAATATACATAAAGCAAAAATATATTGATATTAGCTTTCAAAAGGTGTAACTTTTGCAACATATCTCATAAAAAAGCAACATTTATATAATATCTTATTAAAAATGCAACCTTTGCAACATATCTAATAAAAGATGCAACCTTTGCAAAAGGATTCAACCTTTACAATTCTTTTCATAAAAGAAATTTTATTTTTATTTTTACATGTTCTTTAAACAAATGTTTGCCCAAAACACGGTTTTGCAACCTGGCTTTGATACCACTATTAGGAATCCTTAGTGTATGAGCAGCGGAAATACAAGGATTCCCATAGGATTTGCAAAGCGCCGTGTTTCAAAGCATAAGACAAACACAAAAAAAATTGCGTTTTAGGATTACCTCTTGAAGAATATCGAAGCAATCGTAGCCTCGTCCTTTAGGAGTCCACACGAGTACTCCCACCAGAAATGCTACACCTTCCAAATGCTAGTTTGACGGTGTGTAGCTTTTGCAACTTTTACGTATTTTATGTCTCTTTTGGGTAGCCGCCTATGAGCATCTTATGCTCTATTTATAGGCTTAGGTTTGACCTAATTTGCTCTCTAAAGAGTGGGCTCCTTACTCATTCTAAATGAGTTAGGCCCAATAGTCTTATTTTAGTCCAACTAAAATAAAAAGCTATTTTCTGATGGGCTTACTCTATGTGTGTGACCCTATAGGTAAAATACTCGGTTATATTAATAATAAACTATCTTATTATTAATATAAAATAAGAGCGGCATCTAGCAATGCATCATTATGTCTGAATATTATTTATTAACAACATAACCTATAAGTGATAATTATTTTATATGTTTGTTCCTTTTGTCACGATATCCTAATTGGGCCCAAGGCATGGTCGTGTCATCCTTGTACGGTCCAATTTATTTTACTTGATACCGAGTAGACTTTATCTAAATAAATATCCAATATTTATTCTTTCTAGCATGGCCATGCATTTCCTTAGTCTCACTCCATCAAGTGGCCTATAGATATCACTCCTGTCACATAGGAGAGACAAATCCCATCTACATCACTCACATCCCTCTGCATAATTTGTACATTGCTTAACCACAACCTTTATAATCCTCTTATTACAGAAGACGTTTGATTGTATTAAAACAATAAACTCCTTATGTAGGAATCGTAGTGACTTCAGGTCAAAGGACTACATATACCATTATCACATTGAGAATCGTTTATGACATTCATGTAACGATCCATGCAACGTTCTCATGGTGGGTCTGTCCAGTACATCATTACTCTTAATGTGTACCCGTGTGAAGACTTGATATCATTTATATCCATGATCTGTGAGATCAGATCATCGGTACACTCACACACTAGTCTTAATGTATTTACATGTTCCCATGTAAATACTTGACTAGGGACATTTTAGGAATAACTCTCATATGACCTATTACTCCAAGGATAAATAAAGGTTGTTAAACTATTTAACAAAAAATGACTTATTCAAAATGATGCGACCTATATAGGCTTTTAGTGCATATTTCCAACAGTAGTGTATGTGTTATTGTATGTTTTAAGACTAAACTAGTAGAATGTAATACTTATGGTATCTTAGAAATCTGGTATGTGGTGATTTGTAATGACTTAATAGAATGCTTACTTAGTAAAGTTGTGGTTAATACTTACTTCATATATATATATATATGATGATTGCGAATGAACTGGTTTATGAATAATGGAATAATAGTTAGGAAGGTGATAAAGGTGATACTTTTGGTAGTAAATAAGTAAGTAGTAATAATACATGACTGAGAAGAATAGGTAAATGATAGAATGAATGTTGGATAAGACTATGTATGTACTTGTGATTGGTATAACTTGATTAGGTAATTATTATGTGAAATCTGTCCAATAAGATGGTACGCCCTTACATGTATTTCCAACAAGACTAGAGTGAGATAAACTCACCCCTCTTGTTTATAATTGTTGTTGTTATGTATGTACTCCTCAAGTGAAATGGTTCTGAAGGGGAAGGCTATAGTGGTTAAGTATTCGAAGGGACCTTGGTGAATAAGAATGCCTATAATACACTGAGGGAGATTACCTACCATTCTGGAAGAAGATGACCCTGACTTCATACCTCAGACCCTTGACCTACATGATAACCTACAGGAAAGGGATAGGTCTGATTAGTGTATTAGGGGATAATAATAGAACCTTTTACTAGAATTTTCATATGGGCAGTCCAAATAAGTTTGTATCTGTTGTTGGAGCCTGTGCATCCCTGGTTATTTAGATTATGTAAAAGTACTATTATGACCATGTTATGAATAAAATTTTTATTAGTGTAATGATCCACCATTGTTTTATCGTATATAAAAACTTACACTATTTTCTTACAAATACATAGGTCCTTAATTAAGTAGGATGGTCCAGCGAAAAGGATTATCCTAGTTAATCAAGGGATGCCACACATTTTACCATTCATGATCATATTCACAACAGAACCCACTCTCCACGATCTTAGAAACACTCATCTTGAGTCAAAGTATAACAAGCTTGCCACGGACTCCCCGGCCTTGAGCACGACACCAAACCATTGGGGGCCTGACCTAGTTGTACTCCCAAGATCCTCCATGAGATCGAACGAACATGTTCTCTAATGTACCCATCATTGATGCTCTAGTTTCTAGACTTAAATCTATGCACATGATGCGCATGCGATGCATTATTTTACTCTTCCCTCTTTTTATCTTTTGTCAAGCGAGGTTCTTACATGTAGTGTCATTTATCCTTAACGTCTCAGGTAAATACATACCATAATATACGCATTACTTATCCCTAAATATCAGTTTACAAAGGTCTCAATGAGTCTTATCTAAAAAGCCTTAAAATTATTCACTAGTCGTCTCAAAATACTAAGCTTGATTCTAGAAAATATACTTGGTCCTTATGAAATATACGAAAGCATTATGGAAAGTAATAGTATTTAATAAGGAAAACTTAAGTTGCCCAAAGTAATTAAAGAAGTAAGGGCTTTATCGTACAAGGAAAAAGGCATGAAAGTAGTTTTACAAATATAACGTTTTTCAACTTAGTTTTAAGGAGAAATCATTGCTATAAAATTTGAATACTTAACTTAATTAGATAGCTTATTCAAAATATCATTCAGAGTTATTATAAAAGCTGCAATAATATATTCGGGATCACAAAACCCTTAATAGCTTGATTTATTTACCAATTCATCGGAAACGTCACTTTGTTGTATTTTCGGCTGCGAGCTCTGTTTTCTTTGATACCCAAAAACCAAAATCCTTCTAAGACTTATCAATAAAATATAGGAATTTATTTAAATCCTTAAAATAAATGGTAGCCCTAATTCTAAATGAAATTTGAAGTCTCAAAACCATTTTTTTGCCCGTTTATCGAAAACGTATTTTACACCTTATGTTTTTGTAGAAAACTTCGATTGAGTTGAATCAAAAGCCCAAAATGAATAACTCTTGTAGTTTTACATTTTTAACATCAAATCATATAAAAATTTCAACTCAGAAATCTGGTTTGTCCTATGACCAAATTCTTTTACTGAAAAACTCATTTTTACCTTTAAAGCGCTATCAGTCGAGTTTAAGGAAAAAGTCATTAATTCATGTATCTCCTTATCACCATTTTCAAAATTGGGCAGTGGCCCTACTTTGCAACATCATCAACCATTTTTAGGATCGAAGGCCCTAACATCACTCATCCTTATATCCTCCACAAATCACGATTTCTTTTCGTGTTTTTGGTAAGAACCCGCACTGACACTTAGAGATTTTCTTTCAATATTCAACATAACATTTTAGCAACTTATCAAGCATCAATCCATGTCTAAAATTTTTAGATTTTATACATGCACATTAGGATCTCAAGCATAGGCATTGAATAACTCACATGCAAGGTAAAAGATAGCATTTTTCACCAAGAAACTTTGCATGCAAAAGGGTCAAGATCACCATTCAGTATTCAGCATTCAAGGCACAAAATCTCACATTCTTAACATTATAATTTCAGGCATGCAATCAGCCACAAGTCATAAACATGCAAAACCTTTTTCTTTGTTAAGGGTAAAAAATAAAACCTTTGCTCTAAGTGTGTCTCAAAATCTTGCTCAAAAAATAATTTTTAAGAACTGAAGTTTAGTTTAAAATCTAAGGGGAATGTTCATTTTTAACCCTTAATCAAAGATGAAAATCTTAGGGTGATTTCCATCACCCATGCATGGATAAAAATCCCAATAGAAATAAAGAGAACTCCTCTTTACCTCTTGGTGTTTGAACACTGAAATGGAGTGGAATAGAGAGGACTATAAGCTTTCCTTTTCTTGGTTCCTTGCTTCAAAAGAGTAGTTTTGAAGTAGCTTGAGGTGGTGGCTGAATGGTAGATGGTGGAAAGGAGAAAAAGAAGCTTGGAGATGAAAAAGTGGAAGAGAAGCTCACGACCAAGGGGAAAAGAAATGTTGCAAATGTTTCTTCCTCTTCAATTGTTGGCACTTATATATAGGTAAATTAAATCCATATTTTAATGAGTCAGTAGACTAAGTTAGGTGAGGGAAATGGTGCTTGAATCAAGGAAAAAATTATTTAAAAGGTAATTAAGTTTAATGATGTGAGGTGATTTAGTATGTAACCTTAAGAAGACACATTGCCATGAAATTTGATCAAAATTTGTGCAATTTAATGGGCTAAAACATAGTGTGGTCGTGTGGCATTTTAACACAATAAAAATGGTTTTTGATTGCAATTAAATCGGTAAGATATTCGGCTTTATTTACAAAGTTTTAAGACTTTCCGAGTGAAGAATTGCCAATAAATTTTAATCGGTATTTGATGTAGAATTTATTTATTGTTGCAAGAGTATTTTAATTCATTTGGTTCAGTCCTCTATCAGTCTCTATTTTCCCTAGGAACATCAAAAACTCAATATTTATTCCAAAGCTTAAAGCACAAAGTACGATACTCTGTGTGATCGAGTAACTAATTCGCCACACCAGTATAATTTAACGCTAGTATTTTTACCATCAAAATTACTACCATGAAATTATGTAACAATTAGTAACTTCCTTAGAAGTATTAATCTATCTTAATCACCAAAAGCATGCACACAGAATATAACACGCATAATGGTCGAAGCCTAAACTTTATTCATTTTATATACACAGGGATGTTACAATTAGCGACGTCATATGTCCGTCGCCGATACTTATTTTTTTTCTAGTGTAATATAGTATACAAGTTTCGTCAGTCTTGAATGTTAGGCCATCGACAAATGTCAAGTCCTAAAGCAAGGAGAATGTGTCGTGATAAATCTCAAGTCGACTAAGAATATGACCAAGTTTGTATTAACTCTTAATTAACTTAATTATGAACTAGTTTTTTAGTTAAATTTCACCTGTTATTTCTAATATGAACAATAAATAATCATATAACCATTCATTAATACCATCTCAAGTTCCATATATAAACAAATTTTAGTGAAATTTTTTGGTCTCATAAGTTAAATTATATTTTTTTAATGTCATTAAATGTTCGTCTATCCTCGCTATATATATTTTAAGACAATTAATGTTTTGTATAATAAATTGATATTAGAAGTATTTTAGAATATTACATCAAATATTTGATAATATAAATACAAATAGCTACTTCTAAAGATTATTTTTAATATGTATGAAGGTAGTTACTTTTGTTTATATTTGGAATTGGAGATAGAATTTAATTTTAGCTATTTACATATAATTTTATATGATATAAATTGATTATTATCGATTTTCATATCAACTCAATAATAATGACACTGTTGCAATGGTCTTTGTCTAGGACAGGTAGGAGGAACATGTGCGTTAAGAATAAGGGGAAAACCAACACTTATAATCTAAACGAATCCCACCCAACAGAAAACGTCCACCACCACCCCACCTCTCTACATGAATGTATAATGCTTAGTGTTACTACCATTCTACATGGAATCGAAAAGGAGCCAAAAATTTTCGAAACCGAAGTGGGATTCCATTCTCCTGATCAACCTTTGTGAGATATGTAACTCATTCGCACTTAATTCTGCTAAGAAGTCACTGAGTCACGTAATGAACTATTATAAATAAGGTCCCATTAACAAGTAATCTAAAGATAAAATTTAATATTTTTTAAGAAAGTAAAAGTAGAATTTGTATATTGGAAAATATATCAACATTATTTAAAAATCATAGTAGGTGAATTTTAATGATATTTTTAAATAAAAAATTATTTTTTTCTTTAACCGGTACCTAATAATACTTATTAGCACTTTCTTATAAATAATAATCATCATCATCGTAAAAAAGTTATGATACATTTATAGTTAATCAAATTGGATGTATTTAATTTGAGGGTAAAAAAGGATAGAGAAATATATTTATTTATATTGAAGAAGTTATAATGTATTTCTTGAGAATGCGTTTTTTGGGTAACTTATTTCCCATGTTTGGTATAAAAAACTTACCAGGAATCTTTTTAGTTTCTCTCATTCTCATGTTTGGTATTAAAAAAACTTACCCGAGAATCTTTTTGTTTTATGAGGATTTGAGAAGAAAATGAGGCATTTTTGTCCTAAAATTTTTATTCCCGGGAATATATAGGATACCCACCTGTTGAAATGGGAAAGTGAAGTTTTTAATTCTTTCATAATTAAGTTTCCTGCGAATCTAACATTCTTGGGGATATTTTTTTTTATCTCATACCAAACATAGGTAAGGAAATATTTTAAGTAGCATTCCTAGGAAAATTTAAAGATCCCCCATACCAAACGCCACCTAAGAGATTAATTTTTTCTTTTGTGAAATTTATTTATTATATAAATAAATTTTAAAAAAAGAAGGGACATATCCAAAATTTCTTTTTGACTTTTTAGAAATCGAAATGGTTAAAGTGGGCACCGCATATATAATAAAGAAAAAAAACAAAAGAGAGTGAGAAATAAAGTTCCCTGTACGAAATTGTGTGGTTATACAAAAGGCCAGAAAGCGAAAGTTCCTGTTAATTACAAAAGTATATGAATATATTTCTTTATGGAGAGAGAGAAGGATCTAAAAATAATGCCATGAAAAAGAAGAACCAAACAAAAAAAGCAATTCAAAGAAATAATTTCAGCACATTATCATGAGTAGATGGATCATGATTTTAGTAGATATATGGGTCCAAAATTCTAAATTGTAATTCAAAAATTGCGGATTGGTGGGTCTATGCCATAATAACAAATAGAACACAATAAATAAATTATAGCTGAGTTATGATAATACAAATGAATGAATTATAATAATCGAAACAAAATGCAAGAGAACGGTTGGCTAATTGTCCTTTTCAGACTTCGGTGGTGGTTACCAAAATAAAATATGAGCAGCAATCACAAGGCATTACTTTTTTTTTTTGGTTGATGCTTGCAGCCTATATCTTTTAGTAGGTGTTGTTATCACGGAAAGATATGTCAATTATAGGCATAATAGGCATAATAGGAGAGAGAAAAAGGGTAAGGCATGTACATAGGAGAGGGTGAATTAATAAAGTTAATTAAAGTCTCAAAATTTACTTAGCCAGAAACAAAAGTGAAAAAAAAAGATACCAAAATTCTGAAACTGAAAAACAAAATCTTAGATGATGTTGCAAAGGGGGCACCTGAAACAGAAGCTAAAAAAATGATAAGCACACGTGTGTATCATTTGGTGACCAGCAGATAGAACCCCGGGGACCATATATGAACAGTTTTGCATGGAGTAGTAGTCTTAGATAAAGAAGGATTAGACCTTCTAATTGACTCATTCTGTTGTTGTTGTCCATCTTACTAAGACTACTAAAAGTCTAAAAAAAAAGTGAAACAAATTTAAATTGTAATTAATTATAGTGAGTATTATCATAATGTAAAAATAAGGGTCACTATGAAAGAAGAAGAACGATGTGTGCTTGCTAGTTTCCTTAATCTATACTGAGAATATATATGGCGAGAATATAAAATAAATGTAACTAACAGGGTTTGAGTTCTCTCCTTCGCCCTCCAAGAGTATAATTAAACTCCACATAAGGAACCAGAAAGTAAAGCGAGGAACAGTCTAAATTAATGAAAATGAAATGCTTTTGGAGCTTTCTATTTTACCTAGCTGCAGGTTAAATCCTACAAACAAGTATTTTTTTAAGGACTATGGCTTTACTATAGTGCATTTATATGGTTCTTAACATAACCACCCCCTAAAAGTGCCAATTTTTTCAATAAGAAAGGATGAAAAACATATTAAATGAAGAGCCTAGTGATGGAGTGCCAAATCATAGAAATAATAATGACAATACGAGTGCTAGGTCAACAACTTATAGAGAATGATTGCATATGAGACAAACACAATTGAACAATATTTGCAACAAAATTTCGGTGATGAAAAATCGGCATAGTAAATATGTAACTTAATATTATAAGCTGTAATCACAATTAATTTCTTTAAAAACTAAAGATAGGTAATAATGTAATTAAAAAATAGAAAAAATAAATTTAATAAAAATTACTAGCATTCAAACCAGTTTCACCGCCATAATTACCACTATTATTACAAATCACAATAAAAATTACGTTACTACTACCGCCACCCATATTTAAGGCGGATATAGTAACTGCAGACCTCTTTCATTTTTTCTTTTCATAAGGGATACATCTAGCTTTTGTCTGACCTTCCCTTACCTCCCTAAAATAAATCCTTACTGTCCTGACACCAAATGGATTCGACTCAGAGCGGCCACCGTTATCTTCATAAACCCCTTAAAAGTGCCATTCTTTTCAATAAAAGAGGATGAAAAACATATCAGATGAGTAACCTAGTGATGGAGTGACAAATCATGGAGATAATAATGACAATACGATTGCTAGGTCAACAGCTTATAGAGAACGATTGCGTATGAGACAAACGCAGTTGAACAATATTTGCAACAAAATCTCGGTGATGAAATATCGGGTAAATATGTAACTTAATATTATAAGCTACAATCACAATTAATTTCTTTATCGATAATAATGTAATTAAAACAAAAAAATAAAAAAATAAATTAAGAATCATTAAAATTACTATGCCGTGGTAGTCGTAATAACATTTGTTGAAGTTAGACTACTGAAGCAGCTTCACCGTTATGATTCTTATCATCATCATTACCACTCACAGTAGAATTTACGTTACTACTACCGCCACCACTACTTAAGGCCGAGATACTCACGGCAGATCTCTTTCGTTTCTTCTTTTCATAAGGGATACCTCTAGCTTTTGCCTGACCTTCCCTTACCTCCCTAAGATAAAACCTTACTGCCCTGGCACCAAATGGGTTCGACTCAGAACGGCCACCATTTTCTTCATAGGCCGCCCTGAGTCGTCCGATCAGGGCGTCAAGACTACCCCACGCCTGTTTCAAGGGACAGGCACAAGGCGCGGGAGGGTTTGGGTGTCCGAAGTATGGGCACCCAGACATGTGAACCTTGGTCTTGCCGAACTGGTCCAAGTATTTTAAGAACTCGATCACGTGGGCTCCACTGCACTGTGCCAGCGTCAATGGTGGCTTATGGTTCTGCAAGTACTGCAAGAAAGTGTTCCAGTCTCGTCTCTTTTGTGACTCATAACGACTAGGTGGTGCAGGTGATGATGACCCACCACCACCTTCAGCTTGTGGTGCTGCAGCGACGGTTGAAGGACCCATATTGGGTTGGGGTGTTACCCCTGATGCTGAGTCCATGAGCAAAAAAGCTTCTAGAAGAAGCCACTAAAGGTAGGTTCAATTGAGGTAACTGTGTGTTTTGTTGTGTGATCTATATGATCTGGATCATGAGGATTTTTTTCTTTTTGTTTGTGTTCGACTGGGGAGTAAGGTTTAGGTAGCTATGTGTTGCTGTTGTTTTTGGTTTTGGTTTGAATTTTTGGACAGTGAAAGCAACGAGGTTTAAGCTTTGGTGGATATGAATTATGAATGAGAGCGATGAGTGTTTGAGTTTTGAGGTAGATGTTTTCACGGGAAAGGGTTTCTTCTGGTTTTTGTTCTCTTTTTCGTGAGAAGGAAAGAAAAGGAGAGAGATAGAGGGGTGTGGGGAAGGGGGCAAGGGAGCGTTTTGTTTGGTTTAGAGAGTGGGAAAGAGAAAGGGTAGAAAAATAATGAAATGATTTTTTTTCATTGAAAGAAAGATGTGGATTATAGTTGAAAATATATATAACAACAATGTGTGAAATAATAATAATAATAATAATAATAATAATAATAATAATAATAATAATAATAATAATAATAATGTATACTTCTTTCCTATTTTACAATCTAATAAAAACTGAAGAAAAATTATCTTTAGACGTAAGTATCTTTTGATAGTTAAGAATAGATGAGAAGAAAAAAGAGGAAGTGAAATCGGAAATGAGAAATGTGATATCAGATGGGATTTGCTTTAATATGTATAAAAAAATATATTGGGTAAGCAAAAGAGTATTCATCTAAATCTTACACTTACTAGTGAGAGAAAAAGAAACAGATAAAAAAGTTACTATAAATCTAAACGGTTAGTTTAAGTATTTTGACTACATTAATATTTATCTTTTCCGGTGCACATGTTTGGTAGTCATGAGATGACATGGTTTGCAACTTTTTTCTAGAAAAATTGTCAGGTGAGATAATTTAAAGTTGTGCTAAAAAATTTGTCATCATTATCATAAAATGGTTTATAATTTTTTCCTTGTAAAAATTATGAGAGAGTGATAAAAATAATTTTGAGGAGGGATGAATAAAACTGTATAATCGGATTTTAGATGTGTCTCTAAAAATTGAACCGAATTTAACGTAACTGTAAATCTAATATATTATTCTTATATTTGTATTAACTTATCAAAATGACTTAAACTTAAAGTGGGACTTAAAAGACTTTAGATATTGATTTGTGATTTTTTGATTGTGCTAAAGTTAAAATATTTTACACTAATGAGTTAGTTATTCTTGATTTATTGAGCTTGTAATTATATGGTTTATACTTGATTTTTAAAATGATATAATTACTTTAAAACCGAACAATCTAATTCAATTCAAACCGCATTCAATCTAAACCGTATTCGATCGGATCTTATCAGATGTTATCATATATTATAAACTGAACCACAACTTAATAATATAATTGGATAAGATAATATTTTATTTAAAAGTTAAATTGATCTGAACCGAGAATAACCTTAATTTTGAAAGGTCGTAAATATAAACACGATATATCAAACCATAATAAATTTGTATCTTTTTCTTTGTTTGTAATTGTTTATGTTGGGAGAGATTACTATAATTTTTTTAATCTAACCAGTAAAATCAAAATTAATAACTTAAATATACAATATCTTGTGTATTTAAATTCCTTATCTAATGATTTTTTGTTGGTTTTATATACACTATTAAAATTTAATGAAATTACTTTTTTATAATTTGAAATTGAAATCACATTAAATTATAAAAACTTTTAGATAACTAATCTAACCGTTCGATATCTTCCTGATGAAATAATAATATTTTCTAACTTATTTTATTCTTCAGTAAATATTTTCCTAAGAATTAAAAAATTGAAAGAAGACAGGGAAAATTTGGAATATATTTAGATAGATATCGTTGATGGGACGTAAAAAGGGTAATCTAAATGAATGAATGGATGAACAGAAGTGAAAGGTTTTTGCTTTGGTTGGTGGGAGAGTGAGTAGTAGAAAATGAGCGAAAGAGAATTGCCATTTGCGCTTTGCAGTGTTTGGCAATCTCACGTGGTGGCCCCTGTTGAGTAGAAATTATGTATGTTTTGACTTTTCTAAATTTATAATTAATTATATTGATAAAGTATTTTAATTTAAATCCACGATAAATAATTAATATTATATATCTCCTTGGAACATTTTTTTTGAAAATTATCAGGTAGTTTAATTTAGAATTATAATATTATTTAGGTTAAATTATTATTCCAGCTTTTTACTTTTTTAAATAATTTTAAGTTAGACTTAATTTTTTTAAAAGTCAATTAGATCTCTTTCATCCACTTTTTACTAATTACGTTAACAGATACATGACATGTTATTAACTTTGTTGTCTTTTCTACTTCATATGTTAAATATTGCTGATGTGATCACTCTAGATATTAAATGTCCATACGAGTAAAATTAAAATTTGAAAAAATGTATTGTATGAGATCAAACTCATGATTAGGGACGAACGTACTTTAGAGTCCATAGGTCTAATACCCTTGCTAAATTTTAGTTTTTTGGTATATTATAAGATAAAATGACCATTTTTTATAGAGGTGAGCAAGTACTGGATTGGATTGGATTTCACGCAAAAAACAATCCGATCCGATCAAATTTCATTGGATTGGATTGGATTGGATTTGTGTAAATTTTTTTTGAAATCCAATCCGATCCGATCCGATCTAAATTGGTTTGGATTGGATTGGATAATTGGATATCCGATTAAAGAAAATTTATTATATTTTCTATGAAACCACAATATAAAAAAACTTCTAACATCTTAAAGTTCATGTCAAACATCACAATATAGTACTTACTAGTGTTTAATAACACACATAATCAATAAAAATATAAATCAAATCCATTTTAGCAATGCATTTAAACTTAAAATAAAATGAGAACAGTAGTTATGCCATATTTTTTTATTAACGTGGGTGTGGATTAAGTATTTCTATTTTTTAACCTTGGATTGGGTATTCCCTTATTTGCTCTAAAGGGAAAAACATGAGTATGTGAGAAAAAATATTAATATTAATATATATATAATAAATAATATAAAAATAGGTTGGGTACTCATCGAGTACTCGGATTTTTAAATGTCAAATCCGATATCCGATCCGATTATAATTGGATCTTGGTTGGATTGGATTGGATTTGATCCGATGACCAAAAAAATCCAATCCAATTTAATTGGATTGGATTGGATAATCGGATTAAACGGGTAAATCCGACTCGCTGCTCAGCCCTAATTTTTTAGGTATGTTATAAGATAAAATAAGGCTTATTATATTTTATTTTGCTCCAACTACCAAAACTTTTTCTTATATAAAATATAAAATATTATCTTGCCCAACTATATAAAATCTTTGGGTCGTTACTACTCATGACTTGCTACATAAATGACCACCTACTTAGCAAATACGAACATGACCACATGTAATGTTCGTCCATGTTATGATCAGAGTTAGTGAAAATTAGACAGAAATGATCTAGTTGAATAAAAAAAAGCTAAAGATTTAATTTGAAATTTACTAAAAAGATAATGAGTGGAATAACATTTACCGTATTATTTATAATCTTAATTAACCATTATATTACAAATAATAGAATTTTAAATAATTTAGAATAGAAAAATATTATAATCTTATAAATTTTACTCTCAACGCTACCTTTTATAAGCTCATAAAACAAAAAAGTTATGTTACTTTTTAATGAGGACATCATCCAAGTGTAGGCAGCTGAAGAGTAGAGGAAGCTTTCAATGGTCCCTTGACTAGGTCAAGGACCAAGAAGGCCAATGAGACCCTCTCAAAAGCCTTGACACTTTTCCTATTGCGAATCTGTGGGCCCAAGTCTAAATAAGCCAAAATGAAGACCTATACTTTTTTGTCTTATTCTATAGAGGAGACTAGGTCTTCTTAGGTGGATATGGACTCTTAATAGGTCTAGATTGAGCTTTTTACTATACTTTGTAAATAGTTAGGACATCTTATCATTATAATAAAATTACTTAGATAAGCCCAATGGGCTTTAGGTTTTAGGTCTTGCAAGGCCATGTTAGTGTTAGGCCATTTTTAGGCCTTGTATGTTTGCCTTTCTTAATTTGGGCTATCTTCTTTATGATTAGGAATTGAGCCAAGGGAGATAGCCAAGGCCCATGAGCTAGCCAAAATTATAAGGGAGTATATAAGCTCCTATCCCTTTATAAATCACATCTAAGAATCATTTGTGTAATTTTAGTGAGATAGTAAGTTTTATCTCTCTCTAGACTCTCTCAAGTGCTTAGCACTTCTCCTTTTCTTATCTTTTGGGTCTCCTCATCAAGGGTGGCAAAAATCTTGGCTTACCTTCCCTAAGGAGTGGTGCCTAAATCCCCTCCAATTCATTCCTTTCCATTCCTTTCTATTCCTCCCTTGCATTCCATGCTTTCTTCCTTTAATTTTTAAGAATTAAATCTTCATTTCCCTTTCCCTAACCATTCAGCCAAGATTGCATCTTCATCATATCCATGGAAAAATCAAATAAAATAGCAAGATGATGAAAATCTAAGGAAGAAGACTAAGCTAGATCCACCTCTCCTTCAAGCTAAGGCTACGTTACTTTTTATAGGCCCTTAAAAAAATCAAAAGCATTTATTATATTTTTTTCTAATTTACCCTTAAAAATTTAATGCTTACAAACTTGTATAATTAATATAAAATGGTGAAGTTTGACTTTAATGAGGGTACAATTGAAAAAATAAAATTATTTTTTATAACATCAAAACAATAATCATTCTCCTAAAACGATGTACCTTTGAAAATAAAAACTTATAAATAGTAACAAGAGGAGTATCATGTATTATTAATTAGTTACATATTAACTGAAATAATGGATACTAGGCTATTATTATTACTATTTTAGATTATAAATATAAATAAAAATAATTACTTTCACACAATATTAATAATAATATTTGAAAATAGTTATTTATACTTATATTATCAAATATTCGATGTAATATTTTAAAATATTTATTTAATATCATTTATTATACAAATTATTAATTATCTTGAAAATATGTATAAAAGGTATATATTTGATAGTGTTATTTATAATACCAGTAAAATTTATTTATATTTAAGACTGAAGGTAGGATTATCCGTGTTAAAAAAAAGATTTTTTTTTGTTTTTGTCTCTTGTCGTGACAGGTTTACTGGTCACTACTTATGGTTCTCTACTCTTCCTCACATTACCCACTCTCAAACCATTCTTCTTTTGTAACACCCTCAATTAACTAAGATAATCTCTTCCACTGGATTACCTCGGTTAACTGAGAGGTTACTAATTTTTAGAAAATGTGGAAGTTTTTTTTGTGCAAGTTAACACATGGTGGAACAAAAGCATTATATATATATATATATATATATATATATATATATATATAAGTGGTCTCAATAGATCTATACAGTTGAAAAGTATGAGGGGCACGCAGGCACCCATACAAAATGCATAAGCATATAAGCAAATAAATAAACCTAAACGCTAAACATCTCCTCCCATGAACTCATCTTCTGACCAGGGTGACTCCTGTAACACCCCAATTTTCTGGACTCGAATCCAGATGTGATCTAAATAATTAAACAATAAAAATACGAATAAATTTTTCGCATTTGAAATAATTTCAAAACACCACCACGACTACATCAAGACTCAAACCACAGAAAACTAAAGGGTAAGATTTGATAATCTATAACTGGATCGTTAAATAGTTTGCCCATAACGATATACAAAATAACAGAGTTTACAGCGGAACAAGAATGTGTATACCAAGCATACGCCTAGTCCCATATATGATGATATGGAAAAAGGTTCGGCAAAGCATGTAACGGCGTATCATAAGCCTAATAGACAACCATCATCTTTTCACATAATTTCATGAACATACAATGCCTAAGATATATGCATATACATATTTATATGGTCACGCATCATACATCTCCAATATTCATAATTGACCATATCATTTCAACCCTCGATTTATGTATTTTCAATACTTGTACATACTTAGAAGATTAATAAATCAACATCCTACTATACACCCAATGGGTATAAATCCAATGCCTCCAATATTAATACATCATCCATACTTATACATATTCACCGTTCATCCATCAATATCAGTAATACCATTTTATACACAACTCAATAAATTACAAACGCTACCGGCCAAGGCATTCCATTACCACTATTTTACCTTCACAAAAGCTTTACCTTAAAAATATCCACTTCCCATTACATCCCTGCATCAATACTAAAAAGTAGACCATATGGGAGAGTGAGTTATACATTTCAAATGACGATATAAATACAATTGAAATTATGTGCATATGCATATTAACATCATGTATGTTTTGCTAAACACATCAATGATCATCATGAATTATAAATTCAACAACATATACATATCTCATGTTTATTAATCAAGTCATAGCAAAGCAGGCATATACACATCTACCATAACGCATAATGGGCCAACGTCATCAATATCAACCATTCAAGTCTTTTCTCAAAGCCACTATGGGCTATCATCATTATAATCAATCATAATTAATTATGCCCTATATTATAATGGGCCATAACACACATATCGTCATATTCGATATCTTTTTGTTCTACTTATATCATTTATAAATTTTTATGTGGTCTTTTAGGTACTCAATTACCCATCTCATCCACACCATACCACAATCTCAATCATCATTAATCATCATCACCTTCTGGCATATCTCCATGCTATATGTAAATGCTCTTATGGCCAATGCATATACATAATAGAATAGACAACAAATGCGAATCCGACTGTGGGAATAAACACCAAATTGTGGGTCAAGCATGATCGCATACCATGCCCCTACTACAGTAGTATAATGTGTGCACATATATCATAATGCATGCATAATCACTAATTTTTACTAGTACCAAACCACATCGCCCATAATGCAACACCTGGCCATTTTCACCATGACCGCGGTAAACAACATAATCAACAATATAAGGTGTTACGGGCCGGCCATATCTCATATCATGGCAGCTGTGATCCAATGGACCACCGGGGTCACCTGCTCTTCAAGAGCCACACCCCACAAGGGTCGGCTACATGTAGCTCCCCGTAGCAATACATGGGCGGCTTCGTGACTTATACACTGAGTCATAAGGGAAAAATAAGAATGCTCATGCACTGAGCCACCCTCCCACTGGGTCGACCGAGGGAACTCCCCTAACGTTCCAACATCGGCAGCTATGATATGCCATGGATGCAATGCAATGCAAATCAAATGCATTTCTCATACTGTGCATCCTAAATGCCACTCATCAATCATCATCATCATAGTCACCAACACCACCATACACACCTTAGTGGATTTTATCATGGTTAGTTTTAGCCATTGTTTTCAAGTTTTATATATGGCATTCTTATCTCATTATATCATTTATTATACATGCAAGTCAACACTTGCAATCCACCACAATGGCATCACAAACATCACAAATCATCATTAACATTCATTAATCTTTCATCAATACCACTACATAATCATTTAGTGGATTTTCATTTCATTTATCATTACCATTGTTTCATAACTAGTGTGACAATGCAACAACTCATCAATACAATTTTAAACCACTCATACAAGATCACACTTGTATAAAATACAATGGTATTTAACAAATTATCAATAATAACATTCATCCTTTTATTCGAGGAATGATCACAACATCATTTATTATCAAACGATACCGATATCATCTCCGATTCATCGGTTTATAACAAACACCTTGTCATTGAATCATTCTCTCATTGGTTTCATAATCACTCTAGGGTGTATTTCCTAAGCCCATCATCAAATTCTCATTACCATTCTTTCATATCCCATTTTCGGTGGTCAACAATTATGTTTTTCATTACATATTATGGGCATAAATGAATTATCCCAATGTTTTAATCAATATCAAACACCACCATATCATATCATGCTTACATACCCCCTATACATTCCTTCAAATGTCAAAGGAAAATGAAATAAAATTCCATTCTAGGCAACTCGCTCAAGCGAGATTCACCTTCGCTTGAGCGAGATCAACATAGCTTGCTTGGGCGAGCCCTCTCGCGTGAGCGAAATACCCCCAATAGCGTTTCCACGCTCACTCGCTTGGGCGAGATTTCCCTTCATTGGCCACTCGCCTGAGCGAGATGGAGATGGGTCGCTTGAGCTCCCCCAATTTCCCTTGAGCAAGAAGGGTTTTCAGCATTAGGCCCTGATCTCACTTAAGCGGGCCACTCTCGCTTGAGCGAGATTCCTCCAGTTTCTCATTTCAGGCTTACTCGCTCGAGCGAGACTCCACCAACTTCATTACTCGCTTAAGCGAGATCCATCCAGAACCCTTTTTCTATCTCGCTCGCTCAAGCGCGGCCATACCCGCTTGAGCGGGATTCGTCCAGTAGCTTACCCTTCTATGTTGTACGCGTCTCGCTTGAGCGAGACTCATTTTCGCCTGAGCGAAATTGGGCCAGAGGCCACCCTCCTGATACAGGGGACTCTCGCTTGAGTGAGAATCCATCTCACTTGAGAGAGATCATCAGGACACGCCCAAACTTAAGTTTTCCACTCCACTTGTATGTCACAATCCCTCTTAAACATATGGTTGGCTTAATTTAACACTTTACACATATTTAATCATGTAGTTAGGCCTATCCCAATAAACCATACCTTTTTATCTTTAATCCTAATTCTTCAACTATATAAAGGGTTTTAAAACACTTCTCACCACTACCCCACTCATCTTTCTGCATAATTATTATCATAAACAATACTTTACACCTCAAATAATTTATCTATTCATAGATTTTCATCAACAATCAATTCATGTCCAACCATGGGACAATCAAGCACTCATCTTTATTTCACATATATGTATGTATATATATATATATATACAATTCCTTAGTAATCAACAAAAGCCAAGCCATCATTCATCACATCATCAATTCAACATTTAACACATATATGGCAAGGCAATGTATGAGTTCATACATATACATAATTAACAATTATTCACTCATGTAATTTGAAATGCAAACTCCTTTCCTACCTCGAGAGAAGAACCACAATCCAAAGGCTCCGATTATTCCGCATCATCGTCCGGAAAACAATCCTATCAACAAACACATATATACAGCCATTAATAAGCCATCATAAGGCATCATCTCTTAAAACTCATTACCAAGTCCTAGACTTGTCTAAACCCCAATTCATACGCTTATGTTAGGCTTCGGGAATTCCTTCCCCAAAACCAAGATTCTCTAGGGTTCAAAAGGGCTAACTATACCCAACAACATCATTACCTCTTATCCATAAGTCTTCCAAATCATCTTATGAATCACTCAACCCTCATCACAATTTATTCAAACTCATTATAAGCCTTTTGGTTCCATTCAAGACCATCATCAATCAACAATTTCTAAATGGCATATATCAAGGCCTAAGACTTTATCAAATTAAGTATCCATCTCCTTAATCCACTATCAATGGTTTTCAACCATTATTATCATCATCATAGTTGCCAACACCTAAGGAAATCAACTCCTCCAATTACATACACATTCACACATCTCCCAAACCTCAAGAATCAATACCAATGTTTCAAATATTCATTCCCCCATATAAAATCATCCTAAGGCATGAAAATCATTTAACTCACCAATTTGGTCAAAGCCCCAAAACTATCAACACTTAGGGTTTTACCAAGATCACTTAATAGCATTCAATATCCACCATTTTCCAAGAATCCGTATAAACTCAATAATCCAATCTACTTATAACACAAAACCATTATCAAGAATCACATTCTCTAACCACCCAACCTAGGGTTCATTATTTTCTTTAGCACCCATAACTTCTAACATTTCCATTTCAACTTAAATAACTTAAAAACCATAAATGAAATAGCAAGGAGGCCAAAAATCCTTACCTCACATCCATGCTTTTTCAAAGACGAAAATAGGGGAGGAGGAAGAAGAAGATGCTTCAACATAAGCTTCCATTTCCCATAAATGCTTCACAACTCCAAGCTCAAGTATTAATTTTGGTAAGAAAATGGAAGGAGAAGGAGGTGGTTCGGTTGGTACAAGAAGAGGGGGAGAAGAAGAAGAAAATATGGAGAATAATGGTAGAGAAGAAGCTGCCGAAAGTGAGGAAGAGAAAGGGAAAAATTTAGCAAAATTGGACATTGTCCAATGGTTAATAGGATGTCACATTTTGCTTTTACCAAAGGATAATGAATCCTCATTGTCCAATGGGCAAAAGACCAAAAGATAGATGGGAAAATGCAACGGTGGAAAGGAGATGAGAAATTGGGATCACTACTAACAAAAAACTGTTAGCGACAGACACACACAGTCGCTATTTTATGACATACTCGTCATTGAGAGTGTTAGCGACAACGTTTCAGACGGCAACGTGGCCGTCGCTAAAACATTCATCGTAGACAAAACAACGACAAGGAAATACTCTACCGCTAAGTTTTTGACCACGAACTAACTTCGCTACAATGGTCCCTGCTTTTGAAACGTTTACTGTCGCTAATGGTAACCATATAGCGACTACGTGTCACCGTCGCTACATGTAACCGGACAGCGACCACGTGACGCCGTCGTTACATGTAACCAGACAGCGACCACGCTAGGCCGTCGCTACATGTAACCAGACAACGACTACGTAACACCGTCGCTACATGTAACCAGACAGCGACCACGTATAGCCGTAGCTATGTGTAAACATTCAGCGACCACCCAGAACCGTCGCTACAGGTAACATATCAGCGACCACTATCTTCCGTCGCTATTTGTATAATTTCAGCGACCACTAATGTGCCGTCGCTAATAATATTTTTTAGTAGCCTTTTTATTTTAATTTTAGACTATTATTTAATTTTAGACTATTTTAAATAGTATTTCTATTCGTTGAATGCTTGTTTTTTAAACTAGAAATTTTGATAATTAAATTTTGAATATTTTTTAATATAATATTAAATTGTTATTAAAAACACAATAATAGATTAAATTTAATTATCAAAATTTAATTAAATTATTAATAATGATCACAATAAGGTATTTTTCTTAGAATTTAATTACAAATATGTAATATTGACAAATAAAATAATAAATGTAGAATAACATAAAATGATTACTGAATGGATATATGTAAAAACTATAAATCAAATATACAATGTCTATACATAATAAAAAAGTATATAAAAATAATCAGGGTGGTGGGGGATCCTGTGGTGGTGGTGGGGGCGACTGGGAAGTAAGGGGAGGTAGCCTCGCCATCAACTGCATCAGTAGCTCCTGCTGCTGAGCAAGGTATCGACGAGTCTTGGCGTGATGCTCCTCGGCCTGTTGTCGGTCCGCCTTGGCTCGTTCCTCCAGAAGCTTCCTCTGACGTCGCTCCTCATGTAGCTCGTTGTTTAGGTTTTGAATTACCTGAACAACTTCAGTCGAAAGACCAGATGAAGAGGAAGAGGAAGAGGTCTTCCTCTTTTTCACCAACTGTGTGTTGACGCCACCCAAACCAAAGATCCTCCCTTTCTTGTTCACGCCGCCAACAGCCTCCATATGGACGGTGTTATCGTCGGAACAAGACAGGGTGGGTCTCCCCCTCAGAAGTCGAAGCCACCAAGTCCGCCTCCTTCTCGGCGCTTCTGGCCTGATACGCCTCCTGTAAATTCAAAAACAATGATAGGATTAGTAAGCTGATTTGTAAATTATAAGCATGTGTAAGTTAAAAGTAAATACCGCTAGATCTGTAGTCTTCTAGTTTACCCATGCACCGGCTTTGTTCTTCTTGGTCATTTGCATGACCTCAAACAAAGAAAGCTCTCGGTGCTCCCTCAGCTCCTGTAGCGGACAACAAGCACTGAAGTTAATATTCGTAAACATGTCAGACTAATCATAATAAAAATGTTTAACATAAACAGACTTACAAATCGTTTCTAGTGCTCGAGGGTTGAAATGCTACCCCCAATGTAAACTGACACTATAGCATCGACAGCTCTGTTTGCCCTGTTCTGAGCACTCGCCTGCTAGAACAAGACACCGCCCCACTTCTGGACCATCCTGTCCCAATGGTCCTCGGGGATCCAACGAGGGCGCTCGCCCTTGTCCCTCACCTTCCAAAGGGTACCCTTGATGATTTTGGAGGTCTTTGTGGCAAAGACCTTCCTAATCTCATCAATCATACCCTCTGCCCACTGATAATCATGCTGTAAAATGAAATTAGAATTCAAAATTAATAAGAGGTCTATTTTATAAATCAATTCATAACAAATTCATGTGGTAACTTACCGAGAAGGTGTCAAACCACCTATCTTGGACAACCTTCCCAGCTTCTATCCAAGATATGTATGGACCATCCCACTGGGCCTTCAAAACCTTAGTAATCGCTTTGGTAGTGCGACTATTATCAACAAAGCTGTAATCACAATAATTATAAGAGAATATTACAACATACAACCTAGGGAGACTCCCAAAATTTCAACAGAGTCTCCCCTGTAAATGTAACACTTCCAAATTTGAATAGTTACCCTGTTACAAATAGAAGAGTTCCCAGTACAATTCAATCTATAAAAGTACTAATTAAACCAATATACAATAGACCAACAAAGTGTTTCCACTAAAGTAGTAAATAAACTACCATACAAATAGCATAAAAGTATGTGAGTCTTATAACATAAAAGTATGTGAGTTTTAGTGACTTACTCGTCTCCGGCTGGCACTAGTACCAGCATGGGTAGAGGGGATGCTGGAGGTGGGGTGGCCTCAAGGCCAGCGTCCTCCAAACCACCAACTCTAGGAGTCTGCTCTGGGATGGTCTGTTGTAGCTGCTCTGGAGTAGTCTACTATCATGGTGATGGAGTGGTCTGTTGTGGTGGTGATGAAGTGGTCTGCACAGGTGATGGAGTAGTTCCCTGCTCTAGGGTGGGAGTCCCCAGATGGGATGCCAGGGTCCTGAACCCACCACCCCTATTGAAGGGTAGTTGACGTCCCGTCATCTGTGGATAAAACCATGAAAACAAAGGTTAGTCTCAGGATATATATATATATATATATATATATATATATATATATATATATAAAACCTATGCATATATGTTTAACAACTACATATTCTATGTCTGTTTCAGTTTCAAATTCCCCCTTAGTTTCGGTGTCACTGTGGCTATCTGTTTGAACAAGTTCATCAGTATCCAAATCAGCCCTAGACCGTTTTGATCGGGAGACAAGGTCTTTGTCAATGTGTTCACCCCTCGTAGTGGCGAGTGTCCCATCCATTATGACTGGATCAATGTTGAACAACAAATGACTATCGTTGAGCTCGTTTGGTGCAAGCTGATAAGCGTCATCAACCTCCTCGGAGACATTGTCAGTGATTTGACTTCAGGCCTTGGCCTTGATTACTGCGTACCAGTCCTGATGCCCTCCCAGGAATTCGGTGTAATAAACCTGCTCAGCTTGTTGGGCAAAAATAAAGGGATCAAACCTTTTGTATCTACCATTTTTCTTGACCTCATCTAAGCCGTAGTTGTTGTCAACCTTTGTTCCTACACCGATTGTGTTGTCGTACCAATCACATTTAAATAGAACAATATCTCTTCTTAGTCGTCCAGAGAAAGAAACTTCAACAATCTCTGTTAACACTCCATAAAAGTCTTCCTCTAACTATCCGGCTGTGCCTTTAACACAAACCTCGTAGTTATGGGTATGCATCCCTTCACTCCATTGAAAAAACTTATAGCCATTTACGTAGTAAATGGGCCATTTTTTAACAGTTTTGACCAGCCCCAAGAAAGGGCTTGGGGTAAAGGATCTTCAATATGGTTGTTAGGGTCTTGTATCTATGTACAACATAACAAATAGGTCATCATTAGATACCTAACGTTTCAAGTACAGATAAAAAGCACATGCTATGCAGGTCTTACGTGTTGTACGAACCAACCGATGAATTTGGATGATACCTCACTATGAATTTGGGCATCAGTTATATCAGTTTGCTCAAGTTTTAGCATATCTGCATATAAGCTATTTAAAGGAAAACACATTTAGATACCTATACAAGGTACGTCAGGAATGTAAACTAAAAGTTTGTGACTTACTCAAGATAGGGTTCCACTTCTGGGCAATTTAAAAGAATGTACAAGTGAGCTGCCTTTCAATCTTTCTCATCAATGTAACATTTTGTGACCTTGCCCCCTGGACGACAAGATAGTTAAAAATTGATATTTGATCATCCAACCCTGTACGGGTGGCTACCTCGAGATTGCGGGGAATTCTACTCATTCTAGTTTCTATCTCTGTCGAAAAATAAAAAGAGGCAAAAGTTGTCATTTCTTCAACTAAGTATACCTCGTAAATTGATGCTTCAATGCATGCTTTGTTTGACACTTTCTCTTTTAAAGAGCGTAAGAATCTTCAACAACATAAACAAATGTTAAGTTACAAAATACTATTATATAGGAAACCATGTTTGCAATAAAATTAAGGAGTTTTGGTGTTCACCTTTTGAATGGATACATCTAACGATACTGCACCGGGCCACCAACCAAGGCCTCATACAATAGATAGATAGGCAGATGCTCCATCGAGTCAAAAAAACTTGGTGGGAAAATCTGCTCCAACTTACAAATCAACACTGGGATAGTTTCTTCCATCTTCAAAAGTTTCTCCACAGTCAACGAAGTTGTCGTTAACTCCTTGAAGAAGTGACTCAACTCAACCACCGGTTTCTAAATAGGTTTCGGTAAGGCATGAAACGCGTACGGGAGTAATTGTTGCATAAACACATGGCAATCATGACTTTTCATGCCAAACACCCTGCCCTCCTTCACGTCGATACATCTACTCAAGTTAGAGGCAAATTCGTCAGGCAGGGTCAACCCATTCATCCAAACACACACAGCAATCTGTTAAGGTCTAGTCAAAACATATTTTGCATGGGGTTTAAACATTCTTCCATGACCCGCATCCCTCAATTCCAACTCCTTCCTAGAACACCAAATCGGAAGGTCTAGACGACTCTTCTCGTTATCCTTTGTTCTCCCTTTGATGTCCATAATAGTATCAAAAATATTCATGAAAATATTTTGTTCAGTGTGCATGACATCAATGTTGTGTTTTAACAAGTCTTTCCAATATGGCAAATCCCATAAGATACTCTACTTCACCCAGTGGTGTTCCTTCCCATAACCCGTAAACTCCTTAACACTCGTATCCCAGATGTACGGATACTCTTCGACCCTCTGCCAAACCCGAGCACCAGATAACCTACAGGGTGGAGGTTCATTAACAACCCCATTCTTCTTAAAAGCGATTTTGTTTCTCCTAAATGGGTGATCCAATGGTAGAAACTTTCTGTGACAGTCAAAAAAACTTGTCTTGCCATTAACAGGGAGTGATTCCCCCTCGGTATGTTCCATACATACAGGGCAAGCAAGCTTCCCAGACGTTGACCATCCAGAAAGCATACCATAGGCCGGGAAGTCGTTAACAGTCCATATTAAAATAGCCCGCATCATGAAATTGTTCTTCAAAGATGCAGCGTATGTCATTACCCCGACATCCTATAATTGTGATAACTCTTCAACCAACGGTTGCAAAAACATGTCTATGTTCGCCTTTGGATTTTAGGTCCCAAAACTAGTACAAATAGAAACATGACCTCCCTCTTCATACACATATCAGGGGGCAGATTGTATAGGGTCAGTATGACTGGACAATAAGAGTACGCTCTTCCGTATTGACTGAATGGGTTAAACCCATCGATATATAAGCCAAGTCGAACATTGCGCGGCTCGCCAGAAAAGTGCGGATATAGCTCATCCAAACACTTCCGTGCTTTCCCATCAGAAGGATGGCACAGAAGCCCCTCCAGTGTTCGGTTCAGAGCATCAACACATGTGTTTTACTGTGGACAATGAGGCGTACAGGCGTTGAAGATGAGGTGTTATGGGGAAGTACCATATTTTCTTCCTGGCCGTCCTAGTTACCTTCCCTCTCCTTTTAACGGTTTTGTAGCATTCCTCATTATAATGGACACATTTTGTGACACTTATATCTGCAAACTCATTTCTGAACAATATACACTCGACAACACAACACTCTATCTTCACATAACCCAACTCGAGGTTTGCCACACTTTTCTTAGCATGGTACAGATTTGATGGCATTCGATGATTAACAGGCATGGTGGAACCTGTAACATCCCGAATTTTATAAAAATGAATAATTGATGGGAATGAATAATAAATAATTGTATATGAGTGGATTTGTGTCCCAAAAATATTGGAATGATTAAATTGGGATTTATTATTGATATTTATAATTTATTGAGTTTAAGTGAGATAAAATTATACCCAATTAGAATATGGGTGTCAGACTAAGTATCTCCGAATGAGATGCCGTTGGTCAGGGCTGTTAAGAATATTATTGGGAGTTCGAATCTATATTCGGAATAATTTTTGGAATTAGTATTGAGTCCGAACTGAGAGCCTGTTTATTATAAAACGGTGAAATTTTAATGTGAAGCAAAATATTAAAACATAAACCCTTCTTCCTCTCTTATGCTTCACGCTACTTCTTCTCCTCCTCCTTATTCTCTTTTTCTCATCTCTTCTTCTTCTTCCCTCTCCACTCTTCTCTCCAAAACCAAAACCGTGTGGAGCTTTCTTATCCTCCACCATTTTCATTTTTATGGAAGCTTGAAGGAGAAGCTTGTGGCTGGAATTCCTCTCCCCTCTTCTCCTCCATTTTCGTGTTCTCTCTCCCTCCATTGAAAGCTCAATGTTGGCTCTTGGGTGAGGTAAGTTCCTCACCATTCTTTATGAGTTTATGCCTTAGATTTTGGGTTCTTGGTATTTGGGAGAGTATTTATGGCATATGGGTTGTTGGGGAGAAGCTTTAAATGAGGAAACCCTAAGGTGGGGTGTTGTTATTATGGCATTAATGGTGGGTTGTTATAGGTGCATGGAATTAATACTTGGATGAGTGGAAAATAAATGAGCATTTATGATGTTGATGGGTTTTTAGTGAAACCCTAACTTTAATAAATTGGGGAAAGTGTGAAATGTGTGTAGAATGTAGGTTTAATGATATTGGAGAATGATATTTATGATGAAAGATGGCCAATGGTGGTGATTAATGAGCATGGGTAAATGTTATTGGAATTTGATAAAAACCCTAGCCCTAAGAATTTGGGGAAAATAGATATGTTGTGATTTAGAAGGTTAAATTAAAAGTGAATGGATGATGTTTAAGATTAAATGTTGCTTAAAATAATATAGGACCATGGGTGGTGAAACCTATAGATAGGTGTTGATATGAATAAAGAATGTGAGGAAGTAGGAGAATTGATTTTAAGGATGGACATATGGAATATTCGATGTTGGGTATCTTTAGATATGATAATAGGCGATGATGATGATGTTGGATTTGGTTAGCCTTAAGATCTAGAGGATCTTGGCTTAGGGAAAGGAATTCCCAAAGCCTAACACAATTGCATATGTTGGTGTTTAGCAAGTCTAGGACTTGGGGTTAAGCTTTATAATAAGCTAGCAAGTGATTAAAATCATGATGGTTATTAATTATGTGAATATACTTGCATATGGTATGTAGATCGTATTCCGGGTGATGCGAAGGAGCTTTCGGAGCATTGGAACCGTTTCGGCTCTTCCCTCGAGGTAGGAGAGGAGTTAACATTCAAATTGCATGAGTAAATTTGAGAGTGATTTGATGTATGTGTTAAATACTCATGCTTGCCTTGCCATGTGTATGTATTGAATTAATTGAAATGGCAAGTTGATGATTATTGAGAATGATGTGTGAGAATATACGTTGAATTGATAAGAAAATGTATATTCATATAAGATGATGACAAGTTTGAATCTGACATGATTGATAGATTGAATTGGATGTTAATGAGTATAAAGGTCTGGGACAGGTTTTAAATGCCTAGTATGAAGTATATGCTATATTAGATTTGATGAATTTTGGCTGGTATAAGTTTTGGTATGTTTGGTTGTGAGTTTCTCATGTTTCTTACGCATATTCTGATATTCTCGCTCAAGCGAGATGGGATCTCGCTCAGGCGAGGATCCCCTGTGACAGTATTGTAGCCTCTGGACAAATCTCGCCCAGGCGAGTGGGACTTCCGCTCAAGCGAGATGCATGTTATGCAATCAGGGGAGTTGCTGGGTGAATCTCGCTCAAGCGGGCATGGCCATGCTTGAGCGAGCTAGAGAGGAAATTGATACTGGACACTTTTCGCTCAAGCGTAGGTGAGTCGCTTGAGCGAGAGTGTGAAGTTTGATGCTTGGACAGTACTCACTCAAGTGAGTGACTGGTATAGTTGTGTTTTGACCGAGTGTGACGAGTGTATGGTGAGTAAGTGGGATTCTGGGCAAAATTTCAAATGAGTGGGAACCTTAGAAAATAATTCTACGATGTAGTGAATTTCCGAGTGAAATTTCGAGTGGGCTATGTCCGAGACAGAAACTTCCGAATGTGGAAGTGGACAATCCCGATTGAGAGGTCTCCCTGTAGGATATTCCGAGTAATGGAGTTCCGAGTGGAAATTCCCGAGTTCAAAGTAACTCGTTCCGAGTGGAGTGCCCCCGAGTGTGTGATTCCGAGGGATCCACCGATTGGGGGTATACGGTATGAGTCTGCCCAGAAGTACTTTGGAATAAACCCACCCGAGTAAAGGACTTAGTGCTAGGAAGCCTCGCTCGAATGAAAGAAAAAGGAGTCGGCTTTGTAATAAGTTTACCAAGTGGAAAACCGATCGAGTGATGGTCGGTCTTGGAGTTGTCCAGCCGAGTGAAAGATCGAGCGAGTGTGGGGTCGGTCTAGAATGATTTAACCGAGTGAGGATCAGTCGAGTGATGGGTCGGTTTTAGAGTAATTGCCGAGTGAATGACCGATCAGGTGACGAGTCGGATATGGAATGCAATTGCCGAGTGAAAGGCTGGTTAAGAGTTGACTCAGATTTGGAATGAAATTACCGAGTGAAAGACTGATTGAGAGATGACTCGGATTTGGAACAATTTACCGAGTGAAATGCCAAGTGAGAGACGAGTCGGCTTTGATTGATTTTGCTGAGTAGAAAACCAAGCCAGATGAGTCGGTTTTAATGTAAATTGCCGAGTGAGGGACCGAATGAGAGGAATCGGTTCTGGAATAACTTCCCCAAGTGAAAAACCGAGTGTTGGGAAGGACGATCTCTGGTCGGATTCCACTTAAGCGAATGGATTCCTCGCTCAAGCGAGCGAGTGTGGAAATGGTTACTGGAGTAATTTCGCCCGTGCGAGTGGCTGGGTGGGTAGTGCTTCGTCCAAGCGAGCAACCTGGAAATTAGATACTGGCTTGATTTTGCTCGAGCGAGCTGAGGCGCTCAAGCGAGATGGGCTGTCTCGCTCAAGCGAATGTGTGCCTCGCTTGAGCGAGTGAACACTGTTAGTATTTGTTCCCTTCTTTTCTCTCGGTTTTGATTATATTGACCCTTCTTTTCTCGGTTCTGATGGCTTGGGGCCTTCTCCCCTTATATTGTATGATGCTTGAGGGGATGTAAAGGGATATATATTTAAGACAATGATATAGTGGTGTTAGATAATGATTAAGATCTTGAGATGACTTGATTATGCCCATAATACATATAATGAAAAACATAAAATCTTAACCACCAAGGATGATCATGCGAAAGCAATGTTAAGGGCTTGATGATGAATTATGAAATGCATGTCTAAGAACATGATTGTGTTGGGCATAAATGTGATTGCCTTATGTGGAATGATGAGTATGCTTCGAATAATTTTATGTATGGATAAATACTATAATTGGTTGCTATGCTTTTGATATCCATGTGTGGATTATCATGAATGATGTTGTGGCCATTGAAGTGCCTATTATATGTATGTTATGCCTTGAGGGGCCTTGTGAATGTTTATATGCCATTGATGATAAAACTAAAATATACAATATGTAACACCTTATTATTTGCAACTAACAATTCCAAAAACATGAGAAAATTTTTCACAAAACGGTCACGTAACATTTGATATAGAAGGCAGCAGGCAAGGGAAGAATGGAGAACATTCACACGCATATAGCAACCTACAGGGAAGCTAAAACTGGGATCGGCTCAATGGGTTTGTCGTAACGCACCAACACCTGGGCGGATTACACAACACCGTTTGTTCGCTTAGACGGGGTCTGACACCGTCCAGGCGGAGTATGGTAATGCAGCAGCGGATAGAGGATATTTCACAAGGAGGCTTCCCTTCGAGTAACACTGGTCACTCAACGGGAGGAAATAGATAAGGGAAAGATGTTAATACATTCACACGCGTAGCATTCGGTGGGAGGGCGGAGTTCGAATCATCCTACCTGGCTAGGCGGGGTATATTTATCCTGGGCGGACTACATCACAACATTCACTTACTCAGGCGATGTCCAACACCGCCAGCGAGACGGAATAATGCGACAACGGAGAAAGAAGGTACATAGGCGGAATCTCGAGTTGATATCTACTTGCTTCAGCATAGTCTACGCGTTTGGGCGAACTGTCCTAGTTTCTTGGGCGAGGTATGACACCGCCTAAACGAAATCTGCACAACGCCTCTTCAACACAACTACAAGGTAATGCCTCAATCGAACATGGATAAAGGTTCACTAGGTAAATCCTCACGCTCGCACTTCGCTCAGAAAACGGGAAGTTACAATGTACATATGTGGTAGTAGGTGGTGGAAGAAGGAAGAGTCTAAACCTATTCTGCCCAACTCAACTAATTATGACAACGCCTGGGCGGACTCAACCACAACGCCCAAAACAGGGGTCAACACCGGGGTCTGGAATTGCATTAACATCACAACGGATAGGAAAGGATAATGGGCGGTATCTCACTCTGATAATTACTCGCTTCAGCGCGAGTCCTCTCGCGTGGGCGAAATATCCCCATACTTCGGGCGGGGTACGACTCCGCCCAACGTATCCGACATAAGTTTTCCTAAGACAATTCTTAATCCGCTCTGACTTGGCTATAGCCTGCTCAATCATACCGTCCCTGCGTATCCACTAAAGCACAAACATGAAACAAGGTAACACATAGCATGTCACACACGAAACCATACATCCAGATATATATAATAAGAGTACATGTCAATATTTATAAACACAGAATCGGATTCTCCTTGTCCATAAAGTTTCATTTATCCCAAAACATTAACATCCGGTATGAACCAGTCAGGACTTAATCTAACAACGCATTAATTAAGCCTTCCAAATGCATCAGCACTTCGCCCAGCGTTCCGGCTCTGCTTCTGGTCCTCATCTCTAGAGACATTCACTGAAAAATGGCCACTGCAGGGGTGAGCATCTAAAATTTTAAATGATAGATACCGACTCAGGTTATCTGCCAATTACACAACAATACACATACGTACAACACAATTAAGATCAGGGCCACATCCATCAATCAAGACATATATAAGTAACTCTTACCGTTCTCTGTTTACCGATCGTCACTCGGTTGTAGTCATAGCATTTTCAATGACACGGATACACTTGTATGCATATACATATATACGTATAGTCACGAAAACAGTTTTCACTCAGCATCTAGGGTACGTACACACGGAATGGATTACTTGGCATACACGTTCAGCATACTCATACACGATATCAAATGCATAATAGATTTTCAATCAATAACATATGCACAGAGCATCCACTTAGTCCTACGCATTTCACCCATTCACTTCCCACACAGCAAGCTTAACCAATTTCAACAACATTAACAGTAGTAGTAATGTCAACAATGATAAGCACAGAAATTTCACTTGGTTCCGCATCGTGTGTATCGGTCCGACGTTGCAACGTAGGCATCACAGCCTTTTTTATACATAGCTCTCAGCTATCAGATCAGCTCCCAGCTGCTTGGCCGTTTTACAGGTACCCAACCGTTTGTCCACAGGTGACACCAACGCTCTCAGCGCCAACGGCGGTGTTCACAGACAGCCCGAGTCCCACTCAAGGGCTACCCCGAGTCCCACCCGAGGATTTTACAGCGTCCCACGCTGGATGACCGAAGGTAGTGTCTCACACTACGTGCTCCCAGCACAACGCATCCCATGCGCCACACGCGGATTCAACGCACAACATTTATTTCATGCATGCAATCTCGCATTCAAGCACATACACACACCATGCAACCAGTAGTACACATTATCCGGACTCAATATATATAGCTGTCATGCAATCAGTTATCATTCCATATTCAGATATCCACAACATTTCGTTCGATCCAGACATGCAAACAGTTTACAGCTTCATTCAACGCATGCATCATTCTAAAAATCACAAGTCCAGTCAGGCATTTCAAGTTATCATAACCTATCATGCAATCGATGTAAGACAGTGTCAAAATCCATTTAAAGAAGGCATTTCCTACATGCAAACAATTTATTTTAGCAGACGTATCAACATATGCATTTCTATAACCTGGGTAGCTCCAGTCCGACATTCATATCAACACAACTCAACATGCAAACTGAGATCCTGCAACACATGCATCTGTGAGAAAGGTATTAACATGCAATCACTCATTTCTCACTCGTCATGCAACCGAACTATACACACTCACATGCAACGCAATACACCATCAGAGCACGGATATAGCAAGCATCCGCACTCGAAACCTGTTCATAACCCATGCATTTAAGATAGAAGATACTCCCCCTACCAATTACGAAACTCCGAGGGATTTCTTCCTGTTTGGGTGGTGGTTCTCCTCTCTGCTGCTTCACTCGACGATCGTCCTCTCAAGTGTGGGGAGTTCCACTCCACCGTAGCACCGTCACTTTGGTTCTCGAAGCAGGGGATGGACTGGAGAGCGGAGAAGGCAAGAGAAGAAACAAGAGAAAAGAAGAACGAAGAAGGAAGCTCGCTGGGTCCTCTGCGTGAAGAGCATGACCATCACCCGAATATATATATATATACTCGCGCGGAGTGCAGTATGGTGGGATGGGGGGAAACGCGATAATCCTGCCCATGCCACCATGCTTCCACGCTAATTATTCTGTTACATCTTAATTAATTAAATTAAAGGAGGTGTTGACTTGTTGACTTTTTATTTAACTTGGTTGTTTTAATTAAAATGGGGATGTTACAGTTCTCCCCCACTTAAAAAGAATTTCGTCCCTGAAATTCAGTTGGTAATTCATGTGAAGCTTTAGTTGGTAACTCACCTAAATGAACAACTCGGGGTACTGCTGTTTTATGGCATCTTCGCGTTCCCACGTGCAGGAGGTGGTCTTGCCTTGCTGCCAATCCACCTTAACCAGCCTTACGTTCTTGTTTCTTAAGCGTTTTACCGATCGGTCCACAATTCCAATCGGTGTAGTCACAGTGGTCAGGTCTTCTTTGATCTCTACTTCATCGTCAGGCATCGTGTGGCTGGGGTCATGTAAATACTTTCTTAGTTGAGACACATGAAATACGTTGTGCAATCGGGACAAGTGGGTTGGTAATGCGAGGCGGTATGCTACGGGGCCGATCCGTTCTAACACCTCATAAGGTCCAATGTATCGAGGACTTAACTTCCCACTTTTTAAGGCTCGTCCAACTCCTTTACTCAGAGAGGTTCTCAGAAACACTCGATCTCCGACTGAAAATTCCAATGGCTTGATGCGCTTGTCATGGTAGCTCTTTTGCCTGTCTTGTGATGCTTTCATCTTCTCCCCTATCACTCGGATCTGCTCTGTGGTTTGCTTCACGATGTCTGGTCCCAATAGTAGACTTTCACCTGTTTCTGACCAACAGAGTGGGGTTCGGCATCTGCGTCCATATAATGCCTCGTAAGGTGCCATGCCAATGCTGTGATGATGGCTGTTGTTGTACGTAAACTCGATCAAGGGAAGGTACTGCTCCCAGTCCCCACCGTGCTCTAACACACACGCTCTCAATAAATCTTCTAGACTCTGAATTGTTCGCTCGGATTGTCCATCCGATTGGGGGTGGTAGGCAGAACTAAGCCAAAGCTTCGTCCCCAATTCTTGATGCATGGTGGTCCAAAACCTGGACGTAAACCTAGGGTCCCTATCTGATACGATGGAAGTAGGTATGCCATGCAGTCGGATAACTTCTTGAATGTAGATCCGAGCCAACTTATGCAATGGGTACTTCATATTCACAGGTAAGAAGTGTGCACTCTTCGTCAATCGGTCAACAATGACCCAAATGGCATCATGGCCCGCTCGGTTTTTGGGTAATCCCATGACAAAATCCATCGCAATTGAGTCCCATTTCCACACGGGGATCTCTAGAGGCTGCATTGCACCGTACGGTTTTTGGTCCTCTACCTTCGATTTCTGACAAGTGATACACCGGGCCACGTACTCTGCCACATCCTTCTTTAGTCCGGGCCACCAGAACTGTCTCCTCAAGTCGTGGTACATTTTCGTGGTTCCTGGGTGAATGCTGAGTAGGCTTTTGTGGGCTTCATCAAGCACCATTCTTCTCAATCTTCCTCCACTTGGTATGTATATTCTGTCTCTCACCCGGAAGATCCCATCTGGCCCCTCTGCCAAGGATAAGTCCTTTCCTTTAGCCTGAATTTCCTTCATTTCAGCTAGGTAAGAGTCCGCCTGTTGCTGTTCGTACACGGATTTTAAGAATTCATTGGCAATCCTCAACGTACCGATTGTCATCTTCTGAGAGGAAGGGGTGTCAACATGCAAGTTCATGTCTCGGAACCGCTCCAACAACTCTACTTCTTTTGCCATCATGGCTGCTATGTGGAGGGATTTCCGACTCAACGCGTCGGCCACGACATTTGCCTTACCTGGGTGGTATTTCAACTCGAAATCATAGTCCTTCAAAAACTCAATCCATCTTCTCTGCCTCATGTTCAGTTCCTTTTGGTCGAATAGGTATTTGAGGCTCTTATGATCGCTGTACACTTCAAACTTGGACCCGTACAAGTAATGCCTCCAGATTTTTAATGCAAAAACTACTGCTGCCAGCTCCAAGTCATGGGTCGGATAATGCTGCTCGTGGGGTCTCAATTGTCGAGAGGCATATGCTATCACTCGATCTTTCTGCATGAGTACACACCCTAATCCGAGTCCGGACGCGTCACAATAAACCAAGAAGCTTTCTCGTAACTCAGGTAATGCCAACACCGGAGCAGTTGTCAACTTATTCTTCAGCTCTTGGAAGCTGTTCTCACACTCCGGACTCCACACGAAAGGAACGTTCTTCCGAGTCAATTTAGTCAGGGGTAATGCCAATTTAGAAAAACCTTCTATGAACCTCCTATAATAACCTGCCAAGCCCATAAAACTTCTTATTTCCGAGACCGATCTGGGCCTCTCCCATGCTATTACAGTAGCTACCTTCACAGGATCCACCGAGACGCCTCGCTCAGAGATCACATGCCTGAGGAAGTGGATCTCATCCATCCAGAATTCGCACTTCGAGAGCTTTGCAAACAATTGGTTCTCCTTCAACACTTGGAGTACCGTTCTGAGATGTCCTTCATGCTCCTCAGAGGTCTTAGAATAAACTAGAATATCATCGATGAAGACAACAACAAACCGATCTAAGAAGGAGTGGAATATGCTGTTCATGTAATTCATGAAAACAGCAGGGGCGTTTGTCACACCGAACGGCATCACTACATACTCGTAGTGACCATACCGAGTCCTAAAGGCAGTTTTAGGAATGTCCGAGTCTTTCACTCGGATTTGGTGATACCCCGATCGTAGATCGATTTTCGAGAAGACTGAAGCTCCACGCAGCTGGTCAATTAAATCATCAATTCTAGGCAGTGGGTATCGATTCTTGATTGTGAGCTTGTTAAGCTGTCGATAATCTATACAAAGTCTCATGCTGCCATCCTTCTTCTTAACAAGTAGCACAGGTGCGCCCCATGGTGACACGCTTGGTCTAATGAACTGCTTCTCGAGTAACTCATCCACTTGTTTCTTCAACTCTGCCAATTCAGTTGAGGACATTCTGTAGGGTGCACTAGAGACCGGTTCGGCTCCAGGGATCAAGTCTATAGAGAATTCAACTTCTCTATTGGGAGGCACACTCGGAACGTCTTCTGGGAACACTTCTGGGAATTCACAGACAACCGGAATTTCGTTCACTAGGGTCTCGCTCTCATCTTTGGTTAGACAAAGCATCATAAATAGTCGGGTTATACCTAGTGCCGTGCCGTCCTCAGTGGGCTGTTTTGGGAAAACTATCTCTCGGTTTCTACAATCTACTAATACCTTATTGGCTGAAAGCCAATCTATTCCGAGTACGATGTCAAGACCCTTTAAGGGCATGCAAATCAGATCGAAGGTGAAACTCCGATCATACAACTCAAATGCTATATCTTTGCATACTGACGATGTGAACACATTAGCGCCAGTGGGGCTGGCCACTTCCAAAGTCCGGTTCATAGACACAGTTGGTAACTTCAACCGTTCCATGCACTCATCAGCTATAAAAGAATGGGTAGCTCCCGAATCGAAAACAACATTAAGTGTATTCATTCCAAGTGAGCACTTACATTGTACTAGATCGTTTGCTGGTGCAACATCCTCTGCATTGATGGTGTAGATCCTTCCTGTCGCTGTTGGGCCGGTGTTCCTCCCTCGCATCCCGTCTCCTCTGGCTCCGTTGCCTCTGCCACCAGGACGTTGGTCATCATTCACTCGGTTCCTTTCTTGAAATCTTCCTTGACGCACATTAACGTCTGCTTGGCGTAGTTGGGGGAAGTCGGGGCGGATGTGTCCCCTCTTGTTGCAGTGAAAGCACACTACATCACCATCATCCTTGCAGTCTCTGGCAAAGTGATTTCCTCCACACTTGAAACACCTTCTGTCTCCTACCATTGGTCGTCTTCCAGGTTGATTCCGTCCTTCATATCTGGAAAAAGGCTTGTTCCTATTAGCATTGCTTGGCTTTTTGAAATGAGGTCGTTGGGGCCTCAGGGAATAGTGGTTCCTGCTGCTCTGGCTCGAATGGGCCTTGTCATCCTCCTCAAATATTCTACATTTGTTCACTAGTGCAGGGAAACTCCGTATCTCATGGTATCTGCAGGCTCTCTTAATATCCGATCTTAATCCGTTCTCAAACTTAAGGCACTTAGAGTTCTCCGTTCCTGGCTGCTGGAAGGGCGGATAGAATAGGCACAATTCCTCGAATCTGGCCGCGTATTCTTCCACAGTCATGGAGCCCTGTCTTAACTCCATAAACTTCAGCTCTTTCTGACTCCTCACTGTGTCGGGAAAGTATTTGTCTAAGAAGCAGGCCTTGAAATCGTTCCACGTCAGTTGATTATCATCTTCAGGGAATCGGCTTCTGGCTATTTTCCACCAGTTCTCCGCTTCATCTCGCAGCATGTACACTGCACATTCCACCTTCTGGGCTTCGGTACAGCGAAGACCCCCAAAAATCCTTTCTAATTCCTGAGTCCACTTAAACGCCGCCTTCCTCTTTAAGAGGCGGTCCATTACTTGGCCCTCCTCAGCTCGAGGCTGGCCCTGCCTTTCAAACACATCTGCAAAGCGTTGGAATGCCGTAGCTATAGTCTCCATGCTTTGGCGATGTGCCATCCCTTATCCTGAAATCAACATTCAAGGATAAGTATTCCTAGTTACTTAATTCCAATCGGAATTTAGTCTAACATTCAGTAACTTAGCCCATTATGTGTTCTCGTATGTCACATAATTAGTCAGGTCAGGAGGAACAACTCCTCCCACCCATGAGTCAGTAACAGAGTACCAGTCAAGTTAAATTCACACCACAACAATCATGATCATACACACAACCACTTACACTTGGTAGGCTTACCTTGGCCTTGGACCTTTCGGTCCGCTCTGATACCAAAATGTAACACCTTATTATTTGCAACTAACAATTCCAAAAACATGAGAAAATTTTTCACAAAACGGTCACGTAACATTTGATATAGAAGGGAGCAGGCAAGGGAAGAATGGAGAGCATTCACACGCATATAGCAACCTACAGGGAAGCTAAAACTGGGATCGGCTCAATGGGTTTGTCGTAACGCACCAACACCTGGGCGGATTACACAACACCGTTTGTTCGCTTAGACGGGGTCTGACACCGTCCAGGCGGAGTATGGTAATGCAGCAGCGGATAGAGGATATTTCACAAGGAGGCTTCCCTTCGAGTAACACTGGTCACTCAACGGGAGGAAATAGATAAGGGAAAGATGTTAATACATTCACACGCGTAGCATTCGGTGGGAGGGCGGAGTTCGAATCATCCTACCTGGCTAGGCGGGGTATATTTATCCTGGGCGGACTACATCACAACATTCACTTACTCAGGCGATGTCCAACACCGCCAGCGAGACGGAATAATGCGACAACGGAGAAAGAAGGTACATAGGCGGAATCTCGAGTTGATATCTACTTGCTTCAGCATAGTCTACGCGTTTGGGCGAACTGTCCTAGTTTCTTGGGCGAGGTATGACACCGCCTAAACGAAATCTGCACAACGCCTCTTCAACACAACTACAAGGTAATGCCTCAATCGAATATGGATAAGGGTTCACTAGGTAAATCCTCACGCTCGCACTTCGCTCAGAAAACGGGAAGTTACAATGTACATATGTGGTAGTAGGTGGTGGAAGAAGGAAGAGTCTAAACCTATTCCGCCCAACTCAACTAATTATGACAACGCCTGGGCGGACTCAACCACAACACCCAAAACAGGGGTCAACACCGGGGTCTGGAATTACATTAACATCACAACGGATAGGAAAGGATAATGGGCGGTATCTCACTCTGATAATTACTCGCTTTAGCGCGAGTCCTCTCGCTTGGGCGAAATATCCCCATACTTCGGGCGGGGTATGACTCCGCCCAACGTATCCGACATAAGTTTTCCTAAGACAATTCTTAATCCGCTCTGACTTGGCTATAGCCTGCTCAATCATACCGTCCCTGCGTATCCACTAAAGCACAAACATGAAACAAGGTAACACATAGCATGTCACACACGAAACCATACATCCAGATATATATAATAAGAGTACATGTCAATATTTATAAACACAGAATCGGATTCTCCTTGTCCATAAAGTTTCATTTATCCCAAAACATTAACATCCGGTATGAACCAGTCAGGACTTAATCTAACAACGCATTAATTAAGCCTTCCAAATGCATCAGCACTTCGCCCAACGTTCCGGCTCTGCTTCTGGTCCTCATCTCTAGAGACATTCACTGAAAAATGGCCACTGCAGGGGTGAGCATCTAAAATTTTAAATGATAGATACCGACTCAGGTTATCTGCCAATTACACAACAATACACATACGTACAACACAATTAAGATCAGGGCCACATCCATCAATCAAGACATATATAAGTAACTCTTACCGTTCTCTGTTTACCGATCGTCACTCGGTTGTAGTCATAGCATTTTCAATGACACGGATACACTTGCATGCATATACATATATACGTATAGTCACGAAAACAGTTTTCACTCAGCATCTAGGGTACGTACACACGGAATGGATTACTTGGCATACACGTTCAGCATACTCATACACGATATCAAATGCATAATAGATTTTCAATCAATAACATATGCACAGAGCATCCACTTAGTCCTACGCATTTCACCCATTCACTTCCCACACAGCAAGCTTAACCAATTTCAACAACATTAACAGTAGTAGTAATGTCAACAATGATAAGCACAGAAATTTCACTTGGTTCCGCATCGTGTGTATCGGTCCGACGTTGCAACGTAGGCATCACAGCCTTTTTTATACATAGCTCTCAGCTATCAGATCAGCTCCCAGCTGCTTGGCCGTTTTACAGGTACCCAACCGTTTGTCCACAGGTGACACCAACGCTCTCAGCGCCAACGGCGGTGTTCACAGACAGCCCGAGTCCCACTCAAGGGCTACCCCGAGTCCCACCCGAGGATTTTACAGCGTCCCACGCTGGATGACCGAAGGTAGTGTCTCACACTACTGATAAGTGTTTTATAACACAATAAATTAGATTTAGTTTACTTAGGATTTTAATCATTATGCACTGTATTTCCTTTATTTGTTGTGATTTTTGCTTTCTTTCCACTGTATTCTACTCGGGTACTTTTATTTTGCAGAAATTAATAGATTTGGAATTATTGATGATCCATTTTAAGAATGAATGAATATAAATGGAAAATGGATTCAAGAACCCAAAAAGATGATCAAAGTGTCAAAGGATGAAAACAATCAAGAACCATGAGCTATACTGTCCAAAACGCCTCAAAAATGCAAGAAAACACTTCCAGGAAAGGGTAGGAATCGATTCACCCTTACAGGAATCGATTCCCATGTGAAACATAGGCTAGGAATCGATTCAAGGCTGTTGGGAATCGATTCATAGGGCTGGGAATCGATTCCCCCCTTATAGGAATCGATTCATTGATGTTTGGAAGGCTGGGAATCGATTCATGAAGGCCAGGAATCGATTCATCATGCTGTGAATCGATTCCCACCTTTAGGAATCGATTCACACGCTGTTTTGAAGGCAAAAATCAACTGGAGGAATCGATTCATCAGTGAAATCATGCGCCGAATTATTGGAAACAACAAAAATACGCAAATTGGAGACAACTGGAACAGCTGGAAATCACATGCACCGAAAGTTTCCAACTTGCAACGCGTTTTCTTAGCTGGCTTCCTCCCTTCCTTCGCCTATAAAAGGAGAAGCAATCCAAGCAGAGAAAGTATCCAGAATCCAGTTCTCATTCATTCACTTTGTTCCTTTCTTTTCTTTTCCTTCGTTTTCTTCTCTGTTTCGTTTCTTTCTCTTTTTATTTTCTTTTTCTTTCTTTTATTTCGTGTAAGAGTTGTGAGGATTATGAAATTGAGTGTTCTAATTTGTAATTGGTGGAGGAATATTGCAACAAGGAAATACAGTGGTAAATTATTCTGAGCTTTTGGAGAAACCCGTAAGTCTTTATTTTTTACCATGTCTTGTATGTTTTATTTTTCCATTATTTATATGAATTTGAATTATTTTATGAGTAGCTAAATTAATTATCTTGGGATGAAGAGGGTATGATAATATTTTATTTTAATGTTATTTTGACTTGGAATTAAATAAATTTCTGTTTTCCATTTAGTTCAATTATGTTTAATGCTTTTAGTAATTCCTAACAAGAACCTAAATGATAAAACTGTATACTTACGGGTATATTAGTAAGTTTAGGTAATAAATAGAATCGAGAGATTTATTTTTACCAGAAAGCTTTGAACTAAACCTAAGATTTTTTGAAATGCTTTTTGTGACCTCGGTAAAACCGTGAAAGTAATCGAAATTCTTTTGAGGAAATAAAAGGGATTTTCATAAAACGATAATGGGCCTTTCTGAGGATTAAGCAGCGCTTTCCATAGGTTAGGTACATTAATAGGATTCCGAAAGGAACATATTAATTAGCTTTTGGAAAATTCGCCTTGGAAAACTTAATTCGATTCTTATTTATGAAAAGTTAAAATTCATTAAACATAAAATAGAGTCTTAATCCCCTGAAATCCCAAGATACTCTCAACTCTGATTTTTTAGTGTCAAGTAAATTTTATTTTTATTCATATTCTATGCAACTTTAATTTGTGCTTTATTTTATAAAAATCTTAAAAATTAATTGTGTGGATAATTAAATTTCAATATGCTGGTACTTTGAACACAGTCCCTGTGGAGAACGATAATCTTTTATATTACGCGACATAACCCGTGCGCTTGCGGGCCCTGTCAACTACGTGCTCCCAGCACAACGCATCCCATGCGCCACACGCGGATTCAACGCACAACATTTATTTCATGCATGCAATCTCGCATTCAAGCACATACACATACCATGCAACCAGTAGTACACATTATCCGGACTCAATATATATAGCTGTCATGCAATCAGTTATCATTCCATATTCAGATATCCACAACATTTCGTTCGATCCAGACATGCAAACAGTTTACAGCTTCATTCAACGCATGCATCATTCTAAAAATCACAAGTCCAGTCAGGCATTTCAAGTTATCATAACCTATCATGCAATCGATGTAAGACAGTGTCAAAATCCATTTAAAGAAGGCATTTCCTACATGCAAACAATTTATTTTAGCAGACGTATCAACATATGCATTTCTATAACCTGGGTAGCTCCAGTCCGACATTCATATCAACATAACTCAACATGCAAACTGAGATCCTGCAACACATGCATCTGTGAGAAAGGTATTAACATGCAATCACTCATTTCTCACTCGTCATGCAACCGAACTATACACACTCACATGCAACGCAATACACCATCAGAGCACGGATATAGCAAGCATCCGCACTCGAAACCTGTTCATAACCCATGCATTTAAGATAGAAGATACTCCCCCTACCAATTACGAAACTCCGAGGGATTTCTTCCTGTTTGGGTGGTGGTTCTCCTCTCTGCTGCTTCACTCGACGATCGTCCTCTCAAGTGTGGGGAGTTCCACTCCACCGTAGCACCGTCACTTTGGTTCTCGAAGCAGGGGATGGACTGGAGAGCGGAGAAGGCAAGAGAAGAAACAAGAGAAAAGAAGAACGAAGAAGGAAGCTCGCTGGGTCCTCTGCGTGAAGAGCATGACCATCACCCGAATATATATATATATACTCGCGCGGAGTGCAGTATGGTGGGATGGGGGGAAACGCGATAATCCTGCCCATGCCACCATGCTTCCACGCTAATTATTCTGTTACATCTTAATTAATTAAATTAAAGGAGATGTTGACTTGTTGACTTTTTATTTAACTTGGTTGTTTTAATTAAAATGGGGATGTTACACAATATACCCCTAATTGAGAGGGTGAGATATCCTTGCGAGGTTGTTGTTGAGCATATGCATTATTGCATTGCATTCATGGCATGGCATATCATTGATACTTTATGGTTGTGATCACAGTGATGAAAGATCCTGCGGGATTCTATGAAGGGAGTACCCCTTGCGAGGCGGGAAACCAATGTGATGATGATATGATATTGTGCCGGTGGTTGCGATCACCTGGTTGTGAAATGTGAAAGGCCCTGCGGGGACCAATGTATAATGATGAGCAAGTGGTTATGATCACTTGGTATTTGATATGATAAAGGGCTTGCCAGCACTTATGATGCCCATGGTTGCGATCATGAGGCGGGAGTACCCCTTGTGAGGCGGGAAACCTATGTGAATTATTGAACGTGGTTGCGATCACGAGAAGCACCTTGCGAGGCTGCTATAGGGAGTACCCCTTGCGAGGCGGGAAACCAATGATTATGAATGATTGATTATGGTGGTTGCGATCACCCGTGATATGAAATCGGATCCGTTGCATATGCATTAAACAGTTGACATATGCATTAGCTTTAAGACCATGGCATTTGAGATGGGATGACCACGAGTGATGAGAAACCCCTTGCGAGGAGGTATTGAGTGAAGCCTTAATGAATTAATGATGATAATGACTATGAATGCCCTTGTTGATAAGTGGCAAAGTGATGGTGTTTGTGATTGTGTATATGTTGTGCTTATTTATGATATGAATTGCGATTCATGAGGCTTGTATGCCTATTGTGATAATGAGATAATGAATGAATGATAATTTGATGTTTTGATAGCAAAGCACACATGATGTTTGTATGCATATACACATGATCACAATATATATATTATTCGTCATTTTGAATGTATAACTCACTCTCCCATGTGGTCTCCTTTTTAGCCTTGTGATGCAGGTTGCCATGGGATGAGTTCAGATTTTTAATTAAAGCTTTGGTGAAGGTAAATAGTGGTAGAGGAAGTGCCTTGGCCGGCATCATTTATGAGTTCTTATGTAATGAATGAATTGGTTACGAGAATGTAGATGATTTAGAGATTTTGAATATATAAAAGATAATCCCTTTGAATTGTGGATAATGAATATCTATGTAGAATGTGAAAGATGAGTTGATATGTATTAGAAGGATTGAAATTGCATGATGAACATTGATGATTGTGATTGTCGGGAGAAGATTTCCGAATGTATATGTATATAAATCAGTGTCTATATATAATGCTATCTTAGGCATTGCATGCTTATATAATTATGTAAAATGATGATGGTTGTCTATTAGGCTTATGATAAGCCACTACGTGCTTTGCCGAGCCTTTTCTCATATCGTCATATATGGGACTAGGCGTGTGCCCGGTATACACATTCTTCCGCTGTAAACTCTATTATTTTCGTATACCGTTATGGGCAATTTATCTATCGATCTAGCTTAGGGTTATTTGATCTCACTCTTTGGTTTTCTGTGATTTGGGTCTTGATGTGATCATGGTGATGTCTTGGAAATATTTTTAAACGTGAAAAATTTATTCGCATTTTTATTAATTATAACGATCGCTCGGGATTCGAGTACAGAAAATCAGGGGTGTTATAGAACCCATTAGATCGACCATCCTATTAAAACAACCTCCTGAAAGATTATAATCTGCCTTTAGACTTAAAGCAGCTAGGGAGGCGGATAATTCAGCGTGACTCTCATAGCTATCCCACAATGGAGTCTGAGCCGCCGCCAACAAATCATAAAATCTCTTCACCTCCAGATTAGGATCCTCCTCTACATTGTCGTCCTCATTCCCTGCTTGGTCATCATGTTGTAGCATACGCCCAGTTTAGGGTCCAACATGATCCATTACCATCCGTTCTATGTTGTTGTACGCATCCCTGGTTCCTTCGACCTCAAAGTACAACTGTGGAACAGTTACGGCTGATGGCCTGGGTGGTAACTGCTCACCATGGTTGTACCAGCAGTAGTATCTTTCCATGAATCCCTTCTCGCTTAGATGACACATGACATCATCCGGGTATTCAAAATTCATGCATTTGCATCTTGAGCACGGACAACAAATTTTGTGAATCACCTCAAAACCAGGCGTGTTCGTTGTGGCGAACAGAATGAATTCCAACAGCCCCATCATAAACTCCTCAGTCACTCGCCGACTGTCATCTAGCCGGTTGTACATCCATCACCGATTTTCTGGAACCTCCATTCACAATATCTAACAACCAGAGTTGGTGTTACTTTGACTTAAACATTATATGGTTATCGTTCATGAATCGCTCTCTATCTCTTTGATGTTGCAAGTAGGTGGGGCCCTATCCCATTCGGGATGAATATGCAACCATCCGTAGCCCGTTAATGTTGTATACGGTCTTTCTTGAATGTTGATGTTCATTTGGAATTTCGGCAGCATTTCACATTGGTCCCCGAGTACATAGAGATACGTGCGGTATGAAACACCGCACGCAGACATGTACCCGGAGACAATACGAAACACCATAACCAAAATTACAAATGAACATCAACGACACAAGATAGACCATATGCAACATTGATAGGTTACGCCCTACTAGTTACAAATTCATCCCAAACTGTCCAACTGGGACAATTCAAGATCCAACACAACACGGTATGTTAGGGTTTAGGGTTTAGGGTTTAGGGTTTAGGGTTTAGGGTTTAGGGTTTAGGGTTTAGGGTTTAGGGTGGTTATCTTGAATCTTGAACGGGAAGCTAGTGGGTACAGACATGACTAAATCCTACATTATTAAACTTGAGTTAACTTTTTTCTTTCCCTACTGAAATTTTGGTAGAGTCTCCCCTGTAAACTAAACATTTCTAAATTTTTTACAACGCCCTGTTACACACAGAAGATTTTCCAGTACAGTTTAATTTATATGCTATGCATTGTATATTAAATTAAGGGAGGTAATCACCACAACCTAGTGAGCTCTGCTCTCCACTAACAAACAATAATACACATGCATTTTTAACATCATGTTATCAGCACACAACACTAATGCCTAATGAGCTCTACTCTCCACTAACAAACAATAATACACATGTACACTTTTAACACATGTTATCAGCACACATAAGCAATGCCTAATGAGCTCTGCTCTCCACTAACAAACAATAATCAACATATATACACTTTAAAAGATATAACATACATAGCCAGAAAGTTAGCGTTAGGGGATTACCTTAAGAAAGAAAGTAAGCATTTGGAAACGAAGCTGAAGAAAGACCAATAAAGACCACATGTATGGTGTGCTAGTCTGCATCACAAACGGAGAAGTGATTGACATTATTTACACAATCTCAAAGGCACAACAACATAGTAGAGATATGGTATTATTTACATAATAATGACTTCTTAGTGATCTATAGACTTGGGATCCACGTGAGAATTAGTTCATGAGAGAGACAGTACAGACTACATTTGCATTATTAAACATTCAAAGTTATTTAATGAGTGTGTGTGAAAAATCACTTAAAAGTCACACTCTACCAAAGTGTAGATATTTTTCAAACTATAGGTCTGTTGGGTTGATTATGCATGCTAGTGTTGGGATTAGTTTCAAGTGATTATTCAAGATCTTTTACAAGTGATTATACTGCCTTTTACCACCTTCATTTTCAAGTTCACGCTTCATTACTTCACCTCCTAATTTATTATGTTTCTTATCATTGTGTAGGAATAGAGTTTTCACAATTTAATGGAGTGAATTTAAAAGAATTATAATAATACATGTACAAGAAACACTGGTGCTGTGATCATAATCTCGAAGGAGGAGTTTGAGTCACTAAGTCATAAAGTTGAAGAATCTGATACATTAGAAGAGATGAAAGTGGTTACTGCCAAGGTTTTGGGAAGGTTATAGATTCCCATCCACAAGAAATGACCCCAGGACCATGCTTTCGAGTTTCTAAAACTTATAAGATCTCAAGAGGGGGTTCAACTTTTGAAGTTGAACTTGGATTAGACAAAAATCAACCATGTACTCATAAAATAGAAAACAGCATCTGCAAGTCAGCTTGTAAAATATCTGATGAGTTTAGAGTCCTACTTGCTGAGGTCAAATTCATTCGTTTGAGTAAAATTCACTATTCTATATTTACAACTAATTTTAAACTGTTTAAAATGGGTTTTTTAAAATGGAGAATGAACCTATTTATTATCTTTTCATTCTAATAAAAAATTTACCGTTTTAACTTTTAAGTTACTTTAAATTAATCCTAATAATTGAGGTTAACAAAAGATTAATATTGGTTATATTTGTGACTGATGTAAGACTACTTTAACATCGATTTAGGAGAGATTTATGATCAGCCCCTCAATCTTCACTTCAAATTGTTAGAGATTTAACACAAGATAAGCAAGTAAAGGCATCTCTAACTAACTAATCATTAGTATTAAATAATAAACTATGCATTTCTCACCCACAAGCACAAATTTAACTTCCCTCTACCCTTTTTCCATTTATAATTAGTCGTAACAACTTTTTTAAATGCAAAAATAGTTTTTTAATGCTGCCTCTTAATTATAACCTGTTGACTTCACCACTACTGCGAATGTGGCCTTTATTTTTTTGGTTGCTACCTCTCTCTACAGATTTCCCAGATTCTACTATAGTGCATTTCATAATACTTAAATGTGCCTCAATTAGTATAGGGTTGGTGTGATGTGGTTTGGTAATTTTAAAATAAAATAAGTCGAATAATTAATACAATTTGATTTGCTTAAGGAAAATTGAAATGAATGGTTTCACTTAGCATGGCTTGGCTCAACTCAGTTGATACGATTTTAAACTTCAATTTCTAATACCAAAGACTTAGTTATATACTATATAACAAATATGTTGTTCACCCAACACTAACAAATTAACAATACATCAAATTATAACTTTAACAAAAGTTCAAAGCAGCATAAAGCAGTCATTATCAAAATATCATATGAAACAGAAGTCTTATCTTCAACACATGACAATAATAAAAGGCTAAAGATAATTGGATTTTAAGAGACTTTAGAAGGCATAACTGATAAACATTAAATAATAGTTACAATGAAAGAATTCAATATTAAAATCAATGCAATCTATCTGCCGCACCTTCCTTTAATGTGGGATGACCCATAATTCCAACCAAATAGTATAAAGTTCCATAATGCCTTACTACTATTGTAATATTATCTCTCAGATGCTTCAGAGTTCAGAGTTTAGACTTCAGACAGACTTGACTTTTCTTTCAGAGCATTTTAAACCTACGTACAACATGTGTAAGAAAATTTTTAGATTAATATACATCTATACATCTTATCCATCTAGTTATCAGTTTTACTAAACACATCATATTCACATATACAGATACCTCACTGGTCAATTTCTAATTCCAAAGACTTAGTTATAGACTATATAACAAATATGATATTCACCCAACATTAACAAATTAACAATAAATCAAATAAGAGAGGGAGAGAGTTTCAGAGACCAATCTCACCTACCAAGTCCCAAATGAAATTTTGCGTTCCCAAGAAAATGCTGAACAACTAAATAGAGAACTTGAGAAAGGGTTTGAAAAACTTAAGACTACTGAGAAAAATTGTGATACGTTGCAGAAATCAAATCAATCTCTTTGGTTAGAGGCTGAAAACTTGTTGTAGATCATAGCTATGAAGGATCAGGCACTTTTGGAGAAGCATACTGATCATGAGAAGCTTTAGAGTTTAATGCATGAAGAGCATTCTAATTTTCAAGAAATTGAATCCACTCTATAGACACTAGACATGTTGTATTCTAAATCACAATAGGAGCAAGGAAGTCTTGTTTCAGAGCTTAAACATGGGCTTCAACTATTGAAGGACTTGGAGTTTTCAAAACAAGGTTTTACAGAAGAAATGCAGGAGAATGTGGAAGAAAATAGGATTCTGCATGAACTTAGTTTTTCTTCTACTAGGTCATTATTAAGAAAACAGCAAATGGAAATCTCTAAACTGAAGGAGATCAAAGAGAAATTTGAATGAGAGTTTGCTGTTAATAATGAAGAAAGCAATGCCCTCCAGCAGGAAGCTCATCAAATAAAGGATGATATCCAATACTTGAATGATAGATATCAGGCTATGCTAGAACAACTACAGACTCTAGGCTTGGATCCTAAGTGTTTTGCAGCATCTGTGAAAGATTTATAAATTGAGAACTCAAAGCTAAAAGAGGTCTACAAAATGGAACGCAATGAGAAAGAAGTTCTTCGTGAAAAGTCAAAGGATATGGATGAGCTTTTGATAGAAAATGCCTTTATGGAATTCTCCTTGTCAAGATTAAATGACGAGTTGGATGGATTAAGAGCAACAATGATGAAAGGATATGGATGAGCTTGAAGGTTTGAAGGCTAAATCAACTGACTTGGAAGAATTCTACAGGTTGCTAAATGATGAGAAGTATAATCTTCTAAATGAAAGAAGCGATCTAGTATCTTAGTTGGAGAGTGTTGAGGCAAAATTAAGCAACCTAGAAAAGATGTTCACAAAATTGGAAGAAAAATATGCTGATGCAGAGAAGGATAAAGAAACCATATATAATCAAGTATAAGAACTCTGTGCTTCAATTTTGGTGCAAAAGAGAAGCATGCCAATCATAAACACTCTAGTGAAGCCCGACTCATAAATCTGGAGAATCTTGTTCATGTACTACAAGAAGAACTGTGGTTGGGGAAGATAGAATTTTTCAAAAGAAGTTGAGAAGGCTATAAATGCTTAGCTTGATATGTTCATTTTGTAAAATTGTATAGAAGATCTGGAACAGAAGAATTTGGCCTTGTTAACTGAATGTGAAAGCACGTTGAGGCATCAAAGTTTTCTAACAAAGTTATCTCCGAGTTGGAAACTGAAAATCTCATGCAACTGATGGAAGAGGAGTTTTTGCTACATGAAATTAGAAAGCTTAAAAGGTGTATTCATCAAGTATATGGGGCTCTTCGGATTGATCCAGATGGCAGGCATGACAAAGGAATCAAGCATGAGGAAATACCAATATCACATATTTTGGACAACATTGATGGCTTGAAAAGTTCTCTTGTGAAAAGCCAAGAGGAGAAGCAGTAGCTGTCTGTAGAGAACTTTGTCCTAGTAACTTCACTTCAACAGTATCAATCTGAGAGAGAAAAATTAGAGTCAAAGACAAAGTCCATGGATCAAGATTTTGAGACCATGAAAGAGCATAATGTAAGGTTACACAAAGAGAAGGTTGAACTTCTAGAGATGAATAAGCAACTAAAGACTAAAGTGGCCAATGGAGAAGAAAAAGAGAACCTCATCTTCAATGCAATTAGAGAAGCATGGAGGAGACATGCAAAGGAAGAGGGTAACAGAACAAGCAAGAAGAGGTTCTGAACAAATAGGAAGGTTGCAGTTTCAGGTGCAAAACATCCAACATATATTGTTGAAATTAGGTGATGTGAAGAACCACAGAGGGAAAAATAGAATGTCTAGACCAACACGTGTGTTGCTGAGGGATTTCATTCACATTGGGAAGAAAAAGAATAGAAGGTGCAGGAAAGTGTGTGGTTGTGGATGTTCAAGGCCTTCTTCTAACTTTACTTTTTATGGCACTTCTTCTAACTTTAAGATTTTATTTTATTTTTTACAATTTGAACGTCTGTTACTAATATGGTTATTGTTCAATTTTAGTCCCCTGTTAACTTCTTAGCATCTTTTAATTGTTATTTTGGTTAAATCTGGAACCCTCGTTTTATGCTCAAATAATCTAACGGATTTGGAATAGGAAACGACTTAAATGATTCAGATTTTGGAAATTTGGTGGGAATTTGATGAGATTGGCGGAAAGTGACGTTAAGATTTTTAAGAAGGGAAATTTGGGTGGAATATGATGTTTGGATTCGTGGTTTTGAAGAAAGGGTTTCCTTGAGTTCAATCAGTTCAATTTATGGAAATTTTGAGAAGAAAAATGAAGTTTTTACTGTTTTGGGTTAGAGGAAAACCGGTGGGAGGATCTGAGTTTGAATATAACAAATAAAAAGAGACTAGAATATCAAATTTGAGCATGAAATTATTAAGGGACCAAAATCACGGATTACCTATAATAAAAGGACCAAAAGTACTACAATTAAGACTAAGTTTAATCTTATGATTTATGATTGATTGGTGTTTTTGTTCATTATCTTATGTTTAATTTCTATTGTTGATTGAAGACATCCATAAGCATCACCATCAGAGTATGCAAGAGCTAACAAGGAGCTCTGGAAGCTGAGTGGTTTAGTGGACCTTATTAATGAATTGAGGGCCAAACAGAAGGTAACAAGTTGATGCATGCTTTGCCTAAATGACAAGTGGTGTTCTAGAATTGTGACATTGCAAGAATAAAATGGATAGAGAGAACAAGAAAGCATTGCTGAATCATGTATTATCCTCAGTTTATGATTTTCAACTAATGGTTTGGGGACGCTGATTATCTTTCTTTCAAATGAACTTCTTTTTACTTGGGGAATCATTAAATTGTGTTCAGCAGAGCTAAAGTTGAAAGTATTTTGTGGCTTGGTTTTTGGTTAGAGTCGTTACTTTGTATGGGAAGGGGATTTTATACTGTCTTAATCTATGTGCGTTTGTAGCTCAGCTTATTTATGAGAAATAATAATTTGTTTTTGCTAGCTTGTTGAGAGAGCTTCTAAATAATAAACAACCAATTAAAGGAACTTACTAAAAGGGCGTCATAGTAAAAAAAAAAAAATTTGACTGAGTTTAATGGCATTGTGTAATCCATATAGCTGACTTCACCTAGTGGGATAAGGTTATTGTTGTCTGTTGATGTTCTATTTTAGATTTAATTTTCATTTTTGTTGTCATCATCTGTTTAGTTAAGCATACCTGGTTACCAAACAAGTATTTGATGATGAATTACTACTTGTTTAGATACTTTGATGACTTGATTCATAATGAAAAATAATGGTATCATTTGATCCATTTAGTCAACTCCACCTAGTAGGAAAAAGGTTTTGTTTTATTGTTCAAGTTTAAAGAAATAAGAAAGGGAATGAGAAGGTAGGTTTTTTTTCCCAGGTAAATTATCTAATTTTACCGTTTGACTATCAACAGGAAATTGCTGACTTGAAGTCACTAATGGCAGAATGTTCTGAGGATAAAGACATGCTTAATATGGCTACAGAGGAAATAAGCCTTGCCATAGAGGAAGAAAGAAGATTGCAAAGTTTGCTTCGGAGTCATTATTTCCTAAGGATGATGCTGATGAAAGGGATTGAATTTTAGAAGTGCGAGCAGGTATAGTGTCACTGTTGAAAATGGATGTCTATTATCAATTTTCATCAAAGACATGTTCAATTACTGTTTGCATCTTAGATCTTGTTTCATCCCCTTTTCTTTTACCATTTTGTCCTGGCACTGGTGGGGAGGAGGCTTCTTTGTTTGCAATGGATATCTTAAAATGTAAGGTTACATTTATGTCACTAGAATTTTCTCACATTCAGAAACTGTTTTTAGTTTTCTGAAAGGGGTCTTATCTGACATAATATAGGTATGAGAAGTATGCTCACAGAAAAGGTTGGAAATTTAAAGTTGTAGATATAGCTCAATCTGATCTTAAAGGCTACAAGGTGTATATTTCATTCATTAGTGCACACTAAGTATGACCTTATTCTCAGTGCTTTTCCCATTTATGTGTTTTAAATTGTTGATTGCAACATCAACCATGTATCGTTATTTTTTGGTTATACTGTGCCATAATTTCTTTGTTGTAGAATTGAATATCACATCATTTGGACTTTATTTTCTCAAGAAGCTAGTGGAGCAATTGCAGGAACTGGTGTTTTTGGGAAGTTAAAATTTGAGAGTGGAATTCACAGAGTTTAGGTTTTAGCTACCACCTCTCACATCCTATCTTAAACTAAATCTACTTTCAGCAGTTACTGACATTGTTCTTTCAACAGCGAGTTCCTGTGACAGAAAAGTCAGGACGTGTTCACACCAGTGCTGTTTCTGTTGCTCTTTTCTTAGCCTAATTACCTTTACCAATGGAGTAATAATATACTAATCTCTTACATGTACATGTTTTATAATGAAAACTTATAATAATTTATGGGTATAGGACTAAATTTTAAGAACTTTTGCACCATCCTAAACTATTCCAATAATATTCACAGATGAAGTTATATAGCATGAGAGTTACGGAGGAAGCAAATCAACTTACCAAATTGAGGTCGTAGGTAATCTTTGCTCTCCACGAGGAAGGTCACGTCGGAGGTCACCGAAGGCTCACGATGGAAACTGAGAAAGTGACAGAGTGTGAGATATAGTCGCGAAACAACCAATATGGAAGAAGGAAATGGGGAATTACTTACCGTTCGTCAGAGGTGGTATGGGAGGCCGCACGTAGGAACTTGAGAAACACAGAGAGGAAGGTGACGAAGGGGAAACTGAGAGAGAGGTTTAGGGCACAAAGACAAGGAGGGAGATGAGCAGAGACGGGGGGAGCCAGCGAGAGGGAGGGACACAAAGAGAGGGAGATGACCGGAGATGAAAGTCGGAGGGAGACGGGGGCAAGGGAGAGTAGATTGGTTTAGGGCAATGATTGGAACAAAACATTGGGGAAAAGGGATGTCTGAATTAGATTAAAATATTAGCGACGGTAGCCAACCTGTCACTAACAAAGTAACTAAAGGACCAACTGGCAGATAAAGCGACGGACAATGATACACGGTCGCTCAACTGAATGCTAATTGCTGACGACAACATGGCGTCGCTAATTATTAATTATATAGCAGCGGTATTAGTGATGGTAGTTTAACGATGGCTAAAAATGCCGTCGCTTATATAAAACTGGAGGGAAACAAAAAAATGGAGGGAGTTTTAGCGACCGACGACAGTGACGGTGTTTTGGAAAACTGAGCGACGACGCAGCGATGGTCGCTCGTATGGTGACTAATTTTCTTTTAAGTCTGTTAGCGACGGTTTTCATCCGTTGCTAATATTTGGCGCCGACAGAAAACTTAGAGGGAAACAAAAAAAGGTGGGAATTGAAATATAACGACTGTACAAGCGACGGGTGTTTAGTTAGTGACGGCTTTAGTGACGGAATATTGTAATTTTCAGCGACGGGATTTTCTGGTCACTAAGGTGGTTACTAACACTCTTTTTGGGTCCCTTTTAACGTGGTCGTCGCTAAGTCGGTCGCTAATTAGCGACCATCTTGTTTGGTCGCTAATTTTAAGTGGCTATTTAGGGTTTTTTTAGTAGTGGATTTTTGGTTTTCTTTTAATTCTAATTGGTTCATAATTTCCCCGTTTAATAACATATGTCGAGTCCAATAAATTATTTCCTTAACACTAAAAATTATTTCAGCTATATCACCCTAACCATAATAATTTCCTAAACATTCTAGACCCATTAAATATTTAATTTGACCAAGTAGGTCCCACACCATTCGTCAAATCATCTGATTCCAGTAAATCTTAATTTACCGGTAATTCACCTCTAGTGTCTAATTAATTCTCCCACAATTATTGGACCATAAATAATTAATCACCATTATTCAATAAATTGTTTTCTTTAAAATTTAGGGTGTTACAACTCCAGGGCGTTTGAAGTGGCTGCCAACTGCGTCAAGTTTGGAGAGTAGGATAATCTAGAAGGAATCATACTCGAAGACAGCATATCGCTGACCTACTGAACTGGCTCATGCCTCCTACTGCTGTAGACCTCATATGCCCTGCTAAAAGATCCTGGACTGGTGAAGACATAGACAGGTAGTCCTCGACCTCGCTATACATGTAGCGCCTAAAGATGTGCCTGAGGAAACCTCGGGGATTGGTCCCACGGGTGCCTTACGAGATGTCTCTCCATTGGTGACATCACTAGTACTCCCCGTCGTGATGGAACATCCACTAATCTCTCTGGCTCGTAGACAGCTAGAGGCACTGCTGGTGGAAGCTGCGGAGGTAAGACTAGGAGAGCGACTGGATCCTCAGCCATCAGGTCCATTGGTATATCAAGCGGAAACTCCTTGGGGTCCTCGTTGTTATTATCCTCATCTAGTACTGGTCCTACCTCTATCGGACCTGGTACTAGCACCTCTGCCTATTGGGAGGGCATCGAAAATAAAAGGGGCACTGGCAGGGGATGGAAACTAAAAGGGTCAGCCATCAATGCTGCCTCCCTACCCGCTAACTCCTACATCTCCTCAGTGCTCTGAGGGCATTGGGGAATCACCATAACGTTGAACCATACTCTCTATGACCTCCATATCTCAGTCATAGGGTCCCTCAGGCTTGGGTTGTAGTGGGGGAAGTTCATCAACAGGGGCCTTCTCGAGCTCTTCCGGTATTACAGGTAAGTGGCTAAGACCAGACTGGTCCTCTCTACATGCACTCCTCGTCTGATATGCATTCCTGAGTGGAAAAAATAGTTGAAAGGGTGAGCTTCCACCTCCACAACAATTGGGGGGGTGTCATATCGACACACACCCCACATAACATAAACAATCCAGGATCAAAGCCTCATACTCTCTAGGGGGTTCCTAGCAAGTCTTATTCTAAGTTATCTCACTTCTTCTAACCTCAACTGATCGTCCCCATTCCTTGCTACTCTTGAAAGGGTTAATACTTGTATAATCACAACTAGATAACAATAAGGGGTCACAATTTCTCACAAAAATGATGTAATGCATGTATTTCATTTCTTTAATTTTAATATTCCTTAGCCAGTATGATTCATCTGGCCCTTTTTCTCCTCATCAATCACAATATAGTATACGTCACCATCCCACCTTACCCTCCTTCCTAACTAGAGCGACGAGAGCTTGCCTCGTTCTATTTTCACAAAAGCGGTAAAGACACATAGTCCTGTCAATAGTGGATCCAAATCACATATCATTAGAAGGCGCACTACACGGCCATAGTAACCCTCATTCGAAGTTGAAGTATACCAGAGTTACCAGGCTGTCTAGCCTCGGTCGCGAATCCGAGCCATTGGAGGTCTGCCCTGGTATACTCCCAAGACTGCCCTCAGGGGATCGAGACACCACTTTTCTTTAGTGCACCCATCACCGTGTGCTCTAGGAGATCACTCAATCATCCACCCTTATCCTCCATGTATGATGCATGACTCATAGATCCAATTATCATTCATTGGTCCTCGACAGGGTTCCCCTCAATGACTCTCTTTCATTCCTAATATCGGGCTCTTTTCTTTTCATTATATGTTATTTTATTCTTTCTTTTCTTTCTTGAAAACTCATAATGGTCTTTCTTAACATTTTAGAATGAAACGAGATTTCATATTTTCCAAAAAATCACAGGGTATATTGGCGCTACAATGCTCAGTAATCATCTCAGATCCAAATTCTCACATTTTCACAATTTAATTATTTTGGAATCCCTGCTGATACCACTTTTCATATTTCTCCCTTATTCTTATTTCATAATTTTCCTTTATTCAGTCATCCATACATCACATCACACTTATTATAGCAATATAATCATGAGGTACTTCACTTAATTAACATATTTGTAAACCAATCATATCGCATTGATAATTATCCAATAATACTACATTACACATAAGATTTACTATAGCAAGAAAGCAATATACATTTTTACTTCTACTCAACCAAAATTCATGGAAAAATCAAACCTAATCATTGGCATTGAACCCGATGTACTAGCTTGTATATTATCAATTCGATACAATTCTAGTCATTAGATCGCATGCTTTAGTCAAAATATCTTATGAAATGGTTTAGATCTTCTTATATCCTTAAGTTATTTATCCTCCTATTATTTGTTAATACACTTATTTTTCGTTACATGATTCTAGTTCCTAAATGTCAAATTTTTATTCTAATTATGAAACCTAAGTTATTACTAAATGGACTACCCTTTATTTTCTTCCACTAACCAAATAAATTTTACTAGTTAAGTGACTTGTTTCTTTTATCACCAAATGGTTGCTACATTTCTTAAACATATATTTTATGGGTATACTTTTATCACCATAACCTATATAATACCATTAATTAATACTTATTCTTTACTTATACTATTTTCCCCTTACTAATTATACTAACTAATTCTTCCTTTAGTCGTGTTCATTTAATCAATTCTAGTCCAATATCTCAATATAGTCAATTTTATTATTTTACAAATCTAATTACTATTCTAACTTCTAGATTTTGGGCCTAGTCAAAAGCATTATTTTCCTTAGAAATGGTTACCCAATTTATAAGCTATCCTAGTTCTTTTTATCACTTAGTTCAAAGTTAAATTCCAAAGCCCTTTTAATTACTTCTAATTTATTGGTCACTAAAACTTCTAAATTTTAACATCTATTCCTTATTTGAATTTCTAAACTTACTTTTATCTTATCTAGTCATTTATATTATTTTCTTAACTAAATTCTTTAAGTCCCAATTTAGAGTCCAAAATCTCTTTTCTCCCCTTTCTTCTTCTTCTTCTTGTCATACTTAGTCATTAAAAACATTTAAATCCAAAATATTTACTTTTTACCTTAATTTCTCAAGTTATTTTTTTATCTAATTATTCCTTTTTATAACAAAATCAATCTATTAAACTTGATTAAATCATGATAACTTATAATTACAATAATGTCTTTCTCAAAACTCGATGGAATAAAATATTGTGATCGTCCGATTGGTGAATTTTCTCGAAATGTGCATTTTTTTTAAAATGATTCCGGAGACGCTTAGCAATAAATCTAACTTCTAATAGCGGGGTTTACCGGGAAATTTACAATAAATTACACAATAATACAATAAATTTTTATAATTAAATATTACAACCAAATCAAATACGACCGAGTCTACCTAAACTCTAAAATTCTTAATTTCTTCATCACAACTCCGATTGCGGTAAAATTTTCTTCAGGTACACTAATATTGAGACATGCTTTACGAGATTGTAAAGACACTTATTAACTTAAAAATATAATAATTTTAACCATCAGTTACGAAAAATTACATGGTTTGAGATCTAACCATTGGATTACAATGAAACTTCAAACGATTATTCCCAGATACTAGAGTAATATTATAGAGTAAATTAAAACGCAATAAACAAAGAGAAGATCCCCTAACCTCATGGGACAGTTTTGGTTCTGAAGAAGGGGAAGGGTGGATGTGCAAAAAATTCACTGAATGCTTTGAATCATCCACCGATTGTCGCCGCTAGTTGCTGATCCTAAGGAAACCATACATGCAATTAAAATGGACAAGGATGTCATGGTTTTAGGCTTCTAAAATAAGGGAAAAACCACCACAAAGCATACTAACAAATTTTTTTCAGTAAAGGCAAGAAGAGGAATTTTACCTAATAGATCAAAAGCCAAAATCTCCATCTTACCTTACCCAAAATGATCACGAAAAAAGAGAGTATGGCCAAGAGGAATTATCTACACAAAAATGGAATTTTGATGAAGAGAATAAAGGAACTGGGGTTGTCTTAGTGAGGGGGTGGTAACGTGAATTTAGAGGAGGAGAAGAAGAGAATTGAAGTTGGGAGTAGGTATGGTGGATGGGTGTTATGGCCGTGAATGGAGAAGAGGTAGTTGTTGTTTTTGGGTGGCATAGGGTGGCCAAGAGGGAGGTGTATGGTGACTGTTTCTTGGAGAGTAAAAGAGAGAGAGAGAATGGTTATAGTTCTGGCCAAGAAAGTGAGTGAATTAGGGAAAATTCAGCTTGATTGAATGATGGGTTTGGTGGAGGGATCTTGATTGCATGAAATCTTATTGGTGGAATTGGGAGGGGGAGAGGCTGAGTGGAGGGGGAAACCCAGGAGGTGACACCTCACATGGTGAGTGGTGTGAGGTGGTGAGGTGTGGAGGGTAGGTGTCACATAATGGCGGTGCCAGAAAAATGATTTAGGGTATTGGAAATCGGATACCCGACGAGTAACTAGTGACCTATTCGAAACACATTTAAATAAATATATAATAATTTGTGGAGTGGAAATTTGGAAAAACTACCAACATAAAAGTTGTATATCTTTGTTTTCTCTTTAAAACAAGGTATGGTACATGAAAATTTGACATCGGACGAGGGAGATATGACCAAAATATGAAAACTACTTCAGGTTTTGACAAAAATGAATTTGTGAACAAAATAATTTTCCTGGAAAAAATGGGTAAGGATATAGCTTTCATGCCCTGCATGAAGTTTGTATATATCTTTGATACAAAGCCATAGAAAAAAGAAAGGAGTCATTCTAGTACCGTATGGGGGAGATACAAATTTTTTCTTAAAAGTGTGCAGTGTAGTCATGAAATTGGAACAACTTTAGGGCCTTCATAGAAAATGTAGAGAATTTTGTTACGGAGATTTTGATATTGGGTTTGCACGAGTTAGAGGTTGTATGAAGGAGTTATGAAGTTTTGAATGAACCATGTGTAGGATAAAATACTCAAACAATGAAATTTTGAGGTGATCATGCTTAATCCTTAATTTAGGGGGTGACAGAGTAGGAATCAGAGTTTGGGGATAGAAACAGGTTATAGATCTTTTTGAAACGAAGAGATCGAGACCAAAATCATTTGATTCTAAGATTGTACGAGGAAGTTAGGCCCAGAATACTGAAGGTGTTCGGATCGAGCTTTAAAGTTAATTCAGAGGAAATCGATTTATGAAAGAACGGGGGTTGACACGGTTTAAACCAAGCTTTGGTTCCTTCAAGAAAAGTTCCTAAAGCATCAAAATGAATCACCAAAGATTGACTGTACCGCCATCAGATATCCTGAGGTATATGCACAGCCAAACATAGGAGACGTTAGAGGTTCTGATCGGACCGGTTAGGCCAAGTTAGTTATCCTCGATTCGCCATGAAAGAATCCTAATGGGACTAGTTTCCCTATAGGATCACTAGTCTCGGATCAAACGGTCAGAGTCTGACCTCTGGCTGGGTCCCATAGTTCAAATTCGAGGAACCGGACGATATTTACCACTTAAATATTAATAAATAACTAAATAAATTTCAACAAAACATTATTATAATTAATATATATACACATATATTTTCAAATTCATTACTGATAGTATTAAACATCAAAATGAATAATAATCGGTCATTTTATTTTATATTAATTAGTTAACATAAATTTTATTGAGAGAGATCATTAACCACTTAATACTGAATTACTAATCATATTAAATATTTAATTATTATGTTATAATATTTTGAGTCAAATAAATAAATAGGTATAAGTATCTCGAATTGAAGCTGAATTAATAATTAAATACTTTCAATGACTATTGTAACACCCTAATTTTAATAAAATAAATAAACCCGAAAATAGGGGAAATTTTTCCCAATTAAACCAAGAATAACCGGGCAGCAAGGAAATACAGGAAAGGAAGGCAAGAGAAACAAAACCGACCCAAAAAGGTAGACAGCGGAAGAAGAAACGCTCAGGCGAATCCCACAAACAGCGCCCACTCGCTCAAGCGAGATCCGACTCCGCTTGAGCGAGGCAACCCAACTTACTCAGGCGAGCACACATTCGCCTAAGCTAAACCACCAGAGCCTTCCCTCAGAACCACACTCGCTGGAGCGAATCCCATATTCGCTGAAGCGAGAGGCCACACTCGGCATTTGGTCACTCGGTACAAGGGTTTCATTCACTCAGAAACAACCCCATCACACATACTTCCCATACTTTAGCTCCTTACATCTATCCACCTAGTTCATACACACAATCCACTCGGGTAAGGAGAGTTATCCCACACAGGATCCTTAACTGTCACTCAGAATATTTCCCAATCAAACACCACTCGATGTATTCCAACCTTAACATAATCGGATCACTTACACATTCACTACTCGGTATATATTCACACATTCACTCGGGAAAATAGGAAGTTAAGTCCCACTTGGAATTATTCAAAACTCAACCACCCGGGATACAGATCCTCACTCACTCGGATTTTACATCATTCACTCAGAATAATCACGCCTAGTATTACTCGGAAATTCCCCTATTAAATCACACAGAATAGGTTCATCAAAGGAGTTTTTCTCAGAATCCTTTTAAGTCTTCACCACTCGGAAAGATGGCCCATTCACTAGAGCTTCACTCGGAAATGGATCTAAACCTCCTATATTCCTCTCAGGGTTCATTAACTTAGAATTATTCATACAACATCAGTTATATCCCAGTCGGTAAGAAGCATCAAATCAACATAAAACACTTATGTATAAATATATGTTCCCAGAAATATAAACCTGCCCAAAAATCCAATCTACCGACCCATATATATGTAACCATATACTCGGAATACTCATTATCTTAACATTATACATTTACCAATACTTACAATACCATACAAGTGACATCATGACTATTCAATCTTTATAAATGAATATATTTAATCGTCATTTTACATGAGAGCCGGCCAAGGCTACACTGACTGAACATAATAAACGCAATACAAGCACTCAACAGTCGGAGTGCACCACACTCGGACTTGAGGCCCTATCATCGTTTCCGAGTCCGACCTGCACATACTGAAAAATGGTGTAGGGGGTGAGCATCTTAAATATTAAATGATAGATACTGACTCGGATTTTCCCACAATTGTGCAACAATATATATACACATAATTATACATGGCGACAATTAAGGTCAGAACAGTGCCAATCAACCAGGACACACATAAGACCTTTACCAATCGGAATCCACCAGTTATCACTCGGCCATATGCATATATGCTTTCAATTACATTAACATAACAACAACCAGTAATATTATAATGCCAATGAATCAGAACGCACATATTCAACATTTCCCGATCAGAACCCAACAGTTCTCACTCGGCTATATACATATAACATTTCAATAACATTAACATATATTCATAGAACAGATTTCAATCAGTATCAACAGCATATGCATACAGAATAATTCACTCGGTTATATACATTCATCATCTCATTAACATCATCACATGCATAATCAAATTCCAATCAACATCAGCAGTACATATACACAGATTATTTCACTCAGTTCCATATTTGTGTGTAATCGGTTTTGACGTTGCAACGTAGGCTCCCAGCCTTTTTATACATAGCTCTCAGCTATCAATTCAGCTCCAAGCTGCTTGGCCATTTTACAGGTACCCAACCGTTTGCCCACAAGGTGACACCAACGCTCTCAACACCAACAGAGGTGTTCATGGGCAGCCCGAGTCCCACTCAAAGGCTACCTTGAGTCCCACTCAAAAGGATTTCACAGCGTCCAACGCTTTTAAATAACCGATGGTAGTGTCCCACACTACGTGCTCCAAGCACAAACGCATCCCATACGCCACACGCGGATTCATCACACAAGACAGAGTTTATATGCACAGCAATACATGCATCTCATGCAATCGGCATCATACATCATCAGAACTCAAACAGCACATGCATCTCATGCAATCGGTATAGCACATCACCAGAACTCAGACAGCACATGCATCTTATGCAATCGGTATCATAACTCAACAGATTAACATAGCAATACATGCATCGGTGTGACATATTATCAGATTCACTGAGTCAACATTTTATCACATACAGTCAGCATTTTATATTCGTAACAACTCGCATGTCACATAAACCAGACGGTAATCATCATCAACAATTCAGCACACCCTTTCCATGCAATCATTCGACATTCTCAAGGCTATCAGCATGCATTTCAAGGACGGGACTAAACATGCAACACTCAACCCTCACTCATCATGCACCCAGGTATTACACACTCCTCATGCAAGCACAATACACGGTTAGAATACAGAAACAGCAATTATCAGCACCCGAAACCCGTCCATAACCCATGCATTTAAGATATAAGGTACTCCCCCTACCTGGAGTGAAGCTTCCAGTCGGTCAACACGATACTCTGTTCTAGAGGAACACTGAGTCACTCTTAGTACATCTGCATGCAAGGATAGGGGAGGCCCAAGACACCCAGCTCTCGGTTCACTCTCTGGAGCAGCTCCATCACAACGCTGGTGAATGCTCCAACCACCCCGAAGCACTTCATAGTGTAGATCTCCACTAAGACTCAGGCAGCTTCGAGCAAAGGAGAGGGAGAAGGAGGGAAGTCGACGAAGGGAAATGAAAGAACAGGGAAGGAATAGCATGTCGTTCTTGTGTCGTCGAAGGAAAAACTCTCAATTCGACTTCCTCACCCTCGTGCTTGACGAAGGAAGGAGAAGAAGAACGAAGAGCGAAGAAGAAGAAGAAAAGAAGAGAGAACGGAAGGGAGAGAAGTCTGAAGAGAAAAATGAATAATAAAGTGGCCCAGTAGCACATATATATGCATGCACGGAGAAGGGAAGAGTGGGGTGGGAAATCCTGCACAGCAGCAGCTCCTACACGCGTCACACGCACATAGTTACAACTAATTAGCCTTTATTTCCTTAAGTTAAATTAATTAAGTCAATTATAATTAATAAATAATTTTCCCACTTTGGAATTATTATTTTAATGATTTATTTTTATTCGACAATTAATTATTAAATCAGGATGTTACAACTATCATAATAACAATTGAACAATTTTTTATCGAGATTGAATATTAATCACTTAATATTAAATATTATTCACTAATCATCATCACATCATCATTAACAAGAAGATACTATTATTACCAATAATTTAATACTCGGTCGAACAAGATTTTGATATTTAATACTAATTACTAGTAGATCAATAGGCTCTCTCTCTAACCAAAGAATATTATTAAATCTTGCTACCATTACTTATTCATCTCATCAAACTAAATTTTCATTACTCACACTCCCTCATGATCTTCCTTCTTATTCATCTCATCGAACTAAATTTTCATTACTCACACTCCTTCACGATCTTCCTTCCTTACACTTAAGGAAATTTGGGGATCAGGTTGAAGCCTCAACTCTTCTTAGAAGACTCAATAAGGCATTCTCATGGGTCCCGAAAGCCTGGGCTTCTACTTTAAAAATTAGGGCTGTTGTATCTTTCATCCACGCGCTCTCCTTATTTAGTTTCATAGTGTGTGCTCAACACGGATATATAGTATAGCGTGGAGTATTTGTATTTAAATATTATTAGTATTATTATGCGGATCTGAAGGGCTATAAATAAAGGGTCTTTAACATGGTCAAATACTTTATGGCCCTGTTTACTTTCAAGATACCTCTTGTACCCTCATTTTCTTTATACTTTGAATTTATTTCTTCTTTTTAGAATCTTTTATTCATCATGCTGAATGATCAATAATTTTGGAGACAAATAAGCACTTCAAATTGAAAGGGACCTTTCTTAGGTTAGGTTAAGTTTTTCTTGGACTATTTTTTTCAATTCAACTTCGTTCATTACATACTATAATTCCTTTTCTTTAAAATTTCTATTTTAATCTTTTATCTTTTTTATAGCTTTAAATTAGTCTTTTATCTTTTTAAGATGTTCATTTTGATCATTCCGTTAGGGATATTATTGATGTGGACAGTTAGTATTTGTTTAGTGAGGTGGGAAATAAAGAAGAAAATTGAGAAGGAATGAAAAAAAGAAGTGGAGTATAGCAAAAATTAATTCCTCGTAACATGGAAGAAATTTTTACGATGTGGAGTATAGCAAAGATTTTTACGATGTGTAATTGTGTGTGTATGTTTGTAAAGATGACTTGGTGAATGCGTGATATATGGCTATTGAAGGATATGGTACAACTATTGTTTGTTCATGTTATGATTATAAAATTAATGCTAAAAATGTGTATGAGACGTTATTTTGAAAAAAATTAAAAGGAGTCTCGAGTGTAGGTGCAAACAATGATCGGAAAGGATTAAACCATATTTACATGGGAGAAAAAGGAAAATTTGAGCAATCTATTTTGGGCATGAATTTTATGTTGAATGATGTGAATTTTATGATTATTGGAAGTACCAAAATGCATAAAATTGGTTGGAAAGATTCCCACGCAATACTTGTCCTTAAAAACAGTTTTTACGAAAGACAAAACAATGAAAAATAACGATTTGAGCATTTTTGTGCAAATATATTTTCTGGGCAGAATTAGTGCCTAATTTCATTTTTCTTACTTAGTATTTAAAAAGTTAAGCACTTTTGGCTTTGGAATCACTCAATTTGGAGTTTTCAAGAAGAAATACGACCACAACATAGAGAAATAGGAAAATTTAGGACTTTCTTGGTTTTAAGGAAGTTATTTTTTTAATAAAATTTAGATCAAATCTTTAAAAAACTATAACTACAGGTTTTAGCAATTATGAAATTAAAGGCCAATAAAATAAGTTTCGTCATAAGTCAATACAACGAGATGATATCGTTAAATGGCCCAAGATGTCGTAAGGAATATTAGATGTTTTGCGTACACTTTCTTTAAAGAAAAATTAAGATTTATTTATTCAAACTTATTTCAAGAAGTAGTTAGAATTTTATTTTAAAATAATATTATTAAATTAAATAAACATTTTTACAATATTTCTTTAAGGAAACTTAGGGATATTTAAATATTTGAAATCCTTTCTTATAAGAGATTTATCTTCGTCGAGGCCAAACCTCAGTGCCCTAAGGAAGGTTAATAGGTAGCATTCAAGGTCTTGGCGTACAAATCTTATTTGTTAAAAGATTACGACAGTTGAATTGAATTGCTTTAAGGACAAGAATATCAAATAGAAGGTTTCGTCTAACTCTCGGGCACTCTTATAATAAGATGAGTATATTGCATATTACATATTGCTAATTGCATATGGCATATGGAGTATGTGAAGGGATGATTGAGTGATCCCCTAGAGCATATAATGATGAGTACACTGGAGAACAACGATGTTTTGACCTCGCGGGAGGTCTCAGGAGTATACCAGGGTAGACCTCTAATGGCTTGGAGTTACGCTCGAGACCGGACAACCATGGCAACCCTGGTATACTTCGACTCATAGTGAGTGTTACTAGGACTGTGGAGTGTCCATTCTGATAAGTTGTGATTTGGATCCATTATTGATGATAGGGTTATGCGTCCTTACCCATTTGTGAAAACTAGAACGAGGCAAGCTCCGGTCGCTCTAGTTGGGTAGGGGATAAGGTGGGATTGATGTGAATAGTTGATATTGATATGTGTAAGGTTGTTGATAGGGAGTTGGGCCCTATTGCATATTGGTATTTAATCAAAGATATTTTATAATGAACTTAACACATGCATAACATGCCATAGTTGTGTGACTAACTCTGTTGATTTGTATTGTTTTTGTGTACATCCTTGATTATTGTGTGGTTGTACTAGTAAGTGTTGTATGAATTCTGCATCTCTGTCTAACATATGTACGTTTGTATAATGGTTATGGTTACCCTTGTATGGAAATCTTATGGGTTGAGAGCTTTTAGTTACCCCTCTTATGTTGTGTGGTTGTTTTCCTTTTCTTTTGATCATCCGCCAAAGGACAAGGCAAGCGTGGATAGGACCTGGACTATCTGCAGTAGTGGACATTGAGTCGTGGTTGTAGAGTATCAGTACTTCCCTTTTGACATCGAGACTGCTGTAAGTCCTGATGCTTAGTTATAGGTTTATGTTATGTTATGGTTATTTTGATATGAGTCACAAGCCCCGTATCTTTTGAGTACACTACTATTCTGAAGAATTGATCTATGTTATTATGTTTATTTTGAACTATGTGTTGATGATCACCGAACAAATAAAAACTTCTGCTTTTTTAAATAACTAATGACTCCTTAATTAAGTAGGACGCTCAAGTGTGGGAAACTGTCCTAGTTAATCAAGGGTGTCACAGTTTGGTGGTATCAGAGCATGGTCGATTCTTCAAGCTTAGGGTATGGACTGCTAAGGTTCCCTCGTACTCAAGGGAGTTATTTATGAGTCATCAGGACTCACATAGTAGGATTTGATTGCTTGTTTACATGTGTGGAGTCTCCCAATACGGGAAGGCTTGTGAACCTTATGTTAAAGCTACCTTTCTTTCAGTTACCATGGCCTGCCAGAACAACGCAACCTTGAATGGGCTGTTAGATAGGATGGTAGAAGTTATGGAACATCAGGGGGCTAATGCTCCCCAAGCTTCGTTGAGGCACGATCAAGGACTTATCGACTTTCAGAAGAACAACCCTACATGATTTAAAGGAGATTTTGATCCTGTGGGAGCTTAGTTGTGGATTGAGCAAATAAAGAAGATCTTCACAACCATGAGATGTGGGGACAATGATAAGGTAACCTATGTTGTTTTCATGCTAGTTGGAGAGGCTGAGCATTGTTGGACCCATACGAAAGTAAGGATAACTGTTGATGGGGATGAGATCACTTGGGAGAGGTTCAAGATTGAATTTTTGGCCAAGTATTTTCCTAAAGATATCAAGAGGTAGAAAGAGCAAGAGTTTTTTAACCTGAAATAAGGATTCATGATATTAGGAGAGTACGTGGCAAAGTTTGATAAGTTGGTGAGGTGCTGCCCCTATTATTCTCAGATAAGTGAAGCTTCTCGTTATGCCAAGTTTGAGGGAGAATTGCGCCAGGGCATTCATCAAACGATTTGCTGTCAACAAATCACTCAGTTCACTACTTAGGTGGATCGATGTTGTATCTATGAGCATATATTTATGTAGAAGCCAAGAGGAACTTCCAGCTATGGGCCAGAAAGACACATGTTTAACAAGAGACCACAGAGAGACTTCAGACTAGGGAAGCCTTACCCTAGACCAAATTTTAGTAGACCTAGTGGATTCATGATGACTCTGAGTGATAATCCCCATGCGAGATGTTTTGACTGTGAAGGACCACCTTTTACTAGGGACTGCCTTAAGAAGACTCTGATTTGTTTTAGCTGTGGAAGGGTGGGGCATAAAAGCTACACTTGTCCCAGGAAGGATTTAAACAATCTGAAAGGAGAGATTAGAGGCCAGGTAGGATGCCCCACAGGTTGTGGAACCGAAGGACCAGCCGCTAGTACATCAGTTAATAATCCCAGAGTGGCGAATATGAATCATGAAGGTGGTGGTAATTCCTAACAAAGGCCAAGGAATACTGTGACAGGCAGAGGCAGAGGCAATGCCAGGGTCTTCATAATGAATGGAGTAGAGGTTGCATAAGAGAATGATTTGATGTAAGGTATGTGCTTTATAGGTGAAGTACTTCTAAATGTGTTGTATTATTCTGGAGCCTCTCACTCCTTTATATCTGAGAATTATGTGAAGCATCTGACTTGCCTTTGACTTCCCTACCTAGTAAGATGATTGTTGTCACTGCTGCTAATGAACCTATCTGTTCTTCTACTGTGTGTATGAAATGCCCTATCACCATTGATGGAAGGTCCTTTTAGGTGGACTTGATCTGTTTGCCTTTGATTAATTTAGATGTTATTCTGGGAATGGATTGGCTTATTGCTAATCACATTCTAATTGATTGTCATAGTAAGTTTATATCCTATGGAGTCCTGTCACCTGAGCATTCCCACCTTAGGGAATCTAAGTTTATTGATGCTAGTAAGGAGGTAACCCCATTCTGAACAGGAGCGCGAGTGTATATGGTTCTTGCTAACGCCAAGTGTAAGAAGGAGTCAGAGCTTGAAAACTTCTAGTAGTTCGAGATTTTCCCGAAGTCTTCCTAGAAGATTTACCCAGGATACCACCAGAGAGGGAGATCGAGTTTAGTATCGAGATTTTACCTGGTACTGGACCAATATCTATCACTTTGTACCGAATGTCATCGAAGGAGCTGGAGGAGCTTAAGAAGTAGATAAAAGAGCTTTTAGAGAAGGGAATGATTTGATCCAGTGTTTCACTGTGGGGAGCACCAATACTGTTGGTAAAGAAGAAGGACGATAAATGTGTGTGGACTACCGTCAACTGAACAAGGTTATGATCAAGAATCGGTATCCTCTTCCATGAATCAATGACCTGATGGTTCAACTGCGTGGAGCAGTTGTCTTCTCTAAGATTGACTTGAGGTCAGGATATCATCAAATATGAGTAAAGAAGGAAGACATCCCCAATACCGCATTTCAAACTTGTTACAGTTATTATGGGTCTCTTGTTATGCCCTTTGGAGTCACAAATGCATCCACTGATTTCATGGACTACATGAACCGCATCTTTCATCTATATCTTGACAAGTTCATGGTCATTTTCATTGGCGATATTCTGGTGTACTCAAAGAACGATAAAGAACATGAGAAGCATATCAGGATTGTTTTAAATACGCTACGTGCAAGGAAGTTTTACGCAAAGCTATCCAAGTGTGAGTTTTGGTTACAAGAAGTACAATTTTTGGGACATGTCATCTCAAAAAAAGGTATAGCAGTAGATCCTGCCAAGATCGAAGTAGTGCTACAGTGGGAAAGACCAAAGAACGTGACAAAGATTCATAGTTTCTTGGGTCTCACTGGTCACTATCGCAAGTTCATCAAGAATTTTTCCCGGATAGCTTCACCGTTGACCAAGCTGACTCGTAAGAATAAACGTTTTCTATGGAGTGATAGGTGCAAAAATTGTTTTCTGGAGCTTAGAAGGAGGTTGATTAGTGCACCAATTTTAATTTTGCTTGATCCTGCCAAGTCATATGAGGTGTATTGGGATGCATCTGGATAAGGGTTAAAGTCTAAAAAGGGAGATCATGTTTGAAGAGGGAGATCATGTTTTTCTGTGAGTCACCCAAGTGATAGGAGTAGGAAGAGCATTAAAGACTAAAAAGTTGAATCTCAAGTATGTAGGACCGTATCAGATTCTTAAGAAAGTTAGGTCAAATGCTTACCGTATAGCTCCACCTCTTGTCTAATCCTCGTAATGTTTTCCATGTCTCACAACTTAGAAACATATTCTGAGACCTAGCCGATTTGTCCTTAAAGAAAATCTCACCTATAAAGCAATATCAATAAAGATTGCAGACAATCTTTTGAAGCAGCTTAGGTCAAAAGAGGTACCCTTGGTGAAGATGATGTGGAGTCAGTCAAATGAAGGAGACGCTACATCGGAACTCAAGGAAAAGATGTGAACTCTCTATCCTCACTTTTTGCTAGCACTAGGTGAAATTTCAGGACAAAATTTCTAAAAGGAGGGAGGAGTGTAACATCCCTCATTTTGTGTAATTGTTCCATGGGCCAAGGTGTGCTATTTTGTGTTTATTTCATGTGAAATGATATTTGGGTTGAAGCTGACTTGATTTGTATGCTTGTGTTGATAAGTTTAGAAGAGTTTAAAGGAATAAAATAATTATTTGAGATTTAATTGGGTAAAAGGAAGGATTAATTAGCTAAGAAAGATTTAAAGATTGAATGAAAAGTATATAAACTATACAATTTTAATTATTAATTTTGTACGTATTTCACCAGTTCTGACCAAGAAAAGACCCAAGCGTGTCTGAGTTGAGTCATTCTTGTCCCATAGTGTTCGTATTGTCGTACCCTGCAATTTTTGTGAAGGGCACGAGGCCCAATTCCCGCCACTTGGTTCCCCAAGAATTTGTTTCAATAAATTAAGTTAATCGTTAAAGTCGTTTTACACACTTGTTCGTATTTTTGCGTAACTTTCTCTCACTTTAATGAAATTGAGTCTTTCTTGAGGCACCCCGAAAATACGGGGGACTTTTTTGTGATTGTAAAGTCATTATTCAATGGAGGGAAAAGTAAGTGGTGAAGCTTTCAAGTTCAACACCTCGATCTATAAAAGCCACTCCCATATATGAAGATATGAGAGGGTAAGGGTAATTTCATAATAAACTTCTATTTAGAAACAGTGGAAGAATTAATTAATTAAGTTAATTTAATTATTGCATGATTGATATTAAAGAGAGAAGATTTCATAAGGTTCAGGGATCCATAACAGGTCTAAACCAATTTTTAAGATGATACAATAGGGGTTTTGATGCAAGGGATATTATAATTATTTATAAACAAAACACACAAGCGCATCAGGATACCACTCGCTCAAGCGAGTACTAGATTCGCTTGAGCGAGCCAGCGTAAGCACGCTTGGGCGAAACCATAAAAGCTAGGTGAAGGAAAAATCTTAGCATCAGGGGCTCCTCTCGCTTGAGCGAGCCCCACCTCGCTTGAGCGAGATGCGAAGAGAACCCTTGAGCGAGCTAGCGAGACGCTTGAGCGAGAGAGGAAATCTGCATCGGAAACCAATCTCGCTTGAGCGAGTTCCTTCTCGCTTGAGCGAGATTGTCCCAATGACATTAAGAGCTCTCTGCCCGATTTTTGCATGGGCGAGACGAGGCTCGCCTGGGTGAAAATCATCCAGTGCCCAATTCATCTTCTCCCCGCTCGAGCGAGTCCTAGACCCAGGCCACTTCGCCTGAGCAAAATTGGTCCAGTGTCTATCCACTGATTCCAAACCCATCTTGATTGGGTGAGAAGGCCCTTCGCTTGAGCGAATTTCGGCCAGTGACAACAACATTGATGCAGGAGGATCTCGCTTGAGCGAGATCACCACTCGCTTGAGCGAGTTATGCAGAAAATGACCAACCATGGGTATTTCATGTAACTCAACATATCAAATAACATTTATTACTATTTTAGCCCATCCTAATGCATCCCTCATATTCTATTATGCATTTGGAAGTCTATCCACCCTTTCACACATATTAAATCTAACTTCCTATCATTCATTACATAGCATTCAAATCATTCATTCAATGCACATCATTTGAAATCATTATCTCACAAATTCCATAAAATGCTACAAGTCTCAATACACACCTTTCATTCATGAGAATCAACATCATCAAGCATCATAATTCATCATAAACATCATTTGGGTCATTAATGAAAATTGGCCATACGCACTAGGATCCAATTTTCTTACATGACCCACCAAAATCATCATTGCTAATCTAGATAACAAAATAAGCATTCATATACATCACATGCTATACAAAAGTCTAGATTTCGCCGGCCAAGGCACTTCCTATACCACTATTTACCTCCTCAACCAAAATGTACTTCAGAACATCCACTCTCCCCACAATTGCCCTGCATCACAAATTAAAAAAAATGGACAACATGGGAGAGTGAGTCATACATTCCAAAGGAATGAATATGAATACCATGTGATCATGTACATATGCATCAAAACATGTATACTTTGCACATACATATCACTCATCATACTCTTTATCATTACAACACCATCATACATCCATCACAAATAACATTAAAAATTAGACAAAGTACACAACATATACATAATCAAGTTCCACCACAATTTGACTATTACACAAACTATTATTTGGTATTCATATCTTTTATGTTGTCTTAGTATATCAGTACATCCTCATCACATCCATCATTATATCTTATCACCTTCGGCATACTTCCTTGCTATATGCAAATGCTCTTAAGCTAATGTATATGCACAATGGAATATTTCAACAATTGCAGATCTGACTGTGGGAAATACAAACACCAAATGTAGGACTCAAGTATGATCACCTAACCATACCCCTACTGCAGTAGTAAAATGTGTACACCTATTCTTAAATTTGCATGCATTTCACCAATTGTTTTACTGGTACCAAACCGCATCGCCCATCTTGCAACACCTGGTCATTTTCACCATGACCGTGGTATACAACATATTCACATATGGTGTTGCGGGCCGACCAGATATCAAATCATGGCGGCTGTGATCCCAAGGACCACCGGAGTCACCTACTCGCCAAGAGCCACCCCCCACAAGGGTCGGCCACATGTGGCTCCCCGAAGCAATACATGGGCGGCTTCGTGATTTACACACCGAGTCACAGGGGAATAAAACTTGCTCGTGCACCGAGCCACCCTCCCACTAGGTCGGCCGAGGGAACTCCCCTAATGTTCCAACACCGGCGGCTATGCAGTATGCCATGGATGCGAATGCAAATCATATGCATTTCTCACTCTATGCATCCTATACATGCCACTCATCATACATCATCATCAACACCATTACCAACATTACCACATGGCTTTTAGTAGATTCATTATTGTTGGTTATTCTTATTAATTTAAATCTTTGTGTGGTATTTTCGATAACTCTTATTCATATTATTTACTTTTATCATCAATACAAAGACTTCAGTCATTCTCAATTAGACATCACCAACAATCATTATACACTTATGGTGGACATATATATCACCATATAACATCAAATGATTTACACCACCATATAACACAACAAGATCATTCTAAATGCATCAAGCATGTTGCCAAAACATATCATTAACATCATGTACAATATTATATAACACTCTAACAAGGCAAACATGTATCTCAATACATATAGCAATCATATACCATTCAAATTCATGCATTTAGAATATAAGACTCCTCTCCTACCTCAAGAGAAGAATTCCAATTGATAAGATGCACCTGCCTCATTGTTTGGAATGGATTCTACATTAACATGCATATAGAATCCCAATCAATCAACTATTTAAGACATCATTCATTTCTATTTAATCATAATCGTATCTACAATTTCTTAACATGCATTAGACATGTTATAGACCTCAACTTTATCATTTATTAGGCTTTGGGAATTCCTTCCTATCAAGCCACATTCATTAAATTCAAGGGCCACAAAACAACCATAGCCCAAACCTTCACAAAATACCACAACAAATAATTACCCATATACCTAATGGCTTATATTTTCTTTCAATCACACTATCCAACCAATATTCATAACTTACCCTAAATTCTTAAAAGCTAGGGTTTCTCTAAAACTCAACAACTCTCAATTAATGTCTCATCATTCTTCATCTCTTACCATCATAAATGCATCTACTACTCTTGTCCCTCATTAAATACACATATTTATGGCAACCCATTCTAGGGCTTAAGCATTAAATGCTCTCTTCAACCACCCTTCCACATACATTGCTCCCCCAAAGTATAATAACACACACCCATGGTCAAAAACTTCAACAAAAGAGTGAGTATACTTACCTAACACCTAAAAATGAAATGGGTTCCAAGAGAAGGAGAAAGATGCAAGAAAATGGGAAGGAGAAGGAAGAAATTTTCAACGCCAATGATCTCCTTCTAAGCTCCTTGAAAACAAAAATGAAGGGGAGATGATCACCTCTTGGCTATGGTTTTTGGAAGAGAAGATAATGAAGAAGAAGTAGAGAAGAAAAAGAACCAACGGGTTTTACCAAGGGGAAAAGAAACCAACGAGAGTTTAAGAAGAGAAATTGGGTTTTTGCTTTATTTTTAATTCCATTCATTAAAATTTTATCGTTTTACCACTAACAGGCTCTTTATTTGGGCTCAATACTTTATCTGAAAATTATTCTGAGTATATATTCAGACTCCCAATATTATTCTCAACAGCCCCGACCAGTATCATCCCAATCGGAGATACTTGGTTTGACACCCATATTTCAATCGAGTCAGTTTTCGGCTTAACCGGTCTTAATAAATGACCAACAGTCCCCAAAAATCTTAATTTAGTTACTCCTAATATTTTGGGACATTAATTATTTCGCATATAATTATTCAATATTAATTTCTTTAATTTAATCCTTCATTTCAAAATTTTGGGATGTTATAATCCACCCCACCAAAAAGGAAATTTCGTCCTCGAAATTTAACATACCAGATTCGAATATGACAGGGTATCGTTCCCTGATGTCGTCCTCACGTTCCTATGTGAACGTCTCCATATTCCCATGCTTCCAAGCGACCTTCACTAAAGGTACTAACTTGTTCCGCAGTCTCTTAACGGAATGCTCGACAACGCGGACAGAAACAGGAGGAATAGATAAATCGTCTCGTACATCGACATCATCCATAGGAATCACATGTAGAGGATCATGGACATATTTCCTCAACTGAGATACATGGAATACATTATGAGGTTAGCGAGATACGGGGGCAGTGCGATTCGATACGCAACATCACCAATCCGCTCCAATACCTCATAAGGTCCAATAAACCTAGGGCTCAACTTTCCACTTTTCAACGCACTTCCAATCCCTTTATCACGCGAGACCTTCAAAAATACATGATCACCCACTTGAAACTCAAGTGGTTTATGCCTCTTGTCGTAGTAACTCTTCTGTCGATCCTGAGCAATCTTTATATTCTCTTGTATTTTCTTAATCTGCTCGGTGGTCTCCTGAACAATCTCCGGCCCTAAGGCCAAGTTCTCACCAGTCTCCAACCAACACAACGGAGTTCTACACTTCCTCCCATAAAGTGCCTCACAGGGAGCCATACCAATAAAGCCATGGTAGCTATTGTTGTATGTGAATTCAATCAATGGCAAGAATCTTTCCCAACATCCACCGTCTTCAAGAACACAAGCCCTCAACAAGTCTTCCAAACTTTGTATCGTCCTTTCGGATTGTCCATCGGTTTGCGGATGATAAGCGGAACTAAGTTTTAACTTAGAACCCAACTCAATATGTAAACTTCCCCAAAATCGAGAAGTGAATCGAGGATCACGGTCGGATATGATAGTGGACGGCACACCATGCAGCCTAACAATATCCTTTATATATAGTTGTGCCAATTTCTCCAAGGAACTCTTCATATTCATAGGTAAGAAGTGAGCACACTTCGTCAACCGATCCACAATCACCCATATGGCATCGTTTCCAGCACGAGTTTTGGGTAGTCCAGAAACAAAATCCATAGCTATACTATCCCACTTCCAAATAGGGATCTCCAAGGGTCTCAAATAACCAGATGGTCTTTGATGCTCGACCTTAGCCTTCTGACAAATAAGGCAAGATGCTACAAAGTTCACCACATCACGCTTCATGCCAAGCCACCAAAAATTCTTATTCAAGTCTTGGTACATCTTGGTAGAACTAGGATGAATGCTCAATACGCTTTTGTGAGCTTCTTCAAGTACACATTTCCTCACGTCGCCCTCTGAGGGAACATAAATTCGGCCCTTCACACAACAAATGCCATCTTGACCTTCCACTAGAAACAAATTCTTTCCTTTCTCTTGGTTTTCTTTATCTCAATCAAATACTCAGCATTCGGTTGTTGGACCTTCATATATTCAAGAAACTCAATTGTGACTCTCAACATTTCAAGTGACATTTTCTTGGAAGTATAGGTCTCCACGCCCACATTCAAATTTCTAAATTGTTCTATCAACTCCATCTCTTTCGCCATCATCATAGAGATGTGTAACAACTTTCGGCTCAAAGCATCGACAACCATATTGGCCTTTCCAGGATGATACCTAAACTCAAATTCGTAATCTCTTAGGAATTCCATCCATCTTCTTTGGCACATATTAAGTTCCTTTTGGTCAAACAAATACTTAAGGCTTTTATGGTCACTAAAGACCACAAACTTAGAACCATACAAGTAATGTCGCCATAACTTCAAAGCGAACACCACCGCCGCCAATTCAAGATCGTGTGTAGGATAATTAACCTCATGCGGTCGCAATTATCTCGACGCATAGGCTATCACACGCTCCTTTTGCATCAACACGCATCCAAGACCAAGCTTAGACGCATCACAATACACCATAAAATTATCTGTTAAATCGGACAACGCTAACACTGGTGCAGTAGTAAGCCTCAACTTCAACTCTTGGAAACTCTCTTCACATTCATGAGTCCACACGAAAGGTTGATTCTTACGAGTCAACTTTGTTAGCGGTAAGACTAAACGGGAAAATCCTTCAATGAACCTCCGGTAGTAAACGGCAAGACCTAGAAAGCTTCTTATATCCGCTACGGACGTCAGTCTTTCCCAAACCATTACAGCTTCAACTTTTGATCTATCGACGACAACTCCATCACCAGAAATCACATGCCCAAGAAAAGAAATTACCCATCCAGAATTCACATTTAGAAAGCTTGGCATACAACTCTTTCTCTCGAAGAATGGTCAATACAAGATGAAGATGTCTTTCATGCTCTTCATGACTCTTGGAATACACCAAAGTATCATCAATAAACACCACGATGAATTGATCAAGATACTTGTGGAAAATACGATTCATGTAATCCATGAAAATCGCAGGAGCATTCGTCACTCCAAATGGCATCACTACGTACTCATAGTGTCCATATCACGTTCGGAAGGTAGTTTTCAGGATATCTTCGGTCTTCACCCGAATTTGGTGATACCCAGAACGCAAGTCAATCTTAGAGAATACCACTGCACCCTTCAACTGATCTAGTAAATCATCGATGCGAGGAAGAGGATATTTGTTCTTGATAGTTAGCTTGTTGAGTTGGCGATAATCAACGCACAATCTCATGCTTCCATCCTTCTTTTTCACCAACAATACAGGAGCACCCGAAGGAGACACACTTGAGCGAATAAACCCCTGCTCGAGTAATTCCTCGACTTGTTTCTTCAATTCGGTCAACTCCATAGGAGACATGCTATAAGGAGCTCTAAAGACAGGCTCAGCGCCAGGAATGAGATCAATAGAAAATTCCACTTCTCGTGGAGGAGGTAGTCCAGGAATCTCTTTCAGAAACACACCGGGAAACTCTGAAACAATAGGAATCTCACAAGATTGGGACGTACCATTCCCATCAACCAAGCAGAACATCATAAGAAGCTGGGAGATACCTTGCACATCAAAGCCTTCAGCATTTGAAGTCGGGAAGATCACCATTTTGTTATGGCAATCTATTAAGACTTTGTTAGCGGATAACCAGTCCATGCCTAGAATAATATCCAGGTCCTTCATAGGCAGGCATACGAGGTACACAACAAACTTTCTACCCTCAAGGTCCATCTCGATATTCTCATATCGAGTCACCGATCTTAGATAAGTACCGGTCGGTGTGGTCACCAATATGGAACCCTTCATCATACACACAGGCACCTGTAAGCGCCTCACAAGTCTTCAGAAATAAATGAGTGCGTAGCACTAGAGTCAAAGATAACGTTTATCGAAACACCAAGAATTTCACACTCACCACGGACAAGATCTTCAGCTTGCGCGGCTTCTTCACCAATAACTGTGAACACTCTGCCAACAGCTTGTAGTTGATCACCACCATTGCGGTTTCCATTTCTTCCACCATGGCCATTACCTCGACCATTGCTGTTTCTTCCACCGTTATGATTTCCACCATGGCCACCTTTTCGGCCACCATTATAACCATTACCGTTTCCACGACCACGGCCTCCATGGTTAGCATCATAATTCATGCGGTTAGGAGTGTCAATATTAGCACCTTTTGTGTTCAATGGGCAATTGGGACGAATATGTCTGGGTCGGTTGCATTGGTAGTAAACCACATTGTCCTGTGGACAATCATATTCCAAATGGTTAGCACCACATTTGTAGCAAGTTAGGCCTTGGACATTACCACGACCTTGGTTACCACCACCGTAACCACCTCTAAAAACACCACGCCCTCTAGCATTTGAGGGTCCACCACAAAAGAACTTCTTCTTGAAGTGCCCTTGCTTCTTGAAGCTAGAAAATTGGTTCTTCAACTTAGGCTTGTGTTTTCCATGACTCGAAGGAGCCACATTTTCTTCTTCATAGATACGACACTTATTCACAAGCGTCGGAAAACTTCTAATTTCTTGATGTCGGATAGCCCGCTTGATCCCAGGCCTCAATCCATTTTCAAATTTCACACATTTGGAAGCTTCAGTACCCTCTTGTTGATAGGGCGGGTAGAATGCACATAGCTCCTCAAACTTGGAGGCATACTCCTCCACTGTCATGCCACCTTGCTTAAGTTCCATAAACTCAAGCTCTTTCTTGCTTCTATAGGTGTCCAAAAAATATTTCTTCAAGAACTCCACCTTGAAGTTTTCCCAATCCAAGGGAATATCAGCAGATATCATGCGTCCCCTAGTAAGACGCCACCAAGCTTCGGCCTCATCGCGGATCATAAAGACCGCATACTCCACCTTTTGCGCTTCAGAACGTTCGAAGCTAGCATAAATTCTCTCCAGATCATTAATCCAAGCATACGCATCTTCTGGCTTATAACCTCCATGGAATTCTGAAGGTTTCCTTTTGAGAAATAGATCAAGACCTTGGGAGCCTTGTCCCATATTCAGCTGGCCTTGTCTTTCCAACAGATCGGCAAAGCGATTCAAGGCATTTGCCATAGCAGCAGCCTCACGATTCGGTCTACCAACCATATTTCAAGCCTATATGTTAAAGCATGGCTCACACATGAGTGTACTAGACCAAACATCTAATTTTTCAACTTACAAATTCAAAGTTCTACTACTTATAAGCTTATCATGCAACACATCACATAATCATATCACTTCTCAACACATAATCACAGCACATTCATCATTATAGGTAAATAGTGTAAGGACTCTTGGCCGGACTCAACAACAAGTACATCAATTTCAAGTCAAATGCAAGCAGCCACAATCCAATCAAATAATCCATATATCAATCAATCATAGCTCATACAATTCAGTCATAAACAACAATTATGTAAATAACATCAATCATGATCATATCAAGAGCAACCAACGCTCTGATACCAGGTTGAGGCGCCCTGAAAATACAGGGGAATTTTTTGCGATCATAAAGTCATTATTCAATGGAGGTAAAAGTAAGTGGTGAAGCTTTCAAGTTCAACACCTGGATCTATAAAAGCCACTCCCATATATGAAGATATGAGAGGGTAAGGGTAATTTCATAATAAACTTCTATTTAGAAACAGTGGAAGAATTAATTAATTAAGTTAATTTAATTATTGCATGATTGATATTAAAGAGAGAAGATTTCATAAGGTTCAGGGATCCATAACAGGTCCAAACCGATTTTTAAGATGATACAATAGGGGTTTTGATGCAAGGGATATTATAATTATTTATAAATAAAACACACAAGTGCATCAGGATACCACTCGCTCAAGCGAGTACCACATGCGCTTGAGCAAGCCAGCGTAGGCACACTTGGGCGAAACCATAAAAAGCTAGGCAAAGGAAAAATCTTAACATCAGGGGCTCCTCTCGCTTGAGCGAGCCCCACCTCGCTTGAGCGAGATGCGAAGAGAACCCTTGAGCGAGCCAGCAAGACGCTTGAGTGAGAGATGAAATCTGCATCGGAAACCAATCTCGCTTGAGCGAGTTCCTTATCGCTTGAGCGAGATTGTCCCAATGACATTAAGATCTCTCTGCCCAATTTTCACTTGGGCGAGACGAGGCCCGCCTGGGCAAAAATCGTCCAGTGCCCAATTCATCTTCTCCTCGCTCGAGCGAGTCCCAGACCCAGGCCACTTCGCCTAAGCAAAATTGGTCCAGTGTCCATCCACTGATTCCAGACCCATCTCGCTTGGGCGAGAAGGCCTTTTGCTTGAGTGAATTTCAGCCAGTGACAACAACATTGATGCAGGAGGATCTCGCCTGAGCGAGATCACCACTCGCTTGAGTGAGTTATGCAGAAAACGACCAAACATGGGAATTTCATGTAACTCAACATATTAAATAACATTTATTACTATTTTAGCCCATCCTAATGCATCCCTCATATTCTATTATACATTTGGAAGTCTATCCACCCTTTCACACATATTAAATCTAACTTCCTATTATTCATTACATAGCATTCAAATCACTCATTCAATGCACATCATTTGAAATCATTGTCTCATAAATTCCATAAAATGCTACAAGTCTCAATACACACCTTTCATTCATGAGAATCAACATCATCAAGCATCATAATTCATCATATACATCATTTGGGTAATAAATGAAAATTGGCCATACGCACTAGGATCCAATTTTCTTACATGACCCACCAAAATCATCATTGCTTATCTAGATAACAAAATAAGCATTCATATACATCACATGCTGTACAAAAATCTAGATTTCACTCGCCAAGGCACTTCCTATACCACTATTTATCTCCTCAACCAAAATATACTTCAAAACGTCCACTCTCCCCACAATTGCCCTGTATCACAAATCTAAAAAAATGGACAACATGGGAGAGTGAGTCATACATTCCAAAGGAATGAATATGAATACCATGTGATCATGTACATATTCATAAAAACATGTATACTTTGCACATACATATCACTCATCATACTCTTTATCATCACAACACCATCATATACATCCATCATAAATAACATTAAAATTTAGACAAAGTACACAACATATACATAATCAAGTTCCACCACAATTTGACTATTACACAAACTATTATTTGGTATTCATATCTTTTATGTTGTCTTAGTATATCATTACATCCTCATCACATCCATCATTATATCTTCGGCATACTTCCTTACTATATGCAAATGCTCTTAAGCTAATGCATATGCACAATGGAACATTTCAACAATTGCAGATCTGATTGTGGGAAATACAAACACCAAATGTGGGACTCAAGTATGATCACCTAACCATACCCCTACTGCAGTAGTAAAATGTGTACAGTTATTCTTAAATTTGCATGCATTTCACCAATTATTTTACTGGTACCAAACCACATCGCCCATCTTGCAACACTTGGTCATTTTCACCATGACCGCGGTATACAACATATTCACATATGGTGTTGTGGGTCAGCCAGATATCAAATCATGGCAGCTGTGATCCCAAGGACCACCGGGGTCACCTACTCGTCAAGAGCCACCCCCCACAAGGGTCGGCCATATGTGGCTCCCCGAAGCAATACATGAGCGGCTTCGTGACTTACACACCGAGTCACAGGAGAAATAAAACTTGCTCGTGCACCGAGCCACCCTCCCACTGGGTCGGCCGAGGGAACTCCCCTAATGTTCCAACAACGGCGGCTATGCAGTATGCCATGGATGTGAATGCAAATCATATGTATTTCTCACTCTATGCATCCTATCACTCATCATACATCATCATCAAAACCATTACCAACATTACCACATGGCTTTTAGTAGATTCATTATTGTTGGTTATTCTTATTTAAATCTTTGTGTGGCATTTTCGATAACTCTCATTTATATCATTTACTTTTATCATCAATACAAAGACTCCAGTTATTCTCTATTAGACATCACCAATAATCATTATACACTTATGGTGGACATATATATCACCACATAACATCAAACGATTTACACCACCATATAACACAACAAGATCATTCTAAATGCATCAAGCATGTTGCCAAAACATATCATTAACATCATGTACAACATTATATAACACTCCAACAAGGCAAACATGCATCTCAATATATATGGCAATCATATACCACTCAAAGTCATGCATTTAGAACATAAGACTCCTCTCCTACCTCAAGAGAAGAATTCTGATTGATAAGACACACCCGCCTCGTCGTTCGGAATGGATCCTACATTAACATGCATATAGAATCCCAATCAATCAACTATTTAAGACATCATTCATTTCTATTTAATCATAATCATATCTACAATTTCTTAACATGTGTTAGAGATGTTATGACCTCAATTTTATCATTTATTAGGCTTCGAGAATTCCTTCCCATCAAGCCACATTCATTAAATTCAAGGGCCACAAAACAACCATAGCCCAAACCTTCACAAAATACCACAACAAATAATTACCCACATACCTAATGGATTATATTTGCTTTCAATCACACTATCCAACCAATATTCATAACTTCCCCTAAATTCTTAAAAGCTAGGGTTTCTCTAAAACCCAACAACTCATTAATGTCTCATCATTCTTTATCTCTTACCATCATAAATGCATCTACTACTCTTGTCGCTCATTAAATACACACATTTATGGCAACCCATTCTAGGGTTTAAGCATTAAATGCTCTCTTCAACCACCCTTCCACATACATTGGTCCCCCAAAGTATAATAACACACACCCATGGTCAAAAACTTCAACAAAATAGTGAGTATACTTACCTAACACCCTAAAATGAAATGGGTTCCAAGAGAGGGAGAAAGATGCACGAAAATGGGGAGTAGAAGGAAGAAATTTTCAACTCCAATAATCTCCTTCTAAGCTCCTTGAAAACAAAAATGAAGGGGAGATGATCACCTCTTGGCTAGGATTTTTGGAAGAGAAGATAATGAAAAAGAAGTAGAGAAGAAGAAATACCAACGGGTTTTGCCAAGGGGAAAAGAAACCAACGGGAGTTTAAGAAGAGAAATTGGGTTTTTTGCTTTATTTTTAATTCCATTCATTAAAATTTCATCTTTTTACCACTAACAGGCTCTTTATTTGGGCTCAATACTTTATCTGAAAATTATTCTGAGTATATATTCGGACTCCCAATATTATTCTCAACAGCCTTGACCAATATCATCCCAATCCGAGATACTTGGTCCAACACCCATATTTCAATCGAGTAAGTTTTCAGCTTAACCGGTCTCAATAAATCACCAACAGTCCCCAAAAATCTTAATTTAGTTACTCCTAATATTTTGGGACATTAATTATTTCGCATACAATTATTCAATATTAATTTCTTTAATTTAATCCTTCATTTCAAAATTTTGGGATGTTATATTTCTTGTCCCAAAATTTCCGTATCAAAATTTTCTACAACTTTTATGTTGACCACAAAACCCCATTCTTGCCTGTTTGGTCCCAGATTCAAAAATACTACACTGCCTTATGTTTTCCTGTGACAACTTGACCTGTTTTCAGTAATTTCCACTTTTCTCACTTGTATGACCATGAAATTGAATGATTATTTTTCTAAAATTTTCTAGACTCATTCCTTTACAACTTTGATGAAGGGCATAAAAGCTAATTCCCTACTCATTTATCCCAGAACTTTTATTTTTTTCACTAATTTACTATTTATTCTAGCTTGATACATTTTTTTGTATTTGGAGCATATCTCCCTTGTCCAATTTAGATGTTTATGTACCCTACCTTGTTTGAAATAGAAAAAATAAATCTATAACTTTTATGTTTTATGTTTTTCCAAATTACCACTGTAAACCCTCCGAGCTTGTTCAACAAGTTGTTGTTCAAGGAATTTGCCACAATAGCCCCCTCATGTAAACTAGTACAATCAACCTTCACCACTTGAAGACACATGTTAGCTCCAAGTTAACCTATTGCTCAATACTCACCTTGCTGGAGAAGGACTTGTTGAACAAGTTCTAACTTTAATCTCTCATTTCCCCCTCTATGTTAGTCGTGACACATGCTTGCTTCCAAGGGTTCTCACGCAAAAACTTTCCTTCTCTCAAGCACTTAACCATTTTTCTAATCTTGCTAAAACAGAATCAACCCTCACCTTTCTTCCTTCACCTCATGACATTAACCATTCACTTTCTCCTAATGCTAGCTGTGTACACTAAGCTTGCTTCCTATATCCTTTGCAAAAAATTTCCTCTTCTCAAAACTTCATCATTTCTTCCTATAGTTTCCAAAAAATAGAATTCATACCTTACTTTTTCCTCTTCATATCATGATAATACACCACTAAAAAGGCTTCATTTTCTCTTGTTGCTTGGAGCTACACCTGTGGAAGACAAGAAACCAAAGTCCTTGCATTTTCTCTTCTCTTGGCCGAGACTACCATTGAGGTAGGGGGAGTGCTCTCTCTTTTACTCTTTGATTTTTAAATGCATGGTGTAATATGAATCACCCTAAGATTCATACCTTTTTGTTACTCCTAAACTTGATCTTTTGAAATCTTTAAATTGCTATAAACTTGTTGAATTAACTTTCATTTTTGGGAACCACCATGGCTGAACCATATACTATATTTCATCTTGAGTTTGTTAAAGTTTTAAGTCATGAAAGTGCTACCCTCCTAACAATTTTGTTACTGTAGAAAAAGGGTTGTCTCTTGAAGGTTGCGTGTACCATGATTCCACTCATAAATGCTTGAAAAACCTTACTTTCTGTATGACCAAATTAATGTGACTTGACCCTTTTATTTTTATGCAAGATTTAAGCACTAAAACATAATCTTTTTCATAAACTAAACTGATTTTTAAACTAGACAAATGTAATAGTTCAATAAAAATTTCATGCATGTTGTTAGATAAGTTAAAAATTGGATTTTTCCTCCTTAAATTGGTAGCTGTGTGATGTGCCTCCATTTTCTTTAATTTTAAGTGAAATAATATGCTTAAAATCTAATTTTACGATATTTAATTTGATGAGTATGGTTGCTGTTGAGAAATTGTTTTTGATAGTAATGACTTAAATTTTAATTTATCATGTGAAAGCCTTGATTCTCTATGACTTAGTAACTATAAGTGGTATGCGTGGTTAAATCTTTAATTTTGATGATAAACCTTCATACCATGAGAAAATACTTTTCTTAATAAACCTCAACATCACATGTGCATCATTGGTTTTAGTAGGGATAGCATCCACCCACTTGGAAACGTAATCCACTACTACAAGGATGTACTCATTGTAGAAAGACTTGGGAAAAGGTCCCATGAAGTCTATTCCTCACACATCGAACAACTCCATCACCATGATATTGTTCAGAGGCATGGAAGCTTTAATGGATAACCCTCTACTCCTTTGACATGCATCATACTTTTGAACATGATTCTTTGCATCCTGAAATATTGTAGGTCAATAAAACCCATTTTGCAATACTTTTGTAGCTGTTCTCAATGCACCATGATGTCCTCCATATCTAGAATCATGGAAGTGCCAAGGAATGCAATCTTGCTTAGTTTTCGGCACACATCTTCTGATTAAACCATCAACTCCAATCTTGTATAGGTATAGATCATCCCATAGAAAACTTTTGCTATCATGAAAAAGTTTCTTTCTCATCTAAGAAGTCCATCCATTAGGCATCATTCCTGTAACTTTGAAGTTGGCCATGTTAACATACCATGGACTTTTCACCACAGACATCAAACTTTCATTAGGGAATTCCTCTTTAATGGGCACCCTCTTAGCTTCTCCTTCCGGGCGAGACAAATGATCTACCATTAAAATTTCCTACCCTTGCTTACCTCTGATTTCCAAATCAAATTCTTACAATAAAAGCATTCATCTTATCAATCATGGATTCGACTCCTTTGCATGAAAGTATTTATTGCTGAATGATTTGTATATACAACCACCTTTGACCAATCAGATATGATTAGAATTTGTCTAATGCATACACCACGACAAGCATCTCTTTCTCAGTTATGGTGTAATTAATCTAAGCTTCATTTAGGACCTTGCTTATGTAGTATATCACATGGCTCAACTTGTCCTTTTTCTGTCCCAACATAACTCCAACTGTAAAATCACTTGTGTCACATATCAATTAGAAAGGTATAGACCAATCTGGTGCTGTAAGTATAGGTGTTGAGATTAATTTATGCTTCAAATTTACAAAAGTCAAAGAACATTGTCCACCAAACATAAATGAAGCATCTTTTACCAACAAGTCAGATAATGGCTTTGTAATTTTTGAAAAATCCTTAACAAATCGGTGATAGAAGCCTGCATATCCCAAGAAACTCCTCACTCCCTTGACATTAATGGGAGGAGGAAGTCTTTAAATGATTTCCACCTTTGCCTGATCCATTTCAATGCCCTTAGCAGAAATTTTATGACCAAGTATTATTCCCTCTTTCACCATGAAATAACATATTTCCTAGTTGAGTACTAGGTTGGTCTCTTGTTACCTCATTAGCACTTGGGCCATATTGCTAAGGCATGTATCATAATCAGAACCGATGACCAATAAGTTGTCTATGAATTCCTTGATAAATTTCTCTACCGCATCACTGAAAATAGCCAACATACATCTTGGAATATAGTCGTAGCATTACATAACTCAAACGGCATACGTCAGTAAGAAAATATCCTATATGGACAGGTGAATGCAAACTTCTCTTAGTCTTTCGAGTCAACCACAATCTAGTTATACCCTGAATAGCCATCAAGGAAACAGTAGTACTCATGCCTATACCACCTTTCTAGCATCTGATCTACAAAATGGTAATGGAAAATGGTCTTTATAAGTCATATCATTCAACCTTCTATAATCTATACACATCCATCAACCAATTATGGGTCTGGTTGATATCACTTCTCCATTTTCATTCTCAACAATGGTCATCCCCCTTTCTTTGGTACCACTTGAATCGGGCTAGTCCAAGTGCTATCCGAGATAGGGTAGATGATTCCATCATCTAATAGCTTCACAACTTCTTTCCGAACAACCTCCTTCATTATAGGATACAGCCTTCATTGTGGTTGTATCACCGGAGAGTAGTTTTCCTCCAAAAGAATTTTGTGCATACAAAACAAAGGGTTGATTCCTTTTAGATTTGAGATTTTCCAACCAATGGCTGGCTTGTACCTCCTCAACACCCTTATAAGCTTTTCCACAACCTCATTTCCACAACACTTATGATCACCGGGTATGTCTCATCTTCATCTAAAAATGCATATTTTAGATGAGCAGGCAGAGGTTTTGGCTCTTGTTTCTCCTCTACTACTTCCTTAGCTTTCTCATTAAGCTTTTTCTTTATCTCTTCTTCAAAATAAATCGGATCTTCTTTTTCAAGCAAGTTCAAGATTCCTTGCTCTTAATTATTCAAATCCTCTTCTTCTTCATCAAAGTCATCCTCAAGGAAAGCTTTCAATGCTTCCTCCTTATCTTTTAACAACATAGGAGCTTTAAATTCAGAAACATCTTCTATCATGAAGCAATCCACCCTATCCACTGGATGCTTCATAACATTGAACACATTAAATCTTGTACCTCTTGCACTCTCAACATTAACTCCCCGTTTTCAACATCAATAAAAGCTTTCCCTGTAGCTAGGAAAGGCCTCCCTAAGATTAGGGGTATCTCTTTGTTAGCTTCCATATCCAATACCGCAAAGTTTGTTGGGAATATGAATTTGTCAACCTTGACCAGTAAATTCTCTAACATCCCATGGGGGTACTTAATTGATCTGTCCACTAACTGCAATGACATCCTTGTTGGTTGGACATCATTAATACCAAGCTTCCTCATCAAAGATAATGGTATTAGATTGATGTTAGCCCTAAAATCACAAAAATTACTTCCAACATGCATATCTCTAACTGCACAAGGAATAGTCAAGAACCCAGGATCTTTAAGCTTTCTAAGCAACTTCTTTTGAATTATTTCATTGCACTTTTGTGTTAGAGTAATAGTTTTATCCCCTTTTAACCTTTTCTTCCTAGACAACAACTCCTCCATAAACTTTGCGTAAGAGGGCATCTCTTGCAAATCCTCAGCAAAAAGGATGTTTATATGGAGCTTCTTAAACATATCCAAGAACTTTATAAACTTCTGTTCTTCAATTTTCATTTTAAACCTTTGTGGAAATACGACTTGTTTCAACTTTTCAAGTGTGATCTTAGAAGCTTCTTCCAACACCATATCAATTTTTTTCTTTTTCTTTGTTGAACTCCCATTATCTTTTTCATTTTCATTTTCTTTTTTAGATTTTTCTTCTTTCTTTTCAATCTTCTCTTAACTTTCTTTTTTCCTTTTCTTCACTCAATTTTTCTCTCATATTTTCTTTTTCACTTTTTCTTCTTCACTAACAACTCTAGTAGGCTCAGATAATGTCTTGCCACTCCTTGTCATAATGGCATGACATTGTTCCTTTGGGTTGACCTCAGTATCACCCAGAAAATTACCACTTTGTCATTAAACTAGTTGTTTAGATAATTACCCAACCTGATTTTGCAAGTTACAAATTGATGCTTCCTAATTTTTGAAGCTGGCCTGAGTGGCTTGGATGAATTGTGCGAGCATATTTTCCAATTCCAATTTCTTCTTTGGTGCTTGAGGTTAAGGGTGATTTATTTATGGTTGTAGCTGACTTTGGGATGCACCTTGATTCAGATAAGGGCCTCTTTGCCAAGAAAAATTTGGGTGACTCTTGTAATTTAGATTAAGGGAGTTAGAAGGATAACTCTGCTGAATCTATTGGCCCATATAATTAACTTGTTCAGCTTGGCCATTGGAGTCACACAAGCCATTTTTATGGTCGCCACCACAAAAATCACAACTTAACATACAAACTTGGTTTGACTTCTATATTTCTAAAATCTATGCACTTAACTTCTCTAGTGCCTGTGTCATAGGCTTGCTTTGTGCTAGGTAAGTGTCCTGCACATCAAGCTCCATTATACCTCTCTTTGGCATATTGCTTCTCTCCCCAATCAGACATTCATTAGACGCAATAACATCTATTAACTCTATAGCTTCCTTTACGATTTTAGTCGTCAACGAATCTCCAGCTGAGGCATCAATTAAAACTGGTCTAGCTCCATTATAGAAAATATTGACTTGTTATATATCAGGGATTTGGTGATGGAAACATTTCCTTAAACTTTCTTTATAGTGGTCCTATGCCTCCAATAAAGACTCACCTTCTCTCTTCTGAAAACATATAATCTCATTCGTCAACTTCACATATTTTAAATGAGGAAAGTACTTTATCAAAAACTTTTGAGTCAAACCATCCTATGTAGAAATACTCCCTCTAGTATGACTTTACAACCATGCCTTGGCCCCGTCTATTAGGGAAAATAGGAAAAGGCGGAGTCTTATAGCTTCATCAAACACATCATTCATCTTGATAGTGTCACATATCTACAAAAAGCTTGCTAGATGCAAGTTAGGATCTTCATAATAAATACCCCCAAACTACTTATTTCTCACCAACTGTAGTAAGGCTGGCTTTAACTCAAAGTTATTTGTAGCTATTGGAGGTCTAAGAATGCTAGTTTGCATCTCCTCATCTATAGGTCTGGATTAGTCTCCCAAAGTCACTTTTCTTCTATTATTTTCCATTTCTGCTTGCTCTCTCAATTTTGACTCTTTTCTTAATTTTCTTTCCAACAATGAAACTAAAAGTAAAATAACTACTTAAGAGAAACTAAAAGTAAAATAACTACAAACCAACAATGAAAATAAACGATTTATTCTAGTACCGACCCAAAGAATTGATGATATTAATTACCAATCCCCGGCAACAGCACCATTAACTTGATGCGAATTCATTGGAAACAAATTTTGATGGCAAATACACTAATCAATAAACTATAGAATATTTGTATCATTCCACGGGGATTGTGTCAACTACCCCAACCCAAGGTAAATACTATCTGAACCAAGCAAAAATTCATGTAATATATTCTGATTTTAGATTTTCTATATTTTAAATTTTTAGGATTTTTCAATAGGTAAACAACAACAAGATAAGAATGCAATGGTAGAAATGAAATGGTTAACAGATATAAGAATAGTTTGGAATCAGCTTCATCATACAATTTCATTCAATTTCACATGAACAAAGCATAAACTCCAATTAAGATCATGTCTAAACTTCCACAGATGGATATTCCCTAATTCCTTAGGTGATTATCACTATTCCACTACAAATAAACCCTAATCCCTTAAGTGTTCACATGCACTGAAACAAGTTATGAAAATAAGAATGAACCCTAATCATTTACCTAATATCTTAGGCCTGAACTAACTAGGTGGTAGATTGTATACCTGAGATCTCTACCATGATTCCTCTCTAGAGAGAAACTCTAGTTATGCCTTGAATCTTCTAATTCAAGAGTTGAAGCTCAAAATTCTACCTTGTTCTGACATGCCTTAAGAGAACTTTAGCTTTACTCAATAGTAATTGACCTCCATTGTAGCCTTAGCAGATCCTAACCTTAGGGATTTAGCAATCCATGGAAGGTGAGAAGATGATAATAGATGAAGAAGACATGGTGATGAGTAAAAAGAATTTAGAAAAGAGAAAATCTAAAGTGAGAGATTGATATCTGAGAATGAATCTTAATTATGAGTATTGTGTATTAATTGCAATGCATGTTACCTATATATACTACTTGAATTTAACTAATAACTACTTAACAAATTAAATTACTAAAATGTCTTCTAGGGACTTACAAATAAATAAGAGAACTTAAATTAACTAATGGACAAGAAATCAACATGTGGAAATAAAAATCTTGCTCAGTTCCCTCACACGCATGTGTGGTAACACTGGTGGACGTGAGTGGACATTAGACTGATTAGTTATATGTGCACAGGTCCTAGTGGCTAGGCGTAAGTACGGTAGTGGCCAACGTATCCACGTTGGCTTGTTGGTCCAGGTCTGAGATTGGGCATGACACGAAGCATGAGGTGAGCGTAGGAACGTTGGGTTTAGTCTCTGGGTCTGGTACCTGGTTGTATTCAGTGTGAGAATGAGCGTATGGAAAGCATGGGCACGCTTGTCACCTGAAATATGGATCAAGTTGAGTGTAGGAAGCAACATGTGATGAGTGTGGGTATGGTGAAGCACTGAACCTAGGTTTGACCTTAGTAAGTTGTGCGTAAAAGGCAATGCTTACGCCTAGCCTCTGAGTTGATTTTACTTATTGGCTTCCATCTCAATATGACCTTATGCTAAGGAGCGTAGGCACGTATGGGCTCTTAAGCTGCACTGGTCATAGGCGTGGATCCTAAGCGTATGGCTAGTATGTGCACATTGGCTCTCTAGAATAGTGTCTGATTCTCCACACATGCCAGCGTAGGCTTATGCTAGTAAGCGTAAGTACACGTGGCTCTTGAACTCCTCTTTTATATAAGCGTTGGTCATGAACATGAGCAATGCGTAGACATGTTGGGTCTCTAGAATTGATTTCTCTCTGTTGCACTAGCCAACGTGAGAGTCGAGCGTAGGCACGCTGGTGTACTTGCATCATGGGTGTGTTGCTACACTTGTACCTGGAACCTAAAACATGGAAACACAAAATCCTAGCGTAATTACGCTAGAAGCAATCTTAGCACGCTAACATTATGCATATGGCACACCATACCTTCATTTGCTTTCAATTTTATGTAAAAAGCTTTAAAATAGCAAAATACTCATAAAATATCCTTAATTTCCCAATTTATATGATTATTGATTAAATAACATGAATTAATACTTAATGACTTAAATCATAAAATTAGTGCATAAATTAGTGTCAAAGAAATAAGTCTTTTCAAGACTTATCATTCATCTTAAGAGTGTCATAGTATTCCAAAAAGATTTAGAGGTGTAGATTTGGATCTTTAGTGGATAGTCTTCCATATTGGTTCTATTGAACCATAAACAGCAAGCAAGGCTTCAACTTGAAGTTTTTTACTTGAAAAATAAGCCTTAAAATGCTAGACCGTCTCTCATTAATGTTGGGAGTAACAAAATCTCTCAATGCTTTGCTGTCTTAATTTTCCATAGCCTCGAGATCAATTTGGCTCGTTTGGGTGTCTTAATGACATTTTTGGCCTCCGACCTCTTCATGAAAGTTATAGATAATTATGTTACAGAGGTGTGAAAATTAATCTCACCTTAATTGGAGTTTTCTAACTCTCATTAGGCATAAAACACCGGACCCACTGCATTGTAAAACTCAAATTTAAGAGGGTTTTGAACCCACTTTTTATGATTGCCGAATTAGGACTAATAGGTGATATTTGTGACATGTCCCACTATTTTTAAGACTAAAAATGAACTTTTCTCATATGTCTTAATGTTGAAATTTGTCATGAGCTTATTATTACCCAAAACCCCTTTTATTATGTAAAAACAAGAGATTGTATTAAGGGTATATGATGATGGTGTGTCTTGGTGGTGTTTGATGTTGATTGAGACATTGGAAAAATATGTATGTACCTATGATATATTTTGAAAACATGGATGTATACCACTAGTAATATGATGTGATGAATGATAATGAAAGTTAAATGATGGGGTTGTAAGACACACCCTTGTATGATGATGAAACTAATGAGGGGATGATTGCATAACAATGTGTTTATGATAAATTGATGAATCGGAGATGATTGTTATTATTGATGATTGTTGAATGTCATTGTGATGAATACAAGTGTGATCTTATGTATGTGTGGTTTGAATTATATTGATGAATTATTGTGATGCCACACTAATATATGAAACAATGGTAATGATCAATAAGATGAAAAAGAGATTATATGGTGATATTGATGAAAGATTGATGAATGTTGTTGATGTTTATGATGCCATTGTGATTGTTGTAAGTATTGACTTGCGTGTATGATATAAAATATGTTGAAATGTAATGCCACACTTATAACATGAAACAATGGCTAAAACCAACAATGATAAAATCCACTAAAGATTATATGGTGGTGTTGGTGTTGATGATGATGATTGATGAGTGACATGATAGGATGCATAGTGTGAGAATGCATTGATTGGCATTTGCATCTGTGACACCCTTGATTAACTAGGTCAAATTCTCATACTGGAACATCCTATTTAATTAAGGAGTCACTAAAAATAGGAGTATTTTTTTTATTGGTGATCATCAGCACATGATATTAAAATAAATACATTATATAGATCAATTCTTTTAAACATAAATGTACTTAAAAGAGTAAGGGGCTCACAGATTCCCAACAGCTACTGTAAAATAAAAACATAATAGAAATGTCGAGTCTATAATGATCTCAACACAAACAAAAAAATATACACAGATGACACTTGTCGCGACCGGGATCGCGACGGCACGGCCGACCCTCAAAAATGATGAATACTTTTTTTTGGCTCGAAAAGAAAAAAAACAGGGAGTCGCCACCAATATTTTTTAGGATAAAATACTAGGAAAACCTTTTATTAAAGCATTGGTCAAAAATGAGATTCCAGATTCGGGAGTCTGATTACAGGTGAGGAAGGTATTAGCACCTCACAACTGTCCGTTATAAAAATGGTTACCTCAATATGATAGTGATAAGTGTTTGATTATATTGAGTTTGCTGAAAGAGAATCAAGTTTGTATAATATGAACTCAATGAAATGGATGTGCCAAGTTTAAACACAGAAGTTGTAATATAGTATAGTTGTCGTTCCACTGAGGAGGTGCTAGAATGAAGATCTTAGTTTGAATTGATTAGGCAGAAAGTTTCAGTTTTGATTTGTTGTGAATGTTGCTGAATGAAAAACAGTAAGTAACAAAATAACAGAGGATAGCACTTTGTAAAATATAACAGTAAATGAGGTTGGAAAAATCAGTTTTGTAAAACAGGGATTGGCTTCATCACATCTTCACCTCTGTAAGCTGCATAAGTTTCCATATAAGTAAATCGAAAAGATAAGTTCTACGTCACAATCAAAGTCATTTGCATCGATCCCTCGACTACAAAATTCATAAGAATGATTTCCAAACCGCTGATCCCTCAGTCACTTTGGAAACCATTCCAGCATTATCGATCGATTGTTTAGACGTTTATTGCGTTAGACGCCATCCCTGGCTACCTACTCACAACAAGTACTTCTTTCAGGGTCTGCTTTCAAAAGTCACTTCCCAGCATACTCAAGAAAACTTAGAACAAGAAAATAGTGATCAAGTACTTTCAGGCATTAAACGCAGAAGGAAATACAGAAACTTATCAAATCTCATTACTCAATAAAAACTTACAACAGCATTACTTCAGTGTTGAATGGAGTACAGCCAATCCCATAAGGGAGATTAATTACTCATGCCTTGCATTTTCACCATCAAAGAAATGAATACAGAAAATGGAAAGTGTGAAATGAAAAATACAGAGGATGAAATGATGTATCAGATGATGTTGGGTCATCGATGATGATGATGCCCTGTTTGCAGCTTGCTTTATAGGAGTTTAGGTTCAGCTTCTCTTGCCCACTTGCGTAGAACCCATGCAGTATCTTTCAGAGACTGGTGGAAACAGAAGAAAGTGGATGAGTTTGCATCGCATTGTTAGTGAATAAAGAATTAAGAAACCCATGCTGTGTGAGTCACGCTTGAGCTTGATGGTCACGCTCAAGCGTGAAGAGTTCTGATGCTTATTGATGATCTCACGCTCAAGCTGAAGTAATTCACGCTCAAGCGTGGCTTCCTTGCCTTCTCACGCTTGCTCCTCGCTTAGCCTCACTCAGTTACGCTCAGGCGAGGCCTTAATATCCATTCCTCACGCTCAAGCGGCTCATTCCCACGCTTGAGCGTGAGAGGGGTCCTGATGCCTCTGTTTCCTTTAATTCATGCTGGCCATGCTTAATCCATGCGTAGGCTTCCATTTTTATCATTCCACGCTTAAGCTCCTAGTGTTCACGCTCAAGCGTGAGGGGTCCTGATGCTTTCCAACTTGTTCAAGCTTAAGCTTGCTTGCTCAAGCTTAAGCTTGGTTGTTCAAGCTTGAGCTTGCTGTCTTCAAATGCTCCCGATCACGCTTGAGCTTGCTCTTTCACGCTTGAGCTTGATGCTTTCACGCTTGAGCTTGATGCTTTCACGCTTGAGCTTGATGCTTTCACGCTTGAGCTTGATGCTTTCACGCTTGAACTTGATGCTTTCACGCTTGAGCTTGATGCTTTCACGCTTGAGCTTGATGCTTTCACGCTTAAGCTTGCCTGCTTCAAGCTTAAGCTTGATTTTTCACGCTTAAGCTTGCTTGCTCCAAGCTTAAGCTTGATTTTTCACGCTTAAGCTTGCTTGCTCAAGCTTAAGCTTGCCCTGCTTTCCTGTTGAATTTCCTGCAACTTTCCAAGAGTTTTAACACAATATTTCTTTTATACACCTATCCATCACTACTTAAAAGATTCATGCTCACTTCCTTTAATAATTCATCAATTTAGCTCAAGTTCTTTACAAAATTAATTCGAATGAGTCATGAAATCAATGCTTAATCAACACTTATCAAACTCTCCCCAACCTAGATTTTTGCTTGTCCTCAAGTAAAAAGAAGTTTAGGAAAGGGAATCAAGCGTTCAAAAATCTAAGTTTCTGTTGCAGACAAAAAGTTTAAAAGACAATAATCTGAGTTGATGTCTAGGCAAATGATTTTCTTAATACCAATTCCTTGAAATGTAATGCACCATTACCTTGTTCATAAAGCATGTAACCCATTGCTGTAAGAATATAGAACTCTCATTATTTCTTACCATGTGTCTGTTTCACTCATCCATCATTAGAACTGCTCCGTTAACATTGGCCGTCATTTCTAGTAAAACCAAAATTCAAATGAATAGCAAGGATCAAAAGGTCTTTTAAGGATGTAATGAGGCTGGGCTAACAAGAATCTTTGGTTTTTCTTGGTTTCAAAACGCATGTTTAAAGAAGAGCATAAGTGTTTTTGGTTAATTTATTTAACAAATTAGAAGGCTCCTTCTTTGCATTGAAACTTCAAAATTTTCTTTTGTTTTCTTCCAGCTCTTTTATACATTTTTGGAGAGCTTACTATTCTTTTTGTATTTTCTTCTACTGCCTCCATTTGTTTCATCTCCTTTTGAGAAAAATATTTTATGCTCTTTTTCAAGATGAACATGCAGGTAAGATAGAATTTTTGCTTTTATGCTTAGCTCAGGGCAGAGAAAAATTTTCATGCTTTTATGGCTCAAAGATGGGCTGCGAAAAAATCGGATCTTTTTATCGGGGTAGCTTTTTGGCTCTTGGCTAACTATGTTTTCAAAATTGCCTTATAATTTCCTTGCTTGTTTCTTAAGAAAAAGGTTTAATTAGAAAATCAGTCAATGCCAATTTAACAAATTCAAATGAGGCTCTCAGTGTTTAGATTTCTCACTTCTCATCAAGATATAAGGCTTACTTCCTTATTCTAACAGAAAAGGGTTCAAGTCATGTGAACAGGCAAAAGTACATGCATTCCAGTTCCTTGGTTCTTAATTTAGTCATTTTGCCTAAAAAAATCAGTGTTATTGCCTAAAAATATTCTGCTGCTTAGAAACTTTTCTTGTTCAAAAAGTAAAATCTTTGGTTGGGTTTTTTTTCAAAATGGTATAACCGCAAGCATGTAATGGTATATCCAAACAATCAACCAAAAGCATAAAAATTTTAAAAATTTTCAAAGTATGCTGCAGTAATGTTAGACAAAACTAACTCAAAGTAAACTAAAGCAATAAAAACTAAAGCAGTAAACTCATCACTCATCCTTAGAAGAGTCATCCTCTGTCTCATGTTTCCTTGCTGGAGGCCCTTGTGAGGAGGGTCCTGGTTTAGCCTATGAAGTCTCACCCCTCCTAAGAAAGAAGGCCTGTCCCCAGGCTAAACAATGTGGGATGCAAACTTACTTTCGGATAATGAGTGGGATGAATTTGATGAGCTGCCAAATAAAAGAAAAATTCAATCTTAGGATAAAATTTACTTAAAATAAAATCAACAGGATGAAAAGAAAACATAAAAGATTGGGTTGCCTCCCAATAAGCGCTTGTTTAACGTCATTAGCTTGACGCCTGATAGATTTTTCAATATGGGTCATGGAGTTGGTGAATGAGAGTGTTGAGTTTTTCCACCTCCTTGCCTAAGTCAGGCCTTGGCTTTCTTCCTTTCTGTTTTTCAAGTGCACCTTCAATAGCAAAATCAGCTTGTTCTTTTTGCACTCGAATTTTTACTTTTCTGTCATCCACATCTATGATGACTTTGGCTGCTTTCAAGAATGGTCTCCCCAGTATTAGAGGAACTTCAGAATCTTCCTCCATATCTATGACAACAAAGTTCTCATGAAATTCAAATTTATCAACTTTGACCTCAATATTTTCAGCAATACCATAAGGGGTTTTTATTGATTGATCTGCCATTTTTAAAGTCATGTTTGTTGGCTTCACTAAAAAATCCCCTATACTTTTAAGTGTGGATAATGGCATCAAATTTACACTAGCACCAAGATCTAATAAAGCTTTACTTTTTGAAAGATTTCCAATAGTAACGGGAATAGAAAAACTCCCTGGATCTTTGGTGTTATAAGGTACTGCTTCATGTGTGATAGCATCATGTCCATCTTCTTCCTCAGTTATTTCCTCAGTCAGTGTGGTTACAGCCTTGCAATGCTCTATTGGGTTTGTTTCAGTGTTTGCTCCATACTGAGGCTTCTATTTTTCAGCAAGTTGTTGGGCTAGTTGTCCCAATTGTGTTTCCAAGTTCCTAAGTGATGCCTCATTGTTCTTTTGACTTGCTAAAGAAGTTTGCATAAATTTTTCCAAGGTGTCCTCTAATCTAGAAGTTCTCTCCACCAAAGTAGGACCATTATTTTGATATGGTTTATTTGAAGAGCTGGGCTCTTGCTTCCATCCTTGGTTTTAGTTACTTCTCCATCCCTGAAACGGTTGGTTAGAAAAATTTGAATTGAAATTACCAGACCTTCCTTGGTTGTTCATGAAGTATACAGTTGCTTCTTGTGAGCCACAATTCTCATTGAGATGATCTCCTCCACAAAAGTTACATGTTGCAGGCATTTGTTGTTGTCCTGGTTGTGATGATTGTACTGCATGTAATTGTTGTGGAAGATTGGCTATCTTTTTGGTCAATGCTTCTAATTGTTGGGTCAGAATTTTGTTCTGTGCTAAGATGGCATCTGTGGTGTTTAAGTCAAGGACTCCTTTCCTTTGAACTTGCTGACGATCATGTTGAGCTTGGTAGTCTGTTGAGGATAAAGCTTCTATTATCCTTGTGGCTTGGTCAGCATCCACTGTCATCATTGTTCCTCCTGCTGCCGCATCTAAAATCATTTTAGTGTCAGCCCTTAAACCACTGTAAAAAATATTAAGTTGTGCAATATCTTCAAGTCCATGGTTTGGGCATTTTCTGAGCAGTGATTTAAAGCGTTCCCATGCCTCACAAAAAGGTTCATCTTGGCCTTGTCTAAATGTTGTAATATCTGATTTGGCCTTGATGAATCTAGATGGAGGAAAGAACCTTTGTAGAAATTTTTCCTCCACTGTCTCCCAGCTGTTCAAGCTTTGATTTGGGTGTGACTGGAGCCATTCTTTGGCTTTTCCTGCAAGAGAAAAAGGAAACAATCTTAGGTATGCTGCCTCAATTACTTCCTGTTGAAATCCCATTGTTCCTACCAATTCATAGAATGTGGCCAAGTGAGTGTAAGGGTCTTCACTGGACATTCCATGAAATTGATGGGAACTAATTAAACTAAGGAAAGCAGGTTTCATTTCTATAGCCCTGATTGTATTTGGTATAGCAATGCTTGAGTAGTGTCTAGGTCCTTGTTGCAATGTGTAATCTCCAAGTGTTCTCCTTGGTGGATTTTGATTATTGCTGTTGTCATCCATTGTAACAGAGGAAGTTTGTCCTACGTGGAAGTTCTGCTTGGCTTTCTTGATTTTCTTGAGGAACCTGTCTATCTCAGGATCAAATGCAAGTTGTTCTTTTGTACCCTGTCCCTCTCAAGATCATAAATCAAGAACTCAAAGTAGCGAGGTTAAAAAAAAAAAAACAAATTACAAACAAGTTTATTTACACTGTCTTGTCAATTCAATGCTAAAATATTCAAACTTAAATCACCTCCCCGGCAACGGCGCCAAAACTTGATAAGTGTTTGATTATATTGAGTTTGCTGAAAGAGAATCAAGTTTGTATAATATGAACTCAATGAAATGGATGTGCCAAGTTTAAACACAGAAGTTGTAATATAGTATAGTTGTCGTTCCACTGAGGAGGTGCTAGAATGAAGATCTTAGTTTGAATTGATTAGGCAGAAAGTTTCAGTTTTGATTTGTTGTGAATGTTGCTGAATGAAAAACAGTAAGTAACAAAATAACAGAGGATAGTACTTTGTAAAATATAACAGTAAATGAGGTTGGAAAAATCAGTTTTGTAAAACAGGGATTGGCTTCATCACATCTTCACCTCTGTAAGCTGCATAAGTTTCCATATAAGTAAATCAAAAAGATAAGTTCTACGTCACAATCAAAGTCATTTGCATCGATCCCTCGACTACAAAATTCATAAGAATGATTTCCAAACCGCTGATCCCTCAGTCACTTTGGAAACCATTCCAGCATTATCGATCGATTGTTTAGACGTTTATTGCGTTAGACGCCATCCCTGGCTACCTACTCACAACAAGTACTTCTTTCAGGGTCTGCTTTCAAAAGTCACTTCCCAGCATACTCAAGAAAACTTAGAACAAGAAAATAGTGATCAAGTACTTTCAGGCATTAAACGCAGAAGGAAATATAGAAACTTATCAAATCTCATTACTCAATAAAAACTTACAACAGCATTACTTCAGTGTTGAATGGAGTACAGCCAATCCCATAAGGGAGATTAGTTACTCATGCCTTGCATTTTCACCATCAAAGAAATGAATACAGAAAATGGAAAGTGTGAAATGAAAAATATAGAGGATGAAATGATGTATCAGATGATGTTGGGTCATCGATGATGATGATGCCCTGTTTGCAGCTTGCTTTATAGGAGTTTAGGTTCAGCTTCTCTTGCCCATTTGCGTAGAACCCATGCAGCATCTTTCAGAGACTGGTGGAAACAGAAGAAAGTGGATGAGTTTGCATCGCATTGTTGGTGAATAAAGAATTAAGAAACCCATGCTGTGTGAGTCACGCTTGAGCTTGATGGTCACGCTCAAGCGTGAAGAGTTCTGATGCTTATTGATGATCTCACGCTCAAGCTGAAGTAATTCACGCTCAAGCGTGGCTTCCTTGCCTTCTCACTCTTGCTCCTCGCTTAGCCTCGCTCAGTTACGCTCAGGCGAGGCCTTAATATCCATTCCTCACGCTCAAGCGGCTCATTCCCACGCTTGAGCGTGAGAGGGGTCCTGATGCCTCTGTTTCCTTTAATTCATGCTGGCCATGCTTAATCCATGCGTAGGCTTCCATTTTTATCATTCCACGCTTAAGCTCCTAGTGTTCACGCTCAAGCGTGAGGGGTCCTGATGCTTTCCAACTTGTTCAAGCTTAAGCTTGCTTGCTCAAGCTTAAGCTTGGTTGTTCAAGCTTGAGCTTGCTGTCTTCAAATGCTCCCGATCACGCTTGAGCTTGCTCTTTCACGCTTGAGCTTGATGCTTTCACGCTTGAGCTTGATGCTTTCACGCTTGAGCTTGATGCTTTCACGCTTGAGCTTGATGCTTTCACGCTTGAACTTGATGCTTTCACGCTTGAGCTTGATGCTTTCACGCTTGAGCTTGATGCTTTCACGCTTAAGCTTGCCTGCTTCAAGCTTAAGCTTGATTTTTCACGCTTAAGCTTGCTTGCTCCAAGCTTAAGCTTGATTTTTCACGCTTAAGCTTGCTTGCTCAAGCTTAAGCTTGCCCTGCTTTCCTGTTGAATTTCCTGCAACTTTCCAAGAGTTTTAACACAATATTTCTTTTATACACCTATCCATCACTACTTAAAAGATTCATGCTCACTTCCTTCAATAATTCATCAATTTAGCTCAAGTTCTTTACAAAATTAATTCGAATGAGTCATGAAATCAATGCTTAATCAACACTTATCAGATAGCGCGCATTATAATTAATCAATAATTATTTTAACTTCTTCATGAAAAGAAAGCATACGAGATGACAAAATATACAAAAATAAATAAAAATAAACATAAAATATTTACATGAGATTAACAGGACGTCTCGTCCAAATTAAACTTGTTCCACGTTTTTTTAAGAAAAGATATTATAAAAAAATGAGATTAACAGGTCGTCTCGTCCAAATTAAACTCGCTCCACCATTTTTAAAAAATATAATAAAAATTGCAATAATAATAATAACAATAATAATAATAATTATAACTTTTATGCTAGTCCAAATAGAAGGTGTGAAACAGTCATTTCTATTAATATTTATCAATTAACAGAAATTAATTAATAATTGAACAGGAAACATAGTCACCAAACAACAATTAATTTAACAGAAAATAAACAAATACAAATATTAAAAATGAGGACCAGAATGGGACCAGTGTGTGAGTGAGCTGGTCGGTGTAACGAGAGAAAAATGGAGTGCTGGAATTGAAGCTTCTGTTGGATTATGGGGGCTGGATGGTGTGTGGGTTTAGAGGAGTTTAGTATTGGTTTTAGGAGTAGGACAGTGTGTCTTAAGGAAAAGATGATGGTGTAGTTTTAAGAGGGTTTGAATGAGGGGGCTGTACGGTGTTAGTAGAGAAAGAGAGGTTCAACTGTGTGGGTTTTAGTGGAGAGAGAGAGAGAGCTGGATGGTATGGGTTATAATGTGGACATACCCAAGGAAGACCCTCACACTACATTGGAGAAAGGACTTGAAGCATATAGAGGTCCCCTTACAAGGGCCAAGACCAAACGGGCCAAAGAGAGCATCCATAAAGCCCTTTTCTCTTTTCTCTCTTCTAGTGGGCCTAAGCCCAATAAGGAACCTATGAGGATCTATATGTACTTTACTTGTAATATACTTTCTAAATAGTTTCTCTAGGCTTATAGGATAGCTTTGGACCTTACAAGGTCAAATGGGCCACTTTTGGGCCTTGTACTTTTCCTTTTGGGCCATGTATAGGCCATTTGCTCATCTTTTCTCTTAATGGGCCTTGGAGTCATGATCAAGCCCACTCTTCTAGTCCTTCGCCGAAATCCTTCATGGCCTATATAAGGGCTTCTCCTTTTGTAATCAAGCACCATTAATTCATTTGCAAAATTTGAGAGCACTTAAGTGTTTCCTAGTGAGAGATTCTCTTCCTTCTCTCTAGAATTTGAGAGCTCTCTCAAGCTCTTATCCAAGGGGTTTCTCCCTCCCTTGGTGGTGAGTGGAGTTATCTTCCTCCACCTTAGGAAGTGGCCTCCAACCTTTCCCTCTCCTCTTTTCCAAGCCTTCCTCCATTGTCCACCTTCTCTCCTTCCATTTCCACTCTCTTTCCCTTTTGTTTTTGCGTCAATCTCCTCTAGCTTTAGGCTTTAGTTTTCGATTTCCCTTGCCTTGAAGAAGAAGTTCTCAAGCTTACTTTGAAGGAAGATAGGAGAAAGAACTCTAGATCTATCTCTCTTCAAGAAAGTGCATGAAGAGCCTACATCATGTGGTATCATTGAGCCTTGGGAGGTTCTTTTCTTCTTCTCTTCCATTTTAATTTTCGGTTTTCAATTCAATTTGCTGGCTGGAATTCTGTTTCTTAGTCATTCATATGCCTTATTAATGCCATATTAGCATAGAAAAATCATAAAAAGTCTTGGTTCTTTTGAGTTTTTGTGTTAGTTTCTTTGTGGTTTCAATTTTTGCATCTTGTTGTGGTCATTTTCGGTTGGCTTGTGTTAGCATTCTGTTTTAGTTTCTAAAATTTCAGATTTGGCACATGTTAATTTCGGTTATTAGGTGGTTAGGATGTTGTTACATGTTAGTTAATTGTTAGTTGTTAGTTAGAGCCAATTTAGGAAGTTAGTTAAGTGCCATGTGGAACCTTTTCTAGAGTTCTAGGAAGTTAATTGCTTCTCCCTTTTTAGTGTGTAAACCGTGTGGATTAGGGGCAATTCAAGCATCTTGATTAGCTCCTACAAAGGTTCCATTCTTGTTAGGAGGTCTCACATTAAAGACACTCCAAAGTCAACTCAATTTTTAGGATTGTTAGTTTCTATTCTTAGTTTGATTCTAGGTTTAATTTTGTTGCACTTTTAGGATATCTCTTTTAGATTCCTATTTTCATCTTGCTTGCATCAAAAACAAAACTTGTCAAAAAAAAAGATTTTAGTCACCTCCTATACATCAATTTAGGAGAAGGTTGCATAATTTGCCTTAAGCAAAGAAGCATTAAGTGAACTAGTTGAACCATTTGTGCAATTCGGTTTTGGTATTATAAAATTGGTGTTGTTATCTTGAAATCTTGAGAGGCAAAAGAAAAAGAAAAGTATCAAAAGAAAAGAAAAGTATCAAAAGAAAAGAAAGGTACCAAACAAGAAAAATAGTATTGAAAAGAAAGCCTCATTACTAAGTTGAATTAGACACACCAAAACATCATCACCAAAGTTCAAAATTACTAATACCAAAAGAAAAGTACTTCATTACTTGACATTTCTAAGACTTGTTCATTAAGACTTCCTTGCTTATTCTTGCAACTTTAGAGTTTCTAGGCTAGGTTATACCTTAAACTTTGTTTCTTGCATTTATTTTCTTGTTTGTCTTGTTTTGTCAATTTCAATTCTATTCCAAGTTAGCTTTCATTCTTTTGAACTTTTATTTGCTTTTAGAGTCTTGTCATTCCAAGTTAATTTTTGATCCTTCATTCTATTCCATTTGAGTAGCCTTTATTTCTTGAGCCTTTTTAGTTTGTCATTTTTGCTTCTTAAGGTTTTGTCTTGAGTTTGTATTCTTTTGGACTTCTAAGATCACTCCATTTCGCCATTAAGTGAGGGTAGCATATTGAAACACTTGAGATTGGTGTGGAAATTGATTGAGCTTGAAAATCTCTAAGAGAAGGCATACACTTGAGAGATACACTTTTGTGAGGTTTAAAGTTTCTTTGTGATTTCTATTAACCAAATCTTGTTTGGAGTTGTTGCCTTGTGTTCTTTTGCTAGGTAAAGTGGAGCTTATACATCAAGAAGGACTTGTGAAGACACTTGTAAAGGAGGCAAAAGCTTTGTAACTAGTAGAACTTAGGCAAAGTTTTTCAATTCTTAGGCTTTGTGTAGTAGGATTTTGTCTTGTATTTTGGACACAACAAGGACATTGGACTTTTTTTTTTTGGACATTATAATTTTCCCTTTTGCTTGGTAAATTTCGAATTAGGATAGTGCATGTGCATTTGATTGTTAACTACTTTTAGTTAATTGGTTAGAGTTAGTTAAAAGTTACAACTATAATTAGTTAGTTAGTTGGTAGTTAGTTGAGTGTCTTAACTAATTAGTTAGTGGTTGGAACTAATTCTAGTTGTCATAACTAATTGTTAGTTGGGTTAACTAATACATAACCGAATTAGTTAGGTAGTTATAGTTGTTAGACTTTGTTACAACTTCCATAACTAATTAACTACTTTTGGTTAGGGTTGTTAAGACTTGGTTAGTTAGTTGAACTAATTTTGTTAGGTTAACTACTTCTTAAAACCGAATTTGGTTAGGCTTGTCTAGGGTTAGTTAATCACTAGTAACATCCTAGGACAAACATAATCAACTTAGGTTAAGGACAACCTAGGATTTCCATAAGCAACATAGGACTAACCTAGTTAAAGACAACCTAGGACTTTGTTTTTCCCTTAGGATAGAAACCTAGTATTGATATTTTAGGTTTGTTGAAGTGTTTTTTTCACTTGTATTGCATTCATCTTCCTCGACTAGCTTGTCTATACATACTTTGTTTTTGTCTTGAATTTCTTTGACAACATTAAAAGATGTCGTCTAGTGATAGGGAAAACAAAAGCATGCTTCATAACATAATGGATAGCTTAAACACCATTAATGCTAGGCTAAACAATCTTGAGCATAATGAACCCCCTAGAACTAGGCATAGACAACGAAATCAAAGACATAACACTAGTGAAAATGAGGAAGAAACAAGACAAAGAAGGCACCATGACCATAGAAGGGATGACATAGGCTTAAGAGAGGTAAAATTAGAAATTCCCCCATTCAATGGAAAAAGTGACATTGAAGCTTACTTAGAGTGGGAGATGAGGGTAGAACAAATATTCAACTCTCATCAAATAAAAGATGATAAAAAAGTTAGGATTGCAACTCTTTCTTTCCAAAATTATGCCCTAGTTTGGTGGACCCAAATTTGTAAGGAGAGAAAAAGAGACAACTTTCCCCCCATAGATGATTGGGTAGACTTAAAAGCTCTCCTTAGAAAAAGATATGTTCCTAACTATTATAGGGGTGAACTATTAGCAAAGCTTAATAGGCTCACCCAAGGCTCTAAATGTGTAGAAGATTACTATAAAGCCTTAGAGATAGCCATGATTAGAGCCAATCTAGAAGAGGATGAGGAAACCCTAATGCATAGGTTCTTACATGGGCTTAATAGGAACATCAAAAATAGGGTGGAACTTCTTCCACATGTGGATATAGAAGAGTTACTCCACCAATGCACCAAAGTAGAAAACCAATTTAAGGAAAGAGAATCCTATAGTGGGGATAACAATAGAGCCTATAAGTCAAATGGGTAGAAAATAAGGGTAAGTTTGAGAGAAACCCTAGAGAGAGAGAAGTGGGCGCTTCCTCCTCTAAACCCCAAAGTGAGTTACACAAAAATGGCAAAGTCTTTCGCAATCAACATGATAAGCATGATCCATCATCAAAACCATAATCCTCTAGATCTTCTTCCATAAAATGTTTTAAGTGCCTTGGAAGAGGACACATTGCTTCAGACTGTCCAATAAAAAGAACAATGATTTTAAAAACCAATGGAACCTACTCAAGTCAATCAGAGTCTAATTCTGATTCTCACTATTCAAGTGATGACTCTAGTAGTGATTCCAGTGACAGTGAGCATATTTTAGGGGATGATGGTGAGTTGTACATGATTAGAAGGTTGCTTGGTAGTCATGTAAAACTCGATGACACAACACAAAGAGAGAACATCTTTTATACAAGATGTTACATTAATGACAAATTATGTTCTCTCATTGTGGATAGTGGGAGTTGTGCAAATGTTGCAAGCCAAAGACTAGTCAAAAAGATGGGATTAGAGCTTATAGACCATCCAAGTCCCTACAAATTACAATGGTTAAATGAAAAAGGGGAAATGGTAGTCAATAAGCAAGTCCTAATCAATTTCACCATAGGCACATATAGAGATGAAGTCAAATGTGATGTAGTACCTATGGAAGAAACTCATATACTATTAGGAAGGCCTTTGCAATTTGATAGGAAGGTCCTTCATGAGGGGTTCACTAACACCCTCACATTTAAACTAGATGGTAAGAAGATAGTATTACATCCTCTAACTCCACAACAAGTAGCCAAAGACCAAATCCAAATGAAAGTTAAGAGAGAAAAAGAGTTAGGATCTTCTTCCCATGTGAGTTTAGAAAAACCAAAGAAAAACAAAAAAGACAATAAAGGGAAAGGAGTTATTGTCTATAATGACTCCCAACCTAATCTCTTCGCAACAAAATATGATGTGAAACATGCCATGTTTTCATAAAAGCATTGCTTAATCATATATCCAAAAGATATCCCTAACACTTCCTTGTGTGCAATGGGCACTTCTCCTCCCCCCTTGCCCAAAGGGATCCAAAATATCTTACAAGAATTTAAAGACCTCTTCCCAAAAGACATTCCAAAGGGGTTACCTCCTATTAGGGGCATTGAGCATCAAATAGACCTTATTCCTGGGGCTAGTTTGCCAAATAGACCTGCCTATAGATGCAACCCTAAGGAAAGTTTAGAAATAGAAAATCAAGTGAATGAACTACTTTCCAAAGGTTGGATTAGAGAAAGTTTAAGCCCTTGCGCATTACCGGTTTTACTTATACCCAAGAAAGATGGTTCATGGAGAATGTGTACGGATTGTAGAGCCATTAATAACATCACCATCAAGTATAGGCATCCTATACCTAGGCTTGATGACATGTTAGATGAGCTTAGTGGATCTACAATCTTCTCCAAGATTGATCTTAAAAGTGGCTACCACCAAATTAGAATAAAAGAAGGAGATGAATGGAAAGCCGCTTTTAAAACCAAGCTTGGCCTTTATGAGTGGTTAGTGATGCCTTTCGGCCTAACTAATGCACCAAGTACCTTCATGAGACTTATGAACCATGTTTTAAGGGATTTCATAGGGCATTTTGTTGTGGTATACTTTGATGACATTCTTGTGTACTCAAAGTCCATGACCTCTCATCTAATCCACCTAAGACAAGTTATGCTTGCCTTGAGAACAAACAATCTTTATGCTAACTTTGAAAAATGTTCTTTTGGCATGGATTCCATTGTCTTTCTTGGTTTTGTAGTTAGTTCTAGAGGTGTTGAGGTAGATCACTCTAAGGTTAAGGCAATCCAAGATTGGCCTACACCTAAAAATGTGAGTGAAGTAAGAAGTTTCCATGGTCTCGCAAGTTTCTATAGGAGATTTGTGAAAGATTTTTCAACCCTAGCCTCCCCTTTAAATGAGTTGGTTAAGAAGAATGTTTCTTTTGTGTGGGGGCCTATGCAAGACAAAGCCTTTCAAGATCTCAAAGATAGACTCACTCATGCTCCAATTCTAAAACTTCCAAATTTTTCTAAAACCTTTGAGCTTGAGTGTGACGCATCTAATGTGGGCATAGGAGCTGTGCTTTTACAAGAAGGTCACCCCATAGCTTTCTTTAGTGAAAAACTTAATGGGGCCACTATTAACTATCCCACATACGATAAGGAATTTTATGCCTTAATTAGAGCCCTACAAACTTGGGAGCACTACTTAATCCCAAAAGAGTTTGTGATACATAGTGATCACCAATCTTTGAAATTCATCAAAGGGCAACATAAGTTAAACAAAAGGCATGCTAAGTGGGTTGAGTATTTGGAACAATTTCCTTATGTCATCAAGTATAAGAATGGCAAAACCAATACTGTGGCTGATGCTTTATCTAGGAGGCATTCTTTACTTACCTCTCTAGGAGCCAAAGTTATTGGGCTTGATGAAATTAGGTCTTTGTACCCAAATGATCTTGACTTTTCAAATATCTTTAACTCATCTTCCACTTCTACATCTCATAAGGGCTTCTACATTTTAGATGGCTATCTTTTTAAAGCCAATAGACTTTGTATTCCACGAAGCTCTTTAAGAGATCTACTACTTAGAGAGAGTCATGAGGGAGGACTCATGGGTCATTTTGGTAGAGATAAAACTTTGTCTATCTTACATGAATAATTTTATTGGCCCAAAATGAAAAAGGATGTTCAAAAACATTGCTCTAGGTGTATTGTTTGTAGAAAGGCTAAATCAAAACTTTCACCTAGTGGTTTATATACTCCCTTGCCAACACCTAGTGCACCTTGGATTGATATATCAATGGACTTTGTGTTAGGCCTGCCTAAGACCCAAAGGGGAATGGATTCTATCTTTGTGGTTGTGGATAGGTTTAGCAAGATGGCTCACTTCATCCCTTGCCATAAGGTTGATGATTCTAGTCATATTGCTAAGATCTTCTTTAAAGAGGTTGTGCGATTACATGGTGTACCTAAAACCATTGTTTCTGATAGGGACACCAAATTCCTAAGCCATTTTTGGAAAACTCTTTGGTCAAGGCTAGGAACACAACTCCTCTTTTCCACAACTTGTCATCCTCAAACGGATGGCCAAACAGAGGTAGTAAACAGGACCCTCTCACAACTTCTTAGGGTCTTAGTACATAAAAATGTAAAATCTTGGGATGAATGTTTACCTCACATTGAGTTTGCATATAATAGGGTACAACACTCCACAACCAAGCATAGTCCATTTGAGGTTGTATATGGTTTTAACCCTCTCACACCCTTGGACCTTTTGCCCATTGAGGTTTCTGATTCTGTCCTTCATATGGATGGAGAGGCAAAGGCCCAATTTATCAAAGATTTTCATGAGAAGGTTAGACACCAAATACAAACTAAAAATGAACATTATGCTCGTTGTGTAAATAAACAAAGAAAGGAGATCACCTTTGAGGTTGGAGATTGGGTATGGTTACACCTTCGAAAGGAACGCTTTCCCAATTTGAGAAAATCCAAACTCAACCCTAGAGGTGATGGGCCTTTTCAAATTCTCAAGAAAATTAATAATAATGCTTATGTCCTAGATCTACCAGGAGATTATGGTGTGAGTGCTTCTTTTAATATAACTGATTTGTCTCCCTTTGATATAGATGATGAGGATGATGCCTTTGATTTGAGGACAAATCCTTTTGAAGAGGGGGAGCATAATGTGGACATACCCAAGGAAGACCCTCACACTACATTGGAGAAAAAACTTGAAGCATATAGAGGTCCCCTCACAAGGGCCAAGACCAAACGGGCCAAAGAGAGCATCCATAAAGCCCTTTTCTCTTTTCTCTCTTCTAGTGGGCCTAAGCCCAATAAGGAACCTATGAGGATCTATATGTACTTTACTTGTAATATACTTTCTAAATAGTTTCTCTAGGCTTATAGGATAGCTTTGGACCTTACAAGGTCAAATGGGCCACTTTTGGGCCTTGTACTTTTCCTTTTGGGCCATGTATAGGCCATTTGCTCATCTTTTCTCTTAATGGGCCTTGGAGTCATGATCAAGCCCACTCTTTTAGTCCTTGGCTGAAATCCTCCATGGCCTATATAAGGGCTTCTCCTTTTGTAATCAAGCACCATTAATTCATTTGCAAAATTTGAGAGCACTTAAGTGTTTCCTAGTGAGAGATTCTCCTCCTTCTCTCTAGAATTTGAGAGCTCTCTCAAGCTCTTATCCAAGGGGTTTCTCCCTCCCTTGGTGGTGAGTGGAGTTATCTTCCTCCACCTTAGGAAGTGGCCTCCAACCTTTCCCTCTCCTCTTTTCCAAGCCTTCCTCCATTGTCCACCTTCTCTCCTTCCATTTCCACTCTCTTTCCCTTTTGTTTTTGCGTCAATCTCCTCTAGCTTTAGGCTTTAGTTTTCGGTTTCCCTTGCCTTGAAGAAGAATTTCTCAAGCTTACTTTGAAGGAAGATAGGAGAAAGAACTCTAGATCCATCTCTCTTCAAGAAAGTGCATGAAGAGCCTACATCAGGTTATAAGGAGAGGGGGACGATGTTGGTGGGTTGGAGGACGGTGTGGAGAGAGGAGAGTGAGGAGATGGTGTGGGTGCAGGAGAAAGGAGAGGGAAGGAGAGGGGATATGGTGCTGGGCTAAGAGGAGAGGGACAGGGAGGAGGACGGCCGTGTGGAGTGGGACGGTGTGAAGGGTTGGAGGAGGTCGGACAGTGAGAAGGGGTCGGTATTGGGTGTTTTAGGAGGTTAGGACGGTATGGTGGTTTGGAGGAGGTTGGACAGTGAGAGGGGGACGGTGTTGGGTGAGGTAGAGAGGGAGAACGGTGTGGTGGTTTGGAGGAGGTCGGACAGTGAGAGGGAGGAAGAGAGGGACAGTGTTGGTGGAGAAGAGAGGGTAGGAGAGCTGCGTTGTTTTTTTTAAGGGAAAATGCTTTAGAGTCTTTCCAAAATGAAGGTTTTTGTTCCCTTTCTCTTCTTTCCCCCCTTCTTCGAAGGCTTCAGGATCCTCTCTATTTAAAGAAGTCTTGGACGTCTTCCATCAGTGGCAAGTGGACTTCTTTATTATTTTTTCCTTGTCTATTGCCAGCCGCCCTTTGAAATTAGCAAATCAACTTGGATGATGTATTGGAAACAGCCTGGATCTTTGACAATCAGGGAGAATGGAGGCTGGTGGGAATTCTTTATCATTTTCTTCCTTGTCTGTTGCCAGCCGCCCCCCTTAATTCAAGGATCCACTTGGATAGTGAAAATCCATGTTAGCATGCGCAATTGGTGGAATCTGACTCGGATTTCACTTTCTCTCCAGAATCCGAGTGGAAAATGTGCTTCTTGTGCACAAGACCGAGTGGAAAAGGTGCCTTTTGTACACAAGACCAAGTGGAAAAGGTGCCTTTTGTACACAAGACCGAGTGAAATCTTTGCTCGGTGTTGAGTTGAGGGGTCGGTGTTTAGGGGAAAAACCGGTCGGTGTTAAGCGTGAAGACCCTTGATGCTTAATTTTCTCTTCATTTCGCTTGAGCGAGAGTTTCTCGCTTAAGCAAAAACACTCCAGTAGCTCACTGTCCATCTTTCGCTCAAGCGAGAATCTATTCCGCTTAAGCGTTTGTTGAAGGAAACCATCTCGCTCAAGCGGAGAAAGGCTCACTCAAGCGAGAAGTCTTCCTTAACTTGGATTTGCTCTGGCATTGAACCACTGTTTCACTCGGATATGTCTATGGAATTGAACCACTCAGAGAAACCTTTGCTCGGATTTGCTTGATAGTCACTCAGCCGAAAATGACCTTTCCCTAACTCATTCAAATGATGTACTCGGATACCTTCATTCGGGAGTCCAAGTTGATTTTCACTAGGAATTGCATTCAGTCGTCAATCAACTCACTCAGATATATCTTTCGCTTAGAAATTTGAATTTTGAAAGACTGTAATGTGGCTGATAGAAATTCTTCCGTGTCCGAGCCTTGCTTTGCCCGGAAATGAAGCTTTCTGCACCAACTCACTCGGTAGTCTTCCTTGGAGACATCACACTCAGGCTTAGTGTGAAACTGTGAGTCTGTCCGAGTGTGATTCACTCGGTCGGATCTTTCATTACTTGAAGAGACATTTTTCTGAAACAAACTACTCGGAAAGGACCTGTTCCGCATGAGAATGCCATCTCCTCCGAATGAAACCACTCGGAGACCTCCTTATTCAACACTTATTCATTTAGTGGCTTCTTCTGCTCGGAATCAACTCACTTGGGACAGCTTTGCCCAGAAAACACTTGTTCCCCAATCAGTCCTGCTTCAGTCAGCATCCTTTCACTCGGATAATAGCTTTGGGCACTATTTATTCAGGGTCAGTCCCTTTTTCACTCGGAATGGTTTAGATAGGGAAGCTTCCACTCGGATTCACCTTCAACAGTGAAGTATTCCACTCGGAAACGATCTATTCTGAGTCAATCCACTCGGATTTGATCGTTTCTGAGTCATTCTACTCGGATTTCATCATTCTGAGTTGGATTTGTTTTCAATCAGAAAGGTTTCAGTTGACAATCAGCCCTTCATTCGGAGTCAGCTTTGTTTTCAATCAGAAGGATTCCAATCGACAATCAGCCCTCGGATATACTCATTCAGGAGTCGGATTTGTTTTTACTCAGAAAGGTTTCAGTCGGAGATTATTCACTCGGATATACTTTCCTTGGAATCTTACTCGGGATTAGTTTGAAACATTAAGAGAATCTACCCAAAGTGATTCGCTCGGAAATATCTCTGCCCAGAAAAAGCATTCATTCAAAGTCAGAGTCTCCACTCGGAGGTACTTCAGTTGGGAATTCAACACTCGGGTGTATCTTTGCCTGAGAGGCTCAATCTGGATTTCACCCTTCGGAAATTCCCTACTCGGAGACATCTCACTTGGAAATGATCATTCGGACATAAAGAAGTCTTTGCTTTGATCGGAAGTAAACCTCTCGGAAGCAGTTCACTCGGAAACTATCAGTCGGAGACATCCCAATCGGATTTTCACTCAGTAACGGCTGACTCGGATATCTCACTCGGTAACAGCCATTTTGCACTCGGAAATATCCACTTCACTCGGCAACATCTCACTCGGAAATATCCATTTTACTCGAAACGCCTTTCCGCTTGAGCGGGATTCCCACTCGCTTGAGCGCTTACCTTTCCGCTTGGGCGAGATTCCCACTCGCTTGAGCGAGAAGAGGCCAGAGGTCAAATTCCTGATTCACCACAGTCTCGCTTGGGCAAAATTCCCTCTCGCTTGAGCGAAATTCCCACTCATATCACATACATACCACTCGGCCATGTCTCACTCGGAGACTCCTTACTTGGAAATGATCATTCTGAGTCATCTTACTCGGAAATGATCATTTCTGAGTCAGAATTTTTTTTCTTTTTATTTTAATTCCTTTTTAAAATTCTTTTCTTTTTTTTCTTTCTTTTCTTTCTTTTCTCTTTTTTTTTCTTTTTTTTCTTTTCTTTTTTTTCTTTTTTTCTTTTTATTTCTTTTCTTTTTATTTTTTTAATTCTTTTCACTTGTTGATTCCCTATTCTTGGTGACGAAAATTCCCTATTCTTGGTGAAAATTGACTGGACCGAAATAGGTGTTCACAGATGCCCCTCTTTACTTCTTTTCCATGAGGAAAAGCATGAAGTTTATTCTTGCTTTTTGAAATGGAAAGGGAGTAAAGACGTGAACACCATTGTCGAAGTCATGCTGACTCTAATAACCAGGAGTAACAGATGAGGGGGAAAACCTAAGAATTGACACTTGAATTTTTTTTTATTTTTTATTTTTTTGTATTTTTTTTTGTTTTTTTGAAATTGACCTAAAGGATTACCCTAGCATCTTGAGCAACCTAGAAATAGGCATCTGAAGCTTTGGAGAAAAATGAATGAGTTGGGGTGCGCTCGGAAATTGTCTAGGCAGGGGTTTTCTAAGTCCATGACTGGAAAATAAACGGCGTGGGTATTGCCTCTCAGTGAAAAGTAAAGGTGAGGGTGTTGCCTTTCGGTTGACAGGAAAAGAAAAAGGTGGGGGTGTTGCCTCTCGGTTGACAGGGAAAGTAAAGGGTGAGGGTGTTGCCTCTCGGTTGACTGGAAAAGTAAAGGTGAGGGTGTTGCCTCTCGGTTGACTGGAAAAGTAAAGGTGAGGGTGTTGCCTCTCGGTTGACTAGAAAAGTAAAGGTGAGGGTGTTGTCTCTCGGTTGACTGGAAAAGTAAAGGTGAGGGTGTTGCCTCTCGGTTGACTAGAAAAGTAAAGGGTGAGGGTGTTGCCTCTCGGTTGGCAGAAAAAGTAAAAGGTGAGGGTGTTGCCTCTTGGTTGACTGAAAAAGTAAAGGGATGCCATTTGTTCGACGACTGGAAGATAAAAGTGCCATTTGTTCGACGACTGAAAGGTAAAGGGGTGCCATTTGATCGGCGACAGGAAGATAAAGGGTGCCATTTGATCGGCGACAGGAAGGTAAAGGGTGAGGGTGTTGCCTCTCGGTTGACATGACTGAAGGTTGTTGGGGAACTGCCCCTTGAATGAACAAAAGAAATCTGGGGAGATGCCCTAGTTTGATATGACTGAAAGTCGTTGGGGAACTGCCCCTTGGATGAACAAAAGAAATCTGGGGAGATGCCCCAGTTTGATATGACTGAAAGTCATTGGGGAATTGCCCCTTGGATGAACAAAAGAAATCTGGGGAGATGCCCCAGTTTTTGAAAGGTTGAAGGAATTTTGGGGGGGTTGCCCCTTTACTGGAAGAGGAATATGGGGAGATGCCCCATTTTGTATTTTTTTTCTTTTTTCTTCTTTTTTTTTCTCTTTTTTTCTTTTTTTCTTTTTTTTGATTTTCGGGGGTACTGCCCTTTAGCTGGAAGAAAAATCTGGGGAGATGCCCCAGTTTGAGCTGCTTGGTAATGGTGAAATCACTGGGGAAGGATAAGTTCTTCCAAGCTTGATCAAAGAAATATCCTGGTTGAGGGAGCTGAGCCCATTTTTGTGGTTCTTCGGGAAGGACCCTCAATCTGCATTCCACTTAGGTACGAACAGTGGGTCTTGCTGAGAGAAAGCTTTGGCGAATACCTGCTTTTGGATGATGGATTTGGTGTCCCTTTGACAAAAAAGTGAGTTTGTATAAAAAGACTTACAGGTAAATCTTCCCTGGCGACTGGCTTTTTTAGGTAACTCATGGATGAAATAGAAACACCCTCTGACTTTGGCGAGCGTGTTTAGTGGGGACAATTATACTTATACCAAGCAAAGTCTGGTGCTAGGATACATTTCGTTCCCCATAACTTTACACTCTGTCGTTTTCAATTTCAAAAATTTCTTTTAGGCAAAAACTTGTTTATTCATAAAATTTAGCTACGAACACATGTAGGAAGAAGGGAGAGTTTTATTTATAAACATCATGGTATGTACAGTGGTGATAAAAATAATATTAAAGACAGAGATGAAATAAGATATAAAGAATGGAAGGCAAGTATGAAGGGAAAGGCTGATATATCCTCTAGTGATCTTTTGCGAGCAATGAGAAACTTGACCCTTTATTACGACTTTGTGTTCGTCCTCTGATTCTGCTTCTGAGGGCGTAATTTGACAATGACCCTAATACCCGTTTTGACCTCCTTTGTCTTTGGCTTGAGGGGTTTATGTAGCAGAGTCGAGTTTGTGATTCATTCTGAACCGCCTTTTCAGGTTTTCGGCTCATCTTGCTGCTCTAACTTTTGCCTAGGCCGCCTTTTCAGGTTTTCAACCTAGCGAGCTTTTTTTTATTTTTTTATTTTTTATTTTTTATTTTTATTTTTATGCAAAGTATTTCTTCACTGCATCGGCATTAACAGGCATTGGCAGGTCGTCTCCATCCATGTTGGTGAGTATGAGAGCTCCTCTGGAAAAAGCCTTCTTTATAATATATGGTCCTTCATAATTAGGTGTCCATTTTCCTCGGACGTCTTTTTGAATTGGAAAAATCTTCTTGAGGACCAAATCCCCTTCTTGGAACTGTCGGGGGCGCATTTTCTTTTCGTATGCCCACTTCATACGTCTTTGATACAATTGTCCCTGGCAAAGGGCGGTTACCCTTTTCCCGTCAATCAGATTCAATTGGTCATATTTGGCCTGGACCCATTCAGCTTCTTTGAGTTTGGCTTCCATGATCACCCTAAGGGATGGAATTTCCACTTCAAATGGCAGTACAGCTTCTATTCCGTAGACCAAAGAAAATGGTGTTGCCCCAGTTGAAGTTCGCACCGAGGTTCGGTATCTGTGCAGCGCGATAGGGAGCATTTCATGCTAGTCTTTGTAGGTTACCACCATTTTTTGCACTATCTTCTTGATATTTTTATTAGCTGCCTCAACTGATCCATTCATCTTCGGACGGTACGGAGAGGAGTTGTGGTGGGAGATTTTAAAGTTCTTGCAAAGCTCCTTCATCATTTTGTTATTTAAATTTGTACCATTGTCCGTAATGATTTGGTTTGGTAGGCCATACGGGCATATCAGTTCACGCTTGATGAATTTGACCACAACATTTTTTGTCACATTGGTGTATGAAGCTGCCTCCACCCACTTGGTGAAATAATCGATGGCAACCAGAATAAAACGATGACCGTTTGAGGCTTTTGGCTCAATGGGCCCAATTACATCCATACCCCACATTGAAAAGGGCCATGGTGCTGACAAGACATTTAAGGATGAAGGCGGTGCATGAATGTGATCAGTATAAATCTGACATTTATGACACTTCCGTACGTAAGCAAAACAATCTGCTTCCATAGTCATCCAATAATACCCGGCTCTCAGGATTTTCCTTGACATAGCGTGCCGATTCGTATGAGTTCCAAAGGATCCTTCGTGGATATCTTTCATAATTTGGTTTGCCTCGATGGTATCAACACACCGGAGAATAACGGAATCATAATTCCTCTTGTATAGCACGTTACCACTCAATAGGTACCCCATAGCTAGCCTTCTCAAAGTTCGTTTGTCATTATCCGTGATGCCTTCAGGGTATTCTTGGCATTAGAGGTATCTTTTGATGTCATGATACCAAGGCTTGCCATCCGGTTCCCCTTCTATGACCTGGCAGTGGGCAGGCTCTTGTCGTTTCTTTACTTCAATGAGAGGTACTTCGTAATCATTGCTGACTTCGAACATAGCGGCTAGGGTGGCTAAAGCATCCGCCATTTGGTTGTCCTCCCGTGGAACATGATGGAAGGTAACTTTATCGAATCTTTTGATCATCTCCTTGATGTGAGCATGATAAGGAACTAGTTTACTGTCTCTAGTTTCCCACTCATCTCTTAGTTGATGGATAACCAAAGCAGAATCTCCATAAACTTCTAGGATCTTTATTCCCACGTTTAGAGCCGCTTGCATACCTAGAGAACATGCTTCATATTCCGCAACATTATTAGTGCAATCAAAACATAGGCGAGCACAAATAGGGATGAATTCCTTATCAGGCGAGATCAGGATAACCCCAATTCCATGTCCTAGTGCGTTAGAGGCCCCATCAAATCTCATGATCCATCTGGTTTCCAGACCATCTTCTTTGAGAAGGGCCAAAATATCCTCATCCGGGAAATCATGCCGCATTGGCTGATAAGCCTCAATGGGTTGGTGTGCCAAATAATCTATTAGCGCACTCCCTTTTATTGCCTTTTGGGTGACATATGTTATGTCATATTCTGTCAGTAATACTTGCCAACGGGCAATCCTCCCAGTCAAAGTAGGTTTTTCAAAGATATACTTGATGGGATCCATCTTAGACACTATCCAAGTAGTATGATTAAGCATGTATTGCCGTAAACGTCGGGCAGCCCAGGCCAATGCACAACATGTTCTTTCAAGAGATGAATACTTCATCTCGCATTCGGTAAATCTCTTGCTCAAATAGTAGATGGCATATTCCTTCCTCCCAGTCTCATCATGTTGACCTAACACGCACCCCATGGATTCATTCAGCACGGTCAGGTATAGGATTAGTGGTCTCCCATGAACGGGCGGTACCAAGACTGGTGGCTCCAATAAGTACTGCTTTATTTTTTCAAATGCAATTTGGCAATCTTTATTCCACTGCCCAGGATGGTTCTTGCGAAGCAATTTAAAAATTGGCTCACAGGTTGCTGTCATTTGGGAAATGAATCGGGCAATGTAATTCAATCTTCCCAAGAACCCTCAGACTTCTTTTTCAGTATGAGGAGGAGGCATTTCCAGAATTGCCTTGACTTTGTCAGGATCAACTTCTATCCCTCTCTCATTCATAATGAATCCTAATAATTTGTCGGATCTTGCGCCAAAAGTGCACTTGGCGGGATTCAATCTAAGCTTGAATTTCCTTAACCTTTCGAAAAGTTTTCTCAGGTCAGTAATGTGCTTTTCCTTAGATCTGGATTTGGCAATTATGTCATCCACATAGACTTCTATTTCCTTGTGCATCATGTCATGGAAGAGAGTCACCATTGCCCTTTGATAAGTGGCTCCTGCATTCTTCAATCCGAAGGACATTACTTTATAACAAAAGGTGCCCCACAGATTGATGAACGTGGTCTTTTCCATATCTTCCGGTGCCATCTTGATCTGGTTATATCCTGAAAATCCATCCATAAATAAGAAGATGGAATGCTGGGCTGTGTTATCAACCAGTATGTCAATCTGAGGTAAAGGAAAATCATCCTTAGGACTCGGCCGATTCAAGTCTCGGTAGTCTACACACATCCTTACTTTCCCATCTTTCTTTGGGATGGGAACTATGTTGGCTACCCATTGCGGATATTTAGCTACGGCTAAGAAACCAGCATCGAATTGTTTCTTGACTTCTTCTTTGATCTTAAGAAGCATTTCTGGTTTCATTCGTCGTAACTTTTGCTTGATCAGCGGACATTCCGACTTTAAAGGCAACTTGTGTTCCACAATGTTATTATCCAAACCTGGCATATCTTGATATGACCATGCAAAAATATCTCGAAATTCCTGGAGCAGTTCAATCAATTCACTCTGCCGCTGTTCGCTCAAGAGGGTGCCTATCTTGACTTCTTTATTTTCCCCTTCATCTCCCAGGTTAATGGTCTCAATCTTTTCCTGATGAGGTTGAATTTCCTTATCTTCCTGTTCCATTAATCTTGTCAATTCGGGCGAAGGTTCAAAGTCTTCCTCACTCTCCTCATAGGCGTAATCATTCGGATTATCGGAGTCATGAAACAGAACCGAGTTCTCATTATTCTCAGAAGAATCGCTTTCAGATCTGCATTTTGGTTATATTATAATGAATGAAAACAAAGAAAGACAAACAAGTGGAAGGTTTAAAAGAAAGAGATTGAACAAAGATGAGGTATGAAATTGGACTGCGTTCATTTAATTTAATAAACAAGCAAGTTTTTACCCTTATTACAAAATAGATCCCAAAGCCTTAGGCATAGTAAAGGGATCGACAAGTTTTGAAAACAACAATTACTTTGATTGAGGATTGATAGTTATGGGGAACTCCATGGTTTCCCAGTTGTCCAGTTCTTGACCGGGTAAGCAAGCATACACCAATTCCACATCATAGCTGGGCCCGTCTCCAATCATGGCCACCTGACCCAGATATATAATCCCGACGCTCCTGAAGCTTTGGTAGAGGTCACAGATAGGGATTCTAGCAGTGTCGAATTCTTGACCGGTAAGGCGAGCAATCCTTCTCTCCCTCCTTTTTTCTCCTACCCTTTTTCTGTCAGCTGCTGTAGGCTTGTACCCCAGGCCATATCTATCCTTGTTTTCTGGGAGGCATATAGGTTAGGTTCTTCCTTCCAATTCTCATCCTAGCCCTCTCCCCAGCTTGTATCCTTCTCTCAACATTGTTTTTGCAACCATTAGAGGCACGTTTGGGAAGGATGTCTTTGTAATACTTGTTGCATTGGCCACCTCTAAAGCCTGAAATGAGGTTTCGAGGGCTTCCTCGGTTACTTCAATGTACGGGGTATTAGCAAGTTTGCTGACCAATAAGTCCTCTTCTCTAGAGACAATCACCAACTTGTTGTCAATGATGAATTTCAACTTCTGGTGCAGAGTGGAAGGGACTACCCCAGCTGAATGGATCCACGACCGTCCCAGTAAAAACCTGTATACGGGCGTAATATCCATGACTTGAAAAAGGATTTGAAAGGTGCATGGCCCAACTTGTATAGGCAGTTCAATTTCTCCCATAACCTCCCGGTGAGTCCCGTCAAAAGCCCGGACTACCATAGAACTGGGTCTCATATGTGTCCCATCAAAAGAAAACTTTGCCAATGTAGATTTTGGCATCACATTTAGGGATGACCCATTGTCAACAAGCACCTTCGCCATGATATGATCTTGGCATTTTACGGAGATATGAAGGGCTTTGTTGTGCCCTCTTCCTTCCACTAGTGTCTCGTCATCCGTAAAGGTAAGATAATTGTTGGCCACTATGTGTCCCACTATGCCCTCAAACTTATCTACGGGCAAATCATGCTTCACATGTGCCTCACTCAAAACCTTCATCAACGTGTTCTGATGTGGTTCGGAACTCATTAGTAAGGACAACAGAGAAATCTTGGCCGGGGTGTGGTTCAGTTGGTCCAACACCTGGTAATCACTATGACGAATGAATTTTAGAAATTCTTGGGCTTCTTCTTCAGTTACAGCCTTCTTTGCTTCACTAGAGGATTCTCCCTTCCCAGGTCTAACATCCTCTGTAGCTTTGTCAAGTTTTGGTTCTGGGGGAGCATATACTCTCCCACTCCGGGTGACGCCCCCAATTCTAGCAATATTTGTGACACGGGATGATGGCGTAGGCTCAACTGCCTCAGAACTAGTAACAACCACATCAGTGCCATACTTCCATGGCACAGCTCGTGAATCCTTGTAAGGGAACCAGGTTGGCGCGTTCACCGTGATGACAGTTTTAGCAAGAGTCGGAGCCACTGGTGCATTTTTGTTGTAAAATATGACTAGAGGCTTTAGGGCCGGAACTCGGCTTTGCTCTTGTATCATATTTATTCTGCCTTCACGATGCCGACAAACTTCTATGACATGGCTGTCCATAAGTCCCTGAAGGGTTTTTTGGAAGTCCCTTCGCTTTGCGGACTGGAGATCATTGCACTCTTCATCCCATGATTCTTCTACCAATCCCATCTTAAGCATATGGGAGTGAATCATTTCCAACGGCATTTGGATGTCCTCAACCTTAGAAATACACTCCTCATCTCTTTCCACAGTGTTCACACCTGGTCTCCCATGGTTAGGCAGAGGATTGGTGGTCACATTTGGGCTTCCCTCTTTGAAGCTTATCCAATTAGCTTTGATTAAATCTCTTACCTTAAACTTCAGTGCCAAGCAATTCTCGGTGGAATGTCCTGGTGCACCGACATGGTAATCGCACCGCGCATTTGGGTCATACCCTCTGGGATAAGGTGGTTGAAGCGGTTTTAGAGGGCAAGGTGCCACCAATGTGTTTTCAATAAGATGGGGGAGAAGTTCAGTGTAGGTCATGGGAATTGGATCAAATTGCACTTGAGTACGGTCATTATTCTGTCTCCTCAGATTTGGATTCGGTGGGTTCATTTGTTGTGGCTGATATGGTGCTTGTGGTGGTGCAGGTGGTCGCATGATAGGTGGTCGGAAATGTGGTGGGTTCGAATTCGGGATTGCAGCCACATATGGGTGTGGTGCGTTATGATAAGTTGACGGAAAGGTGATGAGGGTAGGTGGTCTAGGCTGGTTCCTTCTTTGATTATGAGAGACCAGGTTGGTCTCTCCCTCTCTTCTCTTACCTTCTCCAAGTGAAGGTTTTCTTGCTGCACCAACCCCAGGTGAGCCTCGAGTAATCTTCCCAGTCCTTAGGCCATTCTCTATTCTTTCTCCGATAGTGACGATGTCTGAGAAATGGGAGGAAATGCTTCCAATCATCTTATCGTAGAAAGGTGATTGGAGTGTATCAATAAATGTGGAAATTACCTCCTTCTCTGATAGAGGCGGGTCAACCTGAGCTGCTACCTCTCGCCATCGTTGGGCGTACTCTTTAAACGTCTCGCTATCCTTTTTAGTCATGTTTTGCAACTGTACTCTATCTGGTGCCATATCCAGATTATACTTGTACTGTTGCATGAAAGCATCTGCCAGATCTTCCCAACAGCGTATATGAGATCGTTCAAGATGATTGTACCAAGTTAGAGGTGCTCCAGCCAGACTATCCTGGAAACAATGAATGAGCAGAGGGTCATTGGAAGCATGAGAAGCCATCTTCCGGCAGTACATGGTAAGATGGTTCTTCGGACAGGTTAGCCCCTGATACTTATCCAATTCAGGCATTTTGAATTTGGGGGGAATAACAACATCAGGAATCAGACAGAGTTGTGCAGCACTGCCCATTCCAAACAGGTTCGTTCTTTCCATTTCTCTTAAACGCCTTTCCAGGAACTCTAACCTTCCCTCCTAGGTAGCAGCGTCAGCACTTGGACCTCCAGCAACATGATGACTAGTACCCCTAATTGGTTGGTCGACATGTGCCGGGTTTGCATTAGGCATCAAGATGTGGGGTCTGGTTATTGCTTGGGTAGCTTGTGGTTGTACGGCTTGTGTATGGGTCAGAATCGTTTGAGGATCCCAGACGGGTGGAGCGTTTGGTTGAGCCGTATGAAGGATTGTTTCCTAATAATCAGGCTCTTCTTGAAGTGGTGGGAAATAGCCAGGTGGCAATCCATACGGGGGAAAGGGTATGGCATTACCTTCCTCATCTATGTAGATAGGTTGCTGGGTGTCTGCAGGGTTCGATTTCCTAACGTGAATAGTTAGGGGAGGCGCAGCAGGGTATGAGCTTGGCCCTCCAGCAGGACCCTGTGTGTGTTGGGGAGTGGATGGTCGTTGTCTGGCATTTTCAGCACCCGCTGAAGAATCCCCTTCTGTGACTCCCCTTTCAAGAAGCTTGGCCATTTCAGCCATCTGCTCTTTCAGCTGATTGACTTTAGCTCTCAAGTTCTCATTTTCTTGTTCCATTTCAGCCATGAGTCTTGTATTAAGCCTAGTCGCGTAAGGATGTCTACCCGTTATGTCTGGGAAGTCAACAAGAAATTGTTAAAAATAAAGCATTAAATAAAAGCAGTAAAAGAAAAACAAATGGTATGTGAAGCGATCACGGAACTCGGCCAGTATCCTCCAACCTTTTTCAGAACTTTGTTCAAAAGTGATAAGTGGAAATTAACATGAGATAGTTGTGGAAATAAGAGAATCCCTCTTTCTGAATTCTAATAATACATTACTACTGCTAGTCTATTCTTTATGCAGAAAAAGTAAATCAGCCATTCCTAGCTCGGGCAATCATGGCCCTCATTTTACAAATCCTTTCTCTACAGTAATCAAGGAAAGTCACAATTTCTCTTAGGGTGTTAAAAGGATTAACCATTCCCTCAGCTTGCTTGAGTAGGAGTGGGAGGTCTTCCAGAACTCCATTAGCCAAATATGCCAAGTGGGCGAAGCGATTCATCCATGAATGAATATCCTCATTTTGCTGTGTTAGTTCATCTTTCAGAACACGGATAGCTTCATCACATTCTTGTTCAACATCCATCGCACGCCATCGCTCGCCATTTATCTCATGCTGGCAAGCTTCTACCACTTCATCAAGCTGATACTTTAATCGGCTAACTTGTAATTACAGAAGCTCTTTTTGCACCAAGGCATTTTGCTCGCGCTCTTTGGCTTTTTCCAACATGTCCCTTAAGAGCTGCTTATCAGTCAACATGGTATCCCTTTGCTTATTCTTCGCTTTCAGTTGAGTATTAGCCATTCGGAAGCATTGACTTTGTTTCCTCAGGTAATCCCTTTCAATTTTTCTCTTTTTTCCAATCTCCTTGATGGTTTGCTTGCTTTCTAAATTCTCCCTTTTCTGAAGGGCGCATTCTTGTTGAGATATCAGCAAGTCTTTTTCTAGCTCCTTGTTTTTGGCGGTTAGCTCTTTTATCTTGGCTCTCATTGCCTCCTCTTCAAGGGTAGGAGGGGTAATATGTGTGCTTGTTGGGAGATAGGAGGGATTCCTGAATGGCAGCTTGACAATGGATACTCTGTTTAGGACCCATTGGTAATACTCTTCCTTCACAGCGTGGCTTCGAGTTCCCAGTTCTTTCCCTTGTCTGTGGACTTTCTTCCATGCATTTGCTACATCCCAAATGACAGAGGTACAATCTCCTTCTGAGTAGTAAATAATAAAAGAAGTAAGAGATTCTTCATCGGGTGGCCCAAGTAAGGGATAGGCTAGCTGACGTTTGGCTATAACAGGGTTGTAATTAATGCATCCCTGAGTACCCATGAGAGGAACGTTCGGGTAGTTTCTACAATGGTGAATTATGGTGTCAACCTTCAGCCATTGCGGATACCACCTTACTTTATCGGTCGTGAGCCCTACCAGGTGATTGGCCCATTCACGCCCATTCTTCACTACTAACTGACATAACTTCAGATCTGAGACAGGACATTCAACTTTGCTGACTTGGTGGAAGACATGCGACGTAAGCCACACATATAGAGCAGATAAACAGCAAATGATTCTCTTTCCTCCTTGTGTATAGCAGAAGTCTATGGTGCAGTACATATTTGCCAAGATAGCAGTGACAGGATTTTCAGACTTGAACTTACGGGCAAGGAAAACGCCAATAGCATCATAGTCCACGTAATTATCAATATTAGGGAACAAGATAACACCATAAATGGTGAGAGCCAAGGTATCCATGAAGGTTTCCCAATCTCCTTTCTCAGCCAACAGGTGCATGTGCTTCTCAAAATATTCCCGATCAAACCCCAGGATCTGATTTCTATTCAGTTATGCACTCCTTAACACTTCCGGGTGAATTTTTAGGACATTAGCGATGGTAGCAATATTCGCTTGACGTCCAAGATGGCGATAAAGCATTTTTCCTTCTAATGGCATTCCCAGAATTTGTTCAAACTCCTTAACAGACGGAGCCAATTGAAAGTCTCGGAAGGTGAAACAACGGAGAGGTGGATCATAGAACTGAATCAAAGCAGTAATTGCCTCGACTTGTACCTCCACTTCTAGAAACGTAGGATCCTTCCATATTTCCTTGAGAAAACCATTTTCTGATTCATGTCCAATTTCTTCCCTAAGGCTTGCAAACTGGTTGTATCGACTTTCCTAGCCTTAACATGCAGTAATTTTTTCAACTCAGGTATATTTTTACCACAACTATCCGATCTCATGTTAATTTCCATATTTCGCTCAGAGGTACTGGCTAAGCTCTTGATAGCTTCCTGTAAGAACATAAAGAAAAGAAAAATCAGTCATTGGGAGCTGACATGCTTTGCAAATTGATACTCCCCTAATATCTTCCTTGAAAACATTTTTGTATTTAGGGAAGTTACGATTTGACAAAACATGCAATAAATCAAGGGTCATGTGAGCTATGGATTTTCTGATCATTGTTAATAAAAATGATTTTTATTCTTTTTGTATTTTTTTTGTAAAAATATTTTTGGCCTTTTTTTTATGATTCAAAAAATTCGTAACTCCAGACCCTAAGACTTAAGTAAATATAAAAGGAAAGGACCACTTGCCCATTAAAGGATCACTAGTTGAAAGTAAGTCATTTTTTGAAAAAGTAATCCACTAAACAGGCAAGTGGTCCTTTAATTCGGATCAGAAGGGAAAGTGAGAATGAGAAAAGGTATAAGTAAAGTTTGCCCCTTTTGTGCCTTAAGGTGGGTTTTTCTGAAGGTCTCCTAATGGTTCTAAGGTTGGTCTATCAGTGACATCACGCATTAGGTGGCTTATTCTAAATTTTCTAGAGGTCACTAGAGCTAAGATCCTACTCATGATGTTGACCACAAATAGTAGGAAGTCTACTAGGTGTGGGCACCATGAATAAGTCAAACTCTAGCTGAGATTCTCACGGTAACCAGATAGGAAGTACATCCCAAATGGCTCCGCTACCAACCTCCCCTAATCTTAAGTTTCATTTGGGCCCGGGTATAGGGTCCCACTCAAAAGTGTGTGCAAATTGTGAGTGTAGTGTGTGAAAGAGGCATTCAATACCTGTACCTTACTCATCCTGCACATAGAACAAACACGAAGCAACAAAATAAAGTCGTCTAACCTAGGGTTCAATGATCACACATATATTAACATCAAACAGAAACCATATATAAACATTGACGGAAAATAAAATAAAAGAAGAAGTTAAATAATTAATATGCTAATTAAAACACGCGCTATCAAATTGACTGGCTTGACTCTCTAACGTCCCCAGTGGAGTCGCCATCTGTCGCGACCGGGATCGCGACGGCACGGCCGACCCTTAAAAATGATGAATACTTTTTTTTGGCTCGAAAAGAAAAAAAACAGGGAGTCGCCACCAATATTTTTTAGGATAAAATACCGGAAAAACCTTTTATTAAAGCATTGGTCAAAAATGAGATTCCAGATTCGGGAGTCTGATTACAGGTGAGGAAGGTATTAGCACCTCACAACTGTCCGTTATAAAAACGGTTACCTCAATATGATAGCGCGCATTATAATTAACCAATAATTATTTTAACTTCTTCATGAAAAGAAAGCATACGAGATGACAAAATATACAAAAATAAACAAAAATAAACACGGAATATTTACATGAGATTAACAGGACGTCTCGTCCAAATTAAACTCGTTCCACCTTTTTTTTAAGAAAAGACATTATAAAAAAAATGAGATTAACAGGACGTCTCGTCCAAATTAAACTCACTCCACCATTTTTAAAAAATATAATAAAAATTGTAATAATAATAATAACAATAATAATAATAATAATAACTTTTATGCTAGTCCAAATAGAAGGTGTGAAACAGTCATTTTTATTAATATTTATCAATTAACAGAAATTAATTAATAATTGAACAGGAAACATAGTCACCAAATAACAATTAATTTAACAGAAAATAAACAAATACAAATATTAAAAATGAGGACCAGAATGGGACCAGTGTGTGAGTGAGCTGGTCGGTGTAACGAGAGAGAAATGGAGTGCTGGAATTGAAGCTTCTGTTGGATTATGGGGGCTGGATGGTGTGTGGGTTTAGAGGAGTTTAGTATTGGTTTTAGGAGTAGGATGGTGTGTCTTAAGGAAAAGATGATGGTGTAGTTTTAAGAGGGTTTGAATGAGGGGGCTGTACGGTGTTAGTAGAGAAAGAGAGGTTGAACCGTGTGGGTTTTAGTGGAGAGAGAGAGAGAGCTGGATGGTATAGGTTATAAGGAGAGGGGGACGGTGTTGGTGGGTTGGAGGACGGTGTGGAGAGAGGAGAGTGAGGAGATGGTGTGGGTGCAGGAGAAAGGAGAGGGAAGGAGAGGGGATATGGTGCTGGGCTAAGAGGAGAGGGACAGGGAGGAGGACGGCCGTGTGGAGTGGGACGGTGTGAAGGGTTGGAGGAGGTCGGACAGTGAGAAGGGGTCGGTATTGGGTGTTTTAGGAGGTTGGGATGGTGTGGTGGTTTGGAGGAGGTTGGACAGTGAGAGGGGGACGATGTTGGGTGAGGTAGAGAGGGAGAACGGTGTGGTGGTTTGGAGGAGGTCGGACAGTGAGAGGGAGGAAGAGAGGGACAGTGTTGGTGGAGAAGAGAGGGTAGGAGAGCTGCGTTGTTTTTTTTAAGGGAAAATGCTTTAGAGTCTTTCCAAAATGAAGGTTTTTCTTCCCTTTCTCTTCTTTTCCCCCCTTCTTCGAAGGCTTCAGGATCCTCTCTATTTAAAGAAGTCTTGGACGTCTTCCATCAGTGGCAAGTGGACTTCTTTATTATTTTCCTTGTCTGTTGCCAGCCGCCCTTTGAAATTAGCAAATCAACTTGGATGATGTGTTGGAAACAGCCTGGATCTTTGACAATCAGGGAGAATGGAGGCTGGTGGGAATTCTTTATCATTTTCTTCCTTGTCTGTTGCCAACCGCCCCCCTTAATTCAAGGATCCACTTGGATAGTGGAAATCCATGTTAGCATGCGCAATTGGTGGAATCTGACTCGGATTTCACTTTCTCTCCAGAATCCGAGTGGAAAAGGTGCTTCTTGTGCACAAGACCGAGTGGAAAAGGTGCCTTTTGTACACAAGACCGAGTGAAATCTTTGCTCGGTGTTAAGTTGAGGGGTCGGTGTTTAGGGGAAAAACCGGTCGGTGTTAAGCGTGAAGACCCCTGATGCTTAATTTTCTCTTCATTTCGCTTGAGCGAGAGTTTCTCGCTTAAGTGAAAACACTCCAGTAGCTCACTGTCCATCTTTCACTCAAGCGAGAATCTATTCCGCTTAAGCGTTAGTTGAAGGAAACCATCTCGCTCAAGCGGAGAAAGGCTCGCTCAAGCGAGAAGTCTTCCTTAACTCGGATTTGCTCTGGAATTGAACCACTGTTTCACTCGGATATGTCTATGGAATTGAACCACTCGGAGAAACCTTTGCTCGGATTTGCTTGATAGTCACTCAGCCGAAAATGACCCTTCCCTAACTCATTCAAATGATGCACTCGGATACCTTCATTCAGGAGTCCAAGTTGATTTTCACTAGGAATTGCATTCAGTCGTCAATCAACTCACTCGGATATATCTTTCACTCAGAAATTTGAATTTTGAAAGACTGGAATGTGGCTGATAGAAATTCTCCCGTGCCAAGCCTTGCTTTGCTCGGAAATGCAGCTTTCTGCACTAACTCACTCGGTAGTCTTCCTTGGAGACATCACACTCGGGCTTAGTGTGAAACTGTGAGTCTGTCCGAGTGTGATTCACTCGATCGGATATTTCATTTCTTGAAGAGACATTTTTCCTAAACAAACTACTTAGAAAGGACCTGTTCCGCATGAGAATGCCATCTCCTCCGAATGAAACCACTCGGAGACCTCCTTATTCAACACTTATTCATTTAGTGGCTTCTTCTGCTCGGAATCAACTCACTTGGGACAGCTTTGCCCAGAAAAACACTTGTTCCCCAATCAGTCCTACTTCAGTCAGCATTCTTTCACTCGGATAATAGCTTTGGGCACTATTTATTCAGGGTCAGTCCCTTTTTCACTCGGAATGGTTTAGATAGGGAAGCTTCCACTCGGATTCACCTTCAACAGTGAAGTATTCCACTCGGAAACGATCTATTCTGAGTCAATCCACTCGGATTTGATCGTTTCTGAGTCATTCTACTCGGATTTCATCATTCTGAGTTGGATTTGTTTTCAATCAGAAAGGTTTCAGTCGACAATCGGCCCTTCATTTGGAGTCAGCTTTGTTTTCAATCAGAAGGATTCCAATCGACAATCAGCCCTCGGATATACTCATTCAGGAGTTGGATTTATTTTTACTCAGAAAGGTTTTAGTCGGGGATTATTCACTCGGATATGCTTTCCTTGGAATCTTACTCGGGCTTAGTTTGAAACATTAAGAGAATCTACCCAAAGTGATTCGCTCGGAAATATCTCTACCCAGAAAAAGCATTTATTCAAAGTCAGAGTCTCCACTCGGAGGTACTTCAGTTGGGAATTCAACACTCGGGTGTATCTTTGCCTGAGAGGCTCAATCTGGATTTCACCATTCGAAAATTCCCTACTCGGAGACATCTCACTCGGAAATGATCATTCGGACATAAAGAAGTCTTTGCTTTGATCGGAAGTAAACCTCTCGGAAGCAGTTCACTCGGAAACTGACAGTCGGAGACATCCCAATTGGATTTTCACTCAGTAACGGCTGACTCGGATATCTCACTCGGTAACAGCCATTTTGCACTCGGAAATATCCACTTCACTCGGCAACGTCTCACTCGGAAATATCCATTTTACTCGAAACGCCTTTCCGCTTGAGCGGGATTCCCACTCACTTGAGCGCTCACCTTTCCGCTTGGGCGAGATTCCCACTCGCTTGAGCGAGAAGAGGCCAGAGGTCAAATTCCTGATTCACCACAGTCTCGCTTGGGCGAAATTCCCTCTCGCTTGAGCGAAATTCCCACTCATATCACATACATACCACTCGGCCATGTCTCACTCGGAAACTCCTTGCTCGGAAATGAACATTCCGAGTTATCTTACTCGGAAATGATCATTTCCGAGTCAGAATTTTTTTTCTTTTTATTTTAATTCCTTTTTTAAATTCTTCTCTTTTTTTTTCTTTTTTTCTTTTCTTTTCTTTTTTTCTTTTTATTTTTTTAAGTTCTTTTCACTTGTGGATTCCCTATTCTTGGTGACGAAAATTCCCTATTCTTGGTGAAAATTGACTGGACCGAAATAGGTGTTCACAACACTTCCAAACTGGCATCCTCTCTGCAGGTATTCGAAGTCCTGCCCACGCTCGCCTTGTTGTAACACCCTAAATTTTAGAATAAAGAATTAATTAAGAAAATAAATATTAAATAGTTGTATATGGGTTATTTAATGTCCTAAATGTTGGAAAGAGTTAAATTAATATTTTTAGGGACTGTTAGTGATTTATTGAAGCCGAATAAGTTGAAATTAAGTCTGATTAAAATATGGGTGTCAAACCAAGTATCTCTGATTGGGATGGTATTGGTCAGGGCTGTTAAGAATATTATTAAGAGTCCGAATATGTATTCAGAATAATTTTTAGATAAAGTATTGAGCCTGAACAGAGATCCTATTTGTGATAAAATGATGACATATTAATAAGAGGACTAAAATTAAAAGCAAAAGCATTCATTTTCCCTTCTCATTTTCGTTCACTTGCTAAGACCATTTTGGCAAACACATTTTCTTCTCCTTCTCTTCACTTCCTCTCTACCTTTCTCTTCTAAAACCCTTGCAAAGGCAGTAATCCATTCCATTCCTCCATTTTTGTTTTTAAAGAGCTTGAAGCTTGAAGTCCTCCTTCTTCTCTTCCATTTTCGCATCTCTCTCTCCCTCTTTGATACCCATTTTTATTTTTGGGTGAGGTAAGCTTTTCTCACCATTTTTGATGGATTTAATGCCTTAGTTATGAGTTTTATGGTTTGGGAGAATAATGCATATAGGTGGGGTGTTAATGGAAGCCATAAGTGTAAATACCCTAGTGTGGGTTGTCATAAATACAAACTTTAATGGTAATAAATGAGGAAGATGAACTTATTGTTGGAAATAGATGAAGATTTATGATGTATTTATGAATGTTATTGGGTTTTAGGTGAAACCCTAACTTGGAAATTTTGGGAAAATATAAATGTGTGATGGATAATGTGTTTGAGAGTAAATACATAATATTGAGGATATGGGTATTAATTGATGGGCATTCTTATGAATGTTAGGCTATAGTTGTTTGTAGCCTTTAAATATAATATGTATGATTTGATGGGAAGGAATTCCCGAAACCTAACAAATAAGGAAAATGATGTCTATAACATGTTTTATACATGTTATGAAATTGTAGATATAATAATGGTTAATTAGAGTTAAAGTTATGTCTTAAATGGTTGATTAATTGGGATTTTACATGTATGTTAATGTAGGATCCATTCCGAATGACGAGGCGGGTACGTCGTACCAATCGAAATTCTTCTCTTGCGGTAGGAAATGAGTCTTTATGTTTTGAATGCATGAATTGAATAGTATTTGATTGTCATATATGACAATATGCATGTTTGCCTTGCTTGTAATGTTGTGTATGATATTGGTGATGATGTTTGGCAACTTGCATTTGTGCATTTAGAATATAAGAGGTGTGCTATAGGGTGGTGTTAAATTGTTTGGCAAGTGTAAGCCTTGAATATGATGTTGTGTTTACATCCACTATGAATGTGGAATGAATGTTATTAATGATTGAATGAGAATGGTGTGAACGAATAACATACCTTGATTGATAATGAAAGATTGATGTCATTGTGATTGATGAAGGAATTGAATTATGTTAATGAGAATTATTGAGAATGCCACACGAAAACTTAAACCAATGGCAATAACCAACAATAATAAATCCACTAAAAGCCTTGTGGTGATGTTGGTGATGATGATAATGATGATTGATGAGTGGCATGATTATGATGCATAGAGTGAGAAATGCATATGATTGACATTTGCATCCATGACATACTGCATAGCTGTCGGTGTCGGAACTTTAGGGGATTCCCCCGGTTGGCCCAGTGGGAGGGCGGCTCTATCACGAGCAATTTATTATTTCCCCTGTGACTCAGTGTGTAAGTTACAAAGCTGTCCATGTTGTGCTACGGGGAGCCATATGTGGTTGACCCTGTGGGGGGTGGCTCTTGATGAGCAGGTGTCTCCGGTGGTCCTTGGGATCATAGCTACCATGATATGATTCATGGTTGGCCCGTAACACTTTATAATGTTGATTATATTGTCTACCGCAATCATGGTGAAAATGGTTAGGTGTTGCATTATGGGTGATGTAGTTTGGTACCAGTAAAAGATTAACGAAAATGCATGCAATTTGATGATAAGTGTACATATTTTACTACTGTAGTATGGGTATGGTTAGATGATCATACTTGAATCCCATAATTGGCATTTATATTCCCACAGTTAGATCTGCAATTGTTGAAATAATCCATTGTGCATATGCATTAGCTTAAGAGCATTTTCATATAGCAAGGAAGTATGCCAAAGGTGATGAGATATGATGATGGTTGTGTTGTGGATGAGAAAATGTATTAAGACAACATAAAAGATGTGAATACCAAATAATAATTTGAATAAAATGATGAGGTGTGTGACAGTCCAAATTGTTAAAGGACTAGATCATGTGTATGATTCTATACTTTGCTTGATTTACAAAGATGTTTGTATTATGTGGTGATAGTTGATGATGAAATATGCGTGAATACAACGTATACATGTTTTGATACATATGCACATGATCACATGGTATTCATATTCATTCTTTTGGAATGTATGAGTCACTCTCCCATGTTGTCTACTTTTAGACTTGTGATGCAGGGCACTCATGGGTGGAGTGAATTTTTTGAAGTATATTTTGATGAAGGAGGTAAATAGTTGTATAGAAAGCGCCTTGGCCTGCAAATCTAGACTTTTGTATAACATATAGTATGGATGTATGCATATTTTGTAATCTGGATGATTGAATGATGATTTTGGATGGTCATGTACGAAAATTGGACCTTGATGTGTACGACCAATTTTCCTTAATGACCTAGATGATGAATGTGGATGAATCATGACGTTGGTTAATATTGAATCACATGGATGAATGAAATATTTTATAAGATTTTATGTTTTATAAAGTATATAAGGTGATAAGCTTGATTTTGATATGATTCATGAGTTGGAATGAAAATTATTGAGTATGAATACTTGAAACAAGTTTTAAATACTTAATATGATGTATGTGATATGTTAATTTTGATCAGTTTTGCTTGGGATGAGTTTTCGTATGTTAAGTTATGAGATTTTTCATGTTTCTGTGCATGATCTGATAATCTCGCTCAAGCGAGATGGATCCTCGCTCAAGCGAGAATCCCTTGTATCAGAGGGGTGGCCTCTGGCCCAGATTCGCTCAGGCGAGCTGGTGTCTCACTCAAGCGAGACACGTGCGTATCAGGTAGGCGCTTACTGGATGAATTTCACTCAGGTGGGCCTGACCTCGCTCGAGCGAAATGTGGGCAGTGAGGTTCTGTCCCTTTTTCGCTCGAGCGAGCGTGGTGATGGTTTCTAGAGCGATTTCGCTTAGGGGGGGATGTCTTGCCTAAGCGAAAGAGGGGCCAATTGCCACTAGGACGATCTCGCTCAGGCAAGCTAAGCTCGCTCAAGGGAGATTTGTACGTGATGCATTTTCTCCCCTCGCTCAAGCGCACTTGCTAGTTCCGCCCAAGCGTGGGTTGTTGAACTCGCTCAAATGAGTGGGCATTCGCTTGAGCAAAATGCCCTCTGATTCTCCAAACATGATTACCTTAATTATTTTGATTTTCCTTTGCATCATCTTACAAGTATACTTAATATATTATGAACCATTAAATCTCATGAAATCCACCCTCTTTAAATCCAATCATACAACATCAATTCAAATGATCTTTCCGCTGTTTTTAATTGAGAATTTCTCGTGATTCATTTTTAAATTCCACCATCTCATATCTTCATATATGAAATAGGTTCCTTATTGATCCAGGGTGTTGAATTAAAGTTTCACCACTTTATTTCTATGTCAAATAATGATTTATAAAACATGAAAAATTTCCCCTCAAATTTGGGGCGTCTCACTTGTCTTTCTACTAATGATCACAGAAAAGGAGAAACAACACATAACAACAAAGGGGTGAGTACAAAGCTCTCAACCCATAACATACACATACAAGGGTGGCTTAATGTTTTAAACTATAGAAAAATTATACACAACATATCTTAGAATAGACATATAAAACTTTACATGCACCATTATCAACAACAATCAGAGGGTTAGTCATATAATGATGGCATGCTATGTATGTGTTAAATTCATTTACTGTAAGTCATAATTCATTACCAATATACAATAGGGCCCAATTTCCATTCCTTAATCTCATATATAAATAATCTTGTGCATAATCCGCCACCCTTATCTCCCCTGCCCAACTAGAGCGACCGAAGCTCTCATCATTCTAGTTTTCACAAATGGGTAGGGACTCACGGTCCCAATCATCAAATGGCCCATCACACATATTACACATCACCACAGAACGGGCATTCCATGGTCATAGAAAATCTCGCCTCTTGTCGAAGTACACTAGAGTTTGCTACGGGGCTGTCCGGCGCGAATCCGATGCCACTTGGAATTCCCGCCTCTGGTTATACTCCCTTGAATTCCCTCGGGTATCGAGGCATGGCAAATTCTTCAGTGTGCCCATCACTGTGTGCTCTAGGGGATTATTCCAACATCCCTCCTCAACTTCAAATGCAAAATGCCATGTACTTGTCTCAATTACTAGGGTACCCAAAGTCTAGATAAAACTTAACTCATATAGTGTATTTGTCCTGAAAGCATGTAAAATTTCTAAGCCATAAAACTTTTCACGTTGTAGAGGCTAAGTCTCAAAGATTCGATACTACCAAAAATTCTTTTCATTAGAATATCAAGGTTACTTTCTAAACGAATCTTATAAGAAATTCTCTAGTATAAAATATTTAATTTATTGATATAATATATATCTAAGTAAAAATAAGTAACATTATTTCAATTATATAACTTAAGAAAATCTAAGCTTTTAAAAAGACAAGTATAATATTTTTAATTTAATCACTTACTAAGCTCGTTTCCTTGTATACAAGAATTTAACTGATTTTTACTTTCTAAGATTTCTCGTAAATCCTTAGATAAAATATATTATTATGGTAAGTGATTTCTCCTAAATCTCTATTAAAGATAAAAGAATTCTATTTTTCTAAAATAAGATACAAAGTAGTACAATTTTTATCTCTTTGTCCAAAACATTGTTTTCATCGTGTTTTATCTAGAAAATTCCAATTTAAGTGATCCCAAAGCCAAAAGTGTTTAATTTTGAAAATACTAATTAAATATAGTAAATTTAAAAATGAATATTGTCCAGAAAATAGCCCCTACACGAAAAGTACCTTAATGCCAAATTTTGTCGTTTGTAACGTTCGTGAAAATACGTTTAAGGACAAATCACGCGTAAAAAATTTTCCTAACTAATTTTTCTTCTTTGAGTATTTTTCTTATGCTCAAAATTCATTTTTTATGCCACAAAATATTCCTCCAAAACAGATTCACCAATTTCCTCTATTTGTCCACAAAAATACGTTTTTTACCATTTCTAACGTTTCATTCGCGCCTAAACTCGTGTCCCTTTTAATTCTTTTAGTATTTACCTCATTCATAACATTTTCATGATCATAAATATTTCTCAAATATATAATTGTACAACAGCACAAATAATCCCAAATATTCATCATGAAATACTTTTTAAAACTCTTGTAAATCAATTTCTTAAAGTCATAAACATATTATTTAATTTATAAAACTAAAAGTCACTTGTGATTATTTTTATAAAAATTCCAGAATTGAAGTTTTATGTTAAAATTTATTTTTATCACATAATTTTTGAAGATTAAGTCATGCTACAAAATTTTAACCACAAAATGATTTTTTAAAGTTTATACGTTAGGATCTAAAATTTTTAAGTTGTTTAACTAACCATTAAAAATTTCCAGTAGCAACAAGATCCATTATTAGATATAAAACTCATTTTAAGAGATTTCATATTTTCTAAAAATATCTCTAACACCACATGTAACATCCCAAATTTTAAAATAAAGAATAAATTAAGGAAATAAATATCGAATAATTGAATATGAACTAATTAATGTCCCGAAATATTAAAAATAATTTAATTGGGATTTTCAGAGACTGGGACGAATTATTGAGATCGAATAAGCAGAAAACTGACCCGGATAAAATATGGGTGTCAGACCAAGTATCTCCGATTGAGATGCCGTTGGTCAGGACTGTAGATAATATTATTGGAAATCCAAATATATATCCGGAATAATTTTTAGAATAAGTATTGAGCCCGAACAGAGAGCCTATTTAATGAAAAACGGAAGAGTTTAGTAATGGGATTAAAATTTAAAACAAAAACCTTACTCTTTTCACTCTCATTCTCGTGACCCTCCTTTCTTTTATGCAAACACATTTCTTCTTCTTCTCTTATTCTTCTCTTCTTCATATCTTCTTCTCCCTCCCCAAGAGCTTGAACAAATTGGTGCTCTCTCTTTCTGATTTTCGTTCACCATTGAAGCTTGGAGGAGACAATGGATGTTTGAAGCTCCTCCCTCTCTTCTCTCAATTTCCGTCACCATCTCTCTCTCTCTTGACTGTCATTTTTGTTTTGGAGCAAGGTAAGCTTTTTATCATTCCTCTTGTGCTTGGAACCTAAGGAATAGATGGTTGTGGCTTGGAGGTGTATTAAATTGTTGTGGATAATGAAAGAAAACATTAAATACACAAACCCTAAGGTGGGTGAAATAAAGATGGGTATTTATAAGTAATAGATGAAATATATGAAGATAGGGTTGAAAGATCATGAGTATAGAAGTGCATTTATGATGTGGTTGGGTTTTTACAAAACCCTAAATTATTAAATTGGGGGAAATGTGTAATGTTGAAGGGGTTAATATTTATTGATGAGGGAAGTGTTATAAATGAAGATATGTTGACATTAAATGATGATTGGAGAGGTGGTTGGGAACCATAAATGAAAACCCACTTAGAATGAGTTAAAGGTAAGGTTGGTAAATGGGGTAACCTAACTAATTGGGTTGTTACCTTGATAATAATGAATGGTGATTTAAGGGAAGGAATTCCCAAAGCCTAAATGGGTAAATGAGTAAAAATCCATGAATAGCTTCCACATGATGAGAATCATGTGTACATAGATATGTATATATATATTGAAATGGTCTTTGAATGAATAATTGATGTGGTCCTATAATCGATTGGTTTAGGACTTGATAACGCTTGTGAGGCGGGAACATCAAACCCGAAAGTTTACTTCTCTTGAGGTAGGAGAGGGGTGTATTTTCTAAATGTATGGGAACATGTATGATGATAATGTATATGTTGATGTAATGTGGCATGTTTTCTTGAATGAATGTGGTATCATATATTTGTGATGTGAAATTGAGCATGGTGCTTATAATGATTGATTGTGGAATGAAGCCTTAATGAGGCTTTGAGTGGTATAATATGTGATGACATGTTATGGAATCCATGTATAGCTTGATAAATGCTTGAAATCTGTGTCTATACAGATTCTTGAATATTATGAATGGAATATATATATATATATTTATATATATATGTTGACTATAGGAAATTAATGTTGTAATTGAGTATGAGTGTACTTTAGATGAGGGGGTGAGATAACCTGTATGAGGTTGAGGCATGCATGAGCATTGTTGCATACATAGCATGGCATGCATATCATGATGATGTTGAAAAGTGGTTGTGATCACTTGATGTTGGAATATAAAGGGCTTGCGAGTTCCTATGATTATTGGACCGGTGGTTGCAATCACCTGGTATTTGAAATGAAAGGCCCTACGGGACCATTGAGATTGTATGCCCGTGGTTGCGATCATGAGGTGGGAGTACCCCTTGCGAGGCGGGAAACCATTATGAATTGTTGAACGTGGTTGCGATCACGAGAAAGCACCTTGGCTGCTAGAGGGAGTACCCCTTACGAGGCGGGAAACCAATGAAAATGGATAAATGATTATGGTGGTTGCGATCACCCGTTGGAATGAAAATCAGATCCGTGTATATGCATCTTAAACACCAGCATGTGTATTAGCCATAGAAGCATGGCATAGAGTAGTATTCCGTTGAAGAGATTGTGTGAGGAGTAGGTGGAACCCCCTTTTAATTACTAACTGTAATTGTGTCAATGATTGGTGTGACCTTGTGAATTTTGATGGATACATGTGTTTAATGAATTTGATGAATGATTGGTTTTGTGCTAATTGAACTTTTCTTGGGAAGAAGATGTTTAATATTGCATTCATGTATACATTATCATAATTGTTAGATTTTCATCATTGAGAGAGTATACTCACTCTCCATGTGGTATATCTTTTTAGCTCCTATGTTGTAGGACATGCCTATGGAGCTCTTGTGTAAAGAAGTGGTGTGAAGGAAGCCTATTTTGGTAAAGAATGCCTTGATCGGCTAATGTTTGAATTTTATAGCTTGATTTAGACCTTGTAATGTAATGGATGTAATTATTATTTTGTATAGCCATGAATTGGTATAGATACTTGCATGGATGATGAATATGTATTGGTGATTTTGGAAGGTCATGTAGGAAAATGAGATCCTAAAGTTTATGGCTCATTTTCATTAGTGACCTTAGTCTTGATTGGATTTCGAAAATGAAGTATGATTGTGGTTAAAACTTATGAACGATTGATAGTCTAGATGAAATATTACACATTATAGATCATGCTAAGTAGTAAGTTAGATTGGAATGTAATTCATGAATTGGGAGATAAATCTATGGGAAAGATTGATTGGAATAAGTTTTAAATGCTAAATGGGATGAATGAGATATGATGATTTTAAGTGAAATGGTTTAAATTGAGTTTTGGCATGATATGTTGTTAAATTCCTACGTTTCTGCATTTTTTCTGATAATCTCGCTCAAGCGAGATGGGTTCTCGCTCAAGCGAGAATCCCCCTGCATGATATTTGGTTTCTGGCCAATTCTTGCTTAGGCGAGAGTGGGGCTCGCTCAAGCGAGACGGCCCTGGCATCAGAGGTTGGCCACTGGAAGAATTTTGCTTAGGCGAGAAGGGTCTCGCCCAAGCGAGAGTGGGGTATTTTAGCTACTGGCCGAATTTTGCCTGAGCGAATGGCCTTGATGGAGGTACTCGCTCAAGCGAGCGAGCGATGGGTGGATTCTGGAAGAATTTCGCTCGAGCTCGCTTGCCTAGCCTAAGCGAATCTTGAGGATGTCGCTCAAGCGAGAAGGGGCTCGCTCAAGCGAGTTGGCCCCTGATTCTCCCTTATTCATTTCACTCAGCGTGTGGTGTTGCTCGCTCAAGCGTCCCACTCGGTCTCGCTCAAGCGAGTGTGAACCTCGCTCGAGCGAGGTGACCTCTGAATCTTGTTTTCCTCTTTTCGCTCAGCTTATTTCATGTCTCACCCAGGCGTCCTATTGGGACTTGCTCAAGCGAGTGTGGTCCTTGCTTAAGCGAGAAACGTCCTGACTCTCCAAATTGCTTTGTTTAAATTATTTTTCCTTTTCTTAAAAAAAATCATGGTTTTGCATCATTTTTACAAACACCTTGGGCATAATTTGTATTTATTATTTTTATGAGATGACTGATCTCTTCGAACTCAATCACATAGCATTAATTTAAATAAATTTCTCCGCTGTTTTCAATTGAGGATCTCTCATTCACAGATTCTCTTACTTACCTTCTCATATCTCCATATATGAGATAGGTCTTTCATAGATTCAGGGTATTGACTGACAACTTCACCACTTATGTTCTCTATAAATAAATAATACTAAAATCGTGAAAAATTTACCCCTATTTTTGGGGTGTCACACCACAAGCCACCAATCAAGCCAAACAACACATAAATTAACAAGTTATCACATGCATATAGAGTTACAACAAAAAATCTGCAGCAATAAAATTCAAGTGTTAGTCATCTTCATAATTAAACTTTAAAATTTAAGGACGTAACAAGGACCATGGTGCAGCCATAATGCTCCTTAAAGATCTCATTTTTTTCCAAGGATCTTCAAGATTAAACCATAAGAATTTAAGATCTTTAAGGGAGCATCAAGATATAAGTGCTAAGGAACACTTATATCTCACCATGCATGCATAAATTTATGGATCTTAAACAAGCAAAGTACTCCCCCTTACCACTAAAAATTCATGCTTCAAGAGGAAGGTGACAATGACTTCATGAATTTGCTTCTAAGCCACCATAGGTTGCTTTATTAAGAAAGAAAAATGGAGGCTTGGAGGATGGTGGTTTAACGTGATTTTGGTGGTGGAATAATGGAGGAAATGTTACTGTTTTTGGTGAATGAGAAGAAGAAATTTTGATTTTAGAAGGTGGTATCTTGAAGTTGTAGTATGGTGTGGTGATTTAGGATGGATGATGATGGGTGTATGATGATGATTTATATGAAGGAGACATGAGAAAATAAAGAAGGTGGCTGGATATTTTTCTCTAAGTTAGAAGAATGGAGAAACAGGAGAACAAGTATTGGTTTTTCCAAAAATGACAAGTTTGCATGGAACTCCCTTGGTGGGCAAGGAGTTCCCAGGGCCAAGCAAGTGAGTGGGAGAGATGTCACCAATTTTTCATGCAAGGGAAATGTGTCACAAGCAGCTAATGGAGAAGTGGTGAAGGGCTTTGCATGGTTAGGACAAGTGGCCAAGTGATGGAGTGATCTCATTGGTTCATGGTGCATGCAAACTTAGGTGTCAAGCGCAGGGGTAACAACTTGCTCATGGGTTTAAGGGGTCTTATGGGCTGATTTTGCAAATGGTCTGAACAGAAAAGTTATAGAACTTTTTGTTCTCTTTAAATTGACAAAAAATTCCATTAAGAATTGAGAGAGTTATGGCCCAAATAAAAAAGGGGTGCAGGGCTATGACGAGATTTTTGTTCCCTGTATAGATTATTTTTCTGGGCCAAATGGGTAAGGAATTTGGGTTTTGTGTTCTCATCAAAGTTGTGGAAAATTGAGTTAAGAAAATTTTGGTGAAGTCCTCATTCAATTTCATGGTCATATGAGAGAGATATATGGAAAATACTGCACCTAATGCAAGCTGTTGCTGGAAAAACGTGAGTTAATGTAGTGTTTTAATTTTTGGGATTTATGGGATATGAATTGGCCTTTATGGTCAACATAAAAGTTGTAGATCAATTTGATACGGAGATTTTGGGATAAGAAAGACTTGAATCCAATATCGAGAGAAGAAATTACACCCAAAATACGTATAGATATGTATTTTGGCTTACCCGGGTAACTTAAAATCAACGTTTTTAGGCTTGGTTGTTTAAAAGTGGGTATTGGGCTCTTCGAAAAAGTTGTTAGGAATGATATGAGAGACGTTTTGGGATAGAAATAATTTACTCAAGTCCAATGGATTATTTCTGGGCTCAAACTAGGGGTTACACAATTTAATAACTTAAAATAAATACTTAATTATTTATATTAAATCACTTAATGTCTTATTTTATAAATCTTAGTTATTACAAACATTATTAGACACATTATTATTGTTATCCTAATTATCTCTATTACTCACATAATTAAAGTCAGAACCTCTGCCTCATACTCATAAAATCTCTTTAAAATAGACATATAAGCAAGTCGGTCATAGCCCAATCATTAATACACATAAAATTATCATGGAATACAGACAACTGGTCTCAAGGACCTAACACAAAAATGAGGGCTTTTACAGCATCCATGGCATATCATATGTTGCCTGTAAGGAATATTAGGGGATTCCCCCGAATAGGCCAGTGGGAGGGCGGCTCTGTTCACGAACATTCTTGTTGTTCCCCTATGACTCGGTGTGTAAGTCACGAAGCTGCCCATGCTAAGCTACAAGGAGCTTCATGTGGTTGACCCTTATGGGGAGTGGCTTTTGAGGAGCAAGTGTCCCCGGTGGTCCTTTGGATCACAGTTGCCATGATATGAGTCATGGTTGGCCCGCAACACCTTATATTGATGATTATGTTGTTTACCATGGTCATGGTGAAAATGACTGGTGGTACAAAATGGGCGATGCGGTTTGGTACCAGTAAAATTGGTGATTATGCATGCATTATAAGATATGTGTACACATTATACTATTGCAGTAGGGCCATGGTTATGTGATCATGCTTGAACCCATAATTGATGTTTATTCCCATAGTTGGATCTACATTTGTTGTTGATAATTCCATTGTGCATATGTATTAGCCTAAGAGCATTTGCATATAGCATGGAGATATGCCAAAGGTGTTGTAATATGATGATGATTGATGATGATATATGATGATGGTTGAGATTAAGATGTCATGATGATGAGATGGGTAAATGAATACGTAAAAGACAACATGCAAAATATGAATACAATGAAAAGACATTAAATATGATGATGATGTATGTGATGGCCCAAAGTGATGAAGGGCTTGTTTGTCTATGGTTAATGACAATGATATTGGCCCATTGTGACATTGAGAAAAGATGTGTATATGTGTTTACTTTTCTATGAGTTGATTGATGAATATGTTATATTTATATGTTGTTGAAATGAGGAATTATGATGATTATTGATGGTTTTAGCAAAGCATACATGATGTTGATATGTATATGCATATTGTAACACCCTAACTTTAATATAATAAATAAACCCGAAAACAGGGAAAATTTTTTTCCCAATTAAACCAAGAATAACCGGCACCAAGGAAATACGGGAAAGGAAGGCAAGAGAAACAAGACCGACCCAAAAAGGTAGACAGCGGAAGAAGAAACGCTCAGGCGAATCCCACAAACAGCGCCCACTCGCTCAAGCAAGATCCGACTCCGCTTGAGCGAGGCAACCCAACTCACTCAGGCGAGCACACATTCGCCTAAGCTAAACCGCCAAAGCCTTCCCTCAGGACCACACTCGCTGGAGCGAATCCCACATTCGCTGAAGCGAGAGGCCACACTCGGCATTCGGTCACTCGGAATATTTGCCAATCAAACACCACTCGATGTATTCCAACCTTAACACAATCGGATCACTTACACATTCACTACTCGGTATACATTCACACATTCACTCGGGAAAACAGGAAGTTAAGTCCCACTCGGACTTATTCAAAACTCAACCACCCGGGATACAGATCCTCAGTCACTCGGATTTCACATCATTCACTCGGAATAATCACGTCTAGTATTACTCGGAAATTCCCCCATTAAATCCCACAGAATATGTTCATCAAAGGAGTTTCTCTCAGAATCCTTTTAAGTCTTCACCACTCAAAAAGATGGCCCATTCACTAGAGCTTCACTCAGAAATGGATCTAAACCTCCTATATTCCTCTCAGGGTTCATTAACTTAGAATTATTCATACAACATCAGTTATATCCCAGTCGGTAAGAAGCATCAAATCAACATAAAACACTTATGTATAAATATATGTTCCCAGAAATATAAACCTGCCCACAAATCCAATCTACCGACCCATATATATGTAACCATATACTCGGAATACTCATTATCTTAACATTATACATTTACCAATACTTATAATTCCATACAAGCGACACCATGTCTATACTCCTCAAAATCAATCTTTATAAATAAATATATTTAATCATCATTTTACATGAGAGCCGTCCAAGGCTACACTGACTGAACATAATAAACGCAATACAAGCATTCAACAGTCGGAGTGCACCACACTCGGACTTGAGGCCCTATCATCGTTTCCGAGTCCGACCTGCACATACTGAAAAATGGTGTAGGGGGTGAGCATCTTAAATATTAAATGATAGATACTGACTCGGATTGTCCCACAATTATGCAACAATATATATACACATAATTATACATGGCAACAATTAAGGTCAGAACAATGCCAATCAACCAGGACACACATAAGACCTTCACCGATCGGAATCCACCACTTATCACTCGGCCATATGCACATATCCTTTCAATAACATTAACATAACAACAACCAGTAACATTATAATGCCAATGAATCAGAACGTACATATTCAACATTTCCCGATCAGAATCCAACAGTTCTCACTCGGCTATATACACATAACATTTCAATAACATTAACATATATTCATAGAACAGATTTCAATCAGCATCAACAGCATATGCATACAGAATACTTCACTCGGTTATATACATTCATCATCTCATTAACATCATCACATGCATAATCAAATTCCAATCAACATCAGCAGTACATATACACAGATTATTTCACTCAGTTCCGCATTTATGTGTAATCGGTTTTGACGTTGCAACGTAGGCTCCCAGCCTTTTTATACATAGCTCTCAGCTATCAATGCAGCTCCAAGCTGGTTGGCCGTTTTACAGGTACCCAACCGTTTGCCCACAAGGTGAGGGCAGCCCGAGTCCCACTCAAAGGCTACCTTGAGTCCCCTCAAAAGGATTTCACAGCGTCCAACGCTTTTGAATAACCGATGGTAGTGTCCACCACTACGTGCTCCAAGCACAAACGCATCCCATGCGCCACACGCGGATTCATCACACAACACAGAGTTCATATGCACAGCAATACATGCATCTCATGCAATCGGCATCATACATCATCAGAACCTAAACAGCACATGCATCTCATGCAATCGGTATAGCACATCACCAGAAGTCAGACAACACATGCATCTCATACAATCGGTATAGCACATCACCAGAACTCAGACAGCACATGCATCTCATGCAATCAGTATCATAACTCAATAGATTAACATAGCAATACATGCATCAGTGTGATATATTATCAGATTCACTGAGTCAACATTTTATCACATACAGTCAGCATTTTATATTCGTAACAACTCGCATGTCACATAAACCACACGGTAATCATCATCAACAATTCAGCACACCCTTTCCATGCAATCATTCGACATTCTCAAGGCTATCAGCATGCATTTCAAGGATGGGACTAAACATGCAACACTCAACCCTCACTCATCATGCACCCAGGTATTACACAATCCTCATACAAGCACAACACACAGTCAGGATACAGAAACAGCAATCATCAGCACCCGGAACCCGTCCATAACCCATGCATTTAAGATATAAGGTACTCCCCCTACCTGGAATGAAGCTTCCAGTCGGTCAACACGATACTCTATTCTAGAGGAACACTGAGTCACTCTTAGTACATCTGCATGCAAGGACAGGGGAGGCCCAAGACACCCAGCTCTCGGTTCGCTCTCTGGAGCAGCTCCATCACAACGCTAGTGAATGCTCTAACTACCCCGAAGCACTTCGTAGTGTAGATCTCCACTGAGACTCAGGCAGCTTTGAGCAAAGGAGAGGGAGAAGGAGGGAAGTCGACGAAGGGAAATGAAAGAACAGGGAAGGAACAGCGTGTCGTTCTTGTGTCGTCAAGGGAGAAACTCAATTCGACTTCCTCACCCTCGTGCTTGACGAAGGAAGGAGAAGAAGAACGAAGAGCGAAGAAGAAGAAGAAAAGAAGAGAGAACGGAAGGGAGAGAAGTCTGAAGGGAAAAATGAATAATAAAGTGGCCCAGTAGCACATATATATGCATGCACGGAGAAGGGAAGAGTGGGGTGGGAAATCCTGCACAGCAGCAGCTCCCACACGCGTCACACGCACATAGTTACAACTAATCAGCCTTTATTTCCTTAAGTTAAATTAATTAAGTTAATTATAATTAATAAATAATTTCCCCACTTTGCAATTATTATTTTAGTGATTTATTTTAATTTGGCAATTAATTATTAAATCGGGATGTTACAGTTCTCCCCTTCTCAAAAGAATTTCGTCCTCGAAATTCAATCGGTAACTCGCCATAAATAAACAACTCAGAAAATTGTTGTCTCAATTAGTCACACGAGTGTGCTTCCACAAGCATTCACCGACCGGTTCACAATTTCACTCGACAAAGCTTCACCTCTCAAGCGGTTTACCGACCGCCCCACAATTCCAGTCGGCAAAACACAAAAGTCAGGTCTTACCTGATTACAACCTCATCATAGAATTCAATATATTTGGGGACTCAATTTTTAAAACATACAAGTTACCCCATTTAACTCAGCCCAAACACCACAATCAATGGCACCCTCTAGTTCTTTGGCCACACAGGCCTACACTCCCAACTCCAATCGGCATATTTACACCACCGGGTGCCCCGACTCAATGAGTCACTCGGCACAGCCATGAACTCACACAGAGCATAGGCTCAAAATTGTGTCACTCGAGACACCTTCTAGATGTTAATCAACTAGTTGGGAAGAATTCAGTCGGTAAACAGCATTACCGATTCCCATTAATACTCACTTCCGACCTATTCGCCTCGGATTAAACCCTCGGATTCTCGAAATCCGACCACAAAAATTCCTTTCTTAACCCAAAATGAACACTCAAAAGAGTTTCCATGTGCTTCAATTAGCACAATTTGCCTGGATTTACTTCGTACAGGCGCCACACTCAGTTCTAACATCTCAGGTTTCTAACTATTCCTTCGGCTAATTTCATGCTTACATACTGAGAATATCGCTCGGTCCTCTCACACAAAATATCATTCGGGGTTCAAGGTTACTTCTCAATCGGAAATCTTTCCACTTACCAGAAATTCACTCAGAATTATCTCTACTTTCTCACACTCGGAATATACTAATCTTTCCTGAGCAATTCCTCACCTCCCAGATTACCTTGGCTCAAGATTCTGGTCCCCTTATTAAACTGACAGTATCACTCGGTTAACCTTATAAAACTCTAATTTCAGTGACAGACTTGATCACCCCTCTTGTTTCAATAACTAACCATCATTTTAGTAGTCACTTTTTACCCAGCACCCTCTAATCCTCTCGGAGGCAACCCATCAAGGTTAAACAAACCCTCTATCTTTATTTTGATACATAACCACTTATTATTCACTTAATACAACTCTCATCTTCACTTAAAGCAGTCCGATAGACTTACCATCACCATAAGCAGTTACAGCCTCACTTGCCTGACTTATGAATTGCTGCATCCGACTTATAGGATGACGTCTCATTCCTATAGGGTTACAACAATTACATAGTCACTGCAACGTGTACGCTGCCACAATACCTATGGCATGAAGAGTCATCTCAGGACAGCATGCCTCGCACTGACCAGACTCACTCGACTAATACTAATTCACACGGTAATTAATGGCAGTCCTCATACACATTATAAGTAATACATCTACATCAACATCATCATTATGCATCACATAGGGTATATCAAGCGACAAATCATGAAAATTATTTATCACTTCTGTAGAACAGTATGATGGCAATACAACAATCGGCTTCTAGCCAACACCGGGTAAATATTTCCTCTAAATCTTATTCTTCACAAAACCATGGCTCGGATTAAATTCTCAATTCTCAGCTATATAATAACATCACTCACTCGGGTTCATGCAATTCAATCAGGATTAAGTAATTCACAATCACATATGTTGTCATAACACGCCATGGACTCGGCAACGGCACTAATGTACATACAGACACTCAGTCAGATTTTATACCAATTATTCATGGCTATATTATTGTTCACTACAGCATGCACCATAACCATAACATCATATTGCACTCGGTAATAGGATTGATATATATATATGTACTAATCCAATCAGATTTACCCAAATCAATTCCAAACTATATTAAGGATTTCATTCACAATATCATATCCACATGTTCATATAATTCACACTGAGCTCATTGACCATCATAAGTGTGCACACAGACATCCAATCGAAAATTGCACCATAACATACATTCTCAATTATAACATCACATCACACTTGGCAACAGCATCAATACATGCACATTCATTCAATCGGAACTCACTCATACAACATCATCAAGTCGGAATCTACTCGAATCATTCAAATCCATGCAAATCATGTTAGTCTCAATAGCAACGTTCATACACTCATGTATGCGGATCCGACTTAAACAGTGATTTCAGTTGCAGATTCCTTCCCGGCCCCTCGTCCACTAGCCCTTTCCGTGTGGTACCGGTCACCTCGTGACGTTTCGAGACTCAGCTCTAGCTCCATCGGTTACCACGGGTCCTCGGGGAACTAGCCAGGAATCTGTGACTGAAAATCCTCTCATGTATGCAATTCTCATGCAATTTTATACAAGCATCCAAGCTTACCAGGTGCGTCTCACGCAGCCATTAATAGGTCACAACCGTTTCAACACGACATATAGATTCACTCAGAATTTCACAGTTTCATCACAGCATCACAGGCGTTTGTCATAGTGACTCACAACAAGCAAAACAGGGTAAGAATACTACAGCACATCCTCTCGGCATTTTTAATGAAGTCAGCATGCATTTCAACACAACATTCCAAATGGAAATCAACAGATCGACTCACATATCATGCATTCGGAAATCATCATGGCATTCCCATTCATATACATTTGAACATGAAACTGCAAACAGAACTCAGAGAATCATCCCCTTTTAACTCACGCACTCGGCAATAATGGTAACATGTAACATCCCCATTTTAATTATAGGCAATGGAACTAAATAAAAAGTCAACAAGTCAACACCTCCCTTAATTTAATTAACTAAGAGGTAATAGGACAATTAACGTGAAAGCATGGTGGCATGGGCAGGATTATCGCGTTTCCCCATCCCACCATACTGCACTCCGCGCGAGTATATATATGCGGGTGATGGTCATGCTCTTCACGCAGAGAACCCAGCGAGTTTCCTTCTTCGTTCTTCTTTTCTCTTGTTTCCTCTCCTTCCTTCTCTGCCCTCCAGTCCATTCCCTGCTTCGAGAACCAAGGCGACGGTGCTACAGTGGAGTGGAACTCCCCACACTTGAGAGGACGATCGCCGAGTGAAGCAGCAGAGAGGAGAACCACCACCCAAGCAGGAAGAAATCCCTCGGAGTTTCATAATTGGTAGGGGGAGTATCTTCTATCTTAAATGCATGGGTTATGAACAGGTTTGAGTGCGGATGCTTACTATATCCGTGCTCTGATGGTGTATTGCGTTGCATGTGAGTGTGTATAGTTCGGTTGCATGATGAGTGAGAAATGAGTGATTGCATGTTAGCACCTTTTTCACAGATGTATGTATTGCAGGATCTCAGTTGCATGTTGAGTTGTGTTGATATGAATGTCTGACTGAAGCTACCCAGGTTATAGAAATGCATATGTTGAAATAATTGCTTTAATAGATTGTTGTGTATAGGAAATGCCTGCTTTAAACAAATTTGACGTTGTCTTACTCCGATTGCATGTTAGGATGAGATGAATTGAAATGCCTGAGCAAACTTGTGAATTTTAGAATGATGCATGCGTTGAATGAAGCTGTAAACTGATTGCATGTCTGGATCGAACGAAATGTTGTGGATATCTGAATATGGAATGATAACTGATTGCTTGGCAGCTATATATATTGAGTCCGGATAATGTGTACTACTGGTTGCATGGTGTGTGTATGTGCTTGTATGCGAGAATGCATGCGTGAAATAAATGTTGTGCGTCGAATCCGCGTGTGGCGCATGTGATGCATTGTGCTGGGAGCACGTAGTGTGAGACACTACCTTCGGTCATCCAGCGTGGGACGCTGTAAAATCCTCGGGTGGGACTCGGGGTAGCCCTTGAGTGGGACTCGGGCTGTCTGTGAACACCGCCGTTGGCGCTGAGAGCGTTGGTGTCACCTGTGGACAAACGGTTGGGTACCTGTAAAACGGCCAAGCAGCTGGGAGCTGATCTGATAGCTGAGAGCTATGTATAAAAAGGCTGTGATGCCTACGTTGCAACGTCGGACCGATACACACAATGCGGAACCAAGTGAAATCTTCTGTGCTTATCATTGTTAATATTACTACTACTGTTAATGTTGTTGAAATTGATTTTTTATCGTGTTGTACGTTTATGTATGGTTGTGTAATTGGCAGATAACCTAAGTCGGTATCTATCATTTAAAATTTAAGATGCTCACCCCTGCAGTGGCCATTTTTCAGTGAATGTCTCTCGAGATGAGGACCAGAAGCAGAGCTGGAACGTTGGGTGAAGTGCTGATGCATTTGGAAGGCTTAATTAATATGATGTCAGATTAAGTCCTGACTGGTTCATGTCGGATGTTAGTGTTTTGGGATGAATAGAACCTTATTGACAAGGAGAAATCCGATTTTGTGTTTGTAAATATTGACGAATGCTCTTATTATATATATATCTGGATGTATGGTTTCGTGTGTGACATGCTTGTGCTTTAATGAATACGCAGGGACGGCATGACTTAGCAGGCTATAGCCAAGTCTGAGTGAATTATGAATTGTCTCTAGGAAGACTTATGTCGGATACGTTGGGCGGAGCCGTACCCCGCCCGAGGTATGGGGACATTTCGCCCAAGCGAGAGGACTCGCGCTGGAGCGATGTAGTTGTTAGAATGGGACACCGTTCAATTACCTTTCCTATCCGTTGTGATGCTAATGCAATCCAGACCCCGGTGTTGACCCCTGATTTGGGCGTTGTGGTTGAGTCCGCCCAGGCGTTGTCATAATTAGTTGAGTTGGGCGGAATAGGTTCAGACTCTTCCTTCTTCCATAACCTACTACCGCATACGTACCTTGTAACTTCCCGTTTTTCTGAGTGAAGTACGAGCGTGAGGATTTATCGAGTGAACCCTTGTCCATATCTGATTGAGAAATTACCTTGTGTTGTGTTGGAGAGGCGTCGTGCTGACCTCGCTTAGGCGGTGTCATACCTCGCCCAAGTAACTAGGACGGTTCGCCCAAGTGCGTGGAAACATGCTGAAGCAAGTAGATATCAATTCGAAATTCCGCCTATGTACCTTCCTCCTCCATTGTAGCACTATTATGTCTCGCTGGGCGGTGTTGGACATCGCCTGAGTAAGTGAATGTTGTGAAGTAGTCCGTCTAGGTGTTGTTGTGCCTTGCCGAACTGGACGGCGGTGTAATCACTTCCTCTTTCCTTCATAAACTACTCCTGCATGTGTATATCTCCCTTCTTCTTCCTTTATCTGTCTTCTGAAGCTGAACGCCCAGAGTTCTCTGAGAAAGGATCAGCCCGTAGGAACGAATAGACGCTAATGTAAGGTTTACTTGAAGAGTTTTTCGTCTGATGTTGCATTGTCACACATCGTTTAGGCGGTGTGAGACAATGGATGAGCGGGTCACTTTCGCCCTCGAGTCCGCCCAGGATAAATATACCCCGCCTAGCCAGGTAGGATGATTCGAACTCCGCCCTTCCACCGAATGCTAAGCGTGTGAATGTATTAACATCTTCCCCTTATCTATTTCCTCCTATTGAGTGACCAGTGTTACTCGAAGGAAAGCCTCCTTGTGAAATCTCCTCTATCCGCTGCTGCATTACCATACTCCGCCTGGACGGTGTCAGACCCCGTCTAAGTGAACAAACGGTGTTGTGTAATCCGCCCTGGTGCTGGTGTGTTACGATAAACCCATTGAGCCGGCCCCAGTCTTAGCTTCTCTGTAGGTTGCTATATGCGCGTGAATGCTCTTTGTTTCCCCCCTTGCCTGCTCCCTTCTATATCAAATGTTACGTGACTGTTTTTGTGAAAAATTTTCTCATATTTTTGGAATTATTAGTTGCAAATAATAAGGTGTTACATTTTGGTATCAGAGCGAACCGAAAAGTCCAAGGCCAAGGTAAGCCTACCAAGTGTAAGTGGTTGTGTGTATGATCATGATTGTTGTGGTGTGAATTTAACTTGACTGGTACTCTGTTACTGACTCAGGGGTGGGAGGAGTTGTTCCTCCTGGCCCGACTAATTGTGTGACATACGAGAACACATAATGGGCTAAGTTACTAAATGTTAGACTAAATTCCGATTGGGATTAAGTAACTAGGAATACTTATCCTTGAATGTTGATTTCAGGATAAGGGATGGCACATCGCCAAAGCATGGAGACTATAGCTACGGCATTCCAACGCTTTGTAGACGTGTTTGAAAGGCAGGGCCAGCCTCGAGCTGAGGAGGGCCAAGTAATGGACCGCTTCTTAAAAAGGAAGCCGAGTGAGTTCTTAGGAGGACGGAACCCTGAGGCGGCGTTTAAGTGGACTCAGGAATTAGAAAGGTTTTTTTGGGGTCTTCGCTGTACCGAAGCCCAGAAGGTGGAATGTGCAGTGTACATGCTGCGAGACGAAGCGGAGAACTGGTGGAAAATAGCCAGAAGCCGATTCCCCGAAGATGATAACCAACTGACGTGGAACGATTTCAAGGCCTGCTTCTTAGAGAAATACTTTCCCGACACAGTGAGGAGTCGGAAAGAGCTGGAGTTTATGGATTTAAAACAGGGCTCCATGACTGTGGAAGAATACGCGGCCAGATTCGAGGAATTGTGCCTATTCTATCCGCCCTTCCAGCAGCCAGGAACGGAGAACTCTAAGTGCCTTAAGTTTGAGAACGGATTGAGATCGGATATTAAGAGGGCCTGCAGATACCACGAGATACGGAGTTTCCCTGCACTAGTGAACAAATGTAGAATATTTGAGGAGGATGACAAGGCCCATTCGAGCCAGAGCAGCGGGAACCACTATTCCCTGAGGCCCCAACGACCTCATTTCAAAAAGCCAAGCAATGCCAATAGGAACAAGCCTTTTTCTAGATATGGGGGACGGAGTCAACCTGGAAGACGACCAGTGGTAGGAGACGGAAGGTGTTTCAAGTGTGGAGGAAATCACTTTGCCAGAGACTGCAAGGATGATGGTGATGTAGTGTGCTTTCACTGCAACAAGAGGGGACACATCCGCCCCGACTGCCCCCAACTACACCAAGCAGACGTTAATGTGCGTCAAGGAAGATTTCAAGAAAGGAACCGAGTGAACGATGACCAACGTCCTGGTGGCAGAGGCAACAGAGCCAGAGGAGACGGGATGCGAGGGAGGAATACCGGCCCAACAGCGACAGGAAGGATCTACACCATCAATGCAGAGGATGTTGCACCAGCAAACGATCTAGTACAATGTAAGTGCTCACTTGGAATGAATACGCTTAATGTTGTTTTCGATTCGGGAGCTACCCATTCTTTTATAGCTGATGAGTGCGTGAAACGGTTGAAGTTATCGACTGTGTCTATGAACCGGACTTTGGAAGTGGCCAGCCCTACTGGCGCTAATGTGTTCACATCGTTAGTATGCAAAGATGTAGCATTTTAGTTGTATGATCGGAGTTTCACCTTCAATCTGATTTGCATGCCCTTAAAGGGTCTGGACATCGTGCTCGGAATAGATTGGCTTTCAGCCAATAAGGTGTTAGTAGATTGTAGAAGTAGAAAGATAGTTTTTCCGAGACAGCCCACTGAGAATGACACAGCACCAGATATAACCCAACTATTTATGATGCTCTGTCTAACCAAGGATGAGAGTGAAACCCGAGTGAACGAAATTCCGATTGTCTATGAATTCATAGAAGTGTTCCCTGAAGACGTTCCGAGTGTGCCTCCCAATAGAGAAGTTGAATTCTCTATAGACTTGATCCCTGGAGCCGAACCGGTCTCCAGCGCACCCTACAGAATGTCCTCAACTGAATTGGCTGAGTTGAAGAAACAAGTGGATGAGTTACTCGAGAAGCAGTTCATTAGACCAAGCGTGTCACCATGGGGTGCACCTGTGCTACTTGTTAAGAAGAAGGATGGCAGCATGAGACTTTGCATAGATTATCGATAGCTAAATAAACTCACAATCAAGAATCGATACCCACTGCCTAGAATTGATGATTTAATTGATCAGCTGCGTGGAGCCTCAGTCTTCTCGAAAATTGATCTACGATCGGGATATCACCAAATCCGAGTGAAGGACTCAGACATTCCTAAAACTGCCTTTAGGACTCGGTATGGTCACTACGAGTATGTAGTGATGCCGTTCGGTGTGACAAACGCCCCTGCTGTTTTCATGAATTACATGAACAGCATATTCCACTCCTTCTTAGATCGGTTTGTTGTTGTTTTCATCGATGACATCCTAGTTTATTCTAAGACGTCTGAGGAGCATGAGGGACATCTCCGAGCGGTACTCCAAGTGTTGAAGGAGAAACAATTGTTTGCAAAGTTTTCAAAGTGCGAATTCTAGATGGATGAGATCCACTTCCTCAGGCATGTGATCTCCGAGCGAGGCGTCTCGGTGGATCCTGCGAAGATAGCCGCTGTAATAGCATGGGAGAGGCCCAGATCGGTCTCGGAAATAAGAAGTTTTATGGGCTTGGCAGGTTATTATAGGAGGTTCATCGAAGGTTTTTCTAAGTTGGCATTACCCCTGACTAAATTGACTCAGAAGAACGTTCCTTTCGTGTGGAGTCCGGAGTGTGAGAACAGCTTCCAAGAGCTGAAGAATAAGTTGACAACTGCTCCGGTGTTGGCATTACCTGAGTTACGAGAAAGCTTCGTGGTCTATTGTGACGCGTCCGGACTTGGATTAGGGTGTGTACTCATGCAAAAAGATCGAGTGATAGCATATGCCTCTCGACAATTGAGACCCCACGAGCAGCATTATCCGACCCATGACTTGGAGCTGGCAGCAGTAGTTTTTGCATTGAAAATCTGGAGGCATTACTTGTACGGGTCCAAATTTGAAGTGTACAGCGATCATAAGAGCCTCAAATACCTATTCGACCAAAAGGAGCTGAACATGAGGCAGAGGAGATGGATTGAGTTTTTAAAGGACTACAATTTCGAGTTAAAATACCACCCAGGTAAGGCAAACGTCGTGGCCGACGCATTGAGTCAGAAATCCCTCTACATAGCAGCCATGATGGCAAAAGAAGTTGAGTTGTTGGAGCGGTTCCGAGACATGAACTTGCATGTTGACACCCCTTCCTCTTAGAAAATGACAATCGGTACGTTGAGGATTGCCAACGAATTCTTAAAATCCGTGTACGAACAGCAACAGGCGGACTCTTACCTAGCTGAAATGAAGGAAATTCAAGCCAAAGGAAAGGATTTATCCTTGGCAGAGAGGTCAGATGGGATCTTCCGGGTGAGAGACAGAATATACATACCAAGTGGAGGAAGATTGAGAAGAATGGTGCTTGACGAAGCCCACAAAAGCCTACTCAGCATTCACCCAGGAACCACGAAAATGTACCACGACTTGAGAAGACAGTTCTGGTGGCCCGGACTAAAGAAGGATGTGGCGGAGTACGTGGCCCGGTGTATCACTTGTCAGAAATCGAAAGTAGAGCACCAAAAACCGTATGGTGCAATGCAGCCTCTAGAGATCCCCGTATGGAAATGGGACTCAATTGCGATGGATTTTATCATGGGATTACCCAAAAACCGAGCGGGCCATGATGCCATTTGGGTCATTGTTGACCGATTGACGAAGAGTGCATACTTCTTACCTATAAATATGAAGTACCCATTGCATAAGTTGGCTCGGATTTACATTCAAGAAGTTATCCGACTGCATGGCATACCTACTTCTATCGTATCAGATAGGGACCCTAGGTTTACGTCCAGGTTTTGGACCAGCATGCATCAAGAATTGGGGACGAAGCTTTGGCTTAGTTCTGCCTACCACCCCTAATCGGATGGACAATCCGAGCGAACAATTCAGAGTCTAGAAGATTTATTGAGAGCGTGTGTGTTAGAGCACGGTGGGGACTGGAAGCAGTACCTTCCCTTGATCGAGTTTACGTACAACAACAGCCATCATCACAGCATTGGCATGGCACCTTACGAGGCATTATATGGGCGCAGATGCCGAACCCCACTCTGCTGGTCAGAAGCAGGTGAAAGTCTACTATTGGGACCAGATATCGTGAAGCAAACCACAGAACAGATCCGAGTGATACGGGAGAAGATGAAAGCATCACAAGACAGGCAAAAGAGCTACCATGACAAGCGCATCAAGCCATTGGAATTTTCAGTCAGAGACCGAGTGTTTTTGAGAACTTCTCCGAGTAAGGGAGTCGGACGAGCTTTAAAAAGTGAGAAGTTAAGCCCTCGATACATTGGACCCTATGAGGTGTTAGAACGGCTCGGCCCCGTGGCATACCGCATCGCATTACCAACCCACTTGTCCCGATTGCACGACGTATTTCATGTGTCCCAACTAAGAAAGTATTTACATGACCCCAGCCACACGATGCCTGACGATGAAGTAGAGATCAAAGAAGACCTGACCACTGTGACTACACCGATTGGAATCGTGGACCGATCGGTAAAACGCTTGAGAAACAAGAACGTAAGGCTGGTTAAGGTGGAGTGGCAGCAAGGCAAGACCACCTCCTGCACGTGGGAACGCGAAGATGCCATAAGACAGCAGTACCCCGAGTTGTTCATTTAGGTGAGTTACCAACTAAAGCTTCACATGAATTACCAACTGAATTTCAGGGACAAAATTCTTTTCAAGTGGGGGAGAACTATAACATCCCCATTTTAATTATAGGAATGGAACTAAATAAAAAGTCAACAAGTCAACACCTCCCTTAATTTAATTAACTAAGAGGTAATAGGACAATTAACGTGAAAGCATGGTGGCATGGGCAGGATTATCGCGTTTCCCCATCCCACCATACTGCACTCCGCGCGAGTATATATATATGCGGGTGATGGTCATGCTCTTCACGCAGAGAACCCAGCGAGTTTCCTTCTTCGTTCTTCTTTTCTCTTGTTTCCTCTCCTTCCTTCTCTGCCCTCCAGTCCATTCCCTGCTTCGAGAACCAAGGCGACGGTGCTACAGTGGAGTGGAACTCCCCACACTTGAGAGGACGATCGCCGAGTGAAGCAGCAGAGAGGAGAACCACCACCCAAGCAGGAAGAAATCCCTCGGAGTTTCATAATTCGTAGGGGGAGTATCTTCTATCTTAAATGCATGGGTTATGAACAGGTTCGAGTGCGGATGCTTGCTATATCCGTGCTCTGATGGTGTATTGCGTTGCATGTGAGTGTGTATAGTTCGGTTGCATGATGAGTGAGAAATGAGTGATTGCATGTTAGCACCTTTTTCACAGATGTATGTGTTGTAGGATCTCAGTTGCATGTTGAGTTGTGTTGATATGAATGTCTGACTGAAGCTACCCAGGTTATAGAAATGCATATGTTGAAATAATTGCTTTAATAGATTGTTGTGTATAGGAAATGCCTGCTTTAAACAAATTTGACGCTGTCTTACTCCGATTGCATGTTAGGATGAGATGAATTGAAATGCCTGAGCAAACTTGTGATTTTTAGAATGATGCATGCGTTGAATGAAGCTGTAAACTGATTGCATGTCTGGATCGAACGAAATGTTGTGGATATCTGAATATGGAATGATAACTGATTGCTTGGCAGCAATATATATTGAGTCCGGATAATGTGTACTACTGGTTGCATGGTGTGTGTATGTGCTTGTATGCGAGAATGCATGCGTGAAATAAATGTTGTGCGTCGAATCCGCGTGTGGCGCATGGGATGCGTTGTGCTGCGAGCACGTAGTGTGAGACACTACCTTCGGTCATCCAGCGTGGGACGCTGTAAAATCCTCGGGTGGGACTCGGGGTAGCCCTTGAGTGGGACTCGGGCTGTCTGTGAACACCGCCGTTGGCGCTGAGAGCGTTGGTGTCACCTGTGGACAAACGGTTGGGTACCTGTAAAACGGCCAAGCAGCTGGGAGCTGATCTGATAGCTGAGAGCTATGTATAAAAAGGCTGTGATGCCTACGTTGCAACGTCGGACCGATACACACGATGCGGAACCAAGTGAAATCTTCTGTGCTTATCATTGTTAATATTACTACTACTGTTAATGTTGTTGAAATTGATTTTTTATCGTGTTGTACGTTTATGTATGGTTGTGTAATTGGCAGATAACCTGAGTCGGTATCTATCATTTAAAATTTAAGATGCTCACCCCTGCAGTGGCCATTTTTCAGTGAATGTCTCTCGAGATGAGGACCAGAAGCAGAGCTGGAACGTTGGGTGAAGTGCTGATGCATTTGGAAGGCTTAATTAATATGATGTCAGATTAAGTCCTGACTGGTTCATGTCGGATGTTAGTGTTTTGGGATGAATAGAACCTTATTGACAAGGAGAAATCCGATTTTGTGTTTGTAAATATTGACGAATGCTCTTATTATATATATATCTAGATGTATGGTTTCGTGTGTGACATGCTTGTGCTTTAATGAATACGTAGGGACGGCATGACTTAGCAGGCTATAGCCAAGTCTGAGTGAATTATGAATTGTCTCTAGGAAGACTTATGTCGGATACGTTGGGCGGAGCCGTACCCCGCCCGAGGTATGGGGACATTTCGCCCAAGCGAGAGGACTCGCGCTGGAGCGATGTAGTTGTTAGAATGGGACACCGTTCAATTACCTTTCCTATCCGTTGTGATGCTAATGCAATCCAGACCCCGGTGTTGACCCCTGATTTGGGCGTTGTGGTTGAGTCCGCCCAGGCGTTGTCATAATTAGTTGAGTTGGGCGGAATAGGTTCAGACTCTTCCTTCTTCCACAACCTACTACCGCATACGTACCTTGTAACTTCCCGTTTTTCTGAGTGAAGTACGAGCGTGAGGATTTATCGAGTGAACCCTTGTCCATATCCGATTGAGAAATTACCTTGTGTTGTGTTGGAGAGGCGTCGTGCTGACCTCGCTTAGGCGGTGTCATACCTTGCCCAAGTAACTAGGACGGTTCGCCCAAGTGCGTGGAAACATGCTGAAGCAAGTAGATATCAATTCGAAATTCCGCCTATGTACCTTCCTCCTCCATTGTAGCACTATTATGTCTCGCTGGGCGGTGTTGGACATCGCCTGAGTAAGTGAATGTTGTGAAGTAGTCCGTCCAGGTGTTGTTGTGCCTTGCCGAACTGGACGGCGGTGTAATCACTTCCTCTTTCCTTCATAAACTACTCTTGCATGTGTATATCTCCCTTCTTCTTCCTTTATCTATCTTCTGAAGCTGAACGCCCAGAGTTCTCTGAGAAAGGATCAGCCCGTAGGAACAAATAGACGCTAATGTAAGGTTTACTTGAAGAGTTTTTCGTCTGATGTTGCATTGTCACACATCGTTTAGGCGGTGTGAGACAACGGATGAGCGGGTCACTTTCGCCCTCGAGTCCGCCCAGGATAAATATACCCCGCCTAGCCAGGTAGGATGATTCGAACTCCGCCCTTCCACCGAATGCTACGCGTGTGAATGTATTAACATCTTCCCCTTATCTATTTCCTCCTATTGAGTGACCAGTGTTACTCGAAGGAAAGCCTCCTTGTGAAATCTCCTCTATCCGCTGCTGCATTACCATACTCCGCCTGGACGGTGTCAGACCCCGTCTAAGCGAACAAACGGTGTTGTGTAATCCGCCCTGGTGCTGGTGTGTTACGATAAACCCATTGAGCCGGCCCCAGTCTTAGCTTCTCTGTAGGTTGCTATATGCGCGTGAATACTCTTTGTTTCCCCCCTTGCCTGCTCCCTTCTATATCAAATGTTACGTGACTGTTTTTGTGAAAAATTTTCTCATATTTTTGGAATTATTAGTTGCAAATAATAAGGTGTTACATAACACTCTTATTTGCAAGCATTCAGTCGGTATTCACAGAAATATTAACATGCACTCATGGACGGAGTCACACAACGCTAAACAGTTTACAAATACCACAAATCCAGGAGTTGCACGCACAATTACTTAATCACAGCACAACTATCAACACATGCACACGATAATCATTCAAGTCTCAATGAGTTACTATGCAATTGCTTTACTCGGCTCAACACTCACAAGAGTAATAAATTATTAGACTTAGAATTCCTAAGGGGTCACTATTTATCCAGTATCCCACGATGGGTACCTCACAACATTCAAATATTATTATAAGGCCTAATACCATTCACTCGGTTTCCTCAACCAGCCACCGAGGCGCAATCCCAATTTAACATATACCCGACCTCACCTTTACTCACTTATCTCACACCCAGATTTTCAATTTAGGAAACTACAACACATCTCTTATACCGCAAATCATATACATCATATACCATTCATTCCTCACACATTCAAATTCCTCAACAACACATAGGCATACAACCACACCATTCATAGTCAAACATATACCAAATCCAATAGAAGATCATAAGCATATATCGTTACACAAGTCATGATTGAACATGTATCAACATTTAACGGAATATCACAAGCAATTATGACAATCTGGCATAATGCACTCAACCGCCTACTAACAGTAGGCAAACCTTGGCCATGGACCTTTTGGTCTGCTCTGATACAAAAATGTAACACCCTAACTTTAATATAATAAATAAACCTGAAAACAGGGAAATTTTTTTCCCAATTAAACCAAGAATAACCGGCACCAAGGAAATACGGGAAAGGAAGGCAAGAGAAACAAAACCGACCCAAAAAGGTAGACAGCAGAAGAAGAAACGCTCAGGCGAATCCCACAAACAGCGCCCACTCGCTCAAGCGAGATCCGACTCCACTTGAACGAGGTAACCCAACTCACTCAGGCGAGCACACATTCGCCTAAGCTAAACCGCCAAAGCCTTCCCTCAGGACCACACTCGCTGGAGCGAATCCCATATTCGCTGAAGCGAGAGGCCACACTCGGCATTCGGTCACTCAGAATATTTGCCAATCAAACACCACTCGATGTATTCCAACCTTAACACAATCGGATCACTTACACATTCACTACTCGGTATACATTCACACATTCACTCGGGAAAACAGGAAGTTAAGTCCTACTCGGACTTATTCAAAACTCAACCACCCAGGATACAGATCCTCACTCACTCGGATTTCACATCATTCACTCGGAATAATCACGTCTAGTATTACTCGGAAATTCCCCCATTAAATCCCACAGAATAGGTTCATCAAAGGAGTTTCTCTCAGAATCCTTTTAAGTCTTCACCACTCGGAAAGATGGCCCATTCACTAGAGCTTCACTCGGAAATGGAACTAAACCTCCTATATTCCTCTCAGGGTTCATTAACTTAGAATTATTCTTACAACATTAGTTATATCCCAGTCGGTAAGAAGCATCAAATCAACATAAAACACTTATGTATAAATATATGTTCCCAGAAATATAAACCTGCCCACAAATCCAATCTACTAACCCATATATATGTAACCATATACTCGGAATACTCATTATCTTAACATTATACATTTACCAATACTTATAATTCCATACAAGCGACACCATGTCTATACTCCTCAAAATCAATCTTTATAAATAAATATATTTAATCGTCATTTTACATGAGAGCCGGCCAAGGCTACACTGACTGAACATAATAAACGCAATACAAGCACTCAACAGTCGGAGTGCACCACACTCGGACTTGAGGCCCTATCATCGTTTCCGAGTCTGACCTGCACATACTGAAAAATGGTGTAGGGGGTGAGCATCTTAAATATTAAATGATAGATACTGACTCGGATTGTCCCACAATTATGCAACAATATATATACACATAATTATACATGGCAACAATTAAGGTCAGAACAATGCCAATCAACCAGGACACACATAAGACCTTTACCGATCGGAATCCACCAGTTATCACTCGGCCATATGCACATATCCTTTCAATAACATTAACATAACAACAACCAGTAACATTATAATGCCAATGAATCAGAACGCACATATTCAACATTTCCCGATCAGAATCCAACAGTTCTCACTCGGCTATATACACATAACATTTCAATAACATTAACATATATTCATAGAACAGATTTCAATCAGTATCAACAGCATATGCATACAGAATAATTCACTCGGTTATATACATTCATCATCTCATTAACATCATCACATGCATAATCAAATTCCAATCAACATCAGCAGTACATATACACAGATTATTTCACTCGGTTCCGTATTTGTATGTAATCGGTTTTGACGTTGCAACGTAGGCTCCCAGCCTTTTTATACATAGCTCTCAGCTATCAATTCAGCTCCAAGCTGCTTGGGCATTTTACAGGTACCCAACCGTTTGCCCGCAAGGTGACACCAACGCTCTCAGCGCCAACGGAGGTGTTCACGGGCAGCCCGAGTCCCACTCAAAGGCTACCTTGAGTCCCACTCAAAAGGATTTTACAGCGTCCAACGCTTTTGAATAACCGATGGTAGTGTCCCACACTACGTGCTCCAAGCACAAACACATCCCATGCGCCACACGCGGATTCATCACACAACACAGAGTTCATATGCACAGCAATACATGCATCTCATGCAATCGGCATCATACATCATCAGAACTCAAACAGCACATACATCTCATGCAATCGGTATAGCACATCACCAGAACTCAGACAGCACATGCATCTCATGCAATCGGTATAGCACATCACCAGAACTTAGACAGCACATGCATCTCATGCAATCAGTATCATAACTCAATAGATTAACACAGCAATACATGCATCGGTGTGATATATTATCAGATTCACTGAGTCAACATTTTATCATATACAGTCAGCATTTTATATTCGTAACAACTCGCATGTCACATAAACCACACGGTAATCATCATCAATAATTCAGCACACCCTTTCCATATAATCATTCGACATTCTCAAGGCTATCAGCATGCATTTCAAGGACGGGACTAAACATGCAACACTCAACCCTCACTCATCATGTACCCAGGTATTACACACTCCTCATACAAGCACAACACACAGTCAGGATACAGAAACAGCAATCATCAGCACCCAAAACCCGTCCATAACCCATGCATTTAAGATATAAGGTACTCCCCCTACCTGGAATGAAGCTTCCAGTCGGTCAACACGATACTCTATTCTAGAGGAACACTGAGTCACTCTTAGTACATCTGCATGCAAGGACAGGGGAGGCCCAAGACACCCAGCTCTCGGTTCGCTCTCTGGAGCAGCTCCATCACAACGCTGGTGAATGCTCTAACTACCCCGAAGCACTTCGTAGTGTAGATCTCCACTGAGACTCAGGCAGCTTTGAGCAAAGGAGAGGGAGAAGGAGGGAAGTCGACGAAGGGAAATGAAAGAACAGGGAAGGAACAGCGTGTCGTTCTTGTGTCGTCGAGGGAGAAACTCTCAATTCGACTTCCTCACCTTCGTGCTTGACGAAGGAAGAAGAAGAAGAACGAAGAGCGAAGAAGAATAAAAAAAGAAGAGAGAACGGAAGGGAGAGAAGTCTGAAGGGAAAAATGAATAATAAAGTGGCCCAATAGCACATATATATACATGCACGGAGAAAGGAAGAGTGGGGTGGGAAATCGTACACAGCAGTAGCTCCCACACGCGTCACACGCACATAGTTACAACTAATCAGCCTTTATTTCCTTAAGTTAAATTAATTAAGTTAATTATAATTAATAAATAATTTCCCCACTTTGCAATTATTATTTTAGTGATTTATTTTCATTTGGCAATTAATTATTAAATCGGGATGTTACACATATAATCTCAATTGTATTCATATTCGTCATTTAAAATGTATAACTCACTCTCCCTTGTTGTCCATTTTTGCATTGATGCAGGAATATTATGGATGAGATGGTAATGAAATGCCTTGGCCGGTAGCGATTTGTATTATGAATAAATATACATGATAGTGTTAATAATCATTGATATCGGTGGATGTATTGTATATGACAATATAAATGGACGATGCGTTAATATTTGGGGTATTGGAATTCATACCCATTTGATGAACGAAATGATGTTGGTTCTGTAATCCTTTTGGGCGTGTATGAGTGTTAATGATACATGAATTGAGGTTGAACCGAATGTGGTCAATTATGGAATATGGATATTGGAGATGTATGTTGCATGACCATATGAATGTATATTTTAGGCAATGCATGTTGATGACTTATGTGTAAGATTGGTTATGGCCTAAATGGCTTATGTTGTGTATTTGCATGCTTTGTCGAGCCTTTTCTCATATCTTCATATATGGGACTAGGCGTGTGTCCTATATACATATTCTTCTTCCACTGTAAACTCTATTATTTTGTATACAATTATGGGTGAGTTATCTTATGATCTAGTTATAAATTATCAATTCTCACTCTTTGGTTTTTTGTGGTTCGAGTCTTGATGTAATCATTGTGATGTTCTGAAATTATTTTAAACGTGAAAAATTTATTCACATTTTTATTAATTAATTATCTTGATTATATCGAGATTCGGATCTGGAAAATCGTGGTGTGACACAATGCATACTCGCCAACTATTTTGGATTCTAGTAGGAATTAGTTTATCATTTTTATTTTTGACCATTGTGATTCTAGACTTCTTGGGAACCACTTGTACAGGGCTGACCCAAGTACTATCTGATATGGGGTAAATGATACCAACTTGTAATATTTTTGTTACCTTTTTTTTAACTACATCAAGGATCTGGGATTAAGTCTTCTTTGTGGTTGTCTTACTAGTTTAACTTTTTCCTCTAGTAGAATTCTATGCATACACATGGAAGGGCTAATAGCTGGGATATCTGCCAAAGTCTAACCAACTGCTTTCTTATTCTTCCTAATAATTCGCAACAACCTAGTTTCTTGATCAACATTTAATTTGTTAGAAATAATCACTGGAAGATTGTTATCTTCCTCTAAATATGCATACTTTGAATGTTCAGGAAGAGGTTTTAACTCTAACATGGGAGGCTGTATTATAGAAGGAATCAATTTTGTTGAATTTGTCTCAGTAACTTGTACTTCAACATAATCAGATGTATTTGTAACTACTTTAATCAATTTATTGTACTCTGACTCTGTTGAAACAACATCTGGAACTATATTTTATGTTTTAACAGAGCTTGGATCATTATTATCATTAAACAGATATTTCTCAATTTCAACACAAACATTACATTGATGAGAATCTATGCATGAATCACAAACAAATGAATCACAAAAATAAGACAATATAGGAAAATCAACATCATCAAACAACTTAATAATATTATCATCAACTAAATCAGTTATTAAGTAAATTTGGAAAATCGAATGGTCCTCAGTAGGATGCTTCATAGCATATAAAATGTTGAATCTAACCACACTCTCCAAATTCCATGGAAAGTGTTCCTGCATGTAAATCTATCTTTGTCCTAGCTATTTTTAAGAATGGTCTACCTAAAATTATTGGAGCTTTATTGGTGGAAGTCTCACTTTCCATATCTAGAACATAAAAATCTATAGGAAAGATTAAATTATTAACTTTAACAAGGACATCTTCTATGATTCCTGCAGGATGTGCAGAGCTTCGATTTGCTAATTATATCACTACACCTATAGTTTACAAAGGTCCAAGGGAAAGTGAAGTAAATACAGTCATAGGCATAACATTAATGGATGCACCTAAGTCTAGCATGGCATTTTCAAATTTGTTATTTCCTATTATGCATGGAATGGTAAACGTCCCAGGGTCTTTACACTTTTCTAGTATATGTGACAAAGATTTCTCAATTAATGCAGACACATTGATATTTATGCTAATCCTTTCATTGCCTTTCAGTCTTCTTTTGTTAGTCATAATTCTTTAAGGAATTTGGCATATCTTGGGATCTTCTTGATGACATCTAATAAAGGTATATTTACCTCTGCTTTTCTAAATGTTTCCAAGATCTCCTCATCCATTTTCTTATTTTGTATAGATTTTTGTCTTTGTGGAAATGGAAAAGGGATATGTTGTTTATCAAGACCAGCTGCAGAAGGAGGATTTGTAAGAGATATATCATTATTATTATTACTTGAACTATCTAAAACGTCTTCTGCATGTTTTTCCGTGACAATAGTATTTTCAGTTTGTTGTTTTTTTGGTCCATGGATAGCCTTACTAGATCTTAAAGTAATTGCACTTACATTTTTAGGATTGACAATTGTCTGGGCGGGTAACTTATCTGAACCTTAAGACTGCAAATGGTTTAAAGATGTAGCCAATTAACCAATCTGATTTTCAAGAGTCTGAATTATGGCCTCAGTTCGTTTTTGGAAGTTCAAAATGTCTAGTGACATTTGCTTTATCAATTCCTCCAAATTTGATTTCTTAATGGAAGGTGTAGCTATTTGTATAGTTTGTTGTTGTACATGAGGAGGTTGATAAGGTCTACTTGGTCTAGTGTTTGTTTGAAAAGGTTCATGAGGTTGTTGTGAGGAATTACCCCATCTTAAATTAGGGTGATTCCTCCAACCAGGATTATATCTGTTAGAAGAGAGATCATAATTGTTATGTTGTTGTTATGGTAGTCTGTTATTGTATAAGTTGGTAGCACATACCTGAGGATTTTCATCAGAAATTTTAGCTTCCTTCAGTGTAGGACAATAATTGGTATAATGATCTAATGAAGTACAGATAGCACATACCTTAGCAGGGGTTGCAGGTTATTGTTTTTGAGACACAATAATATTTTTCATAAGTGTTGCTAGTTCAGCAAATTTATTTTCCTATTTTTTATCTCTATCATTAGTAGTTTCAATTTCATGGACTCCTCTAATTACTACAGAATTATTTCTAGTAGCATGTTGTTGAACATTAGCGGCCATGTTCTGAATTAAAGTTTTTGCTACATTTGTAGTTTTATTTTACAAAGCACCACCATTAGCTGCGTCAACCAAAGTTCTATCCATTGGATTAAGACCTTCATAGAAATATTGTATAAGAAGTTGGTCCGTAATTTGGTGATGGGGACAACTAGCACACAATCTTTTATATCTTTCCCAGTATTCATAAAGATTTTCCCGGTCATGTTTCCGAATACTACATATTTCTTTCTTAATTGAGGAAGTTCTTGAAGCAGGGAAAAATTTTTCAAGAAACATTTTCTTGAGGTCATCCCAACTAGTAATAGAGCCAAGAGGAAGGTAAAATAACCAATCCTCAGCAATATCTATTAGGGAGAAAGGAAAAGCTTTAAGTTTTACATGTTCTTCTAAAACCCCTTTAGGTTTCTTGGTAGAGCAAAGGATATGAAATGCTTTTCAGTGTTTATGAGGATATTCACCTTCACGACCATGAAACTTAGGCAATAAATGAACTAAACCAGTTTTAAGCATAAAAAGGAACATTTTCCTCAGGATATAAGATGCATGATGTTTGATTAGTGACATCTGGTGTAGCTAGTTTTCTTAATGTCTTTTCAGCCATGTTATACAAATACCTTAAAGTTAAAGGTTTAGTTTCACTACTTACGTTATTAGCTACAATATTATTATTTGCTTTGTTATTATTGCCTAATAGTCTTTTGGGTGATCTATTTAGTTGATGAAATGTTCTCTCAAAAGGTTGTAATGGTTCAGGATTAGATCTAGTCATGCATAATACAAATATACATATTGCAACACAATACTACAACTATGTAATAAAAGAAAAAAAAGGTATCATTTTAATTATTTGATGCTTAGAACATATATTTAAATATTTAGTTTTTTTAATATTTTTACCTTTTTTCTTTGAGTGGTTGAAAATATGATTACTAGAAAATAAATCAAAATATAACAAAGTGGATTTTTAAAAATTTTTTTTAACAAGCTCATATTCAACCAAACCTGAATATCTTCAACACACCTACAAAAAACATGTAAAATATATTAGGTAATTGAATACAAATAAGTAGGACCAAAGGTCCCCGACAACGGCGCCAAATTTGACACGTTGTCTTTGTTAGGTCAAATAAAAAGTTAAATTAATATAGTATAAGGTGAACAACCTTAGTCCTCTCTCGAGGACCTTAGTTAAATTATTTATATTCAATTTAGTTATAACAAAAGGGGTTTATGTTGAGATTGAAAACAAGGCTAAATAATTATATAAGAATGTGAAAAGTAAATTTATAAGTGGATGAATAATCAAATTTAGAAACGACCAACCCAAGAAATTAATAAATCTTTACTTAACTAATCATTTATCACAAATATGATTAAATATAATTAATTTCTCACCCTTGAATCATTTGGAATCCCTAAATGATTATATTCTAGAAAATCTTCTAGAATCGAATTAATAAACTAATAAGAATGATCAATCGATATACTTATTAATTAGTAATATAACTTTAAAACCATAGTTTGATTGAGTTAAGAAACTAAATAGAAATTTCTTATTTAGTGACTTAATCTTTGTTCTTAAATTGATTATTGATTAACCAACCAACATCATTTTAGATTATAGATTGTTTAATTATATACCAATTGGTTATACACTTAAATAATCTATCATCATAAGTGTTTGAGAAACAAAGAAAATTAATTATCTTCAATCAAAATATTAAGAGCAAGAACTCAAAGTTAATTGATTCTTTTAACAATGAAAGATAATATGAAATTAACTATAACTTTGATTATAAAAATAAATAACAAAGAATAAAATTAACTTACTTGATATTGAGGAAAGGCAATGAAAATCATAACTTGAGGAATGGAATATAGAGCAAAGAAATAAAGCAAGAGAAAGAACTAAAACTTAAGAAACTAAAACAAAGATATAGAAATGTAATGAAAACTTAAGCATGTATTTATTATGTATCTATTGTGTATCTTCCTTACAACTTTAAGCATCTATTTATAGGCAAGGTATCATGACACTATACATTTATTTTCTGATCATTAATAATTTTTTTCAATATTGGCAGGCTTGAAATTATAATAATTCAAAAGAAGATAATGGTAGGTATTGAAATTCATCCTCCTCTTTATCTTCTCCACCTTATGAGTCAAATATGACCATCTAGATAGTCTAATTACATAAAATCTTAAACATTAAAGTTGTAGATATCTGTCTTATTGAGAATTTGGCGTATGAATTGGGTCATTTGGACATCTACAACTCTAGATATGTGTGTTTTGGTGAAATATGTCAATGCTGGTGGGACACATGTGGGCTGATTGATTCAAGCTCTATTTCTTCATTATTTTCAGATGCAAAATAACCAAATATGATCATCATGATGTAGGTCTCTGTCTTAGCTTTCCATGGGCTCCAAGATTAGCCCATTTGGATCACAAAAGCCCAAGTTATGGCCAAAACAAGGCAAGATACTCAAGATCTAAACAAAAAACAAAAATTAAAACATATATACATAATACTTCAATTAAACTAAACAACATAAAACTTAATTAAAATACTATCATTAAACATAGTAAATATAAAATAAACCTCATGTGTAAAACTATAAGAAGTGTATTAAAATTGATTTATCAGAGGTCGATTTGTTAAGGAAGGTAATCAAGATAAATAATCGGATATGTGCATTCATGAAGTAGGTAACGCATACCTAATTTATCCGCGTGAACACATTATGAGTGTATCTGTGCTAGAGTGCGTAACCCCATTACTATGATAAACACCATGAGTGTGATAAAATGTATAATGACTATTATGTGATACATGTATGTTAAATGTTGTGTGTAGCGACTACTATATGATTGCGTATGTGGACAAATATGTGTAAGTTATATGATGGATATATGTGATGAAATACATGATGGGTGTCGTGTGATGAAATGTGTGTAGAATATGATGTGGTAAATAAAATAATTAAGGAATATCATGAATTGATGAAATAAATAGCGTGATAAAAAAATAGGACTTGCATGATGCATTAAATGAGTTATGTTGAGATGGATAAGTCAAAAGAAAAGCAAGAAAAGAAAAATGAGGATATGTCTCGGTAGGGATCCCGTGGTGACTGATTTATGGAAATAATGTAATAATTCAAATTGGATTTGATGTGATGATAGGCATTGCGGTGCCAGTATTACCCTGAGATTTTATAGATGTTCAAAACTCATTTCATTCCTAATTATCAGGTGAGGTGTGTTGTGATTTGAGTAAATACAAAAAGAGTAATAAATAAAGAAAAAATGTTTAACCAAGGATTTTACGAGACGAACCCGATGTTAAGAATGAAATGGAGTCATTGAAAGGACCTTACCGATCACTAGTGAAATAATAGAAATGTGTGTTGCATGCATCATGTATATGGAGTATAAGGGCAGATGGTGAATGATAGAGTGATCCCCTGGAGCACATAGTGGTAGGGTACATTGGGGAACAACGGCGTTCAGACCTTACAGGAGGTCTCGAGAGTATACTGAGGCGGACCTCCAATGGCTCGGAGTCGCGCCCAAGATCGGACAGCCCGTGGTAAACCTGGTATACTTCAACTCAAAGTGAGTGTTACCAGGACCGTGTAGTGCCCGATCCAACAAGATGAGTTTAGATCCATTATTGATAGGGTTGTATGTCCTTACCCTTTTATGAAAACCAGAATAAGACGAGCTTTAGTCGCACTAGTGGGTAGAGGGATAAGGTTGGATTGATGTGCATAATGTGTATTGATATGTGTGAGGTTGAGAGGGAGGAGATACGCCCACATGCATCATGACGGCTAAAGGATTGGAAATGAATGAAATGGAATTCATGCATTGCATTATTTTATGTATATGGATTAGGATTGTTTGTGATTGAATTAGTATTTATATGTGAAATAACTAGTGGTAAGGGGGAGGTGATAGAATAGGACCGAATAGGGATTGATAACTTAGAATGAGTTAAATAGGTACCCCAATGAGGAGAAAGTATGGTATGTGAACCTATTTGGATTATGTAGGAGGGATGTTAGTAATGACAACTCTCCAATATTTATGGCAGTAAAAACTCACCCTTACGCTATTTTTCCAGGCTCTTCTTGGACTTAGGATGATTAAGATAATTGTTTTCTTTTCATATTTTGTATGAGAGCCTGCGAGCCCCTGATTTTCAGTGGGTATAGTTTACTATTTATGACCATGTATTGTATGCAGCAGCGTTGTATACATGATGTATCTCTTCCACCATGTTTTTATGTACAAAAAGGAAACTTCCATATTTTTCTAAAACTCATAGCCTCCCAGTTAACCTGGATAATCTAGTGGAAGGGATTGTCCTAGTTAACTGAGGGTGTTAGAAAACAAACATGCAATTTCTAATTTTAGGCTAGGAAAATCGAATGGAATGAGAATGGAAACCAAAATGAAGAAATACTGCCGATCACTTATCGATTCAAAAAAAAGGCAACGGCTAAGGGAAACTGGTGGCGGCAACCTTGGATGGTGGCTTGTGATGGTAGTTGATGGCAAAATAGTTGTTGTTAAGGGATGAGGCAGTTGTAGGTTTGGTAGAAAATTAGAAGAAAATGGTAGGTTTAAGAGGTAATGGTGGCAATGGATGGTGAGGCCGTTAGGAGGGGGAGATAATGGTGGGTTTTATGGTGGCTTTTAGGTGGCGGTGAAGGCTGGTAAAAGATAAGCATGGTGGCAGGAATGGAATAGAATGGCTACTGTTTTTAAGAGAAGAAAAGAAAAGTGGAAGAGAAAGGAGTGAAATGTAATTAATTTAATGAAGTGTGTTGGAAGTATTATAAGTTTTCTTTAAAAGATGGAATTCAAAATTGGTTCTTTGACTTTGTAAATGGTGAGCATGAATGTAGGAATAAATTGAAGAAAGGTAGCGTGACAATTTTATAGGCACATGGCATGGCAATTTCATGTGATGGTGTGTAACATAATGGTATGACAAGGCATGTCATGATGCATGATGGTGTTCCCTTGTAAGAAAAGCAGCGTGCTTGACAAGGAAAGGGAGGAAAGCTAGCGTGTATAAGAGGTGAGGTGGCACGATGTGGTAGTGTCGGGAAGTGGTGGCCGGAAACACAATTTAGGGTACCGAAAATCAAATACCTAATGAGCGACTAGTTAGCTTAATCGTAACTTGTTTTAAATAAATATATGATAATTTGTAGGATGGGAACTAGGAAAAACTCCTAAAACCAAAGTTGTAGGATTCTATTTTCTCTCCAAATGGTATATGGCATGTGAAAATCCAGCATAGGGAGCGAGAGTTATGCCCAAACCAAGGAAAAGTGCTCTTGGAGCTCCCAAAATTATTAAAGTTGAAAAGGTGAATTTATTGGGACCAGGTCTTTAGGAATTGGGTTTTGACCCCTTCATAAAAGTTGTAGGAACCATAGAAAAATAATAAAGTGGTTTCGGTGTCGTATGAGGGAGATATGCACATTTACTAAAACTGGGTGAGGTTGTCATCAATTAGAATCAGACCTGGAAAGATTTGTAAAAATGTACCAATGGGGAGGGAATTGGCCTTGGTGGCCTGCATAAAGATTGTATGGAATTTTGTAACGAGAATTATGAAACTAGAATCTTGCAAATTGGACATCGTATGAGGGAGATATGATTTTTTGAGTGAACCATGCGTAGATTAAAGGAATTAATTAACGGGGTTTTAGAGTAGGAAAACTTGGTTCTCAAATTAGGGGCGATTAACTTGCGAATTAGATCTCGGGGTTAGAAATAGAGATTGTTAGGTTTTTCATAGTGAAGAAACCAAGACAAGAATTGCTTGATTTTGACTTCGTATGTGAAAGTTAGGCTTGAAACATTAAAGGTGCTCAGGCCGAATCCTGGGGTTCCGATTTAACTTATTGTTTTCTTAAGAAATGAGATCGATAGGGCCCGAATTAGGATTGGGTCCCTTCAAGAGAAGTGTTTAGATTGTCAAAAAAGTTCATTAGGGACTGACCACGCTAAAATCAGATATCCCAAAGTATTTGTACGATCAAACGTGGAAGGTACTTGAGGTACAGGTCGCGCCTACCGGACCGAACCTGTTTTCCTTGATATACTACAAGATTGTCCCAACAGGACCAGTTTCCCTATGGGATCGCTCGTCTCAGGCCGGATCATCGATATCTGATCACTTGGTCCCACAGTAAAATCTGAGAACTCGTCCATATTTTATTATTAGATATAATTATCAAATAATTAAATAGAGAAATAATTATTAGTTAAATAAAATATCATTATTATATATATTCAAAATTTATAAATTATTTAAATAAACTTTTATTAAATATTAAATATATTAAATATTATTAATTATCATCATACAATAAAATATTATTAGCAAGAAAATATTATAAATATTATTAACTAATTAATACTAAATTAAACAAGATTATCATCATTAAATATTAATTAATATTAAATTAATGTATTATCACTAACTAAACAACATTTTAAATATTATTATATTATTTATTATTTTTCATCTTAGCTTATTTATCATTATCATCACACATCCTAATCCTTCCCATAAATCTTTATATTTCCTGAATTGGGTTTCTCATTACTCATATTCTCTTGAGGTACCTACACGGTCCATACTTAATGTGTCAATTTGACTTATCTTTCATCATTTTCTTATATTAAGGGCAGCTAAAAAGGCAGGCCAAAGCCTCATGCTTTCCACAGAAAGCTTAACAGGGTATCCTTAGGGTCTCTAAGGGTCTGGGTTCCTTTCCTAAAAACCAGGGTTGTTACAATTATAAATTATTATAAATTAATTTATGACTAAATTAGGCGATAGAAATAGAATACATTAAATTAATCGGTTCATTATTAAATTTAAAATAAAATTTAAATAGGCGATGGTAAATTTTAAGTTACTAATGGGTAAAAGTACAAAGGTTATTATTAAAAGGTTATAAAAGAAAATTAAAAAGGAAAAGGAATTGGCAAAATAACCATAACGCCCTTGAAGTATTAAAATTTCACCCTCCCACATTTCTTCTACTTCGTGTATGTGAAGGCAGAAAGTGTGTTCTTCTTCCTTTCTTCATTCACTTAGTTACTAGGTTTAAATCAAAGGGTCATTTGGTGTCAGAACTTGAAATCAATTACGTTTTTTGAGACCGGGGAAGCTTTCTCTTTCCCTCTCGTTCTCCCTCTCATGGTTGTGCATGGGGTTCAGCTTGTAAGTCTCGATTCTACATGTTTGTAGTAATGTGAAGCTTGGGTAAAGCTTGTATGAGAATGGGTGTTACAATTTGCATTTCCCTTTTTCCTTTCTCTTTGGCTGAATGTGAACTTGCATGGGGGAAGGTGTTGCTTTATGTTTTTTTGGTGATTCAGAGCTTGATAATAGACTATAGTGCATTGGGTATGACGAATAGTTAATGGGTTTTGTGTTCTAGTACTTATAGGTGTTGGAGCGAGCATTGGAACACTGCTAACTCAGAGTCAGAGCTAGAACAGAGGATTGTCAAGCCGTGGGTCATAATCGCCACCGTGAAGAAGTAACTGAAGCTTGGAATCGAGGTAAGGGGGTTTTCGGAGTTGTAATTAATTAGAATTAGGTATCGATCTTGTGACACCCTCGATTAACTAGGACAAATTCTCACACTGGAACATCCTACTTAATTAAGGAGTCACTAGTTAATTAGAAAGGTAGGAGTTTTTTTTGTTCAGAGATCATCAACACATAGTTCAAAATAGAATAATAACATAGATCATTTTTTTATAACAATAGTGTACTCAAAAGATACAGGGCTCGTAGGCTCTCAACAAAACAACTATATAACATCATAATATAAAATTAAATATCAGGACCTACAACGGTCTCGACGCCAAAAAGGAAGTCCAAGTACTCCACGTCCATGAACCAGTGTCCATTGCTGCAGGTAATCCAGGTTCTACCCACACTCGCCTTGACCTTCGGCTGATGATCACAAATGAAGAAAACACAAACACAACACAAGGGGGTGAGTCTAAGCTCTCAACCCATATAAATCACATGCAAGGGTAGCCGTAATTATTATACAAGCGTACAAATATAAGACAGAGGTAACAATTTTTACAAGGACTACCAACACAATCACATAGTAATCAGAGGTGTACACGAAGATAATACAAGCCAACATGATTAGTTGCACAACTATGGTATGCTATACATGTGTCAGGTTCATTATAATTTAGCTTGATTAAATATCAATATGAAATAGGGCCCAACTCCCATTTATCAATCTCACACATATCAATATCCACTGTGCACATCAATCCCGCCTTATCCCCCTACCCAACTAGAGCGACCGGAGCTCGCCTCATTCTGGTTTTCATAAATGGGTGAGGACACATAACCCTATCATCATAATGGCCAATCAAATCTCTATAGAACGGGTACTCCATGGTCCCGTTAACCTTCACTTAGGGTCAAAGTATACCAGAGTTTCCATAGGCTATCCGGTCTCAGGCGCGACTTTGAACCATTGGACATCCGCTCCGATATACTCTTGAGACCTCCCACAGGGTCGAAACATCGAGGTTCCCCAGTGTACCCATCACTGTATGCTCTAAGGAATCACTCTATCATCCCTCTATATACTCCACATGAAATATGAAATCTACTCGTCTTATCATAGAGTGCCCGAGAGTTAGACAGAATCTCACATATTCGTTGCACTTGTCCTTAAAGTATTTAAAACCAATCGTTATAATCTTTTTAGTGAAAAAAAAGTATGAGCCAAGGCCTAGATGCTACCTAATAATCTCTCTTTGGAGCACTGAGGTTTGGCAAAATGAGCCTCTATAAAGAAAATTTTCAAGATCTTTATTGTCTAATTATTTCTAAGTCTTTTTCAAGGAAATATTGTAAAATATTCGTTTGATAAAGTTATGAAATAAATCTCTAACTTCTTTTGTTTTCACTTTTTAAAAACGAGTTTTGATATTGAAGGTATTATATTCCTTTTAAAGAAAGTATACACAAAGTATCCAATGTTCTTTACGACATCTCGGGCCATTTAACGATATCGTCCCGTCGTATTAAATTACGGTGAAACTTAATATATTGGCATTTAATTTTAGAATTACTAAAGCCTCTAATTAAATATTTTATTATAACTAGTAAAATACCTTCTAAACTTTATTAATGAAAGAAATTTTCTTCAAGCCAAATAAAGTCATAACATTGCTATTTTCCGTCATTTTGTCGAAAACTTTGTTTTTGTCGTATTTTATCTAGAAAACTCCAAATTGAGTAATCTCAAAACCAAAAGTGCTTAACTTTTTAAATGCTAACTAGATAAAATAAAATTTGATGCCAATTCTAGCTATAAAATAGTTTTGCATGAAAATGCACTAAAAGCCTTATTTTGTTATTTTATCGTTCATAAAAATCTCGTTTAAGGACAAGTATAGCGTAGGGACATCTTTAATCAATTCTCCTTATTTGGGTAATTTCCAATACTCACAATTTCATATTTTTCATCACAAAAATACACGCCCAAACAGATTGGCCAATTTTCATCTTTTGCTCACATAAACGTGTTTTTAACCATTTCTAATTATCGTTCACACCTACACTCGAGACTCCTTTCAATTCCTTTCCCATGCAACATCTTATACATATTTTTATCATCATTTCCATAGTTAAAAACATGTCCAAACAACAATTATATCATGCCACTCAAAAGCCATAATTCATTCATATATTATAAGTTATTTTTCAATAAATCAAGCATATAAAATAATCACCATAAAGATAAAGATTAAACCACTTTAATTCACAAAAATTCTAAAATTAAAAATTATATTCAAAACTTCATATTATCACCAAGAAAATCAAGATCCAAACATGCACATCATTCATGACCATTAATTCTCTAAAAATCAATACTTTCTTGCAAGACATTAAAATTACAAGAAAATCAGTCATTAGAGACCAATTTTTCGGTCTCTAATGTAACATCCTCAGTCAACTAGGACAATCCCTTCCACTAGATTATCCTGGTCAACTGAGAGGTTATGAGTTTTAGAAAAATGTGGAAGTTTTTTTTGTACAAGAAAACTTAGTGGAACAGATATACCTTATATACAACATAATCATATTAATACATGGTCATAACAGTAACTGTACATACTGAAAGCAAAAAGGCACGCAGGCTCCCATAAACAAAAATAAAATCAACCTATTTTATTCATCCTCAGTCTAAGAAGAGCCTAGTTGATCCTCGATGCGAAGTTGGTGTCCATCCCCACAATGTCTGGAAAAATTTAGCGTAAGGGTGAGTCTTCACCTCCACAACAATTGGGAAGGTATCTCATCAACACCTGCCCCACACATAACACAACAATTCAGGATCGGGTTCCTCCCACTCTCTTTAGGGTCCCTAAGTTACATTCTAAGTTATCTCACCACTCTTGGTCCCGGCTGATCATTCCTGTTCTCTCATTCATCTCTCAGGATTACTAACTTTTATAAGGTCATACTTAAGTAACAAACAATCACAATCTCAGTATAATGATGCAATGTATAAGTTCATTTCGTCATTTCCATCTTCTTTATTAGTCATCATGATGCATGTGGGCACATCTCCTCCTTATCAATCCCAATACAACATATATCATAATCCTTTTGGTAGTTGGTAGTGAAAACAACATTAGCTATATTTATAATACTTTTTTGTATTTAATGTTTTGTTTGCTTATAAAGTTGTAATGAACTCATTATATGTTTTATGTATTATGTGTATAGTATTGATATTAGCTATACTTAGAATATTTTTGTGTATTTAATATTTTGTTTGCTTATAAAGTTATAATGAACTTATTGTATAGTATTGATAAATGAAGTATATTAGGTTAAATGCAAAAAAATTCAATAACATGGTGAACATTGACATAAAAAAATCAATAATTCGGTCTCTAAATCAGTTGCTAAAGTTAAATTGTCCACTAAATTGGTGACTGCTATTCCTATAGAAAATAAATTGGTCATAAAACTAGTCTCTAAAAATCGGTCACAAAAAAACTGTCTCTAGAAATCAGTCACTAAATCAGTCTTTAAAAATCAGTTACTAAATCAATTTCTATGAATCAGTCACAAAATCAATCTCTACAAATCAGTCACAAAATCTATCTCTACGAATCAATCACAAAATCAATCTCTAAAAATCAATCTCTACGAATTAGTCACAAAATCAGTCTCTAGTAATCAGTCACAAAATTAGTCTCTAATAATCAGTCACAAAATCAGTCACTAGTAAATCAGTTACTAACAGCAACCAATGGTATGGAGACCATAAAAAATTTGTCTCTAAATCGGTCATAAACACAATTAGTGACTGATTTATTGAATTTAGATGTAACAGCCCTGATTTTTGAAAATAGGAAAGTAGACCCTCAGGACTCCTGAGGATACTCTGTTAAGCTTTTGGTAAGAAGCTTGAAGCTTTGGCCTGTTCCTCGAGTAGTTCAGCATAAGAAAAGTAGTGAAAAATGGAACTAGTTAACATATTTAAATTGAAGTATAAGAATTTCGAGAAAGAACATAACAAATAAGAGAAGCAATGATGAGAAAATAATAATAACAACATCCGATAGTACTATTCCATAATACGTTAATAACGATTATTTTGTTAAATTGAGTACAAATTAATTTATAATTATATTAGCTGATAATTATTTCTTGCATAATATTTAATAGATAATACTCTATCTTGGTAATTAACATCCAATTTCAGTCAATAATTATTTATTTTGGAAATGCATTAAAAGTTTAATTATTAAATTTTAATGTTGAATATTTATTTATTTATTTTGAAGTTTTATAATATTATTTGTATAATAATTATTTATTTATTTAATGATGATTATTTTAAGTGAGTATTAATTAATTGATAATTATTCAATCGATAATTATTTAGTTAGTAATTATTCCCTGCTAATAATATTTAGTTTAATATGTAATAATAAAATATTGTCAAGTTCCTCAGTATTGAACTATGGGACCTAGCTTGAGGTCGGACTCTGATCATTCGACCCAACACTAGTGATTCAGTAGGAAACTGGTCTTGTTAGGATCCCTCCATGAAAATCAAGGGTGTCTGACTTGGCCTAACCGGCCCAATTAGAACCTTTAATGTCTCATACGACTGTTCATATACTTCGGAATATCCGATGGTTGCACGGTCAGTCTCTAGTGACTTGTTTTGACGTTTTAGTAACTTTTCCTACAGAGGCCGAAGCCCGATTTGGACTCTATCACCCTCTTTTTTCTATATATCAGTTTCTTCAGAAATTGCTTTAAAACCTAACCCGAGCACCTTCAGTGTTTTGGACCCAACTTTGGCATACAACCTTAAAATTGAATGATTTTGGTCTCGATCTCTTTGTTTTGAAAAGATCTTCAATATCCGTTTCTAGCCTAGAACTCCGCTTCCTACTATGCCACCCCCAAAATCAAAGATTAAGTATGTTCGCCTTAAAATTCCACCATTTGGACGTTTTCCCCTACGGATGATTCAGAAAAAATTCATAACTCTTTTATACGACCTTCGATTCATGCATACTTGGTGTCAAAATCTCCATAACAAAATTATCTACATTTTTCATGCAGGCATCAAAGGCTAAATCCTTCTATATTGGTACATTTTAATAGATCTTTGCAACCCTTTAGCTATTTCATCACATGCTGGCAGTCTTTAATAAAATTTGTATATTTCCTTCATCCAGTGCTCAAATCGCTTTGTTCTTTTTGCTATGGATTTGTACCAAACATCTCTATAATTTTCATGAAGGGCACAACCAAATTCTTAAAGGAGAATTAATGGTGAATTTATTTTCGAAGCCATGGTTGATTCGGGAGCTTGTAGAGCACCCTGTCGTAAATTAGGTATATCTCGGGAAAATGATCTTGGATTGTCACAAATGATATATCAAATTAAAGAAAAAAAGAAGATCTACAAACTTAATGAAGGCCTTGAAAGCCAATTCTTGCTCCATGAATCCCAGAATTTAAAATACCACATTGATTCATGTTTTCCTAGTGGCAACTTGCACTATGTTCTGTATTTTTTTGAGTTTCTCACTCGTATGACCATGAAATCAAACGATTCTTTTGTATAAATTTTTTAAACTCAATTCCCTACAACTTTGATGAAGGGCACGAAGACCCATTCCTCACCAATTTGGCCTAGAAAATTAATTCTTTGCAAGAAACATCAATCTCATCACAACCTTACACTATTTTAGTAAATGGGCCATATCTCATTCGTTTTTCAATGAACATTTTTGTGTCATATATCAATTTAAAGATAAGAAAAAGGCCTAAAATTTTTATCTTGGGCCTGTTCCTAATTCAGCCCGCATTAGCCCTTAAAAGCCTGAACAATTAGACGTCCCTTGTTGTACCACATCAGCCCCTCATGCAACATGAGCCAATCACCTTCTACCACCCAAGGGGCACTTGCCTTGCCCTAAAAACTCCTTCCTCCATGCATCACCACCTCTTGCCACCTCACTTATGTAGTGTCACCACTTGGTCCCTCCTCTCCATTCAACCTCCCACCTCCCATTTCCACCAATCACACTTCATGCAAGTTAACCCATCTAATCACCTTGGCCTAACTCCTTCTCTTGCTAATTCATGATCTTTAGTAAAGAAATCACAAGTTCCAAAGGAACATTTTGAAAGAAGCTAATTCCATGATGGCAACAACTTAATAGTTATTTAATCAAAGATAAAAACAAAATTATAATGATATAATATAGATCCATAAAACCATGTGGCACAAAGTATCCAACAAATCAAATAATTAGACTTATCACAATTGCAAAAAAAACCCCAACAAGTCATTAAAATATACCTAACACAATTACAAATAATAGTTCCCTAAGACTTTGGGAAACGGCTATAAAACCTTATGATGGAGAAGAGGAGCATGACTCATATAATAGTTCTCGCAGATGTTACGTAGAGAAGAGAAAAAGGAAATGGCTACAAGAAGGAAAACTACTACTTTACACCTAAGTTTCTACAAAACAAAAGAATCATTCTCCTTGAGACCCTTTACCCCAAAACACAACTGAAACAAAGCGCCCCTTCATTTTTCCTTGCATTTACTTACATATCACCAAAGTGATATGTAATACAGTATGGATTTATTAAAAGAAGCAAATTATAAGGGAGGACAAGAGAACCTCCTTAGTCAAAAGTCAAAACAAAATACAAAAAGAAGAAAAAGAAAAATACATAGGCCAAATCAGCTCTCCAATCCCTTAACAGGTCAAAGTTACCACCAAATAAAGTTAATCAAAAAGAAAAATACATAGGCCAAATCATCCCTCCAATCCCTTATCAGTGTTGACTCACACTATGACAACATTTCTTATAAAGTTAATCAACGACTTGTATTGTGGTAACAGTGTTGAATTAGAAAGCATATGAAACATTTTATATAAAATCTCCTTTGAAACATTCTTTCTGTATCTTGCCTTTCATTTTTAATTTTTATATTTACAAATGCAGAAGAATCATACCAAGCTAGTTCCATAAGTTTCAATATTTGCATATCTTCTAGGAAATATTCTGAAGTCAACAGCCAAGATGCACAAGATTGTTATATCATTTGCAAAAATTATTTCCACCAAAATAATAACAGTAAGGAAACTTTTATAGTGGCACTTCATACGACAATAACCCTATATGAAGTAACATAAGCCCTGATATAATCAGGCTCTCTTTCAAAACATGGAGAAGAACCGCTTGTCAACCCTCAATTTCCCAGACCCGAATCCTGATGTAATCAAGATGAATAATCAATAAAAATGAGAGTAAATTTTTAATGTTTAAAAGAAGTCCAAACCCCTCCATATTACACCAATATCCAAATCATAGAAAACCAAAGATTAAGATTTTTTAATCTAATAATTTGGATCGATAAATAAATGGCCCAATCGTGTGTATAAAATAATCGAGTTTACAATAGAAGACAAATATGTATACAGGGCAATACGCCTAGTCCTATATATAAAGATATGAGAAAAGACCCAAAAGTAAGCAAAAGAATTGGAAAAACTAAGTTCAGGCCAACTCGCTTAAACGAGGCATCTCTCGCTTGAGCGAGATCACGACTACTCGCTTAGGTGAGCTCAAACTCGCCTAAGCGAAAGAAGCATAAGCATCAGACCCAAGTTCACGCTTTAGCGGGATCCGCTCGCTTGAGCGAAAATCTTCCAGAACCATTATTATGCACACTTGCTTGAGAGAGATCCCACTCGCTTGAGTAAGATTATCACAGAACCGAATCCTCTGGCACTCACTCAAGCGAAGGCAAGCTCGCTTGGGTGAAAAATGCCCAAAGAGTACATATCTGATGCACGTGAATCCCGCTTGGGCGAGAATCATCTCACTTGAGTGAGGTTATCAGTATTTGCAAACAAACTCAAAAATTTCATTTTACATGGCATACTCAAACTCATTGCATGTATATATAATCTAAGTCATCACTTGGCATACATTAAAACATACAATTAGGACTTAATCTAACAAGCCACATAACTATATTCTGATTCTAATTCATCAATTACATAAATGGTGTTTTCATACACTTTCTATCATAACCAAGCATGCCATTCCACAACATAGGCCTATTTGGCCATAACCATTCATACATACAAGTCACATAAGTACATTATGAGCTATGAATGACCTCTACACAAAGTGTTAGCCATTAAATGGGAATATGACCTATCCACTTCCCATTATTCATACATTTTAGCATCCCAACAAACAAAATTACACACTCATGCATCATCAATGGCTAGAATCCATAATCAACATCATTCATTCATCATATTGGAATAAAACCAAATATTACACCTGTCAACATCCATTGTTAAGGTCATATCCAAAATTTAGCCTTTCAACACTAAGGTATAATTTTCACAAATGACCCATAAAATGAATATTCTTCATCCAATTACATATTAAGTTATATTAACATCATATGCTATATAAAACAATCGCTTGCTGGCCAAGGCATTCCTATACAACTAATTTACCCATGCACACATTTATGACCTTCATCCTATTGGGTTATCACACAACATCACCATACACGAAATCATTTCTTTGTATTCATATTTTATATGTTATCTTTAGGTGTTCTTTCACCCATTTCAACCATCATCACAACTCATCATCTTTTGGTATATCCCCATGCTATATGCAAATGTTCTTAGGTAAATGCACATGCACAACGAAATTAATATCAATCGTGGATCTGACTGTGGGAATATAAACCCTTACTGTAGTTATAAAATATGTACACTTATCTCATAATTAGCATGCATATCACCATGTATTACTGGTACCAAATCGCATCGCCTATCTTGCAACACCAGTCATTTTCACCATGACCGCGGTAAACAACATAAACAACATAAAGGTGTTGCTGGCCAACCATGAATCATATTATGGTAGCTGTGATCCAAAGGACCATCGGGAATACTTGCTCCTCAAAGAGCCACCCCCTATCTGGTCAACCACATGCAGCTCCCGTAGCCATATATGGGGCAGCTTCGTGACTTACACATTGAGTCACTAGGGTAATATCAACAATAATGCTCGTGCACAGAGCCGCCCTCCCACTGGACCAATCGGAGAAACCCTAACATTCCATACCAACAACTATACAATATGCCATGGATGCAATGCAAATGCCAATCATATGCATTCTCATACTATGCATCTTATCATGCCACTCATCGATCATCACTATCGTGAATATCACCACATAATTCTTAATGGATTTTATTATATTGGTTATTGCCATTATTTCAAGTTTTAAAGTGGCATCTACAACATTTTCCATCAACATAATTTCATCTTATATATACGAGTCTACACTTGCATCAATCACAATGCCATCACAATCATCAATAACATTCATCAATCTTTTATCAATATTCAAGGTATGCTCAAGACCCATATTCATTCTCATTCATCATCAATAAATACCGTTCAGTATTGATGGTAAATGCTAACACATTCTCAATATCTTAAGACATAACATTTGTCAACACAATCACATCACCACAAACCATACCATCAACATTACAAATGCATACCACACATTGCCAAGCACAAATAACATTACCATGTACAACATATTAATTCATCAACATAACATAGGCAAGGCAAACATGTGTATTGTCACATACGACAATCAACCATTATTCATTTCATGCATTTAGAATATAAAACTCCTCTCCTACCTTAAGAGAAATAGTCTGAGTGATTGGACGTTCCCGCCTCGTCGTTCAGAATAGATCCTACATCACACAATGTACCACACATAACTTCCTACTTTAACCCACCAAGATTTACATATTCTATTTTTAATACTTGGTGCTTATATCATTATTACTACCAAACAATTTTCCTTTTCATTTATTTCACCACAACCACCATGGGTTTAGTGTTCAAGTTTCTAAGCATTTATAGCTTTACCTGTAACACCTAGGATTCTACAACTAACATAAGGCATAACAGAGCAAAAGCTCTAATACCAAAATGTAACACCTACGTTCAATTTGAAAATAAACCGAGACCAGGAAATTTTCCAAAAATCAGAGGGAATTCAAGGGCAAGATGAGCAGTGGAGTGTGAAAGAGAGTAAAATCAAGATAAGAAAGAAAGGGAAGGAATACAAACCATTCGTAAGGCAACAGCGGAAGATGCAAGACATGAGTGAACCCAACAGCATCTACTCGCTCAGGCGAGATTCAATGTCGCTCGAGCGAGACAACCCAACACGCTTGGGCGAGGTACGCATAGCTTAAGCGGAACCCAACAGAGACCCTCCTTTCGCTCACACTCGCTGGAGCGGACACTTAGTCGCTGAGGCGAGCAACTCCACTCGTTATTCCTTCACTCGGATTTAGAGTCTGGTTCACTCATAAAAGTCTTTACTCTCGATTCATTCGGATTGACCCTTACACTTACAAGCTTCATTCGGAAGTTTACATCACACTCCTTAACTTCATTCACTCGGGTCACAGATGTTGGCCACTTGGGAAATGACTCCCATAGCCATTTCACTCGGAATATCTTTCACGGTCTTTTACCACTCGGGGGTATTTCACTCGTTTTTCACTGGCATACATAATCCTTCTCACTCAAGTTATCCTACTAAGTCAAGACTCACGCAAGGATCTTCTAGCTTCCAATAAGTTTACTACAGTGGGTTTCACTCAGAACCTTATAGATCATTCTTCGGTCGGAAAACACTCACTTGGAAAGTTCTTACTCGAAAAGCATGAATATATACCACTCGGACCTTCACACACAGCATAGAATGAACATACAGTATGATTTATATAGGAGTATATATATAATTATTTACAGGCACAATGTCATACTCTCAACCCGAGAGAGTTCAAATTCTTATATAAAGAGACTAAGACCAAAATACGAGCCGGCCAAGGCTTAACAAAACCTTATACACAGTATATACATATGCACAGATATTCCATAGTACATAAGCGCTTCACTCGGCATTCAGCTCCTCCTTCATTCATCATTCCGAGACATAGTCACTGTAAATATAGCCACAGTAGGGGGTGAGTATCTTAAATATTAAATGATAGATACTGACTTGGATTATCTCTCATTAGTACAGCAATATATATGTTCATACATAGCAACCATCAGTAACATAACAATGCCAATTAATCAAGACACACATAAGACATCTACCGATCAGAATCCATCAATTATCATTCGGCTATATGCACACACTATCTCAATAACATTAACACATACTCATGCAATCAGATTTCATACACATCAACTATACATATACACAGATTAATTCACTCGGTTCCACATTCGTGTGTAATCGGTTTTCATTCGTTGCAATGTAGGCTCCCAGCCTTCTATTCAGCTCCCAGCTGCTTGGCCATTTTACTGGTACCAAACCGTTTGCCCACAAGGTGACACCAACGCTCTCAGCGCCAACGGTGATGTTCACAGGCAGCCTGAGTCTCACTCAAAGGCTACCTTGAGTCTCACTCAAAAGGATTTTATAGCGTCTCACGCTTTAATAACCGATGGTAGTGTCCCACACTACATGCTCTCAGCATTAATGCATCCCAAACGCCATACGCGGATTCATCACACAACACAGATTTCATACACAACTTTCATTCAGCAATACATGCGTCACATGCAATCGGTACGATATATCATCAGACTTACTAGGTCAACATTTTCTCACATGCAGTCAGCATTTCAAACTCATAATAACCAGCATGCCACATAAGTCACACGGTAATCATCAACAACACTTCACACATTCGTTTCATGCAACCATTCAATACTCTCGAAGCTATCAACATGCATTTCACGGACGGAACTAAACATGTAACACTCAATTCCTAATCAACATGCATCCGGGTATCATACACTCTTCATGCAATTAAAACACAGAATCAGTCACAGAATCAGCAAGCCATTAACACCCAAAACCCGTCCATAACCCATGTATTTAAGATATAAGATACCCCCTACCAACTAAGGAGACTCCACGAAGTTCCTCTGTTTTGGCGTTGGTCCGCTGCCTTGTTTGTTTCGTTCACCACTCTCGCACGTTCAGTCTTCCTTGAACACAGTCGTACTCTGCAATCGGCTCGGAGACAGGAAGCTATTCTTCTCTTATCTCGATGATCGTCCTTCACCAACAGAAAGAAGCTCTGAATCTTCTGCAGCACCGTCGTCGTGGGTTTCCAAAGATAGAGAACAGGGAAGAAGAAGAAGAGCGAAGAAGAAGAAGAGAAGAGAGAGCGAAGAGAAGAGGAATAGCGGGAGAGGAAGTCTAAAGAAAATGAAGGACACAGTGGCTCAGCAACGTATATATATACATGCACGAAGAAAAGAAGAGTGGTGTGGGAAAGCGTGAATCAGCAGTCCACTCACGACACACCCAATCACAAGCAGCCAGCTATCAACAATATTCACAATTAATCAGCCATTATTTTCTTAAGTTAAATTAATTAAGTTAATTATAATTAACAAGTAATTTTCCACTTTGCAATTATTATTTTAATGGCTTAATTTCACTCGGTAATTAATTTGAGAATAAACCGAGACCAGGAAATTTTTCCAAAAAAAATCAGAGGGGATTCAAGGGCAAGATGAGCAGTGGAATGTTAAGGATAGTAGAATCAAGATAAGGAAGAAAGGGAAAGGAATGCAAACCATTCACAAGGCAACAACGGAAGATGCAGGACATGAGTGAACCCAACAGGGTCTACTCGCTCAGGCGAGATTCAATGTCGCTCGAGTGAGACAACCCAACACGCTTGGGCGAAGTACGCATAGCTTAAGCGGAACCCAACAGAGACCTCCCTTTCGCTCACACTCGCTGGCGCGGACACTTAGTCGTTGAGGAAAGCAACTCCACTCGTTATTCCCTCACTCGGATTCAGAGTCTGGTTCACTCAGAAAAGCCTTTACTCTCGATTCATTCGGATTGACCCTTACACTTACAAGCTTCATTCGGAAGTTTACATCACACTCCTTAACTTCATTCACTCGGGTCACAGATGTTGACCACTCAGGAAATGACTCCCATAGCCATTTCACTCGGAATCTATAAGGACTTTTCACTCGGAATATCTTTCACGGTCTTTTACCACTCAGGGGTATTTCACTCATTTTTCACTCGGCATACATAATCCTTCTCACTCAAGTTATCCTACTAAGTCAAGACTCACACACGGATCTTCTAGCTTCCAATAAGTTTACTACAGTGGGTTTCACTCAGAACCTTATAGATCACTCTTCGGTCGGAGAACACTCACTCGGAAAGTTCTCACTCGGAAAGCATGAATATATATACCACTCGGACCTTCACACACAGCATAGAATAAACATACAGTATGATTTATATAGGAATATATATATAAGTATTTACAGGCACATTGTCATACTCTCAACCCGAGAGAGTTCAAATTCTTATATAAAAAGACTAAGACCAAAATACGAGCCGGCCAAGGCTTAACAAAACCTTATACACAGTATATACATATACACAGATATCCCATAGTACCTAAGCACTTCACTCGGCATTCAGCTCCTCCTTCATTCATCATTCCGAGAGACATTCACTGTAAAATATAGCCACAGTAGGGGCTAAGTATCTTAGATATTAAATGATAGATACTGATTCAGATTATTCCTTATTAGTACAGCAATATATCTATTCATACATAGCAACAATAAATAACATAACAGTGCCAAAGAATCAGGACACGCATAATACATCTACCGATCAGAATCCATCAAGTATCACTCGGCTATATGCACACACCATCTCAATAACATCACATATACTCATAAAATCAGATTTCATACACATCAACTGTACATATACACAGATTAATTCACTCAGTTCTGCATTCGTGTGTAATCGGTTTTCATTCGTTGCAATGTAGGCTCCCAGCCTTCTATTCAGCTCCCAGCTGCTTGGTCATTTTACTGGTACCAACCGTTTGCCAACAAGGTGACACCAACGCTCTCAGCGCCAACGGTGATGTTCACAGGCAGCCTGAGTCTCACTCAAAGGCTACCTTGAGTCTCACTCAAAAGGATTTCACAGCGTCTCACGCTTTAATAACCAATGGTAGTGTCCCACACTACATGCTATCAGCATTAACGCATCCCATGCGCCACACGCGGATTCATCACACAACACAGATTTCATACACAACTTTCATTCAGCAATACATGCATCACATGCAATCGGTACGATATATCATCAGACTTACTAAGTCAACATTTTCTCACATGCAGTCAGCATTTCAAACTCATAATAACCAACATGCCACATAAGTCACACGGTAATCATCAACAACACTTCACATATTCGTTTCATGCAACCATTCAATACTCTCGAAGCTATCAACATGTATTTCATGGACGGAACTAAACATGCAACACTCAATTCCTAATCATCATGCATCCGGGTATCATACACTCTTCATGCAATTAAAACACAGAATCAGTCACAGAATCAGCAAGCCATTAACACCCGGAACCCGTCCATAACCCATGCATTTAAGATATAAGATACCCCCTACCAACTAAGGAGACTCCAAGAAGTTCCTCTGTTTTGGCGTTGGTCCGCTGCCTTGTTTGTTTCGTTCACCTCTCTCGCACGTTCAGTCTTCCTCGAACACAGTCGTACTCTACAATCGGCTCAGAGACAGGAAACTGTTCTTCTTCTATCTTGACGATCGTCCTTCACCAACAGAAAGAAGCTCTGAATCTTCTGCAGCACTGTCGTCGTGGGTTTCTAGAAACAGAGAACAGAGAACAGGGGAGAAGAAGAAGAGCGAAGAAGAAGAAGAGAAGAGAGAGCGAAGAGAAGAGGAATAACGGGAAAGGAAGTCTTAAGGAAATGAATGACACAGTGGCTCAATAACGTATATATATACATGCATAAAGAAAAGAAGAGTGGGGTGGGAAAGTGTGAATCAGCAGTCCACTCACGACACACCCAATCACAAGCAGCTAGCTATCAACAATATTCACAATTAATCAGCCAATATTTTCTTAAGTTAAATTAATTAAGTTAATTATAATTAACAAGTAATTTTCCACTTTGCAATTATTATTTTAATGGCTTAATTTCACTCGGTAATTAATTTTTAAATCGGGATGTTACAATTCTCCCTCTCTCAAAAGAATTTCATCCTCGAAATTCAATCGGTAACTCACCTTGATTAAACAACTCGGGGTATTGTTGCCTCATGGCATCCTCGCGTTCCCAGGTATAAGAGGTATACCCGTCTTGTTGCCACTCTACTTCAACCAGTTGTACATCTTTGCTCCTCAAACGCTTTACCGATCGGTCCACGATTCTAGTCGGTATAGTCACAGTGGTTAGGTTCTCTTTGATCTCCACTTCGTCATCCGGCATTATGTGAGTAGAATCGGGTAGATATTTCCTTAGTTGAGATACATGAAACACGTTATCCAATCGGGATAGATGAGTCGGCAACGCTATTCGGCATGCCATGGAACCGACTCGTTCCAATATCTCATAAGGTCCAATGTATCGGGGGTTCAACTTCCCACTTTTCAAAGCTCGCCCGACTCCTTTGCTCGGTGAAATCTTTAAAAACACCCTATCCCCGACTGAAAACTCCAGTGGTTTGGTTCGTTTATCATGGTAGCTTTTCTGTCTGTCCTGAGACGCCTTCATCTTTTCCTTTATTACTTGGATTTGTTCTGAGGTTTGTTTCATAATTTTCGTCCCCAATAGCAAACTTTCACCCGTTTCCGACCAACAGAGTGGGGTTCGGCATTTTCGACCATACAGTGCTTCGTAGGGTGCCATACCAATACTACTGTGGTGGCTATTGTTGTGTGTGAATTCGATTAAGGGAAGGTACTACTCCCAGCACCCACCATGCTCCAACACACACACCCTCAGCAAGTCTTCTAAACTTTGTATCGTTCGCTCGGATTGTCCATCCGATTAGGGGTGGTAGGCGGAACTTAGCCAAAGTTTCGTACCCAATTCCTGGTGCAGGCTGGTCCAAAACCGAGACGTGAATCTAGGATCCCTATCCGATACGATAGAAGTCGGCACACCATGCAGTCGGACAATTTCGTGAATGTAAATCTGGGCCAACTTATGTAATGGGTATCTCATGTTCATAGGAAGGAAGTGTGCACTTTTCGTCAATCGGTCAATAATGACCCAAATCGCATCATGACCCGCTCGGGTTTTTGGCAATCCCATGACAAAGTCCATGGCAATTAAGTCCTATTTCCATATGGGGATCTCAAGGGGTTGCAATGCACCATACGACTTCTGGTGCTTGACTTTCGATTTCTGGCAGGTAATACACTGAGCCACATATTCCGCTACATTTCTCTTTAATCCGGGCCACCAGAATTGTAGTCTTAGATCGTGGTACATCTTCGTGGTACCCGGGTGAATACTTAGCAGGCTCTTATGGGCTTCATCAAGTACCATCCTTCTTAATTCTCCATCACCCGGCACATATATTCTGTTTTTCACTCGGAAAATTCCATCTGATCCCTCGGTCAAGGACAAGTCCTTACCCTTGGCCTGAGTCTCCTTCATCTCGGCCAAGTAAGAATCTGACTTCTGCTGCTCGAATACCAATTTCAGAAATTCATTCACAATCTTCAACATACCGAGCGTTATCTTCCGAAGCGAAGGAACATCAACGTGCAAATTCATGTCTCGGAATTGCTCCAATAACTCCACCTCCTTCACCATCATCACTGCTATATGGAGGGATTTCTGACTCAACACGTCGGCAACAACGTTCGCCTTACCCGGATGATACTTCAGCTCGAAGTCATAATCCTTTAAAAACTCCATCCATCTTCTTTGCCTCATGTTTAGCTCTTTCTGGTCGAATAAATATTTGAGGCTCTTGTAGTCGCTGTACACTTCGAATTTAGAACCGTACAAGTAATGCCTCCATATCTTTAATGCGAATACCATAGCTGCCAATTCCAAGTCATGGGTCGGATAATGCTGTTCGTGAGGCCTCAATTGCCGAGAGGCATAAGCTATCACTCGGTCCTTCTGCATCAGTACGCACCCCAGGCCGAGTCCCGATGCATCATAATAAACCACGAAGCTCTCTTGCAAGTTTGGCAATGCCAACACTGGAGCGGTTGTCAACTTGTCTTTTAACTCTCGGAAACTGCTATCGCACTCGGAACTCCACACGAAAGGGGACATTTTTCTGAGTCAATTTAGTCAGTGGCAAAGCAAGCTTAGAAAAACCTTAAATAAACCTCCTATAATAGCCAGCTAGGCCCACAAAGCTTCTTATCTCTGAGACCGACTTGGGTCTCTCCCATGCCATTATAGCTGTCACCTTTGAAGGATCTACCGAGACACCTTCCATGGAAATCACATGTCCGAGAAAGTGGATCTTATCCATCCAGAAATCGCACTTCGAAAGTTTCACAAACAACTGCTTCTCCTTCAATACTTGAAGTACCGCTCGGAGGTGTTCCTCATGCTCCTCAGGGGTCTTAAAATAGATTAAGATATCATCAATAAAAACTACTAAGAATCGGTCTAGATATGGGTGGAATATGTTGTTCATGTAATTCATGAATATAGCAAGGGCATTTGTCACACCGAACGGCATCACTACATACTCGTAGTGGCCATACCGAGTCCTAAAGGCAGTCTTTGGAATATCCGAGTCCTTCACCCAGATTTGGTGGTATCCCGATCGTAAATCGATCTTCGAGAAAATTGAAGCACCACGCAGTTGGTCAATCAAATCGTCGATTCTGGGCAATGGGTATCGGTTCTTAATCGTGAGCTTGTTTAGCTATCGGTAATCTATGCATAATCTCATGCTGCCATCCTTCTTTTTAACGAGTAACACAGGTGCGCCCCATGGAGATACACTTGGTCGAATGAACTGCTTCCCGAGTAACTCATCCACTTGCTTTTTCAATTCAGCCAATTCTGATGGGGACATTCTATAAGGTGCACTAGAGACTGGCTCGGCTCCAGGGATCAGGTCTATAGAGAATTCAACTTCTCTAGTAGGAGGGACACCCGACACATCCTCTGGAAACACCTCGGGAAATTCACAAACAGTCGGAATATCGTTCACTCGGGCTCTACTCTCTCCCTCAGTTAAACAAAGCATCATAAATAGCTGAGCTATACCTTGTACCGTGTAGTCCTCATTGTTCTGCCTCGGAAAAATTACTCTTCAGTTTCGACAGTCCACCAATACCTTGTTGGCCGAAAGCCAATCTAGGCCAAGTACAATGTCGAGGTCCTTCAGAGGCACACACACCAAATCGTAGGTAAAACTCCGATCGTCCAACATAAAGGTTATGTCCTTACACATCGTTGATGTCAACACCTTAGTACCAGTCGGATTGGCTACTTCCAAAGTCCGATCCATATACACAGTCGGCAACTTTAAACGTCTTACACACTCATCGGCTATAAAAGAATGGGTAGCTCCAGAATCAAAAACTACATTAAGCGTATATCTACCGAGTAAGCACTTACTTTGCACCAAGTCATTCGCTTGTGCAGCTTCCTCAGCGCTGATGGCGTAGACTCTCCCAGCAGCCGGTTGGTCGGTATTTCTCCTTCGGTTGTTTGGAGCAAACATCATATTTCCTCTAGCTCCATTACCTCTGCCCCCCGATCCTTGGCCACCATTTCCACGGCTTCTCCCTTGGAAACCTCCCTGGCGCACATTGGCATTTTCCTGACGTAGTTGGGGACAATCAGGGCGAATGTGCCCTCTCTCATTACAATGGTAACACACCATCCCACCATCGCTGTTGTAATCCCGAGCGTAATGATTTCCTCCACACTTAAAACATTTTTTGTCTTCCATAACTGGTCGTCTTTCTTGCTGACTCCGACCCCTAAACCTGGAAAAGGGTCTGTTCCTACCAACGTTGTTCGGCCTCTTGAAGCGAGATTGCTGGGGCTTCAAGGAATGGTGGTCTGCTTTGCTACTCTGGCCTGAATGGGCCTTGTCATCCTCTTCAAAAATTCTACATTTATTCACCAATACCGGAAAACTTCTAATTTCTTGGTGCCTGAACGCTCGCTTAATATTTGATCTCAGTCCGCTTTCAAACTTGATGCATTTGGAACTCTCAGTTCCAGGTTGTTGGAAAGGCGGATAAAACAAACATAGTTCCTCATACTTTGTAGCATATTCTTCCACAGACATGGAACCTTGCTCAGCTCCATAAATTCTAATTCTTTCCAACTCCTTACAGTGTCGGGGAAATACTTTTCCAGAAAGCACGCTCTAAAATTCTCACAGACTAGTTGGATGCCCGCGTCAGTTAGTTGGTTTTTGGCGATTTTCCACCAATTTTCCGCTTCGTCTCGCAGCATGTATACTGCGCACTCAACTTTCTGGGCCTCAGTACAGTGAAGGCACCCAAAAACTCTCTCCAAGTCTTGAATCCATTTGTATGCTGCCTCGGGATTAAATCCCCCTTGAAACTCAGTCGGCTTCCTCTTCAGAAAGCGATCCAACACTTGGCCATCTTCAGTTCGAGGCTGGCCCTACCTCTCAAACACGTCAGCAAAACGTTGGAATGCCGCGACTATGGCTTCCATGCTTTGACGATTCGTCATTACTTATCCTGAAATTAACACCCCTTCAAGGATAAGTTTACAAAGTTACTCACTATCGATCAGATCTCTTCCCAACATTCAATAACTATAGCACATTATACCATTCCTATATATCATGTAATTAATCAGACCAGGAGAGGAATAATCTCCTATCCTCAAATCAATATCTCAGCATCGACTATGTTCAACAGAATATCACAATAATGATGACCACTAGGTCATAATGCACACAACCGCTTACACTCGGTAAGCATACCTTGGCCTTGGACCTTTTAGGTCTGCTCTGATACCAAAATGTAACATCCTATGTTCAATTTGAGAATAAACCGAGACCAGGAAATTTTTCCAAAAAAAATCAGAGGGGATTCAAGGGCAAGATGAGCAGTGGAGTGTTAAGGAGAGTAGAATCAAGATAAAAAAGAAAGGGAAAGGATTACAAACCATCCACAAGGCAACAGCGGAAGATGCAGGACATGAGTGGACCCAACAGGGTCTACTCGCTCAGGCGAGATTCAATGTCGCTCAAGCGAGACAACCTAACACGCTTGGGCGAAGTACGCATAGCTTAAGCAGAACCCAACAGAGACCTCCCTTTCGCTCACACTCGCTGGAGCGGACACTTAGTCGCTGAGGCGAGCAACTCCACTCGTTATTCCCTCACTCGGATTCAGAGTCTGGTTCACTCAGAAAAGCCTTTACTCTCGATTCATTCAAATTGACCCTTACACTTACAAGCTTCATTCAGAAGTTTACGTCACACTCCTTAACTTCATTCACTCGGGTCACAGATGTTGACCACTCGGGAAATGACTTCCATAGCCATTTCACTCGGAATCTATAAGGACTTCTCACTCGGAATATCTTTCACGGTCTTTTACCACTCGGGGGTATTTCACTCATCTTTCACTCGGTATACATAATCCTTCTCACTCAAGTTATCCTACTAAGTCAAGACTCATGCACGGATCTTCTAGCTTCCAATAAGTTTACTACAGTGGGTTTCACTCAGAACCTTATAGATCACTCTTCAGTCGGAGAACACTCACTCGGAAAGTTCTCACTCGGAAAGCATGAATATATATACCACTCGGACCTTCACACACAGCATAGAATAAACATACAGTATGATTTATATAGGAATATATATATAAGTATTTACAGGCACATTGTCATACTCTCAACCCGAGAGAGTTCAAATTCTTATATAAAGAGACTAAGACCAAAATACGAGCCAACCAAGGCTTAACAAAACCTTATACACAGTATATACATATACACAGATATCCCATAGTACATAAGCATTTCACTCGGCATTCAGCTCCTCCTTCATTCATCATTCCGAGTGACATTCACTGTAAAATATTGCCACGGTAGGGGGGTGAGTATCTTAGATATTAAATGATAGATACTGACTCGGATTATTCCTCATTAGTACAGCAATATATCTGTTTATACATAGCAACAATCAATAACATAACAGTGCCAATGAATCAGGACACGCATAATACATCTACCGATCAGAATCCATCAAGTATCACTCGGCTATATGCACACACCATCTCAATAACATCACATATACTTATACAATCAGATTTCATACACATCAACTGTACATGTACATAGATTAATTCACTCAGTTCCGTATTCGTGTGTAATCGGTTCTCATTCGTTGCAACGTAGGCTCCCAGCCTTCTATTCAGCTCCCAGCTGCTTGGCCGTTTTACTGGTACCAAACCGTTTGCCCACAAGGTGACACCAACGCTCTCAGCGCCAACGGCGGTGTTCACGGGAAGCCTGAGTCTCACTCAAAGGCTACCTTGAGTCTCACTCAAAAGGATTTCACAGCGTCTCACGCTTTAATAACCGATGGTAGTGTCCCACACTACATGCTCTCAGCATTAACGCATCCCATGCGCCACACGCGGATTCATCACACAACACAGATTTCATACACAACATTCATTCAGCAATACATGCATCACATGCAATCGATACAATATATCATCAGACTTACTAAGTCATCATTTTCTCACATGCAGTCAGCATTTCAAACTCATAATAACCAGCATGCCACATAAGTCACACGGTAATCATCAACAACACTTCACACATTCGTTTCATGCAAGCATTCAATACTCTTAAAGCTATCAACATGCATTTCATGGACGGAACTAAACATGCAACACTCAATTCCTAATCATCATGCATCCGGGTATCATACATTCTTCATGCAATTAAAACACAGAATCAGTCACAGAATCAGCAAGCCATTAACACCCGGAACCCGTCCATAACCCATGCATTTAAGATATAAGATACCCCCTACCAACTAAGGAGACTCCACGAAGTTTCTCTGTTTTGGCGTTGGTACGCTGCCTTGTTTGTTTCGTTCACCACTCTCGCACGTTCAGTCTTCCTCGAACACAGTCGTACTCTATAATCGGCTCGGAGACAGGAAACTGTTCTTCTTCTATCTTGACGATCGTCCTTCACCAACAGAAAGAAGCTCTGAATCTTCTACAGCACTGTCGTCGTGGGTTTCCAGAAACAGAGAACAGAGAACAGGGGAGAAGAAGAAGAGCGAAGAAGAAGAAGAGAAGAGAGAGCGAAGAGAAGAGGAATAGCGGGAAAGGAAGTCTTAAGGAAATGAATGACACAGTGGCTCAGTAACGTACATATATACATGCATAAAGAAAAGAAGAGTGGGGTGGGAAAGCGTGAATCAGCAGTCCACTCACGACACACCCAATCACAAACAGCCAGCTATCAACAATATTCACAATTAATCAGCCATTATTTTCTTAAGTTAAATTAATTAAGTTAATTATAATTAACAAGTAATTTTCCACTTTGTAATTATTATTTTAATGGCTTAATTTCACTCGGTAATTAATTTTTAAATCGGGATGTTACACCATATTTAAGTTTCTAAATTGTTCAATTAACTACATTTTTATCACCATCATTACAAAAACATGCAACGATTTTCAGCTCAAAGCATCAGCGACAACATTTTCTTTTCTGGGATGATACCTTAATTCAAACTCATAATCCTTTAGAAATTCCACCCATCGTCGTTGGTGCATATTTAGCTCTTTCTGATCACACAAGTACTTAAGACTTTTGTGATCACTAAAGACCACAAACTTGGAGCCATATAAATAATGTTGCCATAACTTCAAACCAAACACAACCACCACTAATTCAAGATCATATGTGGGGTAATTAACCTCATGCGGTTGCAAGTGTCTCGACGCATAGGTTATCACATGCTTGATTTGCATCAATACACAAGCAAGACCGAGTTTAGAAGCATCACAGTACATGACAAAATCATCCAACAAATTAGGCAAAGCCAATACTGATGCAATAGTAAGTCTAACTTTCAACTCTTGAAAACTGTTCTCGCAATCGAGATTCCACACAAATGGTTGATTCTTACGAGTCAACTTCGTCAATGGCAAAACCAGATGAGAAAATCCTTCGATAAACCTTTGATAATAACCAGCAAGACCAAGAAAATTTCTTATCTTTGCTACAGACGTCGGCCTTTCCCAAGCCATAACAGCTTTAACCTTTGATAGATCAACAGGAACGCCATCACAAGAAATCACATGATCAAGAAATGAAATCTTGTTCAACTAGAATTCACATTTAGAGAGTTTAGCATATAGTTGTTTCTCTCGAAGGATAGTCAACATAAGGCGAAGATGCCTTTCATGTTCTTCACGACTCTTAGAGTACACCAAAATATCATCAATGAATACAACGATGAATTGATAAAGATACTCACGAAAGATGCGATTCATGTAGTCCATGAAAATTATAAAAGCATTTGTCACACCGAATGGCATCACCATATACTCGTAGTGGCCATAATGTGTTCGGAAAGCAGTTTTTAGGATATCATCGGTCTTCACCCTTATTTAGTGATATCCGGAGCAAAAATCAATTTTGGAGAATACAACAGCACCCTTCAATTGATCCAAGAGATCATCAATACGAGGAAGCGGATATTTGTTCTTAATAGTTAGTTTATTGAGTTGGCGATAGTCAACGCATAATTTCATGCGTCCATCCTTCTTTTTCACCAACAAGACAGGCGCTCCTTGAGGAGATACACTTGGGCAGATAAATTCTCTTTCGAGTAATTCCTTGCTTTGCTTTTTAAGTTTAAGCAATTCCATAGGAGACATCCTATAAGGAGCTCTAGAAACACGCTCAACGCTAGGAATAAGGTCAATAGAAAATTCCACTTCACGGGGAAGAGGCAATCCAGGAACCTCAACCAGAAAAACATCAGAGAATTCTGAAACGAAAAGAATTTCACTAGATTGGGAAACATCATTCCCATCCATAAAGAAAAACATCATAAGAAGCTGGGAGATACCTTGAAGGTCAAAACGTTCAGCATTCGAAGTTTGAAAAATCATCGCCTTATTATGACAATCCACCAAGACTCTGTTGGCAGACAACCAATCCATGCCTAGGATAATATCTAGGTCTTTCATAGGTAAGCACACGAGGGATACAACAAATTTCCTACCCTCAAGAGTCATCTCGACATTCTCACATCGAGTGTCGATCTCAAACAAGTACCAGTCGGTGTAGTCACCATTACGGAACCTCTCATCATACAAACATGCACTTTCAAGCGCCTCATATAATCCTCAGAAATAAATGAATGGGTAGCACCAGAATCATAGATAACACAAACAGAGGTGCCAAGAATTTCACAGTTACTTTGAACCAAGTTATCCGTTTATGTAGTTTCTTTACCCGTAACAGCAAAGACTCTTCCAGCAGCTTGTGGTTGATCACCACCATTATGATTACCATTTCTTTCACCGTGGCCATTGCCTCGACCATTACCATTTTGACCACCATTATGATTTCCACCATAACCACCATTACGGCCACCATTATGACCATTACCGTTTCCACAACCACGACCTCCAAAACCACCATGGCCTCCACGTTTAGCATTATGATTCACTCAAATATGCCCTGGTTGGTTGCATTAGAAGCAAACCATATCATCTTGTAGACCATCACATGCCAAATGATTAGCACCACACCTAAAGCAAGTAAGGCCTTGGACATTGCAATGACCTTGATTACCATTTCCACCTCTGAACGCAGTACGTGCTCTTGCATTGGAGGATCCACCATGAAAGGATTTCTTCCTCTTAAAGTTTCCATGCCTCTTAAAGTTAGAGGATTGACCATTCAACTTGGGTTCAGACTTGCCATGACTCAAATGAGCCATATCATCTTCTTCATTAATTCAACATTTGTTCACAAGTGTTGGAAAGCTTCTAATTTCTTGATGCTAAATAGCCCACTTGATCTCAGGCCTCAAGCCATTTTCAAACTTCACACACTTTGAATCCTCAGTACCTTCTTACTGATATGGAGGATAAAATACACATAACTCTTCAAACTTAGAAGCATACTCCTTCACAGTCATGTCACTTTGCTTAAGCTCCATGAACTCAAGCTCTTTCTTACTTTTGTAGCTCTCTGAGAAGTACTTCTTCAAGAATTCAACTTTGAAATTTTCCCAAACTAAGGGAACATTAGCAGCTAGCATACATCTTCTAGTAAGACACCACCATGACTCAGCTTTATCACGGACCATAAAGACCGCATACTCAACCTTTTGAGCTTTAAAACATTCAAAACTTACAAAGATCCTCTCTAGATTATTAATCCATCCATAAGCATCCTCAGGCTTATACCCTCCATGGAACTTGGAAGGTTTCCTCTTGAGAAATTGATCAAGACCTTGGGCACTCTGTCCCATATTCTATTGGCCTTGTCTCTCCAAGAGATCCGCAAAGCGATTCAAAGCAATTACCATAGCGGTAACTTCACGGTTTTGTCTACTAGCCATGTTTCACGCCTATAAGTTAAGACATGGCTCACACATAAGCAAACTAGACCAAACAATCAATTTCTAACCTATATATATAAGGTTTCAACATTCAATGCCCTATCATATATCATTCCACAATGAATAAGTCAATTTGAATATTACAAATTATTCATCATCGAAGGTAATTTAGTGTAAGGAACTTGGCCGGACTCACATATTAAACATATCAATCACATTTCAATGTCAAACAATCACAATCCAATCATGAGAATTCATATTTCAATAGAGGACAATTCATACAATCCAATTATGAGCAATCAAACTTTAACAATGATCCAGCAATGAACAACAGCTTCAGCAATGATCAAATGACAAGCAACAAGTGCTCATCGCTCTAATACCAGCTTGTCAACCCCCGATCTCCCAGACCTGACTCCCGATGTAATCAAGATGAATAATCAATAAAAATACGAGTAATTTTTTTACATTTAAAAGAAGTCCAAACCCCTCTATATTACACCAAGATCCAAATCGTAGAAAACCAAAGATTAAGATTTTTGAATCTAATAATTTAGATCGATAAATAAATGGCCCAATCATGTATACGAAATAATTGGGTTTACAGCAGAAGAAAAATATATATATAGGGCAATACGCCTAGTCCCATATATGAAGATATGAGAAAAGGCCCAAAAATAAGCAAAAGAATTCAAAAAACTGAGTTCAGGCTAATTCGCATAAGTGAGGCGTCTCTCGGTTGAGCAAGATCACGACTACTCGCCTGAATGAGCTCAAACTCACCTAAGCTCAAACTCGCTTGAGCGAAAATCTTCTAGAACCATTATTATGCACACTCCCTTGAGCGAGATTATCACAACCAAATCCTCTGGCACTCGATTGATCAAAGGCAAGCTCGCTTGGGCCAAAAACCTCTAGAGAGCACACATCTGATGCACGCGAATCTCGCTTGGGCGAGAATCATCTCGCTTGAGTGAGGTTATCCTTATTTGCAGAAAAACCCAAAAATTTCATTTTGCATGGCATACTAAAACTTATTTAATGCATATTTAATCTAAATCATCACTTGGCATACATTAAAACATGCAATTAGGACTTAATCCAATAAGCCACACAACTCGATTCTGATTCTAATTCATCAATTACATAAATGGTGTTTTCATGCACTTTCTATCACATCCAAGCATGCCATTCCACAACATAGACCTATTTGGCCATAACCACTCATACATACAAGTCACATAAGTACATTATGAGCTATGAATGATCTCTACACAAAGTTTTAGCCATTAAATAGGAATATAACCTATCTACGTCCCATTATTCATATATTTTAGCATCCCAACAAACAAAATTACACACTCATGCATCATCAATGGCTATAATCCATAATCAACATCATTCATTTGTCATATTGGCATAAAACCAAATATTATACTTGTCAACATCCATTGTTAAGGTCACATCCAAAATTTAGCCTTTCAACACTAAGGTCTAATTTTCACAAATGACCCACAAAATGAATATTCTTCATCCAATTACATATTAAGTTATATTAACATCATATTCTATACAAAACAACCGCTTGTCAGCCAAAGCATTCCTATTCAACTAATTTACCTTTATCACCAAAATATACACCTCCAAAACAGATGTAATCTCACCTCATTTATATCCTACATTACAATGCTTAAAATAGACAACGTGGGAGAGTGAATTATACATTCCAAATGATGAATATGAATACATTTCTGATTATGTGCATATGGATTCAACAACATGTATACTTTGTAAAAACATATCAATTCTCATCATAATTACATCATTCCAACAACATACACATATCATAATCATACTCTATGGTCCATAGCAAAGTATATACCCATGCATATATTTATGACCTTCGTCCTATTGGGCTATCACACACAATATCACCATACATAAAATCATTTCTTTGTATTCATATTTTATATGTTATCTTTAGGTGTTCTTTCACCTATTTCAACCATCATCACAACTCATCATCTTTTGGCATATCTCTATGCTATATACAAATGCTCCTAGAATAATGCACATATACAACAGAATTAATATCAATCGCGGATCTGACTATGGGAATATAAACACCAATTATGGGTTTAGGCATGATTACATAACCATGTCCCTACTGCAGTAGTAAAATGTGTACTGTCACGCCCCGATTTTCTAGGCCTGAATCCCGATGTAATCAAGATTAATAATTAATAAAAATGCGAGTAAATTTTTTACATTTAAAAAATATTTCAAAACTTCCCGACGATTACATCAAGACCCGAACCACAGAGAGCCGAAGAGTGAGATATGAGAATTTATAACTAGATCGCTAAGTAAGACGCCCATAAGTGTATACAAAATATTAGAGTTTACAGCGGAAGAAGAATGTGTATACAGGGTATACGCCTAGTCCCATATATGAAGATATGAGGAAAGCCTCAAGCACCCATGGAATTTCATAACATAAGCCTATTAGGCCATAATCGACTATGCACCTAAATCATTATCATACATCATCAATTGTAAGTAGTCTCTACATGAGACATTCATCACCAAATGGAATCAATTCAAATATCATCATCATTAATATATATTATCATAATCATTCATTCGTATGCTAAGCAATACATCTGCCTTATACATTACAATAGGATTGATGGATACGTATTCACAAAGCATCAATCATCAACATCATTATTCATAATTTCATTCATTACAACTTATTTAACATTTGTTACTAGCCAAGGTATTCCATTACCATTATTTACCTTCTCCAAAAGCTTCAGTTCCAAGACACACTCTTATCCCATGATAACCCTGCATCATAATGCTAAAAAAGAGACAACATGGGAGAGTGAGTTATACATTCAAAATGACAAATATAATACATTATGATGCATTCAACCCATATGTGTGTTTTACTATAAATCATCAATTCATCATTAAACCATCATCAAGATATTATCTTAGGCATACAAGCCTCATTGTTCATAATTCATAATAAGTACAAGCATAAGCACATACACATTCATATTACCCTTTTATCATAATGGGTATTCACAATTATCACATTAAGTCATTAAATCTTAAATCAATTAACACTCTCTCAAGAGGTTCTCATCTCTGTTTGGTCATCTCCATCTCAAATGCCATGTACCTATGGCTAATGCATATGTCAAATGTTTAATGCATGTGAAATAGATCCATTTCAATCACCCATGTGCACATGGTTTCTCAAGTGATCGCAACCACTTATAATCAATCTCATATTGGTTTCCCGCCACCCATAAGGTACTCCCCTTTTATAACCCCGCAAGGCTTTCTTCGTGATCGCAACCACGTTTTATTCAATTCACATTGGTTTCCCGCCACGCATGGGGTACTCCCTTCATAGAATCCCGAGGGATCTTTATCATTCAGTATACTCATGATCGCGACCATGTATATTATTCACATATTGGTTTCCCGTCACCCATGGGGTACTCCCTCTCATATAGTCCCGTAAGACTTTCATTATTATGATCGCAACCACATATTTAATGCTATGCCATGCATACAATGAATGCAATAATGCAATGATGCACATACTAATCTTAACCTCACAAGGATTTCTCACCCTCTCACTTAGGGGTATATTTTCCATTTAGCTTTTTCATTATTGGCATACATCATTTACTCTTCATTATCAATTATTATATCACATCAACAGTGGTGAACATTCATGTTTTCATAACATGATTTAGGTATATACATATTTTGTCAACACCTTAGATCAACATCAAACACCACCAAAACACACCACAATCGTATACCCCTGTTACAATCTTTTATTTTTTACATAATAAAAAGGGGTTTTGGATAATAATGAGCTCATGATAAATTTCAACATTGAGACATGAGAAAGGTTCATCGTTAGTCTCAACAATAGGGGGACATGTCACAAATATCACCTATTAGTTTTAATTTGGCAATCATAAAAAAGTTGGGTTCAAAACCCTCTAAAACTTGAGTTTTACAATGCAGTGGGTCTAGTGTTTTATGCCTAATAAGAGTTAGAAAACTCCAATTAAGGTGATACCAATTTTCACACCTCTGTAACATAATTATCTACAACCTTCATGAAGAAGTCGGAGGCCATAAATGTCATTAAGATACCTAAACTAGCCAAAAATAGAAAAGGAAATACAGCACTTGGGAAAACAACACAAGTGGCCATAACAGGGCCATGAATTGATTTAGCCCTTGCATGAATCGATTCATGCACCTACAAAGTCCCAAAATTGGCAAACAGAGGGTTGTGAATCTACTCACTCCCCTCCTAAGTCGCTTCATTCGTTTTCCAGGGCCCAAAACATTAAAACAGAGGCTTGTGAATCGATTCATGGCCCATATGAATCAATTCACATAAGTCAAAATACCTTCCCTCTTAAACAGAAAGCTCTAAATTGATTCAGTAAAATGTATGAATCGATTCAGGAATTTCAAATTTCAAAACAGCATTGAATCAGGTCCTTGAATCGATTCAGCCCTGATCCGGGGTGGTGACCAGAACCCAGTCTGGGGTCCAAGAACACCATGCCATATCACCAAGATGGCGATTAAGTCCATAATCGTAGTCTGAAGTCGTTAATGACTATGGTTTTATTCCTTAAACTCTGGTTCGTAGCTGACAGCTAGACAATAGGTCAGAAAAGGTATGGGCAGCCTGACTCTGTGGACACTATAACAACAGTAAGTTAGAAAAATAGTCAAATCACTTCCTAAACTAAGGTAAACTCTATAAATACCATTCATTTATTACAAAAGGAGAGCTGGTCTAATCCTAGAGAATTACCTCCTTAATGCTCTATCTATCTTGATTAATATACTGACTTAGGCATCGAGAATCTTCTGTGGGTACCACTCCGGTGTGGTTTGTTGAACTTCGGCTTAACTTAGAACATCAATTTCATCCTGAACTTGAAGAACCTTGGATTCCCACTGAACCTAGATATAAAATACCGTACTCCACTAAGGCGGTGTAAAATTGAGAGTTTCAGAGGTGACTACGGTTAAGGTGGTTAACCTTTGACCCCGGTCAAGATTCTAGTCTCTTGACCCTGGATTCCAGAGCAAAACATTGGCACGCCCAGTGGGACCTGACAGGGCCCGCAAGCGCACGGGTTATGTCGCGTAATATAAAAGATTATTGTTCTCCACAGGGACTGTGTTCAAAGTACCAGCATATTGAAATTTAATTATCCACACAATTAATTTTTAAGATTTTTATAAAATAAAGCACAAATTAAAGTTGCACAGAATATGAATAAATATAAAAATAAAATTTACTTGATACTAAAAAAAATCAGAGTTGAGAGTATCTTGGGATTTCGGGGGATTAAGACTCTATTTTATGTTTAATGAATTTTAACTTTTCATAAATAAGAATCGAATTAAGTTTTCCAAGGTGAATTTTCCAAAAGCTAATTAATATGTTCCTTTCGGAATCCTATTAATGTACCTAACCTATGGAAAGCGCTGCTTAATCCTCAGAAAGGCCCATTATTGTTTTATGAAAATCCCTTTTATTTCCTCAAAAGAATTTTGATTACTTTCACGGTTTTACCGAGGTCACAAAAAGCATTTCAAAAATCTTAGGTTTAGTTCAAAACTTTCTGGTAAAAATAAATCTCTCGATTCTATTTATTACCTAAACTTACTAATATACCCGTAAGTATACAGTTTTATCATTTAGGTTCTTGTTAGGAATTACTAAAAGCATTAAGCATAATTGAACTAAATGGAAAACAGAAATTTATTTAATTCTAAGTCAAAATAACATTAAAATAAAATATTATCATACTCCCTTTATCCCAAGATAATTAATTTAGCTACTCATGAAATAATTTAAATTCATGTAAATAATGGAAAAATAAAACATACAAGACATGGTAAAAATAAAGACTTACGGGTTTCTCCAAAAGCTCAGAATAATTTACCACTGTAATTCCTTGTTGCAATAATTTCTCCACCAATTACAAATTTAAAATCTCACTTTTACAGCCCTTACACTCTTACAAAATAAAAGAAAGAAAAGAAAATAAAAAGAAAGAGAAGAAAAACGGACAGAGAAAGAAAAAATGGAAAAGAATAGAACTAAAGAGAAAAAGAGAGAAAGTAACGAAGAAATGAAGCTTGAGTGATTTTAGACTGGGAAGAAGTTGTTATTTGCTGATGGGTTGCTGCTGCTTTTATAGGCAAATGGATTGAGGATTCCAGCAATGAAAACGCGTTCAATTTGCAAGTGGAAGAAACTTTCGGTGCATGTGAATTCCAGCTGTGCCAACTTGTTTCCAATTTGCATATTTTAATATATCCAATAATTCGGTGCTTGGATTTTAGTGAAGATTGGTGCAGAATGATGAAATTCAGAGTGGAAAAACATTATTTTCCCACAAATCTGAGTGAAAGCTTGTTGGACGGTGTAGGGAGTGAACTGGACAGCGTGGAGAGGAGTTGCTGGGCGGTATCATGTATTAGAAGAAGAAAGGGAGACGGTGTTGGGAAATGAGGATGGTTGGGCGGTGTTGAGAGTGAGGGAAAGGAAAGGAGTATGGGCGGTGTGGATAGAAAGGAGAAGAGTCTGGGCGGAGTTGTGGATTAGAAGAAGAGTCTGGGCGGAGTTGAGAGTGTTGGAAAGGAAAGGAGTATGGACGGTGTTGGTGTTGAAGAGGATTGTTGGGCGGTGTGGAGTATTGGAAAGGAGAGGACATCGGATAGAAGAGAGGAATGTGGGTCGGATTTCTGGATTGAGGACGGTGTAGAGAGTGATCCGATGTTTGGAGTTTGTGGAGTGTAGGTCGGTTTTGAAAGGAGAAGGGACGGTGTTGTGGCTTGAGGACGGGGTTTGTGGAGTAGGTCGGTATTTGAAAGGAGTATTTGTTGAAGGAAACCGTCTCGCTCAAGCGGAGAAAGGTTCGCTCAAGCGAGAGGTCTTGTTTCACTCGGTGTTTGAGAGTTGGACGGGCAAGGTGACTTACTCGAAATTGATTGAATCCATTCACTCGGCTTAAATTCATGAAGTTCATTCGGCACTGATTGGAGACTCACTCGGGATCAAAATTTATTCAATCGGTTCTCAATCATTTTCACTCGGCTGTAATCTGAACCACTCGGTTAAAACTCTGCTCGGATTTTGCATTGGAATTCACTCGGATTTGACTTCACTTTCACTCAGAAACTTGGACTTTGAAGGACTGGAATCTGGCTGATAGAATTCTTCCATGTCCGAGCCTTGCTTTGCTCGGAAATGCATCTTTCTGACCCAACTTACTCGGAATTCCTTTCCTTGGAGACTTCTCATTCGGGCTCAATGTGAAACTTGAGAGTCTGCCCGAGTGTGATTTATTTCCGGTTGGATTTTTCCTTCTTTGCTAAGAATTACTCGGAAATGCTTTGTTCTGCTTGAGAATGTCATTTTCACTGAGTGAGACCACTCGGATTCCTCCTTAGTCAGCATTTATTCATTTCAGTGGCCTCTTCTACGCGGAATCACTTCACTCGGAACAGCTTTCACTCGGATTCACTTTAATCAGTAAGCTTTTCACTCGAAAATAGCTTTGGACATATTTATTGGAGGTCAGTCTCCTTTTTTCACTCGGAATGGATGCAGTCAGGGAGTTTCCACTCGGAATCACCTTTAACCGAGACTTATTCCATTTCAGCATTGGTCCTTTACTCCAGTCAACTATTTATCACTCGGAATGGCTTTGTCAGGGAACATTTCACTCAGATTTTCCTCCAGCAGTGTAGTATTCCACTCGGCAATGCTCTATTCTGAGTCCTTCCACTCGGATTTGGTCATTTCTGAGTTATCCCACTCGGATTTGGACATTTTGAGTCGGATTTCAGTGCTCTGAGTCGGATTTTTGCTTTCTGAGTCGAATTTCAGCTTTAAAAAGAGAATTCTTTCCACTTTGGGCTTGTTCTTCTTGTTTCTTTATCATTTTATGGTCGTTTTTCTATTGTTTTTGACCCTTTATTACCTTAATTCCTGCAAAATAACATACCCAAGTAGAATAGAGTGGAAAGAAAGCAAAAATCACAATAAAAAAAGGAAATACAGTGGACAATGACTAAAATCCTAAGCAAACTAGATCTTATTTATTATATTAAAAAGCACTTATCAGGACCGCGTAAACTTGTGAGTCCCAGATCGTACAAAGTAGAAGTCATGGAACGCCCTAGAGGAGATGTAACTCTGGAGGGACATGTCCAGAATGTGGCAAGAACATTGGATTATAACGAAGGTATAGTGGAAACCCCTAGGACGGAGTTGAGAACTTAAGCCATAGTACGTTTAGATCCCAGGGATGAAGTTATAAGGCAGCTGTGCCAAGTGATACAAGTACTACGTAGGGAGAATTGAGGTGGTGACCAAAGGCAACCAGAACATCCTTACCAGCAGGAGAGGTCTTTGACATATGCGTACGATGAACAAGAGTCTACACATAGGACTAAATAAACGAGTAAGAAGGGCGATGAACCACGGTAGAGAAGGAGAATACCTGTTCAAAATCCCGTTTACTAGAAGGATGATGAGTGTCCTAATTCCAAGACACCTCCAAACCCCACAGCCGCTGTCCGTAGGGAAGTACACTATGGAGTCAGACCCCGGTAGCCATCTAGATGCCTATGTGAATGAGTCTCTATTCCTGGGTGTTGAGGAAGACATTATGTGCAGGATGTTTCCAAGAACGCTATCCGCTGAAGCGTTGGGATAGTTCAAGAGTTTTCCTACTGGGTCGATAGATTCCTAGGACGACATGGCCCATGTATTCCTATAACATTTCGTGGTGTCTAGAGATGTGCCTAAGACATTGCATACACTGGCACAAATTAGGCAAGGAGTAGAGGAGAGTTTGAAGGATTTTTTGAAGAGGTTCTATAAGGAAGCCGCACTAGTTCTGGGGTTGACAGAAGAGATATAAATGCACATTACAGTAGAAGCTCTGCAACCACGGTCACCTTTTGCACTATCCTTGGCAAAACGACCACCCTAGACAATGGATGAAATTAGAAATAAAGCGGCAACGTACGTAGGGAGAGAGATGCACTTGGTGGCTGCCAAGCAAAGGAGTGCAGAGATGGAAGTCAGAAAAACAGACAAAAAAGAAGTTAGGCCGGAAAAAAGAGGAGCCGGTAGGGACATGTTCCCAAGACTGCGAGAAGGAAGGGGCATGAACGTAGTACAATACACCCCATTGGTCGTAAGACCTAGCCAAATCCTACGAGAGATCGGATTGAGAGGGATGATAGTGTAGGGGTGAGGAAACCTATTCTGATTAAGAGAGCTGGAAACTCTAATAAGTATTGTGAGTTCTATGAGCAAGCCAGACATAATACTGACGAATGTCGTTAATTGAAGGAATCCATTGAAACATTGATAAGAGAGGGAAAATTAAAGCAATACCTGTTTAGGCAAAGGATGAATCCAGAGCCTGAGAAGGTGGCACCAAGAAGAAGAGAGGTGGATCTGGTTGAAGAGGAGGCCTGGAGTTCAAAGAAGCTTATATTGGATAAAGGAAATGCCATGGTGGATAACATTGATGATGACGATAAATCATGGATGAAACCACCACCCAGTTCGGGGAAGAGAGACGTTATTGATATGATTGCTGGAGGATTTGCTAGGGGCAAAGTGTCAAATTCAACAAGAAAGAATCATTTGAGGATAATCATGTCGGTTCAGGCGAAGAAGGATAACAGACCTTTCAGGGATGGTATTAAGACCCCGACCATAATTTTTACTGATGATGATTACGGCTTGACGGTGCCAGGAGATGATAACGCAATAGTGATTGAAGCCGTGGTAGCTAATAAAAGGATCAAAAGGATGTTGGTGGATCAGGGGAGTTTGTGTGATGCCATTTTCTATGAATGCTTCAAGAAGATGGGTCTCTCAGATTCAGATCTACAGCCATGTACCCAGGAGTTAACTACATTCAATGGCGCTAAGCAATCCACTAAAGGTTATTTGGACAGGCTGACATTTGAAAGAGAACCAAGGTCAAAAATAGTGCACATAAGAGTTTTGGTTATTGATGTCAAATCCCCATTGAATGGGATTATTGGGCGCCTTCTTTGAATTCCCTGGAAGTGGTGGTATCAACCACACATCTTTTAATAAAGTTCATAGACAAGGATAACCAAGTGTCCTCTGTCCGGGGTGATCAACAGATGGCGAGGTACCGTTATAACCTCAGCATTTTAATGACTAAGGCGGAGGAGTCTATAAAAAGAAAGAGATTGAATGATGGCGGATCAATACCGAAATCTGTAAATTTGATAGATCTTGACCCAAGAGAGGAATTGAGGTTAGATCTAGAGAACCCTTAGAGACCGACTCCGGAGGGTGGAGTCAAGAAGGTGATGTTGTAAGAGGACCTCGCCAGGGGTACAGAAATTAACGATTCCTTAGAGCAAGGAATGGAAGAACGGCTGATCAAATTGTTAAGAGAATTTAAGCACTTGTTCGTATAGACCACGGCCGACATGCCAGGAATTGACCCAAACTTCTGCTGCCATAAACTGGCAGTTTATTCAGAGTCAAGAGCGGTGGCACAGAAGAAAAGAAGACTGGGTCCAGAAAATAGCAGGCGGCGTGTGAACAAACTGAAGAATTGATAAAGGCCAGATTCATAAGGGAAGTGCAATATTCTTCCTGGGTCTCGAATGTAGTAATGGTGAAGAAGGCTAATGGCAAATGGCGGATGTGCACAGATTTTACAAATTTGAACAAGTGTTGCCCCAAAGACCCGTACCCCTTGCTAAGCATTAATCAGATGGTGGATGATTCATCAGGGTACCAATTCTTGTCTTTCATGGATATGTATTCCGTTTATAATCAAATTCCGATGTGGAAAGAAGACGAAGATAAAATGGCGTTTGTGAATGACAAGGGAGTCTTCTGCTATACTGTTATGCCATTTGGATTGAAGAATGCAAGAACTACTTACCAAAGGGTGATGAACAAGGTTTTCGATAGAATGAGATCAAAAATAGTCAAGGTGTTTGTTGATGACATAATAACCAAGACCCCAGCTGGGGGAGACCACATTGAAGACTTGAGGAAAGTGTTTCAGCGACTGCAACTCTATAATATGAGGTTGAACCCATTAAAGTGCATGTTCACAGTACCAGCAGGGAGGTTCTTAAAGTTCATGCTAAAACAAAGGGGCATATAAGCTAATCCTGACAAATGCAAGGTAGTGAGAGAATTGTGAAGTCCAACCAGTGTGAGGGAGGTGCAATCATTAAATGGAAAGGTGGCAGCTCTATCCCATTTCATGCCAAAGATGGCACACCGGTCATTACCTCTTTACAAAGCACTAAAGAAGAACAAGGATTTTTGACGGGGAAAAGAGAAGGAGAGAGCATTCCAAGAGTTGAAGGAAGTTTTAGCCAACCCACTACTATTGACAAAGCCTGACCCCGGAGAGAAATTGCTCATTTACCTCCAGAGACCGGTATATTTCGTTGGAAAAGTGCTACAAGGATCGGAGGGCCGATATCAGAAGTTGGAAAAAGTGGCTTTGGCATTAGTCTGGACGTCCCGACATTTAAGATAGTACTTTCATGCACATCCAATCACAGTTCAGACAGATCTCCCATTAAGAACGGTTTTTCACAAACCAGACTTGGCAGGAAGAATGACGAAGTGGGCAATAGAGCTATCAAAGTTTGATATTTCTTATGAACCCCTAACTACCATAAAAGCTCAAGTCCTGGCGGACTTTGTGACGGAGTTGACAGGAGAAGCCCCAACGATACCATTAGAATATTGGAAGATTTATGTCAATGATTCATCGAATGGAAAAAGATATGGGGTCGGAGTGGTAATTGAGAGCGAAGATGGGGTGAGCATCGAAATATCCCTCAGATTTGATTTCCAAACATCAAATAATTAGGTGGAGTATAAGGCATGTTTGGCAGGACTCGGAATGGCTCTGGAAGTAGGAGTGCGCACGGTGGTGCTCTGTAGAGATTTACAGTTGGTGATTTCACAAATCAATGGAAGTTATCAAGCCAAGGAGTCATTGTTGCAACAATACCTGAGGAAGGTTAAGGAGTTAGGAGGGAAGTTTACTAAGCTGGAGATTAAGCACGTCCCCAGGGAGGAGAATGTTAGAGCCGATGTTTTATCCCGATTGGCAAGCACAAAGAAGGCAGGGAGTATGACTACAGTTATACAGAGTACTTTAGCTGCTCCAAGTATCTCAAATCCACTCAAAGTGTACGCCATTCAATTCAAAGCACATCTAGAGGACTCTTGGGTCATCCTAATTATCCGGTACATGGCAAGTGGGCAGCTTCCGGAATGCCCAATCAAAAGGAAGAAATTGAGGAAGGAGCTACCAAACTTTGTATTGGTAGACGGAGGTTTGTTTAGAAAGGGAATGACGACACCTTATCTAAGATGCTTAAACGAGGCCGAGGTGGATGAAGTCCTATCAGAAGTACACGAAGGGTCGTGTGGTAACCACTGCGGAGGCAGGAGCTTAACTAAGAAAGTATTAAGGGAAGCTTATTGGTGGCCTACTTTAGCCAAAGATGCAGTGGAGTATGTCAAAAAATTTAATGTATGTTAGAAGAATAGCAATGAGCACTATGTCCCGACCGAAGAGTTATTCACATCCGCAGTCCCATGGCCTTTCTACCAATGGGGCATGGATATTTTGGGACCTTTCCCAAAGGCTCTAGGAGGAGTGAAATACCTAATAGTGGGGGTGGACTATTTTACAAAGTGGATTGAAGCGGAAGCAGTAATGCATATCACCGCAGCACGGACGCAAAGATTCTTTTATGAGAACATTATCACAAGGTTTGGGATACCAGGAAGAGTAATAATGGATAATGGGATGCAGTTCACAGATGCCAAGTTCAGAAGTCTCCTTGACAGACTACAAATTAAACAAGTATTCTCGTTGGTTGAGCATCCTCAGACCAATGGTCAGGCAGAGGTTGCAAATAGAGAAATCCTTAAAGGTCTAAAAAAACGCCTTGGTGAAGCGAAAAGAGAATGGGCTAATCAATTATGTCACGTTTTATGGGCACATCGGATAACCCCTCATTTGTCCACTGGTGAGACCCCATTCCAGTTGGTATATGGAGCAGACACAGTTATACCAGTGGAAATAAATTTAATCTCTCAAAAGGTTCAATAATTTGATATGATAGATAATGATCAAAGATTAAGGAATAAGCTAGATCTGCTACCCGAGGTCAGAGAGGTAGCTTTTGTGCGAGATCAAGTTATTAAAGCCAAATATGCATTACGTTATAATGTGAAGGTCCAGCAAAGAAGATTCAATATGGGCGACCTTATCTTAAGGAAGGCATCAGTTGGAAATCGCTTTGCATATCAAGGAAAACTGGCATCGACATGGGAAGGGACATACTGGGTAAACAAAGTCACACCAGGAGGGGCATACTTGCTGGAAACTTTAGAGGGAGAGGTGTTTAAGAATAAATGGAATGTAAAGAACCTTCATGTGTATTACAGCTAACCGGCACTACAAGTCATGCACTCTTTTTCCCTACCCAAGGTTTTTCCCACAGGGTTTACTTGGGAGATTTTTAATGAGGTATGCAGTCGGGGTGCTATTCTATCAATAAAATGTAGTTTTTTGAATGTGCATGACAACATTCTTTCTCAGAAATCTTCCTCATAGCCCAGAGTGGTTAAGTTTCTAAGAACCCCAGAGTGGTCTAAGGACCCCAGAGTAGTTAAGTTTCTAAGAACCCCAGAGTGGTTAAGCTTCTAAGAACCCCAGAGTGGTCTAAAGACCCTAGAGTGGTTAAGTTTCTAAGAACCCCGGAGTGGTCTAAGGACCCCAGAGTGCTCAAGTTTCAATTAAACCCCGGAGGGGGCTAAGGACCCCAGAGCGGTTAAATTCAATTAAACCCCGGAGTGGTCTAAGGACCCTGAAGTGGCTTAAACTTGTTAAATGGTTAAAAACGGAATAAACGAATAACATTTTTATATGAGCTTCGAATTTTAGACGTTATAGCAATAAAAAACAAAAAGTTAAGTAAAAACGATATGGGCAAAATATTAATAGCATTAATAAAAAAAGGCACTACGGCCAAGATAAATTCAAAATGGCGGAGCTTATCCCGCCTACAAAGCAAAACATTGTAATCAAAAAGAGAGGGTGGAGCTCATCCTGCCTACAGAGCAAGAGTAAGTCAGGGGTCCACAAGGTCGGCGTCTTCCTTCGCCCTATCTAAGCTAGTATGCTCATCTCCACCATCACCTTCGGGAGGGGTATCATCTTCTCCTTCCGCCAAAGAGGCAAATTTAAATGGCTCATCAGCAGGAATGTAGGACTTCCCACCAACCTCGGTTACCAACTCCCCATTTCAGAATCTGTTAAAAAAGTCGATCTCGTTCAAGTTTAGGTGGGCACCCCGGTTGCGGTAGACAACTTGACAAACTACATGGCTGAATAAATCTATAGCAGCCCGAGCAAACCTAGTTATATCATTTTTATATTTGCTTCGCTCATCCCGGACTACAGTGGATAATCATCATTCTTTCTCTGAAGATCGGCCACCAACTTCTCCAAGTTGTCCACCTTAAGTTGTAGTCTGTCGTTCTTCTTCTTTAAATCGTCCCCGGAGTTCCGAAGACTTTGGTTTTCTTCATTAAGGCTTTTAATTCTCTGGTGAGCCTTCCCGCAGTCTTTAGAAAACCGGGAATTCCTTTCCTTTAGCTGCTCAATCTCCCTCTTAGGCCCATCAGTAGTGGCGGAGTAGATGGTGGAGAGAGTCTTGATATTATACCACATAGCAGTCTCAAGAGCAAACTCGAGGTCTTCAGGATTCAATCCCTCTTTGAGAAGCCATAGGAGGGTGAAGCCGACATCAGGAGGAGTAGTCTTGACAAAGAGATCCTCCAGGGCTTCCATACCGGAAATAGGGGTCGAGGCATCCTTTTCAGTTAGTTCCTCAGTAACTATCCCCTTTCCTTTGTCAAGCACTTTTTAACCAGGATCCACCTTGTGCTTCTTGGGGATGTCGGCCCCTTGTTTTTTCTCTTTCCTCTTGGTAGGGCCGGTTACAAGAGCCACTTCCCCTCCAGGGGTTTGGAACTTGTGCTTCCGGAGTTCCTTTAAGGCGTCCGTACTCATGTTCCCTGAAAAAGGCAGTATTAGCAAAAATCAAAGTACAAAAAGAGATGTAAGGGGAAAGAAAAGATAGATACCCAGAAGAGTGAGGTACTCATTCCGTGTCTCTAGAGTTCCAAGAAGGGGACGACATCGGGGAGGAGCACCCCGAGAAAGGGTATAGAGAGTTTCAATGACGATGCACGACGTCTTGGATAGAGAGCCCGCATTGATGGTGTACACTGTGCTCTCCAAGAGGAAATGCTTGTGGTTCCACCCAGTGTGGATCAGGTAATTGCCATTTTCATCTTTCCAAAAGGGAGACATTGTATTCTCTACCTGAAGTTTAAAAAACACACTCTTGAAGGAAGAGCCGTACATCTTACAAGAATCGGCATAGGCCTCAAAATTTACGATGTCGCTTTGACATTGAAGATTTATGAAGCCCATCACGGTTTTGGCTCAACGGATCACCCCAGCGTACCTAAAAAACATGGCAATGGTCGGAGTGAAGCAGAGGTGCTTTTCAAGGACCTGAAGGGCCATCATCAAGGCCCAGCCACTCGGGTGGAGTTGACTAGGGACAATGTCCAGGAAATGTAACACCCCCATCTTGTAATGGTTCAGGGGGAACCAGACTCCCATCTTCAGCACTGTGAAGTCATGAACGTAGAGAAAGTGGTCTCATGAAATATGGCAGATCCGGTCTGTTAAGGTAGGACAGATGAGATGGAAATCCTTCTCATACTTCTTGTTTCACCAAAAGGACTCTGCCTCAAGCTGAACGCCATCTTCTTCAACGACATGGGAACTGTAGGTAGCCACCACGTCTTTAGCCACCCAGAAATATGGATCTTCGACTTTTCGAGCTAGCCATTTTATTTTGTTGGCAATCATGAAGGTCTCGTCGGGGCCATTCCTCAGAATTGATAATCCGACGGTGTCCATGCAACCACGTACTAAAAATCAGATGGCGGAATAAAAGTCAGTGTCATCAACGCAGTAGTGCACTACGCTGGAATCTTCACCCCAGTCCAGAGACACAAGGGGAAAAGGTGATTTAGGTTCAGGAACCCCAGAAGAAGAGGACTCCAGTTCCAGAGCATTTAGATTACCCCGGTTGACTGGAGTTACCCATCTGTGGATGTCCGTCTATGTAAGCTGAGGACCATTACGAGGAACCTCGATAGGCCAAGAAATGGAAGGGTTGGAAATTATTTCACAAAAGCTGTCTTGGCCCTGACCGTTGTTAGTGGAAAAAGCTGACATTGCAAATAAAAAGGGGTTAGAAGGCTACCTATGTTTACGGTACGGACTGGTCTTCTAGTACGGGCCAGGACGAAGTCAAGGAAGATTTAAGACTACGGATGGACAGAGTATCTGGAAGAAGAATGCAAAGTGAGAAAACAATGAGACTCCCTCGCCTTATATAGGTGTCAAGACATCATGGGCCAAAGTTCAACCGTCGCGGCCCAAAGGGAGTGTCGTTTCGCCTACGAGTGACGTCATCTGATGGCGTGTAGGAAAGACGACCAGTCACGACTGGACATGTCATCGATCCAGGTGAAGCAGCAGCTTTTCAGGTAAGACGCATTAAATGCTTACCTAACCCGCAAAGCATCTAACCACGGAGGCACCAGCATATCGGTTCCAAAAACACATCGGTTTGTTCATCCAAAGTCCGAAAGTAGTTCATTATTATGACAACACCATAACAATAAACTAAGGGGCAAATGATCCGGGGTGGTGACCAGAACCCAGTCTGGGGTCCAAGAACACCATGCCACATCACCAAGATGGCGATTAAGTCCATAATCGTAGTCTGAAATCGTTAATGACTACGATTTTATTCCTTAAACTTTGGTTCATAGATGACAACCAGACAATGGGTCAAAGGAGGTATGGGCAGCCTGACTCTGTGGACATTGTAACAACAGTAAGTTAGGAAAATAGTCAAATCACTTCCTAAACTAAGGTAAACTCTATAAATACCATTCATTTATTACAAAAGGAGAGTTGATCTAATCCTAGAGAATTACCTCCGTAATGCCCTATCTGTCTTGATTAATATACTGACTTAGGCATCGGAGAATCTTCTGCAGGTACCCCTTCGGTGTGGTTTGTTGAACTTCAGCTTAACTTGGAACATCAATTTCTTCCTGAACTTGAAGAACCTTGGATTCCCACTGAACCTAGTTATAAAATACCGTACTCCACTGAGGCGGTGTAAAACTGAGAGTTTGAGAGGTGACTACGGTTAAGGTGCTTAACCTTTAACCCCGGTCAAGATTCTAGTGTCTTGACCCTGGATTCCAAAGTAGAACAAGCCCCATGGTGAATTGATTCACACCTGCTGTATACCAGTTCATGACAACAACTCATTAGAAATTGTCAAATTTTCCAACTTCTAGCTACCCTATCTTTTTCATATCAAATCCAACGGCCACCAAATTTTGACACAACTACATACACACCATTTATGACGCATGACCACCGACCGCACTCAAAAATTCCCAAAAATGAGGTACTTATGTGTATAAATGTGTTTAGACCATTTCAAGGCTTGTTTGTGCAACTTAAGGGTCATTTCTCACTTAGATTGACCCATTCCAATTTCTACAAGTTATAAACCATGCTTAGGTATTATTGTGACTATCCTATGCCATCAAAACCACATAAAACTTTATTTGACCCATTCACTTCCATGATTATGCATGAAAATGCACTTTGGGAACTATACCAAGACTCAAACCATTGAAAATACATCAACGATGCATTATCTTTTAACCTTATCATTAATACCATCACAATGGCTATCACATTCAATGACAAGTATCCATATGAAATTCTTATTTCTCAAGACATAAACTTCATCCCCTCAAGGATGGTTCACCAACAACACATCATTCCCATCAAAGAGATAGTTAACCATTCATTATCATTATATATACATATATATCATCTCAATGACCAATAATTTACCACTCACATCATTTCATCATAACATGGCAAGGCAAGCGTGAGTACTATCATATACATTAATCACTATTACCCGGAATACAATCTACACATTACACACACACACACACACATACACACACACACACACATATATATATATATATACACTAAATCAACAAGCCATCATAAGGCACCATCACAAGTTTAAGTAATTGACAACATCATTTAGGGTTCAATATCAAGTCCTAGACTTGTTAAAATGCCTATTCACATACTTATGTTAGGTTTCGGGAATTCCTTTCCCAAAACTAATATTCTCTAGATCTAAAAGGGTTAACCATACCCAATTACAACAACATCACATTCATCCCTCATCTAAAATGCCTTCCATATTACCTCAATCATTCAAATGCCATCATTGTCACTTAGGGTTCATTATGAGCCATCTTAGCCCCTATCAATCATTATCTATCAACAAATTCATACGACATTTATCATGGCCAAAGACCTCATTAACCATAATCTCATTAGTCCATCACAATCATTATGATCTTAATGTTCATATTCATTCTTACACATTTCATAACAACACCTATTTATAGGTTTCACCATCAATGTTCCTCTACCATTTTCACTATCATTTTTCATCATACAAATCATCATCTAACATTGAGTACCTTATATCCATTTCCCAAAACCAATTCTTATAGTCACAATATATACATTCCTAACTCTTAAGATTAGGATTCTTTAAAATTCAATAATCATTATCCTCATTATTCAAGTCTCTCCTAACAATATCTCAACTTTTAACACACTAACAACTTGGAGCCATTACTCTATTTTCTTGATTTCACAATCCCTCAATATCAATAATCAATATTACTCATTCAAAAACTTATTCCCATATATAAAACCTCTCCAATGTCAATTACCCACAATTTTCTCAAGAATTTCTCAAAGCCCCAAAATCTCAATTCCTAGGGTTTTCACCAATAATCCACAATCATCAATTTTAACCATTTATATGCATCATTTCAAGCATCCATAGGCTAACAACATAGCATTCAAACCATCATTAATAACAATAACAATCCCCAATGGTTATCTAACCTAGGGTTTGGTTCTACATGCTATTATCCATCAAAATAACATCAAATCTCCTATCATAATACTTAAATAAACTTAAAACCATCAACAAAAGGCATGGGTGTTCAAAAATCATACCTTTTTCCTAAATCCAAAGGGCAACACACAAATAGAGAGAAAGAGAGGAAGAGAAGAGCCAAGCTTTACTCCAATGTCAAATGCAAGCTTCATGATTCCATAAAACCCAAGAAATTTTGGTGGGCAATGGTCATGGAGGGGGTGCCACGGTTTGCTCATGAAGGAGGCGGAGAGAAGAAATGAAAAAAACTGAAATGGAGAGGGAGAAAGGGCCAATGTGAAAAGGAAGAAGAGAAATTGGGCTTTTGTTTTAAATTTTAATCCTTTCATTAAACTTTACCGTTTTATAACATACAGGATCTCAGTTCGGACTCAATACCTCATCTAAAAATTATTCCAAATATATATTTGGATTCCCCATAATATTCTTAACCGCCCTGACCAATGGCATCTCAATCGGAGATACTTGGTCCGACACCCATATTTTAACCGGGTATAATCTTAACTCTTAAAGCCTCAATAAATTATAAATAATCCTCATAAATCTCAATTTAATTATTTAACATTTTTGGGATAGTTATTAACCCACGTATAATTATTTACCATTTATTCCTCATATTTAATCATTTATATAAAATTCGGGATATTACATGTACACTTATCTCATAATTAGCATGCATATCACCATCTTTTACTAGTACCAAACCGTATCGCCCATCTTGCAACACCGGTTATTTTCACCATGACTGCGGTAAACAACATAAACAACATAAAGATTGTGCAGGCGAACCATGAATCATACCATGGCAACTGTGATCTAAAGGACCACCAGAAATACTTACACCTCAAAGAGCCACCCCCTCCGGGTCAACGACATGCAGCTCCCGTAGCCAGGCATGGGCAGCTTCGTGACTTACACTCTGAGTCACTAGGGTAATATCAACAATAATGCTCGTGCATAGAGCCTCCCTCCCACTGGGCCAACCGGAGGAACCCCTAACATTCCATACCAACAGCTATGTAATATGCCATAGATGCAATGCAAATGCCAATCATATGCATTCTCACACTATGCATCCTATCATGCCACTCATCGATCATCACTATCATCAATATCACCACACAATTCTTAGTGGATTTTATCATCATTGGTTATTGTCATTGTTTCAAGTTTTAAAGTGGCATGTATAATATTTTCCATCAACACAATTTCATCTCATATATACGAGTCTACACTTGCATCAATCATAATGGCATTACAATCATCAATAACATTCATCAATCTTTCATCAATATTCAACGTATGCTTAACACCCATATTCATTCTCATTCATCATCAATAACTACCGTTCAGTATTGGTGGTAAATGCTAACACATTCTCCATATCTCAAGACACGACATTTGTCAAGACAATCACATCACTATAAAGTATACCATCAACATTCCAAATACATACCACACATTGCCAAGCACAAATAACATCACCATGTACAACATCTTAATTCATCAACACAACATAGGCAAGGCAAACATGTGTATTATCACATACGACAATCAACCATTATTCATTTCATGCATTTAGAATATAAAACTCCTCTCCTACCTTCAGAGAAGTAGTCCGAGCAATTGGACGTTCCCGTCTCATCATTCAGAATAGATCCTACATCACACATTGTACCACACATTAGTTTTTCCTTTAACCCAACAAGATTTACATATTCTATTTTTAATACTTGGTGCTTATATCATTATTACTACCAAACCATTTTCCTTTTCATTTATTTTACCACAACAACCATAGGTTTGGTGTTCAAGTTTATTTCTAAGCATTTATAGCTTTACCCATTAATGGGTTCACACATCAATGGTCATTAAATGACCATCTAACATCATTAATGTTATCAACCATCATCAATAAATATTCTCCCAATATATTTAACAACACCCACACTCTCAATATCATACATTTCTTCTCAAGAATTAATTCTCAGTCAACATTTAATGTTTTCCCTAATTTCTAGAGTTAGGGTTTCACCAAAAGCCAACAAACATCATAAATAATCATCATTTTCCATCTTCAAACACCACATTTCGTGTACCACTACAAATGCTCTTAAATATTTGCATTTAACACACCCCACCTTAGGGTTTACACATTTAATACTCTCATTTAATATCCACATGTATTTATTCACTCCCCCAACAACCATAACTCAAAACCTATGGCATAAACTCATTAAAAAATTAGAGCGGAATTTACCTCAATCAACAAACAACAATGAGCACCAATAGGAGAGGAGTGGGTGACAAAAATTGAAAGAAGACAATCAGAGAACTTCAATCAACTAAGTCTCCTTCAAGCTTAGTAGGGAAAACAAAAATGGAGGAGAGGGAAATGAGCTCATTACCTATGATAGGTTTTTAGAGAGAGGAAAGATGAAGAGAAATGAGGAAAAGAGAAGAAGGGAGGAAATGCCTTTAGGAAGCAAAAAGCCAATGTGAAAATGAGGAGTAGAGGGTAGGTTTATGTTTCTCATTAAAACTTTACCATTTCATAACAAACAAGATCATCATTTGGGCTCAATACTTTATCTAAAATTTATTTGGAATATATATTCGGATTCACAATAATATTCTTAATAGCTCTGACCAATAATACCTCAATCAGAGATACTTGGTCCAACACCCATATTTTAACCGGGTATAATTTCAGCACTTTAGCTTCAATAAATTATAAATAATCTTAATAAATTCCAATATATTTATTTCAACATTGTTGGGACATTAATTAACCCATATGTAATTATTTAATATTTATTCCTCTCAATTAATCATTTATATAAATTTTAGGATGTTAAACCACCAGGCCTACATTTAAGTATATGTCAAAGTCAGCCATCATGGGAAACATAGCCCTATTCATTTATTTCATAAAAGAGCTTGTGCCCCTTCAAGAAGAGTTACGTACACTAAATTGCTAAGTTACCTCTTAGCTGCAATATAAAGTAACGTTAAGACTGTGAACAAACTTGTCATGATATAGGTCCAGTCTGCAAGTACCTGCAAGCACCAAGCTCGTTTTAGTAATTACAAATGAGAGTGACTTTCAATAATAAAAAAATATAATAATTACAAATAAAAGTGATAAGAGTTCAAGTCAAAAGCCTCATTATCAAACAAAGCGATAACAAGATGGCCATGTTACTTTCAATTCAAGCCCAACATTTTATGCAACTAAGAAACACTTACTGGGAAATATACCTAACAAGTCACAAGCACGTATTAAATATGCACATATTGCGCTTTATCCAACTAAGAAATATACCCAACAGGTCACAAAAGAGAACATCTACGAAACATTATGGAGAACAATTATAAAAAAAAATACCCAATTGTGAAAAATTTCCAAGATTTGGAAAACAGCTATGAAACCTTACCTTATAGAAAAGAGGATTCAAATGGAAGAATGGTTGGAAACGCAGAGGTTACGGAGATAAGAGAAGGAGGTAGTCGCTACAAGAAGGACCACGATTTAGAGGTGTGGCGGCGACGACATGAGGTTGTTCACTCTCTGACCATGGCAGAGCAGCGACACGCAAAGTCGTAGTACAAGGAGAGGGAGATGGAAATTAGGAGTTTGGACAAAAGTTAGGGTTTTGCTCATTAACAAAATAAAATTGGGAAAACGAGACAGTAGGGGAGAGGGAAAATGGTTTACAGCGGTAACTTTTAACATTTTGGATGAAAATAATATGCATTTTTTATACATGCTTTCTTTATAAACTTTGTTTACTTTAGGACCGATTTTTCGGTCACTAAAATTTCTCCATAATAAACACCCAATTTTTCTATAAATTAGAGACCCATTTTACAGTCACTAACTTAAAGACTGATTTTCACTAAAATCATTTTATAATAAATTCAACCTTAAGGTGAAGAGAATGAGGTTTAAGTTTTTCTCAAGGTTAGAGGCCAATTTTTTGGTCTCTAAATTCCATTTTTTTAAGAAAATTATTTTTTATGTGATAACATGAATTTTATATTAGATGTTTTTAAATTAGAGACTAATTTTTCAGTCTTTATTGTGACTGAATTAGTGACCAATTCCAGATAAAACTGTACCACTTTCTTGTTGGTCTCTAAATCAGTCACTAAACTTATAAACCAAGAAATCAGTCACTAAAATCAGTCTCTAACTATAGTGACCAATTTTTCATTGCTATTCCGGTCACTAATTTAGAGACCAAAATATCGGTCTCTATTGATAAATTTAGTGACTATTTTTTTGGTCTCTAAGTTCAGTGACCGATTTAGAGACCAATTGAAATTTGATATACTTTTCCATGAAATCAGTCTCTAACTCAGTCACAATAGAGACTGATATATTTCGGTCACTATATTGGTCATTAAACAATAGTTTTCTTATAATGTTATAACTAATTCATGCAACATAAAATTTCTAACAACAATAATACCTTTCCTAGATATATAAATAATCAGATTTTTAGCATATTATCTTGCAAAATCTTAAAAGATAATGGAGGCACATTACATGGCTACTAAATTAAAAAGTAAAAATCCAATTTTCTTAACTTTTCACAACACGCATGTGATAATTTGTAGAATATAAATTCTATCCAAATTTTAAAAATTAATTAATTTTCATGAAAAATGTTATTATAAGTGTTTAAATCTTGAATAAAGGTGAGAGAAATCATGGTACTCATTTTGGCCATAAGCAAGCAAAGATTAATCAAGCATTTGCCAACATAATTCACATGCATGCATCCTCCATGGCACACAAAAATTCTACAACACTAAAAATGTTAGAAGATAACACGTTACAACTTAAAACTCAAAAAAAATCAAGAGGAAAAATTAAATATAGTGCATCCATGGTAATCCCCAAAACAAATATTAGTTTTTAACAAGTTTTCTTCATGATTAAAGATTCAAATGGTTAAGTTTTGGGAATGGTACCAAGGTGTAAAACTTAGGGGGATTCACACTACACATGCATCTGAAATTGAGAGTCAAATACTAATGAATAATAACTAAAGGATTGTTGCTAATTAAACAACATTACTTATCATTACTATTTACTAGTACTACGTCACTTATTCCTACTCATTCTCTTTTCTTTTCAGTTCTTCTCCCCTTATCATCACACATCCTCATTCTACCTCACAATCTTTATTCTTTTTGAGCTAGGCTCTTCATCACTCATACTCTCCTGGGGTCCAAACATCACACTCCTATGTCAGAATTGTTTCCTCATTTCACTATTTTCTTATATTAAAACAACTCAAGGAACAGATGAAACCTCAAGCTTTTTGTAAAAACCTTAACAGTGTACTCTCAAGGTTTCTGAGAGTCTGGGTTCCTGTCCTGAAAATCTAGGTTGTTACAGTGGCCACACTGGATACTAGAGCGTCATGATAATTGCTCGAGACTCAGTTGTGTTGTGTAAGGACTGACCTCAACCCATCAATTAATATTAAAGTTATTAATAATTTGATAATAAAAAGTAGAGTAAATTTTTTATGAATTAAATAATTGTCAGAGTAAGGACATCACGGTTAAAAGTTCGATAAGTAACCCCAGATCATTTTAAAAACCTATCCCATATATGGATATGAGAAGGTATGTAAGTTAAATAAGAATGCACCTTGGACAATCAACCATATGATCATCAACAAGGAATAGTGAAAGTATAAGTTATTCCAAGAAGTGTAGAAGGCTATGAAAAGAGGTTCAAAGATACCTTAATTAATTGCCAAATATGGTAAATATGCATACATGTTGTTGTATAATACCAAACATTCATCAAAACTTATGAATTTTTATGGAATTAGGGCCATGATTCGATTCAAGCACTCCATGAATCGATTCATGTGTGTTGGAGATTCAAAACAGTGGAAGCAAAACCTCTTGAATTGATTCAAGCCTCGTATGAATCGATTCAAGCAAGTTGGAACTTGTTTCAGTAAAAACAGAACCTCTTGAATCGATTCAGGACTTCGTATGAATCGATTCAAGTCATTCCAGTAGCTTCTGAATCGATTCAAGGGGTAATGTGAATCGATTCAAGTCATTCCAAGGGCTCATGAATCAATTCAAGGAAGTCATGAATCGATTCATGACAGCATCCCTACTGCATAATGCAAAAAACACATGATTTTCCAACGTCCAACCACCCTAACTTTTTCATATCAAATCCAATGACCACCAAATTTTAACACCACCTAATATATATCATTTATAATGTAGCCACTAGCCGCACTCAAAAATTTCCAAAAATGAGAGACTTATGTACATAAATGTGTTTAGTCCATTCTAAGGCATTTTTGTGCAACACAAGGGTCAATTCTCAATGGAATTGACCCATTCCAATTTTTACAAGTTCTAAATCATGCATAGGCACTATTGTAATTATTTTCTGGCATTCAAACATACTAAAACTCAATATAGCCCTATTAGTTCCTCAATTATGCATGAATATCATATACACAACTTCATAAATTTAATAATTCATCCCTCCATGGATTCCAACTACATAAGTGTCATCAACAATGCATCACTATAACATGTAAAGCCATTGTATCACAATTAATAACAATCATTGTTATGGTCACTACCAAAAATTAGTCTTTCGAAACATATAAGGCCTAATTTTCACAAGTGACCCTCAAAACGAATACATATCACCATTCAATATTCAAGAAACAAAAGAGGCATATACATATATCAATTGTTTTACAAAAGAATGTCGGCCAAGGCATACCAGCTTTCCTTCCATATTTACCTCCACCATTGCTTAACCTTTAAAAAAAGTAGGGTATCCAATATACCTACATCAACCTTTAAAAATGGCAACTAGGAGGTGAGTAACATATACCAAATGAATTAAAGTTATACATTATGATGATACATATATATATGTGCATAACATACATTTCTCAAGGAGCATCGTAAGCTCCATTCACATATCATATTAACTCATTTCAACATAGCATATATTCCATCAACACATTCATAACATACATATCAAAATATTGGCAATCTCATCAAATACCATCACACACTCAAGGTTAGTACCACTATTTCCATCTCTTTACTTATCAATCATCCATCGCCACCACGGGCTACCAAACTCGGCATATCTCTAGCTATATGCAAATGCTCTTATGGCTAATACACATACACAAGGAATCATTATCAATTCGCGGATCCGACTATGGGAACAACATCATATATAATGTGGTTCAAGCATATGTGTGCTACTACGCCCCTACTACAGTAGTAAATGTGTACACTTATATCTTAAACTTTGCATACATAATATTATCCTTTTACTGGTACCAAACCGCTATTGCCCTTATGTAGCACTAGTCATCCTTGACTTGCGGATCAACAACTTGGCCTCACTTGCCAAAAATGCTACAGGCCCCTCCCGAACACACATCGAAAGAGTCGTGCCCCATAGGGACACCGAGGTCACTTGCTCATCACAGAGCCACCCACCCACTAGGCCCGCCATATAGGGTGCCTCGCCACCAAATTATGGGCAGCTTCGTGATTCCCAGAATCACTAGGGAACAACATACAATTTCACTCATGCACTGGGTCGCCCTCCCACTGGGCCCACTTATTGTAACCCCTAACATTCCACATAGACAGCGTATGATACGCCATGGATGCAAATGTCAATCAATGCATTTCTCACACTATGCATCCTAAATGCCACTCCACAATCGATAATTCACCACCATCACTTAGTGGAATTCAACATCCCTACCATTCTCAACCATTACCAATTATTAATGGATTTCATTCACATCAATAGTTAGTGGCAATCATCATTCATCAAATTACATGTCAAGGGAGTCCAACATCATTGCAATCAATTTAATCATGGTCTCAAAGCCATTCACAACAAGTCTCATTAACATGAGTCAAATTCAACATCATAATTATCATCCCAACAACACATGCCACATAATACCATTCATTCTAAATGCATTCCAATCATATAATATTAAGATATTCTTCCAAGCAAATTAGCATAACACATTTATACATACATCAATAATGGATGAAATCATGCATTTAGAAATGTTACCCCCTCCTACCTCAAGAGAAGTAGTACTCATTGCGGTTCGAAGGTCCCGCCTCGTTGATGGGGTTGTTTTCTACATCACACAATGTACCATACAATTATTTTCTATCTAAATCACCAAGATTCAAGTACTCCTATTTAATTACTTGGTGTTTATGCCATTTCCAACCTCTTTCATTTCATTTAATCCACCACAACCACCATGGGTTTAGTGCTCAAATTCACTTATGCATTTAAGGACCACACCCACCTAGGGGTTTCCATATTAATGGTCTCCAACTACCATTGCTAATTATCTAACCTCATTAATGGCCATCCACCATTAATGTTACCATCTCACATCATTAAATACATTCTCCCAACATCAATAAACACTCACCCACTCACATTTTACATTTCCCCCAATTTCCAAGGGTTAAGGTTTCATTAAAAACCCAACAACCATCATTAATTTCCATCTTCTTCCATCATAATTAATGCCATTTTCGTGCAGCCATAAATGCCCTCTTAAAAATCACATTAAATACACCTCACCTTAGGGTTTTGCATCATTAATGGTTACCTTTCCATAACCCGTACACATTTAACACCCTCCCAATAACCCAACACCATAACCTAGGGCTTAGAACACCAAAAGAATAGAGGAACTTACCTAAAGCTCCAAGAAAACCCAAGCCCTAGCACAACCATGAAAATAGAGGACAATAGAGAGAGTTTCCAAGCTCCAAACACCTTCTAAAGAGAAGAAAAGGCCAACTTGATTGGGTATAGAAGAAGGCTCATAAATTTATGGAGAAGTTGAGAAATGAAGGGGTTTGTGTGAGGGAGAAAGGGATGATAAAAATGAATAGAGAAGGGAGAGGGAATGCACGTGAGAATGGAGAAAGAGTGAAGGAATTAAGTTATAACTTGGTCTTTCTTTAAAATCTTTTCCGTTTTATAATAAACAGGATCTCCGTTTGGGCTCAATACTTATTCCAAAAATTATTCTGAATATATATTCGGATTCACAATAATATCACTAGTGCATATTGGGGCTTTAATCACGGTTAAAATTGGGCTTTAACCACGGTTCTACAACCGTGGTTGTTCCCAGCGTGATTATAGGTGGGGACTTTTGACCACGGTTTTAAATTGTGATTAAAGGGGGATATAACCACGGTTCCCACAACCGTGATTAAAAGGGGGATACGACCACGGTTCCAGCCAACCGTGATTAAAAGGGGATATAACCACAGTTAAAAAAACCGTGATTAAAAGGGGGATATGACCACGGTTAAAACAATCGTGATTAAAAGGGGGATACGACCACGGTCCAGCCAACCGTGATTAAAATGGTGATACAACCACGGTTCTAAACAACGGTGATTAAAAGGGGGTTTTAACCACGGTTATGGTCATAACCGTGGTTAAAAGTTACTTTTTAAAAAAAAATACAGGATTTGTTTTATTCATTAGCCATACCTGCAATCAGATATATATATATATATATATATATATATATACCAGCCAGCCACACAATAAGTGATGAAAAATAATAAATTTCAATAAAACTATATAAACAACAAATATGGTACAAAAATGCATAATATGATATCTAAAGCTACACTAATAGATATAAATCCTATAAAGTAACAATAATAAACAATAAAGACACTAGTGGAGTCCTTCCTTGATTTGAAGAAGGCTAGTGGCCCAATGGGTTCTGATTTCATTAATGTATTTTTCAGGGAACTTTGAGGAGTCTTGAAAGTGCTGTAAAGAAGAGACAATCATTAATAGTAGTGGTGAGCAACTAACTTTAGTAGTAGTATGTAAAAATGAAATAAAATAATGTAGGTAGTGAAAACTTACAGTTGTCCATCCGTCTATTATACCAGATTGGACAATAGTAAGCATCGTCTTTATCACGAAGTACCCACACTCAAAGGTGCCATCCTACTGATAAGACTACAAGGTAACGTACATTGAATTCCCAATTGGTTATTGTTTTTGTTATTAATTGAGAAAACTTTAAAAGTAATGCTTATTAATTAATCTGTGCTTACTTTTGGGAAGACCCAATGTAGTTTTTTCTTGGTCACTTTGCCTTGTAGTCGATGGTACCCAATTAAAGCCCTGTAAGTGAATAAAACACCAGTTCAGTTAATAGAAAGACTTAATAAAAAATGTATAGTTGTAACAAATTTTAAAAGCATCTAACGCATCGATTATTTTTTGGTAGTCAACACCAAGACTCCGATGCAAGGAACAGAAGCATGCGGCAATGTCGTCCTTCGGGCAAATGACCAACAGTTGCCAGTGAAGGCTGCAATGAACATTGATTAGTAACAACGCAATTCATGATTAATTTAACAACAGTAACTAATTATTGACTAGACTCTTACTCTCTATGATATGGTGCTAGGTACACAGTCTTGTTCGAGGCATGCATCCAATTCTGGATGTATGCCTGAATCTCCTCCTTACTGTTCCCTCAAAGTTATATTAGAGAGGGCTCCAGGAAACCATAAGTGTCATGGACACCCCTCTCTATGCAAAGTCTATGTAAAAACCTAATAAAAGTTACAGACGTTTAGTTAGTGAAAAATAACATTTTACTTGACACAATCGTTGGACGAAAAACATTATACTTACAGCTCCCAACACTGAAGCACTGAAATGTTCAACATCGTCCTCCCTATCAGGACCTCACACAAGTCAGGCCGTGCAATGTACACCAGCAACGGACTTGGGCAATCAAAAACGGATTCCTCCCATAGTCAGGCCAACATTTCCCATAGTCGTTCAATCGGATTAACGGGGGGCTGTGGCTCCTTTGATGGGCCAACACCCTGCTAAAACAGTTAAAAAATTAGAAGCAATTTCAGATTATTGAAACCATAACTTAACATACAATTGATGCTAGTTTAGGGAGCATACCTGGGGACCAGAATCTGACAGAAGTCTGGTCGGCCACATAAAGAAGTGTCCTACAGCTTGGCCGACGAGTCGTACCTCAGAAGTTGGAATGGGCACAGCTGCATCGGCATCGAGGACCTGTACAACCGAGACCCTTGACACACCATCAAGCATTGGCTGATGGTGAACCGAATGGCCTAGGTTATACACTGAACCAACAGCAACTGGCTCCTCCACTCCATCAACAAAGAGGTCACACTGACGGCAGTCTCCATTTTGTACGTCCTCATCATCACCGTCAGGTGCAGCACATGACCCCTTTGTACTGACTCGCCTAACCTGCATATTTAGGGAACATTTGAAGTTAGTCAAGAAATAATGATAGCAAATTACAAGTAATTCAATTAAATCATGGGCAATCTAACCTGTGGGGAGACCACTGGTGGTGTAGGCTAATGTTGTTGACTGAATGAGGCCATCATCTCACTCTGAAACCGTCTCATCTTCTCTTGTAGTAGCTTCTGCATATCCTCTCTGGCCTCTGCCTTCACTGCAGCTACCTTCTCCTCAAAGCTCTTCTCTAAATCAGAGATGGACTGGGAGGGGGTGATAGGATGACCAAAATAGGTTCGGAGACCTGCAGAGAATGAAGGATTAAAAACAAAATGTTACTATAAATGTACCATGTATAAATGTACCATAAACAAACAAAAATGATTACAAACAAAAATGTATAAACGTACCATGTCTGTGACCAGCTGCATGAACTCGTCCAGGGTGCTCCAATTGGCCGATGGCGGTGGTCAGGATATCATCCCTTCTGTAGGACACGAACGACCCTTAGGTCGACTGCTCCACCAAGGAATCCTGTAATGAAAACCCAGTGATCAGTGCAGTTAGTAATAGAGACACTACAAAATGTCATAAATAATGTTAAGAAGTATTGTACTTACAATACGTTGGGCAACCTCCTCAACATGAGATAAAGTGTAGTCACCACTCTTCCTCGTCCTGGCCCACTTCCATTTTTCATGGCGTGCAGGTGGGGAGAGGGGATCCACAATAGTGGTGTCAGGGTGGCTACTCTAGTGCTGACTAGACTTCTCCTGGACCATCTTATCCTCCAACAATTGGTAACCCCCACGTGACAACCTGTGAGGGCAGTTATTCTTCGAACAAATTTCCTGTGCTTTCACGCGTCTGGCCTACAACAAAAACAATTCAGTTACTAACTCAAACCTTATATATGCTTGTATAAAAACATTCAACGTCAATTTCAATAACATCATAAGTAGAAAGTACTTACAATAAACTCGTCCGTCTGCCTAGATGCAACAAACAAATCCCAAGTCTGCTGATCTATAAATGTGTAAGTCTCTCCAGGAAACTCTCCTTGCTTCTTCCCGAAGACATACCTAAAATTCAAAACACTTAAAGTAAGGAATTGATGGCATAAGACAGGACAATTTTAAACACTTAATTTATAACATGCATGCATACGTGGAAGTCAGTTTGGTCTTGAATGACCTCCACCGATCAGCAATCTCAGACATGATCTTCCTACGCAGTGTATCGACTGCAGGAATATCCCATACATCCTACAAGTGGCAAATTAAACATGGTTAATTGTATTATGCAAAACATAGGGCAATACAAGTAAATTAACAAATGTGCAGTTAAAGTACTTACAAGAACATCAGCCCAAATTGCATTCTTCATGACCTCATCAACACTGCCCCAATCAGGGATAATGATGGACACCTTCGACTGTGCCAATACACCCAAGTAACTCTAAAAATTGGTGGCGTTAGGTCCGGAGGGCCTCCCAGTGGAGATATCAATGTCAACATGGCTCCTCTGACCCTGATGGCGCCGAAGAGCAACACTGGTCATTCAGGTAACACCTTTCCTCCTAGCTGAGAAATTTGTGCCCTGGGAGTCAGATCTCGTATATGGGTCCTGGTCAGCCATATGTATCTAAAATCGATAATATAATTCATGAGTACAATAATTAGTGAGAATAATAAACACATTTAGCAAACAAGTTCAGTTAAAAAACATAATGAATGATATATAACCACAGCCATACCCTATGTTTCCCACAGACCCTCCCGGTGGTCATTACGAGTAGCAACTATATCATCTATGAGATCTTCCACAACGCCGGTTGGTGTACGTGTTGTTAGACAAGGTATATCAAGGACATCAAGAGTTGGATCCCTAATGTTATGTCTACCTTGGACAACAACTGACCATCGTTTATCTGATGGGTCAACAACGTAAATAACTTGTTTTACTTGAGCTGCCATGATGAAAGGCTCCTTCTTATGACCGACCTTATTTAAATCCACTAACGTAAATCCAAAATCATATATTTTTGCACCACTTTTACTATCAACCCATTTACATTTAAATACAGGAACTGTGAAACGACCATAATCAACTTCCCATATATCTTCAATGACTCCAAAATAACATAACTCAGCCATGATAGGGTTTTTGTCCTTTGAAGTGGAAAAATGCATTGATTCGGCCACAACCATAACTCCACTGTTCTGCACCATACTCTTGTCATCCTGGGCCCTTGTATAGAATGAATAATTATTTATGCCATAGCCACAATAAGTGATTACATCAAAGTTGGGACCTAGAGCTAGTCGATGCAATGTCTCAGAAGCAAATGTATCTTGAAGAATGGTGATTTTGAACCACTGCATGAACATTTTGTTGTGTTCGTTCAACACCCACTTTTCAGCCATTCTAGGGTTGTTTCTTTTGACTATGTCTTTGTGTGCAGCTAAATACGGGAGGACAGCATCTGTGTTATTCAAAGTATAAAAGTGTGCTTGGAGGACTTCATCACGTGACATGCTTTTGATTCTTTTCCCAATGGTACCTTTCCCATCCAATCGCCCTTCATGACGAGTCTTCGGGATCCCAATGCTCTCAGCCTATGACATATAATCAGTGCAGAACTCAATGGCTTCCTCTGCAATGTACCTTTCTACAATCGATGCCTCGGGGCGATGTTGGTTCTTCATATAACCTTTCAATATTTTCATGTATCGCTCAAAAGGATACATCCACCTCAAGAACACTGGCCCACACAAACGGACCTCCCTCACTAAATGGATGATTAAATGTACCATTATATCAAAGAATGAAGGTGGGAAATACATTTCTAACTGATATAGTATAAGAAACCCTTCCAGTTCCAACGCTTCCAACTCCTCATGGGTGATTACTTTGCCACATATGGCATTGAAAAACAAACACACCCTTGTTATCACATGTCTGACATTTTGAGGGAGAATGTCACGAATGGCAATGGGCAGAAATTGTTGCATCAGCATATGACAATCATGCGACTTCAAGCCAACTAACTTCAGATCCTTCAAGGAAACACAACTGTTGATGTTGGAACCATACCCAGATGGAACTTTGATACCACGCAACATTCACACAAACTTTGCTTCTCTTTTCTGGACAAGGTATGACATGCTGGAGGCAAATATGTTCATTTGCCCTTTGCTTGTGGGTGTAACTCCTCACGTATACCCAACAACTCCAAGTCTAGACGCGAATTCAAGCCATCCTTCATTTTTTCAGGTATGTTTAACAGGGTTCCAACCAAACTATCACACACATTTTTCTCCACATGCATCACATCAATACAGTGTCTCACATCAAGCTCTTTCCAATATGGCAGATCAAAAAATATTGACCTTTTCTTCCAGCTGTTTTTTGTAGCGGACTGCTTCTCAAACTTACCAAACACCACATTGACATCTTTAACCTTTTCATATACTTGACGACCAGACAGTGTTGGACTCTTGCGTACCATTGAATGACTTTTTTAACCTATGAAGTGGATGATTAGCTGTAAGAAACCTACGATGTCGAAGATAAACATTCTTCCTTCCATGATGTAGTCGATCAGAACTAGTTCCCTCCTCACATACAGGACATGCTTTATGTCCTTTGACGCTGTAGCCTGAGAGGTTACCATAAACAGGGAAATCATTTATCGTGTAGAATAACATGGCTCTTAATTTGAATAATTGTCCTGCAAACTCGTCAAACACATCAACCCCCTCTTCCCATGACATTTTCAGGTCTTCAACTAACGGACTTAAGTATACATCGATGTCATTTCCTGGTTGTCGTGGACCAGAAATCATCATTGATAACATAACATATTTTCGCTTCATGTACAGCCATGCCGGCAAGTTGTAAACAAACAACAAAATAGGCCACGAACTGTGGTTTGTGCTTAGGTTCCCATATGGGTTCATGCAATCTGTGGCTAGTGCAAGCATAACATTTCTTGGGTCACGTGCAAAATCTGAGAACACTGTATCCATTTTCTTCCACTACAATCCATCTGCCGGATGCCTAAGTAGTCTGTCAACAACCCTTTCATCAACATGCCATCTCATAAGCTTTGCATTATCTAAATTGGCAAATAGACGCTTTAGTCTTGGAACTATAGGGAGATACCACAACACCCTTGTAGGAGACCCTTTAGTGCAGACTTCATTAGAATCAACCTGTTTCTTCTTATATCGTGACACCCCACACCTAGGACATCGATGCAAAATTTCATACTGACCACGTTATAATACACAATCATTTGGGCATGCATGTATTTTGGTATACTCCAATCCTATAGGACACAACACCTTCTTAGCCTCATAGTTACGATTTGGTAAGGTGTTACCAACTGGGAGCATTTCTTTCAATAACTTAAGCAAGTCAGTGAAGTTTTTATCTGTCCACCCATTTATCGCCTTTAAATTAAACAATCATAAAACAGCTGACAACCTCATGAATTTGGCGCAATCCAGATACAACGGCTTCTCAAAATCCTCACACAGACTCGCATATACGTGAGCTCTCTTAAAACTGTCTACCCCCACGTTATGTATCATATCCTCAAGTCGGTCATCCATGTCGTCATCAACTTCATGCACAAAGCTTTGGTCTTTTGTTTGAAAACTGGTACTTGGCACCTCAACATGTTCACTATGCCATATCCATCGCTATAAGTTTGAAGAAAACCATCACACAGCAAATGTTCTCGCACCTCATCCAATTCTAGTCGGCGCATGTTCAAGCATTTAACACAAGGGCAAAAATACTTTCCATTAACCTCCTCAGCATTTCGTATCACGAATTCTATGAATGTTTCGACTCCACCCTCATATTGTGGACTTATACGTGATGCAGTTATCCAACTTTGATCCATACTCACTGTTTACAATACCAGTAAATTTAACGGTGCTATGAATCTTACTTTCTTCACAAAGGTGGTGGTCCTACCCATTCAGGATGAACATTTTTCTATACATCATAAGTACATACAACTTAGGAGTTATTTTAAAATTTGATAAAATTTCGGCAGCATTTCGCACTGGTCTCTAAGTACACGAAATGAAAGTGGTGACATCAAATTCAACCACAATCAAATATGCACCCAGGGAACAATATAAAATTTAACTAACCAAAAGTTGATCAAATTTTAAAATTACTCCCAACTTGTACGTAGCAATGATGCATTAAAAATTGTTCATCCCAAACTGTCCAATCGGACAATTCAAGATTCAACACAAACGATGAAATCAATTAATTTAATTACCATTTGTGTCGAATCTCAAACGGGAATACTATGGTTCACTCATATACAATTTAAAAAAATCCCAAACTCATTTAAAAGGGACTAAATAAACTTATCAAAAACTAAAAATATAATAAATAAAAATTAACCTATAATATCACATTTTAAATTACTAAAATTAATAAATATACAATACAAAATAATAGCATTATCATTTTAAATTTTTCTAATCTATAACTAACAATATTCTAATTTCTCTATAATATCACATTTTTCTAATCTGTAACTAATACTAATTACCAACATACAACTAACCAAATATTAAGCCTAACATGCATCAACCAAACTATACTAACCAACATTGCATAACCATAAAAGGAAGGAAAATATAAAATAACTATAATGCAACAGAGTTAAGGACTAAAATAATTAATAACATTTAAAATCAACGATCAAATTGACAAACTCCTAATATCAACATTGAAACCACAGGTACTTATGACTTTTAAGCTAAATTTTCATAATTAGAAGAACTACTAATTACATGGTTACCTAAATCAACTCTTCTACCACTTTAATCATAAACATAGGCTCTGTCACAACGCTATTCCAACTTCTAACCATAAACTAAACATGCACGAAAAGTCCTTCATTCTACTCATCTTATATATTGTTATTGTCATTTTATACAAAGAACTAAATGCAACCATGTTATGCTAAATTCAAGTTTTCAAATTTTAAGAAATTAAACTCTCCAAAACTAATTTTAAGGCTAGAAAAAAGGAAAACATAGGGGGGAGTTGTGTACCTCTTCGAAAGCTTTTAGAGGCCGGTCTCGGGAATAGCGTGCGGAACGGAGATGAAGGAAATGGAGAAAGGCTGGTCTCGGGAATAGTGTACGAAATGGAGATAGAGAAGATGGAGGAAGGTCACTCTCGAGAATAGCGTACAGAACGAAGATGAAGGAGATGGAGGAATAATGTTGACGGTGGAACGACGAGGCTATTACGAGATGGAGGAAATGGAGGAAGAATGTTGACGGTACAGGGAGGAGATTAAACCGAGATAGAGGAAATGGAGGAAATGAAGGAGATAGAGCAAAGAGGGAAACTCAAATGGCAAAATGATAAAGGGGGAAACTCAAATGGCGAAGTGAGAGACCGAGGGAGGGAGTTTACCGAAACAGAGATGGCAAGAGGGAGGGAATAAGAGAAAAGAAGAGGGAAAGTCAAAACTTGTTAGACGAAGAGTCACGTATACGACCACGGTTAATCTACAACCGTGGTCATAGGGCCCCATTAATCACGGTTCAACTAAACACCGTGGTGATAAATTGACCTTTTAATCACGGGTCCCACACAACCGTCATCATAGAGCTTTACGCAGGTCCTATTACCACGGTTACCAGCTAACCATGGTTGTACATCTTTCAAAAAATAATATATAAAAATTTTATGCTGCCTATGACCACGGTTCCCTTTAACCGAGATTAAAAAGTTAACTGATAATTTCAAAAATGCCACCGCCCACTTTTTGACCACGGTTATCATATAACCGAGATTATATCCTGTCCTCGTAGGCACATTTTGTACTAGTGTATTCTTAACAGCCTTGACCAACAGTACCTCAATCGGGGATACTTGGTCCAACACTCATATTTTAATCGGGTATTATTTTCAACTCTTTAAGCCACAGTAAATTATGAATAATCATAAAAATTCCCAATTTGATTATTTCTAAATTTTGGGGCATTAAATAACTCATATGTAATTATTCATTAATTATTCTGCTCAATTAGTCATTTAAATAAATTTTGGGATGTTATAATCCACTCCACCTTAAAAGAAATTTTGTCCCCAAAATTTACCAACCTGATTCGAATATCTCAAGATGTCGCTTTTGCATATCGTCCTCACACTCCCCAAGTGGTAGTAACCACATCTCCGTGCTTCCAACATTCTCTCACCAAGGGAATTAACTTGTTCAATTTTTTGACAGAACGTTCCACAATAATAGCGGAGACCGAAGGAATAGATAAATTTTCCCTGATTTCAACATTATCAAGGGCAACCACATGCGTAGGATCATGCACATATTTCTGTTATTGTGAAACATGAAACACATTGTGCAAATTTGACAAATGCGGAGGAAGAGCAATCCTATATGCCAACTCACTGATCCTTTCAAGGATTTCAAATGGTCCAATCAACTCTGGCCCTAAAGCTAAATTTTCACCAGTTTCGAGCCAACATAACAGAGTTCTACATTTTCAGCTATACAAAGCTTCATATAGAGCCATACCAATAGTAATATGATAGCTATTGTTATGTGTGAAATCAATCAATGGCAGGAACCTTTCCCAACAACCCTTATATTAAAACACAAGCCCGTAACAAATCTTCAAGGCTTTGAATTGTTCGCTCGAATTGTCCATCTGTTTATGGATGATAAGCAGAACTAAGCTTGAGCTTAGAACCTAGTTCTTTATGTAAGCTTCCCCAGAATCAGGAAGTCAACCGTGGGTCACGATCCGACACAATACTCGAAGGTACACCATGTAGCCTAACAATCTCCTTAATGTACGATTGTGTTAATTTCTCCAATGGACTCTTCATGTTCATGGGCAAGAAGTGAGCACACTTCTTTAATCTATCAACAATCACCCATATTGCATCATTTCCAGCACGTGTTTTGGGTAATCCAGAAAAAAAATCCATAGCTATGTCATCCCATTTCCAAACAGGGATATCAAGAGGCCTAAGCACACTAAATGGCTTCTGATGTTCAACCTTAGCCTTCTGACAAACAATGCAAGCAACAACATAATTAGCCACATCCCGCTTCATACTGGGCCACCAAAAATTCTTCTTTAAATCTTGGTACATCTAAGTAGTACCAGGGTGTATACTGAATACACTTTTATGAGCTTCTTCCAACACGGTTCTTCTCATATCATTAACAGATGGGGCATAAATATGACCTTTCACACGCCAAATACCATCGAAACCTTCTGATAGAAATAAATTTTTCCCATTAACTTGAGACTCTTTCATCTCCAACAAGTATTCATCAATCGGTTGTTGCGTCTTCACTCATTCAAGAAATACATTTGCAACCTTCAACATCTCAAGAGACATTTTCTTTAGGGTATACAACTCCACGCCCACGTTCAAGTTTCTAAATTGTTCAATTAGCTCCATCTCTTTCACCATCATTAAATGTGTAACATCCCAATTTTTATGATTTTTAGAAAAATAATTTAAAAAGGATTGAAGAAGATTTTCTGAATGAAATTCCGAGTGAAAAATGTCAAAGACAAGAATTTTCCGAGTGAAATGAATATGACTCCAAGTGAAATAAGACAGAAGGCTAATTCCAAGTGAAGTTAAGATGTTTGTGAGTGAAACATTATTAAGGAAATCACTCGGAGTTAAGAAAAATACTATCCGATTGAAACACGTTTGAGAGGCAAATCTGAGTAAAACAGAAACATCTCCGAGTGGAATGATTCCGAATGGGTTGTTTCCGAGAGAAGTGGGAGTACTTCTCGGACCGATATTTCTGGTTAGTAAACTCCCGAATGGAGTATATCTGGGTGGATGGTTTGCCGAGTGAAGTGTCTCTGAGTATGACACTTCCGAGTAGAATCACACCGAGTGAGTCTTTTCCAGGAAGAGTGTTTCTGGATAAAGAAAGACTTTAATTCCGAATGAATGTGTTTATGAGTGAATAATTCCGAGTGGTTTGTTCCCGAGAAGTGGACCCTTCATTTAATTTGTGTTCGGGTCGATATTTAATGATTACCGAGAGCTTGTGCTCGGTTTTGTCTTCGGGAATGTCCTTGACCCCGAGTGATCCTTTCGAGTGGAGAGACTTTCGAGAAAGGATTAAACTCCGAGTTCCAAGTAATCTTTTAGAATGGAAGACTTCCGAGTGACACAAGAGGAAGACTTTGACTCGGAAAGAGGTATATCCGAGTGAGATATGCCTGATTGAGGTATTTCCGAATGAGACGTTTTTGAGTGGGTCATTTCCGAGGAAGAGAAGCTGAGTGTTTCATGGGATGAAACCTTTCCGAGTGAAGTTCCTCCGAATGAAGGAATTCTGAGTGAAAAGAGGCTCTGATGAGTCCTCTCGGAAAGAGATGCCCAGATACTGAAACCGAGTCAGAATTAATAAATATTTTAATTATGGAAGCTTTCCACGTCGTTTTGTTCTTCTACCTTCTAGCAGTTTCACTTTTTAGATATTTTCTAAGTATGGGACCCTTTTTAATGTGTTGTCCCCTTTTCATTAAATATCTTAATCTTTCATTATCAATAAAGAGACGTGTGTCAGAATACTTCCATTCATTCACGTCTCTTCTGCATGAATTATATATATAAATCCTTCCATTGTTGGATTAAAGGAAGAACTTTTGAAAGTGAAATTATTATCTAAAATCCTCTTATTTCCAATCTCTACTGGAACTATTAAACGAAGAAGAACATCAAATCTTCATTTCTTCTCTTTACGAAGAAAGCTTGGGAGTACCGCTTGAAGAGTTGCTGGAGCTCCTTATTCCAGGTAGGGGGAGCGTACATCTCAAATAGATAGTTTATGAATGGATGTGGGGTGATATTATTATATTGTATATATGTTGTGTGCATAATTAATATTGAGACCCCGTTTATATGACGTTTATGTTTTCATATATATTCCATTCATATTGTTGATGTTGATATGATAATGATATGGGATTGATGATGATGATATGGATGATGATTCATGAATTTTTCATGATATTTATGTATATGCATGAGATGCATGTGTGATGGTTGAATATGAAATATGATGTGGTTTTCACAAAAGACCTTGGGTGGGACTCAAGGCAACCTCTTGAGCGGGGCTCAGGGTTTTAGCCCGTAGCATTGAGTAGAGTTATCGCTATCACTCTGGGAGTGGTACTCGGTGTTACATTATGGGCGCAGAGCGGTTTGGTACCTGTAAAATGGCCAGATCAGCTGAGGGCTGAATTATGGCTCGAGGAGCCAGTGTTGCAACACAAATTTAAAAGACTTAATGGATCCATTTGATTGAGTATGTGTATGCACTGATTTTTGTGTGTATGCACTGATCTATGTGTTATTGAGAATAACATGCTGTTTTATGATGAATATATATATGTCTCGGTTGTGTTTTATGAATATAGTTATTAATTGGACTTTTAATCCAATTCAATAACTGTTATTTGATATGTTTATGCTCACCCCCTACTGTTGTTATTTTTACAGAGAATAAAGGGCCCAACCATGATATGAGAAGTCACTCAGCTGCTCGGTGTGTATTTTGGTAGAAGCCTTGGCCGGCTCTTGAGAATACCGAGTGTTTTATTTGTTTATTGTAAACTTAAAAGAGCCGGTCGACTTTTGTAAAATTGATTTTGTAATTGTTTAATTCAAATTCGGTTTTGAAATTTAAATTATTTATGAAATTTTATTTGATTTATTGAAATTTATTTTAAAAATTAAGGATGTTATAAAATGCTATGGTTCCCTTTCCATAACCCATACAAATTTAACACTCTCCCAATAACCCAACCCCATAACCTAGGGCTTAGAACACCAAAAGAATGGAGGAACTTACCTCAAGCTCCAACAAACCTAGCACAACCACAAAAATAGGGGACAATGGAGAGAGTTTCCAAGCTCCAAACACCTTCCAAAGTGAAGAAGAGGCCAACTTGATAGGGTATATGGAAGGAGGCTCACAAATTTGATAGTTTTGTGGGAGAAGAAGAGAAATGAAGGGGTTTGTGTGAGGGAGAAAGGGGGTGACGAAAATGAATAGAGAAGGGAGAGGGAATACACGTGAGAATGGAGAAAGAGTGAAGGAATTAAGTTATAACTTGGTCCTTCTTTAAAATCTTTTCCGTTTTACAATAAACAAGATCTTCGTTTGGGCTCAATACTTATTCCAAAAATTATTCTGAATACATATTCGGATTCACAATAATATTCTTAACAGCCCTGACCAACAGTACCTCAATCGGGGATACTTTGTCCGACACCCATATTTTAATCGAGTATTATTTTCAGCTCTTTAAGCCACAGTAAATTATGAATAATCATAAAAATTCTCAATTTAACTATTTCTAAAATTTGGGGCATTAAATAACTCATATATAATTATTCACTAATTATTCCACTCAATTAGTCATTTAAATAACTTTTGGGATGTTACATGTTATACATGATTTGATCTATATGACGGTTGTATTGGTGACTATTATGTTAATTGAATTATTGAAATGGAAGGTAAATTACATTGGCGTGCTCGATATTGTTGTGAGCCCAGTGGGCTTGTTAGGGCAATGGAAAAATATAGAATTCGATAATTGGAAGCTATAATAATTAGTTTGATGTGTATGGCGTTTCATGTTGAAAGGCGTATTTAATGATGAATTATAGGTGTATAGGTGGGGCATTTGATATTAGTTATATATATACCATTCTATATTAATTATGATTGACAAACACTCACCCTTCTTGTAGTTTATTTCTTTTTAGTAACCAATGACAAGGAAGATGTAGATGCCCCGAAGGGCAGCGCCAAGTGAGGAACGAATGCCAAGGAAGGAATGAAATTGATAAACATGTGTTAATGGTTCTAAATGAAGTTGGTTTTAAGTGTGTATGCATTGTATGATGTTTTAATTTAGGTGTTATGCTTAAGTTGCAGACTTAGAATATGGTGTGATATCTAGCGTTTAACGATTACGTGTGGCAAAATGATAATGGAATTTGATGAACTGGTATGCATGATATTTACGAATGTGAATGCAAATGGATATATGACATGTTGGCATAGAGCCACTTTTGATTAATGATTGATGCATGAAAGAGATGGGCAGGTATGTGTATGAGATATATTATAGCATGTATGTGTAGGAATATGGTGAATGATGAAAGGATTGATGATTTTATGGTCATGAAATAATATCATGTATATTAGGTGTAAATAAGCAAGAGTTAGGAACTAAAAGGGTGAAATAGAGATCTAACGAGAATCTGAACCCTCGAAGGGTGCCAATAGCTCCCTTAAGACATTTAGAACTTATGTGCATAGGCGTTATGTGGTTTGGAGTCCATTTGAATGATTTTATGCATTTTCACACATATCTTGCGCATATGGTAGAATTTTGATGAATGGACTACGCCTACAGGCCCAAAATGGGGAAACCGTAGTGCCCATGAAGTTTGGCATCATTCGGAATTGAAACGAGCAATTTAGGATTCCTAGTAGTTCGTGAAATGGGGGTTGGGGACCAATATGCAAAATCACCCAAGACATGTTTTCACAAGACTTATTAATACACACCTTCACACTCAGGAATGAAACTCAATGGCTGGTGGGACTTAACATCCTACACTCAGGAATGGAGCGTAGTCAACATGGGTGACCCAACAACATATCTAAGACAGGCTCTAATATCATCTTAAACTTGGGTATTAGGCCTAACTCAATCCTAAAAACTAACTCATAGGATAGGGATTACCCATTCATCTTATATACTTTTGATTGGTCACATCTCTAATCAATTTTTAACAAATACAAATATACAATTACCCTAATTACATTAAAGATAGAATTAATCTAATTAATCTTAATATGTACAATTACTATGTTTACATAATTCTAATAGTTAATCTTACCTTGACTACAATTCCTTCATAAGTTAATTTTAAACATTTATACTTATAAATACTAAAACACATTATAAAGAATTTCAATAACTATATTTCCAATCATTTAAAACATATTTAGGTGAACCCTAGTTTAAGTAAAAAAAATGACATGAAATTTCAAATACACATGGATCCCGCTTTAAAATTCATCCAACCTCTATCCACTTGCCATTTTGCGTTGGATACATGGATTTATTCACTTTTGAGAGGAGGTATAGCAAATGATTTAATACCTATTTAATTTTCAATTGAGGATATCTATATAGGATTGACCAAAAATAAATTTTTTATTCATTAACCAAGGGGGTTTGGATGGTGCCTCAAACATTAAATCGGATCAACATTGATCTTTAGACGGTGTCTGGAACGAAATTTCGTTTCTATATTTAATTGTAAGATGCAATATGACCGATTCCCAAAAATCATAATTGTAATAAATAAACACCATAAAATTAATCACATGAGACAACAGAAAGTGCTACACGTAGGTCATTAGAAGTTCCACATAAGTACATTCTATAAGTTACAATTTCTTGTTGAGAAACACTACCACTACGAGCTGCATAGTGATTACCACTCACTCTATCACGCAGCGACAAAATAATCTCCCTCAGGATTGGTTCATGACCATTCAGAAGATTGCCCATGCTCAAAACTTTTCTCCAAGACTGGTTAGCAGTGGGAGGAACAAACATATTTGACAACACTTCCCTCTCATGGTTCCTTACTTCTTGTTTCTTGTTAAACTCCTATGCAAGAATGCGCCAAATACACGTCAGGTCAATGGTAGGGGACACTGGAATATTATACATGTTAAGTTCAAGGCATAGAAGCATTTTACCTTTTCACCAATGTCCTCTGCTAGACCCGTTTGCGTTGTTTGAATATAAAAATTGTAGTAATCACTGAAAATTTCTAAGGAGAGGCGTGGTGCTTGTATGAGCTTCCGATGAAGGGAAGCTGCAAGAGTCAATAATTTCTCGACATGTTCAAAAGCAACACTTAGTCGTCTCAGGTCTTCAATAGTCTCACTGTCTGCGGACAAGCGATTTACTGCAACCAAATGGAAATAAGTTAAAAATCATTCTTGTCCACACAAGAGGGGGAAATTAAAGAATAGGTACATTGCAACGGCCTCAATGCGGATGCCATGGTAAGGTAAAGTTGCTGCATCTCAGTCTCCATCTGTTTCAGTTCTCCATGACTAGTTTGACTTAGTGTGTCGGCTGCTGCTCTGAAGGCAGTGCACACCATTTGCTCAAGCAATTCATGTGGCTGTAGAGTTTCAAGATAATGAAGAACCTAGAAATTTTGAGAGCATAAAATTATAAATACATAACGAGGGATACATACAAAATATCTCAAGCAATCCAAATATGCACTGTTGTAGTCTTTTTCCCTTTTAGACAAATATGCACTGTTGTCGCCTCATAATTATGAATGAAATTTATTAACTTTGACAGCAATGCCTCAAAAAAATCAGATAAGCAAGCTTGCATTACATATATTTTTGGTCTTTGACCATAGTTTTATTCTTTATAGTTATTGCCCTGAAACTAGGAACATCTATTGAGATAATGATATTATAGATTATAGATAATGTTGAGATAATAATATTAGAGATTATCTGTGAAGCCCAGATACTCCAAAAATGGAGCAGTACCCGTATCAGATACGTATCGGATACTGATACGCGACCGATACGTCCCGATACGTATCCAAAAAGTATCGGATTTTAAAAAAATAAAATAAATTGAAACCAAAAATCAGATACGTCTGGGATACGGCTCCGATACGCAAAACTCACTTGGGATACGGCTTATAACATAGGATACGATACTTAATTAAAAAAATAAAACATTTCAATTGCTGAATGGCACAAAACGTGATTCACTTACTTCTTTTCCCCCAAATCGAACATTAAATTTCATTTAGGGCAGCTCTGTTCTCCTCCACCACGACACGCTGCCCCTTCTTCGTTCGTCATCCAGCTTCGTTGATGGTGGTTCAAGCTTCCAGAGCCTTCGTCTTCTCCGTTCGTCATCTAGCTTCAACCAGGTCAGTTATCTTCCACTTCGTCACGTTTTCTCTTCGTCTTCTTCTAGCTTCTTCTGCCCCGTCTTCTTTCTCTTCGTCATGCTCTGTTTCATGTGCTTCTAAAACAGAGCTCAACGTTCTTCTTCCTCGTGCTCTTTTTCAACGTCGTTCTTCCTCCTCAGAGTCCCGTCTTCTTCCTCGAGCTTCTTCTTCTTCAGCATCCCATCTTCCTCGAGCTGGGTCTCTGTTTTGGGTTCTGCTATCAGAGCTCTCTGTTTTGGATTCTGCTATCGGAGCTCTCTGTTTTGGGTTCTATCGGAGCTTCTATACTTCATCGGAGGTTTGTTCAATTTTTTTTAATTCAAAACAATTTTTATTTTTATAGTTTTGGCTTCTGCTATACTTTAATTTTTTTGTCTTTATTTTATTATGTGTTGCTGATTTTTGTTAATGCATAATGCGAAATGCCAATGGGAATGTGTTGCTGTTATTGTGTGTTGCTGATTTTTGTCAATGCATAATGTGAATGCCAATGGGAATGTGTTGTTGTTTTTGTGTGTTGCTGTTTTTTGTCTTTACTTTGTTGTGTGTGTTGCTGCCAAAGCCATCCTGCCTTGCTGTTTTAAAATTTTTTCTGTTTGCTTGATGTTTATTAGTGAAATGGTTGAAACTGGTGGAGGGGAAGGGGGCTCTAGTGGTGGCTCTAACTCCAACCCAAGTGTTACTAGTCAATTTTCTTCTTCGGGTGTTCCTCGAGATGATCATGCTCCTCTTTGGGCATTTGTTACTATAAAAGATAAGGTAGATGATGGTGGGGGGAATAAGGTTTGGAGCTGTAATTTCTGCAACAAAGTGGTTAAAAGTTCATACTCTAGGGTGAAAGCACATCTACTTAAAATTCCATGTAGTGGAGTTGCTGTTTGTCAAAAAGTTACTCCACAATATTTGGCTGACTTGAAAAAAATTTGTGAAGAAGCTGAAAATAAGGTGAAACCAAAAAATGTGTCTTTGCCTACTGATAGATTGCCTCCAATGCCTCCAACAGAACCCCAAAAGAGAAGAAGGATGGGTGGTGCTTTAGAAAAAGCCTTTAATGTTGATGATAGGAATCATCTTAGAGCAGATATAGCAAGAATGTTTTATTCAGCTGGTTTATCTTTCAATGTTGCTCGAAATCCTTATTATGTCAGTTCTTATTCATTTGCTGCCAACCATAATCTTAGTGGTTTCCTTCCTCCTAGCTACAATGCTTTGAGAACTAGCCTTTTGCAACAAGAAAGGTCTCATATTGAAAGGTTACTTCAACCTATCAAGTCATTGTGGACCATAAAAGGAGTGACATTGGTAGCTGATGGATGGACAGATGCACAAAGAAGGCCTTTAATTAATTTCATGGCTATTAGTGAAGAAGGGCCAATGTTTTTGAAGGCAATTGATGGTTCCAAAGAGTATAAGGACAAGCATTATATGGCTAGTATATTTAAGGATGCAATCAAAGAGGTTGGACCAAGTAATGTTGTCCAACTCATAACTGATAATGCTCCGGTGTGTAAGGCCGCGGGAATGTTGATTGAAGCTGAATTTAATCATATCTTTTGGACTCCTTGTGTAGTCCATACTTTGAATTTAGCTTTAAAGAATATATGTGCACCAAAGAATATTGATGGAAATGAAGATGCTTATAATGAATGTCGTTGGATCATTGAAGTGGTTGATGATGCATCCTTTATCAAGACTTTTATAATGACACATTCCATGCGATTAGCAATTTTCAATGAGTTTTCCACTCTTAAGTTGCTTTCGGTTGTCGAGACTCGTTTTGCTTCAATGATTGTAATGCTAAAAAGATTTAAGTTGTTGAAACGTGCTCTACAAAATATGGTGATTAGTGAAGCATGGAGTAGCTATAGAGATGATGTCAACAGAGCTGCACATATTAAAGAGCTTGTTTTGAATGATCTATGGTGGGATAAAGTAGATTACATTCTTTCTTTCACAGATCCTATCTATGAAATGTTTAGGATATGTGACACAGATGTTTCTACTCTTCATTTAGTGTATGAAATGTGGGATTCTATGATAGAAAAAGTGAAGGCAACCATTTATAGGCATGAAGGAAAGGAGGCAAGTGAGGTTTCCAATTTTTTTGAAGTGGTTCATAAGATACTCAATCTTAGATGGAGCAAGAGTTGTACTCCACTTCATTGTTTGGCCCATTCATTGAATCCTAGGTAATTGGAATTTTTATGTTAGCTATTTTTTTAATAACACCATTCTTAGTTAATTTAGTTACAATTTTTTTTTATGAATAATAGGTATTATAGTGTAGCATGGCTTAGTGAAGCTCCAAATAGACTTCCTCCTCATCAAGATGAAGAGGTTTGTAGAGAAAGGAACAAGTGTCTAAAGAGATATTTTCCAACAGCCGAGGAAAGAAGAAAGATTTTCTTAGAATTCTCTAAATTCTCATCTTGTGCGGGTGACTTTGCTTCCTTTGATTCCATTGAAGATAGATGGAATTTACCCCCAAAAGAGTGGTGGGTGATGCATGGATCTCATACTCCCTTGCTTCAAAAACTTGCTTTAAAATTACTTATTCAACCTTGTTCTTCCTCTTGCTGTGAAAGGAATTGGAGTACATACTCCTTTATCCATTCCTTGAAAAGAAACAAAATGGATCCTAAGAGAGCAGAAGATTTGGTTTATGTGCATTCCAATCTTCGACTTCTATCTAGGAAAGATGATACATATGCTAAGGGAGAAACAAAATTGTGGGACATTAGTGGAGATATGCATGCTCCATTGGATGATGGTGCTGGATTTCTTGAATTAGCAGAAATGTCTCTTGATGAACCGGAGTTGGAAGCTATGCTTTTTCTAGATGATGGGAATGGTGGAGATGAAACTGAAACAGTTAATATTAGACAACATTGAAGTTCTTGTATATGATCACTAATGTAGTTCATTTTGATGGTTTTAACTTGGATAGGAGAATGATTATGATCTAGTTTTTTTTTGTGACATTTTGACTTAGGGGATAGGCTATATGATGTAATTATGCTACATTAGTGTGTGATCACAATTGTCTTTTTTTTGTAAGTTGTGATCATCATTTATCTTGTATGGTTAGGCTATATATGATGTAATTATGCTACACTAATGTGTGATCAAGTGTATTTTTTTGTAAATTGTGATCATCATTTAAATATCTTGTATGGTTGTTAAAGCAATGCTTAGAATTGATCTCACATGTATTTTTTGTAAAAATTCTATGAACGTATCTAAGCCGTATCGTATCTTGATTTTTTAAAAATGTCCCGTATCCCCGTATCCGTGTCGTCGTATCGTATCCGTATCGTATTAAGTATCTGGGCAACATAGGAGATTATAGATAATAATTTCTGTTCTATCTTTAGTCTTTAGAACATATTTGTTATAATCTTATCTCTAATCTTTAGCTTACTAGTAGGAATCTTATCTTTGATCTTTAGCTTATCTTTAGGAGTCTTATCTTTTGTATCTCATTTATATAATGATGTACACTCTTGTAAATTAATACAATACAATTATTAATTACTTTCAAGATGGTATCCTGAGCAAGGTTTCTAAGTCATGGTTGTTGAGCCTCTGCTCTTCGTCAACAAAGGCGTTGTTGTTGGTCGGTAGGTTGATAGACTCCGTCGACATTAGCCTTTTTGGTCGGAACCACCATGGTTAATCTTAGGAGTCGTCAATCGGCCTAACCTCGAAGGGCCGCTGCCAGAAAGTCTCCCACAGGCTCTCATGCGTTGTTCCAGTTGTTATCTTGTCAGTGCGTGTGGTTCACGCACCACCTTCCAGCCACCGGTTTTCGATGTCGCCAATCCCATTATGCTCACCGGTCCTTCGTGGTTTTGTTTGACTAGGTTTCGATGAGTGGGTCTTGGATTAAGGCACTTTTTGTGTGTCGTGTTGTTCGTAGTCATCGTGTTGTTCATGGTCGCCGTTCATGACTAAAGATTCCGGTTCAAAGGTTGACTAAGTCTAAACCTCCCAAGAAAGGGTTGATTTCCTTCGCCTTTTCTATATCGCCCATCATCACTACAGAAAATTGAATGGAAAAAATTATTTGGATTGGTACAATACGGCTGAAGTGTGGTTTCTTGATCAAAGCCTCCAAGATCATCTTACTAAAGATGCTTGTTAAAAGAAAGAAAAACGAGAAGACATATGAATTCCGTGTGTTTTGTGATCACCCGGAGCTATTGTATTTATAGGGATTTTGTACATAAATACAGAATATACAATTAAAGATATGATTAATATATTTAATCCTAAAATATATCTTACTATATTTACATCATTCTCACACTCACCCTCAAGCTGGAGCATATAAATCATATGCACCAAGCTTGTTACATATATAGTCAATCTGAGGGCCCTTAAAGACTTAGTAAAAACATCCGCCAACTGATCATTAGAATTAACAAAGCTAGTGGATATTTCATTAGATAAGTCTCTTTCTCTTACAAAATGACAGTCAACTTCAATGTGTTTCGTCCTCTCATGGAAAACTGAATTCGAGGCAATATGCATAGCGGCCTGATTATAACAGATAAGTGTTATATGTGAGACCTCTCCAAATTGAAGTTCTTGAAATTGTTTGAGCCATATGAGTTCTTAACTGGCTATAGCCATAGCACGGTATTCTGCCTCCGCACTGGACCTGGCTACAACGTTCTGCTTTTTGCTCTTCCAAGAGACAATATTACCTTCGACAAAAGTACAATGTCCGGAAGTGGACCTTCTATCAATGGGAGAGCCGGCCCAATTAGCATCAGGGTATCCCACAACTCGAGTGTGTCGTCTATCTTCATATAATAAGCCCTTTCCAGGATCTTTCTTAACATATCGAACAATACGAGTCACTGCATCCCAATGTTCTTTACAAGGAGATTTAAGGAACTGACTAACCACACTAACTGCAAATGAAATATCCGGGTGAGTGACAGTGAGATAGTTTAACTTGCCAACTAAACGTCTGTATTTCTCAGGATCCGGAAGGGGCTCCCCCTGATTTGGTTGGAGCTTGACATTAGGATCCATGGGAGTGTCAACTGATTTGGAGTTTAACATCGCTGTTTCTTCCAAAATATCCATTGCATATTTTCTTTGAGATATGATGATTCCATTTTTGGATTGCGCTACCTCTATCCCCAAGAAATATTTGAGTTTGCCAAGGTCCTTCGTCTGAAAGTGCTTGAAGAGATGTTGCTTTACCTGTGTAACACCAAGGTGATCACTGCTAGTAATAACAATATCATCCACATATACCACCAAGTAAATACAACCAGCAACTGAATAACGATAGACAGAGTGATCTGCTTCACTCTTGATCATGCCAAACTCCTGAATCATAGTACTGAACCTGCCAAACCATGCCCTGGGAAACTGTTTAAGGCCATATAGAGATTTCCGCAAGCGACAAACAAGGCTAGAAGACTCCTCCTGAGCAACAAAACAGGGAGGTTGTTCCATGTAAACCTCTTCAAGTAGGTCACCATGAAGGAAAGCATTTTTGATGTCCAACTGGTATAAAGGTCAGTGACGAATGGCGGCAATAGAGAGGAAGAGACGTACCGAGGGCATTTTGGCAACAGGGGAGAATGTATCTACATAATCTAAGCCGTAGATTTGAGTATAACCTTTGGTGACAAGGCGGGCTTTGAGGTGGTCAATTGATCCGTCCGGGCCAACCTTCACCGTGTAGACCCATCGACAACCAACAACAGACTTCCCTAGTGGTAGAGAAACGAGATCCCAAGTTCCACTACTTTGTAAGGCACACATTTCATCCATCATAGCTTGTTCCATCCTAGATGAGTAAAAGCATCTCCTGCATTCTTAGGAATAAAAACAGAGGACAAAAAAGAAAGACAAGAGTAATAGGATAGAGAGATGTGATGATAACTCAAAATAGTATAGTGAGGAGAAGGATTGCGAGTAGAACGAATACCTTTGCGTAGGGCAATAGGAAGATCTGACTCAGGAGGCGGGACCGGAGAAGAGGTCGGATGAGTGAGCCCAGGATGTGAGTCTACAATCTGATAGGTGGCAGCTGGGGTGGTAAAGAACAAGGACGACGCTGATAGACCTGCAAAGGAGGAGGAGGAAGAGGATCTGGAAAGGGAGGAGACTCCTTAGGAGAAGAAAAGAGGACTGTAGGTGTAGTCACAGGAAAAGGAGGCTCCGATGGTGTTTCAGACTTAAGGAAAGGAACATCATCAAAGAATGTAACATCTGTAGAGATAAAATACCTACGAAGAGAAGGAGAGTAGCACTTGTATCCTTTCTGGGTATGGGGATACCCAACAAAAACACATTTATGAGATCTAGCAAATAATTTATCAATGCCAAGACCAAGGACATGAGAGAAACAAGTAGAACCAAAGACGCGAGGAGGTAGAGAGTGAAGAGGACAATGTGGATATAAGACATGATGAGGAATTTTACCTTGAAGAACAGAGGAAGGTATACGGTTGATGAGATAGCATGCAGTAAGGACAACATTACCCCAAAATTGAAGAGGAACATTAGAATGAAGAAGAAGAGTCCGAGTGGTTTTTAGAAGATGTCTATTTTTACATTCAGCAACCCTATTCTATTGGGGGGTATGAGGACAAGAGGTTTGATGCAACAGACCGTGAGATGCCATAAAAGTCTGAAATGAGTTAGATAAATATTCACGTGCATTATCACTTTGTAAGGTACGAATGGAAATCCCAAATTGAGTTTTTATTTCATTAAAAAAGACTAAAAAATAGTGAATAACTCAGAACAATTTTTCATTAAATATATCCAAGTATAACGGGAAAAATCATCAATAAAGGTGACAAAATACTTAGATCCTAAAGAAGACACAATACGACTAGGACCCCAAACATCCGAATGAACCAAAGCAAAAGGGGACGAGGCCCGATTATTTATGCGAGTAGGAAAAAAGATACGAGTATGTTTACCTAACTGACAAGACTTACATGACAAAGATTCTAAATTAGAAAAACTAGGGACTAATTTCTTGAAAGCATCGAGACCGGGATGTCCTAACTGAGCATGAATGAGAAAAGGGGACGCGGAAGCCGAATCAACAAGGGATGGTTTGTTAAGTTGATAAAGGCCGTGAGACTCACGTCCGAAGCCAATCATGTTCCCTGTTTTCCGCCGATCTTGCAAAGAAACTGAATCTTTAGTAAAAGAGATGACACAATCAAGAGTACGAGTAAGTTGACTAATGGATAACCAATTAAATAGGGCACTAGGATCAAATAACACATTATCAACTGAAATAGAAGGGAGGGGATGGACAACACCAATACCCTGGGATTGTGTTTGGGAACCATTGGCTATAGTAACAGAAGGTAAGTAACTAGTGGTAGAGAGAGAAAAAAAAGAGATTTATTACCAGTAATATAGTCGGTGGCCCCTGAATCAAGGACCCAAGGACCCAAAGAATGGGAGATGCCAACGAAAGAATTACCAGTGTGCAACAGCAGCAATAGAACCAGAGACTTGACATTCTTCACGCCACTTCAGGAAGTCATTGTAGGAGGGCGATGGAGACGGGTTTGGCAGCAGGGAAGGAGCAGAAGACAGTGGAGGAGGAACCTGAGCAACCTGAGCAGTGCGAGGAGGGCGACCATGAAGTTCCCAGCACTTATCAATGGTGTGGCCTGGTTTGTGACAGTGATCACAATGAGGACGTGGCCTACCCCCTCTTCGAGGTGCATAGTCGCTGTTGCGTGAAAGCAAAGCGGAAGAATCAAGATGAGAAACAGTCGGAGCAGCAGAGGGAGGCATGGAAGGAGAGATAGGGCCATGAATGTTAACCCGAAGAAGAGTGGCCAAGGCACCATCCAGAGTAACCTCTGTGGGGCAATCCAAAATCTGATCACGAGTAGAGGAATAGTCAGTAGGTAGGCCATATAAGGCAAAGGACAAAAGTAATTTCTTACGGTTCTCAAGCTCAGCCTCAGGAGTAGCACCGATAGGAAGCATCTCATTGAGTTCACACAAGAGATTAATCAAATTTGGGTATTGGGCCTAACTCAATCCTAAAAGCTAGCTCATAGGATGAGGATTACCCTCCACTTTATAGACTTTTGATTGACCATATCTCTAGTCAATGTAGGACTTTCAACACACCCCCTCACGCTCAAGAGTAGAGTATGAATGAATACGGGTGGCCCATGGGACTTATTAACACACCCCTTCATACTCAAGAATGGAGCGCGAATGAAACTGGGGGGCCAGTGGGACTTATTAACACACCCCTTCACACTCAAGAATGGAGTGCGCATGAATACGGGTAGCCTATGGGACTTATAGAACACCTCCACACTCTGGAATGGAGCATGGGCAATATAGGTGCCCCAACAACAGATCTAGGATAGACTCTGATACCATCTTAAATTTGGGTATTGGGCCTAACTCAATCCTAAAAGCTAGCTTATAAGATGAGGATTACCCTCCACCTTATATACTTTTGATTGACCATATCTCTAGTCAATGTAGGACTTTCAATAGTTCTAATGTACTTACCTTCTATCACAAAATCTACCCACAAAAGATGCTGAAATTATGAGATTTTGGGTGTAGACTATAGTTGTCTTAATACTTTTATCCCAATTGCCCATTCATTGCGACCAATGCTTATTGTGGTACATGAAATTGTTAATTCACGAGCATGAGTCCCACATGCATTGTGGTAAAATACAAAACTCCTATTTTATGTGGAGAACCATACTTGGTTGTCCTACCAACTTGCCTTTTAGGGGTAAGCGGTCAATGTCAAAGTGGTATTAAACCTCACTGTGTCGTCCAGACTTCGATGGCTTCTTAATTCCACCAACAGGAGTGACATAGGAGCATGAGCCCCAAATAAGTTGGGTCTCAAACAAGGAACTCTAAAGACAAGGCACTCCTCTTATCAGCCTGGGTGGGTTTTAGGATTTAGATCATTGTATCAAATTGATCTAAATGTCAAGTTCGATTGTACCTTGATCTTCAATCATCATTTTATCCTAATAATCAAAATGTATCATTGAGACCTCCTGTACTTTTCCTTTCCCCCATATAGAACATGTTGAAGCAATGAGGAGACCTAGGGAAATTCACCACCATAGAAACAGGTCAAGAAAACAAACATACAAGTGATAAACACCACAATGGTTGTTAAAATCTAGAGTTGACTCTTAGAATAAGAGTCTAACTTAGTGTTGTTAAAAATCGGCCATGGCGCCCCGCACATGGCGGAATTTGGACTGGCTACAATGAACCCTTCGTGGCGTGGCGAAAAATCATGGCGCCGCCATGCATATGGCACAATAACACTACGGGGCGGCCCATGGCAAATATTCACAAAAAAAACGAAAAAAACATTTTGGGTTGCGACACGATTGCTGACCCGTACCCCGGGAACCCCAAATGGTGAACAAACCCTGAAAACGTTGAACCCACCTTCGTTTTCTTCTTTCAAACTACCCAAACCATTTTTGCACACCCGTCGTGAACTACAACAGCATTCTCTTCGACCCCGGCATTCTGGGTCGTCATGAGTCGATCTTCTTAGACGTTCTCGTTGGTCTTCTTCGGTGCGATTCACCTTCTCCAGCGTCTAGTTCGTCTTCTCTAGTGCCACCCTTCTCTCTACTCTCTGTTCATCCTTTGATCCCACCCTGTTTTCTTTTTTTGTTTTTTTTCCAGTTTTACTTCATATTTTTGTTAAGTTTGTTGTTACTGTTATATATTTTTCAGAGTTCAGTTTCAAATTTTCACTTTTCTTTCTATTTTTGTTTTAACTTTCTATTTATTTTCTGCTCTGTCTTTATTTATTGCTATATACTTTTATTTTCTGTTCAGTTTTTTATTTTCTTGCTATTCCTGTTTTTGATTATTGCTATGCTTTTACTTATTATTTCTTCAGTTTTAAGTTTCAATTTTTTACAGTTCTAATTTTCATTTTTGGCCAGTAGCTATATCTATTTCAGTTTTGATTATTGCTCTTTTATTTTTTATTTCAGTTTTAAGTTTCAATTTTTTACAGTTCTAAGTTTGGTTTTTGGAAATAGCTATTTCTATTTCGGTTTTCAATTTCAGTTCCAGATTTTCATTTTTGGTACTATCATTTTAGTAACACAATCAGCTTGTTTTAGTAACACAATCAGCTTGTTGCAGTAGCCACTCCTAGTCTTAAATGGCCACTGAATCACTTTTTCAGTTCTAAATTTTTGTTTCTGATGCTATCATTTGACTTGATTACAATTGAAAAGTTATTATGATATGGTTTTAATTGAGTTACTGTGTTAGATTTGCGAAGTTACTAATTTTGAAGTGTTTTTTAGTGTATTTTTTGCATATATAGAGTTTTTTATATGACCACTATGGCATCCGTCATAATCTTTATGGCATTTTTTTGGTTCGCCCCCATGAACCACCATCTGCCATAACATTGGTCTAACTCCAAAAAAGACTCTTAGTTGGAATTTGAACCTAGTCAGATTCGATATAGAATCTCTCCTAAAATTGTTAGAATTGTTAAAATCTCTGCAGTCGTGACATTTTTACTTGCATTTACTACCTGTGTCTTTGTGCATCTTTTTATGCATTTACGTCTTCACTTTCATATTATAAACTTGTGTTGTACTTGGAATTTTTGCCACTTGTTTTATTTTGGACTTAAAATGTTGAATTGACGATAGTGTGTATTTTTATACACTATTCCTAATATTTTTAATACTATTTCAATTTTAGGTAGAATCTTATGATTCTAGCTAGAATCTCGATTTCACGAATCTACGGAGGCTCAACAATTTCTATTTAGAATCTCGATTATATAACCCTAAACCTGCATTAGATGCATGGGTCATTATACTTATAAATGGCTCAACTAGCTCATTTTTACTCAGTGTGAAACTATTTCACACTTGTATTCCAACACAGCATAACTTAACCCCTGATACTAGGGATATCTAGATTTGCTTCATCAATTCTTAATCAAATTTAATTTGATTCCTTCATTTGAAAATATTTTGTCCCATTTTTAAAACCATTTTTACTGTTTCCTAGAAACACGTATCAAATTCACATAATGATCAAAATGGTTGCTATTGCTACTAAATCAAGATGAAGTCTATAAGACACATGGGGCATGGCCTCCTAATATCATTAAGATACGCCCCTTGTATCCATATAGAATGAAAGTGAAATGGCTGCCCAATTTTAATGGTTCAGCTGTCCAGTAAACATGAGAAGCCAATCTTTTTTAACAACAGAAAAAACAAAACAAATATAAATTTCTAGAAATGTACTTACTTTTTCTCCTTCTCTATTTGGATCCAAAAGAGGCTTCTGTTCAGAAGCAGGAAGTGAAGGTGCGCTATTCCAAAGCTTTCTCCATAAATTTCCATGCTCAGACATTCTCTTAGATAGTCTCCCTCGTGGAGGCCAATTAATTTTTGACTTCTTAATGTCAATAGCACTCGATGATGGTGCACTTCCCTCAGGGTCATCAGCTGCTTCCCAATCCCCAGGTGAATGCCACCGAATAAAATCTTCAAAAATGGCATCTGGATTTGCTGCCTTAAATGCTGACATATCTAGTAGCAACAAAGCCATTATTGATTTGTCACGTCTTAAATTCAAGAATCTTTGAATGCACTAGCATATTCCGTGTGGCTCAGAACAAACTGACACTGGCATGTTGTCATAAATTCAATGCCATGCCATTCAATAAGTTTTTTTTTCAGAATTGACTAAAACAAATATTTGGATTAAAATTTCATTATGCAAACCATGCCCATCAGATTTGATACATTTGAAAACCAATTTACTGTTAAAAATAGAAACAGTTATCGAATCTCTAATGTTTCTAGTATTTGGAGGATATGGTGAACATAACATTTACGCATGATTGAAAAATATATCAATGAAAATATCATTCCATTTAATTAATAATGTAGGTATATCAAATGTTACATCAATTACAAAGCATTATCATAATCACAATCTTGTAATATGAGTATACATTAAAATTATTTCTTTAAAAGCACAAACATCTGCTTCAGAGATCAGAATTGACAAGATTTTCTAAGAGAAAAAACACAGGAACTTGAGACATGATCAAGAACGACTGTGTGTTTTTACAAAATGTTATATGTTATTACCTGAAGTTAAAATATCCCTTTCCAGCTGAGCAGAAAAATTCTGCAAAAAGAAACAAAAAATAAATAAATAAAAACAAAAATGCATTGTTAAGTAACGATGCAATGTATGAAATGGATAACAATGCAATGTATGAAATGGTATGGAACATGTATCAATCCTACTGTCTTATTTTCTTTTTGAGTTTTAGATTTGCAAGCAGAAATACGCATGAATTAATCAAATGAAAATGAGAATGGAGCTTAATAAAGTCCAAGGAAGGACATGAATATATATTTTTTGGTTTAATTAAGTGATTGATCCCTACAAATGTTCCAAATTTTGGATTTAGTCCCCAAAAATATTTTATTAAGATTTGGTCCCCAACTTTTTCAATGCTTTAAAAAACAGTCCCTACCTATCAAATCCTCCAACTCCAGCTTCACATGCTCTATCAAGTTCTCCTAATGACATGAACCATTTTTTAACACTGTAAAAAAAGTTAGGGACCAAATCCTAATAAAATTCTTTTTTAGGAACTAATTCCAAACGAGGCAACATTTGTAGAAACCAATCACTTAATTGATTAAGCCAATTTTTCGCATCTTTTTGAAAAGGGAAAAAAGGCCCATATATATTCCCAACCAAACATCACATTTTACAATATTGTTTCTGTACTTCTTACTTGGGATATTTACACGGATCTCTCTTGAGGTTTGCCGTTAATACACCAAGACTCCTATTTTCAAAAATTATGTACAACTACCTTAGTTTATGTGATGCACATAGTAGTCAATCCCAAATCGAGGAGCATTGCGGCCGACCCCAAAACTGGGATCACAGCGTCGCGGAACGGATCGTGGACGCTATTTGCTACTATCACGAGGATAAAACACAAACAAATAAACACATATATATGAGGAAAAGCATAAAAAAACACAGAATAATAATTGAAAACCACTCTAAATGCATATATTGACAATCAAAAGTCAAAAACATATGGTGACCACCAAATGCTGCCATTCCCCAACTGCTGAACCAGAAAAAAGAGGAGAAATATGGTGGCTGTCGGAGACCTCTTCTGCAGTAGTGACTGGGGGGTGTTTAAGGCTGCTGAAAAACAGAAAAAAAAAAGGAAGAAGCACAACTGTTGGAGCTGCTGCAGTGGTCGCCGGAGTTGCCGAGGTCACCGGAGAAGCTCGTCGGAGAATGGAAATGCAGAATAGAAAAGGGAGGGAGTAGAGGAAGAAGGAGACTTCTGAAAGCCTGAAACAGCAGTGGCTGCTGGAGCTGTTTAAGGCAGCTGAAAACAGAAAAAAAAAAAGAAGACCCACAGCAGTTGGAGCTGCTGCAGTGGTGGCCAGAGTTAAGAAAGAAAACACAGAGCAGTAGAAGAAGGAGCTCTCGCAGGTCGCAGCAAGGAAAAAAAGAAAGAGACAGAGAAACAGGAGAAGAGGGAAAAGCTAGGTTTTCTGATTGAAATAGGAGAGAGTGTGAAATTACCTTGATACCCCTCCTTAAAAGTCAAACGGAGGCGTTTTGACAAGGGGAGAAGATCGCGGCCGCGATCTGCCGTGATTGGTACACCCGCAATAGCGGCCATAGCGCCGCGAAATGGTTCTAGAGCGCAATCTGAGGGGCGTCGCATGGTGGAACCGCTCCGCTACATTGCGGCCACGAAGCCGCTATTTGACTACTATAGTGATGAAATGACTTATATGCCTTACTTTTAAAATCATTATTATATATTAGTTTCAAGCTTCTTTCCATCATACGGCATTTTAGTCTTCGCTTAGTTTGGATTCAAGCTTCTAACATTTTAAAAAGAATTTGCTTCTCTATTTTTAGGTTATCTAAGATCTTATATACTTGTGCAGTTCATTGCATATGATTTCATCACAAAAACTAAGAGACTAACGCTCTTTAAAAATAAGAAGTCATGCGTAATTTCTGAAAATAGGAGGATCTCAGTGTATTTGAGGCAAATCTCAAGGGAGACCATGTAATTATCCCTTACTATAACTCCACATGCCTTTGTTTCCTGTAGACCTTATTCTAACAACTACTTCAGGACCTAACTCTACTTATAAAATTGACATATTAAAGTGAAAATAAAAGGGACCTAATGCAAAAATAATAGTACTTATAACTATGACTAAGAAATTCCACAGCTTGGTCTGTTCATTTTATTTTGTCAACCGCCTGTACGAGGATTCAACTATCTAAAGAATTTACCCCTTGTCACGACACAGTATATGTGAATGTGACAATTTTAATCAATGGTATTGAAAGTGAGAGTTAGACACCATCCGTCTTCAAGCAAATACTTTTCTTTTCAGCAACAATGTCCTAAACGTAAACATCTATTTATAGCTCTATCAAATATATAATATTAACCCATGGTCATGTTAGGCTGACTATTCAACTCCGTAAAATAATATACTAAGCAGTCGAGAGGCTGCTGCATCACACAGGCACAGATAACTGATAACTCTTTACAGCAGTGCCTGTGGCACTAGACTGGCAAGTTGGTTGACTACTAAGAGGCTATATTCCTGAACGGCTGAACTTATACCACTGCAATACCATTTAATTCTTACATATAACCTAAATAATTGTTCAAGGTATCTTGTTTTCAGTCATTTTCCCCAATGTTAAACATATGAGAGGTCTATGAAGTCCAAGATTGCAAGCTCCTATAATAGGTGGTTATTATTATACGTATTGCATGAATATGAGCTTACAAATGAATCACCAAAGGCTTCAACAGCCTGAAGCCGCTCCTCATGCATGTCTTCTGTCATAAGTGGTGCTTCCTGGAGCATAAAGAAAAATAGTGAAGGCATTATATTCTTCAAATGTTGATTAAGTCCTACTGCATAATGACAATGCCAAATGGTGCCTGGATGCAGGAACAACCTGTGTATATGGAGCATGCATACTTTGGAATGACTTGAGAAGCATCATAGAATCAACAATCCCAGCCGAACCTCTTCGAGTCAAGTCTGAAGTTGTTTTTTCATTCAATGGGTTCACATCTTTCAGTTCTCGGGTAACGGTGGATCTTTTCACAGAACAGTGTAAATCATTAGTTGTTGAAAACATGAAGCATTAACATAGAATTAGAGACCATCTATTCTACAAAAAGCTTGGAACAATTTCCAAGTATATTAGCATATTACAGTACAAAATTGTGACTTGAGATACAAATCCATTATTGTTCTTAGTAGCAGACATTAGACATGCAAAAGATATATAACATTGACATGAAAAGCTCGGCAGATGACTGTAAAAAGGACAGCACATGATTTTCGGTATCAATTTAGCAAAGGACATTAAAGGCATGTTAAGAAATAATTCTCCATATGGTCTGCAAGCCTATAACGTATCATTGTAAATATATTGTGTATCAGTGTATCAAAGACCAAACCCTAATGTTTCAGGTACATATCTAATCCAAATCCATTAAAAGGTTAAAAAAATAAAAGGAACTAAGATGTAAAATTATATTCAGATTCAGAAGTTACATAAACATCAATTTGAGGCGGCTGTAAAATGTATTTTTCAAGAAATATTAGACAATAGTGTCGCAACCTGGATCACGACGGCGCGGCGAGGAAGAAAAACTGTGTGAAACAGGGAGTCGCCACCAACGTTTTTATCCATAGGAAAAACATTGGAAAAAAACTAAGTTCAGTGAAAGCACTGGTTTAAAAAATGAGATTCAAGTTCGGGAGTCGTTTACGAGTAGGGAAGGTATTAGCACCCTACATCGCCTGTCAGAAACAGTACCAAGATTGAAAATGCGCAACATAAATAGCCTTACAAAAGATGTTTTATTTCTTCCCTTTTATTGTTGTACTTTGTGTAAAAACAGAAGGATATGGAAGGAACAAATTGGACAAACATAGAGTGTAGGTCAACAGGACGTCGCGTCCAAATTAACCTCGGCTTTGATATAAAAACAGAGAAAGGGAGGGATGCTAACAAGACGTCGCGTCTAAATTAGTCATCCTTTAATCACATATGGGGTTAGAAACGGGAAGGTGATAAACGGGACGTCTCGTCCCAAGTATCCCGTTCCTTACGGGAAAATCAACAAGACGTCACGTCTAAATTGATTTTCATGGAATTTAATCAAGACACGGGGTCAGAGATTGGGAAGGGGATAAGCGGGACGTCTCGTCCCAAGTATCCCGTTCCTTATGGGAAAATCAACAAGACGTCACGTCTAAATTGATTTTCATGGGCTTGATAAAAGGGCGGTTACAAAGGAAACATAAAGAAAATAAAATAGGAATGAAATGGGAAAGGTGGGGATAAAAAAAAGAGATGGGCCCGACAGGATTTAAAGTCCTGCTCCTACGTATTCTTGAGTTACCAAGAAATCAGGGTTACGTAGTTCTTTGGTGATTTTTTTTTTTTAGGAAGAGGCTAAAAGATTAATGGTGGATGATGTTTTTTTTTTGGCTAGTCTGAACGTGAAACACTTGTTTTTTGTTATTTATTTATTACGAACCTAGGAAGGGGTAAAAAAGAAAATAACAGAAATTTATTTAAGTGGAAAAATGGAAAACCGAGTAAAAAATGGAAAAACCGAGTGAAAAAATAGAATACCGAGTGAAAAACTAATACCGAGTGAAAAAGTGGAATACCGAGTAAAAAGTGGAATACCGAGTGAAAAGTGGAATACCGAGTGATGGAGTAAGAGACTGCAGAGGGGGTCAGAAACTGACTGAAGGTGGAAGAGACCGACCGAGTGAGAAAGGGACTGACCGAGGGAGAAAGGCAGTGGGGGTTTGAGAGGAGATTGAAGGTGTTTAGAGGGAAAGAGAAGGGTGCTGGACGGTATTGGGGAGCAGGTCGGTTTTGGAAAAGAACGGATGGTGCTGTGAAAGGAAAGAGGGCTGTTAGAGGTATCTCTTCTCTCTAAAATGCTTGAGAATCTTCTCTAAAAATGAAGGTTTCCTCCTCCTCTTCAAATGAAAGCTTCTGGATCCCCCTTGAGCATCTTCAGATGGGGTACTTATAGGGAGTTGGCAAGTGCTTGGACAGCACATGCTTCCATTCAGAGTGGAGGCCAGCCTAGCCACTAACAGGAAGTGGTGGACAACGGCTGGTGGGGATTTTTAATTTCCCCACTTCCGCCCCCTGTCTGCCACCTCCAGGATTCATGGATCCACTTGGGTGGTGGAATCCAAGTCAGCACGGGCGAACAGTGGGAGTAGGGGTCGGTTTTCTGCTTCTGACTCGGGTTTAGTGCCTCAGTCGGTATACACCCATAGTGGGAAATAATCCGAGTAGAAAAGGTGCCTTTTAAGCACGAGACCGAGTGGAAAAGGTGCTGTTTATACAAAAAACGAGTGAAAGCTTCGCTCGGTATGAGGCTGCTGTGAAACATTCAATCGGAACCGAGTGAAAAATGACTCGGAACTGACTGAGGAAGATTCGGAAATGGGTGAAAGTGACTCAGAAGTGGGTAAAAGGAAGACTCGGAATTGGGTGAAAGCTGACACGGAATTGGGTGAAAATGGCTCGGAAATTGCTAAAAGAATGGCTCGGAAATGGCTAAAAGAATGGCTCGGGAATGGGCGGAAAGGGGCTCGGAAATGGTGAAAGGATGACTCGGAATTGGGTGAAAGCTGACTCGGAATTGGGTGAAAATGGCTCGGAAATTGCTAAAAGAATGGCTCGGAAATGGCTAAAAGAATGGCTCGGGAATGGGCGGAAAGGGGCTCGGAAATAGTGAAAGGATGACTCGGGATTGCGTGAAAGGATAGCTCGGAATTGGGTAAAAATGGCTCGGAAATTGAGTGAGAGGACTCACTCGGAACCGCCTGAAGTGTGACTCGACGCTGACTGAAAAGTGGCTCACTCGGTGTTGACTAAAGAGTGGTTCACTCGGTGTTGACTGAAGAGTGATTCCCATTCACGCTTGAGCGTGTTAAACTCGCTTGGGCGAGCACATTCCAACAGCTAACATTATGCCTCCCGCTTGAGCGAGACTCCTTCGCTTAAGCGAGATTATGGCCTCCAAGGTTCTCGCTCGAGCGTAACCAGAGTCGCTTGAGCGAAAGACCTTTGCTAAATCAGAATTGCTTCAATCAGAAGCACTCAATCCGAACTGTTTAAGTGATTCACTTGGAGATTGTTTGCTCGGAAGTAGAATTGCTTGAAGCATTCGACCGGAATTGCTTAAGTGATTCACTCGGAGATTGTTTGCTCCGATTTGCTTGGTAGTATCACGGTTTGAAGTACTCAATCGGAGTTGCTTCAATTGGAGGAGTTGTGCTCGGCAGTGCTTCTGCTTGAAGCATTCATTCGGCTCCTCTGCTTGATTCAGTCGGTATTTCAAAATATTTTACTCGGCATCTCAGCACCATTCTTTCTTTGACTTAAGACTGATTCAATCCTGAAGTAAATTTCACTCGGAAACACATCACTTGGATTGAATCACTCGGAGAAATTTTGGTCGGATACATGGCTCGGGAGTGAGTCAATCGGACGCATTCATTATCCTTGCCTTTCACTCAGAATTGTTTTATTTGTGCATCAACCCGCTCGGATGTACAATCGGGAGTCGTCCTTGTTTCTTCAATCAGAATGGAACTTTCAACTCAGCTCGAGATGTACAATCGGACCACTCGGTGTATTCACTCGGGAATCGGACTTGCTTTTCATTCGGAATTTGGCCTCAACCGTCAATCAACCCATTCGGACTTACACACTCAAGAGTTGGTCTTTCTTTTCACTCAGAACTTTGGAGCTTGATAGAATCTGGTCGGTAGAAGCGTTCTTTGCAAATCAGTGCTTTGCTTCGCTCGAAATGCATCTCTCGGAGATCTGTTCTTATTCAACAAGTGTTCTTTTGGAGTACAAAGTGTTTCTTCATTCGGAATCAACTCACTCGGGGATCTTTGATTCAGAAATAATTGTGCCCAGAAAAAGTACCTATCCCGAATCAGATTTGTCTTCATTTAGCATCTCTTCACTCGGAGAATAGCTTTGGGCACTATTTATTCAAGGTCAGTCCTTTTTTCCACTCGGATTGGTTTGCAGTTGGACAGCTACCACTCGGATTCACCTCTAACAGGGACATATTTCTTCAAGGTCAGCCATTTGTCACTCAGAATGGCTTTGATAGGGAAGCTTCCACTCGGATTCTACTCCAACAGTGAAGTATTCCACTCGGCAACGCTCCATTCTGCTTGGATTTGATCATTCTGAGTCGGATTTGTTTTCAATCAGAAAGGTTCCAGTCGACAATCAGCCCTTCAAATGCATTTGCTCGGAGTCAGCTTTGTTTTTAATCAGAAGGGTTTCAGTCGGAGATAATTCACTCGGATATATTCACTCGGAACTGACCTTGGGAGTCGGTCTTATCTTCCAATCAGAATGATTTCACTCATCATCCAATCATTCGGATTCATTCACTCGGCGTCGGTCTCATCTTCCAATCAGAATTTGGAATTCAGCTTCAACAATGCTTCCCACTCGGATGTGTTCATTCAGGAGTAATTAGAATTTGGATTGACAATCTTCCTTTCGGATTCATTCGGAGTCGGCCTTGTTTTCACTCGGATGTGCTTTCCTTGAAGTCTTCATTCGGGCTTAATTTTCATTCAGACTGGCTTCAGTCGGGAATGTATCCAATCGGTAAGTATTAATTCAAAGACAGTCCGTTTTTCATTCAGTGGTTTCAATCGGGAATCCTTCACTCGGAAACACCCGGAGACAATTCACTCGGCAATGTGTCACTCGGAGACCCCTTACTCGGAAATGATCATTCCGAGTCATTCTACTCGGAAATGACAATAAAGAGCCTTTTTCTCGTTCGGAATTAACTCACACTTGGAACCCACTCGGAGACTTGTCATTCGGAAATGATCATTCGGACATAAGGAAGTCTTTGCTTTGTTCGGAAGTAACCCTCTCGGAAGCAGTCCACTCGGAAACTGTCAGTCGGAGACATCCCAGTCGGAATTTCACACAGTAACGGCTGACTCGGATATTTCACTCGGAACTGACATTTTCACTCGGAAATAGCCTTCTTCACTCGGAAATAACCATTTTTCACTCGGAAATCATCATTCTGAGCCATTCTACTCGGCAGATCATTCGGAAATGAAGCCCAGTCCTCTCAGAATCCTTTCTATTTGGGTCGGACCGAAAGAGGTGTTCACAAATAGACATTACTTGGTAAAAAAATAAAGGGAAGTGATTAAGAACAGCTGGGAGAAGACTAAAAGAGGAAAAGCTGTAAGCAAAAGAAGTATCCTAAGGTCATAAATCCTCTGACAAAGAGAATGAGAGAATTACCACCAAGTCTGTATCCTGACAGGAACTAGAGATAAATCATATACAATAGAGCAACAAAATTCCAAAACCAAAATACCAGTTTAGGAAAACAAAATTAATTTGAAACTTTCTGAATGATTTTTGTTACTAAGATAAAAAATCAAAACAAAAAGAAGTTTCTCAATTATTTGTCAATGATCAGTCACCCTACACGTATCGGAGTCCATAAAGAACGCGCTAATGGATAATTGAAGATAGTGTTAAGATGTTGAGATAAGTCTCACATTGACTAGGAATATGGTCAGTACACACCTTATAAGAATTGAGGCAACCTTTATATCTTGAGCTAACTTTTAGGATTGACTTGGGCCGAATATCCAAATTCAACTGTGGTATCAGAGTCAATGTCAATCTGGTGACCAACTCAAATGAGTACGTGCCTCCCCATGGTGATGTGATGGTGTCTCGCAGAGAGAACAGTGACACAAGATGAAGCCCTAGCAGAGAGCAAGTGGCGGCCAAGTGTAGAGGGTGTGGAGCCAGTGAACAACAACCCACGTGGAAGAGAGCAAAGAAGATGCGCTGGTGTAAGGGGGCATTCAATGTGAAATAGAGCCACACTTAAAAGGGGAGTGTTGGAAACAAGTGCAAATGGAAGTCCCACATAGGATGAGTATAGGTAAGTTGAATGGTTTATAAGTAGATGGACTCATGCACCTAATGCCTTGAGGTTTTAGGTTGTATTGTAGTGTCCTACACTTGTGCACTTGCTTGCTTGGCTCATGTCCTCGATGTGTGGTGATGATCTTCCCGTTGTCTTGGCTCCCCTCTTTATGCCTAATAACCAATAACCAAATTCAATATCGTATTAAAGTCTATCTTAGATTCGTTATTGGATCGCTCGTGAATGGGTGTGTTGTAAGTCACACGTTATTAGGGCACTCGTATTTGACATGTATTTAAGATAAGGATAATCTTCATCCTATAAGCTAACTTTTAGGATTAAGTTAGGTCCAATATCTAAATTTAAGATGGTATCGGAGTCTAACTAGTCTGAATATTAGGTCACCCGTAGACGTCCAATCTTGCAAACTTCACACATCAGATGTCCAATCTTGGGTATGAGGGAGGTATTAAGATGTTGAGATAAATCTCACATTGGCTAGGAATAGCTTTATACACCGTATAAGGCTTGAGACAGCCTTTAACTCTTGAGCTAGCTTTTAGAATTGGGTTATGCTCGATATCCAAATTCAAGATGGCATCAATACGTTCTTGGGCCACCCATGAGGGGATGTGTTACAAGTCCCACATTCTTGGACCACCTGTATTTGTCCACACTCCAGATGTTCATTCCTGGGTGTGAGGGGGTATGTTGAAAGTCTCTCACATCAACCAAAGGTATGGCCAATTAAAAGTATATAAGGTGTGGGTAATCTTCATCTTATGAGCTAGTTTTTAAGATAGAATAAGGCTCAATATCTAAATTTAAAAGATAGTTTATAAACTATTGGCTCTCTTTAAAGCCACAAAGGTCCTCCCTCCTTTCTAGAAGGGCCATATCAAAGTCACTGAACTTCTCAACTGTACGCCAGTAAAATAGAGAGTGCATAAGGATCTATATTGGTTACAGCTTACGACTTTTTGCCTATCATCTAACAAGATCGTAGAATGCTCTCATACACAATAAATTGAAAATAAACCACTTAGTCAACCAGTATACTCTATTACCCATAAACAAATAAATATGGATATACACATATAGAAAGTTTAAAATTTATTTTAACTAAGAATTGGTGGCATAAGAAATGGCCATGAGAGAGTGAGTAGTTATCTAATAAGCAGTAAAATTATGGATGCAGATGATAACAACCGAGCAGGCTCTCACTTGCTAAGTTCACCTGTCAACTTTCCCAGAAAAATCCTCACTAGGTGTCTGTATATTGAATGAATCATCTGCAACTATGCTTTCTTCCTGCCATTCCGTTCAGACAAACTAACATTCACAATGCAGAATATACCATAAAAAAAGAAAGCTGTGGTAATACAATATTAAATTTAACAGCTTCAAACAATAGGGAAAATATGGCTTGTGACCTCAATCGTAGAGTCTATTTGATCCACACTTCCAATACAATCTTGATAATCTTCATTAAGCTGACACTTCCTCTCAATGCATATAGCAAGCTGAATAACAAAACAGAAGTGACAAGCTCACTGAAATATTTACAGTTTTTGTTATTATAATTTATCCATGGCCACGGGCAGAAGCAGCAATTTAATTCAGCCACAAGCCCAGTATGCATTTAAGGTAGAGAAAGGGCATATCAAATTATCAACAAACATACTTATGTACATTAACTAATGATAATCATGAGAGAAAAGTCATTCCAAATTGAAACAAACTGTGAGCTAAGATTTTATTTTTAATTTTTGTGTGTGTGTGTGTGTGGAAGGAGAGGGGGGGGGGGGGGGGCGCTAAAAGTAAGTTAAGGATGATCTACAAGAGAAAAACAAGAAAAAATGATAAACAACAAAAAATTCATACAAAGCAAACAAGCACAAGATGTGTAAATTTAAGCAAAGATACTTCTAAAGATAAAAGTGAATTACCATCTGAAGTTTCTGGTTAATCAAACAAGTGGAAAGGTCAATTGATCCATTAGCCACCATCCTGGGCAACAGCTGTGACTCTTCCCAGCACCACCTAACCTCTCGAACAAACTCTATCCATAGCACAGCAATAGCTGACAAAGAGAACAAAATTGAGTGATACAAACAAAATACAGTACAAAAGAGATGTTTCAGAAAACCAATTCCTTAAGGTGATCAGTCTGTTCCTACTATCTTAGGTTTAGTTTATACAACAAACAAACCATAATTACTTTTGGTGAATACCACGTATATTGCAGTTGCCAAACCAAAGAGAATGTAAACAATATTGTGCAAAGAGAGATCCAAGAGGTGCGCCTTTTATAGCTCGAGAAGTTTTGTGCTCAACATCAGCAAAATCTGTGAAGTATACACCTACAGACATTGCATCACTGGTTATAGCAAACTACTGTAAAGTACCAACATCAAATTTGAACAACCAAATAACCACTCTGGCTTTCTAGGAACCCCAAGGATGCTGGAAATTTGAAATTATTTGAAGAGGTATAAAATAAACCCTAGTTTTTGAAATGTTCCCCAATTTGTAATAAATTGCATGTGAGGCAAGGGCAAATTTTCCTTTCAAGAATCTAGTGCTCATCATTGTTTTCTCACCACTTAAATAAATTTTGCATCCCTTTACTTGAAAGAGTTAAGCAATAACCCAATTGACCTTGCCTATCTATGCAAATATCAAATATTCCATCTTCCGTTAATGACCTTCTAGTTACTTTTCACCGTCCAAGATTAATTTGCTTCAAATTGGAAAATATAAATAAAATTACACTAGAGGCCATGTTTTCACCTCACTATTTGGTTTCCTAAATCCCAAGTTACCAGTAGCTTTCCCTGCCAACAAAGATTTCCTAACCATAGATTGGATATATAGATGCAGAATCTAATGGTGGATAGGTGGTTAATATTAGAAATTTAATGGATTTAAATCAATCCAAAAAGCTAGTGTAGTGTAGGCATTGAGCTAAGAAAGCTCCTCTGCAGCACGCCTATTGTGTGTGCATGCTAAGTCAGCAAGTTGTTAGATAGGGCCCCAATAGTAACTGTATTGCCAGCTGTAACCCATGTGTATATAATCCCTCTCTCTTGTAACTGAAATCAGAATAGGAAATAATAATTCAATCTAGCAACTTACAGAAAAATGCTTCTCTCTCTCTCTCTCTCTCTCTCTCTGTTTTCGTCTCTCCACTTACTCTCTTCTTTTCTAAGTTGGTAGCAGAGCTGTTATCAGCTCCAGTACACTCTTCCTTTTCAATGGAAACAACAAACAACAACTACTGCAACACTCATGGCAGGCCTGAATCTGAAACTCCGGCGATTCCAATGGACCAAAATCACCTGTGGTGGTCAGCCTCACTCGGCCAATTTCAGTGAAACTTGATGATAGAAACTTCCTGATTTGGAAGCAACAAGTCGAATCTGCGATACGAGGACACAAGCTACATCGGTATGTTGTGAGTCCTCAAATTCCACTAAAGTTCCTCAGCAAAGGAGATCAAGACATTGAAAAGCTGAATCCAGAATACCAAAAATGGGAGCAGCAGGATCAGCTATTGGTGTCCTGGCTTCTGTCATCACTTTCAGAATCACTCTCAATCAGGATGGTTGGCTGCACACATGCATTTCAACTTTGGGACAAGATTCATTCCTATTTTGACAAAATCACAAGAGACAAAGTACATCAACTTCGACAGCAGTTGAGGAGTCTTAAGAAAGGAACAGGTACTGTTTCAGATTACTTGCTCAAGCTGAAAACAGTTGTGGATGCATTAGGATCAATAGGCTTTCCTATTACTAGTCAGGAGTACATTGACAGTGTTCTTGAAGGTCTTAGTGAAGAGTATGAGTCCTTTATTTCTAATCTAATCTGCAACACAAAGTTAGATCCTTACAGCATTGATGAAATTGAATCTATGTTGTTGACCTTTGAGGCTCATCTTGAACATGTCAAGAAGAATGTACCGGATGCATTTTCTGCCAATATTGTTCACAGATTTGTAAATTCTCTACCACAGTATTCTCCGGATCTTTATTCTAAGTCCACTAACAACAACCAAAATCGTTCAACTGAAACCCTAATTCCCAAATTATTAAAACGGCACCGTTTTGGACCCCTGCTTCCTTATTCACGCGTCCCTTTTCTGCTTCGACACTTCTTGCACAGACTCTGGCCCGACCCCTCTGTTCTTCTTCTTGCCTTTGTTCGACGGCGCGACAGCCACCAACTGGCTCCGACTCCGACGCTGATGCCACCGTTCTTCTTCTTCTTCGTGACTACAACCACCGTTCTTCTTCTTCACATCTTGCACGCGACCCTGCTCCTGTTCGACTACACCCGCGACACCCACCACTTGCGACACCTACCACCCACCTGCACGTCCCTGTCCAATGGCGCCGCGACGAAAACCCTCAGGGAACAGGTGTGTATTTTTGTTTTTCCCTTACTCCTTCATTCTGATTAAAGGCCAGTTATTTCTTTCTTCTCATCCTCATCTTGTTCCTCTCCAGCATCTTTGAAACTGCTGTAGATGGTGGCTCAAAGGCCAGCAGCAACACTGTTTAAGCTCCTCTTCAAGCAAGAAAGAATATCCCAGGAAAGAGCTCTGACATTGGTTGGAAACACTGTTCGAACATGGAGTTTATGTGTTTGTTATGACCTGTTGATAATTGGATGGTTGAATGTTTAGTTTTTAACTATTTTAGTATGTTATATATTGTTTGGATGCATGCCTAATATTAATTTTATATAATTTTTAGTATGAGGTAAACTCTTACGAGTTTACGAGTCAAGTTAGCGAGTCGAGTCTACCTAGCCAAAACGAGTCTAGGTAGACTCTCGAGTCTGACAACCTTGGTTGCTAGATCTACTACTAAAGCAGAATACCGAAGTATGGCTCTAGCAAGTCAAGAAATCATTTGGATCCATTCATTACTGTCTGAATTGGTTGTTCCATTCTCTACTCCACTTATCCTGTGTGACAATCAAAGCACTGTAGCTCTTGCTCAATCCTATACTGCACTCTCGCACTAAACACTTGAAACTGGATCTCTATTTTGTTCGCGAAAGTGTTCTTAAACAACAGCTGCAGGTCACTCATATTCCCTCTCAGGATCAGTTAGTTGATGCTCTGACCAAGGCTCTCTCCCCTTCCAGGTTTCAGGAGTTCAGATCCAAGCACAAAGTGGGAGACTCCTCTAGTTGCTTATCCACTTGAGCTTGCGGGGGAGTGTAGAAGGGACTAGACTTTTAGTCTTTGTTTTTCTATTTTTTGCTAGCTGTAGGTTGTTTTAACTGACAGAATATTAATAACACTCCTAAATTTCAGTTCATTCCTCTTCTCTCTTCTCTGAACCTAATACCCTAGTATTCGAACGTCACTTGCAAACTGTAACCTAGACACATCCTTGTTCTTGTGCCTTGCAACGTTCGAACACCACCTCCGATCTCTGGTGCCAACAATGCCACTGTCATCTCCAACACCGGCGAAACTCCAATGGGATGCTTCTCAGGCCACCACGACAACAACCAAATAGTAGCAGGTGGCGTTTTTTCTTTTCCCCCTTTAGTTCTGTTTCCATTCAAAATACTGATTGGTTGGTTCTATTCCAATTCATTAGCAAGTTCTGTTCTTGTCCTCCTATAAATTGTTTCTATTTTGTAAATTGTTTCCGTTTCTATGGTGGTTCTGTTCTTTTCCCTTTCTGGTTCTGTTTCTGTTAATGTTCTGGCTCTGATCTTTGATTACTTTTATGTGTGTTTGTTATGACTCGTTGACAATGGTTTGCTTTAATTATGTATTTAGATAGTTGGATTTTTAGTTTTTAACTATTTTAGGATGTTATATCTTGTTTGAATGCATGCCTAATATTAGTTATATATTACTTTTAGTATGAGGTAAGCTCTTACAAGTTGACGAGTCGTGTCTATCTAGCCTCCACGAGTTTAGGTAGAGTTACGAGTCTAACAACCTTGATAAAGAGTCTACTGACCATATTTAAACCAATGTGGGACATCTTAACAATTAATAAACAAACAATGCAAGTACCTGAAGTTCATCCAAAATGGAAGCCAAATAAAGGAGGAGGAAGAGCTATGTACCGTCAATAAACAGCTCTTTCAGCACACGATCTCTAACTGTTGGTGGAGGTATAACCAATGAGGGTTTCAAATTATCAGAACCTGGATTTTCAAATGCAACATGCCAGAAGATAGGAACATGTTGAACCATAAACCAAAAATGCATTAATTAATTTTGAAACATAAAGCCAGCAAGAATAAGTGAACGATACCATAGAATACACCAAAACAAAGTCAAACCTGAAACAAAATCTTCTATAAATTGTGCCTCAAATGACATTTGCAATGCATCAACCAGAAGATGCAACTGGGATGCAAATCCAATTCGATTCCCACTGGAACCTTCAAGTCTATATATAAGAAAAAGATATCACATTGAATAATTACTTTCATAAATTATTTGAAAGCTCAAATCAAACTTTGATCATGAGTTTTAGCAGTGACGATATGTGAAATAAATAACACACTTAACTATATTGCCATTACGACACTAACATTGGAAGCAACAACTACTAATTGAGATTGGTTCCATGAATTATACAAATCATAGTAGTCAATCCCAAATCGCGGAGCATCGCGGCCGACCCCAAAACTGGGATTGCGGAGTCATGGAGCGGATCGCGGACACTATTTGCTACTATCGCGGGTATAAAACACATAAACAAAAAAACACATATATATGTAGAAAAACATAAAAAGAACACAGAATAATAATTGAAACCACTCTAAATGCAATTCAAAACTAGAACTCAAGTGTCATAACTCATAAGGAAACTTTAAAAAATATTTTAAAAAGAAAGGGGACTGTTGCTGGAGGTGATTTCAGCAAGAGAAAGGGGTCAAAAACAGAAGCCGAATGCTGAATGCTGCTGCAGTGCTGCCGGAAAACCAGAAATGGAAACAGAAGCTTTGCTGAAGAAGGAGAACAAACAGATGCTTCACCGGAGAAGAAACCAAGCTTCAACTTCACCAAGCTCGCCGGAGAAGAAAAAACAGAAGCTTCACTGCAGAAGAAGAAAGAGACCTCGCCGGAGAAGAAAGGGTCCGCTGGAGAAGACGACGTAGGCTGCCAGAGATGCGACGTGGGCTGACGGAGTGGGCACACATGAGAGAAAAGAGAGAAGCTCTGTTGCTGGAGGCAGGGAGAAGACGCACGATCGGGAGGGAGAAGAGACCTAATTAAAAAGGGGGGAAAGGGAAAAAGGACATTTTTGCCCTTAAAAATTTCGCAAAACGACGTAGTTTTGCTTCTCCAACATATCACGGCCACAAACCTCCACGATTCACCACGATTCGCGACGCTGGGATCGCGGGCATCGCGCCGCAACTTCATCCTGGACCGCAACTCATGGCTGATTCGCGGCGCTATAGCGGCCACTACGCCGCTATTTGACAACTATGATACAAATGCCATCGGAATTGGTCAAAAACCAAATTTACCATGAGATAACTTTTAATACTTACCTCCAACATCCTTTTGTGCCTCCTAGACAAGGTTGACAAAACCGGGAGTAACATTGCCACCTCCAACGATTTAAATCATGTGAAAAATCGTTTTTGTGCAAAATCACAATGACATCGGGAGTAACATCGTGAAATCATGAGATTTCACGATTTTTGCTTAATGGGCAAAAAACTTTAAAAAACCTGTTTTGAGCTGGATGACCAAAAAACTTAAAATACCTGGTTTCTAAATTAGGGCTTCTCCTTCCTTCCCACTTTCGCACACCACTTTCCTCTCCTCTCCTCTCTTCATTCTGCAGCTTCTGCTTCTGCTTCTGTTCCTCTTATCTTGCTTCTCCATCTCTTTGTCTTGTTCTGGTTCTTCCTTACTCCGTCCCATTTTGCCTTTGTGCTTCTTCGTTGCCCAGTGATGGCTACCACAGCAGGAACCTTTGGAACTGCATCAGCAGGTCGTGGAGGCAGTTCTGGTGGTGTTGCTGCCTCAGCAAATATCTCCCCTTTATGTTCACTCTCGTGGTGCTAAGGTTGATGTGGCTTGGAAGTATGCAGTCCCAGTTGAAGGAACCACAAAAGTGTAATGCAAATTCTATAAAAAGGTATTCATAGGGGGTGTTTATAGGCTGAAGCATCATCTGTGTTTAAGTTGTTAGATTAGATTTAGACCTATAAATACTAGGATTATGCTTTAAATATGTTTACATTGTTGTTTGTTTATGGCTTATGTTATGAATTGTGTTATGGATGTTTTATGCAAATTTATGATGTTTTTCTAATAGATTTATGATCTTTGAATTATGCTTTTATATGCATATATATCAATTTATATGCACATAACATGTATATGCATAATAAGTAAAATCTTAAGATTCGATTTACGATTTTATGATTTGTGATTTTTCCACCCCCTTATGATTCAACATGAAATCCTGATTTTGTCAACCTTGCTCCTAGGCCCCTTTTGTACAAAGCTACAAAACCATGCAATATACTCTCCGCACTAGTGTTTCCAATGGCATTTTGTGTCATGTTCAGATCACCTTCATAGATTTTCTGTCATATTTTCTTCGATAGATGTCACACCAATATCTCCTTGTATACTATCCTTTTATATCTTGTCCTTTCTTGTGAGACCACACATTCATTTAAACATTGAGTTTTGCTACTCCCACTTGTTTCTCATGTCCCTTTAAAGCCCAACATTCACCACTACCACAAAGAATAGCTAGACATACTCATACAACAATTTGATAAAATTTCCCTATGAACTTGGTAGGTACTTTAAGGTCACAAATCACATTGAATGTCTTTCTTCATTTCAGCCACCTAGCTTGTATCATGTCTGTGACATGTTCATTAATTTTCTTATCATTTTGTAGTTTTGTTCTATTGATCCCATATACTTAAATTAGAAACATCTGAACATCTCCAATTTTTTTAAACTAATAAAGTATACAACCATTAAGCAATGCTTTAAAAGAGGAAAGTAAACAACAGTGTTTATTGATTACACAGAAGCAACAAATCCATTATGAGAAAATTAAAAATTGTGGGTAGTTGTAATTTGTAAATTGATTGATCGATGATACAAACAACACTTACCCTGATTAATTTATTATATTCTCTGAGAAGCAGATAACTGTCACATAAACAGCAACTTTTGGTTTCCATTATACAGATAAAGAACTTAAAATTTGGAGCAAACCTTAAAGAGATCAACCACTTTTCAGCTTCATGAGGTGAAGCATTTTCCAGTTCAGCCATTTCCATAGAACTCTCAACCATCTTCTCTGTCCATATTGCAATCAGTTCAAAACCTGCATGCAGCCTATGCATAAATTATATGGAACTGGCATTGACATTAGAGATCAGATAGCTTCATAAAAATAATGAAGAGAGGAGAGCTTTCATCAATTAAAAAAATAATCTTAAATCAGAAACAATATCCTTAGTCACAAAAAAGACTTCTCAATGGTATGAATGAAGAAAAAGGAATTTAGGCCAAAGTTCCTCCTTACGGCAGAGAGAGAATTCCCAAATATTTTTTATCCCTGTGCATATGCGTGGCTAATAAGCCACAGAATTATGAAGCTATGAGAAAGTATTAGGAACCTTAGCTATACTGTAAAGAAAAAATTACTTTAATTTATACTGAAAGATGAATACAAGATTTACAATAATTACCCAGCAAACCAGTTACAGTATACATCAATCTCCAGACCTAAGCTCCTGCAAAGGAAGTGTCCTCTTGTTTCTATTCAAAAACCAGGGTAGGTGTCTCTTTCCCAATAACTTCAGGATGCTCACATAGGTTTTCCTTATTTTTCATTTTCTTGTCAGAATATAAGGAAACTGGTCCAGAAAAGCAATAACAAAGAAAATGGTAAATCACAATCTCCTCTAAAAGATGAATTGTGCCAAACTTTTGTTCAGTTTAACATAAATGAACCTTTTAGCAACGGTGAGTAACTATGAATGAACATCCCAACAATAATTTTGTGTCACCTCACCATGAAGAAAACAGAAAGAGAACAAAAATAGATAGAGAAATCATAATGCACAAAATGAGAAAGGGGTGATTCTATTGACTGCATTCAAATGAGTACATGAAAGGAAATTTATAAAGGAAGGTGGGGTAACCCACGCCTGAGATTGCTGAGCTGGCAATGCTAACAACACACTAACAAACTCTGTAACAGACTAACAGATTATAATAACAGTATACTATACTCTAACATTCCCCTATGCAAACTCAGGGTGATTTGAGCACTCTTGAGTTTGGACTTTAGAGCAGCAAACCTCTGTTTAGAAAGAGGTTCCAGTGAAGGCAGATGAGACCCCACAAGAGAGTTGGCTAAGACCTTTTCCCTTATAAAATATAAGTCAAGTTCAATGTGTTTGGTTCTAGCATGTAAAACCAGATTGTGACAGATAGCTACTGCACTCTGGCTGTCACAGTAGATGACTGGGGTGCTAGAGGGTATTTGCAGCTCAGCAAGAAGAGACTGGACCCACAAGTGTTCTTGAGCTGTTAGTGCAATACTTTGATATTCAACTTCAGCGCTTGAACAAGCAACCACATTTTGCTTCTTGGACCACCATGAGATGAGATTAGGCACAAGAAAGATGTAAAAGCCAGAGGTGGAGCGCTTATCATAAGGATCCAATGCCCAATCAGCATCACAATAAGCTTGCAATTGAAGAGGGCAGCAAGGGGGAGCGGCTTGAAAATGTAGATTGTTAGAATATTGTAATTATGGTTATTGTATTTGATTGTATTTGATCCTGTATTTATTATAAAGTCATTATAAATACATTGCTCCACTGTGTATGTAAACACACAGCATTCATCCAATATCTCTCGGTTCTCTTAACCTTAATATGGTATCAAGAGCCTAACGAGAGGCAACTCTAACCCGTGCATACCAAGTAGGCTCACTACCCATCAGTGAAACTTTTTTTGAACCCCGTGTTATCCTTCTAGGTTTCGAAGCTCCTTCCGATTGTGTTTCTCATTTTTCAGTCGTCTTCTCCGATCAACTCCGTCACTATTCACTACCGGGGAACTTTTCCAACAAGTTTTTCCAGTGCTCTCCCTTAGATCGGGTTCGCCTTACTCAGATCTACCCGCTCCCGAAGTTTCAGCCTCAACTGCCCTCACATGCGCACATTTTTTGTACATTTTTCTCTCTCCTCACCGCACTATCACCAGCTCGTGGTTGCTCTGTTCAGGCCACCCTTTGGACCAATGCACTTGCCTTCTCCTCCTGCAGTCTCAAATCTGCCCTTGGGTGTTTGATTCAAACTCCATTGGCACTGTTTAGCTAGTTTTTCCGTTGTACATGTGTTCGCATTTTTTGTCTCCTTCATTTTGACGGCTGCCACCCCCACTGTTTTCAGCAACAGCATCCTTATTGTTCTCTCTACTTAAAAATTTGATGGGACCAACTATGCCACCTAGGCTTCTGACATCAAACTTAGGTTTAAGGGTCAAGGTTATCTTGATCATCTCATAACCAAAGAAGAAAATGTTGATGCCGCTGAACGTACAAAGTGGGGTAATATCGATGCCCAACTTTGTAGCATTCTAAGATCCATGATGTCCCCCTCCCAAAAACAGAGTTTCCGTCCTTATGATACTTGTGAATCTATTTGGGCAAAGGCCAAGACTCTTCATACCAACGACACTCAGCAGTTATATGGAGTTTGCGAAATACTTATACAGGTTCTTACTCCTTGACAGATTAATGATCCTATGTCCAACTATTTGGGTATGGTCAACAGTATTCTTCATGATCTGAATGAGGTTCTTCTCTTGGCTGATAATCCAACCAAGGATCTTGAGAACCGTCACAAACTCATTATGGCATTAGCATTACATGGCCTTGCCCCTAAGTATGAGGTTGTTCTCGATCAAATTCTTGGCTCTCCCATAGTCCCTAAAATGGACTCTACTTGGTCCACTCTGTTATGAGCACATGCCAAGTCTCCCATTCCTATGGATGCTCCTCCAGTTTTGGTTTCCACTCCCGTTAAGTTTGACTCTTCTGCTTTGGTTGTTCAGGACCAAAACAACAATCATTGATTTGGTAAAACTCGACCAAAATGTAAACACTGTCACAAGATTGGGCATACAGTTGATAGTTGTTTTGCTTTACATGGTCACCTCCCTAGAATAGCAAATGTTGTGCAGGTACCTTCATCTGAACCATATGAGACACCCATCCCTAACTCTGCATCTCCTCAGGCTATGACCACTCCTACTTGCGATCATTTTCTCTAGTCATATGAGGAGCATCACGTTTCAGGCTCCACGAATTCTATAATGCAATCTGGGGCCACCAATCATATAACTGATAACAAGTCCTTATTCTCTACCCTTTCTAGTTCTAGTTCTTTACCTTCCATTACTATGGCTAATGGTTCTCAAACTCAAGCTCAAAGAATTGGTATTGTTCACTCTCTTCCTTCTTTGGCAATTATTAATGTTCTTTATATGTCTGGGTCTCCTTTTAATTTACTATCTGTTAGTCGTCTAACCTGCTCTCTTGATTGCATAATCTCATTCACTAAAACATCTGTTTTCATACAGGACCGGAGTTCAGGCGAATGATTGGCACCAGATGTGAATTACATGGGCTTTATCAACTTCAACCCTCTACACATATTGGATTGGCGGTCGATTCTAGTCTTCTCCACGCTCAGTTGGGTCATCCAAGTCTTCAAAAGTTGCAAATAAAGGTGCCAACACTTTCCCAATGGTCTACCTTGTCTTGTGAGTTGTGTCAATTAGGTAAACATAACTGTGCTTCTTTTAATAATCGTGTCTCAAGTCGAGCGGCGTCTCTTTTTAGCTTAGTACATTCTGATATTTGGAGTCCGACTCATACTGTGTTAAATTTAGATGCTCAATATTTTGTCACTTTTATTCATGATTGTTCTTAATTATGTGTACTTGGTTACTTTCAATGAAAAACCATTGAGTTGTCAAAATCAACATCTTGTCAAAACAACTCGAACACTTCTTTTATAAGGTAATGTTCCTCATCATTTTTGACGTGATGATGTCCTTACAACTTGTTATTTTATTAATCGCATGCCCTCATCTGTTCTTGATAATCAGGTACCTCGTTCTATCTTGTTTCCTCATCAGTCTTAATTTTCTTTACCACCCTTTGTTCCTAGTTCTACTTGTTTTGTCCATAATCTTGGTGCTGAAATTGATAAACTCTCTACACGGGCTCATAAATGTGTTTATTGGTTATACACGGTCTCAAATGGGTTATAAATGCTATTCTCCAAGTCTTCATCGTTATTTTGTTTCTGCTGATGTTACCTTTTTTGAGTCTAGTCCATATCTTACAAATTCATTTGTGATCAAGTCTGTTTCTAGTCCTATTCCTACTTCTCCAATACAGGTTATATAACAATCTCCTATTGGCACAGATGTCTCCTACGGTCCCCCTCGTCCTCTTCAAGTATATCTCCGCCGACCCTATCCTGCTTTGGAGGTTCGACCCAACATTAATGCAATCCCATTTGGCTTTCCTTCAACGTTAACTCCTTCGTCTCCTCCCGCTCTGTCACCCGATACATTCTCATTGTTATTCGCAAAGGTATTCATTCCACTTGTAATCCTTCTCCTCATTATGTTGCTTTGTCTTATCATCACTTATTCCCTTGCCATTATACAAGTATGTCTTCTGTCTTTTATTGTTATTCCTAAGAATGCAAGTGAAGCTTCACCTCATCCTAGATAGAACCAAGCCATGATTGAGGAAATGAGTGTACTACAAAGCGGTGGAACTTGGGATCTCGTTCCTCTCCCCTCTAGTAAGACAGTTGTTGGATATAGGTGAGTCTACACAGTTAAGATTGGAAGAATTTGCCACTTCTTGATGATAGAAGTGGCATAGCCTAGATCAGGTGTTGTGATCACTTAAAGAAAGTATGCGATAGATATATTGGAGGAAACTGAATGGATGGAGACCAAACCGATAGACACTCCAATGGATCCCAACACTAGTCCTCACATTTCCTTTGCAGTCGGTGTGGTAAGTCAATTTCTCAACTTTCCTTGTGACGGTCATTGGGATGTAGTTATCCGTATCTTAAAAAATATATTAAAGGGGCACCAGGTAAAGGACTCTTATACGAAGTCAAGGGTCATACCCGAATTGTTGGGTACTCAGACGCTGACCGGGCAAGATCTCCTATTGCTACAAGATCTACTACAAGCTATTGTGTTCTCCTTGGTGATAATTTAGTTTATTAAAATAGTAGAAGAAAAATGTTATTGCTCAGTCAAGTGTAGAAGCAGAATATCGGGCCATGACTTTGGCTACATGCGAGCTCATATAGCTCAAACAATTGCTCAAAGAACTAAAATTTAAGGAAACCACTAATGACACTCATTTGTGATAATCAGGCAACATTGCGTATTTCTTCCAATCCAGTGTTTCATGAGAAGACTAAACACATTGAAGTAGACTGCAACTTCATTTGAGGAAATTTTATCAGGAAACATTGTTACGAAATTTGTAAATTCCAATGATCAATTGCAGATATTCTCACAAATTCTCTTAGAGGTCCGCGTATTAAACACATGTGACAAGCTTGGTGCATAATATTTATATGCTCCAGCTTGAGGGAGTGTTAGAATATTATTATGGTTAGGATAATTGTATTTGATATTATATTTATTATATAGTCGTTATAAATACATTGCTCCATTATGTATTCAGACACACAGAACTCATCTTGTTTCATGAGAAGACTAAACACATTGAAGTAGACTGCAACTTCATTTGAGGAAATTTTATCAAGAAACATTGTTACGAAATTTGTAAATTGCAATGATCAATTGTAGATGTTCTCACACAAAGTCTCTTAGAGATCCGCGTATTAAACACATGTGACAAGCTTGGTGCATAATATTTATATGCTCCAGCTTGAGGGAGTGTTAGAATATTGTTATTATGGTTAGGATAATTGTATTTGATTGTATTTGATATTATATTTATTATAGTCGTTATAAATACATTGCTCCATTATGTATTCAGACACACAGAATTCATCCAATTTCTTTCTATTCTCTTAACCTCAACATAGACCATGGTCCATGGTTCCTTTAAGATAACACAAAATGCATTTTACAAATATCCAATGAGGCAGTCTAGGTTCTGTCATAAATTGACAGACCTTGTTAACACAAAAACCCAATTCAGGGTGAGTGATGGTCGCATATAGTAAGGCCCTTACAATTGATCTATACAACCAAGGGTCATCAAATAGATCAGGATCTATTTCAGTTAATTTGGAGTCTCTAGGCATTGGAGAAGCAATGGACTTGGCGGTCAATATGTTGGCTTTTGACAGCAGATCTCTTATGTACTTGGCCTGTGATAAGTGGAGAGAACCATCTTAAAGGGCTTTTACTTCAATACCCAGGAAACAGTCAAGCTGCCCAAAATCCTTGAGAGCAAAGGCAGAGTTGAGAAGCTGAATGAGAGCTTGAATAAGTGAGGCAGACGAACCAATTATGATGCCATCCACATAAATGAGCACATACAAAGTGCCTTTTTCAGACTTGAACATGAAAAGGGAAGTATCACACTTGCTATCAGTGAACTCGAAACTGATTAAAGTCTTGGTTAAGCGATCAAACCAACTTGTGCTTGTTGTAGGGATGAAGAAAAGGAAAACGTGCACTACCAAATACTCTGAAGGAGCTGTGTTTAGGTACTCTTTGGAAGAAAACCTGAAAAGGAATTTGATAATCCTTAAAGGCCGAGGGCAAGCGATTAATAAGAAACACTGCAGTATGAAAGGCGTGGTCCCAAAATCTGAAGGGTAGGGATGCTTGGGAGAGAAGTGCTAAATCCATTTCAGTGATGTGTTGAAGCTTGCGTTCCACAACACAAGTTTGGTGGTGTGTGTGAGGACATATCAGCCTATGCTGTATGCCAGATTCTGCCAGAAACTTCTAGAATGGGTGAAATTCGCATCCCCAATCCACCCGCAAAATTTTTAATTTGGTGTTAAATTGTAACTCAGCCATAGTGCGAAACCGTTTGAAAACAGTTAGTGTATCAGACATAGTGAAACTGTTTGAAAACAGTTAATGTATCAAACTTATTTATTATGAAATAAATCCAAGTGAGCCTACTAAAGGCGTCAAGGATTGAAATGTAATAATTGTATCCACCATGTGATTCCATCGGAGCAGGGCATCACAAATCACAAAACCAGTTCCAAAGGGGCTGTGTACACTGTAGATGAAGGTGAGGATGGAACTCTATGGGATTTACCCATACAACATACAGCACAAAAGAAATCAGCAGTTTTATTTAAGCAGAGCAGATTGTACAACTTGCTTACACTTTGAATTACAACAGAATTAGGATGACTCAACCTATTGTGCCATAGTGTGTATGAAGAGTGAGTGGGTGCTGTTACAGGATGTAGTGTAAAAATTACAATCTGAACTACAGGTATTAACAGTATTAACGCTAGCAGAGGCTGTGAGATGCTGCTGCAAAGAAGATGACCACAATTGTGAGAGTTGCAGGCTAGGGAAGCCATAGAGGCCTGCATCATCAACATTGCCTTCAAGGAATACCCAATGTGACACCTGACATTTCACCAAACAATGCGAAGGGTGAAATTCAAAACATACCCCCTATTATCTCTGGCAAACCGACTTACCCTCAACAGATTCTTGGTGATATTAGGTACCAACAGTAAATTAGTGAGTGAAAGTGTGGTGTTGTTGTGCAGAGGGGAAGTGGCGTGAGAAGAGCTGACTGAAGTAATTTTCAAACCTTGTCCAGTGCCGAGGTACACCTCCTTCAACAAAGCCTGCCAAACCAGACAAAGGGTAACTTTTGACTCATAACGAAAGAGCAACTCTTGACCCATGACAACCGGAAAGAGGTTAACCTTTGGCTCTGATACCATGTTAGAGGTTCCATCTCAAAACCAATTGGTAATAGGAGGAGTAGCCTAACAGGTATTTAAATTATACCACATATTATATGGCAGACGATGTAGGACTTGCAACAAAGACTGTGCCTCATGACCAAATTTATGGCAGATTTAGCATTGCAATGAGCTCTGACCACCACAGCCACATCCATAGCCGAAGAGAAGCGACCACCTCCACAATTGCCACGAAAACCTCTTTCCGTTGAAATGCGGCTGGTATGATACATGTTGCTGACCATGATTAGTTTGAGTGTTGTTTTCCTAAGGATCCATCGCTGAGGAATCTTGCACTGAGTTGGAGGTCTGTATAACATTGAGTGATGCGGAAGCAGAATTTGAGACCTGTTTGTACTTCTCAAGTTGTGATTCTTGTGCCAAGAGCAGTGGCTCG